>OX451739.1:1502775355-1507998943 GCA_948472305.1 Vicia faba
TTTCTTCAAGATAGATTCGAATAACATGAACAATATCTCCATCAACTTCATCATATGATGTAGGAACTGGTGTTATGTATGATGGGTGGATGAAATATCAAGACTTTTATCACTAATAGGAATGTGTTTTTCTTGGAGAATGATTGACCATTTCCCGATATGTCGGAAAAGTCGGTCACCTAGAAAACTTGTTTTGCTTGAGAAGCCATGGTGAATGGTTCGGTCATAAAAGATGCCTTGCCAAGGTCAACCCGTGAGAATCCTAAGTCATCAATGTGTACATCATTAATATTATTGGGAACCCAATTGCATTTAAATAAATCACTTTGAAAATAAACATAATCAATCTCTCAAATCTTCTCAATGACACCAGATAAAGTAGTAGTTGCCAATATAGGATTTTTATCTTTTGAACTAGAGAAATACATCAATTCCGCTTCAACCAAAACCCTACTATATTACATATACTACGATCATCTTTTAATTTTGTATAAAAGGTATAATGACCAATGTTGTATGCAGTCCAAATTATGACATTAAATTTTGGCTCCTAGACAACCACTTAAGTATCTCAGAGGCATTACGATCATTAGATACCCTTTTATAAACCAATATATGAATCTCATGTCATTCTCTATCAGTAACAACTTGTCGCTCATTCGGGGATATTTTTTCTTCAAAATCTTTTATTAGTATCTATGTAAGGTTGGACTTCATCAATATATAGAAATTTGCTTGAATAACTACATCTCGAGCCATTGACGTAACATTTAGACCTTGAATACCTCTTTCGTTTATGTGACCCAGCATGACGAGATGTTGGAATGCCTATAAAATCTGCTTCCGACAAATAGTTTGTACAAAACTCAACAACTTCTTAATGATGTACCTTTCAACAATTGAAGCTTCTAGTCAGCGATGATTCTTCATATATCCTTTAAAGATATTCATATATCACATTATTGGACACATCCATCTTAAATAAACTGGACCACAAAATCTGATTTCTTTGACTAGATGAACAAGTAAGTGAACCATAATGTCAAAACATGATGGAGGAAAGTACATCTCCAATTGACGCAAGATTGTTGCAAGCCTCATCTTCTAATTCATATAATATTTTGAAATTAAGAACTTTATTACACATGGCATTGAATGAAGAATAGAAAAACACAAGAAATGGGGTTTGAATTGGGGTTTTCAAAAATAGTATGACACGTTTGTTTATAATGGTTCGTTTGAACTCAAACTACTCCAGTCCACCCGCCAAGGTGATTTCTCCTCTCTCAAACGAGGTCTTAATCCACTAATAAAAAATTTGATTACAAATTACAAAGAATGCCGTCAATGTCTTCTTGAGACAAAAGCACAACTTGGTTTCTCAAGGAATTACAAAATGTGAATTAAAAATGTGTACGAGAATGTTTCTAGAAAACTATATCACAATTGTGATGTTAACACAAGGTTAAAGCATAATGAACAATATAATAAATAAGATCTTTATGAATATTTCAATTGTATGCAAGCAAGTGTTGTTTGATCACTCTTCAAAAACTCCTTTATATAGGCGAAGCTCTAGATCCATTTGAGACACGAGAAGATGTTTCAGGAAGGTTGATAAAATGTTGTTAATGCACTTTCCAAATATACAGATTTTGTCTGGTACCAATCGTTACTCCTTGATTTGTAATGAATGAAATGTAACACATAAAAACTTTTATTCTTTGAAATATAATCAAAATAAGAATATTAACGTTGGGACTTTAGATCATCAGAGTATTGCTTCATCAGATTTTAGTTTGTAGCTTTGGTGCTTCAGAAGTTATAACATTAGAACTTCTTCTATTGAGCGTGATACTTTAATTTAGCTTGTACAAAAATTCTTATCAGATCTTCTTAGCGCAAATTGTTAGCCAACTTCTCTGCATATTTAAATAATTTATTAGAGAGCATAATTTTTCTTTATATATCATGTATTTGTTATCATTAAAACTATTACTAAGATGTAGAACCAAACTATGTTCTAACATTGAAGAATAAGCACAATCTGGTTATAGTTACTCTCACATTTCTTGGTAGGATCCCAAGGATAGGCACTGGTAAAAGTTGTTGCATCAATACATGACAATCATGAGATTTCAAACCAATTAACTTGAGATCTTTCATTGGTAAAAGTTGTTTGATGTTTTATGAGTAACCTTGGGGAACTCTGATACCATGCAAGCCCTCACAAAAAAATTACTTTTCCTTTTTAGATAGAGTGTGACATGCTTGAAGTAGATAAGTTTTATTTCTTCTATCAATCAGAGCCAACTGTTTATGTATACGCATCGCCTCCATATCGAGACAGGAAGTCCTACTATATTTAGGATTTCCTGGAATGTTTAGAAGTGTTCCAATCAAACTATCCCACACATTTTTATCGACGTGCATCACATCAAGATAATTTCTAATATCAATACTCTACCAATATGGAAGATCAAATAACACATACCTCCTTTTCCATATATTTTTCTCAACTGGAACTTTTTATTTTTCTCTTTTTCCAAACACAACATTAATGTGTTCCTGTCGTTGATAAACTTCATCCCGGTTAAAGTTTTAGGAGCCATAGCAAACTCTTTCTCTCCAATAAAAGCCTTCTGCAATATACAATAAGGATGATCGGGTTTTAGAAATTTCTGATGCCCAAGGTAAACTGTCTTTTTTTCAAACTCAAGTTGGTGATAACATGTATCAGATTCACATATATGACACACTTTATGTCCTTTAACACTATAGCCAGTCAAATTACCATAAGCAGGAAAGTCATTGATTGTGAAAAATAACATTGCACGCATATTAAAATTTTCCCCATAATACACATCATCAACTTCAACGACTTTATCCCACAAAATTCATAAATATTTAATTAATGGAGAAAGATAAACATTTATGTCATTACCACGTTGCCGTGGTCCATAAATTATCATACTTAACAAAATATACATGCGCTTCAGGCAAAACTAAGGAGATAAGTTATAAATAGTGAGAAGGACATGCCACGAAGAATGATTAGTGCTAATATTATCAAAGGGGTTCATTCCATTAGTGGAAATCCCAATTCGAAGGTTTCTTGGCTCAATTCAAAAATCTTAAAACAACGAATCAATTTTCTTCCATTGCAAAGAATCAACTGCATGCGAATGTTTCCATCATATTTCCTTTCATCTGCATACCATCTCATATTATTTTTGTCATTTGAATTATAAAAAAAAGTCTTTTAAATCGTGAAATTATTGGCAAGTACCATAACAATTTATGTTATGATAAGATTTGGTTCTGCAATTATACCTCTGAGTTTTGATGATAACAACGAGTATGTTTGTATGAACAATTTTGGTACTCTAATGTTCGTTATTTTTAGTATTTAACAAATAGGTTCTGATTCTGATGAAAGGTGTTGCCAAGTCATTAGAAGAGACCAAGTTCCACCTCTACACTACACAAGTTCTGATGAACAGTAGCAAACCACTTCATAAGGCCCTGAAGATTGGACTTTGATATGCGGTCAAAGAAACCAAGTTCTGAAGATCTGAAGACAAAGGTTCTGATGAACAAGTCTAGATGCTGAAGACTTATGTTTATAAAGATAAAGGGTTCTAAAGACCAAGTGCTGAAGACTCTAAAGACAAAGTTCTGAAGACTTGAAGTTCTGATGACTCAAGGGTTATTTCTTTCTTCTAACCGATGCTCAATCAGAAGCCTCTAAAGTAAAGGAGATAAGAAGATAAAGTTATGTGGTACAATAGTACATGGTACAAATATTTTCTTCCTCTCCACTACCATGAAAGGACGGGCGCGTTGTACGATCTTATCCCCACATAGAATCAAGCTGCCAATTTTCTGGAATATCCAGAAATGCCCTCCAACGAATATAATTATTTTATTGGCTATATATATGCTTTATGACTAAAGGAAAAGGCTTCTAATTTAAACGTTCTCATCACAAGACTGTTCATAAGCATTCCTTTATTTTCTTAAGTCTATTTGTTCTTGAAATACTGTTTACTATCAGCTTGTGTAGAAGCAAATCTATTGTAAACAAATCTTTTTCAAATTGTTGTTTGATTGTGCCTTAAGGGACCAGTTGGTCATAATCCTTGAGAAGTCTAAGATTAGTGTGTCTTAGAGGTTGTACGTGATTCATTTACAGTTAGCTTGTGCATTATAATAATTTGTGAGATTATTGGATTAAGACCTTGTTTGATAAGTCGAAATCACCTTGGTGGGTAGACTAGATTAGCTTGATAATTTTCAAGTGAACTAGTAAAAATATAACTTGTTCTTTCCTTCTTGAATCTCTAGCTTTATAATCAAGGGTGAAGAAAAACTGTTTTTAGTTAAAGGGGATTATATTTAAGAAAAGTTATTTCATTTAAAAACCCAGTTCACGCCCCCTCTTTCTTGTGTTTTTCACACCTTCAGTTGATATCATAGCTCCGGTTGTGAGTGATAAAAAATTTGAATTTTTATCAAGCACTCAACAGTGTACAATACCGATCCAAACTGTGTGAAAAAAAATGGCAAACAACATTGTCACTGTTGATAATAAGGATAAGGATAAAGACTAATATGTTGTAAAACCTCTTATCTTTGATGGAAAAAAGTTTGACTATTGGAAGGACAGATTGGAAAGTTATTTTCTGGGATTTGACCTAGATCTATGGGATCTGGTAGTTGATGGCTACAATTATCCAGTAGATTCTTAAGTTAAAAAGTTGCAATAAGTTCAGTGACAAATGCTTAAAAAAAGACTTACAAGAATCACTACAAAGCTAGAACGAGTATGTTGAGTGTTATTCCTTAAAATGTGTATGAGAAGATCACAGATAGAGATACTGCAAAGTATATTTTTGATTTTATTAAGATGACTCATGAAGGAAACACTCAAGTTAAGGAGACAAAGGATCTGGCCCTAATTCAGAAATATGAAGCCTTCATAATGGAATACGATGAATGTGTGGAAACTATGTTTTAAATATTCCAGACGCTTGTTGCATGACTTAAGGTTCTGAACAAAGGATATTCCACTGCAGATCATGTTGTAACGCGGTGGGAGAATTGAATTGGTTGTTTTGCATTTGATCGCAAATGTTGCGGTTAGCAAGAGTCTTCACCGACTTTTCTTTTATCGAAAAGGAAAGGTTGAAAAGAATAGGAAATACCTTTAGAGATGTTTTCTTGAGTTCGGGGGGTAGATTATGAAAAGGGAAGGTATTAGCACCCTTTTAATCCGTAGTTATCTACGGGCTCTTAGTTGCTTGCTAGATCACTTGCTTTTGTTTGAATGCGTGCTTGTGGTGTGAGTTTTGAAAGTATTTTGAAAATGTCTTTGTAATGGTTCTCGTTTCTATAAGAACGCGTACAAAGTGTTGTTTCGAAAATAGTTCAAAGAGGTGTTCGTGTTTTTTGAAAGTGATTTTGAAATGATATCTTCTTTGTAATGGCTCACGTTTCTATAAGAACGCGTACAAAGTGTTTGTCTTTTGAAAATGTATCAATATGAAAGTGTTGGTGTAAAATGTTTGGTTGTGAGCAAGCGAGCAACTAGGAGCGAATCTACGTACTCAAAGGGTCTTTAATGTTCTTTTCCTCCACCTTTAGATGTTGCTATTTTACCATTGATTTGGTAAGAAGCCTCATCGTTGGATATGAAGGGACATGCGCGGGTCAATCATACAGTCATAGAAGGAAGCTTATAAGACACTTTAGCAATTTTTCGTAAGGGACTAGATCATTTTACCGAAGGCAACATCGAGGGACTACGATCTTGTATTTTGATTTGCTTTTGCTAAGATACCTCACATGCATAACATGGCCATTTTTGTAAGGCAACAAAGTGGGTTTACCCTAAGGGTGTAAGTGTGCAAGTGTATTGATTTACATGCATTGTTTTGTCTTGAATTAGGGTTTTCTAAGCATTGATTTTATCTTTCCATACAAACCCTAATTACTAGCATTTGTATATAAAGTATTAAACTGTGAAAAATAAAAATACTAAGCTATTACATCATTAGGGGAGGGGGTGTACAAGTTACAAATAGGGAATTTCAAGAAATTAAAACCCTAATTATCTATTACAACCATATTGAATTTGAAAAAATGTACAAGAAATAAGTGAATATAATGTACAAGTATGAATGGATAAGGAATGGATTTTTTGTATTAAAGGTTTTGGACCTAATTAAATTAAAATAAGATAATTGACTAGAATAAGAAAATTAAAATTAAGTTAATAAAAGAAATTAATTTATTAAAGAAAACAAGTTTTTTTTAGGGTTTTTGTGAATTTAATTAAACTAGTAAATAAAATTAATTAAATAAAAGTCCTAAGTTCTAAATTGATTTTAATTTACAAGAAAATAATATAATATAATAATTAAACCTAAATATTAATTATTAAGAAAGAAAATAATTTATTAAGAAATAATTTTATTCTTTTGATTTTATAAAAAAAAACAAAATAAAATAAATAAGGGTAAAAATAATAAATAAAATATTTTTTGATTTTTTATTAATAACAATAAAAATAATAATATTAATAATAATAATAATAAAGGAAAAGAAATAAAATATAATAAGAAAAAAGAAAATAAAAATGAATTTGGGCCAGGGGGTGCTGAAACGAGACAGTGGGAAGGTTAGCAAAAATGAATAAGGCCCAAAGCTGGGCCCAGGCGCTGCAAAGAGAGAAAGGAAAAAAAAGTGAGAAAAATATGCAAAAGGCAACGCGCTGGGTGTTGAACCCATGCCCTCTTTGTTACCAGCGCACTGCCTTACCACTGGGGTGACTATACATCCGTTAACATTGGCACAAAAATAAATACATAACATAAAACTTATCCTGACTGTACTTCATCTTCAACCTCCAACCAAAGGATCTGTAACTTGCTCATTCTTCAACCATTTTCAAAAATGTAAACATGAATCTTGTGTATTTTTTCATTTCGAATCTAACCATGTAACTAATTTAAGCTAACATTCAAAGATAAATATGAACTTATGAAAGTACCAAATTCTGACATAAATATTTCAGCAAGTTTAAACTCAAAATTCTTCATGCTCAAGCAACATAAATGAAATCTATGAACATGTATAGTTTCAGGGAAATGATATATACATTCTATCTTCACAAATGCAAGCCTAATAATGCCTATATGAATAGTTCAAAAGTCAGAAAACTCACCTTGCAAGAGGGTATCGTGTTTTGAGTTTGAGCAGCTTTTGATGAGTTCCAGTGATTGGGTTAACTTCCTCAAGTTCCTAGGAAGCTAATGTGATGCTTGGCTTGAGCTGAAAGTGGCTGAGGAGTGCTGGAGAAGTCAACTTGCAGAGCTCTGTTTTTGGTTATGGAGGTTGATGAAGATGGAGTTACAGTTATGAAACAGGGCCAGGGATGAGTTGTATTTGATGTTTATAAGCTTTAGGAACCAAAAGGCTTGGCAACACACGAGGGAGATGTGAGTTTCAATTTTTTGGTCAGAATATGCAACAATGGTGATTTTTGATACAATTCTGAGTTCTAGGGAGTTTGAGGACTTGTGTATGCTTGTGTTGTGATGCAAATAACTTGTGCATAACTAAGGAAAAGGTTGTGAGGCTTGAGAGGGTCAGAATCATGCCAGTACAAGTTATGGCTATGTTACTTGATTTTGAAGAAAAGTGAAAACATGGTTTCAAGGTAAAGTACAAGCATGGGCTCACTTGTTAGAGGCTTGAGACAAATTTCTTTTGGGTTATAGGTCGTGTATGATCAGAAGAGAACAAGTGCAAAGCTCAAGAACAAGTTTTATGCACAAAGCTACTTTTCCAAAATGGCAATGTGCACTTTCTTCCCAAAATGGAAATAAGCATGGGTGATGCATTGAATGCTTGAGTTGAAGCCTCTAACAGCTGTGCCAAACATTAATTATGGAGTGCCAAGCAAGTTTGAGGCCTGCAAAGCAAAGATTGTGCAACCTAGCATGGATATGAATTCTTGTTCTTCATGAAAATGACCTATAATTCAAGAATGAAATGCCAACTTCATGTCTTCGATTCTCCTTTCTCAAACATGATATCAAGGAGTTATTGGACATTTTATAAAGCTTATAATGTTCTATACAACCCCTCTTTGAATCACTTTTGAAAATTCCCCTTGGAACTCTATGAAAAATTGCCATGAAGTTAGGTCAAAATCCTGCCTAAACTAGGGCAAAATTTCACTAAGTTTCCATGTTTCATGAACATGTATTCATAAAATCATAACTTGAAATCCATGCATTTATATGAGAAGTTGTGTAAAGCAATTTTTTAGACCTCATTGAGATCTACAACTTTGATGTTGAAAGTTTCCTTTGAATCATCATGCATCATGGTGAAAAAATGGCTCAAAGTTGTGAAAAAAACATGATGTTTTCAACACTTAGAAAAATTTCTAAGTTTGGAAACTTTGACTTTTCAAAATGAAATCTCTACTTTTTGATTTCTTGATGAACAAGTTTCATATTTTGACATCTTTTGATGAATTGTCATCTTTGACACTTGATTTTGACCAAAAAGTCAAAGTTTGACTTTTCACTGTATTAGTTGACTTTTGATCAGTTGACTGAAAATCAACTATCAATCAATTGATCTTGAGGGATATTTTGAGTCATGCCATTATTTCAAAATGATGCAATTGAATCCTTGAGATCATATTTCCAACCAATCAACCATTTGCTAGGTCAAAAATCAGAAATTGCCTTTTAGTCAAAACCCTAATTTTGACCATTTTCCCTTTTGATGATCTGATCAAATTTCTTGAGGAATTGTGGTACAAAGTTGATCAAATGACATATAGGATTTCACAATGTTGATATGGATAAAAAATTATGAAGTTTGACTGTAAATTGACCACAATTAACTTTTTCCCCAATATAGGTGATTTTTAGGTACATTAATCAATTGACTGAGCAAAAATGTGATCCAAGACTTGAAACGTGACATGAGAAATATTGAGGGCCCACAATGATCCTTGAAAGTAATATGAGGCATTAAAAGTTCAATTATCCTTGTGCAATCTCAAACCCTAATTTCAGTCATCAGTGGTTAAGGAGGTGTCTTGAGCTGATCAACCATTGTACAGTTTTAAACCAAAGAAGATCTTGTGAGAAAATACTTGATAAATGAGAGGAAAAATTTTGGGGTACAACACATGTCAAGAAAATTATCAGAAGTCTGCCTAAGAAACAGAGACTTTGATATGATGGCAGAACCGACGGTTATATACTGGTTTGTGTTTTTTGTTCGCAAATATGCGGTAAGCAAGAGTCGCCATCGTATTTTCTTTTATCTAACAAAGGAAAGGGTGAAAAGAACATAAAAATACCTTTTCGATATGTTTTCTGAGTAAGGGGGTAGATTATGGAAAGGGAAGGTGCTAGAACCCTTTCCATCTGTGGTTTTCCACGGGCTCTTAGAGGTTTTCTCATTTTGAAATACCTTTGTGCTTTGTGTGTTTTGAAAATGTTTTGAAAACGCCTTAGTGTGGCGATTTTCATTGCATTTGACTCTTGTATCAGTTCTCAAGAGTGTTAACAAAGCAAATGTTTTTGAAACTTGTTTTTGAAAAGCAGTATCTATGTAAGTGCAAAAAGTATCTTTGAGCAAACTTCTAACAGCTATCTACTTTTATACTCGAAATGGGTCGTTCTTTTCCTCTTTTCCTTTGGATAGTGCTATCCTACTATTGGTGAGTAGGTAGCCTTGTCGTTGGATGTTTTGAGGGACATTCGAAGGGACGTTTAATAGTCATAAAGGCAATATACGAGGACGCTTTAGCAACTTTTGTTTAAGGGATGAGATCATTTACTGAAAGGCAATACTGTAAGGGTCATCGGGGGACTATGATCTTTTGATTTTACGGGTCTTTGCTAAAGCGTCCCCATTCTCGAGGGACATGACTGATTTTACGAAAGGAAACCAAAGTGGGCGTACCTTAGAGGTGTATATGTGCATGTATGTTGTGTTTCAATTATTTATCTTTAAACATTTAGGTGTTCTACCGTTTGTTTTCAGATCTTGTCATGTAATCCTAGTTAGCATACATCTAAGCAGTTAATATATGTACATGAATTTAAAGTGCGGGAATTGTAAATCCTATGCTATTACAAGGCTTCGGGGAGGGGGATTATTTACATGTCCAAAATTGGGGGAATAAAGCAGGAAAGTGTAAAAGTCCTAATTAAGCTATTACAAACCAGTAGGCGATTACGATAAAATAAACGCGCATGAATTTGAAAATAACGTCTAATAATCCTAAGAATAAAATCTTTTTGTTGTTTTATTTTATTTTGCGAAAATGATCTAAATCTACTTAATTTTAGTTTTGAAAAAATGTTAAGATAATTAAAAGATTAATTAACAAAATTAATTTAATAGAAAAAAAACCAGCCTAATGTTTTTGTGGTTTTTTGATTGATTTTATGTTGATTAAAAAAAGAACTAAAATAGTCGAAACAAAAATGAAAACGAAAGAACATGCAGTAAAAAAGGTGTAATTCAGGAGGCATGGATCGAAAGAGGCTTGGGCTGTCTTTCGATCTAGTAAAGGGGCTTGATCGAAGGCGCATGAGGGGCTGCACTTTGGGGTGTTCGATCTGGATATGTCATCCTTCGATCTGGGAACCCTGGACCCACTTCGAAGCTAAGCTGCTTTGAAGCTCTGAACAAGATTCTGAGAAGATGTTTCCAATCAAAGAGGTAAGGTCCGTTGCTCTAGGTGTGGAGATGTTTTCTTAGGAGTTGGGGTGGACTCCTGGATGAGGGAACCTGCAAAAGGTGTTTCGATTGGGAGGATTTTTTGGATTTTTAAGCAACGTGTAGTCTCTTCGTGTGCAATATGTATTCCTGGTGATCTCTCCTTTTTAATCCCCCCCCCACTGTAATGTGTCCTTGGCCTCATATTTATAGGAGTGTGCTATAGTAACGACAAGAGAGCCATTTAACCAGGCCTTTAAAGCTATGAGACAAGAATCAGACAAATTGAAAGGTTTACTTTTTGAAATATTAATGCCCCTTTTGAAATCTTGGATGAACCTGGACATTTGCCTCCTTCGAATGTCCTCCTTTCATTCGAAAATCCTTTGCCCAAATACCACTCTAAGGGTATTTATTGAAACACCGATCGAAGGGCCTTTTCAAAAGGCCAATCGAAGGGTACTTGGTTAACATGCCTGTCGAAGCTGCCTTGTTTGAGATGCTAAATTGAAGGATTCCTTGCCATTCCAATCGAAAGGTCGGGCCTAGGGTTCCAAACGAAAGGATCTTTCAGAATGCCAATCGAAGCCCTTGACACCATGCCAATCGAAAGGCTTGTCATGAGGCCAATTGAAAGGCCTTGTATCCATGCCAATCAAAATACCTTGTTGACCGATCAAAAAATCAGTTCCTCTCTCTTTGATTTCCTTTAGTTGGGACCAATCGAAGTGACGTTAAAATGCTAATTGAAAACGCCTTTGTTCAGATGCCAATCGAAAGACATTGTTAAGATGCCAATCGAAAGACACCTTATTCAGAATCCAAATGAAAGATATTTTGTTGACGTGCCATTGAAGTACACCAAATCGATGGACACTTTGACCAACTTCAAAATTTGTTATTTTTCTTCAAGCAAGTGTTTGTAACCACCCATGTACGAGAAGATCTTGTTAAAAATGAGAGGGCAAATTTTGGGGTACAACAACTGCCCCTGTTCAATCTTCTTAAACCTTAAGATGTAGATGGGCTTGTCTTCATTTCGTGATCTGAAGGTAGAAGATGATTAAACACTAGAGTGCCCAGAAATTTGCACTCGCATGAAGTAACACTGATTATTGATGATGGCGGGAATGGTCTTATGGATGCCATTTGGAGAACATGACAGAGAGTCGTCGGAGATGGGCTTAAAGATGCCATCCAAGGAACAATGATGATTTCCTAAGATAACCCTATGTGGGAATTCCTGCTCTTGCTGTTAGAGAGAACTCTACTGAGGAATATTGGTCTTTGTCTTGGAACATAGAGTTTTAGGAGCTTCTGTTGTATGTTACTCCACTGGGGAGTCCTCACTTGATTAAAGAGACGGAAGTGGACTGCTATCTGGTCAGGATCCAGGCTTCACAGTGACTTGCTGAGGATGATAAGGATGACTTCTATCTGGTCATATTCCAGGCTTCATAGCGACTTACTGGGGAAATAAGATTAAACAAAAAAGAATCAGTTACAAATCAATGGTCGATTTGAACTGAACCAGCATAGGTCTTGATTTATCTTTGACTGGATAAGAATCAGAAAAATCATAGTGTCGGTTTAACTGAACCAGAAAAAGGTCTACTGGAAAAGAATCAGTAACAAATCAATGGTCGATTCAAACTGAACCAGCAGAGGTCTTGGTTTATCTTTGACTGGACAAGAATCAGAAAAATCTTAGTGTCGATTTAACTGAACCAGAAAAAGGTCTTGGAGCATCTCCAGCTGGAATAAGAATCAGGGAGATCTTAGTGTCGATCTGACTGAACCAGAGAAGGTCTTGGATTAACTTTGACTGGGTAAGAATCAGAAAAATCTTAGTGTCGATTTAACTGAACCAGACAAAAGTCTTGGAATATCTTCAACTGGAATAAGAATCAAAGAGATCTTAGGGTCGATCTGACTGAACCAGAGAAGGTCTTGGATTAACTTTGACTGGGTAAGAATCAGAAAAATCTTAGTGTCGATTTAACTGAACCAGAAAGAGTCCTTTAATCAATTTTTACTAGATAAGAATCAGAAAAATCTTAGGATCAATTTAACTGAACAAGACGAAAGTATTGGAATATCTTCAACTGGAATAAGAATCAGAGAGATCTTAGTGTCGATCTGACTGAACCAAAGAAGGACTTGGATTAACTTTGACTGGATAAGAATCAGAAAAATCTTAGGATCGATTTAACTGAACCAGACGAAAGTCTTGGAATATCTTTAACTGGAATAAGAATCAAAGAGATCTTAGTGTCGACCTGACTGAACCAGAGAAAGTCTTGGAAAAACTTTGATTGGATAAGAATCAGAAAAATCTTAGGATCGATTTAACTGAACTAGACGAAAGTATTGGAATATCTTCAACTGGAATAAGAATAAGAGAGATCTTAGTGTCGCTCATACTGAACCAGAGAATGACTTGGATTAACTTTGACTGGGTAAGAATCAGAAAGATATTAGGATCAATTTAACTAAACCAGACGAAATTCTTGGAACATCTCCAACTGGAATAAGAATCAGAGAGATCTTATTGTCGATCTAACTGAACCAGAGAAGTTATTGTATTAACTTTGACCGGGTAAGAATCTGAAAAATCTTAGGATCGATTTAACTGAACCAGACGAAAGTCTTGGAGTATCTTCAACTGGAATAAGAATCAGAGATATCTTAGTGTCGATCTGACTGAACCAGAGAAGGTCTTGTGAGGCATTTTTCTGAGGAAACTGCTGAAACAGCCCTTTATTAGACGTAGTTTTTGAGAGGACTAACATGTCACATAAGTAGTCAACGGTGTTTGTTGATTTGATCTTTCCTGAAAAAGGTAAAGAGTTAGTCATATTCAATGCCATGATGTATGAAGTGCATCGTGTAATGGTTTTCTAAAAATAAATGAGATTGGGATGTATGCATTTGTACTGCAGATGCTATGACATTTGTGGGATAATGTATGAGTGCTGTGTATGAACGTATCAGCTGTTCTGTTGCAGTATTGTTGAACCAGGGAAAATAATTCTCTGATTGTTGCTGGGAGTAAAGAACGTAGGTCTTCAAATATGTTGAAGTTAAAACGCTGGGGGATGATCTTCGGTTGTTAGAGAAATAAACTCTGTTGGGGAAGGAAAGCTTCATGAACTGAACTGTTGCTAGAAGATAGTCTGGAATAAGTATCAGGATAATATCTATCTCTAGATTGTACCTGAATCGTTTCTAGAAGATGATCTGAATAAGTATGAGGATGATATCCGTCTCTGGATCGTACCTGAACTATACTTGAAACATGTGTTAAATGAGTGTTAGAATGACTTCCGTCACTGGATCATATCTGCACTGTACTTGAAACATGTGTTGAATGAGTGTCAGAATGACATATCTCTCTGGATCGTATCTAAACTGTACTTGAAACATGTTTTGAATGAGTGTCATAATGACATCTGTCTCTGGATCGTATCTGAACTGTACTTGGATAGAATCTAGAGTAGGTGTCAGGATGACATCTGTTTCTGGATCGTACCTGAACCGTTTCTAGATACGAATCTGGAGTAAGTGTCAGGATGACATCTGTATTTGGATCGTACCTGAACTGTTTCTAGAATATGATCTAAATAAGGATCAGGATAATATCCGTCTCTGGATCGTACCTGAACGGTTTCTAGAACATGATTTGAATAAGTATCAGGATGATATCCGTCTCTGGATCGTATCTGAACTGTTTCTAGATAAGAATCTGGAGTAAGTGTCAGGATGACATCCGTGTTTGGATCGTACCTGAACTGTTTCTAGAAGATGATTTGAATAAGTATCAGGATGATATCCGTCTCTGGATCAGACCTGAACTGTACTTGAAACATGTGTTGAATGAGTGTCAGAATGACATCCGTCTCTGGATTGTATCTGCACTGTACTTGAAACATGTGTTGAATGAGTGTCAGAATGACATCCGTCTCTGGATCGTATCTGCATTATAATTGAAACATGTGTTGAATGAGTGTCAGAATGACATCCGTCTCTAGATCGTATCTGCACTGTACTAGGATAGAATCTGGAGGAGGTGTCAGGATGACATTCGTTTCTGGATCGTACCTGAACCGTTTCTCGATGATTTGTTAAAATAAGTGTCAGAATGTTTCCATTGGGAATTCTTGTTTTGTTGTTTTTGAGAAGAAATCCCCTGGGGGACAATGATTTTTCTTGATTGTACGTGATTCGTTGTTGGAATTCATGTCTAATGCCTCAAGTGATTCAGATGGAGATCTGCCCCTGGCTATTTGGCGTTTTTGAGAGATTCCTTGAATCTTGACTTGACTGCCCGAGATGATGGACAATGATCATGCCGTGCCCCTTGGTCGGAAGTGTTTTTTCACTTGAGGTGAACATTTTCATTTGGAAAGTTTTTATTCACTAGATATTCGTCATGTGAATTTCTTTGTTGTCGAACAGATAACTATATGCAAACAACGATAGTCAAATAATGCAAGGTTTATGCTTGTCTTGAAGTTTTTGAAAATTCATTTTTTCAGTAAAACAAATTTTGCAAGAGAGTGATATCAACCCAAGATTTATAGCAAGTCCTACAGGAGTCAGGATACCTTTTGTAATAGTATGCTTTCAAACTAACCCATGCTTCAGTTAGGACTTTTAAGGATTGTAACGTGGCCTGGTTCACGGTTTAAGAAACAAAGGATAAAGACTCAAAATTTATTTGTACCCACCCATTCTTCGTGATGTTCTTCAGTCCTATGCTCAGTTGATTGTGCATTTCGAATCCTAGTTGAGTTCTGGAATGTTGGCCCCGATATTTCGGTGATGGTTCATAAATTGAATGTTTGTTTGAGAAGGCAGTCACTTTTGTAACCTTTTCTTTTTGTTGAGGATTTGTAGGACCTCTTTTTTTGATTTTGTTATCCCTACTTTTTCCTGAATTGTTTCTTTTGTAATTACAGTTAGCGGGATGCCCCCGTTTTTTTCTTAAGTCTCCTTCATAGGTTTTGACTTAATGGGCTTTTATTTTAAGAGATAATGACTGCCTGTTTGATGATTATGTGGAACCATCACCATCTGTTGGAGATCATCTTCTACACTATTTGTCGTGTATGAAGGGAAAGCTTGCGACTGAATGCACATCTGAATTAACTGAGAAAACTACTCTGCCCCAGGTTATGATTAAGGGTTTTAATTTGTGTGAAAATAAAACTCCTACTTCTTAGGCTCAAAGGGGTTGACTAGGGATTATCTTCCTTATAAATCCACTGTTTAGGATTTGAAACAACACCTGTACATCGTCAGCGGGGTATGTTCAGGAGTATACTGTAGAGATTATGGTATCATTTTCGTCATCCTCCCTCTAAAGGCTTATAGCTTTTTAATCGAGAGTCGAATATCACGTAAAGGAATTAAGAAAAAGGTTTAAATAAAATGACAATGAAATCATTCAAGACTAACATATGCGATGCATTAATGAGAAAACCAAAGTTCGGAATAACATTAATTGTTTGAACAACAAATGAAATTACAAATGAAAAATAAAAAATGAACTGGACGTTCTCAATTATTTAGCCTAGGAGAAGTGACCACTTTGTGAGTCTCTGGAGGGTCGAATTCAATCTCCTTGGCATCAATCATATCCTGAATTTTGTTCTTCAGATCCCATCAACCATTTGTATCATGTCCAGGACTATCAGAATGATATGCACACCTTTTGTCAGGATGGTAACTAGGAGCAGAAGTATTGGGATTTCGCAGAGGAGCCTTTAACGTGATCAACTATGATTTCAACATGTGTTGTAACGGTTGAGCTAGTGACATGTTGATTTTGGTGAACTGTCTCTTAGGCGTGACCTCTTTATGCTGGTTCCCCTGTTGGTGTCGTTGCATAGGTGTAGAGTTAGAGACCAATATTGCTCCCACAGACTGATTGTGGTCGTCGGCCCTATTGCAACTCTTCTGGCCATACACAACATGGGCTTCCCTCTTACCAGTAAATGGCTTCTTCTCAGCATTAGAATATGTATCCATCGGGATCTTCCCACTCTTGATACCACTTTTGATCCTTTCTCCAGTCAGAACCATTTCTGTGAACCCGGATGAGGAACTCCCAATCAACAAATTGAAGAATGGGCCTGTCAGAGTGCCCATGAACATGTCTACCATTTCACGATCATTCGGAGGAGGTTGTACCATTCCAGCTAGATCCCTCCATTTTTGTGCATATTCCTTGAACCCTTCTCTTGAGCTCATGGACATATTCTGTAGTTGCACTCGAGTTGGTGCTAGGTCAACATTGTATTGGTACTGCTTGTAGAAAGCAGCAGCCAAGTCTTCCCAGGTATGGATGTCAGTTCCTTCTAGTTGATAGAACTAATCCAGTTGAGTGCCAGCTAAAATTTCTTGGAAGAAATGGACCCATAAGTTTCGGTGAGCAGTGTGAGGCTGGATCTTTCTGACATATGACCTCAAGTGAAGCTTGGGACAGTAAACATCGTCATATTTTGCGAATATGGGGACCTTGAACTTTTTTGGGATGACAACCCCAAAACCAAACCCAACTCTTCAAAATCCAGACCCGATACCTTCCAGACTTCCATTGCATTCAAACGATCCTCCAGCTTTTTATATTTTTCATCAGCTAGAGGATACTGCTCCTCATCATAGTCAGACTCATCATTGGATTCCTTTGGAATGGAGTCTTCCTCTCTTGTTTCCTCTTCTCGATTGTTTCCTTCCTTTGATGAAGTTACCAGTTTAGAAGCTCGCTGCACTGGTCCTCTGATCCTTCTTCCCAGATTCACTAACCTGTTTTACTCTAAATTTCGCCCTAACTTTTTCAGTCGCGCTTTCATATCATATTTTGTCATTCAGTCGCAATCATTAATAAATAGCTTCACTCATCACATTTTCATCCTATCTTTAAGATTTCTCTTATGTTGTTGACTAACTTCTAATCAAAATACAAAAAATATTTGTCTTTGTCTTTGTATATTTATGTTTTGTAGGTACCGAGTCGAAGCATATGGCAAATAAGGTTTTCTGGTATTATTTCCCTAAAATCTCTATTTGCAAAGAAAAAGAATTAAAAATTTTCTTTTTTTTTTCCACTGATGCAATCGACTGCTCTTGGAGTGCAATCGATTGCACAAAGTTCATTTTGTACAATTTTTGAAAAAATACACTATGCAAATCGATTTGCACTGTAGTGCAATCAATTGCACAACATGAAAATTTGAAAAAAATCAGCAATTTCAAGCTTGTCAAATTTTGGCTCCAATTTTCCTCTAATTTTTGAAAGAATTATCATTAATTCAAATTTTGGCTCCAAGAATCAATTACCAAATTACCACTAATCCCAATCCTAAACTTTATAAATAGAGCCCTCATTTCATTAAAATTTCAAGCTTTTGATAGCCAAAATCACTTTGCTAAAAAATATCTCAATTCTCTCCATCTACCAAATTCACTCAAAGCTCCATTTTCAAGAAAAGTTAGTAAGCTTTGCATTGAAGCTTACTAATCTTTGAGCTAAACCTTCATCCAAACACTTTTTCTTTATCAATTCTCTACATCCAAGCTTGGCAATTTATTCTTGTGGTTGAATTGAAGTAAATTCTTGAAGTTGTGTTGATAATTCTCTAGATCTACCTTTGGTAATTTGGATAATTCATCTTTCACAATGTGATCTCTTGGTGATCTTTGGGATTGATTCATTGAGCATTGTTTTGTGATTCCATTGGTGCTATTTTCTCATAATTTGATGGAATTTTCGTGCTCAATTGAATCCATTATCATAAGGTGTTTGATGGAAAGTTTGAAAAAGAATTTGGCCTTTTAAAATGTTGTTTTGCTGTCTGTAACAGCGTGCAATCGATTGCTGTAATAGTGCAATCGATTGCACTAAGTGAAATTTGCTCATATTTTTGAAAACTTTACTGTGTAAATAGATTTACACAATAGTGCAATCGATTTACACAGGGACATAATGCATTTTTTGGCCTTGTTTTGGGGAAGCTTTGATCCAAAATGCTTTTTCTACTCACTCCTTTTGATTGTTGGTTTGGATTGCAATTTTAAATGTCCAATTTCTCTTTAAACTCAATGGACTTTGTGATGTAGATGAAGTTGGATAAATGTTCATCAATTCAAATCTACCTAAGAGTGAATTATTTAATTCATTTTTTGTGCTTTGAATTAATGATATGTTTAGTGCTTTAATCCATCTAGAGGAGTGGTTGAATTTAAAGATGAAAGAATTTTGAGGTGGTAATCCAAATTAGCTTATCATTCCCCTCCCTCTTCATCTTATCCCTTTATTTTTTAATTGTGCTACATGTTAAGGGATGATGATCTCTATATCATTTATCCAAACATGAAGTACATAGATTGCTATTGACCGACCTCAAAATAGGTGTGACTTCTACATAAGTCCACTTACGATTGCTTAACATAGCGCTAAATTTTGTCCCGATTCGAATAAATGATCATTCGTGGCCCAAACTTATGATTGCAAGCCGAAGTATGTTAATTTGATCTCTTTGATCCAATAACTTTGAGATTCATTGTGTGGAGGCTTTGGTTCTACCAATCCTCTAATGGATCTACAACACCTTTGGTCAACGCGGATCACTTAAACATCATTGATCATTACATGTTACCTTTTGAGAATTCCAAAATGGATGATATACTTGACAAAAAGCAAATGCAACTTGTTGTGTGGAGGCTTTGGTTCTACCAATCCTCTAATGAGTTCCAAATGCAAGTTTCAAGATGGTCATCCAACTAACAACTAATTTCTAACAATTGACTTTACTTTATGCTTTTATTTTTATGCTTTATGTACCATTTACTTTTAGCATTTTACATTTCATGCTATTTTCATCTTTTCTCACTTTAGCATTTACTTTTATGTCATTTTTATTTTGCTCACTTGAGCTTTTCTTTTTCTTTTGAAGATACTTAATAATAAATATGAACCATAAAAACCGTTAATGATACTTGGACTATTTGGTTACTATCCTTGGCATTATGGAGTATTGGACTTCTCGGACTTAGGAATAGAAACCTTGGCTTATATTGGAGACCTTTTGACCTTAATGGATATTTTTTCTGGAGCTCTTGAGGTTTAACTCAAGACATTGGGTTGTTTGTTTATTTTGTGTGCAGGTTATTGTGATTACATACTTTTTTTGTAATCTGGAATTCACCCGTATACAGCCGTTACTCTGCCCAATTTTTTTCAAAGACTTAATACACTTGAAGCTTGGTTCTCTCAAGAGGTATAGTATCTTTGCTTGCTTGGTTTAAATCCAAAGAATGGGAATTCTACATTGGCTCATAATGTCAAGTATTGGCTTCTTTTTGGTTATACGATTCTCTTCCTTAGCTTTTACCTTATGCTTTAGGATAGTCCCTTCATCTCCTCCCATATTCTTTAATTTTCAAAACCTTCTCATCTTTTTCAAAATCTTCTTTGTTTTTTAAAATCAAACCGCTTTCATAATAAACCTCGAATTTGTCGAGTGCCTTTTCTTTTAAAACTTCTTTTCTTTAAACAAACTTTAATACATTTAATCATACTTTGACATCTTTCAAAATTAACAAAAACACTTCAACTCATTCAAACCTTTTTGTGCGCTCGAGCACCTTTACCCTTCAAAACTTTTTTCGAGTTGAGACATGATTCATTGATAGTCGAGCAACATTCTCCTATCCCGATGGTTATAAAGGTGTCGACTTTTCCACTTGAGTACTAGAGGTGTTCTCAAACCCTCACTCTTGTTGACGTAGGGTCCATCTTTTTCACACCTTGTGGGCGTTAGTCGAGATTTGTCTCCTAACAATGACAACTTATCTCCTTGTTTAAAATCAATCAATAGACAAGTCTTTTCTAGTCGAACTACGGTGCTCTGACTTTCCCATTGCACGAGGGAGTACGTAGGCATTAAGTCTTACGACCCAAAGCGAGCAACAAAAATAATAAAAAACATTTCATTTTCCTTTGTTTGCAAATAAACATTCATTCTTTTCCTTTAGCAAGTAAACCTTTACATAACACTCCTTTTAAAAGAAACCAAATAAAGTGGATCCTGCGGAGTACCATAGATGCTTAGGGTGCTAATACCTTCCCTTTGCATAACCGACCCCCGTACCTCGATCTCTGATCTTTTTGGGTTTTGTTCGCTTTTTTCCCATTTCCCTTTGGAAACAATAAAGTGCGGTGGCGACTTCATTGTGTTGAGATAAGTCAATTGATGGCCTAATCTCAAATCTTTACTGCTACATTTCTATTTCATATCGTCATTGTCGCAATTGAGCGCCAGAAAAAGTGTATGACATAACCCAATTGGCTTCATTGGCTTCTTCTTTTTATCCTTCAGTATTAGGGATTTCAGATCTTCCTTCCCTTTAGCTAGAGCCACAATCATTTGCTGGAACTGGGCATTTTGCGCCTGGATATCCTTGATGTTTTGTTCAAGATCCATTTCTTTACTTGCGGAAATAAACAACAAAGAAGATAAGGACCCTGTTTTAAAACCTGCTTATGCAATGAGATGCGTGATATGCTTATGCAATGTTTTCAAGGACCTTGTTGGACTTAAACTCTTTTAAACAAAACAAAAGAAAAACCTTTTATTAGCAAGTTTTTAAAGAAACAAAAGATTACACAAGGATAACATTGAAAAGAAGTTCCTAAGTCTCCCATGGGCGCTTCCTCTTGGTGTTGAGGTAGGCGTTGAGGTTCCTCTCTTCATGAAGTTGTTTTGTAAATTCTAGCGCCTTTTTCTCACTTGCATAGAATTGAGCCTCAAAAGTATCTCGTTCTCCCTTGAGCTGGATCCAAGACTTTTGCAACTCTTCGAAGTTGGTTGGCATATCAGGATGGAGAATAATACGGGACTCACTCCCTTGAACAATATGTTCTAAGATCACCGGTAAGATGGAATCGTATGGCATCATAAGACTTTGGGCTCGATCTTTTACCCATTTGAGGTATGGTTCCAAAGGAATAGAGTTCTTACGCCGTAAAGTCCTACTATCAGTCTTCTTAACAATGCCCCAAGAGAGGATGAACCTCTGACAATAATTTTGCAAATCCCTTGATTAGTTGAATACAATACCCTGGATGAGCATATCCGGTGGACCATCTCTCCGGGCATAGCCAAATTGACGTAGTGCTAAAGAAGGATTGTAGGTGATGCCTCCCTTAATGCTCAGGAGTGGAACATTAGGAAATTCTCCGCAGCGATCAATAAAAGAAATGTCCTCTTGAGAGCGAGGACACCAATGGATGTCGGAGTGAGAGAGAGAGAGACATTAGTCTTTGACTCCATCTTAAGCCTAAATCATTTTGCATTATTGATCGAGGAAGGTGCGAAATAAACCACATATATAGTAGATGGGTGCAACACATGAGAGTTCCTCGCTTCTTCAGAATACGAGTACAGAGAGAATGTAGGATATCCCCGAGCAATGTAGGAACCGTATTGTGAGCAAGAAAGATGTTGATGGCATTTACATCTATAAGTTAATCTGAATTAGGAAATAGGACCAACCCATAGATCAAGAGGGCTAATACATCTTCGAAGGCATGACAACTCATAGCATCCAGGAAAATCTGAGCTTTCTTCATCAGGAAATTTGCAAGGAGACCCTTAACTCCACTTCTTTTTTCCCAATTGGACTCAATGTCAGATAGCTTCAAGTGCAAAGCTATGACAACATCTTCAGAAGATGGGTCTTGTTCTAAACCAGTGAAAGGTACTCGCTCCAATATAGGTAAGCCAAGTAACTTAGAGAATTACTTAAGGGTAGGCTCTAGTTGATAATCGAGGAATGTGAAGCAATGGTGATTAGGGTCGAAGAACTGGAATAAGACACTCATCAAACCTTCTTCAAACCCGGTGGTAACCAAACTGAGCAAGTGACCATGTCTTTTGTAAAAGGATGAGTCCTTGGGGACTTTCAAAACTAATTCATTGAGCTTAGGAGGAACTTCTATGAAGTGAATCCGGATGGTTTTTCTGCGACCTGAATTCATATCCTACAAAACAGCCAAGAGGTAAATCCGACAGGTCCTTGGAATGATTAGTACATATGAATGTCATGATGTTTTATGATGTCATGATTTAAAAAAATCACAGATAAACACAAGTAAATCACACAATAGACCTTAGGTTCAAAGGCTTGCATGAGTTTTTAAGGTATGTACCCTGTTGAGTGTTCAGTTGGCTCAACCTGTCCTATTAATAGTAACCGGGTTTTAAGGAGCCTCCATATCACTGACCTTCCCTTCAGAAATTGTTTCAGCTCCGCACCGAAGTATTGCGGCTAAAAAATCCTGAAAGTCCAGCCTCAATGAGTGTAGTATCGAGTATCAACCAATCTTCGGTCGGAACCAAAGCCGGTTATCTCACTACTTCCTAAAGGCTAGGATGAGTCAATTAAAGGTTCTAAAGGTCAATTAGCGAATAGTGACACTATGAGGAAGCCTAATGTTATCCTTAACTTACTTAAGGAACATTAGTACAATTCAGAGCATTGCGCTAACGTAGCCACCACCTCGTCCGTATCGGTCTACATCGTACAACCTCCATGGTTTATTGCTACTTACCTAATAAGGTGCCCCAGATCCGGGTGTAGGATCTTTTAGTAACAACCCAAGCAAACCCTTAAAGATAAAGCAAGCAAACACACAATGAAGCAATTTAACAATGAACTAACTCTAAGGTAAACCCTACTTTTTTAATACTCCCCAGCAGAGTCGCCAATTCTGTGATACAGTGGTAAAACCGACTGTTATATACTGGTTTGCGTTTTTTGTTCGCAAATATGCAGTAAGCAAGAGACGTCACCGTCTTTTCTTTTATCCAACAAAGGAAAGGGTGAAAAGAACATAAAAAGACCTTTTCGAGATGTTTTCTGAGTAAGGGGGGTAGATTATGGAAAGGGAAGGTGCTAGCACCCTTTCCATTTGTGGTTTTCTATGGGCTCTTAGAGGTTTGCTCATTTTGAATGCTTTGTGTGTTTTGAAAATATTTTGAAAATGCCTTAGTGCGACGATTTGCTTTGCGTTTAACTCTTGTATCAGTCCTCAAGAGTGTTAACAAAGAAAATGTTTTTGAAACTTGTTTTTGAAAAGCAGTATCTGTGTAAGTGCAAAAAGTATCTTTGAGAAAACTTCTAACATCTATCTACTTTTATACTCGAAATGGGTCGTTCTTTTCCTCTTTTCCTTTAGACAGTTCTATCCTACTATTAGTGAGTAGGTAGCCTTTTTGTTGGATGTTTTGAGGGACATTCGAAGGGACGTTTAACAGTCATAAAGGCAACATATGGGAACGTTTTAACAACTTTTGTTTAAGGGACGAGATCATTTTACGAAAGGCAATACTTTAAGGGTCATCGAGGGACTATGATCTTTTGATTTTACGGGTCTTTGCTAAAGCATCCCCATTCTCGAGGGACATGATTGTTTTTCCAAAAGGCAACCGAAGTGCGCGTACCTTAGAGGTGTATATGTGCATGTGTGTTGTGTTTCAGTTTTTTTATCTTTAAACATTTAGGTGTTCTACCGTTTGTTTTCAGATCTTGTCATGTAATCCTAGTTAGCATACATCTAAGCGGTTAATATATGTACAGTAATTTAAAGTGCGGAAATTGTAAATCTTACGCTATTACAAGGCTTAGGGGAGGGGGATTATTTACATGTCCTAAATTGGGGGAATAAAGCAGGAAAGTGTAAAAGTCCTAACTAAGCTATTACAAACTAGTAGGCGATTACGATAAAATAAATGCGCATGAATTTGAAAATAACGTCTAATAATCCTAAGAATAAAATATTTTTGTTGTTTTATTTTATTTTGGGAAAATGATCTAAATCTACTTAATTTTAGTTTTGAGAAAATGTTAAGATAATTAAAATATTAATTAACCAAATTAATTTAATAGAAAAAACTAGCCTAATGTTTTTGTGGTTTTTTGATTGATTTTATGTTGATTTAAAAAAGAACTAAAATAGTCGAAACAAAAATGAAAACGAAAGAACAGGAAGTAAAAAAGGTGTAATTCTGGAGGCCTGGATCGAAAGAGGCTTGGGATGTCTTTCGATCTAGTGAAGGGGCTTGATCGAAGGCGCATGAGGGGCTGCACTTTGGGGTGTTCGATCTGGATATGTCATCCTTCGATCTGGGAACCCTGGACCCAGTTCGAAGCTGAGCTACTTTGAAGCTCTGAACAAGATTCTGAGAAGATGTTTCCAATCGAAGAGGTATGGTCCGTTGCTCTGGGTGTGGAGATGTTTGCTTAGGAGTTGGGGTTGACTCCTGGATGAGGGAACCTGCAAAAGGTGTTTCGATTGGGAGGATTTTTGGGATTTTTGAGCAACGTGTAGTCTCTTCGTGTGTAGTATGTATGCCTGGTGATCTCTCCTTTTTTGTCCCCCCCTGTAATGTGTCCTTGGCCTCATATTTGTAGGAGTGTGCTATAGTAACGACAAGAGAACCATTTAACTAGGACTTTAAAGCTATGAGACAAGAATCAGACAAATTGAAAGGTTTCCTTTTTGAAATATTCATGCCCCTTTTGAAATCTTGGATGAACCTGAACATTTTCCTCCTTCGAATGTCCTCCTGTCATTTGAAAAACCTTTTCCCAAATACCACTCGAAGGGTATTTGTTGAAACACCGATCTAAGGGTGTGATATGGTGGGAGAACTGACTTGAAGGTTTTGCGTTTGATCCCAAATATTGCGGTTAGCAAGAGTCGCCACCGACTTTTCTTTTATCCAAAAGGAAAGGTGAAAAAGCACAGGAAAGACCTTTGAGATTGTTTCTTGAGTTTGGGGGGTAAATTATGAAAAGGGAAGGTATTAGCACCCTTTTCATCCATGGTTTTCCATGGGCTCTTAGTTACTAACTAGCTCACTTTCTTTTATTTGAAATTGTGCTTTGTGTGGTTTTTGAAAGTATTTTGTAAAAGAGGCCATTGTTTCGGCAATCTTTGTAATGATTCTCGTTCGTAAGAATGTATACAAAGATGTTTGATCTTTTGAAAATGTTTCCAATGTTTGTAAAATGTTTGAAAATGTGTATGTTTGTTTTTGAAAATAGCAAGGATGTTTGTTTTGAAATGGAGCAAGTAATTAAGAGCAATCTACCTACCCAAATGTCTTTCTTGTTCATTTTCTTTTCCTTTTACATTGTTGTCTTACCATTGATTTGGTAAGCAACCCTATCTTTGGATATAAACGGGATGGGCGTGGGTCATCGTATAGCCATGATTAGCAATGTTGCAAGGTATCTTAGCATTCTTTTTGAGGGACTAAGATCATTTGTAAGGCAACTTTAGATAGCGTCATCGAGGGACTATGATCTTGTATTTGTTTGTTTTTGCTAAGATACCTTACATGCGTAATATGGCCATTTTGTAAGGCAACCAAGTGGATTTTACCCTAGGGGTGCTTGTGTGCAAGTGTGTTATTTTCATGCTTGATTTTGTCTTAAATTAGGGTTTTCTACTTGATTGATTTTATTCTTTCCATTCAAACCCTAATTACTAGCATGTTATGTAAAAGCGATAAATTGTGAAATTTAAGGTTACTACGCTATTACAACATTTTGTGGGAGGGGGTACAATTTATGAATGGGGATTGCAATAATATAAACCTAATTAATATATTACAACGAAATTGAATATGTACAAATAATTGAAGAAATATATAAAGTACAAATGCAAATTGAAAGAAATGATTTTTGTGTTTGGATTTTTATATGAAAGAGGTTTTAATCTAAACCTAATTAGAGAAAAATAATTAAATTTAATTAACTTAAATTAATTAAGAAAAGAAATTAATTAAGAAAAGATTTTTGAATAAAACCCTAATTCTATTTAGTTGATTAAAAGAAAATAAGTTTAAAGAAAAAAGTATTTTTTTTATTTTTGTCTTGAAAATAATATATGGTGTTGTGAAATATTTTTGGCTTTTTTTATATTAAAATAAATATATTTAAATAAATAATAATCTAGTTTTAATTTAATTTACAAGGAAATTAGTAAAGGTAGATAATGTATAATGAATAAAAATAGTTTTTTGTGTGGGAAAAATATTTAAATTATGTCAAAACATAAATCTATATTTTTTATATTTTTTATTATTTTTTTGGTATTTTAGAAAATATATTTAAAAGGAAAAATGAAATAAATAAGTAAATAAAAATAAATGGGCCAGGGGGTGCCAAAACTAGACAGGAAGGTGAGCTAGCAAAAAAAATAAAAAAAACACTGCCAGGCCCAAAGGGTCCAGCGCCTGCAAAAAAATGTTAGGGAAACATAAAATATGAAAAATGCAAAAGGGGGTTCACATTGGTTCGAACCCTTGCCCTTTAAGTAAGAAGTGACTTAGTACGCGCGCGCTTGCCACTTGGGTGGCTGTACATCCGTTTACTTATGTCAAACCATAAATATATATTAGAAACTGCTTCCTGAAGGAAACTTCGTCTTCAACCTCATGCCTAGCCGGACCACCTGTATCTTCTTCATCTCTCCACAAAAATGGAAAGTTAAAACATGAAAGTTGTGGCGTTTCTTCCCACGAATCCAACCATATAACTTATGTAAGCTAAAAGTCAAAGATAAAAACTAATTTTGCTGGCCCTAAATTGAAACCTAATTTTCTAAAAAATTTCAAATCCAAAATTCTCTATATACACTCAATGTAAATGGGAACTATTAACATGGTCAGCTTTAGAGCAAAGATATCTACATTTTGTCTTCACAAATTAGGATCAAATGATGCTTGTATGAAGAGATAGAAGTTTGAAAATTTACCTCTTGTAGTTGGAGTCGTGAATGGAGTTTGAGCAACTTTTGAGATGGCCTGAGGATCTGTTTATCTTGCCTGGACCTCCTTGAGTGTATTCCAACTCCTACTTTGCCTTGAAAGTCCTTGAATCTCTCTACTCATGTTAAACTACAAGCTTGATATTTGAAAATGGTGGATAGTAATGGAGGAGTTACAGTCTTGAAACAGGGGCCTGGATTGCTTTGCTATGATGTATAAAAGGCGTTTGAATGATTAATTTTTGAAACGCACAAGTGGAAATGAAGATGATGGGTTTTGGTTCAAAACTGTGTATCAATGGTGTTCTTGAGCATATTTATGGTTTTTGAGTGTTTGAGATAGTTTCATAGCACTAGCATTCATGTATCATCTTGAAAATAGTGTATGTACTTATAGGCAAGAGGTTTTGAGGCTTGAAACAACTCAGAAATTGAAATCACATGTTATGGCTTGGTTACTTGTTTTTGAATCAAAGTTGACAAACATGGTTTCAATGTGAAGTACAAGGGTTTGCAGGGTGGTTAGCAGGCTGTAGATATTTTGCTTCTTGCTTTTAAATTCTTTTTAGTCAGAAGCAACAATGTATGGGCTCCAGGAGAGTTGACATTGTGATTAAAGTCACTTTTCCAAAATGGAAGTGGTGACTTTCTTCCAAAAATGGAAATGCAACTTGGATAATGGCTCAAATGCTTGGACAATGGCTCTATCAGTTGTGTAAGCATTAAATTATGGAGTTATTAGCAAGTTTGAAGCCTGCAAATCAAGATTTGTACAACATGCTTGAAGATTGGATCAAGTGTTCTTCACAAAATGGCTTGTAATCCAAGTGAAAAAACACCAACTTCATCTCTTCGATTCTCCCTACTCAAGAATGATCTCAAGGAGTTCTTGGAAATTTTCGAAAGATTGCAATGTTCTCTACAACCCATCTTTGAATTCCTTTTGAAGATTCCCCTGGGAAATATGTGAAAAATTGCCATGAAGTTGGGTGAAAAATCTGCCTAACTAGGGCAAAATTTCACTAAGTCTTTTTTAGTTCATGAGCATGTATTAAAAAAATTATAACTTGAGATCCAAGCAATTTTAGGAGAATTTGTGTGAATAAAATTTGTAGATTTCATGGATATCTACAACTTTCATGTTGGAAGTTTCTCTTGAATCAACCTGTATCATGATGAAAATTTGGCCTAAAGTTATGAAAAACATGAATTTTCAACACTTAGAAAAATTTCTAAGTATAGAAATTTTGACTTTTCAAAATGAAATATTGATTTTTTGATTGCTTTTTGAATAAGTTTCATATTTTGACATGTTTTGATGAATCATGGTCTTTGGCACTTGAATTTGACCAAAAAGTCAAAGTTTGTCTTTTCAGTATACAGTTGACTTTTGATCAGTTGACTGCAAAATTCATCTGTCAATCCAATGGACTTACAATGTTTTGAATTATTTAATTAGGTAAAAATGATGAAATTGGACTCTTGAGATCATGCCTCAAACCAATTGATCATTTTCTAGGTCAAAAATCAGAAATTGCCCTTTCCCAGTTAAAACCCTAATTTTGACCATTTTGCCCTTTTGAAGATTTGATCAAATTTCTTGAGCAATTATGGTCCAAACTTGATCAAATGATACAAATGAGTTTAAAATGTTGACGTGGTTAAAATATTATGAAGTTTGACTGTAAATTGGTTATGGTTGACTTTTTCCCCAATACAGTTGATTTTTAGGTCAACTGTTCAATTGACTGATCAAAAGTGTGATCCAAGGCTTGAAACTTGACATGAGTGATCTTGGGGGTCCATAATGATCCATGAAAGTCATGTGAAGCATTGATAGTTCAAAAATCCTTGTGCAAACTCAAACCCTAATTTTGGTCATCAGTGTCTAAGGAGGTCTCTTGAGCTGATCAAACCCTAGTGCAGTCTTGAGCCTAAGGAGATCTAATGAGAAAATTCTTGATAAGTGAGAGGGCAAATTTTGGGGTACAACAACTGCCCCTGTTCAATCTTCTTAAACCTGAAGAGTTAGATTGGCGAGTTTTTGCCATTCGTAACTCGAAGGTGGAAGATGATTGGACACTAGAGTTCCCAGAAATTTGCACTCGACGATGTAAAGGTTGAGGGAATGGGCCTTAAAGATGCCATTTGGAGAGGTGATAGAAAGTTGTAGGAGATGGGCTCAAAGATTCCATCCAAAAGTGATTGTTGGTATTGAATTTATAAGTTGAAAGAATGAGTATCAGAATGGCGTCCGTGTCTTGAGTGTATTCGTATTGTATCTGAAAGTTGATTTGAATGAGTATCAGAATGGCATCCGTGTATGGAGCGTATTTGTACTGTATCTGAAACTTGATTTGAATGAGTATCAGAATGGCATCCGTGTCTGAAGTGTATCTGTACTGTATCTGAAAGTTGATTTGAATGAGTATCAGAATGGCATTCGTGTTTGGAGCGTATCTGTACTGTATCTGGAAGAGGCTCTGAATGAGTATCAGAATGGCATCTGTGTCTGAAGCGTATCTGTACTGTATCTGAAAGATCTGAATATTGTTAATGATAGCTGTTAATCTTATCCTGAAAAGGGTAAAATGTTAGCTAAAATGCAAAGTCATGTTGTATGAAATGTATGATATAATGCATTTGTGTAATCAATGTTTATGATATATGGATGCGATGTATGCGTATGCGAGCTAATCTGCTGCACTGCTGTTGGATTGGGGAAAATAAATCCCTGAATGTTACTGAGGATATGTAAGTCTTCATGCCTTGAAGTGTTGATGAATTTCCGTTTAGAGAAATAAACTCTGTTGCAAGGTAAATGCCATGTATTGCTTAAAAATACGTTTGGAGAAATTGGATGATTTCTACCGGGGATTGATAATTGGAAGCTTTATTCCGCTGGGGATTAAACGACATACTGCGGGGGATTTCTTATGGAATAGCCTAGAGGTATTTCCCTATCCTTTCAACCTATCAGTAATTGCCTTTTTTTCATTTTGTTTATTTGTAAACAATAATTATGTTCAAATGCATATGTTCAACAATGAATCGTTGGATGTTTTCGTAAATAAAACATAAGTGTAAAGAAAAACAGATAGTTTTTGCACTTTCAAAGGGATATCTTTGTATTGATTTTGAGTAAGTATTTTTGTACAATGAGACAAAACACTCTAGTAGGAGAATGCCGTCGTAAAAAATGAAAATTTTAATATACAGAAAAGATAGTTATGTGTAAAAATCCCATGGGGTTCCCATTCTGCTATAGCCTTCATATCTCTGAGCATCTAATCTATTTGTTGCCTTGTCCGAAGATGATTGAATTGGTCAGGGATGTCGAGTTTGCAAGTTTTCCGTAAGGTGATCCAACGGGACATAGTCATACGCTTTTAATTCCCTAACTTTTGCCTGGACCTCCCTTTCGGGTTTTCAGTCCACCGGGAAACCCTTTTTTGCCCAAGTCTCCCTTTCGGGTTTTCAACTTGCCGGGTATACAATTTTTTTTTGTTTTATCCCTAATTTTCCCCCGAACCTTTTTGGTTCGCCGGGATGCCCTTGTTTTGCCTAGGTATGTCAACCTAGCGGGTCTCTTACGCGTAGTCTCTTTTGACTATGTCCGCGCTTACGGGATGCAGCAGGTCGTCACCATCCATGGTGGTTAAGATCATTTCCCCACCAGAGAAGATGTTTTTGATTATAAATGGTCCTCCATAGGTAGGAGTCCATTTTCCCCTAGGATCACCTTGTGGCAGTATGATGCGTTTGATCACTAGGTCCCGAACTTGATACACTTGGCGTCTGACTTTCTTATTGAAAGCCTTGATCATCCGTTTTTGATACATTTGACCATGGCAAACAATAATAAGTCTCTTTTCATCAATCAAGTTCAGTTGATCAAGTCGAGTTTGGATCCAATCGTCTTTGTTCAACCCTGCATCCTTCATAATCCTCAGAGAGGGGATCTGAACCTCAATAGGCAAGACGACTTCCATGCCGTATACCAAAGAATAGGGTGTTGCCCCGGTTGATGTGAAAGTTGTGGTACGATACCTGTGGAGAGCGAATGGTAACATCTCATGCCAGTCTTTGTATGTAACTGTCATTTTCTGTATGATCTTTTTAATGTTTTTATTTGCAACTTCGACAGCACCATTCATCTTTAGCCGGTAAGGGGAAGAATTGTGATGTTGGATCTTGAATTGATCTCACAAGGCGGTGATCATAGTGTTGTTGAGATTTGTACAATTGTCAGTGATGATCCTTTTCGGGATACCGAACCGACAAATGAGATTTTGCTTGATGAAACAGGCAACAACATTCTTGGTAACGGAAGCGAAGGAAGCTGCCTCCACCCACTTTGTAAAGTAATCAATGGCCATTAGGATGAAGCGGTGTCCATTGGAGGATGTCGGCTTGATTTCCCCAATCATATCAATCCCCCACATAGCAAAGGGCCAAGGATTCGTCAAGACGTTTAGAGGAACCGGAGGTACGTGCACCTTGTCAGCATAAATATGACACTTATGGCAGGTTCGAGAGTGTTGATAACAATCTGCTTCCATGGTAGACCAGTAGTAGCCTTCCCGTAGGATTTTCTTTGCCATCGTATGCCCACTGGAATGGGTGCCAAAAGTGCCTTCATGCAATTCAGCCATGATCCTTTCAGCTTCAACCTTATCTACGCACCGAAGTAACACAGAGTCATAATTGCGTTTGTACAGGATGCCATTACTAAGGAAGAATTTAGAAGAGAATCTCCTTAAGAACATCTTATCATTGACTGAAGCTCCTTCTGGATATTCTTGAGCCTCGAGATACCTCTTGACTTCGTGAAACCAAGGTTGGTCCACTACTTCTTCAGTGTTAATCTCGTGACAGTGGGCTGGTTAATCGATTCGTTCAATGGTGATCTGGGGAGCCTCGTTATCCCAATTAAGTTTAAACATATATGACATTGTGGCTAGTGCGTCTGCTAGCTGATTTTCTTCTCGCGGGAAATGCTCGAAGGTAATCTTCTCAAAATGTGGTAGCAATGTCAAAACATGTTCTTTATAAGGGACAAGGTTAGGGAGTTTGGTGTCCCATTCCCCTTTGATCTGACTGATGACCAAAGCTGAATCTCCGAATACGTCAAAGGATTTGATCCCCAAGTCAATGGTAGCTCTGAGACCAAAGATGCACGCTTCGTATTCTTCCATGTTGTTTGTACAATTGAAGCAGAGTCTTGCGGTGAAGGGAGTATGATACCCTTCGGGAGATATGAGTACAACACTGATACCATTTCCAAGTTCGTTGGATGCCCCATCAAAGAACAGGTTCCATCGGGATCCTTGTTCAGGTTCGTCATATGGCCTGAATTCTTCACAATTGTCTAACGTCGTGATGTCTTCATCCAGAAATTCGAATTTCATGGACTGGTAGTCTTCTACAGCTTGGAGAGCAAGGTGATCAGCTAATACACTTCCCTTTATTGATTTCTGGGTAGTATATTGTATGTCATATTCTGTCAGGATCATTTGCCATCTTGATATTCTCCCAGAAAGAGCAGGCTTCTCGAAGATGTATTTTATCAGATCCATTTTAGATATCAACAAAGTAGTATGGGTCAGCATATACTGTCTTAGCCGGCGAGCAGCCCATGCCAGAGCGCATCAAGTTTTCTCGGGCAGTGAATATCTTGTCTCACAGTCGGTAAACTTTTTGCTCAGGTAATAAATAGCGTGCTCTTTTCGGCCAGACTCGTCATGCTGCCCCAATACACACCCTATTGAGTTTTCTAAAACAATCAGGCTCTTGCATGTATTCTTTGATTTTGTCAAAAGCAACTTGGCACTCGTCATTCCATTTGACCACTTGATATTTCTTCAACAATTTGAAGATTGGTTCACAAGTAGCTGTCAAGTGAGAGATGAATCTGGAAATGTAATTCAAACGCCCCAAGAATCCTCTAACTTCCTTCTTAGTAAGAGGAGCAAGCATCTCTTGTATTGCTTTAACTTTAGCGGGATCGACCTTGATACCTTTGTTACTGACGGCAAAGCCTAGGAGTTTACCAGACCGTACCCCAAATGTGCATTTTTTTGGATTCAACCTCAACTTGTACTTCTTCAGTCTCTCAAACAGTTTTTGTAAGTGATCAAGATGCTCTTCTTCTGTTTGAGATTTTGCTATCATATCATCCACGTAGACCTCTATTTCATGATGTATCATGTCATGAAATAAAGCTACCATGGCACGCTGATAGGTTGCCCCAACATTCTTCAGTCCGAATGGCATCACCTTATAGTAGAAAGTTCCCCATTGCGTGACAAATGTTGTTTTCTCCATGTCCTTAGGCGCCATTTTGATTTGGTTGTAACCTGAGAATCCGTCCATGAAGGAAAACACTTTGTGTTGTGTCGTATTGTCAACTAGAACATCAATGTGGGGGAGTGGAAAATCGTCGTTAGGGATTGCCCTATTCAAATCTCTGTAGTCCACACACATTCGCACTTTGTCGTCTTTTTTGGGTACGGGAACAACATTGGCAACCCATTGAGGATATGAGGTGACAACCAAGAATCCAGCGTTGAATTGCTTCATGACTTCTGCTTTAATCTTTTCTGACATATCTGGCCTCATGCGGTGAACCTTTTGCTTTATTGGCGGACAATCTTCTCTTGTAGGCAGACGATGTACCACAATGTCTGCATCAAGTCCCGACATGTCTTCATATGACCAGGCGAAGACTTCAACATAATCGTGTAACAACTGAATCAGATGCTCCTTGACACCGGGTTCCAGATTGGCACCCACCTTGACCTCTTTTTTGTCTTCTTAGGTACCTAGGTTGATTGTATCCACGGGTTCCTCGTGAGGTTGAATGGTTCTCTCTTCTTGTTGTAGCAGTCTGGAAAGTTCCCCGTGTACTTCATAATCTTCCTCACCTTCGTCTTCGGCTTGGTAGATTAGATTCTCAGAGTCATAAAAGGCCATAACAGTATCGTTACCCATGGGATCCCGAATGGATGTATACCCGTATTGTGAGTGTGGGTGTGTGTAAGGGTATAACTATCTTTGAAAGAGAATAAAATGAAAAAGAAAAAACAATGAGCACAAAAGTTTGTATGCGAAAACTTCCATGATTTATTGATGTCCTATGAAAATGAGATAATAACCCTTACAAATGGACCATTGTGCCTCGGGTAAGACATAAGGTTTTAAGAGTGCGAATTATTTTAATATTGCAGATCCAACAAAATGTAAAGACAAATGACTGTGGGATAAAATTTATCGGGACAAAATCTCTAGCCTCCCAATTGTTGAGCCCTGCATTGACAGTTGGGAAGATCCAATCCTCCAGGTTGCAACCATCTTCACCATCTTCTACCGCGTTGATTTCACGGTTGCTGATCTTCAGGGGTGGTCCTCCAGCATGAGTGTGTCGTACAACCTTCTGAGCACTTGAAATGAAACCTAAGCCAAACTTGTCAGACTTGTACGGGATAACGGAGAGTTGTCCCCAGATAGTGCACCCACCTTCTTCTACCACTGCTTTGGCATCCTTTAGAGATGACATCTGGAGTAGAGGCCTTGTAATTTTGGGAACCTCAGACACAACCTTGGTCATTGCCACATCTTGGGGGACTTCTTCAAAGTGTTGAAATGGAGTTTCAATAAATTGACCATCTAATTCCACATATATGAAGGAATTGAGATGGCTAATCATGTACTCTTCCTCTCCATGAACGGTGATAATCTTCTCTTGAATTGGATACTTCAGCATTTGGTGTAACATAGAAGTAACAACGCCAACATTGTGGATCCATAGTCGGCCTAGCAAGCAGGAGTATGAAGGGCAGATGTCCATTACATAAAAAGTTGAATTGAAAGTTTGGGTTCCAACCTTTATGGGGATATCCACTTCCCCATGCACCATCCTTTTCGAGCCGTCAAAAGCCCTTACTACTATGTTGCTTGGCTTTAATGTTAGTCCCTCACAATCAAGTCTATCAAGAGATTTTTTAGGCAATACATTCAGAGATGAGCCAGTGTCCACCAAAACATGAGCCAAGGTTGTGCCCCTACATTCAACTGAGACATGCAGTGCCTCATTATGCTTCCTTCCCCTCGGTGTTAGATCAGCATCTAAAAAACCTAGGCCATTATCTACAGTCAAGCTGGCTACACAGTCTTGGAACTGATCGGCAGATGTCTCTTGAGGTACATGGGCGGTTTTTAAGAATTTTACCAAGGCCTTTTCATGCACCTCAGAATATAGTAGTAATGCCAGCATGGAAATTTTAGAGGGATTTTTCCCTAGTTGTTCAACTACATCGTAGTCTCTTCTCTTTATAATTTTTAGGATCTCCTCCATTTCTTTCTTGGAGGTCTCAGGGATAGTCAATGACTGAACCTTCGTCCGGACAGGCTCAATCAGAATACTTTTTCCTCGAGTCTCGGTTAACTCGGCAGCAGGAGTGTCAGTAGGAATGATAACAGGGGTTGTAACGGCGTTGTCAGTTGGAGTATTGGTGGAGATGATTGTAGGATTGGGAATAACCTCTGGAATAGCAACAAGAATGATTACGGGTCCAGAAACGGCCTTTGGGGGAGCAATTTCTGGAGGGAAGATTCTACCACTTCGGGTAATCTTACTAGTCCCTGCAATATTACTGACGTCAGAATCCACTTTTTTAGAACTTGAATCTTCGGCGGCTAGCCAGTCCTGCTTGATACCATGGTAGTTGACATTCTTTCCATAATTCCATGGTACGGTCTTGTCTGACGAATATGGGATTGGTCCAGGCATTGTAATTATTAAAGGAGTTGCTTTCAAAACATATGTAATTCTAACAGGTCTTTTGGTGGAGACCCTGGAAGAATTGGCGGAAATGGTAATGATAGAAACATCTTCAAAAGGAATAGGTGGAACAGAAGTCTTTTTGAACAAAATTTCTTTGTTATCTATTAGGCACTGAACGCCTATTTTCAACAACGAACAGCTGGTTGGTGAGGACAAACAGAAATTGAAAACTTCATCACAGCCCGGGAACACACCGACATTCAACAAGTTCATTTTGATAGTCATAAGTGGGGTCATGAGTTCATCAACTAAAGTAACAAACAGTCCTTCTTCAATGGCATTGGTATTATGGCCATGTCTAGGCATAGGGGCAGAAATGACATTTGGCTTTTCAGGCGCATTAAATTCAATCTCTTTTGCTTCAATGAGGTCTTGTATTTTTTTCTTTAGAGCCTAATAGTTATTAGTTTCGCGGCCGGGACTTTCAGAGTGATATGCGTAACAGGCATTGGGATGATAGTGAGGAAATGTTGTATTGGTGTTTTTAGGAGCTTCTTTCAAGGTCACCAAATTGGATCTTAGTAGATGCGGTAATACTTGAGACAGGGTCATGTTGATTCTGGTGAACTTCCTGACTGGCCTATCTATCCTTGGTTGGTTGTTTCTTTGCTGATCAGGTGCAGGCTTAGGAATCATAACAACTCCCACCATCGGTCGGCGTTCAGCCCTATCTTGGTTTCTTTGCGGATATACAACAACCAACTCTTTCTTTCTGATGAAAGGCTTCCTTACAGCTGTAGAAGAAGATGTGTCTTTCTGAATCCTTCCACTCTTTATACCAGCTTCTACCCTTTCTCTGGTCAATATTAGTTCAGTAAAGCCTGCAAATGAACTTCCAATTAAATGATTGAAGAAGGGACCAAACAAGGTGCCCAAGAACATGTATACCAATTCTCTCTCAGATAGAGGGGGTTGAACTCTTCCAGCCAAGTCTCTCCATTTTTGCGCATAGTCTTTGAAACCTTCATTAGAAACCATGGCCATACTCTAGAGTTGAGTACGGGTAGGCGCAAGATCAACATTGTATTGGTATTGTTTGTCGAAGGCTGCAGCAAGATCTTCCCAATTGTGACCGTTGGCTCTTTATAGTTGGTAAAACCAGTCAAGTTGAGTTCCAGACAGACTGTCTTGGAAGAAGTGTACCCATAAGTTTTTGTCAGCGGTATGGGGTTAGATTTTCCTCACATATGACCGGAGATGTATTTTAGGGCATGAAACTCCATCATATTTGGCGAACACAGGTGCTTTGAATTTCGGAGGAATCACAGTCCCCGACACTAAACCCAATTCCTCAAAGTCCAAGCCAGACACTTTTTGGATTTCCATCGCACTCAACCGCTCTTCGAGATGTCTATACTTGTTATCAGCTGGAGGGTATTGTTCTTCAGAGTAGTCTTCTTCTTCCTCTTCCTCTTCCGATTCTGACGGGACAACTATTTCCTTGCCTTCCCCTCCTGATTGTCTCTTTCACCAGATGTTGTTACAAACTTTAAGGTCCTTCTTGTCTGCTCATGAAATCTTCTTCCCATGTTTAAAACTCCTGTTACCTTCTTTGCCTTCTATTTCTTCTCCTCTGCTAGCAAAGTCTTCAACTCTTCTTGTCCCTTGGCTAGGGTCAAGAGCAACTATTGAAACTGTGTATTCTGAGCTTGGAGATCCTTCACTATTTGCTCAAGATCCATCTTACTGAAATAAATAGTAGAGAGATGAGGAGACTTGTTACAAGAGACCTGCTTATGTTATGATGAATGGTATATGCATATGTAATGATTTCAAGGATTTCAAAGATTCAAATTTGTTTTAGACAAAAAGGAAACACACGTTATATTAATAAGTTAAAGCTTGAGTACATCAATATCTCTTGGGAAAAATAATACAAAAACTTTAAGATAAAAAGGTAGTACGCATCCTCTTTGGTGTGATGTAGGCATTCAGAGTCTGCTCCTCATGAAGTAGTCTAGTGAGTTCCAAAACCTTCTTCTCGCTTGCATAGAATTGGGCTTCGAAGGTATGTTGTTCTCCCTTGAGTTGTATCGAATCCCTTTATAGGTCTTCAATAGATGTGGGCATGTCAGGATGTAGTATAGTGTATGGAACATCTCCCTCCATGACAGGCTCAATGATTACCGGGAGAATGGAGGGGTAAGGAATCATAAGACTCTGAGCACGAGTTTGTACCCATTTGAGGTAAGGCTCAAGAGGGATCGAATTTTGTGCCCCAAAGTCTTGCTATCCACCTTTTTAACATCCTCCAAGCTCGGATAAATCTTTGGCGAAGACCTTGATCGTCGTTGTCGTAGTCAAATACCAAACCTTGAATCAGCATCTCATGCAGGCCATCCCTTCGGGCATAGCCAAACTGTCTTAAAGCTAAACAGGGGTTGTAGGTGATACCTCCCCTAATGCCAAGTAAAGGGACTTTAAGAAATTCCCCACAACGGTCGACAATGATAACATTATCTTTGGATCGGGAGCACCAATGAATGTCTGAATGTTTGAGCGTCATCAACCTTTGTGACCACCTTGAACCTTTCTCATTCTTTAATATAAATTGGGGAAGATGAGAAATAAACCATCTTGCCAAGAGAAGAGTGCAACACATGAGGACACCTCTTTTTCTCATTATGTGAGTGTGAAAAGAGTGTAGATATCCCCTAGTAATGTAGGCACCGGTTTGCGTGATATGAAGATTTTGACGGTGTTCTCATCTATGAGTTGATCAGGGTTTTGGAACAAAACCATCCCATAGATGAGGAGAGTCAAAATTTCCTCAAAGGCTTGCAAGTCCAAGGAATTCCAAAAACTTTGGGCTTTCTCAAACAGGAACTTTGCTAGGAAACCTTTGACACCACTCCTTGTTTCCCAATGAGTTGTGACATCAGATGAGTGCAAGTGTAGAGCTTGAGAAATCTCTTCTGGCTTCGGGTCTCTTTCTGTACCATTGAAAGGTAGTTGATTGAGAATGGAAATCCTCAAGAGTTGGGAGAATTCTTCCAAAGTAGGCACAAGCTGATAGTCAGGAAATGTGAAGCAATGGTGTAAAGGTTCAAAGAACTAAAAGAGCACATTCATCATGTCCTCATCTGTTTTGGAGGTGACCAAGTTGAGTAGACAACCATGTCTCTCGGTGAATGGAGAGTTTTCAGGAATCCTTGAAGATATCTCCTTAAGTTGTGGAGGGATCCTTACAAGATTGACTGGAATAGTTTTTCTACGAAGTGAATCCTTATCCTACAAAACAAGAACAAAGATGAATCCGAAAATCCTTGAAATGGTTAGTGGATGTATATGATGTTCATGATGTTATGTACAAATATGCATATATAAACAAAGCCAACAAATCCTTAGTTTAGGCTTGCATGAAGTTTTTATAGGCAAGTACCCTTTTGAAGTTTAGTTGGCTTAAACCTGTCCTAGTAATAGTAACCGGGTTCTAAGGAGATCAATATCACTGGATTGTTTCCTTGGTCATTGTTTCATCTTAAGCCTCTTTAACGACGACCGAAATATCCCAAGAAACCAAACTTCAATGAGTGTAGTATCGAATGTCTACCAACTTCGGACTGCACCAAAGCCGGTCATCTCACTACATCCTAAAGGCCAAGTTGGTCAAGTTAAGGTTCTAAAAGTTCATTAGTGCTTTATGACATCACTCAGCGGCCCCGTATTCTCTTTGATTAACTCAAAGGCTACTGGTACCCACAAATATGTCGCACTAACGTATTGCTACTTACCTATAATGTATTGCTACTTACCTATAATGTATCCCAAATCTGGGTAGAGGCTTCAAACTCAAACAAAGAACCACAATGTAAAGCATACAAGTCAAACAATGTAAACAAATAAATGTGATCTAATCCCTAATGTAACCCCACTTTTAGAATTTTCAACAGCAGAGTCGCCAATTCTGTGATACGGTGGAAGAACTGACTTGAAGGTTTTATTTTTGATCACAAATGTTGCGGTTAGCAAGAGTCGCCATCGAATTTTCTTTTATCCAAAAGGAAAGGTAAAAAAGCACAGGAAAGACCTTTGAGATTGTTTCTTGAGTTCGGCGGGTAGATTATGAAAAGGGTAGGTATTAGCACCCTTTTCATCCATGGTTTTCCATGGGCTCTTAGTTAATTGCTAGATCACTTGCTTTTGTTTGAAATTGTGGTTTTTGTGGTTTTTGAAAGTATTTCGTAAAAGAGGCCATTGTTTAGGCAATATTTGTAATGATTCTCGTTCGTAAGAATGTATACAAAGATGTTTGATCTTTTGAAAATGTTTGTAAGATGTTTGAAAATGTGTGTGTTTGTTTTTGAAAATAGCAAGGATGTTTGTTTTGAAATGTAGCAAGTAATTAGGAGCAATCTACCTACCCAAATGTCTTTCTTGTTCATTTTCTTTTCCTTTGGCATTGTTGTCTTACCATTGATTTGGTAAGCAACCCTATCTTTGGATGTAAACGGGACGGGCGTGGGTCATCGTATAGCCATGATTAGCAATATTGCAAGGTATCTTAGCATTCTTTTGAGGGACTAAGATCATTTGTAAGGCAACTTTAGATAGCGTCATCGAGGGGCTATGATCTTGTATTTGTTTGTTTTTGCTTAGATACCTTACATGCGTAATATGGCCATTTTGTAAGGCAACCAAGTGGATTTTACCCTAGGGGTGCTTGTGTGCAAGTGTGTTATTTTCATGCTTGATTTTGTCTTGAATTAGGTTTTTATACTTGATTGATTTTATTCTTTCCATACAAACCCTAATTACTAGCATGTTATGTAAAAGCGATAAATTGCGAAATTTAAAGTTACTATGCTATTACAACATTTTGTGGGAGGGGGGTATACAATTTATGAATTGGGATTGCAATAATATAAACCTAATTAATCTATTACATTGAAATTGAATATGTACAAATAATTGAAGAAATATATAAAGTACAAATGCAAATTGAAAGAAATGATTTTTGTGTTTGGATTTTTATATGAAAGAGGTTTTAATCTAAACCTAATTAGAGAAAAAATAATTAAATTTAATTAACTTAAATTAATTAAGAAAATATTTTTGAATAAAACCCTAATTCTATTTAGTTGATTAAAAGAAAATAAGTTTAAAGAAAAAAGTAATTTTTTTGTATTTTTGTCTTGAAAATAATATATGGTGTTGTGAAATATTTTTGGCTTTTTCTATATTAAAATAAATATATTTAAATAAATGATAATCTAGTTTTAATTTAATTTACAAGGAAATTAGTAAAGGTAGATAAAGTATAATGAATAAAAATAATTTTTGTGTGGGAAAAATATTTAAATTATGTCAAAACATAAATCTATATTTTTAATATTTTTTTATGATTTTTTGGGTATTTTAGAAAATATATATAAAAGGAAAAATGAAATATATAAGTAAATAAAAATAAATGGGCCAGGGGGTGCCAAAAGTAGGCAGGGAGGTGACCTAGCAAAAAAAAAACAAAAAAAAAAGACTGCCAGGCCCAAAGGGCCCAGCGCCTGCAAAAAATGTTAGGGAAAGAGAAAATATGAAAAATACAAAAGGGGAGTTCACATTGGTTCGAACCCTCGCCCTTCAGGTAAGAAGTGACTTAGTACGCGCGCGCTTGCCTCTGGGGTGGCTGTACATCCGCTTACTTATGTCAAACCATAAACATATATTAGAAACTGCTTCCTGAAGGAAACTTCGTCTTCATCCTCGCGCCTAGCCGGACCACCTGTATCTTCTTCATCTCTCCATAAAAATGGAAAGTTCAAACATGAAAGTTGTGGTGTTTCTTCCCACGAATCCAATCATATAACTTATGTAAGCTAAAAGTAAAAGATAAAAACTAATTTTGTTGGCCCTAAATTGAAACCTAATTTTCATAGAAATTTCAAATCCAAAATTCTCTATACACAGTCAATATAAATGGGAACTATGAACATGGTCAGCTTTAGAGTAAAGATATCTACATTTTGTATTCACAAATATGGATCAAATAATTCTTGTATGAAGAGATATAAGTTTGAAAATTTACCTCTTGCAGCTGGAGTCGTGAATGGAGTTTGAGCAACTTTTGAGATGGCCTGAGGATCTGTTTAGCTTTCCTGGACCTCCTTTAGTGTATTCCAACTCCTACTTTGCCTTGAAAGTCCATGAATCTCTCTACTCAAGTCAACCTGCAAGCTTGATATTTGAAAATGGTGGATAGTAATGGAGGAGTTACAGCCTTGAAACAGGGGCCTGGATTGCTTTGGTATGATGTATAAAAGGTGTTTGAATGATTAGTTTTCAAAACGCACGAGTGGAAATGAAGATGATGGGTTTTGGTTCAAAGTTGTGTATCAATGGTGTTCTTGAGCATATTTATGGTTTTTGAGTGTTTGAGATAGTTTCAGGGCACTAGAATTCGTGTATCATCTTGCAAATAGTGTATGTAATTATAGGCAAGAGGTTTTGAGACTTGAAACAACTCAGAAATTGAAATCACATGTTATGGCTTGGTTACTTGTTTTTGAAGCAAAGTTGACAAACATGGTTTCAATGTGAAGTACAAGGGTTTGCAGGGTGGTTAGAAGGATGTAGATATGTTTCTTCTTGATTTGAAATTCTTTTTAGTCATAAGCAACAATGTATGGGCTCAAGGAGAGTTGACATTGTGATTAAAGTCACTTTTCCAAAATGGAAGTGGTGACTTTCTTCCAAAAATTGAAATGCAACTTGGTTAATGGCTCAAATGCTTGGACAATGGCTCTATCAGTTGTGTAAGAATTAAATTATGGATTGATTAGCAAGTTTGAAGCCTGCAAATCAAGATTTGTACAACATGCTTGAAGATTGGATCAAGTGTTCTTCACAAAATGGCTTGTAATCAAAGTGACAAAACACCAACTTCATCTCTTCGATTCTCCCTACTCAAGAATGATCTCAAGGAGTTCTTAGACATTTTGAAAATCTTGAAATGTTATCTACAACTCATATTTGAATTGCTTTTCAAGATTCCCCTTGGAACTATGTGAAAAATTGCCATGAAGTTGGGTGAAAAATCTGCCTAACTAGGGCAAAATTTCACTAAGTCTTTTTTAGTTCATGAGCATGTATTCACAAAATTATAACTTGAGATCCAAGAAATTTAGGGAGAAGTTGTGTGAATAAAAGTTGTAGATTTCATGGAGATCTACAACTTTAATGTTGGAAGTTTCTCTTGAATCAACCTGTATCATGATGAAAATTTGGCCTAAAGTTATGAAAAAACATGAATTTTCAACATTTAGAAAAATTTCTAAGTTTAGAAATTTTGACTTTTCAAAATGAAATCTTGATTTTTTGATTTCTTGTTGAATAAGTTTCATATTTTGACATGTTTTGATTAATTATGGTCTTTGGCACTTGAATTTGACCAAAAAGTCAAAGTTTGACTTTTCAATATACAATTGACTTTTGATCAGTTGACTGTAAAATTCATCTATCAATCCAATGGACATACAATGTTTTGAATCATGTCATTAGGTCAAAATTATGCAATTGGACTCTTGAGATCATGCCTCAAACCAATTTATCATTTGCTAGGTCAAAAATCAGAAATTGCCCTTTCCTAGTCAAAACCCTAATTTTGACCATTTTGCCCTTTTGAAGATTTGATCAAATTTCTTAAGGAATTATGGTCCAAACTTGATCAAATGATACATATGAGTCTAAAATGATTATGTGGATAAATAATTATGAAGTTTTATTGTAAATTGGCTATGGTTGACTTTTTCCCAAATACAAGTGATTTTTAGGTCAATTGTTCAATTCACTGATCAAAAGTGTGATCCAAGGCTTGAAACTTGACATGAGTGATCTTGGGGGTCCATAATGATCCATGAAATTTATATGAAGCATTGATAGTTCAAAAATCCTTGTGAAAACTCAAACCCTAATTTTGGTCATCAGTGTTTAAGGAGGTGTCTTGAGCTGATCAAACCCTAGTGCAGTCTTGAGCCTAAGGAGATATTATGAGAAAATTATTGATAAGTGAGAGGGAAAATTTTGGGGTAAAACAAAGGGCCTTGCCAAAAGGCCAATCGAATGGTACTTGGTTAACATGCCTGTCGAAGCTGCCTTGTTTGAGATGCTAAATTGAAGGATTCCTTGCCATGCCAATCGAAAGGTCGGGCCTAGGGTGCCAAATGAAAGGTTCTTTCAGAATGCCAATCGAAGGCCTTGAAACCATGCCAATCGAAAGGCTTGTCATAAGGCTAATCAAAAGGCCTTGTATCCATGCCAATCGAAGTACCTTGTCGACCGATCAAAAACTTTGTTCTTCTCTCTTTAATTTCCTTCAGTTGTGACCAATTAAAGTGATGTTAAAATGCCAATCGAAAACACCTTTGTTCAGATGCCAATCGAAAGAAATTGTTAAGATGCCAATAGAAATACACCTTGTTCAGATTCCAAATGAAATATATTTTGTTGACATGCCCTCGAAGTACACCCCATCAAAGAACACTTTGACCAACTTCAAAATTTGTTATTTTTCTTCAAGCAAGTGTTTGTAACCACCCATGTAAGAGAATATCTTGTAAAAAACGAGAGGGAAATTTTGGGGTACAACAAAGACTAATGGAAACTGCCTTGAAGTTGTCCAAGGATCTGAAAAATACTAGTCTTGAGGAGATAATCAGTTCTTCAAGAAGTCAGGAGATTGAACTTCAAGAAGATGAACCTCAGAGAAGAGATAAATATGTGGCTCTGAAGTCTATGTTTGAAAAGACAAAGGCTTTTTAGCTGAAGAAGAATCAGAAGAATCCAAAGAAGATTCAGATTCAGATGAACTTTCTCTAATATCCAGAAGGATAAACCAGCTATGGAAACATAGACAGAGTAAGTTTAGGGAACCAAGAAGAACAAAAGGTAGATCTGAATCTACATCTGGTCAGAATAAATTTTCGGGAAAAGAAGTTATGTGTTATGAGTGCAAAGAGCCTGGACACGACAAGAATGAATGTCCAAAGCTCAGAAAAGACAAGAATCCCAAGAAGGTTTTCAAAGCAAAGAAGGGTCTCATGGCAACATGGAATGATTTAGAGTCAGAAGAGGAAGATTCTGATGAAGAACATGCTAATGTGGCACTCATGGCCAAAATATTACAAGTGAAGTCATCTTAGAGTCTGAGCTGGAAACTGATGATGAGTCAGACTCTAACGACACATAAGTATTTTCTTATCTCTCTCATACTGTACTTGAGTCTTTCTTATCAGAAGTGATGAAAAGATATCAACTTCTTCTAAGTAAACACAAAACTCTGAAAAAGACTTTTGTAGTTACTTCTGAGAACTTTACTAAGAGTGAGCAAAACAATTCTGATTTAAATGAAAAGATATTTGCTTTAGAAAAATCCAATCTTGCTCTTAAAAGTAAAGTCTCAAAGTTGGAAGAAGAGATCACTTCTAGCAAATCTATTACTGATGACGTAATCAAATATGATAGAACTTTTCAACACTTCTTAGCTAAAAGCATTGTTAGAAGCAAGATGGCCTCAATAATCTATGGCGTTAGTAGAAACGGGAGGAGAGGCTTGGGATACTCAGTACCATAAAAAATAATTGATGAGACTCTGATTGTCAAACCAAAACATCTTTATGAAAATTTTGTGCTTGCTGGCACTAAATTGAAATATTCTAAATAAGAAGGATATGATTCTATTAAATCACAACCACAGACACATAAGGAAACTTCTAAGCCCAAATATCATGCACAAATTCCACTTGATTATCCTGTTGCACAAGAATCCAAAGGTGTCAAAACCTCTGGAATTGCTAAGAAGAAAGGACCCATAAAATGGGTACCTAAGGATGATATAATCTATGTTGCAGATATCCTTGATGGCTCCACTGAGACACCAATCAGGGTACCTGGGTAGTGGATACTCGCGACACATGACAGGTGAAAGGCATTTGTTCCAAGATTTGGAACTTAAGTCTGGAGGCGTTGTTAGTTTCAAAGGAAATCAGAAAGGAAAGATCATTGGCTCTGGAACTGTTGGTAATGATAAACTTCCTTATATTAATGATGTTTTTTAAATTGAGGGTCTGATGCATAACTTATTGTTAATCAGTCAACTTAGTGATAATGGTTATGACATCACCTTTAATTAAACATCCTGTAACGTTGTAAGTCAGAAGGATGGCTCAATTCTTTTTAATGGTAAGAGGAAGAACAACATTTATAAAATTAGGTTAAAAGATTTGAAAAACCAGAATGTAAAATGTATGTTGTCTATCCACAAAGAGTAGTGGGTCTGGAACAGACATCTGGGCCATGTTAGCTTGAGAAAAATATCGCAACTAAATAAGCTTGGATTAGTCAGAGGCTTGCCCAATCTGAAGTATTCTTAAAATTCTCTTTATGAAGCATGTCAGAAAGGCAAGTTTTCAAAAACTTCTTTTAAAGCTAAAAAGTTTGTGTGTACCTCTACTCCATTAGAACTTCTTCACATTGATTTGTTTGGACCAGTGAAAATTGCTTCTGTCAATGGAAAGAAATATGTACTAGTCATCGTTGATGATTACAGCAGATGGATACGGGTAAAATTCTTAAGACACAAGGATGAGTCACATTATGTGTTTGCTTCTTTCTTTTCCCATGTGTAAAACAAAATGAGTTGCAAAATATTTAGAGTCATAAGTCGTCATGGTGGAGAATTTGAAAACAAAGATTTTGAAAAGATTTTTTATTCTAATGGTATATCCCATGATCTCTCCTGTTCAAGAACTCCACAACAAAATGGGGCTGTAAAGAGGAAGAATATGACTTTACAAGAAATGGCTCGCACCATGATCCAAGAGACTGAAATGGCTAAGCTCTTTTGGGCAGAAGCAGTAAATTCAACTTGTTACATCCAAATAGGATCTCTATAAGTCCTATTTTGGGTAAGACTCCTTATGAAATGTGGAAGAATAGAAAGCCCAAAATTTCTTATTTCCATCCTTTTGGATGTATATGTTTTATGTTGAACACTAAAGAGAATCTTGGTAAGTTTGATTCTAAAGCACAAAAGTGTCTGTTGTTAGGATATTCTGAATGCTCAAAAGGCTTCAGAGTCCATAACACAAAATCACGAATTGTGGAAGAATCAATTAATGTCAGATTTGATGATAAGCTTGACTCAGAAAAGTCAAAGCTAGTTGAAAATTTTGAAGATTTAAAGATAACCTTTTCATAACCGAAGGAGAAGGTACAAGAAGACAAAGATTCAAAATTCCCACTTTTGATATTGTTGCTTCTGCTTCTGATCCCCAACAACAAAGGAGAAGCAGAACTACAATCTCGCATCCTGAATATTTGATTTAGGGAAAAAAATACGCTCATGTCAGAACCAGATTAGCCTTCAAACCTTCCGAAGAAATGATTATCGGTTTGGTATCTTTGGTTGAGCCAACATCTATGATGAAGCTCTTCTAGAAAAATACTGGATTCTAGAAATGTAAGAAGAACCGAACCAATTCTCAATGAATGACGTATATGATCTTGTTCGGAAACCTAAAGGTGTCCACGTCATTGGAACCAGATGGGTGTTCAGAAACAAGCTCAACAAGAAGGGTGAAGTTGTCAGAAACATGGCACGACTCGTTGCACAAGGTTATAGTTAGCAAAAAGGAATAAACTATACATAAACCTTTGCATCAGTCTCTAGGTTAGAAGCAATTCATTTATAAATTTCTTTTTTTGTTAATCTTAACATCATCCTTTATCAAATAGATGTTAAGAGTGAATTTCTGAATGGTTATACTTGTGAAGAAGTATATGTTGAACAACCTCCTGGATTTAAAAACTCTGAGAAATCAGATTATGTTTTTAAACTCAAGAAATAACTTTATGGTCTAAAGCAAGCTCTCACAGCTTGGTATGACAGATTGAGTAGTTTTCTTTTAGAAAGTAAATTTACCAAAGGGAAGGTTGATACTAAACTCTTCTGTAAGAAATTCAAAAATGATATTCTGATAGTTCAAATTTATTTTGATGATATTATTTTTGGTTCAACTAATCCATCTCATTGTGAGGAATTTTCTTAGTTGATGTAGGCTGAGTTTGAGATGAGTTTGATGGGAGAAGTAGAGTTCTTTCTGGGAATTCAGATTGATCAACAATAAGAAGCTACTTACATTTATCAGTGTTTGATAACACAAAAATATAAGATATTTTTAGCTTGATTTACATAAATTATTTCCCTTAATTTATTTTAATTGTATTATTTTATATAGGTATTACGCGGGTATTCACTTATTTTGCAGATAAATGTTATGTTAAAGACTTTGGAAGAAATGAAGAAAAAGGGTGCAAAAATAGCAAAAGGGCCAAAGAATAAAAGAAGAAGAAAGTATAAGCCCATCACAAGGCGTGAGCACGTGGCCCACTAGCATAAGGACCTTGACGATCGTCAAGGAACGCTGCCGGTCGTCACGGGCATAATGGACCAAGTGACCAACGTCACTTGGACTTGACGAACATCACAGGCCCACCTTTTCCTTCTCTGACCACGTAGTCTGGAAATCCAATGGAAGGGGAAACTTCAAACACCAATCCAACGGCCATCCTATTTTTAAGCTCCACTCAGTCAACACATGAAGGATGTAACCAACTCCGTGGTCCTATTTTTTCTCAAACGAACTCGAAGTGTTCCTATATTTTCTCAAACCTACGTATCACACAAAGTACTATAAATAGAACCCTGGACACAACAAAGTGGGGGGTCACCTTTTATATTTTGAGAATTCATTTTCCTTAAGCATTTTTTCTTTGAGCATTTTTTTCCTGCAATTTTCTATTTCCTCTAGCATTTGCTTTCTGTACGATTGTCTCTATTCCTGATCGAAGCAAAGCCTACCGGCTTGTGGACGAGTGCTTCTAGTCAAGAGTTATAAGTAATTGTACCCGTATCCAGAATTATTAACCTCAGGTTTATTTTTATGAATTGTTATTGCTTTTAATTAATATAATCATGTTTATTTTGTTTTGTCTTTGGAATTGTTCTGTGATTTGGTCTGATATTATGCTAGGCTAGAATTCGTATACCGGTATGTAAGGTCACATAACCAAGGGATCGAGTGACTCAGTTGGGTAATTTTTACTACAAAACCTTTTTCTGGTCTAAGTTACTATTTTTAATCGATAAATTGTTTTATTACGAAAGTAAAGAACAGATAGAGGTTAGGGTCAACAAAGCAGAAGTTTGAGATCTTTCAACTGGACAGTAGTAATTAGGCATTAGTTTAAAATACAACGGAAGCAATTTAAAGTTAATTAAGATTCTATTTCGTTTTCAAAAAGTGTTTTTAACTCCTGCGGGATGGCGGAAGCGTACGTTAGGACTTAACTGCATAGCCTAGATCAATAAAACGACAGTGTGAGACGAGGGCTTTTAAACTAAATAGATTTTACTGAAAGTTGTTTTGAAAATGCAAAGACACCCAACCGGTTGCTAGTTCCTGAGGTCTGACCATTACATACTGGTAGTTCCGCTTACTGATAATTAAAATTAAACTTAATTTAGTATTTAGTTTCCCTACAACCCAATCAAACGTTCATTAGCTTTAGATTTGCAAAGTAACAATAGAAGACGGTAGTTCAATTCATCAGTCTCTATGGTTCGATATCTTTTAAAACTACACGATAAGACTGTACACTTGCAGTCTGAATCATTAGATACCTCAGTGTAATCCGACCAAATTTTTAGCGCTGTTGTCGGGGATTGATTTAAGTCGATATTGCTACTCTTTTGTTACGCAGTAGAGACTAGAGAAAAACCTCTCTATTTCTTTTCTATTTCTTTTCTTATTGTATGCCAAACACTCGTTCGCAAGGCGAACCGTTATACATACAAATCAACGATATCGAGCGGTATCTCAGACTTAGACGCTACATTCAAGAGTATCATATCTTGCATAATCCTCCACCTCGTGAATAACTCGAATCTCCTGTTCCTTAACCAACCGAGGAAATGGCCGCACAACCTGCTCCACGTCCGCTCAAATCCTATGCTATTCCTTCGCAAGATGAACCGCATAATAGCATTACTGCTCCTCCAATTAAGGCTAAAAAATTTGAACTGAAACCTTCTTTGTTGTCTGCTGTACAACAGAACCAGTTTTCTGGTGGGTCAATGGAAGACCCCAATCTTCATTTATCAATATTTCTGCAGTACGCAGATACAATTAAGAACAATGGGGTCAGTCAAGAGGCAATAAGACTTCGTATTTTCCCTTTTTCTCTAAGAGATAGAGCCCGAGCTTGGCTCCAATCTCTACCCGCAAACTTTGTTACCACATGGGATGAGCTGAAGAAAGTTTTTCTTGCAAGGTATTTCCCGCTAAGTAAAACAGCTATGCTAAGATCTCAAATAAGTGACTTTCGACAAAAGGACAACGAGTCCCTTTTCGATGCTTGGGAACGATACAAGGATCTGATGAGACTCTTCCCACATCATGGCTTGGAAGAATGGTTAATTATACATACCTTCTATAATTGTCTCCTTTACAATACAAGATTAACGATAGACGCTGCCGCAGGAGGTGCACTTATGGATAAATCCTAAACCGCTGCTTATGCTCTCATATAAAGTATGGCTCAAAACCACTATCAGTGGGGAAGTGAAAGAGGACAAGTAGACAAAGCTACCGCAGAGAAAACACCGATGAAAGGAGGCATGTACGAGATAAGCGGTCTAGACAACGTCCATGCTAAGGTAGACGCCCTCACCCTTAAGATAGATAACTTGACCGCAATACCTCCAGCCACTGTGGCTGCTATAACTGCAAATTGCAAGATATGCAGAGTGCCTGGACATGCAGTTACCAAATGTAAGATCTTGGCAGGAACTCCAACCGAACAAGTAAGTCATGCTCAAGGAAACCCTTACTCGAACACATACAACCCTGGATGGAAAAATCATCCAAATTTATCGTATAAAAACCCCAATGCGTTGTATGCTTCAAACCAAACACCTACTGTGCCACCTGGATATCAGAAACCTCCTGCAAACGATCCTAATGTGCTTAGAAAATCAAACTTAGAATTGATGATGGAAAACTTCATAGCTACCCAAGCGCAAACAAACAAAGACGTCCAAAATCAAAACATACACACTAACGAGCAGATAAAACAATTAGCAAACAAAATAGATGCTTTGGCCACCCACAATAAAATGTTAGAAACCCAAATCTCTCAAGAGGCTCAACAATAAGCACCTACAGCTGCACCGGCTGATACATTTCCTGGTCAACCACAACTTAACCCGAAAGGGCATGCTCATGCCATCATATTAAGAAGTGGAACTGAGTTAGACAGACCGACTAACCCAAGACTCACAAATCCAGCTATGTACCAAAGATCCGAAAAACCAGCTGAGAAGGAGAATCAACCGGAGAAGAAGGAGGAGGATAAAGAATATAAAGGAGGAGAAGCCGGAGAAAAAGAAAAACCTTATGTGCCTCCACCGCCTTATAAAACCCAAATCCAATTTCCTGGAAGACTAGATAAACCTAAGAACGTAGGGCAATTAAAAAAATTCGTTGAACTTCTGAAACAACTTAATATAACAATTCCTTTCACAGAAGCCATAACTCAAATGCCCTCCTATGCAAAATTCCTCAAGGAAATCTTATCTAACAAGAAAAAGCTAGAAGATAACGAAATAGTCACACTTACTGCCGAGTGTAGTGCAATTATCCAAAATAAGATGCCTCATAAGCTGAAAGATCCTGGAAGCTTCTCTATACCCTGTCATATAGGAATGTTTGTCATATACAAAGCCCTGTGTGATTTAGGAGCTAGTATTAGCGTTATGCCTTTGTCCATATGCAACAGACTTGAAATGGGAGAACTAAGACCAACAAAGATGTCCGTTCAATTGGCAGACCGCTCTGTTAAATACCAGTAGGAATCTTAGAGAACGTTCCCATACGAATAGGTCAGTTCTACATCCCTAAAGATTTCATAATCATGGACATTAGAGAAGACGGAAGTACACCTATCATTTTAGGAAGAACATTCTTAGCTACCGCTGGAGCCATCATAGATGTAAAGAAAGGAAAACTAACTTTTGAAGCAGGTGAAGAGAAAGTCGAATTTATTCTGACACAGTTCCTACAAGTTCCTTCCATAGATGACACATGTTATCTGGTAGACCTCATAGACGAATGTGTGAGGGAAATTGAATGGGAACCAATACCTTGTTCTGAAACCATGAAGATTCCCACACCTCTAATATTCGAAGATAACGAATGATGTCCCGAATACTGAGACGACAATCTAAGCGAATGCTTAGCTCTAACACCTAACCACATGCCTTGTCCGAGAAAACCAGCCTTGGATCTTAAGCCATTACCTAAGACCCTTAGATATGACTTCCTCGACACCGAGCTTAAACGACCAGTAATTGTCAATGCATACTTAGGACAACAAGAAACAGACAAATTATTACAAGTCTTAAGAAAATACCCATCTTCCTTGGGATATAACATTACAGATCTCAAAGGAATAAGTCCTTCCATTTGTATGCATCACATTATGTTGGAAAATGACTGCAAATCTTCTAGAGAACATCAACGAAGAATTAACCCAATATGGAGTACCGTAGTTAAAGACGAAGTAAAAAAACTTCTGAACGCAGGAATCATATACCCAATCTCTGATAGTCAATGGGTAAGCCCAGTCCACTGTGTACCAAAGAAAGGAGGTATAACAGTCACGACAAACAAAGCAGGCGAAGCTATAGCGGAACAAACTGTAAGCGGAGCTAGAATGTGCATTGACTATAGGAAGCTAAACCAAGCCACTCGTAAAGACCATTTTCCTCTACCATTCATCGATCAAATGCTTGAGCGATTGGCTAAGCACTCTCATTACTGTTACCTAGACGGTTACTCGGTATTTTTCCAAATTCCTATTCACCCTAATGATAAAGAGAAAACAACATTCACATGTCCTTATGGAACTTTCGGCTACAGACGAATGCCGTTTGGATTATGTAACGCTCCTGCCATATTTCAGAGATGCATGATGGCAATTTTTGATGATTTCATAGACAATATCATGGAGGTCTTTATGGATGACTTCTCTGTATGTAGAGAGAGTTTTGAAGATTGTCTAATAAATTTAGAGGAAGTTTTGGAGAGATGCATGAAAGTGAACCTCGTTCTGAATTGGGAAAAGTGCCATTTTATGGTCAAACAAGGAATTATGCTAAGACACGTCGTGTCTCAGAGGGGGATTGAAGTCGATAAACTAAAGATCGAAGTCATAGAAAACTTACAACCCCCTAAAACAATAAGAGAAATACGCAGTTTCTTTGGACACGCCGGTTTCTACCGACGATTCATAAAAGATTTCTCGCAAATTTCCAAACCTCTAACTACCCTCCTTATGAAAGACGTTGAATTCGATTTCGATGACAAATTCCTAAGGGCATTTAACCAATTAAAAACAACTCTTATATCCGCACCAATCATGCAACAACCTGATTGGAGACTACCATTTGAAATCATGTGCGACGCGAGTGATTACGGCGTAGGTGCAGTCCTGGGACAAAGAAGAGATAAGAAGCTTCATGCGATATACTATGTAAGTAGAATCCTGGACTCTGCACAGATGAATTACGCGACCACAAAAAAGTAACTTTTAGCTGTAGTCATTGCGCTGGAAAAATTTCGCTCCTACCTTGTGGGCACGAAAATATTCATTTATACAGACCATGCAGCTATTAGATACCTGCTAACCAAGCAAGATTCAAAACCAAGACTATTGAGATGGATTTTACTTCTACAAGAGTTCGCTTTAGAGATTAAAGAGAAGAAAGGTACCGAGAACGTAGTAGCCGACCATTTATCTCGAATGGAGAGGCTAAAACCAGAGGAGGTGCCCATTAATGATGACTTCCCGTATGAACGTCTGTTAGCTCAGATGGACTTAGGAGGTGCGAACATAGAAAACCATGAATTAAATCCAAACCAATTACTTTTAGAACTTGACACACATGCCGTTAGCCATGATTTACAACAAAGCCAAGACGCAATAGATAATGATATGAATGAAATTGTAAACACTGTCCGAAAAAATCAGACCTTACCATGGTATGCAGACATAACAAATTACTTAGCCTCTAAAATCCTATCCCCTGATCTGACCTATCAATAAAAGAAAAATTTCTTTCACGATCTGAAACATTACTTTTGGGATGAACCTTTACTATTCAAGAGAAGTACCGATGGTATTTTCCGAAGATGCGTCCCAGAGAGCGAAATTGAAAACATTATTTCTCATTGTCATGACGCCCCTTGTGGAGGCCATGCAAGTACATCTAATACATGCGCTAAAATTCTGCAGTCTGGTTTCTATTGGCCAAATCTATAGAAAGATGTGCACATAGCCATTCTTAACTGTGATCGATGCCAACGCACTGGAAACATATCCAGACGCGATGAGATGCCTCAGACTGGCATTGTACAAGTCGATGTCTTTGATGTGTGGGGAATAGACTTCATCAGACCATTTCCGTCATTATTCAGAAATAAATACATACTCGTGGCTGTAGATTACGTTTCAAAATGGATCAAAGAAATAACTTCTCCAACAAACGACACTCGAGTAGTGACTAAACTCTTCAAGAATATTATCTTCCCAAGATTTGGTGTACCCAAACAAGTCATAAGCGACGGTGGATCACACTTCATGTCCAAAATCTTCGATAAAATCCTGACCAAATATGGGGTGAAACACCGCGTAGCAACACCATACCACCCTCAAACAAGCGGGCAAGTGGAAGTCTCAAATCGGGAAATAAAACAAATATTAGAAAAAACTGTCGCCACATCAAGGAAGGACTGGTCGACCAAGTTACCTGAAGAACTATGGGCTTATAGGACAACATTCAAGATGCCAATTGGAACAACACCCTTTAAACTCGTCTATGGTAAGTCATGTCACCTGCCAGTGGAGATTGAACACAAAGCTTATTGGGCAATTAAAACCCTAAACCTAAGCTAAACCACAGCAGGTGAGAAAAGGATCCTCGACATAAATGAACTGGAAGAGCTAAGGTTAGACGCATATGAGAATGCGAGGATCTACAAAGAAAGGATGAAGAAGTGGCATGACAAATGAATCTCTAGGAAGGAGTTCAATGAAGGAGATGTAGTTCTCTTATTCAACTCCTATTTAAAACTCTTTCCCGAGAAACTCAGTTCAAGATGGTCTGGACCCTTTGAAGTGACCAAAGTCTTTCCAAGTGGCGCCATTGAGATCAAAGGAAAGTCCACAAACCCATTCATAGTAAATGGACAACGTTTAAAACATTATCACAACATTGAAAAAAAAGACTACGCTGCGAGTTTAACGCTTATAGAGCTACCGCCCGAAATAGGAGACTAATTCACGTCTGAAATGATATCGAGTTAACGACGTTAAACAAGCACTGGGTGGGAGGCAACCAACAAGTTTTTCATTTATTATTTAATTTCTTTTAAAATCTCTTTATTTTTTTTATTCTGATTATTATTACGATTCCTAGATTATTATCATTTCATATTTTATTTGTTTTCTTTTCTTTATTTACTAATTTTAGTACCGACTCACAGGCACTAACTAGCTATACTAACTTATGGATACTATCACCTTCGCTACTGGATGTGGCTGATATCCATAACCCAACCATTAGGTATTTCCACCACATCTTAGCTTTTACCCTGTTCGGAAAACCTATAAACCGTCACTCAGTTTCTAGGGATGAGCTATTTATTAGATATTGTGCTTTCCAGTCTAGACCCGTAGTTGGTGCATCATTTATGATCGCCAATATGTTTTCCATAGCCTAGTGTACCCATGGACCTATCTGTGTTGGTCGGCTAGTCACCATGATAGCCGAGGCATTATCCCTGAGATCATCATTCTCATGCCTTACGCCATATGGCAGATACCATACCATGGACATACCATTCTGTTTTAACATTACTCTCATAGGTAACCTAGACCCACCTCACTTTCAGGTTCTAGTGTGAAATGATATGTCTACTACTTTACCTTGCCTAGCCCAGAGAACACGAGCGTCTATAATAAGAAAAACTGGATATATAATCTCGAGAAGGCAGATGAGCATGACCCTGAGAGAGAGGAGAGCGACCCTTCCACACCTCCTGGTTACCATGAGTATACTCCACTAGACGAACCTACACCTTCCCGTGTTGCCGAAGTTATCGACGTTCCTATGGTAGATCATGCACATACTATCGATACACTGCATTCTGATGTTACTGCGCTCCGAGGAGAGCTACCCGCTGTTAGAGACGACATCGACACACTTCGCTGTGATTTCTTTTATTTCATGGATGTCGTCACTGAGCAATTTGACCATATCTATCAGCATTTTCACTCTACTGCTCCACCTCCAGGAAGCCCACGTGATCGCTAGTTTTGTTCTTGTGCCTCCCCAGTGAGGACACTGTTTGTTCTCAGTATGAGGGGGGGGGGGTTACATTATTATTTTGATCCTCATATTTTTCGAATATTTTATTACAATCAGTTCTAAATTTTTCGGATATTTATTTCATTCAATACAATTTATTTATTTACTTCATTTTGCATTTCATATTCCTATTTTTCGTTTTTGGTTAATTTCTATATTTTTCGTTTTTGATTAATTTCTATTTTTAGTTAATTTTTAATTCTATTCGATTCTCATTCCTCTGATTCTACTCGAAGCATCATATTGATACGCTTACACTAATTCCATGAAATATTGATTACAATACTAACACTCGATTGTATGCACTAAATATTATCGAATAGACGTATTATCTATATTTTTCAATGTATCAATAATAATTCCTATCATATACCCTACAAATTGTGTGCCACTAACTATTCATATAAATATATAAACCATGTAACAATATTTAAACTATATGAATAAATAAAAAATGCTTTAATTTACACGTCTAATAAGATAACATGCACGCTGTCAGACAACCACAACACGCGCCTTTGACCATGACAAACATCAGGAAGCATGTCCCTTTGACCCTGACGAACGTCAGGAAACTCGTGACGATTGTCAATTATAACCTCCCATAATCAAATTTTCTCATAAACCTCATTCATTTCCCACTCATAAAATCCATCTATTTAAACCCTTCTTCCATTCTTTAGTTTTCACCACTACCACCAACCTTCCTTCCATTCCTTCATCACCATTACATTTTCTTCTTTGTCAAAAACACAATCATGGCTGCCCGAAGGAATCTACCTCGCGGAAGAAACCCACCAAACCAAGAAGAACCCGACATGAGCCATCTCGTGTTCCGACAAGGGGAAATAGGCAAACTTCAAAGAGAACGATACATAAAATTTTATCGTCGAGGTTTGACATCCACAAGATTTATCGACAACAGCCGCTTTCAAGAATTGGGGTTACAGAACAATATGCAAGGCTTGCTCGACAAAGCAGGCCTGAGCTTTATAAGAACATTGAACACACCAACCTACGAGGCTCTGACGTTGGAATTCTTGAGTTCCTACGCCTACCACACTCGCGAAGATGCTGATGAACACCTAACTGGAGCCGCTCAATTTCGGATGTTCAACCGAGAATACATGCTTAGCCATGAAAATTTGAGCAAAATGTTTCGTTTTCCCCGTGGAAATGATGTGCAATATCGTATTCCCCCGGAGATAGATTGGAATGGAAGTGCATATGCACTATGGGAAAGAATAACCGGTGAGCCCAATGTTATTCCTGAAGCACGCTACGCCTCTCACATTCACAACCCAAATATTCGCTTCTTACACCGCATTATGGCCAACACGGTTTTTGGAAGGGCAAACAACAACAAAGTCAACACTAAGGAGTTGTATGCTCTTCACTTTGCCTTTTCACAAGATCCCCGTCTTAATCCCGTTACGTTAATGATGGCCCATATTCAAAACCTTGTCACGAGAGATGGGACTACGCCTTTTTGTATTGGAGGCATTGTCACCACCATCGCAGTTCACCTGAACTGGGGGAAAGAATTCAACTTCTACCTACGCTGCCAGCAATTTATATGGACATTGATAACTGTAGAGCTGGCCACCTGATCAAGGTAAGAGAAGATAGAGGTTACTATCTGATGGTGAAGAATGCAGAAGTTCATAGCATCATCTTGCCAAATCACAGTCGTACAAATTTGGGCAATCCTGATAATTGGCTTTACAACCTAAATGCACCCGTACCTGGAATAAATGAGCAAGGAAATCAAGGTGAGGACAACAATGCTGTTGTTGATGAAATTGAAGAAGAATTAGAGCAACAAGAGCCCCAACCACAACACGCCAGCAATCCCACCACCATTAATGCAATTTATGCCGCAATAATGCAGAAGAACCAGCTATCCACTCAACGCTACCAAAGCCTCGAGACGCGCCAAATTGAGATGTTGAATCTCATGCAAAAAATGCAGAGACACCAAAGCGACTATGCTCACAGGCAAGATCAAAGTATGCTGGAATTCACTGCAAGAATGACGGAAGATATGCGAGCTTTAACACTTCGTGTCGAAGACTTGCATAACATTATTTCTCATGGTAATGGAGTCGAATCTTCCAGAAGCTGTGAGCAAGCACGTAGAAGAGAAAAGACATGTGGCAGATTTCGATGGCAAGAGGAGGAAGAATAATTGTCTAGTTTCCACTTCCCCTTTCCATATTCTGTCAATACATTAAGGACAATGTATGATTCAAGTATGGGGGAGGAAGTATTTCCCTTTCCTAGTAATTTTTATTTTCTTTATAATTTCGCTTCTGTCATTTCTAATTCAATAAAATTTTTGTTATCAAGTTATCTATTGAAGCATTTGTGCTGTTTTTCCGATTCCCCTATCTTTTTGAGCCCTATCAAATTTTTTTTAGAGTTTTATGCATAACTTGACAAACTTGACAAGTACATAGGCTGCAAGATCTTTAATAGTTAGGAATTATGGCAAGATTAAGCAAAATTACTACCGTCTAAACATTCTACAACCCCATAGTATGATAGACTAGTTCAAGTACCTGTTATTCCAAAACCCTAAGTTTTAGTTTTTGTAGTAACCCTGAGTAGTTTATATTAGCAGTCAGCACCGTCTTAAACACAAACTACGCAGGAAGTCGATGAATATAAGTGGATGATCTAATTTATTATTTCATAAAAATGTTACAAGCTTTAAGAAGATAGGTAATACACCAATTAAATTGGGCGATCCTTACCTGATCGTTTAATCCAAAGGATGTAAGCCTTACAAAGTAACATTAAAAATCCTTTGTTAGATGGTTCAGGAGCGTCTGGTACTGAACTTGGTAGGGCAGATTACGGTCTGATCCCCCGCATCTTGCAATTGGATAGAAAAAGGTTGCCACATTACTGTGCCAGAAACCTAAGTTCTAAAAAAGGGATCATAACCACTAACCAGCTGTTCTGCTATGTGCGTGCAAGGATAAATGGCTTAATGTGATTGCGCTATAATGAATGAGACGAAACGAGACAAATACTCGAGGTAGGCTATAATATCATTTGTAACTAGTTTACGTAAAATGGGATTATCTAGTGTCATTACCGTAGTAATGGAGCATGAATCAAGCTTTCAATTTTCTGACAAAAACACAACGCAGCCGCATATGAGTTGATTCGAGTCATGTATGTGCATCTGACCATGTTTAGAAAAACATCATACTTAGCATTTGCTTGAGGACAAGAAAAGTTCAAGTATGGGGGAGTTTGATAACACACAAATATATGATATTTTTAGCTTGATTTACATAAATTATTTCCCTTATTTTATTTTAATTGTATTATTTTATATAGGTATTACGCGAGTATTCACTTATTTTGCAGATAAATGTTAAGTTAAAGACTTTGGAAGAAATGAAGAAAAAGGGTGCAAAAATAGAAAAAGGGCCAAAGAATAAAAGAAGAAGAAAGTATAAGCCCATCACAAGGCGTGAGCACGTGGCCCACTAGCATAAGGACCTTGACGATTGTCAAGGCACGCTGCCGGTCGTCACGGGAATAATGGACCAAGTGATCAACGTCACTTGGACTTGACGAACGTCACATGCCCACCTTTTCCTTCTTTGACCACGTAGTCTGCAAATCCAACGGAAGAGGAAAGTTCAAACACCAATCCAACGGCCATCCTATTTTTAAGCTCCACTCAGTCAACGCATGAAGGATGTAACCAACTCCGTGGTCCTATTTTTTCTCAAATTAACTCGAAGTGTTCCTATATTTTCTCAAACCTACGTATCGCACAAAGTACTATAAATAGAACCCTGGACACAACAAAGCGGGGGGTTACCTTTTATATTTTGAGAATTCATTTTCCTTAAGCATTTTTTCTTTGAGCATTTTTTTCTTGCAATTTTCTATTTCCTCTAGCATTTGTTTTCTGTATGATTGTCTCTATTCCCGATCGAAGCAAAGCCTACCAGCTTGTGGAGGAGTGCTTCTAGTCAAGAGTTAGAAGTAATTATACCCGTATCCAGAACTATTATCCTCAGGTTTATTTTTATGAACTGTTATTGCTTTTAATTAATATAATCATGTTTATTTTGTTTTGTGTTTGGAATTGTTTTGTGATTTGGTCTGATATTATGCTAGGCTAGAATTCGTATACCATTATGTAAGGTCACATAACCAAGGGATTGAGTAACTCAGTTGGGTAATTTTTACTACAAAACCTTTTTTTGGTCTAAGTTACTATTTCTTAATCGATAAATTATTTTGTTACGAAAGTAAAGAAAGGATAGAGGTTAGGGTCAACAAAGCGGAAGTTTGAGATCTTTCAACTGGACAGTAGTAATTAGGCATTGGATTAAAATACAACGGAAGCAATTTAAAGTTAGTTAAGATTCTATTTTGTTTTCAAAAAGTTTTTTTTAACTCATGCGGGATGGCGGAAGCGTACGTTAGGACTTAACTGCATAGCCTAGATCAATAAAACGACAGTGTGAGACGAGGGCTTTTAAACTAAATAGATTTTACTGAAAGTTGTTTTGAAAATGCAAAGACACCCAACCGGTTTCTAGTTCCCGAGGTCCGACCATTACATAATGGTAGTTTCGCTTAATGATAATTAAAATTAAACTTAATTTAGTATTTAGTTTACCTACAACCCAATCAAATGTTCATTAGCTTTAGATTTACAAAGTAACAATAGAAGACGGTAGTTCGATTCATCAGTTTCTGTGGTTTGATATCTTTTAAAACTACACGATAAGACTGCGCACTTGCAGTCTGAATCATTAGATACCTCAATGTAATCCGACAAGTAAGTATATTAAAGAGCTTCTAAAGAAATTCAACATGACGGAAAGCACACCCGCAATGACTCTGATGCATCCCACATGCATTCTAGAGAAAGATGAGGTAAGTGGAAAGGTGTGTCAGAAGCTGTATCATGGTATGATAGGCTCTCTTCTGTATTTAACTGCTTCCAGACCTGCTATTTTATTCAGTGTCCATTTATGAGCTAGATTCCAATTTGATCCTAGGGAACTCACTTAACTAATGTTAAGATAATTCTGAGATATCTGAAAGCTGTAAGTATAAGGTTTTCCTAAGAGGGGGGTGAATTAGGGCTTTTAAAATTATTTCCGGTTTTATGAATCTTTTATCTTTCTTTTCTGATTTTTTTGGTTAAGTGATGAAAGCGATAAAATGCGGAAAGTAAACGACACAAGGATATATCCTGGTTCCCCTCACAGTCTGAGAGTAATGCAGTCCCCTTTGAACACAAAAGAGATTTCACTATAGTTAGAATGATTGTGCAGCCTATTCACACAAATTGTGGTGCTTTCTATCTAACCTACAGGGAGATCAAAGATTCTTAACACATTTAAGATCTAAACACTAAGTGCAAGAAGAACAATCCTCTTTAATGCACACACTTGCTTTCAACAATCCTTAATAGCAATGGGAGTCATAATGTATTATGAATTTTTATAAGAGATTTTGAAATATGATACAATATATCAATCTTGGATTGATCTTCTCTTCCAATAATAACAATTCACAATGACTTAAGAATTAGATTGCTCAAGATTTTTTTTTATGTGATGTGAAAATATGCAAAAAATTCTTGAATGAAAGATGAACACTTGAATTATGAATTTTGAAATTTAGGCAAAATTAGATTGGAAGAGGTGTGTTTTGAATTTGAAAAATTAAGTATTTATAAGATTATAACACCTCTTTGAAACATGGTAATGTTATACAAAAATACCATGAATAATTGTCAAGTTGAAATAAAAAGTTTAACTTAAAAGGTGCATGACAAGGTGCATGAAAAGTTATTGGTTTTTCAAATTTGTTCAGTGAGCAATCGATTTCACCTTTGTGAAAATCGATTGCACAACCTTTAACAGACAAAAATTCATAAAATTACAATGAGAAATCGATTGCTTTTAAGTTCAAATCGATTGCACATCAAGCCAGTAGCTTAAAAATGAAAAAAATATTTTTAATGTTCAGTGAGCAATCGATTTGCATTAAGTGTAAATCGATTGCACTTAGGAAATTTTCAGATTTTTTCTTGAAAAAACTTGTGAAAGTATGTGAGTATGTTATGCAATCATGTTTTTATCTTTGAGCATCTAAGACTTAATTACTTGGAAAGAATTATTATTATACCTTCTAAAAATTGCCAAGTGCTTTGAATCAATGTTTTTAAACATGATGCTTTATCTTGACTAACATCTTTTCCTTCTTGGAATTATGATTTGTCTTCATCAAAACAAAGTTCTTCTTTGATAAACTTGATTTCACAAAAGGAACAACTAACATTGGCTTGATGTATGAGAAAAAATCAGAGTACACTCTTTCTGGTTTTTGTGATGCAGATTACGCTGGAGACAAACAATGTTCTTCTTTGAGAATCTTGATTTCACAAAAGGAACAACTAACATTGGCTTGATATATGAGAAAAAAATCAGAGTACACTCTTTTTGGTTTTTGTGATGCATATTACACTGGAGACAAACTGGAGAGGTATAGTACTTCTGGAAATTGTTAGTTTCTTGGCAAGAATCTGATTTAATTATCAAGCAAGAGGAAATCAACACTTACACTTTCAACAACAGAGGTGGAGTACATCTCAGCATCACTGTGCAATACTCAGATGATATGGATGAAGAATCAGCTAGAAGACTATCAAATTTATGAGAGTAACATTCATATCTTTTGCAATGACACATCTTCTATTTGTTTAAGTAAAAATCCTATTTTACATTCCAGGGAAAACATATAGAAATAAAACATCATTTCATTATAGATTATGTTCAGAAATGGATTTTATCTTTAAAAATTATAGACATGCACCATCAATAGGCTGGTATCTTTACAAAATCCTTAGCTGAAGATAGATTTCTTTTCATTCTGAAGCATCTGAAATTGGACTTTTATCCAGAGTAAGATTTCATCATAATTAGATATATTTAGTCATAGTCTGAAGAAATGAGATTCTAATTTAAACAAAAAGTATATTCTTTTTATTCAGAACCTCAATCATCAGAAGATGTTTCGGTTAGAAAAGTATCTGATCAGATGGAAATCCTTTGGTTTTCCATACTCTAAGGATATTAAAACGTGAAACTTAATTAGATGCATTGATTAACGCGTGTGACCCCTGGTTATTCTAAATCATTACACTCTACTTAAGATATACGATGAGCGGTGTGCTTTTTCTTAGAGTTGATTAATTCATAATAATTACACTAATTTATTACTCCTAATTATTATGTTTGTTTTTCTTTTGAGTTTTTCTCTCTCTTCTAAAAAAATTATACAATAATACAAACATCCTCACTTCACTTCCACACTTTTATTAGAAACCCTAAACCCCTCATTCTCTCAATTGTTGATCAAGTTCTTAGTCAAATTCTTCACCTTCTTCAACAACTTCATCAATGATGAACATACAATAACAAGAGGTTGTTAAAGTTTTGAACGAGTTGGAACAAGAAATGAACACTTATGGGTCTTCATCATCAATTGTTCCACCAAGTTCTTCAACTTCCATGGTGACTGCTTCATTCTCTCTAACCGTCATTGATGAAATCCGCATTACAAAGAATCCTATTCAGGTTCACTGTATTACTCAACCACAAGATTTGATTGTCCTTCGTGAATATCTGGTCGAATTCAACAATCTCTCTTCCAACGGTTGTGACATAAGGGAAGAATTGAATGCTCAAGGTTGGGAACATTATTTCATGAGGCTTCATGGCCCTGTGTATGAAGCTTTGGTGAAAGATTTATGGAAACAAGCTGCCTATGATAACATACATGTGGTTTCTCATGTACTAGGTCAAAGAATCATCATAACTGAGAAGTCAATAGCTGATCTTCTTATAATGAAGCATCTGGAAGAAAAAATTGTCCATGGAATGGATAACAAGTCTAAGTTTCTGAAGGAAACCATCAACAAATGTATCTTCAAGAATTACTCTCGTGATAAGATTAAATACAAAAGTAAGGATGTGCATGATAACCTTATGGTTTGTCACAAAATCATTCTGGGTTGTATCAACCCTAGACCATCTTCGAGCTCATCCGATTTCTTCAATGGTCGTCATAAGCACATGTTGTATTATCTGATGGCTCATCAAAAGATATGTCTTTCTTCTCTTCAATTCTACTATCTGAGGGACACCATCAGAAAGACCAGAACCACAAATGATCTAAACAAGAAGATTCCAAATTACATTCCATTTGGAGGTCTTTTGACTGACATTTTTGTGGAAAGTGGTTTCGTGAAGTTTCTAATTGAAGAAGCTCATTACACAGAGGATCTGGCTCCTGGTATTGGAGAATATTTCAATGCACGAAATCTAAAGAATATGGGGATGATAAAGAAAGTCAGCATTAATCCTCGGAAGGTTCCTTCTTCTAACATCACTAACCGAAGACTTCCAGTGGATAACTTCCCTCAATTTACCAAGGGAGATAATCCAGATGGCATTGCTGCTTATATTCAGGTGATGATGGAAGAAGGGCATGATATGTCCAGCTGTAGATACGATGATTTTCCTCCTCCTCTGGTTCTAATTGATCCTTCAAGAGGAAAGAGGAAGAAGAGTTCAGAGGCTTCTGATTCTGGAAGGAATAAGAAGAAGGAGAAGTCTGAAGCTTTTAAGAATGTGTCTATGGCCACTTATCCAGAAACGTCAAGTAAGTCTTCTACTTCTGTACCTGTTTCTGAATTTGTTTAAAACATTGTTAATGCATTATCATCCACTACAACTTCCATTACACAAGCCTCTTCTTTTTCATCTTTTTCTATTCCACCATCTACCATCCCCACATTTGTATTTGATCCTGTTACTACCATAATACCTAACAACACATTTTTATGTTCCAAACCCCATTACCTCTCTCACAACTCCCATTCCATCAGAACCACTTCAAACCTTCACCTCACCCATAATCACTTCCATATCTGAAGCTTTTACACCTTAACCATTTTTTGAAACCCTTCATTCACCAATCTCACAAAGTTTACTTCAATTTGCTTTCTCCAACCAATAACCTATCTACCATGATTCACCCACTCACCATTCTGATCCACAATCTCCATATGACCATGAAATGTCTGAAATGACTATTTCTGAAACTTTTGAAATATCAACCTCAGAACAATTCACCATATCTAATCTTCTTGATATCTCTGAATAACTATCTGAACCAAACCCTTATGTACCAGAACTTTCCTTAACAATTTATGAAAAACATCTCCCAAATACCTTAGATGAATGCATTAACATGTTTCGAAAAAAGGTCAGAAAGAAGGTTGCGAAGCTGCAAGAAGAAGCAAGTACAAGTACTAAGCCTCAGGATCTGAACGATTCTTGGAAGCTTTTTTAGAAGTGGGTGTCTTCTGAATTTGAGAGGCTTATGAGCTTTTCAAAAGCATCTAGAGTTGTTGGAGTTCACATGGTGACTGAAAGAGAAGAATCAAGAGAAATAATCAGAGTCTTCAAACTCTTTGTTGCAAAGCAAAGAGAGGATGAAGCCATAGTGCTTAGAGAAGCTGAAGAAGCTAGGCTCAAAGCTGAGGAAGATGCTAGAACTGTTGAGGTAGCCAAATTGGCTCAAGAGGCTGAAGAAGCAGGAAGGGTAAGGCAAGAGGCTATGGTTGTCTCATATTCTGATCCCAACATATTGCGTCTATAACAAGCAATTGACGTAATCAGAGAAGAGCAACATGTCTTCATAGAAAGCATGACTCAACAAAAGGTTGTTAATGAACTCTGATTGGAATCAAGATCTGAAAGTGTTAAACAAGGTTTTGTCCAACTTTTAGAATTAGACTATGAGAAGTGTTAAGTTCATAATCAGGGTTTGAATTGAAATATGGAGTCAGACTTTTTTTGGAATCTATTTTTTCGTGACATTGAGGATTCATGATCTCAATTGGCATGATTGACATCAAGAATCAAGAATCTCAATATCTCAATATCTGATCTATTGCAACCATGAGGAGTTTTACCAAGACGGTTCATAATTAGGATATACGATCTTTATCAAGTCTTAGATTCAGGGGGAATTTCATAATTAGGATACATATTTCTTACCCTTCTTATTTTTGATACTTTTTCTGATTATGTACAAAATTGTGTCATCAAGTTACATAGTTTTATCATCATCAAAAAGGGGGAGATTATTAGTACAAGATTTGGTTATGCAATTATACCTCTGAGTTGTGATGATAACAACGAGTATTTTTGTATGAACAATTTTGGTACTCTAATGTTTGTTATTTTTAGTATTTAACAAACAGGTTCTGATTTTGATTAAAGGTGTTACCAAGTTATTAGAAGAGACCATGTTTCGCTTCTGCACTACACAAGTTCTGATGAACAGTAGCAACCCACTTCAAAAGGATCTGAAGTTTGGACTCTGATACACAGTCAAAGAAATCAAGTTCTAAAGATCTAAAGACATAAGTTTTGATGAACAAGTTCAGATGTCGAAGAATTATATTTCTGAAGACAAAGGGTTCTGAAGACTAAGTGCTTAAGACTTTGAAGACGAAGTTCTGAAGACTCTGAAGACTTGAAGTTCTGATGACCCAAGTTTTATTTTCTTTCTTCTAACTCATGCTCAATCAGAAGCCTCTGAAGTCAAGAAGATAAGAAGATAAAGTTATGTGGTACAATAGTACATGGTACAAACAAATGTTTTCTCTCCACTACCATGAAAGGACGAACGTGTTATACAATCTTGTCCCCCACTTATAACTAAACTGCCAGCTTTATAGAATTTCCTGAAGTACCCTCCAATATATATATTATTTAATGGCTATATATATGCTTGAAGACTAAAGGAAAAGGCTGCTAATTCACACATTCTCTCACAAGATTGTTCATAAGCATTCTTTTATTTTCTTAAGTCTATTTGTTCTTGAAATATTGTTTACTATCAGCTTGTGTAGAAGCAAATCTATTGTAAATAAATCTTTTTCAAACTGTTGTTTGATTATGCCTTAAGGCACCAGTTGGTTAGAATCCTTGAGAAGTCTAAGATTAATGTGTCTTAGAGGTTGTACGTGAGTCACTTGCAGTTAGCTTGTGCATTGTAATAATCTGTGAGATTATTGGATTAAGACCTTGTTTGATAATTAGAAATCACCTTGACGGGTGGACTAGATTAGCTTGATAATTTTCAAGTGGACTAGTATAAATATAACTTGTTCTTTCCTTGTTGCATATTTAGCTTTATTATCAAGAGTGAAGAAAAACTATTTTCAGCTAAAGGGGATTATTTTTAAGAAAAGTTTTTTGATTTAAAACCCAATTCAAACCCCCATTTTCTTGTGTTTTTTACACCTTCATTTAGCAGAAGAATGCTTCCTACTAACATTGTCATAGTCATTTTCATCACCATTGTTGGCATTCATGTTGTAATGTGACACCCCACATTTCAGGCATTGATTCAAGTCTTCTCACTTTTTTTTGTATAATATGCAATCATTAGGGAATGCATGTATTTTTATGTACTCCAAACCCATTGCACAAAATATCTTCTTGGCCTGATAACAACGATCAGGAAAATTATTATCTTCTGGTAATATTTGCTTTAGTAAATCAAGTAATTACATGAAACTTTTATCTGACCATCCATTTTTTTCATTAAGATTTAACAACTTTAACACCGCATACAATCGTGTAAAACTCGTACATCCCTTATATAAAGGCGTTTCTTTATCACTACATAAAGTATCATAAATATGAGCATTCTTAAAAGAAGATTCTCCATCATCACTAAACATATCCTCTATTCGATCATCCATATATTCATCTTCATCCACTCTTTGACTTTGTGACGCCCGAATTCCCTCATTATCCACCTCACCATGCCACATCCATTTGTATATGATTGACATATACCAACAACACATAGGTGATGGAATATTTCAACCTTTGTACCTTTACGAATATTCCTGCATTTAATACAAGCACAATAAAAGATACCATCATTGTCAGGAAGATTTTTATCAACGTATTAAAGGAATTCATGAACTCCATTCTTATTAACCGGATATAATCTATTGGATTTCATCCAACTACGGTCCATAACAACTTCTAAACCTTAAGCTTATGAATATAATATTTTTGTGCACTTCTATATCCAACAGAACAACCAACAAACGACACACACACACACATACACACACACACACACACACACACATATATATATATATATATATATATATATATATATATATATATATATATATATATATATATATATATATATATATATATATATATATATATATATATATATATATATACCAAGAACAATATATTGAACACAAGAAAGGTATTCGAGGGAATAAATAGAACAACTAAGAAAGGTATATGAACCATGCACAACTAACCAAATTGAACGAAAAAAGGATGAAGAGTACCACACTTCAAAGATGAGGATGAGAACAAGAATTAAGATGTTGAATATTTAAGATTGAAATCAACAAGAATGAATATGTTTAAGATTTCGGATTGAAGATGAGTACTGCCGTCGTCTCTGGTTTGCTTGTTCGCCTAGGGCATCTAATGAAAGAAAGGGGGATTAAGTTGTTTCAATTTATCAGTAAACACTTTGATCACAGTTAAACACCATAACTGTAGTGGAAGTTTAAACAATCTAACCATGGCTAAGTCAAACACCGTAGTGATATCCCTTTTATTTATTTAAAAAAATAAAAAAGAAAAGGCGTGGCTTAATTTTAAAGGAATAAATTATTTGACGGAGTTGAGGTTCGAACCCAAGAAAGCTTGATATAATAATCATGGTTTCTGAAACAACCATTATTATATCCTAATTTTTTTTTAATAAAAAAACAAAAAAAACAAAATTAGCGTCCGAGTTTAGAGATGTCAACACGATGTTTGGAAGAACTGATGTGAATTGAGCATTGTTGTTTGTGCATTTTGTAGTAGTGATGACACGGATGATGCTAACGCATCTCAAAAGGATTGCATCTATAATATTAACGAATCCTAAAAAAATTGCATCTATAATATTCACTAATAGCAGAAGGATTTTATCTATAATATTAACTAATCTCGGAAGGATTGCATCTATAATATTAACGAATCCCATATGAATTGCATCTATAATATTAACGAATCCTAAAAAGATTGCTCAATTATCACTATTGCGGAAAATATCTTTCGTAAAACAAAATTACAACGACCTCCTTGTTAACCGTGGTGGAATCTCGTTTTTGGGCTTTTTTTTGTTTTTACTAAAAGATATTTAACTACGATCATTGTTAAAATCCGCAGTGAAATGTACCAGGAGTTACAGGGTTCAATTCTCAGCTCCTTCAATTTCCAATTTTATCATCACAAAAAGGGAATGTCCTTGTATATCACCCTAGTTATTTTGGTCAACTGTGGTGTAAAGTCCAATCATTTTACCATGGTTCTTCTTATCAACCGTGATGAAACGTGATATTTATTTATATATAAGAAAAATTATCTCTCGCTCAGTATATAATATTCGTTTCTCTCAAAAGAAAACCCTAACATATTCCATTATTCTCTCTCAAAAAATAACCCTAACATCCATGTCACTCATCACACATATGACAACCTTTATATTCGTCTTCACCAAATTAATACAGCTCCGTCGTCTTCACCAATGGCTACCTTCAGGTTCGTTCATTAAACTTATGCTCCTATTTTGTTTATGTTTTTGTTTTTATTTTACTGTTTAGTTTATGTTTTTCCTTATTGTTTATGTTTAAAACCCTAACATATAATGTTTAAATTTTAGGTGTTATTTTTGTTTCAAACTCTGTGATTTAATGTTTTGTGTATGTTTCTACTTGTTCTTTACTTGTAGATATGGTTGGATGGATGAAAAAAATTAACTAGGATGAAGCTAAAGTGAGCGCAACAAATTTTTGTGAGTGTTGCCAACACATGTTTGTTGCTCTCACTTCAGATTCATCCACCTTTAATTTGGATTCCATTATGGGACATGTATGTTCTATGGGATTTAAGGGTTTGTTGTTGATGAATGTTGTTGGTAATATTTGTTTTAGATGTGTTTATTATATCTTATATGGTTTGCTTGTTTTTTCAACACCTTATTGAATATATAACTTTTCTGATTGCATTAGAAAATTATAATAGGATAGTTAAAGTTATATTTGAAAACAAGTTACACGTTCAATTCTAGACAAAAATCCTTTAGTCCATTATCTGCATTTTTTTCTTTAATAGTGACAACATATTTAATGTGTCTTATTTTTTAACCTACCCTTCCTTCACCTCTAATTTAGTTTGCAATGTAAATAATATTCTACAAAAAGAAATAGATATTAAGGAAAAAGGGGATTGAAGAATAGGAGCATCAAAACCAAGTTCTTACTATTAGAGAATAAAATGAGGATAAGGAGCTGGAGAATTCTTGTCTAACATTGAATGTGTAATTTGTTCTTCTAATATAACTTTATATGTCATACTATAATGTTCTAATCATAATCAAAGATTATATGTTTAGTGAGCATTGGTGAAATGAGCATTCAACATAATTTATAATAAACTCAGTGTAAATGTAAATAATATGCGGCTAAAAGAAATAAATATTATGGAAACGGGATTGAAGAACTAGGAGCATCAAAACTAAGTTATTACTATTAGAGAATAAAATGCGGATAAGGAGATGAAGAATTCTTGTCTAACATTGAATGTGTAATTTGTTCTTCTAATATAACTTTATTTCTCATACTATAATGTTCTAATCAGAATCAAAGGTTATATGTTTCGTGAGCATCGATGAAATGAGCATTCAATATAATTTATAATAAACTCAGTGTATATACCACATCGGTTGGTTAGAAAAGCCGTTGTTAAATTTTTTTCTTAAAATTATATCACTACCATTATTTGTAAACACGATTGTGGTAGGTAGCACGATACGTGACATATCATCACGGTCGCGCGCCCGTGGTGGAAATCATCATACATACAATCACTCCTTATCTCACAGCGGTTGGTAATCCGTTATGGTATCCCTTTTGCAACAATTATGGTAGCCCTTTTCTATAGTAGTCTATGTTATAACATAGAAAAATGATTGCATCAACAATATTATCCAATTCAAGAGCATCAACAATATTATCCAATTCAAGAAGGATTGCATCAATAATAGTGAAGTATCTCATAAGGATTTCACAGTTGTGTAACAAATAATTTTTTATTCTTGTTTGAAGATTTGTAATATAGTTCTCGAAAAACAAACAAAAGGATTACAGCATCCCTGAAGAATTGAACAAAGAATGCATTTTTTAATCATTTGTGACATTGTTCACTAAGAATAATGTTCTTCTTTGAAGGATTTTCCATCTATTTTTTATATATTATCCTTTATGATGATTGAACAATTGTTCCAAAAAAAAACTAATATTTTAATATCAAACATCTTTGAAGGATTATATTTTTTGTTGATCGTCATTGATAAAGAATTTTGGTTGAGTTCAATAAAAATAAGACAATAAAAAATTTACTTTCAAGAATATCTTGAAAGATTAGTCATAATTGTGATTCATATATTTGTTGTTCATAAAAAAATATATTTAAGATCACATATTGAATTATATCATATCCCAACAAACTATTTACGATTTTTTTAGGTTTGATTTCATTAATAAAAAATAATAATAATACATTTCTTTTTAATTATTATTTTTATTTTTATTTTAGGTCTTAAGTTTATGATTTTTACTATTATAAGTTATAGTGTAGTAATTTGACTTTATAATGATGTATAACTTTAAACACAATAGATTTTAATAAAATCAAATTGAATATTATTTGCTAATTTTATTAAAAGAGATTAAATATTTTTTTGTATAATTATTTATTTATCAGTTATTTTTTATATACGTTAAAATTGAAATGTTATAGTTGTTCATATATTATACCCAATTAGGGTTTGTTACCATATTTAGAGTATAATTTAGGTGTATATAAATAGTCATAGTTTGTACGATTATAAAAATAACTCAAGTCAATAATATAATCCTTATTTTCCTCTATTCTCTGTTTCTCTCCTCACTAAAAGTGCCTCACGCACTAACAAATTTATATCTAGAGCCCCTATTAGTTTCTTGATCGTGTTTTCAAGAATCACACACCATAGACCGTGTTTTCCAAAATGTGGGTTATTTTAAATCAATAGTTATGAATATGAATGGTACTAATGATATTCTGAATTCTCTTCCAACTCTTGATGACAAGAATTGGATTTGATGGAGAAAACAGATGCAATCTCTATTTGGCTTTCATGAAACCCTAGAAGTGGTTACTGATGGCATTCATGCGTTGGCTGTAGATGCAACTGACGCATAAAAAACCTCCTACAATGAAGCCAATGAGAAGTATTGTAAGGCTGCGCATTGCATTTAAACGGTGGTAGACTCGATGAACTTTGACAGAATTTCTCATGCTGAATCGGTGAAGGAGGCATGGGATATTCTTGTCAACTACTATGAAGGAGGTGAAAAAGTCAAGGTTTTCAAGTTGCAAACTTTGCATCGACAATATGAATTATTATCGATGGGAGAAGAGGAAAAGATTACAGAGTATGTGTGAAAGGTGCCAAAACTCATCCATCTCATGAAGGGTTATGGTGAAACTATAACTGATAAGATGATAGTTTAGAAGGTAATGCATATGTTTCTGAGTGAAACTTTCCTTTGTGTATGTTTTGATTGATATCAAAAATGCGATAACCTAGTATTTCAACCATTGGACGTTCTCTATAAGTTTAGTATGGCACCCTGCTCATATAGAAGTCTTAGGATATGTTGGAATCATTTTGAAAATTGACTCATGCATCAAAAATTAGTTTTTGCACAAAATTGAGTTGCATGTGTCAACACGTTCGTATAACTCAGTAAATAAGATTTTAGCCTCTGGCTTATTTAGGTCGACACATATAACGTAAAGGTCGAAACATAATGAAGTATTTCTGAAATTGCAGAAATTCTCACTTTATGTGTCAACACATGTAATTTTCAGGTCGACACATTTACTGTTGTTTTAACGCTTGTATTCTCTTACTTGATTAGGTCGACACATGCAACTTTTTAGGTCAACACATGCAGCCTAAAATTAACATATGTGTCGATGCAATCGATATACAGGTCGACACATACTGATTTTTTTGGTCGATTTTATAACTTCTTTTAATTCAATGTATGTTCTTTTTGCCCTGACTTACCACAACTATCAATACATATCTCATGAATTATTTACAACTTGATGATACCATAAAATTAGCCTACATTTACTCTTCATCTTCAGCCTCCAATCTATGCATACACATCTATAAAATGTTTAATAATGTCCAATTATGTTCTTGTGTAGCCGAAGATATTGGGTTGATATTTGTAGGGGTCTTCATCCAGAAAAACCGCGGTTTTTCCCTCCAGAATGATTGGTTGATTTGGGGGTTCTCGTGCAAGATGTTCAATAGGTTATTACAGTCAAGTGAAGTCCTTTGGAGATAAAGAGCGCAAGGGATACTTTGGAGATAAAGAATGCAAAGGAAGTAGCGCGAGAAAGACGAATCACAATTGGAGTCTTATGTTTGCAATAGGTACAATTTGATCGTTCGTGCGCGAAAGCTTTAGAGATAAAGAATGCAAAGGAGTAGCAATATTGACAACTCAATTGGGATCTATTGTGTCTTGGTCTTTCTCAAGATCAAAGTAGGAGAAGGGGTTGAATCAACAATAAGCTTAGGGTTTGTGGAGTTGCTCTTGAACACTTCTCTTGTATCAACTTTTTGCAAAGTAAGAATTATCCTAATTGCATTGGAATTAGGCGCAGACGTACCGACATGCAAGGAAAATAGTGGGGAACTATGAAGACAAATACTTGTGTCTCTTTTATTTTTAATTTTAATTGCTTTAATATTCATTAATTAATTTGTCAAATAACATTGCGTTATCAACTGAACTGTAAGAAATTTTCCTAACCATTTTTTATTTACATCAAGTGTTGATATTGTTTATAATCACTTTTGATTATAAGTGCTTTTGTGTATCAACACAACTTAAAGGAAAATTTTGAAAATTCATTTGCACACCAAGTGTTTGACAAATTGATTGTGTTTGCTCTTTTGTATATAGGTATTGAAAATAACTTTACTAGTAACTTGATACAAACGATAAATAACGTGTTACTTGATATAAGATCTATTAATATAATTTATTGTTGAATAATGAGAGAACATGGGGAAGGTTGGATTGAATCCGTGTGTATGAATTACACATCGGAGCTCATTATATATAATAGGAGGCATAAATTTCATAGTAATTACATAATATTCTATTTCCTATTTACATGATATCCTAATTACTTACAGAATATTCTATTTACATAATATGGAATATTCCGATATCTAACACTCCCCTTCAAGCTGGAGCATATATATCATATGCACCAAGCTTGTTACAAATATAATTAATTCGAGGACCTCGCAAAGGCTTAGTTAAAACATCAGCTAACTGATCATTTGAATTGACAAAACTAGTGCTGACATATCTAGATAAAATCTTCTCTCTGATGAAATGACAATAAATCTCAATGTGTTTGGTTCTCTCATGGAACAATGGATTTGATGAAATATGCAGAGCTGTCTGATTGTCTCAAATAAGTGTCATTTGTGAAACATCCCCGAATATCAGGTCGTGAAGCAATTATTTAAGCCATATAAGCTCACAGGTTGTTGTTGCCATGGCTCGATATTCTGCTTCCGCACTTGACCTTGCCACTACACTTTGTTTCTTACTCTTCTAGGAAATTAAGTTACCACCCAAGAAAACACAATAATCTGAGGTGGATCTCCTATCAAAAGGAGAACCTGCCCAATCTGCATCTGAGTATCCTACAACTCGAGTGTGTCCCTTGTCTTCATAGAGTAAGCCTTTTCATGGATCTCCTTTAATATATTTCAAGATGCGAATCACAACTTCCCAATTCCCTTCACAAGGAGAGTTAAGAAATTGACTTACCACACTAACAGAAAATGAAATATTTGGGCGAGTAACAGTGAGGTAATTCAGTTTTCCAACTAATCTTCTATATTTTCCAGGATCGGAGAGTGGCTCCCCCTGAGCTGGCATAAGTTTAGCATTGGGATCCATCAGAGTGTCAACTGGCTTGGAATTTAACAGTCATGTCTTCTCCAAAATATCCATAGCATACTTCCTTTGTGAAAACACAATCCCCCGTTTGGATTGGGCAATCTCTATGCCCAAGAAATAACGAATTCTGCCGAGGTCTTTTGTCTGGAAATGATGATAAAGGTGTTGTTTTACCTGTGTGATTCCATGATGATCATTACCTGTAATGACAATGTCGTCCACATACACAATTAAGTAAATACACCCAACAACTGAGTGACGATAAAACACTGAATGATCAGCTTCACATCGCGTCATACCAAACTCTTGAATAACAGTGCTAAATATCTCAAACCAAGCCCTAGGAGTTTGCTTAAGTCCATAGAAAGACTTTTGAAGACGACAAACTAGTCCAGAAGACTCCCCCTGAGCAACAAACCCAGGAGGTTGCTCCATATAAACTTCCTCACACAAATCACCATGGAGGAATGTGTTCTTGATGTCAAGCTGGTAAAGGGGCCAATGGCGAATAGCTGCCATAGAGAGAAATAATCGAAACAAGGCCATTTTAGCCACGGGAGAGAAGGTGTTACCATAATCTAGGCCAAACAGCTGTGTATAACCTTTGGCCACCAAACGTGCCTTGAGACGATCAACTTGTCCATCGGGCCCAACTTTGACTGTGAAAACCCACCTGCAACCTATAACATATTTTCCAAGAGGAAGAGGAACAAGGTCCCATGTTCCACTGTTCTGAAGAGCGCACATCTCATCAAGCATAGCTTGTTTCCAGCCAGGGTGAGATAAAGCATCACCTACAATCTTAGGAATAGACACAGAAGACAAAGAGGAAATACAAGCATAATGCAAAGAAGATAAGCGATGATAAGACAAATTAACATAATGAGGAGATGGATTACGAGTGGAATGTATACCTTTGCAAAGTGCAATTGGGAGATCAGTCTCAGGGGGCAGGACCGAAGGGGATGAAGAAGTTGGATCCGGAGGGGAGTCTATGGTGATTTCTTCATTAGTTGATGGTAGTGGAGGTGGCCGTGGTAGACGCCGATAAACCTGCAAAGGAGCTAATGGGGGTGGATTGGTTGGAAAAGGAGATAAAACTGCGTTTGGTGGGGCAGTAGTGGGAGATGAAGAAAACATGGGTGATAGGGACTCAGACTCTGTAGACGTCCCAAAGTAAGAGACTGACTCAAAGAATGTGACATCAGCAGAGACGAAATATCGACGAAGAGACGAGGAGTAACATTTATATCTCTTTTGGGATCTTGTATAGCCTAAGAACACACACTTATGAGAACGAGCTGAGAGTTTGTCTAGCCCAGGACTAACATTATGGACAAAACATGTAGACCTAAAGACTCTAGGCTGTAATGGGTGAAGAGACTGGTGAGGAAATAGAATAGAGTGAGGGATCTGATTGTTGAGGACAGATGATGGCATCCTATTTATGAGATAACAAGCCGTAAGGACATCATCACCCCAAAAATGTTGAGGAGCATTATTGTGAAGTAAGAGTGTCCTAGTGGTTTCAACTAGGTGTCTATTTTTACGTTCAGCGACTCCATTTTGTTGTGGTGTGTGAGCACAAGAAGTTTGATGAAGCATGTTGTTAGTAGCCACGAAAGATTGAAATTGAGTAGATAAATATTCCTGAGCATTGTCACTGTGCAAAGGACTAATGGATATACCAAACTGATTTTTGATTTCATTATAAAATGTTTGAAAAATAGAAAATAACTCTGATCGATTTTCCATTAAAAATAACCAGGTACATCGGGAATAATCATCAATGAAGGTAACAAAATAATTAGACCATAAAGTGGAAACAATGCAACTAGGACCCCAAACATCCGAATGAACTAGAGCAAACAGAGACTTAGAACGACGATTAACACGACTCAGAAAAGAACTATGAACATGTTTTCCTAATTGACAAGACTCACAAGACAACGTAGATAACTTGGAAAGGTTGGGCACCAACTTTTGTAACTTTGCAAGACTTGGATGTCCTAACTGAGCATGAACTAGGAGGGGAAAATCCACCACGGAACCAACATGTGCAGATGGTTGAATAAGATAAAGACCATTAGACTCACATCCGGTGCCAATCATCCGTCTCGAACTCCGGTCCCGCAAGAAAAAAAAATCTTTGGTGAATGAGATAGTACAATCAAGATATCGAGTTAAACGACTTAGAGACAATAAGTTAAACAGAGATTCGGGTACATAAAGAACATTAGTAATGGAGAGCGAGGGAAAAAGGTAGATAGTACCAGTACCCTGAGATTGAGTTTGGGAGCCATTTGCTAATGTGACAAAGGGTAATAAACCAGAAGTAGAGAATGAAGAAAAAAAAGATTTATTACCAGTAATGTGATCAGTGGGGCCTGAATCAAGGATCCATGGGCCAAGAGATGTGGAGTGAGAAAGACCAGCAAAAGAATTACCCGTGTACGCAATAGAGGCAGTGGAACTAGCGGCCTGACGCTCCTCATATCACTTGATAAAGTCGTTGAAGATATCAGGTGAGGTGGTAGAATCAGTCGGAGTAGTAGCCTGTGGAGGTGGAGCGGTCTGGGTAACATGGACAGTCCGAGGAGAGGGACGTCCATGTAAAGCATAACACTTATCGATAGTATGGCCAAGCTTATGACAATGATCACACTTAGGACGAGGCTTTCCTGTTTTCTGAAAGTGTCCACGATCACCACCGGGAGCATGATTACCTCCTTGAGAAACCAAAGCAGATGAATCAACTGGTGTGGGTGGGACTCTGCCATCAGATGATGGTTTTGCTGGGACACGCAGCAAAGTAGATCATGCAGTATCAAGAGTGGGGATTGTAGGAGACCCCAATATTTGATTGCGAACAGACGAATACTCTGGAGGTAGGCCATACAGAGCTAGAAGCATGAAGAAGGATCGACGTTATTCAAGTTCCTTAGAAGTGGTAGCAGCTTGGGGCAATAATTCATTGAAATCATGAAGAAGACCTTGAACACGACCTAAGTATTCAGCCATAGAACCATCCAGGTGACGAGGGGAAATAATATTCTGCAAATTTTGACAAACTCCATATAAGCGTTATGTATCATTGGTATAAAGGATCTTAGCCTGTGCCCAAACAGATTCGCAAGTCTCATGAAAACGAAAGATCTGTTTCAAGGATGGACTAATAGTCGACTTAATGAGACTGCAAAGTTGAGCATCAATTTTCTTCCAACGAGCACTATCAATGGCAGCCACCGAGTCAGCCTTCGTAGTGAGGTGATCTTCATAGGCCTGTCCCCGGAGCCATAACTTGACGTCGGAAGCCCAAGAATCATAGTTAGTACCGTCTAATTTGTCAACGGCAAGAGGAGTAGTGATATAACTTGTGAAAATAAGGGTCTCAGCCCTTGGAGGGGGAACCGCAGCCATGGATTCCAAAAACGGTGAGAGAAGTGACCAAAAAAATGGAAGATCTGAGAAGGAATATCGGAAACCAGAGATGAAGCACGGTTACCGAAAAAAAATTGGGGCCGATAGATAGTTGATCTACCGCGAAAGCACGGATTAGGGTTGCCTCTTGTTAGGCTCTAGATACCATGTTGAATAATGAGAGAAAAAGAGGAAGGTTGGATTGAATCCGTGTGTATGAATTACACATCGGAGCTCATTATATATAATAGGAGGCATAAATTCCATAGTAATTACATAATATTCTATTTCCTATTTACATCATATCCTAATTACTTACAGAATATTCTATTTACATAATATGGAATATTCCGATATCTAACATTTACCATATTCATTCCATTTTCTATTTGTTAATAATTTGCATATCAGAGTTTCCAATAACATTCGTAAAGACAACTTATTTTGATAATCACTTCCACTCAAACTCTTTGAAAAGTAATTTTTTAAAACCAGAATTTTCTTGAATTTTACTTCGGTATCTATTCACCCCCATCTAGATACGTTGTCGTAGTCTAACAATCTTGACCTCTCACTTTAATCAAGTTATCGTAGCTATTCAAAAACCTAACCAACTTGAAACCTTAAAACTGGAAGATTTGGTTGGTTCATTGGAAGCGCACGAGATTAGGATTTTTGAAAGGAAATGAGTTCAAGACTCAATATAAGCACTACAGGCTCTGTCATGGAAAAAGAATGGCGGTTCCAACAAATTCAAAGGAAAATTCAAAAAGACTCAGGGCAAGAAGTCTTGGTCGAATATTCACAAGAATAAGCTTGATGAAAGCGTTTCTGAATTCTTATAAAGATGAGAAGAAAATTCCTATTAGAAAGACATAGAAGAGAAAAAAGGTGTGCAATGCTATAGTTGTGAAAATTGGGGTCACTTAGCCAAGCATTATTGGTAAAGGAAAGCTAAGGGATTAATAAAAGGCAGGGACGAAAGAGCGAACCTTGCACACCAAGATTCAGTTGATTATGGAGATATGGTGGTTATGGTTGCAGTCACAGCTAACCATGTCAAATCTAAGATCTAGTTCTTCAACTCTGGTTGCCCGAATCACATGACTGGTCGAAAGGAATGGTAAGTAGATTTTGATGAGTCAAAGAAAAGAAAGGTTAAACTTGTTGATTATAGGCTGTTGCAAGCATAAGGTACTAACGACATTATTCTTCAAAGGAGTAATGAAGATAAAGCTTTGATTAAAGATGTATTTTATATACCTGGCATGAAGTGCAATCTACTAAGTGTTTGATATTTGTTCGAAAAATGCTTCTCAGTCGTCATGAAAGATGGAGTTTTAGAATTGTTCGACATCCAAAACAAATTGGTCTTAAAATCTCCGTTGTCGAAGAACAAGACATTCAAGACCGTGATTAGTTCGAACGAGGTACAATCCTTGAAAACAGTTGTCAACCAAAAGGACAATTGGTTATGGCATTTGAGGTTTGGCCATCTGAATTTTAGGTCGCTCTATCGACTGATTACTCAAGAGATGGTAAATGGCATACCAAGTCTTGAGATTCTCGAAAAACTCTGTGAAGGTTATTTAGTCGAAAAGCAATCCATAAATTCTTTCATTTCGACCATGCCAATGAGATCCTATTGCATACTCGAAAGTGTACATTCAAATGTAAGTGGTCCGTTCGAAGAGTAAACCATCATTGGAAGTAGGTATTTTGTTTTGCTTGTTGATGAGTATAATCGAAAGCTCAGGATCTATGTAATCAAGTGAAAGGATAAAGTATTTGAAATCTTTAAGAGATTCAAGATACTTGTCGAAAACCAGAGTGAGAAGAAGATCAAAATTTTGCAAACAGATGGAGGTGGAGAATACACGTCCAAGATGTTTGAAGATTTATGTGTACAACATTGGGTCGGTCATGAGGTAAATGCTCCTTATATGCCTGAACATAACATAATTGCTGAAAGAAGAAACATGACCATATTGGATATGGCGAGATGCATGCTGAAGAAGAAGAATTTTCCAAAAATCTTATGGGGAGAAGTTATTTCGACTACAATTTATATTTTGAGCAAGTGCCCTACTAATAAATTGAAGAACAAGGTTCCTGAAGAAATTTGGAGTGGAAAACAAACATGAGTGAGTCATATGAAGGTGTTTGGCTCTGTGTTCTACAAGCATGTCCCTCATGTGAGAAGAAGGAAGCTTGATGACAAGAGTGAACCTATGATTCTGGTAGAATATTGAAATTCTGGCAACAGATATTTAATGTCACAGTGAATGTTATGACACCGTATCTGACAAATTGTACACAAACCAAACAGTAATTTAAAAGACAGTAAAGAACACAATCAATTGGTAACCCAGTTCGGTGTATAACGACAACTACATCTGGGGGCTACCAAGCCAGGGAGGAAATTCACTATAAGAGGTATTAATTTAGGAATAAACCAACCAGTTTATCTCCTTCACTTAAGACCTACCCAATGCAACTTCAATCTAAGTCCTACTTAAACCTGAGTTCCTACTCACTCCCCCTCAATCACAGCAGTGATACTAATCTACTGATTAATCAGATTATGAAGACATTCTTCAATACACACACTTGATTTTGCTTCAAAGCTTTAATCAAGAGACACAACACTCGTGCTTCAAAGCTTTGAGTGATAAACAACCCTTACAACCAAAACCTACTCCAAGTCACTTATCAAGTGATAATTGCTTGGCTCACAGTAATTACTAAAACTAGTACAACTACAAAATGCCTTATAGATCTTCTGTATAAGCGCTGCACACCATTAGAATTCGTGAGAATTATATATGTACACTATTCTTCATTTTGGGCTTCCATAAAAATAGCTAGGGTTAACCAAAGTTAACCTAAAGACTTGGTCTTGGGCTTTCATCATAACAGATTAGGGTTAAGCAAGGTTAACCTAATATCCACGTGAGCATCTGATCTAGTCAACATACTTCAACTCCGAAGCACACCAGATTCCTGAAAATTCTCAGCAACAATAAATCTGCACAACAACTTGATCAGTACAGGATGTCTTAACATTTGTTATGACATTGGTTATGACATCATGTATCCTGCTCACTGATTTTGGTAGGATTCAGTACATATGATCATAGCTTAATCATGATATTCACTCATACTGAGTTTTTCCTGTAGAACATTCCTTCTGCAGAATTTGACTTTATCCCAGAATGTGATGACATCAGTCATGACATTCACAAATCTGGTTTTACCAAAAATTAATGCCAACAAGCAAACACTTACAAACTCCCCCTTTGGCAAATTTTTGGCTAAAACCCCTAAACAATAAGAGATTAGAATGCAGAAGCAACATGCAACAGAAGTTTTTAAAAACAACTAATCTAACTCCCAATATCCAATTCTACCAAAAATACCATAATTACTTCTCCCCCTTTTTAGCCATAAAGAGGCCAAAGGATCTAGTACTTCAAGTTATACAGTCATCAAAAGGAAATCCAAAAAAAACAGAAACAGAGAGATGGTATCAAATAGCACCAGCAAGTTCCAGCATCAATATTTACAACTCAGCAAACACATACCTTCAGGTACTGTCATCCCCTAAGGAAGCACTATTTTCAGCATCATCTTCTGGTGAGCTTCTTGCAGAACCATCATGTTGTTCTTCATCAGCATCCTCTTCCCTCATTTGTTCTTCATTCTCCTCTTGTTCCAGACTAGTAATTAGCTCTTCAAGAGTCCTTTTTCTTGCATCAAGCTCTCTGCAGGTTTCTTTTAGAACAACTATAACATCAGCTTTCTTGGAATGAGCTTCGACATTCGATGTCTCAGCAAATGTCATAACAATGTCAGGGACATGTGTTCCCTGAAACAGCTTATAGAGAAAACCAAGTGCAGGGGCTCTTTTGCATACAAAGTCCTTTTCAACCAGAAAATCAAGATACTGATCAATGATTATACCACACAGGAGAGAAACAATAGGGCCTTTAATAGCACAGCTCTCAGCATGTTTCATTATTTGATCAAAGATGTAGTTGCCATAATCAAAGTTTGTTCTGGTTCCAACAACATAGATTAAACTTCCCAAACCAGTGGAGATGGTGGATTTGTGGTTGGTGGGAACCCAGTTAGCTGCACCAATTTTGTGCAGTATGGAAAACTTCACACTCAGCTTGCTTGCAGTTAGCTTCCCTTTCAAGGGCCAGTGCTTGACTTGCTTGGCAGTGATGGTTTGACAAACTTGGTTGTCAGTAACTTCAAGCTCAGGCTGAGCATCACCAGGCCTCCCTAGGTATTTGTTTATCACAGTAGGAGAGAAATTTACCTTCCTTCTGTTAGAACAAAGTTTGAATCTACTACCCTATGTTTAAGTTTTGATGAAAACAAAGTGGAAAGATATATGATTTATATAATTCATGTATGAACTATTTGCTGCCTAAATTACTACGTTCTGATTTGCAGATACTCTGATAGGTATAAGCAAGATCACACCTAATCAGCATCAGAAATTTGGTTCTTAACATCAGCATCAGAAGTTGCTATATCAGAACACCAGAATCAGAAGATTAACTCACGCGTATGCTGAAGCCTGATGAACAGAACTGCGCTCAACACTCTGATAAATAAAACACAGTTCATCAGCAGTTAAGCAGAGTCAGAATGAGCCAAGCCAGAACATGCATTAAGTAAGCAACGATACTGTGCATTGAAAGCAAATTATTACCAACAGCCTCATTCCAGACAAGATCTGCTCAATAAGGAAAGTTTGTTATTAGCATTGAATCAAGAATATTGCTCCAACGTTCAACAATCTCAGTGCTATATAAACAAGACTATGAAGATTGAATCGGCTAATGCTCTCCAACTCTTTACACGCCTAAAAGCTGATCATAATCTTCCTTCTCTCAGTTTGCTAAACGCTACATAACCTCTTACTCAATTATTGTTTAGCAATCTAGTTTTCTAAGCTTAAAGTTGTGTATACATCACAGTTGTGATACAGTTTTGTAGAAAACATTCACACACTTAGATTTATCCTCTTTGTAAGAAAGTGTTTCCTTGACAAACCGGGTTGTGGTTTGCATCAAGAAGGCTTTAGCAGTTGTTAAAGCAGTTTGTAATATTCAGTTAAATATAGTGGATTAAGACCTCGTTGGAGAGAGGCGAAATCACCTTGACGGGTGGACTGGAGTAGTTTGAGATCAAACGAACCAGGATAAAAATATCTTGTTCATTGCATTGATTTTCAGTTTTACAATTCAACCCCCCCCTTCTTGTGTTTTTCACTTCTTCAATTGGCATCAGAGCGCCTGGTTCTGAGCTAAAACACTTAACTGTGTCAGTACAAGATCAAGCGTAAGAAAAACACTATGGCAGGAAACTATTCTCACACCAGCAATGACAACAATGAAGACAGAGACAGATTCAGCGGCAAACCTCCAGTCTTTGATGGAGAGAACTTTGATTACTGGAAAGACAGAATTGAAAGCTTCTTTCTGGCACATGATGCTGATATGTGGGATATGGTGACAGATGGATACACGCACCCTGTGAATGCAAGCGGTCAGAAGATTGATAGAAAAACAATGACTGACCAACAAAAGCGTAACTTCAAGAATCACCACAAGGCCAGAACCATCCTTCTCAGCGCCATCTCCTATACTGAATATGAAAAGATCTCCAACAGAGACACAGCAAAGAACATTTTTGACTCACTCAGAATGACGCATGAGGGCAACGTTCAGGTCAAAGAAACTAAAGCTCTGGCGCTCATTCAGAAGTATGAGGCGTTTAAAATGGAAGAATCAGAATCCATTGAAACTATGTTCTCAAGATTCTAGATTCTGGTTGCTGGTCTCAAGGTTTTGGATAAAGGATACTCTACTGCTGACCATGTCAAGAAAATCATCAGAAGTTTACCCAAGCAGTGGAGACCAATGGTTACAGCACTGAAGCTACCAAAAGATCTCAACAAAATCACTCTGGAGGAACTTATAAGCTCCCTCGGAAGTCATGAGATAGAGCTAGAAGCTGACGAGCCTCAAAAGCAAGGTAAGCCTTTAGCATTGAAATCTAACAAAAAATTTGAGTCTAAAGTTTTGAAGGCAGTTGAAGAAACCTCTGATGGATCCTCATCAGAAGAAGACGAACTCTCCCTCCTCTCCAGAAGAGTAAATCAACTGTGGAAGCATAGGCAAAAGAAGTTCAGAAATCCCAGAAGATCTGATCAGAACGAGTCTTCTTCCAGATACAGAAGGACAAATTCTTCCTCTGGATACAGAAGATCTGAAGGCTCCTCAGGAAGCAGAAAGCCAAACACCAAGGACATCATCTGCTATGAGTGCAATGAGCAAGGACACTACAAAAGTGACTGCCCAAAGCTTTAGAGGGAAAAGCCCAAAAAGAAGTTTGGAAGAGAAAAGAAGAAAAGTCTCATGGCTACATGGGATGATTCTGACTCGTCTGAAGCTGACTCAGAATCAGATGATGAGAGGGCAAACATAGCTCTCATGGCTAATATTTCAGAAGATAGTGAAGCTTCTGAATCAGACTCTGAATCAGACACTGAAGAGGTATTTCCTAACTTTGCTGTTAATTTTACCAAGGCTGAACTTGCTGAAAGCCTTAATGAGATTCTGGAAAGGTATCAGCAAATTAGAGTTAAATTCAGAGACTTGAAAAGGAATCTTGAATCTGACTCTAATAAGACTGAGAGTCTCAAATTGGAGAATTCTGAGCTGAGAAATAAGATTTCAAAATTAGAAAATACTTTACAAAACTCTCAGAAGGAACCAATTTCTGAAACTTCCAGCAACGCTGATGAGATCATCAAGGAGTATGATCACAGTTTCCAGAAGTTCCTTGCTAAAAGCATAGATAGAAGCAAAATGGCTTCAATGATCTATGGGGTTAGCAGAAATGGCAGGAAGGGAATAGGATACAAGGGTAAGGCTCATACACCAAAGAATGCCATGGATTTAACTATCAAACGCACTCCTCTGAATTCTCACTTTGTGTATGGTCACACACATGATATCAAATACACTAGTAGTAACTATTTTGTGAAACCAAAATTCAATCAGAATTTTGGTAATGCTAACCAATCAGGACCCAAGAAAATATGGGTACCTAAGGATAAAATAATACATGTTGCAGATATCTTTAGCAGCAAGTCAGAAACACCAGTCATGGTACCTGGACTCTGGCTGCTCGCGACACATGACGGGAAGAAGGCATATGTTCCAAAGCCTGGAACTTAAGCCTGGAGGCCACGTTGGCTTTGGAGGCAATCAAAGGGGAAAGATAATTGGCTCTAGAACTATAGGTAATGGAAATCTTCCCTCTATCAATAATGTTCTGCTAGTAGATGGATTAATGCATAATCTGTTATCCATAAGTCAATTAAGTGATAACGGTTATGATATAATCTTTAATCAAAAATCATGTAAAGCTGTTAGTCAGAAAGATGGGACTATCCTGTTTAATGGTAAGAGGAAAAACAACATTTACAAAATCAAACTTTCTGAACTTAAAAGTCAGAATGTAAAGTGTCTTCTGTCTGTTAACAACGAGCAGTGGATCTGGCACAGAAGATTGGGGCATGTTAGTATGAGAAGAATATCTCAGATTAACAAACTCGATCTGGTCAGAGGACTTCCTAATTTGAAGTTCAATTCAGATGCTCTGTGTGAAGCATGTCAGAAAGGCAAGTTTGCAAAACCTTCTTTTAAATCTAAAAATGTTGTTTCTACCTCTAAGCCATTAGAACTTCTGCACATTGACTTATTTGGACCAGTTAAAACTGCTTCAGTCAGTGGCAAGAAGTATGGGTTAGTAATCGTAGATGACTATAGCATATGGACATGGGTAAAGTTCTTAAGACACAAGGACGAGTCACACTCTGTGTTTGTTTCCTTCTGTAACCAAGTTCAGAATGAAAAGGATCTTAGAATCGTTAAAGTCAGAAGTGATCATGGTGGAGAATTTGAAAACAAAAATTTTGAGTCATTCTTTAATGACAGAGGCATTCTGCATGATTTCTCTTGTCCTAGAACTCCCCAACAAAATGGAGTTGTAGAACGAAAGAACAGAACATTGCAAGAAATGGCCAGAACCATGATCAATGAGACAAACGTTGCTAAGACCTTCTGGGCAGAGGCAATAAACACAGCGTGCTACATTCAGAATAGAATCTCAATAAGACCTATTCTGGAAAAGACTCCATATGAATTGTGGAAGAACAGACAACCCAACATTTCTTATTTTCATCCATTTGGATGTACTTGCTTTATATTAAATACAAAGAATTATTTGAACAAGTTTGATTCTAAAGCACAGAAGTGTATCATGTTAGGATACTCTAAACGCTCAAAAGGGTACAGAGTATACAATACAGAAACACAGATTGTGGAAGAGTCAATCAGTGTTCGCTTTGACGATAAGCTTGACTCTGAAAAGTCAAAGCAGAATGAAATTTTTGCAGGTATGGAAATTGAATTTACAGGTTCTGAAGACAAGTCCTCAGAAGCTCTCAACAAAGACATTCCTTTAACATCTGAAAGGAGCACTGCTAGCAATCCCACAACAGCTGCTGATCAACCTCAGAAGAGACCTCCCAAAAGCAGCTTGGATCATCCAGAAGAAACTATCTTAGGAAGAAAGGAAGATCCAATCAGAACCAGAGCAAGCTTCAGAAACTCTGAAGAAACTCTCATGGGACTTGTGTCTCTGATTGAACCTTCTTCTATTGATGAAGCACTCCTGGACAACGAGTGGATTCTAGCAATGCAAGAAGAGCTGAATCAATTCACCAGAAATGACGTATGGGATCTGGTTCCCAGACCTAAAGGATTCAACGTTATTGGAACAAGATGGGTGTTCAGAAACAAGCTAAATGAACAAGGTGAAGTCGTCAGAAACAAGGCACGACTGGTAGCACAAGGTTATAGTCAGCAAGAGGGGATAGACTATACAGAAACCTTTGCTCCAGTCGCCAGGTTAGAATCTATCAGACTTTTAATTTCATCTGCGGTTAATAGAGGCATCACTCTGTATCAGATGGATGTCAAGAGTGCATTCTTAAATGGATATATAGAAGAAGAGGTTTATGTGCACCAACCCCCTGGTTTTGAAAATACAAAACATCCAGAATATGTTTTCAAACTAAAAAATTCACTATATGGTCTGAAACAAGCTCCCAGAGCTTGGTATGAAAGACTAAGTAACTTTCTGTTAGAAAAAGAATTCACCAGAGGGAAGGTGGACACTACCTTATTCTGTAAATCAGTTAAGAATGACATCTTAGTCTGTCAAATTTATGTTGATGATATTATTTTTGGTTCTACTAATCCTTCTCTTGGAAGAAAATTTGCTAAGTGTATGCAGGCAGAATTTGAGATGAGCCTCATGGGGGAACTGAAGTTCTTTCTAGGAATTCAGATCAATCAAACTCCAGAGGGAACTTACATTCATCAGAGCAAATACATCAGAGATCTTCTGAAGAAATTTGATCTATCAGAATGTAAGCCATCAAAGATTCCAATGCATCCCACGTGCATTCTGGAAAGAGAAGAGGTAAGCAATAAGGTAGAACAAAAAGTCTACAGAGGTATGATTGGTTCTCTCCTCTATCTGACTGCTTCAAGACCTGATATATTATTCAGTGTATGCATCTGTGCTAGATTCCAATCAGATCCTAGAGAATCTCACTTAACAGCTGTTAAGCGAATTTTCAAGTATCTGAAAGGTACTACTAATCTGGGTTTGTTTTATAGAAAATCTAGTGACGACAGCTTAGTAGGCTACTGCGATGCTGACTTTGCTGGAGACAGAGTGGAACGCAAAAGTACTTCTGGAAGCTGCCAGTTTCTGGGAGAAAATCTGATCTCTTGGTCCAGCAAAAGGAAATCAACAATTTCGCTATCAACAGCAGAAGCTGAGTACATAGCAGCAGCAGGATGTAGCACACAGATGCTCTGGATGAAAAGTCAGCTTGAAGACTTCCAGATTTTTGAGAGTAACATTCCTATACTCTGTGATAATACTTCTGCTATTTGCTTAAGTAAGAATCCTATTTTACATTCTAGAGCTAAGCATATAGAAATAAAACATCACTTCATTAGGGACTATATTCAGAAAGGAATTTTGAATTTAAAATTTATAGATACAGACCATCAATGGGCTGATATCTTCACTAAACCCCTTTCTGAAGATAGGTTTAATTTCATTCTGAAACATCTCAGCATGAAAATCTACCCAGAGTGAAAATGTTTTAATTCCATATATTTATCTTCAGAATGTATCTGTTTTTCTGTGAACTTCTGATCAATCTCTTTTCAGAAAGATAGAACATGCAGATTGTATCAGATGCAAGTCTAAAGATCTGAGAGTCTAAGCTCAAAGACAGACGTGCTGATCACTACATCAAACAAGTGTCATCCAATCATCAGCAAATCTCTGAAGCAGAACGCGTGCACGCTTCTGAGAAGGCAGAACGCTGATTTGGTGCATTGAGACACATGTCTGGTAACCGTTTTTAAGTATCTTTCTCAAATCCCCCAAAATCAGCAAGCATTTAATAAAAGTAATCATGCTTTTAAAACGTAATCATGATTTTATTTCTCTCTCTTAAAAATGTTTACAATTTCAAAATATTCTGAATCCTATTTATACACGTTAACCTCTCATCTTCATGTTTTCCTTGATTATCTAATGTATTGCTTTAATATGTTTTGTCTGATTCTGAACCTTTTAATATGACAAGTTTTTCTGATCTTAATTGTTTTAGCACATCACCTACACTTTTTGATTGCTGACAAAAAGGGAGAGAACAAGAATGATATTTTAAACAATAACGGATTACTAAGACAGAAATTCTCGAACATTCTAACCCTATTATACTTGAAAATGTTTTCTGTTTTGCTTAAGTCTACAGGAACAAGGAAGCTCCTGGACACTCTGAAGACTAAAGCTCTGAAACTCTGATCCGCTCTGATACTCTGACCCAAAGCAAAGCTCTGACAAGAAAAGCTCTGATAAGCTGATCTGAAGCTCTGCTCTGATATACTGATCTAAAGCTTCTGATAGTCAAAGACTCTGATACTCTGATGTTCAAAGAAAGGCAAAAAGCTCCGATTCTGAAGAACTCTTGGAATCAAAAAGGGAAGCAATAAACTCAGGGGGAGTATCTCTCAACTCTTATCCCTTATCTTTGATAACCTCTTACTCTGATACATCTCTCTGATACCTTTTCATGTTATTTTCAATTAAAAATATCTAGTTTTTGTCATCATCAAAAAGGGGGAGATTGTTAGAACAAAGTTTGAATCTACTACCCTATGTTTAAGTTTTGATGATAACAAAGTGGAAAGATATATGATTTATATAATTCATGTATGAACTATTTTCTGCCTAAATTACTACGTTCTGATTTGCAGATACTCTGATAGGTATAAGCAAGATCACACCTAATCAGCATCAGAAATTTGGTTCTTAACATCAGCATCAGAAGTTGCTATATCAGAACACCAGAATCAGAAGATTAACTCACGCGTATGCTGAAGCCTGATGAACAGAACTGCGCTCAACACTCTGATAAATAAAACACAGTTCATCAACAGTTAAGCAGAGTCAGAATGAGCCAAGCCAGAACATGCATTAAGTAAGCAATGGTACTGTGCATTGAAAGCAAATTATTACCAACGGCCTCATTCCAGACAAGATCTGCTCAATAAGGAAAGTTTGTTATTAGCATTGAATCAAGAATATTGCTCCAACGTTCAACAATCTCAGTGCTATATAAACAAGACTATGAAGATTGAATCGGCTAATGCTCTCCAACTCTTTACATGCCTAAAAGCTGATCATAATCTTCCTTCTCTCAGTTTTCTAAACGCTACATAACCTCTTACTCAATTATTGTTTAGCAATCTAGTTTTCTAAGCTTAAAGTTGTGTATACATCACAGTTGTGATACAGTTTTGTAGAAAACATTCACACACTTAGATTTATCCTCTTTGTAAGAAAGTGTTTCCTTGACAAACCGGGTTGTGGTTTGCATCAAGAAGGCTTTAGCAGTTGTTAAAGCAGTTTGTAATATTCAGTTGAATATAGTGGATTAAGACCTCGTTGGAGAGAGGCGAAATCACCTTGACGGGTGGACTGGAGTAGTTTAAGATCAAACGAACCAGGATAAAAATATCTTGTTCATTGCATTGATTTTAAGTTTTACAATTCAACCCCCCCTTCTTGTGTTTTTCACTTCTTCACCTTCCTCTCACATAAACACTCTTAAAATCAGCTGACTTTCCATCAACACATCCACCAGACAAATTTACTATGAATTTTTTGACAAGAATCTCATAGCAGTTGGAAAACATGATTAAAATATCTTATTCAAACCTTGTATTAAGAAAAATTAATTGCTACATCTCTTCATATTGGCAAATACCCAGCTTGCTCCTTAAATTCTCAAACTGACTAGCATCAAGTGCCTTGGTAAAAATATCAGCCATTTGTAGTTCAGTGGAAACATGTTCCAGCTTAATCACCTTCTCCTCCACAAGATCTCTGATGAAGTGATGTCTAATGTCAATATGCTTAGTCCTGCTGTGCTGTATAGGATTATTGGATATGTTAATAGTAATGAAATTGTCACAGTACAATGTCATGACATCTTGTGTGACATTATACTCAGTCAGCATCTGTTTCATCTAGATCATTTGAGAACAACTGCTACCAGCTGCTATGTATTCAGCTTCAGTAGTAGATAGAGACACACAATTTTGTTTCTTGCTGAACCAAGAAACAAGATTATTTCCCAAAAAGAAGCATCCTCCAGAGGTGCTCTTTCTATCATCAGCACTACCAGCCCAATCAGCATCACAATAACCAGACAGAATTGGTTCACATCCATGAGAGTACATCATGCCATAATTGTAAGTTCCACTCACATACTTCAGAATTCTTTTCACCTGGTTGATGTGACTTACTTTGGGTTCAGCCTGGCATCTTGCACATACTCCAACTGCAAAGGCAATGTCAGGTCTGCTGGCTGTTAAGTATGGCAGACTTCCTATCATGCTTCTATACAAACTTTGATCCACATTTGCCCCACTTGTGTCTTTGGACAACTTTAAATGAGTAGGTGAAGGAGTCCTTTTATGACTGGCATTCTCCATCCCAAACTTCTTGACAATATTCTTTGCATACTTGCTTTGAGATAGAAAAATTGAGTCTTCCATCTGTGTGACTTGTAGTCCAAGAAAGTAGGCCAATTCTCCCATGAGGCTCATTTCAAATTCAGCTTGCACCTGATTAGCAAAATGTTTAACCATTTTATCTGACATTCCTCCAAACACTATGTCATCAACATAAATTTGAGCTACCATTATTTTTCCTCCTTCATCCTTAACAAAAAGAGTTTTATCCAAACCTCCTTTCCTGTATCCTTTGTTAGTGAGGAACTTTGTCAACCTTTCATACCAAGCTCTAGGAGCTTGTTTCAGACCATATAATGCTTTCCTCAATTTGTAGACATGATCAGGACAGTTTGGATCCACAAATCCTTTAGGTTGTTCCACATACACTTCCTCATTTAAGTACCCATTTAAGTAGGCACTCTTCACATCCATCTGAAACAGCTTGAACTTAAGGAGACAAGCAACTCCCAAGAGAAGTCTGATTGATTCCAGTCTGGCTACAGGAGCAAAAGTCTCATCAAAATCAACCCCTTCAAATTGAGTGTATCCTTGAGCAACAAGCCTTGCTTTATTCCTGGTGACAACTCCTTCAGCATCTGACTTGTTCTTGTAGATCCACTGTGCCAATGATGTTTGTTCCTTCTGGTCTAGGAACTAACTCCCATACTTCATGTTGCTTGAACTGGTTCAATTCATCTTGCATTGCTCCAATCCAGTATTCATCAGTCAAAGCCTCTTTAACATTTTTTGGTTCAATCTTAGACACAAAACAAGAGTTTGTGATGATTTTTCTAGATCTTGTAGTGACTCCACTGTTAGGATCTCCTATAATTAGTTCCTTAGGATGATCTTTCTGAATTCTGATGAAAGGATCTTTGTTAGCTTCCTTTGATTCAGACTCTGATGGAGTAGGATTAGGCACATCATCCTTTTTAGACACTTGTGTTGAAGTCTCAAAGAATGTCTCAACATCATATGGGACATTTGTTTCCTCATGGTGATCATCGACTATGACATTTATAGACTCCATCATAACTTTGGTCCTCGAATTGAACACCCTATATGCTCTGCTGTTGGTAGAGTATCCTAGGAATATTCCTTCATCACTTTTAGGGTCTATCTTTCTCCTTTGTTCACGATCTGTCAGAATATAGCATTTGCTCCCAAAGACATGGAAGTACTTCACTGTAGGCTTTCTTCCTTTCCATAGTTCATAAAGAGTGGATGATGTTCCCTTTCTTAAGGTGGCCCTATTGTGGACATAACATGCTATATTCATAGCTTCAGCCCAAAAATGAATAGGAAGCTTCTTGGCATGTATCATTGCTCTGGCAGATTCCTGTATAGTCCTGTTTTTCCTTTCCACAACTCCATTTTGTTGAGGAGTCATAGGTGAAGAGAACTGATGATTGATTCCTTCTGAGGAACAGAACTCATCAAACTTACTATTTTCAAATTCCTTGCCATGATCACTTCTGATTCTGACAATGCATCCTTCTTTTTCTATCTGAATTCTTTTGCACAATTCCTTAAATACATCAAATACATCGGATTTTTTCCTAATGAAGTTTATCCAGGTGAATCTGGAAAAATCATCCACAACAACATAGGCATATCTCTTTCCACCAAGACTTTCCACCTGCATGGGACCCATCAGATCCATATGTAGAAGTTCTAGCACCTTAGAGGTGGTCAGATGTCTTGTCTTTGGATGTGACATTCTAGTTTGCTTTCCAACCTGACATTCACCACAGACTCTCCCATCATCAATCTGAAGCCTTGGAATCCCTCTGACAGCCTCCATGGATATGATCTTTTTCATTCCTCTAAGATTTAAATGACCAAGTTTTTGGTGCCATAGTTTCACTTCCTTTTCTTCTTTGGCTATAGAGCACACAGAAGAGTAGTTAGTGTTCTCAGACTCCCATAAGTAACATTTGTCTTTTGATCCGACTCTCTCATTACAACTTCTTGTTTTTCGTTAGTTACAAGACATTCAGACTTTGTGAAGTTGACCTTGAATCCTAGATCACATAATTGACTGATACTTATGAGATTAGCAGTCAAACCATTGACCAACAACACTTCATTTAGGTTTGGAACTCCAGGGAAGTCCAAGTTTCCAACTCCTTTGATTTCTCCTTTAGCACCATCTCCAAAAGTGACATAACTAGTAGTATGAGGTTTGCCATCATTCATCAGATTCTTGATTCTAGTCATGTGTTTAGAGCATCCACTGTCAAAGTACCAGTCTTCCTTGGCAGAAAATCTAAGGGATGTGTGAGCTATCAGGGCTGTAGTCTTTTTCTTCCATTGTTGAGTATATGGTTCCTTGTTAGTCTTAGGTTTGACATATGGGGTCTGATTAGGATATCCATATAATCTGAAGCAGAATGGCTTTATGTGACCAAACCTCCCACAATAATGACATCTCCATCTTTTATACTTTTTCTTCATATTTCTCTGTTCTTGATGTTGAGTCCTATGTTGTGACATCTGCTTTGACATTTGTTTATCAGGCCTGGTCTTCTTCTTGTCAACAGCAGATTTCTTTGCAGCCACAAATCCTAGACCAGACATGTTTCCTGCATTTTGTCCAGCCTGAAGGATTTCTTCCAACTTGTCAGTTCCAGTTGTTAACATCTTGACAGACTTAGTCATATGATCAAGTTTGGAGTTCAACATTAGAACTTCACCGTTGAGATGGCTTATAGTAGCAGTGTCTGCCTTCTTCTCAGCCTCCAACTTCACTATGAGCTTTTTCTTTTTCTCATTTTGCTGACAGAATTCAGCACTTCTGATACATAGCTTCTTGTAGGTGTCAGCAAGTTCTTCAAAAATCACTTCCTCATCACTAGAATCATTATCATAGTTACAAACACCAGATAGTGCAGTAACAAGTTTAGCAGATTCTTCTTCAGAGTCACTTTCTGAGTCACCATCAGACCAAGTAACAGACATTCCTTTCTTTTGTTTCTTTAGAAAGGTAGGACATTCAGCTCGAATGTGCCTATATCCTTCACATCCATGGCATTGGATTCCTGTGCTTTGATTTCCCTTTTCTTTAGACTTAGTTCTTCTGCTGGAGTCATAGGATCTGCTAATATCAGAGGAAATGTTCTTGACATTTGACCTTGACTTTGGGTCCATTCTCTTGATGAGTTTGTTGAACTGCCTTCCAAACATAGCTATAGCTTCTGATATATTCTCTTCATCACTCTCCTTTCTTTCATCTTCAGTATTGGATACAAGGGCTATGCTCTTGTTTTTCTTATCAACATTGTCACTGATCCCCATCTCAAATGTCTGAAGTGACCCAATGAGTTCATCAACCTTCAAGTTGCAAATATCCTGAGCTTCCTCTATAGCAGTCACTTTCATTGCAAACCTTTTAGGCAAGGATCTGAGAATCTTTCTCACCAACTTTTCTTCTGACATCTTTTCTCCCAATGCTCCTGAGGTGTTGGAAATTTCCAAGATGTTCATGTGAAACTCATGAATGGTCTCATCTTCCTTCATCCTTAGATTCTCAAATTTGGTAGTGAGCATCTGAAGTCTTGACATTTTTACTTTGGATGTACCCTCATGGGTGGTTTTGAGAGTGTCCCAAACATCCGTGGCCAGTTCACATTGATGTACTAGTCTGAATATGTTCTATCAATTCCATTGAAGAAGGCATTTAATGCTTTAGAGTTACCCAAGGCTAACTCTTCTTCTTCTTTGCTCCATTCTTCCCCAGGTTTCAGACTAGTCGTCCCATCTTTCCCAGTTATGGTGGGATGGTTCCATCCTTTGTCAGCATCTCTCCAAGCTTTATTGTCCAGTGACTTCAAGAAGGCAATCATACGAGGTTTCCAGTAGTCATAGTTTGATCCATCCAGAATAGGTGGTCTGTTCCCAAATCCTCCTTCCTTGTCCATGGCGCCAGAAAATAATATCCCTATATCTCACCCAGAAAGACAGGCAGGGTGCCTGCTCTGATGCCAATTGAAATTCTGGCAACAGATACTTAATGTCACAGTGAATGTTATGACACCGTATCTGACAAATTGTACACAAACAAAACAGTAATTTAAAAGACAGTAAAGAACACAATCAATTGTTAACCCAGTTCGGTGTATAACGACACCTACATCTAGAGGCTACCAAGCCAGTGAGGAAATTCACTATAAGAGGTATTAATTTAGGAATAAACTAACCATTTTATCTCCTTCACTTAAGACCTATCCAATGCAACTTCAATCTAAGTCCTACTTAAACCTGAGTTCCTACTCACTCCCCCTCAATCACAGCAGTGATACTAATCTACTGATTAATAAGATTATGAAGACATTCTTCAATACACACACTTGATTTTGCTTCAAAGCTTTAATCAAGAGACACAACACTCGTGCTTCAAAGCTTTGAGTGATAAACAACCCTTACAACCAAAACCTACTCCAAGTCACATATCAAGTGATAATTGCTTGGCTCACAGTAATTACTAAAACTAGTACAACTACAAAATGCCTTATAGATCTTCTGTATAAGTGCTGCACACCATTAGAATTCGTGAGAATTATATATGCAGACTATTCTTCATTTTGGGCTTCCATAAAAATAGCTAGGGTTAACCAAAGTTAACCTAAAGACTTGGTCTTGGGCTTTCATCATAACAGATTAGGGTTAAGCAAGGTTAACCTAATATCCACGTGAGCATCTGATCTAGTCAACATACTTCAACTCAGAAGCACACCAGATTCCTGAAAATTCTTAGCAACAATAAATCTGCACAACAACTTGATCAGTACAGGATGTCTTAACATTTGTTATGACATTGGTTATGACATCATGTATCCTGCTCACTGATTTTGGTAGAATTCAGTACATATGATCATAGCTTAATCATGATATTCACTCATACTGAGTTGTTCCTGTAGAACATTCCTTCTGCAGAATTTGTCTTTATCCCAGAATGTTATGACATCAGTCATGACATTCGCAAATCTGGTTTTACCAAAAATTAATGCCAACAAGCAAACACTTACAGATATCATAAAACTGGTGCATACAGGCTATTCAATCGAATCAATGATAAAATTTGGATAAGTCGATACATTGTGGTTGATGAAAATTTTGTCTAGGGTTGGAATTATAATAATGTAATTAATAAGCCATTGAGGAGCTATGGTTTCAACGAAGTAATTAATGAAGTCAAAGTCGAAGAAATTACTGACATTTCTGACACAGTCGAAGTCGAAGAGGGTGTGGCAAGCATAATCCAAAGACTTCAAAGAACTAAAGTTCTTCCAACAATACTTCAAGACTATGAAGTGATTACGGATGATGAAGTAACACCAGATGGAGAATTAGTTCATTTTGCTTTACTTGCAGGTGCTGAACCAATCAACTATAGTGAGGCTTCAAAGAATAAACAATGGAAGTCTGCTATGGTCGAAGAGTTACATGAAATATAAAGAAGCAACACATGGGAGTTAGTTGAATTTCCAACATATACAAAAGCTATCGAAGTGAAGTGGATGTTCAAGTTCAAGCACAATGTTGACGGGTCGATAGCAACGTATTAAGCGATATTGGTAGCTTGAGGATTTCTCCATAGAGCATGAATCGACTAATCTGAAGTATTTTCTCCAGTCGCAAGATTAGAGGTTGTTCGACTAGTAGTAACCTTGGCATGCAATCAAGACTGGTCGACATTTCACTTAGATGTGAAGTTAGCATTTCTGAATGGTCCTTTAGACGAAGAGGTCTATGTCACACAACATCTTGGGTTTGTGATTCAGAAGGAAACTAGTAAATTATATAAGTTGCACAAAGAGCTCTATAGCCTCAAGCAGGCACCTAGGGCATGAAACAAGAAGATCGACTCATACTTAGTCGAATTGGGATTTGTAAAATGAAAATCTGAGTATGGTGTTTATGTTCAGGTTGTGGAATAAGATATAACAATCATCTTCTTATATGTCGATGACTTGCTGGTAACTGGAAATAGATTGGAGAACTTGTCGAAGTTCAAAGAGCTGATGATGAAGAAATTTGAAATGTCAGATTTGGGGAAATTATCTTATTTCTGAAGCATTGAATTTCAAATATCAAAGAAAGGTATTGTGATGCATCAAAAGAATTATTTCAAAGAGATACTCAAGAGATTCATAATGGATGATTCGACTCCAGCATCCTTGCCTGTCGAACCAAAATTGAAATTAGAAAAGCATGGAGAGGAAGCCAAAGTCGATGTAACTTTAACTAAAAAAATAGTTGGATCCCTAAGATATGTGTGCAAAAGTAGATCTAATATAGGTTAATAAGATTAGTGAGCATATACATGAGTGGACCAAGGGTGTCACACATGAATGCTGCAAGAAGAATTCTGAGATACTTAAAAGGATCAATAAATTATGGAATTATATTTTGATGAGACTCTGATAGAAAAGAAGCTACAGTTATTTATTATTCAGATGCTGATTGGTGTGGAGATAAGGAAGATCGAAGAAGCACAACTAGATATTTCTTTCAAGTATTTGGTTCTCCAATCTCATGGTGCTCTAAAAAGCAACCTATGGTGGAATTATCATCTTGTGAAGCTGAATATATAGCAGGGTACTATGTTGCATGTCAAGAAATTTTGATCAGATCGGTACTTAAAGAAATGGAGGTCGAAGTGAAGAAACCTTTTGTTTTGCAAATCGATAACAAGTCAGCCATAAATTTGGAAAAGAATCCAGTTTTGTATGGAAGAAGTTAGCATATCGAAGCTAAATTCCACTTCTTGAGGGAAAAGGTAAATTAATGTGTGTTAACCCATATTTTGTGAGTTAATACATGCATTTAGCTTTGGTTAATTAGTATTTTTATTTGCTTAATATTTGTAATTTCTAGCATTTTAATTGTTTTTATTAGTTTATATTAGAGCATAATAGGTGCTCCCTTTTTATTATTAATGTGTGTTTTTGTAAGTAAAGGTTAGCAGAGTCAAGCTGAGGCAAGACTACATTGGTCTACTCCACGGGGCATAAACTGAAGGAACTTGAAATACTTAGACGAAAGGGAAATTAATATTGCAAGAAACTAGTTGATGTTGATAGCGTGGAAGGAAGAAAGAATTTTGGAGGGAAAAATTGGTTGTGTTGAAAAATAAGGAAGAAATCCATTCAAATTCAAAGAATATGGTGTAGGCACTAGAAGACAAAATCAGAAACAATAGTATACTAAGAAAATGGAAGAGTGTCGCTTGCACCTGCTGTGGCACTCTATCACACTACAACTTGTCTCCCACCATGGTCTCCTTGTACCAGATTCCTTGTTTGCTAAGCAACTGGTTTTTTGTGTGTTGCCAATACTTTTTGTATGGGCTTGATGTGATTCTTTAAACATAAGCCCATGATCCAACATAACATAAAACCTAATCCTTGGTATAATAGAGCTGTGATAAGAAATGAAAATAGAGTTCAGTTATTCAAAAAGAAAATACAAAGAGTCTGAGTGCATGGATAGTGGTATGTGAAAGAGTTTCTCTCCTCACCCAATGTTGTGCCAACTGATGAGCAGTGGAAGAAGTGGAACCATTTCTTAAAGATTAGTCATCTCAAGTAATCCTTTAAGTCTCTCATAGGTTTCTATATTTTCTTCATTTATTGTTAAAAGATGTTCCTGTTGAGAACCATATTTGTAGCTTGTACTGATCTTACTATGAGCTAAACCTTTTATAGTTGAGAAATGTGAAGTTAATATTAAAGTGTTTTTATGTCATATGATGTATTTATTGAGTGACTCATTTTATAGTGTTTAATATTTTATAAGTCTATTTCTTTGTTTGATCATCTTACGAATAAATAACAGTTTGTTATTGTATGCAATCCAACAACAAGTGATTTTCTTGATAAAAATAGTTGAATGAGTAGGATAGAGATATTCACTTACTTAGATATAAGAAGCTGCAACTATTAAGGATTTTAGAATACTAATAGACGCATATTAGGGTTATAAGTGAGGCTTAGAGATTTTTTCCCTTGCCCTTTATATACATGCTTTGATGTTGTAGAGATACACCACACATCATAAACACATGATTACACTAATGATATTAATGGAACATAGCTCAACTCAATCACTCTTAATATATTTCCATTTCTTGGCACATTACTTTTGACATCTATTTTAGGTGAACTTTAAACTTGTAATCACCAAACAATATTTCTCTCTACTCATGCTTAAATCAAAAGAATAGTTTCTATACAAAAATCAAATCTAAGTAAGAACACTCCCTATGGGTACAATACTCTTATATTTATTTCTTGCTACAATCACAACATGTATACTTGCATGTTACACTTTAAGAATATGAACAAGTTGTTGGTGCCTTTGTCGGGGAATATTTTAGTTACATTTCTGATTTTGTATTTACTACTATTGTTTTTGTTTTTAAGTATTTGAGCTTTTAACGTTTCACGGTAATCTGGCGTCACAACAAGTTTTTAATTAACTATTGTATGCACAAGTCGTTACGTCCAATTTACAAAGGATATCATGAACCTGAAAGAGTACTCAGAGCATCTAAGAAGATATCAACTTACTAGACACATACCAGGGGATCCTATTGTTGTTAATTTGGAAGATTTAGGAGACCTAGAACCACCGGTGTGAGTAGAAGAAGAAGATAACCCAATCCCTATCATGGCTGATAACGACATTATCGGTATTGCCAATGATAGGGCCCGTAACATCAGAGAATATCCAGTTTTTTATCCAAATGCCATGAGTAATGGTATCATCTTACCTGAAATCATTGCAGCTCAGTTTGAATTTAAGCCCATGGTGTTTCAGATGCTGCAAACTACAGGCCAGTACTTAGGTTCTCCTAATGAAGACCTTCATCCGCACTTGAGACAGTTCTTAGATGTTTCTTGTAATTTCAAAATTCCTGGCGTGATTGATAATGTATTTCAGTTGAGGCTCTTTCCTTTCTCTCTAAAAGATAGAGCAAAGAGATAGTTAAATTCCTTGGAGCCTAATTCCATTGCCACATGGAACGATCTAGATGAGAAGTTCTTAGATAAGTAATTTCCTCCTTCCATGAATGAAAAGATGAGAAATAAAATTTCTTAATTTAGGAAAGGAGATGGTGAGCCTTTATTTGATGCTTTGGAAAGATTTAAAGAGTTACTTAGGTAATGTCCTCACCATAGCATACCCATATGTATCCAACTTGAAACTTTTTACAATGGGTTGATTCCTTCTTCAAGGAACATGCTTGATGCCTTAGGTGGTGAACCTCTTTTATCTAAGTCTTTTGATGAAGGTTATAAATTGATTGTGAGTCTTTCATCAAGCAATAGCTAGACTTGTTACAAGGATTCTGAATGAGAATCACTCGGTACCTGGCATTTCTGTTCCTTTAAATCAAGAATCTGCTAGTCCAAATGTTGAAATGAATCCAGATGTCACTAAGAATGTTGAGACACCGGATGACAACATTAGGAAATCATCTGAAAATCTTGATGATCTCCAGAACCCTTCAGAGAAGGATGTTGAACCCCCGGTTATTGATGTGGGTGAAGAATACTCTGACAATGACCTAATTGCAAATATCAACCCTAGCATAGCTAGAAGGGTGATGAACAGAAAAGGAAAGCAGGATGCTGCAAAATGTTTGACCAAAGAGAAGACTGCTGATGTTGTTCATAAGAAAACCAGGTCTGAAGACAAGACTGGTGTAGAAACTTTGAAGACTGGATTGTCAAAAGGGAAGGTGAAAACCCGAGTACCTGCTGGTAGTCTCTCAAAGCCTGTGAGACAACCAATAGCAAAGAAAAGGAAAGAGCCTGAACCCTCTGATTCTGATGAGGAATCAGAATTTAAATTTGATGCTGAAGTCATTCCTCTCAAAAGGAAACTCCCATCAAGCAAAATGTCTAAAGTTCCTGAAGTCCCCACTGACAACATTTCTTTTCACCACCCAGAGAATGCAAACAGGTGGAAGTATGTTTGTTTGAAAAGGATAGCCTTGGAAAGAGAACTGAACAATGGTGCCATGGAATGTAAGGAGATCATGGACCTGATCAAAACTGCTGGTCTAATAAATACTGTGGTAAAGTTTACCAACTGATATGAAGCTCTTGTCAAAGAATTCATAGTGAATTTATCTGATGGGTGTGCTGATGGAAGGTCAGCTAACTTTAAATGTGTCTATGTGAGAGGAAGAAAGGTAAATTTCTCTCCCTCTGAAATAAACAAATTCCTAGGAAGACCAGATGATGCTTGCCCTGAGCTAGAGGTTACTGACAACCAAGTATGCCAAACCATCACTGCAAATCAAGTCAAGAGTTGGCCCTTAAAAGGCAAGCTGAATGCAAGCAAGCTGAGCATGAAATTTGCCATTCTTCACAAGATTGGTGCAGCCAACTGGGTTCCCACCAACCATAAATCAACCATCTCCACAGGATTGGGAAGATTCATTTATGCTGTTGGAACCAGGACAAAATTTGACTATGGCAGGAAACCTGCAAAGAGCTGGAAACAAGGAAAAGGACTCTTGAGGACCTGATTGCTAGACTAGAACAGGAGGAGATTGAAGGACAAAGAAGGGAAGAGGATGCTGCTGAAGATCAGCTTAATGCTGAAGATAGTTCCTCCTCTGGAGATGACAGTGCTTGAAGATCAGTGGAGTTGACAAGCTTGCTGCTGGTACCTGTTGCTGCAAGTGATTTCAGAATTTTTTTGTGTGTCTTTTTATTATTCCTTTTGGATGACTGTATAACCTAAAAGTACATGTATCTTTGGCCTATTTATGGCTTAAGAGGGGGAGAAGATTTTGTGTTAATTATACTTGGTAGACATTATTTTCTGCAGACATATTATTTCTGCTGCTCTCTAATCTCTGATTGTTTAGGGGTTTTAGCCAAAAATTTGCCAAAGGGGGAGTTTGTAAGTGTTTGGTTATTGGCATGTTTTTTGGTAAAACCAGGTGTGTGAATGTCATGACTGATGTCATAACATTCTGGGTTACTAGGTTCTTTATGCAGAAAAATAATGGCATACAAAAGCTGCTCAATATGAGTGTCTAGCTGATCATTATGCAATGATCACATTTGTTGCATTCTACCAAAATCAGTAAACAGGATTCTTGTTGTCATAACCAATGTTAAGACATCCTGTACTGATCTAACAGTTATGCAGTTTTGTTAATTTTGAGATTTTTCAGGAATATGGTTCATACAGTCCAGAACAGAATCCCACGTGGACTTTAGGTTAACTTGGCTTAACCCTAATCTGGTTGATAAAGTCCTGTGACCAAGTCTTAAGGTTAATCCTAATTAACCCTAGCTATTTTCTTGGAAGCCCTAACTGAAGAACAGCTGCCTATATATTCAACAGGAAGGCTGTTGGTGAAGATAACTTTTTGACAGAAGATCAATAAGGGGTTGTATAGTTTTAACTACTATAATCCAAGAAATTATCATTGTGATAAGTGACCTGGAGTAGGATTTGATTGTAAGGGTTGTGTATCACTCAACTTTGAAGCACGAGTGTTTGTGTCACTTGATTAAAGCTTTGAAGCAATGTCAAGTTAGGTTTATGTATCACTCAAAGCTTTGAAGCACGAGTGTTTGTGTTACTTGATTAAAAGCTGTGAAGCATAATCAAGTGTATGTTCTTAAGAGTGTCTTCATAATTTCATTAGCCAATTGTTTAGTATCACTACTGTGATTAAGGGGGGGTGAGTAGGAACTCAGGTTTAAGTTGAACTTAGATTGAAGTTGCATTCGGTAGGTCTTAAGTGAAGGAGATAAACTGGTTGGTTTATTCCTGAATTAATATCTCTTATAGTGAATTTCCTCCCTGGCTTGGTAGCCCCCAGAGTAGGTGTTGTTACACACTGAACTGGGTAAACAATTGACTGTGTTCTTTACTGCTTTTAGATTTACTGTCTTGTAGAAAGTCAGATACGGTGTCATAACATTCACTGTGACATTGAGTATCTGCTGCCAGAAATTCAATCACGTATCAAACACAACACTCACTACATCATCAAAGAGGAGATCTCTCAACCAACCTCAACAACACAGAAGTCAACCGTGCTACTCGCATTGACGATCTCTCAGCATAACATAACTAACACAGAGGCATTAATCACAGACACCCAAGTGAATAATAGCTCTAAATATATCTCAATATTATAGACATTATTAGATAATCACCCTAGATAAGAATTCAAGCTGTATATGTCTATAACAACCCAAACCCAAAAGCACACAACAAAAATCCAGGATAACAATTGACAAAGAATTGTAAAGCAAGCTTTATACAACACCATGAGCGATATATATACATGAGTTCAAAGTAAATATATATATATATACAAAACCCAACAAATGAAGAATACAAAAAGAATAAGAGAAATAAACCACAAATATTCCAGCTTATCAGCACCGATCAATGAGCAATCCACCCCGTATCATTCATATGCAAGCTCCATAGTTGTTTTCTAATTTAATCTACCAAAAAATGAGATAATGGAGTTGGGAGAACAAAAACACCCCCGAAATCATAACCTAGAAATGAATGAAATGAATGCTATAAAACAAATCTAGGTAGACCGCGCTAAGCTGGTCTAGCACGCTAAGCGCGTCTTATTTATTTTTCCCATCAAACCGCCTAAAACCGTGTTAAGCGTCCTCTGAGTGCTAAGTGGGTTCAGTAAATCACTTCTTCCAAATTTTACAAAACTGCACGTAGCGCGCTAGAGAATGCCCTTAGTGCAATCCCCTTAGCAAAACATCTCAAAACGGTCTTTTAATTTGAAAACGCGCATCTGGAGCTATGTCTTCGACACCTTATTCCTTGATGCTCCAAATATGCAACAAATACCTGCAAAAAAACATAAAATTTATCAAATGGTACACAAATGAATCGAAAATACAATTATACATAAAGTATACACATTTATAAACAATGTTGGGATTTATTCAACGAATATTAACAAAATAACCGATAAGTACCACAAAACATATATATAAAGTAACTGCATTTTGGCACTTATCAGAGATCAAGAATCAGTTTCAAGCACAAGGAGTGTGCATCAAAAACCTAGAAAACTAAGTAGAGAAAATTGCCACTGCTTTGAGATTAAGGAACATGGGTGCACTCCCAAGATCTACTGAAACTCCATCTACCACTTATGGAGTGAAGAATGTTGAAACATGTCAAGTTATCAAGCTTATGAGTGGGAAAGTACAAAGAGGAAAAGAGTGCGAGAGTTTGCAACCATAGAACTCACTCAAGAGTGTAGTCAATTAGTCCAAGGTAAACTCCCTCTAAAGCTGAAAGGTCATAGAAGTTTTACCATCCCTTGTACCATTGGAGATACCTTATATGGTAGAGCTCTATGTGATTTAGGGGTTAGCATAAACCTTATTCCCTTGTCCATCTTCAAGAAGCTAGGGATAAGAGCTTCCAGGCCTACAACCATCCCTCTACAATTGGCAGAATTAAGTATTTTCGACCCTCAAGGGAATATAAAGGATTTGCTAGTAAGAGTTGACAAACTTATCTTCCCTGATGATTTCATTATTATGGATTTTGATGCTGATGAAGAAACTCTCATTCTATTGCGAAGACCTTTTCTTGCTACGGGAAGAACCTTGATTGATGTAGAAAGAGGAGAACTTACCATGAGAGTTAATAGAAAGCAAGTTGTGTTCAATTTCCTCAACGCTTTACAGTATCTTGAGGAAGATGTAGCTGAATGTTCAATGATCTCCAGCTGGGAAGGAATGATTCACAAGAATCTACTCAAGTCAAGCAATTTATTGGAGCAAGAGATAGGAAATTTAAAAAGAAAAGAAGTCCAAAATGAGGGAATATTCTGCGGGCCATTGAGCAAACAATGTTTGGGAGAAGAAGAAGAACCACATGAGGTGCTGGAGTTATCCACTACATTACAAAAGCCCAACTCACCTTCAGTAGAGGTTCCCCCTTTGTTGGAACTTAAGTAACTACCTTCCCATTTACAATATGCTTACCTGGAGGCAGGGCAGAAGTTGCTTGTAATTGTTGCAACAGATTTGGCTGAAGAACAAAAGAGCCAACTACTGGAAATTTTGAAGAACGCAAAAGAGATATTGCTTGGAAAATTTCTAACATTAAGGGGATTAACCCTACATTTTGCATGCGTGGAGTTTTTCTAGAGGATAATGCCAAGAATCGCATTAAAATTCAAAGAAGACTAAACCCCATCACGAAAGAAGTGGTCAATAAAGAGATTATAAAGTGGTTAGATGCAAATATTATCTATCCTATTCCTGCTAGTGTGTAGGTGAGTCCAATTCAATGTTTCCTAAAAAGGGAGGCATGAATGTAGTAAGCAATGCAAACGATGAGTTAATCCCAACCAGAACTGTTACCGGTTGGAGAATTTGCATGGATAGATTGGCTAGAAAGAAGTGATATTGCTTCTTGGATGGATATTCAGATTACAACAAATAGCCATTGCATCTGAAGAACAAGAGAAGACAACTTTCACTTGTCCTTATGGTACCTTTGCCTTTAGAAGGATGCCCATTGGACTGTGCGATGCTCCATCCACTTTCCAACGGTGCATGATGGCCATTTTTTATAATATTATTGAGAGTTACATGGAAGGTTTCTAGGGTATTATAAGTTACCCCACCAGTGAACATCAAAGGAATTATAAGTTTTCTTGGGTTTTCCTTTCTTAACGAAATTTCATTTCTTAACATTATTGTGTTGAGTGGTGCTTTTGAATGTGTTGTAGAAGCATAAAGAATTAAGCATAAGCAGAAGTAAGGAACACATGATATATTCTAGTTCACTTGAGAAACCCTCAAGCTAGTCCAGTCCACCTTACGAAGGGGATTTTTCCTTGAACTCAAGGGCTTAATCCATTATAAGAGAATTTGATTACAAATGACAATAATAAGTCCGATCAACCTTGCTGACCACCCCAACAAGTTCAGCTGATCCTTATTTCCAATTCTGCAAAGACCGCAACCTATGCCTTCTTGAGAATCCTGACTCAACCGATTCTCTCAAGGAACAATACAATGATATATTCAGTGATCTCCACGAGATATAACGATCAAGTACCCCTTAAGAAATCTGACCAACCTAGTCTTTCTTAATAGGATTTCATCTATGATAACCGCAACCAAAGTCTTCTTCAGAATCCTGACTCAATCGAGTCTCTCAAGGAACCATCAACATTCATTTGATAATGTTTGTGTTTACATGATTGCTTCTTTCTAAGAATATTACACAAATGATTAAGTCCTGATTGTTTGACACAATTATGAGTAACAACTCTTGTGTACAAACAATTTACACGAAGAACTAAAGATATAACACAATATGAGAAACAACTCTTGTGTTTACATGATTCTACAAAGATGAATATGATATAAGTTTAATTGCAGCATCTTGTAGTCTTCTTGTCTTCATTTTATTTATTTCTTTTGGTCTAACTTCAGCATGTTCGGCGTAACAGCTCCAATAACATCTTCTTCTATGGCTTTCCAACGATTACAACTTTCATTTGAACATTTGAACGCCAAAAACATTTTAAACATATGATTATTTTCATATATAGCCAAGAAAAATAAATTCGTTGGCTATTTTAAAAAGAGTCATTACAAATAGTTCTTCTACGTCCTTTTCTCTTCCACAATTCAAGGTAGTGGAGAGGTAGTGGAATAAGGCTTTTTCATATTGTGTACTATTATACTGTGTTAACGTTATATTCTTTCCTTTTGCACTTTAGAGACTTCTGCGAGCACGATTTTAGAAGTGGGAACATAAAAAAAGGTCTTCAGAACTTCAAGTCTTCATAGTCTTCAGAACCGCGTCTTCAGAGTCTTCAGCACTTGCTCGTGAGAACCTGTTGTAGAGAACATTGGATCAGAAGAGCTTCAAGTCTTTAGAGTCTTAAGAGTTGCATCTTTAGAGTCTTCAGCACTTGGTCTTGAGAACCTGTTGTAGAGAACCTTAGATCATAAGAGCTTCAAGTCTTCAGAATCTTAAGAACGGCGTCTTTAAAATCTTTAGCACCTGGTTCTTTAAGAATCCTTTTAAGAACATTCTTATTAGAAACACAAGTCTTCAGCATCTGGACTTCAGTAGAAACTTTGTCTTTGGAACTTTTAACTATGTCTTCTTGAAACAGGTTGTCTTTTTAGAAACTAAGTTTTTAGCATCTGGACTTCAGTAGAAACTTTGTCTTTAGATCTTCTAACTTTGTTTCTTTGGAAACTTGAGTCTTTAACATCTGAAATTTAAGTTGAGCTTTGAGTCTTCAGATCTTCTGACTGATTTCATTAGAATATATGTCTTTATAACAGAGATAACACTTCAGAGCCTTCTGAGTGTTTTACTATTGTTCAATAGAACTTGTGTAGAACTGAAACATAACTAATTCTCCTATAATGTCTTAGCCACGCCATTTATCAGAAGTAAAACCTATTTGTTAAGTACTCAACAATAACAAACATTAAAGTATCAAAATTTTTCATACAAACATAATCATTTGTTATCATCAATACTCATAGATAATATTGTAGAACCAAATCTTGTTCTTACAATCTCCCCCTTTTTGATGATGACAAAACTATGTATTTTGATGATATAATTTTGTTCATATAATCAGAAAAAGTGAAAATAAAAAGAGTAAGAACACTTATCCTTTTTATGAAAACTCCCCATGAGTCAATGACTTGATGAAGCTCGAATGTCATGACTCTGAACCATTTGAGTAAAACTCCCCCTGGTTCCAATAGATCAGATATTGAGCTCTTTAGAGTATCTACTCTTGATACCAATAGAACCAATTGAGATCTTGAATTCATCAGAGCTTCTTATTATTTAATCTTCTATCCATATTTTTCAAATAGTCTTCAACTTCTGATTCGCTCAGTTCTTTTAGAAAGCATCTGCTTTTGCTTTTGATTCTTATGCCTTGAATATCACATTCTCAAACATTTTACATCTTCTGGATATTATGATACCAAAGTTAAGATAACTTTAACTTTCAGAAACTTCTCAACTTATGAACAATATTGGGTCTATCTGATTCTTGAACATATGTTCACAAAGTGTACATCTTCAATTATATGAACAATCTGTTCTTAAGAACTTTAACAGAGATCTTTCATTTTTACCTGTCTTAGAATTCCTAGTGAATTTGTTCAAAGTTCCTCGGTTAAACATCAAATAAACAAACGTCATCGGTAAATGCACATTTCATTGTTATGACGAGTTTTTCATTTATTTTAAGGTTTATAAAAATAATTATATTTCTCCCCCTTTTTGACATCATCAAAAAGTTAGCGAACAAGCACTAGTAAATCTCTACATATTATCTAAAACATAGCACTGCGTTTGATATTCTCTGCTTTTGAAAAACCATGAAGGTTTCCATCTGATAAGAGACATTTCGGATCGAAACATCTTCTGATGACAGAGGTAAAAGAAATTAGAAGGCCTTTGATTTAGTCAGAATCTTATCACTTTAGACTAAGACTTAAAACACGTTTTGATTCTAATGACATCTTACTCTGGACAGAGATCCATTTTCAGTTTCTTTAGAATAAACATAAATCTCTCTACAGCTAAGGGTTTTTGTAAAAATATCAACCCACTTATGGTATGTATCTATGAATTTTAAAGATAGGATCCCTTTCTGAACATAGTTTCTAATAAAATGATGTTTGATTTCTATGTGTTTAGCCCAAGAGTGTAAGATAGGATTCTTACTCAAGTAGAAAGTGTGAAATCAAGCTTCTCAAATAAAGCTTTTGTTTTGATGAAGACAAACCATGGCTAACAAAAGAAGGCTAAGACTTTGGTCAAGCATCTAAGCATCTAAGGATGATATCTTCAATCAAAGCTCTCAACATCTTTTAAAGGTACAATAATATTATCTACTTTGATCTTAAGATATAGATGCTCAAAAATGGAAAAGAAATGTTTAAAAAATCATTTTCAAGCTTTTCAAAGATTAATTTTCATTTTCCATATGCATGCAATCGATTTACATCTCAGTGCAATCGATTGCACTCTTTAAAAATTCCAAATCTTTTGCTTCTGTTTCTTGATGCAATCGATTACATAGTTTGTGCAATCGATTGCACACTTAAAATTTTCAAAACATTTGATTCTGTCTTAGCATGCAATTGATTACACAGTTGGTGCAATCGATTGCACTCAGTTAAATTTTGCTACTGACTTAGCCTGCAATCGACTACATTATTGATGCAATCGATTGCACTCTTAAATTTTTGAAATATAGCTGTTAAAAACCTTGTGAAATCGATTACACTAAAGGTGAAATTGATTACACACTGCACGAATTTGAAAAATTACAGCTTTGTTCATACCTTTTGATCATGCCTTTTCATTACATCTTTTCACTCAAACTTGGCATTTGTTCATGATACATTTCCAGATCTTCATGATGTTTCAAAAGGGTGTTATGAACATATAAATATTCAATTTCAAATTCAGATCTAACACCTTCTTTCATAATATTTTTCTGAACTTTAAAATTACAAACTCAAGCATTCTTCATTTTCAAGCATAAGTTTTCTGCATTTATTTTCATTCTTTAAAACAGAAAACTTTGAGCAAATATATCTTGAGTCTTTGTACAATATTACTATTGAAAGAAGAAGATCATACATTGTCAAAATCACTCTTAAGTGATCAATATACTCTACTCACTCAAACTCACAAATTGATTTTACTTACTTATTTTCCAGGATTGTTGGAATTAAGTTTAAGTGTTTTGTTGAAATCTTGTTTTTCCAAGTTGTTGGATACAAGTGTAGTTACATTGAGAGGATTGTTCTCATAGGTAACTTAGTGAAAATCCAAGAGGATTGTTCTTGGTCCAATAGGATTGTTCTAGGTTTGGTTGGTAGTTCTTATGTAAGTTTGCCACAATAAGGAAATCTCTTTCATGTTGAAAGGGGACTGGAGTACTCTCAGACTATGAGGGGAACCAGGATATATTGCCCGTGTCTCTTTATTTTTCTGCATTTTTAAGCTTTCCTAAACACACTTATAACCATAAAAATAAGAATCATCATCACTAAAAACCAAATTTTTTTGAAAGTACCTAATTCACCCCCCCCCCCCTCTTAGGTGCACTTCGTACTTACAATTGGTATCAGAGTAGGTTATAGGTAACCTGCTCCTAAAAGATCCAGAATGGCTTCCACAAATCATAATCCCGTTTTCAGAGATGGTGGTAGTAACAATAAACCTCTTCTATTCTGTGGTGAATATTTTGACTTCTGGAAAATACGCATGAAGGCGCATCTAGAAGCGCAAGGAGATGAAATATGGGATGCCGTTGAAAATGGTCCATTTATCCCGGTAACGGTAATCAATGGTGTTGGCTCTTCAAAGCCTAAAACTGCATGGGACGATGTTGACAAGAAGAAAGTTCTCTATGACAAAAAGGCAATAAACCTTCTTCAAGGTGCACTTAGTATGGACGAATTCTTCCGTGTATCGACATGCAAAACAACAAAGGAAATATGGGACACCTTGGTACAAACTCATGAAAGAACAGATGAAGTAAAAAGATCAAGGCTAAATACCCTAAGTCAAGAATATGAACTATTTCGAATGCAGCCCGGAGAAACCATTCTTGACTTACAAAAGAGATTTGTGCACTTGACAAATCATCTAAGTGCTCTTGGTAAAACTTTGACAAATGATGAATTGAATCTGAAAGTACTTAGGTCCTTAACAAGGGAATGAAAACCAAAGGTAACAGCAATTTCAGAAAAGAAAAGTCTCTCCAACATGACATCCACAACTCTATTTGGAAAACTTCAGGAATACGAAACGGAACTCGGAATACTCGAAAACCATGAAAATCAAGAGAAGAAATCCAAGAATATTGCTTTGAAGATAGACTCCAAGGAAGTTGAAAAGGAAAACAATCCAGAAGAAGATAAAAATTTCATGCTTCTTGTTAAAAGACTTGGTAAGTTCTTCGGTTGAAATGACAAACCTTTTTCTCATTCAAAAGGAAAGAAACATTTTCAGAAAAAGAAGGCTCCACATCAACATAAGAAATCACATGTTATGAATGTGGTAAGCAAGGTCATATCAAGCCGGATTGTCCAAAACTCTCCAAGAAAGGTGGCTTCAAAAGCAAGAAGGGATTCAAGAACAAAAAGGCTTATGTAGCATGGGAGGACAATGAAATAAGTTCCTCATCCGATTCCGATAGTGATGAAAGTGAAAATCTAGCATTGATGGCCTCACACCATTCTGATGATGAAGACAATGAGGTTAGTAATGAATTTACTCTTTTCGATAGTGATGCACAAGGTGTTATAGATGAACTATTGAATGAATGCAAAATTCTGTATAAAACCATTTCATCACAAAAGAAACAAATTTCATCCTTAGAGGAAAAATATGTTTCAATGGAAAAAGATTTCAAAGAAGAAAAACAAAAATCAAGTGATGAACAAAAACATAATTTTGTATGCAAGAATTGTGATTCACTCTCTTTCCAAATTATCCAATTAAAAAGAGTCATTGAAAGATATGAAAAAGGGAAAATTGGATTGGAAGGTGTTCTTAGCCAACAAAGATACTCCAATGATAAAAGTGGACTTGGATATTCAAAGTTCTCAAAACCAAGTTCTAACAAAACTATCTTTGTTAAGGCAAGTGATCAATCTTCCAAAGAGAAAGTGAACAAACCTAAAATAGTTCGTCACTATCCGAAAAAGAAAACATTTCCTAAGAAGAAATCTTATCCTTATAGATATAGAAGTAAATTTGAACCTACTTATTTTTATTGTGGTATTAAAGGCCATATACCTAATGCTTGCTATGTTAGAAACTTCAGTGTGGAAAGTGGGCATTATGTATGGGTAAAGAAAGGCACTAATTATGAAGGACCCAAAGCAACTTGGGTACCTAACAAAACCTAATTTGTTTTGCAGGTATGCTTGAAGACCACATGCAATCTTTGGTATCTTGGTAGTGGTTGTTCAAAGCATATGACAGGAGATATAAATCAATTTTCACATCTAGCACTAAAGGCCAAGGGTTTTGTCACTTATGGAGACAATAATAAGGGAAGAATCCTAGGCAAAGGCAAATTTGGTGCTCCACCTTTCACATCCATTAAAGATGTTCTTTATGTTGAAGGACTAAAGCACAATCTTTTAAGTATTAGCCAACTTTATGACAAAGGCTTCAAAATCAAGTTCACCAAGGATGAATGTTTGATAGAATACGAAGTCACTCATGAGGTTATACTTAAAGGTAAAAGAATCAATAATATATTTATGATTTCCCTTGATGATCCATATTTGAAGGTTAAATGTCTTATGGCAAGCAACGATGATTCATGGCTTTGGCACAAAAGAATTGCTCATATTCATATGGCACACTTGAATAAATTAATCAAGCATGATCTTGTCATTGGATTTCCTAAGAGAAATTTCGTCAAAGATAGACTATGTGATGCATGTCAAAAAGGGAAACAAACTAGATCAACTTTCAAATCTAAGAATGTGGTGTCCACTACAAGGCCACTACAATTGTTACATATGGATCTATTTGGTCCATCGAGAACAAGGAGTTTTGAAGGTAATGTATATGCTTTGGTTATTGTTGACGATTTCTCTAGATATACTTGGACATTCTTTTTAGTGCAGAAAAGTGATGCATTCAAGATGTTCAAGAAGTATGCTAAACAAATTCAAAATGAGAAGTATTTAACAATTGCCTCAATAAGAAGTGACCATGGCGGAGAATTCCAAAATGCTCTATTTGAAGAATTATGTGGAGAACATGGAATATCTCACAACTTCTCGGCACCAAGGACCTCACAACAAAATGGAGTGGTTGAAAGAAAGAATAGGTCTCTTGTGGAACTTGCTAGAACCATGCTTAGCGACTCAAATCTTCCGAAATATTTTTGGGCAGATGCGCTGAGCACGACATGTTTTGTTAGCAATAGAGTTAACATTAGACCAATCTTAAAGAAAACTCCATATGAACTTTTCAAAGGGAGAAAACAAAACATTGCTTTCTTTCATATATTTGGGTGCAAATGCTTTGTCCTTAACAATGACAAAGATAATTTGGGTATGTTTGATGAGAAACACGATGAAGGTATATTCCTTGGCTACTCACTCATTAGTAAAGCATATAGAATATACAACAATAGAACTTTGACTATTGAAGAATCTATGCATGTTTCTTTTGATGAATCTAACCCCTCCAAGGAGGATAATATCGTTTGTGATAATGATGATGAAATTTTAGAAGGTCCTCAAGAAAATTCTTCCAAGGATCAACCCATTCAACTAGAAGAATCACCTCAACAAGAATAGAATCCAAATGATCTACCAAAAGAATGGAGAACTCATAGAGATCATCCTATTGATAAAGTGATTGGTGATATAAGTCAAGGCGTGTCTACAAGATTAAATCTCAAGGATGCTTGCCTAAACATGGCATTTGTCTCTCAAATTGAACCTTCCAAGGTTGATGAAGCTTTAGGTGAAGACCAATGGATCATAGCTATGCAAGAAGAATTGAATCAATTTGAAGGGAATCAAGTTTGGGAACTCGTTCCTAGGCCAAGCAACAAACACATTATTGGAACAAGATGGGTGTTCAAAAACAAACTTGACGAGAATGGAATAATTGTTCGCAACAAAGCAAGATTGGTAGCACAAGGCTATAATCAAGAAGAAGGAATAGACTTTGAAGAAACTTTCGCTCCAGTTGCAAGGTTAGAAGCTATTCGTCTCTTACTTGCCTATGCTTGTTCATTAAATTTTCAGCTTTTCCAAATGGACGTCAAAAGCACATTCTTGAATGGATATATCACTGAAGAAGTATACGTTAAGCAACCCCCCGGTTTCGAAGACTTCAAGAATCCATCTCATGTATATAAATTAAGAAAATATCTCTATGGACTGAAACAAGAACCAAGGGCATGGTACGATCGTTTAAGCAACTTCTTATGCGAAAAGGGTTTCAAAAAAGGAAAAGTTGACAAGACTCTATTTATCAAGAAAATCAAAGGCGACACTTTGCTAGCACAAGTCTACGTTGATGACATCATCTTCGGTTCTTCAAATCAAGAAATGTGTGAAGAGTTCTCATCAATGATGCAAGGAGAATTTGAAATGTCCATGATGGGAAAAATGAACTATTTTCTTGGACTTCAAATCAAACAACTTAAAGATGGGATCTTCATCAACCAATCCAAATATTGCAAAGAACTCTTGAAAAGGTTTGACATGGATAATTGAAAATAAATGTCTACACCTATGGGTTCTGGTTCTTATGTTGATCAAGATGAATCAGGCATTTCCATCGACATCACTAAATATCGAGGTATGATTGGCTCCTTATTATATTTGACGGCAAGCCGTCCTGACATAATGTTCAGTGTTTGTCTGTGTGCCCGCTTTCAAGCTAACCCAAAGGAATATCATCTCACGGTGGTAAAGAGGATCATGAAGTATCTCAAAGGGACAACAAATTTCGGATTATAGTATCCAAAAGGTAGTATCTGCAACTTAATTGGTTATTCTGACACAGATTATGCAAGATGTAAAACAAATAGAAAGAGCACAAGTGGAACTTGTCACATTCTTGGTAATGCATTAGTATCTTGGTCCTGCAAGAAACAACCATGTGTTTCTCTCAGCACGGCCGAAGCTGAATATATTGCAGCGGGTAGTAGTTGCGCTCAAATTTTGTGGCTAAAACAACAACTTCGTGACTACGGACTCGATCTAGGGTGCATTCCTCTAAGATGCGACAACACAAGTGCAATCAACATCACAAATAATCCCGTCATGCATTCAAGGACCAAACATATAGACATTCGACATCATTTTCTCTGTGACCATGTTCTTCAAGGAGATGTCGAGGTGACCTTTGTAGATACTCATAATCAACTTGCCGATATCTTCACCAAACCATTGGCGAAAGAACCATTCTATAAAATCCGGCGAGAGCTCGGCATACTTGACGAACGCGACATATAAGGGGCATTCTACCCTTGATATTTCTTTTATATATGCTTTTATATATGCCATATATGTTTTTACGCTATATGATACTTAAATTTTCAAGAAAATTTGATTTTGGACAATTTTTGTTGGTGCAAATCGATTGCACAAAGAGTGTAATCGATTGCACAAAGAGATTTTTTAGTTTTGTCCATTCTGTTTCATGTGCAAATTGATTGCAACTTTACTGAAATCGATTGCACTATGTGATTTTTGCTTTAATTTTTGGTTCTGTTTGTGTGCAAATCGGTTGCACAAGGTAATGCAATCGATTGCACTCACTGAAAGTTGCTTTTATGACAGAAAATTAATATTGGTCAGAATTTTCTCTTTCATCTTCCTAAAGCCCAATTCTCTTAAACACTAATAACTCATCTCATACCTACCAAAATCACAAAAGCTTTCTCTTTCCCAAAACCTTTCTCTCTCACATAAACCCTAAAAACACAAAATCTAAAACACCATTTTCATGGCTTCAAGAACCAAGAGAAAGGCATCAGCTTCAGATAAAGGGAAAAAGAAGATTTACTCATCATCCAATCCACTTCTGTCAACTCTCACTGAGCAACAAGAAGTCAGATTTGTCAAAGACTTTCAAAAGAAAATTGTTTCCAACCCTAAGTATGGTAATCTCTCCTCCTTCCCTGAAGAATGTTTTACATTTCAGAACGATCTAGCTGCTTATGGTCTGGAACCTCTGATTCCTTCGTACGGCCCATACTACCCGGATCTGGTAAGAATGTTTTTCAGTAACCTAACTCCCTACAAAGAAAAGATTGTCACATATGTGCTGGGAACTCGCATCTCCCTAACTCCTCAGCTTGTTGGTGAGATCTTGCATATTCCTTTCACCGGTAGCTCTCTATATGATCCTGAAGACGAAATATGGGATGGCTATACGAAAAAGGGATTCTTTTACAGCATAGGGAGGTTAAGTGAAGCAGAATTTCGCGCCAAACGAATACGTGGTCTTGGCGGAGTAATTCCTTCCAGAGATTCTTGAAGTGTAGGTAACATTTATATAGACGATCGTTTATTTCATTATTTCATGGTCTATATACTGTTTCCAAGGGCTGGAAACCATTGCACGATTACCGACTTCGAAATGCAGCTTATATATGCAAGGAAGAAAGGAGTTAATGTCAAATGGGCAAGAATGATGATGATGCATATGCTAAGAGTGGATGAAAAATCAAAGTTCCTTCCTTATGCTTATTTTGTCACTTTAATTATGGAGGAATTTGGTGTAGATTTTCGCGGTTTTGAAAAGGTGGATATGGATCCTATTTCAAGTAGAATTTTAATTAAGAATGTTGATTCAAGGATGGTCGTACACTTTAATCCGGAAACAAAGACCATCACCTATATTGGTGAAGATGTTGTTGGCAATGAAGATAATAACCAAGAAGTTGAAGGCGGTGAAGCTATGCCTCCTACTCCTACTGCTCCCTCTGGTCCAAGCAACCAAGAACTCATGGACTACATGGCTCAACAATTTGCTTCTATGAACACCAACATCAACAGTCAATAGAGTGCAATAAATGACTCCACTACAACCCGGATAAATGATTTTTGCTCGGATGTGAATCAACAATTCTCATACCTTTACTCTCACCTACATATCCCACCATATGACCCAAACAACCAAGCTGCACCTCCTCCTCATTACAAAGAACCTCCACTGCAACAACGATTTCCCAACCAGGGCTCATGGCCTTACAACCATCCAAACATTCATCACCCCTAATGTTCTGGATGCTATTGTTTTTTCTGTTATGTTGTTATCTTTCAGTGTTTCATTTATGTGTAACTCTTAAACAATGTTTATTAATGTTTTTATTCTATAATTTTTGTCAAAATATTGCTCGATTATTATTTTCTTGTCGCATCATTCCCTTCTTTTTGATAATGTCAACGGGGGAGAAAGATGTATGGTATTTTATGCTTGTATTTTCCTTGTGTTTTTTCAAGGTACTCTCCATTCAATATGAAGAATTGCAAAGGATTTCAACCCTCTCCTACATAGGAGGAGTTTTGCATCTCAGGGGGAGAAGCTCTTCCGGAAAGTACATCGCATAAAGAAAGATTGTTTGTCATCATCAAAAAGGGGGAGAATGTGAAATCAAGCTTCTCAAATAAAGCTTTTGTTTTGATGAATACAAACCATGGCTAACAAAAGAAGGCAAAGACTTTGGTCAAGCATCTAAGCATCTAAGGATGATATCTTCAATCAAAGCTCTCAACATCTTTTAAAGGTATAATAATATTATCTACTTTGATCTTAAGATATAGATGCTCAAAAATGGAAAAGAAATGTTTAAAAAATCATTCTCAAGTTTTTCAAAGATTAATTTTCATTTTTCATATGCATGCAATCGATTTACATCTCAGTGCAATCGATTGCACTCTTTAAAAATTCCAAATATTTTGCTTCTGTTTCTTGATGCAATCGATTACATAGTTTGTGCAATCGATTGCACACTTAAAATTTTCAAAACATTTGATTTTGTCTTAGCATGCAATCGATTACATAGTTGGTGCAATCGATTGCACTCAGTTAAATTTTGCTACTGACTTAGCCTGCAATCGACTACATTGTTGATGCAATCGATTGCACTCTTAAATTTTTGAAAACATTGCTGTTAAAAACCTTGTGGAGTCGATTACACTAAAGGTGAAATCGATTACACACTGCACAAATTTTAAAAATTACAACTTTGTTCATTCCTTTTGATCATGCCTTTTCATTACATTTTTTCACTCAAACTTGGCATTTGTTCATGATACACTTCCAGATCTTCATGACGTTTCAAAAGGGTGTTATGAACATATAAATATTCAATTTCAAATTCAGATGTAACACCTTCTTTCATTATATTTTTATAAACTTTAAAATTACAAACTCAAGCATTCTTCATTTTCAAGCATAAGTTTTCTGCATTTATTTTCATTCTTTAAAACAGAAAACTTTGAGAAAATATATCTTGAGTCTTTGTACAATATTATTATTCAAAGAAGAAGATCATAAATTATCAAAATCACTCTTAAGTGATCAATATACTCTACTCACTCAAACTCACAAATTGATTTAACTTACTTATTTTCCAGGATTGTTGGAATTAAGTTTAAGTGTTTTGTTGAAATCTTGTTTTTCCAAGTTGTTGGATACAAGTGTAGTTACATTGAGAGGATTGTTCTCATAGGTAACTTAGTGAAAATCCAAGAGGATTGTTCTTCGTCCAAGAGGATTGTTCTTGGTTTGGTTGGTAGTTCTTATGTAAGTTTGCCACAATAAGGAAATCTCTTTCATGTTGAAAGGGGACTGGAGTACTCTCGGTCTGTGAGGGGAACCAAGATATATCGCCCGTGTCTCTTAATTTTTCTGTATTTTTAAGCTTTCCTAAACACACTTATAACCAGAAAAATAAGAACCATCATCACTAAAAACCAATTTTTTTTAAAAGTACCTAATTCACCCCCCTCTTAGGCGCACTTCGTACTTACAGAAAGCATTAGTATTGTGTCAGAAGATAGGAATGTTACTCTCATAAATATGATAATCTTCTAGCTGATTCTTCATCCAGAGCATCTGAGTGCTGCATAGTGTTGTTGAGACATACTTTGCTTTTGCAGTTGAGAGAGCGATTCCTGATTGCCTCTTGCTTGATCATGAGATCATATTATTGCATAGAAACTGACAATTTCCAGAAGTACTCTTCCTCTTTAGTCTATCTCCAGCGTAGTCTGCATCACAGAAACCAGAAATAGTGTACTCTGATGTTTACTCATACATTAAGCCAAGGCTAGGGGTTCCTTTCAGATACCTAAGAATTCTATTAACGATAGTTAAATGAGATTCCCTAGGATTAGATTGGAATCTATAACAAAGATGAACATTGAATAAAATATCAGGTCTAGATGCAGTCAGATACAGAAGATACCCTATCATACCACGATACAACTTGTGACGTATCTTTCCACTTACCTATTCTTTCTCAAGAATACATGTTGGATGCATTGGAGTCTTTTCTACAGTGCAGTTTGTGATGTTGAATTTTTTTAGAAGTTCTTTGGTGTACCTACTTTGATGAATGTAAGTAGCCTTTAGTTTTTGATCAATCTGGATTCCCAGAAAGAACTTCAGTTCTCATGTCATGCTCATTTAAAACTCAGCCTGCATTAACTTAGAGAATTCCTCGCAGAGGGATAGATTAGCAGAACCAAAAATAATATCACCAACATAAATTTGAACAATTTAAAATATCATTTTTGAAGGTTTTGCAGAAGAGTGTAGTGTCAACCTTTTCCCTGGTAAACTTATTTTCTACAAGAAAATTACTCAATATTTCATACGAAGCTACGAGAGCTTATTTTAGGCCATAAAGAGATTTCTTTAGTTTAAAAACAAGGTTTGATTTCTCAAAATTTTCAAAGCTAGGAGGTTGTTTGACGGACACTTGTTCTAAAATATAACCATTCAGAAATGCACTTCTAACACCCATTTGATAAAGGATGATGTTATAGTTCACAGAAAGAGAAACTAACTGTTGTACCCCAAAATTTGCCCTCCCATATTCTTCAAGAAATTGCCAAGCCAAGTCACAAAATTCCCCAAGGGTTGCTCAGGGCAAAGGGCTCCTATGCAGTCAAAACTAGGGTTTGTGTTATGAGCAAGAAAATGAAGTTTTCAAGGGCCCAATCAAGTCTCACATGCTTACAAATGTGGTCAAGTATCCTCATACAAAGTTTCAAGGCATTCAGCTCAAAATTGCACAGTCAAAACCCTAATTGCACTACAGTCAACTGTAGGGGCAAAATGGTCATTTGACAGTCAAAAGTTCAAATTTTTGGTAAACATATCATTTTGAAGCCACAAACATCATTTGATCAATGCTTGATCATGATTCTCAAAATTTGGCTCAGAAAATCATCAAGATGCAAAAGTTTCCTTATTTGGACAGCTGAAAAAGTCAACTGAAATTGACCAGGGCATAACTTTCACATGGATTATCAGAAAAATTCCATCCAAAGCTCATTTTGAAGAGAAAGACATTTCCTACAACTCATCTTCATACTTCAAGTCCAAGAAATGCTCTCACAAAAAGTTATCCATTTCAACATTATAGGTCATTTTCAAAAGTCAACAAAAAGGGACTTTAAGTCAAAGGCCATAAGTTGAGATTTGTAAATTAAAATGACATGGGACCAAAGGCATTGGTTAGAGGACTCAAAGACCTTTCCAAAATGTCCAAGAACATGAGAAAAGCTTAAAAATTGAGCAAGTTATGTCTTGTAGAAGTTGGGTAATTTTTGGATATTTTGAAAAGTCAACTTTGATCCAAATGACCTAAAATTGCTAATGGGCCCATTTTTCTTCCATGATTCATCATTCCAAGCATGTGCACGACCACTTGGACCAAAGGGAAGTATTTTCTCATTTTTTATTTATTTATTTGAATTATTATTCATACTAATTCATTTAAATTATATAAATATATGAAAAATACCTAACTTGACCTAAAAAATCTTTTCATGCATGTTTTACCCTCAATATCTCGTGCACATCCCAATATGGCAAGATTTGGTTTGATTTGAGCATGATTGAACACAAAAGCACATGAAAAGATATGAAACATAATGGTGAAAAATCAATTTGCAAAATCATTGAATGGAAGAGATTTGATTCAATTTTCTTAACCTAATACCTTCACTACATAATCAGAAACACAAACCTAATCACAGGAGACTAAAAGCTGCGCAAAAGAACACATTACACACTTGAAATTTTGGCCAAAAATCTCAATACTGAAAATCAATTTGCAGGTGGTTTCAAGCCAAGATTTTCATCCCATTGGCTTCCTGAAGCTCCAAGGAAACGATTCCAATCCAGATCATCCATTATAACGCCAAGAATTGGTAAAACGAGGGCCAACTGTATCAAGGAAAACTCATAATCATACATCACGATTCATGCATCCATTATCACTTTTAATGCTTGATTTACATTCCTTGTAAAGTTCTAAAGCTAACCATTGTATTTAATTGGATTATTATGCATCATATATGATTTCACCATAGTCGATTTCTAGGGTTTTGCAGGACTGGAATTTAGGGCTTTTCACCCAAGGAGAAATTAAGACTCAAGACTATTGCCATTAGACTCAGCATATCCAGACGAAGAGATCCCAACCCTCGCGCTCAATTTATGAGCGTCGAGGAGCTATTCGCTATTTTCTGGTAGCGTGCCTAAGAAAACGCATCCAAAACCGTGGTCTATGTGTTTTTGTTTTCAGGCACGCGAGGAAGACGAAGCCGTGGCAAACTATGATTCGTTGGTTTGAATTTTCGCGCTTTAATCCACTAACCCTTTGTTTTATTCTTATAATATTTATTGATTATCTATATATCAAACGCGCTAAGTTGGTTCAGCTGGCAAAGGATGGTGATTGCAACGTTCAAGACCTGGGTTCGAATCCCAGGTCTATCTTATTTCCTATATTATTTTGCAAACTACGTTCCCATGCAATACTGGTATTAAGACGCATCATATGCCCCAGACCAAGCCTTGCCACGTCCATCTGGAGATCTAATCAAAGGCTGAGATTGGAAGCACACCCTGAACCCTAGTCAAAAGAGCCACATGGCGCCTGGAAAGTCAACGAATTCTGAAGGTCATTGGGCCAGATTTGCTTGGACAATACCTCCACTTTAGGGCCCGAACCCCCCCCTGGTTTGCCCTCTCTATTTTTTTATATTTTTATTTTTTCAATTGTTATTTTATTTGCTTTATTGTTATAAATTAATTAATTATTTTTCTACAAAATATAAAAACTTCATAAAAATCAGAAAAAAGATAAAAACATAATAAAATATTTAATTTTCATATTTTCTTGTAAATAATTGCATGTAAATAAATTTAGTATTAAATAGGTTTTAATTTTAATTCTTTTAATAACTAAAAATCCAAAAATATAGAATTAGGTTTAATAACTTTTTATTCCTTTTAATTTTCCCTTTTTTCATAATAATAATATTACTTATTTTCATAATTAAATTATACATAAATTAACTTAGGTTTAATTTAGGTTATATTTTAATATTTTCATAACAAACTTAAAAACCATTAGAATTAGGGTTAGTTAATTTTAATTAATTCTTTTTTCTGTTAAATCTTAAAAAACATAAAAATACATAAAACATTTTCCTTTAATTTTAATTTTAATTTTAATTCTAATTCCTTATTAATAATATTTTGCAAAAGGGTCCAACGCCCATGTTCTTAATTTTATTTAATTTCGCATATTTATTTTATGTCATTTAAATAATCATGTATCTCTCCCAAAGCTTTGTAACGTTTTATACTTTTCGCACTTTTATTTGCTTTATTTATTTTCTGTCAAATCGGGTCCGGTTTAATTTTGGCGATGTGGACCCGCGCCATTTGTAATAGTTGTAGATTTTTTTTCCTCGCAACTTTTAATTGTTAAATCAGCATGCAAGAATGAATGGCCCTAAATAAAATCAAGCGTAGATCACTTTAACATGACAAGACAAAATAACTGAAACATGACACACGAATCGCACACACCACCCCTAGGGTACGCCTCACTGTTGCCTTGCCTCGAAAGGTGGTCGTCGAGTAGAGGACGTCTTAGTAAGTCCTCATGATCCGGGAACCTGGCATGAGGGTAGCTTCTAAGGTGTCTTCCTATTGCTCTGGTGATCACCATGTCCCGAACCTCGAATTGACCCGAACACCTCCAACGGTGGTGCTACCTACCTCTCAATGGTGGGATGGCACTACTTTAAAGGACATTTACACAGATGAATTCCTTAGGGTAGGTAGGTTCTCAAGGATACTTGCTCTAATTTCAAACAAATAATACTTTTCAACAACACATTTTCAAAAGCTTTCAAAGCAAATTTTTCAAACACTCTGACGTACGAGTCGAACTGAAATTTTCAAAGAAACTTTTTTTAAAACCCACATTGAAAAGCAAACAAACAATTTTTGAAAACACAATGAGCAAGTATCTAAGAGCCCATGGATAACCATGGATAGAAAGGGTGCTAACACCTTCCCTTTATATAACCTACCTCCCGAACCGAGAGCAATCTCTATAAGGAATTTTTCTGTGCTTTTGTCCTTTCCACTTGGAGAAAATAAAAGACGGTGGCGACTCTTGCTTCCGCGACATTTCGCGAACCAGCGTTAAACAGTCAGTTCCAGATCCACCGATCACAGAACTGGCGACTCTGCTGGGGACCATCATATAAAGTGAGGTGTACCTTAGGGCTAGTTCATAACTGTGTTTTCAATTGCTTTCCTTGTTTGCTTTATTATTGTGGGACTGTCTTGGGAGTTCTATAGATCCTAAACCCGGATCTGGGGGATACCTTCATAGAAAGTAGCAACAAGACTGTGAGGGAACTGTGCGGGGTATACCGACATGGTTGAAGCAGTCTGCTACGTTGATGTGGCACTTTGGTGTGTACCGGTAACCCTTGAGTTCAGTCAAGGAGAGTACGGGGCCTCCGCGTGGTGTCGTGAAGCATCAACTGACCTTAGGAACCTTAATTGAACTATCTTGGCCTCTTTAGGGTAGTGAGATAACTGACTTTGGTGCAGTCCGAGGTTGGTTGATACTCGATACTACACTCAATTGAGGGTTGCTTTCCTGGAATATTTCGGTCGCCAGTTCAGTGGCTAAACCGAAACGATGAACAATGAAAGCAATCCAGTGATATTGGGACCCTTAGAACCGGATTACTTCTAATAGGACAGGTTGAACCCACCAACTTCAAGAGGGTAATACCTGGACCTCATGCTGGCCTGAACCCTAAGGGCTCTTTTGTGTGACTTGTGTGCCTTCGTACTTGACTATCTGCGTGCTTGTTACCTGACACTTGTTTCTTGCAGGTCTTGTTTATAGTCCTTAATTGGGACTCATAACAGGGTACTAAGTTTCTTGCAGGTCTTGTTTATAGTCCTTAATTGGGGACTCATAACAGGGTACTAAATTTCTTGCAGGGTTGTTTATAGTCCTTAATTGGGACTCATAACAGGGTACTAAGTTTCTTGCAGGTCTTGTTTATAGTCCTTAATTGGGGACTCATAACAGGGTACTAAATTTCTTGCAGGGTTGTTTATAGTCCTTAATTGGGACTCATAACAGGGTACTAAGTTTCTTGCAGGTCTTGTTTATAGTCCTTAATTGGGACTCATAACAGGGTTTACTAAGTTTCTTGCAGGTTGTTTATAGTCCTTAATTGGGGCTCATAACAGGGGCACTTATGTTATCCCATGCATAGCATGACATCATACCATTGCATACCATTGCATTCATCCTAACCCGTTTCAAGGATCTCAAGGGTTTGTGATGCAGGTCATGATAAACCAATTACCCAGCAAGGGGCAAAGGGGATTTATTTTCCTCTAGCCAAGGGTGTCAGGGGTTATGACCCACTGGATATGGTGAGCCTTTGACTCTTGACGAAGGACTCTCAACAATACGAAGTTCTTTCAATCAAGTTACCGGATCCCAAGTGCTAACAAATTTTTTGTCTACCCCGCGAGGTCCTTGAAAACATTACATGCATGTCATACATCTCATTGCATTGCAGGTATCCCTTTCTCTGCAGGTTGCTTACCCTTCTTCGCTGTTTATTTCAGCCGATCGCCATGAATCCTGAATCATCAGCTGAGCAGTCCATCAAGGCCCTCCAGGCTCAGAACGCCCAGTTCCAAGGGTTGATCATGAATTTGACCCATGGGCAACAAGATCTGAAGGCTTTGCTCTTGAAGAAAGAAAGGAAGAAGAGGAGGACTGTTTTGTTCAGCCCTAGACGCAGATCCGGGAATACACCGCAGATTGAAACTGAGAGGACAACTCCATCTGTGGGGAAAGGTAGTCATCAGGAGGAAAGGGTTCCCAGTCCAGTGGTCTCTGACAATGAGACAGATTTCAACGACGAACAATACCCTCCTGCCGAAGACAAGTACAAACAGTTGGAGGATAGGCTGAATGCTATGGAGATCCAACAGGTACCTGGGCTGGATTTTGGAGATCTGGGTTTGTCAACTGGTGTGATTATTCCCCGGAAGTTCAAAGCACCATCCTTTACCAAGTATGACGGGGCATCTTGTCCCAAGTTACATCTCAGGTCCTATGTTCGGAAGATTCAACCCTATACGGTGGACAAGAATTTGTGGATCCATTTCTTCCAGGAGAGTCTTTCAGGGACTCATCTCGAATGGTTCTATCAGCTAAATGGAACCAAGGTTCGTAACTGGGAGGAGTTGGCTACTGCTTTCTACAAGCAGTATCAATTTAATGCCGACCTTGCTCCTACGCGTACCCAACTCCAGGGTATGTCGTTAGGATCAAGTGAAGGTTTTAAAGAATATGCGTAGAAATGGAGGGATCTTGCTGGAAGGGTACAACCACCTCTGACTGATCGGGAACTTGTCGATATGTTCTTGGGGACCCTGTCTGGTCCATTCTACAACCACCTAATTGGGAATTCGTCTGCTGGATTCACAGATCTTATCTTGACTGGAGAGCGAATAGAAGCTGGCATCTGGTCTGGGAAAATTCAAGAGGCTGCACCTTCTGATAAAAAGCCTCATCATGGAAAGAAAGAATCCAGTGCTGTGCACGGTAAAAAGAGTCGTCATGAGGTAGGGGCAATCCAGATCTCCAATCCTGGACCTGCTCAACAAGGACAGGGGCAGCAACGCAAGGAGAAACGACAGTACACCAAACTCAACATGTCGCTGGATCAAGCACTACAACAAATGTTGAAGGCAGGGCTGATCACCTTAAGGGCTCCTCTCCGGAATCCGAACACTTCTGCTCCCAACTATTATCCCAATGATAGGTGCGCATATCATTCTGATAGCCCGGGGCATACTACGGACAACTGCTGGCCTCTCAAGAACAAGATTCAAGACATGATCGATGCCGGGGAGATTCAGTTTGAAGTGCCTGAGACTCCGAACATAATCACTGCTCCGTTGCCCAATCATTGAAGCCTTTTGTTTATTTGATTTTTTGAGTTGTATTTTTCTTTGCTTATACAAACAATTAATGTCATAGCAAACTCTTTTATTCTATCAATGCATCGCATACGTCTGTTTTGGGAATTAATACAATTGTTTTCATTATATTCAAATTTCTTTTCATATTTTTTCTGATGTCAACTCTGGATCTAAAATTCTAAGCCTCTTGAGGGAGGATGACGAAAACGATACCATAATCTACAGTATGCTTTTGAACAGACCCCGCTGATGAGGTACAGGCATTGTTTCAATCCCCAAACACTGGAGTTATAAGGATGATAATCCCTCGTCAACCCCTTTGAGCCAAAGAAGTAGGAGTTTTTCTTTTCGAAATTTAAAACCCTTTATCATAACCTGGGGCAGGGTAGTCTCTCAGTTGATCCAAGTGCATGACGAATGGCACTGAAGAGATCTTTACAAAACGAATAAAGACAGTGATAGTTCAGAACAATCAAAAGGACAGGCAGTCATCATCAAAATTCATAAATGAAAAGCCCAAAAAGTCTAAACCTACAAAGGGGACTTATGAAACTGGGGCATCCCGCTGACTGTAATTCCAAAAAAGGAAACAGTTCAGGCAAAAAAAAGAAAGGGATAACAAAGAGGTCTTACAAACCCTCAACAAAAAAGGAATGACTGCCTATTCAAAATAAGTTATCAACATCCGAATCATCACCGGAAAATCAGAGCAAAGACTCAAGCAAGGTCTAACACACGATCAACTGAGTTTAGGTTGGAGAACATCACGAAGAGCGGGTGGGTACAAATAATTTGAGCCTTTATCCTTTGTTTCTTAAACCATGAACCAGGCTATGTTATAACCCTCAAAAGTCCTAGCTGAAGCATGGGTTAGCTCGAAAGCATATTGTCACGAAAAGTATCCTGACTCCTTAAGGCCTACGGTAAATACGGAGTTGACATCACGTTTTACAAACATTCACTTGTTTTATGAAAGAGAATGCATTTTCAAAAATTCAAGACAGACATAGGCTTTGCCTTTTGTAACATAACTTTGTTTGCATATGACTTTTTTTCTTTGAACAGCATAGAAATTCGCATGACGAAGATCTAATGAACAAGAGTATCTCCAATCAAGGGGCAAACATGATCATGGTCCATCATCTGGGGCAGTCCAATCAAGATTCAGGGAATCTCTCAAGGGCCAAATAGCTTGGGGCAAACCTCTGCCTGAATCACTTGGGGCATTCCAGCAACGAATCTTGCACGATCAGACACCTTCTGGTAATATGGCAACACTGCTAACAGGGGCAACTCCCTACATTCTGAGAGCGTGGACATAGTCGAAAAGAATACTACGCATAATCAAAGACCCGCTAGGTTGACACACCTAGGCAAAAATAAGGGCTTCCCGGCGAACCAAAAGGGTTCGGGCAAAATGAAGGGATGAAATGAAAAATCTGTACACCCGGCAAGTCGAAAACCTGAAAAGGCGGCTTGGGCAAAAATGGGTATCCCGGTGGACTGAAAACCCGAAAGGGCGGTCCAGGCAAAAGTTAGGGATTAAAGCGTACGACTATGTCCCGTCTTCTTGTCACCTGCCTACTAGAAGAAGGTTTGTCCATCAACAACTATCAGTACCCTACAAGTGCCTCCCCCATAGAAACATGGGCAATAAAGAGTGGTCTAAGCAATCTGATTGCTCTGTCCTCTAAGGTGTCAAGGTAGGTTCCGTTGAAGAACATAACCAATACAGTTCGATACTTCCCCAGGAGAGTCCAATCCAACTTCCCCAGGAAAGTTGGAATCCATCTCCCCAAGCAGTAAGCTTATCCCCAGTAGATTCTGGAAGCTTATCCTTCACAAAGCACGAACGCGTCGCCCGGCTTTATTTAAAGAGTTATTTCCTTAACAGGATATAAATGGGTTATCCTCAGCCAAAACCTATGGAAAGAGCGTCCTCGACGAAATTTTCTTATCCCCAGCGAAGTCCATTCATACTTCCAGTACAGCAAAGATATCCTCAGCAAGTCATTCTCAACAATTCAGCAAAAGCATCTCTATCCCCACAGAGTATCACTCCCCAGCAAGGTCACTAGAGTATCTTTTCCCCTTGCAGAATCCGTCATTTGCCAAGTTATCCCCCAACGGAGTTATCTTCTCCTACCAGTATACTTGCAACTATCATCCCCAGCGGAAGCAAAATCTATTCTTCAATATCAGCCCAGGATATGACTTCCCGGCACCCGTCAAGGATTTATTTTCTTAGACAAAAATACATTCCTAAACATCACATCTTCATACATTATAGCATGCATATGCATCATACTACACGAATCTCATTAATTTTGAAGACATACAGTTCATGCATCATGATTTTTGCATACGATTATGTTTTGCCTTTTCAGGAAAAAGATCAATACCAAAAATGACTACTATCAACTATCGCAATTCTTTCTAGATATAGTTTCAGATATGACCCAGAGATGGTGACGTTCTGATACTGCTTCCAGGTTTCCTTCTAGATATAGTTTCAGATATGACCCAGATATGGTGACGTTCTGATACTGCTTCCAGATTTCCTTCCAGATATAGTTTCAGATGTAAACCAGATATGGTGACGTTCTGATGCTGCTTCCAGATTTCCTTCTAGATATAGTTTCAGATATGATCCAGATATGGTGACGTTCTGATGCTGCTTCCAGATTTCCTTCTAGGTATAGTTTCAGATATGATCCAGATATGGTGACATTCTGATGCTGCTTCCAGATTTCCTTCTAGGTATAGTTTCAGATATGATCCAGATATGGTGACGTTCTGATGCTGCTTCCAGATTTCCTTCTAGATATAGTTTCAGATATGACCCAGAGATGGTGACGTTCTGATACTGCTTCCAGGTTTCCTTCTAGATATAGTTTCAGATATGACCCAGATATGGTGACGTTCTGATACTGCTTCCAGATTTCCTTCCAGATATAGTTTCAGATGTAAACCAGATATGGTGACGTTCTGATACTGCTTCCAGATTTCCTCCCAGATATAGTCCAGATATGAACCAGATATGGCAACGTTCTGACACTTATTCCAGTTAAAGACATTTCAAGACCTTGTCCGGTCCAGCTAAATCAACTCCCAACAGATTTTTCTGATAAAGACTCAGCAGAAGTTATGGTCCCCTCTCCAACGGTGTGTGAGGTGGTAATTCCTTTTTCAGATGTTTCCCTCTCCGACGATGAGTGTGAGGTGATAGTCTCATATGGTTCCCTCTCCGACAGCGAGTGAGGTGGTAATTCCTTTTTCAGATGTTTCCCTCTCCGACGATGAGTGTGAGGTGATAGTCTCCTATGGTTCCCTCTCCGACGGCGAGTGAGGTGGTAATCCCTTTTTCAGATGTTTCCCTCTCCGACGGTGAGTGTGAGGTGATAGTCTCTTATGGTTCCCTCTCCAACGGTGAGTGAGGTGGTAAGTCCTTTTTCAGATGTTTCCCTCTCCGACGGTGAGTGTGAGGTGATAGTCTCTTATGGTCCCCTCTCCAACGGCGAGTGAGGTGGTAATTCCTTCTTCAGATGTTTCCCTCTCCGACGGTGAGTGTGAGGTGATAGTCTCTTATGGTCCCCTCTCCAACGGCGAGTGAGGTGGTAATCCCTTTTTCAGATGTTTCCCTCTCCGACGGTGAGTGTGAGGTGATAGTCTCTTATGGTCCCTCTCCGACGATGAGTGTGAGGTGATAGTCTCCTATGGTTCCCTCTCCGACGGCGAGTGAGGTGGTAATTCCTTTTTCAGATGTTTCCCTCTCCGACGATGAGTGTGAGGTGATAGTCTCCTATGGTTCCCTCTCCGACGGCGAGTGAGGTGGTAATCCCTTTTTCAGATGTTTCCCTCTCCGACGGTGAGTGTGAGGTGATAGTCTCTTATGGTCCCCTCTCCAACGGCGAGTGAGGTGGTAATTCCTTTTTCAGATGTTTCCCTCTCCGACGGTGAGTGTGAGGTGATAGTCTCCTATGGTCCCCTCTCCGACGGTGAGTGAGGTGACAATTCCTTTTCAGATGTTTCCCTCTCCGACGGTGAGTGTGAGGTGATAGTCTCCTATGGTTCCCTCTCCGACGGCGAGTGAGGTGACAATTCCTTGTCCTATGATTCCCTCTCCGACGGCGAGTGAGGTGATTCCCTTTCAGATTATAATTGTCTATTGGTTCTCTTCCTGATACTGCAAAGATGGTAATTTCCACCAAGATTTTCTCAACGAGCGTTGTTGAAGTTAAAGTCGTCCAAGGTTCTCTTACCGTTCATGCTAAGGCAGTAACCATCCCTGGTTCATTCATCGCCGTTTGGAGCTCCAGACTCAGCTCCTGTAACCAGTCAGGACACATCTATACCAAGCATCTAAAAATCAGCTCCTGCAACGTGTCAGGTACTCATTTTCTTTTGCAGGTATGCAGGTTCTTGCTAAGGAATCTCCTACGCAATCAACATCCAGATGGCATCTATAAGCCCATCACCCTATCCAGCAACCTCTAAATGGCATCTATAAGCCCATTCCCCCGTCACACTGCCACTATGTGAGCGCAAATTTCTGGGCACTCTAGTGTCCAATCATCTTCTACCCTCGGATTACGAAAGGCACGTCAGCCAATCTGCATCCTCAGGTCTAAGAAGATTGAACAGGGGCAACTGTTGTACCCCAAAATTTGCCCTCCCATATTCTTCAAGAAATTGCCAAGCCAAGTCACAAAATTCCCCAAGGGTTGCTCAGGGCAAAGGGCTCCTATGCAGTCAAAACTAGGGTTTGTGTTCTGAGCAAGAAAATGAAGTTTTCAAGGGCCCAATCAAGTCTCACATGCTTACAAATGTGGTCAAGTATCCTCATACAAAGTTTCAAGGCATTCAGCTCAAAATTGCACAGTCAAAACCCTAATTGCACTACAGTCAACTGTAGGGGCAAAATGGTCATTTGACAGTCAAAAGTTCAAATTTTTGGTCAACATATCATTTTGAAGCCACAAACATCATTTGATCAATGCTTGATCATGATTCTCAAAATTTGGCTCAGAAAATCATCAAGATGCAAAAGTTTCCTTATTTGGACAGTTGAAAAAGTCAACTGAAATTGACCAAGGCATAACTTTCACATGGATTATCAGAAAAATTCCATCCAAAGCTCATTTTGAAGAGAAAGACATTTCCTACAACTCATCTTCATACTTCAAGTCCAAGAAATGCTCTCACAAAAAGTTATCCATTTCAACATTATAGGTCATTTTCAAAAGTCAACAAAAAGGGACTTTAAGTCAAAGGCCATAAGTTGAGATTGGTAAATCAAAATGACATGGGACCAAAGGCATTGGTTAGAGGACTCAAATACCTTTCCAAAATGTCCAAGAACATGAGAAAAGCTTAAAAATTGAGCAAGTTATGTCTTGTAGAAGTTGGGTAATTTTTGGATATTTTGAAAAGTCAACTTTGATCCAAATGACCTAAAATTGCTAATGGGCCCATTTTTCTTCCATGATTCATCATTCCAAGCATGTGCACGACCACTTGGACCAAAGGGAAGTATTTTCTCATTTTTTATTTATTTATTTGAATTATTATTCATACTAATTCATTTAAATTATATAAATATATGAAAAATACCTAATTTGACCTAAAAAATCTTTTCATGCATGTTTTACCCTCAATATCTCGTGCACATCCCAATATGGCAAGATTTGGTTTGATTTGAGCATGATTGAACACAAAAGCACATGAAAAGATATGAAACATAATGGTGAAAAATCAATTTGCAAAATCATTGAATGGAAGAGATTTGATTCAATTTTCTTAACCTAATACCTTCACTACATAATCAGAAACACAAACCTAATCACAGGAGACTAAAAGCTGCGCAAAAGAACACATTACACACTTGAAATTTTGGCCAAAAATCTCAATACTGAAAATCAATTTGCAGGTGGTTTCAAGCCAAGATTTTCATCCCATTGGCTTCCTGAAGCTCCAAGGAAACGATTCCAATCCAGATCATCCATTATAACGCCAAGAATTGGTAAAACGAGGGCCAACTGTATCAAGGAAAACTCATAATCATACATCACGATTCATGCATCCATTATCACTTTTAATGCTTGATTTACATTCCTTGTAAAGTTCTAAAGCTAACCATTGTATTTAATTGGATTATTATGCATCATATATGATTTCACCATAGTCGATTTCTAGGGTTTTGCAGGACTGGAATTTAGGGCTTTTCACCCAAGGAGAAATTAAGACTCAAGACTATTGCCATTAGACTCAGCATATCCAGACGAAGAGATCCCAACCCTCGCGCTCAATTTATGAGCGTCGAGGAGCTATTCGCTATTTTCTGGTAGCGTGCCTAAGAAAACGCATCCAAAACCGTGGTCTATGTGTTTTTGTTTTCAGGCACGCGAGGAAGACGAAGCCGTGGCAAACTATGATTCGTTGGTTTGAATTTTCGCGCTTTAATCCACTAACCCTTTGTTTTATTCTTATAATATTTATTGATTATCTATATATCAAACGCGCTAAGTTGGTTCAGCTGGCAAAGGATGGTGATTGCAACGTTCAAGACCTGGGTTCGAATCCCAGGTCTATCTTATTTCCTATATTATTTTGCAAACTACGTTCCCATGCAATACTGGTATTAAGACGCATCATATGCCCCAGACCAAGCCTTGCCACGTCCATCTGGAGATCTAATAAAAGGCTGAGATTGGAAGCACACCCTGAACCCTAGTCAAAAGAGCCACATGGCGCCTGGAAAGTCAACGAATTCTGAAGGTCATTGGGCCAGATTTGCTTGGACAATACCTCCACTTTAGGGCCCGAACCCCCCCCCTGGTTTGCCCTCTCTATTTTTTTATATTTTTATTTTTTCAATTGTTATTTTATTTGCTTTATTGTTATAAATTAATTAATTATTTTTCTACAAAATATAAAAACTTCATAAAAATCAGAAAAAAGATAAAAACATAATAAAATATTTAATTTTCATATTTTCTTGTAAATAATTGCATGTAAATAAATTTAGTATTAAATAGGTTTTAATTTTAATTCTTTTAATAACTAAAAATCCAAAAATATAGAATTAGGTTTAATAACTTTTTATTCCTTTTAATTTTCCCTTTTTTCATAATAATAATATTACTTATTTTCATAATTAAATTATACATAAATTAACTTAGGTTTAATTTAGGTTATATTTTAATATTTTCATAACAAACTTAAAAACCATTAGAATTAGGGTTAGTTAATTTTAATTAATTCTTTTTTCTGTTAAATCTTAAAAAACATAAAAATACATAAAACATTTTCCTTTAATTTTAATTTTAATTTTAATTCTAATTCCTTATTAATAATATTTTGCAAAAGGGTCCAACGCCCATGTTCTTAATTTTATTTAATTTCGCATATTTATTTTATGTCATTTAAATAATCATGTATCTCTCCCAAAGCTTTGTAACGTTTTATACTTTTCGCACTTTTATTTGCTTTATTTATTTTCTGTCAAATCGGGTCCGGTTTAATTTTGGCGATGTGGACCCGCGCCATTTGTAATAGTTGTAGATTTATTTTCCTCGCAACTTTTAATTGTTAAATCAGCATGCAAGAATGAATGGCCCTAAATAAAATCAAGCGTAGATCACTTTAACATGACAAGACAAAATAACTGAAACATGACACACGAATCGCACACACCACCCCTAGGGTACGCCTCACTGTTGCCTTGCCTCGAAAGGTGGTCGTCGAGTAGAGGACGTCTTAGTAAGTCCTCATGATCCGGGAACCTGGCATGAGGGTAGCTTCTAAGGTGTCTTCCTATTGCTCTGGTGATCACCATGTCCCGAACCTCGAATTGACCCGAACACCTCCAACGGTGGTGCTACCTACCTCTCAATGGTGGGATGGCACTACTTTAAAGGACATTTACACAGACGAATTCCTTAGGGTAGGTAGGTTCTCAAGGATACTTGCTCTAATTTCAAACAAATAATACTTTTCACCAACACATTTTCAAAAGCTTTCAAAGCAAATTTTTCAAACACTCTGACGTACGAGTCGAACTGAATTTTTCAAAGAAACTTTTTTTAAAACCCACATTGAAAAGCAAACAAACAATTTTTGAAAACACAATGAGCAAGTATCTAAGAGCCCATGGATAACCATGGATAGAAAGGGTGCTAACACCTTCCCTTTCTATAACCAACCTCCCGAACCGAGAGCAATCTCTATAAGGAATTTTTCTGTGCTTTTGTCCTTTCCACTTGGAGAAAATAAAAGACGGTGGCGACTCTTGCTTCCGCGACATTTCGCGAACCAGCGTTAAACAGTCAGTTCCAGATCCACCGATCACACTAACAAATGAATATCTTCTAACCTGGCAACTGGTTCAAGGGTTTCTGTATAGTATATCCCTTTTTGTTAACTATAACCTTGTGCATCCAGTTGTGCTTTGTTTCTTACAACTTCACCTTTCTCATTGAGTTTGTTTCTGAACACCCATCTAGTTCTGATGACAGTGAAACCTTTGGGTTTGTGAACGATATTCCAAACATCATTCTATGAGAATTGGTTGAGTTATTCTTCCATAGCCAGAATCCAATCTTTATCTAGAAGGGCTTCCTCAATAGATGTAGGTTATATTAAAGAAACTAAACCCAAAAGAACTTCATTAGAAGGTTTGAGAGCTGATCTTGTTCTGACTGGAGCATCTTTACTTCCAAGAATGAGATTTTCAGGATGGGAGGATGTGATTATGTTCTTTCTTGGTTGAGGGTGATCAAAAGAACTATCAACAACATCAGAAAAATGAGCTTCTGATTCTTTATCTTCTTTAGTATTTTCTTTTGGCTCAACAAACATTATTGTTGTACCCCAAAAGTTTCCCTCCCATTTTCGTCAAGACACCTCCCCATGCTCCTAGGGTTTTCAATTGCTCAAGGCTACTCAATGCTTGATCAGAAAAATTCTCCTCCTAAGCAGTTTACCTACAACTAGGGTTTCAATTTTATCAAGGAAATTTGAGCTTATAATCCCTCAAGTGAGTTTCATGGTTACTCATATGCTTCAAGGTAACCTCATGACAAGTTTCAAGCCTTGCATCACACGTTTGCTCAGTCAATTGCTCAAATGAGTAAAAATCAATTGTATTGGGTAAAAAGTCAAATGTGGTCAATATACAGTCAAACTTCAATATTGTTGGTCAACATAAATATTTTGAAGTAACATTCACCATTTGATCATGGGTTGACCATGATTCATCAAGAAAAATCTCAATTTATCAAAAGTCAAAAGTTACTAAATTAGGGTTTTCTTTAGGAGAAGTAAACTGAACTTTAACCAAGCACAACTTTCACATGCTTCATCAGATTTTTCTTAAACAAAGCTCATTTTGAAGGAAATATAATTCTCTACAACTTTTTCTCTCTAAGGTCAAGTCCAAAAAATGCTTCATTTGTGAGATATGGTCCAATACATTATAGGTCATTTCAAAAGTCAACAAAAAAACACTTTTTGTCAAGGCAACTTACATCAAGATAAATTCTTCAAATCTAAAAATGGTCAGCATAAAGATTATATAGGACATCTTAAGCTTTCCAAAAAATCAAATATCACCTTTAAATGATAAACATTGTGAGAGTTATGATTGGTGTAAGTTGGGAAATTTTGAGAAAATTCATGAAACCAAAAGTGACCAAACTTGAAATTTTGGGCTAATGGGCTGATATTTCAAGATCCATGCGTGTTATAGGCCTCATTGTGAATCTCAGAAGTTATTTATACACCTGTTGGGTTTTTAATCTATTTGTTTTTTATTTTATTTATTTAAAATTAAATAAGATAAAGTCAAGCTTTCTTACAAGGTCCAAGCCCATAACCTGTTGACCAAATTTGAAGCTCTATATATTCTATGCATTTTAGAAAAACATGACACGAACCCTTGAAGTAAAAAAAACTCTTCCAAAACTCTAAAAAAATAAAAACTAGGGCAAAGTGAAACCCTACTTTGCAGCCACTTTCAAAGCCTATCAACCCTTCCAATCGATCTTTGAGGTGGTATAGGGTAAGAATTGATCATTTCTGATGATCCAAAACACACGAAACTGACATCCCAGGCATCTCCGATTACCATTAATTTGTGAATTCATATTTTTTGTTTTCTTCATGGTTTAATCGAAACTAACACCACTAATATGTTTTTGAGATATCCATGTGCAAAACGAGACCATTGCATGATCCCCATAATGGCTGAATCGTGAACTGACATGTTTGGTCCCATTCCTATTATTTTTGTCATATCTCACAAACAAATGCAATTTGGCCAAAAATATCAGTTCCATTGAAATCGCAAGGTCTGAATTAGGGGGTAGGGTCCCTGGAAAAAACTAACAATTAATGTTTTGCAGGGTGGAGAAAACGAGCTTACCGGAGAAGACGATCGGAGCTAGGGCTCCGAAGCTTCTCCGGCCTAGTAATTTTGTTTTATTATATAACTATTTTGTTTCATCCATGTTACCGGATGTACAACCACCCCAGTGACAAGCGCAGGCGAGATAAGGTCTTACTATGCCAGGTTGTGGGTCCGTTCTCTGCCTTTTGGTGTTTTGGGATTTTTTTCACATTTTTCATATTTTTGCAGGTTTTATTATGTATAGCATTGCTCACATTTCCCTAATGCAAGCACACACTTGGCGCAGTGGCAAGCCTTGCTGGGCAGGAGGCTAATGGTGTGGGTTCAACAATCACCCCTGGCAATTTTTACTTTATTTTGTTTCTAACTTATTTTTCCTTAATTTCTTTCCAATCCTAAATCCACTTAACCACAAAACCTTTTTACAAACCCCAATTAGGTTTTAGTTTCTTTTAATTAACCTTTTTTTAATTAACTTTTTTTCCTTTAATAAAATTAATTAATTTTTAGGTTTTTCATCATTAACCTTTTTTATTAATTTAATTAATTAACTTTTTTTCTTAATTAAAATTAATTAGTTTTTAGGTTTATTTTAATCATTATTAAAAAGCCTTTTCCATAAAAAATCATCAAAAACATTTCTTTTTTTCCTCTATTTTTATTTTATTTTATTTTTATAGATAAAGTGTATGGGGTTCGCAATTTGTAATAACTTATATTTCTCGCATTCCTTTTTCATTATTATGTAACTGTTTTCTGAGTTATAGTAGCTTAGGGTTTTACTTTTTGCTTTCTATTATGTAACTGTCCCAAAGTCGTGTAATAGGTTTAGGTTTATCTTTTCTGCTTTTACTTTCCGCACCTTTACTGTCTTTTTTTTATATTCTATATTACTACTTAGTAATTACAATTGTATGGAAAGACTAAAACGAATCGTTAGAAAATCCTAATTTCAAAAGATAAAATAAACAAATACAACACGCTTGCACACTTGCACCTCTAGGGTAATCTCCATTGTTGCCTTCAGAATAAAAAAATTCATGTCCCTCGAAAGTGGGGTCGCTTTAGCAAAGTCCCTCAAATCAATGATCATAGTCCCTCGATGACCCTTTCGACTTTGCCTTTCGGTAAATGATCTATTCCCTTACAAAAATTGCTAATGTGTCCTTACCAGTTGCCTTCGGTGATTGTACGATGACCCTACACCTGTCCATTCACATCCAATGATAGGGCTTCCTACTAACTAATGGTATGGATAGCATTATTTTAAGAAGGAGGAAAAGTACAATAACGACCTTGAGTGGGTAGAATATTGTTAATCACTTGCTCACAAATCTTTCAAAACAAAACATTTTCACATCACACTTTCAAAATGAAATATTTTCAAATGAGCACTTTGTACGCACTCTTAAGTACTGATACAACAGTCGTTACAAAGTTCAAATTTCAAAATATTTTTCAAACACTTACACAAAAAAGCAAATTTTCAAAGTGAGCTAAGCAAATTTTCAAAGGGTGCTAACACCTTCCCTTTTCATAATCTACCCTCCGAACTCAAAGTCTTCAAGGTATTTACTGTTGTTTTCACCCTTTGCTTGTTGGATAAAATAAAATTTGGCGGCGACTCATGATATCCACAACATTTGCGATAAAACGCAAAACAAGTCAGTTCTCCCACCGTATTACAAAACTGACGACTCTGTTGGGGAACTATTGAAAAAAGAGGGGTTACCTTAGAGTCTTAGATCACTTTACTTGCTTTATTTATTTATTTTTGTTTATTTTATCTTATAGGGTTGTTTGGGTTTATTTTCTTGCAAAGATCCTACACCCGGATCTAGTGTACCCTAGGTAAGTAGAAAGAGATCATGGAAATTGTACGACATAAACCGATACGGTTGAAGTGATGGCTGCATTAGTGAGACACTTTGGTTTGTACCAATGTTCCTTGAGTCAATCGAGGATAACATTGGGCTTCCGCGTGGTGTCATAAGCACTAAATGAATTTTAGAACCTTAATTGACCCATCTTGGCCATTAGAAGATAGTGATATAGCCGGCTTTTGTGCAATCCAGAGTTGGTTGATACTCGATGCTACACTCATTAGGATTCGACTCACGGGATGTTTTGTTGGCAAGTCAGTTGTTGTACTAAAATAAAACCTTCAAGAAAGATCTGTGATATGAGATTCTTAGAATCATGTTATTATTTTAGGACAGGTTAAGCCAACTGAACTTCAGTAGAAAAGGGTACTTACCTACGGACCTCATGCAAGCCTTTAAACCTAAGGCTCTTGTGTGCTTTACTTGTGTTTGTTACCTGTTCAAAAATGACATAATGACATCATAACATCGCATTTTCACTAACCATTTCAAGGATCTCAGGGACCTGTGATGCAGGTTTATCTTGAACCGGATTTCTAACAAGGGGCAAGAGGATTTATTTTCCTCTAACCAGATGCCGTCAAAGACCTACGTACGTTCTTTCGAGTCAAAAGGCTAGGACCCACTAGACATGGTGACCTTGACTCTTATAGAAGGACATTAAAAAACAAAGACGTAAAGTTCTTTAGTCAAAGCTGCAGTAGACTCAACTTCTAATATTTAATTTTTGTTTATTTTTACAGATCCTTGAAAATATTGCATATGCATTCACATACCATACACATCATATCATAGCAGGTATTCCAAAGATAGGTTTTATCATCTTCTTGCTGTTTATTTTAGTAAAAGATGGCTCTCGAACAAATCGTGAAAGATCTTCAAGCTCATAACGCTCAATTTCAGCAAATGTTTCTGAACTTAGCCAAAGGGCAAGAATACTTGAAAGCACTCATCATCAATGAGAGAAATAAGAAGACTAAGAAGCCAGTTGTCATCCTTAATATGGGTATAAGGTTCAATGGTCCATTCAGGAGGGCTCTAGATTTTTAGGTCCCATTAAATGAAGATGATAACCAAGAGGAAGATGATAAGAGTGTGAAAGTTGAGGAGAATAACAACTAGGGTTCTGATGAAGAGGAAGAAGACTATTCAGATGAACAATATCCTCTGGCTGGTGAGAAATACAAATAGTGGGAAGATCTCCTCAATGTTATGGAGATTCAGAGAGTGATTTGGTTGGATTTTAAAGATCTGGGTTTAATTTCGGGAGTTGTAATTCTTCACAAATTCAAGGTCCCTACTTTTGTTAAGTATGATGGTGTTTCCTGTCCAAAGCTCTATTTGAGGTATTATGTCCGGAAGATTCAACCCCACACTGCCGACAAGAAGTTATGGGTGCACTTCTTTCAAGAAAGCTTATCTAGAACACAACAGGAATGGTTCTATCAACTGGAAGGGACCAATATTCGTACTTGGGAAGACTTAGCTACTTCCATTTATAAACAATACCAATACAATGATGATCTTGCAGCAACCCGTGTGCAATTACAAAGTATGACTATGGGCTCGAACGAAGGCTTCAAAGAGTATGCCCAGAAATAGAGGGATCTAGATAGAAGAGTTCAACTTCCTTTATCTGATAGGGAGTTGGTTGATATGTTTATGGGAACTTTGACAGGTCCTTTCTTCAAGCATCTGATCAAAATCTCTTCAGTTGGATTCATCGAGGTGATATTAACAGGGGGACATGTTGAAAGTGGAATCAAGAGTGGAAAAATTCAAGTGGCTGCGTCATCAAGTGTTGTGAAGAAGACATTCAATGGAAATAAGGAGACTAATGTTGTGTATGGGAAGAAGGGTCGTACTAGAAATGACAGTTGTTGTACCCCAAAATTTTCCCTAGATTGGACTTCAGAGAGCTGGGTCTTATTTCAGGGATAGTTATCCTTTATAAGTTCAAGATCCCCACTTTTTCTAAATGTGATGGTGTGTCTTGTCCGAAACATCACCTGTGATATTATGTTCGGAAGATCCAACCCTATACTGCTGACATAAAGTTATGGGTTCACTTCTTTCAGGAAAGTTTGTCTGGTACACAACTCGAGTGGTTCTATCAGCTAGAAGGAACCAACATTCATACTTGGGAAGACTTGGATGCTGCTTTCAACAAGCAGTATCAATACAATGTTGACCTTGCACCGACTCATGTGCAATAACAAAACATGACTATGGGTTTGAATGAGGGATTCAAAGAATATGCCCAGAAGTGGAGAGACTTAGCTGGAAGGGTGCAACCTCCCTTGTCTGATCGGGAGCCAGTTGATATGTTCATGGGAACTATGACAGATCCATTCTTTAATCATCTAATTGGGAGTTCTTCGTCTGGTTTCACTGAACTGATTCTAACTAGGGTACGAGTTGAAAGTGGTATTAAGAGCGGAAAAATTCAAGTGGTTGTGTCTTCAAATGCTGTGAAGAATACATTCAATTGTAAGAAGGAGACCAATTTTGTTTATGTCTAGAAGGGCCATGGTGAAAATGACAGAAATCAGTGTGTGGGAGCGGTACTAATTTCTAATCATGCACCTGTTCAACAACAACAATAGGGAAACATGCGTAGGTCAGATGCTCTAGGAAGGAAGTTTACCAAGATTAATATTCCATTGTGTCAGGTGTTATAACATTTACTAAAAGTGGAGTTGATTACGCTAAGGGATCCTCCTCATAACTCTAACACCTCTTCTCCTAAGTATAATCTGAACGCAAGCTGCGCCTACCATTCTAACAGTCCTGGGCACGACACTAACAATTGCTGGAGCCTGAAAAACAAAATTCAAGACATGATTGACAACAAGGAAATTGAGTTTTATCCTCTGGATACCCCGAATATGATTATTGCACCAATGCCAAAGCTTGAAAAAGGTATACATGTTATTGACGATGTTCTTTATGTTGCCATTGTAAGTGAATTGGTGATTCCTCTACCAATTATCAAGAAGAATTTGCTGCAAGCCGGTTTGTTTTCAGGCTGTACTAAAAAATGTTACTGCTGTACAGCTCACCCAATGGCTGCAAATTAATGAAGGAAGGAATTTAACGCCTAATGTACAATCATATAATTATGATCGAGAAGGTTACGTGTACTGAGAATCTGTGTCAAGACTTATCCGTTATTTCCGGCCCTCCTGTCAAGATCACCTCCAAAGGTCCCATAAGGATTATTTCCAATCTAAAAGCCGCTCATCTGACCATCACTACACTAGGACCTATCCAATATTCTTCGGATAAAGGTATTCCCTAAAATTATGGATCCAACATATACTACCATGGTGTCAAACAAGAACTGCCGATTGTTGAAGATGAAGTTATTGAAGTTGTTGATCCCAACCTTGACAATATTGCTGGAACCAGTAAGGTTACTAGAAGCAGAAGGGTCTTCTCTCCTAAAATCTCTCTGAAGACTATTGCTATAGCTGTTAAAGTTACTACTACCGAGTCAACTGCTGAGGCTCTGGGCAAAGAGAAAATAATAGAGCCTGGCCAGACGAAGGCACCTAAGGAAGCTACAGTTGAAGAAACCTATAGACAAGAGTTGGAAGAGGTATTGAGGATTATCCGCAAGAGTGACTACAAAATTGTTGAACAACTGGGGCAGACCCCATTCAAAATCTCCATCTTGTCCTTACTACTGTGCTCTGAAGCTCATGCACAATCTTTAGTGAAATTTTTGAAAACTGCTCACGTACCACAAGAAATTTCTACCGATCAATTTGGAAGTTATGTTGCTAGCCTGACGACTGACAATGGATTAGGTTTCTCTAATGTTGATCTGACTCCTGAGGGAAGGAACCACAATAAGCCTATGTATGTCTCCATTGAATGCAAGGACACTACTCTAGCTCATGTTTTGGTCGATACTGGTTCCTCGTTAAATGTTATACCGAAATGCGCTCTTGACAGACTGGATTGCGAAGGGGTCGTACTGAAACTCAGTGATATTGTAGTTTGAGCCTTTGATGGGTAAAAAAGGATGGTACATGGGGAAGTCGATCTTCTGTTCAAAGTAGGTTCACAAATCTTTGAATCTACCTTCTATGTAATGGATATTCGACCAATTTACTCATGCTTACTGGGACGCCCCTGGATCCATGGGGCAAGCGCTGTTACCTCTACCATACATCAGAAGTTAAAATATCCTGTGAATGGGAAGATTGTTATAGTCTGTGGCGAAGTAGAGTATATGGTCAGCCACTTCAACTCATTCTGGCATGTATAGATGGATGGTAAATTCATCGAGACTCCCTTTCATACTTTCAAAGTTATCCCTCCCGCCGCTACTGAAGACGTCTCTGGAATTCCTAAAGTTACAAGGGTTCTGTCCAGGATGGCTTCACCGAAAGATGCTAATGGTACTGTAGAAGAAGGTGGTTGTACTATTTGGGGTAACCTTCCTGACATCCCATATAAATATGACAAGTTTGGTTTGGGTTTCACAACAGAAGGTCAGAGGGATGTTTGTCGCGCTCGAGCTGGAAGGCCACCATTATGTATCAGCAACAACAGGGTCAACATAATAGAAGATGCTGATTGTGATTATGACCTTGAAAGCTGGATCTTACCTACCGTTGGAAATAGGCTCAGCAATTGGAAGGCCTAGGAAGTTATCTCTATCTCCTTTAGTCGGGAGTAATAGCTACATTTCTGTTTTGTTGCTTTCAATTTTTGGCTTTGTAATATTTGAACAATGACTTTAAGCATTGTGCCTTACCCGGGGCACAATGGTTCGTTTGTTAAGGATTGTTATTTCATAAACATATTTTCATTTAATAAAAGCATTGGACGTTTTGCATTCAATTTTGGTGCTCTCTTTATTTTCACTTTTATCACTTTCAAATAACTATGTGTTCTTACACATACCCACACAATACATTGCAGATCCACATCCACTCTGGATCCCGTTGATAACAATTTTATTATTGCTACTTATGACTTTGAAAATCAGATCTACCAAGTCGAGGACGAAGGTGAGAAAGATTATGAGATACCAGGAGAACTTACCAGACTATTAGTGCAAGAAGAGAAATCTATTCAACCACATGAAGAGCCAGTTGAAGTGGTAAACTTGGGTTCTGAAACAGACATAAAAGAAGTCAAGATAGGCGCCAACTTAGAAGACAATGTCAAGAACAGGTTAATACAGATGTTGCATGAATATGTTGAGATCTTTGCTTGATCATAAGGAGACATGCCAGGGATTGATACCAATATTTTGGTTCACTGATTGCCGATGAAAGAGGGTTGTACTCCGATAAAACAGAAGGTTCATCGAATGCGTCCCGAGATGTCAAAGAAGATTAAGGATGAGGTTATGAAACAATTCAATGCAGGATTCTTAGCAGTGACATCATATCCTTAATGAGTTGCAAATGTTCTTTCGGTACCAAAGAAAGACGGCAATGTACATATCTGTGTAGACTACAGGGATCTGAACAGGGAGAGCCCTAAAGATGACTTCCCACTTCCACATATTAATGTTTTGGTCGACAACACCGCTCAGCACAAGGTATTCTTCTTCATGGACGCTTTCTCAGGGTATAATCAGATATGATGGCACCCGAATATATGGAAAAGACTACTTTTGTTACACAGTGGGTCACTTTCTTCTACAAGGTTATGCCTTTTGGGTTGAAGAGTGTCGATGCAATATATCAGCGTGCTATGGGAGCTTTGTTCCATGACATGATTCATCACGAGATAGAGGTATATGTCGACAATATGATAGCCAGATCACAGACTGAAGAAGAGCATCTGGACAATTTATATAAGTTGTTTGAGAGACTGGGGAAGTATAAGTTGAGGTTGAATTCGAACAAGTTCACCTTTGGATGAGATCCAGTAGACTCCTAGGTTTTGTTGTCAGCGTTAAAGGAATCAGGGTTGATCCTGCTAAAGTCAAATCTATTCAAGAAATTCCTCCTCCCCGTACCGATAAGGAATTTAGAGGTTTCTTAGGACGACTGAATTATATTCCCATATTTATTTCTCATTTGACTTCTACTTCTGAATCGATATTTAAGTTGCTAAAGAAAGATCAGGTAGTGAAATGGAACGTAGATTGTCAGATAGCCTTTGATAAAATCAAGGAGTACCTACAAGAACCTCCAATTCCGATGCCACCAGTTGAAGGAAGACCTATGATCAAGTACTTAACAGTGTTAGAGAACTCAATGGGGGTTGTATTTGGGGCAGCATGACGTGTCTGACCGAAAAGATAATGCAATACACTACCTTAGAAAAAAGTTTACCGACTGTGAAACAAGTTACTCACTGCTCGAGAAAACTTTCTGCACTTTGGAATGGGCTGCCTACCGACTAAGACAGTATACGTTGACCCATAGTACTTTGTTGATCTCTAAAATGGATCCCATAAAGTACATATTTAAGAAACCCGCTCTCTCTAGAAGAATAGCCCGATGGAAAATGGTCTTAACAGAGTATGACATTCAGTACACTACTCAAAAAGAAATCAAAGGAAGTGTACTTCCAGATCATTTGGCTTGTCAATCCGTAGACGACTACCAATCTATGAACTTCAAATTTCTGAATGAGAACATTATGCTAGTCACGAATTATGAAGAACCTGGACCGTATGAAGGGCTTGAGCTAGGATCCCGATGGACTATGGTTTTCGAAGGAGCGTCTAACGCACTTGGTAATGAAATTGGTGTTGTAATCATCTCTCCTCAGGGTTGCCATACGCCCTTCACCGTCAGGTTATGCTTCGACTATACCAACAATATGGTTGAATACGAAGCGTGCATCATGGGTATTAAAGCTTCTATTGACCTAAGAATCAAGTTCTTGAGTGTTTATGAAGACACATCCTTGGTAATCAGTCAGATTAAGGGAGAATGGGATACTAAGCATTCGAATCTCATTCCATACCGAGAGCATGTGTTGACCTTAATTACGTACTTCGTGGAGATCACTTTTGAGAATATCCCACGAGAAAAGAATCAGTTGGCAGACGCATTAACTACCATGTTGTCTATGTTCAAAGTCATATGGGATAACGAGGCTCCTAAAATTACCATTGAAAGGCTAGAAGAACCGACACACTGCTACGAAGTTAGCACTGACAGAGTTGAAGAGAATCCTTGGTTTCATGAAGTAAAAAGATATCTTGAGGCTCAAGAGTATCCTGAAGGGGCATCTATCAATTACGAGAAATTCCTATGGAGGTTCTTTGCTAAGTTCTTCCTGAGAAACAAAATTATGTATATGCGTAACTATGATTGGACTCTGCTACATTGTATGGACAATAAAGAGGCGCAGAAGATTATGGAAGATATGCACGAAGGTATCTTTGGTACTCATTCCAGTGGACATACTATGACTAAGAAAATTCTGAGAGCGGGTTACTATTGGTCGATTATGGAAACTGACTATTATTACCACTCAAGAATTTGTCGCAAGTGCCAGATCTATGCTGACAAAGTACATGTGCCTCAAGTACCTCTGAATGTTTTGACTTCTCCTTGGCCATTTGCAATATGGAGAATTGATATTATTGGAGAGATCAAACCTATTGCTTCCAACGAACATCGCTTTATCCTCGTTGCGATGGATTATTTCACAAAGTGGGTTGAAGAAGCCTTGTTTTCCTCTGTTACTAAGAATTTGGTTGCCAGGTTCATTAAGCATAACCTTATATGTCGGTATGGCATCCACGAAAGGATTATCACAGAAAATAGTACCAATCTAAACAACACTATGATCACAGAATCTGCATATAGTTCTAGATCAAAAACCACAACTCTTGTTTGTATCGACCAAAGATGAATGGCACAGTGGAAGCCGCAAATAAGAATATTAAAAAAATATACATAAGATGACAATGACATATAAAGAATGGCACGAGATGTTACCATTTGCTCTCCATGGCTATGACACTTCAGCTCGGACATCAACTGAGGCAACCCTGTTCTCTCTAGTTTATGGTATGGAAGTTGTCTTACTTGTCGAAGTTCAGATCCCTTCCTTAATAATTATGAAAGATGGAGACTTGGACGAAGATGAATGGATTCAGACTAGGTTGGGTGAGTTGAATTTGATTGACGAGAAAAGGCTTGCAGCTGTTTGTCACAGTCAAATGTATCAGAAATGTATGATTAAAGCATTCAATAAAAAAAATCAGGCATCGAGTATATCTGGCTGGTGACTTGGTAATAAAGCGCATCATCTTACCGTAAGGTGATCCCAGAGGAAAATAGACTCCTACCTATGAAGGGCCATTTGTGATCGAGAAGGTATTTTTGGGCGGTGCTATGATACTTACCACCATGGACGGTGAAGATCTTCCACACCCTATGAACACAGACATAGTTAAAAAATGCTACCCATGAAAACGACCCGCTAGGTTGACTAGCCTAGGCAAAAATAAGGGCATCCCGACGAACCAAAAGAGTTCGGGAAAAAACAAGGGATATATATATAAAATACTGTACACCCGACAAGTCGAAAACCTGAAAAGGCGGCTTGGGCAAAAAAGAGTAACACGGTGGAGTGAAAACCCGAAAGGGCGGTCCAGGATAAAATTAGGGATTAAAGCGTACAAATATGTCCCATTGAGCCAACTTTATTACCAATGTCAAGTTCGAATGGTACAAATTAGTTCAATCAACTTCTTCCGACAACAACAAATGAGATGCTCAAATATATAGGGGCAATAGCAGAGTTGAAACCTGATGAGATCATTTACACATAGCTATATATTTTGTACTGCTTTCATTCCATGACGATTTCCTCTTACTAGGATTTCAGTCTCTTTGTACAACAATCGCCTGTTATAGGAAAACTATCAATATAAGCACAATTTAAAAGTTCAAATTTTGTTTTACTTTTTCTGTTTTGATTGCAAAATTGTCCAATGACTAAATTGAATGAACATATGCATATGAACATGATTAGTGTTAACAAATATGTGCATAAAAATAGGAATACGTATTTACTCTAGAATTTAGGAGGCGGGATAATGTTCAAGTCATCCATAATGTCTCACAGGATGATCCCCGGTGAAGTCGCCCCACAGAGGAGTTCCCATAAGACATATTCCCCGTAAGCCTGAAATACTCTAATCGTACTCACCAGCAGATTCCCCTAACGGAAAAAGGAGTATAATCTTTCCCCGACAATTTTGCCAACCTACAGAGCCCCAATCCTCATCAGAATATGTCACCAGCACGGTTCATAAGAATTCTCTTCCCCGATTGAGTTTATTTCTTCAACACTGTAAAATTCCCTGCAAAATTCTCTTCTCCAGCCGGATTCAATCCCTCAACAGAGCATATTCTTCAATAGAGTGTTTCTCCCGCAGGGTTTATTTCCCCAACAGGGTCTATTTCCCTAGAGGAATTCAGTTTCCCCAGCTTAAGTCTATCCCTCTGACTACTGTAAATCATCGGCCCAAATTCTCTCTCCAACAAAGGGAAATTCTGGCTGCTACCCCCAGAGAGTTGCTACGAAATCAGAAACCAGACCAGATATCATTTAATCTTATCTTCCCCAAACGAGTAGGCATCCATATCAAAAACTCGGTCAGACAACACCTCGGGAAAGTTATCCATCTCTTTTATCCCCAGTCAGGGTATGTAAGAATTAAGTTCCCCGGTAGTGCGATGAACGACCAATGCCCCTAAACTCTTCTTCCCAAACAAAAATCAACATTCCCAGAGGAGTTTCCTGAAACAAAGCTGAAATCCCCAACAAAGGTGTTTTATGACAAGATTGAAGATCACACATATTCTTCATCCCCAACAATAGTCCGGGATTTATTTTCCCGATCAAGGATGTTATACAAATCTATCGATACAGTTTAACAACATCTCACATTCATACATTATTTATCATAGCATAGGCATACGAAATGCATATAGCACATTCTCATGTATTTTGAGAGCATCATTACGCAATGCACTACATACATCATGACATTGCATAAATACTAACTCTATCTTTTCAGTAATGTTCACAAACAGATGAACATCATCCACAATTTTCTAACAGGTCGTAGAGTGATTCTGAAAACAAGACAGGGAGACTATCTACATGACCATACAACTTTCTTCAAAAACTGAATTCTGACAAGTATTTCCCTCAGACTAAATCTAACTGGCATCTACTTAAACACTTTCCCCAGAGAATCATTCTGAAAGATATCTCTTCTAGATGAAGTTGGGCGTAGACATCTTCTAGTGCATCATTCAGATAAAGTCAAGCGTAGATTTCCTTATGATACTCTTTTTGGAAAAAGTCATGCGTAGACTCTTTCCGATATCTCTTCTAGATGATGTCGGCCGTAGACAACTTCTAGTGCATCATCTAGATGAAATCAAGCGTAGATTTCCTTATGATACACTTTTCTGAAAAAGTAAGGCGTAAACTCTTTCCGGTACCTCTTCTAGTTGAAGTCGGGCATAGACATCTTCTAGTTCAGATGAAACTAAGCGTAGATTTCCTTCTAATACTCTTTTTGGAAAAAGTCAAGCGTAGACTCTTTCCGACACCTCTTCTAGTTGAAGTCGGGCGTAGACATCTTCTCGTTCAGATGAAGTCAAGCATAGATTTTCTTCTGATATGCTTTTTGGAAAAAGTAAGACGTAGACTCCTTCCAATATCTCCTCTAGATGAAGTCAGACGTAGACAGCTTCTAGTTCCGATGAAATCAAGCATAGATTCCTTCCGAAACTCTTTTGGACAAAGTCGGGCGTAGACTCATTCCAAACGTATCTTCTAGACAAATTCGAGCGTAGACTCATTCTAGTACATCATTCAGATAAAATCAAGCACAGATTCACTCTGATATTCTTTTGGACAAACTCGGATGTAGACTTATTCCAAATGCATCTTCTAAGACAAAGTCAGACGTAGACTTATTCTGATATTCCTATCAATAGTTACTCTGGGTGGCATCTATAAGACCATCTCCGACGAATCTGCGTCACCTCTCCAAATGGAATCTTTAAGCCCATTCTCGGTATAATCAACCAACAATGTTACTTCGTGTACAAGCGAGTGCAAATTTCTAGGCACTTAAGTGTTCAATCCTCTTCTACCTTCAGATCACTAATGGCGGACATGCCAATCTAAGTCTTCAGGTTTAAGAAGATTTAACAGGGGAAGTTGTTTTACCCTAATATTTTCTTCAAGACATTCTCATGAGGTCCTCATTTGCTCAAATTGGCTCAAGAATTTATCAGACAAATTCTCATCCTAAGCAATGGGTCCATAACTAGGGTTTTGTGTTTCTCAAGGAATATTGGATTTCCAATGTCTCAAGTGGCTTTCATGGTTCCTCATAGGTCTTTAAGAATGCTCATGTTAAGTTTCATGCCTTGCATCACAAGTTTGCTCAATCAATTACTCAGATGACTGAAAATTAACTATATTGGGTAAAAAGTCAACTATGGTCAACATACAGCCAAACCTCAAGATTTTTGGTCAACGTCATCATTTTTAAGTAATACCCATCATTTTATCAAGGGTTGATCATGATTCCTCAAGAAAAGCCCTCAAATCATCAAAAGTCAAAAGTTGCCAAATTAGGGTTTCCTTATGAGAAGTCAACTGAACTTTGACCAAGCATAACTTTCACATGCTTCATTATATTTCCCCTAACTTAATCCCATTTTTAAGGGAATTGAATTCTCTACAACTTAGTCTCTCTAAGCTCAAGTCCAAAAAATGCATCGTTTGAGAGATATAAGCCAATAAATTATAGGTCATTTCAAAAGTCAACAAAAAGACACTTTTTGTCAAGGCAACTTACATCTAGATAAATTCTTCAAAAGAAAAAATGATCAACATAGAGGTTGTACAGGACATCCTGAGCTTTCAAAAAAGTCCCAGATCACCTTGAGAAGATGAAAATTGAGTGAGTTATGACGATTGCAAGTTAGGAAATTTTGATAGAATGCATGAACTCAAAATTGAGCAAATTTGTAATTTTGAGCTGTTGGGCCTAAGTCTTCATATCTAAACGTGTTAATAACATGCTCAAAGACCCATAAGTCCATTCATGCATTATCTTTTATTTTTATTTTATTTATTTTGACTTTTATTCAATTAAACTCAAAATAAATCAAATAAATATAAAATTAATGGGCTAAAGCATAAGGCATTTAATTTCAGTCATGTTGGAGGCCCAAGATCTCATGTACAAGCTGGTAAATTCGTGCATGAGTAATTGGTTCAAAATTGAGCCAAAAATAGCGAATTTCCATGTAAATTTCAAAATCAAATCTTCACGCCTTAATGCAAGATTTTCTTCAATTTTTGTTGACCTAATCTCATGATATATATATATATATATATATATATATATATATATATATATATATATATATATATATATATATATATATATATATATATATATATATATATATATATATATATATATATATATATATATATATATATATATATATATATATATATATATATATATATATATATATATATATATAACAAGACCAGATGCAAGACACACGTGCAAGTTGCCTCAAAAAAACTAGCAAATTCTCAAAAATTTCAAAGAATTAGGGAAAAGAGAAACCATATTCTCCGACCACTCTCAAGTCGTACCAAGCATCAAGCCAGCCTCCTGAGATCTCCAGCAGTCGTTCTCAACCCTTAGGCAGTCTCAAAACATCACAGAGCTCTCTCATTCAGCCTCACCAGAGTTGGTAAAATTATTTAACTTCAAAATTTTATTTTATTCTTTGTTGAATCATTTAACGCACACATACATGTTCAGCATCATGTTTAGAATGTTTTTGAACCATTATTTGTGAGGTCTAGCACATGAATAGTAAGGTGCCATGGGTAGGGCATGAAGCTCCAACTTCATCATATCTCCATGTACATACCGTTTCAGTTTAAATGGATTCCACCACTGGATTCGCAGCCCCCAAATTAGAGGGTAGGGTCCCTATAATCCTTGTTGTTGTTGATTTTCGCAGGTTTGGAAAATTGTCCAATTGGAGAAGACAACTGGAATCCACCATTCAGGGTGGTTTGACCGATGGTTGAGTCGCGTGGTAGAATGAGATGATTAGATCATTCAAAATACTGGGGGCCCACTCATGGCCGCGTGTTTGATTATCTAATTTCTAGAAATTGTTTTACATTATATATTTATGAATTTACATAGGTTAATGGATGTATCACCACCCCAATAGTTAAAACACACGCGCTAAGTCATTCCTCTCTCATGTCACGGGTTCGATCCCCTGTTTTGCCAAATTCTCTTATATTTTTATTATTTTTGCAAGATTGTTACATAACACATTGAAGGCGTATCCTAACACCAACCAGCGCTTGACCTAGTGGTATGCTTACTTTGGAAACCGCCTGAGGGCGTGGGTCCAACACCCACCCCATTTGGTTATTTTATTTTACCAATTTTATGTTTCTCGCTTTTTTACAAACCTTTTTTCAAAACCTTTTTAAAACAAACCCTAATTTTAATGTTAGATTTTAATTCTAGGTTTTAATTTTAAATTTAGGTTTTTGATTTTAGGTTTTCTTAATTTAATCAATTTTAGGTTTTCTTAATTTAATCAATTTTAGGTTTTGATTTTATGTTTTCTTAATTTAATCAATTTTAGGTTTTAATTTTATGTTTTCTTAATTTAATCAATTTTAGGTTTTTATAATTAACCTTAATTTAGTTTTAGGTTTTTGTTAATAAACCCTAATTTGATTTTTTAGTTTTTCTCAATTGAATAAAAATAACCTAGATTTTAGGGTTTATCTAATTAATCGATTCTTTTTAATCAACTAATTCTTTTTCTCAATTAAAATCAATTAGGTTTTTTTCTTAGATTAATCATCAAACGATCATAAAATGATTTTTAACTTTCTTTTTGTTCTACAATCTTCGTGCATTTACATTCGCAATAGTTTTTCCGATTATGTAACGGCTACAATATGTAATAGCTTAATTAGGGCTTTTATTTGCTTTACTTTTTCTCCCCAATTTTATGGTTTTGTACCCCCTTCCCCTGAAACATTGTAATAGTGTAGGACCTTTATTTTCTACTTTTACTGCTTTCTCTATAACTGTCTAGTTTAATAGGATTGTATGGCAAGATATAAAACGAATCGCTAGATAACCCTAAAGATAGGACAAGTAACTGAATTCAATACATTATTAACACACTCACCTCTAGGGTAACCTCACATGTTACCTTCGAAAAAAATAAGTCATGTTCCTCGAACGTGGGGACGCTTTAGCAAAGACCATCGAATAAAAAAGATCGTAGTCCCTCGATGACCCTTCGATGCTGCCTTTAATAAAGAATCTTAGTCCCTTACAATAAAATTGCTAAAACGCCTTGCAAGTTTCCTTTATGATTGTACGACGACGCTCGCCCGTCCCGTCACATCCGACGATAGGGCTTCCTACTAACTAATGGTAGGAAAGTGATATCTAAGGAGGAGGAAAATATTATGAGAGACATTTGAGTAGGTAGATAGCTCGTAATCGCTTGCTCACAACATTTTTTTACACAAAACACCTTTTTTTTGAAATATTTTCAAAAAAAACAAACACTCTGTATACATTCTTAACTAATACAAGAATAATTACAAAGTTGTCATACTTAGGCATTTTCAAACACATACACAAAGAATTTTTAAAGCAAAGTGAGTTAGCGACTAAGAGCCCGTAGATAAATACAGATGAAAAGGATGGTAACACCTTCCTTTTTCATAACCTACCCCCCCCCCCCCCCCCCCCCCCGAACTCTGAAAATCTCAACGTCTTTCCTGTTCTTTTCACCCTTTCCTTATTGGATAAAATAAAAGTCGGTGGTGACTCTAGCTACCCGCAACATTTGTGATAAAATGCAAACCAAGTCAGTTCTCCCACCGTATTACAATAGCAATCAATCTGTGGGAGTTGTGCTAATTTCTAATCCTGCGCAAGTACAACAACATCAGCAAGGCAATTAGCATAAGTCAGATGCACCCAAAAGATATTTTACTAAGATCAACATGTCATTGTCTCAGGCATTACAACATCTATTGTAGGCAGAGCTAATAACATTAAGAGTTCTGCCTTTGAATCCCAACACCTCTTCCCCCAAGTACAATCCTAATGTAAGATGTGCCTATAACTCCAATAGTCCCGGACATCACACAAATAGCTGTTGGGATTTGAAAAATAAAATTCAAGATATGATTGATAATAAAGAGATTGAATTTGATCCTCCCGAGACCCGCAATGTGATTACTGCTCCTATGCTTAAGCACGACAAAGGCATCGGTGCTATTGATGATGTTTTATATGTTTCAATTGTAAGTGACTTGACTACTCCCCTCCTCATTATTAAGAATAATTTTTTGCAAGCCGATTTATTTTTGGGTTGCATTGAAAGATGCTACTGCTGCGCAGCCTAACCCAATGGTTGCAAACTGCTGAAAGAAGGTATTCAGTGTCTGATGGATAACCATATAATTCTAGTTGAGAAGAATCCTTCTATTGAGAATTTGTTTCAAGAATGGTAACTTGAAGAAGTAACTGTAATTTTTGGCACTCTTATCAAGATCACTTCCAAAGGCCCTGTGAAGATTATGGCTGAACCTAGAGTTGCTCCTCTGATAGTCACCACACCCAGACCAATCCCATACTCCTCTAACAAGCCAACCCTTGGAATTATGGGGCCGATGTCTACTACCATGGAGTCAAGAAATAACCATTGAATGTTGAAATTGAAGGTATTGAAGTTATTGATTCCAACATTGACAATATTGCTGGGACCAGTAAAGTTACTAGAAGTGGAAGCATTTTCTCTCTAAAAATATAGCTACACCAGTTCGTGTTACTGCTACTGAGTCAACTAGTAAGACTCGGGGAAAAGAGAAAATGACAGAGCCTTCTCTGATGGAGGCACCTAAAGAAGCTACCACTGAAGATGCCTCCAGGCAAGAGTTGGAGGAGGTACTAAAGATCATTCGGAAAAGTGATTTCAAGATTGTTGAACAGTTGGAATAGACCCCCTTCAAGATATCCATGTTATCCTTGTTATTGTGTTTAGAAGCCCATGCTCAGGCTTTGAAGAAGTTCTTAAAATCTTCACACGTGCCACAAGAAATATTTGCTGATAAATTTGAGAATTATGTTGCTAGCCTGACGACTGATAATGGGTTAGACTTTTCTGATGCCGACTTGACTCTCGAAGGAAGATACCACAACAAGGCCTTGTATGTCTCTATTGAATGCAGGGGCACTGCTTTAGCTCATGTGTTGGTGGATACAGGTTCCTCGCTGAATGTCTTACCAAAGGGTTCTCTAGACAGACTTGATTGTGAAGGGATTACGCTGAAACCTTGTGACATTGTGGTGAGAGCCTTTGATGGTTCGAAGAGGATGGTGCATGGATAGATAGATCTTCCGATCAGAGTAGGTTCGCAGGTATTCGATTCTATCTTATATTTAATGGATATTAGACCTCCATATTCCTATTTACTTGGACGCCCTTGGATTCATAGGGCATGTGTTGTTACCTCTATGTTGCATCAAAAGCTGAAATATCCTGTGAAAGGAAAGGTTGTTACAGTTTGTGGTGAAGAGGAGTATATGGTGAGTCACTTGAACTTATTCAAGTATGTTGAGATGGATAGTGAATTCATCGAAACCCCCTACCAGAATTTTGAAGTTATCCCTTGAACGACTACCGTTACTGAAGGCATTTCCACTATTCCTAAGGTTACCAGGGTGCCGCCCATAATGACTTCTTTGAAGGATGCTGGAGTTGTAGTAGGAGAAGGTGGTTGTACTACTTGGGGTCAGTTTGTTGACATTCCTTACAAGTTTGGAAAATTCGGTTTGGGTTTCACTGTAGAGGATCATAAAGTTGTGTGTCATGCTCGTACTAGAAGGCCACCATTCCGCATAAGCAACAATGGAGTTAACACGGTAGAAGATGCTGAGGGTGATTATGACATAGACAGTTGGATTTTTCCATCTACCGGCAATGGGCTCAGAAACTAAATGAGTGAAAGTTATACCAATCTCCTTTAGTCAAGAGCAAATGCTACTTGTTGTTTTATTTCTTTCAAGTTTGGTTATGTAATTTTAAAACAATAACTTTAAGCCTTGTGTCTTACCCGCAGAACAATGGTTCATCTGTTAGGGTTGTCATTTCATTAACATATTTTCATTCGATAAATCATTGGACGTTTTGCATTCAAATTTTGCGCTCTTTGTCTTTCTTTTATTTTATCACTTTTAAAATAGCTATGTGCTCTTACACACACCCACACAACAAATTGCAGATCCACATCCATTATGGTTCCCGTTGATAACAATTCTACTATTGCCACTTATAACTTTGAAAATCCGATCTACCGAGATGAGGACAAAGGTGAGGAAGATTGTGAAGTACCTGGAGAGCTTGCTAGGTTGCTAATGCAAGAAGAAAGAGCCATACAACCGCATGAAGAGCCAATTGAGGTTGTGAACTTGGGTACTGAAGAGGACAAGAAAGAGGTCAAGATATGTTCCAATCTAGAAGACATTGTCAAGAAAAGATTAATCTATAAGTTTGAGTGACTATGTTTAGATCTTTGCTTGGTCATACGAAGACATGCCATGGCTTGATACTGATATTATGGCTCACCGTCTAATGATGAAAGAAGGTTGTTCTCCAATAAAGCAGAAGGTTCGTCGTATGCATCCCGAGATGTCTGAAAGATCAAAGCTGAGGTTATAAATCAGTAAAACGTGGGTTTCTTGGTTGTTACGTATTATCTCCAATGGGTTGCAAATGTGATGTCAGTACCTAAGAAGGATGGAAAAGTATATATGTGTAGACTACAGGGATCTGAACAGGGCAAGCCCCAAAGATGACTTTCCGCTACCATATATTAATGTTCTGGTTGATAACATTGCTCAACATAAAGTATTTTCTTTCATGAATGGTTTCTCAGGTTATAATCAGGTCAAAATGGCACCTGAAGACATGGAGAAGACTACTTTTATTACATAGTGGGGCACTTTTTATTACAAAGTTATGCCTTTTGGTTTAAAGAATGCCGATGCAACATATCAGCGTGCTATGGTAGCCTTGTTCCATGACATGATACATCACGAGATAGAGGTTTATGTTGACGACATGATAGCCAGATCTCAGACTAAAGTGGAACATCTTGACCACCTACACAAATTGTTTGAAAGATTGAAGAAGTACAAGCTGAGATTGAATCCAAACAAATGTACCTTTGGAGTATGATCCAGTAAACTCCTAGGTTTCGTCGTCAGTGGTAAAGGTATTGAGGTTGATCCCGCTAAAGTAAAAGAAATTAAAGAAATGCCAAATCCCCATACTGAGAAGGAAGTTAGAAGTTTCTTGGGACGATTAAACAATATTTTCAAATTTATTTTTCATTTGATCGCTAATTGTGAGCCGATCTTCAAGTTGCTGAAGAAAGATCAAGTAGTAAAATGGAATGACGATTACCAGATAGCTTTTGACAAAATCAAGGAGTACCTTCAAGAACCTCTGATTATGATGCCACCAATTGAAGGAAGACCTTTGATCATGTACCTAACAATGTTAGAAACCTCAATGGGGTGTGTACTGGGGCAACATGAAGAGTCTGTTCTAAAAGAGCATGCGATATACTACCTTAGCAAAAAGTTTACCGACGGTGAAACAAGATACTCACTACTCGAGAAAACTTGCTGCACTTTGGCATGGGCTGCTCGCCGACTAAGACAATATATGTTGACTCATACTACTTTGTTGATCTCTAAGATGGACCTTATAATATATATATATATATATATATATATATATATATATATATATATATATATATATATATATATATATATATATATATATATATATATATATATATATATATATATATATATATATATATATATATATTCGAGAAACCCGCTCTATCCGGAAGAATAGCAAGATGGAAAATGATCTTGACAGAATACGTCATTCAGTACACTACTCAGAAAGAAATCAAAGGAAGTGTACTGGCAGATCATTTGGCTCATCAAGCCGTATATGACTATCAATCTATGAATTTCGAGTTCCCATATGAGAATATCATGCTAGTTATATATTGTGAAGATCCTGGACCGTATAAGGGACCTGATCCAGGATCCTGTTGGACTATGGTTTTTGACGGAGCTTCCAACGCATTTGGTAATGTAATTGGTGTTTTGATCATCTCTCTCAAGGGTTTTCATACGCCTTTCACCGCCAAATTACATTTTGACTATACCAACAATATGGCCAAATACGAAGCGTGCATCATGGGTATCAAAGTTGCTATTGATATGAGAATCATGTTCTTGGATGTATATGGGGACTCAGCCTTAGTCATAAGTCAAATCAAGGGAGAGTGCGATACGAAGCATCCAAATCTCATTCCTTATCGGGAGCATGTATTGACATTAATTTTGTACTTCAAGGAAATCACTTTTGGACATATCCCACGAGAAGATAATCAGTTGGCAGATGCATTGGCAACTATTTCAGCTATGTTCAAAGTCATATGGGACAACGAGGCTCCTCGAATTACTATTGAGAGACTGGACGAACTGGCACATTGTTGCAAAGTTGATACTGATGGAGTAGAGGAAAGACCTTGGTACCATGAAGTGAAGAGATACCTCGAAGCCCAAGAGTATCCTGAAGGGGCATCTATTAATGATAAGAAATTCTTACGGAGGTTCTCGTCCACATTCTTTCTGAGTAATAGAATTTTGTACAAATGCAATCATGATTCGACTTTGCTTTATTGTATGGACAAGAAGGAAGCTAAGAAGATTATGGAAGAAATTCATGAAGGTATCTTTGGTACTCATTCCAGTGGGAATACGATGGCTAAGAAAACTCTGAGAGCAGGTTTTTATTGGTCAACCATGGAAACTTATTGCCATCACCATTGCAGAACATGTTGCAAATGCTAGATTTATGCTGACAAGGTACACGTGCCTCTGGTTCCTCTGAACATCTTGACTGCTCCTTAGTCGTTCACAATGTTGGGAATTGACATGATTGGAGAGATTAATCCTACTGCTTCCAATGGGAATCATTTCATCCTCGTCGCTATTGATTACTTCATGAAGTAGGTTGAAGCATCATCGTTCGCCTCCGTTACTAAAAATGTTGTGGCCCGATTCATTAAGCATAACCTTATCTGTCAATGTGACATCCCCGAAAGGATCACCACAGATAATGGAACCAATATCAACAATACTATGTTCATAGAACTCTGTACGCAGTTCAAGATTAAACACCATAATTCTTCTTTGTATCGATTGAAGATGAATGGCGCAGTAGAAGCCGCCAACTAGAATATCAAGAAGATTATACAGAAGAAGACAGTGACATACAAATATTGGCATGAGATCTTACCATTTGCTCTTCATGGGTATCGTACCTCAGTACAGACATTAACAGGGGTGACCCCATTCTCCCTAGTCTATAGTATGGAGGTTGTCTTACCTGTCGAAGTCCAGATTCCTTCTCTACGGATTATGAGAGATGTAGGTTTAGAAGAAGACGAGTGGATTCAGACTAGGCTAGACCAAATAAATTTGATCCATGAGAAAAGGCTTGCGGTTGTCTGTCATGGTCAGATGTATCAGAAGAGTATGATCAAAGCCTTCAACAAGAAAGTCAAACATCAAGTATACCAGGCTGGCGAATTGTTAATAAAGCACATCATCTTACCACAAGGTGATCCGAAGGGCAAGTATACTCCCAGATACGAAGGGCCATTTGTGATTAAGAGGATATTTTCTGGAAGTGCTATGATACTGACCACCATGGACGATGAAGATTTCCCGCACCCTGTAAACCCGAACGTAGTTAAAAAATACTACGCATGAAAAAGGCCCGCTAGGTTGACTGGCCTAGGAAAAAATAAGGGCATCCCATCGAACCAAAAGAGTTCGGGAAGTCGGCAAGTCAAAAATATGAAAACATGAAAAGTGGACACCCGGCAAGTCAAAAACATGAAAGGGCGGCTTGGGCAAAAAAGGGTTTCCTGGTGGACTGAAAATCCGCAAGGGTGGTTCAGGCAATAGTTATGAATTAAAGTGTACGACTATGTCCCGTTGGATCACTTACGTACAACAAGAGTTATCATCAACATCATGTTCATATGGTATAGAACGATTCAGTCAACTTCTTCCGACAACAAGGGATGAGATGCTTGAAGACATAGGGGCGATAACAGAGTTGAAACCCAATGGGATCACTTCCACATTGTTGTTTTTCCTTACTGTTCTTTGTATTTTGCTTTTCATTTTTGCGACGATTTCCTCTTACTATGATCTCTGTCTCCTTGAACAAAACTGCTTGTTTATGGGCAAAACTATCAATAAAAATATAATTTAAAATTAAAACTTACTTTCTCTGTTTTGTTTGCAAAAATGTCCAATGACTAAATTGAATGAACATATGCATATGAATGTAATTACTGTTAACAAATATATGCATAAAAAAAGGTTAGCATATACTAAAGACTCTAGGAGTTGGGATAACGTTCAAGTCGTCCACAAATCTCCATAGAGGAATCTCCATAGAGCTAACTTTAGAGACTCATCCTCGATAGAGATACATTCCTCAGTGAGTCTGATATACCTTTAGACAGAAATTGAGGCACCTTCCAGCAATTCACTTGATCAGCTTCCCCAGTAGGTCCCTAGAAGGTAAATAAGTGCAATCATTTCTCTAGCATATGACAGAAACTTCCTCCGCAGAATCTATGAAATTCCAATTGCCATCAGAGACGATTCCCTTAGAACAGTTTATAGGAATTTACTTCCCCAACGGTGTTTATTACTCCAACACTATAAAATCCCTGACATAATTCTATTCTCTAACAGAGTTATCTTCTCAACATGGTTTATTTCCCCAGCAGGGTTTATTTCCCCAACAGGATTTATTTCCCCAAAAGAGTTTATTTCCCAAACAGAGGTTATTTCTACGGTTATCTTAATTCCCCGACAGAATTCTCTTCCCAGGTTAGATGTCATTCAAAGATGTCCTCCCCAAAAAGGTTGACATCCACACATTAGAGGAGTATCCATCTCTTCCATCCCTAAGTAGAAGTCGGACGTCCCCAACAGAATATTCTCAAACGAAAAGCAAGACTCCCCAGCAAAGATGCTCTAGGAAAGATTAAAGATTCATATTCTTCATCCCCGGCAACAGGAAGAGATTTATTTCCCATGGCCAAAGATTTTATACGAAGCTACCATTGCCGTCAGCGAAATCTTACGTCCATGCATCATTTACAAAACATCATAGCATATGCATACAAAATGCATACAATATTCTCATTTATTTTGAGAGCACCATTACGCAATGCATACATCATGACATTTCATAAAACTAACTTTCATCTTTTCAGGAAAGGTTCGTAAGCAAACAAATGTCACCAGCAAATTTCAAACAGGTCGCAGATTAATTCCCAGAACAGGACATGGAAACTATCTATACGACCAAGCGATATGAATTCTCGAAACAAGACGACTTTACCAATAAAAATCAGGTCTTATATTAATTCCTGAAATAGGACGGAGCAATTATCTATACGACCAAGCGGTATGAATTCCTGAAACAAGATGGGTCAAATATTAATTCCTGAAAAGGGAGGGACAACTATCTATATGGCCAGGCAAAGATTAATTCCCGAAACCGGAAGAGACAACTATTTATGTGACCAGGAAAAGATTAATTCCCAAAACATGACGGGGCAACTATCTATATGACCAGGTGGTATGATTTCACGAAACAGGACGGGTTTACCAACAAAAACATTTTTTAGATTAATTCCCGAAATAGGACGGAGCGACTATCTGCATGACCAAAGCATCTTCCTTCAGATACCGAATTTTGAAAAGAATCTCCTTCAGGGCCTTCATTCTAAAAAGCATTTTTGTTTAGGAAATTTCCATTCCATCAGATCAAGTCGAGCATGGACTCATTATGATATTCCTATCAATAGTCACTTGGGATGGCATCTTTAAGCTCATCCCCAGCGACGTTCTATCATCTCTCCGAATGGAATATTTAAGCCCAATAAGTCAATGCTATCAACCAATAGCGTTACTTCATGCACTGCCGAGTGTGAATTTTTGAGCACTTAAGTGTCTAATTCTCTCCCACCTTCAAATCACGAATAACGGACGTGGCAATCTAACTCTTCAGGTTTAAGAAGATTGAACAAGGGCAGCTATTGTACCCTAAAATTTACCCTCCCATTTTCTTCAAGACACCTCCTCATGCTCCTAGGGTTTTCAATTGCTCAAGGCTACTCAATGCTTGATCAGACAAATTCTCCTCTTAAGTAGTTGACCTACAACTAGGGTTTCACTTTTCTCAAGGAAATTGGAGCTTATAATGCCTCGAGTGAGTTTCATGGTTCCTCATATGCTTCAAGGTACCCTCATGACAAGTTTCAATCCTAGCATCACAATTTTGCTCAGCCAATTGCTCAAATGAGTAAAAATTAATTATATTGGGTAAAAAGTCAACTATGGTCAACATACAGTCAAACTTCAAGATTTTTGGTCGACATCAAGATTTTGAAATCCCATTCATCATTTGATCATGGGTTGACCATTATTCATCAAGAAAACTCTCAATTTATCAAAAGTCAAAAGTTACTAAATTAGGGTTTTCATAAGGAGAAGTCAACTGAACTTTGACCAAGCACAACTTTCACATGCTTCATCAGATTTTTCTCAACCCAAACTCATTTTGAATAAAATTAAATTCTCTACAAATTTGATTCTCTAACCTCAAGTCCAAAAAATGCTTCATTTGAGAGATATGGGCCAATACATTATAGGTCATTTCAAAAGTCAACAAAAAACACATTTTGTCAAGAAAACTTACATCAATATAAATTCTTCAAATGTAAAAATGGTTAACATAGAGATTGTATAGGACATCTTTAGCTTTCCAAAAATTAAAAGATCACCTTTAAATGATAAAAATTGAGAGATTTATGATTGGTACAAGTTGGGAAATTTTGAGAAATCACTAACAATTGATATTTTGCACGTTGGAGAAAATGAGCTTATTGGAGAAGACGACCGAATCTAGGGCTTCGGTGCTTCTCCAGTCCAGTAACTTTGTTTTATTATATGACTATTTTGTTTCATCCATGTTACGGATGTACAGCTACCCTAGTGCAAGCGCGCGCGAGATAAGGTTTTTTGGTGTTTTGGGATTTTTTCACATTTTTCATATTTTTGTAGGTTTTGTTATGTATTGCAATGCACACATTCCCCTAACGCAAGCCCACGCTTGGCGCAATGGCAAGCCTTTCTGGGCAGGAGGCTAAGGGCGTGGGTTCAACACCCACCCTTGGCAATTTTTACTTTATTTTGTTTCTAACTTGGTTTTTCTTAATTTCTTTCCAACCCTAAATTCACTTAACCACAAAACCTTTTTACAAACCCTAATTAGCTTTTAGTTTCTTTTAATTAACTTTTTTTTTAATTAATTTTTTTTCTCTTAAATATAATTATTTAATTTTTATTTTTTTTATCATTAACCTTTTTTATTAATTTAATTAATTAACTTTTTTTATTAATTAAAATGAAATAGTTTTAGGTTTATTTTAATCATCATTAAAAAAACCTTTTCCATAAAAAAATCATCAAAAACATTTCTTTTTTACTTTATTTTTATTTTATTTTATTTTCATAGATAAAGTGTATGGGGTTCGCAATTTGTAATAACTTAGATTTATCGCTTTCCTTTTTCATTATTATGTAACTGTTTTCCGGGTTGTAATAGCTTAGGGTTTTACTTTCCACTTTCTATTATGTAACTGCCCCAAAGTCGTGTAATAAGTTTATGTTTACATTTTCTGCTTTTACTTTCTGCACCTTTACTGTCTTTTTTTATATTCGATATTATTGCTTAGTAAATAGGATTGTATGGAAAAACTAAAACGAATCCTTAAAAACCCTAATTTCAAAAGATAAAATAAATGGATACAACACACTCGCACCTCTAGGGTAACCTCCTTTGTTGTCTTCGTAATAAAAATAGTCATGTCCCTCGAAAGTGGGGACGCTTTAGCAAAGTCCCTCGAATCAAAGATCATAGTCCCTCGATGACACTTTCGATGTTGCCTTTTGGTAAATGATCTAGTCCCTTACAAAAATTGCTAAAGCGTCCTTACCAGTTGCCTTTGATGACTGTACGATGGCCCTACATATGTCCCTTTACATCCAACGACAGGGCTTCCTACTAACTAATGGTATGTATATCACTATCTTAAGGAGGAGAAAAAGTACAAGAACGACCTTGAGTGGGTAGAATACTGTTAATCGCTTGCTCACAAATCTTTCAAAACAAAACATTTTCACATCAAACTTTCAAAACGAAATATTTTCAAATGAACACTTTGTACGCATTCTTGAGAACTGATACAAGAGTCGTTACAAAGTTCAAATTTCAAAATATTTTTCAAACACTTACACAAAAAAGCAAATTTTCAAAGTGAGCTTAGTAATTAAGAGCCCGTAGATAAGTACGAATGAAAAGGGTGCTAACACATTCCCTTTTCATAACCTACCCCCAAACTCAAAGTCTTCAAGGTCTTTCCTGTTATTTTCACCCTTTCCTTGTTGCATAAAATAAAAGTCGGTGGCGACTCTTGCTATCCGCAACATTTGCGATAAAATGCAAAACAAGTTAGTTCTCCCACTGTCTTACAATTATCTTCACATCAATATTTCCAGAGCCAATGATCTTCTTTTTCTGATTGCCATCTGAAACTATCAAGGACTCCAGACTTAAGTTCCAAATCTTTGATCATATTCCTTTCACCCATCATGTGTTGCAAACATCCATTTTACTGGTTCCATAAGTGGTGTTTCAGTTGCACTATCAAGAACATCTTCAACATAGATGATCTGATCTTTGGGTACCCATTTTCTTGGTCATTTCTTGTTAGCAGTATCCCAAGCCTCTTCTTCCATTTCTACTAACACCATAGATCATTGAAGTCATTTTGCTTCTATTTATGCTTTTAGCTAGGAAATGCTGAAAAGCTCCATCATATCTGATTACTTCATCAGTAATAGATGTGGTAGAGATTATATCTTCTTATAATCTATTTGATTTTGAGAGCTAGAAATAATTTTTCTAAAACAAATCATTTTTCATTTAAATTAGAAATGTTTTTCTCATCATTAGTAGAGTTTTCAAAAGTAACTACAAACTTCTTTTTCAGAGTTTTGTATTTACCTAGAAGAGTTTGATAATTTCTCACCATTTCAGAAAAATAAAACTCAAGTTGAAAACAAGAAAGAGAAGCAATTACCTCAACTTCATCTTCAAAGTCTGACTCATCATCTTCTATCAGCTCATATTCTAATGTTTCTTCATTTGTGCTGGTTCTGGCCATGAGTGCCACGTTTGCATGATCTTCATAAGAATCTTCATCTTCTGATTCTGAATCATCCAATGTTGCCATGATACCTTTATTAGTATTGTATGCCTTCTTAGGTTTCTTATCCCTTTTGCGCTTAGGGCATTCATTTTTGTAATGTCCAGCCTGAAGATGTGAAAAACACAAGAAGGGGGGGGGGGGGGGGGGGGGGGGGGGTTGAATTGAAAACTTGAATCTAAAAGCTTAATGATACAGTATTTTTATCCTGGTTCGTTTGATCTCAAACTACTCCAGTCCACCCGTCAAGGTGATTTCGCCTCTCTCAAACGAGGTCTTAATCCACTAATCTCAACAAGATTACAAAAGCTACTTTAACAACTGTTAAAGTCTTCTTGAGTACAACCACAATCCGGTTGATCTCAAGGATCTCTTTTTCAATAGATTAAACAATAAGTGTTGTTGGTTTTCTAACAAAAACGGTTTATCACAACTGTGATAAATTACACAGGTTTATAGCTTAGAATAAAGAATGAATTTTCTTACAGCTTGAATATGCGTGAGTGGTGATCTAGCAAATTGTTGTGTGTACGTACGTACTTCATTTTGAAAGCTTACTTGTTTATATAGGCAGTGTAATGACGTTGATCATAAAGCATGTTTAATTTCATTAACACACTTTCCTTTTGGAGAAGATCCTGTCTAAAGGAAGCCGTTGGAATTGATGATGTCTTGAATGTTTAGTAACGCTTTAGAATCTTTTCTCCTTACTGCTGATGACGCTTCAGAATATTGATTACTTGGTTTGATATGTTCTTATTCAGAGTCAGAGTTTACTTTGATTAAGCGCAGGTTCTGGTCATCAATCTTCAGCGTATGTTCTGATTGCTTCAACGTGTAGCACTTATGGCTTATCTTCTGATGCTGATTTGATCAGAACTTCTGCATACATAGAACATATTTTTAAGGTGCATATTTTTCTTTGTATTTATTTATTCTTTGTATTTGTTATCATCAAAACTCTAACCAAGGGTTGTAGAATCAAAATATGTTCTAACAATCTCCCCCTTTTTGATGATGACAAAAACCAGATTTTTCAATTAAAAAATAAAGAATAAAAAGTTTAGAATAAAGAAGAAAAACTCCCCCTGAGTTGATTACTTCCCTTAAGTTCCTTAAGTCCTTGAGCATCAGAATTTAACTGTGTCTTTCATCAGAGTTTGTACCTGTACCTGTTCAAGCTTTTCAGAAGATAAAGGTTAAGTAGTCCAGAATGTTTGAGACTTCTGTCTCAGTAAACCGTTATTGAAAATATCTTACTTTCTCCCCCTTTTTCTCAATTATCAAAAAAGGAAATATAATTAGAGCTAAAATAGTTGATTTATATTAAAAAGCAAGAAGCAATGGTAAGTAGTCCAGAACAGAAGCAATGTAAAACAAATGTTATAGATAAACAGATTTAAAACATAAAAGAATCTAAGAGGGAAGAGGAATGCGTGTGAACAAAGCTTCCAGCAAGCCCTTGATCTGAGTGTTAGATTCTTCTTGTTTGCCCAAGATGCTCTTGATTTCTTTGTTTGTGTCCTCCTGCTTATCCAACCTTTCCTGGATAACAGCATTTGCTCTCTTCAATTCTTCCAGAGTTTGCATGACATAGGAAGGAGCTGGAGATTCTTCAGTATCTGGATGCTTCTCAGAGCATTCTGCAGCTTGATCACATTGAACCATTTCCTCTGCTGAGATCATCTCTTCAGGAGCAGCAGTCAGGGAGAGACCTTCTGATTCTGGTTGAACTTCATCTAAGGGATGATGTTCTGACCAGGGAGCATTATCCAGAGGGAGAATCTCTTCCTTGAGCAGATGAATCAGAACTTGGTCTTCAAAAACCTTTAGCATATCACTAAAATTCCGTTGAACTTGTTCATAGCTCTGTTCTTTTAGCTTTAGTGTTTTTGAACTTAGCCAGTTTCTGAAGCTTGTCCATAGATAATCAGAAGCAGCAGGATTAATCGTCTCTAGACTAGCATGCTTCATGGAGGTTATCCATTCCTGTATTCCTGTTTCAAACATCAACAAACTTGTACCAACATCTGGTGTTGTTTCAGTTGGTTTTGGTTTGGGAATGGCAGTTTTGTGAGATATAGCAGCCTGTCTTTCCAATGCAATTGGATCAATGACAAGTCTTACGTTGTTAGCTGGATTGCTCTTGGGTGAAGGAGTGGGAGAGTCGGGTATGATAATTGGACTGGTAGGGGAATTTGGTGGTGTGGATTCCAGAGAAGAAGGAATTTGTGGAATGTCCAAGATGGTGAGAGGCATGCGAATGGCAAGTGGTTCAGTGATTCCCGGGATTGGTATAGTATCTGAATTTGAAGTAGGTTCTTCAGATTGGTTGGATGAAACATTGTGAGGTTCTGGTTCATGGGTCTCAGATGGTTGATTCTCAGAAGTTTGAGCTTCTGGTTGTTTAGGTTGAGGTGATGGTGGATGAGGAATATCTTGTTGTGGAGAGAGAGGTAGTGGAATATCTTATTGTGGAACATATGTTGTAGTTTCGGAGTTTGGATTATCAGGAATTTGAGGATTTGGATTTTATGGTGTGGGAGCTGAAATGTCTTGGTCAAAAGAGTCAATATCAGACAGAACTTTGGCAAGTTCTGGTTGAGTTTGTTCAGGATTTGGATTGATAGGAAGGGAGTGAGTTTCTCTTAGACTTAGATTTTCTGATGAATCAAACCTTATGTCAAAGTCATCCAAATTTTCTGGGGTTGGATGTTCTGATTGGGTAGTTATGGTTTCAGATGTTGATATAGTTATTGATTCTTAAACAGTAACAGAGGAAGGATTACCTTTCTTTTTAGCAGCTTTTGGAGTCCTCTGGGATGATCCTTCTGTTGCTTCCTTCCTTTTCTTGATCTTCCTCAAAACAACTTCTGGAGCAGCCTAATGCAAGTCCTGGATATTTATTTCTGGTTCAGTGCCATCTGCCTTACACGCATCCATATATCTGACAATTATCTGAGGCTTGGATTCAAACTCAGAGAAAATAGGAAAATCATCTAGAGGAATTCTTTTGGAAGTGATGGTTGCAAAAGAAGTAACGTTGGGTTCCTTCTTGATGTTCTTAATGATTTTCATCTTTTTCAGATTTTTTGCGTTCAGAGGCTTCCCAGCAGTTGCTTCTAGTGAGCTAATTTCCTGAGCTTCATTCAAATGCTCTATCAGCCTATTCTCTGTCAGAATATCTGATATGAGTCTTCCTAGGGGGTATCCATTCCCTTTTGGTATGCTCATCTTCTCTTGTTTCCTTTACACCGGTCCTCAGATGATTAAATAGCAAGTGAGAGAGGTTTACCTTAGTCTTCTTGGAGATAAGGTAGATCAGAAACTGCTGATCAATGTTTATGTAATCAGGAGATCTAGTTGGCTTCCTGTGGTTGATGCATCCCAGAATTATTTTAGCCCAAATTCTGTGATGATCTTTCAGATCCCTAATCTTGCTGGAGGGTAGACCCAGAGTAAATATTTCCATTGCAATAGAAGCAACATCAGAACATCTTTTAGCCATGTCAATACATCTGACACCTCCACCATTGTAACCGATAAGTCTTGAAATTAGGTCTTCTGTAATGACAATCTTCTTCCCCATGACATACGAGGTAACTTGATGGTTTGAGTAGGAAGCATGTATCCAGAATTATTTGATAAGAATTGGAAACGTTGGCCCTAGAAGACGGTCAAAATATTTGTTCCAACCTTGAGCATTGACATCTTCATAGAGATTGAAGCCGTTTTCTTGAAGGCTTTCAAAGTCAACAATCAGTTCTGAAAGAACTTCCAGATTGTCAATGGGAGTGACTAGCATTCTGTATGGTTCTTCGTACTGTTCCATAGAAGCAGTTTCCTGAGTACTGATGTTTTGGACGCTTGAAGAAGCCATGTTCACACAAGAATTTTGAGAAAGATGAAAGGGTTTTTTGAAAGTACGAACTGAAAATAATTGAAGATATTGAGAGAGTAAAAGTGAAAGACTGTAAAGAGTGAAACTTGAGTTTAAATAGATTTTCTTGAAAGCATAAACAGTAAGAGAGAGAAACAATTAGTCATGATTAGAAGCATTAATGACATCTGATTTTAGGGGATTCAGAAAGATATTGGAACGGTTACCCATGACGTGTGTCTCAATGCACCCAATCAGCGCTTTTGACCTTTCAGAAAAGTGAACGCGTGTTCAGCCTTAAAAGGTAGTTGATGAATGGATGACAATTGTTTGCTTACGTGAATAACACATTTCTATCCTTGAAATGAAACGCTCAGATCTTCATGGATAGATTCTGATGCAATCTGTACTTCTAACACTCTAAAGGCAGGTTGATCAGTAGTTCACAGAAAATAACTAAGTTCTGAAGGTTAAGATATGTAAATAAAACAATTTATTATGGGCAAAGCTTCATGCTGATATGTTTCAGAATGAAGTTAAACCTATCTTCAAAAAGAGGTTTTGTAAAGACATCAGCCCATTGATGGTCTGTGTCAATGAATTTTAAGTTAAGAATCCCTTTCTGAATATAGTCCCTAATAAAATGATGTTTTATTTCTATATGCTTAGCCCTAGAATGAAAAATGGGATTTTTACTGAGACAAAAAGCAGAAGTATTGTCACAGAGGATAGGGATGTTACTCTCAAATATATTGAAGTCTTCAAGTTGACTTTTCATCCAGAGCATTTGCGTACTACATCCACCAGCTGCTGTGTATTCAGCTTCTGCTATTGATAGTTCTATTATGGATTGTCTTTTGCTGGACCATGAGATCAGATTTTCTCTCAGAAACTGGAAGCTTCCAGAAGTGATTTTACATTCTACTCTATATCCAGCAAAGTCAGCATCACAGTATCCTACTAAGCTGTAATCACTTGATTTTCTATAAAACAAACCCAGATTAGAAGTACCTTTCAGATACTTGAAAATTCGCTTAACTGCTGTTAAGTGAGATTCTCTTGGATCTGATTGGAATCTAGCACAAATGCAAATACTGAATAGAATGTCAGGCCTTGAAGCCGTCAGATAGAGAAGAGAACCAATCATACCTCTGTAGACCTTCTGTTCTACCCTTTTACTTACCTCTTCCTTTTCTAGAATGCACGTGGGATGCATTAGAATCTTTGGGGGCTTACATTCTGAGAGATCAAATTTCGTCAGAAGTTCTCTGACATATTTTCTCTGATGAATGTATATTCCTTCTGTAGTTTGATTTATCTGAATGCCCAGAAAGAATTTGAGTTCCTCCATTAGGCTCATCTCAAACTCTACCTGCATACATTTAGAAAATTCTCTTCCTAGAGATGGTTTAGTGGATCCAAATATGATGTCATCAACATAAATCTGACAAACTAACATGTCATTCTTAATTATCTTACAGAACAAGGTTGTGTCCACTTTCCCTCTGGTGAATTCCTTTTCTAACAGGAAGTTACTTAGTCTTTCATACTAAGCTCTGGCAGCTTGTTTCAGACCATAGAGTGACTTCTTTAGTTTGAAAACATATTCTGGATTTTTGGAACTCTCAAAACCAGGGGTTGGTGCACATATACCTCTTCATCTATATATCCATTTAATAATTCACTTTGACATCCATCTGATACAGAGTGATGCCTTTATTAACAGCAAATGATATTAAGAATCTGATAGATTCTAACCTGGCTACTGGAGCAAAGGTTTCTGTATAGTCTATCCCCTGTTGCTGACTATAACCTTGTGCTACCAGTCGTGCTTTGTTTCTGATGACTTCACCTTGCTCGTTCAGTTTGTTTCTGAACACCCATTTTGTACCAATGACGTTGAATCCTTTTGGTTTGGGAACCAGATCCCATACGTCATTTCTGGTGAATTGATTTAGTTCCTCTTGCATTGCCAGAATCCAGTTATTGTCCAGAAGTGCTTCATCAATTGTTGTTTGTTCAATAAGAGAAACCAGTCCCATGAGAGATTCTTCAGAGTTTCTGAATGTTGATCTTGTTCTGATTGGATCTTCCTTCTTTCCCAGTATTGTATCTTCTGGGTGATCTATGCTGCTTCTGGATAATATTTTCTGGAGTTGATCAACAGAAGGTGCTGGATTGCTTGCAGTGACTCTTTCTGCTGTTGAGGGAGTGTCTTTGTTGAGAACCTGTGATGAGTTGTCTTCAGTACCTGTGAGTTCAACTTCCATACCTGCAAGGAATTCATTCTGCTTTAACTTTTGAGAGTCAAGCTTATCATCAAACTTAACACTTATTGACTCTTCAACAATATGTGTTTCTGTATTGTATACTCTGTACCCTCTCGAGCATTCAGAGTATCCTAACATAATACACTTTTGTGCTTTAGAGTCAAACTTGTTCAAATAATTTCTTGTATTCAGAATAAAACATGTGCATCCAAATGGGTGAAAATAAGAAATGTTGGACTTTCTGTTCTTCCACAATTCATATGGAGTCTTTTCCAGAATAGGTCTTATGGAGATTCTATTCTGAATGTAACACGATGTGTTAATTGCCTCTGCCCAGAAGATATTAGCAATGTTTGTCTTGTTGATCATGGTTCTGGCCAATTCTTGCAATGTTCTGTTCTTTCGTTCTACAAATCCATTTTGCTGGGGAGTTCTAGGACAAGAGAAATCATGCAGAATGCCTTTTTCATTGAAGAATAATTCAAAATCTTTATTTTCAAATTCTCCACCATGATCACTTCTGAATTTGACAATTCTAAGATCCTTTTCATTCTGAACTTGGTTGCAGAAGGTAACAAACACAAAGTGTGACTCGTCCTTGTGTCTTAAGAACTTTACCCATATCCATCTGTTATAGTCATCTACGATTACTAACCCATAGTTCTTGCCACTGACTGGAGCAGTTTTTACTGGTCCAAATAAGTCAATGTGCAGAAGTTCTAATGGCTTAGAGGTGGAAACAACATTTTTTGATTTGAAAGCAGGTTTTGCAAATTTTCTTTTCTGACATGCTTCACACAGAGCATCTGAATTGAACTTCAAGTTAGGAAGTCCTCTGACCAGATTGAGTTTGTTAATCTGAGATATTCTTCTCATACTAACATGTCCCAATCTTCTGTGCCAGATCCATTGCTCGTTGTTAACAGACAGTAGACATTTTACATTCTGACTCTTTAGTTCAGAATGTTTTATTTTATAAATGTTGTTTTTCCTCTTTCCATTAAATAGGATAGTCCCATCTTTCTAACTAACAACTTTGCATGAATTTTGATTGAAGATTATATCATAACCATTATCACTTAATTGACTTATGGATAACATGTTATGCATTAATCCATCGACTAATAAAACATTACTTATAGAGGGAAGATTTCCATTACCTATTATTCCAGAGCCAATGATCTTTCCTATCTGATTGCCTCCAAAGCACACGTGGCCTCCAGGCTTAAGTTCCAGGCTTAAGTTCTAAGCTTTGGAACATATGCCTTCTTCCCGTCATGTGTCGCGAGCAGCCAGAATCCAGGTACCATGATTGGTGTCTTAGCTTTGCTGCTAAATATATCTGCTACATGTATTATTTTATCCTTAGGTACCCACATTTTCTTGGGTCCTGATTTGTTAGTTTTACCAAAACTCTGATTGAATTTTGGTCTCACAGAATAATTACTACTTTTATATTTTATGTCATGTGTGTGCCCATATATAAAATGTGAATTTAGTGGTGTACATTTTATAACTAAGTCCGTGGCATTTTTTGGTGTAGATACCTTACCTTGATATCCTATCCCTTTTCTTCCATTTCTGCTAACTCCATAGATCATTGAAGCCATCTTGCTTCTTTCTATGTTTTTAGCTAGAAACTTCTGAAAGCTGTGATCATACTCTTTGTTGATCTCATCAGCATTACTGGGAGTTTCAAATATTGTTTCCTTCTGAGAGTGTTGCAAATCATTTTCTAGTTTTGAAATTTTTTCTCTTAACTCAGAATTCTCCAATCTGAGACTCTCAGTCTTTTCAGAGTCAGAGGCAAGATTCCTTTTCAGGTTCCTGAATTTGACTCTGATTTGCTGATATCTTTCCAGAATTTCATTTAGACTTTCAACAAGTTCATCCTTAGTAAAGTTTATGGTAAAGTCAGGGAATACTTCTTCAGTGTCTGATTCTGAGTCTGAACTAGAAGCTTCACTGTCTTCTGATATGTTTGCCATGAGAGCTATGTTTTCTCTTTCCTCATCTGATTCTGAGTCAGCTTCAGATGTGTCAGAATCATCCCATGTAGCCATGAGGCTTTTCTTCTTTTCCTTGAGAAACTTCTTTTTGGGCTTTTCCTTATAAAGCTTTCGGCAATCACTCTTGTAGTTCCCTTGCTCATTACATTCATTGAAGATGATGTCCTTGTTGTTTGGCTATCTGTATCTTGAAGAACCTTCGATTCTTCTGTGTCCAGAGGAGGACTCAGATCTTCTATATCTGGAGGAGGATTCATTCTGATTTTCTGATCTTCTCGGATTTCTGAACTTCCTTTGTCTCTTCTTCCACAATTGGTTCACCCTTCTGGAGAGGAGAGATAGTTCATCTTCTTCTGATGAGGATCCATCAGAGGTTTCTTCCACAGCCTGCAAAACTTTGGACTCATATTTTCTGTTAGATTTTAAAGCTAATGGCTTACCTTGCTTTTGAGGTTCATCTTCTTCTAGCTCTATCTCGTGACTTCTGAGGGAGCTAACAAGTTCTTCCAGAGAGATTTTGTTGAGATCTTTGGCTAGCTTCAGTGTTGTGACCATTGGCCTCCATTGTTTGGGCAAGCTTCTGATGATCTTCTTAACGTGATCAACAGTAGAATATCCTTTGTCAAGAACTTTTAGTCCAACAACAAGAATTTGAAATCTTGAAAACATAGTTTCTATTGATTCACTATCTTCCATCTTGAATGCCTCATACTTCTGAATACGTGCAAGGGCCTTGGTTTCTTTGACTTGAATGTTTCCTTCATGCGTCATTCTCAGAGAGTCAAACATATTCTTGGCAGTTTCTCTCTTTGATATTTTCTCATATTCTGAATATGAGATGGCGCTGAGGAGAATTGTTTTGGCCTTGTGGTGGTTTCTGAATTCACGCTTTTGCTGATCAAACATCATTTTCCTGTCTATCTTCTGACCACGTCCATCAACAGGATGCGTGTATCCATCAATCACCATGTCCCATAGATCAGCATCATGGGCCAGAAAGAAACTCTCAATTTTGTCTTTCCCGTAGTCAAAGTTTTCTCCGTCAAAGATTGGAGGTTTACCACTGAATCTGTCCCTATCTTCATTTTTGTCATTGATGATGTTTTGGCTTGGTCCCACCATAGTGTTTTTCTGATGCTTGGATCTTGTACTGACACGGTTAAGTGTTTAAGCTCAGAACCAGGCGCTTTGATGCCAATTGAATATGTGAAAAATACAAGAAGGGGGGGGGGGGGGGGGGGGGGGGTTGAATTGAAAACTTAAATCTAAAAGCTTAATGACACGGTATTTTTATCCTGGTTCGTTTGATCTCAAACTACTCCAGTCCACCCGTCAAGGTGATTTCGCCTCTCTCCAACGAGGTCTTAATCCACTAATCTCAACAAGATTACAAAAGCTACTTTAACAACTGTTAAAGTCTTCTTGAGTACAACCATAATCCAGTTGATCTCAAGGATCTCTTTTTCAATAGATTAAACAATAAGTGTTGTTGTTTTTCTAACAAAAACGGTTTATCACAACTGTGATAAATTACACAGGTTTATAGCTTAGAATAAAGAATGAATTTGCTTGCAGCTTGAATATGCGTGAGTGGTGATCTAGCAAATTGTTGTGTGTACGTACGTACTTCATTTTGAAAGCTGACTTGTTTATATAGGAATTGTAATGACATTGATCATAAATCATGTTTAATGTCATTAATACACTTTCCTTTTGGAGAAGATCCTGTCTGAAGGAAGCCGTTGGAATTGATGTTGTCTTGAATGTTTAGTAACGCTTCAGAATCTTTTCTCCTTACTGCTGATGACGCTTCAGAATATTGATGACTTAGTTTGATATGTTCTTGTTCAGAGTCATAGTTTACTTTGATTAAGCGCAGGTTTTGGTCATCAATCTTCAGCGTATGTTCTGATTGCTTCAGCGTGTAGCACTTATGGCTTATCTTCTGATGCTGATTTGATCAGAACTTCTGCATACATAAAACATATTTTTAAGGTGCATATTTGTTCTTTGTATTTATTTATTCTTTGTATTTCTTATCATCAAAACTCTAACCAAGGGTTGTAGAATCAAACTATGTTCTAACACAGGCTCCTTTCATTCAAAGCATGTGACTTCCTTTTCAGAAGCTTTCTTTTGATTAGAAGTGGATTCACTTCTTCCATATGTCCTTCGCTGACTTCTAAATTTGCTTTGTCTGTGCATCTTCTTTTTTCAGAGTGATCTATCAGAGGTTCTGAACTCGTACTTACTGATTCCTCTTACTTCTTTAGAGGTTCTCCATTTTCTGATTTTGAGGAGTATAAGTTTCTTATGAACTCTAATCTCTAATATGAGAGCTAGAATCATTCTTCACTTCATATGATCTCTTCATTCTTCTGTTTAGAATCGCCCGTCTTACTTCATGAGAGTAATCCTATGAGCATAGATATTCTGATTCTTTATTATCAGAACATCCATCTATTTGTCAAGCTTCCTTTGAACATAATCTTAATTTTCAGAAGGTTAATATTTCATGAATTTCAAAGAAGCTATGTGCTTTAGAAAATTAACTAACATTTCCAAGCGTCTTCTGAATTTTGATTCTGTGAACAAATTGCAGAATCTGTTCTAATACAAATGTCATCAAACTTTGACGATTTTGACTGAAAATCTTGTTCTTGCAATGCTGAGCTAACTTGTTTAGAGTTAGTTTATCAAGGCTTGTCAGCATATTCGCTTCAGAGTGAATGGCTTTTTCTTTGCATATTTTAAAGCATTATCCATTAAAGAATTCAATAAGCTTTCTTTTGATTCCTGATGAATCAATAAGGTTTCTTTCCTAAGCAGTTTTCAATTTTCCACGAAGCTTTCCAAAGGAAACAATATTTAGAATTTTTGCATTATATCTTCTACCATCTTGGTTAGTTAGGCTTCAGATGTTCTGGCTCAGAGAAATTATTTCTTAGAGATTTGAATTTCTCTGTTCAAGATTTCTGACATTTTTCTGTAGATTTCATCATGAAGTTCCTATGTATCAAAATCAAAAGACAACAATCTTTCTTCTTTACTTAAAGAAATTCCTAATGATATTTTTATGAGAAAGTCTAGGGTGGACTAATCCATTTCTTGAAATCATCTCATACTCACAAAGAATTAATCTTCATCAAGCCAAATTTCTTGTTTTCTGATGATTTGATCTTTGAGCAAATACATTTTTCATCTAATCATATATTTTTAACAAAAGCATTCAACAAATATTACTTCTTATCTGATGAATCTGTCTTGTCCACTAATTCGTCAATCTTATTTTATTTCCAGAATTTAGTCGTTGTCTAGAAGAGCTTCATCTGAAGAGGTTGGCTCAATCAAGGACACCAAACTCAGAAGTAATCCTTCAGGAGGTTTGAAATCTTATTTGGTTCTGATAAGAGCTTCTTTATCTCCCAAAATCAGTTCTTCAGAAGGAGAGATTGTGATTCTGCTTTTCATCTTGATGGATCAGAAGGAGGAATAACTGCATCTGAATTGGGAGCTTCTGATGCTACGACTTCTGGTATCTTCTTCTTGGGTTCTGAATAGGTTATCTCCAAAAGAGAAGATTTTTTTGTTGACATCTTCAGTTTTCGAAGAATCAGAGACTTGTTCAAAGTAATCCTTTTGGATACAATTCAGTACTCAATCATCATCTTTTGATATGAGACTCTAATTGAAGGTGGAGCAACTATCACCCATAGTATTTCTTCAAATAGCATTTGGATCTTTATCTGACACTGTTAGGTGTTTGATATCCATCAATAACAGAACCGGGCTCTGATACCAATTCAAGGTGTGAAGAAAATGCAAGAAAGGGGGTTTGAATTAGGTTTTCCTTTCTTAACGAACTTTTGTTTCTTAACTTTGTTGTGTTGAGTGATGCTTTTTAATGTGTTGTAGAAGCATAAACAATTAAGCATAAGCTGAAGTAAGGAACACATAATATATCCTTGTTCACTTGAGAAACCCTCAAGCTATCCAGTCCACCCTACCAAGGTGATTTCACCTTGAATTGAAGGACTTAATCCACTATAACCAAATCTAATTACAAATGACAACAATAAGTCTGATCAACCTTGCTGAAAACCCCAACAAGTACAGCTAATCCTTATTGCCAAATCTGCAAAGACCGCAACCTATGCTTTCTTAGGAATCCTGACTCAACCGAGTCTCTCAAGGAACAATACAATGATACATTCGGTGATCTCCACGAGATATAGAGATCAAGGACCCCTTAAGAAATCTGACCAACCTAGTCTTTCTTAACAGGATTTCATCTATGATGACCGCAGCCAAAGTCTTCTTGAGAATCCTGACTCAATCGAGTCTCTCAAGGAACCATCAACGTTCGATTGATAATTTTTGTGTTTACATGATTTCTTCTTTCTACGCATATTACAAAAATGAATAAGTTCTAATTGTTTGACACAATTATGAGCAACAACTCTTCTGTACAAATGATTTACATGAAGAACTAAAGATATAACACAATATGAGTAACAACTGTTGTGTTTACATGATTCTACAAAGGTGAATATGATCTAAGTTTAAGTGCAGAATCTTGTAGTCTTCTTGACTTCATTTTCTTTATTTATATTTGGTTAACTTCAGCATGTTTGGCGTAACAGCTCCAACAACATCTGCTTCCATGGCTTTCCAATGATTACAACTTTCATTAGAACATTTGAACGCCAAAAACATTTTAAACATACGATTCTTTTCTTATATAGCCAAGAAAAATAGAGCAGTTGGCTATTTGAAAAAGAGTCTTTAAAAAAGTATTGCTACATCCTTTTCTCTTCTACAACTCAAGCTAGTGGAGAGGTCGTGGAATAAGGCTTTTTCGTGATGTGTACTATTGTACCATGTTAATGTTACATTCTTTCCTTCTGCACTTCAAAGGCTTCTGTGAGAATGATTTTATAAGCAGGAAAATGACATATGGTCTTCAGAACTTCAAGTCTTCAAAGTCTTCAAAACTGCATCTTCAGAGTCTTCAACACTTGGTCGTGAGAATCTGTTGGAGAGAACCTTGGATCAGAAGAGCTTCAAGTCTTAAGAGTATTAAGAGACGAGTCTTTAGAGTCTTCAAAACTTGGTCTTGAGAACCCATTGTAGAGAACCTTAGATCAGAAGAGCTTCAAGTCTTCAGAGTCTTAAAATAATTGCGTCTTTAGAATCTTTAGCACTTGGATCTTTAAGAATCCTTTTAAAAACCTTATTATTAGAAACACAAGTCTTCGGCATCTAGACTTCAGTAGGAACTTTGTCTTCAGGTCTTTTAACTTTGTCTTCTTAAAACATATGGTCTTTTTAGAACTAATTTTTTAGCATATGGACTTCAGTAGAAACTTTGTCTTCAGATCTTCTAACTCCGTTTCTTTGGAACACATTGTCTTTAGAAACTTGAGTCTTTAGCATATGGACTTTAAGTTGAGCTTTGAGTCTTCAAATCATCTGAAAAATTTCTTTAGAATATGTGTATTCATATCAGAGATAACACTTCAGAGCATTCTGAATGTTTTCCTACTGTTCAACAGAGCTTATGTAGCACAAAAACGAAACCAATTCTCTTCTAATGTCTTATCCACGCCATTCATCAGAAGCAAAACATGTTTGTTAAGTACTCAACAATACCAAACATTAGAGTATCAAAATTATTCATATAAACATACTCATTTGTTATCATAAAAACTCATAGATAATATTGCAGAACCAAATCTTGTTCTTACATGACGTGCCTTATGTCTTCAGTCAAGAATATTTGGATACCTTCAAATTATGGACGAAACCTTTGGTTTCTACACAAACTGTGAAGGCTCTTGACTGGACAAAACCCTTTGAGTTGATGTGTGATACAAGTGACTTTGCTATTTGGGTTGTATTGGGTGAAAGACACAATAAGATATTCATACTATTTAATATGCTAGTAGAACTCTCATTGAAGCACAAGTTAACTACACAACAACTGAGAAAGAACTACTAGATGTTGTATTTGCATTTGATAAGTTTATATCCTATTTAGTAGGAACCAAAGTCATTGTATACACTAATCATGCTGACATCAAGTACCTAATTGCTAAAAAGGATGTCTAGAAGAGGCTCATCAGATGGGTACTATTCTTACAAGAGTTAGATATAGAAATTAGAGATAAGAATGGAGTTGAGAACTTATTTGCTGAACTTGTCAAGATTACCATAGGAAGTCCAAAACAAAATTGGTGGAGAAATTCAAGAGAATTTTCCTGATGAAAAGCTATTGCTGATAATTGCAAGCGTGACTCCATGGTATGCTGACATTGTCAACTATCTGGTCAACAGATTTGTTCCACCCGAGTTCAATTCTCATTAAAGGAAAGGGTTCTTTCATAAGACCAGAAGTTACTTTTGGGATGAACCTTTCCTTTGCAAAAAGTGTGTTGATCAATTGCTAAGAAGATATGTTGATCAACCAGAGGCACGGCAAATCTTGTTTGTTTGTTATGAGGCTCCTTATAGAGGAAATTTTGGAGGAACTATAACTGCTTCCAAAGTTATACTACAATCAGGTTATTTATGGCCCTCGCTTTTTAAAGATGCTCATGAACTAGTTAGGAAATGTGATAGGTGCCAAAGAATGGGAAATACCTCCATGGGGCAAGAGATGCCCCTGACCAGCATCTTAGAAACTGAAATTCTTAATGTATAGGGCATTGACTTCATGGGGCCATTTTCTCAATCTTATGGCAAATTGTAGATATTGGTAGCTATAGATTATATTTCTAAGTGGATAGAGGCAGTAGAAACCCTAATAATGATGCTAGGGTGTTGACCAAATTTTTGGTGAGAAATATTTTATTTATACATGGCACCCCTAGAGCAATCATTAGTGATGGAGGAACACATTTTTGCAATAAAATATTTTAAAATTTAATGGAAAAATAATATGGAGTGAAGCACAAGGTTGCTACAACCTACCATCCATAATGTAGTGGACAAGCTGAAATTTTTAATAGGGAGATAAAAGGAATTTTGGAAAATGTTGTTAACACCTATAGAAAAGGCTGGTCTAAGCATTTGGATGATGCTTTGTTGGCATATAAAATAGATTTTAAGACCCCCTTAGGTATGTATCCTTATATACTTGTCTATGGGAAGGCATGCCACTTGCCAATTGAGTTAGAGCACAAAGATTTTTGGGCATCCAAAACTCTTAATTTTGATTTATCTAAGGTTGGCCAAGCTAGAATGCTTCAACTTATGAGCTAGAGGATCATAGGTTATTCTCTTATGAAAATTCTCAATTGTAAAAATAAAATACCAAGAGGTGGCATGACAGGAAATGCTTGAAGATGGAGTTAAGTGAAGGTCAACTTGTTATTTTGTTCAACTCTAGACTAAAACTTTCCCTGGAAAGCTTAACTCAAGATGGTCTGGCCCCTTAAAATTAGTAAAAGTTTATTCTCATGGGGTTGTTGATTTGTTGAATGAAATAATAAGAGAGGAATTCAAGGTTAATGATCAAAGGGTGAAAGCTTATCATGGTGAATCCTTGCACGACATAAGGGTCACTATGGATTTAAATAAGTCTTCTTGATTTTTGTTGTAGTCAGACTATATGACTATAAAATAGCGCTACTGGAAGATAGCCCAAAGTAACTTTTATTTTTAGTTTATTTCAATTTTTTCCATATAATATGCGTGATGAGAAAACATTGGATAGGGTCAGTGATGAGTCAAGTCATGATTGATGCTTAGGGTTTTCATGAGAAAGTAAAGATGTAAGTTCAGAGAATGCCTAAGAGGGGGGGGGGGGGTGAATTAGGTTCTTTAAAAGTTTTACCGGTTTTGTTAAACATATAAAGTATTTTTCTGGTTATGATGGTGTTAGGAAATGGTAAAGTGCATAAAGTAAAAAGACACAACGATATGTACAAGTTCCCCTCACAGACCGAGAGTATTCCAGTCCCCTTACACAAGTAAGAGATTTCACTATAGTTAGAAGGATTGTATAACCTTTTCACACCAATGGTGATGCTTACTATCTAACCTATAGGGATATCAAAGGCTCTTAAAACCTTTAAGATCTAAACCACTAAGTGCAAGAAGAACAATCCTCTTCAATGCACAACTAGCTTCAAATAATCCTGGATATCAAATATATAATAAGTGTATTTGATTTTTACAAGAGTTTGGATGAAGGTGAATAATGAACCAATCACTTGATTGATCTTCTCTATCAAATATGAAAATCAGAAACAATTACTCTTTTTTGTGCTCAAGAAAACTTTCAATATGCAATGAAAATTATGTTCACAAATCTGAATATAGAAAGATTCTTGTTAATGTTTTGTAGAGAGTTTTTCTAAATTTTAAAGAGGTTGTTTGATTTTTACAAATCAGAAATAATTTATAGTAAAGTAATACCTTTTCAAAAATCATGGCAAAGGTTGGAGAGATTCTGAATAATTGAAAGTGAAAAGATACAAGTGTTGCCATGAAAAGATGTTTCTCAAAAGGTGCAGGAAAATACTGATTTTTCAAAATCTAGGAGCATACAATCGATTGCAGTAATGATACAATCGATTGTATCATTTTAACATTGTGAAAATTTGAAAATTTTAACTATGACAATCAATTTTCATATGGATGCAATCGATTGCATTAACTACAGAAACATTTTCTTCATCTTTTTCTAAGTGTACAATCGATTGAGGAAAAGGTGCAACCGATTGCACTAGATCAAAAATTTAACAAATATTATTTAAAAAATATAGCACTTTAATTTTTCTCATTTTTTGACCAGAATCTTTATATGCATGATTAAAAATATTTTTGAGAACTAAGATTATAAAAGTTTGGATTTTCATATACCTATGTAAAAGTTGAAATCATGAGCTTGACTTAGATCTTTTGCTTTGAAATATCTTTTTCTTCAAGCTATTGAGAATTTTGTCGTCATCAAAACATATGTAGATCATTTGAAGAGCCTGACTTCACATTCTTCCCCTTTTGATGATGACAAAACATTCTTCATTGGATGCTTTGTAATTTCCAAAAGACTTCTTTCCCTAAGTTGCATAACTCTCTTTTAATGTGAGAAGTTCATGACTTGATATTGAAACTTGATTTCTTGAAGGAGTATTTGTTTGTACCTTAAAATTTGAAAACAAGGAAATATACACAAGCATACAAGCATTTTCTCCCCCTTTTGACATTATCAAAAAGAATAAAAGATGGGAAAGAAAATAAAAGTAGACACATAATATCTTGAAACATAATGCATAGAAACATTAAACTTATAAACATAAAGCTTAGAAACATGAAACGAGAAACATAAAGACTAGAAATATATAGTAAAAACAAATTGAATTTGTGAAATGCCTAGCCATCGTTCATGTCATCTGGAAAAACATTATCAACTTGACTTTCATCATTGGCGAAATCATTTCCAGCTTGACCTTCATCTCGAGGCTCGATAAAAGGGTAATGGTAAGGTTGGACTTGAATGATGAAGCTTTGTATTAGATGATTTAAACATTGTTCTTATCTAAAATTCAGAGTTCTCTTCGAATTTTGAAAAATGGTTCTCTTGCCAAAGGTTTTATAAATATGTCTGCAAGTTAATTATGCGTATCTATGAATGTTACTTCGACATCACCTTGAAGCACATGATCACGTAAAAAATGATGTCGCATGTCAATGTGTTTTGTTCTTGAGTGCATGACCCGATTTTTTGTAATGTTTATCGCACTTGTGTTGTCACATCGAAGAGGAATGCATCCGAGGTCAAGTCCTTAGTCATGGAGTTGTTGCTTAAGCCAAAGAATTTGTGCATAACAACTACCTACTACTATGTACTCCGCTTTGGTTGTGCTAAGAGCAACCCATGCTTGTTTTTTTACAAGCCTATGATACTAATGCATTTCCAAGAATGTGAGAAGTACCACTGGTGCTTTTCCTATCAGTTTTACAGCCTGCATAATCCGTGTCAAAATAACCAATTTAATTGCAAACACTACCTTTTGGATACCATAAGCCGACATTGGTTGTACCTTTGAGATACTTCATGATTCGCTTAACGACCATTAGATGAGATTCCTTTAGGTTTGCTTCAAAGCGAGCACAAAGACAAACACTAAATATTATGTCAGGACGGCTTGCGGTCAAATATAATAAAGAGCCAATCACACCTCTATACTTTGTAATATCAATTGGAATACCAGATTCATCTTGATCAACATATGTACCGGAGCCCATTGGAGTATTCATCACTTTGCAACTATCCATATCGAACCTTTTCAATAATTCTTTGCAAACTTGGATTGGTTGATGAAGATTCCATCTTTTAGTTGCTTAATTTGAAATCCAAGAAACTAATTCATCTTACCCATCATGGACATCTCGAATTCTCCTTGCATCATCAATGAAAATTCTTCACATTTCTTTGTTAGTTGAACCAAAAATGATATCATCAACATAGACTTGAACCAATAAAGTGTTACCTTTGAGTTTCTTAATGAACAAAGTTTTATCAACTTTACCCTTTTGAAAACCTTTTTCACACAAAAAATTGCTAAGTCTATCATACCATGCTCTTGGTGCTTGCTTCAAGCCATAAAGAGCATTTCTTAACTTAAATACATGTGAAGGATTTTTGAAGTCTTCAAATCCCGGGGGTTGTTTGACATATACTTCTTCATTGATGTAGCCATTCAAGAATGCACTTTTGACATCCATTTGATAAAGCTGAAAATTTAATGAACAAGAATAAGCAAGTAAAAGACGAATAGCTTCTAACCTTGAAACTGGAGCAAATTTTTCTTCAAAGTCGATTCCTTCTTCTTGATTATAACTTTGGGCCACCAATCCTGCTTTGTTTCGAAAAATTATACCGTTTTCATCATGTTTGTTCTTAAACACCCATCTGGTACCAATGATGTGTTTATTGCTTGGCCTAGGAACAAGTTCCCAAACTTGATTTCTTTCAAATTGGTTTAATTCTTCTTGCATAGCAATAATCCATTGATCGTCTCCTAAGGCCTCATCCACTTTAGAAGGTTCAATTTGTGAGACAAATGCCATATTTAAGCATGCATCTTTGAGATTTAGTCTAGTTGCAACTCCTTGACTAATGTCACCAATGACTTTATCAATTGGGTGATCTCTATGAGTTCTCCATTCCTTGGGTAGATCATTGATATTTGAGATTTGTTGAGAAGTATCTTGTTGATGATATGGTTGATCCTCATTTGTATGTTTAGATGAGTCTTTTTGAGGAAACACTATTCTATCATCATCATCATTACAAACAATAATATCCTCCTTAGAGAGGTTAGATTCATCAAACGATACATGCATTGATTCCTAAATTTTTAAAGTTCTTTTATTATATACTCTATAAGCTTTACTTGAAAGAGAGTAACCTAGAAATATACCTTCATCTGACTTTTCGTCAAACATACTGAGGTTATCTTTGTCATTATTTAGGACAAAGCATTTGCATCGAAAAATGTGAAAATAAGAAATGTTTGGTTTTCTTCCTTTGAAAAGTTCATACGGTGTCTTTTTCAAGATAGGTCTAATATTAACTCTATTACTTACAAAGCATGTCGTGCTTACCGCATCCGCCCAAAAGTATTATGGAAGATGTGAGTCGCTAAGCATCGTTCTTGCAAGTTCCACAAGAGACCTATTCTTTCTCTCCACCAGTCCATTTTGTTGAGGAGTCCTTGGTGATGAAAAGTTCTGAGAGATACCTTGTTCACTGCAAAAATCGTAAAAGGAGGCATTTTCAAACTCTCCTCCATGATCTCTTCTTATGGAGGAAATGTATAATGACTTATCTTTTTGAATTTGTTTGGCAAATTTCTTGAACGCTTTAAATGCATCATTTTTCTGCACTAAGAAGAAAGTCCAAGTGTATCTAGATAAATCGTAAACAATAACTAAAGCATAAAAATTACGCCCAAAGCTTTTTGTTCTTGATGGACCAAATAAGTCTATATGCAACAGTTGTAATGGCCTTGTAGTGGACACTACATTTTTAGATTTGAAAGTTGATTTGGTTTGATTCCTCTTTTGACAAGTATCACAGAGTCTATCTTTGACAAACTTTATCTTAGGCAAGCCAATGACAAGATCATGCTTGATTAATTTATTTAAATGTTCCATATGAATATGAGAAATTCCCTTGTGACAAAGCCATGAATCATTGTTGATCTCCATGAGACATTTTACCTTCAAATATGTATTGTTAAGGGAAAGCATAAAAATATTATTAATTCTAGAAACTTTAAGTTTAACCTCATGTGTGACTTCATCTTCTATCAAGCATTCATCTTTGGTGAACTTGATCTTGAAGCCTTTGTTACAAAGTTGGCTAATACTAAGAAGATTGTGCTTTAGTCCTTCAACATAAAGAACATCTTCAATGTATGTGAAAGGTGGAGCACCAAATTTTCCTTTTCCAAGAATTCTTCCCTTATTGTTGTCTCCATAAGTGACAAAACCCTTAGCCTTTAGCACTAGATCTGAAAATTGGTTTATGTCTCCCGTCATATGCCTGGAACAACCACTATCGAGATACCATATATTTGAAGTAGTTTTAAAGCATACCTACAAAACAAATTAGGTTTTGTTAGGTATCCAAGTTGCTCTGGGTCCTCCATAATTAGTTCCTTTCTTTATCCACACATAATGCCCACTTGCCACACTGAAGTTTCTAACATAGCAATCATTCGGGGTGTGGCCTTTATCACCACAATAAAAATAAGTAGGTTCAAAGTTACTTCTATATCTAGGAGGATAAGATTTATTCTTAACAAATCTTTTCTTTTTAGGATAATGATGGACCACTTTAGACTTGTTTTCTTTCTCTTGAATTGGTTGGTTACTAGCCTTGACAAAGATAGTTTTGTTATGACTTGGTTTAGAAAGCTTTGAATAACCAAGTCCACTTTTATCATTTGGATATCTTTGTTGACTAAGAACACCTTCCAATCCAATTTGTCATTTTTCATATCTTTCAAGAACTCTTTTTAATTGGTCAATTTGGAAAGAGAGAGATTTACAATTATTACATACAAAGTTCTATTTTATTTAATCAATAGTTTTTTTTTTCATCCTTGACATCATTTTCAATTTTCTCAAATTTTTCGTTAAGAGATGAAATTGTTTTCTTTTGAGATGAAATTGTTCTATACAGAATTTTGCATTCATTTAAAAGTTCATATATTGCACCTTGTACATCATTATCATAAAGAGAAAATTCATTACTAACCTCATCATTTTCATCATCCGAATTATGTGAAGCCATCAATGCTAGATTTGTACTTTCGTCACTATCTGAATCGGATGAGGAACTTATCTCATTGTCTTCCCAAGCAACATAAGCTTTGTTCTTATTTTTGAAGTCCTTCTTGCCTTTGAATCCATTTTTCTTGGAGAGCATCGGACAATCTGGCTTTATATGTCCTTGCTTGCGACATTCATAACATGTGAGTGACATCTTGTGTTGATATGGATGCTACTTTATCTTTGCTTTTTGAAAACCTCTTCCTTTTGACAAAGTTAGTATTACAAAAGTTATTTTTAGGACAAAATAATTTTCCTAACCTTTTCACAAGAAGCATGAAGTTCTCGTCTTCATCTGGTGCATCCTTATCTTGTCTTTCTTTTGAATCTACTTTCAAAGCGATGCCTTTGAATGTATTTTCTTGACTTTCATGTTTTTTAAGTATACCATGTTCCGTCTCATATTCTTGAAGTTTCCCAAATAATGTTGCAGAGGAAATTGTGGATATGCCTTTCTTTTTTGAGATTGTCGTCACTTTTGGTTGCCATTCTCTGGTTAAAGATCTAAGCACTTTAAGATTTAATTCATCGTTAGTTAATATCTTGCCAAGTGCCTTTAAGTGATTTGTCAAGTACACGAATGTTTTCTGCAAGTTAAGAATAGATTCTTCGGGCTGCATTCTGAATAGTTCGTATTCTTGATTAAGAGTGTTCAATCTTGACCTTTTAACTTCAGTCGTTCCTTCATGAGTTTCTACAAGAGTGTCCCATATTTCCTTCGCGGTTGTTCATGTCGAAACACGAAAGAATTCATCCATTATAAGTGCACTTTAAAGAAGGTTAATAACTTTCTTGTCATAAAGGACTTTTTTCTTATCATCTTCACCCCATGCTGTTTTTGGTTTTGATGAACCAACACCATTGACAACACATGTTGGAGTGAATGGACCATTTTGGACAGCATCCCATATTTGTTCTCCTTGTGCTTCTAGATGTTCCTTCTTGCGTATTTTCCAGAAGTCAAAATATTCGCCACAGAATAGAGGAGTGTTGTACCCCAAAATTTGCCCTCTCAATTCTCAAGGCTTTTCTCACAAGGATTCTCAAGGTTCAAGCTAGCACAAGTGCTTTGGAATTTTCCAGAACCAAAATTAAAAGGAAACTGTCAAAAATGGAGAAAACAGATAAAAATAACATTTTGAAAAATTTGGAGGAAAACAGGTCTCTTTCGATTCAGCACTCTTTGATTGACTCATGGCCTCCTTCGAATGCAACTTGGGTACATCCTTCGTTTGGATTGGAAATCTCCTTCGATTCTACATCCTTCGACTGACTTAAAGCCTCCTTCGAATGTCGGCTTAGGTACATTCTTCGTTTGGATTGGAAACATCCTTCGAATGCAACATGGGTACATCTTTCGTTTGGATTTGAAACATCCTTCGAATGTCACTTGGGTACATCCTTCGTTTGGATTTGAAACCTCCTTCGAATGCAACTTGGGTACATCCTTCGTTTGGATTTGAAACATCCTTCAAATGCAACTTGGGTACATCCTTCGTTTGGATTTGAAACCTCCTTCGATTCAGCCTTTTGATTGGACAAGTGTGCTGCCTACATGGTTGCAATCGAAGGCCATGACATGTTGGCCACACAGGGCCCCTGTAAGGAAACCTTTTTGATTCACCAAGTTTACTGCCTACAAGCCTGCTTCAACTGGACAAGTTTGCTGCATGCATGCTTGCTTCGTTTGGACAAGTTTCGATGGGACAAAGTAACCATCTCTATGCATCCTTCGAATCCACTTGCACCAAGGGCCTCTTGCATACTTTGCTTCATACAAGCTTTGTTTGATCCAAGAAGTATCTTCATACAAGATGTGACTAAGTTCTTGCTTCCCTTGAAAAAGAACCCTTCAATTCAGAAGCCAGGAACTTCCCTCATGCTAAAAATACACAAGGCAGTGACTCCCTTTATGTTTGTTTCGATCCACATGCTTCGATTGGGAAACATGCTTCCTTCGAACACGAGCTTTCGATTGGGCAATATGTTTGTTTCGACCCAAGCTTCGATTGGGTAATAGCTTCCTTTGAGTTAGCTTGTTTCAACCACAAGCTTCGACTGAGACAAAGGCTTCCTTCGAACAGGTGTGCTTCGATCTCACTCTTGCATTCGACACAGGACCAAATCTCGTTTGCCAGGCTGTGTTGCGTCCAAATCTTTACATAATCAGAGGCTTGTACAAGGGTTTTAAGCTTTGTCTTTTCGATACTGCTATTCTTGGTTAAAGGCTGCATACTCTTTCTTGTCATAGAGAGTACTTTAGTCATAAAAGCTGCTTTCAACCTGAATTTGGTCTGAGCACAAGCAACGTTAGAAGCATAAGTCACATCTTCTGCACCCCAACTACCAAGAGGCTCCCACATGTACTTTCACGTTTCCTATTATTTTATTGTTTTGCAAGGATGGCTACTTCAAACATGTCCATTATTTTTCTCTATAAATAGAGGAATTTTTGCAAAGGCAAGGGAGGATTTTTGGACCAGTGAAACGAATCACCCAAATTTTCTCAAACACAATAAATCTCTCAAGTCCCTTCAACACTTGTGAGAACAAACCCAGAATCACATACTTACTTTCTTCGATTCTGAAGAACAAGTACTCTTCAGTATCCTTTGAATCCAGTTTGGAAAGAAACATAAGACTTGTTTCTTTCCTTCCTTCGAATCCAGCAGTCCAAGCACAGTTGTTGGCCCCCTCTTTAAAATCCAGAAACTTGGACCTCCACTCAAGGTCCCACACCCATTCAAAGCCTCCATCAAGGTAAGTCACTCTTACACTTGAACCTTTCATTTCATGACATAACATGTAAATAATGTTTTTGTTCGTTTCAAGCATGTATATACCATTGTTCCTTTCGTTTCCACCCTGTTAACATGTTTCTAAAAGTTAACCCTTTCGTTTGGCTTTCTGTTTACCTGAATTAGCTTTAATTATTAAACTGTTTGAAAAACAAATACTAGCATGGCCCCAGGCCATGTTGCCATTTAATGCTTTAAATAAAAGAAACAGGAAACAGGAAATAGGAAACGAAGCTTCTGGCTTCTATCCTCTTTCTCCAGGTCGAACGAAAGAGACAACCAGGAGGAAAACCATACACTGACTTCCAGGCCCCAGTCGAAGGATACAACTTGCTGCTGCCTTTGCCCAATCGAAGGATAGGACCTCGCTCCTGCCAAGGCCCAATCGAAAGACGTGACTTTGCTGTTGCCAGCCCCAATCGAAGGAGGCCAACAGAATGCAAATCAAAGGCTGCTAATCCCAATCGAAGGAGGCCAGCAGAACGCAAATCGAAGGGTGCTACTGCCTGGGTCGAAAGAGCTCTTTTTTTTATTTCTTTTTATCTTATTTTTGCCTTTACATTTTCTTGCCTTTCGATATGGTTGTAATAGCGTAGGATTTTATCTTTCTTGCATTTTTATTGCTTTGTACAAATGCTAGTAATTAGGTGTGTATGGTAAGATAAAAACAACAAGTAGACAACCCCTAATCAAAGACTAAATGCATGTAAATAAAACACTTTGCACACTTGCACCCTTAGGGTAATTCCACTTGTTGCCTATCAGAAAATAGTCATGTCCCTCGAGCATGGGACTTTTAGAAAAGACCCTCGATAAAAGATCGTAGTCCCTCGATAACCCTCGATGTTGCCTTCGGTAAACGATCTAGTCCCTAAAACGGCATTGCTAAAACATCCAATATGTTGCCTTCTATGACTATACAAATGTCCCGCGCCTGTCCCGTTAACATCCTAACACAAGGTTGTTCACCAAATACAATGGTGAAGCAACACTGTTAAAAGGGTTAAAAAACATAAGAAAGATCTTTGAGTAAAATAGGGTAGATAGCTCTTAGTTACTTGATCAAAAACTTTCAAAAACATCCTTGCCATTTTTCAAACACACTTCACAACACAACTACAAAACAATTTCAAAACAAACTTTCAAAAACATTGAAACATATTTTCAAAAAGACAAACACTTTTGTAAAACATTCAAACAAGAATTGTTACAAAGGTTGCCTAGACAAGGCATCTTTTTCAAAACATTTTCAAAAACACACACCACAAAGCACCATTTCAAACAATTGAAAAGCAAGGCAAGTGATCTAAAAACAAGTAACTAAGAGCCCATGGATAACCATGGATGAAAAGGGTGCTAGCACCTTCCCTTTTCATAATCTACCCCCCGAACCCACGAAAACATCTCAAAGGTCTTTCCTGTGCTTTTTGACCTTTCCTTAGGATAAAATAAAAAGTCGGTGGCGACTCTTGCTAAACCGAAACATTTGCGAACACAAACGCAAATCCCAAGTCAGTTCTCCCACCGTGTCACAAGGAGGCTTGTTGTTACTACCACCATCTTTAAAAGTAGGTTATGCGGAAGCCATTTCTTAGATCGAAAAGTAACAAATTATCTTAACTTGCTCAGATGCCAATTGTATGTTCTTTAAAAGTTTTACCGGTTTTGTTAAACATATAAAGTGTTTTTCTGGTTATGATGGTGTTAGGAAATGGTAAAGTGCATAAAATAAAAAGACACAGCGATATATACTGGTTCCTCTCACAGACCGAGAGTACTCTAGTCTCCTTACACAAGTAAGAGATTTCATTATAGTTAGAATGATTGTACATCCTATTCACACCAATGGTGATGCTTACTATCTAACCTATATGGAGATCAAAGGCTCTTAAAACCATTAAGATCTAAACCACTAAGTGAAATAATAACAATCCTCTTCAATGCACAACTTGCTTCCAACAATCCTGGATAGCAAATATATGATAAGTGTATCTGATTTTTAAAAGAGTTTAGATGAAGGTGAATAATTAAGCAAACACTTGATTAATCTTCTCTATCATTTTAACATTTTAAAAATTTTAAAATATTAACTATGATAATGGATTGTCATATGGATGCAATCGATTTCATTAACTACAAAAACATTTTCTTCATCTTTTTCTAAGTGTATAATCGATTGAGGAAAAGGTGCAACCGATTGCACTAGATCAAAAATTTAAAAAATATTATTTTAAAAATATAGCACTTTAATTTTTCTCATTTTTTCACCAGAATCTTTATATGCATGATTAAAATTATTTTTGAGCACTAAGATTATAAAAGTTTGGATTTTCATATACCTATGTAAAAGTTGAAATGATGAGCTTGACTTAGATCTTTTGCTTTGAAATATCTTTGTCTTCAAGCTATTGAGAATTTTGTCGTCATCAAAACATATGTAGATAATTTGAAGAGCTTGACTTCACAAAAGAGATTGAAGTCACGTAAATTTCAGAAGAAAAGATGTTAACAATAGTTTTAATTCATGTGCAAGAAAAAGAATAAATTAAGGAATAAAGAAAAAGGAAAATACGCGCGCATGTGCAGAATGTAGCTCTGAAACATGACGTCAGCAGGGGGACAAGCACATTAATGACCCATTTGACGTATTTTTTTAGGGTATCATTACAAGTTAACCCTCACACTTCCCTAAACCTGCTACCCTCTCTCATTAGTCAGTTTCAAAAACCTCTCGCATGTTTCAACCATTAACTTTCCTCTTCATTTTCTTTTTAAACTACTAGCTTACCAACTTCCATCCCATCACAACTCCTCCACTCCTATAAACCACCTCTCATCTTTCCAAAACCGTCCTTTATCACTTCACCTCAAGTCTTGATTTTTTTTCTATTTTCTACAACCCTATTTTCCCTAATTTTCATTCCTATCCAAACCTTAATTTTCTTTTCACCATGAAACAAGCTACTCCCAAGGCCGTAACAAGACTTGCGCAAGAAATAATTCCATGCATGATATTTCCTATTCAGATGATGAGGGGTATAACTATGAAACCTTCATCAACGTTGATTCTAGCCAAATGTTCTTTGAGTAATTTTCTGGGATGAGTATTGCTTTCAGAGCGTGGGTTCATTCTGGATAAAAATGAGGAAAACCTAGGGATTGTTAGAGATATAGGAACGCTGATCAGAGCAAAGAAATGGTCTAAATTTTGTCAACAACCGATGTTTTTTAGCACTCAAATTGTGAAGGAATTTTATGCCAACCTGGTTGACACCAATAACAAAGGGGTTGAAGTTGTGGTTTGAGGAGTTAAAGTGTCCTATGCTGAAGGAACTATCAACATGCACTTCCATCTAAAGAGCATTGAAGATAGAAACCAAGAACTGTTGGAAGCCTCAGATGATAATGATTTTGATGTTTACATGGAGTCCCTCTACAACCTTGGCACTAAGTGGGTTGAATCATGGGGAGAGAAAACTGTTAAGAGAATGGATTTGCGGCCTGAAATAAAAGTTTGGTATCAGTTCATTAAGTACTCTTTGAAACCAACACCACATAATGAGATAGTAAACATGGAGAGGTTGGTGTTGCTTTAGTGCATTACTGTAAATGAAAATATTAATGTTGGAAAGATCATTATGCATGAGATACAAGTTTGTTCTAAAAAGAATGATGGGGTGTTGTATTTCCCATGCTTGATCACTGCCATGTTAAATAAGCATGGTGTGCCACTTAGGGAAACATATGAATTTTGCAACCCTCAAGCTGCTTTTGACAATGCTGCTACTCAGACCCTCATGAAGCCAATAATTAGGAAGAAGCAGGTAGAGGCATCACAGAAGTCTGTGGGAGTAGAAATCAACTTTGAAATTGATAGCTTATTGTAAAAGGTGATGTTACAGATACAGAAGGATTAAAGGGAGTTCTTTAGGCTTGAAAAAGATAAGTTTGAGTGGGAACTAATGGTCAATCAGATGGTCAATAATGATGATTCGGCTCCAATCTTTCCTGATCATATATTAGGAGAATTGTATGAAGAGGACGAAAAGAAAAATGAGGAGAAGAATAAGAAAGGAAAATGTAAGAAGTCCAACAGTCAAGTGTCTATTAGAGTTGTTGGGGAATCGACCTCAGGCGTGTCCAAGGAAGACACCCTTGAAAAACATAAAAAGAGATTAAGGAAGTTTGAGAAGAATACCCCAAATAAGAAAGGAGGTGTTCCTGCAAAGGACATCTCCAAGAAAATTGCCAAAAAAGTGGAAGAGAAGACTGAAGAGCATAAAGTTGAGGATACTTCGAATGAAATGTTGTAGCAAGCAGCAAATAACAAGAAGGAACTTAGGGAAAAAGCACCTAAGATATGTGAAATCCAAAAATAATATTATGGACAAAGCTGTTGATGAGGTGTTGAAAGAAATCATTGAGGAAGTTGTTGAGAAAGAAAGGGAATATGAAGTTGTGATTGAAAAGAAAGAGGATGAAGAGATGGAACCAGAAGAAATGGTATAAGCTGAAAAAGTTGAAGAAATAAAGGAGGAAAAATGCAGAGATGCGGGAGACGAGTATGAGGAAGACTATGAGGAGGAGAATGACAACAATAGGAATCTGGCTGAGGAGGATACATATATGCAGGAAGCTGACAATAAAAATGTTGAGGAAGGTGAAGAAGAGGAAGAGGAGAAAGGTGAATAGGATGAAGAATCTTCAGATAGCCCACACAAATTGGGACCGTCTAAAAAATCTGAAGATGAGGTTGGTGCTGATGAGACTCCAGAAGTCTCTACAAAGGTAAACACTCTTATCCCAGCAAAGAGAATCCCAAAGGAAGCTTCCCCTCCAAAAGCCAAGTCCTTTGCAAAGCCAAAAAATAAGACTCCCCTAAAGAAAGTTCCTGCCAAATCATCAAAGTTGTCTATAGCAACCATGAATGTGGTTACCTCTGGTGCACCAATTGCTTTTAAAAAAGCATCTTCGCCTCAGCCTGCTCGGAAGGAGGCTAGAAAGAAGGCAAAAGAAGAACCAATTCGAAAAGTTGTAGGCATAAGGCCTAGTTGGTAAGAAAAGGCAACTATTGGAACGCCCCACGCCACCTGCTAATAGTGAGGACATTGTCCTTACTTCAAGTATGGGAGAATTGACGGCTAGTGTCGTAATCCCGTTCGTCCCTCTCAATCCATCAATCATATCATGTTTTTACTGCTAGTTTTTTTTTTGTTTTTGTTTATGTTGGCTATCATAGCCTTTTTGCTGTTGTTTTTGTTGGCTGCTACAACCTTTTGATTAATGAACTGCTTTCTTCTTTATTTTAAGTTGTTTTTTTAAAAGTAGTTTTTCATTTTAATGCTAGATAAAAACAAACACAAATAGAATAAAAATAGAAGAACAAATATGTGTTTATGTGGTCCTTAGAACATACTATCTTAGAAAGACTTAAAGGAAATTCTAGTTGGACTTCAAGAATACAGGGAACAAATACTTGAGGAGTATCTTTTGCATTGGTCTTATGTTACCGATTACCCCTGTTGTGACTCTAGTAGTCTAGAAAGTAGTCAGCCACTGGATAAGGTTGAATTGTTTTTTATTATGGAATAGGAACTAAGATGTAAGGTTTGGTTGGGGTGGTTAGTACATATGTTTCATGACTGAAACATGTTGGACACACTACATATAATTAATAAATAAAGCACACTAAAGTGTGCAAGAAGTTTCCAAAGAGCACTCCTTAATAAGTTCTTGTGCTCGTGTCTAGAGGAACAACTCTTGTGCCTGAAACTAGAGGAGCAAGTTTTCAAAATAAGTTCTTGTGCCCGTGTCAGGAGGAACAATAGTTTGTCTCACCATTAGTAACAGGTTAGACTCGTTACATGCGAGATCCCGTCAAGTGTAAAGGTGGGGCAACTACAAAACGGTTTATGAATAAATGCATGTGTGACCCTAGGTGTGAAAGTCTGATAATAAGAAGTCAAAACCCGCCACTGAAGTTGAAAACTAAGTTGTTGGACCTAGAAAAAAGAAGTCAAAATTTGAAGTTAGAATGGCTATCTTGACATAAGAGTTCTATCGTGGCAGGGTGTATTACTGATCCAAAGAGCATATCCCAATCAAGAGTGTGCTTCAGGACTGAGTTATATCTGTTTTAGAGACATGCCCCTTGAGAAGATTTATAAGTTTGAAAAAGGATGGTCTTATTAAAGAGGGGATGGTTGCTTGGAAGATGTTATGTCTGTCTTTTCCTGTCGCATCACCTGAGGACAGGTATTGGTTTAAGCTTGGGGTGTGTTAATCCACATTTTATGATTTAATTCATGCATTTAGCTTTGGTTAATTAGTCTTTTTATTTACTTAATATTTGTAATTTCCTGCATGTTTGTTGTTTTTATTTGTTTAATTGGAGAAAAATAGGTGCTCCCTTTTTATTACTAAAGCGTGTTTTTGTAAGTAAAGGTTGGCAAAGTCAAGCTGAGGCAAAACTGTAGTGGTCTACTGCATGAGGCATAAACTCAAGGAACTTGAAGGGCCTAGACCAAAGGGAAATTAATATTGCAAGCAGCTGAATGATGTGGATAGCATAGAAGGAAGAAAGCATTGGAGGGAAAACTTGGTTGTGCGGAAAAAGAGGAAGAAATCCATTCAAATTCAAAGAATAAGGTATAGGCGCTAGAAGACAAAATAAGGTACAATAGTACAATGAGAAAATGGCAGAGCGCCGCCTGCACCTTTTGTGGCAGTCTTCCACAATACACCGTGTCTCCCATCATGGCCTTCTTGTACCAGATTCCTTGTTTGCTAAGCAACTGATTTTGTGTGTTGCCGCTATATTTTGTATGGGCTTGATGTGTTTCCTTAAACATAAGTCCATGATCAAACGCAACACAAACTCTAATCCTTGGTCTATAAATAGAGCTCTGATGAGAAATTAAAAGAGAGTTAGTTATTACAAAAGAAAATTCAAAGAGTTTGAGTGCGTGGATAGTGGTGTGTGAAAGAGTTTCTCTCCTCACCCAATCTTGTACCAGCTGATGAGCAGTGGCATGACTGAATTCATCTCTTGAAGATTAGTAATCTCAAGGAATCCTTTAAGCCTATCATATCTTTCTACCTTTTCTCCATTTATTGTTAAAAGATGTTCATGTTGAGAACCATGTATGTAACTTGTACTCAGCTTACTGTGAGTTAAACCTTTTGTAGTTGAGCAATGTGAAGTTAATATTAAAGTGTTTTTATGTCATATGATGTGTTGATTGAGTGACTCGTTTTATCATGTGTTAATATGCTATAAATCTATTTCTTTTCTTGATCATCTTAGGGATAGAAAACAACTTGTTATTGTGAGAGATCCAATAACAAGTGATTTTCTTGATAAAAATAGTTGAATGAGTAGGATATAGATATTCACTTACTTAGTTAACTTAGAGATAAGAAGCTGTAACTATTGAGGATTTTAGAATACTAATATACGCATATTATGATTATAAGTGAGGCTTAGAATTTTTTTCCTTTTCCATTTTTATGCATGCTTTGATTTTATAGAGATACACCACAAGTCATAAACACATGATTACACTAATGATATTAATGGAATGTAGCTCAACTCAACCACTCTTCGTATATTTCCATTTCTATGCGCGTTACTTTTGACATTTGTTTTAAGTGAACTTTGAACTTGTAATCACCAAATGTTATTTCTCTCTTCTCATGTTTAAATCAATAGAATAGTTTCTATACAAAAATAAAATATACGTAACAACACTCCTTGTGGGTACGATACTCTAATATTTATTACTTGCTGCAATCACAACATGTATACTTGCATATGAATCTTTAAGAATGCGAACAATGTGAACTTGAAGTTAGGCACTGCTCAAGAGAAGCCCAGTTGGTTGACATTTTTACCAAAGGATTGAAGATCGACAGATTCCTGAATTTGAGAAAGAAATTAGAAATAGTTTAGATTGACTATTTTTAGAGTATGTTTGACAACTTGGATTATAAGGGGTAAGTTGAGATATTAGACCTAATCCAAATTGTGTAATCTAAGTTCAAACCCAATTAGAATTTGTTAGCTTACTTAGTGTATAAGTTAGGTGTATATAAGTAGTCATAGTTTGTATCATTATTAAAATAATTCAAATCAATAATATGATCCTTATTTTCCTCTATTCTCTCTTTTTCTACTTACTAAAAGTGACTCACGCACTAACAATAGTAACGTGTGTTTATAATTTTTATGTATACATGATTTATCATTGTTTTAAAATTATAATGTAACGGTTTTAAATTATTTTATTATATTCAATTATTTTTAATATAGAAATTAAAAATAGTATACTATAATGATAGCGTCTCTTAACATTAATGTTGGTTTTTTGTTTATATATTAAATTATTTTAATGGCTATTGAAATTATTATTTATTGCAAGATAAAAAAACATATTTATAAAGACCAATTTAAAAATTTGTTATTATTTTACGCATTAAATTGAATTTAATCTTTTTACATATCTATGTATAAAAATATCATAGGACTATCATTTGATGAGACGAATAAGAAAATTTTACAATATGGTTGAATAGTTACTATTGAACTATATGACTTCTATACATATTTCATTATGTTTTTATTTTTCTTGATTTTTATTTATTCTTTATATTATTCTATTGAAATTTACTTATGCTACTTTTACTTTGTTTAGTTATTAATGAATAATTTTTTTTTATTCTTTAGGTATAATTTCTAACAATTAAATCAAATAAAAATTAATCATTTGTTTCAATTTTTTATTTTTTATTTTTTATAACAAAAAAATTTCAATTATATTTTCATTATACATTGAAATTGGTTAGAACAATTAAAACACAAGCATAATTTTAAACTGGAAGTTTACAAATCAATTTTAAGAGTGTTATTGACAAAATCGATTGGGTCATCCCGGATGTATTATGATGCGAAAACTAATATTGAAGAACAAGAAGCTTTCTCAATCCAATAAGTTTTGTGTTTCTAAAGGAAATTAAAAAATTTATAAATTAATTTTTTTTTATATAACATATATAAGATAATATTTGTGAATCAAATAACAATCATGTAGAGGATTTAAACATTTTATGATATTAATTGTTGCATTGACTTCAAGATCATGCATAGGTTTGTTATCTACTCATAACTAGAAGTTTGCACTACTATAAATAATACATTTCATGACGAAGCTTTCACCTCAGCTAGAAAAAAATCGAGGTATTATGTCAAGGCGCGCCATGTTTTATTTTTTATAAAAATAAAACCAACATATTCCCTCGATTTTTAATATAGTTGGGGGAAATAACTCAGTACACACTTCGAATCCTAGCTATTGCAATTTATATTTTTATTTGTTTATAAGTGAAAACTAAATGATCTATCTATTCAGTTTCCTTAATAATCGAGGGATAAAATAGTCAGACTTTACTATAAAAGCACTCGTTAAACAAATTTTACCTTAATCCAAACTTATATGTTGCTGCCCGAAACTAGTACACATCATTCTTTGGGATAGAATCCAAGACAGAAAAAATCTTCAATGTTCTTCCATCCTTGAACAAAACATTTTTCTTCCCTAGAAATCTATCTCACATAATAGTGTTGATGTTGTATTTTTGGAACAACTCTTGGTGAAAGAATGTTGCATAATTTTCCTATGATAGATTGTAAGTGCAAAAAATAATTTATGCTTCCAGGTCAAATAAATAAGGTTGTTCAACCTTTGAAAAGATATATGCAACAAAATCTTGATTTGCAGCGATCATGATGAATCTGGATTTTTTAATATTTTGTGAAAATAATGTAATGTATAAATAAATAAATATTGTCCATCTTGGTTTTCTTCTAAAACAGACGGGCTTACTTTTTTTTTTTGTGAAAAATGATGTCAGAATAATAAAGTATAACCAATTTTTTGATCGGTAAGAAACCCACAAGGGTAGGAAAGAGGAAAACAAGAAGAACAAAATGAAATTGGTTATAAACTATTATTATTTAACCTCTTTCACTCTAATTAGGATTTGCATTGTTACAATGATGAGAGACTAGTATGCTATTTATAAGAAAACTAACATACTAAACTAATGGGCTTATACACACATGCCTATTACACAAGCTAACTTAGGGAACAAGATAACTTAAACAATTGGGCTTCACAAGGATTGATATGACATGCTAACCATCTTAGAATACTTCTACTATAAAATGTGAACAGATTTCGATGGTATGCTAATATCATGTCTAATTGTCTTTCGACCATACTAGAGTTCGATGCAATATCTCATAAATCTCCTCCTTGGAACAAACTTTATAACATCAAAGGAACAAACTAGATTTCTTCGTGCAGCTTTATCAACTACATACAATGGAAAAACATGTAAAGTGATTATATCAGCAACATTATGATATGTTGAAACCTTTAACACAAGGTCATCTCCATGTTCGATTACCCATCTTATGAAATGCAGCCCCACATCGATGTGCTTGGTTCACTCATTATAGGCTGAATTCTTTGACAAATGTATTACACTTAGACCATCATATCTAACAATGATAACTTAACCTTGAAGTTTCAGCTCCTTAGCAAAACCTTCAAGTCACAATGCTTCTTTCACAGCTTCGGCGAGGGAGATATATTCTTCTTCAGTGGTTGATAAGGAAACAACCTTTTGAAGTGTCGCTTTCCAACTGATTATTGTGCCAAACATAACGAACACGTATCAAGAAATAGATTTCCTTGAATCCATACAACCTGCATAAACAGAGTCCATATACCCTTTGATTACTGCTTTATTATCTTCACCATAGTCTCTACCATAAATTAGGACTCTGTTCAGAGAGCAACTTATGTACCTTAGGATCCACTTCAATGCTTGCTAGTTAGCCTTTCCAAGATTCGACATGTACCTTCTTACAAGACTTACTTCATATTCTATGTCAGGTATAATACAGGCTATAACATACATTAAAGAACCTATTATGTTAGCATATGGGATGAAATTCATATAAGCTCTTTCAACCTCAGTACTGGGAAACTGATCTATACTTAGCTTGAATTAAGGGTTTGTTGGAGTCACAATAGGCTTTAAATTCGACATACCAAATTTATTGAGAATCTTTCGTAGGTATGTCTCTTAAGATAAGCATAATTTCAACTGCTTTCTTTCTATCTCTCGGATGTCAATCCAAAGAATCCTGGATGCAGCTCCCAAATCCTTCATGTAAAAATCCTTATTGAGTTCAACCTTCACCTTATTATATCCTCGACATTATTGCTTGCTATTGTCATGGTGAAAAATCGGAGAGACCAAGCTATTGACTAACTTGACTCACAAAATTAAGAAGTCACCACCGAACTTTATTGTTTCCAAGGAAATGGAAAAGATCAAAACCCTATATTTAACATGAAATACAAGAAGTACCACTAAAAGCAAAGCACAAATAAGAGATCTAAGGTACGGGGGTTGGTTATACAAAGGGAAGGTATTAGCACCCTGTGTATCTTTAGTATTCTATAGGAACCTCTTGTAATATATATTTTTTGGTAAAAATTGGTTTGTTTGCTAAGTTAGTATGGAGATGGGAAAATAAATATATTTTTAATATATTTTTGTTTGGAAAGACTGAGTCTTACACCTACGTACAAAGGAAGGATTAAAACCCCGTAGTTCATGGTAAAAATAACAAAATGATTTGTTGTGATTGATTTTAGGAGAAGAGGCATTTCATCATTTTAAGGAGAATACTCAACTAATTCCACCACAAGTATGAGAAGATGCATCTTGCATCATCATGAAGGAATGGCTTTTAACTTAGATAGAAGATCAATAAGTTGTCAGTGACTCCCTCAAGTGGAAAGAATCACATCTAATATTTGAGAAAATATTTTAAATTGAAGCGTCAATGTGGCAAAAATATTTGGATGAGGTTGAATCTTTTTTAGTTTCTATAAATTATTTAATATGCTTAAGTGTATTGAAGCATTTATTAATACAGAAAGTTTTAAAATGCAATGACAAAGTCCAGGTTTTTTTAATGAAAATGGTTTAAGTTTAAAATTAGGGTTTAAAGGTATAAGGGTGAACACAAATAATTACCAAGATGATAAAAGGTAAATACATAGAGATGGACCTAAGATATGTATATGCTCATGACTATTAAGTCAAAAAGATATCGCTTTCCTTGGATTTGAACATGGGTACTAATAAAATATTAACACTTAATCACTAACAAAAGGGGAATCACACATGCCACAAATGTTAAAGACAAAATCACAAAGTAACATGACTTTTAATAGAGTCATTGAAGAAAAATATTAAACCAAAGATAAACAACATTAAGCACAAGATCTCAGGTTAAAATAAACAAAGGGTGAATCATCAAAGATAAAATGAGTGTTATGGTGCACAAGATAAAATTCAATTAAGGGTCATGGAATTAGAGTTTTAAGTGCATGTATGAACACATGATCAAATAAATCTTGACATTTAGGGTTAAAGGAAAGTTAAAATGTTTATCAAGTAATAGTTTTGACCAAATATGGAGGAGAGAAACATACTTTGATAAAAAAACATTCAGTCATGGATCAATTAAGAACAAATGACAAAAGGTTTCATGCATCAAAATCATATTAAACCCTAAAATAAAAAAGTCAAGTGATCATAGTATAAGATCAGAAAGATCATGTTATCAAAAAATAATCAATACATGGCATGTTATGATCATTCAATTTGGCAAAAAAAAATCAACAAAGATATAAAAAAAATCTTAAAAGAACAACTAAAAGACTTCATTTTCAACTACATAAAAATAGTAAAAATAAGTATAATTTTCGGTATTTTTCATGGATTGGCAAAATACATAGACAAACAAAGAAGCATGCAAAAAATTAATGCAAAAGGAATTAATTTGCTTATATAAAATCAAATAGAAAGTTAGAAAGAAATGTTAAAAATAAATAAAATAAACAAGGGCTAAAAATAAAGGGATGTTGTCCAAGGGGCTTGAACCCACGCCCTTGTGTTTACAGCTCAAAATCTTAGCCACTGATCCACATGATGTTGCTTAACATAACATGCATACATTAAAATAAATATGAAACAAAGTGCTAAATGGTTTGAAAAAAAATGAAAAGGTCTGGGCGAGGGGGATTCGAACCCCATTCACTTCGCTTCACACACACAAACACACAAACCATGCATGACCACTGGGGCACGATGTCAATTCGTTAATTGTACAACTTGAACTAAATATAAAATAAAATCAAGTTTTAAAAAATGGAAAATGGTGCCACCGTCATCTTCATCTTCTTCGTGAAAACAACAACAACAACAATGGTAGATTTTCAAACTTCCTCATTTCTCAATCAAATAAAAAAATGTAAAAACCAAACTTGCTCAAAAACATATGAGGATTTAAAAAATGTACATATCACAAATTAATTTCAATTGTAGCTCACGAATTTTACTCAAAACCATAAACCCTAAGTTTCTTCAAAGTTAAATTAAATGGTGAACAAGATCAAGCAATGTTATTTTCATAGGACTTTCATTCATGACATTAAAACACACAGAACAGTATCAAGAAATGTTCAAAATGATGCTTGTATGGATGACTTCAAAATTAAGAAAAATTCACCTATTGGAGCAAAGTCCAATGCCTTATTCAAGCACTTCCAGTGATGGAAAATGATCTCCTTAGCTTGTGTGATATCCCAGGAACACAATGCAACCTTTGGTTTGCTTTGAAACTGTCTCAAACTCTCTGAACAAGTTCACTTATGATGGTGAATGAGCATGAGTTGGATGGAGAAATGGAGGTGTTCTAGATGAAAACTAATGCATTAATAAGCTTATATGTGGTGTGCAAATTATTTTTGAGTGGTTAGCTTGTAAATAACTTGCAAGGGGTGAGAATTTCAAAGAAATAGATTTTGAGCTTTAATGGAGTTCTCAAAAATCTCACTATGTGTTTCTCTAAATTATTAGGGGATTTGAGGTGTGTTTTGGACTAAGGGAATTCCCTATATTTATAGGGAAAGGTTGAGAGTTTGAGAGATGATCAGAAATGAGAGATATAGAGTTTGGGTTTTGTTGAAATCCAAGTGGAAGTTACATGCATTATGTTGATTTCCATGCATGGCTTGAGTGGATTAAGGGAAATATGCATGCTTTTCTGAGTTGTAGTAGGTTTCTTAGACGTGATATGTGATTAGAGATAACAAGGTATGATCTTAATGCAAGATTTGGTGATTAAAGTCATCTTTATGCAAATGGATATGGAGCTTTTTGCAAATTCTTCCAAATATGGTACCATGAAACGGTTATTAGCTCATTCCATGTGCAATGCATTAAGGATCTGTGTAATTGCTCAATTATGTTGATATTTACAAGTAACATGGCCTAAAAAGAAGATTGTATAGCTTAGGCTTTGGTTTGACATGAATTTTGAACGAAAAATATGCCTTGTAAAACCATTCTACCATGGCTAGTTCATCTCTTTGAAACTCCTTTCTCAAGTATGATAAATTCATGCTCTTTGACTTTTTGGAAAGATGAGAACATCCACTACAACTTTCATGTTGAGAACTTGGCCTGAATCAATTGGGATCTTGGAGAAAATACCTTACCAAAATGGAGTTTAAAGCTGAAAACACTTAGAAAATTCTTCCAATTCTTTGGACATTTTAACAACTTTGAAATGCTAACTTGATCACTTCATATCTTCAAGTTCTTATGATCTTTTTGGTTCATTACTTCTACAATATTGAATTATGTAGGATTATCTTGAAAAACATCCTTTGGGAATGAAAAATGATGGCTTGAGGAAGAAGTTATTGAAGGTGCGAAAAACACAAGAAAGAGGGGTTTGAATTGGGTTTTTAAAACAAATCTATTATTTTTAAAATATTCTCCTTTAAGTTAAAATGATTTTTCCTTCACTCTTGATAATAACAATAAGTAAGAACACAAAGTAAAGAACAATGTATGTTTATACTAGTTCACTTGAAAATTATCAAGCTAGTCTAGTCCACCCGCTAAGGTGATTTCGCCTTACTCAATCGAGGACTTAATTCACTATAACCAAACTTATTACAATTTGCATAAGTTACCCTTAAGTGACTAACAACCTCTAAGACTTGCAAGACCTAGACATATTAAGGATTCAGACCTACCCGGTCCCTTAAGGAATATCAAACAATAATCAATCTGATTATTACAATGCACAAGCTACCCGCAAGTTACTAACAACTTCTAAAACTCGCAAGTTCTAGACTTCTTAAGAATACAGACCTACCCGGTCCCTTAAGTAATATCAAACAACTGTTTGAATACAAGTTTTGTTTACAAGAATGTTGCTTCTAAAAAGTTGAATGTGTAAACTATTTTATGAACAGTGACTTAAAAATATGAAAGCTATGAACAACATTTGTGTGTGATTATTCAGTGAATTGGAAGCTTTCTCTCTTAGTCTTCAAGCCTTTATGTAGCCAATAAAATAATATATCTGTTGAGGTATACTCTTGGGATTTAAAGAAATATTAGCTGCTTAAACAATAACACATGGGACAAGATCGTGCGACGCGTCCATCCTTTCATGGTAGTGGAATGAAACGTTGATTGTACCATGTACTATTTATACCACGTTAACATTATATTCTTTCCTTATGCACTTCAGAGGCCTCTGCGAGCATGAGTTCAGAAGTGATAACATAACATTAGGTCATCAAAACTTCAAGTCTTGAGAGTCTTCATAACTGCGTCTTTAGATTCTTCAGCACTTGGTTGTGAGAACCTTTTCTTGGAACCTTGGTTATTTAGAACTTCAAGTCCTTAGAATCTTTAGACCTTCTGTCTTTTAGAGTCTTTAGCACTTGGTCTTTAGAACCCTTATCTTTAGAACCTTGTTATTAGAAACACAAGCCTTCAGCATCTGGACTTCAGTAGAAACTTTGTCTTCAGATCTTCTAACTTTATTTCTTTGGAACACATTGTCTTTAGAATCTTGAGTCTTTAGCATCTGGATGTAAGTAGAAACTTATGTCTTCATATCTTCTGACTGGTTTCTTTAGACAAACACCAGATCTTACACTTCAAAGACTTCTGGAGTGTCTTTCTACTGTTCAATAGAACTTATGTAGCATAGAAGCAGAATCAATTCTCTTCCAATGTCTTGGCCACGCCATCCATCCGAAGCAGAACTTGTTTGTTAAGTACTCAACAATAACAAATATTAGAGTATCAAAAATTTTCATACAAACATACTCATTTTTTATCATCAAAACTCAAAGATAACATTGCAGAACCAAATCTTTTTCTTACAGTTACAAGCTTGGAAAGTCATGTACTTGAACACAAATTTTTGACAATTAGTGAAATTTTCAACATCTTCAACTTTACCCTTTTTGCAAGTTACTTCAAATTTTGTGGGTCCTCTTTATCAAATTCAAATATTAATCACATTTTCATGATCCTTGACTCTTGAGGTCCGTGTTTGACCAAAAAGTCAAAATTCAAACTTTGACTTTGGTTGATAGCTGACTTTTCTAAACCAATTCAAATCTTCAAATTTCAATGGAACCTTGTGATCATATTGAAATCCTATATAAATTGAGGCACATTGAGGACTATGAGATGATGATATTCAGGATCTCTAGAGATATGTACAATGGAGATCAACCCTTAAAACCCTAATTCTTAACTTTTCAACTAAGGGTGTCAAAACCCTAATTCTCTTCAAGCACTTGATGAATCCATGATGAAACCTTAATGTGATGAGATTCATATAAAGGCGATAGTCATCATAAGTGAGTGAGAATTTTGAATCACTGAGGAATACACATTCCCTTGATCAATCAACTGTTGGATCCTCTTGACCCAACACACGTATCTTGTATAAGAAACAAACAAGATAATACCCCTGTACTTTTATGAGGTTGGGGATGCACAGGTGAATGGTATGATATTTTGATGTTATGAAAATGATGCAAATAGAGGTGGGATCTAAGGTCAAAAATTAGGGTACAACAACTATGAGAATATCATCCACATAAAGCAATAAAATAACAAATGGATTTCCGGATTCAAATATGAAGTAAACATAGTCATCGAACTGACTTCTAAGGAAACCTATGTGTGCCATGAACTTTTCGAATCTAATATTCCACTATCGAGGAGATTGTTTTAGTCCATATAAATATGTATTCATCTTGCACATATAATATCCCTTTCTCTTTTCTTCATACCCTTCAGGTTACCTCATCAAGATTGTTTCATCTAGATCTCCATACAAGAATGCAGTGTTCACATCCATTTGTTCCAGTTCTAGGTCGAATTGTGCCACCATGGCAAGTAACACTTGAATGGACCTGTGCTTCACAATAAGAGAGAACACATCATTAAAGTTAACACCATATTTTCGAGTGAAACCCCTTGCGACCAATCTTGCCTTGTATCTCTTCGACGTCACTCCTTCGATTCCTCCCATAACTTTGAAAACCCACTTACAGTTGACTAACTTGGCTCCAACAGGCTTCTTGATCAGTTCTCAAGTGTGGTTATCATGAAGAGATTTCATCTCACCATCTATGGCCTTCAGCCATTCAGTCTTATTTTGACTCCTCATAAATTCCTTATGGTCTCTAGGTTCTTCATCTAGAACCTCACTTGCAGAGATTAAAGAGTAAGCTATGAGATCTGCATACCCAAGTCTCTGGGCTGGCTTGATGACTCTTCTCGGCCTACCTCTTACCAACATGTAGTCATCGGTAGTTTCCTCAAATTCCTTAGTATCTTCAGCATCGTGTGCTTCTCGTTCGAATTCATTTGGGATACGTAATTCAACATCGACATGTTCCACCTCAACATTAATCTCTCCCGATTCCAGCTCTTCAGATATATCTGCACTTCGACCAACTTCATCAATTTTCTTGAAATATATCGGAGTTTCATTGAAAACTATATCTCGATTGATGATACACCTCATGTGACATGGCTCTATGAAATACAACCTATAAGCTTTTACTCCTTCAAGGTATTCCATGAACATGAATCTTAGAGCTCTAGGTTTGACCTTGTCTTGCTTAATGTGAGCATAGGCTACACAACCAAATACTCTAAGTTTGTCAAGATCTGGTAGAGTTTCTAACCAAACTTCTTCAGGTGCCTTCATATCTAACACAATCGAAGGACATCTATTTATCAGATATGTTGTTGTCGAGACAACCTTTGCCCAAAACACCTTTTTTAACCCAACACTACTCAACATGCATCTAAGTCTTTCAAACATAGTTTGATTAATACTTTTAGCCAAACCATTTTGTTGGTGAGTACTTGCAATATTTATGTACCTTGAAATACTAGAGGCTGCACAAAAACTGTCGAACACATCATTGCAAAATTCAAGGCCATTGTTGGTTCTCAACCTCTTGACATTTATGCCAGTATGATTTTTGACTAGAGTCTTATAACTTTTCAAATTCTAAAAAGTTTTATCCTTAGTCTTCTGGATAAATACATGTTGTACGCCAAAATTTACCCTCCCATTTTTACTCAAAACATGCTCCTAGAGATCCTCAATTGCTCAAGGTTGACCAAGAATTTATCAGACAAATTCTCCTACTAAGCAATGAACCTCTAACCAGGGTTTCAATTTTCATCAAGATGTGTGAGATCCAAAGGTCTCTAATGTTTTCCATTGTCCTAATATGCCTTCAATATTGCCCATGCCAAGTTTCATGCCTTGCACTACAAGTTTGCTCAGTCAATGGCTCAAATGTTTGAAAATCAACTATACTAGGTCAAAAGTCAACTGTGGCCCAAATACAGTCAAACTTCATGATTTTTGGTCAACATCAACATTTTGAAGTGATAACCATCATTTGATAAAGGGTTGATCATGATTCCTCAAGAAATGTTCCTAATTCATCAAAAGTCAAGAATTGCTAAATTAGGGTTTTATAGGAAAAGTCAACTGAACTTTGACCATGCATAACTTTCACATACTTCATCCATTTTTTCCCAACCAAAGCTCATTTTAAAGATAATCTCATTACCTACAATTTCTCTTTTTTCCTCAAGATCAAGAGATGCACCATTTGAAAGATACAAGCTCATACATTACAGATCATTTTCAGAAAGTCAACAAAAGACACTTTTTGCCAAGACCTTTTACATCAAGATAAAGTTTTAAAATGAAAAATTGATAAACAAATGGATTGAAGTAGGCATCTTGGTCTTTCCAAGAAGTCTAAGATCATCATCAAGAGATCAAATTTGAGAATGTTATGGCTTGCCCAAGTTGGGATAATTTTGGAAATTTCAAGAGTTCTGCATTGAGCAAAATTGAACTTTTAGGTCAATGGCCTAACTTCTGGGACTTCAAAGGTCTTCCTAACCTTGCAATGGACCTCTAATCTCATTTTTACATGGCCCTGCCATTTTTATCTATTTTGTTCATATTTATTTTAATTTATTTCAAATAAATATGAAAATAAATTGCATAAAATAAATAGAGATGGGCTTTGGCATTTGGGTTGATGTTTTGGTTTACTTAAAAGCCCACAAATTCGTGCAAGAAGTGACCAGGTTCATTCCAATATGAAAAAGGCATGAAATATCTATTTTGGCTTTTTTTTTCTTCAAATTTTATGATTTTGATTTAAAAACAATGTTTATGGCTTGGATTCTTGCCATGTTTCCTTGTCCCCTCCCTCTCCTCTATAAATACATCACATGTGCAAGCTAAACGGACGCAGAGATACAGCCTAGAGACCACACAAAAATTGCAAACAATTCTCGAAGTTGTAAAATTCAAAATTTAATTTCCAGCCACCATCTATCCAAACCAAGTGTGCCATCCTCTTCTTGAAGATCCCAGGATTCACTCCCAACCCTCATTCAAGCCAACACACGCCAGAACTACCACTTTCAATCATCACCGTTTTGGTAAATTTCTAAAATTCAAATCCTTTTTTGCGTGTTTTTGAATGCTTTGACATGTATGTATGAGTTACTAGGCATCATTAGAACAAGTTAAGGGCCAAACATGAAGTTCATGATGCATGAATCATGATGTAACATTTTCAAACCGTGCTAGGGTTTTCTGTTCATAACTCAAGATGCATGAGTTTTCTGGCCAATCTAAGGCCAGATTCGTGATCAGGGCAAAATTTTAAGTAGAGTAGGGTTTTGATTCAGTCTTGAAACTAACCAATTCGCAGGATCGATATTTTAATGTACCAGAGAAGACGACCGAAGTTTGACTCCGGCGTCCCTCCGGTCGTTTGACTCAGGCAGGAGATGGCGTGGCAAGGCAGTGTGTCCTGATTGGCCCATTCAAATACAAAGGGGCCCATAAGCGCGCGGGTATTATTTTTTAATATATTTTGAGTCCGTTTTCAAATATAATATTATGCATTGATTAGGATACATGAATTGAAAGGGAGCTCAGATTGCAAGGTGTATGTGTGCAAAGGGAAATGACCTGGATTCGAGTCCCAGGTCTAGCAATTTTATTTTTTCTAATACAAACTTCGCAGATTCCATACTTCCAGTTACCACGCGTACACTCTGTGTCCTCAAATCACCATCATCCAAGCATCACGTCATCAGATCCAATGTTCCAGAATCAAACGCTCATGATAGACCTTCAAAAGAGCAACACCATTGAATCATACGCAGCCTCTGGGCTCCCTCTCTTATTGGGTCTTAGAAAATTTCAACACACACCCCCCTTTCTGCTTTTGTATATCCAGGCCCAATCCATTTTCTTTTCTATTTTTTTTACTTATTTAATCATTTCCTAGGCTTTTCTTTTAATCAATTTTTTAACAAATCATAAAAATAAAAAATATTAAATAGACTTAGGTTTTCTTAAATTAATTGTTTTAATTTTATTTTATCGATTTAAAATCAACTAGACTTAGGTTTATTAAATTCAAATATTTTCTTAATAAAAATACAAAAAAATTATAATTAAGTTAATTTCATTTAATATTTATTTTCTTAACTAAATTTAGATTTAGTTTAATTATTTTCCTTTATCAAAAATAACCAAAAAAAATTTCCTGTTTACTTAGAAATTTTTAGGGGTTTAGAGGTATTTTTCCCAATTCGCGCGCGTTCAATTTTTCCTTTTTATTTTTTTTCATTATTTTTGTATTTGCTGATGGGATGTAATAGATTAAAATATGACTTTATCGCTTCCTATATTTCCCCCCCATTTGAACATGTAAGTACCCCCTCCCCAAAGCTTTGTAATAGCATAGGATTTAAATTCCCACACTTTAAATTTCTGTAAAATATTAACTGTTAGTAATTAGGCTTGTATGGAAAGACTAATAACAAACTGCTAGCAAACCTGATAAGAAGAGATAAATGAACTGAATTGAATCATTGCACACATGCATCTCTAAGGTACGCCCACTTTGGTTGCCTTCGGAAAAACAGTCATGTCCCTCGAGACAAGGATGCTTTAGCAAAGACCCGTAAATCAAAAGATCATAGTCCCTCGATGACCCTACAGCTGCCTTTCGGTAAATGATCTAGTCCCTAAACAAAAATTGTTAAAGCTACTCACTAATAGTAGGATAACACTGTCTAAAGGATAGGAGGAAAAGTACGACCTTTTCGAGTACAAGTAGATAGCTGTTAGATGCTTTCTCAAATAAAACAAACTTTTCACACTTACACATTTCAAAAACAACTTTCAAAAACATTTTCTTTGTCAACACTCTTGAGGACTGATACAAGAGTTAACGCAAGGCAAATCACTGCACTAAGGCATTTCAAAACATTTTTTCAAAACACACGAAGCACAAGGTACTTTTAAAATGAGCTAAGCATCTAAGAGCTCGTAGTAAACTACGAATGGAAAGGGTTCTAACACCTTCCCTTTCCATAATCTACCCCCCTTACTCAAAATTCTCGAAAAGGTCTTTTTATGTTCTTTTCACCCTTTCCTTAATTTGGATGATAGAAAAGTCGCTGGCGACTCTTGCTTACCGCAACATTTGCGAATACAAATGCAAAACCAGTATAACAGTCGATTCTGCCACCGTATCACAGAACTGGCGACTCTGCTGGGGATACTTATAAAGTGGGGTTACCTTAGAGTTTAGTTTATCACTTTAAAATTACTTGTATGCTTTGCTTACTTTATTTTTAAAGGGTTGCTTGGGTTATTGTTAAAGATACTACACCTGATCTGGGGCACCTTATTAGGTAAGTAGCAATAAATCATGGAGGTTGTACAGTGTAGATCGATATGGACGAAGTGATAGCTATGTTAGCGTGATACTCTGGTTTGTACTAATCTTCCTTGAGTCATTCAAGGATAACATTAGGCTTCCTTAGTATCATTAAGTGCTAACTGACCTTTAGAACCTTTAATTGACTCATCATAAGCCATTAGGAAGTAGTGAGATGGTCGGCTTTGGCTCCAACCAAAGATTGGTTGATACTCGATGTTAAACTCATCGAGATTGGACTTTTGGGATATTTTGGCCGCAATACTCCGGTGCTTGAGCTAGAACAATGCCTAAAAGAAAGGTCAACAATATGAGACTCCTTAGAACCCAGTTACTATTAATAGGACAGGTTGAGCCAATTGAAACTTCAAGAGGGTACTTACCTTTAAAACTCATGCAAGCATTTAAACATAAGGTATATGGGTGACTTGTTTGTGTTTGATATACTTGTGATTTAAAAACATAATCATAACATCATAAACATCATAACATCTCATGTACACTAACCATTTCAAGGGCCTGCGGATTTATCTCTCCTCTGTTTTGTAGGTTATGGATTCAGCTCGCAGAAAAACCATTTGAATCAATTTTGTAGAGATTCCTCCCAAACTCAAAGAAATGGTTTTAAAAGTTCATCATTAAACAAGAGATATGGTCACTTGCTCAGTTTGGTTACTACTAGTTTTAACGAGGGTTTGATGAGTGTCTTATTCCAATTTTTCGACCCTAAGCACCATTGCTTCACATTTCCAGACTATCAGTTGGTGCCTACGCTGGAAGAATTCTCCAAAATACTTGGTTTTCCTATATTGAAGCAGATACCCTTTACTGGTTTAGAACAAGATCCAACTGCTGAAGATGTTGCCATAGCTTTGCACTTGAAGCCATCTGACATTGAGTCTAATTGGGAAAGAAGGAGTGGAGTTAAGGGCCTCCTCACAAGTTTTCTGATGAAGAAAGCCCATGTATTCTTAGACGCTATGAGTTACCATGCCTTTGAATATGTTTTAGCTCTTTTGATCTAAGTGTTGGTTCTGTTCCCCAATTTAGACCAGTTTGTAGATGTTAGTGCCATCAACATTTTCCTTGCTTACAATCTGGTGCCTACATTGATCGGGGATATTCTACATTCACTCCATACTCATACCATGAAGAAGCGAGGGACTCTTATGTGTTGTATACCTCTACTCTATAGGTGATTTATTTCGCACCTTCCTCGGTCAGTAATGAAGAACGAGTTAGGTTTAAGATGGAACCAAAGATTAATGTCTCTTTCTCACTCTGACATCTATTGGTGCCCTCGCTCCCAATAAGACATCTCTTTTATTGATCGCTGTAGAGAATTTCCCAATGTGCCACTCCTTGGTATTAAAGGAGGCATCACCTATAACCCCTCTTTAGCTTTACGTCAGTTCGGTTACGTCCGGAGGGATGGTCCTCGTGATATGTTCATTCAGTGTATTATGTTCGAGTATTCAAATGATCTACAAGGTTATCATCAGAGGTTCATCCGCGCTTGAGGAATGGTTAAGAAGACTGATAGCAAGACTCTAGGGCACAAGAACTCCATCACTTTGGATCCATACCTCAAATGGGTGCGAGCTCATGCTCAAAATCTTAAGATGTCGTATGCTGCTATCTAACAGTGATTTCAGAGCCTATTGTTCAAGGGGTCGAGTCTCGCATCACTCTGCATCATGATATGCCAACAAACTTTGAAGAATTGCAAAAATCTTAGATACAACTCAAAGAAGAACGAGATACCTTTGAGTCCCAATTACATGCCAATGAAAAAAAGGTGTTGGAACTAACAGAGCGGCTTCACGAAGAGCAGAATATCAATGCCTATATTAGCACCAAAAGGAAGCGTCCTTGGGAGACTTAGGAATTTTAGAAGTTTCTTATTTGTTATTCCTTTGTAAACTTTGATTTCATTTGAAATTACTAATAAAAAGTCTTTGTTTCTGTTTTGGTTAAAAGAGTTTAAATCCTATGAGGCCCTTGAAAACATTGCATAAGCATATCATAGATTTCATTGCATAAACAGGTTATCAAGACATGTTTCTTATTCTTTTTGTTGTTTATTTCAGCAAAAGAAATGGCCCTCGAACAGATAGTAAAGGACCTCCAAGCTCAGAACGCTCAGTTTCAACAAATGTTCCTGGTTTTGGCTCAGGGGCAGGAAGATTTGAAAGCGCTTAGCATCAAAGAGAAGACCAAGAAATAAAAGAAACCAACAGGTGTATTAAATCTGGGAAGAAGGATTAGAGGACCGATTAAGCGAGCTATAGATTTCGCAACCCCGTCAAATGAGGGGGACAATCAAGAAGAGAAGCCATTGGAAGAAAACAACAACCCAGGGTCTGAGGAAGATGAACCTGACTATTTTGAGGAGAAATATCCTCCTGCTGATGATAAATACAAACAGCTAGAGGATCGACCCAATGATGTGGAGATCTAGAAGATACCCGGACTGGATTTTGAGGAGCTATGACTGATCTCAGGGGTGGTCATCCCGCAGAAATTCAAGGTCCCTACATTTGCTAAGTACGACGGTGTCTCCTGTCCTAAGCTTCATTTAAAGTCCTATGTCTGGAAGATTCAACCCCACACTACTGACAGGAATCTCTGGGTCCATTTCTTCCAGGAGAGTTTGGCAGGGACTCAACTAGAATGGTTCTATCAACTAGAAAGAACCAACATTCACAATTGGGAATATTTGGTTGCTGCTTTCAACAAGAAATATCAATATAATGTTGACCTCGCCCCGAATCGTACACAGTTGCAAAGTATGTCTATGGGTTCCGACGAAGGTTTTAAAGATTATAACCACAAGTGGAGAGACCTTGCAGGAAGAGTCAAACCTCCGTTGTCTGATAGAGAGCTGGTGGACATGTTCTTGGGTATGTTTTCTGGTCCATTCTTTAACCATTTGATTAGGAGTTCTTCTGTTGGGTTCATTGAATTGATGTTGACTAGTGAATGGGTAGAAGCTGGCATCAAAAGTGGTAAAATACAGAGAGATGCATCCTCCAGTATTGCAAAGAAACCTTTCACTGGGAAGAAGGAGGTCAATGCTGCTTATGGCCAAAGAAATCACAACAAAACTGAGCGTCGTCTAACGATAAGGGCTGTTATGATTTCCAATACTGCCTCTAACCAACAACGAAACAATCAGTGCCGGTCGGATGCACCCAGAAGACAGTTTACTCAGATCAACATGACCATATCCCAGGTTTTACCACATCTGCTGAAATCCAATTTGGTGACTCTAAAGGAGGCCTCGAAGAATCCTAATATTGCATCTACCCGCTACAACCCAAATGCTCTATGTGCTTACCATTTCGAAACTCATGGGCATGATACAAACGATTGTTGGGCTTTGAAGAACAAGATGCAAGACCTTATTGATGCAAAGGAGGTTGAATTTGACCCCCCCCTGAGACTCCCATCGTCATAACTGCACCTATGCCCAAGCATGGACCGGGAGTCAGTGCTATTGATGTTGTCTCCGCCATAGAAGATGCCGACAGTAGCTATGACTTGGATAAGCGGGTCTTCCTAACAATCAGCGGTGGACTCAGCAATTGGGAGGCTAAAGACTTTGTTCCCATTACTTTTATTCAAGAGTAATTTGTTTTTTTTTTGTTTTTGACGAAATATAATATTTGAACAATTGAAACATGAAAGCCTTATGTCTTACCTGAGGCACAATGGTCTATTTGTGAGGGTCATTACTTCATTCCCATATGTCATTAATAAAACATTGGACGTTTCGCATACAAATTTTACGCTCTTTGTTTTTCTTTTCAGCTTTTTACTTTATAAAAAATATACAGTTATGCTCTTACACACACCCACGTATCAAACTGCAGATCTACATCCACTCTGGATCCCATTGACAACGGTTCTGCTATTTCCAGTTATGACTTTGAAAATCCGATCTACCAAGTCGTGGATTAAGGTGAGGAAGATTGTGAAGTACCAGGGGAACTTTCCAGACTGTTACAATAGGAAGAAAGGGAAATACAACCTCATGAAGAACCGGTTGAGACAATTAACTTGGGTACTGAAGAGGACAAGAAAGAAGTCAAGATAGGTGCCGATCTAGAGCATAGTGTCAAAAAGCGGTTAATACAGATGCTACATGACTATGTTGAGGTTTTTGCTTGGTCGTACAAAGACATGCCTGGACTTGACACCGATATTATGGTTCATCTCCTACCTACAAAAGAGGATTTCCCTCTAGTGAAATAGAAGGTTCGTCGTATGTGGCCGGATATGTCAGAAAAGATCAAAGCCTAAGTCATGAAACAATTCAATGCTAGTTTCTTATTTGTTACCTCTTATCCACATTGGGTTGCTAACGTTGTTCCAGTACCTAAGAAGGACAGTAAGGTGCGTATGTGTATGAATTACAGAGACCTAAACAGGGCAAGCCCCAAGGATGACTTTCTGCTTCCTCACATTGATGTTCTGGTTGACAATACCGCACAACATAAGGTATTCTCTTTCATGGATGGTTTCTCCGGGTATAAACAGATCAAAATGACACCTTAGGACATGAAGAAGACAAACTTTGTCACACAGTGGGGCACTTTCTGTTACAAAGTTATGCCATTTGGGTTAAAGAATGCCAGGGAAACCTATCAGCGTGCCATGGTAGCTTTGTTTGACGATATGATCTATCACGAGATAGAGGTCTACGTGGATGATATGACAACCAGGACCCAGACTTAAGATGAGCACCTTGATCACCTACAGAAGCTTTTTGAAAGGTTGAAGAAGTACAAACTGAGGCTTAACCCGAATAAATGCACCTTTGGATTAAGATCTAGTAAGCTCTTAGGTTTCGTTTTCAGCAACAAAGGAATTGAAGTCGACCCCACAAAGGTCAAATCTATACAAGAAATTCCAAATCCTCACACTGAGAAGGAGGTTAACGGATTCTTGGGACGCCTAAACTACATAGCCAGATTCATTTCACATCTGACCGCTACTTGTGAGCCAATCTTCAAATTACTGAAGAAAGATCAAGCAGTGAAGTAGAATGACGATTTCTAGAACGCCTTTGAAATAATCAAGAAATATCTTCAAGAGCCTCCAATTTTATTACCTCTGGTTGAAGGAAGACCTCTGATCATGTACTTAACAAGGTTAGAGAACTCAATGGGGTGTGTGCCGGGGCAGCATGACGAGTCTGGTCGAAAAGAGCATGTAATATACTACCTTAGAAAAAAGTTTATCGACTGTGAAACAAGATACTCATTGCTCGAGAAAACTTGTTGCGCTTTGGCATGGGCTGCTCGCCGACTAAGACAGTATATGTTGACTCACACTACCTGGTTGATATCTAAAATGGATCCTATCAAGTACATCTTTGAGAAGCCATCTCTCTCTCCAGAAGAATAGCAAGATGGCAGATGATTCTGACCGAATACGACATTCAGTATACAACCCATAAAGCAATTAAGGGAAGTGTACTAGCTGATCATTTAGTTCAACAAGCTGTGGATTACTACAAATCCATGAATTTTGACTTCCCAGATGAGAACATCATGTTAGTAACTGATTGTGAAGAACCTGGACCGGATGAAAGACCTGAAAAAGGATCCCGATGGACTATGTTTTTTGATGGAGCTTCCAACTCCCTTGGCAATGGCATTGGCGCTATGATCATATCTCCCGAAGGCTGTCATACTCCCTTCACTGCCAGATTATGTTTCAATTGTACCAACAATATGGCTGAGTATGAAGCATGTATCATGGGTCTCAAAGCTGCTATAGACTTGAGGATCAATCTCTTGAGTGTATTCGGAGACTTGGATTTAGTAATCAGTCAAATCAAAGGAGAATGGGACACAAAGCATCCTAATCTTATCCGTTACAAAGAGCATGTGTTGACACCAATCCCGCATTTTGAAGAAATTACCTTTGAGCATCTTCCACGAGAGGAAAATCAACTAGCGGACATGCTAGCTATGACCTCGTCCATGTTCAAGGTCAAGTGGGATAATGAGGCTCCTCAAATCACCATTGAGAGGATGGAAGAGCCAACATACTGTCACGAGATTGGTACTGAAGAAGCAATGGACAAGCCTTGGTTCCATGAAGTAAAAATATATCTCAAAGCCCAAGAGTATCCTGAGGGAGATTCAGTCAACGATAAGAAGTTCCTAAGAAGGTTCTCTACCAAGTTCTTCCTCAGTAACAGGATCCTCTACAAGCGCAATCATGATTCTACCTTGCTTCGGTGTGTAGACAAGAGAGAGACAGAAAAGATTATGGCTAATTTACACAAAGGATCATTTGGCACCCACTCCAGTGGGCACACGATGGATAAAAAGATCCGACGGGTATGATACTACTGGTCCACTATGGAAGCATATTGTTATCAGCATTCAGGAACTTGTCACAAATGCCAGATCTATGCTGACAAGGTGCATGTACCTCTGGTTCCTCTAAATGTCTTGACTTCTCCTTGGCCGTTTTCAATGTGGGGCATCGATATGATCGGGGAAATTAGACTTACAACTTTTAATGGGCACCGCTTCATCCTGGTTGCCATTGATTACTTCACGAAATAGCTCGAGGCATCTTCATTTGCTTCTGTTACCAAGAACGTTGTGGCTCGATTCATTAGACATAACCTTGTCTGTCGGTACGGTATTCAAGAGAGAATCATCACTGATAATGGTACCAATCTCAATAACACTATGATCACTGAGCTCTGCACACAATTCAAGATATAACATCACAACTCTTCTCTCTATCTGCCGAAGATGAATGGCGTTGTTGAAGGTGCTAACAAAAATATCAAGAAGATATACAGAAGATGACGGTGACATATAAAGACTGGCACGAAATGTTACCATTTTCTCTTCATGGTTACTGTACCACCGTACGCACATCAATAGGGGTAACTCCTTTCTCTCTGGTGTACGGTATGGAAGCTATCCTTCCCATAGAAGTCCATATCCCTTCCTTGAGAATCATGAAGTATGCAGGTTTAAGCAAAGATGAATCAGTTCAGACTCAACTTGACCAATTAAGCCTGATTGATGAGAAGAGGCTCGCGGTTGTCTGAAATGGTCAGATGTACCAAAAGTGTATAATCAAAGCTTTTAACAAGAAGGTTAGACGTCAAGTATATCAGGATGATGATCTGGTAATCAAGCGCATCATCCTGCCACATGGTGATCCCAGGGGAAAATGGACTCCCACATGCGAGGACCATTTATAATCAAGAACATATTTTCTGGTAGGGCCATGATCTTAACTACTATGGACAGTGACGACCTTCCGTACCCTGTAAACGCGAACATAGTTAAAAGATACTACGCATAAAAAAAGACCCGCTAGGTCGACTGGCCTAGGAAATAATTAGGGCATCCCGGCGAACAAAAAGTGTTCAGGAAAAAATTAGGGTTATACATAAAAAAATTGTACACCCGACAAGTCAAAAACCTGAAAAGGCGGCTTGGGCAAAAAAGGGTATCCCGGTGGAATGAAAACCTGAAGGGACGGTCCAGGAAAAAGTTAGGGATTTAAAGCGTATAACTATGTCCCGTTGGATCACCTTACAACCAATCTTCAGTATCAACTATCGAGCTCAAGTGGTACTAATCAATCCGGTCAGCTTCGGACAAGCAGCGAAAGAGATGAGACGCTCAAAGACATAAAGTCAATAGCAGAATGGGAATCCAATGGGATTATTTCACATAGCTGTTTTGCTTTGTACACTATTTTTGTATAGTTTCCATTCTTACGATGGCATTCTCTTACTAGGATGTTTCTCTCCTTGTACAAAAATGCTTATTCAAGTTAATACAAAATTATTCCTTTGAAATTGCAAAACTTCTGTTTTTATTTTTCTGTTTTGTGTGCGAAAACGTCCAGTGATTATTTTTGAACATATGCATTTGAATGTGATTACTGCTTACAAATATACACCTAAAAATAGAAAGATAGTTGCTAATGACTTTAAGAAATGGGACAATATCTAAGGGCCATCCACAAAATCCCCGCAAATATTTCCTCTAGCAGATACATTCTTCAGTAGATACAGAGGCAGAGACATCCTACTACAAGGTCACTGCCATATTCTCAGTATGAAACCTAATGGTGTCAGGTTCTCATAACCCCGGCAGAGCAAGAATCTCCAAATTACTGCTCCAACAAAAGATCCCCCAGTGAAGTTGCCAAGCTTCTCAGGATTTCCCAACAGGATTTCAAAAAAATCCCGAAACAGTTCACAGAGTTTACCTTCCCCAGCAAAGTTTATTTCTCTAACAACGAAAGTTCACCTCCCAGCTAAAACAATCGGCTGAAAATCATCAAACAATTAAGTCGCCATCGAACGTCTTTTATCCCACATGTAGGGAAAGGTAAACATCGAGAAAACCTGAGAAGGGAGAAGTCACGGTCTTGCGACCGAGAGATTGGGTAAGGGAGTCTGTTACGCGAGGGGAAGGTATTAGAAACCCACACGCCCGTAGTACTCTATGGTATCCACTCTTGTTATCTATCTTATGGGTGTGTTTAATCTATACTTACTGTTTATTACCGCTAAAGGGAGAATGCATGCTAAAGAAAGGGGAAAATAATGTAGGGAAAATAAAATTATGCTCGCTTGGGTCCTACCCCAATGCCTACGTATCCGTTTTGAGGAATCAGAGCTACCGTAGTTTGGCTCATATATTTTTGTTTGTTTGTGTTTTTAATGGTCGAAGTTAATCCCGCCTTCTGCCGCAGCTCGACCTTTGGAGACTTATGCGTTGGCACAGAAGTAAATTAATCATGTCCTTACCTGAAAAGGATTTTTAAAGAAAAGGGTGCTCGAGCGCACAAAATGGTTTGAGTTGGTTTGTATTTTGTTGCAGATAATGACTAGTCGACCTAAAGAGAAAGATATTAGCCACCTTTCTACTTAGTCATGAAAGGAGTCTTTGAGAATTGAACCACACCTAATCTTGAGATGAAGAACAATAAGATCGAGAAGAGACCCACTTATCATTTCTCGTACTAAGCAAAGGCATGATTCTCATCAATAGATTTAAAGTGTTTTGGATTTTGAAAGAAAAAGAAGTTTTTGTTTTAGTGCGAATGCAAACGGGGAAAAAAAGTTAAAAGGAGACTAGCCTATTTCTAAACCTAATTTTTATCAGGCGTTGTTAGACCTAAATTTATAATTTTGAGGGAATTCTACCTAATGTTTGCATGCTTGGATTTAGAATCCTAATGTCCAATTTAGTTCAATTAAATCGAAGATTAAATTTGAACCAAAATATCCTAAGGGATCATGGTATGTACAAGGATAACGCAAAAACCTAATAAGCAATAAAGTGAGAAAATGAGGAATAAAATGGGGTCACGATGATACCGAACGGAGAAGGTCCGTTACCTTTTCAAAACCACACAAGTGATAAGAAAACTCTACTGAAAGTTGCTCCATACGAGTGATCATAGAATTAATCTCCAAGCATTCCGTATTGCAAGAGTTACATCGATACTATCACAAAAATCTTGACTAAAAATGGAAATAAAAATGATTACCAAATATGAAAAATAAAATAGTAAAAAAAAACTCTAATCAAAATTCTAAAACGAAATTCTAAAGAGTTCTAAAATATTCTATTATTTTGTATCATTCTATCGCTAATTAATGAATAATTAATAGGAGAAAAAAATTAAACCAAATATTTAAATGAGAGGTGAAGTCAGGGGGCATAGTGTTGAAATCAGGGAGTGTGGCTGGGCGCTAGGCCAATTAGAAGAGTCCAGCAAAACCTTATTTTTGTTCAAGCTGCAACAAAAACAATGACAATGGGCCCAGAAAATGGTTTGGCCCAATGTCTATTGGCAACAGTCCATAGCTTATTCTTTATCCTTCTTCATTTTACTATAAATAAATAAATAAAAAAACAAAAGAAAACGAAAATTGAAAAGAGGAATAACAACGTGAAATCGGGGTTGCAATGTCTTCCACTTCACAAACCCTTATCTTACGACTTCCAATGCGATTACCGTCGAACCTTCCACCGCGAGCACCACCACCAAACGGCCTGAATCACCCTTATCTTTACGTATACCTACCTTAAAACAACACCCTGGATCCAAACTCATCGTCAAATTCTCGTGAAACATCTCCCATGGTCAGGTCGACGAAGAAGCAAAAGGAACCCTAACCTTCCGAACAATGCGTATTCCAAGCCGATATCAACCATTCGAGTTATGGAATCTCCAGAAGTCATCAAAGGAAGCTGTAACATTCACGATTGAGCAAGAATCATGTGTAGATGACCTGATTGGAGCCTCTGACATCCCGGTGTAGTGGTGCAATCTATGACCGTCGCTACTAAAGTATTCCCTTCCTCTTTCTGTTATCCTTCCTCAATCTTCTTCTTCTTCTACTTTCTCGCGTTTTTGTCTACGCTCCTTCTTCTTCTGATTCAGTTTTCTGAGTCTGAGTGGTGATTGTTATTTCTCATGTGATTGTTATTTCGAATTGACCCATGCTTCAGTTAGGAATTTTATGGATTGTAACGCGGCCTGGTTCACGGTTTAAAAAAAAAGATTTAAGGCTCAAAATTATTTGGTGCCCACCCGTTCTCCGTGATGTTCTCCATTCCCATGTTCAGTCGACCTGATACAAGCGTTCACCTCTCTAGAAGAGTTTGCGATGATTGAGGAACCACTGTGGTTTCTTGGACACGATAGTCACTAACTTCTGATTTTGTTGTCTGATCAAACGACTTTATTCTTTGATGAGGATTTTCATTGGTAATCCTTTTCTCGCCTTTTAGGCTTTCCAGTTTCTTTCTTGATTTCCCTAATTTTTCCTAGACAAATTCTTTTGAATTTCGATTTGAAAGTCCAGCAGGATGCCCCAATTTTTGTCTAAGAGACTTTATTTCAAGTTTCGACTTAGCGGGACTTTTTGTTTATTTCTTATTTGTATTTTCCATTTTGAACAAGTTGTTGATCTTTGCGTTGTCTTTGATTTGTCGGAAGTGATCGTGACTGTCCGAGTCTTTAGTAGATGATGGATAACCATTATAGTATCGTCATTTGTTGACCTCCTGATGTGCGAGAGATACCCATTGGGATATAGTCAATAGACGCATGTTGTCGTTAGATGAGGATTAACCGTTGTGGTTTTGACTTTTCTCAACCTTTTGATGGATAAACATTGTTGTATCCTTGGATGCATACTCTTGATGAGTTCTGAACACTTGATCAGATTAACTGAACACTACCCGCCCCAGGGTTGAAACGAGGGTTTTTTCTGAACAGAAAGAAAACTCCTACTTCGAAGGCTCAGAGGGGTTAACAAGGGTCTATCTTCCTTATATCTTCGATATTTAGGTATTGAAACAAGGCATGTACATCGTCAGCAGGGTCTTACTCAAAAGCGTACCAACCAGAGATTTTGCATTTTCAGATTATAGTCATCCTCCTTCCAATCTTTACCTAAGCGTAAGACTTGAAAAATCGGCAGTAATATGTAAGTAAAACATTTAAAGAGTGATAACGAATGGATGAATAAAAATGAAAGGAATACTTCAAGACAAGCATACCTATTGCATTAAGATTTTCATTCAAAAATAGATAAGTTTTTATATACAAGCAATGTTTAACCAAACAAGTAAGAATGCAAATGAAAATGCAGTTAAAGAAACCAGTTGCTGTCGTTGAGGAGACTTGACTCCGTATGGATTTCTTGATTCTGGCGACTTTCTGTAGTCTTGATGCATGAGTGGGAGGGAGGATTCCCCTTCAGATCTGATGTGAGCATAGTAGTCTCCGGATTGAGCCTGTCTTGGACCTGTTCTCTGGATGACATATCTTCAATCAAATGGCCAGGTGCCCCAGTATAATTTGCATAGAAGATCCTTTTAGGAGAACGAATGAACGACTTACCCAGCGAATCGGTATAAACTGCATCACCAAGCATATCATGTCTTAAAGAAATAATACAGTTTGTCTTCTCTCAGAACAACAGAGACATCCAACTCGTGAGAAAGATCCTAGTAGTTGGCCAAGTAGGGATTGTACCTTTGAAAGAGACGCCAGACAAGTGTTGGGCTTTATACTTCAACCCCTTTATAGTCTTCGATATCAAAACTGGGTGCCTTAGAATATGGGATACATCTAGCATGTGTATCGCAATCAGAAGAGATGTTGGAAGAAAGAGGACCCCAAAGATCAGAGCTGGAAAGAACAGGATGTAATGCATTGGGCTCGGATCGATATGCTCATCAGGCTACTTTTTTTTTGAAATTCCCAAAAGATGAGGAGAAGAGGGGGGCCTGCTGCGGTAGTAGGTGCAAGATTGTTGACATCATTATCAGAGCTTTCATGACCTGGTTCATCTGAATCTTCAATCAGTTATCTTCCTGTTCGAAGAAATTTATGACCACGGGCCAAGGCTTGCATGCACCACTCGGAGTTATTCCATAACTGATCTCTGAACATGTGACATAAAGAATCAAATTGAACTTCTGAAGAAAGCCCCCCAGGTCTGAATAAGAATCCCCAATCTTCGGGTACCTGTTATGAATGCATGAATATGCATGGGGTGCATGAATGAATGTCATGTCACATTTTGCCCTTTCCAAGGAATTTGTGTGCTTTGATTTTGATTTTACGCAAGTAAGGGATGGAAGAGTTTTAGCACAAGACTTGCAAATATGATTCCTTGGAAATAACAGAACATGTATGTTAAGCATGTGGTTAGCCATGTTATGTATGCAAAGGCATGAGATCAAATGGGATCGAGGTTCCATCATTCCTAAATATGATTGATGCACTGTTATGAACCATATGAGTATCATCAGATCAAAGGTCCGACATAGCTTCTTCACATATAAGAAACAAGTACCATGTAGATCTCTCATTGTATGAGATTAATGCTTCTGGAACGTCGGATACTGTTGAGAGTTTTCTGAATATGCTGGGAATACCAAGATCGAAGGCCCGAATGAATCTCTAAGTAACCAAGTCAGAAACTTAGAAAATAAATCTGAGAACCATACGATCACCAACAGAATATAGCCTCTGCATAAAGTCACCAACAAAAATCCAGAACATAACCATCAGAACCAATAGTTACCGTCTGAGCGTAGTCACCATCCGAGCATGAGTAACCATCTGAACATAGTCACCATCTGTACCTGCGATAAAAATTCCCTCCCCACTCACGGGTGAAAACTAGGTCAGGGTAAGACAATGGTAACTCGAAAATCACGGGTTCTCCTGAAAGTATAAACATCGCAACACAGACGTGCATGATGAAAGTACCTCCAATTGAACCTCATCCGAGCGTGGTATATGACATGACTGCACTAATCGGACCACGTCCTATAGACGTCATGCCCCCACTCTATTCCTAGTGTCCTAGTGCACTCTGGCCTGGGTACTGGGCCTTTTACCTAAATAGTAGCATCCTCACCCAAACAAGAAGCAAATCCAGTACAGTAGTAGTATATGGAAATCAGTAAAATGCAATGCATACGTATGCTCAAGTATATACAAAATGAATGAATAAACTGAAAGCGTAAAGATAAACACCCAAAGAAAAGAAAGAAAGAGCTAGAAGCGACTCCGAGATGGACCAGCATTTGGTCGACCTATTCCCCAGTGAAGTCGCCAGCTGAAACAATCGGCTAAAAATCATCAAACAATAAAGTCGCCATCGAACGTATTTTATCCCACATGTAGGGAAAGGTAAACATCGAGAAAACCTTAAAAGGGAGAAGTCACGGTCTTGCGACCGAGAGATCGGGTAAGGGAGTCTGTTACGCGAGGGGAAGGTATTAGCACCACACACGCCCGCAGTACTCTACGGTATCCACTCTTGTTATATATCTTATGGGTGTGTTTAATCTATACTTACTGTATATTACTGCTAAAGGGAGAATGCATGCTAAAGAAAGGGGAAAAGAATGTAGGGAAAATAAAATTATGCTCACTTGGGCCCTACCCCAATGCCTACGTATCCGTTTTGAGGAATCAGAGCTACCGTAGTTCGGCTCATATGTTTTTGTTTGTTTGTGTTTTTTATGGACGAAGTTAATCCCGCCTTCTACCGCAGCTCGACCTTTGGAGACTTATGCGTTGGCACAGAAGTAAATTAATCATGTCCTTACCTGAAAAGGATTTTTAAAGAAAAGGGTGCTCGAGCGCACAAAATGGTTTGAGTTCGTTTGTATTTTGTTACGGATAATGACTAGTCGACCTCAAGAGAGAGATATTTGCCACCTTTCTACTTAGTCTTGAAAGGAGTCTTTTAGAATTGAACCACACCTAGGCTTGAGATGAAGAACAATAAGATCGAGAAGAGACCCGCTTATCATTTCTCGTACTAAGAAAAGGCATGATTCTCATCAATAGATTTAAAGTGTTTTGGATTTTGAAAGAAAAAGAAGTTTTTGTTTTAGTGCGAATGCAAACGGGGAAAAAAAGTTAAAAGGAGACTAGCCTATTTCTAAACCTAATTTTTATCATGCGTTGTTAGACCTAAAGTTATAATTTTGAGGGAATTCTACCTAATGTTTGAATGCTTGGATTTAGAATCCTAATATCCAATTTAGTTCAATTAAATCGAAGATTAAATTTGAACCAAAATATCCTAAGGGATCATGGTATGTACAAGGATAACGCAAAAAAACTAATAAGCAATAAAGTGCGAAAATGAGGAATAAAATGGGGTCACGATGATACCGAACAAAGAAGGTCCATTGACTTTTCAAAGCCATGCAAGTGATAAGAAAACTCTACCGAAAGCTGCTCCGTACGAGTGATCATATAATTAATCTCCAAGCATTCCGTATTGCAAGAGTTACATCGATACTATCACAAAAATCTTGACTAAAAATGGCAATAAAAATTATTACCAAATATGAAAAATAAAATAGTAAAAAAAAAACTCTAATCGAAATTCTAAAAAGAAATTCTAAAGAGTTCTAAAATATTTTATTATTTTGTATCATTCTATCGCCAATTAATCAACAATTAATAGGAGAAAAAAATTAAACCAAATATTTAAATGAGAGGTGAAGTCAGGGGGTATAGTGTTGAAATCAGGGAGTGTGGCTGGGTGCTAGGCCCATTAGAAGAGTCCAGCAAAACCTTATTTTTGTTCAAGCTGCAACAAAAACAACGACAATGGGCCTAGAAAACGGTTTGGCCCAATGTCCATTGGCAACAATCCATAGCTTATTCTTTATCCTTCTTCATTTTACTAAAAATAAATATGTAAATAAATAAACAAAAGAAAATGAAAATTGAAAAGAGGAATAACAACATGAAATCAGGGTTGCAGTGTCTCCCACATCACAAACCCTTCTCTTACGACTTCCGATGGCGATTACCGGCGAACCTTCCACCACGAGCACCACCACCAAACGGCCTGAATCACCCTTATCTTTACGTATACCTACCTTAAAACAACGCCCTGGATCCAAACTCACCGTCAATTTCTCGTGAAACTTCTCCCATGGCCAGGTCGACGAAGAAGCAAAAGGAACCCTAACTTTCCGAACAGTGCGTATTCCAAGCCGATACAAACCATTCGAGTTATGGAATCTCCAGAAGTCATCAAAGGAAGCTGTAACATTCAAGATTGAGCAAGAATCATGTATAGATGAACCTGATTGGAGCCTCTGACGTCCCGGTGTAGTGGTGCAATCTATGACCGTCGCTACTAAGGTATTCCCTTCCTCTTTCTGTTATCCTTCCTCAATCTTCTTCTTCTTCTACTTTCTCGCGTTTTTGTCTTTGCTCCTTCTTCTTCTTATTCAGTTTTCCGAGTTTGAGTGGTGATTGTTATTGCGCTTGTGTTGTTGTAATGTTGATGAGTTTTTGTAGAATCGGTATTGCAAAGTGAAGATGAGCGATGATGTTGATGCAGGATCGATGATGCCAATGATGGAAGCTGTTGAAGATCCGAAAAAGATTGATGATAATGATGAGTGAAGAAAGTGAAGCAGTTCTGAAGTTTTTGCAGAGAGTTTGTTAGAGGTAACAGATGAATTTTCAGAGATTTCAGAGAGAGAGAAGAGTGAAGTTTTCGAGAATTTGGTGATGGCTGAAGTTTGAACTATGGAGAGTTAAAGTGCAATAGTGATATGAGAAATTTGTGTTGATGGAGTTTGGAAGATGCTTGTAGTTGAATTCCAGTGAAGATGTTGAAGTTGTTCTTGTTGAGCGAAGAATATCAAAGCGAAGATGGAGATGAAGGGAAGATGCACAGGCCGTTACTGTTGATGACTTCATAGATAATGATTCATAACTATCGACGAAGATCATGACGATTGAAGTCGTTGTGCCCAGAGAAATCTGAACGTGAATGCAGAGAATTGAAGCTTGAAGATTGTAGAAGGTGTTGCAAATTGTTGGAGGTTGAAGTAGAGGGAAAACAAAGAATAATTTAGAGGTGATTTTTTCTGTTGAAGCATTTTTATGTGAACTCTCCCTCTCTCTCTTTCTGTGAAAATAGATTGTGAAATCCCTGTAATCTGTTCTGATCTTTTTTGTTGTGAATCTTCTTTTTTATATCAGTTGAAGTTGTTCTATTTTATAAGGGTTTGCTAGGTAGTTAGAAATGGTTAGGGTATGTTATGAATCTGTTAGAAGTTTGTTGAGTTAGTTATGAATCTGTTAGAAATTTGTTGTTTTCTGTTTGGTTTTCTATTTGTAATGTTGGATTAATTCTGCTAGTTTGGATCTGCCCTTTCTACTAAGCATTCAGGAGGTTATAGGTAAATTGGACTGGAAGTTTAAAATTTTTTGTTTTGTGATTTTGATGTTTTTGCAGGGTTGTTATGAGGATGGTTTTAAAAAATGGTTAAGAATCCTGTTAGGCTAGGAGTTTGTCATTCAGTTTGGGGATGAGGAAATTATTTAGGAGGAGTTTAGAGTTTGTTATGAAATTGGTTAGGTGGTTAGAAGGTAGTTATGATTGGTTAATGGGTTATAGGTTTGTTAGTTATTCTGTTATAAACTTTTTTGTGTGCAGGGCTGTTTAGAAAATGGTTAGGGAATGTGTTTGACAGTTGGTTGGTTTTGGGACAGTTAGGGATTCTGTTTTGGTTTTCTGTTACAGGTTATGGAATGGTTATGGCAGTTTATTCAATATTTTTGCAGGTTCCGCTTATATCATAGAAGCTTGGACACATGAGACCTAACTGGAATTTGAAGATTGACCCAAAAATGGAGCCACAGAAGCTTGTGAGATGAAGCGAGGCTTGAAGATTTAGGATAGCTTTAGCATAGGATATAATTTGTAACTCTTAGTAGTTTCTATGTAGCTTATGTAAAAGAGATGGAAATATGTAATGGTATTGATCTTGTATTGGTTTAAGGGATTTGGAATATGATTACATTCTTTTGAAATATTGATGTATGAGATGTAATCAGAATGTTGATAAGACTAAACTTCTCGGAGTGAAAATAACTTGAATTCATAATGAACAAGGTGTTGTATTTTGTAAAAGAAGCATACTTTACAAACCCTTGAATCAAAATGATATATTCTTCAAAATGTTAAAAAGTGATATTCCTTTCAGATTTATCGTGAATTCCTAATGCCTTCTCTTATAATTGCACTTGAATAGACGATTATGTATTTCCACGCCTTGACTTTTCAACAATGGAATGAATCACCTCCTTAAGTAATTGAATGGGCTTGACTATTTCTAGGACTTTTAATCTAAAACTCTGATGTTTCACAAGACAACACTAGGTTTTAATCTCAAAGCACCCGAAATGGAGCCTCAAGGAAAGTTTGGGCCATAAGTAAGCTCAAGTGTTAAGATGAGATCATATCTCACATTGATGTCCATAAACCCTAAATTATGAATAAAACCCAAGTGAAACTATCTTTCCATCTTCTTGCATGAACACCCTAGCCATATGCTCTATGATTCAATATCAATAAGAAAACTCCCCTTAATAAAAACCAATAGAAAACCTAGACTCCAATGGATAAGAATTCTTCAATGATAGCTTCCTCGTGTTGCATACTGGAGAAAAACTTTAATAATAAGATGAACTGATGAACAAACTTCATGGATCCCTCCTGGATTCCACGTGATTAGAAAAATAACTCTAATCCCTATGGAGATGATGAGCACATGAAGATGACCTTCGACGCTCTTGTTTGTAGCCCTTGAGTCTTTAGTTAAGATAAGGTTGCAAAGAGATGAAACACTGATGCCTTAGTGAAACCCTAATTCTTCGGAATCTTTGATCACATGCCACATTTTATTGATTAATGAATGAATGGTGTTGTCAAATGACCTAATGGGAGTTATGTATATGAGAAAAATGTGAGACGCGTAAGCCAGATAAAAGAACAAGGGGTAGGACAAATTTGGGGCATTACAGCTGCCCCTATTTAATTGTCTTATACTTGAAAGTATGATTGGCACATGCCTTTCGGGAGTTCAAGGTAGAAGATGATTAAATATCAATGCCAAAAATTTGTCCTGGGAGAGAGGGTAAGTGTTTTTTTATTTATTTATGTGTTATCCGCTGGGGGAAAGATTTTTTTTTGTTTTTTCAGTGAAGAGACGGAGATTGGACTTGTAACGTGACGTGATGCCAATACAAGACAAAGGTTGGTACGAAAAGATAGCGGACAAGGTCTACAGGCGACCTACGATCCTAAGGCGAAACATGAGAGTCATTTGATAGAGAACCTAGCCTAAGGGCGATTTCAGGTTCTAAGACAAAATATATGGAAAGAACCTAGCCAAGAGGCGATCTCAGGCTCTAAGAAGGCGATCTAGGGAGGAACCTAGCCAAGAGGCGATCTCAGGTTCTAAGATGATCTAAGGAAGGAACCTAGCCTACGGGCGATCTCAGGTTCTAAGATGATCTAAGGAAGAACCTAGCCTACGGGCGATCTCAGGTTCGATGGTGATCTATGTGAAGAACCTAACCTATGGGCGATCTCAGGTTCTAAGATGATCTATGGGAAGAACCTAGCCGACGGGAGATCTTAGGTTCTAAGATGATCTAAGGAAGAACCTAGCCTACGGGAGATCTTAGGTTCGACGGTGATATATGGGAAGAACCTAGCCTACGGGCGATCTCAGGTTCTAAGATGATCTAAGGAAGAACCTAGCCTACGGGCGATCTCAGGTTTGACGGTGATCTATGGGAAGAACCTATCCTACGGGCGATCTCAGGTTCTAAGATGATCTAAGGAAGAACCTAGCCTACGGGCGATCTCAGGTTCGACGGTGATCTATGGGAAGAAGCTAGCCTACGGGCGATCTCAGGTTCTAAGATGATCTATGGGAAGAACCTAGCCTACGGCCGATCTTAGGTTCTAAGATTATCTAAGGAATAACCTAGGCTACGGGCGATCTCAGGTTCGACGGTGATCTATGGGAAGAACCTAGCCTACGGGCGATCTCAGGTTCTAAGATGATCTAAGGAAGAACCTAGCCTACGGGTGATCTCAGGTTCGATGGTGATCTATGGGAAGAACCTAGCCTACGGGTGATCTCAGGTTCTAAGATGATTTAAGGAAGAACCTAGCCTATGGGTGATCTCAGGTTCGACGGTGATCTATGGGAAGAACCTAGCCTACGTGCGATCTCAAGTTCTAAGATGATCTAAGGAAGAACCTAACCTACGAACGATCTCAGGTTCGACGGTGATCTATGGGAAGAACCTAGCCTACGGGCGATCTCAGGTTCTAAGATGATCTAAGTAAGAACCCAGCCTACGGGCGATCTCAGGTTCTAAGATGATCTATGGGAAGAACCTAGCCTATGGGCGATCTCAGGTTCTAAGATGATTTATGGGAAGAACCTAGCTTACGGGCAGGTTCTAAGAAGGTGATCTATGGGAAGAACCTAGACTATGGGCGATCTTAGGTTCTAAGATGATCTATGGGAAGAACCTAGCCTACGGGCGATCTCATGTTCTAAGATGATCTAAGGCAGAACCTAGCCTATGGGCGATCTCAGGTTCTACGATGATGATCTATGGGAAGAACCTAGCCAAGAGGCGATCTCAGGTTCGAAGGTGATCTATGGAGGAACCTATCCAAGAGGCGATCTCAGGTTCGACGGTGATCTATAGGAAGAACCTATCCAAGAGGCAATCTCAGGTTCGACGGTGATCTATAGGAAGAACCTAGCCAAGAGGCGATCTCAGGTTCTAAGATGATCTAAGGAAGAACCTAGCCTACGGGTGATCTCAGGTTCGACAGTGATCTATGGGAAGAACCTAGCCAAGAGGCGATCTTTGGTTCTAAGATGATTTTGATACGGTGGGATAACTGACTTGAGGTTTTATGTTTGTGTTCGCAAATGTTTCGGTTTAGCAAGAGTCGCCACCGACTTTTTATTTTATCCTACGAAAAGGTCAAAAAGCACAGGAATGACCTTTGAGATGTTTTCTTGGGTTCGGGGAGTAGATTATGAAAAGGGAAGGTGCGAGCACCCTTTTCATCCATGGTTATCCATGGGCTCTTAGTTACTTGTTTAGATCACTTGTTTTGCTTTTCAATTGTTCGAAATGGTGCTCTTCAATTGTTTGAAATGGTGCTTTGTGTGTGGTTTTGAAAGATGTTTTGAAAGGGGCCATCGTTGTGGCAACCTTTGTAATGATTCTTGTTTGAATGTATACAAAGATGTTTTTGTCTTTTGAAAAGATATTTCAATGTTTGAAAGTTTTTTTTGGGGAAATTGTGTTGTGAGGTGTGTTTTGAAAATAACAAGGATGTTTTTGCAAGTTTTGATCAAGTAACTAAGAGTTGTCTACCCTATTTTACTCAAACATCTTTTTTATGTTTTTAACCCTTTTAACAGTGTTGTTTCACCATTGCATTTAGTGAACAACCTTGTGTTAGGATGTTAAACTGGACAGGCGCGGGTCATCGTATAGACCATGATAGCAATTATGCTAAGTATTTTTGGCAATTTTCTTGAGGGACTTGATCATTTTGTTTAGGCAACTCAGATAGCGTCATCGAGGGACTATGATCTTTTGTTTTGTTTTTGTTTTGCCAAAGTACTTAACATGCATACCATGGCCCATTTTTGAAGGCAACAAGTGGATTGTAACCCTACGGATGCAAGTGTGCATTGTGTTTGTTTTTCATGCATTTTTTGTCTTTGATTAGGCCAAACTATTTGTTAATTGGATTTTGCATACAAACCCTAATTCTCTAATCATGGCATAATTGAAAGCGTTAAGTGCGAGAATTTAAATTCTAAGCTATTACAATCATGATTATGGGGATGGGGATACAATTTTGAATAGGGGATATTTGACAAGAAATATAAACCCTAAGTTATTACAACCAAATTGAATTTACAATGCATAATATTTAAATGTACAATTATTTAAATAAACAAAATAAATAAATATAGAATAAAATGTATTATGTAAAAAACAAGAAGTTTTTATGTATGTAAAAATATTTTCAATGTAAAGAAATATAAAGAAATAAATAGATAAAAAAAGGTTAATTTTATTTATAAAAGGGGTAAACCCTAATTCTTTTAAGAAAATAATATTATATATTATTTATATACAAAAATATATTAATATGTACAAAAATGAAATATATTGAAGAAAAGGTATTTTTTAGTATAAAAAATAAAAAGGTAATATTTTTATTCTAGTTATCTAATAAAATTAAAATATATATATATATATATATATATATATATATATATATATATATATATATATATATATATATATATATATATATATATATATATATATATATATATATATATATATATATATATATATATATATATATATATATATATATATATATATATATAGTATATTAAGTATGTACAAAATAAAAATAAAATATTTACAAAAATAAAATACATTCAAGAAAAAAATTTTAGTGTGAATAAAAATAAGAAATAAAAATAAAATTATAATTTACATCATTTTCAAGTTTTAATAAATAATATAAAGTATATAAATATTTTAATGTTAGAAATAATTAAAATAAATACCAAATAAATGTAAAAAATTATGAAAATATTTTGTAAGCATTTTTTATGTTTGGAAATAAAATTATAAAGTCAGAAATGAAATAAAAATGCAAAAATAATAAAAATACAAGAAATTGGGCCAGGGGGTGCAAAAAGAAAAGAGGGGGGTGTCAAAAGTGAGAAGGACAGGCCCAGCCCAGACTTCATCTTCAACCTCCAGAATGTTTGAAAATACGCGCGCCTGTTGTACAAACTGCTAACCCCTGTATTTGTGATCTTTTCCCAAAACTCAAAACATGAAACTTGTAGAGCATCAAACCACGATTCTAACCATATAAAAAACTTGATCTAACTCTCAAAGAACAGAGAGAATTTCTCTGGCCCTAAAATATGACCTATCTTTTTCAGCATGTTCATGGATGAAATTCTCTTAGCACGCTTAATATAAATGAAAACTGAGCATATGTACAGCTTCATGGCAATGAGTACTACATCTTTCATTCACAAACCTAAGGCTAAATGTTCCTAAATAGAGAGATAGAAGTTTGAGAAATACCTGTTTCAGTCCAACTCGAGTATGACAATGCAACAACTTTCAGTGAGGCCTGAGGTTCTTTTGAGCTTGCTTGATGTTCCCCAGACCTTTCCCAATGCTTAGTTTGCTTTGAATGTCCCTGAATCAACCTCTAGAAGTCAACCTGCACAAGCTTGAAACGAAAATGGTGAACACTGTAAATGGAGTTACAGTTGGTAATGGAGGTTTGGGATAACTTGGGTGAGTTGAATGGAAGGTATTGGAACTGGTTGCAAGCAAAACGCACGAGTGGATGTGAAAATGGAAGTGATTATGCAGGGCCTGCCCTGTTTTGCAAGAAAATGTGATTTTTGTATACAAGGGTGTTTGAGGGATGAATGACTCGTGCTTCTGGCTCACAAGGATGTGCAAAACTTGTTTGGAATGTTGGCAAGACTTGGTTATATCAGATTCACAAGATATGAACTTTTGGCACAATGACTTGTTTTTGAAGTAAAAGTGAGAAGTGACCATGCTATGGCCTGTACAGGCTAGCTTCAAGCATGCACATAGTTGGTTTACTATGCCTGGTATTAGGTAACTTTGTTTGCAGCAAAAGGCTTGGTCCAATGCTCAAAAGAAACAAATTTTCAAAAGTTATGCTTTATGAAAATGGAAGTGTAACCTTTATGCCAAAAATGGATTAATCCATTGTGCCAAGCTCTAATGGTCAGAATAACACCAATGTCCAATGATTTTGCAATTAAGTTTTGAGTGTTGAAGGATTTAGAGACCTGTAATTAAGTACAAAGCTAGTTTGGTCAGATTTTGCAACTTGTATGAACATGCATTGGCCATGGTTACAAAGTGAGTTTTTGCCAACTTCGAGCATTCGATTCTCCTTAACCACAAATGTGTTTGAGGAGTTCTTGGATAATTTGGAAAGCTTGCAACATGTACTATAATCCATATTTGAAATGAAACTTGATACTCCAAGTGTAAATATGTGAAAAATGGCCAAGAAGATGGGTCAAAATCCTACCTAAACTAGGGCAAAATTTCTCTAAGTTAAAAGTTTTAGGGACCCTTGTTCCAAAAATCATAACTTGAGATCCAAGATTATTTTGAGAAAACTTTGTGAATAAAAGTTGTATACTTTGTGGAGGACTACAACTTTCATGTTGTAAGTTTTGTTTGAATCCATTTTCATCATGGTGAAAATGTGGGGCAAAGTTAGGAAAAATTAAGAAAATTTCATAACTTAGAAAAATTCTAAGTTATGAAATTTTTTCAATTTCAAACCCTAATTTGCAATTTTGGGTTTCTTGATGAACAAGTTTCATAATTTGACACATATTGATGAAAAATGACCCTTGGCACTTGATTTTGACCAAAAAGTCAAAGTTTGACTTTTCAGTGTACAGTCAAATTTTAATCAGTTGACTGAAAAATTCATCTGCCAATCCTATGCATTTGAGATATTTTGAACTTGTTGAATAGGTCAAGATAATTTAATTGAGTCCTTGAGCCCATGGTTGGACTTGATTTGCCATTGGCTAGGTCAAACAGTCAAAAATTGCCTTTGTACAGTCAAAACCCTAAAAATGACCATTTTGCCCTTTTGGCGATCTGATCAAATTTCTTGTGGAATTGTGGTCCAAACATGATCAAATGGTTCATATGAGTTCATAATGTTGATGTGGGTCAATATTCATGAGGTTTGACTGTAAATTGGCCACAATTGACTTTTGCCCCGATATAGTTGATTTCTAGGTCAACTGTCTAATTGATTGGGCAAAAATTTGATTCAAGGCTTGAAAATTTGTATGGACAAACTTATGAGTCCAACATGAAGTATGAAAGTCAATTTGGGCATTGAAGGTCCAAAAATCCCTGTGCAAACTCAAACCCTAATTTCAAGTCAACAGTGCAAGGAGATGTCTTGAGCAGAGGAAACCCTAGCTTGGTCTTGAGTTCCAAGAGTCTTGTGATGAGAAATGTTGATAAAATGAGAGGGAAAATTTTGGGGTACAACAGTTGCCCCTGTTCTATCTTCTTGAACCTGAAGAGTTAGATTGGCAAGTGTGCCTTTTGTGACTCGAAGGTAAGAGAGGATTGGACACTAGAGTGCCCGTAAATTTGCACTCGTCAAAATATTGTTGAGGGAATGGGATTAAAGATGCCACTTGGAGATGGTAGAATCTTGCTGGAGATGGGCTTAAAGATGCCATCCAAGAATGTTTGTTGAACTGCGATGTTGTAGGTCAGAAGAATGATCATCAAAATGGTATTCGTGTCTGGAATGCATTTGAACTGTATCTGGAGACTGAGTCTGTATGAGCAAAGGAATGGCGTCTGTGTCTGGAGAGTATCCGAGCTATAACTGTATTTGATCTTTGAATGAATATCAGAATGACTGCCGTGTCTGGAGTGTATCTGTATTCTGGATCGATAACAGAGAGACATATGTATATGGAGCAACTGTGTGCTGGGGAGAATCAAACTTCTGGTGTAAGGGCCAGAATGGCATCCGTGTTTGGAGCGTATCTGAACTTGAAGTTGTTAGTTGAATCTGAATGAGAAATAGAATGGATTCTGTGTCTGGAGCGTATCTAGTCTGTATCGGATTACTGAAGTCTGAATGAGTAGTATAATGACCGTCGTGTCTGGGGTGTATCCATACTGTATCTGAATAATTGTTAACGATAGCCTTTTAATCTTATCCTGAAAAGGGTAAAATGTTATCCAAAACACAAAGTTATGTTCCATGATATGTATGATGTAATGAACTGTGTTTCATCAATGTTTATGATATATGAACGTAATGGATGTGCATGTAAGCTGAGTAGCTGTCTTGCTGAGGAAAATAAATCCTTGATAACTGGACATAATGAAATCTTTGACTGCTGCCAGAGGAACTAAATTCTTGACCGATGCCGAGGATTCAAAAGTCTTTGATTGTTGAGGATGAGAAATCCTTGCTGACTGCTTGGGGATTAAAGATCTTTGATTGTTGAGAATGAGTAATCTTGGGACCATTGCTGGGGATTGAAAATCCTTGGTGACTTGTGGGGATTAACAAGAGCTTTGACAACTTCTGCGGAGAATGAGAATCCTTCATGACTTTCCTGGGAAATAAGGAAAATTCTGAAAATCTCTACTGGGGAGTTAAAACCTGGGAGGCTTCTGCTGGAGAAATGAGACCGAGAATCTTCGATCTGTTGGGAAATAACTCTGTGGGGAGAATGTTTACTCAGCCAGTGAAATCAGGAGCTTGGGTTGTACACCGAACTACTGGGGAAGTTGGGGAACACTGAATGGTTCTCACTTGGGATTGATAGTTGGAAATTTGACTTCGCTGGGGAATAAGGTTTTAGAATATTCTAACTCCGCTGGGGAAGAAGGTTTAGAATTCTCTAGCTCTGCTGGGGATATGTATTTCAGGGTTTTCGGGCTCCACTGGGGATCGGGAGTTCGGAGACTTATCTCTGATGGGAATTATGAAACTTAACTCCGCTGAGGGATAAAGTTTAGAATATACTGGCTCTGCTGGGGATCTTGAAATTTAACTTCGCTAGGGATGTATACTTCAAGGTTTTAGCTTTGTTGAGGATCTGAATGATGTACTATAGGGGATTTCTTCTGGAATAGCACAAAGATATCTTCCTATACCTTCAACCTATCAGTAATTATCCTTTCTCAATTTCGTTTTATTTGTAAGCAGTGATTTATATTCAAATGCATATGCCTATTTAACAAAATATTGGACGTTTTCAAATAAAACATAAGTGTAAAGAGAATGAAAGGCAAGCAAATTTCTGCAGTTTGAAGTATCTTTGTATTAACTTTTTTAAGTATCTTTGTATTAAATTTTGTAAGTATCTTTGTACAAAGGAAACAGACATCCTAGTAAGAGGATGTTGTCGCAAAAAATTGAAAAATTTTATACAAAAAGAAAGTTGGCTATGTGTAACAATTCCATGGGGTTCCCATTCTGCTATAGCCTTCACAACTCTGAGTATCTTGTCCATTCGTTGCTTCGTCCGCCAATGATTGGATTGATCAGAAGCTTGGAGCTTGTTGGTGAAGAGATTGTTCTTAAAGTGATCCGACGAGACATAGTCATACGCTTTAATTCCCTAACTTTTGCCTAGACCGCCCTTTCGGGTTTTCAGTCCACCAGGAAACCCTTTTTTTCCCAAGTCGCCCTTTCGGGTTTTCAACTTGCCGGGTGTACAGATTTTTTTGTTTATCCCTAATTTTTGCCTGAACCTCCCTTTCGGGTTTTCGATTAACCGGGATGCCTATTTTTGCCCAAGTCGCCCTTTCGGGTTTTCAACTTGTCGGGTTGTTTTATGTGTAGTATCTTTTGACTATGTCTGCGTTCGCAGGGTGCGGCAAGTCGTCGCCGTCCATGGTGGTCAGAATCATTGCCCCACCAGAAAAGATGCTCTTGATCACAAATGGTCCTTCGTAAGTAGGTGTCCACTTTCCCCTGGGATCACTTTGCGGCAAGATGATCCGCTTGATTACAAGATCTCCGACTTGATATTCCTGACGCCTGACTTTCTTGTTAAAAGCCTTGATCATCCTTTTTTGATACGTCTGACCATGACAAACATCAGTAAGTCGCTTCTTGTCGATCAAATTAAGCTGATCAAGTCGGGTCTGAATCCAATCATCTTCACTCAAACTGGCATCCTTCATAATCCTTAAGGAAGGAATATGAACTTCCATAGGTAAAACAGCTTCCATGCCATATACCAAAGAAAATGGGGTTGCCCCTGTTGAAGTACGTGCTGTGGTGCGATACCCGTGTAGAGCAAACGGTAACATCTCATGCCAGTCCTTGTAGGTGACTGTCATCTTTTGAATGATCTTCTTAATATTTTTGTTTGCGGCTTCAACAACACCGTTCATCTTTGGCCGATAGGGAGATGAATTGTGATGATAAATCTTGAACTGCTCGCACAGAGCGGGGATCATAGTATTATTCAGGTTTGTACTGTTTTCCGTGATAATCCTATCGGGGATACCATACCGGCATATGAGATTCTGCTTGATGAAGCGGGCAACCACAATCTTTGTATCTGAGGCGTAGGAAGCTGCTTCGACCCATTTGGTGAAGTAATCAATATCCACCAGGATGAAGCGATGTCCATTGGATGCCGTAGGCTTGATCTCTCCAATCATGTCAATGCCCCACATTGAGAATGGCCAAGGAGCTGTCAGAACGTTGAGAGGAACATGATGAATATGTACCTTGTCAGCATAGACTTGGCATTTGTGGCAAGTACGAGAATGTTGATGACAATCAGCTTCCATGGTAGACCAGTAGTAGCCTGCCCTTAGAATCTTCTTAGCCATCGTATGTACGCTTAAGTGGGTGCCAAATGTGCCACTATTTATTTCGCTCATGTTCAACTCTGCTTCAACCTTGTCCATACAACGAATTAGAACACAATCATGGCTGCGGTTATAAAGGATACCATTGCTCAGGAAGAACTTGGAAGCAAATCTCCTTAATAACTTTTTGTCATTGACGGAAGCTCCTTCAGGGTATTCTCGAGTCTGGAGATACCTTTTGATTTCATGAAACCAAGGTTGTTCCACTACTTCTTTGGTATTAATCTCATGACAGTGCGCATGTTCGTCCATTCGCTGGATGGTGATTCGGGGAGCCTCATTATCCCAATTGAGTTTAAACATGGAAGACATTGTAGCCAGAGCATCTGCTAGCTGGTTTTCTTCTCGAGGGAAATGCTCAAAGGTAATCTTCTCGAAATGAGGCAACAATGTCAAGACATGTTCTTTATATGGGATAATATTAGGATGTTTAGTGTCCCACTCTCCTTTGATTTGACTGATAACCAAAGCCGAGTCCCCAAATACGACCAAAGATTTGATTTTCCAAGTCTATAGCAGCCTTGAGGCCAAAGATGCAAGCTTCATACTCAGTCGTGTTGTTGGTACAGCTGAAGCAAAGTCGGGCAGTGAAGGGTGTATGGCAACCTTCCGGAGAAATGAGTACCGCACCGATACCGTTGTCGAGTGAATTTGAAGCACCATCAAAGTACAGGGTCCATCGGGATCCTTGTTCAGGTCCGTCATACGGTCCGTTACCTTCAATGTTGTCCAATGTCATGATGTCCTCGTCAGGGAAGTCGAATCTCATAGATTGGTAATCTTCGACGGCTTGATGAGCTAGATGGTCAGCTAGTACACTCCCCTTTATAGCTTTTTGGGTAGTATACTGGATATCATACTCAGTCAGGATCATTTTCCATCTAGCGATTCTTCCAGATAAAGCAGGTTTCTCGAAGATATACTTAATAGGATCCATCTTGGAAATTAGCAAAGTGGTATGAGTTAACATATACTGCCTTAGCCGGAGAGCAGCCCATACCAAAGCGCAGCAAGTTTTCTCGAGCAGTGAGTAGCGAGTCTCACAGTCGGTAAACTTTTTGCTAAGGTAATAAATGGCATGCTCTTTTTGGCCAGACTCGTCATGTTGGCCCAGTACGCACCCCATTGAGTTATCCAAAACAGTCAGATACATGATTAACGACCTTCCTTCGACGGGTGGCATCTAAATAGGAGGTTCCAGTAAATACTCCTTGATCTTATCAAAAGCAACTTGACAATCATTGTTCCATTCAACTACTTGATCTTTCTTCAACAGCTTGAAGATTGGCTCACAGGTAGATGTTAGGTGAGAGATGAACCTCGCGATATAGTTTAGGCGTCCCAAGAAACCTCTAACCTCCTTTTCAGTGCGGGGGGGCATGCATTTCTTGTATAGATTTGACTTTAGCAGGATCAACCTCAATGCCTTTGTTGCTGACAATAAATCCCAAAAGTTTACCAGACCTGACTCCAAAAGTGCACTTGCTAGGATTCAGTCTGAGCTTATACTTCTTCAACCTGACAAACAGCTTTTGCAGATGATCAAGGTGTTCTTCCTCTGTCTGTGATCGGGCTATCATGTCGTCTACGTAGACTTTGATCTTATGATGTATCATATCATGAAATAAATCTACCATGGCGCGCTGATAGGTTTCCCCGACATTCTTCAGTCTGAATGGCATCACTTTGTAGCAGAAGGTACCCCATTGCGTAACAAAAGTAGTTTTCTCCATGTCTTCGGGGGCCATTTTGATCTGGCTGTATCCCGAGAATCCATCAATGAAGGAAAATACCTTGTGTTGAGCTGTGTTGTCAACCAAGATGTCGATGTGTGGCAGTGGAAAATCATCTTTAGGGCTAGCCCTGTTTAAATCCCGATAGTCCACACACATTCTGACTTTGCCGTCCTTTTTAGGTACGGGCACAACGTTAGCAACCCATTGTGGATAAGAAGTGACAGCCAGAAAGCCAGTGTTGAATTGCTTCATTACCTCAGCTTTGATATTCTCAGACATGTCGGGCCTCATTTGGTGGACCTTTTGTTTGATCGGTGGACAGTCCTCTCTTGTAGGGAGAAGGTGAACCACGATATCTGTGTCTAATCCTGGCATGTCTTCATAGGACCAGGCAAAGATCTCAACATATTCGTTCAACAACTGCACTAAGCGCTCTTTGACACTTGGTTCCAGGTTGGCACCCACCTTAACTTCTTTCTTGTCTTCCTCTGTTCCTATGTTGATTGTTTATAGCAACTCTTCATGATGCAGAATAGCCCTCTCTTCTTGTTGCAAAAGTCTGGCTAACTCTCCCGACACTTCATAGTCTTCGTCAACTTCGTACTCAGCATGATTGACCAAATCTTCAGAGTCACCGAAGGCTAAAGCAGAATAGTCACCCATGGAATCCGGAGTGGATGGGTACCTGCATTTTGTGAGTGTGTGTGTGTGTGTGTAAGGGATAGCCATCCTTAAACAAAACAAGATGTAAAAGGAAAGAAAATGAACACAACAGTTTATAGATGAAAACGTCCAATGATTCATTAAACATGGCATATGATAATGAAGAAAATCAAGCCCTTACAAATGGACCTATATGCCCCGGGCAAGGCATAAGGTGAAAATAGTGTACGAATTGTTTAGTTATTACAGACCAAAATAGGAAATTGTTCAAAGATAAATTACTGGTTGATGCAAGTGATGGGAATAAAGTCCTTTGCTTCCCAGTTGCTTAATCCTCCTTCGACGGTTGGAAAGATCCAATCTTCAAAGTTTTCTTCTTCATCATCATCTTCTACAGCATTAATCCCATGGTGAGTGATTTTTACGGGTGGTCCTCCAGCCCTGGAGCGACGTACAACTTTCTGGCCGGCAGCTGTAAAACCTAGTCCGAACTTGTCCGTCTTGTGAGGAAAATCAGGCAGTCGCCCCCATATTGTACTCCTTCCTTCTTTGATTACAGCCTCTTCATCCTTGAGAGATGCCATCCTAGACACAGACTTGGAAACGATAGGCACATCTGTCATTGTCTTTGCAACTGCGACTTCAGGAGAAACTTCCTCAAAATGTTAGAAAGGCGTTTCTATGAATTCGCCATCCAACTCCACATAGCGGAAGGAGTTGAGGTGACTTATCATGTACTCTTCCTCACCGTGCACTGTTATAATCTTACCCTGAACAGGATACTTTAGCATTTCGTGTAAAGAGGAGGTAACTGCCCGAGCATAGTGGATCCACGACCTTCCCAACAAACACGTATATGAAGGACGGATGTCCATCACATAAAAGGTGGAGTTGAAAATCTTGGTTCCCACTTTGATAGGAATGTATACTTCACCATGAACCATCCTCTTAGAACCGTCGAAGGCTCTAACACCGATGTTACTAGGCTTCATGGTCAAACCTTCGCAGTCCAGTCTGTCCAACGCCTTTTTCGGTAGTACATTCAGAGAAGAACCGGTATCCACCAGGACATGGGAAAGTGTGGTTCCCCTGCATTCTACTGAGACATGCAACGCGTCGTTGTGCTTCCTTCCCATAGGGGTCAAATCAGCATCGGAAAAACCAAGATCATTATCAGTAGTAAGGCTGGCCACACACTCTTGAAACTGGTCAGCCGAAGTTTCTTGAGGCACGTGTGCCGTCTTTAAAAATTTGATCAAGGCCTTAGCATGGGCCTCAGAGCAGAGTAGAAGAGCCAACATGGAGATTTTGGAAGGGGTCTGTCCTAGCTGTTCCACGACATCGTAGTCGCTCTTTTTGATTATCATTAAGATTTCTTCCATTTCTTTCTGGGTGGTCTCGAGGATTACCACAGTCTGAGCCTTCATCCTGACAGGTGCTTCTAGTATCCCCTTACCTTTATCGGTAGTATCAACATAGGGTCTAACTTCAGGCACATCAATTTCTTCAATTATCGGTCCTTGCACAGATGGCTTAACAGGCACAAAAGCTTACTAGGGTCCGAAGACTGCTCAGGGGGGAGCAATCTCCAGAGAGAAAATCCGTCCGCTGTGAGTTGTCTTGCTTGTTCCCGCAATGTTCCCTATATCGGGGGTTTCATCATCAGAATTCTCTTGGACTGATTCAATCTGTTTGATACCATGATAGAAGATTTCTCCTCCGTAGTTCCATGGTATCGTCTTGTTAGATTGATACGGGACAGGCCCCGGCATGGTGATTTTTAATGGCACAAACTTAGGATCAGGCGTAATCTTGACAGGCCTTTTGCAAGCCTTGGGAAGATTGTCGGAGATGGTTATTATTGCAATGTCATTGGTTGAAGTATCAAAGGTAGCAGAAGTAACAGGACTGAATGTATCAACAAGAGTCTTTTGAAAGAGGATCTCTTGGGTATCCATCAGGCGTTGGATGCCTGATTTCTACATTGGGCAGTCAACTCGTATGTTTAAACAAAAGTAACAATCTTTTCCACAACCTGGGAATATCCCGGCTCTCATCAAATTCACTTTAATCACTGGTAACGGAGTCAAAAGGTCAGCAATATTGGTAACATGAAGATCTTCCATAACGGCATGAACATTATGACCGTGCTTGGGCATCGGGGTAGAAATCACATTCGGCTTTTCGGGCGCATCGAATTCTACCTACTTGGCGTCGATCAGGTCTTGAATTTTGTTCTTAAGAGCCCAACAGTTGTTGGTATCATGCCCTACACTGTCAGAGTGGTAAGCACATTTTTCATTGGAGTGGTAATATGGAGAAGAGGTATTAGGGTTCTTTGGCGCTTCCTTCAAATTGGTAAGATTCAGTTTTAGGAAATGAGGGAGTACTTGAGCCGGTGTCATATTGATTCGGGTGAACTACCGCTGTGGCCTTTCTACCCTTTGCTGATTCGATCTTGGCTGATTGCTGCGAGGTTGATCATTGGAAGAGTTTTGAATCATCACTGCCCCTACTGTTGGTCGGCGCTCGGTTCTTCCTTGACTTTTCTGAGAATAAACAGCAGAAGCTTCCTTCTGAGCTAGGAAGGCTTTCTTAATAGCAGTGGACGCGGAGGCATCTTTCTGAATCTTACCACTTTTAATGCCGGCCTCGAACCTTTCACCGGTCAAAATTAATTCGGTGACTCCCGCAGAGGAACTCCCGATTAGATGATTGAAGAAAGGGCCAGACAGGGTCTCTAAAAACATGTCAACCAGCTCTCTGTCCGACAATGGTGGATGCACCCTTCCCTCCAGATCACGCCACTTCTGGGCATACTCTTTAAATCCTTCATCCGAAGCCATACCCATACTCTGTAGTTGAGTACGAGCAGGCGCTAAATCAGTGTTGTATTGGTATTGCCGGTAGAAAGCAGCAACTAAATCGTCCCAGTGATGAACCTCTGATCTCTCGAGTTGATAGAACCAGTCCAATTGTGTGCCCGACAAACAGTCTTGGAAAAAATGGACCCAAAGATCCTTATCAGATGAGTGGGGTTGGATATTTCGGATGTAGGATCTTAGATGCATCTTTGGACATGACAGACCGTCATACTTAGAAAATGTAGGAACTTTGAACTTGGGAGGAATGACGATCCCAGAGACCAACCCTAGTTCTTCAAAATCTAAAGCAGGTACCCTTTGCAACTCCATGGCTGTCAACCAATCCTCAAGATTTTTAAATTTAACATCTGCCGGGGGATATTGTTGTTCAGAGTAATCTTCGTCTTCTTCCTCTTCCTCTTCTTCTCCTTCAACTTCAGATTCAGAAGGCATTGCAGTTCCTTTTCCTTTACCAGCCCCTTCATCAGACGTCGAGGGGAACTCGAGAACTTTTCTAGCATTGCTTTCAAACCTTCTTCCCATGATGACTACACCAGGTCTTTTCTTCTTTTTCTCTTTATCTTTCTCCAACAGTGCTTTAAGGTCCTCTTGACCCTTTGCTAAGGTCATGAGGAGTTGCTGGAATTGAGAGTTCTGTGCTTGCAGATCCTTAATCGTTTTCTCCAAATCCATCTTGCTGAAATAAACAGCAGAAAGATAAGGAGACCTGGTGTGAAGACCTGTTTATGCATATGATGAATGATATGTTATTCATGTAATGCATTCAAGGATTCAGAAATTGAAATTTGTTGCAAACAAAAAGAACACATGTCATATTAAGAAGAAATTTGTTAGTACATAAATGCCCCATTACAAAATTCTTAATGTAAAAAGACATTGCGCACCCTCTTTGGTGCGATGTAAGTGTTGAGAGTTTCCTCCTCATGAAGTCGGCGGGTAAGCTCCAAAACCTTCTTCTCACTGGCATAGAAGTTGGCTTCAAAAGTATTCCGTTCTTCTTTGAGTTGGATCCAACTCTTTTGTAATTCTTCCAATTATGTTGGCATGTCTGGATGTAGGAGGGTGTATGGAACCTCTCCTTCCACAACAGGCTCTTTGATCACGGGGAGAATGTGAGGATATGGCATCATAAGATTCTGGGCGCGGGTTCATACCCACTTGAGATAAGGTTCAAGGGGGATGGAATTCTTGTGCCCCAGTGTCTTACTATCCACTTTGTAGGGCATCCTCCAACGATCAATGATGATGACATTTTCTCTGGACCGAGAACACCAATGAACATCAGAATGTGTGAGGGTCAATAACCGTTGTGACCACCTTAAACCCTTCTCATTCTTCAAAACTGATTGTGGAAGGTGAGAAATAAACCACCTTGCTAGGAGAGGAGTACAGCACATGAGAACACCTCTTTTCCTCATTGTTCGTGTGTAAAATGAGTGTAGGATGTCCCCAAGCAATGTAGGCACAGGATTCCGAGATATGAAAATCTTGACAGCATTCACATCTATAAGCTGATCAGGGTTTGGGAACAATACCAACCCATAGATGAGGAGTGCTACAATCTCTTCAAAAGCTTGTAGATCTAGAGAATTCCAGCAGTCCTGTGCCTTCTCAAACAGAAACTTTTCCAAGAAACCCTTGACACCACTTCTTGTTTCCCAATGTCCTTTGATATCAGATGGTTGCAAGTGTAAGGCTTGAGCAACATCTTCAGGCTTTGGTTCTTTTTCCGTACCGTTGTAGGGTAGTTGATGAAGAATAGGAATTCTCAGGAGTTGAGAAAATTCCCCCAAAGTAGGTACTAGTTGGTAGTCAGAGAATGTGAAACAGTGGTGTAGGGGGTCAAAGAACTGGAAGAGAACTTTCACCATGTCTTCTTCAATGTTGGAGTTGACCAAGTTTAGAAGTCTACCATGTCTTTCACTGAAGAGAGAATTCTCTGGAATCTTGGAAGTAAGCTCTTTGAGTTGAGGAGGGATTCTCACTAGGTTGACTTGAATTATTTTCCTGCGAAGAGATTCCATGACCTACAAAACAAGAACAAAGATGAAGATCCCAACCCTTGAAATGGTTAGTGGATGCATATGATGTTTTATGATGTTCATGATGTATGCACAAGCACATGTACAAGCAAATCACACAAGATCCTAGTTTCAAGCTTGCATGAGGTTTCATAGGTAAGTACCCTCTTGAGTTTAGTTGGCTCAAACCTGTCCTATAAATAGTAATCGGGTTCTAAGGAGCTCAATATCACTGGATTATTTTTTGTGTTCATTGTTTTGGTTTAGCCACTTAACTGGCGACCAAAATATTCCAAGAAAACAACCATTAATGAGTGTAGTATCGAGTATCTACCAACTTCGGACTGTACCAAAGCCGGTCATCTCACTACCTCTAATAAGGCCAAGATGGTCAAGTAAGGTTCTAAGAGTTCATTAGTGCTTCATGACATCACTCAGCGGCCCCATATTCTCTTTGATTGACTCAAAGGCTACCGGTACTCACAAATATGTTGTACTAATATAACTATTGCTTCAACCATGTCGGTATACCCCACACAGTTTCCACATTGTATTGCTATTTACCTATGAATGTTTCCCAAAGATGCGGGTGAAGGATTCAAACCCAAACAAGAGAACCAAATGTAAAGCAATCAAAACAATCAAGACATGCAAAGGTGATCTAAACCCTAAGGTTACTCCACTTTTAAAGTATTTCCCAGCAGAGTCGCCAGTTCTGTGATACGGTGGGAGAACTGACTTGAGGTTTTGCGTTTGTGTTCGCAAATGTTTCGGTTTAGCAAGAGTCACCACCAGCTTTTTATTTTATCCTACGGAAAGGTAAAAAAACACAGGAAATACCTTTGAGATGTTTTCTTGGGTTAGGGGAGTAGATTATGAAAAGGGAAGGTTCACGCACCCTTTTTATCCATGGTTATCCATGGGATCTTAGTTACTTGTTTAGATCACTTGCTTTGCTTTTCAATTGTTCGAAATGGTGCTCTTCAATTGTTTGAAATGGTGCTTTGTGTGTGGTTTTGAAAGATGTTTTGAAAGGGGCCATCGTTGTGGCAACCTTTGTAATGATTCTTGTTTGAATGTATACAAAGATGTTTTTATCTTTTGAAAATATATTTCAATGTTTAAAAGTTTGTTTTGGGGAAATTGTGTTGTGAGGTGTGTTTTGAAAATAGCAAGGATGTTTTTGCAAGTTTTGATCAAGTAACTAAGAGTTGTCTACCCTATTTTACTCAAAGATCTTTCTTATGTTTTTAACCCTTTTAACAGTGTTGTTTCACCATTGCATTTAGTGAACAACCTTGTGTTAGGATGTTAAACGGGACAGGCGCGGGTCATCGTATAGACCATGATAGCAATTGTGCTAAGTATTTTTGGCAATTTTCTTGAGGGACTTGATCATTTTTTATAGGCAAATCAGATAGCGTCATCGAGGGACTATGATCTTTTGTTTTGTTTTTGTTTTGCCAAAGTACAAGTGGATTGTAACCCTAGGGGTGCAAGTGTGCATTGTGTTTGTTTTTCATGCATTTTTTTCTTTGATTAGGCCAAACTATTTGTTAATTGGATTTTGCACAAACCCTAATTCTCTAATCATGGCATAATTGAAAGAGTTAAGTGCGAGAATTTAAATTCTAAGCTATTACAATCATGATTATGGGGATGGGGATACAATTTTGAATAGGGGGATATTTGACAAGAAATATAAACCCTAAGTTATTACAATCAAATTGAATTTACAATGCATAATATTTAAATGTACAATTATTTAAATAAACAAAATAAATAAATATAGAATAAAATGTATTATGTAAAAAAAAAAAGAAGTTTTTATGTATGTAAAAATATTTTCAATGTAAAGAAATATAAAGAAATAAATAGATAAAAAAAAGGTTAATTTTCTTTATAAAAGGGGTAAACCCTAATTCTTTTAAGAAAATAATATTATATATTATTTATATACAAAAATATATTAATATGTACAAAAATGAAATATATTGAAGAAAAGGTATTTTTTAGTATAAAAAATAAAAAGATAATATTTTTATATTTTTATTCTAGTTATCTAATAAAATAAAAGTATATATATATTTTCAGTTATTCAAGAAAATATTTTCAGTGTGAATAAAAATAAGAAATAAAAATAAAAGTATTATTTACATTATTTTCAAGTTTTAATAAATAATATAAAGTATTTAAATATTTTAATGTTAGAAATAATTAAAATAAATAACAAATAAATGTAAAAAATTATGAAAATATTTTTTAAGCATTTTTTATGTTTGGTAATAAAATAATAAAGTCAGAAATGAAATAAAAATGCAAAAATAATAAAAATACAAGAAATTGGGCCAAGGGGGTGCAAAAAGAAAAGAGGGGGGTGTCAAAAGTGAGAAGGCCAGGCCCAACCCAGACTTCATCTTCAACCTCCATAATGTTTGAAAATACGCGCGCCTGTTGTACAAACTGCTAACTCTTGTATTTGTGATCTTTTGTCAAAACTCAAAACATGAAACTTGTAGAGCATCAAACCTCGATTCTAACCATATAAAAAACTTGATCTAACTCTCAAAGACCAGAGAGAATTTCTCTGGCCCTAAAATCTGACCTAACTTTTTCAGCATGTTCATGGATGAAATTCTCTTAGCACGCTTAATATAAATGAAAACTGATCATATGTACAACTTCATGGCAATGAGTACTACATCTTTCATTCACAAACCTAAGGCTAAATGTTCCTAAATAGAGAGATAGAAGTTTGAGAAATACCTGTTTCAGTCCAACTCGAGTATGACAATGCAACAACTTTAAGTGAGGCCTGAGGTTCTTTTCAGCTTGCTTGATGTTCCCTAGACCTTTCCCATTGCTTAGTTTGCTTTGAATGTCCCTGAATCAACCTCTAGAAGTCAACATGCACAAGCTTGAAACAAAAATGATGAACACTGTAAATGGAGTTACAGTTGGGAATGGAGGTTTGGGATATCTTGGGTGAGTTGAATGGAAGGTATTGGAACTGGTCGCAAGCAAAACGCACGAGTGGATGTGAAAATGGAAGTGATTCTGCAGGGCCTGCCCTGTTTTGCAAGAAAATGTGATTTTTGTATACAAGGGTGTTAGAGGGATGAATGGATCGTGCTTCTGGCTTACAAGGATGTGCAAAACTTGTTTAGAATGTTGGCAAGACTTGGTTATATCAGATTCACAAGATATGGACTTTTGGCACAATGACTTGTTTTTGAAGTAAAAGTGAGAAGTGACCATGCTATGGCCTGTACAGGCTAGCTTCAAGCATGCACATAGTTGGTGTAATATGCCTGGTATTAGGTAACTTTGTTTGCAGCAAAAGGCTTGGTCCAATGCTCAAGAGAAACAAATTTGCAAAAGTTATGCTTTATGAAAATGGAAGTGTAACCTTTATGCCAAAAATGGATTAATCCATTGTGCCAAGCTCTAATGGTTAGAATAACACCAATGTCCAATGATTTTGAAATTAATTTTTGAGTGTTGAAGGGTTTAGAGACCTGTAATTAAGTACAAAGCTAGTTTGGTCAGATTTTGCAACTTGTATGAACATGCATTGGCCATGGTTACAAAGTGAGTTTTTTCCAACTTCAAGCATTCGATTCTCCCTAATTTGCAATTTTGGATTTCTTGATGAAAAAGTTTAATAATTTGACACATATTGATGAAAAATGACCCTTGGCACTTGATTTTGACCAAAAAGTCAAAGTTTGACTTTTCATTGTATAGTCAAATTTTAATTAGTTGACTGAAAAATTCATCTGCCAATCCTATGCATTTGAGATCTTTTGAACTTGTTGAATAGGTCAATATAATGTCATTGAGTCCTTGAGCCCATGGTTGGACTTTATTTGCCATTGGCTAGGTCAAACAGTCAAAAATTTCCTTTGTACAGTCAAAACCCTAAAAATGACCATTTTGCCCTTTTGGTGATCTGATCAAATTTCTTGTGGAATTGTGGTCCAAACGTGATCAAATGGTTCATATGAGTTCATAATGTTGATGTGTGTCAATATTCATGAGGTTTGACTGTAAATTGGCAACAATTGACTTTTTCCCCGATACAACTGATTTCTAGGTCAATTGTCCAATTGACTGAGCAAAAATTTGATTCAAGGCTTGAAAATTGGTATGGAAAAACTTATGAGTCCAACATGAAGTATGAAAGTCAATTTGGGCATTGAAGGTCCAAAAATCCTTGTGCAAACTCAAACCCTAATTTCAAGTCAACAGTGCAAGGAGATGTCTTGAGTTGAGCAAACCCTAGCTTGGTCTTGAGTTCCAAGAGTCTTGTGATGAGAATTGATGATAAAATTAGAGGGTAAATTTTGGGGTACAACAATGATCTAAGGAAGAACCTAGCCTAGGGCGATCTCAGGTTCGACGATGATCTATGGGAAGAACCTAGCCTACGGGCGATCTCAGGTTCGACGGTGATCTATGGGAAGAACATAGCCAAGAGGCGACCTCAGGTTCTAAGATAATCTAAGGAAGAACCTAGCCTACGGGAGATCTCAGGTTCGACGGTGATCTATGGGAAGAACCTAGCCTACGGGCGATCTCAGGTTCGAAGATCATCTAAGGAAGAACCTAGCCTACGGGCGATCTCAGGTTCGACGATGATCTATGGGAAGAACCTAGCCTAAGGGCGATCTCAAGTTATAAGATGTGTAAGTGTTTGTTTGTTGGCATTATTTTTTGGTAAAACCAGATTTGCGAATGTCATGACTGATGTCATAACATTCTGGGACAAAGGTAAATTCTGCAGAAGGAATGTTCTAAAGGAACTTCTAAGTATGAGTAAATATCATGATGATTAAGCTATGATCATATGTACTGAATTCTACCAAAACTAGTGATCAAGATACATGATGTCATAACCAATGTTAAGACATCCTGTACTGATCAAGTTGTTGTGCAAATTTATTATTCCTGAGAATTTTCAGGAATTTGGTGTGCTCTCTGAGTTGAAGTATATTTTCCAGATCAGATGCTCACATGGACATTAGGTTAACCTTGCTTAACCCTAATCTGTTATGATGAAAGCCCAAGACCAAGTCTTTAGGTTAACTTTGGTTAACCCTAGCTATTTTTATGGAAGCCCTAAATGAAGAATAGTCTGCTTATATATTTCTCATGAAGCCTAATGGCGAGTAGCGCTTTTTGACAGAAGATCAATAAGGCATTGTATAGTTGTAACTACTGTGAGCCAAGAAATTATCGTTTTGATAAGTGACTTGGAGTAGGATTTGGTTGTAAGGGTTGTTTATCATTGAAAGCTTTGAAGCACGAGTGTTTTGTCTCTTGATTAATGCTTTGAAGCAAAATCAAGCGTGTGTATTGAAGAATGTCTTCATAATATCATTAATCAATAGATTAGTATCACTGTTGTGATTGAGGGGGAGTAAGTAGGAACTCGGGTTTAAGTAGGACTTAGATTGAAGTTGAATTTGGTAGGTCTTAAGTGAAGGAGATAAACTGGTTGGTTTATTCCTAAATTAATACCTCTTATAGTGAATTTCCTCCCTGGCTTGGTAGCCCCCAGAGTATGTGTTGTTATACACTGAACTGGGTTAATAATTGATTGTGTTCTTTACTGTCGTTTAAATTACTGTTTGGTTTGTGTACAATTTGTCAGATACGGTGTCATAACATTCACTGTGACATTAACTATCTGTTTCCAGAATTTCAATTGGCATCAGAGCCTGGTTCCCTGCCTGTATTTCTGTGTGAGATCTAGGGATATTATTTTCTGGCGCTATGGACAAGGAAGGAGGATTTGGGAACAGACCACCTATTCTGGATGGATCAAATTATGACTACTAGAAACCTTGTATGATTGCCTTCCTGAAGTCACTGGACAAAAAGGCTTGGAGAGCTGCTGAAAAAGGATGGAACCATCCCACCATAACTGGGAAAGATGGGACGACTAGTCTAAAACCTGAGGAAGAATGGAGAAAAGAAGAAGATGAGTTAGCCCTGGGTAACTCTAAAGCATTAAATGCCTTGTTCAATGGAATTGATAGAAACATATTCAGACTAGTACATCAATGTGAACTGGCCAAGGATGTTTGGGACACTCTCAAAACCACTCATGAGGGTGCATCCAAAGTAAAAATGTCAAGACTTCAGATGCTCACTACCAAATTTGAGAATCTAAGGATGATGGAAGATGAGACTATCCATGATTTTCACATGAACATCTTGGAAATTTCCAACACCTCAGGAGCATTAGGAGAAAAGATGTCAGAAGAAAAGCTGGTGAGAAAGATTCTCAGATCCTTGCCTAAAAGGTTTGCAGTGAAAGTGACTGCTATAGAGGAAGCTCAGGATATCTGCAACTTGAAGGTTGATGAACTCATTGGGTCACTTCAGACTTTTGAGATGGAGATCGGTGACAATGTTGACAAGAAAAACAAGAGCATAGCCCTTGTATCCAATACTGAAGATGAAACCAAGGAGAGTGATGAAGAGAATATTTCAGAAGCTATAGCTATGCTTGGAAGGCAGTTCAACAAACTCATCAAGAGAATGGATCCAAAGTCAAGGTCGAATGTCAAGAACATTTCCTCTGACATTAGCAGATCCTATGACTCCAGCAGAAGAACTAAGTCTGAAGAAAAAGGAAATCAAAGCAGAGAAATCCAATGCCATGGATGTGAAGGATATGGGCACATTCGAGCTGAATGTCCTACCTTTCTAAAGAAACAAAAGAAAGGAATGTCTGTTACTTGGTCTGATTGTGACTCAGAAAATAACTCTGAAGAAGAATCTGCTAAACTAGTTACTGCATTATCTGGTATTTGTAACTATGATAATGATTCTAGTGATGAGGAAGTGACATTTGAAGAACTTGCTGACTCCTACAAGAAGCTATGTATCAGAAGTGCTGAAGTCTGTCAGCAAAATGAGAAACAGAAAAAGCTCATAGTGAAATTGGAGGCTGAGAAGAAGGCAGACACTGCTACTATAAGCCATCTCGAAGGTGAAGTTAAAATGCTGAACTCCAAACTTGATCAGATGACTAAGTTTGTCAAGATGTTAACAAATGGAACTGACAAGTTGGAAGAAATCCTTCAGGCTGGACAAAATGCAGGAAACGTGTCTGGTCTAGGATTTGTGGCTGCAAAGAAATCTGCTGTTGACAAGAAGAAGACCAGGCCTGATAAACAAATGTCAAAGCAGATGTTACAACATAGGACTCAACATCAAGAACAGAGAAATATGAAGAAAAAGTTTCAAAGATGGAGATGTCATCATTGTGGAAGGTTTGGTCACATAAAGCCATTCTGCTTCAGATTATATGGATATCCTAATCAGACCCCATATGTCAAACCTAAGACTAACAAGGCACCATATACTCAACAATGGAAGAAAAAGAATGCAGCCTTGATAGCTCACACCTCCCTTAGAGTCTCTGCCAAGGAAGACTGGTACTTTGACAGTGGATGCTCTAAACACATGACTGGAATCAAGAATCTGCTAAATGATGTCAAACCTCATACTACTAGTTATGTCACTTTTGGAGATGGTGCTAGAGGAGAAATCAAAGGAGTTGGAAACTTGGACTTCCCTGGAGTTCCAAACCTAAATGAAGTGTTGCTGGTAAATGGTTTGACTGCTAATCTCATAAGTATCATTCAATTATGTGATCTAGGATTCAAGGTCAACTTCATTAAGTCTGAATGTCTTGTAACTAATGAAAAACAAGAAGTTGTAATGAGAGGTGTCAGATCAAAAGACAAATGTTACTTATGGGAGTCTGAGAACACTAACTACTCCTCTGTGTGCTCTATAGCAATAGAAGAAAAGGAATTGAAACTGTGGCACCAAAAACTTGGTCATTTACACCTTAGAGGGATGAAAAAGATCATATCCATGGAGGCTGTCAGAGGGATTCCAAGGCTTCAGATTGATGAAGGGAGAGTCTGTGGTGAATGTCAGGTTAGAAAGCAAACTAGAATGTCACATCCAAAGACAAGACATCTGACCACCTCTAAGGTGCTAGAACTTCTACATATGGATCTAATGGGTTCCATGGAGGTGGAAAGTCTTGGTGGAAAGAGATATGCCTATGTTGTTATGGATGATTTTTCCATATTCACCTGGATAAACTTCATTAGGAAAAAGTCTGATGTATTTGATGTATTTAAGGAATTGTGCAAAAGAATTCAAAGAGAAAAAGAAGGATGCATTGTCAGAATCAGAAGTGATCATGGTAAGGAATTTGAAAATAGTAAGTTTGATGAGTTCTGTTCCTCAGAAGGAATCAATCATCAGTTCTCTTCACCTATAACTCCTCAACAAAATGGAGTTGTGGAAAGGAAAAACAGGACTATACAGGAATCTGCCAGAGCAGTGATACATGCCAAAAAGCTTCCTATTCATTTTTGGGATGAAGCTATGAATACAGCATGTTATGTCAATAACAGGGTCACCTTGAGAAAGGGAACATCATCCACTCTTTATGAACTATGGAAAGGAAGAAAGCCTACAGTGAAGTACTTCCATGTCTTTGGGAGAAAATGCTATATTCTGACAGATCGTGAACAAAGGAGAAAGATGGACCCTAAAAGTGATGAAGGAATATTCCTAGGATACTCTACCAACAATAGAGCATATAGGGTGTTCAATTCCAGAACCAAAGTTATGATGGAGTCTATAAATGACATAGTTGATGATCACCATGAGGAAACAAATGTCCCATATGATGTTGAGACATTCTTTGAGACTTCAACACAAGTGTCTAAAAAGGATGATGTGCCTAATCCTAAAAAGTCTGAATAAAAGGAAGCTAACAAAGATCCTTCCATCAGAATTCAGAAAGATCATCCTAAGGAACTCATCATAGGAGATCCTAACAGTGGAGTCACTACAAGATCTAGAGAAAGCCTCATAAACTCTTGCTTTGTGTCTAAGATTGAACCAAAAAATGTTAAAGAGGCTTTGACTGATGAATACTGGATTGGAGTAATGCAAGATGAATTTAACCAGTTCAAGCAACATGAAGTATGGGAGTTAGTTCCTAGACCAGAAGGTACAAACATCATTTCCACAAAGTGGATCTACAAGAATAAGTCAGATGCTGAAGGAGTTGTCACCAGGAATAAGGCAAGGCTTGTTGCTCAAGGATACACTCAAGTTGAAGGGGTTGATTTTGATGATACTTTTGCTCCTGTAGCCAGACTGGAATCAATCAGACTTCTATTGGGAGTTGCTTGTCTCCTTAAGTTCAATCTGTTTTAGATGGATGTGAAGAGTGCCTTCCTAAACGGGTACTTAAATGAGGAAGTGTATGTGGAACATCCTAAAGGATTTGTGGATCCAAATTGTCCTGATCATGTCTACAAATTGAGGAAAGCATTATATGGTCTGAAACAAGCTCCTAGAGCTTGGTATGACTGGTTGACAAAGTTCCTCACTGACAAAGGATACAGGAAAGGAGGTTTGGATAAAACTCAATTTGTCAAGAATGAAGGAGGAAAGATAATGGTAGCTCAAATTTAGGTTGATGACATAGTGTTTGGAGGAATGTCAGATAAAATGGTTAAACATTTTGCTAACCAGATGCAAGCTGAATTTGAAATGAGCCTCATGGGAGAATTGACCTACTTCCTTGGACTGCAAGTCACACAGATGGAAGACTCAATTTTTTTGTCTCAAAGCAAGTATGCAAAGAATATTGTCAAGAAGTTTGGAATGGAGAATGCCAGTCATAAAAGGACTCCTGCACCTACTCATTTAAAGTTGTCCAAAGACACAAGTGAGGCAAATGTGGATCAAAGCTTGTACAGAAGCATGATAGGAAGTCTGCTATACTTAACAGCCAGCAGACCTAACATTGCCTTTGCGATTGGAGTATGTGCAAGATACCAGGTTGAACCCAAAGTAAGTCACATCAATCAGGTGAAAAGAATTCTGAAGTATGTGAGTGGAACTTACAAGTATGGCATGCTGTACTCTCATGGATGTGAACCAATTCTGTCTGGTTATTGTGATGCTGATTGGGCTGGTAGTGCTGATGATAGAAAGAGCACCTCTGGAGGATGCTTCTTTTTGGGAAATAATCTTGTCTCTTGGTTCAGCAAGAAACAAAATTGTGTGTCTCTATCTACTGCTGAAGCTGAATACATAGCAGCTGGTAGCAGCTGTTCTCAAATGATCTGGATGAAACAGATGCTGGCTGAGTATAATGTCACACAAGATGTCATGACATTGTACTGTGAGAATTTGAGTACTATTAATATATCCAAGAATCCTATACAGCATGGCAGAACTAAGCATATTGACATTAGACATCACTTCATCAGAGATCTTGTGGAGGAAAAGGTGATTAAGATGGAACATGTTGCCACTGAACTACAATTGGCTGACATTTTTACCAAGGCACTTGATGCTAGTCAGTTTGAGAATTTAAGGGGCAAGCTGGGTATTTGCCAATATGAAGAGATGTAGCAATTAATTTTTCTTAATACAAGGGATGAAAGAGATATCTTAATCAAGTCTATTCTGATTGGGCTAATCATTTGTTTCCCTCTTTCTCTCCAAAAGTTTAAGAAGAGGAATAGACATACTTATATCTCCCTCTTCTCATTTTTCTGCAACATTCTCCATTCCCTCAAAAGAAGATTTCACACACGCTGTCACTTGTTTTATCAATCTCTCAAGATGTCTTAACACTCTGTGTCATCATCTTCATCAAAGGCAACTGCATCTTCCTCACCCACTGACACCGAACCTAGGGCAATCGTAAACTGCATGGATGCTGATGTTCTTGAGATAACTCCACTTCGTGAAATGGCAGCTGATCCTACTAAGGTCAAGAAGCTGCGAACCAGAGATGCAAGAAGATCACAAGCTTCTTCATCTGGTAAATCTTCTCAACCATTATCTTCTGTTCCTCCAGAGATAGCCAATAGGGAAGGTTCTACTTATGTGCATCAAGCTATTGCCAGACTAGTCACTAGGATTCTTAATGAGAATCACTCTGTTCCTGGCATATCTGTACCATTGAACCAAGAAACTGCTAGCCCTAATGTAGAAAGGGATCCCAATGTCACTCAGAATGTTGAGACACCTGATGACAACATTGAGAAATCTCCAGAAAAACCTGATGATCACCAGACCCCTACTGACAAGGCTGTTGAACCTCCTGTCATTGATGTTGATGAAGAATTCTCTGACAATGATTTAATTGCCAATATCAACCCTAGCATAGCTATAAGGATGATGAGTAGAAAAGAGAAGCAGAATGCTGCCCAAAGCCCCTCCAAAGAGAAGGCTACTGAAGTTGTTCATGAGAAGGCGAGGCCTGAGAACATGGCTGAGAAGGATCAAAAAGCTGGAACTTCGAAAGGGAAGGGTAAGGTAGAAGCTAGGGTATCTGTTGGTAGTCTCTCAAAACCCTTGAGACAACCTATAGCCAAGAAAAGAAAGGCTCCTGAACCCTCTGAATCTGATGAGGAATCATACTTTTATTTTGATGTTGAGAGAAATGTTCCAGACATTCCTCTCAGGAAGAAACCCTCTTCTAGCAAACTGCCTAAGGTTCCTGAAGTTTCCATTGACAACATCTCCTTTCACCATCCAGAAAATGCAAGCAGGTGGAAGTATGTGTTTCTGAAAAGGATTGCCTTGGAGAGGGAGCTGAACAGAAGTGCTATTGAGTGTAAGAAAGTCATGGATCTAATCAAAGCTGCTGGCCTGATGAAAACAGTGGTCAAGTTTTCCAACTGCTATGAGATTCTTGTCAAAGAATTCATAGTAAATTTGTATGGTGGTTGTGCTGATGGAAAGTCAGCTGATTTTAAGAGTGTTTATGTGAGAGGAAGGAAGGTAAATTTCTCTCCTACTGTGATAAACAAATACCTAGGAAGGACTAATGATGCTCAACATGAGCTTGAAGTTACTGACAACCAGGTTTGTCAAACCATCAATGCCAAGCAAGTCAAGCACTGGCCCTTGAAAGGGAAGCTAACTGCAAGCAAGCTGAGTATGAAGTTTGCCATACTGCACAAAATTGGTGCAGCTAACTGGGTTCCCACCAACCACAAATCCACCATTTCCACAGGTTTAGGAAGATTTATCTATGCTATTAGAACCAGAACAAACTTTGATTATGGAAACTACATCTTTGATCAAACATTGAAACATGCTGAGAGTTGTGCTATTAAAGGCCCTATTGGTTTTCCCTCTCTCCTGTGTGGTATAATCATTGATCAGTATCCTGATATCCTAGTTGAAAAAGACTCTGTGTGCAAAAGAGCCCCTGCACTTGGTTTTCACTATAAGATGTTTCAGGGAACACATGTCCCTGACATTGTTATGACATCTGCTGAGACATCAAAAGTCAAAGTTCATTCCAAGAAAGTTGATGTTATCGCTGTTCTAAAAGAAACCTGTAGAGAGCTTGATGTAAGAAAAAGGACTCTTGAAGAGCTGATTGCTAGTCTGGAGCAGGAGAAGAATGAAGAATAAATGATGGAAGAGGATGCTGATGAAGAACAGCATGATGGTTCTGCAAGAAGCTCACCAGAAAATGCTGTTGAAAATAGTGCTTCCTCAGGGGATGATAGTACCTGAAGGTCTGTGTTTGCTGAGTTGAAAAGATTGATGCTGGAACCTGTTGCTGCTATTTGATATCTTCTCTCTGTTTTTTTTTAATTTCCTTTTGGATGACTGTATAACTTAAAGTACTAGTACCTTTGGCCTCTTTATGGCTAAAAAGGGGGAGAAGAAATTATGATAATTTTGGTAGAATTAGATATTGGTAGCTGTTATTAAAAAAAAATCTGCTGCTTTCTAATCTCTGATTGTTTAGGGGTTTTAGCCAAAAAATTTCCAAAGGGGGAGTTTGTAAGTGTTTGTTTGTTGGCATTATTTTTTGGTAAAACCAGATTTGCGAATGTCATGACTGATGTCATAACATTTTGGGACAAAGGTAAATTCTGCAGAAGGAATGTTCTACAGGAACTTCTCAGTATGAGTAAATATCATGATGATTAAGCTATGATCATATGTACTGAATTCTACCAAAATCAGTGAGCAAGATACATGATGTCATAACCAATGTTAAGACATCCTGTACTGATCAAGTTGTTGTGCAGATTTATTATTCCTGAGAATTTTCAGGAATCTGGTGTGCTCTCTGAGTTGAAGTATATTGTCCAGATTAGATGCTCACGTGGACATTAGGTTAACCTTGCTTAACCCTAATTTGTTATGATGAAAGCCCAAGACCAAGTCTTTAGGTTAACTTTGGTTAACCCTAGCTATTTTTATGGAAGCCCTAAATGAAGAATAGTCTGCTTATATATTTCTCATGAAGCCTAATGGTGAGTAGCGCTTTTTGACAGAAGAACAATAAGGCATTGTATAGTTGTAACTACTGTGAGCCAAGAAATTATCGTTTTGATAAGTGACTTGGAGTAGGATTTGGTTGTAAGGTTTGTTTATCACTCAAAGCTTTGAAGCACGAGTGTTGTGTCTCTTGATTAAAGCTTTGAAGAAAAATCAAGCGTGTGTATTGAAGAATGTCTTCATAATCTCATTAATCAATTGATTAGTATCACTGTTATGATTGAGGGGGAGTGAGTAGGAACTCAGGTTTAAGTAGGACTTATATTGAAGTTGCATTGGGTAGGTCTTAAGTGAAGGAGATAAACTGGTTGGTTTATTCCTAAATTAATACCTCTTATAGTGAATTTCCTCCCTGGCTTGGTAGCCCCCAGAGTAGGTGTTGTTATACACTGAACTGGGTTAACAATTGATTGTGTTCTTTACTGTCGTTTAAATTACTGTTTGGTGTGTGTACAATTTTTCAGATACGGTGTCATAACATTCACTGTGACATTAAGTATCTGTTGCCAGAATTTCAAGATGATCTAAGGAAGAACCTAGCCTACGGGCGATCTCAGGTTCGATGGTGATCTATGGGAAGAACCTAGCCTACGGGCGATCTCAGGTTCTAAGAAGGTGGCGGTATTGGTCACGACATGATAACAAAAAGGAATACATCCATCAGGACACGATGGTTAACAGGAATACATTGATCAGGACACGATGATTAAAAGGGAGTTAGTATAATGTAAACACAAGGACATAAAAGATTTGTAACATGGCGTGATGCCAATACAAGGGAGATATAACACGGACGAGTGTTTGAGAGACTGACACAGATGGGCGTTTAGGAATGGACACAGACGAGTGTTTAGGGAACTGACTACCAGACAAGGATTGGGTTTAGAACGACAAAGTGTATTGATTTTATTGGGCATTGAAAAGGTGAAGGTCACTGACTGGGGACTTTGGGCATGATACCCTCCTGTAGATAATCTGGCCAGACTCCCATACATTTTGAACCGTTGAGAGGGTGATAGAACTGAATATGCCGAAGAATGGATAATAAACACCATGTGGATCTCTTTGAATACATGCCCCAAGTTTACGCACACGATAGAATTATATCTTGAATCACTTGGGGATAAGAGATGGGCATGGACACCTATGAATTCCCCATTTGGGCCCTGCGAATTCCCCGGTTGAGCTTTGTGAATGCCCTGATTTAGCTTCACTGGGGATGTTCTTGATTAACTCCATTGGGGATGCACTTGCGCGTGCCGAGTCAAAAGATGATTCTAGACTTTCTGGGTTCACTTGGGGAATTAGGTTTGAAATTGTCTGTAGCAGATGAAGGCAACTTTATGCACTGGCCAAGTCAGGTTGACTGCTATGATGCTTTTAGCTTGATCGTAGTCTTGTACAACGTAATTGGCTTTAGCAACTTTGTAAGTATGGATGAGGAATGCCCCTGTCTGGAGAGTCTCTTAGAAGATCTATGTTGAATAGAAGACCAGAATATTCGTGCCACAATACGATATGAGGTGGCCTGCCCCAATGTCTTGAGTCACGAAATAAACCGCTCTTGATTACAACTTTCTTGGAGAGATTTGTCGAATCTCGACGTAACTGCCCCAGGTTGAATGGATTCTGAATAGATTTCTCGATGTGATAGCCTCTGATTGATCGAGCTTGAAGAGATTTATCGACGTGATAACCTCTGATTGACAACTTGAAGAGATTAACTGACGTGATAACCTCTGATTGGTAACTTTGAGGGAATGCCCCAGATTTGGCTGAGCTTGGAGAGATTGATTCTCGACTTGATTGTCCCAGATTGGTGGACTCTGCTAACTTCATCATTGAAGGATACTCAGATTGTGAAGCAACAAGATATTTTCTCTGGACAGAAACACTGGTTAACATGCCTCTGGATTAGTCATTTCTCTTGTGGCAGCTGACTCTTGCTTCAATAGGGTATTCAAGCCTCTCTTCTCTGACAAGATTGAGCTCTTTACCAATTGTTCAATGTGTAAACTTACTTGATGTCAATCAGTTGTTTTTTATGAAGAAGAATGTTTATTATGAGAATGATAATTCTAATGCAACACATATGTAAGTCTTGAAGTTTGAAAAAACTTTGAATGAAATGACGTCACAACTCTGTTGTGAACGAGTCACTAGCTAGAGAGAAACATTTGGAAATTCTTTATTTTTTATTTTTTATGAAAGATAATGCAAGCATATGATGCCAACACAGATATTCAAACATACCTCTTAGGAGTCACTTAAACGCTATCTCGTTGTAGCACGCTTTCGAATTGACCCATGCTTCAGTTAGGTCTTTTATGGGTTGTAACGTGGCCTGGTTCACGGTTTAAAAAAACAGGATTTAAGGCTCAAAATTATTTGGTGCCCACCCGTTCTCCGTGATGTTCTCCATTCCTACGTTCAGTCGACCTGATACAAGCGTTCACCTCTCTAGAAGAGTTTGCGATGATTGAGGAACCACTGTGGTTTCTTGGACACGACAGTCACTAACTTCTGATTTTGGTGTCTGATCAAACGACTTTATTCTTTGATGAGGATTTTCATTGGTAATCCTTTTCTCGCCTTTTAGGCTTTCCAATTTTTTTCTTGATTTCCCTAATTTTTCCTGGAAAAATTCTTTTGAATTTCGATTTTAAAGTCCAGCGGGATGCCCCAATTTTTTCCTAAGCGACATGTTTTCAAGTTTCGACTTAGCGGGAATTTTTGTTTCTTTCTTATTCGTATTTTCCATTTTGAACAAGTCGTTGATCTTTGCGTTGTCTTTGATTTGTCGGAAGTGACCGTGATTGTCCGAGTCTTTAGTAGATGATGGATAACCATTATAGTATCGTCATTTGTTGACCTCCTGATGTGCGAGAGATACCCATTGGGATATAGTCAATAGACGCATGTTGTCGTTAGATTAGGATTAACCGTTGTGGTTTTGACTTTTCTCAACCTTTTGATGGATAACCATTGTTGTATCCTTGGATGCATACTCTTGATGAGTTCTGAACACTTGATCAGATTAACTGAACACTACCCGCCCCAGGGTTGAAACGAGGGTTTTTTCTGAACAGAAAGAAAACTCCTACTTCGAAGGCTCAGAGGGGTTAACGAGGGTCTATCTTCCTTATATCTCCGGTATTTAGGTATTGAAACGAGGCTTGTACATCGTCAGCAGGGTCTTACTCAAAAGCGTACCAACTAGAGATTTTGCATTTTCAGATTATCGTCATCCTCCTTCCAATCTTTATCTAAGCGTAAGACTTGAAAAATCGGCAGTAATATGTAAGTAAAACATTTAAAGAGTGATAACGAATGGATGAATAAAAATGAAAGGAATACTTCAAGACAAGCATACCTATTGCATTAAGATTTTCATTCAAAAATAGACAAGTTTCTATATACAAGCAATGTTTAACCAAATAAGTAAGAATGCAAATGAAAATGTAGTTAAAGAAACTTGTTGCCGTCGTTGAGGAGACTTGACTCCGTATGGATTTCTTGATTCTGGAGACTTTCTGTAGTCTTGATGCTTGAGTGGGAGGGAGGATTCCCCTTCAGATCTGATGTGAGCATAGTAGTCTCCGGATTGAGCCTGTCTTGGACCTGTTCTCTAGATGGCATATCTTCAATCAAATGGCCAGATGCCCCAGTATAATTTGCATAGAAGATCCTTTCAGGAGAACGAATGAACGACTTACCAAGCGAATTGGTATAAACTGCATCACCAAGCATATCATGTCTTAAAGAAATAATACAGTTCGTCTTCTCTCAGAACAATAGAGACATCTAACTCGTCAGAAAGATCCTGGTAGTTGGCCAAGTAGGGATTGGACCTTTGAAAGAGACGCCAGACAAGTGTTGGGCTTTATATTTCAACCCCTTTACAGTCCGATATCAAAACTGGGTGCCTTAGAATATGGGATACATCTACCATGTGTATCGCAATCAGAAGAGATGTTGGAAGAAAGAGGACCCCAAAGATCAGAGTTGGAAAGAACAGGATGTAATGCATTGGGCTCGCATCGATATGCTCATCAGGCTTCTTTTGTCTTTGCAATTCCAAAAAGATGAGGAGAAGAGGGGGGCCTGCTACGGTAGTAGGTTCAATATTGTTGACATCATTATCAGAGCTTTCATGACCTGGCTCATCTGAATCTTCAATCAGTTATCTTCCTGTTCGAAGAAATTTATGACCACGGTCCAAGGCTTGCATGTACCACTCGGAGTTATTCCATAACTGATCTTTGAACATGTGACAGTAAGAATCCAATTGAACCTCTGAAGAAAGCCCCCCAGGTCTGAATAAGAATCCCCAATCTTTGGGTACCTGTTATGAATGCATGAATATGCATGGGGTGCATGAATGAATGCCATGTCACGTTTTTCCATTTCCAAGGAATTTGTGTGCTTTGATTTTGATTTTACGCAAGTATGGGATGGAAGAGTTTTAGCACAAGACTTGCAAATATGATTCCTTGGAAATAACAGAACATGTATGTTAAGCATGTGGTTAGCCATGTTATGTATGCAAAGGCATGAGATCAAATGGGATCGAGGTTCCATCATTCCTGAATATGATTGATGCATTATTCTGAACCATATGAGTATCATCAGATCAAAGTTCTGACATAGCTTCTGCACATATAAGAAACAAGTACCATGTAGATCTCCCATTGTACGATATTAATGCTTCTGGAACGTCGGATACTGTTGAGAATTTTCTGAATATGCTGGGAATACCAAGATCGAAGGCCCGAATGAATCTCTAGGTAAACAAGTCAGAAACTCAGAAACTAAATCTGAGAACCATACGGTCACCAACAGAATATAGCCTCTGCATAAAGTCACCAACAGAAATCCAGAACATAACCATTAGAACCAACAATTACCGTCTGAGCGTAGTCACCATCCGAGCATGAGTAACCATCTGAACATAGTCACCATCTGTAGCTGTGATAAAAATTCCCTCCCCACTCACAGGTGAAAACAAGGTCAGGGTAAGACAATGGTAACTCGAAAATCACGGGTTCGCCTGAAAGTAAAACCATCACAACACAGACGTGCATGATGAAAGTACCTCCAATTGAACCTCATCCGAGCGTGGTATATGACATGACTGCACTAATCGGACCACGTCCTATAGCCGTCATGCCCCCACTCTATTCCTAGTGTCCTAGTGCACTCTGGCCTGGGTACTGGGCCTTTTACCTCAATAGTAGCATCCCCACCCAAACAAGAAGCAAATCCAGTACAGTAGTAGTATATGGAAAAAAGTAAAATGCAATGCATAAGTATGCTCAAGTATATACAAAATGAATGAATAAACTGAAAGCATAAAGATAAACACCCAAAGAAAAGAAATCAAGAGCTAGGAGCGACTCCGGGATGGACCAGCATTTGGTCGACCTATTCCCCAGTGAAGTCGCCAGCTGAAACAATCGGCTGAAAATCATCAAAAAATGAAGTCGCCATCGAACTTCTTTTATCCCACATGTAGGGAAAGGTAAACATCGAGAAAACCTGAGAAGGGAGAAGTCACGGTCTTGCGACCGAGAGATCGAGTAAGGGAGTATGTTATGCGAGGGGAAGGTATTAGCACCCCACACACCCGTAGTACTCTACGGTATCCACTCTTGTTATCTATCTTATGGGTTTGTTTAACCTATACTTACTATTTATTACTACTAAAGGGAGAATGCATGCTAAAGAAAGGGGAAAAGAATGTAGGGAAAATAAAATTGTGCTCGCTTGGGCCATACCCCAATGCCTACGTATCCGTTTTGAGGAATCAGAGCTACCGTAGTTCGGCTCATATGTTTTTGTTTGTTTGTGTTTTTTATGGACGAAGTTAATCCCGCCTTCTGCTGCAGCTCGACCTTTGGAGACTTATGTGTTGGCACAAAAGTAAATTAATCATGTCCTTACCTGAAAAGGATTTTTAAATAAAAGGGTGCTCGAGCGCACAAAATGGTTTGATTTGGTTTGTATTTTGTTGCAGATAATGACTAGTCGACCTCAAGAGAGAGATATTAGCCACCTTTCTACTTAGTCATGAAAGGAGTCTTTGAGAATTGAACCACACCTAGGCTTGAGATGAAGAAAAATAAGATCGATAAGAGACCCACTTATCATTTCTCGTACTAAGCAAAGGCATGATTCTCATCAATAGATTTAAAGTGTTTTGGATTTTGAAAGAAAAAGAAGTTTTTGTTTTAGTGCGAATGCAAACGGGGAAAAAAAGTTAAAAGGAGACTAGCCTATTTCTAAACCTAATTTTTATCATGCGTTGTTAGACCTAAAGTTATAATTTTGAGGGAATTCTACCTAATGTTTTCATGCTTGGATTTAGAATTCTAATGTCCAATTTAGTTCAATTAAATCGAAGATTAAATTTGAACCAAAATATCCTAAGGGATCATGGTATGTACAAGGATAACGCAAAAAACTAATAAGCAATAAAGTGCGAAAATGAGGAATAAAATGGGGTCACGATGATACCGAACGGAGAAGGTCCGTTGCCTTTTCAAAGCCACGCAAGTGATAAGAAAACTCTACCGAAAGTTGCTCCGTACGAGTGATCATAGAATTAATCTCCAAGCATTCCGTATTGCAAGAGTTACACCGATACTATCACAAAAATCTTGACTAAAAATGGCAAAAAAATGATTACCAAATATGAAAAATAAAATAGTAAAAAAAAAACTCTAATCGAAATTCTAAAAAGAAATTCTAAAGACTTCTAAAATATTCTATTATTTTGTATCATTCTATCGCCAATTAATCAGCAATTAATAGGAGGAAAAAATTAAACCAAATATTTAAATGAGAGGTGAAGTCAGGGGGTATAGCGTTGAAATCAGGGAGTGTGGTTGGGCTCTAGGCCCATTAGAAGAGTCCAGCAAAACCTTATTTTTGTTCAAGCTGCAACAAAAACAATGACAATGGGCCTAGAAAACGGTTTGGCCCAATGTCCATTGGCAAAAGTCCATAGCTTATTCTTTATCCTTCTTCATTTTACTAAAAATAAATAAATAAAAAAACAAAAGAAAACGAAAATTGAAAAGAGGAATAACAACGTGAAATCAGGGTTGCAGTGTCTCCCACTTCACAAACCCTTCTCTTACGACTTCCGATGGCGATTACCGGCGAACCTTCCACCACGAGCACCACCACCAAACGGCCTGAATCACCCTTATCTTTACATATACCTACCTTAAAACAACTCCCTGGATCCAAACTCACCGTCAATTTCTCGTGAAACTTCTCCTATGGCCAGGTCGACGAAGAAGCAAAAGGAACCCTAAATTTCCGAACAGTGGGTATTCTAAGCCGGTACCAACCATTCAAGTTATGGAATCTCCAAAAGTCATCAAAGGAAGCTGTAACATTCACGATTGAGAAAGAATCATGTGTAGATGAACCTGATTGGAGCCTCTGACGTCCCGGTGTAGTGGTACAATCTATGACCGTCGCTACTAAGGTATTCTCTTCCTCTTTTTGATATCCTTCCTCAATCTTCTTCTTCTACTACTTTCTCGCGTTTTTGTCTTTGCTCCTTCTTCTTCTTATTCAGTTTTTCGAGTCTGAGTGGTGATTGTTATTGCGCGTGTGTTGTTGTAATGTTGGTGAGTTTTTGTAGAATCTGTATTGCAAAGTGAAGATGAGTGATGATGTTTATACAGGTTCGGTGATGACAATGATGGAAGCTGTTGAAGATCCTAAAAATATTGATGATGATGATGAGTGAAGAAAGTGAAGCAGTTCTGAAGTTTTTGCAGAGAGTTTGTTAGAGGTAACAGATGAATTTTCAGAGATTTCAGAGAGAGAGAAGAGTGAAGTTTTCGAGAATTTGGTGATGGCTGAAGTTTGTGCTATGGAGAGTTTAAGTGCAATAGCGATATGAGAAATTTGTGTTGATGGAGTTTGGAAGATGCTTGAAGTTGAATCCCAGTGAAGATGTTGAAGTTGTTCTTGATGTGCGAAGAATATCAAAGCGAAGATGGAGATGAAGGGAAGATGCACAGGCCGTTATTATTGATGACTTCATAGATGATGATGCAGAACTATCGACGAAGATCATGACGATTGAAGTCGTTGTTCCCTGAGAAATCTGAAGGTGAATGCAGATAATTGAAGCTTGAAGATTGTAGAAGGTGTTGCAAATTATTGGAGGTTGAAGTAGAGGGAAAACAAAGAATAATTTAGAGGTGATTTTTTCTGTTGAAACCTTTTTCTGTGAACTCTCCTTCTCTCTCTTTCTGTGAAAATAGATTGTGAAATCCATGCAATTTGTTCTGATCTCTTTTGTTGTGAATCTTCTTTTTTATATCAGTTGGATTTGTTCTATTTTATAAGGGTTAGCTAGGTAGTTAGAAATGGTTGGGGTCTGTTATGAATTTTTTAGAAGTTTGTTGAGTTAGTTATGAATCTGTTATAAGTTTGTTGTTTTCTGTTTGGTTTTCTATTTGTAATGTTGGTTTAATTCTGCTAGTTTGGATATGCCCTTTCTACTAAGCAGTCAGGAGGTTATAGGTAAATTGGACTGGAAGTTTAGAATTTTTTGTTTTGTGATTTTGAAGTTTTTGCAGGGCTGTTATGAGGATGGTTTTAAAAAATGGTTAAGAATCCTGTTAGGCTAGGAGTTTGTCATTAAGTTTGGGGATGAGGAAATTATTTAGGACGAGTTTAGAGTTTGTTATGAAATTGGTTAGATGGTTAGGAGGTATTTATGATTGGTTAGCGGGTTATAGGTTTGTTAGTTATTCTGTTATAAACTTTTTTATGTGCAGGGCTATTTAGAAAATGGTTAGGGAATGTGTTTGAAAGTTGGTTGGTTTTGGGAAAGTTAGGGATTATGTTTTGGTTTTCTGTTACAGGTTATGGAATGGTTATGGCAGTTTATTCAATATTTTTGCAGGTTCCGCTTATATCATAGCAGCTTGGACACATGAGACATAACTGACATTTGAAGAATGACCCAAAAATGGAGCCACAGAAGCTTGTGAGATGAAGCAAGGCTTGAAGATTTAGGATAGCTTTAGCATAGGATATAATTTGTAACTCTTAGTAGTTTCTATGTAGCTTATGTAAAGGAGATGGAAATATGTAATGGTATTGATCTTGTATTGGTTTAAGGGATTTGGAATATGATTACATTATTTTGAAATATTGATGTATGAGATGTAATTGGAATGTTGATAAGAATAAACTTCTCGTAGTGAAAAGAACTTGAAGTCATAATGAACAAGGTGCTGTCATTTGTAAAAGAAGCATACTTTACAAACCCCTGAATCCAAATGATATATTCTTCAAAATGTTAAAAAAGTGATATTCCTTTCAGATTTATCGTGAATTCCTAATGCCTTCTCTTATAATTGCACTTGAATTGACGATTATGTATTTCCACCCCTTGACTTTTCAATAATGGAATGAATCACCGCCTTAAGTAATTGAATGGGCTTGACTATTTCTAGGACTTTTAATCTAAAACGATGATGTTTCACAAGACAACACTAGGTTTTAATCTCAAAGCACCCGAAATGGAGCCTCAAGGAAAGTTTAGGCCATAAGTAAACTCAAGTGTTCAGATGAGATCATATCTCACATTGATGTCCACAAACCCTAAATTATGAATAAAACCCAAGTGAAACTATCTTTCCATCTTCTTGCATGAACACCCTAGCCATACGCTATATGATTCAATATTAATAAGCAAACTCCCCTTAATAAAAACAAATAGAAGATCTAGATTCCAATGGATAAGAATTCTTCAATGATAGCTTCCTCGTGTTGCATACTGGAGAAAAACTTTAATAATGAGATGAACTGATGATCAAACTTCATGGGTCCCTCCTGGATTCCACGTGATTAGAAAAATAAATCTAATCCCTATGGAGATGATGAGCACATGAAGATGACCTTCGACGCTCTTGTTTGTATCCCTTGAGTCTTTAGTTAAGATAAGGTTGCAAAGAGATGAAACACTGATGCCTGAGTGAAACCCTAATTCTTTGGAATCTTTGATCACATGCCACATTTTATTGATTAATGAATGAATGGTGTTGTCAAATGACCTAATGGGAGTTATGTATATGAGAAAAATGCGAGACGCGTAAGCCAGATAAAAGAACAAGGGGTAGGACAAATTTGGGGTATTACAACAGCGTTTCAACTTCATCAAATTTGAAGACCTACATTCTTCCCCCCAACAACAGTCAAGGATTTATTTTCCCTAATACATAAATGGAACGACTGGAATGTTCATACATTGCATTCATACATCATTTCTACAAACATCATAGCATATTCAGCACGAACGCGTATATCACAATTTCATTTATTTTGAGAGCATCATGCGATTCATACATCATGACATCGCATGAAATTGACTTTACCTTTCACGGTTGAGTTCGTAGAAAGACAAACACTATCAGCCTATACAGCAGGCCACAGATTAATGCCCGAAACTAGACGGGGAACTATCTATGTGACCAATGTTGCCAAGTCCCAGATTAATGCCTGTAACTAGCCAGGAGAACTATTTACATGAGGATATTGAAGATTAATACTTGTAACAAGCAAGGAAAACTATCTTTCTTTCTCAGGTCAGAGATTAATACCTGTAATAAGCCAAGACAACTATCTCAATGACCAACAATTTTCAAGTTCAAGATTAATACCTGTAACAAGCCAAGAAAACTATCTGTGGACGACCGACTGTAGATTAATACATATAACAAGCCAGGAGAACTATCTATATGAGGAGGCTGAAGATTAATACCTGTAACAACCCGAGAAAAATATATTTCTTTCTCAGGTCAGATATTAATACTTGTAACAAGCCAGGACAACTATCTCAGCGACCGACAATTTTCAAGTTCCAGATTAACACCTGTAACAAGCCAGGAGAACTATCTGTGGACGACCGACTGCGGATTAATACCTGTAACAAGCCAGGAGAACTATCCACATAAGGAGATTGAAGATTAATACCTGTAACAAGCCAGAAAAACTATCTTTCTTTCTCAGGTCAGAGACTAATACTTGAAACTAGACAGGATAACTGTCTCAACGACCAACAAAAACAAGTTCCAGATTAATACTTGTAACAAGCCAGGACAACTATCTGTGGACGAACGACTGTAGATTAACACCTGAAACCAGATAGGAAAACTATCTACATGACCAGATGAAGCAATCTTACACAGATTCCTTCTCAAACTTTCCAGATGCAGTCTAACACGGACTCATCTAGAAACAACCCTACACAGGCTCTTTCTAATACATTTTCAGGTAACGGTTAATTCAATTATCCCCAGCAAGTTACTGTGAAACCTGGATTTAAACCAGAAAGCAGCGAACTTTCATCTACCCATTTCAGAGATAAATCTTCAGTAGAGCCTTGGACAACTTAAGTTCCTAGATTCTATTCCCCATAGAGCTTTCCTCAAGCAGGAGAACAACAGAAAACCATATTCCCCAGCGGAGCCCTCCCCAGACAGCAGGAGAAAGAATTCCCCACAAAAGGACCATTTATGAAATCACCATCTACTTTGGATGGCATATTTAAGCCCATATCCGACGAATCTTTGTCATCTTCTCCAAATGGAATCTGTAATCCCATTCCCGACGGCATCAACCAATAGTGTTACTTCATGCAAGTGCAAATTTCTGGGCACTCTAGTGTTCAGTCCTCTTCCACGTTCAGATTACGAAAGGCAGACAAGCCAATCTAAATCCTCATGTTTAAGAAGACTGAACATGGGAAAATGTTGTACCCCAAAATTTTCCCTTCCATTTTTACTCAAAACATGCTCCTAGAGGTCCTCAATTTCTCAAGGTTGACCAAGAATTGATCAGACAAATTCTCCTCCTAAGCAATGAACCTCTAATTAGGGTTTCACTTTTCATCAAGATGTGTGAGCTCCAAAGGTCTCTAATGTTTTCTATTGTCCTAATATGACTTCAAGATTTCCCATGCCAAGTTTCATTCCTTGCACTACAAGTTTGCTCAATCAATGGCTCAAATGTTTGAAAATCAACTATACTAGGTCAAAAGTCAATTGTGGCCCAAATACAGTTAAACTTCATGATTTTTGGTCAACATCAACATTTTGAAGTGATATCCATCATTTGATCAAGGGTTGATCATGATTCCTCAAGAAATGCTCCTAATTCATCGAAAGTCAAGAATTGATAAATTAGGGTTTCTATAGGAGAAGTCAACTGAACTTTGACCAGACATAACTTTCACATACTTCATCCATTTTTCCCAACCAAAGCTTATTTTGAAGAGAATCTCATTCCCTATAATTTATCTTTTGTCCTCAAGATCAAGAGATGCACCATTTGAAAGATACAAGCTCATACTTTACAGGTCATTTTCAGAAAGTCAACAAAAGACACTTTTTTCCAAGACCTTTTACATCAAGATAAAGTCTACAAATGCAAAATTCATCAAAACAATGATTGAATTAGACATCTTGGGCTTTCCAAGAAAGTCCAAGATCATCATCAAGAGATCAAAATTGAGCAAGTTATGGCATGCCTAAGTTGGGAAAATTTTGGAAATTTCAAGAGTTGTGCATTGAGCAAAATTGAACTTTTAGGTCAATGGCCTAACTTCCCGGACTTCAAAGGTCTTCCTAACCTTGCAAACGACCTCTAATCTCATTTTTACATGACCCTGTCATTTTTATCTATTTTGTTCATATTTATTTTAATTTATTTCAAATAAATATAAAATAAATTGCATAAAATAAATAGAGACGGGATTTGGCATTTGGGCTGATGTTTTGGTTTGCTTAAAAGCCCATAAATTTGTGCAAGAAGTGACCAGGTTCATTCCAATATGAAAAAGGCATGAAATATCTATTTTGGCATTTTTTTTCAAATTTTATGAGTTTGGTTTAAAAACAATGTTTATGGCTTGGATTCTTGCTATGTTTCCTTGTCCCCTCCTTCTCCTCTATAAATACATCATATGTGCAAGCCAAACAGGCGCAGAGATACAGCCTAGAGACCACACAAAAATTGCAAACCATTCTCAAAGTTGTGAAATTCAAAACTGAATTTCCAGCCACCATACATCCAAACCAAGCGTGCCATCCTCTTCCTGAAGACCCCATAATTCACTCCCAACCCTCATTCAAGCCAACACACGCCAGAACTACCACTTTCAATCATTACCATTTTGGTAAATTTCTAAAATTCAAATCCTTTTTCGTGTGTTTTTTAATGCTTTCACATGTATGTATGAATTTCTAGGCATCATTAGAACAGGTTAAGGGCCTAGCATACAGTTCATGACGCATGAATCATGATGTACCATTTTCAAACCGTGTAAGGGTTTTTTGTTCATAACTCGAGATGCAGGAGTTTTCTGGCCAATCTAAGACCAGATTTGTTATCAAGGCGAAAATTTAAGTGCAATAGGGTTTTGATTCAGTCTTGAAACTAACCAATTCGCAGGATCTATATTTTGATGTATTGGAGAAGACGAGCGGAGTTTGACTATAGCGTCCCTCTGGTCGTTTGACTCAGGCATGAACTGGCTGCCAAGGCAGCGTGTCCTGATTGGCCCATTCAAATGCAATGGGGCCTATCAGCGTGCACATATTATTTTTTAATATATTTTGAGTCATTTTTTAAATATAATATTATGCATTGATTTGGATACACGAATTGAAAGGCAGCTCATATGGTAAGGCGTATGTGCGCAAAGGGAAATGACTTGCGTTCGAGTCCCAGGTCCAGCAATTTTATTTTTTCTGATACATACTTTGCAGATCCCATACTTCTAGTTACCACGCGTACAACCTGTGTCCTCAAATCACCATCATCCAAGCATCACGTCATCAGATCCAATGTTCCAGAATAAGACACTCATGATAGACCTTCAAAAGAGAAACACCATTGAATCACACGTAGCCTCTGGGCTCCCTCTCTTATTGGGCCTTAGTAAATTTCAACACTCACCCCCCCTTTCTGCTTTTGTATATCCAGGCCCAATCCATTTTCTTTTCTATTTTTTTACTTATTTAATTATTTCCTAGGCTTTTCTTTTAATAATTTTTTAACAAATCATAAAATCAAAAATATTAAATAGACTTAGGTTTTCTTAAATTAATTTTAATTTAATTTAATTAATTGTTTTAATTTTATTTTATCAATTTAAAATCAACTAGACTTAGGTTTATTTAATTCAAATATTTTCTTAATAAAAACACAAAAATATTAGAATTAAATTAATTTTATTTAATATTTATTTTCTTAATTAAATTTAGATTTAGTTTAATTATTTTTCTTAATAAAAAATAACCAAAAAGATTTTCTTGTTTACTTAGAAATTTTTAGGGTTTTAGATGTATTTTTCCCAATTCGCGCGCGTTCAATTTTTCCTTTCTATTTTTTCTTTTTCATATTTTTGTATCTGCTGATGGGATGTAATAGATTAAAATAGGACTTTATTGCTTTCTTAATTTTTTTCTCATTTGAACATGTAAATACCCCCTCTCCGAAGAATTGTAATAGCGTAGGATTTAAATTCCTGCACTTTAAATTTCTTCAAAATATTAAATGTTAGTAATTAGGATTGTAAGGAAAGACTAATAACAAAAAACTAGCAAACCTGATAACAAGAGATAAATGAACTGAATTGAATCATTGCACACATGCACCTCTAAGGTATGCCCAATTTGGTTGCCTTCGGAAAAACAGTCATGTCCCTCGAGACAGGGACGCTTTAGCAAAGACCCATAAATCAAAAGATCATAGTGCCTCGATGACCCTACAACTGCCTTTCGGTAAATGATCTAGTCCCTAAACAAAAATTTCTAAAGTGTCTCTACATGTTGCCTTTATGATTGTACGTCCCTTCAAATGTCCCTCATACATCCAACGATAGGGCTACCTACTCACTAATAGTAGGATATCACTGTTTATAGAATAGGAGGAAAAGAATGACCTTTTCGAGTACAAGTAGATAGTTGTTAGATGCTTGCTCAAATAAAACAAACTTTTCACACTTACACATTTCAAAAACATATTTCAAAAACATTTGCTTTGTCAACATTCTTGAGGACTGATACAAGAGTCAACGCAAAGCAAATCGCTGAACTAAGGCATTTCAAAACATTTTTTCAAAACACACAAAGCACAAGGTACTTTTAAAATGAGCTAAGAATCAAAGAACCCGTAGAAAACTACGGATGGAAAGGGTGCTAACACCTTCCCTTTCCATAATCTACCCCCCTTAGAAAATTATCGAAAAGGTCTGTTTATGTTCTTTTCACCCTTTCCTTAGTTTGGATAAAGAAAAGCCGGCGGCAACTCTTGCTTAACGCAACATTTGCGAATACAAACACAAAACCAGTATAATAGTCAGTTCCTCCACTGTATCACAATACCCATAACTTTCTAAAATAATTATCAAATATAGATAGAAAATACCTTGCTACTGAATATGGTGGACACCTTATAGACCCCCAAAGATCAGCATGGATGTAGTCAAGGGATCCATGTTTTCTTTGTTTTCCTTTATTAAACTTCACCCAGCAAGATTTTCCAAGTACACAGGGTTTACAAAACTTCAATTTTTCAACTTTTTCTCCACCAAGCAGATTTTGTTTCCCCAGTTCGACCAGACCCCTTTCACTAATATGGCCCAATCTCCTGTGCCAGATTTCTGTCTTCGACAAAGGTTTCATGGATGTAACATCTACAGAACAACTGACCTCTTCAGCCTTAAGGGTATAGAAGCCTTGTTTCTGAACGCCTCTCAAGACTTCCTTCGACCCCTTTATGACTCGAACAATACTTTTTCTCTCATTGGAATACTTAAAGGATGAGTCGAAATCATCTTGAACAATGGTTGCGTTTCCATTATCCTTTCATGCATGATCTTTCATACGCTCATGGCATACCTTTCTAGTATGATCCTCATTTTTACAATGATAACATCGAAGACCATAAACATCACCACCATAAGACTTCTACTGACTTTTACCCTTCTTCTTGTCGAACTTGCCATCCTTTTTCCAGAATTTTCCCTTAATGTACAAACCTCCACCAACAGAGAATGGTTTATGCTCATTTTGTTCGTTTAAATCCTTTGAATACAAGGCTGATTGAACTTCTTGAAAGGTCAAAGACTCGCTTCCATACAAGAGAGTTTCTTTGAAGTGAGAATGTGATATGGGTAAAGCACACAATAAAAATAAGGACAACAACAATGCTTGATCTTCATCATCTATCTTAACATTAATATTTTCAAGATCAAGAATCAGCTTGTAGAACATATCCAACTGCTCAGCCAATACTTTGTCTTTGCTCATCTTGAATGAATATAAACCTTGCTTCATGTAGAGACGATTGACCAATTTGGTCATGTACAAAATTTTGAGTTTCCCATATAAACCCGACGTTGTCGTCCCCTTTGAAACCTGTCAAAGAACCTTACCACCGAGCCTCAATAAAATGGCGTTGTGGGTTTTCTCTATCATAGTCATTTTTTTCTTTTTCTGTTAACGCAATATCCATGGTTGAGACTCCCTTCAATGCATCTAAACAACCTTGTTGAACCAGTAGGGATGTTATCTTTAAGCGCTGATGATCGAAATCGTTCACTCCGGTGAACTTTTGAATCTCATACTTCATTGATGACATCATCTCCATGCTCACCGCACCAATTTTTTGTGAAAAATGGTGCCAGAATAACAAAGTATAACTGGTTTCTGAAGAAGTGAAAAACACAAGAAGGGGAGGGGGTGAATTGAAACTTAAAAATCAAAAGCAATAGACACGATGATTTTTATCCTGGTTCGCTTGATCTCAAACTACTCCAGTCCACCCACCAAGGTGATTTATCCTCTCTCTAACAAGGACTTAATTCACTAATCAAACTGATTACAATTCTACTTTAACAACTATTAAAGTCTTCTTGACTCCAAAACCACAACCCGGTTTTCTCAAGGAAATTCACTAAACTGTTAATTGAATAAAATTGTACAATGATGTTTCTAATAAACAGTATCACAAACTTGTGATGTATTACACAATTTAATATTGAATCATTGAAGATGAAGAATGAAAGTTGCGTTGTTTACTTTTTCACGTGAGTTTTTCTTTATGAGCGCAGTTGTTCATCATCTTGAAATCTTCTTCTAGTCTGCTTTATATAGGCCTTGAAATAGAGACATAAGAAGATACTTTTGGTAAGTCCATACCACGAGTTAATGAGCTTTCCAAATCAGGAGATCCTTATCTGTTTGTAGTCGTTACTTATGATCCTGAAATGATAAAATTGTAACGCTTCAGAGCTTCTTACATCAGAGGATGAATATTACCATTGAGATTCCATTATAGCTTGATCAGAACTTTGCACATCATAGTATCAAAGATTCTGTTTCGCAGCGCTGGTGCATTCAGAAGTTCAAACATAACTTCTTCATATAAGCGTGTCATGCATATTTGACGTATCTGAATCTTTCATTGTCCTCTCAACTTTTGTGCTTGCATAATCAGAACTTCTGGTGATGTTCTGGCAGAACTTCCAGTTGCATCAGAACATCTTTTTCACATCAGAACATCTTGCATGTAAATATACTTTTTATTAGCGAGCATATTTTTTCTTTATATCATGTGTTTGTTATCATCAAAACTCTTACTGGGATGTAGAACCAAATTATGTTCTAACAATCTCCCCCTTTTTGATGATGACAAAAACTAGTATATTTTGATGGAGTATAAAGAACAAAAAGTGGAATATAAAGGAAGGCTCCCCCTGAGTAGAATACTCGGCTAACGAGAAAATAAAATACTTCCCTGAAGATCTTCTGATTATGAGTCAAAATATTCTTCACTCTCCCCCTTTTTGTCATGAATCAAGAAGTGGAAAAGATTCTGTTTGGCTTGCTCTGACAGAAGTTGCTTGAAAAGATGTGACATCTGCTTCTGGATACATCTGAGATTCGTTAGAGAGCTTCTGAAGCTGTATTTCCATTCCTGTTTCCAATAGATTCAGAGCCAATAACTTTTGGTTTTGATTGCCTCTGAATTTGCGAATATTTTAAATCCCAGGTTTTGGAACATAAGCTTTCTTTCCTCCATGTGTAGAGAGCATCCAGAGTCCAGGTGTTAATACTGGAGTTTCAACCTTGCTGTTAAAAATATCTGCAACATAGATGATTTTGTCTTTTGGTACCAATATATTTCTGGGTCCATGACTGTTAGAGTTTCCAAAATTCTGTTTGAATTTTGGTTTAGTATAAAATGTCTTACCAGCATGTTTTATATCATGTGTTTTCCCAGTGGTGAAATGAGAATAAAGAGGAGTGCATTTGATAACCAGATCCTTAACTTTCTTAGGTTGGGATACTTTGCCTTTGTATCCTATACCTATTCTTCCGTTCCTGTTAACTCCATAGATCATTGAAGCCATCTTGCTTCTATCTATGTTTTTAGTAAGGAACTTATGAAAGCTATGATCATATTCCTTTATGATCTTATCAGCATTACTGGGATCCTCTGAGATTGTTTCCTTATGAGTGTTTTGTAAAACGTTTTCAAGTTTTGAAATTTTTTCTTTTAGCTCAGAATTTTCTAATCTCAGATCCTCAGTTTCTTCAGAGTCAGAAACTAGATCCTTTTTCAGGTTCTTGAATTTAACTCAAAGCTGCTGATATCTTTCAAGAATCTCACTCATACTTTCTCCTAATTCAGCTTTAGTAAAGTTTACAGTAAAGTCAGGAAATACCTCTTCAGTGTATGATTCTGATTCTGACCCTGATTCTGATTCAGAAGATTCAGAGACATCTGATAAGTTGTTCGTTTGAGCTGTATTGGCTTGTTCATCTTCTGATTCTGTTCCGTCTTCAGAAGATTCAGAGTCATCCCATGTTGCCATAAGACTTTTCTTCTTCTCCTTAACGAACTTCCTTTTATGTTTCTCCTTCTGAAGCCTTGGACATTCACTTTTGTAGTGACCTTGTTTATTGCATTCATAGCAGGTAATGTTTCTGTTACCTGATTTTCTGTATCCAGAGGATTGTTCAGAGTCATTTCCTATTCTCCTGGAGTTTATGAAATTCTTCCGCCTGTGCTTCCATAGTTGTTTGATTCTTTTGGATAGAAAGCACAGTTCATCTTCTTCTGACGAGGATTCTTCATAGTTTTCTACTTCTGCTTTTGCCTGCAAATTTTTGGTGTCATATTTGTTAGATTTTAGAGCGATAGACTTACATTGCTTCTGAGGCTCATCATCTTCTAACTCTATCTCATGGCTTCTGAGGGAGCTGACAAGTTCTTCTAGAGGTATTATGTTTAGATCTTTTGCCAGTTTGAGAGTCGTGACCATTGGTCTCCATTGTTTTGGTAAACTTCTGATGATCTTCTTTACATGATCAGCAGTTGAGTACCCTTTGTCTAGAACCTTTACCTCTTCCACCAAAGTTTGAAATCTATAGAACATTGTTTCAATGGTTTCGTCTTATTCCATTTTGAAGGCTTCATACTTCTGAATGAGCGCAAGGGATTTGGTTTCTTTTACTTGCATGTTGCCTTCATGAGTCATTCTCAGAGAATCAAACATGTTCTTAGTTGTTTCTCTGTTTGTGATCTTCTCATACTCTGAATATGATATGGCGCTCAAGAGAATCGTTTTGGCCTTGTGATAATTTCTGAAGTCTTTCTTTTGATGATTTGTCATCCTTTTTCTGTCAATCTTCTGACCACTTTCATCAATAAGATGTATGTATCCATCAGTTACCATATCCCAGAGGTCAGCGTCATAGGCAAGGAAGAAACTTCTGATCATATCTTTCCAATAATCAAAATTATCACCGTCAAATATTGGAGGGTTGCTGCTGATGTTATGACTTGTTCCCATCATAGCATTTTTCTTAAGCTTGGATCTTGTACTGACACGGTTAAGTGTATGAACTCAGAACCATGCTATCTGATGCCAATTGAAGAAGTGAAAAACATAAGAAGGGGGGGGGGGGTTGAATTGAAACTTAAAAATCAAAATCAATAGACACGATAATTTTTATCCTAGTTCGCTTGATCTCAAACTACTCCAGTCCACCCGCCAAGGTGATTTCGCCTCTCTCCAACAAGGACTTAATTCACTAATCAAACTAATTACAATTCTACTTTAACAACTGTTAAAGTCTTCTTGAGTCCAAAACCACAACTCGGTTTTCTCAAGGAAACTCACTAAAGAGTTAATTGAATAAAAGTACAATGATGTTTCTAATAAACAGTATCACAAACATGTGATGTATTACACAGTTTAATATTGAATCATTGAAGATGAAGAATAAAAGCTGCGTTGTTTGATTTTTCACGGTAGTTTTTCTTTATGAGCGCAGTTTTTCATCATCTTGAAATCTTCTTCTAGTCTGCTTTATATAGGCCTTGCAATAGAGACATAAGAAGTTACTTTTGGGAAGTCCATAACACGAGTTAATGAGCTTTCCAAATCAGGAGATCCTTGTCTGTTTGTAGCTGTTACTTATGATATTGAAATGATAAAATTGTAACGCTTCAGAGCTTCTTACATCAGAGGATGAATATTACCGTTGAGAGTCCTTTACAGCTTGATCAGAACTTTGCACATCAGAGTATCAGAGATCCTGTTTCGCAGCGCTGGTGCATTCAGAAGTTCAAACATAACTTCTTCATATAAGTGTGTCATGCATATTTTATGCGTCTGAATCTTTCATTTTCCTCTCAACTTATGTGTTCACATAACCAGAACTTCTGGTGATGTTCTGGCATAACTTCCAGTTGCATCAGAACATCTTTTTCACATCAAAACATCCTGCATATAAAGATACTTTTTATTAGCGAGCATATTTGTTCATTATATCATGTGTTTGTTATCATCAAAACTCTTACCGGGATGTAGAACCAAATTATGTTCTAACAGTTTCTTGATCAGCAAGAAACCCACAAGGGTAGTAAAGAGAGAAACAAGAAGAACACAATGAAGTTGGTTATAAGTTAATATTCTTGACTTTCTCTTCGAAACAAGATTACAAGTGTTACATAATAACAAATAACCTCTCTCGCCCTAATTAGGATTTGCATTGTTGCAATGATGAGAGACTAGTATGCTATTTATAAGAAAACTAACACACTAAATTAATGAGTTTTTACACACATGTCCATTACACCAGCTAACTTAGGGTACAAGCTAACTTAAACAATTTTGCTTTACAAGGCCCAATTATTCGGCACGCTAACAATCTTAGCATACATCGACTATAACATGTGAATAGACTTTGATGACATGCTAATATCCTATCTAATTGTTGAACCAAGAAGCTATCCTTCGATCATATTAGAGTTCGATCCAATATCTCACAATTTTTCTCTTAAAAATAGAAAATACATTTCCCCTCGGTTTTTTTAATAAAAATCGAGGGAATATGTTACACAACTACAACAACGAATCTTTATCCTACATTCTTAAAGGAACAACGCTTAGTATATTTCCAAGACATCAATCCAAAATAAACTATCTAGATCCACCGTTGTATATCTTTCTTGTGAAAGCATTTGTAATGTTAAAACAAAGCTTATAGGCCTTTTACCTCTGTTTTTGTCAGAACCCGAGGGTAAAAGTTTGGCATGATAATTGAGGTTATTGATCATCAACCTTAAACAAACATGTGTCGTACATTTCATGAGTATCGATACTCAATACACTTCTATTAGTGATCCCCGTAAAACCTAACAGACATTTATTATAAAACATTCTGAATATTAATAATTGTTAATGAAACATATAACATGAAAACTTTGAAGCGTAAAAAACTAGGTAAAGTTATCTACGATGGATTGCAAGAGAAGAAAATAATTGTGTTTAAGACTTGTGTTCTTCAATAATCAATTTTTTACGGCGTTCTACAATAATCATATATTCATTCATTTAACTAACCATTTTCTTGTTTTACATCAGAAACAAATAAATGCAAAAGGAATCTGGAATACATTGCATCCAACATTTTATCTTCTCTGACATTTCAATGAAACGGGGATCCAACATCTGATATTTACCATTAGTGATGACAATGAATCAGATTCAAAAATTGTTTTATATATATAAGATTTTGCAGCATGCATGTTCTTATACGAATTTCGCAGCATGGATTTCTGGGAAGGTTCTCCCCGTGATATTCGTAGATTTGACTGTTTCTCCCCGCGAGATTCATGCGTTCCCCGCAAAATTCATATTTTCACCCGTGATATTCATGTTTTCGCCCATTTTCGCCTGCAATATTCATGTTTTCGCCTGCGATGATCATGTTTCTCTTCGGGATATTCATTTGTTCTCCTCGAGAGATTCATGTGTTCCCCGGAAGAAACATGAATCCCTTGTGTGATAAGTTGGGGAGGATTTTATTCGTGTGTGAAGTCTTCACCTTTTCTTTTCCTTCTGATTTTGATCGCGCCCTTGGCCTAGGTTTTTGATTTTCTTTCGAGGGCTCGAGCAGGGACTTGGTCGGGTATTGTATCCTCGTCTCATGGTGTTCCCTTTCACTTGACTTTTGGTGGAAGGATGGATTTGATTTGACCATCGAGTTCACATTATTCCTCTACTTTTCCAGTGAGATGATCAATCCTGCTGCAGATGTTCATATGGTCGAACATGTCGAGGAGGACCAAACAGCTAAACATGTGAAGGATGTACGAATATTCGACTCGACCATTGATCCTTAACTAACCTGGGTTACTCCTGAGCCTCAGGGTAATTCTTATCGCTATTTCACGTCTTTAGATGGTGCATTTGTCACAATTGAGGATATGTTCGATGATCCCGATGCTAAGAGACATTGGAAAGTGGTTAAGCCTGTTGCGAGCAAAAGGATATGATCGTTTTACAAGAACAACAGAATCAGTGTATGAATTTGTCTTCAAAGAATTGGGGTTGCAGCTGCCTTTCAGTAACTTCTAGATCGCGGCCTTCGGGCACTTATCGTTGGTTCCCTCTCAGTTGTACCTTAATGTAATGGCCTTCATCATGACATTTGAGATAGTGTTTTGATACCTTTAGGTCGGTGCCACGATTCCCATTTTCTTTCGATGCTTCCAATTTCAGCGACAAACTTTGGAGGGAAAACATGGATGCGTTTCTTTAAAGGCGCCGAAGAAGAAACTATTCAAGATATTCATGGAATCTGTTCGCGAATTCAAAGATAGGTACTTCCTCGTCAGGCCCGTTTCATAAGAAGCCTTCGACTCTATGTTGGAGGAGGCGATTATGGTTGACGAAGATGAGAACATGCTCTATAAGGAGTATGGGACCGTGCAGATGGAGTTACTTTCCAAGTTCCACTTACATTGGGTGGAGTATCACTTCGACCACCTCCCTAATTATTACCTGACAATGGAGGATCCCATGGATGAAGGGGACAGGGAATCCTATGCCAAGCTCTGTAGGTTCATCCACAACTTTTACCCTTTCCAATGGGTGGCGAGGGAAGGAAAATATTTCTTAAATTACAAGGGCCAGCCCGTATTTGAGGCTTGAGCCATTAACACCAAGTCCCTCCTCGAGTGTGATTCTTACAAGGATTTTGTAGCACTCTTAGTTATCTGCTCATGCTTGGCCCTTTTTTATTCTTATTATTTCCGGCTTTGAACCTTTCAGCATGGTCGCGTGAACTTAATCCTCGTGTTAACCTTATTTTATATTTCTCTGCAGGAAAGATGAAGGATTATCGCGAAAAAATCATCAAGCGCACGCACGATGTGTCGAAGAAGAATAAGAAGGTAGTACTAAATACCAGCTTCTTTGCTCCCACTCCAGAACGGGAAAAGGACGGCTCCAGTACTTCCTTCCAGTCCCCAGTTGTCGAGTCGACCAACTATGCATCAACTTGTAGGGAGAAAAAGTAATCAACCTGAAAGGAAAAGTTCTAGTCCTAACGGGGAGCGATTTGGAGGCACGGGCCTTTACTCTTCTGCCCTGCTTTGACTAGGAAGGTTTCTTCGACAACTTTCTCTTGAATGTGTTCAGGGGGGAAACGTCAATTATTTGGGTCCTTGATTAAGAGGGCAAGAGGAAACAGCTGGCCGAGGGAGCCGTGGGAATGATGAAGGTTTAGAAGATGGATATGGTCCTCTCTGAGGATGGGTCAAGCTCTTATACGGTGCTGGATAAGTTGCAGAAAGAAAAACAGTCCCTCGAGGACAAGGCGAGGAGCTGGAAATCGCTCTAGATGGTTATAAAGAGAAATGTTGGGTTTAAGGTGTCGACCTCAGGAAGAAAAAGGAGGAGGTGACCAATCTGTATGCGAAGAAGGGTGGTTGGTTACTTGAGAAGAAAGGTCCCTAGGACTCTATTTCTAATTTGAAGGTTATTGTTGCACCTGTCAAGGATGAGCCTGAGGAGACTCAAGTCTTGAAGACCCGGGACGAACTTGTTTCTTGGATCCAGGAACTCGAGTCAGATTGTTTGGATGAAACGATGCTGGGTTTCAAAACGGCTATGGAGCAGCTCGAGGTATTGAACACTGGGATAAATACATAAGGTATTTGGATCCTATCCAAGGTGGTTGAAGGGAAGCTAGCTTTCCCTCCTGAGTCTGATGACGAAGGTGGTCGTGAAGAGTGACTTATGTTTACCTGTTTACCCCCTTTTTTTCTTTTTTTTTGTTGGGCCTGTGTGTCGGTACTTTTTGTAACTTTCGGACAAAATGGGCTCTTTTCGATTATTCGTAATGTTTTGGGTCTATGCACCTATACAATTATAATATTTTGACAATGCCGGCCTTCGTGGTCGACACTTTGAATGCTGTTAATTAGCATTCTTTTATTCTGTGTTAGACATTCTTTTATCGTTATTCACGTTTGTCATGTTTATTTTTGCCCAAATGTGGAAATTCATGATCGACCTAATTTATAGACGACAACGTATGGAGACATGTCAAGGATACATATTTGGTTTCCGTTGGAACGAGACTAAGGTTGCGGTCGGGACCTTAATCTCGCCGTGTGAACAGTCTCATCATGAGTTGGGTGTTCTGCCTGCTTGGTACTTCGACGGAAGAACTTGATTAAGGTGTCCCGTCGGGCTAAGGTTTTCCTTGTCCCATGAGAGAGGACCCTCCTTTTGTTGGTTGTTGGATGCAATGTTTGTACCTTAACATGCTTCGGTAGTCGAGCAAGACGCGTCTTTATCAGAGGGGTTCGGTCGGCCGCCAAGCCCCAACTTTTACTCGGTACTTAGTTGTAATATTGTTTTAGCTTATCACCATTCCACGGTCGAGGTAGTTGTTTCCCATTTAGGTGTTTGAGGTAGTATTCCCAGTTTCTCGTTGTTGTACCCCAAAATTTTCCCTCTCATTTATCAAATAATCTCTCACAAGATCTCCTTTGGTTCAATATTGCATTAGGTTTGATCAACTCAAGACACCTCCTTAAGCACTAATGACCAAAATTAGGGTTTTAGATTGCACAAGGATAATTTAACTTTCAATGCTTCATATGACTTTCATGGATCATTATGGATCCCCAAGATAACTCATGTCAAGTTTCAAGCCATGGATCACACTTTTGCTCAGTCAATTGAGCAGTTGACCTAAAAATCAGTTGTATTGGGGAAAACGTCCACTATGGCCAATTTACAGTCAAACTTCATAATTTTTTATCTACATAAATATTATAAACTAATATGTATCATTTGATCAAGTTTGGACCATAATTCCTCAAGAATTTTGATCAAATCATCAAAAGGGCAAAATGGTCAAAATTAGGGTTTTTGATTGAGAAAGGGCAATTTCTGATTTCTGACCTAGCAAATGGTCAAATGGTTTGAAGCATGGTTTCAAGATTTCAATTGCATATTTTTGACCTAATGACATGACCTAAAACATTGATCAAGATCAATTGAATTGATAGTGAATTCTCAGTCAACTGATCAAAAGTCAACTGTACACTGAAAAGTCAAACTTTAACTTTTTGGTCAAAATCCAATGTCAAAAATCAAAATTCATCAAAACATGTCAAAATATGAAACTTATTCATCAAGAAATAAAAAATTCAAGATTTCATTTTGAAAAGTCAAAGTTTTCTAACTAGAAATTTTTCTAAGTGTTTAAAACTTCATGTTTTTTCACAACTTTGAGTAAATTTTTCACCATGATGCAAGAGGATTCAAAAGAAACTCTCAACATGAAAGTTGTATATATCCATGATGTCTACAACATTTCTTTACACAACTTCTTCTAAAAATGCTTGGATCTCAAGTTATTAATTCATAAAGTCATGGTCTTGAAATTGAACACTTAGTGAAATTTTGCCCTAGTTTTGGTCAGGATTTTGACCTAACTTCATGGCACTTTTTCATATAGTTATAAAGGGAATTTTCAAAAGTGATTCAAAGAGGGGTTATATATCACATTACAAGCTTTCCAAAATGTCCAAGAACTCCTTGAGATCATTTGTGAGCAAGGAGAATCTAAGAGATGAAGTTAGGGTTTTCAAACTTAAATTACAAGCCATTTCATGATGAACAAAAATACAAATACAAGTCTAGGCTGCATAATCTTTGCTTTGAAGGACTCAAACTTGTTTGTCACTCCATAATTAAATGTTTACACAGCTGATAGATCTTTAATCCAAGCACTTGAGCCTTTATCCAAGTTACATTTCCATTTATGGCACAAAGTTGCCATTTCCATTTTGATAAAGCACTACTTTTGCAATTGTCAACTTCTTGAGCTTTGAACTTGTTCTTTCTACACACACAACCCCTATAAACCAAAATCAATGTGTTTAAAGCCTCTTAGAGCTCAGAACATGCTTGCACAACACTTTGAGTTTTGTCCTCTCACTTTTCTTCAAAAGCAAGTCATAGAGCCAAAAGGATAGAACTCAGAAACCTTGAGTGCATTTGATCTCTAACCTTTTCCATACATATACACAAGTCTATTGCAACATAACACGTGAATTCTAAGACCCCAAAACACTCACAAGCACTCTGCAACTCAGAATCTTCCTTAACTTGATAGTTTTGAACCTCACATAGCCATCTCCAAATCCACTCGTGTGTATTGAGTTTTAACCATCCAAACACTTAATATACATCATATCAAAGTGATCCAGACCCTGGTTTCTTGATTGTAACTCCTCCATCACCATCCACCATTTCCAAATTTGAAGCTTGCAACTTGACTTGAGTTGAGAGTTTCAGCTATCCTCAAAGCAAAGTAGGAGTTGCAACATACTCAAGGAGGTCCAGGCAAGCTACCTAAATCATCAGGCCATCACAAAGGTTGCTCAAACTCCATACACGACTGCAACTGCACGAGGTAAGTTTTCAAACTTCTATCTCTTCATACAGGCATCATTTGATTTTGATTTGTGAAGATAAAATGTAGATACCATTGCCATGAAGCTATACATATCCATAGTTTGAATTTGTATGGCCTGAGCTTAGAGAATTTTAGAGTTGAAGTTTTCTGAAATTTTTAGGTTTTAAATTAGGGCCAGAAAAATTCTCATTCAGCTTTGACTGTTAGGTTTAGTTATTTACATGGTTGGATTCATGGGAATAAATTCCACAACTTTCATGTTTGAACTTTTCATTTTTGTTGAGAGATAAAGAAGATACAGGTCCTTTGGTTGGAGGTTGAAGATGAAGTGTAATCAGGGCGTGTTTTGTGTTATGTATTTATCCTTTCACACAAGTTAACGGATGTATCACCACCCCAGTGGTTAAAGTGTGCGCCTTGTTAGAACATAGTTTGATTCTACAACCCTTAGTTAGAGTTTTGATGATAACAAATACAAAGAAAAAATATGCACCCTAAAAATTATGTTATTGTGTATGCAGAAGTTCTGACCAAAGCAACATCACAAGTTAAGCTATATAAGCTACACGCTAAGGAAATCAGAATTTGCGCTGAAGATTGATGACCAGAACCTGCGCTTAAGTAAAGTAAACTCTTATTCTGAACAAAATCATTATAATCTAAGTCATCAATATTCTGAAGCATCAGCAGCAGGCAAGGATGTAAGATTCTGAAGCGTTACTACTTAATCAAGACAACATCAATTACAACAACTTCATTCAGACAGGATCTTCTCCAAATAGAAACTGAGTTAATGACATTTATCACGCTTAATGATCAACAGGAATCCATTGCCTATAAAAACAAGCAAAGTGATTAAATCATTTATGATTTGCCAATACGACTGCACGAGAATTCAAAATGCTGCAAGCTTACTCATCTTTATTCCACGCTCTAAATTTGTGTAAACTATCACAGTTGTGATAACTGTTTTTGTAACGAAAAACAACTGTACACACATTCTTGTATCTTTGTTTAAGACAGTGTTCCTTGAGATTAACCGGATTGTGGTTATACTCAAGAAGACTTTGACAGTTGTCAAAGTAGTGATTGTAATCTATTTGTGAATTAGTGGATTAAGTCCTCGTTGGAGAGAGGCGAAATCACCTTGACGGGTGGACTGGAGTAGTTTGAGATCAAACGAACCAGGATAAAAATACTGTGTCATTGCGCATTTGATTTCATGTTTTCAATTCAACCCCCCCCCCCCCCCTTCTTGTGTTTTTAACTTCTTTAATTGGTATCAGAGCACCTGGTTCTGAGCTAAAACACTTAACCGTGTCAGTACAAGATCCAAGCTTCAGAAAAACACTATGGTGGGACCAAGCCAAAACATCAGCAATGACTACCATGAAGACAAGGACAGAATCAGTGGAAAACCTCCAGTCTTTGATGGAGAAAATTTTGACTACTGGAAAGATAAAATTGAGAGTTTCTTTGAGGCCCATGATGCTGATCTGTGGGACATGGTAACTAATGGATACACACATCCAGTGGATGGAAGTGGTCAGAAGATAGAAAGAAAAATGATGTCTGACAAGAGAAAGCGTGATTTCAGAAACCACCACAAAGCCAGAACAATACTCCTCAATGCTATCTCATACTCAGAATATGAGAAAATCTCAAACAGAGAGACGGCCAAGAACATGTTTGACTCTCTGAGAATGACGCATGAAGGGAACATTCAAGTCAAATAAACCAAGGCCCTTGCGCTCATTCAGAAGTATGAGGCATTCAAGATAGAAGATAGTGAATCCATAGAAGTTATGTTCTCAAGATTCCAAATCCTTATTGTTGGGCTGAAGGTTCTTGACAAAGGATATTCTACTGCTGATCACGTTAAAAAGATCATCAGAAGCCTACCCAAGAAATGGAGGCCAATGGTCACAACACTTAAGCTAGCCAAAGATCTCAACAAGATATCTCTGGAGGAACTTGTCAGCTCCCTTAGAAGTCACGAGATAGAGCTAGAAGAAGATGAGCCTCAAAAGCAAGGTAAGCCACTAGCTTTAAAATCTAACAAAAAATCTGATTCTAAGGTTTTGCAGGCTGTGGAAGAAACTTCTGATGGATCCTCATTAGAAGAAGATGAACTATCTCTCCTCTCCAGAAGGGTGAATTAACTATGGAAGCATAGACAAAGGAAATTCAGAAATCCCAGAAGATCAGAGAATCAAAATGAATCCTCCTCCAGATACAGAAAGTCTGAGTCTTCCTCTGGACACAGAAGATCTGAAGGTTCTTCAGGATACATAAATCCAAATAAAAAGGACATCATCTACTATGAGTGCAATGAACAAGGGCACCACAAAAGTTATTGTCCAAGGCTTCAGAAGGATAAGCCCAAAAAGAAGTTCTTCAAGGAAAATAAGAAAAGCCTCATGGAAACATGGGACGACTCAGACACCTCTGAAGCTGACTCAGAGTCCGATGATGAAAGAGAAAACATAGCTCTCATGGAAAACGTGTCAGAAGACAGTGAAGCTTCTGGTTCAGACTCAGAATCAGACACTGGAGAGGTAATCCCTGACTTCACCATTAATTTTACTAAGGCTGAACTTGCAGAAAGTCCTAATGAAATTCTGGAAAAGTATCAGCAAATCAGAGTCAAATTCAAGAACCTGAAAAGGGATCTTGCCTCTGACTCTGAAAAAACTGAGATTCTCAGATGAATTAAAAGAAAAAGTTTCAAAATTAGAAAATGATTTTCAAAATTCTCAGAAGGAAACAATCTCAGAGACTCCCAGTAATGCTGATGAGATCATCAAAGAGTATGATCACAACTTTCAGAAGTTTCTGGCTAAAAACATAGATAGAAGCAAGACGGCTTCAATGATCTATGAAGTTAGCAGAAACGACAGAAAAGGGATAGGATATCAAGGTAAGGTATATACACCTAAACATGCCATGGACTTAGTCATAAAACGCACACCACTCAAATCACATTTTATATATTGGCACACACATGACATTAAATACACTAGTAGTGATTATTCTGTCAAACCAAAATTCAACCAGAATTTTGGTAAAACTAACAAACAAGGACCCAAAAAGATGTGCGTACCTAAGGAAAAAATTATATATGTAGCAGATATCTTTAGCAGCAAGGCTAAAACACCAGTCATGGTACCATGACTCTGGCTACTCTCGACACATGACGGGAAGAAGGCATATGTTCCAAAGCCTGAAACTTAAAACCGAAGGCTACGTGGGCTTTGGAGGCAACCAAAGAGGAATGATCATTGGCTCTAGAGCAACAGGTAATGGAAATCTTCCCTCTATAAATAATGTGTTGTTAGTTGATGGATTAATGCATAACCTATTATCCATAAGTCAATTAAGTGATAACGGTTATGATATAATCTTTAATCAAAATTCATGCAAAGCTGTTTGTCAGAAAGATGGAACTATCCGGTTTAATGGAAAGAGGAAAAACAACATTTATAAAATAAAACTTTCTGAACTAAAGAGTCAGAATGTAAAATGCCTTCTTTCTGTTAACAACGAGCAATGGGTCTGGCATAGAAGATTGGGGCATGTTAGTATGAGAAGAATATCTCAGATTAACAAACTCAATCTGGTCAGAGGACTTCCTAATTTGAAGTTCAGCTCAGATGCTCTGTGTGAAGCATGTCAGAAAGGAAAATTTGCAAAACCTGCTTTTAAATCCAAAAATGTTGTTTCCATCTCTAAGCCATTAGAACTTCTACACATAGACATATTTGGACCAGTAAAAATTGTGTCTGTCAGTGGTAAGAAGTATGGTTTAGTGATCGTAGATGACTATAGCAGATGGACATGGGTAAAGTTCTTAAGACACAAGGACGAGTCACACTCTGTGTTCGTTACCTTTTGTAACCAAGTTCAGAATGAAAAGGATCTTAGAATTGTCAAAGTCAGAAGTGATCATGGTGGGGAATTTGAAAATAAATTTTTTGAATCATTCTTTAATGAAAAAGGCATCTTGCATGAATTCTCTTATCCTAGAACTCCCCAACAAAATGGAGTTGTAGAACGAAAGAATAGAACATTGCAAGAAATGGCCAGAACCATAATCAATGAGACTAACGTTACCAAGATCTTCTGCGCAGAGGCAATCAACACAGAGTGTTACATTCAAAATAGAATCTCCATAAGACCTATTCTGGAAAAGACTCCATATGAATTGTGGAAGAACAGAAAGCCCAACATTTCTTATTTCCATCAATTTGGATGCACTTGCTTTATTCTGAATACAAAAAATTATCTGAACAAGTTTGACTCTAAAGTACAAAAGTGTGTCATGTTAGGATACTCTGAACGCTCAAGAGGGTATAGAGTATACAATACAGAAACACAGATTGTTGAAGAGTCAATCAGTGTTAGATTTGATGATAAGCTTGACCCTCAAAAGTCAAAGCAAAATGAATTCCTTGCAGATATAGAAGTTGAATTCACAGGCACTGAAGATAACTCGTCAGAAGTTCTCAACAAAGACGCTCCCACTACACCAGAAAGAATTATTGCAAGCAATACAACACCTTCAGTTAATCAACTTCAGAAAAGGCTATCTAGAAGCAGCATTGCTCATCCAGAAGATAAAATACTGGGAAAGAAGGATGATCCAATCAGGACAAGATCAACATTCAGAAACTCTGAAGAATCCCTCATGGGACTGGTCTCTTTGATTGAACCAACAACAATTGATGAAGCGCTTCTGGACAATGACTGGATTCTGGAAATGCAGGAGGAATTGAATTATTTCACCAGAAATGACGTATGGGATCTGGTTCCCAAACCAAAAGGATTCAACGTCATTGGAACAAAGTAGTTGTTCAGAAACAAACTGAATGAGCAAGGAGAAGTCATCAGAAACAAAGCACGACTGTGGCACAAGGTTATAGTTAGAAAGAGGGGATATAATATACAGAAACCTTTGCTCCAGTGACTAGGTTAGAATCTATCAGACTTTTAATTTCATTTGCTGTAAACAATTGCATCACTCTGTACCAGATGGATGTCAAAAGTGCATTCCTAAATGGCTATATAGATGAAGAGGTATATGTGCACCAACCCCCTGGGTTTGATAATTCCAAACACCCAGAATATATTTTCAAACTAAAGAAGTCACTCTATGGTCTGAAACAAGCTCCCAGAGCTTGGTATGAAAGACTAAGTAACTTCCTATTAGAAAAGGAATTCACCAGATGGAAAGTGGACACAACCTTGTTCTGTAAGACATTTAAGAATGACATTTTAGTATTTCAAATTTATGTTGATGACATCATCTTTGGATCTACTAAACCCTCTCTAGGAAGAGAGTTTGCTAAATGCATGCAGGCAGAGTTTGAGATGAGCTTAATGGGGGAACTCAAATTCTTTCTGGGCATTCAGATTAACCAAACTCCAGAAGGAAGTTACATTTATTAGAGAAAATATGTCAGAGAACTTCTGAAGAAATTTGATCTCTCAGAATGTAAGCCCTCAAAGACTCCAATGCACCCCACGTGCATTCTGGAAAAGGGAGAGGTAAGTAAAAAGGTAGAACAAAAGGTCTACAGAAGTATGATTGGTTCTCTCCTTTATCTGACGGCTTTAAGGCCTAACATTTTATTTAGTGTTTGCTTATGTGCTAGATTCCAATCAGATCCTAGAGAATCTCACTTAACAGCAGTTAAGCGAATTTTCAAGTATCTGAAAGGTACTACTAATCTGGGTTTGTTTTATAGAAAATCAAATGATTACAGCTTAGTAGGATATTATGACGCTGATTTTGCTGGAGACAGAGTAGAACGTAAAAGCACTTCTGGAAGCTGCCAGTTTCTGGGAGGAAATCTGATCTCATGGACCAGCAAGAGACAGTCTATAATAGCACTATCAACAGCAAAAACTGAATACATAATAGCTGATTGATGTAGCGCGCAAATGCTCTGGATGAAAAGTCAACTTGAAGACTTCAACATATTTGAGAGTAACATTCATATCTTTTGTGACAACACTTCTGCTATATGTCTCAGTAAGAATCCTATTTTGCATTCTAGGGCTAAGCATATAGAAATAAAACATCATTTTATTAGGGACTATATTCAGAAAGGAATTCTTACCTTTAAATTTATTGACAAAGACCATCAATGGGCTTATGTATTTACAAAACCTCTTTCTGAAGATAGGTTCAACTTCATTCTGAAACATCTCAGCATGAAGTTATGCCCAGAATAAAATGTTTTAGTTACATATCTTAACCCTTAGAACTTTATTATTTTATGTGAACAACTGATCAACCTGTCTTCAGAGTTTTAGAAGTACAGATTGCATCAGAATCTATCCATGAAGATCTGAACGTTTCATTTCAAGGATAGAGGCGTGCAGTTCAAATCATCATCAAACACTTGTCATCCTCTCACCAACTGCGTTCTGAGGCTGAACACGCATTCAATTTCTGAAGGGTGCAAGGCGCTGATTGGATGCATCGAGACACTTGTCAGCGGTAACCGTTTAATATCTTTCTAAATCCCCTAAATTCAGGTGTCATTAATGCATATAATCATTACTAATTTTGTTTCTTACTTACTGTTTAAGTTTTCAAGAAACCTATTTAAACTCAAAATTACTATTTCATTCATTCACTTTTACTCTCCTCAATATTTTCTCTTGTTTCAAGTTCTTGCTTTCAAAAACCCTTTTCATCTTCCTCAAAAACCCGTGTGAACAATGGCATCATCATCAAGTCTCAAAAATCTCAGTGCTCCTGAATCATCATCAACGGAGCAATATGAAAAACCCTTTAGAACGCTTCTCACTCCTGTTGACAACGTGGAAGTTCTCTCTGAACTGATTATTGATTTTGAGAGCTTGCAAGAAAATGGTTTCAACCTCTATGAAGACGTTACTGCATAGGGATGGAACATGTATTTTGACCGTCTGTTGGGTCAAACGTTTCCCATTCTCGTCAAAGAATTTTGGATACATGCTTCCTCATCCTATCACCAGGTTACTTCATATATCATGGGGAAGAAGATTGTGATAACAAAAGATCTTATTGGGAAGCTTTTTGGATACAATGGTGGTGGGGTCAGATGCATTGATATGGCTGAGAGATGCTCTGACCTAAGATCAATTGCAAAGGAAATCTTTACTTCTGGACAACCATCAAGCAAAATCAGAGATTTGAAGGATCATCACAGAATCTGGGCCAGAATCATTCTGGGATGTATCCACCACAGGAAGCCTACAAGCTCTCCTAATTACATCAATATTGATCAGCAATTTTTGATCTATTTCATTGCTAAGAAGACAAAGGTAAATCTTCCACACTTGCTCTTCAACCATCTCAGAACAAGTGTGAAGGAAACCAGAGAAGACGAAAGGACTAAGAGGGATTGGATTCCCTTAGGAAGGTTGATATCAAATATTCTAACACAGAACAGGCTGATAGAACATCTGACGGAGGCTCAGGAAATAAGCACATTGGAAGAAACTGTTGGGAAGCCCTTGAACGCCAAGAATCTAAAGAAAATGAAGATAATTGAGAATATCAAGAAGGAACCAGCTGTTACTTCTCATGAGACCATTACTTAAAGAAGGATACCTCTGAAGGATTTTCCTTTATTTTCTGAGATAGACTCCAAACCAGAAATAATAGTCAGATACCTTGAAGCTTGCAAGGCTGATGGGACTGCTCCAGAAATCAACATTCAGGATCTGCACAAGGCTGCTCCAGAGGTTGCGTTAAAGAAATCAAAGAAGAGGAAAGCAGCAGAAGAAGTACCCTCTCAAAGGACACCTAAAGTTGCCAAAAATAAAGGTAATCCATCTTCTGTTTCTGTTATAGAATCAATAATTGTTTCAACATCTGAAGCCATGCCTTCTCAACCAGAAAATCCATCACCCCAAACCTTTGAAGACTTTGACATAGAGTTTGATCCATCTGTAACTTTAGGTAATTTTTTGAATGAACCTCACTCCCCTACTCAAAATCCAAACCCAAAACATCATCAACCATAACTTGCCAAAGTTCTGTCTGACATTGAACTATTTGATCAAGATTTTTCCTCTCCTATACCAGAAAATTCAAACTCTCAACTTCCAGAAAATCCAAACACTCAACAACCACCAGAAATTCCTCAACCAGAAGTCCCACAATCTCCTCAACCAGAAATTCCACATCCACAATCACCTCAACAAGAAATTCCACAACCACACTGACCTCAACCAGAAATTCCACAACCAGAAAATACTCAACCACAATCTCCTCAACCAGAAGATCTGAACCCCAACTCACCACAACTAGAAACTCAACCTTCTGAAAATACATCTTTTGATATTCCTGAACCAGAAACCCAACATGCTGCCACAAACCAATCTGAAGACTCTCCTTCTGATTCTGATACCATATTCCCAATCCCTAGAATAACAGAACCTCTTGCGGTTCGCATGCCTCTCACTATTCATGATATTCCAGAAATCCCTTCATCCCTTGAATCCACACCACCAAACACCCCTACCAGACCAATTATTATTTCTGACTCTCCCGCTCCATCACCCGCTAACCGTCCAACTGATAACTTCAGACTTGTCATTGGTCCACTAGTGCTAGAAAGACTAGCTTCCACCACACACAAAACTGCCATCACAGTGTATTCATAATGACCATACCTCATTCAAAAGTCCTTCTTCATAATATCATCTAGTTTAACTCGAATCTGATGATAACCCGACTTCAAGTCAACCTTGCTGAAAACGCAAGCACCCACCAACTGATCCATTAAATCATCAATCCTCGATAGTGAATACTTATTTTTAATCGTCACTTTATTCAACTGTCTGTAATCTACACACAGCCTCATACTTCCATCTTTCTTCTTAACTAGCAACACAAGAGCACCCCACGGTTAAACACTTGGTCGAACGAATTTCTTCTCGAGCATCTCTTCCAATTATTTCTTCAACTCGCTCAGCTCTAAAGCTGACATTCTGTAAGGAGCCATCGACACTAGACTCGTACTTGGCATCAAATCTATAGAAAACTCCACTTCACGTTGAGGAGGTAAATTACTTATTTCATCTGGAAACACCTCTAGAAATTCACAAACAACCGGTAATTCCATATTCGCATCTTTACCATCAACTTGCAACGACGCAAACATCAAAAACATCAAGGCTTCATCTTCTAAAATATATTTCACTTGCTTAGCGGTCAACAACATCAATTCTCGATTATCACCAAATTAGGGGACCTTAAAGTCTTATTATAAAAATTTATATGAATATATTTGAACTCCAACCAGTTCATCCCAAGGATAACATTTATTTGGTGTAAGTGTAGACACACCAAATCCATCATAAAACTCTTGCCATAAATAGTCAAAGGACACTTCAAACAAACGTAAGTAGTAGTAACGGAACCACTGGAAGGAGTATCTATCACCCTACTACCATTCATTTTGGAAAATTTTAATTCCAACTTAGTAGCACATTTAAGCGAAACAAATGAATGAGTAGCACCAGTATCAATAATAGCAACCAATTCAACATAGTTAATAAAGCAAGTACCTCGAATCAAGTTGTCCTTCTTAGATTCGTCTGATCCACTCAGTACGAACACTCTACCATTGGTCTGAGCAGTAGCATCCTTCCTTGGTTTTTGACACTGGGTACTGATATGACCCTTCTCTCGACAATTGAAACAAGTTGGACCATCGTTCTTGCATTCAGGAGCATGATGACCCATCTTACCACACTTGTAGCACCTCGGTACCTTATTCTCACACTCATTAGATCGGTGACCTTGTTCACCACAACTATAGCACTTGACAGAAGCGGGAGCTTCTCCCCCACTTGTATTCTTCCCATCATAAGCCTTTTGTTTCCCTTTATTAGTCGGGGCATCATAAGGCTTCTTACAGTCTTGATATTGCTTCCCTCTTTTCTCGTTCAGGCTTTTGTAGTGATCTGAATGAGCTTTGTTGTCTTCTTCACAGATCCTACAGGTATCCACCAACTCTAAAAACACACTGATTTGATGATATCTAATCACCCGTTTAATTTCTGGACGCAAACCATTCTCAAACTTAATACACCTTGAGAATACAGCAGTCGCTTCACTATAATATGGATAATACTTTGCCAGTTCCCCAAACTTCGAAGCATACTCAGTCATAGTAAAATTCCCTTGTTTCACTTCCAGAGACTCAATTTCTTTCATCCCATGCAAATGCTCTGGAAAGTAATTCCTCATAAACTCCCTACTGAACACATACCAGGTAATTGCTTCACCTAATGTTGTCAATCTCTGATGGGTAACAACCCACCAGTCATCAGCTTCCTCTGCCAGTTGATGCGTAGCAAACTGCAGCTTCTACGCCTCTGAGAAATCTATCACTCGAAAGATCCTTTCAATCTCCTTAAGCCAAACTTGTGCTCCATCAGGATCGAACCTTCCCTTGAAAACAAGACAATGATTCCTCTAAAATGTATTCAAAACACAGGATCCATCATTGGGCTAATGTTGCACAACCTGAGCCATAGCATGCAAATCAGCCGCAATTGTGGCATCATTCTTTCCAGCCATTTCTCTGTTTCACATTAATAACAGTCACAATGGTTAGAAATTATCTCGATAATATTCCACTGTCATACACTACAGACTCAATAATCTGGCCGGACAGACCGACCTGCTCTGATACCACTAATGTAACACCCTTCTAAACCCCAAGGAATATTCATAAATAATTCATACAATTAATCAGAGTATTCACCAAAAGGGTGTCACATCTTCATATAAAACATCTTAATAAAACATATTGCCCGTAACAAGGGATTTCAAAATCATTTAAGACGAATATGTCCTTAGTAGCATCAATTCACTACTTCAAAACTTCACAGCGGAATCATTAGTTCAAAACATGTTATTATAAATTCTTCATATAATCTCATCATACTTCATGATTCATAAACATAATTCAAAATAACTCAGTACCATGAAAGGTAACCCAACATCTTAGAAACAAAATAAAGGACATAAGATTCATGGTTCTGACGATCCCAACCCTGATGTTAGATATCAGAACAAGACCCCATTTATTCTACAAAAAGAAATTAGACAGACTCTGAAGTTACTCTCTAATGCTTTGACAGCTACTCCTATTCATTTGCGTGTTACCCACATGGAGGAAACATTCATGCAGAAAAGGTGAGTAAATCATAATCATTATAAAAGACATAAGGAATAAATATAGTAAATATACACATAGGCAAGGCATCACACATCATCAGATATGTTATACTCACACCTTCACAACATCATCAACACATAACATCATATCGTCATAACACCATTTAACATTAAGCATCACTAAATCACATCACTATGCAAAGTCACTTATAATGAAATGCAACATTATCGACTCATGCATGTGGTATCGAAACTTCACTGATGACTCAGTCATCGTTATATCCAAAGATCCCCACCATATGATCGATTCCCACTTGGAACCAGAGTACTTCACAATTTTGCACTCAATCCACACTATAGGATTGATGCCTTCACTAGACGATTGTCCTATCATCTTCACTAGATCAATGTCCTAATAATATCACTGGATCGAAGTCCTAAAATATACCATGAATGCATGATGCACAACAACATAATAAAAGCAACCATAACTAGTCAAACGCATCATCATTCATGATTTCATTTTAATATCATCATATCATCTCAATTAAATAACCATCATCATATCATCTTAAATAAACAAACATCATCATTGAACAAACATCATCATATCATCATAATTGAATAAAGCGCCTCCATAATCCAACACGGGGAACCTGACTTCATCCTAGTGTAGATATTGGGGAAATACTCCTCTCATCTCATTTTATTCCATCTAACTAAAGTTAATTGCGTTAGCTATCCAATCATTCGAACGACACCTCAAACCGAGTTCTAAAGCTCAAGTTATGGCTCTTTTAAGAACATCCAACACAACCAATCAAATTTGGACACCATCGCTTGGCGACACACCTCCTTCGCCCGGCGACGCTTCCATTGCCGCTTGCTTCGCCTGAAGACACTATGAGAGACGCACTCCAGTAAATTTATCTTTTTATGCCTTTCATCGCCTCTTATGTTTTCCTGGCGAAGCTTCATCGTCCGTCGACACTACCTATGTCTCCCAGCGACACAGCGCGAACAAGGTTTTCCTGTTGTGATTTCCTGCATAAAAATCAGTCCCAATATTGCGATTTCTTCACATTATAGGTCCTAAAATATCATCTAATCACATTTTTTCACCAAACATCAACAACCCAATGTATTATATATTACGGGTACAATTGCTTACAATCTAAGACCACAAACATCATCTAATTCATCAAATCATCACATGTTCATCACGACCAAAAACCTACTACAAATCCATAACTATCTAAATCTTAAATCGATTATAATAATCAATATAAATACCCCTTACCTTAAGATCTATTGCTTGTTTCCGATTCCTCTTCATGCTCTACCGAAATCCATATGAACTTCTTGCCTCTTTGTGCCCTAGGTCTCTTTCTCCCCAGCGCTCTTCCAATTCTATCATACAGAATGATCGTATAAAATCCCAAACCTTCTTCTTCTACCAAACTTTCCCTCGTAGACCCCTAATAATTAACTTCTCATCCTGCTCTCACTCATCCTCCACTAATGACCACAATGCCCTTATTTTCTCTACATCATATATTATTCTACTTATTTAAATCCAAATAATTCTAAATAATCACTATTAAATATAAATAATTCTAACTAATTACTTAAATTCTAAACCTTCTTATGATCCCACCCTACACCATACAAATCATCATCTTAAATATCTTATTCATCAAGTCATCGCTATTGCATCGCAGATGCATCACGAATACACATCATATATTGTCACAGGGACTAACACAAAGCACCAAAACATCATATATATACCAAACACTTCACAGAGACTCATATACTCACGCTAAATTAATTAAATAATAATTAATCGATAATTTTAGGGTGTTACACTATTGACCTCAGACTTGGGAGTTTTAGGTTTGTATTGTGGGACTGCATTGTCCTTGAATTCAGCATTGGCACATTCCACGAGGATACACTCACGAGGAGTGGTCAGCGAGGTGTACTCAGTGAAGCGTCCAGCTAGACCTCTGTACAAGGTGATAGAGTCGGGGGCGAGGCTTTTGTACCAGTGCATGGCATTTTTCCTCAGAGTTGTGGGGAATAACCTGCACTTGATGGCACCCCTAACATTGTGGAAATGAAGCATTACCTCGAAGATATTGAGGTGGTCGCGGGATTTGTAGCGCCATCGTAGTTGTTAAAGGGTTGGGCTTCTCCATACCTTTAGGAATGAGGGCCTCCATAATTTCTCATGACACCGGACGACAGGGGTCATCTTCGTCACTTTGGTCGAGGGAGCGGGATGGGGAAGAGTTGAAACGGTGGTCTCTATAACGAGGGGAATTCCTTTCCCGAGTCCTCATTTTCTCCTTCTTTCCCTTGCTCTTATTATGAAAAAGCGATCATCATTATTTACACGGTGGGATGCAATCGCGCTTCTTGACAATTTCAGTTTGGGTCCTCTCTAATCGAGGTCCTCGCCCAGTACGACGAGGAGAGGAACTGTGAGATTCCTCCTGTTAGCGCCTCTGTGGGGGAGATTGGGAACAGGTTTCATGTCATCGAGGGGACGGGCTAAGTAAATCATGTCTTTTGTGTCTTCTAAGGGAATCTGACTGGCGGGTCTTCTCCAGCATCCTGATCCGTTCTCCTTGCGCGAAGATCAAGTAATTGGTATGATTGATCTCCACGAACAAGGCATGGGTTGTGGGATCAGCATTAACAGGCATCGAGATTTCCTGGTACACCGTAGGTTCCTCGACCTTTTAGTGAGGGTTGTTGAGAGGATGCGAGCAGGTGGAAGAGGAAGTTGTCCTTTCATCTCTAATGCCATGTTAGTGAATGCTAGTCTCATTGTTGTTTTTGTTACTGACGTTGGTGAAGTGAACATTCTCGTCGCCGTTGTTATTTTGGTCGTCCATAACGATTGGAAAATTGAAAAAGTTTGCTTTAGTATTGAGTTAGAAAGACGGGGAAGCAGTGATTCCCACAGACGGAACCAGTGATCGTACCTAAGCAGAATAGATTATCGATGGCCTATGAAACTTAGATTGAACGACGGTTGAGAGTGAAGTGGGGGTACCTGTAAGACACTCTGATGTTAATGTGAGGTTTAGAGTGAAGTGCAAGTATTGAAAGAGTTTAAAATAATGTACCTAACGCTCTAATGATAGAGGGTATTTATAGCCACAACGATGGACCAAGATCTCCATTTGGGTTGGATGCTCAGACCCATAATGGAGACTTCCAGGATCCTACATGGATAAAGGAGACTAGTTTAGGGTCCCTATCCTGGTTCAACTGCTCCGCTATTTACGGAGGTGAAGACCCGTTCTTTTCTGGAGCAATATGACTTTGTATTATTCGGAGGAACGTTGGTCACATACTGTTCACCGTGTTTTTCTGTAAACAACCGCTAATCTTCCAAAAAGGGTACTTTTTGGTTACTCGCAGGATCGATCAGTTTGATCCTAGGACATATGCTAATTTTTGGTGTTGTTTGGACATAAATGCTAATGTAAACGAAGAACGCACATTCGACTAAGAAAGGGAAGAGTTTGAGTTTTTGGTCTGCAAGTTAAACAAATGGAAGATTCCATATTTTTATCTCAGAGCAAGTATGCCAAGAATATAGTGAAGAAATTTGGGATGGAAAATTCCAGTCACAAAAGAACCCCTACTCCCACACATTTGAAGTTGACTAAAGATGAAAAGGAATATATGTAGATCAAAGTCTTTATAGAAGTATGATAGGAAGCCTTCTATATGTCACAGCTAGCAGACCAGACATTGTCTTTGTTGTAGGAGTGTGTGAAAGATATCAAGCTAATCCTAAAGTTATCCATGCCAACCATGTGAAAAGAATTCTTAAATATGTGAATGGGACAAGTGACTATGGTATGCTATACTCTCATGGATCCAATTCTGCCTTAACTGGTTATTGTGATGCTGATTGGGCAGGAAGTGCTGATTATAGAAAAAGTACATCAGGGGGATGCTTCTTTTTGGGAAATGATCTCAGATCTTGGTTCAGTAAGAAACAAAATTATGTGTCTCTGTCCACTGCATAGGCTGAGTATATTTCTGCAGGAAGCAGTTGTTCTCAATTGGTTTGGATGAAACAAATGTTAACAGAACACAATGTCAAACAAGATGTCATGACATTATTCTATGACAATTCAAGTTCCATTAACATATTAAAGAATCCCATTCAACACAGCAGGACCAAACATATTGATATCCATCATCACTTCATAAGAGAGCTTGTTGAAGAAAAGATTGTTGTCTTAGAACATGTAGCCACTGAATTACAACTGGCTGACATTTTCACTAAGGCTTTAGATGCTAATCAATTTGAGAACTTAAGAGGAAAATTAGGGATTTTCCTATATGAGGGGTTGTAGCAATTAAAGGCATGTGGGAATATCATTAAAGTGATATTATATTATTTGTGTTTCCAACAAATAAAATTTTGAAAAAGCAATCATTACAGGACTGCCTCAAAGTGTTTCCCACACGCTACGAAATAACATCCTACTACTTTCACAAACTTTTCATTCTCCTCTACAGAAAAAGAACCCTAGTCATTCTTCATCCTCTTGCTCAAAATTCTTCAAAGATTACACAATATCACACATCGTCTTTCCCAAAATCTGCCAATTAGAATATCTCCCTTGACAGAGTACTTGATGCTACTTCTCTGACAACCATCCCACCTCATGATAAGAAGGTCAAGAAACCTAGATCATCACTTGCTAAGAAATCCAAAGATGATAAAGGTAACTCTTCTGCTGCTACTGACTATAGGACAGAAGAAGAAATTGTTAATGTTGATAGAAGCATTAGAAGTCTAGTAGATAGAGTGTTAAATGAAGGCTTTGCTGTTCCTGGGATTTATACCCCTCTTTCTCGTATGCCTCCTCTTGCTGACAAAAGAAATGATCCTAAAAGTGCTGCTGCTGAACCATTCACCTTCAAGAAAGATGTTGTTGAAAGCAAACTTGAGAAGCTTTCTATCTCTGCTCTAAAAGAAGTGGAAGAAGAAAATGTTGAACAAGATGTTGAAGAGAATTCTCCTACTAAGGAAGATGTTGCTGCCTCCAAGGATGCAGAAGGTCAAAATGCTGAGAAAGTGGTCAATATAGATGAGCTATCTGACAATGAGCTCATTACTAATGTGGTACTTGATATTTCAAGAAGGCTAAAATCCAGGAAAGTAAAGGATGCAAGTGTCACACCCCCTGCCAAGACAACCAAGAAGAAAATCATGTACGGACCCCCAAAGTCAGGAAGAAAAATGGTTCCTCCCTCTAGCAAAAGAAAAGCTAGACCTGTTAGCTCCACAGATGATGATGATGAGGATGCTGTAAAAAGATCCATGAGTAAGAAGAAAAATGTTCTAGCTGAAGAGACTGACTCTGAGTATGATGTCGAGCAAGATGTCCAGGACATCTGTCCTATCAAAAAGTCTACAAGTAATAAACTATCTGTTAGGGTTTCTGATGCCCCACTTGACAACATCTCCTTCCATTATGTTTGGAATGATGAAAAGTGGAAGTATGTGTATCAAATAAGGATTTCCCTGGAGAGAGAACTGGGAGCTGGTGCTTTGGAATGTAAAGAAATCATGGAGCTGATATCTTATGCTGGATTGATGAAAATAATTACCAGGTTTGCCAATTGCTATGAAACTCTTGTTAAGGAGTTTATTGTTAATATTCCTGTTAATTATGTTGACCATAAAAGTAAGGAGTATAGAAAGGTGTTTGTTAGAGAAAAGTGTGTAGAATTTTCTCCTGCCATCATAAATAGATTTCTAGATAGGTCTAAAGATGTCTGCTGTGAGTTGGAAGTTACAGATAATCAAGCGTGTAGAGCCATCACTTCTAATCAAGTAAGTGAGTGGCCCATGAAAAATAAACTTCTTGTCAGCAAGCTAAGTGTAAAATATTCTATTTTACATAGGATTGGAGCTGCAAATTAGGTTCTAATTAATCATACTTCAACCATCTCCATTGTATTAGGAAAGTTTATTTATGCTGTTAGAAACCAGAAATCTTTTGATTATGGTACCTACATCTTTAATCAGACTATTAAGCATGCAGGAACTTGTGTCATTAAGATGCCAATTGCTTTTCCTTCCCTCATATGTGGAATTATTATTAATCAACATCCTGGAATCCTAAGTGAAAATGATGTAGTGTGCAAGAAGGAGTCTGCTTTAACCCTTCATTTTAAGCTCTTTTTAGGGAAACATGTCCTAGACATTGTTTTGACATCTGCACCAGCTGAAAAGACCTCCAACAAGGATGACATGATCAAAGAATTAAGAGAATCCTGCAAGGAATTGGATGATGTGATCTAAATTAGCTTTGAAAGGAATCTAACCTTTGAAAAGATGATCAAGGAACTGCAAAAGGACAACAAACTTGATAATACAGTGAACTCTGGAGGTGAAGACTCTAGTGAGGAAAGAAGTTATGGCTCAACCAAGTCAACTGGTCCTGGTGACAGTTAGACTAATTGATGTTTCCTTATTTGACCCTTTTGTTTCATTTTAGAACTTGAATGTGCTTGACATTTGATTCCTATGGTCTGTACCTAAATTACTGATACACTATTGAATGCATCCTTTTATTTGGCATATTATGACTAAAAAGGGGGAGAGAAAGTGATTGACTGACCACTGACCACTAACTGACATCTGATTGAGGGGGAGCTTAATACTTGAGGGGGAGCCTCATGTCTCAGAAGATGTTTTAACATCTTCCCTGCTAACAACTAACTGCTAACTAAGTTGTTTTTTGTTTTGCTTGCTTTGCTTATGTTGCTGCTCTGATATTGCTCTGATAATATATTGCTCTGATAATGTTTTAGCCAAATTTATTCAAAGGGGGAGTTTGTAAATGTTTGTTGGCAGCAATTTTGGTAAACCAACGTGTTGTTAATGTTTTTATAAATGTCTTGAAATTTGTAGAAAACTATTTTGAATGATGTCAAAGTAGATGTCTTGACATCTGCCTCCTGAACTGATCTCAGCCAACATCAATATAAGTTTTTCTGTTTCCTGATTTCCTGCGCTCCATAATTCAGGATTTGGGACTTACAGGCTGTGAAAGATATGGAGGAATATTTTTCAAATTGCATGGATTTTATCTTGGCCTATTTTTATGGAAATAGTCAAAATAATTGAATATTTGGTTATAAGCCCAAGCCCACAACTGCACATATATAAGGACTTGCTTCCTTATTCAAATTTCTGCAACTTTTAAAGAAGAATACTTTCTTTCTGTTTTAAAAAGTATAAGTATTTTAATTGTCAAACACTCTAGTATTGATTTAATACTTGTGTTGTTATTTAGGTTGTTAATTATGTATCATTCATAAGCTTTCAAGCATTGAATGATTGAGTTATTAAACTTATTATTTCTGTTGTTTCTTCAGTGTAAGTGATTGAAGGGATTTGAGGAGGGCCTCATACCTAGGTAATTCTTAGGTAGAAGTATAGCACGAGTAGTGATTAAGTGATTAGGTCGTAAACTGGTTGTTTACTAAGGGTCTATGAATTGATACTATTTAGTGGACTTGTCCCTGGCTTGGTATCCCCCAGAGTAGGTGTTGTTGTACACTGAAATGGGTGAACAATATGTTGTGTTTTTACTGCTTTTGTTATTACTTCTCTTTACTTGTAAACAAATATTTATGTCGTGACATCTAATTCAACATCACATATCAGATACTAGAATTTCAAATATTTAAAATGATACCAACCTATGTTGTAGGATATAAAGACCAATAGAGAATAAAATGTGTACTTGATGATTAAGGGTACAAATTAAAGTTATATGGAAATAAAACAGGTACAAAGAAAAATAACACAAATTTTAAAAAGGAAAAGACACCTTCGTATTCTCATATCGGTCCTTAGCAGCTGCAAGTTGGCGGTCAACCAATGAAACAGTTGAAGTGAAACCTTCAAGTTCAGCATCCAAATCTCAGACCTTGTCAAAATGTTAGACTCCTATCAAAGCTCCGACATCTAGTACTTGTCAAGTTATGGTAGATATCTCAGCTTGACGAGCTTCAACCTTTTGCACTTTATCCCACAATTCTTCAATTTTCTTTTTCCATGTTAAGATGTCTGCACATGATTTAGACTCTTGTTTTTATCGTTCAAGGGTTTTCTCCAATTCCTCTACCTTGGACATAGACTGGATGAATAACTCCCATTTCTGCGATCGAGTCTATTGCTTAGACTACATCTTGGTTAAGGCATCATTCTTCCTAGAAAGGTCAACAATGATCTGGTCGAGAAAAATGGGTAAACTCTACAATGAAGTTGAGAATAGTGGAGGGAGCAACATGAAGGTCAATCTTCTTTAATAGATTTTTGATCTCATAACAAGTCGTGGGATTCGCCTCCAACACTGCAAAGAGAGCCTCATTGAGAATTTTAGCCCTGAGATGTCAAAGTACATCATCATGAGTTTTAACAGACAAAATCCCGCTAGAGACGATTGAAGAAATAAAACATTTGTCAGTTGAAGTTCCTTTGGTTCTCATCATGGTTTTTAAATATGCAAGGGGTCTTGTTTTCTTGAGTGCAGTCTTTTCATCTTGAGATGATGTAATTTCAACAGTAGGTGGAGGCTTGGAATTCAAAGCAGTATCAAGGGAAATGTTACTATCTGGCTTATCTTTCAAATTAGCATCAAACTTTGACATATTTCTTTCACCAGTCTTGTCTATAACAATCTTGTCTTCAACAGTTTTGTCTTCAACGAAGTTTATATTGCCTTGAACTTTAGCGTCAACATTTTGAATATTGCCGACAGGGGACAAGGTTTTCTTATCCTCTTCTTAATCACCATGTTCTCTCTCAGGAGATTACTCTGGTTTGTCGCTGTTGGTGTCAAGAGAGGAAGCATTTGACCTAGGAGATTGAAGGTCACTTTGGAGTTCATAAGGCTAATTCTAACACCCTAGATTTATAATTAATTATTTAATTGATTATTTGTGAATATTACATGATGTGTGATGATATGTTGTGTTGTTTAGGTTGTTGGGAGAACTAGAATTATTTAAATAATAATTGCATATAGTTTAATAATAAAATAAAGGAGATAATTGGGTGTAGAAGTGTTAAGGGAAAGATGGTAATAATGAGGGAAATTAGTGAGGGCATGATGTGAAGATCATAAAAAGGGTCTAAGGGATAAAATAAGAATAAATAATAGGGAAGCGTGAGAAAACTTTTGCATCGATCGCGAAATATAGATATATAGAGGAAAAGAGGAAAATGAAGGCTAGGTCTCAGAAAGGGATTTTCCATAGATCTTGAAGGTGATCAAACTGCTAAGAATTAAGGTAATGGGTTTATATGGTTTTTTATGATTGATAGAAGGTTAGGGCAGTGGTAGGGTTTTGTCCTATGTGATTGTTGTGATGAAATTTATGCTGAAATTGTTGATTTATGATGTATGTATGTTTCGATTTGTGTCGGATATGATGTGAAGATGTATTTTAATGTTAACATGTGATATATGATTATCGTTATGCAATAGAGACTGATTTTAGTACTATAATCAAATTTGGATGAGGCTGGAGTAGTGCAGAAATCACACTAAGAAGTTGTAGGATCGTGACCACCATCGGGCGATTTTGGGGCGAGAAGAGCGCTCAAGCGTCGTTGGGAGAGGCAAGAAGTGATGGGAATGGTGGAAAAGAGGTGCTCTTGGAAAATGTATGGGGGATGGTTTGTCTCCCTAGCATCGTCGGGCGGGCACTAGGCGAGCTGAGCGCCTATAGCATTATCGGGCGAGCCTCAGGCGAGCAGCCCTGGAAGTAACTTGTAGAGGCCATAACATGAGTTTCAGGACTCTGTTTGATGCTCCGTTCAAAATGTTAGGAAGCTAACACACATAGATATAGTATGAGAGAATTATATGAGTTATTTTATGTATTATTCATGTACCTATGTGTTGATAAAGTTGAATCCTTTCATGTTGCTATGTTATGAAATTTTATTTGTTTTAATGATGAACTTGATGTTGCTATAAAGTTATTGTGATTTGTTATGATGTTGCTATGATGTAATTGATGTTGTTTGTGATGATGTTAAATGATGTGCATGTCAATTTGTATACATGCTATGTGATGATAATCATGCGAATGATGATGCACTTGACTAGCTATGGTCGACCTTTATGTGATGTTTGTGCATCACACATTCATAGCACTATTTTGGACGGTGGTCTGCTTGTGATGATCCTCAATCCCATTATGCAGATTATGTGTGTTTATGATGTGCTCTGGTTCCAAGAGGGAATATATCTTATGACGGGGATCTTTATTGGGTAATGAACATGGTGTTCATAAATATATTGGTACCACATGCCTTTGAGTCAGTTGTGTTGCATTACCATCTTATGTGACATTGCATAAATTGCGTTGATGAGTTGTGATATGACGAAAATTATGAATTGTGTGATTATACGAAGTTTGATAATGAAAGAAGTATGAATGACATTATGAGGTATTTGTGAGCATGGAGTATTGATGAATAGTATGTGCTGTTATATGATGATGTTGTTATAATTACTCGTCCTTTCGTTATATATTTTATAATGAATTATGATTACTCACCCTTTCTGTTTGAATGTTGCCTCCACATGGATAACGCGTAGGTGACCATGAGTAGTTCGTAGAAGCATCAATTATAGCTTCAAAGTGTTCTTTTAAGTTTGTTTCATTAGTGGTATCTTGCTCTGATATGTAACATCGGGTTAGGAATTCAGAGTTTTGTGAATTTTATGCTTTGTTTTGATGTAAACGTACTTTATATCGTTTTGATTGTTTACTCCGGTTTTAATAATTGATGAGACCCATGTTAATAATTTTAAGAAGTTAATGATGATATATGACGATGAATTTCCATTGCGATGTTTTTAAATAAAGTGTTTAAATTATAATTAGATGTATGTTTTTAATTGGTGTAACCCATGTTACGAAATAAAATTGTTATTACGATGTTTTCTATGAAGTGTGACACCCTTGAATGGTAATTTTATTTTAATTATTTCATAAATTATACGAGAAGTACATGTGGGGTTAGAAGGGTGTTACATAAGTGGTATCAAAGCAGGTCAGTCAGTCTAGATAGGTTTTTATACGATGTTTATATCTTGGTGATCGATTCGTGTGTGAAGACAATTGATGTTTAGATCCTCTAATGATGTTTTCCTGTATGCAGAGAGAAATGGTTGGAGGAAGAAAGGATGATGCAATTGTTGAGGATTTAGAGTCATTGGCTCATGCAATGGCTCAGAATCAACATAATCCCCTGAATGCTGAAGGGAATAATGAGTTATGTGTTTTGGAGAGCTTTCAGCGAAACAAACTACCGATCTTCAAGGGCACACATGATCTTGACTGTGCACAGGTGTGGATCAGGAAGATCAAGAAGATCTTCATAGTGATGGATTTTTAAGATTTGTAGAAAGTGCAATTTGGTAGCCACATGTTAGAAGTGAAGGTTGAAGAATGGTGGGACAACGCACGTCTGAAGATGGTGATGTTGGGTACAGAGACCACTTGGGTGGTTTTTAGAGTCGTTTTCTTGGAGAAGTAATTTCTTGAAGATGTGCGTGGCAAGAAAGAGATTGAATTCCTTGAGCTGAAACAAGGGAATTCGATTGTTGCTGAGTACGCTACCAAATTTGAAGAGTTGGTGAAATTTTGTTCGCATTATAACAATATGGCAACTAAGGCGTCTAAGTGTATCAAATTTGAGAATGGACCACGTCCTGAGATTAAATTGGGAGTTAGATATCAGGAGATTCTCTAATTTCTAGTGCTAGTGAATAAGTGCAGGATCTACGATCAGGATATCAGGGACAAGTCTTCTTTTTTATAAGAGCTATAATGAGAAGAAATGGAAGAACCAAGATTGTGGTAAGCCATATAGTGCTCCTGCTGACAAATGGAAGATTTTTTTAGACGAGAAGAAGCCAAGTGGAGGAGGAGCTCTCGCTTTGATCAAGTGTTTTAAGTGTGGAAAACAAGGTCACCACGCTGATAGTTGCAAGAATAATGTGCTTAGATGTTATAAATGTGGTAACCCAGGTCATCGTGATTCTGAGTTCAAGAATGACAGTCCGACTTGTTTCAACTGTGGTGCAAGAATACTTGTTTAAATGTCATAACAATTTTCTTTTTGTTAATATTATTATTTTTGTTATTAATATTATTATTATTTATTAAATTGTTTTGTTTGTTATGTCCAAAGAATAAGTCAAATTTTGTAGTATTTTTGCTGTCCAAGACATTGCAAAACAAGCCTAACAAAAGTGCTGTAGAAATACCATAAAACAGTCCCAAAAAAAAACAGCATATGACAGTCCCAAATGCTGCCAAAATTCTGCTACTTTCTTACTGCAAATCTGCCCAAAATCCGTCCAAAACCATGTTGTCCTATGCTGCCCAAAACCTTCATAAACAGCCAAGTATTACACAAAAATCAGCAACACAAAATCTGCCCCAGAAAGCAATAAAACAGTAGCCAAAATTGTTCAAAAAATTATCAAGTTTTCCCCCCCATTTTCACACTATCTCACCTATATAACAGATCCATCTTTACCAGAAAAAGGGGGAACAATACAGCAGAAGAAAAGTCACAAAAAAATATCTCTTTCACTCTCTACCACATCATAAAACCTCCCTAAAAACTCTACTAAATCCTTCAAATATAACCATAAACAAAAATCAACAATTTTCTCAAAACCCTTGTTTCAATCTGCAACAAAAACTCATACATATTGTGCCATTCAACTGCTTTCAAATATCCACTTCAAAAACCACCCTGCAAAATCCATAATAGACATACATTACAAAAACTCTTAAACTCCACAACCTCCCAAAACTGCTGCAAACTTGGGTGGTGCTGTCAATTCTGATAGTGTTAGTGAAATGAGTGTGAAAGAACTCATTGAGGCCTATGCTTGAGATCACAGTTTGCTATTCAAACTTAAACCTGATAGAATACTCAATGGTCATCAAATATAAGGGTTTGCCAATGTCAGCATAATAATAGACTCTCAAAATCTGAAGGTCTACGCCTAAAAGTAAGGAAACATGGTCACCAGAAACTCTTGAACGATTGCTAGATTTGCATAATAAGTCCCTCAGGAAAAAACGTTGAGTCCTGAGTTGGCTATGTGAAGTAACATTCAGTTCTCAGAAACCCCAGGACACACAAATTCACAGTATAAAAAAATCCATTCAAACAGAAGTAGCTCTCTATCGATCTCATATCACTCACAAACCTTCAATCGTCATCAACGATACTTCGACCTCCATCGAACCGATATTGCAACTCCAATTTTGACGAGTTAACTCGACTTCACACATGTATCGCACACGAAATGAAGAAAAGAGAAAAGAAAAGGAAATCCTTAACTTACTTGAGAATCGCTTGCGTTTCCAGAATCGGACTTTGTCGGACTAGCTATGGCCATGTAAGTCCCCTTACGATGCTTTTCTTAAATTTTTGCGGTACCGTTTGCTCCTCACAATTTAAGAATCATTACCCCCGTGCAATTTTTTTGCATTTTAAGTTTGTATGCTTTGAATTCCTAGCTTTTAGTTTTTTTTTAAAGATTTTGAGTTTTGGTTAGTGGATCACGATAGGTTTAAGAGTGAGCTTAGAGGAGATGTGAAGAAGAAGAGGGAGTGATTGAAAGGAGGTAAGAACAGAGGAAGAGAGAACACTATTTTAGCGTGAAAATGTATGGATAGAGTTAAGCGGATGGCTTTCCACAATATTAGGTTTTTTTTTTTAGTTTTTGTTTCCTCCTTATTTTCCTGGCCCTAACCAAATATAACCCGACCCAACCCTTTTTATTTTTGACAGTTTGTTTCCTTTAATTATTTTTTTTACCATTTTCACTTTGGGCCTCATTTCAAATCAATCTAGGTCCGCTTTTTTTTTTATCAACACATGTTGCTGTATGCTCTGCAATTAAATAAAAAACACCATTTGGGCTCAACTTACCTTCTTGCTCTAGCCCATCCAAATTTTGTAGTACATACCCCTAATTTCCTGTCTCACACTCCCATCTCTTTTATTTTAAATTAGTAAATATAAATTGTTTTGGGCCTTTCTCCAACTTCCAGCCCATGAGCGAAATTCACCATTCACTCCCAGTATTTTCTGTTTGCACCTTTTATTATTATTATTATTATTATTATTATTATTATTATTATTATTATTATTATTATTATTATTATTATTATTTTTCATGATTTCCTTAGCTTAGTTTAGGTTTTGAATTCAAGTTTTTCTTAACTAAATAATTTCTTATTTTTCTTAGTTTTAAAAATTTGTTTAAGAATTTTGTGATTAATAAATTTTGTTAGTTAGTCATTTTTTCTATTTTTAATAGTTTTTAGTTGATTTCTTCTAATTGTTTTATTTTATTCATGATAAACAAAAATTCCAAAAAAAAGAAGTAGAATAGGTCTTTATTTTCTTTTCGAATTTTCTCACAAACAAAATATCAAAAATATTATTTAGAATTCTTGAATTTCCGTTCACAGCCTTTAGTTGATTTAATTTCCTTATTTGATAAAATCACAAAACAATTTTTTTCTTTCTCTTTTCATTTGCCCGTAGTTTACTATTTCTCGCATTCTTTCGATTATTGTAATTGCTTACGATTCGTAAATAGTTTAATTAATCTTTTACTTCATCCCCATTCATAAATTTGTAGTCCCATTTCCGAAGCATTGTAATAGTGTAGAATTGTATTTTTGGCACTTTACCGTATTTCCTTATATTGTATAGTAATTAGGCGTGAATGGCAAGATTTAAAATCAATTTCTAAATAACCTAATTTCAAAGACAAAATAACTCGAAACGAACACACTTTTTTCACACGCGCACCTCTAGGGTAGCCTCGCTCGTTGCCTTAGAAACACAGTCATGTCCCTCGAATATGGGACGTTTTAGTAATGATCCTTCGATAAAAAGATCGTAGTCCCTCGATGACCCTCGACGTTGCCTTCGATAAAACGATCTCGTCCCTTACAAAAATTGCTAAAGCGTCACATAAGTTGCTTTCGATGACTGTAAAAATTGACCCGCGCCTGTCCCTCTACATCCAACGATGGGGCTTCTTACCAAATTAATTGTAAGATAGCAACATTAAAAGGAGGAAGAAAAGAACAATTGAAAACCTTTCGAGTAGGTAGATTCGCTCCTAGTTACTCGCTTGCTTACGACAAAAATATTTTACACCAACACTTTCATCCCAAAACATTTTCAAAAGACAAAACCTTTTGCATACGTTCTTATAGAGACAAGAACCATTGCAAAACATATTTTTTTTTTAAAAAACCACTTTCCAGAACACAATCCACAAACACATCTTTGAACTATCTTTTGAGACAAAACTTTGTACGCGTTCTTATAGAAACGAAAACCATTACAAAGAGATTTTTCAAAACACTTTCAAAGCCCACACCACAAGCACACTATCAAAATAAAAGCAAGTGATCTAAACGAGTAACTAAGAGCCCATGGAAAACCATGGATGAAAAGGGTGCTAATACCTTCCCTTTTCATAATCTACCCCCCGAACCTGAGAAATAATCTTGAAAGGTCTTTCCTGTGCTTTTTTACCTTTCCTTTTGGATGAAAGAAAAGTCGGTGGCGACTCTTGCTATCCGCACAAATGCGAACAAAATGAAAAATACCAAGTTAGTTCTCCCACCGTATCACAATCTCTTTTCGCGTTCCAAAAACCCCCCTAAGTTCCTCAGTTCCCTAGCTCTCTTCACTGCTACCTTTTCACTTTTACAATCACGGAATGAACACTGACACTAACCTTTTCCTAGATTAACCCTTGGACCCTTTCTATGATCTTCCCATCTTACCCTCACTTACTTCATAATATTACTACCTTTTCCTCATAGTCTCTACCTCTTATTATTTTATTTATTTAATTAATAATAATTCTAAATAATCAAAACTAATTATCTAAAATCACTAAAGCACCCAATATCACTTCACATACATTAAAACATCACATATATTACATCACAAATACGCACAATATTTAAAATTAAATAATTAAATAAATAATATAATTATTTTGGGGTGTTACAACTCTACCCCTCTTAAAAGAATTTTCACTCTCGAAAGTTACCTGGTGGAAACAAAATCGAATAAGACTCTCTCATCTGATCCTCGCGTTCCCACATCCAACATTCACCAATTGGTCCACCCCACAATATCTTCACTAAGGAGATGTCTTTGAAGAAGGGAAAAACACAACAAGGGGGGCGGGGGGGGGGGGGGGGTTGAATTGGGGTCTTAAAATTCAATGGAAAGAACACGTTTATTTTTATCCTGGTTCGTTTGAACTCAAACTACTCCAGTCCACCCGCCAAGGTGATTTCGCCTCTCTCCAACGAGGTCTTAATCCACTAATCAATCCTGATTACAAATCTACTTTGACAACTGCCAAAGTCTTCTTGAGTCCAATACCACAACCCGGTTTTCTCAAGGAAATGCACAAAACAATAATTGAATAATTGTGTACAATAGTATTTCTAATAAAACAGTATCACTAACAATGATGTTTTACACAGTTTGAATATGAACGTTTGAGGATGAAGGATGATTGATGCGTTACTGTACTTTCACGTGGATTCTTCTATTTGTGCGCAGTTATTCATCATTTGAATTCTTCTTTTTGTCTTCTTTATATAGGCCATGCAACCGTGACATAAGAAGATGCTATTGGTATGTTCATAACACGAGTTAATGAATTTTCCAAACCAGGAGATTCTTGTCTGTTTGTAGCCGTTACTTTCGATATTGCATTGATGAATTGTAATGCTTCAGAGCTTCTCACATTAGAGGTTGGATATTACCGTTGGGAGTCCCTTACTTCTTGTTTAGAACTTTATAGATCAGAGTATCAGAGATCCTGTTTTACAGCGCTGGTGCATTCAGAAGTTGTAATAGAACTTCTTCATATAAGTGTGTGTGATACGGTGGGAGAACTGACTTGGGATTTGTTTTGCGTTTGTGTTCGCAAATGTTTCGGTTTAGCAAGAGTCGCCACCGACTTTTTATTTTATCCTAAGGAAAGTCCAAAAAGCACAGGAAAGACCTTTGAGATGTTTTCGTGGGTTCGGGGGGTAGATTATGAAAAGGGAAGGTGCTAGCACCCTTTTCATCCATGGTTTTCCATAGGCTCTTAGTTACTTGTTTTAGATCACTTGCCTTTGCTTTTCAATTGCTTGAAATGGTGTTTTGTGTGTGTGGTTTTGAAAAATGCTTTGAAAAAAGATGCCTTGTTTAGGCAACCTTTGTAATGATTCTTGTTTGAATATATACAAAGGTGTGTGTCTTTTTGAAAAGATAATTAAATGTTTTGAAAGTTGTTTTGAAGTTGTGTTGTGATGTGTGTTTGAAAAATGGCAAGGATGTTTTACAAGATTTTTTGATCAAGTAACTAGGAGTCGTCTACCCTATTTTACTCAAAGATCTTTCTCATGTTTTTAACCCTTTTAACAGTGTTGTTTCACCATTGTATTTGGTGAACAACCTTATGTTAGGATGTTAACGGGACAGGCGTGGGTCATCGTATTGACCATGATAGCACTGTTGTGAGATGACTTAGCACTTTTCTTTTAGGGACTAAGATCATTTTGAAAGGAAACTTTGATAGCATCATCGAGGGACTGTGATCTTGTATTTCGATTGTTTGTGCTAAGACATCCCACATGCATAACATGGTCATTTTTTAGGAAACAAGTGGAATTACCCTAAGGGTGCATGTGTGCAAGTGTGTTTGATTGCATGCATTTGTCTTTGATTTTTAGTGATCTACTTGTTGATTTTATCTTGCCATACATATCCTAATTACTAGCATTTGTATAAAGCAATAAAAATGCAAGAAATAAATACTACACTATTACAACCATATTGAAAGGCAAGAAAATGTAAAGGAAAAAATAAGATAAAAGTAAGAAAAATGAGTGTCTTTCGACCCAGGCAGTAGCAGCCTTCGATTTTCATTTTTAGGCTTCCTTCGATTGGGAGTTCGCACCAAGGAGGTCATGGACTTCGATTGGGCTTTGGCACCAGTCAGGTCATGTACTTCGATTGGAGGCTGGCACCAGCATGGGAGTGCCTTTCGTCTGAGCCTGGACTTAGTGCAAGTGTGCCTCTGGCTGGGCCTTTCTGCCTTGTTGCCTTCTTCGATTGGGCCAGTGAAATCAGTGTGAGCGTGTCTCTGGTTGGGCCTTTCTGCCTTGTTGCCTTCTTCGATTGGGCCAGTGGAATCAGTGTGAGCGTGTCTCTGGCTGGGCCTAGAAGTCAGTGTGGAAACCAAAGGCTTCGTTTCATACTCCTGTCTCCTGTTTCTTTCGTTTGAACTTTTTGAACAGCAACATGGCATAAGGCCATGCTAGTATTGCCTTACAATCAGTTAACACTTAATGCATATTTAAGTAAACAAGCAGCAAAACGAAAGGGGTTAGCTCTGAAAACATATTAAGTAGATGGAAACGAAAAGAACCAAAGTGTTATGTACATGTTTTGAAATGAAAGGGAAGATTATTCACATACTATGCCATGAAACGAAAAGGTTCAAGGGTAAGAGTGACTTACCTTGCTGCAGGCCTTGAATGGATGTGGGACCTTGAGTGGAGGCCCAAGGTTCTGGATTTGAAAGAGGGGGCCAACAGCTGTGCTGGGAATGCTGGATTCGAAGGAAGGAAAGAAACAAGTCTTATGTTTCTTTCCAAACTGGATTCAAAGGATACTGAAGAGTATTTGTTCTTCAGGATTGAAGGAAGTAAGTATGTGATTCTGGTTTTGTTCTCACAAGTGTTGAAGTGTTTGAGAATTTTGTGGTGTGTGAGAATTTTGAAGATACGTTCTCCTCCTTCTTCCCTTTCTTTGTGCAAATGAACTCTCTATTTATAGAGAAAAGCTTGTGGAGAAAAAATAATAAAATAAGGCCCAGCTGGAAAGTAAATGTCCACTTGTGCCACAAAAGCAAGATGAACGGTTCAGATAGGTTGCTTCCTCCTAAAGGAAAATAAGCGCAAGGCTCAAGACAAACTTTTATAAAAGGTAGTACTGTGCTATTAAGTGCAAGTGGTCTTAGACAACAAATGGGTAAAGGCCTAAAAAGGGAAGACACGTGGCCTAGCCTATGGGTCTAAATGTTCAACTTGATCTTTTGAGTCGAATCCTCCATCTTTCTACACCTTTCGACCAGACTAGGACAACACGGCATTCGTTTTCACCAGTTGTGTGTCCTTCGAATGGACCAACTGTGTGTTCTTCGAATGGCCCTTTTCAGAAGGTTATTAACTTCTGAATCGAAGGAAGCTTTCAAAACATTATTGACTCTTTGAATTGAAGAAAACCAAAAGGAGGCCTTTACTTCCTGATTCGAAGGACATTCCTGAGTCGAATGCAAGAGTGAGATCGAAGCACACATGTTCGAAGGAAGCCTTTTCCTTAGTCAAAGCTTGTGGTTAAAACAAGCTTACTCGAAGGAAGCTAATGCCCAGTTGAAGCTTGGATCGAAACAAACATATTGCCCAATCGAAAGCTCGTGTTCGAAGGAAGCATGTTTCCCAATCGAAGCATGTGGATCGAAACAAACATAAAGGGAGTCATTTCCTTGTGTCTTTTTTAGCATGAGGGAAGTTCCTGGCTGTTGAATTGAAGGGCGCTTTTTCAAGGGAAGCATGAACTTAGTCACATCTTGTATGAAGACACTTCTTGGATCAAACGAAGCTTGTATGAAGCAAAGTATGCAAGAGCCCTTGGTGCAAGTGGAATCGAAAGATGTTTCAAGTCCAAACGAAGGATGCATGCAGGCAGTAGACTTGTCCAGTTGAAGCAGGCTTGCAGGCAGCAAACTTGTCCAGTCGAAGGGCTGAGTCGAAGGAGGTTTCAAATCCAAACGAAGGATGTACCTAAGTTGCATTTGAAGGAGGCTTTAAGTTCAAAATGAAGGATGTAATCCAAGTTGCATTCGAAGGAGGCTCTTGCTCAATTGAAATTTTCATACAGGCACACAGAAGGTGAGTGCCCAAACGAAGACTAGCCTTGCAGGAGGTACATGTGACCAGTAGGTCATGGCCTTCGATTGAAAGCATACAGGAAGCAAAAGACACAAACAAAACCTGCAACAAGAAGTCACATGCCCAGGCGAAAGAGGCATGCTAGCAGCCACTTTGAGAAATCGAAGGAGGCTAAGAGTCAATCGAAGGGTGCTGAATCGAAGGAGACCTGTTTACCTCCAAATTTGTCAAAATGTTATTCTTATTTATTTTCTCCCTTTTTGACAGTTTACTTGTTCAAGCTTGAACCTTGAAAATCCTTTTAAGAAAGGCCTTGAGAATTGAGAGGGCAAATTTTGGGGTACAACAGTTGCCCCTGTTCAATCTTCTTACACCTGAAGAGTTAGATTGGCGAATCTGCCATTTGTGACTTGAAGGTGGAAGATGATTGAACACTAGAGTGCCCAGAAATTTGAACTCGGTGATGTGATGGTAGAGGGAATGGGCTTGCAGATGCCATTTGGAGAGGTGATAGTATCCTGTTGGAGATGGGCTTGTAGATGCCATCCAAGAATCCTGTTGCCTGATAATGAGTCCGTGTAAAACTGCATCTTGGAAGGAAGGAACCTGTGTAGGGTTGATTGATGATGAGTCCGTGTGAAACTGCATCTTGGAAGGAAGGAACCTGTGTAGGGTTGACTAATGATGAGTCCGTGTGAAACTGCATCTTGGAAGGAAGGAACCTGTGTAGGGTTGCCTGATGATGAGTCCGTGTGAAACTGCATCTTGGAAGGAAGGAACTTGTGTAGGGTTGCCTGATGATGAGTCCGTGTGAAACTGCCTCTCATAAGGAAAGAACCTGTGTAGGGTTGCTTGATGATGAGTCCGTGTGAAACTGCATCTTGAAAGGAAGGAACCTGTGTATGATTGCCTGATGATGAGTCCGTGTGAAACTGCATCTTGGAAGGAAGGAACCTGTGTAGGGTTGCCTGATGATGAGTCCGTGTGAAACTGCATCTTGGAAAGAGAAGGAACCGGTGTAGGGTTGCCTGATGATGAGTCCGTGTAAAACTTCATCTTGGAAATGAGAAGGAACCGGTGTAGGGTTGCCTTATGATGAGTCCGTGTAAAACTGCATCTTGGAAAGAGAAGGAACCGGTGTAGGGTTGCCTGATGATGAGTCCGTGTAAAACTTCATCTTGGAAATGAGAAGGAACCGGTGTAGGGTTGCCTGATGATGAGTCCGTGTAAAACTGCATCTTGGAAAGAGATGGAACCGGTGTAGGGTTGCCTGATGATGAGTCCGTGTAAAACTTCATCTTGGAAAGAGAAGAAACCGGTGTAGGGTTGCCTGATGATGAGTCCGTGTAAAACTGCATCTTGGAAGGAAGGAACCTGTGTAGGGTTGCTTGATGATGAGTCCGTGTGAAACTGCATCTCGGAAGGAAGGAACCTGTTTAGGATTGCCTGATGATGAGTCCGTGTGAAACTGCATCTTGGAAGGAAGGAACCTGTGTAGGCTTGCCTGATGATGAGTCCGTGTGAAACTGCATCTTGGAAAGAGAAGGAACCGGTGTAGGGTTGCCTGATGATGAGTCTGTGTAAAACTTCATCTTGGAAATGAGAAGGAACCAGTGTAGGGTTGCTTCATGATGGTCAAGTAGATAATTATTCTGTCTGGTTTCAGGTATTAATCTGGAACTTGAAAAGGTTGATGGTAGCCATCTGTTGATTGACCTTTTTCTGAAAAAGGTAAAGCGTTAGTTGTATGCAATGTCATGATGTATGAAATGCACGATGTCATGATGTTCTCAAAGTAAATGAGATTGCGTTGTATGCACTTATCATGTATGTAAATAGGATGTATGAAATGTTAATGAATGTATTTTTGTCTGGGAAAATAAATCCTTGACAAATGCTGGGGAGTTGTTAAATCCTGGACTGCTGTTGAAGAGTATGTGTGTCTTCAAACTTTGCCTAGAATGTTTCCACCGGGGATTCCTATTTTGTTGTTTGAGGAGAACTCCACTGGGGGATATTGAAAACTCTATGGGGAGAATGTTTATTCCTGCTTGGGAAAAGAGTTCAGGAGTCTCAGTTGTCCGTTTCTCTATTGGGAAGTCTAAGTTGAACTGATATCTGGTCGGGTCCAGGTTTCCCAGTAACTTGCTGGGGATTGTAGAGTAATCTACTGGGGAAGAGGAGTTGTGGTCCTTTGATTTGTAGTAGTCGGAGAGGCAAACTCAAGCTGGGGAATCCTGGCGTTGTTGGGGAAATAAACCCTGTCGTCAGTCTGCTAGAGAGGTGACATCTTCGTTGGGGGAAGTCCTTGAGGATTCTTGAGGTTGATTCAGCTGGGGAAAGGTTTTCAGAGATTAAACCCTTGCTGGGAATCATGCTATGAGAAGGATTTTAGGGGAATTTTGTCATTGCCCCTAGTAGCGAATGTTTGTGGCATTGCCAAAAATTTTTATTGTACGCAACCCTTTGTTGGGATTGACGCTCAATGTCCCAAGTGACGGAGATGGAGACCTGCCCCTGGTTACTCTGCACTTCTTTGAGAGATTTCCTGGAATCTTAACTAGACTGCCCCAGGTGTGCTGGATAGTGACATGTCATTCCCCCTTGTTCATAGGAGATTTGTCAATGGAAGTGTCATCCTTTTTTGAAGTGATTTTGTTCACTGAGAGGGCTTTCGTTCATCGGATATTCGTTGTGTGAATTTCTCCGCTGTCAAACAAATAGCCAAATGCAAACAGTGATATTCAAGTAATGCAAAGTTTATGCTTGTCTCGAAGTTTTGAAAAATGCGTTTTTTAGCAGAAAAAATTCAACACAAGATTTAGGGCAAAGCCTTACAGGAGTCAGGATACCTTTTGTAACAGTATGCTTTCGAACTAACCCATGCTTCAATTAGGACTTTTGAAGGGTTTTAACGTGGCTTGGTTCAAGGTTTAAGAAACAAAGGATAAAGGCTCAAAGTATATTTGTACCCACCCGCTCTTCGTGATGTTCTTCAATCCTAAACTCAGTTAATTGTGCGTCGAACTCTATTCTAATTTGAAACGACCTTTTGGTGATGGTTCACACCAGTTGAATTTAATGGGAAGGCAGTCATCATTTTTGCAACATTTTTCATGTTGTTGAGGATTTGTAATGACCTCTTTCTTTTGATTTGTTATCTCTAATTTCTACCTGACTGTTCCTGTTTTCGAGATTACAGTCAGCGGGATGCCCCAACTTTCTTAAGCCTCCTTTGTAGGTTTTGGCCCAGTGGGCTTTTCTCTTTTGAGAGACAACGACTTCTTATGAGATAAGGAACCATCACTGTCTTTTGGTTCCAAAGGAATGTATTTTTTTTTATGTCATTCGCTGTATTACGAGATGAGAGTTTGCAGCTTATCGCGCACTTTGAATTAACTGAGAGACTACCCTGCCCCAGGTTCGATTAAAGGTTTCAATTTGTGTTAAAACAGAAAACTTCTACTTCTTTGGCTTGAAGGGGTTGACTAGGGATTATCTTCCTTATAACTCCAGTGTTTAGGATTTGAAAGAAACGCCTGTACATCATCAGCAAGGTCTGTTCAAAAGCATACTGTATGAGATTATGGCATTGTTTTCGTCATCCTCCCTCTAAAGGCTTGTAACTTTTATCAAGAGTTGAATGTCATAAAGACAGTAAAAAGCACAGTTTAAATGTAATGAAAATGAGTGGATCAAATCAAGACAAACATATGCAATGCATTAATGAAACAAAGTTTGACATTAATAGATAATTGTTTGAATAACAAAAGAAATTACAACTTGAAAATTCAAATGAAACAAAGACGCTCTCAATGATTTGGCATAGGAGCAGTGATCACGTTTGGAGTCTCTAGAGGGTCAAGCTCGATCTCCTTGGCATCAATCATGTCTTGGACCTTGTTCTTCAGAGTCCAACAATTGTTTGTGTCATGTCCCGGACTATCAGAGTGGTATGCACACCTTTCATTGGGATGATAGGTAAGAGCAGAAGTATTTGGGTTCCGGAGAGGAGCCTTTAATGTAATTAGCCCTGTCTTCAACAGGTGTTGTAGCACCTGAGCTAACGACATTCCAATCCTGGTAAATTGTCTCCTAGGTGCAACCTTCTTGTGCTGATTCTTTTGTTGTTGTTGGCGAGGTTGTTGTTGGACCCGTGAGGTAGTAGCAAATTGGGGAGGTCTTCCGGCTTCTTGTCTCATGGGAGGCTGAGTAGTGACTTGATTTCCATTCCTGATTGTTTGCCCCATACGGTTGCAACCGTCTTGGCGAAGTTGGTTAATAAGAACTTTCAGCTCTTCTTGTCCTTGTGCCAGATTTTGGATAAGAGCAATCTGGCTCACCAGTTGCCCCATCATTTGGACCTTCATTTGTAGCCACTCCAACTGGTCATCTCTGTCGTCCCCATGATTTCCCACGATCATGCCCCTGGTGAGGAGCGCCTTGACCTCTTCTTTTCCCTTGGATAGGTTCAAGAACATCTCTTGAAGTTGGGTGTTTTGAGCCCGGAGATCTCGGTTGTCTGGTTGGAAAGCCATTGCTGAAATAAACAGCGAGAACATGAGAGACCTGTATTAGGAGACCTGTTATGCAATGATATGTATGATATATGTATGCAATGTTTTCAAGGATCTCGCGGGGTAAACACAAGAAAATGTTAGAAATTGAACATCCTTGATTGGAGAACTTTGTATCGGTGGATGTCTTTCCACGAGAATCAAGCTGACCATGTCAAGTGGATCATAGCCCCCGATTCAAGTTGTTGTACTTGATCTTTGACGGAGTTTGTTTAGAGGGGAACCCTCTTGTCCTTTGTTAGACGTCTGGTTCAAGGTGACCCTGCATCAAAAGACCCTCGAGATCCTTGAAATGGTTATTGAGAATGCTATGGTATGATGTTATGTACATGTATGCAAAAGTAAGCAAGTGTATATACAGGAAATCATATTCACACAGAGCAAACAAGTCCTTAGGTTTAGGCTTGCATGGGGTTTGTAGGTAAGTACCCTCTTGGAGTTAGTTGGCTCATCCTGTCCTAAAATAGAAACCGGGTTCTAAGGAGCTCAATATCACTGGATTATTTTCTGTGTTCATTGTTTTGGTTTAGCCACTTAACTGGCGACCAAAATATTCCAAGAAAACAATCCTCAATGAGTGTAGTATCGAGTATCTACCAACTTCGGACTGCACCAAAGTCGGTCATCTCACTACCCCTAAAAAAGGCCAAGATTGTCAAGTAAGGTTCTAAAGTCAATTGATGCTTCACGACACCACGCGGCGGCCCCATACTCTCCTTGATTCAACTCAAGGGTTACCGGTACCAACCAAAGTGCCACATCAACGTAGCCACTGTTTCAACCATGTCGGTATACCCCACAAAGTTCCCTCACAGTTTATTGCTACTTACCTAAAAAGGTGCCCCCAAATCCGGGTGTAGGATTTAAACAAACACAAACAAGGAACCCAAAAAGTAAAGCAAACAAAGCAATCAAGGTAAGCAAGTAAAGGTGATCTAAAACCCTAAGGTAACCCCACTTTTAGAAATAAGTCCCCAGCAGAGTCGCCAGTTCTGTGATACGGTGGGAGAACTGACTTGGGATTTGTTTTGCGTTTGTGTTCGCAAATGTTTCGGTTTAGCAAGAGTCGCCACCGACTTTATATTTTATCCTAAGGAAAGGTCAAAAAGCACAGGAAAGACCTTTGAGATGTTTTCGTGGGTTCGGGGGGTAGATTATGAAAAGGGAAGGTGCTAGCACCCTTTTCATCCATGGTTTTCCATGGGCTCTTAGTTACTTGTTTTAGATCACTTGCCTTTGCTTTTCAATTGCTTGAAATGGTGCTTTGTGTGTGTGGTTTTGAAAAATGCTTTGAAAAAAGATGCCTTGTTTAGGCAACCTTTGTAATGATTCTTATTTGAATATATACAAATGTGTGTGTCTTTTTGAAAAGATAATTCAATGTTTTGAAAGTTGTTTTGAAGTTGTGTTGTGATGTGTGTTTGAAAAATGGCAAGGATGTTTTTCAAGATTTTTTGATCAAGTAACTAGGAGTCGTCTACCCTATTTTACTCAAAGATCTTTCTCATGTTTTTAACCCTTTTAACAGTGTTGTTTTACCATTGTATTTGGTGAACAACCTTGTGTTAGGATGTTAACGGGACAGGCGCGGGTCATCGTATTGACCATGATAGCAATGTTGTGAGATGACTTAGCACTTTTCTTTTAGGGACTAAGATCATTTTGAAAGGCAACATTGATAGCGTCATCGAGGGACTATGATCTTGTATTTCGATTGTTTGTGCTAAGACATCCCACATGCATAACATGGTCATTTTTTAGACAACAAGTGGAATTACCCTAAGGGTGCATGTGTGCAAGTGTGTTTGATTGCATGCATTTGTCTTTGATTTTTAGTGATCTACTTGTTGATTTTATCTTGCCATACATATCCTAATTACTAGCATTTGTATAAAGCAATAAAAATGCAAGAAATAAATACTACACTATTACAACCATATTGAAAGGCAAGAAAATGTAAAGGAAAAAATAAGATAAAAGTAAGAAAAATGAGTGTCTTTCGACCCAGGCAGTAGCAGCCGTCGATTTTCATTTCTAGGCTTCCTTCGATTGGGAGTTCGCAACAGTGAGGTCATGGACTTCGATTCGGCTTTGGCACCAGTCAGGTCATGTACTTCGATTGGAGGATGGCACCAGCATAGGAGTTCCTTTCGTCTGAGCCTGGACTTAGTGCGAGTGTGCCTCTGGCTGGGCCTTTCTTCCTTGTTGCATTCTTCGATTGGGCCATTGAAATCAGTGTGAGCGTGTCTCTGGCTGGGCCTTTATGCCTTGTTGCCTTCTTCGATTGGGCCAGTGGAATCAGTGTGAGCGTGTCTCTGGCTGGGCCTGGAAGTCAGTGTGGAAACCAAAGGCTTCGTTTCATACTCATGTCTCCTGTTTCTTTCGTTTGAACTTTTTGAACAGCAACATGGCATAAGGCCATGCTAGTATTGCCTTACAATCAGTTAACACTTAATGCATATTTAAGTAAACAAGCAGCAAAATGAAAGGGGTTAGCTCTGAAAACATATAAAGTAGATGGAAACGAAAAGAACCAAAGTGTTATGTACATGTTTTGAAATGAAAGGGAATATTATTCACATACTATGCCATGAAACGAAAAGGTTCAAGGGTAAGAGTGACTTACCTTGCTTCAGGCCTTGAATGGATGTGGGACCTAGAGTGGAGGCCCAAGGTTCTGGATTTAAAAGAGGGGGCCAACAGTTGTGCTGGCAATGCTGGATTCGAAGGAAGGAAAGAAACAAGTGTTATGTTTCTTTCCAAACTGGATTCAAAGGATACTGAAGAGTATTTGTTCTTCAGAATTGAAGGAAGTAAGTATGTCATTCTGGTTTTGTTCTCACAAGTGTTGAAGTGTTTGAGAATTTTGTGGTGTGTGAGAATTTTGAAGATACGTTCTCCTCCTTCTTCCCTTTCTTTGTGCCAATGAACTCTCTATTTATAGAGAAAAGCTTGGGGAGCAAAAATAATAAAATAAGGCCCAGATGGAAAGTAAATGTCCACTTGTGCCACAAAAGCAAGATGAACGGTTCAGATGGGTTGCTTCCTCCTAGAGGAAAATAAGCGCAAGGCTCAAGACAAACTTTTCTAAAAGGTAGTACTGTGCTATTAAGTGCAAGTGGTCTTAGACAACAAATGGGTAAAGGCCTAAAAAGGGAAGACACGTGGCCTAGCCTATGGGTCTAAATGTTCAACTTGATCTTTTGAGTCGAATCCTCCATCTTTCTACACCTTTCGACCAGACTACGACAACACGGCATTCGTTTTCACCAGTTGTGTGTCCTTCTAATGGACCAACTGTGTGTTCTTCGAATGGCCCTTTTCAGAAGATTATTAAATTCTTAATCGAAGGAAGCTTTCAGAACATTATTGACTCTTTTAATTGAAGAAAACCAAAAGGAGGCCATTACTTCCTGATTCGAAGGACATTCCTGAGTCGAATGCAAGAGTGAGATCGAAGCACACATGTTCGAAGGAAGCCTTTGCCTTAGTCGAAGCTTGTGGTCGAAACAAGCTTACTCGAAGGAAGCTAATGCCCAGTTGAAGCTTGGATCGAAACAAACATATTGCCCAATCGAAAGCTCGTGTTCGAAGGAAGCATGTTGCCCAATTGAAGCATGTGGATAGAAACAAACATAAAGGGAGTCATTTCCTTGTGTCTTTTTTAGCATGAGGGAAGTTCCTGGCTCCTGAATTGAAGGGCACTTTTTCAAGGGAAGCAAGAACTTAGTCACATCTTGTATGAAGACACTTCTTGGATTAAACGAAGCTTGTATGAAGCAAAGTATGCAAGAGGCCCTTGGTGCAAGTGGAATCGAAAGATGTTTCAAGTCCAAACGAAGGATTCATGCAGGCAGTAGACTTGTCTAGTTGAAGCAGGCTTGCAGGCAGCAAACTTGTCCAGTTGAAGGGCTGAGTCGAAGGAGGTTTCAAATCCAAACGAAGGATGTACCTAAGTTGCATTCGAAGGAGGCTTTAAGTTCAAAATGAAGGATGTAATCCAAGTTGCATTCGAAGGAGGCTCTTGCTCAACTGAAATTTTCATACAGGCACACAGAAGGTGAGTGCCCAAACGAAGACTTGCTTTGTAGGAGGTACATGTGACCAGTAGGTCATGGCCTTCGATTGAAAGCATGCAGGCAACAAAAGACACAAACGAAACCTGCAACAAGAAGTCACATGCCCAGGCGAAAGAGGCATGCTAGCAGCCACTTTGAGAAATGGAAGGAGGCTAAGAGTCAATCGAAGGGTGCTGAATCGAAGGAGACCTGTTTTCCTCTAAATTTGTCAAAATGTTATTCTTATCTATTTTCTCCCTTTTTGACAGTTTACTTGTTCAAGCTTGAACCTTGAAAATCCTTGTAAGAAAGGCCTTGAGAATTGAGAGGGCAAATTTTGGGGTACAACAGTGTGTCACAAAGATTTTCTTTTAAGAAGGATGCGTATGATTCTATCATAGTACTCTCATCTTCTATGATCGCATAATCATAACTTCTAGTGATGTTCTGGCAGAACTTCTAGTTACATCAGAACATCTTTTTCACATCAAAACTTCCTGCTTGTAAAGATACTTTTATTAGCAAGCATATTTTTTATTTATATCTATATATATCACGTGTTTGTTATCATCAAAACTCTTGCAGGGATGTAGAACCAAATTATGTTCTAACAATCTCCCCCTTTTTGATGATGACAAAAACTTGTATATTTTGATAAAGTATAAAGAACAGAGAATAAAAACTCCCCCTGAGTAGAATACTTAGATATCGAGCAAATAAAATAGTTCCCTGAAGATCTTATGATAGGTGTCAAAATATCACTGAGATTCCCCCCCTTTTTGTCAATAATCAAAAAGTAGGAAAATGCTTGAGAAGGTGTGACAATTGTCTTTTGGATTCAATTGAGATTCTTTAGAGAGCTTCTGATGTTGTATTCTCATTCCTGTTCCCAATAGTTTCAGAGCCAATAACCTTTTGTTTCTGATTTCCTCTGAAACTTGCGAATCCTTTAAATTCCAAACTTTGGAACATATGCTTTCTTCCCTCCATGTGTAGAGAGCATCCAGAATCCCGGTGTTAAGCTGGTGTTTCAATCTTGCTGTTGAAAATATTTGCAACATAAATGATTTTATCCTTTGGTACCCATACCTTTTTGGGTCCATGATTGTTAGAGTTTCCAAAATTCTGTTTGAATTTTGGTTTAGCATATAACGCCTTACGAGAATATTTTATATCATATCTTTGTCCAGTAGTGAAGTGAGAATAAAGAGGAGTGTGTTTAATAACCAAATCCATGACTTTCTTAGGTTAGGATACTTTACTTTTGTATCCTAACCCTTTTATGCCATTTCTGCTAACTCCTTAGATCATTGAAGCCATCTTGCTTTTATCTATGTTTTTAGCGAGGAACTTCTGGAAGTTGTGATCATATTCCTTTATGATTGTATCAGGGTCACTAGGAACTTTTGAGACAGTTTCCTTCTGAGTATTTTGTAAATCATTTTCAAGTTTTAAAATTTTTTCTTTCAACTCAGAGTTTTCTAGTCTCAGATTCTTAGTTTCTTCAGAGTCAAACTAAATCCTTTTTCAGGTTCTTGTTTATGACTCGAAGCTTCTAATATGTTTCTAAAATTTCTGACAGTCTCTCCTCTAATTGAGATCTAGAAAAGTTAGAAAATACCTCTTCTGACTGAGTCTGATTCTGATTCTAATTCTGATTCTGATTCTGATTCAGAGGATTTAGAGACATCTGATAAGTTGTCCGTTTGATCTATATTAGCTCGTTCATCTTCTGATTCTATTTCGTCTTCAGAAGATTCAGAGTCATCCCACGTTTCCATAAGACTTTTCTTCTTCTCCTTAACGAACTTCCTTTTTGGATTCTCCTTCTGAAGCCCTGGACAATCGCTTTTGTAGTGCCTTTGTTCATTGCATTCATAACAGGTAATGTTTCTGCTGCTAAATTTTCTGTATCCAGAAGATGGTTCTAATTGATTCCTTGTTCTTTTGGAATTTCTGAATTTCCTCTACCTGTGCTTCCACAGCTGATTGATTCTCTTAGATAGAAGGAACAATTTGTATTCTTCTGACGAGGAGTCACTAGAGTTTTCTACTTCTGCTTTTGCCTACAAAAATTTGGTTTCATATTTATTAGATTTTAGAGCGAGAGACTTACCTTTCTTCTAGGGCTCATCATATTCTAACTCTATCTCATGACTTCTGAGAGAGCTGACAAGTTCTTCTAGAGAGATTTTGTTAAGATCTTTAGCAGTGACCACGGGTCTCCATTTCCTTGGTAAACTTTTGATGATCTTATTTACATGATCAGCAATTGAGTACCCTTTGTCCAGCACCTTTAGCCTAGCAACCAAAATTTGAAATCTAGAGAACATTGTTTCAATGGTTTCATCTTCTTCCATTTTGAAGGCTTCATACTTCTGTATGAGCGCAAGGTATTAGGTTTCTTTGACTTGTGTGTTGCCTTCATGTGTCATTCTCAAGGACTCAAACATGTGCTTTGTTGTCTCTCTGTTTGTGATCATCTCATACTCTGAGAATGAGATGGCACTCAAGATAATAGTTCTGGCGTTGTGATGATTTATGAAGTCTTGCTTTTGATGATCTGTCATCCTTTTCTGTCAATCTTCTGACAGCTTTCATCAACAGGATGTATGTATCCATCAGTCACCATATCCCAGAGGTCAGCGTCATAGGCTAGGAAGAAACTTCTAATCATATATTTCCAGTAATCAAAATTTCCACCATCAAATATTGGGGGGCTGCAGCTGATGTTCTGACTTGGTCCCATCATAGTGTTTTTCCTCCTTGGATCTTTTTCTGACACAGTTAAGTCTTTGCACCCAGATCCAGGTGCTCTGATACCAATTGAAGAAGGGAAAAACACAAGAAGGGGTGGGGGTGGGGGTTGAATTGGGGTCTTAACATTCAATGGAAAGAACACGTTTATTTTTATCCTGGTTCGTTTGAACTCAAACTACTCCAGTCCACCCGCCAAGGTGATTTCGCCTCTCTTCAATGAGGTCTTAATCCACAAATCAATCTTGATTAAAAATCTACTTTGGCAACTGCCAAAGTCTGCTTGAGTCCAAAACCATAACCCGGTTTTCTCAAGGAAATGCACTAAACAATAATTGAATAAATGTGTACAATAGTGTTTCTAATAAAATAATATCACTAACAATGATGTTTTACGCAGTTTGAATATGAACATTTGAGGATGAAGGATGATTGTTGCGTTAATGTAATTTCACGTGAATTCTTCTTTTTGTGCGCAGTTGTTCATCATTTGAATTCTTCTTTTTGTCTTATTTATATAGGCCATACAATAGTGACATAAGAAGATGCTTTTGGTATGTTCATAACACGAGTTAATGAACTTTCTAAACCAAAAGATACTTGTCTGTTTGTAGCCGTTACCTTCGATATTGCATTGATAAATTGTAACGCTTTAGAGCTTCTCACATTAGAGGTTGAATATTATCGTGGGATTCCCTTACTTCTTGTTCAGAACTTTACAGATCAGAGTATCAAAGATCCTGTTTTATAGCGCTGGTGCATTCATAAGTTGTAACATAAATTCTTCATATAAGCGTGTCACACAGATTTGCTTTTAAGAAGGATGCGTCTGATTCTATCATAGTACTCTCATCTTCTATTCTCGCATAATCAGAACTTCTAGTGATGTTCTAGCAGAACTCCTAGTTACATCATAACATCTTTTTCATATAAGAACTTCCTGCATGTAAAGATACTTTTATTAGCGAGCATTTTGATCTTTATATCTATATATATCATGTGTTTGTTATCATCAAAACTCTTGAAGGGATGTAGAACCAAATTATGTTCTAACAGTCTTTACCCTGCAATTGCTTCATTTCCCGTCCTTTTATCCATATGGGTGTTTCTTTAACAATTAGGTTATCTCTCACTTGTGCATCATCCATTTGGATCACATGCGAAGGATACGGAATATACCTCCTCAATTGAAAGACATGAATCATGTCATGATGATTTGTAAGCGACGACGGTAAAGTAATTCGATAGGCCACTTCACCTATCTTCTCTGATATATGATATGGACCAACAAAATGCGGCATAAGTTTTCTCGACTTTAGAGTTCTACCAACGCTAGTCATTGGAGTAACTCTCAAAAACACCAGATCATCTTTTTGGAATTCAAGTTCCTTTCTCCTCTTGTCATGATAACTCTTCTGATGACTCTGAGAAGCTTTCATTCTCTCTTGGATCATCTTAATCTTTCCAGTTGTCTCCTGCATAATCTCAGATCCAAGCACAACACTCTCGCCAGACTCATACCAATTCAATGGAGTTCTACATCTTCTACCATAGAACGCTTCATACGGTTCCATCCCAATACTTGCATGGAATTTTCTATTGTATGTAAACTCAATCAATGGAAAGTAGTTGTCTCAAGCAGCTCCTTATTCCAACACACAAGCCCTTAGCAAATCCTCCAAATACTGAAAAGTCCTCTCTGTCTGACCGTCCGTCTGTCGATGATATGCAGAACTCAATATCAACTTACTACCGAAAGCATTCTGCAAACCTTCCCAAAATTTAGACGTAAACCTTAGATCTCTTTCCGAAACGATACTCGAAGGTATCCCATGTAATTTTACAATCCCTTTAATATACATCTCATCTAGTTTCTCTAGACGATGATTGGTCTTCATTGGTAAGAAATGAGCTGAATTAGTCAACCTATCCATTATCACAAAAATTTAATCATTTCCCTTAGTAGTCTTCGGCAAACCCAACAAAAAATTTATAGAGACATTGTCCCATATCCACTCTGGAATACTAAAAGGTTGGACAAGACCCAAAGGTTTATGATGCTCAATCTTTGACTTCTGACAAGTCAAACAAGCATAAACAAATATGGAAACTTCTTTCTTCATACCCGGCCACAAAAACAACTTCTTTAAGTCTTGATACATCTTCGTAGCACCGGGGTGAATACTTAACCTACTTATATGTCCCACTTCAAGAATACTCTTCTTAATTTATGGAACATCCGGAATACACACTCTATTTCGGAACCTCATCACACCATTCTCATCAACCCATAACTCACCTCTCTTATCTTGGTTAATCAAGGTTAATTAATCAACCAATTCAAATCAAAATTCTGACCTTCTCGGATTTCTTCTATAATACCACTAGTTAGTTTCAAAATTTCTAACTTCACACTATTAGGAGTCTCTTCACACACCAAGCTCATATATCTGAATTGTTCAATCATTTCTAACTCTTGAACCATAAACATCGACATATGTAGAGACTTTCTACTCAATGTGTCAACAACTACATTTGCTTTACCAGGATGGTAACTCAAATCAAAGTCGTAATTCTTTAAAAATTCAAGCCACCTTCTATGTCTCAGATTTAATTCTTTCTGATCAAACAAGTACTTCAGACTCTTATGATTGCTGAATACTTTAAGTTTAAAGCCAAAAATATAATGTCTTCAGATATTTAACACAAACATCACAACTATTAGCTCTAAATAATGCATAGGATAATTCCTTTCATGAACCTTCCGTTGCCTAGAAGCATAAGTAACAAAATGTCCATTTTGCATTAGCACACCACCAAGACCCATCTTCGATGCATCACAATACACCACAAAAGCCTCACTTAGATTAGGAAAGACCAATACCAGAGCGGTCGTCAATTTCTTCTTCAAGTCTATGAAACTTTCTTCACATGAAACATCCCACACATACGCTTGACCCTTTCGAGTAAACTGAGTTAACGGTAACGCTAATTTAGAAAACTCTTTAATGAACCTTCGATAATAACCTGCTAACCTAAGAAAACTTCAAATCTCAGTCGCAGACTTTGTATTCTCCCATTGCAACACTACATCAACTTTAGACGGATCCACAAAAATTCCACCACTAGAAATCACATGGCCAAGGAAACTCACTTCTTTCAACCAAAATTCACACTTCGACAACTTTGCATAAAATTTCTTCTCCTTTAACACTTGCTACATAATTTGCAAATGCTCAACATGTTCTTCTTCTGATTTTGAATAAATGAGTATATCATCAATGAAGACCACAACAAAATTATCCAAATACGAGTGGAATGTACGATTCATATACTCCATGAAAACACCTGGCGCATTAGAGACACCAAACGACATCACGATGTACTCATAATTTTCATACCCCAAATATTCCCTACCTTTATATTATATTTAGGTTTCTTTTTAATTGAATCACATTATATAGTTTTTATTCCAATAGGGGAGTAAAACATGGAAAAGGGGTGTATAGATTTAAAATGGACCATCAATATTTGTTGACCCATTAGGTTTTAAAATAGGAGTCAATTCCAAGAGGGGGTATTGTTTAACCAAGAAAGTGTGAACAAATTATTTTTTCAATAAGGCCCATTCAGGTCTATGACTAATCCTCAAATAATGATAGGGTTTGCATTGTTAGGGGGGTCCTCTCAGCCAGCCCAATTGTCTTGAGGGTTAAATAATAAAAGAGAGGTGTAATTTTTTTTTGTTTGATTAGGTCAGCCCATTCTTTTTTTTGGAAGGCCCATATCGTATACTTTCAAAAGCCCAGTGATATGGCCCGATCAACATTTGTTTTGTTTTGAGATATTGTTTTGTTTTAGGCATACTATTGTTATCATCATTGTTAATATTATTATTGTCTAGTTATTACTGAATAATCATTATCATTTCATAATTAATTACTTTTGTAATTGTTGATTATTATTAATATTAGTACACTCTTATTAATATTACTATTTTTAATTTTGTTCAAATTGGAACATTTTATTAAAGTTTTAATTGGTTTCTGTTTTTTGAAAAAATATGTTAAAAAAAAAGAGAAGACTTCCAAAATCACAACCCAAATGTCATGGGCCCAGTTGGGTTAAAATATTCTGGTCTTTTTGATTAAAACATTTTTTGGGTCGAAAAAAAATACATGCCTAAGCCCAAATCCGGAAAAAAATTTCATGTTCTGAAAATTGAAAGGCCCAAAAACTAACAATACAAACTAGTACTATTGGAATCACAGGTAAAAGCTGAATCATTTCCTTTTGTTTCCTTATTCGCAAGGTTTAAACAGGGACAAAATTAAGAACAAATGCAAAATCGATCAATACAGAAACAGTAATAATCAAAACAGATAAAACTTAATACATAAACAATGTTTTTCCATCAATACATAATCAAATGCAAAAAATAGAAACCAATTACATTGTTTACAATTCACAAACAATTTCAAATTGTTTCCTAAAATATTCAAACCCTAATTCAATTCTAAAATTATAATTACAGACATATTGATTTCTTTCCTAAAAACTACAAACCCTAAAACAGTATAAAAACGAACTAAAATTACAGGAAAAGGACAAGAAAGTTTTACAGAAAGAGAGAGAAGGACAATACAGAGGGGACAAAAAAAGATTTTCGAACAGAAAATTACGAAAGAACGGAAGAAGAAGGTTGAAGAGCTCGATCCAGCCACCAAGACTTCAGAAATTCCCTCTTCATCTAAGATTTAAGGTTTCATTATCTGAAACCCTAAAGTATTGATCTCCGCTGCATCTCCATCATGCGTCTGTCAAACATAGAAGAACAAGGGATAAGAAAAAGTGTGAATCGGAATTCGGACAAACAGATTCACAGAGGTAATGGAAACCTAACTTTTGTTCTTTCATTTTTCTTGATTAATGTTTAATTGGGGTTTAATGGGATGATTATGGGGTTGCGATTTTGGGAAACAAGGAAACGCCGCCGCCGCCGCAAGGGTTAGACTAGGGTTTTTGGGTTAGAAGAGAAGAGAGAGTACAGAGGCAAAGAGAGAGAGAGGTGAAGAACAAATTGTTGTGTTCTGTTGTTAAAACTTATGTTAAGTTTAATGATCCAGTGCGCGCTAGCCCACCGTCACTATTATACTCCCCCAAATCTGAGTCATACGATTATAATCCTGCGTCCCTCGCGCGCATACACATGGTAACCATCATGCGACCATGCACACGTTGTCAATAAAGACTGGTCCCTGATCTCTTTGGGCTAGGCCCTATAACTCATCGCACCTCCCTTTTTATTTGATTTTACTAACCAATGTAGTAACGTACCCCACAGGCCAAAAATGGGCCAAGTCCAAAATCTGGACTTGGGCCCTTGGCTCTTGACACCCCCTCTTTTACTGTTTAATACAAAAGCACACCCCCTTGGCATTTGGGCCTGAATTCAATATCTGAATTCAGGCCCATACTATTAGAACCCCATCATTTTACTACCCTTATATATTTCGTACCCCCTACGTTTTTTGAAATATTTTATTTATTTGATATATTTTATTATTTTTAAAATTTTATGTTTTCTTTAATTATAAAAATTATTATATATTTTTATTATATATTTTATATATTTAATATTATATTTATTATTATTATTATTTATCACACAAATTTTTATTTTCTAAACTCATTCAAAATTATTTTGTTTATTGCATTAAATTTAATTCTTTTTTATCATGCATTTAAATAGAATATTTTCAATAATTAATATATTAAAAAATATTCAACCAATTAAAATTCATATTTAAATATCAAATTAATTCAATAAACAACTTTCAAAAAGCATTGCAAACTTATTCAAATCGACTGCACGTTTAGTCTAACAATCTTTAAGAAAAGCTTTAAGAAAAGCTTGGTACGGGGACAAAGGAGAGAGAGAGAGAGAGAGAGAGAGAGAGAGAGAGAGAGAGAGAGAGAGAGAGAGAGAGAGAGAGAGAGAGAGAGAGAGAGAGAGAGAGAGAGAGAGAGAGAGAGAGAGAGAGAGAGAGAGAGAGAGAAGTTTCTTCAATGTATAAGATAAAAATCAAAATCCCATACAATGTGGCTATATGCATGCTCCTAGAAAGTGGGACTAGCGTGATACTAGTATTCTAAACGACCAATTGGAACAATTGACCGAGTAGTTGTCGTTGTAGAAAATCCTAAGACCAAACTATGAATGTGTGCAAGTTTGCATTTGTAAGTGGATACCTTTTCATTGATGATGAGCCCAAGAGGAGGCCATGTGTTTTAATTGGAAAAGATATGCATAGTAGCAATAATTAAAACATATAAAGAAATTAGCAAAGAAATAAAATTCTAAACTATTACAAACCATATGGGAATGTGGATACAAGTTTACGAATGGGGATGTATCGACAATAAGATTAAAAATCTAAATAACAAACAATATAACACAATCGAAATTAATTTAAATAACTAATTAAATTAAATCATCATATTTAATATAATTAATTAATAAATTAATTAATAATATTAAATAACATTTCTCAATTTAATTGGTTATTTAAAACAAATATATTTTGGTATTTTTTAATTGATAGAAATCAAAACAATTAAACAAAATAATATAATACAAAAAAATAAAAGAAAAGACAAATGGGCCTGAAATCAGAAGTAGACAGGGGGATGTGAACAAGAAATTGGGGAGCTGGGCCAGTGAATGTTAGGCCCAACAACTAATTTTTGTTTGAAGGAGAAAATAAACAAAATCAACAAAATATTAGAATGGGCTTGGACTATGAAGTAGACAGGGGGTGCTGAAAGCAGGATCTCTAAGCCCATTTAGCAATCCGTTGGATCTGGTGTATGTCTCCAAGAAGGTTCATCTTGGAGAAGCATGGCTTGGAGCGTTTGATCTCCATCTCAAGGTTGTTGGAGGAGGTGTATGGTATGGCTGATGAAGATGCTGCATGGAATCTGAAAATTTAATTAAACAAGTGGTGAAAAGTGTCACCACCGCATTAGTTCCTTAATCCATGATTACTTAACAAAAACAAACAAAAACAATTAATCAAATTAAACATGAAAAATATAACCCTCTCTCTCTCTCTTAGTCTTCCATGCTCTCTCCATATATTCCACTGTAAACAAAAAAATTTATGAACAACTCAAAGAAAATAGATCCAGCGCGGTGATTCTCAAGAACAGACGGCGACGATCATGAAGATCCCTGGCGGCACCGCCATGGATTACCCTGATTCTCAATTTTTTTGCATCATTATTTTTGTCTCCCCCTTCCGATTTCTAATTTGAAATTGATTTTTTAGATGTTGGTTGGTTAAACGTAGATCTGAAAAGGAAGATTCAAAACCCTAAGCGTTCGATCTGTGATTTTCCGGCAATGATGATGATGATGATGCAGCGAAGGCGTTGTTTATGGGGATACTTTGCTGAGATCTTTCTGTTTTTCACTCTTCTTCTCTCGATCTGGAGCTTGCGATTTCGAACTTCTTTTCCTCTTCTTCTTTCAATTTATGAAGGGTTTAGTGTAGCGAAAATGATGATGATAGCTTAGAGTTTGATTTAACTTCAAAGCTTGATGAATGTTCTGTGACTTTGTGAGCGATTTTATACTTTTTCTGAAGGTTTTATGTGTATGATACTTATATAATTCTGAAGGGTTATTTGAGGGAGATGATGAACTTGTTTTGAGTTTGTGTTGTTTCTGGTTTTTTTCTGAACATTATTGTATATTTTCTGAAGGGGTTTTGAATAAGATGGAAGATGATGATATTGTTAGTTTTTTTGTGGCTTCCCTTTGTGTTTTTTCTTCGAACAATCCCCTTTTTCTCTCTTGTTTTGCTATATCTTTTCTGTCCCTGTTATATTGAAAAGAATGGGGTTTTTTGTGGGTAAAGATAACATGAGTTTGAACTATTTTGTTGCCCTGCTTTGTTGCTTTCTTGATGTAGTTTTTAGTTTGCTATTCTTGTGCAAGGTTTTCCAGCATTTGGGCTATTATGTTTGGTTTTGGACAACATTATGAATAAGATATGCATGGATGGATTTGGATTATTGTGGAAGGCTATTTTGTGCATATTTTGGCTTGTTGTGTTTAGTTTTACTGTAAAGCAGTAACCTGTCTCTTAAGTTGTCTTTTTGTGAACCGAATCAGTTTTGTGATTTGCAATAGGAACACTCTTGGGCCAATGATAAAATCTGATTTTTATTTGCAAGATAATGAGGACTTTGTTGGGCTTTGGCACATGATTTAATTCAAATCCCTTGTTTCTGATTCCTTCATAAACCCTAATGATGATATTAGAAGAAAACTTTGCTTGAAAACTTCTTGTTTATGTTTTAATGTTTATGTGCTAATCATGTCTTCCTTGTCTTGTTTTATGAGGTGGTGTGGATGGATGAGCTTGCAAGAGCATAGAGGAAGACTTGAAGAAGAAGTTATAGAAAGGAATGAGAATAAGACGCTTGAAGATGGAGCAAGGTGATTAAAGAATAATTCTCTTTTCTTTGTAAATAAGAAACTTGTAACTTGTATTTAAAATTTGTAAATTTCCTTGTAAATTTCTCAAAATGTAAATAACATGAAACCTAAGTGACCTCTCTTTTGAATTTATGAATGATGAATTTGTTTTATGGAAATTGGATAAATCTTGGACCTTTGGTTGGATCTTGAATCTTGTTTATCCATTTTGTCTTAATGATGATGAATGGCAATTGAATGAACCTTGAAATTTTTGAATGAACGAAATATTCCTTGTGATTTGAATTGGGACCATGCCTTGACCACAATGGGAATCAACAACATCATCTCTTGAATGAATTCCATAATGAATGTTTTAACCCAGTAACTTGAATATCAAACAAAATATGCATGAATGAATTCCATCTTTGCATACTTAAATAAACTTGATCCAATCCCCAAAACACCATTCGAATGAACGAATTCCGCTTTACATTTTAATTCAAATCCGAATCAAGTTGTGTGACAGAATCAAAGAATAGAGACAGTGATAATTCCTTGATCATAACGTGAATCTATAATCGTCATCACATGTATCACGACTCAAACTTTGTAACTCAAACCATAAGCCTTTACTTTGATGAAGTCCCTAAAACAAAACGTTAAAAGGATATCCTTGTGAAAAGGTAAATGAGGCTTGAAGCATAGAAGGATAATGCTCTTTGAAACGAAACCCTAATCTCACAATTAACAACAGGGAAACAAACCCTAAATAGGGATCTTGATTGAAACCATTGATGAACCCTTGATAACATACAAGCGATAACCCTAACATTTGTATTCATGGACTTCAACCAACCCATCCATGAAGGACGCAAAGCCCTAATCCACCTGAGCTACCCACTGAATGAAGAAAATGATTTGATGATCCTCAGTAAAGATAATGCTTGCAATGATGGAGGGACAAAAACTTATATATCGATGAAATGATGCTCAAGATAGTCACGGTATCAAAACCCTAATTCACAAGTCCACCGCTCAAAAGATAAAACCAAATGAGTCCACCTTTATTTTAACTGGACGAATCTCAAACCAATGGAAACCCTAATTTCTTACTGAACAACTTAGGAGATGGTAACTGAGGAGAAAACTTTGACTTTTAATCACACTTAGGGAAATAAACCCTTATCCAAGATCTTGATAAATTTGTATGAGAAATGGCATTGTACATGGATGAATAAGAAACTCATGATAACCATACTTCAAAACCTGATTCCACTTCCCACTACCCAAAGAGGAGCCAAGGAAATCAACTGTAGAATGTAGAAGCCTCAAACTAAAATTGAACCCTAGTTAGCATAACCAATAATGCTTTGAACCATTGCCTTATTGAATGAAGGAATGATGTGTGATTGACCTAATGAAAATGATGCAAATGAAATGCAAATCCTAAGCCAAACAAATGTAAAATAGGTAGGACAAATTTTTGGTATGAAAACTTCCATTATTTAATCGTCTTAAACTTGAAAGTGAGATTGGCATCAGCCTTTCGATCATTCAAGGTATAAGAAGATTAAATATGAAGACCTGAAATTTGTCCTAGAGAGATGGTGCAAGTTTTATTATTTGTGATGTCTGTTGGGGATAGAAAATTCAGTTTCTGGTGGAGTGGTTATGTAATTGAGTAGTGATGACTCGAAATGGGGTAACGATGCCAATACAAGGTTCTCGGGGAAATGGGTGTTAAGGTGATTGAAAAGATATGGCTGATGATGACGTGATTCCTGAAAGTAGGATCAATGACAACATGGTAACTTAAGGATAAAGGGTAGAATCGAAGACAGCGAAGAATTTATCATGTAGGATTCGTGATCCAAAAAGAAAGGTAAAGACAACGCATAAAATCGATGACAGTGGAGAATCCATCGTGTACGATTCACGACCTAAAAATAAAGGTAAAGACAATGGGTAAAATTGACGACAGTGGAGGATTTATCGTGTAGGATTCATGACCCAAAAAGAAAGGTAAAGACGACAGGTAAGATCGAGGACAACGGAGAATCTATCGTGTAGGATTCACGACCCAAAAAGAAGGGTAAAGACAATGGGTAAAATCGACGACAGTAGAGAATCTATGGTGCAGAACTCACAACCCAAAAAGAAAGGTAAAGACAACAGGTAAAATCGACAACAGTGGAGAATCTATCGTGTAGGATTCACGACCCAAAAAGAAAAGTAAAGGGTAAAGATCGGCGTATGACCCAAGAGAAAATAACACGAGGGTAAAATATGTGGATGACCTATGACCCAAGAAAATATGACATGAGGGTAATATCTATGGACGGCCTACGACCCAAGAAAAGATAACATGATGGTAAGACCTATGGACGACCTATGACCCAAGAAAAGATAACATGGGGGCAAGACCTATGGACGACCTACGACCCAAGAAAAGATAACATTAGGGTATGATTTATGGACGACCTACGACCCAAGAAAAGATAACATGAGGGTAACATCTATGGACAACCTATGACCCAAGAAAAGATAACATGAGGGTAAGACCTATGGACGACCTACGACCCAAAAAATGATTGACAAAGTGTATTGAGAGTTAGTAGTACAATGTACTGGCACCATGGTTATTTTGGTTTGTAGTGTAATGAAGGATGTCAACTGGGAATTATGAAGGATGGTATTCTCTGTGGGGATGTATTACTGTTTTGAGGATTGATTTAGGCTTTTGTGCAAGGTACCAAATCTGGCTTATGCTTCATATGCATTTTGAAGTATATGGCGTAATGATCCATTTCAATGGATATGCTATGCGTTTGAGGATGCGGTGTAATATGAAGTGATGATTACTATATGCAGAGTGCCAAATATTTAGGCTTATTGGGGTCCGTTACCCATCATCTTGAGATACCAATGCGGATTGGTGCTTGAAAACTCGAGAATTGAGTTATAGCCTTATTGGGGATTGAATTGTAGTCTTGTTGGGGAGGAGTAGGTTGATATGGTTTTCCCTACATCCTAGAATTATTGTGGATGGCTAGGTTGAGAAATGGATCTCATTAAATGCGCCAAGTTTTCTCTATTATTGGGGAGGAAATGGCCTAATCTGACTTTTCTTACACCAAAACTACTTGGGGACCAGAAAATGGACATGTGTATCTTCAGATGCCCCAAGTTCACTTCATTGCTGGGGAGTTTTGTGCTTAAACATCTACAGGGAATGATGCTGATTCTGAGGACGTTAACTGAGCCAAAGTGACTGTCATGATGATTTTAGCTTGGTCGCATTTTTACGGATGACAGAAATTCGCTTGAGCCGCTTCATAAGTAAGGATGAGGAATTCCCCTGTCTGCAATGATCTCTAAAAGGACATTCTTTGAGTGGAAGGCTGGAAGATTCATGTCATATACGACACAAGGTGGCCTGCCCCAATATCTTAGGCCATGAAATAGATTGCCTCTGATCATGGATTCTTGGAGAGATTTTTCGAATCTCAACGTAACTGCCCCAGGTTGAATGAATTCCGAATAGGTTACTTGGCCTGATTTCCCCATATTGAAGTTTAAAGAGATTTATTGACATGATTGCCTCTGATCATGGATTCTTGGAGATATTTTTTGGATCTCGACGTAACTGCCCTAGGTTGTTTGAATTTTGAATAGATTTCTCGACGTGATAGCCTCTGATTGATGGGAACTTGAGATTTATCAACGCGATATCCTCTGACCGACATCTTTTCGGGAATTCCTCAGAATAAGATCCTTCTTTAAGATGATTTGCTTTTTGACAGATGTTTGCAGCAGTTTATCCTTTGGGATAATTAGGTTTTCATTTTATGCCCATCATGCAAGCCTACTTGATATTCGAGAACTCATTCACATGCAAAGAATGTTTGTCTAAGAATGATAATTCTAATGCAAATCCTATGTTTGCTTGATGTTAAAAAACTTTTATAAAGATGTCGAAGCATTAATTTTTTTGTTTTTTTATGAAAAGGTGTTGTGTTACCAACTCAAATTTGTTTTATTTTTTTCGCACATTTCTTAGGAGTCAGGTTATCGTATTCTCATTACAGTATTGCTCCGAATTAACCCATGCTTCAATTAGGACTTTTAAGGGTTGTAACATAGACTGGTTCATTTTAGGAAAAAGGATTTAAGGCTAAAAATTATTTGGTGCTCGCCTATTCTCCATGATGTCCTCCATTCCTATGTTTAGTTAACTCAATACGAGCACTCATCTCTCGAGAAGGGAGTTTACACTGATTGAGGTACCACAATGGTTTCTTAGAAACGACAGTCAGTAACTTTTTGTTCTTGGTGTCTGATCACTCGACTTTGTTCTTTGTTGAGGATATTTATTTTGTAATCCTTTCTTTTTCCCTAATTTTTTCCTGGACAATTTTTGATTTTGAAGTTGCAGTCCAGCGGGATGCCCTGACTTTTGCCTAAGTCACTTTCTTTTCAAGTTTTGTCTTAGCGGGGCTTTTTGTGTCTTTCTTTTTGAACAAGTTGTTGATCCTTGCATCGTCTTCAATTTTTTGGAAGTGGTTGTGGCTTCCTGAGTCCTTAATAGATGAGGGATAACCGTTGTGGTATCTTTATCTGTTGACCTCCTGATGTGCGAGAGATACCCATATGGATATCATTCTCTTTGATGCACATAATTTATAGATGAAGGTTAGCCATTATGGTTTTGAATTTCCCCAGCCTTTTGATGGATAACCATTGTTGTATCCTTAGAGGCGCACTCTTGATGAGTTTTGAATGCTCGATCATATTAACTAAAACCTACCCGCCCCAGGGTTAAAATTGAGGGTTTTTCTTCATAAAAGAAACTCATACTTCAAGGCTCGAAAGGGGTTAACGAGGGTCTATCTCCCTTATATCTCTGGGGTTTGGGGATTTGAAACAATGCATGTACATCGTCAGCAGGGTTTTATTCAAAAGCACGCTGTTTGAGAATTTAGGTGTCATATGTTCATCATCCTCCCTCAAGAGTCATTTGTTTTTTAATAAAAATGAGTTAAGTAAGTAAAATAACAAAATTTAAATGAGTGAATACAAATGGATTAGTTCAAGACAATCATATTCAATGGTTTGTAATTTAATATAAAAAACAAACAATTTTGCATACAAGAAAGTATTGAACAAAACAAGAAAGAGTACAAATGATAATGAAAATATAACTAGAAATTGCCATGTTGAGGAGGTTTCTTTAGGCTTGACTTATTTGAGGAGACGCTCTTGTAGTCTTGACACCTGTCCCTGTTAGAACATAGTTTGATTCAACAACCCTTAATTAGAGTTTTGATGATAACAAACACAAAGAACAAATATGCGCTCTAAAATTGTGTTATTTTGTATGTAGAAGTTCTGACTGAAACAAGATCAGAAGTTAAGCCACATAGGCCTTCAAACTGAGCTAATCAGAATGTTTTGAAGAATGATAATCAGAATCTGCGTTAAAGTAAAAGATACTGACTCTGAGCAGAAGTCTAATATACCATCAGATCTTCACATCTCTGAGTCATCATTGTTCTGAAGTAAAAGCAGCATGCAAGATTCTAGTTCAGAAGCGTTACTTTTCAATTAAGACAATATCATATGCAACAGCTTCATTCAGACAAGAATATTCTCAATATGGAAATTGCATTAAGTATCCATCACCATGCTTTATTTTGGACAAGATTTCCACGCTATATAAACAAGCTTAAAGGACAAATCACTTACGATTTTGACACACGACTGCTCATACATCTTAAACGCTACAAATATTCATATTCTCTTATACTCTCAAATTGTGTAATATCACAGTAGTGATACAGTTTTTGTAACGAAGAACAACATTACACAGTAAATCATTTTCTTTTGATTAAGCTAGTTTTCCTTGAGATAAACCGGGTTGTGGTTGTACTCAAGAAGACTTTGGCAGTTGTCAAAGTAGTATTGTAATCAGTTTAGATTAGTGAATTAATTCCTCGTTGGAGAGAGGTGAAATCCCCTTGGCGGGTGGACTGGAGTAGTTTGAGATCAAACGAACTAGGATAAAAATATTGTGTGTACTGCTTTTGATTTTAAGTTTCAATTCAACCTCCTTATTGTGTTTTTCACTTCTTCAATTGGCATCAGAGCGCCTGTATTTGAGTTCATACACTTAATCGTGTAAGTACAAGATCCAAGCTTTAGAAAAACACTATGGTGGGACCAAGCCAAAACATCAGCAATGACTATCATGAGGACAAGGACAGAATCAACGGAAAACCTCCAGTCTTTGATGGAGAAAATTTTTACTACTGGAAAGACAGAATTGAGAGCTTCTTTCTGGCTCGTGATGTTGTTCTATGTGACATGGAAATTGATGGATACACACATCCAGTGGATGAAAGTGGTCAGAAGATAGATAGAAAACGGATGTCTGACCAGCAAAAGCGTGATTTCAGAAACCATCATAAAGCCAGGACAATACTTCTCAGTGCCATCTCATACTCAGAATATGAGAAGATCTCAAACATAGAGACAGACACAAACATGTTTGACTCTCTGAGAATGACGCATGAAGGAAACATAAAAGTTAAAGAAACTAAGGCCCTTGCGCTCATTTAGAAATACGAAGCATTCAAGATGGAAGACAGTGAATCCATAGAAGCAATGTTCTCAAGATTCCAGATTCTTGTTGCCGGGATGGAAGTTCTTGACAAAGGATACTCTACTACTGATCACATAAAGAAGATCATCAGAAGTCTACCAAAGCAACAGGGGCCAATGGTCACTGCACTTAAGCTGGCTAAAGATATCAACAAGATATCTCTGGAGGAACTTGTTAGCTCCCTCAGAAGTCATGAGATAGAGCTAGAAGAAGAAGATCCTCAAAAGCAAGGTAAGTGTTGTAACCCAAAATTTCCCCTCTCATTTCTTAAGGAATCACCCTGGATCCTCAAGTTTGCTTCCAATTCCAAGCCTTGAACTACAAATTTTCTAAGAAAATCACTCACAAGGGAAAAATGGTCATTTGCACATTGAAAAGTCAAACTTTGACTTTTGGACCAAAACCAAGTTTCAAGAATCATATTTCATCAAGACATGTTGAAATATGAAGTTTGTTTCATCTAGAAATTCAAAAGTCAAAACTACTTTGGAAAATTCAAAATTATAAACACATAGAATTTTTCTAAGTGTTTAAGAAAATATGACAAGCTCAGAACTTCTGGCCAGATTTTCACCGTAATGCAAGCTGATTCTGGAAGAGCTTCTGATTCAATAATTATAGATTTCAATGAGATCTAAAACATTGCAGAATAGAACTTCTCCTAGAAATGCTGGGATTTCAAGTTATAATTTCTCAAAGACACGTCCTTGAAACTAAAACACTCAGCAAATTCTGGATACTTTCAAGACAGAGTTTGGTAAGAACTTCTGGTCAAGTTTTCATAAAGCTTCAGTCAGAGTTTGCAAGAGTAATTCAAAGAAGGTTAAGAAGTGTGTTGCAAGCTTACTGGAAAGTCTGAGAGCTCCTTCAGAACATGTTGGAGCAAGGAGATACATAGATCAGAGGTTGGACGTTACACTGAAGCAAAACTTTTGATCCAGAGTTAGGCAATGATGCAGAATCTCACATTGCAGGATTTATGGTTTTGATAAGTCTCATCATCATTTAATGCTCACAACCACTTTTGAGTCTTTATCCAAAGGATTTTCCCCACGTGTACCTCTACTGTCTTGGGATAGCAAACTTTGGTGCAAAAGTGTGCTAGGCCCATGTGTTGCTTTTCCTTTTCCTTAATTCCTGCTAACAAATCCAGCTTAAGCATGGCTAAAAGCTACTAACCACCATGCTTGCTTCAAGAACAAGGGAGCGCTTTAGCATATGAAGGCTATATTCAATGCTTTGGTCAGAAATTCACCAAATCCCCAAAACCTTGTTTATGCAACCCGCTCCAGACCTATAACCAACAGCTAATTCAGCCTACGCCTGCATCCCATAATTGCACCAAACTAGCATACGAAGACTGTGACCAAAAGGCAAGGGGGAAGGATGCCAAAAAGCTAAAATCCCATTTGTTTTTCCCCCCAAAATCACAACAAATCCATCTATAAATAAGTTGCTCCATCACACTTTCAAGGGGATAGCTTTTGGACAGAGGGAGAGAATTATCAAAGGAAGAAGAGGAAATAGGGAAAACCTTCGCAAATCCAAAACAAAACCTTTTGTTCCTCCCTTTGAATCAAAGAACATAACCATTGTTCCGTTATTATCGCTGACACTAGAACGTCTGAAGGCAGCAGCTCAAACCTCCAAGCCGACACTCCAGATTCAAGGTAAGTCTTTCTGACTTTGCATTTTTTTGTCATTCAGAACATCATTAGTATGTAAATGTCACAATTAATGTTGTCCATATCATTTCATAAGTAGAAAAACTGTGGATCAGAGCTTCTTGATTAGGGCTAGACTCATATCTAGGATTAGAACTTCTATAAATTGTTGTGCTGTTAATCTTCTTATTTAATGTTTAATAAGAACTGAATAAATTGCTTATGTGCTGATTGAGAGTTGAAATATGGCATAGAAATTCTGATTTTCACTCACAGTTTTAGCACAACACATAAATTCTGAGTTCTCCTCACTGTTTTAACATACAAAACTTCTATGATTTTCCCACTGTTTAAGTACACTAAACTTCTGATGTTCACTCGCTGTTAACACACACTGAACTTCTGATGTTTTCACTCAGTGTTGTAACACGCACAAAATTTCTAAGACTTTCTCACTGTTCTAACGCACAGAAGTTCAACGCATAGCAACCCAGAACTTATGTGTTTTCCCTCTAACGTGTGTTGCAGGACCTCAGAGTGTACCAATCCAGAACTTCTAATTCCATTGACGTTCCTTTCTGAGTCATCACGCACCTGGCTTCAGAACTTTTGATCCTTATTTATTTTGCTTGTACTAGCATGTTGTTTCTGTCTTTCATTTATTTCCCTTTTCATCATTTTTAATATTAACATAAAAAGACATAAAAATATTTTCCTTTTAATTTATTTCCTTTTTTAATTCATTAAGACAAAAAACCATTTTCTAAACAAATCTTTTTCTTCTTTGCATTGCACATTTCAATATGGTTGTAATAGTAACTTAGGATTTAATTTGCAATCCCCATTTGTAAATTTGTACCCCCATCCCCCTATTGATTGTAATAGCGTAGAATCTTTACTTTCTGCATTTTTATTGATTTCATATGTTGTTAGTAATTAGGGTGTGTATGGCAAGATGTGAAATCAACGAATAAATCATCCTAATCAAGACTAAAATGCATGCAATCAAATACACTCGCACACTAGCACCCCTAGGGTTATTCCACTTGTTGCCTTATAAAAATGGCCATGTTATGCATGTGGGATGTCTTAGCACAAACAAATCAAAAAATATGAGATCATAGTCCCTCGATGACGCTATCAAAGTTGCCTTTCGAAATGATCTTAATCCCTAAAGAAAAATGCTAAGTCATCTCACAACATTGCTATCATGGTTATACGATGACCCACGCCCATCCCTTCACATGCAACAATGGGGCTTCTTACCAAAACAATGGTAAGATAGCAACGTCTAAAGGAGGAGGAAAAGAACACCTAAGACCTTTTGAGTAGGTAGATTGCTCCTAATTACTTGCTCAATTTCAAAACAAACATCCTTGCTATTTTCACAAACAAACACCAACACTTTCCAAACATCTTTCAAACTTGAAAAATTTTTCAAAAAGACAAACATCTTTGTATACATTCTTATGAACGAGAATCATTACAAAGATTGCCTAAACAAAGGCCTCTTTTAGAAAATACTTTCAAAAACTACACAAAGCATAATTTTCAAACAAAAGCAAGTGATCTAGCAAGTAACTAAGAGCCCATGGAAAACCATGGATGAAAAGGGTGCTAAAACCTTCCCTTTTCATAATTACCCCCCTAACTCAAGAAAACATCTCTAAAGGTCTTTCATGTGCTTTTTCACCTTGCCTTTTGGATAAAAGAAAAGTCGGTGGCGACTCTTGCTAACCGTAACATTTGTAATCAAACGCAAAATCTAAAGTTAGTTCTCTCGCCGTATCACAGTAAGCCTCTAGCATTAAAATCTAACAAAAAATATGATTCTAAGGTTTTGCAGGATATGGAAGAAACTTCTGATGGATCCTCATCAGAAGAAGACGAATTGTCTCTTCTCTCCAGAAGGGTCAATCATCTATGGAAGCAGAGACAAAGAAAATTAAGAAACCCGAGAAGATCAGAGAATCATAATGAATCCTCCTCCAGATATAGAAAGTCTAATTCCTCCCCTGGAAATAGAAGATCTGAAGCTTCCTCTGGTCATAGAAAGTCAAATAACAAAGACATAATCTTCTATGAGTGCAATGAACAAGGGCACTACAAAAGTGACTATCCAAGGCTTCAGAAGGAGAAGCCCAAAAAGTAGTTCTTCAAGGAGAAGAAAAGCCTCATGGCAACATGGGAAGATTCAGACACTTCTGATGTTGACTCAGAGTTAGATGATGAAAGATCCAACATCGCTCTTATGGAAAATGTGACAGAAGACAACGAAGCCTCTGGTTCACAGAATCAGACACAAAAGAGGTATTCCCTGATTTCACTATTAATTTTACTAAAGCTAAACTTGCAGAAAGTCTGAATGAAATTCTGGAAAGCTATCAGCAGATCAGAGTCAAATTCAAGAACCTGAAAAAGGATCTTATCTCTGACTCTGAAGAAACTGAGAGTCTTAGATTAGAAAATTATGAGTTAAAAGAAAATATTTTAAAATTAGAAAATGATTTACAAAACTCTCAGAAGGAAATAATCTCAGAGACTCCCAGTAATGCTGGTATGATCATCAAAGAGTATGATCACAGTTTCAGAAGTTTCTGGCTAAAAACATAGATAGAAGCAAGATGACTTCAATGATCTATAGGGTTAGCAGGAATGGCAGAAAAGGAATAGGATACCAAGGTAATGTATCTCCACCTAATAAAGTCATGGACCTAGTTATAAAACGTACACCACTAAAATCACACTTCACATACGGGCACACACATGACCTTAAATACACTAGTAATGATTATTCTGCCAAACCAAAATTCAAACAGAATTTTGGTAAAAATAACAAACCAGGACCCAAAAAGATATGGGTACCTAAGGACAAAATTATATATGTAGCAGATATCTTTAGCAGCAAGGCTAAAACACCAGTCATGGTACTTGGACTCTGGATGCTCTCGACATATGACGGGAAGAAAGCATATGTTCCAAAGCCTGGAACTTAAACCTGGAGGCTACATGGGCTTTGGAGGCAACCAAAGAGGAAATATCATTGGCTCTAGAACAGTAAGTAATGGTAATCTTCCTTCCATTAATAATGTGCTTTTAGTTGATGGATTGATGCATAACATGTTATCCATAAGTCAATTAAGTGATAACGGTTATGATATAATCTTTAATAAAGATTCATGCAAAGATGTTAGTCAGAAAGATGGAACTATCCTATTTAATGGAAAGAGGAAAAACAAATTTATAAGATAAAACTTTCTGAACTAAAAAGTCAGAATGTAAAATGCCTTCTTTCTGTTAACAACAAGCAATGGGTCTGGCATAGAAGATTGGGGCATGTTAGTATGAGAAGAATATCTCAGATTAACAAAATCAATTTGGTCAAAGGACTTCCTAATCTGAAGTTCAGCTTAGATGCTATGTGTGAAGCATGTCAGAAAGGCAAATTTGCAAAACCTGCTTTTAAAGCTAAAAATGTTGTTTCCACCTCTAGGCCATTAGAACTTCTACACATAGACTTATTTGGACCAGTGAAAACTGCGTCTGTCAATGGCAAGAAGTATGGGTTAGTGATCGTAGATGACTATAGCAGACGGACATGGGTAAAGTTCTTAAGACACAAGGACGAGTCACATTCTGTGTTCGTTGCCTTCTGTAACCAAGTTCATAATGAAAAGGGTCTTAGAATTGTCAAAGTCAGAAGTGATCATGGTGGAGAATTTGAAAATAAAAAATTTGAAACATTTTTTAATGAAAAAGGCATTTCGCATGATTTCTCTTGTCCTAGAACTCCTCAACAAAATGGAGTTGTAGAACCAAATAACAGAACATTGCAAGAAATGGCCAGAACCATGATCAATGAGACTAACATTATTAAGATCTTATGGGAAGAAGCAATTAACGCAGCGTGTTATATTCATAATAGAATCTTTATAAGACCTATTCTGGAAAAGACTCCATATGAATTGTGGAAGAACAGAAAGCCCAACATTTCTTATTTTCATCCTTTTGGATGCACATGCTTTATTCTGAATACTAAAGATCATATGAACAAGTTTGACTCTAAAGCATAGAAGTGTATTATGTTAGGATACTCTGAACGCTCAAGAGGGTACAAAGTATACAATACAGAAACACAGATTGCTGAAGAGTCAATCAGTGTTAGATTTGATGATAAGCTTGACCCTCAAAAGTCAAAGCAGAATGAATCTTCTGCAGATATAGAAGTTGAATTCACAGGTGCTGAAGATAACTCATCAAAAGCTCCCAACAGAGACGCTCCAACAACTCCAGAAGGAAATGTTACAAGTGCTCCAGTACCTTCTGTTGATCAAATCCAAAAAAGGTTATCCAGAAGCAGCATAGCTCACCCAGAAGATAAGATCCTGGGAAAGAAGGATGATCCAATCAGAACAAGATTAAAATTCAAAAACTCTGAAGAATCCCTCATGGGACTGTACTCACTGATTGAACCAACAACAATTGATAAAGCTCTTTTGGACAATGACCGGATTCTGGCAATGTAGGAAGAATTAAACCAGTTCACCAGAAATGACGTTTGGGATCTGGTTCCCAAACCAAAAGGATTCAACGTCATTGGAACAAAGTGGGTGTTCAGAAACAAAATGAATGAGCAAGGAGAAGTCACAGAAACAAGGCACGGCTGGTGGCATAAGGTTATAGTCAGCAAGAGGGGATAGACTATACAAAAACCTTTGCTATAGTCTCCAGGTTAGAATCTATCAGACTCTTAATCTCTTTTGTTGTAAATAATGGCATCACTCTGTATCAGATGGATGTCAAAAGTGCATTCTTAAATGGGTACATAGATGAAGAGGTATATGTGAACCAACCCCCTGGGTTTGAAAATTCCAAACACCTAGAATATGTTTTCAAACTAAAGAAGTCACTCTATGGTCTGAAACAAGCTCCTAGAGCTTGGTATGAAAGGCTAAGTAACTTCCTGTTAGAAAAGGAATTCACCAGAGGGAAAGTGGACACAACCTTGTTCTGTAAGACATTTAAGAATGACATTTTAGTTTGTTAGATTTACGTAGATGATATCATTTTTGGATCCACTAAACCTTCTCTGGGAAGAGAATTTGCTAAGTGCATGCAGGAAGAGTTTGAGATGAGCTTAATGGGGGAACTTAAATTCTTTTTGGGCATTCAGATAAACCAAACTCCATAAGGAACTTACATTCATCAGAGCAAATATATCAGAGAACTTCAGAAGAAATTTGACCTCTCAGAATGTAAGCCCTCAAACACTCCAATGCATCCCACGTGCATTCTGGAAAAGGAAGAGGTAAGTAAAAAGGTAGAAAATAAAATCTACAGAGGTATGATTGGATCTCTCCTCTATCTTACGGCTTCAAGGCCTGATATTTTATTCAGTGTTTGCTTATATGCTAGATTCCAATCAGATCCTAGAGAATCTCACTTAACAGCAGTTAAGCGAATTTTTAAGTATCTGAAAGGTACTACTAATCTGGGTTTGTTTTATAGAAAATCTAATGAATACATCATAGTAGGATACTGTGATGTTGACTTTGCTGGAGACAGAGTAGAGCGTATAAGCATTTCTGGAAGCTGCCAGTTTCTGGGAGACAACCTGATCTCATGCACCAGCAAGAGACAGTCCACAATAGCGTTGTCAACAGCAGAAGCTGAATACATAGCAGCTGCTGGATGTAGCACTCAAATGCTATGGATGAAAAGTCAACTTGAAGACTTCAACATATTTGAGAGTAACATTCCTATCTTCTGTGATAACAATTCTGCCATATGTCTATGCAGAAATCCCATTTTACATTCTAGGGCTAAGCATATAGAAATAAAACATCACTTTATTAGGGATTACATTCAGAAAGGAATTCTTACTTTAAAATTTATTGACACAGACCATCAATGGGCTGATGTGTTTACAAAACTCCTTTCTGAAGATAGATTCAATTTCATTCTGAAACATCTCAGCATGAAATTGTGTCCAGAATAAAATGTTTTATTTGCATATTCTAACCCTCAGAATTTTATTTTTTTCTGTGAACATCTGATCACCTTGTCTTCAGAAGTTAGGAGTACAGTTGCCTCAGAATCTATCTATGAAGATATGAACTTTTCATTTCAAGGATAGAGGCATGCAGTTCACACCATCAAACATATGTCATCCTATCACAAGATACCTTCTGAGGCTGAATACGCGTTCAAATTATGAAGGGTCCAAGGCTCTGATTGGATGCATTGAGACACTTGTCATTTGTTACTGTTCAATATCTCTCTAAATCCCCTAATTTCAGGTTTCACTAATTCAGTATAATCATTACTTATTTTCTCTTTCTTACTGCTTACGTTTTCTAAAGAATTTATATAAACTCAATTTAATATTTCATTCATTCACGTTTTACCACCTTCAATATTCTCTCTTGCTCTAGTTTTTCAAAAACCCTTTCTATCAGTTTTCCTCAAAGAATCTTTGTGAACAATGGCATCCTCATCAAGCCTCAAGAATCTCAACAATGCTCCTGGTTCTTCGTCAACTGAGCAATATGAGGAGCCCATCAGAACACTGCTCACTCCAATCGACAACCTTGAAGTTATCTGTGAATTGATCGTCGATTTTGAAAGTTTACAAGAAAACGGGTTTAATCTGTATGAAGATGTAACTGCACAAGGATGAAATAGATACTTTGATCGTCTGTTGGGTCCAACTTATTCCATTCTTGTTAAAGAGTTTTGGATTCATACTACTTCATCCAACCACCAGGTCACGTTATATGTCACGGGGAAGAAGATAGTGATTACAGAAGATTTGATTGGGAAACTCATTGGATACAATGGCGGAGGAGTCAGATGTATTGATATGGTTGATAAGTGTTCTGACCTAAAATACATTGCTAGGGTCATCTTCATTTCTGGACATCCATCCAGTAAGATCAGAGACTTGAAAGATCACTACAAAATTTGGGCTAGAATAATTCTGGGATGTATCAATCACAAGAAGCCTACAAGCACTCCTGATTACATCAACATTGATCAGCAGTTTCTGATATACTTCATTGCAAAGAAGACCAAAATAAATCTTCCAAATTTTATCTTCAACCATCTCAGAAAAAATGTGAAAGAGACAAGAGAAGAAGAAAGAACTAAGAAGGATTGGGTTCCTCTGGGAAGACTGGTTTCAGATATTCTGACAGAAAATAGGCTGATAGAACATATGACAGAGGCTCAAGAAATCAACACTCTGGAAGCAACTGCTGGGAAACCACTGAATGCCAAGAATCTGAAGAAACATGAAGATTATTAAAAGCATTAAGAAGGAACCTACAATTTCTTCTCATGGGGTCATCACCTCTAGGAGAATCCCTCTAAAGGATTTTCCACTATTCTCTGAGATAGATGCCTCTCCAGGGACTGTAGTTAGATACCTTGAAGTTTGCAAGGAAGATGAGACTATTCCAGAAATCAACATCCAAGCCCTGCACAAGCCAGCTCCAGAGGTTGTGCTAAAGAAATCCAGAAAGAGGAAGGCAGCAGGAGAAGGGTCCTCTCAGAGGACACCCAAAGCTGCGAAAAAGAAAGGTAACACATCTTTTGTTTATGTAGTAGAATCAATAGTTGTTCCAACATCTGAAACCATTCCCCCTCAACCAACAGAAAATCCTTCACCTCAAGCATTTAAGGATTTTGACATAGACTTTGACCCATCTGTAACTCTTGGCAATTTCTTAAATGATCCTCACTCCCCCAATCCAAATCCAGAACAACATCACCCAGAACTTGCAAGAGTTCTCTCTGATATTGAACTGTTTGACCAAGACTTTTCGTCACCAATCCCAGAAAATCCAAACACTCAATCTCAACTTCCAGAAAATCCACAACCACACTCTCCTCAACCAGAACATCAAAACCTCAACTCACCCCAACCAGAAAATGAAAACCCCCTCACTCCTCAAGCTGAAAATCCATCTTCTGAAATACCTAAACCAGAAATTCAACATGCTACCGCAAACCAATCAGAAGACTCCCTTTCATACTCTGATACCACTACCCCAATTCCTGGGATAACAGAACCTCTTACGGTTCGTTTACCTCTCTCCATTCATGATATTTCATAAATACCTTCACCATATGAATCCACACCACCAAACACTCCTTGCTCACCAATCTTGATTTCCGATTCTTCAACTCCCTCACCAATCAACCGTCCAGCTGATCACCTCAGAATTGTCATTGATCTAGAAGCGCTGGACTATCTAGCTTCCACCTCAAATAAAATTGCCATCCCCAAACCTAAACCAACCTTAACCAAATCAGATGTTGGTAAGAACTTGTTGATTTTTGAAACAGAAATACAGGAATGGGTTACTTCTTTGAAGCAAGCAAGTCAAGAGAATTCTAACCCTGCTGCTTTTGATTCTCTGTGGGATAGATTTAGAAAATGGTTCAACTCTCAATCCCAGAAGCTGAAAGAATTGAGCAATAAGATGGCTCAGCAGAACTTCAGTGATCAGCTGGAAGCCTTCAAAGATAAAGTTCTAAGCCACTGGGACAAGAAAGAAATTCTTTTGCTGGAAAATGCTCCCTGGAAAGAGAACCAACCTTCAGAAGCCACTAAACCAGATTCTGATAGTCACCCTCTGACTACTGCTCCAAAAAAGGTAATTGCAACAAAAGAAGTTGTTCAATCAGAAGAGGTTGTAGAGTGTTCTGAACGACATGCAACCCCTGAAGATACACCAGCTTCGTCTCTAGTCATGCAAACTCTGGAAGAGTTAAAGAAGGAGAATTCTTTAATCCATGCCATACTGGATAAGCAAGAAGACACAAATAAAGAGATCAGGGATATTTTAGACAAACAAGAAGATACTACAAAAGAAATCAAAGACATTCTAGGAAAGCTGGAAGAATGAAGCACTCAAATTTAGAGCTTGCTGGAAGTGTTGTTCACACACCTTCCCCCTTCTTCTTAGATTTTCTTTAACTCTTTATCTGTATTTTTTCTTATCCTCTTTGTTTCTGAAAAATGTCATTGCATTTTGTTTTCAATATAAATCATCTTTCTTACTCTGATTATATTGCTTTTTGATACTTGACAAAAAAGGGGAGAATGTAAGATATTTTCAATAACAGTATACCGGGACAAAGTCTCAAACATTCTGAATATCTTAACTTCTATGTTTTCTAAAAGCTTGAACAGGAACATATTTTGATAAGGACAGAAGGAGATGCATCAAAAGCTCTGACAAGAAGGAATTTCAAGGAAGTAACTCATCTCTATCTGAGTAATCAACTAAGGGGGAGACTCTCTTAAGCGTTTTAGTTCTATATTTTTTATTGAAAATCCTAGTTTTTGTCATCATCCAAAAAGGGGGAGATTGTTAGAACATAGTTTAATTCTACAACCCTTAATTAGAGTTTTGATGATAAAAAACACAAAGAACAGATATGCACTCTAAAATTGTGTTATTTTGTATGCAGAACTTCTGACTAAAACAACATCAGAATTTAAGCCACATAGGCCTTCAAACTGAGCTAATCAGAAGGTTCTGAAGAATGATGATCAAAATCTGCGTTAAAGTAAAAGATACTTTGACTCTGAGCAGAAGTCTAATATAGACCATTATATCTTCACATCTCTGAGTCATCAAAGTTCTGAAGTAAAAGCAGCATGCAAGATTCTAGTTCTGAAGAGTTACTTTTCAATTAAGACAGTATCATATGCACTAGATTCATTCAGACAAGAATCTTCTGAATATGGAAATTTCATTAAGTGTCCATCATCACTCTTTATTTTGGACAAGATTTCCACGCTATATAAACAAGCTTAAAGGACAAATCGTTTACGATTTTGACACACGACTTCTCATACATCTTAAACGCTGCAAATATTCATATTCTCTTATACTCTCAAATTGTGTAATATCACAGTAGTGATACAGTTTTTGTAACGAAAAACAACAGTACACATTAAATCATTTTCTTTTGATTAAGCTAGTTTTGCTTGAGAAAAACCGGGTTGTGGTTGTACTCAAGAAGACTTTGGCCGTTGTCAAAGTAGTATTGTAATCAGTTTAAATTAGTGAATTAAGTCCTCGTTGGAGAGAGGAGAAATCACCTTGGCGGGTAGACTGGAGTAGTTTGAGATTAAACGAACCAGGATAAAAATATTTTGTCTACTTCTTTTGATTTTAAGTTTCAATTAAACCCCCCTTCTTGTGTTTTTCACTTCTTCAGTCTCAGCTAGAGGATTCAATCCATTATCAGACCCTTTGGAGTGAATATGATAGCTTTGGCATCAAGGAGGTCTTGAACGTTGTTTTTCAATGCCATGTAATTCTCAATTGTGTGGCCCAGAGACCTTGAATGGAATTCACAACAAGCACTGGTATCATAACCTTGAGGGAGAGGGTTTGAAGGATGACCAAGCTCTATCAACTGGACTAACTGGCCTTTTAACAAATGGGGGAGGAGTTGAGCAAAAGGCATAAGTATAAAATCCACCCTTCTTTCAGGACTTTCTTCCTCTTTTGTCCTCATTTCCCCTGGGGTTGTTGATTCAGTTGAAAAGGTGCATATCGTGTTTGCTGAACATACGAATGGCTCTATATGCACCGTTGTTGATGAGAGATTGACTGATGCCTAGCCACCCTAGGTTGTTGAGCCAAAATTATAGCATATACTCAAGGAACATATCGAATAGGATGAACAACTGATGCTTGAAAGTGCAAAGCTTGATCTTGATGATAGAACGGGGTCTTCCCTTTGTCGATAGTAGCACTAGTATGTCCTTATTTCTTCTTGAGAAGGCCAAAGCAAGGTTTCTTGTTACTTCCACTAATAGCGCTAGATGTACCCTGAATTTTTCCCGACTTGAGTCCATCTTCAATACATTCCCCAATGGTAACCAAGTCAGAAAAAGAAGTTGAAATACTACCAAGTACATGTTGGAGATATGGGTCTTGCAATGTGCCCATGAACAAATAAGTAAATTCACGATCCAAGAGAGGAGGTTGCACCCTTGCAGTTAATCCATGCCCCCTTTAGGCGTACTATTTGAAGGACTCTTCAGATTTATATGTCATCCCTTGTAGCTGAGTACGGCTAGGAGCCATGGCAGTATTATAATGGTAATGTTTCAAAAAGGCTTCAACAAGCTCTCCCCAAGTACTGATGTGAGTTCTCTCTAATTTCATATACCAGTCTAACAGTGCCCCTATCAAGCTAACTTGGAAGAAACGCATGAGCAATGTCAGCATAAGATGCCATCTTGTGACAGTAAGAATGAAGATAGTCTCTGGGAAGGAGGTGCCTTTATATTTGTCAAAATCAGGAACCTTGAACTTGGGAGGAATAACTACCACCGATACGAGGCACATTGCAGCAGTATTGAATCCCGAAGTCTTGATACCTTCCATAGCTTTGAGACATTCTTCAAGAGAATGGTACATTTTTGTAGTTTCAGCAACTCCAGCGGCATGATTCACGTGGGGCTCATCAAGATCAATGATGTCATGATGATCATCAATATCATTCCGAGGAATTCCTGTAGGGGTCTCAACATTTGCATTATTATTCCCTCCATTTTAGAAGTGGAAGGGGAAGTAATGGCAAGCTTGGAAACACTTTGATGTAGCTCTTCTTGGCCCTTGATGATAGCATGAAGGGTTTCCATAAGCTGATCCATTCGGGTGCCCATGGTATCCATATTTCGGCGGAGAGCATTCTGATTTTCTTCGAAGAGATCCATAAGTCTTCGCTAGTTGCTTCTTGTACGGTAGGGATGTAGGGAAGTTGTCTTTGTTGTTCACTGAAGTCTGATTGAAAAGGGACCCCAATAAGTTTTTGTTGTGAATAATGAATACATGATAATATGAATGCATGTTTCATCTTCATTTCTGGGGAAATCCAAAGACTCGTCTATTCATAAGTATCTTTTAACAAATTTTCATTTTTTGAAGAGCTCAACCAATGAGACTTTACTTTGGAATTCCTTAGATATGAGATGCCTATACATGATGGTATGATGTCATGGTATGCTATGGCATGAGATCTCAGCTCCACATATTTTAGATAACCACTGTGTAGTCCTTTCTATAAACTGGACGTAACAGGATCAAAGGTCTGACGTCACATGCATTGAGTCAAGGTAACCACCCATAAGGTATGTACTAGGCGTTTATCACCTGCCGAACAAGCATCTGGGAAAATCTCAGAATCTACGCTCTTCCTTTGGATATTATAAACATCCCAATTACTCGGTAATTAGTAATGTTCGTAGGAAAAACTCGTATGACTGCATCATCGCGTGACAACTACTTCCGGATTACTTCGTCATAGTCTCCGTACTACACATAAAAAGGCTAGGATAGGTTAATGGTTCTACGGCTCTCAGCTTCTCTGGCTCCCAGGTTGAAAGCAGCAATGTCTTCTCATTTTCTCAGTAAATAATGCTACATTTAAGGGGACCTCCACTGAGTAGGGAATCTCATGCCTCCTTCTTTGGGATTACTCCCTCAAAGTTCATGACTATACCGCCCGTCCTAATCCTATGTGTAACCCCATGTCCGGGTATAGGACTTGTCAAATGTAATCACCTACCCCAACATCACAAAAGATACAACATATCTAGAATATGTGAGTAGCAACAGTATAATGCAATACATACAAAAGAAAGAAATAAAGAAATAAAGAGGTAAAGCAAATAAAGCAAATAAATAAACACCCATATAAACAAATAAACAAAACAAGGATTGACTTGCATAGGGGGAGACTAAAAAAACCTAATTGTTGTCATACAAAGATGGACCTAATATTGAGTATAAAAGGGAAATTTCTATCTAAGTTAGCATGCACGGATAAGAACCTAATGTCTAATTAGTTCATATATTAAAGAATATGAAACTAACATCCTAAGGGAGCATGTTATAAAAATAAAATAAGCATCAATAAAAATGAGACAGTGTTTGTAAAGAGTGATCATGCATAGTGAGGGGTGAAGTATCAACTGATGTGCAAAGGTCATCCAATAGAGGCTTGGGGCTCATGATGTAAAAATTAAGACAAGTATGGAAATAATCAAGAATGAGATGTAAAAGAGCTACAATGATACCAAATGGAGAAGGTTCGTTGCCTCTTTAAATGCGTGCGATAAACTCAAAAACTTATGGGAATTTTTCCGATGATCAACCAAATTAATACTCAAGTGCACAAGGGTCGTGTCAATAGTCGATCTCAAAATCATGGCAAAATTGATGACAAAATGACTAGTATCATGAAAGGCATAAATGGAATGCTTGGTGTATGGTAATTGAATCAGGTTATGATTAACCAAGGGCTGAACTTGATTAATCTCGTGAGAGTAGGTGTTCCTACTCTCAACCATGAGACCTTTTATGCATGGGAACACTTGGTATATGGACCAAAGTGATTGATTCAAGTTATGATTAATCAAGGGCAAAACTTAATTAATATCGTGATAATGGCCATGCCTAAACTTAACTATGAGACCCTTTAAGAAAAGCTTGGTACAGGGACCAGGGAGAGAGAGAGAGAGATAAGTTGCTTCAATGTATAAGATAAAAATCAAAATCCCATACAAGGTGGCTATATGTGTGCTCCTAGAAAGTGGGACTAGCGTGATACTAGTATTCTAAATGACAAATTGGAACAATTGATTGAGTAGTTGTCATTGTAGAAAAGCTCAGGACCAAACTATGAATGTGTGCAAGTGTGCATTTGTAAGTGGATACCTTTTAATTGATGATGAGCCCAAGAGGAGGCCATGCATTTTAATTGGACGAGATATGCATAATAGCAATAATTAAAACATATAAATAAATTAGCAAAGAAATAAAATTATAAACTATTACAAACCATATGGGAATGGGGATACAAGTTTACGAATGGGGATGTATCGACAATACGATTAAAAATCTAAATAACAAACAATACAACCCAATTGAAATTAATTTAAATAACTAATTAAATTAAATCATCATATTTAATATAATTAATTAATAAATTAATTAATAATATTAAATAACATTTCTCAATTTAATTGGTTATTTAAAACAAATATATTTTTGTATTTTTTAATTGATAGAAATCAAAACAATTAAACAAAATAATATACTACAAAAAAATAAAAGAAAAGACAAATGGGCCTGAAATCAGAAGTAGACAGGGGGGTGTGAACAGAAATTGGGGAGCTGGGCCAGTGAGTGTTAGGCCCAAAAACAAATTTTTGCTTGAAGCAGAAAAAAGACCAAAAAAAATAAAATATTAGAATGGGCTTGGACTATGAAGTAGACAGGGGGGTGTTGAAAGCAGGATCTCTAATCCCATTTAGTAATCTGCTGGATCTGGTGTATGTTTCCATGAAGGTTCACCATGGGGAAGCGTGGCTTGGAGCATTTGATCTCCATCTCAAGGTTGTTGGAGGAGGTGTATGGTAAGGCTGATGAGGATGCTACATGGAATCTAAAAATTTAATTAAACAGGTGGTGACAAGTGTCACCACCGCATTAGTTCCTTAATGCATGATTATTCAACAAAAACAAAAAACCAATTAATCAAATTAAACATAAAAAATATAACCCTCTCTACCTCAGTCTTCCATGCTCTCTCCCTTTTTTCCACTACAAACAACAAACATGATGGACAACTCAAAGAAAATAGATCTAGCACAGTGATTCTCAATAACAAACGACGAGGATCATGAAGATCCCAGGCGGCGATGATGAACATCATGGCGGAGCCTCCACGGATTATCCTGATTCTCAATTTTTTTTTCATCATTCTTTTTTGTCTCTTCCTTCCGACTTCTAATCTGCAACTTGATTTTTCAGATGCTGGCTGGTTGAACATAGATCTGAAAAGGAGGATTCGAAACCCTACGCTTACGATCCGTGATTTTTCGGCGATGATGATGATGATGCGGCGAAGTTGTCGTTTCTGAGGATACTTTGGTGAGATCTTTATGTTTTTCAGTCTTCTTCTCTTGATCCAGAGCTTGCGATTCCGCACTTCTTTTCCTCTTATTATTTCAATTTATGAAGGGTTTAGTGTAGCGAAAATGATGATGATAGCTTAGGGTTTGATTTAGATTCATAGTTGATAAGTGTTTTGTGGCTTTGTGTGCGATTTTCTGCTTTTTCTGAAGGTTTTGTGTGTTTGATTTTTATATAGTTCTAAAGGGTAGTTTGAGGAAGATGATGAACTCGTTTTAGGGTTATTTTCGTTTTTGTTTTTTTTTTTGAAAAATATTGTATATTTTCTGAAGGGGTTTTGAATAAGATGGAAGATGATATTGTTAGTTTTTGTTGTGGCTGCCATCTGTGTTTTTTCTTCGAACATTCCCCTCTTTCTCTCTTTTTTGCTATATTTTTTGTCCCTGTTATATTGAAAAGAAGGGTTTTTTTTGGGAGGGGAAGATAACATGAGTTTGAACTGTTTTGTTTCCCTGCTTTGTTGCTTTCTTGATGTAGTTTTTAGTTTTCTATTCTTGTGTATGGTTTTGCATCATTTGGACTATTATGTTTGGTTTTGGACAGCGGTATGCATAAGATATGTAGGGATGGATTTGGATTATTAGAGCAAGCTGTTTTGTGATGATTTTGGCTTGTTGTGTTTGGTTTTAAAGTAAAGTAGACTGTTTGCAGGAGATCTGAGCTTTTGACGATGTTTTTTTATTGATTTTGTTGCTGCAGTAACCTGTATCTTAAGTTGTCTTATTGTGAACCAAATCAGTTTTTGTGATTTGCAATAAGAACACTCTTAGGCCAATGATAGAATCTAATTTTTATTTGCAAGATAATGAGGCCTTTGTTGGGCTTTAAGCACATGATTTAATTCAAATCATTGTTTCTGATTCCTTCATAAACCCTAATGATGAGATTAGAAAAAAACTTTGCTTGAAAACTTCTTGTTTATATTTTAATGTATATGTGCTAATCATGTCTTCCCTGTCTTGTTTCATGAGGTGGTGTTAATGGATGAGCTTGGAAGAGCATAGAGGAAGACTTGAAGAAGAAGTTATAGAAAGGCATGAGAACAAGATGCTTGAATGATGAATTTATGAATGATGAATTTGTTTTATGGAAATTGGATAAATCTTGGACCTTTGGTTGGATCTTGAATCTTGTTTATCCATTTTGTCTTAGTGATGGTGAATGGAAATTGAATGAACCTTGAAATTTTTGAATGGACGAAATATTCCTTGTGATTTGAATTGGGACCATGCCTTGATCACAATGGGAATCGACAACATCATCTCTTGAATGAATTCCATAATGAATGTTTTAACCCGATTACTTGAATATCAAACAAAATATGCATGAATGAATCCTCCGTCTTTGCATAATTAAAGAAACTTGATCCAATCCCCAAAACATCATTCGAATGAATGAATTCCGCTTTACTTCTTAATTCAAATCCAAATCTACTTGCATGAAAAGAATCAAAGAATGGAGGCAGTGATAATGCCTTGATCATAACGTGAATCTACAATCGTCATCACATATATCACGACTCAAACTTTATAACTCAAACCACAAGCCTTTACTTTGATGAAGTCCCCAAAACAAAACCTAAAAAGGATACCTCGTTGACAAGATAAATGAGGCTTGAAGCATTAAAGGATATTTCTATTTAAAATGAAACCCTAATCTCACGATTAACAATAGGGAAATGAACCCTAAATCGGGATCTTGATTGAAACCATTGATGAACCCTTGAGAACATATAAGTGACAACCCAAACATCTGTATTAATGGACTTCAACCAACCCATCCATGAAGGATGCAAAACCCTAATCCACATGAGCTTCCCACTGAATGAAGAAAATGGTTTGATGATCCTCAGTAAACATAATGCTTACGATGATGGAGGGACATAAACTTAGATATCGAGGAAATGATGCTCAAGATAGTCACGGTATTAAAACCCTAATTCACAAGTCCACCGCTCAAGAGAAAAACTAGATGAGTCCACCTTTATTTTAACTGAAGGAATCTCAAACCAATGGAAACCCTAATTTCTGACTGGACAACTTAGGAGATAGTAACTGAGGAGCAAACCCTGATTTTTCATCACACCTAGGGAAATAAACCCTAATCCAAGATCTTGATGAATTTGAATGAGAAATAGCCTTGTACATGGATTAATAAGAAACTCATGATAACCATACTTCAAAACATGATTCCACTTGCCACTACCCAAGGCGGGGCCAAGGAAATAAATTGTAGAATGTAGAAGCCTCGAACCAAAATTGAACCCTAGTTATCACAACCACTGATGCTTTGAACCACTGCCTTATTGAATGAAGGAATGATGTGTGATTGACCTAATAAAAATGATGCAAATGAAATGCAAAGCCTAAGCCAGACAAAAGTAAAATAGGTAAGACAAATTTGGGGTATCACAGTGGCACCTCTCAAATTTAAAAACTAGTTGCAACAGTAATGACCATATCTTATACAAAAAGACGTCTTCGGAATATCATATAGTTTAACACGAATTTGATGATAACCCGGCCTCAAATCAATCTAGTTGAACATATAAGCACCCACTAACCAATCCATCAAATCACCAATCCTTGGGAGTGGATACTTATTCTTAATAGTCACTTTTTTCAACTATCGGTAGTGTACACACAATATCATACTTACATCTTTATTCTTAACTAACAATACAGGTGCACCGCACAGGAAAACACTCGGTCGAACAAACTTCTTCTCAAGCATTTCTTCTAGTTGTTTCTTCATCTCATTCAGATCTAAAGCTGACAATCTGTAAGAAGCCATTAACATTGGAATCGTACCTGGCACCAACTCTAAAGAAAAATCCGCTTCATGTTCTGGAGGAAAATCACTTATATCATCTTGAAATTCCTTTGGAAATTCACAGACAACAAGTAGTCCAACATTCGCGGATTCACGATCAATATGCAACGATGCAAACATTGCAAACATCAAACTTAGTATTCTATAAGTTCATTCACTTGATTCATAGTCAACAACATTAGTTCTCCATTATCACCTAACTTAGGGAACCTCAAAGTCTTATTATAACAGTTGATGTGAACATAGTTGAACTCTAACTAGTTCATTCCAAGAATAACATCAATTTGGTGTAAGGTTAGACACACCAAATCCATCACAAAAATCTTACCATAAATGGTCAGAGGACATCTTGAACAAACATAAGTATTAGTAACATAACCACTAGCAGGAGTATCTATTACCATACTACCATTCATATCAAACAACTTCAATCCCAACATGTTAGCACATTCACGCGAAATAAACGAATGAGTAGCACCATTATCAATAATAGTAACCAATTAAACATTGTTAATAAAACAAATACCTCAAATTAAGTTGTCCTTCTTGGAATCCTCCGATTCACTCAAAGAAAACACTACCATTAGTCTAGGCAGTAACATCCTTCCTCGGCTTCTAACAGTGGGTACTGATATGATCCTGCTCTCCACAATTGAAATAGGTTGGACCATTGTTCTTGTATTCAGGAGCATGATGACCCATCTTACCACATTTGTAACATCTTTGAACCTTATTCTCACATTCATTGGAATAGTGACTTGGTTCACCACACATATAACACTTGACAGGAGCGGGAGCTCCTCTCACACTTGTCTTCTTCCCATCGGAAACCTTCTGTTTTCCTTTATCACATGGAGCATCATAAGGCTTCCTCGGTCTTGATAAAATTTTCCTATTTTCTCATTCAAATTCTTGTAGTGAGTTGAATGAGCTTTGCTATCTTCTCCATAGATCCTACAGTTGTTCACCAACTTTGGAAACCTACAGATCTATTGATATCCAATTTCAAATTTGATCTCTGAAATAACCGGCGGAACAAACATCAAAATGAAATCAATGAAGTCACCATCGAACGTTTTTTATCCCACGGGAAGGGAAAGGTAAACATCGAGTAAACCTGAGAAGGGTGAAATCAAGGTCAAATGACCGAGAGATACAGGTAAGGGAGTCGATTACACAAGGGGAAGGTATTATCACTTCTCACGTCTGTGGTACTCCACGGGATCCACTCTTGTTGTTCAAATCAAAGGATGTATTCTAATCTAAAGCTTAAGAGCTAAAAGGAAAAAAAAGTCAAAGAGGGAATGCTTGCAAAAGAAAACACGGGGAAAAGAAGGAATATTTACAAAGTTTTGCTCGCCTAGGCCCCATGACCAAATGCCTATGTGTCCCTTTTAAGGAATTAGAGCGATGTAGTTCGACTCAAAAGTTTTGGTTTGTTGTATGTTTTTAACTTGAAAAATAATTTTAAAAGAAAAAGCCAAGCAGCAAAATGAAGTTTGAATTGGTTGGTGTTTTTTATCTTGAAAAAATATTTGAAAATGTTAGAGTGTTTTATGAGTTTATTAAAGAAAAAGGTTTTAGTTTTAAGGATTCAAAAAGAAAAGAAAATATCTAAGGAAACTATCTAGCTTTAACCCTAATGTTATCATGCAATGGTTGATCCTATAGTTCAGTTTGAAAGGGAAATATCTACCTATGTTAGCATGCATGGATTATAATCCTAATGTCTAATTTTCGTAAAAAACGAAATAAGCGTATCCTAACAGAGCATACAAATGTTAAAAACCTAAAGAAACACACACACAAGTGCGATCACACAAAGTCGAAACCAAAACAAACAAACAAAGCTTGAGGAGTATCTGCTCACTCAAGTAGCACACACCTAATCAAGGTATCATGGAACCAATATAGGACAAGGAGAGGGATACCTAACCATAATATCGTATCATCGAGGTAGGATAAAGGAAGTGGGGTACTTGACCAAGATATTGAATCAATAAGGTAGGATAAAGGGATGCTTAGTCAAGAGTTCGAATCGTCGAGACAAGAGAAATGGGGGGAAGAGTGGTTCTTAACCGTGATATCAAATCATCAAGGAAAGAAAGAAAGGGGTGTCGACTGTTAACCAAGATATCGGATAATCAAGGCAAGAGAAGAACGAAAGTGAATCATCATAAGCGACTAAACATTTGACAAATATATCAAATATCTAGGTAGGATATAGAAGGTTTTGTACCCAAAAATTTTCCCTCCCATATTCCTCAAGACATTTCAAGAAGAATCTCCAAGTGACTCAAGTTGGCTCAAGGGTGGGACAGTCAAATCACCTCCTAAGGCAGTCAAGTCAAAATTAGGGTTTTGTGTTGCATCAAGGTCCTTACATCCAAATGACCTCAATTGCTCCCCAATGTCCTAATATGTTCTCAAGTTCATCCATGTCAAATTTCAAGCCTTGCAGAGGAAGTTTGGTCAGTCAATTGCTCAAGAGGCCCAAAAATCGACTGTGCTAAGGCAAAAGTCAACTGTGTCCTAAATACAGTCAAACCTCAAGATTTTTTGTCAACATTCTCATTTTGAAGGATAATTCATAATTTGATCAAGGGTTTATCATGATTCATCAAGGATTGCTCAAAATTCATCAAGATTCAAAAGTTGCTAAATTATGGTTTTGTAGGAAAAGTCAACTCAACTTTGAACAAGCATAACTTTCTCAGACTTTATGATAAATGACCCATTAAAAGCTCATTTTGAAGAGGATGCAATTTCCTACAATCCATCTTCACACCCCAAGATCAATAAATGCACTCACAAAAAGTTACAAATTTGGACATTATAGGTCATTTTTGAAAGTCAACAAACACACCTTTTTTTCCAAAGCTTATAACTTAAGCATGGAAGATCAAAATGGTATGAGACCAAAAGGGTTGATTAGATGACATCTCAAGGTTTATAAAAAGTCAAATAACACCTCCAAAAGTTCAAAATTGAAGAAGTTATGCATTGTTGAAGTTGGCCATTTTTCCAAATTTGCCAAAAGTCAACTATCCTCAAAATTCCAATTTTTGACAAAAGGGCCCACTTTTTTCCACTTGATATGGTCTTGTCATGCCACACACGTGTCCCATACTTGGTTTCATGGCCATTCATTTATTTTTCTATTTTATTTAATTTTTATTGATTTAATTCATTTTTAATCAATATTAAATCAAATAAAATCTAAAAATTGATGAAATAATATCTTTGTGATTTGTACAACTTTCAATCATCATCATGAATCAAATCAAACTCGTATCATGGCTTTTCATGCACAAAAAATCAGATTTGGCCTATATTTGGAAACTTGATAATGGTGATCATATCAAATCTCAAAACCTTGAATGCACTTGGATAAAAGCCCAACTCTTGACCTAATTCACTTCTAATACACATGTGCAAGCAAGCCAGACCAGGAATAGGCACAAACCACTGCTGAAACGACCAACTCAGAACTGAAAAAAACCTTGAAAAAGTGGGGATCGAATTCTTGTTTTGAGGCATTTTCAAAGCAAAAGCTCAACACTACTCCCTTGCCTGATATCCTGTCAAGCTGTAGCAATCAAAACCAGCCCTTGAGACCCTCTAAAACTCGCTGTAAGTCATCATGAATCAAGCTCTGAACATGGAATCCAAATCTCCAATTCTTGCATCTTTTCTTTAAAATCTTGGCATATTTGTGTTTGTTATTTGATTTAGAATGTTTTGGCATTATCCAATTTGATTTTCATGGCCTGTATAACGATGCCCGAATCTAGGGTTCATATGTGTTGTTTTTAGGCGTTTGTGTTACAGGGAAAATTGGATCAAACACTGGTTATAGGGATACTCAGGAAGCAGAGACGAACACATCCATGTTCTTGGATGGTATTTTCATGGCCTGGGAGAGATTTTTGAAATATCCTATGAATCTTCCTGCGGATAAAAATCCGCAGGTAAACGAACTAGGGTTTCGTTGGAGAAGACGATTAGGTGTCTTCCCCTAATTGGTCTATTTAAATCTCGCGCCACTTTTTTTTTATTTCCAGCATAATAATTGAATTTTGAATATAATAATTGTTTTGTATCCCATTAACAAAAGAACGCGTTGGTTGAGTTGGCAAGCAGGTTAATGCATAGTCCATTGGGACCTGGGTTCGAATCCCAGGTCCCCCAATACTTTATTGCAATTTTATTTCAGGCGTTCACAGGCAGCACTCCAAGCGTGGATTACCATATGCCCCTAGATCTCAACTGCCAAGTGGCCCACCAGGCAGATCCAATGATCCAAGGTTGAAGGACCACCGTGGACTCAAGTCAACAAGCGCCTATTGGAGTGGAAAAGTCAAACAGGCTGGACGCTAATGGGCCTCAAAAATTGCTAACCATGCTCCCAGATCAGGCCCACACCCCCCTGAGTATTTCTTTACATTTTATTTCTTTTTTCTTATTTATTTATTTTTATTATTATTATTATTATTATTATTAAAAATTAATTAATTAACCAATTAACTTTTTCATAAAAACCATAAACAACAAAAATAATATTTTTATTAATTCCATTAATTTTATTATTTATTTTTGTAAATAAACATTAATTAATTTATTTAGTTTAAATAGGTTTAACATTAACATATTTTGCAATAAATTAAAATTAATTTAGAATTAGGTTTTTAATATTTTTAACCATTCTTGTTTTATTTCCTTAATTAAAATAAAAAACCCAAAAATATTTTCATTTAATTATTAATTCAATTATTAATTTAGACTAAGTTTTAATTCAAGAAATAACAAAAATATGCTTTATTTAATAAAAAAAAGGGTCAAAATCCTAAAACACTCCGATTTAATTTTCTCGCGCGCGTATTATTTTTTGATCCATATTTCAATATTGTAACTGCTTCGGGAATGTAATAGTTTTTTAACTTAGGATTTTATTTATTTATCGCTTTTATTTACTTTTTGCAATTTAATTTTAAAGGGTTTGTCTTTGGCGATGTAAATACCCGACGCCTTGTAATAGCTTAGATTTATTTTCCGCAACCATTAACTGTTAGATGTTTGATAAATAGGCAATGCATGACAAGATTAATCTTTAATTTAAAATCAACAGTAGCTCACTATTAACATGTACAAAGATAATATAACTGAAAAATAACACACTCGCACATGCGCACTCTTAGGGTACACCTCACTTGGTTGCCTCGAACGTGGTCATTGAGTATAGGAAGTTTTAGAGGTCGCCCTCTTGTCCAAAGATCATAAGTTGCCTCGAAACGGTTGCCTCGGATAAAATGATCTAAGACATTAGGGTTACCGCTAAGGCGTCCTAACATTGCTTTAGTGACCACACGTCCCTTAATCGAATTGACCCGAAAACTCCAACGACGATGCTACCTACTCCTTAATAGTAGGATAGCATTGTCTAAAGGACATTTGTACAGCTTAATTCCTTTTTGAGTAGGTAGATGGTTCTTAAGTACTTGCTCCTTTTAAAACAAAACAAAACTTTTCGCACCTACACTCTCTTTCAAACAAAAAAACTTCTTCAAACCCACAATCACAAAGAAAAGCAAACTTTTGAAAACACTTTGAGCAAGTACCTAAGAGCCCGTGGACAACCACGGATAGAAAGGGTGCTAACACCTTCCCTTTCTATAATCTACCTCCCGAACCCTAGAAATATCTCAAAAAGGAATTTTTCTGTGCTTTTGTCCTTTCCTTGTTGGATAAAATAAAAGACGGTGGCGACTCTTGCTTACCGCGACATTTTGCAAAAACAAATGCAAACGCGAACCAGCATTCCAAAACAGTCAGTTCTCATTCCCATCGATCACAGAACTGGCGACTCTGCTGGGGACTTCTATAAGTGAGGTGTACCTTAGGATTAGATCACTATTGTTTTCAATTGTATGCTTTGTATGCTTTAATTTTGTGGGTTTGTATCGGAGTTCTATAGATCCTTACCCGGATATGGGGATACCCTTTTAGGTAAGTAGCAATAAACTGTGAGGGATCTGTACGGCGTAGACCGATACGGATGAAGCAGTAGCTATGTTGGTGTGGCACCTTGGTCTGTACCGATATCCCTTGTGTTGGAACGAGGAGAATATGGGTCTTCTAAGGAGTCATTAAGCACCAACTGACCTTAGAACCTTTAAATTGACCAACTTAGCCATAGAACAGTAGCAGTATGCTACACTCATTGAGACTAAACTCTCGCGATGATTCCGACCGCAAGAAAAGGTTGCTAAACTGGAATTATGACCGATTGAGGGTAGTCAGTGATTTTGAGATCCTCTAGAACCCGATTACTATTTTTAGGACAGGTTTAAACCAACTGAACTGAAAGAGGGTAGTACCTAAGCTCCATGCCAGCCTGAAATCTAAGGGCTCTCAGTGTGACTTGTGTGCCTTTACCATGTTTGCCTTTTGTGGATACCTGTGGTGTGCCTTTATCATGACATCATGACATCATAGCATTGCATACATTTTGCATAAGGACTAACCTATTTCAAAGACAAGAGGGTTTCATCTTTGCTCTGTTTTGTAGGTCATCATGATGCCCATACGTAGGAATACTATCCGGATCAACTTTGTCCAAGTACCTACCCTGCTTAAAGAGTTGGTTGTCAGGATACCAGACACTACTTCCTTCATCAGGAGGCATGGTTCTCTTCTCAGTTTGGTCACTTCAAAATTGGACGAACAAATGATGAGTGTCCTGGTCCAGTTTTATGATCCGCTATACCATTGCTTCACCTTTCAAGACTTCCAGCTGGTTCCTACCCTGGAAGAGTTCTCTGAGTTGCTTGGTATCTTTGTTTTGGAGCAGACTCCATTTACTAGTTGGGAGAAGACCCTCAGGCCTGAAGAGATTGTTGCAGCCCTTCACTTGACCAAAGAAGAGGTAATGGCTAACTGGGAGACTAGAAGTGGAGCTAAGGGTTTTTTGGCTATGTTTTTGGTTGACAAAGCTAATTACTTCTGGGATAGCCTAGACTTTAAGGATTTCGAGGATATTTTGGCTCTTTTGATTTATGGTCTGGTATTGTTTCTGAATCCTGACACTTTTGTTAATATTAATGCAATAAAGATCTTCATCTCTCAGAACCCTATACCCACTCTCTTGGGTGACATCCTTCATCAGCTCTATGCTCGTACTGCCCGAAAGCGGGGAACTTTGATGTGTTGTGCTCCTTTATTGTCGAGGTGGTTTATTTCGCACCTCCCTAAGTCCGTACTGAAGAACAAAGAAGGAATGGGCTGGGCTTATAGGGTGAGGTCTCTTTCTAATAATGACATTATCTGGACTCTCAAAGGTATGGATGAGGTGACTGTCATTGATCGTTGTGGAGAGTATCCTAATGTTCCATTGATCGAACCCATGGAGGGATTTCTTACAACCCATGCTTAGCTCTCCGGCAGTTTGGAAGAGCCAGAAGAGAAGGGCCTCATGAGATGTTGATGCCTCATATCATCTTTTATTTTCAGGGAGATAGCGACGAGATGCGTCGTAGATTCATAAGGGCTTGGGACAGAGTTCACCAATCTGACCCACATGAATTGGGACCAAAGACTTCTCTTCCAATGGAGCCATATCTCAGATGGGTCCGCATCCGTTCCCAGAAGCTAGGTATGCCATATGAAGCTGTCAGGCCTGTTACTCTTGAAGTTTCTAATGAGGAGGGGGTTCTTCCAACTATTCTCCACCCTTACATGCCCACTGATATTGGGACACTTAAGAGGTCTTAGATGCAACTGCAGGAAGAACGGGATTCTTACCGAGAGACGTTCAACGAGCAAGAACAAAAGATCCAGAAGCTGACTCGACAGTTGGAGAATGAGCGAATTCTGAATGATTATGTCCGCACGGAGAAGAAGAGACCATGGGAGCATTGATGGATCTTTGATGATTTCTTTTACAGTTTTATTTACTTTTCAATATTTCCATTCTTGTAACGCCTAAGGGCAATTTGTTGAACAATTGAAATTTTGAAGTTTAAAATCTAATAAAGTGTGTTTCCTTTCTTGTTTACAAATTTGAATCCCAATTGTCTTTGAAATCATAAATCATACGCATTTCATCCCATGCACTTCATAAACAGGTACCCTTTACAAGTCTCTTATCTTCTTCGCTGTTTATTTTAGCAATCATCACGTCTACTGAACCTTCAACTGAGCAAGCTATCAAGGCCCTCCAGGCCCAGAATGCCCAGTTTCAAGAGTTGTTCATGAATCTGGCTAAGGGTCAGTAGGACCTGAAGACCTTGATACTAAAAGAGAAGAAGAAGAAGAAGAAGAAGAGGAGCATCTTGTTCAATACTGGACGCAGGTTTAGAAATGGGCTGCAAAATGAAGTTGATCTGACCACCTCATCTGGAGGGAAAGATAGTCCACAAGAAAGGAGGGCCTCTAGCCCTATGGTCTCCGAGAACGAGACGGACTACGATGAAGAACAGTATCCTCCTGCTGAGGATAAGTACAAACAACTGGAAGACCGTTTGAGCGCTATGGAAATACTGAAGGTGCCCGGTCTGGACTTCGGAGATCTAGGTCTATCCTCTGGGGTGGTGATTCCCCATAAATTCAAGGCACCTGCCTTTGCCAAGTATGACGGAGTTTCCTGTCCAAAGTTGCACCTCCGGTCATATGTGAGAAAGATCCATCCTTACACTACTGATAAGAACTTATGGATCCATTTCTTTCAAGACAGTCTCTCAGGGACTCAACTTGAGTGGTTCTATCAGTTGGACGGAGCCAGTATCCACAGCTGGGAAGATTTGGCTACTGCATTCTACAGGCAGTATCAGTACAACTCCGACCTCGCTCCTACGCGTACCCAACTCCAGGGTATGTCAATAGGAACGGGTGAAGGATTTAAAGAGTATGCTCAAAAATGCAGAGACCTTGCTGGAAGGGTGCAACCACCTTTGGCTGATCGTGAACTTGTTGATATGTTTCTGGGGACCCTGTCTGGTCCATTCTTTAACCATCTGATTGGAAACTCTTCAGCTGGGTTTACAGATCTTATTTTGACTGGTGAGAGAATTGAAGCTGGTATTAAGGATGGAAAGATACAGAAGGGTGCCTCATCTAGCACTGAGAAGAAGCCGTTTAAGAAAGAGTCCAGTGTTGTCTACAGTTCGAGAAGACAGAATAGACCAGAACACCGCCAAGCTGTCAACGCGGTTGTTATTTCAAAACCTGCTAGTGCTCCTCAGCATCACAATCAACAAAAGGACGAGAGACCTTGAAGGCAATTCACTCGTCTCAGCATGACTTTGTCTCAGATTCTGCCACAGTTGCTAAAGACCAATCTGGTGACGCTAAAAGAAGCTCCGAAGAATCCAAGTACCACGTCACCAAAGTACAACCCTAATGCCCGCTGCTCTTTTCACTCTGATAGCCCGGGGCATAATACAGATGATTGTTGGGTTTTAAGGAACAGGGTGCAAGACCTAATTGATGTGAAGGAGATTGAGTTTGAGGCGCCCGAGAGAGCTAATGTCGTGACTGCTCCCATGCCCAAGCATGGAGTGATTGATCTAGAAGAGGAATTGTCTGTAGTATCTATGGATGATATTGTTACTCCTCTGATGATTGTCAAGAAGAACCTGTTGCTAGCCGGTTTATTTCCGGGCTGTGGCGAAGGTTTCCATATGTGTTCTGTTTTACCTACTGGTTGCCCATTTCTTAAGTCAGGTATCCAAAACCCGATGGATAATAAAGAGATCCTGTTTGAGAAGATTGTTGTTCATTCCATTCCTACTGAAGAAGTTGCCATCATTACCATTTTCGACAATTCTTCCAAGGATCCCTCGAGGAAGCCTGTTAGAATTACATCTGTTCCGAAGATTGCGCCTGTAATCATCACTGTTCCGGGGCCCATCCGCTACACCTCTGACAAAGCTGTCCCTTGGCACTATGGGGCTTATGTTTATGTCCTTGGAGTTAAGCAAGAGTTGGATGTTGATACCAGCGTCAACAACATTACTGGACCTGCTAAAGTCACCCGCAGCGGTAGACTTTTCTCACCTGATATCGCTCCACCAACTGTCCGAAGACCTGTTGTCATTACACCAGCAAGTGTACATATCACAATTCCTGATCAAGTTCCTATCCTTACCCCTGTCACCGAGTCATCTAACGCTCGGGGGAAAGGGATCACCACTGATGTGCCTGCCCAGACGGAGGCACCGAAGACAATTACTGTTGAAGCTTCCAAACAAGAGATGGAAGAGATTTTGAAGATTATTAAGAAGAGTGATTATAACGTAGTTGAGCAGCTGGGGCAAACCCCATCCAAGATTTCTATGTTGTCACTGTTGTTGTGTTCAGAGGCCCATGCCAAGGCTTTGATTACCTTCCTGAAAACTGCCCACGTGCCACAAGAGACATCAGCTGATCAGTTTATCGATTGTGTGGCCAATTCAACTGCTGATAATGGTTTGGGTTTCTCCGACGCTGATTTGACTGTTAAAGGGAAGAACCACAATGATGTCCTGCATGTCTCCATTGAATGCAGGGGCACTACTCTTGCACATGTATTGGTTGATACTAGTTCTTCACTAAATGTCTTGCCCAAGAAAGCTCTAGACCGGTTGGATTGTGAAGGGTTAGAGTTAAAACCAAGTAACATCATTGTCAGGGCCTTTGACGGGTCTAAAAGGATGGTGCATGGTGAAGTTGATATTCCAATTAAAGTTGGTTCTCAGGTCTTCAATTCTAAATTCTACGTGATGGACATTCGGCCATCCTATTCTTGTTTGCTGGGTCGTCCATGGATCCACAAAGCTGGAGCTGTACCCTCAACACTCCATCAGAAGCTGAAGTACCCGGTCAGATGGAAGATTGTGACAGTACAAGGGGAGGAAGAGTACATGGTCAGCCACCTCAACTCGTTCAGATACGTAGAGATGGATGGGGAGTTCATTGAGACCCCATTTCAGCATTTTGAAGAGGTTCCTCAGACACTGGCATCAGCTGAGACTGTGGTTGAAGATTCTCCCATGAAGATGGCTTCCTTAAAGGATGCCCGTGCTGTTATTGAGAAGGGTGAGTGTGCAAATTGGGGCCAACTTCCCGATTTCACTTAGAACACTAACAAGTTTAGTTTGGGTTTCACTGCAGAAGCTCAAAGGGTTATTCGAAGTGCAAGGATTGGAAGACCTCCCGTGTTCATCAGCAACTCGGGAGTAAATGCCATTGAAGATGATGTGGAGGAGTCTGAATTCGACAGCTGGATCTATCCTATGACCAACGGTGGACCAAACAACTGGACAGCAAAGGACTTCATCCCTATCACTTTTGTTAACCAGTAATGAACTCTTTGTTTTGAATTTGTAACAGACAATGTTGAAACTTTATGGCCCGGTGTCTTACCCGGGGCACCGTGGCTTCATTTGTGAGGGCTTTTGTGTGCCATTTTCATATATCATTAATAAAAGCATTGGACGTTTTTGCATTTCAAATTTTGTGCTCCTTGTTTTTCTTTATTATATATTGCAAAACAGCTATTTTACACACACTCACATATACAGGCCTCAATCCACTCTGGATCTCACTGGTAACGACTCTGCTACTGCCAGTTATGACTTCGAAAATCCGATCAACTCAGCCGAAGACGAAGGTGAAGATGATTGCGAAGTGCCGGGTGAACTTGCAAGACTTATACTCCAGGAAGAGAGGGCCATTCAGCCACATGAAGAGCCAGTGGAAACGGTGAATCTGGGTAATGAAAACAGACAAGAAGGAAGTCAAGATCGGTGCAAATCTGGAGCTTAGTGTGAAGCAGCGGTTGATTCAGATGTTGCATGACTATGTTGAGATCTTTGCCTGGTCTTACGAAGATATGCCTGGGTTGGATACTGACATTGTGGTTCATCGCCTGCCTACCAAGGAAGACTGCCCTCCCGTAAAACATAAGGTTCGTCGTATGCGCCCAGAGATGTCTGAGAAAATCAAGGCTGAAGTTATGAAACAATTTGACGCCGGTTTTCTAGCAGTGACTTCTTACCCTCAGTGGGTCACCAATTTGGTTCCTGTTCCGAAGAAAGATGGTAAGGTCCGAATGTGTGTTGACTACAGGGATTTGAACAGGGCGAGCCCTAAGGATGACTTCCCTCTACCTCACATCGACGTTCTGGTTGACAATACTACTCAGCACAAGGTCTTCTCCTTTATGGACGGTTTCTCCGGTTATAATCAGATAAAGATGGCTCCCGAAGACATGGAGAAGACGACCTTTGTTACTCAGTGGGGCACCTTTTGTTACAAGGTCATGCCTTTTGGATTGAAGAATGCTGGGGCAACATATCAGCGTGCCATGGTTGCTTTGTTTCATGACATGATCCATCATGAGATTGAAGTATACGTCGACGATATGATTGTAAGGTCCCAGACTGAGGAAGAACACCTTGACCATCTACAAAAGCTATTCGACAGGTTGAAGTTGTACAAGTTGAGGTTGAACCCAAACAAGTGCACCTTCGGGGTGAGATCTGGCAAACTACTAGGTTTCGTTGTAAGAGACAAAGGTATTCAAGTGGACCCAGCCAAGGTGAAAGCCATACAAGAGATGCCAGCTCTCAAGACAGAGAAAGAGGTCAGACGCTTTCTAGGACGACTAAATTACATCGCTCGATTCATCTCACACCTAACCGCTACTTGTGAGCCAATCTTTAAGTTGCTGAAGAAAGATCAAGTGGTACGTTGGAATGATGAATGTCAGGCCGCTTTAGAAAGAATCAAAGAGTATCTCCAAGAGCCACCCATCCTGATGCCACCAACTCAATGGGGTGTGTGCTGGGGCAGCATGATGAGTCTGGCCTAAAAGAGCATGCTATTTATTACCTTAGCAAAAAGTTTACCGACTGTGAGACCCGATACTCACTGCTTGAGAAAACTTATTGCGCTTTGACCTGGGCTTCTCGCCGGCTGAGACAGTATATGTTGAATCACACTACTTTGTTGATATCAAAGATGGATCCCATCAAGTATATCTTCGAAAAGCCTGCCTTGTCCGGAAGAATAGCAAGATGGCAGATGATCTTGACTGAGTATGACATCCAGTACACAACTCAAAAAGAAATCAAGGGAAGTGTATTGGCAGACCATTTGGCGCACCAGGCAGTGGATGATTACCAGTCTATGAACTTTGAATTTCTGGATGAGAATATCATGTTAGTGACTGATTGTGAGACACCTGGACCGGATGAAGGACCTGAGGAAGGATCCCGATGGTCTATGTATTTTGATGGAGCTTCGAACGCTTTGGGTAATGGCATTGGCGCCGTGATCATATCTCCTAAAGGCTCCCATACTCCGTTCACCGCCCGATTACGTTTCAATTACACCAACAATATGGCGGAGTATGAAGCATGCATTATGGGTCTTCGAGCTGCAATTGACCTAAGGATTAAGTTTCTAAGTGTCTTCGGAGATTCCGCTCTCATGATCAGTCAGATCAAAGGCGAGTGGGATACAAAACACCCAAGTCTTATTCCTTACAAGGAGTATGTATTGACGTTGCTTCCCCATTTCGAGGAAATAACCTTTGAGCACTTCCCTAGAGAGGAGAATCAGTTAGCGGATGCGCTAGCTACGATGTCTTCTATGTTCAAAGTCAATTGGGACAATGAGGCTCCCCAGATCATTATTGAAAGATTAGACGAACCTACACATTGTTATGATCTTGAGACTGAAGAAGTAACAGAAAAGCCCTGGTATCATGAGGTGAAGAGGTATCTTGAAGCTCAGGAGTATCCCGAGGGTGCATCTGTTAATGATAAGAAGTTTCTAAGGAGGTTCGCGGAAAAATTCTTCATCAGCAATGGCATTCTTTACAAGCGTAACCATGATTCAACCTTACTGCGTTGTGTGGATAAGAATGAAGCAGAAAGGATCATGGCAGATCTACATGAAGGTACTTTCGGGACTCATTCCAGTGGACAAACCATGGCAAAGAAAATCCTTCGGGCAGGATATTATTGGTCCACAATGGAAGCCGACTGTTATCAGCATTCTCGGACATGTCACAAATGCCAGGTCTATGCTAATAAGGTGCACATTCCTCCGGTCCCTCTGAACGTCTTGACAGCACCTTGGCCTTTTGGAATGTGGGGCATTGATATGATCGGCGAGATCAGACCTACAGCATCCAGCGGGCATCGTTTCATCCTGGTAGTGATTGATTACTTTACAAAGTGGGTTGAAGCAGCTTCCTTTTCTACCGTAACCAAGAACGTCGTGGCACGGTTCATTCGGCATAACCTGATCTGTCGATACGGCATACCAGAGAGGATCATTTCGGACAGTGGTACCAATCTCAACAACAAAATGATCACTGAGCTCTACGAGCAATTCAAGATACAACACCACAACTCTTCTCCCTACCGACCGAAGATGAATGGGTATGTCGAAGCGGCAAATAAGAAAATTAAGAAGATTGTGCAGAAGATGACAGTGACATACAAAGACTGGCACAAGATGTTACCATTTGCTCTTCACGGGTACCGTACCTCAGCACGGACGTCAACAGGGGCAACACCCTATTCCTTGGTTTATGGTATGGAGGCAGTCTTACCCATTGAAGTTCAAATACCCTCTCTCCGGATCATGAAGGATGCAGGTTTGAGCGAAGATGACTGGATTCAGACCCGACTTGATCAACTAAATCTAATCGACGAAAAAAGACTTACTACTGTTTGTCATGGTCAGACGTACCAAAAACGGATGATCAAGGCATTTAACAAGAAAGTAAGACGACAAGAGTATCAAGTTGGGGACCTGGTAATCAAGCGCATTATCTTGAGCACGAGTCAGTTCCTAGATCTTGATGTTTTCCTCCGTCATAGTGTGGACAAGTTCTATAACCTCAACGGTATACTACGTTGAGCATGAGACAGTTCCTATATCTTGATGAAGATGTTTCCCTACGTCATAGTGTGGACGAGTATTATAACCTCAACGGTATACTCCATTGAGCATGAGTCAGTTCTTAGATCTTGATGTTTTTCCTCCGTCATAGTGTGGACAAGTTCTATAACCTTAGCGGTATACTACGTTGAGCACGAGACAGTTCCTAGATCTTGATGAAGATATTTCCCCCCAATTGAATTATGGACAGGTTCTTAAGACTCAGCTGAGGCATTATCTCAGTTGAAGTACAGGCCAGGTTCCTAAATCTCAACAAAGTTTAGACTTCCCCAGTGGAATCTTTTACAACCATAGGTATGCAAGCTCTCGCTAAGGAATCTCTTATGCGATCGACATTCCTGCAGATGGCATCTGTAAGCCCATCCTCCTACCAACAATCTCCAAATGGAATCTGTAATCCCATTCCCGACATCACAATGCTGATACTACACCATGCGAGTGCAAATTTCTTGGCACTCTAGTGTTCAATTATCTTCCACCTTCGGATCACGAAAGGCTCGAAAGCCAATCTATATCCTCAGGTTTTAGAAAATTGAACAGGGGCAACTATTGTACCCCAAAATTTTCCCTCCCATATTCCTCAAGACATTTCAATAAGAATCTCCAAGTGACTCAAGTTGGCTCAAGGGTTGGACAGTCAAATCACCTTCTAAGGCAGTCAAGTCAAAATTAGGGTTTTGTGTTGCATCAAGGTCCTTACATCCAAATGACCTCAAGTTCTACCCAATGTCCTAATATGTTCTCAAGTTCATCCATGTCAAATTTCAAGCCTTGCAGAGGAAGTTTGGTCAGTCAATTGCTCAAGAGGCCCAAAAATCGACAGTGCTAGGGCAAAAGTCAATTGTGTCCTAAATACAGTCAAACCTTAAGATTTTTTGTCAACATTCTCATTTTGAAGGATAATTCATCATTTGATCAAGTGTTGATCATGATTCATCAAGGATTGCTCAAAATTCATCAAGATTCAAAAGTTGCTAAATTATGGTTTTGTAGGAAAAGTCAACTCAACTTTGACCAAGCATAACTTTCTTATACTTTATGAGAAATGACCCATCCAAAGCTCATTTTAAATAGGATTAAATTTCCTACAATCCATATTCACATCCCAAGATCAAGAAATGCACTCAAAAAAAGTTACAAATTTGGACATTATAGGTCATTTTTGAAAGTCAACAAAAACACCTTTTTTCCAAAGCTTATAACTTAAGCATGGAAGACCAAAATGCGATGAGACCAAAAGAGTTGGTTAGAGGACATCTAAAGGTTTCTAAAAAGTCAAAGAACACCTCCAAAAGTCAAAATTGAAGAAGTTATGCATTGTTGAAGTTGGACATTTTTCCAAATTTGCCAAATGTCAACTATCCTCAAAATTCCAATTTTTGACAAAAGGGCCCACTTTTTTCCACTTGATATGGTCTTGTCATGCCACACACTTGTCCCATACTTGGTTTCATGGCCATTCATTTATTTTTCTATTTTATTTAATTTTTATTGATTTAATTCATTTTTAATCAATATTAAATCAAATAAAATCTAAAAATTGATGAAATAATATCTTTGTGATTTGTACAACTTTCAATCATCATCATGAATCAAATCAAACTCGTATCATGGCTTTTCATGCAAAAAAAAATCAGATTTGGCCTATATTTGGAAACTTGATAATGCTGATCATATCAAATATCAAAACCTTGAATGCACTTGGATAAAAGCCCAACTCTTGACCTAATTCACTTCTAATACACATGTGCAAGCAAGCCAGACCAGGAATAGGCACAAACCACTGCTGAAACGGCCAACTCAGAATTGAAAATAACCTTGAAAAAGTGGGGATCGAATTCTTGTTTGGAGGCATTTTCAAAGCAAAAGCTCAACACTACTCCCTTGCTTGATATCCTGTGAAGCTGTAGCAATCAAAACCAGCCCTTGAGACCCTCTAAAACTCGCTGTAAGTCATCACGAATCAAGATCTGAACATGGAATCCAAATCTCCAATTCCTGCATCTTTTCTTTAAAATCTTGGCATATTTGTGTTTGTTATTTGATTTAAAATGTTTTGGCATTATCCAATTTGATTTTAATGGCTTGTATAACGATGCCCGAATCTAGGGTTCATATGTGTTGTTTTTAGGCGTTTGTGTTACACGGAAAATTGGATCAAACACTGGTTATAGGGATACTCAGGAGGCAGAGACGAACACATCCATGTTCTTGGCTGGTATTTTCATGGCTTGGGAGAGATTTTTGAAATATCCTATGAATCTTCCTGCGGATAAAAATCCGCAGGTAAACGAACCAGGGTTTCGTTGGAGAAGACGATTAGGTGTCTTTCCCTGATTTGTCTATTTAAATCTCGCGCCACTTTTTTTTTTATTTCCAGCATAATAATTGAAATTTGAATATAATAATTGTTTTGTATCCCATTAACAAAAGAACGCGTTGGTTGAGTTGGCAAGCAGGTTAATGCATAGTCCATTGTGACCTGGGTTCGAATCCCAGGTCCCCCAATACTTTATTGCAATTTTATTTCAGGCATTCACATGCAGCACTCCAAGCGTGGATTACCATATGCCCCTAGATCTCAACTGCCAAGTGGCCCACCAGGTAGATCCAATGATCCAAGGTTGAAGGACCACCATGGACTCAAGTCAACAAGCGCATATTGGAGTGGAAAAGTCAAACAGGCTGGACGCTAATGGGCCTCAAAAATTGCTAACCATGCTCCCAGATCAGGCCCACCCCCCCTGAGTATTTCTTTACATTTTATTTCTTTTTTCTTATTTATTTATTATTATTATTATTATTATTATTATTATTATTATTAAAAATTAATTAATTAACCAATTAACTTTTTCATAAAAATCAGAAACAACAAAAATAAATTTTTTATTAATTCCATTAATTTTATTATTTATTTTTGTAAATAAACATTAATTAATTTATTTAGTTTAAATAGGTTTAACATTAACATATTTTGCAATAAATTAAAATTAATTTAGAATTAGGTTTTTAATATTTTTAACCATTCTTGTTTTATTTCCTTAATTAAAATAAAAAACCCAAAAATATTTTCATTTAATTATTAATTCAATTATTAATTTAGACTAAGTTTTAATTCAAAAAATAACAAAAATATGCTTTATTTAATAAAAAAAGGGTCAAAACCCTAAAACACTCTGATTTAATTTTCTCGCGCGCGTATTATTTTTTGATCCATATTTCAATATTGTAACTGCTTCGGGAATGTAATAGTTTTTTAACTTAGGATTTTATTTATTTATCGCTTTTATTTACTTTTCGCAATTTAATTTTAAAGGGTTTGTCTTTGGCGATGTAAATACCCGACGCCTTGTAATAGCTTAGATTTATTTTCCGCAATTTAATTTCCGCAACCATTAACTGTTAGATGTTTGATAAATAGTCAATGCATGACAAGATTAATCTTTAATTTAAAATCAACAGTAGCTCATTATTAACATGTACAAAGATAATATAACTGAAAAATAACACACTCGCACATGCGCACTCTTAGGGTACACCTCACTTGGTTGCCTCGAACGTGGTCATTGAGTATAGGAAGTTTTAGAGGTCGCCCTCTTGTCCAAAGATCATAAGTTGCCTCGAAACGGTTGCCTCGGATAAAATGATCTAAGACATTAGGGTTACCGCTAAGGCGTCCTAACATTGCTTTAGTGACCACACGTCCCTTAATCGAATTGACCCGAAAACTCCAACGATGATGCTACCTACTCCTCAATAGTAGGATGGCATTGTCTAAAGGACATTTGTACAGCTTAATTCCTTTTTGAGTAGGTAGATGGTTCTTAAGTACTTGCTCCTTTTAAAATAAAACAAAACTTTTCGCACCTACACTCTCTTTCAAACAAAAAAACTTCTTCAAACCCACAATCACAAAGAAAAGCAAACTTTTGAAAACACTTTGAGCAAGTACCTAAGAGCCCGTGGATAACCACAGATAGAAAGGGTGCTAACACCTTCCCTTTCTATAATCCACCTCCCGAACCCGAGAAATATCTCAAAAAGGAATTTTTCTGTGCTTTTGTCCTTTCCTTGTTGGATAAAATAAAAGACGGTGGCGACTCTTGCTTACCGCGACATTTTGCAAAAACAAATGCAAACGCGAACCAGCATTCCAAAACAGTCAGTTCTCATTCCCACCGATCACAGAAGGCAATAATGAAATCACATCAAAGCGTCAAATTTTCACAATTGCAAGTTGAAAACAAAGTGTGGGAGATTGATTACGAATCCCTTTTCCATCTGACAGACTTGATAACATGAGCAACAAGGTTCATAGCATCAATGCAAGGCCTGAGCTACGAATGACCTGGTGACTAGAAATGGCGGGTTCGGTTGTAGACCCTCTGTCGCCTATGCCTCCTTTCGAGGAATTATTAGTGGGTAATGGGAATAGGACACCTTCATCAAGGTCTTTGGCACAAATGGAAACAAACTGAATTGTAAACAAACAAGTGCACATAGGATTTTCCTTCTAAAGGTCTTTTAAAATAACATTTGCCTGCCTAACGCAAGGACTTCGAGAACATGCATCTCTAGTCCTACTTCTCATGGCATCAGAAAAGCAGTAAACAAATGTAGGAAAATATGCCAGAAATATACCAAACAGATAAGAGACGGTTATTTAGAAAATACAAGCCAAGAAACCCGATGGTCTTCGAGCGAGCTATTATCAACAACAAGTCAATTTAGATACAATATCAAATACAATCATCCAATATCAGAATGCGAAAATAAATCGAAAGCTATGCGCGCATCCAGCTAATGTCCTGCATCAGGCAATGCCACACAAGCAAAATAATAAAATCCAAACGAAATGCATTGCGATGAATCGCCTTCCAAAAATTGCACAATGTCACAATAAGAGTTAGAACATAACAAGGAATATCAAATTTAATTCAACAATCTATACCACAACTCAGAATGACATATTCTCATGCATAAAGTGAAATCAAACAAGTAACGGAAGCACAAAACCAAACTCCGGGCAGCATGTACATCACATAATGAAACACACAAAATGTCGGTTCGAAATTAACAAGACTCAATGCAAATGTCTAACAAAGACCAATGCAAGTACAATGATGCATAAACTAACAATTAAAATGCATTCCGAGTGCAAGTTACAAAATGGGGCAGCACTATGTACATATCATGAATTAATCCAGAAAAGACACCAAAATTCCAGCCAACTTAACAAAAATGTCCCATAATCAACCAATGAAGTGCAAACATGCATCATATGGATATTAAAACTCAATGTACATGTTATAAAGAAAACTGGACAACATTGTATTCAGTTTTAATATGCACAAAAAGTCGGAACAAAATTGCACATAAAAGCTATCGATAGCCACCAAACATACTGTAATATGGTGGGAGAACTGACTTGATTTTGCGTTTCATCGCAACTGTTGCAGATAGCAAGAGTCTCCATCAACTTTTATTTTATCTAATAAGGAAAGGGTGAAAAGAACAGGTAAGACCTTTGAGATTTTTGAGTTCGAGGGGTAGGTTATGAAAATGGAAGGTGTTAGCACCCTTTCATCCGTAGTTATCTACGGGCTCTTAATCGCTTAGCTCACTTTGTTTTGAAAATTTAATTGTGCCCTGTGTGTTTGAAAATATTTTTGAAAAGATGAATTTTATAATGATTCTCGTATTTGTCTTCGAGAATGCGTACAAAGTGTTTGTTTGAAAATGTTTATTGAAAAGTGTGATTATGAGAGTGTTTTGTTTTGAAGAGCTTTGTGAGCAAGCGATTAATAGCGTTCTACCTACTCAAAGGTCTTTCTTGTAATTTCCTTTTCCTTTAGATAGTGCTACCCTACCATTAGTTAGTAGGAAGCCCTATTGTTGGATGTGAATGGACAAGTGTGGTTCATCGCACAGTCATCGAAGGAAACTGCTAGAGACGCTTTAGCAATTATTAGTAAGGGACTAGATCATTTACCGAAGGCAACATCGAAAGGGTCATCAAGGGACTATGATCTTTGTTTTCGATGGACTTTGCTAAAGCGTCCCTACTTTCGAGGGATATGACTGTTTTTTCCGAGGCAACAATGGAGGTTACCTTAAAGTTGCAAGTGTGTGAGGTGTGTTGTATTTCATTTATTTTTATCTTTGAAATTAGGATTAGCTACCGTTTCATTGTTAGTCTTTCCATACCAGTCTAATTACTAAGCAGTAAACATAAAAATAATGAAAAATAGTAAAGTGCGGAAAATAAATGCGGAAAGGTAAATACTAAACTATTACAATGCTTCGGGGCATTTACACAATAGAACTGTGGAAAGTAAACCCTAATTACTATTACAAACTTGGAAACAGTTACATAATAATTAAGAGAAAAAAATGCGAGAAATAAACTACACAAAATGTACAAATAGGAAAAAGGAAAGCGAAAGTGTTTTTGGTGATTTTCGATAAAAAGTTTGATGATTAACCTAAAAAGCCCTAATTGATTTTAATTAAAAAATAAATTGATTAATTAAATTAATTAAAAAAACTAAACCTAAAAACCTAATTTGATTAGGGTTCATAAAAAAACATTTTTGGTTTTTGTAAGAAAAGGGTTTTGGTTAGGTGAATTTAGGGTTTCTAAGTGAAAAATTGATTAAAAAAGGTTTAAAAAATACTGCCAGGGGTGGGTGTTGAACCCGTGCCCTTAGCTCTTTCAACCAACATCTTCACCACTGTTCCAAGTGCACACTTGTGTACAAGGGATCGAACTCACGCCTTGATAAAGGAAAGCCTTAGCGCACGTTTTAACCATCAGGGTGGTGATACATCCAATGTTATCACTGAATCAAAATAAACATAACATCAAAAAATATTGCATGATTGGAGAGGCACCGGAGCCCTAGCTCCGGTCGTCTTCTCTGGTGGTTTCTTTTTTGTTCCTGCAAAATAGACACATGTTAGAAATCCAGGGGGACCCTACCCCTCTAAATCAATGCATGCGAATCCAATGGGACCATTATCTTAGGCTAAAACACACTGGTTTGGAAGGTATAACGAAAATAACATGGATCGGATCAAACATGGAAATTCATGGTTTTGATTGCATGGGAATCCTACAATCATCCAATCCTATATAAGCACATCTCAGAAACACATTAATAGCGTTAGTATGCCTTAAAACAAAACGAAAATCAAAATATAAATTTGCAAAAATAATGAGATCAAAGATATATGCATGCGGGTTTTGGAAGCTTTAGATCATCAGGTTTGATTCATTCTTACTCCGTGGTGTTAATGGAATCGATTAGCAATGCTGGAATGCTTGGAAGATGGCTGCAAGTTATGGCTTCAAGATTGCCCTAGTTTGATAATTTTGAGATTTATGGAAGTTATTTATTGCACAAGTTTTTTGTTCTCTTTGATGTCTAAATTGATGAGAATATATAGCTTTCGATTAGGTTAAATAAACATGGGCTGGGACTTCTATGAAAAAACCTTGTTTTTATATTTTTTATTTTGACTTTTAAAATAATTTAAAAAAAATAAACCAAAGGGGGTGTATGAATAAGATCTGACGTGCATATGAAGTGTAGAACACATTTGGACCTTGAAACAATAGGCCATTAGCCCAAAAATTCATGTTTGCTCAATTTGAATTTCATCATTTGAAGGTGATCTTCGACTTTTTGGAAATCTCAAGATGTCCTCTACAATATCTGTTTGATCATTTTTACATTTTAATAATTTATCTTAATGTAATTTGCCTTGACAAATAATGTCTTTTTGTTGTATTTTTGAAATGACCTATAATGTATTGGCTCATATCTCTCAAATGAAGCATTTTATGGACTTGAGCTTAGATATACAAAGTTATAGAAAATTAAATTTCCTTCGAAATGAGATTTGGTTGAAGAGAATCTGATGAAGCATGTGAAAGTTATGCTTGGTCAAAGTATAGTTGAATTCTTAGGAAAACCCTAATTTGGAAACTTTTGACTTTTGGTATATCTTGAGTTTTCTTGATGAATCATGATCAAACCTTGATCAAATTATAAATGTGACTTTAAAATGTTGATGTTAACAAAAAATCTTGAGGTTTGACTGCATGTTGACCATAATTGACTTTTTGCCCAATATATTTTCAATCATCTGACTACTTGACTGAGTAAACTTGTGGTGCAAGGCTTGAAATTCAGCATGAGCATTCTTAGAGACACATATAGAATAATCCACTTAGTAACTTAGAAACCCAATTTTACTTGAGAAAAATAAAACCCTAGTTGTAGATCCATTGCTTATGAGAAGAATTGTCTGGTCAAATCTTGAGCAACCTTGAGCAAATGAAAACCCTAGGAGAATATTCTTGAATAGTGGGATGGGAAATTTTGGGGTACAACAGCTGCCTCTGTTCAATCTTCTTAGATTTGAGGAGTTAGATTGGCATGTCCGCCATTCATGACCTAAAGGTGGAAGATCATTGAACACTTAAGTGCCTAGAAATTTGCACTCGCATGTGCAGGATGTAACGTTGTTGGTTGATAATATTGCTTAAATGGACTTAAAGATGCCATTCGGAAAAGTGACGGAATATATTCAGAGATAGGCTTATAGATGCCATCAAAGGTAACTGTTGATAGAAGTATCAGAATGAGTCTATGCTTGACTATATCTGAAGAATGTTTTACAGAATGAACCTCTGGGAAGGTGCTTAAGTATCTGCTTGTCAGCTTTAGTCTTTGAGGTAAATTATTGTCCTATAGATAGTCTCCTCGTCTTGTTTCAAGAATTAATCCATAATCTTCTTTTGTTAGTAAACTCGTCTTGTTTCGAGAATTCATACCACCTGGTCATATCAATAGTTTTCTCGTCTTGTTTCGGGATTTAATCTTTGCCTGGTTATAAAGACAGTTACCCCTTCCTATTTCAGGAATTAATCTTTGTCTGGTCATATATATAGTTTCCCCGTCATGTTTAGGGAGTTAATCTTGGACCTGCTTTTTGTTTGCGAACTCGTCTTGTTTCGGGAATTCATACTGTCTGGTCGTATAGATAGTTGCCCTGTCCTGTTTTGGGAATTAATCTGCGACCATGTCATATAGATAGTTTCCCCATCTTATTTCGGGAATTAATCTCTGACCTGTTTAAGAATTGCTGATGATGTTCGTCTAATTGTAGACTTTTACCTGAAAAGACAGAGTTAGTCTTTATGCTCTGTCATGATGTATGTAATGCATTGCGCAATGATGTTCTCAAAGTAAATGAGAGTGTGCTATATGTGTTTCGTATGCATATGCTATGATATTTGTAAATGATGTATGGATGTGAGATGTCATTGAAGTGTATTGGTAGCTTCGTGTAACATCTTTGGATAAGGGAAAATAAATCCCTGAATGTTACCAGAGATGAAGAAAATGGATCTTCCATCTTTTTTAGAATGTCTACGCTGAGGATTCCTGCTTTATGTTTTGAGAATACTCAAAATGTTTGACTTCTTCTTAGGGATAGAAGAATTCAGGATCATTGGTCGTTCATCGCTCTATTGGGAATTTAGTTCTTATATACCCTGATTGGGGATAAAAGAGATGGATAATAGTCTGCCTGAGTTTTAGATATGAATGTCCCACTCTTCTGGTGAGGACAAAGCTTAAATGATATTTGTCCCGTTTTCAGATTCCCTAGCAGCTCTCTAGGGATATCAACCTTAACTACACTTTTCTGGAGAAGAGACATCTACTAGGGATTTGCAGTAATCATAGAAATGAACTCTGCTTGGGAAATTAAATTTCGTTAGGGAAATAAACCCTGCTAGAGAAGAGAATTCTGCAGGGGATTTTTCAGTGTTGGAGAAATAAATTCAGTTGTAGAATTAAATTCTTGTAAGCTGTGCTGAGGGGACCATTTCTAATGGAATTTGGAATTTCGTAGGTTGTGCGGAGGAAGTTTCCACTATATGCTGGAGAAAAGATCAATCTCCTTTTATCCACTAGAGGGATCCGCTGAGGAGTATGGTTATGCTAATAGCTGGAAGACGCTTCAATTTCTTTCTTGAAGGCAAATTAGACTTGTGGGGGAATGTATCAGTGTCGAGGATGAACTTTTGAAGGTAACTCTGTTGGGATTTTAAATGTGAGGATTTATGGACGACTTGAAATTTATCCCAATTCCTAGAGTCTTGAGTAAATACTCATTCCTGTTTTTTATGCATATGTTTGTCAATAGTAATCATATTCATATGCATATGTTCATTCAATTTAGTCATTGGACGTTTTTCTAGACAAAACAGAAAAAGTAAAACAAATTTGAATTTTGAAATTGTATTTGTATTGAATGTTTGCCTATAAACAACAAGTTTTGTACAAAGGAGACAAAAATCCTAGTAAGAGGAAATAATCGTAAAACTAAAAGAGTACAAAGTAAAAACAAAACATATTGCTATGTGTAAACGATCCCGTCGGGTTTCAACTCTGCCATTGCCCTTATGTCTTCAAGCATCTCATCCCTCACTGTTGGAAGAAATTGATTGAATTGATTTGTACCATTTGAACTCGACGTTGGTAACAAATCTGGTTGTAAGCAGGCGATCCAATGAGACATAGTCGTACGCTTTAATCCCTAACTTTTGCTTGGACCACCCTTTTGGGTTTTCAGTCCACCGAGATACCCTTTTTGCCCAAGCCACCTTTTCAGGTTTTCGACTTGCTAGGTGTACAATCTTTATATATATATATATATATATATATATATATATATATATATATATATATATATATATATATATATATATATATATATATATATATATATATATATATATCCCTAATTTTTGCCCGAACCCTTTTGGTTTGCCGAGGTGCCCTTATTTTTGCCTAGGTAAATCAACCTAGCGGGTCTCTTTCATGCGTAGTATCTTTTGACTATATCTGCATTCACAGGGTGCAGAAAATATTCACCATCTATGGTGGTAAGTATCATTGCACCACCCGAAAATATTTTCTTGATCACAAATGATCCTTCGTAGATGGGAGTTCATTTTCCCCTGGGATCACCTTGTGGAAGTATGATGTGCATTATTACCAATTCATCAGCCTGATATACCCAGTGCTTGGCTTTCTTGTTGAAGGGTTTGATCATACGCTTCTGTTACATCTAACCATGACAAATAGCCGCAAGCCTTTTCTCGTTGATCAAATTTAGCTGGTCCATCCTAGTCTGAATCCACTCGTCTTCGTCTAAATCTACGTCTTTCATAATCCTTAGAGAAGGAATCTGGACTTCAACAGGTAGGACCGCTTCCATACCATAGACTAGAGAGAATGGAGTTGCCCCGGTTGATGTCCGCGCTGAAGTGCGATAGCCAAGAAGAGAAAATGGTAACATCTAGTGCCAATCTTTATGTGTCACTATCATCTTCTGTATAATCTTCTTAAAGTTCTTATTGGTTGCTTCCACTACACCATTCATCTTCGGTTGATACGGAGAAGAATTATGATGCTTATTATTGAACTGCATGCAAAGTTCCATGATCATAGTATTGTAGAGATTGGTACCATTGTATTTTATGATCCTTTCGGGAATGCAATACCGACAGATAAGGTTATGCTTAATAAACCGGGCCACGGAATTCTTTATGATATAGGAAAATGAGGCTTCTTCAACCCACTTCGTGAAGTAACCAATAGTGATGAGGATGAAGCGGTGCCCATTAGAAGAAAGAGGCTTGATTTCTCCAATCATATCAATGCCCCACATTGCAAATGGCCAAGGAGCAGTCAAGACATTCAGAGGGACCGGTAGCACATGTACTTTGTCAGCATAGATCTGGTATTTGTGACAAGTTCTTAAGTGATGATGGCAATCAGTTTCCATGGTCGACTAATAGTAACCCGCTGTCAAAATCTTCTTAGCCATCTTATGTCCACTGGAATGAGTACCAAAGACTCCTTCATGCATATCTTCCATAATTTTCTCAGCTTTCTTCTTGTCCACACACCAAAGCATTGTCGAATCATGGTTACGTTTGTACAGAATTTCGTTGCTCAGGAAGAACTTAGTAGAGAACCTCCATAAGAATTTCTTGTCATTGATAAATGCCCCCTCGGGGTACTTTTGAGTCTCGAGGTATATTTTTACTTCATGAAACCAAGGCTTTTCTTCTACTTCATCAGTGTCAATTTCGTAGTAGTGTGTTGGTTCATCCAGTCTCTCAATTTTAATTCGAGGAGCCTCATTGTCCCATCTGACTTTGAACATAGATGACATGGTAGCCAATGCATCTGCCAGTTGATTCTCTTCTCGTGGAATATGTTCAAAAGTGATTTCCTCAAAGTATGGAACTAATGTTAGCACATGCTCCCGGTAAGGAATGATATTTGGATGCTTCATATCCCATTCTCCTTTGATCTATCTGATTACTAGGGTTGAGTCCCCGTATACATTCAAGAACTTGATTCTCAGATTGATATCAACTTTGATGCCCATAATGCACGCTTCATATTCGATGTTATTGCTTCAGTCAAAGTATAATCTGGCTGTAAAAGGTGTATGGCAACCCTTGGGAGAGATAATCACAACACCGATTCCATTACCAATTGTGTGGGAACCTCCATCAAAAACCATAGTCCATCGGGATCATGGCTCAGGTCCTTCATATGGTCGAGGTTCTTCACAATCTGTAACTAGCATAATATTCTCATCCAGGAACTCTAAATTCATAGATTGATAGTCGTCTACGGCTTGATAAGCCAAATGACCTTCCAGTACACTTCCTTTGATTTCTTTTTGAGTGGTGTATTGAATGTCGTATTCTGTTAAGACCATTTCCATTGGGCTATTCTTCCGGAGAGAGCAGGTTTCTCGAATATGTATTTTATGGGATCCATTTTAGAGATCAACAAGGTAGTATGAGTCAATAATATTGTCTTAGTTGGCGAACAACCCATGCCAAAGTGCAGCAAGTTTTCTCGAGCAATGAGTATCTTATTTCACAGTCGGTAAACTTTTTGCTAAGGTAGTATATTGCATGCTCTTTTCGACCAGACTCGTCGTGTTGGCCCAATACACATCCCATTGAGTTTTCTAATACTATTAAGTACATGATCAAAGGTCTTCCTTCAACTAGTGGCATCATAATTGAAGGTTCTTGTAGGTACTCCTTGATTTTGTCAAAGGCTATTTGGTAGTCGTCGTTCCACTTCACTATCTGATCTTTCTTTAGCAACTTGAAGATTGGCTCACAAGAAACGGTCAAATGAGAAATAAATATGGCAGTGTAATTTAATCGTCCCAAGAAACCTCTGACTTTCTTCTCAGTACGGGGAGCTAGCATTTCTTGAACAACTTTGACCTTGTCAGGATCAACTTCAATATCTTTACCACTAACTACAAGGCCTATGAGTTTACCGGATCTTACCCCAAAGGTGTACTTGTTCGGATTCAACCTCAGCTTGTATTTCTTCAGTCTCTCAAACAACTTTTGTAGGTGGTCAAGATGTTCCTATTCATTCTGATATCTGGCTATCATGTCGTCAACGTAAACCTCTATCTCGTGATGAATCATGTCATGGAACAAGGCTACCATAGCACGTTAATATGTTGCACCAGTGTTCTTCAAACCAAAAGGAATAACTTTGTAACAGAAGGTGCCCCATTGTGTGACGAAAGTAGTTTTCTCCATGTCTTCAGGTGCCATCTTGATCTGATTATATCCCGATAAACCATCCATGAAGGAGAATACCTTATGTTGAGCCGTGTTGTTAACCATAACATCAATATATGGAAGTGGGAAGTCATCTTTGGGGCTTGCCCTGTTTAGATCCCTATAGTCCACACACATACACACTTTACCATCTTTCTTCGGTACCAGAACCACATTTGCAACCCATTAAGGATATGATGTAATTGTTAGGAAACCTGCATTGAATTGCTTCATAACCTCAACCTTGATCTTTTCGGACATCTCGGGATGCATACGATGAACCTTCTGTTTTATTGGGGAATAACCATCTTTCATTGGAAGACGGTGAACCTCAATATCAGTATCAAGCCATGGCATGTCTTCGTACGACCAGGCTAAGATTTCAACATAGTCACGCAACATCTGGATTAATCTTTTCTTGACACTACTGTAATACAGTGGGAGAACTGACTTGGCTGTTTTGTGTTTTATCGCAATTGTTGTGGATAGCAAGAGTCACCACCGACTTTTCTTTTATCCAATAAAGGAAAGGGTGTAAAGAACAGGAAAGACCTTTTGAGAATTTTCTTGAGTTCGAGGGGTAGGTTATGAAAAGGGAAGGTGTTAGCACCTTTTTCATCTGTAATTATCTACGGGCTCTTAGTTTCTAACTCACTTTGAAATGCTTTGTTTGAAATGTGTTTGTGATAGGTTTTGAAAGTATTTTTGAAAAGTGCCTTTGTTTAGGCGAACTTTGTAATGATTCCCGTTTCAGCGAAAATGTATACAAAGTGTTGACTTTTGAAAATATTTCATTTGAAAGTGTTGGTGTGTTTGAAAGATGTTTTTAAAAATGGTTGTGAGCAACCAACTATGAACGTCCTACCTACTCAAAAAGTCTTTGTCATTTCCTCCTCCTTTATATATTGCTATCTTGCCATTGATTGATAAGAAGCCCTATCATTGGATGTGAAGGGACAAACGTGGGTCATTGTATAGTCATGGAAAGCAACATTGTAGGATACCTTAGAAATTTTTGTAAGGGTCTGAGATTGTTTACCGAAGGCAACATTTAAAGGGTCGTAAAGGGACTACGATCTTGTATTCGATGGTCATTGCTAAAGTATCCCACGTTCGAGGGATATGACTATTTTATTCAAGGAAACAAGTGTGGTTAACCCTAGAGGTGTAAGTGTGCAAAGTGTTTGTTTTCATGAATTTTTGTCTTGAGATTAGGATTCTCTATTGTTTTATTTTTAGTCTTTCCATACACACCCTAATTACTAGCAATTATGTTGAAAGCGATAAATTCCGGAAATTGAAAGTTCTACGCTATTATATCTTTTTTGGGGATGGGGGATACAAATTTACAAATGGGGAATGAAAGAAATTAAAACCTAATTACTATTACATACATATTGAATAATGAATAACAATAAAAATATAAAGAAATATAAAGATAATGTAAAAAAAAGAAAATTGATTTAAAAAAAACTTTAATGTATTGACACATACACTTACGCATTGATACAAAAGATTTTATGCATTGACGCATGTACTTATACATTGGCTCATATCTATTTTGTATCGACACATGCACTTATGCATCGATACATATCATCTATTTTCTCCTGAAAATCAAAATCAACTCAGTATGAGTCGACACATAATGGTTTCTATCGACTCATTTTTTGTTTTGCATCAACTCGTTCTCTTATGTATCAATACATCTCATCTCTTTGCTCCTGGAAGTCAAAACAACTCAGTGTGAGTCAACACATAATGGTTTGTATAGACTCATTTATTTTGTGTGTCGACTCATTTGTGTTTTGTATCGACTCATAACCTGTTTTGTACCTAATATGTGTCGACACAAAGAGTTATTCATCGACTCATACTGTTGTTTTTTTACTTCCAACATTTTTCTGCTGCATATATGAGTTAGTTCTCAACACATGGTTAATGAAAATGAAAAGTAAACATATGATTAGCTTCAGGGAAATGATATCTACATTTTATCTTCACAAATGAACCATTAATGATGCTTGTATGAAGAGTTCAAAGTCAAGAAAACATACCTTGAAACTGAAATTTGTGTTTTCATTTAGAGTTGTTGTATTGTCTTGGAGAAGTCAAGTGGCTATTTTTGAGTTTGGAGAAAGGTGATAGTGATGTTACAGAAGTTTCTCTTATGTTTGAACAACTTCTATATGATGTATATGAAGTATTTGGATGGTTTGTTTAATGAAAACTTGCAAGGTTTTGGAGACTCAAAGGGTTTAGACTTCAAAGCTAAAGATGTAGGTTTTTGTGGACAATTATGGTTTTTAGAGTATAAGGGGGGTTTGAGGATTTTTCAATACACAATAGTCTCTCTCTTTTTCTTTCAAATGCGCCCTCTATTTATTGGCAAGAGGTTTAGGAACAAGAGCTGATTAGGTTTGTAAGATGGTATGTTATGGTTTTGTTGGGATGCAAATATCAAACTATGTCAATTCTCCATAGTCCCAAGATGAAGTACCAAAGTTGTTGGTATAGAGGGGATAATTCCCATGATTTATGGTGGAGTAAAATCAAAAGTAACCAAGGTATGGGATCAAGATAAATTTTGTACCAAAAGTTTGCTTTTCAAGAATAGCAATGGTGCCTTTATGCCATAAATGGAAAGATCTTTTGGATAATGGCTCAAACACTTGGGTAATAGCTCAAGAGCAGGTGTAAGAATTAAATTATGGTGAGATTGGAAAGTTAGAAGTCTTGCAACACAAGATTATGCAACATATCATGTAGATTGGATTATGTGTTCTTCACCAAAAATGATTTGTAATTCTAGAATGGATGTCCAACTTCATGCCTTTGAATCTCCCGGCTCAAGTATGATAAATTCATGCTCTTGGACATTTTTGAAAGCTTGAAACATTGTCTACAAATATTATATTGACCATTTTAACAAAATCATATTGGAACTATGTGAACAAATGTCAAGAAGTTGGGATGAAATCCTGACCAAAATTTGTTGAATGTCAAGCTTCATATTTTTTAATGTCTTGATGAAATATGATCTTTGAAATTAAATCTTGACCAAAAAGTCAAAGTTTGACTTTTTGTGCATCAATTGACTTTTCATCAATTGATCAACTTTCAACTATCGATCCATTGATCTTGAGAGATGAATGAAATTAGGTCAAAATGATGTCCTTGAATCCTTGATATTATTTTCCAAACCAATAAGTTATGTATTAAGTCAAAAGTCAAGAATCAGTCATTCTTAGTCAAAACCCTAATTTTGACAATTTTGCCCTTTTGATGATTTGAACAATTTTCTTGAGGAATTGTGATCCAAACTTGATCAATTGATGCATATGACTTCAAAATTTTGATATTGGTAAAAAACCTTGAAGTTTGGATGTAACTTGACCACAATTGACTTTTTACCCAATATAGTTGATTTTCAGTCATCTGAGCAATTGATAGAGTAAACTTGTGTTCTAAGACTTGAAACTTGACATGAGTAATCTTGGAGGTCCATTATGATCCATGAAACTAATTGGAGGCATTAAAACTTCAATTGTCCTTGTGCAAATCAAAACCTTAATTTGAGGCATCAGTGTTGAGGAGATGGCTTGATCTAGTCAACACTTGTGCAAGCTTGAGCTATTGAAGATCTTGGGAGAAATATCTTGAGAAAAGAGAGGGAAAATTTTGGGGTACAACAGTTTCCCCTGTTCAATTTTCTTAAACTTGAAGAGTTAGAGTAGCGTGTCAGCCATTCGTGACTTGTAGGTAAAAGATGATTGAACACTAGAGTGTCCAGAAATTTGCACTCGCTGGTGTACGAAGTAATGCTGTTGGTTAATTGTGTTGGGAATGGGCTTAAAGATTCCATCCAAAGTGAATGCTGGTAAGTATAAAGCTTGACTGTGACTATTGTTTTAACATATACTGGAAGGAATCTTGTGGTGACTACTACTTCAATAGGTAATGAAGGAATCTTGACGACTACTACTTCAATAGGTAATGAAGGAATCTTGACGACTACTACTTCAACGGGTAATGAAGGAATCTTTGATGACTACTACTTCAAAAGGTAATGAAGGAATCTTTGACGAATACTACTTCAACAAGTAATGAAGGAATCTGACGACTACTACTTCAATAGGTAATGAAGGAATTTGACGACTACTACTTCAACGGGTAATGAAGGAATCTTGACGCCTACTACTTCAACAGATAATGAAGGAATCTTTGACAACTACTACTTCAACATGTAATGAAGGAATCTATGACCACTACTACTTCAATAGGTAATGAAGGAATCTGAAGATTACTACTTCAAAGGGTAATGAAGGAATCTTTGATGACTACTAATTTAACATGTAAAAGGAGGAATCCAAGCTTGATTTTGTCTCAGAGAGATATTCTTTAGAATGACTCTCTGGGAAAAATCTTCGATGGAAATATTTATCATATTTTAGCCTCAGGAGAAATTTGTAGATGGTTGATGACATGCATCTGTTGATTGATATTTTACTAAAAAGGTAAAGAGTTAGTTGTATGCAATGTCGTGATGCATGCATTTCTTAATAATGTTCTCAAAATACATGATATTGGGCTATATGTTATTTGTATGCATATGTCATGATGTGTGAATGTGTAATGTTATTGAAATGTATCTATGTCTGGGAAAATAAATCCCTGACAACTCCTGGGGAGATTTGGGAAGCTTAAATCCCGGACTACTGCTGGAGATGAAGAGTATGTGTATCTTCAACCTTGCTTAGAATGCTTCTGCTGGAAATTCATGTTTGTTTGTTTGAAGAAACTCTGTAGGGAATGTTTGTTTCTGCTGTGGAAGTAGGGTTCAGGAACTTTGGTTGTTCATGGCTCTATTGGGTAATTTGATTCTTATATGCCCTGACTGGGGATAAAAGAGATGACTAAAATTTCGACTTGTTTGGGGGAGGATGAAGTTAACTGTTATCTGGTTGGATTCCAGGCTTCATAGCAACTTTCTGGAGATAGTATCAACTCCGCTGGGGAAAAGGAATTTTGTTAGTTGATCTGTAGTAGTCTGAGGAATAAACTCAAATTGGGGAGATTGTAATTCGTTGGGGAAATAAACCCTATTGAGGAAAGTATTATGGTGACCTCACTGGGGAAATGAATTCTTTTAGTTTAGAACTTTCACAAGGTTTCTTTTCCAACTTTAGAAGTCCAAACTTGGCCGGGGAAGAGAATTCCCAGGGAATATGTCAATTGGAACTCTGGATGGAAAATGTATGAATTCCTTCTGTGGGGATAAGTTTATTGAAGTAACTCTGTGGGGATATCCCAAATCCTTGAGCAAATGCTTATTATTGTTTTTGTGTGTTCATTTATTAACAGTTAATCATGTTCATATGCATATGTTCATTCAATTTTAATCATTGGATGTTTTTGCACTCAAAACAGAAAAAAAAAACAAAGATCTTTGTACTTCAAAGTATATTTGTATTGATAATCTTCCTATAAACAAGCATTTTTGTATAGGGAGACTAAAATCTTAGTAAGAGGAAGTTGTCAAAAAATGAAAAGAATACAAAGTGAAAACAAAATTGTATAGCCATATGGAAGTGTTCTCATTCAGTTCCAACTCCACTATTGCCCCTATGTCTTCGAACATCATCCCTTGCTGTCGAAAGAAGTTGATTGAATTGATATTACACCCAAGAACTTGGACCTTGGTAATAAAGATGGCTGTAGTGGTTTCACGGGACATAGTCATACGCCTTGATCCTTAACTTTTTCCTGGACCGCCCTTTTGGGTTTTCAGCCCACCAAGATTCCCTTTTTTCCCAAGCCGCCCTTTCGGGTTTTCGACTTGTCGGGTGTACAATCTCTTGTATATATCCCTAACTTTTTCCCGAACCTTTTGGTTCGCCGGGATGCCCTTATTTTTGCCTAGGTATGTCAACCTAGCGGGTCATTCTTTATGCGTAGTATTTTTTGACTATGTTCACGTTCACAAGATGCGGGAAATCTTCGTCGTCCATAGTAGTTAGCATCATAGCACCTCCATAGAATACTTTTTTGACAACAAATGGCCCTTCGTAAATGGGAGTCCATTTGCCCCTAGGGTCTCCTTGTGGTAAAATGATGCGCTTTATTACCGAGTCGTCATCCTGGTATGCTCGAGGTTTGATCTTTTTGTTTAGTGCCTTGATCATACGCTCTTGATACATTTGACCATGACAAATAGTAGCCAGCCTCTTTTCATCAATCAAGTTCAACTGATCCAATCATGTCTGAATCCATTCATCTTCGCCTAAGCCCGCTTCTTTCATAATCCTTAGTGAAGGAATCTGAACTTCGACGGGCAGGACAACTTCCATGCCATAGACTAAAGAGAAAGGGGTTTCCCCAGTTAATGTTCGATCCGAAGTACGGTAGCCATGAAGAGAGAATGGTAGCATCTCATGCCAGTCTTTATAGGTCATCACCATCTTTTATATAATCTTCTTTACATTTTTGTTGGTGGCCTCCACTGCGCCATTCATCTTAGGTCTGTATGGAGAAGAATTGTGATGCTTAATTTTGAACTGCATGGAGAGTTTAGTGATCATGGCATTGTTAAGATTGGTTTTGTTGTTATTGATAATCATTTCAAGGATGCCGTACCGACATATGAGGTTATGCTTGATAAACCTAGCTACAACATTCTTAGTGACTGAGGCGAATAAAGCCGCTTCGACCCATTTGGTGAAGTAATCAATGGCGACGAGGATGAACAAATGTCCATTAGAGGCAGTGGGCTTGATCTCTCCAATCATGTCAATTCCCCACATTGCAAACGGTCGCGGGGCAGTCATGACATTTAAAGGAATTGGAGGCACATGAACCTTGTCGGCATAGATTTGAAACTTATGGCAAGTCCTCAAGTGGTGGTGACAATCATTTTTCATAGTCGACCAATAGTAACCAGCCTTCAGAATCTTCTTGGCCATAGTGTGTCCACTAAAGTGAGTTCCAAAGATACCTTCATGCATTTCTTCTATGATTTGCTTTGCCTCCTTCTTGTCCACACGACGAAGCAGAGTAGAATCATGGTTACATTTGTACATGATCCCATTGCTTAGGAAGAATTTGGCCAAGAACCTTCGTAGGAATTTCTTGTCGTTGTTTGAGGCTCCCTCGGGGTACTCTTGTGCTTCAAGATATCTCCTCACTTTATGATACCAAGGCTTCTCCTCGTCTGTGTCAATCTCATAATAGTGTGCAGGTTCATCAAATCTTTCGATAGTAATTTTGGGAGCTTCGTTGTCCCAATTGACCTTGAACATGGATGACATTAATGCTAAGGCATCTGATAACTGATTTTCTTCCCTTGGGAAGTGTTCAAAGGTGATCTCCTCAAAGCATGGGATCAAAGTTAAAATGAGCTCTTTGTAAGAGATCATATTTGGATGTTTGGTATCCCATTCTCCTTTAACTTGACTGATCACTAAATTTGAATCTCCGTATACGCTTAAGAATTTGAATTTTAGGTCAATGGCAGCCTTAAGACCCAAGATGCACGCTTCATACTCGACCATGTTGTTTGTACAATCGAAGCATAGTCTGGAAGTGAAAGGCATATGGCCACCTTCAGGGGAAATAATCACAACACCAATTTCGTTACCCAATGCATTGGAAGCCCCATCAAAAACCATAGTCCATCGGGATCCTTGTACAGGTCCATTATACGGTCCAAGCTTTTCACAATCAGTTATTAGCATGATATTCTCGTCCGGGAATTCAAAGTTTATGGATTGGTAGTCATTAACAGCTTGATGGGCCACATGATCCGCTAGCACACTTCCTTTTATGGCCTTTTGTGTAGTATATTGAATATCATATTCAGTCAAGATCATCTGCCATCTAGCTATTCGTCTGGAGAGAGATGGCTTCTCGAAGATATATTTGATGGGATCCATCTTAGAGATCAACAATGTATTATGAGTCAACATATACTGTCTTAGCCGGTGAGTAGCCCATTCCAAAGCGTAACAAGTTTTCTCGAGCAGTGAATATCTTGTTTCACAGTCGGTAAACTTTTTGCTCAGGTAGTATATTGCATGCTCTTTTCGGCCAGACTCGTCATGTTGGCCTACCACACACCCCATTGAATTCTCTAATATCATGAAGTACATAATCAGAGGTCTTCCTTCAACTGGAGGCATTAGGATGGAAGGTTCTTGTAAATATTCCTTGATCTTGTTAAAGGATGCTTGACAGTTGTCATTCCATCTGACTACTTAATCTTTCCTCAAGAGTTTGAAGATTGGATCACAAGTAGCAGTCAAGTGAGATATGAATCGAGCAATGTAGTTGAGTCGACCTAAGAAACCCTTGACCTCTTTCTTAGTATAGGGAGCTGGAATTTCTTGTATGGCTTTGACTTTTGCAGGGTTGACCTTGATACCATTTCCACTGACGACAAACCCTAAGAGTTTTCCAGATCTTACCCTGAAGGTGCATTTGTTCAGATTCAGCCTTAGCTTGTACTTGTTCAACCTTTCAAACAACTTGTGTAAGTGATCAAGGTGTTCTTCTTCAGTATGTGACCTTGCAATCATATTGTCCACATACACTTCTATTTCATGATGGATCATGTCATGGAATATGGCTATCATAGCTCGTTGATAGGGTTCCCCTGTGTTCTTCAAACCGAAAGGTATGACCTTGTAACAAAAACGGCCCCACTGTGTAACAAAAGTGGTTTTTTCCATGTCCTTAGGAGCCATTTTGATCTGGTTGTAACCATAGAATCCATCCATGAAGGAGAAAACTTTATGTTGAGAAGTGTTGTCAGTATGTGGTAGTGGGAAATCGTCTTTGGGGCTTTCCCTATTAAGGTCTCTATAGTCTACGCACATACGGACTCTACCGTCTTTCTTAGGAACGGGGACCATATTTGCCACCCATTGGGGATATGACGTCACTGCTAGGAAACCTGCATTAAATTGCTTCATTACCTCAGCCTTTATCTTCTCAAAAATATCTGGTCGCATGTGACGAACCTTTTTCTTGACTGGAGGACAATCTTCATTCATTGGTAGGCGATGAACTACAATATCAATATTAAGTCCAGACATATATTCATATAACCAAGCAAACACCTCAACATAATCATGCATCATCTGGACCAACCTCCCTTTGACACTTTCTTCTAGGTTAGCGCTGATCTTGACTTCTTTTTTGTCTACCTCAGTACCTAGGTTTATCACTTCAATTGGTTCATCGTGTGGTTGAATGGATTTTTCCTCTTACATTAGAAGTCTGGAAAGTTCCCCAGGTATTTCACAATCTTCCTCGCCTTCGTCTTTGTCTTGATAGATTGGATTTTCTAATTCATAGATGGAAATAGCAGAGTCGTTGAGATCCGAAGTGGATGTGGATCTGCAAATGTGTGTGTGTGTGCATGTAAGGTCACGTGGCTATTTTTGAAAATGCAGTAAAGAAAGACGATGAGTGCAAAATTTGAATGCAAAATAGTCCAATGTTTTTTCAATAAAATGAGCATATGGCATATGAAAATGACAAACCCTTAACAAATGGACCAATGTGCTCCGAGTAAGGCACATGGCTTAAAGTCATTGTTTCAATAAAATTACAGACAAAGTTATTAAATTAATAAAATAGTAAATGGCAACTACTCCTTGTTGAAGGAGATTGGAATGAAGTCCTTGGTGTGCCAGTTGTTGAGTCCTTCATCAGCAGTCGGTTAGATCCAATCATCAAAGTCACAGTCATTGTCAGAGTCTTCAAGAGCATTCACTTCATCATTTATGATGCGAAGAGGTGGTTTCCCTGCAAGAGTACACCTGACCTCTTTTTAAGCTTTGGCGGTGAAGCCCAAACCACATTTATCTGACTTGAAAGGGAAATCAGGAAGTTGTCCCCAAATTGTGCAACCTCCTTCTTCAACAACAACACGAGCATCTTTGTGAGAGGCCATCTTTGGTGTATCTTTAACAGCTTTGGGAGTGTTAGGAGTGGCCTTGGCAATAGCAACCATGGGAGAGACCACCTCAAAGGCTTAACAGGGAGTTTCAATGAGCTCGCCATCCATTTCAACATACTCGAATGAATTTAGATGACTAATCTTAAACTCTTCTTCACCACAGACAGTAACAATATTCCCCTTGATAGGATATTTCAACTTCTAATGTAGTATGGAAGTTACCACACCTTCCCCATGTATCCATGGGCGTCCAAGCAGGCACGAATAAGAAGGAAAAATATCCATCACATAGAATATTGAGTTGAAGATTTGAGACCAAGCCTTGATAGGGAGATCAACCTCTCCATGGACCATCCTCTTAGGGCCATCAAAAGCCCTTACTACAATGTCGCTATGTTTCAATACTAGTCCATCATAGTCTAGTCTATCCAAAGATCCTTTAGGTAAGACATTGAGAGAAGATCCATTATCCACTAAGACATGTGCCATGGTAGTTCCCTTGCATTCTATGGAGACATGGAGAGCTTTATTGTGATTCTTCCACATCAGGGTCAAATCTGCGTCAAAGAACCCTACACCATTACCAGCAGTCAAGCTTTCTACACAGTTTTCAAATTGGTCGGCTGTAGTTTCTTGTGGGACATGTGCATTTTTCAGGAACATTATCAATGCTTCAGCATGCGCCTCAGAACATAGCAACAAATACAACATAGAAATATTGGAGGGTGTTTTCCCCAACTGTCCCACTATCTTGTAATCACTTTTTCTGATGATTTTTAGAATATCCTCCATCTCTTGGGTAGATGGGTCCTCAATGGTGATATCTTTTATGGGCGCCTTCGTCCTGGCAGGCTCAGTCATTTTTTCCTTTCCCCGAGTATCAACAACAGGTTTAACAGCGGTAATACGAATATGTGTTGTAGTGTTTGTCAGAGGTGAAATTTCTGGAGAGAAGATCCTCCCCATCCTAGTAACTTTACTCGATCCAGCGATATTTATAATGTCAGCAGTTTCATCTTTATCATTCCAGGAATCTTTTTTGGTACCATAGTAGTATACTTCCGCCCCGTAATTCCACGAAACAGCCTTATCAGAAGAGTAAGGGATTGGACCTGGTGTAGTGGTGATTAATGGAGCTATTCTTGGTTCACTGGGAATCCTAACAGGACCTTTGGAGGTGATCCTAACAGGTTTATTGGAGATAGTAATGATGGACACGTCTTTAAATTCTTGAGATACACTTTGGGCCAAACCTTTCGCAGATGGAGTTCATTCAAATATAATCTCATGGCTATCCATCTGGTGTTGGACACCTTTCTTAAGCAATTCACAACCAGTAGTTTGTACAACGCAGCAGCAACAGTCTTCAAGGAAGCTAGGGAATACTCCGGCTTTCAATAAATACTTTTTGATAGTCTCCAAAGGAGTAGTTAAATCATTGAAGGAGAAAATAAAAGAGGCATCTTCAATAGCATTGAAACCCTTACCATGACTTGGCATAGGTGTGGTGATTACATTGGGAGTTGGCGGAGGGTCGAATTCAATTGTCATGTTATCAATTAGGTCTTGGATTTTGTTCTTTAGAGACCAACAATCATTGGTATCATGTCCGAGGCTGTTTGAGTGGTAAGCGCATTTGGCATTGGGGTTGTATTTAGGAGAGGAGGTGTCAGGATTTTGGGGAGGATCCCTCAATGTAACCAGCTCCGCTTTTAGTAAGTGCTACAATGCTTAAGATAGTTACATGTTGATCTCAATATACTGCCTTTCTCGAAACTTCTTCCTTCGCCTATTCCCTTGTTGTTGAGTAGGTGTAGGATTGGAAATTAATACTGCCCCTACTGAATGATGGCGGTCATTCTTAGTACGGCTTCTTGATCCATATACAACATTAGTCTTTTTTTTGCCAGCAAAAAGTTTTTTCACAACATCAGAGGTGGAGGCCCTCAGTATTTTCCTGCTTTTAATCCCTCTTTCAACCCTCTCACCAGTCAAGATCAATTCAGTGTATTCGAATGATGAACTTCCAATCAATAAGTTGAAAAATTGTCCAATCAAGGTTCCCATTAACATGTCTACCAATTGTCTATCAGTTAATGGTGGCTACACCCTGCCAGCCAGGTCTCTCCATTTTTGAGCGTATTCTTTGAAGCCCTCGTTGGCACCCATGGTCATTCCTTGCAATTGCACCCTAGTTGGCGCAAGATCAGTTTTATATTGATATTGGCGGTACAAAGCAGTGGAAAAAATCCTCCCAAGTATGGATGTTAGTCCCTTCCAATTGGTAAAACCACTCCAATTGTGTCCCAGCTAGACTTTCTTGAAAAAAGTGCACCCACTATTTCTTATTAGCGGTATGCGGCTGAATTTTGCGGTCGTAAGATCTTAGTTGAAGCTTCGGACATGAGATACCACCCTACTTAGAAAAAGAGGGGATCTTGAATTTGTGGGGAATGACTACCCCAGGAACCAAACCCAAGTCACCAAAGTCTAAGCTATGCACAACTTGGATTTCCACAGCTTTCAAATTGTCTTCTAGTTGTTTATATTTGTCATCAGCTGGTGGATATTGCTCATGAAAATAATCTTCATCTTCAGAGATTTAATTATTTCCACCCCTAGCACGGGTGCTCCTAGCATCTTCATCTTGATTTTCATCCTCTTAGGAGGAATCCTCTTCAACTAGGACTTGTCTTACAGACCCCTTAAACCTCTTCCCCATGTTGATTACAACTTTCTTCTTGGTCTTCTTCTTCGTGACAAGAAAAGCCATCATTTCTTGCTGCCCCATTTCTAAGTTGAGCAGAGTTTCTTGAAACTGAGAGTTTTGAGTTTGCAAGTCCTTCACAGTTTTCTCGAGATCCACCTTGTACTGAAATAAACAGTAGAAAGATGAGGAAACTTGTGTCGAAAAACCTACTTATGATATTATGCATGTTATGCGAATGCAATGTTTTAAAGGATTTTATGGAATTTAAATTTGCTAAACAAAGAGAAGACAACAAACATTAATTACATTAATAAGTTCATGAATTACAAATGACTCTCTTGGGGTTACAATGGAAGGATTAAAAATAATACAAAATAAACTCCTAAAACAAAAAGGACTCAAGCTTCCCATGGGTGCATCCTCTTTGGTGCAATGTAGGCATCTAGGCTTCACTCTTCATGAAGTTGCCTCGTGAGCTCTAAAACCTTGCGTAAAATTGTGCTTCAAAGGTATCTCGTTCCCCTTTGAGTTGAATCCACAATCTTTGCAATTCCTCGATGTCGGTAGGCATGTCGGGATGAGAAGAGTTTAAGGGGCGTCTCCCTCAGCAACGGGCTCCATAATCACATGTAGGATGGCAGGGTGAGGCATCATGAGACATTGAGCACGAGTTCGTACCCACTTGAGGTAAGGCTCAAGAGGGATGGAATTTTTATGTCCCAAAGTCTTGTTGTCCACTTTGTTTACCATTCTTCAAGCTCGTATGAACTTTTGACATAGCCTTGGTCGTCACCCTCGTAGTCGAATACCAAACCTTAGATGAGCGCATTATAGGGACCATCTCTTCGCACATACCTAAACTATCGTAATGCAAGAGAAGGATTATAGGTGACACCTCCCATAATGCCTAAGAGAGGGACATTAGGGAATTCCCCACAATGGTCGATGATGGTAATATCCTCCAAAGATCGAGAACAACAATGAATATCTGAGTGCGGGAGTGACATCATCCTTTGAGACCATGCCAAGCCTTGCTCATTCTTCAACTTTGATCGAGGTAGGCGCGAAATAAACCACCTAGCCAACAATGGAATGCAACACAAAAGACTACCCCTTTTCTTCATGGTGCGAGTGTGGAAACAATGTAGAATGTCTCCAAGCAAAGTAGGTATGGGATTACGAGAGAGAAAAACCTTGATGGCATTCACATCTAAGAGTTGGTCCGAATTGGGAAATAGAACCAAACCATAGATTAGAAGGGACAAGAGATCCTCAAAAGCTTGAAAATCCATATCTTCCCAAAATAAACGAGCCTTTTCCAACAGAAACTTGGCTAAGAAACCCTTAACTCCACTTCTTGTCTCCCAATTTATCACAATGTCGGATCTCTTCAAATGCAAGGCTTTGGCAATAACCTCAGGCTTTGGAGTCTCCTCTAAACCAGTGAATGGTATTTGATCAAGCACAGGAACTCCTAACAATTAAGAGAATTCTTATAATGTAGGAACCAATTGGTAGTTGGTAAATATGAAGCAATGATGCATAGGATCAAAGAATTGGAAAAGCACACACATCATTTCTTCTTGGAAGTTTGAGGTGGCCAAGTTGAGAAGTCGACCATATTTATTGGTGAAAGGAGAATCTCCAGGCACTCTTTATGCTAACTATTGAAGTTTAGGATGCACTTTCACGAAGTTGACTCGGATGGTATTCCTACGAGTAGAAGTCATGTCCTACAAAACAGAACAAATATAAATTCCTAAATCCTTGAAATGGTTAGTGAAAATGCTTATGATGTTATGATGTTTATGATGTCATGAATAATAATCACAAATAAAGAACACAAAGACCTTAGGTTTAGGCTTGCATGGGTTTCATAGGTAAGTACCCTCTTGATGTTTAGTTGGTTCAACCTGTCCTAGAAAGTAATCAGGTTTTAGGGAAACTCAATATCACTGATCTTTCTTCATTAGGCATTTTTTTAGCAAAATCAATATTTTCTTGCGGCCAAAATATCTCAAAAGTCTGAACTCAATGAGCGTAGTATCGAGTATCAACCAATTTTCATCTTTACACCAAAGTCGGCTATCTCACTACTTCGTAATGGCCAAGTTGTTCAACTAAAGGTTCTACAGTCAGTTAGTGCTTTATGACGCTGCACAGCGGCCCCGTATTCTCCTCTATTCAACACAAGGGATACCGGTACCAACAAATCTGTCACACTAACGTAGCCATTATTTCAACCATATCGGTCTACGCCAAACAGTTTCGATAATCTATTGCTACTTACCTAATGATGTTCCCAGATCTGGGTATATGATCTATACAAGAAACCCAAACATAGGCCTAAAGATGTAAAGCAGACAAGTCAAACAAATGAAAGCATTTTAAATGTAATCTAGTCTCTAAGGTAACCCCGCTTTTAAGTTATTTCCCCAGCAGAGTCGCCATTTCTATAATATGGTGGGAGAATTGAATTGGGTGTTTTGCATTTTATCGCAATTGTTGTAGATAGTAAGAGTCTCCATCGAATTTTCTTTTATCTAATAAAGGAAAGTGTGAAAAGAAAAGGAAAGACCTTTTGATAATTTTCTTGAGTTTGGGGGGTAGGTTATGAAAAGGGAAGGTGTTAGCACCCTTTTCATCTGTAGTTATCTACGGGCACTTAGTTGCTAGCTCACTTTGAAATAATTTGTTTGAAATGTGTTTGTCATAGGTTTTGAAAGTATTTTTGAAAAGTGCCTTTGTTTAGGCAAACTTTTTAATGATTCTCGTTTCGGCGAAAATGTATACAAAGTGATGAGTTTTGAAAATATTTCATTTGAAAGTGTTGGTGTGTTTGAAAGATGTTTAAAAATGGTTGTGAGCAAGCAACTATAAATGTTCTACCTACTCAAAAAGTCTTTATTCATTTCCTCCTCCTTTAGATATTGCTATCTTACCATTGATTGATAAGAAGCTCTATCATTGGATGTGAAGGGATAGGCGTGGGTCATCGTATATTCATGGAAAGAAATATTGTAGGATACCTTAGAAATTTTTGTAAGGGTCTAAGAGTGTTTACCGAAGGCAACATTTGAAGGTTCATCGAGGGACTACAATCTTGTATTCGATGGTCATTTCTAAAGTATCCCACGTTCAAGGGACATGACTGTTTTATTCAAGGCAACAAGTGTGGTTAACCCTAGAGGTGTAAGTGTGTAAAGTGTTTGTTTTCATGCATTTTTGTCTTGATATTAGGGTTCTATATTTTTTTTTATTATTTCCATACACACCCTAATTACTAGCAATTATATTGAAAGCGATAAATTGCAGAAATTTAAAGTTCTACGCTATTATATCTTTTTTAGGGATGGGGGATACAAATTTACAAATGGGGAATGAAAGAAATTAAAACCTAATTACTATTACAACCATATTGAATAATGAATAATAATAAAAATATAAATAAATATAAAGATAATGTAAAAAAAAGAAAATTTGTTTAAGAAAAAACTTTTATGTATTGACACATTCACTTACGCATTGATACGAAAATGTTTATGCATTGGCGCATGTATTTATGCATTGGCTCATATCTATTTTGCATCGACACATACACTTATGCATCGATACATATCACCTCTTTGATCCTGGATATCAAAATCAACGCAGTATGAGTCGACACATAATGGTTTGTATCGACTCATTTTTTGTTTTGTATCGACTCATTCGCTTATGTATCGATACATATCATCTATTTGCTCCTGGAAGTCAAAACAACTCGATATGAGTCGACACATAATGGTTTGTATCGACTCATTTATGTTATGTGTCGACTCATTCGTGTTTTTTATCGACTCATAACCTGTTGTTTACCTAATATGTATCGACACAAAGAGTTACGCATCGACTCATACTGTTGTTTTTTTACTTCCAACATTTTTCTTCTACAATATTAGTAAGTTCTCAACACATGGTTAATGAAAATGAAAAGCAAACATATGGTTAGCTTCAGGGAAATGATATCTACATTTTATCTTCACAAATGAACCACTAATGATGCTTGTATGAAGAGTTAAAAGTCAAGAAAACTTACCTTAAAACTGAAATTTGTGTTTTGATTTAGAGTTGATGTATTGTCTTGGACAAGTGAAGTTGTTGTTTTTGAGTTTAGAGAATGGTGATAGTGATGTTAAAGAAGTTGCTCTTGTGTTTGAACAACTTCTATATGATGTATATGAAGTATTTGGATGGTTTATTTAGGGAAAACTTGCAAGGTTTTGGAGACTCAAAGAGTCTGGACTTAAAAGCTCAAAGATGGAGGTTTTTGTGGACAATTCTGGTTTTTAGAGTATAAGGGGGGTTTGAGGATTTTTAAATACACAAGAATCTCTCTCTTTTTATTGAAAATGCTCCCTCTATTTATAGGCAATAGGTTTGGGAACAAGAGCTGATTAGGTTTGCAAGATAGCATGTTATGGTTTGGTTGGGATGCAAATATCAAACTATGTCAATTCTCCATAGTCCCAAGATGAAGTACCAAAGTTGCTGGTATAGAGGGGATACTTTCCATGATTTATAGTGGACTAAAATCATAAGTAAACAAGTTATGGGCTCAAGATAAATTTTGTACCAAAAGCTTGCTTTTCAAGAATAACAATGGTGCCTTTATGCCATAAATGGAAAGATCTTTTGAACAATGGCTCAAACACTTGGGTAATAGCTCAAGAGTAGGTTTAAGCATTAAATTATGGTGAGATTTTAAATTTAGAAGGCATGTAACACAAGATTATGCATTATAGCATGTAGATTGGATTATGTGTTCTTCACCAAAAATGATTTGTAATTCAAGAATGGATGTCCAACTTCATGCCTTTGAATCTCCCAGCTCAAGTATGATAAATTCATGCTCCTGGACATTTTGGAAGCTTGAAACGTTGTATACAACTTTTATGTTGACCATTTTGACAAAATCATCTTGGAACTATGTGAACAAATTTCAAGAAGTTGGGATAAAATCCTGACCAAAATCTGTTGAAAATTTCTCTAAGTGTTTTTATGAAAAATGTCATGACTTTAGGAATTTATAACTCAAAATACAAGCACTTCAAGGACTTAATCAGCAAAGAAAAGTTATAGATATAATCAAGATCTACAACTTTCATGTTGAAAGTTTTCTTTGAATCATCTTGCATCTTGGTGAAAGATTGACATGAAGTTATGAAATTATCATGTATGAAAACACTTAGAAAAATTTCTAAGTCTTGGAAAGTTTGACTTTTCAAATTAACTTTTGACTTTCTTGATTTCTTGATGATCAAGCTTCATATTTTTGAATGTCTTGATAAAATATGATCTTTTAAATTAAATCTTAACCAAAAAGTCAAAGTTTGACTTTTTGTGCATCAGTTGATCAAATTTTAACTATCGATCCATTGATCTTGAGAGATGAATGCAATTAGGTCAAAATTATATCCTTGATATTATGTTCCATACCAATAATTTATGTATTAAGTCAAAAGTCAAGAATCAATCATTCTTGGTCAAAACCCTAATTTTGACCATTTTGACCTTTTGATGATTTGAATATTTTTCTTGAGGAATTGTGATCAAAACTTGATCAATTAGTGCATATGAATTCAAAATGTTGATATTGGTCAAAAATCTTGAAGTTTGGTTGTAAGTTGACCACAATTGACTTTTTACCCAATAAAGCTGATTTCGAGTCATCTGAGCAATTGATTGGGTAAACTTCTGTTCCAAGACTTGAAACTTGACATGAGTAATCTTGAGGTCCATTATGATCCACGAAACTCATTTGAGGAATTAAAAGTTCAATTTTCCTTGTGCAAATCAAAACCTTAATTTGAGGCATCAATGTTGAGGAGATGGCTTGATCTAGTCAACACTTGTGCAAGATTAAGCTATTAAAGATATTGTGAGAAACATCTTGAGAAAAGAGAGGGAAAATTTTTGGGTACAACAACTGCCCTCTAGATTAGCACCTATACTGACTTCTTTCTTGTCCTCTTCGGTACTCAAGTTCACAATACCGATTGGATCTTCATGCGGTTGTATAGCCTTTTCCTCTTGCATTAACAGTCTGGCAAGTTCTCCAGGTATTTCACAATCTTCTTCACCTTCATCCTCAGCTTGGTAAATCGGATTCTCGAAATCAAAAGTGGAAATAGCACAATTGTTATCAATGGGATGAAAAATGGATGTGGATCTACAATTTATTGTGTGGGTGTGTGTAAGAACACGTATCTAAAATTAAATTTAGAAAAACCTAAAATTAAATTTTAAAAAACCTAAAATTAAATTTTAAAAAACCTAAAATTAATTATTCGAGTTTATTATGAAAAATCAAAGTTTGTGAAAAATGTTAGGTTTTATGAAAAAAGTTTTAAACAGAAAGAAGGAAAATAGGTAAAAGGATAAATAAAATGGAAGAAAACCAAAATCAATAGGGGTGGGTGTTGAACCCACGCCCTTAACCTCCTCAAGATGTCTGTCTTGCCATGAGCCATGCATTGGTTGTTGTTATAATCTGGCCTCAATGTTTTGTAATAACCCTGCATGGAACCATTAGATGGTCTAAATCTGCAGCGTTGAATCTCATAAACACATTAAATAAATTACTATATCATGAAATACAAAGAAAGCAAATATATGAAATTTTGTAATGTTAAAACCGATATGACATATATGAATGCTTTTACACCCTTTTGATCATGGAGATCAAACCAGCCTTACTCTTACTGGATAATGAGATGGCTTGTTTGTAGTGAGATAGGGGTTTGTAACAAGGATGACTTGTTTGTAGTGAGATGGGGGTTTGTAACAAGGATTTCAATATTTTTAAGATTCTTGAAAGAATTTGACATTTTGACAAGGTTGTGGCAAAGGTTTTTTTTCGTGTCCTGTTTGTGTGAAAATAATGAGATTATATAATGGAAATTAGGACAAAGATATGGGCTTTGGATGTGCAATTGGGCCTCCAATAACCACAAGCAATAATGCAAATTTTATTAACCTAAGTCTGACACGTTCCAGGAAAAATCTCAGTAACCTCAGTGCAAATTTTGAAGTTGAAGTGTGAAAAAAAATGTAGCCGACATCGATAACAAAATCCTGTCCGAAAATGGATTGAATCGAATAAAGGGTGAATTAGTTATGAATTTTGGAAGTTTCGCCTAAGAAAAATTTATTTTGGACTCTAGTGTCTACTTTGACACGTTCTTCAATAAAAAACTGGTATTGATCGGAGCAGAATCCGGTCTCAACTTTGCAAGAAAAGTTGTATATCTTTGAGCCAGTGACCTTGTGTAAAAATATGGGTCCGATCCGATAAAAATTGACCGAGTTATGAATTTTCGAAGTTTTGACTCATATGAAATAATATTCAGCATTCAGCATTTTCGGCGCGTCACGCGCACTCTGGACAAAAACGAAGGCCTTTTGGATACTGTTCAAACTCGATACCTCATGTGAAAATGTAGCCAACTCAATTTTTGAAATTTTGGCACTGGAACTAGCTCGATACGATGAAAATCGACAAAGTTATGATTTTTTGAACATGACCCAGATAAAATTCTGTCACAAATTTTTTGTACGAAAATACATGATAAATCCGTATTTTTGAAGACCTTCTGATCGAAATTGGCTTCTAGCCGTGAGAGATGAAAACGTAGATAACGTCAAGACGGAATTGTTTCCACCTGAACGGGTTCAAAACAAGCTATTATATTCAAGTTATGAATTTTTTAGTGTGTAAAAACTGCACTTTCAGCACACTTTTTCACCATATTCCTTCGAGAAAACTCACACATTCGGAGACCTTCTTTAAATAATTGCCTCTCGAGAAGAACCTGAATTTTAGAATATGTCACCAGGGATATCTTGGTGAAAGAACACCTGAATATGACGCGCCGGGTTGGACTTGTGAATCTTTGAACCCCGAATCGCTGCGAAACAGCGAACCGATCTTCAACATGAAAAATACTCTGAGAACATTCATTTGCGAAATAAACGTCACTGGTAACCTGACAAAGCTTTCTAAATATACCTTGATCCCATAACAATAGAACCAATGATATGCGTGTATGTAATAATGAAATGTAAGACAAAGAGGTTGAAATAAAGAGGGTAAATTTTGGGGTACAACAGTTGCCCCTGTTCAATCTTCTTAAACCTGAAGATTTAGATTGGCTTGTCTGCCTTTCCTGATCTGAAGGTGGAAGATGATTGAACACTAGAGTGCCCAAAAATTTTCACTCGCATGAAGTAACGTCGTTGGTTGATGATGTCAAGAATGGGCTTACAAATTCCATTTGGAGAAGATGACTGAGAGTTGTCGGAGATGGGCTTAACGATGCCATCCAAAGTATATGCTGATTTCCTAAGAGGTCTCTTCATGGGGTTTCTGTTCCTGCTATCTGAGGAGGATTCTGCTGGGGAATGTTGATTTCTGTTTGGGGAATAGAGTCTAGGAGATGTAGTTGTCCATTACTCTATTGGGAGTTATCTCTTGACTGGGGAGATAAAAGTTAGTCGTTATTAGGTTGAAATTCAGGCTTCATAGTGACTTGCTAAGGATAATGAAGTTGACTGTTATCTGGTCGTATTCCAGGCTTCACAACGACTTACTGGGGTATATTAAATTAACTGTTATCTAGTCGATCTCCAGGCTTCATAATAATGTAGATGAAAGGATATAGCTGATTGTTATCTGGTTGGATTCCAGGCTTCGCAACAACTTAATGAAATTAATCTGTTATCTGGTCGGGTCCAAGCTCCAGTGACTTAAACTGTTATCTGGTCGTGTCCAAGCTTAAGTAACTTGAACTGTTATCTTGTCGTGTCCAGCCTTCAGTAACGTGAACTGTTATCTGGTCGGGTCCAGGCTTCAGTGACTTGAACTGTTAGCTGGTCAGGTCCAGGCTTCAGTAACTTAAATTGTTATCTGGTCGGGTCCAGGCTTCACAGTAATTGAATAAGTTAACTACTCTTTAGTCGGATTCCAGGCTTCGTAGCAACTTAAACTATTATCTTGTTGAAATCTAGGCTTTACAGTGATTGAAGAAGTTAACTGTTATCTGGTCGTATTCCAGGCTTCCCAACAACTTAAACTGTTATCTGGTCAAAACCAAGGCTTTACAGTGATTGAAGAAGTTAACTGTTATCTGGTTGTATTCCAGGCTTCGAAGCAACATAAACTATTATCTGGTTAAAATCCAGGCTTCACAGTAATTGAAGAAGTGAAATACTCTCTGGTCAGACTTCAGGCTTCATAGCAACTTAAATTTTTATCTGGTCGAAATCCAAGATTTACAGTGATTGAAGAAGTTAACTGTTATCTGGTCATATTTCATGCTTCGCAGCAACTTAAACTGTTATCTGGTCGAAATCCAGGCTTCACAGTAATTGAAAAAGTGAACTACTCTCTGGTTGGATTCCAAGCATCGTAGAACTTAAACTATTATCTGGTCGAAATCCAGACTTCACAGTAATTGAAGAAGTGAACTACTATCTGGTTAGATTCCAGGCTTCGTAGCAACTTAAACTATTATCTGGTTGAAATCCAGGCTTCACAGTAATTTAAGTTATTATCTCATATAGCTGCCCCGTCTTGTTTCGATAATTAATCTTTGACATGTTGTGTAAGTTGATAGTGTTTGTGTTTCTTCGAACTCAACCTAGAGAGGTAAAGTCAACTTCATGCGATGTCATGATGTATGAATTGCATTACGCTCTCAAAATAAATGAAATTGTGATATATGCATTTGTGTTGTATATGCTATGATGTTTGTAGAATGATGTATGAATGCAATGTATGAACGTACCAGCTGTTCTATTGCAGTATTGTTGAACCAGGGAAAATAAATCTCTGATTGTTGCTGGGGGTGAAGAATGTAGGTCCTCAAATATGTTGAAGTTAAAACGTTGGGAGGTTTTCGTTGTTAGAGAAATAAACTTTGTTGGGGAAGGTAAACTTCGTGAACTGAACTGTTGCTAGAAGATGGTCTGGAATAAGTATAAGGATGATATTCGTCTCTGGATCGTACCTGAACCGTTTCTAAAAGATGATCTGAATAAGTATCAGGATGATATCTGTCTCTGGATCGTACCCGAACCATTTATATATGGGAATCTGGAGTAAGTATCAGGATGGCATCCGTCTTTGGATTGTACCTGAACCGTTTCTAGATGAGAATTTGGACTAAGTGTCAGGATGACATCCATATTTAGATCGTACCTGAACTGTTTCTAGATGAGAATCTGGAGTAAGTGTCAAGATGACATCTGTCTTTGGATCGTACATGAACCGTTTTCTAAAGTAGTCTTCTTTAGAATGTTTCGACTGGGGATTCATGATTTGTTGTTTTGAGAAGAAATCTGTTAGGGAATCCTGAGAAGCTTGGTGACTTTACAGGGGAATTTAGATGTTGGAGCAGTAGTTGGAGATTATTGCTCTGCCGAATAATGAGAACACCTGACATTACTAGGTTGTATGCTAAGAGTATGGCAGTGACCTTGTAGTAGGATGCCCCTGCCTCTATACCTGCTGAAAAAAAGTGTTTGCGGAGATTTTGTGGATGGTTTGAGTGTCATCCCAACTCCTGGGGTTTTGAGTAGATGTTGATCAGGGAGTATTCTACTGATAGAAAAATGACAAGATGACATGACATAATCGTGCGCTTTAATCCCTAACTTTTTCCTGGACTGTCTTTTCATATTTTCAGTCCATCGAGATACCCTTTTTTTCCCAAGCCGCCTTTTCAGGTTTTCGACTTGCCTGGTGTACAGATTTTTTTATGTATATCCCTAATTTTTTCCAGAACCCTTTTGGTTCTCTGGGATGCCCTTATTTTTGCCTAGGCCAGTCAACCTAGTGGGTCTTTGTTCATGCGTGGTATTTTCCGACTATGTCCATGTTCACTGGGTACGGAGAATTGTCACTGTCCATAGTAGTAGGTGTTATCACACTGACAGAAGGTGTTTGTTTGATTGTATATAATTTGTTCCTGGAACTCATGTCCAATGCCCCAAGTGATTCAGATGGATATTTGTCCTTGGCTATTTGGCATTTTTTGAGAGATTCCTCGAATCTTGACTTGACTGCCCCAGATCAGCTGGATATCGTGCCATGCCCCTTGATTATGAAGGGCCTATTATTGGAAATGTCTTTTTCGTCTAAGGTGATTCTGCCCATTTAAAGGATCTTAGTTCACTGAATAGCCATTGTGTGTATTTCTCTGCTGTTGAACAAATAGTCATATGCAAACAATGGTATTTTAAGAATGAAAAGCTTATGTCTGTCTTAAAGTTTGAAAACTCATTTTTTTAGTAAAACAAATAAATTTTGTAAATGTGTGATGTCAGCTCAGGATTTATAGCGAACCCTACAGGAGTCATGATACCTTTTGTAACAGTATGCTTTTGAACTAACCCATGCTTCAACTAGGACTTTTAAGGGTTATAACATGGCCTGGTTCATGGTTCAAGAAACAAAGGATAAAGGCTCAAATGTTATTTGTACCCAACTCGTTCTTCGTGATGTCCTTCGATCCTATGCTCAACTAATTGTGTGTTCAGATCCAAATTGAGTCTGGCATCTTGTCCTTGATGTTTCAGTGATGGTTCAGATACTGAAAGTTTATTTTGAAGAGTCAATCATTTTTGTAATCTTCTTTTTGTCGAGGATTTGTAGTAACCTCTTTTTTGGTTTTCATTATCCCCACTTTTGCGTGAATTGTTTCTTTTGTGATTGCAGTCAGCGGGATGCCCCAATTTTTTCTTAAGTCCCCTTCATAGGTTTTGACTTAGCGGGCTTTTCTTTTGAAAAATAATGACTTCCTACTTTAATGATTATGCGGAACTATCACCATCTTTTGGAAGGCATCTTCTACACTATTTGTCATGTATGAAGGATGAGCTTGCGACTGAATGCATCTCTGAATTAACTAAGAAAGCTACCCTGCCCCGGGTTATGATTAAGGGTTTTAATTTATATGAAAAGAAAATAAAACTCCTACTTCTTAGGCTCAAAGGGGTTGACTAGGGATTATCTTCCTTATAACTCCACTGTTTTAGGATTTTGAAACAACGCATGTACATCGTCAGCGGGGTCTGTTCAAAAGCATACTATAGAGATTGTGGTATCATTTTTGTCATCCTCCCTCTAAAGCTTACGACTTTCAATCGAGATTTGAATATCACAAAAAGGAAGTAAAATCATAGCTTCAACATAGTGAGAACGAATGAAATAATTTAAGACAAACATATGTAATGCATTGATGAAATAACAAGGGTTGACATAAATAAATGTTTGAACAATCAAAAGAAAATTACAAATTGAAAATTCTAATGAACAAAAGCCTTTTTGTCTGAACTTGTCACTTCAAATGATGTGCCTCTGAGGGATGACAGAAGAATTTAGTCTCGCCATGTTGTGTAAACTCCAGCACTCCTTCGTTGATCAAGTCCTGAATATTATTTTTCAATGCCCAACAGCTATTAGTGTCATGTCTAGGACTATTGGAATGGTAGGAACATATTGCAATAGGATTGAAGTTAGGGGAAGAAGTTTTGGGGTTTGGATGAAGTCTTATCAATGTAACCAAATTCATCCTCAACATATGTTGCAATTCCTGAGACAATGGTATGTTGATTTTGGTAAACTGCCTCTTGGGCTTATCTTGTCTTTGTTGATTATCCCTTCGTTGTTGGCGAGGTTGTAGTTGGGCTTGTGACGTAGCAGCAATTTGGAAATCTCTACTCTCCAAGCCAACTTTTTGTCCCATGACTTGATCCCCGGTCTCGACTATTTGCTTCATACAGTTGCATCCGTCTTGATGGCGTTTACTGATAAGGGATCTCAGGTCTTCTTGTCCCCAGGCTAGGCTTTGGATAAGAGCCATCTTCCCCAACATCTGGATTCTCATTGCTTCCATCTCAGCTCGCAGTTGTTCCAACTGGTCATCCTTATTGTTTCCAGGATGTTTCTTGGTCAAGTTCCCGTTGAGGAGTGTTTTCAATTCTTCCTGCCCCTTGGATAGGTTGAAGAACATTTTCATGAACTAAGCCTCTTGAGTTTGGAGATCTCTTACTGTTTGTCTGAGAGCCATTTCTTTTGCTGAAATAAACAGCGAGAACATGAGAGACCTGTACTGGAAGACTTGTTATGTAATGACATGCATGATGTGTAAATGTTTTCAAGGATCTCGTGGGGTAAACACAAGAAAATGTTAGGAGTTGACTGCAGCTTTGATTGAAGAACTTCATATTGTTGAATGTCCTTCTACGAGAATCAAGCTAACCATATTGAGTGGGTCATAGCCTCTGACTCAAGTTATCGTGTTTTGATCTTTTGACGACATTGGCTAGAGGAAAATAAATCCCCTTGCCCCTTACTAGACGTTTGGTTCATCATAACCTGCATCACAGGCCCTCGAGATCCTTGAAATGGTTAAGGAAATGCTATGGTATGATGCTATGATGTGTATGCTATGCGTCAAGCAAAAATGTAGGGTGATGAAGACAAGTATGTCTTCCTAGAAATCCAGGTTATTGGACAATGACTCATATCATCAGATAATAAACCAAACCTTGCAAGGAGTTCAAGTCGTTAGATAGTGAAAGCAAGTAAGTCACACAAATAGCCTTAGGTTCATGCTTGCATGAGTTCCGTAGTACACTCTTGAAGTTTAGTAGGACCAACCTGTCCTATCAATAGTAACTGGGTTCTAGGGAATCTCAATATCACTGATTTTTCCCACAAAGTTTTGTTCGGATCGACAACTGACTTGCCAACAAACAAAACTCGGGAGTTAAATCTCAATGAGTGTAGTATCGAGTATCAACCGACTTAGGATAGTTTATGCTTCATGACACCACGTAGAGGCCCCGTATTCTCCTTGACTACTCAAGGGCTATCGGTACCAACCAAAGTGTTACATCAATGTAGCTATCACTTTAACCGTGTCGGTATACCCCGCACAACCCCCATGATCTATTGCTACTTACCTAAAAGGTGCCCCAGATCTGAGTGTAGGATCTATAGTAACAACCCAAACAAACCCTCCAAGGTTAAAGCATACAAAGAAAGCAATTAAAACGGTTTTAAATTGAACTAACTCTAACATAACCCCACTTCTAAGAACTCCCAGCAGAGTCGCCAATTCTGTAATACGGTGGGAGAACTAACTGTTAATACTGTTTTTGTGGTTGTATTCGCAAATGTCGCGGTAAGCAAGAGTCGCCACCGACTTTTATTTTATCCAACAAAGGAAAGGGTGAAAAGAACAGAAAAAGACCTTTTGAGAGTTTTCTGAGTAAGGGGGGTAGATTATAGAAAGGGAAGGTATTAGCACCGTTTCTATCTGTATATTTCTACGGGTTCTTAGATTCTTAGCTCATGTTTTGAAAACTGCTTGTGCTTTGTGTGTTTTGAAAATGCCTTAGTGCGGAGATTCCCTTTGTGATAACTCATGTATCAGTCCTCAAGAGTGTTGACAAGGCGAACGTTTTTTAAAGTGTTTTGAAATATTTTTGTGTAGGTGAAAAAAGTTGTTTTGAGCAAGCATCTAAGAACTTATCTACTTATACTCGAAAAGGTCGTTCTTTTCTCCATATCCTTTAGACAGTGCTATCCTACTATTAGTGAGTAGGTAGCCCTATCGTTGGATGTATGAGGGATAAGTACGGGTCATCGTTATGGTCATAAAAGGCAACATATTGGGATACCTTAGCAGTTCGAAGGGACTGTCATCATATATTCGTAGGCAACATCGAGGAACAAAATCATTTCTTGTATGCAACTCGAGGGACATTGAGGGACTATGTTCTTTATGATGACTTTAACCGAGGGTCTTTGCTAAGGGTATCCCTACGTTCGAGGGACATGACCATTATTTTTCCGAAGGCAACAAGTGAGGTTACCCTGGAGGTGAGAGTGTGCAAATGATTCAGTTTGGTTATTTATCTTGAAATTAGGGTTTTCTATCGTTCATTTTTATCTTTCTATACAATCCTATTAATCTAAGCATTGTATAAAATATAGTAGCTGAAGGTAAAGGTGGAAATGTAAACCTAGGCTATTACAGAGCTTTGGGGCAGTTACATAATAGTGAAGAGTGCGGAAAAGAAATCCTAAAACTGTTACATCCCGGAAGCAATTACATGATAATGATCAAAAAAGCGGAAAAATAAAGCTACGATATTACAATTGAACGCGCCCTATACACTTTATCTAGGAAAATAAAAATAAGATGACAATAGAAAAAAAAATCTTTTGGTGATTTTTTATGAAAAAAATGATTTATGATAATTAATTAAATAAACCTAAAAAACCTAATTAATTTTAATTAATAAAAAATGTTAATTTTGAAAAAAAGTTAATTAAAATACCTAAAACTTAATTAATTCGAATTTTAAAAAAAAAGGTTAATGAAAAAAAACCTAAAAACCTAATTAATTTTAGTTAAAAAAAGGTTTTTTAAAAAGCTTATGTTTAATGATTAACAAAAAAGAATTAAGTTTACCAAAAAATATGTAGGGGAAGAAGCATCAACGAAAAATAAGGTTAGAAAATAAAAATAATGCAAATGTCAGGGGTGGGTGTTGAACCAAAAATTAATTTAAAACCTAAAATTAAATTTAAAAAAAAAACCTAAAATTAATTATTCGAGTTTATTATGAAAAATCAAAGGTTTGTGAAAAATGTTAGGTTTTATGAAAAAGGTTTTAAACAGAAAGAAGGAAAATAGGTAAAAGGATAAATAAAATGGAAGAAAACCAAAACCAATAGGGGTGGGTGTTGAATCCACGCTCTTAACCTCCTCAGGATGTCTGCCTTTCCATGAGCCATGCATTGGTTGTTGTTATGATCTGGCCTCAGTGTTTTGTAATAACCCTACATGGGACCATTAGATGGTCTAAATCTGCAGTGTTGAATCTCATAAACACATTAAATATATTACTATATCATGAAATACAAAGAAAGTAAATATATGAAATTTTATAATGTTAAAACCGATGTGGCATGTATGAATGCTTCTACGCCCTTTTGATCATGGAGATCAAACCAGTCTTACCCTTACTGGAGAATGAGATGGCTTGTTTGTAGTGAGATGGGGGTTTGTAACAAGGATGACTTGTTTGTAGTGAGATGGGGGTTTGTAACAAGGATTTCAATATTTCTAGGATTCTTGAAAGAGTTTGATATTTTGACGAGATTGTGGCAAAGGTTTTTTTCATGTCCTGTTTGTGTGAAAATAATGAGATGATATAATGAAAATTAGGACAAAGATATGGGCTTTGGATATGCAATTGGGCCTCAAATAACCACAAGCAATAGTGCAGATTTAATTAACTTGAGTCTGACACGTCCCAGGAAAAATTGAAGGAACCTCAGTGCAATTTTTGAAGTTAAAATGTGAAAACAAAATGTATCTGACATCGAGAACAAACTCATGTCTGAAAATGGGCTCAATCAGATAAACGGTGAATTAGTTATGAATTTTTGAAGATTCGCCTCAGACAAATTTATTTTGGGCTCTAGTGTCTACTCTGACACGTTCTTCAATAAAAAACTAGTATTGATCGGTGATGAACCCGGTCTCGACTTTGGAATCAAAGTTGTAAATCTCTGAGCCAATGACCTTGTGTAAAAATATGGCCCCGATCCGATAAAAATTAACTGAGTTATGAATTTTCAAAGTTTCGACTCAGATGAAATAATATTCAGCATTCAGGATTTTTGGCGCATCACGCGCACTATGGGCAAAAAAAGAAGGCCTTTTGGATACCGTTCGAACTAGATACCTCCTTCAAAAATGTAGCCAACTAAATTTTTGAAATTTTGGCACCGGAACCAGCTCGATACGATGAAAATCGACCAGGTTATGATTTTCTGAACATGACGCAGATAAACTTTTGTCACAAATTTTCTGTACGAAAATACTTGATAAATTCGCATTTTTGAAGTCCTTCTGATCGAAATTGGATTCCAGCCTAGAGAGATGAAACTTTGATCCCCGAATCACTGTGAAATGACGAACCGATCTTCAGCATGAAAAATACTCTGAGAACATCCATTGGTGAAAGAAACGTCACTTGTAACCTGAAGATCCTTGCTAAATATACCTTGATCCCATAACTATAGAATCAATGATATGCGTGTATGTAATAATGAAATGTAAGCCAAATAGGTTGAAATATAAAGGGTAAATTTTGGGGTACAACACTATATCAACCAATAGATTCACTAAAGTATTGCCCCTGCATTCAATAGAGACATACAGGGCCTTGTTGTGGTTCCTTCCTTTAGGGGTCAAATCGGCATAAAAAAGCCTAGTCTTTTATCAGTAGTTAGGCTAGCAACATAACTTCCAAATTGATCGGCAGAAATTTCTTGTGGCATGTGAGCAGATTTTAAGAACTTCACCAAAGCTTGTGCATGGGCTTCTGAACATAGTAAGAGGGATAACATGGAGATCTTTGAGGAAGTCTGCCCCAACTGTTAAACAATTTTGTAATCACTTTTCTGTATTATTTTCAATACCTCCTCCAAGTCTTTCCTGGAGGTGTCTTCAGTGGTAACTTCTTTAGGTGCCTCCGTCTAGGCAGGCTCATTCATTTGTTCTTTGCCCCGAGTCTCAATGATTGGCTCAGTAGCGGTAACACGAACCGGTGTAGCAGCGGTCTTTGGGGATATTTGCAGAGAAAAAACCCTTTCGCTTCTAGTAACCTTATTGGTCCCTGTAATATTGTCAATATTGGGATACGCAACTTCAGTACCTTCATTCTCAGTAGTCGATAGTTTTTGCTTGACGCCATGGTAGTAGATGTCGGCTCCATAGTTCCAAGGGACAACTTTGTCTGAGGAATATGGAATTGGTATGGGTGAAGTGATTATCAGAGTAGCTATTTTAGTTCAGCCTTAATCTTCCCAGGGCCTCTAGCAGTGATCCTGATATGAGTGCCGAAAGTTACAGATAAGTCTTGAAACAAATTCTCAATAGAAGGAATTTTCTCAACTATAATGATATGGTTGTCCATCAGATGTTGAATATCTTCTTTCAGCAACTTGCAGCCATTGGGTTGGGTTGTGCAACAAAAACATCTTTCAACATAACCCAGAAATAAACCGGCTTGCAAAAAATTCTTCTTAATGGTGGAGAGGGGAGTAGTCAATTCATCTACGGTAGAAATATATGAAACATCACCAATAGCACTGATGCCTTTGTCATGCTTCGACATAGGTATTGTAATCACATTGGGGGTCTCGGGAGGATCAAACTCAATTTATTTGTTGTCAATCATGTCCTGAATTTTATTCTTCAAAGCCCAGCAGCTATTGGTGTCGTTCCCGGGGCTATTGGAATGGTAAGCACATTTCACATTAGGATTATAACGAGGAGTGAAGGTGTTGGGATTCTAAGGAGGATCCCTCAGTGTAATCAGCTCTGCTTTCAGTAAGTGTTGTAATGCTTGAGATAATGGCATATTAATCTTTGTAAACTATCTTCTTGGCACGTCTTACCTACGCTGATTGTTCTACTGTTATTGTACAGGCGCGTGATTAGAAATTAGCACCGCTTCCACAGATTAGTGGCGATCACTTCTAGTACGACCCTTCTGGCCATAAAAAAAATTTGTTTCCTTCTTACCATTGAATGTCTTCTTCATAGTACTTAAAGATCCGACCACTTGAATCATTGCACTTTGTATACCACTTTCAACTTGTTCTCCTGTTAGTATCAACTCGGTAAAACCAAATGAAGAGCTTCCGATCAGATGATAAAAGAAAGGTCCTATTAAAGTTCCCATGAACATGTCAACCAGATCCCTATTAGAAAGAGGAGGTTGAACCCTTCTAGCTAAATCTCTCCACTTTTGAGCATACTCTTTAAACTCTTCATGAGAGCCCATTGTCATACATTGCAGTTGCACACGAGTTGGTGAAAGTCAGCATTGCATTGATACTACTTGTAACCAAGTCTTCACAAGTACGTATACTGATTCCTTCCAGTTGATAGAGCCATTCTAGTTGTGTCCCAGATAAGATCTCTTGAAAGAAGTGAACTCATATCTTTCTATCAGCAGTATGGGGTTGGATCTTCCAGACATAAGACCTCAGATGAAGCTTAGGACAAGAAACACCATCATATTTGGCAAAAGTAGGGACCTTGAACTTATGAGGGATAAAAACCCCGAGTTAATACCTAGCTCTTCAAAATCTATCTTAGATACTCCAGTCGTCTTCTTCTTGATTGTCATCTTCATCTGATGGGATATCAGAAGCTTGAACCTATTTGGCGATACCTTTGAATCTTCTCCCCATGTTGAGGATACCTACCGGTTTCTTAGTCTTTTTCTTGGTGATGAGCGCCATCAGTTCTTGCTTCCCCTTGGCTAAGTTTAAGAGCGTCTCTTGGAATTGGGCATTTTGAGCTTGAAGGTCTTTCACAGTTTCTTCGAGAGCTATCTTTTACTGAAATAAACAGCAAGAAGATGAGAAAGTCTGTCTTGGGAAATACATGTTATGTAATGACATGCATGATATGTTGATGCAATGTTTTGAAGGATCTCACGGGGTGAACAAATGGAAATGTTTAGAAGTTGAGTCTGGGTGCAGCTTTGACTGAATAACTTTGTGTCTTTGGACGTCCTTCTGTGAGAATCAAGCTCACCATGTCGAGTGGGTCTTAGCCTTTGACTCAAGCGAAAGTAATTTGATCTTTGGTGGCACTAGAGGAAAATAAACCTTCTTGCTAGAAGTCTGGTTCATGATAAACCTGCATCACAGGTCCTTGAGATCCTTGAAATGATTAGTGAAAATGATATGGTATGATGTCATGATGCTATGATGTCATGTTTGAACAAGTAACAAACACAAACAAAGCACACAAGAGCCTTAGGTTTAAGGCTTGAATGGGGTTCATAGGTAAGTACCCTCTTGAAGTTCAGTTGGCTCAACCTATCCTAAGAATAGTAACCGGGTTATAGGAGTCTCATATCACCGATCTTTTTATCAGGCTTGGTTTCAGTAGAGCAACTGACTTGCCACTGAAATATCCTGAGAGTCGAATCTCAATGAGTGTAGTATCGAGTATTAACCAACTTTGGACTGCACCAAAGCCGGCCATCTCACTACCTGCTAATGGCTAAGTTGGGTCAATTAACGTTCTAAAGGTCAGTTAGTGCTTATGACATCACACGGCAGCCTAGTATTCTCCTCGACTGACTCAAGGGACACTATCACAAACCAAAGTGTCACACTAATGTAGCCATCACTTCAACCATATCAGTCTACGCCATACATTTTCCATAATCTATAGCTACTTACCTAAGAACCCTAGATTCGGGTGTAGGATCTTTGCAAGAAAAGTAAACCCGAGCAACCCAATAAAGATAAAGCATACAAAGTAAATAATTTTTAAGTGATCTAACTCTAAGGTAACCCCTATTTTAGTAAAAATCCCCAGCAGAGTCGCCCGTTCTGTAATACGATGGGAGAATTGACTTGATTTTGCATTTCATCGCAAATGTTGCAGATAGAAAGAGTCGCCACTGACTTTTGTTTTATCCAATAAGGAAACGGTGAAAAGAACAGGAAAGACCTTTGAGATTTTTGAGTTTGTGGGGTACGTTATGAAAAAGGAAGGTGTTATCACCCTTTTCATCTATAGTTGTCTACGAGCTCTTAATCTCTTAGCTCACTTTGTTTTAAAAACTACTTTGTGTCGTGTGTGTTTGAAAACATTTTTGAAAAGCTAAATTTTGTAATGATTCTCGTATTTGTCCTCGAGAATGCGTACAAAGTGTTTGTTTGAAAATATTTATTGAAAAGTGTGATTGTGAGAGTGTTTTGATTTTAAGAGCTTTGTGAGCAAGCGATTAATAGAATTCTACCTACTCAAAGGTCTTTCTTGTACTTTCCTTTTTCTTTAGATAGTGCTACCCTACCTTTAGTTAGTAGGAAGCCTTATCGTTTGATGTGAAGGGACATGCGTGGGTCATCGCATAGTCATTGAAGGCAATTGGTAGACATGCTTTAGCAATTATTATTAAGGGACTAGATCATTTACCGAAGGCAACATCGAAAGGGTCATTGAGGGACTATGATCTTTGTTTTCGAGGGACTTTGCTAAAGCATCCCTACTTTCGAGGGACATGACTATTTTTTCTGAGGCAACAAGGGAAAGATAAATCCTAGACTATTACAATGCTTTGGGGCAGTTACACAATAGAAATGCAGAAAGTAAACCCTAATTACTATTACAAACCGGGAAAAAGTTACATAATAATTAAGATGAAATAAATGCGAGAAATAAACTACGCAAAATGTAAAAATAGGAAAATGGAAAGCGAAAGTTTTTTTGGTGATTTTCGATACAAAAAGTTAGATGATTAACCTAAAAACCCTAATTGATTTTAATTAAAAAAATGAATTGATTTATTAAATTAATAAAAAAACTAAACCTAAAAACCTAATTTGATTAGGGTTTATGAAATTTTTTTTTTTGGTTTTTGTAACAAAAGGGTTTTGGTTAGGTGAATATAGGGTTTCTAAGTGAAAAATTGATTAAAAAAAACAAGTTTTAAAAAATACTTCCAGTAACCTAGAATTCATAGACTCACTTGTCTTCATCACCTTACACTTTTGCTTAACGCACAACATACACATCATAACATCATGTCACAATATTTCCTTAACCATTTCAAGGATCTCAAGGGTCTGTGGTATAGGTCATGATGAACCAAACGTCTAGCAAGGGTAAAGGGGATTTATTTTCCTCTAGCCAACGCTGTCAAAAGACCAAAGTGACAACTTGAGTCAGGGTCTATGACCCACTTGATATGGTGAGATTGACTATCAAGGAAGGACACTCAACGATACGAAGTTCTTCACTGAAAACTACAAATTTCAACTTCTGACATTTTCTTGTTTACCTCGCGAGATCCTTGAAAAAATTTCATATCATACATATCATTGAATAACAAGTATTCCAGGTACAAGCTTCTCATCCCTTTGTTGTTTATTTTAGCAAGAAGAAATGGCTCTTGAACAAACAATCAAAGACCTTCAATCTCAAAACGCTCAGTTCCAACAAATGTTCTTGGCTCTGACCCAAGGTCAAGAAGAATCGAAAGCTATGATCGTCAAAGAGAAGAAGAAGAAGGAAAAGAAATTGGTTGGCATCCTGAATATGGGAAGAAGTCTCAGAGGACCGGTTAAAGGAGTTCTAGATCTTTCAACTCCATCAAATAAGGGGGATAATCATGAAGAAGATAACAACCCGGGGACTGATGAAAATGAAGCTGATTATTCTGAGGAGCAATATCCTCCTGCTGATGATAAATACAAATAGCTGGAGGATCGTCTCAATGTTATGGAGATTCAGTAGATACCTGTCTTGGACTTTGAAGAATTAGGGATGGTTTCTGGCGTGATCATCCCCCCAAAATTCAAGGTCCCCACATTCGCTAAGTATGATGGTGTCTCCTGCCCTAAGTTGCACTTAAGGTCCTATGTCAGAAAGATCCAGCCTCACACGGCTGACCGGAAGTTATCGGTCCATTTATTCCAAGAAAGTTTAGCTGGAACGCAACTGGAATGATTCTATCAGCTAGAAAGAACAGACATTCATACATGGGAAGACTTGGCTGCTGCTTTCTACAAGCAGTACCAATATAATGCTAACCTCACTCCAACTCGTACACAACTTTAAAGCATGTCTATGGGTTCTAGCGAAGGCTTCAAGGAATATGCCCAGAAATGGAGGGATCTAGCTGGTAGGGTACAACCTCCTCTGAATGATCGGGAAATGGTAGACATGTTCATGGGCACTCTGACAGGCCCATTATTTAATCTGCTGATTGGGAGTTCCTCATTCGGGTTCATAGAGAGGGTTCTAATTGGAGAAAGGGTCGGAAGTGGTATCAAGAGTGGGAAGATCCAGATGGCTGCATCTTCTAATGTTGAGAAGAAGCCATTTTCTAGTAAGAGGGAAGCCAATGTTGTGTATAGCCAGAAGGGTCATAATAAGCAGACTGCCACCAATCTGTAGGGGTAGTGCTGCTCTCTAATTCGGCACCGGTGCAACGACCATAACAACAGGGTAATCAGCGAAGGCAAGACGAGCCTAAGATACAGTTTACCAAGATTAACACGCCAATGTCTCAAGCATTACAACATATGTTGAGGATAAATTTGATTACGTTGATAGGACCTCATCCAAACCCTAAGACTTTTTCTCCTAACTACAATCTTGATGCAAGGTGTGCCTATCATTCTGCCAGTCCTGGGCACGATACTAACGATTGTTGGGCACTAAAATACATGGCTCAAAATATGATTGACGCCAAGGAGATTGAGTTTGACCCTCTTGAGACTCCCAATGTGATCACTGCTCCCATGCCAAATCATGGCTAGGATTGAGAGCATTTTTGTTCATTTGAATTCTCAAGTTGTATTTTCTTTGCTTGTTCAAACAATTATTGTCATGTCAAACTTTGTTATTTCATTAATGCATTACAATGTTTTGTCTTCAATTAATTTGTTTTCATTATGCTTAAGCTGCTTTCTTACTTCCTTTTTGTGATATTCAACTCTTGATTAAAAGCTCTAAGCCTTTAGAGGGAGGATGACGAGAACGATGCCACAATCTGTATAATATGCTTTTGAATAGACCCCGCTGATGATGTACAGGCGTTGTTTCAAATCCTAAATAGTGGAGTTATAAGGAACATAATCCCTATTCAACCCCTTTGAGCCTAAGAAGTATGAGTTTTCTTTTCACACAAATTAAAGCCCTTAATCATAACCTAGGGCAGGGTAGTGTTTTCAGTTAATTCAGATGTGCATTCAATTGCAAACTTTCCCCTTCATGCACAACAAATAGTGTAGAAGATGCTCTCCAAAAGATGGTAATGGTTCCACATAATAATTAAGAACAGGGAGTCATTACCTCTCAAAATAAAAGCCCATTAAGTCAAAACCTAAGAAGGAGACTTAAGAAAAAAACCGGGTCATCCCGCTGGCCGTAATCACAAAAGAAACAGTTCAGGAAAAAGACAAGGATAGTAAATTCAAAAAAGAAAGAGGTCCTACAAATCCTCAACAAAAAGAAAAGGTCATAAAAATGACTTCCTTCTCAAACAAATGTTCAATTTCTGAACCATCACCGGAATATCGGGGCCAACATTCCAAAACTCAATCAGGATTCGAAATGCATATTTAACTGAGCATAAGACTGAAGAACATCATGAAGAATGGGTGGGTACAAATAAATTTTGAGCCTTTAGCCTTTGTTTTTTAAACCGTGAACCAGGCCACGTTACAATCCTTAAAGGTCCTAGCAGAAGCATGGGTTAGTTCGAGAGCATACTGTTACAAAGGTATCCTGACTCCTGTAAGGTTTGCTATAAATCATGAGTTGATATCACATTCTTTCAAATTTTGTTTTACTACAAAAAACGCATTTTCAAAAAATTTCACGACAGACATAAGCTTTGCATTCTTTAAATGACATTGTTTGAATATGGTTAATTGTTCAAATGGCAGAGAAATTCACACAATGAATGTTCAGTGAAGACCCCCCTCAATGGACAAAATCAGCTCAGATGGAAAAAACATTCCTAATAACAAGCCTTTCATAATCAATGGCCATGACATGGTGTCTAATTAATCTAGGGCAGTCAAGCCAATATGCAAAGAATCTCTCCAAAAATGTTGAATAGCCAGGGGCAGATCTCTATCTAAATCACTCGGGGGCTGTTACATTGATCGAGGATTACAGTAGAAAATCATTGTGAAATTTTAAGGGCATCCCAGCGAACCAAAAGAGTTCGGGAAAAAATTAGGGATATATACAAAAAAATTATACACCCGGCAAGTCGAAAACCTGAAAAGGTGGCTTGAGCAAAAAAGGGTATCCCAGTGGATTGAAAACCCGAAAGGGAGATCTAGGAAAAAGTTAGGGATTAAAAACGTACGACTATATCCCGTCATCTTGTCATTGGTTTATCAGTAGAAGACTTATCATCCTGATTATCATTTACCAAGCACCCTAGGAGTTGGGATGACACTCAAACCATCCACAAAGTCTCCGCAGGTACTTTCTCCAGCAGGTACAGAGGAAGGGGCATCTTACTAAAAAGTCGCCGCCATATCCTTAGCTTACAACCTAGTGATGTCAGGTGTTCTTGTATCCCCGGCAGAATATGAATTTCAACCTACTGCTCTGACATCAGGTTTTCCCCAGTAAAGTCGTCAAACTTCTCAGGATTCCCCAATAGGATTTCACAAAATCCTCAGGCAGTGCACAGAGCTTTCCTTCCCTAACAGAGTTTATTTATCTAACAACGAAAGATCATCTCCCAGCAGTTCACCTTCAACAAAATCTGAAGACCTTCATTCTTCATCGCCAGCTGCAATCAGGGATTTATTTTCCCTAATTCAACAGCGCTGCAATAGAACAACTGATACATTCACATATTGCATTCATACATCATTCTACAAACGTTATAGCCTCTGCAATATAAATGCATACATCCCAATCTCATTTATTTTGAGAACACCAATACACAATGCATTTCATACATCATGACATTGCATACAACTAACGCTTTACCTTTTCAGGAAAGATCAATCAACAAATATTTATCATCAACAATTTTCAACAGGTCCAAGATGAGCTCCTGAAACAAAACAGAGTAATTATCGGTACGACCAGATACAACTTTACATGGGCTCAACATGAAGCTATCTTACACGGGTTTCTTTTGACTTCCAAATACAGCTTTACACAGGCTCATCATGAAGAAATCATACACGGGTTTCTTCTGACTTCCAAATAGAACTTTACACGGGCTCAACATGAAGAAATCTTACACGGGTTTCTTCTGACTTCCAAATACAGCTTTACACGGGCTCATCATGAAGCAATCTTACACGGGTTTCTTCTGACTTCCAAATACAGCTTTAGACGGGCTCAACATGAAGCAATCTTACATGGGTTTCTTCTGACTTCCAAATACAGCTTTATACGGGCTCTTCATGAAGCAATCTTACACGGGTTTCTTCTGACATCCAAATACAGCTTTATACGGGCTCTTCATGAAGCAATCTTACATGGGTTCCTTCTCCATCTTTCTGAAGTTTTACACGGACTCATGCTGAAGCAACCCTACCCAAATTCCTTCTCACAATCTCCAGATTATGTTTTACACAGACTCATCCTGAGGCAACCTTACCCAGGTTCTTTCTCTTGAATTTACAGATGCAGATTTACACGGACTCATCTTGAGGCAACCCTACCCAGGTTCCTTCTCTTGAATTTCCAGATGCAGTTTTACACAGACTCGTCCTGAGGCAACCCTACCCAGGTTCCTTCTGAAAATCTCCAGATGCAGTTTTACACGGACTCATCCAGAGGCAACCCTACCCAGGTTCCTTCTCTTGAATTTCCAAATGCAGTTTTACACGGACTCATTTTGAAGCAACTCTACCCAGGTTTCTTCTCACAATTTCCAGATGCAGTTTTACACGGACTCATCCTGAGGCAGCCCTACCCAGGTTACTTCTCATTCAATTCCAGATGAAGTCTTACCTGGACTTATCCTGAAACAGCCCTACACAGGCTCTCTGTAATACATTATCCCTAGCAAGTTACTGCGAAGCCGGGATTTTAACCAGAAAACAGCAAACTTTCATCTCTTCAATCCAGAGATAACCCCTCAGTAGAGTCATGGACAAATAAAGTTCCTAGACTCTATTCCCCACAGAGTTTTCCTCAAACAGGAAAATAACAAAAATCAACACCCCTCAGTGGACTCCTCCTCAGACAACAGGAACAGGAATCCCCATAAGGAGTCCTCTTATGAAGTCAGCATCTACTCTGGATGGCATCTTTAAGCCCATCTTCGACGACTCTCCGTCATATTCTCTGGATGGTGTCTTTAAGCCCATCTCTGACGAATTTCAGTCATCTTCTCCAAATGGCATATGTAAGCCCATTCCTGACGTCATCAACCATCAGAATTACTTCATGCGAGTGAAAATTTCTGGGCACTCTAGTGTTCAATCATCTTCCACCTTCAGATCACCAAAAAAAAAACAAGTCAATCTAAATCCTCAGGTTTAATAAGATTGAACAGGGGCAGTTGTTGTACCCTAAAATTTTCCCTCCCATTTTCACATAAGACATACTCCTAGAGGTCCTCAATTGCTCAAGATTGACCAAGAATTGATCAGACAAATTCTCCTCCTAAGCATTGGCCTTCCAACTAGGGTTTCATTTTTCACCAAGATGTGTGAGCTCCAAACGTCTCAAATGTCTTCCATGGTCCTAATATGTCTTCAAGATTGTCCATGCCAAATTTCATGCCCTGCACAACAAGTTTGCTCAGTCAATTGCTCAAATGCTTGAAAATCAACTATATTAGGTCAAAAGTCAATTGTGGCCTATATACAGTCAAACTTCAATATTTTTGTCAACATCAACATTCTGAAGTGATATCCACCATTTGGTCAAGGATTGATCACGATTCCTCAAGACATGCTCCTAATTCATCAAAAGTCAAAAATTGCTAATTAGGGTTTTTATAGGAAAAGTCAACTGAATTTTGACCAACCATAACTTTCTCATACTTTATCATAAATTTTTCCACCAAGGATCATTTTGAATAGAATCCAATTCTCTACAACTTATCTTCAGCCCTTAAGTTCAAGAAATTTACCATTAGAAAGATACAAGCTCATACATTACAGGTCACTTTCAGAAAGTCAACAAAAGACACGTTTTTCCAAGACCATTTACATCAAGATAGTTTCTCCAAATGCAAAAATAGTCAACATATAGGTTGTAGCTGACATCTTGAGATTTCTAAAACGTCAAAGATCATCTCCAAAAGATAAAAATTGAGCAAGTTATGGCTTGCACAAGTTGGATAATTTTTTAGAAATTGCATGAAGTGCAAATTGAGAAATATTGAACTTGTGGACTAATGGGTCTAGGTTTTAAGGTTTGAACGTGTTTACAACATGATTAAGAATCCCTAAATCAATCCAAGCATTATTTTAATTTTTATTTCATTTATTTTTGATTTTATTCATTTAAACTCAAATTAAATCAAATAAACTGCAAGATTAATGCACAAAGCATGTAAGGCTTAAGATTTGAATTTCTTGGGGTCCAAATAGCTTATAGCAAGCTGTTAAAATCGTGACAACCAAGCAAATATCATTAAGACAAGATTTTCACAAGTTTGGAAATTTTTTCAAATGAATTTTGGAAACAAATCATGCAATTGATGCCATGAGATTTCTTTCATTATTTTAGACTTAAATTCCTCCTATATTTAAACACAACACCCTCATACACTAGGGAGCACGAAATTGGCTGCCCAAGAATACTCTCTAAAAACCTCAAATTTTGTCAAAACTAGGGCAAAGTCAAAACCAAAGACCCAATCACTTTCAGTCCAAGCCATCAATTACAAATCATTCCTCAAGTATCTACTGGTAAGAATAGGTCGAAAGTCATGGCCATTGATGCTTGAAACAAGCATACTCATCTTCTCTGATTTTCTTTTCTTTCAAACATTCATATAATTAATTCCATGCATTGATAATGTTTATTAACTGCCCAAATGAGTTCCTGTTGTTACGTAGAACATGTTTGAATCACAAACAATAGCTTGGCTTAGTGAATGAGGCGTCTGACTGTGACCCAAGGGACATGGGTTCAACACCCACCCCATGCATTTTTAACTTTTTTGACTATTTTCTTTTCTAACCCTTTTCATTTATTTATTTTTCACTTAATTTGTTTTCTATCATTAACTTAATTAACATATAAAATCACAAATAAATCATTAAATATTAGTTTTAGGCTTTTAATTAATTATAATAATTTTTGACCTAAAAGTTGTTTTGATTTAATCAATATTGATTTTATTTCATAATTAACTTGTAAATTAATCAGAGTTAGGTTTTTTAATTATTAATTCACACTTTTATTATTTTCCAAACAAAAAATACCAAAAAATATGTTTTTTAGCACTTAGAATCTTAGTTTTTAATTATTTTCTCAACATTTTTCTTATTTTTATCTCTATTCATTTTCTATTTATATTTATTAGACAAATTGTATAGGTCGCATAATAATTGTAATAGCTGTAGTTTAAATACTCGTCGTTTCATTAATTATGTAACTACACCAAAGCCCTGTAATAGCGTAGGAACTTTATTTCTTGCCTTTATATTTCTTGTAAACTTGTATATATTTGAGTGCTAGTAATTAGGCATGTATGGCAAGATCTAAAAAGAAACAGTAGAAAACCCTAATTTCAAGATAAATATAACTGAATTGAACACACTTCTCACACTTGCACCTCTAGGGTAACCTCTCTCGTTGCCTCGGAATACAATGGTCATGTCCCTCGAACATAGGGATACCATTAACAAAGACCCTCGGTATAAATCATCATAAAAGATCATGGTCCCTCGATGTCCCTCGAAGTTGCCTACGGTATATGATCTTGTCCTTCGATGTTGCCTACGAATATATAATGACGTCCCTTCAAATTGCTAAAGGTATCCCTACATGTTTCCTTCAATGTCCATAGCGACGACCATACGCCTGTCCCTCAAACATCCAACGATTAGGGCTACCTACTCACTAATAGTAGGATAACACTGTCTAAAGGAAAAGAGGAAAGGAATGACCTTTCGAGTAAAGTAGATAGTTCATAGATGCTTGCTCAAAACTAAACCATATTTCCACATGCACATTTCAAAAAAACAACTTTCAAAAACATTTGCTTTATCAAGACTCTTGAGGACTGATACCAGAGTTATCATAGAGCAAATATCCGCACTAAGGCATTTTCAAAACATTTTTCAAAAACACAAAGCACAAGGTATTTACAAAATGAGCTAAGCATCCAAAAGCACGTAGAAAACTATGGATGGAAAGGGTGCTAACACCTTCCCTTTCCATAATCTATCCCCCTTACTCAGAAAATTCTCAAAAAGGCCTTTTTCTGTTCTTTTCACCCTTTCCTTAATTTGGATAAAAGAAAAGTCGGTGGCGACTCTTGCTTACCGCAACATTTGCAAACACAAACGCAAAACCAGTATAACAATCGGTTCTGCCACCATATCACATGCGCCAATGCCAAAACATGGCCAGGGTGTCAATGTTATTGATGACGACCTGTTTGTTTCTTCTGTAGATGAATTAGCTACTCCTCTTCTGACTATTAAAGAGAATCTATTATGAGCCAGTTAATTTCCGGGCTGTGATGAGGGTTGCCACTTATGTATGTCTTTACCAGATGGTTGGTTGTTGTTAAAGATGGGCGTCTAGTGCCTGATGGTTAACAAAGAAATTATGTTTGAGAAAGTTCCCCTTGCAAGAAATTTGTTTGAAGATGTCTCAATAATTACCATTTCCGACAACCCTCCCAGGGTCTCCACCAAAAGACCCTTCAAGATTACATTTGTTCCCAAGTTTGCTCCCTTGATTATCACCCTTCCTGGGCCGATACCATATTCCTCTGATAAAGCAGTTCCTTGGAATTATGGGGTTGACGTCTATTACCATGGCGTCAGGTAAGACCTTTTGGCTGTTGAAGATAAAATTGTTGAAGATACTGATCCTGACATCGACAACATCATTGGAACCAGTAAAATTACGTTAAGCGGAAGAGTTTTCTCTCCCGAAATCTCTCCGAAGACTATTGCTACTCCTTTGATCATTCCTGTTGCCACTCCTGTTAGTACTCCCATCGCCACTCCTACTATTATCCCTACTATTGAGTCAGCTGAGACTCGGGGCAAAGAGGTACTGGTTGAGCCTTTCCAGATGCAGGCGCATAAGGAAGTCATTCTTGAGACTTCTAAAAAAGAAATGGAAGAGATACTAAAGATAATAAAGAAAAGTGATTACAACATTGTGGAGCAGTTGGGGCAGACCCCTTCAAAAATCTCAATGATGGCCTTATTTTTATGCTTCGAAGCCCATGTTAAGGCTTTGGTAAAGTTCCTGAAGTCTGCTCATGTGCCTCAAGAGACTTCTGCCAATCAATTTGAGAACTGTGTTGCCAGCCTGACTGCTGATAATAGACTGGGTTTTTCCGACGCTGATCTAACTCCCAAGGGAAGGAAACACAATGATGCCCTGCATGTCTCCATTGAGTGCAGGGGCACTACCCTATCTCATGTTCTGGTGGATACAGGTTCATCGTTGAATGTCTTACCCAAGAATGCTTTGGACAAGTTAGATTACGAAGGACTCACACTGAAGCCCAGTAATATTGTGGTGAGGGCCTTCGATGGTTCTAAGGGAATGGTGCACAGGGAGGTGGACATCCCTATCAAAGTTGGTACCCAGAATTTTAACTCCACTTTCTACGTCATGGACATCTTCCCATCTTACTCATGTTTATTAGGTTGACCTTAGATCCATGGTGCCGGTGCTGTTACTTCTACCCTACATCAGATGTCGAAGTATCCATTCAACGAAAACATTATTACAGTCCATGGCGAGGAAGAATTCATGGTGAGCCACCTGAACTCTTTCAGGTATGTTGAGATGGACGACGAGTTCATTGAGACCCCCTGTCAGAACTTTGAGGAGGTTCCACAGATAGTTTCTGCAACCAAGACTGCTACTAATGTCCCGAGGACTACCAGAACTCCATTGAAGATGGCTTCTCTGAGGGATGCCAAAGAAGTAGTTGAAGAAGGTGGGTGTACCATTTGGGGCCAAATTCCGGAAATTCCCTACAAATCTGACAAGTTTGATTTGGGTTTTACTTCAGGATCCTAGAGAGTTATTCGTCGTGCTCGCTCAAGGGGACCACCACTATGCCTCAGCAACCATGGAGTCAATACGTTGGAGGATATTGATAGCGACTGTGATATGGACAAGTGGATCTTCCCAACTATCAGAGGTGGACTCAATAATTGGGAGGCCAAAGATTTTGTCCCTATTACTTTTATTCAAGAGTAATTGTCTTTTTGTTTTTTGGGATATGTAATATTTAAACAATTGAAACTCTAAAGCCTTGTGCTTTACCTGAAGCACAATAGTTTATTTGTGAGGGTTACTAATTCATCTTCATATGTCATTAATAAATCATTGGACGTTTTGCATGCAAATTTTTATGCTCTCTGTTTTTATTTTCTACTTTTTTACTTTATCAAAATAGCTATGCTCTCTTACACACACCCATGTATCAAAACTGCAGATCCATATCCACTCTGGATCCCATTGATAACAGTTCTGCTATTACCTATTATGACTTTGAAAATCCGATCTACCAAGCCGAGGACGAAGGTGAGGAAGATTGTGAAGTACCAGGAGAACTTGCCAGGTTGTTACAACAGGAGGAAAGGGCAATACAGACTCATGAAAAGTCGATTGAGACAGTAAACTTAGGTACTGAAAAGGATAAGAAGGAAGTCAAGATAGATGTCGATCTGGAGCATAGTGTCAAGGAGTGGTTAATTCAGATGCTACATGACTATGTAAAGGTTTTTGCTTGTTCATACGAAGAAATTTCAGGACTTGACACTGATATTTTGGTTCAACACCTACCAACAAAAGAGGACTTCCCTCCGGTGAAACATAAAGTTCGTCGTATGCGCCCTGAGATGTCAGCAAATATCAAAGCCAAAGTCATGATACAGTTTAACATCAGTTTCTTAGCTGTTACTTCTTATCCACAATGGGTTGCTAATGTTGTTCGGTGCCTAAGAAGGACAGTAAAGTACGTATGTATGTGGATTATAGAGACCTGAATAGGGCAAACCCCAAGGATGACTTTCCGCTTCCCCATATTGACGTTCTGGTTAACAACACCGCACAACATAAGGTATTCTCCTTCATGGATGGTTTCTCTGAATACAATCAGATCAAAATGGCACCTGAGGATATGGAGAAAACAACCTTCATCACGCAGTGGGGCACTTTCTGCTATAAAGTTATGCCATTTGGGCTAAAGAACATCGGGGCAACCTATCAGCATGCCATGGTAGCTTTGTTTCATGACATGATCCATCACGAGATAGAGGTCTACATGGATGATATGATAGCCAAGTCTCATACTGAAGAGGAGCACCTTGATCACCTGCATAAGCTGTTTGAAAGGCTGAAGAAATACAAACCGAGGTTGAACCCGAATAAGTGTACCTTTGGAGTAAGATCCGGTAAGCTCTTAGGCTTCGTTGTCAGCAACAAAGGTATTGAAGTAGACCCTGCAAAGGTTAAAGCTATACAAGAAATGCCAACTCCTCGCACTAAGAAGGATGATAGGGGATTCTTGGGGCGTCTGAACTATATTGCCATATTCATTTCCCATCTGACAGCTACTTGTGAGCCAATATTCAAATTACTGAAGAAAATCAAGAAATTAAGTGGAATGATGATTGCGATATTTCCTTTGACAAAATCAAGGAATATCTTCAAGAGCCTCCAATTTTGATGCTGCCTGTTGAAGGAAGACCTTTGATCATGTACTTAAGAGTGTTAGAGAATTCAATGGGGTGTGTGTTGGGGCAGTATGATGAGTCTGGTCGAAAAGAGCATGCAATATACTACCTTAGCAAAAATTTTACCGACTGTGAAACAAGATACTCATTGCTCGAGAAAACTTGATGCGCTTTGGCATGGTCTGCTCGCTGACTAAGACAGTATATGTTGACTCACACTACCTTGTTGATATCTAAAATTGATCCTATCAAATACATCTTTGAGAAGTCCGCTCTGTCCGGAAGAATAGAAAGATGGAAAATGATCCTAACTGAATACGACATTTAGTACACAACCCATAAAGCAATCAAGGGAAGTGTATTAGCTGATCACTTGGCTCAACAGGCTATGGATGATTACCCATCCATGAATTTTGAGTTCCCAGATGAGAACATCATGTTAGTAACTGATTGTGAAGAATCTGGACCCGATGAAGGACCTGAAAAAGCATCCCGATGGACTATGGTCTTTGACGTAGCTTCCAACGCACTTGGCAATGGCATCGGTGCTATGGTCATATCTCCCGAAGGCTGTCATACTCCTTTCACTGCCAGACTATGTTTTAATTATACCAACAATATGGTTGAATATGAAGCATGCATCATGGGTCTCAAAGCTGCTATCGACTTGAGAATTAAATTCTTGAGTGTATTTGGAGACTCGTCCTTAGTAATAAGTCAAATCAAAGGAGAATGGGACATGAAGCATCCTAATCTTATCCCTTACAGAGAGCATATGTTGACACTGATCCCACACTTTGAAGAAGTTACCTTTGAGCATTTTCCACGAGAGGAAAATCAACCAGTGGATGCGCTAGCTACAATGTCATCCATGTTTACGGTCAGATGGGATAATAAGGCTCCTCAGATCATTATTGAGAGAATGGACGAACCCGCAAACTGTTACGAGCATGATACTGAAGAAGTAATGGACAAACCTTGGTTCCATAAAATCAAAAGATACCTTGAAGCTCAAGAGTACCCTGAGGGAGCTTCAGTCAATGATAAGAAGTTCCTAAGAAGGTTCTCTGCCAAGTTCTTCCTCAGTAACAAAATCCTCTACAAGCGCAACCATCATTCTACTTTGCTCTGGTGTATGGATAAAAGTGAAGTAGAGAAGATTATGGAAGATTTGCACGAAGGTACCTTTGGCACCCATTCTAGTGGGCACATAATGGCTAAAAAGATCCTACGAGCAGGATACTACTGGTCCACTATGGAGCAGACAGTTATCAGCATTCACGAACTTTCCACAAATGTCAGATCTATGCTGATAAAGTACATGTGCCTCTAGTTCCTCTAAACGTCTTGACTGCTCCCTGGCTATTCGCAATGTGGGGCATTGATATGATTTTGGAGATTAGACCTACAACTACTAATGGGCACCGCTTCATCCTGGCCTCCATTGATTACTTCAAAAAGTGGGTTGAGGCAGCCTTATTTGCTTCTGTTACCAAGAATGTTATGGCCCGATTCATCAGACATAACCTTGTCTGTCGGTATGGTATTCTAGAAAGAATCATCATGGATAATGGTATCAATCTCAATAATACTATGATCACCAAGCTCTACACAGAATTCAAGATCCATCATCATAACTCTTCTCCTTACCGGCCAAAGATGAATGGCAATGTAGAAGCTGGAAATAAAAATATCAAAAAGATCATACAGAAGATGACAGTGACATACAAAGACTCACACAAGATGTTACCATTTGCTCTTCATGGTTACCAGACCACAGGGCGCACATCAATAGGGGCAACTCCTCTCTCTTTGGTATACGGTATAGAAGTTGTCCTACCCATCGAGGTCCAGATCCCTTCTTTGAGAATCATGAAAGACGCACGTTTGAATGAAGACGAATGGGTTTAGACTCGACTCAACCATTTAAACCTTATTGACGAGAAGAGGCTCGCGGCTATCTGTCATGGTCAGATGTACCAAAAACGTATGATTAAAGATTTTAACAAGAAGGTCAGACGTCAGGTATATCAGGTTGGTGACCTAGTAATCGAGCGCATCATATTGCTGCAAGGTGATCCCAGGGGAAAATGGACTCCCACATACGAAGGACCATTTGTGATCAAGAACATATTTTCTGGTGCAGCCATGATCTTAAACACTATGGATGGTGACGACATTCTGCACCTTGTAAACGCGAACATAGTTAAAAGATTCTACGTATGAACAAAGACCCGCTACATTGACCGGCCTAGGCAAAAATAAGGGCATCCCAGCAAACAAAAAGAGTTCGGGAAAAAATTAGGGATATACACATGGAAAAATTTGTACACCCGACAAGTCGAAAACCTGAAAAGGCGGCTTGTGCAAAAAAGGGTATCCCGGTGGACTGAAAACCCGAAAGGGCGATCCAGGAAAAAGTTAGGGATTTTAAGCGTATAACTATGTCCCGTTGGATAACCTTACAGCCAATCTTCGGTAACAACTATCATGCTCAAGTGGTACTAATCAATCCAGTCAGCTTCAGACAAGCAACAAAGAGATGAGACGCTCAAAGACATAAGGGCGACGACAGAATGGGAACCAAATGGGATTATTTCACATAGTTATTTTTCTTTGTGTAGTGGTAAAATCAATGAAGTCACCACCGAGTATTTATTTTTGCCATATAAGGGAAAGGAAAATCATCGAAGAAAAACCTAAAGTGGGAAATAAAGGTCTTGCGACCGAGAAATTGGGTAAGGGAGTCAATTACACGGGCGGAAGGTATTAACACCCCACGCGTCCATAGTACTCTACAGGATCCACTCTCGTTATTCTAATCAAAGGGTGTGTTCAATCTAATGCTTAAGAGTTATAAACTAAGAGGGAATGCATGCAAAGAAAATACGGGGAAAAGAAGGAAGTATTTACAAATTTTTGCTCGGCTGAGCCCCGTGACCAGATGCCTACGTATCCCGTTTAAGGAATCAGAGCGCCGTATTTTGGATCATATATTTTGTTTGTTTGTGTTTTTTAAATGAACAATGTTGCATTCGATCATTCCACCGTTGCTCGACCTTTGGAGACTCACGACCTGTAGTGGAAAGGAACTAACATGCTCTTAGAAGAGAAAAGCCGAATGGAGAAAATAAATGGATTGATTGGTCTTTTTTACCATGAAAATAATTTTTGTCTGCTTAGAAATTTTTTTATACATTTGCCAAGAAAAAGAAGTTTTAGTTTTAAATGCAATTATGAAAAAATGGGGTAGAAAACATCTCAGGGAGACTAACCTATCTCTAACCTAATGTTATCACAAGATGAGGGATCCTATCTAAGTTAGAATTCCTAAGGAAGTCTAACAAACTATCCTATAGGGAACATACCATGAAAGTGAAGTCGTGATCTCAATTTCTAAATTAAGTGACTCATCGATCAACAAGAAATAAAGGAAAGATATAAAATCCTATAGGGAGCATGCACTGAGAGAGAAGTTGTGATCTCAATTTCTAATTGAGTGACAAATCTATCAACACGAAAGGAAACAAACAAAAGCACAACACATATAATAAATGAAGTGCGGAATGCCTGCTACAGGTCTTTAAACAGCGACTTCGAGCGCACACTCTTTATTTCCTACTTCTCATGATATCTAGAATGCGATAAAATGCGGAAATATAACTTGGGAGCAGTATAATACCAAACGAACAACAATGTTCGCAAAAAGCTCAACCAAAGCAAAGAAACCCGGAATACTTCACGCGAGCTAGCACCAAGCGAACAAAGAAAAGAGTCAGAAATCCAATGCTAAAAATAAGCGTCGAAGCATCATCGGTTGTGAAAATAAATCACAATCGTAAATTTAAGCATGCCCGTATATCATACACTGAACCTGCATAAGACCCAAATCTCGACAAGCAAAAGTGAATCACAAAATCTCGACAACAAAATGATTACCCAACATAAACCATAATAGAAAGTTATAACCAAAATTCTAAAAAAGAAAATTTAGAAAAGTTCTATTATATACTTAAGAAACAATTAACAATTTTTATTGTTTTGTTATTCTTATTTTTTTCTGATTTCTATTAAAAAAATTACCTAATAATTATATACAAAAAAAACTAAAGAAAAAAATAACTCTACACAGGGGTGTAAACTGGATTCAGGGAGTATTGTCTAGCAAGGGCAATATGGGCGCTAAGCCCACTGAACCAAGTTCACAATGATTTTTTTTGCATTACAGGGCGTGCCAAAGTAAAGCTTCTCAGGCCCAAAGGGTTTAGAATCTGACCCGGTTCGATTACCTTTGTCCATTACCCAACTTCAGTTAAATAGGGTTATTGTAATACTTCTGGCCTTACAACCAATGTGAACATCTTCTTCTTCATTCAAACCGTGGCGGCGCACAACAAACCATTCCCTTCATTTTTCCGATCAATCTTCTGTCCCTGCTCTCGTCCTCTCAACAGTGCTCACCGCCGTCTTGAATACCTCAGCCCATTCTCACCGCAATGACCGTTCAAACTTCTTTAATCACCACCGTGCCTCATTTATTCTCTTCAAACGGCGGATCACACCTCCTTCTCCAATAAAAAGTCGTCATGAATCTCCATTAAGATGGCACATTGTATCAATACCACCGTCCTTGCCCTCGTCTTCTTTTAAACCTATATCTAACAGAAACTACAAAACCTAACTAAACATCAACCAAAATCAATATGATACGATGCGCGAGATTGAGTCATAGACTTAGGGCTCTAATTCGACAGCGTGTAAATGATACCATAGTGTAAAGAATAGTGTGAGAAGAAGAAGAGAACGACCTACCTACCGTAATAGCTCCGAAGGACCTTCAGCGGTGACGATAGTCAAAGAAATCTTGAGTTAGCTGCAAAATCCAGGTGATGATAACCTCTTCCTCAGATTCTGTATTCTACTCTTTATTGATAACGATTCGATGAGACAAAATTTTTGCTTGTTGATGATATGGTGCAGAATCGATGCAATTGCAATGTTATGCGGTGCAGAATCTTGAGGAAGACGCCATGATCATAAGAACGATTGAAGGTTGTTAGATAAGCCTGAAGATGATTGAACATAGAGGATGACGATGCTACACTGAATTCAGAGAGAGTACAGAGAAGCTTTCTTTCTAGTTTTTCACTGGATCAAGATGAAGAAGAGTGTGAAGATTCCAGATGAAAGAGAGAATGGCGGCTGAAAGAAGGTGCCGAGTGAAAGTTAAAGATGGAAGAGAGAGTCCAGGTGAGTGTGGAAATTTTCTGTTATTCTTGTTGTCAAAGTCAATCGTGGAAAAAGTGAGATCCCTTGAAATCTGGAGGGAGCAGAGTACATATACTGGAGGGAGCATTCATCTGAATCCTTGGACTGAGAGGAGTTGTAGGCTTGAAGGTGAAGTGATGAAGATTCAAGTTTACATAAAGAGATTGCAAAGAGGAAGGTGAACACTGATGTTGTTCATGTTGAAGTTGCAGTGAAGAAGGATTCTGATAGAGGATGTGGGGAAGATGAAGATGTCGAGACTGAATGAAGGTTCAAGATTGAATGAAGATGCAGAGTCCGTTATGCAGAGAGATGAAAGGGGGTTCAAGGAGAAAGGTTACGGTGATCAAGGTAGAGGTTTCAGAGAGAAGAATGAAATTTTCCAATGGTTTTTTCAGAATGAATCCTCTCGGGTAAACTTTTTCTGATTCTCCTCCCTCTTTTGTAGACTCTCTATCTGTTATATAGGAATGGCTCTATGGATTCCATTACATCTCAATCAACTCAGGCCATTAGATTTCCAAAAATAATTAGGAGATTAATGGTGTAGATTTGTCAATTATGGTTCTTGACTTTTGTTCCTTCTATTAATAGCTGCCGGTGAGATCCCTATTAGCAGTTAGTTAAAAGTTAGTTATGAATTCTGATGTAACTGAATCTGTTAGTGGCAATTGGCTTAGGTCACCCCTATTTTTGAAACTCATTTTTTCTCTCACAATTTTATTCTTGCCTTAACAGTTTCCTCCTTCCAATTCTATTTATGCCTTATGTTCTCCCCCTCGTCCCCTGAACTCAGTTTTATATTTTTGTTATATTTTTGTTATGGATGAATGGCTTCGATCAATTCAGTTATGAATCAGTTATGCTGTTAAAAAACAATTAGGGAAATTGATCTCTGGGATTTTTCTGTTATGACTGTTATATGACAGTTCTGACTTACTGCTATTTTAATTATTTCCTAATTTTTTTGTTGATCTCAAAATGTTGGTTTCCTCTACTTCTACAATATACTTAACATTATGTTCCTTATCTGCAAAAATTAATTTAACCATACTCTCTATTGAACCATGTGACCTTTCATGTTTCTCAAGGTATATTGTCCATCTCAGAAGATATTTCTCAGTGGCACAAATCCACTCTGAAGTAAGCCTTCTACTTTTTTCTGTTAAAAATTGCGAACGGGCTTTTTGCTTGGATAAGTTGTTGAACCATTTTTTTACTTATGAATTAATGCAGGGCTAGTGTATGAACTTGCTCACTTTTCTTCTCATGTGTTTGTAGCATGATATGCTCCCGACATTCATGTGAGCTTGTGTCAATTGATTGAAACAAGGCTATTTCGGTATATGATCATGGTTGATCAGTTTTGGACAAGTTGAGAGGAAGCATAGGAATATGGTTGAGACATTTGAAGGCGAGGCATGAAGATTGAATTGTAGATATAAATCAGTGGAGATGGAAGCACAAACATGGTAGCCATTAGGTTTAGGATTAGGCATATTATGATACGGTAGGAGAACTGACTTGGGTTTTTTGTGTTTTATCGCAAATGTTATGGTTAGCAAGAGTCGCCACCGACTTTTCTTTTATCCAAAAGGAAAGGTGAAAAAGCATATGAAAGACCTTTGAGATTATTTCTTGAGTTCGGGGGGTAGATTATGAAAAGGGAAGGTATTAGAACCCTTTTCATCCATGGTTTTCCATGGGCTCTTAGTACTTGCTAGATCACTTGCTTTATGTTAGAAATTGTGCCTTGTGTGGTCTTTGAAAATATTTTGTAAATAGGCCATTGTTTAGGAAATCTTTGTGATGATTCTCGTTTGTAAGAATATATACAAAGATGTTGATCTTTTTAATATGTTTTCAAGTTTGTAAGATGTTTTGAAAGTGTAGGTGCTTGTTTTGAAAATAGCAAGGATGTTTGTTTGAAATTGAGCAAGTAATTAGGAGCATTCTACCTACTCAAAAGTCTTTCTTGTTCATTTTCTTTTCTTTTGACATTTTTGTCTTACCATTAATTTGGTAAGCAACCCTATCTTTGGATGTAAACGGGACGGGCGTGGGTCATCGTATAACCATGATTAGCAATGTTGTAAGATATCTTAGCATTTCTTTAGGGACTAAGATCCGAAGAAGTGAAAAACACAAGAAAGGGGGGGGGGGGGGGGGGGGGGGGGGTTGAATTGAATACTTAAAATCAAAAGCGCAGTACACACGATATTTTTATCCTGGTTCGTTTGATCTCAAACTAGTCCAATCCACCCATCAAGGTGATTTCGCCTCTCTCCAACGAGGACTTAATTCACTAATCAAAAACTGATTACAATCACTACTTTGACAACTGCCAAAGTCTTCTTGAGTATAACCACAACCCGGTTAATCTCAAGGAAAACTAGCTTAATCAAGATAAAAGAGTATTTTGTTTATGATTGTTTTTCCTTTCAAAAACAGTATCACAACTGTCATATTTTACACAATTTTGAGTGTAGAAAAGAATATGTAAGCTTGCAGCGTTTTTAGATATGTCTGAAATCGTAAATGATTTGTCCTCTTAGCTTATTTATATAGGCATAGAAATCATGTCCACCATAAAGCGTGATAATGGACATTTAATGTTCTTTCCATATTGAGAAGATTCTTGCCTGAATGAAGCTGTTGCGTGTGATGCTGTCTTGATTGAATAGTAACGCTTCAGAATCTTAGAATCTTGCATCCTGCCATTGCTTCAGAACACTGATGACTCAGAGATGTGAGGATCTGATGGAATATGAAACTTCTGTTCAGAATCAGAGTATTCTTCACTTCAGCGTAGTTTCTGATCATCATTCTTCAGCGTAGATTCTGATTACCTCAGCTTGAAAACTTATATAGCTTAACTTCTGATGTTGTTTAGGTCAGAACTTCTGCATACAAAATAACATAAATTTAGAGTTCATATTTGTTCTTTGTGTTTGTTATCATCAAAACTCTAATTAAGGGTCGTAGAATCAAACTATGTTCTAACAATCTCCCCCTTTTTGATGATGACAAAAACTAGGATTTTCAATGAAAAATATAGAACAAAAAGCTTAAGAGAGACTCCCCCTGAGTTGGTTACTTCCCTAAAGTTCCTTCTCGTCAGATATTTTGATGCATCTCCTTCTGTCCTTATCAGAATGTGTTCTTATTCAAGCTTTTCTGAAAAAATAGAGGTTAAAATATTCAGAATGTTTGAGACTTTGTCCCGGTATACTCTTTGTTTGTATCCTCTTGCTTATCCAGTCTGGCATGGATTAAGGAATTCTCCTTCTTCAACTCTTCCAGAGTTTGCATGACTAGTGACGAAGCTGGTGTATCTTCAGGGGTTACATGTTGTTCAGAACACTCTGCAGCCTCTTCTGATTGAACAACTTCTTCTGTTGCAATCATGTTTTCTTGAGCAGTAGTCAGAGGGTGACTATCAGAATCTAGTTCAGTGACTTCTGAAGGATGGTGCTCTTTTCAGGGGAAGATTTTCGTTCTTGTACCATTGGCTCAGAACTTGATCTTGGAAGGCTTTCAGTTGATCACTGAAGTCCTGTTGAGCCCTTTCATAGCCCAATTCTTTCAGCTTCTGAGTTTAAGAGTTGATCCATTTTTTGAATCTTTCTCACAGAGAATCAGAAGCAGCAGGATTAGAAATCTCTTGACTTGCTTTCTTCAAATAAGTAATCAATTCCTACATTTCTGTCTCAAAAATCAACAAATTCTTACCAACATCTAATTTAGTTGATGTTGTTTTAGGTTGGGAGTGGCAATTTTGTTTGAGGTGGAAGCTAGTTGGTCCAGCACTTGTGGATCAATTACAAGTCTAAGGTTGTCAGCTGGACGAATGATGGGTGATGTAGTGGAAGATTCAGAGATCAGGATTGGTGAGTTAGGGGTGTTTGGTGGTGTAGATTCATATGGTGAAGGTATTTCTGGAATATCATGAATAGTGAGAGGTAAGCGAACCGTAAGAAGTTCGGTTATTCCAGGGATTGGGGTAGTGGTATCAGAATCTGAAGGGGAGTCTTCAGATTGGTTTGCGGTAGCGTGTTGAATTTCTGGTTCAGGAATTTCAGAAGATGTGTTTTCAGAAAGAGGAGTGATAGGGTTTTTATTCTCTGGTTGAGGTGAGTTGAGGTTCAGGTGTTATGGTTGAGGAGAGTCTGGTTGAGGAGAGTGTGGTTATGGATTTTCTGGTTGTTGTTGACTGTTTGGATTTTCTAGGAGTGGTGAGGAAAAGTCTTGATCAAACAGATCAATATCAGATAGAACTTTAGCTAGTTTTGGTTGATGATATTCTGAAATTTGATTTGGATTTGGGGAGTGAGGCTCATTCAAAAAGTTTCCAAGAGTTACAGATGGGTCAAACTCTATGTCAAAATCCTCAAATGTTTGGGGTGAAGGATTTTCTGTTGGTTGAGGGGGAATGGTTTCAGATGTTGGAATAGCTATTGATTCTACAACAGAAACAGAAGATGGGTTACCTTTCTTTTTCGCAGCTTTTAGTGTCTTTTGAGAGGATCCTTCTCCTGTTGCCTTCCTCTTTTTGGATTTTTTAGCACAACCTCTGGAGGTGGCTTGTGCAGATATTGGATGTTGATTTCTGGAATAGTCCCATCAGCTTTGCAAGCTTCAAGGTATCTGACTATGATTTTTGGAGAGGCATCTATCTCTGAAAATAATGGAAAATCCTTAAGAGGGATTCTCCTAAAAGTGATGGCCTCATGAGAAGCAATTATTGGTTCTTTCTTAATGTTCTCAATAATCTTCATTTTCTTCAGATTCTTGGCATTCAAAGGATTCCCAGCGGTTGCTTCTAGAGTGTTGATTTCTTGAGCCTCTGTCAGATGTTCTATCAGCCTATTTTCTGTTAGAATATCTTAAATCAGTCTTCCTAAAGGAATACAATCCCTCTTAGTTCTTTATTCTTCTCTTGTATCTTTCACACTTGTTCTGAGATGGTTGAAGAGCATGTGTGGAAGATTTATCTTGGTCTTCTTTTCAATGAAGTAAATCAGAAACTGCTGATCAATATTGATGTAATCAGGAGAGCTTGTAGGCTTTCTGTGATTGATACATCCCATAATTATTCTAGCCCAGATTCTGTGATGATCCTTCAAGTCTCTAGTCTTGCTGGATGGCTGTCCAGAAGTGAAGATTTCCCTAGCAATAGATTTTAGGTCAGAACACCTATCATCCATATCAATGCATCTGACTCCACCGCCATTGTATCCAATGAGTTTCCAAATTAAATCTTCTGTTATCACTATCTTCTTCCCCATAACATGTGATGTGACCCGGTGGTTGGATGAGGTAGCATGAATCTAGAACTCTTTGACGAGAATAGGAAATGTTATATCCAACAGACGATCAAAGTATTTGTTCCATCCCTGTGCAGTTACGTCTTCATACAGATTAAACCCATTTTCTTGTAAGCTTTCAAAATCAATGATCAATTCAGAGAGAACTTCCAGGTTGTCAACAGGAGTGAGTAGCGTTCTAATGGGTTCTTCATATTGTTCCATTGATGAAGATTGAGGAGCACTAAGATTCTTGATACTTGATGATGATGCCATTGTTCACACGGGTTCTTCGAAGAAAATTAATGGAAAGGGTTTTCGAAAAAGAAACTAGAACAAGAGAGAATATAGAATAGGGTAAAACGTGAATGAATGAAATATTAAATTGAGTTTATATAGGTTTTTAGAAAACGTAAACAGTAAGAAAGAAAATAAGTAATGATTATATTAATTAATGAAACCTGAAATTAGGGGATTTAGAGAGATATTGAACAGTTACCACTGGAAAGTGTCTCAATGCATCCAATCAGAGCCTTAGACCCTTCAGAATTTGAACGCGTGTTCAGCCTCAAAAGGTAGCTTGTGAGAGGATGATAGATGTTTGATGATGTGAATTGCACGCCTCTATCCTTGAAATGAAACGTTCAGATCTTCATAGATAAATTTTGAAGCAACTGTACTTCTAACTTCTGAAGACAAGTTGATTAGATGTTCACAGAAAAACAATAAAGTTCTGAGGGTTAAGATAGGCAAATAAAACATTTCATTCTGGGCATAACTTCATGCTGAGATGTTTCATAATGAAAACAAATCTATCTTCAGAAAGGGGTTTTGTAAATACATCAGCCCATTGGGTCTGTGTTAATAAATTTTAAAATAAGAATTCCTTTCTGAACCTAGTCCCCAATAAAGTGATGTTTTATTTCTATATGCTTAGCCCTAGAATGAAAAATTGGATTTCTACTGAGACAAATGGCAGAAGTGTTATCACAGAAGATAAGAATGTTACTCTCAAATATGCTGAAGTCTTCAAGTTGACTTTTCATCCAGAGCATTTGAGTGCTACATCCAGCAGCTGCTATGTATTCAGCTTCTGTTGTTGACAATGCTATTATGGACTGTCTCTTGCTGGTCCATGAGATCAGATTGTCTCCAAGAAACTGGCAGCTTCTAGAAGTGATTTTACGCTCTACTCTGTCTCCAGCAAAGTCAGCATCACAATATCCTACTAAGCTGTATTCAATGGATTTTCTATAAAACAAACCCATATTAGTAGTACCTTTCAGATACTTGAAAATTCGCTTAACTACTGTTAAGTGAGATTCTCTAGGATCTAATTGGAATCTAACACATAAGAAAACACTGAATAAAATATCATGCCTTGAAGCCATCAGATAAAGGAGAGAGCCAATCATACCTCTGTAGATTTTATGTTCTACCTTTTTACTTACCTCTTCCTTTTCCATAATGCACGTGGGATGCATTGGAGTCTTTGAGGGCTTACATTCTGAGAGGTCAAATTTCTTCAGAAGTTCTCTGACATATTTTCTCTGATGAATGTAAGTTCCTTCTGGAGTTTAGTTTATCTGAATGCCCAGAAAGAATTTGAGTTCCCCCATTAAGCTCATCTCAAACTCTGCCTGCATGCACTTAGCAAATTCTCTTCCCAGAGAAGGTTTAGTGGATCCAAAGATGACATCATATACATAAATATGACAAACTAAAATGTCATTCTTAAATGTCTTACAGAACAAGGTTGTGTCCACTTTCCCTCTGGTGAATTCCTTTTCTAACAGGAAGTTACTTAGTCTTTCATACCAAGCTCTGGGAGCTTGTTTCAGACCATAGAGTGACTTCTTTAGTTTGATAACATATTCTGGGTGTTTAGAATTTTCAAACCCAGGGGGTTGGTGCACGTATACCTCTTCATCTATGTACCCATTTAGGAATGCACTTTTGACATCCATCTGATACAGAGTGATGTCATTGTTTACAACAAATGAGATTAAGAATCTGATAGATTCTAACAAGGCGACTAGAGCAAAGGTTCTGTATAGTCTATCCCCTCTTGCTGACTATAACCTTGTGCCACCAGTCGTGCTTTGTTTCTGATGACTTTTCCTTGCTCGTTCAGTTTGTTTCTGAACACCCACTTTGTTCCAATGACGTTGAATCCTTTTGTTTTGGGAACCAGATCCCATACGTCATTTCTGGTGAACTGATTTAATTCCTCCTGCATTGCCAGAATCCAATAATTGTCCAGAAGAGCTTCATCAATTGTTGTTGGTTCAATCAAAGAGACCAGTCCCATGAGGGATTCTTCAGAGTTTCTGAATGTTGATCTTGTTCTGATTGGATCATCCTTCTTTCCCAGGATCTTATCTTTTGGGTGAGCTATGCTGCTTCTGGATAACCTTTTCTGGAGTTGATCAACAGAAGGTACATGATCACTCATAATATTTTTTTCTGAAGTTGTTGGAGCGTCTCTGTTGGGAACTTCTGATGGGTTGGCTTCAGTACCTGTGAATTCAAATTCTATATCTGCAAAAGATTTATTCTGCTTTGACTTTTGAGGGTCAAGCTTATCATCAAATCCAAAACTGATTGACTCTTCAACAATCTGTGTTTCTGTATTGTATACTTTGTATCCTCTTGAGCGTTCAGAGTATCCTAACATAATAGACTTTTGTGCTTTAGAGTCAAACTTGTTCAGATAATCTTTAGTATTCAGAATAAAGCAGGTGCATCCAAAAGGATGGAAATAAGAAATGTTGGGCTTTCTTTTCTTCCACAATTCATATGGAGTCTTTTCCAAAATAGGTCTTATAGAGATTCTATTCTGAATGTAACATGCTGTGTTAATTGCTTCTGCCCAGAAGATCTTAGCAATGTTAGTCTCATTGATCATGGTTCTGGCCATTTCTTGCAGTGTTCTGTTCTTTCGTTCTACAACTCCATTTTGTTTGGGAGTTCTAGGACAAGATAAGTCATGCAAGATGCCTTTTTCATTAAAAAATGTTTCAAAATTTTTATTTTCGAATTCTCCACCATGATCACTTCTGACTTTGACAATTCTAAGATCCTTTTCATTCTGAACTTGGTTACAGAATACAACGAACAAAAAATGTGACTCGTCCTTGTGTCTTAAGAAATTTACCCATGTCCATCTGCTATAGTCATCTACGATCACTAACCCATACTTCTTGCCACTAACAGACGCAGTTTTTACTAGTCCAAATAAGTCTATGTGTAGAATTTCTAATGTCTTAGAGGTGGAAACAATATTTTTAGATTTAAAAGCAGGTTTTGCAAATTTTCCTTTCTGACATGCTTCACACAAAGCATCTGAGTTGAACTTCAGATTAGGAAGTCCTCTGACCAGATTGAGTTTGTTAATATGAGATATTCTTCTCATACTAACATGCCCCAATCTTCTGTTCCAGACCCATTGCTCGTTGTTAACAGAGAGAAGACATTTTACATTCTGACTCTTTATTTCAGAAAGTTTTATCTTATAAATGTTGTTTTTTCTCTTTCCATTAAAAAGGATAGTTCCATCTTTCTGACTAACAGCTTTGCATGAATTTTGATTAAAGATTACATCATAACCGTTATCACTTAATTGACTTATGGATAATAGGTTATGCATTAATCCATCAACTAAAAGCATATTATTTATAGAAGGAAGATTACCATTACCTACTATTCCAGAGCCAATGATCTTCCCTCTTTGGTTGCCTCCAAAGCCCACGTAGCCTCCAGGTTTAAGTTTCAGGCTTTGGAACATATGCTTTATTCCCGTCATGTGTCGAGAGCATCCAGAGTCCCGGTACCATGACTGGTGTTTTAGCCTTGCTGCTAAAGATATCTACTACATATATAATTTTGTCCTTAGGTACCCATATCTTCTTGGGTCCTGGTCTGTTAGTTTTACCAAAATTTTGGTTGAATTTTGGTTTGACAGAGTAATCATTACTAGTGTATTTTAGGTCATGTGTGTGCCCATATGTGAAGTGTGATTTTAGTGGTGTGCGTTTTAGGACAAGGTCCATGACTTTCTTAGGTGTAGATACCTTACCTTTGTATCCTATACCTTTTCTACCATTCCTGCTAACTCCATAGATCATTGAAGCCATCTTGCTTCTATCTATGTTTTTAGCCAGAAACTTCTGAAAGATGTGATCATACTCTTTGATGATCTCATCAGTATTACTGGGAGTCTCTGAGATAATTTCTTTCTGAGAGTTTTGTAAATCGTTTTCTAATTTTGAAACCTTTTCTTTTAACTCAAAATTCTCTAATCTAAGACTCTCAGTCTTTTCAGAGTCAGAGACAAGATCCCTTTTCAGGTTCTTGAATTTGACTCTAATTTGCTGATACTTTTCCAAAATTTCATTCAGACTTTCAGCAAGTTCAGCCTTAGTAAAATTACTAGTGAAATCAGGGAATACCTCTTCTGTGTCTGATTCTGAGTCTGAACCAGAAGCTTCACTGTCTTCTTACACGTTTTCCATGAGAGCTTTGTTGGCTCTTTCATCATCTGACTCTGAGTCAGCATCAGAAGTGTCTGAATCGTCCCATGTTTCCATGAGGCTTTTCTTCTTCTCCTTGAAGAACTTCTTTTTGGGCTTCTCCTTCTGAAGCCTTGGATAGACGCTTTTGTAGTGCCCTTGCTCATTGGACTCATAGCAGATGATGTCCTTGTTATTTGACTTTCTGTGTCCTGAAGAACCTTTAGATCTTCTGTGTCCAGAGGAGGACTCTGACTTTCTGTATCTAGAGGAGGATTCATTTTAATTCTCTATTCTTCTAGGGTTTCTGAATTTCCTTTGTCTCTGCTTCCACAGTTGTTTGACCCTTCTGGAGAGGAGAGACAATTCATCTTCTTCTGATGAGGATCCATCAGAGGTTTCTTCCATAGCCTGCAAAACCATAGAATTAGATTTTTTGTTAGATTTAATGCTAGTGGCTTACCTTGATTTTCAGGCTCATCTTCTTCTAGCTCTATCTCGTGACTTCTGAGGGAGCTGACAAGTTCCTCCAGAGATATCTTGTTGAGATCTTTAGCTAGCTTAAGTGCTGTGACCATTGGCCTTCATTGCTTAGGTAGACTTCTGATGATCTTCTTTACATGATCAGCAGTAGAATATCCTTTGTCAAGAACCTTTAGCCCAGCAACAAGAATCTGGAATCTTGAGAACATTGCTTCTATAGATTCACTGTCTTCCATCTTGAATGCTTCATATTTCTGAATAAGCGCAAGGACCTTGGTTTCTTTGACTTGTATGTTGCATTCATGTGTCATTCTCAGAGAGTCAAACATGTTTTTGGCTGTCTCTCTGTTTGAGATTTTCTCATTTTCTGAGTATGAGATAGCACTGAGAAGTATTTTTATGGCTTTGTGATGGTTTCTTAAATCACGTTTTTGCTGGTCAGACATCCTTTTTCTGTCTATCTTCTGACCACTTTCATCCATTGGATGTGTGTATCCATCAATTACCATGTCCCATAGATCAACATCATGGGCCAGAAAGAAGCTCTCAATTCTGTCTTTCCAGTAGTAAAAATTTTCTCCATTAAATACTTGAGGTTTGCCACTGATTCTGTCCTTGTCCTCTCAATAGTCATTGCTGATGTTTTGGCTTGGTCCCACCATAGTGTTTTTCTAAAGCTTGGATCTTGTACTGACACGGTTAAGTGTATGAACTCAGAACCAGGTGCTCTGATGCCAATTGAAGAAGTGAAAAACACAAGAAGGGGGGGGGGGGGGGGGGGGGTTGAGTTGAAAACTTAAAATCAAAAGCGCAGTAGACACGATATTTTTATCCTGGTTCGTTTGATCTCAAACTACTCCAGTCCACCTGTCAAGGTGATTTCTCCTCTCTCCAACGAGGAGTTAATTCACTAATCAAGAACTGATTACAATCACTACATTGACAACTGCCAAAGTATTCTTGAGTACAACCACAACCCGGTTAATCTCAAGGAAAACTAGCTTAATCAAGATAAAAGAGTATTCTGTGTATGATTATTTTTCCTTACAAAAACAGTATCACAACTGTGATATTATACATAATTTTGAGCGTAGAAAAGAATATGTAAGCTTGCAGCATTTTTAGAGATGTCTGAAATCGTAAATGATTTGTCCTCTTCGCTTGTTTATATAGGCATAGAAATCATGTCAAATATAAAGCGTGATAATGGACATTTAATGTTGTTTCCATATTGAGAAGATTCTTGTCTGAATGAAGTCGTTGCATGTGATTTTTTCTTGATTGAATAGTAATGCTTCAGAATCTTAGAATCTTGCATGCTGCAATTACTTCAGAACACTGATGACTCAGAGATGTGAGGATCTTATGGAATATGAAACTTCTATTCAGAATCAGAGTATTCTTCACTTCAGCGTAGGTTCTGATCATCATTCTTCAGCGAAGATTCTGATTACCTCAGCTTGAAAGCTTCTATAGCTTAACTTCTGATGTTGTTTTGGTCAGAACTTCTGCATACAAAATAACATAAATTTAGAGTGCATATTTTTTATTTGTGTTTGTTATCATCAAAACTCTAATTAAGGGTTATAGAATCAATCTATGTTCTAACAAGATTATTTTGAAAGGCAACTTAGATAGCATCATCGAGGGACTATGATCTTGTATCTTTGCTTGTTTTGCTAAGATACCTTACATGCGTAATATGGCCATTTTGTATAAGGCAACCAAGTGGAATAAACCTAGGGGTGCTTGTGTGAAAATGTATTGTTTTCATGCTTGTTTTTGTCTTAAATTAGGGTTTTCTAAGTATTGGTTTTAGTCTTTCCATACAAACCCTAATTACTAGCATGTTATATATAAAAGCGGTAAATTGCGGAATTCAAAGTTACTACGCTATTACAACATTTATGGGGAGGGGTGTAAAAATTGAATGGGGATTTCAAGAATGTAAATCTAGTTAGTCTATTACAACCATATTGAATTGGTATCAATGTACAAGGAATCTAAATGGATACAATGTACAAAATGAATAAATGTACTAAAATGCAAAATGTGAAGTAAATAGATATTTGTTTGGATTTTTTAGAGAAAAGGGATTTTGCCTTAACCTAATTAATTAAAGAAAATAATTAATAAAAAAAGTAAACCCTAAATTTGTTAAGAAAATACTTTTAAACAAAACCCTAAATCTATTAGTTAAAATAACAGAAAATAAGTTTATGAGAAAACTGTGTTTTTGGTATTTTTGTCTTGAAAATATTTATAGTATTATAAAATATTTTTGGCCTTTTTTATACTAAAATAATAAATTTTAAATGGTGTGAAAGAAAATAAATAAAAAAACATAGTATTAATTAAATTTACAAGTTAGTAAAAATAAATATAGTATAGTTAATAAAAATATTTTTTGTGAGGAAAATAAAAATAAAATAAGCCAAAATATAAATCTATCATTTTTTGTATTTTTATGATTTTTTAGTATTTAGAAAATATATTAAGAAAATCAATAAAATAAAGATAAGAAAATAAAATAAATTGGGCCAGGGGTGCAATCAGCCTGTAAGGGGGTTAGTAAGCAAAAAAAAAACAATATAAGCCCAATAAGGCCCAGGCGCTTGCAAAAAAAGTCAGGAATGCAAAACTTGTAAAAAAATGTAAAAGGGTACCACTAGGGCTCGAACCCAGGTCCCAAAGGTTACAAGCGCGAGCTTCTACCAATGGGTGGCTATACATATGTTAACATAGGCAAATCAATAAATATGTAAGGAAAAACGCGCCCTGATGACTTCATCTTCAACCTCCAGCCAGACCCACTGTAACTTGCTCATTTCTCATCAAAAATGAAAACTGTAAACATGAAACTTGTAGCAAATTTTCTCACGGTTTCAGAAATATAAAGCATTAAAACTATAGATCAAAGATAAGCATGAATTTTAATGGCCCTAATCTGAACCCTAAAAATCTCATAAATTTCAATTTCAAAATTCTCTAAGCTCAAGCAAAATTAATGGAAACTATGGACATGGTTAGCTTTAGGGCAATGATATCTACATGTTTTGTTCACAAATAAATCATTGATGATGCATGTATGAATAGTTCAAAGTTGAGAAAACTTACCTCAAAACTGGAAATTGTGTTTTGAGTTTGAGCTTGTTTCAAGTGATGGTGATGATCAGGTTAGCTTCCTTGAGGTCCCAGGAAGCTAATGAAATGATTAGCTTGAGCAATGGATGGCTGAAATGGTTTGGAGAAGTCAATGTGCAGAGCTCTGTTTTTGGAAATGGAGGATGGTGTTAATGGTGTTAAATTTATGTAACAAGGTTTTGGATCAACTCTATATGATGTTTAGAAACTTTAGAAACCAAAAGGCCAAGAAACGCACGAGTAGATTATGATTTTCAAGTTTTTGGTCAATTTGTGTGAAAATGGAAGTGTGAAGTGTGATTCTGAGTTCTAGATTATTTCAATGCTTGAGCATTCGTGTCTTTGTGTAAAATGGTTTTTGTATGTATAAACAAAAGTGTTTGAGTGCACTGGAAAGTCAGAAGTACAAGTTTCTAGCTTTTGGTTAGGTTACTTGATTTTGAAGAAAAGAGGGAAACAAGTTTCAAGGACTTGTAATTAAAGTGATAAAACCCTAACTTCAACTCTTCGATTCTCCCTACTCAAGAATGATCTCAAGGAGTTCTTGGACATTTTGTAAAGCTTGAAATGTGCTCTACAACCCATCTTGGAATTTATTTTGAATATTCCACTTGGAACTATATGAAAAAGTGCCATGAAGTTGGGTCAAAATCCTGACCAAATTACGGCAAAATTTCACTAACTGTTTAGTTTCATGACCACATGTTCATAAAATTATAACTTGAGATCCATGCATTTTTGGAAGGATTTGTGTAAAGCAAAGTTTTAGATTTCATGGAGATATAAAACTTTCATGTTGGAAGTTTCTCTTGAATCATTTTGAATCATGGTGAAAATTTTTCTCAAAGTTATGAAAAAACATGAAATTTCCAACACTTAGAAAAATTTCTAAGTTTAGAAATTTTGACTTTTCAAAATGAAATCTTGACTTTTATATTTATTTATGAATAAGTTTCATATTTTGACATGTTTTGATGAATTATGATCTTTGGTACTTGAATTTAATCAAAAAGTCAAAGTTTGACTTTTCAGTATACAATTGACTTTTGATCAGTTGACTGAAAAATTCATCTGTTAATCTAATGGATTTGAAATGTTTTGAACCATGTCATTAGGTCAAAATGATGAAATTGGAATCTATATATCATGCCTTAAACATATTGACCATTTGCTAGGTCAAAAATCAAAAATTGCCCTTTTCCAATCAAAACCCTAATTTTGACAATTTTGCCCTTTTGGAGATTTGATCAAATTTCTTGAGGAATTATGGTCCAAACTTGATCAAATTATACATATAAGTTTAAAATGTTGATGGGGATAAAAAATTATGAAGTTTGACTATAAATTGTCCACGGTTGACTTTTTCCCCAATACAACTAATTTTTAGGTCAACTGCTCAATTGATTGAACAAAAGTGTGATTCAAGGCTTGAAACTTGTCATGAGTAATATTGGGGGTCCATAATGATCCATGAAAATCATATGGGGCATATAAAGTTCAAAATCCTTGTGCAAACTCAAACCCTAATTTTGGTCATCAGTGCATGAGGAGGTGTCTTAAGCTGATCAAACCCTAGTGCAGTCTTGAGGCCAAGGAGATCTTGTGAGAAAATTCTTGATAAGTGATACAGAAAATTTTGGGTTACAACACATATGTCTTATGTACAATTTCTTGATGTAATATCTTGTAAAATATGAACAATTTTCCTTGTTTCTTGAATTCCAAAGAACTAAACTTGAACGAATATGGAGGTATTTGAATTTCAATCTTCAATTGAATGAAATACTGGAATCCATGACCTATGGTTAATAAATCTCGAGTAACCTTATAATTAAGGCATAATGATATCTTTCGCATTTTTGAATTGAACTCTATTCATGAATGAAACTTTGAGTAAAGTCGAATTTCGATTATCTTAATGAACATTTGTAATTGCAACTTTGATGACATCTGACAATCGTTAAATGAATTTGAAAATGACGCATACCTTTGAATTTTATTTATCTAAGACATCTGCATACATGATTGTTCTAATCTTGCACTTTTGAATTTCTTTTAATTTATCAATATTGACGCCATAGCGAAACTATGAACCAAAACCTTGAGCCACTTCGTCACATTGAACTCATAGCACATTTGGATGAACCCCTTAATTTTGAGTCCACATTACCTTGCAATTGGAGAAACTTATCTTAATTGAATGACTGATGACCTTAGTCCATATTTCAACCAATCAAAAGACATATCAAAGTAATCATTGACCATAATAACCCTATTAGAAGAAAAATGCCTTGCTCTCAATGAATCCACAATTTCACATTTTGTTCCATGATTCATGTTTTTGAACTTTAAACCATAAAGGCACCCTATCTTGATAACCAACAATAATGCAACGAAATTAAAGCCCTGAGAAACAGGTTGAAGACAATTGATAAGACTTGAAGTATGAAATCCAATGACCTTAAGTTGAAACGTTGACAAACTTAACCACCATGGGTAAAACCCTAACCCACTGATAAGTATCATAATGAGAATAAGATGTCTATTTAATCCTTTAAACTTCTTGAAAATAATATCTTATGGTGAAGACAATTGGGAGGAAACCCCAATTCTCTTGATTTGGATACATAATGATGAGGAGACGACTTGAGGTATTGAGAGGAATCAAAACCCTAGCTCATGGTATGCACAATTACAAGAAATGATGAAACCAAGAATGATGAGAACGCCAGTTAAATCAACTTTGAGTATGGTAGCAACCTCGACTCATAGAGAAAAACCCTAATGCCAAAGCCTTTGATCTCGTAACCATGGCATTGATGATATGCATGAGATGTATATGATATGATGAGGGATCTTAGGGGGAAAATTGGGGTATAACAGCTGCACTTATTTAAGTGTCTTATATCCGAAAATACGAAGGTTAAAATCTTTGTTTCGACGCGGTTGAAGATACTTAAATACAAAACAAGCCCTATTTTTGGCCCTAAGATTCCATGCGATGCTTATGACTATGAATATAAACTTCACATAGGTGAACAAGATGCCATTGGAGAAGCAGGAATAAAATCAATCAATTAACAAAAAGAATTCAACCAAAATAACAAATTTCTGGAGAACAACACGACTCTGGGGATAGAAATTTGAATCTATTAGAGAAAAATTGACTCTGTTGGGGAAAAGGAGACTCAACATTACTTGGGTAAGGTCCAGACGGGAGACAAAATAACATAAACTCAAAAAATGAGGGAAAAGTAATGGATGACAATAATTAACCGATAGTTGTGAACTATCCACTCATAGAGGAGATATCAAAAAGAGAGTAACATCAACACAGGGATCGGCAACTGCTAACCCGAAGGGTACCTACAGAAACGGTAAGATAATACTGACTAAGGGATAATGACAAACTTCAACATTGAGACTCACAAATGAATGATTGGTATCAATGCTCATGACTTGGTAACAACGGTTTGACGTTAGCACTTATGGCTGGAAACAACTCAACTCAATCAGAGTAAGGTCCAATGAGGAGAAAGAGATGAACCTTGAATAAGAATGACAACAAACTAAAAACTCAAAGATGAAGGTAAAAAAGAAACAAAGAATCGATACTGATTTTTTTTTGAAGGTAAAGAAATAGAAGATACACCGACGTTTACTGAAGGTGAAATATGCAATAACAATAATGAGTTTCCTAAAATTCTGGAGTTCTACTTAGAATGAGTAAAAATACAAGCTATCTCAAATAAAGAGACTACCACTTGTAAAGGTTTCTCAACAAACTCCTCTTGCAAAACTTCCTCGAAGAGATACCATTTGATGGAGAATCAGATAAGCTTTCCCTCGATCCTGACCATAAGCCACGAACTGGTCTTAGTTTCTTCTTTAACCAAGATATTTCACCTGGAAAGGGTAAAAATACAAGCTATCTCAAATAAAGAGACTACCACTTGTAAATATTTCTCAACAAACTCCTCTTGCGAAACTTCCTCGAAGAGATACCATTTGATGGAGAATCAGATAAACTTCCCCTCGATCCTGACCATAAGCCACAAACTGGTCTTAGTTTCTTCTTTAACCAAGATATTTAACCTAGAAAGGGTAAAAATACAATCTATCTTAAATAAAGAGACTACCACTTGTAAATATTTCTCAACAAACTTCTCTTGTGAAACTTCCTCGAAGAGATACCATTTGATGGAGAATCAGATAAACTTCCCCTCGATCCTGAATATAAGCCACTAACTGGTCTCAGTTTCTTCTTTAACCAAGATATTTCACCAGGAAAGGGTAAAAATACAAGCTATCTCAAATAAAGAGACTACCACTTGTAAATATTTCTCAACAAACTTCTCTTATGAAACTTCCTCGAAGAGATACCATTTGATGGAGAATCAGATAAACTTCCCCTCGATCCTGACTATATGCCACGAACTAGTCTCAGATTCTTCTTTAACCAAGATATTTCACCTGGAAAGGGTAAAAATACAAGTTATCTCAAATGAAGAGACCACCACTTGTAAATATTTCTCAACAAACTTCTCTTGCGAAACTTCTTCGAAGAGATACCATTTGATTGAGAATCAGATAAACTTCCCCTTGATCCTGACTATAAGCCACGAACTGGTCTCAGTTTCTTCTTTAACCAAGATATTTCACCTGGAAAGGGTAAAAATTACTGTAATAATATTTCAATGAACTGTCTTTATCATTGAAGTGCAGCTGTGATACGGTGGGAGAACTGACTTTAGGTTTTGCGTTTGATTGAAAATGTTGTGGTTAGCAAGAGTCGCCACCGACTTTTCTTTTATCCAAAAGGAAAGGTGAAAAATCACAGGAAAGACCTTTAGAGATGTTTTCTTGAGTTTGGGGGGTAGATTATGAAAAGGGAAGGTGTTAGCACCCTTTTCATCCATGGTTTTTCATGGGCTCTTAGTTACTTGCTAGATCACTTGCTTTTGTTTAAAAATTATGCTTTGTGTAGTTTTTAAAAGTATTTTGTAAAAGAGGCCTTTGTTTAGACAATCTTTGTAATGATTCTCGTTCGTAAGAATGTATACAAAGATGTTTGTCTTTTTGAAAATGTTTTCAAGTTTGAAAGATGTTTGGAAAGTGTTGGTGTTTGTTTGTGAAAATATCAAGGATGTTTGTTTTGAAATTGAGAAAGTAATTAGGAGTAATCTACCTACTCAAAAGGTCTTAGGTGTTCTTTTCCTCCTCCTTTAGACGTTGCTATCTTACCATTGTTTTGGTAAGAAGCCCCATCGTTGGATATGAAGGGATGGGCGTGGGTCATCGTATAACCATGATAGCAATGTTGTGAGATGACTTAGCATTTTTCTTTAGGGACTAAGATGATTTTGAAAGGCAACTTTGATAGCGTCATCGAGGGACTATGATCTCATATTTTTTGATTTGTTTGTGCTAAAACATTCCACATGCATAACATGGCCATTTTTGTAAGGAAACAAGTGGAATAACCCTAGGGGTGCTAGTGTGCGAGTGTATTAGATTGCATGCATTTTAGTCTTGATTAGGGTGATCTATTCGTTGATTTCACATCTTGCCATACACACCCTAATTACTAACAACATATGAAAGCAATACAAATGAGGAAAGTAAAGATTCTACGCTATTACAATCAATAGGGGGATGGGGGTACAAATTTACAAATGGGGATTGCAAATTAAATCCTAAGTTACTATTACAATCATATCGAAATGTTCAATGCAAAGAATAAAAAGATTTGTTTAGAAAATGGTTTTTTTTCTTAATGAATTAAAAAAGGAAATAAATTAAAAGGAAAATATTTTTATGTCTTTTTATGTTAATATTAAAAATGATGAAAAGGGAAATAAATGAAAGACAGAAACAATGTGCTACTACAAGCAAAATAAACAAGGATCATAAGTTCTGAAGGCAGGCGCGTGATGACTCAGAAAGGAACTTCAATGGAATCAGAGGTTCTGGATTGGTACACTATGAGATCCTGCAAGACACGTTAAAAGGAAAACACATAAGTTTTGGGTTGCTATGTGCTGAACTTCTGAGCGTTAGAACAGTGAGAAAGTCTTAGAAATTCTGTGCGTGTTACAATAGTGAGTGGAAACATCAGAAGTTCAGTGTGTGTTAACAGCGGGTGAACATCAGATGCTCAATGTATTTAAACAGTGGGAAAATCATAGAAGTTTTGTATGTTAAAACAGTAAGGAGAACTCAGAAGTTCTGTGTTGTGCTAAAACTGAGACTAAAAATCAGAAGTTCTATGCCATATTTCAACTCTCAATCAGCACATCACCAATTTATTCAGTTTTTATTAAATAGTAAATCAGAAGATTAACAGCACAATAGTTTATAGAAGTTCTAATCCTAGATCTGAGTCTAGCCCTAATCAAGAAGCTCTAATCCAGAGTTTTTCTACTTATACAATGATATGGACAACATTAATTGTGACATTTACATATTAATGATGTTCTGAATGAAAACAATATGCAAAGTCAGAAAGACTTACCTTGAATCTGGAGTGTGGGCTTGGAGGTTTGAGCTGCTGCCTTCAGACGTTCTGGTGTCAGCGAGAATAACGGAACATTGGTTATGTTCTTTGATTCAAAGGGAGGAACAAAAGGTTTTGTTTTGGATTTGTGAAGGTTTTCCATGTTTCCTCTTCTTCCTTTGATAATTCTCTCCCTCTCTTCAAAATCCAACCCCTTGAAAGTGTGATGGAGCAACTTATTTATAGATGGATTTGTTGTCATTTTGGGGGGGAAATAAATGGGATTATAGCTTTTTGGCATCTGCCCTCTTGCTTTTTGGTCACAGTCTTCGTATGCTAGTTTGGTGCAATTATGGGATGCAGGCGTAGGCTGGATTAGCTGTTGGTTATAGGTCTGCAGCGGGTTGCATAAACAAGGTTTTGGGGATTTGGTCAAGTTGTGACCAAAGCGTTGAATATAGCCTTCATATGCTAAAGCGCTACCTTGTTCTTGAAGCAAGCATGGTGGTTAGCAGCTTTTAGCCATGCTTAAGCTGGATTTGTCAGCAGGAATTAAGGAAAAGCAAAAGCAACACATGGGCCTAGCACACTTTTGCACCAAAGTTTTCTATCCCAAGACAGTAGAGGTACACGTGGGGAAAATCCTTTGGATAAAGACTCAAAAGTGGTTGTGAGCATTAAATGATGATGAGACTTATCAAAACCAGAAATCCTGCAATGTGAGATTCTACATCACTGCCTAACTCTGGATCAGAAGTTTTGCTTCAGCGTAACGTCCAACCTCTGATCTTTGTATCTCCTTGCTCCAACATGTTCTAAAGGAGCTCTCAGACTTTCCAGGAAGCTTGTAGCATGCTTCTTAACCTTATTTGAATTACTCTTGCAAACTCTGACTAAAGCTTTGTGAAAAGTTGCCCAGAAGTTCTGACCAAACTCTGTCTTGAAAGTATCCAGAATTTGCTGAGTGTTTCAGTTTCAAGGACGTGTCTTTGAGAAATTATAACTTGAAATCCCAGCATTTCTAGGAAAATTTCTGTTCTGCAATGTTTTAGATCTCATTGAAATCTATAACTATTGAATCAGAAGCTCTTCCAGAATCAGCTTGCATTATGGTGAAAATATGGCGAGAAGTTCTGAGCTTGTCATAATTTCTTAAACACTTAGAAAAATTCTAAATGTTTAGAATTTTGACTTTTTCAAAGTAGTTTTGACTTTTGAATTTCTAGATGAAACAAACTTCATATTTCAACATGTCTTGATGAAATATGATTCTTGAAACTTGGTTTGGGTCCAAAAGTAAAAGTTTGACTTTTCAGTGTGTAAATGACCATTTTGCCCTTGTGAGTAATTTTCTTAGAAAATTTGTAGTTCAAGGCTTGGAATTGGAAGAAAACTTGAGGATCCAGGGTGATTCCTTGAGAAATGAGAGGGGAAATTTTGGGGTACAACAGCTGCCCCTGTTCAATCTTCTTACACCTGAAGAGTTAGATTTGGCGAATCTGCCATTCGTGACTTGAAGGTGGAAGATGATTGGACACTAGAGTGTCCAGAAATTTGCACTTGACGATATGAATGTTGAGGGAATGGGCTTAAAGATGCCATTTGGAGAGGTGATATAAAGTTGTAGGAGATGGGCTTAAAGATGTCATCCAAAAGTGATTATTGGTATTAAATTTGTAAGTGGAAAGAATGAGTATCAGAATGGCGTCCGTGTCTGGAGCGTATCTGAACTGTATCTGAAAGTTTCTTTTTTGAACGAGTATCAAAATGGCATCCGTGTCTGGAGCGTATCTGAACTGTATCAAAAGTTGAATCTGAATGAGTAACAGAATGGCATCCGTGTCTGGAGGGTATCTGAACTATATCAAAAGTTGAATATGAATGAGTATCATAATAGCACCCGTGTCTGGCGCGTATCTGAACTATATCTGAAAGTTTCTTTTTTGAACGAGTATCAAAATGGCATCCGTGTCTGGAGCGTATCTAAATTGTATCAAAAGTTGAATCTGAATGAGTATCAGAATGGCATCAGTGTCTGGAGCGTATCTGAACTGTATCAAAAGTTGAATCTGAATGAGTATGAGAATGGAATCCGTGTCTGGCGCGTATCTGAACTGTATCAAAAGTTGAAATCTGAATGAGTATCAGAATGGCATCCGCGTCTGGCGCGTATCTGAACCGTATCAAAAGTTGAAATATTAATTAGTATCAGAATGGAATCCATGTCTGGCGCGTATCTGAACTGTATCAAAAGTTGAAATCTGAATGAGTATCAGAATGGCATCCGTGTCTGGCGCGTATCTGAATGAGTATCAGAATGGCATCCGTGTCAGGCACGTATCTGAACTGTATCAAAAATTGAAATCTGAATTAGTATCAGAATGGCATCCGTGTCTGGCGCATATCTGAACTATATCAAAAATTGAAATCTGAATGAATATCAGAATGGCGTCCGTGTCTGGAGCGTATCTGAACTGTATCAAAAGTTGAAAGTTGAATGAGTATCAGAATGGCATCTGTGTCTGGCGCGTATCTGAACTGTATCAAAAATTGAAATCTGAATGAGTATCAGAATGGCGTCTGTGTCTTGAGCGTATCTGAACTGTATCTGAAAGTTGAAATATGAATGAGTATCAGAATGGCATCCGCGTCTGGCGCGTATCTCAATTGTATCAAAAGTTGAATTTGAATGAGTATCAGAATGGCATCCGTGTCTGGCGTGTATTTGAACTGTATCAAAATTTGAAATCTGAATGAGTATCAGAATGGCATCCATGTCTGGCGCGTATCTGAACTGTGTAGGGTTGTCTGATGATGAGTCCGTGTAAAACTGCATCTTGGAAACAGAAGGAACCTGTGTAGGGTTGCCTGATGATGAGTCCGTGTAAAACTTCATCTTGGAAGGAACCTGTGTAGGGTTTCCTGATGATGAGTCTGTGTAAAAATGCATCTTGGAAACAGAAGGAACCGGTGTAGGGTTGCCTGATGATGAGTCCGTGTAAAACTGCATCTTGGAAGGAACCTGTGTAGGGTTGCTTGCCACTCCAAAAGATGATGAAGGAATCTGGGTAGGATTGCTTGAGTCGGTCGTGTAGATAATTACCCTGACTTGTTATAGGTATTAATCTCTGACCCGAAGAAAGATAGTCTTCCTGGCTTGTTACAGGTATTAATCCGGAACTTGTTGAAAATTGTTGATGATAATTATCTATTGATTGATGTTTCGTGAAAAGGTAAAGAATTAGCTTCATTCAATGTCATGATGTATGAAATGCATGATGCCATGATATTCTCAAAATAAATGAGATTGTGTCGTATGCACTTATCGTGTATGTAATATGATGCATGAATATGAACTATTTTGTTGAAATTTTGTTTGGGAAAATAAATCCTTGACAAATGCTGGGGAGTCGTTAAATCCTGGATTGTTGTTGAAGAGTAGGTGTGTCTTCAAACTTTTCTTAGAATGTTTCCACCGGGGATTCCTGTTTTGTTGTGTTGAGGAGAACTCCGCTGGGGAATATTGAAAACTCTGTGGAGATTGTTGATTCTTGCTTGGGAAAAAGAGTTCAGGAGGCTCGGTCGTCCGTTGCTCTACTTAGGAATTATCTTTGACTGGAGAGAATCAAAAGTTAGCTGTCATCTGGTCGGATTCTAGGCTTCGTAACAAATTGTTGGGGATTGTAGAGTATTCAATTGGGGGAAGAGGAGTTGTCGTCCTCTGATTTGTAGTAGTCAGAGAGGCAAACTCAAGTTGGGGAATCCTACCGTTTGTAAGAAAAATTCAACTCTGGATTTTGAGTAAAGCCTTACACGAGTCAGGATACCTTTTGTAACAGTATGCTTTTGAACTAACCCATGCTTCAATTAGGACTTTTGAAGGGTTGTAAGGTGGCTTGGTTCACGGTCTAAGAAACAAAGGATAAAGTCTCAAAAATGTATTTGTACCCGCCCGCTCTTCGTGATGTTCTTCAGTCCTAAACTCAGTTAATTGTACGTTTGAACTCCAATTGAGTCTGGGATGATTTTTTGGTGATGGTTCATACAAATTAAGTTTGTCGGAAAGCAGTCATTTCTTGCAACATTTTTCATGTGGCCGAGGACTTGTAGTGACCTCTTTTTATTTGATTTGTTATCCCTAATTTTTGCCTGACTGTTCTTATTTTGAGATTATGGTCAGCGGGATGCCCCAGTTTTTCTTAAGTCTCTTTTGTACGTTTTGACTTAGTGGGCTTTTCTTTTTGAGAGATAATGACTGCCTATGTGGTAGGAAACCATCATTTGCCTTTTGATTTTTGATGTCATTCGTCGTATTATGAAGTGGGAGTTTGTGATTTGAATGCGCTTTTGAATTAACTGAGAGACTAACCTGCCCCGGGTTTTGATTAAAGGTTTCAATTTGTGTAAAAAAGAAAAACTTCTACTTCTTTGGATCGAATGGGTTAACTAGGGATTATCTTCCTTATAACTCCAGTGTTTAGGATTTGATAGAAACGCCTGTACATCGTCAGGAAGGTCTGTTCAAAAGCATACTGTATGAGATTATGGCATTTTTTTCGTCATCCTCCCTCTAAAGGCTTGTAACTTTTATCAAGAGTTAAATGTCATAAAGAAAGTAGAAAGCATAGTTTAAATATATGTGAAAACGAATGGATGAATTCAAGACAAACATATGCAATGCATTAATGAAACAAATTTTGACATTAATAGGTAATTGTTTGAATGACAAAAGGAATTACAGGTGAATATTCAAATGAAACAGAAGCCCCTTTGTCTGAAGTTGTCACTTTAGGTGGTAAGCCTTTGAGGGACGGTAGAAGAATTCCAGTTGACCATCTAGTGCAAATTCTAGCGTTCCTTCATCAATCAGATCTTGAATTTTATTTCTTAACGTCCAACAACTATTGGTATCATGTCCAGCACTGTTGGAGTGATACGCGCACCTTACATTTGGATTGTACCTTAGGGAAGTTGTGTTGGGATTCTAAGGGGGGTCTTTTAACGTAACAATCTTGGCCTCCAACAGGTGTTAAAGTGCTTGAGACAATGACATGTTGATTTCGGTGAAGCGTCTTTCATATGTATTCTGCCTACACCGATTACCCTGGTGTTGTTTGCGAGATTGTTGTTGGGCTCGTGACGCGAAAGCAATTTGGAAAGGTGCACTCTTCACCGGAGGATGATCAATGAATCGATCTCCAATTCTGGATGTTTGCCCCATTTGGTTGCATCTGTCTTAATGAAGCCTGTTGACTAGGGCTCTCAGCTCTTCCTGTCCTTGAGCCAGGTTTTGGATAAGAGCCATCTGGCCCACCAGTTGTCCCATCATTTGGACTTTCAATGTTGCCATTTCAGTTTGTAGCCTTTCCAACTGATCATCCTCGGTTCCCTCCGGATTCCCCATGACCATGCCCCTTGTGAGGAGAGCCTTCACCTCTTATTTCCCCTTGGATAGGTTCAAGAACATCTCTTGAAGTTGAGCGTTTTGAATATGAATGCTCTTGATGTCTGTTCTAGGGCCATCTCTACTGAAATAAACAGTAGGAAGATAAGGAAACATGTATGGGAGAAACCTGTCATGATATAATGCATGATATGTGGATGCATGTTTTCAAGGATCTCGCGGGGTTAGTAGTCACTTACAATTTGTATTGGAGATCTTTGTATCGGTGGATGTCCTTCCACGAGAATTAAGTTCACCATGTCAAGTGGGTTTTAGCCTTTGACTCTAATCGTTGTACTTGATCTTTGACGGCGTTTGGTTAGAGGGAAGTAAATCCTCCTGCCCCTTGGTAGACGTCTGGTTTAATGTGACCCTGCATCATAGGCCCTCGAGATCCTTGAAACGACTATTGAGAATGCTATGGTATGATGTTATGATATTATGTACAAATATGCGAGGTAAGCAAATAAACATATTCACACAAAGTAGACAAGTCCTTAAGTTTAGGCTTGCATGGAGTTTGTAGGTAAGTACTCTCTTGAAGTTTAGTTGGCTCAATCTGTCCTAGTTAATAGTAATCGGGTTCTAAGGGATCTCAATATCACTTACCTTTCCCACAAGCTTCATTCGATAGGCAATTGACTCGCAACCAAACAAAATTCAGGAGTCAAGTATCAATGAGAGTAGCATCAAGTATCAACCAATTTTCAGCTTTACACTGAAACCAGCTATCTCACTACTTCCTAATGGTCAAGTTGGTCAATTAGGGTTCTAAAGTCAGTTGATGCTTCACGACACCACGTGGTGGCCCTGTACTCTCCCTGATTTGACTCAAGGGTTATCGGTACCAACCAAAGTGCCACATCAACGTAGCTACTGCTTCAACCGTGTCGGTATACCCCGCACAGTGCCCTCACAGTCTATTGCTACTTACCTAAAAGGTGTCCCCAAATCCGGGTGTAGGATTAAAATAAACCCAAACAAGGAACCAAAAAATGTAAAGCAAACAAATCAAACAATGTAAGCAAGTAAATGTGATATAACCCTAAGGTAGCCCCACTTTAAAAGTTGAATCCCCAGCAGAGTCGCTAGTTCTGTGATACGGCGGGAGAACTGACTTTAGGTTTTGCGTTTGATTGCAAATATTGCGGTTAGCAAGAGTCGCCACCAACTTTTTTTTATCCAAAAGAAAAGGTGAAAAATCACAGGAAAGACCTTTAGAGATGTTTTCTTGAGTCCGGGGGGTAGATTATGAAAAGGTAAGGTGGTAGCACCCTTTTCATCCATGGTTTTCCATGGGCTCTTAGTTACTTGCTAGATCACTTGCTTTTGTTTGAAAATTATGCTTTGTCTAGATTTTGAAAGTATTTTGTAAAAGAGGCCTTTGTTTAGGCAATCTTTGTAATAATTCTCATTCGTAACAATGTATACAAAGATATTTGTCTTTTTGAAAATGTTTTCAAGTTTGAAAGATGTTTGGAAAGTGTTGGTGTTTGTTTGTGAAAATAGCAAGGATGTTTGTTTTGAAATTGAGCAAATAATTAGGAGCAATCTACCTACTCAAAAGGTCTTAGGTGTTATTTTCCTCCTCCTTTAGACGTTGCTATCTTACCATTGTTTTGGTAATAAGCCCCATCGTTGGATGTGAAGGGACGGGCGTGGGTCATTGTATAACCATGATAGCAATGTTGTGAGATGACTTAGCATTTTTCTTTAGGGACTAAGATCATTTCGAAAGGAAACTTTGATAGCGTCATCGAGGGACTATGATCTCATATTTTTTTATTTGTTTGTGCTAAGACATCCCACATGCATAACATGGCCATTTCTGTAAGGCAACAAGTGGAATAACCCTAGGGGTGCTAGTGTGCGAGTGTATTTGATTGCATGCATTTTAGTCTTGATTAGGGTGATCTATTCGTTGATTTCACATCTTGCTATACATACCCTAATTACTAACAACATATGAAAGCAATAAAAATGAGGAAAGTAAATATTCTACGCTATTACAATCAATAGGGGGATGGGGGTACAAATTTACAAATGGGGATTTTAAATTAAATCCTAAGTTATTATTACAACCATATCGAAATGTGCAATGCAAAGAAGAAAAAGATTTGTTTAGAATATGCTTTTTTGTCTTAGTGAATTAAAAAAGGAAATAAATTAAAAGGAAAATATTTTTATGTCTTTTTATGTTAATATTAAAAATGATGAAAAGAGAAATAAATGAAAGACAGAAACAACGTGCTACTACAAGAAAAATAAACAAGGATCAGAAGTTCTGAAGCCAGGCGCGTGATGACTCAGAAAGGAGCGTCAATGGAATCAGAGGTTCTGGATTGGTACACTCTGAGGTCCTGCAAGACACGTTAGAGGGAAAACACAGAAGTTTTGGGTTGCTATGCGCTGAACATCTGAGCGTTAGAACAGTGAGAAAGTCTTAGAAATTTTGTGTGTGTTATAACAGCGAGTGGAAACATAAGAAGTTCAATGTGTGTTAACAGCGAGTGAACATTAGAAGTTCAGTGTATTTAAACAGTGGGAAAATCATAGAAGTTCTAAATGTTAAAACAGTGAGGAGAACTCAGAAGTTCAGTGTTTTGCTAAAACTATGAGTGAAAGTCAGAGGTTTTATGCCATATTTCAACTCTCAATAAGCACATCAGTAATTTATTCAGTTCTTATTAAACAGTAAATCAGAAGATTAATAGCACAACAATTTATAGAAGTTCTAATCCTAGATATGAGTCTAGCCCTAATCAAGAAGCTATGATCCATAGTTTTTCTACTTATGCAATGATATGGACAATATTAATTGTGACATTTACATATTAATGATGTTCTGAATGAAAACAATATGCAAAGTCAGAAAGACTTACCTTGAATCCGGAGTGTGGGCTTGGAGGTTTGAGCTGCTGCCTTCAGACGTTCTGGTGTCAGCGAGAATAACGGAACATTGGTTATGTTCTTTGATTCAAAGGGAGGAACAAAAGGTTTTGTTTTGGATTTGTGAAGGTTTTCCCTGTTTCCTATTCTTCCTTTGATAATTCTCTCCCTCTCTCCAAAATCCAACCCCTTGAAAGTGTGATGGAGCAACTTATTTATAGATGGATTTGTTGTCATTTTGGGGGGGGGGGGAAATAAATGGGATTTTAGCTTTTTGGCATCCTGCCCTCTTGCTTTTTGGTCACAGTCTTCGTATGCTAGTTTGGTGCAATTATGGGATGCAGGCGTAGGCTGAATTAGCTGTTGGTTATAGGTCTGCAGCGGGTTGAATAAACAAGGTTTTGGGGATTTGGTCAAGTTCTGACCAAAGCGTTGAATATAGCCTTCATATGCTAAAGCACTACCTTGTTCTTGAAGAAAGCATGATGGTTAGCAGCTTTTAGCCATGCTTAAGCTGGATTTGTCAGTAGGAATTAAGGAAAAGCAAAAGCAACACATGGGCCTAGCACACTTTTGCACCAAAGTTTGCTATCCCAAGACAGTGGAGGTACACGTGGGGAAAATACTTTGGATAAAGACTCAAAAGTGGTTGTGGGTATTAAATGATGATGAGACTTATCAAAACCAGAAATCCTGCAATGTGAGTTTCTGCATCATTGCCTAACTCTGGATCAGAAGTTTTGCTTCAGCGTAACGTCCAACCTTTGATCTTTGTATCTCCTTGCTCCAACATGTTCTGAAGGAGCTCTTAGAATTTCCAGGAAGCTTGCAGCATGCTTCTTAACCTTCTTTGAATTACTCTTGCAAACTCTGACTGAAGCTTTGTGAAAACTTACCCAGAAGTTCTGACCAAACTCTGTCTTGAAAGTATCTAGAATTTGCTGAGTGTTTCAGTTTCAAGGACGTGTCTTTGAGAAATTATAACTTGAAATCTCAGCATTTCTAGGAGAAGTTTTGTTCTGCAATGTTCTAGATCTCATTGAAATCTATAACTATTGAATCAGAAGCTCTTCCAGAATCAGCTTGCATTATGGTGAAAATCTGGCCAGAAGATCTGAGCTTGTCATATTTTCTTAAACACTTAGAAAAATTCTTAGTGTTTAGAATTTTGACTTTTCCAAAGTAGTTTTGACTTTTGAATTTCTAGATGAAACAAACTTCATATTTCAACATGCCTTGATGAAATATGATTCTTGAAACTTGGTTTTGGTCCAAAAGTCAAAGTTTGACTTTTCAGTGTGCAAATGACCATTTTACCCTTATGTGTGATTTTCTTAGAAAATTTGTAGTTCAAAGCTTGGAATTGGAAGCAAACTTTAGGATCCAGGGTGATTCCTTGAGAAATGGGAGGGAAAATTTGGGGTACAACAGCAGCCAATCTCAACAACGAACTATCTCCCATAATGACAAGACTACCATTCATTGGAATAACAAATTTCAACAACGAACTATCTCCCATAATGATAAAGCTACCATTCATTGGAAAAAACATCTTCTCTGGCATTAACAGACTTATTGGGAAAGAACATGTTGCTCAAATAAAGAGAACTGCCGCTTGCTGTTTAAGAAGGAATTGTAATAATACTGGCGAGAAATGAAGCTTGATTTCCTGGGGAAATACTAATACATTCCTGTTGAGGAGAAAAAAGTCTTTGCGTGCAAAATAAATGCACATTTTCAAATCAAGGCTCGAAGCCTGCAGAAATCAGAATAATAATATTGTTAGGGACTATGGATTCAAACCAGAAATAAATTGGAATGAAATAATCCACCAAGACAGCACCCGATGAGAAATAAACTCAAAAGGGGATCACACTCCATCCAGATAATGAACTGAATAGGAAGGCTGAAGCAAAAATATTCTTTGAGGGATAACTCAGCGGGGAAATTGAAATAATATACACTCTTAGTTTAAAGTTAACAACTCTATTAGAAAGAGGGTAATATAACTCTGCAAGGAGAATAATATGCCAATAAAGCATCAATGAATGCAAATGAGTAATGAGTTTTATTTAGCTATGCATGATGTATGTATGAATGTATGAATGTTATCATGTATATGCTGATAAAATAACCAGTATACACTGGGGATGACTAGACAAATCTAACTTGGGTGAAGACAACACCCGGCCAAGTCACATGCAGGATGAAGGTTTTGTAAGCGGATAAGCATCAATGGAGGAAAAAAAGTCCCATTTCATGGCCTAACTTCACTGGGAAGAACATGAAGGGGTGAAAAACACAAGAAGGGGGGGTTGAATTGTAAAACTGAAATCTTAAAGCAATTGACAAGATATTTTTATCCTGGTTCGTTTGATCTCAAACTACTCCAGTCCACCCGTCAAGGTGATTTCGCCTCTCTCCAACAAGGTCTTAATTCACTATATTCAACTGAATATTACAGACTGCTTTAACAACTGCTAAAGCCTTCTTGATTCAAACCACAATCCGGTTTGTCAAGGCAACACTTTCTTACAAAGGTATAAAACAATGTGTGTGAATGTTTTCTACAAAACTTTATCACAACTGTGATGTATACACAAATGAAGCTTAGAAACTAGATTGCTAAACACTAATGGAGTATCAGAGTTTGTGGTTTAGCAAAACTGGTAGATGAAGATTATTGTTCAGCTTTGTGCGTGTAGAGATTTTGAGAGCATTAGCCATTATAATCTTCGAAGCCTTGTTTATATAGCACTTGAGAAGATGAACGTTGAATGCAATATTCTTGATTCAATGCTAATAACAAGCTTTCCTTTTTGAGCAGATCTTGTCTGGAATGAGGCCGTTGGAATTGATTAGCTTTCAATGCACAGTACCGTTGCTTCTTTAACGCAAGTTCTGGCTTGGCTCATTCTGATTCTGCTTCGCTGCTGATGAACTATTGTGTTTCTGTATCAGAGTGTTTACGCGCAGTTCTGTTCATCAAGCTTCAGCATGTACGTGAGTTGATCATCTGATCTTGACGTTCTGATTCAGCAACTTCTGATGCTGGTGTATGAAGTCAAATTCTGATGCTGAAGAAGTGATCTTGCTTATTTTAATCAGCGTATCTGCAAGTCAGAGCATAGTAACTTTAGGCAGCATATAGTTCAAACATGAAACATATAAATACTATATCTTTTCACTTTGTTATCATCAAAACTCAAATATAGGGTAGTAGATTCAAACATTGTTCTAACAATCTCCCCCTTTTTGATGATGACAAAAACTAGATATTTTAAATGAAAAATAACGTGAAAAGGTATCTGGATATGTATCAGAGTAAGAAGTTCGGAGAAGTCAGAGTTAAGAGATACTCCCCCTGAGTTTGTTACTTCCCTTTGATATACGTGTTCTTCAGGATCAGATCTTTTTCTTTCTTTGAACATCAGATTATAAGAGTCTTTGACTTATCAGAGAGCAGAGCTTCAGAGCTTTTCCTGTCAGGGCTTTGCTTTGGATCAGAGTATTAGGTCGATCAGAACTTCATATTTGATCAGAGCAACATTGATCAGAGCTTCTACATTTTGATCAGAGCTTCTAGTCTTCATAGTGTTCAGGAGCTTCCTTGTGCCTGTAGACTTAAAACAAAACAGAAAAACATTTCAAGTAATAGAGTTAGAATGTTTGAGAATTTCTGTCTAGTTAGCCGTTATTGATTTTAAATATCATTCTTGTTCTCCCCCTTTTTGTCAGCAATCAAAAAGTGTTGGTGATGTGTTAAAACACTTAAGATCAGAAAAACTAATCATATTAAAATAGTTCAGAGCAAAAGAACATTACAAAAAAATATAGTCAAAACAGGACATCAGAACATAGTTAAAATGATTATGCATGAAAAAGATTTAAGGTTGAGGGGGCATGCGTGAGAACAGGCTCTCCAGCATCGCTTGAATCTTTTCAGAAGTTTCATTCTGCTTCTGAACCATGTTGACAACAGTGTCAATCTTGCTGTCCTGTACATCCATTCTTGCCTTCATCTTCTGATCATTGTCGTCCATCCGCTGCTGGAGACGCAAGTCATTCAGCCTTAGTTCTTCCAGAGCCTGCCTGTCCAAGGCAGCTTGAGAAGCATCAGAAGGAGGAGGCTTCTCAGAACTTTCAGCGACATCTTCTGCTTGACTTTCAGCCTTAATGGTCTTGTCTTCTGATGGTTGCCCCCTTGCAGCTTGCTGTTTCTCCAACCAAGGTTCACTGTCCAGAGGAAGCACAACTTCTTGAGGCAGCTAACTTTCAACTTCCTTCAGCAGCTTGCTGAAGTTCTGTTGAGCCTGCTCATAGTTGACATCCTGCAACTTGAGGGCTTCAGCACGTACCCATAGTCTGAACTGTGACCAGAGCTGATCAGAAGCAGCTGGGTCAATCATCCCAGGACAGACTTGCTTCAAAGAAGCAATCCATTGCAGCACACCTATTTCAAAATTCAAAATACCAGAGCCAACATCTGGTTGCTTTGGTTTTGGGATAGCAATTTTGTGTCTTAAATCAGCAAGACGTTCAAGACTGGTTAAGTCAATGAAGATCCTGCTGGGGTTTTCAGAGGATTGGTTTTCAGAGGTTTGCTGAGATGCTGTTTGTTTTGGAGGAGGGGTATCAGAGTCAGATATTTCGATTGGAGTGGATGGTGGTTTGGGAGTAGTTGGAGGTGTTGATTCTTCGGAAGATGGTAACTGGGGCATGACAATAGTGGTTCCACATGGCAACTGGATTGCCAGCGGTGAAGGTTGAATCTCTCCCACTTTTGAGCCCTAATTTCTTCAGTTAGGTCAAATCCATTTTCCTTCAAACTTTCGAAGTCAATGATTAACTCAGAAAGCACTTCAAGGTTCTTTACCGGAGTGAGAAGAGTTCTGATAGGCACCTGATATTGCTCAGAAGTTGCTTTCTTCTGATTGCCTGCAGAAATGCTGGAGGATGCCATTGTTCTCACTAAAAGAGCTTTGAGAATGAATTGAGAGAAAAAGGTTTGTAGGAGATAAACTCAGAAATATGCAGAAAATACTTGAATGATTATGAGAAAGCGTAAAGAATAAGAATGAAGGATTAATGTGCTTAAATAGAGTTTTCAAAAATTATTTTGAAAAATTAAACGTTTTTAAGAGAGAGAAAAAATAATGATTGCCATTTAACAAGCGTGATTACTTTTCATTAAATGCTTGCTGATTTTGGGGGATTTGAGAAAGATACTTAAAAACGGTTACCAGACATGTGTCTCAATGCACCCAATCAGCGCTTTGCCTTCTCAGAAGCGTGCACGCGTTCTGCTTCAGAGATTTGCTGATGATTGGATGACACTTGTTTGATGTAGTGATCAGCACGTCTGTATTTGAGATTAGACTCTCAGATCTTTAGACTTGCATCTGATACAATCTGCATGTTCTATCTTTCTGAAAGGAGATTGATCAGAAGTTCACAGTAAAATAATTACATTCTGAAAGTAAATATATGGAATTAAAACATTTTCACTCTGGGCATACTTTCATGCTGAGATGTTTCAGAATGAAATTGAACCTATCTTCTGAAAGGGGTTTAGTAAAGATATCAGCCCATTGATGGTCTGTATCTATAAATTTTAAGTTTAAAATACCTTTCTGAATATAGTCCCTAATGAAGTGATGTTTTATTTCTATATGCTTAGCTCTAGAATGTAAAATAGGATTCTTACTTAAGCAAATAGCAGAAGTATTATCACAAAGTATAGGAATGTTACTCTCAAAAATCTGGAAGTCTTCAAGCTGACTTTTCATCCAGAGCATTTGTGTGCTACATCCTGCTGCTGCTATGTACTCAGCTTCTGCTGTTGACAGAGCAATTGTTGATTGCCTTTTGCTGGACCACGAGATCAGATTTTCTCCCAGAAACTGGCAGCTTCCAGAAGTACTTTTACGTTCCACTCTGTCTCCAGCAAAATCAGCATCACAGTAGCCTACTAAGCTGTAATCACTAGATTTTCTATAAAACAAACCCAGATTAGTAGTACCTTTCAGATACTTGAAAATTCGCTTAACAGCTGTTAAGTGAGATTCTCTAGGATCTGATTGGAATCTAGCACAAATACATACGCTGAATAAGATATCAGGTCTTGAAGCAGTCAGATAGAGGAGAGAACCAATCATACCTCTGTAGACTTTCTGTTCTACACTTTTGCTTACCTCTTCTCTTTCCAGAATGCACGTGGGATGCATTGGAATCTTTGATGGCTTACATTCTGAGAGGTCAAATTTCTTCAGAAGATCTCTGATGTATTTGCTCTGATGAATGTAAGTTCCTTCTGGAGTTTGATTGATCTGAATTCCTAGAAAGAATTTCAGTTCCCCCATGAGGCTCATCTCAAATTCTGCCTGCATACACTTAGCAAATTTTCTTCCAAGAGAAGGATTAGTAGAACCAAAAATGATATCATCAACATAAATTTGACAGACTAAAATGTCACTCTTAACTGTTTTACAGAATAGAGTAGTGTCCACTTTCCCTCTGGTGAATTTATTTTCAAGCAGAAAGTTACTTAGCCTTTCATACCAAGCTCTGGGAGCTTGTTTCAGACCATACAGTGACTTCTTTAGTTTGAAAACATGTTCTGGATGTTTTGTATTTTCAAAACCTGGGGGTTGGTGAACATAAACTTCTTCTTCTATATAACCATTTAAGAATGCACTTTTGACATCCATCTGATACAGAGTGATGCCTCTATTAACAGCAAATGAAATTAAAAGTCTGATAGATTCTAACCTGGCGACTGGGGCAAAGGTTTCTGTATAGTCTATCCCCTCTTGCTGACTATAACCTTGTGCAACCAGTCGTGCCTTGTTTCTGATGACTTCACCTTGTTCATTTAACTTGTTTCTGAACACCCATCTTGTTCCAATGACGTTGAATCCTTTTGGTCTGGGAACGAGATCCCATACGTCGTTTCTGGTGAATTGATTCAGCTCTTCTTGCATTGCCAGAATCCAGTCATTATCCAGAAGTGCTTCATCAATAGAAGAAGGTTCAATCAGAGACACAAGTCCCATAAGAGTTTCTTCAGAGTTTCTGAAGCTTGCTCTTGTTCTGATTGGATCTTCCTTTCTTCCTAGGATAGTCTCTTCTGGGTGATCCAAACTGCTTCTGGGTAATCTCTTCTAAGGTTGATCAGCAGCAGTTGTAGGATTTCTAGCATTGCTTCTTTCAGACGTTGAAGGAATGTCTGTGTTGAGAGCTTCTGATGACTTGTCTTCAGAACCTGCAAATTCAATTTCTATACCTGCAAAAATTTCATTCTGCTTTGACTTTTCAGAGTCAAGCTTATCATCAAAACGAACACTGATTGATTCTTCCACAATCTGTGTTTCTGTATTGTATACTCTGTACCCTCTTGAGCGTTCAGAGTATCCTAACATAATACACTGCTGTGCCTTAGAATCAAACTTGTTCAAATAATTCTTCGTATTCAATATAAAGCAAGTACATCCAAATGGATGAAAATACGAAATGTTGGGCTTTCTGTTCTTCCACAATTCATATGGAGTCTTTTCCAGAATAGGTCTTATTGAGATTCTATTCTGAATGTAGCACGCTGTGTTTATTGCCTCTGCCCAGAAAGTCTTAGCAACGTTTGTCTCATTGATCATGGTTCTGGCCATTTCTTGCAATGTTTTGTTCTTTCGTTCTACAACTCCATTTTGTTGGGGAGTTCTAGGACAAGAGAAATCATGCAGAATGCCTTTGTCATTGAAGAATGACTCAAAATCTTTATTTTCAAATTCTCCACCATGATCACTTCTAACTTTAACGATTCTAAGATCTTTTTCATTCTGAACTTGGTTACAGAAGGTAACAAACACAGAGTGTGACTCGTCCTTGTGTCTTAAGAACTTTACCCATGTCCATCTGCTATAGTCATCTACGATTACTAACCCATACTTCTTACCACTGACTGAAGCAGTTTTAACTGGTCCAAATAAGTCAATGTGCAGAAGTTCTAATGGCTTAGAGGTGGAAACAACATTTTTGGATTTAAAAGAAGGTTTTGCAAATTTGCCTTTCTGACATGCTTCACACAGAGCATCTGAATTGAACTTCAAATTAGGAAGTCCTCTGACCAGATTGAGTTTGTTAATCTGAGATATTCTTCTCATACTAACATGCCCCAATCTTCTGTGCCAGATCCACTGCTCGTTGTTAACAGACAGAAGACATTTTACATTCTGACTCTTTAGTTCAGAAAGTTTGATTTTGTAAATGTTGTTTTTCCTCTTACCATTAAACAGGATAGTCCCATCTTTCTGACTAACAGCTTTACATGATTTTTGATTAAAGATTATATCATAACCGTTATCACTTAATTGACTTATGGATAACAGATTATGCATCAATCCATCTACTAGCAGAACATTATTAATAGAGGGAAGATTTCCATTACCTACAGTTCCAGAGCCAATAATCTTTCCCCTCTGATTGCCTCCAAAGCCAACGTGGCCTCCAGGCTTAAGTTCCAGGCTTTGGAACATATGCCTTCTTCCCGTCATGTGTCGTGAGCAGCCAGAGTCCAGGTACCATGACTGGTGTTTCTGACTTGCTGCTAAAGATATCTGCAACATGTATTATTTTATCCTTAGGTACCCAGATCTTCTTGGGTCCTGATTTGTTAGTTTTACCAAAACTCTGGTTGAATTTTGGTTTCACAGAGTGATTACTGCTAGTATATTTGATATCATGTGTGTGACCATACACAAAGTGTGAATTTAGAGGAGTGTGTTTAATGGTCAAATCCATGACATTCTTTGGTGTAGGAACCTTACCTAGGTATCCTATTCCTTTCCTGTCGTTTCTGCTAACTCCATAGATCATTGAAGCCATTCTGCTTCTATCTATGCTTTTAGCAAGGAACTTCTGGAAACTGTGATCATACTCCTTGATGATCTCATCAGCGTTGCTGGGAGTTTCAGAAATTGGTTCCTTCTGAGAGTTTTGTAAAGAGTTTTCTAATTTTGAAATTTTATCTCTCAGCTCAGAGTTTTCCAATTTGAGACTCTCAGACTTATTAGAGTCAGATTCAAGATTCCTTTTCAGGTCTCTGAATTTAGCTCTAATCTGCTGATAACGTTCCAGAATTTCATTGAGGCTTTCAGCAAGTTCAGCCTTTGTAAAATTAACAGCGAAGTTAGGGAATACCTCTTCTGTGTCTGATTCTGAGTCTGATTCAGAAGCTTCACTATCATCTGGAATGTTAGCCATGAGCGCTATGTTTGCCCTTTCATCATCTGATTCTGAGTCAGCTTCAGACGAGTCAGAGTCATCCCATGTGGCCATGAGACTTTTCTTCTTCTCTCTTCCAAACTTCTTTTTGGGCTTTTCCCTCTGAAGCTTTGGGCAGTCACTCTTGTAGTGTCCTTGCTCATTGCACTCGTAGCAGATGATGTCTTTTGTGTTTGGCTTCTTGCTACTGGAGGAGCCTTCAGATCTTCTGTATCCAGAGGAAGAATCTGTCCTTCTGTATCTGGAAGAAGACTCGTTCTGATCAGATCTTCTGGGATTCCTGAACTTCCTTTGTCTTTGCTTCCACAGTTGATTTACTCTTCTGGAGAGAAGGGAAAGTTCGTCTTCTTCTGATGAGGATCCATCAGATGTTTCTTCAACTGCCTGCAAAACTTTAGACTCAGATTTTCTGTTAGATTTTAAAGCTAAAGGCTTACCTTGCTTCTGAGGCTCGTCAGCTTCTAGCTCTATCTCATGACTTCTGAGGGAGCTTATAAGTTCCTCCAGAGTGATTTTGTTGAGATCTTTCGCTAGCTTCAGAGCAGTAACCATAGGCCTCCACTGCTTGGGTAAACTTCTGATTATCTTCTTGACATGGTCAGCAGTAGAGTATCCTTTGTCCAGAACTTTGAGACCAGCTACCAGAATCTGGAATCTAGAGAACATAGTTTCAATGGATTCAGATTCTTCCATTTTGAACGCCTCATACTTCTGAATGAGCGCCAGAGCTTTTGTTTCTTTGACTTGAACGTTGCCCTCATGCGTCATTCTGAGAGAATCAAAGATGTTCTTAGCTGTGTCTCTGTTGGAGATCTTTTCATACTCAGTATAGGAGATGGCACTGAGGAGGATGGTTCTGGCCTTATGGTGATTCTTGAAGTCACGCTTTTGTTGATCAGTCATTGATTTTCTATCAATCTTCTGACCAGTTGCATTCACAGGGTGCGTGTATCCATCTGTCACCATATCCCACAGATCAACATCATGTGCTAGAAAGAAGCTTTCAATTCTGTCTTTCCAGTAATCAAAGTTTTCTCCATCAAAGAGTGGAGGTTTGCCACTGAATCTGTCTCTGTCCTCGTTATTGTCATTGCTGAAGTGAGAATTGTTTCCTGCCATTGTGTTTTTCTGACGCTGGATCTTGTACTGACACGGTTAAGTGTTTTAGCTCAGAACCAGGCGCTCTGATGCCAATTGAAGGGGTGAAAAACACAAGAAGGGGGGGTTGAATTGTAAAACTAAAATCTTAAAGCAATTGACAAGATATTTTTATCCTGGTTCGTTTGATCTCAAACTACTCCAGTCCACCCGTCAAGGTGATTTCGCCTCTCTCCAACGAGGTCTTAATTCACTATATTCAACTGAATATTACAGACTGCTTTAACAACTGCTAAAGCCTTCTTGATTCAAACCACAATCCGGTTTGTCAAGGCAACACTTTCTTACAAAGGTATAAAACAATGTGTGTGAATGTTTTCTACAAAACTTTATCACAACTGTGATGTATACACAAATGAAGCTTAGAAACTAGATTGCTAAACACTAATGGAGTATCAGAGTTTGTGGTTTAGCAAAACTGGTAGATGAAGATTATTGTTCAGCTTTGTGCGTGTAGAGATTTTGAGAGCATTAGCCATTATAATCTTCGAAGCCTTGTTTATATAGCACTTGAGAAGATGAACGTTGAATGCAATATTCTTGATTCAATGCTAATAACAAGCTTTCCTTTTTGAGCAGATCTTGTCTGGAATGAGGCCGTTGGAATTGATTAGCTTTCAATGCACAGTACCGTTGCTTCTTTAACGCAAGTTCTGGCTTGGCTCATTCTGATTCTGCTTCGCTGCTGATGAACTATTGTGTTTCTGTATCAGAGTGTTTACGCGCAGTTCTGTTCATCAAGCTTCAGCATGTACGTGAGTTGATCATCTGATCTTGACGTTCTGATTCAGCAACTTCTGATGCTGGTGTATGAAGTCAAATTCTGATGCTGAAGAAGTGATCTTGCTTATTTTAATCAGCGTATCTGCAAGTCAGAGCATAGTAACTTTAGGCAGCATATAGTTCAAACATGAAACATATAAATACTATATCTTTTCACTTTGTTATCATCAAAACTCAAATATAGGGTAGTAGATTCAAACATTGTTCTAACAGAACATGGCTTGAAAACAAACAAAGAACCACTTGACTGGCCACAAGTAAAGTTGCGGGAATATCATAAACTCCTCTAGGTTTCATTCGGGGTTTTCAATATGGACTTTGATAAGGGAAGAGAAAGCTTTGTAATCTAGACTTCACTGGAGATTCCGATACAAACCTCATTAGGGAAGGTGAAAACCATATCATCGAGACTTCAATTGTGGATGTCAATACAGACCTCATCGGGGAAGATGAAAAACTACGTCGTTGATACTTTAACTGGGGATTGTTATGCTAGCTTCATTGGGGAAAATGAAACCACACACCGAAGAGAACCCAAATACAGTCTTCAATATCAAGCATAATAATTGTGTAAACTTCTTTGAAGAGAAATCATGAAATTTCATGGGATAACAACTTTAGAGGGAAGCATCACTCTCGACTCATCCGGAGAATTAAGAAGTCAACAACACAGTAATAGGTCAGCTCATGGGGATTTTAAATCAAACTCAGCGCATAGCGAGAGCAAACCCAAGGAGTAGACGCTTATCTCAAAACTTCTTAGAAGGTATATTTCCCTCGTCTGGTTGCCTAGAAGCACACAACGGTAGAAATGTCATAAATGGAGGGCGCAAGATCCCTCAGTCGGAGAAATCTGAATCAGGACTTGACTGGGGAGGATGGGATTATAAACCCAACATCAAATAGCTGCTTGAAGACAATCTGAACAAAATTCCACACCATATATCAACTTGTATGAGATTCATCTATCCCAAGAAGCAGTATCATAAATGGAATAGGCACATATCAATAAGTGCAACCAGGGAACTTTTCAAAACTTAGGAGTTCATTCATCCTTGGAATCACCACTTTTGTTCCACTCAAATCACAACATCACAAGCAAAAGGTAATTTGTAAATTCTTTTCAAAACATTTTTTACTATTAAGTCTTTTTGTTTTGAAAATTGCCATAGATAATAAATGAAATCTTTGTAAATAGAATAACTTAATAACTACAAAGAATTGGATAAAGGCTCAAACTTTATTAACAGAATGGTAGTCTGCGAACGCCGAGACTCCATGGATGATTACAAAGTTTGGAAAATGGTAAATATATGGAAAAGATACAATGGAATACAATGACCACTATTCTCCCTAAAAACTTCGAACTCTTGAGCAAATACTTTCGTTGAAGTGTGATGAGAATCTGAGAAGATTGTTGCTTCAATGACCAAGTCTTGTCTGACGCAGTTACTTGCCAAGAAATCCCTAACATTTGCCTAGGCTGCCCTTACGGGTTTTCAACCTACCGGGAAAGTTTATTCTGTTTGTGTCTCTAATTTTTTCCTAGACTGCCCTTTTGGGTTTTCAGCCTACCGAGACGCTCCTTTTTGCCTAAGTCACCCTTTAGGGTTTTCAACATAGCGATCTGTTCTTTTATTTCTTTAGGCGAAGTATTTCTTGACTGCATCAGCATTGAAAGGACGTGGGAACTCCTCGCCATCTATAGTTTCAAGAATCAATGCACCACAAGAGAAGGATTTCTTGACAACATACAGGCCTTCATAATTGGGAGTCCACTTGCCCTTAGAATCAACGTTAAAAGACATGATCTTCCTGAGCATGAGGTCGCCTTCTCTGAATTCACGAGGCTTGAACTTCTTATCAAAATCTTTCTTCATTCTCTTTTGGTATAACTGACCATGACACAAGGTCGTCATTCTCTTTTCTTTAATTAAATTAAACTGGTCAAAACTGTTCTGGATCCATTCAGCCTCTCATAACTTGGTTTCCATCATCACGCGTAAAGAGTGAATCTCAACCTCGACGGGGAGCACTGCTTCCATACCGTACACAAGCAAGAATGGGCTCGCCCCTGTTGAGGTACGGGTAGATGTATGATATCAATGCAAAGCAAAAGGAAGCATCTCATGTGAATCTTTATAAGTGACAACCATCTTCTGGATGATTTTTTTAATGTTCTTATTAGCAGCTTTAATGGCCCCATTCATCTTTGGCCTGTAGGGAGATGAATTATGATGGACAGTCTTGAATTCTTCCCAAAGTTTCGTCATCATCTTATTATTTAAATTCGAGCCGTTGTCAGTGATAATCCTACTTGGCACACCATATCGACAAATAAGATTATGCTTGATGAAGCATACTTCACCTGCTTAGTAACATTGGCATATGAAGTTGCTTCCACCCACTTGGTGAAATAGTCAATTTCTACCAAGATAAAATGATGTTTGTTCGACGCCTTAGGTTCAATCATTCCAATCATGAAAATTCCCCACATATAGAATGGCCATGGGGAAGAAATAACATTGAGAAGTGTCGGAGGCACATGAGTCTTGTCAGCATAAACCTGACACTTGTGGCACTTCTCTGCAAATTTGTAACAGTCAGATTCCATTGTCAGCCAATAGTAACCTGCCCTAAGCATCTTCTTTGCCATCGAATGTCCATTAGCATGAGTACCAAAGGAACCTTCATGGATCTCATGCATCAACATGTTTGCTTCGTGTCTGTCCACGCATCTGAGCAAGACCGTGTCATGATTTCTTTTGTATAGCAGATCTTCAATAAGGAAAAAGCTACCTTCTAATCTTCTCAGGGTCTTCCTATATTTATTTGATGCACCCAATGGGCATTCCTGAGTTCGGAGAAAATGCTTGATATCGTAATACCAAGGCTTTTCGTCTGATGTTTCCTCTATTACAAATACATGGGATGGTCTATCCAGATGTCGCATTGTGATACGAGGCACGTCATTCCAAGTATTCACTTGATACATAGACGCCAAAGTTGCCAAAGCATCCGCCATTTGATTTTCCTCCCTAGGAATATGATGGAATTCAACTTTGTTAAATAAGGGTAATAATATTCTAGCATAGTCCTTGTAAGGGATCAAGCCGGGATGACGAGTATCCCATTCTCCTTTAATCTGGTTTATTACCAAAGCTGAATCACCATAGACATCAATAATTTTGATGCTGAGATCCATAGCCGCTTCGATACCCATGATGCATGCTTCATACTCCGCCATATTATTGGTACAATCAAAGGTCAACCTTGCAGTGAAAGGGATATGAGACCCATGAGGAGTGATAATCACAACACCAATTCCTTTTCTGTAAGCATTCACAGCTCCGTCAAACACCATACCCCATCGGGATCCTGGATCAGGAACTTCCTCGGGCAAAGGTTCATCACAATATTTTACTTTCAAAAACATCACATCTTCGTTGGGGAAGTCATATTTGACAAACTGATAATCTTCAACCGGTTGGTGAGCAAGGTATTCTGCCAACACACTGCCTTTAATAGCCTTCTGAGTATGGTATTCAATATCGTATTCAGACAACAACATCTACCAGCGAGTGATTCTTTCGGTAAGAGCATGCTTTTCAAAGATGTACTTAATTGGATCCATTTTAGATATCAACCAAGTAGTGTGACTCAACATATACTGATGCAGACGCATCGCTACCCAAGCCAAAGCACAACATGTCTTTTCAAGTAGAGTGTACCGCGACTCACAATCAGTGAACTTTTTACTCAAATAGTAAATGGCGTATTCTTTTCTTCCCATTTCATCTTGCTGTCCCAAAATACAACCCATAGAATTATCCAACACTGTCAGGTACATAATCAATGGTCTTCCTTCAACGGGAGGGAGCAAGATAGGAGGTTCAAGCAGATACTATTTAATGTTTTCAACTGCCCTCTGGAAATCATTGGTCCATACACACCCTTGATCTTTCTTCAGAAGCTTGAAGATGGGTTCACATGTTGCAGTCATATGGGAGATGAACCTAGAAATATAATTCAGACGGCTGAGGAAACCTTTAACTTGTTTTTCAGTCTTTAGAGCGGGCATTTCTTGAATTGCCATGACTTTATCAGGATCAAATTCAATTCCTTTTTGGCTGAAAATGAAACCTAGCAACTTTCCAGAACGAACACCAAAGGTACATTTATTTGGATTCAAACGAAGGCGGTACTTCCTCAAACGTTGAAATAACTTCAACAAATCTTCCATATATCCTTCCTCGTAATGGGATTTAGCGATCATATCATCAACATATACTTCGATTTCCTTATGCATCAAATCATGGAATATGGTTGTCATAGCCCTCTAGTACGTTGCACCACCGTTCTTCAACCCGAAGGGCATCACTCTGTAATAGAATGTTCCCCAGGGTGTGACAAACGTTGTTTTTTCCATGTCCTCAGGAGCCATCTTAATTTGATTGTACCTAGAAAATCCGTCCATGAACGAGAACACTTTGAATTTTGCTGTGCTATCTACCAACATATCAATATGTAGTAATGGAAAGTCATCTTTTGGACTTACTTTATTTAAATCTCTATAATCAACGCACATGCGAACTTTTACGTCTTTTTGGTACCGAAACAATATTGGAAATCCATTGAGGATACACTGATGTCACTAGAAAACCAACGTCAATCTGTTTCAAGACCTCCTCTTTAATCTTCACTGCCATATCAGGGTGAGTTCTTCTTAATTTATGTTTGTTAGGCGGACATTCTGGCTTTAATGGCAGGTGGTGCTCCAGAATATCAGTGTCTAACCCAGGCATATCTTGGTAAGACCAAGCAAAAATATCATAATATTCTTTCAGTAGCTCAATCAACTTTCTCTTCACATCAGGATGAAGCAATGCTCCAATCTTGACTTCTCTTGGGTCTTCCTCTGATCCCAAGTTAATCACCTTCAATGGCTCTTTATACGGCTGAATAGTATTCTCCTCACGCTCAAGCAACCGTGAAACCTCTTCTGGGATTTCATTGTATTCTTCTTCCTCAGCCAAGTACACAGGATATTCGAAGTTGGGAAAGGGCGTAAGGTCATTGTATTCAATGGTTTTCTTAGTTAATCTACACATGTGATTATGATTAGTTTTAGAAACTGACCGATGTATAAGTGATTATGCATATTTACTAATTATTATCATTTGTTTTGAAAGGTTTTATCTGATTACCATTTTCCAAGAAAAAAGAAATAAATAAAACATAATTTGGAAAACAAAAATATCTTTTATTAATGAGGTAAAAGTCCAAAACAAAAGACATGCCCGTACAATATCACTTTCACCTTGGGCAGAGTGAAAGGATTTTTGGAAAGATAAACAAAAAACAAATTACTTCGAGATGTGGATGCAAGAAGGGACATCAATGGTGATCCAATTATGGACCCTCACTCCATGCGTTACGAAATTCGGCATCTCTTGCACTAGCTCATCCTCAAGGATAGCATTGATCTTCGAAGTAGTTGGATACAGATACTCTGCACTGTGGAATATGTCTTGATACTTGCTGAAAGCAGACTTTGGCTTCAAAATCTCACACTTATTATTCTTCACCGAGAAGCCCAGACCAACTTTATTCTTATTCACTGGTGGATTAATAATTTACCCACACGCCTTGCTAGGGCCATTATGTACTACCTGTTGAGCATCTATGAATGAGGCAATAAAATCCTCATTTTTCCTTATATTATCGATCGAAAAAGCTTGGAACTGCGTTCCAACAACCGCCTCGTCAGCCTCTACAACGCTGAAGGAAGATAAATGAGATATTAATAAATCTTGCTCTCCGTTTACGATGACCACCTTCCCTTCTCGAACAAACTTTAACTTCTGATGAAGAGTCGACGTAACAGCCCCTGCCTCGTGGATCCATGGTCTTCCTAATAGACAACTATAAGCGGGAACAATATCCATCACCTGGAAAGTAATCAGGAACATGTGTGGACCTATATGCATAGGCAAGTCCACCTCTCTATTGACTGACTTCTTGGAGCCATCGAAAGCTTTCACTATGATACCACTTGGGCGCATGGGGGCTCCTTGATACTTAAGCTTTAAGAGACTGATCCTTGGTATCACGTTTAAGGTAGAACCGTTATTAATAAATATGTTGGATAAAGAATCATTTTTGCAATTCATCGAGATATGTAGAGCCATATTGTGGTTTCTTCCCTGCTCGGGTAATTCTTCATCATAAAAGCTCAAATTATTACAAGAAGTAATGTTCACGACAACACCGTTAAACTGATCCATGGGAATATCTCTTTCAAAAAAACACCTGGTCTAGTAGACCCATCAGGGGTTCCCGATGGGTAACAGATTTCATCAATAAGGCCAAGATAGAAATCTTAGACGGGGTCTGTAACAACTGATCTACGATCTTGTAGTCGCTTATCTTAATGATCTTCAGCACATCATCAACTTCTTTCTCTAAGGTAGTGCCACCAGATTCCTCGGCCACCTTTTTAGGTTCAACATTAGTTTCGACGACTTTCTTGCCATGATCAACATCTCCCCGAAAAGTAGGAGAAAATACACGGCCAACACGCGTCACTCGACTGGCTTCAACGATATTCTCCACATGTGTCAAAGGTCGTATCAGAATCTCCACCCTGTCTTCTAGGATGGTCGCATTGTATTTATAGGGTACATCTCTATCTAATTCATATGGGACGCGACTAGGTAAACATATAACAATAAGGGTTATTGCAGGCTTGCTGCAATATGTAATCTCCACCGGAGCAGGAATGTCAAAATGGGGTACAATAACATTCACCCCTACCTCTCTTGTATATTAAGACTTCACAGAATCACCAAAAAAAGTATCATCTTCAACCACGGGCTTAGACTCATCATCAGAAAAGAAATCATCAACGGAAATGTATTCATCATCTGACACGATCTCACCAGAATGGTATTCAATCATGTCGACTCCAATGTAACCATCTCTATTTCTTGTGACGCTAATAGTTCCTTCACCTAGAAGTAATTGGATACCTCTCTTCATGATGGAACAACCACAGGGGTTTCTACAACAGATCCGACAACCAACGTATTGATGTATCTCTTGTCCTGGAATATGGAAAAAGTTGGCATGTAACTGCACCAGGTTGTCCTCCATATCATTCACGTCATAGATTCCGAACTCACAGGGACATCCGTACACCATGTTCACTCCTTCACATTCATCCTTGGTCCTGATAATACAAACAAGGCCTTCATCAATCACTTTTTGAAGTTCAACTTTTACCTTATCACACCCATGACTATTCTGGCTGCAAATGTTACACATCTTATGGTCATGCATACAATAGCCGAGCCTGCAAAGGTCAGCATGCATCTTCACCAAATTGCCTTTTATCAAATTCACATCATAAATTTTGGACTCTCCTGGATCATCAGAAATCATATTCACCGTTCCTCCACCTCCATGCTTATGCAACGGGTTATATTTCACATTGGGACCAACGTCTTTAAAGGACAGAAGGCCAGATCTAACTATTTTCTGAACCTCAGACTTCAAAGGGTAGAAGTTCTCGATATTGTGCCTAGGGGCTCCCTGATGAAAGACACATGTCTGGTCTGCCTTGTAGTACCATGGAAAAGGAGACGGTATAGCAGGAGGATTCCTGGTTTGCACTAAGTTTTTCTGAATTAATGTTGGAAATAGCTCTGTATAGCTGATATAGATGGGATCAAAGGCTTCTCTTTTCTGACCCGGCCCTTGATTTCTTTGTTGAGGCGTTCTTTAATACGCAACAGCAGTCGGAGCTATGTTAACAACCAAAGTCAATGAAGCAACCTGTTATTGATGCACATAACGCCTTCTAGGAGGTTTATCCCCCCTCTCTTGAATAACAACATTTGTATCTCCTTCTTCCTTTCTAGCAAATCCATATGACAATTATTTTGTACCACTAGAACCTTAATCTCTTGTCAAACGGCCTTCCCTCACAGCTTCTTCTAAGAGAACACCCATACCCACCATTTCGGTGAAGTCACTTGGCGCACTCGCCACCATTATTTCATAGTAGAAGGAACCTAAAGTCTTTAGAAATATCTCCGTCATCTCCTTCTCTTCCATTGAAGGGATTACCTGGGCGGCCACTTAACGCCGCCTTTGTGCGTATTCCTTAAACAACTCCTTGTCTTTTTGGACCATAGCCCTGAGTTGATCACGGTCAGGCGCCATGTCCACATTATACTTGTATTGCTTAATGAACACTTCTCCTAGGTCGTTGAAGGTATGAATATTGGAACTATCCAAGCTTATGTACCATTTCAGTGCAACACCAATCTTACTATCTTGAAAGAAATGGATTAGAAAATGTTGATCGTCAGTGTGAGTGGACATTCTCCTCACATACATCACCAGGTGAGCACGGGAGCAAGTATTACCCTTGTATTTCTCGAATTCTGGCACTTTGAATTTCGCAGGCACTTTTACATTTGGAACTAGGCATAGATTGCTTACATTCTGTCCGGACATTTCTTTTCCCCGGAGGGCCTTCATTTCTTTTCCATCTCATTAAACTGATCTTGGAAGTCATCTATTCTGTCATAGAATCCAATTCCTTCCCTTGGTGGGGGAGTAGTATGGTGAACCACATCATTAATAACAGGGATAATATTCATTATTGGAGGCGTAACATGACAGATCTCATTGTTAACAATAGGAGTAACGTGTACCACAGGAGGGGTAGAAGCCATAACTTGTTGAGAAGATTGAGCAATTTGAGGAGTAGGGTTATATCCTTCTGGTTTATAACCTTCAGGCATTCCCCATGAATATCCAGGAGGCATGCGATGCTGAGCAGCGGTAGTATTCGGAGCAACTGAGACGGGAGTTGTCATAATTTCAGAGATAATTGTTGCTTGTTGTGGTTGTGTAGCATGAGGAGGTGGAGGAGGTGGTGGCTGATTCTGAGTATCCACCAATGAATCTACCAAAACAGTTAAGTTCTCCATTCCGGTTCTTAAAGCGGTAACCTCTTCGCGCAGTTCGCGATTATCCTGTTCGAGATTTTCCACCTTCTTCTTAGATTTGGCTCGAGTGTTGTACCGGTGAGACAACTTGATTCTGAAGATCAAAGGACCTTGGGTAAGACTTCAGGGTGACTCATGAAATGCATAGTTAAATGATACATGATATGCAATACAAGTTCCATGTTTTCATTTCCAAAAGTATATACGCTTTGATTCCTATTATTAAACCACAGTATTATTAATTTTTTGTTTGTATTTATTACATATCTCTTTTTTTCAATGTTTATTTTTACTTAACAATTGGAATAAAAAAACGATGTTTGGAAACGAAAACATGTATGCTGATAATTACATTAACATGTTATGTATGCAACCATGTGGGACCAAAGCTTCTATAATACTACATAGTTGTTGAATTGATAACTGAATCACTGTAATAAGATCAAAGGTCCGGACCAATTCAGAACACCAAGAACCAAAGTCATCAGCATAACCAGAGTCACCAAAAGAACACGTATAGTCACCATATGTACCTGTCAATATTATTCCCTCCCCACTCACGGGTCAAGACTAGGTCAGGGTAAAGTCAATGGTAATTGAAAATCACGGGTTCACTTGAGAATGCTATCATCATACACCTACGTGATAACAATAGCACCTCATTAGAACCTCATCTGAGCATGGATGACACAACCGTATAGGGTAATCTACATCCCCTATTCGTCGTGTTCCACTCTATTCCTAATGATCCTAATGTTTGTCACTTAGCCTGGGTATCGGGCCTTTTACCTCATAGTAACACCCACCCAACAAAGAAACAGAGAAACCAGCACAACAATAATGTAACAAATAATAATAAAGATGCAATGCAAACATATGCTCAAACATATACAAATGAATAAACCATAAAATCATAATGATAAACACCCTAAGAAAAGAAAAATGGGAGCTAGGATTGACTCACGGGATGGACCAGCAATTGGTCGACATGTAGTCCCCAATGAAGTCGCCATTTTTCTGTAGGGTAAAATCAATGAAGTCGCCACCGAGTATTTATTTATCCCATATAAGGGAAAGGAAAATCAACGAAGAAAAACCTAAATGGGGAAATCAAGGTCTTGCGACCGAGAGATTGGGTAAGGGAGTCGATTACGCGAGGTGAAGATATTAGCACCCCACGCGTCCATAGTACTCTACAGGATCCACTCTCGTTATTCTAATCAAACGGTGTGTTCAATCTAATGCTTAAGAGTTAAACTAAGAGGGAATGCATGCAAAAAAAAACAAGGGGAAAAGAAGGAAGTATTTACAAATTTTCGCTCGGCTGAGCCCCGTGACCAGATGCCTACATATGCCCTTTAAGGAATCAGAGCGTCGTAGTTCGGCTCATATATTTTGTTTGTTTGTGGTTTTTAAATGAACAATGTTGCATTTGATCATTCCACCGCTGCTCGACCTTTGGAGACTTACGACCTATAGTGGAAAGGAAATAACATGCCCTTAGAAGAGAAAAGCCGAATGGCGAAAATAAATGGATTGATTGGTATTTTTTACCATGAAAAGAATTTTTGTGTGCTTAGCATTTTTTTTTACATTTTCCAAGAAAAAGAAGTTTTAGTTTTAAATGCAATTATGCAAAAATGGGAAGAAAACATCTCAGGGAAACTAACCTTTCTCTAACCTAATGTTATCACAGAATGAGGGATCCTATCTAAGTTAGCATGCCAAAGGAAGTCTAACAAACTATCCTATAGGGAACATACCATGAGAGCGAAGTCGTGATCTCAATTTCTAAATTGAGTGACTCATCGATCAACAAGAAATAAAGGAAAGAGATAAAATCCTATAGAGAGCATGCACTGAGAGCGAAGTCGTGATCTCAATTTCTAAATTGATTGACTCATCGATCAACACGAAAGAAAACAAACACAAGCACGACACATATAATAAATGAAGTGCGGAATGCCTGCTACAGGTCTTTAAACAGCGACTTCGAGCGCACCCTCTTTATTTCCTACTTCCCATGATATCTAGAATGCGATAAAATGCGGAAATTTAACGTGGAAGCAGTATAATACCAAACGAACAACAATGTCCATAAAAAGCACAACCAAAGCAAACAAACCCGGAATACTTCGAGCGAGCTAGAACCAAGCGAACAAAGGGAAGAGTCAGAAATCCAATGCTCAGAATAAGCGTCGAAGCATCATTGATTGTGAAAATAAATCACAATCAGAAATTTAAGCATGTCCGTATATCATACATTGAACCTGCATAAGACTCAAATCTCGACAAGAAAAAGTGCATCACAAAATCTCGACAACAAAATGATTACCTAACATAAACCATAATAGAAAGTTCTAACCAAAATTCTAAAAAAGAAAATTTAGAAAAATTCTATTATATTCTTAAGAAACAATTAACAATTTTTATTGTTTTATTATTCTTATTTTTCTGATTTCTATTAAAAAAATTACATAACAATTATATACAAAAAAAACTAAAGAAAAAAACAACTCTACACAGGGGTGTAAAATGGATTCAGGGAGTATTGTCTAGCAAGGGAAATCTGGGCACTAAGCCCATTGAACCAAGTCCACAATGCTTTTTTTTGTATCACAGGGCTTTCCAAAAAAAAGTTACTCAGGCCCAAAGGGTTTAGAATACGACCCAGTTCGATTACCTTTGTCCATTACCCAACTTCAGTTGAATAGGGTTATTCTAACACTTCTGGACTTACAACCAATGTAAACATCTTCTTCTTCATTCAAATCGCGGCGGGGCACAACAAACCATTACCTTCATTTTTCCGATCAATCTTCTATCCCTGCTCTCGTCCTCTCAACGATGCTCACCGCCATCTTGAATACCTCAGCCCATTCTCACCGAAATGACCGTTCAAACTTCTTTAATCACCATTGTGCCTCGTTTATTCTCTTCAAACGGCGGAGCACACCTCCTTCTCCGATCAAAACCCGTCATGAATTGCCATTAAGATGGCACATCGTATCAATACCACCGTTCATGTCCTCGTCTTCTTTTAAACCTGTATCTAACAGAAACTACAAATCCTAACTAAACATCAACCAAAATAAATCTGATACGATGTGCGGGATTGAGTCATAGACTTAGGGCTATCATTCGACAGCGTGTAAACGATACCATAGTGTAAAGAATAGTGTGAGAAGAAGAATAGAATCCTCTCGGGTAAAATTTTTCTGATTCTCCTACCTCTTTTGTAGACTCTCTATCTGTTATATAGGAATGGCTCTATGGATTCCATTACAGCTCAATCAACTCAGGCCATTAGATTTCTAAAAACAGTTAGGAGATCAATGGTGTAGATATGTCAGTTAGGGCTATTGACTTTTGTTCCTTCTGTTAATATCTGCCGGTGAGATCCCTATTAGCAGTTAGTTGAAAGTTAGTTATGAATTCTGATGTAACTGAATCTGTTAGTGGCAATTGGCTTAGGTCACCCCTGTTTTTGAAACTGATTTTTTTCTCTCACAATTTTATTCTTTCCTTTAATAGTTTCCTCCTTCCAATTCTATTTCTGCCTTCTGTTCCCCCCCCCCCCCCCCTCCCCCCGTCCCCTGAACTCAGTTTTCTATTTTTGTTATATTTTTGTTATGGATGAATGGCTTCGATCAATTCAGTTATGAATCAGTTATGCTGTTAAAAAACAGTTAGGGAAATTGATCTCTGGGATTTTTCTTTTATGACTGTTATAGGACAGTTCTAACTTACTGCTATTTTAATTATTTCCTAATTTTTCTGTTGATCTCAAAATGTTGGTTTCCTCTGCTTCTGCAATATACTTAATATTATGTTCCTTAGCTGCAAAAATTCATTTAACCATACTCTCTATTGAACCATATGACCTTTCATGTTTCTCCAGGTATATTGTCCATCTCAAAAGATATTTCTCAGTGCCACAAATCCACTCTGAATTAAGCCTTCTACTTTTTTCTGTTAAAAATTGCAAACTGGATTTTTGCTTGGATAAGTTGTTGAACCATTTTTTTACTTATGAATTAATGCAGGGCTAATGTATGAACTTGCTCACTTTTCTTCTCATGTGTTTGCAGCACGACATGCTCCCGACATTCATGTGACCTTGTGTCAATTGATTGAAACATGGCTATTTCGATATATGAGCATGGTTGATCGGTTTTGGACAAGTTGAGAGGAAGCATAGGAATATGGTTGAGACATTTGAAGGCGAGGCATGAAGATTGAATAGTAGATATGAATCAGTGGAGATGGAAGCACAAACATGGTAGCCATTAGGTTTAGGATTAGGCATATGTCTTATGTACAATTTCTTGATGTAATATCTTGTAAAATATGAATAATTTTCCTTATTTCTTGAATTCCAAAGAACTAAACTTGAACGAATATAGAGGTATTTGAATTTAAATCTTCAATTAAATGAAATACTGGAATCCATGACCTATGGTTAATAAATCTCGAGTAACCTTATAATGAAGGCATATTGATATCTTTCGGATTTTTGTTTTGAACTCTATTCATGAATGAAGCTTTGAGTAAAGTCGAATTTCGATGTTCTTAATGAACATTTGTAATCGCAACTTTGATGACATCTGACAATCGTTAAATGAATTTGATAATGACGCATACCTTGGAATTTTCTTTATCTAACACATCTGCATACATGACTGTTCTAATCTTGCACTTTTGAATTTCTTTTGATATATCAATACTGACGCCATAACGAAACTATGAACCAAAACCTTGAGCCACTTCGTCACATTGAACTCATAGCACATTTGGATGAACCCCTTAATTGTGAGTCCACATTACCTTGCAATTGGAGATACTTATCTTAATTGAATGACTGATGACCTTAGTCCATATTTCAACCAATCAAAAGACATATCAAAGCAATCATTGACCACAATAACCCTCTTAGAAGAAAAATGCCTTGCTCCCAATGAATCCACAATTTCACATTTTGTGCCATGATTCATGTCTTTGAACTTTAAACCATAAAGGCATCCTAGCTTGATAACCAACAATCATTCAACGAAATTAAAGCCCTGAGAATTAGGTTGAATACAAATGATAAGACTTGAAGTATGAAATCCAATGACCTTCAGTTGAAACGTTTACAAACTCGACCACCAAGGGTAAAACCCTAATCCACTAATAAGTATCATAATGAGAATAAGATGTCGATTCAATCCTTTAAACTTCTTGAAAATAATATCTTGTGGTGAAGACAATTGGGAGGAAACCCCAATTCTCTATATTTGGATACATAATGATGAGGAGACGACTTGAGGTATTGAGAGGAATCAAAACCCTAGCTCATGGTCTGCTCAATTGCAAGACATGATGAAACCAAGAATGATGAGAACGCCAGTTGAATCAACTTTGAGTAAGGTAGCAACCTCAATTCATAGAGAAAAACCCTAATGCCAAAGCCTTTGATCTCGTAACCATGGAATCAATGATATGCATCAAATGTATATTATATGATGAGGGATCTTAGGGGGAAAATTGGGGTATAACACTTTGTACAATATTTCTCTATAGTTTTCATTTTTACGATGGCATCCTCTTACTAGGATGTCCGTCTCCTTGTACAAAACTTCTTCAAATTAATACAAAGTTATTTCTTTGAAAGTGCATAACTATTTGATTTTATTTTTCTTTTTTGTTTGCAAAAACCTCCAGTGATTATTTTTGAACATATGCATTTGAATGTGATTTTCGTTTAAAAATGCATGCAAAAAAAGACAGAAAGACAATTACTAATGGCTTTAAAGAACATGACAATGTCTAAAGGCCATCCGTGAATCCCCACAGATACTTCCTTCAGCAGGTACAAAGGCAGAGACATCCTACTGTAAAGTCACTGCCATATCCTCAGCCTACAGCTTAATGATGTCAGGTGTTCTTATATCCCCAGTGGAGCAAGAATCTCTAATCAGTGCCCCGACATCTTAAAGAATTCCCTAGCCTGATTTACAAGCCTTTCAGGATTCCTCAGTAGGATTTCATAAAAGAATCCCCAAGCGGTCTATGAAGTTTCCCTTCCCAAAAAGTTTATTTCTCTAACAACGGAAATCCGTCTCTCATCATTTCAACTTCAATAGAATTTGAAGACTTGCACTCTTCATCCTCAGCAACAGTAAGGGATTTATTTTCCCTAGTTCAACAACACTGCAATAGAGCAACAAATACATTCACATATTGCACTCATGCATCATTTTACAATACATCAAAGTATATGCATACCTGAAACGCATATAGCATTCTCATTTATTTTTAGAGCATCATGCAATCATACGCCATGACATCGCATGAAACTGATTTTACCTTTTCAGGTTAAATTTGCAGACAGACAACCACTATCAACAAAATACAGCAGGCCATGGATTAATGCCCGAAACCAGATGGGGAAACTATCTATGTGACCAATAAAAAGTTCCAGATTAATACCTGAAACAAGACAGGACAACTATTTATGGACAACTGGTTGTAGATTAATAACTGAAACCAGACAGGATAACTATCTACATGAACAGATTGAACATTAATACCCGAAACAAGACGGGAAAACTAACTCCCTTTCTCTTACGTCAGAGATTAATACCTGAAACCAGACAGGACAAATATCTCAACGACCAACAAAAGAAAGTTCCAGATTAATAACTGAAACAATACAGAACAACTATCTGTGGATGATTAATTGTAGATTAATACATGAAACCAGATAGGATAACTATCTACATGATCATATTGAAGATTAATACCCGAGACAAGATGGGAAAACTATCTCCCTTTCTCTTAGGTCAGATATTAATACCTGAAACCAGACAGGACAACTATCTAAACGACCAACAAAAGCATGTTCCATATTAATACCCTAAACAAGACGGGAAAACTATCTCCCTTTCTCTTAGGTCAGAGATTAATACCTGAAACCAGATAGGATAACTATCTCAATGACCAACAAAAGCAAGTTCCAGATTAATACCTAAAACAAGACAGGACAACTATCTGTGGACGACTGATTGTAGATTAATACCTGAAACCAGACAGGACAACTATCTCAACGACCAACAAAAGAAAGTTCTGAATTAATACCTGAAACAAGACATGACAACTATCTGTGAACAATTGATTGTAAGATCAATTCCCAAAGCAAGATGGGGCGACTATTTACATGACCATCCTGAAGCAATCTTACATGGGTTTCTTTTCCTAATCTTCAGATGCAGTCTAACACAGACTCATCCTGAAGCAATCTTAAATGGGTTTCTTCTCATGATCTCCAGATGCAGTCTAACACAGACTCATCCTGAAGCAATCTTAAACAGGTTTCTTCTCCTAATCTCCAGATGCAATCTAACACGGACTCATCCTGAAGAAATCTTACACAAGTTTCTTCTCATGATCCCCAGATGCACTCTAACACGGGCTCATCCTGAAGTAATCTTACACGGGTTTCTTCTCCTAATATCCAGATGCAACCTAACACGAACTCATCCTAAATCAATCTTACACGGGTTTCTTCTCTTAATCTCTAGATGCAGTCTAACACGGGCTTATCCTGAAGCAATCTTACACGGGTTCCTTCTCATATATCTCCAGATGCAGTCTAACACAAACTCATCCTGAAACAGCCCTACACAGGTTCCTTCTAATACATTTCCAAACAATAATTAATTTCATTCTCCCCAACAAGTTACTGTGAAGCCTAGATTTTAACCAGAAAATATCAAATTCACCTCTCCAGTCTAGAGATAACTCCTCAGTAGAGCCTTGGACAACTGAAGTTCCTAGAATATATTCCCCACAGAGTTTTCCTCGAGCAAGAGAACAATAGAAATCAATATTCCCCAGCGGACTCCTCCTCAAACAACAGGAACATGAATCCCCCCCAAAGAGACCTCTTATGAAGTCAGCACCTGCTTTAGATTGCGTCTTTAGGCCCATCTCTAACAACTCTCAGTCATCTTCTCCCAATGGCATCTTTAAGCCCATTCTCTACACAATCAACCATCACATCATACGAGTGAAAATTTCTGGGTACTCTAGTGTTTAATCATCTTCCACCTTCATATCACGAAAGGCAAACATGCCAATTTAAATCTCCAGGTTTAAGAAGATCGAACAGGGGCAGCTGTTGTACCCCAAAATTTTCCCTCCTTTTTCTCAAGTCATTTTCTCATAAGGGTTGTCAAAAGGGCAAGTTTACACAAATACGATTGGATCTTTGGCTTCCAGGCATCAAATTGAAGAAGAGAAAATACGCCTTGATTCATAAGCTTCAATTGGGCATCTAAAATCCTTCCAGCGAGCTTTTGTTTCAAAGTCTTCGATTGGGCACTTGGCCTCCTTCGATGCAAGCTTGGTTCACAATCTTCGACTGAGCACTTGGCCTCCTTCGATCAAGTTTAATTCACAAAGCTTCGACTGAGCAAAAGTCTCCTTCAACTTGCCTTTGGTCCACAGGCAAAAGGCCCCTTCGACTTGCCTTTGATCCACAAGGAAAAAGGCTTCCTCATACTTGCCTTTGATCCACTAGGCAAAGAGTTATTCAAATTGCCTTTGATCTACAAGGCAAAAGGCTTCCTCAGACTTGCCTTCGATCCACTACGCAAAGACTTCTTCATACTTACCTTTGATTCACAAGGCAAAGGGATTCTTCAGACTTGCTTTCGATTCACTAGACAAATACTTCCTACATGCCTGCTTCGACTCATAAATCAATGGCCTCCTACATGCAAGATTCGATTAAGCATTGACTTCTTTCATGTGTGCTTCGAGCCACAAGGAAATGACTTCCTTTGTGTGTGCTTTCAGCTCACAAGGCAAAGACTTCCTTTTCATGCTTGCCTTTGATTCACAAGTTTTATGTACTTTGACACACAAATGGTGCCTTCGAAGGACATACATGTGGTTCATTCGAAGGATATACAATTGTTGGAAACAAGTTTATTTTGCCTTTTGATGAGTTTGGCTCAAGATGCTTGCAAGCCAAAGTCCAACATGCTACCAAGCCCAAGTCTCCTGCACAATTGCATTTGAAGGAAATGACAGAAGAAGCTTCGATTGGCCAGAATGAAGGTTTCGATTGGGCTAGTTGGGTATTTTTAGAGCCATCGAAAGGAGCAATTCAGAGCCAATCGAAGAACCAGGTGTGAAAGGCATTCGAAGGAGTCATGGAGTGAAATATGTCCAGGTTCATCCCAAAACCCAAAACGGTAGGAATCCAAAAAATGGCAATCCTTTAATTTGTCTAATTTTGCCTTCAAAGCCTGGTTAATGGTTGTCCCTTGCCATTTCCATTCCCCTCTACACCCCTATAAATACAGGCCTAAGGATACATTGCTAGGGGATGAAAAAAGGAGACAAGAAAAACGTTGTCACAGAAACATTCTTACACACTACATCACACAAAATACTTTTTTCCAATCCATGTTATAGGCTTGACCGCCCATAGAAACATTTTGGCCTATACGCGCATCATCCAGACGAAAACCTTGCCTCCAAGTACACACACATTGCCCCATGCGAGCCACACGAAGACTGCGAGAAATACACAAAAGCTTCTAAAATCGAAGTACACTTTGTAAACCATTTCCATCCAAAACAAAGCATTGCATTGGTAATAAACCTTCGATCTTAAATTAATCTCAGGTGTAATTTAATTTTTATTGTTGCATGACGTTTGTGATCATTAAGTAACAAGATACCTTTATTAAGGCATGTGAAACAGATTCCTTCGAATCTCAATCCAGGCGTCCCTGTCCTTTGGGCTTGTGCAGGATGTATGTAGGGATTTCGAATTTATATATATATATATATATATATATATATATATATATATATATATATATATATATATATATATATATATATATATATATATATATATATATATATATATATATCTGATCCGTTTGCTAATGGAATGTTGTGATTTTTATTTGTACTAACGATTGACAAACAGCTCATATGGTAAAGGGGAATGTATGTAAATGAAAGGGCTTGGGTTCGATCCCCAGGTTATGTATTATGCTTTTCTAACGTGTCATTTGTAGATCCAGTACTGGCAGGTCCTACGCATGCTCACCATACACCAGCAAGTCCCTGCCATCAGATGCACATCTGATCTGGATCCAGCGCAATCTCTGGGCTCCCGTTGACTTGGGCCTACGTTGTTTTCAAGATCATACGACCCTTTTTTACTTTTGCTGCCTCCCCCTTTTCCTTTATTTTATTTATTTGTTTTTATTGTTTTCTTTATTTCTATTTCATTACAAACATTAAAATCAAAAATCATAAAAAAAAACATTAGGCTTAGTTTCTTTTTTAGATTAAATTTTGTTAATTATTTATTTAATTACTTCAACATTTTTTATTAAAATTAGAATTAATTTTTACTTAGGTCTTAAATATTAAAATCAAACCACAAAAATACCAAAAATATTTTTAATACTTAGGCTTTTTAGGACATTTGATTTTTTTTCTAGAAAGGGTGTATAGGTCACATATTTTATTTTTATAATAGTTAGTTTATCTTTTTGCATTTTCTTTAAATATTGCAATTGCTCATGGGATATAATAGCGTAGGATTTTCTTTTCGCACTTTATATTTTCTGTACAATATTACTGTTAGTAAATAGGATTGTATGAATAGGATTGCTGACCCAAATATACAGATCGAAGATAAAATCAAAACGGATTTTTCACCCAAAGAACTATTTGAAAATGTTGAACCAGACGAATGATATGAATTTTTGAATATCTGGAAAAAAACGGTTTAGCACACTATTTTCACTGTTTTTTCATTGAATAACTTCTGAGTACTCGTGCACTCGGAGATCTTCCTCAATGAATTTGCTTCTGAGTCGAACTCGAAAGTTGAAGGAAATAACATGATCGTTAAAATGCTCTAAAAGGCACTCAAAGATGATTTTCTGGTCAGAAGTTACAAATTTTAAGCTTCTGAAAACCAGAGAAACGGTAAATCCACTATATAGCACATTTCAAGTATTTTGCGCTTTAGAAAATCTTCCACACAAAATTAGTCTTTGACATGAACATATGAAATGAAGAAGACCGCAAGACAGTTCTAATGACTGAATAATCATTCTTAAATCGTTTTCTGATCTCAAGTTGTGAATTTTTAAGGTTGTAATGCATCGTATTGAATTTATGTCTGCACTGTCTCAAATCAAATGAAACACTTGACTTTCTGCATAATTCAGAGTGTGTTGGAATGCATAAGAGCTTGATATGATGATGAATTTCTTGGTTGTTGATTGGGTAACTTGGAACACGTGCAAAACACATTTAAACTTTGAAAACCCTGAGTTCTACTTCACAATGCTACATAACAGAACAATCATTTTTCGCAACTCTCTCTTATAGAGAAATACCACGATTCTATGAGTATAAACCCTATGACAGGTATGTATGCATATAATGATGAAGTATAAGCCAATCAGGATTAAAATGAAGAAGGCAAATTTTGGGGTACAATAATCTCCTGACGCAAACCTCGAAGCATACTCAGTCACAGTCAAATTCCCTTGTTTCAACTCTAGAAACTCAATCTCTTTCTTCCCGCGCTCATGCTCTGGAAAGTACTTCCTCATAAACTCTCTGTTGAACACAGCCCAAGTAATGATTTCTCCTTCTTCTATCAGTCTCTGACAGGTGTCGACCCACCAGTAGTCAGCTTCCTCTTCCAGCATATACGTACCAAACCACACTTTTTATACTTCTGAGCAATCCATGACCTGAATTCCCCTTTCAATCTCTGAGTCAAGTATGTGCTCCATCAGGATCATATCTACCTTTGAAAATAGGTGGATGGTTCCTTTAAAAATTCTTGATCAAAATAATAGCAAGTGTACTATTTTGCCAATGTAGTAATAGTAGGGAATTTCCCAAAAATTGATCTCAAGGGCTGCTAATTAATACAGAGTTCGTTTTCACTTCAATTAAACAAAAAACTATGGTATTGGGATGTTATAAGTATAACTAATTTTCAAATAAAATAAATAAAGCGTGCAAACGGTTGAAATAGATATGAGTAGAATGTTTGGGACGATGTACAATTCGATTATGTAATGACTCTGGTCATAAAGTGCAAAAACTTTTTTAAATAATAGATTATCAGTTCTTAAGGGTAATTACTCATAAGTCCTCCAGAAGAAACTCTTTGATCCTTCAACCTAATTACTATGTCCATAGGAAATTATGGCTGAAATCAAGCGTTATAATATCAAGAATACTCTGATTATTGAAGGTTATCCCTATTCCCCGGTGATATCTACTACAATATGTTCTCAAACCGATCATGAACAATAGATGTTCGACTTAATTGTATCAACACATCAAACTTTGTTTGTTTGACAGAGAAAGAAATAAGAACATTAGGAGAACAAATCAAATATAACTTAAACCAATTTTTTATTGCACACATATAATCGTATTCATTACAAAATAAAATTAGAGACACCCCCTAGAATTGGAGGGTTTATCTACTCACAGAAATAAAGAAAAACATAATATTCAGTGTAGACATTACAAATAATGGATGAAAAATAAGTCTTCAATTGAAAAAGCTCATGAAAATCTTGAGTCCAAGCATAGATATGAGTTCTTCAACCTTCAACCTTGTTCTTTGCCTTCAAAATTTGTCTCAAAAACTCAACAACCCTTCCAAAATATCATTCTCCCCCTTTTATTCATGTTTCTAGACTTTCAGACAAAAATCCACAAAATTCACGTCCACGTGTGTTTTGGAACGCATTTGGGCAAAGAAATGAATTTTCGCATGCACATGGGAGTCTAGAATGCACGCTGGAATGCACGGGGGAATCTGGCACGCATTCTGGCACGCGTCTGGAAGGATGGCATGCATGATGGAATGCATTTGGCTAGAGGGTACCTTTCCTTACATCTGGCACGCACGCTGGAACACACGTGGGAGTCTAGCATGTGTCTGAGGATGCACGTGGAAGGATGGCACGCATGCTGGAACGCATTTGTCTAGAGGCACTTTTCCTTGCATTTGGCATGCATGCAAGAACGCACGCGAGAGTTTGGCACGCGTCTGAGAACGAACATGGACTGTCGGCACGCACGTGGGCATGCATTTGGCCATATGAGTGCTTTTTTCTTTGAACTTTTGCATCTGGAACACATGTGGGCACACATTTGGACTGTTGGCATGCGTCTGGGCATGCATTTGGCCAGAGAAGTGTTATTTTACTGCTCCACACGCATTTGGGCATGCATTTGGCCAGTGCTCCATGACTCTTGCTATATTCTCTATATTGTTTTCCTATAAAACACACAATACCTTTCCAAAAAAAGAGCAAAAGCATTTGAACCTGAAAACACTAAAGAGACACAACCAAAGCATGAAATACTGACAAAAATGGAAAATAAAGTACTTCAAAACAAAGAGAAGATTAACTAAAATTACCGGTAAATAAAGGTGAAAAAACCATTAATCCTGTCTCCAAAATAAGGGACCCATCATTCCCGCTATCATTAGGCTGATTTTGCACAACCAGAGCAACAACCTGCAAAGAAGTAGCAATCGCAACATCATTCCTTCCAACCATCCTACACACAGAAAAGTAACATCATAAAACAATGTATCGACAATGTACTTACACTAATCGACTGACATGACATGCATATCATAGGAAAAACCTAGTCGAACGAATCGACCTGCTCTGATACCATTAATGTAACACCCTTCTAAATCCACATGCATTTCACATTTATTTAACGAAATTAAATTAAAATAAATTCACCAACAAGGGTGTCACATCTTCATAAAAGCATCATATAAAACATCCAGCTCCGTAACACGGGTTTTCAAAACATTTAGAAGAACTACTTCTTTAAAATCATCATGATCATATTTTATTTATCGCAGTGGAATCATAGACTCAAAAACATCTCTATAAAAATACTTCAAAGCAAGTTCATCATGATTCGATTGTGTTTAGTTCACAAATCTAAATGTTTCAAATACCAAGAAAGGTACATTCAAAACCTTAAAATAAACAAAAGAACATAATGGTTGCAAAATTAAACGTTACCAAGCCTGATGTTACATATCAGAGTAAGACCCTCTTATTCAACAAAAATAAATGATGCAATCTGAAGCTATACTCTAAGCTTCCATGCACTAATCTTGATCACCTGAAAGTTACCCACGTATAGAGGCAACATTTCAACGAAGAAAGAGTGAGTAATTATAATCATTATAAAATATATAAGGAATAAATATAGTAGTTATAACACATCAACCAGAAACAACTCATCATCAGAAATTCATGTTATACTCACACCTTCACTTTATTATTCATTCATAGCATCATCATATCATCAGTCAATAATCATTACTAGAACATCATTAATTCACACATTCACAAAGTATCACGTATGACTCATTCATCGTTTCTCCAAAGATCCCCACCAATAGGATCGATTCTTGCTTAGAACCAGAGCACATAATAATATTTCACTCAATCCACACCACGGGAATGAGGCCACCACTGGACTATTATCGTATTATCATCACTGGACCAATTGTCCTAACAACATCACTGGACTGATGTCCTAAAATATACCATGAATGCATGGTGCGTAACAACACAATAAACTCAACCAATACTAGTAAAAACGCATCATCATCATCCATGAATTCATCACTTTTCATCACATATATTATAATACATATAGCATCATCATAACAAACATCAATATACCATACGAACATACATCATGTTGCATCAATCGCATAATCACATCAGTTCATCATAGTATAAACATAATTCATCATTCGGATCTAGTTTAATCCTAGTAAAGTACTGGAGAGACACATCACGTGACTCATTTTATTCTACCAAAGCATAATACATCATGTTAATTTCTGAACACTTTGAACGATGCATCAAACGGAGTCCGAAAACTCAAGTTGCCGCCTTTCAAAGTTTTTGTCAGACACCCCTCGCTTGAGGCTCGCCCAAAAAAGTAGTTTGCTCGCCTGAGGCTCGCCGAGCAAGGCAGGGGTGAAAAACCTCCCCCCATACAAAATCCAAGAGCGTTATTTTTCTTTTGTCCCCTTAGCCCGACGAAGCTATGAGCTCATCCAGCGAGCTCCTCTCGCTTTTGCTTCGCCCGACGAAGCTTGGGTGAGTCACTCTCCTCATACAAAAATCCAAGGGCTCTGTTTCTCACCCCTTCCCTTCGCCTCTTGTTCTCTTGGCACTGCTTGGGTGAAGGTCACTCGCCTAGCGAAGCACATGGCTCGCCCGATGATGCAACCCAAACAGGGAATTCCCTGTGTGTTTTCTGCACTGCACTAGTACACATTTCTTGCAATTTTTAACACAAAATAGGTTACAAATCATCACATATACTCATTTTTTCATCATACAATACCAACACATCACATTATACATCATATACATCAAATCATTGCAAAATAGTACCACAATTTCATTATTTATCAACAAAGCCATCATATTTTCATCATTAATCAAAACCCCAATACAAACAACCTATAATTATCTAAACCTTCTCTCAATTATAATAATGAAGATAAACTCCCCTTACCTTATATTCCTAGAAGTAGTTCGATCTCTTCTCGTGTTCCACAGAACCCTCTGAGTTCCTCAATGACTTAGCTCTCTTCGCAATGTTCTTTTCATTTTTACGATTGCAGAATGAACATTGACACTAACTTTTTCCTAGTTTAACCCTTGGATCCTTTCTATGATCTTCCCATCTTACCCTCACTTACTTCACAATATTACTACCTTGTCCTCATAGTCTCTGCCTCTTATTATTTTATTTATTTAATTAATAATAATTCTAAATAATCAAAACTAATTATCTAAAATCACTAAAGCACCCAATATCACTTCACATACATCAAAACATCACATATACTCATAAATACATCACAAATACTCACAATATTCACAATCAAATAATTAAATAAATAATAGAATTATTTTGGGGTGTTACCTTTACAATATTTCTTTTTGGAAAAAATGGTTCATCGAAGATATTAATACATGGAATCCACCATCTGGACTTAAATTCGTGCTTCTAGGTTTTTGGCACCTTAGAATTTGTCTTCAGGATGATACATTTCCCAAACCTGGCTTCGACCATAGAAGCAACCTTTGGAGAAGCAACAACTTTAGGGTTGGAGGTAGTTCGAGTGGTCTTGGACTTCTTTCACTTCCTAGGAGTATTTGGAAAAGAGTGTCAGGCATCATTAACATATACAGGTAAAAAGTGAGTAATAAGAAAAATACATAATATATATATATATATATATATATATATATATATATATATATATATATATATATATATATATATATATATATATATATATATATATATATATATGCGTGTGTGTGTGTGTGTGTGTGTAAAAATACAGGCAACGTAACAACGTCACTAGTTGCGTCCTTGGTTCGCTTCCTATGTCCAACTGCCGAGAAATATATAACAACAAAGTAAGTACTGAATTTGGCAGAGAAATGTATGAGTAAATTCAATGATCTATCCGCTTTACTCACCTTCATATATCGGAGATAAAACTTGGACATATTTTATGTCAACATGAAGATGTCCTTTGAAGATGTCCATATCGTGCTTAGTCGAGACCATCCTTTGAGTCAGTTTTAAACATCGATTTTTTTATCACCTCAAATCTGACCCACAAACGAACCACCAAGGGAACGACGGTCGAAATTCCAAGGTCAAGTATGAACTTAGGAAAGGGGAAAATGAAGGGGATTAGTATTTGAGAGAAAACTCACACTTATCCTTGCTTACGACGTATGAAAGAATTGTTTGGTTAGAGATTTTTGTCATTAATTTCTCCTTCAAATTAAGGGAGACTTCATAGATGGTCTGACTAAGACATGTTGGATTATAAACATCTTCAAAGTAGTGTTGTAAAGCTTGAATCTCTTTTATGTGTTGGCTTCTACCTTTTTTGAATTATTGTTGCATAATGGATAAATCATCAATTAGACGTTGAGACAACATTGAAGCAGAGTCAAATTCTTTAGCATTATAGGCATTCCACCAAGTAGGGAATTCTTTTGTGCAGTAGAAAGAGGTTTGAAAGGAGAAAGGATTAAGAACATGTTGGTCGATAATATGACGCTTGAGATGGTCAATATATTCATCTTCATCAAAAGTAGTCGACCACAGACCAAGATCTCCCTTTCGATCAAAGAAACATTTGGGTAGAATTTGACAAAGTCCTAATTGGGCTGATAGCAGAGTATCTTCACACCTTCTTTGGGACCAAGTCTAGTGGTGATAAGTTTTAGGGTGAAAGAGCTTCCCAAATTTACATGGGTTTAGCTACCTGGTCGATATTCGATGAAGGAAATTCCTTGATGAACTACTCAGGTCCATGGCTGCGTCTAGCAAAGGGAGCCATAGCAGGTGAATACTTATAATGTTTCACAAATATCAAAAAGTACTTTGTAAGAGCCTCTTGCATGGAAATATCAGAGTCGTTGGGAGTCATCAGAGCCAAAGGTGTGCCTTCACTATGTTTATCTTAATGGTGTCATCATTCTCGTTGGGTTTTTCGACTCCTAAGACATGTTCAAATATGGCATTTAGCCAGAGTTAAAGCAACAATAAGGGTCCAACAAGGATATAGTTTCCTTGGGTTTTAAGTTTTATGTACTAAACATTCCCTGTCCTATTGATTCATAGAGAAAACCTAACATTATTTGGCTCAAGAAGATATTACAGCCCTCGGGGAGCTGATTGGCTAGAGTTATGAATCTCTTGGCCACTTTTAAAGATCTACAACATAAAACACATCTCGATAGCCATAGTGCTAGGAAAACAATTTGCTCTGTGTCAGATACTTTGGCAGCTATTTTTTCATGGTAACACTCCATGTATTTAGTGAAGCCAACATGATCCTTGTCAAAATCGATGGTGTTCTCATCACCATTTGTTGGGTTGAAACTTTTGCTTATAGGACAAAGGCCAGTAATGGCCACTATGTCAAAAAGGGTTCAAGTAATCACTCTCCAAGGGAATTAGAAAGTGTTAGTCGAACCCTCCCAAAAATATAGGGAAGTGACCAACAAGTTTGAACAACAGGAGGGACCAACTCTCGACAACTAGGTTAAGTTGAAGATGCCCATATCTTTCTAGATGTGTTTTTTTCTTCTTCAACACTTCCTAACCACGAGATATAGTCGGCATTAACTAGAGAAGCTGAGCAGAAGACCCTAGAGGTGCGAAATAAGTAATCGAAATCTATGGGTTTATTTTCACTAACCTTGGGCTTGGTGCGATGACACGCAGGAAAACACTCTTTGATCCTATCAGTATCCCTGAAAGGATTATTAATTGGACCCATCAAAGTGTGAATGTTATCAACAATAGAGATAGGAAGGACTACCTGAGATTTGATGATTTGGAGGTTTTCATGATGCAACGGTGGTTTAGGGACATATTATTGATGTCCAACCGTCATCAGAGTGCTAATCTTATGGATTATAGGTAGAATGTCTTTAGACTTTTTCGGGTTTGTAGTTAGAAAGTTTGTTGAGGAAAATTTGAGCTTACGGGTTCTAAGAATGGACATAAAGAGAAGATGAAGTGGAAATGGTATTTATAACCAAAAGGAAAACCTTCAAGTTTCTCCAAATTCGATAGTTGGCGCTAAAACACAAGACACGGGTTGAACATGTATTAAGTGAAATTGAGTAGTCTGATTGTGTAGGCCAAAAATGTCCTATGAAGTTAGAGCTAGTGAATAGGGTAGTGGTGGTTGCACATCTCTGAAGTGACGGTTTAAGGGAATGCCATGATGACGATGAAATCAGCATGATACTTTGAATAGATTTCAGAATAGAACATGTCCATATATCTCTTTGGTCGAAAGGGATATTTTTGGGGGAAATTTGTTAGTTGGGATTTTCGACAAGACTAAAATTCTAGCTAGACTAAGTAGAAGATAAAGAGGGTTACAGGAAACAGTGTGGCGAAAGGCCGAAAGGTGGTTGACACACATGGAATTGATGGTTCGACAAATGGATGATAAATTGGTTGTTAAAACTTATCTTGGGAAAAGAGTTGTGAACTTAGCATTTTCTTTCGAATAGCAGTAATTGATATTTTAACCAAAACAATCGGGATTTGATCTAGACAGTTAATACGAGCAAACATGGTTCAGTAACCACTTCTTAAACTTATCCTTAGTGTGAAGACATGTAGAGGAGGTTTACAAAATAAGAAGACATGCAACACAAACGTGGCACTCAGTGGAGAAAAGTTCGCCTTGAAGCAGTTATTTCTATTTAATTATAAATAGTAATTTCATTAGTAGCAAAAAGTGGTGTTCAAATTTACTATCAAACTCACACAAACTTAGAGTACCCATCTAAGCGGGAATGAGTCTCGAGAATGAAATGTATGTTTGATCATTAAATTTCTTGTAATGTAAAGCTTTATATTCAGTTCTTCTTTATTTTCTTTTATGATTCATGGTCGAAATCTTTACGTTTCTAGTCAGAATTTCACTTTCACTTTCTTTGAATTTCACAGTGTAATCTTGGAAACTATAAAAATTACTAAAACCCTTACTATTTTTACTCTATTTGAAAACCTTCACGCATATTATTTCACTAGTCGATCTCGTAAAGTAACGTTTAATATGAGACTAGCGTTGTTTATCAGATTTCAGTGTAAACATGCTGATATGAGTATGTAGAGTAGGAAGATAAGGGTTGTGAAGAAGAGGGGAATTATTGAGAATGTAATTATACGTGTAATCTTGATATATGGTTTGTTGTTATTAATGGGTAAAGGGAGAAGGTCGTTGGAATAGGGAAAAACATGTTCAATGAAAATATTATCTCTAGATATGAGAACATTTCTACTATGTAAATCAAAAAAATAAATAAAACTTTTCATACCATGCTTATGTCCAAGAAAAATGTATTTTATATTTCGAGAATCAAATTTAGTATGATTCATTATTACAAAAAACACATTTAACTTCGAAGGAGAAATGCATTTAGTCTCGACTGCAGAAGTGAAGTAACGAAAAACGTCATGAAAAGCTGCTACTTTACCCCTCGGTTATTAAAAAACCGATGGATAAGGTTATTTTCACATGGGTTCGATCCTCACCAAAAGCTTCTTTGTATTTTCAAAACTAGCGTCACATTATGAACAAAAACGAGGGTTAAGATAAATTATTTTGTTTAAATTCTTGTTACATTGTGTTGTACCCCAAAATTTTCCTCTTACTTGACAAGAATTTGCTCACAAAATCTCCCTTGACTCAAGACTGCACTAGGATGTGATCAGCTCAAGACACCTCCTTAAGCACTGATGACCAAAATTAGGTCTTGAGATTGCACAAGGATTTTTGAACTTCCAATGCCCCATATGACCTTAATAGGTCATTATGGACCCTCAAGATCACTCATGTCAAGTTTCAAGCCTTGGATCACATTTTTGATCAGTCAATTGAGCAGTTGACCTAAAAATCAACTGTATTGGGGAAAAGTCAACTTTGGCCAATTTGCAGTCAAACTTCATGATTTTTGATCCACGTCAACATTTTAAACTCATATGTATCATTTGATCAAGTTTGGGCCATGATTCCTCAAGAAATTTGATCAAATCTCCAAAAGGGCAAAATGGTCAAAATTAGGGTTTTGATTGGAAAAGGGCAATTTCTGATTTTTGACCTAGAAAATGGTCAATTGGTTTAAGGCATGATCTCAAGAGTCAAATTGCATCATTTTGACCTAATGACATGGTTCAAAACATTGCTAGTCTATGGGATTGACAGATGAATTTTGTAGTCAACTAATCAAAAGTCAATTGTATACTGAAAAGTCAAACTTTAACTTTTTGGTCAAATTCAAGTGCCAAAGATCATAATTCATTAGGAAATGTCAAAATATGAAACTTATTCATCAAGAAATCAAAAAGTCATGATTTCATTTTGAAAAGTCAAAATTTCTAAACTTAGAAATTTTTCTAAGTGTTGGAAATTTCATGTTTTTTCATAATTTGAGCAAAATGTTCACCATGATGCAAGATGATTCAAGAGAAACCTCCAAAATTAAAGTTGTAGATCTCCATGAAATCTATAATTTTTCTTTACACAACTCCGTCCAAAAATGCATGTATTTCAAGTTATAATTTTATGAACATAGGGTCATGAAACTAAACACTTAGTGAAATTTTGCCCTAATTTGGTCAGGATTTTAACCCAACTTCATGGCACTTTTTCATTTAGTTCCAAGGGGAATCTTAAAAATCAATTCAAAGAGGGGTTGTAGAGCACATTTCAAGCTTTCCAAAATGTCCAATAAATCCTTGAGATCATTCTTGAGTAGGGAGAATCGAAGAGATGAAGTTAGGGTTTTATCACTTGAATTACAAGTCATTTTTTATGAACACATGAACCAAATCCATGCTAGGCTGCATAATCTTTGCTTTGAAGACCTCAAACTTATTTGTCACTCCATAATTAAATGTTTACACATATTTTAGGGCTTTGATCCAAGCAATTGAGCTATTATCCAAGTTGCATTTCCATTAATGGCACAAAGTTAACATTGTCATTCTTGTAAAGCAAGATTTTTGCATAAAGTTCATTCTTGAGCCTCTAACTTGTTCCCTCTGATCACACTACATCCACAAAGTAAGAAGAAAGATTGTTTAAAGCATAACCACTCTATCTTAACAAGTACACATGGCTTTGAAACTTGAATTTCTCAAAAATCACATGTTATGCATAAACTTGTGATTTTGAATTCTGATCAACTAGAGCACTCCAAACTTGTTGCTTATAAATAGAATCACTATTTGTGAGCTAAGCGACGAGTTTTAGCACCCTGAAACACTCCTAAATTCCCTTTAGCCAGAAATTGCACAAAAAACTCCATTGATACACAGTTCTGACCTTAAACTTGTATCTCCCATTTCCCTCGTGTGTTTTCCCTTAAATTCATTCCTAAAGCTTCCTTACATCAAATACCACTCATCCTCATCCTTATTCCAGAACTATAACACCATTTACCATAACTTCCATAACCAAAAAATAGAGTCTGCAACTTGACTTCTCCAGGCCATTTCAGCCACTCTCAACTCAAGCAAACCATTGCATTAGCTTCCTAGGACCTCAAGGAAGCTAACCTGGTCATCACCATCACTTGAAACAAGCTCAAACTGAAAACACAATTTCCAGTTTTGAGGTAAGTTTTCTCAACTTGGAACTCTTCATACAGGCATCATCAATAGTTTATTTGTGAACAAAACATGTAGATATCATTGCCCTGAAGCTAACCATGTCCATAGTTTCCATTAATTTTGCTTGAGCTTAGAGAATTTTGAAACTGAAATTTCTGAAATTTTTAGGGTTCAGATTAGGGCCATTAAAATTCATGCTTATCTTTGATCTATAATTTTAATACTTTACATTTCTGGAATCGTGAGAAAATTTACTACAAGGTTCATGTTTACAGCTTTCATTTTTGATGAGAAATGAGCAAGTTACAGTTGATCTGGATGGAGGTTGAAGATGAAGTCTTCAGGGCACGTTTTGCCTTGTATATTTATTGTTTTGATTATATTAACGGATGTATAGCCACCCCAGTGGTAGAAGCGCGCGTCTCTAACCTATGGGACCTGGGTTCGAGCCCAAGTGGTACCCTTTTCATTTTTCACATTTTTACTTGTTGATTTTTTGTGTTTTTGGTAGGCGCTGGGCCCTTTGGGCCTAGCTTGTTTTTGTTTTTGTTAGCTGACCTCCCTGTTGACTAATGTTACCCCTGGCCCAAATTTATTTATTTCATTTTTATTTTTATTTTTAAATATATTTTCTAAATACTGAAAATCATAAAATACAAAAAAATTATAGATTTATATTTTGACTTATTTTATTTTATTTTTCTCACAAAAATAATTTTATTTATTATACTTTATTTATTTTATTAAATAATCTGGTAAATTTAATTAATATTATGTTTTTATTTATTTATTTATTTATTCACACCATTTAAAACATATTATTTTTAATATTAAAGAAGGCCAAAAATATTTTATAATGCTATAAATATTTTAAAGTTAAAAATACCAAAAAATACTTTTCTTAAACTTATTTTCTTTTGATTAATTAATAGAACTAGGTTTTCATTTAAAATCTTTTCTTGATAAAATTCAATTTTAATTAATTATTTTCTTTATTTAATTAGGTTAAGACAAAATCCTTTTTTCATGAAAATCAAACAAAGATACATTTTCTTTATATTTTTCATTTTTTTATACATTTATTCATTTTATACATTGTATCCATTTAATTTCTTGTACATTAAATATCAAATTCAATTTGGTTGTAATAGATTAATTAGGTTTATATTCTTGCAATCCCCATTCAATTTGTACACCCCCTTCCCCACAAATGTTGTAATATCATAGTAACTTTAAATTTCGCAATTTATCGCTTATGTAACATTCTAGTAATTAGGGTTTGAATGGAAAGACTAAAATCAACACTTAAGAAAACCCTAATCCAAGACAAAAACAAGCATGAAAATAACACATTTGCACACAAGCACCCCTAGGGTTATTCCACTTGGTTGCCTTATACAAAAATGGCCATATTACGCATGTGAGGCATCTTAGCAAAAACAAGCGAATACAAGATCATAGTCCCTCGATGACGCTATCTAAGTTGCCTTACAAATGATCTTAGTCCCTCAAATAGAATGCTAAGATACCTTATGTGATACGGTGGCAGAACCTACTGTTTAATACTGGAAAAGGAAAAAGAACAGAAAAAACCTTTTTTCGAGATATTTTGAGTATGGGGGTAGATTATATAAAGGGAAGGTCTTAGCACCCTTTCTATCCATGGTTTTCCATGGGCTCTTAGGTACTTGCTCATTGTTGAAATTTCTTGTGTGTGCTTGTTTTGAAAATTTTTTACTTCGTGATAACCCTTGTAGCAGTCCTCAAGGATGTGACGAAGTTTGTTTTGAAAATTTGTTTTGAAAGGTGTTTGTGTGAAAAGTTTTTACTGAGCAAGTACTTAAGATTCTACCTACTCGAAAAAAGATTGTTCATTCTCATTTCCTTTAGACAGCATTATCCTACTATTAAGGAGTAGGTAGCACCGTCGTTGGAGTTGTAAGCAACATTCGAAAGGGACAAGTACAATCACTAAAGCAATAGTTAGAAAACTTTAGTAGTAACCCTAGAATCTTAAGATCTTTCCGAGGCAACATTTCCGAGGTAACATTTCTGAGGCAACATTCGAATAGGACAATTTGATCTTTTAGACCGGAGGAAAACCACTAAAATCTCCTATGCTTAATGATTATTTACCGAAGGCAACCGAGGTGAGGTAAACCCTAGGAGTGAATATGTGCATATGAATTGTTTCAGTTATTTAATCTTTGCACATCTACCGTTTAAATTTCCAGATATTCTTGCCCTACAATCCTATTAGCATATATCAAGACATTTAAATATTTGCAGGAATTTAATGTGCGAAAAATAAACCTAGCTATTACAAGGCTTTGAAAGTTACATAATTATCTCTACGAAAAATAAGAATGCGGAAACTTAAAACCCTAATTAAAACTATTACAAACTCGGAACAGGTACAATAATAATAAAACAAATTAAAATGCGCGCGGCAAATTAAATGGGAGGAGAAATTGAGAACCCTAAAATCTAATTAAAAAATGATTAAGTTATTTTTTGAGAAGAGAATTAATTAAATTATGTACAATAAAACCCTAATTCTAATTATTTTTAATTACAAAAAGAAGTTGAAATTAACCTAATATAAACTAAATTAAATAATTTCAAGAAAATAAAATATTTTGTAAAAAAAGATTTTGTGTATTTTTGGTAATTTTTTATTTGAAAAAAAAACAATTTAATTACAAAATTAAAAACCTAATTTCTATTTAATTTTAATTGAAACAAAGTAATCAAATAAACTAATTAACCTAATTTATTTTCAAAAAAAATATTAATTTGAATAAATAATATTTAATTCTTGTATTTTTGTGATTTGTTGATCTTTTTAGTTTTTATAAGGAAATAGAAAGAAAATGCAAATTGGGCCTGTATGCTAGCAAATGGGGGGGTGCCAATCTGAATTTTTCAAGCCCAAAAACCCTTCAAGCCCGGTCAGCATTTGATTCCTTGTAGTGTTGACTTGAGGGTGAATCATGGTCCCTCAATGCTTGTGCGTTGGATTGAATGGATGATGAATCCATTGGCTAGATGCTGGCGGAGTATGGTGGACACTGGGATGAGAGATGCGCTGGATCTGTTGAAAGAAAATAAAATAAAGGGAATGTTGGGACCTGGGATCGAACCCAGGTCCTTATGCTTAATATCAATGCCTCGTTTCCAGCTGTGCTAGGTGTTTTAACTATTAGTATAATGAAAACAAAATATAATATAAAGAAAATAAGTCACTGACTCCCACGCGCATGAAATTTCAAATGGGCGAATGGCTGGTTGCCACGCCATCGTCTCTTTCCCCAGGACTGTCGCTTTTGACATTAACCCTTTACCTACGGACAAACTCGTCACTATAAGCTATAGTGACGGTTTCTTATGCGTGGCTAAAACCTGCAAAAATCTTAAAACAAAATTCAAGCAACATAAATTCCATTCAAGGGCATGAATCAACTATACTTCATCACCTGAACAAGAAGAGACCCTTAATTTGGCCCAATTTTGCCTCTAGCTAGGGTTCCCCAATTTGGAGCTCACGAACCCTAACTATGAAAAATAGCTATTCCTGCATCAAAACTGAAATCCATGCTATCAAAAAGCTTCCTAGCATGATCCTAAATATGTATATGCAAGCAAATTGGATTAAGAATGCATAAAACTAGAGGAACAAGTTTGAGTTCAGAGGATGCAAACCGTGATGTATGGCGGGCGATTCTGGTGGTTTGATGACTTGGGAATGATTGTAATAGCTTCAATGCACGCCCAGGAAGATATTGCTAGCTTCAAATTGCCTTGAATCGTCCTATAGACTGAAAACCGAATCCCACATTTTGCAAGAAATCCACGTTTTGTTTGATGCTTTTCACGACTGCAAAACACTGTTTTTTGCTTTGTATACGTCCAATATATATCTATGAATGAATTAGGGTTACAAACTTGGATTGAATCTTTGCAATTATGAGAGATTTGATTTGATTTTCAAGCTACATGTAAACTTGCTATTTTGAGCCAAATCATTCCTTTCTTGTACCAATTATGCTTGATTCATTTTGGCCTCGATAACTCAGCATATTTTGATTGCCAACCTGTCCAAAAACCAGATCAAATCATATCTTTGCTATTATTCATCAATTATTTGATTTAATTTTATTTTTAATTAATAAAAAATCCAAATAAATTTAAAAATGAAGAAAATAATGTGTGGATGAATATTTGATTCGTGGACCACATTATAAGTGAGGTGCAAGCATAAATTGTTAGGCCCATTTAGCAAAAATGCATTTTTGAGAACATTTGACTTTTGGCAATTTTGCAAAAAGGGTCAACTTTGACAAGGCATATCTCCTCCAATTTTAACCCTAGATAGGTGTTATTTGAATGTTTATAAAGCGTAGGATGTCTCCTAAGCAACCCTTTTAGTCTCATATCAATTGAGTCTTCCATGTTCATGTAAGAAGCTTTGACCCAAAATGTGTTTTTGTTGACTTTTCAAGATGACCCATAATGTAGAAATTCATATATTTTTATGAGTGCATATTTTGAACTTGGGGGATGAATATGAGTAGTAGGGAATTTCATGCTCTTCAAAATGAGCCTTGGATGGAAAATTTATGATAAAGCATGTGGAAGTTGTGCTTGGTCAAAGTTTGGTTGACTTTTACTAAGAAACCCTAACTTAGCAACTTTTGGGTTTTGATGAACTTGGAGCATTCCTTGAGGAATCATGATCAGCCATTTATCAAATGATGAAAGTAAACTCAAAATGTTAATGTTGACCAAAAATCTTGAAGTTTGACTGTATGTGGGTCACCGTTGACTTTTGACCTAATATAGTCGATTCTCAAGCATCTGAGCAGTTGACTGAGCAAACTTCTTGTGCAAGGCATGAAACTTGACATGTAGGGTCTTGAGAACATATTAAGACCATGGAGATCATATGAGGCCTTTGTGGTTCACCCATCTTGATGAAAATGGAAACCCTAATTTGAGGTACACTGCCTTAGGATAGAGTTTGTCTGGTCAATTCTTGGGCAAACTTTAGAAAATTGAGGATCTCTAGGAGTATGTATTGAGTAAAATGAGAGGGAAAATTTTGGGGTACAACAGCTGCCCCTGTTCAATCTTCTTAAACCTGAGGATGTAGATTGGCTCGTCTGCCTTTCGTGATCCGAAGGTGGAAGATGATTGAACACTAAAGTGCCTAGAAATTTGCACTCGCATGAAGTGGCACTTGATTTGTGATATTGGGAATGGGCTTATAGATGCCATTTGGAAGTTGATGATAGAAGATTGAAAGAGATGGGCTTAAAGATTCCATCCTGGATGCGACAGAGAATTGTAGGAGATGGGCTTGAAGATGCCATCTAGAGAATGTTGATTTCTTGAGATATTCCTTTGACGAGAGTCCTTGTTGCTATTATTGATGAGGAATATGCTGAGGAACATTGGTATCTATCTTGGGAGAAATAAAATTTTAGGAGCTTCAGTTGTCCGTTACTCTACTGGGGAAATAACTCCGACTTGAGGAAGCGGAAGTGAACTGCATATCTGGTCAGGGTATATGTTGCACTGCGACTTACTGGGGAAATGCGAAACCAATCGTGTTTGATCGGGTCCCGGTCTTACAGTGTCGTGAACTGTTGTCTGGAGATAAGAGAGAAGGGACCTGGATAGTAAGGTTATGAGAAGGAACCTGAATAATAGGGTTGCTTCAGAATGAAAGCATGGATAGTAGGGCTGTGAGAAGGAACCTGGGTCGTAGGGTTACTTCGATATGAAAGCCTGGATAGTAGGGTTGTGAGAAGGAACATGGATAGTAGGGTTACTTCGGAATGAAAGCCTGGATAGTAGGGATGTGAGAAGGAACCTAGGTCGTAGGGTTACTTCGATATGAAAGCCTGGATAGTAGGGTTGTGAGAAGGAACCTAGGTCGTAGGGTTACTTCGATATGAAATCTTGGATAGCAGGGCTGTGAGAAGGAACCTGGATAGTAGGGTTACTTCGATATGAAAGCCTAGATAGTAGGTCTATGAGAAGGAACCTGGATAGTAGGGTTACTTTGATATGAAAGCCTGGATAGTAGGGTTGTAAGAAGGAACCTGGGTCGTAGGGTTACTTCGATATGAAAGACTGGATAATAGGGCTTTGAGAAGGAACCTGGAAAGTAGGTTTACTTTGATATGAAATCCTTGATAGTAGGGTTGTGAGAAGGAACCTGGATAGTAGGGTTACTTCGATATGAAAGCCTGGATAGTAGGGCTGTGAGAAGGAACATGGGTCATAGGGTTACTTCGATATGAAAGCCTGGATAGTAGGGCTATGAGAAGGAACCTGGATAGTAGGGTTACCTCGATATGAAAGCCTAGGTAGTAGGGCTGTGAGAAGGAACCTGGGTCATAGGGTTACTTCGATATGAAAGCCTGGATAGTAGGGCTGTGAGAAGTAACCTGGATAGTAGGGTTACTTCGATATGAAAGCCTGGATAGTAGGGATGTGAGAAGGAACTTGGGTCGTAGGGTTATTTCGAAGCGATAGTGTAGATTAGTTGACCCGTTTAGTTTTGGGAACTGAGTTTCCGTTAGTCGTCTGTAGATGTGATATATAACTGTTGGATTTGCTGAAGCTAATCGTCTTTTCCTGTGAAAGATATCAGGGTTAGTTATATGCGATGCATGAAATGCGGGGTGAGATGATGTTCTCAAAATAAATGAGATTATGATGTATATGACATGTATGCGTATGTCATGATGTATGTTTATGAAATGCTATCAGGGTATGCTCTTGTCGGGGAAAATAAATCCCTAACAGTTGTTGGAGATTTGTAAATATTCTGTCAGGAAGAGATGCTGGAAAATAACTCTGCGGGAACCAGACTTAGAGGGAAGAGATACTCTGTTGGTAGACCTGCTGATCTGGAGGAATAAACTCAGCTGGGGATGAAATTCCGTTTCTGGAGATGTTGAGCGCTGTTGGAGATTGAGCTTCTATATCTGGAGAAATAAACTCCGCTTGGGGGATGAAATTTAACGACTCGCCTGCGATTATGAACCTCGACTGGGGAGAGTTATGTACTGTTTCAGGGAAGTTGACATCAATGCCTTTGGATACTTTTACTCTGTGGGGGTGTATGTAACAATAATTATGTTCCCAAACTGGCTCTATCCCAGTACCTGTTGGGCAAAGTAACTGTAGCGTTTGGCACTTCTTGTTTTTCCCTATTTCTGGAATTACGAGTAATTGCCTTTGTTTCTTATGTAAATATTTATGAGCGGAAATCATTTTCAAATGCATATATAAAAAATAAATCATTGGACATTCTTGAAAAACAAAACAGAAAAAGAAAAACCAAATATTCTTGTGAAAAATGACTTGTATTGCTTTTTGAAGTTGGCCTGTAATAGGCGTTTTTTGTACAAAGAGGTTGACGCTCTAGTAAGAGAATGCCGCCGAAAGATAGAAATTATACAAAGAAATATAAATAGCTATATGAAACAACCCCATTGAGTTCCAACTCTGCTATTGCCTTTATATCTTCAAGCGTCTCATCACTTTGCTACTTGGCCGAAGGTTGATCAGAATGATTGGCGCCGTCCGAGCTTGATAGTTAATATCGAAGTCTGGTCGCAAGATGATCCGATGAGACATAGTGATACGCTTAAATTACTAACTTATGTCTGGACCTCCTTTTCGGGTTTTCGGTCCACCGGGATACCCTTTTTTGCCCAAGCCTTCCTTTCGGGTTTTCGACTTGTCGGGTGTACAAATTTTTTTTATTTTCATCCCTTACTTTTGCCGAAACCCTTTTGGTTCGCCGGGAAGCCCTTATTTTTTCCTAGGCCAATTGACCTAGCGGGTCTTTGATTATGCTTAGTATCTTTTTACTATGTCTGCATTGACAGGGTGAGGAAGGTCGTCACCGTCCATGGTGGTTAGAATCATAGCTCCTCCCAAGAAAATGTTCTTAACCACAAATGGCCCTTCGTACGTGGGGGTCCATTTGCCCCTGGGATCACCTTGCGGCAGTATGATCCGTTTGATCACTAGATCCTCGACTTGATATTCTTGGCGTATGACTTTCTTGTTAAAAGCCTTGATCATTCGCTTTTGATACGTCTGACCATGGAAGATAGAAGTAAGTCTCTTTTCATCGATTAGATTTAGCTTATCAAGTCGGGATTGGATCCAGTCGTCTTTGTTCAAACCTGCATCCTTCATAATTCTGAGAGAGGGTATCTGGACTTCGATGGGTAGGGTTGCCTCCATGCCATATACCAGAGAGTAGGGTGTTTCCCCTGTCGACGTCCGTGCTGAGATACGGTACCCATGAAGAGCGACTAGTAACATCTCATGCCAGTCTTTATATGTCATCGTCATCTTCTGTACAATCTTCTAGATGTTCTTGTTCGCTACTTCAACTGCCTCATTCATCTTCGGCCGGTAGGGAGAAGAGTTATGATTATGTATCTTGAACTGTTTACAGAGCTTGGTGATCATTGTGTTGTTGAGATTCGTACCATTGTTAGTAATAATTCTCTCTGGCACACCATATCGACAGATCAGATTGTGTCGGATAAACCGCGCCACAATGTTCTTGGTTACTGTAGCAAAAGAGGCTGCCTCCACCCACTTCATGAAGTAATCAATGGCTACTAAGATGAAGCAATGTCCATTGGAAGCGGTGGGCCTGATTTCACCGATCATGTCGATGCCCCACATTGCAAAGGGCCACGGAGCTGTCAAAACATTCAAGGGGACCGGAGCCACATGCACCTTATCAGCGTAGATTTGGCATTTATGACAAGTTTGAGAGTGTTGATAACAATCTTCTTCCATAGTGGACCAATAATATCCTGCTCGTAGGATTTTCTTAGCCATGGTATGTCCACTAGAATGGGTTCCGAAAGTGCCTTCATGTAGATTGGTCATGATCCTCTCTACTTTTCTCTTGTCTACACACCGTAGTAGTGTGGAGACATGGTTGCGTTTATAGAGGATCCCATTACTTAGGAAGAACTTTGCAGCGAACCTTCTTAGAAACTTCTTATCATTGACAGATTCCCCTTCGGGATACTCTTGAGCCTCGAGATACCTTTTGACTTCGTGAAACCAGGGTTTTTCTGCCACTTCTTCGGTATCGATCTCACAGCAGTGTGCTGGTTCATCCAACCTCTCAATGGTGATTTGGGGAGCTTCATTGTCCCACCTAACCTTGAACATATAAGATATTGTAGCTAGCGCGTCCGCTAACTGGTTCTCCTCTCGTGGGAAATGTTCGAAGGTTACCTCCTCAAAATGTGGGAGCAATGTCAGTATATATTCTTTGTAAGGAATGAGATTCGGGTGCTTCGTATCCAACTCGCCTTTGATCTGACTTATCACCAGAGCAGAATCCCCGAATACATTCAAGAACTTAATCCTCAGGTCAATAGCAGCTCGAAGACCCATGATACATGCTTCATACTCTACCATGTTGTCGGTGCAATTGAAACATAATCGTGCAGTGAACGGAGTATGACAACCCTCGGGGGATATGATTACAACGCCAATGTCGTTACCCAGTGCGTTCGAGGCTCCATCAAAATACATAGACCATCACGATCCCTCCTCAGGTCCTTCATCCGTCCAAGTTCTTCGTAGACAGTCACCAGTATAATATTCTCATCTGGAAACTCAAAATTCATAGACTGGTAGTCATCCACGGCCTGATGAGCCAAATGATCAGCCAATACACTCCCTTTTATTGCTTTTTGGGTTGTATATTGTATGTCGTATTCGGTTAAGATCATCTGCCACCTTGTTGTCCTTCTGGAGAGAGCGGGCTTCTCGAGAATATACTTGATCGGATCCATCTTCGATATCAACAAGGTAGTGTGAGTCAGCATATACTATCTCAGTCGGCGAGCAGCCCATGCCAAAGTGCAGAAAGTTTTCTTGAGCAATGAGTATCGTGTCTCACAGTCGGTAAACTTTTTGCTAAGGTAGTATATTGCATGCTCTTTTCAACTAGACTCGTCATGCTGCCCCAGCACACACCCCATTAAATTGTCTAGCACTGTCAAGTATAATATCAACGGTCTTCCTCTAACCGGAGGCATCAGAATTGGCGGTTCTTGAAGGTATTCCTTGATTCTTTCGAAAGTGGTCTGGAATTCACCATTCCACTTTACCACTTGATCTTTCTTCAGAAGCTTGAAGATTGGCTCACAAGTAGCAGTCAGATGTGAAATGAACCTGGCGATATAATTCAGGCGACCCAAGAAACCTCTAACTTCCTTCTCTGTGCGAGGAACCGACATCTCTTGTATGGCATTTACCTTTGCATGGTCTACTTGAATACCCTTGTCACTGACGACAAAACCCAGAAGCTTACCAGATCTTACCCGAAGGTACACTTGTTCGGATTCAACCTTAGCTTGTATGTCTTCAACCTGTCAAACAATTTCTGGAGATGATCAAGGTGCTCTTCCTCAGTCTGAGACCTGGCTATCATGTCATCAACATAAACTTAGATCTCATGGTGAATCATATCATGGAACAAAGCAACCAAGGCGCATTGATAAGTTGCCCCAACATTCTTCAACCCAAAAGGAATCACCTTGTAGCAGAAGGTTACCTATTGTGTAACGAAGGTTGTCTTTTCCATGTCTGTAGGAGCCATCTTGATCTGGTTGTAGCCAGAGAAACCGTCCATGAAGGAGAAGATTATGTGATGCACGGTGTTGTCGACCAGAACATCGATGTGAGGAAGTGGGAAGTCATCCTTGGGGCTTGCCCTGTTCAGATCCCTATAATCTACACACATCCGTACCTTACCGTCCTTCTTAGGTACCGGAACGACATTAGCAACCCATTGTGGATAAGAAGTGACAGTTAAGAATCCTGCATCGAACTGCTTCATGACCTCTGCCTTGATCTTCTGACATTTCAGGGTGCATACGATAGACCTTCTGTTTAATCGGAGGATACTCTTCTTTAGTCGGTAGGCGATGTACCACAATATCAGTGTCCAAACCAGGCATGTCTTCATAGGACCAGGCAAAGATTTCAACATAGTCGTGCAACATCTGTATCAACCTCTGTTTGACACTAAACTTCAGATTTGCACCTATTTTAACCTACTTTCTGTCTTCCTCAGTACCCAAATTCACTGTCTCAACTGACTCTTCATGGGGTTGTATGGCCCTTTCTTCCTGCTGTAATAGTCTAGCAAGTTCTCTAGGCACCTCACAATCATCCTCACCTTCGTCCTCGGCTTGGTAGATCGCATTTTTGAAGTCATAATTGGCAACAGCAGAGCTGTTATCAATGGGATCCAGAGTGGATATGGATCTTCATTATGATTTGTGAGTGTGTGTAAGAGAATAGCTATTTTGATAAAGTGAAAGCACGAAAGAAAAATAGAGAGCGCAAAATTTGTATGCAAGAAACGTCCAATGCTTTATTAATAATATATTAAATGACAAATAATAGCCCTCACAAGCAAAGCCAAGGTGCCTCGGGCAAGGCACCAGGCCGTAAAGTTTCAAATTGTTTATTACAACTCTTAAAACTAATAAGTCAATTACTGCGGAATAAATGAAACAGGTATAAAGTCCCTAGCCATCCAGTTACTTGGTCCACCGTTGGTAGTTGGGTAGATCCAACTGTCAATGTCTTAATCCTCTTTGCTATCTTCAATGGCGTTAATTCCCTTATTGTTGATGCGTAGGGGAGGTCCTCCAGCCCGAGCGCGTCTAACAGCCCTTTGAGCCCCTATAGTAAAGCCCAAACCAAATTTGTCAGTTTTATGAGTGAAATCAGGGAGTTGACCCCAATTGGCACACCCACCTTCTTCAACCACAGCCCTGGCGTCCTTGAGAGAAGCCATTTTCAAAGGAGGTTTGTTGGTGGTAGTTTCAGTCGATGCCAAGATCTGAGGGACCTCTTCAAAATTTTGACAAGGAGTTTCTATGAATTCCCCGTCCATCTCTACGTAGCGGATGGAATTGAGGTGACTCACCATATATTCTTCTTCACCCTGCACCGTGACAATCATTCCTTTCACCGGATACTTCAGCGTTTGGTGGAGTGTGGAAGTAACTGCCCCAACCTCTTGGATCCAAGGACGACCCAACAAGCAGGAATACGACATCCTGATATCCATCACATAGAAAGTGGACCCAAAAGTCTAAGAACCCACTTTGACAGGGATGTCCACCTCCCCGTGCACCATTCTATCTGATCCGTCAAAAGCCCTCACCACAATGTTACTAGGCTTTAGAGTCAAACCCTTGCAATCCAACCGGTCCAATGCCTTCTTCAGAAGAACATTCAGTGAAGACCCAGTATCTACCAGCACATGAGCCATAGTGGTGCCCCTACATTAAATCGAGATATGCAGAGCATCATTATGCTTCCTTCCCTTTGGTGTTAAGTCTGCATCTGAAAAACCCAGCCCATTATCAGCAGTCAGGCTGGCCATAAAATCTCTGAACTGATCAGCTGAAGTTTCCTGCGACACCTGTGCAGTCTTGAGGAATGCAATCAAAGCCTTCACATGGGCTTCAGAACACAACATCAAAGACAACATGGATATCTTTGATGGGGTCTTCCCCAGCTGCTCTACCATATTGTAGTCGCTCTTCTTAATGATTTTCAATATTTCCTCCATTTCTTGTTTAAAGGCTTCCATAACAATTTTCCTAGGCGCCTCCGACCGGGCAGGCTCACCTATAATTTCCTTGCCGCGGGTAACAGACGATTCACCGACAGGGGTGATAACTGGAGTAAGAATAGTAACTGTAGTTGATGTACCAGCAGGAACAACAGATGGAATGACAATAGGTTTGTTGACATTCTTCGGGGAAATCTCGGGATAGAAGACCCTTCCACTTCGGGTAACTTTGTTGGTTCCGACAATGTTACCAATATAAGGATTAGCCTCTTCATCTTTCAAATCTTGTTTGATGCCATGATAGTACACATCGGCACCATAATGCCAGGGGACAGCTTTGTCCGAGACATACATTACAGGACCAGGAATAATGATTATTAGCGGAGCAATTCTTGGAGCAGATGTAATCCTAACAGGTCTTCTCGAGGAGACCTTGGAAGGATTGGCGGAAATGGTTATAATGGCAACGCCTTCAGATGGAACAACGGGAACCAAAGTTTTCTCAAACAGAATTTATTTGCTATCTATCAGGTGTTGAACACCTAACTTCAGCAAACGGCAACCAGAAGGTAGAAACAAACACATGTGGCAACCTTCACCATAACCCAGAAATAAACCGGCCAACAGCAAATTCTTCTTGACAGTCATGAAAGGAGTGGAAACTTCATCAATAGAGGTAACGAACAAATCGGTATCAATAGCATTAACTCCACGACCGTGCTTAGGCATGGGAGCAGTTATGACATTTGGCTTCTCCGGAGCATCAAAATCTATTTCCTTGGCTTCAATCAAGTCTTGTACTTTGTTTCTCAGAGCCTAACAGTCATTTGTATCGTGGCCAGCACTCTCAGAATGATAGGCACACCGGGCATTCAGATTATATCGGGGAGATGTAGTATTTGGATTCTTGGGAGCCTCTTTCAAGGTTGCCAAGTTGGATCTCAGCAGATGAGGTAGAACTTCAGCCAATGTCATGTTGATGCGGGTAAACTGTCATTGTGGTCTTTCCACCCTTTGTTGATTGTTGGGTTATGGAGCAACTGCATGTCTAGGTATCATCACGGCACTTATTGTCTGACAATGTTCAGCCCTGTTTTGGCCCCTCGTGCTATAGATGGCATTGGCTTCCTTCTTACCAGCAAAAGGCTTCTTTACTAAACTCGAAGAGGCATCCTTTTGTATTTTTCCGCTTCGGATCCCAACTTATACTCTTTCTCCAGTCAGAATCAGCTCAGTGAAACCAGCTGATGAGCTGCCGATCAAATGATTGAAAAATGGACCAGATAGCATCCCCAGAAACATATCAACTAACTCCCTATCAGACAACGGGGGTTGAACTCTTCCAGCCAAGTCTCTCCATTTTTGTGCTTAATCTTTAAAGCCTTCAATTTCACCCATGGACATACTCTGGAGTTGAGTACGAGTAGGAGCAAGGTCGGCATTCTACTGATACTGCTTGTAGAAAGCAGCAGCCAGATCTTCCCAGTTTCGGATTTTTGCTCCCTCTAGCTGGTAGAACCATTCAAGCTGAGTCCCTGACAGACTATCTTGAAATAAATGAACCCACAGATTTCTATCAGCGGTATGGGGCTGTGTCTTTCTGACATAAGAACGGAGATGGAGTTTTGGGCAGGACACCCCAATATACTTAGCAAAAACTGGAGCTTTGAACTTCTGCGGGATGACCACTCCTGACACTAATCCCAATTCTTTGAAATCCAATCTAGGTATCCTTTGAACTTCCATGGAACTCAGACGATCTTCCAATTGCTTGTATCTATCCTCAGCAGGAGGATATTTCTCATCATTGTAATCGGTATCATTGTCAGAAACTGCAGGACAGGGGTCCTTCTCTTCGTCTTGATTCTCCTTTTCCTTGGATGAAGAGGTCAGATCGTCTTGTCGCTTCAACCGCTCTCCAAAACATCTGCCCATATTCAGAATACCGACAACCTTCTTCTTTTTCTTCTTCTCTTTTAGGATAAGGGCTTTCAGATCCTCCTGCCCTTTCGCCAGACTTATGAACATTTGTTGGAACTGAGCGTTCTGCGCCTGAAGGTCCTTGATGGTTTGCTCGGAATACATTTCATGCTAAAATAAACAGCGAAGAAGTAGAGAAACCTGTAATGGTACATGTACATGCGATGTTATGAATGTGATGCGTATGCAATGATTTCGAAGACTTCCGGAAATTTAAATTTGCGAACCGAAATAAACAAAAACTTTATTAGCTGAATTTGAAGTTCAAATGCCTTTTAGGCATTAAAATTAAAAACAAATCTAAAACTATAAAAGACATCAAAATTCCCATGGATGCTTCCTCTTCGTGCCGAGATAGTCATTGAGTCCTCTTTCTTCATGCAGTTGCTTTGTGAGCTCTAAAACCTTCCTCTCCTGAGCATGGAACTGGTCCATGTAAGTATCCTGCTCCTTCATCAACTGAATCCAAGACCTCTGTAATTCCCCAAGATCAGTGGCATATAAGGATAGAGAACCGTGTAAGGAATACCCCCTTCAGTAATGGGTTCCACAATCACTGGTAAAACGTCCGCATAGGGCATCATAAGCTTCTGGGCACGAGCTTGTACCCATTGGAGGTAAGGTTCTATAAGAATGTAAGTCTTTGGCCCCAAAGCCTTGGTTCCAGATATGTTTACCATGCCCCAAGCTCGTATGAACCTCCGGCGACACTCTTTAACATCATCCTCATAGTCGAATACAATTCCCTCAATAAGTAACTCATGGGGACCATCTCTCCGAGCGTAACAAAATTGTCGCAGAGCTAAATAAGGATTGTAGTTTATACCCCCTCTGATGCCAAGTAGTGGGACATTAGGGTACTCTCTGCAGCGGTCAATAATAGCAGTGTTTTCCATAGCTCGAGAACACCAAAGAATATCCGTATGAGCGAGCGACATTATCCTTTGCGACCAGCCCAAACCTCCTTCATTCTTCAGTATGGACTTAGGGAGGTGAGAAATAAACCACCTCGGAAGCAATGACGTGCAGCACATAAGAATCCCTCTTCTCTTCATGGTGCGAGTATGGAGAGTGTGCAGAATATCTTCGAGTAAGGTAGGCACGGGATTGTGAGAGAGGAAGATCTTGATAGAATTCACATCTACGAATGAGTCCGGATTAGGGAATAGGACTAACCCATAGATTAGGAGAGCCAAGACCTCCTCAAAAGCCTGAAAATCCATATCATCCCAAAACAGCTGGGCCTTGTCTAACAGAAACATAGCTAGAAAACCCTTGACTCCGCTTCTTATTTCCCAATTGGATACCACGATGGCCCGTTTCAGATGGAAAGCTGAGGCAATGACTTCTGGCTTAGGAACTTCTTCTAGACCTGTGAAGGGCAACTGTTCAAGAATAGGCATATCCAACAGTTGAGAGAATTCTTCCAAGGTAGGTACCAACTGATAGTCTGGAAAGGTGAAGCAGTGGTGCTTGGGATCAAAGAACTTAAAGAGTACACTCATCATCTTTTCATCAAAGTTTGAAGTAACCAAGTTGAGAATTCGACCATGTCTCTTAGTGAACGCATAAGTTTCAGAAACCCTTGATGCTAGCTCTTTGAGTTGTGAAGGTATCTTCACAAAGCTAATTCGAATAGTGTTTCTATGAACAGAAGCCATGATCTGCAAAACAGAACAAAGATAAATTCCCTAGGTCTTTGAAATGGTTAGTGCAATAAGAATGGATGCTATGTTATGATGCATGATGTCATGAGATGACACAGGTATAGTAAACACATGTATAGTAAGCACAGTCAAATCACACAAAGTCCTTAGGTTTAAGGCTTGCATGAGGCCGAAGGTAGTACCCTCTTGAAGTTTAGTTGGTTTCAAACCTGTCTTAAAAAGTAATCGGATTCTAAGGGATCTCAATATCAGTGACCATCCTTTATCGGGCATTGTCTCAGCTCAAGCAATCTTTTCTTGCGGCCGAAATATCCCGAAAGTCTGATCTCAATGAGTGTAGTATCGAAAATGAACCAATCCTTAGGTCTACACCGAGGCCGGCTATCTCACTACTTTCTAATGGCCAAGTTTGTTCAGCTAAGGTTCTAAGGTCCGTTAGTGCTTCACGACATCACGCGGCAACCCCGTATTCCCCTCGTTTCTCCATGAAGGATACCGGTACCAACCAAAGTGCCACACCAACACAGCCATCGCTTAAACCATATCGGTCTACGCCGTACAGTCTCCACGATCTATTGCTGTTTACCTAATAAGTGCCCCCAGATCCGAGTGTAGAATCTATAGTAACCCCAAACAAACCCTCAAAAGTAAAGCAATCAAGACAATCAAGAGAGGCAATTTAATGACCTAGATCCTAAGGTATACCCCACTTATTATTCCCCAGCAGAGTCGCCAATTCTGTGATACGGTGGTAGAACCGACTGTTTAATACTGGTTTGCATTTTGAGTTTTTTGTTTGCAAAATGTCGCGGTAAGCTAGAGATGCCACCGACTTTTATTTCATCCAATCATGGAAAAGGAAAAAGAACAGAAAAAACCTTTTTTCGAGATATTCTGAGTACGGGGGTAGATTATAGAAAGGGAAGGTGTTAGCATCCTTTCTATCCATGGTTTTCCATGGGCTCTTAGGTACTTGCTGATTTTTTAAATTGCTTGTGTGTGCTTGTTTTGAAAATGTTTTACTTCGTGATAACCCTTGTATCAGTCCTCAAGGATGTGACGAAGTTTGTTTTGAAAATTTGTTTTGAAAGGTGTTTGTGTGAAAAGTTTTTACTGAGCAAGTACTTAAGATTCTACCTACTCGAAAAAAGATTGTTCGTTCTCATTTCCTTTAGACAGCGCTATCCTGCTATTAAGGAGTAGGTAGCACCGTCGTTGGAGTTGTAAGGGACATTCGAAAGGGACAAGTACAATCACTAAAGCAATAGTTAGAAAACTTTAGTAGTAACCCTAGAGTCTTAAGATCTTTCCGAGGCAACATTTCCGAGGCAACATTTCTGAGGCAACATTCGAATGGGACAATTTGATCTTTTAGACTGGAGGGAAACCACTAAAATCTCCTACGCTTAATTATTGTTTACCGAAGGCAACCGAGGTGAGGTAAACCCTAGGAGTGAATATGTGCATATGAATTGTTTCAGTTATTTAATCTTTGCACATTAGGTGATCTACCGCTTAAATTTCCAGATATTCTTGCCATACAATCCTATTAGCATATATCTAGACAGTTAAATATTTGCAGGAATTTAAAGTGCAAAAAATAAACCTAGCTATTAAAAGGCTTTGACAGTTATATAATTATCTCAATGAAAAATAGGAATGCGGAAACTTAAAACCCTAATTAAAACTATTACAAACTCAGAACAGGTACAATAATAATAAAACAAATTAAAATGCGCGCGGCAAATTAAATGCGAGGAGAAATTGAGAACCCTAAAATCTAACTAAAAAAATGAGTAAGTTATTTTTTGAGAAAAGAATTAATTAAATTATGTACAATAAAACCCTAATTGTAATTATTTTTAATTACAAAAAGAAGTTGAAATTAACCTAATCTAAACTAAATTAAATAATTTCAAGAAAATAAAATATTTGGTAAAAAAGATTTTTTGTATTTTTCGTGATTTTTATTTGAAAAAAAAACAATTTAATTACAAAATTAAAAACCTAATTTCTATTTAATTTTAACTGAAACAAAATAATCAAATAAACTAATTAACCTAATTTATTTTCAAAAAAATATTAATTTGAATAAATAATATTTAATTCCTGTATTTTTGTGATTTGTTGATTTTTTTTAGTTTTTATAAAAAATAATAATTTTTGTGTTAATTAATTAAAACAAAAATGAAAAAATTAATTCAAGAAATTAAAAAAGGAAATAGAAAGAAAATGCAAACTGGGCTTGTATGCTAGCAAATGGGGGGTGCCAATCTGAATTTTTCAAGCCCAAAAACCCTTCAAGCTCGGTCAGCATTTGATTCCTTGTAGCGTTGACTTGAGGGTGCATCATGGTCCCTCACTTCCTGTGCATTGGATTGAATGGATGATGAATCCATTGGCTGGATGTTGGCGGAGTATGGTGGACACCAGGATGAGAGATATGCTGGATCTGTTGAAAGAAAATAAAAATAAAGGGAATGTTGGGAACTGGGATCGAACCCAGGTCCATATGCTTAATATCAATGCCTCGTTGCCATCTGCGCTAGGTGTTTTAACTGTTAGTATAATGAAAAGAAAATATAATATAAAGAAAACAAGTCATTGACTCCCACGCGCGCGAAATTTCAAATGGGAGAATGGCTAGTTGCCACGCCATCGTCTCTTTCCCCAGGATTATCGCTTTTAACATTAACCCTTTACCTACGGACAAACTCGTAATTATAGGCTATAGTGACGGTTTCTTATACGTGGCTAAAACCTGCAAAAATCTTAAAACGAAATTCAAGCAACATAAATTCCATGCAAGGGCATGAATCAACTGTACTTCATCCCCTGAACATGAAGAGGCCCTTGATTTGGCCCAATTTTTCCTCTAGCCAGGGTTCCCCAATTTGGAGCTCACGAACCCTAACTTTGGAAAATAGCTATTCCTGCATCAAAATTGAAATCCAGGCTATCAAAAAGCTTCCTAGCATGATCCTAAATATGTATATGCAAGCAAATTGGATTAAGAATGCATAAAACTAGAGGAACAAGTTTGAGTTCAGAGGATGCAAACCGTGATGTATATCGGGCAATTCTAGTGGTTTGATGACTTGGGAATGATTGTAATAGCTTCAATGCACGCCCAGGAATAGATTGCTAGCTTCAAATTACCTTGAATCGTCCTATAGACTAAAAATCGAATCCCACTTTTTTCAAGAAATCAACATTTTGTTTGATGCTTTTCACAACTGCAAAACCTTGTTTTTTGCTTTGTATACGTCCAATATATATCTAGGAATGAATTAGGGTTACAAACTTGGATTGAATCTTGGCAATTATGAGAGATTTGATTGGATTTTCAAGCTACATGTAAACTTGCTATTTTGGCCAAATCATCCCTTTCTTGTACCAATTATGCTTGATTCATTTTGGCCTTGATAACTGAGCATATTTTGATTGCCAACCTGTCCAAAAACCAGATCAAATCATATCTTTGCTATTATTCATCAATTATTTGATTTAATTCAATTTTTAATTAATAAAAAACCTAAATAAATTGAAAAATGAAGCAAATAATTTTTGGATGAATATTTGGGTCGTGGACCACATTATAAGTGAGGTGCAAGCATAAAAAGTTAGGCCCATTTAGCAAAAATGCATTTTTGAGCATATTTGACTTTTGGCAAATTTGCAAAAAGGGTCAACTTTGACAAGGCATATCTCCTCCAATTTTAATCCTAGAGAGTTTTTCCTGGACTTTTTATAAAGCTTAGAATGTCCCCTAAGCAACCCTTTTGGTCTCATCTCAATTGAGTCTTCCATGTTCATGTAAGAAGCTTTGACCCAAAAGGTGTTTTTGTTTACTTTTCAAGAGGACCCATAATGTAGAAATTCATATCTTTTTATTAGTGCATATTTAGAACTTGTGGGCTGAGGATTAGTTGTAGGGAATTGCATCCTCTTAAAAATGAGCCTTGGATAGAAAATTTGTGATAAAGCATGTGGAAGTTATGCTTGGTCAAAATTTGGTTGACTTTTACTAAGAAACCCTAATTTAGGAACTTTTGGGTTTTGATGAACTTGGAGCATTCCTTGAGGAATCATGATCAACCCTTGATCAAATGATGAAAGTCAACTCAAAATGTTAATGTTGACAAAAAATATTGAAGTTTGACTGTATGTGGGTCACAATTGACTTTTGACCTAATACAGTCGATTCTCAAGCATCTGAGCAGTTGACTGAGCAAACATCTTGTGCAAGGCATGAAACTTGACATGTAGGGTCTTGAGAACATATTAAGACCAAGGAGAGCACATGAGGCCTTTGTGGTTCACCCATCTTGATGAAAATGGAAACCCTAATTTGAGGTACACTGCCTTAGGAGAGAGTTTGTCTGGTCAATTCTTGGGCAAACTTGAGCAAATTGAGGATCTCTAGGAGTATGTATTGAGTAAAATGAGAGGGAAAATTTTGGGGTACAACATCTTGCAACATTGGTAATCATGGTTATACGATGACCCACGCCTGTCCCGTTTACATCCAAAGATATGATTGCTTACCAAATCAATGGTAAAACAACAATGTCAAAGGAAAAGAAAATGAACAAGAAAGACTTGTTGAGTAGGTAGAATGCTCCTAATTACTTGCTCAATTTCAAACAAACATCCTTTCTATTTTCAAAACAAACACCTACACTTTCAAACATCTTACAAAATTGAAAACATTTTTAAAAGATCAACATCTTTGTATACATTCTTACGAACGAGAATCATTACAAAGATTTACTAAACAATGGCCTCTTTATAAAATACTTTCAAAAACTACACAAAGCACAATTTCAAACAAAAGAAAGTGATCTAGCAAGTAACTAAGAGCCCATGGAAAACCATGGATGAAAAGGGTGCTAATACCTTCCCTTTTCATAATCTACCCCCCGAACTTAAGAAATAATCTCAAAGGTCTTTCCTGTGCTTTTTCACCTTTCCTTATGGATAAAAGAAAAGTTGATGGCGACTCTTGCTAACCGCAACATTTGCGATAAAACGTAAAACACTCAAGTCAGTTCTCCCACCGTATCACAGAACTGGCGACTCTGCTGGGGACAAATCTTAAAGTGGGGTTACCTTAGGGCTAGATCACATTTACTTGCTTTCATTGTTTGACTTATATGCTTTACATTATGGTTCTTTGTTTTGGTTTGAATCCTCTACCCGGATTTGGGACACCTTATAGGTAAGCAGCAATACGTTGTGGAAACTGTGCGGGGTATACCAACATGGTCTAAGCAATAGCTACGTTAGTGCGACATATTTGTGGGTATCGGTATCCTTTTAGTTAATCAAAGAGAATACGGGGCCGCTGACTGATGTCATAAAGCACTAATGAATTTTTAGAACCTTTACTTGACTAACTTGGCCTTTAAGATGTAGTGAGATGACCGGATTTGGTGCAGTCCGAAGTTGGTAGATACTCGATACTACACTCATTGAGGTTTGGTTTCTTGAGATATTTCGGTCGCCATTAAAGAGGCTTGTGCTGAAACAATGACCAAGGAAACAAACTAGTGATATTGAGCTCCTTAGAACCCAGTTACTATTACTAGGACAGGTTTGAGCCAACTAAACTTCAAGAGGGTACTTACCTATGAGACCCCATGCAAGCCTAAAACTAAGGACTTGTTTTCTTTGTTTGTATATACATACTTGTACATAACATCATGAACATCATAACATTATACACATTCACTAACCATTTCAAGGATTTTGGGATTCATCTTTGTTCTTGTTTTGTAGGATATGGATTCTCTTTGCAGGAAAACTATTCAAGTCAACCTTGTAAAGATCCCTCCACAACTTAAGGAGTTAGCCTCAAGGATTCCTGAAAATTCTCCATTCACCGAGAGACATGGTCGCCTACTTAACTTGGTCACCTCCAACACAAATGAGGACATGATGAAGGTGTTCTTTCAGTTCTTTGATCATTTACACCATTGCTTCACATTTCCCTATTATCAACTTGTGCCAACTTTGGAAGAATTCTCCCAACTCTTGAGGATTCCCATTCTCAATCAACTTCCTTTCAACGGTACGGAAAGAGACCCAAAGCCAGAAGAGATTTCTCAAGCTCTACACTTGCACTCATCTGATGTCACAACTCATTGGGAAACAAGGAGCGGTGTCAAAGGTTTCCTAGCTAATTTCTTGTCCGAGAAAGCCCAAAACTGTTGGAACTCCTTGGATTTGCAAGCCTTTGAGGAAATTGTGGCTCTCCTAATCTATGGGATGGTTTTGTTTCCAAATCTTGACCAACTCATAGACGTGAACGCCGTCAAAATCTTCATATCCCGCAACCCAGTGCCTATATTGCTAGGGGATATCGTACACTCTTTTCACACTTGCGCAATAAGTAAAATAGGTGTCCTTATGTGTTGCACTCCTCTCTTGGCAAGATGGTTTATTTCGCATCTTTCCCGATCTGTGTTGAAGAACGATCAAGGTTCAAGGTGGTCACAAAGGTTGATGACGCTCAAACATTCATACATTCATTGGTGCTCCCGATCCATAGAGAATGTTACTATTCTTGACCGTTATGGATAATTTCCTAATGTCCTGTTACTTGGCATTAGAGGAGGTATCACCTACAACCCCTGCTTAGCCTTAAGACAGCTTGGTTACGCCCGAAGAGATGGCCCGCATGAAATGTTGATTCAAGGTTTGGTATTTGACTAAGAGAACGACGATCAAGGTCTTCGCCAGAGATTTATCTGAGCTTGGAAGATGTTGAACAAGGTATATAGCAAGACTTTGGGGTACAAGAATTCCATCCCTCTTGAGCCTTACCTCAAATGGGTATGAACTCGTTCTCAGAGTCTTATGATGCCTTATCCCTCCATTCTCCCGGTAATCATGGAACCTGTCATGGAAGGGGATGTTCCATACACTATCCTACATCTTGACATGCCCACCACTCTGGAAGACCTACAAAGGGATTGGATACAACTCATGGGGGAGCGAGATACTTTCGAAGCCCAATTCTACGCAAGCAAGAAAAAGGGTTTGGAACTCACTAGGCTACTTCATGAGGAGCAGACTTTGAATGCCTATATTGCACCAAAGAGGATGCGTACTACCTTTCTATCTTAGAGTTTCTTGTATTTGTTTTGCCCAAGAAGGAAATGATGTACTCAAGCTCTAATTTATTAATATAACATGTGTTTCCTTTTTGTCTAAAACAAATTTGAGTCTTAAAATCCTTGAAATCATTGCATATGCATTTACCCTTCATCATAACATAAACAGGTTTCTTGCAACAAGTCTCCTCATCTCTCTAATGTTTATTTCAGTAAGATGGATCTCGAGCAAACGGTGAAGGATCTCCAAGCTCAGAATGCACAATTTCAACAGTTGTTCTTAACTATAGCCAAAGGACAAGAAGAGTTGAAGACCTTGCTGGTTGAAGAGAAGAAAAAGAAGACGAAGAAAATAACCGAAGTTCTAAACATGGGAAGAAGATTCCAAGGGCAGACAAGAAGGGCTTTAGACTTTGCAACGACATCTGGTGAGAGAGATAATTAAGATCGGAAAGGCAAAGAAACAGTGGTCCAGTCAGAGTCAGAAGAGGAAGAGGAAGAAGAAGATTATTCTGAAGAACAATACCCTCCAGCCAGCGACAAGTATAAACATCTAGAAGAACGGTTGAGTGCAATGGAAATCCAAAAGTGCATGGCTTGGACTTTGAGGAGTTGGGATTAGTGTCAGGGATTGTCATTCCTCCAAAATTCAAAGCACCCGTATTCGCCAAATATAATGGAGTCTCATGCCCCAAAATGCATCTCCGGTCCTACGTGAGGAAAATCCAGCCCCATACCGCTGACAAAGACTTATGGGTACACTTCTTCCAAGACAGTCTGTCTGGTACACAACTTGATTGGTTTTATCAGTTAGAAAGAGCCAATGTTCATAACTGGGAGGATCTTGCTGCTTCCTTTTACAAACAATACCAATACAACACTGATATGGCACCTACCCGTACTCAACTCCAGAGTATGGCCATGGTTTCAAATGAAGGCTTCAAGGACTATGCGCAAAAATTGAGGGACCTGGCAGGGAGAGTCCAGCCCCCTTTATCTGAAAGAGATTCAGTTGATATGTTTTGGGCACCTTGTCCGAACCATTTTTCAATCACTTAATTGGGAGTTCATCGGCAAGTTTTACTAAATTGATATTGACCGGAGAAAGGGTAGAAGTCGGGATAAAGAATGGGAAGATTCAGAAAGATGCATCCTCTACTACTGTAAGGAAGCCATTCATCAGAAAGAAGGAAGTGGTTACTGTATATCCTCATAGAAATCAAGATAGGGTCGAACGTTGTCCAATGGTGGGGGCTGTTATGATTCCTAAACATGCGCCTGATCAACAAAGAAACAACCAACCAAGGATGGAAAGACCAGTCAGATAGTTCACCAGAATTAACATGATCCTATCTCAAGTATTGCCACATCTGTTAAGATCCAATCTAGTGACTTTAAAAGAAGCTCCAAAGAACCCTAACACAACCTCTCCTCATTATCATCCTAATGCTCGTTGTGCATACCACTTTGAAAGTCTCGGCCACGACACTAACAATTGTTGGGCTCTGAAGAATAAAGTATAAGACCTCCTTGAAGCCAAAGAGATTGAATTCGATGCGCCAGAAAATCCCAATGTCATTTCTGCCCCTATGCCCAAACATGGCCATAATACCAATGCTATTGAGGAAGATATGTTTGTTACTTCGGTTGATGAACTTATGACCCCACTCCTGACTATCAAAGAGAACTTGTTGAATTCCGATGTTTTCCCGGGCTATGATGAAAGCTGTCATTTCTGTTTGTCCTCACCAATCAGTTGTCCTTTGTTGAAATCAGGTGTTCAGTGCCTAATAGATAACAAGGAAATTTTGTTCGAAAAGACTTCTGTTCCAACTGTTTCTTATAATGATGTTTACATCGTGACCATTTCCGACAATTCTTCCAGGGTCTCCACCAAAAGACCCGTTAGAATTACATCAGTTCCAAAAATAGCTCCTTTGATAATTACAATGCCTGGACCAGTCCTGTATTTATCAGACAAAACCGTACCATGGAATTATGGAGGGGATGTCTACTACCATGGTGTCAAGCAAGATTGGCAAGCTGCCGAAGATTCAAGTTCTGAGAAGGTTGACTCCGATATCAGTAGTATCGCTGGAACAAGCAAGATCACTCGAAGCGGAAGGGTTTTATCTCCATAGATAGCCCCTCCAAAAGCTATTTTTGGACCCGTAATCATTCATGTTGTTGTTGCTCCCCCAAAGGCTATTTCCAGTCCTACAATCATCTCCACTAATACTCCAACTGAAAAAACTGTTACAACTCATGTTATCACTTCTACTGACACTCCTGCTGCTGAGTTAACCGAGACTCGAGGAAAGGTGTTTTGGTTGAGTCTGTAAAGATGAAGACGCAATCATTGGCTATCTCTGAGACCTCCCGGAAAGAGATGGAGGAAATTCTAAAGATCACAAAAAGAAGTGACTACGATGTAGTTGAGCAATTGAGGTAAACTCCATCTAAAATTTCCATGCTAGATTTACTAATATGTTCTGAGGCGCGTGCAAAGGCCTTGGTAAAATTCCTGAAAACGGCCCATGTACCCCGAGAAACATCTGCCAACCAGTTCCAAGACTGTGTAGCCAGCTTGACTGCAGATAATGGTCTAGGTTTTTCGGATGCTAATTTAATGCCCAGAGGAAAGAAGCATAATAAGGCATTGCATGTCTCAGTGGAATACAGGGGTACAACTCTAGCTCATGTGTTGGGTGACACCAGTTCGTCTCTGAATGTTTTGCCTAAAAAGGCTCTTGATAGGCTTGACCGCGAGGAATTGACATTGAAGCCAAGCAACATAGTAGTGAGGGCCTTTGACGGCTCAAAAAGGATGATGCATGGGGAAGTGGATATCCCCATAAACGCTGGAACCCAAACATTTGATTCAACTTTTTATGTAATGGACATCTACCCTTCATACTCCTGCTTGCTAGGCCGACCATGGATCCACAATGATGGCGTTGTTACTTCTACGTTGCACCAAATGCTGAAATATCCAATTCAAGGGAAGATTACCACCGTTCATAGATAAGAAGAGTAAATGATCAGCCATCTCAATTCCTTCAGATATGTGGAGTTAGATGGTGAATTTATTGAAACTCCATTCCAACACTTTGAAGAAGTCCCGCAAGATGTGGCAGTAACCAAGGTTGTGTCTCAACTTCCCATGATTACTAGGCCTCCACTCAGGATATCGTCTTTGAAGGACGCCAAGGCAGTGATAGAAGAAGGTGGGTGCACTATTTGGGGACAAGTCCCAGATATCCCATACAAATATGAAAAGTTTGGCCTAGGTTTCACTTCAGGTGCTCAGAAGGTTGTACGCCGCGCTCGTGCTAGAGGACCACCCTTGAAGATCAGAAACCGTGAAGTCAACGCGGTAGAGGATGATGAAGACGGTTGCAAACTGGAGGAACGGATCTTCCCAACTGTCAGTGGAGGGCTCAACAATTGGGAGGCTAGAGATTTTGTCCCAATCACTTTTATCCCACAGTAATTCGTCTTTACATTTTGTTGGATCTGTAATATTAAAACAATTCAGACTCTTAAAGCCTTGTGTCTTACCCGAGGCACAATGGTCCATTTGTAAGGGTTATTATCTCATTTCCATATGACATCAATGAATCATGGACGCTTTTGCATACAAACTATGTGCTCATTGTTTTTCTTTTTACATTTTTATTCCTTTCAAAGATAGTTATACTCTTACACACACTCACACTCACAATGCAGGTCTACATCCATTCGAGATCGCATGGGTAACGGTTTTGCTATGGCTTTATGTGACTCTGAAAATCTAATCTACCAAGCCGGAGATGAAGGTGAGGAAGATTGTGAAGTACTAGGGGAACTTTCCAGATCAGTAAAACAAGAAGAGAGGACCATTCAACCCCATGAGGAACTCATGGATACAATCAACCTAGGTACCCAGGAAGACAAAAGAGAAGTCAAGGAGGGTGCCAATATGGAACCCAATGTCAAAGAGCGTCTGATTCAGTTGCTACACAAATATGTTGAGGTCTTTGCTCGGTCGTATGAAGACATGCCAGGACTTAATGCAGATATTGTGGTACATCGTCTACCTACAAAAGAGGATTTCCCACCAGTAAAACAAAAGGTTCGTCGCATGCGACCAGATATGTCGGGGAAGATTAAAGCAGAATTCATGAAATAATTCAATGCTGGATTCTTGGCCGTCACCTCCTATCCGCAATGGGTTGCCAATGTTGTTCCCGTGCCCAAAAAGGATGGCAAGGTACGAATGTGCGTGGACTACAGAGATTTGAATAGGGAAAGACCTAAGGAAAATTTCCCACTTCCCCACATTGACATCCTAGTTGACAATACGGCACAACACAAAGTGTTTTCCTTCATGGACAGTTTCTCAAGATACAACCAAATCAAAATGGCGCCCAAGGACATGGATAAAACAACTTTTGTCACACAATGGGGGACATTCTGCTACAAGGTTATGCCATTCGGACTGAAGAATGCGGGGGCAACCTATCAGCGTGCCATGGTAGCTCTGTTTCACGACATGATACATCATAAAATAGAGGTCTATGTGGACGACAAGATAGCTAGATCTCAAACACAAGAAGAGCATCTCGATCATTTACATAAACTGTTTGAGAGACTAAAGAAGTACAAGCTGAGGTTGAACCCAAATAAATGCACGTTTGGAGTAAGGTCTGGTAAGCTCTTAGGCTTTGTCGTCAGCAATAAAGGTATTGAAGTAGATCCTGCCAAGGTGAAAGCGATACAAGAGAGGCCTGCTCCTCGTAATGAAAAGGAAGTCAGAGGATTCTTGGGACGTTTAAACTACATTTCCAGATTCATTTCTCACCTGACAGCTACTTGTGAACCAATCTTCAAACTACTGAAGAAAGATCAAGTAGTCAAATGGAACGATGAGTGCCAAGCTGCTTTCGACAAGATCAAAGAATACATGCAAGAGCCTCCTGTTTTGATGCCACTAGTCGAGGGAAGACCATTGATCATGTATCTGACTGTTTTGGAAAATTCAATGGGGTGTGTGCTAGGGCAGTATGACGAGTCTGGCCGAAAAGAGCACGCTATTTATTACCTGTGCAAAAAGTTTACCGACTATGAAACAAGATATTCACTGCTCGAGAAAACTTGTTGCGCTCTGGCATGGGCTGCTCGCCGGCTAAGAAAGTATATGCTGACCCGTACTACCTTATTGATATCTAAAATGGATCCCATAAAATACATCTTCGAGAAACTTGCTCTCTCTGGGAGAATAGCGATATGGCAGATGATCCTGACCGAATATGACATACAGTATACTACCCAAAAAGCAATAAAGGGCAGTGTACTAGCTGATCACCTTGCTCACCAAGCTGTAGAAGACTACCAGTCCATGAAGTTCGAATTCCCATATGAAGACATCATGATGGTAAACAACTGTGAAGAACTCAGGCCATGTAACAGACCTAAACAAGGATCCCGATGGAACCTGGTTTTTGATGGGGCATCTAACGCACTCGGAAATGGTATTGGTGATGTACTCATATCTCCTGAAGGGTGTCATACTCCCTTTACGGAAAGACTCTGCTTCAATTGTACAAATAACATGGCGGAATACGAAGAGTGCGTCTTTGGTCTCAAAGTTGCCATAGACTTGGGGATCAAATCTTTGAATGTATTCGGAGATTTAGCTTTGATTATCAGCCAGATAAAAGGGGAATGGGACACCAAACACCCTAACCTTATCCCTTACAAAGAACATGTTTTGACGTTGCTCCCACATTTTGAGAAGATTACCTTCGAGTACTTCCCGCGAGAAGAAAATCAGCTAGCGGACGCACTAGCCACAATGACATCTATGTTTAAACTTAAATGGGATAACAAGGCTCCACAGATCACCATTGAACGAAGGGATGAACCAGCACACTGTCACGAGATTAATACTGAAGAAGTAGTGGATCATCCTTGGTTTCACGAAGTCAAGAGGTATCTCGAGGATCAATAATATCCAGAAGGAGCTTTAGTAAACGATAAGAAGTTCTTAAGGAGATTCTCTGCTAAATTCTTTCTTAGTAATGGCATTCTTTACAAACGCAACCATGACTCTGTTACTTCGGTGCGTAGACAAGTTTGAAGCTGAAAGGATCATGGCTGAGTTGCATGAAGGCACTTTTGGAACCCATTCCAGTGGGCATATGATGGCAAAGAAAACCCTACGGACAGGCTATTACTGGTCTACCATGGAAGAAGATTGCTATCAACACTCTCGAACTTTTCACAAGTGTCAGATTTATGCTGACAAGGTGCACAGACCTCTGGTTCCTCTGAATGTCTTGACGAATCTTTGGCCCTTTGCTATGTGGGGGATTGATATGATTGGGGAAATCAAGCCAACAGCCTCCAATGGATACCGCTTCATCTTAGTGGCCATTGACTATTTTACAAAGTGGGTGGAGGCAGCTTCTTTCGCTTCCGTTACCAAGAATGTTGTCGCCCGGTTCATCAAGCAGAATCTCATCTGTCGTTACGATATCCCAGAGAGAATCATTACGGACAATGGTACAAACTTGAATAATACTATGGTCACCGCCCTGTGCGAGCAATTCAAGATCCATCATCACAATTCTTCCCCTTACCGGCCGAAGATGAATGGTGTTGTCGAAGCCGCAAATAAGAACATTAAAAAGATCATAGAAAATGACAGTCACATACAAAGACTTGCATGAGATGTTACCATTCTCTCTCCATGTGTATCGTACCACACCTCGCACATCAACCGGGGCAACACCCTATTCTATGGTATACGGCATGGAAGTTGTCCTGCCTATTGAGGTCCAGATCCCCTCTCTAAGAATTATGAAGGATGCAGGGTTGAATAAAGACGATTGGATCCAGACTCGACTTGATCAACTGAACTTAATTGATGAGAAAATACTTACTGTTGTTTGTCATGGTCAAATATATCAAAAACGAATGATCAAGGCTTTCAACAAAAAGGTCAGACGACAAGTATATCAAATTGGAGATCTGGTGATCAAGCGCATCATACTTCCACAAGATTATCCCAGGGGAAAATGGACTCCTACATACGAAGGACCATTTATAATCAAAAACATATTCTCTGGTGGAGCAATGATCTTAACCACCATGGATGGCGACGGCCCGTCGCACCCTGTAAATGCAGACATAGTCAAAAGATACTACGCATAAGAGACCCGCTAGGTTGACACACCTAGGAAAAACAAGGGCATCCCGGCGAACCAAAAAGGTTCGGGAAAAAATTAGTGATAAAATAAAAAAAATTTGTACACCCGACAAATTGAAAACCCGAAAGGGCGACTTGAGCAAAAAGGGTATCCCGATGGACTGAAAACCCAAAAGGGCAGTCCAGGAAAAAGTTAGGGAATTAAAGTGTATGACTATGTCCCGTTGGATCACCTTTACGGATGACCTTTGGCTTCAACTGACAAACTCAGCGGTTCTGATCAATCCAATCAACTTCAGACAAGGCAGCAAGTAGACAAGATGCTCAGAGACACGAAGGCTATAGCAGAATGGGAACCCCATGGGATTATTGCACATAGCTATCTTTTCTTTGTATCAAATTTAATTTTTTTACGATGGTATTCTCTTACTAGAATGTTTGTCTCATTGTACAAAAATACTTACTCAAATTCAATACAAAGATATCCCTTTGAAAGTGCAAAACTATCTGTTTTTTATTTACTCTTATGTTTTGTTTACAAAAACGTCCAATCATTCATTTTTAAACATATGCATTTGAACATAATTACTGTTTACAAATAAACAAAATAGAAAGGCAATCACTGATGGATTTCAGAGGTAGGGAAATCTATTTATGCTATTTCCATAAGTCCCCCGCAGTGTGTAGTTTAATCCCCAACAGATTAAAACTTCCTGGTTATCAATCCCCAGTAGAAGTCACCAGATTTCTCAAAATTTCCCCAAGCAAGATTTTTCAAGCAGTACACGGCATTTCCCTTACAACATAGTTTATTTCTCTAAGGGGATTTCATCAACACTTCAACCTCACCAAATGAAGACTTACATATCCTCAGTAGTGGTCAGGGATTTATTTTCCCCAATCCAAAAACAGCGCAACAGATTAGCTCACATACGCATACATTGCATCCATATATCATAAACATTGATAACACAAATTTATTATACCATGCATTTCATACAGCATGACTTTGCATTTTAGCTAACATTTTACCCTTTTCAGGACAAGGTTAACAGCTACCATTGGCAATATTCAAAGTTTTCAGATACAGTTCAGATACGCTCCAGACACGGATGCCATTATGATACTCATTCAGATTCAACTCTCATATACAGTTAGATATGCTCCAGACACGGATGCCATTCTGATACTCATTCAGACGCAATTCTCAAGATACAGTTCCGATACGCTCCAGACACGGATGCCATCCTGATACTCATTCAGACTCAACTTTTGATACAGTTCATATACGCTCCAAGAATGGATGCCATTCTGATACTCATTCAGATCCAGCTTCTCAGATACAGTTCAGATACGCTCCAGACACGAATTCCATTCCGATACTCATTCAGAGTCAACTTTTCAAGATACAGTTCAGATACGCTCCAGACACGGATGCCATTTTGATATTAATTCAATTTCAGACTACAAACATAGCTCAACAATCACTTCCGGATGGCATCTACAAGCCCATATCAAACAAATTTCTATCATCTCTCCAAATGTCATCTTTAAGCTCATTCCCTCAACCATCACATCACCGAGTGCAAATTTCTGGGCACTCTAGTGTTCAATCATCTTCCACCTTCGAGTCACGAATGGAAAAACATGCCAATCTAACTCTTCAGGATTAAGAAGATTGAACAGGGGCAGCTGTTGTACCCCAAAATTTTCCCTCTCACTTGACAAGAATTTTCTCACAAAATCTCCCTTGACTCAAGACTGCACTAGGATTTGATCAGCTCAAGACACCTCCTTAAGCACTGATGACCAAAATTATGTTTTAAGATTTCACAAGGATTTTTGAACTTACAATGCCCCATATGAACTTCAAAGGTCATTATGGACCCTTTAGATCACTCATGTCAAGTTTCAATCCTTGGATCACATTTTTTATCAGTCAATTGAGCAGTTGACCTAAAAATCAGTTGTATTGGGGGAAAAGTCAACTTTGGCCAATTTGCAGTCAAACTTCATGATTTTTGATCCACATCAACATTTTAAACTCATATGTATCATTTGATCAAGTTTGGGCCACAATTCCTCAAGAAATTTGATCAAATCTCCAAAAGGGCAAAATGGTCAAAATTAGGGTTTTGACTGGAAAAGGACAATTTCTGATTTTTGACCTAGAAAATGGTCAATTGGTTTAAGGCATGATATCAAGAGTCAAATTGCATCATTTTGATCTAATGACATGGTTCAAAACATTGCAAGTCCATAGGATTGACAGATGAATTTTGCAGTCAACTGATCAAAAGTCAACTGTATATTGAAAAGTCAAACTTTGACTTTTTGGTCAAGTTCAAGTTCCAAAGATCATAATTCATTAGGACATGTCAAAATATGAAACTTATTCATCAAGAAATCAAAAATTCAATATTTCATTTTGAAAAGTCAAAATTTCTAAACTTAGAAATTTTTCTAAGTGTTGGAAATTTCATGTTTTTTCATAACTTTGAGCAAAATTTTCACCATGATGCAAGATGATTCAAGAGAAACCTCCAACATGAAAGTTGTAGATCTCCATGAAATCTACAACTTTGCTTTACATAAATCCTTCCAAATGAATGGATTTCAAGTTATAATTTTATGAACATAGGGTCATGAAACTAAACACTTAGTGAAATTTTGCCCTAATTTGGTCAGGATTTTGACCCAACTTCATGGCACTTTTTCATAAGTTCCAAGGGGAATCATCAAAATAAATTTAAAGAGGGGTTGTAGAGCACATTGCAAGATTTCCAAAATGTCCAAGAACTCCTTGAGATCATCCTTGAGTAGGTAGAATCGAAGAGATGAAGTTATGGTTTTATCACTTGAATTACAAGTCATTTTTTATGAACACATGAACCAAATCCATGCTAGACTGCATAATCTTTGCTTTGCTGGCCTCAAACTTGTTTATCACTCAATAATTAAATGTTTACACAGCTGTTAGGTATTTGATTCAAGTAATTGAGCTATTATCTAAGTTGCATTTTCATTAATGGCACAAAGTTAACATTGTCATTCTTGTAAAGCAAGCTTTTTGCATAAAGTTCATTCTTGAGCCTCTAACTTGTTCCCGCTGATCACACTCCATCCACAAAGTCAGAAGCATGTTTTTTTAAACCATAACCACTCTATCTTACAAGTACACAAGGCTTTGAAACTTGAATTTCTCCAAACTTGTTACTTATAAATAGAATCACTATTTGTGAGCTAAGGGATGATTTTTAGCACCCTGAAACACTCCCAAATTCCCTTTAGCCAGAAATTGCACAAAAAACTCCATTGATACACAGTTCTGACCTTAAACTTGTATCTCCCATTTCCCTCGTGCGTTTTCCCACAAATTCATTCCTAAAGCTTCCTTACATCAAATAAAACTCATCTCCATCCTTATTCTATAACTGTAACACCATTTACCATAACTTCCATAACCAAAAAATAGAGTATGTAACTTGACTTCTCCAGGCCATTTCAGCCACTCTCAACTCAAGCAAACCATTGCATTAGCTTCCTAAGACCTCAAGGAAGCTAACCTGATCATCACCATCACTTGAAACAAGCTCAAACTCAAAACACGATTTCCAGTTTTGAGGTAAGTTTTCTCAACTTGGAACTCTTCATACATGCATCATCAATAGTTTATTTGTGAACAAAACATGTATATATCATTGCCCTGAAGCTAACCATGTCCATAGTTTCCATTAAATTTGCTTGAGCTTAGAGAATTTTTAAACTGAAATTTCTGAAATTTTTAGGGTTCAGATTAGGGCCATTAAAATTCATGCTTATCTTTGATCTATAGTTTTAATACTTTACATTTCTTGAATCATGAGAAAATTTGCTATAAGTTTCATGTTTAGAGTTTTCATTTTTGATGAGAAATGAGCAAGTTACAGTTGATCTGGCTGGAGGTTGAAGATGAAGTCTTCAGGGCGTGTTTTGCCTTGTATATTTATTGTTTTGATTATATTAACATATGTATAGCCACCCCGGTGGTAAAAGCACGCGCCTGTAACCTATGGGACCTGGGTTCGAGCTCCAGTGGTACCCTTTTCATTTTTCACATTTTTACTTGTTGATTTTTTGTGTTTTTGGCAGGCGCTGGGCCCTTTGGGCCTGGCTTGTTTTTGTTTTTGCTAGCTGACCTCCCTGTTGACTAATGGCACCTCTGGCCCAAATTTATTTATTTATTTTCTTATTTCATTTTTATTTTTTTTAAATATATTTTCTAAATACTGTAAATCATAAAATACAAAAAAATTATAGATTTATATTTTGACTTATTTTATTTTATTTTTCTCACAAAAATAATTTTATTTATTATACTTTATTTATTTTATTAACTAATCTTGTAATTTTAATTAATATTATATTTTTATTTATTTATTTTTTCACACCATTTAAAACATATTATTTTTAATATTAAAAAAGGCCAAAAATATTTTATAATGCTATAAATATTTTTAAGATAAAAATACCAAAAAATACTTTTCTTAAACTTATTTTCTTTTGATTAATTAATAGAACTAGGTTTTCATTTAAAATCTTTTCTTAATAAAATTCAATTTTAATTAATTATTTTCTTTATTTAATTAGGTTAAGACAAAATCCTTTTTTTCATGAAAATCAAACAAAGATACATTTTCTTTACATTTTACATTTTTTATACATTCATTCATTTTATACATTGTATCCATTTAATTTCTTGTACATTAAATATCAAATTCAATTTGGTTGTAATAGATTAATTAGATTTATATTCTTGCAATCCCCATTCAATTTGTACACCCCATTCCCCATAAATGTTGTAATAGTGTACTAACCTTAAATTTCGCAATTTATCGCTTTTATATAACATGCTAGTAATTAGGGTTTGAATGGAAAGACTATGTGATACGGTGGCCAGAATCGGGACTGCTTTTTAGGAATGTTGGTTTGCGTTTTGCGTTTGTGTTCGTAAAATGTCGCGGTAAGCAAGAGTCGCCACCGTCTTTTATTTTATCCAACAAGGAAAGGAAAAAAGCACAGAAAAATTCCTTTTTCGAGATATTTATGAGTACGGAGTAGATTATAGAAAGGGAAGGTATTAGCACCCTTTCCATCCATAGTTATCTATGGGCTCTTAGGTACTTGCTCATCATTTTTAAAATTGCTTCTTTTGTGGGTTTGTGTGCTTTGAAAAGTTTTTGTTTTTGACTTCGATTTAACTCTTGCTTTTGTCTTCAAGAGTGTTACGAAGTGTTTTTGAAAACTTTGTTTGAAAAGAGTGTAAGTGTGAAAAAAGTTTGTTTGGATTGAGCAAGTACTTAAGAACTAATCTACCTACTCAAAAAAAGAATCGTTCTATGTTTGTTTCCTTTAGACAGCGCTATCCCACTATTAGTGAGTAGGTACCACTGTCGTTGGAGTTTGCGGGTCAATTCGAAAAGGAACATACGGTCACTAAAGCAATGTTAGGACGTCTTAGTAATAACCCTAATGTCTTAGATCAATTATTCGAGGCAACAATATCCGAGGCAACCTTTCCGAGGCAACTTTGATCTTTGGACAAAAGGACGACCACTAAAGCATCCTATACTCAATGACGGTTTACCGAAGGCAACCAAGTGGGAGTGTACCCTAGGGGTGCGCATGTGCGAGTGATTCAATTTCAGATTATTTTATCTTTTCACATTTTAGGGTTATCTAACTGTTTTAAAGCTGATCATACATTCTTGTCATGCATCCTAATATCATACATCTAACAGTTTAATATTTTGCGGAATTTAAAAGTGCGGAAATTAAACTAAGCTATTACAAGGCTTCGGGTATTTACATAGCCAAAAACAAACCCTTAAAGAAATAAAGTGATAAATAAAAATAAAGTCCTAATTTAAACTATTACAACTTCTGAGCAGTTACAATAATAGGGTAAAAATAATAATAAAGCGCGCGATGAAATTTATATCGAGTGTGAACTAGGGTTTTGACCCTTCTAACCTAATCAAAAGAAAAATTGTTTTTTGTTGTTTTTAATTATTTTTAAGAAAAGAATTAGGATTTGAAATTAAATATACAAATTAATTAGATAATTAAATTAATTAATGAAAATAATCACATGGCCTATTTTTTAATGTTTTTGGTTATTTTTAAGAAAAGAAAAGAAAATTAAGTTAGAGATAAAAACTAATTGTTCTAATTGATTTTAAATTTATTTACAAAATAATTAAAGTTTTACCTAAAATTAAAATCTAATTAAATTAATAAATTTATTGATAAAAAATAAACCTAAGCCTAATTGGGTGAAAAATATTTTTATGATTTTTTTTGATAAAAAGAAAATAATTAATGGTGTTAGTAAATAAAATAAATAAATTAAAATAAAATAAAATGAATGTAAAAAGAAAGAATAGAGAAAGAAGTTTGGGCCTGGGCAATTATGGGGGGTGCAAGAATCAGAATTCTGGGCCCAAAGATGGAAGTCCACGTTGACTTACTGGATTCAGTGTGTTGTGTTGACTAGGCCTCATGATGGTCTCTCATATGCTAGCCTTCAGATCTAGCTTCCAGGAGGTCCAATGGCTGGATGATGAGGATATATGGTGGTCCCTAGTGTTGTGTACGCATGAGATTGCCTGAAAGAAAATAATATGAGAAAAGTGGGGGACTTGGGATTCGAACCCAGGTCCTGAAGCGTTTTGCACATGCCCTGTAACCAACTGCGCCATTTGTTTTTGTTGTATATAATATAAATATCAATTATTATATATAAAACAAGCGAAACAATAAAATATTTGCGCGAAAATTCAAATGGACGAGTGATGGCTTTCCACGTCTTCGTCTCCCTCCTTGCATCTGTTGGTAATAGTTGAACACTTTTACCTACGGACGTATGTTCGTAGCTATAGGCCTGCATATTCTCAAAATCAATTTCAAGTGTGATAAATAAAAACCAAAGCCATGGATGGCTTCGTCTGAACCTGCTGAGTATAGTGGTGGCCCTTTCATGGCCCAATTTCACCTGTACATCAAGATCCCAATTTGAAACTACAAACCCTAATAATGGTGAAATCCAATATAGTCCATATAAATGCAATTAAACAATATAGAAAGCTTGCAAATGTTCCAAGGAGTAGGAATCTATAACTATTCCATTCTACAAGTACAAGAATGATGCAATTCGAAATCAAGAAAATAGCAATACCGTGACTGACTTACAACGCGTTATAGGGCCTGGAAATGCTTGGTCTTGATTGGTTTTGCTTGCCTACAATCCCAGGAAGCAATTGGAATGGTCAAAGAGTCTTGAATTGGCCTGGAACAATGAAATCGTGTTGACACTTTTTTGATTTTTTTTCAAGTTTTGTTCTTGATCATAGGCCTCCCTCTCTAGCCTCTTTTGGTCTGCACACACTCCTTATGTATTGGGGAGTGAATTAGGGATGAAAGAATGATCACAGTCTTCTTCCATCAATGCTTTTTGATTTTGATTTGATACACCTTGAATATCTTTCTAAAAATGGCCTAATTAAATCTTTTTGTGCACACCATGCTTTTACACGAATTTGATTTGATGCTAGCTGGATATTAAGACTTGAATCATGTAAAAAATCTTTGAATTTCAATGTTTTGGATTTTATATGATTTATTTTGATTTAAAATGATTTAATTCAAATAAAAATCAAAATAAATAATATAAATAAGATAATGACAAATGGAAAAGGCTAGGGCTCGTGGACCATGTTGCCAACTCAAAACAAGTGCAAAAGATTGGGCCCATTTGGCAAAAATTGAAGTTTTGGGCATAGTTGACTTTTGACAATTTTACAAAAAGGTCAATTTCACTAATGCATAACTTCCTTAATTTTGACTCTTTGGAGGTGTTCTTGGACTTTTTAGAAAGCTTGAGATGTCCTCTAAGAAACCCTTTTGGTCTCTTCGCAATTTGATATACCATGCTCATGTATGAAGCTTTGAGAAAAAATGTGTTTTTGTTGACTTTTCAAAATGACCTATAATGTCCAAATTCATAATTTCTTGTGAGTGCATATTTTGAACTTGGGAGCTGAATATGGACTGTAGAGCATGGAATCCTATTCAAAATGATATTTGTATGGGTCATTTCTCATAAAGTATGAGAAAGTTATGCTTGGTCAAAGTTGAGTTGACTTTTCCTGCAAAACCCTAATTTAGCAACTTTTGATTCTTGATGAATTATGAGCAATCCTTGATGAATCATGATCAACCCTTGATCAAATGATGAAATATACTTCAAAATGAGGATGTTGACAAAAAATCTTGAAGTTTGACTGTATGTAGGCCACAATTGACTTTTGCCCTAGCATAGTCGATTTTCAGGCCTTTGAGCAATTGACTGATCAAATTTTCTCTGTAGGGATTGAAACTTGGCATGGATGATCTTGAGAACATATTTGGACAATGGTGAGCATTTGGGATCCCTTGGACTCAAGTATCTTGATGCAACATGAAACCCTAATTTGAGGTAGACTGCCTTAGGAGAGAGCTTGTCTGGTCAACCCTTGGACTTCCTTGAGCAATTTGAAGATATTTCTTGAAATGTTTTGAGAAATATGGGAGGGTAAATTTTGGGGTACAACAGCTGCCCCTGTTCAATCTTCTTAAACCTGAAGATTTAGATTGGCTTGTCTGTCTTTCGTGATCTGAAGGTGGAAGATGATTGAACACTAGAGTGCCCAGAAATTTGCACTCGCATGAAGTAGTATTTGTCTTGTGATGTCGGGAATGGGCTTACATATGCCATTTGGAAATTGATAACATGATATGGGCTTAAAGATGCCATCCGAAGGAGTGTCAATCGCATAAGAGATTCCTTAGCGAGAGCTTGTATACCTGTTGTTGACGAAGATTCCACTGGGGAATGTTGTTCTTTGTTGAGAGAAATAGAATTTTAGGAGCTTCGGTTGTCCGTTATTCTACTGATGAATCATCTCTATTGAAGAGGTGAGAGTGAACTATTATCTGGTCGTAATCCAGGCTTCATAGTGATAAGATCGACTGTTATATGGTTGTAATTCAGGCTTTACAGTGACTTACTGGGGAGATGAGATTAAACTTTCTATCCATTCGTAATCCGGGCTTCGCACTTTCTCAATTCTTATTTGGTCATAATCCAGGCTTCAGAATGGATTCAGTTGTTATCCGGTCGCATCCGGGCTTTAACTTGAACTGAAGGCACACTAATATCCGGTCAACTCCGGGCTTCTTAGTAACTATCCATGTAAACTGTTATTTGGTCGAAATCCAAGCTTCACAGTGTCTTGTACCGCTATATGGCCGTAATCCAGTCTTCACGATGTTCCATACCATTATCCGGTCGAATCCAGGCTTCACGGTGTCATGTACTGCTATCTGGTCGTAATCCAGGCTTCACAATACTTCACTTCTTATCTGGTCGAAATCTAGGCTTCAGAAGAAATCAAGTGGTTATCCGGTCACATCCGGGCTTCCCTTTGACTATTGGGCCTACTAATATCCGGTTGAATCTGAGCTTCATAGTAATTGGCCGAGTAAACTTCTATTTGGTCAAAATCCAAGCTTCACAGTGTCCCTTACCGCTATCTGGTCGTAATCCAGGCTTCGCGATGTCTTCTACCATTATCTGGTCGTAATCCAGGCTTCATGGTCTTGTATTGCTATCTGGTCATAATCTAGGCTTCACAATAACTTCCTGAGCTGTTATCCGGTCGTAATCTGGGCTTCACGGCTGGTGTTTATGATATACCACTATCTGGTCGAATCCAAGCTTCATGGTACTTGATGAGCTGCTATCCGGTCGTAATTCGGGCTTCACGGCTCGCAGGGGATTAAACTATTATCCGGTCGAATCTGGGCTTCATAGCTTGCTTTTAAGAGATACCACTATCTGGTCGTAATCCAGGCTTCGCGGCATTCTGACACTATTATCCGGTCATAATCCGGGCTTCACAATATAATGGAGAATTCAAGATACTATCCGGTCGTGCCCGGGCTTCATAGCTTGAGTTTTTGTGAGAATTTGATTATATCTTTCCTGAAAGGTAAAGGTTAGCTGTATGTAATGCATGATATGTATCAGGCAACGATGTTCTCAAAATAAATGAAATTGTTTTGTATGATGCGCATGTATATGTCATGATGTATGGACATGCAATGTTTTTATGATGTTCTCTTGCTGAGGGAAAATAAATCCCGGATCGCTGCTGGAGAGAAGAGTTAAGTTCTTCGTTTCCGCTGGGGGATAGTGAATGAAGATGATTGTGAGCATAATCCTGTAAGAGAGAATAACTCCTATTGGGAATAATCTAACGAGGAAATGACTCTGTGGGGAAGAGATGCTCTGCTAGATGATCTGTTGATTTGGAGAAATAAAACTCAACTGTGGATGAATTACCGTTGCTAGTGATGATGAACTCTGTTGGGGATAAAATTTCCTGTTTGTGGAAGAAATGAACTCCGCTGGGGATAATCTTTTAGTGGCGACTTCACTGGGGATAATCTTTCTGACTCTACTGGAGATAGCCTTCTATACTCCACTGGGGATAATTTTCCAGACTCCACTGGGGATAATCTTCCAGTGCTGGTGCTAGATAAATTCTTCTTGGGGAGAATCTTACCGACTCATTCACGATTGCGAACCTTAGCTGGGGAAAATTAACACCATTATCCTTTTCTTACTCTGCGGGGAGTGAATGTACCTTAGTCATATTCTTCAGCTAGGTTTATTCCTGTACCTGGCGAATAGAGCAACTATAAGGCTTGGACATTTCTTGTTTGCCCCTATTTTTGGAATTACGAGTAATCGTCTTTTGTTTCGCATGTAAGTATTTATGAACAACAATTATTGTCAAATGCATATATCAAAAATGAACATTGGAAGTTCTTTGCAAAACAAAACAGACAAGGAAAAACAATTTGAAATTTCTTTTTGAAAATGAATTGTATTGATTTTGAAGTTTGGCCTGTAAATAGGCGTTTTTGTACAAGAGGTTGACGTCCTAGTAAGAGAACGCCGCCGAAAGATAGAGTTTATACAATTTATAAAGAAAAACAGTTATGTGAACAATCCCACTGGGTTCCAACTCTGCTATTGCCTTTATATCTTCGAGCATCTCATAACTTTGCTACTTGGTTGAAGGTAGATCAGATTGATTAGTGTCGTCTGAGCTTGATAGTCGATACTGAAGTATGGTTGCAAGGTGATTCAATGAGACATAGTGTTACGCTTTGATCCCTAATTTTTCCTGGACCGCCCTTTCGGGTTTTCAGTCCATCGGGATACCCTTTTTTGCCCAAGCCGCCTTTTCAGGTTTTTGACTTGCCGGGTGTACAAATTTTTTCATTTTCATCCCTTATTTTTGCCCGAACCCTTTTGGTTCGCCGGGAAGCCCTTATTTTTGCCTAGGACAGTCAACCTAGCGGGTCTTTGATTATGCGTAGTATTTTTTCACTATGTCTGCATTGACAGGGTGAGGAAGGTCGTCACCATCCATGGTGGTTAGAATCATAGCTCCTCTCGAGAACATGTTCTTAACCACAAACGGCCCTTCGTACGTGGGGGTCCATTTGCCCCTGGGATCACTTTGAGGTAGTATGATGCGCTTGATAACCAGATCCCCGACTTGATACTCTTGTCGTCTGACTTTCTTGTTAAATGCCTTGATCATCCGCTTTTGATACGTCTGACCATGACAAATAGTAGTAAGTCTTTTTTCGTCGATTAAATTCAGCTGATCAAGCCGGGTTTGAATCCAGTCATCTTCGCTCAAACATGCATCCTTCATAATACGAAGAGAGGGTATCTGAATTTCAATGGGCAAGACTGCCTCCATACCATATACCAAGGAGTATGGTGTTGCCCTTGTTGACGTCCGCGCTGAGGTACGGTACCCATGAAGAGCAAATGGTAACATCTCGTGCCAATCCTTGTATGTCACCGTCATCTTCTGCACAATCTTCTTGATGTTCTTATTATCCGCTTCAACAGCCCCATTCATCTTCGACCGGTAGGGAGAAGAGTTGTGATGGTGTATCTTGAACTGCTTGCAGAGCTCGGTGATCATCGTATTATTGAGATTTGTACCATTTTCCGTGATGATCCTCTCTGGTACACCATATCGACAGATCAAGTTGTCCCAAATAAACTGTGCCACGATGTTCCTGGTTACTGTAGCAAAGGAAGCTGCTTCAACCCACTTTGTAAAGTAATCAATAGCCACCAGAATGAAACGATGCCCATTGGATGCAGTAGGTATGATCTCGCCAATCATATCAACGCCCCACATTGCAAAAGGCCAAGGAGCTGTCAAGACGTTCAGAGGAACTGGAGGTATGTGCACCTTATCAGCATAGACTTGGAACTTATGACAGGTCTGAGAATGCTGATAACAGTCGGCTTCCATAGTAGACCAATACTATCATGCCTGAAGGATTTTCTTTGCCATGGTGTGTCCACTGGAATGAGTTCTGAAAGTACCCTCATGTAACTCTGCCATGATCCTTTATGCCTCGTTCTTATCCACACATCGCAGTAAGGTTGAATCATGGTTACGCTTGTAAAGAATACCATTGCTGATGAAGAACTTCGCGGCGAACCTTCTCAAGAATTTATTATCATTAACAGATGCACCCTCGGGGTATTCCTGAGCCTCAAGATACCTCTTCACCTCATGAAACCAGGGTTTATCTGTTACCTCTTCAGTCTCGATATCACAGTAATGTGCGGGTTCATCCAACCTTTCAATGGTAATCTGGGGAGCCTCATTGTCCCATATGACCTTGAACATAGAAGACATAGTAGCTAGCGCGTCCGCTAACTGATTCTCCTCTCTTGGGAAGTGTTCAAAGGTTATCTCCTCGAAGTGTGGAAGCAACTTCAGTACATACTCTTTGTAAGGAATAAGATTTGGGTGCTCCGTATCTCACTCGCCTTTGATCTGACTGATCACGAGAGCGGAATATATGAACACACTCAAGAACTTAATCCTTAAGTCAATATCTGCTCGAAGGCCCAGGATGCATGCCTCATACTCCGCCATGTTGTTGGTGAAGTTAAAACATAATCGGGCGGTGAACGGAGTATGACAGCCTTCAGGAGATATGATCACGGCGCCAATGCCATTACCCAAATCGTTTGAAGCTCCAACAAAGTACATAGACCATCGGGATCCTTCCTCACGTCCTTCATCCGGTCCAGGTTCTTCACAGTCAGTTACCAACATGATGTTCTCATCCGGGAATTCAAAGTTCATGGATTGGTAGTCGTCTACAGCCTGATGCGCCAAATGATTTGCCAAAACACTTCCCTTGATTGCTTTTTGGGTTGTGTATTGGATGTCATACTCAATCAAGATCATCTTCCATCTTGCTATTCTTCCGGATAAGGCAGGCTTTTCGAAGATATACTTGTTTAGGTCCATCTTTGATATCAATAGGGTAGTGTGAGTCAGCATATACTGTCTCAGCCGGCGAGCAGCCCATGCCAAAGCGTAACAAGTTTTCTCAAGCAGTGAGTATCGGGTCTCACATTCGGTAAACTTTTTGCTAAGGTAGTAAATAGCATGCTCTTTTCGGCCAGACTCGTCATGCTTCCCCAGCACGCACCCTATTGAGTTGTCCAACATTGTCAAGTATAAGATCAAAGGTCTTCCTTCGACTGGAGGCATCAGAATTGGTGGCTCTTGGAGATATTCTTTGATCCTTTTGAAAGTGGCCTGACATTCATCGTTCCATTTTACCACTTGATCTTTCTTCAGTAGCTTGAAGATTGGCTCACAAGTAGCAGTCAGATGTGAAATAAATCGGGCAATGTAATTTAATCGTCCCAAAAATCCTCTGACTTCCTTTTCTGTTCGGGGAGTTGGCATTTCCTGTATAGCCTTCACCTTTGCAGGATCCACTTGAATACCTTTATCGGTAACGAAGAAACCCAGCAGCTTACCAGACCTTACTCTGAAGGTGCACTTGTTCGAGTTTAATCTCAGCTTGTACATCTTTAACCTGTCAAATAGCTTCTGGAGATGGTCCAGATGATCTTCCTCAGTCTGGGACCTTGCAATCATGTCATCAACATATACCTCAATCTCATGGTGAATCATGTCGTGGAACAAAGCGACCATGGCGCGCTGATACGTTGCCCCAACATTCTTCAACCCGAAAGGCATGACCTTGTAGCAAAATGTACCCCATTGCGTAACGAAAGTTGTCTTTTCCATATCGTCGGGAGCCATCTTAATCTGATTGTAACCAGAAAACCATCCATAAAGGAGAAGACCTTATGTTGAGCGGTGTTGTCAACCAGAACATCGATATGAGGCAGAGGGAAATCATCCTTGGGACTCACCCTGTTCAGATCTCTATAGTCTACACACATACGGACCTTACCATCATTCTTCGACACTGGAACCACGTTGGCAACCCACTGTGGGTAAGAAGTGGCAGCTAGAAAACCGGCATCAAACTGTTTCATGACCTCAACTTTGATTTTCTCAGACATCTCTGGGCGTATTCGGCGAACTTTCTATTTCACTGGAGGACAATCTTTTTTGGTTGGCAGGCGGTGAACCACAATATCGGTATCCAACCCAGGCATATCTTCATAAGACCAGGCAAAGATCTCAACATAGTCATGCAACATCTGTATCAACCGCTGCATAACACTAAGCTCCAAGTTTGCACCTATCTTGACCTCTTTCTTGTCTTCCTCGGTACCCAAATTTATTGTTTCCACCGGCTCTTCATGCGGCTGTATGGCCCTCTCTTCCTGAAGTAACAATCTAGAAAGTTCTCCAGGCACTTCACAATCATCCTCACCTTCGTCCTTGTCTTGGTTGATCGGATTTTCGAAGTCATAACTGGCAGTAGCAGAGTCATTATCAGTGGGATCCAGAATGGATGTAGACCTATATTATGATATGTGAGTGTGTGTAAGACAAATAGTTGTTTTGCAAGATAGAAAAGAAAAACAAAGAGCGCAAAATTTGTAATGCAAGAAAAAAGTCCAATACTTTATTGATGATATATGGAAATGACACATAATAAGCCCTCACAAACAACGCCACGGTTTCTCGGGCAAGGCACCGGGCCGTAAAAGTTTCAAATTGTCTGTTACATATTCCAAAACAAAAGTCTATTACTATGTAATAAAAGAAACTGGCACGAAGTCCTTCGTCGTCCAATTTTTCAAACCACCGTTGGTAGTCGGGTAAATCCAGTTGTCGAAATATGACTCTTCATCATCATCTTCAATCGCATTCGCTCCCGGATTACTGATACGCAGGGGAGGTCTTCCAATCCGCGCACGTCGAACAACCCTTTGAGCTTCTGCAGTAAAACCCAAACCAAACATATCAGTCTTGTGTGCAAAGTCAGGGAGCTGGCCCCAATTCGCACACCCACCTTTTTCAACAACAGCCCTAGCATCCTTGAGGGAAGCCATCTTCATTGGAGGTTCGTCAGCAGCAATTTCAGTCGACGCCAGAGTCTGAGAGACTTCTTCAAAGTTCTGACACGGGGTTTCAATGAACTCCCCATCCATCTCCACATACCGAAATGAGTTAAGGTGGCTCACCATGTATTCCTCTTCTCCATGTACCGTAACAATCTTCCCCTTTACTGGATATTTCAACATCTGATGGAGCGTAGAAGTCACTGCCCCAGCCTTATGAATCCATGGGCGACCCAACAGGCAAGAATAAGATGGTCGAATGTCTATCACATAGAATGTAGACGCAAAAGTCTGGGAACCAACCTTAACAGGGACATCCACCTCTCCATGTACCATCCTTTTGGACCCGTCAAAGGCCCTAACCACAATATTACTTGGCTTCAGAACCAACCCTTCATAATCCAGCCGATCTAATGCTTTCTTGGGTAAAACATTTAAGGAAGACCCAGTGTCCACCAACACGTTAGCCAAAGTAGTGCCCCTGCACTCGATCGAGACGTGCAGAGCATCATTGTGATTCCTTCCTTTGTCATTCAGATCTGCGTCGGAGAAACCCAACCCGTTGTCAACAGTCAAACTAGCCACACAGTCTTTGAATTGATCAGCAGATGTTTCCTGTGGCACATGTGCAGTTTTAAGGAAAGCATTTAAAGCCTTTGCATGGGCTTCTAAGCACAACAATAAAGATAACATGGAGATCTTCGACGGGGTTTGTCCCAGCTGTTCGACTACGTTATAGTCGCTTTTCTTGATAATCTTCAGAATTTCCTCTATCTCCTGCCTAGAGGTTTCAACAATGACTTTTTTAGGTGCCTCCATCTCGGGCAGGCCTACCTGTAACTTCTTTGCCTCGAGTGTCAGATGACTCGATGACAGGGGTGATATCTGGTGTAAGAATTGGAACAGCAGTTGACGTACTGGCAGACGAAATGACAACAGGCTTTCGAACAGTTGGAGGAGAAATCTCAGGAGAGAAGAGTCTTTCGCTTCGGGTGACCTTGCTAGATCCGACAATATTGCTGACATTAGTATTAGCCTCTTCATCCTTCAAGTCTTGTTTAATCCCATGATAATACACATCGGCCCCATAGTGCCACGGGACAGCCTTATCCGAAGTGTAAGGGATAGGTCCAGGAACAGTAATGATCAATGGAGCAACTCTCGGAATAGATGAAATCCTAACAGGATTTCTAGAGGAAGCCTTGGAAGGATTGGCGGAAATGGTAATTATGGAAACATCTTCAACAGGAATCAACGGAACCAAAGTTTTCTCGAACAAGATCTCTTTGTTATCCATCAGGCATTGAACACCTGACTTTAATAAATGGCAACCAACAGGTAGGATGGAGCACAGATGGCAACCTTCACCACAGCCCAGAAATAAACCGGCCAACAATAGGTTCTTCTTAACGGTCAACAACGGAGTAGAAATGTCTTCTACGGAAGTCACAAATGAATCATCATCCACAGCATTTACTCTATGCTTGGGCATAGGAGCAGTCAGGACATTGGGTTTCTCTGGAGCTTCAAACTCAATCTCCTTAGCTTCAATCAGATCTTGCACTTTATTCTTCAAAGCCCAACAGTTGTTTGTATCATGCCCTGGGCTATCAGAGTGATAGGCACAGTGGGCGTTCGGATTATACAGCGGAGAGGTGGTACTGGGATTCTTCGGGGCTTCCCTTAGAGTCACCAGGTTAGTCTTCAACAATTGCGGCCGAATTTGAGATAAAGTCATGCTAAGCCAAGTATACTGTCTCTACGATCTCTCTACTCTTTGTTGATTGTTGCATTGTGGGGCAACAGTAGGTCTTGATATTACCACCGCCTTCACTGCTTGGCGGCGCTCAAGTTGGTTCTGGCTCCTCGAGCTGTAAACTGCACTAGATTCCTTCTTGAAAGGCTTCTTTTTTGTACTTGATGAAGCACCTTTCTGTATCTTGCCACTTCTGATACCAGCTTCCACTCTCTCCCTAGTCATAATCAATTCAGTGAACCCAGACGATTAACTTCCGATTAAATGATTGAAATACGGACCCGACAAAGTCCTAAGAAACATATTCACCAACTCCCTATCAGACAGAGGGGGTTGTACTCTTCCAGCCAGATCTCTCCACTTCTGAGCATAGTCCTTAAAACCCTCGCTCGCACCCATAGACATACCCTGGAGTTTAGTACGCGTGGGAGCAAGGTCGGCATTATACTGGTATTTCTTGTAAAAAGCAACAGCAAGGTCCTCCCAGTTGCGGACATTAGCTCCTTCCAGTTGATAGAACCATTCAAGCTGAGTCCCTGACAGACTATCTTTAAAGAAATGAACCCAAAGGTTCCTATCAGCAGTATAGGGTTGAATCTTTCTGACGTACGAACGGAGGTGTAGCTTCGGGCAGGATACCCCGTCATACTTAGCAAAGACAGGAGCTTTAAACTTGTGAGGAATCACCACCCCATATGCTAATCTCAGATCTCATAAATCTAAATCGGGAACCTTCTGAATCTCCATGGCACTCAGACGGTCTTCAAGTTGCTTGTACCTATCCTCAGCAAGAGGGTACTGGTCTTCATCAAAATCAGTGTCATTGTCAGAAACTACTGGGCTAGGATGAATGAGAGAAATCAGTTTCTTATCGCAAGTTGTTCCCGAATATGTGACCCATATTCAGCAGAACCACCTTCTTCTTCTTCTTCTTCTTCTTGTCCTTCAAGATGAGAGTCTTCAAATCTTGTTGCCCTTTGGCTAAGTTCAAGAACATCTCCTGGAATTGAGCATTCTGAGCTTGAAGAGGCTTAATAGCTTGATCAGTAGGTGTTTCAAAAGACATTTTGTGCTGAAATAAACAGCGAAGATAAGAAACCTGTAAGGGTACCTGTAATGAGGTGCATGGTAATGGAATGTGTATGAAATGATTTCAAAGATTTAGGGAGATTCAAATTTGTAAACCAAAATGAAACACACTTTATTAGATAAAAACTCGTAACAATGTTTAACAAATGCCTTTAAGGCGTTTCAAAAGAAATACTGAAAAGCAAATCTAAACTAGAAACAATAAAAGACATCAGAACTCCCATGGTCGTTTTCCCTTCGTGCTGACATAATCGTTGATTATCCTCTCATTCTCAAGCTGCCTTGTAAGCTTCAAGATCTTCCGTTCCTGCTCATGATACTTCTCTCTGTAGGTATCCCTTTCTTCCCTCAACTGGATCCAATATCTCTTCAATGCCCCCAGATCAGTAGGCATATAGGGATAGAGGACTGTATAAGGAACCCCTTCTTCATTAGTATGCTCTATAATCACCGGCAAAACAGCTTCATATGGTATTCCCAGCTTTTGAGCACGGGCTCGAACCCACTGGAGGTAAGGTTGCATCGGGAGAGAAGTCTTCATTCCTAGCTCATGTGGGTTAGACCTGTTCACCCCTCCACAAGCTTGTATAAACCTGCGACGATGTCCCTCAACATCCCCCTTGTAGTCAAAGACAATGCCTGTAAGCAGCAGCTCATGAGGACCATCTCTTCGAGCTCGTCCAAACTGTCGTAAAGCCAAACAAGGATTGTAGGTTATTCCTCCTCGAATTCCAAGCAATGGAACATTGGGGTATTCCCCACATCGATCAATGATAGCTACTTTTTCCATATCTTTAGAACTCCAAAGGATGACCGTATGAGCAATGGACATGATTGTGTAAGCCCAACCTAATCCTTCCTCATTCTTCAATACAGATTAGGGGAGGTGAGAAATAAACCACCTCGCCAGCAGCGGTGTACAACACATGAGAGTTCCCCTTCTCCGCATAGTACGGGTATAAAGAGCATGCAGAATATCACCCAAGAGAGTAGGCACTGGGTTACGAGACATGAAGATCTTGACTGCGTTCACATCAACGAAAGAATCTGGATTCGGGAACAGAACCAAGTCGTAGATGAGGAGAGCCAGGATGTCTTCAAAAGCTTGAAAGTCCAAACTATCCCAGAATGATTGAGCTTGATCGATCAAAAACTTAGCCAAGAAACCTTTAACCCCGCTCCGAATCTCCCAGTAAGATACTACATCAGCCATTTTTAGATGTAGGGCTGAAGCAATATCCTCTGGCCTAGGAGCTATCTCCAAACCTGTAAAGGGTGTATGCTCTAGAATAGATATACCCAGTAAATCAGAAAACTCCTCCAAAGTAGGGACTAACTGATAGTCCGGGAAGGTGAAACAGTGATGTAATGGATCAAAGAACTGGAACAACACACTCATCATTTGCTCATCCAACTTTGAAGTGACCAGGCTAAGGATATGACCATGTCTTCTAACAAAGGAATAAGTATCAGGAAATTTTGAAACTAAGTCTCTGAGCTGAGCAGGGATTTGCACGAAGTTGACTCGAATGGTATTTCTGTGCATAGAAGCCATAATCTACAAAACAGAACAAAGATGAATCCCCTCGGTCTTTGAAATGGTTAGTCTAATGAAATATGCATGCGATGTCATGATGCATGATGTCATGATAAAAACACACCACAGGTATAACAGATAGCAAACATGGTAAGGGCAAACAAGTCACACAATAGCCCTTAAATTTCAGGCTGGCATGGAGTTTAGGTACTACCCTCTTGCAGTTTAGTTGGTTCAACCTGTCCTAATAATAGTAACCGGGTTCTAGAGGTTCTCAATATCACTGACCATCCTTCATCGGTCATAGTTTCAGCTTAGCAATCTTTTCTTGCGGCCGGAACCATCACGAGAGTATGGTCTCAATGAGTGTAGCATTCTGCTACTTTCTATGGCCAAGTTGGTCAATTATAGGTTTTAAGGTCAGTTGATGTTTAATGACCCATATAGCAGCCCCATACTCTCCTTGTTCCTCCACAAGGGATATCGGTACCAACTAATGTGCCACATCAACGTAGCTACTGCTTCAACCGTATCGGCCTACGCCGTACAGTTCCCACACAGTCTATTGCTACTTACCTAAAGGGTGTCCCCAGATCCGGGTTAGGATCTATAGTAACTCCGATACAAAGCCCAAAAATATAAAGCAAACAAAACAAGTAATTGAAAACAATATGATGAACTAATCCTAAGGTACACCCCACTTATTAATATCCCCAGCAGAGTCGCTAGTTCTGTGATATGGTGGCCAGAACCGGGACTGTTTTTTAGGAATGCTGGTTTGCGTTTTACGTTTGTGTTTGCAAAATATCGCGGTAAGCAAGAGTCGCCACCGTCTTTTATTTTATCCAACAAGGAAAGGAAAAAAGCACAGAAAAATTCCTTTTTCGAGATATTTCTGAGTACGGGGGGTAGATTATAGAAAGGGAAGGTATTAGCACCCTTTCCATCCGTAGTTATCTACGGGCTCTTAGGTACTTGCTCATCATTTTTAAAATTGCTTCTTTTGTGGGTTTCTGTGCTTTGAAAAGTTTTTGTTTTTGACTTCGATTTAACTCTTGCTTCTGTCTTCAAGAGTGTTACGAAGTGTTTTTGAAAACTTTGTTTGAAAAGAGTGTAAGTGTGAAAAAAATTTGTTTGGATTGAGCAAGTACTTAAGAACTAATCTACCTACTCAAAAAAAGAATTGTTCTATGTTTGTTTCCTTTAGACAGCGCTATCCCACTATTAGTGAGTAGGTAGCACTGTCGTTGGAGTTTGCAGGTTAATTCGAAAAGGGACGTACGGTCACTAAAGCAATGTTAGGACGTCTTAGTAATAACCCTAATGTCTTAGATCAATTATTCGAGGCAACAATATCCGAGGCAACCTTTCTGACGCTACTTTGATCTTTGGACAAAAGGACGACCACTAAAGCATCCTATACTCAATGACCGTTTATCAAAGGCAACCAAGTGGGAGTGTACCCTAGGGGTGCGCATGTGCGAGTGATTCAATTTAAGATTATTTTATCTTTGCACATTTTAGGGTTATCTAACTATTTTAAAGTTGATCATACATTCTTGTCATGCATCCTAATATCATACATCTAACAGTTTAATATTTTGCGGAATTTAAAAGTGCAGAAATTAAACTAAGCTATTACAAGGCTTCAGGTATTTACATAGCCAAAAACAAACCCTTAAAAAAGTAAAGTGATAAATAAAAATAAAGTCCTAATTTAAACTATTACAACTTGTGAGCAGTTACAATAATAGGGTCAAAATAATAATAAAGCGCACGGTGAAATTTAGATCGAGTGCGAACTAGGGTTTTGACCCTTCTAACCTAATAAAAAAAATTGTTTTTTGTTGTTTTTAATTATTTTTAAGAAAAGAATTAGGTTTTGAAATTAAATATACAAATTAATTAGCTAATTAAATTAATTAATGAAAATAATCACATGGCGTATTTTTTATGTTTTTGATTATTTTTAAGAAAAGAAAATAAAATTAAGTTAGAGATAAAAACTAATTGTTCTAATTGATTTTAAATTTATTTACAAAATAATTAAAGTTTTACCTAAAATTAAAATCTAATTAAATTAATAAATTTATTGATAAAAAATAAACCTAAGCCTAATTGGGTGAAAAATATTTTTATGATTTTTTTTATAAAAAGAAAATAATTAATGGTGTTAGTAAATAAAATAAATAAATTAAAATAAAATAAAATGAATGTAAAAAGAAAGAATAGAGAAAGAAGTTTGGGCCTGAGCAATTATGGGGGGTGCAAGAATCATTATTCTGGGCCCAAAGATGGAAGTCCATGTTGACTTCCTGGATTCAGTGTGTTGTGTTGACTAGGCCTCATGATGGTCTCTCATATACTAGCATTCAGATCTAGCTTCCAGGAGGTCCAATGGCTGGATGATGAGGATATATGGTGGTCCCTAGTGTTGTGTACGCATGAGATTGCCTGAAAGAAAATAATATGAGAAAAGTGGGGGACCTGGGATTCGAACCCAGGTCCTGAAGCGTTTTGCACATGCCCTGTAACCAACTGCGCCATTTGTTTTTGTTGTATATAATATAAATATCAATTATTATATATAAAACAAGCAAAACAATAAAATATTTGCGCGAAAATTCAAATGGACGAGTGATGGCTTTCCACGTCTTCGTCTCCCTCCTTGCATCTGTTGGTAAAAGTTGAACACTTTTACCTACGGACGTATGTCCGTAGCTATAGGCCTGCACATTCTCAAAATCAATTTCAAGCGTGATAAATAAAAACCAAAGCCATGGATGGCTTCGTCTGAACGTTCTGAGTATAGTGGTGGCCCTTTCATGGCCCAATTTCACCTGTACATCAAGATCCCAATTTGAAACTACAAACCCTAATCATGGTGAAATCCAATATAGTCCATATAAATAAATTAAACAACATAGAAAGCTTGTAAATGTTCCAAGTAGCAGGAATATATAACTATTCCATGCTACAAGTACAAGAATGATGCAATTCGAATTTAAAAAAATTGCAAATACCGTGACTGACTTACAGTGCGTTATAGGGCCTGGAAATGCTTGGTCTTGATTGGTTTTACTTGCCTACAATCCCAGGAAGCAATTGGAATGGTCAAAGAGTCTTGAATTGGCCTGGAACAATGAAATGGTGTTGACACTTTTTTGATGTTTTTTCAAGTTTTGTTCTTGATCATACGCCTCCCTCTCTAGCCTCTTTTGGTCTGCACACACTCCTTATGTATTGAGGATTGAATTAGGGTTGAAAGAATGGTCACAATCTTCTTCTATCAATGCTTTTGATTTTGATTTGATACAACTTGAATATCTTTCCAAAAATGGCCTAATTCAATCTTTTTGTGCACACCATTCTTTTACACGAATTTGATTTGATGCTAGCTGGATATTAAGTCTTGAATCATGTAAAAAATCTTTGAATTTCAATGTTTTGGATTTTATATGATTTGTTTTGATTTAAAATGATTTAATTCAAATAAAAATCAAAATAAATAATATAAATAAGATAATGACAAATGGAAAAGGCTAGGGCTCGTGGACCATTTTTCCAACTTAAAACAAGTGCAAAAGATTGGGCCCATTTGGCAAAAATTGAAGTTTTGGGCATAGTTGACTTTTGACAATTTTGCAAAAGAGTCAACTTCACCGATGCATAACTTCCTCAATTTTGACTCTTTGGAGGTTTTCTTGGACTTTTTAGAAAGCTTGAGATGTCCTCTAAGCAACCCTTTGAGTCTCATCTCAATTTGATATTCCATTCTCATGTATGAAGCTTTGACAAAAAAGGTGTTTTTGTTGACTTTTCAAAATGACCTATAATGTCCAAATTCATAATTTCTTGTGAGTGCATATTTTGAACTTGGGAGCTGAAGATGGATTGTAGAGCATTTCATCCTATTCAAAATGAGCTTTCGATGGGTCATTTTGCATAAAGTATGAGAAAGTTATGCTTGGGCAAAGTTGAGTTGACATTTCCTACAAAACCCTAATTTAGCAACTTTTGATTCTTGATGAATTATGAGCAATCCTTGATGAATCATGATCAATCCTTGATCAAATGATGAAATATACTTCAAAATGAGGATGTTGACAAAAAATCTTGAAGTTTGACTGTATGTAGGCCACAGTTGACTTTGACCCTAGCACGGTCGATTTTCAGGCCTTTGAGCAATTGACTGATCAAATTTTCTATGTAGGGCTTGAAACTTGGCATGGATGACCTTGAGAACATATTTGGACAATGGTGAGCGTTTGGGATCCCTTGGACTCAAGTATCTTGATGCAACATGAAACCCTAATTTGAGGTAGACTGCCTTAGGAGAGAGCTTGTCTGGTCAACCCTTGGACTTCCTTGAGCAATTTGAAGATCTTTCTTGAAATGTTTTGAGAAATATGGGAGGGCAAATTTTGGGGTACAACAGACTAAAATCAGCACTTAAGAAAACCCTAATTCAAGACAATAACAAGTATGAAAACAACACATTTGCACACAAGCACTCCTAGAGTTATTACACTTGGTTGCCTTATACAAAAATGGCCACATTACGCATGTGAGGCATCTTAGCAAAAACAAGAAAATACAAGATCATAGTCTTTCGATGACGCTATCTAAGTTGCCTTACAAATGATCTTAGTCCCTCAAAAAGAATGCTAAGATACCTTGCAACATTGCTAATCATGGTTATACGATGACCCATGCCCGTCCCGCTTACGTCCAAAGATAGGATTGCTTACCAAATCAATGGTAAAACAACAATGTCAAAGGAAAAGAAAATGAACAAGAAAGACTTGTTGAGTAGGTAGAATGCTCCTAATTACTTGCTCAATTTCAAACAAATATCCTTGCTATTTTCAAAACAAACACCTACACTTTTAAACATCTTACAAAATTGAAAACATTTTCAAAAGATCAACGTCTTTGTATACAGTCTTACGAACGAGAATCATTACAAAGATTGCCTAAACAATGGCCTCTTTATAAAATACTTTCAAAAATCACACAAAGCACAATTTCAAACAAAAGCAAGTGATCTAGAAAGTAACTAAGAGCCCATGGAAAACCATGGATGAAAAGGGTGCTAATACCTTCCCTTTTCATAATCTACCCCCAAACTCAAGAAATAATCTCAAAGGTCTTTCCTGTGATTTTTCACCTTTCCTTATGGATAAAAGAAAAGTCGGTGGCGACTCTTGCTAACTGCAACATTTGCGATAAAACACAAAACACTGAAGTCAGTTCTCCAACCGTATCACACATTGCTTACACGAAATATTAATAAATTGATTTGTTTACAAACTACATTGTTTACCCAAAAATATTATATTGCTTACACATATTATTAAAGTAAATGAATTTTGGATGCTGGATCTTCAAATCAATGAATTTTGGATAAGATCAAATGTTAGGTGCGAGTATATTCTCAATGGCTTTTGCTTGCATTTGTTTCTGATATAAAACAAAAAAAGGGTTCGATATATAAATTATTTTCTTCTCTAATAAATATTTAAGAACACAAACTTTAAACCCAAATAATTTTCTGCTCTTGCAATCCATCATAGAGAACTTTTCATGGCTAATGTTTTCACAAGAAAAAGAACAAGATATATAATGTTGGATGTAGATGTTTTCAAGTGTTTCATGTTTTATTATCTGCTTTTATATTCATAATGCTTTTATGTTGGATGTCTTTTAGATTTCACGCTGATCACTAATGGTAGTGTCTTGAGCGTTGATACTCATAAAATGGACAACGAATACTTGTTTAAGAAAGGTGAATATCCTCAATAAATACGCTTAATTATCCCCTCGATTATGAAAAAAAATGAGGTAAAAAGTAATAATCCCTCGATTTCAGTTAAAAATTGAGGTGAATAAGTTTTATTATTTTTTAAAAATTACATTGTTTACACAAAATACATAAATTACAACAAATTCATATTCATCATCGTTGTTGTTATTCTTGGAGAACAACAAACCTTTATTGTAATCTAGGTTTTGTTGCATACATTTTGTGCACATTCTTTAAAAGTTCAATGTATTACATGCATTCAACTTATAATAAATTATTCAAGGTTGATCTCTCTTCCTTGTTTAACTTGAAGAAAAAAAATGTTTTTTTACACTTGCAGTCCATCAAGAGAACTTTTCAAAGCTTCTTTAAGTTCCAAGTTTTCATTATCTTGAGCAAATGTTTTCATGACAAGTACTTTCATAAGAAAGAGAATAATATATATAGTGATGGGTGTAGATAATTTATTGTAGATTGATGTCTTGATAATATCTTGAGTGTTGTTCCTTTTTTAATGTAGAGTATATAGTCTTTATTGTAGCTGTGCAATAAAACCCCTCAGTTATGTTATAAAACCAAAAGGAAAGTTATTTTTTTAATTAAAAAAACAAAGTAAAATAAGGAAACACCCCGGTTTTAGAAGGAAAAAATGAGGTAATAAGTTTCAAACAAAAAAAGGTGAACGATAAAAAATTGAAAGTAACATGTCATGTTTGCATTTTAATTTTTTATCAGTCACCATTTTTTGTGGAATTTACACTATTTTAGAAATAATTTTCTCAATATTGTCTACCGAGAAAAGCAATGTTGTTTTCTTTTATTGACAACATATGAAGAATATTTCAAAAATGCAACAACAACAACAACACCATTATGTGAGATAGATGGTAAATGTAGAAAAATATTTTGTTCGAGATAGAAGAACACCGAAAATTAAAGGTTTTTTTGTCTTGCAATTCATCCCAAAGAACGATGCATATGAGTTTGGGGCGGCTACATATAAGTTAAAATATAAAATTTGTTTAACGAATGCTTTTATAGTAAAATTTGATTATTTTATCCCTCCAGTTATTACGGAAATTGAAGAGATAGATCATTTAGTTTACAAATAAAAAATAAAATAAAAAGAAAAGTTCCACTTATAAAGAAATAAACAGATAAATTGCATAAGTTGAGATTCAAAGCATGTTCTGAATTGTTTTTCTCCTTGGTTATATTACAAACCAATGGAATACGTGGAGCTACCATATTCAGTCAATTTTGTCAAACCAAAATCCGCAACCTGTGAAAGAAAAGTTAAACCGCCCGAACTCAACTTTAAGATAAATACATAAAAATTGGATAAAGCATTTGCGAACCTTTCCGCGGAAGTTTTTGTCTATCAAAATGTTTGCTGATTTAACATCTCTATGTATATAGACAGGAACTGTATGCTCGTGAATGTATTCAAGTCCTCTTGCTGAGTCTAATGCAATTTGAACTCTAGCTGCCCATGATAATGGATCTTCCCTATAAATCAAATATCTTAAGAGTCTTATAATCATCAATAAAATGATGCAATTAGAATTATTCAAAGTTCAAGTTATTGTTATTATTGACAACCTGTGCCGCGCAAATGTTGACTTAGATTTCCATTCTCAATGTATTCATAAACCGAAAATTAGGAGCCCTCAACACAATATCCAATTAGCCGCACCTGCGTAGAATATGTGTATGCAAGGAATCATGATTTTGGAAATAAGTAACTGTATATATTTCAATATCTTGTTATGCAAGTAACTTCTAGTTTCTACATGACTAGCATAAGATCATTTGTAGCAGAGACACTTTGGATTCAAAGTATTTTAGGTGTCTCACACACGCCATGGTTACATTCATTTTCATTTTCTTAAACTGTTACTAAGTTTATACGAGTCAGTGTCGTGTCTGTATCTGTATCAGTATCATGCTTCAACTTTGAATAATATTGGAGCTAGGAAAAGGTCATACCAAATTCAAGTGATGAACGTGTGTCAGAACCTTTAGTTCGGCTAGGAATTCTTTTGATGCTTGCATATCCATCTTTTTTATTGCAGCTTTCTGCAACAACAACAAAAAAAAAGAAAAAGTTAATTGCTGCTAATAAATTGAATTTCCATTTTAAAATAGATTTTAAACACACAAACCTCGTTGCGAAGCTCGGCATAGTAAACAGATCCAAATCCACCTCGACCTATTATATTTGCCGCGCTAAATCCGTCAGTAGCTTTGGCGATATGGGAAAGACCCCTCTTGATGCTTCAGAGGAACATTACATTCAGGTAAATTGATATGAAACAGCATTTACAACTGAAATGCATATTGAGATAACACATTAGGATTGGACAGGTGGTGAACTTACGAAAATGAAAATGATTGAATGTAATCATATGTGCAAGAGTCGGGTCACTCTTCCACATAAACAAGTGTCAGACACCAAAGACATCTTCAATCTGAATTATTCACCAATACATTGTACCACTATGTGTTGACCAGCATGATCTTGTTTTTCATGTAGCCTGGAGCTTTATCAGTTATAAAAGCTATAGCTAGTGAAGTGGATTCCAACAATTTAAACTCGGTTTTTCACATTGGAGACATAAGCTATGCGACCGGTTTTCTAGCAGAATGGGATTTCTTTATGAACCTTATTAGTCCAGTAGCTTCAAGAGTTTCTTACATGACAGCAATTGGGAACCATGAGAGGTATTGCTTGCATCCACATTAATAATCATAATTCTGTTCAAACATTTTAACAATAATTGAATGGCTTATTCTGTTCAAACTTGTTCTTATTTATATTCACAGGGATTATGTAATTTCTGGTTCGGTTTATCAAACACCCGACTCTGGTGGTGAATGTGGAGTACCTTATGAAACATACTTTCCAATGCCCACTTCTGCAAAGGATAAGCCTTGGTACTCAATTGAACAAGCAAGTGTTCATTTTACAGTAATATCCACTGAACATGAATGGTCCATAAATTCTCAACAGGTTAATTAAATAAATAATTATTTCCTATTTCATATATTTCTAATTTAATTAAATGATTCATATATGTAAAATTCATATTGCAGTATGAATGGATGAAAAAGGATATGGCATCCGTTAATAGACAACATACTCCTTGGTTAGTCTTCATGGGGTAAGTGATTTATGTAAATTTTTAGATTGTGGTTTCTCAACTAATGTTTTAAAAACCAAACTTAACATTGAGCCAACGAGACTTCCGAGTCATGATTCAGCTGACTTATACCACTCAAACCGAAATAAAATCACAACATTTATTGAACATACTATTTTTATTTGCAGACATAGACCAATGTACACTTCCAACCAAGGATTTTCGTCTAAAGATCAAAATTTTATTAAAGCTGTGGAGCCATTGCTATTTGAGAATACGGCAAGAACATCAAACTCCTTAGAATTCTGTTACTTACAGTGCCTTGTATAAGAAGCTAACTGTGTATTATGAATATGAAACAGGTTGACTTGGCACTTTTTGGCCATGTGCATAACTATGAAAGAACTTGTTCTGTCTATCAGAATAAGTGCAAAGCCATGCCTATAAAAGATCAAAAGGGAGTAGACACTTATGATAACAAAAATTATAGTGCACCCGTACATGCTGTCATTGGCATGGCTGGCTTCACCTTGGACAAATCCTCAAACAATGTAACTAATTTTCCCTTTATCAAACTCGTTTATATATTCATGGATCTAAATTGTAGTTGTGGTTGCAGTTGCCATTACAATGCAAACTTTGATATTGCATAGCAATGTTGTTGCCGAGACCTCTAAAACCTTTAAATTGCAGCCACAATTTAGATCGAACCTTGTTCATTTATATAAAAGTTTGGACTGTGCTTATGATTTTTTTAATATGCAAATGAAACTGTTTGTTCTGTTGCATTGGCAGGGAGAGAGCTGGAGTCTTAAAAGAATTTCTGAGTTTGGTTATTTACGAGCACATGCTACTAAAAATGATTTAAACTTGGAGGTTAGTATTTATATACTTATATTCCAACCTCAATCACCATTTCATTTTTTAAGCAAAATACATCAGAGAATCATGATTTCTTTATTTTATCTTAAATACATTTTAAGCATTATATACTTCTTTGCAGTTTGTGACATCAGATACAAGAGAAGTTAAGGATAGTTTCCGCATTACAAAGTAAAAGCTTACTCAAGAAAAAGAAACAGATAAAGCGAAGTAGAAGTAGAAATTGGTTTACTGACAGACCAAAACACACCTATATAAAATATGGAAAGCAAAAGGAGATCTAGAGACACTTGAAGATGAACAGCATTTCGGTTGATTCATTTACAAAGAATTACATATAAACAAATAAGTTCTTGTTACTGCAACTCTTATTTCTAGTCCAAATCAAAATCAATATATATATATATATATATATATATATATATAGTTTCTAAGTATGTTAATTGCTGCTAATAAATTGAATTTCCATTTTAAAATAGATTTTAAACACACAAACCTCGTTGCGAAGCTCGGCATAGTAAACAGATCCAAATCCACCTCGACCTATTATATTTGCCGCGCTAAATCCGTCAGTAGCTTTGGCTAACTCCTCATATGAAAACTCCACTGACTTATCAACCGTAATACCAGTCAACCTCGGAGAAGCAATAGTAGTTGATTCGGAAGCCTTATCCAAGCTACTTCCACAACCTAAATCCATGGAACAAATAATCCTCATATATATACATGAAAACTTAATCTACAATCTAGAACTAGAAAATATCACTAGACAGTTAACAACAAAATATGATATATACCATGTTGGAGTTGGCTATATTGTTCTTCAGATGCACCTGGGACTGGTAGAAGGGTTACTTGAGCAACTTTTTTTCTTCTATAGAACACAACATAGAGAATGAGTGCCAAAAGTAAAATTCCAAAAGCTCCTCCAACAACTATGCCAGCAATGGCTCCTTTGGACATTCCTATTCAAATTGGTATCATAATTAACAGTGTCAGCTACATAGCAATATTTATTTACCCTACCATGATTTTTCATGTCACTCTTTCACTTGTATATATTGATTAACATATATTTATGAAGCTGCAATGTGTACATCACCTGATCTGCAAATACAATCAACACCAAGAATTCAATTAACACCAAGAATGACTATCAATTTTTCATATGATTTTCATAATTTATGCATATTGATCAAGAGAAGAAAATAGGCACTGCATTGCTACAAGTGTGATCTGACATGATTTCAAATTGCAAGATGAACATGTTTATTAAAAATGAAAACCCAACAGTTCATTCACTCCAATACACAATAATGCAATAATCTCATGAATCATGAATCATGATAGAGGACAAGGATTGAAAGAATTCAAAACAACAAGATTCAACATTTGAACATGATATTAATGCTGAAGTGAACACCAAGAATTCAGTTTAACTTCGACATGCTCAACTACAGTTAGATTCATAATATAAAATTAGTCATATAAGCTAACAAGAACACTTCTTCTAACAAACACAATTATGAGACTTTACTTGATCAGCAGTGGCGTGAGGAGAATGGCTTAGTGGCCAACCTTACAAATTTGTGTCATCAATTCAGTAATGGAAAGATGCAGTATGTCAAAGATCTTATCAGCAATACCATTTACAAGATTATTAGTAAGATTGTGGTCAATAGGCACAAGATAGGTATTGATGACATGGTTTCTCCTTATCAAACTGGTTTCATCCCCAAGAGAAGCATCCATGAGAATATTGTCATGACTAATGAAATGGTCCATAGCATGAATAAGCTTAAAGGTAACAAGGACTTTTTTGCTATCAAGCTGGATTTATCTAAGGCCTATGACATGAGTTGGAGCTTTATCAAAAAGGTTATGCAGCAGGTTGGCATACCTGAGAAGATCAATCAGATTATCTTGCATTGCATATCAACTGTCAAGATAAATGTGTTGTGGCAAGGTCAAAAGGGAACAAATAACCAAAAAAACACCTTAAAAGATCTGAATAGACAGGTTCGCTCCAGCTCGCACAATCAAGTCCAAGTTTCTCAAATGCTGCAAGCACAACATCGAAATCAAAATCGAAAAACAACAGTTCGTTACACTCCATGAAAACAGAATAACACAAGGAGAATATGGAATTATAGATGAGCAGTGACAGTGAGCACAGTCGAACTGTTGATACCTTTATTGAAGGCTATGCGATTCCCACGGTATGCATCCACAAGAACCCTAAAAAACAAATAAATAAATAAATAAAACAATTAACAACCACAACAGTTCAAACAAGTTGAGCAGAGTGAAACTGAAACGAGATTGTTAATAACGAAGAAAAGCGAAAATTCACCCATCGACTTCGAGGAGAACTGCGAGATCTTGAGACGGGATGCCGCTGTCGTCGGTGGATGAAGCGGCGATGACGGCGGTGGTGTGGCCGGGAAAATCGAAAGGGAAAAATTGATGGGAAACGGTTACGTTCGCTGTGGGTTTGGGAAACTTACACGCGTGGTTGTAGGGGAAAATCGAAAGGCGAATGCGTTGAAGAGTTTTATGAGGAGAAAGAATTGAACATGAACTTGCTAGTGACTGGATTGCACAGTGCTTTTGACGATGTGTTTTGTTTTTTTTTTATCAATTAATTAATTAATTCATTATTATATATAACATAGCGCTTTTTAATAAATGCTATTATATAGGTAGTCAAATAATAGCGTTTTATACAAAATGCTATCTTAAAGAAGTTTAATAATAGCGTTCTGGTACAAAGTGCTATCAAAATTACATAGTCTGTATTATATAATAGCGCCCGATTAAAAAGTGCTATTATAAATGTGTTTTTTCCATTTTAATAGCATTTTTTTAAAAGTACTATTAAATTAGGTGATACAAAAATTCATTTTTGGCGTAGTGTATCTTTGTATTATACCTCAATTTTTTGTTGGGTGAGATAAAAGTTTTATCATAAAATATATTATTTATAGTAGGATTTATTTTTAAGCGAGACATCATAAACCAGACAACCAAAGAGTTTTAATTTGAATAGTTAGAAAACTTGTTATACATGATAGAAAAGGGGATTTGAAATATAAACTTTTTGAAGGCATTTGATTTATTAAGAAAAAACATGAGAAATAACGTAAGACGAAAAAAGATTGGAAATGTGGGATTGAAAAAGAATAACTTTAGAAACACCTAAAAGTTATTGGTGCTATCTTTCCAAAATCCTATTTTGTTGTGGGGTAATGATGCAAGAAGTTTGATGATTGATCCCATCTTCCATATAAAATCCCTTTAAAAAAATTAGGGCAATTCCCAGTTCTTATGGTTTTGATAGTTTTTAGAAATTGGTTTTAATAAGGAAAATAAACGATTTCACAAGATTCATAGTTTCAGACTAAGCTTTAAGAAGGTAAATTTAACAAAATCTATTATAATCATCTACATTAGTGTTAAATCTATTATAATTATCTACAATAGTTAAGAGGTATTTATAACCCATCATAGATGGAGTGGAGGATGTACCCCAAATATCCATTGGAATTAAGTTAAAACAAGCAGTAGAATGTTGATTACTATAGTAAAAAGGTAAGTGTTTTGGCTTGGCATAAAAACAATAATCACAAGGATAGTTATGTAAATCAAAGTTACTTAGAGGAAAAAATCTTATTAGCACGAGTTACATTATTGTGAGAATGATGCCTTAAACGGTAATGCCATATGTTACCATTATTGATAGCATGAATAGAGGTATGCCTAGATTCATTCAGCAAAGTAGAGCAGCTAAGTAGTATAGGCCATAATGAAGATTAGTTGCACAAATTGTCTTCAGGGTACAGTTTCCCTGTATGAGGTAAGAGCTAGAATTAAAGGTAATATTGCAATTTAAGGAATTAGTTAGCCTAGGCACAAATATGAGATATGTGAAGAAAGTGTGTACGTATTAAACATCAGTCAAGTAGAAATCAAAACTGAAGTTTATAGTGCTAGATTTATCAGTAACGATAATGGCACCGTTGGGAAGCTTGATAGTGATAATGGGGATGGTAATGAGGTTGTGAAAGAGGTAGTGACTATGGTAACATTGGGAAGCTTGATAGTGATAATGGCACCCATTTTTGTCTTTTTGCTTATCTTGGAATAAAGAGAGATAAAGATGAAATCTGTAGTGATAATTGTTAGATGTATAATTCTTGTTCTGTCGAAATGCTTACGGTGTATGCCGAATAGCTTTCGTATAGGTTGCAAGTTGTATTCAACAAAGTCGAATACAACACATATTGTAATTTGTCAAAATCATGTTTTGGGTTTTAGAATTTCTAATTGAGTCTGGGAATTGTTTGCCTATATAAAGGGTTGATGAGTTTATAATCAAACAATCATATTCATAGTAAGAAATAATTCACATGACAAACTCTCAATTTTCTCTCTTCTGTCTTATTTTTCTTCTCTTCTCTTCCTTAAATCATCTTTCTTGAAAACCCTTTGATCCAAAAAATTGGTATAACTGAGCTCAGTTGCTCAGTTGTGATTCAGGGAGAATCTAATGGAAAATAAAACAACAACATTAACACAATTTCTAGCGAATCTTCCGGTTTTCAAAGGTGAAAACTATCAGTGGTGGGTTGCGCAAATGAAGGTTATTTTCAGATTTCAAGATGTTGTTGAAATCTTGAATGATGGAGTATCTGAACTAGAAGCAAAAGCGGCAGAAGCCCAGAAAACTACACACAAAGATCAGAGAAAGAAAGATGGTAAATCATTGTTCTTGATTCACCAGTGTGTGGATTTTGATGTATTCGAGAAAATAATTGAAGAAGAAACATCAAAAGGAGCTTGGGAAAAGCTAAAAACCTTGTATGGTGGAGATGAGAAATTGAAGAAGGTGAAGTGACAGACATTAAGGAAGCAATACGAGATGCTTCAGATGAAATAAGATGAATCAATATCTGCATATTTCTCAAGAGTTATGACGCTAACAAACCAGATGAAGGCATGTGGTGAAGCGATTACGGATCTGCAAAAGAAAGAAAAGTGTTGAGATCTTTAATTACATATTTCGAATACATTGTTGTAACAATTGAAGTGGCCAAGAATCTATCTGAGATGAAGCTTGAAGAACTTTAAGCTTCATTGGAGGCTCATGAAATGAGGTTGAAGCAGAGAAACTCAGAAAGAGAGAAGGTGACTGAACATGCATTGCAATCAAGATTTATCAAGAAAGTTGGAAAAGAGAAGTTGAAGCAGCGAAAGAATCTTGCTAGTGATGAGAAGTCATGAGAGAATACTGATTCGATCCAGAAAGGTGAGGGAAACAAGTATTTTGGGAAGAAAATTGACACGAAAGAGGTGCAATGTTAAAATTGTCAAGGTTTTGGTCACTATGCTAGAGACTGTCGAAGAAAGAAAGCTGCGAGGGCGAAAGATAGTGATGAAGCTCAATATGCATGAGCTAGAGATAGTGATTCAGATGATGTGTTGTTGATGGTGAACATTGAGTCGAACACTGAGAAAAAAAACATGTGGTATCTAGATTCAGGATGCAACAACCACATGACTGGAAATAAAAACTGGTTTACCAAGTTAGATGAGTCAGTCAAAAAGGTGATAAAGTTTGCAGATGACAGGCACATCAAATCAGGTTATAAAGGAGAAATTTAAATTATCGAGAAGGATGGTCAAAAAGCTACTATCACTGAAGTACTATATGTACCTTCTATGACAAGTAAATTGATAAGTGTAGGTCAATTACTTGCAAAAGGCTTCACTATGAAGCTGGAGAAAAGTCAGATGAAGGTATATAAAGCTGATAAGAGGCTAATAATTAAAGCACCATTGGCAGAGAATAAAACGTTCAAAGTTGAACTCAACACATCAGATCAAAAATGTCTTGCTTCAATTACAGAAGAAGACAAGAGTTGGCTATGGCATCACAGGTATGGACATCTAAACTTCAAAAGTTTATGCATGCTCAATCAGAAAAGGATGGTGTTAAGTTTGTCGTATGTAAAGGAACCAAAGCAGGTATGCGAGGAATGCTGTTGTTGCATCCCAAAATTTACCCTCTTGATTCACGCTTATGTTTCATCATAAACATCATATTGCATTGCATTCATTCTTTTGTGATGGGATCAAGGTACTTTGATTCTCAATTTGTCTACAAGTTGTGTTGGTTGATGGCATTGACAATTAGTGTAAGAAGGGAGATCATTCTCTCAAACTTTGGATTTCTCAAGTCACAAGGGTCCCTCATGTCTCAAGACCTTTCATCCACATTAATAGCTCATCAGAAGGTTGAAGGTTGTGTTTATTTGAAAGGGAATCACATTCTCTTAATTTATAAGTCAAAATTAGGGTTTTGTCCAAATTGAAGTAATTGGGACTTAGATGAGTTAAGTTTTGAAGCATCATTTTCTCATCATCATTTGAATCAACTTTGTTCAAGAAATCTCTCAAGATGCTCAGTGGAATTTGGGTTTTGAAGCTTGATCAACTATCTCCTAACACAAGGTTCAACTTAGGGTTTTGGATTTAATCAGGATTTCTCTGAATTTTTCACCCAAATTTGTTTCTATGCTTCACTATATGTTATTAAGCATCTTTGACTGAAATATTGAGGTTCAATTTGGATTGGAAATGGTTCAATTGATTAGAAGGTGCAAAATGGTCATTTTGGTCACAATCAGTCAAAATCAGAGGTTGACCAATTGAAATTTTGGTCAACCATCCATTCGAAAATCCTCTTTTCATTTTTCAAAGTCAATTTCATCACAAGGTCAAGAGAAGTGGAAGATTGGGCTTCAGCTCATTTTATTGAAATTTTGCAAAATGTCCAAATGCCGATTCTTGAGAACTAGAATTCCAGCCATTCTTTTTGTCTCAATTCAAGCCCATGACATATTTGTGACTTGTTGAGGCCCATAATGACAGTAATTTTGTGCCCCATGTGCTGTAATATTTGCTTGCACTCAAAATGCTCAAACATGTAATTTTCAGCCAATTCACCCACGCTCTCTCAATTGAAGGTGTCATGAGCTGGCCTTTTGGGAATATCCTACTGACTCTATTTGGCTTTTAAAACGCAATGAAGATGAGGAAACGCGTGAATGAAACACAGGGTCCAAGAACACCTCCATTTTTGCATAAAATTCCAACCAGGCCCTCTAACGGTTGAAAAGGACCAATTTCCTCTTCTAACCTTCTCTACTCACTCTATATAATGCTCTCCAAGCCTCATTTCACTGTCTCCATGCTTCATTCACCATAAATCTAGACTTGAACATTTCTTCTTCCTGCTGAAGTTTTCTTCGATTCTCCCATTTCCTTCGTGCATTCTTCAAATTTTTGGTGGATTCAACTTCAAAGAAGTGTGTAGATCAAGACTGTAGAGTTTCTTTGCATTTGTAACTGAAGAATCAACATCTCAATTTCCACATTGAGTTAAGTTTCTTGAACTTTGATTTGCATGTTTAAGCTTGATTTGATGAATCAATTCATGTTCATGATGAATTAGCTGGCCAGACCATAAGTCTGATGTACTTGGTTTACTTGATTGGAGCTTAAGTCGTGCTATGTGATTTTATGCAACTTGTATGATTCACTTTTTTTAGCAACTTCGCGTCCATATTTCTCTTAGATCCTTTATCCATTGTGAATTCTATGAGTATCATGAGGTAGATATTAATTTCAGCTTTGATTTTCACTTTGTTTCGTGGAAAATGATTGAGATTTGAGTAAGATATGAGGTCTGGAAGTTGTGGTGATGGATTTGTATAGAACGCGCGTTTTAGAGTATGATGGAGGCAGGAGATGAAATGATGTGGCACGCTCTGATTGGATCATTTGAATTTTTTTAATGCATTTTACAACATTTAAATTTAATTGTTTTATCTGATTTTATTTCATGATCAAAACACCTTCAAAAATTATGAAAAAATTACCATAGGCTTGTCTTAATTTCTAGTATTTGTTGTAAATTTTATGGATGTTTTAAAAATCATTTGTTTGGTAAAAACAATATGTATATTAATTAATTTTGTTTAATTGATTTTTGCATAATATTTTTTTGTTAATTTTTGTTTCTGACCTTTCCTTTATACAAAAATTATACCAAAAATATTTTAGACAGTTTGATTGATTTATTTTAGGTTTCTAAATTTTATTTTAGAATTTTCATATTTTTAGTTGATTAAATAATTAATAAGATTTAATTACTTCTTATGCATTTTCAATTATTTTAATCATTTTGTTTAATACAAAAAATATATCACACTATCTCAATAGTATATTTACATATTCTAGAATTTATTTTATGATTTTTTTCATTTTTTTATTCATTATAAATTTGTGTAAATATATTTCCTATTTTAATCATAATTTTCACACTTTGGCTCCATTTGTTATTTTCCTTGGACATAAAAAATGAAAAAAATTATTTTTAGACATCCTTATAACTTAATATTGATTTTAGTATTTTCTTAGGATTTTATCATGCTTGAGTCTCTGATTTCACAATTAGTAAAGTTGGTGAACCATTTTTGATACCTTTGTTTCTTACACCAAAAGTTATGATTTAATTTGCTAATTTTCAAAACTTGTAAAGATCAAACAATTTTTGATTGAGATTCTTGAATGTGTTATATCTCTGGAAATTAATTTTTTTGGAATTTATAGTTTAAAATCCTATTTTTCCCAAAATATTTAGTTAAAGGTATCTTGAGTTTTATCTCAACTAGTTGTGAAAAATGAATTTTGTTTCACATTTTCCCTACACATTCAAGGAACCAAATTAATTGTTTCTTACTTTAATAGGTCTTTAGCACTTTGGAAAATTCTCATTTGATTTTTAAAAGCTTATTTCTATTTTTTTCTTAATTTAATTTTGTGAGTTAGGTCTTTGAGCTTTGCCTCAACAATTTGACTTTTACTTGGTTGTTTTTGTGCATGTTTGGGAACCAATATTTTGAGTACTTGACACTACTGACTCCATTAGTTTGTGTATTATTTTTCATGATTTTATAGTCTCTCTAACTATTCTTCCCCATTTAATCAAATTAGGGTTCCCAATTAGAGGCTTATCTAGGTTTCTACCTTGTATTAATTTAATTTTTCAACTTGAGCCATACTAATTTTAATTTGAGCTTGATGTTTTTGATCTCTTGATGCTTTGTGAACCTTGGAATAATTTTGTATAATTTTTATAAGCTTTTTTTCTATTTTAGGTTCAATAATCTCTCATGTATGCTTTTATGATCTTTTGAATTAGAGGTAAAGGGAATGCACATGTGCAACCCATTAGGGATCAATTACTTTTCTTTTTATCATCCTCTCCCCTGTTTTGGAGTCTTGATTTCATCATTGAACCATTCAAGTTCTCACCACTTGCTTATTTTGTCAATTTTGCTTGATAATCACTTGTGAATATAGTTAAGGAGATAACTTTTGTGCATCACCTTTTGAATACAATTAGAATTTATTTCAAGTTGAATTGATTGTGATTCTAAATTGTTAAATATTACTTGATATTATTCAAAGCTCCTTTGATCCTTGGTTAACATTTTATTGTTAATTCAACATGGTGACAAGAAAGGAGCAATAGCTCACTAGTTTTGACCTAGTTGTTGTTTGTGTTTGCTTGAAGGCTCTTATATCTATTGCATGGATGTTTTTGCCATTATTTCTCATTCCTTTGATATATTATCATCCATCCCTTATTGATTCATCAATCTCCTTGTAATTACTAATTTATCTGTTAAGTGTGCAAGGTACTCTGAGAAAGTTTTCAATATTGACTTGGTGGCTTTGTGTTCCACTTTATTTGTGGGACACGATTTGCTATGTTTGCACCATTCCTGTGCTTTGTATATATTTATTTCCTTGCAGGATATCTATGTGGTAGTGTCTGCTATACACCATATCTGGGTTATATTCACATTTGAAGCCCCAATGCTTATATCTGATGGCGTGATTCCTGACTTGATTTATTTACTGATGCTAGCTTGCTCGAAGTTCTCCGAGTTTCTTTTTCTTGCTTAGTTTCTATGGATAGTTATCCTTTTAGTATTGCACTACTTCCCTTTTATTGGTTCCACACTTTATCGTTTTCTATTGCATTATGGGACCTCCTTTACGGATATATGTCAGGAGCCCCTCTGGTTTATTTAAAGACCTGTTTAAGGCAATTCTGTCAGCATGCTAATTGTGTTTGTTTAAAATACTACCTTTGGAGTAGGTATTATGCATGTGCGTTTATATTTGTGCCCGCATTATATTAAAGGTGATAAGTCCTCAAAAGGAGGCGAGTAGGAAGGATCTATAATCGACCCCCGCACATTCTAGTATGTGCCATCCTTAGCTTATATGGTACGTTAATGCTTTAGAGTCGTACATATCATATGTATCGAGTTTGTTAAGTGGGGAAGGGTTTTATAATTAAACCCTCACGCTTTCTCAAGAGTTCGTATTGGCTGATGCTGACGCTCCATGATCGTTCATATTGTCTTCTATCGCCCACCTCGATCTTCTATATCTTGGTTAGGTGTTCAGTCGCTTTGGGTGTCACATTTTTCTTATTTCATCTGTCTCGCGCTTGTTTGCTTCGGGTGATCCACTCCCCTTAGCTAAAGCATTTTCTCTTCATACCCCCATCCCTTGAGTCAGTATATCCTGATTGTGTGCTTTTGCCAAAGCACTTGTTTGCTCACTTGATTGGTATTTACCATTCTCCCATAGGATTGCTCGTGTAGGGTTAGTCCTCGAGCTAGACATTAGGATATTTACCCATGCATGCTAACATAGGTTAGATTTCCCTTTTTATCTTCAACCTTAGGGTCAATCATTGTATGATAACATTAGGTCTAGAGATTAGGATAGTCTCCCTTAGTTGTTTTCTTTATTTTGCATACCGTATCTTAAAACTAAAACTTCTTCTTGGAAAATCATAAAACCCCTCTAATGAACTTAAATCATTCTTCAAGGTAAAAAATTCAAACCAATCTTAATTGTTTGTACACCTTTTGGATTTGTTTTAAACCTTGTCAAATTTATGTCTCACCATCCTTGCTATGATGTTTTCTCATCTTTTCGCTGATGTTTCTCCATCGCACATGATTTTTATCCTACTTTGATTCTCAATATCATTGTTAGGTGTGATGTTTTATCATCTGAATTGTTGATGTCTCGCCATATTTGACATACTACCTTGCTATCTTTTTGCCAATGTTTCACCATCGCAAATGTTTGTTGCTGATGTTTCGCCATCACACATGTTTGTTATCCTACTTTGATTCTCAATATAATTGTTAGGTATGATGTTTTATCATCTGAATTGTTGATGTTTTGCCATTTTTTCCATGCTATCTTGCTATCTTTTTTCCAATGTTTCACCATTGTATATGTTTGTTGCCGATGTTTCGCCATCGTGTATGTTTTTCATCCTACTTTAATTTTCAATATCATTGTTAGGTGTAATGTTTCATCATCTTGTCCGATATTTTGCTATCATGCTGATGTTTTATCATCTTATCTGAGTTTGTGTTGCCATGTGATGTATTGTCGTTTCCTTTTTTGGTGTTTTATCATCATCGTTGATGTTTTATCATTTTATTTGATGTTTTGCCATCTTGTTTATTACTTTTGTCTTCTTAACTAAAAATCACAAACCAACCAAAATATATGAGCCGAACTACGACTGCTTTGATTCCTTAAAAGGGATACGTAGTCATTGGGGTAGGGCCCGAACGAGCATAACATTTTATTTTCCCTACATTGTTTTCTCTTTTTTTTCTACATGCATTCCCTTTTAGCTTCTAAGCCTTAGACATAGATTTTACACACCAATAAGATAGACAACAATAATGGATACCATAGAGTACTATGGGCATGTGGGGTGCTAATACCTTCCCCTCGTGTAACCGACTCCCTTACCCAATATCTATGGTCGAAAGACAGTGATTTCTCCCTCTTTAGGTTTTCTCAATGTTTACCTTTCCCTTTCGGCGGGATAAAAGACGTTCGGTGGCGACTTTATTGATTTCATTATCCGATGATTGTTCAGCCGGTTGTTTCAGTTGGAGACTTCACTTGGTACATTTATACTAAATGATGGTCCATCTTGGAGTCGATCCTAGATCTTGTTTGTTTACTACTTTGGGTGTTTACTTATTTCCAATTATTTACAACTTTATATACACTGCTTGCATATGTGTGTGCATGCATTTTATTATTTTCCATATATTGGTGTTACTGTTGTGCTGGATCTGTTTTCATGATTGGTAGGTGTTACAAGAGGTAAAAGGCCCAATACCCTTTCCGAGTGACAACCATAGGAACCCTAGGAATAGAGTGGAACATGTTGGCTAGTTGACTTAGGTTTCACTATTGTCGTCACGTCATCCACGCTCAGATGAGGTACAAATGGGGGGCTATCATTTTCACTTAGGTGATATGGTGATAGTTTTCCATGAGTACCCTCGATTCTTAGTTACCCGACCTTACCTTGACCTAGTTTTCACCCGTGAGTGGGGAGGGACTTGATTATCATAGGTACATGTGGTAACTTTTGTTCTGAGGGTGATCGTGTTGTTTTTTTTGGTCCTCAGATTCATTTTCTGAGTTCCTGATCTATTGTCCAAGAATTCATTAAGGTTCACGTTCTGGATTGGTCATATTTAGTATGTTCAGGGATGGCACAGCAGTTAACCGATTTTGTGGAAACTTTGATCACATGTTTTTTACACTTGCATCATGGAATGTTTATTTTACAAAAGAAACACAAATATATATATATATATATATATATATATATATATATATATATATATATATATATATATATATATATATATATATATATATATATATATATATATATATATATATATATATATATATATATGTATCTAACCTGCATGCGCATTTCATTTCCAGAACTATTCTATGGTTTTTCACTAGCATCAATGACAAGTAAAAACACGGAGACAAGCGTAGAATCTCTCACAAATACTGATGCATATCATTTTTTTGTGCTTTGGTGGTCAATTGCGAGAAGTAGCTACCCTTGTAAGAGGGTCGAATGAAGAGGTTTTCAGAAGACAGTGTGGAAATTTGTTTCCTTTGGTGTATGATGATTTTGAAGAATAGGTTGTGAGAGCATTTCTTCAGTTTTATGATCCATATTTGCGCTTCTTTACCCTACGGGACTATCAATTGGCACCAACTCTTGAGGAATATGCACACATTATGGAAATCAATTTGACTAATAACATCCCTTTTATTCAAGTCCTAGAGACTCTTGATTATATGGCAATCGCCAAATCTCTTTATTTGACCTTTGGTGAAGTTGAAAGTAATTGGGTTAGTAAAAGTGGCACAAGTGGTCTCCCGTTGAATTATTTGGTGTCAAAGGCCATGATTTTTGCAAGGGATTGGAATTGGACTGCATTCAATGCGCTTATGGCGGTTATGATTTATGGTTTGGTTCTCTTTTAGGTCTCCAAAAAGTTGGTACACATATCTACATTGTATGTCTTTATGAATAATAACCCAATACCAACTCTGCTTGCCGACACTTATTACATCATTCATTCTTGGAATGGGAAGAAAGGGGAAGTTATGTGTTGTGCGATTGTGTTTTACAAGTGGTTGATGTTGCACATGCCTTTAAAGGGACCTTTTATTCAGAATGCTGAGTCATCTTTGTGGTCTCAACGTATCATGGCACTAACCTCTTACGACATTACTTGGAGAAGTGTGTTAGGTGTAAAAGAAATCATTGTAGCATGTAGCAAATTCGATAATGTTCCGCTCATGGGAACGAGAGGCTGCATTAATTATAATCCTATCTTGGCATGCCGTCAATTAGGATTCCTGATGATGAATCGGCCTACTAATCAAGAAGTGTTGGAAATCATTTATTTTGGTAAGGGAGAGAATGCGGCTTTTCTTGAGAGGGAGAAGAGGGCGTGGGAACACGTTCCCCAAAAGGGGAAACTTTTCTTTAGCCAAAATGAACATGTGACTAATGATACTTATGCAAGTTGGATCCAAGACCGCGTGAAGAAGATTTTACTACCTTATGAAAGGGAAGAGTTGTTATATCCTCAACCCAACTTCGATCCATTAACTGATGGACATGCGACTGATCACTTATCTCATGAAGGGTTATCTTCTATGAAGTCTGCAGTAGGAGGGTCAGATGTTGTTCCCTTGGTATGTTTCAAGAATGTCAAGGAAGAAGAATCTTAGACTTCAGGATAAACAGAAGGATTTAAACATGGATCTCTCTTTTACATTGCAAGATAAAAAGAGGCTCATGAAAGAAATCCGAGTGAAGGACCAACTGTTAGAAAAATATGGTTTACTTGAGCAGTCAAAGAGACTCGAGGTTGGGGTTTCTGGTGTAACTAGTCGGCAAGATGAAGAACTATGGGCTTTCCATCAAGAGATAGAAAAGCTTCAGTCAGCTAAGGAAAATTGGAAGTTGAGCACTGGGAAGAGTTTATGACATTGAAGAAGAAGTTACGAAAGAAATATGTACGCTTGACTCAAGTTTGAAAGAATTGACAACCATTAAGGCCCAGATAGCCAATAAAGACAAGGTTCTGGTGGAGAAGACTGAGATGGGAAATAGATTCTGAGGATTGGGAGCTCAAGTACCATTGTTTGTTTGCTTTGGCAAAGAAGAGGAGTTTTGTGAATGGAGATTTGTTCCCAAAGGATGCTTAGTCAAATATTTGGGTTTATGGGGAATTTTGTACTGCACTTTCTTTTTATGTTTTTGTTGACAAGATTATCGCCAGTCTTGTTGGACGGGATCTATTTGTCAATTGACTTTATTTGAATTAAATCTTTACTGTGTGGATGCTTATTTGACTTTATAACATGAGTCGTTTTTATTCAGATAATTTGTCTTCAATGTGCTTTATCTCGTTGTTTATCTTATTTGATGTTTAATGAAAGACCATAATATTTTCCTGGAAATAACAAAAACATATCATGCATGTCATGCACCTCATACATTACAGGTCATCTCAAGACAGTATTCTTATCTTAATTCTTCTTTTCTTATCCAGAGTTTAAGATGACTACTCATTGGTACTCCACCAGAAAAATCTGCCGAGACAGATGGAACAGATCCAAGCTGAACTCGCAGAAATGAGGGCCCAGATGGCCACTCAGATGACTCAGTTCATGGAGGTCATCACTAAGATGAACCGCCGACAAGAGGACTTGGCTGCCATTGTCAACAACCTGCGCCGCTATCCGGTGGATGGTGGAAATCAAGGGCTTTATCAAGACATATCTGTAGGACTGGGGGATGTGCAAGACCAGCCCGTCAAGAATCTTCAAGGGCCACCTGGCAATCCTTTTCTGCGAAACATTAACATGGGGCAGTTTCCCCCATCTCTGGGACCTTGTCTTATGAGGAACCGAAGAGATAATCAGGGTGGTGTGAGGAACTATCAAGAGCAGGACTATGATTATGACCGAGATGAAGATCAACTTTCTGTGCAGTGTTCTGAGCCAGAGGTTCAGATTGAGGATATAAGGTATCCGTTATTGGAGGAACTATTGAAAGCTGTAGAAAGGCAAGGAGTCCTTGGCATATATGCTAATGATTTTGGGCTAGTATCTGGGGTGAAGGTTCCCCTAAAGTTCAAATTGCCGGTATTTGAAACATATAGAAGTTCTTCATGTCCAGTTACTCACGTAACTACATATTTTTGGAAGATGTCGGTACATACCAAAGATCAGGGGCTTTTGATTCATTTCTTCCAGGATAGCCTATCTAGGGCATCTCTGCAGTGGTACATGAAGCTGGAAAACACTCATATTCGATGCTGGAATGATCTTGCTCGCGCTTTTGTCAAACATTATCGGTACTGTTGTACCCCAAATTTTGACCTAAGATACCGTCTTCCATCTGCATCATTCGCATTGCAAGGGTTTTGACCTATTTTTATCAAATTTTCAAAGCAATTTAAAAATTCATAATTTTTTTCGAGTCGGGAGCTGTTTATTTGTTGAACGCTAAATTTATTAACCGATCAAGATTTAAATGACGTTTATTAATTATTTATTATCTTAAATTTAAATAATTGGAATCTATTTTTTCAATTGTTATATAATTTAAAGATTTATGAATAATGAAATAAGCATTTGAGAATGAGTTTATTAATTGATCAACAATGATTATTTAATTCTTTATCATTCTAGGTTAAATAATTAAAGTTCTATTTTTAATTATTATAATTTAGAATTTTATGAATAATGAATTAAATAGTTGAATTTGTTAATTGGTCAATGATGTTTATTTATTTGTTTGTCATTCTGAATTTAAATGATTGAATTTGATTGTTCAATCATTATATAATTTAAGGAATTATAAACAATAAATAAATAATTGGAAAGAAAAAAAGAATTAATTGGGAAATAATAGAATTTTTATTCACTTTATTCTATTTATTACAATTGTCATTTAAATATTGTGTTATTACAAAACATTTATAAAGACAATTACACAAATGCTTAAAGTAAAATAAAAAAACTATTTTCCTAAATTCTAATTCTAATCTTCTATCCAATGCTCTTGTCTGCTCATTTAAATTTTACCTGCAAAAACGATTAAAAGAAAGTCAGAATTGAATAAACAATTAAGAGAAAAAAAAAAAAAATTTAATGTTCATCATTAAAAGCAAACGGCCGGAATCAGTTTACCCTTTTTGCAAATCACGGGATTTCTCCCGGTTCACAAAAAGGGAGGAATTTTTATGAATGCACAATTAAAAATAGCACATTTCAAAATCAATTGCATTTTTTGTCAAAAAGCCCACTGCATATTTCAAATATGTATAAATTCAATTTTTGGTCAAAACTGCATAAGCCACAAATCAACAGCATGTGTAAGTTCACAAACAAAAGGCCAACGTAAACTTATTGCAACTTAAGAAGAAAGATGGCATAGGCTCCTCTACTATACAAATGCAGTGGACAGAGTAATAAGCAGTTTTAAAACAATGTATGCAAGCAATATATGTTTCCATTTTTCATCATATTCCAGCATGTTTGCAATTTCAGAATATAAAGTACATATCACATTTATGCATCATTTCTGTACTTGAGAGAGAGAGAGGAAGAGGTTTGTTTTGCAGGTTTTGGTTTAAGCATGAAATAGGAATAAATTCAAAACCATATGTAGCAGCATATGTGCAGAGCATCAGGAAAATATATTAAATATATTCAAACCTGAGCCATCAACAGAAGCAACGGCTATATGAGAGAAAAACCCCTTTAATAGGAGGAGGTCATAACCTGCAGGAGGGGGGGGGGGCGTTCTAGACAAGACTATCAAAGCAAAAATCATTTTTTTCTCCAAGGCAAAAACCACAGAACCTACATCTAAACCATTCAAAAACCATAACATAAGGCAAAACCACATAACCTGCTTCATAACCTGCATACTGTATCAAAACCATAGTTAAAACAGTATCATCTAAACTATTTCAAAACCATAACATAAGGCAAAACCACATAACCTGCTTCATAACCTGCATACTGTATCAAAACCATAGTTAAAACAGTATTATCCAAAACCATTCAAAAAACCGACATCAACGGGAAATATTGACTTTGAATCCAACAACAACCGTTCACATAGAATCAAAATCAATTGCAGCAATCTACAACTCACTTGCAACTATTCAATATTCCAACCAGTTTTTTTTAGAGGAAGAAGAAGAGAAGAATTAGTAGCAGAAAGCAAAGAGCGAGAAATCTTCGGAGCTTACCTGACTTCGCCGGAATTGTACCGTCGGACTAGCTCCGACCATGTGAGTTTCTTCAGTTTTTCGCATAAATCTTTATACCGTTGTGTTGCCTTTGTCTCACTGGATAATAATCCTCTCTTAATTTCTTGAAATCATGTAAAATGGCCATTTAAAATCATTGCGGGTCCTGCTGAAAAGCCAATGATTGTTGTTAACTACAAGGATGAAGATAAGCAATTTGCTGCTGAAGAGATCTTTTCAACGTTTCAGATGAAGATGCGTGAGATTACTGAAGCTTACATTGGCTCTGCAGTTAAGGATGCTGTTGTTACTATCCCTGCTTACTTTAGTGATTCTTAACGTCAAGCTCCCAAGGATGCTGGAGTGATTGCTGGTCTTAATATCATTGCGAATCATCAATGAGCCCGCAGCAACACATCAATCCTTATTTAACACCGGCAATAACTCGATCGATAAATTTCAAAATTCAATAAATGTTGCAAGACCGATACACAATCATATAAGCACACTGTTAATTTAAAGTCAATTTGAAATAATATAGAAAATTCAAAAACCTTTTTTTTCAATTACCAATTCGACTTTACAATTCATCACTATCATCTTCATTCAATTCTTCTGCCACTCTCAAATCCGCAACTGATACAACAATATCCTTCTTCCGCTTTCAATTCACTATGTCCGCTCAAGCCTCCATAGAAGCACAACTTCACCGTTCAAAATCATCCCAAAATATCATCTTAGTTTCGAATCTTAACCTTCTTCAAGCTCCTTTTCCGACTCGGCACAACCGCGGTTCCATCGACTCCCTCGGTTTTAGCTCTCATCCTCTGCCAGTTACGTCTGTTCTCAGAGCCTAACCAGTCTCTCAACCGCAAACTCCCTCTTCCATTCGCTTCCAACATCATCTCTTATTTCTTCTATCTCAATGCTCTCAATCCTGTTTTGACATAATCAACCACAACTACTCAGTTTTCACACGTTTAATAACGAGAAAAAAACAAAAGACACAGGCATAGAGGATTCAAATCGCATAGAAACGATAACCATTCCAACATCATCACTCTACTGTAGAACCTTATTCTCACGCTACTTTTACTATAAAAAAAAACTAAAAAACAAATAACAACAACTAACCGCGCTAACAGTATCCATCGTTTTCCTCTTCCCCTTCGTGCAGTAACTCTCCTCTCCATCTACGCTCCTCTAACCATTTGCCGACACCCCTTCAATCTTCACTTCGCAATTCCTTTCTTCATCCCACTCTTCAATTACCGTCCCGCTTCCCTTCTTTATCTCCTTTCCTTCTTCTTGTAATTTCACCAACAATCTCTCTCTCTCTCGAACCCCTCTACTATCTTCTTTTAAACCCATCGCCGCGGTAACAAAGGAAACGAAACGCTATCTTCTCTTAAACCTTTGCCGTACTGTGATTCGTTAACGACTGTTGAATCACTGATGTTGTGTAAGGGACTGGAAACAAGCCGGCATCTACCAACCTCCAAGACGCAGCCACCAGCGGCGGCCAGCTTACAACATTTCCTAGGTTTTTTTTTGTTACAGCATTGTGTTTCTTTTCTTGGGTCTGGGTCCTCTAACGACCCGGTCCAATTCCCTCAACCAAGCTCAGTTTTTTTAACTTAAGCCCATTCTAATTGCTCTCCCACCCCTTTTTTTTTATAGGCTCTTTAGTTTAATTCTATTCATTTTCTTAGCTAACTTATTTAATTTAGATTAGTTTAGTTTCTTAGAAATAAACGTATAGTTTTAATTAGACAATTTTTAATATTTTACCCAAATCTTATTTAGTTTAAGTTTAGGTTTATTTAATAATTTTAGTCTTCCTTATTTCTAATTAGATTTAAATTCATGATTTGTAAGTTTTTATTTAGTTCGAAAATATTTAATATCTCTGAAAACTTATGAAAGTAAAAAACGAGAAAACTAAAAAACATGCTATTTTTCTTTAATTTACTCCCCTCATTTTGGTTAAATACTAATACAAAAAAGACATAAAAAATAGAAACATATAAAAACCTTAAAAAACATTTCTATTAATTCTCATTACCTTTTATCTATGTTAAAATGCGTAACAAATTAAAACATTTTCTCTTCATATATTAAACAAAAAATCTAAAAAATGCATGTTCACACACTCAGTCTCTTATTTAATTTGTTGTATATCATTTATCTCATAATTTTCTGTTTAAATATCTCGCACTTACTTGATTATCCTGTTTGCGCCAATCCAAGGGAAAAACCGTAAATTTGTTGACTTCATGTCTTCAAGTCTAATTGTGCGAATACCCTCATTCATTAAAACTTAGGATAATTTGCCTTCAAAATTTCAACCTTTTCAAGACTTATACCTTTTAAGCAAAAACTTCGACATTAGGTCGTCGCATCTTCAAAAACTCGTTCGTATCCCTTTTCGGCCAAAACGATTTATTTTTCAATCAAGCAATCAATTTTAAATAAAACAGATATTTCAAAAGGTTCCTATAGAGTACTATAGATGCATTGGGTGCTAGTACCTTCCCATTGTATAACCAACCCCCGAACCATAAGATCTCTTTTCAAAAGACGCTTTGTATTTTATTATTATTTACATTGCATATTTAGGGTTTTATTTCGCTCTTTTCCCTTTTCCTTTGGAAACAATAAAGCGCGGTGGCGACTCTTGCTTTTGTGAGACGAATTAATCAATAATTCGATCTCCGATTTACCCCGCTACATTTTTTATCGCTACAGAATTGGCGACTCTGCTGGGGAAAGATTGACCTCTTGCTGGTCCATCCCTAAGTGGGTTAAGCCTAATTTGTTTTATCTGTTTATTATTATTTGATTTGCTTGATTATGTGTTTAAATTTGGGGTGTTTGGGTTTTCTTTGCAAAGGACGAATCCTATACCCGGATTAAGTAACACTTAAGGAATAGGACGGGCGGTATAGTCATGTTAACTTTGAGGGAGTAATCCCGAAGAAGGAGGCATGAGATCCCCCACTCAATGGAAGGCCCTCTTGAACTTAATATTTGTTTACCGAGTAATCGAGAAGACATTATTATTTTCGACCTAGGAGCCCGAGAAGTTGAGGACCGTAGAACCCCAACCCATCTTGGCCTTTTTAGGTGTAGCGCGGAGACTATAACGGAGTAATTCGGAAGTAGTTGTTACGCGATGCTACGCTCGGATGAGTTTCTCTTGAGAATATTGCTAATTATCGAGTAATCAAGACGTTGTCAATATCCGAAGGAGGAATGTAGACTCTGGGAACTCTTAGAACATTGTCTTACAGGTGCGATTGAACCACTAGTACATACCTTTGGGTGGGCTTTACCCTTGACTCCATGCTGAAACGTTAAACCTTTAAACCCCATGTTTGTGACCTTGCTTGTGGTTGTTGCATAGCCATGCATTCATGCATCCATAAAACCCTTTTCCCTTGACTTTCAAGGAATTTAGAGGTCTTTCTTTGTAAACATCACAAGTTTCGTCAAGCTCAATGGATCTTGGGTGTTGATAGGGTGAAAACCCTAATCCACCAAAATGGATGATTGATCTTGATGATAACTTGATCGACGCTTTGATCCAATTCAAAATTCCTCTTCTATCTTCACACTTTAATGTTTACAACTTAATGTCTTGAGTTCCATGAAAGTCAAATAAAAACTCTTTGTTGCATATCATGCATCATCCAACACTTCACATGTTTTCTAAAACTGGATTTTTTAACGCATGGAGTGGCTTGCCAGAACTGGATTGCTGTTGATGTTCCTGTTGTGATGCACATTTCCGAGTAATGTTTTGTTTATTTTCCTTTGAAAAAAATTCGCTCTGCCCAAGGCGAAACGTATTTTGTGTCGGGCTATGAAAATAACTCCTTTTGCTCTGCCCAAGGCAAAAGAGAAATGTCTGGGCTCTTTGTTTCAAGTATTTCCCTTTAATGAATAAAAATGATATTTTGTCCACTACCGTTTTATTTTTTTACTTTTTCGGGGAAATAGCAATGAAAATCAATTAATAACATTTTGTTTTATTTGCACAAATCGATTTCTAAAATAAAGCATAATCATATGTGCAGATTAGTCCATGACTTAACCATCGAAAACAATGATCCTATGCCCTCTCCCAACTTTGAATTCCCTGTGTTCAGAGCAGAAGAAGAGGATGGTGATGAGATTCCTGTTGAGATTTCCCGGTTGCTTGAGCAGGATGAGAAGGTTATTCAACCATTTGAAGAACCTGTAGAGTTGGTCAACTTGGGTGATGAAGAGGTTAGAAAGGAAGTCAAAGTCGGAGCATTGCTTATCCCAGAAATTAAGGAGAAAATGTTGGAGCTTCTCAGAGAGTATGTTGATGTATTTGCTTGGTCCTACCAAGATATGCCAGGGTTGGACAATGACATTGTGGAGCATCGTTTACCGTTGAGACCTGAGTGTCCGCCGATTAAGCAGAAGTTGAGAAGGACTCGTCCCAATATGGCTGACAAGATCAAAGAGGAGGTTCAAAAACAGATCAACGCAGGTTTCCTTGTTACGTCAGTCTATCCTCAGTGGTTAGCCAATATAGTGCCTGTTGTAAAGAAAGATGGTAAAGTTCGGATGTGTGTAGACTACAGAGATCTGAACAGAGCTAGTCCGAAGGATGATTTCCCATTACCTCATATTGACGTATTGGTCGACAGTACCGCCAAGTTCAAAGTCTTTTCTTTCATGGACGGTTTCTCTGGTTACAATCAAATCAAGATGGCGCCGGAAGATATGGAGAAGACCGCTTTCATTACACCTTGGGGAACTTTCTGTTATCGGGTTATGTCGTTTGGTTTGAGGAATGCTGGTGCAACATACCAAAGGGCCATGACTGCTTTGTTCCATGACATGATGCATAAGGAGATTGAAGTGTATGTGGATGACATGATTGCCAAATCACAAACTGAGGAGGATCACTTGGAACATTTGTTGAAGTTATTCCAGCGTTTGAGGAAGTATAAACTCCGTCTGAATCCCAACAAGTGCACTTTTGGTGTTCGTTCTCGAAGACTTCTGGGTTTCATTGTCACTCAGAAAGCGATCAAAGGGAGTATTTTAGCCGATCATTTGGCTCACCAACCAATTGAAGATTATCAATCCATCAAGTTTGATTTCCCAGATGAAGATGTTATGTACTTGAAAGCTAAAGATTGTGAAGAGCCATTACCTGAAGAAGGACCTGATCCTGAATCCCGTTGGGGTTTGATATTTGACGGAGCTGTGAATTCCTATGGAAGTGGAATTGGGGCAATCATCGTTACTCCTCGAGGTACTCATATCCCGTTCACGGCAAGAATGAAGTTTGACTGCACGAACAACATGGCGGAATATGAGGCATGTATCATGGGTCTCGAAGAAGCAGTGGACCTAAGGATTAAGATTCTTGATATTTACGGAGATTCGGCATTGGTAATTAATCAAATCAAAGGAGAATGGGAGACTCGTCATCCTGGTTTGATCCCTTACAGAGACTATGCTAGAAGGTTGATAACTTTCTTCAACAAGGTGGAATTACATCACATCCCTAGAGATGAGAATCAAATGGCTGATGCGTTAGCTACTTTGTCTTCAATGTTTCAAGTGAATGATTGGAACGACGTGCCTACAATCCGGGTTATGCGCCTTGATAGACCTGCTCATGTGTTCTCAGTAGAAGAGGTTACCGACGATAAACCGTGGTTCTATGATATTAAACGTGTTCTTCAAACTCAAGAGTATCCGCCTGGGGCATCCAATAAAGATAGGAAGACGTTGAGAAGATTAGCAAGCAGTTTCTTTCTCAATGAAGAAGTATTGTATAAGAGGAATTATGACATGGTCTTGCTCAGATGTGTAGACAGACATGAAGCAGACATGCTGATGCAAGAAGTACATGAAGGATCCTTTGGCACTCATGCCAACGGACATGCGATGGCTAAAAAGATGTTGAGAGCTGGTTACTATTGGATGACAATGGAATCTGATTGCTGCAAATATGTGAAGAAATGTCATAAATGCCAGATTTATGCGGACAAGATACATGTGCCACCGACCCTCCTCAACGTTATATCTTCACCTTGGCCTTTCTCTATGTGGGGAATTGATATGATTGGAATGATTGAACCCAAAGCTTCAAATGGTCATCGTTTCATCTTGGTAGCGATCGATTATTTTACTAAATGGGTGGAAGCAGCATCTTATGCTAATGTAACCAGACAGGTGGTAGTCAGGTTTATCAAGAATCAGATCATTTATCGATACGGCATCCCGAGCAAGATCATCACGGATAATGGTTCGAATTTGAATAACAAGATGATGAGAGAGCTTTGCGAGGAGTTCAAGATCGAACATCATAATTCTTCTCCTTACAGACCGAAGATGAATGGGGCAGTTGAAGCTGCTAACAAGAACATCAAGAAGGTTGTCCAGAAGATGGTGGTAACTTATAAAGATTGGCATGAAATGCTTCCGTTTGCTTTACATGGGTACCGTACTTCAGTTCGAACTTCCACAGGTGCAACCCCATTTTCCCTAGTTTACAGTATGGAAGCAGTACTCCCCGTGGAGGTCGAGATTCCGTCTATGAGAGTTTTGATGGAAGCTAAACTTTCTGAGGCTAAATGGTGTCAAAGTAGATATGATCAGTTGAATTTAATCGAAGAGAAGAGATTGACGGTGTTGTGTCACGGTCAATTATATCAGCAGAGAATGAAGAAGGCTTTTAATAAGAAGGTTCGACCACGCGAGTTCAGAGAAGGTGACCTTGTGCTCAAGAAGATATTATCTTTCCAACCTGATTCTAGGGGCAAATGGTCTCCGAATTATGAAGGACCGTATGTTGTTAAGAAAGTTTTCTCTGGAGGTGCTTTGATTCTCACCAATATGGACGGTGAAGAACTCCCGCGTCCCTTGAACGCCGATGCAGTCAAGAAGTACTTCGCTTAGGCAAGCTTTTGGTCATCCCGGCTATGGCATTTGAGCACATTTTGGAATTCAAAGTTGTTAGGGAGAATAGTGATCATTATTTTTGTGTAACCTTTTATTTCGTGTACTATTTCCCAAACTTTTGTAAACTGTTGGAGGCGCATTGTTAGCGAACCACCAGCTTATTAATGAAATTTGAGCATTACCTTTTGTGGGCAAAATTTTAATTTTTTACGGCAATATTTTGAAACAAAGTATTTAAAATATTCTTATTTTCTAAAAAAAGGTGTCGTGAATAACGAAAGGAATATTAACAGTCGTTCCGAAGATGGCCAAGCCATGAAATGCAAAACAGTGCAGTAATTTATACTTGCGTGATGAACCTGTTTTCTTTCAAATCGTCACGAGGTGTTGGTTGTGTAAACTTTTGTTCCTAGTGGTACTAAGTTTGGTGACTCCCCAGTTGTTCCAGTTAAGCGTTGTTTTGGCTACCCTTGTTTAGGAGATCCTGAAGTGCGGTACACTTCGTCTCATGCCAGTGATTTATTGGTATTGTAAGTTTGGATTTGAATACTTTTCTCCTCAAAGACTTGAGCCTTGTAGCGTTACGCTCCGACATTTCTTTGTGTTTCCAGTTCCAGTTATCCTCCGTCTTCTGTAAGTTTGGCCGAGTATTTATTTTGCTGTGACAGCATATTATCTTCAAGATATTCCATCTGTCTGTTTTGTCAGCATAACATTCATTTATTCATTTACACTCATGTCAGCATGCATATCCACATTCGCCGTTGATTTTGGGTCGTACTTTGTTTATTCGAACAACGTACACTTTTCTTTCCAAGTAGAAGGTTAGCTTAGGCAGAAAATGTGCTTCCTTTTTAAATTCCCCAACTGAGCTAATCCTCGTGGATGATCTTTGATTCAGTTTACCTTGTCCATTTCTGAATACGATGAATTCCCCAATGGAGTTACTTTCTCATCGGGTGGAGTCTGGTTTGACTGTTTTTCTCTCTTGTTTATCCCTGGATGAAGTTGTTGTCTCTTGCATAGGCTATCTCATGATTTTCCCTAGTGAAGTCGCGACCTAGACAGTTGGTGCATTTATTTTGCACGTTAAAGTATATGATCTCCTCGGGAAGGATTGATTCAGGGTTCTCTTTGACGAGGATTTTATTCTTTGCCAGTATCATCGCAATTTCCTCCTGTTTGTTTTTGGAAAACGACAAGCGGCAGCTCTTCATGAGCAACTTGTGTGTTATGGACACCGTTGGAAAACGACAAGCGGCAACTCTTCATGAGCAACTTGTACGTTACTTGTTGAAAGCGCCGAGCAGCAGTTCTTCATGAGCTACTAGTGCATCATTTACTTTTTGAAAGCGCCGAGCAGCAGTTCTTCACGAGCTACTAGTGCGTCATTTTATCTTTTCGAAAGCGCCGAGCAACAGTTCTTCACGAGCTACTAGTGCGTCATTTTATCTTTTCGAAAGCGCCGAGCAGCAGTTCTTCAAGAGCTACTAGTGCGTCATTTTTATCTTTTCGAAAGCGACAAGCAGCAAACTCTTCATGAGTAACCAGTACGTTACCACTTTTCTGGAATACAACAAGCGGCAACTTCTTTATTTGAGCAGTTTGTATGTTATCGGTATTTTCTTTGGACAACAACAAGCGGCAGCTTCTTTATTTGAGCAGTTTGTATGTTATCGGTATTTTCTTTGGACAACAACAAGCGGCAGCTTCTTTATTTGAGCAGTTTGTATGATATCGGTATTTTCTTTGGACAACAACAAGCGGCAGCTTCTTTATTTGAGCAGTTTGTATGTTATCGGTATTTTCTTTGGACAACAACAAGCGGCAGCTTCTTTATTTGAGCAGTTTGTATGTTATCGGTATTTTCTTTGGACAACGACAAGCAGAAGCTCTTCATGAGCAACTTGTATGTTATCGGTATTTTCTTTGGACGACAGCAAGTGGCAGCTTCTTTATTCGAACAACCTGCGTATCTACAATCTTATTACTTCAGCATTAATGAGTATATCTCTGAAAATCTAGCAGAGAAGTCTGTTACGAATCTATACCTCCAGAAGTCGGTAATCAGTTATCAGCAATTTGATACTCTCTGTCTACCATCGACCTTGAGTTGCAAACTCACTGTTTTGGATCAATGATCTGTTATGGCCTATGCAAGATGCTCTCTTTGTTAGGGTTAGAGGTTGTTTTCCCTCGATTTTATTCGCTGTCAGGAGTCTGTCGTTTAAATTCGATAGCTCGTTTTCCCCAGTAGCGTATAATTCATGTCTCTGTGTTTTGTTGGTGTTCGATTCCTCCAGCATTGTCTTGTTTCATACAATATCTTTCTCTGTGAATTCATGCACTACATTCATATCACTGCCTGATGACGGCATCATAGGACAAAATTTGCGTAATTATGTATTTAAGTACCTTCAACCTCGTCGAGACGAAGACTTTAATCTTCATATCTCCGGATAGAAGGAACTTAAATAGGGGCAGCTGTTGTACCCCAAATTTTGACCTAAGATACCGTCTTCCATCTGCATCATTCGCATTGCAAGGGTTTTGACCTATTTTTATCAAATTTTCAAAGCAATTTAAAAATTCATAATTTTTTTCGAGTCGGGAGCTGTTTATTTGTTGAACGCTAAATTTATTAACCGATCAAGATTTAAATGACGTTTATTAATTATTTATTATCTTAAATTTAAATAATTGGAATCTATTTTTTCAATTGTTATATAATTTAAAGATTTATGAATAATGAAATAAGCATTTGAGAATGAGTTTATTAATTGATCAACAATGATTATTTAATTCTTTATCATTCTAGGTTAAATAATTAAAGTTCTATTTTTAATTATTATAATTTAGAATTTTATGAATAATGAATTAAATAGTTGAATTTGTTAATTGGTCAATGATGTTTATTTATTTGTTTGTCATTCTGAATTTAAATGATTGAATTTGATTGTTCAATCATTATATAATTTAAGGAATTATAAACAATAAATAAATAATTGGAAAGAAAAAAAGAATTAATTGGGAAATAATAGAATTTTTATTCACTTTATTCTATTTATTACAATTGTCATTTAAATATTGTGTTATTACAAAACATTTATAAAGACAATTACACAAATGCTTAAAGTAAAATAAAAAAACTATTTTCCTAAATTCTAATTCTAATCTTCTATCCAATGCTCTTGTCTGCTCATTTAAATTTTACCTGCAAAAACGATTAAAAGAAAGTCAGAATTGAATAAACAATTAAGAGAAAAAAAAATAAATTTAATGTTCATTATTAAAAGCAAACGGCCGGAATCAGTTTACCCTTTTTTCAAATCACGGGATTTCTCCCGGTTCACAAAAAGGGAGGAATTTTTATGAATGCACAATTAAAAATAGCACATTTCAAAATCAATTGCATTTTTTGTCAAAAAGCCCACTGCATATTTCAAATATGTATAAATTCAATTTTTGGTCAAAACTGCATAAGCCACAAATCAACAGCATGTGTAAGTTCACAAACAAAAGGCCAACGTAAACTTATTGCAACTTAAGAAGAAAGATGGCATAGGCTCCTCTACTATACAAATGCAGTGGACAGAGTAATAAGCAGTTTTAAAACAATGTATGCAAGCAATATATGTTTCCATTTTTCATCATATTCCAGCATGTTTGCAATTTCAGAATATAAAGTACATATCACATTTATGCATCATTTCTGTACTTGAGAGAGAGAGAGGAAGAGGTTTAGTTTTGCAGGTTTTGGTTTAAGCATGAAATAGGAATAAAGTCAAAACCATATGTAGCAGCATATGTGCAGAGCATCAGGAAAATATATTAAATATATTCAAACCTAAGCCATCAACAGAAGCAACGGCTATATGAGAGAAAAACCCCTTTAATAGGAGGAGGTCATAACCTGCAGGAGGGGGGGGCGTTCTAGACAAGACTATCAAAGCAAAAATCATTTTTTGCTCCAAGGCAAAAACCACAGAACCTACATCTAAACCATTCAAAAACCATAACATAAGGCAAAACCACATAACCTGCTTCATAACCTGCATACTGTATCAAAACCATAGTTAAAACAGTATCATCTAAACTATTTCAAAACCATAACATAAGGCAAAACCACATAACCTGCTTCATAACCTGCATACTGTATCAAAACCATAGTTAAAACAGTATTATCCAAAACCATTCAAAAAACCGACATCAACGGGAAATATTGACTTTGAATCCAACAACAACCGTTCACATAGAATCAAAATCAATTGCAGCAATCTACAACTCACTTGCAACTATTCAATATTCCAACCAGTTTTTTTTTTTAGACGAAGAAGAAGAGAAGAATTAGTAGCAGAAAGCAAAGAGCGAGAAATCTTCGGAGCTTACCTGACTTCTCCGGAATTGTATCGTCGGACTAGCTCCGACCATGTGAGTTTCTTCAGTTTTTCGCATAAATCTTTATACCGTTGTGTTGCCTTTGTCTCACTGGATAATAATCCTCTCTTAATTTCTTGAAATCATGTAAAATGGCCATTTAAAATCATTGCGGGTCCTGCTGAAAAGCCAATGATTGTTGTTAACTACAAGGATGAAGATAAGCAATTTGCTGCTGAAGAGATCTTTTCAACGTTTCAGATGAAGATGCGTGAGATTACTGAAGCTTACATTGGCTCTGCAGTTAAGGATGCTGTTGTTACTGTCCCTGCTTACTTTAGTGATTCTTAACGTCAAGCTCCCAAGGATGCTGGAGTGATTGATGGTCTTAATATCATTGCGAATCATCAATGAGCCCGCAGCAACACATTAATCCCTATTTAACACCGGCAATAACTCGATCGATAAATTTCAAAATTCAATAAATGTTGCAAGACCGATACACAATCATATAAGCACACTGTTAATTTAAAGTCAATTTGAAATAATATAGAAAATTCACAAACCTTTTTTTCAATTACCAATTCGACTTTACGATTCATCACTATCATCTTCATTCAATTCTTCTGCCACTCTCAAATCCGCAACTGATACAACAATATCCTTTTTCCGCTTTCAATTCACTATGTCCGCTCAAGCCTCCATAGAAGCACATCTTCACCGTTCAAAATCATCCCAAAATATCATCTTAGTTTCGAATCTTAACCTTCTTCAAGCTCCTTTTCCGACTCGGCACAACCGCGGTTCCATCGACTCCCTCGGTTTTAGCTCTCATCCTCTGCCTGTTACGTCTGTTCTCACAGCCTAACCAGTCTCTCAACCGCAAACTCCCTCTTCCATTCGCTTCCAACATCATCTCTTATTTCTTCTATCTCAATGCTCTCAATCCTGTTTTGACATAATCAACCACAACTACTCAGTTTTCACACGTTTAATAACGAGAAAAAAACAAAAGACACAGGCATAGAGGATTCAAATCGCATAGAAACGATAACCATTCCAACATCATCACTCTACTGTAGAACCTTATTCGCACGCTACTTTTACTATAAAAAAAAAAACAAAAAAACAAATAACAACAACTAACCGCGCTAACAGTATCCATCGTTTTCCTCTTCCCCTTCGTGCAGTAACTCTCCTCTCCATCTACGCTCCTCTAACCATTTGCCGACACCCCTTCAATCTTCACTTCGCAATTCCTTTCTTCATCCCACTCTTCAATTACCGTCCCGCTTCCCTTCTTTATCTCCTTTCCTTCTTCTTGTAATTTCACCAACAATCTCTCTCTCTCTCTCGAACCCCTCTACTATCTTCTTTTAAACCCGTCGCCGCGGTAACAAAGGAAACGAAACGCTATCTTCTCTTAAACCTTTGCCGTACTACGATTCGTTAACGACTGTTGAATCACTGATGTTGCGTAAGGGACTGGAAACAAGCCGGCATCTACCAACCTCCAAGACGCAGCCACCAGCGGCGGCCAGCTTACAACATTTCCTAGGTTTTTTTTTGTTACAGCATTGTGTTTCTTTTCTTGGGTCTGGGTCCTCCAACGACCCGGTCCAATTCCCTCAACCAAGCTCAGTTTTTTTTAACTTAATCCCATTCTAATTGCTCTCCCACCCCTTTTTTTTTATAGGCTCTTTAGTTTAATTCTATTCATTTTCTTAGCTAACTTATTTAATTTAGATTAGTTTAGTTTCTTAGAAATAAACGTATAGTTTTAATTGGACAATTTTTAATATTTTACCCAAATCTTATTTAGTTTAAGTTTAGGTTTATTTAATAATTTTAGTCTTCCTTATTTCTAATTAGATTTAAATTCATGATTTGTAAGTTTTTATTTAGTTCGAAAATATTTAATATCTCTGAAAACTTATGAAAGTAAAAAACGAGAAAACTAAAAAACATGCTATTTTTCTTTAATTTACTCCCCTCATTTTGGTTAAATACTAATACAAAAAAGACATAAAAAATAGAAACATATAAAAACCTTAAAAAACATTTCTATTAATTCTCATTACCTTTTATCTATGTTAAAATGCGTAACAAATTAAAACATTTTCTCTTCATATATTAAACAAAAAATCTAAAAAATGCATGTTCACACACTCAGTCTCTTATTTAATTTGTTGTATATCATTTATCTCATAATTTTCTGTTTAAATATCTCGCACTTACTTGATTATCCTGTTTGCGCCAATCCAAGGGAAAAACCGTAAATTTGTTGACTTCATGTCTTCAAGTCTAATTGTGCGAATACCCTCATTCATTAAAACTTAGGATAATTTGCCTTCAAAATTTCAACCTTTTCAAGACTTATACCTTTTAAGCAAAAACTTCGACATTAGGTCGTCGCATCTTCAAAAACTCGTCCGTATCCCTTTTCGGCCAAAACGATTTATTTTTCAATCAAGCAATCAATTTTAAATAAAACAGATATTTCAAAAGGTTCCTATAGAGTACTATAGATGCATTGGGTGCTAGTACCTTCCCATTGTATAACCAACCCCCGAACCATAAGATCTCTTTTCAAAAGACGCTTTGTATTTTATTATTATTTACATTGCATATTTAGGGTTTTATTTCGCTCTTTTCCCTTTTCCTTTGGAAACAATAAAGCGCGGTGGCGGCTCTTGCTTTTGTGAGACGAATTAATCAATAATTCGATCTCCGATTTACCCCGCTACATTTTTTATCGCTACAGGTACAATGTGGATATGGTTCATAATCGCACTCAATTACAGAATTTATCACAGGGGCCAAAAGAATCTTTCAAAGAGTACGCCCATAAATTGCGTGAATTGGCTGCAAGGGTTCAACCTCCACTCATGAAGTGAGAACTTATTGATATGTTTATGAGTACCTTGCAAGGGCCTTATTATGATCACATGATAGGAAGTGCTTCGGCAGGATTTACAGATTTGGTTATGACTGGTGAGAGAATTGAAGTGGGTTTGAAATTGGGAAAAAGTCAAGTTGGTAATTCCAGTGGCACATCAGGGGGTGGTAAGAAACCGTTCAATGCTTACCTTAAGAAAAGGGAAAGTGATGCAAGTGCGGTGTACTTCCATAGAGGAAGAGGGGAAGATCGTCAACACCAACAAGTCAATGTTGTCTTTATTCCTATTAATACTCCTTCACAACAGATACAGAATCTTGCGCCTCAGCAACAAAGACAACCAGATGCTCCCCGTCAGTATAATAATCAACAATAAAGGCAACCAAGAAGGTTCGATCCCGTTCCAGTATCTCTTACTAAAGCACTCTACCATTTTCTCGATTTGAAGTTGATTAGTTTTAGAAATATGTCAACACCCACCGGAAGGCTTCCTACTAATTATGATGCTAATGCAAGATGTGAATTCCATTCTGGCGGAATTGGTCATTCTACTGACAATTGTTTTGCGTTAAAGTGTGTGATACGGTGGCAGAACCGACTGTTTTGGAAATGCTAGTTTGTGTTTTGCGTTTGTGTTTGCAAAATGTCGCGGTAAGCAAGAGTCGCCACCGACATTTATTTTATCCAACAAGGAAAGGAAAAAAGCACATAAAAATTCCTTTTTCGAGATTTTGAGTACGGGGGTAGATTATAGAAAGGGAAGGTATTAGCACCCATTTTATCCGTGGTTTTTCACGGACTCTTAGGTACTTGCTCATAATTTTTAAAATTGTTTCTGTGTTTGTGTGTTTGAAATTTTTTTGTTTTACTTCAATTTAACCCTTGCTTCTGTCTTCAAGAGTGTTACGAAGTCGTTTTGAAAACTTTGTTTGAAAAGAGCGTAAGTGTGGAAAAGTTTGATTTTAAGCAAATACCTACTAGCATCTACCTACTCGAAGAAGGAATGTTTTTGTTCTTGTTTCCTTTAGACATCACTATCCCACTATTAGTGAGTAGGTAGCACTGTCATCGGAGTTTTGGGGTCAATTCGAAAGGAACGTACGATCACTAAAGCAATGTTAGGACGTCTTAGTAATAACCCTAATGTCTTAAGATCATATTCGAGGCAACAATTCCGAGGCAACCTTTCCGAAAGGGACATTTGATCTTTTCGATAAAAGAGCGACCACTAAAATACCCTATACTTAATGATCATTTACCGAAGGCAACCGAAGTGGGAGTATACCCTAGGAGTGCGCATGTGAGAGTGATTTGATTTCAAGTTATTATCTTTGCACATTTAGGGTTTGCTAACTATTTTAATTTTAACATACATTCTTGTCATGCAACCCTATTATCATACATCTAACAGTTAATATTTGTGGAAATTAAAATGCGGGAAATAAAGCTACGCTATTATAAGGCTTCGGGTGATATTAATTATATAGCCAAAAAACCCGTCAAAACGATAAATGAAAGGAAAAAGTCCTAATTAATCTATTACATCCTGTGAGCAGTTACATCAATATGGTAAAAATAAATAAGCGCGCGCAATGAATTAAGAACGAGCAAAAATTAGGGTTTTGACCACGTCTAACCTAATTAAAAGAAGAGTTTATTTTTGGTTGTTTTTGATATTTGAGAAAATAAGGTTTTAAATTAAATATGCACAAACCTAATTTACTAATTAATTTAAATTAAGAAAATCAATTACATTTGACCTATTTTTGTATTTTTGTGATTTTTTAAGAAAAGAAAATAGAATTTAAATTAAACAAAAACCCTAGTTTCTAATTTATTTTAATTTATTTATAAAAAGAATTAAAGTTACCCTAAAATTAAATAAACTAATTAAATTAATTTTTAATTAAAAATAAAACCTAAATCTAATTGGATGAAAATTGATTTTATGATTTTATATGAAAAAGAATTAATTTTTGTTAGTAAAATAAATTATTTGAATTAAATAAAAAAATATAAAGAGAAAAATAAAAGGAGAATGGGCTTGGTTAAACAACAACTTAGGGGTGTGTCAATAGCAATTCTGGGCCCAAACAATTCTAACCCACGTTGACTTCCATGATCCAGTGCTTCATGTTTGACTAGGGTGTATCATGGATCTCCCCATGCCAATCGTTGGATTTGAGTTGCCTTAGATCTAGTGGATGCTAGTTGATGGCCTATGGTAGGCGTATTGGGAATCTGCACATGGAATCAACTATAGAAAAAATGCATTGAAGAAACAAGGGGACTTGGGGGATTGAACCCAAGTCCTATGGACTTTTCTCTCTCCCACTGACCAACTGAGCTAGCACGCTTATTTGTACATAGAGAAACAAACAAATATTTTATTAAGAAAAGACAATTTTATAATTTCCTGCGCGCGAAATTCAAACAGGAGAATGGGATGGTGCCACGCAAGTCTTCTTCTTCCTCTCTCTGTTGGTAAAAGTCAGAGACTTTTACCTACAAACATAGGTCCGTCACTATAAACCCTGCATATTTCAAAATCTCACACAGGCATGATAAACGAAATCTAATGATGTAGATCCAATCGTCCTGACCCTGTGATCATCATGGCACCCTTCTTATGGGCCAATTTTTCCTGTATAAAAAGATCCCTAAACGCACAAAGAAACCCTAGCAATGGTGGATTTCAATATAACTAACAAAAATGCAATTAAATGGTACTGTTAGCTTGCAAACATGATAAGGATTACAAATATGCTATTGAAACATGATAAAGATGCAAGAATAGAGAGATTCGATTTTGAAAATAGTGACAAACCATGGGGGTCGTGGAACCGGATTCTGGGCACGAGGATGCTTGCTTTTGATTGGTATAGCTTCCTTGTACTCCCAGGAAGCGAATGAGATAGCTTGGGAGTCTTGAAAATGCCTGGAAGTACAAAAACAGATCACCACTTTTCTTGAGTTTTTTCAAGTTTTGTTCTTCCTCTCCACGCCTCCAAACCTTGTTCTTTTGATCTGCCTTTGTCCACTATATACCAAGGAACGAATTAGGGTTGCAAATATGTTCTCAATCTTTGGAAATTATGGTCTTTGATCATGATCTGATATTCATGAAAATATTTCCAAAAATAGGCCAAAACCAATATTTTATGCATAACCATGACTTGCACGATTTGATTCACTTGCTAGCTGTATAAGGGACCTGAAACATGCATCAAATCTTGAGGTTTGAATAATTTGGATATTTTCATGATTTATTTTGATTTAATTTGATTTAATTGAAATAAAAAATCTAAATAAATGGCAAAAATAAAATAAAGGCAAGTGGAAAGATCTAGGGCTTGTGGATCATGCTACAAACTCAAAACAATTGCAAAAAGTTGGGCCCATTTGACAAAAATTGCAATTTGAGGCACTTTTGACTTTTGGCAATTTTGTAAAAAAAGGTCAACTTCACTAATGCACAACTTCTTCAATTTTGACTCTTTTGAGGTGTTCTTGGACTTTTTAGAAAGATTTAGATGTATTCTAAGCAACCCTTTTGGTCTCATCTTAATTGATTCTTCCATAGTCATGTTTGAAGCTTTGACAAAAAAGGTGTTTTTGTTGACTTTTCAAAATGACCTATAATGTCCAAATTCATAACTTCTTGTGAGTGCTTATTTTGAACTTGGGAGATGAATATTAATTGTAGGTAATTGCATCCTCTTAAAAATGAGCTTTGGATGGGTCATTTCTCATAAAGTATGAGAACGTTATGCTTGGTCAAAGTTGAGTTGACTTTTCCTACAAAACCCTAATTTAGCAACTTTTGGGTTTTGATGAATTGTGAGCAATCCTTGATGAATCATGATCCACCCTTGATAAAATGATGAATAATACTTCAAAATGAGAATGTTGACCAAAAATCTTGAAGTTTGACTGTATGTGGGTCACAGTTGACTTTTGCCCTAACACAGTCGATTTTCAAGTCTTTGAGCAATTGACTGAGCAAACTTCCTCTGCAAGGCTTGAAACTTGACATGGATGATCTTGAGAACATATTAGGACAATGGTGAGCATTTGGTATCCCTTGGACTCAAGTATCTTGATGCAACATTAAACCCTAATTTGAGGTAGACTGCCTTAGGAGAGAGTTTGTCTGGTCAACTCTTAGACTTCCGTGAGCAACTTGAAGACCTCACTTGAAATGTATTGAGAAATATGGGAGGGAAAATTTTGGGGTACAACAGCTGCCCCTGTTCAATCTTCTTAAACCTGAGGATGTAGATTGGTTTGTCTTCCTTTCGCGATCCGAGGGTGGAAGATGATTGAACACTAGAGTGCCCAGAAATTTGCACTCGCATGAAGTTGTACATGTCTTGCGACATCGGGAATGGGCTTATAGATGCCATTTGGAGATTGATGACGAAAGATGGGCTTAAAGATTCCATCCGAAAGAGTGTCGATCGCATAAGAGATTCCTTAGCGAAAGCTTGTATACCTGTTGTTGAGGAGGATTCCGCTGGGGAATGCTGGTCTCTGTCTTGAGAGAAAGTTAAACTTTAGGAGCTTCAGTCGTCCGTTATTATACTGGGGGAATTGTCTCTTGGTTGAAGAAGTTAAAATGAACTACTATCTGGTCGTATTCTAGGCTTCATAGTGATAAGATCGACTGTTATCTGGTCGTAATCCAGGATTTACAGTGACTTACTGGGAAGATGAGATTAAACTTGCTATCTGGTCGTAATCCAGGATTCGCAATTTCTCAATTCTTATCTGGTCGTAATCCAGGCTTAAGAAGGAATTAAGTTGTTATCTGGTCGCATCCGGGCTTCAACTTGACTTTAGGGCATACTAATATCCGGTCGACTCCGGGCTTCTTAGTAATTGTCCAGGTAAAACTACTCTTTGGTCGAAATCTAAGCTTCGTAGTGTTTTGTACCGCTTATCTGGTCGTAATCCAGGCTTCACGATGTAATATACCATTATCTGGTCGGATCTAGGCTCCATGGTGTTCGGAGAAATCAAGGTATTATCCGGTCAAATCCGGGCTTCATAAATTGCATTAAAGATATACCACTATCTAGTCGTAATCCATGCTTCGTAGTATTCTTGGTTTCTATCTGGTCATAATCCAGGCTTCACAACGTCTTCTACCATTATTTGGTCGAGTTCAGGCTTCATGGTGTCTTGTATTTCTATCTGGTCGTAATCCAGGCTTCACAATAACTTGTTAAGCTGCTATCCGGTCAACTTCGGGCTTCACGACTTGTGTTTATGATATACCACTATCGGGTCGTAATCCAGGATTCATGGTGCTTTGCTGTTATCTGGTCGAGTCCAGGCTTCACAGTGTCATATACCATTATCTGGTCGAGTTCAGGCTTCACGGTATTTGGATAAATCAAGATACTATCCGGTCGAGTCCGGGCTTCATAACTTGCATTAAAGATATACCACTATCTGGTCAAGTCCAGGCTTCATGGTGCTTTGTATTGCTATCTGGTCGTAATCCAAGCTTCACAATAACTTGTTGGGGATTAAACTATTATCCGGTCGGATCCGAGCTTCATAGCTTGTGATAAACCACTATCTGGTCGATTCTAGGCTTCGAGGTATTCTGATACTGTTATCCGGTTGTTCTTCGGGCTTCACAATATGATGGAGGAATCAAGATATTATCCGGTCGTACCCGGGCTTCATAGCTTGAACTTTGTGAGGATTTGACTGTATCTTTTCTTGAAAGGTAAAGGGTTAGTCATATGTAATGTCATGATATATGAAATGTACTGCGCAATGATGTTCTCAAAATAAATGAGACTGTGTTGTATGATGCGTATGCGCATGTCATGATGTATGCAATGTTCTCGTGATGTTTTCTAGTTGGGGAAAATAAATCTCGGACTGCTGCTGGAGAATAAAAGGAGTTTTGCTCGCTGAGGATAACGACCAAAGAGGATTTGAGAATACATTGGCCGGAGAATAATTCTGCTAGAGAATAAACTGGTGAAAGAATGACTCTGTGGGTAAGAGAGATACTCTATCAGAAGATCTGCTGATTTGGAGAAATAATCTCGGTTGTGGATGAATTACCGTTGTTGGCAATGATGAACTCCTTCGGGGATAAAATTTCTATTTTTGGAAGAAATAAACTCCACTGGGGATGGTCTTCCATTGTTGGTGATAGATGAACTCTGCTTGGGGAGAATTTTGCCGACTCATTTGCGATTATGAACTTCGGCTGGGGAGAGCTAACACCACTGTCTTTGGATACCTTTTAACTCTACGGGGAGTGTATGTATCTTTAGTCATATTTTCCAGCTGGGTCTATCCCTGTACCTGGTGGGTAGAGCAACTGTGAGGTTTGGACATTTCTATTTTCCCCTGTTCCTGGAATTACGAGTAATTGTCTTTTGTTTCGTATGTCAGTATTTATGAGCAGCAGTTATTGTCAAATGCATATATCAAAAATGAATCATTGGACGTTCTTGCAAAAAAAACAGAAAAAGGAAACACAAATTTGAAATTTCTTTGTGAAAATGAATTGTATTGATTTTAAAGTTGGCCTGTAATAGGCGTTTTTGTACAAGAGGTTGACGTCCTAGTAAGAGAACGCCGCCGAAAGTTAGAATTTATACAATTTGTGTAAAAGCAAAGAAAAACAGCTATGTGAACAATCCCACTGGGTTCCAACTCTACTATTGCCTTTATATCTTTGAGCATCTCATCACTTTGCTACTTGGTTGAAAGTAGATTAAATTGATCGGTGCCGTCCGAGCTTGATAGTTGATACTGAAGTCTGGTTGCAAGATGATCCAATGAGACATAGTGTTATGCTTTGATCCCTAATTTTTGCCTGGACCGCCCTTTCAGGTTTTCAGTCCACCGGGATACCCTTTTGCCCAAGCCGCCTTTTCAGGTTTTCGACTTGTCGGGTGTACAGATTTTTCATTTTCATCCTTTACTTTTGCCTGAACCCTTTTAGTTCGCCGGGAAGCCCTTATTTTTGCCTAGGCCAGTCGACCTAGCGGGTCTTTGATTATGCGTAGTATTTTTTCACTATGTCTGCATTGACAGGGTGAGGAAGGTCATCACCATCCATGGTTGTTAGAATCATAGCTCCTCCTGAGAAAATGTTCTTAACCACAAATGGACCTTCATAAGTGGGGGTCCATTTGCCCCTGGGATCACCTTGTGGCAGTATGATACGTTTGATCACTAGATCCCCGACTTAATACTCTTGTCGTCTAACTTTCTTGTTAAATGTCTTGATCATTCGCTTTTGGCACGTCTGACCATGACAAATAGCAGTAAGTCTCTTTTCGTCGATTAGGTTCAGCTGATCAAGCCGAGTCTGGATCCAATCATCCTCGCTCAAACCCGCATCCTTCATAATCCGGAGAGAGGGTATCTGGACCTCAATGGGTAAGACTGCCTCCATGCCGTACACCAAATAGTAGGGTGTTGCCCCTGTCGACGTCCGTGCTGAGGTGCGGTACCCATGAAGAGCGAATGGTAGCATCTCGTGCCAGTCTTTGTATGTCACCGTCATCTTCTGCACAATCTTCTTGATGTTCTTATTAGCCGCTTCAACAGCCCCATTCATCTTCGGCCGGTAGGGAGAAGAGTTATGATACTGTATCTTAAACTGTTTGCAGAGCTCAGTGATCATTGTATTGTTGAGATTTATACCATTGTCCGTAATGATCCTCTCTAGTACACCATATCGACAGATCAGATTGTGTCGGATGAACCGCGCCACAACGTTCTTAATTATTGTAGCAAAAGAAGCTGCCTCAACCCACTTTGTGAAATAATCATTTGCTACTAGAATGAAACGATGCCCGTTGGACGCAGTAGGTCTGATCTTGCCAATCATGTCGATGCCTCACATTGCGAAGGGCCAAGGAGCTGTCAAAACATTCATAGGAACTGGAGGTACGTGGACCTTATCAGCATAGACTTGGCACTTATGACAGGTTCGAGAATGCTGATAACAATCGGCTTCCATAGTAGACCAATAATATCCTGCCCGTAGGATTTTCTTTCCCATGGTATGTCCACTGGAATGAGTTCCGAAAGTACCTTCATGTAACTCTGCCATGATCCTTTCTGCCTCGCTCTTGTCCACACATTGCAGTAAGGTTGAGTTATGGTTACGCTTTTAAAGTATACCATTACTGATGAAGAACTTCGCCGTGAACCTTCTCAAGAACTTCTTATCATTAACAGATGCACCCTCGGGGTATTCTTGAGCCTCAAGATACCTCTTTACCTCGTGAAACTAGGGATTATCTGCTACCTCTTCAGTCTCGATATCACATCAATGTGCAGGTTCTTCAAACCTCTTGATGATAATCTGAGGAGCTTCATTGTCCCACCCAACCTTGAACATAGAAGACATGGTGGCTAGCGCGTCCGCTAGCTGATTCTCCTCTCTGGGAAAATGTTCAAAGGTTATCTCCTCGAAGTGCGGAAGCAACGTCAGTACATACTCTTTGTAAGGAATAAGATTTGGGTGTTTCATATCCCACTCGCCTTTGATCTGACTGATCACGTGAGCGGAATCTACGAACACACTTAAGAACTTAATCCTCAGGTCAATAGTTGCTCGAAGACCCATGATACATGCTTCATACTCCGCCATATTGTTGGTGCAGTTAAAACATAATCGAGTGGTGAACAGAGTATGACAGCCTTTAGGAGATATGATCACGGCGCCAATGCAATTACCCAACGCAATTGAGGCTCCGTCAAAATACATAGACCATCGGGATCCTTCCTCAAGTCCTTCATCCGGTCCAGGTTCTTCACAGTCGGTCACCAACATGATGTTCTCATCTGGGAACTCAAAATTCATAGACAGGTAATCATCCACAGCCTGATGCGCCAAATGATCTGCCAACACACTTCCCTTGATTACTTTATGGGTTGTGTATTGGATATCATACTCACTTAAGATCATCTGCCATCTGGCTATTCTTCCGGACAAGGCAGGCTTTTCGAAGATATACTTGATTGGATCCATCTTTGATATCAATAGGGTAGTGTGAGTCAGCATATACTGTCTCAGCCGGCGAGCAACCCATGCCAAAGTGCAGCAAGTTTTCTCGAGAAACGAGTATCGGGTCTCGCAGTCGGTAAACTTTTTGCTAAGGTAGTAAATAGCATGCTCTTTTCGCCAGACTCGTCATGTTTCCCCAACACGCACCCCATTGAATTGTCCAGTACGGTCAAGTATAAGATCAAAGGTTTTCCTTCTACTAGAGGCATCAAAATTGGTGGCTCTTGAATATATTCTTTGATCCTTTCGAAAGAGGTCTGACACTCATCATTCCACTTTACCACTTGATCTTTCTTCATCAGCTTGAAGATCGGCTCACAAGTAGCAGTCAGATGTGAAATGAATTGGGCAATGTAATTCAGACGTCCCAAAAACCCTCTAACTTCCTTTTCTGTGCGGGGAGCTAGAATCTATTGCATAGCCTTCATCTTTGCAGGATCCACCTGAATACCTTTATCACTAACAATGAAACCCAAAAGCTTACCAGATCTTACCCCGAAGGTGCACTTGTTCGGGTTTAACCTCAGCTTGTACATCTTCAACCTGTCAAATAGCTTCTGGAGATGGTCGAGGTGTTCTTCTTCGGTCTGGGACCTTGCAATCATGTCATCAACGTAGACCTCAATCTCATGGTGAATCATGTCGTGGAACAAAGCGACCATGGCGCGCTGATAAGTCTCCCCAGCATTCTTCAACCCGAAAGGCATCACCTTGTAACAGAAGGTACCCCACTGCATAACGAAATTTGTCTTTTCCATATCCCCGGGAGCCATCTTAATCTGGTTGTAGCCAGAAAAACCATCCGTGAAGGAGAAGACCTTATGTTGTGTTGTCAACCAGAACATCGATATGAGGCAGAGGGAAATCATCCTTGGGGCTTGCCCTGTTCAGATCTCTATAGTCTACACACATCTGTACCTTACCATCCTTCTTCGGCACCGGAACAACGTTGGCAACCCACTGCGGATATAAAGTAACAGCTAGAAATCCGGCGTGAAACTGTTTCATGACCTCAACTTTGATTTTCTCAGACATCTCGGGGCGCATGCGGCGAACCTTCTGCTTTACCGGAGGACAGTCTTCTTTAGTTGGCAGGCAGTGTACCACAATATCAGTGTCTAAACCAGGCATATCTTCATAAGACCAAGCGAAGATCTCAACATAGTCGCGTAGCATCTGTATCAATCGTTGCTTGACACTAGGCTTCAGATTTACACCTATCTTGACCACTTTCTTGTCTTACTCCGTACCTAAATTCACTGATTCCACTGGCTCTTCATGAGGCTGTATGGCCCTCTCTTCCTGTAGCAGCAATCTAGCAAGCTCCCCAGGCACTTCACAATCATTCTCACCTTCGTCCTCGGCTTGGTTGATCGGATTTTCAAAGTCCTAACTGGCAGTAGCAGAGTCGTTATCAATGGATCCAGAGTGGATGTGGATCTGCATTATGATATGTGAGTGTGTGTAAGACAATAGCTGTTTTGATAAAGTGCGAGATAGAAAAGAAAAATAAGGAGCGCAAAATTTGTAGTGCAAGAAAACGTCCAATGCTTTATTGACGATATATGAAAATGACAAATAATAAGCCCTCACAAACAAAGCCAAGGTGCCTCGGGCAAGGCACCGGGCCGTAAAGTTTCAAACTGTCTGTTACAAATCTCAAAACAAAAGTCTATTACTGTGTAATAAAAGAAACGGGCACGAAGTCCTTTGTCGTCCAATTGTTCAAGCCATTGTTGGTAGTCGGGTAAATCCAGCTGCCGATATCTGACTCTTCTTCATCATCTCCAATTGCATTCACTCCCGGATTACTGATATGCAAAGGAGGTCTTCCAATCCGTGCGCGCCGAACAACCCTTTGAGCCTCTGCAGTAAAGCCCAAACCAAACTTGTCAGTTTTGTGTGTGAAATCAGGGAGCTGACCCCAATTTGCACACCCACCTTAATTAATAACATCCCTGGCATCCTTGAGGGAAGCCATCTTCATCGGGGGTTTGTCAGCAGCAACTTCAGTCGACGCCAAAGTCTGGGGATCCTCTTCAAAGTTCTGACATGGGGTTTCAATGAACTCTCCATTCATCTCCACATACCGGAAGGAATTAAGATGACTCACCATGTATTCCTCTACACCTTGTACCGTTGTACCGTAACAATATTCCCTTTTACTGGATATTTCAACATCTGATGGAGCGTAGAAGTCACTGCCCCAGCCTTATGAATCCAAGGGCGACCCAACAAGCAAGAATAAGATGGTCGATATCCATCATATAGAAGGTAGATGCAAAAGTCTGAGAACAAACTTTAATAGGGACATTCACTTCCCCGTGCACCATCCTTTTCGACCCATCGAAAGCCCTAACCACAATATTACTTAGTTTCAGAATCAAACCTTCACAGTCCAGATGGTCTAATGCCTTCTTTGGTAAAACATTCAATGAGGACCCAGTATCCACCAGCACGTGGGCCAGAGTAGTGCCCCTGCACTCGATCGAGACGTGTAGAGCATCACTGTGATTTCTTCCTTTAGCAGTTAGATCTGCGTCTGAGAAACCCAAACCATTGTCGGCAGTCAAACTAGCTACACAGTCTTTGAATTGATCAGCAGAAGTCTCCTGCGGCACATGCGCAGTTTTGAGGAAAGCAATTAAAGCCTTTGCATGGGCTTCTGAGCATAATAACAAGGATAACATGGATATTTTTGACGGGGTCTTCCCCAGCTGCTCGACTACGTTGTAGTCGCTCTTCTTGATAATCTTCATAATTTCCTCTATCTCTTTCTTAGAGGTTCCTACAATGATCTTCTTAGGCGCCTCCGTCCGGGCAGGCTCACCTGTAACTTCTTTGCCCCGAGTGTCAGGTGACTCAGTGACAGGAGTGATAACTGGAGTAAGAATCAGAACAATAGCTGATGTCCTGGCGGATGGAGTGGCAACAGGCTTTTGAACAGTCGGAGGGGAAATCTCAGGAGAGGAGAGTCTTCCACTTTTGGTGAATTTGCTAGACCCGACAATATTGCTGATATTAGCATCAGCTTCTTCAATCATTAAGTCTTGCTTAATCCCATGGTAATACACGTCGGCCCCATAGTGCCAAGGGACAGCTTTATCCGAAGTGTGTGGGATAGGACCAGGAATAGTAATGATTAACGGAGCGATTCTTAGAACAAATGTAATCCGAACAGGCTTTCTCGAGGAAGCATTGGAAGGATTGGAGGAAATGGTTATGATGGCAACATCCTCAATCGGAACTAACGGCATTAAAGTCTTCTCGAACAGGATCTTTTTGTTATCCATCAAGCGTTGAACACCTGATTTCAATAAATGGAAACCAACAGGTAGAATTGAACACATGTGGTAACCTTCGCCACAACCCGGAAATAAATCGGCCAACAAAATATTCTTCTTCATTGTCATCAAAGGAGTAGAGATGTCTTCCACAGAGGTTACAAACAAATCATCATCCACAGCATTTACTCCATGACCATGCTTGGGCATAGGAGTAGTTATGACATTGGGTTTCTCTGGAGCATCAAACTCGATCTCTTTAGCTTCAATAAAATCTTGCACTTTATTCCTCAAAGCCCAGCAGCTATTCGTATCATGACCCGGGCTATCGGAGTGATAGGCACAGCGGGCGTTTGGATTATATAGCAGAGATGTGGTACTGGGATTCTTCGGGGCTTCCCTCAGAGTTTCTAGATTGGTTTTCAACAATTGTGGTAGAATCTGAGACAAAGTCATATTAAGCTGAGTGTACTGTCTTTACGGCCTCTCCATTCTTTGCTGATTGTTGCGTTGTGGGGCGACGGTGGGTCTTGATATTACTACCGCATTCACCGCTTGACGGTGTTCAGGTTAGTTTTGGCTCCTGGAGCTGTAGACTACACTAGCTTCTTTCTTACTAGTGAAAGGCTTCTTTACTGTACTGGATGACGCATCCTTCTGTATCTTACCACTTCTGATACCAGCTTCTACTCTTTCACCAGTCAAAATCAATTCAGTAAACCCAGATGACGAACTGCCGATCAGATGATTGAAAAATGGACTAGACAACGTCCCTAGAAACATATCAACCAACTCTCTGTCAGACAAAGGGGGTTGGACTCTTCCAGCCATATCTCTCCACTTCTGAGCATAGTCCTTAAAGCCATTGCTTGAACCCATAGACATACCCTGAAGCTGAGTACGAGTGGGAGCAAGGTCGGCATTATACTGGTACTTCCTGTAGAAAGCAGCAGCAAGGTCCTCCCAGTTTCGGACATTAGCTCCTTCCAATTGATAAAACCATTTAAGCTGAGTCCCTGACAGACTATCTTGAAATAAGTGTACCCACAGATTCCTATCAGCAGTGTAAGGTTGAATTTTTCTGACGTATGAGCGGAGATGGAGTTTTGGATAGGATACTCCATCGTACTTAGAAAAAACTGGAGCTTTGAACTTGTGAGGGATCACCACCCCCGATGTTATTCCCAAATCTCCTAAGCCCAACCCAGGAACCTTCTGAATCTCCATAGCACTTAGACGGTCCTCAAGTTGTTTGTACCTATCCTCAGCAGGAGGGTATTGTTCCTCATCAAAGTCAGTATCATTATCAGAGACCACATAACTAGGACCCTTTTCTTCTTCTTGATTCTCTCATCCTTTGGATGAATGAGACAGATCAGCTTCCTGTCGCAACCTATTCCCAAATCTGTGACCCATATTCAGAAGAACCACCTTCTTCTTCTTCTTCTTCTTCTTCTTCTTCTTTTCCTTCTCCAGGATGAGAGTCTTCAGGTTCTCTTGCCCTTTAGCCAAATTCAAGAACATCTCTTGGAATTGGGAATTCTGTGCCTGAAGAGCTTTGATGGCTTGATCGGTAGGCATTTTAGAAGACATTTTATGCTGAAATAAACAGCGAAGAAGATGAGAAACCTGTAATGGTACCTGTAATGATGTGCATGATAATGGAATGCGTATGAAATGATTTCAAAGACTTTGGGAGATTTAAATTTGTAAAACAAAAATAAAACACACTTTATTAGATTAACTTGTAAAATGTTTAACAATGCATTTAAGGCGTTACAAAAGAAATAACTGAAAATAAAATCTAAACTAGAGACAATAAAAGACATCAGAAATCCCATGGTCGTTTCCCCTTCGTGCTGACGTAATCGTTGATTGTTCTTTCATTCTCAAGTTTCCTCGTGAGCTTCAAGATCTTCCTTTCTTGCTCGTGATACTTCTCCCTGTAGGTATCCCTTTATTCCTTCAACTGGATCCAGGATCTCTTCAATGCCCCAAGATCAGTAGGCATGTATGGATAAAGGATCGTATAATGAACACCCTCTTCATTGGTATGCTCCACAATCACTGGCAGCACAGCTTCATAGGGCATCCCAAGCTTCTGGGCACGAGCTCGGACCCACTGGAGATAAGGTTGCATAGGGAGAGAAGTCTCTGGTCCTAGCTCGTGAGGGTCAGACCTGTTCACCATGCCCCAAGCTCGTATGAATCTTCGGTGATGCTCTTTAGTGTCTTCCTTGTAGTCAAAGGAAATATCCTCAAGAAGCAGCTCATGGGGACCGTCACTCCGAGCACGACCAAACTACCGTAAAGCCAAACAAGGACTGTAGGTTATTCCCCCTCTGATTCCAAGCAATGGGACATTAGGGTATCCCCCACATCGATCAATGACAGCAACCTTTTCCATATCCTTGGAACTCCAAAGAATGTCCGTATGGGCAAGGGACATTATCCTGTAAGACCAACCTAAACCTTCTTCATTCTTCAATACAGACTTGAGGAGGTGCGAAATAAACCACCTCACCAGCAACGGCATACAACACATGAGGGTCCCTCTTCTTCGCACAGTATGAGTATATAGGGCATGTAAGATATCACCTAGAAGAGTAGGCACAGGATTGCGGGACAAGAAGATATTAACCGCATTCACATCTATGAAGGAAACTGGATTCGGGAAAAGAACCAAACCATAGATGAGGAGAGCCAAGATGTCTTCAAAAGCCTTAAAATCCAAGTTATCCCAGAACTGTTGAGCTTGATCCATAAAAAACTTAGCCAAGAAACCTTTAACCCCGCTCTGTGTCTCCCAGTTGGATACTACATCAGCCCTTTTTAGATGTAATGCTGAAGCAATGTCCTCAGGTTTAGGAACCTCTTCCAAACCTGTGAAGGGTGTCTGCTCGAGGATGGATATGCCCAGTAAATAAGAAAACTCCTCCAAAGTGGGAACTACCTGATAATCCGGGAAGGTGAAACAATGATGCACCGGATCGAACAACTGGAAAAGCACGCTCATCATCTGCTCATCCAACTTTGAAGTGACTAAGCTGAGAAGCTGACCATGTCTCCTAATGAATGATGAAGTATCTGAAACTCTCGAGGCCAAATCTTTGAGTTGAGCAGGTATTTGCACAAAGTTAACTCGGATGGTGTTTCTGCGCATGGAAGCCATAGTCTGCAAAACACAACAAAGATAAATCCCCTCGGTCTTTGAAATGGTTAGTGTAATGAAATATGCATTCTATGTTATGATGCATGATGTCATGATGAAGCACACAACAGGTATAGCAGATAACAGACATGGTAAAGGCAAACAAGTCACACAAGAGCCCTTAAGTTTCAGGCTTGCATGGGGTATGGGTACTACCCTCTTGAAGTTCAGTTAGTTCAACCTGTCCTAATAATAGTAACCGGGTTCTAGAGGTTCTCAATATCACGGACCATCCTCCATCGGTCATGGTTTCAGCTCACACAATCTTTTCTTGCGGCCGAACTATCTTGAGAGTATGGTCTCAATGAGTGTAGTATCGAGTATCAACCAGTTCTCAGCTTTATACCAAGGCCGGCTATCTCACTACTTCATATGGCCAAGTTGGTCAATTATAGGTTCTAAGGTCAGTTGACGCTTAACGACTCACATAGCAGCCCCGTATTCTCCTCGTTTCTCCACAAGGGATACCGGTACCAACCAATGTGCCACATCAATGTAGCTACTGCTTCAACCGTATTGGTCTATGCCGTACAGTTCGATCACAGTTTATTGCTACTTACCTAAAAGGTGTCCCCCAGATCCGGGTTAGGATCTATAGTAACTCCAATACAAAACCATCAAAAGTAAAGCAATCAGATCAAACAATAGAAGCAAATATGATGAACTAATCCTAAGGTATACGCCACTTATAAATTCCCCAACAGAGTCGTCAGTTCTGTGATACGGTGGCAGAACCGACTGTTTTGGAAATGCTGGTTTGCGTTTTGCATTTGTGTTTGCAAAATGTCGCGGTAAGCAAGAGTCGCCACCGACTTTTATTTTATCCAACAAGGAAAGGAAAAAAGCACAAAAAAATTCCTTTTTCGAGATTTTGAGCACGGGGGGGGTAGATTATAGAAAGGGAAGGTATTAGCACCCATTCTATCCGTGGTTTTCCACGGGCACTTAGGTACTTGCTCATCATTTTTAAAATTGCTTATGTGTTTGTGTGTTTGAAAAGTTTTTGTTTTACTTCAATTTAACCCTTGCTTCTGTCTTCAAGAGTGTTACGAAGTCGTTTTGAAAACTTTGTTTGAAAAGAGCGTAAGTGTGGAAAAGTTTGATTTTGAGCAAATACCTAATAGCATCTACCTACTCGAAGAAGGAATGTTTCCGTTCTTGTTTCCTTTAGACAACACTATCCCACTATTAGTGAGTAGGTAGCACCGTCGTCGGAGTTTTAAGGTCAATTCGAAAGGGACGTACGATCACTAAAGCAATGTTAGGACATCTTAGTAATAACCCTAATGTCTTAAGATCATATTCGAGGCAACAATTCCGAGGCAACCTTTCCGAAAGGGACATTTGATCTTTTAGACAAAAGAGCGACCACTAAAATACCTTATACTTAATGATCGTTTACCGAAGGCAACCGAAGTGGGAGTATATCCTAGGAGTGCGCATGTGCGAGTGATTTGATTTCAAGTTATTATCTTTGCACATTTAGGGTTTGCTAACTGTTTTAATTTTAACATACATTCTTGTCATGCAACCCTATTATCATACATCTAACAGTTAATATTTGCAGAAATTAAAATGCGGGAAATAAAGCTACGCTATTACAAGGCTTCGGGTGAGATTAATTACATAGCCAAAAAACCCGTCAAAATGATAAATGAAAGGAAAAAGTCCTAATTAATCTATTACATCCTGTGAGCAGTTACATCAATATGGTAAAAATAAATAAGCGCGCGCAATGAATTAAGAACGAGCAAAAATTAGGGTTTTGACCCCGTCTAACCTAATTAAAAGGAGTTTATTTTTGGTTGTTTTTGATATTTGAGAAAATAAGTTTTTAAATTAAATATGCACAAACCTAATTTACTAATTAATTTAAATTAAGAAAATTAATTACATTTGACCTATTTTTGTATTTTTGTGATTTTTTAAGAAAAGAAAATAGAATTTAAATTAAACAAAAACCCTAGTTTCTAATTTATTTAAAAAAAGAATTAAAGTTACCCTAAAATTAAATAAACTAATTAAATTAATTTTTAATTAAAAATAAAACCTAAATCTAATTGGATGAAAATTGATTTTATGATTTTATATGAAAAAGAATTAATTTTTGTTAGTAAAATAAATTATTTGAATTAAATAAAAAAAATATAAAGAGAAAAAGAAAAGGAGAATGGGCCTGGTTAAACAGCAACTTAGGGGTGTGTCAATAGCAATTCTGGGCCCAAACAATTCTGACCCACGTTGACTTCCATGATCCAGTGCTGCATGTTTGACTAGGGTGTATCATGGATCTCCCCATGCCAAGCGTTGGATTTGAGTTGCCTTAGATCCAGTGGATGCTAGCTGATGGCCTGTGGTAGGTGTCTTGGGAATCTGCACATGGAATCAACTATAGAAAAAATGCATTGAAGAAACAAGGGGACCTGGGGATCGAACCTAGGTCCTATGGAGTTTTCTCTCTCCCACTGACCAACTGAGCTGGCACGCTTCTTTGTGCATAGAGAAACAAACAAATATTTTATTAAGAAAACACAATTTTATAATTTCCTGCGTGCGAAATTCAAACAGGCGAATGGGATGGTGCCACGCAAGTATTCTTCTTTCTCTCTCCGTTGGTAAAAGTTAGGGACTTTTACCTATAGACATAGGTCCGTCACTATAAACCCTGTATATTTCAAAATCTCACACAGCCATGATAAACAAAATCTAATGATGTAGATCCAATCGTCCTGACCCTATGATCATCATGGCACCCTTCTTGTGGGCCAATTTTTCCTGTATAAAAAGATCCCAAAATGCACAAAGAAACCCTAGCAATGGTGGATATCAATATAGCTAACAAAAATGCAATTAAATGGTACTGTTAGCTTGCAAACATGATAAGGATTATAAATATGCTATTGAAACAAGATAAATATACAAGAATAGAGATATTCGATTTTGAAAATAGTGACAAACCGTGGGGGTCGTGGAACCGGATTCTGGGCACGAGGATGCTTGCTTTTTATTGGTATAGCTTCCTTGTACTCCCAGGAAGCGAATGAGATGGCTTGGGAGTCTTGATAATGCCTGGAAGTACAAAATTAGATCACCACTTTTCTTGAGTTTTTTCAAGTTTTGTTCTTCCTCTCCACGCCTCCAAACCTTGTTCTTTTGATCTGCCTTTGTCCACTATATACCAAGCAACGAATTGGGGTTGCAAATATGTTCTCAATCTTTGGCAATTATGGTCTTTGATCATGATTTGATCTTCATGAAAATCTTTCCAAAAATACGCCAAAACCAATCTTTTTATGCACAACCATTCCTTGCACGATTTGATTCACTTGCTAGCTGTATAAGGGACCTGAAACATGCATCAAATCTCGAGGCTTGAATGATTTGGATATTTTCATGATTTATTTTGATTTAATTTTATTTAATAGAAATAAAATATCAAAATAAATGGCAAAAATAAAATAAAGGCAGGTGGAAAGATCTAGGGCTCATGGACCATGCTACAAACTCAAAACAAGTGCAAAAAGTTGGGCCCATTTGACAATAATTGCAATTTGAGGCACTTTTGACTTTTCGCAATTTTGCAAAAAAGGTCAACTTCACTAATGCATAACTTCTTCAATTTTGACTCTTTGAATGTGTTCTTTAGCTTTTTAGAAATATTGATATGTCCTCTAAGCAACCCTTTTGGTATCATCTCAATTGAGTCTTCCATGTTCATGTATGAAGCTTTGACAAAAAAGGTGTTTTTGTTGACTTTTCAAAATGACCCATAATGTCCAAATTCATAACTTCTTGTGAGTGCATATTTTGAACTTGGGAGCTGAAGATGAATTGGAGGGAGTTTCATCCTCTTAAAACTGAACTTTTTATGGGTCATTTCTCATAAAGTATGAGAAAGTTATGCTTGGTCAAAGTTGAGTTGACTTTTCCTATAAAACCCTAATTTAGCAACTTTTGGGTTTTGATGAATTGTGAGCAATCCTTGATGAATCATGATCAAACCTTGATCAAATGATCAATAATACTTAAAAATGATAATGCTGACCAAAAATCTAGAAGTTTGACTGTATGTGGGTCACAGTTGGCTTTTGCTCTAACACAGTCGATTTTCAGGTCTTTGAGCAATTGACTGAGCAAACTTCTTCTGCAAGGCTTGAAACTTGACATGGATGATCTTGAGAACATATTAGGACAATGGTGAGCATTTGGGATCCCTTGGACTCAAGTATCTTGATTCAACATGAAACCCTAATTTGAGGTAGACTGCCTTAAGAGAGAGGTTGTCTGGTCAACTCTTGGACTTCCTTGAGCAACTTGAAGACCTCACTTGAAATGTATTGAGAAATATGAGAGGGAAAATTTTGGGGTACAACAAAGTGAAAAGTACATGACTTTTTGGATGCCAAGGCAATTAAGTTTACTCCAGTGAATGGTCTGAATGTTGTCCAAAACCCAATGCCTAAACATGGAGGGGTTGTTGTTAATATGATTGATGATGATGGTGAAATTCTGAATTTATTCATGGATGTAGAATAGGTGACTACTCTGTTATTGTATGTTAAAAAGTATTTTCTTGACAAATCTATCTTCTCGGGATGTGTTTTAGACTGTGTCAAATGTAAAGAGCAATAAGAGGGTTGTGATGATTTGAAAGCTGGCATCCAGTTCAGGATGGATGAAGGTTCCCTACAGTTTGATAGAAAACCAGTATTCCGAAAAGTTACTGAAGAAGATATTGATGTGATATCTATTCCTTACACCCCTGTGCGTATTCCTACCCCATATAGGGTGCCCCCTTTGATGTTTATAGTACCTGGTCCCATGCCATATACTAGTGAGAAGGCCATCTCATGGCATTATGGTGTTGATGTTTATTACCATGGGGTGAAGCAAGAGACAAATCCTCGTCCTTCTGAGGAAGAATTTAACGAAGACAATGAGGGAGATGTTCATAACTTCTCTGGCATTGGTCGAATGACTAGAAGCGGAAGAGTGTTTGGCCCTTCCAATATACAAGATACAGGAGATTCCTTAGCAAGAGAAAAAGGCAAACAACAAGTGATGATTGGTAATCCGAGGGTTACACAAGCCAATGTGACTCAGCCAATTCTCGTGCCAGAAACTTCTTCAGTTCCTGATGAAGTTGAAGAGTTGATGCGAATTATCAGGAAGAGTGATTACAGCATAATTGATCAGCTGAGTCATACCCCTTCTAAGATGTTTATCTTGTCATTTTTAATTTATTCAGATCCCCACAAAAATGCTTTGATGAAGTTGTTTAAGAATGCGTCTGTGCCACATGAGATAACAGTCAATTAATTTAAGAATGTTTGTGCTAACATATCTGCTAGAAATGGTTTGGACTTTAAAGATTTTGACCTTCCTCCTGAGGGACGAGACCATAACAAGGAGTTACATATTTCTATGGAGTGTAGAGGAACTAGTTTATCCCAGGTGTTGGTGGACACGAGGTCATCTTTGAATGTATTTCCTAAATCAGCATTGATGAAAATTAATTATTTCGGTCTTGAGCTACGTCCTAGTGACTTGATGGTGAAAGCATTTGATGGGTCCGGGATATCAGTGTTTGGGGAGGTGGAATTACATATTAAGGTTGGTCCTCGCACCTTCACTGCTATGTTTTTTGTTATGGATATACAACAAGCATATTGTTGTTTGTTAGGGCGGCTGTAGATTCATAAAGCAGGGGCAATCACTTCTACTCTTCATCAGAAACTCAAATATCATGTAGATGGAAAAGTGATAACTGTGTGCAGTGAAGAGGAATATATTGTGAGTCATTTGACGTCATTCCTCTATGATGAAGTTAAAGACGAGATACATGAGACTCCTTTCCAAGCCTTTGAGATAGTTCATACGGTCAATATTCCTCCTCCAGTACAGAAAAGGAAACTGAAAATTACTATGTCTTCCCTCAAAGATGCTAGAGCTATGATGGAAATTGGTAACCCTGAAGGTTGGGGTCAGGTGTTGGATGTTATCCCTAAGTTCAACAAATTCGATCTTGGTTTCAGTCCAAGTCAGCAAAGTGCAGTTCCCAGAACGCCTGGTCTATCTGATCCCATGAAGTTTTCCCGTCCTAGTGCTGCTCAAGAAGGGTACACTAATGTGGTTGGTGACGATGGGGTTGATGGCTACAATATTGAAGATTGGATTCGTGCAAGTATTCCAGGCCAAGAACTTAACAATTGGACTTCTATGGATGTTGTTCAAGTTTCAAGCGCTAAGGAGTAATCTTCTTGTTTTCTTTTATTGTCATGTCATAATTCCTACGCTCTACCCAAGGCGTAGTGGAGCATATGTGTAGGGCCACCTTGTTTATTTTCAAAAAAATTATCATGAATAAAGGACGTTTTTACATTCAAATATTTTGTTCCCTTTCTTTTTACTTTTCTTTAAATGGGGATATTTCCTTTTCAAACAAGGCCACTAAAACACCAAAAATGTCATTTATGAAGATGCATTTTCACAAATTACATTAATAACGACTCTGCTATAGCTCACTATGACTTTGATAATCCCATCTACCAAGCTGAAGAAGGGGCATATGAAGATTGTGACCTTCCCGAGGAATTAGCAAGGTTATTGAAACAAGAAGAGAAGGTTATCCAGCCAAACCAAGATTCAATCGAGGTAGTGAATATTGGCACAAAAGAGGTAAGAAGAGAGGTCAAGATAGGGGCAGATCTCGAAGAAAGTATGAAGGTCAGATTAATTGAGATGCTTCGAGAATATTCTGATATTTTCGCTTGGTCTTATGAAGATATGCCAGGGATGGATACATATATTGTGGTACATCGTCTACTGCTCAAGGAAGGATGCTCTCCTGTTAAGAAAAAGCTCCAAAGAACTCATCCAGAGATGTCCAAGAAGATTAAAGAAGAGGTTCAGAAACAATTGGATGCAAATTTCATGAAAGTCATCAATTATCCTCTGTGGATTGCAAATATTGTGCTTGTTCCTAAGAAGGATGGTAAGGTCAGGATGTGTGTGGACTATAGGGACTTGAACAACGAAAGCCCTAAGGATGTTTTTCCTCTTCCCCATATTGATGTGTTGGTTGATAATACAACTCATTCTAAATTATTCTCCTTTATGGATGGTTTTTCAGTCTATAATCAGATTAAGATGGCACCAGAAGATATGGAGAAGACAACAATTATCACGCCCTGGGGGACCTTTTTCTATAACGTGATGCCATTTGGTTTGAAAAATGCAGGGGAAATGTATCAGTGTGCCATGGTTACTCTCTTTCATGATATGATTCACAAGGAGATTTAGGTCTATGTGGATGATATGATTGCTAAGTCTGACATTAAGTAGGAACATATTATCCATCTAGAGAAGTTGTTCGAAAGACTGGGGAAATTCCTTTTGAAGTTGAATCCAAATAAGTGCACCTTCGGGGTGAGATCCGGCAAGTTGTTGGGTTTTATTGTAAGTGAAAAAGGTATCGAGGTTGATCCTGCTAAAGTGAAAGTGATACAAGGAATGCCCGAACCAAAAACAGAAAAAGAAGTCTGCATTTTCTTGGGGAGGTTAAACTACATTTCTAGATTTATCTCTCATCTCACAGCCACGTGTGAACCTCTGTTAAAATTGTTAAAGAAAAATCAGACGGTTAGGTGGAATGAAGATTGTCAAAAGGCATTCGACAAAATAAAGGAATATTTGCAGGAACCTCTGATACTCATGCCCCTGGTGGAAGGAAAGCCATTAATCATGTATTTGACTGTATTAGAAAACTCCATGGGTTGTGTCCTCGGTCAGCATGACGAGATGGGAACGAAAGAACATGCCATTTATTACTTAAGTAAGAAGTTTACAGAGTGCGAGTCAAGGTACTCATTGTTGGAAAAAACTTGTTGTGCACTTGCTTGGGCTTCCAAACGCTTAAAACAATATATGTTGACCCACACCACCTACTTGATATCCAAAATGGATCCGATCAAGTAAATTTTTGAGAAGTCGACTCTCACAGACAGGGTAGCCTGTTGGCATATGATACTCACTGAATATGATATCCATTACACTATGTAAAAGGAAATCAAAGGTAATATATTGGCTGCTCATCTTGCTCACCAACCCATGGATGATTATAAACCAATGAAGTTCGAGTTTCTAGAAGAGAAAATAATGTATATTCGGGATTGTTGTACCCAAAAATTTGCCCTCTCATTTTACTCAATACATACTCCTAGAGATCCTCAATTTGCTCAAGTTTGCCCAAGAGTTGACCAGACAAACTCTCTCCTAAGGCAGTGTGTCTCAAATTAGGGTTTCCACTTTCATCAAGATGTGTGAACCACAAAGGACTCATATGCTCTCCATAGTCCTAATATGTTCTCAAGACCCTCCATGACAAGTTTCATGCTTTGTACAAGAAGTTTGCTCAGTCAACTGCTCAGATACTTAAGAATCGACTATATTGGGTCAAAAGTCAACTGTGGCCCACATACAATCAAACATCAATATTTTTGGTCAAAATCCACATTTTGAAGTGATATCCATCATTTGATCAAGGTTTGATCATTATTCTTTAAGTATTTCCCTAAATTCATCAAAACCCAAAAGTTGCTAAATTATGGTTTCTTACGAAAAGTCAACCAAACTTTGACCAGACATAACTTCCACATACTTTGTCAGAAAATTTCCATCCAAGTCTCATTTTGAAGAGGATGAAATTACCTAAAACTCATCTTCATCCCACAAGTTAAAAATATGCACTCATAAAAAGATATGAATTTCTACATTATGGGTCCTTTTGAAAAGTCAACAAAAACACTGTTTGGGTCAAAGCTTCTTACATGAACATGGAAGGCTCAGTGGAGATGAGACCAAAAGGGTTGCTTAGGGGACATCCTAAGCTTTCTAAAAAGTCTAAGAACACCTCTCTAGGATTAGAATTGGAAGAGATATGCCTTGTCAAAGTTGACCTTTTTTACAAAATTGCCAAAAGTCAAATGGGCTCAAAATTACATTTTTTGCCAAATGGGCTAACTTTTTATGCTTGCACCTCACTTATAATATGGTCCACGAACCAAATATTCACCCACACATTATTTTCTTCATTTTTCAATTTACTTTGATTTTTTATTAATTAAAAATTGAATTAAATTAAATAATTGGTGAATAATAGCAAAGATATGTTTTGATTTGATTTTTGGACAGGTTTGCAATCAAATTATGCAGAGATATCAAGACCAAAACGAATCAAGGCTGATTGGTACAAGAAAGGAATGATTTAGCTCAATATAGCAAGTTTACATATAACATGAAAATCAAATCAAATCTTCTTAATTCCGAAAGATTCAAGCCAATTTTATAACCCTAATTCATTCCAGCATATATATGGAATATGTACAAAGCATAAGACAGGGGTTGCAGTCGTGAAAAAGCAAGAACAAAACTCCAAAATTTCAAAGAAAAGTGTGAATCGGATTTCAAACTACAGGCCAATTCAAGCCATTCCAACATTGCCAATCGCATCGTGGAGCATTTCTGAAGCTAACTGGATCATTTGCAAGTCCTCTCACGCCAAGAAACGCACGCTATCACTCACACGGTTTGCTTTATTTCTTGAAATCGATTACATCAATTCTAGCATTATTACCACGTTTGATTGACATATTTGTGATCTTTATCATGTTTGCAAGCTTACTGAATAGTTTAATTGCATTTTTGAAGCCTATATATGTACTTGCCATTGTTAGGGTTTCCACATGCGTTTTGGGGTTTTTGGCTACAGGTAAAATTAGGCCATGAATAAGGTACCATGATGACTGTGACATCATGACCAGTTGAACCCTGGTCTTCAATTTCATTTATATTGCGTTTTGTGAAATTTTGAGTTGTACAGGTTTCTAGCCATGGAAGTTTGTCCGTGGGTATAGGTCTTTGTCTAAAACGACGGATTCTTGGAGAAGATGATGGCGTGGAAATTAACCATTGGGTCGTTTGATATTTCGCGCGTTTTGGCCACTAACCATTTATTTTTCCATTTTATATTTTGTTTTCAGTATAATAACAAACAAGACAGTTGGCCCGGTGGTGAGGCGCGTTGTTGGTGAATATAAGGACCTGGGTTCAATCCCATGTCCCTGCAAAATTATTTTCAATTTTTCCATTTGCAGATCCTGTGCATCACCAGGCCAGATGTCTACCATACGCCACCAATATCTAGCCAGTAGATGCATAGTCAACCAGATCAAATGCTTGCCAATGAAGGACTATGATACACCCTTAGGTCAACGCCACATGTAACCAAGCGCTGACTGGGCTTGGATGACTATTGGGCCAGGGAAATTCAACAATGCACCCCCTCCTTCAGCAATGCAAACGGGCCCATTTTTTAATTCATTTTTTTAATTCTTTTATTTTAATTGATTTGTTTAATTATTTTTTTAACCCATGTGTGATCGGTGGATCTGGAACTGACTGTTTAACGCTGGTTCGCGAAATGTCGCGGAAGCAAGAGTCGCCACCGTCTTTTATTTTCTCCAAATGGAAAGGACAAAAGCACAGAAAAATTCCTTAAAAGAGATTGCTCTCGGTTCGGGAGGTAGATTATAGAAAGGGAAGCTGTTAGCACCCTTTCTATCCATGGTTATCCATGGGCTCTTAGATACTTGCTCATTTGTGTTTTAAAAAATGGTTTGTTTGCTTTTCAACTGTGGGTTTTAAAAAAGTTTCTTTGAAAATTCCAGTTCGACTCTTGTATCGGTCCTCAAGAGTGTTTGAAAAATTGCTTTCGAAAGCTTTTTGAAAAGGTGTCGGTGTGAAAAGTATGTTTGAATTTTTGTTTCGAAATTAGAGCAAGTATCTAGAGTTGTCTACCTACCCTAAGGAATTCGTCTGTGTAAATGTCCTTTAAAGTAGTGCCATCCCACCATCGAGAGGTAGGTAGCACCACCGTTGGAGGTGTTCGGGTCAATTCGAGGTTCAGGACATGATGATCACCAGAGCAATGGGAAGACACCTTAGAAGCTACCCTCATGCCAGGTTCCCGGATCATGAGGACTTACTAAGACATCCTCTACTCGACGATCACCTTTCGAAGGCAAGGCAACAGTGAGGCGTACCCTAGGGGTGGTGTGTGATTTGTGTGTCGTTTTCATTTGTATTTGTCTTGTCATGTTATTGGTGTTCTACGCTTGTTTTTATTTTGTCCATGCATTCTTTCATGCTTTCGAGTTAGCAGTTAAAAAGTTGCGAGAAAAGTAAACTCTAAGCTATTACAAATGGCGCGGGTCCACATCGCCAAAATTAAACCAGGACCCGATTTGACAGAAAATAAAGAAATTAAAAGATAAAGTGCGATAAAGTTATTTTACAGGGCTTCGGGAGAGATACAGAATATTATAAAGAAATAAAATAAATATGCGAATTAGAATAAAAATTAAGAACGTGGGCGTTGGACCCTTTTGCAAAATTAAATTAATGAGGAATTAATTAAAATTAAAAGAAAGCAAGAATTTGTTTTTTTGGTGTTTTTTAGTATTTTATGATTTAATATAAAAAAGAAAGAATTAATTAAAATTAACTACTAACCCTAATTCTATTTTATTTTAATTTATTAAGAAAACATTAGAATTAAACCTAAATTAAACCTAATTTTTACATGCAAATTTAATTAAAGAAATAAGTATTTAATTATTTAATCATTATGAAAGAAAAATAAAAAGGGATAAAAAATTATTAATTAAACCTATTTCTACATTTTTTAGATTTTTTGTTAAAAGAATTAAAGTTAACACCTAATTTAAAACTAATTTTATTTACATGCAAATTTATTCATGAAAATATTAAAACAAAAATATTTATTGTGTTTTTTCCTTTTTTCTGATTTTTATTGTATTCTGTGAAAATAATAAATTAATTAAACAAGTAATAATTAAAATAAAAATAGAATTAAAAATAAAGAAAGCAAAAATTATGCAAACCTAGGGGGTGGTAGTCCCCAAAGTGGAGGTATGATTATGGAAATTCTGGCCCAACAACCTTGGCCTGTTTGACTGTGGCCAGACACGTGCATGGGCGTTGACTCAACCTCATGGTGTTCCTCCAATCTGTAGCCCTTGGATTGCTCTCAACGTACGCGTGGCATGCTGGATAGAGGGACGTATCATGGACCACAACATTATGCCTGCATATGAACGTAAATTGGAAAAAAACAAATGGAAAGGGTGAAGACCTGGGATCGAACCCAGGTCATTCACCTTACTAACAACTTCATTTGCCACTGAGCCACTACGTATACGTTTAATATATAATAGTTAATAAACATTATAAAAGAAAAGAAAGTCAGTGGCCCCCAACGCGCGCGAAATTTGAACTGGCCTATCACGTCTTGCCATGATATCATCTTCTTCACTATTCCTGAAACATAAAACATTAAGCCACGGTTTTATACGCGTTCTGTTAGGTATGCTTTGAAAAAATAACGACTAGCCCTCTGACGCTCATAAATTGAGCGCGAGGGTTTCATTGTCCTCGTCCAAATGCGCTGGTTTGAATGGTGGTGGTCAGGGGTTCCAATTTTTCCCCGTTTCAAAATCCCTAATCTGAAGCTCTGTAAACTCTAAAAATCAAACATGGCATAATCGCGTGTAGCACATAAAAATACAATTAAATATATTGGTTAGCTTCAGAACTTCACAAGGAATGTAAATCAACAGTTAAAATACCATAAGAATGCCTATATGTCAAAACACGTTCATGGATTTTTTCTGTACAGGGGCGGTTCTTGTTACCAATTTCCTGAGCTTTGATAAATGTTTTTGATTGTAATCGCTTCTGGGCAACCTTGGCAAGCTAATGGAACAAGAATTATGCTTTGAATCGCCCTGAAAAGTGGTTTTCAGATTTGAGTTCCTAGAGAAAAATTTCAAGTTTTTGTTTATGCTCTTCTGCGCAGCTTAGTGTGTATTCGCATTAGGGTTGTGATCCTGGCATATGTAGTAGTGAATTAGGTCAAAAAGAATCATCCAAATCTCTTGCATTCATAGTTTTGAAGATTTGATTTTCAAGCTTTATTTTCCAAATATTTTCCATGTGCTTTTGTGCAAATCATGATCCAATCAGTCCAATTCTTTCCATATTTGAATGTGCACGAATTATTGAGTAGATTATATGTGCAAAAAGATTTGTTAGGTTAAGTTAAGTATTTTTCACATATTTAATTGATTTAAGTGAATTAATATAAATAAAAATTCAAATAAATAAATAAAAAATGAATAAAAACTTCCCTTTGGGCCAAGTGGTCGTGCACATGCCATGGATGATGAATTATGGAAGAAAAATGGGCCCATTAGCAATTTTAGGTCATTTGAATCAATGTTGACTTTTCAAAATATCCAAAAATTTCCCAACTTCTACAAGGCATAACTTGCTCAGTTTTTAAGCTTTTCTCATGTTCTTGGACATTTTGGAAAGGTCTTTGAGTCCTCTAACCAATGCCTTTGGTCCCATGTCATTTTGATTCACCAATCTCAAGTTATGGCCTTTGACTTAAAGTCCCTTTTTGTTGACTTTTGAAAATGACCTATAATGTTGAAATTGATAACTTTTTGTGAGAGCATTTCTTGGACTTGAAGTATGAAGATGAGTTGTAGGAAATGTCTTTCTCTTCAAAATGAGCTTTGGATGGAATTTTTCTGATAATCCATGTGAAAGTTATGCCCTGGTCAATTTGCAGTTGACTTTTTCAGCTGTCCAAATAAGGAAACTTTTGCATCTTGATGATTTCTGAGCCAAATTTTGAGAATCATGATCAAGCATTGATCAAATGATGTTTGTGGCTTCAAAATGATATGTTGGCCAAAAATTTGAACTTTTGACTGTCAAATGACCATTTTGCCCCTACAGTTGACTGTAGTGCAATTAGGGTTTTGACTGTGCAATTTTGAGCTGAATGTCTTGAAACTTGATATGAGGATGTTTGACCATATTTGTAGGCATGTGAGACTTGATTGGACCTTTGGAAACTTCATTTTCTTGATCAAAACACAAACCCTAATCTTGACTGCTTAGGAGGCCCTTGAGCTGTGCAACCCTTGGGGAATTTTGAAGCTTGACTTTGCAAATCTTTGAAGAATATGGGAGGGCAAATTTTGGGGTACAACAGTTGCCCCTGTTCAATCTTCTTGGACCTGAGGATGCAGATTGGCTGACGTGCCTTTCGTAATCCGAAGGTAGAAGATGATTGAACACTAGAGTGCCCAGAAATTTGCGCTCACATAGTAGCAGTGTGATGATGGAATGTGCTTACAGATGCCATTTAGAGATTGGTGAACAGGATGATGGGCTTATAGATGCCATCTGGATGTTGATCGCGTAAGAGATTCCTTAGCGAGAACCTGCATACCTGCAAAAAGAAAAAAGAGTACCTGGCACGTGTCAAGAACTGGTTTTCAGATGCTTTGTATAGATGTGTCCTGGCTGGTTACAGGAGCTGAGTCTGGAGCTTCACAAGATGATGAATGAACCAGGGATGGTTACTACCTTAGCATGAATGGTAAGAGAACCTTGGGTGACTTTAACTTCAACAACGCTTGTTGAGAAAATCTTGGTGGGAATTACCATCTTCGCAGTATCGGGAAGAGAACCAAAGGAAATTATAATATGAAAGGGAATTACATCTCACGCGCCGTCGGGGAGAGAACCATAGGAAATTATAATCTGAAAAGGAATTATCACCTCACTCACCATCGGAGAGGTAACCATAGGAAATTATAATCTGAAAAGGAATTGTCACCTCACTCACCGTCGGAGAGGGAACCATAGGAAAAGGAATTATCACCTCACTCACCGTCGGAGAGGGAACCATAATGGAAATCTCACCTCACTCACCGTCGGAGAGGGAACCATCTGAAAAGGAATTATCACCTCACTCACCGTCGGAGAGGGAACCATAGGAAAAGGAATTATCACCTCACTCACCGTCGGAGAGGGAACCATAATGGAAATCTCACCTCACTCACCGTCGGAGAGGGAACCATCTGAAAAGGAATTATCACCTCACTCACCGTCGGAGAGGGAACCATAGGAAAAGGAATTATCACCTCACTCACCGTCAGAGAGGGAACCATAATGGAAATCTCACCTCACTCACCGTCGGAGAGGGAACCATCTGAAAAGGAATTATCACCTCACTCACCGTCGGAGAGGGACCAAAGGAAATTATAACCTAAAATGGAATTACCACCTCACGCACCATCGAAGAGGGGACCAATAGGACATTATAATCTCAAAGAAAAAACCCAAAATGGAAATCTCATGCACCGTCGGAGAGAGAACCAATAGGAAAATATAATCTCAAAGAAAAACCTAAAATGGAAATCTCCTGCACCGTCGGAGAGAGAACCAATAGGAAAATAATCTGATAACTTCTACTGAGTCTTCATCAGAAAAATCTGTTGGGAGTCGATTTAGCTGGACTAGAGAAGGCCGGGGACTGGATAAGAAATCTTTGGAGTCGATTAACTGAACCGGTCTAGGTCTTGAAGGATGATTGAGAACTTAACTGCATCTTTCCTGAAAGGTAGAGGTCAGTCATATGCAATGCATGATATGGATCAAGCAATGATGTTCTCAACATAAATGAGATTTGTATGATATGATGCGTATATGCATGCTATAATGATGTATGTGGTGTTTTATGTATGCTTTCGTCTAGGAAAGTAAATCCTTGACGGGTGCCGGGAAGTCATATCCTGGGCTGACGCTGAAGAATAGATTTTGCTTCCGCTGGGGATGATAACTGCAAGAATACCGGTAGGAGAAGATGACTCCGTTGAGGAATAAATTTTGGCAAATGGAAGATTCTGCGGGGAGAAAAATACTCTAGCGACCATGCTGGGGAGTGATATTCTGTGGGGATAGAGGTACTTTTGCTGAATTGATAATAGTAACTTGCTGGGGATACGCTTGTTGTTGGAAGTGTTGATAGACTTTGCTGGGGATGAGAAGATTCTGTCGACGACGATCTTTCCGTGGCTTTTGGCTGAGGATAACCCAGTTATATCCTGGTAAGGAAATAACTCTTTGAATAAAGCTGGACGACGCGTTCGTGCTCTTGCGAGGATAAGCTTTCCAGAATCTACTGGGGATAAGCTTATTGCTTGGGGATATGAATTCCAACCTTCCTGGGGAAACTAGATTGGACTCTCTTGGGGAAGTCTTGATATGCGGGGAAGTGATTCCTTTGAAAACTTGATATACCGCCGGGGACCAATCTTTAGGCCAAGATTGTCGGGGATGCTTGTTAAGAATATGCATACTGCTGGGGGAAATGTTGAGATCTGCCGGAGGATACTCAACTTCCTTAAGATTTGATAACTTTGTTTGAAGAAGATTGTATTGACTGCTTACTCTCTGGGGAATTAGGATATCTGGTTATCTTCTTTAGTTGAACCTATCTTGGTACCTTGGAGGACAGAACAATTAGATTGCTCAGACAACTCTTTATTGCCCTTGTTTCCAATGTTACCTGTGGAGGTGCTTGGTGATTGCCGATTGACAAATCTTCTTCTAGTAGGCAAGTGACGAGATGACAGGACATAGTCGTACGCTTTTGATCCCTAACTTTTGCCTGGACCGCCCTTTCGGGTTTTCAGTCCATCGGGATACCCATTTTTGCCCAAGCCGCCTTTTCAGGTTTTCGACTTGCCGGGTGTACAGATTTTTTTTCATTTCATCCCTTATTTTGCCCGAACCCTTTTGGTTCGCCGGGAAACCCTTATTTTTGCCTAGGTGCGTCAACCTAGCGGGTCTTTGATTTTGCGTAGTATCTTTTCGACTATGTCCATATTCTCAGAATGTAGGGAGTTGCCCCTGTCAGAAGTGTTTTTTCATACCACCAGAAGATTTTTGACCAGGCAAGATTCATTGTTGAAATGCCCCAGGTGATCCAGGCGGAGATTTTCCCCAGGCTATTTGACCTTTGAGAGATTCTCCGAATCTTGATTGGACTGCCCCAGATGATGGACCATGGTCATGTCATGCCCCTTGATTGGAGATACTCTTGTTCATTAGACTTTCACTGTGCGAATTTCCCTGCTGTTCAAACAAAAAGTCATATGCAAACAAAGTCATGTTAAAAATGCAAAGCTTATGTCTGTCTTGAAGATTTTGAAAATGCATTTTTTCATAAAACATGTGAATGTTTGTAAAACATGATGTCAACTCTGTATTTACCGTAGCCTTAAGGAGTCAGGATACCTTTCGTAACAGTATGCTTTCGAACTAACCCATGCTTCAGCTAGGACTTTTGAGGGTTATAACGTGGCCTGGTTCACGGTTTAAGAAACAAAGGATAAAGGCTCAAATTATTTGTACCCACCCGCTCTTCGTGATGTTCTTCAAACCTAAACTCAGTTGATCGTGCGTTAGACCTTGGTTGAGTCTTTGCTTTGATATACCAGCGATGGTTCGGATATTGACAGTATATTTTGATTAGGCAGTCATCTCCTTTTTTGCTGAGGGTTTGTAAGACCTCTTTCTTGTCTGATTTTTTTGTTATCCCTTTCTTTTTTTGCCTGAACTGTTTCCTTTTTTGGAATTATAGTCAGCGGGATGCCCCAGTTTTGTAAGTCTCCTTCATGGGTTTTGACTTAATGGGTTTTTCATTTATGAATTTTTTGATAATGACTGCCTGTCTTTACGATTGTTCGGAACCATCACTGTCTCTTTTTTGTAAGGACTTCTTTGGTGCCATTCGTTATGCACTTGGATCAACTGAGAGACTACCCTGCCCCAGGTTATGATTAAGGGTTTCAATTTTCGAAATGAAAAACTCCTACTTCTTTGGCTCAGATGGGTTGACGAGGGATTATCATCCTTATAACTCCAGTGTTTAGGGATTGAAACAATGCCTGTACCTCATCAGCGGGGTCTGTTCAAAAGCATACTGTAGGTTGCGGTATCGTTTTCGTCATCCTTCCTCAAGAGGCTTTAGAATTTTAGATCAAGAGTTAACATCAGAAAAAATATGAAAATAATTTGCATTTAGTGAATACGAATATATTGTTTCAGAACAGACATATGCGATGCATTAATGAAATAACAATGTTCAATCATGAGTAAAGGTTTGAACAATCAAAAGAAAATTACAACTTGAAAGATTCTAATGAACAAAAATTTCTCAATCCTAGCCATGTTTTGGCAAGGGAGCAATGATCACACTGGGAGTCTTGGCGGGCTCGAATTCGATCTCTTTGGCATCGATCATACTCTGAATCTTGTACTTCAGTGCCCAACAGTCCTCAGTATCGTGTTCCGGGCTACCAGAATGGTAAGCGCACCTTGCTTCTGGGTTGTAACTTGGATAGGAAGTCTTCGGATTTGCAGGAGGGTTGATTACCGCAATCAGGTTCATCCTTAACATGTGCTGCAAAGCTTGTGACCATGGCATGTTGATGTTGGTGAATTGTCCCCTGGGCTTGTCCGACCTATTCTGATCAACCCGCTGTTCTTGGCGAGGTCGTTGTTGGACCTGAGAAGTAGTAGCGACTCGGAGAGGTCTATTCATTGGACCCGACCTTTGCCTTCTTGGAAGCTGTTCTATGACCTGGTCCCTGATTTGGGCTGGTTGCTTCATGTCTTGATGAAGCTGACTGATCATGGCCCTCAGCTCTCCTTGCTCCTGAGCTAAACCTTGAATGAGGGCCCTTTGCCCCAGCATCTGGGTCTTCAATGTGTCTACCTCAGCTTGTAGACGTTTCAGCCGTTCGTCCTTGTCATCCTCAGCATTGTTCCTGACCGCAGTCCCCGTGAGAAGTGTCCTTAACTCCTCCTGCCCCTGGGATAAATTCAGGAGGATGTCCCCGAGCCGGGTCTCTTGAGCAAGAAGGTCCTGGTTGTCTTGTTGTGAAGCCATTGCTGAAATAAACAGCGGGAAAGGTAAGTGACCTGCAACAAAGATACCTGTTATGTAATGATGTGTATGACATGCATGCAATGTTTTCAAGGACCTCGCGGGGTAAACAAGAAAATTAGTTAGAACTTGGGTCCGGTAGCTTGATTGAAGGAAACCCATGTTGTTGAGAATTCTTCTTCAAGGGGTCAAAGGCTCACCATATCCAGTGGGTCATAGCCCCTGACTTTAGTCATCATGTCTGGTTTTGATTTCCAAACAACCTTGGTTAAGGGAACCTTCTTCAAGGGTCAGAGCTCACCATATCAAGTGGGTCATAGCCCCTGACAACCTTGGCTTAGAGGAAAATAAATCCCCTTTGCCCCTTGCTAGATGTTTGATTCATCATGACCTGCATCACAAGCCCTTGAGATCCTTGAAATGGGTTAGGATGTATGCAATGGTATGATGTTATGGTATGCATGGGGTAATGCGAGTAAACCCTGTTGTGAGTCCCTAATTAAGGACTGCAAACCAAAACCTGCAAGAAACTTAGTATACCCTGTTATAAGTCCCAATTAAGGACTATGAACAAAACCTGCAAGACATTCGGTAAACTTTGTTATGAGTCCTAATTAAGGACTATAAACAAAACCTGCAAGAACTCAAGGGTTAGATAACGAGCATGCAATAGTCAAGTACGAAGGCACACAAGTCACACAAGAGAAGCCCTTAGAGTTTAGGCCAGCATGGGGTCTGGGTAGTACCCTCTTGAAGTTGGTGGGTTCAACCTGTCCTAATCAAAGTAACCGGGTTCTAAGGGTCCCAATATCACGGGATTGCTTTCATTGTTCATCGTTTCGATTTAGCCACTGAACTGGCGACCGAAATATTCCAGGAAAGCAACCCTCAACTGGGTGTAGTATCGAGTATCAACCAACCTCGGACTGCACCAAAGTCAGTTATCTCACTACCCTAAAGAGGCCAAGATAGTTCAATTAAGGTTCCTAAGGTCTGTTGATGCTTCACGACACCACGCGGAGGCCCCGTACTCTCCTTGACTGAACTCAAGGGTTACCGGTACACACCAAAGTGCCACATCAACGTAGCAGACTGTTTCAACCATGTCGGTATACCCCGCACAGTTCCCTCACAGTCTTGTTGCTACTTTCTAAGAAAGGTATCCCCCAGATCCGGGTTAGGATCTATAGAACTCCCAAGCAACCCACAATAATAAAGCAAGCAAAGAAGACAATTGAAAACACAGTGATCTTAAACCTAAGGTACACCTCACTTTAAAGAGTATCCCCAGCAGAGTCACCAGTTCTGTGATCGGTGGATCTGGAACTGACTGTTTAACGCTGGTTCGCGAAATGTCGCGGAAGCAAGAGTCGCCACCGTCTTTTATTTTCTCCAAATGGAAAGGACAAAAGCACAGAAAAATTCCTTAAAAGAGATTGCTCTCGGTTCGGGAGGTAGATTATAGAAAGGGAAGGTGTTAGCACCCTTTCTATCCATGGTTATCCATGGGCTCTTAGATACTTGCTCATTTATGTTTTCAAAAATGGTTTGTTTGCTTTTCAACTGTGGGTTTTAAAAAAGTTTCTTTGAAAATTCCAGTTCGACTCTTGTATCGGTCCTCAAGAGTGTTTGAAAAATTGCTTTCGAAAGCTTTTTGAAAAGGTGTCGGTGTGAAAAGTATGTTTGAATTTTTGTTTCGAAATTAGAGCAAGTATCTAGAGTTGTCTACCTACCCTAAGGAATTCGTCTGTGTAAATGTCCTTTAAAGTAGTGCCATCCCACCATCGAGAGGTAGGTAGCACCACCGTTGGAGGTGTTCGGGTCAATTCGAGGTTCGGGACATGATGATCACCAGAGCAATGGGAAGACACCTTAGAAGCTACCCTCATGCCAGGTTCCCGGATCATGAGGACTTACTAAGACATCCTCTACTCGACGATCACCTTTCGAAGGCAAGGCAACAGTGAGGCGTACCCTAGGGGTGGTGTGTGATTTGTGTGTCGTTTTCATTTGTATTTGTCTTGTCATGTTATTGGTGTTCTACGCTTGTTTTTATTTTGTCCATGCATTCTTTCATGCTTTCGAGTTAGCAGTTAAAAAGTTGCGAGAAAAGTAAACTCTAAGCTATTACAAATGGCGCGGGTCCACATCGCCAAAATTAAACCAGGACCCGATTTGACAGAAAATAAAGAAATTAAAAGATAAAGTGCGATAAAGTTATTTTACAGGGCTTCGGGAGAGATACAGAATATTATAAAGAAATAAAATAAATATGCGAATTAGAATAAAAATTAAGAACGTGGGCGTTGGACCCTTTTGCAAAATTAAATTAATGAGGAATTAATTAAAATTAAAAGAAAGCAAGAATTTGTTTTTTTGGTGTTTTTTAGTATTTTATGATTTAATATAAAAAAGAAAGAATTAATTAAAATTAACTACTAACCCTAATTCTATTTTATTTTAATTTATTAAGAAAACATTAGAATTAAACCTAAATTAAACCTAATTTTTACATGCAAATTTAATTAAAGAAATAAGTATTTAATTATTTAATCATTATGAAAGAAAAATAAAAAGGGATAAAAAATTATTAATTAAACCTATTTCTACATTTTTTAGATTTTTTGTTAAAAGAATTAAAGTTAACACCTAATTTAAAACTAATTTTATTTACATGCAAATTTATTCATGAAAATATTAAAACAAAAATATTTATTGTGTTTTTTCCTTTTTTCTGATTTTTATTGTATTCTGTGAAAATAATAAATTAATTAAACAAGTAATAATTAAAATAAAAATAGAATTAAAAATAAAGAAAGCAAAAATTATGCAAACCTAGGGGGTGGTAGTCCCCAAAGTGGAGGTATGATTATGGAAATTCTGGCCCAACAACCTTGGCCTGTTTGACTGTGGCCAGACACGTGCATGGGCGTTGACTCAACCTCATGGTGTTCCTCCAATTTGTAGCCCTTGGATTGCTCTCAACGTACGCGTGGCATGCTGGATAGAGGGACGTATCATGGACCACAACATTATGCCTGCATATGAACGTAAATTGGAAAAAAACAAATGGAAAGGGTGAAGACCTGGGATCGAACCCAGGTCATTCACTTTACTAACAACTTCATTTGCCACTGAGCCACTACGTATACGTTTAATATATAATAGTTAATAAACATTATAAAAGAAAAGAAAGTCAGTGGCCCCCAACGCGCGCGAAATTTGAACTGGCCTATCACGTCTTGCCACGATATCGTCTTCTTCACTATTCCTGAAACATAAAACATTAAGCCACGGTTTTATACGCGTTCTATTAGGTATGCTTTGAAAAAATAACGACTAGCCCTCTGATGCTCATAAATTGAGCGCGAGGGTTTCATTATCCTCGTCCAAATGCGCTGGTTTGAATGGTGGTGGTCAGGGGTTCCAATTTTTCGTTGTTTCAAAATCCCTAATCTGAAGCTCTGTAAACCCTAAAAATCAAACATGGCATAATCGCGTGTAGCACATAAAAATACAATTAAATATATTGGTTAGCTTCAGAACTTCACAAGGAATGTAAATCAACAGTTAAAATGCCATAAGAATGCCTATATGTCAAAACACGATCATGGATTTTTTCTGTACAGGGGCGGTTCTTGTTACCAATTTCCTGAGCTTTGATAAATGTTTTTTATTGTAATCGCTTCTGGGCAACCTTGGCAAGCTAATGGAACAAGAATTATGCTTTGAATCGCCCTGAAAAGTGGTTTTCAGATTTGAGTTCCTAGAGAAAAATTTCAAGTTTTTGTTTATGCTCTTCTGCGCAGCTTAGTGTGTATTCGCATTAGGGTTGTGATCCTGGCATATGTAGTAGTGAATTAGGTCAAAAAGAATCATCCAAATCTCTTGCATTCATAGTTTTGAAGATTTGATTTTCAAGCTTTATTTTCCAAATATTTTCCATGTGCTTTTGTGCAAATCATGATCCAATCAGTCCAATTCTTTCCATATTTGAATGTGCACGAATTATTGAGTAGATTATATGTGCAAAAAGATTTGTTAGGTTAAGTTAAGTATTTTTCACATATTTAATTGATTTAAGTGAATTAATATAAATAAAAATTCAAATAAATAAATAAAAAATGAATAAAAACTTCCCTTTGGGCCAAGTGGTCGTGCACATGCCATGGATGATGAATTATGGAAGAAAAATGGGCCCATTAGCAATTTTAGGTCATTTGAATCAATGTTGACTTTTCAAAATATCCAAAAATTTCCCAACTTCTACAAGGCATAACTTGCTCAATTTTTAAGCTTTTCTCATGTTCTTGGACATTTTGGAAAGGTCTTTGAGTCCTATAACCAATGCCTTTGGTCCCATGTCATTTTGATTCACCAATCCCAAGTTATGGCCTTTGACTTAAAGTCCCTTTTTGTTGACTTTTGAAAATGACCTATAATGTTGAAATTGATAACTTTTTGTGAGAGCATTTCTTGGACTTGAAGTATGAAGATGAGTTGTAGGAAATGTCTTTCTCTTCAAAATGAGCTTTGGATGGAATTTTTCTGATAATCCATGTGAAAGTTATGCCCTGGTCAATTTGCAGTTGACTTTTTCAACTGTCCAAATAAGGAAACTTTTGCATCTTGATGATTTCTGAGCCAAATTTTGAGAATCATGATCAAGCATTGATCAAATGATGTTTGTGGCTTCAAAATGATATGTTGGCCAAAAATTTGAACTTTTGACTGTCAAATGACCATTTTGCCCCTATAGTTGACTGTAGTGCAATTAGGGTTTTGACTGTGCAATTTTGAGCTGAATGTCTTGAAACTTGATATGAGGATGTTTGACCATATTTGTAGGCATGTGAGACTTGATTGGACCTTTGGAAACTTCATTTTCTTGATCAAAACACAAACCCTAATCTTGACTGCTTAGGAGGCCCTTGAGCTGTGCAACCCTTGGGGAATTTTGAAGCTTGACTTTGGAAATCTTTGAAGAATATGGGAGGGCAAATTTTGGGGTACAACACCATGGTTTTACGGTATTAAAAGATATCTTGAAACACAAGAGTACCCTGAAGAGGCGTCTGTCACAGACAAGAAGTTCTTGAGAAGATTTTTGGCCAAATTCTTTCTCAGTGGTGGTGTGTTGTATAATAGGCATCATGATGGTTTACTACTCAGATGTGTTGACAAGAAAGAAGCAGCTAGAATTATTGAAGAGATACATGAGGGTGACTTTGGGACTAACTTCAATGGACATACCATGTCCAAAAAGATTTTAAGAGCTGACTGTTATTGGTCTACCATGGAAACTGATTTTTATAACCATGCATGGATTTGTCACAAATGTCAAGTCTATGCTGATAAAGTGCATGTGCCGCCTGCGTCACTAATTGTTTTGACTTCTCCTTGGTCGTTCGTGATGCGGGGAATTGATATGATCAATAAGATCGAACCGACTGCATCCAACGGACACCATTTCATTCTGGTTGCCATTGATTATTTCACTAAATGGGTCGAAGTTGTATCTTATGCAAATGTTACCAAGCAAGTGGTAACTCTCTTTATTAAGCATAATATTATCTTTCGTTACGGAGTGCTTGAAAAGATCATTACCGACAATGGGTATAATCTGAACAACAAAATGATGAAGGAGCTTTGTGAGTCCTTTAAAATCAAGCATCATAACTCTTCTCTGTATCGACCGAAGATGAATGGCGTTGTTGAAGAAACCAATAAGAATATTAAGAAGATTGTACAGAAGATGATAGTAACCTATAAATATTGGCATCAGATGCTGCCTTTCGCTTTGCATGGTTATCGTACCAATGTGCGTACTTCGACTGGGGAAACCCCTTTTTCTTTGGTTTATGGCACGGAAGCAGTGTTGCCTATGGAAGTCAAAATTCATTCTCTAAGGATCATGAAGGATATTGAGCTTGATGAAAGTGAATGGGTACAGCATCGGTTAGATCAGTTATAACTCATTGATGAGAAGAGGTTGACGGTTGTGTGTCATGGTCAGGTATATCAGCAAAGGATGAAGAAAGCTTTTGACAAGAGGGTGTGACCTCAGTGTTATAAACCAGGTGACCTTGTGCTAAAGAGGATAATTCTTCCTTAGGGTGATCCCAGAGGCAAGTGGGCTCTGACTTATGAATGACCATTCGTGGTCAAAAAGGTTTTCTCTGGTGGAGAGATGATGCTCGCAACCATGGATGGAGAATACTTACCTCTCCTTGTAAATGTTAACATAGTTAAAATATAATTTGCATGAAGCGGACCCGCTAAGTTGAAAACCCAAAAGGGCGACTTAGGCAATAAGGGGTGTCCCGTTGAATCGAAAACCCAAATGGGCAATTCAGGAAAAAGTTAGGGATTTAAAGCAAATGACTATGCTAAACATTGGATCCCAGGTTTTTATTTCATCTATTATCATTTGGTCACCTGGAAGGGGTTTAGAACCAGTTCAGGAATGCTTCGTCAGAAAGCAAGGAAATGAGAGCGTTAAGGTCATAAAAGCTATAGTAGAGCCGAAACTTGATGGATATCTGTATTCACATGGCCATTTGTAAACACTCGTTTGTTTTGATTTTGCAATTACCTTTTTTTTAGGAATTGCTTCCAAATGTAAATTCCTTTTTCACAGGCTAATTCTTCAAGTCAATAAAGGATCCTATTTTATACATGTGCTCATAATTTCCTTTCACTGTTTTGTTTACAAAAACGTCCAATATTTTGATAAACATTTGCATATCAACCTTGTTGGCCCTACATAAACATGATAATCTAAGTTACAGTTTATCGTTTCCTTTTTTATAAAAAAATTGTGCTTGAAATTTGGATAATAAATACAACTATCATACTATGCGAGGAGAATGTTTGACATTCCTCTTGATGAAGCACTCATCTACTTGTTTGTGAATACTTTGCTTTTCTCCACTTTAATTCCTTGACCTGTTATAGTGGCAAAAGTTTACTTCTCCCCAGTGAATGCCCATTCCTCCAAAAGTACAAACGAATGGTGCTTGAAGATCTCTCGCCTAGGCTTGTTCCCGTGTCCCTGTTGAGTCTGCGTTAAGGGTGTCCTTTTATACAGAAGCCTTTGTTTCCCCAGCAAAGCCATCTGCAAATTCCAAACAAATAAGTCATGTGCAATAATAAACATCAAGATTATTGTGCGTCGTCAAAGATCAATAAGCCCAGACAAAAACAAGTCTCCTCTATAATGGCATTTTTATGATTCTTTACTGCATTTTCATATGTATCTTGCTTTCTTGTCTGAACATTATCTGCATGTAGAAACTTGTTTGTTTTGTTGAAAGTTAATCCTAATTCAAACAGTATGTTTGCCTTGAAGTAATCCTTTCTTTTTATTTAATTCATTCATTATCACTCTTTAAGTGATTTTCTGGCATTTTGATACCAATTGTGCCAACACTTTTGCCTAGTCAAAGATTGGAGGGAGGATGACAATGGTTAAAAGCAATACATCTGATTGTATGCCTTAGAGTAGAACCATGTTGACGAAGTACATGCCTTGTTTCAAATCCCCCAAACACCTGAGATATAAGGAAGATAGACCCTTGTTAACCCCTCTGAGCCTTCGAAGTAGGAGTTTCTTCTCTGTTTGAAAAAAACCCTTATTTTTAACCTAGGGCAGGGTAGATGTTCAGTTAATTTGATCGAGTATTAAAATTTCATAAGGGTTGTCCTATCTGAGGACCACCACACCTTATCCCTCGCTTTATGAGATCGGTAAAATATCAAAACCACAACAGTTATTTCCTCACAAAAATCCTAAGGTCGAGATCAAATCGATACAACAACGGTTATCCCTCGCCGACCAAGGAATGAGGTAGTCACTTTCTTCCAAAAAAAAGCTCAAAGACTTAGGGTCACACGAATTTTTCAAAAGGGAAAGTATGAATAGGAAAGAAACAAAAATCCCTGCTAAGTCGAACTTGAAAAACAAGTTGTTTAGGAAAAAGTTAGGGTATCCCACTGGACTGCCAAATTGAAATTTAAAAGAATTTGTCCAGACAGAAGTTAGGGAAAGTGAAAAATAATTTGAAAAGCCCAAGAGGAAGAAAAGGATTATCCAATAAAAATCATCATCAAAATAAAAGTCGTGTGATCGAACACCCAAAAACCAAAGGTTAAGTGATTGTCGTGTCCAAGATATCGCTATGGTTCCTCAACCATCATAAACTCTTTTGAGAAATGAGTGCTCGTATCGAGTCAATTGAACTTAGGACCGGAGAACATCATAAAGGTGGAGGGAACCAAATAACTTGAGCCTTAAAATCTTTCTTTTTCTAAAAACCATGAACCAGGCCATGTTTACAACCCTTAAAAGTCCTAACTAAAACATGGGTTTAACTCAAAGGCATACTACAATAGGATAACGTTTCCTAACTCCCAAACATGTGTTACATATCCATGTTGGTATCTTATCGCCTGCATCGTGTTTATTTTAAAAAGTTTTTGAAATGTTGCACTCTAGCTAGTGATTGATTCACAACAGAGTCGCAACATCTTTTTCATTCAAAGTTTTCAACTTTAAGGCTTACATAATTGTTGCATTAGAGTTGTCATTCTCATAATAAACATTCTTCTGCATATAAAACAATTGCTTGACACCAAAAGAGCTTACACAATAAACATCAGTGAAGAGCTTAATGTTGTCAAAGAAGGAAGATTTTATTACTCTGTTGGATGCAAGGACAATTGTTTCACGATAAGTGATAGTATCAAAAGGCATGGTGCCTAAGGATTCCTTTGAGAATTGTACAAAATGTCTCCCCAGTCGAAGTTTCACCAATCTGGGGAAGTCAAATTGAGGATCGATCTCTCAAATTTTTATTACTCTGGGGCAGCACATCCATGATGGTACAAATTCCATGGAATCCTCTCTAGGAATTGTCGTTCACTTTGTAAGTTGCAGCTTGTCAGCACCCATGTGAGAGTCTTGCCTCTAACTTTTGAACTTGGGAATAAGGAATTCCCCAGAGTTATTTCTTTCCAGCATTGTTGTATGAGGGATTCTTGAGGCGGATAAGGTTTTTGGAAACCTTTATCCCCCAACCAAGTCTTGATGAGCATTATCTCATTCTTGATAAAGACTATTCCCAGCAGAGTTTACATTCTAATTTGAATTATCATTGAAATTTGCATTCAGAAATTCTCATTTTCCCATATGAGTTGTGACTTGGGGCATTTCAATATCAAAAGAATCCTTTTTATTCCTCAGTAGGGTTGATGTTGGCTGAGATTTCCATTTCCCTAGTAAAGTTGATACTGTTTGACTATCTTCATGGTCTATTTTATGATTTCATACCAAAGGTTCGAGAATCCACAACAAAACGCTCCCCGACAGAGTTTTGTATCCTCAGTGGAGTTTTGTTTCTTCAATAGAGTTTTATCTCCCAGAAATCTTTTTCAAGAGAAAGTCTTCGTTCCGAGACTTCAAGTTTGAAGACGTCTCATGTCCCAAGCGGAGTTGCTGAGATGAGGATTCACAGTATAAAGAAGTTTCAATTCCCTAGCGGAGTTTCCAATTAGAGATTCCTCGTCCTAATCTTTCATTCCCCAACTAATTGGTTGCTTGGGGCATCCTTATTTAAGGATCTTTCCTTATCCCAAGTGTAGTCGTTGTTGGTCGATTAATTGAGATTTTGTTAATCTTCGACAAACAATAAAGGATTTTTCGACAGAAGTTTCCCCATCGAGGGTTTTGATTCCCACATCTGATCTATTATTTTGGTGTCATTCTCAACATGGAGGCACACCATCTTTTCTAGAGATTATAGTCTTTCCCTAATCTTCTCCCACAACGCCCAATCCTCATTTGGCATTTCTTCTTGAAGTTGATCAGTTTCGACCCGATCTTCCCCAACAGAAATCACAATTTATTTTTGCAACTCCTCTCAGTTTTTGTATCTTGTTTCTATCGATTGCTCAGATTTTACTTCCAATAGATTTTAGCCTCTTCAAGGGATTCTCTCCAGCAGTTCCTTATGTCTTCTCTTTTCCATTAGATTTTGTAATTTATTTTTGCAAGTTCTGTCAGGTTTTGACTCTTTGGTTATTGGCTTCTCGATTAGCCATTCCCCAGTGAAACATTTAAACATGCATCATTACATTTCATATACCAAAATGCGAGAACCAATCATACCTCTGTAGACTTTCTGTTCTACGCTTTTGCTTACCTCTTCTCTTTCCAGAATGCACGTGGGATGCATTGGAATCTTTGATGGCTTACATTCTGAGAGGTCAAATTTCTTCAGAAGATCTCTGATGTATTTGCTCTGATGAATGTAAGTTCCCTCTGGAGTTTGATTAATCTGAATTCCTAGAAAGAATTTCAGTTCCCCCATGAGGCTCATCTCAAATTCTGCCTGCATACACTTGGCAAATTTTCTTCCAAGAGAAGGATTAGTAGAACCAAAGATTATATCATCAACATAAATTTGACAGACTAAAATGTCACTCTTAACTGTTTTACAGAATAGAGTAGTGTCCACTTTCCCTCTGGTGAATTCATTTTCAAGCAGAAAGTTACTTAGCCTTTCATACCAAGCTCTGGGAGCTTGTTTCAGACCATACAGTGACTTTTTCAGTTTGAAAACATGTTCTGGATGTTTTGTATTTTCAAAACCTGGGGGTTGGTGAACATATACTTCTTCTTCTATATAACCATTTAAGAATGCACTTTTGACATCCATCTGATACAGAGTGATGCCTCTATTAACAGCAAATGAAATTAAAAGTCTGATAGATTCTAACCTGGCGACTGGGGCAAAGGTTTCTGTATAGTCTATCCCCTCTTGCTGACTATAACCTTGTGCAACCAGTCGTGCCTTGTTTCTGACGACTTCACCTTGTTCATTAAGCTTGTTTCTGAACACCCATCTTGTTCCAATGACGTTGAATCCTTTTGGTCTTGGAACGAGATCCCATACGTCGTTTCTGGTGAATTGATTCAGCTCTTCTTGCATTGCCAGAATCCAGTCATTGTCCAGAAGTGCTTCATCAATAGAAGAAGGTTCAATCAGAGACACAAGTCCCATCAGAGTTTCTTCAGATTTTCTGAAGCTTGCTCTTGTTCTGATTGGATCTTCCTTTCTTCCTAGGATAGTCTCTTCTGGGTGATCCAGACTGCTTCTGGGTAATCTCTTCTGAGGTTGATCAGCAGCAGTTGTAGGATTTCTAGCATTGCTTCTTTCAGACGTTGAAGGAATGTCTGTGTTGAGAGCTTCTGATGACTTGTCTTCAGAACCTGCAAATTCAATTTCTATACCTGCAAGATTTTCATTCTGCTTTGACTTTTCAGAGTCAAGCTTGTCATCAAAACGAACACTGATTGATTCTTCCACAATCTGTGTTTCTGTATTGTATACTCTGTACCCTCTTGAGCGTTCAGAGTATCCTAACATGATACACTTCTGTGCCTTAGAATCAAACTTGTTCAGATAATTCTTAGTATTTAACATATAGCAAGTACATCCAAATGGATGAAAATACGAAATGTTGGGCTTTCTGTTCTTCCACAATTCATATGGAGTCTTTTCCAGAATAGGTCTTATTGAGATTCTATTCTGAATGTAGCACGCTGTGTTTATTGCTTCTGCCCAGAAGGTCTTAGCAACGTTTGTCTCGTTGATCATGGTTCTGGCCATTTCTTGCAATGTTCTGTTCTTTCGTTCTACAACTCCATTTTGTTGGGGAGTTCTAGGACAAGAGAAATCATGCAGAATGCCTTTGTCATTAAAGAATGACTCAAAATCTTTATTTTCAAATTCTCCACCATGATCACTTCTGACTTTAACGATTCTAAGATCTTTTTCATTCTGAACTTGGTTACAGAAGGTAACAAACACAGAGTGTGACTCGTCCTTGTGTCTTAAGAACTTTACCCATGTCCATCTGCTATAGTCATCTACGATTACTAACCCATACTTCTTGCCACTGACAGAGGCAGTTTTAACTGGTCCAAATAAGTCAATGTGCAGAAGTTCTAATGGCTTAGAGGTAGAAACAACATTTTTGGATTTAAAAGAAGGTTTTGCAAATTTGCCTTTCTGACATGCTTCACACAGAGCATCTGAATTGAACTTCAAATTTGGAAGTCCTCTGACCAGATTGAGTTTGTTAATCTGAGATATTCTTCTCATACTAACATGCCCCAATCTTCTGTGCCAGATCCACTGCTCGTTGTTAACAGACAGAAGACATTTTACGTTCTGACTCTTTAGTTCAGAAAGTTTGATTTTGTAAATGTTGTTTTTCCTCTTACCATTAAATAGGATAGTCCCATCTTTCTGACTAACAGCTTTACATGATTTTTGATTAAAGATTATATCATAACCGTTATCACTTAATTGACTTATGGATAACAGGTTATGCATCAATCCATCTACTAGCAGAACATTATTAATAGAGGGAAGATTTCCGTTACCTACAGTTCCAGAGCCAATTATCTTTCCCCTCTGATTGCCTCCAAAGCCAACGTGGCCTCCAGGCTTAAGTTCCAGGCTTTGGAACATATGCCTTCTTCCCGTCATGTGTCGTGAGCAGCCAGAGTCCAGGTACCATGACTGGTGTTTCTGACTTGCTGCTAAAGATATCTGCAACATGTATTATTTTATCCTTAGGTACCCAGATCTTCTTGGGTCCTGATTTGTTAGTTTTACCAAAACTCTGGTTGAATTTTGGTTTCACAAAGTGATTACTACTAGTATATTTGATGTCATGTGTGTGACCATACACAAAGTGTGAATTTAGAGGAGTGTGTTTAATGGTTAAATCCATGACATTTTTAGGTGTAGGAACCTTACCTAGGTATCCTATTCCTTTCCTGCCGTTTCTGCTAACTCCATAGATCATTGAAGCCATTCTGCTTCTATCTATGCTTTTAGCAAGGAACTTCTGGAAACTATGATCATACTCCTTGATGATCTCATCAGCGTTGCTGGGAGTTTCAGCAATTGGTTCCTTCTGAGAGTTTTGTAAAGAGTTTTCTAATTTTAAAATTTTATCTCTCAGCTCAGAGTTTTCCAATTTGAGACTCTCAGACTTATTAGAGTCAGATTCAAGAGTCCTTTTCAGGTCTCTGAATTTAGCTCTAATCTGCTGATAACGTTCCAGAATTTCATTGAGGCTTTCAGCAAGTTCAGCCTTTGTAAAATTAACAGCGAAGTTAGGGAATACCTCTTCTGTGTCTGATTCTGAGTCTGAGTCAGAAGCTTCACTGTCATCTGGAATGTTAGCCATGAGCGCTATGTTTGCCCTTTCATCATCTGATTCTGAGTCAGCTTCAGACGAGTCAGAGTCATCCCATGTGGCCATGAGACTTTTCTTCTTCTCTCTTCCAAACTTCTTTTTGGGCTTTTCCCTCTGAAGCTTTGGACAGTCACTCTTGTAGTGTCCTTGCTCATTGCACTCGTAGCAGATGATGTCTTTTGTATTTGGCTTCTTGCTACCGGAGGAGCCTTCAGATCTTCTGTATCCAGAGGAAGAATTTGTCCTTCTGTATCTGGAAGAAGACTCGTTCTGATCAGATCTTCTGGGATTCCTGAACTTCCTTTGTCTTTGCTTCCACAGTTGATTTACTCTTCTGGAGAGAAGGGAAAGCTCGTCTTCTTCTGATGAGGATCCATCAGATGTTTCTTCAACTGCCTGCAAAACTTTAGATTCAGATTTTCTGTTAGATTTTAAAGCTATAGGCTTACCTTGCTTCTGAGGCTCGTCAGCTTCCAGCTCTATCTCATGACTTCTGAGGGAGCTTATAAGTTCCTCCAGAGTGATTTTGTTGAGATCTTTCGCCAGCTTCAGAGCAGTAACCATAGGCCTCCACTGCTTGGGTAAACTTCTGATTATCTTCTTGACATGGTCAGCAGTAGAGTATCCCTTGTCCAGAACTTTGAGACCAGCTACCAGAATCTGGAATCTAGAGAACATAGTTTCAATGGATTCAGATTCTTCCATTTTAAACGCCTCATACTTCTGAATGAGCGCCAGAGCTTTTGTTTCTTTGACTTGAACGTTGCCCTCATGCGTCATTCTGAGAGAATCAAAGATGTTCTTAGCTGTGTCTCTGTTGGAGATCTTCTCATACTCAGTATAGGAGATAGCACTAAGGAGGATGGTTCTGGCCTTATGGTGATTCTTGAAATCACGCTTTTGTTGATCAGTCATTGATTTTCTTTCAATCTTCTGACCAGTTGCATTCACAGGGTGCGTGTATCCATCTGTCACCATATCCCACAGATCAGCATCATGTGCTAGAAAGAAGCTTTCAATTCTGTCTTTCCAGTAGTCAAAGTTTTCTCCATCAAAGACTGGAGGTTTGCCGCTGAATCTGTCTCTGTCCTCATTGGTGTCATTGCTGAAATGAGAGTTGTTTCCTGCCATTGTGTTTTTCTGATGCTGGATCTTGTACTGACACTGTTAAGTGTTTTAGCTCAGAACCAGGCGCTCTGATGCCAATTGAAGGGGTGAAAAACACAAGAAGGGGGGGTTGAATTGTAAAACTGGAATCTTAAGGCAAATGACACGGTATTTTTATCCTGGTTCGTTTGATCTCAAACTACTCCAGTCCACCCGTCAAGGTGATTTCGCCTCTCTCCAACGAGGTCTTAATTCACTATATTCAACTGAATACAAATCTTCTTTAACAACTGCTAAAGCCTTCTTGATTCAAACCACAATCCGGTTTGTCAAGGCAACACTTTCTTATAAAGGTATAAAATAATGTGTGTGAATGTTTTCTACAAAACTATATCACAACTGTGATGTTTACACAAATTAAGCTTAGAATACTAGGATGCTAAACACTAATGGAGTATCAGAGTTTGTTGGTTTAGCAAAACTGGTAGATGAAGATTATTGTTCAGCTTTTTGCGTGTAGAGAGTTTGGAAGCATTAGCCGTGATAATCTTCGAAGCTTGGTTTATATAGCACTTGAGAAGATGAACGTTGAAGCAAATATTCTTGATTCAATGCTAATAACAAGCTTTCCTTTTTGAGCAGATCTTGTCTAGAATGATGCCGTTGGAATTAATTAGCGTTCAATGCACAATACCGTTGCTTCTTCAATGCACGTTCTGGCTTGGCTCATTCTGATTCTGCTTCGCTGCTGATGAACTATTGATTCTGTATCAGAGTGTTTTACGCGCAGTTCTGTTCATCAAGCTTCAGCATGTGCAAGCGTTGATCATCTGATCTTGACGTTCTGATTCAGCAACTTCTGATGCTGGTGTATGAAATCATATTCTGATGCTGAAAACGTGATCTTGCTTATTTTAATCAGCATATCTGCAAATCAGAGCATAGTAACTTTAGGCAGCATATAATTCAATCATGAAATATTTAAGTACTATATCTTTTCACTTTGTTATCATCAAAACTCAAATATAGGGTACTAGATTCAAACATTGTTCTAACAATCTCCCCCTTTTTGATGATGACAAAAACTAGATATTTTAAATGAAAGAATAACGTGAAAAGGTATCAGAGCTATGTATCAGAATAAGAAGTACGGAGAAATCAGAGTTAAGAGATACTCCCCCTGAGTTTGTTACTTCCCTTTGATATACGGGTTCTTCAGGATCAGATCTTTTTCTATCTTTGAGCATCAGATTATATGTCTTTGACTTATCAGAGAGCAGAGCTTCAGAGCTTTTCCTGTCAGAGCTTTGCTTCGGATCAGAGTGTTAGGTCGATCAGAACTTCATATTTGATCAGAGCAACATGAGCTTCTACATTTTGATCAGAGCTTCTAGCTTCTAGTCTTCAAGAGCTTCCTTGTGCCTGTAGACTTAAAAACAAAACAGAAAAACATTTCAAGTAATAGAGTTAGAATGTTTGAGAATTTCTGTCTAGTTAGCCGTTATTGATTTTAAATATCATTCTTGTTCTCCCCCTTTTTGTCAGCAATCAAAAAGTGTTAGTGATGTGCTAAAACAATTTAGATCAGAAAAACAAATTATATTAAAATAGTTCAGAGCAAAAGAACATTACACAAACATAGTCAAAACATAGTCAAAAGTACATCAGAAAATGAAGAAAACATAGAGAGTGTCATGCATGAAAAAAAATTTAAGGTTGTGGGGGCATGCGTGAGAATAGGCTTTCCAGCATTGCTTGAATCTTTTCAGAAGTTTCATTCTGCTTCTGAACCATGTTGACAACAGTGTCAATCTTGCTGTCCTGAACATTCATTCTTGCTTCCATCTTCTGATCATTCTCTTCCATCCGCTGCTGTAGACGCAAGTCATTCAGCCTTAATTCTTCCAGAGCCTGCCTGTCCAAGGCAGCTTGAGAACTTTCAGAAGGAGGAGGCTTCTCAGAACTTTCAGCTACATCTTCTGCTGGATTTTCTTCCTGAAGGGTCTTGTCTTCTTCTGATGGTTGCACCTGTGCAGCTTTCTCTTTCTCAGACCAGGATTCACTGTCCAGAGGGAGCACAACTTCTTGAGGCAGCTGACTCTCAACTTCCTTCAGCAGCTTGCTAAAGTTCTGTTGAGCCTGCTCGTAGTTGACGTCCTGCAGCTTGAGTGCTTCAGCACGAACCCATACTCTGAACTGTGACCAGAGCTGATCAGAAGCAGCTGGGTCGATCATCCCCAGACAGACTTGCTTCAAAGAAGCAATCCATTGCAGCATACCTGTTTCAAAGTCCAAAATACCAGAGCCAACATCTAGTTGCTTTGGTTTGGGTATGGCCATTTTGTGTCTTAGATCAGCAAGACGTTCAAGACTTGTTAAGTCAATGAAAGTTTTGCTGGGGTTTTCAGAGGATTGGTTTTCAGAGGTGTGCTGAGGTGCTGTTTGTTTTGGTGGATGGTTATCAGAGTCAGAGGATATATCTATTGGAGTGGTTGGAGTTTTTGGAGGTGTTGATTCCTCTGATGATGGTAACTGGGGTCTGACAATAGTGGTTCCACATGGCAACTGTATTGCCAGCGGTGAAGGTTGAGGTGAGTGGGGGTCAGAATGATGAGGAGATGGGGTTTCATAGCGGTGAAACTCTGTTTGTGGTGAGGGCGGATTATTTTCTGGTTGAGGAGGTGGAATCTCTGATTGCTCAGGGATCAGAGGTTCTTCTGTGAGTGGTTGTTGTTGTTGTTGTTCTGATTCTGGTTCTGGTTGAATTTCTGGTTCAGGTTGTGTTTCTGGTTGTGGAGGAGGAATATTTGGTGGTTCAGAATGAGGTTGAACAGAAGCATGTTCACGCTCAATGTCAGCTAGCACTCTATCAAGTGCTGGTGTTGTTGAAACAGTTGGTTGTTTTGGAATTTTAAGGGGAATTTTAATTCTGGTTCTTCTGAGTTGTAAGGCCTCAGAAGGGTCTTCTGGTATTGTTTCATCAATGGTAGGGATTGGGATGGATATTCTGTGAGAGGTTTGAGGAGGGGCAACAGATGTTGGAATAGTAGATGAAATTGAAATAGGGGCAGCAGATGAGTTACCTCGTTTCTTTGGAGTCTGATGAGATGATCCTTCTGCTTTCCTTTTCTTTGTCTTCTTCTGAGTCACTTCAGGTTGAACTTGACTCAGATCTTTGATCTTCAGCTTTGAACCTGCATCTTCTTCCTTGTATGAATCTGGATACTTGAGAAACATATCCGGTTGGGATTCCATTTCAGAAAATCTTGGGAAATCACTCAGAGGTACTCTTCTTCTGGAGATGTCAGCAGTTGAAGCAGCTCTGGGTTCCTTCCTAATATTTTCTATCAGCTTCATCTTTTTCAGGTTCTTAGCGTTCAGCGGTTTTCCAACAGTTGGTTCAAAATTGCCCAGCACTTTAGCTTCGCTCAGATAATCTATCAGCTTATTCTCTGTCAGAATATCTGATATGAGCCTTCCAAACGGTATCCAGTCCCTTTTGGTCCTTTCTTCTTCTCTAGTCTCTTTCACACTAGTCTTCAGATGGTTGAACAGGAAGTGTGCCAGATTGATCTTCACCCTCTGATCAATAAAGTAGATCAGAAATTGCTGATCCACGTTTATATAATCAGGAGAGCTTGTTGGCTTCCTGTGATTGAAACAGCCCAGAACAATCTTGGCCCATACTCTGCAGTGATCCTTCAGATCCTTAATTTTGCTGCTGGGAAAACCAAGAGTGAAAATGCAGTTGGCTACCACACCTATATCAGGGCATCTGTCAGCCATGTCCACACAACGGACTCCACCACCAGTTTGACCGATTAGCCTTCCAATAAGGTCTTCAGAAATTACTATCTTCTTTCCCATGACAGAAGAGATGACTAGATGTTTATGAATCTTGGCGTGAATCCAAAATTCCTTGACAAGCTCTGGGAAGGTTGGTCCAACCAATCTATCAAAATACCTCTCCCACTTTTGAGCTTTGATTTCATCAGTTAGGTCAAATCCATTATCCTTCAAACTTTCGAAATCGACGATTAACTCAGAGAGAACCTCAAGATTCTTGACTGGTGTGAGAAGAGTTCTGGTAGGCACCTGATATTGCTCAGAGGTTTCTTTCTTCTGATTTCCTGCAGAAATGCTGGAGGATGCCATTGTTCTCACACAAAAAGCTTGAGAATGATTTGAGAGAAAAAAAGGGTTTTAAGAAGATAACTCAGAAATATGCAGAGAATACTTAAGAGATTATGAGAAAGCGTAAAGATTAAGAATGAAGAATAATGTGCTTAAATAAAGATTTCAAAAATTATTTTGAAAAATTAAACGTTTTTAAGAGAGAGAAAAAAAATAATGATTGCCATTAACAAGCGTGATTACTTTTGCATTAAATGCTTGCTGATTTTGGGGGATTTGAGAAAGATACTTAAAAACGGTTACCAGACATGTGTCTCAATGCACCCAATCAGCGCTTTCCTTTCTCAGAAGCGTGCACGCGTTCTGCTTCAGGGATTTGCTGATGATTGGATGACACTTGTTTGATGTAGTGATCAGCACGTCTGTCTTTGAGATTAGACTCTCAGATCTTTAGACTTGCATCTGATACAATCTGCATGTTCTATCTTTCTGAAAGAAGATTGATCAGAAGTTCACAGCAATATAATTACATTCTGAAGATAAATACATGGAATTAAAACATTTTCATTCTGGGCATACTTTCATGCTGAGATGTTTCAGAATGAAATTAAACCTATCTTCTGAAAGGGGTTTAGTAAAGATATCAGCCCATTGATGGTCTGTATCTATAAATTTCAAGTTTAAAATGCCTTTCTGAATATAGTCCCTAATGAAATGATGTTTTATTTCTATATGCTTAGCTCTAGAATGTAAAATAGGATTCTTACTTAAGCAAATAGCAGAAGTATTATCACAAAGAATAGGAATGTTACTCTCAAAAATCTGGAAGTCTTCAAGCTGACTTTTCATCTAGAGCATTTGTGTGCTACATCCAGCTGCTGCTATGTACTCAGCTTCTGCTGTTGACAGAGCAATTGTTGATTGCCTTTTGCTGGACCACGAGATCAGATTTTCTCCCAGAAACTGGCAGCTTCCAGAAGTACTTTTACGTTCCACTCTATCTCCAGCAAAATCAGCATCACAGTAGCCTACTAAGCTGTAATCACTAGATTTTCTATAAAACAAACCCAGATTAGTAGTACCTTTCAGATACTTGAAAATTCGCTTAACAGCTGTTAAGTGAGATTCTCTAGGATCTGATTGGAATCTAGCACAAATACATACGCTGAATAAAATATCAGGTCTTGAAGCAGTCAGATAAAGGAGAGAACCAATCATACCTCTGTAGACTTTCTGTTCTACGCTTTTGCTTACCTCTTCTCTTTCCAGAATGCACGTGGGATGCATTGGAATCTTTGATGGCTTACATTCTGAGAGGTCAAATTTCTTCAGAAGATCTCTGATGTATTTGCTCTGATGAATGTAAGTTCCCTCTGGAGTTTGATTAATCTGAATTCCTAGAAAGAATTTCAGTTCCCCCATGAGGCTCATCTCAAATTCTGCCTGCATACACTTGGCAAATTTTCTTCCAAGAGAAGGATTAGTAGAACCAAAGATTATATCATCAACATAAATTTGACAGACTAAAATGTCACTCTTAACTGTTTTACAGAATAGAGTAGTGTCCACTTTCCCTCTGGTGAATTCATTTTCAAGCAGAAAGTTACTTAGCCTTTCATACCAAGCTCTGGGAGCTTGTTTCAGACCATACAGTGACTTTTTCAGTTTGAAAACATGTTCTGGATGTTTTGTATTTTCAAAACCTGGGGGTTGGTGAACATATACTTCTTCTTCTATATAACCATTTAAGAATGCACTTTTGACATCCATCTGATACAGAGTGATGCCTCTATTAACAGCAAATGAAATTAAAAGTCTGATAGATTCTAACCTGGCGACTGGGGCAAAGGTTTCTGTATAGTCTATCCCCTCTTGCTGACTATAACCTTGTGCAACCAGTCGTGCCTTGTTTCTGACGACTTCACCTTGTTCATTAAGCTTGTTTCTGAACACCCATCTTGTTCCAATGACGTTGAATCCTTTTGGTCTTGGAACGAGATCCCATACGTCGTTTCTGGTGAATTGATTCAGCTCTTCTTGCATTGCCAGAATCCAGTCATTGTCCAGAAGTGCTTCATCAATAGAAGAAGGTTCAATCAGAGACACAAGTCCCATCAGAGTTTCTTCAGAGTTTCTGAAGCTTGCTCTTGTTCTGATTGGATCTTCCTTTCTTCCTAGGATAGTCTCTTCTGGGTGATCCAGACTGCTTCTAGGTAATCTCTTCTGAGGTTGATCAGCAGCAGTTGTAGGATTTCTAGCATTGCTTCTTTCAGACGTTGAAGGAATGTCTGTGTTGAGAGCTTCTGATGACTTGTCTTCAGAACCTGCAAATTCAATTTCTATACCTGCAAGATTTTCATTCTGCTTTGACTTTTCAGAGTCAAGCTTGTCATCAAAACAAACACTGATTGATTCTTCCACAATCTGTGTTTCTGTATTGTATACTCTGTACCCTCTTGAGCGTTCAGAGTATCCTAACATGATACACTTCTGTGCCTTAGAATCAAACTTGTTCAGATAATTCTTAGTATTTAACATATAGCAAGTACATCCAAATGGATGAAAATACGAAATGTTGGGCTTTCTGTTCTTCCACAATTCATATGGAGTCTTTTCCAGAATAGGTCTTATTGAGATTCTATTCTGAATGTAGCACGCTGTGTTTATTGCTTCTGCCCAGAAGGTCTTAGCAACGTTTGTCTCGTTGATCATGGTTCTGGCCATTTCTTGCAATGTTCTGTTCTTTCGTTCTACAACTCCATTTTGTTGGGGAGTTCTAGGACAAGAGAAATCATGCAGAATGCCTTTGTCATTAAAGAATGACTCAAAATCTTTATTTTCAAATTCTCCACCATGATCACTTCTGACTTTAACGATTCTAAGATCTTTTTCATTCTGAACTTGGTTACAGAAGGTAACAAACACAGAGTGTGACTCGTCCTTGTGTCTTAAGAACTTTACCCATGTCCATCTACTATAGTCATCTACGATTACTAACCCATACTTCTTGCCACTGACAGAGGCAGTTTTAACTGGTCCAAATAAGTCAATGTGCAGAAGTTCTAATGGCTTAGAGGTAGAAACAACATTTTTGGATTTAAAAGAAGGTTTTGCAAATTTGCCTTTCTGACATGCTTCACACAGAGCATCTGAATTGAACTTCAAATTTGGAAGTCCTCTGACCAGATTGAGTTTGTTAATCTGAGATATTCTTCTCATACTAACATGCCCCAATCTTCTGTGCCAGATCCACTGCTCGTTGTTAACAGACAGAAGACATTTTACGTTCTGACTCTTTAGTTCAGAATGTTTGATTTTGTAAATGTTGTTTTTCCTCTTACCATTAAATAGGATAGTCCCATCTTTCTGACTAACAGCTTTACATGATTTTTGATTAAAGATTATATCATAACCGTTATCACTTAATTGACTTATGGATAACAGGTTATGCATCAATCCATCTACTAGCAGAACATTATTAATAGAGGGAAGATTTCCGTTACCTACAGTTCCAGAGCCAATTATCTTTCCCCTCTGATTGCCTCCAAAGCCAACGTGGCCTCCAGGCTTAAGTTCCAGGCTTTGGAACATATGCCTTCTTCCCGTCATGTGTCGTGAGCAGCCAGAGTCCAGGTACCATGACTGGTGTTTCTGACTTGCTGCTAAAGATATCTGCAACATGTATTATTTTATCCTTAGGTACCCAGATCTTCTTGGGTCCTGATTTGTTAGTTTTACCAAAACTCTGGTTGAATTTTGGTTTCACAAAGTGATTACTACTAGTATATTTGATGTCATGTGTGTGACCATACACAAAGTGTGAATTTAGAGGAGTGTGTTTAATGGTTAAATCCATGACATTTTTAGGTGTAGGAACCTTACCTAGGTATCCTATTCCTTTCCTGCCGTTTCTGCTAACTCCATAGATCATTGAAGCTATTCTGCTTCTATCTATGCTTTTAGCAAGGAACTTCTGGAAACTATGATCATACTCCTTGATGATCTCATCAGCGTTGCTGGGAGTTTCAGCAATTGGTTCCTTCTGAGAGTTTTGTAAAGAGTTTTCTAATTTTAAAATTTTATCTCTCAGCTCAGAGTTTTCCAATTTGAGACTCTCAGACTTATTAGAGTCAGATTCAAGAGTCCTTTTCAGGTCTCTGAATTTAGCTCTAATCTGCTGATAACGTTCCAGAATTTCATTGAGGCTTTCAGCAAGTTCAGCCTTTGTAAAATTAACAGCGAAGTTAGGGAATACCTCTTCTGTGTCTGATTCTGAGTCTGAGTCAGAAGCTTCACTGTCATCTGGAATGTTAGCCATGAGCGCTATGTTTGCCCTTTCATCATCTGATTCTGAGTCAGCTTCAGACGAGTCAGAGTCATCCCATGTGGCCATGAGACTTTTCTTCTTCTCTCTTCCAAACTTCTTTTTGGGCTTTTCCCTCTGAAGCTTTGGACAGTCACTCTTGTAGTGTCCTTGCTCATTGCACTCGTAGCAGATGATGTCTTTTGTATTTGGCTTCTTGCTACCGGAGGAGCCTTCAGATCTTCTGTATCCAGAGGAAGAATTTGTCCTTCTGTATCTGGAAGAAGACTCGTTCTGATCAGATCTTCTGGGATTCCTGAACTTCCTTTGTCTTTGCTTCCACAGTTGATTTACTCTTCTGGAGAGAAGGGAAAGCTCGTCTTCTTCTGATGAGGATCCATCAGATGTTTCTTCAACTGCCTGCAAAACTTTAGATTCAGATTTTCTGTTAGATTTTAAAGCTATAGGCTTACCTTGCTTCTGAGGCTCGTCAGCTTCCAGCTCTATCTCATGACTTCTGAGGGAGCTTATAAGTTCCTCCAGAGTGATTTTGTTGAGATCTTTCGCCAGCTTCAGAGCAGTAACCATAGGCCTCCACTGCTTGGGTAAACTTCTGATTATCTTCTTGACATGGTCAGCAGTAGAGTATCCCTTGTCCAGAACTTTGAGACCAGCTACCAGAATCTGGAATCTAGAGAACATAGTTTCAATGGATTCAGATTCTTCCATTTTAAACGCCTCATACTTCTGAATGAGCGCCAGAGCTTTTGTTTCTTTGACTTGAACGTTGCCCTCATGCGTCATTCTGAGAGAATCAAAGATGTTCTTAGCTGTGTCTCTGTTGGAGATCTTCTCATACTCAGTATAGGAGATAGCACTAAGGAGGATGGTTCTGGCCTTATGGTGATTCTTGAAATCACGCTTTTGTTGATCAGTCATTGATTTTCTTTCAATCTTCTGACCAGTTGCATTCACAGGGTGCGTGTATCCATCTGTCACCATATCCCACAGATCAGCATCATGTGCTAGAAAGAAGCTTTCAATTCTGTCTTTCCAGTAGTCAAAGTTTTCTCCATCAAAGACTGGAGGTTTGCCGCTGAATCTGTCTCTGTCCTCATTGGTGTCATTGCTGAAATGAGAGTTGTTTCCTGCCATTGTGTTTTTCTGATGCTGGATCTTGTACTGACACTGTTAAGTGTTTTAGCTCAGAACCAGGCGCTCTGATGCCAATTGAAGGGGTGAAAAACACAAGAAGGGGGGGTTGAATTGTAAAACTGGAATCTTAAGGCAAATGACACGGTATTTTTATCCTGGTTCGTTTGATCTCAAACTACTCCAGTCCACCCGTCAAGGTGATTTCGCCTCTCTCCAACGAGGTCTTAATTCACTATATTCAACTGAATACAAATCTGCTTTAACAACTGCTAAAGCCTTCTTGATTCAAACCACAATCCGGTTTGTCAAGGCAACACTTTCTTATAAAGGTATAAAATAATGTGTGTGAATGTTTTCTACAAAACTATATCACAACTGTGATGTTTACACAAATTAAGCTTAGAATACTAGGATGCTAAACACTAATGGAGTATCAGAGTTTGTTGGTTTAGCAAAACTGGTAGATGAAGATTATTGTTCAGCTTTTTGCGTGTAGAGAGTTTGGAAGCATTAGCCGTGATAATCTTCGAAGCTTGGTTTATATAGCACTTGAGAAGATGAACGTTGAAGCAAATATTCTTGATTCAATGCTAATAACAAGCTTTCCTTTTTGAGCAGATCTTGTCTAGAATGATGCCGTTGGAATTAATTAGCGTTCAATGCACAGTACCGTTGCTTCTTCAATGCACGTTCTGGCTTGGCTCATTCTGATTCTGCTTCGCTGCTGATGAACTATTGATTCTGTATCAGAGTGTTTTACGCGCAGTTCTGTTCATCAAGCTTCAGCATGTGCAAGCGTTGATCATCTGATCTTGACGTTCTGATTCAGCAACTTCTGATGCTGGTGTATGAAATCATATTCTGATGCTGAAAACGTGATCTTGCTTATTTTAATCAGCATATCTGCAAATCAGAGCATAGTAACTTTAGGCAGTATATAATTCAATCATGAAATATTTAAGTACTATATCTTTTCACTTTGTTATCATCAAAACTCAAATATAGGGTACTAGATTCAAACATTGTTCTAACAGTCTTTACTACCCTCGTTGGTTCATTCCAATGTCTATTGATGTACCTTTTGAATACTAGTTTCATCCTGATATTCACTTTCAGCAGGTTTTTAGTAGTACGCCCTAATCACCTTGCTTTGGGTCGAGTTTTGAGTTTTGTCTCCTCACCCGTGCATGAAATCCAGTTTTCATTCTGGTACTCATCTAGTTTAGTTTTTTCTAACTAGTTATAATGAGTCGAGTGTCGTCTCGTTTTGATTTCATACCTTGGACTTCCATCAGTGTTTGATTACCGAATCCTTTATCGGTTTTCATCTACTGAGTCTTTTTGCAGTGTTTGTAACTGTGTCCCTGGTTAAAGTCAGTCTCCTTTTTTCCTTGGATTCTTTTATTAGTTTTTGTTACTGTCTACCCATTGATCTGAGACCAGCAAGTGCTCTGAGAAACATGCGCTCCCACCATTTTGCTATGGTTCGAGTTTTGCCTCGTAACCTGTGCACGAAATCCATATTTCATCCTGGTACTCATCTAGTTTAGTTTCATCTAACTAGTCATAATGAGTCGAGTTTTGTCTCATTTTGTTTCTTACTCCTGGGATTCTTTCAATTCTTTCATACTATCTATCTTGGGTTGAAACATGTCTCTGTTATAACTTTAGGGATCTCTCAGTTCCATCACATTGTCTTCCCTTGGTTTGAGACTAGCAGGTGCTCCTAGAATCACGCGCTCTAGCCACTTTTCCCCGCATACTTTTCCAAGAGTTTAGTTTTGCCTATTCTCTGTGGCTTGAGTCTTATTTCACCCCCTTTTGCAGTCTGTTTTTATCCTGACACTTTGTTCTGAAGATTAGTTTCGTCTAATCTCCTAAAAATACCGCGTCTGCTGGCATCCTTTATCTTTGGGGGGTTCTGTTTCTTCTTCAATAGTGTAAATTTTTGGGTTCTTTTATATTTAATCATCTTCAACTCTGAACGCTCGAAATTTGTCACTTTTCTGACTTGTCATGCTAAAGACGATTGAATAGGGGAAGTTGTTGCACCCCAAAATTTACCCTCTTGATTCAGGCTTTTGTTTCATCATAAACATCATATTGCATTGCACTCATTCTTTTGTGATGGGATCATGGTACTTTGGTTCTCAAGTTGTCCACAAGTTGTGTTGGTTGATGGCATTGACAATTAGTGTAAGAAGGGAGCTCATGCTCTCAAACTTTGGATTTCTCAAGTCACAAGGGTCCCTCATGTCTCAAGACCTTTCATCCACCTCACTAGCTCATCAGAAGGTTGAAGATTGTGTTTATTTGAAAAGGGAATCACATTCTCTTAATTCATCAGTCAAAATTAGGGTTTTGTCCAAATTGAAGTAATTGGGACTTAGGTGAGTCAAGTTTTGAAGCATCATTTTCTAATCATTATTTGAAACAACTTTGTTCAAGAAATCTCTCAAGATACCCAGTGGAATTAGGGTTTTGAAGATTGATCAACTATCTCCTAACACAAGGCGTAACTTAGGGTTTTGGATTTAATCAGGATTTCTATGACTTTTCACCCAAGTTTGTTTCCATGCTTCACTATATGTTATTAAGCATCTTTGACTGAAATATTGAGGTTCAATTTGGATTGGAAATGGTTCAGTTGATTAGAAGGGGCAAAATGGTCATTTTGGTCACAATTAGTCAAAATCAGAGGTTGACCAATTGAAATTGTGGTCAACCATCCATTCAAAAATCCTATTTTCATTTATCAAAGTCAATTTCATCACAAGGTCAAGATAAGTGGAAGATTGGAATGTAACTTGTTCATGAAGAAACTTGGAAAGTTACTAAAAATGGAAATTTTGCACTAAACTTCAAAATTTCATAATTTATTCATTTTTGATCCAAAAGTTGAAAATCTTATATGCTGGGAAAGCTAAGAGAGAGCTCTACAACTTTTATTCTTTTACCAAAAGCAAAACATGCAAGGGTGAAAAGTTATGGAATTTAGGATTCATTATCACATGTGAAAATTATAGGTCACTTTCAAAATTCAGTGACTTTCGTGCCAATTTTTGAAGACTCTAATGGATTTAAATGCAAAAACTTAAAACTACAAGGTTGTTGAGCCTTTCAAGGCCTTTCCAAATTGTACTTATTTTTTTCCAAATTCCAAAAAAAATGAGCAAGGTATGATCTATAGAACTTCAGCTCATTTTATTGAAATTTTGCAAAATGTCCAAATGCCAATTCTTGAGAACTTGAATTCCAATCATTCCTTTTGTCTCAATTCAAGCCCATAACACATTTATGACTTGTTGAGGCCCATAATGCTATCAATTTCATGCCCCATGTGCTATAATATTTGCTTGCACTCAAAATGCTCAAATTTGTCATTTTCATCCATTTCAGCCACACTCTCTCAATTGAAGGAATCATGAGCCGGCCTTTTGGGAATATCCTACTGACTCTATTTGGCTTGCAAAATGAAAATTAAATGAGGAAACACACGAGTGAAACACAGGGTTCCAGGAACACCTTCATTTTTGCATAAAATTCCAATCAGGCCCTCTAACAGTTGAAAAGGACCAATTTCCTCTTCTAACGTTCTCTACTCACTCTATATAATGCTCTCCAAGCCTCATTTCACTCTCTCCATGCTTCATTCACCATAATTCCATATCTGAACATTTCTTCTTCCTGCTAAAGTTTTCTTCGATTCTCCCATTTTCTTCGTGCATTCTTCAAATTTTTGGTGGATTCAACTTTAGAGAAGTGTGTAGATGAAGACTGTAGAACTTGTTTGCATCTGTAACTGAAGAATCGAGATCTCAAGTTCCATATTAAGGTGAGTTTCTTGAACTTCGATTTTCTTGTGTAAGCTTGATTTGATGAATCAATTCATGTTCATGATGAATTAGCTGGCCAGACCATAGGTCTGATGTACTTGGTTTGCTTAATTGGAGCTTAAGTCGTGCTTTGTGATTTTCTGCAACTTGTATGCTTCAATTTTTTTAGCAACATTGCGTGCATATTTCTCTTAGATCATTGGTCCATTGTGAATTCTATGAGTATCATGAGGTAGATGTTAATTTCAGTTTTGATTTGTACTTTGTTTCGTGGAAAATGATTGAGATTTGAGTAAGATATGAGGTCTGAAAGTTGTGGTGATGGATCTATATAGAACGCGTGTTTTAGAGTATGCTGGAGGTAGGAGATGAAGTGATGTGGCGCGCTCTAATTGGATCATTTGAATTTTTTTAATGCATTTTACATCATTTGAATTTAATTGATTTATCTGATTTTATTTCATGATCAAAACACCTTCAAAAATTATGAAAAACTTACCATAGACTTGTCTTAATTTCTAGTATTTGTCATAATTTTTATGGATTTTTTAAAAGTCATTTGATTGGTAAAAAAATTTATATACTAATTAATTTTTGTTTAATTGATTTTTACATAATATGTTTTTGTTAATTTTTGTTTCTGACCTTTCCTTTATACAAAAATTACACCAAAAATATTTTAGACAATTTTATTGATCTATTTTAGGTTCTGAATTTTATTTTAGAATTTTCATATTTTTAGTTGATTAAATAATTAATAAGATTTAATTGCTTCTTATGCATTTTCAATTATTTTAATCATTTTGTTTTAATATAGAAAATTCCACACAAAAATATATCACACTATATTAATAGTATATTTTCATATTATGGAATCTATTTTATGATTTTTGCATTTTTTGATTCATTATAAATTTGTGTAAATATATTGTCTATTTTAATCATAATTTTCACACTTTGGCTCCATTTGTTATTTTCATTGAACGTAAAAAATGCTAAAAAATATTTTTAGACATCCTTATGACTTAATATTAATTTTAGGATTTTCTTAGGATTTTATCATGCTTGAGTCTCTGATTTCCCAATTAGTAAAGTTGGTGAACCATGTTTGATACTTTTGTTTCTTACACCACAAGTTATGATTTAATTTGCTAATATTCAAAACTTGTAAAGATCAAACAATTTTTGATTGAGAATCTTGAATGTGTTAGGTCTCTGGAAATTAATTTTGTTGGAATTTATACTTTAAAACCCTATTTTTGCTAAAATATATGGTTAAAGGTGCCTATCTTGAGTTTTATCTCAACTAGTTGTGAAAAATGAATTTTGTTTCACATTTTCCCTACATATTCAAGGAACAAAATTAATTATTTCTGACTTTTATAGGTCTTGAGCACTTTGGAAAATTCTCATTTGATTTTTAAAATCTTCTTTCTATTTTTTCTTAATTTAAGTTTGTGAGTTAGGTCTTTGAGCTTTGCCTCAACAATTTTACTTTTACTTGGTTGTTTTTGTGCATGTTTGGGAACCAATATTTTGAGTACTTGACACTACTAACTCCATTAGCTTGTGTATGATTTTTCATGATTTTCTAGTGTCTCTAACTATTCTTCCCCGTTTAATCAAATTAGGGTTCCCAATTAGAGGCTTATCTAGGTTTCTACCTTGTATTGATTTACTTTTTCAACTTGAGCCATAATAATTTTACTTTGACCTTGATGTTTTTGATCTCTTGATGCTTTGTGAACCTTGGAATAATTTTGTATAATTTTTACAATCTTTGTTTCTATTTTAGGTTCAATAATCTCTCATGCATGCTTTTATGATCTTTTGAATTAGAGGTAAAGGGAATGCACTTGTGCAACCCATGAGGGATCAATTCCTTTTCTTTTTATCATCCTCTCCCATGTTTTGGAGACTTTAGTTCATCATTGAACCATCCAAGTTCTCATCACTTGCTTATTTAGTCAAATTTGCTTGATAATCACTTGTGAATATGGTTAAGGAGATAACTTTTATGCATCACCTCTTGAATACAATTAGAATTCATTTTAAGTTGAATTGATTGTGATTCTGAATTGTTAAATATTTCCTGATATCATTCAAAAATCCTTTGATCCTTGGTTAACATTTCATTGTTAATTCAACATGGTGACAAGAAAGGAGTAATAGTTCACTAGTTTTGACCTAGTTGTTGTTTGTGTTTGCTTGACAACTCTTATATCTATTGCCTGGATGTTTTGCCATTATTTCTAATTGCTTTGATATATTATCTTCCATCCCTTACTGATTCATAAATTCTCCTTGTAATTACTAATTTGTCTGTTAAGTGTGCAAGGTACTCTGAGAAATTTTTCAATATTGACTTGGTGGCATTGTGTTCCCGTTTATTTGTGGGACACAATTTGCTATGTTTGCAAAATTCGTGTGATTTGTATATATTTTATTTCCTTGCAGGATATCTATGTGGTTGTGTCTTCTATACACCATTTGTGGGTTATATTCACATTTGAAGCCTTAATGCATATATCTGATGGCGTGATTTCTGACTTGATTTGTTTACTGATGCTAGCTTGCTCGAAGTCCTCCGGGTTTCTTTTTCTTGCTTAGTTGCTACGAATAGTTATCCATTTGGTATTGCACTACTTCCCTTTTATTGGTTTCGCACTTTATCATTTTCTATTGCATGATGGGACCTCCGTTGCAGATATATGTCAGGAGCCCCTCTGGTATATTTAAGACATGTTTAAGGCAATTTTGTTGGCATGCTAATTGTGTTTGTTTAAAATCCTACCTTTGGAGTAGGTATTATACACGTGTGTTTATATTTGTGCCCACATTATATTACAGGTGATAAGTCCTCAAAAGGAGGCGAGCGGGGAGGCTCCGTAATCGACCCCCATACATTCTAGTCTGTGTCATCCTTAGCTCACGTGGTACGTCGATGCTTTGGAGTCGTGCATATCATATGTATCGAGTTCGTCAAATGGGGAAGGATTTTGCAATCAAAACCCCACTCTTTATCAGGAGTTCGCATTGGATGATGCTGACACTCCGTGATCGTTCATATTTCCTTCTGTTGCCTACCTCGATCTTTTATATATTGGTTAGGTGTTCAGTCGTTTTGGGCGTCACATTTTTCTTATTTCATCTGTCTCCCGCTTGTTGGCTTCAGGTGATCTGCTCCCCTTAGCTAAAGCATTTTCTCTTCATACCCCATCCCTTGAGTCAGTATATCCCGATTGTGTGCTTTTGCCAAAGCACTTGTTTGCTCACTTGTTTGGTGTTTACCATGCTCCCATATGATTGCTCGTGTAGGATTAGTCCTCGAGCTAGACATTGGGATATTTATCCATGCATGCTAACATAGGTTAGAAATTTCCCTTTTTATCTTCAACTTTAGGTTCAATCATTGTATGATAACATTAGGTCTAGAGATTAGGATAGTCTCCCTTAGTTATTTTCTTTCTTTTGCATACCGCATCTTAAAACTAAAACTTATTCTTGGAAAATCATAAAACCCCTCTAATGAACTTAAATCCTTCTTCAAGGTAAAAAATACAAATTAATCTTAATTGTTTGTGTTCCTTTTGGCTTTGTTTTAAACCTTTTCAAATTGATGTATCGCCATTCTTGCTATGTTATTTTATTATCTTTTTGCCGATGTTCCGCCATCACACATGTTTGTTATCCTACTTTAATTCTCAATATCATTGTTAGGTGTGATGCTTTATCATCTGAATTGTTGATGTCTCGCCATCTTTGTCATGCTACCTTGCTATCTTTTTGTCGATGTTTCGCCATCGCATATGTTTGTTGCTGGTGTTTCGCCATCACACATGTTTTTTATCCTACTTTGATTCTCAATATCATTGTTAGGTGTGATATTTTATCATCTGAATTATTGATGTTTCGCCATCTTTTCCATGCTATCTTGCTATCTTTTTTCTGATGTTTCACCATCGTATATGTTTGTTTCTGATGTTTCGCCATCGTGTATGTTTGTCATCCTACTTTGATTTTCGGTATTATTGTTAGGTGTAATATTTCATTGTCTTGTCTGATATTTTTCTATCATGCTGACGTTTTATCATCTTATCTGAGTTTGTGTTGCCATGTGATGTATTACCGTTTCTTTTTTGTTGTTTTATCATCATCGTTGATGTTTTGTCATTTTATTTGATGTTTTGCCATCTTGTTTATTGCTTTTGTCTTCTTAACTAAAAAACACAAACCAACCAAAATATATGAGTCGAACTATGGCTGCTCTGATTCCTTAAAAGGGATATGTAGGCATTTGGGTAGGGCCCGAACGAGCACAACATTTTATTTTCTCTACATTGTTTTCTCTTTTTGAAAGCTAAAGATATGCCTAAGATATACCAGCATAAAATCTCTGATTTATCAATCCTGGACGCCACATAGGATTATTAAATATTCCTATAACATTAAGTAATTAATGCACAACACTGAATCCAAACTGTCAGCTGTAGCAGACCCGATGTCCTATACTTCTGGTTAGGATATCCCATTCGACATGTTCATACAGGAAGTTGAAACAACTTCCAAACTGCAAATTGTACCAGTCCAGATGCCATGATCTTCTAGTTAGGATATTGCATTCTATATGTTAAAACTGCAAGTTGAAATATTTTCCAAACTGTAACAGACTAGGTGTCCTATACTTCTAGATAGGACGTCACATTCAACATGTTGAATCTGCAAGTTGAAACATCTTGTGCAGCATGTTGCTGCAAAGTTAGTTTTACCAAAATTCATGTCAATCATAATTTCAGATAAATAACAATCTCTCCCTTTGGCAAATTTTGGCCAAAACAACCAAATAACCCATGCACAAGAAAACACCATAATCATGTTTGAAATTAAATCAAACATACACATCAGAGGCACACATCAGCAGAATTAGTAGGGTTAGCAGCAAAGTAGCAAAATAATCAGAGACACAGTTAGTAGTAAGTTGATCTACTAACGCGGCTGCATCAAATAGAGAAACTAAATTCTTAACACTATAATGTCAATACATTATATATGACATCTCTTCAGAGCCCTCCAATCCAAAATAGCAGGGATTCCATCTCAACACCTGCTAAGCACTTTAGAGAAATTGAAATTCCCTCCCTCAATAGCAGCCATCAACCAGTGGTTAGTGCACACACACACGTTTCCCCCTTTGTAGCCATAATATGACAAAGGAATCAACTAACTAAAAACAACCCACAATAGAACCAGCCATAATGAGAGAACCTTCATGCATAGTGAGAAAACTTTCCATACTCCCTCCTTCTCTTGTGTATTCAAACTAGGTCAGAACACCTTAAAAGAAACTCCACAGAATTATCCACATTTTCTGAAATATAACCACACAGTCTTCATTGACCTTCAAGAGAACTCCTTTCACTCATAATTAGTGAAATCTACCATGAGGCCAATACATCATGTAGTATATTCCCATACATAACCCAAATCCTCATTTGAGTCATATCAGAAAAATAAATTCCCCCAGACAAACATATTGTCTCTTGGAGTAGGACAATACAACACAACTTCACATGGCTAGAACCATACAAACCCTATTAAGACCACAATTAACTACATCTAGTCGCTACATGTGACGACACCTTGTCTGACATCACAACCACATAAGAGGTACAAAAATCTCCACAAGCCTAAACAACACACAGGCTTCATCAGGTCTGCACCAATGCAGCAACACCCCACAGGCAGGTACTTTACTCCTCCTGCTGAGCACACTCATACCATGAAGACACAATCCTGGATACTCTAGCTCCTTGAGGAAACACACAAAATATAATAATTCTTTGTATAGGAAAAAGTCATGCACACTTATTTTGAAGTTTCTCACATACTCCCAAATAACTGTATTCAGATAGCTTGCTCCACAAGATCCAGATTCATACAAACTCTTCTTGTAGTAGAAGATGCCACCTCCCCAACAAGCATTATAATTAGATTACACTATCTAACACCCTTTTCCTTCTTTATCAACATCAACATAAAGCATATTAAATATCTGATGCAACATGATTAGCAACATCCTTACTCTAGTCAACAGGGTTTTCACCTGGAATGATGCCGCAACAATGTTTGGAACATGTTTCCCACTAAACAAATAGTAATTCAAAGACAAGGAGATTCCTTTTTCTTAACAATAGTCAATAAAATACCATGATTTAGATGGTATGAAGAAGAATTTATTGACAACAATAACAATATCAGTGATTTCTATATGTCCTCATAGATATACATTCAAGGACTCTTCCAATGATAGCCACCAACAAGTGTGATGTTATAGCATCATGTAGGACATCAACTTCTTATCACAAAACCTGATCACTTTGACCATCATCCAACAATAGAACTCCCTCTTGAGCTCTATAACTTCTACAGAGAAAAATGAATTCTCTCGGAATACAACCAACACAATTTCTCAGGACATTCCCAAGACACAGGGGCAACTCTGACACACTGTAGAATATATATTAGAGGTAGAATCACAATGCTCAAAAACCTAAAGCTTCCCACCGAATTCCAAGTCTGCTACCTTCATCCAGGTTCAGAATATGAACTGAACACAATGTAAAGACATTTTGTGTGACACCACAAAATCACCAGAGGTAGACTAGAACAAGATACGTCAGGAAAATACATAGCTCTCGTCAATATATTTGCCATCATTCGCATTCACGTCTTCATCAGGGAACATAACTTCATGCAGACACAACAGATGATGCTACCACACACCACAGACTCATGATGATAAATGTACTCCCAATCACTTTCTGAATCATAATATTTAGAACATAATTTTGCATGAACACATCAGACAAATACCCAGCTCCGACAGAGTATTTGCAATAAGTCATATGCATATCTTTATCAACAGAGCATTTTCTCATGATCTTTTCTTCACAATTCCCTCTGAGAGAGACAAGCATCAGATAGAACCACCTTCTCACACTAGGTAGAACATTTGGTCTGACTTCCTTCTTCTGCACACCACAAACAGTCATGACAAGTATTCATACCACACACTAAGCCAGATTAGACCAATGACTTGACATAACCATGTGTTTAAAACAAATCCCTTTAGTTGAAGAAGAAACCAATAGAAATTATTTCCCAACAAAACTCTTGCAGGAACCCCAAGGACATCACACTTGTACTCATTCACAGACCAGGTCAAGAAGCACCAAGAAATATATTCTCATATACTTTTTGTATTAACACGTCTGACAAATACATAGCTTCCGACATAGTATTTAACATCAATGAGATGCATACCTTTACCAAAGAACCATTTTCCTACACATAAACAACAGATAATGCACAACTGAGAGTTAATCTCTCTTAACTCAGGTTGACACAATTTCATTGCATACAACCCCTTTGAATGTTTCTTCTACTTCAGTGGAACAATAGTTCTATGTTCTCATAGACTTGATGAGAGATATCAAGTTAGAGTATACAACTTCCATTCTATTTATGAGAAACATTCACCAATCATCTACTTAAAATCTCCTTCTCCAACTCAGTCAAAAACTATTTCATCAGAATAGTCACAAGCAAGATCACACAAATCTGACTCCTCTTGATTAGGAGACTCAGCCAGATGTTATAGAGAATGTCCTCAACATTTGAGTTTGACATCCCTATATAAAGAACCTGGTTGAGAAAATAAATCTCCTATTTGGGCTCAACTTCTATACTCATATATCCTTTGATCATAAATAAGTTAATCCAAGGGGTAAAAATGTTGATCAACCCTTGACCAACACACATATCTAAGACCTGTTTCTAGAACAGAACCTTTTTAGACACATAACAAAGATGCCTCCTCTTCTAGAGCACGAGAAGGTTTTAAACATATGTGATCAGAACACATTTGCTTAGCCCCCAAAACATCTACAATGCCATTCCTTTAGTCAAGAAAATTTTGCACAACTTGCTGAAATGATGTTCTAACATCTAATCGAACATCATTCCAAGGAACACACCAAGAGATCCTTTGACAAAGTCTGTAGATTGGTATTTTGGGGTTAAAAGCAAAAATAAATTGCTTCTAACTTTCTTCAGACCTCTTTTAAACAAACTCACTTATAAGTGCCTTTATGAGTGGAATTAAGGTAAGTCTCAAGTATCTTTGGTCACTTTAATAGGCTTGTTGAAGCTATCTTCCACACCATCACATGATAGACTTTAAAAGGAGAAAAGATGCAATGAAACAAAAATAGCAACCTCTTCAACAACCTTCAGAGTAAAACATAATATCCTTGCACTAGCACCACGCTCTAGGTGACAACAGGATAACATGGATTTGAAAATAAGTCAAACCTAACATAACAACTCTCTTTATCAAAGCTACATGCCCAAGAACAAAAGGCAGGTTCAATACACATCGTGTCATGAATAGTCTACCCATCCACTTCAAGAGACCATTCAAACAACAATTTGAACTATTCAAGTTCAAACAAATTTTTAGTAAATACTTCCTTCATTGACGATGACCAGAAAGTACCTTCCCATGATCTCTCCTAGAAATAGAACATGATGCCTGCTCTGATACCAGTTGGAATTTTGGTATATCAGACTTCAGATGTCCTATGACATGTTGGGATATCTGATCTGACTTAAACAAATAGAAAATGTATAATCATATTCAATACAGTACTGAAAAGCATAAAACAACACACAAAATTGTTAATGCAAATTGGTGACGGCAACACCTACTCTAGGGGCTACCAAGCCAGGAAAGAAATCCACTAGATAATATCAATTCAAAGCTAAACTAATTCCAAGTTTACAACTTATCACTTAATCATTACCCTGTGCAACTTCTACCTAGGTCCTCCCTAGATATGAGAAATCCCATCTCACCTCCAATCAACGCAAAGATGTCTAATAGTCCTAGTCCTAGTTGTTGTATTGATGGCCTTTCACCTAAATGAATATCACACTTCAAAGACAAGAAACACCTTAATCAAGAGACCCATTCATAAAAAATAACATACTTGATCTTGCTTCGCAGCTTTGATCAAGAATAATACTTAGAGTTGCTTAATAGCTTCCTCCAAGAACAATACTACCTCTTACTTAAAAGCTTCGAGAAGAACAATAACAGAGATCACAATTATGTAACATAGTTCAACTCACAACCCGAGTGGATCACACAAACAAAATCTCCTAGAGAGTTGCACAATAACAAAGTCCTAATGATTCTACATTATGGACCCGTACAAAACTAGGTTACAAACACTTTTATTTATAAACTTTTTCTCAACTAGATTTGGGCTGCAAAAACACAGCAGAGAAGTTGCACAAAGTCTGCAAAAACTTCTCTAATAAAATAGGTATTTAATCAAAACTTTCCTAAATTATCTACATATTTAGAGACTTTGAATATCTTGAATACCAACATAGAATCTATGATTTATCAATCTTGGACGCCACATAAGATTACTAAATATTCCAAGAATATTCAGTAATTAAATCACAACAACTGAATCCAAACTGCCAGTTGTAGCAGACCTAATGTCCTATACTTCTGGTTAGAACATCCCATTCGACATGTTCAAACAACAAGTTGAAACAAATTCCAAAATTCCAAACTTCAAAACTGTACCAGTTGATAAGTACAAGTTGTGGTTACTTTTGTATATACTTTTTTTTTGCACTTATCAACGTTTTTGTTGTAAATATCATTGAATAAACCCGACTTATGTGTAAATACGTTTAATTTGTGTGTATTTGTGTTTTTGTGTACATAGTGTACCGTTTGATATTTTTCCATTCATTTTGTAGGTATTTATTGCATTTTAGAGCATCGAGGAATAAGGTATTGAAGGCATGGCTCTGGATGCACATTTTCGGAATAAAATACCAGTTTTGGGAAGTTCTGTCCAGGAGATTTTGCTTAGCACGCAGAAGGTCGCTAAGCGCAAGTGCGCTCAATGCATTTTATAGTGTGCTGCTTGCATTTTGACATTTTGGCAGAAGCATTGTTTTGAAGGCTGCTTAGCGCGAGTAACACTCTTAGCGCAGTTTAGGCCGGTTTGATGTGTAAAGTAAAGAAGTTGTGCTTAATGCGCCAAGCCTGCTTAGCGCGGTCTGTTGAGATTTGTTTTATAAAAATAGATTTAGCTAATTTTTATGTTATGGTTTTGGAAAACTTTTTGCTCCCAAATCCATCAACCTCTAATTTTATTAATATTAGCTTAGATAACAACTATGGAGCTTACATACGTATGATCCGAGGTGGATTTCTCTTTGATCGACGTTGACAAACTGATAGATTTGCTGTTCATTTCTCTTTTTATTTTTGTATTCTCTATTGGTTGGGTTTGTATATGTATTTTCTTTGAACTCATATATATTTGTCCCCCTTTGCGTTGTATAAAACTTGCTTTACAAATCTTTGTCGATTATTATCCTTGATTTTTGCTCTGTGCTAGGGATTTGAATTGTTATAGACATATACTGCTTGAATTCTTATCTAGGATGATTATCTAATAATGTCTGAATTTTAGATATAGATTTAGCACTGTAATTAACTTAGGGTTTCTAATATTAATGCCTCTATGTTGTTTGTGTCGCTCTGAGAGATCATCGACACAAGTGAGCACGATTGACTTCCGTGTTGTTGAGGTGGTTCAGAGATCGCTACCGAGGTGATGCAGTCAACCTTTCAATTTGGGTTAGAAATGAATCAGGTTGTGTTTGAAACATGATGACATTGATGAATATTGTAGGTTTAGATGACAGGTCGATAGGTTTAAGTCTGTGAGAAGTAGTATATATGCATGCATCATAAGTTATTCATTTTTTCCTTTTTATACATTTATTTTCTGTTGATACCTTTACTTTCAACCCATTTATCCCCAAACTCATTAACAAGAGATTTGTCGAACGACATTTCAATACACCAATCTCTATGGACACGATACAATATAACCTAAATATCACCCAGTAAAGTAATCCTTTACTTTTTGCTTTCCGCTTTACCACTCCAGCAAAATGGCGTAGTTGTCGGGGATTGGTGTTTATTGGTTCGCATTCTGATAAGTTTATTTATTTTTGAGTTTTTTAATTAATGTATATGTTGTATAGAATATGTACATAAACTTGGCTATTGTTACTTGTACATTTTTGTGTTTACTTTCCATACTTGTGCATATATGTGTTTTTCTTTGTTTTCACGTATTGTTGTGAATTGTCTCGTTTTCATAATGTTTGTTGTGTGGATGTTTGGACACTTTCTTTAGGTTTGCGCGATGTGACAATACCATGGCATGATGAGAGGAGGTTACTAGCTCGCACAGTAAAGGCGTCGAGCTTACGACGTAAAACAAGCATGTTTTTTTTTGTATTCGTTTATGTATGTGTTGACTTGTTAACAAGTTGAAATTGGACTTGTTTTAAATTCTCAAATTCTAACTTTTCAACTTTAATTCACTTTCAACCGTTTATTTCGTTATGTCAATTTGTGTTTTTCCGTAAGGTTGTCGTGTTTAGCTTGAGGAAGTTTGTATGTTATAAATATTGTATGTAGTTGAGATTGTATAGGTGATTGTGGAGGGTGTTGTTGCACTACTGTTGTTGTCCTGTTTTTCCGCAATTGGTGTAGCGCGCTTAGTGCATTCTGTGCCGCTTAGCGGGACCTACTGTGCAGAGCCAGTGAATTCTTTTTAATTTTTCGCTTGGATCTCCTTTTTCCCACTTCACCCAAGGCTTTATAGTATAGTAATTAATATTAATATTTGTAATTCTTTCTTTTGTTGTTTGAACTCAAAATTTGTTAGATAGCTTGAAGTCGCATTTGGTGATTTTCCGATTTTGAGTGTGTCAGCTTGCGGATGTATGGTAATGATAGTTTTTGAAGTTGGTACTCGCTAGGTACTCGTTTATCGCTTTCTATAACATAACATGTTTATGAAACTTTTCATTTGTACAATTACCATGTCATTCATTCTTTTTGCATTACTTGCTCATGACTTGAATTACTTTAGTTTCCTTTTTACCCATAAATGTGAGGAAGCTTTCCGTTGTTCACATATGCTGGAGGCCACAATTCTTGTTTTAGCTGGATTTTATTATGTTTAATCTTTTGTTTGTGTTGATTGTATGAAATCATGAACATGATCAAGGCATTTTTTGTTTCACTTTGAGAACAACTACTTTGGCCAAATAGTCAATTTACCTTGTGGGTGTGTGATCATTAGTATCCCCTTTTGACCCTTTTTGTCGATGTCCATTATGTTTTTGCTAAATGCTTGTCTATGAGTGTTTAGTTATCTTTTTGTATGGAAATTGATTCTTTATTTTCTTGAACCCTCAACTATGATTTATGTTTTGAATTTTTATCTTTCCTTAGAAAGTAGGGAGTATTCACATTATGATATGATTGAATTCAAGTTAGGGAGAGAAATATTTATGTGCATGTGTGTATTACTACGAGGTTGAGAAAGAAAGAGAAAAATAAATAAAAAGAAAGAAAAAAAGTGGGGAAAAAAAAGAAAAGAAAAAGAAATGAAAAAATTGAAAAGGTTTTGAAAAACAAAAACAAAAAGAGTATGGAATAATGTTGTGATAATAAGTGATGTCTGTGAGTTTGAAATTTGGGATGAAGAAAAAGTTTGACGAAAATTATTTTTCTTGAGTCTTTGTAAGTTGATCACTCCCTTAGGTTTAGGCAAGTTTTTGTTTCGATTAGCTGTAGGACTTATCCCTTGTTTGTTAACCAAGTCACATTACAACCTTAAAAATCCCTTGTGATTCTTGCATTTGTATTTTCAATATGAGTTTTTGGATGAATTCATAATTTAGTCTATTGTTTGCAAGATTGTGGATGAGTGTTTTTTGTCCCTCACCTTTGAGTGTTCTTCATCTACCGATGAATTTTTACTAGGTGAGGTTCATGATTGAGCTTGTTTTGTTTTAGAATGTTTATATGATTTTTGTACTTAGGATTCAATTCATTTACATATTGTCTTTGTAGGATTATGGTAAGTATTTACCTTGTGTGTGCGTTTTTGTTTGAACCATACATTTGTTTTCCGTTTTAAAACTTGTTGATTCATGATATTTTGGTTGATTAATTTTGGTTCTTTGAGTTGTTTGGCTTTGTTTGAGGACAAACAAGTTCAAGTTGGGGAGAGTTTGATAAGTGCAAATAGTAGTTATTTTTGTATATACTTTTTGTTGCACTTATCAACTTTTTTGTTGTAAATATCATTGAATAAACCTGACTTTTATGTAAATACGTTTATGTTGTGTTTATTTGTGTTTTTGTGTTCATAGTGTACCGTTTGATGTTTTTTCATTCATTTTGTAGGTATTTGTTGCATTTTGGAGCATCGAGAAATAAGGTGTTGATGACACGGCTCCGGATGTACATTTTTGGAATAAAAGACCAGTTTTGGGAAGTTATGTCCAGGAGAGCGCACTTAGCGTGCAGAAGGCCACTAACCGCGAGTGCGTTCAGCACATTTTGTAGCGCATTTCTTGCATTTTAACATTTTGGCAGAATTATTATTTTGAACTCCACTTAGCGCGGTTTAGGTCGGTTTGATGTGTAAAATAAAGAAGTCACGCTTAGCGCGCCAGGCCGACTTAGCACGGTCTGTTGAGATTTGTTTTATAAAAAGAGATTTAGTTCATTTTTAGGTTATAGTTTTGGGGAAGTTTTTTCTCCCCACTCCATCAACCTCAAATTTTGTTAGGATTAGCTTAGATAACAACTATGGAGCTTGCTTACGGATGATCCAAGGTGGATTGCTCTTTGATCAGTGTTGACAAACCGGTAGATTTGCGGTTCATTTCTATTTCTTTATGTATTCTCTATAGGTTGGATTCGTATATGTATTTTCTTTGAACTCGTATATATTTGTCCCCCCTGATGTTGTATAAAACTTGTTTACAAATCTTTATCGATTGTTATCCTTGATTTTTGCTCTGTGCAATAGATTTGAGTTGCTATATACATATATTGCTTGAATTCTTATCTAGGATGATTATCTAATAGTGTCTGAATTCTAGAGATAGATTTAGCCCTGTTATTCACTTAGGGTGTATGAGGTTAATGCCTTTGTGTTATTTGTGTCGCTCTGAGAGATCGCTGATGCAAGTGACCACGGTTGACTTCTGTCTTGTTGAGGTGGTTGAGAGTTCACTACTGAGGTGATGCAATCGCCCCTCAATTTTTGGTTTAGAAATTACTTAGGTTGTGTTTGACACGTGATGACATTGTTGAATATTGTAGGTTTAGTATAACAGGTTGATAGGTTTAAGTCTGTGAGAAATAGTATATATGCATGCTTGATAAGTTATTCATTTTTTCCTTTTTATTCATTTATTTTCTGTTGATACCTTTACTTTCAACCAATTTATCTCCAAACTCATTAAAGAGAGATTTGTCGAATGACATTTCAATACATCAATCTCTATGGAAACGATACAATATAACCTAAATATCACCCGGTAAAATAATACTTAAATTTTTGCTTGCCGCTTTACCGCTCCAGCACCTGTCCAAATGTCTTACTCTTCTGATTAGGACATTGCAATCGACATGTTGAAACTGCAAGTTGAAATATTTTCCGAACTGCAAAATTGTAACAGACCATATGTCCTATACTTCTGGTTAGGACATCACATTCGACATGTTGAATTTTCAAGTTAAAACATCTTGTTCAACATGTTGCTGCAAATTTAGTTTTACCAAATTTCATGTCAATCATAATTTCAGAGAAATAACATTATCCTTGTATGTGTTTAGTGTACCATCACTATGATACTTCCTTCTAAATACCCATATGATCCTTTAGGTAGATCGAAAAGTTTCCAAGTATGGTTTGATATTATTGAATCCATTTAGTCTAGAATAGCATCATTCCAAAGAGCGGTGTCCCTTGAAGTTACTACTTCCTTATAAGTCTTAGGATCATCTTTCACTGGAATAATAATATCAGTCTTAGAAACAAAATTTTCACTATTTCCTTCTACCAGATAAAAGAAATAAATTTATCGATTTTGTTCAGTCCTAGATCCTTAGTCTTTCGGACTCTCTAGATTATTCTATGTTTGGGTTATTTTTCAACAATTTTTGATGAACTTTTGGTTTGTCCTTCAACAATCCGCAGAGAACCGTCCTCACGAAGTTCTTTGATTGTGGAAATTACAAATTCCATACCCTTCGTGATAGGTTAACAATTTCACATCCCAGGACTCAATAGTTACATTAGACTCTAAATTCAAAAGTATATATGAGTCATTGTTGTACCCCAAAATTTTCCCTCCCATTTTTCTTCAAGACATTCTCATAAGGTCCTCAAATGCTCAAGGTTGCTCAAGAATTGATCAGACAAATTCTTTTCCTAGACAATGGACTCACAACTAGGGTTTTGTATTTCTCAAGGAAGATTGGGTTTCCAAGGCTTCAAGTGGTTTTCATGGTTCCTCATATGTATTAAAGAATGCTCATGCCAAAATTTTAGTCTTGCATCACAAATTTTCTCGGTCAATGGCTCAGATGACTGAAAATCAACTGTATTGGGTAAAAAGTCAATTGTGGTCAACATATAGTCAAACTTCAAGATTTTTGGTCAACATCAACAATTTTAAGTCATATGCATCATTTGATCAAGGTTTTATCATGATTCCTCAAGAAAAGCCCTCATATCATCAAAAGTCAAAAGTTGTCAAATTAGGGTTTCCTTAGGAGAAGTCAACGGAACTTTGACCAAGCATAACTTTCACATGCTTCATCAGCTTTTCCCCAAACAAAGCCCATTTTGAAGGAAATTAAATTCTCCACAACTCTGTCTCAATAAGCTCAAGTCCAAAAAAATTCATCATTTGAGAGATATAAGCCAATACATTATAGGTCATTTCAAAATTCAACAAAAATACACTTTTTGTCAAGGCAACTTACATAAAGATAAAGTTGTAAGTTTAAGATTGCGCCTAAGAGGGGGGGGGTGAATTAGGTGGTGGTCGATTTTTGACTTATTTTATACTTTCTGGTTTTGATTTAGTGCTTTGAAAACTGTAAAGTGCAGAAAGTAAAGAGACACGGAGATTTATCCTGGTTCCTTCCACACCCCGGAAGTACGTCCAATCCCCTTGCAAACACGCAAGAGATTTTATTAATTTGTTAGAACTTTTACAAGACTCTTCCTAGTCTTATCAACTAAAGAACCTAAAAAATACCAAGAACACCCTCTTGGATTTCCAATAAGTCTAATGAGAACAATCCTCTCAAAAGATACCTCTTGTTTCCAACAATGGACAACAAGGAACAAAAGTAATCTAATACTTAATTCCAACAATCCTGGAAATAAGTTACACTTTGTATAATTTTATGAAGTATGATTTCTTGAAAGATGTTGATCACATAGAGTGACTTCTTTGAAGTTTCTTCTTTCTTCTCTTGTAAGCAATTCAAACTGTAACACAATGGTTAGATAATGCTCAAAGATTTCTGTTCTTTATATGTGTGAAAGTGCAGAAAATCTTTGTTCTTAAAAGTTAAGAAATATGAAGTTTGAATGTTTTTCAAAGTTCAGAATTATTGCATAAGAGAAGAGTTGTTTTATAATTTGAAAGATTTAGTATTTAAAGTAATCGAGATACCTTTCCAAATGGACACTTTTCTGTTTGAAAAACTTGAGAGGATGCAATGTATGACCATGCATCTATTGGAGAAAAGGTGTGAAGGATATCTTGAAACCAGTTCAGATTTTTCAAAATTTACAATGTGTAAATCGATTTGCATAAGGTGTAAATCAATTGCACGGGTTTGTAACGTTCATGTTTTCAAAAAAATTTGAAGTGTAAATCGATTAGCATGTTGTGTAAATCAATTTACAAGAGTTAAAAATTCAGTTTGTTCTGTGATCAATCGATTTACACTTCATGTAAATCGATTGCTGGCAGAGACAATCAGTTTTTGAAAAAGCATGTGTAAATCGATTTACACAAGATGTTAATCGATTTACAGCAGAGAAAAACTTAGAATTTGTTTTGAAATTTAAGTGAAGTGTTGTGGCAAGTATGTATATCATTTTTGAGCATTTCTAATCAATGTAGTTCAAATGAGAATTGATATACTTGATTGCTTGCCATGATCTTTGAAGCTTTGAGAGAATGATGCTTTAAGTTAATTTCCACTTCTTTTCCTTCTTGTCATAGTGCTTGTTTTTCTTTCATCAAACTAGCTTGTTTGTCTTTCATCAAAACTAAAGTTGAGTTGAGGCTTGAGATTACATTCTCCCCCTTTTTGATGATGACAAACCATCTTTCTTTATGAGTTGTTCAGAGTTGGAGCAAAAATGAGTTTTCTCCCCCTGAGAAGATTTCTCCCCTATGGAGAAAAAGTTTTGAAATCTTGCCCTGTAAAGACAATTAAAACAAACAACCATAAAGTGCTATCACATCCTTCTCCCCCTTTGACATTATCAAAAAGAAGGGAAAGATGCAACAAGAATAAAACATATATGAACATGAACGAAAACAAAAACTTCTAAAATTATCGAACAAAGTTCAAGTACACAATACATAGACTAACACTTGAAATACAACAAGACAAAAACATAATGATACTTATAACAAGATTTTAATAATATTGATCAGGAACACATTAGAAGGGTCCTTGATATGGAAATTGTTATTGTAGAGGTGGTTCAGTGTATTGAGGAGGCGAAGGTGCTGGATTGTTTGGGTCGAATGGAGGGATATGAAGATGTGAATAGAGGTATGAAAATTGTTGGTTCACATCATTCTGAAAAGCATTTATACGAGAGGAGGTAGAGTCATTTATCTCAGTCCATCGAGCATTGATGTTAGAATTGAGAGAAGCAAACTGTTGCGACATGTAATCCATAACATCTTGATTGGTTGGACCAGAAGAGGCAGCAGGAGGAGGAACTTCATTGTCTTCTTCATCTGCATTATTGCCTTCATCACCTACAACATCCTCTCCAATGTATGTGATGGTCTTTGCTTCAGCATTGAAATGAACACCCATCCTAGAATCAACATTTTTGATGGAGATCCTAGTGGTGATTGGATCCATCTCAATCCGCTCAAATCCAGTAAAATCTATATCAAATGCTGCCAGGATTCTAGTAATGAAGTATGCATATGGTAGAAAGGTGGCCCTTGCGGCAACTTTGAGCATATGCACCACAATCAATTTTGCCCAGTTTACAGGAATTCCATTTTTCCTCGCATAGATAATTTGCAGTTCTAAGTCAGTCACAGTACAATGATTCCCTGCTCTAGGAAACAGAATATACACCAGAAAATAGTGAAACAATATATCATCAATATGAAAATTACCAGCACTCCATGTGTCCTGAGCTGGAATAACCCCGCCAAGACTTCGAATCCGCTTTGCACGCTATTCAGATTCTGATAACCTTCCAATGTTGTAGAAGAATTCTCGCTTCTGATAATTTTCCCAAGCAGCATCCTCTGGATCATAGAGGGTACTTCCAGAATATGGAATGTTCAAAATTCTGCCAATAGTTTTGGAATGCAGAGGAATTCTTTTTCCGAGCACATAGGTATAACATTTGTTGTTATCATAGCACATATTGCTGTAGAAGATTCTAACTAGATCCGGGTAATAGAAGCCATGTGATGATATTAATGGTTCTAAACCATAAGAAATTAAATCCCTTTGAAACGAGAAGCATTCATCTGGAAAGGTAGATAACATACCAAATTTTGGAGCTGAGATAATTTTCTTTTGACAATGCTTGATAAATCTGTCACGCTGTGGATCCGAGAGGTATTCGAGTACAGAGTTTCCAGATGTTGAAGCAGTTTGCTTCTTTCCTTTCTCTGAGGCAGATGCTTTGCTTTTGGGAGCCATGGATATGGTTAGGGTTTAAGAGAAGAAAGATATAGAGTTTTTTGTGTTGTTATGAGAGAGAGAGTGTTGGTGTTATGAGATAGTTTTGGTGAGTTTAAATAATAGAGAGAGTAAGTGAGGTCTTTATGGGGTTTTAATTGGGTGATTTGGTCAAGGTTTCATGATTGGTCAATAATAAGGTGGGAGGTTGAGAGACAATGAAAGTTTGACCAATATATTAAAAGCTCATACCAGTATCACATGCTAAAAATTAAATTGCATAGAAAAAGTACACAGAAAATGCTTCAGATTCTGTGGTAAATCGATTTGCCCCTTGGTTAAATCGATTTACACAGAAAAATTTTATGAAAAATAATTTTCGTTCAGTGGTAAATCGATTTACATATTGTGTAAATCGATTTACACAAAAGATTTAATTAAAAAAATGATTTGCTTCAGTGGTAAATCGATTGACATATTGTGTAAATCGATTTACTTAAAGAAAAAATTTAAAAACCATTATTTTTAACATTTGAAACAATGTCTAAACACATATATATGTACAGTAAAGTATAATTAAGGATAGAGTGCACCTTATATATCTTGTTCTAGATGGACCAAAAAGATCCATGTGCAACAATTGAAGTGGTCTTGTTGTTGAAACCACATTCTTTGGTTTGAAAGTTGATTTGGTCTGTTTGCCCTTTTGGCATGCACTACATAATTTGTCTTTGATGAACTTCATATTTGGTAGACCAATAACTAAGTCATGCTTAACCAATTTGTTCAAGTGCTCCATGTGTATGTGAGCAATCCTCTTGTGCCATAACCAAGCGTCATTGTTGTTTACCATAAGACATTGTACCTTCATAGACAAATCATCTAAAGTAATCATAAAAATATTGTTAGATCTTATACCTTTGAGTTTTACCTCATTGGTTGCCTCATCCATAATAAGGCATTCTTCTTTGTTGAATTTTATCTTGAACCCTCTATCGCAAAGTTGACTTATGCTAAGAAGATTGTGCTTTAATCCTTCAACATAGAGAACATCCTCAATTTGAATGGATGTAGGTATGCCAACTATTCCAACGCCAAGAATCTTTCCTTTGGTGTTGTCTCCATAGGTGACATACCCTTTGGCTTTATGTACTAGATATGAAAATTGGTGTACATCTCCTGTCATATGCTTTGAACATCCACTGTCAAGATACCAAAGATTTGATGTGGATTTCAAGCATACCTACAAAAACAAATTATTTCTTGTTAGGTACCCAAGTTGCCTTGGGTCCTTCATAGTTAGTTCCCTTTTTCACCCATGCATAGTGTCCACTAGCCATACTGAAATTTCTAATATAGCATGCATTGGGTGTGTGTCCAATAATACCACAGTAAAAACAGTTTGGAACAAATTTGCTCTTGTATCTAGGAATTTGTTTTCTTTTAGATACATTAGCCTTTTTCTTTTGATGATTATGAATAACTTGCTTCTTTTCTATTCTCTTGGGATTGGAATTATTACTAGCCTTTACAAAAACAGTGGGATTGTTACTTGGTTTCTTAGTATTCACATAACCAAGACCTCTTTTATCATTTGGATAACGTTGTTGGCTTAGTAATCCTTCCAATCCTATTTGTCCTTTTTCATATCGTTCAATGACTCTTTTCAATTGAACAATTTGAAAGACATTTGATTCACACTTGGAGCATGCAAAGTTTTCCTTTTCTTTTATAAAATTCTGTTTTTGAAGATCAAAATCTTTAGTCATGGTGTCAATTTTTTCTAGAAAAATTAGAAGTTCTTTTTCTTGGTTTGACACCTTTTTGTATAAACTTTTTCATTATTTCAAGAGTTCATCAATTGCACCTTGAACATCATCATCAAAAAGATTAAATTCATTACTAACCTCTTCGTCGTCGGAGTGATGTGATGCCATTAAGGCTAAATTTGCACATTCGTCGCTTTCTGATTCCGATGTACTGCTCATATCATTATCTTCCCATGCTATGTAGGCTTTCTTTTGTTTTGAGTCCTTTCCTTTGAATCCGTTTTTCTTTGGGAGATTTGGACAGTTTGGCTTGATGTGTCCTTGCTTTCCACATTCATAACATGAAACATCTTGTGTTGATGTGGAGGCTTCTCTTTTCTTGAAGTGCTTTCTCTTATGTGCATGAGATCCGCCTTTGTCATTTCTGCCAAAATACTTCCCTAGCCTTTTAACAAGAAGCATGAAATTTTCATCTTCTTCCGGATTGTCTTCTTTTACAACATCCTTTGAGTCAATTTTTAAAGCAATGTTTTTGGACTTCTTTTCTAGATTCTCATGTTTTTCAAGTCTACCGAGTTCCGTTTCGTATTCTTGAAGTTTGCCAAATAATGTAGCGGAAGTCATTGCGGAGAGACTCTTCTTTTCCGAGATTGTCGTTACCTTTGGTTGCCATTCCCTAGTTAATGATCTAAGGACTTTCAAGTTGAGTTCATCATTTGTCAAGGTTTTACCAAGAGCACTTAAGTGATTTGTCAAATGCACAAATCTCTTTTGTAAGTCAAGAATGGATTCTCCGGGCTGCATTCGAAATAGTTCATATTCTTGACTTAAGGTATTTAGCCTTGATCTTTTTACTTCAGTCGTTCCTTCATGAGTTTGAACCAAGGTATCCCATATTTCCTTTGTTGTTTTGCATGTCGAGACACGGAAAAATTCGTCCATACTAAGTGCGCCTTGAAGAAGGTTTATTGCCTTTTTGTCATAGAGAACTTTCTTTTTATCATCGTCGTCCCATGCAGTTTTAGGCTTTGAAGAGCCAACGCCATTGATTACCGTTACCGGGATAAATGGACCATTTTCAACAGCATCCCATACTTCCTCTCCTTGTGCTTCTAAATGCGCCTTCATGCGTATTTTCCAGAAGTCAAAATATTCACCACAGAATAGAGGAGGCTTGTTGTTACTACCACCATCTCTGAAAACGGATTGATGATTTGCGGAAGCCATTCTGGATCTCTAGGAGCAGGTTACCTATAACCTGCTCTGATACCAATTGTAAGTTTAAGATTGCGCCTAAGAGGGGGGGTGAATTAGGTGGTGGTCGATTTTTGACTTATTTTATACTTTCTGGTTTTGATTTAGTGCTTTGAAAACTGTAAAGTGCAGAAAGTAAAGAGACACGGAGATTTATCCTGGTTCCTTCCACACCCCGGAAGTACGTCCAGTCCCCTTGCAAACACGCAAGAGATTTTACTATTTTGTTAGAACTTTTACAAGACTCTTCCTAGTCTTATCAACTAAAGAACCTAACAAATACCAAGAACACCCTCTTGGATTTCCAATAAGTCTAATGAGAACAATCCTCTCAAAAGATACCTCTTGTTTCCAACAATGGACAACAAGGAACAAAAGTAATCTAATGCTTAATTCCAACAATCCTGGAAATAAGTTACACTTTGTATAATTTTATGAAGTATGATTTCTTGAAAGATGTTGATCACATAGAGTGACTTCTTTGAAGTTTCTTCTTTCTTCTCTTGTAATCAATTCAAACTGTAACACAATGGTTAGATAATGCTCAAAGATTTCTGTTCTTTATATGTGTGAAAGTGCAGAAAATCTTTGTTCTTAAAAGTTAAGAAATATGAAGTTTGAATGTTTTTCAAAGTTCATAATTATTGCATAAGAGAAGAGTTGTTTTATAATTTGAAAGATTTAGTATTTAAAGTAATCAAGATACCTTTCCAAATGGACACTTTTCTGTTTGAAAAACTTGAGAGGATGCAATGTATGACCATGCATCTATTGGAGAAAAGGTGTGAAGGATATCTTGAAACCAATTCAGATTTTTCAAAATTTACAATGTGTAAATCGATTTGCATAAGGTGTAAATCGATTGCACGGGTTTGTAACGTTCATGTTTTCAAAAAAAATTGAAGTGTAAATCGATTAGCATGTTGTGTAAATCGATTTACAAGAGTTAAAAATTCAGTTTGTTCTGTGATCAATCGATTTACACTTCATGTAAATCGATTATTGGCAGAGACAATCAGTTTTTGAAAAAGCATGTGTAAATCGATTTACACAAGATGTTAATCGATTTACAGCAGAGAAAAACTTAGAATTTGTTTTGAAATTTAAGTGAAGTGTTGTGGCAAGTATGTATATCATTTTTGAGCATTTCTAATCAATGTAGTTCAAATGAGAATTGATATAATTGATTGCTTGCCATGATCTTTGAAGCTTTGAGAGAATGATGCTTTAAGTTAATTTCCACTTCTTTTCCTTCTTGCCATAGTGCTTGTTTGTCTTTCATCAAACTAGCTTGTTTGTCTTTCATCAAAACTAAACTTGAGTTGAGGCTTGAGATTACAAAAGTCTTCAAAAGCAAAAATGATCAACATAGAGGTTGTAGGGGACATCTAGAGATTTCCAAAAATTCTAAGATCACCTTAAAAATATAAACATTGAGTAAGTTATGAACATTGCAAGTTGGGAAATTTTGAGCAAATGCATGAAGTTCAAATTGAGCTAGCTTGATATTTTGGGCTATTGGGTCATGGTTTAAGAGTCCAAATGAGTATTATACTCTTCATACACCTTAAACCTTATCCTTACACCCCTTGACCTATTTTTATTTTTATTATTTTTCATTTATTCATTAATAATATAAAATAAATAAGATAAAACCATATCTTTTTACACAAGGTCCAAGCCCACTTATCCTTGACCTAATCTTTCACTATATAATCTCATTAATTCTCATGCAAAGGGACACGAAAAAACCTTGCCTCTCAACTTGTCAAAATTTCCAAACATTTTCAAGAACCTTAAAGTTTTCAAACCTATTTTCAAGATCTTTTACTACAAAACCTCCATCACATTCTCTTCCAGCAAGCATATAGAGTAAGTTTGGACCAAATTTGATGGTCCAAAACATGTGAAAACATATTACATAGCATTTCCAGTTTCATGATGTTCACATTCTTAATATCTTGATTTTATGTTTGTTCTAACACTTGCTAATGTTTGTTATGTGTTCATGAGATCCAGCAATGCAGAATAGAACAATCATGGAGGTCCCATGCATGCTAAATCACAAATTTCCATGTTTGCTTCGATTTGATTTACTTGCGTCGTAACTTAAAAACCAGGCCTTTTTAGTCCAAAATGAATGCACCATTAAACTCATAGCCCTCGATTTAGGTGGTAGGGTATTGTTTGCTTCCTAATAGTGCTTATTTTGCAGGTTGAATGAAAGAGAGCAACCGGAGAAGACGACCGGAGCTAGGGCTCCGGCGCCTCTCCGGTCAATATATTCTGATTTATATTATATATTTATTGTTTCATTTATATTAATGGATGTAAAGCCGCCCCATCGGTAGAAGCGTGTAGGTTAGAGTGTTATGGTACCAGGGCACGAGTACGATCCCTACCCCTCGTATTTTATTTTTCATATCTTTGTTCTATTGCAGATTCAGCGTAGCAAGCCTTCGTAAGCCCATCGTGCGCCCTCATCTCATCACCATCAGATCTGGTCATCACAGTTTACCAAAGGGCTAAGTGTCCCAGATTTACACGCCTATGATGAACCCCCAATGGAAAGTCACACTGAATTTGTTACAAGCGCATAGGCTTGTTGTTTGGGCCTAGCGAATTGCTTCTCCACACACCTGGATTTACTTCTTTCTGGCCCAATCTTTTCTTTTACTCTTTATATTTTTTTTTTTACTTTTATTTATTCATTTAAGTAAAATACAACAAATTAATTTTATTTTTAAAAAATATAATAATTAGACTTAGGTCTTTTTGTTAATTAATTTGTATTAAAAATAATTAGACATTAAGATTTTTTATATAATTAACTTATTTTCCTAAAAAAAGAGAAATTAGAAATAATTAGGTTTTAATTATTTTTACCACCACTTTAATTTTTTCCATAAATTAAACATCAAATATTTTTTTCTATTAAAAAATTACAAAATAATTTTCTTTTTTTCCCTTTATTTTACAATCTTCGCGTACTTTTGTTATTTTCGCACTATTTTCCCAATCATGTAACTACTACGATTTGTAATAGTTTTAATTAGAGTTTACTATTTCCCCCCGATTTTGTGGTTTGTACCCCCTTCCCTGATTTGTAATAGCGTAGGACCTTAACTTTCTGCAATTTATCACTTTCCTTATAACTGCTAGTAATTAGGGTTTGTATGGCAAGATTTAAAAGCAATAGTTAGATAATCCTAAATATAAGATAAATAATTGAATTGAATCAGTTTTCACACACTCACCTCTAGGGTAATCCAATTTATTGCCTTTAAATAAAAACAATCATGTCCCTCGAACGTGGGGACGCTTTAGCAAAGTCTCTCTGATACAAAAAGATTGTACACCCTCGATGACCCTCAGGATGCTACCTTCAATAAACGATCTTAGTCCCTTACGATAAAATTGCTGAAGCGCCCCTACAAGTTGCCTTTTATGATTGTACGATGACCCGCGCTTGTCCCTTCACATCCAACGATAGGGCTTCCTATAACTAATGGTAGTATAGCACTATCTAAGGAGGAGGAAAATAACACGAAAGACTCTTGAGTAGGTAGATAGCTCGTAATCGCTTGCTCACAAAAACAAATATTTTTTCACAAGCACTTTTCCTGAAATATTTTCAAAAACAAACACTTTGTATGCATTCTTAACTTATACAAGAATCATTACAATGTTTTCCGTACTTAGGCATTTTTCAAAATATTTTCAAAAAAACAGGAACACAAAGCATTTTCAAACAAAGTGAGCTAAGCGATTAAGAGCCCGTAGATAACTACGGATGAAAAGGGTGATAAGACCTTTCCCTTTTCATAACCTACCCCCCCCCCCCCCCCCCGAACTCAAAAAATTATCGAAGGTCTTTCATGTTCTTTTCACCCTTTCCTTATTGGATAAAAGAAAAGTCGGTGACGACTCTTGCTATCCGCAACATTTGCGATAAAACAAAAAATAAGTCAGTTCTCCCACCACATTACAGTCATGATTCATTTTTGGATTATTTTAATATGCCTTATAAAAATAAATTTCATTGAACATAAACAATTCATATAGCACACTACGCCAAAAAGGGCTTTTAACAGCACACATTAGACAACGCTTTTATACAAAAGCGCTGCTATAACTGAATTTTAAAAAAAACAAGGAAAATGTATACAATAATAAATAAAAGCGCTGCTAAAAATGTGACCTTAGACAGCGCTTTTAAAAAAGCGCTGCTAAAAGTGTTTCTTTAGAAAGCGCTTTATCAAAAGCGCTGCTAAAGGACCACATTAGCCAGCGCTTTTCAAAAGCGCTGCTAAAGGCCCATATTAGCCAGCGCTTCTAAAAAGCGTTGTCTAAAGGCATATAAATTAAAAAATAGAATCAGTATTGTTTCTCTTTTCACAGACTCGCTTCCCTCTCAGACTCACGAACATAAACCCTTTCCCTCTTATAAATCGTCACTGTCCAAGCTCCTTCCGCCGTCGTCCAAGCTTCGTCCGCCGTCCTTCGTCTGACCAACCCTTTCCCTCTGTCCTCCACCGTCTCTCTCGGTTGTCCTCCACTCCGACCGGCCCTTTCTCAAGGTAGGTTCTTTCTTAAATCCGAGTTTTTCTAAAATCATGATAAACTAAAACGCTCAATATTGTTCTGTGTAAAATCAATTTGGGAAGTGTTTTTATTTGTTAGAATGCATTAACATGGCTAAGAGCAAGCTAATAGAGAAGTTGTTTGTAGCATGATTCTTGTTGGCATAAGTTTATGGCTGGTTTGTGGGATTCTATTTCTTTTATGGTGTAGATCATTATTTGACTGGTTTGTGTGGTTCTGGGCAAAGTACTATTGCTAAGAAGCTTTGTTGACATCCACAATTCAAAGGTAGTAACTTATTGCCTCTTCTTCTTTGTTTCATATAAATGACTTATAATATAAGCAATTATATGATAAACACGGAAATAAGTTGTTTAATCATATAGGGTGTTAGTCCTCTAAATTATTTTATCTCATTAGACATTCAATCATAGTAAATATCCAAACTTTCATGATTTTAATAGCATAACTACAACATAAGGACTAGTTACTTCACTTCATATATATATATATATATATATATATATATATATATATATATATATATATATATATATATATATATATATATATATATATATATATATATATATATATATATATATAGTTATAGTTATAGTTATAGTTATAGTTATAGTTAATTAGTAGAGTTTAGTTATGAGATATATAGGTACTAAATTTTTAGAAATAATCCGTTTAAATCATACAAAATATTTCTAAAAGTTTGTATTAATCTTCTTATAGTGTATATACTATTTTCCCTATTTTGTTCATGTGCATTGACACCTAAATTAATTAGCCTCCTAATGGACTATTTTTGTTTGTTTTTGATGATCCCTTTATATTGGTGTAGTTAGTCGAAGACCATCACCGATTCGAAGAACATCAAAGCCGCATCATCCATCGTCGACACCAATAACCCCTTTTCTTTCTTTGGTAAGTCAAGTTCAAATTCTATCTGTATCAATTAAAAAACACAATTATTTTTATATAGATATATTTTTTTTAGTCCATGTTAATAACTCTAGAAATAAATTTCTAGAAATAATTCATTTAATTCATACAAAAAGGGAATAATATGATCATAATGAGAGAATTTGGATAAATCCATCCGTTTGCATTGTTAAGAAACAAGTAATTCATGTTCCAACCAAGAAAAGAAAGAGGTGTTAGTGAAAGAGGTAATATATTAAAATGTTTATGTTTGTGTTTACGTTTAAGTTTATGTTTATGTTAATGTTTGTGTTTGTCATTTTATATATATTCAAATGATTATGGAATTTTATATTGGGTTTATGTTTATGTTTATTACAGGTTAGATGACTACTAACGAGGATCACCCACATGATGATTCAGGGAATGATGGAGATAAGACCGTTAATAAAATGGAAATGGAAATTAGACGAGGAATAACAATAATGAAGAGAATCATTCGAGATAGAGATCGAGGCATGAAGTATGATGTGAATTGGAGTCAAGAAGGCCAACTAATTGAGCCTAACGGTTCAACGTTGACGAGTTATCTTGGTTCGGTGGTAAGGAGAGAAATTCCAATAACTTGTGAAGATTGGAGAGCACTAGTGTTGGACGATGCTAAAGATAAAATATGGAGTGAGATACAGGTACCTGTTTACCGTGGTTTTTGGTAAACAACCGCTGATCCTCCAAAAAGGAAAGTCCTTTTTGTTACTCGCAGGATCGATCAGATTGATCCCAGAACATATGCTAACTTTTATGCTGGTTTGATATGTAAAAATAGATATCTAGGAAGAGCGCACGTTACCAAAGATAAGATGTTAGTAGTTTTGGAAAGTAAGAAAGTTAATAGAAATGCAGGTAAAGATGCAGGAAAAGTAACTTTGCAAAATAAGATTAAAGCAATGTAAAAAGACTTTATTAATGAAAAGTGGTGTTTCCAACGTACATTTCTCAGTTTATCCTTTCACACACAGCGGGTACTTGGACAATATTTGAGTAACTAGCACAATAGGTTGAACACACAGAAAAACTACACAGATTTCCTATTTTATACTAAAATTACGTAACCGTCGAGGGGTGGCTTTTCTCTAAGATGAAGACAAGTGTCCTCTGCATGTCCCTCGACCTCTATCTTCCAGCCACGTCGCTTTCCTTTAACTGCTGGTGAACCGTCTTTCCCTCCAACAATTCAAATTCAAATTCAAATATCCTTCGTCTTTGGTATTGACACGAAGATATGTTCTTCCATTCGAAGGTCATAGGACCTTTTTAGTCAAAATCTTGATGGTGATGCCTGGTCGAAGACCAATGTGCAACTCAGATATTCTCTCTAAGTTTCTCCATTCGTCGAAGCATTTTCCAGCTTGGCTTTATTTGTTCTATTTTTGGCCTATAAGGCCAATATATAGTAGGTGTCGAATTCAAGAGCCAACAGTACCATATGTGATGTTATTTGTTTTTAATGATGATTATGTCTTTAAATTACTTATACTAACGCACTTTGTGTATGATTATCGTAGAGGTCGTTAACCTTTGAGGATACCAGGAGAGATTATATACTCAAATTGGCTAGAAAATTACATAGAGGGTTTAAAGCTTTTTTATCAAACAAGTTTCTTAGGGATGCAGATAAATTTTTTGTTGATGCAGAGCTTCCAAATAAATATAAAGATTTGATTACACATGAAGAATGGGAAACTTTTAAATCCAAAAGAAAAACCCAGAAATTTGAGAGTTTAAGTGTCGTAAATCGACAACGAACATCAAGTCCCGCATATCCATACAGAAAAGGGCATATGGGATATGCACGCTTACAACAATCTATTGTAAGTATCTATAAATTGCAAAGTATCTATAATATATGCACGCTTATATTTGATCATGTTATTTGGCTTAATGTGTAGTTAACAAAGGAGAACAGTTCTGAAACATCTCTTCCGGAACATGTTTTTTGGAAGGAAGCCCGTGTGTGTAGGGATGGAGTTGTTTAAGAAAATGTTCAACAAATTTTCGAGAGATGTGTAAGTAAAACATTATTTATTTAATTACATCATTCTTTTATTTATTTAATTACATCATTTTTTTATTAACATATCATTCTTTAATTACAATATTCATATGAATTTCAGGAGACTCTTTCTTAGTCTATATCTCCAGATGAAGATAATGATTGCAGGAGAATACTTAGTCGAGCATTAGATATTCGTGAGTATTCTGGTCGGGTGAGGGGAAAGGGATTTGGGATTACTCCAATATCTTTGAAGAAAAAATCAAAGACAAAAGCTCCTAGCAATAAAGAACTTCAGGAAAAGTTGGAAAAGTTACAACGAGAAGTTTATGAGCTGAGAAAGGAAAAAGAAATAGATGAAGCTACAGGTTTTAAAGATACTAGTGACAAAGGTAGTATCAATGGTAACTTTGGACCGAATATTCCTGAGGTAATTATATACCATATTTATTAATTATATAACCATATTTATTAATTATATAACCATATTTATTAATTACATAACCATATTTATTAATTATATAACCACATTTATTAATGGTTATAGGGAATTTCCCGGTGTCAACTCTATTTGTCGTCACCGACTTATCGGATGGTTGGCAAGGGAAAAGTGTATAATACTACGGGAGAAATGCCTCACCATAAACCGCTCCCAAATGGATTTTTAAAAGTATCGGTTGATGTTGTTTTAGAGGGGGTGCGTTGTTACCACTACCTGACGATGTGGCGGATGCAACATTGGTGGCAGATGCAATAGGATCATTTGTTGCATGACCGTCAAGCCTCGTTTGCGTAGATGATGAGGTATGCTTAAAACCGTTTACTATTCAAATTTTTTAAGGCAATTTTACTTACATGGTAATGTTAGACTCTAACAAAATTCATTCCAAAAGATAAGGGGATTAGGCGGGAAACCGAGTCAGTTGTATCAATTGAGGTACAACACAATTATATGACATTTATTCTATGAGAAATGCTAATTTGTGTTTTTATACTTCCCCTAACTAACTATACGATAATTAGATTCATGCTAAAGAGATTGCACAAGTCAGTAGGGGTAAGGCACCCGAAATTAGCAATATTTCCATACAGAAAAAAATGTTGCTAAGAATACCGTGGCTAGAAAAAAAACTACTGGTCAGTTCAGATTGTGTCTTCGGACATATTTAGGAATAATAGATATTCCGGATGGTGGTACCCGCCTTATACCTATGAGTGCAGACATATTTGGTTTTGAATACTTGGAAGCAATTGGTAGAGAGGATATGGAGAAAGTTTTTAGACATTTGGAATTAGGCCTCAGTGTTATCGGTACATACATCAGGTATACTCCGATCAACTTTGCTTAATTAGATGAACAATTTATTTCCCCATTTCAATGAATATAGTATAATGTTAATGATGTTTTAATTTAAGGTTTCTGTATGACAATATTGTGCGCCTGCGTGGATTAGAAGCAAGATTTGGCTTCTTAGCTCCCAACACTGTCAATTCAGGGTTAATCGTAACTAGACCAGATGATGTCATAGCATATGTACTCGGTTTATTCGTGGCCAGCAAAGATACTGAAAAGTTGTTCTTTTTTTCCATATAATACTGGCAACGGGTTAGATTTTCACCCTAACTTGATCTATTATAATTTTCCGTTTTTGGCCATTGTTTAATCTTTGTTTAATCTTACAGTTGACACTGGTTATTGGTTGCGATTAATCCTGTAAGAGATATTGTGTATTATCTAGATTCATTATACAATGATTGGTCAACATATCCAGATTTGAAGAAGATGATTGACACGTAATTTTTTCGCTCCCAAAGATATATATATATATATATATATATATATATATATATATATATATATATATATATATATATATATATATATATATATATATATATATATATATATATATATATATATATATATATATATATATATATATATTTGTGTTTATGTTTATGTTTCTATGTGAAATTGTTCTAAACAGTCGTTTATATTATAGCATTCTACTAGCTTTTCACTCCCAAAGAGATATTCAAGTGCCAACAAGTAGAGACAACAATGTTACATGGATCAGAGTTGAGATATATTTTCACAAAGAGATATTCAGTTTTGATTACATTAGTGATGATACTTGATAAAATAATTTAAGGGATATACCCTGATATATATTCGTATTTTCTTTCCATGTGTAGTGTCCTCGCCAGCGTAACAATATAGATTGCGGCTATTTCATGTTGAGGTTTATGAAAGAAACTATTCTTTTGGATCAATTAGAAATTCCATCCACGGTATAGATTTCTAACTTAGGAATTACATACTATTTTCATATTTTGTGTTTCTCATAAAATGACATATTGTTTTAACTAAATCACATACTATGTTAAATTATTATATATGTAGTACTTTGAGGAATTCAATTGTCAACATTACTCAAGAGATCAGTTGGATGAACTTATGGAGGAATGGTGTCAATTCATTATCGGGTTGAGAATTTTATAAGCTAAGGTATATTGTCTTATTTCCTTTGATGAGAGCTTTCGAGTTTTGAGTATAAATTAAATTTGAATAAAGTGCAACATTAATATTACCATGTAATGAATTTCGATCATTTGGTTTTTTTTCTCCAGATTTATAGGTGCCCGTGTAGAAGATAGAGCTAAGATATTCATGTTGTTGTTTTATGAGAATTCTCGAAGATAGTAAGATATCAATGTAACATCAATTTTGAATTTTAGGATTTTCAACTTGTAGAATTTTAATTTGTATCATAAATTTTGTAGTTGTTGTATATATCATCAATTTATATATATGTGGAATTTTTACATATGCATATTTTATTGGAATGAAGCTACCAAATATGGTGCATAATATGGTGAAAACCTGGTTCAAATATGGTTAAAATCTGATTAAAATGCATTATATATATTGGACAGCGTGTTTGTAAGTCAAAATAGGTATTTTATTTATAAAAAATTGTGATCAATAGACAACGCTTTAAGAGAAAAGGGCTGTAAAAAGTATAAAAAAAAAGCGCTATCTAAAATGGGAAAGCGCTGTCCAAAGTGGGAGAATAGACAACGCTTTTAAAGAAAAGCACTGTCTAAAGCCTAACTTAAAAATAACATAAAGTGTTGTCTAAAGGGATATATAAAAAAAGCGTTGTCTAAAGAGGGTGCTTAAGAAAGCGCTTTTAATGTAAAAGCGCTGCCTAAAGTGGGTATAAAATAACGCTTTTACATTGAAAAAAAGTGTTGTCTTTACTTTTAGCAGTGCTGCTTTAGGCAGCGCTTTTAAGCGTTGTTAAAAACTAAAAAAAAGTGTTGTCTAATATCTTATTTAGCATAATGGCATCTCAAACAAAATTCGATTATAACTTAAAATTATAAGATTTTATGAATTTGACAACTTTAGTGATTATTAACGAGCTTTAATTTTAAAATTGATTTAAAAAATTAAATGTAACTTAACACAAATTCATCAAATCAATACGAAATTTCATGTCTTTCAATATACACATAAGTATATTAATAACATATTAATATTCGATATCAACTTGAACCATATATAATTAATCATTAAAATAAATTATTTGTATGTAAATATAATATTTAACATGTAATTTACATTGAAGTATATACCACAAACTAAATATATTCTTAATTATTTAAATTTATATACTTTAGTGACTTATAAATCATGCATATAAAATTTAATGTTACATCTTAAACTTTATAAAATAAAAATTACTTTAAATATATTATACATGAATTTAGAAAATCAAAATATATATGTTATATAATTTTAATGTAATTATGTACCTTTCATCATGCAAATAAATATAAGTGTTTATTTCTCTATTAAAGTTGTAGCCACAAATTAATTAAAAAAAATTAAAATCACATAAATTTAAATTATATGAATTTAATTATGTACATTTCACTATTATAGAAAATTACCTGTTCGAGTTAGATGTCCCTTAGGCAACACAACATGCGTTGATACTTAGAATCTTAATATTATAATTTTCACATTGTTTTAATTTTTATGATGGTTATTCTTCTTGTGTCTGGAATGTATCCACGATATAGCAGTTCATCTTTTAATGCTTGAAACATAAGTTTTAATTGTCATTATTTGACATATTTATTAGATTATTAAAAAATTAATTTTAAATAAAATGGCTCAAGAATAGAATCTTGAATGAAATTATTTTTCTTATAAGTATTTCAAGTACTTTCAAATGTTTTGAAGTTGGAATGCAAAAAAATTTAAGATAATTCAGCATTTTATCGAGTTTGCGCAATACGGATGAAAACTCAAATGTAGTAAAGAGTGTGAAAATTTTTGGTAAAGATGATAGACTTTTCTGATGTAATTTTCTGAATTTAGAATGTTCAATTTATATGCTAAATTGATGTTGTTTCATAAGATTGCGACCCTTTATGAAATACACACTTTCAACAACACTTTTGCTAATTGTTGTAATGTTTCACCTACATCTGCGTTGTTCAAACGTTATACTATTTCACCTACAATAACAATTTTCAAAAATTGTACTGTTTTGCATTCTGCAACATTTTACAAAGTATTTTCTATTTCAGAATTCAAAATACAAATTGCTGAAGTATTTCCTATTTTCAAATTCAAATATTAACTTCACATATATATTTTCTTATTATTTTATAACACATTGTAATTAAATATTATTAATAATTTACAACAAAAACTATAATATAAACAAATTCTAACTCTGAAATCTAAAACAACCAAATTACTTACTGTTCTTGATTGGGCCTGTGCTTAGGGCAAGGTCCAATCCAATTCTGCTAGGAAGAAGGTCCAATACAGAAGTCCACACTATTATGACCGTTGGAGAACTCTCCCCCCACGCCCTTGTCGAGGACATCCTCCTCGACACGTACACACGTTGAGTCCCTCCCAAGTGTACCTGATGGGGACTTCCTTTCAACGTGTCCGACGGGAGCATGTCTACATGCCCGACATGAGCACCATGTCCACATGTTCGACATGAACGTCATACCTGCGCGCCTGAAAAAGGTATGTGTTAGCTCCTAAATTTGACACCCACAACAAATTGGTATGGGCCAAAAATAGATTGAACAAGTCTAAGTTGGAAATACTTCGACAGAGTAAAAAAATACTTAGAGAAATTTCCAAGCTAAAATGAATCTTCGACTAGAAGGCTCTTACATCCTTCGATTGAAAGAGTTTCAGGGTCTTCGACTAGAAGGAAACTTCGTATCTGCAACAGGAGATTTTGAATCTGAAGAAAGGAGGGAAAAACAGTTCGCTTAGCAGTTGAAGAAAGCAACGTGGCGTGAAGATAGGGGTCGAAGCACATCCAGAAGACACTTGTCTTCATCCTAGAGCAAGGCAACTCCTCGACGCCTACCTAGTTTTAGTATAAATATAGGAAGTTTATGTAGATTTCCGGGTGTTCACTTGATCATACAAATTATTCAATACTATTCAAGTACCCGCTGCATGAGAAAGAATACTGAAAATGTACGTTTGAAACACCACATTTTACAATCAAAGTCTTTTACTTTTCTCTTTACATTTCTTGCCTTTTTATCTTGTCTACACTTTACTTGCACGTGTACCCAGATTCCTGTACTTAAAACTCTTCTCAATCCCTTCTCTATTTACTTTCTACAAGAGTCATCTCAAATTCTGACTGCATTTGCTTGACAAAATGTTGAACCATCTTATCTGACATCCCACCAAACACAATATCATCAACATAAATCTGTGCAATCATGATCTTTCCTTTTTCTTCCTTGATAAAAAGAGTTTTGTCTGTGCCACCTTTCCCTGTATCCATTCTCAACAAGAAATTTGTTAGTCTCTCATACCAAGCTCTTGGAGCTTTCTTTAATCCATATAGAGCTTTCTTCAGTTTGTAGACATGTTTAGGAAAACTTGGATCAACAAATCCCTTTGGTTGTTCCATATACACTTCTTCATTCATATATCCATTTAAGAAGGCACTTTTTACATCCATTTGAAACAATTTAAATTTCAGTATACATGCAACTCCCAAGAGTAGTCTGATTGATTCAAGTCTGACCACAGGGGAAAAAGTTTCATCAAAGTTAACTCCTTTATTTAGATCTCCTATGATAAGCTCCTTAGGATGATCTCTCTGGGTTCTAATTGAAGGTCCTTTATTGAGATGACTAGGCTCAGGATCTTCTTGAGGTGGATTAGAATCAATACTTCTTTCATTAGATTCTATTGGAATATCAGACACAGATGTTCCAATATCTTCTGAGACATCTTCTTCAACACTCCATCCTCTATCATCAATAATAACATTTATTGACTCCATCATAACTTTGGTTCTGGAGTTAAAAACTCTGTAAGCTCTGCTATTTATAGAGTAACCCAAGAATATTCCTTCATCACTCTTGGGATCCATCTTCCTCCTTTGTTCACGATCAACTAAGATGTAACATTTACTTCCAAAAACATGAAAGTATTTAACAATTGGTTTTCTTCCCTTCCATGTTTCATAAAAGGTGGCTGAAGTGCCTTTCCTTTGAGTGACTCTATTATGAATATAGCATGCAGTATTTATAGCTTCAGCCCAAAAATGGTAGGGTAACTTCTTAGCATGAATCATGGCTATGGCATATTCTTGGAGAATTCTATTCTTGCGTTCCACAATCCCATTTTGTTGAGGAGTAATGAGATAAGAGAATCCATGTTTGATTCCTTCAAAGGAGCCAAAGTCAGCAAATTTATTGTTCTCAAATTCCTTTCCATGATCACTTATGATTCTTATGACATGACTTTCCTTTTCCCTTTGAAGTTTTTGACATAGATCTTTAAACACTTCAAAAGTTTCTGATTTAAAGCTTATCCATGTGTATCTAGAAAAATCATCTACAACAACATAGGTATACTTATTACCACCAAGACTTTCAACAAGCATAGGTCCCATCAAGTCCATGGGAAGAAGTTCCAAAACTTTTGATGTAGTGAGATGTTGGATCTTCTGATGTGACATCTTAGTTTGCTTTCCAATCTGGCAGTCACCATATATTCTACCTTCTTCTATCTTGAGCGTAGGAATCCCTCTCATTGCTTCTTCAGATATAATTCTTTTCATACCTTTCAGATGCAAATGCCCAAATTTTTATGACATGGTTTAACTTCATTCCCTTTGGCTAAAACACATGTTGAGGAGAGGTTCAACTCTTGAGGAACCCATAGATAACAGTTGTCTTTAAATCTGATTCCTTTCATAATAACTTCATTCTTTTCATTGCACACAAGACATTCTTCCTTGGTGAAGTTAAATTTGAATCCTTGATCACACAATTGGCTTATACTTATCATGTTAGTTGTTAATCCTTTAACAAGTAACACATCATCAAGCTTAGGGACTCCTGAACAATCAAGCTTGCCAACACCTTTGATTTCACCTTTTGCTCCATCACCAAAAGTCACATAACTGGTGGAATGAGATTTTACATCCACCAACAGTTTCTTGACACCTATCATGTGTCTAGAACAGCCACTATCAAAATACCAGTCATCCTTGGTTGACACTCTGAGGGAGGTGTGAGCTATGAAACTAGCAACATTAGACTTGGGAATCCACTGTTTCTTCTTTTTGATATTTTATGGGATCTTATCAGTCTTGGGAGCAGGATTATTCTTAGGATACCAATACAACTTGAAACAGAAGGGCCTTATATGACCAAGCCTTCCACAGTGATGACATCTCCAGGGCTGGGGATTCTCCTTGGTGAGTTTGAACTTCTTCCTACCCCGATGTTTACAATGGTGTCCTTTCTTTCTATGATGTTTAGACATTTTATTCGACATCTTAGGTTTAGATTTGGCCTGAGTGGAATGTGATGAAGATTCTTCTGAATTAGGTTTCTCTTTCTCATTAAACCCTAGACGACTCTTGTCTCCAGTTACTCTCCCCACTTGAAGAATTCCATCTAGTTTTTCAGGTCTATTACTTAGCATCTTGATGGATTTGAGCATTCTTTCAAGGTTTGAATTCAAGGAAGTCACTTCACTTTCCAGATTAGATATAGTTTTTAAGTGTTCTTCCCTTTCTGCCTTCAGTTGAGTTATGATGAATTTCTATTTCTCCCCTTCAAGGCACACTTCTGCACTTATGAGACATAATTCTTTGTATGAAGCAGCTAACTCATCAAAGGTTAGTTCCCCATCACTAGACTCTTCATCAGATACATATTTTCTTGTCAATGCTTTAACATGTTTGGCAGATTCTTCAAGATCACTCTCTGAGTCCTCTTCAGACCAAGTAACAGATAGACTCTTCTTCTGTTTCTTAAGATATGTAGGATATTCAGCTCTAATGTGACCAAACCCTTCACATTCATGACATTGTACTCCCTTCCCTTGAGTGGATTTTTCTTCAGCCCTTTTTCTTCCAAACTCATTTGACTTATGGATGTCATATGAGATGTTCTTGACATTTGATATTTGGTTCCTATCCATTATTTTTATCACTTTTCTAAACTGTCTTCCAAGAATAGCTAAGGTATTTGATATTCCTCCATCTGTATCTAGATCACAGTCTTCCTCTTCATCTTCAGTATTTGATACAAAGGCTATGCTTTTTTTCTTCTTTTCAGATCTTTCATTGATGCTTAATTCAAATGTCAGGAGGGATCCAACAAGTTCATCAACTTTCATTTTGTCAATGTCTTGAGCTTCTTCTATAACAGCCACTTTCATATCAAATCTCTTGGGAAGAGATCTGAGCATCTTTCTCACTAATTTGTCTTCAGGTATTTTCTCTCCTAAAGCACTGGATGCATTAGCAATTTCAAGAATGTTCATATGGAAGTCATTAATACTTTCATCATCCTTCATTCTCAAATTCTCAAATTTTATGGTGAGCAACTGAAGTCTTGACATCTTAACCTTGGATGTGCCTTCATGACTAGATTGAAGAATTCCCCATGCATCCTTAGCTACTTCACATGTGTTCACTAATCTGAAAATGTTCTTTCCAATTCCATTGAATATAGCATTAAAGGCTTTAGAATTTCCAAGAGCAACTTCATCTTCTTCTATAAACCAATATTCTTATGGTTTTAACTCAGAAGTAGGTTCTCCGTTTTCTTCCAATTTGATAAGGTGTTTCCATCCTTTTAAAACAACTTTCCAAGCCCTGTTATCCAAAGACTTTAAAATGGAAACCATACATGGTTTCCAGTAGTCATAATTACTTCCATCCAGAATGGATGGTCTGTTCATAAATCCTCCTTCCTTGTCCATAGTACCGGAAAGTATCTTCCCTGGATCTCACCTGGATAAAGAGTAGGATGCCTGCTCTGATACCAATTGAAATTCTAGTATCACATATGTGATGTCGAATGAGATGTCATGACACAAATATCTGTTTACAAGTAAAGAGAAGTAAAATCAAAAGCAGTAAAAACACAAGAGATTTTTCATCCAGTTCAGTGTACAACAACACTTACTCTGGGGGCTACCAAGCCAGGGACAAGTCCACTAAATAGTATCAATTCATAGACCCTCATTAAACAACTAGTTTACGATCTAATCACTTAATCACTACCCGTGCTATACTTCTACCTAAGACTCACCTAGGTATGAGGCCCTCCTCAAATCCATTCAATCACTTACAGTGAAGAAACAACATAAATAATAAGTTTAATAACTTCAATCATTCAATGCTTAAAAGCTTATGAATGATACACAATTAACAACCTAAATAACAATACAATTATTAAATCAATACTAGAGTGTTTGAAAATTAAAAGACTTAGACTTTTTAAAACAGAAAGAAAGTATTCTTCTTTAAAAGTGCAGTAGTTTAAATAAGGAAGCAAGTCCTTATATATGCACAGCTGTGGGCTTGGGCTTAAAAACCAAATATTCAATTCTTTTAAATATTTCCATAAAAACAGGCCAAGATAAAATCCATGCAATTTGAAAAATATTCCTCCGTATTTTTCGCAGCCTGTGAGTCATAAATCCTGAATTATGGAGCGCAGGAAATCAAGAAACAGAAAAACATAAATTGATGTTGGCTAAGATCAGTTCAGGAGGCAGATGTCAAGACATCTGCTTTGACATCATTCAAAACAGTTTTCTACAAATTTCAAGACATTTAGCAAAACATTTGTTTTACAAAAATTGCTGCCAAAAAACACTTAAAATATTTTCCATTAATTTGCAAGACTCGGCCTTCATGGGTCAACTCTTTGACCTCATAAGCATTATTAGTGAATGCTTGCAAAATTCGAAACTGTCCTTCCCAATTTGGGAACCATTTACCCAAAACTCGATCTTTGTTATCCATGGTAAGATAACTTTCCACACTAAGTCTTTTAGGATAAAAGTTTTTATTTTGACCTTTCTATTTTATGCTTTGGCCACTTGTTCTTTATGTCGAATCAGAACATCTAACATAGCTAACCTTTCTTCATCTACATCAAATAACACATCGAACATTATCCCCCAATAATACTTTGTAGGAGTTTCAGACTTCCTTTTAATCCTCATTGGCTGAAAATGTATTTCCAAATAAAAGACTAAGCCATGTCCATAGATCAATTTAAAGGGTGTAGAATTTGTTGATTCCTTAGGAGAATTTCAACATTCCGAAAGCATTATGCTCAATGTTTTGTGCCAATTTTTGATATTTTGACCAATATGTTTTTTAATCAACCCAATTATAGTTTTTTTAGAAGCTTCAACTTGACCATTAGATTGGGAGTAATATGGTGTTGAGGTTAATAACTTGAACCCCGTTTCTGCAATAAATTCTACAATTTATCGCCCTGTAAAGATTGTTCCTTGGTCAGTAGTGATTGTCTCAGGTGTTCTGAACCTATGTAAGATATGATTCTGGATAAACCCTATCACTTCTTCTTGATCGACATTAAGTAAAGCTACCACTTATATACACATGGTAAATTATTCAATTCGAACTAAGATATACCTATGTCCTTTCAATGATGAAGGCTTAATTTCGCTTATTATATCCAATGCACATCCCTTATTAGGTCATAGCTTAACAATATAATATAACTCACTTGCAGACAAATGTTGGATACCTGAATGCTTTTGGTATTCTATATTATTTTGCGAAATTTATGTAGTCTTTTAACATAGTCTTCCAATAGACTCCCAGTCAAAATAATATTCATCTCATTTGTTGGCCTGCTTGATGGGAACCACAAGATCCTCGGTGTACCTCAGAAATATGCTTCGCTTTCACCAAGGCACTTAAGAAGGATCCCCTCTAGAGTTTTCTTAAATAATTTGTTTCCCATAATCTTGTAACTCGAAGCTCTTTATTTAACTTTTCGATTAGTCAATCCTGTTGGATTACTCAAATAGTCGACTATGGGTTTCGCCAATCATTATCTGACATTACTTCAATGGCGAAAACTTCCAACACTTTAAAATTTTCCAAATATATATAATTTATTAAGTCTGGAGTAACTTCTAACCTATCTAATCCCCCTCCCCCGAGTTTTGGCATTGACGTCGCCTCTGGAGTATAGTCGATAGAAATCAATTTGTCTTTGATTTCAACTAATTCCTCTAATCTCTCCTCAGAAATTTTACTCCCTGGAGAAATTTGGGCAAAATCATTAGCCTCTTGATTCTCCACTCAGGGAATATGGCTTATCAACACATGATCAAACCTATTTAATAAGGAAATAGTTGTGAATAAATACATTATTAAATTGTCTTCGATGCATTTATATTCCTTGTTTATTTGTCGCACTACCAATTCAGAATCCTCTTTTACTTTGACGTCCTTCACCCCCAAATCCAATAAAATCTAAAGTCCTATTATTAAGGATTCATATTGAGTCTCATTATTAGAACACTAACCTTCAATTTTATACTTAAACTTTCTAGGAACATTCTTTGGAGAAATAATGAAAACACCAACTCACGTTCCATGTTTATGTATGGAACCATCAAAGTACAACCGCCAGGGTCTCGTTTCTACATAGTTTAATGTCGCTTCGACCACATAATGGTCGATAATAAAGCTTGTGATGATCTGGCCATTTAAAGATTATAGTGGGACATACTTGAACGAATACTCATTTAAGGCTAATTCCCTTTTCCCAATTCGACTATGCAACATTGGTTTGGATAACATATGCTTAATAACATCGAAGTATGAATAAACAAAAACTCCAACTGGTTTTATATAATGCTTAAGTTTGTTACAAGAAAAGTACTAACAAAGACATATATTTTCTATAGCATTATACCTAGTTTCGACATCATTCATAATTTGATTGAGGTAATAAATGGCCTTTTCGACACCATTATTATCCTCTTGAGCTAACATACTTCCTAATGTTGAATCTCACGCCACTATATATAATTTCATACATTTGTTTCTTCTAGGAGGCAACAAAATAAGAGGCTTAACTAAATATTCTTTAATCTTTTCGAAAGCCTCTTGATGCTCACTTTCCCATCTAAATTCATTCTCTTTCCCAAGTCGGAGTAATGGCAAGAATGCTAATGTCTTATCACTTAGATTTAAGATGAATCATCTTAGGAATTTTATCTTCCCCAATAAAGATTGGATTTGCTTCTTTGTCGAGGGAGGATTGGTGTCCAAGTTCGCCTTGGTTTTGTTTTGATTTATCTCGATGCCCTTTTTGTACACCATAAAACCTAAAAAATATCATACACAGACACAAAAAGCACATTTTAATGGATTCATTTTCAATCCATATTTCCTCATCCTTTCAAAGGATTGTCGAAGATGGTCTAAGTTACCATTTCCCGACAAAGGATTTCACCATAATATTATCAATATAGACTTGCATAAACATGTCAATGAAGTCATGAAACATCCAATTAATGGCTCTTTGATAGTTTGCCCCAACATTTTTCAATCAAAAGGGCATTACTACCCATCCATAGGTTCCCAAGGCACCTGGACATTGAAATGCCATTTTTGGTATATCATCTTCAGCAATAAAATTTTGACTATATCCTGAATACCCATCCAAAAGACTAAGGTACTCATGTCATGCGGATGAGTTGACCAATATATCTACCACAAGCATGGGATACTCATCCTTTGGAGTGGCATTATTTAAATCCCTAAAGTCTATGCAAACCCTAATATTCCCATTTTTCTTAACAACATGTACTATATTAGTTAGTCATTCGACATACTTGGTTGTTTTGATGAATTTGATCCTGAGTAGCCTTTCAATCTCCTCTTTGATCTTCGACAAGGTCTCTAGTGCGAATTGGCATCTTCATTTCCACCATATCTCGACTCAACATTGGCATCTCGTTGTAATCCCAGGAGAAACAATCTTTGAATTCTTTGAGCATCTCTACCACTTTTTCCTTTAATCATGCTTCCATTTTGGCACTAATATACCTTGGTCGTTTAATCTTTCCATCACTCAGGTCGACTTCTTCTAAAGGTTCTTGTGCCTGCATCTTTTGTGTTAAATCCATCGGGTCTTTTTCAAACCTCAAAGACTCGTCATCATAGATACAGTCGAGCCTCCAGCTTTCTAAAGCTGTTGATTGGCCGAACTGACCAATGTTCTCAAATTTTCAACTAGAATGGCTTCAGATGCCATATTTTGAAAATCTCCAGCCTCGAAGGCTGAACGTAACCTGTTTTCAGACAAATGGGCTGAAATCCTTTCTAGAGCATTTGACTCATGCATCGTCACCAGTGTTATTTTCCTACTCAGTAGGTGTGATGTATCCCTCTTCAACATGATAATTATCCATCTTTTCTTGGTCCCAAATGAAACCATGTGTTGGATGCAAGTTCAGGTAATACATGGAATGCTTATTAGGGGAATAAGTCTACTTTTCTAGATAACATGGATGGATTTTGGAAAGGTTTTTGTCTAAATTCTTCTTGTTAACCACTTTAACATAAACCATAAAGTAGATATGGTCAGCTCCAATGTTTTCAACAATTCCATCTTGGCTCCAGATTGATATTCTTTGGTGCAAGGTCGAATGGTCTCCACCAATTCCATGAATCCATTTGCATCCCAACAACAGGTTATAATTCTCCTTAGACACTCTTACCATAAACAACGTTGGCCTTATAGTAGTACCAAGTGCTAAATCCACTTGTATCACTCCAAGTATGTGACTAGTTTTTCCTTCATAATTCGACAAGACCATATTATATTGTCTAAGGTCTGTGTCGAACTTCCCAATCCTTCTCAGCAAAGATCGTGGCATTAAATTCACAGCAGCACCTTTGTCGATGAACACCTTGTTAACAGCCACACCATCTACCTTTGCTCTGATAAACAAAGGTTTTAGATGATACATCATCCCAGTATTAGCTCTCAAAAATGACTTGTTGCTCTTTGATAATGCCATTATTCATCACATAGTAGCATAGTGATTTCTGACTTGCTGCTTCATCATAAGCAACTTTATCTTTAGCTTCCAACACTTCAAATACATAATTATACTCTACTAGAAACATATAGAAAAGATGTTACAAGTGATTTGAAATTCGTTGTCTGAACTCTCATCAAAATTGTCTGACACCATTTCATCGTTAGGATTTACAACATGATTTTCAGTATCCACTTTCTCAGGCTTCACAGGCGAAGCGACTATAGTTAGCCTTTCTTTCACTGGTTTCTGGATCATTTCTTTCTTTTCTGCAATTGGCTCCATCTAAACCTTGTGTTGTGTAGCTTCTCTTGCATATTTTTTGTTCCTCTGAAACTGTCTCCACTGGGTTCTTGTCATTGGATTCTTCCCTTTGTAATTCTGAGACCCATAGGATATTTTCTTCACTACGCTTGGCTGAGAGGAACTAGATCCTTTTTCGACCACCTTCCATTTCTGACTTGAACCAGACCCTTTCTCAATCACTTTCCATTTCTGGCTCGATCCACTCTGATAAACAGTGTGCACCCACTTGTCATTAAGAGCGTTCGTTGGAGGCACACAATTTTTTTGGTAAGGGAACTTGGTCTTCCCCTGGAACCATTGGTTCCTATAAGGAATTCCTCGCTTATCGAACACGAACCTAGGGGTTGTCTCAGCAATTCAACCCCTCCTAAGGTCAGAAGCTCTAGCCACCTCAATCTCCTTTGTAGTTTTTTCATCATAAACCTAATTACACCTAGGACATAGAATCGTACTTGAATTTGTCAACTTGCACCTATTTCGAAAGTCGATCAGTTCCTCTTCAAGTTGAGGAAATACCACTTTCATCATTTTAGCAACTACTTTTTCAGATAGTTTCTCTTCTTGTTCGCTTGTCTCAACCTCCATTTTGAGGCCACCAGTAACCTCCACCATCAAGATTTCAACAAGCTTTGCGAAATTGGTGACTAGCTTGAAGAGGATCAACATCAACTTGCATCGAAGACTTCGACTTTTCACCAAATTGGAGTCTTCCTTCCTTCAACACTTTATGCACCTGATCCCTGAAAAGAACACATTGAGAAGTTTTATGACCCAAAAAAATTATGGTACTTTCAAAAACCTCACTTTTTATTTTGTTCTAATTGTGGATTTTTTAGGCCCGGGGGCATTGTAATCTGTCCATCAGACACTAAGACATCAAATATTTCATTTCATTTTGTAATATCAAAAATATAAGTTTTAACAACAAATTTCTCATTCTTAGGTTTAACATGATTCTTCTCATTTGATGGTTTTAAAACCTTGCATGCATATGGAGGTCCTGGCTTTAGTTCTGGCACATTGACCTCGCTTTCTTTAACATAGTCATTAGCCCGGACTGAAGGGTATTCCTCTGTATCGACATACACAATTTTCTCTCTTTTGTTGGATTAATATGTTCTGGCTTTTTTAGTTTTTAAGCGTTCGACTTGGAGAACCCTATCATCTAGTTGTTCTATATCCCTAAGGTATTGTTTGTCTAACTTCTTCCTAATAGAATAGTCTAGGCCTTCAGCGGCCATTTCAACCAACTCATGCTCAGGGACTTGAGTAAAGCATCTAGCTTAAAGAAGTCTAAACCTGTTGAGATAATCGATGAATTTAGATGTTTTTTGTCTAACACTGGACAATTCTTTAAGAAATATCTTCGACTTACCCGTATAAAACTGTTCATGGAAAATTCTCTCCAATTGATCCCAAGTTCATATAGAATTTGGAGTGAGAGTCGTGAACCACGAGAATGCATTCTTTGTCAACGAACAGCGAGAATATCTCATTTCTAAACACTCATCATTAGTAATGTCGCTTGATGTAGTTTCAAACCTGGCTATGAGTTTGACAATTGATTCATTTGTATCACCAGCGAATTTGGTAAATTTGGGGACTTTTAATCCCTTAGGCAATTCAGTTTGACGAATGTAATTAGATAAAGGGGACGTATAATTAGGCCCGTGAAGGCCAACATTAAGACCACTTTGGGCTAATACTTGTTCAACCACATTTACAATGTCGTTGTGCCCCACTAGGTTATTTTGATTGACAATTCTCAAGACACGGTCAACATCTTGGTTTCTCTGTACTATCACTGGTATAGGGTTATGTTGTTCTTTGTATTCTTCATCCTCTATATCAGTAGTTGGTTCTCGTGTCCGAAATCTCGCATGATTTCATTGATTCATTGGGAGTGCCTCATCATCAGGCAAGTCGACTCGCCTTACATTCGACCTTTGGGGTATTGGTCGAGGCTGAACTGGAGGGACACTTAAAGACTAAACTGTGGGGTTAAATATAATACCTATTCACTGGTTAATGTTATTTACCAATTCGAGATTAGTCTCATCCATCTATTTCCTCAAAGCCATCATAGAATTCTTAGGATGATATTTCTGAGTTCTAATTGAAGGTCCTTTATTGAGGTGACTAGGCTGGGGATCTTCTTGAGGAGGATTAGAATCATTACTTGTGTCATTTGATTCAGTTGGACTATCAGGCAAAGATGTTCCAACATCTTCTGAGATATCTTCTTCAACATTCCATCCTTTATCATCAATAGTAACATTTATTGATTCCATCATAACTTTGGTCCTGGAGTTAAAAACTCTATAAGCTCTGTTGTTTGTAGAGTAACCCAGGAATATTCCTTCATCACTCTTGGGATCCATCTTTCTCCTTTGTTCACGACCAGCTAAGATGTAAAATTCACTTCCAAAAACATGAAAGTATTTAACAGTTGGTTTTCTTCCCATCCATATTTCATACAAAGTAGCTGAAGTGCCTTTCCTTAGAGTGACTTTATTATGGATATAGCACGCAGCATTCATTGCTTCAGCACAAAAATGGTAGGGTAACTTCTTAGCATGAATCATGGCTCTGACAGATTCTTGGAGAGTTCTATTCTTGCGTTCTACAATCCCATTCTGTTGAGGAGTAATGGGAGAAGATAATTCATGGTTGATTCCTTCAGAGGAACAAAACTCAGTAAATTTGTTGTTCTCAAATTCCTTTCCATGATCACTTCTGATTCTTATGACATGGCTTTCCTTTTCCCTTTGAAGTTTTTGACAAAGATCTTTGAATACTTCAAAAGTTTCTGATTTTTCTCTAATAAAGCTTATCCATGTGTATCTGGAAAAGTCATCTACAACAACATATGCATACTTCTTACCACCAAGAATTTCAACCTGCATAGGTCCCATCAAGTCCATGTGAAGAAGTTCCAAAACTTTTGATGTAGTAAGATGTCGAATCTTCTGATGTGACATCTTAGTCTGCTTTCCAATTTGGCAGTCACCACATACCCTTCCTTCTTCTATTTTGAGCTTAGGAATCCCTCTCACTGCTTCTTAAGATATAATTCTTTTCATACCATTCAGATGCAAGTGCCCCAATTTTTTATGCCATAGTTTAACTTCATTCTCTTTGGCTAAAACACATGTTGAGGAGAGGTTCACTTCTTGAGGAACCCATAGATAACAGTTGTCTTTAGATCGGATCCCTTTCATAATAACTTCATTCTTTTCATTGCACACAAGACATTCTTCCTTGGTGAAGTTAACTTTGAATCCTTGATCACATAATTGGCTTATACTTATCAGGTTAGCTATCAATCTTGTAACAAGTAACACATTATCAAGCTTAGAGACTCCTGAACATTCAAGCTTGCCAACACCTTTGATTTCACCTTTTTCCCCATCACCAAAAGTCACATAACTGGTGGAATGAAATTTGACATCCACCAACAGATTCTTGACACCTGTCATGTGTCTAGAACAGCCACTGTCAAAGTACCAGTCATCTTTGGTTGATACTCTGAGAGAGGTGTGAGAAATGAAACTACCAATATTGGACTTGGGAACCCACTGTTTCTTCTTTTTTCTATTTTGGGGAATCTTATCAGTTTTGGGAAAAGTAGTATTTTTAGGATACCCATACAACTTGAAACAGAAGGGCCTTATATGTCCAAGCCTTCCACAGTGATGACATCTCCAGGGCTGGGGATTCTCTCTGGTGTGGTTAAGTTTATTCTTCACATGATATTTGCCATGATGTCCTTTCTTCACATGAGGTTTGCCAAGATGTCCTTTCTTACCATGATTTTGCCCACATGTTGAGACATTTGATTCGACACCTTCGGTTTAGGCTTGGCATGAGTGGAAACAGATGAGGGCTCTTCTAGGTTAGGTTCCTTTTTCTCATTGAAACCTAGACCACTCTTGTCTCCTGTTACTGTTCCTGCTTGGAGAATTTCAGCTAATGTGTTTGACCCATTATTCAGCATCTTGAGAGATTTGACCATTCTATCAAGATTTGAATTTAGAGAAGACACTTCACTTTCCATATCAGAAATAGTTTTGAGATGCTCTTCCCTTTACTCATTCAGCTGAGTTATGAGGGCTTTCTGTTTCTCCCCTTCAAGACATACTTCTGCACTTCTGAGACATAATTCTTTGTATGAAGCAGCTAACTCATCAAAGGTTAGTTCCCCATCATTAGACTCTTCATCAGATATATATTTTCCTGTTAATGCTTTAACATACTTGGCAGATTTTTCAAGATCACTCTCTGAGTCCTCTTCAGACCAAGTAACAGATAGATTATTTTTCTGTTTCTTAAGATATGTAGGATATTCAGCTCTAATGTGACCAAAGCCTTCACATTCATGATATTGTACTCCCTTCCCTTGAGTGGATTTTTCTTCAGCCTTTTTTCTTCCAAACTCATTTAACTTATGGATGTCAGATGAGATGTTCTTGACATTTGATCTTTGGTTTCTATCCATTATTTTTATCACTTTGTTAAACTGTCTTCCAAGCATAGCTAAGGCATTTGATATTCCTCCATCTGTATCCAAATCACATTCTTCCTCTTCATCTTTAGTACTTTATACAAAGGTTATGCTTTTGTTCTTCTTTTCAGATCTTTCATTGATGCTTAATTCAAATGTCAGGAGGGATCCAATAAGTTCATCCACTTTCATTTTGTCAATGTCTTGAGCTTCTTCTATAGCAGTCACTTTCATATCAAATCTCTTGGGAAGAGACCTGAGCATCTTTCTCACCAATTTGTCTTCAGGTATTTTCTCTCCTAAAGCACCAGAGGCATTAGCAATTTCAAGAATGTTCATATGAAAGTCATTTATACTTTCATCATCCTTCATTCTCAAATTCTAAAATTTTGTGGTGAGCAACTGAAGTCTTGACATCTTAACTTTGGGTGTGCCTTCATGAATAGATTGAAGAATTCCCCATGCATCCTTAGCTACTTCACATGTATTCACTAATCTGAAAATGTTTTTGTCAATTCCATTGAATATAGCATACAAGGCTTTAGAATTTTCAATAGCAATTCCATCTTCTTCTTTAGACCAATCTTCCTCTGGTTTTAACTCAGAAGTAGGTCTCCATTTTCTCCCAATTTGACAGGGTGTTTCCATCATTTTAAAATAGCTTTCCAAGCCCTGTTGTCCAAAGACTTTAAAAAGGCAACCATACGTGGTTTTCAGTAGTCATGGTTACTTCTATCCAGAATGGGTGGTCTGTTCACAAATCCTCCTTCCTTGTCCATAGTACAAGAAAGTATCTTCCCTGGATCTCACCCAGATAAAGAGCAGGATGCCTGCTTCGATACCAATTGAAATTCTGGTATCAGATATGTGATATCGAATGAGATGTCACGACATAAATATTTGTTTACAAGTAAAGAGCAGTAAAATCAAAAGCAGTAAAAACACAAGAGATTGTTCACCTAGTTCAGCATACAACAACACCTACTCTGGGGGATACCAAGCCAAGGACAAGTCTATTAAATAGTATCAATTCACAGACTCTCAGTAATCAACCAGTTTACGATCTAATCACTTAATCACTACCCATTTTACACTTCTACCTAAGACTCACGTAAGTATGAGGCCCTCCTCAAATCCCTTCAATCACTTACAGTGAAGAAACAACATAATTAATAAGTTTAAAAACTTCAGTCATTCAATGCTTAAAAGCTTATGAATGATACACAATTAACAACCCAAATAACAACACAAGTATTCAATCAATACTAGAGTGTTTGACAATTAAAAGACTTAGACTTTTTAAAACAAAAAGAAAGTATTTCTTCTTCAAAAGTTGCAATAGTTTGAATAAGGAAGCAAGTCCTTATATATGCACAGCTGTGGGCTTGGGCTTTAAAACCAAATATTCAATTCTTTTGAATATTTCCATAAAAACAGGTCAAGATAAAATCCATGCATTTTGAAAAATATTTCTCCATATTTTTCGCTGCATGTGAGTTACAAATCTTGAATTATGGAGCGTTGGAAAACAGGAAACATAAAACTTAAACTGATGTTGGGTTGAGATCAGTTCAGGAGGCATATAGCAAAACATTATTAAGACATTGATTTACCAAAATTGCTGCCAACAAACACTTACAGGTATATATCACGTGTTCCTTACTTCTTCTTATGCTTAATTTTTTATGCTTATACAACACATTCAAAAGCATCACTTAACACAACAATGTTAAGAATTGAAAGTTTGTTAAGAAAGGAAAACCCAATTCAAACTCCCCTTTTCTTGCGTTTTCTTCACAACTTCACTAACATGGGACAAAACCGTCACATTTGAGTTGTTGTACCAACTGGTATGCCGTCAACATTGTGAGCATTGCTCTGTGTAGGATTAGAAGTGTTTGTGTTTGCGATAGACTGTGACATTTTAGGCAATTGTTTCCCACTTCTCAAGTTCATGCATCAAAAAAAGTTTGTATTATGTTATGCAATACAAACCATACACATTGAAAACATAATGAGCTTAACAAAAATATTTGAAAAAATATTAGCACAGGGTCCCATTGGATGTTCCAATTTGTTTACACTGAAATTTGGTAAACAACACTGGTCTCTTATTAAAGGTTACTTTGCGTGATCGTCTGGTGAATCGCAAAACAATGTGCGTGAAGTTTTTCAATTAGACTAAGAATAGTAAGGGTTTGAGTAATTTCGATAGTTTCCAAGTTTACATTGTGAAATTCAAAGCAAGTGAACGTAAAATTATGACTAGAAACGTAAAGATTTCGACCATGAATCATAAAGGAAAATAAAAAAGAGTTGAATGTAAAGCTTTGTATTAAAGTAAATTTTGTGATCAAACATACAATACACTCTCGAGACTCATTTCGCACTTCGCTAGGTACTTTGAGTTTTGTGTGAGTTTGATAGTAAGTTTGAACACCACTTATTCTACTAAATAAATTACTATCTATAATAAAATACAAATAACTGCTTCAAGGCAGACTTTTCTCCACTGAGTGCCACGTTTCCACTGCATGTCTTCGTATTTCGTAAATCGCCTCTACACACCTTCACACTAAGGATAAGGTTAAGAAGTGGTCACTGAACCACATTTGCTTGTATCAACTGCCTGGATCGAATCTCAACTGTTTTGATTGAAATCTTCGTTACTACTATTTGAAAAAAAAAATCATAAGTCCACAAGTCTTTTCCCAGAATAAGTTTCAACACCCTATTCATTGTTCCCTGTCAAACCATGGCTTCCATGCGTGTCGACCACCTTTCGGCCTTTTGCCACACTCTTCACTTCAACCCTCTTTATCTTCTCCATTGTCTAGCTGGAATTTTAATCCTGTCAAAAATCTCAGTTAACACAGCCCTAATGCTCCCCTCATTCCCTCCCTAACAACTCCAACAACTATATCAGATAGTCCACCAAACACCATAAAAAACTCACAACTGAATCCCTCCACTCCGCATGATTCAGCCCACTCAACCAACACCCCTACTCCTATGGTTTTCCCTAACCATAAATCTACCTGTATCACCCAACCTCCCACATATTTGCAAGATTATCATTGTTATCTATTAGCATGTACTCCTCCTGTTTCTTCCTACCTCACTCTAGGTAAATCTCATTACCCTATCCAAAATTCTATTACTTATAATAATTCATCTGATAACCAATAATGCTACAATTTAAAATTATCTACCCTTTTTGAACCAACATCTCATACTCAAGCCATAACTGACCTCAATTGGTAGCTGACCATTAATAATTAGTTACAACCCCTTATCACCAACAACACTTGGGACCTAGTACTCTATCCACCAAATAAGAGATCCATTAGTTGCAAATGGCTCTTTAAAATCAAATTTTTAGCCAATGGGATTGTTGAAAGCTATAAGGTCACTTACTAGCTAAGGGATTCAATCAGAACGAAAGAATTGATTAGCTAGAAACTTTTATCCCTAGTTAAAATGATGACTATTTGTATCATTCTATCTTTAGTTGCAACCAATAATTGGTAACTAGAACAATTAGATGTTAACACAAACTTTTTGATATTTATATGAAAATACCTCTTGGCTAAAAGGTCTCAAATAAATTTTTGGTTTGTAAATTAAATAGATTTATTTATGGCCTAAAGCAATCAAGTAAATAGTGAAATAAAAAGTGAAAGAAATAAAGGGTTGATGAGAATTTAGTGGTGCAGATTTCACTGCTCCCTCTCACGCATGAATACACACCGGAGCCAATTCTATTCTGTAATCCAATAAATTTGATTTAAGACTATTTGTAATATGGGTGATGAATAAATTTTTCAATAGTTAAATTGTTTCAATATATTGTTGAATAAAGTGTTGAATGTAACATGGATTAATTTGTGTTGAAAACATTCAAAATATTGAATGAGAAATGAGTGAGAGTCACTTATAATATTTTGTAAAATATAATTGGTTGTTGTGATTGTTTATATTTTTATTTCACCTAAATTATTGAAGTCAATTATTTTATAGAAAAATGAATTTTTTATTTATTTTTATTTTTATCAAAATTCATTATTTTTTTTGTCTATAAATAGAATCTTGGTTCATTTGATTTGGACAAAGAAAAAAAAAATCTATTTTTTCTCTCTAATTTTTCTATTTTGCTTCCAATAAATTATTGTTTGTAGTTCTAAATAATTTTAATTTAATTTCAATTGATAATTATTATTAATATATAATCAAAAAAACAAAAACATAAAAAAGAAAATAAAAATATGAAATAAAAATGGTAGAGTAAGGTGTTGAATTTTATTAAACAAAATTATTGTAGTGAGTAAAAATTGAATGAGTGTTGAACTATTAGGTGGAAGAGAGAGACGATGATGTAGAGTATAAAAAAATAGGAAAAATAAGTGTTGAATAATTTTGTCATGGTAGATAATCTAACCAGTTTTAATTTCAATATTGATGTTTTTTTTATAAATTTTGATAATCTCAAAACACTAAATTTAACTTCTTCTTTTTTTTATAGATAAATTCTTCCATTTGAAATCGACAAATCAAACATGAGAATACATTAACTAATTTTTGTTTATAGGAAATTTAATATCTTTTTTTATTATTTACATCAACTAAGAACTCTTACACCAAATTATGTTTTATAAGTTTCTTTTTACGAGCATAGGTGATGGCGTGATGCTCGTGGCACATTTCTTTATTAATAAAAAAATATTATCTATATGAAAGTTTGACCAGAGAGGTACTTTTTGGAATTTGATTTTTATTTGAAATTTCAGATTGACAAAACAGACAAATTATTTGCTCTTAATAAAATTTGAAACAAAAATTTTAAATATAATAAAATTATATTTAAAATTTTAAAAAATTAAACACATACATTTCAAAAGAAATATTTCTACAAATAATTTATTGACGTATTTCCGTTAGACACATGTTATATTTGGCTTAATTTAAAACGTTGTATTCGGTGCTATAAAGAGTGTAATGGCCCATTAATTTATTACATCCATCTTTGGTTGGTGAAAGTAATGGACACAAATTGATCTATTGAATGTCTTCTTTTATTAAATTATCTTTTACGTAGAGAAAAACATTATATTACTTTACTTTATATGGATGAATTTATTATGGTAGGGATAAAATAAAAACGACCCACTAGTTTTCTAAGGTTCTATTTAATCCACATCTTCTTTCAGTTGTCACTAAAATAACATTTTCAATCACTACTAAACGACCAACCAGTTTTCTAAGGTTCTATATAATCCACATCTTCTTTTTCAGTTCTCACTAAAATAACATTTTCAATCAGTACTAAATGTCGAACTCTAAAGGTGAAATCAATGTTCAAAAATCACTGCATGTGGCTGTTTTAGCATTTCCATTTGGCACACATGCAGCTCCACTTGTTAGTATTGTGAGAAAAATTGCAGAAGAAGCTCCCAATGTCACATTTTCATTTTTCAGCACAAAGAAATCAAATGCAACCCTTTTTTCTAGTTCAGATGAGTTTCATCTTCCTAATATTAAACATTATGATGTTCCTGATGGTTTGCCGGAAGGTTATGTACCTTCCGGACATCCGCTTGAACCGATTTTTCGGTTTATTAAGGCAATGCCGGAGAATTATAAGATTGTTGTAGGTGAAGCTGTGATAGAGACAGAGAAGAAGATTACTTGTTTTGTTACTGATGCTTTTTATTGGTTTGGTGCTGATCTTGCTGATGAGATGAATGCCAAATGGGTTCCTGTTTGGACTGCTGGCCCTCACGCTCTTCTTACCCATTTCTACACAGATCTCATCAGAGAGAAATTCGGAAACAATAAAGGTATCAATCTTTTATTTTATAATTACCGTGTTAGTTAGAGATATTAACATTAGTTAAAAGTTAGTTACAAATTAGTTAGAGTTAAATATTAGTTGAAAGTTAGTTACATATTAGATGTGGGTTAGTTATTAGTTGCAAATTAGTTATAAATTAGTTACAAATTGGATACAATAGATTAGAGTTAGATATTGGTTGCTAGTTACAAATCCGAAGTTAGATATCAATTGTTAATTACAAAGTTACTGTGTGTTGAAATAATACAGCAAGTGTGAGTAAGTGGGAAAATAGTCTCACATTATATAAGAACGTGGAGACTTAAAAATATTTAAGTGGGAGAATCCACTCACCTATCACTTTAAGGTTTTAGGTGGAGAAGTGATGTGTCTCTCACATAAGGTACTTATTCTTACACTATGCATCAATGCTCGTAATAATCTCCTCCCAAGAGAGAGTTAGTTATTTGATCTATTGGTAACTAATTTATAAGAATTTGATTTTTTTTTTGTTTGTTAGTAGATGATGTCGAAAAAGCCAAATTTCTACCTGGTTTTCCTGAGCTAGAGGCTTCTGATTTGCCTGAAGGGGTGATAGAAGATATTGATGGACCTTTTGGAACAATGTTACACAAAATGGGACAAGCGTTACCACGAGCAACCGCAGTTTCCATAAACTCATTTTCTACACTACACTCTATTATTGAGAATGAGTTGAATTCCAAGTTCAAATTGCTACTAAATGTTGGTCCATTCATCTTGACAACGCCACAACGTACGATTTCCGATGAACATGACTGTTTAGCTTGGTTGAACAAACATGAGAGTTTCTCAGTGGTTTATATTAGCTTCGGAAGTTCGATAATACCCCCGCCTCATGAGCTCGTTGCATTGGCGGAGTCTTTAGAAGAATGTGGATTTCCGTTTCTTTGGGCCTTTAGAGGTAATCCGGAGGAACAATTTCCGAAGGGGTTTATTGAAAGGACGAGAGCAAGAGGAAAAATTGTTGCATGGGCTCCTCAAATGGAAATCCTTAAACATTCATCGGTCGGTGTTTGTTTGACGCATTCTGGTTGGAATTCTGTTTTGGATTGCATTGTTGGTGGGGTGCCAATGATTAGTAGACCATTTTTTGGAGATCAGAAGATGAATGCAAGAATGATAGAAAGTGTTTGGGAGATTGGTGTGAGAGTTGAGAATGGAGTTTTGAGTAAAGAATCGATTTTGAAAGGTTTGGAATTAACCATGTCAAGTGAGAGAGGGAGGTTTATGAGGAAGAATATAGTGAAACTTAAAGAGTCTGCATTGGAAGCTGTTGGAGAAAATGGTACTTCTGCTAAGAATCTCAACACTTTGATACAAATTGTCACTCGTTAAAGTTTTTAACATTATTTAGAGTTGTTCAAACTTCATTGGTGCAAAATTGTCACTTTGTTCTCTAAATGCATTTGTATCACCTCTAGAATTATTTATCTTTTGAATAGAGAATTTTGACCATGAACAACATTTTAAATTATTATATTAACTTATACAGAGTTTTTAGTATAGAATAATAGTAACTATTGAATGAATTGTTCTTATTAGAATACGAGTATGTGGAGAAATAGTTTTATATTAAATATAAATGTGATGATTTGAATATTTATAAGTAGGATAATCCATTCATATATTATCTTAAGTTTTTAGGTGGATAAATGATGCATCTCTCACAAATGTGCATAATCTTCAATTTTTTTATCAATGTTCTTAGTAATTCTCTTCAATAAATAGTATCAAGAGACATTGATTCGAGAAAAGGACCATTTACTTGTATCAGATATCCTATTGCAAAGTGTAAACGGTGGAACATATGAGAACTCGAATTTTAAGGGGAGTGTTATAATACAAGTGTGGGAAAATAGTTTCATATTAAATAAAAATATTTATAAATAGGATAATCCACTCATCTATCATTTTAAAGTTTTAGGTGGATAAATGATTTGTCACTCACAAAGATGCATTTGTATCAATACTCTTAGTAACTCCCCGAATAAGTTTTACCATGTTATATTCATGTCACATGTCATATTTAAAAAAAAAATTAAATAATGTTGTCTACCATGAATCCAAAAAATATTATAACAGATATTAATTGTATATTAACTTATTTATTTCAATTTTTAAAAGATTGTTTTTGTAAACTAGTTTTGTTGGAGACTCATCATAAAATATAAGTACTTTTCACCTAGCACGGGAAGTAATGCGTGAAATATATAATTGTTTATGTAACATTTTTAAATGGGTTTGGATTTCACCTTAAAAATTAGTTTAAATGATGAGGTTGTTCATAAGTATCAAAAATACTTAAAATATATAAATATTTATTGATTTATTTTGCAGTCAATAAAAAAATCTTAATTTATCAGAAAATATGATAAACCTCATGTATAAGTTTTTTAACGGTGTATTAACTAAGTACTTGCAAAAATTGTTTGAAATATTAAATATAATATTAGATATAATCTAAATTGTGTAATTCAAACTCAATCTCAATTAAGATTTGTTAGCTTATTTAATGTATAAGTTAGTTGTATATAAATAAGATTAGTCTTTATTATTATTTGTAACAACTCAAGTCAATTATATAATCCTTATTTCATTTATTCTCTCTTTCTCTCCTCACTAAAAGTGCCTCATGCACTAACAAATTTGTATCTAGAGCTCCGATTAGATTCTTGATAGTGTTTTCAAGAATCACACGTTAGAGATCGTATTTTCGGGATTGTGGGTTGTTCACTAGCAAACGCTGCAAAGATGAATGATAAAAGTAGTATTGTGAATTCTCTTCCAACTCTTGACGGCAAGAATTGGATTCGATGGAAAAAACAAATGCAATCTCTGTTTGGCTTTCATGAAACCCTAAAAATGGTTACTAATGACGTTTCTGTGTTGGTTGTAGATGCAACCGACGCACATAAAACATCCCACAACAAAGTCAAGAAGAAGGATTACAAGGTTGTGTATTGCATTCAGACAGCGGTCGATGCAACAAACTTTGACAGGATCTCTCATGTTGAATTAGCGAAGGAGGCATGGAATATTCTTGTCAAGTACTATGCAGGAGGTGAGAAAGTCAAGGTTGTCAAGTTGCAGACCTTGCGTAGACAATATGAATTATTGTCGATGAGAAAAGACGAAAAGATTGTAGAGAATGTGTCGAAGGTTCAGAAACTCGTCCATCTCATGAAGGGTTATGGTGAAGCCTTAACTGATAAGATGATAGTTGATAAGGTAATGCGTGCGTTGACCTCTCACTTTGATCATGTTATCGTAGCTATTCAAGAATCCAATCAACTTGAAACCCTAAAACATGAAGATTTGGTTGGTTTGTTGGAAGCACATGAGATTAGGATTGTCGAAAGGAAAAAAGTTTAACACTCGATACAAGCTTTACAGGCTCAGTCATGGAAAAAAATGGTGGTTCCAACAAATTCAAAGGCAAGTTCGACATAACTCAGGGCAAGAAGTCTTGGTTGAATCCCCACAAGAATAAGGTTGATGATAGGGCTTTTGAATCCTCGAAAAGAGGAGGAGGAAACTATCAAAAGGACAAAGAAGATAAAAACGTGTGCAGTGCTATTACTGTGAAAAGAAGAGTCACTTCACAAAGAATTGTTGGTACAGGAAAGACAAAGGATCGACAAACAAGAACGAAGAAGCAAACCTTGCACGCCAAGAATCAGATGATTTTGTAGGTATGATGGTTATGTATATAGTAGAAGATAACCATGTCGAATCCAAGATCTGGTTCATCGACTCAGGCTGCTCAAATCACATGACTGGTAACAAGATATGGTTGGAAGAATTCAACTAGTCGAATAAGAGCGAGGAAAAACTTGTTGATAATAGTCTGTTACAAGAAAAAGGTAATGGAAACATAGTTTTTCAAATGAGTAATGAAGGGAAAGCTATGATCAAATATGTGCTCTATGTACCTGGAATGAAGTTCAACCTGTTAATTGTTGGACAACTGGTCGAAAAAGGTTTCTCGGTTGTCATGAAAGACGGAGCTTTAAAATTTCTCGACACCAGGAACAATTTGGTCTTGAAATCTCCTCTGTCGAAGAAAAGGACGTTTAAGACCATGATCAGTTCGGCTGAAGTAAAATGTCTAAAAAATATTGTCGACTACAAGGATAGTTGGTTGTGGCATATGAGGTTTAGGCATTTGAATTTTTGACCACTCAATTAGTTGATTACTCAAGATATGGTAACTGGTATCCCAAGTCTTAAGATGTCTGACAAACTCTATGAAGTTTGTTTAGTAGGAAAGCAATCCAGAAATTCTTTCGTTTCGACTATACCAATGAAACATATTGCATACTCAAAGTGGTACATTCAGATGTATGTGGCCTGTTTGAAGAACATACCATTGGTGGAAACATGTATTTTGTTTCATCTGTCAATGAGTTTAGTCAAAAGTTGTGTATCTATGTGATCAAGCGAAATGTCGAAGTATTTGAAATCTTCAAGAGATTCAAGATACTTGTCGAAAACCAGAGTGAGAAGAAGACCAAAGTTTTGTGAACAAATGGAGGTGGTGAATACACATCCAAGATGTTTGAAGATTTTTGTGCAGAACACGATGTCGATCATGAGGTAGCTGCTCCTTATACGCCTCAACATAATGGAATTTCAGAAAGAAGAAACATAACCATATTTGATATGGTGAGATGCATGTTGAAGCAGATGGATTATACAAAATCCTTATAGGAAGAAGCTGTTTCGATTGCAATTTATATTGTGAATAGGTTCCCTACCAAGATATTGAAGAATAGGGTTCATGAAGAAGTGTCGAATGGAAAACGACCATCATTGAGTCATCTGAAGGTGTTTGGCTCTATATGTTACAAGCATGTTCCTGATGCAAGGAGAAGGAAGCTTAATGACAAAAGTGAGCTTATGATTCTGGTAGGATATTATAAAACTGGTGCATACAGGCTATTCAACCCAATTAATGAGAATATTATGTTGAGTCGAGAAATTTTGATTGATGAAAACTCTTCTTGGGATTGGAGTTCTAATGATGCAATTAACAAGCCATTGACGAGTCATGGTTTCTACAAAGAAACTGATGAAGTCGAAGAAATTCTAAGTATTCCATTCGAAGTCGAAGCAGTTACTGACATTATAGAAACAATCGAAGTTAAAGAGGGTGTGGCTAGCACAAGCCAAATACCTCAAAGAACTAGAGTTCTTCCAGCAAGACATCATGATTATTAAGTGGTTGGTGATGATGAAGTAACACCAGATTGAGATCTAGTTCATTTTTCTTTACTTGTAGGTGCTGAACCAATCAACTATAGTGAAACTTTGAAGATTAAACAACGGAAGTCTGATATGCTTAAAGAGTTACAAGGAATCAAAAGAATTAACACATGTGAGTTAGTCGAATTGCCAGCACATACAAAAGCTATCGAATTTAAGTGGGTTTTCAAGTTGAAGCTCAATGCCGATGGGTCAATAGCTAGACATAAAACAAGATTAGTAGCTCAAGGTTTTCTTCAAAGAGTAGGACTCGACTAATCTGAAGTATTTTCTCCAGTAGCAAGATTGGAGTATGTTCGACTAGTGGTAGCATTGGCATGCAACCAAGACTGGTTAATATTTTATTTATATGTGAAATCAAAATTTCTGAGTAGTCCTTTAGATGAATATGTCTATTTCACACAACCTCCAAGGTTTGTGATTCAGAAGGAAGCAAGTAAAGCATATAAGTTGCACAAAGCGCTCTATGACCTTAAGAAGACATCTAGGGCATGAAATAAGAAGATTGACTCATACTTAGTAGAATTGGGATTTGTAAAATGCAAGTCTAAGTATGGTGTCTATGTTCAAGTTATGGAACATGATATAACAATCATCTGCTTATATGTCGATGATTTGTTGGTAACTGGAAATAGCTTGGAGAATTTGTCGAAGTTCAAAGAGCTGATGATGAGAGAATTTGAAATGTCGGATCTGGGAAAATTATCTTATTTCTCAGGCATGGAATTTTAAATGTCGAAGAAAGGTATGATGCTACATCAAAGGAAGTGTGTCAAAGAGATACTCAAGAGATTCAAGATGGATGATTCGAATCATGCATCCTCACCTGTAGAACGAAATTTGAAATTGGATAAGCATGAAGAGGAAGAAAAAGTCGATGTAACTTTGTTTAAACAAATAGTGGGATCTATGAGATATAAGTGCAACAATCGACCTGATATAGGTTTTGTAGTCGAATTAGTTAGCATATACATGATTGAACAAAGAGTGTCACACATGAAGGTTAAGAATGGAAAACACAAGAAATGGGGTTGAATTGAGATTAAAACTTAAAATTAAAGACACGTTGGTTATCCTGGTTCGTTTGTACTCATACTACTCCATTCCATCGATCAAGGTGATTTCTCCTCTCTCAAACGAGGTCTTAATCCACTAATCAAACTTGATTACACAAATACAATGACAACTGTCAATGTCTTCTTGAGTCTAAACCACAACCCGATTTTCTCAAGGAATTACAAATTAATAATTGAAAGGCGTGTACAAATATGTTTTCTAACAAAAACAACATCACAAAAGTAATGTATTACACAATAGAGGAGCACAAGGTAGAACTGGATAATTATGTTTTTTCTTTTTCGTGCGCAGTAGTTATATCTCTTGATATCTTCTTCACGTCTTCTTTAAATAGGCATGCATGAGAGACATACAAAGATGCTTTTGGAAGGTTGATAAAGTGTAGTTAATGTTCTTTCAAAAAGTGAAGATCTTGTCTTGATTCAACCGTTACTTTTGATTTTCCATGAATAAACTGTAATGCTTCATAACATGCTCACATCAGAAGATGAATGTTACCGTTGAGACTCATTTGCTTTCCAAAACTTTACATATCAGAATATCAGATTTCTTATTTCACAGTGTTGGTGCATTCAGAAGTTGTAACATAGAACTTCTTCATTTAGCATTTTACACGAATTTTCTTCTAAGTATGTTGTGTCTGAACAGATCTTTAAAACGAAACTCTCTTATCTTATTACATCATAACTTCCAGAGATGTAGAACAAAACTATGTTCTTGCATATCTTTTCTCATCTTCTATGTTTCTTACATCAGAACTTCTCTGCATATTAAAATATTTTATTAGAGAGCATATATGTTCTTTATATATATCATGTGTTTGTTATTATCAAAACTCTTACAGGGATGTAGAACCAAACTATGTTCTAACAATCTCCCCCTTTTTGATGATGAAAAAAACTTGTATATTTTGATAGAATACTTAAAGAATATAAAGCATAGAAGTCTCCCCGTGAGTTGGATACTCAGATGAAGAAAAAATACTTCCCTAAAGATTTATGAATAGAGCTTTGAGAAGGAATCAAAATATCTTACATTCTCCCCCTTTTTGTCAAGAATAAAAAAGTAGTAACAACACGAGAAAAACAAAAGATTAAGATGAAGCAACAAGCAAAACAATTTTTCAGATCTTCTGAGTTGTCTTTTCTGGATGGGATCTTCAGATGTTTCTAAAATGTTTGTGACATCATCTTATGTATTTGACTGATGTTATTCTGATTATGTGTCCTCAGTATCGTTACCAATATTTTCAGAGCCAATAACATTTCCTTTCTGATTGCCTCTGAAACATGCGTATCCTCCAGATTTAAATTTCAGGCTTTAGAACATATGCTTTCTTCCCGTCATGTGTAGAGAGCATCCAGAGTCCAGTTGTTAAAACTGGTGTTTCAACCTTGCTATTAAAAATAGCTGCAACATAGATGATTTTATCCTTTGGTACCCATATCTTTTTGGGTCCATGATTTTTAGAGTTTCCAAAATTCTGTTTGGATTTTGGTTTAGCAGAAAATGCCTTACTAGTATATTTTATATCGTGTGTATGTCCATAGGTGAAGCGAGAATAAAGGGGTGTGTGTTTTATGACCATATCCTTAACTTTCTTCAATTGAGATACTTTACCCTTATATCTTATTCCTTTTCTGACATTTCTGTTAACTCCATAGATCATTGAAGCCATCTTGCTTCTATCTACGTTTTTAACAAGAAATTTTTGAAAGCTATGATCATATTCTTTTATGATCTTATCATAGTTACTAGGAACTTCTGAGACAGTTTCTTTCTGCGCCTTTTGTAATTTATTTTCTAGTTTAGAAATTGTTTCTTTAAGCTCAGAGTTTTCTGATCTCAGTTTCTTAGTTTTTTCAGAGTCAGAAACTAGATCCTTTTTCAGGTTCTTGTTTATGACTCAAAGTTGCTGATATCTTTCAAGAATTTCTAATAGACTATCTTCTAGTTGAGATCTAGAAAAGTTAGAGAATACCTCTTCTACCTCTGAGTCTGATTCTGATCCAGATGATCCAGTGTCATCTGATACGTTGGCCATTTGGACTATATTGGCTCGTTCATCTTCTGATTTTGTTTCAGTTTCAGAACATTCTGAGTCATCCCATGTTTCCATAAGACTTTTCTTCTTATCTTTGGAGAACTTCTTTTTAGGCATTTCTTTTTGTATATTTGGACAGTCGCTTTTGTAATGGCCTGCTTCGTTGCATTTGTAGCAAACGATGTCTCTGTTACTTGTTTTTCTGTATCCAAAAGATGATTCAGAAAGATTCCATGTTCTTCTAGGAGTTCTGAACTTCCTATGCATGTGTTTCCACAATTGATTGACTCTTCTGGAGAGAAGATATAGTTCGTCTTCTTCTGACGAGGATCCACCAGAGTTTTCTTCTTTTTCCTGCAAAACTTTAGGTTTATATTTTTTATTAGATTTAAGAGCGAGAGACTTACCTTGCTTCTGGGGTTCATCTTCTTCTAGTTCTATCTCATGACTTCTCAGGAAGCTGATAAGTTCTTCAAGAGAAATTTTATCCAGATCTTTGGCTAGTTTTAATGTTGTGACCATGGGTCTCCATTGCTTGGGTAAACTTCTTATGATCTTATTTACATGATTTGTTGTGGAGTACCCTTTGTCCAAAACTTTCAATCCTGCAACCAGAGTTTGAAATCTTGAGAACATTGTCTCAATAGTTTCTTCTTCTTCCATTTTGAAAGCTTTGTACTTCTGGATGAGTGCAAGTGCTTTGGTTTCTTTGACTTGCGTGTTTCCTTCATGCGTCATTCTCAAGGAGTCAAACATATGTTTTGTTGATTCTCTGTTTGTGATATTCTCATACTTTGTGTATGAGATAACACTCAAGAGAATTATTTTGGCCTTGTGATGATTTCTGTATTCTCTCTTTTGATGATCTGTCATTCTTTTTCTATCAATTTTCTAACCGTTTTCATCACTGGGATGAATATAGCCATCTGTCACCATATCCCATAGATCAACATCATGAGCTAGAAAGAAACTTCTATTATGTCTTTCCAGTAATCAAACTTTTCACCGTCAAATATTGGGGGTCTACTGCTGATTTTGTCTTTCTCATCATGATAATCATTGTTGATGATCTGACTTGGTCCCACCACAGTGTTTTTCTTTCTTGGATCATTTTCTAACACATTTAAGTGTTTGTACTCAGAACCATGCGCTCTGATGCCAATTGAAGAATGGAAAAACACAAGAAGGGGGGTTGAATTGAGATTAAAACAAAATTAAAGACACGTTGGTTATCCTGGTTCGTTTGAACTCAAACTACTCCAGTCCACCGATCAAGGTGATTTCTCCTCTCTCAAACGAGGTCTTAATCCACTAATCAAACTTGATTACACAAATACAATGACAACTGTCAATGTCTTCTTGAGTCTAAACCACAACCCGATTTTCTCAAGGAATTACAAATTAATAATTGAAAGGCGTGTACAAATATGTTTTCTAACAAAAACAACATAAAAAAAGTAATGTATTACACAATAGAGGAGCACAAGGTAGAACTGGATAATTATGTTTTTTCTTTTTCGTGCGCAGTAGTTATATCTCTTGATATCTTCTTCACGTCTTCTTTAAATAGGCATGCATGAGAGACATACAAAGATGCTTTTGGAAGGTTGATAAAGTGTAGTTAATGTTCTTTCAAAAAGTGAAGATCTTGTCTTGATTCAACCGTTACTTTTGATTTTCCATGAATAAACTGTAATGCTTCATAACATGCTCACATCAGAAGATGAATGTTACCGTTGAGACTCATTTGCTTTCCAAAACTTTACATATCAGAATATCAGATTTCTTATTTCACAGTGTTGGTGCATTCAGAAGTTGTAACATAGAACTTCTTCATTTAGCATTTTACACGAATTTTCTTCTAAGTATGTTGTGTCTGAACAGATCTTTAAAACGAAACTCTCTTATCTTATTACATCATAACTTCCAGAGATGTAGAACAAAACTATGTTCTTGCATATCTTTTCTCATCTTCTATGTTTCTTACATCAGAACTTCTCTGCATATTAAAATATTTTATTAGAGAGCATATATGTTCTTTATATATATCATGTGTTTGTTATTATCAAAACTCTTACAGGGATGTAGAACCAAACTATGTTCTAACAATCTCCCCCTTTTTGATGATGAAAAAAACTTGTATATTTTGATAGAATACTTAAAGAATATAAAGCATAGAAGTCTCCCCGTGAGTTGGATACTCAGATGAAGAAAAAATACTTCCCTAAAGATTTATGAATAGAGCTTTGAGAAGGAATCAAAATATCTTACATTCTCCCCCTTTTTGTCAAGAATAAAAAAGTAGTAACAACACGAGAAAAACAAAAGATTAAGATGAAGCAACAAGCAAAACAATTTTTCAGATCTTCTGAGTTGTCTTTTCTGGATGGGATCTTCAGATGTTTCTAAAATGTTTGTGACATCATCTTATGTATTTGACTGATGTTATTCTGATTATGTGTCCTCAGTATCGTTACCAATATTTTCAGAGCCAATAACATTTCCTTTCTGATTGCCTCTGAAACATGCGTATCCTCCAGATTTAAATTTCAGGCTTTAGAACATATGCTTTCTTCCCGTCATGTGTAGAGAGCATCCAGAGTCCAGTTGTTAAAACTGGTGTTTCAACCTTGCTATTAAAAATAGCTGCAACATAGATGATTTTATCCTTTGGTACCCATATCTTTTTGGGTCCATGATTTTTAGAGTTTCCAAAATTCTGTTTGGATTTTGGTTTAGCAGAAAACGCCTTACTAGTATATTTTATATCGTGTGTATGTCCATAGGTGAAGCGAGAATAAAGGGGTGTGTGTTTTATGACCATATCCTTAACTTTCTTCAATTGAGATACTTTACCCTTATATCTTATTCCTTTTCTGACATTTCTGTTAACTCCATAGATCATTGAAGCCATCTTGCTTCTATCTACGTTTTTAACAAGAAATTTTTGAAAGCTATGATCATATTCTTTTATGATCTTATCATAGTTACTAGGAACTTCTGAGACAGTTTCTTTCTGCGCCTTTTGTAATTTATTTTCTAGTTTAGAAATTGTTTCTTTAAGCTCAGAGTTTTCTGATCTCAGTTTCTTAGTTTTTTCAGAGTCAGAAACTAGATCCTTTTTCAGGTTCTTGTTTATGACTCAAAGTTGCTGATATCTTTCAAGAATTTCTAATAGACTATCTTCTAGTTGAGATCTAGAAAAGTTAGAGAATACCTCTTCTACCTCTGAGTCTGATTCTGATCCAGATGATCCAGTGTCATCTGATACGTTGGCCATTTGGACTATATTGGCTCGTTCATCTTCTGATTTTGTTTCAGTTTCAGAACATTCTGAGTCATCCCATGTTTCCATAAGACTTTTCTTCTTATCTTTGGAGAACTTCTTTTTAGGCATTTCTTTTTGTATATTTGGACAGTCGCTTTTGTAATGGCCTGCTTCGTTGCATTTGTAGCAAACGATGTCTCTGTTACTTGTTTTTCTGTATCCAAAAGATGATTCAGAAAGATTCCATGTTCTTCTAGGAGTTCTGAACTTCCTATGCATGTGTTTCCACAATTGATTGACTCTTCTGGAGAGAAGATATAGTTCGTCTTCTTCTGACGAGGATCCACCAGAGTTTTCTTCTTTTTCCTGCAAAACTTTAGGTTTATATTTTTTATTAGATTTAAGAGCGAGAGACTTACCTTGCTTCTGGGGTTCATCTTCTTCTAGTTCTATCTCATGACTTCTCAGGAAGCTGATAAGTTCTTCAAGAGAAATTTTATCCAGATCTTTGGCTAGTTTTAATGTTGTGACCATGGGTCTCCATTGCTTGGGTAAACTTCTTATGATCTTATTTACATGATTTGTTGTGGAGTACCCTTTGTCCAAAACTTTCAATCCTGCAACCAGAGTTTGAAATCTTGAGAACATTGTCTCAATAGTTTCTTCTTCTTCCATTTTGAAAGCTTTGTACTTCTGGATGAGTGCAAGTGCTTTGGTTTCTTTGACTTGCGTGTTTCCTTCATGCGTCATTCTCAAGGAGTCAAACATATGTTTTGTTGATTCTCTGTTTGTGATATTCTCATACTTTGTGTATGAGATAACACTCAAGAGAATTATTTTGGCCTTGTGATGATTTCTGTATTCTCTCTTTTGATGATCTGTCATTCTTTTTCTATCAATTTTCTAACCGTTTTCATCACTGGGATGAATATAGCCATCTGTCACCATATCCCATAGATCAACATCATGAGCTAGAAAGAAACTTCTATTATGTCTTTCCAGTAATCAAACTTTTCACCGTCAAATATTGGGGGTCTACTGCTGATTTTGTCTTTCTCATCATGATAATCATTGTTGATGATCTGACTTGGTCCCACCACAGTGTTTTTCTTTCTTGGATCATTTTCTAACACATTTAAGTGTTTGTACTCAGAACCATGCGCTCTGATGCCAATTGAAGAATGGAAAAACACAAGAAGGGGGGTTGAATTGAGATTAAAACAAAATTAAAGACACGTTGGTTATCCTGGTTCGTTTGAACTCAAACTACTCCAGTCCACCGATCAAGGTGATTTCTCCTCTCTCAAACGAGGTTTTAATCCACTAATCAAACTTGATTACACAAATACAATGACAACTGTCAATGTCTTCTTGAGTCTAAACCACAACCCGATTTTCTCAAGGAATTACAAATTAATAATTGAAAGGCGTGTACAAATATGTTTTCTAACAAAAACAACATAAAAAAAGTAATGTATTACACAATAGAGGAGCACAAGGTAGAACTGGATAATTATGTTTTTTCTTTTTCGTGCGCAGTAGTTATATCTCTTGATATCTTCTTCACGTCTTCTTTAAATAGGCATGCATGAGAGACATACAAAGATGCTTTTGGAAGGTTGATAAAGTGTAGTTAATGTTCTTTCAAAAAGTGAAGATCTTGTCTTGATTCAACCGTTACTTTTGATTTTCCATGAATAAACTGTAATGCTTCATAACATGCTCACATCAGAAGATGAATGTTACCGTTGAGACTCATTTGCTTTCCAAAACTTTACATATCAGAATATCAGATTTCTTATTTCACAGTGTTGGTGCATTCAGAAGTTGTAACATAGAACTTCTTCATTTAGCATTTTACACGAATTTTCTTCTAAGTATGTTGTGTCTGAACAGATCTTTAAAACGAAACTCTCTTATCTTATTACATCATAACTTCCAGAGATGTAGAACAAAACTATGTTCTTGCATATCTTTTCTCATCTTCTATGTTTCTTACATCAGAACTTCTCTGCATATTAAAATATTTTATTAGAGAGCATATATGTTCTTTATATATATCATGTGTTTGTTATTATCAAAACTCTTACAGGGATGTAGAACCAAACTATGTTCTAACAATCTCCCCCTTTTTGATGATGAAAAAAACTTGTATATTTTGATAGAATACTTAAAGAATATAAAGCATAGAAGTCTCCCCGTGAGTTGGATACTCAGATGAAGAAAAAATACTTCCCTAAAGATTTATGAATAGAGCTTTGAGAAGGAATCAAAATATCTTACATTCTCCCCCTTTTTGTCAAGAATAAAAAAGTAGTAACAACACGAGAAAAACAAAAGATTAAGATGAAGCAACAAGCAAAACAATTTTTCAGATCTTCTGAGTTGTCTTTTCTGGATGGGATCTTCAGATGTTTCTAAAATGTTTGTGACATCATCTTATGTATTTGACTGATGTTATTCTGATTATGTGTCCTCAGTATCGTTACCAATATTTTCAGAGCCAATAACATTTCCTTTCTGATTGCCTCTGAAACATGCGTATCCTCCAGATTTAAATTTCAGGCTTTAGAACATATGCTTTCTTCCCGTCATGTGTAGAGAGCATCCAGAGTCCAGTTGTTAAAACTGGTGTTTCAACCTTGCTATTAAAAATAGCTGCAACATAGATGATTTTATCCTTTGGTACCCATATCTTTTTGGGTCCATGATTTTTAGAGTTTCCAAAATTCTGTTTGGATTTTGGTTTAGCAGAAAACGCCTTACTAGTATATTTTATATCGTGTGTATGTCCATAGGTGAAGCGAGAATAAAGGGGTGTGTGTTTTATGACCATATCCTTAACTTTCTTCAATTGAGATACTTTACCCTTATATCTTATTCCTTTTCTGACATTTCTGTTAACTCCATAGATCATTGAAGCCATCTTGCTTCTATCTACGTTTTTAACAAGAAATTTTTGAAAGCTATGATCATATTCTTTTATGATCTTATCATAGTTACTAGGAACTTCTGAGACAGTTTCTTTCTGCGCCTTTTGTAATTTATTTTCTAGTTTAGAAATTGTTTCTTTAAGCTCAGAGTTTTCTGATCTCAGTTTCTTAGTTTTTTCAGAGTCAGAAACTAGATCCTTTTTCAGGTTCTTGTTTATGACTCAAAGTTGCTGATATCTTTCAAGAATTTCTAATAGACTATCTTCTAGTTGAGATCTAGAAAAGTTAGAGAATACCTCTTCTACCTCTGAGTCTGATTCTGATCCAGATGATCCAGTGTCATCTGATACGTTGGCCATTTGGACTATATTGGCTCGTTCATCTTCTGATTTTGTTTCAGTTTCAGAACATTCTGAGTCATCCCATGTTTCCATAAGACTTTTCTTCTTATCTTTGGAGAACTTCTTTTTAGGCATTTCTTTTTGTATATTTGGACAGTCGCTTTTGTAATGGCCTGCTTCGTTGCATTTGTAGCAAACGATGTCTCTGTTACTTGTTTTTCTGTATCCAAAAGATGATTCAGAAAGATTCCATGTTCTTCTAGGAGTTCTGAACTTCCTATGCATGTGTTTCCACAATTGATTGACTCTTCTGGAGAGAAGATATAGTTCGTCTTCTTCTGACGAGGATCCACCAGAGTTTTCTTCTTTTTCCTGCAAAACTTTAGGTTTATATTTTTTATTAGATTTAAGAGCGAGAGACTTACCTTGCTTCTGGGGTTCATCTTCTTCTAGTTCTATCTCATGACTTCTCAGGAAGCTGATAAGTTCTTCAAGAGAAATTTTATCCAGATCTTTGGCTAGTTTTAATGTTGTGACCATGGGTCTCCATTGCTTGGGTAAACTTCTTATGATCTTATTTACATGATTTGTTGTGGAGTACCCTTTGTCCAAAACTTTCAATCCTGCAACCAGAGTTTGAAATCTTGAGAACATTGTCTCAATAGTTTCTTCTTCTTCCATTTTGAAAGCTTTGTACTTCTGGATGAGTGCAAGTGCTTTGGTTTCTTTGACTTGCGTGTTTCCTTCATGCGTCATTCTCAAGGAGTCAAACATATGTTTTGTTGATTCTCTGTTTGTGATATTCTCATACTTTGTGTATGAGATAACACTCAAGAGAATTATTTTGGCCTTGTGATGATTTCTGTATTCTCTCTTTTGATGATCTGTCATTCTTTTTCTATCAATTTTCTAACCGTTTTCATCACTGGGATGAATATAGCCATCTGTCACCATATCCCATAGATCAACATCATGAGCTAGAAAGAAACTTCTATTATGTCTTTCCAGTAATCAAACTTTTCACCGTCAAATATTGGGGGTCTACTGCTGATTTTGTCTTTCTCATCATGATAATCATTGTTGATGATCTGACTTGGTCCCACCACAGTGTTTTTCTTTCTTGGATCATTTTCTAACACATTTAAGTGTTTGTACTCAGAACCATGCGCTCTGATGCCAATTGAAGAATGGAAAAACACAAGAAGGGGGGTTGAATTGAGATTAAAACAAAATTAAAGACACGTTGGTTATCCTGGTTCGTTTGAACTCAAACTACTCCAGTCCACCGATCAAGGTGATTTCTCCTCTCTCAAACGAGGTCTTAATCCACTAATCAAACTTGATTACACAAATACAATGACAACTGTCAATGTCTTCTTGAGTCTAAACCACAACCCGATTTTCTCAAGGAATTACAAATTAATAATTGAAAGGCGTGTACAAATATGTTTTCTAACAAAAACAACATAAAAAAAGTAATGTATTACACAATAGAGGAGCACAAGGTAGAACTGGATAATTATGTTTTTTCTTTTTCGTGCGCAGTAGTTATATCTCTTGATATCTTCTTCACGTCTTCTTTAAATAGGCATGCATGAGAGACATACAAAGATGCTTTTGGAAGGTTGATAAAGTGTAGTTAATGTTCTTTCAAAAAGTGAAGATCTTGTCTTGATTCAACCGTTACTTTTGATTTTCCATGAATAAACTGTAATGCTTCATAACATGCTCACATCAGAAGATGAATGTTACCGTTGAGACTCATTTGCTTTCCAAAACTTTACATATCAGAATATCAGATTTCTTATTTCACAGTGTTGGTGCATTCAGAAGTTGTAACATAGAACTTCTTCATTTAGCATTTTACACGAATTTTCTTCTAAGTATGTTGTGTCTGAACAGATCTTTAAAACGAAACTCTCTTATCTTATTACATCATAACTTCCAGAGATGTAGAACAAAACTATGTTCTTGCATATCTTTTCTCATCTTCTATGTTTCTTACATCAGAACTTCTCTGCATATTAAAATATTTTATTAGAGAGCATATATGTTCTTTATATATATCATGTGTTTGTTATTATCAAAACTCTTACAGGGATGTAGAACCAAACTATGTTCTAACAATCTCCCCCTTTTTGATGATGAAAAAAACTTGTATATTTTGATAGAATACTTAAAGAATATAAAGCATAGAAGTCTCCCCGTGAGTTGGATACTCAGATGAAGAAAAAATACTTCCCTAAAGATTTATGAATAGAGCTTTGAGAAGGAATCAAAATATCTTACATTCTCCCCCTTTTTGTCAAGAATAAAAAAGTAGTAACAACACGAGAAAAACAAAAGATTAAGATGAAGCAACAAGCAAAACAATTTTTCAGATCTTCTGAGTTGTCTTTTCTGGATGGGATCTTCAGATGTTTCTAAAATGTTTGTGACATCATCTTATGTATTTGACTGATGTTATTCTGATTATGTGTCCTCAGTATCGTTACCAATATTTTCAGAGCCAATAACATTTCCTTTCTGATTGCCTCTGAAACATGCGTATCCTCCAGATTTAAATTTCAGGCTTTAGAACATATGCTTTCTTCCCGTCATGTGTAGAGAGCATCCAGAGTCCAGTTGTTAAAACTGGTGTTTCAACCTTGCTATTAAAAATAGCTGCAACATAGATGATTTTATCCTTTGGTACCCATATCTTTTTGGGTCCATGATTTTTAGAGTTTCCAAAATTCTGTTTGGATTTTGGTTTAGCAGAAAACGCCTTACTAGTATATTTTATATCGTGTGTATGTCCATAGGTGAAGCGAGAATAAAGGGGTGTGTGTTTTATGACCATATCCTTAACTTTCTTCAATTGAGATACTTTACCCTTATATCTTATTCCTTTTCTGCCATTTCTGTAAACTCCATAGATCATTGAAGCCATCTTGCTTCTATCTACGTTTTTAACAAGAAATTTTTGAAAGCTATGATCATATTCTTTTATGATCTTATCATAGTTACTAGGAACTTCTGAGACAGTTTCTTTCTGCGCCTTTTGTAATTTATTTTCTAGTTTAGAAATTGTTTCTTTAAGCTCAGAGTTTTCTGATCTCAGTTTCTTAGTTTTTTCAGAGTCAGAAACTAGATCCTTTTTCTGGTTCTTGTTTATGACTCAAAGTTGCTGATATCTTTCAAGAATTTCTAATAGACTATCTTCTAGTTGAGATCTAGAAAAGTTAGAGAATACCTCTTCTACCTCTGAGTCTGATTCTGATCCAGATGATCCAGTGTCATCTGATACGTTGGCCATTTGGACTATATTGGCTCGTTCATCTTCTGATTTTGTTTCAGTTTCAGAACATTCTGAGTCATCCCATGTTTCCATAAGACTTTTCTTCTTATCTTTGGAGAACTTCTTTTTAGGCATTTCTTTTTGTATATTTGGACAATCGCTTTTGTAATGGCCTGCTTCGTTGCATTTGTAGCAAACGATGTCTCTGTTACTTGTTTTTCTGTATCCAAAAGATGATTCAGAAAGATTCCATGTTCTTCTAGGAGTTCTGAACTTCCTATGCATGTGTTTCCACAATTGATTGACTCTTCTGGAGAGAAGATATAGTTCGTCTTCTTCTGACGAGGATCCACCAGAGTTTTCTTCTTTTTCCTGCAAAACTTTAGGTTTATATTTTTTATTAGATTTAAGAGCGAGAGACTTACCTTGCTTCTGGGGTTCATCTTCTTCTAGTTCTATCTCATGACTTCTCAGGAAGCTGATAAGTTCTTCAAGAGAAATTTTATCCAGATCTTTGGCTAGTTTTAATGTTGTGACCATGGGTCTCCATTGCTTGGGTAAACTTCTTATGATCTTATTTACATGATTTGTTGTGGAGTACCCTTTGTCCAAAACTTTCAATCCTGCAACCAGAGTTTGAAATCTTGAGAACATTGTCTCAATAGTTTCTTCTTCTTCCATTTTGAAAGCTTTGTACTTCTGGATGAGTGCAAGTGCTTTGGTTTCTTTGACTTGCGTGTTTCCTTCATGCGTCATTCTCAAGGAGTCAAACATATGTTTTGTTGATTCTCTGTTTGTGATATTCTCATACTTTGTGTATGAGATAACACTCAAGAGAATTATTTTGGCCTTGTGATGATTTCTGTATTCTCTCTTTTGATGATCTGTCATTCTTTTTCTATCAATTTTCTAACCGTTTTCATCACTGGGATGAATATAGCCATCTGTCACCATATCCCATAGATCAACATCATGAGCTAGAAAGAAACTTCTATTATGTCTTTCCAGTAATCAAACTTTTCACCGTCAAATATTGGGGGTCTACTGCTGATTTTGTCTTTCTCATCATGATAATCATTGTTGATGATCTGACTTGGTCCCACCACAGTGTTTTTCTTTCTTGGATCATTTTCTAACACATTTAAGTGTTTGTACTCAGAACCATGCGCTCTGATGCCAATTGAAGAATGGAAAAACACAAGAAGGGGGGTTGAATTGAGATTAAAACAAAATTAAAGACACGTTGGTTATCCTGGTTCGTTTGAACTCAAACTACTCCAGTCCACCGATCAAGGTGATTTCTCCTCTCTCAAACGAGGTCTTAATCCACTAATCAAACTTGATTACACAAATACAATGACAACTGTCAATGTCTTCTTGAGTCTAAACCACAACCCGATTTTCTCAAGGAATTACAAATTAATAATTGAAAGGCGTGTACAAATATGTTTTCTAACAAAAACAACATAAAAAAAGTAATGTATTACACAATAGAGGAGCACAAGGTAGAACTGGATAATTATGTTTTTTCTTTTTCGTGCGCAGTAGTTATATCTCTTGATATCTTCTTCACGTCTTCTTTAAATAGGCATGCATGAGAGACATACAAAGATGCTTTTGGAAGGTTGATAAAGTGTAGTTAATGTTCTTTCAAAAAGTGAAGATCTTGTCTTGATTCAACCGTTACTTTTGATTTTCCATGAATAAACTGTAATGCTTCATAACATGCTCACATCAGAAGATGAATGTTACCGTTGAGACTCATTTGCTTTCCAGAACTTTACATATCAGAATATCAGATTTCTTATTTCACAGTGTTGGTGCATTCAGAAGTTGTAACATAGAACTTCTTCATTTAGCATTTTACACGAATTTTCTTCTAAGTATGTTGTGTCTGAACAGATCTTTAAAACGAAACTCTCTTATCTTATTACATCATAACTTCCAGAGATGTAGAACAAAACTATGTTCTTGCATATCTTTTCTCATCTTCTATGTTTCTTACATCAGAACTTCTCTGCATATTAAAATATTTTATTAGAGAGCATATATGTTCTTTATATATATCATGTGTTTGTTATTATCAAAACTCTTACAGGGATGTAGAACCAAACTATGTTCTAACAATCTCCCCCTTTTTGATGATGAAAAAAACTTGTATATTTTGATAGAATACTTAAAGAATATAAAGCATAGAAGTCTCCCCGTGAGTTGGATACTCAGATGAAGAAAAAATACTTCCCTAAAGATTTATGAATAGAGCTTTGAGAAGGAATCAAAATATCTTACATTCTCCCCCTTTTTGTCAAGAATAAAAAAGTAGTAACAACACGAGAAAAACAAAAGATTAAGATGAAGCAACAAGCAAAACAATTTTTCAGATCTTCTGAGTTGTCTTTTCTGGATGGGATCTTCAGATGTTTCTAAAATGTTTGTGACATCATCTTATGTATTTGACTGATGTTATTCTGATTATGTGTCCTCAGTATCGTTACCAATATTTTCAGAGCCAATAACATTTCCTTTCTGATTGCCTCTGAAACATGCGTATCCTCCAGATTTAAATTTCAGGCTTTAGAACATATGCTTTCTTCCCGTCATGTGTAGAGAGCATCCAGAGTCCAGTTGTTAAAACTGGTGTTTCAACCTTGCTATTAAAAATAGCTGCAACATAGATGATTTTATCCTTTGGTACCCATATCTTTTTGGGTCCATGATTTTTAGAGTTTCCAAAATTCTGTTTGGATTTTGGTTTAGCAGAAAACGCCTTACTAGTATATTTTATATCGTGTGTATGTCCATAGGTGAAGCGAGAATAAAGGGGTGTGTGTTTTATGACCATATCCTTAACTTTCTTCAATTGAGATACTTTACCCTTATATCTTATTCCTTTTCTGCCATTTCTGTAAACTCCATAGATCATTGAAGCCATCTTGCTTCTATCTACGTTTTTAACAAGAAATTTTTGAAAGCTATGATCATATTCTTTTATGATCTTATCATAGTTACTAGGAACTTCTGAGACAGTTTCTTTCTGCGCCTTTTGTAATTTATTTTCTAGTTTAGAAATTGTTTCTTTAAGCTCAGAGTTTTCTGATCTCAGTTTCTTAGTTTTTTCAGAGTCAGAAACTAGATCCTTTTTCTGGTTCTTGTTTATGACTCAAAGTTGCTGATATCTTTCAAGAATTTCTAATAGACTATCTTCTAGTTGAGATCTAGAAAAGTTAGAGAATACCTCTTCTACCTCTGAGTCTGATTCTGATCCAGATGATCCAGTGTCATCTGATACGTTGGCCATTTGGACTATATTGGCTCGTTCATCTTCTGATTTTGTTTCAGTTTCAGAACATTCTGAGTCATCCCATGTTTCCATAAGACTTTTCTTCTTATCTTTGGAGAACTTCTTTTTAGGCATTTCTTTTTGTATATTTGGACAATCGCTTTTGTAATGGCCTGCTTCGTTGCATTTGTAGCAAACGATGTCTCTGTTACTTGTTTTTCTGTATCCAAAAGATGATTCAGAAAGATTCCATGTTCTTCTAGGAGTTCTGAACTTCCTATGCATGTGTTTCCACAATTGATTGACTCTTCTGGAGAGAAGATATAGTTCGTCTTCTTCTGACGAGGATCCACCAGAGTTTTCTTCTTTTTCCTGCAAAACTTTAGGTTTATATTTTTTATTAGATTTAAGAGCGAGAGACTTACCTTGCTTCTGGGGTTCATCTTCTTCTAGTTCTATCTCATGACTTCTCAGGAAGCTGATAAGTTCTTCAAGAGAAATTTTATCCAGATCTTTGGCTAGTTTTAATGTTGTGACCATGGGTCTCCATTGCTTGGGTAAACTTCTTATGATCTTATTTACATGATTTGTTGTGGAGTACCCTTTGTCCAAAACTTTCAATCCTGCAACCAGAGTTTGAAATCTTGAGAACATTGTCTCAATAGTTTCTTCTTCTTCCATTTTGAAAGCTTTGTACTTCTGGATGAGTGCAAGTGCTTTGGTTTCTTTGACTTGCGTGTTTCCTTCATGCGTCATTCTCAAGGAGTCAAACATATGTTTTGTTGATTCTCTGTTTGTGATATTCTCATACTTTGTGTATGAGATAACACTCAAGAGAATTATTTTGGCCTTGTGATGATTTCTGTATTCTCTCTTTTGATGATCTGTCATTCTTTTTCTATCAATTTTCTAACCGTTTTCATCACTGGGATGAATATAGCCATCTGTCACCATATCCCATAGATCAACATCATGAGCTAGAAAGAAACTTCTATTATGTCTTTCCAGTAATCAAACTTTTCACCGTCAAATATTGGGGGTCTACTGCTGATTTTGTCTTTCTCATCATGATAATCATTGTTGATGATCTGACTTGGTCCCACCACAGTGTTTTTCTTTCTTGGATCATTTTCTAACACATTTAAGTGTTTGTACTCAGAACCATGCGCTCTGATGCCAATTGAAGAATGGAAAAACACAAGAAGGGGGGTTGAATTGAGATTAAAACAAAATTAAAGACACGTTGGTTATCCTGGTTCGTTTGAACTCAAACTACTCCAGTCCACCGATCAAGGTGATTTCTCCTCTCTCAAACGAGGTCTTAATCCACTAATCAAACTTGATTACACAAATACAATGACAACTGTCAATGTCTTCTTGAGTCTAAACCACAACCCGATTTTCTCAAGGAATTACAAATTAATAATTGAAAGGCGTGTACAAATATGTTTTCTAACAAAAACAACATAAAAAAGTAATGTATTACACAATAGAGGAGCACAAGGTAGAACTGGATAATTATGTTTTTTCTTTTTCGTGCGCAGTAGTTATATCTCTTGATATCTTCTTCACGTCTTCTTTAAATAGGCATGCATGAGAGACATACAAAGATGCTTTTGGAAGGTTGATAAAGTGTAGTTAATGTTCTTTCAAAAAGTGAAGATCTTGTCTTGATTCAACCGTTACTTTTGATTTTCCATGAATAAACTGTAATGCTTCATAACATGCTCACATCAGAAGATGAATGTTACCGTTGAGACTCATTTGCTTTCCAGAACTTTACATATCAGAATATCAGATTTCTTATTTCACAGTGTTGGTGCATTCAGAAGTTGTAACATAGAACTTCTTCATTTAGCATTTTACATGAATTTTCTTCTAAGTATGTTGTGTCTGAATAGATCTTTAAAATGAAACTCTCTTATCTTCTTACATCATAACTTCCAGAGATGTAGAACAAAACTATGTTCTTGCAGATCTTTTCTCATCTTCTATGTTTCTTACATCAGAACTTCTCTGCATATTAAAATACTTTATTAGAGATCATATATGTTCTTTATATATATCATGTGTTTGTTATTATCAAAACTCTTACAGGGATGTAGAACCAAACTATGTTCTAGCAGAAGGCTGTAAAAGAATTTTGAGATACCTAAAAGGATCTATAGACTATGGAATTGTATTTCGACGAGATTCTGAAGGCAAAGAAGAAACATTTAATTATTTTTCAGATGTTGCTTTGTGTGAAGATAATGAAGATCGAAGAAGCAAAATTGGATATTTCTTTCAAGTATTTGGTGCCCCAATATCACGGGGCTATAAAAAGCAACCTGTTGTGGCATTATCATTGTGTGAAGCTGAATATATAGTAGGATCATATGCTACATGTCAAGCAATTTGGATCATATAGGTACTTGAAGGAATGAAGGTCGTAGTGAAGAAACCTCTTGTGTTGCAAATTGACAACAAGTCATCCATAAATCTGGCGAATAATCCAGTTTTGCATGGAAGAAGTAAGCATATCGAAGCTAGATTTCACTTCTTGAGAGAAAAGGTAAATTAAGGTGAACTTGAAGTTAGGCATTGCTTAAGTGAAGCAAGTTGGTCGACATTTTCACCAAAGGATTGAAGATCGACAGATTCCTGAATTTAAGAAAGAAATTAGGAATATTTCAGATCAACTATGACTAGCGTAGGTTCGACAACTTGGATTATGGGAGGTATGTTAAAATATTAAATATAATATTAGATGTAATCCAAGTTGTGTAATCCAAACCCAAGTTCAATTAGGGTTTATCAGCCTACTTAGTGTACAAGTTAGTTGTATGTAAATATACTAGTATATATCATTATTTGTAACAATTCAAGTCATTAATATAATTCTTAATTCCTTTATTCTCTCTTTCTCTCCTCACTAAAAGTGTGTCACGCAATAACAAAAAGGACCAAGAAAAGCACCAAAAATAGACAAAAACATCATTCAAGCACTGAGGCTCATTTAGCCAAGAATAAGACCTCGTTAACCGAGCTAAAGTGGGAAAATATTTCTTAAGTGTCAAGTAACTTCAAAATTAAGCAACAAAATTTGCTTAACACAATAACAAGCGCGCTTAGTGAGGTATGGAAGTTAAGAGATTTAAGGGCTAAGTTACTTCAGGGAAAAGAAACGATTTTCTTGTTGAGGGATTTTAAAATACTACAAATAACACTTTTTATGACGAAACTTTCACCTCGAACATGCTAAAAACTGAGAAAATAGGTCCTGGGAGCACCATGTTTGATTTTTTTAAAGAAAATAAACTACTTTTCCCTCAGTTTTTAAAATTGAGGTAACATATCTATAAGTGAGCACCATTTTTTGTCCATAAAAAATTAAATCTGTTATCTCAGTTTTTTTAATAATTGAGGTAATATAGCTATAAGGGGTTTCGCTTCGAATCCCCACTATTGAATTTAAAGTTTTTTTTCAATGATTTCTCACTTGTCGTCTTCCAGATTCCATGTTTTTCTTTGTTAATTAGTAATTCTCAAAATCTTTGTTATCAATAAACAAGAATAAGCAATAATAGAAAAATAATATTTCATTGATAATCAATAAAATTAGACAACATATAACTATTCCACATATTCAAACTTCTGACTCCACTCAACTTCAACAATATCCACTACTACAAAAAATACATCTAACGTAGGACGTGAAATGTGTTTGATGTCGATAATGAAAACAAGGTAAGTAAGGCTGTCATAAAAGGTTACTCTTTATCACCTTAGAAATTAAAACATTGAGGGGACAAGTTAGCTGCATGTGGGTTCAATTCCCAGCATCATCATTTTTATTTATTTTCGAAACTGAATGGTGCGTCCCATATTAGAACTCAGTGTTTTGTAGAACCGATGTAACATATCAATATTCTTACCTCAATTTATTCTGGAAACCGAGGGATTAAGATTTATTTTTTTTCTACTGTTGTATGCACCTGAATTACAGAACAATATTAAAGAATACATAACCCTATTTTGCAGATTCCTGAAACAGAGACATTGTACATTTTTCCAATTCCTCAATTTGAAACAGAAATATTCATTGATTACACCAAAATGCAAATCCAAAATGGCACACACTTTATAATTTTAAATCAAAACTAAAACAAATGATTAAGAAACAAAAACAATAAACCATTTACTTACTGGTTTTCTCATATGCCCTCTTCATGATCACGACGAATAACATGCACATCCTCTAAATCATTTTCTTCAGATGATTGACGTACACATGTTACTAAACAAGGAGTTTGATAGTTAAAATCTTGATTTGCATCAGTACTATCGGGAACATGTTTTCCTTGAAGAACAATTGAAAATCTAGTGTTATATGGATCAATGACATAAAAAACTTGTTTTTCTTGGTTTTCCATGATGAATGGTTTGCTCTTTTAAGTTGCCTTTCGAAGATCAACCCTTGTGAATCCAAATTCATTGGTTTTTACTCCAATTTTACTGTCAATCCACCTGTACTTAAATAAAGGCATTTTAAAAGAAACATACTCAATCTCCAAAATCTCCTCAATGATCCCAAAGTACGCTCTAGATGCTAGTACTGGATTGTTATCTTTGGAACTAGAAAAGTACATGGATTCAACCTCAACCATAACACCACTATTTTGCATGGTGCTACGATCATCCTTTGATTTTGTGTAGAATGAATATTTACTAATGTCATATGCACTCCAAGTAACTACATTAAACTTATGCACACGTAACAACCATTTTCAATTATACGATGCACCACTCTCTTTAGAAATACTTTCATTAAACCAATCTATGAAATTTTTATTATGCTCTGTCAACAACCATTTTTCACTCATCCATGGGTATTTTTCCTTTATTAGATCTTTGTGCACGGTCAAGTAAGGATCAAATTCACTAAGGTTATTCAATATATACAAATATGCTTGAAGAACTACTTGTCGACTAAATATCTTAACATTTAAAACTCGAATACCTCTACCATCATAAAATCTGCCATGATGAGACTCGAGAACTCCTATATCATTCAGATCTGACAAATAGTTTGTACAAAACTCAATAGCTTCTTCTGTGATGTATCTCTCTATGATCAAAGCTTCTGGATGGTGATGATTTTTTATATACCCTTTGAAAATCTTCATGTAATGCTCTACCAGATACATCTACTGCAAATAAATTGGACCACAAATTCTAATCTCTCTTGCTAGATGAACAACTAAGTGAACTATAATGTCAAAGAGTGATGAAGGGAAAAACATATCTAATTGGAAAAGTCATTGATTGTGCAAACTAACATGGTACGCAACTTAAAGTTATCACTTGTATATGCATCATCAGCATTAACACCTTCCTACCATAATATACTTAAATCTTCAATCAATGGCGATAAATAAACATCCATGTCATTCCCTGGTTGTTTTGGACCCGAAATCATCATCAATAACATCATATACTTGTGCTTCATGCACAACCATGGAATATGTTTTAAATTAAGAGAAGAACAATCCATGACTATAGTTAGTACTCAAATTACCAAAAGGGTTCATTCCATCAGTGGGAAGTCCAAGCCTAAGGTTCCTCGGTTCAAGGGCAAAATCTGGAAACAAGGAATCATTTTTCTTCCATTGAAATGAATCATCTAAATGGCAAATTTTTCCATCACACACTCTTTCATCTGCATGCCATCTAGTATTGTTTGCGTCACTAACATTAGCAAACAATCTCTTGAACCTTGGAATTATCGGTAGGTACCACATCACCTTGACATGAACACCCTTACTAGTTGCACCATCATCGTCATCAACACCATTGTCCTTATATTTATAGCGCGACACCCTACACCTCAGGCACTCATTCAAGTTTTCAAACGCTTTTCTATATAAGAAGCAATCATTAAGATAATCATGTATTTTGACATAGTCCAAACCCATTGAACACAATATCTTCTTGGCCTCATAAGTACAGTTTGGCAACATGTTACCTTTGGGAAGCATTTCTTTCAACAATTCAAGCAATTCAGTGAAACTTTTATTCGTCCACTCACCTGTTGCCTTAAGATTAAATAGTCTTAGAAAAGTTGAGAATATTGTAAAACTTATGTCTCTTTGCAAAGTATCTACCATACTATCTTTCTTGAAAGCATCTACTCCAATATCACGAATGATGTCTTCTAGATTATCAGTCATACATTCATCATCTTCAACTATTTTTGACAAAGTTCTCCTTTTTGTCCCTTCACCATGCCATACCTATTTCGTGTAATTTTGAATAATTCCATCACAACCACAAGTATTGAATATAACATCCCTTGGATGTTTATTCGTATTATATCATTTCATACAAGGAAACAAAAAAATCCCATTGTTGTCAAAAAGGTTTTTTTCCGCGAAATCAAGAAAATGTAACAACCCATTCTCAACTTGCTACTTAATCTATTGGATTTCATCCAACTACGATTCGTAATCACATAAAGCTTCTAAAAATAAAATAAAAATAGTACACATTATTACATCAAACTATGCGTAAGAAGTGAAAAAGAAATTGGAAAACGTATATATCTTTCAAACTTTCAAGAGAAGAAAACATATAGAATTAAAGAACCAATAATGAGAAAACTTGACATCTTTTGGCTTTTAGACTTTCAATGATCAGAAAAAATGAAAGATCAAAAGAAATAATATAAATGCGGAATTCCTCTTTGAACCAAAACACCAAAAGAAGTTAATCCAAAGAAATTAGAGAACAAGAAGAATCAAAATGAGTACTTCTGCTGAAGCTTTCAACAATGTTGTTATGCAAAACCTACTCAGAATCAAGAAGTGGAAAGAAGTCGCTCTTGTGTAACTGAACTATTGAGATTCATGAGAGCTCCCAGGAAGAGGAGTTCAAGAAAAAGAAAAAGAAGAAATGTGAAAAGGCCAATCATCATCAATTCTGACGAAGAGGATGAAGCAGTTTATACTTGGTCAAACTATCTTTCAGCCAGAGGATTTAGATATTATTGTTAGCATTTTTGTAAGGATTATCTAATGAAAGTTTTGTTATGCTTAAGTTTTATTCAGCTTAACTCATAGTATGACGTACCAAAATGAAACAATCTACAATAATGATTCGCAACAACAAGAACAATAGTAATGGAGAACAACAGTAATAACATCTTAGAGAACAATAGTGAGAGAGATTTTTCATTCGTTAGGGATCCTTGGAGAAGAAGTATTCTTTTGTTGGCTGGAGAAGAAGTGTTATTTCGCTAGGGCTCGAAAATAAAATAAAAGAGACACTGAGATGATAAAAATTATAAAGAGTATTTATCTCGGTTTTACTTAAATGTGAGGTAACATATCCGTCATAAAATCTACAAAACAAAGGCTCCTTTTTGTTTGCAAAAAAAATAAAAAATTAGGGAATTTTTATCTCGGATTTACTGAAAACCGAGGTAACATATCCGACGTAAAATATTTAAAAAATAAAGGCGTCTTTTTGGTTCCATATAAAATATTAAATAACAGGAGTTGGGAATCAAACCTCAAACCTCGAGAATATATTTATGTCAGTTTTATAAATATCTGAGGTAACATATTTATTATTATTATTTTTAAATAAAACAATGTGCTTCATTCACGTGTACCCGCAATTATGTTTTGTACGTTGTGAAAGATTCTTCATGAAAAGTGTTATTTGTTATTAACTTTCTCTAACTGAGAGAAAACTCCAGAAAGAACTCTTCTATATGGTATAAGAAAAGTCATTTCCTCCCGAGAGATGCTTATCATTTCCTTTAAGAAGTTAAAAATGGGAAGAGGAAGATTAGATCTAACATTGTAGGTAAGGAAGTACAATAGATGTTTATCATCTCGAGTAAGCGTTTCCAGTCGTTTTTCTCTTGAATGGAGATTTGACACTAGAAGTTAATATCAAACTTTTGCAATTGGGAGTAGAGTATCAGGATTGATGAGTTAATTGTAGTTGGCATAAATTCGGTGAAGGAAGATTGAGTAAACATTGTTGAATCTATAATGTTCAACACAACTACCAAAATCTTCACATTTTATTGTCTGAGCAATAAGTGATGGAGTAATGGTGATATGAGTGCCATTAACATAGGACTGGATTGACTCATCAGGACCACATGGCACAATGGAGGCATTTAACTAGAACTTTTTAACTAGATTAGCGTAGATGGGGCCGTGAAGAATGTCAATGTAACCTTTCAACTTTTGTTTGGAAATATTTTTTCTTAGATCAAAACTTTTGTTTGTCAAATCATCGAAATCAATAGACTTTTCATTTATAATGAACATGAAATTCTGGAACTTGCAATAAAGATGTCAAGACTGATGTCCTAACACCAATAAAATATCAAGACAGATGTTATGACATCATCGCCCGACAAAAAACACTTTCTAAAATAGGAGATTATGCAAAAAGTAAATTGTAGAAAAATAAACAACACTATCAATTGTTAACCTAGTTCGGTGCAACGTCACCTACTCTGGGGGCTACCAAGCCATGAAGGAAATTTACTATGATAGTATTAGTTCAAAGCCTAAAAAACCCTAGTTTACAACTTGTCTCCTAATCACTATCTTGTGCAACTTCTACCTAGAAACCTTCTAGATATGAGATCCCAAAATCACTTTCAACCACCTCAGTGATAAATACAATCACAAACCAGTGACTAGAATCAAAAGAACCAAATAGAAGATTAGACTTCAAATAAAAAACTCAACTTTTTGTTTAAAAGCTCATGAGTGAGAATAATACATAGTTTTTCTTAAAAGCTTTAAACTAAGAACAATTAGTCAACCTCAATGTATCAGAAGTTACATGAGTGACATACAAAGAAAACACAAAGACTCTAAAAGACTCTCAAAGCCAAAAACCCTTATATTGCACCCACAATTTTAATTGTTGTGAATTATTTCTATTTTAGGTGTAGCAATTCTTTATTTATAGACTCTTTTTTAATGGGCTTGGACTCCTCAATCAAACCCATGAAGCAAAATTGCAACCCAAAACACAACGGAAATTAAAATTTTCCTTTAGCGATCCTTATGAATGGGAATCGTCAATGATAGAATATATTACCTCTTGTGACAATTTAGACTTTTGATGCTGTGATTATAAGTGTTGATTAATAACAACGCCTCTACTCAGTCCACACGAACAAATGACATTCACTCACAGTGCTAGCTGCTTACGAACAAAAACTTTGAGTGAGAGAGTGAGACAGAGTAAGACTAGGGTTTCAAGACTGAAATTTCATTAAGTGAAATGCTTCAACGCAAGGGCTCTATTTATAGAACCACTTGTGTGGGCTACAAGCTAAAATCCCAATTAAGGCAACAAGCTAAAAGCCTAATTAACCGTACGGGCATCATACCTTATGATATACCGTATATCACTTAAGCGCGTGTGTTGTACCCAAAAATTTTCCCTCTCTATTCTCAAGACATTTATCACAAAAGTTCTCAAATGCTCAAGAAGTTTCAAAGAGTTTGATCAGATAAACTCACCCCCTAAGCATTGAGCCTCCAAATTAGGGTTTTGATTTTCTCAAGGACAATTGGACTTTTAATCAGGAATACCCCTCATACTTATAGATCTAGTATGGCCATCACGCTTCTGCTGTGCAAAAGGCTTTATTAGTGGGGGTAGCAACATGTCAAGTATATGCACTCTGCATATCTTCACATCTCCCCGATCGATTATCTTTCGAATGAGGTGATAATGCCTAAGTATGTTTTTGGTCGTTGGTGAGATCTAGGATCCTTAGCTTGTGCGATAGCACCATTGTTATCACAATAGAGATCAATGGGATCCACAATGCTATGGACTATGTCAAGTTCACTAATGAACTTCTTGATCCAAACACCTTCCTTTAAAGCATTTGAGGCAGCAATATACTCGGCCTCGATTGTATAATCAACAACTATATCTTGCTTTGAACTTTTCCAGCTCACAGTGCCATCATTTAAGTAGAACACATAACCAGATTGTGATTTAAAGTCATCCTTATCTATCTAGAAGCTAGCATCGGTGTATCCAATTATAGCAAGCTCTTCCTGACCTCCATATATCAAGAATGAGTCCTTAGTCCTTCTTAAGTACTTAAGGATATTCTTGAAAGCTACCCAATGAGCATCATCGGGATCAGATTAGTACCTACTCGTTACACTTAAAGCATACGAGACATTTGGTCGAGTACATAACATGGCATACATGATAGATCCTATTGCAGATGTATATGGAATCTTAGTCATGCGATCCCTTTCTTCCTTAGTTGAAGGGGATTATGTTTTTGATAAACACAATCTATGTTGCATAGGTGTGAATCCTTTCTTGGAATCATACATATTAAAGCATCTCAACACTTTTTCTATGTATGTACTCTGGCTTAGGCAAAGCATTTTTTATGATCTATCTCTATAGAACCTGATTCCTAATATATAGACTACTTCAACTAGGTCCTTCATAGAAAAGAATTTCCCCAACCAAGTCTTTACTTGTTGCAAGGTAGGGACATTGTTTCTAACGAGTAATGTGTCATCTACATATAATATCCTGAAATTGATCATGCTCCCACTAACCTTCTTGTAGACACAAGGCTCATCTTCATTCTTGATGAATCCATATTGTCTTACTATTTCATCAAAACAAAGATTCCAACTTCTGGAAGCTTGCTTAAATCCACAAATTGATCGATGTAACTTGCATATCTTTTGGGCTTCTTATGGTATGTCAAATCCTTCAGGTTGTGTCATGTACACATCCTCAAGAAGATTCCCATTAAGGAAAGTATTCTTGACATCCATCTGCCATATTTCATAATCATGATATGCAATGATAGTAAGTAAAATCCAAACAGATTTAAGCATTGTAACTGGTGAAAAGGTTTCATTATAGTCAACCCCATGAATTTGTTTATATCCTTTTGCAACCAGTCTTTCCTTATACGTATGTACCTTACCATCCATGCCAGTCTTCTTTTTAACGACCCACTTGCATCCTATAGGGTTAAATCCTATAAGAGGCTCTACAAGGTCAAATCCTGGTTTGTGTACATGGATTCCATTCCAGATTTCATGGATTCTAGCCACTTCTTAGACTCAGGACTAGTTATGGCCTCTTGATAGGTCACTGGCTCATCTTGATCCATGAGTAATACATCACCTTGATCACTTATGAGATATCCATATCTATCAGGTTGGTGACATATCCTGTTTGACATATGTGGTCTTGTTCTACTTGAACAAGTTGCTCTTCCATAACTACTTGTGTTTCATGCTCTAATTCCTCCATAGGTGTATCAATGATTTGTGATTCTTGAATTTATTCAAGCTCTAGTTTCCTTCCACTAATTCATTTGGAAATAAAATCCTTTTCCAAGACAACTCCAGTTCAAGCGACAAACATTTTACCCTCAGAAGGATTGTAGAAGTAATATCCTCTTATTTCTTTAGGATACCCACAAATAAGCATTTGTCAGATTTGGGCTCAAGTTTAGTTGAGATTTTCTGTTTCACATAAACTTCGCAACCCCAAATCTTCATGTAATACATATGTGGTTTCTTACCACTCCATATCTCATACGGTGTCTTCTCAACCTTTTTGGATGGAACACGGTTAAGTGTGTAAGCTGCTGTCAATATTGCATGTCCCTAAAAGGTGTTTGGAAGATCGGCGTGACTCGTCATGGATCGGACTATGTATAACAAGGTTCAATTTCTTCTCTCAGATACACCATTCCATTGTATTGTTCCTGGAGGAGTATGTTGGATAAAATCCCACATTCCTTTAGATGGTCATCAAAATATAGGCTTAAATGTTCACCGCCTCGATCTGATCAAAGAACTTTAATATTCTTACCTATTTGGGTTTGTACTTCATTCTTTAATTCCTTGAACTTTTCAAAGGTTTCAGACTTATGTTTCATTAAATACACATAACTGTATCTACTGCAATCATCAATAAATGTGATGAAGTATTAAAGTCCTCCTCTAGCTGGTATGTTCAATGGTCCACATACATCAGTATGTGTGAGGGCCAAAAGATCGTTAGGCCTTTCATCTTTTCCTGTGAATTAGGACTTTTTCATCTTTCCAATTAAACAAGTTATGCATGTATCATATGATTCATAATCTAAAGAGTCCAAGAGTCCATCTTTATTGAGTTTGGAAATGTATTTCTCATTTATGTGGCCTAAGCGGCAATGCCAAAGGTAACTTGGATTTAACTAATTAGGTTTGATTCTTTTAGTATTAATGTTATAAATTGGCATTCAAGATCAAGGACATACAATCCATTGTTCATTTGTGCAGAAGCATAGAAATATCATTAAAATAAATGGACCAACAATTGTTCTTTATTATGAATGAAAAACCAAACTTGTCCAAACAAGAAACAAAAATAATATTCTTGCTAATTGCAGGTACATAATAACAATTATCTAACTGAATTATTAAACCACTAGGTAAAGTCAAAACATAAGTTCCTACGGCTAAAGCAACAACCTTTTCTCCATTTCCAACTCGTAGGTCAACTTCACCTTTTCCCAAATCTCTACTCCTTTCAAGCCCCTGCACATTGTTACAAATGTGAGAACCGCATCTAGTATCTAATACCCATGATGCAGAAGTAAATAAATTAATTTCTATAACAAAAATATTTGAATTTGAAGTCTCTACTCCATTCTTCTTATCTTCTAGGTACTTTGGGTAGTTTCTCTTCCAATGTCCAACCTTACCACAATGGAAGCAATTGCCCTATTTTTCTATGCCTTGACTAGGACTCAAAGCATGAACATTAGGTTTAGGTTTGACAACTTCATTACCTTTCCCTTTACCAACCTGCTTGGTGGGCCTTTTGTTCAGCTTCTTTCCATTACTGACCATCAGAATAGACTCCCCTTTTGACTTCACATTTTTCTCAGCAGTTCTTAACATGCTTAGAAATTTGGGAAGACTTTTGTCCATGTCATTCATGTTGGAATTTAGGAAAAATTAACTGAAGCTTTTTAGAAACGATTTCAAGATCAAATCAGTTACAAGTTCCTTTCTAAGGGGAAACCCTAACCTTTCAAGGTTCTCCCTATACCCAATCATCTTGAGTACACGGGGACCTACATGGGCTACCTCAGCTAACTTGCTATTAAAAAGGGCCTTTGAAACCTGAAACTTCTCATTTCTTGCATGCTCTTGATATAGCATCTTCACATGTCCGATCATATCGAACACTGATAAGTTCTCATGCTACTTTTCCAACTCAGAGTTCATGGTAGCTAGCATAAGGCAAGCAATTTCATTGGAATCATCGACATGCTTCTTATAAGCATCTCTTTCTACCTTAGGTGCAGAGCTAGGAGGTTCTGTTAGAACATAGTTTGATTCTACAACCCTCGTAAGAGTTTTGATGATAACAAACACAAAGAACAATTATGCACTCTAAAATTATATTCTGTTTTGTAGAGAAGTTATGATGGAAGTAGATCAGAAGATAAGCTACAAGGTTGTTCCTGCTGTGAACATAGACTATTCTCAGAAAGTTCTGATGAAAGAAGATCATAAGTTACGATAAGAGAAATATGTTTTATCTCTGATTACATAACTCTGTGAAAGTAAGTCTAACGCTGCAAACAAGATCTTATGATTCTGACCTTCCAAAGTTCTGAAGCAAGCAACAAATGGATACCTCAATGTTCTGAAGCATTACAATTTATCAAAGCTATATCAAATGCAATGGATACAAACAGACAAGGATATTTTATTTGAGGAAAGTGCATTAACTGTCATTTATCAAGTTTCCAAATGCTCAACTATGTTGCACCTATTTAAACAAGGAATGAGTATAAATCATTTACGATTCACATAATGATTTATAACATACATCAACGCTGCTATCCTTTCTACTCCTCATTCATAATATTCTTTCAACTGTGTAATACATCACATACTGTGATACTGTTTTGTAAGAAAACATACCGTACACTATTTTATTCATATTTTATTTAGTGCAATTCCTTGAGAAAAACCGGGTTGTGGTTATACTCAAGAAGACTTTGGCAGTAGTCAAAGTAGATTTATAATCAAGATTGATTAGTGAATTAAGACATCATTGGAGATAGGAGAAATCACCTTGGCGGGTGGACTGGAGTAGTTTGAGTTCAAACGAACCAGGATAAAAATCATCGTGTTATTTCCATTGATTTTTTAAGATTCCAATTCAACCCCCATTCTTGTGTTTTTCAATTCTTCAATTGGAATCACAGCGCCTGGTTCTGAGTCCAAGCACTTAACTGTGTCAGTAAAAGATCCAAGCTAAGAAAAACACTATGGTGGGACCAAGTCATAACACCAGCAATGACTACCATGATGAGAAAGATAGAATCAATGGCAAACCTCCAATCTTTGATGGAGAGAACTTTGATTACTAGAAAGATAAAATTGAAAGCTTCTTTCTGGCTCATGATGCTGATCTCTGGGATATGGTGACTCATGGGTACATGCATCCTGTTGATGAAAGTGGTCAGAAGATTGATAGAAAAAGAATGTTTGATCATCAAAAGTGAGACTTCAAAAATCATCACAAGGCCAAAACTATTCTCTTGAGTGACATCTCATATTCAGAGTATGAGAAGATCACAAACAGAGAGACAACAAAGAACATGTTTGATTCTATGAGAATGACGCATGAAGGAAACATGCAAGTAAAAGAAACCAAAGCCCTTGTGCTCATTCAGAAGTATGAAGCCTTCAAAATGGAAGAAAGTGAAACCATTGAAGCAATGTTCTCAAGATTCCAAATTCTGGTTGCTGGGCTAAAAGTTATGGACAAAGGGTATTCAATTGCTGATCATGTATAGAAGATCATCAGAAGTTTACCAAAGCAATGGAGGCCCATGGTCACTGCTCTCAAAATGGCAAAATATCTTAACAAGATATCTCTAGAAGAACTTGTCAGCTCTCTCAGAAGTCATGAGATATAGTTAGAAGATGATGAGCCCCAAAAGCAAGGTAAGCCTTTAGCCCTTAAATCTAACAAAAAATATGATTCTAAAGTTTTGCAGGCAATGGAAGAAACCTCTGGTGGATCCTCATCAGAAGAAGACGAATTGTCTCTTTTCTCTAGAAGAGTCAATCAGCTGTGGAAGCAGAGGCAAAGGAAGTTCAGAAATTCCAGAAGAACGGGGAATAAGAATGAATCATCTTTTGGATACAGAAAGTCTGAATCATCTTCTGGACACAAAAAGTATGAATCATCTTTTGGACACAGAAAGTCAAGCAACAGGGACATTGTCTGCTACGAGTGCAATGAACAAAGGCACTACAAAAGCGATTGTCCAAGGCTTCAGAAGGAGAAACCCAAAAATAAGTTCTTTAAGGAGAATAAGAAAAGTCTCATGGCAACATGGGATGACTCAGATACTTCGGAAGCAGACACAGAATCAAAAGATGAAAGTGCCAACATTGCTCTTATGGCCAACGTGTCAGAAGATACTGAATCATCTAGGTCCGAATTAGAATCAGACACTGAAGAGGTATTTCCCGACTTTACTTTAAATTTTACTAAAGCTGAATTAGGAGAAAGTATAAGTGAAATTCTTGAAAGATATCAGCAGCTTCGAGTCAAATTCAAGAACCTGAAAAAGGATCTAGTTTCTGACTCTGAAGAAACTGAGAATCCGAGATTGGAAAATTTTGAGCTGAAAGAAAAAATTTCAAAACTTGAAAACGACTTACAAAACACTCAGAAGGAAACTATCTCAGAGGTTCCCAGTAACTCTGATAAGATCATAAAGGAATATGATCATAGCTTTTAGAAGTTCCTTGCTAAAAACATAGATAGAAGCAAGATGGCTTCAATGATCTATGGAGTTAGCAGAAATGACAGAAAAGGTATAGGATATAAAGGTAAAGTATCCCAACCTAAGAAAGTCAAGGACTTAGTTATTAAACGCACTCCTTTGAAATCTCACTTTACCTATGGGCACATACATGACTTAAAATATACCAGTAATGATTTCTCTGCTAAACCAAAATTCAAACAGAATTTTGGTAACACTAACAAACAAGGACCCAAAAAGATATGGATACCTAAGGATAAAATTGTATATGTAGCAGATATCTTTGACAGCAAGACTGAAACACCAATCATGGTACCTGGACTCTGGATGCTCTCGACACATGACGAGAAGAAAGCATATGTTCCAAAGCCTGGAACTTAAATCTGGAGGCTACGTAGGTTTTGGAGGCAATCAGAAAGGGAAGATCATTGGCTCTGGGACTGTTGGTAATGGTAACCTCCCTTCTATTACTAATGTTCTGTTAGTAGATGGATTAATGCATAACTTGTTATCCATAAGTCAATTAAGTGATAACGGTTATGATATAATCTTTAATCAAAAATCCTGTAAAGATGTTAGTCAGAAAGATGGATCTATCCTCTTTAATGGAAAGATAAAGAATAACATTTACAAAATAAAACTTTCTGAACTAAAAAGTCAGAATGTAAAATGCCTACTGTCTGTTAACAATGAGCAATGGGTATGACACAGAAGATCGGGGTATGTTAGTATGAGAAGAATATCTCAGATTAATAAACTCAATCTGGTCAGAGGAATTCCTAATCTGAAGTTCAACTCAGATGCTCTGTGTGAAGCATGTTAGAAAGGCAAGTTTGCAAAACCCCCTTTTAAAGCAAAAAATGTTGTTTCTACCTCTAGACCATCAGAACTTCTACACATATATCTATTTGGACCAGTGAAAATTGCATCCATTAGTGGCAAGAAGTATAGGTTAGTGATCGTAGATGACTATAGAAGATGGACATGGGTAAAGTTATCAAGACACAAGGACGAGTCACACTCTGTGTTCTTTGCTTTTTGTAACCAAGTCCAAAATGAGAAATATCTTAGAATTGTTAAAGTCAGAAGTGATCATGGTGTAGAATTTTAAAACAAAAAATTGAAATATTTTTTAATGAGAATGGCATCTCTCATGATTTTTCTTGTCCTAGAACTCCCCAACAAAATGGAGTTGTAGAACGAAAGAACAGAACTTTACAAGAAATGGCCAGTACCATGATCAACGAGACTAACATTGCTAAGAACTTCTGGGCAGAAGAAATTAACAGTGTGTTACATTCAGAATAAAATCTCCATAAGACCTATTCTAGATAAGACTCCATATGAACTGTGGAAGAACAGAAAGCCCAACATTTCGTGTTTCCATCCATTTGGATGTATTTGATTTATTCTTAACACCAAAGAACATCTAAACAAGTTTGACTCTAAAGCACATAAATGTATTATGTTAGAATACTCTGAATGCCCAAGAGGCTATAGAGTATACAACACAGAAACACAGATTGTAGAAGAGTCAATTAGTGTTAGATTTGATGACAAGCTTGGCTCTCAAAAGTCAAAGCAAAATGAATCTTTTGCATATATAGAAGTCCAATTTACAGGTACTGAAGACACTGCATCAGAAGTTCCCAAAAAAGACTCACAAACAACACCAGAAGGAAATGTCACAAACACTACAACAACATCTGAAGAACCTCTCCAGAAAAGACTATCCAGAAGCAGCCTAGCTCATCCTGAAGACAAAATTATGGGAAAGAAGGAAGATCCAATCAGAAGAAGATCCACATTCAGAAATTCTAAAGAATCTTTCATGGTATTAGTATCTTTGATTGAACCAACTTCCATTAATGAAGCTCTTTTGGAAAATGACTGGATACAGGCTATGCAGGAGGAATTAAATCAATTCACCAGAAATGATGTATGGGATCTGGTTCCCAAACCAAAAGGGTTCAACGTCATTGGAACAAAATGGGTATTCAGAAACAAGTTGAATGAACAAGGAGAAGTCATCAGAAACAAAGCACGGCTGGTTACACAAGGTTATAGTCAGCAAGAGGGGATAAACTATACAAAAACCTTTGCTCCAGTCGCCAGGTTAGAGTCTATCAGACTTTTAATTTCCTTCGTTGTGAATAATTGCATCACTCTCTACCAGATGGATGTCGAAATTGCATTCTTAAATGGATACATTGATGAAGAAGTTTATGTGCTCCAACCCCCTGGTTTTGAAGATTCCAAACATCCATAATTTGTTTTCAAACTAAAGAAATCACTATATGGTATGAAACAAGCTCCCAGAGCTTGGTATGAAAGACTAAGTAGCCTTCTGTTAGAAAAGGAATTCACCAGAGGGAAAGTGGACACAACCTTAGTCTGTAAGTCATTTAAGAATGACATTCTAGTTTGTCAAATTTTTGTAGATGATATAATTTTTGGATCTACTAAAGCCTCTCTGGGAAGAGAATTTGCTAAGTCTATGCATGCAGAGTTTGAAATGAGCTTGATGGGAGAACTCAAATTATTTCTAGGCATTCAGATCAATCAAACTCCAGAAGGAACCTACATACACCAGAGAAAATACGTCAAAGAACTTCTGAATGAATTTGACTTATCAGAGTGTAAGCCATCTAAGACTCTAATGCATCCTACATGAATTCTGGAAAAGGAAGAGGTAAGTAAAAAGGTAGAACAAAAGATCTACAAAGGTATGATTGGTTCTCTCTTATATCTTACAACTTCAAGACCTGAAATTTCAGATCCTAGACAATCTCACTTAAAAGATGTTAAGCAAATTTTCAAGTATCTGAAAGGTACTACTAATCTTGGTTTGTTTTATAGAAAAACCAGTGAATAAAATTTAATAGGGTACTATGATGCTGACTTCGCTGGAGACAAAGTAGAAAGAAAAAGCACTTCTAGAAGCTGCTAGTTTCTGGGAGAAAATCTGATCTCATGGACCAACAAGAGGCAATACACAATTGCATTGTCAACAGCTGAAACTGAATACATAGTAGCTGCTGGATGCAACACACAGATGCTCTGGATGAAGAGTCATCTTGAAGACTTCAATATATTTGAGAGTAACATTCCTATATTCTGTGATAACACTTTTGCAATTTGATTATCTAGGAATCCTATTTTTCATTATAGGGCTAAGCATATAGAAATAAAACACCACTTTATTAAGGACTATATTCAGAAAGGAATCCTTTCCTTAAAATTTATTGACACAAACCATCAATAGGCTTATGTCTTTACTAAACCATTTTCTGAAGATAGGTTTAATTTCATTCTGAAACATCTCAGCATGAAATTATGTCCAGAATGAGAGTTTTATTTATATTTTCTTTAACCCTCAGAATTTCATGTTTCTTTTTTTTTTGTGAACATCTGATCAATAAGTCTTCAGAAGTTAGAAGGACAGTTGCATCAGAATCTATCTAAGAAGATCTGAACGGTTCATTTCAAAGATAGATGCATGCATTTCACATCATCAACATTTGTCATCCTATCACAAGCAAACTTCTAAGGCTGAACACACGTTCAAATTCTGAAGGGATTAGAGCTTTGATTGGATGCATTGAGACGCATGTCATTGCTAACTGTTTCATATCTTCACGACATTCCCTATTTTCAGGATTCATAAATGCCGTGTAATCATTATTTTTTTTCTTTTCTTTTTGATTAAGTTTTCAAATTGATTATAAATACACATTCACTCTCACTCTCACTTCTTCTCGCTTCTATTTCCTCTCTAGTTTTCGTTTGCAAAAACCCTTTTTCAGAAATCTCAAACAGTCAGTGTGAACAATGGCTTCATCTTCAAGCGCTAAGAATCTTCAATGTGCTCCTGGTTCATCTTCATCAACTGAAAAATAATATGAAGAAATGTCAAGAACCTTACTTACTCCAATTGATTCTCTTGAGGTTCTCTGTGAGCTTATAATTTATTTTGAAAGCATGAAGGAGAATGGGTTTGATCTTACATCAGATGTAGCAATTTAAGGTTGGAATAGGTACTTTGATCGTCTTCTAGGTCTAGTGTTCCCAATTTTGGTCAAGGAATTCTGGATTCATGCAACCTCCTCTAATCACCAAGTAACTTCTTTTGTAATGGGGAAGAAGATTTCAATCACTAAAGATCTGATTGCAAAGCTGATTGGTTATAACGGCGGAGGAATCCGTTGCAACGACATGGCTGAGAAATGTTCTGATCTAACAGCCATATCAAGAGTAATCTTCACTTCTAGGCTGCCATCCAACAAGATTAAAGATCTGAAGGACTACTTCATAATCTGGGCAAAGATCATTCTTGGTTGTATCAACCACAGGAAGCCAACAAGCTCTCCTGACTAGATAAATATTGACCAACAATTTCTGCTATACTTCATTGTGAAAAAGATGAAAAATAAACCTTCCTCACTTGTTTTTAAATCATCTGAGAACAAGCATGAAGGAAACAAGAGAAGATAAAAGAACCAAGAGGAATTGGATACCTCTAGGCAGGCTAATTTCAGATATTCTGACTGAGAATAAGTTAATAGAATATCTGACTAAAGCTCAGCAGCTAACCACACTGGAGGCATGTGCTGGAAAACCTCTCAATGCCAAGAACCTAAAAAAGATGAAGATCATTGACAACATTAAGAAGGATCTAACCATTTCTACAAAAGAACTCATCACATCAAGGAGAATCCCTCTGAAAGATTTCCCCCTGTTCTCTGAAATTGATGCTTCACCAAAAATCATTGTCAGATATTTGGAAGCATGCAAGAAGGATGGAACTGCTCCAGAGTTAAACATTCGTAATCTGCATCAACAGGCTCCAGATGTTGTCCCTAAGAAGTCCAGAAAAAGAAAAGCTGCAGGAGAAGGATCTTCTCAAAAGACACCAAAAGTTGCTAAGAAGAAATGTAACTCTTCTTTTTATTTCTGTTGTAGAATCAATGGTTTTTCCAACATCTGAAACACCCTCATCTCCAAAACCAATAAAAGATCCCTCACCACAAACATTTTAAGATTTTGATATAGAATTTGACCCCTCAGTAACTCTAGAAAACATACTAAACGACCCACACTCTCCTAACCCACATCTTGAACAAAATCAGTTAGAACTTGCTAGAGTTCTTTCTGATATTGATCAATTTGATTCAGGTTTTCAAGCTCCTCACACAAAACATCCAAACTTCCAAACCACTCACCCTAAAAATCTAAACGCTACCGCTTCCCAACCAGAAAATCCATACATTGACTCTGATACCACCACACCAATTCCTGGAATAACAGAACCTCTCATGGTTCGACAACATCTCTCCATCCAAGACATTCCAGAAATTCCATCACCTTACCATTCTACTCCACCAAACACACCTCCATCACCAATTATCATTTCTGATTCTCCTACTCCCTCTCCTATTAATCCTCCAGAAGATCACCTAAGAATAGTAATAGACTTAGAAGTGCTGGATCACATTGCTTCAACCTCTCACAAAATTTCCAGTCCCAAACCAAAACCAACTATCACCAGGGCAGATGTTGGTAGAAATTTACTGATTTTTGAAACAAAGATAATTGAATGGGTTAACTCTTTGAGGAAAGCAAGCTTAGAAAATCCAAATCTTGCTGCTTCTGATTCTCACTGGAACCGGTTCAGAAGATGGTTCAACTCAGAATCCCAGAAACTCAAAGAATTAAGCTTTGAAATGGCCCAACAAAACTTTTGTGATCAGCTGAATGCTTTCAAGGATCAAGTTGTGAGTCACTGGGAAAGGAAATCTATTCTTCTGCTGGACAATACTCCATGGAAAGAGCACCGACCTTCAGAGGTTGATGAACCATGCTCTGATAATCTTCCTCTGGCTACTATTCAAGACAAAGGCAAAGCAACTAAAGAAGCCACTGAATGAGAAACTACTACAGAGTGTTCTGAGAAACTTGCATCTTCTGTGGATACACCATCTTCATCTTTGGTTATGCAAACTGTGGAAGAGTTAAAGAAAGAGAATGTTGTTAGAACATAGTTTGATTCTACAACCCTGGTTAGAGTTTTGATGATAACAAATACAAAGAATAAATAAATACAAAGAACAAATATGCACCTTAAAAATATGTTTTATATATGCAGAAGTTCTGATCAAATCAGCATCAGAAGATAAGCCATAAGTGCTACACGCTGAAGCAATCAGAACATACGCTGAAGATTGATGACCAGAACCTGCGCTTAATCAAAGTAAACTCTGACTCTAAACAAGAACATATCAAACCAAGTCATCAATATTCTGAAGCGTCATCAGCAGTAAGGAGAAAAGATTCTGAAGCGTTACTAAACATTCAAGATAGAATCAATTCCAACGGCTTCCTTCAGACAGGATCTTCTCCAAAAGGAAAGTGTGTTAATGAAATTAAACATGCTTTATGATCAACGTCATTATACTGCCTATATAAACAAGTCTGCTTTCAAAATGAAGCACGTATGTACACACAACGATTTGCTAGATCACCACTCACGCATATTCAAGCTGCAAGCAAATTCATTCTTTATTCTAAGCTATAAACCTGTGTAATTTATCATAGTTGTGATAAACCATTTTTGTTAGAAAAACAACAACACATATTGTTTTATCTTATTGAAAAAGAGATCCTTGAGATTAATCAAATTGTGGTTGTACTCAAGAAAACTTTAACAGTTGTTAAAGTAGCTTTTGTAATCTTGTTGAGATTAGTGGATTAAGACCTTGTTGGAGAGAGGAGAAATCACCTTGACGGGTGGACTGGAGTAGTTTGAGATCAAACGAACCAGGATAAAAATACTGTGTCATTAAGCTGTTTAAGACTCAAGTTTTCAATTCAACCCCCCCTTCTTGTGTTTTTCACATCTTCAATTGGAATCAGAGCGCCTGGTTCTGAGCTTAAACACTTAACCGTGTTAGTACAAGATCCAAGCATCAGAAAAACACTATGGTGGGACCAAGCCAAAACATCAGCAATGACAACAATGAAGACAGGGATAGATTCAGTGGTAAACCTCCAGTCTTTGATGGAGAAAACTTTGACTACTGGAAAGACATAATTGAGAGTTTCTTTCTGGCCCATGATGCTGATCTGTGGGACATGGTGACTGATGGATACACGCATCCTGTGGATGGACGTGGTCAGAAGATAGACAGGAAAATGATATCTGATTAGCAAAAGTGTGAATTCAGAAACCACCACAAGGCTAGAACAATTCTCCTCAGCGCCATCTCATATTCAGAATATGAGAAAATATCAAACAGAGAAACTGCCAAGAATATGTTTGACTCTCTGAGAATGACGCATGAAGGCAACATTCAAGTCAAAGAAACCAAGGCCCTTGCGATCATTCAGAAGTATGAGGCATTCAAGATGGAAGATAGTGAATCTATAGAAACTATGTTTTCAAGATTTCAAATTCTTGTTGCTAGACTAAAAGTTCTTGACAAAGGGTATTCTACTGCTGATCACGTTAAGAAGATCATCAGAAGCTTGCCCAAACAATGGAGGCCAATGGTCACAACACTTAAGCTAGCCAAAGATCTCAACAAAATCTCTCCGGAGGAACTTGTTAGCTCCCTCAGAAGTCACGAGATAGAGCTAGAAGAAGACGAACCTTAAAAGCAAGGTAAGCCATTAGCTTTAAAATCTAATAGAAAATCTGAATCCAAAGTTTTGCAGGCTGTGGAAGAAACTTTTGATGGATCCTCATCAGAAGAAGATGAATTGTCTCTCCTCTCCAGAAGGGTGAACCAACTGTGGAAGCAGAGACAAAGGAAGTTCATAAATCCCAAAAGATCAGAGAATCAGAATGAATCCTCCTCCAAATAAAAAAAGTCTGAGTACTCCTCTGGACACCGAAGATCTGAAGGTTCTTTAGGATACAGAAAGCCAAACAACAAAGACATCATCTACTATGAATGTAATGAGCAAGGACACTAAAAAAGTGACTGCCCAAAGCTTCAGAAGGAAAATCCCAAAAAGAAGTTTCTCAAGAAAAAGAAGAAAAGCCTCATGGCTATATGGGATGATTCTGACACATCGGAAGCTGACTCAGAATCAGATGATGAAAGAGCAAACATAGCTCTTATGGAAAACGTATCAGAAGATAGTGAAGCTTCTGGTTCAGATTCAGAATCAGACACTGAAGAGGTATTCCCTGACTTTACCATAAAATTTACTAAGGTTGAACTTGCTGAAAGCCTAAATGAAATTCTGGAAAGGTATTAGCAGATCATAGTCAAATTCAGAAACCTGAAAAGGAATCTTGCCTCTGACTCTGAAAAGACTGAAAGTCTCAGATTGGAGAATTCTTAGTTAAGAGAAAAAATTTCAAAATTAGAAAATAATTTGCAAAACTCTCAGAAGGAAACAATCTCTGAAACTTCTAGCAATGCTGATGAGATCATCAAAGAGTATGATCACAACTTTCAGATGTTTCTAGCTAAAAACATAGACAGAAGCAAAATGGCTTCAATGATCTATGGAGTTAGCAGAAATGGCAGAAAAGGAATAGGATATCAAGGTAAGGTACCTACACCAAAAAATGCCATGGACTTAGTTATAAAACGCACACCACTCAATTCACATTTTATATATGGGCACACACATGACATAAAATACAAGGGCGGTGATTATTTTGTCAAACCAAAATTCAATCATAATTTTGTTAAAACTAACAAATCAGGACCCAAGAAAATGTGGGTACCTAAGGATAAAATCATACACGTGGCAAATATCTTTAGCAGCAAGGTTAAGACACCAATCATGGTACCTGGACTCTGGATGCTCACGACACATGACGGGAAGAAGGCATATGTTCCAAAGCCTGGAACTTAAGCCTGGAGGCCACGTGGGCTTCGGAGGCAATCAGAGAGGAAAGATCATTGGCTCTGGAACAATAGGTAATGGAAATCTTCCCTCTATAAGTAATGTTTTATTAGTTGATGGATTAATGCATAACCTGTTATCCATAAGTCAATTAAGTGATAATGGTTATGATATAATCTTCAATCAAAATTCATGCAAAGCTGTTAGTCAGAAAGCTGAGACTATCCTATTTAATGGAAAGAGGAAAAAAAACATTTATAAAATAAAACTTTCTGAAATAAAGAGTCAGAATGTAAAATGTCTACTGTCTGTTAACAACGAGCAATGGATCTGGCACAGAAGATTGGGACATGTTAGTATGAGAAGAATATCTCAGATTAACAAACTCAATCTGGTCAGAGGACTTCCTAACTTGAAGTTCAATTTAGATGCTCTGTGTGAAGCATGTCAGAAAGGAAAATTTGCAAAACCTGCTTTCAAATCCAAAAATGTTGTTTCCACCTCTAAGCCATTAGAACTTCTGCACATTGACTTATTTGGACCAGTAAAAACTGCTTCAGTCAGTGGCAAGAAGTATGGGTTAGTAATCGTAGATGACTATAGCAGATGGACATGGGTAAAGTTCTTAAGACACAAGGACGAGTCACACTCTGTGTTTGTTACCTTATGTAACTGTTGTACCCCAATTTTTGACCTAAGATCCCATTTTTATTTTTGCATTTTTTAAGATAAGTCAAGGTCACGAAATACGGTCGGTTTTAACGTCTCACCTTCGAGCTTTGACTATGCAAAGATTGTCAAGTGTTTTGAACATTTTTAGCATATGTATCACTAATTTCTAATCGCATACAAAGGTGTATGTTCATGTTTTCTTTTGTGTCATGTGCAGAGACAGGTCTGAATCAAGAGCATCAGGTGTCGCGCCTCAATTAAGGTTTTGAGTCTCCCAAGCCAAAAGTACGGTTGATTATGGATTCTCGAAGACTGATTCATCAAGGCACAACTGTTGCACCCTAAATTTCGCCCCTAATATGTTTTAGTCGCACTTTCATATCATATTTTGTTATTTGGTCACAATCATTAGTAAATATCTTCATTCATCACATTTTGCATCATTAGTCGTATTTAAGTTGACCAGAAAAAGTCAGTTTAAATCAAAGTTTGCATCGTCTTTTAGTTAAAAAATACTTGACATTTCACTTCATGCATTTTTATCTCTTTACTCGTTTCTTGCATTGCTCCAAGTTGTTTATATGTCGATAATAAAAATATTTTGATTTTATAGACAAACTGTTAAAAGCAATTCAACAATGTGCGAAAAATTAGCGAGAAAAATATTTCAAGTTTTCACCTTTTACCGATCATTTTATGAATCTGCGCTTCGCGTAGATTATGACGGTATGCTCGCTTTATTTTTTCGGTACAGTTCGAAGTCTCGTTTTTAACCTTAAACGTCTGTTTAGTCTGATATTTTTATTATTATTTTATTTTTGATTTTTGACTTCTTGAATATTTTTTCTTTAATCTTTGTGACATGTAGTTTATTTTAATATGTTCATTTTGTTTTATCGGATAAATTTTCGTCCGTTTTTTATCGTTTTCGGTCATTTTGTGTCTTTATTTTTAATTCAGAAAAAATTCAAAAAAATTATTTTAAATTGAGTTATTTTTTATACTTTCAGGTTTTATTTTATTTTTGTCATTTAGGGGCTTTTTGGTCATAAAAATAGTTGATTATACTTTGCTTTTTTCCTATTGGTTGTTGTCAATAGTTGCAGATAGATACAGAAATTTGCCAAACGAAATTGCAAATCAAATCATTTTTTCCCTCTCTTCGTTTTCCTATTTAAAGGGCCCATATTCTCTTTGTAAAGAAGAACCAACAAAAACAAAAACAAATAACATACAAAAAAAGCATTAACAGTAAATATTTTCCTTTTCTCTCAACTCTCCCCACTCTACCTTTCACTCTCTCTTGCTAGCACACGCCATCCCCCTTCTTCAACCTCTATCCATCGTTGAATCTTCATACTCCCTTCCATCCTAATTTTCCGCAAACTACATCTCCTTCCACTTCTTCAAATTACCAACTATCTTCCACCGATCCACCCCTTCGCCTATTTCTTCAACCAGGTTCCACTTTCACCTCCTCTGTTCAAATCCAGCAAATCACCATACCCAACCTTCAAAGCACCACCTTGTTCCTCCATCAATTTTGTCTCTCTCGCCTTTGAATATTTACCTCTCTCCCACAACCTTCACCGTAACCCTTCAACATTCCCTTCAATTCCTCGCAAAACAGCAACTACAAACGCTCCCTCTGTTTCCATCAATTCCGCAACACCTAGCCGTTCAACAACAACAACAACCAAGCAGATCACCAGCGAACTTCCGTCACCGATTCCATCAAATCACCACCGAGCTACCACCTTTCATCTTCACTGCAAAACCATTTCTTCATCTTTTCGTTAATTCATCGATTTATCATTCACACATTGAAATCAAGATGTCTGGGCGTGGGAAAGGATGAAAGGGTTTGGGAACGGGAGGAGCAAAACGACACCGTAAGGTTCTCCGCGATAACATTCAAGGTATTACCAAGCCCGCCATTCGCCGTCTTGCTCGCAGAGGAGGAGTGAAGTGCATCAGTGGTCTGATCTGCGAAGAAACACGCGGTGTTCTCAAGATATTTTTGGAGAATGTCATTCGTGATGCCGTTACTTACACCGAGCATGCCAGGAGAAAGACCGTACCACCAAGATGAGAACCGGTCAGACCCAAGTACGAGGTCAAGCAACTTTCGTTTAAGGCATGGATCAGATAGAATGCCTTCACAAAATCGGTAATACACTTATCTCCTATGCACTACGAAGCAAACTCGCATTACTGTGGAAAATCAGAACTTATGTATGCTTTGAAAAAAAATGTTACATATTGCTTTGGCACTTTGGCCTTTTGAGTCTGTTATGTTAAGGTACATTACATTATATAATTTGGCTGGCTTTGGAACTGATTTTTTCTGGCAGCCACGTGGCTGTGTGATGGACATTTGCTTCGACCATTTTATGTGCCTCCGAGGGCATAAAATAAGATGGTATATCTTGTTGGGAAAATCAGTTTTTTTTGGAAGAGATGCTGGAGGTGTTGATTTCAAGTGATAAAATCAATTGAAATTATGAATGAAAGATATTCGAATTTTTAGTTTCGATGAAGGTGACGATAATGCCGCATTTTATTTGCGTGTAAATCCGACCGAGAAGCTATTGAAGATAGCTTGCCATTTCCTTTTGTTACAAACCTTGTTTGAATTGGAATTTTGAGACATAATAATAATGCACTGTTGCTGCCCGTTTTTTTTAATTTGATCGATTATAGCTCAATTCAATTTTTTTCATGTTTTGAACATGTTTTTGAGTAGAACATGAATAGATGCTAATTGGTTTTTGAATATTCATAAATGGAATGAACATTTGAATTTGTTTTAAGACTTTAAATCCATGAAGTTTTTAGTTGTTGTCCAACTTTTGATTTGCATGAATAATGTTTGGTTTTTCATGGATTGAATTGAATTATAGCATGAGTTTCTTTGGCTTTGTTTATGAATTGGAATTCTTGGATAATCATCATTTGTTTGGTTCATGCTTTGAATTTAATTTCTCATTCTTGCAAAGTGAACTTTTGATTTTTTGTTTCCCGTTGTGTTTGAAATAGCGGTTGCTTTTGATACATTTGAAATAATGTGTACAATGTTGATTTTTGTGTTTACATGGAATAATGTCATGAATTCTCGATTTTTATTTGTGTAAATATTCATGTGCATTCATACAATTTCATTTCATTTCTTTATTTTGTGATTTCTAACAAAGTTTTTAATTGTTGCGATTTCATTCATTTTAATTTTTATACCGCTTATGCTACTAACAAGTTTGCTTACTGTGAAGGTTTTCGAAAATCGTTTCAAGTATCCATTTTCACATAGCGCATCAATAACTCTTACACTTCTCCCTTTTACCTTTTTATTTTATTTTACTATTCTGATTTAATATTTGGTACTGTAAATATATACTTGTACATAATATTTTGACTGTATATTTTACTTGTAAATAAATTCAGGTTTTGAAAATATTATTTTCATTGTATTGTGATTTTATTTCCAATTCCAACTAACTTCTGAAAATTGTGCGGACGCACATAAGTTTCCCGTGTTGTTAGATTTGTTGGTATATCTCTTGTGATGCAGGGATTCTTATCCGATATCGTGAGCTTTATCCATCACCTTTGCGCTTTATCTGATTCCACTCCTGACACGCTTTTCTCGTATGTGATTTATTTTCACTTGATGCGCTTTATCTGATGCTTGGAGTATTATCTTACATCTGGTTTTTTTGATGCTGTCGGCTTGCGATTTATTTTCACTAGAGGTTTGATATACTCTTAGCTTATTTATCCGTCTGTGGTTTTAACTCCAAGGGAAAGATTTAAATTTGTTGACTTCACGTCATCAAATACATCTCATCCGATCGTGCGAATACCCTTTTTTTTCATTTTCTTTGTTTGTTTACTATTTTGCTAAACTCAAGATAATTTTCCCAAAAGACTCCATTTTCAAACTCACATCTTTTAAGTCAAAACTTCGACACTAGGTCGTCGTATCCTTAAAATCTCTCCAACACCGATTTTTAGCCAAACGAACCATTTATCAAACAAACAATTTTAACCAAAAACAGATATTTCAAAAGGTTCCTGCGGAGTACCGCAGATGCATTGGGTGCTAATACCTTCCCATTGTATAACCAACCCCTGAACTCTCAATCTCTTTTAAAAACGCATTGTATTTTCATTACTTTTAAATATTAATTTACATTGCATACTTTAGGGTTTTATTTCGCTCTTTTCCCTTTTCCCTTGGAAATAATAAAGCGCGGTGGCGACTCTTGCTTTTTGTGAGTCAAGTTAATTAATAGCTTGATCTCCGATTTTCACCGCTACAGAATTGGCGACTCTGCTGGGGAATAATTGACCTCTTGCTGGTCCATCCCTAAGTGGGTTAAGCCTAATTTGTTTTATCTGTTTTATCATTATTTGATTGTTTGATTATATGTATATATTATGATTATTTGGGTGTTAATAATATTTACAAAGGACAAGTCCTATACCCGGACTAAGTTACACTTAGGAATAGGACGGGCGGTATAGTCATGTTAACTTTGAGGGAGTAATCCCGAAGAAGGAGGCATGAGATCCCCCACTCAGTGGAAGGCCCTTTTGAACGTAATATTTGTTTACCGAGTAATCGGGAATACATTATTATTTTTGACCTGGGAGCCAGAGAAGCTGGGAACCGTAGAACCCTAACCCATCTTGGCCTTTTAGGTGTAGCGCAGAGATTATAACGGAGTAATCCGGAAGTAATTGTTACGCGATGCTACGCTCGGATGAGTTTCTCTTGAGAATATTGCTGATTATTGAGTAATCAAGATGTTGGTAATATCCGAAGGAGGAATGTAGACTCTGGGAACTCTTAGAACCTTGTTCTACAGGTGTGATTAAACCGTTAGTACATACCTTGGGGGTGTTTCTTACCGTGACTCCATGCTCGTGACGTTGAACCTTTCGACTTTATTTGTGACCTTGCTTGTGGTTGTTGCATAGCCATGCATTCATGCATCCATAAAACCCTTTTCACTTGACTTTGAAGGAATTTGGAGGTCTTTCTTTGTAAACATCACAAGTTTCGTCAAGCTCAATGGATCTTGGGTGTTGATAGGGCGAAAACCCTAATCCACCAAAATGGATGATTGATCTTGATGATAACTTGATCAATGTTTGGAGCCAATTTAAAATTCATATTCTATCTTCATACTTTGATGTTTACAACTTAATATCTTGAGTTCCTTGAAAATCAAATAAAAACTCTCTTTTGCATATCATACATCATTCTACATTTTTTTGTTTCACTTTCAAAGGGTCTTTTTCCGAGTCTTATTTTTCCTTTGGTCTCACCAGTACAACACTCGCGCTAAGAGAACAATGGAGAATATCAAGCAAGAGGTTTCTGAACTCCGTAGAGAGATGACTATTTTGAAAGCTAGTGTGGAGCGCTTAACTGGTTTGGTTGAAATTCTGGTTGCCGCCTAAGTCAATCCTTCTAGGAGGGACGAAGCGATAATAAAAGTCTTCACTGAAACTCTAAAATCATTCTCTCATGAGAAGGTGATGGTTAATGCACCTAATGACTTTCCTGACAAGGTGAATGTGGGAGTGCGTTTAGAAGAAGATGTCGGAAAGGGAGGTTCATATGAAGATGGTAGCTCAGCTAATGGTGTGAAGAAGTTTGATAATAACTTTTCCAAGAAGAGAACCATAAGAAGAAACAATCATTGTCAGAATCATCATGTTTCTCCTATTCATCAACAGAATCAGCAAGTTCCTAATCAGAGGAAAACCCAGTTTGATCCAATTCCAATTACCTATACAGAGTTGTTCCCTGTCCTGATGCAGTGGAATTTGGTTCAGACCTGACCTCCACCGAAGGTTCCTGAGAAGATACATTGGTACTACAAAGCTGATTTGGCTTATACCTTTCATCAAGGTGCTCCTGGGCATGACTTGGGGGGTTGCTTTGCTTTGAAGATTGAGGTTCAGAAGTTGGTCAGAAGTGGTATCTTGTCATTCAAGGACGTTGGTTTTGAAGTTCAAATCAAGCATGCGCCAAAGAGTAAACACGATTGATGGTGGCTTTGATTTTTGAAGGATATTTTCGGTAATTCAAGTCCAGATGGAAAGCCTTCCCAGATTATTAACTTATTTCTGCTTTTTGTAATTTTTCTTGTTTATCAAAACATTGTTTGCATGTAAGAACTTGTTTGCATCTGAATGATTATCTTAATACAATGAGTATGTTTGTCTTGAAGAAATTCATTCGTTTCACTCATATTTGTTTTCAAATTTTTAAATTGCTTTTGCACTATGATACCGAATTGTTGCTCATTCTCTTGCCTAGGCAGAGATTGAAGGGAGGATGATGATCTAAAGAACACAGAATCTCTGGTTGCATGCTTTTGGATAAAATCTTGCTGATGACGTACAGGCATTGTTTCAAATCCCTAAACACTGGAGATATAAGGAAGATAATCCTTTGCTAACCCCTTTTGAGCCTTTGAAGCAGAAGTTTCTTTTCTATACGAAAAAACCTTGAATTTTAACCTGGGGCAGGGTAGTTTTTAGTTAATCTGACTGAGTGTTCAAAATTCATAAGGAAGATGTTTTTTGAAGAGAAACTACGAGGGCTATCCTTCATGTATAATGAATCAAGAGGATGTGGAACCACAATGTCAACCCTCATTCATCAAGAAACGAGGCAATCACAATCTTCTCAACAAGCAAATACAAGTTAATGTCACACATTTTGTTCAAAAAGTCAAAAATCGAGAAAAAAGAAAAGCCTGCTAAGTCAAAAAATATGAAAACGTGTGACTTAGGCAAAATTAAGGCATCCCGCTGGACTATCAATTCAAAAGGATTAGTTCAGGCAAAAGTTAGGGAAAATAAAAATTGCAAAGAAAAGGACTGCAAAGAAAAGTCCTCAGCAAAGAACAAATTGGTGACTACAAACACGAAGACATGAAGGTGGTTTCTACTCCGAAAGCCTCGTCGTTCCCTTGACCGTCACAAAATCCTTTTGAGAGATGAACACTCATGTTGAATTAACTGAACATAGGGTTGGAGAACATCACGAAGAGCGGGTGGGTACAAATATACTTTGAGCCTTTATCCTTTGTTTCTTAAACCGTGAACCAGGCCACGTTACAACCTTCAAAAGTCCTAATTGAAGCAAGGTTATTTTGAAAGCATACTTCAATGAGATAGTGTTCCTGACTCCCATGAATGTTCTAAATAGTTATGTTGGTATCATATGTTTTTCTTATACAAAAATAAATGGTGCTCTAACTCGCAAAATTTGTGCGATATCTTTTCAAAATCTTCAAGACTTACATAACTATTGCATTAGAATTTTCATTCTCATAATAAACTTTTTCTAACTACAAAACATTTGTTTGACATCAAGGAAACTCACATATAAGCATTAACGATGAGTTTATTCTTTTAAGGCCTGAAACTATGTTGAGTAATTGGCGAATCATTTCAAGAAAAAATCACATCCAGGGGCATGTCACATGAAGACCTTAAGCACATACATGTTACTTCTCCCATTTAATGCTTTCCCAACTTGTTTACCCTTTTGGGGAAAAATTTGAAGACTTTGTTGTGCCAACTACAATCAATTCGGGGCAATCACGTCGAAATTTGATGAATTCCTCTAAGAGTTTGAAGACACCAGAGAATGGTGAATGCCAGGTCTTTTGTAAAATCCTCTTGAGACGATTTCTCCCCATCAACCAGATAACTTGGGGTATGTTAGAAGTGAAGCTATTCGCAAGAATTGTCGTGCAACATGCAGCTCATCAGCAGTAAACTTGGGGCATCCAAAATTAATCCCAGGGGCAATCCAGATTTGTCAAGATATGTTTTTCATACATTGTCAGAGGGTGGTGTTCCCAGTATCTCCAGCTAAGCAAGACTTCTTTCCAGCTGAAACTTTGTTTGTGTTGTTATCCTTTCAATGGACTGTTTGCAATAGAAGACTGGACTTTGGGTTTTCTACCTGAAAATATCTTCCTCTCCAGAGATATTTAAGCCTTGTAAAAGGACCTCGCTCCAATGATGGCCTGTGTTTTATCTCCAGTAATGTTCCCATCCTATTGAGATTAGCCGAGTGTTGGGTTGTGCTATGATGTCTTATCATCTCCAGTTTATCTTATCTATTTGTTTTGTCAGCACATACACTGCATTCATTTATTCATTCACACTTGCATCATGCATGCACAATTGATTTGTTGATGTCATTGAGTTCATATACCTTGGTTATGTCTATTCAAATAGTGTATTTGATCTTTCCAAATAGAGTGTCAACTTAAGCAGAGAATGCGCCTCTTTTCTAATTCCCCGCTGAGTTAACTCTCGTGGAAGAATCTTGCTTTAGCTTTCCTTTTCCATCTCTGGATAGGATAAACCCCCATTGGAGTTGTTTCCTCATTGGGTGGAGTCTTGTTTGACTATTTTCTCTCCAGTTTATTCCTGGATTGAGCTTTGTCTCTTGTGAACGATACCCTGTGGATCTCTCTAGGCTGTGAAACCTAGATGGAGAGTGCATTTATTTTGCAATGTAAATACTTGGTTTTCTCAAGAAGGATTTATTCATGGTTCCCCATTGAAGATGAACTTTATTCCCCAGCAGTGTTATCACAACCTTCTTCTGGAATATCGACATGACAACAAGCGACTGACTCTTTATTTGAGCAGTTTGATTATTTCTGATTTCTCTACGACAAATGGCGGTCTCTTCATGAGCAGTTTGTCCATCCTCGATGAAATTATTGATTCTCACCTCCAGTAATATCTTCATGATATTTTATGGGTATCTTTGAGAAAACAGCAAACGGCAGTCTCTTCGTGGACAACTTGTATGTTGTCAACACTTTTAAAAACAACAAGCGGCAGTCTCTTCATGGACAACTTGTATGTTATCAACACTTCTCAAAACGGCAAGTGGCGGTCTCTTCATGAGCAGCTTGTACGGAAAACGACAAGTGGCGGTCTCTTCATGAGCAGCTTGTACGGAAAACGGCAAGTGGCAGCTTCTTCATGAGCAGCTTGTACGTTAGTATTTTTGGAAGACAACAAGTGGCAGCTTATCTATTTGAGCAACTTGTATGTTATTGTTACCTTTGAAAAAACAGCAAGCGGCGGTCTCTTCATGAGCAACTTGTGTGTTATTGTTATCTTTGAAAAATGGCAAGTGGCAGCTTCTTCATGAGCAGCTTGTACGTTAGTATTTTTGGAAGACAACAAGTGGCAGACTCTTCATGAGCAGCTTGTGTGTTTTGATATTCTTTGAAGACAGCAAGTGGCAGCTTCTTTATGAGCAGCTTGTGGGTTTTGGCAAAAAGTGGCGGACTCTTCATGAGCAGCTTGTGTGCTTTAATATTCTTTGAAGACAGCAAGTGGCGGTCTCTTCATGAGCAGCTTGTGTGCTTTAATATTCTTTGAAGACAACAAGTGACGGTCTCTTCAAGAGCAGCTTGTATGTTACTGACACCTTTGAAAGGAAGCAAGTGGCGGCCTCTTTATTTGAGCAACTTGTGTATCCCCAACAATAATGTCTACTCAGCAAATGACATCCCTTTCGGAAAAGTCCCGTGGGGAAGTTTGTTATTTTATCCTTTTCAAGCGATATCTTGGTTAGAGAAGAAATGTGTTACCGTTCTTGGTAAAATTCAGAAATCAGAGATGTTTATCTCCAGCCACAGTGCTGGATTCAATCATTTTATCTCCAGCCACAGTGCTGATGTCAATCATTTTATCTCCGGCCACAGTGCTGATGTCAATCATTTTGTTTTCCAGCCACAGTGCTGATGTTAATCACTTTCCAGTCTCAGTACTGATGTCCATCATTTTCTTTTCCAGTCACAGTACTGATGTCCATCATTTTCTTTTCCAGTCACAGTACTGATGTCGATCATATGCTTTTCTAGTCACAGTACTGATGTGAATCATTACCTTTTCCAGTCTCAACACTGATGTAAATCATTCAAGAGTCTCTCATTTGAAGTTTGTGACTTTGTTTCCCCAGTGGAGTTACAACCTCTTCCTCTGTGGGATTACTGTATAATGTGCTTGGTTTCTCCAGCATAGTCTGTCTCATATGGCGTCATTCCCCATAAAATTTAAAACATCACATTCATATCATATCATGAACATAATCGCGGTATCTTAAGGCCAAAAATTGTGTATTCTATATTTAAGTCCCTTCAATCTCGTCGAAATGAAGATCCTAATCTTCATATCTCCAGATAGAAGAAACTTAAATAGGGGCAGCTGTTGTACCCCAATTTTTGACCTAAGATCCCATTTTTATTTTTGCATTTTTTAAGATAAGTCAAGGTCACGAAATACGGTCGGTTTTAACGTCTCACCTTCGAGCTTTGACTATGCGAAGATTGTCAAGTGTTTTGAACATTTTTAGCATATGTATCACTAATTTCTAATCGCATACAAAGGTGTATGTTCATGTTTTCTTTTGTGTCATGTGCAGAGACAGGTCTGAATCAAGAGCATCAGGTGTCGCGCCTCAATTAAGGTTTTGAGTCTCCCAAGCCAAAAGTACGGTTGATTATGGATTCTCGAAGACTGATTCATCAAGGCACAACTGTTGCACCCTAAATTTCGCCCCTAATATGTTTTAATCGCACTTTCATATCATATTTTGTTATTTGGTCACAATCATTAGTAAATATCTTCATTCATCACATTTTGCATCATTAGTCGTATTTAAGTTGACCAGAAAAAGTCAGTTTAAATCAAAGTTTGCATCGTCTTTTAGTTAAAAAATACTTGACATTTCACTTCATGCATTTTTATCTCTTTACTCGTTTCTTGCATTGCTCCAAGTTGTTTATATGTCGATAATAAAAATATTTTGATTTTATAGACAAACTGTTAAAAGCAATTCAACAATGTGCGAAAAATTAGCGAGAAAAATATTTCAAGTTTTCACCTTTTACCGATCATTTTATGAATCTGCGCTTCGCGTAGATTATGACGGTATGCTCGCTTTATTTTTTCGGTACAGTTCGAAGTCTCGTTTTTAACCTTAAACGTCTGTTTAGTCTGATATTTTTATTATTATTTTATTTTTGATTTTTGACTTCTTGAATATTTTTTCTTTAATCTTTGTGACATGTAGTTTATTTTAATATATTCATTTTGTTTTATCGGATAAATTTTCGTCCGTTTTTTATCGTTTTCGGTCATTTTGTCTTTATTTTTAATTCAGAAAAAATTCAAAAAAATTATTTTAAATTGAGTTATTTTTTATACTTTCAGGTTTTATTTTATTTTTGTCATTTAGGGGCTTTTTGGTCATAAAAATAGTTGATTATACTTTGCTTTTTTCCTATTGGTTGTTGTCAATAGTTGCGGATAGATACAGAAATTTGCCAAACGAAATTGCAAATCAAATCATTTTTTCTCTCTCTTCGTTTTCCTATTTAAAGGGCCCATATTCTCTTTGTAAAGAAGAACCAACAAAAACAAAAACAAATAACATACAAAAAAAGCATTAACAGTAAATATTTCCCTTTTCTCTCAACTCTCCCCACTCTACCTTTCACTCTCTCTTGCTAGCACACGCCATCCCCCTTCTTCAACCTCTATCCATCGTTCAATCTTCATACTCCCTTCCATCCTAATTTTCCGCAAACTACATCTCCTTCCACTTCTTCAAATTACCAATTATCTTCCACCGATCCACCCCTCCGCCTATTTCTTCAACCCGGTTCCACTTTCACCTCCTCTGTTCAAATCCAGCAAATCACCATGCCCAACCTTCAAAGCACCACCTTGTTCCTCCATCAATTTTGTCTCTCTCGCCTTTGAATATTTACCTCTCTCCCACAACCTTCACCGTAACCCTTCAACATTCCCTTAAATTCCTCACAAAACAGCAACTGCAAACGCTCCCTCTGTTTCCATCAATTCCGCAACACCCAGCTGTTCAACAACAACAACAACCAAGCAGATCACCGGCGAACTTCCGTCACTGATTCCATCAAATCACCACCGAGCCACCACCTTTCATCTTCACTGCAAAACCATTTCTTCATCTTTTCGTTAATTCATCGATTTATCATTCACACATTGAAATCAAGATGTCTGGGCGTGGGAAAGGATGAAAGGGTTTGGGAAAGGGAGGAGAAAAACGACACCGTAAGGTTCTCCGCGATAACATTCAAGGTATTACCAAGCCCGCCATTCGCCGTCTTGCTCGCAGAGGAGGAGTGAAGCGCATCAGTGGTCTGATCTGCGAAGAAACACGCGGTGTTCTCAAGATATTTTTGGAGAATGTCATTCGTGATGCCGTTACTTACACCGAGCATGCCAGGAGAAAGACCGTACCACCAAGATGAGAACCGGTCAGACCCAAGTACAAGGTCAAGCAACTTTCGTTTAAGGCATGGATCAGATAGAATGCCTTCACAAAATCGGTAATACACTTATCTCCTATGCACTACGAAGCAAACTCGCATTACTGTGGAAAATCAGAACTTATGTATGCTTTGAAAAAAAATGTTACATATTGCTTTGGCACTTTGGCCTTTTGAGTCTGTTATCTTAAGGTACATTACATTATATAATCTGGCTGGCTTTGGAACTGATTTTTTCTGGCAGCCACGTGGCTGTGTGATGGACATTTGCTTCGACCATTTTATGTGCCTCCGAGGGCATAAAATAAGATGGTATATCTTGTTGGGAAAATCAGTTTTTTTTGGAAGAGATGCTGGAGGTGTTGATTTCAAGTGATAAAATCAATTGAAATTATGAATGAAAGATATTCGAATTTTTAGTTTCGATGAAGCTGTTTAAGACTCAAGTTTTCAATTCAACCCCCCCTTCTTGTGTTTTTCACATCTTCAATTGGCATCAGAGCGCCTGGTTCTGAGCTTAAACACTTAACCGTGTCAGTACAAGATCCAAGCATCAGAAAAACACTATGATGGGACCAAGCCAAAACATCAGCAATGACAACAATGAAGACAGGGATAGATTCAGTGGTAAACCTCCAGTCTTTGATGGAGAAAACTTTGACTACTGGAAAGACATAATTGAGAGTTTCTTTCTGGCCCATGATGCTGATCTGTGGGACATGGTGACTGATGGATACACGCATCCTGTGGATGGACGTGGTCAGAAGATAGACAGGAAAATGATATCTGATCAGCAAAAGTGTGAATTCAGAAACCACCACAAGGCTAGAACAATTCTCCTCAGCGCCATCTCATATTCAGAATATGAGAAAATATCAAACAGAGAAACTGCCAAGAATATGTTTGAATCTCTGAGAATTACGCATGAAGGCAACATTCAAGTCAAAGAAACCAAGGCCCTTGCGATCATTCAGAAGTATGAGGCATTCAAGATGGAAGATAGTGAATCTATAGAAACTATGTTTTCAAGATTTCAAATTCTTGTTGCTAGACTAAAAGTTCTTGACAAAGGGTATTCTACTGCTGATCACGTTAAGAAGATCATCAGAAGCTTGCCCAAACAATGGAGGCCAATGGTCACAACACTTAAGCTAGCCAAAGATCTCAACAAAATCTCTCCGGAGGAACTTGTTAGCTCCCTCAGAAGTCACGAGATAGAGCTAGAAGAAGACGAACCTTAAAATCAAGGTAAGCCATTAGCTTTAAAATCTAACAGAAAATCTGACTCCAAAGTTTTGCAGGCTATGGAAGAAACTTCTGATGGATCCTCATCAGATGAAGATGAACTGTCTCTGCTCTCCAGAAGGGTGAACCAACTGTGGAAGCAGAGACAAAGGAAGTTCATAAATCCCAAAAGATCAGAGAATCAGAATGAATCCTCCTCCAGATACAAAAAGTCTGAGTACTCCTCTGGACACCGAAGATCTGAAGGTTCTTTAGGATACAGAAAGCCAAACAACAAAGACATCATCTACTATGAATGTAATGAGCAAGGACACTAAAAAAGTGACTGCCCAAAGCTTCAGAAGGAAAATCCCAAAAAGAAGTTTCTCAAGAAAAAGAAGAAAAGCCTCATGGCTATATGGGATGATTCTGACACATCGGAAGCTGACTCAGAATCAGATGATGAAAGAGAAAACATAGCTCTTATGGAAAACGTATCAGAAGATAGTGAAGCTTCTGGTTCAGATTCAGAATCAGACACTGAAGAGGTATTCCCTGACTTTACCATAAAATTTACTAAGGTTGAACTTGCTGAAAGCCTAAATGAAATTCTGGAAAGGTATTAGCAGATCATAGTCAAATTTAGAAACCTGAAAAGGAATCTTGCCTCTGACTCTGAAAAGACTGAAAGTCTTAGATTGGAGAATTCTGAGTTAAGAGAAAAAATTTCAAAATTAGAAAATAATTTGCAAAACTCTCAGAAGGAAACAATCTCTGAAACTTCCAGCAATGCTGATGAGATCATCAAAGAGTATGATCACAACTTTCAGATGTTTCTAGCTAAAAACATAGACAGAAGCAAAATGGCTTCAATGATCTATGGAGTTAGCAGAAATGGCAGAAAAGGAATAGGATATCAAGGTAAGGTACCTACACCAAAAAATTCCATGGACTTAGTTATAAAACGCACACCACTCAATTCACATTTTATATATGGGCACACACATGACATAAAATACAAGGGTGGTGATTATTTTGTCAAACCAAAATTCAATCATAATTTTGTTAAAACTAACAAATCAGGACCCAAGAAAATGTGGGTACCTAAGGATAAAATCATACACGTGGCAAATATCTTTAGCAGCAAGGTTAAGACACCAATCATGGTACCTGGACTCTGGATGCTCACGACACATGACGGGAAGAAGGCATATGTTCCAAAGCCTGGAACTTAAGCCTGGAGGCCACGTGGGCTTTAGAGGCAATCAGAGAGGAAAGACCATTGGCTCTGGAACAGTAGGTAATGGAAATCTTTGCTCTATAAGTAATGTTTTATTAGTTGATGGATTAATGCATAACCTGTTATCCATAAGTCAATTAACTGATAATGGTTATGATATAATCTTCAATCAAAATTCATGCAAAGCTGTTAGTCAGAAAGCTGAGACTATCCTATTTAATGGAAAGAGGAAAAACAACATTTATAAAATAAAACTTTCTGAAATAAAGAGTCAGAATGTAAAATGTCTACTGTCTGTTAACAACGAGCAATGGATCTGGCACAGAAGATTGGGACATGTTAGTATGAGAAGAATATCTCAGATTAACAAACTCAATCTGGTCAGAGGACTTCCTAACTTGAAGTTCAATTCAGATGCTCTGTGTGAAGCATGTCAGAAAGGCAAATTTGCAAAACCTGCTTTCAAATCCAAAAATGTTGTTTCCACCTCTAAGCCATTAGAACTTCTGCACATTGACTTATTTGGACCAGTAAAAACTGCTTCAGTCAGTGGCAAGAAGTATGGGTTAGTAATCATAGATGACTATAGCAGATGGACATGGGTAAAGTTCTTAAGACACAAGGACGAGTCACACTCTGTTTGTTACCTTATGTAACTAAGTTCAGAATGAAAAGGATGTTAGAATTGTCAAAGTCAGAAGTGATCATGGTGGAGAATTTGAAAATAAAGATTTTGAATTATTCTTTAATGAAAAAGGCATTCTGCATGATTTCTCTTGTTCTAGAACTCCCCAGCAAAATGGAGTTGTAGAATGAAAGAACAGAACATTACAAGAAATGGCCAGAACCATGATCAATGAGACTAACGTTGCTAAGATTTTCTGGGCAGAGGCAATAAACATCGTGTTACATTCAGAATAGAATCTCCATAAGACCTATTATGGAAAAGACTCCATATGAATTGTGGAAGAACAGAAAGCCCAACATTTCTTATTTTCACCCATTTGGATGCACATGTTTTATTTTGAATACAAAAAATTATTTGAAAAAGTTTGACTCTAAAGCACAAAAGTGTATTATGTTAGGATACTCTGAACGCTCGAGAGGGTACAAAGTATACAATACAGAAACACAGATTATTGAAGAGTCAATTAGTGTTAGGTTTGATGATAAGCTTGACTCTCAAAAGTCAAAGCAGAATGAACTCCTTGCAGGTATGGAAGTTGAACTCACAGGTACTGAAGACAACTCATCAGAGATTCTCAACAGAGACACTCCCTCAACAGCAGAAAGAGTCACTGCAAGCAATCCAACACCTTCTGTTGATCGACTCCAGAAAAGACTATCCAGAAGCAGCATTGATTACCCAGAAGATATAATACTGGGAAAGAAGGAAGATCCAATCAGAACAAGATCAACATTCAAAAACTCTGAAGAATCTCTCATGGGACTGGTTTCTCTGATTGAACTAACAAAAATTGATGAAGCACTTCTGGACAATGACTAGATTCTGGCAATGCAAGAGGAACTAAATCAATTCACCAGAAATGACGTATGGGATCTGGTTCCCAAACCAAAAGGGTTGAACGTCATTGGTACAAAATTGGGTGTTCAGAAACAAAATGAACGAGCAAGGTGAAGTCATCAAAAACAAAGCACGACTGGTAGCACAAGGTTATAGTCCGCAAGAGGGGATATACTATACATAAACCTTTGCTCCAGTCGCCAGGTTAGAATCTATCAGACTCTTAATATCATTTGCTGTTAATAAAGGCATCACTCTGTATCAGATGGATGTCAAAAGTGAATTCTTAAATGGATATATAGATGAAGAAGTATATGTGCACCAACCCCCTGGTTTTGAGAGTTCCAAAAATCCAGAATATGTTTTCAAACTAAAGAAGTCGCTCTATGGTCTGAAACAAGCTCCCAGAGCTTGGTATGAAAGACTAAGTAACTTCCTGTTAGAAAAGGAATTCACCAGAGGGAAAGTGGACACAAACTTGTTCTGTAAGACAGTTAAGAATGACATGTTAGTTTGTCAAATTTATGTTGATGACATCATATTTGGATCCACTAAACCCTCTCTGGTAAGAGAATTTGCTAAATGTATGCAGGCAGAGTTTGAGATGAGCCTAATGAGGGAACTCAAATTCTTTATGGGCATTCAAATAAATCAAACTCCAGAAGGAACTTACATTCATCAGAGCTAATATGTCAGAGAACTTCTGAAGAAATTTGATCTCTCAGAATGTAAGCCCTTAAAGATTCCAATGCATCCCACGTGCATTCTGGAAAAGGAAGAGGTAAGTAAAAAGGTAGAATAAAAGGTCTACAGAGGTATGATTGGTTCTCTTCTCTATCTGACGGCTTCAAGGCATGACATTCTATTCAGTGTTTGCATTTGTGCTAGATTCCAATCAGATCCTAGAGAATCTCACTTAACAGCAGTTAAGCGAATTTTCAAGTATCTGAAAGGTACTGCTAATATGGGTTTGTTTTTTATAGAAAATCAAGTGATTACAGCTTAGTAGGATATTGTGATGCTGACTTTGCTGGAGACAAAATAGAACGTAAAAGCACTTATGGAAGCTGCCAGTTTTTGGGAGAAAAATCTGATCTCATGGTCCAGCAAAAGACAATCCACAATAGCACTATCAACAGCAGAAGCTAAATACATAGCAGCTGCTGGATGTAGTACACAAATGCTCTGGATGAAAAGTCAACTTGAAGACTTCAATATATTTGAGAGTAACATTCCTATCCTCTGTGACAATACTTCTGCTATTTGTCTCAGTAAAAATCCTCTTTTGCATTCTAGGGCTAAGCATATAGAAATAAAACATCATTTTATTAGGGACTATATTCAGAAAGGGATTCTTAACTTAAAATTCATTGACACAGACCATCAATGGGATGATGTCTTTACAAAACCTCTTTATGAAGATAGGTTTAACTTCATTCTGAAACATCTCAGCATGAAGGTTTGCCCAGAATAAATTGTTTTATTTACATATCGTAACCTTCAGAGTTTAGTTATTTTCTGTGAACTACTGATCAACCTGCCTTCAGAGTTTTAGAAGTACAGATTGCATCAGAATCTATCCATGAAGATATGAACGTTTCATTTCAAGGATAGAAGTGTGCTGTTCACGTAAGCAAACAGTTGTCATCCATTCATCAACTACCTTCTGAGGCTGAACATGCATTCACTTTTCTGAAAGGTCAAAAGTTCTGATTGGGTGCATTGAGACACACGTCATGGGTAACCATTCCAATATCTTTCTGAATCCCCTAAAATCAGTTATCATTAATGCTTATAATCATGACTATTTGTTTCTCTCTCTTACTGTTTATGCTTTCAAGAAAATCTATTTAAACTCAAGTTTCACTCTTTACATTCTTTCACTTTTACTCTCTCAATACCTTCTATTGTTTTCAGTTCGTACTTTCAAAAACCCTTTCACCTTTCTCAAAATTCTTGTGTGAACATGGCTTCTTCAAGCGTATAAAAACATCAGTACTCAGGAAACTGCTTCTATGGAATAGTACGAAGAACCATACAGAACTTTGCTCACTCCCATTGACAATCTGGAAGTTCTTTCAGAAATGATTGTTGACTTTGAAAGCCTTCAAGAAAACGGCTTCAATCTGTATGAAGACGTCAATGCTCAAGGTTGGAACAAATATTTTGACCATCTTCTAGGGCCAACGTTTCCAATTCTTGTCAAAGAATTCTGGATAAATTCTTCCTCCTCAAACCATCAAGTTACCTCATATGTCATGGGGAAGAAGATTGTCATTACAGAAGACCTAATTTCAAGACTTATTGGTTACAATGGTGGATGGGTCAGATGTATTGACATGGATGAAAGATGTTCTGATGTTGCTTTTATTGCAAGGGAAATATTTACTCTGGGTCTACCCTCTAGCAAGATTAGGGACCTGAAGGATCATCACAAAATTTGGGCTAAAATAATTCTGGGATGCATCAACCACAGGAAGCCAACTAGCTCTCTTGATTACATAAATATTGATCAGCAGTTTATGATATACTTTATCTCCAAGAAGACTAAGGTAAACCTCCCTCACTTGCTATTTAATCATCTGAGGACCAGTGTAAAGGAAACAAGAGAAGATGAGCGTACCAAAAGGGACTGGATACCCTTAGGAAGACTCATATCAGACATTCTGACAGAGAATAGGCTGATAGAGCATTTGACTGAAGCACAGGATATCAGCTCACTATAAGCAACTGCTGGGAAACCTCTGAACGCAAAAAATCTGAAAAAGATGAAAATCATTGAGAACATCAAGAAGGAACCCAGAGTTACTTCTTTTGCAACCATCACTTCCAGAAGAATTCATATGGATGATTTTCCTCTTTTCTCTGAGATTGACTCCAAGCTTGAGATAATCGTCAGATATATGGATGCGTGTAAGGCAGATGGCACTGCACCAGAAATAAATATCCAGGACTTGCATCAGGCTGCTCCAGAAGTTGTTTTGAAGAAGACCAAGAAAAGGAAGGCGGCAGCAGAAGGATCATCCCAGAGGACTCCAAAAGCTGCTAAAAATAAAGGTAATCCTTCCTCTGTTACTGTTTTAGAATCAATAACTATATCAACATCTGAAACCTTAACTACCCAATCAGAACATCCAACTCCACAAACTTTTGATGACTTTGACATAAGGTTTGATCCATCATAAACTCTAAGTCTAAGAGAAACTCACTCCCTTCCTATCAATCCAAATCCTGAACAAACTCAACCAGAACTTGCCAAAGTTCTGTCTGACATTGACTCTTTTGACCAAGACATTTCAGCTCCCACGCCATAAAATCCAAATCCTCAAATCCCTGATAATCCAAACTCTGAAACTCCAACAGATGTTCCACAACAAGATATTCCAATACCTCTCTCTCTACAACAAGATATTCCTCATCCACCATCACCTCAACTTGAACAACCAGAAACTTAAACTTCTGAGAATCAACCATCTGAGACCCATGAACCAGAACCTCACAATGTTTCATCCAACCAATCTGAAGAACCTACTTCAGATTCAGATACTATACCAATCCCAGGAATCACTGAACCACTTGCCATTCACATGCCTCTCACCATCCTGGACATTCCACAAATTCCTTCTTCTCTAGAATCCACACCACCAAATTCCCCTACCAGTCCAATCATCATACCTGACTCTCCCGCTCCTTCACCCAAGAGCAATTCAACTGACAACGTAAGACTTGTCATTGATCCAATTGCATTGGAAAGACTAGCTGCTATATCTCACAAAACTGCCATTCCCAAACCAAAACCAACTGAAACCACACCAGATGTTGGTACTAGTTTGTTGATGTTTGAAACAGGAATACAAGAATGGATAACCTCCTTGAAGAATTCTAGTCTAGAGATGATTAATCCTGCTGCTTCTGATTATCTATGGACAAGTTTCAGAAACTGGCTAAGTTCTGAAACACTAAAGCTAAAAGAACAGAGCTATGAACAGGTTCAACGGAATTTCAGTGCTATGCTAAAGGTTTTTGAAGACCAAGTTCTGAGCCATCTTCTCAAAGATGAGATTCTCCCTCTGGATAATGCTCCCTAGTCAGAATATCGTCCCTCAGATGAAGTTCAACCAGAATAAGAAGGTCTCTCCCTAACTGCTGCTCCAGATGAGATGATCTCAGTAGAGGAATTGGTTCAAAGTGAATAAGCTGCAGAATGCTCTGAGAAGCATCCAGATACTGAAGAATCTCCAGCTCCTTCCTATGACAGGAAAACTCTGGAAGAATTGAAGAGAGAAAATGCTGCTATCCAGGAAAGGTTGGATAAACAGGAGGACACGAACAAAGAAATCAAGAGCATTTTGAGCAAATAAGAAGAAACTAACACCCAGATCAAAGGCTTGCTGGAAGCTTTGTTCACACGCCTTCCTCCTCCCTCTTAAATTCTTTGCTGTTTTAAAATCTGTTTATCTGTAACGTTTGTTTTACATTGCTTCTATTCTGGACTACTTATCATTGTTTCTTGCTGTTTCATATAAATCAACTATTTTGGCTCTGATTATATTTCCTTTTTGGTAACTGACAAAAAGGGGGAGAAAGTAAGATATTTTCAATAACGGTTTACTGAGACAGAAGTCTCAAACATTCTAGACTACTTAACCTCTATCTTCTGAAAAGCTTGAATAGGTACAAACTCCGATGAAAGACGCAGTTAAACTCTGATGCTCAAAGACTCAAGGAACTTAGGGGAAGTAATCAACTCAGGGGGAGTTTTTCTTCTTAATTCTAAACTTTTTATTCTTTATTTTTTAATTGAAAAATCTGTTTTTTTTTGTCATCATCAAAAAGGGGGAGATTGTTAGAACATAGTTTGTTTCTACAACCCTTGGTTAGAGTTTTGATGATAACAAATACATAGAATAAATAAATACAAAGAACAAATATGCACCTTAAAAATATGTTTTATGTATGCAAAAGTTCTTATCAAATCAGCATCAGAAGATAAGCCATAAGTGCTACACACTGAAGCAATCAGAACATACGCTGAAGATTGAGGACCAAAACCTGCGCTTAATCAAAGTAAACTCTGACTTTAAACAAGAACATATCAAACCAAGTCATCAATATTCTGAAACGTCATCAGCAGTAAGGAGAAAAGATTCTGAAGCGTTACTGAACATTCAAGACAACATCAATTCCAACGGCTTCCTTCAGACAGGATCTTCTCCAAAAGGAAAGTGTGTTAATGACATTAAACATGCTTTATGATCAACGTTATTATACTGCCTATATAAACAAGTCTGCTTTCAAAATGAAGCACGTACGTACACACAACGACTTTCTAGATCACCACTCACGCATATTCAAGCTGCAAGCAAATTCATTCTTTATTCTAAGCTATAAACCTGTGTAATTTATCACAGTTGTGATAAACCGTTTTTGTTAGAAAAACAACAACACATATTGTTTTATCTTATTGAAAAAGAGATCCTTGAGATTAACCGGATTGTGGTTATACTCAAGAAGACTTTAACAATTGTTAAAGTAGCTTTTGTAATCTTGTTGAGATTAGTGGATTAAGACTTCGTTGGAGAGAGGCGAAATCACCTTGACGGGTGGATTGGAGTAGTTTGAGATTAAACGAACCAGCATAAAAATACTGTGTCATTAAGCTGTTTAAGATTCAAGTTTTCAATTCAACCCCCCATCTTGTGTTTTTCACATCTTCAAATGCAGTGATCAAAGAAAGATTGGACAAGCAAGAAGACACGACAAAGAAATCAAAGAAATGTTGGGAAAACAAGAGGAATCGAGCACTCAAATTAAGAGCTTGCTGGAAGCGTTGTTCACACGACTTCCCCTCCTCAATCTTAGTTTTTTTTAAAACTTGTTTTCTGCATTCATTTTTCTTGTTTTATTTGGCTCTGGAAGTGTTATTGCAATCAAGTTTAATATAACTCATATTTTTTACTATGAATATTAGTGTTTATATTGCTTTTTGATTCCTAACAAAAAGGGGGAGAACGTAAGATATTTCCAATAACAGTATATCGAGACAAAGTCTCAAACATTTTGAACATCATAACTTCTCATTTTTTTCTTCTGAAAGCAAAACAGGAACAAAACTCTGATGAAGACAGAAGGAGATGCATCAAAAGCTCTGATCAGAATGATCTTCAGGGAAGTAATTCATCTCTATATGAGTACTCAACTCGGGGGGAGACTCTCTAATGCTTTATGTTCTGTCTATTTTAATTGAACTATCCTAGTTTTTATCATCATCAAAAAGGGGGATATTGTTAGAACATAGTTTGATTCTACAACCCTCGTAAGAGTTTTGACGATAACAAACACAAAGAACAATTATGCACTCTAAAATTATATTATGTTTTGTAGAGAAGTTCTAATGGAAGTATATCAGAAGATAAGCTACAAGGTTGTTCCTGCTGTGAACGTAGGCTATTCTCAGAAAGTTCTGATGAAAGAAGATTAGAAGTTGCGCTAAGAGAAAGATGTTTGAACTCTGATTACATAACTCTGTAAAAGTAAGTCTAACGCTGCAAACAGGATCTTATGATTATGACCTTCCGAAGTTCTGAAGTAAGCAGCAAATGGATACCTCAATGTTCTGAAGCGTTCCAATTCATCAAAGCTATATCAAATGCAACGGCTACAAACAGACAAGGATCTTTTATTCGAGGAAAGCGCATTAACCGTCATTTATCAAGTTTCCAAATGCTCAACTATGCTGCGCCTATTTAAACAAGGAATGAGGATACATCATTTACGATTTACACAATGATTTATAACATACATCAATGTTGCTATCCTTTCTACTCCTCATTCATACTATTCTTTCAACTGTGTAATACATCACATACTGTGATACTGTTTTGTAAGAAAACATATTGTACACTTTTTTATTCATATTTTATTTAGTGCAATTCCTTGAGAAAAACCGGGTTGTGGTTATACTCAAGAAGACTTAAGTAGTAGTCAAAGTAGATTTGTAATCAAGATTGAATAGTGAATTAAGACCTCGTTGGAGAGGCGAAATCACCTTGGCGGGTGGATTGGAGTAGTTTGAGTTTAAACGAACCAGGATAAAAATCATCGTGTTATTTCCATTGATTTTTAAGATTCCAATTCAACCCCCCGTTCTTGTGTTTTTCAATTCTTCAGGTTCCACTTCAGGAACAAATGTCTCTAAGACATACAACTTCTTATCATGCTTGAGGATAATCCTTAGATTACGGTGCCAATCTAGAAAATTTGTCCTAGACATTTTTTCCTTATTAAGGATTGATCGCAAAATGTTAGTTAGAGGTGTTTATTATCATGGAAATCTACAAGAAAAATATGAAAGTATAAGTATCATTAAAACAACATATTCAATTTGGCCTTTAATCAAATATGCTCCCACTATTTTACTTAAACCAAATGACCCTCATCATTTGATTCAGAAAATCCCGTTGGAAGAATTTCTAGTGGGTCGAGATCAACATTTCACTTTGTTTTAAGTCAGTGTTAGGATGATTACACAAAACCAGATTATTTAGGTAGTGTGATACGGTGGGAGAACTGACTTGAAGGTTTTGAGTTGGATCGCAAATGTTACGGTTAGCAAGAGTCGCCACCGAATTTTCTTTTATCCAAAAGGAAAGGTGAAAAAGCACAGGAAAGACCTTTGAGATTATTTCTTGAGTTCAGGGGGTAGATTATTAAAAAGGAAGGTATTAGCACCCTTTTCATCCATGGTTTTCCATGGGCTCTTAGTTACTTGCTAGATCACTTGCTTTTTTTTGAAATTATGCTTGGTGTGGTTTTTGAAAGTATTTTGTAAAGAGGCCATTGTTTAGGCAATCTTTGTAATGATTCTTGTTTGTAAGAATGTATACAAAGATGTTTGATCTTTTTGAAAATGTTTTTAAGTTTTGTAAGATGTTTTGAAAGTGTAGGTGTTTGTTTTGAAAACAGCAAGGATGTTTTGTTTTGAAATTGAGCAAGTAATTAGGAGCATTCTACCTACTCAAAAGTCTTTCATGTTTATTTCCTTTTTCCTTTGACATTGTTATCTTACCATTGATTTGGTAAGTAACCATATCTTTGGATGTAAACGGGACGGGCGTGGGTCATCGTATAACCATGATTAGCAATGTTGCAAGGTATCTTAGCATTCTCTTTTAGGGACTAAGATCATTTGAAAGGAAACTTAGATAGCGTCATTAAGGTACTATGATCTTATATTTTGCTTTGTTTTTGCTAAGATACCACGCATGCATAATATGGCCATTTTGTAAAGGCAACCAAGTGGATTTACCCTAGGGGGTGCTTGTGTGCAAATGTATTATTTTCATGCTTGATATTGTCTTTGATTAGGGTTTTCTATTTGATTGGTTTTAGTCTTTCCATACAAATCCTAATTACTAGCATGTTATATATAAAGCAATAAATTGCGGAATTTAAAGTTACTACGCTATTACAATACTTGTGGGAGGGGGGTGTACAAATTGTAAATGGGGATTGTAAGAAAATAAACCTAATTAATCTATTACAACCATATTGAATTGGCAAAAATGTATAAGAAATTAAATGAATATAATGTACAAAATGAATATAATATACAAAATGAATAAATGTACAAGAATGAAAATGTGAAGAAAATAGATATTTGTTTGGATTTTTTTAGAGAAAATGGGTTTTGATTTTAATCTAATTAATTAAAGAAAATAATTTATAAAAAAAGGTAAACCCTAAATTTGTTTAAGAAAAGATTTTTAAACAAAACCCTAGATCTATTAGTTAAAATAAAAGAAAATAAGTTTATCAGAAAAGTGTTTTTTTTTGTATTTTTATCTTGAAAACATTTATAGTATTATAAAATATTTTTAGCCTTTTTTATATTAACATAATATATTTTAATAGGTGTAAATAGAAAATAAATACTAACCTAGTTTTAATTTAATATACAAGACTAGTCCATAAAAATAAATAATGTGTAGTTAAACAAAATATTTTTTTGTGAGAAAAATAAAATAAACCAAGTTAAAATAAAAATCTATTTTTTGTGATTTTTTAATATTAGGAAAAAAATTTATGAGAATAAAAATGAAATGAATAAAAATAAAAAGAAAAATAAATAAACTTGGGCCAGGGGTGTAAACAGTCTGCAGGGGGTTAGCTAGCAAAAATAAAAAAATAAGCCAGGCCCAAAGAGGCCCAGCGCCTGCCAAAAAGACAAAAATCAGAAAAGCAAAAATGTGAAAAAATTAAACGGGTACCACTGGGGCTCGAACCCAGGTTCCAAAGGTTACAGGCGCGCGCTTCTACCACTGGGGTGGCTATACATTCGTTAACATAGGCAAATTAATAAATATGTAAGGCAAAATGTGCCCTGATGACTTCATCTTCAACCTCCATCCAGACCAACTGTAGCTTGCTCATTTCTCATCAAAAATGAAAACTGTAAACATGAAACTTGTAGAAAATTTTCTCCCGATTTCAGAAATGTAAATCATTAAAACTATAGATCAAAGATAAGAATGAATTTTAATGGCCCTAATCTGAACCCTAAAAATCTTAGAAATTTAAGTTTCAAAATTCTCTAAGCTCAAGCAAAATTAATGGAAATTATGGACATGGTTAGCTTCAGGGCAATAATATCTACATGTTTTATTCACAAATAAACTATTGATGATGCCTGTAGGAAGATTTCAAAGTTGAGAAAACTTACCTCAAAACTGGAAATCATGTTTTGAGTTTGAGCTTGTTTCAAGTGATGGTGATAATCAGGTTAGCTTCCTTGAGGTCCCAGGAAGCTAATGCAATGCTTAGCTTGAGCAATGGATGACTGAAATGGTTTGGAGAAGTCAATGTGCAGAGCTCTGTTTTTGGAAATGGAGGATGGTGTTAATGGTGTTACAGTTCTATAACAGGGTGTGGGATCAACTCTATATGATGTTTAGAAACTTTAGAAACCAAAAGGCCAAGAAACAATTTTTTATTTATTAATAACCAAGTATTAAAATAATATTTCGCAAATAACCGCGTTTCGAAAAAAAACCCGCAAATAACCATGTTTCAGATGACTCCCCAAAGGAGGAGCCATCTGAAATGGCGCATGCACCTATATTTTAAGGGGAGGCGCCATCTCACTTGGCGCCTATGTGTTTAGGGCATGCCCTAAGCCAAGTGAGATGGCGCCTAGGTGTATTTTTAGGGAAAAAATGATATTTTTCCCGGTGCGTTGCGTGTTGGACAGAGATCAACAAAATGGACTTTTTATTAAAAAAAATAATAATTACATCCAACTGTATTACATTAAAATAACAGTAAAAAACCATATTAAAAAAAATGGATACAAAAATACTGGAAAAAAAACGGATACATCAGTGATCCCCCGGAACCCGGTAATGACCCCCGGTTCCGCATCCCCGTCCTCGCCTTTATCGTGCTGGGTGTCGTCGCGTTTCCTGCTGCGGCAAGGTCGATGGCCCAGCGAAGTCAATGCGGTCCGAATCCATAAAATCAGTCAGATCTCCATATCTAGAAGACCCGCTCTGGTACAGTCGGTTACCCATAGCCTCAAAGTTTGGTCGTGTTGGCGGTGGGTGCGGTTCCATAGTGGGTCTGTAGCATTGATCGTCTGAGTACGGTGGGTAGAAAGGAAATGGATCTTGGGGTGTTTGGTATTGAGGATATTGGGTGGTTTGGTGATATTGTGGGTGATGGTAGGTTGGGTCGGCTTGTTCGTAATCTTCCAACATTCCCATATCAGGGCTAAGGCTGGATGTTGAGGGTGCCATATTGGGATATGTGGAAGACTGAAATTGTGTGTGGGGTATGCGGGTGTGCTGGTATTGGGATTGGTATTGTGGTTGGGTTTGAGGCATATCGGGGTATTGGTAGTTTGGTGGTGATTGTGGTTGGTTGTGTGACATTTGATTGTAGTTTTGTTATGGTGGGGACTGTGGTTGGGTGTTTGTGGGTCTGTTTCTTCTTGGGGGTTGGTGGGAGGTTGATGGGTTTTGGGTTTGTTGATGGGGAATCGAGGGTTGTGCCCATTATGTGCGTGGGTCAACCAAGTACCTTGGATGAGACACGTGCATTTCTGGGTTACTAACCGACTTGTACCAAGACAAATATTGATCCGTGTGTCGCATATTACCTTGAGTAAGGAAAACTAGGAATTGTAAGACATAGCGGTGACACCTCTGCCACATCTTACACCACTCCGGAGCAAAGTCTTTTCAGTTGGTAGGACCCCACTGGGCTTCGACCCTTTTAAGATGCCACGGGGACAAACAAGTTGGATCACTTGGTATCTCTTGATGCATTCCGAACTGCATCTTCACACGGTCGCTGTGGTGCATCTCCACAATGTTGAACCGAATGATTGCAGTCTTCGCGGTCCAATTTGCTGCATCCTCCGGGTTTGGAACATGGCCCAAACCCAAATATGGTCTCCAGACGAACTGCGATAAAATGTAAATCAGGTTAATGCAAAAGTAATGTATAAATAATTTAGTTGAACAAAAGTTAAAAGCTACGACGTACGTCATCCGAGCCTAAGTGATCCAACAGGTTGCGGTAGAGTGCGACATTGAATCTTGGATTCTTGCCGTAATCCATACCCCTCACGCAGTACCTAAAGGAAATGAGAAACATTTTATTCTTAGCATATATTTTGGGAAGAGCATAATAGTTATAAATGCTATAACTTGATGACTTACTTTGTTGCATACGGGAAACCTAAAGTGTTGTTGTTGACGGGGTTTAAGGACTCTATCCTCCACCAACCCCAGGCTTGTAGTAAAAAAGCGCACCCATAAATTGTACATTTTTCCTTGACTGCGTTTTTGCACAAGGAACTGTATAGGTGGGCTAAAACTGCAGAACCCCAACTATATTTTCTTGTTTTTTCAAAATTTGTTAGTAAATGTAAGTACATAAAATTTACACTATTTCCCGTACTTTCGGGAAATAAAAATGTACCAAAAAGTATCATAAGATAAGTTCTGGCTTTTACTACCCTGTCATTCTCTGAGGAATTTTCATTTAATTCCAAACTTGCATAATGACTTTTCAGCTTAGTGAGTAGTATTCCCTGCCATCTTGCACCACCACCTTCTACCATATCCCTGCCCAACAGTTCTTCACACTGAGAGTTGGGTTGTTGAACCGACCCATTCACGGCCTTACCGTCGACAGGGAGACCTAGTAGCATGTACACATCCTCTAGCGTGATGGTACATTCACCTATTGGTAGGTGAAATGTATGGGTCTCCGGTCTCCACCTTTCTAACATTGCAAGAATGAACTTCGAGTCAATGGTGCAGTTGGAGATCTTTATGACATGTCCAAAACCTGCGTATTCCAGATATGGGACGATAAATGGGTTGGGAGCCAGGTAGTTGTGCGAACGGATTCTGAATCTTTTTGTGTCCTGAGTTCATAATGTAACATGTGTAAGATTAATTAAGATGAACAACGCGTTATTTGAAGTATGAAAAATGTATAACCAAAAAAGAAACTTACAAATGCAGTAATGTTTTCCCTTGTGCCTCTGTGAGTATCGCCCATTGTTAGAAGAGCCATTGTTTAAAATGCTTGAGAGTATAAAAGACTTAGGAAGAGATAGAGAGTATGATAGACTTATGAAATATTTCGTAGCAGAGAGTGAGACTTGTGTGGGTGTGAGAGATGTATGATATGGTATGTATTTATAGGCAAATAAGTTTGATATAGTGGTTGCTTGTGCTTGCATGCCTGCGAAGTGTCACATTTGCATGCTTAGGGGGTTACACATATGCATGCATGCATGTACAAAAAATGAAAGGTGTCACTCTTGCAGGCTAGGTGGAAGCCCATGCATGTATCACGATTGGACAGTAAGGGAGGCGCCATTGGACTTGGCGAACGAGTACAAAAATGAATGGTGTCGCCACCCCAATTGGCGAATAAGAGGTATCCTTTGTTATAGCCTAGGCTCAGGCTACGTGACAGCCTTTGGGATTCCTTTCATTATTGCATGTAAGCCCATTGGAGTTGATGGGAGGAGTCTTACAAAATACATGTATATGTGCAGACTAGGGGCAGACTAGGTGGCAGCCTAGGGGGTTACATAAGCCCATGCATGTATCACGATTGGACAGTAAGGGAGGCGCCATTGGACTTGGCGAAAGAGTACAAAAATGAATGGTGTCTCCACCCCAATTGGCGAATAATAGGTGTCCTTTGTTATAGCCTAGGCTCAGGCTACGTGACAGCCTTTGGGATTCCTTTCATTATTGCATGTAAGCCCATTGGAGTTGATGGGAGGAGTCTTACAAAATACATGTATATGTGCAGACTAGGGGCAGACTAGGTGGCAGCCTAGGGGGTTACATAAGCCCATGCATGTATCACGATTGGACAGTAAGGGAGGCGCCATTGGACTTGGCGAAAGAGTACAGAAATGAATTGTGTCGCCACCCCAATTGGCGAATAAGAGGTGTCCTTTGTTACAACCTAGGCTCAGGCTACGTGACAACCTTTGGGATTCCTTTCATTATTGCATGTAATATTATTGGAGTTGATGGGAGGAGTCTTACAAAATACATGTATATGTGCAGACTAGGGGCAGGCTAGGTGGCAGCCTAGGGGGTTACATAAGCCCATGCATGTATCACGATTGGACAGTAAGGGAGGCGCCATTGGACTTGGCGAAAGAGTACAAAAATGAATGGTGTCGCCACCCCAATTGGCGAATAAGAGGTGTCCTTTGTTACAACCTAGGCTCAGGCTACGTGATAGCCTTTGGGATTCCTTTCATTATTGCATGTAATATTATTGGCAGCCTTGGGGGGTTGCATCCTTACTTAATTGAAATTTGTAGCCTTACGTTTACCATAACATTGATTCACATAATCTGTCAAATCTTCCAACCTTCAAACCTTCTTACAACCAAACCTTAAAACCTACAAACAATCAAACATTCCAACCTTCAAATCACTCATCAAATTCAAACATTCCAACCTTCAAACATTACAGCATTCAAACCTTCATACAATCAATAAACCTCAAACATCCAACCTTTAAACCTTAAAACAATTCTACGCAATGGCCTCTTCACCATAATTTGTCGTCAAAGCACATTTCAACAGTGAGACATACATTTGTCCCACATTTGGGTTTTTGTTTAGAGACACAGACAACATCCGATTTCTCTTAAACGGGAAAGCCAATTTCTCGTACTTCAAAAAAATATTGGAGGCCAAACTTGAACGAGGCCCGGTGTCCCAGATATTTTATCAAAATCCAGTTTTCTTTAGAAACAACCAAGTAATGTTTTATAAGGTTGAAGTTCAAGATGACGAGGATCTCCAGAATATGATTTCCAGCCATGTCTATTCTGGATACGACTCTATTGAGTTGTACGTTTTGCTTCAAGAGCCTCAGGTGACACAGGAGGTTGATCCTTTGGAGAATGAACAAGATAAGGTAGATGCAGTTGATGATGAAGAAGAAGATAACGAGTTAGAGTTTGATGAAATGGTGAACGATGATTCCGACGATGATGGCATCCCTAGTATTCCTACAGACAAAATATACACACCACCTCCGCACATGACAAACTTCAACATGGGCGGAGATGAACCTTCTACTGACTTATTTTTCAATCTGTATATGCAGTCGGATGAAAATTTAAAAGAGAAGGACAAGTTTCGTAACAGAGAGGAATGCATCAGGGCCATTAAAAAATTTCACATGCTCAACTCGGTTGATTTTAAGGTGGATCGTGTCAACCCGGAAAGGTACAAGATCAAGTGTGTCCACCCTGACTGTATGTTTAAGCTGACCGCATCATACAGATTAAGGGGTGACTGCTGGGTCATAGGTTCCATGACTACCCACACTTGTGTAAGTTCCACTCAATCACAGGACCACCGAAAACTCAACTATGATCTAATCTGTCAAGAAATCCTACCCCTGGTCAGCAACGACCCATCTTTGAAGGTGAAAACAATCATCTCCCACATCACCACGGTTTTTAACTACACCCCGTCTTACCGTAAGGCGTGGTTAGCAAAGACTAAGGCGATTGAAAGGGTGTACGGAAACTAGGAGGAGTCATACCGAGAACTTCCCCGCTACCTGAATGCACTCAAGACGTATTCTCTAGGTAGTGTTTATGTTCTGGAAACATTGCCAGCGTACGCCCAAGATGGTAGTCTACTGTATGGCAACGGAATATTCAGTCGCGTGTTTTGGGCATTTCAACCATGCATCACAGGGTTTGCATCATGAAAACCAATTTTACAAATTGATGGGACTTGGTTGTATGGGAAGTACAAAGGCACGCTATTGATGGCAGTTGCACAAGATGGCAACAACAACATTTTCCCCATTGCGTTTGCCCTTGTCGAGGGGGAGACCGGTGGTGCTTGGAGCTTTTTATTGAAAAATCTTCGGACGCACGTGGCTCCTCAACCAGATCTCTGTTTGATCTAGGACAAACATGCCTCCATTGAAAGTGCCTACAATAATCCAGCAAATGGTTGACATGACCCTCCTTCTACACATGTCAATTACGTTAGGCATATCGTCCAGAATTTCTCGAGGGAGGTCAAGGACAAAACATTGAGGAAAGCGGTTATGAATGCGGGATATGCATTGACACAACCCACATTCAAATATTACCGCAACGAGATCCGTTTGTCTAATCCGGAAGCCGGTAGGTGGATCGACAATATTCCGGTGGAAAAATGGACTAGGTCATACGACAATGGCCAAAGATGGGGGCATATGACAACGAATCTTATTGAATCAATGAATGGGGTATTCAAGGGCATACGAAACCTCCCAATCACTGCCTTGGTAAAATCTACTTATTTTAGGATGGCTGCGTTATTTGCAAAAAGAGGTGAAATGTGGAATGCGGTGTTGCAATCTGGACAACTGTGGAGTGAAAGCTGCATGAAATACATTAAGGCTGAAAGTGCTAAAGCAAACACTCACATGGTTATACGGTTTGACCGACACAACCACAACTTCATTGTGAAAGAGACAATCGACCACAATGAAGGCCTGCCAAGACAAGAATACAGGGTCATTTTACCTTCTCAATGGTGCGATTGTGGCAGGTTTCAAGCATTTCGTATGCCTTGCTCTCATGTCATTGCCGCTTGTGCTCAAACCCATCAAGATGCGCTTCAACTGCTGTCAAACGTTTACAAATCTGAAACGTTGCTCAATGTTTACAACAACAACTTTCCTTTGGTGGCAAAACCAGATTATTGGCCTAAATACGACAGCGAAATAGTTTGGCACAATGACCAAATGCGAAGGAACAAGAAGGGTCGTCCCAAAAGTAGGCGCATCACAATAGAAATGGACGATCTTGACAGGTGATGGGCTGTTTATCTGTAACGTATAGCCTAAATGTAGTACTGCAAGTGTACAACCTATCAAAGTAATATATAAGATTATCGAACCACAGAGACCAATTGTCAATCTATCAACTCTATTGCTAAGGTGCTTATCTAAGGCGAATAAGGATATTGATGTGAGTGCAGTGCACAAAGTAAATGAGCGAGGGAAATAACAGTTTAAAAGACAGGTTGGAATGTAAATAATGTAATCAGATGTTGGTCCGGTCATGCGTAGATGAACCTACTTATGGGGCAGTATTTTCTATTGATAGCAAAGAATCAGTTTAACGGGAACTTGTAGCTTTTGACTACTAAGAACCGAGTTTACTCTTTAAATTAAATTCCTTTATTGTCACATATAAAGGGTGCCTTCCGCGTTAAAGAGGTAAACCTATTTTTAAGAAATTGATAGTTTTGACTTAACAGAAAAGTGATCTTACTCGGAAAGATTAACTTAAAGAGACTTTTGGCTTTTGACCAAGAGTCAGATTTCAAACCTACAAACGCGTCCGAAAAATAGTTTCAAAATCATTTTCTAAAAAGGTCAATGATTCCTATTTAACCAATCAACGGCTCTCGCTCTTTTTGTTTGGTTAAATAATAATCAAGTCGTATCATTAGTTTGGACGACTTTCGATCTTACCCAATAAACGTTAAAACACAATTGACTTAAGTTAGAAGCAAAACATCCCCAGAGTATTTTCACTAGCATGATAATTGGAACACGACCATGATGACAATCATTACATCCTAACCTTTATAGTTTAGCCAGACATAATAAGTGCGAGTCTATAAAACGTGTAGACTATGGTAAGAGCATTTAAAGTCTATAAAACGTGTAGACTATGGTAAGAGCATTTAAAGTCTATAAAACGTGTAGACTATGATAAGAGCATTTAAAGTCTATAAAACGTGTAGACTATGGTAAGAGCATTTAAAGTCTATAAAACGTGTAGACTATGATAAGAGCAATTAAATAAAGAAATGCAATAAATTAGAACCTTGCTCCGGTCGAAGACTTGAATCTGATACAAATCTACGGAAAAGTAAGGCCGGTATGATGAACTTCAACCAAAGTGCTCCAAGACTCGATTACAACTCAATCTACACCGCAATAACTCCCCGATGTGAAGAGATTATTAATTTACAGAAACTGATAGTATATGGCTTAAGATTGTACTAAGCTTGGATGAAACTAAAGAATGAGAATCGAAGGCTATTTATAGAGGAACTTTGAGGTGCGTAAGGACCAGCATGCCCCTTAACTTCTTTTGAGCGGGAGCCTTTTTGTGAAGGCCGCGGGCGCGGTGAGGATGGCCGCGGGCGCGGCGCCTGAAACCGCCACATCATGGGAACGTGGCAGTTGATCTCTGGGTGAAAGTGGGCCACGTCATCGCTTTTCCTGTAGCCAGCGCGGTGCTGAACGCCATAAGTGCAAAATATCTTGAAAAACCCTAATTTCTTGGCGTTTTGGCTCGTTTCTTCACAGAAGGCTCTGAAATGACAAGAATCCTGAAAACAAAGGAAAAAGGAACATAATACGAGAAAATGACAATAAAAACTAAGGAAAACATGTGATATTTGAGTCAGAAACATAGTGCGATTTAGTGCGATCAAATCCTCCCACGCTTAGACCTTTGCTTGTCCTCAAGCAACAACTCTTAAAAGTAGATGAAAGAAAATTATGGTGTATACAGGTTTTGGGCAAAGAGGGCTTCTAAGTCCGAGTAAGGGTGTGTCGTCAGGCACTAACTATCTGAATCAAGGGTATCGTAATTACACTACTCGCAGAAATGCGGACATAAACCTCATAAGTATACAGATTGATCCAAATATCCTTACTATGCTAAGACTTCTTTTTGTACGAGGTCCTTTTTCATTCAGGCGCAATCACATTAAGCCCGTTATCCGTACATACTCATGGTGTAGTGACCGGTTAGTGACTCTGATCTCAAGTGATGGGATTCTGGTACAAGAGTTGGTTTAATCCCTTTTTATTTTACCCATTTGCAGTTGCGGGGGATCGGACCGTAGTCCGCCCTACCAAGTTCAGCACCAGATACCTCTGAACCAACTACAACAGATATGCCTTATATATTTTTTTCTTTGTTTTTGTTAGTGTTTACAACTTTCTTGAGTTAAGTAATCTTTGTGAGGATCACCCAACTCGTAGTCGTATTCATACTTTATTTTGTAACTTTTAAGGCAAAAATAGAGATCATCCACTTATATTCATCGATCCCACACTTAGAGCATGCTTAGGCCGAAGCTGACTGCTAAGATAAACTACTTGAAGACCTATTTGTACAGTTTTATTCAAAATCATAGCATATTGGGGAGAAAGGATCTAATCTAAATATTCAAAAAGGTTTATGGTGTAAAAATGATAACGAATTTTTCAAAAAGTGAGTGTCCGAGAAACAGACCCTATCTAGGACCTGTCTCATAGCCCAAATCCTTAAAAACAACCATAAATCTTTGAAAAATAAAAATTTTTGTAAGGCTAAAAGGTGGGGGAAATGAAAGGGTACACTACGCAGAAAGACTCGCCTATCACATGCATTTTATTAACTATGAATATAAAAAAGGAAAAATGCGGAAGGGAAATAAAAGCAGGAAAAACGGAAAATAAAAGTGAAAAATAAAAGCGAAAAATGGGAAATAAAAGCGATAAATGCTCCTCCCACACTTAAATCAGACATTGTCCCCAATGTTCCAAAATAAGGTAGGAGGAGGTACCTGAAAACACTAGTGGGGGCCACTAGGACCTTCACCATCCTGGTTGGTACGACCGGAACGGCGGCTACGGCTGCGACGGCGGCTATCTCGGTCCAAAACAAGCTGCTCCAGTCTCTCTGACAAGGCGGCATTTGCCGCTTGTAGCTCTTGGGTCCGACCAATGAGGGTGCCTTGGGTTGCCTCCATCAATTGGAAGTGACGAGCGTATGTGGTCTGGTGTAGGTGCTGTTCTCTCTGAAAAGCCAGCTGACTTTCCATAATAGTGCGCAGAGAGCTAGCATTTTGTTCTTGGGACGCTTGCATGAAGGCCATGTTGTCGGCCGCCTGTTGCTGCAAGGTAGCAAGGAGGGTGTCCCTCTGGGCCTCTCGGGCCATATGCTCACGCCACATGTCCTCAGTGACATGGAAGCTAGGAGCTGTACCTGCATGTGGGTTAGAGGTTGAAGGTGCCGTGTGTGAAGGTGAAAAATGGGGTGGTTCCTCTGTTTGGAAATCGTACTCATCATCAGTGTTGTTACCCTCATTGAAAGGTAGATTTGGGGGCAACGGACCAATAAAAGCAGGAGCGTTGAGATCGTAGGTCCAGTTACGCTCAAATCTAATATCAGTACGACGGGTGCAAGGCATAACAACACTGGGTATAGCAGCACCTCCAACCATGAGGAAGTAACCACCTTCCTTCCTCGTCTTGCATAAACGCATATCCCTGAAAAATTTAAGATTTGCAATCCGAGGAGGAAGTGGTTCTAGGGTGGCAAGTTCCGTATCCAATCCTATGGCACGGGCAATAGTGGTAATCAGTCCACCAAAGGAAATCGGCCCACCTTTTCTTAAAACATGGTGCATGTGGGCAATCATGAATGGGACGGGATTAACTTTGGTGTCTGTGAGGCAGCTCTGCATGATAATTAATTCTTTAGCATTCACCTTGTTTGGGTTTTCCCGAGCAAAGATGGTGGATGCTAAAAGAAATCTAAAGACACGAAGGGCAGGATTGTGGATGTGAGAAGCAAGAAGGCCATCAAAAGATGTTGCATTTTGTTTAGTAATTCTGGCCCAAAATGCTTCAAATGCCCAATCCGTGTCTAAAGGTGCTTCACAAATGGCACCATCCCCATAAGGCAATCCTAACATGGCGGCTAGACCGTCAGTGGAGTAATCATATTCGACATTAAACATTCTAAATTTGACTCCACCTACGGTGCTAGCAGTGTTAGGGGAGACGTTATAAATTAAAGAACTTAAAAACTCGAACGTCAGCCTAGGGTAGGTTGGTGCTTGAGTAGCAAAAATATCATGCATACCTATTTTATCTAGAAGGAAGAATACACTATGGTATATACCTAATGAATATAGACAGTTTTCATCGATATACCTGGTAGAGTGTATTGGTGTTGTCAGCAATTTTTCAAGCCGCTTTAGTTGCCTTTCTCCGGCTTGACCACCACGTAAAATGTAACCGTGATATTCCATAGGATTTTCTTGTGGGTAAAAAGAGAGAAAGAATGGGATGTAGAAGTAATGAAGGTGTGAGGAAGAAAATGATATAGTAGGGGGTATTTATAGGAAGGGAAGAAAGAAAATGGTGGTTGTAAATATTTATGATGAAAATAATGGAAATAAATGTAGTGGGTTGGTAAGGGTAATAAAGTGGGTTAAAAATGGAAGAAAATGGGATTGGGAATGAAAAAAGTGGTAAAATGGGGGGAAAAACGAGCTACTAGCCGTTAGGTTACCGTTGCGTCACCGCGGGCGCGGCAGGGCCTACCGCGGGCGCGGTGAGGTCGAGGTCAGTTGGGCTGGCCTGACTTTCTTTCCATTGGGCTTTTTCTTCCTCGCCATTATCTTCAATTTCTGGAGGTGTACCTATTTTTCTTATAAATGTGCATATATGTACGTGAATACATATACACATGTTTATTTATTTTATTTTTATATTAAAACTATGGTGACCTAGAAAAACAAAAACATTAGTAAATAAATAAAACATATGCATATATATATATATAGATATAGGTACGGACATTGGGTCATCAAAATAAATATTAACAACTTAGGAAACAGATAATGCAAAAATAAAAATGAGTCTGAAAAGGAAATCAACATAATACTAATAATACTGAAACTAGATATCTTGTGAACAATAAAGATCTATTGCCAACCGGTAGGATGCTCTGCAGGAGTGCCTGGGCCACGCAGCTCAGTCAGCTGGCGTCGAATCTCTGCCACCTCGTGAGCTAATTCATCTAACTCACCAGCAAAGGTAACATCATTCACTTCCAACTGCAAATGAAGGTCAGCCACCTCATTGCGGAGAGTGGTTATCTCAGTGCGCATAGCAGTCAATAGAGTGCGAATATCAGGTTCCTGCAAGCTGAGGTTATTAGTAAGTACAGTAGTGTGTGTAACCTCGGGTCGGGATGTGTGATCCGGAGCGGAGTCCTCGGAAGCAGGTGTGTAGTCCTGAGTGGGATCTTCGGAAGCAGGAGTGTACTCTGGAGTGAGATCTTCGGAAGCAGGAGTGTATTCTGGAGTATACTCTTCGGAGGCAGGAGTGTATTCTGGAGTGTACTCTGATATCTCACCCCAACCTTCTACAGAATAGTTCCAGTTAGCAGAGTTGGAAACACAAGTCATCTGAGGGTCTGGCATGGTGAAGGTGTAAACTGTCTGGTCATTGATAAGCAATCTGTACCGATATGGGTGGAAAGAGGCCCTCCTCATGAATCCACGATCCATGCAAAAGTCTAAATCCAGAAAAGTATATCCACAGTATGGGGTCAGCTGTGCTATCATACTGTCTAAACCCAAAGCAGAAGCTATCTGTGTCACATTCCCTCCGGAATGAATGAGCCCTACAGCGGATCGAGCAGTCTTCTCGAGGCTCTCTATCAGAAAACCTCCACTAGCTATAGGTCTGGACTGACTAGCACAGTATAGGAAAAGGATCTCCTCAGCGGTGACCAAGTGGTCACAGTAACTCCTCCCAAAGAAAGTGTGGCATAGGATCATCTCGAAGTATCGGAAGGCCGGGTTATGGATCTTCCGGGACAGCTGGGTAGAGGGGTCAAGACTGGCTCTATCAGTAATGTCCTACCAAAATTTGTCAATGTCTCTGTCCATGTAGCAACTCAATGGGAACTCAGTTATAGCGGTCGGTCCAGTTTGGAAACCAAGTAAATCCCCAAATTCTTTGGTGGTCAGGGTATACTCGGTGCCAAACAATCTGAAACTCAGGCGTCCTTGCTCATCTCCTTCACCTACTCGTGGATTATAGTCCATAGAGCTAAGAAACTCCAGAGTAAGGTTCCTGTAGGTTTTGTGGACATCATCGGCATAAGAATCCCAGCTAAGTTGGTTGCATAGATACCGAATACTTGGCTCAATCCCGAGTGCCTCCATGCAGCTCTGATCGGGGTACCTAGTGGGTACCATAGGTCTAGCAGATAAGGTAGCAAATCGGGCCTTTTGCGCTTCATCTCTGAAAATCACAACCATACCATCGGGGTGATGCATCCTGAAAATATAAACACAAGAAATTAGTCTAGATAAAATATATAAATTACTAAAATAAAATAAAATAAAATAAAGAATAAACCATGGGTTGCCTCCCATGCAGCGCTTGTTTAACGTCGTTTAGCTTGACGATTAGATCTTACTTTATGTGGGCATTGGTGGGTCTATAAGAATATGACTAGAGTAGTCAACAGGCAAATCGCCTCCTTTGTAGAGCTTCAGTCTTTGTCCATTTACCACAAATGGAGCACATGAATTGTTTTTGATTTCTACTGCTCCAGATTTTAGAACTTTTGACACTTCAAATGGACCTGTCCATCTTGAACGAAGCTTACCAGGAAAAAGTCGTAACCTTGAGTTAAATAGGAGAACAGGATCACCAATGTTGAAATCTTTCTTGATGATTTTTTTATCATGCCACATCTTGGTTCTTTCCTTATATATGATGGCATTCTCATAGGCATTCAAGCGAAGCTCTTCTAGCTTGTGAATGTCCAGGATACGTTTTTCTCCGGCTTTCAGGTAATCTAGATTCAAGGATTTAATGGCCCAATAGGCTTTATGTTCTAGTTCGAAGGGTAAATGACAGGACTTTCCATAAACCAATTGATAAGGAGTTGTTCCAATAGGGGTTTTATAAGCCGTTCTATAAGCCCATAAGGCGTCTTTAAGTTTTCCAGACCAGTCTTTTCTGGATAGTGATACGGTTTTTTCTAGGATCTGCTTAATCTCCCTATTCGATACCTCTACTTGGCCACTGGTTTGCGGGTGATATGGTGATGCTACTCTATGTTTTACTCCGTATTTGCTTAGAAGCTTGTAAAATATCTTAGATATAGAATGAGATCCTCCATCACTTATGACTAACCTCGGGGTTCCAAACCTAGGAAAGATAATATTCTTAAACAGTTTGATAACTACCTTGGTATCGTTTGTGGGTGATGCAACAGCTTCGATCCACTTTGAGACATAATCGACAGCTACTAGGATATACTTGTTACCCATTGAGGAAGGAAAAGGTCCCATGAAATCTATACCCCAGACATCAAATATTTCCACTTCTTGGATGTTACTTAAAGGCATTTCATCACGTCTTGAGATGTTCCCAGTGCGTTGGCATCAGTCACATTTTTTAATGTAAGTGTGGACATCGCGCCATACAGTAGGCCAATAAAAACCTGCTTGAAATATTTTGGCGCATGTTTTAGACGTGCTTGCATGTCCACCATAAGGTGAAGCATGACAATGTTTAATGACATTGCCTACTTCTTCCTCCGGCACACATCGTCGGAATATATTATCTATTCCTCTTTTGAATATGAGGGGTTCATCCCAAAAGAAGTGTTTAACATCTCTGAAAAACTTCTTCTTCTGTTGGTAGCTTAAGTCGGGGGGTATGATATCAGCGGCTAGATAATTTACAATATCTGCGTACCATGGTATGTTGTTCATGGTTGAGATTTCCTCATAGGTCTCTTCTTCAGTTGAGTTTATCCCAGCTATTAATCTTTCATAAGTAGAGTCATCGTCTATAGGTATAAGTTCAGGCTTAAGGTGTTCTAACCTAGAGAGATGATCAGCTACTAAGTTTTCAGCTCCTTTTTTATCCTTAATATCCAAGTCAAATTCTTGGAGTAAAAGTACCCATCTGAGCAATCTAGGCTTAGCATCTTTCTTACTTAACAAGTACCGGATTGCTGCATGATCTGTGTATACTATTATTTTTGCTCCCACCAAATAAGATCGAAATTTATCAATAGCAAAAACTACGGCTAGCAATTCTTTTTCTGTGGTTGTATAATTTAGCTGGGCGGCGTCTAGTGTTCTACTAGCGTAGTAAATTGCATGCAGTTTTTTGTCTTTTCTTTGCCCTAGTACAGCCCCTACAGCGAAATCACTAGCATCGCACATGATTTCAAAGGGTTGTGTCCAATCAGGTGGTCTTATGATAGGTGCTGAAATAAGAGCTTGCTTTAAAACTTCAAAGGCCTCAAGACATTTTTGGTCGAATTCAAACTCGACATCCTTCATCAATAAGTTAGTTAAAGGTTTAGTTATTGCGGAAAAATTCTTGATGAAACGTCGGTAGAACCCGGCATGTCCTAGGAAACTTCTTATTTCCCTAACGGTCTTAGGTGGGTTTAAGTTTTCTATAACTTCTATCTTGGCCTTATCGACTTCTATACCTCTTTCAGAAATAATGTGTCCCAAGACTATCCCTTCACTTACCATAAAGTGGCACTTTTCCCAATTCAACACAAGGTTTACTTCCACACATCTTTTTAAGATTTTCTCCAAGTTCGAGAGGCAGTTTTTGAAATCAAACCCACACACTGAAAAATCGTCCATAAATACTTCCATAATTCCATCTAGGTAGTCTGCGAAAATTGACATCATACAACGTTGGAAAGTGGCAGGTGCATTACAGAGTCCAAAGGGCATTTGTCTATAAGCGAATGTTCCATAAGGGCAGGTAAATGTGGTTTTTTCTTGGTCCTCTGGGTGAATAGGGATTTGGAAAAATCCCGAATATCCATCAAGATAGCAGAAACATGAGTGTCTTGCTAGACGTTCAAGCATCTGATCTATAAATGGGAGAGGGAAATGGTCTTTCCTTGTTGCCTTATTCAACCTTCTGTAATCTATACACATTCGCCATCCTCCTTCTGTTCGTTTTGCCACATGCTCACCTTTCTCATTTTTTAGAACAGTGATACCTCCTTTCTTGGGTACCACATGGACTGGGCTTACCCATTCACTGTCCGAAATTTGGTATATGATACCAGCCTCTAATAACTTAAGAACTTCTTTCTTGACTACATCACTCATGATAGGGTTTATTCTTCTTTGATGTTCTCTTGAGGGTTTCGAATCTTTTTCTAGCATAATTCGATGCATGCATACGGATGGGCTTATACCTCTTAAATCTGAAACTTTATACCCTAAAGCTGAGGGATATTTTCGCAAGGTATCTAATAGTTGATTTGTTTCTATTTGGTTTAGAGTGGCGCTAATTATAACAGGTCTATTCATCTCCTCATCCAAAAACTCATATCTTAGATTCTTGGGTAGTTCCTTAAGTTCTATAGTGGTTTTCTCAACACGTGGCATAAGGTCATGGGTAAGAGCTAAGCATTCGAAAAGGTTGTCGTCAATGTACGGTTCGATACTCTCAAATCCGTCATCCTCTAAAATAGGGGTTGATGGTAATTTGGTTAAGAATTCGTTTTGTTCGAGCTCATTTACACATTCATCAATGATGTCGATGGCATAGCACGCATCTCCTATCACTGGTGCCATTAGAAATTTTGATAAAATGAACTCAATCTTTTCATCTCCTACCTCGAAAGTCAGTTTCCCTTTCTTAACATCTATTATAGCTCCGGCGGTCGATAGGAAGGGTCTTCCTAAGAGGATTGGGATGTCTTCATCTTCTTTGATATCCATTACGACGAAGTCGGTCGGAATGTACAACTGACCAATCTTGACAGGTATGTCTTCTAAAATACCCATGGGATATTTGACAGATCTATCAGCTAGTTGTAAGGACATCTTAGTAGGTTGAAGTTCTCCTAATTTTAACCTCTTACAGACGGCCAGAGGCATCAGACTTACGCTTGCTCCTAGGTCTAAAAATGCTTTGTCTATCATATGGTTACCTAGGATGCAAGGGATAGAAAAACTTCCAGGGTCTTTATCTTTCTTGGCGAGTTTATTTTCAGATATAAAATGACATTCTAAAGGCTTGGGATCATCGAGTCGTCGTTTATTGGTCAAAATATCTTTCATAAACTTAGCATATGATGGTATCTGGGTTATAGCTTCAGTAAAAGGAATCTCAACATGGAGTTTCTCTATTACCTTAATAAACTTTTGGTACTGGTTTTCTACTTTGGTGTTTTTCAGCCTCTGTGGGAATGGAATAGGTGGTTTATAAGGTTGTTGAGTGTTTTTCTCTACTTCTGGTTTTGATTGCTTTCCTGGTTTCTCTGGTTCCTCCACCTGGTCTTTGGGCGTAGCATCTTCCATAGGTTTTTCTGATGTGCTTAAGTCAGGATTTCTAGGTCCTTCATAAGCGGTTCCACTTCTTAGTGTGATAGAATTTGCTTGGCCTTTTGGATTTGGTTGAGTTTGTCCAGGGAATTGTCCTCCAGGTGCAACTTGTACAGAGGTGTTTTGTGCTACTTGGGAAATCTGAGTCTCAAGCATTTTGGTGTGGGTTATTATCTGGTCAAACTTGGTTGCTAGTTGAGTAACCAGTTCGTTCGTGTGAATATGTTGGTTCATAAACTCCTTATTTTGCTGGGTTTGAGCTTGAATAAAGGTGTCTATGGTTTCTTTAAGGTTTGGTCTTGGGGGTACTATTTGCATAGGTTGGTTTTGTTTTTGCGTTTGGAATCCTTGAGGTCTCGAAGGTCCGGGATTTTGGATAGGGTTGTTGTTTTTGTAAGAGAAATTCGGGTGGTTCCTCCATCCAGGATTGTAGGTATTCGAGAAAGGGTTCCCTTGAGTATAGTTAACTTGGTCTGAGCTTGATTCGTTCAAAAGGTTACAGTCAACGGTTTGATGTCCTTGAGTTCCACAGAGTTCGCACTCCGATTGGATTGCTGCTACTGTGGTTGGGTTTTGAGACATGTTCTCGACTCTCAAGGCTAGGGCGTCCATCTTGGCATTGATCATGTCCATGCAACTTACCTCATGCTTTCCTCCATGGCTCTCCTTTTTCTCTACTGTCGCTCGTTCTAATCCCCATTGGGCGTGGTTTTGGGCCATGTCCTCTATTAGGGCACAAGCGTCAGGGTAAGGTTTGTTCATCAACGCTCCGCCAGCGGCAGCGTCTATGGACATCTTTGTGTTGTAATGGAGTCCATTATAGAAGGTATGTATGATTAACCATTGCTCTAGGCCATGGTGCGGACAGGCTCTTAAAAGTTCTTTATATCTCTCCCAGGCATCAAAAAGTGATTCGCCTTGGTTTTGGGTGAAACAAGTGATCAGGTTCCTAAGAACAGCGGTCTTGCTTGGTGGAAAATAACTCGCAAGAAAAGCTCTCCTAAGGTCTTCCCAAGTTGTTATTGAGTTAGTTGGAAGGGCGTCTAACCAGTCGTGAGCTTTACCTCTAAGGGAAAAAGGAAATAGTCTTAATCGGATAGCTTCGGGCGTGGCTCCATTTGCCTTAAGGGTGTCAGCTAACTGGATAAATACCTTTATAGCAGGGTTTACTATACTAGAACTAGGTTCCTCGTTAGATGGTTGGGCGAATTCCTTGAGCGGTCTTTGGTTACGATCTTCTTCCATAGCTCTTCTTATCTTGCGAATAAAAAGACGGGCACGAGCGTAACGTTCAGGTTCTACTAAAGGATCTATTAGGTTGCCGGTGCTACGATTTCTACGCATCTACCGGCTAGAATAGCCTTAGTCTAAACGGGATAACAATAGGGTACGAAATTTGACGAAGTTGGTCCCCGGCAACGGCGCCAAAAACTTGATGGGCTGTTTATCTGTAACATATAGCCTAAATGTAGTACTGCAAGTGTACAGCCTATCGAAGTAATATATAAGATTATCGAACCACAGAGACCAATTGTCAATCTATCAACTCTATTGCTAAGGTGCTTATCTAAGGCGAATAAGGATATTGATGTGAGTGCAGTGCACAAAGTAAATGAGCGAGGGAAATAACAGTTTAAAAGACAGGTTGGAATGTAAATCATGTAATCAGATGTTGGTCCGGTCATGCGTAGATGAACCTACTTATGGGGCAGTATTTTCTATTGATAGCAAAGAATCAGTTTAACGGGAACTTGTAGCTTTTGACTACTAAGAACCGAGTTTACTCTTTAAATTAAATTCCTTTATTGTCACATATAAAGGGTGCCTTCCGCGTTAAAGAGGTAAACCTATTTTTAAGAAATTGATAGTTTTGACTTAACAGAAAAGTGATCTTACTCGGAAAGATTAACTTAAAGAGACTTTTGGCTTTTGACCAAGAGTCAGATTTCAAACCTACAAACGCGTCCGAAAAATAGTTTCAAAATCGTTTTCTAAAAAGGTCAATGATTCCTATTTAACCAATCAACGGCTCTCGCTCTTTTTGTTTGGTTAAATAATAATCAAGTCGTATCATTAGTTTGGACGGCTTTCGATCTTACCCAATAAACGTTAAAACACAATTGACTTAAGTTAGAAGCAAAACATCCCCAGAGTATTTTCACTAGCATGATAATTGGAACACGACCATGATGACAATCATTACATCCTAACCTTTATAGTTTAGCCAGACATAATAAGTGCGAGTCTATAAAACGTGTAGACTATGGTAAGAGCATTTAAAGTCTATAAAACGTGTAGACTATGGTAAGAGCATTTAAAGTCTATAAAACGTGTAGACTATGATAAGAGCATTTAAAGTCTATAAAACGTGTAGACTATGGTAAGAGCATTTAAAGTCTATAAAACGTGTAGACTATGATAAGAGCAATTAAATAAAGAAATGCAATAAATTAGAACCTTGCTCCGGTCGGAGACTTGAATCTGATACAAATCTACGGAAAAGTAAGGCCGGTATGATGAACTTCAACCAAAGTGCTCCAAGACTCGATTACAACTCAATCTACACCGCAATAACTCCCCGATGTGAAGAGATTATTACTTTACAGAAACTGATAGTATATGGCTTAAGATTGTACTAAGCTTGGATGAAACTAAAGAATGAGAATCGAAGGCTATTTATAGAGGAACTTTGAGGTGCGTAAGGACCAGCATGCCCCTTAACTTCTTTTGAGCGGGAGCCTTTTTGTGAAGGCCGCGGGCGCGGTGAGGGTGGCCGCGGGCGCGGCGCCTGAAACCGCCACATCATGGGAACGTGGCAGTTGATCTCTGGGTGAAAGTGGGCCACGTCATCGCGTTTCCTGTAGCCAGCGCGGTGCTGAACGCCATAAGTGCAAAATATCTTGAAAAACCCTAATTTCTTGGCGTTTTGGCTCGTTTCTTCACAGAAGGCTTTGAAATGACAAGAATCCTGAAAACAAAGGAAAAAGGAACATAATACGAGAAAATGACAATAAAAACTAAGGAAAACATGTGATATTTGAGTCAGAAACATAGTGCGATTTAGTGCGATCAACAGGTTGGAAAGAAAGTGTGGTTTATGCCGTCAGGTCGGACACAATCACAAAAACTGTCCCAATCGGGCGTCTGGCTCGACCACATAAATATTGTAATACATAAAATCTTTTCATAATTATGTTGTAAACATTTGGGTTTTCCGTTAACAGATTTTGCTACAATTAATAAAACGCGTACAACAATAATTAACGATATTCAATCTAGGAAATTACAACTGTTAACACATTTTCATCTGACCCATGCATCATCAACATTACATCACTGTCTGTTTTGACTTCCTCCAACCACACATTAGGTCTTCTTGTCGCATGTGAGGTTGTTGTTCGTTTTCGCTGGATCCTTCAAATTTTCCCCCCCTCCGCAATGTCTCCATCTAGCCATCGCATCAACTCCCGCTTCAGACGCTCCATGGAGTGAATGTGCCAGAATTTCATTTTCATCGCAGGTTTCGTGGCAGAGAAGATAACGTAACCATCTCTGCTAAAAATCATAGGCGACATCATGACGCAAATAACAGAGTACAAAATAAAAATACAGTGCGATAAAGTGTGAGAAATTTCGGAGAAACGGACGAATTATTTATAAAACAACATTTTGCCCTAGTTTTTCCCTAGGAGCCAAGTGAGATGGCGCCTCCTCTCACTTTTAAGGAGCATGCGTCATCTCACTTGGCTAAAAGCCAAGGGAGGCGCCAAGTGAGATGGCGCCTAGGGAAAAACCCTAGGTGGAGGCGCCAAGTGAGATGGCTCCTCCTTTGGGGAGTCATCTGAAACATGGTTATTTGTGTAATTTTTTTCGAAACCCGGTTATTTGCGAAATATTATTTTAATACATGGTTATTAATAAAAAAAATCCAAGAAACGCACAAGTAGATTATGAGTTTCAAGTTTTTGGTCAGTTTGTATGAAAATGGAAGTGTGAAGTGTGATTTTGAGTTCTAGGTTCTGTCAAGGCTTGAGCATTCGTGTGTTTGGGTCAAATGTTTTGTATATGTATAAACAAAAGTGTTTGAGTGCATTGGCAAGTCAGAATTACAAGTTCTTAGCTTTTGGCTAGGTTACTTGATTTTGAAGAAAAGAGGGAAACAAGTTTCAAGGAGAGGTACAAGCATGGGTGATTGTAACTGTTTGAAACATTTCTCATGAGTTATAGGACCTGTTTTATCAGAAGAGAACAAGTGCAAGACTCAAGAACAAGTTTTGTATAAAAAGTCACTTTATCAAAATGGCAATGTAACCTTTCTTCCCAAAATGGATATAAAGCATGTCCATGCATTGAATGCTTGAAGTGAGGCCTCTAACAACTGTGTAAACCATTAATTACGGAGTTCCTAACAAGTTTGAGGCCTGCAAAGTAGAGTTAATGCATCACAACTTTGAATTTGAATTTTGTTTATCACTAAAATGACTTGTAATTAAAGTGATAAAACCCTAACTTCAGCTCTTTGATTCTCCCTACTCAAGAATGATCTCAAGGAGTTCTTGGACATTTTGGAAAGCTTTAAATGTGCTCTGCAACCCATCTTTTAATTGATTTTGAATATTCCCCTTGGAACTATATGAAAAAGTGCCATGAAGTTGGGTCAAAATCCTGACCAAATTAGGGCAAAATTTCACTAAGTGTTTTGTTTCATGACCACATGTTCTTTAAATTATAACTTGAGATCCAATCACTTTTGGGAGAAGTTTTGTGAAGCAAAGTTGTAGATTTCATGGAGATCTACAAATTTAATTTTGGAAGTTTCTCTTGAATCACTTTGCATCATAGTGAAAAATTTGCTCAAAGTTATGAAAAAATAAGAAATTTTCAACACTTAGAAAAATTTCTAAGTTTAGAAATTTTGACTTTTCAAAATGAAATCTTGACTTTTTGATTTCTTGATGAATAAGTTTCATATATTGACATGTTTTAATGAATTGTGATCGTTGGCATTTGAATTTGACTAAAAAGTCAAAGTTTGACTTTTTAGTATACAGTTGACTTTTGATCAGTTGACTGGAAAATTCATCTGTCAATGCAGTGGACTTGTAATGTTTGGAACCATGTCATTAGGTCAAATTATGCAATTGGACTCTTGAGATCATTTCTTAAACCAATTGACCATTTTCTAGGTCAAAAATCAGAAATTGCCCTTTCCCAGTCAAAACCCTAATTTTGACCATTTTGCCCTTTGGAGATTTGATCAAATTTCTTGAGGAGTTGTGGTCCAAACTTGATCAAATGATACATATGAGTTTAAAATGTTGATATGGATAAAAAAATTATGAAGTTTGACTATGAATTGGCCATAGTTGACTTTTTTCCCAATACAATAGATTTTTAGGTCAATTGCTCAATTGATTGAGCAGAAGTGTGATCCAAGACTCGAAACTTGACATGAGTAAACTTGGGGGTACATAATGATCCATGAAAACAATATGGGGAATTGGAAGTCCAAATATCCTCTGTAATCTCAAACCCTAATTTTGGTCATTAGTGCTTAAGGAGGTGTCTTCAGCTGATCAAACCCTAGTGCTGCAGTCTTGAGCCCAAGGAGATCTTTTGAGCAAATTCTTGATAAGTGATAGGGAAATTTTTTGGGTACAACAGCTACCCCTGTTAAATATTCTTATGCCTGATGAGTTAGATTGGCTAGTTTTTTCCATTCGTGACTCGAAGGTGGAAGATGATTGAACACTAGGGTGCCCAGAAATTTGCACTCGGTGATGCGATGGTAGAGGGAATGGGCTTAAAGATGCCATTTGGAGGGATGATAAAGAGTTGTTAGAGATGGGTTTGTAGATTCCATCCAAAAGTGATTGCTGAATCTGAAAGAGAATCTGAATGAGTATCAGAATGGCATTCGTGTTTGAAGCGTATATGAACTGTATCTAAAAAGTGGACTCTGAATGAGTATCAGAATGGCATCGGTGTCTGGAGCATATCTGAACTGCATCTGAAAGTTAAATCTGAATGAGTAGCAGAATGGCATCCGTGTCTGGAGCGTATCTGAACCGCATCTAAAGGCTGAATCTGAATGAGTATCAAAATGGCATCCGTGTCTAGAGCGTATCTGAATTGTATCTGGAAAACTATCAGAATGGAATCCGTGTCTGGAGCGCATCTGAAGTGTATCTGAAAATTAAATCTGAATGAGTATCAGAATGGCATCCGTGTCTGGAGCATATCTGAACTATATCCGAAGGATGAATCTGAATGAGTATCAGAATAACGTCCGTGTCTGGAGCGTATCTGAATTGTATATGAAGGCTGAATCTGAATGAGTATCAGAATGGCGTCTGTGTCTAGAGCGTTTCTGAACTGTATCTGGAAAAGTATCAGAATGGCATCCGTGTTTGGAGCGCATCTGAATTGTATCTAAAAGTTGAATCTGAATGAGTATCAGAATGGCATCCGTGTCTGGAGCGTATCTAAACTGTATCTGAAAGTTGAATTCTGAATGAGTATCAGAATGACATCCGTGTCTGGAGCGTATCTGAACTGTATTTGGAAAAGTATCAGAATGGCATCCGTGTCTGGAGCGCATCTGAAATGTATCTGAAAGTTGAATCTGAATGAGTATCAGAATGGAATCCGTGTCTGAAGCGTATCTGAAATGTATCTGAAAGTTGAATTCTGAATGAGTATCAGAATGACATCCGTGTCTGGAGCGTATCTGAACTGTATCTGAAAACTTTGAACATTGTTAATGGTAGCTGTTAACCTTATCCTGAAAAAGGGTAAAATGTTAGCTAAAATGCAAAGTCATGTTGTATGAAATGCATGGTATGATGCATTCATGTTGTCAATGTTTATGATATATGAATGCGATGTATGTGTATGTGAGCTAATCTTCCGTGCTGCCGTTGGATTAGGGAAAATAAATCCCTGACTGCTGTTGAGGATATGTAAGTCTTCATGTTGTGAAGTTGAAGTGTTGATGAATTTCCACTTAGAGAAATAAACTTTGTTGTAAGGGAAATGACGTGTACTGCTTGTAAAATCCTATTAGGAAACCCTGAGAAACTTGGTGACTTCTATTGGGGATTGATAACTGGAAGCTTTGTTCCACTGGGGACTAAACTGCACACTGTAGGGGATTTATGGAAATAGCATAGAGAGATTTCCCCACCTCTTAAAGCCATCAGTGATTGTCTTTCTATTTTGTTTATTCGTAAACAGTAATTATATTCAAATTCACATGTTCAAAAATAAATCATTAGACGTTTTTGTAAACAAAACAAGAGTAAAGAAAAATAAATAGTTTTGCACTTTCAAAGAGATATATTTGTATTGACTTTGAGTAAGTATTTTTGTACAATGAGACAAACATTCTAGTAAGAGAATGTCTTCGTGAAAAATTAAAATTTTGATACAAAGAAAAGATAGCTATGTGCAATAATCCCATGGGGTTCCCATTCTGCTATAGCCTTCGTATCTCTGAGCATCTTGTCTATTCTTTGCCTCGTCCGAAGATGATTGAATTGATCAGAACCTCTGAGTTTGTCAGTGGAAGCCAAAGATTGTTCGTAAGGTGATCCAACGGGACATAGTCATATGCTTTAATTCCTCAACTTTTGCCTGGATCTCTCTTTCGGGTTTTCAGTCCACCGGGAAACCCTTTTTTTCCTAAGTCTCCCTTTCGGGTTTTCAACTTGCCAGGTGTACATATTTTTTTGTTTTATCCCTAATTTTTGCCCGAACCTTTTTGATTCGCCGGGATACCCTTATTTTTCCTAGGTGTGTCAACCTAGCGGGTCTCTTATGCGTAGTATCTTTTGACTATGTATGCATTCGCAGGGTGCGACAGGTCGTCTCCATCCATGGTGGTTAAGATCATTTCTCCACCAGAGAATATGTTTTTGATTACAAATCGTCCTTCGTAGGTAGGAGTCCATTTTCCCATGGGGTCACCTTGCGGCAATATGATGCGTTTGATCACCAGATCTCCAAATTGATACACTTGGCGCCTGAACCTTTTGTTGAAAGCCTTGATCATCCGTTTTTGATACATTTGGCCATGATAGACAGCAGTAAGCCTTTTCTCATCAATCAAGTTTAGTTGATCAAGTCGAGTCTGGATCCAATCTTTTTCACTCAACCCTAGATCTTCAAAATTCTTAGAGAGGGGATCTGGACCTCAATAGGCAAAATAGCCTCCATGCTGTATACCAGAGAATAGGGTGTTTCCCCGGTTGATGTGCGAGCTGTGGTACAATACTCGTAGAGAGCGAATGGTAGCATCTCATGCCAGTCTTTGTATGTGACTGTCATTTTCTGTATGATCTTTTTAATGTTCTTATTCGCGGCTTCGACATTACCATTCATATTCGGCCGATAAGGGGAAGAATTGTGATGTTGGATCTTGAATTGCTCACACAAGGCGGTGATCATAGTATTTTTCAAGTTCGTACCATTGTCTGTAATGATCCTCTCTGGGATACCGTAACGACAAATGAGATTCTGCTTGATGAACCGGGCGACAACATTCTTGGTTACGGAAGCGAAAGAAACTGCCTCCACCCACTTGGTAAAATAGTCAATGGCCACTAAGATGAAGCGGTGTCCATTAGAGGCTGTTGGTTTTATTTCCCCAATCATATCAACCCCCCACATAGCAAAAGGCCAAGGAGTCGTCAAGACATTCAGAGGAACCAGAGGTATGTACACCTTGTCAACATAAATCTGACACTTGTGGCATGTTCGAGAGTGTTGATAGCAATCTGCTTCCATGGTAGACCAATAATAGCCTGCCCGTAGGATTTTCTTTGCCATCGTATGCCCACTGGAATGGGTGCCAAAAGTGCCCTCATGTAGATCAGCCATGATCTTCTCAGCTTCAACCTTGTCTATGCACCAAAGTAACACAGAGTCATGGTTGCGTTTGTAAAGAATGACATTACTCAGGAAGAACTTAGCAGAGAATCTCCTTAAGAACTTCTTATCATTGATTGAAGCTCCTTATAGATATTCTTGAGCCTCGAGATACCTCTTGACTTTGTGAAACCAAGGTTGGTCTACTACTTCTCCAGTATTAATCTCGTGACAGTGTGCTGGTTCATCCATTCGTTCTATGGTGATCTGGGGAGCCTCGTTATCCCATTTAAGTTTAAACATGGATGACATTGTGGCTAGTGCATCTACTAGCTGATTTTCTTCTCGCGGGAAATGCTCGAAGGTAATCTTCTCAAAATTTGGGAGCAATGTCAACACATGTTCTTTGTAAGGGATACAGTTAGGGTGTTTAGTGTCCCATTCCCCTTTGATCTGGATGATGTGCAAAGCTGAATCTCTGAATACATTTAAGGATTTGATCCCCAAATCTATGGAAGCTTTGAGACCAAAGATGCACGCTTCGTATTCCGCCATGTTGTTTGTACAATTGAAGCAGAGTCTTGCAGTAAAAGGAGTATGACATCCTTCTGGAGATATGAGTACAACACCAATACCATTGCTGAGTGCGTTGGACGCCCCATCAAAAACCAGGGTCCATCGGGATCCTTGTTCAGGTCCGTCATATGGTCTGAATCCTTCATAGTTGTTACCATCATGATGTCTTCATATGGGAATTAGAACTTCATTGACTGGTAGTCATCCACAGCTTGATGAGCAAGGTGATCAGCTAGTACACTGCCCTTTATTGCTTTCTGGGTAGTATATTGTATGTCATATTCTGTCAGGATCATCTGCCATCTCGCTATTCTCCCAGAGAGTGCAGGCTTCTTGAAGATGTATTTTATTGGATCCATTTTAGATATCAACAAGGTAGTATGGGTCAGCATATACTGTCTTAGCCGACGAGCAGCCCATGCGAGAGCGCAGGAAGTTTTCTCGACTAGTGAATATCTTGTTTCACAGTTGGTAAACTTTTTGCTCAGGTAATAAATAGCATGCTCTTTTCGGCCAGACTCGTCATGCTTCCCCAACACACACCGTATTGAATTTTACAAAATGGCCAGATACATGATTTATGTTCTTCCCTCGACTGGTGGCATCAAAACAGGAGGCTCTTGCAGGTATTCTTTGATCTTGTCAAAAGCAGTTTGGCACTTATCATTCCATTTGACTACCTCATCTTTCTTCAATAGTTTGAAGATTGGTTCACAGGTAGCTGTCAGGTCAAAAATGAATCTGGCAATGTAGTTCAAACATCCCAAGAATCCTATGACTTCCTTCTCGGTACGAGGAGTAGGAATCTCTTGTATGGCTTTCACCTTGGCAGGATCCACTTCAATACCCTTATTGCTGACGACAAAGCCTAGGATCTTACCAGACCTTACTCCAAACGTGCATTTTGGGTTCAACTTCAGCTTGTATTTCTTTAGTCTCTCAAACAGTTTCTGTAAATGGTCAAGATGCTCTTCTTCTGTTTGAGATCTAGCTTTCATGTCATCCACATATACCTCTATTTCGTGATGTATCATGTCGTGAAATAGAGCTACCATGGAACGCTGATAGGTTGCCCCAGCATTCTTTAGTCCAAATGGCATAACCTTGTAGCAGAATGTCCCCCATTGTGTGATAAAGGTTGTCTTCTCCATGTCCTCAGGTGCCATTTTGATTTGGTTGTAACCTGAGTAACCGTCCATGAAGGAATACACTTTGTGTTGTGCCATATTGTCAACTATTATGTCAATGTGGGGTAGTGGGAAATCATCCTTTGGGCTTGCCCTTTCAAATCTCTATAGTCCATGCACATTCGTACGTTTCTGTCCTTTTTGGGCACGAGAACAACATTGGCAACCCATTGCGGATAAGAGGTGACGGCCAAGAATCCAACGTTGAGTTGCTTCATGACTTGAACTTTAATCTTCTCTGACATATCTGGTCGCACTCGACGAAACTTTTGTTTTACTGGCGGACAATCATCTTTTGTAGGTAGAGAATGTACCACAATATCTGCATCAAGTCCTGGAAAGTCTTCATACGACCAGGAAAAGACCTTAACATATTCGTGTAGCAATTGAATCAGACGCTCCTTGACACTGGGTTCCAGATTGGCACCCACCTTGACTTCCCTTTTGTCTTCTTTGGTACCTAGGTTGATGGTGTCCACTGGTTCCTCGTGGGGCTGAATGGTCCTCTCTTCTTATTGTAGTAACCTGGCAAGTTCCCCTGGTACTTCACAATCTTCCTCACCTTTGTCTTCGGCTTGGTAGATTAGATTTTCAGAGTCACAAAAGGCCATAGCAGAACTGTCACCTATGGGATCCCGAATGGATGTAGACCTGCATTGTGAGTATGAGTGTGTGTAAGGATATAACTATCTTTGAAAGAAATGAAAATGTAAAAAATAAAAACAATGAGCGCGAAGTTTGCATGCAAAAACGTCCATGATTCATTTATGTCATATGGAAATAAGATAATAACCCTTACAGATAGACCGTTGTGCCTCGGGTAAGACACAAGGTTTTTAAGAGTCTGAATTGTTTTAATATTACAGATCTAACAAAATGTAAAGACAAATTACCTTGGGATAGAAGTGATCGGGACAAAGTCTCTACCCTCCCAGTTGCTGAGCCCTCCACTGACAGTTGGGAAAATCCAATCCTCTAGGTCATATCTGTCTTCATCATCCTCCACTGCATTGACTTGGTGGTTGCTGATCTTCAAGGGTAATCCTCCAGGAAGTGAAACCCAGACCAAACTTGTCAGATTTGTATGTGATATCTGGGAGTTATTGTCCCCAAATAGTGCACCCACCTTCTTCTATTACTGCCTTGGCATCCTTTAAAGACGACATCTTGAGCGGAGGCCTTGTAATCTTGGGGACTTGAGACACAGCCTTAGTTACTACCACATCTTGATGGACTTCTTCAAAGTGCTGGAATGGAGTTTCAATAAATTCACCATCTAGTTCCACATATCTGAAGGAATTTAAATGGATGACCATATACTCTTCTTCTCCATGAACGATGATGATTTTCCCCTGAATTGGATATTTCAGAATTTGATGCAACGTAGAAGTAACGTCACCAGCATTGTGAATCCACGGTCGACCTAACAAGCAGGAATATGAGGGGCGAATATCCATTACATAAAAAGTTGAATCAAAAGTTTGGGTTCCAACTTTTATGGGGATGTCCACTTCCCCATACACCATCCTTTTTTAGCCGTCAAAGGCCCTCACTACTATGTTGCTCGGTTTCAATGTCAATCCTTCACAGTCTAGCCTATCAAGAGCCTTTTTAGGCAAAACATTCAGAGACGAACCAGTGTCCACCAAAACATGAGCCAAGGTCATGCCCCTGTATTCAACTGAGACATGTAATGCCTCATTATGCTTCCTCCCTCTTGGCGTTAAATCAACATCTGAAAAACCTAAGCCATTATCTGTAGTTAAGCTGGCTATGCAGTCTTGGAACTGATCGGAAGATGTTTCTTGGGGTACATGGGCAGTTTTCAGGAATTTTACCAAGGCCTTTGCATGCGCCTCAGAACATAGTAATAAAGCCAGCATGGAAATTTTAGATGGAGTTTGCCCCATTTGCTCAACTACATTGTATTCGCTTCTTTTTATGATCTTTAGAATTTCCTCCATCTCTTTCCAGGAGGTCTCAGGGATAGCCAATGGTTGTGCCTTCGTTCGGACAGGCTCAATCAGAATACTTTTTCCTCGAGTTTCAGTTGATTCGGCAGCAAGAATGTCAGTAGGGGTGATAACAGGGATTATAACAGCTTTGTCAGCAGGAGTATTTGAAAGACTTGGAATAATCTTTGGAGGAGCAAAGGTAACAGGAACAATTACGGGTCCAAAAACTTCTTTTGGGGGAGCAATTTCTGGAGAGAATATCCTTCCGCTTCGGGTAATCTTGCTAGTCCCTGCAATATTACTGATTTCAGAGTCAACCTTCTCAAAACTTGAATCTTCAGTAGCTGGCCAATCTTGCTTGATACTGTAGTAGTAGACATCCCCTCCATAATTCCATGGTACAACTTTGTCTGACGAATACGGGACTGGTCCAGGAATTGTAATTATCAAAGGAGCTACTTTGGGAACTGATGTAATTCTAACGGGTCTTTTGGTGAAGACCTTGGAAGAATTATCGGAAATGATCACGATGGAAATATCATTATAAGAAACAGTTGGAATTGAAGACTTCTTGAACAAAATTTCCTTGTTATCTATTAGGCATTGAACGCCTGTTTTTAACAAAGGACAAATGGTTGGTGAGGATAAACAGAAATGACAGCTTTCATCACAGCCTAGGAAAACACTAGCATTCAATAAGTTATTTTTGATAGCTAGGAGTGGGGTCACAAGTTCATCAACTGAAGAAACAAACATATCCTCTTCAATGGCGTTGGTATTATGGCCGTGTTTGGGCATAGGGGAAGAAATGACATTGGGCGTTTCTGGCGCATCGAATTCAATCTCTTTGGCTTCAAGGAGGTTTTGTACTTTGTTCTTTAAAGCCCAAAAATTGTCAGTGTCATGGTCGGGACTCTCAGAGTGGTATGCACAGCGGGCATTCAGATGATAGTGAGGAGAGGTTCTGTTAGGGTTCTTTGGAGCTTCTTTCAAGGTCACTAGGTTGGATCATAACAAATATGGCAATACTTGAGATAGGGTCATGTTAATTCTGGTGAATTGTCTGACTGGTCTTTCCATTCTTGGTTGGTTGTTTCTTTACTGATCAGGCGCAGGTTTAGGAATCATAACAACCCCCATCATTGGACGGCGTTCGGCCCTATCTTGATTTCTCTAAGGATATAAGCAACCACTTCTCTCTTTTCGATGAATGGCTTCCTTACAGTAGCAGAGGATGCATATTTGTGAATCTTTCCATTCTTTATCCCGACTTGTACCCTTTCTCCGGTCAATATCAATTCAGTAAAACCTGCCGATGAACTCCCAATTAAGTGATTGAAGAAAGGACCAGACAAGGTGCCCAAAAACATGGCTACCAACTCTCTTTCAGATAGGGGAGGTTGAACTCTTCCGGCCAAGTCCCTCCATTTTTGGACATAGTCCTTGAAGCCTTCACTTGAAACCATGGCCATACTCTAGAGTTGAGTACAAGTAGGCGCAAGATCAGCATTGTATTGGTATTGTTTGTAAAAGGCAGCAACAAGATCCTCCCAGTTATGAACATTCACACTTTCTAACTGATAAAACCAATCAAGTTGAGTTCTAGACAGTCTGTCTTGGAAGAAATGTACCCATAAATCCTTGTCAGTGGTATGGGGCTGAATTTTCCTCACATAGGACTGGAGATGCATTTTAGGGCATGAGACTCCGTCATATTTGGCGAACACAGGTGCTTTGAATTTTGGAGGAATGACAATCCCCGATACTAACCCCAAATCCTCAAAGTCCAAGCCAGGAACCTTTTGGATTTCCATTGCACTCAACCGTTCTTCTAGATGCTTATACTCGTCGTTGGCTGGAGGGTATTATTCTTCAGAATAGTCTTCTTCTTCCTCTTCCTCTTCTGAATCAGACTGAACAACTGTTTCCTTTCCCTTCCCATATTGATTGTCTTTCTCACGGATGTCGTTGTAAAGTCTACGGCCCTTATTGTCTTCCATTGGAATCTTCTTCCCATGTTTAGAATTCTAGTTATTTTCTTCTTCTTCTTTTTCTTCTCCTCAACCAGCAAGGTATTCAACTCTTCTTGTCCTTTGGCCAGAGTTAAGAACAACTGTTGAAACTGTGCATTCTGAGCTTGGAGATCCTTCACTGTTTGCTGGAGATCCATCTTACTGAAATAAACAATATAGAGATGAGGAGACTTGTGGCAAGAAACCTGCTTATGTTATGATGAATGATAAATGCGTATGCAATGATTTTAAGGAACTTAAGATTCAAATTTGTTTTAGACAAAAAGGAAACACACGTTATATTAATAAGTTAAAGCTTTGAGTACATCAATGCATTCTTGGGCAAAATAATACAAAAACTTTAAGATAAAAAGGTAGTATGCATCCTCTTTGGTGCAATGTAGGCATTCAGAGTCTGCTCCTCATGAAGTTGCTTAGTGAGTTCCAAAACCTTCTTCTCTCTTGAGTAGAATTGGGCTTCAAAAGTATCTCGCTCCCCCTTGAGTTGTATCCAATCCCTTTATAGGTCTTCAAGAGAGGTGGGAATGTCAGGATATAGGATAGTATATGGAACATCTCCTTCCATGACAGGTTCAATGATTACCGGGAGAATGGAGGGATAACGCATCACAAGACTCTGAGCAAGAGTTCGTACCCATTTGAGGTAAGGCTCAAGAGGGATGGAATTTTTATGCCCAAAAGTCTTTCTATCTACCTTGTTCAACATCCTCCAAGCTCGAATAAATTTCTGGCGAAGACCTTGATCGTCATTGTCGTAGTCAAATACCAAACCTTGAATCAGCATCTCGTGCGGGCCATCCCTTCAGGCATAACCAAACTGTCTTAAGGATAAGCAGGGGTTGTAGGTGATACCTCCCCTAATTCCAAGTAAAGGGACATTAGGAAATTCTCCATAACGATCGAAAATAGTAACATTCTCTATGGATAGGGAGCACCAATGAATGTTTGAATGTTTGAGCGTCATCAACCTTTGTGACCACCTTGAACCTTGCTCGTTACTTAATACTGATTGGGGAAGATACGAAATAAAACATCTTGCCAAGAGAGGAGTGCAACACATAAAGACACCTCTTTTCCTCATAGTGCGAGTGCGAAAAGAATGTAGGATGTCCCCTAGCAATGTAGGCACCGGGTTGCGGGACATGAAGATTTTGACGGTGTTCACATCTATGAATTGGTCAGGATTTGGAAACAAAACCATCCCATAGATGAGGAGATCCAAAATTTCCTCAAAGGCTTGTAAGTCCAAGGAGTTCCAATAGTTTTGGGCTTTCTCAAACAAGAACTTTTCTAGGAAACCTTTGACACCACTCCTTGTTTCCCAATTAGTTGTGACATCAGATGACTGCAAGTGTAGAGCTTGAGCAATATCTTCCGGATTTGGATCTCTTTCCGTAACGTTGAAAGGTAGTTGATTGAGAATGGTAATCCTCAAGAGTTGGGAGAATTCTTCCAAAGTTGGCACAATTTGATAATCGGGAATTGTGAAGCAATGGTGTAAAGGATCAAAGAACTAAAAGAGCACCTTCATCATGTCTTCATCAGTGTTGGAAGTGACCAAGTTGAGTAGGAGACAATGTCTCTCGGTAAATGGAGAGTTTTCAGGAATCCTTGAAGCTATCTCCTTAAGTTGTGGAGGGATCCTTACAATATTGACTTGAATAATTTTCCTGCGAATAGAATCCATGTCCTACAAAACAGAACAAAGATGAATCCCAAGATCCTTGAAATGGTTAGTGAATGTGTATGATGTTATGATGTTCATGATGTTATGTAAAAGTATGTATATACAAGCAAAGAAAAAAGTCCTTAGGTTTAGGCTTGCATGGAGTCTCATAGGTAAGTACCCTCTTGAATTTTAGTTGGCTCAACCTGTCATAGTAATAGTAACTGGGTTCTAATGAGCGCAATATCACTGGTCTGTTTCTTTGAGCATTGTCTCAGCACAAGCCTCTTTAATGGCGACTGAAATATCCCAAAAAACCAAACCTCAATGAGTGTAGTATCGAGCATCTACCAACTTCGGACTGCACTAAAGCCGGTCATCTCACTACGTCCTAAAGGCCAAGTTGGTCAAGTAAATGTTCTAAAAGTTCATTAGTGCTTCATGACATCACTCAGCGGCCCCGTATTCTCCTTTATTAACTCAAGGGCTACCGGTACCCACAAATATGTCGCACTAACATAGCTATTTCTTAGAACATGTTGGTATACCCTGCACAGTTTCCACAATGCATTGCTACTTACCTATATGGTATCCCCAAATCCGGGTAGAGGATTAAAACCAAAAGAAAGAACCATAATGTAAAGCATACAAATCAAACAATGAAAGAAAGTAAATGTGATCTAACCCTAAGGTAACCCCACTTTTAGAATTTTCCCAGCAGAGTCGCCAATTCTGTGATACGGTGGGAGAATTGACTTGAAGGTTTTGCGTTGGATCGCAAATGTTGTGGTTAGCAAGAGTCGCCATCGACTTTTCTTTTATCCAAAAGGAAAGGTGAAAAAGCACAGGAAAGACCTTTGAGACTATTTCTTGAGTTCGGGGGGTAGATTATGAAAAAGGAAGGTATTAGCACCCTTTTCATCCATGGTTTTCCATGGGCTCTTAGTTACTTGCTAGATCACTTGCTTTTTTTTGAAATTATGCTTGGTGTGGTTTTTGAAAGTATTTTGTAAAGAGGCCATTGTTTAGGCAATCTTTGTAATGATTCTTGTTTGTAAGAATGTATACAAAGATGTTTGATCTTTTTGAAAATGTTTTTAAGTTTTGTAAGATGTTTTGAAAGTGTAGGTGTTTGTTTTAAAAACAGCAAGGATGTTTTGTTTTTAAATTGAACAAGTAATTATGAGCATTCTACCTACTCAAAAGTCTTTCATGTTTATTTCCTTTTTCCTTTGACATTGTTATCTTACCATTAATTTGGTAAGTAACCATATCTTTGGATGTAAACGAGACAGGCGTGGGTCATCGTATAACCATGATTAGCAATGTTGCAAGGTATCTTAGCATTCTCTTTTAGGGACTAAGATCATTTGAAAGGAAACTTAGATAGCGTCATTGAGGTACTATGATCTTATATTTTACTTTGTTTTTGCTAAGATACCACGCATGCATAATATGACCATTTTGTAAAGGCAACCAAGTGGATTTACCCTAGGGGGTGCTTGTGTGCAAATGTATTATTTTCATGCTTGATATTGTCTTTGATTAGGGTTTTCTATTTGATTGGTTTTAGTCTTTCCATACAAACCCTAATTACTAGCATGTTATATATAAAGCAATAAATTGCGGAATTTAAAGTTACTACGCTATTACAATACTTGTGGGAGGGGGGTGTACAAATTGTAAATAGGGATTGCACGAAAATAAACCTAATTAATATATTACAACCATATTGAATTGGCATAAATGTACAAGAAATTAAATGAATATAATGTACAAAATGAATAAATGTACAAGAATGAAAATGTGAAGAAAATGGATATTTGTTTGGATTTTTTTTAGAGAAAATGGGTTTTGATTTTAATCTAATTAATTAAAGAAAATAATTAATAAAAAAAGGTAAACCCTAAATTTGTTTAAGAAAAGATTTTTTAACAAAACCCTAGATCTATTAGTTAAAATAAAAGAAAATAAGTTTATGAGAAAAGTTTTTATTTTGGTATTTTTGTCTTGAAATATTTATAGTATTATAAAATATATTTAGCCTTTTTTATATTAACATAATATATTTTAATAGGTGTAAAGAGAAAATAAATACTAACCTAGTTTTAATTTAATTTACAAGACTAGTCCATAAAAATAAATAATGTGTAGTTAAGTAAAATATTTTTTTATGAGAAAAATAAAATAAACTAAGTTAAAATAAAAATCTATTTTTTGTAATTTTTTAATATTAGGAAAAATATTTAAGAGAATAAAAATGAAATGAATAAAAATAAAAAGAAAAATAAATAAACTTGGGCCAGGGGTGCAAACAACCTGTAGGGGGTTAGCTAGCAAAAATAAAAAAACAAGCCAGACCCAAAGAGGTCCAGCGCCTGCCAAAAAGACAAAAATCAGAAAAGCAAAAATGTGAAAAAATTAAAAGGGCACCATTGGGGCTCGAACCCAGGTCCTAAAGGTTACAGGCGTGCGCTTCTACCACTGGGGTGGCTATACATCCATTAACATAGACAAATCAATAAATATGTAAGGCAAAACATGCCCTGATGACTTCATCTTCAACCTCCAGCCAGACCAACTGTAACTTGCTCATTTCTCATCAAAAATGAAAACTGTAAACATGAAACTTGTAGCAAATTTTCTCACGATTTCAAAAATGTAAAGCATTAAAACTATAGATCAAAGATAAGCATGGATTTTAATGGCCCTAATCTGAACCCTAAAAATCTCATAAATTTCAGTTTCAAAATTCTCTAAGCTCAAGCAAAATTAATGGAAACTATAGACATGGTAAGCTTCAGGGCAATGATATCTACATGTTTTGTTCACAAATAAACTACTGATGATGCCTGTATGAAAAGTTCAAAGTTGAGAAAACTTACCTTAAAATTTGAAATTGTGTTTTGATCTTGTTTCAAGTGATGGTGATGATCAGGTTAGCTTCCTTGAGGTCCCAGGAAGCTAATGCAATGCTTAACTTGAGCAATGGATGGCTGAAATAGTTTGGAGAAGTCAATGTGAAGAGCTCTATTTTTGGAAATGGAGGATGGTTTTAATGGTGTTACAGTTCTATAACAGGGTGTGAGATCAACTCTATATGATGTTTAGAAACTTTAGAAACCAAAAGGCCAAGAAACGCACGAGTAGATTATGAGTTTCAAGTTTTTGGTTAGTTTGTATGAAAATGGAAGTGTGAAGTGTGATTATGAGTTCTAGGTTCTTCCAAGGCTTGAGAATTCATGTCTTTGTGTCAAATGGTTTGTGTATGTATAAACAAAAGTGTTTGAGTGCATTGGCAAGTCAGAAGTATAAGTTCTTAGCTTTTGAGTAGGTTACTTGATTTTGAAGAAAAGAGGGAAAAAGTTTCAAGGAGAGGTACAAGCATGGGATGGGTGATTGTAAGTGTTTGAAACATTTCTCATGAGTTATAGGACATTTTTAATCATAAGAGAACAAGTGCAAGGCTCAAGAACAAGTTTTGTACAAAAAGTCACTTTATCAAAATGACAATGTAACCTTTCTTCCAAAAATGGATATAAAGCATGTCCATGCATTGAATTCTTGAAGTGAGGCCTCTAACAGTTGTATAAACCATTAATTATGGAGTGTATAACAAGTTTGAGGCCTGCAAAGTAGAGTTAATGCAGCACAACTTTGAATTTAAATTTTGTTCATCCCTAAAATGACTTGTAATTAAAGTGATAAAACCCTAACTTTATCTCTTCGATTATCGCTACTCAAGAATGATCTCAAGGAGTTCTTGGACATTTTGGAAAGCTTGAAATTTTCTCTACAACCCATATTTGAATTTCTTTTGAAGATTCACCTTGGAACTATATGAAAAAGTTCCATGAAGTTGGGTCAAAATCCTGACCAAATTAGGGCAAAATTTCACTAAGTGTTTTGTTTCATAACCACATGTTCTTAAAATTATAACTTGATATACAAGCACTTTTTGGAGAAGTTGTGTGAAGAAAATTTGTAGATTTCATGGAGATCTACAACTTTCATGTTGGAAGTTTCTCTTGAATCAGTTTGCATCATAGTTAAAAAATTGCTCAAAGTTATGAAAAAATAAGAAATTTTCAACACTTAGAAAAATTTCTAAGTTTAGAAAATTTGACTTTTCAAAATGAAATCTTGACTTTTTGATTTCTTAATAAGTTTCATATCTTGACATGTTTTGATGAATTGTGATCTTTGGCATTTGAATATGACTAAAAAGTCAAAGTTTGACTTTTCAGTATACAATTGACTTTTGATCAGTTGACTGGAAAATTCATCTATCAATCCAATGGACTTGCAATGTTTTGAACCATGTTATTAGGTCAAAATGATGAAATTGGACTCTTGAGATCATGTCTTAAACCAATTGACCATTTTCTAGGTCAAAAATCAGAAATTGCCCTTTCCCAGTCAAAACCCTAATTTTGACCATTTTGCCCTTTTGGAGATTTGATCAAATTTCTTGAGGAGTTGTGGTCCAAAATTGATCAAATGATACATATGATTTTAAAATGTTGATATGGATAAAAAATTATGAAGTTTGACTGTGAATTGGCCATAGTTGACTTTTTCCCCAATACAGTTGATTTTTAGGTCAACTGCTCAATTGATTGAGCAGAAGTTTGATCCAAGACTTGAAACTTGACATGAGTAATCTTGGGGGTCCATAATGATCCATGAAAACCATATGGGGAATTGGAAGTCAAAATATACTTGTGCAATCTCAAACCCTAATTTTGGTCATCAGTGCTTAAAGAGGTGTCTTGAGCTGATCAAACCCTAGTGTAGTCTTGAGCCCAAGGAGATCTTCTGAGCAAATTCTTGATAAGTGAGAGGGAAAATTTTGGGGTACAAAAGGTAGGAACTCGTTCCAATTGTATGTCATACAATTCTCGAATATTTTCAGTTGGGTGAATAACTCCTTATTCTAATCCATCATATGAATCATTCCCAACTCTTGATTCTAAACATGTATAATCTTATTATAATTTGTTTATTTAAGTTTGGCCCAATATTTTAACAATTGGATTTTACATTTATCCCACCACACCTTACTAATATAGAACATGCACCACATGTTATGAAAAACCTAAATTGTTCGATACTAGTCTTGATGAGTGCTAAAACTTAGAAAGCATAAACTTAATATTCTTTTATGGGAATTTGATATTAGTTTGACCTCACCATCTTAACATGCAAATCATCTCTCACATGAATCAACATACAAACACATGCATTAACATGCATATAAAAAGATACAGTTATGGATCCTAGCACAATTATTCTCTCAAGCCAATGAGAGAACCTAATCTAACCTAATAACGATCAAAACTTCTCCAAGAAAGATCTCCAAGGTTGTCCTCCTTTGATGTTGTATTCTTCTCATTCTTCATAACATTACATTGCATGAAAGAAAACTCGTTTTACATACGAGGAAGTGAGATGAGAAAAGAAGATATATCAAGAAATTAAGAGAGAGGCCCGACACGCAGACCGTATTTTATAATCCCAAAACAAAATAAAGGAAAAATAAGGCCATAACTGTTCACCACAAGACAACAATAATAAACACTTTATTATGATTATTAATTTAAGTTATGTTAACTAAATAAATCAAATTAAATTTTGGCGATTGATTCACAAAACTCTTGTGCTGTTACAACCGTAATCCGCAATGTTCTGTGACAACAAAATCCTTGAGCCATCATGAACTCTAATGAAAATAATTTCATATCGTCTAACACAACTCAATTAATAATTCAGTGTGATCGATCAACATGCCATTTCTTCACCATACTAACGTCAGATTCTGAAGCGAATGAACAATGATCTTTCAAAATAATAACAATCATCATATGATTGAATGGAAGAAATTTAAACAGTATATCCAACATACCATCTTTGCACCATAATTGTTTATATCATACATAAAATTGATCTATCATATTAGTGTAACTTATGGGTTACTGATGTGTCACTGCTTCACCATACTAGTGTCAGATTCCGAAGCATAGTCAACATTGATTCGCCCAAATTGAATACACCATGATGCCAAAATTTAATTTAATTGGTTATTATTCAATTCATTGTGTGTTTTAACTTGATTAATACATAACATACAAAAAATAAACAACTATCAGCTCCATGGTTTATGAAGTGGCTTGATACTACTGAAGGAAAATTGCGATCCCAAATGCAGCAGAAATTAAAATTTTCCTTTATTGATCCTTACGAATGGTATGGTTAGTGATATAATATATTACCTCTTGTGGCGATTCAGACTTTCGATGTTGTGATCACGAGCATTATTGAAGAACAACGCCTTTACTCAGTCCACACGAATAAATCACTTTTGGTCATAGTGCTAGCTGATTAGAAACGAAAACTTTGAGTGAGAGAATGAGAAAAAATACGGATAGGGTTTCAAGACCAAAATTTCATCAAGTGAAATGCTTCAGCACAAGGGCTTTATTTATAGAACTACTTGTGTGGGCTACAAGCTAAAAACCCAATTAAGGCTGCAAGCTAAAAGCCCAATTAAGCGTACGAGCGTCATACCTTATGATATACGACATATCACTTAAGTGCATGGTACCTTACTGTTGTACCCCAAAATTTTCCCTCCCATATTTCTCAAGACCTTTCAAGAATAATCTCCAAGTGGCTCAAGATTGCTCAAGAGTTGGACAGTAAAATCACCTCTTAAGGCAGTCAATTCAAAATTAGGGTTTCATGTTGCATCAAGGTCCTTACATACAAATGACCCCAAGTGATCCCCAATGCCTTAATATGTTCTCAAGTTCATCCATGTCAAATTTCAAGCCTTGCAGAGGACGTTTGGTCAGTCAATTGCTCAAGAGGCCCAAAAATCTACCGTGCTAGGGCAAAAGTCAACTGTGACCCAAATACAGTCAAACCTCAATATTTTTTGTCAAAATTCTCATTTTGAAGGATAATTCATCATTTTATCAAGGGTTGATCATGATTCATCAAGGATTGCTCAAGATTCATCAAGATTCAAAAGTTGCTAAATTAGGGTTTTGGAGGAAAAGTCAACTAAACTTTGACCAAGCATAACTTTCTCATACTTTATGAGAAATGACCCATACAAATCTCATTTTGAAGAGGATGCAATTTACTACAATCCATATTCAAACCCCAAGATCAATAGATGCACTCACAAAAAGTTACAAATTTGGACATTATAGGTCATTTTTGAAAGTCAACAAAAACACCTTTTTTGCCAAACTTATAACTTGAGCATGGAATATAAAAATGAGATGAGACCAAAAGGGTTGGTTAGAGGAAATCTCAAGGTTTCTAAAACGTCCAAGAACACCTCCAAAAGTTCAAAATTGAAGAAGTTATGCATTGCTGAAGTTGGGCATTTTTCCAAAATTGCCAAAAGTCAACTATCCCCAAAACTTCAAAATTTTGTTAAATGGGCCCACTTTTTTCCACTTGATTTGATCTTGTCACACCACACACGTGTCCTATCTTCAGTTTCATTTCCATTCATTAATTTTTCTATTTTATTTGATTTTTATTGAATTAATTCATTTTAAATCAATATTAATCCAAATAAAATCCAAATATTGGTGGAATAAGATCTTTTTGATTGATACAACTTTCAATTACCATCATGGACAAGATCAAACTCGAATCATGCCATGTTATGAACAAAATATTTGATTTGAGACATTTTTGGAAGCTTGTTCATGGAAGATCAAATCATATCTTCAATAATCAATTCACATGGATTCAAGGCCCAAAATTAAACCTAATTGCTTCTATTATACTCACACAATGCAAAGGCACAAGGAACACGACCTGAAAGCGGCCAAATCTCAAAAATAAAAACTTGAAAAAGCTTGGAATTGAAATCTTGGTTAGAGGTGAATTCAAAGAGAAAACACAATGCTATCTTCTTGCTAGCCATTCACTGAAGCTATTGGGATCAAAATCAAGCCTTGAAACATCCCCAATCGCGCTGTAAGTCTTCCAAAATATACCCCTGTACATGAAATCGTAACCTTGGATTTTTTCATCTTTTTGATAAATCATGGGCATATTCTTGATCTTTGTATGATTTCCAGACTTTTTGCAATATTTGCTTTCGTTTTTGTAGCCTGTAACCCTGTACCCGAAGCTAGGGTTTTGGTTCTTGTTTTTTAGGCGTTTTGATTTCAGGAAAAATTAGGGCAAACCATGGACATGGTTGTGTTCAGGGAGGAGAGACGAGCATGGTGATGGTCTCCGTTTTCATTTATATGGCATATAGTTCATTTTAGGATGAAGCCACAGATCTTGCTGCAGATAAAAATCCGCAGGTAAGAAAACCAGGTTGGGCGAAGAAGACGACCATGTGCCTCCTCCCCATTTGATGATTCAAATCTCGCGCGTTTTGTTTTTGTTTCCAGCATATTTTTTGTTTTTCCTTTATGATAATTTTTGTCCATTATACTAACAAAAGTAACAAAGTGGCGTAGTGGTTAGTGTGCTTGGTCAGTGACTCATGGGACCTGGGTTCGAATCCCAGGTCCACCAATTTGCTTTGTATTATTTTGCTATAGACGTTCCAGTACAAACTCAAGCATGTGGACTACCATGGACCTCAAATCTCCAAGCGCCAGATGGCCTCTAGGCCAAATCTAAAGGCCAAGGTTGAACGTGCATCATGTTCTCCAGTCAACCCAGGCATAGAGAATCTGGAAGTCAACCCAGGCCTGCGTGTAAATGGGCCTCAAGTTGCCAGATTCACCTCCAAATCAGGCCCACACCCCCATTGGGTTATTTCTATCCTTTTTTATATTTCCATTATTTATTTGTTTTATTATTATTATTTTTATCATTTAAATCACTAACCAATAAATTCATTTAATCTTTCCTCATAAAATCAGAAAACACAAAAAAATATTATCTTTATTAATTTCATTATTTTATTTTTGTAAATAAATATTAACCTAATTAATTTAGTTTTAAATAGATATAACCTTTAACTTTTTTTGCAATACTTAAAATTAATTTAGAAAATTAGGTTTTTAATAATTTTGACCAATTTTATTTTATTTCCTTAAATATAAAAAATCCAAAAATATTTTCATTAATTAATTAATTTAATTATTAACTTAGATCTAATTTCCATTTAATTTAAAAAAAATAACAAAAACATGCTTTCTTTCAAAAAAAGGGTCAAAACCCTAAAAAATGTGCCGATTTAATTTTTTGCACGCGATACATTTGATTCCAATATTGTAATAGTTTTTAATTAGGACTTTAATTATTTATCGCTTTATTTTACTTTCCGCAATTTAAATTAAAGGGTTGCTTTTGGCGATGTAAATACCCGACGCCTTGTAATAGTTTAGATTTAATTTCCGCAATTTAAATTCCACAACTATTAACTGATAGATGTTTGATAATAGGGAATGCATGACAAGATCAAATGTATGAACTTAAAATCAACATAGCTCACCCGTGACATGTACAAAGATAAATTAACCGAAATAACACACTCGCACATGCGCACTCTTAGGGTACACCTCGCTTGGTTGCCTTCGAACGTGGTAATTGAGTATAGGAAGTTTTAGAGGTCGCCCTCTTGTCCAAAGATCATAGTTGCCTCGAAACGGTTGCCTCGGAAAAATGATCTAAGACATTAGGGTTACCGCTAAGGCGTCCTAACATTGCTTTAGTGACCGCACATCCCTTAATCGAATTAACCCTTAAAACTCCAACGACGATGCTACCTACTCATTCATGGTGGGATAGCATTGTCTAAAGGACATTTGTACAGATTAATTCCTTTTTCGAGTAGGTAGATGGTTCTTAAGTACTTGCTACTTTTAAAAGAAAACAAAACTTTTTGCACTTACACCTTTCAAACAAAAACTTCTTTCAAACCCACAAACACAAAGAAAAGAAAATTTTGAAAACACTTTGAGCAAATACCTAAGAGCCCGTGGATAACCACGGATAGAAAGGGTGCTAACACCTTCCCTTTCTATAATCTACCTCCCGAACCTGAGAAATATCTCAAAAAAGGAATTTTTCTGTGCTTTTTTCCTTTCCTTGTTGGATAAAATAAAAGTCGGTGGCGACTCTTGCTTACCGCGACATTTTGCGAAAACAAACGCAAAACGCGAACCAGCATTCCAGAAATAGTCAGTTCTCTTCCCACCGTATCACACTTACCATATTCCGTATTTCACTTAAGTGTATCGTACCTTACGATATTCTACATACTACAACAAATAACGCTTCTAATGTTGAACACGAAAAGCGTTGTACGTCTGAAACAACCGGCTGAAAATCATCAAACAATGAAGTCGACATCGAACATCTGTTATCCCACATGAAGGGAAAGGTAAACATAGAGAAAACCTGAGAAGAAAGAAGTCACGGTCTCGCGACTGAGAGATCGGGTAAGGGAGTCTGTTACGCGAGGGGAAGGTATTAGCATCCCACACGCACATAGTACTTTACAATATCCACTCTTGTTATCTATCTTATGGGTGTGTCTAAACTATGCTTAATGTTTACTACTGCTAAAGAATGCATGCAAAAGACTGGAGAAAAGAATGTAGGGAAAATAAAGTTGTACTCGCTTGGGCCCTACCCGAATGCCTATGTATCCTTTTTTGAGGAATCTGAGCTACCGTAGTTCGGCTCACATGTTTTTGTTTGTTTGTGTTTTTTATGGATGATGTTAATTCCGCCTTCTTCCGCAGCTCGACCTTTGGAGACTTATGCGTTGGCACTGAAGTAAATTAATCACGTCCTTACTTGAAAAGGTTATTTTAGAGAAAAGGTGCTTGGGCGCACAAAAAAGTTTGAGTTGGTTTGTATTTTGTTACTTTGAAAAAGGGTTTAAGTGTGATTAGCATGTTTTATGATTTGCTAAAGAAAAAGGAGTTTTAGTTTTAAATGCAAGGATGAAAAAGGGGAAGAAAAGAGTCTAAGGGAGTTTATCCTATTTCTAACCTAATGTTATCATACCATGGTAGCCCTACATCAAGGATTAACAAAAGGGAAATGTCTAAAGCGAATGAAGAAAACACATAAAAGAATAAGGAAAAGAAGAGAAATTCTTTAGCCAAGGGGAGCGTATCACCCGATACAAACAAGCGGGAGTGAGATGAAAATCAAAAATGTGATGTCCAAAGCGAATGGACACCTAACCAAGATATAGGAGATCGAGGTAAGAGACAGAAGACAACATGAATAATCACTGAGTATCAACATCGGCCAATGTGAACTCCTAATAAAGCATGGGGGTTTGATTGTGGAACCCTTCCCCACTTGACGACTCGATAACAAGAGTACGCACAACTCCGAAGCTTCGTGGTACGTCACGAGCTAAGGATAACATGGACGAAATTGCGGGGGTTGATTGCTAACCCTCCTCGCTCGCTTCCCTTTGAGGAGTTCAATAAGGTATGGGGAATAGTGCGGGCACAAAACATAAACACACCTGCAGAATACCTACTCAAAGGTAGGGTTTTAAACAAACCACCCACAAGTAGAAAACAAAATGCACACAATGCGGAATTGCCCTAAACGGGTCTTTAAATAAACCAGAGGGGTTCCTGACATGATCAACAATGGAGACCCCCATCATACATCTCTATTCCTACTTCTCATGGAATCAGAAAGAAGTAAATCCCTACTTCTCATGATTTCTAGAAAATCAGTATAGAAATGCAGTAAAGTGCGAAGAAGTACAAAGGTAGTAGGGGCCACTACCACAAGCAAGCAAATCTTCAAGAGCAGACGAAAGCAATGAAGAAGTAGGGAGTGCGCATCAAGAAAGCTTCACCAAGAAACAAACAAAGTCAAAATCGATATCCCACTAAGAAAAAAGCAAACACGTGTTGCGAATGCAACTCATATTCAGAAGTTCCCGCATAAGACATCATAAAGTATTGCGTGTATCAAGACAATAGATAATACGATATGAATTTCTTAAGACAATGAGAAATAAGGCGAGCATAAGGCATATGTTTCGATCACATAACAACTCGTTATGTTACATGATCGAAAGAAAAAAAATGTACGTTGCACCATGAACAAACGCGTAAAAAATAATGTGGCAAAGCGTCATGAAAATATGAATAAAAACAAGAAAGAAAAAGTATTTTTTATTTATTAGTTTTTTAAGTAAGGAAAATTCTAAAAACTAAAGAATTAATCCCTAAAAAAAAGACCATTATATTATTCTACTATTTTTTTATTGCTTTTATTATATTTTTATTATGTATTTTATTGGCAAAAATTAACAAAAAAGTCCTAATTCTAATGAATAATTAGTGAACTCAGGGGGGTGCTAATTTGAATCCAAGGGGTGATGCAGCCAATTTGGGCGCTGGCCTGTTAGAAGGGGGGCCAAATGCTTGCTCTATTTTTGTTCTTATTATCAAACTTTTCCAAAAAAATTCAATGGGCTCCAGACAAAGTTCCAGCACAGGCCCGACAAGTAAGGTCCATGAAATTGTTTTATTTTTTTGTTTTATCAGATTTCCAATATTCAATTTTGTCTCAATTCTTACCCAAAAATAAAATAACAACAAATAAAACAATCATGAAAATAAAGAGAAAGGTGTACGTGTAATTAGGGTTGGGTGTGACCCTTCGTCTTCCTTCGAGAAAAAAAATTTTCTCCTCCTTCTCTCCAATCGCGGCGCATCTTTCATCTCTATCATAGCACCACCACAGTTTTGAAGTTCCGGCCACCTTAAACAACCACGTGTCATCCTATTCTTTTATCCATCATGAACTCCTTCGTCTTCTCCGATCCACACCTTCGATGGTGTGACCTTACTCAACTCCATTGTTGCCGGTTGCTCCGTTTTGCCGGAGAACTCAACATTCTATCGCCATCTCATCATCTAGTCTCCGTGAATCAATCACTATATCTATGTTCTTCCAATTTCCTTAGCCTAAGTCTTATCAGAAAAAACCCTAGGCGATGTAACCTAAATTAAATGCCATACTCAATGCTTCTGAGTGAGATTCTAGATGGATTTGCACCTAGGATGTCTACTCTTGGCAAAAATATAAAGAGCTAAGAGAGAAGATGAGGAAGAGAGGTAGTTTGCAATGGATTACCTACTAGAGACAATTCGGTGGTGATTCAATGATGACGAAGGTGAGGAGACCAGAGGTGAAGCTTGTGACGCTCAGGTAACAAAATATTTCTTTGCTTTATTTCTTTCTGATGTGCGTATTATCCTTTTATTTGCTCTTCTTCTTCATCTTCTTTTTCTTCCATCTTTCTCAGTTCCTATGCGCAATGTTTTTAAGAGATGAGTGAGGTGAAGGCGTGAGATAAGGTTGTGAATGAAGTTGCAGAGAGGGTGATGAAGATGATTGTTGAGGAATGATGGTGAATGAAGTGTGGTTACTTGAATGAAGGTGGTGGTTGAAGGTTGCAGGATATTGAGATGTGGTAGTTGAGGCGTTTGCAGGGAAGGAAGAAGAATGGTTATGAAGGAGAGAGTGAGATGAGAGCAGAGAAAGATTTTTCTGTGAGTTTTCTTACTGATTTTTTCTGAGAGGTGAATTGTATATTATTTTTTCTTCTATTTTGTTGCTTCAATCTGTTATAAGTTTGTTGGAAGGAGTTTTTCTGTTAGACGTGGTTAGGGGTTTCCATTAGAGATCTGTTTAGGGTAGTTAGGAAGTTAGTTTCTGGTTTTTCTGTTAATGCGTTAGCTAGAACGCTAATTGAAATTAGTTAGGAAATTCTGTTTGAGTTTGTTCTATTATAAACTGAGTGATGTAGTAGAGAGTGTTAGGAGTTAGTTACAGGGCGGTTTAGAAGTTGTTTAAAACAGTTAGAAGGATAGAAAGTTGTTTTTGATCTTTTTAAAACTGATAAAAGTTAGTTATGGTGGTTAGGAGATTAGGGGGTTGTGAATCGATTAGAAAATTAGTTAGGAAATTAGTTGGACTAGTGAAGGGTCTATTATAGGTTTCCGTGAAGAGTTGTATTGAAATTCTGATTTTCAACTTTGTGATTTTCTACAGTCATGCCTCCTATTGACCTCTTATTTTTCTGGGTATTGGTTATTGATGAATGCAGGTCTGAAAATTGGGCGTGAATTAATTTGGTACAAGTTAGGATGGCATGACAAGAATGATATGGACACGGCCTTCAGAAGCAATGGTTTTGAAGACAAGGTGCGTTAAGATGAGGCTTGAGACAAAGTGGGGCTAAAATGTGAAGTTTGAAGATTGGGACCATAGGCTTTGGAAAATTTTGTATCTTGTAACAATTTGGTCTGGAATGTTCTTGTAAATGGTCTTTCTTGAATAGAATTGTAAAGGCCTAAATTGTAACATGTAGTAACGAGTGTACTTGGAGTTTCCTTTGAAGTATCTTGTATTATTGATAACTTTACTAGTAAAAAACACTCATTTACAAAAACCAGGCGTGTCTTAATTCCTTTCCATGCTTTCCACTTTAAAGTGAAATTCTACTTTTTACCCAAGTCCAAGATTCTTCTTTTAGTACCTCACATGTAATCCGATTCTAAAAAAAGTAGATTTGATGAATGACCCTAAATCAAATGTAATAAACCCTTGTAAATAAATTCTTTGTCCATGACAACTTAATCTAATTCTATCCCATCTTGCATAATAATTTCCAATCTAGTTGATTATGTGTGCCAACTTTGAATGATGATGAACCATAAGAAACCCAGGTTTAGACTTAAAGCGTGTTGAATGAAGTCAAAGGAAGATAGCTTGTATTACAAATAAACCAATCAACCAGAATAGGTGCTTTGCATCACAATATATATAAACCCTAATTGGCGAGATAAGTCCACTTGTATCTTGATCTTACAGTAAAAGAAATTCCTTTGAGGATACCATGAAGACGAATATGAAACCATGGCCAGAAGTATGCCCAAGAAAACCTTTGCAATGAAACCTCATTCCTCTTGATCCTTAAATATTGGACATTATCAAACACAAATACCATGGATAAAGAAGCCATAATCCATATGTTTTTAAGACCCCTTGAGATAACCTTGTAGTTTGAGTAAAGATGAGAAAGAAGTTCTCAAAGTGCATGAACATAAAATCCTAGATTTATAAACTTTAATTGATGAAGAACCAGTTAAAACACCTGAGTGAAGACGAGAGTCTAAAAGCACAGATAAACCTTAACATCCTTGATCACTTGCCATGTTTTATTTATTAATGAATGAACGACGTGTTAGATGACCTAATGGGAGTTATGTACGTGAGAAAAGGTCCAAATGCACAAGCCAGATAAAAGTGAAAGGGTAGGACAAATTTGGGGTATTACAACTGCCCCTGTTTAATCATCTTAAACCTGAAAGCACGATTGGCGCATGCCTTTCGGAAGTTCGAGGTAGAAGATGATTAAATACCAATGCCAAAAATTTGTTCTGAGGGAGTATGGTAAGTGTTTTTTTTTGCAACACCCAATGGGGAATTAAAAAAGGTGGGACTAAACCAAAGTTATATATCGATTAAGACATGACAACATTAGAGTACATTGATCAGGACACGAAGAATGTTAGAATCGATACAGAAGAGTATCGAAAGAAGATATGGACGAGTATCAAGAAAGATTAATCACAGACGAGTGTTTGAATCAATACAGACAAGCATTGAAAGAAGATACAGAAGAGTATCAAAAGGTTAAACACAGACGAGTGTTTGAATCAATACATATGAGTATGGAAAGAAGATACATACGAGTATCAAAAGGTTAAACACGGACGAGTGTTTGAATCAATACAGGCGAGTATTAAAAGAAGATACAGACGAGTATCAAGAAAGGTTTAAACATAGACGAGTATTTGAATCAATACATACGAGTATTGAAAGAAGATACTGACGAGTATCAAAAGGTTAAACACGAACAAGTGTTTAAATCAATATAGACGAGTATTGAAAGAAGATACAGACGAGTATCAAAAGCCTAAGCACATACGAGTTTTTGAATCAATACAGACGAGTATTGAAAAAAGATACAGATGAGTATCAAGAAAGGTTAAACACAAACGAGTGTTTAAATTAATATAGACGAGTATTGAAAGAAGATACAGACGAGTATCAAGAGGCTTAAACACGAAGGAGGGTTTGAATCAATACAGACGAGTATTGAAAGAAGATACAAATGATTATCAATAGGTTTAAACACGGATGAGTGTTTGAATCAATACAGATGAGTATTGAAAGAAGATACATACGAGTATCAAGAAAGGTTAAACACAGATGAGTGTTTGAATAAATACAGACGAGTATTGAAGATACAGACGAGTATCAAAAGGTTAAACACAGACGAGTGTTTGAATCAATACAGACGGGTATTGAAAGAAGATACAGACGACTATCAAGGAAGGTTAAACACGAACGAGTGTTTGAATCAATACGGACGAGTATTGAAAGAAGATATAGACGAGTATCAAAAGGTTAAACACAGACAGGTGTTTGAATCAATACAAATGAGTATTGAAAGAAGATACAAACGAGTATCAAAAGTTAAACACGGACGAGTGTTTGAATCAATACAGACGAGTATTGAAGGAAGATATAGATGAGTATCAAAAGGTTAAACACAAATGAGTGTTCGAGGAGCTGACACAAATGAGTGTTTAGGAGTTGACACAGAGGAGTGTTTAGGAATCCCACACAGACGAATGCTGGAAGACTGAATTATTTGTCAGACTGGGACTGGCCACCAGACAAAAAATGGGTTTAGAATGACAAAGTGTATTGATCTTATTGGGAAGAGGTGGATGAGGTACTGGCATTGTTAGCTGGGCATCGGGAAGGTGAAGTTCGTCAATTGGGGATTTGGGAATGATATCCTCTTGAGGGGACGTATTACTGTCTTTGAATGATTCCAGTCTTTCATGTAAGGTACCTGTTCTGACTTATGCTTCGTATGCATGTTTGAATTTCTTTTAACACAAAGATCCATTATGATGGATCGGTGTTGTACCTCAAAATTTGCCCTCCAATTTTCACACAAGACATACTCCTAGAGGTCCTCAATTGCTCAAGTTGACTAAGGATTGTCCAGACAAATCCTCCTCTTAAGACAATAATTCTTAAACTAGGGTTTCACTCCTCATCAAGATGGTTGAGTTCCAAGGACCCAAAATGTTTTCCATTATCCTAATATGTCCTCAAGATCATCCATGCCAAGTTACATGCCTTGCACAACAAGTTTTCTCAATCAACTGCTAAAATGCCTGAAAATCAACTATACTAGGTCAAAAGTCAACTGTGGCCCAAATACAGTCAAACTTCAATATTTTTTATCAACATCAACATTTTGAAGTAATATCCATAATTTTATCAAGGGTTGATCATGATTCTTCAAGAAATGCTCCCAACTCTTCAAAAGTAAAAAATAGCAATTTAGGGTTTCTATAGGAAAAGTCAACCAAATTTTGACAAGGCATATCTTTCATATACTTTATCAGAAAATTTCCAACCAAGGCTCATTTTGAAGAGAATCCAATTCCCTACAACTTCTCTTCAACCCTCAAGTTCAAGAAATGCCTCAATCAAAAGATATAAGCTCAGACATTATAGGTCATTTTAAAAAGTCAACAAAAACACATTTTGGGTCAAAGCTCCTTACATGAACATGGAAGATCCAATTGAGATGAAACCAAAAGGGTTGTTTATAGGACATCCTAAGCTTTCTAAAAAGTCCAAGAACACTCTTTCAGGATAAAGAATGAGAGAGATATGCATTGCTAAAGTTGACCAAAATTTGGAAATGAGCATAAAGTCAACATTGATCAGAATTGATTTTTTTCCCAAAGGGGCCCATGTTTTCTTGTTTGAAACTTGTTCCTAAGACGACCCACGACCCCTGAGCTTATCCACTTATTATTTTATTATTTTTATTATTTTAATTTTTATTTTATTCATTTAAATAAAAATAAATCAATTTAAATAATGGAATAATAAAATAAATTCAAAGATTGGATTTTATGAGCACATTATAGGTTTATAATCAGCTGAAAAATCATGATTTTCATGCAAGGAATGATTGGGATGAATAGAGCATGTTTTGGCCAAATTTAGAAACTTAAAGTATCAATTGCAAATCAAATCTTCTCCCTCCAAATATTCAAGATTGCATCCAATTTTATTGACCTAATGCACTCTAGTATATATTCATAACCTTGCCTGATCAAAAAAGGGAGGTTTTTCCGCATAGAACACTGACAAGAAACTCCAATTTTTTTAACAAAAAAGTGGCATTCGGTTGGAATTTGCAGGGAGATTCAAGGCATCCTAAAGCTTGCAATCAACTCCTGGGCACGTTTGGAAGCTGTTTGGACCATTACCACGCATCAAAGCACCCATGAACGCTCCATACGATATCACAGTTTGTCCTTCATTCTTGAATTTGATTTTGAATATCTATGTGTTATAAATGATTTCTAGACATACATTCATATTTGTATCATCATTTAGAAGCTGTTTGTATAATTAATTATGAGTTTTGATGCTTGTATGGACATATGCCATTGTTAGGGTTTTGACCTTTGATTTAGGGTTTTCAGATACAAGCGAAATTGGGCCTAATGAGGAATACCATCATGCTCAGGGGATCAAACCCAGTTGATCCATGGCTTTAAACTGAGTTTATATTGAGTGTTGTAGATTTTGGAAACTGCAGGTGTTTTAGTGACGGACACTGTCCGTAGGTAAAAGATGCGTAGGCTAATACAATGGATGGGTGGAGAAGATGATGGCGTGGCGCGGCCTGTTTGTCCCGTTTGAAATAAGCACGCATTTTTTGTTAACAAAATTCTGACCATTTATTTTGAATGTATTGTTTTGTGTTTGTGTTATTCAATGAATGATCACTTGGCACGGATGGCAAAGGAAGTGCGCTAGAAGGGAGAGGACCTGGGTTTGAGTCCCAGGTCCAACGTTTTGTGTTTTCTAACTAGTTTCTTTCAAATCCAATGTATTGCCTTCCCATGGGTACACCATAGATCCTCAAGCTCATGCCATCAGATCCCAGTGGTCTAGATCCAGCACTACAAGTTTGCAGCCCCACCATGGACCTTCCAGATGGAGCATCACTAGATCACACGCAAGGATAATGGGCTAACTCTGGCTGGGCCTAGAAAATTCAACATACACCCCCCCAGATTTGGGTTTACACCCCTCAGGCCCATTCCTTCACTCTTTCTTTGTTTTTACTATTTTTATTTTTGTCAATTAATTTAATTCTTTTTTTAAAATCATTTTTTTTATAAAATCAAAAATCACAAAAATACGACTTAGTTTTTTTTAGTAAATTAATTTTTGCAAATCAATTATTTTAATCAATTTTAAATTATTTTCATTAATTAAAATTAATTAGAAAATTAAGTCAATTTCAAATCATTTTTTATAAAAAGTTCCAAAAAATATTTCAAATTAGTTTTTTAGGGTTTTGCACTTTTCTTTTCAATTTTAATTCTCGCGCTTATTATTTTTACCGTACGATTTATTTTTCATTATTGATGTAATTGCGTCCGGTTTGTAACAGTCTAATTAGGGTTTTAATTCCACATTTTTACCTTTCAATCATTAATTATGTAATTGCACCAAAGCCTGTAATAGTTAGGAATTTTATCTTTCCGCCATTTATTTTCCCGCACGATAAACTGTTTAGATGAATGGTTAATAGGGTTGCATGAAAGATAATGATTAATTAAACCTAGATAACCCTAATTGCGCAAGATAAAATATCTGAAAAAAGAACACTTTTACACACTTGCACCCTTAGGATATTACGTCACTTGGTTGCCTTCGGAAATAATGGTCATGTCCCTCGAAACGTAGGGATACTCTTAGCAAAGACCCTCGGTTAAAATCGTCATAAAGATCATAGTCCCTAAAATGTCCCTCGAGTTGCCTGTGAGAAATGATCTTATGATGATAGTCCCTTTGAAATGCTAAGGTATCCTTATATGTTTCCTTCAATGACCGTACGACCCTTTCAGTAGTCCCTCAAACATCCAACGACTAGGGTTACCTACTCACTAATAGTAGGATGACACGGTCTAACGGATAGGAGGAAAAGAACAGTCTTTTTTCGAGTAGGTAGATAACTGTTAGGTACTTGCTCAAACAAATTTGCACACCACACTTTCAAACACTTTTCAAACAAATTTTTCAAAACGCTTTATCACACTCTTGAGGACTGATGCAAGAGTTATCATAAAGCGAATTGCCGCACTAAGGCATTTCCAAACAATTTTTTTTTCACACAAACACACAAGCAATTTTCAAAATGAGAAAGTACCTAAGAGCCCATGGAAAACCATGGATGGAAAGGGTGCTAACACCTTCCCTTTCCATAATCTACCCCCCGTACTCAGAAATCTCGAAAAAAGGTCTTTTTCTGTACTTTTCACCATTTCCTTTGTTGGATAAAAGAAAATTCGGTGGCGACTCTTACTTATCGCGACATTTCCAAATACAAATGCAAAACCAGTATTTAACTATCGTTTCTGCCACCGTATCACAGAACTGGCGACTCTATTGGGGAAAATTAAAGTGGGGTTTACCTTAGGGCCTAGATCATTTTTAAATTTCTTTCTCTGTTTTCATTGACTGCTTTATCTTTGAGGGTTTGTTGGGGTATTCTTGTAAAGATCCTACACCCGGATCTAGGGCACCTTATTAGGTAAGTAGCAATAAATCATGGAGGTTGTACGGCGTAGACCAATACAGACAAAGTGGTGGCTACATTAGCGCGATACTTTGGATTGTACTAATGTTACTTGAGTAAGTTAAGGATAACATTAGGCTTCCTCATAGTGTCACTAAGCGCTAACTAAACTTTAGAACAATTAATTGACTCATCCTATCCATTAGGAAGTAGTGAGATAACCGGCTTTGGTTCCGACCGAAGATTGGTTGATACTCGATACTACACTCATTGAGGCTAGACTTTCAGGATTTTTCGGCCGCAATACTTCGGTGCGGAGCTGAAATAATTTCTGAAGGGAAGGTCAGTGATATTGAGGCTCCTCAGAACCCGATTACTATTAATAGGACAGGTTGAGCCCACTAAACTTCAAGAGGGTACTTACCTATAGAACCCATGCAAGCCTAAACCTAAGGCTACTCGTTTGCTTTCTTTGCCTAAAAATTTGAATTCATTGCAGGGATTTGTTTGTATTCCTTGCAAGACATTGTTTGTATAAATCCAACAATTTGGTTTCTTACCCTGCATTTTTGCTTAACGCATAACATACACATCATAAAATCATGCCACAACATTTCCTTAACCATTTCAAGGATCTCAAGGGTTTGTGATGTAGGTTATGGTAAATCAGACGCCTAACAAGGGGCAAAGGGGATTTATTTTCCTCTAGCCAATACCGTCAAAAGACCAAAACACAACAACTTGAGTCAGGGGCTATGAACCATTTGATATGGTGAGCTTGACTCTCGAAGAAGGACACTCAATGATACAAAGTTCTTCAATCCAAGCTGAAAATTTCAACTTCTGACATTTCCTTGTTTACCCCGCGAGATCCTTGAAAACATTTACATATCATACATGTCATTGCATAACAGGTAATCTCCAGTACAGGTCTCTCATGCTCTCGCTGTTTATTTCAGCAATGGCTCTCAAACAAGATAACAGAGATCTCCGAACTCAAGAGGCTCAGTTCATGGAAATGTTCCTAAACCTATCCAAGGGACAGGAAGAGTTGAAAGCACTCCTTGCTGGGAACCTGGCCAAGAAAAGTCCTGAGGACAATAAGGACGAGCGGTTGGAACAACTACAAGCTGAGGTGGAAGCAATGAGAACCCAGATGCTGGGGAAGATGTATCTTATCCAAGGCCTAGCCCGGGGACAAGAAGAGTTGAGAGCCATTATCAATAAACTTCATCAAGACGGATACAATCGTATGAAGCAAGCAGTCGAGGCTAGGGACCAAGTCATTGATCAACCTCCAAGAAGACAAGAGGTTGGTTTGGTGAAGAGTGAACCTTTCCAAATTGCTACTACCTCATGGGTCCAACAACAACCTCGCCAAAAACAACGGGTAAATCAGAGTAAGCCAGATACACCCAAGAGGTAGTTTACCAAACTCAAAATGCCACTGTCGCAAGTCTTGCAACACATGTTAAAGTTGAATTTAGTCACATTGAAGGATCCTCCTCGAAATCCTAATACTTCTGCTCCTACTTACAATCCTGATGCAATATGTGCATATCACTCCAACAGTCTGGGGCATGACACTGATAGCTGTTGGACGTTGAAATATAAAATTCAAAACCTGATCGATGAAGGAGTACTGGAGTTTACACAAGATGGTTAGGATGAGTTCTTCTGTCATCCCTCCAAGGTACACTATCTGAAGTGACAAGATCAGATGAAGAAGCTTTTGTTCATTATAATTTTCAATTTTATAATTTTCTTTTAATTGTTCGAACATTTATTCATGTCCAACTTTGTTACTTTATCAATGCATTGAATATGTCTGTTTTGAATCAATTCATTTGTATTCACTATATTTGAACTGCTTTCCTTTTTGTGATATTCAACTCTTGATCAAAAGCTCTGAGCCTTGAGAGGGAGGATGACAAAAACGATACCACAATCCATACAATGTGCTTTTGAACAGACCTTGCTAACAATGTACATGCATTGTTTTAAATCCTAAACAGTGGAGTTATAAGGAAGATAATCCCTAGTCAACCCCTTTGAGCCAAAGAAGTAGGAGTTTTTCTTTTCACACAAGTGAAAACCCTTTAATTATAACCTGGGGTAGGGTAGTTTTCTCAGTTAATTCAGAGGCGCATTCAGTCGCAAGCTCATCCTTCATACACGATAAATAGTGTAGAAGATACCTTCCAAAAGATGGTGATGGTTCCGCCTAAATCATCAAAGCAGGTAGCCATTATTTTTCAAACGAAAATCCCGCTAAGTCAAAACCTATGAAGGAGACTTAAGAAAAAAACCCGGGGCATCCCGCTGACTGTAATCACAAAAAGAAACAGTTCAGGCAAAAAGACAGGGATAACAAAATAAAAAAAAGAGGTCCTACAAATCCTTAACAAAAAAGAAAAGGTTACAAAAATGTCTGCCTTATCAAACAAACGTTCAATATCTAAACCATCACCGGAATATCAAGGACATTCCAAAACTCAACTGGGATTCAAAATGCACAATTAACTGAGCATATGACTAAAGAACATCACGAAGAACGGGTGGGTACAAATAAATTTTGAGCCTTTATCCTTTGTTTCTTAAACCTTGAACCAGGCCACGATATAACCCTTAAAAGTCCTAGCTGAAGCATGGGTTAGTTCGAAAGCATATTATTACAAAAGGTATCCTGACTCCTGTAGGGTTCGCTACAAATCCCGAGTTGATATCACACTTTTACAAATTTGTTTGTTTTACTAAAAATGAACTTTCAAACTTCAAGGCAGACATAAGCTTTGCATTCTTAAAATACTATTGTTTGCATATGACTATTTGTTCAACATCAGAGAAATTCGCAGACAAATATTCAATGAACAGAAATCCTCTCAATGAGAAGAATCACCTCAGATGGAAAGCAATTCCAGTGAAACACACTTCCAATCAAGGGGCATAGCATGATGTCCAGCTGATCTGGGGCAGTCAAGTCAAGATTCAAGGAATTTCTCAAAGATGCCAAATAGCCAGGGGCAGATCTCTATCTGGATCACTTGGGGAATAGGCCATGAATTCCAACAACAAATCCTGTACAATCAAACAAACATCTTCTGGCAGTATGGCAACACTTACTACTATGGACAATGACAAATCTCTGTACCTGGTGAACGTGGACATAGTCAGAAAATACTACGCATGAACAAAGACCCGCTAGGTTGACTGGCCTAGGCAAAAATAAGGGCACCCCGGCGAACCAAAAGGGTTCGGGAAAAAATTAGGGATAAAAACAAAAATCGGTACACCCGGCAAGTCGAAAACCTGAAAAGGCGGCTTGAGCAAAAAAGGGTATCCCGGTGGACTGAAAATCTAAAAAGACAGTCCAAGCAAAAGTTAGGGATTAAAGCGTACGACTACGTCCCGTAATCTCGTCACTAGTCTAATCATTATAAGGTTTATTACCCTGACTTACATCCAACAAGGACTCCAAGAGTTGGGATAACAGCCAAACCATCTACAAAATCCCCGGTTGATATTTTCTACAACAGTTATCGAGACAAGGGAATTCCACTACAAAGTCACTGCCATATTCTCAGCTTACAGCCTATTGATGTCAGGTGTTCTCATACCCTTGGCAGAGAAAAATCGGCAAATTAATGCTCTAACGAAAATTCCCCAATGAAGTCGCCAAGCTTCTCGGGATTCCCCAAGCGGACTAAAGAGTTTCCCTTCCCCAACGGAAACATTTTGAATAAAGCAGATTATCTTCTGGAAACATCTCAGGTACGATCCAAGGACGGATGTCATCCTGACACTTATTCCAGATTCTCATCTAGAAATGATTCAGGTATGATCCAAGGATGGATGTTATCCTGATACCTACTCCAGATTCTCATATAGAAACGGTTCAGGTACGATCCAAGGACGAATGTCATCCTGACACTTACTCCAGATTCTCATCTAGAAACGGTTCAGGTACAATCCAAAGATGGATGTCATCCTGACACTTACTCCAGATTCTCATCTAGAAACAATTCATGAACAATCCAAGAATGAATGTCATCCTGACACTTATTTCAGATTCTCATCTAGAAATGGTTCGGGTATGATCCAGAAACGGGTGTCATCCTGATACTTAGTCCAGACTATCTTCTAGCAATAGTTCAGGTACGATCCAAAGACGGACATCATCCTGATACTTATTCAGATCATCCTCTAGAAATAGTTCAGGTACGATCCATAGACGGATATCATCCTGATACTTATTCAGATCATCTTCTAGCAACAGTTCAGTTCAGATACGATCCAGAGATGGATGTAATTATGACACTTATTTCAACATATAGATCCATCCACAAAGCCTCCGCATGTACTTTCTCCAACGGGTATAAGGGCTAAAACGTCTTGATGTGAAGTCACCACTACGTCCTCAACATACATCCCAGTGACGTCTATGTCCCCCACAGAGTAGAGGAAACCAAAAGTTTTGATCTTTGCTTCCCCCAAATTGGAGTTACTTTCCCCAGTAAAGTTCCTTCAAAGAGCCGATATCTATATTCCCCAACCGAGTTATATAATCACAAACGGTTTAAAAAGCTTTCTACCAAGCAAAGTTTATTTCTCTGACTACGGAAGCTCATTCCCGAGCAAAGTTTACTTCTCTGAATACAAAACTCAATCCCCAATAGAGTTTATTTCTCTGGCTACGAAAGTTCATCCCCTGACGGAGTTTATTTCCCCGAATCGGCAAAATATTCCAGTAAAGCATCTCTTCTCTCAAACAGGGTTATTCCCCCGTAGAGATATTCTCAAGCAGAGTCTCTCCCCGGCAGAATATTCGCAAACAGAAAGAACTAAATCCCCAGTAAAGTCATCTCCATTCACCATCCCCAGCAGAAATGAAGAACTCGGCTCCCTAATACTTTTCAACAGTAGTCCGGGATTTACTTTCCTCGACTAAGAAATACCTTAATAGCATCCCATACCCATATACCATGGAATGCGTATACATATTGCATACAACACAATCTCACTTATTTTGAGAACACCATCACAATGCATTTCATACATCATAACATTGCATACGACTAACTCTTTACCTTTCAGGGAAAAGACCAAATCAACAAGCTACGACTATTTCAGCATTTTCTTCAAGAAGATGTCCTCACAAGACTTTCTTCTGGGTCAGTTGAATCTCTATTAAGATTTCCCTGATTACTATGCTAGTCAAAGACATCCCAAGATATCTCCGCTCACTATGCCGGTGGAAGAGAATCCAATACTTTCGTCTGGGTCAGTTGAATCGCTACTAATATTTCCCTGATTACTATGCCAGTCAAAGTCATCCCAAGATCTCTCTGCTGGCTATGTCGGTGGAAGGGATTCCAAGACTTTCGTTTGGGCCATTTCAATCACTACTAAGATTCTTCTGATTACTATGCCAGTCAAAGTTACCCAAGATTTCTCTGCTCAATATGCCAGTGGAAGAGATTCCAAGACTTTCGTCTGGGTCAGTTGAATTGCTACTAAGATTCTCCTGATTACTATTCCAGTCAAAGTTGACCCAAGATCTCTCTGCTCACTATGCTGGTGGAAGAAATTATAAGACTTTCATCCGGGTCAGTTGAATCACTACTAAGATTCTTCTGATTACTATGCCAGTCAAAGTTTACCCCAGATCTCTCTACTTACTATGCGGGTAGAAGAGATTCCAAGACTTTCGTCTGGGTCAGTTGAATCGCCACTAAGACTCTCCTGATTACTATTCCAGTCAAAGTCATCCCAAGATCTCTCCTCTCACTATACCGGTGGAAGAGATTCCAAGAATTTCGTTTGGGTCAGTTAAATCGCTACTAAGATCCTCCTGATTACTATGCCAGTCGAAGTTAACCTAAGATTTCCTCTTGATCAGTCAAATCGATACTAAGATTTCTATTCCAATTAAAGAAACTATGAAGTCCGGAAACTGACCAGATAATAGTCAATCAACAATGCAAGACATTGTGAAGCCCAGATCCTGATCGGATAACAGTTTAGTCTCATTTCCCCAGTAAGTCATTGTGAAGCCTGGAATACGACCAGATAGCAGTCAGCCTTATCATCCTCAGCAAGTCAATGAGAAACCTGGATCCTGTCCAGTTAGCAGTTCACTGCCGTCTCTTCAATCAAGAGATGACTCCCTAGTAGAGTAATGGACAACTGAAGCTCCTAGACTCTATTCCCCGAGACAGAGACCAACATTCCTCATCGAAGTCCTCCCTAACAACAGGAACAAGAATTCCTATGAAGGAATATCTCACGAAATCATCATTATTCTGGATGGCATCTTTAAGCCCACCTCTGACGACTCTCCGTCACATTCTCAGGATGGCATATTTAAGCCCATCTCCGTCGATCTTCCGTCATCTTCTCTAAAGGGAATTTGTAAGCCCACTCCCGACATCATCAACCATCAGTATTACTTCATGCGAGTGCAAATTTCTGGGCACTCTAGTGTTCAATCATCTTCCACCCTCAGATCACGAAAGGCGGACAAGCCAATCTAAATCGTTAGTTTAATAAGATTGAACAGGGGAAGCTGTTATACCCCAAAATTTTCGCTCCCATTTTCACACAATAGATACTCCTAGAGGTCCTCAATTGCTCAAGTTGACTAAGAATTGGCCAGACAAATCCTCCTCTTAAGACAATAAGCCTCAAACTAGGGTTTCACTCCTCATCAAGATGGTTGAGTTCCAAGGACCCAAATTGTTTCCCATTGTCCTAATATGTCCTCAAGATCATCCATGCCAAGTTTCATGCCTTGCACAACAAGTTTGCTCAATCAACTGCTCAATTGCCTGAAAATCAATTGTATTAGGTCAAAAGTCAACTGTGGCTCAAATATAGTCAAACTTCAAGATTTTTGGTCAAAATCAACATTTTGAAGTAATATCCATCATTTGATCAAGTGTTGATCATGATTCCTCAAGAAATGCTCCTAACTCTTCAAAAGTAAAAAATGGCAATTTAGGGTTTCTATAGGAAAAGTCAACCAAACTTTGACCAGGCATAACATTCATATACTTTATCAGAAATTTTCCAACCAAGGCTCATTTTGAAGAGAATCCAATTCCCTACAACTTCTCTTCAGCCCTCAAGTTCAAGAAATGCCTCAATCAAAAGATATAAGCTCAGACATTATAGGTCATTTCAAAAAGTCAATAAAAACACCTTTTGGGTCAAAGCTCCTTACATGAACATGGAAGATCCAATTGAGATGAAACCAAAAGGGTTGTTTTATAGGACATCCTAAGCTTTCTAAAAATTCCAAGAACACCCTGTCAGGATAAATAATGAGAGAGATATGCATTGTTAAAGTTGACAATATTTTGGAAATGTGCATAAAGTCAACATTGATCAAAGTTGATTTTTTTTCTCCAAAGGGGCCCATGTTTTCTTGTTTAAAACTTGTTCCTAAGAGGACCCACGACCCCTGAGCTTATCCACTTATTATTTTATTATTTTTATTATTTATTTTGATTTTTTATTCATTTAAATCAAAATAAATCAATTTAAGTAATGGAATAATAAAATAAAATCAAAGATTGGATTTTATGAGCACATTATAGGTATATAATCAGCTGGCAAATCAAGATTTTCGTGCAAGGAATGATTGGGATGAATAGAGCATGTTTTGGCCAAATTTAGAAACTTAAAGTATAAATTGCAAATCAAATCTTCTTCCTCCAAATCTTCAATATTGCATCCAATTTTATTGACCTAATGCACTCTTGTATATACTCATAACCTTGCTTGATCAAAAAAGGGAGGTTTTGCCCCATAGAACACTGACAAGAAACTCCAATTTTTTTGACAAAAAAGTGGCATTCGGTTTGGCATTGGCAGGGAGATTCAAGGCATCCTAAAGCTTGCAATCAACTCCTGGGCATGTTTGGAAGCTGTTTGGACCATTACCACGCATCAAAGCACCCAGGAACGCTCCATACTGTATCACGGTTTGTCCTTCATTCTTGAATTTAATTTTGAATATCTACGCGTTATAAATGATTTCTAGACATACATTCATGTTTGTATCATGATTTAGAAGTTGTTTATATAATTAATTATGAGTTTTGATGCTTGTATGGACATATGCCATTGTTAGGGTTTTGACCTTTGATTTAGGGTTTTCAGATACAGGTGAAATTGGGCCTAATGAGGAATACCATCATGCTCAGGGGATCAAACCCAATTGATCCATGGCTTTAAACTGAGTTTATATTGCGTGCTATAGAGTTTGGAAACTGCATGTGTTTTAGTGACGGACACTGTCCGAAGGTAAAAGATGCGTATAACGGATGGGTGGAGAAGATGATGGCGTGGCGTAGCCTGGTTGGCCCGTTTGAAATAAGCGCGCGTTTTTTGTTAAACAAAATTCTTACTGTTGTACCCCAAAATTTTATTCTCATTTTATCAAGATTTCTCATCACAAGACCCTTTGAACTCAAGACCAAGCTAGGGTTTGCTCTACTCAAGATATCTCCTTGCATTGATGACCTGAAATTAGGGTTTGAGTTTGCACAGGGATTTTTGGAATTCCAATGCTCAAATTGACTTTCATACTTCATGTTGGACTTATAATATTTCCTCTACCAATTTTCAAGCCTTGAATCAAATTTTTGCCCAATCAATTGGACACTTGACCTAGAAATCAGCTGTATTGGGGAAAAAGTCAACTGTGGCCAATTTACAGTCAAACCTCATAATTTTTGATCCACATCAACATTATATACTCATATGAACCATTTGATCAAGTTTGGACCATAACTCCTCAAGAAATTTGATCAGATCATCAAAAGGGTAAAATGGTCATTTTTAGGGTTTTGGCTATATAAGGGCAATTTCTGATTTTTCACCTAGCCAATGGCAAATTGGGTTCAAGTATGGATTCAAGGAATCAATGGCATCATCTTTACCTATTCACAAGGTTCAAAATATCTCAAATGCATTGGATTGACAGATGAATTTTCCAGTCAACTAATCAAAAATTGATTATACACTGAAAAGTCAAACTTTGACTTTTTGGTCAAAATCAAGTGCCAAGGGCCATTTTTCATCAAGATGAGACAAAAAATGAAACTTGTTCATCAAGAAACCTAATTTTTCAAATTAGGGTTTAAGATTGAAAATTTTCATAACTTAGAATTTTTCTAAGTTATGAAATTTTCTTATTTTTTCCCAACTTTGCCCAACATTTTCACCATGATGAAATTTGATTCCAACAAAAATTCCAACATGAAAGTTGTATTCCTCCACAAAATCTACAACTTTGATTCACAAAGTTTTCCCAAAAGAAGCTTGTATCTCAAGTTATGATTTTTGGAACAAGGGTCCATGAAACTTTTAACTTAGTGAAATTTTGCCCTAGTTTAGGCAGGATTTTGACCTATCTTCATGGCAAATTTTCACCTAGTTCCACTTGGAATATCAAAATGAATTTCAAATATGGATTATAAAGTATGTTACAAGATTTCCAAAATGTCCAAGAAATCTCCAAAATCATTTATGGTTATGGAGAATCGAAGGTTTGAATTTGGCAAAAACTCACCTTGATCCATGGCATGTTTCATGTTGACACAAATTGCAAACTCTATCCAGCCTCACTTATACTTGCTCACAAGTCTATAAACCCTTCCACACTCAAAAATTGAATGCAAACTCATTGGTTTATGGCATTATTCTGATTATTGGAAGTTTACACAAGGGTTTAATCTATTTTTGGCAAAAAGCTAACTATGCCATTTTGATAAAGACAACTTTATGTCAACTTGCTTCCCTTGAGCCTTGAACCCCTCTCTCTGCAGCAAACAAGTTCCATAAACTTAGGAAAAGGTACAACCGTCTTGTGCATGCTTGAAGATATCCTGTACAGGGTTGTCTTGTATCAATTCACACTTTTACTTCAAAACCAAGTAAACTTGCAAAAGATCCATATCTTTGAAATCTGATAAGAACAAAGTTTGTAAGCATTCAAAACAACTTTTGCATATTGCCTTGAGCCAGAAGCACGAGCTATGCAACCCTCAATCCTTCCAAAACACAAAAACACCATCTTCTTGCAAAACAGGGCAGCTTCTGCATTTTGATTTCAAAATCACAAACCACTCGTGCATTTTGTCCCAAACCAGTTCCAATACCTTCCATATAACCCACCTAAGCTATCCCAACCATTGGAAATTGACTGTAACTCCATTTAAAAGCTTCACCATTTTTGATTTCAGCTTGTGCAGGTTGACTTCTACAGGTTTATTCAAGCAAGCTCAAAGCAAACAAAGCATTGGGGAAGGTCAGAGGAAGTTCAGGCAAGCTCACAAACATCTCAGGCCTCACTGAAAACTCCAGCATTGCCATATTCGAGTTCAACTGAAACAAGTATTTTCCAACTTTCTATCTCTCTATTTAGGAATCATTAAGCTTAGGTTTGTGAATAAAAAATGTAGTACTCATAGCCCTTAAGTTGTACATATGCATAGATTTCATTTAAGTTAAGTGTGCTGAGAGAATTTGATTGATGAACTTTATGAAAAAGTTAGGTTAGAAATTAGGGCCAGAGAAATTCTCCCTAGTCTTTGAGAGTTAGATTAAGTTCTTTATATGGTTGGAATTGTGTGATTATGCTATACAACTTTCATGTTACAAGTTTTTGTTTTTAAGCACTGAAAGAGGAGATACGAAGTTGAACTCAGAACGCGCGTTTTTGTTTGAACGAAGGTTGAAGATAAAGTAGTTGGGCTGGGCCTGCCTATTCCCTGCTTTTTGCACCCCTGACTTACTTCTCACACCCCATTGGCCCATTGTTTTATATTTTTATATTTTTCTATTTCTTTTTCATTTCTGATTTTATTTTATTCTTTCTAAACATAAAAAATTACCAAAAAACATTTTCATAAATTTTCACATTTTATTTTGTATTTTTTATTATTTTTCTAACATAAAAATAATTATTAAATAACATACTTTTATTTTCTTTAATAAAAACTTGAAAATAATACATAAAAATATTATATTTTTATTTTTATTATTTACATACTTAAATAATTTTTTTTTCTAATATATTTTTATTTTTTGACATTTATATATATTTTATTATTTTATTTTATTGTACATAAAAAATATATTTAATATATATATACTTTCTTAAAACAAATTAGGGTTTCCACCCTTAATAAAAATAATATTTTATTTTCTTATTTTTTTTTACACATTAAATATTATATTTTTACACACATAAAAATAATACAAAAACATTTTTTATATTTATAATATATTGCATATTTATTTAATTGTCCATTTAAATATTTGCCTATTTATTTATTTGAACAATTAATTTAATTTGGATGTAATAGTTAATCTTAGCGTTTTATTTTCTTGCCAATACTCCCCATTCAAAATTGTATCCCCCCTCCCCATATCAATGTTGTAATAGCGTAGATTTATTTTACGCATTTTATAGCTTTCAAATATGCCATGATAGAGATTAGGGTTTGTATGCAATATCCAAAATCAAAACAAATAGCTAGACCTAATACAAGACCTAAATGCATGAAAATGACAACACAATGCACACATGCATCCCTAGGGTTTCATCCACTTTTTGCCTTTAAAATTGCCATGGTATGCATGTTAAGTATCTTGGCAAAACAAAAACAAAACAAAAAGATCATAGTCCCCCGATGACGCTATCTTGGTTGCCTATACAAAATGATCTAGTCCCTCAAAAAATTTGCTAAGATACTTAGCACAATTGCTATCATGGTCGATACGATGACCCGCGCCTGTCCCGTTTAACATCCAAACATAAGTTTGTTTACCAAATACAATGGTAAAACAACAATGTGAAAGGGTTGAAAATGTGTAGGAAAGATCTTTGAGTAGATAGGGTAGATGCTCCTAGTTAGTTGATCAAAACTTGCAAACATCCTTGCTATTTTCAAACACACCTCACAACACAATTTCAAAACATTTTCCCAAATCAAACTTTCAAACATTGAAATATCTTTTCAAAAGACAAACACCTTTGTATATATTCAAACAAGAATCATTACAAAGGTTGCCACAACGATGGCCTCTTTTCAAAACATTTTCAAAACCACACACAAAGCACCATTTCAAACAATTGAAAAGAAAAAGCAAGTGATCTAAACAAGTAACTAAGAGCCCATGGATAACCATGTATGAAAAGGGTGCTTGCACATTCCCTTTTCATAATCTACCCCCCGAGCCCAAGAAAACATCTCAAAGGTCTTTCCTGTACTTTTTGACCTTTCCTTTGGATAAAATAAAAAGTCGGTGGCGACTCTTGCTAAACCGAAACATTTGCGAAAACAAACGCAAAACCTCAAGTCAGTTCTCCCACCGTATCACAGAACTGGCGACTCTGCTGGGGAATAATCTAAAAGTGGGGTTACCTTAGGGTTTTAGATCACCTTTACATGCTTATCTTGTTTGACTTGATTGCTTTACATTTGGTTCTATTGTTTGGGTTTGAAATCCTCTACCCAGATTTGGGAAACATTCATAGGTAAATAGCAATACATTGTGGAAACTGTGCGGGGTATACCGACATGTTTGAAGCAATAGCTATATTAGTGCGACATATTTGTGGGTACCAGTAGCCTTTGAGTCTATAAAAGAGAATACGGGGCCGCTGAGTGATGTCATGAAGCACTAATGGACTTTTAGAACCTTTACTTGACCATCTTGGCCCTATTAGGGGTAGTGAGATGACCGACTTTGGTGCAGTCTGAAGTTGGCAGATACTCGATACTACACTCATTGAGGATTATTTTCTTGGAATATTTCGGTCGCCATTTAAGTGGCTAAACTAAAACAATGAACACAAAAAATAATCCAGTGATATTGAGCTCCTTAGAACCCGATTACTATTTATAGGACAGGTTGAGACAACTAAACTTCAAGAGGGTACTTGCCTATGAAACCCCATGCAAGCCTGAAACTAGGAACTTATGTGACTTGCTTGTACATATACTTGTGCATACATCATGAACATCATAAAGCATCATATGCATCCACTAACTATTTCAGGGATTTTGATTTTCATCTTTGTTCCTGTTTTATAGGTTATGGAATCACTCTGCAGAAAAAAAATCCAAGTCAACCTTGTGAGAATTCCTCCTCTACTCAAGGAGCTTGCTTCCAAGATTCTAGAGAATTCTCCCTTCACTGAAAGACATGGTAGGCTTCTCAACTTGGTCAACTCTAACATTGAAGAAGACATGGTGAAAGTTCTCTTCCAGTTCTTTGACCTCCTACACCACTGCTTCACCTTTCCTGATTACCAACTAGTGCCTACTTTGGAGGAATTTTCTCAACTCCTAAGGATTCCTATTCTCCATCAACTACCCTACAACGGTATGGAAAGAGAACCAAAACCTGAAGATGTTGCTCAAGCCTTACACTTGCAACCATCCGATATCAAAGGTCATTGGGAAACCAGAAGTGGTGTCAAGGGTTTCTTGGCAAAGCTTCTGTTTGAGAAGGCATAAGACTGCTGGAATTCTCTAAATCTGCAAGATTTTGAGGAGATTATAGCACTTCTCATCTATGGATTGATCTTGTTCCCAAACCCTGATCAGCTTATAGATGTGAATGCTATCAAGATTTTCATATCTCGGAATCCTGTGCCTACATTGCTTGGGGATATCCTCCACTCATTTCACACACAAACAATGAGGAAAAGAGGTGTTCTCATGTGCTGTACTCCTCTTCTAGCAAGGTAGTTTATTTCTCACCTTCCCCAGTCAGTCTTGAAGAATGAGCAAGGCTTGAGGTGGTCACAACGGTTGATGACTCTTACACATTCTGATGTTCATTGGTGTTCTCGGTCCAGAGAAAATGTCATCATCATTGATCGTTATGGGGAATTCCCTAATGTCCCATTACTTGGCATTAGGGGAGGCATTACCTACAACCCCTGCTTGGCTCTGAGACAATTTAGGTATGCCCGAAGGGATGACCCTCATGACATGCTGATTCCAGACTTGGTTTTTGACTTCGACAACAACGCTCAAGGACTTCGACAAAGGTTTATCCGAGCTTGGAGGATGCCCAACAAGGTGGACAGTAAAACACTGGGACAGAAGAATTCTATCCCCCTTGAGACTTACTACAAGTGGGTACGAACCCGCGCCCAGAGTCTTATGATGCCTTACCCCTACATTCTGCCTATGATCAAAGAGCCTGTTATGGAAGGAGAGGTTCCATACACCCTCCTACATCCTGACATGCCAACATCATTGGAAGATTTGCAAAGGAGTTGGATACAACTCAAGGAATAACGGAACACTTTTGAAGCCAGCTTCTACGCCAGTGAGAAGAAGGTTTTGGAAATTACTCGTCGACTCCATGAAGAGCAGACTCTCAACACCTACATCTCACCAAAGAGGATGCGCAACGTCTTTTTACCTTAGAATTTTGTATTATTTTGCCCATGGGGAACTTATGTACTAACAAATTCTATCTTATTAATATGACATGCGTTCTTTTTTGTTTGCAACAAATTTGAATTTCTGAATCCTTGAATGCATTACATGAATACATATCATTCATCATATGCATAAGCAGGTCTTCACACCAAGTTTCCTCATCTCTCTGTTGTTTATTTCAGCAAGATGGATATAGAGCAGACAGTCAAAGATCTACAAGCGTAGAATTCACAGTTCCAACAACTACTCATGACCTTGGCAAAGGGTCAGGAGGATCTTAAAGCACAGCTGGATAAAAGAAAAGGAAAAAGAAAAGGAGAAAAAGAAAAAGAAAAGAGTGGGTGTATCTACTTTGGGAAGAAGATTTGAGAATCAATCTAGAAGGGTCCTGGATTTCACCTCAACATCTGATGAAGGGGTTGGAAAAGGAAAGGGAGTTGCAGTGCCCTCTGAGTCTGAAGAAGAGGAAGAAGAAGAAGAAGAGGATGAAGATTACTCTGAGCAACAGTACCCTCCTGCAGATGACAAGTACAAGAATCTGGAAGAGCGGTTGGCAGCTATGGAGGTACAAAGAGTGCCTAGGCTGGATTTCGAGGAGCTAGGGTTGGTTGTTGGGATTGTGATTCCCCCTAAATTCAAGGTGCCTACATTTGCTAAATACGATGGTTTGTCTTGTCCGAAGATGCACCTACGGTCTTACGTTAGAAAGATCCAACCTCATTCTTCTGATAAGGATCTATGGGTCCACTTTTTTCAAGATAGTTTGTCGGGTACGCAATTGGATTGGTTCTACCAGCTTGAGAGATCTGATGTGCACAATTGGGAGGATTTGGATGCTGCCTTCTATAGACAATATCAATATAATACGGACTTAGCACCTACTCGTACTCAATTACAGAGTATGGGTATGGTCTCTAATGAAGGCTTTAAAGAGTATGCCCAGAAATGGAGGGACTTGGCTGGAAGGGTGCCGCCACCATTGTCTGAAAGAGAGCTTGTTAATATTTTTTTAGGGATGCTATCAGGTCCATTCTTTAATCACCTGATAGGGAGTTCGTCTGCAGGGTTCACCGAGTTAATTCTGACTGGTGAAAGAGTCGAAGCTGGCATCAAGAGCGGTAAAATTCAAAAAGATACATCTGCTTCCGCTGCCGTCAAAAAACCTTTTCCAGCCAAGAAAGAGGTGTCAGCTATTTACTCTCAAAGAGGTCGAGGAAGAGTGGAGCACCGACCAGAGGTGGGGGCTGTAAAGATTCAAAAGACTGCAGCTGATCAACCTAGAAATGACCAATCCAGAACCAACCAACAAAGGGTGGGAAGGCCTGCTAGGCAATTCACCAAAATAAAGATGACGCCTGCCCAGGTTCTCCCCCATCTCTTAAAGTTAAACCTTACAACCCTGAGAGAGGCACCGCAAAATCCGAATACAACGTCTCCTTTTTACCATGCCAACGCTAAATGTGCTTATCATTCAGACAACATAGGGCACGACACCAACAATTGTTGGGCCCTAAAAAACAAGATCCAGGATTTAATAGATGCCAAGGAGGTGGAGTTTGACGCCCCCGAAAAACCTAATGTGATATCCGCTCCAATGCCAAAACATGGTCATAATGTCCATGCTGTTGTAGAAGATCTTTATGTTGCTACTGTTGATGACTTAATGACTCCATTACCAATGATCAAGATGAATCTGTTGAAAGCCGGGATTTTCCCGGGCTGTGAAAGAGATTGTTACCTTTGTTCGTCCTTGCAATCCGACTGTCTGTTATTGAAGTTAGGCATCCAACGCCTAATGGATAATCAAGAAATCCTCTTCGAGAAAACTCCTGTTACTCCTGTTACTCTAACTTCTATCAACGATGTTGCTATAATTAGCATTTACGCCAGTCTTTCCAAGGTCTCCAAAAGACCTGTTAAGATTACACCCGATCTAAAGTTTATACCTTTGAAGATAACTATGTCGGGGCCTATCCCATACAAGTCCAACAAGACAATACCGTGGAATTATGGAGGAGAGATCTTCTACCACAGTGTTAAGCTGATTGAATCAGTTGAAGAAAGTTCCGATGAAGAGACTCTTGGCATAGGAAATATTGCGGGGACGAGTAAGATCACCCGCAGCGGAAGAATTTTCTCTCCGGAGATTTCTCCTCCAAGGGAAAACTTCGGACCCTCAAATGCTCCTAAGGTTACTCCTGTCAACACATCTGTGCGAACTCCAGTGATTGAAGAAATTGTTACTCCCGTAGTTGTACCCTCTGCTGTTGCTACTGATAAAGGTAAGGGGATCCAAGAAGCGCCCGTCAGGACGAGGGCTCAGCCTTTGGTGATCCCCGAGACCACTCAAAATGAAATGGAGGAGATTTTAAAAATAATTAAGAAAAGTGACTATGATGTCGTAGAACAACTGGGGAAAACCCCTTCAAAAATCTCTATGCTAGCCTTGTTGCTCTGTTCCAAAGCTCATGCCAAAGCCTTGATCAAATTCTTAAAGAAGGCCCACGTGCCTCAAGAAACCTCCGTGGACCAGTTCCAGGAGTGTGTAACCAACCTAACAGCCGACAATGGTCTTGGTTTCTCCAATTCCGATCTAACGTCCAAGGGGAGAAAGCATAATGATGCACTGCATATCTCAGTGGAATGCAGAGGGACTACTCTTGCTCACATTCTGGTTGATACTGGGTCGTCTTTAAATGTCTTGCCTAAGAAAGCATTGGACAGACTAGATTGTGAAGGTATAATTTTGAAGCCCAGCAACATCATTGTAAGAGCCTTTGATGGTTCTAAACGGATGGTCCACGGGGAGGTGGACATCCCGATTAAAGTGGGTACTGAAACTTTCCACTCCATATTTTATGTCATGGATATTCGTCCCTCCTACTCTTGCTTGTTAGGAAGAACCTGGATTCATCATGCTGGGGCCGTTACGTCCACTCTGCATCAGAAGCTTAAGTACCCTATCCAGGGGAAAATTGTGACAGTTTGTGGCGAGGAGGAGTATATGATAAGCCATCTGAATTCATTCTGCTATGTTGAATTAAATGGTGAATTCATCGAGACCCCCTTTCGGCACTTTGAAGAGGTTTCTCCTGAAGTTGCGGTAGCCAAGACAATGACTTCTGTACCCATCATTACCAAACCTGTGTCTCGGATGTCATCCCTTAAAGATGCAAAGGCTATGATCGAGGACGGAGGAAGCACAATATGGGGTCAGCTACCAGATTTTCCTTTCAAGATAGATAAGTTCGGCTTGGGTTTCACTGCTGCTAGTCAGAAAGCTGTGCTTCGCTCCCGAGCTGGAGGGCCACCAGTGAAAATCACCCATCATGGAGTTCATGCTTTGGAGGATGGTGAAGATGAGAGCAACTTTGAAGACTGGATATTTCCAACCGTTGAAGGAGGACTATGCAATTGGGAGGCAATGGATTTTGTTCCCATTACTTTCATCAATCAGTAATTTATCTTTCGAACATTTTCTGTTGGTCTGTAATAATTATTAAACAATTTGTACACTCTTTTTGCCTTGTGCCTTACCCGGGGCACATAGGTCCATTTGTAAGAGCTTGATTTTTCATCTTCATATGCCATTTTTAATCAATCATGGACGTTTTCATATATAAACTTTTGTGTTCATTGTCTTTTCTTTTTACATTTTATTTGTTTAAAGGTGGCTATCCCTTACACACACCCACACTCACAAAATGCAGGTACCCATCCACTCCGGATTCCATGGGTAACAATTCTTCTATGGCCTTCAGTGACTCTGAAGATCTGGTCAATCATGCCAAATACGAAGGTGATGAAGACTGTGAAGTGCCTGGAGAGTTGGCTAGACTTTTACAACAGGAAGAAAGGGCTATTCTTCCCCATGAAGAGTTGTTAGAGACTATCAACTTGGGTACTTCCGAAGACAAAAGAGAGGTTAAAGTGGGTGCCAACCTAGAGCCAAATGTCAAGGAGCGCTTAGTTCAGCTGTTGAATGAATATGTTGAGATCTTCGCCTGGTCCTACGAAGACATGCCGGGACTGGATACAGATATTATGGTTCACCGTCTCCCTACAAGAGAAGACTGTCCACCAATTAAATAGAAAGTCCGTCGAATGAGGCCCGATATGTCTGAAAAGATCAAAGCTGAAGTGATGGAGCAGTTCAATGCTGGCTTTCTTGCTGTTACTTCCTATCCATAATGCGTTGCTAACATTGTGCCCGTGCCTAAGAAGGACGGCCACGTCAGAATGTGCGTGGATTATAGAGACTTAAACAGGGCTAGCCCTAAAGATGACTTTCCACTACCGCACATTGACATCTTGGTTGACAACACAGCTCAACACAAGGTATTTTCTTTCATGGATGGATTTTCAGGGTACAACCAGATCAAAATGGCCCCCAAAGACATGGAGAAGACTACTTTTGTTATGCAGTGGGGTACCTTCTTCTATAAAGTGATGTCGTTCGGACTAAAGAATGTCGGGGCAACCTATCAACGCGCCATGGTGGCTTTGTTTCATGACATGATACATCATGAGATCGAAGTCTACGTAGACGACATGATAGCCCGTTCGCAAACAGAAGAAGAACACCTCGACCATCTGCAAAAGCTGTTTGTCAGGTTAAAGGAATATAAGCTCAGACTGAACCTTAGCAAGTGCACTTTCAGAGTCAGGTCCGGTAAACTCTTTGGATTCATCATCAGCAACAAAGTCATCGAGGTTGATCCTGCCAAAGTCAAAGCCATACAAGAAATGCCTGCCCCTCGCACTGAAAAGGAGGTCAGTGGTTTCTTAGGACGACTAAACTACATTGCAAGGTTCATTTCTCACCTAACATCTACCTGTGAACCAATCTTCAAGCTGTTGAAGAAGGATCAGGTGGTTAAATGGAATGATGACTGTCAAGTTGCTTTGGATAAAATCAAGGAGTATTTTCTAGAACCTCCTATCTTGATGCCACCCGTCGAAGGAAGGCCGTTAATCATGTATCTGACTGTTTTGGAGAATTCAATGGGATGCGTACTGGGACAACATGACGAGTCTGTCTGAAAAGAGCATGCCATTTATTACCTTAGAAAAAAGTTTACCGACTGTGATACCCGATACTCACTGCTCGAGAAAACTTGTTGCGCTTTGGTATGGGATGCTCATCGGCTAAGGCAGTATATGTTGACACATACCACTTTACTGATCTCTAAGATGGATCCGATCAAGTACATCTTCGAGAAGCCTGCTATATCCAGAAGAATCGCTAGATGGCAGATGATCCTCATTGAATATGATATATAGTACACGACTCAAAAAGCTATAAAGGGGAGTGTGCTAGCCGATCATCTGGCCCATCAAGCTGTCGAAGATTACCAATCTATGAGGTTCGACTTCCCTGACGAGGATATCATGACTTTGAGCAACATTGAAGAGAACAGACCGTATGACGGACCTGAACAAGGATCCCGATGGACTCTGTACTTTGATGGTGCCTCCAATGCACTTGACAACAGTATTGGTGTTGTGCTCCTCTCTCCACAAGGTTTCCATACACCTTTCATCGCCAGGCTCTGTTTCAGCTGTACCAACAACATGGCCGAGTATGGAGCTTGTATCTTTGGTCTCAAGGCTGCTATTGACTTGGGAATCAAATCTTTGATTGTATTTAGGGACTCAGCTTTGGATATCAGTCAAATCAAAGAAGAGTGGGATACTAAACATCCTAACCTCATCCCTTACAAAGAACATGTCCTGACATTGTTACCTCATTTCGAGTAGATTACCTTCGAGCACTTCCCGCGAGAAGAGAACCAGCTAGCAGATGCTCTAGCTACAATGTCTTCCATGTTTAAACTTAACTGGGATAATGAGGCTCCCCAAATCACCATTGAACAAATGGACGAACCTGCATATTGTCATGAGATTAATACCGAAGAAGTAGTGGACCGACCTTGGTTTCACGAAGTTAAAAGGTATCTCGATACTCGAGAATACCCTGAAGGAGCTTCAGTCAACGACAAAAAGTTCTTGAGGAGATTTTCTGCCAAGTTCTTCCTGAGCAATGGTATCCTATACAAGCGCAATCATGATTGCATCCTGCTCCATTGTGTGGACAAGGTTGAAGCTGAGCAGATCATGGCTGAACTACATAATGGTACATTCGGCACCCACTCGAGCAGTTATACAATGGCCAAAAAGATTCTACGGGCAGGCTATTACTGGTCTACCATGGAAGCTGACTGTCATCAACATTCCTGTACTTGTCACAAATGCCAAATCTATGCTGACAAGGTACATATACCCCCAGTTCCTCTCAATGTCTTAACATCTCCTTGGCCATTCACGATGTGGGGAATCGACATGATTGGAGAGATCAAGCCTACAACATCCAATGGACATCGTTTCATCCTGGTGTCCATTGGTTACTTTACCAAGTGGGTCGAAGCAGCGTCCTTCGCATCCGTTACAAAGAATGTGGTTTCCCGCTTCATCAAGCAGAACCTCATTTGCCGATATGGTATCCCCGACATGATTATCACTGACAACGGTACAAATTTGAACAATACTATGATCACTGCTCTGTGCGAGCAGTTCAAGATTCAACATCAAAATTCATCTCCCTATCGGCCTAAGATGAACGGTGTTGTCGAAGCTGCGAACAAAAATATCAAGAAGATCATTCAAAAGATGACAGTCACCTACAAGGACTGGCATGAGATGTTACTGTTTGCTCTACACGGATATGGTACCACGACACGAACATCAACTAAGGCAACACCCTATTCTTTGGTGTACGGCATGGAAGCTGTCTTACCCATCGAGGTTCAGATTCCCTCCCTGAGAATCATGAAATATGCTGGTTTGAGTGAAGACGATTGGATTCAGACCCGACTTGATCAACTTAACTTGATTGACGAAAAGAGACTTACTGCTGTTTGCCATGGTCAGGCGTATCAGAAACGTATGATCAAGGCCTTCAACAAGAAAGTCAGGCGCCAGGTATATCAAGTCGGGGATCTTGTAATCAAGCGGATCATCTTGCCGCAAAGTGATCCCATGGGCAAGTGGACTCCTACCTACGAAGGACCATTTGTGATAAAAAACATCTTTTCTAGTGGGGCAATGATCTTGACCACCATGGACGACGACAACCTACCGCACCCTGCGAATGCAGACATAGTCAAAAGATACTACGCATAAACGACCCGACAAGTTGAAAACCCGAAAGGGCGACTTGGGCAAAAATGGGCATCCCGGTGAATCGAAAAACCCGAAAGGGCGGTTCAGGCAAAAATTAGGGATAAACAAAAAAAATCTGTACACCCGGCAAGTTGAAAACCCGAAAGGGCGACTTGGGAAAAAAGGGGTTTCCCGGTGGATCGAAAACCCGAAAGGGCGGTCCAGGCAAAAGTTAGGGAATTAAAGCGTATGACTATGTCTCGTCGATCACTTTAAGGACAATCTCTTCATAGACAAACTACAGGCTTCTGATCAACTCAACCATCATCGAACGAAGCAACGAATGGACAAGATATCCAGAGTTATGAAGGCTATAGCAGAATGGGAACCCCATGGAATTTTTGCACATAACCATCTTTCTTTGTATACATTTTTTCTCATTTTTTATGGCAACATTCTCTTACTAGGATGTCTATCTCCTTTGTACAAAATACTTACACAAAGTTAATACAAAGATACTTCAAAGCGCAGAAAACTATTTGCCTTTTTTATTTTTCTTTACACTTGTGTTTTATTTGAAACGTCCAATGGTTTATTAAATGAGCATATGCATTTGAATATAATCACCGGTTACAAATGAACGAAATGAGAAAGAATAATTACTGACAGATTGAAAGTATAGGAAAATGTCTTTAGGCTATTCCAGGAGAAAATCCCCTGCAGTACATCATCCAAATCCTCAGCGGAGATAAAAACCTTGAAACACATATCCCCAGCGGAGTTAAGTTTCAAAATCCCCATCAGAGTTGAGTTTTCAAACTCCCAATCCCCAGTGGAGCCGAAAACTTTGAACTACAGACCCTCAACAAAGATGAAACTTTTTTCCCCAACGAAGTCCAGAACCTTTAAAATTTGAACACCAGTAGAGACCATCCAGTTTCCTCCAATTTCCCTGGAGAGTCGCCTTAAAACCAGATAATCCCCCAGAGAGTTATTTTAAAACCTTCATCCTCAACGGAGTCAAAATTCCATACACGACCAGATCAGCACGTCATTAAGATCACCAACGGATATGAAAACTTTGAGCTACCAATCCCTAGCGAAAACCATTCAGTTTCCCCTGATACCCCCAACAGAACGGAGATTCTCATTCTTGAAGTCCCCAGTAGATTGGCATACAACCCAAACTCCCGATCTCCCCAGCAGTATGGCCTCTCCCCACAGAGGTTGTCAAAGATTTTGAATCTCCAACCGTGGTCCAGGATTGATTTTCCCCGACAGCAGTCAAAGATTTTATTATCTCCATCTATCCAGTATTTATTTTCCTCAGCAAGACAGTGAATTAGCTTATATGCGCATACATTACATTCACATATCATAAATATTGATGAAACATATCTTATTGCATCATACATTTCATGCAACATAACTTTGTGTTTCAGTTAACTTTTTGCCCTTTTTAAGATAAAATTAACAGCTATCTAAAACAGATATTCAAAGCTCATAAAACGGATTAGAGATGCTCCAGACACAAATGCTTTCCTATCTGCTTATTCAAGTCAATGTGCAGAATGCTATTCCAATTATGAAGTCTGGATTCAACCAGATAATATCTTGACTATACTGAAGCCCGAAGATCGACCGGAAAATAGTTGAATTCCCTGCATGTTTTTGTGAAGCCTGGATGTTGACCAGATAGAAATACAAGACTGTGAAGCCTGGATTTTGACCAGATAACAGTAAAGTATACTGTGAAGCTTGGATTTTGACCAAATAACAATTTACTCGGCCAATTACTTTGAAACCCGGATTCAACCGGATATTAGTAGGCCCCGAAATCGACGGGAAACCCAGAGGCGACCGGATAACCATTTGATTTCCTCCTGAAGCCTGGATGTTGACCAGATAGGAAGTAAGATATCGTGAAGCCTGGATGTTGACCAGATAGAAATACAAGACTGTGAAGCCTGGATTTTGACCAGATAACAGTAAGGTACACTGTGAAGCTTGGATTTTGACCAAATAACAGTTTACTTGGCCAATTACTTTGAAGCCCGGAGGTGACCAGATAACATTTTAATTCCTTCTAAAGCCTGGAGCACGACCAGATAGTAGTTCATTTTCACCTATTCAACCAATAGATGATTCCCCAGTAAAATAATGGACGACTAAAGTTCTGTTTCTACCACGACAGAGACCAGCATTCCCCGTCATAGCCTTCCTCAACAACAGGTATACGGGCTCTCGCAAAGGAATCTCTTATGCGATCAATTTTCTTGAATGGCATCTTTAAGCGCATCTCCGATAAGATTCTCTCACATCTTCCAAATGGCATCTTTAAGCCCATTCCCTCAAATATACTCTAACGAGTGCAAATTTACGGGCACTTTAGTGTCCAATCCTCTTTTACCTTCGAGTCACGAAAGGCAAACTCGCCAATCTAACTCTTCAGGTTCAAGAAGATTGAACAGGGGAAGCTGATGTACCCCAAAATTTTCCCTCTCATTTTATCAAGATTTCTCCTCACAAGACCCTTTGAACTCAAGACCAAGCTAGGGTTTGCTCTGCTCAAGATATCTCCTTGCACCGATGACCTAAAATTAGGGTTTGAGTTTGCACAGGGATTTTTGGACTTCCAATGCTCAAATTGACTTTTATACTTCATGTTGGACTTATTAGATTTCCTCTACCAAGTTTCAAGCCTTGAATCAAATTTTTGCCCAGTCAATTGGACAGTTGACCTAGAAATCAACTATATTGGGGAAAAAGTCAACTATGGCCAATTTACAATCAAACCTCATAATTTTTGATCCACATCAATATTATAGACTCATATGAACCATTTGATCAAGTTTGGACCACAACTCCTCAAGAAATTTGATCAGATCATCAAAAGGGTAAAATGGTCATTTTTAGGGTTTTGACTGTATAAGGGCAATTTCTGATTTTTCACCTAGCCAATGGCAAATTGGGTTCAAACATGGATTCAAGGACTTAATGGCATCATCTTGACCTATTCACAAGGTTCAAAAGATCTAAAAAGAATTGGATTAACAGATGAATTTTCCAGTCAACTAATCAAAAATCAACTGTACACTGAAAAGTCAAACTTTGACTTTTTGGTCAAAATCAAGTGCCAAGGGTCATTTTCTTATTTTTTCCCAACTTTGCCCAACTTTTTCACCATGACACAATTGGATTCAGACAAAACTTCCAACATGAAAGTTGTAGTCCTCCACAAAATCTACAACTTTGATTCACAAAGTTTTACAAAAAGAAGCTTGTATATCAAGTTATGACTATTGGAACAAGGGTCCATGAAACTTTTAACTTAGTGAAATTTTGCCCTAGTTTAGGCAGGATTTTGACTTATCTTCATGGCAATTTTTCACCTAGTTCCACTTGGAATCTAAAAATTCATTTCAAATATGAATTGTAGAGAATGTTACAAGATTTCCAAAATGTCCAAGAACTCTCCAAGATCATTTATGGTTATGGAGAATCGAAGGTTTGAATTCGGGAAAAACTCACTTTGATCCATGGCATGTTTCATGTTAACACAAATTGCAAACTCTATCCAGCCTCACTTGTACTTGCTCACAGGTCTCTAAACCCTTCCACACTCAAAACTTGAATGCAAACTCATTGTTTTAAGGCATTATTCTGATTATTGGAAGTTTACACAAGGGTTTAATCTATTTTTGGCAAAAAGCTAACTATGCCATTTTGATAAAGGCAACTTTATGTAAACTTGCTTCCCTTGAGCCTTGGACCCCTCTCTTTGCAGCAAACAAGTTCCATAAACTTAGGCAAAGGTACAACCATCTTGTGCATGCTTGAAGATAGCCTGTACAGGCCTGTCTTGTATCACTTCACACTTTTACTTTAAAACCAAGTAAACTTACAAAAGATCCATATCTTTGAAATCTGATAAGAACAAAGTTTGTAAGCATTCAAAACAAATTTTGCATATTGCCTTGAGCCAGAAGCACGACCTATTCAACCCTTAATCCTTCCAAAACACAAAAACACCATCTTCTTGCAAAACAGGGCAGCTTCTGCATTTTGATTTCAAAATCATAAACCACTCGTGCGTTTTGTCCCAAACCAGTTCCAATACCTTCCATATAACCCACCTAAGCTTTCCCAACCATTGGCCATTGACTGTAACTCCACTTACAAGCTTCACCATTTCTGATTTCAGCTTGTGCAGGTTGACTTCTACAGGCTTATTCAAGCAAGATCAAAGCAAACAAAGCATTGGGGAAGGTCAGAGGAAGTTCAGGCAAGCTCACAAACATCTCTGGCCTCACTGAAAACCCCAACATTGCCATATTCGAGTTCAACTGAAACAAGTATTTTCCAACTTTCTATCTCTCTATTTAGGAATCATTAGGCTTAGGTTTGTGAATAAAAAATGAAGTACTCATAGTCCTTAAGTTGTACATATGCATAGATTTCATTTAAGTTAAGTATGCTCAGAGAATTTGATTGATGAACTTTCTGAAAAAGTTAGGTTAGAAATTAGGGCCAGAGAAATTCTCTCTGGTCTTTGAGAGATAGATTAAGTTCTTTATATATATGGTTGGAATCGTGTGATTATGCTCTACAACTTTCATGTTACAAGTTTTTGTTTTTAAGCACTGAAACAGGAGATACGAAGTTGAACTCAGAACACGCGTTTTTTTTTTGAACGGAGGTTGAAGATGAAGTAGTTGGGCTGGGCCTGCCTATTCCCTGCTTTTTGCACCCCTGACTTGCTTCTCACACCCCCTTGGCTCATTGTTTTATATTTTTATATTTTTCTATTTCTTTTTCATTTATGATTTTATTTTATTCTTTCTAAACATAAAAAATTACCAAAAAACATTTTCATAAATTTTCATATTTTATTTTGTATGTTTTATTATTTTTTCTAACATAAAAATAATTATTAAATAACATACTTTTATTTTCTTTAATAAAAACTTGAAAATAATACATAAAAATATTATATTTTTATTTTTATTATTTACATACTTAAATAATTTTCGTTCTAATAAATTTTTATTTTTTGACATTTATATATATTTTATTATTTTATTTTATTATACATAAATAATATAATTAATATATATATACTTTCTTAAAACAAATTAGGGTTTCCATCCTTAATAAAAATAATTTTTTTTTACACATTAAATATTATATTTTTACACACATAAAAATAATACAAAAACATTTTTTATATTTATAATATATTGCATATTTATTTAATTGTCCATTTAAATATTTGCCTATTTATTTATTTGCACAATTAATTCAATTTGGATGTAATAGTTAATCTTAGGGTTTTATTTTCTTGCCAATACTCCCCATTCAAAATTGTATCCCCCCTCCCCATATCAATGTTGTAATAGCGTAGATTTATTTTGCGCATTTTATAGCTTTCAAATATGCCATGATAGAGATTAGGGTTTGTATGCAATATCCAAAATCAAAACGAATAGCTAGACCTAATACAAGACCTAAATGCATGAAAATGACAACACAATGCACACATGCACCCCTAGGGTTTCATCCACATGTTGCCTTTAAAATGGCCATGGTATGCATGTTAAGTATCTTGGAAAAACAAAAACAAAACAAAAAGATCATAGTCCCCCGATGACGCTATCTTGGTTGCCTATACAAAATGATCTAGTCCCTCAAAAAATTTGCTAAGATACTTAGCACAATTGCTATCATGGTCGATACGATGACCCGCGCCTGTCCCGTTTAACATCCAAACACAAGTTTGTTTACCAAATACAATGGTAAAAAAACAATGTGAAAGGGTTGAAAATGTGTAGGAAAGATCTTTGAGTAGATAAGGTAGATGCTCCTAGTTACTTGATCAAAACTTGCAAACATCCTTGCTATTTTCAAACACACCTCACAACACAATTTCAAAACATTTTCCCAAATCAAACTTTCAAACATTGAAATATCTTTTCAAAAGAAAAACACCGTTGTATATATTCAAACAAGAATCATTACAAAGGTTGCCACAACAATGGCCTCTTTTCAAAACATTTTCAAAACCACACACAAAGCACCATTTCAAACAATTGAAAAGCAAAAGCAAGTGATCTAAACAAGTAACTAAGAGCCCATGGATAACCATGGATGAAAAGGGTGCTTGCACCTTCCCTTTTCATAATCTACCCCCCGAGCCCAAGAAAACATCTCAAAGGTCTTTCCTGTGCTTTTTGACCTTTCCTTTGGATAAAATAAAAAGTCGGTGGTGACTCTTGCTAAACCGAAACATTTGCAAACACAAACGCAAAACCTCAAGTCAGTTCTCCCACCATATCACACTTACCATTTATTTTGAATCTATTATTTTGTATTTGTGTTATTCAATGAATGATCACTTGGCACAGATGGCAAAGGAAGCGCGCTGGAAGGGAGAGGACCTGAGTTCGAGTACCAGGTCCAACATTTTGTGTTTTCTAACTAGTTTCTTTTAGATCCAATGCATTTCCTTCCCATGTGTACACCATAGATCCTCAAGCTCATTCCATCAGATCCCAGTGGTCCAGATCCAGCGCTACAAGCTTCCAGCCCCACCATGGACCTTCCAGATGGAGCATCACTAGATCACACGCAGGGATAATGGGCTAACTCTCGCTGGGCCTAGAAAATTCAACATACACCCCCCAGATTTGGGTTTACACCCCTCAGGGGCTAACTTTTGTCAATTAAGTTAATTCTTTTTTTAAAATCAATTTTTTTATAAAATCAAAAATCACAAAAATAAGACTTAGTTTTTTTTAGTAAATTAATTTTTGCAAATCAATTATTTTAATCAGTTTTAAATTATTTTCATTAATTTAAATTAATTATAAAATTAGGTCAATTTCAAATCATTTTTTATAAAAAGATCCAAAAAATATTTCAAATTAGTTTTTTAGGGTTTTGCACTTTTCTTTTCAATTTTAATTCTCGCGCTTAATTATTTTTACCGTACGATTTATTTATCATTATTGATGTAATTGCGCCCGATTTGTAATAGACTAATTAGGGTTTTAATTCTGCATTTTTACCTTTCAATCATTAATTATGTAATTTCACCAAAGCCTTGTAATAGTTAGGAATTTTATCTTTCCGCCATTTATTTTCCCGTACGATAAACTATTTAGATGAATGGTTAATAGGGTTGCATGAAAGATAATGATTAATTGAACCTAGATAACCCTAATTGCGTAAGATAAAATATCTAAAAAAAGCACACTTTTACACACTTGCACCCTTAGGATATTACCTCACTTAGTTGCCTTCGGAAATAATGGTCGTGTCCCTCGAAACATAGGGATACTCTTAGCAAAGTCCCTCAGTTAAAATCGTCATAAAGATCATAGTCCCTAAAATGTCCCTCGAGTTGCCTGCGAGAAATGATCTTATGAAGATAGTCCATTTGAAATGCTAAGGTATCCTTATATGTTGCCTTCAATGACCGTACGCCCCTTTCGGTAGTCCCTCAAACATCCAACGACTAGGGTTACCTACTCACTAATAGTAGGATGACATGGTCTAAAGGATAGGAGGAAAAGAATAGTCTTTTTTCGAGTAGGTAGATAACTGTTAGGTACTTGCTCAAAAAAAATTTCACACCACATATTCAAACACTTTTCAAACAAAGTTTTCAAAATGCTTTATCACACTCTTGAGGACTGATACAAGAGTTGTCGCAAAGCGAATCGCCGCACTAAGGCATTTCCAAACAAAAACTTTTTCACACAAACACACAAGCAATTTTCAAAATGAGCAAGTACCTAAGAGCCCATGGAAAACCATGGATGGAAAGGGTGCTAACACCATCCCTTTCCATAATCTACCCCCCGTACTCAAAAATCTAGAAAAAAGGTCTTTTTCTGTTCTTTTCACCCTTTCCTTTGTTGGATAAAAGAAAAGTTGGTGGCGACGCTTGCTTACCGTGATATTTGCGAATACAAAAGCAAAACCAGTATTTAACTATTGGTTTTGCCACCGTATCACAATCTACTACGCGCTTTTGAGGATGCAATGTTATGCAGTGATAGCTATATGCAATTCAAAGAAATAGACTTCATGGAGATAAGCGAAAGCTCATTGGGAACTGTTTCTCATCAATGAGGATGCCAATACATATCGGCGCTGGGAGCCTGTAGTACCGAGGATTGCTGGGGATACTAGTAAGAATTTGCGTTAGAGAGCTCATGATACCGAAGATCATCGGTGACTCTATTGAAGATTGAATTGCTAACAAAGTGAGTCTTCGGGTACTCCACTGAATTCTAAATTATGTTGTTGGGGAAGAGATAATTCTGAATTATGGTAGAACTGAATATGCCGAAGAATGGATACTGAAAACCATGTGGATCTCTTTGAATACATGCCCAAAGTTTACGCACACTGGGGAATTATCACTTGAATCACTTGGGGATAAGAGATGAGCATGGACACCTGCGAATGCGCCGATTTAGTTCCACGAATGCTCCAGTTTAGCTCCATTGGGGATGCACTTGATTAACTCCAATGGGGATGCACTTGCGCGTGCCAAGTCAAACGATGACTCCGAAATTTCTGAATTCACTTGGGGAATCAGGTTTGAAGTTGTCTGTAGTAGATGAAGGCGGCTTCACGCGTTGGCTAGGTCAGGGTGACTGTTATGAAGCTTTTAGCTTGATTGTAGTTGTTTCATACAACATAATTGCCTTGAACAACTTTGGAAGTACGGATACGGAATGCCCCTGTATTGAGGATCTCTGAGAAGATCTATGCTTAATAGAAGATCAGAATATCCGTGCCACAATACGATATGAGATGGCCTGCCCCAATGTCTTGAGTCATGAAGTAAGCTACTCTTAATTACAGTTTTCTTGGAGATATTTGTCGAATATCGACTTAACTGCCCCAGGTTGAATGAATTCTGAATTGATTTCTCGATGTGATAGCCCCTGATCAACGACAACTTGAATAAGTTTATCGACGTGATAGCCTATGATTAGTCGAGCTTGAATAGATTTATCGACGTGATAGCCTCTAATTGAGTATATCTTGAAGAGATTTATCGATGTGATAGCCTCTGATTGATATCTTTGAGGGAATGCCCCAGATTTGGATGACCTTGGAGAGATCGACTCTCGACTTGATTGCCCCAGATTAGCAGAATCTTCTAACTTCGTCCCTAAAGGGTACTCAGACTGTGAAGCACCAAGATGATTTCACTTAACAGAATCACTGGTTAACATGCCCCAGGATATGTCATTTCTCTTGCGACAACTGACTTTTGCTTCAACAGAGTATTCAAGCCTCTTTTCTCTGACAAGATTGAGTTCTTTACTGATGTTCATTGTGTAAACTTGCTTGATGTTAATAAGTTGTTTTGTCTGTAAAAGAATGTATATTATGAAAATGATAATTCTAATGCAACATGTATGTAAGTCTTAAAGTTTGAAAAATTTGAATGAAATGATGTCACAACTCTATTGTGGACAAGTCACTAGCTAGAGAGCAACATTTGAAAATTATTTTTTTTTTATGATAATGCAAGCATACGATGCCAACACAGATATTCAAACATACCTCTTAGGAGTTAGTTAAATTCTATCTCGTTGTAGCACGCTTTCAAATTGACCCATGCTTTAGTTAGGACTTTTAGGGGTTGTAACGTGGACTGGTTCACGGTTTAAGAAAAAATGATTTAAGGCTCAAAATTATTTGGTGCCCACCCATTCTCCATGATGTTCTCCATTCCTATGTTCAGTTGACTCGATGCAAGTATTCATCTCTCGAGAAGAGTTTGCGATGGTTGAGGAACCACTGATGCCTCTTGGACACGACAATCACTTCACCTTTGATTTTGGTGTCTGATCACACGACTTGTTCTTTTGATAAGGATTTTATTGGTAATCCTTTTCTCTCCTTTTAGGCTTTTCAATTTCTTTCTTGCTTTTTCCCAGACAAATTCTTTTGAATTTAGATTTGGAAGTCCAGTGGGATGCCCCAACTTTTTCCTAAGCGACTTGTTTTCAAGTTTTGACTTAGGGGAGATTTTTGTTTCTTTCTTATTCATACTTTCTCCTTTTTGAACAAGTCGTTAATCTTTGCGTTGTCTATGATTTGTTAGAAGTGATCATGATTGTCTGAGTCTTTGGTGGATAAGGGATAGCCATTGTTCTATCGTCATCTGTTGACCTCCTGATATGCGAGAGATACCCATTGGGATATTGTTAGTTAACTCACATTGATGATAGATGAGAGTTAACCATTGTGGTTTTAATTTTCCTCAACCTTTTGATGGATAACCATTGTTGTATCCTTGGATGCACACTCTTGATGATTTCTGAACGCTTGATCAGATTAACTGAACACTACCCGCCCCATAGTTAAAATGAGGCTTTTTTCTGAACAGAAAAGAAACTCCTACTTCGAAGGCTCAGAGGGTTTAACGGGGGTCTATCTCCCTTATATCTCCAGTGTTTAGGAATAGAAATAAGGCATGTACATCGTTAGCAGAGCCTTACTCAAAATCATACTGTTGTACCCCAAAATTTGCCCTCCCTTTCTTCAGGACACCATCTTAGATTTTTCAAAGTCCCCTGAAACTAATCCAAGTCCTGGGTTATCCTTTTGCCCAAGCAAGCCACTTACAAGAGCAAGATGATCTCACAAACTCCGGAAATAACGCTTTCATCTTGAGGAAAATCAAATTCTAAGTGCTTCTTTAAAATAAGTGTTTTTAGAAAAATCAACGCTTCAGAACTTCTGGACCCATTCCAAATGAAGACGGTCAGAAGTTGCAAGCTTGGCTCAGCGTGGTCAGAAGTTGGCTCTTCAGCAGCTGCATCAGTTCAATCAGAAGTTGTAAACGTGGTTCAGAGTGTAAGCCTCAAACAGAACATACCCCTTCAGCAGTTACACAAGCTCAGTCAGAACTTGCTAAAGGAATGCAAGAGAAACAGGAAAGTATGAAGACTCCTTCAGAACAGGTTGAAATCAGAAGATGAAAGGTCAGAAGGATAGGTGTCACATTGATACAGAATCTCTAAGTCCAGATTGTCCAGAAGTAGATCCAAGGAACGTACCAGAAAACCAGGAGAATCTCCAGAGTTTGTTAAGACGACAGGTAGCCAAGGCCAGAGCATGGTTTACGCTGCTGATTCAACGCTGGTTTCCCTTACCAGAACGTTGGTATTGACAGGTCTTGTCACCATTCAATGCCCATTAATGCTTCCAACCACTCCTGAGCATTCACGTGTGGCTTGGAAAATGCTTTTGCACAGATTCTGGCATGGGTCTTCACGCCACCGCCCACTTCAGAGGTCACTTCCCCCAATCTACGCCTGCTGCTGCTACCTAGGCTGAAAAATAGCTGTTATCACAACTTCCTAGGAATTTCTGTCAAAGAACAAATTCAAACTCTGTTGGCGCCTTAAATGTTCAAGACATCCACAAGAACTTTGCCTATAAATAGAGAGCTTTCACCACTGCAAAAGGAGTTCAAGAAAAGAAACAGAAAAATTGCTAAGAGAGAAACGAAACTCCTAGCAACATAACATTCTGAAACTCTGCCAAAATCTCCAGCTTTGTTTCATAACTTTAAGTTTCTTACCTTCAACTTCATCAAACATCCAGCTCTTTTCTGTAAACCAAAAACGTTCTTTCCAAACTTCTGACCCTATACACGTATACACCTTCACTTCCCTTTTTTTTAAACCTGTCCAGAACACCACCAGAACCAAAAGCTAACTTTCACCCACCATTTTCCAGACAGTCAGGTAAGCACCTGCTGACCCTCACCACACTGTTAAGCATCATCAGCTGTGCATATTCAAGTAACATAATGTAAATATTCATGTTATTGCTGTTTATGTTCTGAGGATTCTCATACCTCAGAATGTTCTGAGCCAGTATAGGACTTGCCTGTGACCTTGGTGATTCTGACCTCTGAAACATTTTTGCTATTTTGCTGGACCTGTTCCAAATATGTTTCCTATTTTGTGGAGTAACAATAGGATTGCAGATGTTCTGGTTAGTACAGGAAAAAGCCAAGTGCTGACTTTGACGTTAGCACATCTGAAGCCTGTTTTGCTGTCAATGACATCAGAACCCCTGAGAGTTATTGCCTTTCCAGCAGAATCAGAACTTCTGGTTTTTCCACTAACAAACTTCTGTCTTGCAGCGCAGGGAAATCAGAACTTCTGGTTTCCCCACTAACAAGGTTCTGTTTTGCAGGTTCTAGAGTCAGAAGTTCTGACTCATCCAGTTTCACCAACAGGTTGATCATCTGACAGCGGATCTGGGTCAGAACTTCTGATGGCCTCCCAACAGCGCGCGGGCTCCCTCTCTCTCTCTCTATATATCTTGTTTTCCGCTGTTTTCTTTTTTGTCTATTTTTCTCGTTGAACCCCCCATGTACAAATATGTATCCCCCTCCCCTAATTGTTGTAATAGCGTAGAATTTTACATTTCCGCTCCTTATTGCTAGTAATTAGGACGTGTATGACAAGATAAAAATCAATGAAATAGAAAAACCTAATTCAAAGAAAAACTCTTGTATGCAATAAAACACACTTGCACACTAACACCCCTAGGGTTATATCCACTTGTTGCCTTTCAAAATTGGGCCATATTGCATGTTAGGTCTCTTTGGGCAAAACAAACACAATTCAAATGATCATAGTCCCTTGATGACGCTTTCGAAAGTTGCCTAAAAAAAATGATCAAGTCCCTTAAGGAAAATGCCCAAAGATACTTGGCACCATTGCAATTATGGTCTAAACGATGACCCGCGCCTGTCCCTTTCACATCCTAACACAAGATTGTCCACCAAATTCAATGGTGGAACAAACTTGTTAAAAGGGTTAAAACATAGCAATAATCTTTTGAGAAATTTAGGAGTAGACAACCTCTTAGTTACTTGAATCAAACTTGCAAAACAAAACACTTGCCTAATTTCAAAATCACACATCACTACACTTTCAAAACGACTTTCAAAAACAAATGAAAACTTTTTTTCAAAAGACATACATCTTTGTATACATCCCCACATGGATCATTACAAAGGTTGCCACCACATTGGCCTCTTTTCAAAACATTTTCAAACCCACACACAAAGCACCATTTAAAACAATTGAAAACAAAAGGCAAGTGATCTAAGCAAGTAACTAAGAGCCCATGGATAACCATGGATAGAAAGGGTGCTAATACCTTCCCTTTCTATAATCTACTCCCCGAACCCAAGAAAACATCTCAAAGGTTTTTGCTGTGCTTTTTAAACCTTTCCTTAGGATAAAATAAAAAGTCGGTGGCGACTCTTGCTAACCGCACATTTGCGAAAACAAACGCAAAACTCATAGTCAGTTCTCCCACCGTATCACAAAACTGGCGACTCTGCTGGGGAACGTTTTTTAAAAGTGGAGTAACCTTAGGGCTTAGATCACCCTCTTGCATGACTAATTGTTTGATTTGCTTGCTTTATGCTTTGGCTCTATTGTTTGGGTTTACAATCCTCCACCCGGATTTTGGGAAACATTCATAGATAGCAATACGTTGTGGAAACTGTGCGGGGTATACCGACACGGTCTAAGCAATAGCTATATTAGTGCGACATATTTGTGAGTACCGGTAAACCTTGAGTTCAATCAAGGAGAGTACGGGGCCGCTGAGTGATGTCACTAAGTACTAATGACCTAGAACCTTACTTGACCATCTTGGCCTTTCATTAGGGGTAGTGAGATGACCGGCTTTGGTGCAGTCCGAAGTTGGTAGATACTCGATACTACACTCATTGAGGGTTGTTTTCTTGGAATATTTTGGTCGCTAGTTAAGTGGCTAAACCGAAACAATGAACATTGAAAACAATCCAATGATATTGAGCTCCTTAGAACCCGGTTACTATTTATAGGACAGGTTTTTAAGCCAACTACACTCAAGAGGGTACTTACCTATGAAACCCCAGGCCAGCCTGAAACTAGGGTTTGGTGTGATTTGCTTGTACATATGTTTTATACATGCATCATAAACATCATGAAGCATCATATGCATTTACTAACCATTTCAAGGGTTTTGGATCTTCATCTTTGTTCTTGTTTTGCAGGACATGGAGATTCCTCGCAGAAATACCATTCAAGTCAACCTTGTGAGAATCTCCCCTCAACTCAAGGAGCTCGCCTCAAGAATTCCGGAAAATTCATCCTTCAGTGAAAGACATGGTAGACTGCTCAGCCTAGTCAACACCAACATTGAAGAAGACATGATGAAAGTGCTATTCCAGTTCTTTGACCCTCTTCACCACTGTTTCACTTTCCCCGATTATCAGTTGGTACCCACTCTGGAGGAGTTTTCTCAACTCCTGAGAATCCCTATCCTTAATCAACTACCCTTCAACGGTACGGAAAAGGAACCAAAGCCGGAAGACGTTGCTCGAGCATTACATCTACAACCATCCGACATCAAGGGGAATTGGGAAACCAGAAGCGGCGTCAAAGGATTCTTAGCCAAGTTCTTGTTTGAGAAGGCACAAGAATGTTGGAACTCATTGGACCTACAAGCCTTTGAAGAGATTGTGACACTCCTTATCTATGGGTTGGTCTTGTTCCCAAATCCTGACCAATTGGTAGATGTCAATGCTGTCAAAATCTTCTTATCCAGAAATCCAATACCAACGTTACTTGGGGACATCCTTCACTCATTTTACACACGAACAATGAGAAAGAGGGGTGTTCTCATGTGCTGTACTCCCCTCCTTGCAAGGTGGTTTATTTCGCACCTTCCACAATCTGTCTTGAAGAATGATCAAGGTACAAGGTGGTCCCAACGATTGATGGCTCTTACTCATTCGGATGTGCATTGGTGTTCTCGGTCCAGAGAAAATATCATCATTGTCGATCGTTGCGGAGAATTTCCTAATGTTCCTTTACTTGGAATTAGAGGTGGTATCACCTACAATCCTTGCCTAGCTTTGAGGCAATTTGGATATGCCCGGAGGGATGGCCCTCATGATATGTTGATTCCTAGCTTAGTTTTTGACTTCGACAATGATACGCAGGGACTTCGCCAAAGATTCATCAGAGCTTGGGGAAAACTCGACAAGGTTGATAGCAGGACTCTGGGACACAAGAACTCCATCCCTCTTGAACCTTATCTCAAATGGGTACGAGCCCGAGCCCAAAGATTGATGATGCCTTATCCTCATATTCTCCCTGTGATTAAAGAGCCCGTCAATGAAGGAGAGGTTCCCTACACCATCCTACATCCAGACATGCCTACATCATGGGAGGAGATGCAGAAAAGCTGGATTCAGCTCAAGGAGGAACGTAATACTTTTGAGGCTAGCTTCTACGCCAGTGAGAAGAAGGTTCTAGAGCTTACCCGCCGACTCCATGAGCAAGAGGTCCTCAACACCTACATCGCACCAAAAAGGATGCGCAATGTCTTTCTACCCTGAGAAATTATTTTGTATTTTTTGGCCCATGGGGCATTTATGTACTAACAAATCTTTTCTTATTAATATGACGTGCGTTCCTTTTGTCTACAACAATTGTGAACTTCCAAAACCCTTGAATGCATTGCATAGATAGCATCTCATGCATCATGTGCATAACAGGTACCCATTTTTTCTACAGGTTGCTTAATCTTCTTCGCTGTTTATTTGGAACAGTCAGTCATCATGAATCCAGACTCATCCAGTGAGCAAGCAATCAAGGCCCTTCAGGCCCAAAGTGCACAGTTTCAAGAGACGGTCCTAAGCCTAGCCCAGGGTCAGCAAGAGTTGAAGACTCTACTCATGAAGAAGAAAAAGAAAAAGAGGACTGCGTTGTTCAACACCGGACGCAGATTTGGGAACACACTCCATAATGAAGCTGATCCAACTACTTCTTCTGCTGAGAAAAACAGTCCCCAAGGGGGAGGAGCTCCTAGTCCCGCAGTCTCCGACAACGAGACAGACTATAACGATGAACAATACCCACCTGCTGCTGACAGATACAAGCAATTAGAGGACCGCCTGAGCGCCATGGAAATTCAGAATGTGCCGGGACTGGATTTCGGAGATCTAGGGTTATCTTCTGGGGTAGTAATTCCACACAAGTTTAAGGCACCTACCTTCGCCAAGTATGATGGGGTCTCCTGTCCAAAGCTGCATCTGAGGTCGTACGTAAGGAAAATCCAACCTTACACGGCGGACAAGAACCTCTGGATTCACTTCTTCCAAGATAGCCTCTCGGGGTCACAACTTGAATGGTTTTACCAATTGGATGGAGCTAGCATCCGACACTGGGAAGATTTGGCAACCGCATTCTACAGACAATACCAATACAATTCTGATCTCGCTCCTACGCGTACCCAACTTCAGGGTATGTCTCTAGGAACGGGTGAGGGGTTCAAAGAGTACGCTCAAAAACGGAGAGATTTGGCTGGCAGGGTGCAGCCTCCATTGACTGATCGGGAGCTGGTTGATATGTTTCTAGGGACGTTGTCTGGTCCGTTTTTCAATCATTTGGTTGGTAACTCCTCCGCTGGGTTTACAGATTTGATATTGACAGGAGAAAGAATTGAAGCTGGCATCAGGTCAGGCAAGATACAAAAGGCTGCCTCCACAAGTGCTGAGAAGAGGCCGTTTAAGAAAGAGGCAAGTGCCGTCTATGGTCCTAGAAGACAAGTCAAGCCCGAAAGTCGCCAAGCCGTCAATGCTTTGGTCATCTCCAAACCTGTTGCTGCTCCTCAGCAGTACAATCAACAAAGAAGCGAAAGGCCCAAGAGGCAGTATACTCGGCTGAGTATGACCTTATCTCAAATTTTACCCCAACTGTTATCCACCAACCTGGTGACCCTCAAAGAAGCTCCTAAGGTCGTCAACACTGCGTCTCCTAAGTATAACCCGAATGCCCGGTGTGCTTATCATTCTGATAGTCCCGGGCACACTACTGATGATTGCTGGGCCTTGAGAAACAAAGTACAAGATCTGATCGACGCAAAGGAAATTCAGTTTGAAGCGCCGGAGAGACCAAATGTTGTAACTGCTCATATGCCCCAGCATAGAGTAAATGCCATTGAGGAAGAAATGTATGCTGTTTCGGTAGAGGAAGTTGTTACCCCTCTGAAGAATGTCAAGAAGAACCTACTGCGGGCCGGTTTATTTCCGGGTTGCGGTGAAGGTTGCCTGTTCTGTGCTGTTTCCCTATCTGATTGTCCCTTGCTGAGGTTAGGCATCCAAAGCCTAATGGATAGCAAGGAGATTCTGTTTAAGAAGTCTGCTGTTCAGTTAGTTCCGATAAAAGAAGTTTTTGTGGTTACCATCTTCAAAAATCCAATCAAGGCTCCCCTGAAGAAGCCTGTTCAAATCATGACTGTTGCACCTGTGATTATTACTGTTCCGGGGCCTCTCCCCTACGTGTCTGATAAAGCTGTCCCTTGGCATTATGGGGCAGACGTATATGTGAATGGAATCAAATAGGAATTCGACACTGGCGCCAGTATCTGCGATATCACTGGTCCAGCCAAGGTCACCCGCAGTGGCAGGCTCTTCTCGCCTGACATTGCACCGCCCTCCATTCGAAGACCCCTCCTTATAACACCTACAAATTTACCTGTTCCTGTTGCTGATCAAGTTGTGTCCCCTGCTGCCGAGTCATCAAATGCTCGGGGCAAAGGGATTGAAGAAGAGCCCGCCCGGATGGAGGCACCAATACCCATAAATGCTGAGGCCTCCCGACAAGAAATGGAGGAGATTCTGAAAATAATAAAGAAAAGTGATTTCAATGTTGTCGAACAGCTGGGGCATATGCCCTCCAAGATCTCCCTGCTCTCCTTATTGCTATGCTCTGAGGCCCATGCTAAGGCCTTGATTTCATTTCTCAAGACGGCCCATGTACCACAGGAGACATCTGCAGTCCAATTCGCTGATTGCGTAGCAAATCTGACAGCAGACAATGGCTTGGGGTTTTCAGACGCTGACCTGACCGCGAAGGGAAGAGACCACAACGATGCCCTGCATGTCTCTATCGAATGCAGGGGCACTACTCTGGCGCATGTATTGGTGGATACTGGTTCTTCCTTGAATGTTCTACCGAAAAAGGCTTTAGACCGTTTGGATTATGAAGGCCTGGAATTGAAACCCAGCAATATCATCGTCAGGGCCTTCGACGGTTCAAAAAGGATGGTTCATGGAGAGGTTAACATCCCTATTCGTGTGGGCTCTCAAGTATTTGACTCTACTTTTTATGTGATGGATATACGTCCATCGTACTCTTGTCTACTGGGTCGACCTTGGATCCATAAAGCTGGGGCAGTGACCTCCACCTTGCACCAGAAGCTGAAGTATCCCGTCAAGGGGAAGATCGTCACTGTGCAAGGAGAAGAGGAGTACATGGTGAGCCATTTGAATTCATTCAGATACATTGAGATGGATGGGGAGTTTATTGAAACCCCCTTTCAGCATTTCGAGGAGGTGCATCCAATTTCAGCAGCAGCAGAGGCAACAGTTGAAGATAATGTTTCCTTGAAGATGGCTTCCTTAAGGGATGCCCGGGCTGTGGTTCAGAAAGGCAATTGTGCAAACTGGGGTCAGCTTCCCGACTTCACTCAGAAGAACGACAAGTTTGGGCTAGGCTTTACTGCAGAGGCTCAGAGGGCTGTGTGCAAAGAGAAGATCAGAAAGGCTCCGGTGTTCATTTCCAGCTCGAGGGTGAATGCTATCGAGGAGGATGTGGAGGAAGCAGAATTTGACAGTTGGATCTACCCGACTACCAGCGACGGACCAAGCAACTGGACGGAAAAGGATTTTACCCCTATCACATTTGTCACGCAGTAATTGATTTCTTTTGATTTCCAAATTTGTAACAAACAATATGTTAAAACTTTGTTGGCTCGGTGTCCTACCCGGGGCATCGTAGCTCCATTTGTGAGGGCTTTTTGTATGACATTTTCATATATCATCAATCAAAACATTGGACGTTTGTTGCATTTCAAATCTTGTGCTCTTTTTCCTTTCTGTGTTATATATATTGCAAAACAGCTATTTACACACACTCACTTATACAGGTTTCAATCCACTCTGGATCTTACTGGTAACAACTCTGCTACCGCCAGTTATGACTTCGAAAATCCGATCAACTTGGCCAAAGACGAAGGTGAAGATGATTGCGAAGTGCCTGGTGAACTCGCAAGACTGCTACTCCAAGAAGAGAGAGCTATTCAACCACATGAAGAGCCGGTAGAGACAATTAACCTGGGTACTGAGACGGATAGGAAAGAGGTCAAGATTGGTGCCAATCTAGAGCTCGGCGTGAAGCAACGATTGATCCTAATGCTACAAGATTACATGGAGATTTTTGCTTGGTCCTATGAAGATATGCCTGGTTTGGATGCCGACATTGTAGTTCACCATCTGCCAACCAAGGAAGATTGCCCTCCGGTAAAGAAAAAGGTTCGACGGATGCGTCCAGAGATGTCTGAAAATATCAAGGCCGAGGTTATGAAACAGTTTGATGCCGGGTTCCTTGCAGTGACTTCTTACCCTCAGTGGGTTGCCAATGTGGTGCCAGTACCGAAGAAGGACGGTAAAGTCAGAATGTGCGTTGACTACAGGGATCTGAACAGGGCCAGTCCCAAGGATGACTTCCCCCTACCTCACATTGATGTCCTTGTTGACAATACAGCTCAACACAAGGTGTTCTCCTTCATGGATGGTTTTTCAGGGTATAATCAGATCAAGATGGCTCCAGAGGATATGGAGAAGACTACATTTGTGACTCAGTGGGGCACCTTCTGTTATAAGGTCATGCCATTCGGATTAAAAAATGCTGGGGCAACCTATCAACGTGCCATGGTTGCTTTATTTCATGATATGATCCATCATGAGATTGAGGTATACGTTGATGACATGATTGCAAGGTCTCAAACTGAGGAGGAGCACCTTGACCATCTGAGGAAGTTATTTGACCGACTCAAGTTATACAAGCTGAGGTTGAATCCCAACAAATGCACCTTTGGGGTAAGGTCCGGAAAATTGCTAGGTTTCATTGTAAGTTATAAAGGTATTCAGGTGGACCCTGCCAAGGTAAAAGCCATACAAGAGATGCCGACTCCAAAAACAGAGAAAGAAGTCAGAGGTTTCCTAGGGCGACTGAATTACATTGCCCGATTCATCTCACACCTGACTGCTACTTGTGAGCCAATCTTCAAGCTGCTGAAGAAAGATCAAGTGGTACGCTGGAATGATGAATGTCAGGCCGCCTTTGAGAAGATAAAGGAATATCTCCAAGAGCCACCCATTCTTATGCCACCAGTGGAAGGAAGACCTCTGATACTATACTTGACAGTACTTGACAAATCAATGGGGTGTGTGCTGGGGCAGCATGACGAGTCTGGCCGAAAAGAGCACGCTATTTATTACTTGAGCAAAAAGTTTACCGACTGTGAGTCTCGTTACTCACTGCTTGAGAAAACTTGCTGCGCTCTTGTATGGGCTGCTCGCCGGCTGAGACAGTATATGCTGACTCACACTACTTTATTGATTTCAAAGATGGATCCCATCAAGTACATATTTGAAAAGCTCGCTCTGTCTGGAAGAATAGCGAGATGGCAAATGATCTTGACAGAATATGATATCCAGTATACAACTCAGAAGGCGATTAAGGGAAGTGTACTGGCAGATCATTTGGCACACCAACCTGTGGACGATTACCAATCACTGAACTTTGATTTTCCGGACGAAGACATCATGGTGGTAACTGACTGTGAAGCACCTGGACCGGATGAAGGACCTGAGGAAGGATCCCGATGGTCTATGCATTTTGATGGGGCCTCCAATGCTCTGGGTAACGGCGTCGACGCTATAATCATATCCCCCAAAGGAACTCATACTCCACTCACCGCCCGATTATGTTTCAGCTGCACCAACAATATGGCAGAATATGAGGCATGTATCATGGGTTTACAAGCTGCAATCGACTTAAGGATCAAATTTCTAAGTGTCTTCGGAGATTCCGCTCTCGTGATCAATCAGATCAAAGGCGAGTGGGATACGAAACACCCGAATCTTATTCCTTACAAGGAGTATGTGTCGACCTTGCTTCCCCACTTTGAAGAGATAACTTTTGAACACTTCCCTAGAGAGGAGAATCAGCTAGCGGACGCCCTAGCTACGATGTCTTCAATGTTCAAAGTTAAATGGGACAACGAGGCTCCCCGAATCATTATCTGGAAGTTGGATGAACCGGCATACTGCTGTGAGTTAGAGGCTGAGAAGGTTATCGAAAAACCCTGGTATCACGAGGTAAAGAGGTACTTGGAAGCTCAGGAATACCCTGAAGGTGCATCTGTCAATGATAAAAAGTTCATGAGGAGGTTTGCCGCAAAATTCTTCCTCAGCAACGGCATTCTCTACAAATGGAATCATGATTCAACTCTGCTACGTTGTGTGGATAAGGCTGAAGCAGAGAAAATTATGATGGAATTACATGAAGGCACGTTTGGAACACATTCCAGTGGACACACCATGGCTAAGAAAATCCTTCGGGCAGGATATTTCTGGTCCACAATGGAAGCCGATTGTTACCAACATTCCCGAGCTTGTCACAAATGCCAGATCTATGCTGACAAGGTGCATATCCCTCCGGTTCCTTTGAATGTCCTGACGGCACCTTGGCCTTTCGCAATGTGGGGCATCGATATGATCGGTGAGATCCGACCGACGGCATCCAATGGGCATCGCTTCATCTTGGTGGCGATCGATTACTTCACGAAATGGGTTGAGGCAGCATCCTATGCCACAGTAACCAAGAGCGTCGTGGCACGTTTCATCCGGCATAATCTGATTTGTCGGTACGGCGTCCCGGAAAGAATCATTACGGACAACGGTACCAATCTCAATAACAAAATGATCACTGAACTCTGTGAACAATTCAAGATACAGCACCACAATTCTTCTCCCTACCGGCCGAAGATGAATGGGGCTGTAGAGGCAGCCAATAAAAATATCAAGAAATTGTGCAGAAGATGACAGTGACCTATAAAGATTGGCACGAGATGTTACCGTTCGCTCTTCATGGGTACCGTACCTCAGCCAGAACGTCAACCGGGGCAACTCCCTTCTCCTTGGTCTATGGAATGGAAGCAGTCTTGCCAATTGAAGTCCAGATACCCTCTCTCCGGATAATGAAGGATACAGACTTGAATGAAAATGATTGGATCCAGACTCGACTTGATCAATTAAATCTGATTGACGAAAAGAGGCTCACTGCTATCTGTCATGGTCAAACGTATCAAAAACGGATGATCAGGGCATTTAACAAGAAAGTCATACCGCAAGAGTATCAAGTTGGGGACCTGGTAATCAAACGCATCATCCTTCCTAAAAGTGATCCCCGGGGCAAATGGACCCCTACTTACGAAGGGCCATTTGTGGTTAAACGTGTGTTCTCAGGAGGAGCCATGATCCTAACCACCATGGATGGTGACGACCTTCCTCACCCCGCCAATGCAGACATAGTGAAAAAATACTACGCATAAACAAAAGACCCGCTAGGTTGACATACCTAGGAAAAAATAAGGGCTTCCCGGCGAACCAAAAGGGTTCGGGCAAAAATAAGGGATGAAATGAATAAAAATCTGTACACCCGGCAAGTCGAAAACCTGAAACGGAGGCTTGGGCAAAAATGGGTATCCCGGTGGACTGAAAACCCGAAAGGGCGGTCCAGGAAAAAGTTAGGGATAAAAGCGTAACACTATGTCTCATTGGATCACATCGCATCCAGAATTCGGTATCAACTATCTGGCTCCAGATGTCGGCATTGATCAATCAGCTTCATCTTCAACTAGGTAGCAAAGCGATGAGACGTTCGAAGACATAAAGGCAATAGCAGAGTTGGAACCCAGTGGGATTGTTCACATAGCTGTTGTGTTCCCTTTTTCAAATTGTAAACTCTATACTGTTTGGCGATGTCCTCTTACTAGGATGTCAGCCTCTTGTATAAAAACGCCTATTCACAGGCAAAGTCTAAATCAATACAAATTCACTGGTTCATACAAATTACCACTATTTTCCTTTTTCTGTTTTGTCTTGCGAAGAACGTCCAATGTTCATTTTTGATATATGCATTTGACATTAAATTGCTGATTCATAAATATTTGCATATGAAACAAGAGATTGATTACAGGTGACATCAGAGACAGGGGCAATTGAAGTTGTCTAATGCAGTCTGGTTGTTTTGTCCGCCAAGGTACCAAGGTAGGTTCAACTGAAGGATGTGGCCAAATCATCTCAACGCCCCGCAGAGTAAAACAAGATTCAGCAATACTCTCCCCAAGTTGAGTTGATTCCCCGTCAATCCTGAAAAGACAAAACGTTCCCCGGCAGGTCTTAAAGCTTATCCCCAGTAGATTCTGGAAGCTTGTTCCCTGCAGAATACGGACGTCTCTCCCTAACTTTATTCAGAGTTATTCTTCACGAGGGCTTATAACTGGGTTATCCTCAGCTAATCTCCACGGAAGATCGCCCCCAACAAAGTTCTTTCAAATCCCCAGCGGAGTTTATCTTTCAAATCCCCAGCGGATTTTATCTTTGGTATCCCCAACAGAGTTTATCATCGTTACCCCCAACGGGATCCATCATTAAAGTCCTCAAGCAGGCCTCTCATCAAACTTCGGCCAAGTATCTCTTCCACAGGGCAACTCCCCAGCCGATCGTCAAAGATCTATTTTCCTAAGACGGAGATGCATTCATAAACATTTCACACTTTCATACATCTTGCTTACATACATGATAAAGTGCATACAACACTATCTCATGTTGAACATCATGACATCATGCATATCATACATCATGACATTGCGTACAACTTATGTCTTTGCCTTTTCAGGGAGAAAAACAATCCCAAAAACAACTACCTTCAACTGTCACTATTTCCAGATTCGATTCCTGTATCCAGCCAGGGCACATCTGTTAACAACTATTTCCAGACTCGATTCCTGTATCTAGCCAGGGCACGTCTGAAGAGTTCGAAGATTCGATTCCTGTATCCAGCCAGGGCACATCTATTAACGACTATTTCCAGATTCGATTCCTGTATCCAGCCAGGGCACATCTGTTAACAACTATTTCCAGACTCGATTCCTGCATCTAGCCAGGGCACGTCTGAAGAGTTCGAAGATTCGATTCCTGTATCCAGCCAGGGCACATCTATTAACGACTATTTCCAGACTCGATTCCTGTATCTAGCCAGGGCACGTCTGAAGAGTTCGAAGATTCGATTCCTGTATCCAGCCAGGGCACATCTGTTAACGACTATTTCCAGATTCGATACCTGTATCTAGCCAGGGCACATCTGCATAAGGAGATTGAAGATCGAACACCTGCAACAAGCCAGGAAAACATCCGTCTTTCTCGAATACACAAGTTCTCGCTAAGGAATCTCTTATGCGATCGACACCTCCAGATGGCATCTATAAGCCCATCTCCCTATAGCATCTATAAGCCCATCTCCCTATAGCATCTATAAGCCCATCTCCCTACAGCATCTATAAGTCCATTCCTGACATCACATTGTTGAGACTCCAGCATGCGAGTGCAAATTTCCGGGCACTCTAGTGTCCAATCTCCTTTTACCCTCGAGTCACGAAAGGCAAACTTGCCAATCTAACTCTTCAGGTTCAAGAAGATTGAACAGGGGCAACTGTTGTACCCCAAAATTTGCCCTCCCTTTCTTCAGGACACCATCTTAGATTTTTCAAAGTCCCCTGAAACTAATCCAAGTCCTGGGTTATGCTTTTGCCCAAGCAAGCCACTTACAAGAGCAAGATGATCTCACAAACTCCGGAAACAACGCTTTCATCTTGAGGAAAATGAAATTCTAAGTGCTTCTTTAAAATAAGTGTTTTTAGAAAAATCAACGCTTCGGAACTTCTGGACCCATTCCAGATGAAGACGGTCAGAAGTTGCAAGCTTGGCTCAGCGTGGTCAGAAGTTGGCTCTTCAGCAGCTGCATCAGTTCAATCAGAAGTTGTAAACGTGGTTCAGAGTGTAAGCCTCAAACAGAACATACCCCTTCAGCAGTTACACAAGCTCAGTCAGAACTTGCTAAAGGAATGCAAGAGAAACAGGAAAGTATGAAGACTCCTTCAGAACAGGTTGAAATCAGAAGATGAAAGGTCAGAAGGATAGGTGTCACATTGATACAGAATCTTTAAGTCCAGATTGTCCAGAAGTAGATCCAAGGAACGTACCAGAAAACCAGGAGAATCTCCAGAGTTTGTTAAGATGACAGGTAGCCAAGGCCAGAGCATGGTTTACGCTGCTGATTCAACGCTGGTTTCCCTTACCAGAACGTTGGTATTGACAGGTCTTGTCACCATTCAATGCCCATTAATGCTTCCAACCACTCCTGAGCATTCACGTGTGGCTTGGAAAATGCTTTTGCACAGATTCTGGCATGGGTCTTCACGCCACCGCCCACTTCAGAGGTCACTTCCCCCAATCTACGCCTGCTGCTGCTACCTAGGCTGAAAAATAGCTGTTATCACAACTTCCCAGGAATTTCTGTCAAAGAACAAATTCAAACTCTGTTGGCGCCTTAAATGTTCAAGACATCCACAAGAACTTTGCCTATAAATAGAGAGCTTTCACCACTGCAAAAGGAGTTCAAGAAAAGAAACAGAAAAATTGCTAAGAGAGAAACGAAACTCCTAGCAACATAACATTCTGAAACTCTGCCAAAATCTCCAGCTTTGTTTCATAACTTTAAGTTTCTTACCTTCAACTTCATCAAACATCCAGCTCTTTTCTGTAAACCAAAAAAGTTCTTTCCAAACTTCTGACCCTATACACGTATACACCTTCACTTCCCTTTTTTTCAAACCTGTCCAGAACACCACCAGAACCAAAAGCTAACTTTCACCCACCATTTTCCAGACAGTCAGGTAAGCACCTGCTGACCCTCACCACACTGTTAAGCATCATCAGCTGTGCATATTCAAGTAACATAATGTAAATATTCATGTTATTTCTATTTATGTTCTGAGGATTCTCATACCTCAGAATGTTCTGAGCCAGTATAGGACTTGCCTGTGACCTTGGTGATTCTGACCTCTGAAACATTTTTGCTATTTTGCTGGATCTGTTCCAAATATGTTTCCTATTTTGTGGAGTAACAACAGGATTGCAGATGTTCTGATTAGTACAGGAAAAAGCCAAGTGCTGACTTTGACGTTAGCACATCTGAAGCCTGTTTTGCTGTCAATGACATCAGAACCCCTGAGAGTTATTGCCTTTCCAGCAGAATCAGAACTTCTGGTTTTTCCACTAACAAACTTCTGTCTTGCAGCGCAGGGAAATCAGAACTTCTGGTTTCCCCACTAACAAGGTTCTGTTTTGCAGGTTCTAGAGTCAGAAGTTCTGACTCATCCAGTTTCACCAACAGGTTGATCATCTGACAGCGGATCTGGGTCAGAACTTCTGATGGCCTCCCAACAGCGCGTGGGCTCCCTCTCTCTCTCTATATATCTTGTTTTCCGCTATTTTCTTTTTTGTATATTTTTCTCGTTGAACCCCCCATGTACAAATATGTATCCCCCTCCCCTAATTGTTGTAATAGCGTAGAATTTTACATTTCCGCTCCTTATTGCTAGTAATTAGGACGTGTATGACAAGATAAAAATCAATGAAATAGAAAAACCTAATTCAAAGAAAAACTCTTGTATGCAATAAAACACACTTGCACACTAACACCCCTAGGGTTATATCCACTTGTTGCCTTTCAAAATTGGGCCATATTGCATGTTAGGTCTCTTTGGGCAAAACAAACACAATTCAAATGATCATAGTCCCTTGATAACGCTTTCGAAAGTTGCCTAAAAAAAATGATCAAGTCCCTTAAGGAAAATGCCCAAAGATACTTGGCACCATTGCAATTATGGTCTAAACGATGACCCGCGCCTGTCCCTTTCACATCCTAACACAAGATTGTCCACCAAATTCAATGGTGGAACAAACTTGTTAAAAGGGTTAAAACATAGCAATAATCTTTTGAGAAATTTAGGAGTAGACAACCTCTTAGTTACTTGAATCAAACTTGCAAAACAAAACACTTGCCTAATTTCAAAATCACACATCACTACACTTTCAAAACGACTTTCAAAAACAAATGAAAACTTTTTTTCAAAAGACATACATCTTTGTATACATCCCCACATGGATCATTACAAAGGTTGCCACCACATTGGCCTCTTTTCAAAACATTTTCAAACCCACACACAAAGCACCATTTAAAACAATTGAAAACAAAAGGCAAGTGATCTAAGCAAGTAACTAAGAGCCCATGGATAACCATGGATAGAAAGGGTGTTAATACCTTCCCTTTCTATAATCTACTCCCTGAACCCAAGAAAACATCTCAAAGGTTTTTGCTGTGCTTTTTAAACCTTTCCTTAGGATAAAATAAAAAGTCGGTGGCGACTCTTGCTAACCGCACATTTGCGAAAACAAACGCAAAACTCATAGTCAGTTCTCCCACCGTATCACACATACCAACCAGATATTTTTTTTGCATTTCTTGGATTATCGTCATCCTCCTTCCAATCTTTACCTAATCATAAGACTTGGAAACTTGGCATTAGTATGCAAGTAAAACATTTAAAGAGTGATAACGAATGTATGAATAAAAACGAAAATAACACTTCAAGACAAGCATACTTATTGCATTAATATTTTCATTCAAAAATAGACAAGTTTCTACATGCAAGCAATGTTTAAACAAACAAGTAAGAATGCAAATGAAAATGAAGTAAAGAAACCAATGATTGCCATCATTGAGGAGACTTGACTCTGTATGGACTTCTTGATTTTGACGACTTTTTGCAGTCATGATGCTTAAATGGGCGAGAGAATTCCCCTTCTAATCTGATATGAATACAACAGTCTCTAGATGACATACCATCTTCAATCGAATGGCCAGGTGCCCCAGTATAATACGCATAGAAAATTATTTCAGGAGAGAGAATGAATGCTTTACCAAGCGAATCAGTTTAAACTGCATCTCCCAGCATATTATGCCACAAAGAAATAATACATTTCATCTTCTATCAGAACCACAAAGACATCCACCTGGTGAGAAATAGTCTAACAGCTGGCCAAATAGGAATTATAATTTTGGAAGAGACGCCAGACAGACGCTGGGCTTTATACTTCAACCCCTTTGCAGTTTTCAATATCAAAACTGGGTGTTCCAGAATAGGGGATACATCTAGCATGTGTATTGCAATCAGAAGAGATGTTTGTGGGAGGAAGACCCCAAATATCAGAGCTTTATTGAAATTCCACCAGGAGAGGAAATAAATGGATGTAATATGCTAGGATCGCATCAACATGCTCATCAGGCTTCTTCTGTTTTTTGCTTAAAAGCTTTTCCCCATGAATTCACTTGGGGAACAAAGAATGGCTGTTGTCGAACATGTCACAGAACGCAGAGATGTGGAGAGTTCCCCTGATTGAATAGTCTGATGCCCTGGCATGGTAACCACATGGTCAATAAGAACGAAGCACTGATATAAGATCTTATAGTAAATGGGAACCATCTGCTGATAAGATGTTCCAAGAACTCAAGATTGTGTAGCACTCGTTGAAAGTAATACCCAAGAGATGAGGAGAAGAGATAACCTTCATTGAGGTAGTAGGTGAAAGATTGTTGACATCATCATCAGAGCTTTCATGACCTGGCATATCTGAGTCTTCAATCAATTATCTTCCTTCTCGAAGAATTTCTGACCACGGGCTAAAGCTTGCATGTATACCACATGGAATTATCCCACACTGACCTCTGAGCATGTGACAGTAAGAAATCAAGTTGAACCTCTGAGGAGAGCACTGGGTATGAATAAGAATCCCCAATCTCTGAGTACCTATTATGAATGCATGAATATGCATGGGGTGCATGAATGGATGACATGTCATGTTCTGTTATTTCCAAGGAATTTACGTGCTTTGATTTTGATTTTATGCAAGTAATGGATGGAAGAGTTTAACACAAGGCTTACAAATATGATTCCTTGGAGACGATAGAACATGTATGTTAAGCATGTGGTTAACCATGTTATGTATGCAAAGACATGAGGTCAAATTTCCATTATTTATGAACATGGTTGTTGTACTGTTCTGAACCACGTGAATATTATCAGATCAAAGGTCTGGCATAGCTTCTGTGCATACAAGAACCAAGTACCATGTAGATCATCAATTGTACGGGATCAAGGCTTCTAGAACATCAGATACTGTTGATCCTTTTCTGGACATGCAGAGAATACCAAGATCGAAGTCCCGAATAAACCTCCAACTAAACAAGTCAGGAACTTAGAAAATAAATTCGAGCACCCCATAGTCACCAACATCACACCATATGAATATAATCACTATCTGAATAAGTCACTGACAGAAATCCAGAACATAACCGTTAGAACCAATAGTCATTGTCTGAGCATAGTCACCATCTGAACATGAGTAACCATATGAACATAGTCACCAATTGTACCTGTGATAATAATCCCCCCACTTACGGGTGAAGACTAGGTAAGGGTAAGGAAATGGTAACTCAGAATCGAGGGTACTCCTGAGAAAACTATCGCCGTATCACCTACGTGAAAATGATAGCCCCTCATTTATACCTCATCTGAGCATGGACGACATGGAGGCAATAGTAAAACCTACGTCAAATAGTCATTCATGTTCCACTCTATTCCTAGGGTTCCTATGGTATACAACTCTGGCCTGGGTATTGGGCCTTTTACCTCATAGTAACACCTACACAATAAGAAGCAGATCTAATACAACAGTAGTATATGGAAAACAGTAAAATGAAATGCACACATATGCTCAGGTATGTACAAAATGGATGAATGAATAGGAAGCATTAAAAATAAACACCCAAAGAAAAGAAACAAGATCTAGGAGCGGCTCCAGGATGGACCAACATTTGGTCGACCTGTCCCCAGTGAAGTCGCCAGTTGAAACAACCGGCTGAAAATCATCAAACAATGAAGTCGCCATCGAACGTCTTTTATCCCACATGGATGGTGTAAGTGCCCTGGCTGGAGAGTTGGCTTCATTTGTAAAACAAATAAGAAAGCAAGTTTACCCATATTCCCTCTGTTGTTTTAATATGTTGGGTTGAAGAAGTTCAACATCTAGACCAACATGTTATGTAAGATGTCACAACATCAGCATATGACATCGCGCCTGAAATTAAGTTAATATTAGTTAACTATGTTATATGTTGAACGTTTGTAACAGCTGTGACTTGTAACCTAATTATTTTAAGTGATCTAATTTATGAAAGAGGTTATTTGTTGTATCAGCAAATGAGCGTGGTTCTCCTAAACATGTTGTATTGAAGAAGTTCAACATCTGGGAGAACATGTTAGATGTAATGTCATGACATCTGACTAGACATCACGCCAACGGAATTGGTAATTCAGTTACAATTCTGGTACTTAAATATTCTGAGAATATATGTGGCGTTTCTTATGGAGAATCTGAAGATCAATCAAGAATCAATCAGAATATTTGAAGAAAATGTTGTTTCTAAATATGGAGATATTTTAGGAACTAGAAGATTGAAGACCTTGATTGTAGCAGAAGTTTGTTGCTGTTTTGTAACAGCAAGGAGAAAAGCTTGCTGCGATTTTGAAGGCCCAAATCCAGTTGGGTAATAGGTTATAAATAGCAGATTGTAACCTAGGGTTTAAAAGGCTCATATAATGTAATATTGGGGGTGTTCTGTTAGGTAAACCTGTCGGTCTGTGGCAAGGTTACCATGTGTGTAACTCGATACCTGTAGGTAAGAGTTTGAGTGTTCTTGGACGAAGCTGTGAAGCAAGTCTGAGTATTTTTGCATTACTTCATATTCATTGTAATGTAGGAAACCAAGTGGGAGGGCACTACTTCTTGAGTAGGAGTAAGACTTCTGTTGTTGCGACAATAGGAATGGAAACTGGTAGGTTTCTATCTAGGAGTTCCTAGGTATAGGTTACACTGGGTAAATGATTAAGTGAGGGATGGGAACTTGTGAAGTTTAGTCCTGAATTAATATTGCTGATAGTGGATCTTCTTCCTGGCTTGGTATGCCCCCAGAGTAGGTGTGTTTCACCGAACTGGGTCAACAACTGATTTGTGTTTTTACCTTCAACACTTTATAATTCTGTCTGTTATATATCAAGGTAAAACTGTAATGTTGTAACAGATGATGTCTCAGAACATGTTAAGACATCATGCTGATATCTGTGCAGGAGAAATAGAACTATGAAGGTTGTTTGCTCTCTACTGATCATGTGCAACAGATGAACAGAACTAGGTACATCGTGTGTCCTATCCTCTGCACCTTCAAAGTATATCTGGCGCAGCTTGGATAAAACTGTGCTTCTGTTATTCTTTAGTACTGAATCACGAAAAATTGGGTATCTACCTTGCAGTGTATTTATTATGTCATATCAGATGTCTAGACATTGAGTATAACATCTGAAGACTGGCATACACCAGAATTTCAATTGGTATCAGAGCAGGCATCCTGTTCTGTTTCTGGATGAGATCCATGGGTGATACTTTCTGGTATCTGCAAGGTCAATCTTAGTACTGGAGATTGTAACCTGGAAAGGTTTGTTATTTCCCTGAATGGTCCCTTAAAGTGGGAGGATGGACTATTCATGACAGGAACTGTGTGTACCTGTCTTTGGTGATTGGCATTTGGCCTGGTTGTGTGGTAGCTGCTCTAGGTTTGATTTATTTTCAAACCTAGGATTTGTGTACGCCTAAAGTGTGTGTGCAAAGATTGAGTTATATTATGTTCTTCCGCTGTGTAATACTTGGCAAAACTCAAGCTCTGATGTGTTTCCCCTCTTGTGGATTGAAGGCTACTGTATTCAAGAATTCAACATAAGCTATTGAAGATGTCACAGATACTTGAGTCCTCTCAAGTCCACTCATGAAGACGTTCTTCGTTCAGGATGGTAAGAATCACATAATCACGGATTAGTGTTATACGAAGACCTTGAAGAATTTCAAGGAGGGCCTTGTTCCAAGGTGATGGAACTGATGTTCTATGTGATGGTGGAACAAGTATGCAGCTACTAGTTGAAGAGCATATGTTTTGGGTGTCAAACAAAGGGATACTTTTGTTTGGAACCTACTCCTGACCTGGAAGAGGAGACATCTGTGTGTGCAAAGTTGACAATGGTAGAGTCAACTATGTCTGTGTGCTCCCGAAGGTTACTTTTAGGAGTCAGAACTCTAGAAGTGAAGTTGGTTGAGATGTGACATTGATCAGGGCTGAGCAGTTGTTCCCTGGAGTACTATGGTGTGAAGAAAGACAAGCTCATTGGTTAATAAAAGTCAATGATGGTGCAGCATTATTGCTCCTTCATAGAAGTAGATTGGGATCATGAATCTTGTCATTTAAACATCATGATTAGAAGTGGAAGATCTTTCAAGATGTGAGAATATGAAGACTCAGAATTTGGTTAAGGTAGTATGTTCTGGCAATACATATCTGCTGATGATTGGTGTTGTTGTCTTCTCTGAAGTACTTAAGGTCAGCTGAAGTCTGATTGGTGTGATTGGAGTATGAACAGGTATAACTCTTGGAGTTACTTGAATCTGGTAGGGATGTCATATGTCATGTCGAGACATTTGTGTACAATGCATGGATATTTTGTGTGGAGCTTCCATGATTGGTAGTTTGAGGGGGAGATTTGGTTAACCTCCTCACATTAGTTCAGCCTGGTGTTTAGCTGGCTGTTGACCTATGTCACATGGGTTCTGGGTGTTGTGTGACATATTTGCAAGGAAGGATTCATCTCTCTCATTCCTAAGGATGAATCTGATCTGGTAGGAGTTTCAAATCTGTTGAGGTGAGTAGAGTTTGTTCAGAGAAAATTCTATTTACTTGAGTCAAGGGTGGCAACCTAGATATCTCAACTCTTTGGTCTCTCAAAGAAAGTGCTTGCAAGAAGAAGATATTAACACACGAAGAGTATGTCAAAGTATTCAAATGGTGAAAGTATCTTACAAGATAATGGGGAGGATTTATGATCAATTGCTATTTGTGACAAGTACAAGTATTTAATTGATTATCCTTGGAGTTCAAGATAACTGATGTTCTTAAAGATGTGGGAACATTCCTTCTTCTAGACCCTGTGAAGAATCACAGGAAGAGTGATGCTTTAGAGCTATCTCTTTGGTGACAGCAAAATCATTTGATCCTTGAAAAGATTTCCTGGAAACGTGTTCAGACTTGAAGCTACAAGAAGAAGAAGACGTCATAATCTTGATGATGGTTACTTGGATCAGTCTGGTTCTGATCTAGGTAAGGAAGTAAATTAGAGAAGGAGCTGAATTCAACAACTAGATGTTATAACATAATGTTGTGACATTTGGTTCAACATCAGATTCTTGGTTGGTGAAGTGGCACATCAACTTAAGATAGGATGATCTACGAAGTTGAAGATTGGATACTTCAAAAAGATCGTCTCTTTGCAGCTCTTTGGAGTTGTTGGGTGGAGAAGATGTTACATGTTCCTGTCTTAGTGTATCTAAGCCTTTTGTGATAACTTGTAGCTTGAAGTTCAAATTTCAATTGGAAGATCAGAATATCTTTGGGAGAAGTCTGATAAACATGGAGAAGTCAAAAGGTGGCATTTGAGTTTTTTTCATATGAGAATTCATGAAGGAGATGATCAAACAGTGGCATTTGGTCTATCTCAGCAGTGGATTCAGAGAATCAAGATAATCAACATGTGGCAGCTGATTATTATCGAGAATGTTTGATTCAGAGTATGAATGCGTTCAACCAATATTGTTGAACAGAGGGTGCGCTCTTGAAGACATGAAGATGCGTCTTATGTTTTCCATTCATCAAGGGGTCTTATTTACTTTGAATCAGAAGTTGTCTGGAAGGTCCAACTGAGTATTGAATGTGACCTACTTGTTTCCATGAGGAGAAGTGATTGTCCCTAACAGGGGGAGTATTGGTTTGTACGAAAAGTCTTCATCAAACTCGTAGGATATAAAGTGTGGCACTTTATTAACTATTGGGATGATGTGTTCAAGACTGAAGAGGACTATGTCTGACCGAATGTCATCACATTGCCTAATGACATTGTTCCTAATTTCCTCTAAAACTACAGACAGGAGGAAAATTGGATGAAGTGTGGATTATTATTAATAAACCCATGTGTGTACAGTTGTATGACTCAGAGGGAGTAACCATCCTCTTTGTGAAAATGGAATGGTTTCAAGCTGCTAATATGAAAATAGCAGAATGTATGACGACATAGGATTTGAGCATGTTTTCATCTGCTAAGAAAACAGGGCGGTTGTGTCTCATTATGAAGCAGTTTAGTGAGCTGGAATGTTTAGGTGATAACTTGTCATCTAATAAAGGTATTATATAACTGAGGCAGAGTGTAATATGCCAACGATGTTTCTTAGAAAGGGGATCCTAAGACAAGTACATAAAGGGAGTAGTCTGTTCTAAAAGACAAATGTCTGTTTTAAAAGGGCAAGACATACTTCATCCTGACATGGTCAAAGGGTCAAACCCAAGGGTAGGTACCTGCATTAAAACCAGTCCTAGGGTACTGAAACTGTCAGAGTAAAGTACCAAGGTCGTTACTATCTATGCCAAAGTTGCATTATTTATGAAGACTCTCTCTATTCTTTCTCTTCATGAGAGGGTTTCAGCAATATGAAGTTTGTTAGCATCTGGGAAAATTGTGCATGGGTATGGATCTGTATGGGCAGTCTTTGTCAAATTCTGGCCAAAAAGGGGGAGAAAGATAGGGACCCAGACTCAGGCGAGACTCAGGTGAAAGCAACAGACGGCAATGTCCAACATTCTGAATGGAACGCTATAACTAAGTGACTTTGTTTGTGTCTTGTGTTCTGAGTTAAGAGGATAGTTGTGACTTGTGATCTGAGTTACATGATCTATGTAATCAGTATCAAGATTATCAACAATAATTGAGAGAAAAGAAATCCTCTTGGGCCATCGATGGCTTGGAGTGGCTCACAGATGAGGGATAGAGGTTTGTTGTTTGCTCAAAGGACATCAGTCTCTGCAAAGAAGATGTTGGACAAGATGTTGTAACTTCTCAACTGTGTTGTGGCCTGGTCCCAATATGCAACTTGCACTTATTTGTTTTAGCCAAAATTTACCAAAGGGGGAGATTGTAAGTGCCCTGGCTGGAGAGTTGGCTTCATTTGTAAAACAAATAAGAAAGCAAGTTTACCCATATTCCCTCTGTTGTTTTAATATGTTGGGTTGAAGAAGTTCAACATCTAGACCAACATGTTATGTAAGATGTCACAACATCAGCATATGACATCGCGCCTGAAATTAAGTTAATATTAGTTAACTATGTTATATGTTGAACGTTTGTAACAGCTGTGACTTGTAACCTAATTGTTTTAAGTGATCTAATTTATGAAAGAGGTTATTTGTTGTATCAGCAAATGAGCGTGGTTCTCCTAAACATGTTGTATTGAAGAAGTTCAACATCTGGGACAACATGTTAGATGTAATGTCATGACATCTGACTAGACATCACGCCAACGGAATTGGTAATTCAGTTACAGTTCTGGTACTTAAATATTCTGAGAATATATGTGGCGTTTCTTATGGAGAATCTGAAGATCAATCAAGAATCAATCAGAATATTTGAAGAAAATGTTGTTTCTAAATATGGAGATATTTTAGGAACTAGAAGATTGAAGACCTTGATTGTAGCAGAAGTTTGTTGCTGTTTTGTAACAGCAAGGAGAAAAGCTTGCTGCGATTTTGAAGGCCCAAATCCAGTTGGGTAATAGGTTATAAATAGCAGATTGTAACCTAGGGTTTAAAAGGCTCATATAATGTAATATTGGGGGTGTTCTGTTAGGTAAACCTGTCGGTCTGTGGCAAGGTTACCATGTGTGTAACTCGATACCTGTAGGTAAGAGTTTGAGTGTTCTTGGACGAAGCTGTGAAGCAAGTCTGAGTATTTTTGCATTACTTCATATTCATTGTAATGTAGGAAACCAAGTGGGAGGGCACTACTTCTTGAGTAGGAGTAAGACTTCTGTTGTTGCGACAATAGGAATGGAAACTGGTAGGTTTCTATCTAGGAGTTCCTAGGTATAGGTTGCACTGGGTAAATGATTAAGTGAGGGATGGGAACTTGTGAAGTTTAGTCCTGAATTAATATTGCTGATAGTGGATCTTCTTCCTGGCTTGGTATGCCCCCAGAGTAGGTGTGTTTCACCGAACTGGGTCAACAACTGATTTGTGTTTTTACCTTCAACACTTTATAATTCTATCTGTTATATATCAAGGTAAAACTGTAATGTTGTAACCGATGATGTCTCAGAACATGTTAAGACATCATGCTGATATCTGTGCAGGAGAAACAGAACTGTGAAGGTTGTTTGCTCTCTGTTGATCATGTGCAACAGATGAACAGAACTAGGTACATCGTGTGTCCTATCCTCTGCACCTTCAAAGTATATCTGGCGCAGCTTGGATAAAACTGTGCTTCTGTTATTCTTTAGTACCGAATCACGAAAAATTGGGTATCTACCTTGCAGTGTATTTATTATGTCATATCAGATGTCTAGACATTGAGTATAACATCTGAAGACTGGCATACACCAGAATTTCAGATGGAAAGGTAAACATCGAGAAAAACTGATAAGGGAGAAGTCATAGTCTCGCGACCGGGAGATCGAGTAATGGAGTCTGTTACACGAGGGAAAGATATTAGCACCCCACACACCCATAGTACTCTACTGTATCCACTCTTGTTATCTATCTTATGGGTGTGTCTAAATTATGCTTACTGTTTCCTAATGCTAAAGAATGCATGAAAAAGACAGGATAAAAGAATGTAGGGAAAATTAAGTTGTACTCACTTGGCCCCCTACCCGAATGCCTACGTATCCTTTTTTGAGGAAACAAACAGTGTTTTTTATAGACGATGTTAATTCCGCCTTCTGCCACAGCTCGACCTCTGAAGACTTATGTGTTGGCACATAAGTAAATTAATCATGTCCTTACCTGAAAAAGGTTTTTAAGAGAAAAGGTGCTTGGGTGCATAAAAAAGTTTTGAGTTAGTTTATATTTTGTTACTTTGAAAAAGGGTTTAAGTGTGATTAGCATGTCTTATGATTTGCTAAAGAAAAAGGGGTTTTAGTTTTAAATGCAAGGATGCAAAACGGGAATAAAAGAGTCTAAGGGAGACTAGCCTATTTCTAACCTAATGTTATCATACAATGGTAGCCCTACGTCAAGGATTAACAAAAGGTAAATGTCTACTTAAAGTTAGCCTGCATGGTTTGCAACCTAAGGTCTAACTTGCGTCCGAAGGGGCAAGCATATCCTAAGGGGACATAGTATGTACAAGGATAAATAAAAAAATCTTGAAGAAGCACACACATAAAAGATTAAGGAAAAGAAGAGAAATGCTTTAACAAAGGGGAGCGTATCACCCGAGACAAACAAGCGGGAGTGAGATGAAAAAAAAATGATGTCCAAAGCGACTGAACACCTAACCAAGATATATGAGATCGAGGTAAGCGACCGAAGGTAACATGAATGATCATGGAGTATCAGCATCGGCCAATGCGAACTCCAGACAAAGCATGGGGGTTCGATTGCGGAACCCTTTCCAACTTGACGACTTGATAACAAGAGTAGGCACAACTCCAAAGCTTCATGGTACGTCACGAGTTAAGGATGACACATACGAAATTGCAGGGGTTGATTGCTAACCCTCCCCGCTCGTCTCCCTTTGAGGATTTCAATAAGGGATGGGGAATAGTGCGGACACAAAACATAAACACACCTGCAGAATACCTACTCAAAGGTAATGTTTTAAACAAACTACACGCAAGTAGCAAACAGAATGCTCACAATGCGGAATTGCCCTAAACGGGTCTTTAAATAAACCAGAGGGGTTCCTGACATGATCAGCAACGGAGACCCCCGTCATAAATCTCTATTCCTACTTCTCATGGCATCAGAAAGCCGTAAATCCCTACTTCTTATGATTTCTAGAAAAGCGGTAAAGAAATGCAATAAAGTGCGAAGAAGTACAAAGGTAGTAGCAGGGACTACCACAAGCAAGCAGATCATCAAGAGCGGACGAAAGCAATGGAGAAGCAGGGAGTACACGTCAAGAAAGCTTCACCAAGAAATAAGCAAAGTCAAAATCGATATCCCACTAAGATAAAAGCAAACGCGTGTTGCAAATGCAATGTGTAATCAGAAGTTCCTGCATAAGACATCATAAAGTATTGCGTGTATCAAGACAACATATAATACAATATGAATTTCTCAAGACGATGAGAAATAAGGCGAGCATAAGCCATATGTTTCTATCACATAACAACTTGTTATGTTACATGATCGAAAGCAAAAAAATGTCCCTTGCACAATGAAAAAACGCGTCAAAATAATATGGCAAAGCGTCTTGAAAATATGAATAGAAACAAGAAAGAAAAATTATTTTTTATTTATTAGTTTTTTAAGTAAGGAAAATTCTAAAAACTAAAGAATTAATTCCTAAAAAAAGACCATTATATTATTGTACTATTTTTTATTGCTTTTATTATATTTTTATTATGTATTTTATTGGCAAATATCATGAGCTAAGCGAGAAGATGAGGAAGAGAGGTAGTTTGCAATGGCTTACCTACCGAAGACACTCCGGTGGTGATTCAATGATGACGAAGGTGAGGAGACCAGGGGCGAAGCTTGTGACGCTCAGGTAACAATGAATTTTTTCCCTTGCTTTCTTTCTGATGTGCGTATTATCCTTTTATTTTCTCTTCTTCTTCGTCTTCTTTTTCTTCTGTCTTTCTTTGTTCCTACGCGCGGTGTTGTTAAGAGATGAGTGAGGTGAAGGTGTGAGATAAGGTTGTGAATGAAGTTGTAGAGACGGTGATGAAGATGATTGTTGAGGAATGGTGGTGAATGAAGCGTGGTTTCTTGAATGAATATGGTGGTTGAAGGTTGTAGGTTGTTGAGATGTGGTAGTTGAGGTGTTTGTAGGGAGGGAAGAAGAATGGTTATGGAGGAGAGAGTGAGATGAGAGCAGAGAAATATTTTTCTGTGAGTTTTCTTACTGATTTTTTCTGAGAGGTGAATCGTATCTTCTTGTTTCTTTTGTTCTATTGCTTCAATCTGTTATAATTTTTTCAGAAGGAGTTTTTCTATTAGATGTGGTTAGGGGTTGCTGTTAGAGACCTGTTTGGGGTAGTTAGGAAGTTAGTTTCTGGTTTTTCTGTTAATGGGTTAGCTGGAATGCTAATTGAAACCAGTTAGGAAATTCTTTTTGATTTTATTCTGTTATAAACTGAATGATGTAGTAGAGAGTGTTAGGAGTTAGTTACACAGTTGTTTAGAAGTTGGTTAAAACCGTTAGAAGGATAGAATGTTGTTTTTTATCTGTTTAAAATTGATAAAAGTTAGTTATGGTGGTTAAGAGATTAGGGGGTTGTGAATCGGTTAGAAAATCAGTTAGGAAATTAGTTGGACTAGTGAAGGGTCTGTTATAGTTTTCCGTGAAGAGTTGACTGCAATTCTCATTTTCAACTTTGTGATTTTCTACAGCCTTGCCTTCGATTTACCTCTTATTTTTCTGGTTATTGGTTATTGATGAATGCAGGTCTGGAAATTGGGCGTGAATTGATTTGGTACACGTTAGGATGGCATGACAAGCATGATATAGACACGACCTTCGAAAGCAATGGTTTTGAAGACGAGGTGCGTTAAGATGAGGCTTGAGACAAAGTGAGGCTAAACTGTGAAGCTTGAAGATTGGGACCATATGCTTTGGGAAATTTTGTGTAACTTTGTATATTGTAACAATCTGGTCTGGAATGCTCTTTAAATGGTCTCTCTTGAATAGAAATGTAAAGGCCTAAATTGTAACATGTAGTAACGAGTGTACTTGGAGTTTCCTTTTGAAGTATCTTGTATTATCGGTAACTTTACTAGTGAAAAACACTCATTTACCAAAACCAGGCGTGTCTCAATTCCTTTTCATGTTTTCCAATTTAAAGTGAAATTCTACTTTTTACCCAAGTCCAAGATTCTTCTTTTAGCACCTCACATGTAATCTTCTTCTAAGCAAAGTAGATTTGATGAATTGCCCTAAATAAAATGTAAGAAACCCCTGTAAATAAAGTCTTTTTCCATGACAACTTAATTGAATACTATCCCATCTTGCATAATAATTTCCAATCTAGGTGAATATGTGTGCCAACTTTGAATGATGATGAACCATAAGAAACCCAGGTTTAGACTTAAGGCGTGCTGAATGAGGTCAAAGGAAGATACCTTGTATTACAAATAAACCAATCAACCAGAAGAGGTGCTTTGCATCACAATATATACAAGCCCTAATTGGAGAGATAAGTCTACTTGTATCTTGATCTTACAACAAAAGCAATGCCTTTGAGGAAACCATGAAGACGGATATGAAACCATGGCCAGAAGTATGCCCAAGAAAGCCTTTGCAATGAAACCCTATTCCTCTTGATCCTCAATTATTGGAAATTATCGAACTCAAATACCATGGGTAAGGAAGCCATAATCCATATGTTTTGAAGACCCCTTGAGATGACCTTGTAGTTTGAGTAAAGATGAGAAAGAAGTTCTCAACGAGCATGAACACAAAATCCTAACTTTATAAACCGTGATTGATGAAGAACCAGTTAAAACACCTGAGTGAAGATGAGAGTCTAAAAGCACAGATAAACCAGTTAAAATCCTAACTTTATACATCTTGTTTTCCCTTAAGATGTAGATTTAGATCTTTGTATAATAGAATCTAGGGTAACATCTTATGTTAGATATTACATGAAATGGTTTCTGTTGAAAAAAAAAGTAAGGTAATTAATATTTGAGAAAAAAATAATCTAAAAATAAAATTATAGAAAAATATTTAAGAAAACAAACCTTGAGCCCGGATGATTTTCTGCACTTGCAATCCATTGTAGAGAAATTTTCCAAGCGTTCTTAGGTTTTAAGCGCTTCATATGTTTCATTTTGGTTAGATTTCCTATCATAAGACAACTTATATAGTGGATGTCCCTTAGGTTTCACACGGATCACTAAAGGCGGATTCTTGAGCATTGATAATCTTTAAATGGATGGCATAGATTTGTTTAAGAGCATTAAAAACAGTGAAAAATAACACTTAACTATCATCTCAGTTTTGGAATATTGTATTTCCTAACTAAATAAAACAATGTCTTCTTTGAAGACAAACTCATCCAAAGGTGTTTCTTTGTCTTCTACTTCATGATATGGACCATTCTTTGGGTGTGATGGTCGTATGGTTTTGTACCAATGCAAGAAGGGACAAAATCAAGGAAGACTTTTGTGGAGATGTCCATTTTGGAGGAGTGAAGAGACATGTAATCTGTTTATCTGGGATGAAGACATGATGGCAAAAGGTGGAAATGTCGATGGGAGCATGGTGAAGTCAAAGGTGGAAGCTATGGGTTATTTGAAGGTTATGTATGAAGATTCAAAGAAGAAGAACAAGACACTAAAGAAAAAATTGAAATCATAAATTTTTTATGGAAATTTGAAGATGTTATGTTTTGTCATCTCCTTTATGTTTAATGTTTACTTTGTTATGAAATATAATAGATGAAGTGGGGTTTGAATTGCTTTGTTAACGTTATGTAAAAAATATAGAAGCAAACAAATCTATGTATTAAATAAATGGAATTAAATATCCTCTACGTTTTGGAATAAAGCGGATGGGTTAGTTCAACTAACCCCTCGACCTTTCAAATAAACCGAGGGGTTAAATTAAATTTATTTTAATGATTACATTGTTTACTCAGAATATTAAAATTACAGAATGTCCAGGTCCCATACAAGATGCTAGCGATTCAAGATTGGTTGTTATGGTATAATTATCATTGGATCCAAGATTGATGGTTGTGCTATCATTAACACTTCCTTCACTAGCGTTGACATTGAGTTTGAATGCTTCCAATTTCTAATAAGGTGTCTGATGCAAAAGTTGGAAAGTGTTTTTTCTGCACTTTCAATCCATCAATAACAACGAATATATCATAGTTGTTCAAAACCTTCAACAACAACAACAACATTAACACCATTATTTGAGATGGATCGCAAAAGCTGAAAAATGTTTTGCTCAAGGTAGAAGAACATTTTTTCAGTTTTGCAATCCATCCCAAAAAAATGGTGGGGCGACTACAAATAAGATAAAATTAGGGTTAAATCTGTTTAATGAGTGTTTTTATAGTCAAATCGGATTATTTATCCCTCAGTTTATTAAAGAAACTGAAGGGTTAGATAATTTATTTTACACGTTTTTACAAATAGAAACATAAAGTGTCATAGCTAGGTTTCAAAGCTTGTCCGTAATGGTATTTCACTGCGGATTTCTAGATAAATGAGGGCTCAAGTTGTTTTTTTTAAATAATTATATGGGGCGCATTGGTGAACTTCAGTTTTTTACTGGTTGACGTGAAAGCTTCGTCATGAAAAGTATTATTTATTGTAGTGACAATTCACTTAAGTGCACCGTACCTTACATTGTTCCTTATTTACTCTATATTTCTTCAACCTATCCTTATGTGTGTGACCCTATAGGTTTTCGCGATGTTGGCAATTATATTAAATCACATATTTAACATAATAAAAAATGACGATATCTAGCAACACATCACTGCTACCAAAGTCACGAAAATGTCATGTGATCTGACAAATCCTTTCCATGATAATATTTATGTATACAATTACCCTTTTGCCCTTATGTCAATATTGAACATAAGGCATAGACTGTGTCATCCTTGTCGAGTCCAATATTGGGCCCTTAGACATTTATCTTGTTATACAGGATGGGAAAATTCAATCTAGGTCACTTATGTCCCTCAACATGCTTTGTGAAGTACCCATCAACTGTCTCTATGGTCATCCAGTTATGGATAATGTTTGATCAGCAATAAAGTACTTAATTCTACATCTAGGGTCCATAGTTGTTTCAGGTCGAAGGTTGGTATACACCATTATCACCATGAGAATAACTTACGACACCTTGCATAAAATTCTATGTAGTATTTTCATAGCGGGTCAATCCAATATAAATATTACTCCTAATATTGATACCTAATTCAAGACATAATAACTCCTTATCCATGATCCATGAGACGTGATCATCGGTCTATCTTCATATTAATCACAATGCTTTAATATTACCCCACTTTGAAATAAAGCTCGACTACGGGTACTTTAAGATAGGTGTCCTTATGTTTAATATGATCTCATGATTAAGCCACACTTAACATTTCATTAAAAAGACGAACTATTCTAGGGACTTTATTATTTTGGAAAAGAAAACATAATAAAGAAATGCCTTTTATTGAGATATAAGTTTCAGAAGTGAGGAGAATGGTGTGATGTTCAGGCAGCATGATGTTTTCAACTTTGTATGCAGTTGGGATACTTTTGTTACAAGCCTTATGTACGTCCAAAACACATGTATTCCATCTCACTCTCTTTTCCTAATAAACCCAAGTAAGCCTCATAATATCCATGCACATGTACCTTCTTCATTGTTTCCAAAATTAGAAATTATTCCCTCTAAAATTTTTCTCCCTGTGTGCTTAGGTTTCCAGCTCACTATATCACACACATAACACTCTTTTTCCACTCTCTATTCACTCCCAAAACATTTGCAAGTAAAAATTGTAACAACACAAAACGCAACAAGTTTGCATATTATCCATTGAGACCATAAATCCCTCTAACGACTTTATGCTTAAAATGTCCATTATGCCCTCGCTCCTCTCACTCTATATAAGCTCTTCTTCACTCTCATTGCTCCATACATTCTGGTTTTTGCAAGCTTAGATCAACACAATTTTCTCTTAAGAATCTTCATCTTCAACAAAATCCGTTAAAGCTCCTCTCAAATCCTTCTTGCAAGTTTGTTTTTCATCAACCCACCTCCATTGAAGCTCAAAGAGAAGTTCTATAGGGTTTCTTTTCGAAATCAGAGGCATAGAGTGAATTTATTTTTCACTCCTTGAGGTAAGTTTCCATGAAATTTACATCATCATTTCATCATGAATTTGTAATGTAGATCTCTTTCTTATCATGCTAGCTGACCGGGTCTTAGATCTGATGTATGAATTGGTTGAGTTCTCTGCTTGATTCTTGTTCAATAAGTTGCTTGAAAATACATGGATCCACTGTTTTCGTGCTCAGTTTTTGTTTAGATCTTGCATCATTTTGTGAATCTAAGAGCATGTGCATATTCCTTGCATTTTTGTGATGAGTTTTGATGTTTGGATCAAACGATTTGGTTAAGAAACGAGTGAGATAATTGAATCTGAAAGCTGTTTGATAGAATGCTTATTTGAAATTGTGTTCATGCAGTGATCTTCACGTTGTTTTTTCTCTATGATCCATGCATCTTTTGATGAATTTCTTGATCCTATCATGTTCTACACTTTTAGATCTTGATGTTTGATGTTTGATGTTTATACTTTGCGTTTTCATGGAGAAATGAGGGAGAAATCATAATCTGAACATTGCATGTTAAACCTATAAAAATGTTAGGGTTTTAGGCTACAGGGCATGGACGAAGAGGTGGCGCATTTTGATTCGTGCATGCATAAGGCTTTTTACAGCGCGTTATGATTAGATTATGTGTAATAGATCTGTTCATTATTTGAATTTCATTCAATTTTAATTGATTTCTTTAATTTTGTTTTAATATTTTCTTTGACTAAAAAATTATCAAAAAAATATTTTAGACTATATTTTTAGTATATTTTTATATTCTGCATTTTATTTCATATTTTCATCATTTTTGCATGACTAAATAATTCAATTAGTTTAATTAGCATTTTAATCATCTTTTAGGTTTTAGCATTTTATTTTCTAACTTTTTTCAATCTGAAATATGTATAAAAATATTCTGAGTTGTCTTTTAAGTCTACTTCATGAAAAAAAAATTGTTTTATTTTTATAGAAATTTTTGGCATGTTAATTAAATCAATTGGTTAATTATGCTATTATTTTGTTGATTTTGTTGCATTGTACAAATATTTTCTATTTTAAACTTTTCTTTCAAGATAAAATTCCAGAAAAAAAAGTCTAGCATTACTTAGATATTAATATACTTTTTCATGATTTTTAGTTTAATTTACAATATAGTTTTCTTGATTGTATTAATTTTAAAAGTTAATTTTTGTTTTTAAGTTCTTCTCTTGCTTAAGCCTAAAGAAACACATAAACCTCTTATTTCCTTTACTTTTAAAAATCAAGAAAAATATGTTTGATGTTCTTGGATGATTCAAGGTTACAAATATAATTTTTTTTTTGAATTTTTATCCCTGACTTTACATTTTCTTTGGAATAATTTTGTTAGACCTCTCTAGTTTGGGCATTTTGCTAGCTAGTCTTCATGATTTCAATTACTTTTCACTTTTTCAAGTCAATCCAATAACTTTAAATGATATTTTTGACTTTTATAGGTCTTTAGCAACTTAGAATTTAACTGGAATAATTTTACAAGTTCTTTTCCTATTTTTAATATAATTTTAATTTAGGAGCATGCATAGGATTTTGCCTTGACCTAAATGTTTATATTTGAGAACTTGTGTGCATAGTTTAGGACTAATTTTTGGCATAGCATATGCTAATGATTGGTTCCTTTGTGATTTATTTCTCATATTTTTCTCATACTTCTAACATCCTTTTTCTTTTATTAAACTTTGCATGCCTCTTATGGCCTTTTTGCTTGTGTTTTGTGAATAAGTTCTCTTGTATTGTATGTGATTCTTGAGTATGCTTCCTTTAAAGGATTTAAAGTGTATTAATATGTGTGAATTATTATGACTTCACTCTTACTTGACACCTAGTCCATGGTCTATCCTTCACACACTTCTTCCTACCTCATATTCACTCTTTGTTTTGACCTAAGTGTACGTATAATATGTGTTGATGCTTGATAAGGACTTTGAGTCCAATGTTTCAATGCTTAAATTTTAAATTCGGCTTCTCCTCTCATCTCAATTCTCCATGCTCTTATGATCCTTTTAGTTGACACTCATTTGCCAACTAACATGGTAACATAATGAGAGCTACATTTGACTTTTTGTTTGTCTTCCTTGAGCACCATTGTCTAATGGTTGCCTCATAATCTTTGTGCTATGTCTCATTGAGGTCTCTTGATGTTGGTCTTGACCTATAACATCTAATAACCTAAGGTTTGATCTCTTTAGATCATCTATGCTTGTATGCATTAGAGACTATAACTTTTACAAGTTGTCATGACACTTAAGTAGGCCACATCAATGGCACACGTTAAGGCTTCAAGTTCATGATGAATACTTTAAGAGGGATCATGCCAATTATTTATGACCTATAAGTATCAATATTTTTCATCTCATTTGATCTTTACCAACTTCATTTGGTTTAAGGCAAATGCTTCCATCTCCCGTGATATTAATTATCAAACCTTGTGACTTTGCTTGTGTATGAAGCTTCATCTTCATGTTATGTTACTTTTTAATCTCATCTTAAGTTAACTTATAACACAAGTCACACATTTCATAATTCTTAAATTATGATCTCTTAACTTCATCTTCATTCTTTCAACTTAAACATGCTAATACTTGCTTCTTTGTATCACTTCTTTTGAATGTGTGATCGGTGGGAATAGAACTGACTGTTTTGGAATGCTGGTTCGCGTTTGCGTTTGTATTTGCAAAATGTCGCGGTAAGCAAGAGTCGCCACTGTCTTTTATTTTATCCAACAAGGAAAGGACAAAAGCACAGAAAAATTCCTTTTCGAGATGTTTCTCGGGTTCGGGAGGTAGATTATAGAAAGGGAAGGTGTTAGCACCCTTTCTATCTGTGGTTATCCACGGGCTCTTAGGTACTTGCTCATTGTGTTTTCAAAAGGTTTTGCTTTTCTTGTGTTCGTGGGTTTGGAAGAGAGTTTTGTTTGAAAACTTCGATTTAACTCTTGTTTCTGTCCTCAAGAGTGTATGAAGTGTTGTTGAAAACTTTGTTTGAAAAGTGTAAGTGCGAAAAATTTTGTTTTGTTTTGAAAGAGCAAGTACCTAAGAACCTCTACCTACTCAAAAGGAATTAAACTGTGTAAATGTCCTTTAGACAGTGCTATCCCACTATTGAGAAGTAGGTAGCACCGTCGTTGGATTTTTCGGGTCAATTCGATTAAGGGACATGTGGTCACTAAAGCAACGTTAGGACGCCTTAGCGGTAACCCTAATGTCTTAGATCATTTTATCCGAGGCAACTGTTTCGAGGCAACTTATGATCTTTTGACAAGAGGGCGACCTCTAAAACTTCCTATACTCAATGACCACGTTCGAGGCAACCAAGTGAGGCGTACCCTAGGAATGGCATGTGCAAATGTGTCAATTTTCAGTTATGTTATCTTTGTACATGTTATGGTGAGCTACGGTTGATTTTAAGTTAAGATAGATCTTGTCATGCATAGCCTATTATTCATACATCTAGCAGTTAATGGTTGCGGAAAATAAGACTAAGCTATTACAAGGCGTCAGGTATTTACATCGCCAAAAACAAACCCTTGAAAAGTAAATGCGAAAAGGTAAATAAAAGCGATAAAAGGTCCTAAGTTAAAGCTATTACATCCTCGGAGCAATTACAATATTGAGATATGAATAAAAAAACAATACGCGCGAGAAAAATTAAATCGGAGAGTTTTTAGGGTTTTGACCCTTTTTAAGAAAGACAGAGATTTTTTTTGTTATTTTGAACTAAGCGGAAATTAAGTCTAAGTTAATTAATTAATAAAATAAAAACAGATATTTTTTGGGTTTTTGAATGTTTAAGGAAATAAAAAAATAAAATGATTAAATACATTAAAAACCTAATTCTAATTAATTTTTAATTTATTGCAAAAGATATTAAAATTGTGCCTAATTAGAAACTAAATTAATTAAGTTATTTATTTACAAAAATAATGAAATAGTGAAATTAATTTTAATAAATAAAAATATTATATTTTTTTTTTTGTTTTCTGATTTTTTGTTATGAAAAAAGTTAATTAGTTAATTGGTTAATTAAATAAAATAATAAAATAAATTAAGTAGAAGAAATATAGAAAAAAGGAAAAAAAAAGCAAACCAAAAAGGGGTCTGGGCCTAGAAAGGGGGTTCATTCATCAGAATTCCAGGCCCAAATGTGAGAAGCCTGGTTGGACTTTCAGAATCCAGCGCGTGCTTGTTGACCAGGGAGCATGGTAGTCCTTCAATCCTAGCCACCGGATCAGATCTGGAGCCACTTGGAGAACATCTGGATGACGGCATATGATGGGCCCTACTTTGAGTGTTTCATGGAATTTCCTGAAACAAAATTGCAATAATGTTTTGGGGGACCTGGGATTCCAACCCAGGTCCCATTGCTCACTGGACGTTCGCCCCTGCCACTACCTCACCATGCCTTATTTGTTATTGGAATAATAAGCAATTAATATATTAGCAAACAAATAAATATGCCTGGAAAAAAAATAAAAGCGCGCGGATTTGAAATAGACCAATGGGAGGGCGACGTGTGGTCGTCTTCCCCAACGAAACTCTGGTTTTGTTACCTGCAGATTTTTATCCGCAGGAAGATCCGTGGGGCGATTCAAAAATACGTTTTAGGCCATGTAAATGCACACCAAGGGTATCAACGCGATCGTCTCTCTTCCCTGAGCACAAATATAGCCATGGTTTGCCTTGATTGTACCTGTACCAAAAACGCCTAAAAACAAAGCTTGGAAACCCTAGTTTCGGGTATCACGTTAGAGGCCCTGAGAATAAAATTAAATATTGCAAAAATGTTCTACATCCAACAACAAGCATGAATATGCCAATATTTTGAAGAAAAGATGCAAGAACTGGAAGTTTGGATTTCGTGTTCAGGGCAAAGTTTGAGACGACTTACAGTGCGATATGGTTGATGAAAATGCTTGGTTTCACTTGGTATAGCACCGTTGGATATCAAGGAAGAAAGCTGCGTTCTCTTTTTGGTCTGAAAGTGCCTCCAATATCATTCTTGATCTCACACTTTTTCAAGGATTTTTGCAATTTGCTCTGGTCGTTTTAGCAGTTCTTAGGTAATGAATTAGGTTTGTGTGCATTGTTTGAATATAATAGAATGATTTTAGGTCAAGAGTTGGGTCAATATCCATGTACATTCAAAGTTTGGAGATTTGATCTTATCACCATTTAACAAGCTTTCCAAATATGGCCAAATCTGAGATTTTGTGCACAAAAAGCCAAGACACGAATTTGATTAGGTGTCATATGATATATGAAAGTTGTACCAATCACAAAGATACCATTTCATTAATTTTTGGATTTTATTTGATTTAATATTGATTAATAATGAATTAAATCAATAAAAATGAAATAAAATAGAAAAATAAATGTTTGGTCATGAAATTAAGCATGGTACACGTGTGTGGCATGACAAGACTAAATCAAGTGGAGAAAAGTGGGCCCTTTTGTCAAAAATTGGAATTTTGAGGATAGTTGACTTTTGGCAAATTTGGAAAAATGCCCAACTTAAACAATGCATGACTTCCTCAATTTTGAACTTTTGGAGGTGTTCTTGGACTTTTTAGAAACCTTGAGATGTCCTCTAATCAAAACTTTTGGTCTCATCGCATTTTGATCTTCCATTCTGAAGTTATAAGCTTTGGCACAAAAGGTGTTTTTGTTGACTTTCAAAAATGACCTATAATGTCCAAATTTGTAACTTCTTGTGAGTGCATTTTATGATCTTGGGGTATGAAGATGGATTGTATGGAATTTCATCCTCTTAAAAATGAGCTTTGGATGGGTCATTTCTCATAAAGTATGAGAACGTTATGCTTGGTCAAAGTTGAGTTGACTTTTCCTACAAAACCCTAATTTAGCAACTTTTGAATCTTGATGAATTTTGAGAAATCCTTGATGAATCATGATCAACCCTTGATCAAATGATTAATTATCCTTAAAAATGAGAATTTTGACAAAAAATCTGGAGGTTTGACTATTTGTAGGTCACAGTTGACTTTTGCCCTAACATAGTCGATTTTTGGGTCACTTGAGCAATTGACTGACCAAAATTCCTCTGGAAGGCTTGAAATTTGACATGGATGGACTTAAGAACATATTAAGTCATTGGGAAGCACTTGAGGCCATTTGGATGTAAGAACCTTGATGCAACACAAAACCCTAATTTTGAATTGACTGCCTTAGGAGGTGATTTGACTGTACAACCCTTGAGCCATTTTGAGCAATATGAAGATCATTCTTGACAAATCTTGAGGAATATGGGAGGACAAATTTTGGGGTACAATAGTTTCCCCTGTTCAATCTTCTTAAACCTGAGGATGTAGATTGGCTTGCGTGCCTTTCGTGATCCAAAGGTGGAAGATGATTGAACACTAAAGTGTCCAGAAATTTGCACTCGCATGTTGTAGTATCATCTTTGTGATATCAAGAATGGGCTTATAGATGACATTTGGAGATTGTTGGTAGGAGGATGGGCTTATAGATTCCATCTGGAGATTGTTTGTTGAATTGTAATTTTGTAAGTTGAAAGAAGGAACCTGTGTAGGGTTGCCTGATGATGAGTCCGTGTAAAACTGCATCTTGGAAGGAAGGAACCTGTGTAGGGTTGACTGATGACGAGTCCGTGTGAAACTGCATCTTGGAAGGAAGGAACCTGTGTAGGGTTGACTGATGATGAGTTCGTGTGAAACTGCATCTTGGAAGGAAGGAACCTGTGTAGGGTTGCTTTGCAAGGAGTTTGGGTAAAACTACGTCGGGAAATTGTAAGGAGGAACCTGGGTAAGTTTACTTTATGATAAGTTGTGTAAAAGTTCTGGAGGGACCTGGGTAAGGTGATGAGTCCGTGTAAAACTTCTGGAGGAACCTGAGTAAGGTTACTTTGGGATGAGTTCGTGTAAAACTTCATCTGAAAGAGAAGGAACCGGTGTAGGGTGATAAGTCCGTGTAAAACTTCTGGAGGAACCTGGGTAAGGTGATAAGTCTGTGTAAAACTTCTGGAGGAACCTGAGTAAGGTTACTTTGGGATGAGTTCGTGTAAAACTTCATCTGAAAGAGAAGGAACCGGTGTAGGGTCGCCTGATGATGAGTCAGTGTAAAACTTCATCTGAAATAGAAGGAACCGGTGTAGGGTTGCTTCATGATGGTCAAGTAGATAATTGTCCTGTCTGGTTTCAGGTATTAACCTACAATCAGTCGTCCACAAATATTTTTCCTGGCTTGCTACAGGTATTAAACTGGGACTTGAAAAGGTTGGTCAAGGAGATATTTGTCCTGGCTGGTTACAGGTATTAATCTCTGACCTGAGAAAGAAAGATAGTTTTTCTGGCTTGTTACAGGTATTAATCTTCGATCTTTTCATGTAGATAATTTCCTGGCTTGTTACAAGTATTAACCTACAATCAGTCGTCCACATAATTTTCCTGGCTTGTTACAGGTATTAAACTGGGACTTGAAAAGGTTGATGGTAGCCATCTGTTGATTGACTTTTTCCTGAAAAAGGTAAACGTTAGCTGTATGCAAGGTCATGATGTCATGATGTTCTCAAAAATAAACGAGATCATGTCGTATGCACTTTATCATGTATGTAAATAGGAGGTATGAAGTGTGAAATGTTTATGAATGTATTTTCGTCTGGGAAAATAAATCCCGGAGCTGCTGGAGAATAGAGTTGAGTTCTTCATTTCCGCTGGGGATGATGAACGAAGATGATTGTGAGAATAAACCTGCAGGAGAAAAGAACTCCGTTGGGGAATAAACTGGTGAAGATATCACTCTGCGGGGAATTACTCTGTGGGAAGAGATGCTTTGCTGAGATTTTAACGATAACTCTACTGGGGATTCTGTTGATAAGCTCTGTTGGGGATTGTGATGATGAACTCCGCTGGGGATTCCGTTGATAAGCTCTGTTGGGGATTTTGATGATGAACTTCGCTGGGGATAGAAAGAACTTCGCTGGGGATGATCTTTCAGTTGCAACTTGCTGAGGATGACCCAGTTAGACTCTTGTGGGGATAACCTCTGAATTTGGCTGAGGAGATGCATTTGTATTCTGCAGGGGATAAGCTTCCAGAATCTACTGGGGAAGATGATTCAACTCTCTATTGGGGAAGCCCTTTTTTAGACTGCGCTGGGGAAATGGCTCCACTGGGGGTATCTTGTATTCCGCCGGGGAACATTCTTATATTTCGTTGAGGAATATTAAGACTGTCGAGGATGCTCTTTACGCTTGCTAGGGAATATCTTTATACTCCGCTGGGGAATATTAAGACCTTCTGGGAATACCGAGCTTTTTCGGGACTGACGGTAGACTAACTCTGCTTGGGGGATAGTATTGCTGATTCGTCCATGGTTACAGGTCTCAGTGGGGAGAGCTTCCATTACTGTCTTACTCTTCGGGGAGTGAAGGTATCTTGGTCATACTCTTCAACTGAATCTACCTTGTACCTAGAGGACAGAGCAACTTGTACAGTTCGGACAATTCTTATTGCCCCAGTTTATGCGGGAGAAGGTGCCTGCGGAGGTCCTATGGATCGAGTATTATCCCTACCTATGAGGTGCTTGGTATCTTTCGGTCAAAATGACAAGTCTTCTTCTGGTAGGCCAGTGACGAGATGACAGGACATAGTCGTACGCTTTGATCCCTAATTTTTTCCAGGACCGCCCTTTTGGGTTTTCAGTTCACTGGGATACCCTTTTTTGCCCAAGCCGCCTTTTCAGGTTTTCTACTTGCCGGGTGTACAGATTTTTTTAATTTTCATCCCTTATTTTTGCCCGAACCCCTTGGGTCGCCGAGAACCCCTTATTTTTTCCTAGGCCAGTCAACCTAGCGGGTCTTTGATTCACACGCGGTATTTTTTGACTATGTCCATTCCCTCAGGATGTAGAGAGGTGTCACTGTCGGTAGTGTTGTGTTGCCATACTACCAGAAGATGTTCGTTTGATCATACAAGATTCGTTGCTGGAATTCATGTCCAATGCCCCAAGTGATTCAGATGGAGATCTGCCCTTGGCTATTTGGCATCTTTGAGAGACTCCTTGAATCTTGACTTGACTGCCCCAGATGATAGACAATGATCATGCCGTGCCCCTTGATTGGAAGTGTTTTTCCACTTGAGGTGATCCTTTTTTTATTGAAAAGGTTTTTGTTCACTAGATATTCGTCGTGCGAATTTCTCTTCTATTTGAACAAATAGTCATATGCAAACAATTTTATTTTAAGAATGCAAAGCTTATGTCTGTTTTGAAGTTCTTGAAAATGAATTTTTTCAGTAAAATAGGCAAATTTTGTAAAATGTGATGTCAACTCAGGATTTACAGCAAGCCCTACAGGAGTCAGGATACCTTTTGTAACAATATGCTTTTGAACTAACCCATGCTTCAGCTAGGACTTTTAAGGGTTATAACGTGGCCTGGTTCACGGTTTAAGAAACAAAGGATAAAGGCTCAAATTTTATTTGTACCCACCCGCTCTTCGTGATATTCTTCGACCCTAAACTCAGCTAACCGTGCATTTAGATCCTGTTTGAGTCTTTGCTCTGATATACCAATGATGGTTTGGATACTGATAGTTTATTTTGAACAGGCAGTCATTTTTTGTTTAGAGTTTGCAGGATCTCTTTCTTTCTGATTTTATTATCCCTGTCTTTTGCCTGAACTGTTTCTTTTGTGATTACAGTCAGCGGGATGCCCCAGTTTTGTAAGTCTCCTTCATAGGTTTTGACTTATTGGGCTTTTATTTTGAGAGATAATGACTGTTTGTCCTTACGATTATTCGGAACCATCACGGTCTCTTGTTTTGGAAGTACTTCTTTGATGCCATTCATTGTGCACCTGGATCAACTGAGAAAACTACCCTGCCCCAGGTTATAATTAAGGGTTTTAATTCATGAAAAGAAAAACTCCAACTTCTTTGGCTCAAAGGGGTTGACTAGGGATTATCTTCCTTATAACTCCACTGTTTAGGATTTGAAATAATGCCTGTACCTCATCAGCGGGGTCTATTCAAAAGCATACTGTAAAGATCGTGGTATAGTTTTCGTCATCCTCCCTCAAAAGGCTTAGAATTTTTTAATCGAGAGTTTGAACATCACAAAAAGGAAATATGAAGCAATTTTAAGCATAGTGAAAACAATTAATTCAAAACAGACACGTGTAATGCATTAATGAAATAAAAGAGTTTGACATGATAATTGTTTGAATAAGCCAAGAAAAATACAATTTCAGAATTTAAATGAATAAAAGTGCTTTCAATCCTAGCCATGTTTTGGCAAGGGAGCAGTGATCACATTGGGAGTCTCAGGAGGCTCGAATTCGATCTCCTTAGCGTCAATCATATTCTGAATCTTGTATTTCAGCGCCCAACAATCGTTAGTATCGTGCCCAGGGCTACCGGAATGATAAGCACACCTTGCATCTGGGTTGTAGTTAGGAGAAGAAGTCTTAGGGTTCGGAGGAGGGTTTATCACCGTAATCAGATTCATCTTCAACATGTGTTGCAATGCTTGTGACAATGGCATGTTGATGTTGGTGAACTGTCTTTTAGGCTCATCCGGCCTTCGTTGATTTCCCTTTTGCTGTTGTCGGTATGACGCAGAACCAGAGATCAAGACTGCCCCTACGTGTTGGTCACGACGACTCTTTTGACTGTACACAGCATTGGACTCTTTCTTCCCACTGTAAGGCTTTTTCTGAGCATCAGAAGGTGTAGCTTCTTGAATTTTCCCAGCCTTGATACCAGCTTCAATCCTCTCACTAGTCAAGATAAGGTCTGTAAACCCGGCTGAAGAGTTTCCAATCAAATGGTTAAAGAATGGCCCAGACAGGGTCCCCAGAAACATATCGACCAGTTCATGATCAGTTAAAGGTGGCTGCACCCTTCCGGTAAGGTCTCTCCATTTTTGAGCATACTCTTTAAATCCTTCACCCGTCCCTATTGACATACCCTGGAGTTGGGTACGCATAGGAGCGAGGTCGGAATTATACTGATACTGCTTATAGAACGCAGTAGCCAAATCTTCCCAGTTACGGATACTGGCTCCATCCAGCTGATAGAACCATGCAAGCTGAGTCCCTGAAAGACTGTCTTGAAAGAAATGGATCCACAAATTCTTATCTGCGGTGTAAGGATGGATCCTCCTCACATATGAGAGGAGGTGCAGCTTTGGACAGGAAGCTCCGTCATACTTGGCAAAGGCAGGTTCCTTAAACTTATGGGGAATCACCACCCCAGAGGATAGACCTAGGTCTCCGAAGTCCAGCCCGGGCACGTTCTGTATCTCCATAGCGCTCAAGCGGTCTTCCAGCTGTTTGTACTTATCTTCAGCGGGAGGATACTGTTCTTCATCATAGTCCGTCTCGTTGTCGGAGACTATGGGGCTAGGAATCCTTCTCTCTTGTGGACTGTCTTTCCCTCCAGATGACGTGGTCAAATCAACTTCATTTTATAGCCCGTTTCCAAACCTGCGTCCGGTGTTGAATAGGACAGTCCTCTTCTTCTTCTTCTACCTCTCTTTCAGAATCATGGTCTTCAAGTCCTGTTGACCCTTGGCTAGGCTCATAACCAACTCTTGAAACTGGGCATTCTGGGCCTGGAGGGCCTTGATAGCTTGCTTAGTGGAAGGTTCAGTAGACATGATGATTACTGAAATAAACAGCGAAGAGGATAAGAGACCTGTAATGGTACCTGTAATGCAATGATATGTATGATATATGTATACAATGTTTTCAAGGATCTCGTTGGGTAAACAAAGAAACTTGTTAGAATTTGAATTTTGCAACTTGATTGAAGGAACTTCATGTTGCTGAGAGTCTTTCTTCAAGAGTCAGGCTCACCATATCGAGTGGGTTATAGCCCCTGACTCAAGTTTATCGTGTTTTGATTTCTAGACAACCAGGGCTAGAGGAAAATAAATCCCCTTTTCCTCTTGCTAGACATTTGGTTCATCATGACCTGCATCACAAACCTTTGAGATCCTTGAAATGGTTAAGGAAATGTTAAGGTATGATGTTATGATGCGTATGATATGCGTTTAAGCAAAAGTGTGAGGTGTTGTAAGTAAGCCCTGCAATAAATCAAAATTGTTGGATAAGGACTGTAAACAAAAACCTGCAAGGAACTCATGTTGTCAGATAACAAGAATGTGCAAGTAGTTCAGATTTGAAGGCACACAAGTCACACAAAAGAGCCCTTAGATTTCAGGCTGGCATGAAGCTTAGGTACTACCCTCTTTCAGTTTCAGTTGGTTTAAACCTGTCATAAAGAATAGTAACCGGGTTCTAGAGGATCTCAATATCACTGACTACCCTCAATCAGTCATAATTCCAATTTAGCAACCTTTTCTTGCGGCCGGAATCATCACGAGAGTTTAGTCTCAATGAGTGTAGCATACTGCTACTGTTCTATGGCCAAGTTGATCAATTTAAGGTTCTAAGGTCAGTTGGTGCCTAATGACTCCTCAGAAGACCCATATTCTCCTCGTTCCAACACAAGGGATATCGGTACAGACCAAGGCGTCACACCAATGTAGCTACTGCTTCATCCGTGTCGGTCTACGCCGGACAGATCCCTCACAGTTTATTGCTACTTACCTAAAAAAGGGTACCCCCAGATCCGGGTTAGGATCTATAAAAATCCGATACAAGCCCATAAAGTTTAAAGCATACAAAGCAATACAATTGAAAACACAAGTGATCTAATCCTAAGGTACACCTCACTTATAAGATTATCCCCAGCAGAGTCGCCAGTTCTGTGATCGGTGGGAATAGAACTGACTGTTTTGGAATGCTGGTTCGCGTTTGCGTTTGTATTCGCAAAATGTCGCGGTAAGCAAGAGTCGCCACTGTCTTTTATTTTATCCAACAAGGAAATGACAAAAGCACATAACAATTCCTTTTTGAGATGTTTCTCGGGTTCGGGAGGTAGATTATAGAAAGGTAAGGTGTTAGCACCCTTTCTATCCGTGGTTATCCACGGGCTCTTAGGTACTTCCTCATTGTGTTTTCAAAAGGTTTTTCTTTTCTTGGGTTCGTGGGTTTGGAAGAGATTTTTGTTTGAAAACTTCGATTTAACTCTTGTTTCTGTCCTCAAGAGTGTATGAAGTGTTGTTGAAAACTTTGTTTGAAAAGTGTAAGTGCGAAAAATTTTGTTTTGTTTTGAAAGAGCAAGTACCTAAGAACCTCTACCTACTCAAAAGGAATTAAACTGTGTAAATGTCCTTTAGATAATGCTATCCCACTATTGAGAAGTAGGTAGCACCATCGTTGGAGTTTTCGGGTCAATTCGATTAAGGGACATGTGGTCACTAAAGCAACGTTAGGACGCCTTAGCGGTAACCCTAATGTCTTAGATCATTTTATCCGAGGCAACTGTTTCGAGGAAACTTATGATCTTTGGACAAGAGGGAGACCTCTAAAACTTCCTATACTCAATGACCACGTTCGAGGCAACCAAGTGAGGCGTACCCTAGGAGTGGCATGTGTAAATGTGTCAATTTTCAGTTATGTTATCTTTGTACATGTTATGGTGAGCTACAGTTGATTTTAAGTTAAGATAGATCTTGTCATGCATAGCCTATTATTCATACATCTAGCAGTTAATGGTTGCGGAAAATAAGACTAAGCAATTACAAGGCGTCGGGTATTTACATCGCCAAAAACAGACCCTTGAAAAGTAAATGCGAAAAGGTAAATAAAAGCGATAAAAGGTCCTAAGTTAAAGCTATTACATTCTCGGAGCAATTACAATATTGAGATATGAATCAAAAAAGAATACGCGCGAGAAAAATTAAATCGGAGAGTTTTTAGGGTTTTGACCCTTTTTAAGAAAGAAAGAGATTTTTTTGTAATTTTGAATTAAGCGGAAATTAAGTCTAAGTTAATTAATTAATAAAATAAAAACAGATATTTTTTGGGTTTTTGAATGTTTAAGAAAATAAAAAAATAAAATGATTAAATACATTAAAAACCTAATTCTAATTAATTTTTAATTTATTGCAAAAGATATTAAAATTATGCCTAATTAGAAACTAAATTAATTAAGTTATTCATTTACAAAAATAATGAAATAGTGAAATTAATTTTAATAAATAAATTTTTTTTTTGTTTTCTGATTTTTTGTTATGAAAAAAGTTAATTAGTTAATTGGTTAATTAAATAAAATAATAAAATAAATTAAGTAGAAGAAATAAAGAAAAAAGAAAGAAAAAAAAGCAAACCAAAAAGGGGTCTGGGCCTAGAAAGGGGGGTTCATTCATCAGAATTCCAGGCCAAAACGTGAGAAGCCTGGTTGGACTTTCAGAATCCAGCGCGTGCTTGTTGACCAGGGAGCATGGTAGTCCTTCAATCCTAGCCACTGGATAATATCTGGAGCCACTTGGAGAACATCTGGATGAGGGCGTATGATGGGCCCTGCTTTGAGTGTTTCATGGAATTTCCTGAAACAAAATTGCAATAATGTTTTGGGGGACCTGGGATTCGTACCCAGGTCCCATTGCTCACTGGACGTTCGCCCCTGCCACTACACCACCATGCCTTATTTGTTATTGGAATAATAAGCAATTAATATATTAGCAAACAAATAAATATGCCTGGAAAAAAATAAAAGCGCGCGAATTTGAAATAGACCAATGGGAGGGCGACGTGTGGTCGTCTTCCCCAACGAAACTCTGGTTTTGTTATCTGCGGATTTTTATCCGCAGGAAGATCCATGGGGCGATTCAAAAATACGTTTTAGGCCATGTAAATGCACACCAAGGGTATCAACGTGATCGTCTCTCTTCCCTGAGCACAAATATAGCCATGGTTTGCCTTGATTGTACCTGTACCAAAAACGCCTAAACACAAAGCTTGGAAACCCTAGGTTCGGGTATCACGTTAGAGGCCCTGAGAATAAAATTAAATATTGCAAAAATGTTCTACATCCAACAAAAAGCATGAATATGCCAATATTTTGAAGAAAAGATGCAAGAACTGGAAGTTTGGATTTCATGTTCAGGGCAAAGTTTGAGACGAATTACAGTGTGATATGGTTGATGAAAATGCTTGGTTTCACTTGGTATAGCACCGCTGGATATCAAGGAAGAAAGTTGCGTTCTCTTTTTGGTCTGAGAGTGCCTCCAATATCGTTCTTGATCTCACACTTTTTCAAGGATGTTTGCAATTTGCTCTGGCCGTTTTAGTAGTTCTTAGGTCGTGAATTAGGTTTTTGTGCCTTGTGTGAATATAATAGAATGATTTTAGGTCAAGAGTTGGGCCAATATCCATGTACATTCAAAGTTTGGAGATTTGATCTTATCACCATTAACAAGCTTTCCAAATATGGCCAAATCTGAGATTTTGTGCACAAAAAGCCAAGACACGTATTTGATTAGGTGTTATATGATATATGAAAGTTGTACCAATCATAAAGATACCATTTCATTAATTTTTAGATTTTATTTGATTTAATATTGATTAATAATGAATTAAATCAATAAAAATGAAATAAAATAGAAAAATAAATGTTTGGTCATGAAATTAAGCATGGTACACGTGTGTGGCATGACAAGACTAAATCAAGTAGAAAAAAGTGGGCCCTTTTGTCAAAAATTAGAATTTTGAGGATAGTTGACTTTTGGCAAATTTGGAAAAATGCCCAACTTAAACAATGCATAACTTCCTCAATTTTGAACTTTTGGAGGTGTTCTTAGACTTTTTAGTAACCTTGAGATGTCCTCTAATCAACCCTTTTGGTCTCATCTCATTTGGATCTTCCATTCTCAAGTTATAAGCTTTGGCACAAAAGGTGTTTTTGTTGACTTTCAAAAATGACCTATAATGTCCAAATTTGTAACTTCTTGTGAGTACATTTTATGATCTTGGGGTATGAATATGGATTGTAGGGAATTGCATCCTATTCAAAATGAGATTTGGATGGGTCATTTCTCATAAAGTATGAGAAAGTTATGCTTGGTCAAAGTTGAGTTGACTTTTCCTACAAAACCCTAATTTAGCAACTTTTGAATCTTGATGAATTTTGAGCAATCCTTGATGAATCATGATCAACCCTTGATAAAATTATTAATTATCCTTAAAAAATAGAATGTTGACAAAAAATATGGAGGTTTGACTATTTGTAGGTCACAGTTGACTTTTGCTCTAGCACAATCGATTTTTGGGTCTCTTGAGCAATTGCCTTACCAAAATTCCTCTGGAAGGCTTGAAATTTGACATGGATGGACTTAAGAACATATTAAGGAATTGGGAATCACTTTAGGCCATTTGGATGTAAGGACCTTGATGCAATACAAAACCCTAATTTTGAATTGACTGCCTTAGGAGGTGATTTGACTGTTCAACCCTTGAGTCATTTGAGCAATATGAAGATCATTCTTGACAAATCTTGAGGAATATGGGAGGGAAAATTTTGGGGTACAATAGTTTCCCCTGTTCAATCTTCTTAAACCTGAGGATGTAGATTGGCTTGCGTGCCTTTCGTGATCCGAAGGTGGAAGATGATTGAACACTAAAGTGCCCAGAAATTTGCACTCGCATGATATAGTATCAGCATTGTGATATCAGGAATGGGCTTACATATGCCATTTGGAGATTGTTGGTAGGAGGATGGGCTTATAGATGCCATCTGGAGATTGTTTATTGAATTGTAATTTTGTAAGTTGAAAGAAGGAACCTGTGTAAGGTTGCCTGATGATGAGTCCGTGTAAAATTGCATCTTGGAAGGAAGGAACCTGTGTAGGGTTGACTGATGACGAGTCCGTGTGAAACTGCATCTTGGAAGGAAGGAACCTGTGTAGGGTTGAGTGATGATGAGTCCGTGTGAAACTGCATCTTGGAAGGAAGGAATATGTGCAGGGTTACTTTGCAAGGAGTTTGGGTAAAACTACGTCGGGAAATTGTAAGGAGGAACCTGGGTAAGGTTACTTTGTGATAAGTTCGTGTAAAAGTTCTGGAGGGACCTGGGTAAGGTGATGAGTCCGTGTAAAACTTCTGGAGGAACCTGAGTAAGGTTACTTTGGTATGAGTTCGTGTAAAACTTCATCTGAAAGAGAAGGAACCGGTGTAGGGAGATAAGTCCGTGTAAAACTTCTGGAGGAACCTGGGTAAGGTGATAAGTCCGTGTAAAACTTCTGGAGGAACCTGAGTAAGGTTACTTTGGGATGAGTTCGTGTAAAACTTCATCTGAAAGAGAAGGAACCGGTGTAGGGTCGCCTGATGATGAGTCAATGTAAAACTTCATCTGAAATAGAAGGAACCGGTGTAGGGTTGCTTCATGATGGTCAAGTAGATAATTGTCCTGTCTGGTTTCAGGTATTAACCTACAATCAGTCATCCACAGATATTTTTCCTGGCTTGCTACATGTATTAAATTGGGACTTGAAAAGGTTGGTCAAGGAGATATCTGTCCTGGCTTGTTACAGGTATTGTTCTCTGACCTGAGAAAGAAAGATAGTTTTTCTGGCTTGTTACAGGTATTAATCTTCGATCTTTTCATGTAGATAATTTCCTGGCTTGTTACAGGTATTAACCTATAATCAGTCGTCCACAGAATTTTCCTGGCTTGTTACAGGTATTAAACTGGGACTTGAAAAGGTTGATGGTAGCCATCTGTTGATTGAATTTTTCCTGAAAAAGGTAAACGTTAGCTGTATGCAAGGTCATGATGTATGAAATGCATGATGTCATGATGTTCTCAAAAATAAACGAGATTGTGTCGTATGCACTTTATCATGTATGTAAATAGGAGGTATGAAGTGTGAAATGTTTATGAATGTATTTTCGTCTGGGAAAATAAATCCCGGAGCTGCTGGAGAATAGAGTTGAGTTCTTCATTTCCGCTGGGGATGATGAACGAAGATGATTGTGAGAATAAACCTGCAGGAGAAAAGAACTCCGTTGAGGAATAAACTGGTGAAGATATCACTCTGCGGGGAATTACTCTGTGGGAAGAGATGCTTTGCTGAGATTTTAACGATAACTCTGTTGGGGATTCCGTTGATAAGCTCTGTTGGGGATTGTGATGATGAACTCCGCTGGGGATTCCGTTGATAAGCTCTGTTGGGGATTTTGATGATGAACTCCGCTGGGGATAGAAAGAACTTCGCTGGGGATGATCTTTCAGTTGCAAATTTCTGAGGATGACCCAGTTAGACTCTTGTGGGGATAACCTCTGAATTTGGCTGAGGAGATGCATTTGTATTCTGCAGGGGACAATCTTCAAGAATCTACTGGGGAAGATGATTCAACTCTCTATTGGGGAAGCCCTTTTTTAGACTGCGCTGGGGAAATGGCTCCACTGGGGGTATCTTGTATTCCGCCGGGGAACATTCTTATATTTCGTTGAGGAATATTAAGACTGTCGAGGATGCTCTTTACGCTTGCTGGGGAATATCTTTATACTCCGCTGGGGAATATTAAGACCTTCTGGGAATACCGAGCTTTTTCGGGACTGACGGTAGACTAACTCTACTTGGGGGATAGTATTGCTGATTCATCCATGGTTACAGGTCTCAGTGGGGAGAGCTTCCATTACTGTCTTACTCTTCGGGGAGTGAAGGTATCTTGGTCATACTCTTCAACTGAATCTACCTTGTACCTAGAGGACAGAGCAGCTTGTACAGTTTGGATAATTCTTATTGCCCTAGTTTCTGCGGGAGAAGGTGCCTGCAGAGGCCCTGTAGATCGAGTATTATCCCTACCTATGAGGTGCTTGGTATCTTTCGGTCAAAATGACAAGTCTTCTTCTGGTAGGCCAGTGACGAGATGACGGGACATAGTCGTACGCTTTGATCCCTAATTTTTGCCTGGACCGCCCTTTTGGGTTTTCAGTTCACTGGGATACCCTTTTTTGCCCAAGCCTCCTTTTCAGGTTTTCGACTTGCCGGGTGTACAAATTTTTTTTATTTTCATCCCTTATTTTTGCCCGAACCCTTTTGGTTCGCCGGGAAGCCCTTATTTTTGCCTAGGCCATTCAACCTAGCGGGTCTTTGATTCAAGCACGGTATTTTTTTACTATGTCCATTCCCTCAGGATGTAGAGAGGTGTCACTGTCGGTAGTGTTATGTTGCCATACTACCAAAAGATGTTCGTTTGATCATACAAGATTCGTTGCTGGAATTCAAGTCCAATGCCCCAAGTGATTCAGATGGAGATCTGCCCCTGGCTATTTGGCATCTTTGAGAGACTCCTTGAATCTTGACTTGACTTCCCCAGATGATAGACAATGCTCATGCCGTGCCCCTTGATTGGAAGTGTTTTTCCACTTGAGGTGATCCTTTTTTTATTGAAAAGGTTTTTGTTCACTAGATATTCGTCGTGCGAATTTCTCTGCTATTTGAACAAATAGTCATATGCAAACAATGTTATTTTAAGAATGCCAAGCTTATGTCTGTTTTGAAGTTCTTGAAAATGCATTTTTTCAGTAAAACAGGCAAATTTTATAAAATGTGATGTCAACTCAGGATTTACAGCAAGCCCTACAGGAGTCAGGATACCTTTTGTAACAGTATGCTTTCGAACTAACCCATGCTTCAGCTAGGACTTTTAAGGGTTATAACGTGGCCTGGTTCACGGTTTAAGAAACAAAGGATAAAGGCTCAAATTTTATTTGTACCCACCCGCTCTTCGTGATATTCTTCGACCCTAAACTCAGCTAACCGTGCACTTAGATCCTGTTTGAGTCTTTGCTCTGATATACCAGTGATGGTTTGGATACTGATAGTTTATTTTGAACAGGCAGTCATTTTTTGTTTAGAGTTTGCAGGATGTCTTTCTTTCTGATTTTATAATCCCCGTCTTTTGCCTGAACTGTTTCTTTTGTGATTACAGTCAGCGGGATGCCCAAGTTTTGTAAGTCTCCTTCATAGGTTTTGACTTATTGGGCTTTTATTTTGAGAAATAATGACTGTTTGTCCTTACGATTATTCGGAACCATCACTTTCTCTTGTTTTGGAAGGACTTCTTTGATGCCATTCATTGTGCACCTGGATCAACTGAGAAAACTACCCTGCCCCAGGTTATAATTAAGGGTTTTAATTCATGAAAAGAAAAACTCCAACTTCTTTGGCTCAAAGGGGTTGACTAGGGATTATCTTCCTTATAACTCCACTGTTTAGGATTTGAAACAATGCCTGTACCTCATCAGCGGGGTCTATTCAAAAACATACTGTAAAGATCGTGGTATCGTTTTCGTCATCCTCCCTCAAAAGGCTTAGAATTTTTTAATCGAGAGTTTGAACATCACAAAAAGGAAATATGAAGCAATTTTAAGCACAGTGAAAACAATTAATTCAAAACAGACATGTGTAATGCATTAATGAAATAAAAGAGTTTGACATGATAATTGTTTGAATAAGCCAAGAAAAATACAATTTCAGAATTCAAATGAACAAAAGTGCTTTCAATCCTAGCCATGTTTTGGCAAGGGAGCAGTGATCATATTGGGAGTCTCAGGAGGCTCGAATTTGATCTCCTTAGCGTCAATCATATTCTGAATCTTGTATTTCAGCGCCCAACAATCGTTAGTATCGTGCCCCGGGCTACCGGAATGATAAGCACACCTTGCATCTGGGTTGTAGTTAGGAGAAGAAGTCTTAGGGTTCGGAGGAGGGTTTATCACCGTAATCAGATTCATCTTCAACATGTGCTGCAATGCTTGTGACAATGGTATGTTGATGTTGGTGAACTGTCTTTTAGGCTCATCCGGCCTTCGTTGATTTCCCTTTTGCTGTTGTCGGTGTGACGCCGAACCAGAGATCAAGACTGCCCCTACGTGTTAGTCACGACGGCTCTTTTGACTGTACACAACATTGGACTCTTTCTTCCCACTGTAAGGCTTTTTCTGAGCATCAGAAGGTGTAGCTTCTTGAATTTTTCCAGCCTTGATACCAGCTTCAATCCTCTCACCAGTCAAGATAAGGTCTATAAACCCGGCTGAAGAGTTTCCAATCAAATGGTTAAAGAATGGACCAGACAGGGTCCCCAGAAACATATCGACCAGTTCACGATCAGTTAAAGGTGGTGGCACCCTTCCGGCAAGGTCTCTCCATTTTTGAGCATACTCTTTAAATCCTTCACCCGTCCCTATTGACATACCCTGGAGTTGGGTACGCGTAGGAGCGAGGTCGGAATTATACTGATACTACTTATAGAACGCAGTAGCCAAATCTTCCCAGTTACGGATACTGGCTCCATCCAGCTGATAGAATCACTCAAGCTAAGTCCCTGAAAGACTGTCTTGAAAGAAATGGATCCACAAATTCTTATCAGCGGTATAAGGTTGGATCCTCCTCACATATGAGCGGAGGTGCAGCTTTAGACAGGAAGCTCCGTCATACTTGGAAAAGGCAGGTGCCTAAAACTTATGGGGAATCACCACCCCAGAGGATAGACCTAGGTCTCCGAAGTCCAGCCCGAGCACGTTTTGTATCTCCATAGCGCTCAAGCGGTCTTCCAGCTGTTTGTACTTATCTTCAGCGGGAGGATACTGTTCTTCATCATAGTCCGTCTCGTTGTCGGAGACTATGGGGCTAGGAACCCTTCTCTCTTGTGGACTGTCTTTCCCTCCAGATGAGGTGGTCAGATCAACTTCATTTTACAGCCTGTTTCCAAACCTGTGTCCGGTGTTGAATAGGACAATCCTCTTCTTCTTCTTCTTCCTCTCTTTCAGAATCAGGGTCTTCAAGTCCTGTTGACCCTTGGCTAGGCTCATAACCAACTCTTGAAACTGGGCATTCTGGGCATGGAGGGCCTTGATAGCTTGCTCAGTGGAAGGTTCAGTAGACATGATGATTGCTGAAATAAACAGCGAAGAGGATAAGAGACCTGTAATGGTACCTGTAATGCAATGATATGTATGATATATGTATGCAATGTTTTCAAGGATCTCGTTGGGTAAACAAAGAAACTTGTTAGAATTTGAATTTTGCAGCTTGATTGAAGGAACTTCATGTTGCTGAGAGTCCTTCTTCAAGAGTCAGGCTCACCATATCGAGTGGGTCATAGCCCCTGACTCAAGTTTATCGTGTTTTGATTTCTAGACAACCTTGGCTAGAGGAAAATAAATCCCCTTTGCCTCTTGCTAGACATTTGGTTCATCATGACCTTCATCACAAACCTTTGAGATCCTTGAAATCGTTAAGGAAATGTTAAGGTATGATGTTATGATGCGTATGATATGTGTTAAAGCAAAAGTGTGAGGTGTTATAAGTAAGCCCTGCAATAAATCAAAATTATTGGATAAGGACTGTAAACAAAAACCTGCAAGGAACTCATGTTGTCAGATAACAAGAATGTGCAAGTAGTTCAGATTTGAAGGCACACAAGTCACACAAAAGAGCCCTTAGATTTCAGGCTGGCATGAAACTTAGGTACTACCCTCTTTCAGTTTCAGTTGGTTTAAACCTGTCCTAAAGAATAGTAACCGGGTTCTAGAGGATCTCAATATCACTGACTACCCTCAATCGGTCATAATTCCAGTTTAGCAACCTTTTCTTGCGGTCGGAATCATCGTGAGAGTTTAGTCTCAATGAGTGTAGCATACTGCTACTGTTCTATGGCCAAGTTGGTCAATTTAAGGTTCTATGGTCAGTTGGTGCTTAATGACTCCTCAGAAGACCCATATTCTCCTCGTTCTAACACAAGGGATATCGGTACAGACCAAGGTGTCACACCAACGTAGCTACTGCTTCATCTGTGTCGGTCTACGCCGGACAGATCCCTCACAGTTTATTGCTACTTACCTAAAAAAGGGTACCCCCAGATCCGGGTTAGGATCTATAAAACTCCGATAAAAGCCCATAAAGTTTAAAGCATACAAAGCAATACAATTGAAAACACAAGTGATCTAATCCTAAGGTACACCTCACTTATAAGATTATCCCCAGCAGAGTCGCCAGTTCTGTGATCGGTGGGAATAGAACTGACTGTTTTGGAATGCTGGTTCGTGTTTGCGTTTGTATTCGCAAAATGTCGCGGTAATAAAGAGTTGCCACCGTCTTTTATTTTATCCAACAAGGAAAGGACAAAAGCACAGAAAAATTCCTTTTCGAGATGTTTCTCGGGTTCGGGAGGTAGATTATAGAAAGGGAAGGTGTTAGCACCCTTTTTATCCGTGGTTATCCACGGGCTCTTAGGTAATTGCTCATTGTGTTTTCAAAAGGTTTTGCTTTTCTTGTGTTCGTGGGTTTGGAAGAGAGTTTTGTTTGAAAACTTCGATTTAATTCTTGTTTCTGTCCTCAAGAGTGTATGAAGTATTGTTGAAAACTTTGTTTGAAAAGTGTAAGTGCGAAAAATTTTGTTTTGTTTTGAAAGAGCAAGTACCTAAGAACCTCTACCTACTCAAAAGGAATTAAACTGTGTAAATGTCCTTTAGACAGTGCTATCCCACTATTGAGAAGTAGGTAGCACCGTCGTTGGAGTTTTCGGGTCAATTCGATTAAGGGACATGTGGTCACTAAAGCAACGTTAGGACGCCTTAGCGGTAACCATAATGTCTTAGATCAATTTATCCGAGGCAACTATTTCGAGGCAACTTATGATCTTTGGAAAAGAGGGCGACCTCTAAAACTTCCTATACTCAATTACCACGTTCGAGGCAACCAAGTGAGGCGTACCCTAGGAGTGGCATGTGCAAATGTGTCAATTTTCAGTTATGTTATCTTTGTACATGTTATGGTGAGCTACGGTTGATTTTAAATTAAGATAGATCTTGTCATGCATAGCCTATTATTCATACATCTAGCAGTTAATGGTTGCGGAAAATAAGACTAATCTATTACAAGGCGTCGGGTATTTACATCGCCAAAAACAAACCCTTGAAAAGTAAATGCGAAAAGGTAAATAAAAGCGATAAAAGGTCCTAAGTTAAAGCTATTACATCCTCGGAGCAATTACAATATTGAGATATGAATCAAAAAATAATACGCGCGAGAAAAATTAAATCGGAGAGTTTTTAGGGTTTTGACCCTTTTTAAGAAAGAAAGAGATTTTTTTGTTATTTTGAATTAAGCGGAAATTAAGTATAAGTTAATTAATTAATAAAATAAAAACGGATATTTTTTGGGTTTTTGAATGTTTAAGGAAATAAAAAAATAAAATGATTAAATACATTAAAAACTTAATTCTAATTAATTTTTAATTTATTGCAAAAGATATTAAAATTATGCCTAATTAGAAACTAAATTAATTAAGTTATTTATTTACAAAAATAATGAAATAGTGAAATTAATTTTAATAAATAAAAATATTATATTTTTTTTTGTTTTCTGATTTTTTGTTATGAAAAAAGTTAATTAGTTAATTGGTTAATTAAATAAAATAATAAAATAAATTAAGTAGAAGAAATATAGAAAAAAGAAAAAAAAAAGCAAACCAAAAAGGGGTCTGGGCCTAGAAAGGGGGTTCATTCATCAGAATTCCAGGCCCAAACGTGAGAAGCCTGGTTGGACTTTCAGAATCCAGCGCGTGCTTGTTGACCAGGGAGCATGGTAGTCCTTCAAACCTAGCCACTGGATCAGATCTGGAGCCACTTGGAGAACATCTGGATGAGGGCGTATGATGGGCCCTGCTTTGAGTGTTTCATGGAATTTCCTGAAACAAAATTGCAATAATGTTTTGGGGGACCTGGGATTCGAACCCAGGTCTCATTGCTCACTGGACGTTCGCCCCTGCCACTACACCACCATGCCTTATTTGTTATTGGAATAATAAGCAATTAATATATTAGCAAACAAATAAATATGCCTGGAAAAAAAATAAAAGCGCGCGGATTTGAAATAGACCAATGGGAGGGCGACGTGTGGTCGTCTTCCCGAACGAAACTCTGGTTTTGTTACTTGCGGATTTTTATCCGCGGGGAAGATCCGTGGGGCGATTCAAAATACGTTTTAGGCCATGTAAATGCACACCAAGGGTATCAACGTGATCGTCTCTCTTCCCTGAGCACAAATATAGCCATGGTTTGCCTTGATTGTACCTGTACCAAAAACGCCTAAAAACAAAGCTTGGAAACCCTAGGATCGGGTATCACGTTAGAGGCCCTGAGAATAAAATTAAATATTGCAAAAATGTTCTACATCCAACAACAAGCATGAATATGCCAATATTTTGAAGAAAAGATGCAAGAACTGGAAGTTTGGATTTTGTGTTCAGGGAAAGTTTGAGACGACTTACAGTGCGATATGGTTGATGAAAAGGCTTGGTTTCACTTGGTATAGCACCACTGGATATCAAGGAAGAAAGCTGCATTCTCTTTTTGGTCTGAAAGTGCCTCCAATATCGTTCTTGATCTCACACTTTTTCAAGGATTTTTGCAATTTGCTCTGGCCGTTTTAGCAGTTCTTAGGTCGTGAATTAGGTTTGTGTGCCTTGTGTGAATATAATAGAATGAATTTAGGTCAAGAGTTGGGCCAATATCCATGTACATTCATTGTTTGGAGATTTGATCTTATCACCATTAACAAGCTTTCCAAATATGGCCAAATCTGAGATTTTGTGCATAAAAAGCCAAGACACGAATTTGATTAGGTGTCATATGATATATGAAAGTTGTACCAATCACAAAGATACCATTTCATTAAATTTTGGATTTTATTTGATTTAATATTGATTAATAATGAATTAAATCAATAAAAATGAAATAAAATAGAAAAATAAATGTTTGGTCATGAAATTAAGCATGGGACACGTGTGTGGCATTACAAGACTAAATCAAGTGGGAAAAAGTGGGTCCTTTTGTCAAAAATTGGAATTTTAAGGATAGTTGACTTTTGGCAAATTTGGAAAAATGCCCAACTTCAACAATGTATAACTTCCTCAATTTTGACCTTTTGGAGGTGTTGTTGGACGTTTGTGAAACCTTGAGATGTCCTCTAATCAACCCTTTTTGTCTCATCTCATTTTGATCTTCCATTATCAAGTTATAAGCTTTGGCACAAAAGGTGTTTTTGTTGACTTTCAAAAATGACCTATAATGTCCAAATTTGTAACTTCTTGTGAGTGCATTTTATGATCTTGGGGTATGAAAATGGATTGTAAGTAATTGCATCCTCTTCAAAATGAGCTTTGGATGGGTCATTTCTCATAAAGTATGAGAAAGTTATGCTTGACCAAAGTTGAGTTGACTTTTCCTACAAAACCCTAATTTAGCAACTTTTGAATCTTGATGAATTTTGAGCAATCCTTGATGAATCATGATCAAACCTTGATCAAATGATTAATTATCCTTAAAAATGAGAATGTTGACAAAAAATCTGGAGGTTTGACTATTTGTAGGTCACAGTTGACTTTTGCCTTAGCACAATCGATTTTTGGGTCTCTTGAGCAATTGACTGACCAAAATTCCTCTGGAAGGCTTGAAATTTGACATGGATGGACTTAAGAACATATTAAGGCATTGGGAAACACTTGAGGCCATTTGGATGTAAGGACCTTGATGCAACACAAAACCCTAATTTTGAATTGACTGCCTTAGGAGGTGATTTGACTGTACAACCCTTGAGCCATTTTGAGCAATATGAAGATCATTCTTGACAAATCTTGAGGAATATGGGAGGGCAAATTTTGGGGTACAACAGTATGCAAGATTCTACCATGATTTGTATTGCTTAAATTTGGTTTGTTAGAACTTATAAGCTACTAAATTGTATGATTTATACCCTCTCATAACATGTCTCTTCTTCATGTATCCCCTTCTTTGTTCTTCTTTTGCTTTAAATTTTATTTTGAGTGTGGTATTGACCTAGGTTTTGTACTAGATTTTAAGCATGCTTTAGAAAGTTTGTTATAGGGTTATGTGAAACCTTTTAGTAAACTAACCTTATATTATTTCTTCCGAATTCATACCTACTTGAAACATTATATTATGATCGTTCAATCACACACTTTCCTACACGTCATTTCTAAACTTTGTTTTGATCTAGCTTGTATGGTTTAGTGTATAAACTATGATCTTCATGACTAATTGAAATTCATTTTTTTTATATGGAATGTGTTGAATGTATAATATGTTTATGTTTTCTTTCTTTTCTTCACACTACTCCTTTTATCTCACATGATTTCTTGTTAGAATTTCATGAGGACCTATGTCCACTTAGGGTTTTTCAACCAACTTTCCTTGTGTGATTTGATTGTAGATCTTTCTCAAACATGATTATATGTTATTGATGAGTTCTTTAAGTATTCACTTCTGGCTTGTATGTTACTTCATCTCCTTTATCTCATCTCACTTTCTTATGCTCCCTTGATTTCTTATCTTTTCTTTCTAGTTCCTCTTCTCCACTTTTTTTGGTGTGTTTAAGAGTTTCATATCTTGTATGTGTTTTGTCACATAGATGTTATGTGAGCTTGATGTATTATCACCCTCATCTTGATGTTTTATTATCTTTCACATGCTACTTGATGTATTTCCATCTTGATGCATACATGATGTTGTGCCATCTCATTCTTTATATGATGTTTTATTATCTCATCTTTGCATGATGTTTTTACATCCTTGTTAGATATTTTGTCATCTATACTTAATACATGCTTCTTGATGTTCTGTAATCTTTGTGTGTTTTGTTTTGCCATCCCTCTCCCTTTTTATTATATTCTCCTCTTGTATTCTCCCCGTAGGATCATTAGTTCGCTCTTCTCTAAGTTTTAACTAAATAGACCTTGGGATCTCTATCCATGCATGACAGTATTAGGTAGACGTTTCGCTCTTATCCTCAACTATAGGATCGACAATGCATGACAACTTTAGGGCTATTTTTCTAGTCTCCCTCAGTCTCTTTCTTTCTCTTTTGCATCTCATGAATACTAAAACTCTTTTTTCTTTCAAATTCTTAAAACACTTAATAATTACCGATGAAAATCACACTTTTACTAAGTATGGGAAATGATAAGTGAGTTTCTTCTCGATCTTATTGTTCTTTCATTATTGGTCTTTGGTGTGGTTCATCAAAGATTCCTTTTATGGATAAGTGGATAAGTGGCTAATATCTCTCTCTTGAGGTTAAATAGCTATTATCCTCAATAAAAATACCAACCAATTCAAACTTTTATTTTGTCTTTGGACTTTTTCTTTTTAAAACCTTTTAAAAATGGGCATGCTTCGCCACCATTGTTCATAAAAAACACACAACAAATGGAAACTTTTGAGCCGAACTATGGTGCTCTTATTCCTTAAAAGAGATACGTAGGCATTAGGTCATGGGGCTTAAGCAAGCAAAACTTTATAAGATCTTCCTTCTTTTCCCCGCATTTTCTTTGCATTCCCGTTTATCATTAAGCTTTAGACATAGATTAGATACACCCTTAGATAAGAAAACACATAAGTGGATCCTGTGGAGTACCATAGACATGTGGGGTGCTAATACCTTCCCATCATGTAGCCGACTTCCTTACTCGATCTCTATGGCCGCAAGACTGTGATTTTAACCTTTAGGTTTACTCTATGTTTACCTTTCCTGTTCGAAGGGATAAAAAACGTTTGATGGAGACTTCATTAATTTCATCCTAATAATTTGTCCAATTGTTTCAGCTGGTGACTTCACTGGGGAGAGGTTGACCTACTGCTGGTCCATCCTTGTGCAAGTCAGTCCTAGCATGTGTTTGTTTGCTTTTCTATTTTGTGTTTATTTGTTTATCTCTTTCTATCTTTAATTGTTTATATGCTTTGATTATATGCTTTCATGCATTACATTTTATTTTATTGTCTCATATACTCTGGATATTGTTGTTATGTTGTTGATCAATGGGGTTGGGATGTTACTTCTTGAGGTAAAAGGCCCCGTACTTAGGCCAGTGATAACACGAAATTATATCGTATATTTGGCTCAACTTGCATGGATTTTAGTACCATTTTATGTTAATTATGTTGCATCATGTTGGTATTTTAAGTTTGTTTCAGGTATTTGTATTCCACAAGGCCTACTTGAGAAAAGGAGAAGAAATGGAAAAGAAATGGACTGAAAATCACAAAATAGCAGAAAACAACAGAAAATTCATATCAAGAGGCTGTGACGGTCGTCACACCTCCCTGGCGCTCGGCATAAGTCAAATATGTGTGCCCTTCGGCACACATAGTATGGTGATCGACACAAGTAGAAAATGTATGCCTTACGACACACATTTCATGGTGCTCGACACAAGTCAAATTTCAGTGTTAAACACAAAGTTCTCTCCATGTCCACAACGAAGCTCCCATGATTTCTTCAACTTCTTCGACCATGATCTACATTATCTCCACTGTCTCCAACTTCCCACTATCTCCACCTTCTTCAACTTCCCATGATCTCCACTACCTCTCACATGTTAACTTCCATTAGTCCTCTCTATAAAAATGATGGAGCATTCATTTTTAGAAAATCCATGTTTTATGCGCAGATTATTATTCTTAGTTTTTTAGGCAGAAAAGTTTACCATTTAAAAGTGGTAGTTTCTCACATCGAGGAACTGCCACACCATTAGTTTTAGGACCTTTCATTTTTACACTTAGATCATAAGATTGTTGGATTATTGAAGATTAACTTCAGTTTTAATTCAAGTTTCTCTTTTACAGGTTCTCTTTTATTGCTTTATTATTATTATTATCATTTATGATTGTTAATTTAATTACCATGTTATTTTAAATTTAATTTTACTTGTTTAATTTTTTTCAATCAATAGTATGTCTAGTAAAACATTTAGAGCTCGGTATGTGAGGATCGTCGTCTCTGACAGGACTCGGTAACGAAGTTGGCTTAAATCTTTGTTTGAAAATTATGTTTCGGTCTTTTGTTTTTAAAACATAATTTAAGTAGCCTTGTTACAAGACTGGGAGGTTAATTAACATGATTTTGCCACGAGAGTGGGAAATTAACTAAGGTTCGAGCCAGCACGGTGAGAGCGTGGGGGTCGAACTGGATAGTAGAAACTAGGCATTAATTCTAAACATAGCGAGAGCACTTTAGGATTGATTATAATTTATTGGTTTTTAAAGAGTATTTTTAAATGTTGAATAAAACAACGAGAGTGATCATTTAAGTTTAATAATATAGACCGAATCAATAATCACGAGAGAGTGAGATAAAGGCTTTTAAATCAATATTTTCCACTAAACACTTTTTTAATGTTAGTGTAAGCCAACAAGTTATAGAGTCTCTGAGGTACGCGGAATACACATTTTGGTCTCTCGTTTCTTTTATATTTCCTAAATCTTTATTTAATTTCAGTTTTAGTCCTTAGTTTACCCTAAATTAATCATTCATTAGCCTTAGCTTTACAAAGAAACAATAGATTATAGTAGGTTGAGATTGGTCTCTGTGGGTTCGACAATCTTTTATATTACTTCGATATTTCCATGTACTTGTGGATGCATCAAGTTTTTGGCACGGTTGTCGGGGACCAACAGTCAATATTGTTATTTCCATTGTTGCACTGTATAGACTAAGGCAGTCTTACTTTAATTACTATGTATCTCCCAAATTTTTTCTACAACTCCCACTCTCAGTATTGCGAGGATTCACAAGGATACCATAAATCTGACCTCGAAATATGGATGGAAGACTTCAATGCGTCACTAACTCACTCTCACCCAAATTACCTCTACAACTAAGAATCCCAACATTTCGAGGAATCACAAGAATCCATAAATCCGACCTCGAAATACTTATGGAGGATTTCAATGCGTCACTAAATCAATCTTACCCCAATTACCTCTACTACCAATCCCAACATTTTGAGGAGCCGCAAGAATCCCGAAATTCCACTACCGACACATTAATGAAGGATCTCACTATAGCACTAACTCGCTCTAGGCTAGAAACTATGATGATTGAGTGCTTCATGGAGACACAAAATGCAACACAAATGTACTTTGAGGAACCGCAGGAATCCCATAATTTAAACCTTGAATCATCAATGGAGGATTTCGATGCGATGCTAACTCACTTTAGGCTAGAATCTATGATAGAGCACTTTATAGAGACCCAAACTGTCCAAATTGAAGAGATAAGAAATCAAAGTCTTCAAAATAATGAAACCCTTAGGTAGTTGAATAATACAGTTGAGTCCCTCACAACTCACAACATGGAGTTGGAGACCCAAATATCCATGCTTGCACAAAATCCTCTAGGACCCTTCCCAGAGGAGCATGTGGATGTTGTAAAAACTGATAGTGAAAAACAAATCGAAAATCCTAAGGAGAGTGATAATGAGGTTGAAGAGAGTAATAATGAGGTTGAGAAGAGTTATGATGACAAAAGAGTAGAGATTGGGAAAAATACATCGATGCCATCCAAAAGGGAGGTTGTCAAAGAGGTAGAGAAGGAAACATCTACTGTTGTACCTCCTCCCTATAACCCACCTATTTCTTTTCTGCAAATATTTGTGGAAGCTAATGTAAATTCCCAATCTAATAAGTATGTGGAGAATATCCACACCAATGCACCTTTGTTTGAGGTCCCGCATAAAAAGAGAAAATTGAGGACCATGAAACTAGGGAAATAATTAGAATTAAGAAGGGAAAGTTAACATTCGAGATGGTGGGTGAAATAACAAAACCCAAACTTGAAAAGATGATACTCATGGTAGATCCTGAAGCACCACTACAAATCCAAAAGAATGAACCACCCCACAGAAGAAAGAAAAGAAAAGGTGGGGGATATGTGAGATGGCTTGATAAGTGGCCATGGAAACCAATGATGATTAAAAATTTGATCGAGGAGTTATTCTCAAGAGAATCAGCATGAGTGCTGACACTCTTGAGTCATCGAGCTACCAATGTTAAAAGAAGCGTTGCGTGGAAGGCAACCCACAGGTCTTTAATTTTATATTTTTGCTTTTGTTTGAGTTTGCAGAAAATAAAGATATCGATCACTTGGAACCTATCAGTTTCATATAGGAAACTATTGAGGAAAGCATTGATCAGGTTCTTATTCCTTTTCCCACTTTTTACTGAAATATTGAGGATAATGTTTGGTTTAAGTGTGGGGGAGGAACTTTACCACTTTCCATTTATCGCTTCTTATTTTGATTTATTGTTTTCTAGTTTATTTCATGTCTTTAAGATATTATCTATTTCCATTTTTTGGGTCGATTCATTGCATGTGATGTCAAGTCTGTATGCATGTTCTTCAATTATTACTGAATTTCCCCAAATTTTTAAAATTTTGACCTCCAACAACAATTTTCTTATTGATGCGTGACACACACACTCTGAAAGTATATAGGTTATCACACTTTAGGTTGTGTTAGAGGGACTTGGAAATTTTTTGATAAAATTGATACCGTTATGACACCCTAAACCACTTATTATGTGATACCAATTTGGGTACCCATTATGTTAAGACCTTAGGCTCAAGTTTTCAAAGTAGCTTTTAAGTAGTTTATATTAGCAGTCAACACCATCTTAAGCACAAAATACATAGGGAGTCGATCAATATAAGTGAATGATCCCAAAAATTATTTGTCATGATAAATTTAATATAGGGAATGCACCTATTGTTAGGAGGAAACCCAACCCGTTTTTGAATTTTATTTATTTATAAGTTAGATTTTTATATTAATTGTTCACAAGTTATAGTTTTGGAAACTCCCTTATTGACATAATACAAGAAATTCTCACTAAGCACACCTTTCCATTAGCCAAGTCTTGATTAACTAGTTTTGTGCAACAACATAATTCAGAAGCACGCTAACTCACTTGTGAGGTAGAAGCCCGCTAAGTGAAAGGTTGGTTCATGCATTAATTACTCAACTCAACTTTAAACAACTTTTAAAAACACTTTTTGCACCATTTTTATGCTTCTAAGTTCACGAAAAGGCAGTTCAAGATAATAGGAAGGTCTTAAAAATTTTCATTGAGTCTAATATTCACTGACTTAAACATCAAGGTTTTCACACATTTTCTCTACAAAATCCACAATAGCTACATGTCTGTCAATGAATCCACCTTCTTTGCATTTAACATGTATAATAATATATTTTTCCATCATTTCCATGTTCTTAGTCTTAGAATCATTGTTGCATGCCATTATCGTTGTCATGGTTATAAGAAACATAATATGAGAGAATTCTTGAAAATTCGTAACATGATTAGTCAAAAAGTACATAAGTGTGCGGTATCCTTACAAGGGTAGGGGATACTTATAGGTCTTAGTAGGCTCTATATTATGCATTATAATGGTTAATTTATGATCTCATTTTATTCTATTAAGGGAGATGTATTTATAGATGTTGTTGGGCCTAGGATTCAGTAACCCATAAGAAGTTGTAACCGCTTTCCCTTGAATAGCGGCAGAGACTATTGACCACTGATTTTCTCGGAAATCATGGCGTGACTCATTTTTAATGGATGGTGGAGGAATAATGTTATTATATATGTGTCTTATCATAAGGGAAAGCGCCCACACTATATAGGGATAACGCCAAGGCAACAACTCAAGAGTCAGGAACCCTTGCGTCGTCCTTATTTGGGACTCTCACAAATATAACACTACACAATCCCTCAAGCACGAGGATTTGTAAAGGGAGAATTATTTTAAAAATTATTTTATGTTCTGTCCCGTGGTCTAAGGTGATAGTTTTGATAAAAGACGCGTTCAATGGTTTGGGATGTGATCTTTTTATACGAGAGGTGAGTACCTAAACTTGGGGAAAGTCCCTCGGCTAAAGGTAGCCTTTTAAATGGTAGGAGAGTCCCTTAGCTTGGGGAGAGATCCTCAGCTGAAGGTGACCTTTTAAATTATAGGTGAGTCCCTAAGCAGAAGGAAATATTTTAAATGATAGGCGAGTCCCTCAAAATGGGGCAAGTCCCTTATGTGAAGGCAGTCTTTTGAATGATAGGAGAGCCATTTATCTATTGCGTATGCCCCCTAACTGGGGGTGAGTCACCACCATCTGCCATATGTATCTTGATTAACAAGAATGTTGGGTGGGGATGTCAATCAATCATTCAGAAGACCACACTTTATTCTATTTAATGTAAGCAATGATGACATGTTTTTCGAGAAACTAAACATTTGTGCCACATTCTAGAAGCTTGCTGAGTTTTTCAAAATTATGGGGGAGCCTAAAAGGATCCTTGTGGTTGTAACTCCCTTAGAAAAGATCAAGGTGCGAGAAACACAAGAAGGGATGGTTTGAGTTGGATTGCACCAAATATAAACTTTTCTCAACTCAAACACAATAGCTAACAAGTGAATAAAAATAAATAAACACGATAATTTTTATCTCGATTCATCATTAACTAAGTTACTCTAGTCCATTCCACAAGGTGATTTTCCTTATCCAGAAGAACTTAATCCATTATAATCCACTTATTACAGACAACCACAATAAGTTTGATCAACCTTTTTGACAACCACTACAATTTCGTCGATCCTTGTTGCCAATCCACAATGTTCGTAGCCAAAGTCTTATTGAGAATACTGACTACACCTAGTCTCTCAAGAAACCTATCAACAACTGTTGATTACAAAGATGTGTATATAGAGATGCTTCTAACAAGAAAATTACACAATGTTTAAGTACAACAACACAAAAGTGTTATATCAATATATGAACAAAAACTCCTTGCTAATTTTCAAAACTATACAAAGAATATCTCAAAAGAGTTGTACAACATTTTAGCGTAGTTTTGTATAACTGATTCGTTTCCATGATTTTCAATTCTTCCAAGTCCTCATTTTAAAGATGAAAAATAGATCATTGTATGGTAGAATAGAAAACATAAAACCATTTATTTTATCCCAAATGATCATGGTGGGAATGGTAGATAACATAGTACAAATGGAATGTCCTTACGCCACCCTAGCAGGGTAGTGATCACATTGTATTTTGTACTTTTATACTCACCATCTCATGCAAACCAGTCTTTATCTTTATATTTTATTTCTTCAGAGGCTTATGGTTGTTTGTTGATGAAGCATGTTCTAGAAGGATCAGAACTTGAATCTTTATAACCTAAGTCTTTGGAGTCGTCTGAACTTGTTCGACATAATCTTTATCTTCAGAGTCTTTAGCACTTAGTCTTCAAAATTAATGTTTTCAGATCTTTATAACTTGTTTAGCAGAACCATGTCTTCAGCATCTTCAGAACTTAGGACAACAAAAGCAAAGAATTGTAAGGCATCCAAATCTTCCTTGTAAAGTCACGATCAAAATCTCTTGTATTAACGTTCCTTAGAATCGTTAAATAAGAAGCATTCCAGAATCTTGACTTATCTTTGTAACAAACCATATGTATTCTTCCAGAGGCTTGAGTTTTGTTATTTCTCTAAAGTTATGCTTGACATACATTTTGGTAAAACTAACTTGGCAGCAACATGTAGTACAAGATGTTCCAACTTGCAGTTATCAATATGTCGCATAAGATGTCCCAACCAGGAGATAGGACATCGCATCTGCAACAATTGACAATTATGGCTCAGTTGATTTGTTAGCTACTGAATATTCAAGGAATATTTAGTTAGGTTATATGGCATCCAAGATTGAAAAATTAGAATATTTTATGTTAGTTTTCGAAGATATGCATAATTTCTAAATATGGATACATTTTAGGAAACTAATGATTGAAGACCTATTTTCTTGGAGAAGAATTTACAGACTTTGTGCAACCTCACTGCTGCAGTTTTGAAGCCCAACTCAATCTAGAATAATGTTATAAATAGATTGCTGTATACCAAGTATTAGGTGGAACCTTCGTGTGTGTTTTTGTTAGGGTGTTTAGAATCCTTATTGTTGGGTTGTAAGTTATGTGTCAGATGTTCAAAAGCTTTTAAGCATTGAACATTTGTGTATCAGATGCTCATAAGCTGTTAAGCATTGAGTATTTTTGTGTCACTTCTCATAAGATTTTAAGCATTGAGATTTGTGTGTCTTTGAAGAGTTACTTCCATTTTTGTTCTCTATTTGTGTTTCGAGTTGCTCTAATTGCTGACTGTAGTTGAAGAGGGATTTGAGGAGGGCCTCATATCTAGGTGTCTCTTAGGCAGAAGTTAAGCAAAGGGTAGTGATTAAGTGTGTAGGTTGTAAGCTGGGATGTTTGCTGTGAGGTCTACAAATTGATACTATCTAGTTAATTTTGTCCCTGACTTGGTAGCCTCCAGAATAGGAAATTTGTTCCAAACTGGGTAAACATATATGTGTGTTCTTTATATTCAACACTGTTATTTTGTTAATATATCTTGTTGTTATGTGTTGAAGACAGATCCAATGTCTCGACATCTCTTAGAATACCTGAGATATGACAACCAGAATTTCAATTGGTATCATAGCATGCATCCTGCTTTGACTCTGGGTGAGATTCAGGGAAGTTACTTTCTGGTGTAATGGACAAGGATATTGGAATAGTGGGTTGTTGTACCCCAAAATTTACTCTCTTTTCATACACATATATTATTGGTTTTATGGTTATGAAATAAATGTATATTTATCAAGCTTCTTCAGGTTACAAGTGACGTTTATTTCGTCAATGGATGTTCTCAGAGTATTTTCCGTGTTGAAGATCGGTTCACCGTTTTGCAACGATTCAGGGTTCAAAGAATCACAAGTCCAACCTGGCGCGTCATATTCAGGTGTTATTTCGCCAAAGTATCTATGATAACGTATTCTTAAATTCAGGCTCGACTCAAGATTCAATTCTTTAAAGAAGGTCTCCGAATGTGTGAGTTTTCTCGAAGAAATATGGTGAAAATGTATGCGGAAAGTGCAGTTTTTACGCACTAAACAATTCATAACTTGAAGATTGTGACTTGTTTTGAACCCGTTCCGGTGGAAAAAATTCAGTCTTGACATCATCTACGTTTTCATCTCTCACTGATGGAATCCAATTTCGATCAGAAGGTCTTCAAAAATGCGGAATTATCAAGTATTTTCGTACAGAAAATTTGTGACAAAAGTTTATTTATGTCATGTTCAGAAAATCATAACTTGGTCGATTTTCAACGTATCGAGCTGGTTCCGGCGCCAAAATTTCACAAATTGAGTTGGCTAAGTTTTCACAGGAAGTATCGAGTTCGAACAGTATCCAAAAAGCCTTCTTTTTTTGCTCAGAGTGCGCGTGACGCGCCAAAAATCCTGAATGCTGAATATTATTTCATCTGGGTCGAAACATCAAAAATTTATAACTCGGTCAAAAGGCCCATCTTTTTACACAAGGTCACTGAATCATAGACCTACAACTTTGTTTCCAAAGTCGAGATCAGATTCTGGTTCGATCAATACCAGTTTTTAATTAAAGAACGTGTCAGAGTTGACACTGGAGCCCAAAATAAGTATGTTTGAGGCGAAACTTCAGAAATTCATACCTAATTCACCGTTTATCCGTTTACGTCCATTTTCAGACAGGAGTTAGTTCGATGTCGGCTATATTTTTTTTTTCATATTTCAACTTCAAAAATTGCACTTAAGCCCCTGCGATTTAGTCTGTAACGTGACAGACTCAAGTAAATAAAAATCCGCACTATTGCTTGTGGTTATTAGAGGCCCTATTGCACATTCAAAGCCCATTTTTTCTCTCTAATTTCCATTATATAATCTCATTCTTTTAATACAAACAGGACGACGAGAATTTTTTTTTTCCACAACCCTGTCAAAGTATCAAATTCTTTCAAGAATCCTAAAAATCTTGAAATCCTTGTTACAAACCCCCATCTCACTACAAACAAACTTCCATCTCACTACTTCTCTAGTAAGAGTAAGGCTGGTTTGATCTCCATAATTAAAAGGATGTAGAAGCATCCATACATGCCATATCGATTTTAATATTACAAAATGTCATATATTTATTTTCTTTGTATTTCATGGTATACTAATTTGTTTAATGTGTCTATGGGATTCAACACTATAGGTTTGACCATTATGGTCCCATGCAGGTTTATTACAAAACACTGAGGCCAGATCATAACAACCACCAATGTATGGCAAGGCAGACATTCTGAGGAGGTTAAGGCAACCATCTGTCTGTTTAAAACTTTTTTCATAAAACTTAATATTTTTCACAAACCTTTGATTTTTTATAATAAACTTCAATAATTAATTTTAGGTTTTTTAATTTAATTGTATGTTTTAAATTAAGTTTTGGTTCAACAATCACCCTTGACATTTACATCATTTTTATTTTTTAATCCTATTTTCTATTTATGTTTCTTCCCCTATCTATTTTTTGGCAAACTTAATTCTTTTTTTATTAATCATTACACATAAACTTTTTTTTTAAAAAACCTTTTTTTAATTAAAATTAATTAGGTTTTAGGTTTTTTTAATTAAACTTTTTTTCAAAATTAACTTTTTTTTAATTAAAATTTATTAGGTTTTTAGGTTTTTTTTAATTAACATTTTTTTCAAAACTAACTTTTTTTTTAATTCAAACTAATTAGGATTTAGGTATTTTAATTAAATTTTTTCAAAATTAATATTTTTTAATAATTAAAATTAATTAGGTTTTTTAGGTTTATTTAATTAATTATCATAAATCATTTTTCATAAAAAAATTACCAAAACATTTTCTTTGCTATTTTCATTTTATTTTTATTTTCCTAGATAAAGTGTATAGGGCGCGTTCAACTGTAATAGCGTAGCTTTTATTTTTCCCCTTTTTTTATCATTATCATGTAATTGCTTCCGAGATGTAATAGTTTTAGGATTTCTTTTCCGCACTCTTCACTATTATGTAACTGTCCCAAAGCTCTGTAATAGCTTAGGTTTACATTTCCGCCTTTACCTTCAGCTACTATATTTTATGCAATGCTTAGATTAATAGGATTGTATGGGAAGATAAAAATGAACGATAGAAAACCCTAATTGCAAGATAAATAACATAATTAAATCATTTACACACTTGCACCCTTAGGGTATACCTCACTTAGTTGCCTCGGAAAATAATGGTCATGTCCGTCGAACGTAGGGATATCTTACCAAAGACCCTCGGTATAAAAGTCATCATAAAAATCATAGTCCTTCAATATCCCTTGAGTTGCCTACGAGAAATGATCTTTTCCCTCGATGTTGCCTACGAATATATGATGACATTACCTTCGAAATGCTAAGGTATCCTTACATGTTTCCTTCAATGACCATTTCGTCCCTTTCGATAGTCCCTCAAATTCCAACGATGGTACTACCTATTCCTTAATAATAGGATGGCATTGTCTAAAGGAAAACAAATAGACTTTTTCGGGTAGGTAGATTAGTTCCTTGGTACTTGCTCAAACAAAATTTTCCACACCAACACTTTTTAAAACAATTTTCAAAACAACTTCGTCACACTCTTGAGGACCGATACAAGGGTTATCACGAAGTTAAACAAAAAAATTTCAAAGCACACACAAGAAATTTCAAAATGAGCAAGTACCTAAGAGCCCATGAAAAACCATGGATAGAAAGGGTGCTAACATCTTCCCTTTCTATAATCTACCCCCCGTACTCAGAAACATCTCGAAAAAGGTTTTTTCTGTTCTTTTTCCTTTTCCTTTGATTGGATAAAATAAAAGTCGGTGGCGACTCTTGCTTACCGCGACATTTGCAAATACAAAATGCAAACCAGTATTAACAGTTGGTTCTGCCACCGTATCACAGAACTGACGACTCTGCTGGGGATTTTAAACAAGTGGGGTATACCTTAGGATCTAGGTCACTTTTAAAATTTCTTTCTTGTTTGCTTTTCCTGCTTTATTTTCAAGGGTTTTGTTTGGGTATTATTGAAGATCCTACACCCGGATTGGGGAACACCTTTTAGGTAAGTAGCAATAAACTGTGAGGGAACTGTGCGGGGTATACCGACACGGTTGAAGTAGTAGTTATGTTGATGTGGAACTTTGGTTGGTACCGGTAACCCTTGAGTCAATCAGGGAGAGTACGGGGCAACGCGTGGTGTCGTGAAGCATCAACTGACCTTAGAACCTTTAATTGCACAACTTGGCCAATAGGACGTAGCGAGATGGCCGACTTTGGTGTATTCCCAAGGTTGATAGATACTCGATGCTACAGTCATTGAGGTTTGACTATTGAGTTTTGTTTGGTTGCGAGTCAATCGCCTGTTGAACGAAGCAAGGGAAAGATAGGTGATATTGAGATCCCTTGGAATCTGGTTACTATATTTAGGACAGGTTGAACTAATCCAACTTCAAGAGGGTACTACCTTAAAACCCATGCAAGCCTAAACCTAAGGCTACTTGTGTGACTTGTTTGCTTTCTGTTCCTAACAATTTGAACTCATTGCAGGGCTTTGTTTGTATTCCTTGCAGGACCTTGTTTGTATAAATCCAATAAATTGGTTTCTTACCCTGCATTTTTGCTGGATGCATAGCGTACACATCATAGCATCATACCATAACATTTCCTTAACCATTTCAAGGATCTCGAGGGCCTGTGATGCAGGTTATGATGAACCAGATGTCTAGCCAGGGGCAAGGGGATTTATTTCCTCTAGCCAATGCCGTCAAAAGATTAAAACATGATAACTTGAGTTAGGGGCAATGACCCACTTGATATGGTGAGCTTGACTCTCGTAGAAGGACATTCGACGATACAATTTTTTTCAATAAAAGCTGTAAATCTCAACTTCTGACGTTTTCTTGTTTACTCCGCGAGATCCTTGAAAACATTGCATACATATATCATACATATCATTGCATAAACAGGTATCAAAGTATGTGTCTCATGTTCTCGCTGTTTATTTTAGCAATGGCTCTAAAACAAGACAACAAAGATCTCCAAATTCAAGAGGCTCAGTTCATGGAAATGTTCCTAAACCTATACAAGGGACAAGAAGAGTTGAAAGAACTCATCGCTGGGAACCTGGCTAAGAAAAATCCTGAAGACAATAAGGACGAATGGTTCGAACAACTGCAAGATGAGGTTGAAGCAATGAGAACCCAGATGCTGGGGAAAGTGGCTCTTATCCAAAGCCTAGCCCGGGGACAAGAAGAGTTGAGAACCATTATCAACAAACTTCATCAAGATGGATACAACCGTATGAATCAAGCAGTCGAGGCTGGGGACCAAGTCATTGATCAACCTCCAAGAAGACAAGAGTTTGGTTTGGTGAAGAGTGGACCTTTGCAAATTGATACTACCTTACAGGTCCAACAATAACCTCGCCAAAAATAACGGGTTAATCAGAGTAAGCCAGATACATCCAAGAGGAAATTTACCAAACTCAACATGCTGCTGTCTCAAGCTTTACAACACATGTTGAGGATGAATCTGGTTACGTTGATAGGGCCTCATCCGAATCCCAAGACTTCTTCGCCTAACTAGAATCCTGATGCAAGGTGTGCATATCACTCCAACAGTCTGGGGCATGATACTGATGATTGTTGGATGTTGAAATATAAAATTCAAAACTTGATTGATGAAGGAGTGCTGGAGTTTACACAAGATGGTCAGGCTGAGATCTTCTGCCATCCTTCAAAGGCACGTCATCTGAAGTGACAAGATCATACGAAGAGGCCTTTGTTCATTAGAATTTTCAATTTGTAATTTTATTTTGATTTGTTCGAACATTTATTCATATCAAACCTTGTTATTTCATCAATGCATCGCGTATGTTTGTCTTAAATCAATTCATTCGTATTCACTATTTCAAAACTGCGTTCTTACTTCCTTTTTGTGATATTTGACTCTTGATTAAAAGCTGTAAGCCTTTAGAGGGAGGATGACAAAAATGATACCACAATCTCTACAAGATGCTTTTGAACAGACCCCACTGACGATGTACAGACGTTGTTTCAAATTCCAAACAGTGGAGTTATAAGGAAGATAATCCCTAGTCAACCCCTTTGAGCCTAAGAAGTAGGAGTTTTCTTTTCACACAAATTAAAACCCTTAATCATAACTTGGGGCAGGTTAGTTTCTTAGTTAATTCAGATGCGCATTCAGTCGCAATATTCTACTTCATACATAATGAATGGCATCAAAGACGTCCTTCCAAATCAAAACGCGGTGATGGTTCCGCATAGTCATTAATAACAGGCAGTCATTATCTCTCAAAATGAAAGCCCACTAAGTCAAAACCTATAAAGGAGACTTAAGAAAAAAACTAGGGCATCCCGCTGGCTGTAATCACAAAAGAAACAGTTCAGGAAAAAGAAGGAATAATAATTAAAAAAAGAGGTCCTACCAATCCTCGACAAAATAAAAAGATTACAAAATGACTACCTCTTCCAAATAAACTTTCAGTATCCGAACCATCATCAGATCATTAAGGATAAGATGCCAGACTCAATGGGGATCTAAATGCACAACTAGCTGAGCATAGAACTGAAGAACATCATGAAGACTTGGTTGGGTACAAATAAAATTTGAGCCTTTATCCTTTGTTTCTTGAACCGTGAACCAGACCACATTATAACCCTTAAAAGTCCTAGCTGAAGCATGGGTTATTTTGAAAGCATATTGTTACAAAAGGTATCTTGACTCCTGTAGGGTTCGCTATAAATCCCGAGTTGATATCACACTTTTACAAAATTTGTTTGTTTTACTAAAAAATGAATTTTCAAACTTCAAGACAGACATAAGCTTTGTATTCTTAAAATACCATTGTTTGCATATGACTATTTGTTCAACAACAGAGAAATTCGCACCACGGATATTCAGCGAACAAAGATCTTCTCAATGAATAGAATCACCTCGGACGGAAAGACATTCCATTGGCAGGCCTTTCATAATCAAGGGGCATAGCATGATGTCCAGCTGATCTGGGGCAGTAAAGCCAAGGTTCAAGGAATCGGTCAAAATGCCAAATAGCCAGGGGCAGATCTCCATCTGAATCACTTTGGGCATTGGGCATGAATTCCAGCAACGAATCATGTGCCATTAAGAAAACATCTTGACAGTAATACAACACAACACTATGGACGGTGACAACTCCCTACATCCTGAGAACGTGGACATAGTCAGAAAAGACCACGCATGAAAAAGACCCGCTAGGTCGACTGGTTTAGGCAAAAATAAGGGCATCCCGGTGAACCAAAAAAGTTAGGGCAAAAATTAGGGATAAAAACAAAAAAAATCTGTATACCCGGCAAGTCGAAAACTTGAAAAGGTGTCTTGGGAAAAAAAGGGTATCCCGGTGGACTGAAAATCTGAAAAGACAGTCCAGACAAAAGTTAGGGATTAAAGCGTACGACCATGTCCCGAAGACTTATCATTCTGATTGGTAGTTACCAAACACCTCATGAGTTGGAATAACACTCAAGCTATCCACAAAGCCTCTGCAGGTACTTTCTCCAGCATGTACAGGGGCAGAAAAGTCCTAATGCAAAGTCACCTCCATATCCTCAGCTTACAACCTATTGATGTCAGGTGTTCTCATACCCTCTCGGCAGAGCAAAATCTCCAAATTATTGCTCCAACGAAAACTCCCCAGTGAAGTCTCCAAGCTTCTCAGGATTCCCCAAGCAGATTACAGAGTTTCCCTTCCCCAACGGAAACATTCTGAATAAACCAGATTCTCATCTAGAAACAGTTCAGGTACGATCCAGACACGGATGTCATCTTGACGCTTACTCCAGATTCTCATCTAGAAACAGTTCAGGTATGATCCAGAAACGGATGTCATCCTGACACTTACTCCTGATTCTCATCTGGAAACGGTTCAGGTACGATCCATAGACGGATGTCCTCCTGACACTTATTTCAGATTCTCATCTAGAAAAGGTTCAAGTACGATCCAAAACGAATGTCATCCTGATACTTATTCCAGACTATCTTCTAGCAACATTTCAATGCACAAAGCTTTCCTTCCCCAAACAGGAGTTACTTTCCCCATCAAGATCCCTTCAAAGAGCCGATATCTATATTCCCCAGCCGAATTTTATAATCACAAGCGGTTCATAAAGTGTTCTCTCGAGTAGAGTTAATTTCTCTGAATACAGAAGCTAAATCCCCAACAGAGTTTATTCCTCCAACTACGGAAGTTTATCCCCCTAGCAGAGTTTATTTCTCCGAATCGGTAAAATCTTCCAGCAAAGCATCTCCTCTCTCGAACAGAGTTATTCCCCCGTAGAGTTATTCTCGAGCAGAGTCTCTCCCCGGTAGAATATTCACAAACAAAATGGAGCGAATACATCATATTCATCTCCATTCACCATCCCCAGCGAAAGTAGAAGAACTACTTTTTCTACAACGGTCATGAATTCAATTTCCAGTATTCTTCAGCAGCAGTCAGTGATTTATTTTCCTATACTCAGATTTGTCACAATAGCATTTCATGTTCATACATCATGACATGCGCATACATATTGCATACATCATAATCTCATTTATTTTGAGAATGTCATCACACAATGCATTTCATGCATTACATATAATTAATCCTGTACCTTTTTAGGAAAGATGGTTATCATCAACAATTCCAACAGTTCAAGATTAAATCCATGAAGCCATACATGTCATATCTGCAGACGACTAATGGAAATCCGTTCCTGAAACCAAACGAGTCAACTAATCTACGTGATCAAATGGGGCAACCCTACTATCCAAGTTTCTTCTCATAGCCCTACTATCCGGGCTTTCATTTCGAAGTAATCCTACTATCCAGGTTCCTTCTCAAAGCCCAATTATCCAGACTTTCATTTCGAAGTAACCCTACTATCCAGGTTCCTTCTCATAGCCCTACTATTCAGGCTTTCATATCGAAGTAACCCTACTATCCAGGTTCCTTCTCATAGCCCTACTATCTAGGCTTTCATTTCGAAGTAACACTAATATCAAGGTTCCTTCTCATAGCCCTACTATTCAGGCTTTTATTTCAAAGTAACCCTACTATCCAGGTTCCTTCTCATAGCCCTACTATCCAGGCTTTCATTTCGAAGTAACCCTACTATCCAGGTTCCTTCTCATAGCCCTACTATCCAGGCTTTCATTTCGAAGTAACCCTACTATCCAGGTTCCTTCTCATAGCCCTACTATCCAGGATTTCATTTCGAAGTAACCCTACTATCCAGGTTCCTTCTCATAGCCCTACTATCTAGGATTTCATTTCGAAGTAACCTTACTATCTAGGTTCCTTCTCATAGCCCTACTATCCAGGCTTTCATTTTGAAGTAACCCTACGACACAAGTTCCTTCCCATAAGCCCTACTATCCAGGATTTCATTTCGAAGTAACCCTACTATCCAGGTTCCTACCCATAAGCCCTACTATCCAGGCTTTCATTTCGAAGTAACCCTACTATCCAGGTTCCTTCTCATAGCCATACTATCCATGCTTTAATTTTGATGTAACCCTACTATCTAGGTTTCTTCTCATAGCCCTACTATCCAGGCTTTCATTTCAAAGTAACACTAATATCCAGGTTCCCTCTCATAGCCCTATTATCCAGGCTTTCATTTCGAAGTAACCCTACTATCAAGGTTCCTTCTCAAAGCCCTACTCTCTAGGATTTCATTTCGAAGTAACCCTACTATCAAGGTTCCTTCTCATAGACCTACTATCCAGGCTTTCATTCAGAAGTAACCCTACTATCCAGGTTCCTTCTCACATCCTTACTAATCCAGGCTTTATCTCGAAGTAACCATACTATCCAGGTTCCTTCTCTTTTATGTCCGGACAACAGTTTACAACACTGTAAAACTTGGACCCGACCAGATACGGTCGATTTCATATTTCCCCAGTAAGTCGTTGTGAAGCCTGGAATGCAACCAGATAGCAGTCAGCCTTATCATCCTCAACTAGTCACTGTGAAGCCTAGATCCTGACTAGATAAGCGGTTCACTCCCGTCTCCTCAATTAAGAGATGACTCCCTAGTAGAATAATTGACAATTGAAGCTCCTAGACTCTATTCCCAAGACAAATACCAACATTCCTCAGCAAAGTCCTCCCTAACAACAAGAACATGAATTCCCACAAAGGAATATATCACGAAATCATAATTATTCTGGATGGCATCTTTAAGCCCATCTCCGATGACTCTCCGTCACATTCTCAGGATGGCGTCTTTAAGCCCATCCCCGATGAATTTCAGTCATCTTCTCCAAATGGCATCTATAAGCCTATTCCTGACATTATCTACATAGTTAAGCATCATTACATATGAGTGCAAATTTCTGGGCACTCTAGTGTTCAGTCATCTTCCACCTTCAGATCACGAAAGGAAGTCAAGCCAATCTAAATCTTCAGGTTTAAGAAGATTGAACAAGGGCAGCTGTTGTACCCCAAAATTTACCCTCTTTTTATACACGCATATTATCGATTTTATGGTTATGGAATAAAGGTATATTTATCAAGCTTCGTCAGGTTACAAGTGACGTTTATTTCGCCAATGGATGTTATCAGAGTATTTTCCGTATTGAAGATCGGTTCGCCGTTTTGCAATGATTCGGGGTTCAAAGAATCACAAGCCCAACCTGGCGCGTCATATTCAGGTGTTCTTTCGCCAAGATATCTTTGATAATGTATTCTCAAATTCAGGTTCGGCTCAAGAGTCAATTCTTTAAAGAAGGTCTCCGAATGTGTGAGTTTTCTCGAAGAAATATGGTGAAAAAGTGTGCTGAAAGTGAAATTTTTACGCACTAAAAAATTCATTACTTGAAGATCGTGGCTTTTTTTGAACCCATTCCGGTGGCTAAAATTCCGTCTTGACGTCATCTACATTTTCATCTCTCATGGATGGAAGCCAATTTCAATAAGAAGGTCTTCAAAATGCGGTTTTATCAAGTATTTTCGTACAGAAAATTTGTGACAGAAGTTTATTTGCATCATGTTCAGATAATCATAACCTGGTCGATTTTCATCGTATCGAGCTGGTTCCGGCGCCAAAATTTCCCAAATGAAGTTGCCTAAGTTTTCACAGGAGGTATTGAGTTCGAACAATATCAAAAGGCCTTCGTATTTTCCCAGAGTGCGCATAACGCGCCGAAAATCCTGAATGTTGAATATTATTTCATCTGGGTCGAAACTTCGAAAATTCATCACTCGGTCAATTTTTATCGGATCAGGTCCATCTTTTTACACAAGGTCACTGACTCATAGATCTACAACTTTGTTTCCAAGGTCGAGATCGGGTTCTGCTTCGATCAATACCAGTTTTTTATTGAAGAAAGTGTCAGAGTTGACACTAGAGTCCAAAATATGTCTGAGGCGAAACTTCAAAAATTCATAACTAATTTACCATTTATCCGATTGAGTCTATTTTCGGATAGGAGTTAGTTCTCGATGTCGGCTACATTTTGTTTTCACATTTCAACTTCAAAAATTGCACTTAAGACCCTGTGATTTAGCCTGGAACATGACAAACTCAAGTAAATAAAAATATGCACTATTGCTTGTAGTTATTGGAGGCCCAATTGCACATTTAAAGCCCATTTTTTTTCTCTCTAATTTCCATTATATAATCACATTCTTTTCACAGAACCAGGACGATGAGAAAGAAAAAAACGTTCGCCACAACCCTGTCAAAGTATCAAATTCTTTCAAGAATTCTAAAAATCTTGAAATCCTTGTTACAAACCCCCATCTCACTACAAACAAACTCCCTTCTCACTGCTTCTCCACTAAGGGTAAGGTTGGTTTAATCTCCATGATCAAAAGGATGTAGAAGCATCCATACATTCCATATCGGTTTTAATATTACAAAATGTCATATATTTATTTTCTTTGTATTTCATGGTATACTAATTTGTTTAATGTGTCTATGAGATTCAACACTACAGGTTTGACCATTATGGTCCCATGCAAGTTTATTACAAAACACTGAGGCCGAATCATAACAACCACCAATGTATGGCAAGGCAGAAATCCTGAGGAGGTTAAGGTAACCATCTGTCTGTTTAAAACTTTTTTCATAAAACCTAATATTTTTTATAAACCTTTGATTTTTTATAATAAACTTGAATAATTAATTTTAGGTTTTTTAATTTAATTTTAGATTTTAAATTAATTTTTGGTTCAATAACCACCCCTATTTTTATTTTTAACCCTATTTTCCATTTATGTTTCTTCCCCTATCTATTTTTTTGGCAAACTTAATTCTTTTTTATTAATCATTACACATAATTGTTTTTTAAAAAACCTTTTTTTAATTAAAATTAATTAGGTTTTAGATTTTTTTAATTAACCTTTTTTTTCAAAATTAACTTTTTTTAATTAAAATTAATTAGGTTTTTATATTTTTTTAATTAATCTTTTTTTTTTTCAAAACTAACTTTTTTTTAATTCAAACTAATTAGGATTTAGGTATTTTAATTAACTTTTTTCAAAATTAATATTTTTTTTATTAATTAAAAATAATTGGATTTTTTAGGTTTATTTAATTAATTGTCATAAATCATTTTTCATAAAAAAATCACCAAAATATTTTCTTTGCTATTTTCATTTTATTTTTATTTTCCTAGATAAAGTGTATAGGGCGCGTTCAACTGTAATAGCGTAACTTTATTTTTCCCACTTTTTTTTTATCATTATCATGTAATTGCTTTTGGGATGTAATAGTTTTAGGATTTCTTTTCCGCACTCTTCACTATTATATAACTGCCCCAAAGCTCCGTAATAGCTTAGGTTTACATTTTCGCATTTACCTTCAGCTACTATATTTTATGCAATGCTTAGATTAATAGGACTGTATGAGAAGATAAAAATGAACGATAGAAAACCCTAATTGCAAGATAAATAACAGAATTAAATCATTTGCACACTTGCACCCTTAGGGTATACCTCACTTGGTTGCTTCGGAAAATAATGGTCATGTCCCTCGAACGTAGGGATATCTTAGAAAAGACCCTCGGTATAAAAGTCATCATAAAGATCATAGTCCTTCAATGTCCCTCGAGTTGCCTACGAGAAATGATCTTGTCCCTCGATGTTGCCTACCAATATATGATGACAGTCCCTTCGAAATGCTAAGGTATCCTTATATGCTTCCTTCAATGACTATTTCATCCCTTTCGATAGTCCCTCAAATTCCAACGACGGTGCTACCTATTCCTTAATAATAGGACGACGCTGTCTAAAGGAAAACGAACATACTTTTTCGAGTAGGTAGATTAGTTCCTAGGTACTTGCTCAAACAAAATTTTCCACACCAACACTTTTTAAAACAATTTTCAAAACAACTTCGTCACACTCTTGAGGACCGATACAAGGGTTATCACGAAGTTAAACAAAAACTTTTCAAAGCATACACAAGCAATTTCAAAATAAGCAATTACCTAAGAGCCCATGAAAAACCATGGATAGAAACGATGCTAACACCTTCCCTTTCTATAATCTACCCCTTGTACTCAGAAACATCTCGAAAAAGGTTTTTTCTGTTCTTTTTCCTTTTCCTTTGATTGGATAAAATAAAAGTCGGTGGCAACTCTTGCTTACCACGACATTTGCGAATACAAAATGCAAACCAGTATTAATAGTCGGTTCTGCCACTGTATCACATGGGTAAAGTACCTATTCTAGGATGTCTGATCCTATGTTTGGTTGGGTTTTTGTGACCTGTGATCTGAGTTATGGACACAGTTGTGACCTGTGTTTTGAGTTACCAAGGGTGGTGGTTGATTTGGTATTAAGTTTCCTCTTATGCTCTAGGTTGGTGTCTGGTTGCTTATTAAAATTGATTAAGGGTTCTCTTATGCCACCATTGGTCTTCTATGATGAGAAGAGGTTCCTTGGTTGAGGGGGAGTGTTACCTATATTCTTCCTCATGTACACCAAATGACTTCGGGACTTTCTACTCCTTGATCCTGAGGTTACTGTTCTTTGGTGTTGAAGTTCTTGCTGCAGTGGAGTTTCTATGAAGACGATGTCGAATATGATTTCCTAACATCAATGTGCTTGTGAAGACTTACTCAATATTTCTATGCTACCGTGTCCAATAGTTACTGAAGACTACTGCTGGAGGATTGTATCTTTTATTGCTGTAATATGAGTTGTAATTTATATTATTTTTTTTAGCCAAAACATGCCAAAGGGGAAGATTGTTAATTCTCTATTTTCAGGATTGGCATTAGTTTTTAAAAAAAAAATAGCAGCAATATGTTAAATAGGATGTGATTACTTGCTATTAAGAACAGGTGGAGAAAGAAGTCCTACTTTATGTTGAGACATGTTGATTTGAAGTCTTTCAACATCTGGAGCAACATGTCAGATAAGGTGTCCTATGTAGGGTCATGCGACATCGCGCCTGAGCTGAGCTGAGCAATTGGATTTTGTTATGATTTAACATATGCACAATATTCTGGGAATATTATGAAATATCATGTAGCATTGATTTATAGGTCTAGAAGAATCAAGAATAACATTGAAGAATATTGAATTTCTAAATAAGGAAACTTTTTAGGAAAGATTTGATTGAAGACTTGTTTTGTAGTAGAATCTTCTGCTGATTTGTAACAGCCAAAGTGTTGTGATTTGAAGCCCAAATCCAGTTGGGAGATAAGTTATAAATAGGAGCATTGTAACCTAAGAAAGGTACCAACTGAGAATTAGAAAGATGTAATCATTAGGGATGAGTTTGCACCACTCTCTAGGAGAGTTGGTTGTGTGATCCACTCGACATGTGAGTTGAATTGTGTTCCTTGAGTTGCAAGGTTCTGTTACCACTCAAAAGTCTTTAGGTAATGAGTTTATTATTGTTCTCCTCGAAGCTATGAAGTAAGAGTGAGTATTATTCTTGGAGGAAGCTTTTAAGTAACTCCAAGTTGTGTTCTTGTCAAGTGTCTTGATGAGTACTGTAATGGAAGTGTGTCTTCCTATTTATTATCCAATCATTGTCTGTGATTGATGAGGGATTGAGGAGGGTCTCATATTTAGGTGAGTCTTAGATATAAGTATAGCAAGAGTAGTGATTAAGTAAGTAGATCATAAACTGGTATGTTTGTTGTAGGGTCTATGAATTGATACTATCATAGTGGACTTGTCTCTGGCTTGGTATGCCCCCAGAGTAGGAGAATAGCTCCAAACTGGGTTAACAATTAATGTGTGCTGTTTATGCTTTTAAGTATTGTTTTATATTTTTTATACCTTGCTTGTGTTGTTTCAGTCAGATCAGATGTCCCAACATGTCATAAGACATCTGATGTCTGATATACAAGAATTTCAAATTAAAAAAAAATTGAATTAACAAATTAAATGATGCGATAATGATTGATTTAACCCCGATTTAAGGAATGTAATTAGTTTTTAATTGGTTATTTTCGTAAAAATGGCGGTAATCAATTTTTATATATTGATATTATAAGTCATTTGGCTACTGTGCATCAAATTAGTTCTTGAAACAACGCGGTCGGAACCTGTCATCTGGATGTTAATAAACCATCAATTAAGTTGCCACCGAACGTCTTTTATCCCACCGACAGGGAAACGTAAACATCGAGAAAACCTGAAAAGGGAGAAATCATAGTCTTTCGACTGAGAGATCAGGTAAGGGAGTCTGTTACACCAGGGGAAGGTATTAGCACCCCCACACGCCCGTAGTACTCTACGGTATCCACTCTTGTTGTCTAATCTAATGGGTGTGGTCTAATCCTATGTTTATGGCTTACAACTAAAAAGGGAATGCATGCGAAAGAAAAAGAAAACAATGTAGGGAAAATAAAAGTTGTGCTCGATCGAGCCCTACCCCAATGGCGGGAAAACTTCACAGGAGTGGATAAACTAGATGCTCTGGGAGCTGCACTCTGCTGACCCGGGCTAAAACCAAGACCAAATTTATTAAACTTTGGAGTAACATCTAGCACCTGACCCCAACCATCAGGGTTACCACCTTCCACCACAGCTCTCGCATCCTTGAGAGAAGACATAACAGTTTCTGGTTTCTTTTTCTGTTCTGGAGGAGGAAATTGACAGCATGAGCTGTTTCAAATGCCTGAAACGGAGTCTCATGTATCTCGCCTTCAACTTCAACATAGCGGAATTATGTCAAATGACTTACGATGTACTCTTCCTCGCCGCACACATTTATTACCTTTCCCTCCGCGAGATACTTGAGTTTCTGGTGAAGAGTAGAAGTGACTGCTCTTGCTCTATGAATCCACGACCTCCCCAACAAATAACAATACGCTGGCTGTATATCCATCACAAAAAATGTAGCCGTGAAGATGCAAGGACCAACCTTGATTAGTAACTCCACCTCCCCAAACACTGACCTTCGAGACCCATCAAACGCCTTCACCATCAAATCACTAGGGTGCAACTCTAGTCCAGAATAATTAATCTTCATCAATGCTGACTTGGGAAATACATTCAAAGACTATCCTGTATCCACCAAAACCCGGGATAAAGTAGTTCCCCTGCACTCCATTGAAATATGCAATGCTTTGTTATGGTCTGGTCCCTCCGGAGGAAGATCAAAATCTGTGAAGTCCAGACCATTCCCAGCAGATATGTTAGCACAAACATTCTCAAACTGATTGACTGGTATCTCATGTGGCACGAACGCATTCTTTAACAACTTCATCAAAGCATTTCTGTGAGGTTCTGAATAAATCAACAGAGACAAGATAGACATCTTAGGAGGAGTATGGCTCAGATGATCAATTATGCTATAATCACTCTTTCTGAAAATTCACATTAACTCTTCAACCTCATCGAGAACTGAAGAAGCTTCTGGTATCGGAATTGGTTGAGTCACATTGGCTGGCGTAACCCTTGGATTACCAATCGTCGCCTACTGTTTTCCTTTTTCTCTTGCGGAAGCATCTGCCGCATCTTGTACATTGGAAGGACCAAATACTCTCCCGCTTCTTGTTATTCGACCCACACCAGAAAAGTTATGAACTTCCCCTTCATTATCTTCAGCATGTTCTTCCTCAGACGAACGAGTACTTACCTCCTGCTTCACCCCATGGTAATTAACATTGGCACCGTAATGCCATGGGATGGCCTTCTCACTGGTGTACGACATGGGACCAGGTACCGTGATCATCAAAGGAGGCGCCTTAGGTGGGGCAGGAATGCGCACAGGGGTGTAAGGAATAGATACCACAACAACATCTTCTTCGGTAACCTTGCGGTAGCTCGGTTTCCTATCAAACTGCAGGGAACCTTCCTTTATCATCAACTGGATACCGGATTTTAAATCATCACAGCCCTTTGGTTTCTCTCTACACTTGGCACACTCTGAAGTACATCCCGGGAAAATATAATTGTCAAGCAAATACCTCTTAACATAGCACAACGGAGTAGTTACTTGTTCCCCATTCATGATCAAATTCAACATTTCACCGTTATCATCAATCATATTAAAAACACCCCCTCCATGCCTAGGAATTGGGTTCTGAGTAACATTCGGACCAGTCACTGGAGTAAACTCAATTGCCTTAGCATCCAACAAGTCTTGTACCTTGCACTTCAATGCAAAACAATTGTCAGTAGAATGACCAACACCGCCTGAATGGAATTCTCACCTTGCATTAGCATCATAATTAACAGGAAGTCTTGCGGGTGGCGGTGGCATATTCCTCAAACTGATCAACTTCAAATCAAGCAAATGGTGGAGTGTTTCAGTAATAGTTACTGGCAAGTGATCAAATTTTCTGGGCTATCTCTGTTGTTGATTATTATACTGACGGGGAGCATCTTACTGCCTTTGTTGTTGAGGAACTGCATTCGGTCTTTGATGCGGAGGAGCATTAACAGGAATAGAAACAACATTGATTTGTTGGTGCTGACGATCCTCTCTTCTTCCTCTATGAGAGTAAACCGCACTTGCGTCGCCTTCCCTTTTCTTAGGGTAAGTGTTGAATGGTTTCTTACTTCCCCCGGATGAGCCACTAGAACCTCCAATCTGAATTTTCCCCAATTTCAAACCTACCTCAATTCTTTCACCAGCCATAACCAAGTCTGCAAATCCTGCCGAAGCACTTCCTATCATGTGCTCATAGAACGGACCTTGCAGGGTACTCATAAACATATCAATAAGTTCTCTCTCCATGAGTGGAGGTTAAACCCTTGCAGCCAACTCACGCCACTTCTGAGCGTATTCCTTGAAAGACTCTTTTGGTCCCTGCGACATATTTTGTAACTGAGTGCGATTAGGCGCCATATCCATATTGTACTGATAATGTTTGACAAAGGCCCGAGCAAGATCATTCCAGCAACGAATATGAGTATTTTCCAACTTCATGTACCACTCCAGGGATGCCCTAGATAGGCTATCCTGGAAAAAGTGAATCAAAAGCCCCTCATCTTCTGTATGCACCGACATATTTTAGAAATAAGCAGTTGCATGAGTAATAAGACATGACATTCCGTTGTAATTTTCAAATACAGGAGTCTTGAATTTTGGAGGAACCTTCGCCCCAGACACCAACCCGAGATCATTTGCATCCATATCAAAGACTCCTTGCCCTTCCACAACCTTCAAACGCTCTTCTAATAACTGATACTTCATATCCTCAACCTGAACTTCCGACTCTGAATGCCGAACAGAAAACTGATCTTTGTCCTGATCAAAGGCATAATCCTGCTCCTGATAATTCCTTACACTGCCTTGATTAACTCTTCTGTTCCACACAAGACATGGTCCAGGAGACGGAGGAAACTTCCCTACGTTACGCACAAAAGGGTTTCCAGGCATCCCGTGAAAATTTTCAGCAGGCTGATCTTGCACATCCCCCAATCCTACAGAAATGTCTTGATAGAGCCCTTGATTTCCACCATCCCTTGGATAGCGGCACTGGTTGTTGACAATGGCAGCTAGTTCCTCCTGTCGGCGATTCAAATTGATGATGACCTCCATGAACTGGGTCATCTTAGTAGCCATCTGGGCCCTCATCTCAGCGAGTTCAGCTTGAACCTGCTCCATTTGTCTTGGCAAATTGTTTCTGGTGGAATACCGATGAGTAGTCGTCTTGAATTCTGAATAAGAAAAGTAGAAGAATAAGAATACCGTCTTGAGATGACCTGTAATTTTATGAAATGCATGATATGCATGATATGTTTGTCATTTCCGGGCATTCAAGAGTCCTTTTATTCATCGATCACGGGGTGCGGCCAAAGATAAAACATACAATCAAAAGGAAAAAAGGGATAAATAAGACAAATACTTCAATTGTTTACAAACAAAGAAACGACATCCGAGTGACTTTGGACATTTAAGAGTGTAGCGATAAACAACAAAATACATGTTTCAAAGTAAACTTAACAAAAACTGAATAATAAAAACAAACAAATGGTCCCTTCCACCAATCCTGGGGGTGACCAAGTACACCAAAAGTAAATAACAAAACTAAATCTCCGAAACAAGACACGCTTCAAGGTGTTGACAATAATCTTCAAGCTTGGCTTTCTCCTTCAAAAGTTACGATGTGACTACTTTACTTTCTCGGAACCGATCCTCTGCGACACGCCTCTGGGCTACTTCCTTCTTAAGCTGAGCATCTTTGTCTTTGAGTTGTTTCTCTAGGTTCTGAATCTTCTTCTTGTAGCTATTCTCAGATGCCTGAAGCTACTGGCATTCTTGCTAGGTATGACTCAACTCTTCTTCCATTTCAGCATGAGACCTCTTCCTAAAACTGGTTGCATCAGAAGTTTCCCCTTGAGCTTCTTTGAGTTTGCGAGCTAAGTCGGTCCTTTCTTGATCTAACCAATAAAGTTTCATCCCTGCCTCACGTCCTCTCTCACGAAGTTGAATGTTCTCAACATGAACCTGGGTGAACACCTCGGTAGGCACCGTGTTACTCAGAACAGTAGGAGGTTGCTCACATATAGGAGCCGACCTTGCAAATGGTAACCGTAAAATCTTAACCTTGGCTTTAATCCATTCAAAGTAAGGAACTCTAGCAATAGGAACCTTCTTGCCCAAAGTAGTTCTATCCTTTTTGTGGATTCCTTTCCAAGAACTTATCACTCTTTTCAACATCACAGGATCACTCCCTCTAACAAAATACACAGATTCAGACACCTCTTCAACCTTTGGAGCTCCATCCATTGCATATCCCAATTGACGATAAGCAAGCACATGATTATAATTGATACACCCCTTAGATCCTATGAGGGGAACATTAGGGAAATATATGCAGCTAGTGATAATACTTCGTACTTCCCCATGTCATAATTCCACGAGATATCAAATGAAGTGAGGTTGACAAGTCTTGATGACCATCAGAGAGAATGCCTGATATCCACAAAAGGACCACTTACTGGTAGGTGCAATTTAAACCATTGATATAACATCGAATGACATAAACTTACATTACCTCCTTTTCCATGCCTGAAATGAATGGTGTAAAGAGTATCTGCCAAGAGTGTCGGTATCGGGTTCTTGCTTCTAAAAACACAAATGGCCGCCAAATCCACAAAATTTCTCTTGCGAGGGAAGAGGATGGTCCCATATATCATGAGAGCAAATAGAGTGCTGAAGTCACTCCAATTCCCTTTATTTGCCCAGTCTTCCGCTTTCTTCACTAAGAAATCCAAATAAAACCATGTAGCATCCTCACTTGATTTCCAATTGTCTTTCACCTCTTTCCAACTCAAATGAAGAATTTCAGCAATAACTTCGAACTTTGGCTTCTCCAACACTTGGACAAAAGGAACCTCATCGGGCAACTTGATATTAAGTAGGTATGCGTACTCTTCTAGTGTGGGGACCAGTTGATAATCTTGAAAAGTAAAACACCACAATTCCTTATCATAGAACTGGAAGAGAGTGATCATAGCCATTGGGTCAACTGGAGTGTTAAGAATTAGTAACAAATTGCCATAATTTTTGTTGAAATTACTCAGAACATCACCCTTTAGATAAGAACTCAACCTCTTCAATTCAGACACATGAATAGTAGGAATATGATAAGAGAAAGTATGCCTGGTGGGATCTTTAACATGAACTAAATCAAACTCATCTGATGGGAGGCTAGCCATTTCTGATGGAAAGAAGACTCTCGAATCTCCCTGGAAGATGACATGAACATGCTAGTTATTTTTTATACATAATTTTTTTAGAAATAAATATGCTATGATGCAACATGACAGGATCAAAGTTCATACTGGATAATGGCTGGACAATTACAGAACAGAACCACCCAAGATCAAAAGAAAATCCCAAAGCTTCACAACTATCATGGGAACCTGAATCACCTTTGCAACACACAGTCACCAACAATACCTGTACCTGTAAGAAAAGTTTTCTCGCCCCTCTCACGGGTTTAGCCTAGGTCAAGGTAAGGTCAAAAGCCAAATCAGAGTACAAGAGCTCGAATGTCGGTATCATCATACGATAACACCTATCCGAACTACCTCCGAAGTCATGGGTCTCATGGTCAGGTCTACAAAGCATCCGCCTCATAGCTGCCATGGCCACTCTATTCCTAGTTCCTATGGAATTCACTCATAGCCTGGGTACGAGGCCTTTTACCTCATGGAACAACCCACCCACCAAGAAAACCAGAATCCAAACAGTCCAGCCAAATCCAGTATGCAGAAAGTAAAGCGCACATAGGATGCAATGCAGACAAATAAATATGCAAAGAGGTAAAAATAAACACCCAAAAAGAAAACAAACAAGAGCTAGGATCGACTCCGGGATGGACCAGCAAGAGGTCAACCTGTCCCCAGTGAAGTCTCCAGCTGAAACAACGTGGCCGGAACCTGTCATCTGGATGTTAATGAAACATCAATGAAGTCGCCACCGAACGTCTTTTATCCCACTGACAGGGAAAGGTAAACATCGAGAAAACCTGAAAGGGGAGAAGTCACAGTCTTTCGACCGAGAGATCGGGTAAGGGAGTCTGTTATGCGAGGGGAAGGTATTAGCACCCCACACGCCCGTAGTACTCTATGGTATTCACTCTTGTTGTCTAATCTAATGGGTGTGGTCTAATCCTATGTCTATGGCTTACAACTGAAAAGGGAATGCATGCAAAAGAAAAAGAAAACAATGTAGGGAAAATAAAAGTTGTGCTCGATCGGGCCCTACCCCAATGCCTACGTATCCCTTTTAAGGAACCAGAGCAGTCGTAGTTCGGCTTACATATTTTGGTTGGTTTGTGTTTTTTTAGTTAAGATAAAAAAAACAGTCAAGATGGAAAAAAATCGAATGAAATAACAAACAAATGGGATGGTCAAACATCAACTAAATAATAACAAAGTATCATGTTAAAGATGGCGAAACATCTAATGATAAAACAATCACACCTAACAATGACATTGAGAGCAAAAGTAGGATAACCAACATGTGCGGTGACGAAACATCGGCTTCAAACAAATGTGTGATGGCGAAACATCGGCTAAAAGATAACAAAGTCATGGCAAAGATGGTGAGACATCAATAAAACGGATGACAAAACATCACACTTAACAATGATATTGAGAATCAAAGTAGGATAACAAACATGTGCGATGGCGAAACATCGGCTTCAAACAAATGTGCGATGGCGAAACATCGGCTAAAAGATAACAAAATATCATGGCAAAGATGGCAACACATCAATAAAACAGATGACGAAACATCACACCTAACAATGATATTGAGAATCAAAGTAGGATAACAAACATGTGCGATGGCGAAACATCGGCTTTAAAATAACAAAATATCATGGCAAAGATGGCAACACATAAATAAAATAGATGACGAAACATCACACCTAACAATGATATTGAGAATCAAAGTAGGATAAAAAACATGTGCGATGGCGAAACATCGGCTTCAAACAAATATGTGATGACGAAACATCGGCTAAAAGATAACATAGACAAAGTAAGATTGGTTTGTATCTTTTACTTTGAAGAAGGGTTTGAGTTCATTAGAGGTGTCTTATGATTTTCCAAGAAAACAATTTTTGTTTTAAGATGCAGAATGCATAGAAAAGGAAAACAACTAAGGGAAACTAACCTAGTACTATCCCTAGTGTTATCATACAGTGGTTGTCCCTAAGGTTGAGGATAAAGGAAAACCCTACCTTAATTAACATGCTAAAGGAAACTTAACAAGACTATCCTATAGGGAACATGCAATGAGAGCGAAGTCGTGATCTCAATTTCCAAATTGAGTGACTCATCGTTCAACAATGAAAAAAGAAAAGCAATAAACATCCTATAGGGAACATGCAATGAGAGCGAAGTCGTGATCTCAATTTCTAAATTGAGTGACTTATCAATAAACAAGTAAAGAAGAAAATCAATAAACATCCTATATGGAACATGCAATGAGAGCGAAGTCGTGATCTCAATTTCTAAATTGAGTGACTCATCGATCAACAACAAACACAACACATGTATTAGACAAAAAACAAGAGGGCCTCCTGACATGTATTAGCAACAGAGGTCCCATGATGCAATCAGAGAACTATGCAAAATGAAAATGGAAGAAAAGAGATAGTGCAATACCAAACGGATAAATATCCGTACCAACTGAGCAAGAATACAAGAAACCCAGAGAACTTCAAGCAAGCTGGCATCAATAGATAAATCAAGTCAGAAATTACACCATAAGGATGTAAGTGATGAGATTATCAGATATGAACAGATCCCGTGGGCAATGTATAGCATTCACAATCTCATGTATATCATGCATGGAATATCAAACCTGCCAAATACAATAGCAGTACCAGTATAATAAGTTGTGTTCCACAAATAATGTGAAACGCAGTAGCCTCAGGCCAAAAGTTGAAACTTTTCTCAAAGTACCTCGCACATTCAACAACCAAGTTAGTATTCCACAAGGTGAATGATGACTCATATAAGGGATGGATGCAACATGATGAAGTGATAACAACATGATAACAATTATCAAACATTAGACATGATAGACAAGAGGAAACAGGCATATACACAATTTGGCCAGAAGAATCAGAGGGATGTTGCTCCTTTCTCTCACCATATTGAATTGACAATTGAATATCAATCAAGGATCATGGGAGCTTGGAAAGAATACAATAAAAGATCATAGAGGTCAGGGGAAAACACATTTCAACCATATACAATTAATTCAATCACAACTTCACAAACACAATAGAAGATGAAACCTACATAATGCATCAAGAAGGTTCAAACCTTTAAACAATGGGGGACTAAATGAAAATACTTGAGTTATCATGGATAATAATAATTAAGATGATCATTAGGTGCCCAATTATAGGCCTCACTCAAGTTCATTGTCCATCAAACAAATTGCAACAAGATATGCAACATTAATTAGGTACATTCACTTCAAAAATACATCAAAAATAGAAACAAGGATCCATAATTTAAACCAAAAATATCTTAATATCTTTGAAGTGTGTAGAAGTCAAAAAGACAATCTTATATTCATGAATGATTGAGGAGGAGATCAGATGAGGCCCAAAGTTCAAAACTAGTTGGCAAAACTACCAAAACTAGACAAGTTTTCAAAATAATTCATTGAAAAATATCAAACCAAGTTAAATAATTCAAGAAAAATGGTTTTCATATCCTCAATACATTCATGAACCCTAATCAAGACTTAAACTCTATTGAAAATTCAGGGCATAGTGGTTTTGAAAATGAAACTTACACCATAAGCAACAAAACCCTAATTTTTGACTTTTAATCTTAAGTATTGATTAAATAAGATCAAAATTCAAACAATTTAAACCAAGATCAACCAAATCACCAAGAAACTCTAAATGTCAGAAAATATATTTTTTCACATTTTTTTAATTAAAGAAAGGCCCAAAATGAAATTAAATTCAAACAATTAGACAATTAAACAAATAATCACATCTCAAAATAGAACTTTTATCAAAAAGTCCGAAAAATGTCCAATCAAAATTATATTCAAATACTAGAATTAGAAACACATATCTCTGATTTTTTGTGGAATTTTTGAATTAAAGGAAATATTAAAATAAAAATTAAACAAACAATTAACAATTAAACTATTATTTAAGAGGAAAAATGCAAACCCTAGCCAAAAATCACCAAAAGGTCAAAAATAAAAATATTTTCAGATTCTATGTTTAAAAACAAGCTTGCATGATTTTTTTGAGAATTTTTGAATCAATGGAAGTATTAAAGTAAAATTTAAACAAAACAATTAACAATTTAAACTTTTGAAATTAAATTTCTAAACAAAAATAGAAAAAATGCTAAACCAAAATCAGAATCAAATTCCACATGATTTTATGAGACAAAAATATTTTTTGTGGAATTTTCCAAATCAAAGAAATATTAAAACAAAAATAAACACTAAACAAGCAATTAATTGAAATCATTAATTTTTGAACCAATCAATACATTTTCAAAAATTATCAAAAAATTGCACAAGGTCAGGAATATTATATTGACTTTGTGATAAGTTTTTCAGAATTTTTCAATCGTTTTTGAGCAAGAAATAAAATTATGGAAATCAATTTATAAAACAAAATTCAAATGAATTAAAGAAACAAGCCAGCCAACCAGAGGAGGCCACGTAATCATCTTCAACCTCTGGCTAGGGCAAAAACACGTGCGTGATCAGGTTCATCATCTCATTTTCCAGTCAACATAACATGCTCAATTCTACACCATTTTTCATGAAATTTCGTGCAAATTAAAGCCAGCATTTCATACTTTAACATGCAATTCGAATCATATCAAATGATTAACCATGGATCAAGAACAGATCGTGCAAAAATGTCAAAAACTCACTGAACAAAAAAAATTTAGATGCATTAATCATGCATATCTCATCAAATTAAAAGCTCTGAAGCTACATAAACACTTAATGAACTTCAAATAACATGATTATGAACTTAAATCATACAATGCACGGCTAGAAATCAAAATCCAAAGTTAAGAATTCAAACCTTTGAGAAAAAACGGATCTACAGTCTCCTTCACTCCAGCTGCAAACCAAGCCTTGATCTACAATCCTTATCACTTGGAGAAGAGAATTCACGAAAAATTAACCAAAATGCGCAACGAAAATGGAAGAATCGAAGAAAAATGCAGAGCAAGTAGCTATGGAGTTTTCTGATTTCAAGGATCAAATGAAGCATGAACCACGCTCAATGAGGCTTGCTTTTCAATATATAAAGCATCAAGAGGAGGGTATGATAGGTTTTTTGCACTAAAAGCCCTTGGAAAGAATGAAATCTTCTTTTGGCCAAAATCAAGTATGCACATGCAGCCCTCAAATCCCTCGTGCGTTGGCTTGCATTTTACGTGCATTTCAGTCCATTTTATCTCAGGAAGAGATTAGCAAAAGAATTAAGACTTAAATCTTGGTATTAAGCAAGTGTTGGTGATTAGGCATTTTCATGCCATTTTTGGCAAGATCACGAGTTTCCCTTGCATTTGCCCATGTGCAGCTCAAGCTTTGGCATGATGGGCATTGGTGCATTTCATATCAGTCATGGGCCAAGTTTGAAGTGAAACAAAAGGCTACAAATCAAGTTATCAAGAATTTTCAACTTGCATGGCATGCATGAATTTAATGTAATGCCTCAAAATTCCAAGGACCAGAACTTGCTCATACTTTTGAATTTTGATAAAAATGATCACAATTTGGAAAGGTATTGAAAAGATCTACAATCCCCTAGTTTTGAGTTTATGCAAATGAATCCATTAAGGTCCTCAAAATTTAGCTTGAAATTCACTAATTTTGGAAAATGACCCATAATTTTGTGACTTCAAAAGACCATAATTCTTGATTCCTTTCCAATTTGGACATGATACCAAAAGGAGTTGCAATATAATCCTCTCAGCTTTCCAAGCATATTTGAATTGTATTTTCTTGATCAAAGGTGAATAAAATATGAATTTTTGAAATTAAGTCCTCATTTTCCAAAATTAGAAACTTTTTGGGCTTCTTTATGAGCAAGTTTCCACCCAAACCTCAATCTCCTTGATCCAATGATCAAAATGGACTTGAAATATGAAAAGTACATCCTTGAATTTATGGTTGGCCAAAAGTTTACTTGGTCAACCCTGACTTTGACTGATTTTGACCAAAATGACCATTTTACCCCTCTGAATCAATTGACCCTCTTCCCTTTAAAATTGATGGTCAAAACTTCAAGCATATGATCTTCCAAACATATAGAGGACATGTGCAAAGTTCCACTTCAAAATTCTCAAGAAACCTTGATGAAATCCCAAACCCTAGTTTTAGTCAACACCTTAGGAGACTGATGAATCATCTTTAAAACTTCAAATCCTCTGGGTATCTTGACCAATTTCTTGTACAAAGACCTTTCACATATCAATGAGATGTTGTAACTTCCAAATCAAGATTTTTACATTGATCAATGGCCTTGATCAAGCAAAACCCTAATTTGACTGGTGAATTAAAAGAGAAATTCTTCTTATAATCAAACATAAACTTCAATCCTCTGATGATCCAAAGAGATGGATAAAACATCTTAAGACATGCAATAACTTTTGAGCTTGAAAGATCCAGAGGTTTTAGATGACAAGATTCTTCTTGAGCAACTTGCCAATGCAATCAACCTTCAAACTTGAGGAAGACTTGATAACAAAAGAACTTTGATCCCATCACAATGTATGAATGCAATGCAATATGATATTCATGATGAAACATAAGCTTAAATCAAGAGGGTAAATTTTGGGGTGCAACAGCTGCCCCTATTCAAATATATTCAACGTGATAAGTGAGAAAAGTGATAACTTTCGAGCGTTCAAAGTTGAAGACGATTGAATACAAAAGAACCTGAAATTTACACTCTTTAAGAAGAAAGAAAAAAGAAGCAGAAGACCCCCAAGACATGCGTCAGAATGGAGCTGTAACGCAGAAAGAAACAGAACAAAAACAAAGAAGAGTAGACGCGACTAGAATTCTGGACAGATGTGCCAGGGAAAAACTGGGCTTCAAAAAGGGGTGAGACAAAACTCAACTGACAGAGTATAGGCAAAACTAAGCTCTGGAACAGAAAACATACGCGGGTGAGGAGACGAAACTCTGAGCGCGACCCAAATCAAAGTGGCTAGAGCGCGTGATTCTAGTATCACTTGCTAATCTCAACTAAGACAGACAGTATGAAGGAAATGAAAGAATCCTAGAAAAGAGGAACAAAAGCGAGACAAAACTCAACTCAATAACTAGTTAGGCGAAACTAAGCTAGATGAGCACCCGGACGGCACTGGATTTCACTTACGGGTAACGAGGCGAAACTTGACCCAAAGCAAAGTGATGAGAGTGCATGGTTCTCAGAGCACCTGCTGGTCTCAGATCAATGGATAAACAGTGATGAAAACTGATAGAAGAATCCAAGGAACAAAAGAGATTGATTTCAGACCTAGGGACGCAGTACGAACACTACACTCGGTAAACGAACACCGCCAAAGGGTCCAAGGTATGAAAGCAAAAATGAGACGAAACTCGAATCAAAAACTAGTTAGGCGAAACTAAGATAGATGAGCACCAGGACGACGCTGGATTTCATGCACAGGAAACTAGGCGAAACTCGACCCAAAACGAGGAGATTAGGGCGTGCACCTAAAAAACCTGCTGAAAGCGAATATCAGGATGACACTGGTATTCGAAAGGTGCATCAATAGATATTGGAATAAACCAGAGAGGATAGTGAAGACTAAACCCGAGAATACCGCGCCAGGGCGAAACTGAACTACAGTCAAGAGTGGACACTCAAACCAACAAATGGTTATTAGTATAAAAAAAGATATTGGTATGGGGAGTAAACTGATATAATGAGGACGAAGACCTTGCTGGAGATTTAATCCGAAGTATTAGCAAATTCACTGGGGATAACAGAAACAATAATGGCTTATGTTCCGATGCATGTTTGAATTCTTTTTATATAGCGTAATGTTCCATATATGGAAATGCTACGCATTTTGGTAGATGCAATGTAATGATGCATGTTTAAAAGTTCCGCTGGGGAATGGCTAATTGAGAAGCCAAATAACCAAGAAGACAGAATCTGACACGACTTGAAAAAATAAATTGCAAAATCCAAAGGAGAGGAGAAAATATGGGGAACCACTAGAGAGGGAACCTTGAAGAGATGAAGCTTCGCGGGGAATAACAACTGAGCAACCAGTAGAACCGGGCCACAAACATTGAGAGGAGCTGCAAAAATAATTTGCAAACTCCTAGAGAAGATCAAGTCGACACTGTAGCTTCTGGAGAGGGACGCTCTCTGAATTTTAGACAATGAGGTAGAAAATCAGGGTAAGACTGTAATCTCTGGAAAAGACAGCGCGCGACCGTGTTAAGGGTGACACCAAGACAAAAAAACCCGACGTGAGGGGTGAAAACCTTTGCTGGGGGAATAAAACTCTGCCGAGGAGACGGGACTTTATCGGGGAGATAAAACTCTGTTGAATATTTTGATTGGAGAGAGATTTTCCTTGGAATGAAACCAAAGAATAGATCATGTAGATAGTCATACAGTATTTCCTTTACTGGGGATAAGAAAAGATCTTAACATAAGGATGCCCCAGTCAACAGACCGGCTGGGAAATGAGAGGTCAAGGAGAGAGATCTCTGTTGGCAATTCTGTTGGAGAGTTAAAACCTCTTCAAAATGTGAATTCCCATTCAAACGACTCCCCTGGGGATATGCAACATATCCAAACTTGAAGTCTCAGAATGAATCTTTTGAAAGTAAATTCCTGGGGCAACAAAACTTTGCTGCAGAACCGAAACTTTACTGGGGAAACTAAACTTCACTGGGGAATAGGGAACTTCCCTGGGGATAAATAGAGTCCCAATCATAAATGGGCTCTGTCCAAAAATTCCCTCCTTGACAATCATTAAGCTCTTTACAGGTGTTCAACGTGTAAACTTTTTTGATGTCAAACAAATGTTTTGCATGCAGGAAGATGTTTATTTTGGGAATGACATACCTGATGCAATGATTATTTAAACCTTGAAGTCAAAAATCCTAACAAAGTGTCGCATCTCTGTTGTGAATGAATCACTGGCCAGAGTGTAAAAATTTTCAAAACTTTTCTTCCCCTTCTCCCTTTTTTAGAAAAAAAAAGAGTCAAAATGCGGGGGATAAGATACCAACGTGGATATACAACACATATTTGGGGAGTTTAGGAAATGTTATCCTGTTGTAGTATGCTTTCGAGTTAAGCCCTTGTTTCAGTTAGGACTTTTGGAGGTTGTAACGTGGCCTGGTTCGAGGGTTTTTTAGAAAAAAGTTTTTCAAGGCTCAAGTTATTTGGTGCCCACCCCCTTCGTGATATTCTCCTGTCCTAAGTTCAGTTGACTTATCACAAGCATTCATCTTTCAAAAGGATTTATATTGGTTGAGTGATCACAATAAATTCTCCAACATGATTGTCACTTAACTTTTGCTGCTTTTGTTTTTTTGATATTATTGTTCCTCTTCTTTTGATGAAAATTTTATTGGATAATCTTTTTCGGCCTTTTAGGCTCTTCTTTTCCCTAACTTTTGCCTGGACAAAATCTTTTGAATTTTGGGAGTCCAGCGGGATGCCCTAACTTTTGCCTAAGCGTCTTGTTTTCAAATTTCTACTTAGCGGGGTTTTTTGTTTATTTCTTATTCATACTTTCCATCTTGAACAAGTCAATATGACTTTAGGTCTTTGACCCTTTCTTTCTTTTTTCTCTTTTTTTTGAAGGAAACAAATCTTCATTCCTTGGTCGGCGAGGGATAACCATTATTGTGTCGGTTCGAACTCAACCTCAGGACTTTATGAGGAAATGAACATCGTGGTTTAGACATCTTTCCTTATCTCATGATGTGAAAGAAAAATGTGGTGATCCTCAGATGGGACATTCCTTCTGAAATTTGAATGTTTGGTCAAATTAACTGAACATCTAACCTTCCCCTGGTTAAAAAGGGTTTTTTTTAACGGAAAAGAAAATCCTACTTCGAAGGCTCAGAGGGGTTAACGAGGGTCTAACTCCCTTATATCTCCAGTGTTTGGAGATTGAAACAATGCCTGTACATCGTCAACGGGGTTCTACTCAAAAGCATACCACTACAGCCATCACTTTTAGCTAAACTCCTTCCTCCAAACTCTTGGCTAAGCAAAAGAATTGGCACAGTTGGTATCAAAATGCCCGAAAAATCGATTAAAGAGTGATACTGGATGGATTAAGTAAAATGAAACTTTTTTTTTCAAGGCAAAGATATTCAACGCATCAAGACTGACACTCGGCTATAAACAAAATCCTATATGCAGACAATGTTAAAACAATCAATCAAGATAACACATGAAAGTGAGACAACGAAACATAATAAAAGCCATTATGGGGAAGAAATATCTCTAACTAGGTTCTTCGATCTCGCCGACCTGCCGTAATCTTGATATTACCCTGACCTATGACCTTTACCAACAACACGGAGTTGTGAAACAAAATGGCAAGGCATTCGCCAATAAAGTGAATGAGAATCCCATCAAACATATAACCAAACATGTCCCTTGCACAGTAGTAGTTGTGTTTGTTATCCGTATTTCAAACGATCATCTAGCCATGACTTAGATTACCATTTTCGTGTAAGGCCCACAAAGTTTATATGCTCGTGCTTATGAAAAATATTGGACGTCTTTGCAAACAAAATAGTAAAAAGGGAGAAAAGAAACACATACGTATACTTGAAAGAAGATATTCTATTGATTTTGAGAAATCAGCCTGTGAAAAAGGCATTTACATTTGGAAGCAAGTAATTACAAAATCAAAATAAACAAGTGTTTACAAACGGCAATGTGAATGTGAAAATCCACCAAGTCCCGATTCCGCTATGACTCTTATGACTCTTATCCTCCTGCTTTCAGACAGATCATTCTTGGATTAGCCTCGAGCTTATGCCAGGTGACAGAATGAAGGAAAGAAACAAAGGATCTCATGCCGAGAGTAGTCATTTGCTTTAAGTCTCTAACTTTTGCCTGAATCGCCCTTTCAGGTTTTCGATTCACCAAGACACCCTCTTTTTGCCTAAACTACCCTTTCGGGTTTTCAGTTTAGCGGGGTTTTTATTTTATTTTTATTTTTTATGCAAAGTATTTTTTAACTACGTCAACATTCACAGGGAGAAGGAAATACTCTCCATCCATAGTCGTGAGCATCATCGCTCCTCTAGAGAAAACTTTTCTGACCACGAAAGGACCTTCATAAGTTGGAACCCACTTTCCCCTGGGATCTCCCTGGGGAAGAATTATCCTTTTTAACACAAGGTCACTTGGCTTGTAACACTGAGGCCGTACCTTCTTATCAAAAGCTTTCCTCATCCTTTGCTGATATACCTGACCATGACATACAGCCGTCAACCTCTTCTCATCAATAAGTTGCAACTGATCCAGCCGATTCTGTACCCATTCACTTTCATCCAGCTCAACGTCTCTCATGACCCTCAGAGAAGGAATCTCGACTTCTACCAGCAGTACTGCTTCCATGTCGTAAACCAATGGAAATTGGGTTGCCCCAGTCGAAGTACGCACAGTAGTGCGGTAACCATGCAAAGCGAAAGGCAACATCTCATGCCAATCTTTATAGCTTACCACCATCTTCTGCATAATTTTTTTGATATTTTTATTAGCCGCTTCGACAACACCGTTCATCTTTGGTCGGTATGGGGAAGAGTTATGATGCTTGATTTTGAAGGACTCACAAAGCTCCTTCATCATCTTGTTGTTCAAATTAGACCCATTATCAATAATGATCTTTTCAGGCACTCCATAGCGACAGATAATATTGTGCTTAATGAACCGAGTTACCACCTGCTTGGTGACATTGCCATATGACGCAGCTTCAAGCCATTTTGTAAAATAATCGATGGCAACCAGAATGAAACGGTGCCCGTTGGATGCAGTCGGTTCAATTTTCCCGATCATATCAATTCCCCACATCGCAAACGGACAAGGGGAAGTCAAGACATTCAAAGGTACTGGTGGCACATGCACCTTATCAGCATAGACTTGACATTTGTGGCAGACCCGTGCACGATTGTAACAGTCAGTCTCCATGGTGGACCAATAATAACCTGCTCGCAAAATCTTTTTAGCCATAGTATGCCCGTTGGCATGGGTCCTGAAATCATCTTCATGTATCTCTTCAATGATTCTAGCTGCTTCTTTCTTGTCAACACATCTGAGCAGTAAACCGTCATGATGCCTTCTATACAACACATCGCCACTGAGAAAAAACTTGGCTGAGAATCTTCTCAAAAACTTCTTATCTGTGACGGATACCTCTTCAGGGTACTCCTGTGTCTCAAGATATCGTTTAACATCATAAAACCAAGGGTTACCATCTGATTCCAAACTGGCCTCAAAACAGAAAGTTGGCTCACTCAAGCTTCTGATGGTAATGGAAGGTGCCTCATTAGCCCACTTAACCTTGAACATGGAGGACTAAGTTGCCAGTGCATCAACAAGATTGTTTTCTTCTCTTGGAATATGTTCAAATGTGATCTCTTCGAAGTACGGAATCAGCTTCATAACATGCTCATGATAGGGAATTAGGTTCTGATGGCGAGTCTCCCAATCTCCATTAATTTGGCTGATAACAAGATTAGAATCCCCATAAACTTTCAAGAATTTGATGTGCAGGTCGATTGCGGCTTCAATGCCATAAATGCAAGCCTCATACTCAGCCATGTTGTTATTGTAATCGAAACAAATACGAGCCGTGAAAGGAATGTGGTATCCCTCAAAGGAAGTGATAATAGCTCTGACACTGTTGCCCATGGCATTGGAGGCACCATCAAAAACAAGCGTCCAACGTGATCTCGGCTCGGGTCCTTCGTCTGGGTCTGGCATGTTACAATCCCGAATATACATAATTTCCTCATCTGGAAAATCAAAATTCATCGGTTCATAATCGTTAATGGGATGATGAGCAAGATGGTCGGCCAGTACACTACCCTTAATTTCTTTTTGAGTAGTGTATTGGATATCATATTCAGTGAGTATCATCTACCAACAGGCTACCCTGCCTGTAAGAGTTGGCTTCTCAAAAATGTACTTGATTGGATCCATTTTGGATATCAAGTAGGTGGTGTGAGTTAACATGTATTGCCTCAAACGTTTGGTGGCCCAGGAAAGGGCACAACAAGTCTTTTCCAGCAGTGAGTATCTTAACCCGCATTCTGTAAACTTCTTACTCAAGTAGTAAATGGCCTGCTCTTTCTTCCATGTCTCGTCGTGCTGATCGAGAACACAACCCATTGAGCTCTCTAAGACAGTTAGATACATGATTAGTGGCCTTCCTTCCACTGGCGGCATGAGTATCAGAGGTTCCTGCAAATACTCCTTTATTTTGTCAAAGGTCTTCTGACAATCCTCATTCCATTTCACTGTCTGACTTTTCTTCAACAATTTGAACAAAGGTTCACATGTGGCTGTGAGATGAGAAATAAATCTAGAAATGTAGTTTAACCTTCCCAAGAAACCACGTATTTCCTTCTCTGTCCTTGGCTCAGGAATTTCCTGTATCGCTTTTACCTTGGTCAGGTCCACCTCGATACCTTTTTCGCTTACAATAAAACCCAACAGCTTGCCGAATCTCACCCCAAAGGTGCACTTATTCGGATTCAACCTTAGCAGGAACTCCTCAGTCTTTTGAACAACTTTTCCATATGAACATGATGTTCCTCTTCCATGTCAGACTTATCAATCATATCGTCCACATATACCTCAATCTCTTTGTGAATCAAATCATGAAAGAGAGTGACCATGGCGCGCTGATACGTTGCCCCGACATTTTTCAAACCAAACGACATCACTTTATAACAGAAAGTTCCCCAAGGCGTGATAAATGTTGTCTTCTCCATATCCTCCGGGGCCATCTTAATATGATTGTAACCCAAAAAACCATCCATGAACGAAAACACTTTGGAATGAGCATTATTATCGACCAACACATAAATATGCGGGAGAGGGAAGTCATCTTTAGGTCTGGCCCTGTTCAAATCCCTATAATCCATGCACATCCTGACCTTACCATCCTTTCTTGGGCACAGGCACAATATTTGCAATCCACGGCGGATAATTGATGACTTTTAAGAAATTCGCGTCCAACTGCTTCTGGACTTCCTCTTTGATCTTCTTGGACATCTCAGGATCAGTTCTTTGGAGCTTTTGCTTGACAGGGGAACAACCTTCTTTAAGCGGTAATCGATGCACCACTATGTCTGTATTCAACCCAGGCATATCTTCATAAGACCAAGCGAAGATATCAGAATACTCACGGAGTAGCTCAATCAATCTGACCTTTATACTTTCTTCGAGATCTGCCCCTATCTTGAATTCTCTTCTCACCTCTTTTGTGCCAATATTCACCACCTCAATCGAATCCTGATTCGGCTGGATAACCTTCTCCTCTTGTTTTAACAATATTTCTAATTCCCCAAGAAGACCACAATCCTCATATGCTTCTTCTTCAGCTTGATAAATAGGAGTATCAAAGTCATAATGAGCCATAGCAGAGTCGTTATCAATATGATCGGTGGTGGAAGTGCATCTGCATGAATGACATTTTGGCGTTTTTTTAGTGACAGTGTGTGAAAAGAGAAACATTTCCATTTAAATAAAAAAGAAATGAAGCAAAATTTTGAATGCAAAAACGTCCTTTATTTCATGATAAACTTGAAAATAAACATGGCGTCCCTACACAAATAATCCACTACACCTTGGGCATAGCGTAGGAATTATGATATGATAATAAAAGAAACAAGAAAGTTACTCCTCCGCGCTTGGAACTTGGATAACATCCACAGAAGTCCAATTGTTGAGTGTCTGGCCTGGAATACTCGGGAGAATCCAATCTTCGATATTGTAGCCATTAACCCTACCATCGCCAACTGCATTGACTTTTCCTTCTTGAGTAGCACAAGGGCAGGATAAATTCACAAGAGTGGATAAACTAGATGCCCTGGGAGCTGCACTCTGCTGACCCGGGCTAAAACCAAGACCAAATTTATTAAACTTTGGAGTAACATCTAGCACCTGACCCCAACCTTCAGGGTTACCACCTTCCACCATAGCTCTCGCATCCTTGAGAGAAGACATAACAGTTTCTGGTTTCTTTTTCTGCTTTGGAGGAGGAAAATTGACAGCATGAACTGTTTCAAATGCCTGAAATGGAGTCTCATGTATCTCGCCTTCAACTTCAACATAGCGGAATGATGTCAAATGACTTACGATGTACTCTTCCTCGCTGCACACAGTTATTACCTTTCCCTCCGCGGGATACTTGAGTTTCTGGTGAAGAGTAGAAATGATTGCTCTTGCTCTATGAATCCACGGCCTCCCCAACAAACAACAATACGCTGGCTGTATATCCATCACAAAAAATGTAGCCGTGAAGATGCGAGGACCAACCTTGATTGGTAACTCCACCTCCCCAAACACTAACCTTCGAGACCCATCAAACGCCTTCACCATCAAATCACTAGGGCGCAGCTCTAGTCCAGAATAATCAATCTTCATCAATGCTGACTTGGGTAATACATTCAAAGACGATCCTGTATCCACCAAAACCCGGGATAAAGTAGTGCCCCTGCACTCCATTGAAATATGAAACGCTTTGTTATGGTCTGGTCCCTCTGGAAGAAGATTAAAATCTGTGAAGCCCAGACCATTCCCAGCAGATATGTTAGCACAAACATTCTCAAACTGATTGACTGTTATCTCATGTGGCACGAAAGCATTCTTTAATAAATTCATCAAAGCATTTCTGTGAGGTTCTGAATAAATCAACAGAGACAAGATAGACATCTTAGAAGGAGTATGGCTCAGATGATCAATTATGCTATAATCACTCTTTCTGATAATTCGCATTAACTCTCCAACCTCATCGGGAACTAAAGAAGCTTCTGGTATCGGAATTGGTTGAGTCACATTGGCTGGCGTAACCCTTGGATTACCCATCATCGCCTACTATTTTCCTTTTTCTCTTGCGGAAGCATCTGCCGCATCTTGCACATTGGAAGGACCAAATACTCTCCCGCTTCTAGTCATTCGACCCACACTAGAAAAGTTATGAACTTCCCCTTCATTATCTTCAGCACGTTCTTCCTCAGACGAACAAGTACTTACCTCCTGCTTCACCCCATGGTAATAAACATCGGCACCGTAATGTCATAGGATGGCCTCCTCACTGGTGTACAGCATGGGACCAGGTACCGTGATCATCAAAGGAGGCGCCTTAGATGGGGAAGGAATGCCCACAGGGGTGTAAGGAATAGATACTACAGCAACATCTTCTTCGATAACCTTACGGTAGCTCAGTTTCCTATCAAACTACAGGGAACCTTCCTTTATCATCAATTGGATACCGGCTTTTAAATCATCACAGCCCTTTGGTTGCTTTCTAAACTTGACACACTCTGAAGTACAACCCAGGAAAATAGATTTGTCAAGCAAATACCTCTTAACATAGCACAACGGATTAGTTACTTGTTCCACATTCATGATCAAATTCAACATTTCACCATTATCATCAATCATATTAACAACACCCCCTCCATGCCTAGGAATTGGGTTTTGAGTAACATTCAGACTAGTTACTGGAGTAAACTCAATTGCCTTAGCATCCAATAAGTCTTGTACCTTGCACTTCAACTCAAAACAATTGTCAGTAGAATGACCAACTCCGCCTAAATGGAATTCGCACCTTGCATTAGCATCATAATTAACAAGAAGTCTTGCGGGTGGCGGTGGCATATTCCTTAAACTGATCAACTTCAAATCAAGAAAATGGTGGAGTGCTTCCGTAAGAGTTATTGGCAAGGGATCAGATTTTCTGGGTTGTCTCTACTGTTGATTATTATACTGACGGGGAGCATCTTGCTGCCTTTGTTGTTGAGGCACTACATTCGGTCTTTGCTACGGAGGAGCATTAATAGGAATAGAAACAGAATTGATTTATTGGTGTTGACGATCCTCTCTTCTTCCTCTACGAGAGTAAACCGCACTTGTGTCGCCTTCCCTTTTCTTAGGGTAAGTGATGAATGGTTTCTTACTTCCCCCGGATGAGCCATTAGAACCTCCAATCTGAATTTCCCCCAATTTCAAACCTACCTCAATTCTTTCACCAGCCATAACCAAGTCTACAAATCCTGTCGAAGTACTTCCTATCATGTGCTCATAGAACGGCCCTTGTAGGGTACTCATAAACATATCAATACGTTCTCTATCCATGAGTGGAGGTTGAACCCTTGCAGCCAACTCACGCCACTTCTAAGCGTATTCCTTGAAAGAATCTTTTGGTCCCTGCGACATATTCTGTAACTGAGTGCGATTAGGCGCCATATCCACATTGTACTGATAATGTTTGACAAAGGCCCGAGCAAGATCATTCCACCAACGAATATGAGTTTTTTCTAACTTCATGTACCACTCCAGGGATGCCCCAGATAGGCTATCCTGGAAAAAGTGAATCAAAAGCCCCTGATCCTCTGTATGCACCGACATGTTTCGGAAATAAGCAGTTGCATGAGTAACAGGACATGACATTCTGTTGTACTTTTCAAATACAGGAGGCTTGAATTTTGGAGGAACCTTCACCCCGGACACCAACCCGAGATCATTAGCATCCATATCAAAGACTCCTTGCCCTTCCACAGCCTTCAAACGCTCTTCCAATAACCGATACTTCATATACTCAACCTGAACTTCCGGATCTGAACGACGAACATAAAACTGTTCTTCGTCCTGATCAAAGTCATAATCCTGCTGCTGATAATTCCTTACACTGCCTTGATTAACTCTTCTGTTCCATACAAGACATGGTCCAGGAGACGGAGGAAACTGTCCTATGTTGCGCACAAAAGGGTTTCCAGGCATCCCGTGAAAATTTCTAGCAGGCTGATCTTGCACATCCCCCAATCCTACAGAAATCTCCTGATAGAGCCCTTGATTTCCACCATCCCCTGGATAGTGGCGCTGGTTGTTGACAATGGCAGCTAGTTCCTCCTGTCGGCGATTCACATTGGTGATGACCTCCATGAACTAGGTCATCTGAGTAGCCATCTGGGCCCTCATCTCAGCGAGTTCAGCTTGAACCTGCTCTATCTGTCTTAGCAAATTGTTTATGGTGGAATACCGATGAGTAGTCGTCTTGAATTCTGAATAAGAAAAGCAGAAGAATAAGAATACCGTCTTGAGATGACCTGTAATGTTATGAAATGCATGATGTGCATGATATGTTTGTCATTTTCGGGCATTCAAGAGTCTTTTTATTCATCAATCACGGCGTGCGACCAAAGATAAAACATACAATCAAAAGGAAAAAAGGGATAAATAAGACAAATACTTCAATTGTTTACAAACAAATAAACGACATCTGAGTGACTTCGGACATTTAAGAGTGTAGCGATAAACAACAAAATACATGTTTCAAAGTAAACTTAACAAAAACTGAATAATAAAAACAAACAAATGGTCCCTTCCAACAATCCTGGGGGTGACCAAGTACACCAAAAGTAAATAATAAAACTAAATCTCCGGAACAAGACACGCTTCAAGGTGTTGACAATACTCTTCAAGCTTGGCTTTCTCCTTCAAAAGTTGTGATGCTACTACTTTACTTTCTCGGAACCGATCCTCTGCGACACGCCTCTGGGCTACTTCCATCTTAAGCTGAGCATCTTTGTCTTTGAGCTATTTCTCCAGGTTCTGAATCTTCTTCCTGTAGCTGTTCTCAGATGCCTGAAGCTTCTGGCATTCTTGCTGGGTCTTACTCAACTCTTCTTCCATTTCAGCATGAGACCTCTTCCTAAAACTGGTTGCATCAGAAGTTTCCCCTTGAGCTTCTTTGAGTTTGTGAGCTAAGTCGGCCCTTTCTTGATCTAACCAATAAAGTTTCATCCCTGCCTCACGGCCTTTCACATGAAGTTGAATGTTCTCAACATGAACCTGGGTGAACACCTCGGTAGGCACCGTGTTACTCAGAACAGTAGGAGGTTGCTCACATATAGGAGCCGACTTTGCAAATGGTAACGGTAAAATCTTAACCCTGGCTTTAATCCATTCCAAGTAAGAAACTCTAGCAATATGAACCTTCTTGCCCAAAGTAGTTCTATCCTTTTTGTGGATTCCTTTCCAAGCACTTGTCACTCTTTTCAACATCACATGATCACTTCCTCTAACAAAATACACTGATTCAGACACCTCTTCAACCTTTGGAGGTCCATCCATTGCATATCCTAATTGACGATAAGCAAGCACATGATTATAGTTGATACACCCCTTAGTTCCTATGAGGGGAACATTAGGGAAATCTCTGCAGCTAGTGATAATACTTCTTACTTCCCCCATGTCATAATTCCACCGGATATCAAATGAAGTGAGGTTGACAAGTCTTGACGACCATCGGAGAGAATGCCCGATATCCACAAAAGGACCACTTACCGGTAGGTGCAATTTAAACCATTGATACAACATCGAATGACATAAACTTACATTACCTCCTTTTCCATGCCTGAAATGAATGGTGTAAAGAGTATCTGCCAAGAGTGTCGATATTGGGTTCTTGCTTCTAAAAACATAAATGGCCGCCAAATCCACAAAATTTCTCTTGCGAGGGAAGAGGATGGTCCCGTATATCATGAGAGCAAACAGAGTGCTGAAGTCACCCCAATTCCCTTTCTTTGCCCAGTCTTCCGCTTTCTTCACTAAGAAATCCAAATAAAACCCTGTAGCATCCTCACTTGATTTCCAATTGCCTTTCACCTCTTTCCAACTCAAATGAAGAATTTCAGCAATAACTTCGAACTTTGGCTTCTCCGACACTTGGACAAAAGGAACCTTATCGGATAACTTGATATTAAGTAGGTATGCGTACTCTTCTAGTGTGGGGACCAGTTGATAATCTTGAAAAGTAAAACACCGAAATTGCTTGTCATAGAACTGGAAGAGAGTGATCAAAGCCATTGGGTCAACTGGAGTGTTAAGAATTAGTAACAAATTACCATAATTTTTGTTGAAATTACTCAGAACATCACCCTTTAGATAAGAACTCAACCTCTTCAACTCGAACACATGAATAGTAGGAATCTGATAAGAGAAAGTATGCCTGGTGGGCTCTTTAACACGAACTGAATCAAACTCATCTGACTGGAGGCTAGCCATTTCTGATGGAAAGAAGACTCTCGGATGTCCCTGGAAGATGACATGCACATGCTAGTTATTTTTTATACATCATTTTTTTAGAAATAAATATGATATGATGCAACATGACAGGATCAAAGGTCACAATGGATAATGGTTGGACCATTACAGAACATCACCACCCAAGATCAAAAGAAAATCCCAAAGCTTCACAACTATCATGGGAACGTGAATCACCTTCGCAACACACAGTCACCAATAGTACCTGTACCTGTAAGAAAATTTTTCCCGCCCCTCTCACGGGTGTAGCCTAGGTCAAGGTAAGGTCAAAAGCCAAATCAGAGTACAAGAGCTTGAATGTCGGTATCATCATACGATAACACATATCCGAACTACCTCCGAAGTCATGGGTCTCATGGTCAGGTCTACAAAGCATCCGCCTCATAGCTGCCATGGCCACTCTATTCCTAGTTCCTATGGAATTCACTCATAGCTTGGGACGAGGCATTTTACCTCATGGAACAACCCACCCACCAAGAAAACCAGAATCCAAACAGTCCAGCCAAATCCAGTATGCAGAAAGTAAAGCGCACATAGGATGCAATGCAAACAGATAAATATGCAAAGAGGTAAAAATAAACACCCAAAAAGAAAACAAACAAGAGCTAGGATCGACTTCAGGATGGACCAGCAAGAGGTCAACCTGTCCCCAGTGAAGTCGCCAGCTGAAACAACGCGATCGGAACCTGTCATCTGGATGTTAATGAAACATCAATGAAGTCTCAACCGAACGTCTTTTATTCCACCGACAGGGAAAGGTAAACATCGAGAAAACCTGAAAAGGGAGAAGTCACAATCTTTCGACCGAGAGATCGGGTAAGGGAGTATGTCACGTGAGGGGAAGGTATTAGCACCCTACACGCCTGTAGTACTCTATGATATCCACTCTTGTTGTCTAATCTAATGGGTGTGGTCTAATCCTATGTTTATGGCTTACAATTGAAAAGGGAATGCATGCAAAAGAAAAAGAAAACAATGTAGGGAAAATAAAAGTTGTGCTCGATCGGGCCCTACCCCAATGCCTACGTATCCATTTTAAGGAATCAGAGCAGCCGTAGTTCGGCTTACATATTTTGGTTGGTTTGTGTTTTTTTAGTTAAGACAACAAAAACAGTCAAGATGGAAAAACATCGAATGAAACAACAAACAAATGGGATGGTTAAACATCGGCTAAATAATAATAAAGTATCATGTTAAAGATGGCGAAACATCAAATGATAAAACAATCACACCTAACAATGACTTTGAGAGCCAAAGTAGGATAACCAACATGTGCAGTGACGAAACATCGGCTACAAACAAATGTGCGATGGTGAAACATCAGCTAAAAGATAACAAATTCATGGCAAAGATGGTGAGACATCAATAAAACGGATGACAAAACATCACACTTAACAATCATATTGAGAATCAAAGTAGGATAACAATCATGTGCGATGGCGAAACATCGACTTCAAACAAATGTGCGATGGCGAAACATCAGCTTCAAACAAATGTGCGATGGCGAAGCATCAGCTAAATATAACAAAATATCATGGAAAATATGGCAACACATCAATAAAACAGATGACGAAACATCACACCTAACAATGATATTGAGAATCAAAGTAGGATAACAAACATGTGCGATGGCGAAACATCGGCTTCAAAATAACAAGATATCATGGCAAAGATGGCAACACATCAATAAAACAGATGACGAAACATCACACCTAACAATGATATTGAGAATCAAAGTAGGACAATAAACATGTGCGATGGCGAAACATCGGCTTCAAACAAATGTGCAATGACGAAACATCGGCTAAAAGATAACATAGACAAAGTAAGATTGGTTTGTATCTTTTACTTTGAAGAAGGGTTTGAGTTCATTAGAGGTGTCTTATGATTTTCCAAGAAAACAATTTTTGTTTTAAGATGCAGAATGCATAGAAAAGGAAAACAACTAAGGGAAACTAACCTAGTACTATCCCTAGTGTTATCATACAATGGTTGTCCCTAAGGTTGAGGATAAAGGAAAACCCTACCTTAATTAACAAGCTAAAGGAAACTTAACAAGACTATCCTATAGGGAACATGCAATGAGAGCGAAGTCGTGATCTCAATTTCTAAATTGAGTGACTCATCGATCAACAATGAAAAAAGAAAAGCAATAAACATCCTATAGGGAACATGCAATGAGAGCGAAGTCGTGATCTCAATTTCTAAATTGAGTGACACATTGATTAACAACTAAAGAAGAAAAGCAATAAACATCCTATAGGGAACATGCAATGAGAGCGAAGTCGTGATCTCAATTTCTAAATTGAGTGACTCATCGATCAACAACAAACACAACACATGTATTAGACAAAAAACCAGAGGGCCTCCTGATATATATCAACAACCGAGGTCCCATGATGCAATCAGATAACTATGCAAAATGAAAATGGAAGAAAGGAGATAGTGCAATACCAAACAGATAAATATCTGTAGCAACTGAGCAAGAATACAAGAAACCCAGAGAACTTCAAGCAAGCTGGCATCAGTAGACAAATCAAGTCAGAAATTACGCCATAAGGATGTAAGTGATGAGATTATCAGATATGAACAGATCCCGTGGGCAATGTATAGAATTCACAGTCTCATGTATATCCTGCATGGAATATCAAACATGCCAAATACAATAGCAATGCCAGTATAATAAGTCATGTTCCACAAATAAAGTGAAACACAATAGCCTCAGGCCAAAAGTGGAAACTTTTCTCAAAGTACCTCGCACATTCAACAACCAAGTTAGTATTCCACAAGGTGAATGATGACTCATATAAGGGATGGATGCAACATGATGAAGTGAGAACAACATGATAACAATTATCAAACATTAGACATGATAGACAAGAGGAAACAAGCATATACACAATTTGGCCAGAAGAATCAGAGGGATGTTGCTCCTTTCTATCACCATATTGAATTGACAATTGAATATCAATAAAGGGTCATGGGAGCTTGGAAAGAATACAATCAAAGATCATGGAGGTCAGGGGCAAACACATTTCAACCATATACAATTAATTCAATCACAACTTCATAAAAAATGGGGTACTAAATGAAAAGACTTGAGTTATCATGGATAATCAGAATTAAGATGATCATTAGGTGCCCAATTATAGGCCTCACTCAAGTTCATTGGCCATCAAACAAATTGCAACAAGATATGCAACATTAATTGAGTACCTTCACTTCAAAAATACATAAAAAATAGAAACAAGGATCCATAATTTAAACCAAAAATATATTAACATCTTTGAAGTGTGTAGAAGTCAGAAAGCCAATCTTATGTTCATGAATGATTGAGGAGGAGATCAAATGAGGCCCAAAGTTCAAAACTAGTTGGCAAAACTACCAAACCTAGACAAGTTTTCAAAATAATTCATGGAAAAATATCAAACCAAGTTAAATAATTTAAGAAAAATGGTTTTCAGATCCTCAATACATTCATTAACTCTAATAAAGACTTAAACTCTATTGAAAATCCATGGCATAGTGGTTTTGAAAATGAAACTTGCACCATAAGCAACAAAACCCTAATTTTTGACTTTTAATCTTAAGTATTGATTAAATAAGATCAAAATTCAAACAACTTAAACCAAGGTCCACCAAATAACCAAGAAACCCTAAATGTCATAAAATATATTTTTTCACATTTTTTGAATTAAAGAAAAGCCCAAAATGAAATTAAATTCAAACAATTAGACAATTAAACAAATAATCACATCTCAAAATAGAACTTTTATCAAAAAGTCAGAAAAATGTCCAACCAAAATTATATTCAAATATTAGAATTAGAAACACACATCCCTGATTTTTTGTGGAATTTTTGAATTAAAGGAAATATTAAAATAAAAATTAAACAAACATTTAACAATTAAACTATTATTTAAGAGCAAAAATGCAAACCCTAGCCAAAAATCACCAAAAGGTCAAAAATAAAAATATGTTCAGATTCTATGATTAAAATCAAGCTTGCATGTTTTTTTTGAGAATTTTTGAATCAATGGAAGTATTAAAGTAAAATTTAAAATAAACAATTAACAATTTAAACTTTTGAAAGTAAATTTCTAAACAAAAATAGAGCAAATGCTAAACCAAAATCAGAATCAAATTCCACATGATTTTATGAGTCAAAAATATTTTTTCTGGAATTTTCCAAATCAAAGAAATATTAAAACAAAAATAAACACTAAACAAGCAATTAATTGAACTCATTAATTTTTGAACCAATCAAAACATTTTCAAAAATTATCAAAAAAATGCACAAGGTCAGGAATATTATTTTGAGTTTGTGATGATTTTTTCAGAATTTTTCAACCATTTTTGAGCAAGAAAGAAAATTATGGAAATCAATTTATAAAACAAAATTCAAATGAATTAAAGAAACAAGCCAGCCAACCAGAGAAGGCCACGTAATCATCTTCAACCTCTGGCTAGGGAAAAAACCCGCGCGTGATCAGGTTCATCATCTCATTTTCCAGTCAACATAACATGCTCAATTCTACACCATTTTTCATGAAATTTCGTGCAAATTAAAGCCAGTATTTCATATTTCAACATGCAATTCGAATCATATCAAATGATTAACCATGGATCAAGAACAGATCATGCATATCTCATCAAATTAAAAGCTCTGAAGCTACAGAAACACTTAATGAACTTCAAATAACATTATTATGAACTTAAATCATACAATGCACAGCTAGAAATCAAAATCCAAAGTTAAGAATTCAAACCTTTGAGAAAAAACGGATCTACAGTCTCCTTCACTCCAGCTGCAAACCAAGCCTCGATCTACAATCCTTATCACTTGGAGAAGAGAATGCACGAAAAGTTAACCAAAACGCGCAAGGGAAATGGAAGAATCGAAGAAAAATGCAGAACAAGTAGCTACGGAGTTTTCTGATTTCAGGGATCAAATGAAGCACGAACCACGCTCAATGAGGATTTCTTCTCAATATATAGAGCATCAAGAGGAGGGTATGATAGGTTTTTTACACTAAAAGCCCTTGGAAAGAATTATATCTTCTTTTGGCCAAAATCAAGTATGCACATGCAGCCCTCAAATCCCCCGTGCGTTGGCTTGCATTTTACGTGCATTTCAGTCCATTTTATCTCAGGAAGAGATTAGAAAAAGAATTAAGAATTAAATCTTGGTATTAAGCAAGTGTTGGTGATTAGGCATTTTCATGCCACTTTTGGCAAGATCACGAGTTTCCCTTGCATTTGCCCATGTGCAGCTCAAGCTTTGGCATTATGGGCCTTGGTGCATTGCATATCAGTCATGGGCCAAGTTTGAAGTGAATCAAAAGGCTACAAATCAAGTTATCAAGAATTTGCGATTTGCATGGCATGCATGAATTCAATGAAATGCCTCAAAATTCCAAAGCCCACAACTTTCTCATACTTTTGAATTTTGACACAAATGAGCATAACTTGTAAAGGTATTGAAAAGATCTACAATCCCCTAGTTTTGAGTTTTTGAAAATGAATCCATTAAGGTTCTCAAAATTTAGCTTTAAATTCACTAATTTTGGAAAATGACCCATAATTTTGTGACTTCAAAAGATCATAATTCTTGATTCCTTTCCAATTTGTACATGAGACCAAAAGGAGGTGAAATATCATCCTCTCAGCTTTCCAAGCATATTTCATTTGCATTTTCTTGATCAAAGGTGAATAAAATATGAACTTTTGAAATTAAGTCCTCATTTTCCAAAATTAAAAACTTTTAGGGCTTCTTTATGAAGAAGTTTCCACCCAAACCTCAATCTCCTTGATCCGATGATCAAAATGGACTTGAAATATGAAAAGTACATCCTTGAATTGATGGTTGGCATAAAGTTTACTTGGTCAACCCTGACTTTGACTGATTTTGACTAAAATGACAATTTTACCCCTCTGAATCAATTGACCCTCTTCCCTTCAAAATTGATGGTCAAAACTTCAAGCATATGATCTTCCAAACATATAGAGGCCATGTGCAAAGTTCCACTTCAAAATTATCAAGAAACCTTGATGAAATCCCAAACCCTAGTTTTAGTCAACACCTTAGGAGACTGATGAATCATCTTTAAAACTTCAAATCCTCTGGGTATCTTGACCAATTTCTTGTACAAAGACCTTTCACATATCAATGAGATGTTATAACTTCCAAATCAAGATTTTTACATTGATCAATGGCCTTGATCAAGCAAAACCCTAATTTGAGTGATGAATTAAAAGAGAAATTCTTCTTATAATCAAACACAAACTTCAATCCTCTGATGATCCATAGAGATGGATAAAACATCTTGAGACATGCAATAACTTTTGAGCTTGAAAGATCCAGAGGTTTTAGATGACAAGATTCTTCTTGAGCAACTTTCCAATGTAATCAACCTTCAAAGCTTGAGAAAAACTTGATAACCAAAGAACTTTGATCCCATCACAATGTATGAATGCAATGCAATATGATATTCATGATGAAACATAAGCCTAAATCAAGAGGGTAAACTTTGGGGTGCAACAGTTCTACATATTGAAAGGCTATTATGCATTAAATTAATTCTACATATTGAAAGCCTCTAGTGTGCATTGAATTATTATTCTTCATTTTTTTGGAAGCAATGGTATTAATTATTATTATTATTATTATTATTATTATTATTATTATTATTATTATTATTATTAATATTTGATAATATAATAATATTCTCCCACGAGTAATTATAATGGCTAGTGATAAAGATCTTCAATCTATTAGTGTTCAATTGAATGAAAAAATTATTCATATTGGAGATATGTAATGAGAAATTTATTGAAGGGAAAAAGAATGTTGAGTTATGTTGTTGGTACCTCACTTAAGCCTATTGATACAAATGATGGAAAATATGAGAAAGATTTAGAAACATGGGAGGTTAATAATTCCAAGATTCTTACTTAGATTAATAATTTAGTTTCTCAAACGATAGACATGCAACTTGCAAAATATGATACTGCTAAAGCAGAACAATATGAGTTTTAACAAAGGAAAACCACTAGGAAGAGTTCATATTGATGAATGTTATTTTTTCAAAGAAAAGGGGCATTGGAAAGCCTAATGTCCAAAATTATTGAAGTCAGGGAGAAAGAATTTTAAGACTCCATCGTCCCATGTTGTTGCTGATGCTTCTTCTACAGTTTCTCCTTTTGGATATGGTATCACTCATGTATACCCACCTGGGACTACTTCACAGGTATATGATCTTATTGGGAAGTTTCAAAAGTTTCTTGCCACTAAACCACATGCTACGCCTGCGTCATTTGTTAAAGGTTTGGCCTCCTCTAGCTTGTCATGTATATCTTCTTCCATTTGGATTTTTGATTTTGGTGCACCACATCATATGTCATATGATCAAAAGTCTTTTGCATCTTTAAATTTTGCACCATGCATGTTTGTCTTAACTGTTGATGGTACTTCTATTCCAGTAGTAGGTGTATGACATGTTTCCATAACTAACTTATATTTATTTGATGTTTATTATATTCTTAACCTTACTTTAAGTCTTTCTTGTATTAGTGAATTATGTTATTTTGGTTATTCAATTATGTTTTCTTCCACCTCTTGTTATGTGCAGGATTCACAATCTGGGAGGAAGATTGAGACAGGCCATAGATAGGGGGGACTATATGTCTTGTATGAGATGAAGTTTCCAGATACTGCAGCCTCAACATCCATTGTTGATTTATCATATTTTTTGAATTTGTCTTCTACTAGTTTTTATTTATGACATTCTCGGCTTTGACAAGTTTTCGCTTCTAGATTAAAATATTTGGCTTCTACCGGAGCTTTAGGAAGTTTGAGAACTACTAATATTTCTTATTGTTGTGGTTATAAACTTGCTAAACTTTTTGCTTTGCCATTTAATAAAAGTATTTTTGTTTCAAATTCACCTTTTTGATCTAATTAATTCTGATGGGTAGGGTCCATCACCGGTTCCTACCAAAGTTGGATCTGGATATTATGTTTTTTTATTGATTATTATACTCATTGTTGTTGGGTCTAGCTTATGAAAAATCATTCTTAATTTATTGATATCTATCATAATTTTTGCGCTGTGATTAAAACTCAACATAATGTTATTTTAAATTGTTCTCTTTGTGTTTTAGGTAGTGAATATACTTCTAATAAATTTTCTGATTTACTTTCTAGTGATGGTACCATTCATTCGAGTTATTATCCTGATACTCCTAAACAAAATGGTGTTGCTGAAAGAAAGCATCATCATATTGTTGAAACTACTCGTTCTCTTTTGTTGCCGCCTGCTTCGGTTCCAAGTGAATTTTAGGGTGAAGCGATTCGTACTACTGCCCATTTCATTAATAGAATTCCATTATCCTTCACCTTAGGTTTTTCTCCTTTTGAAACTTTATATGCTTGTACTCCAGGTTATTCTTAAAAGTTTGTGGTTCTACTTGTTTTGTTTTTCTTCCACAAGTAAAACAATATGTGTTCAAGAAATACAACATGACGAAAAACATACATTTTATTTTTAGCAGGATCATAACTATGATAACCCTTTTGACCATCCCTATAACCAAGAAAAACACATTAGGAAGATGTTCTTTGTATTCTTTGTTATTTCCAAGGAACACAACTTCAAAGTCTCATGTTCTCGTCAACCTCTTCTTGAGCATTACATGCTTACTCTGATGCTGATTGGGTTGGTGATACTACTGATCATAAGTCTACTACAGGGTTTTATATATTTCTTAAAGACTCTCTCACATCTCTTGGAATAGTAAAAAGCAGGATAGTGTCTCCCGATCTTCTACAAAAGCAGAGTATCATGCGGTGGCTTTCACCACCGCTGGAATAATTTGGTTGCGTTGGTTACTCTATGATATGAGTGTCTCCCTTTTGTTTACCATGAAATTTAGTAAACAACCGCTTGTCTTCCAAATTCTAATGACTCTGGTTACTTAAACGATCGACTACATTGATCCTAGTACAATAGTGTTTGTTTCTTAGTTATTTTATAGGTCTTTTCTAGATATTGGTCTTTTTGGATTGTAAAAGTACGTTCAAATATAAATGGTAAAACGAAAGTAAAGATAACGAAAATAAATGACAAATGCAAAAGTAAAGTCTTCGATTAAAAAATATAAAGGAAAGGTTTCGACTGAAAAATTTAAAGAAATGATAAATGACTTTAAAAATGTAAAGATTGCATTCAAAGATAAAAGATGGTGTTTCAAACTTACATTATTAGAACTCATTTTTCGGTTAACTTTGATACTTTGATTGTATAGAGTAATTTATACAACAATTGAACACACAGGAATCTAAACTAAAATACTCTTATTTATACTAATTCTAAACGAACGATCTTCTTATTAGAATATGACAAATTCTTGCTTGTATGCATTCGATCCTTCAAAGGTTTCCACGCGTCTCTTTTCAAAAGAAACAAGTAAGCGCCAAAATTCGAATGTTCAACCTTACTTCAAATCTCTTCATTGAACCCACCACAAGTGTCTTTCGAACATGAGATTTTGAATTGGTCTTATTTCAACAAAAGTTTGGTCTAAAAGACCATTATATGTCTTCGTTTAAAGCATCTTTCTGAAACTCTTGCTTATTCTTCGAAGAAACCTTAATATCTTTATGAAACCTTGAGCTTCGAATTTTCCAACTAACAAATTGCCCCCCAAAAATGTCTTTTTTCGATCATAATGAGAAAAAGGGAATTTTTTGAAATCTTTTCGACGCATCAGCAATTACTGATGTGACGTCATGGTCATTATGACCACTTTCTTAAATGTCTCATCGAGACATGCACCATTCTGTTAAATCATTATCCCTAAGAAAAGGAGTATGGAGTTAACTAACCGCCTGTATAACCTGTAGAATTCTTCCACGTGCCCCAATAATTTTTGTTCATCCTCCATGATGAAATTTGAAGCGCTTTTTTCTGTATAAATACCATCATCTTTCATATTTTGAACTTTTTCTTCTCTTCTACACTCTAAGCTTGCATTTTTTAGATTTTTTTTTTCAAAAACCCTCACAAAAATCTTCTACACCTTTGTCTTCAAAAATGGTGTCTAAGGTTAAAACATCCAACCAACAAGAAAAAGAAGCTCCCACTCCAGTCATCAAGATAGAAACTCCATCACTAGTAGGGAACCAGGAATATGTTCCAGAACCTTCTCTTCTTGAGGATAAACGTAAAATTTATGAATCCCAAGTAATTATTCCTTTAACAATTTATGGGGAAACATATGCATTCATGGGTCCTTTTCCTGACCTTAATGTAGATATGGAGAAACTCAAAGATTTGTTCCCTACTTATCATCGTACAAAGCCTTTTGCTAGTAAAAAAATCTGATGATAAAAGTAAAAAATATGAAATCCTGAAATCTGTAGAAAACCCAGAGAAGTCTTTGCTGACGATTTGCAAACATAATATAAGATTAACCTTGATTATATGAGAAACACTCTTAAAATGTTCCGCTCTGGTACCCTTATAAAAGAACCTGAATCTTATCTTTCTTGGCTTGCTAAAGTTGAAAGTCAGAAAAGTGATTTCTGGAAGGACTTAGAGATTTACGACATGATTCAACCGTCGAAATCTGGTACCGAGTATACTCAAAGCATGCTAGTAGCTTTGCTATATTTCTGGGATTCTACCCATAACACTTACCATTTCCCTTGTGGAATGATGACTCCAACCTTCTTTGACATTGTGGCCATTACTGGTCTTCGGCCAATTGGGGAAACTTTCGACCCCTATGAATTATATGAAGTCACTATTAGCTTTGGAAAAAACAAGCCAACTTTCAAACAATATATAGCTGACCATCATAACAAAACCACTAATAAAGTATCTGACGAAGAACATATTGCCTTCTTGGCACTATGGTTATCACGTTGTGTCTTATATTCAAGTTCACTTAAAGCAGAAAAGAGGTATATAATTATGGAAAACCAAATTAATGTTGGGCATAAATTGTGTTTAATCTTAACCATTTTAGGTTCCCTCTATGAATTCTTAAGAGAATCTATTGAAATCCTGAAGAGTTACCAACCAGGAACGAACATTTTGTTCGTTGGCCCCTTCTGGCTACTTCAATTGTGGCTAAATTCCACCTTTGAACCTTCTCTTTCGACAAGAAACCTCGTCAACAAGGAATATGAGAAAATAAAAACTAGGAGGGTTAAAGGGACAAGATTATTCTAACTAACTCCTAGTGACGATGGGACAATCCTACGAGAGACCTTTACTGGGTTTGTAATTATGTTTGCCAAGTTCTATAACTTCACCCCTTCAATGGCCCCCTTCACTCAAAGGATGCATGGTCCTGAATGGTTCACATGTGAATTTCCTGCTCCTTTAAAGGACTAAGAAGATGAATCTATGGCCATCTGGAAGCTTTCCTTACCCCTCAATTGCTTGCCACTAGATTGAGACCCTCAAAGAACTAAATTGTTTTGGTTAGCTATCAACCCAACTTGGTTTCTAGACAATTTGGCTTCATCCAACCATTTCTCGAACCTCTTTATGAAAAGAGAGGTGCTCTTTTCCATCATAGCCGGTGGTACTCCTAACCTGACTGCACAAAACAACTTGCTCATTATGCCAACAAGACTACACTTCTCTCTGATCCATTTCAACCATCAACCCTCGATACACAAGAATATGACACTTGGTGGAGAGAATATTACACCAATTCTATCTTCGACATGACAGAATTTTCTCAGCATCTAACTCGTTCTTTTGATTCCATACAGGAGAATTTCAAGAAAGGTAAAACTACTCCCATCAAAGAAATAAAAGCATCCAAAAATACTTTGAAACAATGTACAAACCAGATGATCTTAGTCGAACTATTCGTTAAGCGGTTGTGATTTTAAAAGAAAAGTTCACAAAGAATATCCCTTATTTAAAAATCCCTTCTTTAAAAATCCCTTCTTTAAAAATCCCTTCATGCATAAAGCCTGAAAATAGGTATGAGTTAGCTTTTAAACTCTATCCACATAAGTTCCCACCATTGCCAAGTGCTGAATTTAGCTTGGAATTTGGACCTCCGTCCCCAAAATGGTTCGTCTTTGGGTTTTTTATTTAAAATCCTTCAACAAGATTCAAAAAAGTTATATGAACGGGTGGTTCTAACTAAGCATACTCTAGACAGTTTCAAAGGCCACCTTCACATCGACATGCAACATGTTTGAATACTCTCTTTGTTGGGTGAAGATGTGAAATGGAAGCTCCTTCAATTTCCTTTCAAGATTTATTTATCTGTTAATTTTAATCCACGAATACTTTTATTTCTTTTCTTTTAGCTGCTGAGAGGAAACAAAGCATCAAAGACAAAGCTGCAATTGCATCTATGAAGAAAGCTGCCACTGCTGCTTCCTCGAAGGAAGATGTTTAGTTCGAAGAACCTGTCTTGACGAAGGTAACAACGAAGGTACTTTTAAAACATTTATAAATTTAATCATCTTGTTTCATTAATTTCCCTTTTTTCTAACATCCTTTGTTGTATTACAGACCACTCAAAAACCTCCAACAAGACCAAGGAAATGAAAGGAAGTGAAACCCCCTCCAGTTCTGGTCAAATCAGATCTTGAAAATCATTCACCTGATACCATACAACCAACTAAGGAGAAGAAAAAGTCAAATTATTGACTTCACCCCTGAGCAAAAACCTGTTGCGTTAAATCCAACAAAGTCTAGTGGTTATAGAACTTTAAAAGTTGATCCAAAACTAGTTGCATATATTCCTGAACACAAAGAAATTGATAACTCTAGCCTTGGGGCTGCAAGACTTAAGGTAATATGATTTTACTTCGTTTTTCTTTTCGCTTATGTTTTATCATTCTTTTTTTAATCACAAATTTCTTGTTCGCAAGGTGATCAAACTAGTACTGCCACTTCCAGTATCAAATATGATATCCTCGTGAGCACTAGTTCTCCTTTCGCCCATCTTTCTTACTAGAAAGGATCAAATAAAGGATCTAATAATGACGTCAACCTTATCGATGAAGTCCAAAAAAAAGAAACATTTGCTGCCTCTCCTCTACTAACATAATCATCTGACTCATCAAGCGAGAGCAAAAACGAGGAACATGATTAAATGGAGATCGAAATCAATGATGAGCAGGGCCAAGAAAAACCAGAGAATTCTTCACCCATAATTCCTCCACCAGATGAAACTCCAATGGTCGAAGAATATGAACATCTGTCCAACCTCAATATGGAAATTCAAAATGAAGAAGAGGACAAGACATAGGAGTCTCAATCAGATGCTACAAACGATTCTCATAAGCCTGTTGGGACTATCAAAGATTTTAAGGCCCCTTCGAATGCTGCTACAACTTTTCTTTCCTATGAAGCAATTGAAAATCTGAAATCCAACAATCCTATTGGACACTTTAAGGACATTATTAATGCAAGGGCTAGCTCTTCTGAGAAAGGCATCAATTCTTCGGCTGCTTCTTGAAGCCAATCTTCTGCACCACCTACTGACCAACTTCTTCTGCAGATTAAAGCAAAAGCCTTTGACGTTGATCTACTTGAATTACTGGAAAACAACGCTCATGCTTGTTATAGCATCAAGGAGCTAATCAAACAAGTATACATCTTGAAAATTTCCCTAGAGGTTGCAGACGTTATTGTTGATCTTAGATTTCTTCTGGATCAAGTCACTACGGATCTCCTACGTAAACAAAACATCTAAACTAAGATTGGAAGTAAACTGGGAACCCAGGTGGTGAAATGGGATGCCGCCACTAAATCCAATAACAAAGTTGAAAAATTGGAAAAGTCCTTTTCACATAACACAAAATAATTCTAAGATTGTGCTGCAAACATTTAGTCTTGGGAAGAACAAATCTAGATGCATCAAGAAAATATCCAGAAAATCCAAAGTTATCCAATAGGAGCTTATAAAACTTGATTGAAAATAATTGGATGAGGAGATTAAGGTGGGAGTGCAACATGTTGATAAGGCGCAGGAACTGGGAAACCAACTTGAAACTCTCACCCTTAATTAGTCCATGATATAACTTCGTTTATCAGTGGCATATGGGAAGTATAAACAAACAAAGTCTTTACTTCCTGCTGACTTTGATAATTAGCATAATGTTATGGCTTTACTTCCTTCCAATTTTTAACTTTTTTTAAATGATTTTGAAGTCCTAAAATTTGTAACGAACTACTAAGCCATTTTTGGCAAAATTTGTTTTACCATGTTTGGCTTTTTAATTTTCATTTCAATTATCCTGCTAATATCTTAACTTCCGGAAGTATAAATTTTTATTTTTTTAAATGCTTACGATTTACTCTCAGAAGTCTTTTATCTTTCGCTAACTCTTCAATCTCGTAGGCATTGTTCGAAAAGGTTTGGACAACTTGGAATGGACCTTCTGTAATACCCTTATAACCCAAAGAATAATTCATAAATAGTAAAATATTAAATCAACATAAAATAACCAACAAGGGTGTCACATCGCCATAAAAGCATCTTAAATAAACGTCATGCTCTATAACACATGTTTTCAAAAATTATAACAATTAATTCTTTAATAACATCAACACATAATTTCAGACTTCGTAGCGAAATCATTGTCTCAACATAACTTTGTTTATTTCATCAAAACATAAAGACCTTTAGTATCATCCAAATTTAACACCAAACTAATTTAACAAATAACAAAACTCATGAAATGTTTTTAAGACAAAACTGTTAAATTGTAATTCATAGTGTCAAAGAAGATTTGATTTATTTTAGATTTAAATAGATTTGATTTAAGTCCAGAATAGATTTGATTTGATTTGATCTAGTAACAAAAAGATATTTTGGGCTTTGGGCTTAGGGTGTAAGCTCAATTATAAATAGAGGGAGTAACCCCTATTTTTCAAAGCAAGTCAAGTAAGTCAATTCATTGTAATCACAGAATTTGCAGTTGCAAGTGATTAAGAAAGTTTTCCACAGTTTGTGGGCAGAGAGAAACTCTGCCTAAATATTTGTCTTGTCTTCTTTTCTTTGTTTGTCTCATAATTAAATTGTCATTATGGTAGAAATTCATCATAGAATTTGGTGGATTTCCAACATCTGGTATCAAGAGCTTTTGTTTCGATTCAAGGGAAGTGTCAATCAAGAACAATTGAAGAATTCACGATGACAAGTTATGGGAATGCAAACTATCCAGCAATGCTACCAATTCTGAAAGTTGACAACTATCAGAATTGGTGCAAACAGATGAAAGTCTTATTCAGGTGTCAAGGTCTTTGGGACCTTGTAAAATATGGAGTCGAAGCGCTTGGCGAAAACGCTTCAGAAGAAGAAAAGAAGAAATACACAGAATCTGAGAAGCTGAGTTATAAAGCATTATTTATAATTCATCAATGTGTCATCCCAGACAATTTCAAAAAGGTTAGTGATTCAGAATCTGCAAAAGAAGCTTGGGAGATCCTTGAGAAGTCTTTTGGAGGCACTGAGAAGGTGAAAGAAGTGAGGTTACAAACTCACAAAAGGACCTATGAACTGCTTCAGATGGAAGACAGTGAAAACATATCTGATTTCTTCACTAGAGTTACAAAACTAGTAAATCAAATCAAGATATGTGGAGAAGCGTTAACAACAAGAGCTGTTGTGTCAAAGATCTTGAGATCTTTAGCTCCTAAGTTTCACCACATAGTGGTGGCGATAGAAGAGGGGAAAGACTTGTCAAAATTGACAAAGGAAGAGCTTCAAGGGACGCTTGAATCTCATGAACAAAGAATGAACGAAAGAGCTGCAGGAAAATCGAAGAGTGATGTGGCCTTGCAGGCACATTCAGCAAAAGAGACCAAAGGCAAAGGAAAGTGTTTCGACAGAGGTAGAGGTGGCTACAACAAATCGAATGGTAGAGGAAACCAAATCGAAGGAGACATGTCGAATCAAAGAAGACCATACCAAGGCAACCAAAGAGGTGGTGTTGCAAATAGAGGAAGAGGTGGTGGTCGAAAATGTGATAAGAGTCACATTCAATGTTACAATTGTCAGAAATATGGACACTATTCGAGTGATTGTCTAGAAAAACAAAAGAATCAAGAAAGTGATGCAAATCTTGCAAAACATGAAGAAGAAGAGATGATGTTGATGGTCACAACAAGAGATGAAGATAGATTCAAGGACCAATGGTACTTGGATTCAGGATGTTCATCACATATGTCTGGAAGGAAAGACTGGTTTGTCAATATAAAGCCCTCAAAGAAAAATATGGTAAAATTTGCAAATGACAATACCCTGGCAGCTGAAGGTATTGGTGATGTTATGATTATGAGGAAAGATGGCAAAAGGTCAGTAATCTCCAATGTGTTGTACATACCAAGAATGAAGAGCAATTTGCTCAGTATAAGGTAGTTGGTCGAAAAGAATTATAAAGTGTCAATCGAAGATAAGTTGATGAGAGTCGTTGATGCAAATGGGAGAGTAATCTTGAAGGCTCCTATGTCTCAGAATCGAACCTTCAAGATTGAACTAAATGTGATGGAGCACAAGTGCCTTTCGACTGCAGCTAGCAGAGATGAATGGATATGGCATTATAGACTAGGTCATCTCAACTTCAGAGACATCATAGATTTGAAGAGAAGAAATATGGTTTCAGGATTGCCAGAAATTGACATTCCAAACGAGGTATGTGAGGAATGTGTGCAGGTGAAGCAACACAAGAATAGCTTCAGCAAGGATGCAGGAAGCAGATCGAAGGCTAGTCTTGAAGTCATATACTCCGATGTATATGGACCAATCCAGGTGGATTCGATGGGAGGTAACAAATACTTTGTTACATTTATAGATGATTTCAGTCGAAAGCTCTGGACTTACCTGATCAAGAAGAAAAGTGAAGTGATCGAAGTATTTACCAGGTTTAAGTCTATGGTCGAAAGACAAAGTGGTCGAAAGCTCAAAGTTTTGAGAACTGATGGTGGTGGAGAATATGTGTCGAAAGACTTAGACAGATTATGTGAAAAGGAAGGGATTGTGCATGAGGTGGTGCCACCCTATACTCCACAACAAAATGGAATTGCAGAAAGGAAAAATCGAACCATCATGAATATGGTGAGAAGTATGTTGAAAGGAAAGAGTTTACCTAAAGAGTTTTGGGGTGAAGTTGTTTCGACTGCAACATACAATTTGAACAAATGTCCTAAAAAGAAGCTAGAAGGAATTACTCTAGAAGAATGTTGGTCTGGTGTGAAGCCTAGCTTGAGACATCTTAAGGTATTTGGATCTATTGCACATAGACATGTGCCAGATCAGTTGAGAAGAAAACTTGATGACAAGTCAAGTCAAATGATCCTAGTTGGATATCATTCGACAGGAGGCTATAAGTTGTTCGATCCAGAGAACAAGAAGATTGTGATCAGCAGGGACGTGATCATAGATGAGTTTAAAGAATGGGATTGGACTGCAAATGTCAAGAAAGATTCAGTGGGAATCCTATTCGAAGAGCCAGAAACTCAAGTGGAAAGAGAAGTTCGACAAGAGGAACCAGCAAATATACCAAGTACAAGCAGACCTCAAAGAACAAGACGCATGCCTGCAAGATTACAAGATTGTGTGATTACATCAGATGATGTAATAGATAATGAAGGTGAGCTGGTACATTATGCTTTCTATGCAGATGTCGAACCTGTTAATGAAGCTGAAGCATTAAAAGATTCGAAGTGGGTGAAAGCAATGAACGAAGAAGTAAAGTCTATCGAAGACAACAACACTTGGTCACTTGTCGAATTGCCTCAAGGCAAGAAGGCAATTGATGTCAAGTGGTTATACAAAGTGAAAACGAATTCGAAAGGTGAAGTAACTCGACACAAAGCAAGACTTGTGGCGAAAGGATTTCTACAGAAAGAAGAAATAGACTTCAACGAAGTTTTTGCACCTGTTGTTAGGATCGAAACAATCAGGTTGGTTGTTGGTCTAGTAGAAATAAACAGTTGGCACATATGTCAGATGGACGTGAAGTGTTCATTCCTAAATGGACCCTTAGATGAAGAAGTCTATGTTAAACAACCAATTGGGTTTGTGAAACATGACGAAGAAAGAAAGGTGTACAAGCTACATAAAGCCCTGTATGGATTGAAACAAGCTCCAAGGGCTTGGAATAAGAAAATTGATAGTTTTCTAAGGGAGAAGGAATTTGTGAAGTGCACAACTGAACATGGAGTATATGTAAGAAGAAGCAAGAGTAAATTTCTTATACTATGTCTCTATGTAGATGATTTGTTGATAACAGGTAGCTGTAAAAGTGAGATCGAAGACTTCAAAGGTGATCTCAGCAAGGAATTCGAAATGTCTGATTTGGGTGAGATTTCATATTTCCTTGGTATCGAATTCTACAAGAGCAGTAGAGGTTTGATGATGCATCAAAGAAGATATGCAGGAGAAATTCTCAAGAGGTTTGAGATGGAAGAATGCAACTCAACTTCGACACCTGCAGAACCAAGACTGCAACTGTCGAAAGATGCAGATGAAGATGATGTTGATCCAACCCAATACAGAAGACTTATTGGATCATTACGATATCTTTGTCATACAAGGCTTGACTTAGCATACAGTGTAGGTATGGTAAGTAGATTTATGCAGAAGCCAAAGGTATCACATCTAGCAGCAGTGAAGAGGATACTAAGCTATCTCAAAGGAACTTTCGATTATGGCATTTTGTTTCCTGCTGTTGATAAAGGAAAAGAATGCAAGTTAGTGGGATACACTGATTCGAGTTGGTGTAGTGATACTGAAGATCGAAAGTCAACAGCAGGATATGTGTTTATGCTAGGTGGTGCACCAATTGCTTGGAATTCAAGAAAGGAACCAGTAGTGGCATTATCATCATGCGAAGCAGAATACATAGTTGCTTCTCTTTGTGCATGTCAAGCAACTTGGATGGTGAACTTGGTCGAAGAGATAACAGGGAAAAATCATGGAGCAATTACCATGAAGATAGACAGCATGTCAGCCATTAATCTGGAAAAGAACCCAATAACACATGGTCGAAGTAAGCACATCGAAATGAGATTCCATTATCTTCGAGAGCAGGTATCAGATGGGAAGATAAATTTGGAACACTACAGAACTGAGAATCAGATTGCAGACATCATGACGAAGGGAGTGCAAGTCGAAGTATTCAGAAAACTGTGAGCCATGATGAACATAAACAGTTTAGACACAATGAATTAGGTGGTGTGTTAAATTGTAATTCATAGTGTCAAAGAAGATTTGATTTATTTTAGATTTAAATAGATTTGATTTAAGTCCAGAATAGATTTGATTTGATTTGATTTAGTAACAAAAAGATATTTTGGGCTTTGGGCTTAGGGTGTAAGCTCAATTATAAATAGAGGGAGTAACCCCTATTTTTCAAAGCAAGTCAAGTAAGTCAATTCATTGTAATCACAGAATTTGCAGTTGCAAGTGATTAAGAAAGTTTTCCACAGTTTGTGGGCAGAGAGAAACTCTACAGAAATATTTGTCTTGTCTTCTTTTCTTTGTTTGTCTCATAATTAAATTGTCATTGTGGTAGAAATTCATCATAGAATTTGGTGGATTTCCAACAAAAACCACGAGCTTTAAAAACTCAAGTGTCCCCAACCTCGACGTTACATATCAGAGCAAGATCCTTGTTATTTAAAAGAAACATACTAAATAACTCCAAATCTATCCTCACACTTCTACGAGCTATTCGTGATCACATACGCGTTACCCACATAGAGGCAACATTCAAACAGAAATGGTGAGTAATCACAAATCATTACAAAAGATATACGAAATATATATAGTAATTACAACAACAATTATCAAGGAATCCATATATCATCATACATCATGTATTATACTCGAACTTCTACATCATTAACAAAATCACAACATTATTATATCATCAATTAAACATTCAGCACCAAACATCACTTAAGTCACAACATTACTATATCATCATTTATTCATCAATCATGTAATGCCAACAAAAGTGTAATGCAACTTCAATGACTCATGCATGTGGTACCAAACTTCACTGATGAACACTAGGTCATCGCCCTCCAAAGATCTCCATCATTGGATCGGTTCTTGGTTGGAACCAGAGCACATCATAATAACACACCCAATATACACAATAGGATTAAGGCCATCATTGGACAAGAATCCTAACGACATCACTGGAATAATGTTATAACATATGACATGAATGCATGATGCACATCAGATTGATAATTCGACCATGTCTAGTTAATTGTATCATCATTCATGAAACTATGGGACTAAAAATATTCTTAGGATGAAGTACGCTAAACCCACTTCCAATGATCCGAACCACGCGTAAATCAGACACTCGAGTCAAAAGTTATGAATTTTCAAAGTTTTAAAAATATTTCTGCCACAATAGTGTTAACCAGTTACCCTCAGACTGGTAACTAGTTACACCCAATTGTAAACAAAACACACGCCTCTTCCATGCATTTATTAATAGATTACCCTCATACTGGTGTAGCGGTAGAAATGTTTAAGACTAAGCCATTAGATTGACTAGACTTATATAGATCAAACTAAAAATCGCCACCGCACTTATTATTTCCAAAGGAATGGGAAAAGTGCGAATAACCAAAAAAGAAGAGGAAAGATTCAAGGTAAGGGGGTTGGTTATGAAAAGGGAAGGTATTAGCACCCTAAACATCTACGGTACTCCGCAGGAACCTCTTTGTAAAATCTATATATTTTGGCTATAAAATGTTGTATAAAAATGGATGGTGGAGATGAGAAAAGAAATATATTTTTATGGTTTTTGCACCCGCCACGGTTGCGACCCTTTAGTGCCTACGTACCACCTTTTGTGCAATAGGGGATCAGGGTACACGTAGTTCCTCTTTTAAATATTTTTAAACACAAGTGTGTTGGTTAATTTTATGAGATAAGATATCATTGTCATTGTCCATATGGAAAACATACTTACTACCCACAATCATGAGAAAGGAGAATTTGCATTATCTCAAAGTGGAGGATATGGCTTGGATTTTAAAATCAACAATGCCTCACTCAACACCCAGGTGGAAAATATCTCTCTTCACTACATATTGTAGAAGTATAGTTATTTGCATTACTACAAGGATTGACAAGAGTCTAATCTTTTGAGAAAAGTTTTGAAATAAAAAGCCAAAGTGACAAAATGGTATGAAATGAGATTGATTGACTTTTAGTCTTCTCACAAAAATGTCAAGGTATTATTAAATTGATTAGAGTTTATTTATGAAAAGGTTTTGAAAATGCATGGACCTAAGTCCAAGTTTATTATGAAAGTGGTTCATGTTTCAAAATAAGAAGAGTTTTCAAAAGGAGGAAGAAGATTTTTGAAATTAAAGAAGATAAGAGGAGAAGAAGAGACTATCCTAAAGCATAAAGTAAAAGCTAGGGATAAGAGCCATCTAACTAATAAGAAGCCAATACTTGACATTAGGAGTCAAGATATAATTCCCATTCTTTGGATTGAAACCAAATAATCAAAGATACTAGACCTTTTGAGAGAACCAAACTTCAAGTGTATTAAGTCTTCACAAAAATTGGGCAGAGTAACGGCTGTATACGAGTAAATTCCAGATTACAACCAAAGAATGTAATCACAATAACCTGCACACAAAATAAACAAACAACCCAATGTCTTGAGGTAAACCTCAAGAACTCCATACAAAATATCAATTAAGATCACAAGGTCTCCAACATAGGCCAAGGTTTCTAATCTTAAGTCCAAGATGTCCAATTCTCCATAATGCCAAGGATAGTATCCAAATAGTCCAAGTATCATTAAAGATTTTTATGGTTCATGTTGATTATTAGGTGTCTTAGAAGAGAAAAGAAAAGGCTTAAGTAAGCGTAAATAAAAAATGACATGAAATGTAATGCTTAAAGTAAATGGTACATAAAGCATAAAAAATAAAAGGGCACAAAGTAAAAATAATTTATTAATTAGTGGTTAGTTGGATGGCCATCTTGAAACTTGCATTTGAAACTCATTAGAGGATTGGTAGAACCAAAGCCTCCACACAACAAGTTGCATTTGCTTTTTGTCAAGTATATCATCCATTTGGAATACTCAAAAGTACCATTTAATGATCAACGATATTTAAGTGTTCCGCATTGACCAAAAGTTTTGTAGATTCATTAGAGGATTGGTAGAACCAAAGCCTCCACACAATGAATCTCAATGTTATTGGATCAAAGGGATTAAATTAACATACTTGGGCTTGCAAACATAGGTTTGAGCCACAAATGATCATTTATTTGAACCAGGACAAAATTTAGCCCTATGTTAAGCAATCGTAAGTGGACTTATATATAAGTGACACCTATTTTGAGGCCGGTCAATAACAATCTATGCACCATTTGTTTTGAGACATGATATAGAGATCATACTCCAATAACACTTAGTGCAATAAGAAAGGGACAAGATGAAGAGGGGTGGGAAAAAATATACAAACCATATTTAAATTAAATTTAAATCAAACTATTATTAAAATCATTCATCCATTTTTATGAAGTTAGACTCAACACCATGGATCAATGATGTTAACAAAGTTTATGATCAAAATTCAACCCAAGTTCAGCCAGAAAATAATTACAAAATAATATTGCATTTAATATATACATAAAAAAAAAAGATTTTAAAAATGTTTTAAAATGGAAATAAGAAAGAAAAATATCAATTATATTCAAATTAATCAAGAAAATTTAAGTAAGACCATAAAAAAATTAGAAAAGGACTCAAATATTTTTATAAGTTTTTTGGCAATTTTTAAAAGTCAGAAACTATTTTAAAACTAATTAAAATTGTTCAAACAAATAGAAAATAGATAAAAAAAGAGTAAACCTCAATATAAAATTCCATAAAATTTTCAGAAAGTCAGAAATATGCAAAATGATATTTATGAATTTTTTTAAGAATTAAGAAATGTCAGAAAGTATTTTTAAAGTAATTAAAACAAAGCAAACAATACAAAAAATATAAAAAATATCAATTGTCAAAATAAAAATATGAAAAAATATTCATGGTCACAAAAGAAAACAAGTCAAAGTGCTTGGTGATTCCTCAAAGAGCAAAGCTAAAGGTGGGGGAGGAGAGCCAAGAACCCTAATGTTACCTTGTTGTGATTGAATCAACATGGTATGATTAAGGGATCTTAGGGGCAAAAATTGGGGTACAACAACTGGTAATCGGTTACACCCCTGAAACATCAATTTTCTACTTTTTTTGTACGAAGCTTTCCAACCCAAAACCCCAATTTTTCTACATCAAAATGCTTAGTTTAGTTTATAACATTACGACATATCACATACCAAAATCTAACATTATTACACAAACTAATCTCATCATTCAAACATCAAATATAACAATACTTCACAATTTCATCAATTTCCTCACAATTGCATCATGTTCATCAAATTCATCATAAACCCTACATACACCTAAACCCTATATCAATTATAATAATAAGGATCACCCCCTTACCTGATTATTCCTAGCGGATGATTCCTTCCTTCTCGTCCTACATTGTTCTCTTCTCTCTTCCTCTTGGGGCCCTGACTCTTTCTCCACAACTCATTCTTCACAACTCAATTGTACAAAATAAACTATAAAACCCCAAATATTCCTTTTTGTTATTCTTACCCCTAGTGCTCTTATTATGTTATTCTAATCTTGCCCTCACTTACTCCATACAACATTACCATCTAGGTCTTAATGCCTCTACACATGTTATCTTATTTAATTATTAAAATAAATAATTATTATTAAATCTAATTAATTCCAACTAATTATTTAAATTCCAAATGATTATAAACTAATTAGATAATCCTCACAGTTCTCTTATTCTAACACTACCCCACAACACCATATCACCAACACACCATAATGCATCACAATAATTCATATATTCACCAATATTCTCACTAAATCAATTAAATAATTAATCTAGATTTTTGGGGTGTTACACCTTCCCAATTTGGGAACCATTTACCCAATGTTTTATCTCTTTGATTCATAGGTAGGATTAGTTTCCACATTAAATTCCAAATCAAAAACACTTTAAATTTTACCTTTTTATTCTACGCCTTTTCCACCCTCTTCTTCTATCTCCTTAATAACTCTAAAGCGTCCAACCTTTCTTCGTCTAGGTCAACCAGTTCATCTAACATCATGTTCCAATAGGACTCTGGTGGAATCTCATATTGTCTTTGTATTCTGGTTGGTTGGAGACAGATTTCGACTGGCAAAACTGTGTCATTCCCATAAGTCAGTCGAAAGGGCGTAACATTAATAGCTACTTTGGGAGATATTCTACATGCCCAAAGAATTTGATCTAAGGTCTTATGAAAATTGTTTGACTTTTTTCCCACATGCTTCTTAATTAGCCCGATCACCACCTTATTTGCTGCTTCGAGTTGACCATTTTCTTGGGCATAATAAGGGTGTAGAATTCAACAATTTGATTCCAACATATTTAGAAAATTCCTGCATCTTTCGACTAGTGAACACTGATCCTTGATCAGTTGTAATGGTCTCAGGGATTCCAAATCTATAAATTATATGCCTCTGGATAAATTCAATCACAAATTCTTGATCAACATTCACCAAAGGAATATCTTAGATCCATTTAGTAAAGTAGTCAATCCCTACTAAAATGTATCTTTTACCTTTAGACGATGTTGGTCTAATTTTTCCAACCAAATCCAAAGCCCATCCTCTAAAATATCAAGGTTTTATTATTGAATGTAGTTCGCTTGCAGGAACATATTGGATGTCTACATGTACCTGGCACCGCTGACATTCTTTATCAAATTCAATACAATCTTTTAACATGTTAGCCAATACATGCCTTGTCGAAACAAAAGCCATTTCATCTTGTAGCCAACTTGGTGAGCCCCACATGCCCTATTATGAGCATTCGATAAGGCCAAATACTCCTCACTTTCGCTAAGGCATTTGAGCAAAATCCCCTCAGGTGTTTTATTAAACAATTTGCTTCCCATAAGAGTATAACTTAAAGCATGATACCTGATTTTCTCGCTCCATAGATGTTATAGGATTATCCAAATAATAAACTATTGGCTTCCTCCAATCTTCTTCTGTCAAGTTATAAATGGAGAAAATTTAAAAATTTTCCTCATCTACATAACCTAACTTCGTTACTTCTAAATATAATGGGGATAAACTAGTTGCTGATACTCTTATTCAAACATCAATCAAATCTTCTAACTTCTCCTTTGACACCTTGTACCCATATGCAATTTGAGCTAAGTCACAAGCCTCCTGATTCTTGAGTCAAGGGATGTGTGGTATATTTACGTACTCAAATCTTTGTATCAATCTTTTCACTATAACAAAGTACACAGTCATCTGCATAATCTAACTTCGTTACTTCTAAATCGGATGTGCATAACCTAGTTTCTAATACTCTTCTTCGGACTTTAATAATATCTTCTAACTTTTCCTTTGACACCTTGTACCCAAATGTAATTGGAGTAAAATCTTTATCCTCCTGATTATTGAGTCGAGGGATGTGATGTATACTTACGTACTCAAATCTTCGTATCAATCTATTCACTATAACAAAGTACATGATCAAATTTTATTTGACACATTTAGATTCCATACTTATCTGTTTGACAACTAATTTAGAGTCACCTCTTATTTCGACTCTAGTTGTCCCCAATTCCAAAAAGATTTGAAGGATAACTATCAAAGCCTCATTTCTGCCTCGTTTTTCGAGCAAAGATCATCAATCTTGTACTTGAATTTTGTTTGAATTTTGTTAGGATAAATTATTAAGATTCCAATCCTAGTTCCTTCTTTATGGGTAAAACCATTGAAATATAACTTCCAAGGTTCAAGCTCAACAAAGTCACGGGGATTTTCAACTATGGCATGGTCGACTATGAAATATGCAACTACTTGCCCCTTCATAGCTTTTAGGGGAATGTAATTTAAGGAATATTCAGTTAAGGCAAGTTCCCATTTCCCAATTCAACTATGCAAGATTGGCTTAGAAAACATATGTTTAATGATATCGAAACTAGACGAGACATAAACATCAACATGTTTTATATACTACTTTAACTTTGTACAATAGAAATACAGACAAAGGCACAACTTTTCAACCAAAGTATACCTAGTTTATGAATTATTTAGGACTCGACTAAGATAATAAACGACTTTTTCAATACCATTAGCATCTTCTTGAGCAAGCATGCTCCCTATTGTGACATCAGATGCAAAAATATACAATCTTATACTCCTACTTCTACAAGGAGGTGATAATATTAGAGAGAGAACAAGGTAGTCTTTGATCTTGTCGAAGGAAAATTGATGAACTTACCCCCACTTGAATCCTTCCTTTTTAAGGACAAGTGGAGGTGAAAAGGCTTGAGTCTTGCCACTGAGATTCAAGATGAAACTTCTTAAGAAATTGATTTTTCCCAACAAGACTATAATTCCTTCTTGGTTGATGGAGCTTTTGCTTTCATTATGGACTTCGTCTTGTTTTGGTTTATTTCGATCCCTTTTTTATGGACCACGAAACCCATAAAATCTCCTGCCTACACAAAAAGCACATTTAAGAGGATTCATTTCTAGACCATGTTTTCTCATCCTTTCAAAGGATTTTCAAAGGTTATCCTAGTGACTTCTTCCTGATACAAACTTAACAACAATGTTATCAATATAAATCTACATGAAAGTTTCGATAAAGTCATGGAAAATATAATTCATTTCCCTTTGATAGGTTGCCCAAAATCTTTTTAGGCTAAAGGGCATGACTACCCATTTGTAAGTACCCAGGTGAAGCTACTGGCAAAAAACCCAGAGGCGTCACCGAACTTTATTTATCCCGAAATAAAGGGAAATATGGAGAAAACCACAAGAGGATAGATACGATGGTCTTGTAACCAAGAGAGAAGGTAAGGAAGTTGATTATGCAAGGGGAAGGTATTAGCACCCCTCACATCCGTTGTACTCAACGAGATTCATTTTCTTTGTTTGCTTCTAAGGGTGTGTTTACCTATAACTATACTTGCTAAGGGGAAAGAAATGGCATTTTATTAGTGTGTTCGTGAGGGTCTCACAACCCTTTGCCTATGTATCCAGTGAAGGAATCAGAACACCATAGTTCCTCTAGGAAATTTTGGTTTAATGGTGTTTTTTAGTGGATGATGTTAACGCACAGATTCTATCAATAGGCCCGACCCATATCGTGGTAGAACATAAATAACATGCCCTTTTGAGGGGATCTTTGATTTGTTGAGTATTTTCATTAATTTTGAAATGATTTTGAGTAACAGTTAAGTGTTTTTGGATTTTTTGATTAATAAAATAAATTTTTGTTAAAAAAGTTTTACAAGAGAAAAGTCTAAAGGGGAGACTAGAAAAAAACCCTAATTGTTGTCATGTACAAAGATGGACTTAATATTGAGTATCAAAGGGGAGTTCTATCCTAATTAGTTATCATTCCAAGGTTTAAAACCTAATAACTAATTGGACATTAAAATGATCCAAACAAAGTTTAATCGTATAATGGAATTCTTAAGGGAACATGTTATCAAGAATTAACCAAGCAATCGAACAAAACAAAAAGCAATAGAAATACAACGCTAACATTTTGTGAGTTTTTTATTGAGTAAATAAATGTGACTAAACAAAAATAATTAAAATGTTAACTAAACTAAAACAAATATTAAATTAAATTCATAAAATTACAAAGTTGATCTCAAAACTAACCTAATTAAGAAAATATAAAGTTAAGAAAAAAATAAACTAAACTAGCAAGAAAAATTAAATTAAACAAGTTTAAAAATGGTGCAAGAAAAATATGGGGTGGGTATGTTGAATTATTATGGGCTTTAAAAGAATAAAAAAATTTGTAGGCCCAAGAACCTCAAACAATCCATCAATAAAATAAAAAAGTAAATTGGGCTTAGATGGACCGGGTCAGATCAAATCTGGGTCCAACCCTCTTTAGAATAATACTGGTTGAAAGGAAAAAAAACCCTAAACCGCACATGAGGCTAACGCCTCTTCTTCGTATTCTCTCATGATATTCTCTTCCTCTCAACCGTGTAACCACCATCTTCTTTCAATTCTCTTTCTCGTGCGAACAACAACAACCCTAACCCCTTCATCGATCCCATTTCCTCCACCGTAGATACCTTACTCCCTCTTCAATCGATTTCCCATCTTCTTCTCAACCACAATACACTCTGTCTCTCTCTCTCTCTCTCTCTCAAACTCCCAAACATAATTTAAAAAAAAATAAGGAGAAATCCTAACTTTTGTAATGGGAATTAGACAGCAATTGAAAGGGGGTTTCATTCAACACAACTTGATAAACATAACAATGTAAAGACAAGCAATATAACTTACCGGGTCTGAGCTAGTCAGGCGGTTTCGTCCTTGGCTTCAACTTAGTTCATGTATGCTTCGAAATTCTCCTTCAGCTAGATAAACCTCTTTTCTTGAAAGAGGTTCAAAACTGTAGGTTGATGATTCTAACATTGTTTCAATTTTGTGTATGCTCCATGTTGTTTCTAATGACATTGCACTTTGGAGTAACATAAGATAATTGCAATGTTGTTGTATGCAAATTTTGGAATGTGTTAGGTTATAGGTTTCGTGATGGAGGTTTGATGAACAACAGTTTGAAGAATAACCTGTGGAGAGTCTTTGTTGTAATGGTTCACAGGTTGAGTAAGGGACGGATTCAGGGTGGTTTGGATATAGTACAAGATTGTGAAGAATGAGGGTAAATGGGCAGATCTATGGTGAAGTTAGTGATGCATCCTTTTTGATGATTTTGCAAGGACAAATAAGGTTGTTAAGTAGAAAAGAGAATGAATGCAGTTGGTTTGAGCAATGGTTCAATGATGGATGTGAATAAAGAGTAAATAATTAATGGAAGTGGATTGTGTAGAGGTTAGGGAGTGAGATATACAAGATGTTTTAAGAGTTTTCAAGGTTGCCTTATCTATCTTTGTCTACTGATTTTCTTGTTGTATTTATATGTGGATTTGAAGGAGTTTTTTGGGGGAAAATAACCCAAGAATTTGAGCAATCTGAACATATTTAACATGCTGATATGTGCTTTCTTTGGTGCAGTTTTTCCTTACCATTTGTATACAAAGTTGCAGCAGACTTTGGACTGGTTTTATGCAGGCTTTTGTGCAAGTTTTGGATGGTTTTAGGAAAGCTTGTGGCGCAGTACTGTAGAGGCTAATTTGGAATAGCAACATAGCACAAATTATGCAGGGCTGTTTGTGCATACTTTTGGACTATTATGCTTTGGTGATTCCTTTCTGATCTTAGTGTTTTTTCTTTTTCTATTTGATTTAGAACTGCCATTCTTCTTTTATCATATAATTCTGAAGGGTTTGTGATTTTAGGAAAATGATGAACAAAACTTAGAGTTTTGGGGTTGTTTTGGCTTGTTGTATTTGACATTACAGTAAAACAGATTGCTGGCAGCAAGGCTGAGCTTTTGGCAATGATTTTTGATTGACTTTGTTGCTGAAGTAACTTGTTTTTTTGAATGTTTTTCTGATTTGTTACACTTGAGATTTGCATCTGTTATTGTATGTTGGGGCTGGAAATGCAACTTTTGTTTGCATTTTGTTTTATTGCAGGGACTTTTTTTTTCTTTTATTGTGAACCAAAATAACCTTTTGTGATTTGCAATAGGAGATAAGGCCCATGACTTGAAAAACATTTCTGAATTTTGTTGTGAAATATATTCAATATGAGGCTTTGGATTGGATTTATCGCATGATTGAAAACACCCTTTGTTTCTGATTTCTTCATAAACCCTAATGATGAGATTATAAGAAAACTTAGCTTGCAAACTTCTTGTTCAAATTACGATTGAACTAACAAATTTTCTTGTTTGTTTTTCTTTCATGTGAAGGTTGATGTAAGGTGAAGAAGGAAAGACAAGGTTGTAGTAGGAACCGTGACTAGCATGAAGCTTATAAGGGAGTTTGAAGAGATGAAGATCCTATAGAATAACCTTACGAATAAGTCTTGAACAGTTTTGACAACTTTGAAACATCATGCCTAAAAATGGGATTTGACGAATACTTGGATGAACTTTAAATGATGGACAATGGTGAATTAAATGGACTTCGTGAAACTTGAATAAGTCTTGTAATTTTGTGGATATTTGAATGATGAATGACCTCTTTAACTTGCATTCCAAGTAAGCCATATGCATTGTCTCCTAACTTGAATCCAATTCTCAATGAAAAACCTTAATTTCCATGTTCAAACCGCAAGTGACTTGTAACTGGAGTAACAAAGAATAACCATGCCTTGGTCACCCTATAAGTTAACAATAATCATCACTAAATGCTTTGCAATTTAATTCACGAACCCTTGAATTGATGACTAACAATCTTAATTCAAACACAATGCCCTTGGGAAGAACCTCGAGTGAAAAAGAAGCTTGAAATGACAAAAGTATCCTTGAGAAAAAAACCCTAATCCATTGACCTTGGGTAGGGAAATAACCCTAATCCTTGGCCTTGGTGAATTTGAATGAGAAACAACCTTTATAGCTTGAGGATTAGAAGTCCATGATAACCATGTTTCCAAAACCCTTATTCACTGCCCTCTTCCAGATGAACCTGCCTTTATCTGATGAAGAAAACTCAAACCAAAGTGAAGCCCTAATTAGCATAACCACTGATACTGAACCACTGCCTTATTGAATGAAGGAATAGTGTGTGATTGTCCTAATAAAATTGATGCAGATGAAATGCAAAGCCTAAGCCAGATAAGAGCAAAATGGGTAGGACAAATTTTGGGTATGACAGCTACCCCTATTTAATCGTCTTAAACCTGAAAGTGAGATTAGCGGCGGTGTCGTACCCCAAATTTGCCCTACCTTTATTTTCAAGATATAAGAGAGAAGTATTTAATTAAAGATGGTACAATAATATCTGATGGCCCATCTTTATCCAAGACCAGGGGATGTATTTTAATTCAGGAAAATTGGGGCTTTCTAAAATCAAAAAGACCATGTATCCGCAAACCCATTCGTGAAGCATGTTAGCCTATGGCCCATGCGATTCGAAAATGGAATTATTTTTAATAATTATTGAGTTATTAAATTCTTAAGGGAAAATTAAGATTAAGCTATTATTAGTTAAAATTAATTAATCAAAGCCATTTAGGGGTTATTGTCGTTAGTAAATTAGGAGGTAAGATTGCAATATACTAGTCTATTTTTGTTGGCCCATTTCCATTTTTGTTATCCAAAAAAAAGAGGGTGGGGTATGAATATAGATTACAGGCCCATTGAGATTTTTGATTAGTCGATTCAACGTTTTGTTTTTAGAAAAATTATTATTGTTATACCTTTTTCTTTTTCATAAAGTATTCATGAAATGTTTTACATAATATTATAAGAGTTGTCATAATGGACTATTTTGATTATTGGAATATTTTATTAAAATATTTTATTAGGATTATGGTTAATGATTGAAAATCTATAGAATACTAGGCCCAGTCTGCGTGGAAATATATTGTTGTTTGCAGTAGAGAAAAAATAAAAAATAGTGAGTATTTTTGTTTTTTGGTAATACGTTGGGCTGATCGCCAAGGCCTAAACCCAATTGAAGACAAAGTTGGGCAATAAATAAAAAAGTAGTACAAACCCCAAATGTTAAAAAATGAATATTGTGTCAATCACAAGGAATGCGCAAGTTTTTATCAAATTAACCGTATGTATGAATCAATGTAATTAGGCAGGATTTGTGTTACTAACATTTACTGTCTAGATTTGATTAAAAAAATCATATCTTTCTTTTACAATAAAATAGTACAAATCTGAAAATTACTAAATCAGATCTAAAAATATACATGGAATCAAATCTCTAAAACTAAAAGCTATAATCAAATCTTTTATAGAATTAAATAAAATCTTTATCAAAACTTAAGTCCAAGCCCAGAGAGGCATCACTAAACAATACTAAAAAGTGTTTAAATTTATAATCACAATCCATCTCAATCTCTATTACGAAGCAAAGTCTAGAAATTACAAACGATATTATCCGAAAAAATACAAAAAGAATCAATTACAGAGATTTTAGATCCCTAATTGTTTCTAATACTCCTAAATCTAAGCTAAGAATTGTAATTCCAAAACCCTAATCTAAAGCCTATAAATACTACTCAGCAAATACAGAGAAGGGGAGGCCGATTATGGATGAAAGAATAAAAAAACGGAAGAGGAGGAAATTTTGAAGATACAAATTCGAAGAGAAAACCAAGGTTGAAGAAGATAGGAGGAAGATTAGGGTCCAACATATGAAACCCAAATCGTCGTTGCATCTCCGCTGTTGATCCACCTCTTCGCTAGAACCTACAAGATCGAAGGAGAAGTGGGGTTAGTAACAGAATCGCCGAACTGCACAAGTATTCAAAAAAATGCAAAGAGGTATAGCTTAGCTCTTTTTTTGTTTTCGTTTTTGTATTAGGGTTGTGGGTTGTTGATAGAAGAAGGGTTGAGTTTCAGTATACCGCCGCCGCCGGTAGTCTAGGGTTTGAGAAGAAACAAGGTTTGGGTGGTAGCGCGAGAGAGAGAAAGAGAAGGTTGCTGTAAATTAGGTGAGGAAGGTGAATAATGAAATAAAGTGTTAAACGATAATGTTAATATTTTGTTTAATCCAATACACCGCACCCATAATAATTAACTTGCACCTTAAATCTCATCTGTATGATATCCATCAGGCAGCCATAGACCAGGTCACCATGAAAGCTTCCATACATCCTTGCCTACCCAATCAACCCAGATTCATTCTCCAAACGCGTTTGGGACTAAGCCCATTAATGTTAACACCCCAACTCGCGTAAATTACTAAATTCCAAACAACAATGCACTCACCTTTCAAAAACAGTATTTGGGTCTTACCCAGTATTCCTTTAGACACCCCCAGCTTTTATTGCATAACTAGAATTACACCCCCCCTTGATTTTAATTTAATTATATCTTTTAAATTATATATTATGTATATTTTAATTATAATTCTTATTAATATTAATTTTTATAATCACATTAATTATTATTAGTTATATATTTTATTTACTATTTTATTTTTTTGTTTATCATATATAATAAATTATTTTTATTCAAAAATGCATATGTGTTTTCTTATATTATTCGCATTAAATATTTTTTAATCATGCATTAACAAAATTCTTTTTTCAATTAATACGATTAAAAAACACTAACAAACATCAAACTATTTTTTGCAACAAATTAAGCTAATCAATTGTTTTTACTAAATGGTTTCAAACGGATTTTGACTAATCGCGCATTTAGCCAAAATATCCTCAATCACTACAACTGGTCAAAATGCGAGGTGATTCAAAATACATTTGCAACCCCTAAAAAACATCAACCCATACGAACTACGAATTGGGACTCTGATTCCTCATAAGAGGATATGTAGGCATGCGATCTAAAATCGTGGCGAGTATTTCTAATTAAAACATAAAATCCAGTTTACCCCAAACCTAAACCTATAGGCTAATATCCTTGTGAACAAGGTAGATGAAAGGTGCCTAACACCTTCCTTTCGTCTAATTGAGTCCAAAACCTAGAATATTTGTTTGCAAATTAGGGTTTTCTGTTAGGTTCCCTTCTCTAAGATAAAAACTAATAGTGGCGACTTTGATTAAAAAACCAGTTTCTACAGCTAGCGACTCTGTTGAGGACTCTCTTCAACCCTAGGTTTTAGGTCTCTTTTGGATTTTTTTTTATTTATTTATTTGCATTAATTTATTTATTTCATTTTATATTTTCTTGTCTATTTTTATTTATTATTATATATTTTCTATGTGGCGGGTTTTATCAAAAAATATTTCCAATAAACCTTAAAAAGAAGGTGCATCTATTAGCTTAGGGGGTATATCATCCCTGCGAGTTTATGTGACGACTTCTCCTAGTGTCGGCGAACTTCCGAAAAAGGAATACTTATCGAGAGACTTTGGAAGGTCACCCTTGACTCTTTGTAACTACCTTAACCCAAAATCTCATGATGAGACCTTTCACGACTTTGAGACGAAATTTTCAGTCCGTAAGGAGGCTCCACCTAAGGGAGGCCCTTGTGCCTTTTCCCTATGGTGTTATTCATGACACCCTTAAGGAATCCACCTTTTGGGAGGGTATACTTACCGTAGGTCAAAATTAAGGAGCCTACCTCATAGGGATCCACCACAAAAACCTGTCACAAAATCTCGTTACTCAGTCCAACACTTATACATTCATGCATTCATATATATCTCATGTTTATCATTTGTTCCTTTTATCTGTCTGATTCACAGGGTACAAAATAAAAATAACAAAATCAAGGTTTTTGGTGACTGTCTTAAAAATGGATGCCAAAGGGAAACAACTTGTCCGCGTCAACGCCTGTAAGCCTAACCTTTCTGAAATTAAAACTATAAAGGGTAATTGTCCGAGAGAGCTTTGGAGATGTACACTCGCCGCTATGAGGATAACCTTAATTTGAATAAAGTAGAAGTACAGATGGATGCAGTCTCTGCCCTAATTCAGTTTTATGAGCCTCCATTGAGATGTTTCACTTTCCAAGACTTCCAGCTAGCACCGACTCTGGAGTAATTTGACAGAATCCTGAATTTCTCCAAAGAAAAAGCCTATGTAGGTATTAGAAAAACTATTGAAGTCAAAGCTTTGGCAAAAGGCTTGGGGATCCCCTATCCTGAATTGGTGCAGAATTATCAAAGAGAAGGTCTGATACAAGGAATCAAAAGAATATACCTGGAGGCTAAGGCACTAGAATTTGCTAATTATAAGGAGTGGGAATCTTGTGTTGATTGTTTGGCTGTTGGTATTTGGTGTAATCTTATTTCCTCAGACTGTGGACTATATTGACCCCGCGACCATTAGCATATTTTGGGGAGTGAAAGTCTTTAATACAGATCCTACTCCCGCCTTGGTTTCTGACATTTATTACACTTTGCATATGATGTATGAAAAAAGAAGAGGCGCGCTAAATTGTTGTATCTCGCTTCTATATACTTGGTTCATGACTCATCTTTACAAGGAAGACTATATGATCCCAGAATTGACCAGGTGTGAGTGGCCACAGAAATTAAGGTCTCTCACTACGAACTCAATATTATGGTATGCAAGAAAGTTGGATATTGGTGACATCACCATTAGTTGTGAGGATTTTCCTAACATCCCTTTGATTGGATCGCGAGGTTGTATTAACTACAACCCTACTCTGGCCCTACGACAACTAGGGTATCCTCTGGAAGACAAACCTTCGGACGAACAGCTCCGACCATTTATCATCCATAATATGGGTATAGAAGACCTAGGTTCGCTTAACAAGGTTATTCGTGCATGGAATAAGGTTAACAAAAGGAAGGCCGAAAGAAAGAATGCCATAGCAAGAGAACCCTACACCAAATTGGTCCAAGACAGGGTACGAATTATCAAGCTGCCATTTGAGAAAGATCCAGAGTACAAGTCAGAGGTCCCATAGATAACACCTATATCTTTGGAAGAAGTCGACAATCTGAAAAATGCCTTAAGGCAAGCTCAAAGAGAGAAAGAAGCACTGGAGGTCAATCTCCTTGATCTAACCAGAGAAAAAAAAATGCAGCTTATACTTGAGTCGAAGGACGAGCAAATTGATAAAAGTTAAAATGAATTGGAGAAAGAAAGTCGCAAACGAAAGCGTACAACCGAAGGGCTGTTAAGTGCAACGTTCAAGTTAGATTCTCACAACCAAAGGTTAGAAGAGGCCGCTGCTGAAATCGGGAGGTTAACTAGATGGTATGAAAAGGCAACACATGACAAGAAGGTGCTAGAGAAAAGTTTGAGAGCCCAAATCCAAAGTTTGGACAAGCTTCCTTAGATCAAGAAGAGAAAATAAAGTACCTCGCCACCGAACTCTAAGACAGCCACGAATCAGAGGTCAAAGCACGCCTTGAAAGGATAGAAGCAGAGAAACTCTTGACTCAGAAGACTCGAGAATATGAGCATGTATGTTTAAAGCTGCAGGGTCTCCAAAAGGATTTTCTCATCCAGTGAAGGCTTTAACCTGAAATGAGGGGTGAAAAGATGTATTGGGAAGAGAAGTATACCAAGATCGCCCAAGTTGGGAGGGATAACCGTAAAATAATCCCACATCTCTACCAGGAATACAGGTACTATAAAGACAAACATGAAAAGCTAGTATTCTTAGCCAACAATCTCATCAAGGACATCCCTATAAGTTTAAAAGATGCATAGAATGTAATGGTTCCTCTTCCGAAGGACGTCGAAGACTTTCTACAACTTTGTCGAGCAATGGTTGATGGCTTCAGGGCACACATCCACAGGTGCACTTAGGAAATTTAGTTCTTTTTTAATTTTTACGCAGACAAGTTTTGATTTGTAATATTTTTTAATATCTGGATTATGTTACTCTTAATAAAGGGATTTTGTTCCCCTATCTCGAAGGTGTGTCTATTTTTAAGCTGGTCACCAAATAAAATAATAAGTAGATACAAGTATGTACCCTAAGTAAATAAGACAGTTAAAATAAAAATAATTTCATAATCATGCACATCCAACTGCATGCATGCATTTATAAAACACTCGCATATCATAAAAAAACTCATTTGCTTTAAAAAATCTCTCCAGTTAAGCCATTGGTAAAAGAAGACCTCCACCTCCTTGGCCTCCATATCAAACAAGGGCCCGTCAATAGAAATAAATGGAACAAATCGAGGAGACTCAAGCTGTGTTCAAAGAGGATCTTGATCAGGTGAAGGGTGACATAAGCTCAATGAAAGGAGATTTGAGTCAGGTTCTTCTAGCTTTGAAGAACATTATCGACAGACAAGATCAAATTCCCAGGGTAGCTTTTGAAGAGGTAGCCTAAATCGTTGGTGCATCAAGCGGTCACCAACTGAGGAAAGAGCCAGAAATAGGACCCCAAAAGTCTGCCATGGCCCAGCAAGAGGTTGAAACTGAAGGATTCATCCCACCACTGTCGAAAGTAGGGACATCACATACCCTACAAATTCCAACCAATAACGCAGATAATTACCTAGACTTGCAATACGGAGATCAGGACCTAGAGGATGCTCACTAGGCACCCTTGAAGACAACTGGTGCTCATGCTGCGGACAACCCACTGGTAATGAATCAGTATAAAGCCTTGGAAGAAACACTAAAGGCTATGGAGGGCTTCGATGCTTCCGAAGTAGACGCTTTAGAAATGGGTTTAGTCCCTAATATGGTGATACCGCCATTATGTACTGTAGGAAGATGCATGCCCACGCCCATGATTAGAAACTAATGATTCATTGTTTCCAAGACAGTCTAAGTGGGACATCTTTGGACTGGTACATGCAGTTGGAACGAACACATATCCAAACTTGGGTGGATCTCGCTAATGCTTTCTTGAAGCATTACAAGTATAACTTGGACATGGCGCCTACCCGCCTGTAACTCTAAAATTTGTCCCAAAAGAAGGAAGAGTCCTTCAAAGAGTACACTCAAAGGTGGAGGGAAATAACATCCCGTGTGCAACCCCCACTGCTGGAAAAGGAACTCGTGGACATGTTCATGGTGTTGTACCCCAAAATTTCCCCTCTCATATTTCTCAAAACATGTCAAGAAAAATCTCCAAGTGGCTCAAGATTGCTCAAGAGTTGGACAGTCAAGCTATCTCCTAAGGCAGTCAACCCCAAATTAGGGTTTTGTGTTGCATCAAGATCTTTGAGTCCAAATGACCTCAAGTGCTCCCCAATGTCCTAATATGCTCTCAAGATCATACATGTCAAATTTCAAGCCTTGCAGAGGAAGTTTGCCCAGTCAATTGCTCAAAGGGTCCAAACATCGACTATGCTAGGGTAAAAGTCAATTGTGACCTATAAACAGTCAAACTTCAAGATTTTTTGTCAACATTCTCATTTTGAAGGATATTTCATCATTTTATCAAGGGTTGATCATGATTCATCAAGGATTTCCCAAAATTCATCAAGACTCAAAAGTTGCTAAATTAGGGTTTTGTAGGAAAAGTCAACTCAACTTTGACCAAGCATAACTTTCTCATACTTTATGCGAAATGACCCATCCAAAGCTCATTTTGAAGCGGATGCAATTTCCTACAATCCATCTTCATACCCGAAGATCAGAAAATGCACTCACAAGAAGTTATAAATTTGGACATTATAGGTCATTTTTGAAAGTCAACAAAAACACCTTTTTTGTCAAAGCTTATAACTTGAGCATGGAATATCAAAATGATATGAGACCAAAAGGTTTGGTTAGAGTACATCTCAAGATTTCTAGAAAGTCCAAGAACACTTCCAGAAGTTCAAAATTGAAGAAGTTATGCATTGTTGAAGTTGGACATTTTTGCAAAATTGCCAAAAGTCAACTATCCCCAAAACTTCAAATTTTGTCAAATGGGCCCATTCTTTTCCACTTGGTTTGAGCTTGTAAAATTGCACACATGTCCTATCTTCAGCCTTGAGATCATATTTCTTGTTTATTATTTTATTTGATTTTTTATTGAATTATTTCATTTTAAATCAAATTAAATCATGTAAAATCCAAATATTGATTACTTGAGATCTTTTTGGTTGTTTTAGGACTTAATCATCATCATGATCAGCATCAAATTCGTATCTCACCATATCATGTACAAAAAGATGGATTTTTGACAAATTAGGCAAGCTTTCAAAAGTGAATCAAATCAAATATTTTATGCATTGATATGGAAGATTCAAGGCATATTTGTTAACCTAATGCATTCCACATTACATAAGCAAGAGAGGCACACGAAAACAAGGCTAGAGGCTACAAGAACCAACCAAACAAAACTTGAAAAAAGTGGTAAAAAGTGTGAAACCAAAATCATACTTTGAGGCGTTTTCAGAAGCAAAGCTTGACACCAATCGATTGCTGGAGGTTCACTGAGTCAGAACCAATCCCAAGCGAGCTATCATACACACCAAAATGAGATGTAAGTGTCATGTATCTCAGCCCTGTATTCGAAATCTTAACTCTCCATTCTTGCATCTTTTTGGAAAATCATTGATATATTTGTGACTCTCATGAGATTTCTAAGCTTGTGGAAATATTTAATTTCATTTATATGGATTGTAATCTCATAACAGCATGGCTAGGGTTTCTTGTTGGATTTTATGGATTTACGTTTCAGGTGAAATTGAGTCTCGTGATAGACATGGTTGCACTCAGGAGAGGGAGGCGAACCTAACCATGCCTTTGGGGGTCATTTTTATGGCCTGGAATTGATTTTGGGATCGACCTGCACATTTAGATGTGGATCTAAATCCGCAGGTAAAGTTACAGGGGCTGGAGGTAAGGGATGATGGTGTGTCATCTCCCCAGTGGCTGGTTCAAATAATTCGCGCGTTTTTATTTTTTTCTGGCATATGGCGCATTATCTCTTATTATTATTATCGTTTAATATACTAACAATTGAGACACATTGGCCTAGTGGCGAAGCAAGCAATGCAAGTATCATCAGGACCTGGGTTCGAATCCCAGGTCCCCACTCTCTTTGTTATTTTATTTCTTCAGATATTCCAGTACGCATAAGGAACATCAATGCATCATATACCATCATTTATTCAATGGACAGATGGCCAGTGGCCAGATCTGATGGATGGAGATGGAAGGACCACCAAGGTTGTGGTCAACGTGTCCACACCAAGTCCAGGAAAGTCAATACAGGGCCAGCATATTTTGGGCTTCAGATTGCTCCCCAAACACCTCATTTCAGGCCCATACCCCCTAACTCTTTCTATTTCATTTTTATTTTATTTATTCTTGTTTTATTTAATTTAATCATTTTCATTATTTTCTAAACAATCAATTTTTTTCTTTAATAAAATTAAAACCAAAAAATATTTTCTTTATTAAATTAGATTTTAATATTTTCTTTTTTATTAACAAATCAATTAATTAATTTAGGTCATTAATTAGAATTAACTTTAATATATTTTTCAATAATTAAAATCAATTAGACTTAATTAGATTTTTACTAACATTAATTAATTTTATTTCTTTCTTAAAATACCAAAAATCCAAAAAAATATTTATTTTCATTCATTAATTTATTTATTTATTAATTTAATAATAATCTTAGATTATTTTCTTTCTTAATTCAAAAAACAACCAAAAAAATCTTTTTTCTTTAACAAAGGGTCAAAACCCTAGAACCCGCACTCGATTTAATTTCCCGCACGCGATCCATTTATTCAATATTGTATTTGTTTCCGGAATGTAATAGATAATTAGGACTATTTTTATCGCTTTATTTATTTTCCGCATTTAAATTTCAAAGGGTTGCTTTTGGCGATGTAAATACCCGACGCCTTGTAATTTAATTTCCGCAATTTATTTTCTGCAAAATATAACTGCTAGATGTTTGATAATAGGGATGCATGACAAGAATGAATGCTTTAACCTAAAATCAACTTAGATCACCATTGACATGTACAAAGATAAAATTAACCGAAAACAACACACTCGCACATGCGCACTCTTAGGGTACACCTCACTTGGTTGCCTTCGTACGCGGTCATTGAGTATAGGTCACTTTAGAGGTCGCCCTCTTATCCAAAGATCATAGTCGCCTCGAAACGGTTGCCTCGGATATTGTTGCCTCAAAAGAAATGATCTAAGACATTACGGTTACCGCTAAGGCGTCCTACCATTGCTTTGGTGACCGTAAGTCCCACATTCGAATTGACCCTCAAACTCTGACGACGGTGCTACCTACTCATTCATAGTAGGATAGCATTGTCTAAAGTAAGATAGCATAGAACGATTCCTTTTTCGAGTAGGTAGATGGTTCTCAGGTACTTGCTCTTTCAAAAAAACAAAATCTTTTTCACACTTACACTTTTCAAACAAAGTTTTCAAAACACTTCATACGATCGAAGTTTTCAAACAATGACTTTTTCAAACCCACAAACACAAAGAAAACAATTTTGAAAACAATATGAGCAAGTACCTAAGAGCCTGTGGATAACCACGGATAGAAAGGGTGCTAACACCTTCCCTTTCTATAATCTACCCCCCGAACCCGAGAAATATCTCGAAAAAGGAATTTTTCTGTGCTTTTTTCCTTTCCTTGTTGGATAAAATAAAAGTCGTTGGCGACTCTTGCTTACCGCGACATTTTGAAAACACAAACGCAAAACGCAAACCAGCATTCCAAAAAATAGTCAGTTCTTTCCCACCGTATCACAGAACTGGCGACTCTGCTGGGGAACTTAATAAGTGGGGTGTATCTTAGGATTAGATCATTGTGTTTTCAATTGTTTGCTTTGTATGCTTTATATTTGTGGGCTTGTATCGGAGTTACTATAGATCCTAACCCGGATCTAGGGATACCCTTTAGGTAAGTAGCAATAAACTGTGAGGGAACTGTACGGTGTAGACTGATACGGTTGAAGCAGTAGCTACGTTGGTGTGGCACTTTAGTATGTACCGATATCCCTTGTGGCGCAACGAGGAGAATATGGGTCTGCTAAGGGGTCATTAAGCACGAACTGACCTTAGAACCTTTAAATTGACCAACTTGGCCATATAACAGTAGCAGTATGCTACACTAATTGAGACTAAACTCTCGCAATGATTTAGGCTGCAAGAAAAGGTTGCTAAATTGGAATTATGACCAATCGAGGGTAGTCAGTGATATTGAGATCCTCTAGAACCCGGTTACTATTTTTAGAACAGGTTTAAACCAACTGAATTGAAAGAGGGTAGTACCTAGACTCCTTGCTAGGCTGAAATCTAAGGGCTCTCTGTGTGACTTGTGTGCCTTTACCATGTTTGCTATTTGTGGATACTTGTGGTGTGCTTTCTATCATGACATCATGACATCATAACATTGCATACATCTTGCATTGGACTAACCTATTTCAAAGACAGGAGGAATTCATCTTTGTTCTGTTTTGTAGGTCATGGCACCCATGTGTAGGAACACCATCTGGATCAACTTTTTTCAGGTTCCCACTATGCTTAAAGAATTGGTTGTAAAGATGTCAGATACTATCTCCTTTATCAGGAGACATGGTCACCTCTTGGGTTTGGTCACTTCCAAATTGGACGAGCAGATGATGAGTGTCTTGGTCCAATTCTATGATCCACTGTACCATTCCTTTACTTTTCAGGACTACCAGTTGGTCCCTACCTTGGAAGAGTTTTCTGATCTGCTCGGTATCTCTATTCTGGAGCAGACCCCGTTTACAGGTTAGGAGAAGATCCTTAGGCCAGAAGATATTGCTTCGGCCCTTCATATGACAAAGGATGAGGTAATGGCTAATTGGGAAACTCGTAGTGGAGCAAAGGGCTTTCTGACTAAGTTCTTGGTTGGTAAGTGTTGTACCCCAAAATTTTCCCTCCCATTTTCTTCAAGATTTGCCAAGAGCATGCTTCAAAATCTCCCAAGGGTTGCACAGTTCAAGGGCCTCCTAACAGTCAAAAACTAGGGTTTTTATTCTGTCAAAGAAATTGAAGGTTCCAAGGGTCCAATCAAGCCCCACATGCCTACAAACATGGTCAAGCATCCTCATGCCAAGTTTCAAGACTTACAGCACAAAATTGCACAATCAAAAACCCTAATTGCTCAACAGTCAACTGTAGGGGCAAAATGGTCATTTGACAGTCAAAACTCCAAATTTTTGGTCAACATCTTATTTTGAAGCCACAAACATCATTGGATCAATTCTTGATCATGATTCTCAAGGCATGGCTCAAAAAGTCTCAAGATGCAAAAGTTTCCATATTTGGACAGTTGAATAAGTCAACTGTAACTTGACCAAGGCATAACTTCCACATGGTTTATCATAAAAATTCCATCCAAAGCTCATTTTGAAGAGAAAGACATTTCCTACAACTCCTCTTCACATTCCAAGTCCAAGAAATGCTCTCACAAAAAATTATCAATTTCAACATTATAGGTCATTTTCAAAAGTCAACAAAAAGGGACTTTAAGTCAAAGACCATAACTTGACATTGGTAAATCAAAATGACATGCGACCAAAGGCATTGGTTAGAGGACTTCAAGACCTTTCCAAAATGTCCAAGAACATGATCAAAGCTTAAAAATTGAGCAAGATATGCCTTGTGGAAGTTTGGAAATTTTTGGCAATTTTGAAAAGTCAACTTTGCTTCAAATGCCTCAAAATTGCTAATGGGCCACATTTTCTTCCAAGAATCATTATCCAAAGGCTATGCACGACCATTTGACCCAAAGGGGATTTATTTCATCATTTTTTTATTATTTATTTGAATTTTTATCACCATTAATTCATTTAATTAAATAAAATATGACAAAAATACTAAACAAATGTTTTTGAATCCTTTTATGCAGCATATGCCCTCATTATTTACTCAAGATCTCGTGCACATCAAAAAAGGAAAGATTTTGTGCAAATTGGCATGTTCTTCATGAGGAAAAGATTGGAAAAGATTCCATGGAAATCAAATATTTGATTCATCAATGCAAAGGTTTATGGACTCAAATTCTTACCCTAATTCATTCCCATACATAAACAGAAGGCAACCCTAATGCATAGAACCCTTGAAGCTGCGCCCAAACCTGAATACACACTTGGCATTTTTGTGAAAAAACCTCAAAAACTGAAAACACAATTCTAGCGCAATTCAAAGAAAAGTAATCATTCCAATAGCTTGCCAAGGCATCAAAGAAGCTTTCTCAATCCTGTTCCACTCTTCTAACCTCAGGAATTGGTATATGGAAATCAAACTTTCTCAAACTTTTTGCATATTCGTGTCTCATGATTCATGTGTTGTTTTTAATTTCTAATGCTTGATTTGTATTAATCTAATCATTCTGAAGATAACAGTGCTATTCAATTGAGTTTTTAAGACTTGTGCGAGAATCTACCATTAACGCCTTCTAGGTTTTCAGAGGTCAAAAATTAGGGCTTCACTCATATGGGAAAATTGAACCACAAGACCTGGACCATTAGACTCGTGACATTCACACGAACTGATTCCATATGTCACGCTCAATTTATGAGCAACGGTGGCCTAATCGCTATTTTCATGTTCTTCATTTAGTGGGGGTTTAAAACCCCCGCTATCCATCTGTTTTTTTTTCAGGCCAAAGCAAACGAGTGGAGAAGAAGATGAGTTGTAAGCACGCGGTTGGTGGATTTGAAGATTGGCGCGTTTTTTTTTATTATTACAGTCACTAATGCTTTTTTCATATATAGTGCTCATTGTTCAATATACATAAAAACCAACGCGCCTGGCTGAGTGGTTAATGTGTTGTCATGCAATCCATGGGACCTGGGTTCGATTCCCAGGTCCCCCATATTTCTCAATATATTTTGTTTTAATGTGATTCTATGCAGTACACGCCCAGAATTCTACCATGCATCCAGCGCTGGAGCTTGCCACGCGTCTCAAAAGATGAATCCAAGGGCCAACACAGGATCTCCACCATGGGCATCAGTCAAACGTGCCACACACATCCCAGAAAAGTCAAGAGGGCCTTCCTCAAATGGGCCAAATTGCTGGCAATTTACCTCCAAAATTGGGGCAACACCCCCCATTGGTTTGCATTTTATTTTCATTCTTTTTATTTTTTCTATTATTTGTTTTATTTATTTTAGTTAAATCATCAAAATTAATTTTCATAAAAAAATCAAAAAAAATCAGAAACTATAAAAATAAAAATATGTTTTAATGTTTAATTCACTAACATTTTTGTAAATAAATTTAACAATTAATTTAGTTTTAATTCTAGGTTTAATTTTAATGTTTTTAATAAACTAAAAAATGTAGAATTAGGGTTTTAAATACTTTATTCTTTTTCTTTTCTTTTACCATTATTAGATATTAATTATTTTTTATAAATAAATACGCCATGTAAATAATTAATGTAAATTAGGTCAAACTAAAAAATATTTTTTAATAAATTAAAAACAATTTAGAACTAGGGTTAATTAACTTTTTTAATTCCAATTTAATTTTCTGATTAAACTCCATAAATACAAAAACTCCAAAAAATTCTTTCTTTTTATTTAAACTTAATTAATTTATTAATTTCAATTCAATTTCTTTAAAAGGGTCCAACGCCCTCGCTTTCGATTATAATTCCGTTTCGCGCGCTTATTTTGTTTCTTTTGTAAATTTCATGTAATTACTCCAAAGCCTTGTAATAGATTAATTAGGATATTTATTCTTCCGCATTTTTATTTTATTCAAATCGGGTCTTGGACTAATTTGGCGATGTAGACCTGCGCCTTTGTAATAGCGTAGGACTTTTACCTTCTCGCATCTTTTAACTGTTAATAACTTGCATGAAAGAATGAATGCCAAAAATAAAAACAAAGCGTAGATCACCAATGCATGAACAAGATAAACATAATTGAAAACGACACACAAATCACACACCACCCCTAGGGTACGTCTCACTGTTGCCTTGCCCCTCGAAAGGTGGTCATCGAGTAGAGGACGTTTTAGTAAGTCCTCATGTCCATGAACATGGCATGAGGGTAGCTTCTAAGGTATCTTCCTATTTCTCTGGTGACCACAATGTCCCGAACCCTCGAATTGACCTGAATACCTCCGACGGTGGTGCTACCTACCTCTCAATGGTGGGATGGCACTATCTTAAGGACATTTACACAGACGAATTCCTTAGGGTAGGTAGATGACTTGTAGATACTTGCTCTAATTTCAAAACAAATCAAAAACTTCTTTTCACACCGACACCTTTCAAAAAGCTTTCAAAAGCAATTTTTCAAACACTCTTGAGGACTGATACAAGAGTCGAACTGAAATTTTCAAAGAAACTTTTTTTAAACCCACAGTTGAAAAGCAAACAAACATTTTGAAAACACAAATGAGCAAGTATCTAAGAGCCCATGGATAACCATGGATAGAAAGGGTGCTAACACCTTCCCTTTCTATAAATATACCTCTCGAACCGAGAGCAATCTCTATAAGGAATTTTTCTGTGCTTTTGTCCTTTCCATTTGGAGAAAATAAAAGACGGTGGCGACTCTTGCTTCCGCGACATTTCGTGAACCAGCTTTAAAATAGTCAGTTCCAGATCCACCGATCACAGAACTGGCAACTCTGCTGGGGATAATTTATAAAGTGAGGTGTACCTTAGGATAGTTCATAACTGTGTTTTCAATTGTATTGACTTGTTTGCTTTAAATTTGTGGGTTGCATGGGAGTTACATAGATCCTAACCCGGATCTGGGGATACCCTGTTTAGGTAGCATAAGCTGTGAGGGACCTGTCCGGCGTAGACCGACATGGGTGAAGCGGTGGCTACATTGGTGTGGCACCTTGGTCTGTACCGATATCCCTTGTGTCGCAACGAGGAGAATATGGGTCTTCTGAGGAGTCATTAAGCACCAACAGACCTTAGAACCTTAAATGAAACAACTTGGCCATTAGAACGGTAGCAGTATGCTACGCCCATTGAGGCTAAACTGTCGTGATGGTTCTGGCCGCAAGGAAAGATTGCGATGCTGGAGTTATGACCGATTGAGGGTAGTCAATGATATTGGGATCCTCTAAGAACCCGGTTAATTTTGATAGGACAGGTATGAACCAACAAACTTCAAGAGGGTAATACCCAGACCCCATGCTGGCCTAAATTCTAAGGGTTTTTCTTGTGTGCCTTCCAACTTGACTATTTGCATGCTTTTTATCTGACACTTGAGTTCCCTGCAGGTTTTGTTTATAGCCCTTAATTGGGACTCATCACAGGGTTTACTAAGTTTCTTGCAGGTTTTGGTTTGCAGTCCTTAATTGGGACTCATAACAGGGTTACTTACATTACCCCATGCATAGCATAACATCATACCATTGCATACATCCTACATAAGGACTAACCCATTTCAAGGATCTCAAGGGGTTTGTGATGCAGGTCATGATGAACCAACTGTCCAGCAAGGGGCAAAGGGGATTTATTTTCCTCTAGACAAGGTTGTCAGGGGCTATGACCCACTCGATATGGTGAGCCTTGACTCTTGAAGAAGGACTCTCAACAGCATGAAGTTCCTTCAATCAAGTTACCAGTTTCCAACTCTAACAATTTTCTTGTTTACCCCGCGAGGTCCTTGAAAACATTACATGCATATCATACATATCATTGCATCACAGGTACCCTTATTACAGGTCACTTACCTCCTCCGCTGTTTATTTCAGCAATGGCTTCCCAACAATATAACCAGGACCTTCTTGCTCAAGAGACTCGGTTCGGGGAAATCCTCCTGAATCTATCCAAGGGGCAGGAGGAGCTGAGAATACTTCTCATGGGGACTTTGGTTAGGAACAGTGCTGAGGATGAACGACTGAAACATCTGCAAGCTGAAGTGGATGCAATGAAAGCCCAGATGCTGGGGCAGGTGACTACCATTCAAGGTTTAGCTCAAAGACAAGAAGAGCTCGGAGTTCTCATCAACCAACTGCTTCAGGGTAACCAACTGGGGTAAACGTCTAAGGGTAAAGAGCCAGTCATCATTCAACCATCTTTGAGACAAGGAGATAAGGGGAGAGCTCCTCAAATGACTCCAGTGTCACAAATTCAGCATCAACCTCACCAGCTTCAGCCAGACAAGCCCAGGAGGCAATTCACCCAGCTCAATATGTCGTTGTTTCAAGCTCTACAACGCCTGTTGAGATTGAATCTGATCACATTAAAGGCCCATCCCCAGAACCCCAACACAGCAGCTCCTACCTATCATCCCAATAAAAGGTGTGCCTACCACTCTCCCAGTCCAGGACATGATACAAATGAGTGTTGGGCTCTGAAGAACAAGATCCAGGACCTGATTGATGAAGGAGCATTGGAGTTCACACAAGATGGTCAGGCTGAGTTTTTCTACCATCCCTCCAAGGCTCACCATTTGAAGTAACAAGCCCTGAAGATGAAAAGACTTTTGTTCATTAGGATTTTCAAGTTGTTAATTTTCTTTTGTTCAAACATTTACTCATGTTAAACGTTGTTATTCCATTAATGCATCGCATACGTCTGTTTTGAAGCAATATATTCGTATTCACTATATGCAAATTGTTTTCATATTTTTTCTGATGATCAACGCTCGATTAATAATGCTAAGCCTCTTGAGGGAGGATGACGAAAACGATACCATAATCTACAGTATGCTTTTGAACATACCCCGCTGATAAGGTACAGGCATTGTTTCAATCCCTAAACACTGGAGTTATAAGGAAGATAATCCCTCGTCAACCCCTCTGAGCCAAAGAAGTAGGAGTTTTTCTTTTCGAAATTTAAAACCCTTAATCATAACCTGGGGCAAGGTAGTTTCTCTCAGTTGATCCAAGTGCATAACGAATGGCACCAAAGAGGTCCTTACAAAACAAAGAAAGACAGTGATGGTTCCGAATAATCAATAAAGAAAGGCAGTCATTATCTTTCAAAATAAGAACCCATTAAGTCAAAACCTAGGAAGGAGACTTACAAAACTGGGGCATCCCGCTGACTGTAATCACAAAAGAACAGCTCAGGCAAAAAAAAAGGGATGACAAAAATCAAAAAAAGAGGTCTTGCAAACCCTCGACAAAAAATGACTGCCTATTCAAAATAAGTTATCAACATCCGAACCATCACCGGAAAATCAAAGCAAAGACTCAAACAAGGTCGAACGTATGATCAACTGAGTTTAGGTTTGGAGAACATCACGAAGAGCGGGTGGGTACAAATAAAATTTGAGCCTTTATCTTTTGTTTCTTAAACCGTGAACCAGGCCATGTTATAACCCTTAAAAGTCCTAGCTGAAGCATGGGTTAGTTCGAAAGCATATTGTTACGAAAGGTATCCTGACTCCTTAAGGCCTACGGTAAATACGGAGTTGACATCACATTTTACAAACATTCACATGTTTTATGAAAAAGAATGCATTTTCAAAAACTTCGAAACAGACATAAGCTTTGCATTTTTGATATAACCTTGTTTGCATATGACTTTTTGTTTGAACAGCAGAGAAGTCCGCACGACGAATATCTTATGAACAAAAGTCTTCTCCATAAAAGAGTCACTTCAAATGGAAGAAACACTTCCGATCAAGGGGCATGACATGATCATGGTCCATCATCTGGGGCAGTCCAATCAAGATTCGGAGAATCTCTCAAAGGCCAAATAGCCTGGGGCAAATCTCTGCCTGAGTCACTTGGGGCATTCCAACAACGAATCTTGCCTGATCAAACACCTTCTGATGGCATGACAAAACACTTCTAACAGGGGCAACTCCCTACACTCTGAGAGCGTGGATATAGTTGAAAAAATACTACGCAAAATCAAAGACCCGCTAGGTTGACACACCTAGGCAAAAACAAGGGCTTCCCGGTGAACCAAAAGGGTTCGGGCAAAAATAAGGGATGAAATGAAAAAAATCTGTACACCCGGCAAGTCGAAAACCTGAAAAGGCGGCTTGGGCAAAAATGGGTATCCCGGTGGGCTGAAAACCCGAAAGGGCGGTCCAGGCAAAAGTTAGGGATCAAAGCATACGACTACGTCCTATCATCTTGTCACCTGCCTACCAGAAGAAGGTTTGCCCATCAACAACTATCAGCACCTCACAGGTCTTCCTCTCCCACATCAGAAACAGGGGCAATAATGAGTTGTCTAAGCGATCTAATGGCTCTATCCACCAAGGTACCAAGGTAAGTTCGGCTGAAGAACATAACCAGTATATCTTAATTCCCCAGAGAGTGCGTCAGCAAGTCAATACACTCTCCCCAAGCAAAGTTACAGTCAACCCTAGGGAATTTGGGTATCCTCCAGCAGATCTCAACATTCCCCAGCAATATACATGCATTCTTAACAAGCATCCCCGGCAGTCTTGGTCTAAAGATTGTTCCCCGGCGGTATATCAAACATTCAATGGAGTCACTTCCCCAATATAGTTCAAAATTTCCCCAGGAGAGTCCAATCCAGTTTCCCCAGGAAGGTTGGAATCCATCTCCCCAAGCAGTAAGCTTATCCCCAGTAGATTCTGGAAGCTTATCCCTCGCAGAACACGAACGCGTCCCCCGGCTTTATTCAAAGGTTATGTCCCTACCAGGATATAACTGGGTTATCCTCAGCCAAAAGCCACAGAAAGATCGTCCTCGACGAAGCCTCCTTATCCCCAGCGGAGTCTATTAAAACTCCCAACATAACAACAGTATCCCCAGCAAAGTTACCATCAACATTTCAGCAAAGTACCTCTCTCCCCACAGAGTATTGTTCCCCAGCAAGGTAGCTAGAGTAATTTCTCCCTGCAGAGTAATCCATTCGCCAAGTTTATTCCCCAACGGAGTTATCTTCTCCTACCGGTATTCTTGCAACTATCATCCCCAGCGGAAACAACAAAGCACTATTCTCCAACATTAGCCTAGGATGTGACTTCCCGGCACCCGTCAAGGATTTATTTTCCTAAGACGAAAACATACGTTCATAAACATCACATTTCCATACATTATAGCACGCATATACGCATCATATCTTACAATCTTATTTATGTTAAGAACATTATTGCTTGATCCATATCATGCACTGCATATGACTGACCTTTACCTTTCAGGAAAGATCCAGTTAAGCTCTCAGCTATATTTCAAGACTTTAGTCTGGTTCAGTTAAATCGACCCTAAGATTTTCCTGATTCTTATCCAGTCAAAGGCCTTCTCTGGTTCAGTCAGATCGACCCTAAGATCTCCCTGATTCTTATCCAGTTGAAGATATTCCAAGACCTTGTCCGGTTCAGTTAAATCGACCCTAAGATTTTCCTGATTCGTATCCAGTCAAAGGCCTTCTCTGGTTCAGTCAGATCGACCCTAAGATCTCCTTGATTCTTATCCAGTTGAAGATATTCCAAGACCTTGTCCGGTTCAGTTAAATCGACCCTAAGATTTTCCTGATTCTTATCCAGTCAAAGGCCTTCTCTGGTTCAGTCAGATCGACCCTAAGATCTCCCTGATTCTTATCCAGTTGAAGAGATTCCAAGACCTTGTCCGGTTAAGTTAAATCGACCCTAAGATTTTCCTGATTCTTATCCAGGCAAAGGCCTTCTCTGGTTCAGTCAGATCGACCCTAAGATCTCCCTGATTCTTATCCAGTTGAAGATATTCCAAGACCTTGACCGGTTCAGTTAAATCGACCCTAAGATTTTCCTGATTCTTATCCAGTCAAAGGCCTTCTCTGGTTCAGTCAGATCGACCCTAAGATCTCCCTGATTCTTATCCAGTTGAAGATTTCAAGACCTTGTCCGGTTCAGTTAAATCGACCCTAAGATTTTCCTGATTCTTATCCAGTCAAAGGCCTTCTCCGGTTCAGTCAGATCGACCCTAAGATCTCCCTGATTCTTATCCCAGTAGAAGACATCCAAGATTCTCTCAGCATTCCTGTGGAGGTAGTAATCGCCCAAGATTCTCTCAGCGTTCCTGTTGAGGTAGTAATCATCCAAGATTCTCTCAGCGTTCCTGTTGAGGTAGTAATCACCCAAGATTCTCTCAGCATTCCTGTTGAGGTAGTAATCATCCAAGGTTCTCTCACCGTCCCGTTGAGGTAGTAACCATCCCTGGTTCATTCATCACCGTTTGAAGCTCCAGATTCAATTCCTGTAACCAGTCAGGGCACATCTATACAAAGAGTTTGAAGACCAGCTCCTGTAACAGGCCAGGTACTCATTTTCTTTTTCAGGTACGCAAGTTCTCGCTAAGGAATCTCTTACGCGATCGACACCCAGATGGCATCTATAAGCCCATCCACCTATCCGTCATCTCTCAACATGGCATCTATAAGCCCATCATCCTATCCATCAATCTCCAAATGGCATCTATAAGCCCATTCCCTTATCACACTACTATGTGAGCACAAATTTCTAGGCACTCTAGTGTTCAATCATCTTCCACCTTCGGATTACGAAAGGCACGTCAGCCAATCCGCGTCCTCAGGTCTAAGAAGATTGAACAGGGGCAACTGTTGTACCCCAAAATTTGCCCTCCCATTTTCTTCAAGATTTGCCAAGAGCATGCTTCAAAATCTCCCAAGGGTTGCACAGTTCAAGGGCCTCCTAACAGTCAAAAACTAGGGTTTTGATTTTGTCAAAGAAATTGAAGGTTCCAAGGGTCCAATCAAGCCCCACATACCTACAAACATGGTCAAGCATCCTCATGCCAAGTTTCAAGACTTACAGCACAAAATTGCACAGTCAAAAACCCTAATTGCTCAACAGTCAACTTTAGGGGCAAAATGGTCATTTGACAGTCAAAAGTCCAAATTTTTGGTCAACATCTTATTTTGAAGCCACAAACATCATTGGATCAATTCTTGATCGTGATTCTCAAGGCATGGCTCAAAAAGTCTCAAGATGCAAAAGTTTCCATATTTGGACAGTTGAAAAAGTCAACTGTAACTTGACCAAGGCATAACTTCCACATGGTTTATCAGAAAAATTCCATCCAAAGCTCATTTTGAAGATAAAGACATTTCGTACAACTCCTCTTCACATTCCAAGTCCAAGAAATGCTCTCACAAAAAGTTATCAATTTCAACATTATAGGTCATTTTCAAAAGTCAACAAAAAGGGACTTTAAGTCAAAGACCATAACTTGACATTGGTAAATCAAAATAACATGGGACCAAAGGCATTGGTTAGAGGACTTCAAGACCTTTCCAAAATGTCCAAGAACATGATCAAAGCTTAAAAATTGAGCAAGATATGCCTTGTGGAAGTTGGGAAATTTTTGGCAATTTTGAAAAGTCAACTTTGCTTCAAATGCCTCAAAATTGCTAATGGGCCACATTTTCTTCCAAGAATAATTATCCAAAGGCTATGCACGACCATTTGACCCAAAGGGGATTTATTTCATCATTTTTTTATTATTTATTTGAATTTTTATCACCATTAATTCATTTAATTAAATAAAATATGACAAAAATACTAAACAAATGTTTTTGAATCCTTTTATGCAGCATATGCCCTCATTATTTACTCAAGATCTCGTGCACATCAAAAAAGGAAAGATTTTGTGCAAATTGGCATGTTCTTCATGAGGAAAAGATTGGAAAAGATTCCATGGAAATCAAATATTTGATTCATCAATGCAAAGGTTTATGGACTCAAATTCTTACCCTAATTCATTCCCATACATAAACAGAAGGCAACCCTAATGCATAGAACCCTTGAAGCTGCGCCCAAACCTGAATACACACTTGGCATTTTTGTGAAAAAACCTCAAAAACTGAAAACACAATTCTAGCGCAATTCAAAGAAAAGTAATCATTCCAATAACTTGCCAAGGCATCAAGGAAGCTTTCTCAATCCTGTTCCACTCTTCTAACCTCAGGAATTGGTATATGGAAATCAAACTTTCTCAAACTTTTTGCATATTCGTGTCTCATGATTCATGCGTTGTTTTTAATTTCTAATGCTTGATTTGTATTAATCTAATCATTCTGAAGCTAACAGTGCTATTCAATTGAGTTTTTAAGACTTGTGCGAGAATCTGCCATTAACGCCTTCTAGGTTTTCAGAGGTCAAAAATTAGGGCTTCACTCATATGGGAAAATTGAACCACAAGACCTGGACCATTAGACTCGTGACATTCACACGAACTGATTCCATATGTCGCGCTCAATTTATAAGCAACGGTGGCCTAATCGCTATTTTCATGTTCTTCATTTAGTGGGGGTTTAAAACCCCCGCTATCCATCTGTTTTTTTTCAGGCCAAAGCAAATGAGTGGAGAAGAAGATGAGTTGTAAGCACGCGGTTGGTGGATTTGAAGCTTGGCGTGTTTTTTTTTATTATTACAGTCACTAATGCTTTTTTCATATATAGTGCTCATTGTTCAATATACATAAAAACCAACGCGCCTGGCTGAGTGGTTAATGTGTTGTCATGCAATCCATGGGACCTGGGTTTGATTCCCAGGTCCCCCATATTTCTCAATATATTTTGTTTTAATGTGATTCTATGCAGTACACGCCCAGAATTCTACCATGCATCCAGCGCTGGAGCTTGCCACGCGTCTCAAAAGATGAATCCAAGGGCCAACACAGGATCTCCACCATGGGCATCAGTCAAACGTGCCACACACATCCCAGAAAAGTCAAGAGGGCCTTCCTCAAATGGGCCAAATTGCTGGCAATTTACCTCCAAAATTGGGGCAACACCCCCCATTGGTTTGCATTTTATTTTCATTCTTTTTATTTTTTCTATTATTTGTTTTATTTATTTTAGTTAAATCATCAAAATTAATTTTCATAAAAAAATCAAAAAAAATCAGAAACTATAAAAATAAAAATATGTTTTAATGTTTAATTCACTAACATTTTTGTAAATAAATTTAACAATTAATTTAGTTTTAATTCTAGGTTTAATTTTAATGTTTTTAATAAACTAAAAAATGTAGAATTAGGGTTTTAAATACTTTATTCTTTTTCTTTTCTTTTACCATTATTAGATATTAATTATTTTTTATAAATAAATACGCCATGTAAATAATTAATGTAAATTAGGTCAAACTAAAAAATATTTTTTAATAAATTAAAAACAATTTAGAACTAGGGTTAATTAACTTTTTTAATTCCAATTTAATTTTCTGATTAAACTCCATAAATACAAAAACTCCAAAAAATTCTTTCTTTTTATTTAAACTTAATTAATTTATTAATTTCAATTCAATTTCTTTAAAAGGGTCCAACGCCCTCGCTTTCGATTATAATTCCGTTTCGCGCGCTTATTTTGTTTCTTTTGTAAATTTCATGTAATTACTCCAAAGCCTTGTAATAGATTAATTAGGATATTTATTCTTCCGCATTTTTATTTTATTCAAATCGGGTCTTGGACTAATTTGGCGATGTAGACCTGCGCCTTTGTAATAGCGTAGGACTTTTACCTTCTCGCATCTTTTAACTGTTAATAACTTGCATGAAAGAATGAATGCCAAAAATAAAAACAAAGCGTAGATCACCAATGCATGAACAAGATAAACATAATTGAAAACGACACACAAATCACACACCACCCCTAGGGTACGTCTCACTATTGCCTTGCCCCTCGAAAGGTGGTCGTCGAGTAGAGGACGTTTTAGTAAGTCCTCATGTCCATGAACATGGCATGAGGGTAGCTTCTAAGGTATCTTCCTATTGCTCTGGTGACCACAATGTCCCGAACCCTCGAATTGACCCGAATACCTCCGACGGTGGTGCTACCTACCTCTCAATGGTGGGATGGCACTATCTTAAGGACATTTACACAGACGAATTCCTTAGGGTAGGTAGATGACTTGTAGATACTTGCTCTAATTTCAAAACAAATCAAAAACTTCTTTTCACACCGACACCTTTCAAAAAGCTTTCAAAAGCAATTTTTCAAACACTCTTGAGGACTGATACAAGAGTCGAACTGAAATTTTCAAAGAAACTTTTTTTAAACCCACAGTTGAAAAGCAAACAAACATTTTGAAAACACAAATGAGCAAGTATCTAAGAGCCCATGGATAACCATGGATAGAAAGGGTGCTAACACCTTCCCTTTCTATAAATCTACCTCCCGAACCGAGAGCAATCTCTATAAGGAATTTTTATGTGCTTTTGTCCTTTCCATTTGGAGAAAATAAAAGACGGTGGCGACTCTTGCTTCCGCGACATTTCGTGAACCAGCTTTAAAACAGTCAGTTCCAGATCCACCGATCACAATAAGGCTAATCACTTCTGGGATAGTCTAGACTTCCAGGAATTCGAAGATATTATGGCTCTTCTGATATATGGCTTGGTATTGTTTCCTAACTCTGACTCCTTTGTTGATGTGAATGCAGTAAAAATCTTCATCTCTGGTAATCATGTACCCACTCTCTTGGGTGACATTCTTCATCAGCTTTATGCTTGTACTGCTAGGAAGCGGGGAACCTTGATGTGCTATGCTCCGTTATTGGCGAGGTGGTTTATTTATAACCTCCCCAAATCAGTTTTAAAGAACAAGGAAGGCATGGGCTGGGCTTATAGGGTCATGTCTCTCTCTCTCACAATGACATCATTTGGACTATTAAGGGTATGGACGAGGTGGACATTATTGATCGTTGTGGGGAATACCCCAATGTTCCACTAATCAGAACCAACAGAGGAATTACTTACAATCCCTGCTTGGCCTTACGTCAGTTTGGGCGAGCCAGAAGGGAAGGACCTCATGAGCTGCTAATGCCTAATATCATCTTTGATTTCCAAGGGGACAGTGACGAGCAACGCCGCAGATTCATAAGGGCTTAGGATATAGTACACAGATCTGATCCACACAAGTTGGGCGCGAAGAATTCTCTACCAATGGAACCATATCTCCTATGGGTTCACATACATGCCCAAAAGCTGGGAATGCCCTATGAAGACATCTTTCCTATTATTGTTGAAGTTGCTGATGAGGAAGGGGTTCCTCCTACTATCTTACACCCTTACATGCCTACTGACATTGGGGCATTGAAGTGGTCCTAGATGCAGCTAAGGGAAGAGCGGGATACTTACCGAGAAAAGTATCACGAGCAAGAGCAGAAGATTCAGAAGTTGACTAGGCAGCTGGAGAGGGAGCAGATCATCAATGACTATGTCAGCACTAAAGGAAAACGACCATGAGAGTGTTGATGTCCTTTGATTATTTCCAGTTTTTATTTACTTTTCAGTATTTCCTTTCTTGTAATGCCTTAAGGGCAATTTGTTGAACAATTTGAATTTCAAGTTTATCTAATAAAAGTGTGCTTCATTTCTTGTTTACGAATTTGAATCTCTCGACGTCTTTGAAATCATAGCATACGCATTTCATTCCATGCACCTCATAACAGGTACCCTTACAGGTCTCTTATCTTCTTCGCTGTTTATTTCAGCATCATGTCTTCTGAACCATCAACTGAACAAGCAATCAAAGCTCTACAGGCTCAAAAACGCCCAGTTCCAAGAATTGTTCATGAATCTAGCTAAGGGTCAGCAAGATCTGAAGGCCCTTATCTTGAAAGAGAAGAAGAAGAAGAAGAAGAAGAAGAAGAAGACGGTCCTATTTAACATGGGCCACAAGTTTGGAAACAGGCTACAAGATGAAGTTGATTTGACCACCTCATCTGGAGGGAAAGATAGTCAGGAAGAAAGGAGGGCTCCTAGCCCTGTGGTTTCAGACAACGAGACGGACTTCGACGAAGACCAGTACCCTCCGATCGAGGATAGATACAAGCAACTGGAAGACCGGTTGAGTGCGATGGAAGTACAGAAACTGCTTGGTATGGACTTTGGTGATCTGGATCTGTCATCTGGGGTGGTGATTCCCCACAAATTCAAAGCACCAGCCTTTGCTAAGTACGATGGAGTTTCTTGTCCAAAACTGCACCTCCGTTCGTATGTTAGGAAGATTCAGCCGTACACCGCTGACAAGAACCTATGGATCCATTTCTTTCAAGACAGTCTCTCAGGGACTCAGCTTGAATGGTTTTACCAGCTAGAAGGAGCCAATATCCGTAGTTGGGAAGATTTGGATGCTGATTTCTACAAGCAGTACCAATATAATGCCGACCTCGCTCCCACGCGTACCCAACTCTAGGGTATGTCAATGGGTGCGGGCGAAGGTTTCAAAGATTATGCTCAGAAGTGGAGAGACCTTGCTGGAAGAGTACAACCACCCTTGGCTGATAGGGAGTTAGTTGATATGTTTCTGGGGACCTTGTCTGGGCCGTATTTCAACCATCTGATTGGAAGTTCTTCATCCGGGTTTACAGAGCTGATTATGACCGGGGAAAGGATTGAGGCTGGTATTAAATCTGGTAAAATACAGAAGGGTGCTTCATCAGGCACCAAGAAGAAGCCTTTAAAGAAGGAGTCCAATGTTGTTTACAGTTTGAAAAGCCAGAATAGACCTGAACGCTGCCAAGCTGTTAATACGGTTGTTATTTCAAGACCTGCTGGTGCTCCTCAGCACAACAACCAGCCAAAGGCCGAGAGACCATGAAGGCAATTCACTCAGCTCAACATGACTTTATCTCAGATTCTGCCACAGTATTGAAAACCAATCTAGTGATTCCAAGGGAGGCCCCGAAGAATCCCAACACTACATCACCAAAGTATAACCCTAATGCCCGCTGCGCTTTTCACTCTGATAGCCCGGGGCATGATACGGATGATTGTTGGGTTTTGAAGAACAAAGTACAGGACTTAATTGATGCAAAGGAGATTGAGTTTGAAGCACCTGACACACCTAATGTTGTGACTGCTCATATGCCCAAGCATGGAGTAAATGTTATAGATGAAGACTCATTTGTGGTTTCTATGAACGAGATTTTTACCCCTTTGATGACCGTGAAGAAGAACCTCTTGTTAGCCGGTTTATTTCTGGGCTGTGACGAAATTTGTCGTATGTGTTCTGTCCTACCTACCAGTTGCCCTCTTTTGAAGTCAAGTGTCCAACGCCTGATGGATAATAAGGAAATTCTGTTTGAGAAGACTGTTGTTCCTTTAGTTCATACTGAAGAAGTTGCCATTATCACCATTTTCGACAATTCTTCCAAGGCTCCCTCGAGGAAGCCTGTTAGAATTACATTTGTTCCAAGAATCGCGCTGTTGATCATCACTGTTCCAGGGCCTATCCCCTATACATATGATAAAGTTGTCCCCTGGCACTACGGGGCTGATGTTTATTTTCACGGAGTTAAACAAGATTTGGATGTTGATACTGACGTCAGTAATATTGTTGGACCTGCCAAAGTCACCCGTAGCGGAAGACTTTTCTCCCCTGACATCTCTCTGCCAACTGCCCAGAAACCTGTTGTTATTACACCTGCCAGTGTACCTGCTGCTATTTCTGTCCAAGTTCCCATTCTCACCCCTGTTTCCGAGTCATCTAATACTCGGGGCAAAGAGACCACTGATGAGCCTGCCCAGACGGAGGCACGAAAGAGAATTACTGTTGAAGCCACTAGACAAGAGATGGAGAAGATTTTGAAGATCATCAAAAATAGCGACTACAATGTAGTCGAGCAGCTGGGGCAAACCCCATCCAAAATCTCTATGTTGTCACTGTTGCTATGCTCAGAAGCCCATGCCAAGGCTCTGATTGCATTCATGAAGACTGCACACGTACCTCAAGAAACATCAGCTGATCAGTTTAAAGATTGCGTGGCTAGTCTGACTGCTGATAATGGGTTGGGTTTCTCTGACGCCGACTTGACTGCTGAGGGGAAGAATCACAATGATGCCCTGCATGTCTCCATTGAATGCAGGGGCACCACTCTTGCTCATGTATTGGTAGATATTGGTTCCTCATTGAACGTTTTGCCTAAAAAAGCTCTAGACCGGTTAGACTGTGAAGGGTTGGAGCTGAAACCAAGCAACATTATCGTCAGGGCCTTTGATGGGTCTAAAAGTATGGTGCATAGAGAGGTTGATATCCCTATTAAAGTTGGTTCTCAGGTATTTGCATATACTTTCTATGTGATGGACATTCGGCCATCTTATTCATGTTTTCTGGGTCGCCCGTGGATCCACAAAGCTGGGGAAGTGACGTCTACGCTCCACCAGAAGTTAAAGTACCTGGTCAAAGGGAAAATTGTGATAGTGCAAGGAGAAGAGGAGTACATGGTGAGCCACCTCAACTCTTTCCGATATGTAGAAATGGATGGGGAGTTCATTGAGACCCCATTTCAGCATTTTGAAGAGGTTCCCCAGACGCTGGCATCAATTGAGACTGTTGTTGAAGATCCTCCTATGAAGATGGCTTCCTTCAAAGATGCCCGAGCTGTTGTTTAGAAAGGAGGGTGTGCAAATTGGGGCCAACTCCCTGATTTTTCACATAAGACTAACAAGTTTGGTTTGGGTTTCACTGCAGAAGCTCAAAGGGCTATTCGGAGTGCACGGATCGGAAGACCTCCCCTGTTCATTAGCAATTCAGGAGTGAATTCCATTGAAGATGATATGGAAGATTCTGAGTTCGATAGATGGATCTATCCTACTACAAATTGAGGACTAAGCAACTGGACTTCATCCCAATTTCTTTTGTTACCCAGTAATGAGACTTTTTGTTTTGAATTTGTAACAGACAATGTTTTAAACTTTATGGCCCGGTGTCTTACCCGGGGCACTGTGGCTTCATTTGTGAATGTGTGTCATTTTCATATATCATTAATAAAAGCATTGGACTTTTCTTGCATTTCAAATTTTGCGCTCCTTGTTTTCCTTTTATTACATATTGCAAAACAACTATTTTACACACACTCACATATACAGGTATACATCCACTTTGGATCTTACTGGTAACGACTCTGCTACTGCCAGTTATGACTTCGAAAGTCCGATCAACTTAGCCGAAGAAGAAGGTGAAGATGATTGCGAAGTGCCTAGTGAACTTACTAGACTGCTACTACAGGAAGAGAGGGTCATTCAGCCGCATGAAGAGCCAGTGGAAACAGTGAATCTGGGTACAGAGGTAGACAAGAAAGAAGTTAAGATCAGTGCAAATCTGGAGCCTACTGTGAAGCAACGGTTGATTCAGATGCTGTGTGACTATGTTGAGATCTTTGCCTGGTCTTATGAAGATATGCCTGGTTTGGATACCTATATTGTGGTTCACCGCCTGCCTACCAAGGAAGACTGTCCTCTAGTGAAACAGAAGGTCCGCTGAATGCGCCCAGAGATGTCTGAGAAGATCAAGGCTGAAGTTATGAAACAGTTTAACGCCGGTTTTCTAGCAGTAACTTCTTACCCGTAGTGGGTTGCCAATGTAGTTCCTATGCCGAAGAAGGATGGTAAGGTTCGAATGTGTGTTGATTATAGGGATCTAAATAGGGCGAGTCCCAAGGATGATTTCCCTCTGCCTCATATCGACGTTCTGGTTGACAACACTGCTCAGCATAAGGTATTCTCCTTTATGGATGGTTTCTCCCGTTATAACCAGATTAAAATGGCTCCCGAAGACATGGAGAAGACAACCTTTGTTACTTAATGGGGTACCTTTTGTTACAAGGTCATGCCTTTTGGATTGAAGAATGCTAGGGAAACGTATCAGCGTGCCATGGTTGCTTTGTTTCATGACATGATCCATCATGAGATTGAGGTATACGTCGACGACATGATTGCAAGATCTCAGACTGAAGAAGAATACCTTGACCACCTTCAAAAGCTATTTGACAGGTTAAAGTTGTACAAGCTAAGGTTAAACCCGAACAAGTGCACCTTCGGGGTGAGATCTGGTAAGTTGCTGGGTTTCGTCGTAAGTGATAAAGGTATTCAAGTGGACCCTGCAAAAGTGAAGGGTATACAGGAAATGCCATCTCCCAGAACAGAGAAAGAAGTTAGAGGCTTTCTGGGACGTCTGAACTACATTGCCCGATTCATCTCGCACTTAACTGCTACTTGTGAGCCAATCTTCAAACTACTGAAGAAAGATCAAGTAGTACGTTGGAACAATGAATGCCAGGCCGCTTTCGAAAGGATCAAAGAGTATCTCCAAGAGCCACCCATTCTGATTCCTCCAGTTGAAGGGAGACCTTTGATCTTATACTTGACAGTACTCGATAGTTCAATGAGGTGTGTGCTGGGTCAACATGATGAGTCTGGCCGAAAAGGGCATGCTATTTATTACCTTAGAAAAAAGTTTACCGACTACGAGACCCGATACTCGTTGCTTGAGAAAACTTGCTGCGCTTTGGCATGGGCTGCTCGCTGGCTGAGACAGTATATGCTGACTCACACTACTCTATTGATATCAAAAATGGATTCAATCAAGTATATCTTCAAAAAGCCTGCTTTGTCCAGAAGAATAGCAAGATGGCAGATGATCTTGACTGAGTATGACATCCAGTACACGACCCAAAATGCAATCAAGGGAAGAGTGTTGGCAGACCATTTAGCACATCAAGCAGTGGATGATTACCAGTCTATGAACTTTGAATTTCCGGACGAGAATATCATGATAGTGACTGACTGTGAGACACCTGGATCGGATGAAGGACCTGAGGAAGGACCCCGATGGTCTATGTACTTTGATGGAGCTTCAAACGCTTTGGGTAATGGCATTAGCGTCGCGATCATATCTCCTAAAAGCTCTCATACTCCATTTACCACCCGACTATGTTTCAACTGCACCAACAATATGGCGGAGTATGAAGCGTGCATCATGGGTCTTCGAGCAGCAATTGACCTAAGGATAAAGTTTCTGAGTGTATTCGGAGATTCCGCTCTCGTGATCAGTCAGATCAAAGGCGTGTGGGATATGAAACACTCAAATATTATTCCTTACAAAGAGTATGTGTTGACGTTGCTTCCGCACTTCAAAGAGATAACCTTTGAACACTTCCCTAGAGAGGAGAATTAGTTGGCGGACGCGCTGGCTATGATGTCTTCTATGTTCAAAGTCAATTGGGACAACGAAGCTCCCTAGATTATCATTGAAAGACTGGACGAACCTGCACATTGCTGTGACATTGAGACTGAAGATGTAGCAGATAAACCCTGGTTTCATGAGGTAAAGAGGTATCTCGAGGCTCAGGAGTACCCCGAGGGTGCATCTGTTAATGATAAAAAGTTTCTGAGGAGGTTCGCGGCAAAATTCTTCATCAGTAATGGCATCCTTTACAAGCGTAACCATGATTCAACCTTACTACGATGTGTGGATAAGAATGAAGCAGAAAGGATCATGGCAGATTTACATGAAGGTGCTTTCGGAACTCATTCCAGTGGACACACCATGGCAAAGAAAATCCTTCGGGCAGGATATTATTGGTCCACAATGGAAGCCGACTGTTATCAACATTCTCGAACATGTCACAAGTGCCAAGTCTATGCTGATAAGGTGCACATACCTCCAGTACCTCTGAATGTCTTGACAGCTCAGTGACCTTTTGCAATGTGGGGCATTGATATGACCGGAGAGATCAGACCTACAGCGTCCAACGAGCATCGTTTCATCCTGGTAGCAATTGATTACTTTACAAAGTGGGTTGGAGCAGCTTCCTTTGCTACTGTAACCAAGAACGTTGTGGCTCGTTTCATTTGGCACAATCTGATTTGTCGATATGGTGTACCAGAGAGGATCATTACAGACAATGGTACCAATCTCAACAATAAGATGATCACTGAGCTCTGCAAGCAGTTCAAGATACAACATCACAACTCTTCTCCTTACCAGCCGAAGATGAATGGGGCTGTAGAAGCGGCTAATAAGAACATTAAGAAGATTGTGCAGAAGATGATAGTGACATACAAAGACTGGCACGAGATGTTACCATTTGCTCTTCATGGGTACCGTACCTCAGCACGGACGTCAACAAGGGCAACACCCTATTCCTTGGTATATGGCATGGAGGTTGTACTACCCATTGAAGTTCAGATACCCTCTCTCTGAATCATGAAGGATGCAGGTTTGAGCGAAGACGACTGGATCTAGACCCGGCTTGATCAGCTGAACTTAATCGACGAAAAGAGACTTACTTCTATTTGTCATGGTCAAACGTATCAAAAGCGGATGATCAAGGAATTTAACAAGAAAGTTAGACGACAAGAGTATCAAGTTGGGGACCTGGTTATCAAGCGCATCATACTACCTCAAGGTGATCCCAGGGGCAAATGGACCCCTACCTACGAAGGGCCATTTGTGGTTAAGAACATCTTCTCAGGAGGAGCTATGATTCTAACCACCATGGATGGTGACGACCTTCCTCACCCTGTTAATGCAGACATAGTGAACAGATACTACGCATAATCAAAGACCCGCTAGGTTGACTGGCCTAGGAAAAAATAAGGGCTTCCTGGTGAACCAAAAGGGTTCGGGCAAAAATAAGGGATGAAAATGAAAAAATCTGTACACCCGGCAAGTTGAAAACCTAAAAAGGCGGCTTGGGCAAAAATGGGTATCCCGATGGACTGAAAACCCGAAAGGGCGGTCCAGGCAAAAATTATGGATCAAAGCGTAACACTATGTCTCATTGGATCACCTTGCAACCAGACTTCGGTATCAACTATCAAGCTCGAACGACACTAATCAATCTGATTCATCTTCAACCAAGTAGCAAAGTGATGATATGATCGAGGACATAAAGACAATAGTAGAGTTGGAACCCAGTGGGATTATTCACATGGTTATTTTGTTTAGTCTTTCACAAATTGTATAAACTATATCTGTTCGGTGGCGTTCTTTTTCTAGGACGTCAGCCTCTTGTACAAAAGCGCCTATTTACAGGCCAAACTTCAAAATCAATACAATTCATTTTCAAAGAAATTTCAAGCTATTTTTCCTTTATCTGTTTGGTTTTGCAAGGAACGTCCAATGTTCATTTTGATATATGCACTTGACATTAATTGCTGCTCATAAATGTTTACATGCGAGACAAAAGACGATTACTGGTAATATCAGAAACAGGGGAAATAAGAAATGTCCAAATTGTACAGTTGCTTTGTCCACCAGGTACCAGGGTAGATTCAGCTCTAGAATACGACTAAAGTATATTCACTCCCCGCAGAGTAAGACAGTAATGATAGCTCCCCCAACTGAGACTCGAAACCGTAAAGGAATCGGTAATATTCTCCCCATGCAGAGTTTATCTACCATCAACACTGAAAAGGTTTAATATCCCCAAAAGTCTTAATATTCCCCAACGGAGTATAAGAATATCCCCCGGCAGAATACAAAATATCCCCGGTGGAGTTAAAATTTTCCCAGCGCAGTCGAAAAAAGCTTCCCCAATGGAGTTGAAGAATCATCCCCAGTAGACTCTGGAAGTTCGTCCCTAGCGAAGTATAAAAATAAATATCTCCAGCCGAGTTCAAAGGAAGAATATCTCCAGCCGAGTTCAAAGGAAGATTGTCCCCAATAAAGCTCAAAGGTTATCCCCAGTGAAGTCTCAACTGAAAGGTCATCCCCAGTGAAATTCTTTCCTTTCACAAACAGAATTCAAAACCCCAACAGGATTCAATATCACCAGCAACGGTAATTCGTCCCCAACGGAATTTATCGGTAGAATCCTCAGCAAAATATCTCTTCCCCACAGAGTAATCTCCTCATCAGTATATTCCCCAACGGAGTTATCCTCTCCTGCAGGTTTATTCTCGCCATCACCTTCGTTCTCCATCCCCAGCGGAAACGAAGAATTCAACTCTATTCTCCAGCAGCTATCCGGGATTTATTTTCCCCGGCTAAAACATTACATTTCCATACATCATGACACATGCATATACGCATCGTACAACATGATCTCATTTATTTTGAGAACATCATTGCTTGATATATATCATGCATTGCATACGACTAACTTTTACTTTTCAAGAAAGATACAGTAAAAGTTCTCAGCTATGTCGAAGACCAGACCGGTTCTTAAATCTCAACTGAATTATCCTCGGTTGAATTTCAGATAAGGTTCTTAATCTCGACAATTTTCCTCCATCATAGTGTGGACGAGTTCTATAATCTCAACGGTATACTACGTTGAAGACTAGACAGTTCCTAGATCTTGATGAAAATGTTTCCCTATGTCATAGTGTGGACGGGTTCTACAATCTCAACGGTATACTACGTTAAAGACCAGACAGTTCCTAGATCTTGATGTTTTCCTCCGTCAAAGTGTGGACGAGTTCTATAATCTCAATGGTATACTACGTTGAAGACTAGACAATTCCAAGATCTTGATGAAGATGTTTCCCTACGTCATAGTGTGGACGAGTTCTATAATCTCAACGGTATACTATGTTGAAGACCAGACATTTCCTAGATCTTGATGATTTCCTCCGTCATAGTGTGGACGAGTTCTATAATCTCAACGGTATACTAAGTTGAAAACCAGACAGTTCTTAGATCTTGATGTTTTCCTTCGTCATAGTGTGGACGAGTTCTATAATCTCATTGGTATACTACGTTAAAGACCATACAGTTCCTAGATCTTGATGAAGATGTTTCCCTATGTCAAAGTGTGGACAAGTTCTACAATCTCAAGGGTATACTACGTTGAAGACCAGACAGTTCCTAGATCTTGATGTTTTCCTCCGTCATAGTGTGGACGAGTTCTATAATCTCAACGGTATACTACGTTGAAGACCAAACAGTTCCTAGATCTTGATGAAGATGTTTCCCTATGTCAAAGTGTGGACGAGTTCTACAATCTCAAGGGTATACTACGTTGAAGACCAGATAGTTCCCAAATCTTGATGTTTTCCTCCGTCAAATGTGGACGAGTTCTAAAATCTCAACGGTATACTACGTTGAAGACCAAACAGTTCCTAGATCTTGATGAAGTTTTTTCCCCCAGTTGAATTATGGACGAGTTCTACAATCTCAACGGTATACTACGTTGAAGACCAGACAGTTCCCAAATCTCAACAAAAAAACCAGACTTCCCCAGCGGAATCTTCTACAAACAACAGGTATGTAAGTTCTCGCTAAGGAATCTCTTATGCGATCGACGCTCCTGCAGATGGCATCTGTAAGCCCATCCTCCTACCAACAATCTCCAAATGGCATCTGTAAGTCCATTCCCGACATCACGAGGCTGATACCACTTCATGCGAGTGCAAATTTTTAGGCACTCTAGTGTTCAATCATCTTCCACCTTCGGATCACGAAAGGCACGAAAGCCAATCTACATCCTCAGGTTTAAGAAGATTGAACAGGGGCAGCTGTTGTACACCAACATTTTCCCTCTCATATTTCTCAAAACATGGCAAGAAAAATCTTCAAGTGGCTCAAGATTGCTCAAGAGTTGGACAGTCAAGCTATCTCCTAAGGTAGTCAACCCCAAATTAGGGTTCTGTGTTGCATCAAGATCTTTGAGTCCAAATGACCTCAAGTTCTCCCCAATGTCCTAATATGCTCTCAAGATCATACATGTCAAATTTCAAGCCTTGCAGAGGAAGTTTGCCCATTCAATTACTCAAAGGGTCCAAAAATCGATTGTGCTAGGGCAAAAGTCAATTGTGACCTATAAACAGTCAAACTTCAAGATTTTTTGTCAACATTCTCATTTTGAAGGATATTTCATCATTTGATCAAGGGTTTATCATGATTCATCAAGGATTGCCCAAAATTCATCAAGACTCAAAAGTTGCTAAATTAGGGTTTTGTAGGAAAAGTCAACTCAACTTTGACCAAGAATAACTTTCTCATACTTTATGAGAAATGACCAATCCAAAGCTCATTTTGAATAGGATGTGATTTCCTACAATCCATCTTCATACCTCAAGATCATAAAATGCACTCACAAGAAGTTATAAATTTGGACATTATAGGTCAATTTTGAAAGTCAACAAAAACACCATTTTTGTCAAAGCTTATAACTTGAGCATGGAATATCAAAATGAGATAAGACCAAAAGGGTTGGTTATAAGACATCTCAAGATTTCTATAAAGTCCAAGAACACTTCCAAAAGTTCAAAATTGAAGAAGTTATGCATTGTTGAAGTTGGACATTTTTGCAAAATTGCCAAAAGTCAACTATCCCCAAAACATCAAATTTTGTCAAATGGGCCCATTCTTTTCCACTTGGTTTGAGCTTGTACAATTGCACACGTGTACTAGCTTCAGCCTTGAGATCATATTTCTTTTTTATTATTTTATTTGATTTTTTATTGAATTATTTCATTTTAAATCAAATTAAATCATGTAAAATCCAAATATTGATTACTTGAGATCTTTTTGGTTGTTTTAGGACTTAATCATCATCATGATCAACATCAAATTCGTATCTCACCATATCATGTACAAAAAGATGGATTTTGGACAAATTAGGCAAGCTTTCAAAAGTGAATCAAATCAAATATTTTATGCATTGATGTGGAAGATTCAAGGCATATTTGTTAACCTAATGCATTCCACATTACATAAGCAAGAGAGGCACACGAAAACAAGGCTAGAGGCTGCAAGAACCAACCAAACAAAACTTGAAAAAAGTGGTAAAAAGTGTGAAACCAAAATCATACTTTGAGGCATTTTCAGAAGCAAAGCTTGACACCAATCGATTGCTGGAGGTTCACTGAGTCAGAACCAATCCCAAGCGAGCTCTCATACACACCAAAACGCGCTGTAAGTGTCACGTATCTCAGCCCTGTATTCGAAATCTTAAATCTCCATTCTTGCATCTTTTTGGAAAATCATTGATATATTTGTGACTCTCATGAGATTTCTAAGCTTGTGGCAATATTTAATTTCATTTATATGGATTGTAATCTCATAACAGCATGGCTAGGGTTTCTTGTTGGATTTTAGGGATTTGCGTTTCAGGTGAAATTGAGTCTCGTGATAGACATGGTTGCACTCAGGAGAGGGAGACGAACCTAACCATGCCTTTGGGGGTCGTTTTTATGGTCTGGAATTGATTTTGGGATTGACCTGCGCATTTAGCTGCAGATCTAAATCCGCGGGTAAAGTTACAGGGGCTGGAGGTAGGGGACGATGGTGTGTCATTTCCTCAGTGGCTGGTTCAAATAATTCACGCGTTTTTATTTTTTTCTGGCATATGGCGCATTATCTCTTATTATTATTGTTTAATATACTAACAATTGAGACACATTGGCCTAGTGGCGAAGCAAGCAATGCAAGTATCATCAGGACCTGGGTTTGAATCCCAGGTCCCCACTCTCTTTGTTATTTTATTTCTTCAGATATTCCAGTACGCATAAGGAACAGCAGTGCATCATACACCATCATCTATTCAATAGACAGATGGCCAGTGGCCAGATCTGATGGATGGAGATGGAAGGACCACCAAGGCTGTGGTCAACGTGTCCACACCAAGTCCAGGAAAGTCAATACAGGGCCAGCATATTTTGGGCTTCAGATTGCTCCCCAAACACCTCATTTCAGGCCCATACCCCCTAACTCTTTCTATTTCATTTTTATTTTATTTATTCTTGTCTTATTTAATTTAATCATTTTCATTATTTTCTAAACAATCAATTTTTTTCTTTAATAAAATTAAAACCAAAAAATATTTTCTTTATTAAATTAGATTTTAATATTTTCTTTTTTATTAACAAATCAATTAATTAATTTAGGTCATTAATTAGAATTTATGTTTAATATATTTTTCAATAATTAAAAATTAGACTTAATTAGATTTTTACTAACATTAATTAATTTTATTTCTTTCTTAAAATACCAAAAATCCAAAAAAATATTTATTTTCATTCATTAATTTATTTATTTATTAATTTAATAATAATCTTAGATTATTTTCTTTCTTAATTCAAAAAACAACCAAAACAATCTTTTTTCTTTAACAAAGGGTCAAAACCCTAGAACCCGCACTCGATTTAATTTCCTGCACGCAGTCCATTTATTCAATATTGTATTGGTTTCCGGAATGTAATAGATAATTAGTACTATTTTTATCGCTTTATTTATTTTCCGCATTTAAATTTCAAAGGGTTGCTTTTGGCGATGTAAATACCCGACGCGTTGTAATTTAATTTTCGCAATTTATTTTCCGCAAAATATAACTGTTAGATGTTTGATAATATGGATGCATGACAAGAATGAATGCTTTAACCTAAAATCAACTTAGATCACCATTGACGTGTACAAAGATAAAATTAATCGAAAACAATACACTCGCACATGCGCACTCTTAGGGTACACCTCACTTGGTTGCCTTCGTACGCGGTCATTGAGTATAGGTCACTTTAGAGGTTGCCCTCTTGTCCAAAGATCATATTCGCCTCGAAACGGTTGCCTCGGATATTGTTTCCTCAAAACAAATGATCTAAGACATTAGGGTTACCGCTAAGGCGTCCTACCATTGCTTTGGTGACCGTAAGTCCCGCATTCGAATTAACCCTCAAACTCTGACGACGGTGCTACCTACTTATTCATAGTAGGATAACATTGTCTAAAGGAAGATAGCATAGAACGATTCCTTTTTCGAGTAGGTAGATGGTTCTCAGGTACTTGCTCTTTCAAAAAAACAAATTTTTTTCACACTTACACTTTTCAAACAAAGTTTTCAAAACACTTCATACGATCGAAGTTTTCAAACAAAGACTTTTTCAAACCCACAAACACAAAGAAAACAATTTTGAAAACAATATGAACAAGTACCTAAGAGCCCGTGGATAACCACGGATAGAAAGGGTGCTAACACCTTCCCTTTCTATAATCTACCCCCCGAACCCGAGAAATATCTTGAAAAAGGATTTTTTCAGTACTTTTTTCCTTCATGATTGGATAAAATAAAAGTTGGTGGCGACTCTTGCTTACCGCGATATTTTGCAAACACAAACGCAAAACGCGAACCAGCATTCCAAAAAACAGTCAGTTCTTTCCCACCGTATCATACATGGGAACCCTACAAGGGCTTTATTATGATAAAATGGTGGGAAGTGTCACATCGGGATTTTCAGACTTAGTGACTATTGGTGAAAGAATCGAAACTGGTTTGAAAAGAGGAAAGATATCAGGGGGGTCATCAAACACCCCTTACAATTCAAAAAGATCGGCTTAAAAATTCCCAAGAAGGAAGGAGGGAGAAGTCAATGTTGTGGCCTCACAACAAAGAACCTCACAAACATTGGTGATCCCGCAAGGACAAAGGCAAGACAGGTTTAAAAGGCCAACTAGAAATTTTGATCCACTGCCCATGCTACCAAGCCAATTATTACAACACTTGGTTAAGGCATCCCTGTTGGAAATCAAGCCTTTAGCTCCTCCGATCGGGCCACTCCCGCAAAGAAACAATATCGATGCTAGGTGTGAGTATCATGCAAATTCTCCAGGGCACACCATATACCAATGTTGTGCCTTCAAGCATAAGGTTCAAGATTTGCTAGAGTCTCAAGACATCACCTTCGATAAGCCTAATATCAAGTCAAACCCCATGCCTCCGCATGGTGGACCGACAATAAATGCAATCGAGGAGGTCATCGACTTTGGGGAAACCATAAAGGCAAAAACCCCTATCAACATGTTGAAGGAATATTTTTTCGAATGTGGATTCCTGTTAGAGCACAATAAAGCTTTTGAAACAACTTTGGAAAATATAGTGGATCAGGGGATAGTCCAATTCAGACTGTACCCTGAAGAAAAATATGTAGCCACAATCAGAGGGAAAAAGCCACTGGTAATCCCTTGCCAAGCTCCAAGCCTTACCAAGAAGACTCTAGTCATTCCATGGGGAGAATCAGCAGAGATCACCAGAGGGGTACCTAAGAAGACCCTCTTAATACCCATAACTCCAAAAGCTACGATGGTAATAAAGGGGCCGTCACATATCCCTTACGATAATAAAAAAGTGGTACCTTGGAGTTATGATGCAGCCTTATACATCAATAAAGTGAAGCAGGAAAGCAGGCCATCCATAAGTGAAGGACCTGCGATCTCGAACATAGCAGGAACAAGAAGTATGGCCTGAAGTGGGCGAATCTATGGAGCAGAACCATCAAAAAAGACAGATTTAGTTCCGACGAAGGACAAAGGAAAAGCAGTGGTTGATACAAATCAGGAAACATAATCTCCAAATAAAGAATTTATTGATCAAGAGGCAGAGGAGTTTCTAAAAATAATCAAAAAGAGTGACTACAGAGTGGTGGATCAGCTCCATCAAACTCCGACAAAAATCTCCATTCTCTCGTTACTAACTAACTCTGAAGCACACTGGGATTCTTTGATGAAGGTGTTAAGTTCAGCTCATGTCACAAAAGAAATTTCAGTAAACCAATTTGACAATGTCGTAGAAAATCTCACATCTAGATCCTACCTGGGTGTCAGCAACAATGAACTACCACCACAGGGCCGGGCCCATAACAAAGCACTCCATATTACTATGCAGATAGATACTACCCATTTGCCCATGGTTCTTACTGACACCGGTACCGCTCTTAACGTGTTGCCAAAGTCAAGTCTCGTAAAGTTAACAATAGACGACGTGACAATGAGACCAAGTTTTATGATAGTAAAGGAATTTAACAGTTCTTGGAGCTCGGTACTAGGAGAGGTGGACCTTCCAGTCAAGATTGGGCCGCATATCTTCAATATCACTTTTCAGGTCATTGACATCAAACTAGCATACACTTGTTTACTGGGGAGACCTTGGATCCATGCGGCAGGGGCAGTAACCTCGACCCTGCATCAAAAGTTGAAGTTCCTAGTAGAGGGTAAGTTGATCATAATTTACGGCGAGGAAGACATTTTTCTAAGCCATATTGAATCATACCGATATATCACTGCCGAAGAAGATTGCATAGCTACCCCGTTCCAGGCTTTGGAAATTTCTTCGATGGTAACATTACCGGTTGAGAAGTGTAACAAGACTAAAGTGACATCATGGAGAGATCTGCAAATGACTATAGAAGGGGATGCCTCAAAACGTTGGGGAAAGCTCCCAGAAATTCCTGAGAAAAAGAATCGCTTTGGTTTGGGTTACAAATCTTCAAAGGATACTCTGAAAGGCAAAGCATGTTTTCCGCCGATGCGGGAGACGTTCGTCAGCAAAGGAATGGAGCATGGCAGGAATGTGGCAATGATATCAAGCAAAATCAATATTAAAAGGGCAACCGACTTCATCAGAGAGGGCGCCCCAGAAGAAGAACTTAAAGGATGGACCGCTGTGGAGATTCCCGAGATATTTTTCTTTTCTAAGTAATATTTCTTGTTTTGAAAGAACCTATGTCAAACCCGAGGCATAGGGGTTGTTTGTAAGGGTTTTCCTTGTTCTTATTTCAGACAATATTTATAATTAATAAAGTTATATTCTGTTTTCAATTAAGATCCTTGTCTTTCTTTCACATTTATCTACTAAATATAAAAATGGCAATACTTTCTTTGCATATACATTTTCAAATTCCAAGCGCTAAAATATGCACCTGTAGCAGTAGAAATGTTTAAGACTAAGCCATTGGATTGACTTGACTTATACAGATCAAAATAAAAATCGCCACCGGGCTTTATTGTTTCCAAAGGAATGGGAAAAGAGCGTATAACCCAAAAGAGGGGGGAAAATTCAAGGTAAGGGGGTTGTTTATGCAAAGGGAAGGTATTAGCACCCTAAACATCTACGGTACTCCACAGGAAGCTCTTTGTAAAATCTGTATATTTGGCTATAAAAATGATGTATAGAAAATGGATAGTGGAGGTGAGAAAAGAAATATATTTTTATGATTTTTTACACCCGCCGCGGTTGCGAACCTTTAGTTCCTACGTACCACCTTTTTGTGCAATAGGGGATCAGGGTACACGTAGTTCCTCTTTAAAAAATTTAAAATGTAAATGTGTTGGTTAATTTTATGAGATAAGACATCATCGTCATTTTCCGTGTGGAAAACATACCTACTACCCACAATCACGAGAAAGGAGAACTTGCATCATCTCAAAGTGGAGGATATGGCTTGGATTTTAAAATAAACAATGCCTCACTCAACACCAAAGTGGAAAATATCTCTCTTTACTATATATTGTAAAAGTATGGTTGTTTGCATCACTACAAGGATTGACAAGAGTCCAATCTTTTTTGAGAAAAGTTTAAAGATAAAAGCCAAAGTGGCAAAATGGTTTGAAATGAGATTGATTGACTTTTAGTCTTCTCACAAAAAAATGTCAAAGTATTATTAAGTTTATTTATGAAAATGTTTTGAAAATGCATGGACCTAAGTCCAAGTTTATTATGAAAGTGGTTCAAGTTTAAAAGTAAGAAGAGTTTTCAAAAGGAAGGAGAAGATTTTTGAAATTAAAGAATATGGGAGGAGAAGAAGAGACTATCCTAAAGCATAAGGTAAAAGCTAAGGATAGGAACCATCTAACCAACAAGAAGCCAACACTTGACACTATGAGCCAATATATAACTCCCATTCTTTGGATTGAAACCAAACAAGTAATGATACTAGACCTCTTGAAAGAACCAATCTTCAAGTGTATTAAGTCTTCACAAAAATTGGGAAGAGTAACGGCTGTATACGGGTGAATTCCAGATTACAAACAAAGAGTGTAATCACAATAACCTGCACACAAAACAAATAAACAACCCAATGCCTTAAGGTAAACCTCAAGAGCTCCAGACAAAATAATTAGATAAGGTCACAAGGTCTCTAATCATAGGCCAAGGTTTCTAATCCTAAGTCCAAAAAGTCCAATGCTCCATAATGCCAAGGATAGTAACCAAATAGTCCAAGTATCATTAAAGATTTTTAGGGTTTATGTTGATTATTAGGTGTTTTGAAAAAGAAAAGTAAAGCTCAAGTGAGCAAAAATAAAAATGACAAGAAAGTAAATATTCAAATGAGCAAAGATGAAAATGGCATGAAATGTAAATGCTAAAAGTAAATAGTGCATAAAAACAAAAGGGGCATATAATAAAAATAAAGGATAAAGTCATTTATTAGTGATTAGTGGTTAGTTGGATGATCATCTTGAAACTTGCATTTAGAACTCATTAGAGGATTGGTAGAACCAAAGCATTCACACAACAAGTTGCATTTGCTTTTTGTCAAGTATATCATTCATTTGGAATCCTCATAAGTACCATTTAATGATCAACGATGTTTAAGTGATCCATGTTGATCAGATGTGTTAAAGATCCATTAGAGGATTGGTATAACCAAAGCCTCCACACAATGAATCTCAAGGTTATTGGATCAAAGAGATCAAATTAACATACTTGGGCTTGCAAACATAAGTTTGGGCCACAGATGATCATTTATTCGAATCGGGACAAAATTTAGCGCTATGTTAAGCAATCGTAAGTGGACTTATATAGAAGTCGCATCTATTTTGAGGTCGGTCAATAGCAATCTATTTACCATTTGTTTTGAGACATGATATAGAGATCATGCTCCAATAACACTTAGTGCAATAAGAAAAGAGATGAGATGAAGAGCGGTGAGAGAGAATATACAAACCACTTTTGAATTAAATTTAATCACACTATTATTAAAAGCATTCATCCATTTTTGTGGAGTTAGACTCAATACCATGGATCCAATGATGTTAATAAAGTTCATGATAAAAAATTTAACCCAAGATCATCCAGAAATAAGTCACAAAACAATATTACATTTAATATATACAAAGAAAGGTTTAAAAAAATGTTTTAAAATAGAAATAAAAGAGAAAATATCAACTTTGTTCAAATTGATCAAGAAATAAAAAGTAAGTCCATAGAAAATCAGAATAGGACTCAAATGATTTTATAAATTTTTTTGTAATTTTTTAAACTTAGAAACTATTTTTAAAATTAAAAGAAATGAGTAAAATAAACCAAAAATGATTTAAAAAAAATACAAAAGTCAAAAAAAAAAAATAAGTGAGGACACCAATATTTGTCACAATATCATTGGATCATTCCATAATTTTTTCAGAATTTAAAAATGAATAAAAGTATTTTTAAACATTTAAAACAATTCAAATAAAGTGAAAATTTGTAAAAAAATCCCAAAACACAAAATTAAATTGTGAAAAAAAAATCAGAAAGAGAATAATCAAAAATATTTTTCATAATTTTTTCAGATTTTTTTGACTTAAAATGAATTTTCTATGATTTTTTAAAGTTTAAAACAATTAAATATAAAAATCAGAAAAGAAAATAAAATTCAAAAATATATGGACCATTGAATGAGAGTCAAAACGCGTTAGTAATCAAATCCAAGGGATCTGGCATGTTGTGCATATCATGGTCATTAGTGAATAAAGCACTGAATCAAATGTAAATCAGAAATTCAAAAAATCCAAATGGCTTTGTTTCATTGGTTGAAGGATGGCACGTTGGTCATCTTCAACCTCCAGCCAGTCCCAAAACGAGGTTACTCAATCTGTAAAATTAGAGCACGAGACCTATGCCATTCGTTTCGTCTCTTCAAGACGAAGACAACCACGCCCTCGCGACAAATTTATATAAACTGTAGCTCAAGCAATTTGGAAGGAAAGTTTTGAAAAGGGATTTGAAATTTCATGGTCAAAACATGTTTCCAGTAAAAAGAAAGTGTTGCAACTAGAACTAGGGCAATGAGAGCATCACAATGATATCAAAGTTTTAAAGAATTGATGAAGGAATCTACCTATTGAAGTTGAGTTGCAGAGCTCTGAAACTGGACTTCTATGGAGCAATATAGGGCACGATTCTTGAATGTAATTATATGGTTAGCTTCAGGGAAGATCAAGGAAGGTGAATTGATGGAAAAATTGGATTGAAAAAGGATTGTATATGGATTTCGAAGTTGCTGAATTTTGAGTTATGGAACAAGTTTGGTAGGGTGATTCTGGCTATCCAAGCTTGAGGAAATGAATGGGGAATGACCCTCTATTTATAGGGAATCAAATGGAATGTCCAAGCGTGTGAAACGATGAAGTTTGGATGGAAATCGTGTGAATTTGCAAACAAGAAAAGTGTGACTTTTAATTTGATCAAAACTCATCTGAAACGCGCGTTTTGCTATGCTAATCACTTCTGGAAGTTCACTAAACATGTTCAGAAGTAAAAACGCGCAGAAACAAAGTATTTAGAAGCCAAATCAAAGATTTCAAACTTTTGACTTGGTGAAAAATTCAGTTTCAAATTGCCAACTTCTGACCAATGGCATTCTCAGCTCAAGGGGTCTTAGGGCATGATTCTTGATGCTTTAGAAAGATGAGGCTAAAAGCTTTGCAATGTGAAAAGAATGGAGACAAATGGATGCTTGAGCTGAAAGTTGTAACGAGTCAAAGTTGGAAAAAAATGTTGACTTTCCATACTTAGAAATATTTCAAATTTTTCTTCAAAAGTGACTTATAATGTCTTGCATCCAAATATAGCATTCCACTTGGAATTTTCTCTTGACCAAAAAATATGGCATGAAGTAGATATCTTGCATGACATTTTGAAACTTGAACCATTCAAAATCTCCAAAAATTGAGAGAGTTATGTCTTGTTGAAGTTGGCAAAATTTTATAAAATAACCTATAATCTTTAGTATCCTTAAGGCAACTTCCATCCATTTTTCTCACTTTGCACATAAAAGAAGGCATAAATTTCCCACCCTCAAGATCATTATGGAAAAATAATGGGCTCAAGGTGATAAAAATTGACCAAGTTATGATCATTTGAAGTCACACATGGAAAATTGGGGATTCATTTGGAGGACTTGTAATCTTTCTTCTTCATCAAGTTTCTTCCACATGAAAACTCCTTGGAACTTTTGAAGTTATTTGTTAATAACCCTCTGAAGAGAATTATGTCTTTGGAATCACTCAAAAATACCAAAAGATGAGCAAGATATACTCCTTTGAAGTTAAAAACCCTAGCCCCTAGATCAAGAAACATGCCTTGAGGAACTTTGACAATTTTGAACAAAATTCTTGTACCAACACAAATGCTTTGTAAATATAAGTTGTTGAGGATTATAATGAGAATTAATAGTAACCACAACCACTTCCATATCTTGAGAATTGAGAGAAATATGCATTTGTGACCAATGGGAACAAAGCCTTCTCAAAGCATGACAACTTCTCCAATCAATCCCTTGTGCTTTTGACCCAAATTTGATAACCTTGAAATATGGTGAACCAAAATAACCTTGCCATGCCATTCCTTCCAACACAAATCCAATGGTGAGGTTTGAACTTCTCAAGCGTTATTGACTAGGGCATAGAAATAAACTCATGAACCCATAGAGCAACTTGTTAGATCTCATTGTCTTTACCTATATTAGTAACAAGCAAGACAAACCAACATTGCATTTTATTAATTAAGAGGAGAAATCAAGACAAAAATATTCATGATCACAAAAGAACACAAGTCAAGGTGTTTGGTGATTCCTCAAAGAGCAAAGCTAAATATAGGGAGGGGAACCAAGAATCCTAATGTGATCTTATTGTGAATGAATCAACATGGTATGATGAAGGGGTGTTAGGGGCAAAAATTGGGGTACAACAGCTGCCCTTATTTAAGTTTCTTCTATCCGGAGATACGAAGATTAAAAATCTCCGTGTCGACACAATTGAAGATACTTAAATATAAAAACAAACCCTATTTTTGGCCCTAAGATGCCATGCAATACTTATGAATATGAGTGCACATTGACAACTCCAAAGGGACGCAAAACACCATTGGGGATGTAACAAAAAAAATAAAGAAACAAGAGAGTAACCCAACCAGGAAAATAAATCACTGGTGGATCGAAAAGACCTGAATCAGAGAGGATGGTAAAAATCCAAAGGATACTCCATCTTCTATTGAAGGAGAAGCTACCAATGTTCAATGTAGATAGAAAGAGGAAAGAAATGACAATACCGATGTTTACTAAAGGTGAGCTACCAACGTTCATTGAAGGTAGAAAGAAAAGAAATAACAACACCGATGTGTACTGAAGGTGAGCTACCAATGTTCACTGTATGTAGAGGGAAAAGAAATATCATATCACTTTCGTTCACTGACAGTGAACTATCAACGTTCACTGAGGGTAGAAAAAAGATAAAAAACACCAACTTTCACTGATGGTGATCTACTAACTTTCACTGAAGGTAGAGAGAGAATATCATAGCATTGTCGTTCACTGATGATGAACTGCCAACACTCACTGAAGGTAGCAAAAAGATAACAAACACCAACTTTCACCGATGGTGATCTACCAACTTTCACTGAAGATGAAGAGAAAGTATATCATAGCATTGCCGTTCACTGACGATGAACTACCAACATTCACTAAGGGTAGCAAAAAGATAACAAACACCAACTTTCACTGAAGATGAAGAGAAAATATATCATAGCATCTCCATTCACTGACGATGAACTACCAACGTTCATTGAGGGTAGCAAAATGATAACAAACACCAACTTTCATTGATGGTGATCTACCAACTTTCACTGAAGGTAGAGAGAAAATATATCATAACATCATCGTTCACTGATGATGAACTGCCAACGTTCACTGAGGGTAGCAAAAAGATAACAAACACCAACTTTCACTGATGGTGATCTACCAACTTTCACTGAAGGTAGAGAGAAAATATATCATAGCATCGCCGTTCACTAATGATGAACTACCAACGTTCACTAAGGGTAGCAAAAAGATAACAAACACCAACTTTCACTGATGGTGATCTACCAACTTTCAATGAAGGTAGAGAGAAAATATATCATAGCATCTCCATTCACTAATGATGAACTACCAACGTTCACTGAGGGTAACAAAAAGATAACAAGCACTAACTTTCACTGATGGTGATCTACCAACTTTCACTGAAGGTAGAAAGAGAACATATCACAGCACCGCCATTCACTGATGATGAACTACCCACGTTCACTAAGGGTAGCAAAAATATAACAAGTTTCCCTAAAATTCTGGCATTTCGCCTAGAACGGGTCTCAACTTCTTCTTTAACCGAGGCACTTTGCCTGGAAAGGGTAAGCTATCTCAAATAAAGAGACTTCCACCTGCCAAGATTTTACAACAAACCGTCTCTGCGAATTTGAAAGTATTGCCATCCGCTGGCGTAAACCGATGACAGACTGCAAACTATCCACTCATAGAGGAGATAGCAAAAAAAAGTTAAGTCGACTTTTACAGGGAAGCACAAGTTGCTCAAATAAAGAGACCTGTCACTTGTTGTCATGGAGGATTGTAAAGAAATGACTTTATGGGGAGAATAATATGGCTTTCCGGGGAATGAAATATGACTTCCTGGAGAAATTCCACGATATTCCTGCTGAGGAGATAAAGTCTTCTTGTGCAAAATAAATGCACAAACCAAAACTTGAAGCTTTCAAAAATCCAGAGTAAATAATATTGCTGGGAAACCAAAGATTCAAACCAGAAATAAACTGGAATGAAACAGTCAACCAAAATACAACCTTTGAGAAATAAACTCAAGAGGGAAAACCAAATCCATCCAAACAAGGAGCTATACAGGAAGGCTAAAGCAAAAATCTTCCACGAGGGTCACCTCAGTGAGGATATTGAAAGAATATACGCTTTCTGCTTAAGACCAACACTCTATTGAAGAGAGGATAATGTAACTCTGCAAAACAGGGTGATATGTCAACAAAAATATTAACAAATGTTTATGAGCAATGATTTTCCAATTTTAGTTATGCATGATGTATGTATGAATGTATGAGTGTTATCGTGCGTATGCTGACAAAACAGATGTACAACACTGGAAGTAACCAAACAAAACCATCTCAAGCATAAACAACACTCGGCTAAATCACATCCAAGATGATCATTCCAAGAAAAAGTAAACGCTAACTGAGGAAAAATAACCTACTGCCTGCTTCAGCTTTACTGGGGAGAAACATAATCCGGAAGTAAATAAAACAAAGTGATAGAATAGTACAGATACACGAATAGGACATCCCATTCAGCCTCTATCAACTTGGTTTCCATTATGACACACAAAGAGAGAATCTCAACCTCGATTGGGAGTACAACTTCCATTCCATACACCAGGGAGAATGGGGTTGCTCCTGTTGAAGTGCGGACAAATGTTCGATATCCATGCAAAGCAAAAGGGAGCATTTCATGCCAATCCTTATAAGTAACAACCATTTTCTGGATAATCTTCTTGATATTCTTATTAGCAGCTTCAACAACCCCATTCATCTTTGGCATATTTTGAGAGGAATTATGATGGACAGTTTTGAATTCTTCACACAACTCTGTCATCATTTTATTGTTCAAATTTGAGCCATTGTCGGTGATAATTCTGCTCGATACACCATACCGACATATAAGATTAATCTTGATGAAGCGCACAACCACCTTCTTAGTAACATTGGCATATGAAGCAGCCTCCACCCACTTGGTGAAGTAATCAATTGCTACCAAGATGAAATAGTGTCCATTCGAAGCTTTGGATTCTATCATCCCAATCATGTCAATACCCCACATAGAGAAAGGCCAAGGGGAGGAAATCACATTAAGAAGTACCAGAGGCACATGGAGCTTGTCTGCATAAATCTGACATTTATGACACTTCTTTGCAAATTTATAACAATCAGATTCTATTGTCAGCCAATAGTAACATGCCCTTAGCATCTTTTTAGCCATCAAATGTCCATTGGCATGAGTGCCAAATGAACCTTCATGAACCTCATGCATCAACATGCTTGCTTCATGTTTATCCATGCATCTGAGCAAGACCATGTCATAATTTCTTTTATACAACACATTTCCACTGAGGAAGAAACTGCTAGCCAATCTTCTCAATGTCTTTCTATCCTTTTTCGATGCACCGATCGGGTATTCTTGAGTCTGAAGAAAATGCTTGATATCATAATACCAAGGTTTTTCATCTTCTACCTCCTCTGTTGTAAACACATGAGCGGGCTTATCCAGTCGACGAACCATAATTCGAGGTATATCATTCCAAGTATTCACTTGATACATAGAAGCCAGATTTGCCAGAGCATCCGCCATTTGATTTTCATCTCTTGGAATATGATGGAATTCAACTTTATTAAAGAAGGGTAACAACCTTCTAGCATAATCTTTGTAAGGAATCAAGCCGAGGTGACGAGTATCCCATTCTCCTTTAATATGGTTTATTACCAAAGTTAAATCACCATACACATCTATAATTTTAATTCTGAGATCAATAGCTTTTTCGAGACCCATGATGCAAGCCTCATATTCTTCCATATTATTAGTTCAATCAAATTTTAACCTTGCGGTAAAAGGAATGTGCGATCCATGTGGAGTGACAATCACAACACCAATTCCTTTACCATAAGCATTCACAGCTCCATCAAATATCATGCTCCAACGATATTCAGGGTCAGGACCTTCCTCGGGCAATGGTTCATCACAATCCTTCACTTTCAGGAACATCACATCCTCATCGGGGAATTCATATTCTACAGACTGATGGTCCTCCACTGGTTGGTGAGCAAGATAATCTGCCAACACAGTGCTTTTAATAGATTTTTGAGTGTGGTATTAGATATCATATTCAGATAACAACATCTACCAGCGGGCAATTCTCCCAGTAAGAGCATGCTTTTCAAAAGTGTACTTGATTGGATCCATTTTGGAGATCAACCAATTGGTATGATTCAACATAACCTTCCGCAAACGTTTCGCCGCCCAGGCCAAAGCACAACATGTATTTTCCAGCATGGAATACCGCGACTCACAATCAGTGAACTTTTTACTAAGATAATAAATGGAAAACTCTTTCTTCCCTGTTTCATCCCATTGTCCCAGAATACAACCCATGGATTTATCCAACACTGTCAGATACATAATCAACGGTTTTCCTTCGACAAGAGGGAGAAACATAGGAGGTTCAAGCAGATATTCTTTAATACTTTCAAATGCCCTTTGGCAGTCATCCACTAACACATAACCTTGATCTTTCTTTAACAACTTAAAGATCGGTTCACATGTTGCAGTCATGTGGGAGATGAATATGGAAATATAATTCAAACGCCCGAGGAACCCTCTGAATTGCTTTTCAGTTCTTGGCACTGGCATCTCTTGAATTGCTTTTACTTTATCAGGGTCAACTTCAATTCCTTTTTGGCTAACAATGAAACCCAACAATTTCCCTGATTGAATATCGAAGGTGCATTTATTTGGATTCAAGCGGAGACGATACTTCCTCAAACGCTGAAACAACTTCAACAAATATTCTACATGCCTTTCTTCAGTCTGGGAATTAGAAATCATATCATCAACATATACTTCGATTTCCTTGTGCATCAGATCATGGAATAGGGTTATCATAGCCCTCTGGTATGTTACACCAACATTCTTCAACCCGAAGGGCATCACTCTGCAACAGAATGTTCCCCAATGTGTGATAAACGTTGTTTTTTCCATGTCTCCGGAGCCATTCTTATTTGATTATACCCATAAAATCCGTCCATGAATGAGAATACTTTGAATTTTGTTATGCTATCCACTAACATATCAATGTGTGGCAATGGAAAATCATCTTTTGGACTAGCTTTATTTAGATCTCTGTGATCTACACACATGCGAACTTTTCTGTATTTTTTCGGTACTGGGACAATATTGGCAATCCATTGAGGATACACTGACATCACAAGAAAACCAGCATTAATCTGCTTTAGAACCTCCTTTTTGATCTTCACTGCCATATCTCGGTGAGTTCTTCTCAACTTTTTTTTGATTGGCAGACACTCTGGCTTCAACGGAAAATGGTACTCTACAATATATGTATCTAGACCATGCATATCTTGATAAGACCAAGCAAAAATATCCACATACTCTTTCAACAGCTCAATCAACCTGCTTTTCACATCAGGATGCAGCAACGCTCCAATCTTGACTTCCTTCGGATCTTCTTCTGAACCCAAATTGATCACTTCCAATGGCTCTTTATATGGCTTAGTGGTATTTTCCTCGTGCTCAAGAAACCGTGAGACCTCTTCTGGAATCTCATCAAAATCTTCTTCTTCGGCCCCATACACAGGACATTCAAAGTTGGGAGAGGGTGCAGGATCATTGTACTCAACGAGTTTTTTAATTAATTTGCACATATGATTTATGATTGCTTTTAGAAACTGACACATATAACAAGTGATCATGCATATTGAATTTCAGTTATTATTTATTTTGAAAGGTTTTTTTTTCTGATTACCATTTTCCAAGAAAAAGTAGAAAATAAAGACACAATTTGGGAAACAAAGACAACTTTTATTATTGATTTTAAAAGTCACAGCAAACAGATAAGCCCTACAACATTGATACTTCCACCTTGGGCAGAGTGAAAGCTTTTCAAAAAGATTAACAAAACAAATTACTTTGAAACATGTATGCAAGAGGGAACATCAATGGTGATCCAGTTCTGAACCCTTACTTTATGCGTCACATAATTCGAAATTTCCTGCTCTGTTTCATCTTCCACAATGGCATTAATCCTAGAAACAGTTGGATGAAGATAACCCCCGCTATAGAAGATGTCTTGATACTTGATCATAGTAGACTTCGACTTTATGCTCTTACCTTTGTCATTCTTCAAAGAGAACCCCAAGCCGACTCTATTCTTGTTCACAGGTGGATCCACAATCTATCCCCATACCTTGCTATGACCCTTTCGCACAACTTACTGCGCATCCTTAAGAGAAACCATGGAATTCTCATTTCCTCTTATGTTGTCAGTGGATAAGGCTTGGAATTGGGTTCTGACAGCAGCTTCATCTGCCTCCACAATGCTGAAAGAGGACAAATGAGATATCAATAATGTCTGTTCCCCATTTATGATTACCATTTTCCCTTCACGTAAAAACTTCAGTTTCTGGTGTAAGGTTGAAGTGACAGCCCTTGCCTCATGAATCCACGACCTTCCTAGAAAACAGCTATAAGTGGGTCAAATATCCATGACCTGGAAAGTTATCTGAAACAAATGTGGTCCTATATGAATAGGCAAGTACACTTCACCAATAACAGATTTCCTTGATCCATCAAACGCTTTCACAATGATGCCACTCGGGCGCATAGGCGTTCCTTGATATTTCAACTTCATAAGAGTGCTCCTCGGTATAACATTCAAAGTAGATCCATTATCAATCAGCACATTGGATAGTGAATCATTCTTGCAATTCATTGAGATGTGGAGGGCCAGGTTGTGATTCCTTCCTTCATCTGGTAATTCATCATCGCAAAAACTCAAATTATTACATGAAGTAATATTCCCTATTACACTGCTGAATTGGTCTATTGGCATATCACTCTCCACAAAATCTTGGTCCAATACCCTCATCAAGGATTCTCTGTGAGCAGAGGAGTTCATCAATAATGCCAAGATAGATACTTTTGAAGGAGTCTGCAGTAGCTGATCTACAATTCTGTATTTGTTCATCTTGATTATCTTCAAAATATCATCCACTTCTTTCTCTAATGTATCCCCACTAGTCTCACCCGTAGCCTTCTTGGGTTCAACATTCTCATCAATTTTCTTTCCAGCACTAACATCTCCTTGAACAACTAGTGCAAACACACGACCGCTTCGGGTCACCCTTTTATTTTCAGAAATATTTCTGACATCAGGCATTGGCTGGATGGGAACTTCCACTCCATCCTCTAAGATTGTAGCATTGTATTTGTAGGGCACAGCCTTATCTGACTTGTAGGGGATAGGACCCGACAAACTAATCACCAATGGGGTAACAACTGGCTTGCTATAATATTCAACTTCAAGATGGGCGGGTACCCCAAAACAATTTAAAATGATGTTTACCCCTTCTTCAACACAATCAGTCATTATTGAGTCATTTTTGGAAAACAAATCCTCATCTGAGGAGAAATATTCATCTGTAGAGGCATACTCTTCATCCGACTCTTCTTCAGTCAAGCAAACCTCAATCAAATTAACTTCATGGTAATCATCCCTTTGACCTATAACCTTGATAGTTCCATTGTCCAACAACAACTGAACACCCTTCTTCACGATTGAACATCCTTGGGAGTCCCGGCAGCAAATTCGGCAAGATCCATACTGGTGTTCTACCTAACCAGCCATATGGTAGAAAGTAGCATGCAATTGCACAAGGTCCTCATTCATATACTCTACATCAAAAATCATGAATTCTCCAGGACATCCAGAAACCATATTCACCTCCTCTTCATACTCTTCCCTAGGTCTGATTATGTGGATGAGGCCCTCATCCATCATCTCTTGTAAATCAGCCTTTATCTTATCGCAACCCTGTATGTCTGTACTGCAAATAGCACAACCGAAATGGTTATGCGTATTGTAGATAAATTCACAAAGGTCTGCATGAATTTTAACCAAATCTCCTCTAACCAGAGTAATATTAAAAATCTGGAAGTCTCCTGGACAACCGGCCACCATATTCACAACTTTTACTCCTCCATGCTTGGGTAGAGGATTGTCTTTCACATTAAGGCCCACATCCTTGAAAGATAGAATACCAGACTTCACTAATTTATGCACCTCAGTCTTCAAAGGATAATAGTTCTCAATATTATGCCCTGGTGCTCCCTGATGAAAAGCACATGTTTGGTCTGCCTTGTAATACCAAGGAAATGGTGATGGCACAGCGGGAGGTGGTCGGGTCTGAACCAGCTTCTTCTGAATCAATGTCGGTAGTAACTCTGTATAGTTCATAGGAATAGGGTCACTACTCTCCCTTCTATGATTATACCCTTGATTCCCCTGCTGGGACAGTCTCTGATAAGCAACGGTAGTTGGAGCTGCACCCACAACTGGAGTAACTGAGGGGACTTACTGATGACACTGATAATTCCTTCTACGAGTATTAACCCTCCTCTCTTGCATAACAACATTTGCATCCCCTTCTTGGTAAACCCATAAGACGACTTCCTCACACCTCCAGATCCTTCACTCTTCGTTAAACGTCTCTCTCTTACAACCTCTTCTAAGCGGACACCCATTCCTACCATTTCAGTAAAGTCACTTGGTGCACTTGCTACCATCTTCTCGTAGTAGAAAGCACCCAGCGTTTTCAAGAAAATATTAGTCATTTCCTTCTCTTTCATGGGAGGAATCACTTGGGCGGCTACCTCACGCCATCTTTGTGCATATTCTTTGAACGATTCCCTGTCTTTCTAAAACATGGCCCTAAGTTGATCATGGTCAGGCGCCATGCCTACTTCATTGAAAGTATGGATGTTAACACTGTCTAAACTCATATACCACTTCAGCACAACAACGGTCAAACTATCCTGAAAAAGTGAATCAACAGACGCTGATCATCAGTATGGGTAGACATTCTCCTTACATACATCACCATATGATCACGAGGGAAAGTGTTTCCCTTGTACTTCTCAAACTCTGGGACCTTAAACTTAGCAGGTATCTTAACATTCGGGACCAAGCATAACTCATTCACATTCTTACCAAATAGCTCTTTTCTCCTGAGGGCTTTCATCTCTCTTTGCATCTTGTCAAACTGCTCTTGAAAATCATCCATTCTTTCATAAAGACCCAAGTCTTCACTCGGTGGAGGGAAAGGATGACACATATCATCTTTAACAAACAGAACCATATTCACCGAAGGAGGCGCAGCAGGAGCAGCATGCACCGCAGGAGGTGCCGGAGTAACAATAGTCTGAACAATTGGAGTATCTTGAGGACCAAGATTGAAACCTTCAGGTGCAAAATTCTTTGGCATTCCCCATGGATAACCTTGAGGCATGTGGTTTTGAACAACAACTGGAGTAGCAGATACGGGAACAGTCGGAACTTCAGTAGTTGCCCTTGTTGGTTGAGGTTGGACACTCGGTGGATGATTCTGAGCAACCACCAGAGCTTCCATCTGAGCAGTCAGATTGGCCATGCCGACTGTTGTACCCCAAAATTTTCCCTCTCACTTATCAAGAATTTTCTCACAAGATCTCCTTGGGCTCAACACTGCACTAGGGTTTGATCAGCTCAAGACACCTCCTTAGGCACTGATGACCAAAATTAGGGTTTGAGTTTTCACAAGGATTTTTGAACTATAAATTCTTCATATGACTTTCATGGACCATTATGGACCCCCAAGATTACTCATGTAAAGTTTCAAGCCTTGGATCACATTTTTGCTCAGTTAATTGAGCAGTTGACCTAAAAATCAATTGTATTGGAGAAAAAGTCAACCATGGCCAATTTACAGTCAAACTTCATAATTTTTTATCCACATCAACATTTTAAACCCATATGTATGATTTGATCAAGTTTGGACCACAATTCCTCTAGAAATTTGATCAAATCTCCAAAAGGGCAAAATGGTCAAAATTAGGGTTTTGACTGGGAAAGGGCAATTTCTGATTTTTGACCTAGCAAATGGTCAATTGGTTTAAGACATGATCTTAAGAGTCCAATTTCATCATTTTGACCTAATGACATGATTCAAAACATTGCAAATCCATTGGATTGACAGATGAATTTTGCAGTCAACTAATCAAAAGTCAACTATATACTGAAAAGTTAAACTTTGACTTTTTGTTCAAATTCAAGTGCCAAAAATCATAATTCATCAAAACATGCCAAAATATGAAACTTATTCATCAAGAAATCAAAAGGTCAAGATTTCATTTTGAAAAGTCAAAGTTTCTAAACTTATAAATTTTTCTAAGTGTTGGAAATTTCATGTTTTTTCATAACTTTGAGCCAAATTTTCATCATGATGCAAGATGATTCAAGAGAAACTTCCAACATGAAATTTGTAGATCTCCATGAAATATACAACTTTGCTTCACACAACTTCTTCCTAAAGTGCTTGGATCTCAAGTTATAATTTCAAGAACATAGGGTCATGAAACTAAACACTTAGTGAAATTTTTCCCTAATTTGGCCAGGATATTGACCTAACTTCATGGCACTTTTTCATGTAGTTACAATGGTAATATTCAAAAGAAATTCAAATATGGGTTGTAGATCACATTGAAAGCTTTCCAAAATGTCCAAGAACTCCTTGAGATCATTCTTGAGTAGGGATAATCGAAGAGATGAAGTTGGTGTTTTGTCACTTGAATCACAAGGCATTTTGTGATGAACAAAAATCCAATTTCAAACCTATGCTGCACAATCTTTTTTTGCAGGCCTCTAAACCTCAAGATCTCTCCATAATTAGAAGATTACACTTGCTTTTGAGCTATTATCCAAGTGTTCCAAGCATTGTCCAAGCCAGTTTGCCATTTTTGGAAGAAAGCTATCGTTCCATTCTTGAAAAGTTGCTTTAATCACAAAGTCAACTTGTCTTGAGCTTCTAACTTATTCTTGTTACATACATAACTCCTATAAAACAAAAGCAACATGTGTAAGACCTAAGAAACCTCAGAACATGCTTGTACAATACTTGAGATTTGTCATTTCACTTTTCTTCAAAAGAAAGTTGTAGAGCCATAACCCTATAACTCAGAAACCTGGAGTGATTTTGTGCTCTAATACTTTCCATACATATTAACAAGTTTATTGCAAGCTATGGCACGATTTCAAGCATCCAAAAACTGTCCCAAACACCTTTGCTGCACAAGACTACTCAACTTAACAATTTTGATCCAAAACTCTCCATCGTTATTTCCACTCGTGCGTTTTGATTCTTAATCATTCAAACACCTTACATACATCATACACAAGTGATCCAGGCCCCTATTTCAAGACTGTAACCCCTACATCACTATCCACCATTTTCAAATATCAAGCTTGCAGGTTAACTTTGAGTAGGGAGATTAAGGGACTTTCAAAGCAAAGTAAGAGTTAGAATACACTCAAGGAGGTCCAGGCAAGCTAAACAGATCATCAGGCCATCTCCAAAGATGCTCAAACTCCATTCACGACTCCAGCTACAAGAGGTAAGTTTTCAAACTTCCATCTCTTCATACAGACATCATTTGTTTCTGATTTGTGAAGATAAAATGTAGATATCATTGCTCTAAAACTGACCATGTTCATAGTTTTCATTTATATTGTATTGTATGTAGAGAATTTTAGATTTGAATTTTCTGAAAAAATTAGGTTTCAATTTAGGGCCAGCAAAATTAATCTTCATCTTTGACTTTTAGCTTACATAAGTTATATGGTTAGATTCGTGATGAAAAATAGCACAACTTTCATTTTTGCATTTTTCATTTTTGTTGAGAATTGAATGAGATACAGATGGTCCGACTGGCTGAAGGTTGAAGACGAAGTACATGTCATGGAGACGTTTTACCTTATGTATTTATTGTTTCATTTGTATTAACGGATGTACAGCCACCCTAGTGGCAAAGGTAGAGCGTGTGTGTATGGAAGGTCTTGGGTTCGATACCCAGCGCTACCTTTTTCCATTATTTTTTAGCATTTTTCATCATTTTTGTTCAGCTAGGCGCCTGGGCTTCCAATAAGTGGGCCTTGTGTTTTTTTTCTTTGTTGACTCCCATCCTGACTTTTGGCACCCCCTGGCCCATTTTGTATTTATTTATTCATTTATTTCATTTTTCCTTTTAAATATATTTTCTAAAATACTAAAAAAAAAATCATAAAAAATATAAAAATAGTAGATTAATGTTTTGACATAATTTAAATATTTTTCTCACACAAAAAATTATTTTTATTCATCATACTTTATTTATCTTTACTAATTATCTTGTAAATTAAATTAAAACTAGGTTATTATTTATTTTCTTTTATACCTATTTAAATATATTATTTTAATATAAATAAAAGGGCCAAAAATATTTTATAATACTATAATTTATTTCCAAGACAAAAGTAACAAAAAAATGCTTTTCTTATAACTTAATTTCTTTTTAATCAATTAATAGATTTAGCGTTTTATTTAAAAATCTTTTCTTAGTAAATTAGGTTTACTTTTATTAGTTTAATTAATTATTTTCTTTAATTAATTAGGTTAAAATGATTTCCCTTTTCTCATAAAAATCCAAAATACCCATTTTCTTAACAATTACATTTCTTGTATATTTATTTCATCTTGTATATTTAAATCTTTGCACATCAATACCCATTCAATATGGTTGTAATAGACTAACTAGGTTTATATTTTTTTTCAACCCCCATTTGTAATTTTTACACCCCCTCCCCTAATGATGTAATAGCATAGTAACTTTACTTTCTGCAATTTATCGCTTTATATGCAAATACTAGTAATTAGGGTTTGTATGGAAGGAATAAAATCAATCAAGTAGAAAACCCTAATTCAAGACAAAATCAAGCATGAAAACTACACTTGCACACAAGCACCCCTAGGGTTACTCCACTTGGTTGCCTTACAAAAATGACCATATTACGCATGTGAGATATCTTAGCAAAACAAGCAAAATACAAGATCCTAGTCCCTCGATGACGCTATCTAAAATTTCCTTACAAATGATCTTAGTACCTAAAAAAGAATGCTAAGATACCTTGCAATATTGCTGATCATGGTTATACGATGACCCACGCCCGTGTCGTTTACATCCAAAGATAGGGTTGCTTACTAAATCAATGTTAAGACAACAATGTCAAAGGAAAAGAAAATGAACAAGAAAGAAATTTGAGTAGGTAGATTGCTCCTAATTACTTGCTCCATTTCAAAATAAACATCCTTGCTATTTTAAAAAACAAACACATACACTTTCAGACATCTTACAAAATTGAAAAAAATTTCAAAAGATCAAAACATGTTTATATACATTCTTACAAACGAGAATCATTACAAAGATTTCCTAAACAATGGCCTCTTTACAAAATACTTTAAAAAACTACACAAAGCATAATTTCAAACAAAAGTAAGTGATCTAGCAAGTAACTAAGAGCCCGTGGATAACCATGGATGAAAGGGGTGCTTATACCTTCCCTTTTCATAACCTACCCCCCCCCCCCCCCCCCCGAACTCAAGAAACAATCTCAAAGGTCTTTCCTGTGCTTTTTCACCTTTCCTTTTGGATAAAAGAAAAGTCGATGGTGACTCTTGCTAACCGCAACAATTACGATCAAACGCAAAACCTTCAAGTCAGTTCTCCCACCGTATCATAGAACTGACGACTCTGTTGGGGAATATTCTAAAAGTGGGTTACCTTAGGGATAAATCACATCTACTTGCTTTTATTGTTTGACTTGTTTGCTTTACATCATGGTTCTTTGTTTGGGTTTGAATCCCCTACCCGGATTTGGGATACATTATAGGTAAGTAGCAATACGTTGTGGAAACTGTGCGGGGTATACATACATGGTCTAAGCAATAGCTACGTTAGTGCGACATATTTGTGGATACCGGTAGCCTTTGAGTTAATCAAAGAGAATACAGGGCCGCTGAGTGATGTCATGAAGCACTAATGAACTTTTAGAACCTTTACTTGACCAACTTGGCCTTTAGGATGTAGTGAGATTACCGGCTTTGGTGCAGTCTGAAGTTGGTAGATACTCGATACTACACTCATCGAGGTTTGGTTTCTTGGGATATTTCGGTCGCCATTAAAGAGGCTTGTGCTAAAAAAAATGACCAAGGAAACAAACCAATGATATTGAGCTCCTTAGAACGTGGTTACTATTACTAGGACAGGTTTAAGCCAACTAAACTTCAAGAGGGTACTTACCTATAAAACTTCATGCAAGCCTAAACCTAAGGACTTGTTTGCTTTGTTTGTATATGCATACTTGTACATAACATCATGAACATCATGAACATCATATACATCCACTAACCATTTCAAGGATTTTGGGATTCATCTTTGTTCTTGTTTTGTAGGATATGGATTCACTTTTCAAGAAAACTATTCAACTCAACCTTATAAGGATCCCTCCACAACTTAAGGAGCTAGCTTCAAGGATTCCTGAAAACTCTCCATTTACCGAGAGACATGGTCTCCTACTCAACTTGGTCACCTCCAACACAGATGAGGATATGATGAAGGTGCTCTTTCAGTTCTTTGATCCTTTACACCATTGCTTCACATTTCCCGAATATCAACTTGTGCCTACTTTGGAAGAATTCTACCAACTCTTGAGGATTCCCATTCTTAACCAACTACCTTTCAACGGTACGAAAAGAGACCTAAAGCCAGAAGAGATTGCTCAAGCTCTACACTTGCACTCATCTGATGTCACAACTCATTAGGAAACAAGGAGTGGTGTCAAAGGTTTCCTAGAAAAGTTCATGTTTGAGAAAGCCCAAAGCTTTTGGAATTCCTTGGACTTGCAAGCCTTTGAGGAAATTGTGGCGCTCCTCATCTATGGGATGGTTTTGTTTCCAAATCCTGACCAACTCATAGATGTCAACACCGTCAAAATCTTCATATCCCACAACCCGGTGCCTACATTGCTAGGAGATATCCTACACTCTTTTCACACTCGTACAATGAGGAAAAGAGGTGTTCTTACGTGTTGCACTCCTCTCTTGGCAAGGTGTTTTATTTCGCATCTTCCCTAATCTGTATTAAAGAATGAGCAAGGTTCAAGGTGGTCACAAAGGTTGATGACTCTCAAACATTCGTACATTCATTGGTGCTCACGATCCAAAGAGAATGTTATCAATGTCGACCGTTGTGGAGAATTCCCTAATGTCCCTTTACTTGGCATTAGGGGAGGTATCACCTACAACCCATGTTTAGCTTTAAGACAATTTGGTTACGCCCGAAGGGATGGCCTGCACGAGATATTGATTCAAGGTTTGGTATTTGACTACGACAACGACGATCAAGGTATTCGCCAAAGATTTATCTGAGCTTGGAGGATGTTAAATAAGGTGGATAGCAAGACTTTAGGTGTGATCGGTGGAAATAGAACTGACTGTTTTGGAATGCTGGTTCGCGAAATGTCGCGGTAAGCAAGAGTCGCCACCGTCTTTTATTTTCTCCAACAAGGAAAGGACAAAAGCACAACATATTTCCTTTTCGAGATATTTCTCGGTTCGGGAGGTAGATTATAGAAAGGGAAGGTGTTAGCACCCTTTCTATCAGTGGTTATCCACGGGCTCTTAGGTACTTTCTCACTATGTTTTCAAAATGTTTTGCTTTTCTTGTGTTTGTGGGTTTTGAAAAGTTTTGTTTGAAAACTTCGATTTAACTCTTGTATCAGTTCTCAAGAGTGTATGAAGTGTTTGTTTGAAAACTTTTATCAGAAAAGTGTAGGTGCGAAAAGTATTATTTTTTTGTTTTGAAAGAACAAGTACCTGAGAACCTCTACCTACTCAAAATAAATTAAGCTGTGTAAATATCCTTTAGACAGTACTATCCCACTATTGAGAAGTAGGCAGTATCGTCGTTGGAGTTTTCGGGTCAATTCGATTATAGGGACATGTGGTCACCAAAGCAATAGTAGGACGCCTTAGCGGTAACCCTAATGTCTTAGATCGTTTTATCTGAGGCAACCGTTTCGAGGCAACTTGGATCTTTAGACAGGAGGGCGACCTCTAAAACACCCTATACTCAATGACCACGTCGAGGCAACCAAGTGAGGCGTACCCTAAGAGTGGCATGTGCGAGTGTGTCAGGATTCAGTTAAGTTATCTTTGCACATGTTATGGTGAGCTACGGGTTGATTTTAATTTCAGAGATAAGTCTTGTCATGCATAGCCTAGTTAACATACATCTAGCAGTTAATAGTTGCGGAAAATAAAACTAAACTATTACAAGGCGTCGGGTATTTACATCGCCAAAAAAAACCCTTGAAAAAAAGTAAATGCGGGAAATTAAAGAAAGCGATAAAAAGTCCTAATTAAAGCTATTACATCCTTGGAGCAATTACATAATAATGATCAAAAATAATATGCGCGAAAAAATTGAATCGAAGAAGTCCTTAGGGTTTTGACCCTTTTTGAGAAAGGAAGAAGTTTGTTATTAGTTTGTAATTAATTAAATTAAATCTAAAACTAATTAATTAATTAAAAGAAAAGAAATATTTTTTTGAGCTTTTTATGTTTTTAAGGAAAATAAATAAAAATAGTCAAAAGTTAGTAAAAACCCTAATTCTATGTTGATTTTAAATTATTGAGAAAAAGTTAAAATTAACCCTAATTAAACTAAATTAATTTGTTAGTATTTATTTACAAAAATAATAAATTAAGGGTGAATTTAATAAATAATAATAATAATAAAAATATTTTTAGTTTTCTGAATTTATTATGAAAATAAAGTTAATTTGGTTAATTAAATAATAATAATAATAATAATTAGTAAAATAATTAAAAGAAAAAATATAAAAGAGGAATAAACCGGGGGGTGCTGGCCCAATATGGAGGTATGTTTGGAAATTCTCAGGCCCATTTGCTGCAGGCCTGTTTGACTTTGATGATCATCCAGGGCGCGTGTTGACTGGGAGTATGATGGTCTTCCACTCAGGACCATTAGATTTATGCCTGAAGCCACATGGCGCTTGGATGTTTGAGGTATATGATGGACATCACCTGGGAAGCTGCATGTGAACACACACAAGAAAATAATAACAAGAGTTTTCGGGGACCTGGGATTCGAACCCAGGTCCCAATGATTCCAAGCCAACGCATCAACCACTACACCACTTGCACGCTTTTGTTATTATAATAATAAGAAAACATTATATTAGGAATTTAAGCAACATGATGTGACACAATAAAAACGCGCGTATTTTCAAATCAACCAACCATGAATCAACACCTCATCATCTTCCTCGATGTACCTGCAAAAAACAATATTAGATAGCGGGGGTTTTTAACCCCCACAATATGCTTGCACGAAAAATAGCGATTAGAGCTATGGTACACATAAATGTTTCGCGAGGGTTTGGTTTTGTTCGTCTTGTTCTGACGAATTCAGTCATGGGTCTCACAAGTCTTAATTTTTCCTGGTTTAGGAATCCCCAATTTCAAACTCAAGAACCCTAGAAAACCGTTCATGGCATCTTGTGATTTAGGGAGTTATAGTCCAATTAAGTGATATCATTAGCTTCATATGGCCTCTAGCAACACAAAACAATCAAGAAAATATGTTAAATGCGCATGAAATGAGCAATACGATTTTGGAAAAAGATGGCAAACCGTGGTTCTGTAATGGACGATTCCTTGAGCTTTGGTATTGGAATTTGATTGTTAATCGTTCCTGAGAACTCCTGCAAGGTATTAGAATCAATAAAATGCCTTGAATTGGCCTGGAATGTGAAAATCAGTTTTGCAATTTTCTTGAATTTTCTCAATATGCTATGGCCTTTTTTCTGCAGATTTCTCACGTCCATGAGTTAGGGTTTACTTGCATATAGATAGAGGAATGGAATTAGGTCAAAATCTTGAGCAAGAATCCATTGCAATGATGATTGAATATTTGATTGAAAATCAAATCTTTTTGCATTTTCATGATTGAACAAAGTTGCCAATTTTGGAGATTTTTCATCTTTGACTTGGTGCACGAAATTGCCAGCCTTTTTAGGTCATATTTGCTTCACAAAAAGATTGAAAAACCAAATCTTTGTATTTTCCTACAATTTAAATTAATTAAATGAATTAATATTAATTAAAAATCCAATTAATTAATAAAAATAAGAAAATAAATTCAATTAAGCTTGATGGGTCGTGCATAGGCCATGGATGAAGTTTCAAGAAGAGATTTGAGGCCCATTAGCAAAAATAAGGTGTTTTGAGCAAGTTGACTTTTGCAAATTCATGAAAATTTCCCAACTTCTCCAATGCATAGTTTGCTCAATTTTGATCATATGAACATGTTCATGGACATTTTGGAAAGGTCTTGAAGTCCTATAACCAATGCCTTTGGTCCCATGTCATTTGGATTTACCAATCTCAAGTTATGGTCTTTAACTCAAAGTGCACTTTTGTTGACTTTTGAATTTGACCTATAATGTAGAAATTGATAACCTTTTGTGAAAGCATTTCTTGGACTTGGAATGTGAAGATGGATTGTAGGAAATGTCATCCCCTTCAAAATGAGAATCGGTAGGGATTTTTCTGACAAACCATGAAAAAGTTATGCCCTGGTCAAGATACAGTTGACTTTTCTGCTATCCAAAAATAGTAACTTTTGGCATCTTGATGATTTTTGAGCCATTCTTGTGGAATCATGATCAAGAATTGATCAAATGATGATTGTGGACTCAAAATAAGATGTTGACCAAAAATTCTGACTTTTGACTGCAAAATGACCATTTTGCCCTTGCAGTTGACTGTGGATCAAATGAGGCTTTTGACTGTGCAAATTGGCACTGTGAGTCTTGAAACTTGGCATGTAGGTGCTTGAGAATGCATATAGGCCTATGAGACTTGATTGAACCATTGAAAACCTCAAATTCCTTGAAAGAACCAAAACCCTAATTTCAGCTGGCTTAGGAGGTGGTTTGACTGTACAATCTTTTGAGCAATCTTGAACCATTTGAAGACGATTCTTGACAAACCTTAAAGAATATGGGAGGGCAAATTTTGGGGTACAACAGTTTCCCCTGTTAAATCTTCTTAGACCTGAGGATGTAGATTGGTTTGCGTGCCTTTCGTGATCCGAAGGTGGAAGATGATTGAACTAAAGTGCCCAGAAATTTGCACTCGCATGGAGGAGTATCGGCAATGTGATGTCGGAAATGGGCTTACAGATGCCATTTGGAGAGATGATGGATAGGAGGATTGGGTTATAGATGCCATCTGGAAATGTAATGGATAATTGTGGAGATGGGCTTAAAGATACCATCTGGAAATGTTTGTTGAATTGTAACTTGGTAGGTTGAAAGAAGGAACCTGTGTAGGGTTGCCTGATGATGAGTCCGTGTAAAACTGCATCTTGGAAGGGAAGGAACCGGTGTAGGGTTGCTTCATGATGGTCAAGTAGATAGTTGTCCTGTCTGGTTTCAGGTATTAATCTATAATCCATCGTCCACAGATATTTCCTGGCTAGTTATAGGTGTTGATCTGGAACTTGAAAAAGGTTGGCAGATGAGATAGTTGTCCTGGCTGGTTACAGGTATTAATCTCTGACCTGAGAAAGAAAGATAGTTTTCCTGTCTGGTTTCAGGTATTACTCTCCAATCTCTTCGTGTAGATAACTTTCTTGTCTGGTTTCAGGTATAGATCTACAATCAGTCGTTCACAGATATTTCCTGGCTAGTTACAGGTGTTGATCCGGAACTTAAGAAAGTTGGCCGATGAGATAGTTTTCCTGTCTGGTTTCAGGTATTAATCTCTGACCTGAGAAAGAAAGATGGTTTTCCTGTCTGGTTTCAGGTATTAATCTTCAATCTCTTCAATATAGATAACTTTCCTGTCTGGTTTCAGGTATAGATCTACAATCAATCGTTCACAGATATTTCCTGGCTAGTTACAGGTGTTGATCTGGAACTTAAGAAGTTGATGGTAATCATATTTTGATTGACCTTTTCCTGAAAAGGCAAAACATTAGTTGTATGCAATATCATGATGTATGAAATGCATGATGTTCTCAAAATGAGATCGTATGATATGATGCGTATATGTATGTATCATGATGTATGAAACTGTGATGTTTTAGCTGGGGAAAATAAATCCTGGAGCTGCTGGAGAATGATGTTGGATTCTTCGTTTCCGCTGGGGATGATGAACGAAGATGATTGCAAGAATAAACCGGTAGGAGAAGATGACTCAGTTGGGGAATAAACCTGGCGAAGAGATTACTCTGCGGGGAATTACTCTGTGGGAAGAGATGCTTCGCTGAGATTTTAACGATAACTCCACTGGGGATTCCGTTGAAAAGCTCTGTTGGGGATTTTGATGATGAACTCCGCTGGGGATAGAAAGAACTTCGCTGGGGATGATCTTTCCGTTGCAACTTGCTGAGGATAACCCAGTTAGACTCTTGTGGGGAATACCTCTGAATATGGCTGAGGAGATGCACTTGTACTCTGCAGGGGATAAGCTTCCAGAATCTACTGGGTAAGATGATTCAACTCCGTTGGGGAAGCTTTTCAGACTGCGCTGGGAAATGGCTCCACTGAAGGTACTTTGTATTCCTCCAGGGAACAATCTTATATTTCTGTCGAGGAATATTAAGACTTCCGGGGATGCTTGCTGAGGAATGTCTGTATGCTCCACTGGGGAATATTAAGATCTACTGGGGATACCCGACTTTTCAAGACTTATGGTAGACCAACTGTGCTTGGGGGGAGAGTATTGTTGACTTACTGGGGATACTGTGCCTTTTTGGGGCTGATGGGAGACCAACTCTGCTTGGGGAGAGTATTGCTGATTCTTGTCTTACTCTGCGGGGAGTGAAGGTATCTTGGTCATATTCTTCAGCTGAACCTACCTTGGTACCTTGGTGGACAGAGCAACTAGATCGCTTAGACAATGCTTATTGCCCCTACTTTCGATGTCACCCGTGATTAGTCCTTTGTTTCTCATGCAAATATTTATGAATAGAAGTTTAATGTCAAATGCATATATCAAAAATGAACATTGGACGTTCTTTGCAAAATAAAATAGATAAAGGAAAAAGCAATTTGTAATTTGTCTGAAAAAATGAGCTTATATTGATTTTGAAATTTGCCTGTAAATAGGCGTTTTGTACAAGAGGCTGACGTCCTAGTAAGAGAATGCCGCCGAGCAACTAGAGTTTATACAATTTATGAAAAGGAAAATAAAACAGCTATGTGAAAAATCCCACTGGGTTCCAACTCTGCTATCGCCTTTATGTCTTCAAGCGTCTCATCACTTTGCTGCTTAGTTGGAGATGAATCTGATTGATTGGTGTCGTCCGAGCTTGATGGTCGATGTCGAAGTCTGGATGCAGGGTGATCCAATGAGACATAGTATTACGCTTATCCCTAACTTTTGCCTGGACTGCCCTTTCGGGTTTTCAGTCCACCGGGATACCCATTTTTGCCCAAGCCGCCTTTTCAGGTTTTCGACTTGCCGGGTGTACAAATTTTTTCATTTTCATCCCTTATTTTTGCCCGAACCCTTTTGGTTTTCCAGGAAGCCCTTATTTTTGCCTAGGCCAGTCAACCTAGCGGGTCTTTAATCATGCGTAGTATCTTTTTACTATGTCAGCATTGGCGGGGTGAGGAAGGTCGTCACCATCCATGGTGGTTAGAATCATAGCTCCTTCTGAGAAGATATTCTTAACCACAAATGGCCCTTCGTACGTAGGGGTCTGTTGTACCCCAAAATTTGCCCTCCCATATTCTTCAAGAAATTGCCAAGACAAGCTTCAAATTCCCCAAGGGTTGCACAGTGCAAGGGCCTCCTGAGCAGTCAAAATTAGGGTTTTGATTCTGATCAAGAAAAGGAAGTTTTCAAGGGTCCAATCAAGCCTCATATGCCTACAAATATAGTCAAGCATCCTCATACCAAGTTTCAAGACATTCAGCTCAAAATTGCACAGTCAAAACCCTAAATTGCACTACAATCAACTGTAGGGGCAAAATGGTCATTTGACAGTCAAAAGTTCAAATTTTTGGTCAACATATCATTTTGAAGCCACAAACATCATTTGATCAAAGATTGATCATGATTCTCAAAGCTTGGCTCAAAAATCATCAAATTGCAAAAGTTTCCTTATTTGGACAGCTGAAAAAGTCAACTGTAAATTGACCAGGGCATAACTTTCACATGGATTATCAGAAAAATTCCATCCAAAGCTCATTTTGAATAGAAAGACATTTCCTACAACTCATCTTCATACTTCAAGTCCAAGAAATGCTCTCACAAAAAGTTATCAATTTCAACATTATAGGTCATTTTCAAAAGTCAACAAAAAGGGACTTTAAGTCAAAGGCCATAACTTGAGATTGGAAAATCAAAATGACATGGGACCAAAGGCATTGGTTAGAGGACTCAAAGACCTTTCCAAAATGTCCAAGAACATGAGAAAAGCTTAAAAATTGAGCAAGTTATGCCTTGTGGAAGTTGGGAAATTTTTGGATATTTTGAAAAGTCAACATTGATTCAAATGACCTAAAATTGCTAATGGGCCCATTTTTCTTCCACAATTCATCATCCCAAGCATGTGCACGACCACTTGGCCCAAAGGGAAGTTTTTATTCATTTTTTATTTATTTATTTGAGTTTTTATTAATAATAATTCATTTAAATCAATTAAATATATGAAAAATATTTAACTTAACCTAACAAATCTTTTTGCACATGTAATCTACTCAATAATTCGTGCATAATTCAATATGGAAAGATTTGGATTGATTGGATCATGATTGGTACAAAATTGCATGAAAAAGATTGGAAAAAATATGATTGAAAATCAAATCTCAAAACCATGAATGCAATGGATTTGTTTTGTTTTTCTTGACCTAATTGATTCATACATAAGCATAGAACGAAAACCTAATCAAAAAAACCACTGAGCTGCGCTAGAAGCCATCCATTAAACTTGAAATTTTTGTTAAGAAACTCAAAAACTGAAAACCCTTTTGCAGGCTGATTCAAGGCATAATAGTTGTTCAAACATCTTCCTGGAGGTTCACTGAACGATTTCCAATCAATATCATTCATCAAAACTCAAAGAACTGGTAACACGAACCGGACCTGTGCACAAAAAATTCCATAATCTTGCATCTCGATTCATGCACTTTTAATAATTTTTGGTGCTTGATTCATACTCCTCATGCAATTCTGGAGCTAACCCAATGATTCAATTGTGTTTTTATGCGTTGTGTGCCAATATACCATTGTCAATTTTTAGGGTTTACAGGACTTGGAATTAGGGTTTTTGAAACAAGGAAAAATTGGAGGCTGAGACCAAAGCCATTGAATTCAACGTGTCTGGACGAAGAAGAAGCTACGCTCGCGCTCCATTTATGAGCGTCATGGGGCTAGTCGCTATTTTTCCAAAGCATGCCTAAAAGAACACATGAAAAACGTTGCCTAATGTATTTGCGTTTCAGGAACGAGGAAGAAGATGAACTCGTGGCCAGCAACCATTGGCTCTTTTAAATTTTCGCGCTAAAACATTATCAATGTGTGTTTTTATTTTATATTAATTGTTTGATGTTTAGTATACAAGCGCGTTGGTTGGATCAGATGGCAAGCGAAGTTGTTGGTAAAGTACATGACCTGGGTTCGAGCCCCAGGTCTTCATACTTTCAATATTATTTTTCCATTAACATTCACATGTAGCGCCAACGTTGAAGACCATGATGCACTCTCACAATCCAACGTCCACGCGTCCAACAGAATCCAATCAAAGGCCAAGAATTGAGATACACGGTGAGTTCCAGTCAACGCACATGCACGTGCCCAGCAAAAGTCCAAACAGGCCAAAATAAATGGGCCAGATTACTAAACTTTAACCTCCATGTTGGGGACTACAACCCCCCTAGGCTTGCTATTTTGAATATTTTCCTTTGCATTATTTTATTTTTATTTTAATTATTTGTTTAAATTAATTATTTTCGCAACATATAAAAAATAAACATAAAAATCAGAAAAGGGAAAAATATAATAAATATTTTATTTTAGTATTTTCTTAAATAAATTTGCATGTAATTCAACTTAGTTAAATTAGGTTTTAATTTTAATTCTTTTAACAAAAATCTAAAAAATGTAGAAATAGGGTTAATTAATAATTTTTCATCCTTTTTATTTTTCTTTCATGATAATCAAATATTTAATATTATTTATTTTATTTATTTTATAATTAAATTTGTATATAAAAATTAGGGTTAATTTAGGTTAAAATTCAATGTTTTCTTAATAAATTAAAAGCCACTAGAATTAGGGTTAGCATTTAATTTCAATTAATTCCTTTTTTTTTAAATCCTAAAATACTAAAAAACACCAAAAAACAAGTTCTTTCTTTTAAATTTAATTAATTCCATTTAATTTTAATTTTGCAAAAAGGGTCCAACGCCCTCGTTTTGATTTAATTCTTATTCGCATATTTATTTTATTTCGTTTGAATATTTATGTATCTCTCCCAAGGCCATGTAACCTTTCAATTGTCTCGCACTTTTCTTTACTTTATTTATTTTCTGTCAAATCGGGTTCGAGAAACTTTTGGCGATGTGGACCCGCGCCTTTTGTAATAGCTTAGACTTTTACTTTCTCGCAATTTTTAACTGTTAAATAAATGTATGCAAGAATGAATGGCCTTAAATAAAAACAAACGCATAGATCACTTTGACAAAAGACAAAAATAAATGAAAACGACACACAAATCACACACCACCCCTAGGGTACGCCTCACTGTTGCCTTGCCCCTCGAAAGGTGATCGTCGAGTAGAGGATGTTTTAGTAAGTCCTCATGATCCGGGAACCTGGCATGAGGGTAGCTTCTAAGGTATCTTCCTATTGCTCTGGTGATCGCCATGTCCCGAACCTCGAATTGACCCGAACACCTCCAATGGTGGTGCTACCTACCTCTCAATGGTGGGATGGCACTACCTTAAGGACATTTACACAGACTAATTCCTTAGGGTAGGTAGATGACTCGTAGATACTTGCTCTATTTCAAAAAAAAAACAAATCAAAAATACTTTTCACACCAACACATTTTCAAAAACTTTCGAAAGCAATTTTTCAAACACTCTTGAGGACCGATACAAGAGTCGAACTGGGATTTTCAAAGAAACTTTTTAAAACCCACATTGAAAAGCAAACAAAACATTTTTGAAAACACAAATGAGCAAGTATCTAAGAGCCCATGGATAACCATGGATAGAAAGGGTGCTAACACCTTCCCTTTCTATAACCTACCTCCCGAACCGAGAGCAATCTCTTTAAGGAATTTTTCTGTGCTTTTGTCCTTTCCATTTGGAGAAAATAAAATACGGTGGCCACTCTTGCTTCCGCGACATTTCGCGAACCAGCGTTAAACAGTCAGTTCCAGATCCACCGATCACAGGGTCCATTTGCCCCTGGGATCACCTTGAGGTAGAATGATGCGCTTGATTACCAGGTCCCCAACTTGATACTCTTGTCGTCTGACTTTCTTGTTAAATGCCTTGATCATCCGTTTTTGGTACGTCTGACCATGACAAATAGCAGTGAGTCTCTTTTCGTCGATTAAGTTCATTTGATCAAGCCGAGTCTGGATCCAGTCATCTTCGCTCAAACCTGCATCCTTCATTATCCGGAGAGAGGGTATCTGAACTTCAATGGGCAGGACTGCCTCCATGCCGTATACCAAGGAAAAGGGTGTTGCCCCTGTTGACGTCCGTGCTGAGGTACGGTACCCATGAAGAGCGAATGGTAACATCTCGTGCTAATCTTTGTAGGTCACTGTCATCTTCTGCACAATCTTCTTGATGTTCTTATTAGCTGCTTCTACATCCCCATTCATCTTCGGCCGGTAAGGAGAAGAGTTGTGGTGTTGTATCTTGAATTGCTCGCAGAGCTCAGTGATCATCTTGTTGTTAAGATTGGTACCATTATCCGTAATGATCCTCTCAGGTACACCGTATCGACAGATCAGGTTATGCCGAATGAACCGTGCCACGACATTCTTGGTTACGGTGGCAAAGGAAACTGCCTCAACCCACTTTGTAAAGTAATCAATCACTACTAGGATGAAGCGATGCTTGTTGGATGCCGTAGGTCTGATCTCGCCGATCATATCAATGCCCCACATGGCAAAAGGCCAAGGTGCTGTCAAGACGTTCAGAGGAACTGGAGGAATGTGCACCTTATCAGCATAAATCTGGCATTTGTGACATGTCCGAGAATGTTGATAACAGTCGGCTTCCATTGTGGACCAGTAATATCCCGCCCGGAGGATTTTCTTTGCCATGGTATGTCCACTGGAATGCATTCCGAAGGTACCTTTATGCAGCTCTGTCATGATCCTTTCTGCTTTAGTCTTATCCACGCAACGCAGTAAGGTTGAATCATGGTTTCGTTTGTACAGAATGCCGTTGCTGAGGAAGAACTTTGCTGTGAACCTTCTCAGAAACTTCTTGTCATTAACAGATGTGCCCTCGGGGTATTCTTGAGCTTCAAGATACCTCTTTACTTCATGATACCAAGGCTTTTCTGTTACTTCTTTGGTCTCAAGATCACAGCAATGTGCAGGTTCATCCAATTTCCAAATGACTATCCGGGGAGCCTCGTTGTCCCATTTGACTTTGAACATAGAAGACATCATAGCCAGCGCGTCCGCCGACTGATTCTCCTCTCTTGGGAAGTGTTCAAAGGTTATCTCCTCGAAGTGGGGAAGCAACATCAATACATACTCCTTCTAAGGAATAAGATTTGGGTGTTTCGTATCCCACTCGCCTTTGATCTGACTGATCACGAGAGCGGAATCTCCGAAGACACTCAGAAACTTGATCCTTAGGTCAATTGCAGCTCGAAGACCCATGATGCATGCTTCATACTCCGCCATGTTGTTGGTGCAGTTGAAACATAGTCGGGCGGTAAGTGGAGTATGAGAGCCCTTAGGAGATATGATCACAGCGCCAATGTCGTTACCCAAAGCGTTTGAGGCTCCATCAAAGTGCATAGACCATCGGGATCCTTCCTCAGGTCCTTCATTCGGTCCAGGTATTTCACAATCAGTCACTACCATGATATTATCGTCTGGAAATTCAAAGTTCATAGATTGGTAGTCATCCACTGCCTGATGTGTCAAATGGTCTGCCAACACACTTCCCTTGATTGCTTTTTGGGTTGTGTACTGGATGTCATATTCAGTCAAGATCATCTGCCATCTTGCTATTCTTCCGGACAAGGCAGGCTTTTCGAAGATATACTTGATTGGATCCATTTTTGAAATCAACAGAGTAGTGTGAGTCAACATATACTGTCTCAGCCGGCGAGCAGCCCATACCAAAGCGCAACAAGTTTTCTCGAGGAGTGAGTATCGGGTCTCACAGTCGGTAAACTTTTTGCTAAGGTAATAAATAGCATGCTCTTTTCGGCCAGACTCGTCATGCTTCCCCAGCACACATCCCATTGAGCTGTCAAGTATAAGATTAGAGGTCTCCCTTCAACCGGTGGCATAAGAATGGGTGGTTCTTGGAGATACTCTTTGATTCTTTCGAAAGCGGCCTGGCATTCATCATTCCAACGTACTACTTGATCTTTCTTCAGTAGCTTGAAGATTGGTTCACAAGTAGCAGTTAGGTGTGAGATGAATCGGGCAATGTAGTTCAGCCGTCCTAGAAAGCCTCTGACTTCTTTCTCTGTCTTGGGGACTGGTATCTCTTGCATGGCTTTCACCTTGGCAGGGTCCACTTAAATACCTTTGTCGCTCACGACGAAGCCTAGCAGTTTTCCAGATCTCACCCCGAAGGTGCACTTGTTCGGGTTTAGTCTCAGCTTGTACAACTTCAACCAGTCAAACAGCTTCTGTAGGTGGTCAAGGTGTTCTTCCTCAGTTTGGGACCTTGCAATCATATCATCGACGTATACTTCAATCTCATGATGGATCATGTCATGAAACAAAGCAACCATGGCACGCTGATACGTTGCCCCAGCATTTTTCAACCCAAAAGGCATGACCTTGTAGAAAAAGGTGCCCCACTGAGTAACAAAAGTGGTCTTCTCCATGTCTTCAGGAGCCATCTTGATTTGATTATAACCGGAGAACCCGTCCATGAAAGAGAATACCTTATGCTGAGCAGTGTTGTCAACCAGGACGTCGATGTGAGGCAGAGGGAAGTCATCCTTAGGGCTCGCCCTGTTCAAATCCCTGTAGTCAACACACATTCGGACCTTACCATCCTTCTTCGGCACTGGAACCACGTTGGCAACCCACTGAGGATAAGAAGTTACTGCTAGAAACCCGGCATCAAATTGTTTCATAACCTCAGCTTTGATTTTCTCGGACATCTCTAGACGCATACGGCGAACCTTCTGTTTTACCGGAGGGCATTCTTCCTTGGTAGGCAGGTGATGAACCACAATGTCGGTATCCAACCCAGGCATATCTTCGTAAGACCAGGCGAAGATTTCCATGTAGTCATGCAGCATCTGAATCAACCGTTGTTTCACACTAGACTCCAGATTGGCACCAATCTTGACTTCCTTTCTATCCGTTTCAGTACCCAGATTTACCGTTTCCACTGGCTCTTCATGTGGCTGAATGGCCCTCTCTTCTTAGAGTAACAGTCTTGCAAGATCACCAGGCACTTCGCAATCATCTTCACCTTCGTCTTCAGCTAAGTTGATCGGATTTTCAAAGTCATAACTGGCAGTAGCAGAGTCGTTACCAGTGAGATCCAGAGTGGATTGGGACCTGTATATGTGAGTGTGTGTAAATAGCTGTTTTGCAATATATAATAAAGAAAGACAAGGAGCGCCAGATTTGAAATGCAAAAAACATCCAATGCTTTTATTAATGATATATGAAAATGACACACAAAAGCCCTCACATATGAAGCCACGGTACCCCGGGTAAGACACCGGGCCATAAAGTTTCACAATATTGTTTGTTACAAATTCAAAACAAAGGAGTTCATTACTGAGTGAAAAAAGTAATAGGTATGAAGTCTTTCGCCGTCCAGTTGTTTGGTCCACCGTTGGTCGTAGGGTAGATCCAGCTGTCAAATTCAGATTCCTCCACGTCCTCTTCAATGGCATTTACTCCCGAGTTGCTGATGAACACAAGAGGTCTTCCAATCCTTGCCTTACGAACAACCCTCTGAGCTTCTGCAGTGAAACCCAAACCAAACTTATCAGTCTTCTGAGTGAAATCAGGAAGTCGGCCCCAGTTTTCGCACTCACCCTTCTCAATAATAGCCCGGGCATCCTTTAAGGAAGCCATCTTCAAAAGAGAATCTTCAATCACAGTTTCAGCTGATGCCAGCGTCTGAGGAACCTCTTCAAAGTGTTGAAATGGGGTCTCAATGAACTCCCCATCCATTTCTATGTACCGGAACGAGTTGAGGTGGCTGACCATGTATTCTTCCTCCCTCTGGACTGTCACAATCTTCCCTCTGACTGGGTATTTCAGCTTCTGATGCAGTGTGGAGGTCACAGCTCCAGCTTTATGGATCCATGGACGACCCAGCAAACAAGAATAGGACGGCCGGATGTCCATCACGTAGAATGTAGAATCAAAGACCTGAGAACCAACCCTGATTGGAATATCGACTTTACCATGCACCATCCTTTTAGACCCGTCAAAGGCCCGGACAACAATGTTGCTTGGCTTTAGTTCCAACCCCTCGCAGTCCAACCTGTCTAGAGCCTTCTTGGTTAAGACGTTCAATGAGGACCCAGTGTCAACCAACACATGTTCAAGAGTAGTGTCCCTGCATTCAATGGAGACATGCAGGGCATCGTTATAGTTCTTCCCTTTAGCAGTCAGATCGGCGTCGGAGAAACCCAAACCATTATCGACAGTTAAGTTGGCCACACAATCGGTAAACTGATCAGCTGATGTCTCTTGCGGCACGTGGGCCGTCTTCAGGAAGGTAATCAGGGCCTTGGCATAGGCCTCTGAACACAACAACATTGATAGCATAGAAATTTTAGATGGGGTGTGCCCCAGCTGCTCAACTACATTAAAATCACTCTTCTTGATAATCTTAAGAATCTCTTCCATCTCCTGTTTGGAAGCTTCAATAGTGGTTGTCTTTGGTGCCTCCGTCCGGGCAGGCATATCAGTAGCGATCCCTTTACCCCGAGTGTCAGATGACTCGGCAGCAGGGGTAGAACTAAGAACTTGATCAGGAAGGGAAGCAGGCACACTTGCAGGTGTGATGGCAATAGGTCTCTGGATAGCTGGAGGCGCAATATCTGGTGAAAAGAGCCTACCGCTGCGGGTGACTTTAGCAGGCCCGGTGATGTTGCTGACGCCAGTATTAGTATCAAACTCCTGTTTAAACCCAAGCACATAAACATCTGCCCCATAGTGCCACGGGACAGCTTTGTCAGATGTATAGGGGATGGGTCCCGGCACAGTGATGATTATAGGTGCAAGCTTCTGAGCAGGCATAATTTTGACAGGCTTCCTTGAGGGGGCCTTGGGAGAATTGTTGAAAATAGTAACAATAGATACTTCTTCAGTAGGGGTAGCAGGAACAGCAATCTTCTCAAACAGGATTTCATTGTTATCCATCAGGTTTTGGATACCTGACTTCAAAGATGGACAACCAGCAGGTGAAACAGAACACAGATGGAAACCTTTACTACATCCCGGAAATAAACCGGCTAACAATAGGTTCCTCTTGACAGTCAACAGTGGTGTAACAATATCATCCACAGAGGCTACATACAGGTCTTCCTCTACAGCATTCACTCCATGCTTGGGCATGGGAGCAGTCACAACATTGGGCCTTTCGGGTGCCTCGAACTCTATCTCTTTAGCATCAATTAGGTTCTGAACCTTATTCTTCAGAGCCCAACAATCATCCGTAGTATACCCCGGGCTATCAGAGTGATAAGCTCAGCGGGCGTTAGGATTGTACTTTGGGGATGTGGTGTTTACAACCTTCGGAGCTTCTTTTATAGTCACCAGATTGGTTGTCAGTAACTGCGACAATATCTGGGACAAGGTCATGCTGAGGCGAGTGAACTGCCTTCTGGGTATCTCACCCCTTTGTTGGTTATGGATCTGAGGAGCAGCTGCAGTCTTTGAAATTACCACCGTGTTGACAGCTTAGCGGCGTTCCGGTCTATTTTGTCTCCTTGAACCATAGACAACACTAGATTCTTTCTTGAAGGGTTTCTTTTTAGTGCTCGAGGAGGCACCTTTCTGTATCTTCCCAGACTTGATACCAGCTTCTATTCTCTCACCAGTCAAGATAAGGTCTGTAAACCCGGCAGAAGAATTTCCAATCAAATGGTTGAAGAACGGACCAGACAGGGTCCCCAGGAACATATCAACAAGCTCACGGTCAGTCAAAGGTGGTTGCACCCTTCCAGCCAGGTCTCTCCACTTTTGAGCATATTCCTTAAATCCTTCACCCGTCCCTAGTGACATACCCTGGAGTTGGATACGCGTAGGAGCGAGGTCGGAATTATACTGATACTGCTTATAGAACGCAGTAGCCAAATCCTCCTAGTTACGAATACTGGCTTCATCCAGCTGATAGAACCATTCGAGTTGATTCCCTGAAAGACTATCCTGGAAGAAATGGATCCATAAATTCTTGTCAGCAGTGTAAGGCTGGATCTTCCTTACATACGACCGGAGGTGCAGTTTAGGACACGAAGCTCCGTCGTATTTGGAAAAAGCAGGTTCCTTGAACTTATGGGGAATCACCACCCCAGAGGATAAGCCTAGGTCTCCAAAGTCCAACCCGGGCACATTCTGTATCTCCATAGCACTTAAGCGGTCTTCCAGCTGTTTGTACCTGTCCTCAATAGGAGGGTACTGTTCATTATCATAATCTGTCTCGTTGTTGGAGACCACGGGACTAGGAACCTTTCTCTCTTGTGGACTGTCTTTCCCTACAGAGGAAGTAGTCAGATCAACCTCATTTTGTAGTCCATTCCCAAATCTGCGTCCAGTGTTGAACAAGACGGTCCTCTTCTTCTTCTTCTTCTTCAAAATCAGGGTCTTCAACTCCTGTTGACCCTGGGCTAGGCTCATAACCAACTCTTGGAACTGGGCATTCTGGGCCTGGAGGGCCTTAATAGCTTGTTCAGTGGTAGGTTCATAAGACATGATGATTGCTGAAATAAACAGCGAAGAAGATAAGTGGCCTATAAAAAGGGGTACCTGTTATGCATATGATGAAATGAAATGCGTATGATTTATGTTTTCAAAGACAATCGGCATTCAACTTTGTAGACAAAAAGGTAACACACTTCATTAGATTCAACTTTAGAATTTAAATTATTCAACAAGTTGCCCTTAGGCGTTACAGGAATGGAAATACTAAAAAGTAAACAAAAGCTGTAAAAGAAACATCAAATGTCCGTCAATGCTCCCATGGCCTCTTCTTCTCAGTACGGATATAGTCATTCAGGATCCGTTCGTTCTCCAGTTGCTTGGTCAGCTTCTGGATCTTTTTTTCCTGTTCGTTGAACCTTTCCCGATAAGAATCCCGTTCTTCATGTAGTTGCGCCCAAGACCTCTTTAGTGTACCAATATCAGTAGGTATCTGAGGATGGAGAACAGTTGGAGGAACCCCGTCTTTATTAGGAACTTCAAGGGTAATAGGCCTGACAGCTTCGTATGGCATACCTAACCTCTGAGCACGGATGCGGACCCATCTGAAGTAGGATTCCATTGGTAGAGAAGTCTTCGGTCCCAACTTATGTGGGTCAGCTTTGTGAATTCTGTCCCAAGCCCTGATGAATCTACGGCGCAGCTCGTCACTATCTACCTGAAATTCAAAACTGATGTGAGGTATCAACATCTCATGAGGCCCTGCTCTTCTGGCTCTTCCAAACTGGCGGAGAGCTAAACATGGGTTATAAGAGATTCCTCCATGGGTACCAATCAATGGAACATTAGGATATTCTCCGCAACGATCAATAACGGCCACCTCATCTAAACCTCTGAGAGTCCAAATGATGTCATTATCAGTGAGAGACATTAACCTATGAGCCCAGCCTCTTCCTTCTTTGTTCTTTAGTACAAACTTAGGGAGGTGCGAAATAAACCACCTCACCAATAAAGGAGCACAACACCATAAAGTTCCCCATCTTCGGGCAGTACGAGCATAGAGTTGTTGCAGGATATCACCCAAGAGAGTGGGCACAGGGTTCCGAGAGATAAAGATCCTTATGGCGTTGACATTAACAAAGGTATCAGGATTTGGAAACAATACTAGACCATAGATTAAGAGAGCCAGAATGTCTTCATACGCCCTGAAGTCTAAGTCATTCCAGAAACTATTAGCTTTGCCAATCAGAAACTTAGCCAAAAAGCCCTTAACTCCACTTCTAGTCTCCCAGTCAGCCATTACCTCTTCTTTGGTCAAGGGAAGGGCTGCAGCAATCTCTTCAGGCCTAAGAGTCTTTTCCTAACCAGTGAATGGGGGTCTGTTCCAACACAGGGATACCAAGCAAATCAGAGAATTCTTCCAGGGTAGGGACCAGTTGGAAGTCTTGAAAGGTGAAGCAATGGTATAGCGGATCATAAAACTGGGCCAGGACGCTCATCAATTGTTGGTCCCACTTTGAAGTGACTAAACCGAGAAGAGAACCATGCCTCTTGATGAAGGAAGTAGTATTTGGAATCCTATCAACCAATTCTGTAAGCAAAGCAGGTGGTTGAACAAAGTTGAGCCGGATAGTATTCCTTCGCATGGGCATCATGATGTCCTACAAAACAGAGCAAAGATGAAACCCTCTTGTCTTTGAAATGGGTTAGTCCTTATGCAGGATGCATGCAATGTTATGATGGTATGATATCATGATAAGGCACACCACAAGTATTCACAAAAGGCAAACATGGTAAGGCACACAAGTCACACAAGAGCCCTTAGATTTCAGGCCAGCATGAAGTTTAGGTACTACCCTCTTCCAGTTTTAGTTGGTTAAGACCTGTCCTAAAAATAGTAACCGGGTTCTAGAGGATCTCAATATCACTGACTACCCTCAATCAGTCATAACTCCAGCTTCGCAACCTTTTCTTGCGGCCGGAACCATCGCGAGAGTTTAGCCTCAATGAGTGTAGCATACTGCTACTGTTCTATGGCCAAGTTGGTCAATTTAAGGTGCTAAGGTCAGTTGGTGCTTAACGACTCCTCAGAAGACCCATATTCTCCTCATTCCAACACAAGGGATATCGGTACAGACCAAGGTGTCACACCAACGTAGCTACTGCTTCACCCGTGTCGGTCTACGCCGGACAGGTACCTCACAGTTTATTGCTACTTACCTAAAGGGTATTCCCCAGATTCGGGTTAGGATCTATAAAACTCCGATACAAGCCCACAATATTAAAGCAAACAAGGCATACAATTGAAAACAGAGAATGATCTAATCCTAAGGTACACCTCACTTATTAGTATTCCCCAGCAGAGTTGCCAGTTCTGTGATCGGTGGAAATAGAACTGACTGTTTTGGAATGATGGTTCACGAAATGTCGCGGTAAGCAAGCGTCGCCACCGTCTTTTATTTTCTCCAACAAGGAAAGGACAAAAGCACAGCAAAATTCCTTTTCGAGATATTTCTCGGTTCGGGAGGTAGATTATAGAAAGGGAAGGTGTTAGCACCCTTTCTATCTATGGTTATCCACGGGCTCTTAGGTACTTTCTCACTATGTTTTCAAAATGTTTTGCTTTTCTTGTGTTTGTGGGTTTTGAAAAGTTTTGTTTGAAAACTTCGATTTAACTCTTGTATCAGTCCTCAAGAGTGTATGAAGTGTTTGTTTGAAAACTTTTGTCAGAAAAGTGTAGGTGCGAAAAGTATTATTTTTTTGTTTTGAAAGAGCAAGTACCTGAGAACCTCTACCTACTCAAAAGAAATTAAGCTGTGTAAATATCCTTTAGAGAGTACTATCCCACTATTGAGAAGTAGGCAGTACCGTCGTTGGAGTTTTCGGGTCAATTTGATTATAGGGACATATGGTCACCAAAGCAATAGTAGGACGCCTTAGCGGTAACCCTAATGTCTTAGATCGTTTTATCCGAGGCAACCGTTTCGAGGCAACTTGGATCTTTAGACAGGAGGGCGACCTCTAAAACACTCTATACTCAATGACCACGTCGAGGCAACCAAGTGAGGCGTACCCTAAGAGTGGCATGTGCGAGTGTGTCAGGATTCAGTTAAGTTATCTTTGCACATGTTATGATGAGCTACAGGTTGATTTTAATTTCAGAGATAAGTCTTGTCATGCATAGCCTAGTTAACAAACATCTAGCAGTTAATAGTTGCGGAAAATAAAACTAAACTATTACAAGGCGTCGGGTATTTACATCGCCAAAAACAACCCTTGAAAAAAAGTAAATGCGGGAAATTAAAGAAAGCGATAAAAATTCCTAATTAAAGCTATTACATCCTCGGAGCAATTACATAATAATGATAAAAAATAATATGCGCGAAAAAATTGAATTGGAGAAGTCCTTAGGGTTTTGACCCTTTTTGAGAAAGGAAGAAGTTTGTTATTAGTTTTCAATTAATTAAATTAAACCTAAAACTAATTAATTAATTAAAAGAAAAGAAATATTTTTTTGAGCTTTTTATGTTTTTAAGGAAAATAAATAAAAATAGTCAAAAGTTAGTAAAAACCCTAATTCTATGTTGATTTTAAATTATTGAGAAAAAGTTAAAATTAACCCTAATTAAACTAAATTAATTTTGTTAGTATTTATTTACAAAAATAATAAATTAAGGGTGAATTTAATAAATAATAATAATAATAAAAATATTTTTAGTTTTCTGAATTTATTATGAAAATAAAGTTAATTTGGTTAATTAAATAATAATAATAATAATAATAATAATAATAATTAGTAAAATAATTAAAAGAAAAAATATAAAAGAATAATAAAAGAAGAATAAACCAGGGGGGTGTTGGCCCAATATGGAGGTATGTTTGGAAATTCTCAGGCCCATTTGCTGCAGGCCTGTTTGACTTTGATGATCATCCAGGGCGCGTGTTGACTAGGAGTATGATGGTCTTCCACTCAGGACCATTAGATGTATGCCTGAAGCCACATGGCGCTTGGATGTTTGAGGTATATGATGGACACCACCTGGAAAGCTGCATGTGAACACACACAAGAAAATAATAACAAGAGTTTTGGGGGACCTGGGATTCGAACCCAGGTCCCAATGATTCCAAGCCAACGCATCAACCACTACACCACTTGCACGCTTTTGTTATTATAATAATAAGCAAACATTATATTAGGAATTTAAGCAACATGCTGTGACACAATAAAAACGCGCGTATTTTCAAATCAACCAACCATGAATCAACACCTCATCATCTTCCTCGTTGTACCTGCAAAAAACAATATTAGATAGCGGGGGTTTTTAACCCGCACAATATGCTTGCACGAAAAATAACGATTAGAGCTATGGTACACATAAATGTTTCGCGAGGGTTTGGTTTTGTTTGTCTTGTTCTGACGAATTCAGTCATGGGTCTCACAACTCTCAATTTTTCCTGGTTTAGGAATCCCCAATTTCAAACTCAAGAAACCTAGAAAATCGTTCATGGCATCTTGTGATTTAGGGAGTTATAGTCCAATTAAGTGATATCATTAGCTTCATATGGCCTCTAGCAACACAAAACAATCAAGAAAATATGTTAAGTGCACATGAATTGAGCAATACAATTTTGGAAAAAGATGGAAAACTGTGGTTCTGTAATGGACGATTCCTTGAGCTTTGGTATTGGAATTTGATTGTAAATCGTTCCTGAGAATTCCTGCACGGTATTAGAATCAATAAAATGCCTTGAATTGGCCTGGAATGTGAAAATCAGTTTTGCAATTTTCTTGAATTTTCTCAATATGCTATGGCCTTTTTTCTGCAGCTTTCTCACGTCCATGAGTTAGGGTTTACTTGCATATATATAGAGGAATGGAATTAGGTCAAAATCTTGAGCAAGAATCCATTGCAATGATGATTGAATATTTGATTGAAAATCAAATCTTTTTGCATTTTCATGATTGAACAAAGTTGCCAATTTTGGAGATTTTGCATCTTTGACTTGGTGCACGAAATTGCCAGCCTTTTTAGGTCATATTTGCTTCACAAAAAGATTGAAAAACCAAATCTTTGTATTTTCCTACAATTTAAATTAATTAAATGAATTAATATCAATTAAAAATCCAATTAATTAATAAAAATAAGAAAATAAATTCAATTAAGCTTGATGGGTCGTGCATAGGCCATGGATGAAGTTTCAAGAAGAGATTTGAGGCCCATTAGCAAAAATAAGATGTTTTGAGCAAAGTTGACTTTTGCAAATTCATGAAAATTTCCCAACTTCTCCAATGCATATTTTGCTCAATTTTGATCATATGAACATGTTCTTAGACATTTTGGAAAGGTCTTGAAGTCCTCTAACCAGTTCCTTTGGTCCCATGTCATTTGGATTTACCAACCTCAAGTTATGGTCTTTGACTCAAAGTGCACTTTTGTTGACTTTTGAATTTGACCTATAATGTAGAAATTGATAACTTTTTGTGAAAGCATTTCTTGGACTTGGAATGTGAAGATGGATTGTAGGAAATGTCATCCCCTTCAAAATGAGAATTGGATGGGATTTTTCTGACAAACCATGAAAAAGTTATGCCCTAGTCAAGATACAGTTGACTTTTCTGCTGTCCAAAAATAGTAACTTTTGGCATCTTGATGATTTTTGAGCCATTCTTGTGGAATCATGATCAAAAATTGATCAAATGATGATTGTGGACTCAAAATAAGATGTTGACCAAAAATTCTGACTTTTGACTGCAAAATGACCATTTTGCCCTTGTAGTTGACTATGGATCAAATGAGGCTTTTGACTGTGCAAATTGGCACTGTGAGTCTTGAAACTTGGCATGTAGGTTCTTGAGAATGCATATAGGCCTATGAGACTTGATTGAACCATTGAAAACCTCAAATTCCTTGAAAGAACCAAAACCCTAATTTCAGCTGGCTTAGGAGGTGGTTTGACTGTACAATCTTTTGAGCAATCTTGAACCATTTGAAGATGATTCTTGACAAACCTTGAAGAATATGGGAGGGCAAATTTTGGGGTACAACATTAGGGAATAAAAATTCCATCCCTCTTGAGCCTTACCTCAAATGGGTACGAACTCGTGCTCAGGGCCTTATGATGCTTTACCCATCCATTCTCCCGGTAATCATTGAGCCTGTCATGGAAGGAGATGTTCCATACACTATCCTACATCCTGACATGCCTACCTCTCTTGAAGACCTACAAAGAGATTGGATACAACTCAAGGGGGAGAAAGATACTTTCGAAGCCCAATTCTATGCAAGCGAGAAGAAGGTTTTGGAACTCACTAGACTACTTCATGAGGAGCAGACTCTGAATGCCTACATCGCACCAAAGAGGATGAGAACTACCTTTTTATCTTAAGAGTTTTTGTATTATTTTGCCTGAAAAGGCATAGATGTACTCAAGCTTTAACTTATTAATATAACGTGTGTTTCCTTTTTGTCTAAAACAAATTTGAATCTTTGAAATCCTTGAAATCATTACATGCATATACCATTCATCATAACATAAGCAGGTCTTTTGTAACAAGTATCCTTATCTCTCTACTGTTTATTTCAGTAAGATGGATCTCGAGCAAACAGTGAAGGACCTCCAAGCTCAGAATACACAGTTTCAACAGTTGCTCTTGACCCTAGCCAAAGGACAAGAAGAGTTGAAGACTTTGCTGGATGAGGAGAAGAAAAAGAAAACAAAGAAGGTAACCGGAGTCCTAAACATGGGAAGAACATTTCATGGGCAGACAAGAAGGACCTTAGACTTTGCAACGACATCCGGTGAAAGAGACAATCAAGATGGGAAACGCAAGGAAACAGTTGTCCCGTCAGAATCAGAATCAGAAGAGGAAGAAGAAGACTATTCTGAAGAACAATACCCTCCAGCTGATGACAAGTATAAACATCTCGAAGAGCGGTTGAGTGCGATGGAAATCCAAAAAGTTCCTGTCTTGGACTTTGAGGAATTCAGGTTAGTATCGGGGATTGTCATTCCTCCGAAATTCAAAGCACCTGTGTTCGCCAAGTATGACGGAGTCTCATGCCCTAAAATTCATCTTCGGTCCTATGTGAGGAAAATCCAGCCCCATACCGCTGATAAAGACTTATGGGTACATTTCTTCTAAGACATCCTGTCTGGAACTCAACTTGATTGGTTTTACCAGTTAGAAAGAGCCAACGTCCACAACTGGGAAGATCTTGCTGCAGCCTTTTACAAACAATACCAATACAATGTTGATCTTGCGCCTACCCGTACTCAACTCCAGAGTATGGCCATGGTTTCCAATGAAGGTTTCAAGGACTATGCGCAAAAATGGAGAGATTTAGCCGGAAGAGTTCAACCCCCTCTATCTGAGAGAGAATTGGTAGACATGTTCTTGGGCACCTTGTCCGGTCTCTTCTTCAATCATTTAATTAGAAGTTCATCTGCAGGTTTTACTGAACTAATATTGACCGGAGAAAGGGTAGAAGCCGGTATAAAGAATGGAAAGATCCAAAAAGATACAACCTCCTCTGCTTCGATAAGGAAGCCATTTATCAGAAAGAAAGAAGTGGTTTTTGTTTACCCTCAGAGAAATCAAGATAGGGCCGAACGCCGACCAATGGTGGGGGCTGTTATGATTCCTAAACCGGTGCCTAATCAGCAAATAAATAACCAACCAAGGATGGAAAGGTCAGTCAGACAATTCACAGGAATTAACATGACCCTTTATCAGGTATTACCGCATCTACTAAGATCCAATTTGGTGACCTTGAAAGAAGCTCCAAAAAACCCCAACACAACATCTCCTCACTATCATCCCAATGCACGTTGTGCATACCAATTTGAATGTCCTGGCCACGACACTAATAATTGTTGGGATCCAAAGAACAAGATACAAGACCTCATTGAAGTAAAAGAGATTGAATTCTATGCGCCCGAAAAGCCAAATGTCATTTCTGCCCCTATGCCCAGACATGGCCATAATACCAATGCCATTGAAGAAGAAATGTTTGTTACTTCAGTTGATGAACTTATGACTCCACTCCTGAATATTAAAGTGAACTTGTTGAATTCTGGTGTGTTCCCGGGCTGTGATGAAGGTTGTCATTTTTGTTTGTCCTCACCAACCAGTTGTCCTTTGTTGAAAGCAGCGTACAGTGTCTTATAGATAACAAAGAAATTTTGTTTGGAAAGACTTTTGTTCCACCTGCTCCTTTTGAAGATGTTTCTATCATTACCATTTCTGCCAATTCTTCCAGGGTCTCCACCAAAAGACTCGTTAGAATTACATCAGTTCCGAAAGCAACTCCTTTAATAATTACAATGCCTGGACCAGTCCCGTATTCGTCAGACAAAACTGTACCATGGAATCATGGAGGGGATGTCTACTACCACGATATTAAGAAAGATTGGCCAGGTACCGAAGATTCAAGTTCTGAGAAAGTGGATTCCGACGTCAGTAATATTGCAGGGACTAGTAAGATTACCTAAAGTGGTTGGATCTTCTCTCCAGAAATTGCTCCCCCAAAAGCAGTTTCTGGACCCGTAATCATTCATGTTATTGTTGCTCCTCCGAAGGCTATTCCCAGTCCTACAATCATCTCCAATAATACTCCAACTGACAAAGTTGTTACAACCCCTGTTATCATTCCTACCAACACTCCTGCTACTAAATTAACCGAGACTTGAGGAAAAGGTATTCTGGTTGAGTATGTCAAGACGAAGACACAATCATTGGCTATCCCTGAGACCTCTCGGAAAGAGATGGAGGAAATTTGGAAGATCATAAAAAGAAGCGAAAATGATGTAGTTGAACAACTGGGGAAAACCCCCTCTAAAATTTCCATGCTGGCATTACTACTATGTTCCGAGGCACATGAAAAAGCCTTGGTAAAATTCCTGAAAACTGCCCATGTACCCCAAGAGACATCTTCCGATCAGTTTCAAGACTACGTAGCCAGCCTAACTGCAGATAATAGTCTAGGTTTTTCAGATGTTGATTTAACGCCAAGGGGAAGGAAGCATAATGAGGCATTGCATGTCTCAGTTGAATGTAGGGGCATAACCTTGGCTCATGTTTTGGTGGACACTGGCTCATCTCTGAATGTATTTCCTAAAAAAGCTCTTGATAGGCTTGACTGTGAGGGATTGACATTGAAGCCAAGTAACATAGTAGTAAGGGCCTTTGACGGCTCGAAAAGGATGGTACATGGGGAGTTGGATATCCCCATAAAAGTTGGGACCCAAACATTTGATTCAACCTTTTATGTAATGGATATCCGTCCCTCATATTCCTGCTTGCTAGGCCGACCATGGATTCATAATGCTGGCGCAGTCACTTCTATGTTGCACCAAATGCTGAAATATACGACTCAAGGGAAGATTATCATTGTTCATGGATAAGAAGAGTACATGATCATCCATCTCAATTCCTTCAGATATGTGGAATTAGATGGTGAATTTATTGAAACTCCATTCCAACACTTTGAAGAGGTTACGCAAGATGTGGCAGTAACCAAGGCTGTTCCCAAGATCACAAGGCCCCCACTCCGGATGTCATCTCTGAAGGATGCCAAAGCAATGGTAGAAGAAGGTGGGTGCACTATCTGGGGACAACTCTCATATATCCCATATAAGTCTCACAAGTTTGGCCTGGGTTTCACTTCAAGTGCCTAGAGGGCTGTGTGCCGCGCTCGTGCCGGAGGACCACCCCTAAAGATCAGCAACCGCGAGGACAACGCCGTAGAAGATGATGAAGATAGTTGTGACTTGGAGGGATGGATATTCCCAACTATCAGTGGATGGCTCAGCAACTGGGAGGCTAGAGATTTTTTCCCGATCACTTTTATCCCACAGTAATTTCTCTTTAAATTTTGTTGGATCTGTAATATTAAAACAATTCACACTCTTAAAACCTTGTGTCTTACCCGAGGCACAATGGTCCATTTGTAAGGGTTATTATCTCATTTTCATATGACATCAATGAATCATGGATGTTTTTGCATACAAACTTTTGTGCTCATTGTTTTTCTTTTTTCATTTTTATTTCATTCAAGGATAGATATACCCTTACACACACTCACACTCACAATGCAGGTATACATCCATTTGGGATCCCTTGGGTAACGATACTGCTTTGGCCTTTTGTAACTCTGAGAATCTAATCTACCAAGCAGAAGACGAAGGTAAGGAAGATTGTGAAGTACCAGGAGAACTTGCCAGACTACTACAACAAGAAGAGAGAACCATTCAGCCTCATGAAGAACTCGTGGATACAATCAACCTAGGTACCGAAGAAGACAAAAAAGAGGTCAAGGTGGGTGCCAATTTGGAACCCAGTATCATGGAGCATCTGATTCAGTTGTTACACTATTATGTCGAAGTCTTTGCCTGGTCGTATGAAGACATGTCAGGACTTGATGCAGATATTGTTGTACATCGTCTGCCTATAAGAGAGGATTGTCCGCCAGTAAAGCAAAAGGTTCGCCGCATGAGGCCTGATATGTCAGAAAAGATTAAAGCAGAAGTCATGAAGCAATTCAATGCTGGATTCTTGGCTGTCACCTCTTATCCCCAATAGGTTGACAATGTTGTTCCCGTGCCCAAAAAAGACGGCAAAGTGCGAATGTGTGTGAACTACAAAGATTTTAATAGGGCAAGCCCTAAGGATGATTTTACACTCCCTCACATTGATATTCTAGTTGACAATACGGCATAACACAAAGTGTTTTCTTTCATGGACGGTTTCTCAGGCTACAACCAAATTAAAATGGCACCTGAGGACATGGAGAAAACAACATTTGTCACACAGTGGGGCACATTCTGCTACAAGGTGATGCCATTCAGACTAGAGAATACTGGGGAAACCTATCAACGTGCCATGGTAGCTCTATTTCCCAACATGATAAATCATGACATAGAGGTCTCTGTGGACGACATGATAGCCAGATCTCAAATAGAAGAAGAGCATCTTGATCACTTACAAAAACTGTTTGAGAGACTGAAGAAGTACAAGATGAGGTTGAATCCAAACAAATGCACATTTGGGGTACGGTCCAGTAAACTCTTAGGCTTTATCGTCAGCAACAAAGGTATCGAGGTTGATCCTGCCAAAGTTAAAGAAATACAAGAGATGCCTGCTCCTCGTACTGAGAAGGAAGTCAGAGGATTCTTGGGGTGTTTGAACTACATTTCCAGATTCATCTCTCACCTGACAGCTAATTGTGAACTAATCTTCAAATTGTTGAAGAAAGATCAAGTGGTCAAATGGAATGACGAGTGCCAAACTGCTTTTGACAAGATCAAAGAATACCTACAAGAGCCTCCAGTTTTGATGCCACCAATTGAAGGAAGACCCTTGATCATGTATCTGACTATTTTAGAAAACTCAATGGGGTGTGTGTTAGGGCAGCATGACGAGTCTGGCCGAAAAGAGCATGCCACTTATTACCTAAGCAAAAAGTTTACCGACTGTGAAACCAGATATTCACTACTCTAGAAAACTTGCCGCGCTCTGGAATGGGCTGCTCGCCGGCTAAGACAGTATATGCTGACTCATACTTTTTTATTGATATCTAAAATGGATCCGATAAAATACATCTTCAAGAAACCTGCTCTCTCCGGGAAAATAGCGAGATGGCAGATGATCCTGACAGAATATGACATACAGTATACTACCCAGAAAGCAATAAAGGGCAGTGTATTAGTTGATCACCTTGCACACCAAGCTGTAGAAGACTACCGATCCATGAAGTTCAAATTTCCAGATGAAGACATCATGACGATAAATAACTGTAAAGAATTCAGGCCATATGACGTACCTGAATAAGGATCCCGATGGACCTTGTTCTTTGATGGGGCATCCAACGCACTTGGCAATGGTATCGGTGTTGTACTCATATCTCCGAAAGGGTGTCATACTCCCTTTACTACCAGACTTTGCTTCAATTGTACAAACAACATGGCGGAATACGAAGCATGCATCTTTGGTCTCAAAGCTGCCATAGACTTGGGGATCAAATCCTTGGATGTATTTGTAGATTCAGCTTTGGTTATCAGTCAGATCAAAGGGGAATAGGACACCAAACACCCTAACCTTATCCCTTATAAACAACATGTTTTGACATTGTTACCACATTTTGAGAAGATTACCTTCGATAATTTCCCACGATAAGAAAATCAGCTAGCAGACGCTCTAGCCACAATGTCATTTATGTTTAAACTTAATTAGGATAACGAGGCTCCCCAGATCACCATTAAATGAATGGAGGAACCAGTACACTGTCACGAGATTAATACTGAAGAAGTAATGGACCAGCCTTGGTTCCACGAAGTCAAGAAGTATCTCGAGGCTCAAGAATATCCAGAAGGAGCTTCAGTCAATGATAAGAAGTTCTTAAGGAGATTCTCTGCTAAATTCTTCCTTAGTAATGGCATCATGTACAAACGCAATCATGACTCTGTGTTACTTCAGTGCATAGAAGGTTGAAGCTGAAAGGATCATGGCTGAATTGCATGAAGGCACTTTTGGCACCCATTCCAGTGGACATACGATGGCAAAGAAAATCCTACGGGCAGTCTATTACTGGTCTACCCTGGAAGCAGATTGCTATCAACACTCTCTAACTTTCCATAAGTGTCAGATTTATGCTGACAAGGTGCACATACCTCTGGTTCCTCTGAATGTCTTGACAACTCCTTGGCCCTTTTCTATGTGGGGAATTGATATGATTGGGGAAATCAACCCGACAGCCTCTAATGGACACTGCTTCATCTTAGTGGCCATTGATTATTTTACAAAGTGGGTGGAGGCAGCTTCCTTCGCTTCCATTACCAAGAATGTTGTTGCCCGTTTCATCAAGAAAAATCTCATTTGTCAGTACGGTATCCCGGAAAGGATCATCACTGACAATGGTACAAATCTCAACAACACTATGATCACCGCCTTGTACGAGGAATTCAAGATCCAGCATCATAATTCTTCCCCTTACCGGCCAAAGATGAATGGTGTTGTCGAAGCTGCAAATAAGAACATTATAAAGATCATACAGAAAATGGCAGTCACATATAAAGATTGGCATGAGATGTTACCATTCGCTCTCCATGAGCATCGTACCATAGCTCTCACATCAACCGGGCAACACCATATTCTCTGGTTTAAGGCATGGAGGTTGTCTTTCCTATCGAGGTCTAGATCCCCTCTCTGAGGATTATGAAGGATGAAGGGTTGAACGAAGATGATTGGATCCAGACCCGACTTGATTAACTGAACTTGATTAATGATAAAAGACTTATTGTTGTCTGCCATGGTCAAATGTATCAAAAACGAATGATCAAGGCTTTCAACAAAAAGGTCAGACGCCAAGTGTATCAAGTTAGGGATCTGGTAATCAAACGCATCATACTGCCGCAAGGTGATCCCAGGGGAAAATGGACTCCCACATATGAAGGACCGTTTGTAATCAAAAATATATTCTCTGTTGGAGCAATGATCTTGACCACCATGGATGGCGACGACCTGCCGCATCTTGTGAACACGGACATAGTCAAAAGATACTACGCATAAGAAACCCGCTAGGTTGACACACCTAGGCAAAACAAGGGCATCCCGGCGAACAAAAATGTTTCGGGAAAAAATTAGGGATAAAACAAAAAAATCTGTACACCCGGCAAGTTGAAAACCCGAAAGGGCGACTTGGGCAAAAGAGGGTATCCCGGTGGACTGAAAACCCGAAAGGGCAGTCCAGGAAAAAGTTAGGGAACTGAAGTGTACGATTATGTCCCGTTGGATCATCTTACAGACAACCTGCAAACTCAGAGGTTCTGATCAATTCAATCATCTTCGGACGAGGTAACAAATAGACAAGATGCTCATAGATACGAAGGCTATAGCAGAATGAGAACCCCGTGGGATTATTACACATAGCTATCTTTTCTTTGTATTAAAATTTTCATTTTTTTCTTACGAAGGCGTTCTCCTACTAGAATGTTTGTCTCACTATACAAAAATACTTACTCAAATTCAATGCAAAAATATTCCCTTGAAAGTGCAAAACTATCTGTTTTTATTTACTCTTGTGTTTTGTTTACAAAAACGTCCAATGATTCACTGTTGAACATATGCATTTGAACATAATTACTGTTTACAAATAAACAAAGTAAAAGACAATTACTAATGGCTTTAAGAGGTAGGGAAATCTCTCTAAGCTATTTCCATAAATCCCCCACAATTTATAGTTTAATTCCCAACGGAACAAGCTTCCAATTATCAATCCCCAGTAGAAGTCGTCAAATTTCTCAAGATTCCCCATTAGAATTTTACAAGCAGTATATGCCATTTCCCTTACAACAGAGTTTATTTCTCTAAGCAGAAATTCGTCAAAACTTAGACTTCACAACATGAAGGCTTATACTTCATATCCTCACCAGCAGTCAGGGATTTGTTTTCCCCAATCCAACAACAGTGCAGCAAACTATCTCACATGCGCATACATTGCATCCATATGTCATAAACATCGATAACGACAGAGCATTATATCATACATTTCATACAACATGACTTTGCATTTTAGCTATCATTTTACCCTTTTCAAGATAAGATTAACAGCTATCATTAACAATGTTTAGATTTTTTTGATACAGTTCAAATACGCTCCAGATACGGATGCCATTCTAATACTTATTCAGACTCAACTTTGAGATACAGTTCAAATACGCTCCAGACACGGATGCCATCCTGATACTCATTCAGATTCAACCTTTTGATACAGTTCAAATACGCTCTAGACACGGATGCCATTCTAATACTCATTCAGACTCAACTTTGAGATACAGTTCAGATACGCTCCATACACGGATTCCATCCTGATACTCACTCAAATTCAACTCTCAGATATAATTCAAATACGCTCCAGACACAGATGCCATTATGATACCCATTCAGATTCAACTCTCAGATACAGTTCAGATACGCTCCAGACACGGATGCCATTCTAATACTCATTCAAAACCAGCTTTCAGATACAGTTCATATATGCTCCAGACATGGATGCCATTCTGATAATCATTCAAAATCAGCTCCTAGATACAGTTCAGATACGCTCCAGACACAGACACCATTCTGATACTCATTCTTTCAGCTTACTAATTACAATACAAACAATCACTTTTGGATGGCATATTTAAGCGTATATCCTACATATTTCTATCACCTCTTTAAATGGCATCTTTAAGCCCATTCCCTCAAAGCATCACATCACCGAGTGCAAATTTCTGGGCACTCTAGTGTCCAATCATCTTCCACCTTCGAGTCACGAATTACAAAACATGCCAATCTAACTCCTCAGGCTTAAGAAGATTAAAGAGGGGCAGATGTTGTACCCCAAAATTTTCCCTCTCACTTATCAAGAATTTTCTCACAAGATCTCCTTGGGCTCAAGACTGCACTAGGGTTTGATCAGCTCAAGACACCTCCTTAGACACTGATGACCAAAATTAGGGTTTGAGTTTGCACAAGGATTTTTGAACTATCAATTCTTCATATGACTTTCATGGACCATTATGGACCCCCAAGATTACTCATGTCAAGTTTCAAGCCTTGGATCACATTTTTGCTCAGTTAATTGAGCAATTGACCTAAAAATCACTTGTATTATAGAAAAAGTTAACCATGGTCAATTTACAGTCAAAATTCATGATTTTTAATCAACATCAACATTTTAACCCATATGTATCATTTGATCAAGTTTGGACCATAATTCCTCAAGAAATTTGATCAAATCTCCAAAAGGGCAAAATGGTCAAAATTAGGGTTTTGACTGGGAAAGGGCAATTTTTGATTTTTGACCTAGCAAATGGTAAGTTGGTTTAAGGCATGATCTCAAGAGTCCAATTGCATCATTTTTACCTAATTACATGATTCAAAACATTGCAAATCCATTGGATTGACAGATGAATTTTGCAGTCAACTGATCAAAAGTCAATTGTATACTGAAAAGTCAAACTTTGACTTTTTGGTCAAATTCAAGTGCCAAAAATCATAATTCATCAAAACATGTCAAAATATGAAAATTATTCATCAAGAAATCAAAAAGTCAAGATTTCATTTTGAAAAGTCAAAATTTCTAAACTTAGAAATTTTTCCAAGTGTTGGAAATTTCATGTTTTTTCATAACTTTGAGCCAAATTTTCACCATGATGCAAGATGATTCAAGAGAAACTTTCAACATGAAAGTTGTAGATCTCCATGAAATATACAACTTTTATTCACACAACTTCTTCCTAAAGTTCTTTGATCTCAAGTTATGATTTCAAGAACATAGGGTCATGAAATTAAACACTTAGTGAAATTTTGCCCTAATTTGGCCAGGATTTTGACCTAACTTCATGGCACTTTTTCATAAAGTTCCAAGGTGAATCTTCAAAATAAATTCAAATATGGGTTGTATAGTACATTTCAAGCTTTCAAAAATGTCCAAGAACTCCTTGATATCATTCTTGAGTAGGGAGAATCAAAGATATGAAGTTGGTGTTTTGTCACTTGAATCACAAGGCATTTTGTGATGAACAAAAATCCAATTTCAAACCTATGCTGCACAATCTTGTTTTGCAGGCCTCTAAACCTCAATATCTCTCCATAATCAGAAGATTACACTTGCTTTTGAGCTATTATCCAAGTGTTCCAAGCATTGTCCAAGCCAATTTTCCATTTTGGAAGAAAGCTACCATTCCATTCTTGAAAAGTTGCTTTAATCACAAAGTCAACTTGTCTTGAGCTTCTAACTTGTTCTTTCTGCACACATAACTCCTATAAACCAAAAGCAACGTGTTGTACCCCAAAATTTTCCCTCTCATTTTATCAAGAGTTTTTCTTACAAGACTCTTTGGATTCCAGACAGGATTAGGGTTTTGCTTTGCTCAAGACATCTCCTTGCACTATTGACCTGAAATTAGGGTTTGAGTTTGCACATGGATTTTTGGACTTCCATTTCTCAAAGTGACTTTCATACTTCATTTTGGACTTATAAGATTGGCCGTACCAAGTTTCAAGCTTTGAATCAAATTTTTGCCCGGTCAATTGGATAGTTGACCTAGAAATCAGTTGTATTGGGGAAAAAGTCAATTATGGCCAATTTACAGTCAAACCTCATAAATTTTTATCCACATCAACATTACAGGCTCATATGAACCATTTTATTAAGTTTGGACCACAACTCCTCAAGAAATTTGATCAGATCATCAGAAGGGCAAAATGGTCAAAATTAGGGTTTTGACTGTAGAAGGGCAATTTCTGATTTTTAACCTAGCCAATGTCAAATTGGGTTCAATCATGGTTTCAAGGACTCAATTGCATCATCTTGACCTAATCACAAGGTTCAAAAGATCTCAAAAGCACTGGATTGACAAATGAATTTTCCAATCAACTGATCAAAAATCAACTGTACACTGAAAAGTCAAACTTTGACTTTTTGGTCAAAATCAAGTGCCAAGGGTCATTTTTCATCAAGATTTGTCAAAACATGAAACTTGTTCATCAAGAAACTTAATTTTGCAAATTAGGGTTTAAGATTGAAAAATTTCATAACTTAGAATTTTTCTAAGTTATGAAATTTTCTTATTTTTTCCCAACTTTGCCCAACATTTTCACCATGATGCAATTGGATTAAAACAAAAATTATAACATGAAAGTTGTAGTCCTCCAAAAAATCTACAAATTTGATTCACAAAGTTTTCCCAAAAGATGCTTGGATATCAAGTTATGATTTTATGAACAAGGGTCCAAAAACTTTCTAACTTAGTGAAATTTTGCCCTTGTTTAGGCAGGATTTTGACCTATCTTCATGGCAATTTTTCACCTAGTTCCAATTGGAATTTACAAATGCATTTCAAATATGGATTGTAGAGCATGTTACAAGATTTTCAAAATGTCCAAGAACTCTCCAAAATCATTTATGGTTAGGGAGAATCGAAGGTTTGAATTTGGCAAAAAGTCACTTTGATCCATGGCATTTTTCATGATGCTACAAATTGCAAATTCTATCCAGCCTTACTTGTACTTGCTCACAGGTCTTTAAACCCTTCCACACTCAAAAATTGAATGAAAACTCAATGGTTTAAGGCATTATTCTGATCAATGGAAGTTTACACAAGGGTTTAATCTATTTTTGGCAAAAAGGCAACAATGCTATTTTCATAAAGCACAACTTTATGTCAACTTGTTCCCCTTGAGCCTTGAACCCATCTGTTGTACCCCAAAATTTTCCCTCTCATACTTCAGGAATTCATCCTGAACTCTCAGATTTTCTCTTAAACAAATCCAAGCCCTTTATTATCATTCCTTTCCGAGTAAACAATTCACAAGAGCAAAATGGTCATTTGCAAGCTCAAAAGTCAAAACTTTTACCCTGAAAAAATTAAATTCTAAATACTTAGAATTTTTCTTAAAAAAAGGGAAAAGTGTTTAATGGCACCTCAAAGCTTCTGAACCAACCTCCAGGCAGAAACAGTCAGAAGTTGCAAATTTGGCTCAGCACATAACATTCAGTCAGAAGGTGGCTCTTCAGCAGCTACACCAACTCAGTCAAAGATTGTAAAAGTGGTTCAGCACGTGATCTTTAAACAGAACATGGCTCTTTCAGCAGTTACGCAAAAGTTCAGCCAGAGTTTGTTAGAGAAGTGTAAAGAAGGCAACAAAGCCTGAAACTCCTTCAGAACGTATTGGGATCATAAGGTAATGGGATCAACAGATGGGGTAAAATACTGAAGCAGGATCACTAAGCCCAGAGTTTTCAGAGGCAGATCAAAGGAGCATGCTGGAAAGTCTGGAAAACTCTCAGAAATTGCTGAGGCAGCAAGAGGCCAAGGTCAGAGCTTGGTTTACATTGTTTTTGGTGAAGTAGAACTGCTGGCTCAGGTTTTAGGTAATGATGCAAAATCTCCTATTACAAGATTTTGGATTTTGACAAATCTCATCACCATTTAATGCTCATTAATGCTCACAACCACTTCTGAGCATTCATTCAAGGGGTCTCTCCACATGTGGCTTGGTAACACCTTTGTATAGGCTTAGGCATGGGTCTATGAGCCACTTTTCACCTATAGGTGTCACTTCTCCTTAATCCTCGCTTACTGTTCCAACCTAGGCTGAAAAGCTGTCCATCATCACAACTTTTCATGAACTTCCTTCAAAAACAAGTTAACCTCTACTGCATAATATTGGTGCCATTTAAAGTTCAAAAATCCACAAAGCCTTGCCTATAAATAGGACACCATTGTCCATCACAAGAGAGGTGAAAAAACATCCAGAAAAATTGCTAGAAAAGGAACAGAAAACTCTAGCGAAGGAAACCTTGTGAAACTCTGCCAAAATCCCCAGTGTTTCATAACTTTGAACTTCCTGCCTCCAAACTTCATTGATACTCAGTTTGCTTCCTGACTAGAGAACGCCCATACAGTTTCTGACCATACATACACCTATCTTTGTAACACCCCAGTTTCAATTATTTGATTTATTTAAATTTGGGAAATTATTTTATTAGAATTAATAAAATAAAAAGGAATTATTTATTTTGAAATATGGAGGAAAATAAAAGAAATAATAAAATGCTGAGTTTTAAGTTATTGGGCTTGGATGTTGTTAGTAAAGAGTGGGGGTGCAAAAGAAGTAAAGTTATGTTTTGGAACTCAAGTTAGTTTTCTCATTTTTCACGATAAACAGAGTTTGGGAAATTTGGGGAAATAGAGCTCTGAAGGTACGAAGAACGAAGAACGAAGAACATCGCTCAAAAAGTTCAAAGCTGCTAATTGATAAGGTAAGGGGGGCTATTACTCAATTTACCTTTGTTTATGGGTTTATGTACGGTTGATTTGGGTAATCGTAGGGAAAAACCCCAATTGTTAGATGTTACTAGGAATCGATACCCTTAGGATTGAACCTTGTTAGAAAAGAGTTAGATTCCCAATTGTTATGAATCGATTAGGAATTTTAGGTTCCAAATGGTGGATTGGGGGTATAACTGCATGATCGTGAATTTACCTTAGAGGTTTAGGGATAACCTTAATGTTGTCAGAAATTCCCTAAAAAGGACGAGTAATCACTGTTAAGGTTACTATAATAATTGTTGGTGATTATGAAATGGATGTGTTGTTTTGAGTTGTGAAATATCGATGTCGTTAGGTACCGAAATGCGCGTTTAGCCGGCATTTTCCGCGTTGGCTGCTGTTTCTGAGCTGCTGCAGGTACAGGAAATTTCTGTACGCGCTCAGCAACACGGGCCGTGTTGCACAACACGGGCACCCGTGTTGCTCTTCTGAGTTGCACAACACGGGCCGTGTTGCACAACACGGGCACCCGTGTTTCTCCCCCTGTATTGATAAGAAAAATGTGTTTTCTGGTTGTTACAACGCGGGCCGTGTTGCACAACACGGGTACCCGTGTTAGGTCCCCTGTAATGAGAAAAAAAAATGTGTTTTCTGGACGCGCTCAGCAACACGGGCCGTGTTGCACAACACGGGCACCCGTGTTGCTCTGCTGTGTTGATTTTTCTGAATTTTGTTTTTTTTGTGCGTTATTGTGGATTTTATTTGTCGTGCTTTTGGATAATGTTATCGAGCATGAATTATGATATGACTTGATATGATTGAGGTTTAAATAGTATGCTGAGTGATTACATGCTATCCATATCCTGTTATGATTGATGTTGTTAATGTGCATGATATGTTGATTGATGTTCATAGTATGCTGAGTGTTACATACTTACATATCATGTTGCATTTGTTAATTCCCATTGTGTGGAATTAACATAGTGGCTAATATACGTGTCCGCGATTTAATGGAACGTTGAGGTGGTAGCCGTGTCCGCGATATAATGGAACGGTGAGTTATCCGTGACCCGAGATTTAATGGGGCGGTAAAGTGGTACCACATGCATGGCTGTGTTGCATTACCTTGAATATAACGTGAATGGATGATTTTTCCAACGTTGTATTTGATTGTTTGTATGCACGTATGATTGCTAAATGGTTGACGATGTTTGATGATTATTTGCAAATATGAAAAGTAATATATCATGGGTATATGAATTGTAAAGGTTTTTGTAAACTATGAAATATGCTAATTATTGGGTGATGCTTATGATTTCCTGAATTGATTGTTATGAACGTATAATCAAATGTATAATTGAGATGCTCACCCTTACTGTTGAATATTTCAGATTGAGGAGCTTCGTTCAGGTGCTTGGCGAAGGCTTGTCGTTCTAGTTTATTTTTCGTTTTAGTATTGTCCGGGTCATGCTCTGATAGTTGTAACTCCGGGAACGTTTGTTTGTCGAGCTGCTTTAGTCAGACTCGTTTATTTTTTTAGTATTTGGTTATAATATGATGTTGATATATTCCAGGTGTTAATCCCTGATGATTGAAAATATTATAACTTTGGTTTTATTAAATAAATTATTCCGCTGTGTAAACATGTATGAGTTACTACTAAGATTATGCATGACAGGAATTTGTGTTATTTAAAGAGAATTGTAGCATCCTCGATTATGCATGTACTCTGAAATTATGATTTTTATAATTGCGAAAATTTACTCGGGGTTTTTAGAGGGTGTTACAATAGTGGTATCAGAGCATAGTCGGTCGTTGCGACCAGAGTCTTGAGTCAGTCATCCCTTTTGGTATGCGATTAGTGTAAGATAACACTGTCGATACTGTATTCTAATGAAGAGTATGTTTTAATTCTCAGGAATATGGCTGGAGGAGGTAACGGACGAAATGATGCTGCACTCGCTGAGGCTTTGGGGATGTTAGCTGGTGTACTTGCTGGAAACCCAACTGGAGGCGTGATTGGTGCTGATAGGCAATTGGGAAATTTCCAAAGGAACAATCCTCCGTTGTTCAAAGGTACACATGACCCTGAAGGTTCTCAGAAGTGGCTGAAGGAAATCGAAAGGATTTTCCGTGTGATTGATTGTGCTGAAGACCTGAAAGTCAGATATGGTACGCATATGTTGGCAGAAGAGGCCGACGACTGGTGGGTTGCCACAAGGACTGAAATGGTTCAGAATGGAGAGGCACTGACTTGGGCTAAATTCAGAAGGGCTTTTCTGAGGAGGTACTTTCCTGAAGATGTTCGGGGAAGAAAGGAAATTGAGTTTTTGGAGCTTAAGCAGGGCAATCTGACGGTTAGTGAGTATGCTACTAAGTTCACTGAGCTGGCAAAGTATTATGCACACTACAACAATGATGAGGCTGGAGAATTCTCTAAATGTATCAAATTTGAGAATGGTCTCCGAGATGAGATTAAGCAGGGAATCAGGTACCAGCGTATTCGTAGATTTTCTGATCTGGTGGATTGTAGCAGAATCTTGGAAGAAGATATTACCAAGAATAGGTCGTCTCACTCTCGTGGGGCTGTGGATAAAAGAGGAAAGCAACATATGGACCGTGGCAAACCATATGGTAGAGATAACCAGAAATCAGGTGGATGGAAAAGGCCTAGTGGGGGAGATTCTAAGGCTCCTATCAGATGCTACAGGTGTGGTGAGTTTGGTCATCATATTCGAGATTGCAAGAGTGATGAGAAGAAGTGCTATAAATGTGGAAAGGCTGGTCATTTGTCTATTGATTGCAAAGGGAAGTCTGTTACTTGTTACAATTGTGGCGAAGAAGGTCACATTCGTCCGCAGTGTCCTAAGCCTAGGAAGGATCAGTCAGGTGGAAAAGTGTTCGCTTTGTCTGGATCTGAGACTACTCCAGAGGATCGATTGATTAAAGGTACGTGTTTTATTCATGGCACACCTTTAGTTGCAATTATTGATACTGGTGCAACTCATTCTTTCATTTCTTTGGATTGTGCTGAGAGGTTGAAACTGGACATATCTGGTATGCGAGGTAGCATGGTTGTTGATACTCCTGCATCGGGTTCAGTGACAACTTCACTTGTATGTAGGAATTGTCCTATTGAGATTTTTGGTAGAGGTTTCGGTATGGATTTAGTGTGCCTACCGCTTGAACAAATTGATATTATCCTTGGGATGAACTGGTTGGAATTCAACCGGGTTCATCTGAACTGCTTTGCTAAGACGGTGATTTTTCCAGAAGCAGTTGGTGTCGAGAACTTGACTATGACTGCTAAGCAGGTACAAGAAGCAATGGAGGACGGTGCTAATGTGTTTATGTTACTTGCTTCATTAGATGCAACAGGAAGGGTCAGGAGTGGGGAATTGCCAGTGGTGTGTGAATTTCCAGAAGTCTTTCCTGATGATGTTGGTGAGTTACCTCCTGAGAGAGAAGTGGAATTTTCTATAGATTTGTTTCCTGGTACGAGACCGGTGTCGATGGCGCCATATCGTATGTCTGCGTCTGAGTTGGCTGAATTGAAGAGTCAGTTGGAAGATTTACTGGAGAAGAAGTTTATTCGTCCAAGTGTTTCGCCTTGGGGTGCTCCGGTATTGTTGGTTAAGAAGAAAGAAGGTTCTATGAGGCTGTGTGTTGATTACAGGCAATTGAACAAGGTAACCATTAAGAATCGGTATCCGTTACCGAGGATTGATGATTTAATGGATCAACTAATTAGAGCCAGTGTATTCAGTAAGATTGACTTGAGATCGGGATATCATCAGATTCGTGTGAAAGCGGAAGATATACAAAAGACTGCTTTTCGAACGAGGTATGGGCATTATGAATATTCTGTTATGCCGTTCGGGGTTACTAATGCACCTGGTGTTTTCATGGAATATATGAACAGGATTTTTCATCCGTATCTGGATAAATTTGTTGTGGTTTTTATTGATGACATTCTGATTTATTCCAAGAACGACAAAGAGCATGCGGAACATCTCAGAATTGTGTTAGAGTTGTTGAAAGATAGGAAGTTGTATGCAAAGTTGTCCAAATGTGAGTTCTGGCTGAGTGAAGTTAGTTTTCTTGGACATGTGATTTCTAAGAATGGTATTGCAGTGGATCCTACAAAAGTAGAAGCAGTATCTCAGTGGGAAGCGCCGAAGACTGTTTCTGAAATCAGAAGTTTTCTTGGTCTTGCAGGTTATTACAGAAAGTTTATCGAAGGATTCTCAAAGTTAGCATTGCCGTTGACGAAATTGACTCGTAAAGGACAAGCGTTTATTTGGGATTCTGATTGTGAGAAAGGTTTCCAAGAATTGAAGCGGAGATTGACTAGTTCTCCTATCCTGATTTTGCCGAATCCGGTGGAATCTTTTGTGGTTTATTGTGATGCATCTCTGTTGGGTTTAGGTGGTGTTTTAATGCAGAATCAACAGGTAGTTGCGTATGCTTCGAGACAGTTGAAGGCTCATGAAAGGAACTATCCTACTCATGACTTAGAGTTGGCAGCAGTTGTGTTTGTCTTGAAATTATGGAGACATTATCTGTATGGTTCGAGATTTGAAGTGTATAGCGATCATAAGAGTTTGAAGTATCTTTTCGATCAGAAAGAGCTCAATATGAGGCAAAGAAGGTGGTTGGAATTTCTCAAAGATTATGATTTTGGTTTGAATTACCATCCTGGTAAGGCAAATGTGGTTGCAGATGCTTTGAGCAGGAAGTCCTTGCATATGTCTATGATGATGGTTCGTGAATTGGATTTAATTGAACAATTCCGAGATTTGAGTTTAATTTGTGAAAGTACTCCGAAGTGTGTTCGTTTGGGTATGTTGAGACTTACTAGTAGTATCCTAGAAGAGATCAGGATCGGGCAGAAATCTGATGTTAATTTAGTTGATAAATTGACATTGATCAACCAAGATCAAGGTGGTGAGTTTAGAATTGATGAGAATGGTGTTATGAGATTTGGCGATAGAGTTTGTGTCCCTGATGTCGCAGAAATCAAGAAGAGTATATTAGAGGAAGGACATCGCAGTGGGATGAGTATTCATCCGGGTGCCACGAAAATGTATCATGATTTGAAGAAATTGTTTTGGTGGCCGGGAATGAAAAAGGAAATAGCTGAATTTGTGTATGCATGTTTAATCTGTCAGAAATCGAAGATTGAGCATCAGAAGCCGTCTGGATTTATGCAACCAATGTTTATTCCAGAATGGAAGTGGGATAGTATTTCTATGGATTTTGTATCTGGGTTGCCGAGGACTCCTATGAATTGTGAAGCGATATGGGTCGTTGTGGATAGGTTGACTAAGTCTGCTCATTTTATACCGGTACGAATGGATTACTCAATGGAGAGATTGGCACAGTTATATATTGAGAAAATAGTGAGTTTGCATGGAGTTCCTTCTAGTATTATGTCAGATAGAGATCCGAGGTTCACTTCGAAATTTTGGGAAGGATTGCAGAAGGCTTTGGGTACTAAATTGAGGTTGAGTTCAGCTTACCATCCTCAGACTGATGGACAGACGGAGAGGACAATTCAATCGTTAGAAGATTTATTGCGTGCTTGTGTTTTAGAGAAGGGTGGAACTTGGGATAGCTATTTGCCATTGATTGAATTTACTTATAACAATAGTTACCATTCGAGTATTGGTATGGCTCCGTTTGAGGCATTGTATGGTAGACGGTGTAGAACACCTTTGTGTTGGTATGAATCTGGAGAGAGTTCGGTAGTTGGGCCAGAGATTGTTCAGCAGACTACTGAAAAGATCAAATTGATTCAAGAGAAGATGAGAGCTTCTCAGAGTCGTCAGAAAAGTTATCATGATAAGAGGAGAAAGAATTTAGAATTCAGTGCTGGAGATCATGTGTTTATGAGAGTTACTCCGATGACGGGTATTGGTCGAGCGTTGAAATATAAGAAATTGACTCCGCGTTTTATTGGTCCGTTTCAGATTACGGAAAGAGTTGGAGAAGTTGCTTATCGTATTGCTTTACCTCCGAGACTTGCGAATTTGCACGATGTTTTTCATGTTTCTCAGCTGAGGAGATACATTCCAGACCCATCCCATGTAATCCAAATAGATGATGTACAGGTGAGAGATAACCTGACAGTAGAAACATTGCCTATGAGGATAGAAGATCGGGAAGTGAAACAGTTAAGAGGTAAAGAGATAGCATTAGTGAAGGTTGCTTGGGGAGGTCCAGCAGATGGAAATATCACTTGGGAGCTGGAGAGCCAGATGAAAGAGGCTTATCCGGAACTGTTCGTCTAAGGTATGTTTTCGAGGATGAAAACTCTTTTAGTGGGGGAGAGTTGTAACACCTCAGTTTCAATTATTTGATTTATTTAAATTTGGGAAATTATTTTATTAGAATTAATAAAATAAAAAGGAATTATTTATTTTGAAATATGGAGGAAAATAAAAGAAATAATAAAATGCTGAGTTTTAAGTTATTGGGCTTGGATGTTGTTAGTAAAGAGTGGGGGTGCAAAAGAAGTAAAGTTATGTTTTGGAACTCAAGTTAGTTTTCTCATTTTTCACGATAAACAGAGTTTGGGAAATTTGGGGAAATAGAGCTCTGAAGGTACGAAGAACGAAGAACGAAGAACATCGCTCAAAAAGTTCAAAGCTGCTAATTGATAAGGTAAGGGGGGCTATTACTCGATTTACCTTTGTTTATGGGTTTATGTACGGTTGATTTGGGTAATCGTAGGGAAAAACCCCAATTGTTAGATGTTACTAGGAATCGATACCCTTAGGATTGAACCTTGTTAGAAAAGAGTTAGATTCCCAATTGTTATGAATCGATTAGGAATTTTAGGTTCCAAATGGTGGATTGGGGGTATAACTGCATGATCGTGAATTTACCTTAGAGGTTTAGGGATAACCTTAATGTTGTTAGAAATTCCCTAAAAAAGGACGAGTAATCACTGTTAAGGTTACTATAATAATTGTTGGTGATTATGAAATGGATGTGTTGTTTTGAGTTGTGAAATATCGATGTCGTTAGGTACCGAAATGCGCATTTAGCCGGCATTTTCCGCGTTGGCTGCTGTTTCTGAGCTGCTGCAGGTACAGGAAATTTCTGTACGCGCTCAGCAACACGGGCTGTTTTGCACAACACGGGCACCCGTGTTGCTCTTCTGAGTTGCACAACACGGGCCGTGTTGCACAATACGGGCACCCGTGTTGCTCCCCCTGTATTGATAAGAAAAATGTGTTTTCTGGTTGTTACAACGCGGGCCGTGTTGCACAACACGGGTACCCGTGTTAGGTCCCCTGTAATGAGAAAAAAAAATGTGTTTTCTGTACGCGCTCAGCAACACGGGCCGTGTTGCACAACACGGGCACCCGTGTTGCTCTGCTGTGTTGATTTTTCTGAATTTTGTTTTTTTTGTGCGTTATTGTGGATTTTATTTGTCGTGCTTTTGGATAATGTTATCGAGCATGAATTATGATATGACTTGATATGATTGAGGTTTAAATAGTATGCTGAGTGATTACATGCTATCCATATCCTGTTATGATTGATGTTGTTAATGTGCATGATATGTTGATTGATGTTCATAGTATGCTGAGTGTTACATACTTACATATCATGTTGCATTTGTTAATTCCCATTGTGTGGAATTAACATAGTGGCCAATATACGTGTCCGCGATTTAATGGAACGTTGAGGTGGTAGCCGTGTCCGCGATATAATGGAACGGTGAGTTATCCGTGACCCGAGATTTAATGGGGCGGTAAAGTGGTACCACATGCATGGGTGTGTTGCATTACCTTGAATATAACGTGAATGGATGATTTTTCCAACGTTGTATTTGATTGTTTGTATGCACGTATGATTGCTAAATGGTTGACGATGTTTGATGATTATTTGCAAATATGAAAAGTAATATATCATGGGTATATGAATTGTAAAGGTTTTTGTAAACTATGAAATATGCTAATTATTGGGTGATGCTTATGATTTCCTGAATTGATTGTTATGAACGTATAATCAAATGTATAATTGAGATGCTCACCCTTACTGTTGAATATTTCAGATTGAGGAGCTTCGTTCAGGTGCTTGGCGAAGGCTTGTCGTTCTAGTTTATTTTTCGTTTTAGTATTGTCCGGGTCATGCTCTGATAGTTGTAACTCCGGGAACGTTTGTTTGTCGAGCTGCTTTAGTCGGACTCGTTTATTTTTTTAGTATTTGGTTATAATATGATGTTGATATATTCCAGGTGTTAATCCCTGATGATTGAAAATATTATAACTTTGGTTTTATTAAATAAATTATTCCGCTGTGTAAACATGTATGAGTTACTACTAAGATTATGCATGACAGGAATTTGTGTTATTTAAAGAGAATTGTAGCATCCTCGATTATGCATGTACTCTGAAATTATGATTTTTATAATTGCGAAAATTTACTCGGGGTTTTTAGAGGGTGTTACAATCTTCTCCATCCACCCATTCTAAAAAGAATCTGTCCAAAATATCATCAGAGCTAAAGTTAGCTCCAACTTACAAATTTTCTTCCAACAGCAAGGTAAGCACCTGCTGACTCTCATCATGCTGCTAAGCATCATCAGCTTTGCATGCTCAATAAACACAATGTAAATATCATGTTGCTGCTGTATGCGTTCTGAGGATTTTCATACCTCTGAATGCTTAAGTAGGAAGTGGATCAGTATAGAACCTGTTTGTGACCTTGTTGGTTCTGTCTTCTGAAACACTTTGACACCTGCTGAGATTATCCTAAGCATGCCTTCTGTTTTGTGGAAAAATAATAAAACTGTAGATGTTCTGGCTAGCACAGGGGGAATCAAGCTCTGACTTTGACGTCAGTACTTTTAAGGCCTGTTTTGCTGTCAATAATATCAGAACTACTGAAAATTATTGTGTTTCCAGCAGGGTCAGAACTTCTGACTTCCCCACTAACAAACTTTTATCTTGCAGCACATGGGGGTCAGAACTTATGACCTTCCCACTAACAGGTTTCTGTTTTGCAGGGCACCAGAGTCAGAAGTTCTGACTCATACAGTTTCACTAACAGGTTGATAATCCTGCACCAGGCATGGGTCAGAACATCTTACTTCCTCTCAGCAGCGCGCTAGCCCTATCTCTCTTTCTCTTTTTATTCCCCTTGTTATTTTATTTTCTTATCTATTTTTCTCGTTGAACCACCCCCATGTACAAGTGTGTATCCCCCATCCCCTAAATATTGTAATAGCGTAGAATTTTACATTTCCGTATTTTATTAGGATATGTATGGAAAGATAAAATCAATGAAATAGAAAATCCTAATTCAAGATAAAATCATGCATGCAATAAAACACACTTGCACACAAACACCCCTTAAGGTATCTCCATTTGGTTGCCTAAACAAATGGCCATGGTATGCATGCTAGGTATCTTGGCAAAACAAAAACAAAACAAAAGATCATAGTCCCTCAATGACGCTATCTTTGTAGCCTAAATAAAATGATCTAGTCCCTTAGAAATTTGCTAAAGATACTAGCACAATTGCTATCATGGTCAATACGATGACATGCGCCTGTCCCGTTTAAAACATCCAAATACAAGGTTGTTTACCAAATGCAATGGTAAAACAACACTGTCAAAAGGGTTAAAACATATAGGAAAGATCTTTGAGTAAAATAGGGTAGATAGCTCTTAGTTACTTGATCAAAAACATGCAAAAATATCCTTGCTATTTTCAAACACACTTCACAACACAATTTCAAAACATTTCCCAAATCAAACTTTCAAACATTGAAATCTTTTCAAAAGACAAAAACATCTTTGTATACATTCAAACAAGAATCATTACAAAGTTTTCCACAACGATGGCCTCTTTTCAAAACATTTTCAAAAACCACACACAAAAGCACCATTTCAAACAGTTGAAAAGCAAAAGCAAGTGATCTAAACAAGTAACTAAGAGCCCATGGATAACCATGGATGAAAAGGGTGCTTGAACCTTCCCTTTTCATAATCTACTCCCCGAACCTAAGAAAACATCTCAAAGGTATTTCCTGTGCTTTTTGACCTTTCCTTTGGATAAAATAAAAAGTCAGTGGCCACTCTTGCTAAACCGAAACATTTGCAAACACAAACGCAAAATCTCAAGTCAGTTCTCCCACCGTATCATAGAACTGGCGACTCTGCTGGGGAATTACCTGAAAGTGGATTAACCTTAGGGTTTAGATCACCTTTGCATGCTTATCTTGTCTGCTTTGATTGCTTTACATTTGGTTCTCTTGTTTGGGTTTGAATCCTCTACCCAGATTTGGGAAACATTCATAGGTAAATAGCAATACGTTGTGGAAACTGTGTGGGGTATACTGACATGGTTGAAGCAATAGCTATATTAGTGCGACATATTTGTGGGTACCGGTAGCCTTTGAGTCAATCAAAGAGAATACGGGGCCGCTGAGTGATGTCATGAAGCACTAATGAACTCTTAGAACCTTACTTGACCATCTTGGCCTTATTAGGGGTAGTGAGATGACCGACTTTGGTGCAGTCCGAAGTTGGTAGATACTCGATACTACACTCATTGAGGGTTATTTTCTTGGAATATTTCGGTCGCCATTTAAGTGGCTAAACTGAAACAATGAACACACAAAATAATCCAGTGATATTAAGCTCCTTAGAACCCGGTTACTATTTATAGGACAGGTTGAGCCAACTAAACTTCAAGAGGGTATTTACCTATGAAACCCCATGCAAGCCTGAAACTAGGATCTTGTGTGATTTGCTTGTACATATACTTGTTCATACATCATGAACATCATAAAGCATCATATGCATCCACTAACCATTTCAAGGGTCTGGATCTTCATCTTTGTTCCTACTTTGTAGGTAATGGAATCTCTTCACAGGAAAACAATTCAAGTCAACCTTGTGAGAATCCCTCCTCAACTCAAGGAGCTCACTTCCAAGATTCCCGAGAATTCTCTCTTCAGTGAAAGACATGGTAGACTTCTCAACTTGGTCAACTCTAATATTGAAGAAGACATGGTGAAAGTTCTCTTCCAGTTCTTTGACCCCCTACACCACTGTTTCACATTCCCTGATTACCAACTAGTACCTACTTTGGAGGAATTTTCTCAACTCCTGAGGATTCCTATTCTCCATCAACTGCCCTACAACGGTACAGAAAGAGAACCAAAGCCTGAAGATGCTGCTAAAGCATTACACTTGCAACCATCTGACATCAAAGGTCATTGGGAAACCAGAAGTGCGGTTAAGGGTTTCTTGGAAAAGTTTATGTTTGAGAAGGCACAAGACTGCTGGAATTCTCTAGATCTGCAAGCTTTTGAGGAAATTGTAGCACTTCTCATATATGGGTTGGTCTTGTTCCCAAACCCTGATCAGCTTATAGATGTGAATGCTGTCCAGATTTTCATATCTCGGAATCTTGTGCCTACACTGCTTGGGGACATCCTACACTCATTTCACACACGAACAATAAGGAAAAGAGGTGTTCTCAAGTGTTGTACTCCTCTTCTAGCAAGGTGGTTTATTTCTCACCTTCCCCAATCAGTTTTGAATAATGAGCAGGGTTTGAGGTGGTCACAACGGTTGATGACCCTCACACATTCTGATGGTCATTGGTGTTCTCGGTCCAGAGAAAATATCATCATCATTGATCATTGTGGAGAATTCCCTAATGTCCCACTACTTGGCATTAGGGGAGGCATTACCTACAACCCCTATTTAGCTCTGAGACAATTTGGGTATGCCCGAAGGGATGGCCCTCATGACATGCTGATTCCTGACTTGGTTTTTTACTTCGACAACGACGCTCACGGACTTCGACAAAGGTTTATCCGAGCTTGGAGGATTCCCAACAAAGTGGATGGTAAGACACTGGGACACAAGAATTTCATCCCCCTTGAGCCTTATCTCAAGTGGGTACAAACCCGCGCCCAGAATCTTATGATGCCTTACCCCCACATTCTCCCCGTGATCAAAGAGCCTGTCATGAAAGGAGAGGTTCCATACACCCTCCTACATCCTGACATGCCAACATCATTGGAAGAATTACAAAAGAGTTGGATACAGCTCAAGGAAGAGCGGAACACTTTCGAAGCCAGCTTCTATGCCAGTGAGAAGAGGGTTTCAGAGCTTACCTGTCGACTTCATGAAGAGTAGACTCTTAACACTTACATCGTGCCAAAGAGGATGCACAATGTCTTTTTACATTAAGAATTTTGTAATATTTTTCCCATGGGGCATTAATGCACTACCAAATTTCTTCTTATTAATATGACGTGCGTTCTTTTTTTGTTTACAACAAATTTGAATTTCTGAATCCTTGAATGCATTACATGAATAAAATATCATTCATCATATGCATAAACAGGTCTTCACACCAGGTTTCCTTATCTCTCCGCTGTTTATTTCAGCAAGATGGATATAGAGCAGACGGTCAAAGATCTGCAAGCTTAGAATTCGCAGTTCCAACAACTCCTCATGACCCTGGAAAAGGGTCAAGAGGACCTTAAAGCACTATTAGAGAAAGAGAAAGACAAAGAGAAAAAGAAGAAAAGGGTTGGTGTGGCCACTATGGGAAGAAGGTTTGAGAATCAGGCAAGGAGAGTTCTGGAATTCCCCTCGACGTTTGACGAAGGGGTTGGTAAAGGAAAGGGAGTTGAAATCCCTTCCGAGTATGAACCTGAAGAGGAAGAAGAAGAAGATGAGGAAGATTAATCTGAGCAGCAGTATCCTCCTGCGAATGATAAGTATAAAAATCTTGAGGTTCGGTTGGCAGCCATGGAGGTGCAAAGGGTACCTGGGCTGGATTTCGAAGAACTAGGGTTGGTTGTTGGGATCGTCATTCCCCCCAAGTTCAAGGTGCCTACATTTGCCAAATACGACGATTTTTCCTATCCAAAGATGCATCTGCGGTCCTATGTTAGAAAGATCCAACCTCACTCTTCTGATAAGGATCTATGGGTCCACTTTTTTCAAGATAGTTTGTCGGGTATGCAATTGGACTGGTTTTATCAACTTGAGAGATCTGATGTTCATAACTAGGAAGATTTGGCTGCTTCTTTCTATCGACAATACTAATATAACGCAGATTTAGCGCCTACTCGTAATCAACTACAGAGTATGGGTATGGCCTCTAATGAGGGATTTAAGGAGTATGCCCAGAAGTGGCAGGATTTGGCTGGAAGAGTGCAGCCACCATTGTCGGATAGAGAGCTGGTTGACATGTTTTTAGGGAGTCTCTCAGGTCCGTTCTTCAATCACTTGATCGGGAGATCATCTGCAGGGTTCACCGAATTAATCCTGACCGGTGAAAGGGTCGAAGTTGGCATTAAGAGTGGTAAAATTCAGAAGGATGCAGCTGCTTCCACTGCTGTCAAAAAGACCTTCCCAGCCAAGAAAGAAGCTTCTGCTGTTTACTTCCAGAGAAATCAAGGAAGGACGGAGCACCGACCAACGGTGGGGGCTGTGATGATCCAGAACTCCTCAGCCGATCAACCTCGAAGCAGTCAACCTAGAGCTAACCAGAATAGGGTGGAAAGGCCACAACGGCAATTCACTCGGATCAACATGACACCGGCTCAGGTCCTCCCTCATCTGTTAAAGTTAAACCTTACCAACCTGAAAGAAGCGCCGAAAAACCCAAATACCTCTTCTCCCTATTATCATTCAAATGCAAAATGTGCGTACCATTCGGACAGTGTAGGGCATGACACCAACAACTGTTGGGCCCTTAAAAACAAGATCCAAGATTTGATAGATGCCAAGGAGGTAGAGTTTGATTCCCCTAAAAAACCTAATGTGATATCCGCTCCTATGCCAAAACATGGTCATAATGTCCATGCAATTATGGAAGATCTTCATGTTACCGTTGTTAATGAATTAATGACTCTGTTACCAATGATTAAAATGAAGCTGTTGAAAGCCGGGATTTTCCCAGGATGTGAAAAAGATTGTTACTTCTGTTCAACCTTGCAATCCGACTTCCCACTGTTGAAATCAGGCATCCAACGCCTGATGGATACTCAAGATATCCTCTTTCAGAAAACTCTTTTTGCTACTATCACTCATATTACTCATGTTACCTTTGTTACTCCAATCAATGACATTGCTATAATCACCATTTCCGACAATCTTTCCAAGACCTGCAAAAGGCTTGTTAAGATTTCTCCTAATCCAAAGCTTGTACCGCTGAAGATTACCATGTCGGGGCCCATCCCATATAAGTCCAACAAGATGATACCATGGAATTATGGAGGAGAGATCTTCTACCATGGTGTTAAGCAGATCGAATCAGTCCAAGAGAATTTCGATGAAGAAACTCCTGACATAGGGAATATTGCAGGGACGAGTAAGATAACTCGTAGCGGAAGAATCTACTCTCCGGAGATTGCTCCTCCACGGGCAGTCTTCGGACCCTCAAGTGCTCCTGTTCCTGTCAAGATATATGTGCGAAGTCCTGTTATTAAAGAAATTGATGCTCCCGAAGCTATACCCTCTGCTGTTACTGCCGATAAAGGTAATGGGATCCAAGAAGCGCCCGTCAGGACGAGGGCTCAGATTTTGGTTATCCCCGAAACCACCCAAAAGGAGATGGAGGAAATTTTAAAGATAATTAAGAAGAGCGACTATGATGTCGTAGAGCAGCTGGGGCAAACCCCTTCAAAAATCTCTATGCTGGCTCTATTACTCTGCTCCGAGGCTCATGCCAAAACCTTAATCAAATTTTTAAAGACGGCACACGTGCCTCACGAAACTTCTGCAAATCAGTTTCAAGAGTGTGTGGCTAGCCTTACAGCCGACAATGGTCTTGGCTTCTCTGATGCTGATTTGACCCCTAGGGGAAGAAAGCATAATGATGCGCTGCATGTTTCGGTAGAGTGCAGAGGGACCACACTTGCTTATGTTCTGGTTGATACCGGTTCATCTTTAAATGTTCTACCAAAGAAAGCATTGGACAGATTAGACTATGAGGGTTTGACCCTAAAGCCCAGTAATATCATTGTTAGAGCCTTTGACGGTTCTAAGCGGATGGTTCACGGAGAAGTGGACATCTCAATTAAAGTGGGTACGTAAATTTTCAACTCTACATTTTATGTGATGGACATCCGTCCTTCATATTCATGCTTGTTGGGAAGGCCATGGATCCACAACGCTGGGGCAGTCACTTCTTCTCTACACCAAATGCTCAAATACCCAGTCCAGGGTAAAATCATAACAGTTCTTGGTGAGGAGGAGTCTATGATAAGTCACCTTAACTCTTTCCGCTATGTGGAGTTAGACGGAGAATTCATAGAAACACCTTTACAACACTTTGAAGAGGTTTCTCCTAAGGTCGCAGTAGCAAAGATAATGATTGATGTGCCTATCATTACCAAGCCTGTGTCCCGGATGTCATCCCTTAAAGATGCAGAGGCTGTAATCAAGGAAGGAGGAAGTACAGTGTGGGGTCAACTGCCAGATTTTCCTCACAAGACAAACAAGTTCAGATTGGGTTTCACTGCTGCTAGCCAGAAAGATGTGCGTCACTCCCGGGCTGGAGGACCACCCTTAAAGATCACTCATCACGGAGTCCTTACTTTAGAAGAAGATGATGAAGAAGGCAACTTTGAAGATTGGATTTTCCCGACCATCAAAGGAGGACTGAACAACTGGGAGGCAAAATACTTTGTTCCCATTACTTTCATCAATCAGTAATTTATCTTTTGAACATTTATGTTGGTCTGTAATAAATTTTAAATAATTCGTACACTCTTTTGCCTTGTGCCTTTCCCGGGGCACATAGGTCCACTTGTAAGGGTTTTGATTCTTCATTCTCATATGCCATTTTTAATGAATCATGGACATTTTCATATCTAAACTTTTGTGTTCATTTTCTTTCCTTTTACATTTTTAAAGGTGGCTATCCCTTACACACACCCACACTCACAAAATTCAGGTACCCATCCATTCCGGATTCCATGGGTAACAATTCTGCTATGGCCTTCAGTGACTCTGAAGATCTGGTCAATCATGCCAAATACGAAGGTGATGAAGACTGTGAAGTGCCTGGAGAATTGGCTAGAATGCTGCAATAGGAAGAAAGGGCTATTCTACCTCACGACTTGTTAGAGACTATCAACTTGGGAACAGAGGAAGAGATAAAAGAAGTTAAAGTGGGTGCCAACTTAGAGCCAAGTGTCAAGGAGCGCTTAGTTCAACTGTTGAATGAATATGTTGATATTTTCGCCTGGTCCTACGAAGACATGCCAGGACTGGATACAGATATTGTGGTTCACCGTCTCCCTACAAGAGAAGACTGTCCACCAATCAAACAGAAAGTCCGTCGAATAAGGCCCGATGTGTCTGACAAGATCAAAGCTGAAGTGATGAAGCAATTCAATGCTGGCTTTCTGGCTGTTACTTCCTATCCATAATGGGTTGCTAACATTGTGCACGTGCCTAAGAAGGACGGCAAAGTCAGAATGTGTGTGGACTACAGAGACTTAAACAGGGTTAGCCCTAAAGATGATTTTCCACTACCACACATCGACATCTTGATTGACAACACAGCTCAACACAAGGTATTCTCTTTCATGGACGGATTCTCGGGATACAACCAGATCAAAATGGCCCCCGAAGACATGGAGAAGACTACTTTTGTTACGCAGTGGGGTACCTTCTGCTATAAAGTGATGCCATTCGAACTGAAGAATGTCGGGGCAACCTATCAGCGAGCCATGGTAGCTTTGTTTCATGACATGATACATCATGAAATTAAAGTCTACGTAGACGACATGATAGCCCGTTCACAAACAGAAGAAGAACACCTCGACCATCTACAAAAGTTGTTTGTCAGATTGAAAGAATACAAGCTCAGACTGAACCCTAGCAAGTGCACTTTCGGAGTCAGGTCCGGTAAACTTTTGGGATTCATCATCAGTAACAAAGGCATCGAGGTTGATCCTGCCAAAGTCAAAGCTATACGAGAAATGCCTTCCCCCGTACTGAAAAGGTGGTCAGAGGTTTCTTGGGACGCCTAAATTATATTGCAAGGTTCATCTCTCACCTAACATCTACTTGTGAACCAATCTTCAAGTTGTTGAAGAAAGACAAGATGGTTGAATGGAAGAATGATTGTCAAGTTGCTTTTGATAAGATCAAGGAGTATTTGCTGGAACCTCCTATCTTGATGCCACCCGTCGAAGGAAGGTTGTTAATCATGTATCTGACTGTTTTGGATAATTCAATGGGGTGCGTACTGGGCCAACATGACGAGTCTGGTCGAAAAGAGCATGCCATTTATTACCTTAGAAAAAAGTTTACCGACTGTGAGACTAGCTACTCACTGCTCGAGAAAATTTATTGCGCTTTGGTATGGGATGCTCGCTGGCTAAGGCAGTATATGTTGACACATACCACTCTACTGATTTCTAAAATGGATCCGATCAAGTACCTCTTCGAGAAACCTAATTTATCCGGAAGAATCGCTAGATGGAAAATCATCCTGACTGAGTATGATATCCAGTACATAACCCAAAAAGCTATAAAGGGGAGTGTACTAGCTGACCATCTAGCTCATCAAGCTGTCAAAGATTACCAATCTATGAGGTTCGACTTCCCTGACTAGGATATTATGACATTGGACAACATTGAAGGTAACGGACCGTATGATGGACCTGAACAAAGATCCTGATGGACCTTGTACTTTGATGGTGCTTCAAATGCACTTGGCAACGGTATCGACGCGGTACTTATCTCTCCAGAAGGTTGCCATACGCCTTTCACTGCTAGACTCTGCTTCAGCTGCACCAACAACATGGCCGACTATGAAGCTTGTATCTTTGGCCTCCAGGCCGCTATTGACTTGGGAATCAAATATTTGGTTGTATTTGGGGACTCAGCTTTGGTTATTAGTCAAATCAAAGTAGAGTGGGATACTAAACATCCTAATCTTATCCCATACAAAGAACATGCCCTGAAATTGTTACCTCATTTCGATCAGATTACCTTCGAGCACGAGAAGAAAATCAGCTAGTAGATGCTCTAGCTACAATGTCTTCCATGTTTAAACTCAATTGGGATAATGAGGCTCCCCAAATCACCGTCGAGCGAATGGACGAACATGCGCACTGTCATGAGATTAATACAGAAGAAGTAGTGGAACAACCCTGGTTTCATGAAATCAAAAGGTATCTCAAGACTCGAGAATACCCTGAAAGAGCTTCAGTCAACGACAAAAAGTTCTTAAGGAGGTTCGCTGCCAAGTTCTTCCTGAGCAATGGTATCATATATAAGCGCAACCATGATTGTGTTCTACTTCGTTGTATGGACAAGGTTGAAGCTGAGCTAATCATGACTGAATTGCATAGCGGCACATTTGGCACCCTGAAATTCTGGCTGCAGATACTTAATGTCACAGTGAATGTTATGACACCGTATCTGACACTCTTCAAGGCAGTAAAACTAAAAGCAGTAAATAACACAATCAATTGTTTACCTAGTTCAGTGTGTAACAACACCTACTCTGGGGGCTACCAAGCCAGGGAGGAAATCCACTATAAGAGATATTAATTCAGGAATAAACCAACCAGTTTATCTCCTTCACTTAAGACCTACCCAATGCAACTTCAATCTAAGTTCAACTTAAACATGAGTTCATACTCACTCCCCCTCAATCACAACGGTGATATTAAACAATTGACTAATGAAATTATGAAGACACTCTTCAGAACATACACTTGATTTTGCTTCACAGCTTTTAATCAAGTAACACAAACACTCGTGCTTCAAAGCTTTGAGTGATACATAACCCTAACTTGACTTTGCTTCAAAGCTTTAATCAAGTGACACAAACACTCGTGCTTCAAAGCTTTGAGTGATACACAACCCTTACAATCAAATCCTACTCCAAGTCACTTATCACAATGATAATTGCTTGGATTACAGTAGTTACAACTATACAGTCCCTTATTGATCTTCTGTCAAAAGTGTCTTCCACCAACAGTCTTCATGAGGAATATATAGGCTTCTATTCTTCAGTTAGGGCTTCCATGAAAATAGCTAGGGTTAATTAGGTTTAACCTTAAGACTTGGTCATGGGACTTTAACAACCAGATTAGGGTTAAGCAAAGTTAACCTAAGTCCACGTGAGAATCTGATCTGGACTGAATAACCAGATTCCTGAAAATTCTCAGAAAATAATAAATTTGCACAAGTGTTAGTTCAGTACAGGATGTCTTAACATTGGTTATGACAACAAGAATCTTGTTTACAGATTTTGGTAGAATGTAATAAATATGATCATTGCATAATGATCAGCTAAACACTCATATTGAGCAGCTCCTGTATGACATTCTTTTTCTGCAGAATGTGCCTTGTGTCCCAGAATGTTATGACATCAGTCATGACATTCACACAACTGGTTTTACCAAAAATCATGCCAACATCCAAACACTTACAAACTCCCCCTTTGGTAAATTTTTTGCTAAAACCCCTAAACAAACAGAGATTTGAAAGCAGCAGAATTAATAATATCCACCAAGTCTAATTCTACCAAAATAAATTATCACACAAATTCTTCTCCCCCTTTTTAGCCATAAATAGGCCAAAGATACATGTACTTTTAGGTTATACAATCATCCAAAAAGAGTAATAAAAACACAGAGAAAAAATTCAAAAGTCATTTGTAGCATCATGTATCAGCAGCAAACTTTTCAACTGCAATGATCTTCAAGCACTGCCATCTTCAGAGGAGGCACTGTCTTCAGCATGAAGCTGGTCTTCAGCAACATCCTCTTCCCTTCTTTGTCCTTCAATCTCCTCCTGTTCTAGTCTAGCAATCAGGTCCTCAAGAGTCCTTTTCCTTGTGTCAAGCTCTTTGCAGGTTTCTTTCAGCATAGCTATAACATCAGTTTTCTTGGAATGAGATTTCACAGTTGATGTCTCAGCTGATGTCATGACAATGTCAGGAACATGTGTTCCCTGAAATAGCTTATAGTGCAACCCAAGAGCAGGGGCTCTTTTGCATACAGTATCTTTTTCAACTAGAATGTCAGGATACTGAGCAAGGACTATACCACATAGGAGAGAGGGAAAGGCAATAGGGCCTTTAATAGCATAGCTTCCAGCATGTTTTAAAGTTTTATCAAAGATATACTTGCCATAGTCAAGGTGTGTCCTGGTTCCAACAGCATAAATGAATCTTCCCAAGCCTGTGGAGATGGTTGATTTATGGTTGGTGGGAACTTGCACCAATTTTGTGCAGAATGGCAAATTTCATGCTCAGCTTGCTTGCATTCAGTTTCCCTTTTAAGGGCCAGCTCTTGACTTGGTTTGCAGTGATGGTTTGGCACACTTGGTTTTCAGTAACCTCTAGCTCAGGGCAAGCATCATCTGGTCTTCCTAGGAATTTGTTTATTTTAGAGGGAGAGAATTTTACCTTCCTTCCTCTCACATATACACACTTAAAGTCAGCTGACTTTCCATCAGCACACCCTTTAGATAAATTCACTATGAATTCTTTGACAAGAACTTCATAGCAGTTGGTAAACTTTACCACAGTATTTATTAGACCAACAGTTTTGATTAGATCCATGATCTCTTTACATTCCACGACACTGGTGTTCAGTTCTCTTTCCAAGGCTATCCTTTTCAAACTTACATACTTCCACCTGTTTGCATTCTCAGGATGGTGAAAGGAAATGTTGTCAGTGGGGACTTCAGGGACTTTCGGCATTTTGCTTGAGGAGAGTTTCCTTTTGAGAGGAATATCTTCAATATCAAATTCAAATTCTGATTCCTCATCAGATTCAGAGGGTTCAGGTTCTTTCCTTTTCTTTGCTATTGGTTGTCTCACAGGTTTTGAGAGACTACCAGCAGGTACTCGAGTTTTCACCTTCCCTTTTGACAATCCAGCCTTCACAGTTTCTACTCCAGTCTTGTTCTCAGACCTGGTTTTCTTATGAACAATATCAGCAGTCTTTTCTTTGGAGATGCTTTTGGCAGCATCCTGCTTTCCTTTTCTGTTCATCATTCTTCTAGCTATGCTAGGGTTGATATTTGCAATTAAGTCATTATCAGAGTATTCTTCATCAACATTAATAATCGGAGGTTCAACATCCTTCTCATTAGGGTTCTGGTGATCATCAAGATTTTCAGGAGATTTCTTAATGTTATCATCTGGTGTCTCAACATTCTGAGTGACATCTGGATTTATTTCAACATTTGGACTAGCAGATTCTTGATTCAAGGGTACAGAAATGCCAGGTACAGAGTGATTCTCATTTAGAATCCTAGTGACAAGTCTAGCTATAGCTTGATGAACATAAGCTGAGCCTTCCCTATTTGCTATTTCTGAAGGAACAGAAGATGATGGTTGAGATGGTTTACCAGATGAAGAAGCTTGTGACCTCCTTGCATTTCTGGTTCGCAGCTTCTTAACCTTAGTGGGGTCATCTGCCAGTTCACGAAGAGGAGTTATCTCTAGAACATCAGAATCCATGCAGTTTGTGATTGCCCTAGGTTCTCGATCAGAGGATGCGGAAGAAGCAGTCGTCTTTGAAGAGGATGAAGTCATGGATAGTTGAGACATTTTGAGAGTTTTAGAAAACAGGTAGTAGTAATAGTGCAGTCTTCGTTTGAGAGATTGAAGATTTTTGCAGAAACGCGAGAGGAGTGAGATATATGAGCGTCTATTCAACTTCTTAAAATCTTGGAAAGAAATAAAGAAGTAGATGCTTAGCCCAATCGGAGTAGACTTAACAAAAACATCTCTCTCATCCCTTGTTTTGAGCAGAATTAATTGCTACATATCTTCATGTTGGCAAATACCCAGCTTGCCCCTCAAATTTTCAAATTGATTTGCATCAAGTGCCTTGGTAAAAATGTCAGCTAGTTGTAGTTCTGTGGCAACATGTTCCAGTTTAATCGTCTTCTCCTCTACAAGATCTATGATGAAGTGATGTCTAATGTCAATATGCTTGGTCCTGTTATGCTGAATAGGATTCTTGGAAATGTTGATAGTGCTCAGATTATCACAATATAATGTCATAACATCTTGTGTGACATTATACTCAGTAAGCATCTGTTTCATCCAGATCATTTGAGAACAGCTACTACCAGCTGCTATGTATTCAGCTTCAGCAGTGGATAGAGACACACAATTCTGTTTCTTGCTGAACCAGGAAACAAGATTATTTCCTAAGAAGAAACATCCTCCAGAGGTGCTCTTTCTATCATCAGCACTTCCAGCCCAATTAGCATCACAGTAACCAGTCAGAGTTGGTTCACATCCATGAGAGTACAACAAGCCATAGTTGTGGGTTCCACTTACATACTTCAATTCTCTTCACTTGGTTGATATGACTTACTTTGGGTTCAGCCTGGTATCTTGCACATACTCCAACTGCAAAAGCAATGTCAGGTCTGCTGGCTGTTAAGTATAGCAAACTTCCTATCATGCTTCTGTATAAGCTTTGGTCCACCTTGACCCCACTTGAATCTTTGGACAGCTTTAAGTGAGTAGGTGCAGGAGTCCTTTTCTGACTGGAATTCTCCATCCCAAACTTCTTGACAATGTTCTTTGCATATTTGCTTTGAGACAAAAAAATTGAGTCTTCCATCTGTGTGACTTGCAGACCAAGAAAGTAGGTCAATTCTCCCATGAGGCTCATTTCAAATTCAGCTTGCATCTGGTCAGCAAAATGTTTAACCATTTTATCTGACATTCCCCCAAACACTATGTCATCAACATAGATTTGAGCTACCATTATCTTTCCTCCTTCATTTTTGACAAAAAGAGTTTTATCCAAGCCTCCTTTCCTGTATCCTTTGTCAGAGAGGAATTTTGTCAACCTGTCATACCATGCTCTAGGAGCTTGTTTCAGGCCATATAAAGCTTTCCTCAATTTTTAGACATGATCAGGGCAGTTTGGATCCACAAATCCTTTAGGCTGTTCCACATAAACTTCCTCATTTAAGTATCCATTTAGGAAGGCACTTTTTACATCCATCTGAAATAACTTGAACTTGAGGAGACAAGCAATACCCAATAGGAGTCTGATTGATTCCAGTCTGGCTACAGGAGCAAACGTCTCATCAAAATCAACCCCTTCAACTTGAGTGTATCCTTGAGCAACAAGTCTTGCCTTATTCCTGGTGACAACTCCTTCAGCATCTGATTTGTTCTTGTAGATCCATTTTGTTCCAATGATGTTTGTTCCTCCTGGTCTAGGAACCAACTCCCATACTTCATGTTGCTTGAATTGGTTCAATTCATCTTGCATTGCTCCAATCCAGTATTCATCAGTTAAAGCTTCCTTAACATTTCTTGGTTCAATCTTAGATAAAAAACAAGAGTTTGAGATGCTTTCTCTAGATCTTGTAATGATTCCACTGTTAGGATCTCCTATGATGAGTTCCTTAGGACGATCTTTCTGAATTCTGATGGAAGGGTCTTTGTTAACTTCCTTTGATTCAGATTCTGATGAAGTAGTTTTAGGAATATCATTCTTTTGAGTTGAAGTTTCAAAGAATTCTCAACATCATATGGGACATTTGCTTCCTCATGGTAATCATCAACTATGACATTTATAGATTCCATCATAACTTTGGTCCTGGAATTGAATACCCTATAAGCTCTGTTGTTGGTAGAGTATCCTAGGAATATTCCTTCATCACTTTTAGGGTCCATCTTTCTCCTTTGTTCACGATCTGTCAGAATATAGCATTTGCTTCCAAATACATGGAAGTACTTCACTGTAGGCTTTCTTCCTTTCCAAAGTTCATAAATGGTGGATGATGTTCCCTTTCTCAAGGTGACCCTGTTATGGACATAACATGCTGTATTCATAGCTTCAGCCCAAAAATGAATAGGAAGTCTTTTGGCATGTATCATTGCTCTGGAAGATTCCTGTATAGTTCTGTTTTTCCTTTCCACAACTCCATTTTGTTGAGGAGTTATGGGTGAAGAGAATTCATGATTAATTCCTTCTGAGGAGCAGAACTCATCAAACTTATTGTCTTCAAATTCCTTGCCATGATCACTTCTGATTCTGATAATGCATCCTTCTTTCTCTCTTTGAATTCTTTTGCACAGTTCCTTAAATACTTCAAATACATCAGACTTTTCTCTAATGAAGTTAATCCAGGTGAATCTGGAAAAATCATCCACAACAACATAGGCATATATTTTTCCACCAAGACTTTCTACCTGTATTGGTCCCATCAGATCCATGTGTAGAAGTTCTAACACCTTAGAGGTAGTCAGATGTCTTGACTTTGGATGTGACATTCTAGTCTGTTTTCCAACCTGACATTCACCACAGACTCTCCCTTCATCAATTTGCAACCTAGGAATCCCGCTGACTGCTTCCATGGATATAATCCTTTTCATTCCTCTTAGATGTAAATGACCAAGTTTTTGGTGCCACAGTTTCACTTCTTTTTCTTCTTTGGCAATAGAGCACACAGAAGAATAATTAGTGTTCTCAGACTCCCATAAGTAGCAGTTGTCTTTAGATCTAACACCTCTCATTACAACTTCTTGTTTCTCATTAGTTACAAGACATTCTGACTTGGTGAAGTTGACCTTGAATCCTAGATCACATAGTTGACTGATACTTATAAGACTAGCAGTCAAGCATTTTACTAGCAATACTTCATTTAGGTTTGGAACTCCAGGGCAGTCCAAGTTTCCAACTCCTTTGATTTCTCCTCTAGCACCATCTCCAAAAGTCACATAACTAGTAGTGTGAGGTTTAACATTATTGAGAAGATTCTTGATTCCAGTCATGTGTTTAGAACACCCACTGTCAAAGTACCAGTCTTCCTTTGCAGAGACTCTAAGGGAGGTGTGAGCTATCAGGGCAGTAGCCTTTTTCTTCCACTGTTAAGTATATGGTGTCTTGTTAGACTTAGGTTTGACAACTGGGGTCTGATTAGGATATCCATATAATTTGAAGCAGAATGGCTTTATGTGACCAAACCTCCCACAATTATGGCATCTCCATCTTTGATACTTTTTCTTCATATTTCTCTGTTCGCAATGTTGAGTGCTATGTTATGACATCTGCTTTGACATTTGTTTATCAGGCCTGATCTTCTTCTTGTCTACAATAGATTTCTTTGCTGCCACAAATCCCAGACCAGACTTGTCTCCCACATTTTGTCCAACCTGAAGGATTTCTTCTAATTTGTCAGTTCCATTTGTCAACATCTTGACATATTTGGTCATCTGGTCAAGTTTTGAGTTTAGCATTTGAACTTCCCCTTCTAGATGACTTATAGTATCAACTCTTGCCTCCTTCTCAGCCTCCAGCTTTACTATGAGTTTTGTTTGTCTCTCATTTTGCTGACAGACTTCAGCACTTCTGATACATAACTTCTTGTAGGAGTCAGCCAGTTCTTCAAATGTCACTTCCTCATCACTAGTCACTATCAGAGTCACAAATACCAGTTAGTGCAGTAACTAGTTTGGAAGATTCTTCTTCAGGATTACTTTCACAGTCAGACCAAGTAACAGACATTCCTTTCTTTTGTTTCTTTAGAAAGGTTGGACATTCAGCTCGAATGTGCCCATATCCTTCACATCCATGGCATTGAATTCCTTTGCTTTGATTTCCCTTCTCTTCAGACTTTGGTCTTCTGCTAGAGTCATATGATCTGTTGATGTCAGAAGGGATGTTCTTAACATTTGACCTTGACTTTGGGTCCATTCTCTTGATGAGTTTGTTGAACTGTCTTCCAAGCATGGCTATAGCTTCTGAAATATTTTCTTCTTCATCCTCCTTGTTTTCATCTTCAGTATTAGATACAAGTGCTATGCTCTTGTTTTTCTTGTCAACATTGTCACTGATCCCCATCTCAAAGGTATGAAGAGACCCAATGAGTTCATCCACCTTTAAGTTGCAGATATCCTGAGCTTCCTCTATAGCAGTCACCTTCATTGCAAATCTTTTAGGCAAGGATCTGAGAATCTTTCTCACCAGCTTTTCTTCTGACATATTTTCTCCCAATGCTCCTGAGGTGTTGGAAATTTCCAAGATGTTCATGTGTAACTCATGAATGGTCTCATCTTCCATCATCCTTAGGTTCTCAAATTTGGTAGTCAGCATCTGAAGCCTTGACATTTTTACTTTGGATGTGCCCTCATGGGTAGTTTTGAGAGTGTCCCAAACCTCCTTGGCCAGTTCACATTGATGTACTAGTCTGAATATGTTTCTATCAATTCCATTGAACAAGGCATTTAAAGCTTTAGAGTTACCCAGGGCTAACTCATCTTCTTCTTTGCTCCATTCTTCCTCAGGTTTCAGACTGATTGTCCCATCTTTCCCAGTTATGGTGGGATGGTTCCATCCTTTGTCAGCAGCTCTCCAAGCCTTTTTGTCCATTGATTTTAAGAAGGTAATCATACGAGGTTTCCAATAGTCATAATTTGATCCATCCAGAATGGGTGGTCTATTTCCAAAACCTCCTTCTTTGTCCATAGCGCCAGAAAATAATATCCCTAGATCTCACCCAGTAAGACAGGCAGGGTGCCTGCTCTGATGCCAATTGAAATTCTGGCTGCAGATACTTAATGTCACAGTGAATGTTATGACACCGTATCTGACACTCTTCAAGGAAGTAAAACTAAAAGCAGTAAATAATACAGTCAATTGTTTACCCAGTTCAGTGTGTAACAACACCTACTCTGGGGGCTACCAAGCCAGGGAGGAAATCCACTATAAGAGATATTAATTCAGGAATAAACCAACCAGTTTATCTCCTTCACTTAAGACCTACCCAATGCAACTTCAATCTAAGTTCAACTTAAACCTGAGTTCCTACTCACTCCCCCTCAATCACAACAGTGATATTAAACAATTGACTAATGAAATTATGAAGACACTCTTCAGAACATACACTTGATTTTGCTTCACAGCTTTTAATCAAGTAACACAAACACTCGTGCTTCAAAGCTTTGAGTGATACACATCCCTAACTTGACTTTGCTTTAAAGCTTTAATCAAGTGACACAAACACTCGTGCTTCAAAGCTTTGAGTGATACACAACCCTTACAATCAAATCCTACTCCAAGTCACTTATCACAATGATAATTGCTTGGATTACAGTAGTTACAACTATACAGTCCCTTATTGATCTTCTGTCAAAAGTGTCTTCCACCAATAGTCTTCATGAGGAATATATAGGCTGCTATTCTTCAGTTAGGGCTTCCACAAAAATAGCTAGGGTTAATTAGGTTTAACCTTAAGACTTGGTCATGGGACTTTAATAACCAGATTAGGGTTAAGCAAAGTTAACCTAAGTCCACGTGAGAATCTGATCTGGACTGAATAACCAGATTCCTGAAACTTCTCAGAAAATAATAAATCTGCACAAGTGTTAGTTCAATACAGGATGTCTTAACATTGGTTATGACAACAAGAATCCTGTTTACAGATTTTGGTAGAATGCAATAAATATGATCATTGCATAATGATCAGCTAAACACTCATATTGAGCAGCTCCTGTATGACATTCTTTTTCTGCAGAATGTGCCTTGTGTCCCAGAATGTTATGATATCAGTCATGACATTCACACAACTGGTTTTACCAAAAAACATGCCAACATCCAAACACTTACACACCCATTTGAGCGGACATACGATGGCTAAGAAGATTTTAAGGGCAGGCTACTACTGGTCTACCATGGAAACTGACTGTCATCAATACTCCCGTACTTGTCACAAATGCCAAGTCTATGCTGACAAGGTACATATTCCCCTAGTGCCTCTCAATGTCTTAACAGCTCCTTGGCCATTCGCAATGTGGGGAATCGACATGATTGGAGAGATTAAGCCTACGACATCCAATGGACATCGCTTCATCCTGGTGGCTATTGATTACTTTACCAAGTGGGTCGAAGCAGCTTCTTTCGCTTCCGTTACAAAGAATGTGGTTACCCACTTCATCAAGCAGAACCTCATATGCCGGTATGGTATCCCCGACAGGATCATTAAGGACAACTGTACAAATTTGAACAATACTATGATTACCGGTCTGTGCGAGCTGTTCAAGATTCAACATCACAATTCATCTCCCTATCGGCCAAAGATGAACGGTGTTGTTGAAGTTGCGAACAAAAATATCAAGAAGATCATTCAAAAGATGACAGTCACCTACAAGGACTGGCATGAGATGTTACCGTTTGCTCTGCACGGGTACCGTACCACGGCATGCACTTTGTGATCGGTGGAAATAGAACTGACTGTTTAAAGCTGGTTCGCGAAATGTCGCGGTAAGCAAGAGTCACCACCGTCTTTTATTTTCTCCAATATGGAAAGGACAAAAGCACAGCAAAATTCCTTATGAGAACGTTTCTCGGTTCGGGAGGTAGATTTATAGAAAGGGAAGGTGTTAGCACCCTTTCTATCTGTGGTTATCCACGGGCTCTTAGGTACTTGCTCTTATGTTTTCAAAATGTTTGCTTTTCAAAATGTGAGTGGGTTTTGAAAAAGTTTCATTGAAAGATTTCTGAATGACTCTTGTATCTGTCCTCAAGAGTGTTTGAAAAATTTGTTTTGAAAGCTTTTGAAAGTGTCAGTGTGAAAAGATTTTTGTTTTGTTTTTTAGAGATCAAGTACCCATGAGTCATCTACCTACCCTAAGGAATTAGGCTGTGTAAAAGTCCTTAAGGTAGTGCCATCCCACCATTGAGAGGTAGGTAGCACCACCGTTGGAGGTGTTCGGGTCAATTCGATTGTAGGGACAGTGTGGTCACCGAAGCAATAGTAGGACACCTTAGAAGTAACCCTAATGTCCTAGATCCTTTTTAATCTGAGGCAACCGTTTCGAGGCAACTGGATCTTGGACATAAGAGCGACCGCTAAAACGTCATATACTTGACGACCACGTTTCGAGGCAACGAGTGAAGCGTACCCTAGAAGTGGTGTGTACATTGTGTGTTGTTTTCATGTTAACATTTATCTTTGATCATGGCATTGTGAGCTACGCGTTGTTTTTAATTACCATACATTCTTTCATGCAATTTAGTAGTTTAAGAGTGCGAAAAATAAAATACGGAAAGGTAAAAGCTACGCTATTACAAGGCGCGGGTCTATACATCGCCAAGATACAAAGACCCATTTTTGATAAAAATGCGGAAAGTAAAAAAAAACAATAAACCTAATTACTATTACATCCGGAAAGCAGTTACATAATAATCAAATAGAAATAACGCGCGAATAAATTAAATTGGAACGTCTGAGGGTTTTGACCCTTTGGAGCAATTATGAGTTTTGAAAACCTAATTAATTATTTAATTGGAAAAGAAAATGTTTTTTTATGTTTTTTTTGTATTTATTATGGAAATAAAGAAAAGAATTTAAAAGTTAGTAACAACCCTAATTCTAGATTATTTTAATTATTAAAGAAAATATTAAAGTTAACCTAATTTAAGCTAATTAATTAATTTACATGTTATTTACAAAAATAATAATAATCAATAATGATAAAAATAATTAAAAGTCAAAACCTAATTCTATACAATTTTATTTATTAAGAAAAAGGATTAAAATTTAAAACCTAAATTAAACTAAGTTGATTGTTAGTTATTTATTTACAAAAATATGTTAATGGCAAATTTAATAAATAATTAAAAAAAAACATTTTTGAGTTTCTGATTTTTATTAGGAAAAATTATTTGTGGTGAATTAATTATAATTAAAACAATTAAAAGTATTAAAAAGAAAAGAAAATAAAATTATGCAAACCAAGGGGGTTAGATGGCCCATGTGGAGGTGAACTTTGAGAAATTCTGGCCCATTGAAGACTGGCCCATTGAAGACAAAGCCTGGTTAACTTTCCTGATTGTGTGAGTGCTGTTTGACTGGGCACATGATACTCCTTCTCTTGCAGCCCTTGGATTGATAGTCACAGCCACTTGGCAAGCTTAGGCGTGGGTATGTATGGTGGACCTTTGGATGAATACTGCACTAGAACGTGTTAAAACAAAAATCAACAATTATATGGGGGGACCTGGGAATCGAACCCAGGTCCCAGTACTTACCAGCCACGTCTCCCACCATCTGAGCCATGAAGCGCATTTGTAAATATAATGATAAACAAATATTATATATGAAAAGTAACAATTATGCCTGGACACAAAAAAGCGCGCACTGAATTTGAATGCTCCACTAGCGTTTGGACAGCTCACCCTTCTTCTTCGTTTTTCCTACAAACATGAACAAGATAGCGGGGGTTTTAAACCCCCACAAAGCAAAAGTCCCAATAATAGCGATTAAAGCTATGGGTCACATAAAAAGGGCGCGAGGGTCTGGTTGAATTCGTCTGGCCTTGACGAATTCAACCATGCTTGTCTCAAGGTCCAATTTTCCCTTATGCCTAAAGCCCTAATTGAAAGTTTCAGAAACCCTAGATTTCGTTCATGGTGGATTTTGATTCAGGCAATTTTAGCTCAATTGGATTATGCCAATCGCTTCAGAAGGTCCCTATTAACATAAATCAAACAAGAAAGTGGATTAAAAACGCATGAATCATGTTATGCAATTTTGAAAAACAAGACAAACCGAATGACTCGTGTTCTTTGATTCTTCGCGTGTTAAGATTGATTTTTGATGGCAATGGCTTCCTGGAGACTCAAGCAATATGTTTGAATCAAAGAGAAGCTTTGAATTGTGCTGCAAATAGGAAATCAATTTCACACTTTTTCTTAATTTTTTGTAACTTTGTTATGGAGTTCTGTGGCAGCTTCTTCGTGTTCTACACTAGGGTTGGCCTCAGCATATGTATGTGATGTGAATTAGGTTAAAACTTTGGCCCAAAAGTCCATGAAATTAAGTTTGCAATCTTTGATTTTCAATCATGTAATTTTTCAATCTATTTCAATGAAAACCTTGCCAACTATGGATGATTTTCCCTTTTTGATTGAGAAACGAGTTTTCCAGCTTGCCCTGATTTGATTTGCTTCACAAAAGATCCAAAAAACATATCTTTTTGATTTTCCTATAATTAAAACCAATTAAATGAATTAATATTAATATAAATTCAATTAATTAATTAAAAATAAGAAAATAAATTATTTTGAGCTCAATGGGTCGTGCATAGGCCTTGGGTAATGATTCAAGAAAGAATTTGAGGCCCATTAGCAAAAATGAAGTGTTTTAGGCAAAGTTGACTTTTGAAAGTTCCCAAAAATTTCCCAACTTCTCCAATGCATATCTTGCTCAATTTTGAAGCTATGAACATGTTCTTGGACATTTTGGAAAGGTCTTGAAGTCCTCTAACCAATGCATTTGCTCCCATGTCATTTTGATTTACCAATCTCAAGTTATGGTCTTTGACTTAAAGTGCCTTTTTGTTGACTTTTGAAAATGACCTATAATGTTGAAATTGATAACTTTTTGTGAGAGAATTACTTGGACTTGGAGTGTGAAGATGAGTTGTAGGAAATGTCACCCCCTTCAAAATGAGCTTTGGATGGGATTTTTCTGATAAACCATGAAAAAGTTATGCCTTGGTCAATTTGCAGTTGACTTTTCAGCTGTCCCAAAATAGAAACTTTTGACATCTTGAGACTTTGTGAGTCATGCTTGTGGAATCATGATCAAGAATTGATCAAATGATGATTGTGGCTTCAAAATAAGATGTTGACCAAAATTTTTGACTTTTGACTGTCAAATGACCATTTTGCCCCTGCAGTTGACTGTGAAGCAATTAGGGCTTTTGACTGTGCAACTTGATGCTGTGAGCCTTGAAACTTGACATATGGATGCTTGACAATGTATATAGGCATATGGGACTTGATAGGACCCTTGGAAACCTCAATTTCTTTGCAAGAACCAAAACCCTAATTTTGACTGTGTTAGGAGGCAATTGGACTGTGCAACCCTTGAGAGATTTTGAACCCTTTGGAGATTGATCTTGACAAATCTTGAAGAATATGGGAGAGCAAATTTTGGGGTACAACACACTTCAACTGGGGAAACGCCCTTTTCTTTGGTATACGGCATGGAGGCTATTTTACCTATGGAAGATCAGATTCCTTCTTTAAGAATCATGAAGGACGCTGGTTTGAGTGAAGACGATTGGATTCAAACCCGGCTTGATCAACTTAACTTGATCGACGAGAAGCGACTTACTGCTGTTTGTCATGGTCAAACGTATCAAAAACGGATGATCAGGGCTTTCAACAAGAAAGTCAGACGTCAGGTATATCAAGTCGGAGATCTTGTAATCAAGCGGATCATCTTTCCGCAGAATGATCCCAGGGGCAAATGGACTCCTACTTATGAAGGACCGTTTTTGATCAAGAACATCTTTTCTGGTGGGGAAATGATTCTGACCACCATGGACGGTGATGACCTGCCACACCCTGGGAACGCAAACATAGTCAAAAGATACTACGCATAAAACGACCCGACAAGTTGAAAACCTGAAAGGGCGACTTGGGCAAAAATGGGCATCCCGGTGAATCGAAAACCCGAAAGGGTAGTTCAGGAAAAAATAAGGGATAAATAAAAAAAACTCTATACACCCGGCAAGTTGAAAACCCGAAAGGGCGACTTAGGCAAAAAAGGGTTTCCCGGTGGATCGAAAACCCGAAAGGGCGATCCATGAAAAAGTTAGGGAATTAAAGCGTATGACTATGTCTCGTCGGATCACTTTAAGGACAATCTCTTCAAGGACAAGCTCCAAGCTTCTGATCAATCCAATCAACTGAGAACGAAGCAACGAATGGACAAGATACTCAGAGTTATGAAGGCTATAGCAGAATGGGAACCCCATGGAAATTGTTACACATAGCCATCTTTCTTTGTATAAATTTTTCTCAATTTTACGATAACATTCTCTTACTAGGATGTCTGTCTCCTTTGTACAAAATACTTACACAAAGTTAATACAAATATACTTGAAGGTGCAGAAATTTGTTTGCCTTTTCTTTCTTTTTACACCTGTGTTTTTATTCGAAAACGTCCAATGATTTGTTAAATGAGCATATGCATTTGAATATAATCACTGCTTACAAATAAAACGAAATGAGAAAGGATAATTAATGATAGGTTGAAAGTATAGGAAAATGTCTTTAGGCTATTCCAAAGGAAATCCCCCGTAGTATATCATCCAGGACCTCAACAGAGTTGAAGCTTTGAAATGCATATCCAGTGGAGTTAAGTTTTAAAATCGCCATTAGAGCTAAGTTTCTAAACTCCCAATCCCCAGCAGAGCCAGAAGACTTTAAACCACAAATCCCCAGCGAAGATAAAACTATCTTCCCGAACAGAGTCCAACACCTCAACCTCTAAACCCCGGTGGAGTACTATCCAACTTCCTCCTATCCTTAAGTAGAGCGGCATGCAACCCAAGCTTTTGAAAAACTCTCCAACAGGATAAACATTTCCCCACAGAGTTATTTCCCAGCAAAACGAAGATTCTTGTTCTCATTTCTCCAGTTGAAGCCTCCCAGGTTTTAATTCTCCAGTAAAGATCGTCAGATTTGTCCTTATTTCCCAAGGAAAGTCATAAAGGTTTCTCAATTCCCCACAAGTTACCAAGGATTTTCAATCCTCAACAGTAGTCCAAAGGACATTCTCAGTCTCAACAATCAAAGGTTTTGAATCTCCAACAGCAGTCAAGGGTTCATGTTCCCCAGCAAAATGAATTAGTGATGCTGATGATATTTGAAACCCTAATTTCATATGTTACATTGGTTACACTATCATTCCCCTCCCCCTTTATCTTATCCCTTTCTTGTTTTTACTTGTGCTACATGTTTTTGGAGAATGATCTACATATCATTTCTCTAACATGTATAGTACATAGGTTGCTATTGACCGGCCTCAAAATATGTGTAGCTTCTTCATAAGTCCACTTACGATTGCTTAACGTAGCGCTAAATTTTTCCTGAATCAAAAAAATGATCATTTGTGGCCCCAACCTATGTTTGTAAGCCCAAGTATGTTTAATTTGAAACCTTAGATCCAATAACTTTGAAGTTCATTGTTAGGAGGCTTTGATTCTATGAATCCTCTAATGATCTTCATGAATTTTGGTCTAATTGAATCATTTGAACATCGTTGATCATATGTGGTTGCCTTGAGTACGTAAAATGAATGATCTACTTGACAACAAGAAAATGAAAATTGTTGTTGAGAAGCTTTGATTTTATCAATCTTCTAATGAGTTTTCAAAAGCAAGTTCCAAGATGGTCATTCAACTAACCTTTTGTTATCTTTGACCTCTAACTTCTAATTCACTAACAATTAACTTTACTTTATGTCTTTATTTTGTACCTTTACTTTCATGTACCATGTATTTTTGTAGCATTTACATTTCATGCCATTACTTTATTTTGCTCACTTGAGCATTTATTTTCTATGTCAACTTGAACCTTAAAATACTTATTTCTTTGTGGACTACTTTGTTACTATCCTTGGCATCATGGAGTTGTAGATCTCTCGGACTTAGGATTAGAAGCCTTGATACTTGGAAACCTTGTTGCTCTGTTGTTATTTTTTCTGAAGTTCTTGTGGTTTACTCCAAGGCATTGGGTTGATTTTCTTTGTGTGCAGGCTATTCTAATTTTATGTTTTGTCTGTGATTGAGAATTCCTCTATATACAGCTGTTACTCTGCCCAATTTTTATAAAGACTTAATTCATCTGAAGCTTGGTATTCCTCAGATGTTTAGTATTTTTGCTTGCTTTGTTTTAATCCAAAGGATGGGAATTCTACATTGACTTCTTTATGTCAAGTGTCGGCTTCTTGTTGGTTAGATCATTCTTTTCCTTGGCTTTTACTTTATGCTTTAGGATAGTCTCTTCATATCCTCATATATTCTTTAATTTCAAAGATCTTCTCCCTCCTTTCCAAAACTCTTCTTCTTTTCTAACTTTAACAACTTTCATAATAAACTTGGATTTAGGTCCATGCATTTTCAAAAATCTTTTCTTAATCAAACTTTAATCAATTTAATCATACATTGACTTTTTTTTTCAAGACTAAGAGTCAATTAATCTCATCCAAACCATTTTCCACTTTGGCTTTTTTTTACTTTTAAACCTTTTTCTTAAAAGATTAGGCTCTTGTTGATTCTTGTAGTGATGCGAGCTACTATACTTCTATGATATGTAGTGAAGTGAGATATTTCCCACTTGGGTGTTGAGTGAGGCTTAGTTAGTTTTAAAATCTAAGCTATATCATCTACTTTGAGATGATGCAAATTCTCCTTTCACATAATTATGGGTAGTAAGTATGTTTTCCACTCGGATATGACAATGATATTTTTCTCTTAAAATTAACCAACAAACATGTGTTTTAAATTTTTTGAGGTGAATTACAAGTACCCTAATCCCCTATTGCACGAAAGATGGTACGTAGGCACTAAAGGTTCGAAACCGCGGCGTGTGCAAAATTGTAAAAAAAAAATACTTCTTTTCTCATCTCCACTATCTTATTTCGTATACAACTTTTATAGCCAAAATACACGGATTTTCAAAGAGGTTCATGTGGATTACCGTAGATGTTTAGGGTGATAATATTTTCCCTTTGCATAACCAACCCACGTACCTAGATTCTTACCTCTTTTATTGGGTTTATTCACTCTTTTCCTATTTCCTTTGGAAACAATAAAGCGCGGTGGCGGTTTTTTTATTTGATATGTACGAGTTAAGTCAATCCAATGGCTTAGTCTCAACATTTCTACCGCTACACTTCAACACATGCAAAACAATTCACAAATGCTCAGCATGCTCTTCTTTTGATCTAGAATAAATCAAAATATCATCGATAAAGACTACCACAAACTTGTCCAAATACGTATGAAAGATTATGTTCATATACTCCATGAATACACCTGGTGCATTAGAAACGCCAAATGGCATCTCCAAATACTCATAGTGTCCATATCTAGTCCTGAAAGCCATCTTCTAAATAACATTATCCTTTACTCGAATTTGATGATAACCTGACCTCAAGTCAATTTTGCTAAACACGCATGCACCCACTAATTGATCCATCAAGTCGTCTATTCTCGAAAGTGGATACTTGTTTTTCATCGTCACTTTATTCAGTTGTCGGTAGTTTATACATAATCTCATGTTATCGTCTTTATTTTTCACTAGCAACACCGAAGCTCCGTAAGGTGATACACTTGGTCTCATAAACTTCTTCTCAAGAAAGTCTTTTAATTGCTTCTTCAAATCTATTAACTCAGATGCTGACATCCTGTATGGTGCCATCAAAGTGGGTCTGGTACCAGGGACAAGGTCAACAGAAAACTCCATTTTACTCTCTGGTGGCACATCTGAGATATCATCTAGAAAAACTTCAGGAAATTCATGCACCACCTACAACTCATCAATTTCAGCTTGGTTTTCCATAGGCAAAGACATACTTAACAAAACACCTGAGCTTTTTCCATAGATAAGAAACTAATTTCCTCCTCCTCGTCAGGAGCAAGAAACCGTACCGATTTGTTATAACAATTAATATGAACATAATTGGATTCTAACCAGTTCATACCTAAGATCACATCCAAACCGCTCAATGGTAAAGAAACCAGATCCACAATAAAATCTTTGTCAAAGATTGACAAAGGACACTTCAAGCACACTAGAGAAGTAGTCATTGATCTCTTAACTGGTGTCTTGATAACCATTTCTCCAATCATAGAAGACAACACAAGACTTAATCTTTTCACATAATTAGCAGCAATAAAAGAATGCGTAGCACTAGTATCAATAATAGCAGTTAACGGAGTACTATTAATGAAACATATACCTTCGATCTGTCTATCTTCAGTGGATGTCCGATTCCCTGCTAAAGCAAACACCTTTCCACCAGATTGAGCTTGCTTTTGCTTCTGACACTGAGTATTGATATGTCCCTCTTCACCACAGTTGAAAAATATCACTGCCTTGTGCTTGCAATCATCCACTCCATGACCAGCTTTACCACAACGGAAACACTTCTTCACATCGCCCGCACATTCACTGATTCGATGTACGAGCTCACTAAATTTGAAACACCTAAGGTTAGCAGGAGAACCTCCCCCACTTGGCCTCTTACCATCATCAACTTTTTGTTTTCCCTTGTCAACTGAATCATTATAAGGCTTCCCATGGTTCTGATGTCGCTTGCCATAATCTTATAGTGAGCCTTACTATCCTCTTCATAAATTCTGTAGTTATTCACCAACTCTAGAAATCTATGAATCTACTGATATCCAATCGCCTGTTTGATCCCTGGACACAACCCATTATAAAACTTGACACACTCCGAGAATTCATTAGTCTCTTCATTGTAATGTAGATAGAACTTCACCAGTTCCATAAACTTAGCAGCATACTCAGTCACAGACAAATTCCCTTGTTTCAACTCCAGGAATTCAATCTCTTTCTTTCCGCGTACATCTTATGGAAAATACTTCCTCACAAACTCTCTGCTAAACACAACCCAAGTAAAAACCTCACCCACTTCTAGTAGCCTTTGATGTGTGCCAACCCACCAATCATTGCCTCATCTGCCAACATATACGTACCAAACTGCACCTTTTGTGCCTCAGAGCAGTCCATGACCTGAAAGATCCTTTCAATCTCTTTAAGCCAAGCTTGTGCCCCATCCGAATCATACCTACCCGTCAAGAATAGAGGATGATTCCTCTAAAATGTTACCAAAACATGGGACCCATCATTCCCTCCACCATTAGGCTGATGTTGCACATCCTGAGCAATAGTCGTAATGCAACAACAACTGCAATATCATTTCTTCCACCTATTTCATTATTTCACACCAGAACAGCAAACAATGGTTAGAAGAAATACACCAACAGTATCTAATTGTTACACCATGCTACAGACTCAACAACCTAGCCAAATAGACTGACCTGCTCTGGTACCACTAATGTAACAGCCTAATTTCCATGAAGAATAATAATATAAAATCAGAGTAATTTTTTTCATTTAAAAAACCAATTAACAAACAATAAGGATGCTACACTTTAAAACATAATAAACCTACTCAAGACATATACATAGATACATAACACAAGTGTACGGATGAACCAAAATAAAACATCATAGTCATCAACTTCCAATTTTATTATGCAGCGGAAAAGAATCATGCTTAATTTTAAAACAATTTGTATTCAATCATAAAACAAAAATATTCCAATAACAGGGAGTTCATAAGATTCCAAACAAATCATTTAAAACCAAAATAAAACAATAAAGCGTTCATCCCCTGGGGTGTTATGTATCAAATCATTGACGCCGACTCAAAATAAAATGAAGAGTAACCTCTTCTGATCCTTGCAGCCTCAGACTACTCTTGACTATATATACGATAGCGTATAAAGCAACATTCCAACAGAAAGGTGAGATATCACAACAATATAAGAGAATGTATAATAATAAGTATACAATAATTTAATCACATATAGCCACACATTCCATATCACACACCTTCACATAACATCAAAAGACTTATTACATAATAACTACACAATCATACATAATCATCACACATATCAACAATCATCATGTAGTACAAACACCAACCACACAACTTAAACTTCATGTTAACAAATTGTGATGCAATGAGTCTGACTCACAGACTCAATGCATGTGGTACCAATATCGCTCCCAAATCCATACCATCTAGGACCAGAGCCACTAATATCGTGAAAAATTGAGTTCACATTGCTCCCAATTCACACCATCTAGGATAGGAGCTAACCAACATAATGAACAACTTGGTTCACATTGCTCTCGATCCACGCGGTCTAGGATCGAAGCTCACAAACAGGACTAAATTCCATAACATGTAATGCATGCAACACAATCATGCAATAAAACAACACACATTGATATATATACATCCATCAATGTGAAAAGTCATTACAGGCCACCAGATGTTAACACGTGCAACATACAATTCATATAGCTCAACAATATCATATATCATCATTATAATGACACCAAGTCATCATAATATATATGTCATAATAAATTCGTCACACAACATCCGACCTATCATGCAATAAGTATTGGAAAAAACATGATTTTTCTCATTTGATTCCACCAAAGTATAGTTCAGCGTATTGGCTTTCCAACACTATGAATGACTCATTAAACAAAGTCCAGAAACTCGAGTTATGGTCTTCACAAAAATGCAAACAGTTATGTTCGCCCGAGGCTCGCCCAACGACTGGGTCTGTCGCCTAAGGCTTGCCTGGTGAAGCGCAGGCGAAGCTAACCCTACGATACATTTTATAGGAGCACCTATTTTCCTCCTTATCCTTCGCCCCTTATCTCGCCTGACGGACTCGTGCTTGCCACCTCTTCACCCGACGAAGCTGGAGCGAAAATCCTCCTCCATACATTTCTCAGGAGCACCTCAAATTACATGTTTTATTGCCCTAGGCTCGCACAGCGACTGGGTCTGTTGCCAAAGGCTTGCCTAACGAAGCGTCTGAAATAAAAACTCCTCAGTTACAATTTCTGCACTAGTCCATCCCCCAAATTGCATATGAATCCATATCAGAACAGTCCCGAAATCCCTAAAATCCAACATATTACCAAGTAACAACAATAAAACTAAGTCATACATATTATGGGCATCAAAACATAGGAATTACACGTTTTAATTCATCAATTTCATCACAGAATCCAAAACAAACCTAAACCTTTATCAATGGTGACAACCGATCAAACTCCTACATACGCATCATGATACAATACCTTTAAATATTTGGAATCTCACTCTTACCTTGTATTGACAGTTCCTAACCTTCAATAATGGAGTCTTCTTGACCTAGCTCTTTCTCACCTCCTTGCTTTCTCTTCTCTCCAAAATACAATCGTACAGAATGATCGCTCCCAACCTCACTTTTTCCTTAGTTCCTTCTTACTCCTTAGATCCTTATTAGGTTATTCCATTCTTGCCCTCACTTATTCCACACAAAATTATTATTATTCCCTTAGTACTTCTACACCAGCTATTATCCCTGTTTAATTATTAAAATAAATCTAAATATTTATAACTAATTATCCAATTTATTAATAATTCTAATTATCTTATTAACCCAACATTACCCCACAACATGCCATCAAACCATCTATTGCATCAAATAAATCACAACATAATTAAATAGAAAATATAATATTCTGGGTGTTACAAAGTCCCAAGAGGATTTCGACCATGCACTTCACTTAAAGAGAGTATTCGACCAAGCGAGAAAATGAAAAATATCATCCAATCCGAATAAGTGAATCTTTGGCGTACAAGCAGGTAAATTCCTCGGCTTCTACCTAACAGAGCGAGTAATCGAAGCTAACTCCGACAAGTGTAGGGCATTCTTCGAATTCCCAAAGCGAAACTCAAAAAATTCAATCCAATCTCTGAACGGGATGCTTACCTCATTGTCCATCTTTGTGGAAAAATATTCCCAATACACACTTCCCCTTTTCAAACTTCTTCGCAAATAAGCGGCATTTTAGTGGACCGAGGAGCGCGAGCAAGCCCTCCTCCACCTCAAAAGAGCGCTCTCGCATCCACCGGTCCTTTCGCAACTAGATGGTGGGGAAACTTTCTATCTTTATCTCAACGTCACAGTCGAGGATGCCAGTGCGACTCTAATTCGGGAAACCCCTGAGGGAAAGAAACCCATATACTTTACGAGCAAAGCCTTGCAAGGTCTAGAGCTCAAATATCAACAAATCAAAAAAGTAGCTTTGGCCCTCATCAACATGGCAATAAGGCTAAGGCACTACTTCCTAGCCCAGAAGATCGTGGTAAGGACGGACTAGCCCGTAAAACAATTGCTCAACCGTCTAGACATCGAGGGTAGGATGCTTAAATGGTCGTTAGAATATTTGAATTCGATATTGATAACACGAAATTATATCGTATTTTCGACTTGATTCACATACACTTTAAATTGTTTTTCATTCATTTTATCTTGTTATGCTAGTATTTCTATTTCATTTCAGGTATTTACATTTCACAAGGCTCACATAAGAAAAGAGGAAGAAATGATAGAAAATGTGTGACTTTGTAGCAGAAAACAGAAGAAACTGCATCAGAGAACTGTGACGATCGTCATAGCCTCCTGTCGGTCGCCACAATATTTGTGTATGTGTACCCCTCAGCACACATGTGTTCTGGTCGCCACACCTTCAAAATATGTGTTCCCCTCGGCACACATGATGTTACGATCGGCACAAGTTGAAAATATATGTGCCCCACGGCACACATTGCATGGCGCTCGGCACAAGTCAACTTCAGTGTTAAACACGAAGTTCTCTCCATGTCCACAACGAAGCTCCCATGATTTCCTCAACTTCTCTGACCATGATCTGCATTATCTCCACTGTCTCCAACTTCCCACTACCTCCACCTTCTTCAACTTCCCATGATCCCCACTACCTCTCACATGTTAACTTCCATTAGTTCTCTCTATAAAAACTAGGGAGCATTCATTTTTAGAATATCCAAGTTTTGTATGCCGAAGCGCTTCATAGTTTTAGGCAGCATATTACTCGTGTAAAAGTGGTGGTTTCTCACATTGAGGAACTACCACACCATTAGTGTAGGCCTATAGTTTGTGTAACGCTTGGGTCAATCTTGTCGACATTATTTTAAAGCTCTATTCAAGTTTCAATATTTATTTTGTTCAAGTTTTATTCCAGGTTTATTTATTTGCAATTATTTTAGTTTCTTTTTCTTATAATATTGTTTTATCATTACAAATCTAAATATGCCTATGTTCATGGTTAATAATTATAATTGCATGTTTGTTTCTTTAAGTATGTCCGGCTAAATAGTTTTGAGTCCAGTATGTGAGGATCGTTGTTCCCGGCGGGACTCGGTAATAAGTTGGCTTAATTATTTGTTTGAAAATTCATTTTCGATCTTTGTTTTTAAACTTAGTTTAAATATCTTTGTCACGAGAGTGAGAGGTTATGTAACGCCCGATATTTAATTAATTATTTAATTAATTATTCGAAGTATTTTCGAATAATTTGTTGAAATTTTTGGAATTGTGATATGTGGTGATAAGTTGCTAAGTTGTTATTAGTTGAATTATTAGTTGATTAATTAGTTGATTAATATTAGTAATATATTAAACGGATATAATATTAATTGTTGGACTTGTTTAAGTGGTTGTATGTAGTAAAGGTGGGGGTGTGAGAATTAGGCCCAATAAGAATTAAAAAAAATAAGGTTAAGTTTATGATATAAGAAAGTTAGGTTATCAGTGAAAGAGGAAAAGGTTTTGGAGGTTCTTGGAGAGTACGTAGAAGTTGCAGAATTGCAGAAAAGAGGAAAAGAGAAAAAGGTTGAAAACTTTGGCAAGGCTAGGTTCGATCGAAGAATTATAGAGTGGTCGCCAATCCAAGGTACCGGTGGGGTTCTGACTCTATAATAGGATATATGATAGATGATATGTGGGGAATTAGTTCGTATGAAAAATCTGTTTTGTATGTGTAAACAATGTTGAGTATTGTGTTGAATTATTGTTGTGTTCTTGCTATGAAACTGTATAAAATTGGTTGTCTGTGAACACTGATATTGTTGCAATGTTTTATTGTTATTAATCGAAGGTAAAAAAATGAGTATTGGAATCGATTACAAATAATTCTGCGTAAGAGAAAAACTGGAAATTGGAAAACTATACGGTGCCGAGGGGCACACAGACTGTGCCAGATGACACAGAAAGTAAAAGTGTGTCGAGGGGGACACCCCTGTGCCAAGGGGCACATTATATTATGAAGGGTGTGTCGAGGGGCACACCATGCTTTTCAAGTATCTCACTTAAATTTATAGTGTGTCATTTAATTGGTTATTTTGGTTAGTTACTGTAAGCATGTGATATATATTTATATGAGGAAACCAATAACGAAACATAGGAAGCTGATTAATTAATTTAGGACAAATAGTACATGAACATATGTAACAAAAAGTGAAGAAGTTAAAGAACTTATATATTTAGCAGAATATTCTTATATCAGTAAATTAATTAGCCGAGTAGTAAATTTGTAGAGTTGTTTTAGTAGCAGTAAATAATAGAGTATTAAGACATAGTGGAATTGGTTTATAACAGAGATGGTTAGTATGAAATTGTAGAGTTGATATTTAACAGAGCTAATTAGTTGGATACTTTAGCAGCAGTAATAGAGAATTAATTATAGCATAGTTAATTTAATGGAGTTTGTATATGTGTATAGCATAACTGAATAGTAGTGTAGTATTAAGTTGTCAGAAAACTACTAAGGAATATTAGTATAAAGTAGAAATAATAGAACTTTTAGCCGATAAGTAATTAGCAGGATTTAGTCGATTTGTCTGAATAACAATACAAAATAATTGTTGTATATTTTAGTCGATACGGTGTGTTGAATACTTTGCTGAAAAATGTGAATTGTAGGTGGTATTGAATTGTTAGGCTCATGGCCAATGTTGTTTTCTTATTGATGTTGTTGTCGGATTACTATAGTTGATATGTTATTGTTGTTGTAACGTACTAAGTTGTAGGCTTATGCCAACATTGTGTTAATTGTTGTTGTTGAAATATCAAGTTGTAGGCCTATGGCCAGTGTTGAATTATTATTAAGTTGTTGTTTAATTGTTGTTAAGTTGTAGTTGAATTGTTGTTGTTGTTGTATTGTTGTTGAATTGTTGTTAAGGTGTAGTTGAATTATTATTTTTGTGTTATTGTTGAATTGTTGATGTTATAGTTGTTGTTGTCGCATGCATAGTATAACAAGTTGGCCTGGATTGGCAAAAAGTTGAAGTTAAAGGTTTACGCCTTGTTGATGCCTCTACTAATTGGCAATTTCTAAGTTGTGAGTTCTGCTATGTTTCTAAGTTGGGAGTTCTACTCCGTTTTTAAGTTGGGAGTTCTGGTCCGCTGGTACCACATGCATGTGCATTATACGAGTCGCATTTCATGGTGCATAATTGAGTTGTTGAAATGAAGAATTTATTATTATATTATGTTGGTGATTGTGTTGTAATAAACGTTATTATAAAGCCATGATATTGGTGATTTTATACGGCCTGATCTAATATATTATTTATCATATATTCAATTATATTGTTTGATATATCACCCTTTATTTTTTTGGTCATTTCCTTTATACTGGTAACGTGCAGGTATTTCATAATGAAGGTTGTTTACCTACATTAGTTTGAGTCAAGTGTCGTCGCTCTAATACGTCACACTCGGGGGGATGAACGCTTAATGCTTTGTTATTGATTTTAGTTCAGTTGCTGAATTTATGTTGGTTTCGTTGAGTACTTGTTGTTTTAGAGTTTTTTTAAGTTGGACAAAGATGTTATGTCCTTTTAAGTTGAATATTATGAATCCACCACGTAGTTATGATAGTTGTTGGTTTTAAAAGACTAAATTATGTTGTTCATTCGTGTTTATGTGTTATGTATCTGTTTCACATGCGATCAAATGTCGTTGTGATAAGTTGAAATTTTAGCATCCTGATTCATTTGTTGAAATTTTATAACTCTGATTTTTATAATAATCATTAGGTAGACTTGGGGTGTTACAAGTTGGTATCAGAGTTGGTCGGTCCGTCGGACCAAGTTGTTGAGTCAGTAGAGTAATGTGACAATTGAATACTATTGATGTGTTGTTTCTTAGTACATGACATGTGTGCGACATAATGTACTTGTTTACTTTTCCAATCGATTGTATGCAGGAGTTGGTTTGAAGATAAGTAGGGGAGAAGCTTTGCTTCTCGGATATGTTTCGGTTGTAAGATGTTAGTTTAGTATGCTGCTGATGGCGACACTGCAAGTATTGTTGAAGTTTTGTTGTTTCCCGAATCTGAAGATGACATGGGTTCAAGATTTTGTTTGTTAATCAAGTTGGAGCGTCTTGAGGGAGGATGATCAGACCTTGTTGAATTTTACTTCTCAAAGGATGAGGAGCAATGTAACGGTTGTTGATATACGAGTTGAGTGTAAATTCCTAATGTTTCTGAAGGTGATTGTTAAGTAACAAGGATAATTTTTAGAAGATGGAATTTAGAAAGTTGTGATATTTCAACACTGTTGGTAGACTGTGAATTTGTCAGTTTGGGTAGCCCTTGTGTAAGATGTCGATGTTTAAACGGTGATAGAGTGACATATTGTTGTAGACCTTGTCGTGGGATTCTTGTGAGTGATTGTAAAAGTTATTAAAGTTGTTGGAGTGTTTTGAATCGTGAGTCGGAGTCGGAAATGCGAGAAGATGAGTATGATTTAAAGAGTGATAAATTTTGGTACTGATACAAATAAATTATGTTCTAATGTTATGGTAAGGTGTGTAATAGTATGTCGCTGCATGACGTCGGTGTTCGCATTTTTGGATAACTTTAGAAATTCATATCTTGTGTTCCAAGTATCAGATTGGCGTTCCATTTGAACCTATGAGGATATAGAAATATATTCTATCCTATGAAAATGTTTTCAAATAAGGTAGATGCATTCCTATGTGGAGGGACTCAGAAGTCGGGTACGGAACGAGAGGCTTTTGGGGCATAAATGGTTATTATCGCAGTTGTTCGAGACGAGGTCAAACGTAATATGTTGTTGGAGAATAAGTTTAGAAATGAGATGTTCGGCATTAAAAAGTATGTGAAAGTATTAGAGGAGCACATAGAGATGCGGCTTATGATGATTAACAATGATGAATATGTCCTCTTAAAGGGAGATGCTTTTAAGAGAAATTAGAGTCATGTTTATGATGCCAATGTAGTGGCATGTGTAAAAGAAGAACTGGAGATGTTGTATCACCAAAACGGTGTGGAATGGAGTTGTTGAAATTTCAATTGAATATGAGACAACGAAGATGGTTGGAGTTTTTCAAAGATTATAATTTCGGTTTGAATTATCATCCAGGTAAAACTAATAGTGTGGCAATTGCTTTAAGCCAAAGGACTTTGCACGTGTCTGTAATGATGGTTAAAGGGTTAAGATAAATTGAACAGTTCAGAGATATGAGTTTAGTTCTCAAGATGACACCGAAGGGTGTTATGTTAGGAATGTTGAAAATTATCAATGGTTTTATGGACAATATCAAAGAAGCCCAAAAGTTAAATGTGAAACTGGTAGATTCGGTGGTTGGACTCGACCAGTTTGAGAATGATCATTTCAAGTTAGATGCGCAGGGTATGTTGAGATTCCGTAATCGAATTTGTATTCCTAATGATGCGGAGATGAAGAAAGTAATTCTTGAGTTAGAGAATGCTTAACCTTCGAGTAAGGCTAAGTGAGGGTAATGTGGAACGTGTATTATGTTGAGCATTGGTGTGTCATCGACAAGATCAAATGAGAGGGATATTGTGGAGTATTTGTAAACCTCATTGGAAATTATTGGTTTATGGTGCGCTAGGTGACTCGAGTACAAGTTCTAAAGGAAAACAATTATAGTTTGATAACGATGGTTTATACTCCATTATGGTTGTCGGCTATCTATTGACAAAATAAGGAATTGATGACCCTTAATCTCTTGTTGATAGTAGACGAGATTGTGTTGGATGGTATAGATTTATCTTGTCATCTTAATGGTGTGTAAAGTGATTAATGTTATATCGTGAGAATAGTCGCTCACCAGTTTGTGTGAATTAATAGAGGAATGGCTAGGAAAGAATTGAGATGTATTGAACAAGTCGAAGTAGTGAGTTATATGCGAACTAACATCGTAAAGTGAAAGATTGAGAATATCAAGTGAACAACGGTTTTTTTGGTGGATGTCAAAGAAAGTCTGAAACTAGATTGAAACTTGTGAACTAGATAGTTGATGGAAATTTTAATGAGGACGGTGACTTAAGATGGATTATGAGAGTTGCGTGGCTGAAGCATGATGTGGCGCAGTTGCTATGCGTGTACAACTCATTAGAAGTGAAGGATTAAAACATCAGAAGCCTATGGGAATGGTGTGTCTTAATCTACATGCTTTATTTGGTGGATTGTTGATATAGAGATGTTGTTCCATGGCACTATGTTTGCTAGTAAATGTTTGCAGAATTTATAAGAAGATTGTTGTGGATTGTTGGTTGATGGTGAGCTATGGGTATGCTTGTTGAGTTATACAGTAAAGTTGATGTTATAATGATTTTGTTATCGTTATTGAGATGTTATTGTTGATTTTCGTAAGTAAAGAATGATACTTCATAATATGACAAAGTTGATTATGTTGGCTATGTTGATGTCACTATAAGAGTGATACGACGATATGAATAGAGTTATTGATATTTTGTTGATAATTGACGTACATACATATATATATATATATATATATATATATATATATATATATATATATATATATATATATATATATATATATATATATATATATATATATATATATATATATATATATATATATATATATATATATATATATATATATATATATATATATATATATATATATATATATATATATATATATATATATATATGAGAATGAAATTGTGTATGTGTTTTGGTGTTGAAAATATTGTTAAGATGATAATGTGATGTTGTATATCCAAGTATAAGTGTGTTACCATTTTAAATGGTAATATGTCAAAATATTGTTAAAGTGGTTGATAAGTTGTTACCGATTAAGTCGCGAGGGTGTTGAATGATTAGCATGTGCGTATTTGATTTAACTTGTGTTGAGTTATTGTTATGTCGGGAAAGTAGGGGTCGGAGTGTTGCCAAACGCGACTTGGGAATCAGGAAGTTAAATGCGAAATTTGCGTTGAGGGTGGAAGTATCAAGTAGATTTTCGAGGACGAAAATATTCTAAGTAGGGGAGAGTTGTAACGCCCAATATTTAATTAATTATTTAATTAAATATTTTCGAAGTATTTTTGAATTATTTGTTGAAATTGTTAGAATTGTGATATGTGGTGATAAGTTGCTAAGTTGTTATTAGTTGAATTATTAGTTGGTTAATATTAGTAATATATTAAACTGATATAAGATTAATTGTTGGGCTTGTTTAAGGGGTCGTACGTAGTAAAGGTGGGGGTGTGAGAATTAGACCCAATAAGAATTAAAAAAAAAGGTTAAGTTTATGATATAAGAAAGTTAGGTTATCAGTGAAAGAGGAATAAGGTTTTAGAGGTTCTTGGGAGAGTATGTAGAACTTGCAGAATTTCAGAGAAGAGGAAAAGAGGAAAAGAAGCAAAAGGTTGAAAACTTTGGCAAGGCTAGGTTCGATCGAAGAATTATAGAGTGGACTCTAATATAAGGTAAGGGTGGGGTTCTGACTCTATAACAGGGTATATGATAGATGATATGTGGGGAATTAGTTCGTATGAAAAATCTATTTTGTATGTGTAAAGAATGTTGAGTATTGTGTTGAATTATTATTGTATTCTTGCTGTGAATCTGTATAAAATTGGTTGTCTATGAACACTGATATTGTTGCAATGTTTTATTGCTGTTAATTGAAGGTAAAAAAATGAGTATTGGAATCGATTACAAAGAATTCTGCGTAAGAGAAAAACTTGAAACTGGAAAACTATATCGTGTCGATGCGCACACAGACTGTGCCGGATGGCACAGAAAGTAAAAGTGTGTCGAGGGGCACATTATATTATGAAGGGTGTGCCGAGGGGAACACCATGTTTTTCAAGTATCTCACTTAATTTTATAGTATGTTATTTAATTGATTATTTTGGTTAGTTACTGTAAGCATGTGATATATATATATATATATATATATATATATATATATATATATATATATATATATATATATATATATATATATATATATATATATATATATATATATATATATATATATATATATATATTTATATAAGGAAACCAATAATGAAACATAGGAAGATGATTAATCAATTTAGTAGAAACAGTACATGATCATATGTAACAGAAAGTGAAGAAGTTACATAACTTATATATTTAGCAGAATAGCAGAATATTCTTATATCAGTAAATTAATTGACAGAGTAGTAAATTAGTAGAGTTGTTTTAGTAGCAGTAAATAATAGAGTATTAAGACATAGTAGAATTGGTTTATAATAGAGATGGTTAGTATGAAAATTGTAGAGTTGATATTTAACAGAGCTAATTAGTTGGATACTTTAGCAGCAGTAACAGAGAATTAATTATATAATAGTTAATTTAATGGAGTTGGTATATGTATATAGCAGAACTGAATAGTAGTGTAGTATTAAGTTGTTAGAAATAATAGAGTAGAAAGTAGAGTAGAAATAATAGAACTTTTAGCCGATAAGCAATTAGCAGGATTTAGTCGGTTTTTCCGATTAACTATACGGAATAATTGTTGTATATTTTAGTCGATATAGTGTGTTGAATACTTTGCTAAAAAATATGAATTGCAGGTGGTATTGAATTGTTAGGCTTATGGATAATGTTGTTTTCTTATTGATGTTATTGTCGGATTACTATTGTTCATATGTTATTGTTGTTGTGACGTACTAAGTTGTAGGCTTATGCCAATGTTGCGTTAATTGTTGTTGTTGAAATATCAAGTTGTAGGCCTATGGCCAGTGTTGAATTATTATTAAGTTGTTATTGAATTGTTGTTAAGTTGTAGTTGAATTGTTGTTGTTGTTGTGTTGTTGTTGAATTGTTGTTAAGTTGTAGTTGAATTGTTGTTGTGTTGTTGTTGTTGAATGGTTGATGTTGTAGTTGTTGTTGTTGCATGAATAGCATAACGAGTTGGCCTAGATTGGCAAAAAGTTGAAGTTAAAGGTTTACGCCTTGTTGATGCCTCTACTAATTCGCAAAGTTGGGAGTTCTGCTCCATTTCTAAGTTGGGAGTTCTGCTTCGTTTTTAAGTTGGGAGTTATGCTCCGCTGGTACCACATGCATGTGCATTGTACGAGTCGCATTTCTGGTGCATAATGGAGCTGTTGAAATGATGAATTTGTTATTATATTATGTTGGTCATTGTGTTGTAATAAACGTTGTTATAAAGTTGTGATATTGGTGATTTTATACGGCCTGATCTGATATATTGTTTATCATATATTCAATTATATTATTTGATATCTCACCCTTTATTTTGTTGGTTGTTGCCTATATACTGGTAACGTGCAGGTATTTCAGAGTGAAGGTTGTTTACCTTCATTAGTTCGAGTCAGGTGTCGTCGCTCTGATACGTAACACTCGGGGAGATGAACGCTTAATGTTTTGTTATTGATTTTAGTTCAGTTGTTGAATTTTATGTTGGTTTCTTTGAGTACTTTTTGTTTTAGAGTTGTTTTAAGTTGGACAAAGATGTTATGTCCTTTTAAGTTGAATATTATGAATCCACTGCGTAGTTATGATAGTTGTTGGTTTTAAAATACTAAATTATGTTGTTCATCCGTGTTTATGTGTTATGTATCTGTTTTACATGCGATCAAATTCCGTTGTGATAAGTTAAAATTGTAGCATCCTGATTCATTTGTTGAAATTTTATAACTCTGACTTTTATAATAATCGTCAGGTAGACTTGGGGTGTTACAAGTTGGTATCAGAGCAGGTCGACCCGTCCGACCAAGTTGTTGAGTCAGTAGAGTAGTGTGACAATTGAATATTGTTGATGTGTTGTTTCTTTGTACGTGACATGTGTGCGACACATTGTACTTGTTTGTTTTTCCAATTAATTGTATGCAGGAGTTGGTTTGACGATAAGTGGTGGAGAAGCTTTGCTTCTCAGATATGTTTCGGTTGTAAGATATTAGTTTGGTATGCTGCTGATGGCGACACTGCAAGTATTGTTGAAGTTTTCTTGTTTCCCGAATCTGAAGATGACATGGATTCAAGATTTGTTTGTTAAACAAGTTAGAGCGTCTCGAGGGAGGATGATCAGACCTTGTTGATGTTTACTTCTCGAAGGATGAGGAGCAATGTAACGGTTGTTGATATACGAGTAGAGTGTAAATTCATGATTTTTCTGAAGGTTATTGTTAAGTAACAAGGATAATTTTTAGAAGATGGAATTTAGAAAGTTGCGATGTTTCAGCGCTGCTGGTAGACTGTGAATTTGTCGGTTTGGGTAGCCCTTGTGTAATATGTCGACATTTAAACGGTGATAGAGTGACAGAGTGTTGTAGACCTTGTCGTGGGATCCTTGTGAGTGATTGTAAAAGTTATTGAAGTTGTTGGAATGTTTGGAATTGTGAGTCGGAGTTAGAAATGCAAGAAGATGAGTATGATTTCAAGAGTGATAAATGTTGGTACTAGTACAAAGAAATTATGTTCTAATATTATCGTAAGGTGTGTAATAGTATGTCACTGCATGACGTCGGCGTTCGCGTTTTCGGATAACTTTGGAAATTCTTATCTTGTGTTTCGAGTATCAGATTGGCGTTCCGTTTGAACCTCTAAGGATATAGAAATATATTTTATCCTATGAAAATGTTTTCAAATACAGTAGATGCATTCCTATGTTGAGGGACTCAGAAGTCGAGTACGAAACTAAAGGCTTTTTGGGCATAAATGGTTAATATCGCAGTTGTTCGAGACGAGGTCAAATGTAATATGTTGTTGGTGAATAAGTTTATAAATGAGATGTCCGACATTAAAAAGGATGTGAAAGTATTAGAGGAGCGCATAGAGATGCAACTTATGATGATTAACAATGATGAATATGTCCTCTTAAAGGGAGATGCTTTTAAGAGAAATTAGAGTCATGTTTATGATGCCAATGTAGTGGCATGTGTAAAAGAAGAACTGGAGAGGTTCTATCACCAAAATGGTATTGAACGGCGTTGTTTAAATTTCAATTGAATATGAGACAACGAAGATGGTTGGAGTTGTTCAAATATTATAATTTTGGTTTGAATTATCATCCAGGTAAAACTAATGTTGTGGCGGATGCTTTAAGCCCAAGGACTTTGCACCTGTCGGTAATGATGATTAAAGGGTTAGGATTAATTGAACAGTTCTGAGATATGAGTTTAGTTCGCAAGGTGGCACCAAAGGGTGTTCTGTTAGGAATCTTTAAAATTATCAATGGTTTTTTGGACAATATCAAAGAAGCCCAAAAGTTAAATGTGAAACTGGTAGATTTGGTGGTTGGACTCGATCAGTTTGAGAATGATCATTTCAAGTTAGATGCGCAGGGTGTGTTGAGATTCCGTAATCGAATTTGTATTCCTGATGATGTGGAGATGAAGAAAGTAATTATTAAGTTAGAGAATGCTTAACCTTCGAGTAAGGCTAAGTGAGTGTAATGTGGATTATGTATTATGTTTAGCGTTGGTGTCTTATCAACAAGATCGAATGAGAGGGATATTATGGGAGTATTTGTAAACCTCATTGGAAATTATTGGTTTATGGTGCGCTAGGTGACTCGAGTACAAGGTCTAAAGGAACACAATTATAGTTTGATAATGATGGTTTATACTCCATTATGGTTGTCGGCTATCTATTGACAAATTGAGGAATTAATGACCCTTAATCTCTTGTTGATAGTAGACGAGATCGTGTTGGATGGTATAGATTTATCTTGTTATCTTAATGGTGTGTAAAGTGATTGATGTTATATCGTAAGAATAGTCGCTCACCAGTTTGTGTGAATTAATAGAGGAGTGACTAGGAAAGAATTGAGACATATTGAATAAGTCGGAGTAGTGAGTTATATGCGAACTAACGTCGCAAAGTGAAAGATTGAAAATATCAAGTGAACAACTATTTTTTTGGTGGATGTCAAAGAAAGTCTGAAACTAGATTGAAACTTGTGAACTAGATAGTTGATGGAAATTTTAATGAGGACGGTGACTTAAGATGGATTATCAGAGTAGCGCAGCTGAAGCATGATGTGGCACAGTTGCTATGCGTGTACGACTCGTTAGAAGTGAAGGATTAAAACATCAGAAGCCTATGGGAATGATGTGTCTTAATCTACATGCTTGATTTGGTGGATTGCGGATATAGAGATGTTGTGCCATGGCACTATGTTTACTAGTAAATGTTTGCGGATTTTATAAGATTGTTGTGGATTGTTGGTTGACGGTGAGCTATGGGTATGCTAGTTGAGTTATACAGTAAAGTTGATGTTATAATGATTTTGTTATCGTTATTGAGATGTTATTGTTGATTTCCCTAAGTAAAGAATGATACTTCATACTATGACGAAGTTGATTATGTTGGCTATGTTGATGTCACTATATGAGTGATACGATGATATGAATAGAGTTATTGATATTTTGTTGATAATTGACGCACACACACACACACACACACACACACACACACACACACACACACACACACACACACACACACACACATATATATATATATATATATATATATATATATATATATATATATATATATATATATATATATATATATATATATATATATATATATATATATATATATGGGAATGAAATTGTGTATGTGTTTTGGTGTTGAAAATGTTGTTAAGATGATAATGTGATGTTGTATATCCAAGTATAAGTGTGTTACCACATTAAACGGTGATATGTCAAAATATTTTTCAAGTGGTTGATTAGGTGTTAACGATTATGTCGCGAGGGTGTTAAATGATTAGCATGTATGTATTTGATTTAAATCGTGTTGAGTTATTGTTATGTCGGGAAAGTAGCTGTCGAAGTGTTGCCAAATGCGGCTTGGGGATCAGGAAGTTAAATGCGAAATTCGCGTTGAGGGTGGAAGTATCAAGTAGATTTTCTAGGACAAAAATATTCTAAGTGGGGGAGAGTTGTAACGCCCGATATTTAATTAATTATTTAATTAAATATTTTCGAATTATTTGTTGAACTTGTTGGAATTGTGATATGTGGTGATAAGTTGCTAAGTTTTTATTAGTTGAATTATTAGTTGGTTAATTAGTTGGTTAATATTAGTAATATATTAAACTGATATAAGATTAATTGTTGGGCTTATTTAAGGGGTCGTACGTAGTAAAGGTGGGGGTGTGAGAATTAGACCCAATAAGAATTAAAAAAATGAGGTTAAGTTTATGATATAAGAAAGTTAGGTTATCAGTGAAAGAGGAATAAGGTTTTGGAGGTTCTTGGGAGAGTACGTAGAAGTTGCAGAATTGCAGAGAAGAGGAAAAGAGGCAAAGGTTAAAAATTTTGGCAAGGATAGGTTTAATCGAAGAATTATAGAGCAGTCTCCAATTTAAGGTAAGGGTGGGGTTCTGACTCTATAACAGGGTATATGATAGATGATATATGGGGAATTAGTTCATATGAAAAATCTCTTCAGTAAGTGTAAACAATGTTGAGTATTGTGTTGAATTATTGTTGTGTTCTTGTTGTGAATCTGTATAAAATTTGTTGTCTATGAACACTGATATTTTTGCAATGTTTTATTGCTGTTAATCTAAGGTAAAAAAATGAGTATTGGAATCGATTACAGAGAATTTTGCGTAGGAGAAAAACTGGAAACTGGAAAGCTATACGGTACCGAGGGGCACACAGACTGTGCCGGATGGCACAAAAAGTAAGTGTGCCGAGGGGGACACCCTTGTGCCGAGGGGCACATTATATTATGAAGGGTGTGTCGAGGGGCACACCATGTTTTTCAAGTATATCACTTAATTGTATAGTGTGTTATTTAATAGGAAGCTGATTAATTAATTTAGTACAAACAGTACATGAATATATTTAATAGAAAGTGAAGAAGTTACAGAACTTATATATTTAGCAGAATATTCTTATATCAGTAAATTAATTAGCAGAGTAGTAAATTAGTAAAGTAGATTTAGTAGCCGTAAATAATAGAATATTAATACATAGCAGAACTGGTTTATAGCAGAGATGGTTAGTATGAAAATCGTAGAGTTGGTATTTAACAGAGCTAATTAGTTGGATACTTTAGCAACAGTAACAGAGAATTAATTATAGCAGAGTTAATTTAATGGAGTTGGTATATGTATATAGCAAAGTTGAATAATAGTGTAGTATTAAGTTGTCAGAAAAATAATAATGAATATTAGTATAAAGTAGAAATAATAAAACTTTTAGTCGATAAGTAATTAGCAGGATTTAGTCGATTTGTCCGAATAACTATACGAAATAATTGTTGTATATTTTAGTCGATACGGTGTGTTGAATACTTTGCTGAAAAATATGAATTGTAGGTGGTATTGGATTGTTAGGCTTATGGCCAATGTTGTTATCGTATTGATGTTGTTGTCGGATTACTATTGTTTATATGTTATTATTGTTGTGACGTACTAAGTTGTAGGCTTATGCCAATGTTGCGTTAATTGTTGTTGTTGAAATATCAAGTTGTAGGCCTATGGCCAGTGTTGAATTATTATTAAGTGGTTGTTGAATTGTTGTTAAGTTGTAGTTGAATTATTGTTGTTGTTGTGTTGTTGAGTTGCTGTTAAGTTGTAGTTGAATTGTTGTTGTGTTGTTGTTGAATGGTTGATGTTGTAGTTGTTGTTGTCGCATGTATAGTGTCGCGCGCGATCGCCGTCGTCAAAGAGACGAGCAGACATGAACTAAATTGCGACAATAATGATAGGAAAAGAGATATAGCGGTAAATATTTGATATTTAAGTCATCAATTGACTTATCTCAACATAATGAAGTCGCCACAAAACTTTATTGTTTCCAAAGGGAAATTGGAAAAAAGCGAACAAAACCCACAATGAAATAAATGATCAGAGATCGAGGTACGAGGGTCGGTTATGAAAATGGGAAAGTGTTAGCATCCTAAGAATATACGGTACTCCACATGACCCACTTTGTTTGGTTTCTTTTGAAAGGTCTGTTATATAAAGGTTTACTTGCTAAAGGAAAAGAATGAATGTTTATTTGCAAACAAAAGAAAATGAAATGTTTTTTACTATTTTTATTGCTCGCCTTGGGTCATAGGACTTATTTCGTACGTACTCCATCGTGCAATGGGAAAGTCAGACCACCATAGTTAGGCTAGAAAAAACTTGTTTATTGATTGATTTTAAACGAAGAGACAAGTCGTCATTGTTAGGAGAGAAATCTCGACTAACGCCCACAAGGTGTGGGAAAGATGTACCCTGCATCAGCAAGAGTGAGGGTTTGAGAATGCCTCTAGCCCTCAAGTGGAAAAGTCGAAACCTTTATAATCACGGGGATAGGATAATGTTGCTCGACTATCAATGAATCATGTCTCATCTTGAAAAAAGGTTTGAATGGTAAAGGTGCTCGAGCGCACAAAAGAGTTTGAATGTGTTGAAGTGTTTTTGTTAATTTTGAAAGATGTCAAAGTATGATTAAATGAATTGAAGTTTGTTTAAAGAAAAGAAGTTTTAAAAGAAAAGGCACTCGACAAAGTCGAGGTTTATTATGAAAGAGGTTCGAGTTTTAAAAATGAGAAGTATTTTCAAAAGGAGGGAGAATATTTTTGAAATTAAAGAAGATGGGAGGAGATGAAGGGACTATTCTAAAACATGAGGTAAAAGCTAAGGAAGAGAACCTTCTAACCAACAAGAAGCCAACACTTGACATTATGAGTCAATATAGAATTCTCATTCTTTGGATTGAAACCAAGCAAGGATACTAAACCTCTTGTGAAAAACAAGCTTTAATTGCATTAAGTCTTCACAAAAATTGGGCAGAGTAACGGCTGTATACAGATGAATTCCAGATTATAGATAAATCATGTAACCATAATAACCTGCACACAAAACAAACAAACAACCCAATGTCTTGGGGTAAACCCCAAGAACCCCAGACAAAATATCAATTAAAGTCACAAGGTCTCCAACATAAGTCATGGTTTCTATTCCTAAGTCCAAGAAGTTCAATACTCCATAATGCCAAGGATAGTAACCAAATAGTCCAAGTATCATTAATGTTTTTTATGGTTCATGTTGATTATTAAGTATCTTCAAAAGGAAAAGAAATGCTCAAGTGAGCAAAATAAAAATGACATAAAAGTAAATGCTCAAGTGAGAAAAGATGAAAATAGCATGAAATGTAAATGCTAAAGTAAAATGGGGCATAAAGTAAAGGGCATAAGATAAAAGCATAAAATAAAGTCAATTGTTAGAAGTTAATGGTTAGTTGGATGACCATCTTGAAACTTGCATTTGGAACTCATTAGAGGATTGGTAGAACCAAAGCCTCTCAACAACAAGTTGCATTTTCTTTTTGTCAAGTATATCATCCATTTAAGAATCCTCAAAGCAACATTTAATGATCAAGGATGTTTAAGTGATCCGCTTTGACCAAAATTGATGAAGATTCATTGGAGGATTGGTAGAATCAAAGCCTCCTAACAATGAATCTGAAGGTTATTGGACCAAAGGGTTCAAATTAACATAATTGGGCTTGCAAACATAATTTTGGACTACGAATGATCATTTTCTCGAATCGGGACAAAATTTAACGCTATGTTAAGCAATCGTAAATGGTTTATGTAGAAGTCACATCTATTTTGAGGCGGTCAATAGCAATCTATGTACTTCATGTATGGATAATGATATAGAGATAATCATCCCATAACATGTAGCACAGATGAAAAAGAATGAGATAAGATGATGAGGGAGGGGAATGATAAGCTAATTTGGATCACTACCTCGAATTTCTTTCATCTTTAAATTTAATCACTCATTTCGATGGATTAAAGTACTAAATATATCATTAATCCAAAGCACCAAAAATGAATTAGATAATTCACTCTTTGGTAAATTTGAATTGATGAACATTTATCCAACTTCATCTACACCCAAAGTCCATTGAATTTAAAGAGAAATTGGACATTTCAAATTATAATCCAAATCAACAATCAAAAGGAGTGAGTAGAAAAAGAGAGATGGATCAAAACAGCCCCAAAACAAGGCAAAAAATACATGTTTATCCTGTTACAATCGATTTCACTACTGATGCAATCGATTTCATCAGTGTTTTTTTTCCAAAAAAACATGAAATTTTTGTTGTGACAATCGATTGCACTTTTATAGAAATTGATTGCACCCTGTTAAAATCAGAAAATCAGCATTTCAAAAGACCAAATTCTTGTTCAAACTATCCATCAAACACCTTGTGATCATGGATCCAATTGAGCACGAAAATTCCATCAAATTATGAGAAAATATCACCAATGGAATCACAAAACAATGCTCAATGAATCACACCCAAAGATCAACAAGAGATCAAATTGTGAAAGATGAAAAATCTAACTTACCAAAGGAAGATCTAGAGAATTATCAAAACAACTTCAAGAAGTTGCTTCAATTCAACCCCAAGAATCAATTGCCCTAGTTTGGATGTAGAGAATTGATGAAGAAAAAGTGTTTGGATGAAGGTTTAGCTCAAAGATTAGTAAGCTTCAATGCAAAGCTTACTAACTTTTTTTTGAAATGGAGCTTTGAGTGAATTTGGTAGATGGAGGGAATTGAGAGATTTTTTAGCAAGGTGGATTTGGCTATCAAAAGCTTGAGATTTGAATGAAATGAAGGCTCTATTTATAGAGTTTAGGCTTGGGATTAGTGGTGGTTTGGTTATTAATTCTTGGAGCCAAAATTTGAATTAATAATATATCTTTCAAAAATTTGAGCCAAAATTTGAAATATTGATATATCTTTCAAAAATGAAAAATTGGAGCCAAAATTTGAATTAATGAAATTTCTATCAAAAAATGAAGAAAAATTAGAACCAAAATTGACAAGCTTGAAATTGCTGTTTTTTTTCAAATTTTCACCCTGTGCAATTGATTGCACTCTAGGAGCAATCGATTGTACAGTGAATTTTTTTTAAATATTACGCAAAATGCACTCTGTGCAATCGATTGCACTCTAAGTGCAATCAATTGTATAGTGAAACAAAATGAAATTTTTTTTAATTATTTTCCTTTGCAAATAAAGATATTAGGAAAATAATATCGAAAAACCTTATTTGTCAGATGCTTTGACTCGGTACCTATAACGTCCCAAACTGCCTTCTGGTGCCTTCTGGATTACCAACTGACCCCACAAACTAACACGGGTCTTTTCAGCGTATTTTATCCTCACTCACACGCTTTATGGGAAACTTCCCAGAAGGTCACCCATCCCAGAATTACTCCAAGTTAAGCACGCTTAACTATAGAGTTCTTATGAATGAGCTACCAAAAAGAAGATGCATCTTGTTAGTATAGGTAGTACAATTAATCCTTATAAGTCTTCTTTCAACCATGCAGTTCCATAGCTGCATAGCCTTTGGATCCCTCTCATTCTGATGTGGTGACCACCTTTGTCCTCTTAGGCCTCGGGTGTAACATACGGTGCAACCACTCCTCGCCCCTTTTCGGCCTCGAGTGTTACAGTACCTACAAAACACAAATATACAAAGACAAAGACAAATGTTTTTTTTGTATTTTGATTAGAAGTTAGTCAACAACACAAGAGAAAACTTAAAGATAGGATGCAAATGTGATGAATGAAGCTATTTATTAATGATTGTGATCAAATGACAAAATATGATATGAAAATGCGATTGAAAAAGTTACGGGCGAAATTTAGGGTACAACAACTACCCCTATTTAATTATCTTTCTGCCAGATAGGCGGAAAGTAATTAAATACAAACAGACCTGAATTTCGTCCCTGATGCGATGAGATGATAGCATATGTTATGAATGAATGCATGGACTCTTTTTTGACACTTTTTTTTTAATGATGTATGAGATGAGCTAGACTCTGTGGGAATATGGAAAGACTCAAAATTGGAAACTTATGGTAGTTCAAATGAAATGATGTGGAAAGACACGCTAGGGAAACAACAAGATATTTCTGGATATCTGTCAGGGCGACAAAGAGTAACCATCAATACTTGGAAAAAAGAGATAAAACCCGAGAAGGCAAGCAGCGACATCCAAGATTGGCATTGAATGAGGAGAGAAACTTTTTGGAAAAGACAATCAGAAGCATCTAGAATAACATTAGATGTGGGATGAGACCAAATCTGAAGTTACATCAGAGTCGTCCAGGAAAGATACTGGACGGAAAAGAAACATGACATCTAATATTGGCTTTGAATGAAGGGAGAACTCAACGTCTAATAGTGGCTTTAGACGAGAGAAAAGATCACAACATCTAATATTGGCTTTGGATGAATGGAAAACTCAACTTCTAATAATGGCTTTAGACGAGAGAAAAGATCACAACATCCAATATTGGCTTTGGATGAATGGAAAACTCAGCATCTAATAATTTCTTTAGACGAGAGAAAAGATCACAACATCCAATATTGGCTTTGAATGAGTGGAGAACTCAACGTCTAATAATGGCTTTAGACGAGAGAAAATATCACAACATCCAATATTGTCTTTGGATGAAAGAAAGGGGAATAATATCCAATATTGGCTTTGGATGGAAACAAAAGATCCTGACATTCAATATTGGCTTTGAATGAAAGAAAATATGGTGGCATCCAATATTGACTTTGGATGGAAGCAGAAGATCATGGTATCCAATATTGTCTTTGGACAACAAAAGATCATGGCATCCAATATTGGCTTTGGACAGCAAAAGATCAAGACATCCAATATTTGCTTTAGACGGCAACAAAGATAACAACATCCAATATTGGCTTTGGATGAAAGGAAAGGTAACAACATCCAATATTGGCTTTAGATGGAAGAAAAGATGGTGACATCCAATATTGGCTTTGGATGAAAGAAAGGATCGCGATATCCAATATTGGCTTTAGATGGAAGAAAAGGTAACAACATCCAATATTGGCTTTGGATGGAAACAAAAGATCATGACATCCAATATTGGCTTTGGATGAAAGAAAGGATCGCGATATCCAATATTGGCTTTGGACAGCAACAAAAGATCATTGCACCCAATATTGGCTTTGGACAGCATGGGGAAACATGATACCCAATATTAGAATTGGTTGAAAGAAATACAGCTCATCCAAGATTAGCATTGGAAGAAGGAGAGAAACAGCTCATCCAAGATTAGCATTGGAATAAAGAGAGGAACAGCTCATCCAATATTACCATTGGACGAAAGAGAGAAACAACCGAACTGACATCTGTTTTGGTGGGTACCAACTAAGTTGGACTTTGATCTCAAGGTGACATGTCAACTACAACAAGACCTCGGGAAATGAAAATGAGGATGAAGCACTCTTGTTATGCATTATGTATGAGTTTTGTTATGCGTGATATGTGAATGATCTATGCATGTAATGTAGACGTATACGACAATGGAATTTGACTCTTTTGTGGAGGTAAGATTGAAAGTTTGATCCCTCAACACAAAGAACTCTGCCAAATTTGCTTGGGAAGAAAATATCCTAAACCCAAATTTGTTACACTTGTAAACTGTATTGAACTGATGATCTTTTGAGGAAGGACATGGAGAGCTGCTTGGGGATTTGTCCCAGATTAGCTGACTGATGAGGATAAACTGATCATGGCTTCAATCGAAAGTTGCTAGAAATGAGATGATCATAGCTTTAGCTCTGAAATGACTGTTGGAGATAAACAGATCATGGCTTCAGTTCTTGAGATGATTGTTGGAAATAAACTGATCATGGCTTCAGTTCTTGAAATGACTGTTGGAGATAAATTTATCATGGCTTCATCTCTGAAATATTTATTGGGATAAACTGATCATGGCTTCAGTTCTTGAAATATTCGTTGGAATAAACTGATCATGGCTTCAGCTCTGAAATGACGGTTGGAGATAAACTGATAATGGCTTCAGCTCTGAAATATTTATTGGGATAAACTGATCATGGCTTCATTTCTTGAAATATTCGTTGGAATAAACTGATCATGGCTTCAGCTCTGCAATGACTGTTGGAGAGGAATGCCCCAGCACGATTCTTGAAAATGATCTTCTGGCTAACCAATTCTGAGAAAACTCGCACTGAGCAACAAATCTTGAACTGATTCACAAATGGACCTGGAATATACTTGCCCCTGATAGGATCATTGACCAAGTTTCTCAGCTGTTTGAAATTCCTTGACGAGGAAAGCTTGTTTGCAAGCAAAATTGTTTATTCAAACATGGTAATTTTAATGCAAAGTTCATGCAAAAGTTTTTGAATTCAAAAATCATTTTTGAAATGATATTATTGATGTATAGAAAATGCATCACTGGTTAAAACACATTGGTTTATACTTTTAAAGTGAAAGCAAAGGTATGATACCAAAACAAATGATTCGCAAAAGATCTTAGGAGTCAGTTTACGCAACCTTGTTGTAGTATGCTTTCAAAAGAAACCTGGCTTCAATTAGGTCTTTTGAGGGTTGTAACGTGGTCTGGTTCACGGCTTAAGAAATAAAGGATAAAGACTCAAAGTTTATTTGTACCCAACCCAATCTCCGTGATGTTCTCCAGTCCTACGTTCAGTTAATTCAGAATATGAATTCAGGTTCCAAGATATTTTAGAATTGCACTGATGGTAGCAATGACGATGATTCAGAAGCTAAGGAGTTTTTGAGAATGACAATCACTTATTCTTATATCATTTTGCTATTTTGAAGACTTTTGTCAACTCTGGTGAAGAATTTTGAGGATTTGAATACCTCTTCTAATTGAATTTATTATTCCCAACTTTTTCCTGAACTGTTTCATTTGGAATTATAGTCAGCGGGATGCCCCAGTTTTTTGCCTAAGTCTCCTTCATAGGTTTTGACTTAACGGGATTTTTCTTTTGATTTTTCTTTTCATTTCATTTTTATTTTTTTGAAAGATAATGACTGCCTTGCTCAATGATTACGGGGAACCATCTTTGTCATTTTTGTTTGAGAGCATCTTTGACACTTCTTACTGTGTGCAAAGGAAAGCTTGATCACGACCTTTATTAAAAGGTGTCTTGCACGATTTCTCTTGTAATTGAATGCACAGCCAAATTAACTAAGAACTACCCATCCCCAGGTTAAGATTGTGGGTTTTTTTGTATAGAAAGAAACTCCAACTTCTAGGCTCAAAGGGGTGAACGAGGGATTAACTTCCTTATTTCTCTGGTGTTTGGGAGCTGTAACAATGCCTATGCATCCTCAACAAAGTTTTATTCGAAAGCATACCAGCAACAATTATGGGTGTTTCATTTTCATCATCCTCCCTCAAATCTTTGCATAAACAAAAATTTGATAAAGAAAGTAAACAAGAGAAATATATTTGAAAGCAGTAAATGAAAATGATTTGAATCAAAACATTGCAATGCTCATTTCATTAAACTTAACATGAAAGTACAAATAGAATTTGAAAGGAACAATTTCAACATAAACAAAGGGAAAAATGCAAACAGAAAGAAAGATGGCCTAGTGACTAATCAGTAACAAGGATGAGTTGTCCTATCTAAAACACTGGCTTTAGGAAGTGACTTGAGGGTACCCCGGCTTAGTCTTCAGCCACTTTGTTTTGGTAAAGGATTGTCGATAACATTAGGACCCGCCTCTTTGAAAATGAGAATATTTGCTTTCACCAATTCTTGCACTATGTTTTTAAATGCATAGCAGCTTTCTAAATCATGACCGACAGCTCCCTGATGAAATTCACAATGAAGGTCAGATCTGAACCCGACTGGAGGAGAATTTCGAGGAATCAGAGGCCTAGTTGTAATTATTCCCTTCTGCACCATTGCAGGATAAAATTCAGTGTATGTCATAGGGATGGGATCAAATTGACCCCTATTCCGATTCTAATTATGTGCAGTATTCTGTTGTTAAGGAACCTGAACTGGTTGAGCATTGACTGCAGGAGTAACAACTGCTACTTGTGATTGATCAATGTATTGAGGCCTACAGCATGGTTCTCTTCTCTCAGTCGAGACAACATTAGCTTCTACCTTTTTCTTCTCCTGAAAGTTCCCAAGATATTTCTCTGCAGCATTAGAAGATTCAGCAGCTTTAGACACTTTAACATTCTTGATTCCCTCTTCTAATATTTGGCCAATAGTCACCAAGTCTGTGAAGCTGGAGGACACACTACCGATCATCTTCTCCCAAAATAAAGGGGATAAAGTATCCATGAACAAACCAGTTAGCTCTTTCTCTTTCAGAGGCGGTTCAACTTGAGATGCCAGTTCTCTCCATCATTGAGCATATTCCTTGAAAGATTCTTTCTCATTCTGAAACATATTTTGCAGTTGGCGATGATTAGGTGCCATGTCAAGGTTGTACTTGTATTTCTTTATGAAATCATCAACAAGATCTTGGAAGCATTGGATATGGCCTTTCTCAAGTCCCATATACCACTTCAACGAAGCTCCGCTCAGACTATCTTGGAAACAATGGATAAGCATCTTTTCATTCTTTGTGTAAGCAGACATCTTTCAAATGTACATCATCAAATGGCTTCTTAGATAAGTGTGCCCTCGGTATTTCTCAAATTCGGGAGTCTTGAAATTTGTAGGCATAACCAGATCAGAAACTAGGCACATGTTATTAGCATCAACACTGAAGAACTCATTTCCCTCCATAGCTCTAAGTCTCTTCTCTAAAGTATGATATTGTTCTTTGAACTCTTCCAACTCACAAAAGTATCCTTGACTCACACTTCAAGGACTGGCAGCATGGTACTCAAAGAGAGGGTTCCCAAAAGCAGCTTGTGTAGCAGGTTGACGAGAAGCAGTGTGAATGATTGGTTGAGGTTCAGTGGAAATCGAAGCTTGAAAGACTGGTCGAGAAGACTGGCCAACCATTAAAGTAATTGCAACAGGCAGAGAGTAGTTATGAGGAAACCCAAACTCTGACCATGTAGTAGATGTATGCTGGATAGGTTGAGTGTCAACAACAACAGTTGGGAATTCAGATATCATAGTCATTTGAGGTGGCTCTCCTTTGGAAATCTGGACTTGCATCATCTCATTAAGTTTGGCCATGCCTGACTTCAACTCATTGATTTCCATTATAACTTCCATGTTGTGTTATTCTTGGTTTTCCATTCTCAATCTGACAACAACTCTAGTCCCATAGTTATGTTGAGGAATCAGCTTGACGGTAGGCGACTAACTGGAAGAAAGAAGCAATTAGGAATAAGATTATGAACAACCTGGATGTATGCAACATGATACAGAGGATGCAAATGATATGCAATTCTTATGCAATGCAATGCACCGTAACAGGATCACACGGTTCAGAGTCACGAGCCTGGATTCAAAGGTACAACCCATAAGGTATGTGTGATCGGTGGATCTGGAACTGACTGTTTAACGCTGGTTCGCGAAATGTCGCGGAAGCAAGAGTCGCCACCGTCTTTTATTTTCTCCAAATGGAAAGGACAAAAGCACAGAAAAATTCCTTATAGAGATTGCTCTCGGTTCGGGAGGTAGATTATAGAAAGGGAAGGTGTTAGCACCCTTTCTATCCATGGTTATCCATGGGCTCTTAGATACTTGCTCATTTGTGTTTTCAAAATGGTTTGTTTGCTTTTCAACTGTGGGTTTTAAAAAAGTTTCTTTGAAAATTCCAGTTCGACTCTTGTATCGGTCCTCAAGAGTGTTTGAAAAATTGCTTTCGAAAGCTTTTTGAAAAGGTGTCGGTGTGAAAAGTATTTTTTTGATTTGTTTTGAAATTAGAGCAAGTATCTAGAGTCGTCTACCTACCCTAAGGAATTCGTCTGTGTAAATGTCCTTTAAAGTAGTGCCATCCCACCATTGAGAGGTAGGTAGCACCACCGTTGGAGGTGTTCGGGTCAATTCGATGTTCGGGACATGATGATCACCAGAGCAATGGGAAGACACCTTAGAAGCTACCCTCATGCCAGGTTCCCGGATCATGAGGACTTACTAAGACATCCTCTACTTGACGATCACCTTTCGAGGCAAGGCAACAGTGAGGCGTACCCTAGGGGTGGTGTGTGATTTGTGTGTCGTTTTCATTTATTTTTGTCTTTTGTCATGTCATTGGTGATCTAACGTTTGTTTTTAGTTTTGTCCATACATTCTTTCATGCCTTGATTAATAATTAAAAATGCGAGAAAAGTAAAAGTCTAAAGCTATTACAAAAGGCGCGGGTCCACATCGCCAAAGTTTCTCGAACCCGATTTGACAGAAAAATAAAGAATTAATGAAAATAAAGTGTGAGAAAATTAAAATGTTACAAGGCCTTGGGAGAGATACATAAATATTATAAGAAAAAGAAACAAGTATGCGCGAATTAAATCGAAACGAGGGCGTTGGACCCTTTTTTTGCAAAATTAAATTAAACGATGAATTAATTAAAATTAAAAAAAATGAAAAGGAAATGTTTTTGGTATTTTTTAGTATTTTAGGATTTTAATGAAAAAAGAATTAATTAAAATTAAACCTAATTCTACAATTTTTAATTTATTAAAAAAAGAAGATTAAAACCTAATATTAACCCTAATTAATTTACATGCAAATTTAATTACAAAAACAAATATTTAATTATTTTAATTATTATGAAAGAAAAATAAAAAAGGAATAAAAAACATTAATTAAACCCTATTTCTACATTTTTTAGATTTTTATTATGAAAATATTAAATTAAACCCTAATTTAATAACTAAATGAATTAATACAATTTATTTATGAAAATACTAAAATAAAATATTTATTATATTTTTTCTCTTTTTCTGATTTTTTATGGTTTTTGTGTATTATGAAAATAATAAATTAATTAAAAACAATAATTAAAAGAAGAATAGAAATAATGCAAAAAAATAAAATGGCAAACCTAGGGGGTCTGCCCCAAATTGGAGGGTGAAGCCTTAATAATTCAGGCCCATCAACCTTGGCCTGTTGGACTTTCGTGGCTAGCCTGTAGCCTTGTTGACTAGCGTGCACTGAACTCAGCAGATCAGGGCCTTTGATTTGATGAGATTAAACGCGTGGCATGCGAGATGGTGGACCACATGGTAACCTCCTTGTGTTGACGCTGCACAGGATAAGAATTGGAAGAAAAATAACATGAATGGACGGGGACCTGGGATCGAACCCAGGTCCTGAAAGTCACCACTACGCCTATTGGCCACTAGACCACTTTGCTTATCTGTAAATTAATACAACAAATAAATATAATAAAACAAAACGCATTGATACTTGGTTTTCCGCGCGAAAATTTAAACAGGCCAACCACCGTTCTACACATCATCATCTTCTTCCTTGGTTTGTTTTCCTGAAAAAAAGATAAAACATTGGCAACGGTTTTCAAACGTTGCTATAGGCATTATGTTAGAAAATAGCGAATAGCCATTGGATGCTCATAAATTAAGCGCGAGAGTTCCATTGTCTTCGTCCAAGCCTGCCAGTTTCAACCACGGCATTGTGATTTGCTAATTTTGCAGTACCAAGAAACCCCCAATTCGTAGCTTGTAAAACCCTAGAAAACAATAATGGCAGATCCGCCTATGGGTGATGAAAATTCAATTGGAGCACACCGTTAGCTTCAGAAAAGTCTCATTAGTACAAATCCATGAATAAAATGCAATGATATGGTCTAAATAATAGAATACGATTATGCAAAAAGAGTGATACAGTTCACCCTCGAATTACCAATTCTTTGAGTATGGGGCTAAGTTTTTGATTGGAATCGTTTACTGGCAACCCTGGCAAGCTAATGGAATAGGTTTTGAGGCTTGAATCGACCTGCAAGTGTGTTTTTAGATTTTTACTTTTTTGTGAAAAAGTCAAGTTTTGTTCTCTTGATATGGCGCAGCCTGGAGAGCAAAAGCATGAGGGTTTGCTTTGTATATATGTGTGGAACAATTAGGTCAAGGAATTTGATCCAAAAGATCCATGAATTGATGAAGGAATATTTGATTTTTTATGCCATAACTTTCAAATCTTTTTCATGCAATTTGAGCTCTCAATCATATCCAATCATCCTAATTCTTCCCTAATTTGCTTTGCACGAAATATTAGAGATATTATGTGCACAAAAAGATTTGGAACATTAGGTTTTATATTTTTCATATATTTAATTAATTTAAATGAATTATTATTAATAAAAATTCAAATAAATGAATAAAAAATGAAGAAATACTTCCCTTTGGGCCAAGTGGTCGTGCACATGCCTTGGATAATGAATTGTGGAAGAAAAATAGGCCCATTAGCAATTTTAGGTCATTTGAAGCAATGTTGACTTTTCAAAATATCCAAAAATTTCCCAACTTCCACAAGGCATAACTTGCTCAATTTTTAAGCTTTGCTCATGTTCTTGGACATTTTGGAAATGTCTTTGAGTCCTCTAACCAATTCCTTTGGTCCCATGTCATTTTGATTTACCAATCTCAAGTTATGGCCTTTGACTTATAGTCTCTTTTTGTTGACTTTTGAAAATGACCTATAATGTTGAAATTGATAACTTTTTGTGAGAGCATTTCTTGGACTTGAAGTATGAATATGAGTTGTAGGAAATGTCTTTCTATTCAAAATGAGCTTTGGATGGAATTTTTATGATAATCCATGTGAAAGTTATGCCCTGGTCAATTTACACTTGACTTTTTCAGCTGTCCAAATAAGGAAACTTTTGCATCTTGATGATTTTTGAGCCAGGCTTTGAGAATCATGATCAAGCATTGATCAAATGATGTTTGTGGCTTCAAAATGATATGTTGATCAAAAATTTAAACTTTTGACTGCCAAATGACCATTTTGCCCCTATAGTTGACTGTAGTGCAATTAGGTTTTTTGACTGTGCAATTTTGTGCTGAAAGTCTTGAAACTTGATATGAGGGTGCTTGACCATATTTGTAGGCATGTGGGACTTGATTGGACCTTTGGAAACTTCATTTTCTTGATCAGAACAAAAACCCTAATCTTGACTGTTTAGGAGACCCTTGCACTGTGCAACCCTTGGGGAATTTTGAAGCTTGACTTGGCAGTTTCTTGGAGAATATGGGAGGGAAAATTTTGGGGTACAACAGTTGCCCTTGTTCAATCTTCTTAGACCTGAGGATGCAGATTGGCTGACGTGCCTTTCTTAATCCGAGGGTAGAAGATGATTGAACACTAGAGTGCCCAGAAATTTGCGCTCACATAGTAGCAGTGTGATGGAAATGGGCTTATAGATGCCATTTGGAGATTGATGAATAGGATGATGGGCTTATAGATGCCATCTGGATGTTGATCGCGTAAGAGATTCCTTAGCGAGAACCTGCGTACCTGCAAAAGAAAAAAATGAGTACCTGACACGTTGCAGGAGTTAGTCTTCAGATGCTTGGTACAGATGTGTCCTGACTGGTTACAGGAGCTGAGTCTGGATCTTCAAAAGGTGATGAATGAACCAGGGGTGGTTACTACCTCAGTAGGAACGGTGAGAGAACCTTGGATGACTTTAGCAAACATTGAGACAATCTTGGTGGGAATTACCGTCTCCACAGGATCAGGGAGAGAACCATAGGCAATTATAATCTCAACAGCGGACGTTTGAGAAAAACCTGGAGTGGAATTATCGTCTCCGCACCGTTGGGGAGAGAACCATAGGAAATTATAATCTCAAAAGCGGACGTTTGAGAAAAACCTGGGTTGGAATTATCATCTCCGCACCGCTGGGGAGAGAACCATAGGAAATTATAATCTCAAAAGCGGACGTTTGAGAAAAACCTGGGATGGAATTATCATCTCCGCACCGCTGGGGAGAGAACCATAGGAAATTATAATCTCAAAAGCGGACGTTTGAGAAAAACCTGGAATGGAATTATCGTCTCCGCAGGGTCGGGGAGAGAACCATAGGAAATTATAATCTCAACAGCGGACGTTTGAGAAAAACCTGGGATGGAATTATCATCTCCGTACCGTTGGGGAGAGAACCATAGGAAATTATAATCTCAAAAGTGGACATTTGAGAAAAACCTGGATAACTTCTACTGAGTCTTCATCAGAAAAATCTATTTGGGGTCGATTTAGCTGGACTAGAGAAGGCCTTGGACTGGATAAGAAATCTTTGGAGTCGATTAACTGAACCGGTCTAGGTCTTGAAATATGATGGAGAATTTAGCTGAATCTTTCCTGAAAGGTAAAGGTCAGTGCAATGCATGATATGGATCAAGCGATGATGTTCTCAACATAAATGAGATTTGTATGATATGATGCGTCTATGCATGCTATAATGATGTATGTGATGTTTTATGAATGTGTTTTTCGTCTAGGAAAGTAAATCCTTGACGGGTGCCGGGAAGTCACTCCTGGGCTGATGTTGAAGAATAGATTTCGCTTCCGCTGGGGATGATAGCTGCAAGAATACCGATAGGAGAAGATAACTCCGTTGGGGAATAAACTTGGCGAATGGAATATTCTGCGGGGAGAAGTACTCTGACGATCTTGCTGGGAAGCAATACTCTGTGGGGAGAGAGATACTTTGCTGGGTTGTTGATAATAGCTTGCTGGGGATATCTTTGCTGTATCGGAAGTGTTAATAGACTTCGCTGGGGTAAAGAAATAACTATGTTGACGACGACCTTTCTGTGGCTTTTGGTTGAGGATAACCCAGTTATATCCTGTTAAGGAAATAACTCTTTGAACAAAGCCGGACGACGCATTCGTGCTCTGCAAGGGATAAGCTTCCAGAATCTACTGGGGATAAGCTTACTGCTTGGGGAGATGAATTCCAACCTTCCTGGGGAACTGGATTGGACTCTCCTGGGGAAGTTTTGAACTGCGGGGGAAGTGATTCCTTTGAATGTTTGGTATACCGCCGGGGAACAATCCTTAGGTCAAGACTGCTGGGATGCTTTGTTAAGAATATATGTATACTACTGGGGGATGTTGAGATCTACTGGAGGATACTCAACTTCCTTGAGATTTGATAACTCTGCTTGAGGAAGAATGCACTGACTAGCTGACTCACTCTCTGGGGAATTAAGATGTGCTGGTTATGTTCTTTAGCTGAACCTACCTTGGTACCTCGGAGGACAGAACAATTAGATCGCTTAGACAACTCTTTATTGCCCCTGTTTCTAATGTTACCTGTAATTAATCCTTTGTTTCGTATGCAAATATTTATGAGTTAGCAAATTATTGTCAATGCATATATCACAAATTGAACCTTGGACGTTCTTCGCAAAACAAAACAGAAAAAAAAGAAAAACAGTTGGCACGTTTTAACTGAAAAATATATTTGCATTGATTTTGAATGGCCTGAAAATAGGCGTTTTGTGTACAAGAGGCTGACGTCCTAGTAAGAGGACGCCGCCGAATCAAAAGAATTTATACAAATTTTGTACAAAAGAAAATAAAACAGCTGTGTGAAATGAATGATCCCACTGGGTTTCAACTCTGCCATTGCCTTTATAACTCTGAGCGTCTCATCACTTGATGACCTAAACGAAGATGAAGCTGACTGATTGATGCCGTCTGAACTTGATATAGATACCGGATTCTGGATGCAAAGTGATCCAATGAGACATAGTATTACGCTTTATCCCTAATTTTTGCCTGGACCGCCCTTTCGGGTTTTCAGTCCACCGGGATACCCATTTTTGCCCAAGCCGCCTTTTCAGGTTTTCGACTTGCCGGGTGTACAGATTTTTTCATTTTCATCCCCTCATTTTGCCCGAACCCTTTTGGTTCGCCGGGAAGCCCTAATTTTTGTCTAGGCATGTCAGCCTAGTGGGTCTTTTTATGCGTAGTATCTTTTTACTATGTCTGCATTGGCAGGGTGAGGAAGGTCGTCACCATCCATGTTGGTCAATATCATTGCTCCTCCTGAGAACACATGTTTAACCACAAATGGCCCTTCGTACGTAGGGGTCCATTTGCCCCTGGGATCACTCTGAGGAAGGATGATTCGCTTGATTACCAGATCCCCAACTCGATACTCCTGTGGTCTGACCTTTTTGTTAAATGCCCTGATCATCCGTTTCTGATATGTCTGACCATGACAGATAGCAGCAAGTCTCTTTTCATCAATGAGGTTGAGGTGATCAAGTCGTGTCTGGATCCAATCATCTTCGTTCAGATTTGCATCCTTCATTATCCGGAGAGAGGGTATTTGTACTTCGATCGGTAAGACTGCCTCCATACCATAAACCAAAGAGAAAGGAGTTGCCCTGGTTGACGTCCTAGCTGAGGTACGGTACCCATGTAGAGCGAACGGTAACATCTCGTGCCAATCTTTATAAGTCACTGTCATCTTCTGCACGATTTTCTTGATGTTCTTATTTGTTGCTTCTACAGCCCCATTCATCTTCGGTCTGTAAGGAGAAGAATTGTGGTGCTGTATTTTGAACTGTTCGCAGAGCTCAGTGCTCATCTTGTTATTCAGACTGGTACCGTTATTTGTAATAATTCTCTCTGGGACGCCGTACCGACAGATCAGGTTATGCCGAATGAACTGTGCCACAACAGTCTTGGTTACCGTAGCATAGGATGCTGCTTCGACCCACTTCGTAAAATAATCAATCGCTACCAGGATGAAGCGATGCCCATTAGATGCCGTAGGTTTAATCTCACCGATCATGTCTATGCCCCACATTGCAAACGGCCAAGGCGCAGTCAGAACATTCAGGGGAACTGGAGGAACATGCACCTTGTCTGCGTAAATCTGGCACTTATGGCATGTCCTGGAATGTTGGTAGCAGTCAGCTTCCATTGTGGACCAGTAATATCCTGCCCGTAGGATCTTCTTAGCCATAGTATGCCCACTGGAATGTGTACCAAAGGTCCCTTCATGTAGCTCTTCCATGACCCTTTCTGCTTCAGTCTTATCTACACAACGCAGTAAGGTTGAATCATGGTTCCGTTTGTACAAGATGCCGTTGCTAAGGAAGAACTTTGCTGCGAACCTCCTCAGGAACTTCTTATCATTGACAGATGCACCTTCAGGGTATTCCTGAGCTTCCAGATATCTCTTCACCTCATGGTACCAAGGTTTCTCAGTTACCAATTCAGTCTCGAGATCACAGCAGTATGCCGGTTCGTCCAGTTTCCAGATGATGATCCGGGGAGCCTCATTATCCCATTTAACTTTGAACATAGAAGCCATTGTAGCTAACGCGTCCGCCAACTAATTCTCTTCTCTTGGAAAGTGTTCAAAGGTTATCTCTGTAAAGTGGGGGATCAAGGTCAACACACATTCTCTGTAAGGAATAAGATTCGGATGTTTCGTATCCCACTCTCCTTTGATCTGATTGATCACAAGAGCGGAATCTCCGAAGACACTCAGAAACTTAATCCTTAGGTCGATCGCAGCTTGAAGACCCATGATGCACGCCTCATACTCCGCCATGTTGTTGGTACAATTGAAACATAGCCGGGCAGTGAGCGGAGTATGAGTGCCTTGAGGAGATATGATTATGGCGCCGATACCGTTTCCCAAAGCATTGGAGGCTCCGTCAAAGTGCATAGACCATCGGGATCCTGGTTCAGGTCCTTCATCCGGTCCAGGTACTTCACAATCAGTCACTATCATGATGCTTTCGTCTGGAAATTCAAAGTTCATTGACTGATAGTCAGCTACGGCCTGATGTGCCAAGTGGTCTGCCAATACACTTCCCTTGATGGCTTTCTGGGTTGTGTACTGAATGTCGTATTCCGTCAAGATCATTTGCCATCTTGCAATTCTCCCAGATAGAGCAGGCTTTTCGAATATGTACTTTATAGGATCCATCTTTGAGATCAACAAGGTAGTGTGAGTCAGCATATACTGTCTCAGCCGGCGAGCAGCCCATACCAAAGCGCGGCAAGTTTTCTCAAGCAGTGAGTATCGGGTCTCACAGTCGGTAAACTTTTTTCTAAGGTAATAAATGGCATGCTCTTTTCGGCCAGACTCGTCATGCTGCCCCAGCACACACCCCATTGAGTTGTCAAGCACTGTTAGATATAGTATCAGAGGTCTCCCTTCAACCGGTGGCATAAGGATGGGTGGTTCTTGGAGATACTCTTTGATTCTGTCGAAAGCAGCCTGACATTCATCATTCCAACGTACTACCTGATCTTTCTTCAGCAGCTTGAAGATTGGCTCACAGGTAGCAGTTAGGTGTGAGATGAACCGAGCAATGTAATTCAGGCGTCCTAGAAAGCCTCTGACTTCCTTCTCTGTCCTAGGAACTGGCATCTCTTGAATAGCTTTAACTTTAGCAGGGTCCACTTGAATACCCTTATCACTTATGACGAAGCCTAGCAACTTTCCAGATCTTACCCCGAAGGTGCACTTGTTCGGGTTCAACCTCAGCTTGTACAGTTTCAACCGGTCAAACAACTTCTGCAGATGATCTAGGTGCTCTTCCTCAGTCTGGGACCTTGCGATCATGTCGTCCACATACACTTCTATCTCATGATGGATCATGTCATGAAATAAAGCAACCATGGCACGTTGGTAGGTTGCCCCAGCGTTCTTTAGTCCAAATGGCATGACCTTGTAACAGAAGGTGCCCCACTGAGTAACAAATGTAGTCTTTTCCATGTCTTCAGGTGCCATCTTGATCTGATTGTAACCTGAAAAGCCATCCATGAAAGAGAACACCTTGTGCTGAGCTGTATTATCCACAAGGACATCAATGTGAGGTAGGGGGAAGTCATCTTTGGGGCTGGCCCTGTTCAGATCCCTGTAATCGACACACATTCTGACCTTACCGTCCTTCTTAGGTACCGGCACCACATTAGCAACCCACTGAGGGTAAGAAGTCACTGCAAGGAACCCAGCATCAAACTGCTTCATAACCTCGGCCTTGATCTTCTCAGACATCTCTGGACGCATACGGCGGACCTTTTGCTTAACCGGAGGGAAGTCTTCCTTAGTTGGCAAGTGATGGACCACAATATCGGTATCCAACCCGGGCATGTCTTCGTAGGACCAAGCAAAGATCTCCATATAATCATGCAGCATTTGAGTCAACCGTTGCTTCACGCTGAGCTCTAGGTTGGCACCAATCTTTACCTCTTTCCTGTCTTCTTCAGTACCCAGGTTTATTGTTTCCACTGGCTCTTCATGGAGTTGAATTGCCCTCTCTTCCTGAAGCAACAGTCTTGCAAGCTCGCCAGGCACTTCGCAATCATCTTCACCTTCGTCTTCGGCTAAGTTGATCGGATTTTCGAAGTCATAACTGGCAATAGCAGGGTCGTTATCAGTGAGATCCAGAGTGGATCGAAACCTGTATGAGTGAGTGTGTGTGTAAATACAGCTGTTTTGAAATATATGTAAAGGAAAGAAAGACAGGAAAGGAGCACAAGATTTGTAATGCGAGAAAACGTCCAAGATTTTCATTCATGATATATGAAATGACAATTTATATGCCCTCACAAATGAAACCACGGTGCCTCGGGTAAGACACCGGGCCATAGAGTTTATTTATTGTTTATTACAAATAGCAAAAACATAGGAATTCATTACTTAGTAACAAGAGAAACAGATAGATTGTCCTTTGCACTCCAATTGTTAAGTCCACTGTCGGTTGCCGGGTAGATCCAGCTATCAAACTCAGCTTCATCCACTTCATCTTCGTCCCCAATAGCATTCACTCCATGAGCTGGCAGGGGAGCTGTCACTACATTAGGCTTCTCAAATGCCTCAAATTGTACCTCTTTGGCGTCAATAAGATCTTGCAGCTTGCTCCTTAATGCCCAACAGTCATCAGTGGAGTGCCCCGGGCTATCTGAATGGTAAGCACAACGAGCATTCGGGTTGTACTTAGGAGATGTAGTATTGGGGAACTTCGGCGCCTCTCTGACAGTCACTAAGTTGGTTGAGAGCAACTGTGGTAAGATCTGCGACAAGGTCATGTTCAAACGGGTAAACTCTCTCCGAGGTCTTTCAGCCCTTTGAGGATTGGTCGGCCGAGGAGCGGCAGCAGGCTTGGCAATCGTTACCGCACTGACAGATTGGCGGCGCTCAAATCTTTCTGATCTCCGAGAGCCATATACAGCACTAGCCTCCTTTTTGAAAGGTTTCTTCTCAGAACTAGACGATGCACCCTTCGGAATCTTTCCAGACTTCAACCCAGCCTCGATTCTTTCTCCAGTCAGAATCAGATCAGTGAACCCTGCAGACGAATTCCCAATAAGATGGTTGAAAAATGGCCCAGATAGGGTCCCCAAGAACATGTCTACCAACTCCCGATCAGTCAACGGAGGCTGCACTCTGCCAGCCAGATCCCTCCACTTCTGAGCATACTCCTTAAAACCTTCACTTGAACCTAACGACATACCCTGGAGTTGGGTACGTGTAGGGGCAAGGTCGGCATTATATTGATACTGCTTGTAGAAAGCAGTAGCCAACTCCTCCCAGTTACGAACCTTGGTCCCATCCAGCTGATAGAACCATTCGAGATGAGTCCCTGAAAGACTCTCCTGGAAGAAGTGGATCCACAAATTCTTATCCGCTGAGTACGGTTGGATTTTCCAAACATAGGACCTGAGATGTAGCTTGGGACAAGACGCCCCGTCATACTTAGAGAAAGATGGTGCTTTGAACTTCCGAGGAATAATCACACCAGTTGACAAACCCAGATCTCCAAAATCCAGCCCCGGTACTTGTTGTATCTCCATAGCATTCAACCTATCCTCCAGCTGCTTGTAACGGTCTTCTGCCGGAGGATATTGTTCTTCATCAAAATCAGTCTCGTTGTCGGAGACTACCGGACTAGGACCCTTTTCTGTCTGAGGAGTACTCTTGCCAACAGAAGAACCAGCCTCTTCATGCTGCAGAGCATTGCCAAACCTTCGGCCCGAGCTAAACAGAACCGTTCTTCTCTTCTTTTTCTTCTCCTTTTTCAGGAGCATAGCCTTCAGCTCTTCTTGGCCTTGAGCCAAACCCTTGATTAATTCCTGAAACTGCGCATTCTGCGCCTGAAGAGCTTTGATGGATGTCTCAGTTGATGACGAGTCAGGATTCATGATGCTGAAATAAACAACGAAGAACTGTAAGCAACCTGAGAAGAAGAAAACCTGCTATGCACATGATGAATGAAATGCGTATGATTTATGTTTTCAAAGACAATCGGGAATCAACTTTGTAAACAAAAAGGAACACACTTCATTAGATTCAACTTTGAAACTGAAATTATTCAACAGGTTGCCCTTAGGCGTTACATGAAAGGAAATACTGAAAAGGAAAATCAAATTGAAAGAACATCCAGAGCTCCTTATTGATCCCATGGTCTCCTCTTCTCAGTACGGATGTAGGCATTCATAGCTCGCTCATTCTCCAACTGCTTTGTCAGCTTCTGGATCTTTGATTCCTGCTCGTTGAACTTTTCCCGGTAAGAATCCCGCTCTTCTCGCAGTTGCGACCAAGATCTCTTCAATGTCTCATAATCAGTAGGTATCTGAGGAGGAAGGACAGTTGGAGGAACACCATCCTTGTCAGGACACTCAAGAATGATAGGTCTGACGGCTTCATACGGCATACCTAATTTCTGAACACGGATGCGAACCCATTTGTAGTAGGATTCCATAGGTAAAGAAGTCTTTGGCCCTAACTCTTGTGGGTCAGCTTTATGAACTTTATCCCAAGCCTTGATGAACCTACGACGCAGCTCGTCACTATCCACCTGAAACTCGAAACTGATGTGAGGCACCAACATCTCATGGGGGCCTGCTCTTCTTGCTCTTCCAAACTGACGGAGTGCTAGACATGGATTGTAAGAGATCCCCCCTTGGGTACCAATCAGAGGAACATTAGGGTATTCCCCGCATCGATCAATAATAGCTATCTCATCCAAACCTCTGCAAGTCCAAATGACGTCTTTGTCGGTGAGAGACATTAACCTGTGAGCCCATCCTCTTCCTTCTTGGTTCTTCAGTATGAACTTGGGGAGGTGCGAAATAAACCACCTCACCAACAAGGGGATACAACACCATAGGGTTCCTCGTCTTCGGGTAGTACGGGCATGAAGTTGTTGCAAGATGTCACCCAAGAGAGTGGGCACCGGATTCTGAGACATGAAGATCCTTACGGCAGTGACATTGATGAAGTTGTCGGGATTAGGAAACAGGACTAACCCATAGATTAGGAGAGCCAAGATGTCTTCATATGCCCTAAAGTCCAGGTCATTCCAGAAACTGTTAGCTTTACCAATCAGAAACTTGGCCAAGAAACCCTTAACTCCGCTTCTAGTCACCCAGTTGTCTGTTACCTCTTGAAGGGTCAAAGGAAGAGCTGCAGCAACATCCTCAAGCCTGAGGGTCTTTTCCCAACCGGTAAAGGGAGTCTGATCCAAGATAGGGATACCAAGCAAATCAGAGAACTCTTCCAGGGTAGGGACCAGCTGGAAGTCTTGAAAGGTGAAGCACTGGTACAGAGGGTCATAGAACTGGGTCAGAACACTCATCAACTGTTGATCCCGCTTTGCAGTGACTAAACTGAGAAGAGAACCATGCCTCTGAATGAAGGAAGTGGTATTTGGAATTCTGCTAACCAACTCATCAAGCAACTCAGGTGAACGAACAAAGTTGAACCGGATAGTATTCCTTCGCACAGGCATCATAATGTCCTACAAAACAGAGCAAAGGTGAAACCCTCTTGTTTTTGAAATGGTCAGTCCTTATGCAGGATGCATGCAATGCTCATGATGTTATGATGTTATGATAAAGCACACCACAAATAGATACAAAGGCAAACATGGTAAGGCACTCAAGTCACACAAGGCAAGCCCCTAAAGTTTAGGCCAGCATGAGGCCTAGGTACTACCCTCTTTCAGTTTGTTGGTTCATACCTGTCCTAATCAAAAGTAACCGGGTTCTTAGAGGATCCCGATATCATTGAATACCCTCAATCGGTCATAACTCCAGCATCGCAATCTTTTCTTGCGGCCAGAACCATCATGAGAGTTTAGCCTCAATGGGCGTAGCATACTGCTACAATTCTAAAGGCCAAGTTGTGTCAATTAAGGTTCTAAGGTTGTTGGTGCTTAATGACTCCTTAGAAGACCCATATTCTCCTCGTTGCGACACAAGGGATATCGGTACAGACCAAGGTGCCACACCAACGTAGCCACTACTTCACCCGTGTCGGTCTACGCCGGACAGGTCCCTCACAGCTTATGCTACCTAAACAGGGTATCCCCAGATCCGGGTTAGGATCTATGTAACTCCGATGCAACCCACAATAATAAAGCACACAAATCAATACAATTGAAAACACAGTTATGAACTAGCCCTAAGGTACACCTCACTTTAAGTTTTATCCCCAGCAGAGTCGCCAGTTCTGTGATCGGTGGATCTGGAACTGACTGTTTAACGCTGGTTCGCGAAATGTCGCGGAAGCAAGAGTCGCCACCGTCTTTTATTTTCTCCAAATGGAAAGGACAAAAGCACAAAAAAATTCCTTATAGAGATTGCTCTCGGTTCGGGAGGTAGATTATAGAAAGGGAAGGTGTTAGCACCCTTTCTATCCATGGTTATCCATGGGCTCTTAGATACTTGCTCATTTGTGTTTTCAAAATGGTTTGTTTGCTTTTCAACTGTGGGTTTTAAAAAAGTTTCTTTGAAAATTCCAGTTCGACTCTTGTATCGGTCCTCAAGAGTGTTTGAAAAATTGCTTTCGAAAGCTTTTTGAAAAGGTGTCGGTGTGAAAAGTATTTTTTTGATTTGTTTTGAAATTAGAGCAAGTATCTAGAGTCGTCTACCTACCCTAAGGAATTCGTCTGTGTAAATGTCCTTTAAAGTAGTGCCATCCCACCATTGAGAGGTAGGTAGCACCACCGTTGGAGGTGTTCGGGTCAATTCGATGTTCGGGACATGATGATCACCAGAGCAATGGGAAGACACCTTAGAAGCTACCCTCATGCCAGGTTCCCGGATCATGAGGACTTACTAAGACATCCTCTACTTGACGATCACCTTTCGAGGCAAGGCAACAGTGAGGCGTACCCTAGGGGTGGTGTGTGATTTGTGTGTCGTTTTCATTTATTTTTGTCTTTTGTCATGTCATTGGTGATCTAACGTTTGTTTTTAGTTTTGTCCATACATTCTTTCATGCCTTGATTAATAATTAAAAATGCGAGAAAAGTAAAAGTCTAAAGCTATTACAAAAGGCGCGGGTCCACATCGCCAAAGTTTCTCGAACCCGATTTGACAGAAAAATAAAGAATTAATGAAAATAAAGTGCGAGAAAATTAAAATGTTACAAGGCCTTGGGAGAGATACATAAATATTATAAGAAAAAGAAACAAGTATGCACGAATTAAATCGAAACGAGGGCGTTGGACCCTTTTTTTGCAAAATTAAATTAAACGATGAATTAATTAAAATTAAAAAAAAATGAAAAGGAAATGTTTTTGGTATTTTTTAGTATTTTAGGATTTTAATGAAAAAAGAATTAATTAAAATTAAACCTAATTCTACAATTTTTAATTTATTAAAAAAAGAAGATTAAAACCTAATATTAACCCTAATTAATTTACATGCAAATTTAATTACAAAAACAAATATTTAATTATTTTAATTATTATGAAAGAAAAATAAAAAAGGAATAAAAAACATTAATTAAACCCTATTTCTACATTTTTTAGATTTTTATTATGAAAATATTAAATTAAACCCTAATTTAATAACTAAATGAATTAATACAATTTATTTATGAAAATACTAAAATAAAATATTTATTATATTTTTTCTCTTTTTCTGATTTTTTATGGTTTTTGTGTATTATGAAAATAATAAATTAATTAAAAACAATAATTAAAAGAAGAATAGAAATAATGCAAAAAAATAAAATGGCAAACCTAGGGGATCTGCCCCAAATTGGAGGGTGAAGCCTTAATAATTCAGGCCCATCAACCTTGGCCTGTTGGACTTTCGTGGCTAGCCTGTAGCCTTGTTGACTAGCGTGCACTGAACTCAGCAGATCAGGGCCTTTGATTTGATGAGATTAAACGCGTGGCATGCGAGATGGTGGACCACATGGTAACCTCCTTGTGTTGACGCTGCACAGGATAAGAATTGGAAGAAAAATAACATGAAAGGACGGGGTCCTGGGATCGAACCCAGGTCCTGAAAGTCACCACTACGCCTGTTGGCCACTGGACCACTTTTCTTATCTGTAAATTAATACAACAAATAAATATAATAAAACAAAACGCATTGATACTTGGTTTTCCGCGCGAAAATTTAAACAGGCCAACCACCGTTCTACACATCATCATCTTCTTCCTTGGTTTGTTTTCCTGAAAAAAAGATAAAACATTGGCAACGGTTTTCAAACGTTGCTATAGGCATTATGTTAGAAAATAGCGAATAGCCATTGGATGCTCATAAATTGAGCGCGAGAGTTCCATTGTCTTCGTCCAAGCCTGCCAGTTTCAACCACGGCATTGTGATTTGCTAATTTTGCAGTACCAAGAAACCCCCAATTCGTAGCTTGTAAAACCCTAGAAAACAATAATGGCAGATCCGCCTATGGGTGATGAAAATTCAATTGGAGCACACCGTTAGCTTCAGAAAAGTCTCATTAGTACAAATCCATGAATAAAATGCAATGATATGGTCTAAATAATAGAATACGATTATGCAAAAAGAGTGATACAGTTCACCCTCGAATTACCAATTCTTTGAGTATGGGGCTAAGTTTTTGATTGGAATCGTTTACTGGCAACCCTGGCAAGCTAATGGAATAGGTTTTGAGGCTTGAATCGACCTGCAAGTGTGTTTTTAGATTTTTACTTTTTTGTGAAAAAGTCAAGTTTTGTTCTCTTGATATGGCACAGCCTGGAGAGCAAAAGCATGAGGGTTTGCTTTGTATATATGTGTGAAACAATTAGGTCAAGGAAATTGATCCAAAAGATCCATGAATTGATGAAGGAATATTTGATTTTTTATGCCATAACTTTCAAATCTTTTTCATGCAATTTGAGCTCTCAATCATATCCAATCATCCTAATTCTTCCCTAATTTGCTTTGCACGAAATATTAGAGATATTATGTGCACAAAAAGATTTGGAACATTAGGTTTTATATTTTTCATATATTTAATTAATTTAAATGAATTATTATTAATAAAAATTCAAATAAATGAATAAAAAATGAAGAAATACTTCCCTTTGGGCCAAGTGGTCGTGCACATGCCTTGGATAATGAATTGTGGAAGAAAAATAGGCCCATTAGCAATTTTAGGTCATTTGAAGCAATGTTGACTTTTCAAAATATCCAAAAATTTCCCAACTTCCACAAGGCATAACTTGCTCAATTTTTAAGCTTTGCTCATGTTCTTGGACATTTTGGAAAGGTCTTTGAGTCCTCTAACCAATGCCTTTGGTCCCATGTCATTTTGATTTACCAATCTCAAGTTATGGCCTTTGACTTATAGTCTCTTTTTGTTGACTTTTGAAAATGACCTATAATGTTGAAATTGATAACTTTTTGTGAGAGCATTTCTTGGACTTGAAGTATGAAGATGAGTTGTAGGAAATGTCTTTCTATTCAAAATGAGCTTTGGATGGAATTTTTCTGATAATCCATGTGAAAGTTATGCCCTGGTCAATTTACACTTGACTTTTTCAGCTGTCCAAATAAGGAAACTTTTGCATCTTGATGATTTTTGAGCCAGGCTTTGAGAATCATGATCAAGCATTGATAAAATGATGTTTGTGGCTTCAAAATGATATGTTGATCAAAAATTTGAACTTTTGACTGCCAAATGACCATTTTGCCCCTACAGTTGACTGTAGTGCAATTAGGTTTTTTGACTGTGCAATTTTGTGTTGAAAGTCTTGAAACTTGATATGAGGGTGCTTGACCATATTTGTAGGCATGTGGGACTTGATTGGACCTTTGGAAACTTCATTTTCTTGATCAGAACAAAAACCCTAATCTTGACTGTTTAGGAGACCCTTGCACTGTGCAACCCTTGGGGAATTTTGAAGCTTGACTTGGCAGTTTCTTGGAGAATATGGGAGGGCAAATTTTGGGGTACAACAGTATGGACTAACGGTTGTCACCTGGCAAACAAGAGTTCTAAGAGGTTCCTAGATTTTAGATCCTTCCTTCGGATATTACCAACGTCCCGATTAACTCGATAATTAGCAATATTCTCAGGAAAAACTCGTCCGAGCGTAGTATCGTGTGACAACTATTTCCGGATTACTCCGTCATAGTTTCCGCACTACACCTAAAAGGCCAAGATGGGTTAGGTAATCTACGGTCCTCAGATTCAGCAGACTCCCAGGTCGAAAGCAGTACGTCTTCCCGATTACTCGCTAAATGACACTACAGTCAAAGGTGTCTCCACTGAGTAGGGGATCTCATGTCTCCTTTTTGGGGATAACTCCCTCAAAGTTAACATGACTATACCGCCCGTCCTATCTTAAATTTGCCCAAAGTCCGGGTAGAAAACTTATAAGAGGTCACCAAGCCCCCTGAAAACTAGGAAAATCCAGACAAACATATATATAGAATAATGAGAAGTAATAAACAGCAACTAAAACAATATATAAACACTCATAGAAAAGAAACAAACAAAGCTAGGATTGACCCACTTAGGAATGGACAAGGAATAGGTCAATTTGTCCCCAATGAAGTCGCCACTTTTCTGTCGCGCGCGACCGCCATCGTCAAAAAGATGAGCATAGATAAACTAAATTACGATAGTAATGATAGGAAAAGAGATGTAGCGGTAAAGATTTAAGATTTAAGCCATCAATTGACTTATCTAAAGATAATGAAGTCTCCACCGCACTTTATTGTTTCCAAAGGGAAATGGGAAAAAAGTGAACAAAATCCACAATGAAATAAAAGATAAGAGATTGAGGTACGGGGGTCGGTTATGAAAAGGGAAGGTGTTAGCACCCTAAGCATCTACGGTACTCCACAAGATCCACTTTGTTTAGTTTCTTTTAAAAGGCGTGTTATGTAAAGGTTTAATTGCTAAAGGAAAAGAATGAATGTTTATTTGCAAACAAAAGAAAATGAAATGTTTTTTTATTATTTTTGTTGCTCGCCTTAGGTCGTAAGACTTAGTGCCTACATACTCCCTTGTGCAAAGGGAAAGTCAGAGCATCATAGTTCGGATAGAAAAGACTTGTCTGTTTATTGATTTTAAACAAAGAGACAAGTCGTCATTGTTAGGAGAGAAATCTCGACTAACGCCCACAAGGTATGGGAAAGATGGACCCTGCTTCAGCAAGGGTGAGGGTTTGAGAACGCCTCTAGCACTCAAGTGGAAAAGTCGACACCTTTATAACCATGGGGATAGGAGAATGTTGCTCGACTATTAATGAATCATGTCTCATCTTGAAAAAAGGTTTGAATGGTAAAGGTTCTCGAGCGCACAAAAGAGTTTGAATGTGTTGAAGTGTTTTTGTTAATTTTGAAAGATGTCAAAGTATGATTAAATAAATTGAAGTTTGTTTAAAGAAAAGAAGTTTTAAAAGAAAAGGCACTCGACAAAGTCGAGGTTTATTATGAAAGCAGTTCGAGTTTTAAAAATGAGAAGTATTTTCAAAAGGAGGGAGAAGATTTTTGAAATTAAAGAAGATGGGAGGAGATGAAGGGACTATCCTAAAGCATAAGGTAAAAGCTGAGGAAGAGAACCGTCTAATCAACAAGAAACCAACACTTGACATTATGAGTCAAGATAGAATTCCCATTCTTTGAATTGAAACCAAGCAAGGATACTAAACCTCTTGAGAAAAACAAGCTTTAATTGCATTAAGTCTTCACAAAAATTGGGCAGAGTAACGATTGTATATAGATGAATTCCTGATTACAGACAAAGCATGTAATCACAATAACCTGCACACAAAATAAACAAACAACCCAATGTCTTGGGGTAAACCCCAAGAAATCCAGACAAAATATCAATTAAGGTCACAAGGTCTCCAACATAAGTCATGGTTTCTATTCCTAAGTCCAAGAAGTCCAATACTCCATAATGCCAAGGATAGTAACCAAATAGTCCAAGTATCATTAATGTTTTTTTATGGTTCATGTTGATTATTAAGTATCTTTAAAAGGAAAAGAAAAGCTCAAGTGAGCAAAATAAAAATGACATAAAAGTAAATGCTCAAGTGAGCAAAGATAAAAATAGCATGAAATGTAAATGCTAAAGTAAAATGGTGCATAAAGTAAAGGGCATAAGATAAAAGCATAAAGTAAAGTTAATTGTTATAAGTTAATGGTTAGTTGGATGACCATCTTAAAACTTGCATTTGGAACTCATTAGAGGATTGGTAGAACCAAAGCCTCTCAACAACAAGTTGCATTTACTTTTTGTCAAGTATATCATCCATTTAAGAATCCTCAAAGCAAAATTTAATGATCAATGATGTTTAAGTGATCCGCGTTGACCAAAATTTATGAAGATCTATTGGAGGATTGGTAAAACCATAGAATCCTAACAATGAATCTCAAGGTTATTGGATAAAAGGGTTAAAATTAACATACTTGGGCTTGCAAACATAAGTTTAGGCCACGAATGATCATTTTCTCGAATCAGGACAAAATGTAGCGCTATGTTAAGCAATCGTAAATGGTTTATGTAGAAGTCGCATCTATTTTGAGGAGGTCAATAGAAATCTATGTACTTCATGTTTGGATAATGATATAGAGATCATCATCCCATAACATGTAGCACAGATAAAAAAGAATGGGATAAGATGAAGAGGGAGGGGAATGATAAGCTAATTTGGATCACTACCTCAAATTTCTTTCATCTTTAAATTCAATCACTCATTTCGATGGATTAAAGTACTAAACATATCATTAATCTAAAGCACCAATAATGAATTAGATAACTCACTCTTTGGTAGATTTGAATTGATGAACATTTATCCAACTTCTTCTACACCCAAAGTCCATTGAATTTAAAGAGAAATTGGACATTTAAAATTGCAATCCAAATCAACAATCAAAAGGAGTGAGTGGAAAAAGAGAGATGGATCAAAACAGCCCCAAAACAAGGCAAAAATGCATTTTTGTTCTGTTACAATCGCTTGCACTGCTGATGCAATCGATTGCATCAGTGTTTTTTTCAAAAAAACGTGAAATTTTGTTGTGGCAATCGATTGCACTATTACAACAATCGATTGCACCCTGTTAAAATTTGAAAATCAACATTTCAAAAGGCCACATTATTGTTCAAAATTTCCATCAAACACCTTATGATCATGGATCCAATTGAGCACGAAAATTCCATAAAATTATGAGAAAATAGCACCAATGGAGTCACAAAACAATGCTCAATGAATCACACCCAAAGATCAACAAGAGACCACATTATGAAAGATGTAAAATTCAACTTACCAAAGGTAGATCTAGAGAATTATCAAAACAACTTCAAGAATTTGCTTCAATTCAACCCCCAAGAATCAATTGCCCAAGCTTGGATGTAGAGAATTGATGAAGAAAAAGTGTTTGGATGAAGGTTTAGCTCAAATATTAGTAAGCTTCAATGCAAAGCTTACTAACTTTTTTTTTAAAATGGAGATTTGAGTGAATTTGTTAGATAGAGAGAATTGAGATATTTTTTAGCAAGGTGGACTGGCTATCAAAAGCTTGAGATTTGAATGAAATGGAAGCTCTATTTATAGAGTTTAGGCTTGGGATTAGTGGTGGTTTGGTAATTAATTCTTGGAGCCAAAATTTGAATTAATAATATATCTTTCAAAAGTTGGAGCCAAGATTTGAATTAATGATATATCTTTCAAAAATGAAAAATTGGAGCCAAAATTTGAATTAATGAAATGTCTATAAAAAAATGAAGAAAAATTGGAACCAAAATTGATAAGCTTGAAATTGCTGATTTTTTTCAAAATTTCACTATGTGCAATCGATTGCACTCTGGGAGTAATCGATTGTACAATGAATTTTTTTCAAATATTGCCCAAAATGCACTCTGTGAAATCGATTTCACTCTAAGATCAATCGATTGTACAGTGAAAAAAATGATTTTTTTTATAATTATTTTCCTTTGCAAATAAAGATTTTAGGGAAATAATACCGAAAAACCTTATTTGTCAGATGCTTTGACTCGGTAGCTACAAAACACAAATATACAAAGACAAAGACAAATATTTTTTTGTATTTTGATTAGAAGTTAGTCAACAACACAAGAGCAAACTTAAATATAGGATGCAAATGTGATGAATGAATCTATTTATTAATGATTGTGATCAAATGACAAAATATGATATGAAAGTGCGACTAAAAAAGTTAGGGGCAAAATTTAGGGTACAACACATAGCATAACAAGTAGGCATGGATTGGCAAAAAGTTGAAGTTGAAGGTTTACGCCTTGGTGATGCCTCTATTAATTGGCAATTTCTAAGTTGGGAGTTCTGCTTCATTTCTAAGTTGGGAGTTCTGCTCCGTTTTTAAGTTGGGAGTTCTGCTCCGCTGGTACCACATACATGTGCATTGTACGAGTCGCATTTCGTGGTGCATAATTGAGTTGTTGAAATGATGAATTTTCTGTTATATTATGTTGGTGATTGTGTTGTAATAAACGTTATTATAAAGTCGTGATATTGGTGATTTTATACGGCCTGATCTAATATATTGTTTATCATATATTCAATTATATTGTTTGATATCTCACCCTTTATTTTGTTGGTCGTTGCCTTTATACTGGTAACGTGTAGGTATTCCGGAGTGAAGGTTGTTTACCTTCATTAGTTTGAGTCAGGTGTCGTCGCTCTGATACGTAACACTCGGGGGGATGAATGCTTAATGCTTTGTTATTGATTTTACTTCAGTTGTTGAATATTATGTTGGTTTCATTGAGTACTTGTTGTTTTAGAGTTGTTTTAAGTTGGACAAAGATTTTATGTCCTTTTAAGTTGAATATTATGAATCTGTTGCATCGTTATGTTAGTTGTTGGTTTTAAAAGACTAAATTATGTTGTTCATCCGTGTTTATATGTTATGTATATGTTTTACATGCGATCAAATACAGTTGTGATAAGCTAAAATTGTAGCATCTTGATTCATTTGTTGAAATTTTATAACTCTAATTTTTATAATAATCATCGGGTAGACTTGGGGTGTTACAGGTTACTTAACATGATTTTGCCACGAGAGTGGGAAATTAACTAAGATTCGAGCCGACACTGCGAGAGCGTGGGGATCGAACCAGATAGTAGAAACTAGGAATTAATCCTAAACACAGCGAGAGTGCTTTAGGATTAATTAGAACTTGTTCAGTTTTCAAAATGCATTCCTTAATTGAAATGGGTGAGCGAGAGCAAAATCTCATGGTTAAGGAATGTGACTTTATTCAAAATCACGAGAGTGTGAGGTTCAGTCTTTAAATTGATATTTTCTAGTAAACACATTTTTAACATCAGTATAAGCCAACGAGTTAGAGTCCCAAAGGTACGCGGAATACATATTCCAGTCTCTCTTTTCATATATATATTTCCTTAATCTTTTTTTTTATTCCAATTTTAGTTCTTAGTTTCCCCTAAATTAATCATTCATTAGATTTAGCTTTTCAAAGCAATGATAGATATAGTAGGTTGACATTGGTCTCTGTGGGTTCGACAATCTTTTATATTACTTTGATATTTCCGTGCACTTGCAAACGCATCAGATATCAGGTACGAAAGTAGATAAGCCCTTAAAGGCCAAGTACTAGCCGATTTTGTGGCAGAAATGACCTCACCATCACCCCCGACAAGAGGGGAATGCAATGTTAGAACAAAAAGTGTTTCTAAACAAATCCTTATTTTGAAGATAACAAAAATATATTATATGAAATTATTTGTGCTCCAAGTTTATGATATGCAGGAAATTAATTTTATCTAACCAACAATTCTAAAGAAAATATCAGAAGCACTTGTGTAGACTTTCTGAAGAAAGCACAAACATGCAAAGCTTCATCAAAAGTCTTGCTTATGTTTCTAATGGAATTCATGTTCTGATAAAGAAGCGACAAGAAGCTCTACTCTTGACTCCAAAAGCATCAAAATATCAAAAGCATCAAAGACTCTACAGACATAATCAAACCAAGGATTCAATGCACTTTCCTATGCAATCATTGCTATCATTAAGGAAAAAATTCTTCTTTGAATAGAGTGCCAAAAAAGGAACATCATTATACTCATTTATTTTTCCTTCCTTATTTTCTCTAACAGACTCCTTTTTAAGGCCTATATAAAGAGCACATCATCATCACTCCATATTACGAAACTATCAAGAAAAACATAGCACACAAAGTTCAATAGTAAAAGTCATACTTTAGTGTTTATATATTGTTTTAATTTTTGTTTATCATGCTTATCAAATAAGAAAGCTATAAACTTTTCATTTTATTTTTCAAACAGTTTTTATCCTCAAGTGACTTTCTAGTCTGTATACTTGAGAGGGCTAAGGTGTCTTTCTAGACACTTAAAGGTTGTTTGTAATCCTTCAAGATTAGTGGATTAAGTCCTTCTCAAAGGAGAAATTACCTTGGTGGGTGGACAAGACGTAACCTTATTCTTATGGTGAACTTGTATAAAATAATTGTGTTCTTTTTAGCTTTCATTGTACTTATTATTCAATTATGTGCTGAGTAGTCAAAACAGTTTTGCAAAAGATTTTAAAAACCCAATTCAAACCCCTTTTCTTGTGTTTTTCTCTACCTTCACACAAATAGACCATCTTTGTGGGTGGATCCTCCAGTTTGTCAGGAAGTGGATCGGATATCATCCTCGAAAACGAGGAAGGAATCCTGATCAAAGTCTCCCTCACTTTATCCTTTCCAACCTCCAACAACCAGGAAGAATACAAAGCTTTCCTCGCATGACTATGTTTGGCTGAAGACTTAGGAGCCGAAGAGGTGAAAATCTTCACATACTCCCATCTCATTGCTTCTTAAGTGCGGGGAGAATATCAATTCAAAAATGATAACCTATCTGAATATTTGACCCTGGTCCGAGAAATAATGACAAAATTTAAACCCATGGACGTAAAACACATTCCCCGCTAACACAACACCCGAGCAGATATTATTTCAAAACTAGAAAGCACAAAGAGGAAGGGAGGAAACAAATTTATGATACAGGAGATACTTCCCTGACCAAGCATCAAAAAACCCTCAGCAACTCTGGACGTAAACGCCATCGGCGACAACTACTGTTGGATGGCCCCGGTATACAACTACCTCTCAAAGGGGAAGCTACCATCCGACTAGAAAGAGGCTATCATGGTCAGAAGTAGAGCCTACTCTTATGTTTTGGTCGAAAATAAACTGTACATATGGGGATTCTCCATCCCCCTTATCAAGTGTGTCGAAGAGCCCAAAGTCGCCCATGTCTTGCGCAAAATCCATGAAGGAATCAACGCCCAGCACCTCGGGGGGAAATCCCTTTCCAGAAAAGCTTTACGAACAGTGTATTACTGGACTATCATGCAGCACGAGACAAAGGAGCACATGAAAAAATGTGACAAATGCCAATGTCATGGGGACATTCACTTTCCGCCGCCCAACAAGCTCAAAACCCTTTTGTCCCGTGGCCCTTCGCGTGATGGGGATTGGACATCCTCGAACCATTTGTCGTGGGGATTAACCAGAACAAGTACCTAATAGTGAGCATGGACTAATTCACAAAGTGGATAGAAGCAAAGGCCCTGGCCAAAATCATGACACAAAAAATACTTTGTTTCTATAAATGAAACATACTTGCCTGATTCGGAATACCTTAAGCAATTGTCACTGACAACGGGACACAATTCACAAACATAAATTTTCAAGAATTCGTCACCAAGTTGGACACCATCCAACACTTTACTTCCGTCGAGAACCCACAAACAAACGGACAGGCCAAAGCTGCGAACATGGTGATCCTGCGAGGCCTCAAACGAAGGCTAGACGAAACAAAAAAGAAGTGGGTCGAGGAGCTACACAACATACTCTGGGCCTACCGAATAACCCCTCACTCGACTACCAGAGAACCCTGTTCCGACTAGCATACGGAACTGAATCGGTAATCCCAGTCGAAGTAAGACAGCCTTCTAGGAGGAATGAATCCCCTCTCGATGATGAGATGAACGATGAGGCACTGAGAGAGGAGCTCGACCTTGTCGAAGAAGTTCGATCATGAGCAGCTCTTCGAGAAGCCTCGCTGAAGCAAAAAATAGCCATACGTCATAATGCTAAAGTCATACGACAAGAATTCGTAGTCGGATGCCTAGTCTTAAGGAGAAATCACAAAGATTCTCGCGAAGGAAAACTTGCTACAAACTGGGAAGGCCCTTATCGCATCTAAGCAAAAATGGAGAATAGGGCATACTACCTTGAACATCTTAACAGGGAAAAACTTGCTCGACCATGGAACACCGAAAAACCAAAACAATATTACAGCTAAAGGCCAAAAAGTCAACGTGCTCTGAAAAACGACAAACACAGCATTCCCAATCACATGTGTGTGCTCGGGCACAAGCACATCACCTCAAATTCTAACAAAAAGGAAAGTTTCCACTCTTTAATGACCAAATCCTTGGCCCGACACAAAAAAATAAAACAAGCTCCACCATTGTCGTACCACGTTGGTAGAACACCTAGCTCATGATGGGAAGTTAACACCGCAGATCTCAGATCCCAAACAATACCTAAGCTCTTCCCTCTTCCCAAAAAGTAACCCCGACCATTCAACAAGTTCTCCGTATTGTCGAACGATATTATAGTCGAGCAAGACCCCCGAAAAACACTTAGCAAGAATATCGAAAATAAACGTCTCTAGCTGACGAGCATACGAGCATGCGAAGCTTGAAAAAAACATAAAACGAAAAAATAATACCATGCACGACCACATCCAAGAAAGATAAAGTGAGATTAAACATAAACGGCCACGGGGCCGAAGTTGTCAAAAACCTACGACCATGTGGGCCAAAATTGTCAGGGTACTACATAAACGGGGAAAAACCCTCATCAAACGAAAATCATTACAAAATACAGAGTGTAGGCCGAACAAAAACAAAGACAATCAACACTTGGCCAATTGTTGGGCGCCTGCCTCTCCGAGTTAAGTCACGTCTCCCTTTCCTCCTCTCCGCCAATCTTGATAAAGATGTATGGAGCAACAATTTTACCATCAACCATAGAATGCAAATAACCAATACTATCGGTGGAGAACTCGAGCCCGGGGTTCTTTACCTTGAGTTAAGCCACCGCATTATCAAAGATACCCTCGGAAGACTCTAGGAAATCCTGCTCGAGTATACAAATGCATGCTACAAGCTCGGCACAGGTCTTCAAATATTTTAAATCATCACCCTCGTCTTCGGCAGGTGTTGTGGAAGCCTCCAAGGAAGCGACCTTGTCCTCGAGACCTTTCTTATTTGTGGCATGAGCATCCCTCAAATTAGACATATCTTTGGTCAGCTTGACCAACTCCGCATCCTTCCCCTCCATCTCTATCTTCTTCTTGGATTTCAATTTGGACAACTTCTCTTCGAGATCCGTGATGGTGGCCCCAACCTTCTTCGCCTCCTTAGCCAAGGAGAACCCCTCACCGGTGTAGACCATCGACATTCCCAGGACCCTCATCAGGGCGGAAACATCCTGAGCCAAGATCTTCTCCTTACTCGATTGATTGAGGCCCTCGAGGTGCAAGGATTCTACTCGAGGTACGGTCAGGGAGGGACCCCCTTTAAAGTATCCCCAATTAAGAAAGCAAGGGGGAAAACATACTTATCCACGTCCTTCTCCTCGGTCAGATCTATAGATTCATCGTCCACATGATGACGCTTCCTGGTTGAAGTAACTCGGTGAGGAGGAGATTGATCGCCAGGGTGATAGGAATATGAGGTCCCCAACCCAGTTGAAGGTGGAAGCATGGCACCACCCAGACAACTCTTCTGAATCTGATTTTTATTCAACTACTTCACCTTGTTGGCTGCAACCATCCTGACCATACGCTCTTGAAGATTCGACATTTCACCTGCAACAAGCAACAAGTACGGATCAACAAAATAATGATAATGGCATGCATACAAATCAATAATAAAACGGCTACCTAAGAGCGCCATAACGTCATCGAGGGTATCACACTCGAGGAGCCCTTTTGTGTTAATAAGTCGGGGCTTGAACACAGCCTTCCTGCGTCGGTCAATGATAATATCCCCCCTCTTGGTCACACACTGAGCAGGGGTAAAACTTCCAATAAAAGCAACCAACATATCATAACTAGCTTGGTCGTCAGCGCCTAGCTGGGCCGACTTGACAATATAATACTCAGTACCACGATCAAAATGACCGCGACCCCAACCAAAGTGAAACTTCTAGACCAACTGTTTCTTTTCCTTTCAACGTTCGTTGAGCACGAGAGTCCCATCCTTCATGTACATAAGCTCCCAGTCAAAGACAGAGGTAATTGCCATCTCCGACACTGGTCGAACCACATAGTACCTATCTTTTAACGTCCAGACAGAGTCTAAGAATGCCTTGAACAACATCCTCGGTTAATCAAGGAAACTAAACCATATTGCCCGTCCGAAGACTAGAACTGGAGATGGATGCAGTGGAAGAACAAGGGGACTGTGGCTACAATCTAAAGATACTGGCACACGATCTCAATCGCATAGAGAAAGGCCATCGAGTTAGGATGCAATTAAGAAGGCACTAGGTCTAAATGATTGAAGACAACCACCTGAAGGTCTGTGAAGGGCAACCGAAGTCCTAATTCCTTAAAGATAAACTCGTACATTGGGAACCGATCATCCTTGAAGGCCAAGCAAATCTGCTCATCCCCCATGGGGAAGTGGACTTCCCAATCCGCCTCAGGATCTGGTGGGTCCGCTACCTCCGTGACAGTAGTGAACACTTTGTCGGGGAAGTCAGCAAAATACGATGCTATTTCTCTGGGTTCTTGAGAAACCCATTCCTCCTCGGAAACTTCCTTTGTATAGAATAGGCACTCCTTCTCGGTGCTATTAGCCATATTTTACCTGAATAGCAGGGGACAAAAGTTAATTTGACGATCAAATTAAATCCACCCTTCCACTGCTAATCAAGTGAAAGGGCGTGAAAAGGCACGAGGACATTACCCTCTACCAAAGCCCTTAGTTAACAACAACAAGAACGAGGAAATATTCCTTGACAGGGAGACCTAATCTCCTTAATTGAAAACCCCTAGAACTCCCACAAGGAAGAAATTCCCCGATGGCTGGACTTTGAACCTCAGAAAAAGATCATCAGAAAATTCATAAGGTTCATCGGAAAATTCATGCAAACCTAGAAAATGGTTGAATCCACTAGGAAACTCATAAGTCTCACCGGTAGTAGGCTCATTCGCTGCCATAACAGCAACACCAGAACCAACAAAAACATAAAACCCTAAGGGTGTGGTTATTTCAAGTTATAAAATTACATTTCTTGGAATTATAATCCTAGGATTATTGTTTCTAGGAATTATATTTCCACTTATGTGTTTGGACAAAAATTAAAATTCTTAAGAATGTTTACAAATTAATTTAATTTAAAAATTATAAAAATAAAAATAATGAGTAGAAGTGGGAAGTTATGGGTAGTTAAGCTTATTCTCATGGGAATCTTGAATTCCCACCCTTTATGCCTTGGAATAAGAATAAAAAAACTATGTGCAAATAATATTCCTTAGAATAAAAAGTTCCTTGAAATAATTTTGTAAAACTTGAATCAAACATGGGAATATTGCATTCCCATAGTCATATTCCCAAGAATATTTGTTGTAACCTTTAAACAAACACACCCTAAGTTTCTTACCGGAAACTGACGTCCTCACTGGCACCGACATTTGAAAAAATAGCCCAACCACCATCAAACACCAACAACCACTGGAGCAGCGCCCATACTCGCAACTTCTACACTAACAGCATGTATTATAGCAAGATTAAATAAGTTAAAACCTAATGCAAAAAGGAAAAGGGAGCTTACTTATTAAATAAAGCTGAAAAGTTGGACGAATATGGTTCTGCTACGGTGGTGGGCAGCGGTGACGATGGATAAAAAGCTGAGAGCAGACGAGAGCAAGAAGAAATGAAAACTAGGAATGAGTTTCCTCTTCTCCTGTGTATAGACCTAACTCAGTGTCACGTGCACGCGTCCAGAAGCCAAGGGGGATAAACTGTCATCATTAAACCCTAGCCCATATCAATCATTACACAATTAATGGCACATGGTTCTAGACAAGCGTGACGCGCCGCCCCTTTCAAATCCCACCAGCTGTTTGACTCCCCGCACGTAGAACATAGGAGACGACTTGTGTTTCTCATGCGAGCACGTCTTCGAAGAAATAATGAAACATCTTTGTCTCAAACAATTTATGCCGGCAATGCGCTTTCCTCCTCGACGCATGTGATGACTCTAAGTCATTTCTCATATGCCTAGAAGCAACAACTTAGGGGGGCTCTATTCTAGACTAGGCCAACGAATAGGCACAACCCAATCCACATATGCTCTCGGACGATCCAAAAGCATTGGTCCAATCAACCTAGAGCGAGCGAAGGATGCATTTTCCCTCTGCCCGACAGATTTGTTGCATGGTCATGCGGCCCCAGAGACGACAAGACCTCACCTTCCCGTGATCGCGTCCTTGCTCATGGTAACGGCTAGTTTCATGCATCTCTTCTCGTGATAATGGCTAGTTTCAGGAACCACTCCCCAGGATAACGAGCTTCCCGTTCCTGATTTCATGTAGAAATCACGGCAGTTACCTATTTTTGGGGGTCTAATATCCATGCCCAAAAATAGGAACCAATGCCAAATGCTTGGGGAATTATATAAACCCTCACACCTGTGAGGGTTAGGTATTCAATATTCACTTCTAAAATCTTATGTTCTCGCTAGTATCTCTTTGCACCCTTACTACTTGAGCATCGGAGTGCCTTGAAGGTACACTCCCTCCTCTATGATTCTAGCCTTACAGACGTAGATATTGGTCCATTATAAGTTCTGGTCACCTGTAAGATCAATTACAGTGACTATAATTCATATCTCAATCTCATTCATTCATTAAACCAGACTTTAATATTACATTGAAATCAATAGGTTCTAAATAGAACATTACATTAAAGTTTAGCCCTAAAACTACAAGGAAATTAATTTATTTTGTACACAATAGCAAACAATATTCGTGATACAATAAGGGCAACCATCAACTAAAAACTTTTCTTCCTTTCAATATGCAGCATCTTCTTCATTTTTCAACCTTCTTTGAGCTTGGCTCTTTCCCATATTCTTTGACAAACTCTTTCCGAAACTCTTTTTCATATTCTTTGCTAAATTCTTTAAGATAACCAATTATAACTTCAAAATTGTTACACTGCATATATGCACCTATGAACATTTCCTTATTTCGAGTGTTCAATAATAGTTCATCAACTTCATCGTGTCAGATGAACAAGTCACACGTTACATCACTCTACAATAAATCAAACAATTGAGATAACAAGAAATTGGGGAGGAATGAGATTTATAATACCAAGTATCAATTATTTCGAACCAATAATACATACCTTTTCATGATTTTTGCATCTCTAAAACTTCCTCGTATGACTTTCCTGGGTGTTTGAAACCCACATCTTCATTGTTAGACTACAACCACATGTGTATTTCTCTTCCATTAGAATTCTCAGTTGATGAATTTCTGCTACCTTTCATTTCAAACCCTAATTTCAAACTACAGGGAGAAGATGATGCGAGCAACCACGATTTTGAGAAGAAAAAGACGATTTGGAGAAGACGATATAACTCTACAATATTTCTCACGTTTTTCACATTTAATTAAACCTCGTTTAATGATGTGACATAAATTTGCCCGAGTGTTATGTAAAAAAATGACAAACCATAAAAAAAAATACCATAAAACATGACATATAAGCAATTGAAGTGTGTTATTTTTTATCAAGATTTAAACTAACATAATCTTCGTATAAAATTAATTTTATAAATTTTTTTTACAAGTTAAACCAGAAGTCCCCTATATAAAAGAGGGTAAAACAATATTAACTATTTTTTTATTCACTAGAATAAAAAATGTAATATGAGGTGCACTTATTCTAAATTTAGATAAGATGGAAATATGAGTAAAAGATGAAAATTTAAAAAATTTAAATGACAAAATGATAAAAAAAAATTATATTATTTTATCCTTTCTTCTTCTTCTAAAAAGGTGTGCCGCCATTTCTCACTTTTTGTTTCTCAAAGAATTCAATTAGCTTTGAGAACATTATTGAAGGTTTGATTTTTAATCCATGTTTTATTGTAGGTTTGATGTGTTGGATGGAGTTCATCCATCAAAGCCTCAACTTCAAATTTAAAGGTAAATTTTTTCTATCAATCTTCACCAATTTGGTCTATTAAAAGTCAAATTTCACTTTGATTTGTGATTCTTTATATGTGATGTTGCTATTTTTTGTGTAGTTTTCCTCTAGGTTTTCTCTATAGCTTCAAAGAAACCACCTTCCAGCATACAATCATTGGCTTGAAATGGAAAATTTCTATTGAATGGAACAAAGTCATGCATTTTATAGGTTTATTGAATAACCGATGTATATGATCTTTTTTAAATTTAAGTTTATTGAATAACCGATTTTTCTGAGTTATATAGATCAAATACATTGATTATTCATTGAATTTGAGAAGAGAATTTTGCTTATAAGAGTGATTAGAAAAAGTACAATACAATAGTGGCTAGAGCAACAATTGATGAAGTTAAAACCAAGGTGAACTCGTTGAGAAAGTAATTGCATGATCCATTTAATATTCTCTTATATACAACATAAATGATTTAACACTAGAAAGTATAGAAGGTAAGTAACTAGGAATCTTAAAAAACTTTAAGTAGTGATAATTTTTATCAAAGTATTGAAATTTGTTGAAGAACTACCATTTCGTTCAACAGCTTGCAATGCAGCTTCTTTAAGTTTTGCAATTTTCTGCCTCATTATGTTCCCTGTCTCACTTGACATAGTCAACTTTAAAGCTTTCATAGTTGATTCTTTAGTCAAGACACCATTGTCAACACCTACACCAATGTGCCAAACACTATCTAGCATTCTTGCATTCAATCTTTGATCTCCGAAAAATGGTCTACTAATCATCGGTACACCACCAACAATACAATCCAACACCGAATTCCAGCCAGAATGTGTGAAACAAACACCGACCGATGAGTGTTTAAGGATGTCTATTTGAGGAGCCCATGCGACGATTTTTCCATTTGTTTTTGTTCTTTCTGCAAACCCGCTTGGCAATTTTTCCTCCGGATTACCCTTAAAGGCCCAAATAAATGGATATCCACATTCTTCTAAAGACTCCGCCAATGCAGCGAGCTCGTGAGGCGGGGGTGTTATCGTGCTTCCAAAGCTTATATACACTACTGAGTGATTCTCGTATTTGTTCAACCATGGTAAGCAACCGTGTTCGTCAGGCACCATACGTTGCGGTGTTGTCAAGATGAATGGACCAACATTTAACAGCAATTTGAACTTGGCCTCCAGCTTACTCTCAATAACAGTGTGTATTGAAGCAAATGAGTTTATAGGAACTGCAGTTGCTCGCGGTAACGCTAGTCCCATTTTGTGTAACATTGTTGCAAATGGTCCATTAATATCATCTATTACCCCTTCGGGCAAATCAGAAACCTCTAGCTCCGGAAAACCAGGAAGGAAATCGACATTTTTGACATCATTTTCTATTGCAAGACAAGGTAAATCAAATCACATTTCTATAAACCGTAGATTATTTAAAACATTTTTACCAAAGCCATCTTAAGTTTTCAGAGGCCCTGTATAGATTAGGTCCGATTTAGTGTTGAAAAACAAATATAGACCCTATCTTGTCATAGTTTAATCGGGATAGATATTTTTTGAGACCCTTAGCCACGGTTTAACTGTTTTAAATCTTAGGCCTGTGTGGTATAGCCTGCCTCAAAAAACGACCGTGGTTTTTAAACATACGTCTAGTTATTTGTAGAGATCTGTTAAAAATTAGTGTCATTTGACAGAATGCATATGTAAATAAGTTTTACATCGTCACTGCATAGAAAATTAGAAACCGATTTCATAAAGATGTGTTGTTGAAAACAGTTTGTGTATGATACCTCTATTGTCTCCTAGCTTTTCTCTGATAAGATCTGTGAAGACATGTGTAAGGAGAGAATGAGCTCCTGCAGTCCAAAGAGGAACCCATTTGGCATTCATTTCCTCAGCCAAATCCGCGCCAAACCAATAAAAAGCATCAGTAACCAAACAAGTAATGTTCTTCCCCGTCTCCGTCACAGCCACATCAATAGCATTCTTAAAATTCTCCGGCATTGCTTGAATAAAAAGCTGAATAGCTGCCATAGGATGTCCTGATTGCACAAAACCTTCCGGTAACCCATCATCAACATTATAATAATGTATGTTAGGAAGATACTCGTCTTGATTACCCGTGCCAAAAAATAAGCCAGCATTTGATTTTTCGGTGCTGAAGAATGAAAATGTAACCGTAGGAGATTCGGCTGCAATTCTTCTAACTAGGCTAACAAGTGGAGGCGCATGCGTTCCAAACGGAAACGCCAAAATCGCCACATGTTTGTCAATGTTATCATCGATCCGTCCTCCTTTCATACTCGATATCCAGTTTTTCAAACGTGAAAGCGTAAACATTTTTCTTAATCCCTTCAAACACTGGTTAAAGTTGCATGCATTTGGTTGAACTATAGAGATAGAATTTGCATGATAGAAGTTAGGTGTTTCACAAATAAATGTTTGTGGAAAAACAAGGTAAGGTATTCATGGGATCTTTTTCTATCTCACTAACATGTAACTAATCTACAAATGTGTTTTGTGTTTTTTTTACCGATACAACAATGATTTGTGTGTTGTTTTCTCAGAATATGCATGGTTCCGAAATTGACGAAAATAGTCTAAGTATAGGAAGTTATATTAGCCACACAAAATTATAGTAAATGAGACCTTAAATTTATCTCGTTCTCAAGTTTTTTTTTTCTTGTTTGATTTTGAATTGACTCCTCTATTGAGGATACATCAAATTTGTAAACAAGTATAAAGCATTAAACATAAATAATTATTGAATAAAAAAAAGGTCATGATCTAATCAGATCGCATGGTTCACCCAAATTAGGACAAACTCATCTAAAAGGACTTAATATAAGAAAACTAGTAACTCACCCTAAGGGGTTCATGGAAAAATAAAAGAAAAGAATGCAAAATAAGATTACAATTGGTGAGGGGTGAGTTCCTCTATGATTGCTTATCTTATCCTTTTTCCAAGCTCTCAAAATATGCCTTCAATATGATGAAATTCATAACACTTGTAACTGAATATGTTTTCCCTTTTATATAACAAATGTGTTGTCGCAAAAACATGTTACACTGCCCTAAGTACGCACCACATTTTTATGGTGTTGTTGAAATGACATCTAGAGATCGTGATGATGGGTTATCAGTGTATGTTATTTAACAAGAAAAATCGTTGAATACTGACAAGAATTGAGCAAGTTAGAAGTATTTAAGTGGAAAAGGCTAGAAAAAAGTACTTATGATTGAAGAAAAACACTTAGTGCAGAAAACTAGAGAAAAAGAGACAAAAGCACGTTGTTCTTCACTAGAATTCGTGCACTCACACTACCTGCCAATGCGTCCACGTTACGTGCTAATGCGTCGCACCATAAAGCAACGTGTTCGCATTGGAATAATAATGATGCGAAAGACAACGCAGCCGTGTTGGAGCTTTTTACTGACATGTTTTTATGACTGCTTTATAAGGAGAAAAAGAGGAAATTTTAAGGGGTCGTCTACAAAGACTTGAAAAGCTGATATTTTAGAGGGATTTTTGAGCTTTTGGAGGTCATTGAAGTTATTGAAGACCTTCTTCTTCAAGGGTTCTTCATGTTCTTTAAATCTACACTATTAGTATTGGTTAATTTCAACATGAGTAGCTAGATTCCCCTTAAGTTAGATTTTATTTGATGATGAATCTGTTTTTACTTGATTGTGATATATGATTGGATGATGTTAATGTAATTGCTTTGAATCTTTGTTATTATTCAGTTAATGATTGTGCACAGTGTCTTTTATTTGTTACGACATTCAAAATGATCTTGATAAATAGTGATTACTGACCCTAGGGATATTTATATGATATATTTTAATTGTTGAATTCTCTAATTGACTAGGAATAATATGATTAGGAGTTGTGATTTAGGGATTAATGAGCTATGTTGTCTAGTCTGACGTGACAGTTGGCCTGAGGGGTCAGGGAGTTGACGTTTAGGATAGTGAATTACACGCCAAGGGATTGGGTGTAGTGGTGGTGTTAATCTTCCGTGTAATTTTGCATTCAATGCATGTATGTTAATGTGTGTTCATTAATCAAGTAGAAATAAGGGATTTTGATAATAAAAACTGACCGTTTTTCTTATTATCTTTATAAAACTGTTTACTTGCATTTTTGACCAAACCAATCTGAAAAACTCTCCAATTAATATTTTGACTTAATTGCAATTTTGCCCCCTATTTAATTTTTTTCTTGATTTTGATCCTCCATTTTAAAAACCACGTTTTTAGTCCTTTTTTAAGTTTTCTTTTGAACTTTCGTCCCCTCATTTAAAAAACCATGATTTTGATCTCTTTTCTAAAATTTTAGTCCCTTTTTAGGTTTTATTTTGTATTTTGGTCCATTTTTCATCATCATCAGAATTAGAAAGGAGATTAAAATGGCAACTTAAAATTTAAAAAAGGGGACCAAAATAATTGTTTTTAAAATAAGGGGATGAAAATTCAAAAGAAAAACTTAAAAAAAGAACTAAAATTGTGGTTTTTAAAATGGGAGATCAAAATCAAGAAAAAAAACTAAATAAGAAGACCAAAGTTGCAATTAAATCTAATGTTTTAAATCACATTAGATAATACTCTTTGTTCTAAAATTCACAATCCCCGAAGTGATTGTTGTACCCTAAAATCTGCCCTCTCATTTCTTAAGGCATTTCTCACAAGGATTCTCAAAATTCAAACTTGCACAAGTACAACTAGATTTTTCAGCATCAAATTAAAGAGGAAGCTTTTAAAAAAGGGGAAATAGATAAAAATAATATTTTTGACAAAATGGAGAAAAACAAGCCTTCTTCGATTCATCTCTTTCGATTGGCCTTTTGGCCTCTTTCGATGCAAACTTGGCTTGCATCCTTCGACTGGGTGTGGGCCTCTGGTACGCTGGCTTTGATTCATAAGGTAGGAGCTTCCTGCATGCAACCTTCGATTGCATCTTTGGCCTCATATGATTCACAATACAGTAGCTGCCTAAGTGTCTGCTTCGATTGGATGTTTGATGCTTGCATGCCTATGTTGACTAGACAAATATTCCCCTTCATGCTTGCTTTGACTAACAAAGTGATGGTTGACTATATGTAGCCTTCGATTGAGCCACAGATTCCTTCTTGCACGCAAGAGGCTCCCACCAGGTCAGTAGGCACAAGACAAGAGTCTCATGTAGCCTCCTTCGATTCCAAGGCAAAGAGCCTCTTGATTGAAGTCCTTCGATTCAGGAGGCAAAGGCCTCTTTTCTGGTCTCCTTCGATCGCATATTTTTCCTCCTGCATGCCTCTTTTGTTTGGGGCATGTGGCCCTCCTTTGTTACAAGCTTTGATTGTTCCCTTTATCCTCTGCATGCATTCTTCGTTTGGGGCGTATGAATCCTTCAGTACAAGTTTTTGGTTACACCTTTCGTTTGGGCATGTGGTTCCTGTAACGCCCCGATTTTATTTGCGTCGTATTTATTTTATTATTTTTGAAATTATTAATTAATATTGATTTCGCAAAAATATGATATTTTAGCCGGTATAATTATTATCGTTTTCGGCGATATTTAATCGGACTGGAAATTATTTATGCGGGCTTATTTAATTAATTGATGTGTTAGTAATATTAATTGATTAATTGGAATTAATATATTATTATATAGTGTTATGATATTATATGAATTATAGTAGTATAGTATATTATATATGTATGTTAGAAGTAGTAGTAATATATATGTATGTTAGAAAGTTAGAAACAAAAATATGCAGAGTATATATATATATATATATATATATATATATATATATATATATATATATATATATATATATATATATATATATATATATATATATATATATATATATATATATATATATATATATATATATATATATATATATATATATATATATATATATATATATATATATATATATATATATATATATATATATATATATATATAAAATGTGGAAAGAGAAAGAAGTAGTATAGATAAATATATTATAATAATAAAGAGGTAGTAAAGTAGTAATGTATTAAAATAATAATAGAAGAAGTGGGATAGAAGTAGTATAAGATTATATATTAAAATAAGAGAGTATAAGAAGTGGTATAAAGAAGTAGGGTAAGAGAGAAAAGGAGATATATTGTTATATAGTGAAAAACAATAGAACAGTGGAGAAAAGAAAAGAAGAAAAAAGGGTTTGAAGATGAGGAGACCAAAGAGAAAAAGCTAGGGTTTTGGGTGGAGGAAAAATCAAGAAGAAATACCAAGAACATTGTTGAGGTAAGGGGTTTGATAGATCTTTCTATAAATAAATTTGTGGTAAATATTATGTATGTTAGGGTTGAGATTTTGTGGTGTTTTTCTGAAAATAATAATGAAAATAATATGGTGTATTGATGCTTGGATTTGGTACTGAAATTTGTTGGTAGATATGATTAATTAGCAGCAAAGTATTATTAGTAACAAGATGCTGAAAGTCGAAAACAGCTCAGTTTGGGTCGAATTAGCCGAATTAGACGGTATAATTAGTTGTCCGGAATTTAACGAAATTTGACAGGGTAACTAAGTTTAATTAGTAGGTAAATGTGGTTATGTCGTTTTGTTGAAATTATGTTAGATTTTTAGACTGTAAAATGTTCAAAAACAATAAAGCATAGGAAGGCACATATTTTGTTTTTTTGTATGACAGTAGCAAAATATATTTTGACAGTAGCAGTTTTTCTTTTTTGATAGAAAATAATTTAGCAAGAGATTTCACTGTTGTATCAGTATTTTTATACTGATACATTTAATTTACAGTATACTATAAAATTGCATGGTGACCGTAAAAATTATACCATTTTGGACAGAAAAATATTCCTAAATTATGAAAAATATATTTAGGTAGCGAAGATTAAAAATAGTCGATTTAATCGGGAAAATCGGGAGACCGATAATTGATGAAAAAGAGTCTGATTTGGACGATTCGAGTGGTGCTTCGGAGGTCCGGTCGTGGCATTTAAGATTATTAATAATGCCGATTAAATGGAGGTGATTTTTATGATGAGTATATTTTGGTGAAATAATTAATCCGTAACCGTATTAATTAAATTGCGATTGTTGTTATGCTCCCGTTTAATATCGAATGCATGGATTTTTGACGTTGATAAATTGTTGTTGATGATTTTTGCATAATGCAAAATGTGATGATGTTAATGACGAGGGCTTTTGCCTAATGACGAGGGCTTATGCCATTTTTGATGATTATGACGATGTTATTATTATTGTTATTGTGATGAGTATGTGATATCATTTTATCGAGTCACATACATTGCATATTATGATGATGAGGGCTTATGCCTAGTGACGAGGGCTTTTTCCTAATAACGAGGGCTTCGGCCTAGTGACGAGTCCCTAATTACGGACATTGTGTTGGTACCACATGCATACATAGTCGAGTCACATAGTGTCGATTATGTTTGTTTTGAGTTTATTGATTGGATGATTGTTTGACGATTTATGATGATTGTGATGAATTTTAATGACGAATTATGATATTTAGGTGATGACGATGAAGGCGTGAGGTTTGGATTATAAGTTGGATAATAATTATTATCAATATCTTTTATAATTTCGTAAACTATATATTATTTATCATTCTTTTATTTATATGAATGATTTATCTCACCCTTTATTTGTTTCGCCGTTGCCTTTATACTGGTAACGTGCAGGTGATCCTCGCGGATGATTTGGATTAGCTCGAGTCTATTGAGTCGCCTCTGCTCTGATTAGAGTAACACTCGGGATGGGGCGTTTTGATTATTTTGTTAGGATAACATATGTGTATATCCTAATGTTGTTATGTGACTAATGATGGTTTTGACATGTTTATGTCCAGTACTTGATTTTATTATTTTGACGATGTATATGCCTTAATGGTATGATATTGATGTATTTCGCTGTTATGTTCACAGTTATATGCCTGCATGATATATGATGAGGTGATCGGTACATCCGAATTCTGATTGGTGTGTTGTTGCATTAAAATGCAAAGTGAAAAACAATGAACATGTGATACCTCAATTTATGTTTGTTTGAAATTCTAATTTACTCTGATTTTTATTATAAATGTCGAGGGGTAGAATTGGGGTGTTACATTAGTGGTATCAGAGCAGGTCGGTCTTTCCGGCCAAGTTGTTGAGTCTTGAGTTGTTTAACAATCGAGTATTGTTATTTGTTGATTCCAATCCTTGTTTTGTTTTCAACAGAAGTTATGATGGCTGGAGGTAGTGCTGGTAGGAGCGATGTTGTCCTTGCTACTGCTATGCAGGCAATGGCTCAGGCGTTTCAGAATCCTCCAAATGTTGACGAGAACGCGGGGTCTCGTAGCTTGGCTACCTTTCAAAGGGAGAACCCTCCTACCTTTGAAGGGAAGTATGATCCAGAAGGAGCTCAAGATTGGCTCAGGGAGATTGAAAGAATCTTCAGGGTGATGGATTGCACTCTTGTGCAGAAGATCCGTTATGGTACGCATAAGTTGACTGCTGAGGCTGATGATTGGTGGGTTGAGACCCGCCAAAGGTTGGAACTTGTTGGTGAAGAGATCACATGGGATGTGTTCCGAAGGGAGTTCTTGAGAAAGTATTACCCGGAGGATGTTACAGGCAAGAAGGAGATTGAATTCCTTGAGTTGAAGCAAGGAAATATGTCTATCACTGATTATGCTGCTAGGTTCACAAAATTGGCGAAGTTCTATCCGCATTATGATGGGCCGAATGGCTAGTTCTCTAAGTGAATTAAATTTGAGAATGGTTTGCGTCCCGAGATCAAGAAAGTTGTGGGTTATCAGAAGATCTGTGTCTTTGCGGATTTGATTGATAGCTGTAGGATCTTTGAGGAGGATAGTAATGCTCATTATAAGATCGTTTCTGATAAGAGGAACAAGGGGCAGCAAATCCGTGGAAAACCATATGATACTCCAGTTGGTAAAGGGAAATAAAAGATAGTGCAAGGGCGAAGGTTTAGTGGGGGAGATGCTCCTGCTAGCATTGTTTGTTTCAAATGTGGGAAACCTGGTCACAAGAGTAATGTTTGTAGAAGCGACATGAGAGATAGGATAAGGAGGTAAGATGTTTCTGATGCGGAAAAGCGGGACATACTACTCATGATTGTAGACACAATGATGTGGTTTGCTTTAACTGTGGTGAAGGAGGCCATATTAGCACTCAATGCAAGAATTCGAAGAAAGCTCCAGAAGTGGGAAAGGTGTTTGCTTTGTCGGGTAATCAGACGGCAAATGAAAATGGACTTGTTCGAGGTACTAGTTTCATTAATAGCATTCCTCTCATTACTATTATTGATACTGGTGCTACTCATTGTTTTATTTCTGCTGATTGTGTGATGAGGTTGGATCTCACCTTATCTTCTTTGGATAGAGATATGATTGTAGAGGTTCCAGCTAAGGGATCAGTTACTACTTCCCTTATGTGTGCAAGATTTCCTTTGTCAATCTTTGATAAAGATTTTGTTGTGGATCTTGTTTGTTTACCGCTTGTTGGGTTGGATGTGGTCTTGGGTATGAACTGGTTGAAAGTCAATTATGTTCATATCAACTGCTACAACAACACTGTGAGGTTTTCTTCTTTGGAAGAAGAAGAGAGAGTCTTTGTGGTATCGACGAAGCAATTGAATGAGTTCATGAAGGAAGAGGCATTGGTGTTTGCATTGATGGCAACTCTATCTGTGGAGAGTCAAGCAGTGATTGCAGATCATCCGGTGGTGTGTGATTTTCCTGAAGTGTTTCCTGATGAGATTCCAAGTGTACCGCCAGTGAGAGAAGTTGAGTTTTCCGTGGATCTTGTACCTGGTACCAGACCTATCTCTATGGCACCATATAGGATGTCCGCGTCTGAATTGGCCGAATTGAAAAGTCAATTGGAAGATTTGCTTGAGAGGAGATTTGTTCGACCAAGTGTGTCACCTTGGGGAGCCCTAGTTTTGTTGGTAAAGAAGAAGGACGGTAGCATGAGACTTTGCATTGATTACCGCCAGTTGAACAAAGTAACAATCAAGAATAGATATCCACTTCCAAGAATTGATGATTTGATGGACCGATTGGTTGGTGCTCGCATGTTTAGTAAGATTGATTTGAGATTGGGCTACCATTAGATAAGGGTGAAAGATGAAGATATTCAGAAGACCGCATTCAGAACTAGATATGGACATTATGAGTATATGGTGATGCCTTTCGGTGTTACTAATGCGCCGAGAGTATTAATGGAATATATGAATCGTATTTTCCATCCTTACTTGGATCGTTTTGTGGTTGTGTTCATTGATGATATTCTGATTTATTCTAAGTCGAAAGAGGAGCATGTGGAGCATTTGCATATTGTGCTGGAAGTGTTAAAAGAAAAGAAACTTTATGAGAAGTTGTCAAAGTGCGAGTTTTGGCTAAGTGAAGTAAGTTTCTTAGGCCATGTCATTTCCGGTGATGGCATTGCGGTGGATCCTTCAAAAGTTGATGCAGTGTTGAGATGGGAAACTCCTAATTTTGTTACCAAGATTAGAAGTTTCTTAGGCTTGACAGGTTACTATAGAAGGTTCATAGAAGGCTTTTCGAAATTGGCACTTCCTTTGACGAAGTTGACTCGTAAAGGAGCTTCATTTGTGTGGGATGTAAAATATGAGAAAAGTTTTGTGAAATTGAAGAAGAGGTTGACAACGGCTCCGATTTTGATCTTGCCTAAGCCGAAGGAACCGTTTGTGGTTTATTGTGATGCTTCCTTGATGGGTTTAGGTGGTGTGCTCATGCAAGATGGTAAGGTGGTTGCTTATGCTTATAGACAATTGAAGATTCATGAGAAGAATTATCCTACGCATGATTTAGAGCTTGCTGCGGTTGTGTTTGTATTGAAGATTTGGAGGCATTATCTTTATGGTTCTAGATTTGAAGTGTTTAGTGACTATAAGAGTTTGAAGTATTTGTTTGATCAGAAAGAGCTTAACATGAGACAAAGACGGTGGCTTGAATTGTTGAAAGATTATGATTTTGGATTGAATTACCATCCGAGAAAAGCTAATGTGGTGGTTGATGCCTTAAGTCGCAAGACTTTGCATATGTCACTTTTGATGGTGAAAGAGTTGGAATTGATTGAGCAATTTAGAGATATGAGTCTTGTGATTGAAGTGAAGCCTAAGAGTGTGATTTTAGGAATGTTGAAGATTAACAATGATTTCCTTGATAGTATTAGAGAGGATCAGAAGCTTGATGTGAAGCTTGTTGATTTGTTAGTTAGTGTTGGACAAGCTGAGAATGAGGACTTTAAATTGGATGTTCAAGGCGTGTTCAGGTTTCGTGATAGAATTTGTATTTCCGATGATATGGATTTGAAAAGAATGATATTAGAAGAGAGTCATCGAAGTAATTTGAGTATTCATCCTGGTGCGACTAAGATGTACCAAGACTTGAAGAAATTATTTTGGTGGTTTGGTATGAAGCGAGAAGTATCTCAATTTGTGTATGCTTGTTTGACGTGTCAGAAGTCTAAGGTGGAGCATCAGAAACCTGCAGGGTTGATGCAGCCGTTAGAAATTCTGGAATGGAAATGGGATAGCATTTCTATGGATTTTGTGACAGGGTTACCAAATACACCAAGAGGACATGATTCCATATGGGTGATTGTTGATAGGCTTACGAAGTCGACTCACTTTATTCCTATTAATATCACTTATCTTGTATCGAAGTTGACGGAGATTTATACGAGTGTGATTGTGAGGTTGCATGCTATTCCTCTTTGTATTGTTTCAGATAGAGATCCGAGGTTCACTTCAGATTTTTGGAAAAGCTTGCAAGAGGCTTTGGATTCTAAGTTGAGGTTGAGTTCGGCTTATCATCCTCAAACCGATGGTCAGACGGAAAGAACGATTCAATCGTTGGAAGACTTGTTACGGGCCTGTATTCTTGAGCATGGTGGTTCATGGGATACTTACCTTCCTTTGATTGAGTTTACTTATAACAACAATTTTCATGCTAGTATTGGAATGGCACCGTTCGAAGCTTTGTATGGTCGAAGGTGTAGAACTCCTTTGTGTTGGCATGAGTCGGGTGAAAGTGTAGTACTTGGACCGGAGTTGGTTAGAGAGATTACCGAGACGGTTAAGATGATTAGAGAAAAGATGAAGATTTCTCAAAGTCGGCAAAAGAGTTATCATGATAAGAGGAGGAAAGATTTGGAGTTCCAAGCTGGTGATCATGTGTTTTTGAGAGTTACTCCTACGACCGGTGTTGGACGAGCCTTGAAGTCGAAGAAGTTGACTCCTTGTTTTATTGGTCCATATCAGATCACTAGTAGAGTTGGAAAGGTGGCTTATAGAGTGGCGTTACCGCCAAGTCTTTCGAATTTGCATGATGTGTTCCATGTGTCGCAACTTCGGAAATATGTTCCGGATCCGTCACATGTGATTGAGATGGATGATGTTGAGGTTCGAGACAATCTTACGGTAGAGACAATACCGTTGAGGATTGAAGATCGTGAGATGAAGTCTCTTCGTGGTAAAGAGATTCCTTTGGTCAAAGTTGTTTGGATCGGAGCGGCCGGTGAGAGTATGACGTGAGAATTGGAGAGCAAGATGCGGGATGCATACCCCGAGCTCTTCGAATCAGGTATTATTTCGATGACGAAATCCTTTTAGTGGGGGACAGTTGTAACGCCTCGATTTTATTCGCGTCGTATTTATTTTATTATTTTTGAAATTATTAATTAATATTGATTTTGCAAAAATATGATATTTTAGCCGGTATAATTATTATCATTTTCGGCGATATTTAATCAGACCGGAAATTATTTATGTGGGCTTATTTAATTAATTGATGTGTTAGTAATATTAATTGATTAATTGGAATTAATATATTATTATATGGTGTTATGATATTATATGAATTATAGTAGTATAGTATATTATATATGTATGTTAGAAGTAGTAGTAATATATATGTATGTTAGAAAGTTATATATATATATATATATATATATATATATATATATATATATATATATATATATATATATATATATATATATATATATATATATATATATATATATATATATATATATATATATATATATATATATATATATATATATATATATATATATATATATATATATATATATATATATATATATATATATATATATATATATATATATATATATATATATATATATATATATATATATATATATATATATATATATATATATATTATGTGGAAAGAGAAAGAAGTAGTATAGATGAATATATTATAATAATAAAGAGGTAGTAAAGTAGTAATGTATTAAAATAATAATAGAAGAAGTGGGGTAGAAGTAGTATAAGATTATATATTAAAATAAGAGAGTATAAGAAGTGGTATAAAGAAGTAGGGTAAGAGAGAAAAGGAGATATATTGTTATATAGTGAAAAACAATAGAACAGTAGAGAAAAGAAAAGAATAAAAAAGGGTTTGAAGAGGAGGAGACCAAAGAGCAAAAGTTAGGGTTTTGGGTGGAGGAAAAATCAAGAAGAAATACCAAGAACATTGTTGAGGTAAGGGGTTTGATAGATCTTTCTATAAATAAATTTGTGGTAAATATTATGTATGTTAGGGTTGAGATTTTGTGGTGTTTTTCTGAAAATAATAATGAAAATAATATGGTGTATTGATGCTTGGATTTGGTACTGAAACTTGTTGGTAGATATGATTAATTAGCAGCAAAGTATTATTAGTAACAAGATGCTGAAAGTCGAAAACAGCTCCGTTTGGGTCGAATTAGCCGAATTAGACGGTATAATTAGTTGTCCGGAATTTAACGAAATTTGACAGGGTAACCAAGTTTAATTAGTAGGTAAATGTGGTTATGTCGTTTTGTTGAAATTATGTAAGATTTGTAGACTGTAAAATATTGAAAAACAATAAAGCAGAGGAAAGTTTTTCCAGTATTTTTATACTGATACATTTAGTTTACAGTATACTATAAAATTGTGCGGTGACCGTAAAAATTATACCATTTTGGACAGAAAAATATTCCTAAATATATGAGAAATATATTTAGGTAGCGAAGATTAAAAATAGTCGATTTAATCGGGAAAATCGGGAGATCGGTAATTGATGAAAAAGAGTCTGATTTGGACGATTCGAGCGGCGTTTCGGAGGTCCGGTCATGGAGTTTAAGATTATTAATAATGTCGATTAAATGGAGGTGATTTTTATGATGAGTATATTTTTGTGAAATAATTAATCCGTAACCGTATTAATTAAATTGCGATTGTTGTTATGCTCCCATTTAATATCGAATGCATGAATTTTTTACGTTGATAAATTGTTGTTGATGATTTTTGCATAATGCAAAATGTGATGATGTTAATGACGAGGGCTTTTGCCTAATGACGAGGGCTTATGCCATTTTTGATGATTATGACGATGTTATTATTATTGTTGTTGTGATGAGTATGTGATGTCATTTTATCGAGTCACATACATTGCATATTATGATGATGAGGGCTTATGCCTAGTGACGAGGGCTTTTGCCTAATAACGAGGGCTTCAGCCTAGTGACGAGTCACTAATTACGGACATTGCGTTGGTACCACATGCATACATAGTCGAGTCACATAGTGTCGATTATGTTTGTTTTGAGTTTATTGATTGGATGATTGTTTGACGATTTATGATGATTGTGATGAATTTTAATGACGAATTATGACGTTTAGGTGATGACGATGAAGGCGTGAGATTTGGATTATAAGTTGGATAATAATTATTATCAATATCTTTTATAATTCCGTAGACTATATATTATTTATCATTCTTTTATTTATATGAATGATTTATCTCACCCTTTATTTGTTTCGCCGTTGCCTTTATACTGGTAACGTGCAGGTGATCCTCGCGGATGATTTGGATTAGCTCGAGTCTATTGAGTCGCTTCTGCTCTGATTAGAGTAACACTCGGGATGGGGCGTTTTGATTATTTTGTTAGAATAACATATGTGTATATCCTAATGTTGTTTATGTGACTAATGATGGTTTTGACATGTTTATGTCCAGTACTTGATTTTATTATTTTGACGATGTATATGCCTTAATGGTATGATATTGATGTATTCCGCTGCTATGTTCACAGTTATATGCCTGCATGATATATGATGAGGTGATTGGTACATCCGAATTCTGATTGGGGTGTTGTTGCATTAAAATGCAAAGTGAAAAACAATGAACATGTGATACCTTAATTTATGTTTGTTTGAAATTTTAATTTACTCTGATTTTTATTATAAATGCCGAGGGGTAGAATTGGGGTGTTACGGTTCCCTTCATGGAAGCCTTCGTTTGAGCAAAGATCTCTTGCATGTGTGCATGAAGTCACAAAGCATGGACCCCCTACATACACGCTTTCATTTGGCCATATGATCCCTTGCAGGCAAGTTTGAGTGGGCAGTATCTCCTTTGGAAATAGTTTGCTTCAACACACAAATTCTACACTATGTCATGGTCTCGTGCGAAAGAAGTACAATGGTGGCACATTCGAAGGACTTGCCAGACATGTCTGGATGTCCCAATCAAATGACATGTTTTGTTGATCCACTCCAGGAGCATGTATTTGGACCATTCGAAGGAACTCACAAAAGGCCTAGTCGAAGGATACCCATATGAGCCCTTCGAAGGATACTTTGATTTGAAAAAAGAAAATGTTGTTGAGGAGTCTGGTCGAAGGATAGGGCTAGGGAGGTAAAAACAAAAGGTTGAGATGCCCAAAGGTATTTGCTGACCAAGTCCATGCGCTGCCAAGTTCAAGCCTGATACACAGGCCATAAAACTCCAAAACTGCTGCACAACAGTTCTGCAACACTGTCTTATTTCTTGTACCAAAATGGCATACAAACATTGTCCCTCGAAAGCTACAAGCAATTTTTTGTTTAAACTTTTTGTTTTCCCTCCTAAAACATCAACCAAAGCCATCTATAAATATGAACCTCCATCACACATCTTAGAGGCCCCTGAAGAGTTGCAAGAAAAATCTTGTGAGAAATCCCCCAAAACCCTCAAACACCTGCCAATGTTTTTTAAAAATATTCCAAACACTTCTAAAAACTCAACCCCCTTTGTACACTAAGTGAATTCTTCGATTCACTCCCCAAGTGACCAGAGAGCGAACCTTTGACCCACTCCCCCAACCACAATATAGTAATCCTTTGATTCACTCTTTTACTTGTTATAGAAAAAACCTTCGATTCACTCACACACCCTCCTTCGATTCAGTGACTACTTGAACAAATTAGTAACTGGATTAGTCTCAGGAAGGCCCCAACGAACTTTCATTCACCACCAAGGAAGAGACTTGCAGTTTCCTTCGATTTAAGAACTTCAAGAGGTAAGTTCCATTTAAACATGAAACTATTTTATTTAAATAACATGTGCACATGCCAATAAAGAAAAAAATATAGATATTTCATATAGCAAGCTTGACCATGTTTTAACCTTCGATTCTGACTGCCCATGTGTTGAAAATCTCAACTCTAACTAGTTAGACTTTGGACTTTTGAGACCCAATAATTTTGTGCTAACCCCTGGCCTGTAACGTTCAAAAGTTACACTTGAATGTTGCATTTTAAGAGTTTAAAATAGGTTCACTGTATCCTTCGATTGGCTAAGTACTTAAGTCTTTCTAATCTCAATTTGAGGGCCTAACATGCATGTAGTCGAAGGAGGCAGCAAGGAGCCTGAGGCAAAGAGTGCACCTCACACTGACTCCAGGCCTCAAAGAAGGAAGTAATCAGTAGGATGTCCATAATGACTGGCAAGTCTCAAACGAAAGAATCTTCCAGAAGGATGGTCACGTTGCCTTCTAGGTCCCAATCGAAGGAAGCAGGCAAAGGGTTAAATCGAAGGACATGATCTTGCTGACTCCAGGCCCAAATTGAAGGAAGCCAAGAAGTGCAGAATCGAATGATGCTTTTGCCTAAATCGAAAAAGCTCATTTTTCTTTCTTTATTTTTGTTTTGCCTTTACATTTCTTGCTCTTCAATTTGGTTGTAATAGTGTAGGGTTTATTTTCTGCATTTTTATTATTTTGGTATAAATGTTAGTAATTAGGATGTATGGCAAGATAAAACCAACAAGTAGATAACCTAAAATTCAAAGACAAAATGCATGCAATCAAACACACTATTCACACACATGCACCCCTAGGGTAATCTCACATGTTGCCTCAAAAAAGTAGTCATGTCCCTCGAATATGGACGTTTTAGCAAAGATCCTCGATAAAAGATCCTAGACCCTCGACGACCCTTAATGTTGCCTTCGGTAAATGATCTAGTCCCTAAACGACATTGCTAAAACGTCCCATAAGTTGCCTTCTATGACTATACAAATGTCCCACGCCCGTCCCTTCACATCCAATGATGGAACTTCTTACCAAATCAATGGTAAGATAGAAACATCTAAAGGAGGAGGAAAAGAATACTAGACCTTTTGAGTAGATAGGATGCTCCTAGTTGCTCGCTTGCTCACAACAAAAACATTTTATACACCATCACTTTCATTTGAAATATTTTCAAAAGATAAAGCTCTTTGTACGCGTTCTTATAGAGACGAGAACCATTACAAAGACACTTTTCAAAATACTTTCAAAACCCACACCACAAGCACATTTTCAAACAAAATCAAGTGATCTAGCAAGAAACTAAGAGCTCGTAGATAACTACGGATGAAAGGATTCTAATACCTTCCCTTTTCATAACCTACCCCCCGAACTCAAGAAATAAATCTCAAAGGTCTTTCATGTTCTTTTCACCCTTTTCTTATTGGATAAAAGAAAAGTTGGTGGTGACTCTTGTTATCCGCAATAATTGCGATCAAACGCAAAACACCTAAGTCAGTTCTCCCACCGTGTTACAGAACTGGCGACTCTGTTGGGGACATACTGAAAAGTGTGGTTACCTTAGGGCTAGATCACCTTTACTTGATTTTCATTGTTTGATTTGTTTGCTTTATATTATGGTTCCTTTCTTGGATTTGTTTTGATCCTCTATCCAGATCTAGGGCACCTTTTTTAGGTAAGTAGCAATAAGTTATGGAAACTGTGCGGGGTATACCGACATGGTCTAAGCAATAGCTACATTAGTGTGACACATTTGTTGGTACCGGTAGCCCTTGAGTAGTCAAGGAGAATACGAGGCCGTTGTGTGGTGTCATGAAGAACTAACTGACTTTAGAACCTTACTTGAACAACTTGGCCATTAGGAAGTAGTGAGGTAGTCGGATTTGGTGCAGTCCGAAGTTGGTTGATACTCGATACTGCGCTCATTAAGATTGGACTTTTGGGATATTTCAGTCGCCAATAAAGAGGCTTGCGCTGAAATAATGCCCAATGAAGAAAGATCAGTGATATTGAGATTTCTAGAATCCATTTACTTTCTAGGACAGGTTGAATCAATTAAACTTCAAGAGGGTACTTACCTATGAACCTCATGTAAGCCTAAACCTAAAGACTTGTTTGATTAACTTGTGAATATACTTGTACATAATATCATGGCATTATACCATATCATTTTAGACTAACCATTTCAAGGATCTTGAGATTCATCTTTGTTCTATTTTTTAGGACATGACTCCCAATCACAGGAATACAATCCAAGTCAATCTCGTACGAGTACCTTTTCAGCTCAAAGAATGAGCATCAAGGGTCCCTAAGAACTCTCTGTTCACCAAAAGACATGGACGACTTCTTAACCTAGTTACCTCAAGCTTTGATGAAGACATGATGAAGGTGCTTTTCTAGTTCTTCGATCCTTTGCACCATTGCTTTACCTTCCCCGATTACTAGCTTGTGCCTACTATGGAAGAATTCTCTCAACTCTTGGGAATTCCAATTCTCAATCAATTACCTTTCAACGGTATTGAAAGAGACTCAAGCCCTGAAGAGATTGCCCGAGCCTTACACTTGCAACAATTCGACGTCATGGTTAACTGGGAAACAAGAAGTGGTGTCAAAGGGTTCCTATCCAAGTTCCTTTTGGAAAAAGCTCAAGACTGTTGGAACACTCTGGATTTAAAAGCTTTTGAATAAATCTTGGCTCTTTCATCTATGGGATGGTACTATTTCCAAATCCTAACCAACTTATAGATGTGAATACTGTCAAAATCTTCATATCTCGCAATCCAGTGCTTACTTTGTTAGGAGATATCCTGAATTCTCTCCACTCTCGCACCATGAAGAGAAGAGGAGCCCTCATGTGTTGCACTCCTCTGTTGGCTAGGTGGTTTGTTTCACACCTCCCCTGATCCGTTGTAAAGAACGAGCAAGGTTTGAGATGGTCCAATATGTTGATGTCACTCAGACATTCGTATATTCACTGGTGTTCTCGATCCTTGGAGGAAATTACTATCATCGACCATTGTGGGGAATTCCCTAATGTCCCTTTGCTTGGCATTAGGGGAGGTATCACTTACAACCCTTGCTTAGCTTTACAACAATTTGGGTATGCACGAAGAGATGGTCCTCATGATGCGCTCATCCAAGGTGTGGTGTTCGACTACGAGAGCGACAACCAAGGCTACCGTCAAAGGTTTATACGAGTTTGGAGGATGGTAAACAAAGTGGATAGTAAGAAATTGGGACACAAAAATCTATTCCCCTTGAATCTTACCTTAGGTGGGTGTGAGCTCATACTCAGAGTCTCGTAATGCCTTACCCCTCCATCCTACCTGTTATCATGGAGCTTATCATTGAAGGAGATGTTCTATATACTATCCTTTATCCCAACATGCCTACCTCGCTTGAAGACTTGCAAAAGGATTTGATTCAGCTAAAAGAAGAGTGAGACACCTTCGAAGCCCAATTCCACGCTAGTGAGAAGAAGGTTCTGGATCTCCAAAGAAGCTTCATGAAGAGCGGAGTTTGAACACCTACATTGCACCGAAGAGGATGCGTTCAACCTTTTTGTCTTAGGAGTTTGCTTTTGTGTTTTATTTCTTTCATTGTAAGCCCAAAGAGGTATGATGTACTCGAACTTGTATTTATTAATACAATGTGTGTTTTCTTTTGTCTAAACAAATTTAAATATCTAAATTTCCTTGAAATCATTTGCATATGCATTCTCATTCATCATAACACAAGCAGGTTTTCACAATAGATATCCTTATCTTTCTACTGTTTATTTCAGTGAGATGGATATTGAACAGACAATAAAGGATCTTCAAGCGCATAATGCTCAATTCCAACAAATGTTCCTAACTCTGGCTAAAGGAAAGGACCTGAAGGCTCTTATGATCAAGGATAAGAAGAAGAAGGCGAAGAAACCAGTCGGTGTTTTGAATTTGGGAAGAAGGTTCAGAGGACCATCCAAGAGAACTATAGATTTGGAAACCTCGTCGGGTGAAGGAGATAATAAAGAAGGAAAGAACAAGGAAGGAAATGACAACCCAGAGTCCGAAGAAGAAGAAGAAGTTGACTACTCTGAAGAACAATATCCTCCTGTTGATGATAAATACAAATAGCTGGAGAATTGCCTCAATGCTATGGAGATCCAGAGGGTACCCAAACTGGATTTTGAAGAGCTAGGACTTGTCTCAGGGGTGGTCATCCCGCAGAAATTCAAGTTCCCCACTTTTGCTAAATATGACGGTGTCTCTTGTCCTAAGCTGCATTTAAGGTCATACGTCAAGAAGATTCAACCCCATACTGCTGATAGGAACCTATGGGTACATTTCTTCCAAGAGAGTTTGTCAGGGACGCAGTTGGATTGGTTCTATCAGTTGGAAGGAACCAATATTCGTAATTGGGAATATTTGGTTGCTGCTTTTTACAAGCAATACCTGTATAATGTTGACCTAGCTCCAACACGAACACAACTGCAAGGTATGTCTATGGGTACTAGTGAGGGTTTCAAAAATTATGCCCAGAAATGGAGGGATCTCGCAGGAAGAGTCCAACCCCCCTTATTTGACAGAGAATTGGTGTATATGTTCTTGGGCACATTGTCTGGTCCATTATTCAACCATCTGATTGGAAGCTCTTCAGTTGGATTTACTAAACTAATCATGACTGGCGAGCGGGTAGAAGCCGATATTAAGAGCGACAAAATTCAAAGGGATGCATCCTCAAGCATGATGAAGAAACCCTTTACTAGAAAAAAGGTGGTCAGTGTTGCTTATGACCACAGGAATCAAAACAAAACTGAACATCGCTCGACGGTAGGGTCTGTTATGATCCCCAATCCTGTATCAAATCAACAACGAAACTATCAACGCAGGTCGGAGGCGCCCATAAGATGATTCACCCGGATCAACATGACCCTGTCCCAAGTTTTGCCACATCTATTGAAGTCCAATCTGGTGACTCTAAAGGAAGCTCCCAAGAACCCTAATACTCCTTCCCCCCGCTACAACCCGAATGCTTGATGTGCCTATCATTCTGAAAGTTCAGGGCATGATAGAAATGACTGTTGGGCCTTAAAGAATAAGGTACAAGACCTTATCGAGGCGAAAGAGATCGAGTTTGACCCTCTAAAAACTCCTAATGTAATAACGGCACCAATGCCCAAACATGGCCAAGGTGTCAATTATGTTTATGATGACCGTTTTGTTTCCTCTGTGGATGAATTAACTACTCCCCTTTTGAGTGTTAAACATAATCTATTGCAAGTCGGTCTATTTCCGGGTTGTGATGAAAGTTGTCACTTATGTATGTCTCTACTAGATGGCTGTTTGTTACTAAAGATGGGCGTCCAGCGCCTGATGGTTAACAAAGAAATCCTGTTCGAGAAAGTTCCTCTTACCAGAAATTCCTGTGAAGATGTTTCAATAATCACCATTTCCGACAATCCTCCTAGGGTTTCCACCAAAAGACTTGTCGGGATTACATCTGTTCCAAAGTCTGCTCCCCTAATCATCACTATGCCAGGGCCAATACCACATTCCTCGGATAAAGCTGTTCCCTGGAACTATGGGGCCGACGTCTATTACCATGGCGTCAAGCAAGATCTATTGGCTATTAAAGACAAAGTTGCTGAAAGTAATGATCCTAACATCGACAATATCATTGGAACCAGTAAGATAACGAGAAGTGGAAGGGTTTTCTCCCCCGAGATCTCTCCAAAGACCACTGCTACTCCTATAATTATTTCCGCTACCGCTCTTGTCAGTATTACATTGTTACTCCTATTGTTAGTCCTATTGTTATCCCTGTTACCGAGACACGGGGCTAAGAGGTATTGTTTGAGCTTGTCCAGACGAAGACGCATCTAGAGGTCATTCCTGAAGCTTCTAGCAAGGAGATGAAGGAGATATTAAAGATAATCAAGAAAAGTGACTACAACATCGTGGAACAGTTGAGGTAGACCCCCTCAAAAATATCAATGTTGGCCTTTCTTTTGTGCTCCGAGGCCCACACTAAGGCCTTATTAAATTTCTAAAGACCACCCATGTGCCTCAAGAGACCTCCATTGATCAATTCGAGAATTGTGTGGCCAGTCTAACTGCTGATAATGGACTGGTTTTTTTGGATGCTGATTTAACTCACAAGGGAAGGAAACACAATGATGCCTTGCATGTCTCTATTGAGTGCAGGGGAACTATATTAGCCCATGTTCTGGTGGATACAGGTTCTTCGCTGAATGTCTTACCCAAGAATGCTCTTGACCGGTTAGATTGCGAAGGACTCACATTAAAGTCCAGCAACATTATGGTGAGGGCCTTCGATGGTTCTAAAAGAATAGTGCATAGAGAAGTAGACATCCCTATCAAAGTTGGAACTCAGACTTTTGATTCAACCTTCTATGTGATGGATATCCGCCCATCCTATTCCTGTCTGTTGGGTCGACCTTGGATCCATGGGGCTGGTGCTGTCACTTTTACCTTACATCAGATGTTGAAGTACCCAGTCAAGGGAAAGATTATCACAGTCCATGGGGAGGAGGAATACATGGTTAGCCACCTGAACTCTTTCAAAGTATGTTGAAATGGACGGTGAGTTCATTGAGACCCCATGCCATAATTTTGAAGAGGTCCCACAAACGGTTGTTGCAACCAAGACTACTACTAAGACTCCGAAGGTTACCATACCTTCATTGAAAATAGCCTCTCTGAAGGATGCTCGAGTAGTAGTTGAGGAAGGTGGATGTACCATCCGGGGTCAACTTCCGGATATTCCCTACAAATCCAACAAATTTGGTTTGGGTTTTACTTCGGAGGCCCAAAGAGTTGTTCGATGTACTCGTGCTGGGGGGGCACCTTTACGTATCAGCAATCAGGGAGTCAATGCATTGGAAGACGGTGATAGCAGTTGTGACATAGACGAATGGATTTTTCCAACCATCGGCAGAGGACTCAACAATTGGGAGGCCAAAGATTTTATTTCTATTACTTTTATTCAAGAGTAATTGCCTTTTAAATTTTTTCGGACTTGTAATATTTAAACAATTTAGACTTTAAAACTTTGTGTCTTACCGGAGGCACAATGGTCCATCTGTGAGGGTTGTTACTTCATCTTCATATGTCATTAATAAATCATGGGACGTTTTTGCATGCAAATTTTACACTCTTTGTTTTCTTTTCTTTACCTTTTATTTTATCAAAGATAGTTATGCTCTTACACACATTCACATATCGAACTGCAAATCTACATCCACTCGGGATCCCATTGGTAACAGTTCTGCTATAGCATATCATGACTTTGAAAATCCGATCTACCAAGCCGAGGACGAAAGTGAGGAAGATTGTGAGGTGCCAGGAGAACTTGACAGATTATTACAACAGGAAGAAAGGACCATATAGCCCCACGAAGAGCCGGTTGAAACAATTAACTTATGTACTGAAGAGGACATGAAAGAAGTCAAGATAGGTGAAAATATGGAGTATAGTGTCAAGAAGCATTTAACTCAGATACTATATGACTATGTTGAGGTCTTTCCCTGGTCATACGAAGACATTCCAGGACTTGACACTGATATCGTGTTCCATCGTCTGCCAACAAAAGAGGATTTCCCTCCAGTAAAATAGAAAGTTTGTCGTATACGGCCAGAAATGTCAGAGAAAATTAAGACTGAAGTCATGAAGCAGTTCAACACCGAATTCTTATCTGTTACCTCCTATCCACAATGGGTCTCCAATGTTGTTCCAATGCCTAAGAAGGACGGTAAGGTACGTATGTGTGTGGATTACAGAGACCTGAATAGGGCAAGCCCCAAGGATGACTTCCCGCTTCCCCACGTCGATATTCTGGTTGACAACACCGCACATCATAAAGTATTCTCCTTCATGGATGGTTTCTCCGTATACAATCAGATCAAAATGGCACCTGAAGACATGGAGAAAATGACCTTCGTCACACAGTAGGGCATATTCTGTTACAAAGTTATGCCATTTGGGTTGAAGAACGTCGGGGTAACCTATCAGAGTGCCATGGTAGCTTTGTTTCATGATATGATCCATCACGAGATAGAGGTCTACGTGGATGATATGATCGCCAAATCTCAAACTAAAGAGGAACACCTTGACCATTTGCTGAAATTGTTTGAAAGACTGAAGAAATACAAACTAAGGTTGAACCCAAATAAATGCACTTTCAGAGTAAGATCTGGTAAAATTTTTGGCTTTGTTGTTAGCGGAAAAGGTATTGAAGTGGACCCTGCAAAGGTAAAAGCAATACAAGAAATGCCTGCTCCTCGCACTAAGAAGGAAGTTAGGGGATTCTTAGGACGGCTAAACTACATCACCAGATTTATTTCCCATCTGACTGCTACTTGTGAACCAATTTTCAAATTACTAAAGAAAGATCAAGTGGTGGAATGGAATGACGACTGCCAGGCTGCCTTTGACAGGATCAAAGAATACCTTCAATAGCCTCCCATTTTGATGTCGCCAGTTTAGGGAAGACCTCTGATCATGTACCTTACAGTTTTGGAAAATTCAATGGGGTGTGTGTTGGGGCAGCATGACGAGTCTAGCCGAAAAGAGTATGCAATATACTACCTGAGCAAAAATTTTACCGACTGTGAAATCAGATATTCACCACTTGAGAAAACTTGTTGCACTCTGCCATGGGCTGCTCGTCGTCTAAGACAGTATATGCTGACTCACACTACCTTATTGATATCCAAGATGGATCCAATTAAATACATATTCGAGAAGCCCGCTGTTGTACCCCAAAATTTGCCCTCTCATATTTCCCAAGACATGTCAAGAATAATCTCCAAGTGGCTCAAGATTGCTCAAGAGTTGGACAGTCAAATCATCTCCTAAGGCAGTCAACCTCAAATTAGGGTTTTGTGTTGCATCAAGGTCCTTACATCCAAATGACCTCAAGTGCTCCCCAATGTCCTAATATTTTCTCAATTTCATCCATGTCAAATTTCAAGCCTTGCAGAGGAAGTTTGGTCAATCAATTGCTCAAGAAGTCCAAAAATCGACTGTGCTAGGGCAAAAGTCAATTGTGACCTACAAATAGTCAAACTTCAAGATTTTTTGTCAACATTCTAATTTTGAAGGTTAATTCATCATTGGATCAAGGGTTGATCATGATTCATCAAGGATTGCTCAAAATTCATCAAGACTCAAAAGTTGCCAAATTAGGGTTTTGCAGGAAAAGTCAACTCAACTTTGACCAAGCATACCTTTCTCCTAATTTATGAGAAATGACCCATCCAAATCTCATTTTTAATAGGATGCAATTTCCTACGATCCATCTTCACACCCCAAGATCAAGAAATGCACTAACAAAAAGTTACAAATTTGGACATTATAGGTCATTTTTGAAAGTCAACAAAAACACCTTTTTTGCCAAAGATTATAACTTGATCATGGAATATCAAAATTAGATGAGACCAAAAGGGTTGGTTATAAGACATCTCAAGGTTTCTAAAAAGTCCAAGAATACCTCCAAAAGTTCAAAATTGAAGAAGTTATGCTTTGTTGAAGTTGGGTATTTTTCCAAAATTGCCAAAAGTCAACTATCCCCAAAACTTCAAATTTTGTCAAATGGGCCCACTTTTTTCCACTTAATTTGATCTTGTCACACTACACACGTGTCCTATCTTCAGTCTTATGTCTATTCATTGATTTTTCTATTTTATTTGATTTTTATTGAATTAATTCATTTTAAATCAATTTAAATCCAAATAAAATCTAAATATTGATAACTTGGTATCTTTTTGATTGATACAGGCCTTAATTGTCATCATGGACAAGATCAAACTCGTATCAAGCCATATCATGCACAAAATATTGGTGTTTGGACAAATTTGGAAGCTTTTTCATGGAGGATCAAATCAAATCCTAAATCATCAATGCCTAAGGATTCAAAGCCTAAAACTTGACCTAATTCATTCCATATTACTTATACAAACCAAAGGATACGAGTTGAAGACCTGGAGGCTGCACAATCAGAAAAACAAAAACTTGGAAATTTGTCAAAAAAGCTTGAAACTGAAATCCTTTCTAGAGGCCGATTCAAAGAAAAATCTCAATGCTATCCTCTTGTTGGACATCCATGGAGTCAAAACCAATCCTTAACAAGCTCTGAAGCTCCCTCAATCGTGTTGTAAGTCTCACTGAAATTCGCTCTGCACTTGAAATCGTGACTCCATATTTCTGCATCTTTTGGACAAATCTTTGGTATAATCATGCTTATCATTCAATTTCTAAACTTTCTGCATCATTTGATTGTGTTTTCATGATCCATAGCCCCATACCCGAACCTAGGGTTTTGGAAGCTTGTTTTTGGGCGTTTTCTTTGTAGGAAAAATTGGAACCAATAATGGACATGGATGAAATCAGGAGAGGAAGACGAACATGGCTATGGTCTTAGAATTAATTTCCATGGCCTAGAAATTGTTTTAGGAGACACCTTTGGATTTAGCTGCGGATAAAAATCCGCAGGTAAATAACCAGGGCGGGGCGAAGAAGATGACTACGTTCCCCCTCCCTATTCGTCCATTCATATTTCGCGCTCATTTTTTTTTATTTTCTAGCATATTGTTTGTTTTTCACATATAATATTCTTTACTTATTCCATTAACAATTAAACACATTGGCTCAGTTGGTAAAGGCGCTAGTACTAAATCCAATGGGACCTGGGTTCGAATCCCAGGTCCCCCCATATGCATATTATTATTTTTCCCCAGGTACTCCAGCGCATCTCAGCAATTGCAGTCTACCATGGACCTCAAATCTCCAAGAGTCAGATGGCCTCCAGGCCAAATCTAAAGGTCAAGATTGAACATCCACCATGGTGCCTAGTCAACAAGCACACGTGGGAGCCAGAAAAGTCATTGGAGGCCTGCTTGAATTGGGCCACAAACATGCTATTCTCACATCCAGATCTGGGCCCAAACCCCTTGGTTATTTCTATTCTTTTTTTATATTTCTTTTATTTTTATTGTTTTGTATTATTATTTTTATTATTTAAACTAACCAATTAAATTTTTTCTCATAAAATCAAAAACACAAAAAATATTTTATTTATTAAAATTAAATTCATCACTTTTATTTTTGTAAAATAAATACTAATTTAATTAACTTAGTTTTAATTAGGTATAATTCCAATATTTTTGCAATAATTAAAATTAATGTAGAAAATTAGGTTTTTATTAACTTTGACCAAATTTATTTTATTTTCTTTAAATATCCAAAAATCCAAAAATATATTTTTCTTAATTAATTAATTAGTTTATTTATTTAATTAACTTAAATTAATTTCTTTTAATTCAAAATAACAAAAAATCTTTTCTTTCAAAAAAGGGTCAAAACCCTAAAAAATGCATTCGATTTAATTTTTCGCGCGCGATCTATTTTTGCCATATTATTGTACTTGCTTCCGGAATGTAATAGCTTTAAATAGGACTTTAAATTATTTTATCGCTTTCTTTTATTTTCCGTAATTTAATTTCAAGGGTTGTTTTTGGCGATGTAAATACCCGATGCCTTGTAATAGTTAGATTTAATTTCCGCAATTTAATTTCCACAATCTATAAATTGTTAGATGTTTGGTAATAGGGAATGCATGACAAGATCGAATGTATGAACTTAAAATCAACATAGCTCACCCATGACATGTACAAAGATAAAATTAACCGAAATAACACACTCGCACATGCACACTCTTAGGGTACACCTCGCTTGGTTGCCTTCGAACGTGGTCATTGAGTATAGGAAGTTTTAGAGGTCGTCCTCTTGTCCAAAGATCATAGTTGCCTCGAAACGGTTGCCTCGGAAAAATGATCTAAGACATTAGGGTTACAACTAAGGCATCCTAACATTGCTTTAGTGACCACACGTCCCTTAATCGAATTGACCCTTAAAACTCCAACGACGATGCTACCTACTCATTCATAGTGGGATAGAATTGTCTAAAGGACATTAGCACAGATTGATTCCTTTTTCGAGTAGGTAGATGGTTCTTAAGTACTTGCTCTTTTCCAAACAAAACGAAACTTTTCGCACTTACACTCCTTTCAAACAAAAACTTCTTTCAAACCCACAAACATAAAGAAAAGCAATTTTGAAAACACTTTGAGCAAGTACCTAAGAGCCCGTAGATAACCACGGATAGAAAGGGTGCTAACACCTTCCCTATCTATAATCTACCCCCCGAACCCGAGAAATATCTCGAAAAAGGAATTTTTCTGTGCTTTTTTCCTTTCCTTGTTGGATAAAATAAAAGTCGGTGGCGACTCTTGCTTACCGCGACATTTTGCGAATACAAACGCAAAACGCAAACCAACATTCTAAAAAACAGTCAATTCTTCCCACCGTATCACAGAACTGGCGACTCTGCTGGGGAATATTAAGAAGTGGGGTGTACCTTAGGATTAGATCATTGTGTTTTCAATTGTTTGCTTTGTATGCTTTATATTTGTGGGCTTGTATCAGAGTTACTATAGATCCTAACCCGGATCTGGGGATACCCTTTAGGTAAGTAGCAATAAACTATGAGGGAACTGTACGGCGTAGACCGATACGGTTGAAGCAGTAGCTACATTGGTGTGGCACTTTAGATTCTACCGATATTCCTTGTGTTGGAACAAGGAGAATATGGGTCATCTAAGGGGTCATTAAGCACCAACTGACCTTAGAACCTTTAAATTGACCAACTTGGCCATAGAACAATAGCAGTATGCTACACTCATTGAGACTAAACTCTCGCGATGATTCCGACTGCAAGAAAAGGTTGCTAAACTGGAATTATGACTGATTGAGGGTAGTCAGTGATATTGAGGTCCTTTAGAACCCGATTACTATTTTTAGGACATGTTTAAACCAACTGAACTGAAAGAGGGTAGTACCTAAGCTCCTTGCCAGCCTGAAATCTAAGGGCTCTCTGTGTGACTTGTGTGCCTTTACCATGTTTTCTTTTTGTGGATATTTGTGATGTGCTTTCTATCATGACATCATGACATCATAACATTGCATACATCTTGCATAAGACTAACCTATTTCAAAGACAGGAGGGATTCATCTTTGTTCTGTTTTGTAGGTCATCATGATGCCCATGCGTAGGAATACCATCCGGATCAACTTTGTCCAGGTTCCCACCTTGCTTAAAGATTTGATTGCAAAGATGCCTGATACTACTTCCTTCCTTAGAAGACATGGTTATCTGCTCAGTTTGGTCACCTCCAAATTGGACGAGCAGATGATGAGTGTCCTAGTCCAGTTCTATGATCCATTGTACCATTGTTTTACTTTCCAGGACTACCAGTTGGTTCCCACCTTAGAAGAATTCTCTGATCTGCTCGGTATCTCTATTCTGGAGCAGACCCCGTTTACTGGTTGGGAGAAGACCCTTAAGCCGGAAGAGATTGCTACAACCCTTCATTTGACTAAGGATGAGTTAATGGCTAATTGGGAGACTAGAAGTGGAGCAAAGGGCTTTCTGACTAAGTTTTTTGTTGGTAAGGCTAACTATTTCTGGGATAGCCTAGACTTCAAGGAATTTGAGGATATTCTGGCTCTTCTAATATATGGCTTGGTATTGTTTCCAAACTCTGACTCTTTTGTGGATGTGAATGCGGTAAAAATCTTCATCTCTCGCAACCCTGTACCCACTCTCTTGGGTGACATTCTTCATCAGCTTTACGCTCGTACGACCTGAAAGCGGGGAACCTTGATATGATGTGCTCCTTTATTGGAAAGGTGGTTTATTTCGCACCTTCCCAAATCAGTGCTGAAGAACAAAGAAGGCATGGGCTGGGCTTATAGGGTTATGTATCTTTCTCATAATGACATTATCTGGACTCTCAAGGGTATGGATGAGGAGGCTATCATTGATCGCTGCGGGGAGTATCCCAATGTTCCACTGTTAGGAACCCATGGAGGAATTTCTTACAATCCGTGCTTGGCCTTACGTCAGTTTGGGAGAGCCAGAAGAGAAGGACCTCATGAGATGCTAATGCCTAGTATCATCTTTGATTTTCAAGGGGATAGCGACGAACAACGTCGCAGATTCATAAAGGCCTGGGATAGAGTTCACAGATCGGATCCACATGAGCTAGGGCCAAAGACTTCTCTGCCCATGGAGCCATATCTCAGATGGGTCCGTATCCGTGCCCAAAAGTTGGGTATGCCATATGAAGCTGTCCGGCCTATCATTGTTGAAATTTATAATGAAGAAGGGGTTCTTCCAACCATCCTCCATCCTCATATGCCCACTGACATTGGGGCACTGAAGAGATCTTGGATGCAACTGAGGGAATAACGGGATGCTTACCGGGAAAAGTTCAACGAGCAAGAGCAGAAGATCCAGAGGTTGACTAGGCAGTTGGAGAACGAGCGGATTCTCAATGACTATGTCCGCACCGGCAAGAAGAGACCATGGGAGAATTGATTGACCTTTGATGATTTCCTTTCCAGTTTTTATTTACTTTTCAGTATTTCCTTTCATGTAACGCCTTAAGGGCATCAGTTGAACAATTTGAATTCCAAAGTTTATCTAATAAAGTGTGTTTCATTTCTTGTTTACAAATTTGAATCTCTTGACTTTCTTTGAAATCATAATCATACGCATTTCATCCCATGCACTTCATAAATAGGTACCCATTACAGGGCTCTTATCTTCTTCGCTGTTTATTTTAGCACTCATCATGTCTGCTGAACCTTCAACTGAGCAAGCCATCAAGGCCCAGAATGCCCAATTTCAAGAGTTGTTCATGAATCTAGCTAAGGGTCAGCAAGACCTGAAGACCCTGATTCTGAAAGAGAAGAAGAAGAAGAAGAGGACAATCCTGTTTAACACAGGGCACAGGTTTGGAAACAGGCTACAGAATGAAGTTGATATGACCACCTCATCTGGAGGGAAGGATAGTCAAGAGGAAAGGAGGGCTCCTAGCCCTGTGTTCTCCGACAACGAGATAGACTTCGATGAAGAACAGTATCCTCCTGTCGAGGATAGGTACAAGCAACTGGAAGACCGGTTGAGTGCTATGGAGGTTCAAAAAGTGCCTGGCCAGGACTTTGGTGATCTAGGTCTATCATCTGGGGTGGTGATTCCCCACAAATTCAAGGCACCAGCCTTTGCTAAGTATGATGGAGTTTCTTGTCCGAAGTTGCACCTCCGATCATACGTGAGGAAGATTCAGCCGTACACCGCTGATAAAAACCTATGGATCCATTTCTTTCAAGACAGTCTCTCAGGGACTTAGCTTGAGTGGTTCTATCAGTTGGACGGAGCCAGTATTCGCAGTTGGGAAGATTTGGTTACTGCTTTCTACATGCAGTATCAATAAAACTCCGACCTCGCTCCCACGCATATCCAACTCCAGGGTATGTCAATGGGAACGGGTGAAGGATTCAAAGATTATGCTCAGAAGTGGAGGGACCTCGTCGGAAGAGTACAACCATCCTTAGCTGATTGAGAGCTAGTTGATATGTTTCTGGGGACCTTGTGCGGTCCATTCTTCAACCATCTGATTGGAAGCTCCTCGTCTGGGTTTACGGAGCTTATTTTGACCGGTGAAAGGATTGAGGCTGGTATTAAGGCTGGTAAGATATAGAAGGGTGCCTCATCAAGCACTAAGAAGAAGCCCTTTAAGAAAGAGTCCAGTGATGTCTACAGTGCAAGAAGACAGAATAGACCTAAACACCGCCAAGTTGTTAATGCGGTTGTTATTTCAAAACCTGCTGGTGCTCCGCAGCACAACAATCAACAGAAGGACGAGAGACCTTGAAGGCAATTCACCCGTCTCAGCATGACCTTATCTCAGATTCTGCCACAGTTGCTGAAGACCAACCTGGTGATTCCAAAGGAAGCCCCGAAGAATCCAAATATAACATCACCGAAGTACAACCCTAATGCCCGCTGTGCTTTCCACTCTGATAGCCCGGGGCATAATACGGATGATTGTTGGGTTTTGAAGAACAAGGTACAAGACTTGATTGATGCGAAGGAGATTGAGTTTGGAGCACCAGAGAAGCCTAAGCAAGATACAGGGGTGAATGCTATCAGGGATGACAATGGTGGATTAAGAAACTAGACAACGAAGGATTCCATGCCCGTTTCTGTTATCACCCAGTAATGAAACTTTTTGTTTTGAATATGTAACAGACAATGTTTTAAACTTTATGGCCTGGTGTCTTACCCGGGGCACTGTGGCTTCATTTATGAGGGCTTTATATGTGTCATTTTCATATATCATTAATAAAAGCATTGGATGTTTTCTTGCATTTCAAATTTTGTGCTCCTTGTTTTTCTTTATTATATATTGCAAAACAACTATTTTACACACACTCACATATACAGGTCCACATCCACTCTGGATCTCACTAGTAACGACTCTACTACTTCCAGTTATGACTTCGAAAATCCGATCAACTTAGCCGAAGACGAAGGTGAAGATGATTGCGAAGTGCCTGGTGAACTTGCAAGACTGTTACTCCAGGAAGAGAGGGCTATACAACCACATGAAGAGACGGTAGAATCAGTGAATCTGGGTACTGAGATAGACAAGAAGGAAGTCAAGATCGGTGCAAATCTGAAGCTTAGTGTGAAACAATGGTTGATTCAGATGCTGCATGACTATGTTGAGATCTTTTCCTGGTCTTATGAAGATATTCCTGGTTTGGATACTGACATTATGGTTCACCACCTACCTACCAAGGAAGACTGTCCTCCCGTGAAACAGAAGGTCCGTCGAATGCGCCCAGAGATGTCTGAGAAAATCAAGGTTGAAGTTATGAAACAGTTTGACGCCGGTTTTCTAGCAGTGACTTCTTACCCTCAGTGGGTTGCCAATGTGGTTCCTGTGCCGAAGAAGGATGGTAAGGTCCGAATGTGTGTTGATTGCAGGGATTTGAACAGGGAAAGCCCCAAGGATGACTTCCCTCTACCTCATATCGACGTTCTGGTTGACAACACCGCTCAGCACAAGGTATTCTCCTTTATGGATGGTTTCTCCAGATATAATCAGATCAAGATGGCTCCCGAAGACATGGAGAAGACAACCTTTGTTACTCAGTGGGGTACCTTTTGCTAAAAGGTCATGCCTTTTGGACTGAAGAACGTTGGGGAAACGTATCAGCATGCCATGGTTGCTTTGTTTCATGACATGATCCATCATGAGATTGAGGTATACATCGATGATATGATTGCAAGGTCCCAGACTGAAGAAGAACACCTTGACCATCTGCAGAAGCTGTTTGACAGGTTAAAATTGTACAAGCTAAGGTTAAACCCGAACAAGTGCACCTTCGAGGTGAGATCTGGTAAACTGTTGGGTTTCGTCGTGAGTGACAAAGGTATTCAAGTGGATCCTGCAAAGGTAAAGGCCATACAGAAGATGCCAGCTCCCAGAACAGATAAAGAAGTCAGAGGCTTCCTGGGACGACTAAACTACATTGCCCGATTCATCTCGCACCTAACTGCTACTTGTGAGCCAATCTTCAAGCTACTGAAGAAAGATCAAGTGGTACGTTGGAATGATGAATGTCAGGCTGCTTTCGAAAGGATCAAAGAGTACCTCCAAGAGCCACCTATTCTGATGCCTCCAGTTGAAGGGAGACCTCTGATCTTATATTTGACAGTACTCGACAACTCAATGGGGTGTGTGTTGGGTCAACATGACGAGTCTGGACGAAAAGAGCATGTTATTTACTTCCTTAGCAAAAAGTTTACCGACTGTGAGACCTGATACTCACTGCTCGAGAAAACTTGCTGTGCTTTGGCATGGGCTGCTCACCGGCTGAGACAGTATATGTTGACTCACACTACTCTGTTGATATCAAAGATGGATCCAATCAAGTATATCTTCGAAAAGTCGGCATTGTCCGGAAGAATAGCAAGATGGTAGATGATCTTGACTGAGTATGACATCCAGTATACGACCCAGAAGGAAATTAAGGGAAGTGCGTTGGCAGACCATTTGGCACATCAGGCAGTGGATGATTACCAGTCTATGAACTTTGAATTTCTGGATGAGAATATCATGTTGATAACTGATTGTGAGACGCCTGGACCGGATGAAGGACTTGAGGAAGGATCCCGATGGTCTATGTACTTTGATAGAGCTTCGAACGCTTTGGGTAACGGCATTGGCACTATGATCATGTCTCCTAAAGGCTCTCATACTCCGTTTACCACCCGACTATGTTTCAACTGCACCAACAACATGGCGGAGTATGAAGCATGCATCATGGGTCTTCGAGCAACAATTGACCTAAGGATTAAGTTCTTGAGTGTCTTCGGAGATTCCGCTCTCGTGATCAGTCAGATCAAAGGCGAGTGGGATACGAAATACCCGAATCTTATTCCTTATAAGGAGTATGTATTGATGTTTCTTCCCCATTTCAAGGAGATAACCTTTGAACACTTCCCTAGAGAGGAGAATCAGTTGGCGGACGCGCTAGCTACGATGTCTTCTATGTTCAAAGTCAATTGGGACAACGAAGCTCCCTGGATCATCATTGAAAGATTGGATGAACCTGCACATTGCTGTGATCTTGAGACTGAAGAGGTAACAGAAAAGCCCTGGTATCATGAGGTGAAAAGGTATCTTGAATCTCAAGAGTACCCCAAGGGTGCATCTATTATTTACAAGAAGTTTCTGAGGAGGTTTGCGGCAAAGTTCTTCACCAGCAATGGTATTCTTTACAAGCGTAACCATGATTCGACCTTACTGCGTTGTGTAGATAAGAATGAAGCGGAAAGGATCATGGCGGAGTTACATGAAGGTACTTTCGGAACTCATTCCAGTGGACACACCATGGCAAAGAAAATCCTTCGGGCATGATATTATTGGTCCACAATGGAAGCTGACTGTTATCAACATTCTCGGACATGTCACAAGTGTCAAGTTTATGCTGATAAGGTGCACATACCTCCAGTACCTCTGAACGTCTTAACGGCACCTTGGCCTTTTGCAATGTAGGGCATTGATATGATCGACGAGATCAGACCTACGGCATCCAACGGGCACCGTTTCATCCTGGTAGCTATTGATTACTTTACGAAGTGGGTTGAAGCAGCTTCCTTTGCTACTGTAACCAAGAACGTCGTGGCACGGTTCATTCGGCACAATCTGATCTGTCGATACGGTGTACCAGAGAGGATCATTACGGACAATGGTACCAATATTAACAACAAGATGATCACCGAGCTCTGCGAGCAATTCAAGATATAGCATCACAACTCTTCTCCCTACCGGCCGAAGATGAATGAGGCTGTAGAAGCGGCAAATAAGAACATTAAGAAGATCGTGCAGAAGATGACAGTGACATACAAAGATTGGCACGAGATGTTACCATTTGCTCTTCATGGGTACCGTACCTCAGCACGAACGTCAACAGGGGAAACACCCTACGCCTTGGTATATGGCATGGAGGTCGTCTTGCCCATTGAAGTTCAAATACCCTCTCTTCGAATCATGAAGGATGCAGGTTTGAGTGAAGATGACTAGATTCAAACCCGACTTGATCAGCTAAACCTAATCGACGAAAAGAGACTTACTGCTATTTGTCATGGTCAGACGTATCAAAAACGGATGATCAAGGCATTTAATAAGAAAGTTAGACGACAAGAGTATCAAGTTGGGGATCTGGTAATCAAGCGCATTATTCTACCTCAAGGTGATCCCAGGGGCAAATGGACCCTTACTTACGAAGGGCCATTTGTGGTTAAGAATATTTTATCAGGAGGAGCTATGATTCTAACCACCATGGATGGTGACGACCTTCCTCACCCCGTCAATGCAGACATAGTGAAAAGATACTACGCATAATCAAAGACCCGCTAGGTTGACTGGCCTAGGCAGAAATAAGGGCTGCCCGGCAAACCAAAAGGGTTCGGGCAAAAATAAGGGATGGAAATGAAAAATCTGTACACCCGACAAGTCGAAAACCTGAAAAGGCGGCTTGGGAAAAAATGGGTATCCTGGTGGACTGAAAACCCAAAAGGGCGGTCCAGGAAAAAGTTAGGGATAAGCGTAACACTATGTCTCATTGGATCACCTTGCATCCAGACTTCAGTATCGACTATCAAGCTCGGACGGCACTAATCAATCTGATTCATCTTCAACCAAGCAGCAAAGTGATGATATGCTTGAGGACATAAAGACAATAGCAGAGTTGGAACCCAGTGGGATTATTCACATAGTTGTTTTGTTTTATTTTCACAAATTGTATAAATTCTATTATTCAGCGGCGTTCTCTTACTAGGACGTCAGCCTCTTGTACAAAAACGCCTATTTACAGGCCAAACTTCAAAATCAATACAATTCATTTTTAAAGAAATTTCAAACTGTTTTTCCTTTATCTATTTTGTTTTGCAAAGAACGTCCAATGTTCATTTTTGATATATGCATTTGACATTAATTGCCGCTCATAAATATTTACGTGCGAAACAAAAGATGAATTACTGGTAATAGCAGAAACAAGAGCAATAAGAATTGCTCGAACTGTACAGTTGCTCTGTCCGCCAGGTACAAAGGTATATTCAGCTGACAAATATGGCTAAGATACTTTCACTCCCCATAGAGTAAGACAGTAATGGTAGCTCTCCCTCAGCTGAGACTTGCAACTATGAACAAATCAGCAATACTCTCCCCAAGCAGAGTTGATCTACCATCAGCACTAAGAAGGCTTGATATCCCCGACAGTCTTAATATTCCCCAATAGGGTGTAAGAATGTTCCCCGGCAGAATACAAGATACCCCCAGTGGAGTCAATATTTTCCCAGCACAGCCTTAAAAAGCTTCCCCAACGGAGTTGAATCATCATCCCCAGTAGACTCTGAAAGTTTACCCCCAGCGGAGTATAAAATAAATCTCCCCAGCCAAGTTCAAAGGATCATTTCCAGCAAATTCAGAGGATTATCCCCACAAGAGTCTAAAGGCTTATCCCCAGCAAATCGCAATTGAAAGATCATCCCCAGCGAAGTTATTTCCTTTCACAAGCAGGAATTCAACCCTCAACAGACTCAGTATCACCAGCAACGGTAGGCCATCCCCAGCGGAGTTTATTAGTAGAATTCTCATCAGAGCATCTCTTCCCCATAGATTAATCTCCTCATCAGTTTATTCCCCAACGGAGTTCTCTTCTCCTGCAGGTTTATTACCTTCGTTCATCATCCCCAGCGGAAATGAAGAATTCAACTTTATTCTCCAGCAGCTCCAGGATTTATTTTCCCCAGCTAAAACATCACATTTCAATACATCATGATACATGCATATACACATCATACCACACAATCTCATTTATGTTGAGAACATCATTGTTGATCCATATCATGCATTGCATAAGGCTGACCTTTACCTTTCAGGAAAGATGCAATTAAATTCTCAACTATGAGACAAGACCTTGTCTGGTCCAGTTAAATCGATTCCTAAAGATTTTTATGAGGCCAATTCAGTCAAAGGAGACATGACCAGTTAAATCGATTCCTAAAGATTTTTCTGATGCCAATTCAGTCAAAGGAGACATGACCAGTTAAATCGATTCCTAAAGATTTTTCTGATGCCAATTCAGTCAAAGGAGACATGACCAGTTAAATCGATTCCTAAAGATTTTTCTGATGCCAACTCAGTCAAAGGAGACATGACCAGTTAAATCGATTCCTAAAGATTTTTCTGATGCCAATTCAGTCAAAGGAGACATGACCAGTTAAATCGATTCCTAAAGATTTTTCTGATTCCAATTCAGTCAAAGGAGACATGACCAGTTAAATCGATTCTTAAATATTTTTCTGATACCAATTCAGTCAAAGGAGACATGACCAGTTAAATCGATTCCTAAAGATTTTTCTGATGCCAATTTAGTCAAAGAAGACAAGACTAGTTAAATCGATTCCTAAAGATTTTTCTGATGCCAATCAAGTCAAAGAAGACAAAACCTCCTCTGGTCCAATTAAATTGATTCCTAGAGATTTTTCTGATGTCAAAGAAGACAAGACCTCCCCTGGTCCAGTTAAATCGATTCCTAAAGATTTTTTTGATGCCAATCCAATCAAAGAAGACAAGACCTCCTCTGGTTCAGTCAGATCACCGACAAGATCTCCCTGATTCGTATTCCAGTTGAAGTTCAGACCACCTATCAACAGTCTCCAAATGTCATCTATAAGCCCATTCCCGACGTCACAATGCTGATACTACACCATGCGAGTGCAAATTTCTGGGCACTCTAGTGTTCAATCATCTTCCACCTTCGGATCACGAAAGGCCCGAAAGCCAATCTACATCCTCAGGTTTAAGAAAATTGAACAGGGGCAGCTATTGTACCCCAAAATTTTCCCTCTCATATTTCCCAAGACATGTCAAGAATAATCTCCAAGTGGCTCAAGATTGCTCAAGAGTTGCACAGTCAAATCATCTCCTAAGGCAGTCAACCTCAAATTAGGGTTTTGTGTTGCATCAAGATCCTTACATCCAAATGACCTCAAGTGCTCCCCAATGTACTAATATGTTCTCAAGTTCATCCATGCCAAATTTCAAGCCTTGCAGAGGAAGTTTGGTCAGTCAATTGCTCAAGAAGTCCAAAAATCGACTGTGCTAGGGCAAAAGTCAACTGTGACCTACAAATAGTCAAACTTCAATATTTTTTGTCAAAATTATCATTTTGAATGTTAATTCATCATTGTATCAAGGGTTTATCATGATTCATCAAGGATTGCTCAAAATTCATCAAGACTCAAAAGTTGCCAAATTAGGGTTTTGCAGGAAAAGTCAACTCAACTTTGACCAAGCATAACTTTCTCATAATTTATGAGAAATGACCCATCCAAAGCTCATTTTGAATAGGATGCAATTTACTACAATCCATCTTCACACCCCAAGATCAATAAATGCACTCACAAAAAGTTACAAATTTGGACATTATAGGTCATTTTTGAAAGTCAACAAAAACACCTTTTTTTTCCAAAGCTTATAACTTGAGCTTTCCAAAAGGGTTGGTTAGAAGACATCTCAAGGTTTCTAAAAAGTATAAGAACTCCTCCAAAAGTTCAAAATTGAAGTTATGCTTTGTTGAAGTTGGGCATTTTTCCAAAATTGCCAAAAGTCAACTATCCCCAAAACTTCAAATTTTGTCAAATGGCCCCACTTTTTCCACTTAATTTGATCTTATCACACTACACACGTGTCCTAACTTCAGTCTTATGTCAATTCATTGATTTTTCTATTTTATTTTATTTTTATTTAATTAATTAATTTTAAATCAATTTAAATCCAAATAAAATCTAAATATTGATAACTTGGTATCTTTTTTATTGATACAGGCCTTAATTGTCATCATGGACAAGATCAAACTCGTATCAAGCCATATCATGCACAAAATATTGGTTTTTGGACAAATTTGGAAGCTTTTTCATGGAGGATCAAATCAAATCCTAAATCATCAATGGCTAAGGATTCAAAGCCCAAAACTTGACCTAATTCATTTCATATTACTTATACAAACCAAAGGATACGAGTTGAAGACCTGGAGGCTGCACAATCAGAAAAACAAAAACTTGGAAATTTGTCAAAAAACCTTGAAACTGAAATCCTTTCTAGAGGCCGATTCAAAGCAAAATCTCAACGCTATCCTCTTGCTGGACATCCATTGAGTCAAAACCAATCCTTAACAAGCTCTGAAGCTCCCTCAATCGCGTTGTAAGTCTCACTGAAAGTCGCTCTGCACTTGAAATCGTGACTCCATATTTCTGCATCTTTTGGACAAATCTTTGGTATAATCATGCTTATCATTCAATTTCTAAACTTTCTGCATCATTTGATTGTGTTTTCATGAGCCATAGCCCCATACCCGAACCTAGGGTTTTGGAAGCTTGTTTTTGGGCGTTTTCTTTGCAGGAAAAATTGGAACCAATAATGGACATGGATGAAATCAGGAGAGGAAGACGAACATGGCTATGGTCTTATAATTAATTTCCATGGCCTAGAACTCGTTTTAGGAGACACCTTTAGATTTAGCTGCGGATAAAAATCTGCAAGTAAATAACCAGGGCTGGGCGAAGAAGATGACTACGTGCCACCTCCCTATTCGTCCATTCATATTTCGCGCTCATTTTTTTATTTTCCAGCATATTGTTTGTTTTTCACATATAATATTCTTTACTTATTCCATTAACAATTAAACACATTGGCTCAGTTGGTAAAGGCGCTAGTACAAAATCCAATGGGACCTGGGTTCGAATCCCAGGTCCCCCCATATGTATATTATTATTTTTTTCCCAAGTACTCCAGCGCATCTCAGCAATTGCAGTCTACCATGGACCTCAAATCTCCAGGCACCAGATGGCCTCCAGGCCAAATCTAAAGGTCAAGATTGAACATCCACCATGGTGCCTAGTCAACAGGCACATGTGGGAGCCAGAAAAGTCATTGCAGGCCTGCTTGAATTAGGCCACAAACATGCTATTCTCACATCCAGATCTGGGCCCAAACCCCTTGGTTATTTCTATTCTTTTTTTATATTTCTTTTATTTTTATTGTTTTGTATTATTATTTTTATTATTTAAACTAACCAATTAAATTTTTTCTCATAAAATCAAAAACACAAAAAATATTTTATTTATTAAAATTAAATTCATCACTTTTATTTTTGTAAAATAAATACTAATTTAATTAACTTAGTTTTAATTAGGTATAATTCCAATATTTTTGCAATAATTAAAATTAATGTAGAAAATTAGGTTTTTATTAACTTTGACCAAATTTATTTTATTTTCTTTAAATATCCAAAAATCCAAAAATATCTTTTTATTAATTAATTAATTTGTTTATTTATTTAATTAACTTAAATTAATTTCTTTTAATTCAAAATAACAAAAAATCTTTTCTTTCAAAAAAGGGTCAAAACCCTAAAAAATGCATTCGATTTAATTTTTCGCACGCGATCTATTTTTGCCATATTATTGTACTTGCTTCCGGAATGTAATAACTTTAAATAGGACTTAAAATTATTTTATCGCTTTCTTTTATTTTCCGCAATTTAATTTCAAGGGTTGTTTTTGGCGATGTAAATACCCGACGCCTTGTAATAGTTAGATTTAATTTCCGCAATTTAATTTCCGCAATCCATAAATTGTTAGATGTTTGGTAATAGGGAATGCATGACAAGATCGAATGTATGAACTTAAAATCAACATAGCTCACCTATGACATGTACAAAGATAAAATTAACCGAAATAACACACTCGCACATGCACACTCTTAGGGTACACCTCGCTTGGTTGCCTTCGAACGTGGTCATTGAGTATAGGAAGTTTTAGAGGTCGTCCTCTTGTCCAAAGATCATAGTTGTCTCGAAACGGTTTCCTCGGAAAAATGATCTAAGAAATTAGGGTTACCACTAAGGCATCCTAACATTGCTTTAGTGACCACACGTCCCTTAATCGAATTGACCCTTAAAACTCCAACGACGATGCTACCTACTCATTCATAGTGGGATAGCATTGTCTAAAGGATATTAGCACAGATTGATTCCTTTTTCGAGTAGGTAGATGGTTCTTAAGTACTTGCTCTTTTCCAAGCAAAACGAAACTTTTCTCACTTACACTCCTTTCAAACAAAAACTCCTTTCAAACCCACAAACACAAAGAAAAGCAATTTTGAAAACACTTTGAGCAAGTACCTAAGAGCCCGTGGATAACCACGGATAGAAAGGGTGCTAACACCTTTCCTTTCTATAATCTACCCCCCGAACCCGAGAAATATCTCGAAAAAGGAAATTTTCTGTGCTTTTTCCTTTCCTTGTTGGATAAAATAAAAGTCGGTGGCGACTCTTGCTTACCGCGACATTTTGGGAATACAAACGCAAAACATGAACCAGCATTCCAAAAAACAGTCAGTTCTTCCCACCGTATCACACCTGCCCTCTTTGGAAGAATAGCAAGATGGCAGATGGTCCTGACTGAATACGACATTCAGTACATTATCCGAAAAGCAATAAAGGGAAGTGTACTAGCTGATCACCTAGCTCATCAGGCTGTGGATGACTATCAATCCATGAATTTCGAATTCCTAGATGTAGACATCATGTTGGTAAATGGTTGTGAATAACTCGGACCGTATGACGGACCTGAACAAGTATCCCGATGACACTCAGTAACAAAATCGTCGCTGTAATCACATCCCCTGAAGGATGTCATACTCCTTTCACTGCCAGACTGTGTTTCAACTATACCAATAATATGGCTGAATATGAAGCGTGTATTATGGGTCTCAATGCTGCCATAGATTTGGGGATCAAGTCCTTAAGTGTATTTGGAGACTCAACCTTAGTCATCAGTCAGATCAAAGGAAAATGGGACATGAAACATCCTAATCTCATCCCTTACAAAGAACATGTGTTGACACTGATCCCACATTTTGAGGAAATTACCTTTGAGCATTTTCCACGAGAGGAAAATCAACTAGTAGACGCACTAGCCACTATGTTCAAAATCAGATGGGATAATGAGGCTCTTCAGATCACTATTGAGAGGATGGACGAACCAGTATATTGTCACGAGATTGATACTGAAGAAGTAGTGGACAAACCTTGTTTCCATGAAATTAAGAGATATCTAGAGGCCCAAGAATATCCGGAGGGAGCTTTAGTCAATGATAAAAATTTCTTGAGAAGGTTCTCTGCTAAATTCTTCCTCAGTAATGGAATCCTCTATAAGCGCAACCACGACTCTACTTTTCTTCGATGCATAAACAAAAGTGAGGCAGAAAAAATCATGGTTGATTTACACGAAGGTACCTTTGGCACCCGTTCTAGTGGACACACGATGTCTAAAAAGATCCTACGGGCAGGATATTATTGGTCCACCGTGGAAGCAGATTGTCATTAGCATTCATGAACTTGTCACAAGTTCCAGATCTATGTCGACAAAGTACATGTGCCTCTGGTTCCTCTAAACGTCCTGACTGCTCCTTGGCCATTCACAATGTGGGGCATTGACATGATTGGAGAGATCAAACCTACAGCTTCTAATGGATACCACTTCATCTTAGTTGCCATTGATTACTTCACAAAATGGGTCGAGGCAGCTTCATTCGCTTCTGTTACCAAGAATTTTGTGGCCCAATTCATCAGACAGAATCTCATCTGTCGGTATGGTATTCCAGAGAGAATCATTACAGATAATGGTACCAATCTCAACAATACTATGATCACTGGACTACGTGCGTAATTCAAGATCCAGCATCATAACTCTTATCCTTACCGGAAGAAGATGAATGATGATGTAGAAGCCGCTAATAAAAACATCAAGAAGATCATACAAAAGATGACAGTGACCTATAAGGAATGGCATGAGATGTTACCATTTTCTCTCCACGGTTATCGTACCACGGCGCGTACATCAACAGGGGAAACTCCTTTCTCTTTGGTATACGGCATGGAAGTTGTCCTACCAATTGAAGTCCAGATACCTTCTTTGAGAATCATGAGGGATATAGGGTTGAATGAAGATGAATGGATTCAAACTCGACTTGACCAGTTCAACTTGATTGATGAGAAGAGGCTTACGACTGTTTGCCATGGCCAGGTGTACCAAAAACATATGATTAAAGCTTTTAACTAGAAGGTCAGACGTCAGGTATATCAGGTTGGTAACTTGGTAATCAAGCCTATCATACTGCCACAAAGTGATCCCAGGGGCAAATGAACTCCTACATACGAAGGACCATTTGTGATCAAAAACAAATTTTATTGTGGGGAAATAATCTTAACCACTATGGACGGTGACGAACTTCCACACCCTGTAAACGCGGACATAGTTAAAAGATACTACGCATGAAAAAGACCTGCTAGGTTGACTGGCCTAAGCAAAAATTAGGGATAAACACACAAAAAATTTGTACACCCGACAAGCTAAAAACCTGAAAAGGCGACTTGGGCAAAAAAAGGGTATCCCGGTAGACTAAAACCCGAAGGGGAGGTCCAGGAAAAATTGAAGGATTTAAAGCGTATGACTATGTCCCGTTGGATCACCTTACAGTCAATCTTCAGTATCAATTGTCAAACTCAAACGGTTCTAATTAATCCAATCAGCTTCGGACAGAGCAACAAGTGGATGAGACACTCAAAGACATAAAGGCTATAGCAGAATGGGAACCACATGGGAATATTTGACATAGATCTCTTTCTTTGTATTAGTTTTCATTCATACGACGATATTCTCTTACTAGGATGTTCGTCTCTTTGTACAAAAATACTTATTCAAGTTAATACAAAGTTATTCCTTTAAAAGTGCAAAACTATCTATTTTTCTTTTACCTTCCTATTTTGTTTACAAAAACGTCCAGTGATTATTTTTGAACATATGCATTTGAACGTAATTATTGTTTACAAATGAGCGCATAAAAAAGGGAACAAAAAACAGAAAGACAATTACTAATGGCTTTAAGAAATAGGATAATATCTATAGGCATTCCATAAAATCCCCGCAGGTACTTCCTCCAGCGGGAGCAGAAGCAAGGACATCCTGCTACAGGATCACTGGCGTATCTCCAGTATGCAGCCTAATGGTATCAGGTGCTCTCATATCCCCAATGGAGCAAAATTTCCAATTTTCGCACCAAAGATTCCCCAGTGAAAGTCGCCCAGATTCACAGGATTCCCTGGCAGGATTTCACCAAGTCCACAAGCAATGCACGACCTTTCCCTTCTCCAACAAAGTTTATTTCTCTAATAATGGAAACCCATATATCAACACTTCAACTTTAACAAAATAAGAAGACTTACACTCCTTATTCCCAGCAACAGTCAGGGATTTATTTTTCCAATCCAACAACACTACAGCAAAACAATTAATATGTGCATACATTGCATTCATACATCATAACATTGATAACACAAATGCATATATCGCAATCTCATTTATTTTGAGAAACGTCATTACACCTTGCATTTCACACATGATGGCATTGCATACAACTAACTCTTTACCTTTTCAGGAAAGATCAATCAACAGAAAATTATCATCAACAAATTTTTGACAAGACATGACAACTATCTGTGAACAAATCAATTGTAGATCAATTCTCGACACAGGACTGGGTGACTACCTACATGACAAATACTCCCTTCAGATCTCTATTGGTTCAGTTTAGATTGATCAATGGTTTATCCTGATTCCTTTCTGGTAGACACTTTCTCCGGTTTGGATAAATCACTCCAAAGATTTATCATGATTCTTTCCAGTTAAAGATTATTCAAGACTTCTGATGGTTCAATCTAAATCGATCAATGATTTATCCCTATTCCTTCCCGGTAGACACTTTCTCTGGTTCAGATAAATCGCTCTAAATATTTATTTTGATTCTTTTCCAGACCGCTGCTGGTTCAGTTTAAATCGATCAATGGTTTATCCTGATTCCTTCCCGGTAGACACTTTATTTGGTTCAGATAAATCGCTCAAAAGATTTATCCTGATTCTTTCCAGTTAAATATTATTCAACACTTCTACTGGTTCAATTTAAATTGATCAATGGTTTATCCTGATTCCTTCCCAGTAGACACTTTCTCTGATTCAGATGAATCACTCCAGAGATTTATCCTGATTCTTTCTAGTTAAAGATTATTCAAGACTGCTGTTGGTTCAGTTTAAATCGATCAATAGTTTATCCTGATTCCTTTCCAGTAAACACTTTCTATGGTTCAGATAAATCGCTACAAAGATTTATCCCGATTCTTTCCAGTTAAATATTATTCAAGACTTCTGCTGGTTCAGTTTAAATCGATCAATGGTTTATCCTGATTCCTTTCTGGTAGACACTTTCTCTGGTTCAGATAAATCATTCCAAAGATTTATTCTGATTCTTTTCCAGTTAAAATCAAGTTTAGACTTAATCTAATTTCTCTCAACAATCACTTTTGGATGACATCTATAAGCCCATCTCCGAAAACTATCCATTATTTCTCCAAATGGCATCTGCAAGCCCATTCCCTACACAATCAACCACCACATCATCAAGTGTAAATTTCTGGGCACTTTAGTATTCAATCATCTTCCACCTTCAAGTCACGAATGAAAGACTCGCCAATCTAACTCTTCAGGTTTAAAAAGATTGAATAGGGGCAGCTGTTGTACCCCAAAATTTTCTCTCTCATTTCTCAAGGCATTTCTCACAAGGATTCTCAAAATACAAACTTGCACAAGTACAAATGGGTTTTTCAACATCAAATTAAAGAGGAAGCTTTTAAAAAGGGGGGATATAGATAAAAATAATATTTTTGACAAATTAGAGAAAAACAAGCCTTCTTCGATTCATCTCTTTCGATTGGCCTTTTGGCCTCTTTTGATGCAAGCTTGGCTTGCATCCTTTGACTGGGCGCGGGCCTCTGGCACGTTGGCTTTGATTCATAAGGTAGGAGCTTCCTACATGCAACCTTCGATTGCATCTTTGGCCTCATATGGTTCATAATACAATAGCTGCCTATGTGCCTGCTTCGATTGGATGTTTGATGCTTGCATTCCTATGTTGACTGGACAAATATTCCCCTCAATGCTTGCTTTGACTCACAAAGTGATGGCTGGCTATATGTAGCCTTCGACTGAGCCACATATTCCTTCTTGTACGCAAGAGGCTCCCACCAGGCCAGCAGGTATAAGACAACATCCTCTTGTAGACTCCTTCTATTCCAAGGCAAAGAGCCTCTTGATTGAAGTCCTTCGATTCAGGAGGAAAAGGCCTCTTTTCTGGTCTCCTTCGATCGCATATTTTGCCTCCTATACATGTCTCTTTCATTTGGGGAATGTGGCCCTCCTTTGTTACAAGCTTCGATTGTTCCCTTTATCCTATGCATGCATTCGTCGTTTGGGATGTATGAATCCTTCAGTACAATTTTTTGGTTACACCTTTTGTTTGGGCATGTGGTTCCCTTCATGCAAGTCTTCGTTTGAGCAAAGATCTCTTGCATGTGTGCATGAAGTCATAAAGCAGGGACCCCTTACATACACCCTTTCTTTTGGCTATATGACCCCTTGCAAGCAAGTTTGAGTGGGCAATATCTCCCTTGGAAATAGTTTGCTTCAAAACACAAATTCTACACTATGCCATGGTCTCGTGCAAAAGAAGTACCATAGTGGCACATTAGAAGGACTTGCCAGACATGTCTGGATGTCCCAATCAAATGACATGTTTTGTTAATCCACTCCAGGAGCATGTATTTGGACCATTCTAAGGAACCCACAAAAGGCATGGTCGAAGGATACCCATATGAGCCCTTCGAAGGATACTTTGATTTAAAATAAGGAAATGTTGTTGAGTCTGGTCGAAGGATAGGGCTAGGAGGTAAAAACAAAAGGTTGAGATGCCCAAAGGTACTTGCTGACCAAGTCTCATTCGCTGCCAAGTTCAGACCTGATACACTGGCCATAAAACTCCAAAACTGCTGCACAACAGTCCTGCAACACTGCCTTATTTCTTGCACCAAAATGGCATACAAACACTGTCCCTCAAAAGCTACAAAATGGCATACAAAATGGCATACTAGACCTTTTGAGTAGGTAGGATGCTCCTAGCTGCTCGCTTGCTCACAACAAAAACATTTTATACACCAACACTTTCATTTGAAACATTTTCAAAAGATAAAGCTCTTTGTACGCGTTCTCATAGAGACGAGAACCATTACAAAGACACTTTTCAAAATACTTTCAAAACCCATAAGCACGTTTTCAAACAAAAGCAAGTGATCTAGCAAGCAACTAAGAGCCCGTAGATAACTACGGATGAAAAGGGTGCTAATACATTTCCTTTTCATAACCTACCCCCCGAACTTAAGAAATAAATCTCAAAGGTCTTTTCTGTTCTTTTCACCCTTTCCTTATTGGATAAAAGAAAATTCGGTGGCGACTCTTGCTATCCGCAACAATTACGATCAAACGCAAAACACCCAAGTCAGTCCTCTCACCGTATTAAAGTGACAAATTTATTTATGTTACTTCGAAAATAATACTAGTACACTATTAGTAATTTTTCATCAGATCGCTAAAACCCTATGCGCTGCCTAGCCTTATGCAACACTTTTTTTTTCCTAGAGAGTTGCCTAGAATTTTAGCTTCATGGAATTTTCTAATTTTGCTCATTCTTCTCATTCTCTTCAAATATTTATGTTCAGACCTTATCCATTTTTCGTCATCGTACTTCTATACTAAAAACACGATAGAACTTATATAATTAGGATGATTGTCATCGTACTTCTATACTAAAAACACGATAGAACTTATACAATTAGGATGATTTCATCACGAATCGATATTTTCCACAACCTTACAAAATCTTTATTAAAATCAATAAAATATAAAAGATTCAAAGTTAAATCACTCAAAACTAAAGTAAAATGTACTAAAAATATATATCATGATTGATTGTCATCAAAACTTCAAATTCAAATATTTCTTTGTTTTCGAAGAAAAAACATGAAAATTGAGACTTTACCAAAAATATAACAATTTATCTATTTCGATGATAATGTCAAAGTTTGATGCTACTTATCTGAATACTTTCATAATCATACTAAATTTCAACTTTAGTTCTCAAACTTGAAGATAGATAAATCAAAATACATCTATCGCACTCATATCTACTCAAATTTTATTTCTTCCTCACAAAATCATTCAAATGATAAAGTTATCAAGAAAAAAAATTATTTTATCATAAGCTCAAACTCTATCTAAATAGTCTATCAAGTTAAAATTATTACACATGATTTCTCCATGGTTAGAATTTTTCTTATTATTACCTAGTTCTAATGAGATAAAGGTAATTAATTACAAGTGTTTTAGATCAAAAAACATATAATTCAGTTTATAAAACAAAAGAAAATAGATATTTCTCAAAAGGGTTAGCCAAAAATATCTGATCAAAATATAATGGGGTGGTCCTAAGGGTCTCTAGGTATAAAAGAAAAAACCTTGCCTCTTGTTTGAATAATTTGACAATTAACTACAAGTTCTAGAAAATTTTAAGTTGCATAGATACTTTCATATTTAAAATAATAAGTAAACAATGAATGTATGGTCCAAACTTTACTCATTTAGGTATTTGCAAGTCAAGCATAATTAGAGATAGATTCAATCTTTAGTCGTTATCCTTTCCTTAGTCTTTTTGAATTTCCATCGATCTTAAGCAGTCATATTTGGTATCTGATCAATTTAATAATCAAACTTTGTTTATCATTAGAAATATAGAAAAAGCTATATAATTGTTAAATCATAGAACTCGAAAAATTTCAATAATAAGAAAGTGGTTAAAAATTCAGTGCTATGAGAGTACTACTCATCAACTACCATTTTTAGAAACTATTACAACATAACAAATAAAAAAACTAGGGGAAATAAAAATCAAAATAAAAATCAAACATAAACAAGAGAGAAAAATAATAACGAAAATCTAGAGTGAATGTCATAGTCACATTTGGCTTGAAGGGTGGTGCGATGAGAAAAAAATTAAAGCTCTCCCTATCATCATGATCAAACTCACCTCTTAAATGAGCTTCTTTCACAACTGCTATGGACCTCTCTCCTTTAAGGAAATCATCCATGGTTTGTGTTGTCTCAAATCTCAAAGGTGTGTGTGGACGGGTTCATCCTCTTGTATTCATCCGCAGCCGCCTTAAAATTAGGGTCTATGATTGGTGGATTTTGGACAATTGCCACTGACATATCTTGAAACTAATTCATCTGGCCTAAAGTATATCTCATGTATATGTTGAAATATTAAATTAGATTTGTTAAAATATTAAATTAGATTTGATTTGATTAGATTTAATATTTAAATATAATCTAAGTTGTGTTAGTTCAAACTCAATTAGAGTTGTATATAAATAGTCATAGTATGTATCATTATTTGTATAATTCAATAATACAAATCCTTATTTCCTTTATTATTCTCTCTTTCTCTCCTCACTAAAAGTGCCTCACGCACTAACAAATTGGTATCCTGAGCTTCCGGTCATTGTTCTTGATCAAATTTTCAAGAATTTCACGTCAGAGATTGTGTTTCTAGGGCAAGTGAATCAACCGCTGCGAAGATGGCTAGTGATAAGGGCATTCTGAATTCTCTTCCAATATTTGACAGTAAAAATTGGATCCGATGAAAAAAACAAATGCAATTCTTGTTTGTCTTCCATGAAACACTAGAAGTGGGTACCGACGGCGTTCCTGCGTTGCCTGCAAATGCAACCGATGAGCAGAAAAAAAGCCCACAACAAAGTCAAAAAGAAAGATTGCAAGGCTGCTTATTGCATTCAAATGGTTGTCGATGTTGTTAATTTCGACAGAATCTCTCATGCTGAAATGGCGAAGGAGGCATGGGATATTCTGGTGAAGTATTACGAAGGAGGTGAGAAAGTCAAGGTTGTCAAATTTGCGTCGACAATATGAGTTGTTGTCGATGGGAGAAGATGAAAAAGTTGTAGAATATGTGTCGAAGGTTCAAAGACTCGTCCATCTCATGAAGAGTTATGGTGAAACCATTACTGATAAGATGATAGTTGAGAAGGTAATGAGAACATTGACCTCTCACTTTGATCACGTTATCATAGCTATTCAAGAATCCAACAACCTTGAAACCATTAAAGTGGAAGATTTGGTTGGTTCGTTGAAGGCGCATGAGATGAGGATTTTCGAAAGGAAAGAAGTTCAGGACTCGATACAGGCACTGCAAGCTCAGTCATGGAAAAAGGATGATGGTTCCAACAAATTCAAAGGCAAGTTCGACAAGACTCATGGCAAGAAGTCTTGGTCGAATCCCCATAAGAATAAGGTCGAAGATAGATCTTCTGAATCCTCAAAAAGGGGAGCAGGAAACTATCGAAAGGACAAAGAAGATAAGAAAGGTATGCAATATTATAACTACGAAAAGTGGGGACACTTGACCAAGAATTGTTTGTACAGAAAAGACAAGGGATCGACAGGCAAGGACGAAGGAGCGAACCTTGCACGCCAAGATTCAGATGATTCTGAAGGTAGTATGGTGGTTATGGCTGCAGTTGCAGATAGCCATGTCGAATCCAAGATCTGGTTTCTCGACTCAGGCTGCTCGAACGACATGACTGGTCGAAAGGAGTGGTTGGCAGATTTTGACGAGTCGAAGAAGAGCAAGGTAAAACTTGTTGATAATAGTTCGTTGCAAGCAGAAAGTACTGGTAACATAGTCTTTTAAATGAGTAATGGAGGAAAAAATATGATCAAAGATGTGCTCTATGTACCTGGAATGAAATGCAACTTTCTAAGTGTTGGACAACTAGTCGAAAAAGGTTTCTCAGTTGTCATGAAAGATGAAGTTTTGAAATTGTTCGACACCAAGAACAATTTGGTCTTAAAATCTCCATTATCGAAGAATAGGACACTTAAGACTATGATCAGTTCGACAAAAGTTCAATGTTTGAAAATTTTTGTCGACCACAAGGATAGTTAGTTGTGGCATTTGAGATTTGGACATTTGAATTTTTGATCACTTAATCAACTGATTACTCAAGATATGGTTATTGGTATTCCAAGCCTTGAGATGCCTGAAAAAACTTTGTGAAGGTTGTTTAGTGGGAAAGCAATCCAAAAATTCTTTCATTTCGACTATGTCAATGAGATCATCCTGCATTCTCAAAGTGGTGCATTCAGATGTATGTGGTCCATTCAAAGAACATACAATTGGTGGAAACAAATATTTTGTTTCGTTTTTTGATGAGTTTAGTCGAAAGTTGTGGATCTATGTGATAAAAAAAAAGGATGAAGTATTCGAAATCTTTAAGAGATTCAAGATACTTGTCGAAAACCAGAGTGAGGAAAAGATCAAAGTTCTGCGAACATATGGAGGTGGCGAATACACATCCAAGATGTTTGAAGATTTCTGTGTAGAACATGGTGTTGATCATGAGGTAACTGCTCCTTATACACCTCAACATAATGGAATTGCTGAAAGAAGAAACAAAACCATATTAGATATGGTGAGATGCATGCTGAAGCAAAAGAATTTGCTAAAGTCTTTATGGGGAGAAGCTATTTCGACTGCAGTTTATATTTTGAATAGGTGTCCTACTAAGATATTGAAGAACAAGGTTCCTGAAGAAGTGTGGAGGGATAAATGACCATCAATAAGTCATTTGAAGGTGTTTGGATCTATGTGTTACAAGCATGTTCCTGATGCAAGGAGAAGGAAGCTTGATGACAAGAGTGAACCTATGATTCTGGTAGGATATCATAAAAATGGTGCATACAGACTATTCAACCAGTTAATGAGAAGATTGTGTTGAGTCAAGATATTGTGATTAATAAAATTTCTTCCTGGGATTGGAATTCTAGCAATTCAATTAACATGCCATTAATGAACTTTGATTTCGACGAAGAAACTGATGAAGTAGAGGTCGAAGGATTTGTTGAAAATCCAGTCGAAGTCAAAGAAGAAGTAGTTGCTGACACTCTTGACACAGTCGAATTCGAAGAGGATGTGGTTGAAACAAGCCAAAGACCTCAAAGAAACAGAGTTCTTTCAACAAGACTTCATGATTATGAAGTGGTGGGTGATGATGAAATCACACCAGATGGAGAATTAGTTCATTTTTCTTTACTTGCAGGTGCTGAACCAATCAATTATAACGAAACTTTGAAGACTAACAAGTGGAAGTTAGTTATGGTCAAAGAGTTACAGAAAATTGAAAGAAACAACACATGGGAGTTAGTCGAATTGCCAACACATACAAAAGCTATCGAAGTAAAGTGGGTGTTCAAGTTGAAACACACTACAGATGGGTCAATAGCAAGACATAAAGTAAGATTAGTAGCTCGAGGTTTTCTTCAAAGAGCAGGACTCGACTACTCTAAAGTATTTGCTCCAGTAGCAAGATTGGAGACTGTTCGACTAGTGGTAGCATTGGCATGCAACCAAGGCTAGTCGACATTCCATCTAGATGTGAAATCAGCATTTCTGAATGGCCCTTTAGACAAAGAAGTTTATGTCACACAACCTCCTAGGTTTGTGATTCAGAAGGAAGCGAGTAAAGTATATAGATTACACAAAGCGCTCTATGGCCTCAAGCAGGCACCTAGGGCATGGAACAAGAAGATTGACTCATACTTAGTTGAATTGGGATTTGTCAAATGCAAATCAGAGTATGGTGTCTATGTTCAGTTTGTAGCACAAGATATAAAAATCATCTACTTGTATGTTGATGAATTTCTAGTAACTGGAAATAGTTTGGAGAACTTGTCGAAGTTCAAAGAGCTGATGACGAAGGAATTTGAAATGTCGGATCTAGGAAAATTATCTTATTTTCTAGGCATGGAATTTCAAATGTCGAAGCAAGGTATGGTGCTACATCAAAGAAAGTATGTCAAAGAGATACTCAAAAAATTCAGAATTGATGATTCGAATCATGTATCCTCACTTGTCGAACCAAATGTGAAGTTGGAGAAGAATGGAAAGGAAGACAAAGTTGATGCAACTTTGCTCAAGCAAATTGTGGGATCTCTGAGGTATGTGTGCAACAGTCGACCTAATATAGGTTTCACAGTCGGATTAGTAAGCAGATACATGGGTGAACCAAGAGTGTCACATATGAAGGTTGCAAGAAGAATCATGAGATATTTGAAGGGTTTAATAAGTTGTGGAATACTATTTTGATAAGATTCTAAAGGAAAAGAAGCAATAGTTAATTGTTTTTCAGATGCTGATTGGTGTGGAGATAAGGAAGATCGAAGAAGCACAACTTGATATTTCTTTCAAGTATTTGGTGCCCCAATATCATGGTGTTCGAAGAAGAAACCTGTGGTGGCATTGTTATCGTGTGAAGTTGAATATATAGCGGGATCCTATGCTGTATGTCAAGCAATTTGGATTAGATATGTACTTGAAGAAATGACGGTCGAAGTGAAGAAACCTCTAGTATTGCAAATCGACAACAAGTCAGCCATAAATCTGGCGAAGAATCCAGTTCTGCATGGAAGAAGTAAACATATTGAAGCAAGGTTTCACTTCTTGAGGGAAAAAGTAAATCAAGGTGAATTTTAAGTTAGGCATTGCTCAAGTGAAGCACAGTTGACCGACATTTTCACCAAAGGATTGAAGATCGGCAAATTCCTAAATTTGAGAAAGAAATTAGGAATAGTTCAGATTGACTATTTCTGAGGATGTTCGACAACTTGGATTATGAGGGTGTGTTGAAATATTAAATTAGATTTGTTAAAATATTAGATTAGATTAGATTTGATTAGATTTAATATTTAAATATAATCCAAGTTGTGTTAGTCTAAACCTAATTAGGGTTGTATATAAATAGTCATATTATGTATCATTATTTGTACAATTCAATAATACAAATCCTTATTTCCTTTATTATTCTCTCATTCTCTCCTCACTAAAAGTGCCTCACGCACTAACAATATAATGGTCTCATAGCTACTTGGTCTTGCTCCATATTATAGGGAACTTCTTGTTGATTACTTTACATTTTGGGGGTTGGGGTTTCCTCTTACTAACCCATCAAAGTAAACCTAATTCAATGATGTTTTAGGTTTGTCCCAAATGTTGCTCACTTCAATAGGAACTCTATATCTTTGGCAAATGGCATTGATAATGCAAATTTTCCTAAATACCATTGTGCTTGATTTTTCTAGGGATTTTATGCTATATGATATCAAATTTGCCACATTGACTGAATCTTCATGTAAAATTGCAAATAATGCACACACCCTTGGAAAATTTCAATCAGAGTAGTTGAAGTGGATCTCAATGTTTAAGTTGAAGAATGATTGACATACTTTAGTATAAGGTTTGAGTTGGAAGGTAATAATTTTAGAGGGGTGTTTTGAGGTTATTGAGCTCAATTTTCCCTTTTTACTAATTTGTGCTCAAATATGGCCCGATTGCTCTCCATGTGGTATGCTTAGCGGTGCTATAATCCTTTACACCATAAAGTTAATTAATGTCATAAGAGCTATAATCAATAAACTTTCCTCTCACAAAAGGTGCAGTTGGTTATCTTTCTTGTTGGGAGCAAGTGTGAGGGCTTAAAGTCCCATATTGCCTATAAATGGGTGGAATGTTGGATTTATAAGAGAGATGACCCATTTACCTATCACCTTAAGATTTTTGGTGGAGATGTGATGTCTCCCTCTCTTGTGGTCCTGGAGCATTGGTCCTATTGGTGCTCCCAACTCTTATGGACTCCCCAATAATTGGTATCAGAGTCGTGATTTAGCTTGGTGGGGGAACGTGAGTTGGATCCGATGTTAGATCATGTTATAGAATATGGGGGACTCACACTTGTGGGAGAATGTTGGGTGCAAGTGTGAGGGGTTAAAATCCCACATTGCTTATTATTATACCCTAATTTTTAATCTAAGATTCCACCTATTTTTTCATCATTGCATAGAATCAAGAGATCATCTCATTCATCTTTGTATCAGTAACCTCATAAGGATGTAATAGATGTTTTGTTTGTTTCTTTCTTGTACAAGATAAGTGTTGAATCAAGGAGTCCAAGTGATTAATAAATCAGAGTTTTGTGGATTCCACAATACCTCAAGTTCCCCATTCGTTCAAAGTGATCAATTGATTTCCCTTCATCAATAATCAAGCTCAATTGTGCATCATTTCAAGTTAATCAAGTTTCAAATTCATATGCACCTCAAATTAGGGTTTTTGGTTAAAGTAAATTTCATGTTGACTTTTGACCAAAACATGATATAATAGTTTTAAGCATAATTCAATATCCTTATATACTTCCTCACATCTCTCTCATGTGTCCCAATTGGCTAAATAAGCTTGATACATTGATAGTTAAATATTTGGAATTCATCTGATGAAAAGTCAACTGCTCATGGTCAAAGTTTGACTTTTGATAATTTTGGTCAACCATGGACTTCTCAAGTTAAATTTCATAAAAATATGGTTGATAGATTAATTTGATCAAGTGAAGTCACAAAAATTGAGATAACTTGCAAAAAGGGAAAAGATGAAGAAGTTTGAATTTTTTCTAAGTCCTAAAGATCATGTTCAAGTAGCCAACTTTCTAAGCTTGTAACTTCCAATCCAAGCAATCATTTTTCATTCCCAATGGATGTACTTGAATATGGCATTTCCTACTTCACTATTGTAGAAGGAATTGACTCAAAAGCTCATAAGATTTGGAAGATATGAAGTGTTGAAGTTGAGGTCTCAAAGTTGTCGAATTGCCAAAACATTTAGGGAATATTTTAAGTGTCAAACAGTTACAATTTTGAATTTTGATGGATGATTTTCTCCATGGTCCAATATGATTTTCTACAAGTGATCAACATGAAATTTTTTAGAGGATGTGATCATCTTTACAAAGACCCCAATATCATGAATATTTATCTTGCTTGAGCATCAAGTTTCGAAGAGACAAAGTTGCTATGATGAAGTTGTATGAAGGTCAAGATTCATGTTCAACTCATGCCCAAACCTATGCCTCAACCATGAGATCTTTCTTTGCAGTCTAGGTGTCATACCCCAAATTTTGACCTAAGATCCCACCCTTCATTTGCATCATTGCATAACAAGTGTTCAGGAGTGGTTTGACCTTTTTTTTTGTACCAATTCTTGAGTTAGATTTCAAAAATTTATAACTTCTTCAAATTTCGACATTTTTGAGTGGTTCTTTTTGAATATGATTCTCCTTGACATCACCTACAATTTCCCTTTACAAGTCAAGAGCTGATTATGCTTTGAAAAGCCACGAAAAATAGAAACGTTAGAAGTTGTTTATGAATTTAGTGGAATTTGATTTTTATTGTGTTTTATTCATGATTTCTTTTTCATTTAAAAAAATCACAAAAAAAATGTACTTAGCATCATGTTATTTTTTTATTTACTATTTTTACCTCTTTACTAAAAAATTATCAAAAATATGTTCTTTTATTAATTTAAATTTATATTTTGGTATCATTTATTTCAAAAAAAATCTAGAAAATTTTATATAAGTCCTTTACTTTCTTATATGTATTTTATTTTTTATCTTTTAATTTGCACTTATATTTTCATTTATTTTATTTCAAGAAAAAAAATCATAAATAGTTAATTTAATGTCTCTTTTATTTTCTATTTTTATATTTATTATTATTACTAACACTTTTAGTTATTATTATTATTATTATTATTTTTATTATTATTATTTTTATTATTATTATTTTTATTATTATTATTATTATTACTTTGTCCTTTTGTTTTTTTGTGTCAATAAAGAAAAGTTGGGACCACTATAATGTAGTACAAACACTTCACATAGATTGCCAACTTATACTTATCAATGGTCAAGAATCATTCTCACACTTCACATGGATTGATAACTTGGACTTATCAATGGTCAAGAACCATTCTCATAAAGTCACGTAGATTACCAAATTAACACTCTCACCTCATTCACCCTATAAATAAGATATTTCTTTCTTTCATTTGGAGAAACAATATCATAAATCATTCACTAAACTAAGCCAAAACTCTCTTCTTCTTTTTTCTCTTCATTTTCTTTCAAGTCATTTCTTCCTTTTATTGAATAGGTAGGCTATTATACTTGTTTTTTATTTAATTCTATTGCATTTTTATTCTTTATTTATATATTTAATATCATAGTTATCATCATTTTGTAAGGAAACTCCATTGATTCAAAATCAAGAGTTGAAAAGTGTTATTGAACCTCCAAAAACAAAAGTGATTTATTGTTGTTTAATTTTTTTCCTGTAATTTTTTGTTATTTATTTACTTATTTTGAGCATGGATCCTTGTTCGTGAGATTGAGTAGATAAATTTTCATTATTCATTTGTTTAATTTCATGAAAAATTAAGAAAGTTATGACATTTATATTATTTTTATTATAGACTTCATCTTATTCTTCTTTATCTATTTTATTTTTATTTTTATTTTTATTTTGATCAATTTGGAAAGCATTTGAGCTTTTTTTAGTTCATCTAAGCTTGTCGGATATTTGATGGACTTTCATCATTTTCAATCTACCTCTAAATGGTCCTTTGATCATTCAAGGTACTTGGGGATTGATGATAAGTTTGTCATAATGTATCTTCCTTGACTTTGTCTTGATCCTCCATGTTTGTTAATTGTATTACATGTATAAGAGAATGAACTTCAAAGTGTCATTTCTCTAATATGTATAGGTACATACATTCTATGCTCCATATGAAGTTACACTTATCCCAAACTGGATTATTAACTTTATATTACAAACTTTACTTTAATATCATTTATATTTCTACACTTTATATTTTCTTCTCTTTACTTTTATGCCATTTATCATCCATAGTATTTTATTTTCTTTACTTTATGCATTTTTTTCTTTGCTCACTTGAGCATTTATCTTTTCTTTGCTCACTTGAGCTTCTTATTTTTTTTTTGCTTATTATAAGCCACTTAATAAAGAAAAAAAACCTAAAATTGGTTCTTTAATCCTTGGACTATGGTTACTATCAATTTTTATATGATGCATGGTTCTTGTTCGGTTTTCATCTGATTATTATCTTTGTGTTTGAATCCAAGGGAAAGGATCGTTTCGTTGAATTTATGTCATTGCGAGTCTTTATGTTTTGTCCCACATATTTATTTCCCATTAGTTATAACCTTTAAAACTTTATTTTCAAATTTACACCCTTTTAATCCAAAACCTCGACATTAGGTCGTTGCATTTTCAAAATTTCTCATCTCCTCGATCCTTTTTGCAAACAAACTTTTTAACCAAAAATACAGATATTTCAAAAGGTTCCTATAAGATACTATAGATACATAGGGTTCTAGTACCTTCCCTTTGTATAACCAATCCCCGAACCTTCGATCTTTTCAAATGCATTGTATTTTTCTTTACTTTTAGTATTGCACTTACTTTGCATATTTGTGGGTTTTATTTTGCACTTTTCCCTTTTCCCTTGGAAATGATAAAGTGCGGTGACGACTCTTGCTTATTTGCGAGTCAAGTTAATTAATAGTTTGATCTCCGATTTTCACCACTACAAAATTGGAGACTCTGCTAGGAATAAATCTTTCTAAGTGGGTTAAACCTAATTTGTTATATATGTTTTTGTTATTATTTGTTCTTGGCTTATATGTGATATTTTGTGGTTTATTTGGGTCCTTAGAAATGAATTGAATCAAATTTTGAGGTCCTTAGAAATTAATTGAACTTACCATTTGCATAATCATGGATCATTCTACATTTTTGTTTCACTTTCGAAAGTTACTCCTTTTGGTCCCAGAGTACAACGCTCGCCCTAATAGGGAGATGGAAAATATTAAGTAAGAGATTTTTGAACTCCGCAAAGAGGTAAATACTTTGAAAGGCTGGTATGGAGTATCTAACTGCTTTGGTATAAACTTTGGTTGCTGCCCAAGTCAATCCATCTAGGAAGGAAGAAGAAATGGAAAAGATCTTCATAAAAATTCTGAAATTGTTCTTTCGTGAGAAGGTCAATACACCCAGTGATTTCCCTGAAAAAGTGAATGTGGGAGTGCTTCTGGAAGAAGATTCCCTAGAGGAACGTTTGTCTGAAAATTGTAACTCGACAGATAATGCAAGGAAGTACGGTGATAGCTTCTCCAAGAAAAGAGAGCAAGACTCCATTGATGCTTCGCGAGAAGGGAAAAGGAAACCTAGATGTAGAAAAAAGATTTATCAGCATCCACAAGTTGCTACTGTTATGCCATCGGTTAACCTAACTCTTACAAATCATTTGTGACTGCAGCGAGGACGAAGGAGACCCCAAAGAAGGGAAGATCATCATCAGCAACAACATGTTTTTTCTATCACCCTTATGGTAAATACAGCTTCTGAAGCTCCCAACCAGCAAATTCCTAATCAGAGAAAAACTCAGCTTGATCCAATTCCAACTACCTATACGAACTTGTTCCATGTCCTAATGCTGAGGAATTTGGTTCAAACCCGATCTCCATAGAAGATTCCTGAGAAGATTCCGTGGTACTACAAAGCTGATTTGATTTGTGCCTTTCATCAGGATGCTCCTGGGCATGATTTGGAATATTTCTTTTCTTTGAAGGTCGAAGTTCAGATATTGGTAAGAAATTATATCTTGTCATTTAAAGATATTGGTCTTGAGGTTCAAGTCAAGTCATTGCCAAAGAATAAACATGATTGAAGGATGCCTTGGAGTTTAAAGAAGAGAGTCTTCTCAGTTTAATTAGCATTTTACTGCTTTTTCATTTGTAATCTTTCTTGTTTATCATTGCACTTTTTGCATGTAGAACTTGTTTGCATTTGAATGATTATCTTAATACAATTAGTATGTTTGTCTTGAAGAAATCCATTCGTTTCACTCGTATTTGTTTCAATTTTAAAATTTCTTTTTACATTATGATACCAACTTGTTATCCATTATCTTTCCTAAGCAAAGATTGGATGGAGGATGATGATGTTAAGACGCAAAATTTATGTTAGTATGCTTTTGGATAAAACCCTGTTGATGATGTACATGCATTGTTTCAAATTCCCAAACACCGGAGATATAAGGGAGTGAAACCCTCGTTAATCCCTTTGAGCCTTGAAGTAGGAGTTTCTTTTTTTGTTCAGAAAAAACCCTCATTTTTTAACTCGGTGCAAGATAGTGTTCAAATGATATGATTAAGTATTCAAATCTAATCAAGAGTGCGTGTCTAAGGATACAACAATGGTTATCCTTCAAAAGGATGAGAAAAAGTCAAAATCGCAATGGTCAATCTTCGCCTATCAGTAGTGTGCATCAAAATAAGACGATATCCCAATTGGTATCTCTCGCACATCAGGAGATCAACAATATGATGATACCACAATGGTTATCCCTCATCCGTCAAGAAACAAGGTAGTCACAATCCTCTCAACAAGTAAAGACAAGCTAAAGTCACACGTTTTGTTCAAAAATCAAGAAAAAAGCCCGCTAAGTCGAAAACTAGAAAATGAGCGACTTAGGAAAAAATTAGGGTATCTCGCTGGACTATCAATTCAAAAGAATTAGTTCAGGAAAAAGATAGAGAAAACAAAATTGCAAAGAAAGGATTACAAATAAAAATCCTCAGCAAAGAACAAAGTTGTGTGATAAAAGTGAGTGATTGTCGTGTCCAAAGAATGTCAATGGTTCACCAACCATCAACTAATTCCTCTTGAGAGATGAGTGCTCGTATCAAATTAACTGAATATAGGACTGAAGAACATCATGAAGAGGGTGGGCACCAAATAATCTTTGAGCCTTAAAATGTTTTTTCTAAAAAACCGTGAACCAGGTCACGTTACAACCTTCAAAAGTCCTAATTGAAACATGGTTTATTTCAAAAGCATACTCCAACGAGATAACGTTCCTGACTCCCATAAGTTCTTCTAAAATATTTGTGTTGGTATCATATGATTTTGTTATCTTTCATACAAAAATAAATAATGCACTAATTCACAAGCTATGCAACATATTTTTAAATATCTTCAAGGCTTACATAATTGCTGCATTAGAATTTTCATTCTCAGAATAAATATTTCTGCTTGTAAAATAATTGCTTAATGTCAAGGAAGCTTACATATAAGTACCAGTAATTATTTTAATCTTTCGAGGTATGAAACTTTTTTAAGTAATTGGCAAATCATTTCTAAGAATGATCATAGCCAGGGGCATGTCTCCTGAAGACCTTCATCATAAACAAGTTGTTGCCTTCATAGTTCGTTTACCCTCATGGGCCAAATTTGAAGACTCTGTCTTGCCAAATACAGTTAATATGGGGCAGTCACGTCGAGATTCAACGAATCTCTCTAAGAGATTGAAGACATTGGGGCATTTTGGATGCTAAGTATTTTGTAAAATCCTCTTGAGACGATTTTTTCTCGTAAACCATGTAACTTGGGGCATTTAAGAAGTGAAGTTATTCGCAAGAATTGTCGCGCACCATGCAGTTTATCAGCAGTAAACTTGGGGCATACCAAGTTAGTTCCAGGGGCAATCCAAAGTTGTCAAGATATGTGATCTGATTTGCACACATTATCGAACAATATGTGTTCTCCAATAGTTCCAGCTAAGCAAGATTTTTCTCCAGCTGCAGCAGAGTTCATGTTATTATCCTTTCAATGGATTATTGATGTTAGAAGATTGGACTTTAGGTTTTCTCTCGAAAAGTATCTTCCTCTCTGGAGAGATTAGACCATTATAGCAGAGATACATCGGTAATGGCTTTGGTTATAACTCCAGTAATGTTCCCATCTTGTTGAGATTAGCCGAGTATCTGTTTATACTGTGACGTCTTTTCATCCCCAGTTTACCTATTTTTTCAGCATATACATTACATTCATTTATTCATTCACACTTACATCATTTATGCACATTCGCATTTCTCTATGTTTTTTGGTTCATCTCTGTTGGTTGTGTTTATCCTCAAGTAATTTATTTCCTCTTTCCAAATAGAGTGACAACTTAAGCAGAAAGTGTACATCCTTTCTAATTCCCCACTGAGTTAACTCTCGTGGAAGAATCTTGCTTTAGCTTTCCTTTTCCATCTCTAGATAAGATAAACCCCCAATTGAGTTGTTTCCTCATTGGGTGGAGTCTTGTTTGACTGTTTTCTCTTCTGTTTATTCCTGGATTGAGCTTTGTCTCTTGTGGACACTACCCCGTGGATCTCTCTAGACTGTGAAACCTAGATGGAGAGTGCATTTATTTTCCATATTTAAATACTTGATCTCCTCAGGAAGAATCTATTCATGGTTTCCCATTGAAGATGAACTTTGTTTCCTAGTAGTGTTGTTGCAACACTCTTTTGGAATCTCATCATGACAACAAGTGGCAGACTCTTCATGAGCAAATTGTGTATTATTGATATCTTTGGAAGATAGAAAATGGTGGACTATTCATGAGCAGCTTGTGTATTATTGATATCTTTGGAATATAGCAAGTGGTGGAATCTTCTTGAGCAACTTGTGTATTTATTGATATCTTTGGAATATAGCAAGTGGTGGACTCTTCATGAGAAGATTGTGTATTATTGATATCTTTGGAATATAGAAAGTGGAGATCTCTTCATGAGCATCTTGTGTATTATTGATATCTTTGGAAGATATCAAGTGGCAGACTCTTCATGAGCAGCTTATGTATTATTGATATCTTTGGAAGATAGCAAGTGGCAGACTCTTCTGAGCAGCTTGTGTATTATTGATATCTTTGGAAGATAGCAAGTGGTAGACTCTTCATGAGCAGCTTGTGTATTATTGATATCTTTAGAAGATAACAAGTGACAGACTCTTCATGAGCAGCTTATGTATTATTGATATCTTTGGAAGATAGCAAGTGTCGGACTCTTCATGAGCAGCTTGTGTATTATTGATATCTTTGGATGATAGCAAGTGGCAGACTCTTCATGAGCAGCTTGTATATTATTGATATCTTTGGAATATAGCAAGTGGCCGACTCTTCATGAGAAACTTGTGTATTATTGATATCTTTGGAATATAGCAAGTGGCAGACTCTTCATGAGCAGCTTGTGTATTATTGATATCTTTAGAATATAGCAAGTGGCAGACTCTTCATGAGCAGCTTGTGTATTATTGATATCTTTGGAAGATAGAAAGTGGCAGACTCTTTATGAGCAGCTTGTGTATTATTAATATCTTTGAAAGATAGAAAGTGGCAGACTCTTCATGAGCAGATTGTGTATTATTGATATCTTTGGAAAGTAGCAAATGGTGGACTCTTCATGAGTAACTTGTGTATTATTGATATCTTTGGAATATAGCAAGTGGCAGACTCTTCATGAGCATCTTGTGTATTATTGATATCTTTGGAAGATAGCAAGTGACGGCCTCTTCATGAGTAGCTTGTGCATTATTGATATCTTTGGAAGATAGCAAGTGGCGGCCTCTTTATTTGAGCAGCTTATGTATCCCCAACAATATGTTATTTCAACAGCAAATGGCGTATCTTTTGAGAAGTTTGCTCATCAACAACAAATTGAATCTCTTTTGAGAAGTTTGATCATAAACAACAAATGGCATCTCTTTTGAGAAGTTTTCTCATTGACAACAAATAGTATTTCTTTTGAGAAGTTTGCTCATCAACAGTAAATGGTATCTCTTTTGAGAAGTTTGCTCATCAACAAGAAATGGTATCTCTTCGTAAAAGTCCTGTAGAGAAGTTTGTATATTATCCTTTTCAAGTGGAAGACTTGATAAAGAAGAAACTGGAACCTGTTCGTCGTGGAAAAGTTTATTATCTTTTCTACCTTCAACTATTGAGTTTGTAGTTTACCGTCATCTGTGAGTCAGTATCTCTTATTCTTCTACCTTCAACTATTGAGTTGGTAGTTTACCGTTATCTGGGAGTCAGTATCTCTTTCTTTTCTACCTTCAACTATTGAGTTGGTAGTTTATCGTCATTTATGAGTCGGTATATCTTGCTTTTCTACCTTAAACTATTGAGTTGGTAGTTTAGCGTCATATGTGAATTGGTATATCTTTGATCTTCTACCTTCAACTATCGAGTTAGTAGTTTACCGTCATCTGTGAGTCGATATCTTTTTCGATTCTACCTTTAACTATTAAGTTGGTAGTTTACCGTCATCTATGAGTCGATATCTCTTTGATTTTCTACCTTTGAGATTGAGTTGGAAATTTACCATCATCTTGAGTTAGTAACCATTTATCTTTTTATAGCCTATACAAGGCGTCTTCCCTGATAAAGTTGGTAATTTTTCTTCTCTCGAAGTTATCCCCCAATAAGAGTCTCTCATTCTAAGTGTGGCTCTGCTCCCCAGTGGAGTTATAATCTCTTCCTCTGTGGAATTACTTTATCATTTGCTTGGTTTCTCCAGTAGTAGTTTGTCTCATGTGGCGTCATTCCCTATAAAATTCAGAGCATTGCATCCATATCATATCATAAACATCATTGTGGTATCTTAGGATCAAAAGTTGTGTATTCTATATTTAAATATCTTTAATCTCGTCGAAACAAAGATTTCAATCTTCATATCTCCGAATAGAAGAAACTTAAATATGGGCAACCGTCATACCCCAATTTTTGACCTAAGATCTCACCCTCCATTTGCATCATTGTATAACAAGTGTTCACGAGTGACTTGACTTTTTTTTTTTTGCCAATTCTTGAGTTAGATTTCAAAAATTTATAACTTTTTCAAATTTCGACATTTTTGAGTGGTTCTTTTTGCATATGATTCTGCTTGACATCATATACAATTTCTTTTTATAAGTCAAGAGCTGATTATGCTTTGAAAAGCCACGAAAAATAGAAACGTTAGAAGTCGTTTATGAATTTAGTGAAATTTGATTTTTATTGTGTTTTATTCATGTATTCTTTTCCATTTTAATAAATCACAAAAAAATGTACTTAGCATCATGTTATTTTTTATTTACTATTTTTACCTCTTTACTAAAAAATTATCAAAAATATGTTCTTTTATTAATTTAAACTTATATATTGGTATCATTTATTTCAAAAAAAAATCTAGAAAATTTTATATAAGTCATTTTACTTTCTTATATGTATTTTATTTTTTATCTTTTAATTTGCACTTATATTTTTATTTATTTTAATTCATGAAAAAAATCACAAATAGTTAATTTAATCTCTCTTTTATTTTCTATTTTTGTATTTATTATTATTACTAACACTTTTAGTTATTATTATTATTATTATTATTATTATTATTATTATTATTACTTTGTCCTTTTATTTTTTTGTGTCAATAAAGAAAAGTTGAGACAACTATAATGTAGTACAAACACTTCACATGGATTGCCAACTTGTACTTATCAATGGGCAAGAATCATTCTCACACTTCACATGAATTGCCAACTTGAACTTATCAATGGCCAAAAACCATTCTCATAAAGTCACATAGATTATCACATCAACACTCCCACCTCATTCACCCTATAAATAAGACCTTTCTTTCTTTCATTTAGAGAAACAATACCATAAATCATTCACTAAACTAAGCCAAAACTCTCTTCTTCTTTTTTCTATTCATTTTCTTTTAAGTTATTTCTTCCTTTTATTGAATATGTAGGCTATTATACTTGTTATTTATTTAATTCTATTGTATTTTTATTCTTTATTTATTTATTTAATATAATAGTTATCACTATTTTGTAAGGAAACTCCATTGATTCAAAATCAAGAGTTGAAAATTGTTATTGAACCTCCAAAAGCAAAAATGATTTATTGTTGTTTAACTTTTTTCTGTAATTTTTATTTATTTATTTATTTTGATCATGGATCATTGGTCATGAGATTGGATAGATATATTTTCATTATTCATTTGTTTAATTTCATGAAAAGTTAAGAAAGTTATGACATTTATACTATTATTATTATTATAAAATTCATCTTATTCTTTTTTATCTATTTTATTTTTATTTTTATTTGGATCAATTTGGAAAGCGTTTGAGATTTTTTTTTAGTTCATCTAAACTTGTCAGATATTTTATGAACTTTCATCATTTCCAATCTACCTCTAAATGGTCCTTTGATAATTCAAGATACTTGGGATTGATGATAAGTTTGTCATAATGTATCTTCCTTGATTTTGTCTTGATCCCTCATGTTTGTTAATTGTACTACATGTATAAAAGAATAAACTTCAAAGTGTTATTTCTCTAACATGTATGGATACATACATTCTATGCTCCATATGAAGTTACACTTATTCCAAATCATATTATTAACTTTATATTACTAACTTTACTTTAATATCATTTATATTTCTACACTTTATATTTTCTTCTCTTTACTTTTATGCCATTTATGATCCATAACATTTTATTTTCTTTACTTTATGTATTTTTTTTCTTTGCTCACTTGAGCATTTATCTTTTCTTTGCTCATTTGAGCTTCTTATTTTCTTTTGCTTGTTATAAGCCACTTAATAAGGAAAAAACCTAAAATTAGTTCTTTAATCCTTGGACTATGGTTACTATCAATTTTTATCTGATGCATGGTTCTTGTTCAGTCTTCATCTGATTATTATCTTTGTGTTTGAATCCAAGGAAAAAGATCGTCTCGTTGACTTTACGTCATTGCGAGTCTTTATATTTTGTCCCTCATATTTATTTCCCATTAGTTAAAACCTTTAAAACCTTATTTTCAAATTTACACCCTTTTAAGCCAAAACCTCGACATTAGGTCATTGCATTTTCAAAATTTCTCATCTCCCCGATCCTTTTTGCAAACAAACTTTTTAACCAAAAATACAAATATTTCAAAAGGTTCCAATAGGAAACTATATATACATAGGGTGCTAGTACTTTTCCTTTGTATGACCAACCCCCGAACCTTCGATCTTTTCAAATGCATTGTGTTTTTCTTTACTTTTAGTATTGCACTTACTTTGCATATTTATGGGTTTTATTTCGCACTTATCCCTTTTTCCTTGGAAATAATAAAGCGTGTTGGTAACTCTTGCTTATTTGCGAGTCAAGTTAATTAATAGCTTTATCTCTGATTTTCACCGCTACACTATGTTGCGGCAGAAATGTTGAGACTAAGCCATTGGATTGACTTTATTCGCACATATCAAAATAAAAATTGCTACCGCGCTTTATTGTTTTGAAAGGAATGGGAAAAGAGCGAATACCCCAAAAAGAGAGGGGGAGGAAAGAATCTAGGTAAGGGGGTTGGTTATGCAAAGGGAATGTATTAGCACCCTAAACATCTACGGTACTCCGCAGGAACCTCTTTGTAAATATGTATATTTTGGCTATAAAAGTTGTATACAAAAATAGATTATAGGGGTGAGAAAAGAAGTATACTTTTTATGATTTTTGCACCTGCTGCAGTTGCGAACCTTTAGTGTCTACGTACCACCTTCCGTGCAATAGGGGATCAGGGTACTCGTAGTTCATCTTTTAATTTTTTTTTTAAAATATAAGTGTGTTGGTTAATTTTAAGAGACAAGACATCATTGTCATTGTCCGTGTGGAAAACATACTTACTACCCATAATTATGAGAAATGAGAATTTGCATCATCTCAAAGTGGAGGATATGGCTTGAATTTCAAAATCAACAATGCCTCACTCAACATCCAAGTGGAAAATATCTCACTTCACTACATATTGTATAAGTATAGTTATTTGCATCACTACAAGGATTGACAAGAGTCCAATCTTTTGAGAAAAGTATTTAAAGATAAAAAAAAAGCCAAGATGGAAAAATAGTCTGAATGAGATTTATTGACTTTTAGTCTTCTCACAAAAAATGTCAAAGTATTGTTAAGTTGATTGAAATTTGATTAAGAAATAATTTTTGAAAATGCATGGACATAAGTCCAAGTTTATTATGAAAGTGATTTAAGTTTTAAAACAAGAAGAGTTTTCAAAATGAGGGAAAATGTTTTTGAAATTAAAGAAGATGGGAGGAGATGAAGAGACCATCCTAAAGCATAAAGTAAAAGGTAGGGAAGAAGAACCATCTAACCAACAAGAAGCCAACATTTGACACAATGAGTCAATGTAGAATTCCCATCCTTTGGATTTGAAACCAAACAAACAACTATAAAAAAGTACCTCTTAAAGAAACCAAACTCCAATTGCATTAAGTCTTCATAAAAATTGGGCAGAGTAACATCTGTATATAGGTGAATTTTATATTACAGACTAAGCATGTAATCACTATAACCTGCATACAAAAACAAACAAACAACAAAATATCTTGGGGTAAACCCCAAGAACTCCAGACAAGATAACAATCAAGGTCATAAAGTCTCAATGTAGGCCACAACTTCTAATCCTAAGTCCAAGAAGTCCATCACTTCATAATGCCAAGGATAGTAACCAAATAGTCCAAGTAACATTAAAGCTTTTTAGGGTTCAAGTTGATTATTATGTATCTTCAAAAAGAAATGAAAAGCTCAAGTGAGCAAAATAAAAATGACATGAAGATAAAGGCTCAAGTGAGCAAAGATAAAAAATACCATGAAATGTAAATGGTAAAGTAAATGGTACCTAAAGTAAAAGCATAAAATAAAAGCATAAAAATAAAGTCAATTGTTAGAAATTAGTAGTTAGTTGGATGACCATCTTGAAACTTTCATTTTGAACTCATTAGAGGATTGGTAGAACTAAAACCTCTCAACAACAAGTTGCATTTGCTTTTTGTCAAGTATATCATCCATTTAAGAATTCTCAAGATAACACTTAATTACCAATGATGTTTAAGTGATCCACTTTGACGAAACTTTATGAAGTTCTATTAGAGGATTGGTAGAACCAAAGCCTCCTAACATTGGATCTCAAAGTTATTGGATCAATGGGTTCAAATTAACATACTTGGGCTTGTAAACATAGGTTTGGGCCACGAATGATCATTTTCTCAAATCGGGATAAAATTTAGCGCTATGTTAAGCAATCATAAGTGGACTTATATTAAAGTCACACCTATTTTGAGGCCGTTCAATAGCAATCTATGCACTTCACATTTTGAGACATGATATGTAAATCATGCTCCAATAACATTTGGTTCAATAAGAATGAGATAAGATAAAGAGGGAAGGGAAAATGAATAAACCACATTTGAACCTAAATTTAATTAAACTATTATTAAAATCATTCATCCATTTTTATGGAGTTAGACTCAATACCATGGATCCAATGATGTTAATAAAGTTCATGATCAAAATTTTAATCCAAGATTAGCCAGAATATATACAAAAAATAAAATTATATTTAAAAAAAAAGATTTTTTGAAAATGATTATAAAATGGAAATAAGGGGGAGAAATAACAACTATATTCAACTGAATCAAGAAAAAATAAGTAAGACCATAGAAAAATCAGGAATAAACTCAAATATTTTTATAAAAATTTTGGTAATTTTTTATAGTCAAACTATTTTTAAAATTAAAAGAAATAGGTGAAATAAACCAAAAATGATAAAAAATAACAAAGTTAAAAATAAAAATAAATGAGGTCACAAATATTTGTCAAAATGTCATTGGATCCTTCTTTATTTTTTTTCTTCAGAATTTAAAAATGAAGAAAAGTATTTTTTAAACATTTAAAACAACTCAAATAAAATGAAAAATTATAAAAAATACCAAAACACAAAATAAAATTGTAAAAAAATAAAAATCAGAAAGAGAAAAAGAAAAAGTACTTTCCATAATTTTTTCCAGATTTTTTAGATTTAAAATGAATTTTCTATGAGTTTTTGAAGTTTAAAACAATTTAAATATAAAAATCAGAAAAATAAAATAAAGTCAAAAAATGTGGACCAATGGATGAAAGTTAAAATGCATTAGTAATCAAATTCAAGGGATCTGGCCGTTGTGCATATCATGGTCATTATTGAATAAAGCACTGAATCAAATATAAATCAGATTTTCAAAAATTCCAAATGGCACGCCATCATTGGTTGGAAGATGACACATTGGTCATCTTTAACCTCCAACCAACGTGAAACACAGGTCCCTTAAACTGTAAAATCAGAAGCCCAGACCTATGCCATTCGCTTCGTCTCATCAAGACAAAGACAACCACACCTTCACGAATAATTTATATAAACTGTAGCTCAAACAATTTGGAAGAGAAGTTTTGAAAAGGGATTTGAGATTTGGTGGTCAAAACGTGCTTCCCGTTAAAAACAAGTGTTGCGACTAGAACCAGGATGATGGGAGCTTCACAATAGTATCAAAGTTTAAGATAATTGGTGAAGGAATCTACCTATTGAAGTTAAGTTGCAGAGCTCTGAAACTGGACTTGGCTAGCAGGATTCATGGTGTTTTAGAGCTTAATTCTTCTTCTGTTAGCTTCATTGAGATTCAAGGAAGGTGAATTGACAAAGAAAAATGATTGAGAAAGGATGTAAAAGCAAGTTCGAAGTTACAGAAAATTGAGTTCAAGAGAGAGTTTGGAGCGTGATTCTGGCTTTCCAAGCTTGAGGAAATGAATGAGGGATGATCCTCTATTTATATGGAATCAAATGGGATGTTCAAGGGTGTGAAATGATGAAGTTTGGAGGGAAACCGTGTGAACCTGATACACGAGTAAAGTGTGATCTATTTTGCATCAAAACTCATCCAATCCTTGCGTTTTGATGCACTAATCACTTCTGGAAGTTCAGTAAACATGTTTAGAAGCAAAAACGCGCAACAAATTTGTGATTAGAAGCCAAAACAAGAGTTTCAAATTTCTGACTTGTTGAAAAATTCAGTTTCAAATTGCCAATTTCAAACCCATGGCATTTTCAACTCAAGGGGTCTTAGGATATGATTCTTGAAGCTTTAGAAAGAGGAGATTACAAGCTTCACAATGTGCAAAGAATGAGATCAAATGGATTCTTGATATGAAAATTGTGATGAGTCAAATTGAGTAAAAGAGGTTGACTTTCTATACTTAGAAAATTTCTAAGTTTTTCTTCAAAAATGACTTGTAATGTCTTGCATTCAAACATGGCTTTCCACTTGAAATTTGATCTTGACCAAAAAATATAGCATGAAATAGATCTCTTAAATGACATTTATAAACTTTTACCATTCAAAATATCCAAAAATTGAGAGAGTTATGACTTGTTGAAGTTGGCAAAAATTCATGAAATGACCTATAATCTTTTGCATCCTCGAGGCATCTTCCATCCATTTTCACACTTTGCACATAAAAAAAAGGTTAAAGTTCACATCTTCAAGATCATTATGGAAAAAGAATGGATTCAAGGTGATAAAAATTGATCAAGTTATGGTTATTTGAAATCACAGAAGGGAATTTGAGGGTTCATTTGGAGGACTTGTAATCTTTCTTCATCATCAAGTTTCTTCCATACACAATTTCTTTGAAACTTTTGAAGTGATTTGCTAATAACACTCTAAAGAGAAAGATGTCTTTGGAATCACTCAAAAATATCAAAATATGAGCAAGATATACCCCTTTGAAGTTCAAAACCCTAGCTCCTAGAGCAAGAAAATTCCTTGGGAAACCTTTTCAATTTTGAACCAGAAGCAAGCATGGATTTTGCTAATCCATAAAATGCCTTGTAAACCAGAAGCAAGAATGAATTTTGCTTATCCTAATTCTGAACCCTAATTTCCTCAAGAAGTTCTGATATGAAATTCTCTCTACTTAGGCCATTTAAATGAAATCTATAAATATGTATAGATTCAGAGGCATGATATCTACATTGTGTCTTTGAAATTGCAAGCCTAACAATGCCTAAGTAATGAGATGAAAATCAGAAGAAACTTACCTTGCAACTGGAAATTTTTCTGTGAGTTAGAGCCTGGTTTAGAATGCTGTGATGTTCTGGTCAGCTTCCTCAAGTTCTCAGAAAGCTAAAGCAACCCTTAACTCGAGCTATGAATGGTTGGAATGTTCTGGAGCAGGCAAAATACAAAGTTATGATTTTTGAGAGGAGAGTGGTGAAGACTGTATTACAGTTTGAAAACAGAAGTTGGTGTTGTACCCCAAATTTCGACCTAAGATATCGTCTCCTACCTGCATTATTACATTACATTTGTTTTGATCCGTCGATTTTAAAATTCATAACTTTTTCTGGCCAAGAGTTATTTATGCTGAACATTAAATCATTTAATCGATTCGCGCTAAAATGATGTTTATCAATTATTTATTATCTTAAATTTGAATAATTGAAATTCGTTTTCGATTATTATGTAGTTTAAAGATGTATAGATAATAAAATAAACATTAGAAAAGAGGCGCATTAATTTGTGCGGACAGTATTTATTTATTACTCATTTATCTTAAATTTAAATAACTGGAATTTATTCTTAGTTATTACATAATTTAAAGGTTTATGAATAATATAATAAGCATTCGAAAAATTCATTGATCAATAACGATTATTTAATCATTCGTCATTCTAAATTAAATAATTGAAACCTTATTTTAATTATTATAATTTAGAAAGTTATGGATGAAGAAATAAATAATGAAGACTTAATCGATCAATGATACTTATTTATTTATCTGTTTATTATTCGGAATGTAAGTAATTGAAATTCGTTTTCAATTATGATTCGTTTAAAGAACTATAAAGGATAAATAAATGATTAAAGAGGAAGAAGAATTTAATTGGCAAATAGTTTTTTTTATTCATTTTTCTAATTGTACAGTTATTATGTAAACATTGTATCTATTACAATAAATTACAATAATAAATTGACAAAAACTAAAATGAAATAAAAAAAAACTAATCTATCCTAATTCTAATACTTCCGATCCAATGCGTTTTGTCCGCTCACTTAATGTTACCTGCAAAATTAAAAAAAAAAGAGAGATTAGAATTCGAATAAATGATTAAAAAAGCAAAATTATTAAAGTTTCATCATTAAATGCAATGGCCGGAATCAGTTACTCCTTTTTGCAAATCACGGGATTGCTCCCGGTTCACAAAAAAGAAAGGAATTTTAAAACATATGCACAAGTTTATGTTTTCCAAAAAATTGCATGTTTTAAATTAATTACATTTTTCAAAATCCCAAATGCAATTTCAAAAACATACAGCATAAGCATACAAAACCCATGCATTTTCTACATATGCAAGCATGCTACGTGAACCAATGCCCACACAGTAGAAAACAAAACAACTTTTGTATTAAAGGAAAACATGCAGTTTAACCACATTTGCAAGCAATATAAAAGTTCCATTTTCATCATTTTCTGGCCATTGCAGTTTCAGAAAAAATGTACAGCTTATCACTTTTTTATCAAAGCTATACTGAGAGAAAAAGAGAGGGAGAAGTGTGGGTTATACAGGCTTGGCATAGGCAGAAAGAAGGTATACAAGACAAACTAAAATATAGCCAGTAGAGATAATAACACAAAAGAAGAATAGAAACAAATTGGAGGGACAGTAGTGCAGAATGCCCAGAGATCCCAAGCATTTCAAATTTCCAGCCTGTAGCGAAAGAGGGGAGAGGAAATTGTTATAACAACCAAAAAGAAAACCAATAGCATATATCACATATCCAAGCCTTCAAGAAACACTGAGAAAAATAATTATCAAAAGAAAAACATAAAAGACTCAGGAAACCTGCATAATCACATATACTGTCAAAAACCATTTCCAAACCATACACCAAAACTTTGCATTTGGATTGAGCCATTAAAGCCAACATCATCATCCTGTCATCAAAAAAATATCAAAAATCATCTCACAGAAAACCAGTTGAAATCACCATCAATATGGCCTAGCAAACTTCTGCCCCAATTTCCATCAATCTGTCCAAACCACACGAAATCCCTACATTCATCACCATGTCAAGCTGTTATTCAAGCTTGAACTTCATCAGTCAAAAAACCTGAAACGACCCAAGCTGGAACTGTTTTCTAAGGCAACAAGTCAGGCCTCTGTATCAACATCACTGGCCTCTCAAAGCATATTTCTTAAACCCACATCATACCAAAAACAACCATTCAGGCCAACATACATATCGTACAGCATCACATTCAAAGAAGAAGAGAAACAGTAACTCATTCAAAAAGAGAAGCAACATCACGTTCAAAGAAGAAGACGAAAACAGAAGCACAGTACCAAGGCCAACAAGGAGAAGAAATAAAATACAGCACAGTACCAAGGCCACCAATAGAAGAAAATCGTGAAATACCATTCACCGTTGGGCTCGCTTCTCCCTCTCCTCACCGCCTGGCCTCCGTCACCCCTAGCCTCCTCCTCCGTCTCCACCTAGGTAACGGTCTCTTCTCTTCTTTCATTTCTTTGAACATCCTCAAATCAAGTATTAACAATCAATATAAGAATCAAGATCAAACTTAACAGAAATCATAGAATCAAATCAACATGCAAGAATGAATTAAGTGTAACAAATCAATCGCGTCTCTTACCGTCACCGCCTAGCCGTCTCGTTTCTCGTTCAGTGGAGGGAAGAAGGGCCGGAGTGGGTGGCCATAGCAAGGAGAAGCATCAAGTTCGGAGGCGAGGATGAAGAAGGAGAGGCGAAGAAGAAGAAGATCGTGAAGAAGAGAGGCGCGCCGTTTCTGCCCAAGACACAACCCTAATCCCAATTGTAAACATAAATTAACCCTAATGCCATATCAAGCTGATGGGCCTCCTTTTTTCCCTTAAGCCCACGATCTGCCTTTTGCACCCCCCCCCCCCCCCCCCCCTCCTTGAGCTTCTGCGTTGGGCCTTAAGCTCCTTGGCCCATCCACTTTGTTTGTTTTTTTTTGACATATTTCCTTTTGTTTTTTCTCTAATCATTTTTGTTAGAAACATTATTTAATTGTTAATTATTTTTTAAAAGAAAAACAAAGATATGTCCCAATAGTTCTTTTACTAATTAATCAACCCATTAGTTTAATATTGGATTTAATTTAAAGAATTTTTAATTTAGGAAAATTGTTAATTTTCTTAATTTGGAATCCCTTTTTTTTAAATAAGTATTATTTTTTATACATAAAAGGGGTATAGATTTAAGGTTGTAGACATTTTGTTAATTAATTAATTTCTCTCTTACATCATTATCAATAAAAAATCTAAAAAACACATAAAAAATAGAAAAAACTAAAAAATATTTTATTTTCTGGTCTTATTAACATTAATATCAAATATATAAAAAAAACTTAATAACTTAAAACTAAAAAACTACTTTACGTCCTCGTTAAATAATTCTTTTGTTTTATCCTTATCAAAATGCGTAAAAAAATTTAAAATACTTTCTTCCCGTTAACATTAAACCAAAAAAATCATAAAAACGCATTATTCGCATCTTTTATTCCATCATTTAGATTATCGTTATTTAATCGTTATTCGCATATTTTGTCCGTGTATTTATTTGTTTATTCGGTTTATGTTTAAATCCAAAGGAAAAACAGTAAATTTGTTGACTTCATGTCTCCAAGTCTAACTGCGCGAATTTTCGCGTTTCATTAAAACTTAGGATAATTTTTCCTCAAATATTCACCTTTCTTCAAAATTTCAACCTTTTCAAGACTTATACCTTTAAGCAAAAACTTCGACATTAGGTCGTCGCATCTTCAAAAACCCGTCCGTATCCCTTTTCGGCCAAAACGATTTATTTTCAATCAAGCAATCAATTTTAAAATAAACAGATATTTCAAAAGGTTCCTATAGAGTACTATAGATACATTGGGTGCTAGTACCTTCCCACTGTATAACCAACCCCCGAACCATAAGATCTCTTTTCAAAAACGCTTTGTATTTTATTATTATTTACATTGCATACTTAGGGTTTTATTTCGCTCTTTTCCCTTTTCCTTTGGAAATAATAAAGCGCGGTGGCGACTCTTGCTTTATGAGACGAATTAATCAATAATTCGATCTCCGATTTACCCCGCTACATTTTTTTTATCGCTACAGAATTGGCAACTTTGCTGGGGAAAGATTGACCTCTTGCTGGTCCATCCCTAAGTGGGTTAAGCCTAATTTGTTTTATCTGTTTACTATTATTTGATTTGCTTGATTATATGTTTAAATTGGGGTGTTTGGGTTTTTTGAAGGACGAATCCTATACCCGGATTAAGTAACACGTAAGGAATAGGACGGGCGGTATAGTCATGTTAACTTTCAGGGAGTAATCCCGAAGAAGGAGGCATGAGATCCCCCACTCAATGGAAGGCCCTCTTGAACTTAATATTTGTTTACCGAGTAATCGGGAAGACATTATTATTTTCGACCTAGGAGCCCAAGAAGTTGAGGACCGTAGAACCCTAACCCATCTTGGCCTTTTTAGGTGTAGCGCGGAGACTATAACGGAGTAATTCGGAAGTAGTTGTCACGCGATGCTACGCTCGGACGAGTTTCTCTTGAGAATATTGCTAATTATTGAGTAATCAAGACGTTGGCAATATCCGAAAGAGGGATGTAGACTCTGGGAACTCTTAGAACCTTGTCTTACAGGTGTGATTGAACCATTAGTACATACCTTTGGGTGGGCTTTACCCTTTGACTCCATGCTGAAACGTTGAACCTTTGAACCTCATGTTTGTGAACTTGTGTGTAACTGTTGCATTATCATTCATTCATGCATTCATCAACATCTTTGTAAAAAACTCGTTTTTCAAGGAATTTTGGAATGATTTTTGCAAACGTCTCAGGGTATTATGGAACTTGGAAGGAGAAATACTCGAAGCTTTAGCTTCAAAGAGCCCGAGATTGAAGAAATTATGGTTTTCATGTTTCGAAGTTGTAATTTATTGCTTTCATTATTGGATTTGTTATCCCAAGGTTGTAATTTACTGTTCCAAATTGTAAGTCGTAATTTATCGCTTTCGATTAACGGATTGAGTTTTGTTGTTCTAAATTCCTTTACCATTGATGTATGCAAAGTTACTAAAGTTCCTTGAAAAACTTTTAAAATGAGTCATCATTTGCATCACCATCATGCATCATTTCGCATTCCACCTCACATGTTTTCTAGAGTCTCATCCTTGTTCTTTTTCCACCGAAGGTTGTCAAGCTGTCTCACCGATACGACACTCGGGCCAATCGTCAGAGGAAAATGGAAGATTTGGAATAGGAAAATCATGAGCTTCATGGGGAAGTTGCTACACTTCGTGCCGAGATGGAAAAGTTAACAGCGTTGGTGGAAAGTTTGGTGGCTGTTCAGAATCAGCCATCGACTACGGCTGCCGAGATTCAGACTTCAACTCCAGTGGTTTCCGAAATTGTTACAGTCCCCGCCTCCGCAACTCAAATCAACTCTCCGCTTCAACATCAGATGCCGAAAGGTTTTCCGTGGGGAATGCCTTACAACTTTGTGCCAGAAGGGTATCAGCCCACCGTACAACCTATATTTCAGTCTGCATTGTCTCTTCCTCAACCAGAGACAACTGCCATGCCGCCAGTAATTCCGTCTGTAGCACCTTTTCCGCAACCAGTTATGACGACCGTTGCTCCTGTGGTCCACTCAGTGCCGTACTTGAATGAACCAATTTATCCTGCCGAGCCTGCTGAAAGTTTGGGTCTTTTTGATAGAATGGAAGAATTTCAGGATCAGTTCCAGGAAATGCAGAAGGAGCTTAGAGCATTGAAAGGGAAGGATTTGTTTGGGAAGAGTACGCATGACCTTTGTTTAGTTCCGAATGTCAAGATTCCAGCGAAATTCAAAGTGCCAGACTTTGAGAGATATAAGGGTGATTCGTGTCCTAGAAGTCATTTGACAATGTACGTGAGGAAGATGTCTACGTACTCCGATGATCATGATTTGTTGATTCATTATTTTCAAGACAGTTTGACGGGTGCTGCTCTAAAGTGGTATATGGGTTTAGACAGCATTCGAATCCGCAACTTTAACGATCTTAGTGAAGCCTTTGTCCATCAGTACAAGTACAACGTTGACATGGCGCCGGACAGGGATCAACTCCGGGCGATGTCGCAAAGAGACCGAGAATCTTTTAAGGAGTACGCCCAGAGGTGGCGTGAAATTGCTGCTCAAATCTATCCACCTCTTGAGGAGAAAGAGATGACTAAGATATTTTTGAAGACTTTAGGGTCCTTTTACTATGAGAGAATGATAGCCAGCGCACCCAGTGACTTCACCGAAATGGTAAGCATGGGCATGCGATTAGAGGAAGGGATTCGCGAAGGGCGTTTGGTTAAAGAAGGGAGTCCGTCTAGCAGTGCGAAGAAGTTCGGAGGTGTTTTCCCGAAAAGAAAAGAGCAAGATGGCAGTGCCTTGTTTCCAGGTAGGCCTAGGAGAGGTTACTCTCATGTTGCGGCAGTCACTCCGGCTGTCCGCCCGGCTTTGATGGCCCCATCTTATCAAATCCCGCCAACTCAACCGCGGCCATTTCAGCAGCAGCCTCGACAACAGGCTTATCCGTTCAACAATCAGAACCGTTCACCCAGAAAACCGCAGTTCGATGCCATTCCTATGACGTATACTGAATTGTTCCCTGCTCTCATTAGAAAGAATCTCATCACAACAAAGCCTCCTCCTGTCGCACCGAACAGTGCTTCTCCGTGGTACAAGGCGGATCAATTCTGTGAATATCATCAAGGGTCGCCGGGGCACAACCTTGAGAATTGCTTTGCTCTGAAGGCGGACGTGCAGAGGTTAATTAAGAATGGCATATTGTATTTTAAGGATGTTAATCCAAATGTTAGAGATAACCCTTTGCCTCGACATGGTACAGCTTCAGTGAATATGGTGGAAGGTTGTCCGGGGAAGTTCCGAGTTTTTCAAGTCGAGCACATAAGAGAATCATTGATCAGGTTACATCAGAGTTTAAGAAGACTTGCCTTTGTTAGGCACCAGCATAATTATGACGTTTGTGAGTTTTGTTCAAGAGAAGATGATTGTCCTATTGTGAAGGAGGACATTCAGAAGTTGCTAGATCAGAGAATTATCACTATTACCTATGACCGAAATATGGAAGATGAAGTGAATGTTATCACCCCACAATTTAATTTGCCAGAATCAGTAGAGATTGCTTACAACAGTCAGGTTGCGCCTGTTGATCCTTTGATTATTTACCCGCCTGGTCCTATGCCTTACAGCTCAGACCAAGCCGTGCCGTACAAGTATAACGCCACAATGATCGAGAATGGGGTAGAGGTCCCCATACCAACCAGACCGTCTTTTGTTAACATTGCCGATGTGAGTAGAGTTACAAGAAGTGGGCGTGTTTTTGCCTCAGTACCGTCGAGAAGACCAGAAGTTCAAGTTAGGAGGCCCATGCCGGCGGAGATTCCCGTAAGAAATGGTGAACCAAGAGTTGAGATAGGCCGATCCAGTGAACCTATCCCTCACCCTGAAGAGGATGAGATCTTAAAGCTTATCAAAAGAAGCGAGTATAAGATTGTGGACCAGCTTCAACAAACACCTTCCAAGATTTCCTTGCTTGCCTTATTGAGAGATTCTGGTGCACATAGAGAAGCCTTGATGAAGGTCTTGGACCAGGCGTTCGTAGACCATGATGTGACAGTTGATCAGTTTGATGGGATTGTGGGAAATATAACTTCGTGTAACAACCTGGGTTTCAGTGATGAAGAACTCCCGGAGGAGGGGAGAAATCATAATATGGCTTTGCATATTTCTGTAAGTTGTGGAAACGATACCTTATCAAGTGTGTTGGTGGATACGGGCTCGTCGTTGAATGTGATGCCCAAGACCACGTTGTCTCGACTTTCATATCCAGGTGCTCCTATGAGTCCTAGTGGAGTAATTGTTAAAGCATTTGATGGTTCCAGGAAGACAGTTATTGGTGAAATGGATCTTCCCATAGTGATTGGTCCCCATACTTTTCAAATCACTTTCCAAGTGATGGACATCCGTGCTGCCTACAGTTGTTTATTGGGTCGTCCCTGGATCCATGATGCCGGGGCAGTCACCTCCACGCTCCATCAGAGATTAAAGTTTGTAAGACATGGGTAGCTAGTGATGATTGGGGGAGAGCAGGCCATGGTGGTAAGCCATTTATCATCGTTTTCTTTTATTGATGCTGACGAGGATGTGGGGACCCAATTCCAGGGCCTATATGTTGCTAAGAATACAGTGAAGAAGCAAGGGGCATCCATCTTTTCTTTCGAGGATGCGCGGCGAGTGGTGGAGAGTGGTTCGGCCGAAGGATGGGGCCAGGTGTTGACATTACCCGAGAATAAGTCTGGGGAAGGTTTGGGTTTTCATCCAATATCTGCAAGGGTAAAGAAGGAGGTGGTTGTTCGTCCGATTCAAGAGGTTTTCCGAAGTGCAGGGTTTGTGCACCCTGAGGTTGATGCTATCATAGATGATGATTCCGAGGAGGATTTGCCCGTGTTTGTGACGCCTGGATTGGCTTGCCAAAACTGGATAGCTGTTGATATTCCTGTGGTTATGCACATTTCCGAGTAATGTTTTGTTTATTTTCCTTTGAAAAAATTCGCTCTGCCCAAGGCGAAACATATTTTGTGTCGGGCTATGAAAAATAATTCCTTTTGCTCTACCCAAGGCAAAAGAGAGATGTCTGGGCTTTTTGTTTCAAGTATTTCCCTTTAATGAATAAAAATGTTATTTTGTCCACTGCTGTCTTATTTTTCACTTTTCTGGGAAATAACAATGAAAATTAATTAATAACATCTTGTTTTATTTGCACAAATCGATTTCTAAAATAAAGCATAATCATGTGTGCAGATTACTTCATGACTTAACCATCGAAAACAATGATCCTATGCCCTCTCCCAACTTTGAATTCCCTGTGTTCAGAGCCGAAGAAGAGGATAATGAAGAGGTTCCTGTTGAGATTTCCCATTTGCTTGAGCAGGATGAGAAGATCATTCAACCATTTGAAGAGCCTGTAGAGTTGGTCAACTTGGGTGATGAAGAAGATAGAAAGGAAGTCAAAGTCGGAGCATTGCTTATCCCGGAAGTTAAGGAGAAAATGTTGGAGCTTCTCAAAGAGTATGTTGACGTGTTTGCTTGGTCCTACCAAGATATGCCAGGGTTGGACAATGACATTGTGGAGCATCGTTTACCGTTGAGACCTGAGTGTCCACCGATCAAGCAGAAGTTGAGAAGGACTCGTCCTGACATGGCTGACAAGATTAAAGAGGAAGTTCAGAAACAAATCAACGCAGGTTTCCTTGTTACATCGGTCTATCCTCAATGGTTAGCCAATATAGTGCCTGTTGCAAAGAAAGATGGCAAAGTTCGGATGTGTGTAGACTACAGAGATCTAAATAGAGCTAGTCCGAAGGATGATTTCCCATTACCTCATATTGACGTATTGGTCGACAGTACCGCCAAGTTCAAAGTCTTTTCTTTCATGGATGGTTTCTCTGGTTACAATCAAATCAAGATGGCACCAGAAGATATGGAGAAGACCGCTTTCATTACACCGTGGGGAACATTTTGTTATCGAGTTATGCCGTTTGGTTTGAGGAATGCTGGTGCAACATACCAAAGGGCCATGACTGCTTTGTTCCATGACATGATGCATAAGGAGATTGAAGTGTATGTGGATGATATGATTGCCAAATCACAGACTGAGGAAGATCACTTGGAGCATTTGTTGAAGTTATTCCAGCGTTTGAGAAAGTACAAACTCCGTCTGAATCCCAACAAGTGCACTTTTGGTGTTCGTTCTGGAAGACTTCTGGGTTTCATTGTCAGTCAGAAAGGTATTGAAGTAGATCCTGATAAAGTCAAAGCTATTCGGGAAATGCCTGCACCCAAGACGGAAAAACAAGTAAGAGGATTCCTTGGGAGACTGAACTACATTTCTAGATTTATATCTCATATGACTGCTACCTGTGGGCCGATTTTCAAGCTTCTCCGCAAGAACCAAGGTTGTGTGTGGACAGAAGATTGTCAGAAAGCTTTTGATAGCATCAAAGAATATTTACTTGAACCTCCCATTTTGATTCCTCCGGTGGAAGGAAGACCTTTGATTATGTACCTGACTATATTGGAAGGTTCCATGGGATGTGTGCTTGGTCAGCAAGACGAGACCGGAAGAAAAGAACATGCTGTATACTATCTGAGTAAGAAATTCACAGACTGTGAATCTCGGTACTCATTGCTTGAGAAAACCTGTTGTGCTTTAGCCCGGGCTGCTCGCCGTCTGCGCCAATATATGATTAATCACACTACTTGGTTGATCTCTAAAATGGACCCGATTAAGTATATCTTTGAGAAGCCCTCCTTATCTGGAAGGATAGCCCGTTGGCAGATGTTGTTATCTGAATATGACATTGAGTATCACACTTAGAAAGCGATCAAAGGGAGTATTTTAGCCGATCATTTGGCTCACCAACCAATTGAAGACTATCAATCCATCAAGTTTGATTTCCCAGATGAAGATGTTATGTACTTGAAGGCTAAAGATTGTGAAGAGCCGTTACCTGAAGAAGGACCTGATCCTGAATCCCGTTGGGGTTTGATTTTTGACGGAGCTGTGAATTCCTATGGAAATGGAATTGGGGCAATCATCGTTACTCCCCGAGGTACTCATATCCCATTCACGGCAAGACTGAAGTTTGACTGCACGAACAACATGGCGGAATATGAGGCATGTATTATGGGTCTCGAAGAGGCAGTGGATCTAAGGATTAAGATTCTTGATATTTACGGAGATTCGGCATTGGTGATTAATCAAATCAAAGGAGAATGGGAGACTCGTCATCCTGGTTTGATCACTTACAGAGATTACGCTAGAAGGTTGTTAACTTTCTTCAACAAGGTGGAATTACATCACATCCCTAGAGATGAGAATCAAATGGCTGATGCTTTAGCTACTTTGTCTTCAATGTTTCAAGTGAATGATTGGAACGACGTGCCTACAATCCGAGTTATGCGCCTTGACAGACCTGCTCATGTGTTTTCAGTGGAAGAGGTCACCGATGACAAACCGTGGTTTTATGACATTAAACGTGTTCTTCAAACTCAAGAGTACCCGCCTGGGGCATCCAACAAAGATAGGAAGACGTTGAGAAGATTAGCAAGCAGTTTCTTTCTCAATGAAGAAGTGTTGTATAAGAGGAATTACGACATGGTCTTGCTCAGATGTGTAGACAGACGTGAAGCGGACATGCTGATGCAAGAAGTACATGAAGGGTCCTTTGGCACTCATGCCAATGGACATGCAATGGCTAGAAAGATGTTGAGAGCTGGTTACTATTGGATGACAATGGAATCTGATTGCTGCAAGTATGTGAAGAAGTGTCATAAATGCCAGATTTATGCGGACAGGATGCACGTGCCGCCGACCCTCCTCAATGTTATATCTTCACCTTGGCCTTTCTCTATGTGGGGCATTGATATGATTGGGATGATTGAACCCAAAGCTTCAAATGGTCATCGTTTTATCTTGGTAGCGATCGATTATTTTACCAAATGGGTGGAAGCAGCATCTTATGCTAATGTAACCAGACAGGTGGTAGTCAGATTTATCAAGAATCAGATCATTTGTCGGTACGGTATCCCGAGCAAGATCATCACTAATAATGGTTCGAATTTGAATAACAAGATGATGAAAGAGCTTTGTGAAGAGTTCAAGATCGAACATCATAATTCTTTTCCTTACAGACCGAAGATGAATGGGGCTGTTGAAGCTGCTAACAAGAATATCAAGAAGATTGTCCAGAAGATGGTGGTAACTTATAAGGACTGGCATGAAATGCTTCCGTTTGCTTTACATGGGTATCGTACTTCAGTTCGAACTTCAACAGGCGTGACCCCATTCTCCCTAGTTTACGGTATGGAAGCAGTACTCCCCGTGGAGGTTGAGATTCCGTCTCTGAGAGTGTTGATGGACGCTAAACTTTCTGAGGCTGAATGGTGTCAAAGTAGATACGATCAGTTGAATTTAATCGAAGAAAAGAGATTGACAACGTTATGTCATGGTCAGTTGTACCAACAAAGGATGAAGAAGGCTTTTGATAAGAAGGTTCGACCGCGCGAGTTCAGAGAAGGTGACCTTGTACTCAAGAAAATATTATCTTTCCAACCTGATTCTAGGGGAAAGTGGGCTCCGAATTATGAAGGACCGTATGTTGTTAAGAAAGTTTTCTCTGGGGGTGCCATGATTCTCACCAATATGGATGGTGAAGAACTCCCACGTCCCTTGAACGCCGATGCAGTCAAGAAGTATTTCGCTTAGGCAAATTTCTGGTCAAATCAGTTTCAGCATTTGAACACATTCTGGAATTCAAAGTTGTTAGGGAGAATAGCGATCATTGTTTTTGTATGACCTGTTATTTCATGTATTATTTCCCCAAGCTTTTGTAAACTGTTGGAGTCGCGTTGTTAGCGAACTACCATCTTATTAATGAAATTTGAGCATTTAACTTTTGTGGGAAAATTTTAATTTTTACGGAAATATTTGAAACAAAGTATTCTTGTTTTTTTAATGCGTCACGAATCATGAAAGGAATATTAACAGTCGTTCCGAGGACGGTCAAGGCATGAAATGCAAAGCAGTACAATAGTTTATCCTTGCATGATGAGCACGTTTTATTTCAAAATCGTCATAAGGTGTTGGTTGTGTAAACTTGTGTTTCTCGGGGTACTAAGTTTGGTGATTCCCCAGCTGTCCCAGTTAAGCATTGTTTTGGCTATCTCTATTTGGGCGATTTCTGAAGGGTGGTACGTTTTGTCTCATACCGTGGTCTATTGGTGTTGGAAGATTGGATTTGATTACTTTTCTCCTCAGAAGACTTGGACCTTGTAGCGTGATACCCTCCGACGTCGCTGTATGTTTCCAGTTCTGTTTACCTTCCGTCTTTGCAAGATTGGCCGAGTATCTATTTTGCTGTGACATCTTATTATCTCCAAGATATTCCATCTGTCTGTTTTGTCAGCATAACATTCATTTATTCATTTACACTCATATCAGCATGCATATCCACATTTTCCGTTGATTTCGAGTCGTACTTTGTTTGTTCGAACAACGTACATATGTTCTTGCCAGGTAGAAAGTCAGCTTAGGTAGAAAATGTGCTTCCTTTCTAAATTCCCCAGCTGAGCTAATCCTCATGGATGATTTTGGTTTAGCCTACCTTGCCCATTTCTGAATACGAGGAATTCCCCAATTGAGTTACTTTCTCATCGGGTGGAGTCTTGTTTGACTATTGTTCTCTCTGGTTTATTCCTGGACGAAGTTGTTGTCTCTTGCATAGGCTATTTCTTTGATTCTCCCCAGTGAAATCGATCCAAACAGTTGGTGCATTTATTTTGCACGTTAAAGTATATGATCTCCTCGGGAAGGATTGATTCAGGGTTCTCTTTGACGAGGATTTTATTCTCTGCCAGTATCATCTCTTCATGAGCAACTTGTGCGTTATAGACATCCTCGGAAAACGACAAGCGGCAGCTCTTCACGAGCAACTTGTACGTTATCATTATTATTTTTGGGAAAACGACAAGCGGCAGCTCTTCATGAGCAACTTGTACGTTACTTGTTGAAAGCGCCGAGCAGCAGTTCTTCATGAGCTACTAGTGCGTCATTTTACTTTTTTGAAAGCGCCGAGCAACAGTTCTTCATGAGCTACTAGTGCGTCATTTTACTTTTTTGAAAACGCCGAGCAGCAGCTCTTCATGAGCTACTAGTGCGTCTTTGTTTCTTGAAAGCGACAAGCAGCAGCTCTTCACGAGCTACTAGTGCGTTATTATTCTTCGGAAAACGGCAAGCGACAGCTTCTTTATTTGAGCAACTTGTTTGTTATTGGTATTTTCTTTGGACGAAAGCAAGTGGCAGCTTCTTTATTTGAGCAACTTGTTTGTTATTGGTATTTTTCCTTGGACGGCAGGCGGCGGTCTCTTTATTTGAGCAACTTGCGCGTTATTGGTATTTTTGGAAAAACAGCAAGTGGCAGCTTCTTTATTTGAGCAACTTGTACATTATTTTTTCTCTGGACAACAACAAATGGCAGTTTTCTTTATTTGAACAACCTTCGTATCTACAGTCTTATTACCTCAGCATTAATGAGTATGCTTCTGAAAATCTAGCAGAGAAGTCTGTTACGAATCGATACCTCCAGAAGTCGGTAATCAGTTATCTGCATTTTGTTACTCTCTGTCTACCATCGACCTTGAGTTGTGAACTCACTGTTTTGGGATCAATAATCTATTACGGCCTATGCAAGATGCTCTCTTTGTTAGGTTTAGAGGTTGTATTCCCTCGATTTTATTCGCTGTCAGGAGTCTGTCGTTTGAAGTCGATAGCTTGTCTCCCCAGTAATGTATAATCCGTACCGCTGTGTTTTGTTGGTGTTCGATTCCCCCCAACATTGTCTCGTTTCACACCATATCTTCCTCTGTGAGTTCGATCGCTGCATTCATATCAAACATGACGACGGCATCTTAGGACAAAATTTGCGTAGTTATGTATTTAAGTACCTTCAATCTCGTCGAAACGAAGATTTCAATCTTCATATCTCTGGATAGAAGAAACTTAAATAGGGGCAGCTGTTGTACCCCAAATTTTGACCTAAGATATCGTCTCCTACCTGCATTATTACATTACATTTGTTTTGATCCGTCGATTTTAAAATTCATAACTTTTTCTGGCCAAGAGTTATTTATGCTGAACATTAAATCATTTAATCGATTCGCGCTAAAATGATGTTTATCAATTATTTATTATCTTAAATTTGAATAATTGAAATTCGTTTTCGATTATTATGTAGTTTAAAGATGTATAGATAATAAAATAAACATTAGAAAAGAGGCGCATTAATTTGTGCAGACAGTATTTATTTATTACTCATTTATCTTAAATTTAAATAACTGGAATTTATTCTTAGTTATTACATAATTTAAAGGTTTATGAATAATATAATAAGCATTCGAAAAATTCATTGATCAATAACGATTATTTAATCATTCGTCATTCTAAATTAAATAATTGAAACCTTATTTTAATTATTATAATTTAGAAAGTTATGGATGAAGAAATAAATAATGAAGACTTAATCGATCAATGATACTTATTTATTTATCTGTTTATTATTCGGAATGTAAGTAATTGAAATTCGTTTTCAATTATGATTCGTTTAAAGAACTATAAAGGATAAATAAATGATTAAAGAGGAAGAAGAATTTAATTGGCAAATAGTTTTTTTTATTCATTTTTCTAATTGTACAGTTATTATGTAAACATTGTATCTATTACAATAAATTACAATAATAAATTGACAAAAACTAAAATGAAATAAAAAAAAACTAATCTATCCTAATTCTAATACTTCCGATCCAATGCGTTTTGTCCGCTCACTTAATGTTACCTGCAAAATTAAAACAAAAAGAGAGATTAGAATTCGAATAAATGATTAAAAAAGCGAAATTATTAAAGTTTCATCATTAAATGCAATGGCCGGAATCAGTTACTCCTTTTTGCAAATCACGGGATTGCTCCCGGTTCACAAAAAAGAAAGGAATTTTAAAACATATGCACAAGTTTATGTTTTCCAAAAAATTGCATGTTTTAAATTAATTACATTTTTCAAAATCCCAAATGCAATTTCAAAAACATACAACATAAGCATACAAAACCCATGCATTTTCTACATATGCAAGCATGCTACGTGAACCAATGCCCACACAGCAGAAAACAAAACAACTTTTGTATTAAAGGAAAACATGCAGTTTAACCACATTTGCAAGCAATATAAAAGTTCCATTTTCATCATTTTCTGGCCATTGCAGTTTCAGAAAAAATGTACAGCTTATCACTTTTTTATCAAAGCTATACTGAGAGAAAAAGAGAGGGAGAAGTGTGGGTTATACAGGCTTGGCATAGGCAGAAAGAAGGTATACAAGACAAACTAAAATATAGCCAGTAGAGATAATAACACAAAAGAAGAATAGAAACAAATTGGAGGGACAGTAGTGCAGAATGCCCAGAGATCCCAAGCATTTCAAATTTCCAGCCTGTAGCGAAAGAGGGGAGAGGAAATTGTTATAACAACCAAAAAGAAAACCAATAGCATATATCACATATCCAAGCCTTCAAGAAACACTGAGAAAAATAGTTATCAAAAGAAAAACATAAAAGACTCAGGAAACCTGCATAATCACATATACTGTCAAAAACCATTTCCAAACCATACACCAAAACTTTGCATTTGGATTGAGCCATTAAAGCCAACATCATCATCCTGTCATCAAAAAAATATCAAAAATCATCTCACAGAAAACCAGTTGAAATCACCATCAATATGGCCTAGCAAACTTCTGCCCCAATTTCCATCAATATGTCCAAACCACACGAAATCCCTACATTCATCACCATGTCAAGCTGTTATTCAAGCTTGAACTTCATCAGTCAAAAAACCTGAAACGACCCAAGCTGGAACTGTTTTCTAAGGCAACAAGTCAGGCCTCAGTATCAACATCACTGGCCTCTCAAAGCATATTTCTTAAACCCACATCATACCAAAAACAACCATTCAGGCCAACATACATATCGTACAGCATCACATTCAAAGAAGAAGAGAAACAGTAACTCATTCAAAAAGAGAAGCAACATCACGTTCAAAGAAGAAGACGAAAACAGAAGCACAGTACCAAGGCCAACAAGGAGAAGAAATAAAATACAGCACAGTACCAAGGCCACCAAGAGAAGAAAATCGTGAAATACCGTTCACCGTTGGGCTCGCTTCTCCCTCTCCTCACCGCCTGGCCTCCGTCACCCCTAGCCTCCTCCTCCGTCTCCACCTAGGTAACGGTCTCTTCTCTTCTTTCATTTCTTTGAACATCCTCAAATCAAGTATTAACAATCAATATAAGAATCAAGATCAAACTTAATAGAAATCATAGAATCAAATCAACATGCAAGAATGAATTAAGTGTAACAAATCAATCGCGTCTCTTACCGTCACCGCCTAGCCGTCTCGTTTCTCGTTCAGTGGAGGGAAGAAGGGCCGGAGTGGGTGGCCATAGCAAGGAGAAGCATCAAGTTCGGAGGCGAGGATGAAGAAGGAGAGGCGAAGAAGAAGAAGATCGTGAAGAAGAGAGGCGCGCCGTTTCTGCCCAAGACACAACCCTAATCCCAATTGTAAACATAAATTAACCCTAATGCCATATCAAGCTGATGGACCTCCTTTTTTCCCTTAAGCCCATGATCTGCCTTTTGCACCCCCCCCTCCTTGAGCTTCTGCGTTGGGCCTTAAGCTCCCTGGCCCATCCACTTTGTTTGTTTTTTTTTGACATATTTCCTTTTGTTTTTTCTCTAATCATTTTTGTTAGAAACATTATTTAATTGTTAATTATTTTTTAAAAGAAAAACAAAGATATGTCCCAATAGTTCTTTTACTAATTAATCAACCCATTAGTTTAATATTGGATTTAATTTAAAGAATTTTTAATTTAGGAAAATTGTTAATTTTCTTAATTTGGAATCCCTTTTTTTTTAAATAAGTATTATTTTTTATACATAAAAGGGGCATAGATTTAAGGTTGTAGACATTTTGTTAATTAATTAATTTCTCTCTTACATCATTATCAATAAAAAATCTAAAAAACACATAAAAAATAGAAAAAACTAAAAAATATTTTATTTTCTGGTCTTATTAACATTAATATCAAATATATAAAAAAAAACTTAATAACTTAAAACTAAAAACCTACTTTACGTCCTCGTTAAATAATTCTTTTGTTTTATCCTTATCAAAATGCGTAAAAAAATTTAAAATACTTTCTTCCCGTTAACATTAAACCAAAAAAAATCATAAAAACGCATTATTCGCATCTTTTATTCCATCATTTAGATTATCGTTATTTAATCGTTATTCGCATATTTTGTCCGTGTATTTATTTGTTTATTCGGTTTATGTTTAAATCCAAAGGAAAAACAGTAAATTTGTTGACTTCATGTCTCCAAGTCTAACTGCGCGAATTTTCGCGTTTCATTAAAACTTAGGATAATTTTTCCTCAAATATTCACCTTTCTTCAAAATTTCAACCTTTTCAAGACTTATACCTTTAAGCAAAAACTTCGACATTAGGTCATCGCATCTTCAAAAACCCGTCCGTATCCCTTTTCGGCCAAAACGATTTATTTTCAATCAAGCAATCAATTTTAAAATAAACAGATATTTCAAAAGGTTCCTATAGAGTACTATAGATACATTGGGTGCTAGTACCTTCCCACTGTATAACCAACCCCCGAACCATAAGATCTCTTTTCAAAAACGCTTTGTATTTTATTATTATTTACATTGCATACTTAGGGTTTTATTTCGCTCTTTTCCCTTTTCCTTTGGAAATAATAAAGCGCGGTGGCGACTCTTGCTTTGTGAGACGAATTAATCAATAATTCGATCTCCGATTTACCCCGCTACATTTTTTTATCGCTACAGTTGGGAAAGCTTCTACGTGTATACTAGAAACCGTATGGATTATTTGGCCAAGAAACGCACAAGAAAAATTAGAGTTTGGATGCAAAAACTAAAAACTAGCAGGTTTTGTGTTTGTGCTGTAGTTTCAAGTTCTTGGGATTTTTTCAGCAAGGTTTTAGGGATTTTTTCCAATCTTTTTGAATCTTCTTTAGTTTGAAAATGAAGTTTAATTTATAGGCATATGATTTAGAAGCTTGGAGAAATCAAGAGTACAACCATCATGCATTATGGATCATTGACTTGTTATTGAAGCAAGTTTAGACAAGCATGTTTCAAGGCAAGGCAGGGTAGTTAGAAGCTTTAAACACACCTAATATGAGTTTGTAGGCATGATTTATGGGTAAGTACACTCAGAAACAAAGTAAAGTTTGGGCTCAAAATAAACTTTGTACAAAAGTTTACTTTTCAAGGACAGTAGTGGTACTTTTATGCCACACGTGGGAAAATATTTTGGATAAAGGCTTAAACGCTGGGATAAAGACTCAAAAGTTGGTGTGAGCATTAAATGATGATGAGATTTAACAAGAAAGAAGTCCTGAACCATGAGATTATGTAGCATAGCTTAAAACTGTATCAGAAGTTCATCATAAACGTAACTTAGATAAAGAACAAATGTCCAACTTCTGTTCTTTGATTCTCCCTACTCCAGCATGATCTGAAGGAGTTCTCAGACTTTTCAGAAAGATTGTAACATGCTTTTTAACCCCTCTTTGAATCATTTTTACAAACTCTGATTATACCTACGTGAAAACTGGCCCAAAAGTTCTAACCAAATTCTGACTTGGAAATACCCAGATTTTATTAAGTATTTTAGTTTCATGGACGTGTCTTCAAGGATTTATAACTTGAAATCCCAACATTTCTAGGAGGAGTTATGTTCTGCAATGTTTTAGATCTCATTGAGATCTACAACTCTTGTGTCAGAAGTTCTTCCTGAATCAATTCGCATCATGATGAAAATCTGGCCAGAAGTTATGAACTTATCATATTTTCTTAACACTTAGAAAAATTTCTAAGTGTTTAGAACTTTGACTTTTCCAGAGTAATTTTGACTTTTGATTTTCTTGATGAACCAACTTTATATTCTAACATGTCTTGATGAAATGTGATTCTTGAAACTTGATTTTGATCCAAAAGTCAAAGTTTGACTTTTTAGTGTGCATTTTGACCATTTTGCCCTTGTGCCAATTCTAAACTTAGATTGATGTATCAGTGCTGCAAACTTGAGTCATGGAAGACCTTGTGAGAAAATTCTTGAGAAATGAGAGGGAAAATTTTGAGGTACAACACATGCGATGTCATGATGTATGAATTGCACGATGCTCTCAAAATAAATGAGATTGTGATATACGCCTTTATGCTGAATATGCTATGATGTTTGTAGAAATGATGCATGAATGCAATGTATGAACGTGTCGGTTATTCCATTGTTGTATCGTTGAATTAGGAAAAATAAATCCTTGACTGTTACTGGGGGGAAGAATGTTGGTCTTCAAATTTGTTGAAGTTAAAACGCTGGGAGATGAACTTCCGTTGTTAGAGAAATAAACTCTGTTGGGGAAGGTAAACTCCGTGAACGGCTTGGGGATTTTGTTGAAATCCTGTTGGGGAATCCTGAGAAGATTGGAAACTTCACGGGGGATCTTTTGGTGGAGCAGTAATTTGGAGATTCCTGCTCCACCGGGGATATGAGAAACTGACACTATTAGGTTGCATACTGAGAATATGGCAGTGACCTTGTAGTAGGATGTCTCTGCCCTTGTACTTGTTGGAGAAGGTATCTGTGGGGATTTTGTGGATGGCCCTTAGATATTGTCCCGTTTCTTAAAGTCATTAGTAACTATCTTTCTGTCTTTTATGCGTATATTTATAAACAGTAATCACATTCAAATGCATATGTTCAAAAGTAATCACTAGACGTTTTCGCAAATAAAACAGAAAAAATAAAAAACAAATAGTTTTGCACTTTCAACGAGATAACTTTGTATTAACTTGAAGAAGTGTTTCTGTACAAGGAGACGGGCATCCTAGTAAGAGAATGTCGTCGTAAGAGTGAAAACTATACAAAAATAGTATACAAAGAAAAATAGCTATTTGAAATAATTCCATTTGGTTCCCATTCTGCTATAGCCTTTATGTCTTTGAGCGTCTCATCTCTTTCGCTGCTTGTCCGAAGCTGACTGGATTGATTAGTACCGCTTGAGCTAGATAGTTGATACCGAATATTGGATGTAAGGTGATCCAACGGGACATAGTTATACGCTTTAAATCCCTAATTTTTTCCTGGACCTCCCTTTCGGGTTTTCAGTCCACCGGGATACCCTTTCTTGCCCAAGCGGCCTTTTCAGGTTTTCGACTTGCCGGGTGTACAAATTTTTTATGTATATCCCTAATTTTTTCCCGAACCCTTTTGGTTCGTAGGGATGCCCTTATTTTTTCCTAGGGAAGTTAACCTAGCGGGTCTTTGTTCATGCGTAGTATCTTTTAACTATGTCCACATTTACGGGGTGCGAAAGGTCGTCACCGTCCATGGTGATTAAGATCATGGCCCCACCAGAAAATATATTCTTGATTACAAATGGTCCTTCATATGTGGGAGTCCATTTGCCCCTGGGATAAACTTGTGGCAGTGTGATGCGCTTGATTACCAGGTCACCGGCCTGATATACCTGACGTCTGACTTTCTTGTTAAAAGCTTTGATCATACGTTTTTGGTATATCTGACCATGATAGACAACCGCAAGCCTCTTCTTGTCAATCAGGTTTAACTGGTCAAGTCGAGTCTGAACCCATTCTTCTTTGCTTAGCTCTGCATCCTTCATGATCCTCAAGGAAGGGATCTGGACCTCAATGGGCAGGACAACTTCCATACCATACACCAGAGAGAAAGGAGTTTCCCCTGTTGATGTGCGTATTATGGTGCGGTAACCATGAAGAGCAAATGGTAACATCTCATGCCAGTCTTTATATGTCACTGTCATCTTCTATATGATTTTCTTGATATTTTTGTTAGCAGTTTCAACAGCGCCATTCATCTTCGGCCGGTAAGGAGAAGAGTTATGGTGTTGGATCTTGAATTACGTGTAGAGCTCAGATCATAGTGTTATTGAGATTGGTACCATTATCCATGATGATTCTTTCTGGAATACCGTACCGGCAGATAAGGTTATGTCTGATGAATCAGGCCACCATGTTCTTGGTAACAGAAGCAAATGAGGCCGCCTCAACCCACTTTGTAAAATAATCAATGGCAACCAGGATGAAGCAGTGCTCATTAGAAGCTGTATGTCTGATCTCTCCAATCATATCGATGCCCCACATTGTAAACGTCCAAGGAGAAGTCAAGACGTTTAGAGGAACCGGAGGTACATGCACCTTATCAACATAGATCTGGCATTTGTAACAAGTTTGCGAATGCAGATAACAGTCTTCTTCCATAGTGGACCAATAGTATCCTGCCCGTAGGATATTTTTATCCATCGTGTGCCCACTAGAATGGGTTCCAAAGGTACCTTCATGTAAATCATCCATAATCTTCTCTGCTTCACCCTTGTCTACACACCGAAGCAAAGTAGAATCATGGTTGCGCTTGTAGAGGATCCCATTACTGAGGTAGAACTTGGCAGAGAACCTTCTTAGGAACTTCTTATCATTGACTGAAGCTCCCTCAGGATACTCTTGGGCTTCGAGATATCTTTTGACTTCGTGTAACCAAGGTTTGTCCACTACTTCTTCAATATTAATCTCGTGACAGTATACCGGTTCATCCATCCTTTCAATAGTGATATGAGGAGCCTCATTATCCCACCTGACCTTGAACATGGATGGCATAGTATCTAGCGCGTCCGCTAGTTGATTTTCCTCTCGCAGAAAATGCTCAAAAGTAACTTCTTCAAAGTATGGGATTAGTGTCAACACACGCTCTTTCTACGGGATGAGATTAGGATACTTCATGTCCCATTCTCCTTTGATTTGGATGATTACTAAGGCGAAGTATCCAAATACACTCAAGAATTTAATCCTCAAGTCGATAGCAGCTTTGAGACCCATGATACATGCTTCATAGTCAGCCATATTGTTGGTACAATTGAAACATAGCCTGGCGGTGAAAGGAGTATGACAGCCGTCGGGAGATATGATCACGGTGCCGATACCATTTCCAAGGGAGTTGGAAGCTCCGTCAAAAACCATGGTCCATTCGGATCCTTTCTCAGGTCCTTCATCCGGTCCGGGTTCTTCACAATCAGTTACTAGCATGATGTTCTCGTCCAGGAACTCCAAATTCATGGATTGGTAGTCGTCCACGGCCTAATGAGCCAAATGATCAGCTAGTACACTTCCCTTAATTGCTTTCTGGTTCGTATACTGAATGTCGTATTCGGCCAGGATCATTTGCCATCTTGCTATTCTTTCAGAAAGAGCGGGCTTCTCAAAGATGTACTTGATGGGATCCATTTTAGATATCAACAAGGTAGTGTGAGTCAACATATATTGTCTTAGTCGGTGAACATCCCATGCCAAAGCGTAACAAGTTTTCTTGAGCAGTGAGTATCTTGTTTCACAATTAGTAAATTTTTTGCTAAGGTAGTATATTGCATGCTCTTTTCGACCAGACTCGTCATGTTGCCCCAGCACACACCCCATTGAGTTCTCTAATGCTGTTAAGTACATGATCAGAGGTCTTCCTTCAACTGAAGGCATTAAAATTGGAGGCTCTTGAAGGTATTTTTTGATTTGTTCAAAGGCCTTCTGGAAGTCATCATTCCACTTCACTGCTTGATCTTTCTTTAATAATTTGAAGATTGGCTCACAAGTAGCGGTCATATGTGAAATGAATCTGGCTATGTAGTTCAGACGTCCCAAGAATCCCCGACCTCCTTCTCAGTGCGAGGAGTTGGCATTTCTTGTATACCTTTAACCTTTGCGGGATCTACTTCAATGCCTTTGTTGTTGACAATGAAGCCTAAGAGCTTACCCGATCTTACTCCAAAGGTGCATTTATTCGGGTTCAGGCTCAATTTGTACTTCTTCAACCTTTCAAAAAGCTTCTGTAGGTGATCAAGGTGCTCCTCTTCAGTCTGAGACCTGGCTATCATATCATCAATGTAAACCTCTATCTTGTGATGGATCATATCATTAAACAAAGCTACTGTGGCGCGCTGATAGGTTGCCCCGACATTCTCTAGTCCAAATGGCATAACTTTGTAACAGAAAGTGCCCCACTGTGTGACAAAGGTCGTTTTCTCCATGTCTTCAAGTGCCATTTTGATCTGATTATACCCAGAGAAGCCATCCATGAAGGAGAATACATTATGTTGTGCGGTGTTATCAACCAGAACATCGATGTGGGGAAGCGGGAAGTCATCCTTGGGGCTTTCCCTATTCAAGTCTCTGTAATCCACACACATACGTACCTTACCATCCTTCTTAGGTACCAGAACAATGTTAGAAACCCATTGTGGATAGGAGGTGACATATAAGAAACTAGTGTTGAATTGTTTCATGACTTTGGCCTTGATCTTTTCTGACATCTCAGACCGCATGCAACGAACCTTTTGTTTCACTGGAGGGCAGTCCACTTTTGTAGGTAGGAAATGAGCCACAATATCGGTGTCAAGTCCTGCAATGACTTCATATGACCAGGAAAAAACCTCAACATAGTCATATAGCATATGTATTAACCGCTCTTTGACACTATGCTCCATATCGGCACCTATCTTGACTTCTTTCTTGTCCTCTTCAGTACCCAAGTTAATTGTCTCAACTGGTTCTTCGTGAGGCTGTATTTCCCTTTCTTCCTGTTGTAACAGTCTGGAAAGTTCTCCTGGTACTTCAAAATCTTCCTCACCTTCGTCCTCGACTTGGTAGATCGGATTTTCAAAGCCATAACTGGCAATAGTAAAACCGTTATTAATGGGATCCAGAGTGGATGTGGATCTGCAGTTTGATATGTGGGTGTGTGTAAGAGTATAGCTGTATATTTTTTTATAAAGTAAAGAGGCAGTAAAGAAAAACAAAGAGTGTAAAATTTGTATGAGAAACATCCAATGTTTTATTGATGACATGTGAAAATTAAGTAATGACCCTCACAAATAGACCATTGTGCCTCGGGTAAGACACAAGACTTTAAAGTTTCAATTGTTAAAATATTACATATTCTCAAAAATAAAAAGACAAATTACTCTTGAATAAAAGTAATGGGCACAAAATCTTTAGCTTCCCAATTACTGAGTCTACCACTGATGGTTGGGAAGATCCACTTATCCAGGTCATAATCACTATCACTATCTTCCAGAGCATTGACTCCCTGGTTGTTAATCCGTAAAGGTGGTCCCCCGGCGCGAGCACGACGAACAACTCTCTGGGCTCCTAAAGTAAAACCCAAACCAAATTTGTCAGATTTATAGAGAATATCCAGAGGTTGGCCTCAAATTATACACCCACCTTTTTCGACTACTGCCTTGGCATCCTTCAGAGAAGCCATCTTCAATGGAGGTCTAGTAGTCTTTGGAACACTGGAAGTGGTCTTGGTTGCAGCAACAGTCTGTGGAACCTCCTTAAAGTTCTTATAGGGAGTCTCAAGGAACTCGCCGTCCATTTCAACGTACCTGAAAGAGTTCAGGTGGCTCACCATGTACTCCTCCTCCCCATGGACTGTGATAATTTTCCCATTGATTGGGTACTTTAGCATCTGATGTAGGGTGGAAGTCACAACACCATCCCCATGGATCCAGGGTTGACCCAATAAACATGAGTAAGATGGGCGGATGTCCATCACATAGAAAGTGGAATTAAAAGTTTGAGTACCCACTTTGATAAGGATGTCCACCTCCCCGTGCACCATTCTTTTAGAATCGTCGAAGGTCCTCACCACAATGTTACTGGGATTTAGTGTGAGTCCTTCGCAATCTAACCAATCAAGGGCACTCTTGGGTAAGAAATTTAGCGATGAACCTGCATCCACCAGAACATGGGCTAATGTAGTGCCCCTGCATTCAATGGAGACATGTAGGGCGTCGTTGTGTTTTCTTCCCTTGGGAGTTAAATCTGCATCAGAGAATCCCAAACCATTGTCAACTGTTAGGCTGGCCACGCATGTCTCGAATTGATTAGCGGAGGTCTCTTGAGGCACGTGGGCAAACTTCAGGAATTTTACTAAAGCCTTAGGGTGGGCTTCAAAGCACAGCAGTAAGGCCAACATTGAGATTTTTGAAGGGGTATTCCATAATTGCTCCATGACATTATAGTCACTCTTCTTGATTATCTTTAATATCTCTTCCAATTCCTTTTTAGAAGCCTCAGAATGACTTATGGACGCGTCTTCGTCTGGACAAGCTCAACCAATACCTTTTTGCCCCGAGTCTTGGCCGACTCAATAGCAGGGATAACGGTAGGACCAACAGTAGGAGCAGCAATGGGAATACTAATAGGGGTAGCCATGGGAGTACTAGCAGGAGCAAAAGTAGGGATGATCACAGGAGTAGCAACAGTTTTTGGAGAGATCTCGGGAGAAAAAACTCTTCTGCTTCTTGTTATTTTACTGGTCCCAACGATATTGTCGACGTTAGTATCAGCACCTTCAGCAGCTTTGTCTTCAACAGCCAATAGGTCTTGCTTGACGCCATGGTAATAGACGTCAGTCCCATAATTCTAGGGAACAACTTTATCTTAGGAATATGGTATTGGCCCAGGAAAGGTGATGATCAGGGGATAAAACATTGGAACATATGTAATCCTGATGGGTCTTTTGGTGGAGACCCTAGGAGGATTGTCGGAAGTGGTGATTATCGAAACATCTTCACATGAACTTCTTGCAAGAGGAACTTTCTCGAACATGATTTCTTTGTTAACCATCAGGCACTGGACGCCCATCTTCAACAACAAACAACCATCTGGTAGAGACATACATAAGTGGCAACCTTCACCATAGCCCAGAAATAAACCGGCTCTCAATAGGTTCTCTTTAACAGTCAAAAGAGGAGTAGTTAATTCATCCACAGAGGAAACAAAATGGTCATGATCAACGACATTGACACCTTGGCCATGTTTGGGCATTGACGCTGTTATTGCATTAGGTGTCTCAGGAAGGTCAAAATCAATCTCCTTCATCTCAATAGGCTCCTGTACTTTATCCTTTAAAGCCCAACAGTCATTTGTACCTGGAGTTTTAGAGTGGTAGGCACATCAAGCATTCGGTTTGTAGCGGGGAGAGGCAGTGTTAGGATTCTTCGGGGCCTCCTTCAGAGTCACCAAATTGAATTTCAGTAGATGCTATAAGACCCGAGATAATTTCATGTTGATCCGAGTAAACTGTCTTCTGGGCGTATCTGGTCTGTGATGATTATTTCGTTGTTGGTTTGAGGCAGGATTGGAAATCATAGCAGCCCCTACCGTCGAATGACGCTCAATTTTGTTGTGATTTCTTAGGCCATAAGCATCACTGACCTCCTTCTTTCCTATGAATGGTTTCTTTGTAGTACTGGAGGATGCATATCTCTATATTTAACCACTTCTGATGCCAGCTTCCACCCGTTCACCAGTTAAGATCAATTTAGTTAAGCCAGCAGAAGAACTTCCAATCAGATGTGTTGTACCCCAATTTTTGCCCCTATGATTCCTCTATCATATCATATCAACTCGATCATAACAAGATCACATTAGGGTTGGTTCTTCCTCTTTTTCTATCTCCTATCTTTAAGTTTTCTCTTGAGGAATCTCCAAGCACCTTGGTTGTGTACTTTGTATATGTGTTTTTGACTAACTTATAATCAAAATACAAAAAAATATTTGTCTTTGTCTTTGCATATTTGTGTTTTGTAGGTACCAAGTCGAAGCATCTGATAAATAAGGATTTCTGGTATTATTTTCCTAAAATCTCTATTTGCAAAGAAAAAGAATCAAAAATTCATTTTTTACACTGATGCAATCGATTGCTCTTAGAGTGCAATCGATTGCACATAGTGCATTTTGCGCCATTTTTGAAAAAATACATTGTGCAAATCGATTTGCACTATAGTGCAATCGATTGCACAACGTGAAAATTTAAAAAAATCAGCAATTTTAAACTTGTCAAATTTTTGGCTCCAATTTTCTTTCATTTTTGAAAGATGTATCATTAATTCAAATTTTAGTGCCAATCTTTCATTTTTAAAAAGAATTATCATTAATTCAAATCTTGGCTCTAATATTTAAAAGAATTGTCATTAATTCAAATTTTGGCTCCAAGAATCAATTACCAAATTACCACTAATCTCAATCCTAACCTCTATAAATAGAGCCCTCATTTCATTCAAATTTCAAGCTTTTGATAGCCAAATCCACCTTGCTAAAAAATCTCTCAATTCTCTCCATCTACCAAATCCACTCAAAGCTCCATTTTCAAAAAGTTAGTAAGCTTTGCATTGAAGCTTACTAATCTTTGAGCTAAACCTTCATCCAAACACTTTTTCTTCATCAATTCTCTACATCTAAGCTTGATCAATTGATTCTTGTGGTTGAATTGAAGTAAATTCTTGAAGTTATTTTGATAATTCTCTAGATCTACCTTTGGTAAGTTGGATAATTCATCTTTCACAATGTGATCTCTTGTTAATCTTTGGGTTTGATTCTTTGAGCATTATTTTGTGATTCTAATGGTGTTATTTTCTCATAATTTGATGGAATTTTTGTGCTCAATTGGATCCATGATCATAAGGTGTTTGATGGAAAGTTTGAACAAGAAATTGGCCTTTTAAAATGCAGTTTTTGTTACTGTAATAGTGTGCAATCGATTGCAGTAACTGTGCAATCGATTGCACAGAAGCGTTTCACACAATTTTTTTTGAAATAACACCGTGTAAATCGATTGCACAGTTACTGCAATCGATTGCACAGGGACAGAATGCACTTTTTTGCCTTGTTTTGGGGCAACTTTGATCCAAAATGCTTTTTCTACTCACTCCTTTTGATTGTTGGTTTGGATTGCAATTTTAAATGTCCAATTTGTCTTTAAACTCAATGGACTTTGTGATGTAGATGAAGTTGGATAAATGTTCATCAATTCAAATCTACCTAAGAGTTAATTATTTAATTCATTTTTGGTGCTTTGGATTAATGATATATTTAGTGCTTTAATCCATTTAGAGGAGTGGTTGAATTTAAAGATGAAAGAATTTTGAAATGGTAATCCAAATGGTTGAATTTAAAGATGAAAGAATTTTGAAATGGTAATCCCTTTCTTTTTTTAATTGTGCTACATGTTAAGGGATGATGATCTCTATATCATTTATCCAAACATGAAGTACATAGATTGCTATTGACCGGCCTCAAAATAGGTGCGACTTCTACATAAGTCCACTTACGATTGCTTAACATAGTGCTAAATTTTGTCCTTATTCGAATAAATGATCATTCGTGGCCCAAACTTATGATTTCAAGCCCAAGTATGTTAATTTTATCTCTTTGATCCAATAACTTTGAGATTCATTGTGTGGAGGCTTTGGTTCTACCAATCCTCTAATGGATCTAAAACACCTTTGGTCAACGGAGATCACTTAAACATCGTTGATCATTAAATGTTACTTGTGAGAATTCCAAAATGGATTATATACTTAACAAAAAGCAAATGCAACTTGTTGTGTGGAGGCTTTGGTTCTACCAATCCTCTAATGAGTTCCAAATGCAAGTTTCAAGATGGTCATCCAACTAACCACTCATTACTAAAAATTGACGTTACTTTATGCTTTTATTTTTTATGCTTTTATGTACCATTTACTTTTTGCATTTACATTTCATGCCATTTTTATTTTGCTCACTTGAGCATTTATTCTTATGCCATTTTTATTTTGCTCACTTGAGCATTTACTTTTATGTCATTTTTATTTTGCTCACTTGAGCTTTTCTTTTCCTTTTAAAGACACCTAATAATCAACATGAACCATAAAAAACTTTAATGATAATTGGACTATTTGTTTACTATCCTTGGCATTATGGAGTATTGGACTTCTTGGACTTAGGATTAGAAACCTTGGCCTATCTTGGAGACCTTGTGATCTTACTTGATTATTTTGTTTGGAGTTCTTGAGGTTTACCTCAAGACATTGGGTTGTTTATTTGTTTTGTGTGCAGGTTATTGTGATTACATACTTTGTTTGTAATTTGGAATTCACCCGTATACAGCCGTTACTCTGCCCAATTTTTTCAAAGAATACACTTGAAGTTTGGTTCTCTCAAGAGGTCTAGTATCTTTGCTTGCTTGGTTTCAATCTGAAGAATGGGAATTCTATATTGACTCATAATGTCAAGTATTGACTTCTTGTTGGTTAGATGGTTCTTATCCCTAGCTTTTACCTTATGCTTTAGGATAGTCCCTTCATCTCCTCTCATCATCTTTAATTTCAAAAAATCTTCTCCCTTCTTTTAAAAAAAACTCTTCTTGTTTTGAAACTTGAAACATTTTCATAATAAACTTGGACTTATGTCCATGCATTTTCAAAACATTTTCATAAATAAACTTCAATAAATTTAATAATATCTTAACATTTTTTGTGAGAATACTAAAAGTCAATCAATCTCATTTCAAACCATTTTGCCACTTTGGCTTTTATCTTTAAAATTTTCTCAAAAGATTAGACTCTTGTCAATCCTTGTAGTGATGCAAACAACTATACTTCTAAAATGTGTAGTGAAGTGAGATATTTTCCACTTGGGTGTTGAGTGAGGCATTGTTGATTTTAAAATCCAAGCCATATCCTCCACTTTGAGATGATGCAAATTCTCCTTTCTCATGATTGTGGGTAGTAAGTATGTTTTCCACACGGACAATGACGATGATGTCTTATCTCATAAAATTAACCAACACACTTGTGTTTTAAATTTTTAAAAGAGAAACTACGTGTACCCTGATCCCCTATTGCACGAAAGGTGGTACGTAGGAACTAAAGGTTCGCAACCGCGGCGGGTGAAAAAATCATAAAAAATATTTCTTTTCTCACCTCCACCATCCATTTTATATACAACACATTTTTATAGTCAAAATATACAGATTTTTCAAAGAGGTTCCTGCGGAGTACCGTAGATGTTTAGGGTGCTAATACCTTCCCTTTACATAACCAACCCCCTTACCTTGAATCTTTCCCCCTCTTTTTGGGTTATTCACTCTTTTCCCATTCCTTTGGAAACAATAAAGCGCGGTGGCAATTTTGATTTTGATTTGTATAAAGTCTAGTCAATCCAATGGCTTAGTCTTGAACATTTTTACCGCTACAAGATGGTTAAAGAAAGACCCAGATGATGTGCCCAAGAGCATGTCCACCAGCTTCCTATTAGACAACGGAGGCTGGACTCTTCCTGTAAGGTCTCTCCATTTTTAGGCATAATCTTTAAAATCTTCGCTGGAACCCATAGACATACTTTACAATTGTGTACGTGTCGGGGCGAGGTCAGCATTATATTGATACTGCTTGTAGAAAGCAGCAGCCAAATCTTCCCAATTACGAACGTTGGTTCCCTCCAGTTGATAGAACCATTCCAGCTGAGTCCCTGCCAAACTCTCCTGGAAGAAATGTACCAAAAGATTCTTGTCAGTAGTATGGGGTTGAATCTTCCTGACATACGACCTTAAATGAAGCTTAGGAAAGGAGACACCGTCGTACTTAGAAAATGTAGGGACCTTGAATTTTTGTGGCATGACCACCCCTGAAATCAGTCCTAGCTCCTCAAAATGCAGCCCGGGTACCCTCTAGATCTCCATAGCATTGAGTCGATCCTCTAGCTGTTTGTATTTATCATAAGCAGGAGGATACTGCTCCTCAAAATAGTCAGGTTTATCTTCCTTAAACCCTGGATTGTTGTTTTCTTCCACTGACTTCTCTTCTTGATTGCCCCCCTTATTTGACGGGGTTGCAAAATCTATAGCTCTCTTAATCGGTCCTCTGATCCTTCTTCCCAAATTCACTACACCAGCTGGTTTCTTTGTCTTCTTCGTCTTCTCTGAGGATTAAAGCTTTCATATCTTTTTGCCCCTGGGCCAGAGCCAGGAACATCTGTTGGAACTGAGCGCTTTGAGCTTGAAGATCCTTTACTGTCTATTTGAGATCCATTTATTTTGCTGAAATAAACAACAAAAAGAATAAGAAACTTGTCTTGAAAACTTATTTATGCGATGATATGCACGATATGCTTATGCAATATTTTCAAGGACCTTATATGATTTAAACTCTTTTAACCAAAACAACAACACATATTTTTTATTAGTAAGTTCAAATGAAATCAAAGTTTACAAAGGAATAATAAATAAGAAACTTCTAAGATTCCTAAGTCTCCCAAGGACGCTTCCTTTTGGTGCTAATGTAGGCATTGAGATTCTACTCTTCGTGAAGCTGCTTTGTAAATTCCAACACCTTTTTCTCACTAGCATAGAATTGGGACTCAAAGGTATCTCGTTCTTCTTTGATTTGTATCCAAGATTTTTGCAATTCTTCGAAGTTTGTTGGAATATCTGGATGCAGAATGATGGGAGACTCAACCCCTTGAACAATAGGCTCTGAAATCACTGGTAGGATAGTAGCATACGGTATCATAAGATTTTGAGCACGAGCTCGCACCCATTTGAGGTATGACTCCAAAGGGATGGAGTTCTTGTGCCCTAGAGTCCTGCTATCAGTCTTCTTAACCATTCCCCAAGCGCGGATGAACCTCTAATGATAACCTTGCAGGTCATTTGAATAGTCGAACACAATACCCCGAATGAGCATATCATGAGGGCCATCCCTCTGGGCGTAACCGAACTGACGTAGAGCTAATGAAGGGTTGTAGGTGACACCTCCTTTAATGCCAAGGAGTAGCACATTGGGAAATTCTCCTCAGCGATCAATAAAAGAGACGTCTTCTTGGGAGCGAGGGCACCAATAGATGTTAGAGTGAGAAAGAGACATTAATCTTTGGTTCCGTCTTAAACCTAGCTCATTCTTCATTACTGACCGAGGAAGGTGCAAAATAAACCACCTATAGAGTAGAGGTATACAACACATAAGAGTCTCTCACTTCTTCATGGTACGGGTATGGAGTGAATGCAGAATATCCCCGAGCAATGTAGGCACTGGATTCTAAGCAAGGAAGATGTTGATGGCACTAACATCTACAAATAGATCTGAATTGGGGAACAGAACCAACTCATAGATCAAAAGAGCTAAAACATCTTCAAAGGCATGATAACTCATAGCGTCTAGGAATACCTGGGCTTTCTTCATCATAAAACTTGTGAGGAGGCCCTTAACTCCACTCCTTCTTTCCCAATTGGACTCAATGTTAGATGGCTTCAAGTGCAAAGCTATGGCAACATCTTCAGCAGTTGGATCTTGTTCTAAACCGGTGAAGGGTATCTGCTTCAATATAGGCAAACCAAGTATTTTGGAGAATTGTTCCAGCGTAGGCACCAACTAATAGTCTGGAAATGTGAAGCAATGGTGCTTAGGATCGAAGAATTGGAATGAGACACTCATCAAACCCTCGTCAAAACTGGTAGTAACCAAACTGAGAAAGTGACTGTATCTCTTGTTGAATGATGAGTTCTCAGGAACTTTTAGAACCATTTCTTTGAGTTTGGGAGGAATCTGTACAAAATTTATTCTGATGCTTTTTCTGCAAGCTGAATCCATAACCTACAAAACAGAAGAGAGATAAATCCACATGCCCTTGAAATGGTTAGTGTACATGACATGTTATGATGTTTATGATGTTATGATAAAGAGTATATCAAACACACACAAGTCACACAGATACCTTAGGTTTAAATGCTTTTTATGAGTTTTAAAGGTGATTACCCTCTTGAAGTTTTAGTTGGCTCAACCTGTCCTACTAATAGTAACCGGGTTCTAAGGAGTCTCATATCACTGACCTTTCTTTTAGGCATTGTTCTAGCTCAAGCACCGAAGTATTGCGGCCATAATATCCAAAAAGTCTAGTCTTAATGAGTGTAGCATCGAGTATCAACCAATCTTCGGTCAGAACCAAAGTCGGCCATCTCACTACTTTCTAATGGCTTAGGATGAGTCAATTAAAGGTTCTAAAGGTTAGTTAGCGCTTAATGACACTATAAGGAAGCCTAATGTTATCCTTGACTGACTCAAGGAATATTAGTACAAGCCCGAGTATCACGCTAACGTAGCCATCACTTTGTTTATATCAGTCTACGCCGTACAGTTTCCATGATTTATTTTTACTTACCTAAAAAGGTGCCCCAGATCCGGGTGTAGGATCTTTTAGTAATAATCCAAACAAGCCCTCAAAAGTAAAGCATACAAAATACACAAGGTAAAGCAAATTTAGAATTATCTAACTCTAAGGTAACCCCACTTTTTATAAGATCCCTAGCAGAGTCGTCAGGTCTGTGATACGGTGGCAGAACCGACTGTTATACTGGTTTTGCGTTTGCGTTCACAAATGTTGCGGTAAACAAGAGTCGCCATCGACTTTTCTTTTATACAAATTAAGGAAAGGGTGAAAAGAACAGAAAAAGACCTTTTTCGAGAATTTTCTGAGTAAGGGAGGTAGATTATGGAAAGGGAAGGTGTTAGCACCCTTTTCATCCGTAGTTTTCTATGGGCTCTTAGATGCTTAGCTTATTTTTAAAATACCTTGTGCTTTTATGTGCCCTGAAAAGTTTTTTTATTTAAAAAAATGCCTTAGTGTGGCGATTTTGTTTATGATAACTCTTGTATCAGTCCTCAAGAGTGTTGACAAAACAAATGTTTTTGAAAGTTGTTTTTGAAATGTGTAAGTGTAAAAGTTTGTTTTGAGCATAGCATCTAAGAACTATCTACTTATACTCGAAAAGATTCATTATTTTCCTTCCATCCTTTAGACAGTGCTATCCTACTATTAGTGAGTAGGTAGCCCTACCGTTAGATGTTTAAGGGACATTCGAAGGGTCATACAGTCATAAAGGCAACATATGGAGACGCTTTAGCAATTTTGTTTAGGGACTAGATCATTTATCGAAAGGCAACTGTAGGGTCATCGAGGGACTATGATCTTTTTTATTTATAGATCTTTGCTAAAGCGTCCCCGTTTCGAGGGACATGACTGCTTTTCGGAAGGCAACCAAAGTGGGGTACCCTAGAGGTGTATATGTGCAACGTGTCTTATGTTCAGTTATTTTAGTCTTTTTTTTTGTTTAGGTTTGCTATCATTTGATTATTAATCTTATCATACAATCTTATTAGTCATACATCTAACAGTTAATATATATATATATATATATATATATATATATATATATATATATATATATATATATATATATATATATATATATATATATATATATAGGAATTAAAAGTGCGGAAATATAAATCCTACGCTATTACATGGCTTTGGGGATTAATTACATGTCCAAAAACTTGGAAAAATGAAGAAAAGTGGCAAATAGTCCTAGTTAATTTCTATTACATCCCATGAGCAGTTACATTAATATTAAAAGTGAAAAAAATAAATAAATACGCGCAAATCGAGAAAAACCGTCTAAAAATCCTAGGGAAAAGAAATATTTTGTTTGTTTTTATTTATTTAGAAAATAAATAAAGTCTAAGTCTATTTAATTTTAATTTTAAGAAAGATGTTACAGTAATTAAATTAATTAGTTAACAAAAATAATTTTAATTGAAAAAAGACTAGACCTATTTTTTGTGATTCTTTTGTTTATTGTTAAAAACAGAAATTAAGAAAGGAGTAAGTAACACAAAAAGTAGAAATGCAAGAGAACAAGTCTTTCGATCCAGAGGAAAAGGTAGTTTTCGATCATGAAGAGATCGTTTTTGATCCAATGAATGGGGAAATTTCGATCCAATGAATGGTGATTGTCTTTCGATCTTGGGGGGCAAACTGCTTTTCGATTCATATCTGCAAGACAAGCATTAGAAAAATAAAGATGCAGGACCTGGGTGTCGAACCCAGGTCCTTCGATCCTGTGCGCGTTGGTCTGCTCAGGCTTGATCTGCAGTACAAGCGTTAGAAAAAAAGAAACAAATACAAACCTGGGTGTCGAACCCAGGTCCTTCCCTTGCACACACACCTGCAAGTTTGATCAGATGTTGGATCGAAACAGATCCAAAGACCCCACCCTATGTATGATCATTTCCTAAACCCAAATCGGAGGTTAAAACTGGCACAAGATCTTTGTATCACCTAGTTTGAAGCCCAACTGCTTCGAAGCCTTAAAATGGCACACTATACTTCCACACTTATATTCGTATGAATGATCAATAATAACACAAACATGCATGTAAAAACAATTCAAATAATAATCGAAAGGTTGTGACCCAGAATTTTACCAAGGACTAGTGGGCTTGGTGTGTGACTTTTGGGCGTGCTTTAGGCTTGGAGGAGAGATGGTATTCGATTGGACTTGGAGGAGTCTGCAAAGAGTGTTTTTATTTTGACAACTTAGCTGGATTCTTGAGAATTTCTGTGGCTCTTTGAGGTAACTTTCGATAGACAATCTATATGTGTTCCCAGCTTGCATATATGCTGGATATTTATAGGAGATGAGGAGGGAGTCTTAGCATGGAAATAAACAACCTTAATCATGTCATTAAAGGCTAGCCATTAAACATAACTTGAAGACAAAATTAGACCAATTTAAAGATTTCCATTTAGAGAATTGTCATGCCATTTTGAAATGTTGAGTGAACCTGGACATGTTTCACCTTCAAATGCCTTCAGTCTCTGCCCTTCGATTGGTTATGAGTTGTTTCCTTCGAATGGCTCAAGTCTTGCCCTTCGATTGACTCTGAGTTACTTCATTCGAATGGATCAAGTCTTGCCCTTTGATTGACTCTGAGTTACTTATTTCGAATAGCTCAAATTCTCATCATTGGGGCCTCTTCGTTTGAACCCCTGCTTAGCTAGCCCAAAGGAAAACTCTTTCCTGGCCAATCGAAGCTTCCTTTGGCATGAGTGTGCTTGTGCAGGAAGCTTGAGTATGGCAATATGTGGGATTTTGGGCTAGCCAACATCTTTGCATATTTCTCTTTCGTTTTGACCAACTAGATCTAATCTTTGACCAAACTCCTTTTTTAGACAACACCATTTCCTTCAAATGGGCCTTGGAATGCTTCTTCAAATGGATCATTTAAATGTACTTCGAATGGCTCCTTCGATTGGACCAATCTATTTGCCTCAGTCGCTTGACTCAAATAGCCCAAGTGATAACTTCATTCTGGCCAATCGAAGCCTCCTTTGTCACTTCCTTTGAATGCCATTGCATAGGAGGCTTGGGCCTGGAAACATGTAGGACCAAGACTCATCATAAGACAAACTTGCATTCAACAATTATGTGTCTCCTTCGAATGGACACCAATATGTGTCCTTCGAATGGACCTTTGGAGTGCTCTTTCAAAGGGGTCATATTGTGTGTCCTAGTGCAGAAACTGTGTTGAGGGATCTTGGGCTTGTGCATTGAAAGCAACCACAGAGGAAGTCCTTGCCTTATGCATTGAAGGAAACCTATGAATCAACTTGATGAAATGTGTTGTTCTCTCACCTATAATATCATCAATTAGAGCAAACATTCATTATATTTGTTAGTTAAAAGTTAATCAATACAAAATATATATGATCATAATATACAACTCAAGGTGCTTGGTGATTCCTCGTGAGAAAACCTAAAGATAGAGAGAAGAACCAAACCCAATTGTGATCTTGATGTGATGGAGTTGATATGAGATGATAGAGGAATATTAGGGGGAAAAATTGGGGTACAACAACTACGTTTTCACATTCTTCTTCTGATTCTGATCATTCAAAGTCAAAATTATCCCATGTTTCCATGAGACCTTTCTTATTTACTTTTAAAGTGATTTTCTTGAAGCTTTTTTTATGGTGCTCTCCTTCATGAGATTTGGACTTCATTTCTATAGTGTCCAGGCTCATTGCACTCAAAACATGTTACTTCATTACTAGCTCTTCCTTTATCATATGCTTTTGAATGATCTCCTCTATTTTTGAATCCTCGACCACTGTCTTCTCTTTTCTTCCAGAGTTTCTTAACTCTTCTGGATTTTTGACAATCCTTCTTCATCATCAGAATATTCGTCATCATATTCTTCAATTTATTCATCTTGGAAAGCCTTGATCTTTTCTGATCTGGTTCTTTCTGTTATAGATTTTAGAGCAATAAATTTATTTCTTTTCTGAGGCTCATCTTCTTCTATCTCTATCTCATGACTTCTAAGTGAACTAACTAACTCTTCAAGAGTTATACTGTTCAGGTCCTTAGAGAGCTTCAAAGTAGTAACCAGAGGTCTCCATCTTTTGGGAAGACTTCTGATGATCTTCTTAACATGATCAACAGTAAAATATCCTTTGTCCAGAACTTTAAGTCTTGCCACCAAGGTTTGAAACCTTGAAAACATAGTTTCAACCGTTTCTTAACATTCCATTATGAAGGCTTCATATTTCTGAATTAAGGCCAAGGCCTTAGTTTCTTTGAATTGTGCATTGCCTTCGTGTGTCATTCTTAGTGAACCAAGAATATCCTTTGTTGTTTCTCTGTTTATGATATTTTCATATTCATTGTAAGAGATTGTGCTGAGAAGGATAGTTCTGGCTTTGTGACGATTCTTGAAGTTGTGCTTCTCATCTTCATTCATTCAGTTCATGGGAATAGGAATACCAATTGCACTGACAAGTTATTTATAACCATTTTTAACCATTTCCAAAATATCAATATCATAGCCTAGAAATAAACTTTCTCTTCTATCTCTCCAATAGTCAAATTTCTCTCCATAAAAAATAAGAGGTTTAACGCTGTATCTATCTCTGTCGTTTATGTTAGCAATAACCATTTTGAAGGTTTTTCTCACACTGGATCTCTCTACAAGGTTATGTGTTTGATTAGAAAATCAATAATAGAGTCGGAGCTTTGATACCAATTGAAGGTTGATAAAAACACAAGAAAGAGGAGTTTAAATTGGGTTTTCAAAAACTTTTTCGTTTATAAGTGCTTTACACAAACAATCAGAATTAGAAACAATGCTATAGAGAGAAATAATGAAACTTTTGGTTTATACAGGTTCACCTTAGAAAAGGCTAATCATGCCCACCCTCCAAGGTGATTTCTCCTTAGAAAATGACTTATTCCACTAATCTTCAAAGATTACAGATGCACTAGCTACTCATCGGTGACTAACAAAAATAATGATAACCTGTTAGTGATCCCTTAACAATTCTGACCTACCCGGTCCCCTAAGAGATATAACGGTCACTAACTCCTTAAGGCTTCTGACCTACCCAATCCCTTTAAGGAAATTTCTCTATGCCTTAGAAAAGGACTTAATCAACTTACAGCTGAATAATATGTTTACAGGATTGCTTCTTACAAGCAGATTACACAAATGTTTAAGTAAAGATTGTTTAACAAAAATATGAGTAACAACTTTTGTGTTCAAACAAGTTACAATAGTAACACAATAATGATCAACAACTCTTGTGTTCTAACAAATTACAATAGTAACACAATAATGAGCAATAACTCTTGTGTTCTAGCAAATAGTAATATCAACACAATAATGAGAAATAACTCTTATGTTTTAATCTTTTAGTTTTTCTTGCTTTGATTTTGGCAACGTTATTGTTCTTGTGTTCCAGTCTCTCGTTTTGAAAATGAAACAGTTGATCCTTTATATATGCGTTGAGGAAGTAGACAGTTGCAGTAGTGCACACGTCACTTTCATCTTGACAGCTACCAACAGTAAGAGACGATCGTGGGAGACAAATAGTACATAGTACATCCATTTGAGAGGAATGTGTAATTGTACTATTGTACTAACAATTCTTGCACACATTTATGATGACACTGTCTTCTAATGAAATTACTTTTGATGAAATAGATTGGCTTGAGAAGATATTATCTTTGATTTTGTCTTCTGATGGACTATATGATGTAGAATAGTAATGAATTCAGAAGATCTAACTTTCCTTGATCTGTATTCTCATGGAATGTTTCTGATGTGAAGTAATAAGCGCATATTCCACAAAGTATCAGAGTCTTCAGAATCTTGACTTTGTCTTCATAATTAGAAGAAGCAACTTTTCTGATGAACAAATCTTGACTTCTAATTCAGAAGTAGAAGCTTTCTTTTATGTGTTCAGAATCTTGACTTTGTCTTCAGAATTAGAAGCAGCAGCTTTTCTGACGAACAAATATTGACTTCTTATCTTTGACGCAAAAGCTTACTACTGGTGCAATCTTGTTTTATGATCTTGGAGAAGTAGCTCTAACAGAAATTATTTCATCTAGAATACTTGTGACTTCTGAAGCAGCAACTTACTAAGAAGTACACAGGAGATCCTCTTTCTAGAGAACATTCATTATTCTTCAGAACTTATGATGTTTCTTCAAAAGCAGATGCAATAGTCTTTATGATGCGTGCTTGGGGTATTTATGATGATTCTTCAAACAACAATCCTGAATCAATTTAGAACTTCTAATCTGCACACTCAAGAAACTATTAGAAACAAAATTGTTTACATATAAAATATTTGTATTGTTATTATCAAAATCTAGAGATTAATTGTAGAATCCAAATCTTGTTCTAACAAGAGTGATGTTCAAATGTCTGCTGAGACTAGAGAGAGTGTGATTAATAAAATGGGTAGGAAAGGATTGTGTATCGTGTACTAGGGGATTATGGAAAGAATTTAATAATTTTCCTAATCTAGCATGCATAATTATGTGGAGATTATAGAAAATGACAGTTGTAAGCTTCCTACAAATTAATTGCTGTAATTTTTCAAAAATCCACATTCCCAGTTTGCCCCTTAACTTCTTAATTTGGTTTACATCCAAAACTTTAGTGAATATATTTGTTAGTAGCTTCTCAGTGGCCATAGGCTCAAGAGTAACAAATTTGTCCTTCACAAAATCCATGACGAAATGGTGAAGAATGTCAATATGATTTATCCTACTATGTTGAATGAGATTCTTTAATATATTTATCTACCCAGATTGTCACAATATGATGTCATGACATCCTGTTTGACATTGTATTCCTTCAGCATTTGCTTCATGCTGAATCTAGAGATAAGACTGTTTTCGACTAGCTCAATGTTAGATTCAATGTATGCCTCAATTTTTGGAGCATCATTCTGCTGAGATGAAGTTCCAACATCTCTTCGACATCAGACATTTTCTCAATGATTTACTCATCAGCAAAATAAACATACCTCTTTCCACCAAGACTTTCGACTTTCATGGGCCCCATTAAATCCATGTGAGGAAGTTCTAGAACTTTGCAATTAGTCTTATGGTGCAACTTCTAGTGTGACATCTTGGTTTGATTCCCAATTTTAAAATCAATATAGATTTTAACCTCCTTAATTTTGAGCTTGGAAAGACGTCTAATAGCTTCTTCAGACTTAACCTTCTTTATACCTTTATGATTCTGATTTCCAAGCTTGACTTCATCTTCCTTGGCCATTAAACAAGTGAAAGAGTAGGTTGTTTCTTATGGTACCCACAAATAAAAATTGTTAAACCTCACTCCCCTCATCAGAACATCATTCTTCTCATTGGTCACCAAACATTCTGACTTAGTGAAGTTAACTTTTAAAGCTTGATCACATAAGTGAAGGATACTGATTAGATTTGTAGTCAATCCTTTCACAAGAAGAATATCATCTAGTCTATAAAGTCAATATAATCTAACTTGTAAGAACAAGATTTGGTTCTACACCTAGCTATGAGTTTTTATGATAACATTACATGCATGATTAGATAACAATTTAGTATCCTAATGATTTTTTTAGTGTGTATCTTTTTCTAACATGTTCTGACTCTAAAGATTTTACGTGTGACGTCATTAGATTCTGGACTCAACACACTGAGAGATACAAGTGTGTGTGTGTTCCATTGCTCAAAATGTTTCTTAAAACAGCAGTTTTGATGAACGTTAGTTTTATCGCTTCTAACTGTAACTCTGATGGTAGAGCTTCTAAAGGGTTTTCAAGCTCTGAAGATTCCAAAGCTCTCTTTCTCTAAGGTTTTGAAGATTCTAAAGACAAGGTTCTGTTGAAAAAGTTCTGAAGACTTTGAAGATAAATATTCAAAACACTAAGTTTTGTTGAACAAGTTCTGAAGATTCTAAAGACAAGGCTCTGAAGACCAAGTGCTAAAGACTCTGAAGACAAGGTTCCGCTGAACAAGTTCTGAGGACTCTGAAGATATGGTTCTAAAGACATGGTTTTTGATCCTTCTAAGCATGCTTCAACTCTTACAATTTGAGAAGCCTCTGGAGATTATAAGAGAAGATCAAAGGTCTCACGTGAAGAAATAGTACAATGTCACATCCTTCCACTACCCTATTTTTGTGGTGCAAGGATTGTACTATGGGTACTACATTGTCTACCACTCACACTGACCGTTGCAAGAAGACAGCTGGAAATTTGGTATTCCTATTCTACACTCAAATAGATTTCTTTTTGTCTATCAAAAGAAGACTTGGAAGAATTTCAAAAGCTAACAACTTTGAACGAATTTGTGCTGATTCATTTTGCCAAAACTCTACAGAAACTACATTGTAAATCTTTTGTAAAGTTATGTAAAGCAAGGGAATTTTGTTCTTTAACTTGCTAGCAAGGAACTGTTGTTCATTAACTTATTGTTAACATTATTGTGTTATTATTTTTTCTTCATTTCTGTGTAATCTGCTTTCAATAAGCAATCTTGTTAACACATAAACTTGTATTCAACGGTGAGTTGATTGTTCCTTGAGATACTAGGGCTTTAGTCTGGATTCTCAAGAAGACATTGACGATTAGTCTTTATTTGTGTCTGTAATTATTTTAGGTATAGTGGATTAAGTCCTTGATTGAAAAAGGTAAATCACCTTGGTGGGTGGACTGGTTTAACTTCATTATCAGTGAACCAGGATAAAAATAATTGTGTGCATTTATTTTTGTTTTTTTGTTAACGTTAAGTGCTTGATTTCAAAAAGATTTTATTTCTAGAAACCCAATTCAAACCCTCATTTCTTCTGTTTCTTGCACCTTCATAACTTTCCTACTCCCTTGATTTCACCTTTAGCTCCATCACCAAAAATGAAAAAACTGGAGGAGTAAGACTTAATGTCAACTAAATAACTTGTGACCCATGTCATGTGTCTAGAACATCCACTGTAAAAATATAATTCTTCTCTAGATCAAGCTCTAAAAGAAGTATGAGCTATAAGACTAGTGTCAACACCCTTATGTTTCCACTCCTTTCTAGTTTTAATCATCTCATGTTTGTCCCTAGGTTGTTTTAGATGTTTAGAATAACCATATAGTCTGTAACAAAAAGGTTTTATATGACCATATTTCCCATAATAATGACATTTATATGGTAAGAATTTTGCTTAGGTTTGAGATTCCTGATGTCTGGCAGGATGTTTCAACATTTGGTCGAACATTGTGACCTCATGCTCCCTTTCAGAAGAAACAAATTTTGTCACATGGGTTTTTCCTTGTTCATTTAGAGATTGGTAATTAAAACCTATACCTGTTGAGTATCCAGCCCATTTCCCAACTTAAAGAATTTCATCCAACATATCTGACCCATTGTTTAAGATTCTTATGGATTTGTTCATGCTTTCAAGTTTGAAGGTCAATAATATTTCCTCATTTTGAAGATCAAAGAAAGTAGATAGTAGTTTCTCTTTTTCAACCTGCAGTTGAGCTATGATTCTCTTTTGCTTTTCTCCTGTCTTACACACCTCTTCACTTCTGAAACAAAGCTCTTTGTAGGAAGCTGACAGTTCTTCAAAAGAGAGATCCTCATCACAAGATTCATCATCATATTCATATCTACCAGTGAAGGTTGTAATATGCTTAGCAAATTCATCATCAGGTTCACCTTTAGAATTATCGTTATCAGACCAATAACCAGATAATCCCTTCTTTTGTTTCCTAAGATACGTGGGACAATTGTCATATCTCAAACTTGTCCACCCTTTTACTTTTATCTGGCTTATTTTTTCCCATTTCAACTACATCGCTCCATTAGGTCATTTGTATTAGCAGTCATGCAAGTTAGGGTTTCACATTGGTTTGGAGATTTCTACATCAAATAAGTCGGATTCATCTGGTTCTTATTTGAGAATTGGACTGTGGAATTAGCATTTTGATTCATGGTTATTATGGAATTATTCTTCATCAAGATACAAGGCTATTATCTTTCAAGATTCATTAAGATAATTGATTAGGACTTCTTCAAAATATTTCAACAGTGAATATTGAGAACTAGGGTTTTGGTACTTTGGTTATCTTGAACATCATTTCATCAATATTACAAGTTTTATCATCATATTAAGGCCTCTCTAATACAAGATTCTTCTTGTGTTAATATCATCAAAGGATTTTGTAAAGACAATAGGTGCATTAAGATTTCTATTGAGGAATTATTGATCATCAGTTCAAGACTTCTTGTTTTTGTTTCAAGGCATGTATCATGTGTTACCCCAATTTTTGCCCCTAAGATCCCTTCATCATACCAATTTGTTTCAATCACCACAAAATCACATTAGGGTTTTTGGTTCTTCTACTTATCTTTAGCTTTTCTCTATGAGGAGTTACCAAGCACCTTAACTTGTTTTCTCTTGTGTTCAAGGATATTTTGCTTTGATTTTTTTCTCTAATTAATAAATACAATATTGGTTTATCTTACTTGTTAATAATATAGGTAAAAGCAATGAGGTATAGCAAGTTGCATCAAGGGTTCATGAGTTTATTTCCATGCCCTAGTCAAAGCTTGAGAGTTTCAAACCTCACCCATGAAGTTGTTTTGAAGTTGGTATGGAAGTAGATTTTGTGGCCATGAGTCCTAATCATCATCCTCAACAATTTCTATTCACAAAGGAAGAGTATTGACACAAAAAGTTTGTTCAAACTTTGCAAGGTTCCACCAAGCTTTCTCTTGATTTGTAGGCTAGGGTTTTGGACTTCAAAGGGGCATATATTACTCATCTTTTGATATTTTTTAATGATTCCAAAAACATTCTTCTCCTCAAATATTTACCAACAAATCACTTCAAAAGTCCCAAGGAGTTTTCACGTGAAAGGAACTTGTTGAAGGAGAAAGATTACAAGTCACCCAGATGAATCCCCAATTGTTCCATATGTAACTTCAAATGGTCATAACTTGGTCAATTTTTATCACCTTGAGCCCATTCTTTTTCCATTATGATCTTGAGGATGTTTAATTCATACCTTCTTCTATGTGCAAAGTGAGAAAATGGATGGAAGTTTCCTTAAGAATGCAAAAGATTATAGGTCATTTCATGATTTTTGGCCAACTTCAACAAGTCATAACTTGCTCAATTTTTGGAGATTTTAAGTGGTTCAAATTGCAAAATGTCATTCAAGAGGTCTACTTCATTTCATCTTTTTGGGTCAAGAGCCAATTCTAAGCGCAAGGCCATGTTTGGAAGCAAGAGATTATAGGTCATTTTTAAAGAAGATTTTGAAATATTTCTAAGTATGGAAAGTCAACTCTTTTTCTTGAACTTTGACTCCATGTAACTTTCAGCTCAAGCATCCATTTGATTCCATTCTTTTTCCATTACAAAGCTTGTAACATCATCTTTCTAAAGCATTAAGAATCTTTCCCTAAGACCCCTTGAGGTGGAAATGCCATTGGATTGAAGTTGGAAACTCAGAACTGAAGTTTCACCATGAGTCAGAATTTGAAATCCATGTTTTGGCCTTTAAACATGAAATTAGCACGTGTTTGTGGTCTAAACATGTTTAACCAAGTTGCCAAAGTGGATTAGAGCCTTGAAACGCAAGGATTTGATGAGTTTTGATGCAAATCAGATCACGCCTTGCTCGTGTATCAGGTTCACACGATTTCCCTCCAATTTGCATCATTCCACACGCTTGAGCATTCCTTTTGATTCCCTATAAATAGAGGGTCATCCCCCATCCAAATTCCCAAGCTTAGATAGCCAGAACCACCCTACCAAACTTGCTTCACAACTCAAAATTCAGCTACTTCGAATTCTATTCTCAAGCCTCTTTCAATCCATTTTCTCCATCAATTCACCTTCCTTGATCTTCCCTGAACCTAACCATACCATTACATTCAAGAATCGTGCCCTACATTTCACCATAGAAGTCCAGTTTCAGAGCTCTGCAACTCAACTTTAATAGGTAGATTCCTTCATCAATTCTTCAAAACTTTGGTATCATTGTATTGCTCTCATTGCCATGGTTCTAGTCGCAATAGTTACTTCCTTCTGGAAACACATTTGGACCATTTATTTTCAAATCCCCTTTCAAAACTTTCTTTCCAACTTGCTTGAGTTACAGTTTATATAAAAATGGCGCGAGGGTATGGTTGTCTTCGTCTTGAAGAGACGAAATGAATGGCATAGGTCTGAGCTTCTAATTTTACAGTTTGAGAGACCTTCAATTCATGAGGTTGGAGGTTGAAGATGACCAACGTGTCACCTTCTAACCAATGAAAGCGTGCCATTTGTTTTTTTGAATTTCTGATTTTACATTTGATTCAAAGCTTTATTCAGTAAAGACCATGATATGCACAACGCGCCAGATCCTTTGGATTTGATTACTAACGCGTTTTGACTCTCATCCAATGGTCCACATCTTTTTCTTTTATTTTCTTTTTCTGATTTTTATATTTTAATTGTTTTAAATTTCAAAAAATCATAGAAAATTCATTTTTAGTCCAAAAAATCTGAAAAAATTATGAAAAATAATTTTGATTATTCTCTTTCTGATTTTTATTTTTTCACAATTTATTTTTGTGTTTTGGTATTTTTTATGAAATTTACACTTATTTGATTTGTTTAAAAATGTTTAAAAATACTTTTGCACATTTTTTAATTCTAAAAAAATTATGGAATGATCCAATGCCATTGTGACACATATTGGTGACTTTATTTTATTTTTGTTTCTGACGTTACTATTTTTCACCATTTTTTTCTATTTTACCCATTTATTTTAATTTTTAAAAAATAGTTTCTGACTTTTAAAAATTCTCAAAAATTTTATAAAAATATTTGGACCCATTTCTGATTTTTCTATGGTTTTATTTTTTATTTCTTGATTAATTTGAACATAATTGATATTTTTCTCTTTACTTTCTATTTTAAACTTTTTTTTAACCCTTTAAATGTATATATTAAATATATATTATTTTGTGAATATTTTCTTGCTGTCTTGAGTTAATTTTTTGATCATGACTTTATTAATATCATTGGATCTTGGGTGTTGAGTTCAACTCCACCAAAATGGATGAATGATTTTATTAATAGTTTGATTGAATATTAATTCAAATGTGGTTTTGTTTCTTTACCCTAATTCCCCTTCATCTCATTCCTTTCTTCTTGCACTAAATATTGTTGGAGCTTGATCCCTATATCATGTATCAAAACAAATGGTGCATAGATTGCTATTGACTGGCCTCAAAATAGGTGCGACTTCTATATAAATCCATTTACGATTACTTAACATAGCGCTAAATTTTGTCCCGATTCGAATAAATGATCATTCGTGGCCCAAACTTATGATTGTAAGCCCAAATATGTTAATTTGATCTCTTTGATCCAATAATCTTGAGATTCATTGTGTGGAGGCTTTGGTTCTACCAATCCTCTAATGGATCTACAACACCTTTGGTCAACGCGGATCACTTAAACATCGTTGATCATTAAATGGTATTTATGAGAATTCCAAAATGGATGATATACTTGACAAAAAGCAAATGCAACTTGTTGTGTGGAGGCTTTGGTTCTACCAATCCTCTAATGAGTTCCAAATGCAAGTTTCAAGATGGTCATCCAACTAACCACTAATTATTAACTTGCTTTATTTTTTATGCTTTTTATTCTTTTATGCTTTATGCACTATTTACTTTTATCATTTACATTCCATGTCATTTTCACCTTTGCTCACTTGAGCATTTATTTTCTTGTCATTTTTACTTTGCTCACTTGAGCTTTTCTTTTTCCTTTTCCTAAGATACTTAATAACCAACTTAAACCCAAAAAAAATCTTAATGACACTTGGACTATTTGGTTACTATCATTGGCATGATGGAGCAGTGAACTTTTTCTTGGACTTAGGATTAGAAACTTTGGCCTATCTTGGATACCTTGTGATCTTATCTGATTATTTTGTCTAGAGCTCTTGAGGTTTACCTCAAGACATTGGGTTGCTTGTTTTTTTTACCTTATGCTTTAGGATAGTCTCTTCTTCTCCTCCCATTTTCTTTAATTTCAAAAATCTTCTCCCTCTTTTTGAAACTCTTCTTATTTTAAAACTTAAACCACTTTCATAATAAACTTGGACTTAGGTCCATGCATTTTCAAAACATTTTCATCAATAAACTTCAATCAATTTAATAATACCTTGACATTTTTTGTGAGAATACTAAAAGTCAATTAATCTCATTTCAAACCATTTTGCCACTTTGGCTTTTATCTTTAAACTTTTCTCAAAAAAGATTAGACTCTTGTCAATCCTTGTAGTGATGCAAATGAATGATACTTTTACATTATGTAGTGAAGAGAGATATTTTCCACTTGGGTGTTGAGTGAGGCATTGTTCATTTTAAAATCCAAGCCATATCCTCCACTTTGAGATGATGCAAATTCTCCTTTCTCATTATTGTTGGTAGTAAGTATATTTTCCACACGGACAATGACGATGATGTCTTATCTCTTAAAATTAACCAACACTCTTGTGTTTCAAACTTTTAAAAGAGGAACTACGTGTACCCTGATCCCCTATTGCACGAAAGGTGGTACGTAGGCACTAAAGGTTCGCAACCGCGGCGGGTGCAAAAATCATAAAAATAATATATTTGTTTTCTCACCTCCACCATCCATTTTATATATAACACATTTTTTTGTATAGCCAAAATATACAGATTTTACAAAGAGGCTCCTGCGGAGTACCATAGATGTTTAGGGTGCTAATACCTTCCCTTTGCATAACCAACCCCCTTACCTTGAATCTTTCCCCCTTTTTTTGGGTTATTCTCTCTTTTCCCATTCCTTTGGAAACAATAAAGCACGGTGACGATTTTTATTTTGATTTGTATAAAGTGTAGTCAATCCAATGGCTTAGTCTTGAACATTTCTACCGCTACAGAAAAATGGAGACTTCAATGGGGAATGATTGACCTCTTGATGGTCCATCCCTAAGTGGGTTAAGCCTATCTTTGTTTATATATGTATATGTGCTATTGTTGTTTATGTGTTATATGTTGTATATATGTTTGTTTGAATTTTTCTGGTTTTCAGGGTGCTTGGTGATTACTCATAAGTCCTATACCCGGACTTGGGCAAACTTTAAGATAGGACGGGTGGTATAGTCATGTTAACTTTGAGGGAGTAATACCAAAAAAGGAGGCATGAGATCCCCCACTCAGTGGAGGCCCCTTTGACTGTAGTGTCGTTTACCGAGTAATCGGGAAGACGTACTGCTTTCGACCTGGGAGCCTGCTGAAAATGAGGACCGTAGAATACCAAACCCATCTTAGCCTATTAGGTGTAGTGCAGAAGCTATGACGGAGTAATCCAGAAATAGTTGTCACGCGATACTACGCTCAGAAGAGTCTTTCTTGACAATATTACTAATTACCGAGTTAATCGGGAAGTTGGTAATATCCGAAGGAAGGATGTAGACTCTGGGAATCTCTAGAACCTTGTTCGGTAGGTGATAACCTTTTAGACCAACACCTTATGGGTAGTATCTTCGACCTCATGCTCGTGACGTTGAACCTATGAATCCTATATATGTGATCTTGTGTGTGATTGTTGCATCATGCATCCATGCACTCATAAGCATCTTTTGAAGAAAAAAATATTTCAAGGGATCTAAAGATTGACTATTTGTGAATATCTCAGGTACTTTTAACCATGGATTCTGGAAAGAGAAAGACCGAGAAATACATTTTCAAGGATCCCAAGATAGATGAGTTGATCAGTCTAATTCCAGAGATTGAGTGTCCTGCAGACTTTCGAAAGAAGTATGGATCCATTATTCCTCTCATGAAGCTGAAGATAAAGGAGAGTTTTCTCTCGACCTTGGTCCAGTTCTATGATTCGGTGTATCACTGCTTTACTTTTCCCGATTATCAGCTGATGCCTACACTGGAGGAGTATTCCTATCTATTAGATTTACCTGTTACCGATCGTATTCCTTTTACTGGTTTAGAGGGTGATCCAAAACCACATGAGATTGCTGCTTTGATTCATCTGGGGAAGTCTGAGGTGGAAGCCCATATGACTACTAAAGGAGGGATTCGAGGATTATCAACTCAATTCTTATTGGAGAAAGCTCGTTACTTTTTCAGAATAAAGAGTACGGTTGCTTTTGAGGCCATCTTTGCTTTACTGGCTTATGGATTATTCTTATTTCCTAATGTGGACAAGTTTGTCGACATTAACGCCATCAGGATTTTCATGATTGGAAACCCAGTTCTTACACTGTTGGGTGATGCTTATTACTCTGTTCATCTTCGGAGTTCTTATCATGGGAGAATGATTATCTGTTGCACGCCTTTGTTGTACCGGTGGTTCATCTCTCATATGCCTCAGTCTTATGCTTTTTGGGATGTCAAGAAGGAACCTCATTGGGCTCCTAAGATCATGGAACTTACTCACTTAGATATTGATTGGTATCATCGAGCTCATCAGGATATAGAGATTATTGACAGTTGTGGTAGTTTCCCTAATGTACCTCTTCTTGGTACAAAGGGAGGAATTAACTATAACCCTATTCTTGCGCGGTGACAACTTGGTTATCCAATGAGGGATAAACTAAACAATATTCATTTGAGTAGTTTCTTTCTGAAGGAAGGAGAAGACCACAGGGAAGCTAGGGAGCAGATTGCGAAAGCCTGGCGTCACATTCATAAGAAAGGTAGGACAGATTTGGGACCTAGGGGTGCTGTTTCTTTGGAGCCATATCTTCAGCGGGTCCGATCAAGAGCTATCCAGTTGAAGATGCCGTATACTCGGGAGACACACATGCCTGATCTGTTTGTGAAAACCACTCCTCCTTTATTGGATATCTAGAAGAGTTGTAGCTTGCTTTGGTTAGGACGTAACAGGAAAGGGATGCATGGAAGAACAAGTTCCAGACTTTAGAAAGTTCCTACAAAGCAGACCTGAAGGAGAAAGACGATTTGATCGAGATCCTTGAGAGTCGAGCGGTGGATTCTATGGAGAGACAAGGGGATTTATTTTCCCCTAAGCCTCAAACAGGTTCTGGCCGTTCACTTCCTAATACAGACGATTGGAAGGAGATTGTCGTCAGACATGTGGAAGAAAACCAGAGGTTGAGAGCTCAGATTGCCAGGCTCACAGGAAAGCGCCAGCGTACAAATTGATCTCCATCAGTTCTTTTTCTCAGGATTTTAGATTGTATTTTCATCTTGTACTTGGGATCATTGAAACATGTAATCCATTTTGAAGTTATTATAATAAAAAATTTCAGTATTTCAAATGCGTTATTATTTTGATATTTGCAATATGTCTATAAATCTTAAATCCCTTGAAAAATTAAATGATGAAGTAAAAATAATCATATGCATTGAATATCATGCATCATATTGCACATATTTCTTGCATTTACTATGCATGTCCAGGTGTCTTACCCAGCTTTTTGCTTCATTCAGCAAGCTGACTCATCACTACAACACTCGGGCTAATTTCAAAAAGAAGATGGACAATTTGGAACAGGAGAATCGCGAGCTGCATGAAGAAGTTTCTGCTTTGAAGGCCGGCTTGGCCAATTTGACTAATCTGATGGAAGCTTTGGCGGTTGCTCAGAATCAGCCACCGAGTGTTCAACCTCAACCAACAAGGGCAAATGCTGAAGTTCCTATAGTTCCAGTATCCGCTACTCCGACTGTTGTTCAAAACCGTATGCCTTAGGGTTACCCGTGGGGAATGCCAGAGAATTTTGCACCTGAAGGTTTCAATTCGGACCCCCAAGATGCTCTAGAGGTTCCAAATGTTGTTACTCCTGCACCTCCTGTGGTGCATACTGTTCCTGCTGCACCTCCTTCGGTGAATCTGGTTCTGTTTGTTAATGAAGATATGTGTCGTCCTTTCCCTCCATCGAGTGAAGACTTGGGTCTTTTTGACATAATGGATGATTTCCAAGAACAGTTTGATAGGATGCAAAGAAAGATGAAGGCTCTTAGAGGAAAAGAGCTATTTGGGCAGAATGTGAATGAGCTGTGTTTGGTCCCGAATATCAAAGTGCCTGCTAAGTTCAAGGTCCCGGAGTTTGAGAAGTACAAGGGCAACACTTGCCCTCGTGCTCACTTGGTGATGTATGTAAGGAGAATATCTACCCACACTGATGATCAGCGTCTGCTGATTCACTTTTTCCAGGATAGTTTAACCGGCACAGCGTTGAAGTGGTACATGAGTTTAGACAGCGCGAACATCCATACCTTTAATGATTTGGGAGAATTGTTCATAAAACAATACAAGTACAATGTGGACACGGAACCCGATTGTGACCAGCTTAGGGTCGTGGTTCAGAAATACAAAGAATCGTTCAAAGAGTATGCGCAGAGATGGCGCGAAGTGGCTGCACAAGTGATTCCTCCTATGAAAGAAAGGGAAATGACTAAAATTTTTCTGAATACCCTGAGTGCTTTCTACTACGGAATAATGGTAGCAAGTACCCCGAGTGATTTTATAGAGATGGTAGGAATGGGTGTCCGCCTAAAAGAGGCAGTAAGAGAAGGTTGTTTGACAAATGGAGAAGGATCCAGAGGTGTGAAAAAGCCAGCTTATGGGTTTACAAAGAAGAAAGAGGGGGATACCAATGTTGTCATACAAGAGAAGAGGGTGAACGCTCCCAGGAGGAATTATCAGTGTCACCAACAAGTTCCTTCAGTCACCCCTATTATGAATGCCGTTCAAACTACCGTTGCTTATCAGAGACAGTCCCAGTAGGGGAACCAGGGGAATAATCAGAGAAGGGAGAACTATGACCCTATTTCCATGAGTTATGTAGAGCTACTACCAGCATTGATCCAGAATAAATTGGTCCAGACACGACCACCTCCAGCAATACCATCTCCATTGCCTTGGTATTACAAAGCAGACCAGACGTGTGCCTTTCATCAGGGAGCACCAGGGTATAGTGTTGAAAATTGTTATCCTTTGAAGACTGAAGTGCAAAGGTTGGTGAAGTCTGGAATTTTATCTTTCAAGGACATGGGACCTAATGTGAAAGATAATCCTCTACCCAAGCACATGGAATTAAATGCTATAAATATGGTGGCCGATTGTCCAGGTGACTTCCGGATTTTTGACATTAATCTGGTTAGAGGAGATCTGGTGAAAATGCATGCAGACCTCTGTGAATTCAGTTATTATACGCATGACCACGCCGGTTGTGCTATTTGCAGTACAAATATCCAGGGTTGCGAGAAGGTAAAAGATGATTTGCAGGAGATGATGGATGAAGGTTTAATCCATATAATCAGGCCTAGGGTAGAGTATGAAGAGGAGGTGAATATGGTTTCTGGATGTCCTGGTGAATTCAGAATTTTTGGTGTGGAGTATTTGAATGAAGATCTCGTACAGTTGCATGCTACCTTTTGCCGTACTGCTGGTCAGGTGGAGCACCACTATGGATCTTGCATTATTTGTTGTCAGAACCCCCGAGGGTGTTCTATTGTGAGAGAGGGTGTTCAATTGCTGTTAGACAATGGAACTATCAAGATCACAGGTCAGAGAGATGATTATCACGAGGTTGATATGGTTGAAGTTTGTTTGATGGGAGAAGAGTCAGAGGAAGAATATGCCTCCGCGGATGAGTACTTCTCTTCAGACGAAGATTTGTTTGCCAGAAGTGACCTTTTGAGGGTTGATTGTGTTGAGGAAGGTGTAAACGTCATTGTACCTTGTTTTGGTGCACTCGCTCATCTTAAGGTGGAATACCATACCAAACCAGCTGTTACCCCAATGGTGATTAGTCTACCGGGTCTTATTCCCTATAAATCGGATAAGGTTGTGCCTCACAAATACAACGCTACAATCTTGGAAGATGGGGTGGAAGTTCCCATCCAGCCAATGCCAGATGTTGGAAATATAGCTGATAGTAGTAGGGTGACCCGTAGTGGTCGTGTGTTTGCATCGGTTATTCGAAGGGATGTTTTGCTGGAAAGAAAATTGCTGAGAACGATGAGCCTAAGAAGACTGCAGGAGAGACTAGTGGAGCCACATTAGAGAAGGAAGTGGATGATATCTTGAAGGTAATTAAGATGAGCGTCTACAAGATTGTAGATCAGCTATTGCAGACTCCTTCAAAGATATCTATCTTGGCATTACTGATGAACTCCTCCGCTCATAGGGAATCACTGATGAGAGTGTTAGACCAAGCTTTTGTAGAGAATGACATGCCATTAGATCAGTTCAGTAGCGTAATTGGAAACATTACGTCATGTAACAACTTGAGTTTCTGCGATGATGAGTTACCAGATGAAGGGAGGAATCACAACTTGGCCCTCTATATTTCTATGAATTGCAAGAAGGATTTGTTGTCCAATGTGCTAATTGATAACGGATCTGCGTTGAATGTTATACCGAGAAGTACCCTTATGAAGTTAAAGTATCAGGGAACACCTATGCGCCCGAGTGGAATCATTGTGAAGGCTTTTGATTGGTCGAGAAAATCTATCATCGGTGAAGTAGACTTGCCCATCCATATAGGACCACACTTGTTCTTGATAACTTTCCAGGTAATGGACATTATTCCCGCATATAGTTGTTTGCTTGGACGGCCATGGATACACGAAGCAGGGGCTGTCACTTTAACTCTGCATCAGAAGCTAAAGTTTGTGCGTGAAGGGAAGGTAGTGATCATAAATGGGGAGCAGGCATTGTTGATATCCCATTTATCCTCTTTCAGTATTGTAGAAGCGGATGAGGCTGCTGTTGGAACCCAGTTCCAAGCCCTATCCGTTGACAACATAAGGAAGAATGAAAATTCTGTAGTTTCCCTGAAGGATGCGCAATAGGTGGTGCGCAATGGTCATAATGCAGTTTGGGGACGACTTGTGGATCCACCTGTGAACAAAAACAGAGCTGGTTTGGGTTTCTCTCCGAAGATTGGTAAAGGAGAAGTTTGGAAGTCAAAGTCTTATGTGAATAGTTATCAAGATGTTTTCCGCAGCGGAGGCCACCTCCATCCAATTGGTTCTGGAATTAATGTTGTTGAAGAGGATGAAGCAGAGCAGGAAGTACCGAATTATGTGACGCATGGAGTCCGAGTTCTAAACTGGGTCACCATTGATATCCCTTCTTGCATACATGTTTCAAAGTAATTTGTTTTGATGATATGTTTCTTTCTTTTGAAAAGATTTCACTCTGCCCAAGGTGGAAGTATTAATGTTGTAGGGCTTATCTGTTTTCTATAACTGTTAAGATCATTAATAAAAGTTGTCTTTGTTTCTAAATTATGTCTTTTATTTTCTTCCTTTTTCTTTGGAAATGGTAATAAAAAAAACCTTTCAAAATAAATATTAACTGAAAATTAATCTGCATGATCACTTGTTATATGTGTCAGTTTCTAAAAGCAATCATAAATCATATGTGCAGATTAATTAAAAAACCCGTTGAATACAATGACGCTGCACCCTCTCCCAACTTTGAATGTATTGTGTTTGGGGCTGAGGAAGAAGATTATGATAAGATTCCAGAAGAGGTCTCACGGTTGCTTGAGCACTAGGAAAATACCATTCAACCATACAAAGAGCCTTTAGAAGTGGTTAATTTGGGTTCAGAGGAAGATCCGAAGGAAGTCAAGATTGGAGCATCGTTGTATCCTGATGTAAAAGTGGGTTGATTGGGCTGTTGAAAGAGTATGTGGATATTTTTGCTTGGTCTTATCAAGATATACCTGGTCTAGATACAGACATTGTCGAGCATTTGCCGTTGAAGCCAGAGTGTCCGCCAGTTAAACAAAAGTTGAGAAGAACCCACCCGGATATGGCAATAAAGATCAAAGAGAAGGTCCTAAAGCAGATTAATGCTGGTTTTCTTGTAACGTCAGTGTATCCTCAATGGATTGCCAATATTGTCCCAGTACTGAAAAAAGACGGTAAAGTCCGCATGTGCGTAGATTACAGAGATCTAAATAAAGCTAGTCCAAAATATGATTTCCCATTGCCTCACATTGATACGTTAGTGGATAGCACAACAAAATTCAAGTTATTCTTGTTCATGGACGGATTTTCCGGGTATAATCAAATATGAATGGCTCCAGAGGACATGGAAAAAACAACGTTTATCACACCCTGGGGAACATTCTGTTACAGAGTGATGCCCTTCGGGTTGAAGAACGCTGGTGCAACGTACCAGAGGGCTATGAAAACCCTATTCCATGATCTGATGCAGAAAGAAATCGAAGTATATGTTAATGATATGATTGCCAAATCCCAAACTGAAGAAGGGCATATAGAAGATTTGTTGAAGTTGTTTCAGCGTTTGAGGAAATATCGTCTCTGCTTGAATCCAAATAAATGCACCTTCGGAGTTAGATCGGGGAAATTATTGGGTTTTATTGTTATCCAGAAAGGAATTAAAGTTGAGCCTGACAAAGTCAAAGCAATTCAAGAAATGCCAACACCAAGAACTAAAAAGCAAGTCAAGGGTTTCCTCCGGCGTTTGAATTATATCTCCAGATTTATTTCCCACATGACCGCAACGTGTGAACCGATCTTTAGGTTGTTGAAGAAAGATCAAGGTTGTGTATGGACGGATGACTGCCAAAAGGCATTTGAGAGTATTCAAGAGAATTTGCTTGAACCTCCTATCTTGCTCCCTCCCGTAGAAGGAAGACAGTTGATTATGTATCTAACAGTGTTGGATAAATCCATGGGTTGTATTTTGGGAGAACAGAATGAAACGGGAAAGAAAGATTTCGTCATTTATTATCTCAGCAAAAAGTTCACTGATTGTGAGTCGCGGTATTCTATGCTAGAGAAAACATGTTGTGCTTTGGCCTAGGCGGCAAAGCGTCTGCGGCAATATATGTTGAATCATACTACTTGGTTGATCTCCAAAATGGATCCAATCAAGTATATTTTTGAAAAGCCTGCTCTTACTAGAAGAATTTCCCGCTGGCAGATGTTGTTGTCTGAATATGATATCGAGTACCGCACCCAAAAAGCTATTAAAAGTAGTGTGTTGGCAGATTACCTTGCTCACCAGCCGGTGGAGGATCATCAGTCTACAGAGTACAAATTCCCCAACGAAGATGTGATGTTCTTAAAAGTGAAAGATTATGATGAACCATTGCCCGAGGAGGGCCCCGACCCTGAATCTCGTTGGAGTATGGTATTTGATGGAGTTGTGAATGCTTATGGTAAAGGAATTGGTGTTGTGATTGTTACTCCTCATGGATCGTATATTCCTTTTTCTGCAAGGTTAACATTTGATTGCACTAATAATGTGGCAGAATATGAGGCTTGCATCATGGGTCTTGAAGAAGCTATTGATCTCATAATCAAAATTCTAGATGTCTATGGTGATTCGGCCTTGGTAATAAATCAGATTAAAGGAGAATGGGACACTCATCACCCTGGCTTGATCCCTTACAAAGATTATGCTAGAAGATTATTACCCTTCTTCAATAAAGTTGAATTCCATCACATTCCTAGGGATGAAAATCAGATGGCGAATACTCTGGCAACTCTGGCTTCCATGTACCAAGTGAATGCTTGGAATGATATACCCGGAATTACAGTTCGACGGCTAGATAGGCCCGCTCATGTGTTTGCGACAGAGGAGGTAGCTGATGAGAAACCTTGGTATTATGATATCAAGCATTTTCTTCAGACTCAGGAATACCCATTTGGTGCGTCAAAGAAATATAGAAAAACACTGAGAAGGTTGGCAGGCAGTTTCTTCCTCAGTGAAAATGTGTTATACAAGAGGAATTTTGACATCATCTTGCTCAGATGCGTGGATAGACACGAAGCAGACATGTTGATGCATGAGATCCATGAAGGTTCATTCGGCACTCATGCTAATGGACATTCAATGGCTAAAAGGATGCTAAGGGTAGGATATTATTGGTTGACAATGGAATCTGATTGTTACAAATTTGCAAAGAAGTGGCATAAATGCCAGATTTACGCAGATAAGATCCATGTACCTCCGACACTGCTCAATGTGATTTCCTCCCCGTGGCCTTTCTCTATGTGGGGTATTGACATGATCGGGATGATAGAACCCAAAGCTTCGAATAGACACCGTTTTATTTTGGTAGCAATTGACTACTTTACCAAATGGGTAGATGCTACTTCATATGCCAATGTTACCAAACAGGTGGTTGTGCGTTTCATCAAAAACAATCTTATATGGCAATATGGTGTGCCGAGCAGAATCATCACTGACAATGGCTCGAATTTGAATAACAAGATGATGACTGAACTGTGTGAAGAATTCAAGACTGTCCATCACAATTCATCTCCATACAGGCCAAAGATGAATGGGGCTGTTGAAGGTGCTAATAAGAATATCAAGAGAATCATCCAGAAAATGGTTGTCACCTATAAGGATTGGCATGAAATGCTCCCTTTTGCTCTGCATGGATATTGAACATCTGTTCGCACTTCAACAGGAGCAACCCCATTTTCCCTAGTGTATGGAATGGAAGCTGTACTCCCAGTCGAGGTAGAGATTCTCTCATTACGTGTGATAATGGAAGCCAAATTAACAGAGGCTGAATGGGTTCAGAACAGGTTTGACCAATTGAATTTGATTGAAGAGAAGAGAATGACAGCTTTATGTCATGGGAAGTTATATTAGAAAATAATGGAGAAGGCATTTGATAAAAAGGTCAAACCTCGTGAATTCAGAGAAGGAGACCTCGTGCTCAGGAAGATCCTGTCTTTCAACACTGATTCTAGGGGCAAGTGGACTCCCAATTTTGAAGGCCCGTATGTTGTCAAGAAACCCTTTTCTGGTGGTGCATTAATTCTTGAAACTATGGATGGCGAGGAGTTCCCACGTCCCATGAATGCTGATGCAATCAAGAAATACTCCACCTAAAGGAATAAAAGAACAGCTCGCTAAGTTGAAAACCCGAAAGGGAGTCTTAGGCAAAAAGGACCGTCTCGGTAGGCCGAAAACCCGAAAGGGCTGTCTAGGCAAAAATTAGAGACATAAACAGAATAAATTTCCCGCTAAGTTGAAAACCCGCAGGGTAGCTTAGGCAAAAGTTAGGGATTTTTCTTGGTGAGTAACTACGTCAGACAAGACTTGATCATTGAAGCAACAATCTTCTCGGATCCTCACCATACTTCAACAAAAGCTGCTACTCATGATTTCAAAAGTTGCTAGGGGGGATAGTGGTCATTGTATCTCAATGTATCTTTTCCATTATGTATTACCATTTCCCAAACTTTGTAATCATCCATGGAGTCTCGCCATTCGCAGACTACCATTCTATTAATGAAGTTTGAGCTTTTTCCCAATTCTTTGTGTTCTTATTTTTATTTAGCTTGCAAAGACGTCATTTATTACTGGTAATAACTTTTAAAGCAAAGAGATTAAAAAGAAAAATTAACTTTTAAAAAAAATAGATTTTTACAATTCAATTTACTTTGGAATTTGTGATAAAACAATGACAACAAAAATGGTGATCCCAAGAATGAACAGACTCCGTTTGCTTTAAGAAGATTTACTTCCTTCTTGAAAGTTTTTCTCAAGTCATTTTTGCTGGTAGGTGCGCAATCCTTGTGTGCCTCTCAGATGGTTAAGGATGATACCAGTGGGTTCAAGGTACGGTATTAGATTTGTGACCCCATTATCCCCAGTTGACTTCTTGATTTCCTAGGAAGGTTATCCCAGGGCATCTCTTGTTAGTAATGAGTATTCGTGATGAAAGATTTCTCCAGTGAAGTAGGCTTGAATTCCCTAAAGAAGTTTGGTTGTGTCAGCATCAGTCCGCCTTGTTTGAGGCTGGTCTCGCAATCTCCAGTAGACATCTTGCGTTTGAAAAGATGTTTTCTCTGATGAAGTCGGAAGAAGGATGCTCTATCCCGATATTTGTTTGGCTTGGTCACACCCGGATTATGTTTCTCCTCAGTGAAACTAAGGAAGGCAATGGGTTTGGTTTCCGCCGTTGTTTTTACCCTTTTGGATTGATCTTTTTGGTTAAAGTTAGCCTATTGTTGTTAGTACCTGAGGCGGTTTTGTTTGTTTGTGCTGATTATGTATCCTTTTACCAGCATATGCACGATATCACTCATACATTCATACATGCATCATGCATAACTAAAAGTCATCATTCGTTAGCATTGTGTTCTGACCTTTCCTGCAGTGTTCTTGGCTCAGTTGATTTTGGTTGTCCCGCTTGAGTTTATTTCTCAAAGGATGTATCTACATTGACCGTCTTGCTCTAGTTTATTTCCGAATCGATTTATGGATCTCTGAAAACTTTGAGTTTTGGTTCGTGCATTTATTTTGCACAGGAGGACTTTATCTCCTCAGCAGGAATATCGTGGCATTTCCCCGGGAAGTCATATTTCTATTCCCATAAAGTCTTTACTCTTTGCATTTCCCCTTGACAATGAGTGGAAGTCTCTTTATTTGAGACAAATTATGTAGTACCCTTTCCATGCAGATTTCCCTGGTTAAAGAAGAAGTTAGGACCCGTTCTCGGCAAAACACCTGAATCTTGGGGAAACATGTTATATTTTCTTTTTCTACCTTCAGTGAACGTTGGTAGTACATCGGTAGTGAACGTCGGTGTTTGTTATCTTTTTCTATCTTCAGTGAACGTTGATAATTCATCATCAGTGAACAGCGATGATATGTTATATTTTCTCTTTCTACCTTCAGTGAACGTTGGTAGTACATCAGTAGTGAACGTTGGTGTTTGTTATCTTTTTGCTATCTTCAGTGACGTTGATAGTTCATCGTCACTGAACAGCGATGATATGTTATATTTTCTCTTTCTACCTTCAGTGAATGTTGGTAGTACATCGGCAGTGAACGTTGGTGTTTGTTATCTTTTTGCTATCTTCAGTGAACATTGATAGTTCATCGTCAGTGAACGGAGATGATATGTTATATTTTCTCTTTCTACCTTCAGTGAACGTTGGTAGTACATCGTCAGTGAATGGCGGTGATATGATATATTTTCTCTTTCTATCTTCAGTGAACGTTGGTAGTACATCGGCAGTGAACGTCGATGTTTGTTATCTTTTGCTATCTTCAGTGAACGTTGATAGTTCATCGTCAGTGGACGGAGATGACATGTTATATTTTCTCTTTCTACCTTCAGTGAATGTTGGTAGTACATCGGCAGTGAACGTCGGTGTTTGTTATCTTTTTGCTATCTTCAATGAACGTTGATAGTTCATCGTCAGTGAACGGCGGTGATATGATATATTTTCTCTTTCTACCTTCAGTGAACGTTAGTAGTACATCGGAAGTAAACGTCAGTGTTTGTTATCTTTTTGCTATCTTCAGTGAATGTTGATAGTTCATCGCCAGTGAACGGTGATGATATGTTATATTTTGTCTTTCTACCTTCAGTGAATGTTGGTAGTACATTGGCAGTGAACGTCGGTGTTTGTTATCTTTTTGCTATCTTCAGTGAACGTTGATAGTTCATCGTCAGTGAACGGTAATGATATGTTATATTTTCTCTTTCTACCTTCAGTGAACGTTGGTAGTACATCGTCAGTGAACGGCGGTGATATGATATATTTTCTCTTTCTACCTTCAGTGAATGTTGGTAGTACATCGGCAGTGAACATCGGTGTTTGTTATCTTTTGCTTTCTTTAGTGAACGTTGATAGTTCATCATCAGTGAACGGTGATGACATGTTATATTTTCTCTTTCTACCTTCAGTGAATGTTGGTAGTACATAGGCAGTGAACGTCGGTGTTTGTTATCTTTTTGCTATCTTCAGTGAGCGTTGATAGTTCATCGTCAGTGAACAGTTATGATATGTTATATTTTCTCTTTCTACCTTCAGTGAACGTTGGTAGTACATCGGCAGTGAACGTCGGTGTTTGTTATCTTTTTGCTATCTTTAGTGAACATTGATAGTTCATCGTCAGTGAACGACGATGATATGTTATATTTTCTCTTTCTACCTTCAGTGAACGTTGGTAGTACATCGTCAGTGAACGGCGGTGATATGATATATTTTCTCTTTCTATCTTCAGTGAACGTTGGTAGTACATCGGCAGTGAACGTCGGTGTTTGTTATCTTTTTCTATCTTCAGTGAACGTTGATAGTTCATCATCAGTGAACGGCGATGACATGTTATATTTTCTCTTTCTACCTTCAGTGAACATTGGTAGTACATCAGCAGTGAACGTCGGTGTTTGTTATCTTTTTGTTATCTTCAGTGAACATTGATAGTTCATCGTCAGTGAACAGTGATGATATGATATATTTTCTCTTTCTACCTTTAGTGAGTGTTAGTAGTATATCGGTAGTGAGCGTCGGTGTTTGTTATCTTTTTTCTATCTTCAGTGAACGTTGATAGTTCATCGTCAGTGAACGGTGATGATATGTTATATTTTCTCTTTCTACCTTCAGTGAACGTTGGTAGTACATCGTCAGTGAATGGCGGTGATATGATATATTTTCTCTTTCTATCTTCAGTGAACGTTGGTAGTACATCGGCAGTGAATGTCAGTGTTTGTTATCTTTTTCTATCTTCAGTGAACGTTGATAGTTCATCGTCAGTGAACGATGATGACATGTTATATTTTCTCTTTCTACCTTCAGTGAACATTGGTAGTACATCGGCAGTGAACGTTGGTGTTTGTTATCTTTTTGCTATCTTCAGTGAACGTTGATAGTTCATCGTCAGTGAACGGTGATGATATGTTATATTTTCTCTTTCTACCTTCAATAAACATTGGTAGTACATCGGCAGTGAACGTCGGTGTTTGTTACCTTTTTGCTATCTTCAGTGAACATTGATAGTTCATCGTCAGTGAACAGCGATGATATGTTATATTTTCTCTTTCTACCTTCAATGAACGTTGGTAGTACATCGTCAGTGAACGACGGTGATATGATATATTTTCTCTTTCTACCTTCAGTGAACATTGGTAGTACATCGCCAGTGAACGTCAGTGTTTGTTATCTTTTGCTATCTTCAGTGAACGTTGATAGTTCATCATCAGTGAACGGTGATAACATGTTATATTTTCTCTTTCTACCTTCAGTGAACGTTGGTAGTACATCGGCAGTGAACGTCGGTGTTTGTTATCTTTTTGCTATCTTCAGTGAACGTTGATAGTTCATCGTCAGTGAACGGTGGTGATATGATATATTTTCTCTTTCTACCTTCAGTGAACGTTGGTAGTACATCGGTAGTGAATGTCGGTGTTTTTTTATCTTTTGCTTTCTTCAGTGAACGTTGATAGTTCATCGTCATTGAAGGACGATGATATCTTATACTTTATCTTTCTACCTTCAGTGAACGTTGGTAGTAAATTGGCAGTGAACGTCGGTGTTTGTTATCTTTTTTCTATCTTCAGTAAACGTTGGTAGCACATCGGCAGTGAACGTCGGTGTTTGTTATCTTTTGCTATTTTCAGTGAACGTTGATAGTTCATCGTCAGTGAACGGAGGTGATATAATATATTTTCTCTTCCTACCCCCAGTGAACATTGGTAGTGCTTCGGCAGTGAACATCGATGTTTATTATCCTCCTCTCTGATTTCTTCTTTTGGGGTTTACTAGTGATTTATGTTCCTGGTGGGATTGCCTTTTTGTGGCTACATTTTATGTCACATCCCCAATGATACTTTGCATCTCTTTTATTCCGTTCATATGCATTCATACGCATAAATGTTTGCATAACATCTTAGGGCCAAAAAATAGGGTTTGTTTTATATTTAAGTGTCTTCAATCACGTCGACACGAAGATTTTTAACCTTCGTATCTCCGGATAGAAGAAACTTAAATAAGGGCAGTTGTTGTACCTCAATTTTTGCCCCTAAGATCCCTTCATCATACCAATTTGTTTCAATCACCACAAAATCACATTAGGGCTTTTGGTTCTTCTACTTATCTTTAGCTTTGCTCTATGAGGAGTTACCAAGCACCTTAACTTATTTTCTCTTGTGTTCATGGATATTTTTCTTTGATTTTTTCTCTAATTAACAAATACAATATTGGTTTGTCTTACTTGTTAATAATGTAGGTAAAAGCAATGAGGTCTAGCAAGTTGCATCAAGGGTTCATGAGTTTATTTCCATGCCCTAGTCAAAGCTTGAGAGATTCAAACCTCACCCATGAAGTTGTTTTGAAGTTGGTATGGAAGTAGATTTTGTGGCCATGAGTCCTCATCATCATCCTCAACAATTTCTATTCATAAAGGAAGAGTATTGGCACAAAAAGTTTGTTCAAACTTTGCAAGGTTCCACCAAGCTTTCTCTTGATTTGGAGGCTAGGGTTTTGGACTTCAAAGGGGCATATCTTGATCATCTTTTGGTATTTTTGAATGATTCCAAAAACATTCTTCTCCTCAAAGAGTTATCAACAAATAACTTAAAAAGTCCCAAGGAGTTTTCATGTGAATGGAACTTGTTGAAGGAGAAAGATTACAAGTCTCCCAGATGAATCCCCAATTGTTCCATATGTAACTTCAAATGGTCATAACTTAGTCAATTTTTATCACCTTGAGCCTATTCTTTTTCCATGATGATCTTGTGCATGTGTACTTCATACCTTCTTCTATGTGCAAAGTGAGAAAATGGATGGAAGTTGCCTTAAGAATGCAAAATATTATAGGTCATTTCATGATTTTTTGCCAAATTCAACAAGTCATAACTTGCTCAATTTTTGGAGATTTTAAGTGGTTCAAATTGAAAAATGTCATTCAAGAGGTCTACTTCATTTCATATTTTTGGGTCAAGACCAAATTCTAAGTGCAAAGCCATGTTTGGAAGCAAGAGATTATAGGTCATTTTTAATGAAGATTTTGAAATATTTCTAAGTATCGAAAGTCAACTCTTTTTCTTCAACTTTGACTCCATGTAACTTTCAGCTCAAGCATCCATTTGATTCCATTATTTTTCCATTACAAAGCTTGTAACATCATCTTTCCCAAGCATCAAGAATCTTGCCCTAAGACCCCTTGAGGTGGAAATGCCATTGGATTGAAGTTGGTAACTTAGAACTGAAGTTTCACCATGAGTCATAATTTTAAATCCATGTTTTGGCCTTTAAACATCAAATTAGCACGCGTTTGTGGTCTAAACATGTTTAACCAAGTTGCCAAAGTGGATTAGAGCCTTGAAACGCAAGGATTTGATGAGTTTTGATGCAAATCAGATCACACCTTGCTCGTGTATCAGGTTCACACGATTTCCCTCCAATTTGAATCATTCCACACGCTTGAGCATTCTTTTTGATTCCCTATAAATAGAGGGTCATCCCCCATTCAAATTCCCAAGCTTAGATAGCCAGAATCACCCTGCCAAACTTACTTTACAACTCAGAATTCAGCTACTTCGAATTCTATTCTCAAGCCTCTTTCAATCCATTTTCTCCATCAATTCACCTTTCTTGATCTTCCTTGAACCTAACCATACCATTACATTCAAGAATCGTGCCCTACATTGCTCCATAGAAGTCCAGTTTTAGAGCTCTTCAACTCAACTTCAATAGGTAGATTCCTTTATCAATTCTTCAAAACTTTGGTATCATTGTGTTGCTATCATTTCCCTGGTTCTAGTCGCAATAGTTACTTCCTTTTTGAAACACGTTTGGACCATGTATTTTCAAATCCCCTTTCAAAACTTTCTTTCCAAATTGCTTGAGTTACAATTTATATAAAAATGGCGTGAGGGTATGGTTGTCTTCGTCTTGAAGAGACGAAATGAATGGCATAGGTCTGAGCTTCTAATTTTATAGTTTGAGAAACCTACAATTCGTGAGGCTGGAGGTTGAAGATGACCAACGTGTCACCTTCTAACTAATGAAAGTGTGCCATTTGTTTTTTTGAATTTCTGATTTTACATTTGATTCAGTGCTTTATTCAGTAAAGACCATGATATGCACAACGCGCCAGATCCTTTGGATTTGATTACTAACGCATTTTGACTCTCATCCAATGGTCCACATCTTTTTCTTTTATTTTCTTTTTCTGATTTTTATATTTTAATTGTTTTAAATTTCAAAAAATCATAGAAAATTCATTTTTAGTCCAAAAAATCTGAAAAAATTATGAAAAATATTTTTGGTTATTCTCTTTCTGATTTTTATTTTTTCATAATTTATTTTTGTGTTTTGGTATTGTTTATGAAATTTACACTTATTTGATTTGTTTAAAAATGTTTAAAAATAATTTTGCACATTTTTTAATTCTGAAAAAAATTATGGAATGATCCAATGCCATTGTAACACATATTGGTGACTTTATTTTATTTTTGTTTCTGACTTTACTATGTTTCACCATTTTTGTCTATTTTACCCATATTTTAATTTTTTAAAAATAGTTTCTGACTTTTAAAAATTCCCAAAAATTTTATAAAAATATTTGGACCCATTTCTGATTTTTCTATGGTTTTATTTTTTATTTATTGATTAATTTGAACATAATTGATATTTTTATCATTATTTTCTATTTTAAACTTTCTTTTTTTAACCCTTTAAATGTATATATTAAATATATATTATTTTGTGAATATTTTCTGGCTGTCTTGAGTTAATTTTTTTATCATGACTTTATTAACATCATTGGATCTTGGGTGTTGAGTTCAACTCCACCAAAATGGATGAATGATTTTAATAATAGTTTGATTGAATATTAATTCAAATGTGGTTTTCTTTCTTTACCCTAATTCCCCTTCATCTCATTCCTTTATTCTTGCACTAAATGTTGTTGGAGCATGATCCATATATCATGTATCAAAACAAATGGTGCATAGATTGCTATTGACCGGCCTCAAAATAGGTGCGACTTCTATATAAGTCCACTTACGATTGCTTAACATAGCGCTAAATTTTGTCCCGACTCGAATAAATGATCATTCGTGGCCCAAACTTATGATTGCAAGCCCAAGTATGTTAATTTGATCTCTTTGATCCAATAATCTTGAGATTCATTGTGTGGAGGCTTTGGTTATACCAATCCTCTAATGGATCTACAACACCTTTGGTCAACGCGGATCACTTAAACATCATTGATCATTAAATGGTATTTATGAGAATTCCAAAATGGATGATATACTTGACAGAAAGCAAATGCAACTTGTTGTATGGAGGCTTTGGTTCTACCAATCCTCTAATGAGTTCCAAATGCAAGTTTCAAGACGGTCATCCAACTAACCACTAATTATTAACTTGCTTTATTTTTTATGCTTTTTATTCTTTTATGCTTTATGCACTATTTACTTTTAGCATTTACATTCCATGTCATTTTCACCTTTGCTAACTTGAGCATTTATTTTCTTGTCATTTTTACTTTGCTCACTTGAGTTTTTCTTTTTCCTATTCCTAAGATACTTAATAACCAACTTAAACCCTAAAAAACTCTTAATGGCACTTGGACTATTTGGTAACTATCCTTGGCATGATGGAGCAGTGAACTTTTTCTTGGACTTAGGATTAGAAACTTTGGCCTATCTTGGATACCTTGTGAGTTTATCTGATTGTTTTGTCTAGAGCTCTTGAGGTTTACCTCAAGACATTGGGTTTCTTGTTTTTTTTTTGTGCAGGGTTTTTTTTGTGATTACACTCTTGGTTTTGTAATCTGGATTTCACCCGTATACAGCCGTTACTCTGCCCAATTTTTGAGAAGACTTAATACACTTGAAGAGGTCTAGTATCTTTGCTTGCTTGGTTTTAATCCAAAGAATGGGAATTCTATCTTGGCTCATAATGTCAAGTTTTGGCTTCTTGTTGGTTAGATGGTCCTTATCCTTAGCTTTTACCTTATGCTTTAGGATAGTTTCTTCTTCTCCTCCCATTTTCTTTAATTTCAAAAATCTTCTCCCTCCTTTTGAAACTCTTCTTATTTTAAAACGTAAACCACTTTCATAATAAACTTGGACCTAGGTCCATGCATTTTCAAAACATTTTCATCAATAAACTTCAATCAATTTAATAATACCTTGACATTTTTGTGAGAAGACTAAAAGTCAATTAATCTCATTTCAAACCATTTTGCCACTTTGGCTTTTATCTTTAAACTTTTCTCAAAAAATATTAGACTCTTGTCAATCCTTGTAGTGATGCAAATGAACGATACTTCTACATTATGTAGTGAAGAGAGATATTTTCCACTTGGGTGTTGAATGAGGCATTGTTGATTTTAAAATCCAAGCCATATTCTCCACTTTGAGATGATACAAATTCTCCTTTCTCATGATTGTTGGTAGTAAGTATGTTTTCCACACGGACAATGACGATGATGTCTTATCTCTTAAAATTAACCAACACACTTGTGTTTCAAACTTTTAAAAGAGGAACTACGTGTACCCTGATCCCCTATTGCACGAAAGGTGGTACGTAGGCACTAAAGGTTCGCAACCGCGGCGGGTGCAAAAATCATAAAAATAATATATTTCTTTTCTCACCTCCCCCATCCATTTTATATATAACACATTTTTTTATATAGCCAAAATATACAGATTTTACAAAGAGGCTCCTAAGGAGTACCGTAGATGTTTAGGGTGCTAATACCTTCACTTTGTATAACCAACCCCCTTACCTTGAATCTTTCCCCCTTTTTTGGGTTATTCTCTCTTTTCCCATTCCTTTGGAAACAATATAGCGCGGTGGCGATTTTTATTTTGATTTGTATAAAGTCTAGTCAATCCAATGGCTTAGTCTTGAACATTTCTACCGCTACGTCATGGTACTAGTAAAGAGAATGTGAATTCATCAATTGAGACAAAGCTTGGGACAATATATGTTGCATCATTATTTGATTCTATCTTTCGCTAATTCAAGGTGTTCATACAGTTTTTTAAGTTTTAAGGCAAGAATCATGTTTTGTGCAAAAGGAAGATAATGAATTCATTTGTCTTTTGATACATCAAGCCAAGGTTTTGAATGACAAAATTGCTTTAAGTATAAGGCATTGTGAACATGGAGGTAGCTCCATCTAATATCTATGTGTTCATGATTATATATTTAATCGGTGGGAAAGTATAAGCAAATCGGGTTCAATGTCTCAAAGATAATAGCATTGGGCAAAATGGTGAGGCATGGAAAACACTTACAAAGAAAAAATATTTTTCAAAGAAATTCAATGAGAACTTGCTAAACTTATGTTGATTATTCTTGAAGACTTTGAATTTTGGAACAAAAAGAAAGAGATTTCATTCAAATTTCATTTAAAGATTACAAGATTTCATGATACTATTTTACTACATTAAAATTACACAAGTACATGAATTCCTAAGTTCTAAAGTCATGAACCAAAATCTAAACCTATGCTAAAATTTGCTCTTGATCCAAAATCCATGTTATGCCAAAGTTTTTCCTTCAAGATTTCTTCCATATCCAAAATTATCAATATACACAAACAACTTGCACACAAACTGCCCTGTTGCTGTCCAAAACCAAAGAAACCTGCCCTGCCTCAATTCAAAATCTGAAAACAAAAATAGAGGAAATTATTGAACTAGGAAATCAAAACTCACAATGAAAACAAAACTTATATCTCAACAAATAACGAACTTACAGAGAAAGTTTCAAATCAAATTTTATAACAAATCAGCATAAATCTCAACTCTCCATTCCTATAACTAACTCTTGATCTAGTGGCTCAGATTTCTCAATCTGTAACAAAATCTCTTCAGCTCTCAACAACTATATAACAACATCTTCTCATAGATAAGATATTCATCATCATCCACAGAAATTCTGAAAACTTCATCTCTAAGTTCTCTCTACTTCTCAATATCTCTCTTTAAACTTTACACACAACATCATCAACCTTCATCGTTCTTTGTCATCTGCTTCACACAGTAACAACAACATCAACACATAAAATAATGCACCTACTGCATCTTTATCACACAATCGCATCAACCTGTTTCATCACAACAACCGACTCAGATGCTCTGCATCACTACATCTTCCTTATCAACACACATCAACAACAAGTAACGCAACAATTCAAACACGTAACAGTTCAAACATGTAATAATAAATCCAGTACGGAACAAACTGGAAACCCACAGAAAAAGAATAGGAAGAAGATTTGTAATCACAAGCAGAAGAAGAAGAGAACAAAAACAAAGATGCATACCTGAGTTGAAGATCAAAGAGGCACCAGACTTGTCTCCGGTAGGTAAGCCTTAAACTCATCCAACATTCAATATCCTCAATCTTTTTTGCATTTCTGTTGGTTAAATTCAAATTTGCATTGGGTAGTGCAAAAGACAAATTCTCTTTGGGCAATGGGAAGTTTATTCCTTAGGGACCTAGTAATAGTTAATGTTGTAACATTTAATATTCTATCTTGTGATCTCTATATAAATCACTTTGTATTCATATTAAAAGTCAGTTGGACATTTTATAAAAGAAAGCAAGTTTAAGTCCACTCCCATTTTCTCCTCAAATTGGTATCAGAGCGCATGGCAAATATGATGGGTCAAATGCCACTGCCACGACTATCAAATTCTAATTATGAGAACTGGAGTATCTAGATGAAGGCGCTTTTGGGATCATTAGATGTATGGGAAGTAACTAACAATGGGTTTAAAGAACCATCAAATACGACAAAAAACACAACTTCTCAGAACAAGGCGTTTAAAGAAACGCGAGCAAAGGATAAAACAGCATTGTACATGCTGTTCAGAGCAGTCGACGAATCAGTTTTCGAAAATATTGCTGGTTCGACTACATCGAAGGAAGCATGAGACACGCTAGAAAAAGCTTTCAAAGGAGCAGATAGAGTCAAGCAAGTTCGCTTGCAGACTCTTCAAGGAGAAATGGAGAGAATGAAGATGAAGGAGACAGAGTCCGTGTTGGACTATATCACTCGTGTGCAGACGGTGGCAAATCAACTCAATCGAAATGGAGAAGCAATGAATGATGCTTGTATTGTCGAAAAGATTATGAGGTCTTTGACAGATAAGTTCGAAAATATAGTATGTGCAATAGAAGAGGAAAAGGATATTTCGACAATCACTGTCGAAGAAGTCGCTGGTTCACTTGAGGCACATGAACATCACAAAATAAAGAAGAAGGAGAAGACACTTGAGGATGCATAACCCAACAGAGACAAAAAGGAACTTTTCTCTCAAAATTGGCGTGGGAGAGGACATGGCCGTTGGAGACATAATGGTGGTCGAACTTACCAAAATAACAACTTCGACAGAGGACAATCAAGCCAACAAAACTGGCGTGGCAGAGGACATGGCCAGAAAGGTGGTAGGTCGAATTACAACAATATCGAATGTTACAAATGTAACAAACAGAGGCATTATGCGAAAGATTCTAACTTCTACAGTTTCTAAAACTGTGGTAAAGTGGGACATCTTGCAAAAGATTGTCAACTCAGAAGAAAAATAGAAGAAACAACAAATCTTGCCCTAGAAACAGAATCGAATGAAGGATTTATGTTAATGACTCAAAAGGAAGAAGATGCCGAAAATGAAGTTATGTGGTACCTAGACTCAGGAGCAAGTAACCATATGTGTGGTCATAAGCACTTGTTCAAAGAAATAAAGAAAATTGAGGATGGTCATGTTTCTTTTGGAGATGCGTTGAATGTAAGGGTCGAAGGAAAAGGAACAATCAGTTTCTTGCAGAAGGATGATTTGATAGGATCAATCCAAGATGTGTACTATGTACCAAACCTCAAAGAAAATATTTTGAGTCTGGGATAACTCACAGAAAAGGGATATTCGATACTCATGGAAGATCGAAGTTTGCACTTAAAAGACAATTCAAGACATCTGGTTGATGAAGTCGAAATGGGGAGAAATCGAATGTACAAGTTGAATTTGAGAAGAATTTGAGAAAAGTGTTTGCAAGTCAATGTCAAAGACCAAGCATCCTTGTGGCATCTATGTTTTGGTCATCTACATCAGACTGGACTAAGGAGGTTAACAAAAAAAAATAGGGTGCATGGACTTCCAGACGTAGAATTCGAAGGAAAGTTTTGTGAAGAATGTGTGTTTGGAAAACAGACGAGAACCTCATTTCAAAGAAAGGCAGAACATCAGGCTAAACAAATTCTGGAATTGATTCACACTGACATATGTGGACCAATTACCCCAGAATCCTTCAGTGGAAAAAGGTACTTTATATCCTTTATTGATAATTTCTCAAGGAAAACTTGAGTGTATTTTCTGAATGAAAAGTTAGAAGCCTTCTAAGTATTCAAGAAGTTTAAAACAATGGTGAAGAAAGCAACAGACAGGCACATCAAAGCTCTTCGATCAGACAGAGGTGGGGAGTATACTTTGACAGCCTTTATGAAGTACTATGAAGAGCAAGGCATAAGGAGATTTCTGACTGCAACATACTCACCTCAACAAAATGGTGTGGTGGAAAGAAAGAATCAAACAGTCCTCGACATGGTTCAATCAATGCTTAAGAGAAAAACATGTTGAAGGAGTTTTGGGCAGAAGCTGTACAATGTGCAATCTATGGTCAGAATAGATGTCCACGTTCATAGTTGGGAGATTTAACACCTCAAGAAGCTTGGAGAGGACAAAATCCAACTGTGTCTCACTTCAAAGTGTTTGGAAGTGTGGCTTATGCACATGTACCTAATCAAAGAAGAACAAAGCTGGAAGATAAGAGTCAGAAATACATACTCATTGGGTATGATGAGAAAACGAAAGGTTATCAAATTTTCAACCCAATAAACAAAAAGGTGATAGTGAGTAGAGATGTTCGAGTAAACGAAGGAAGCAAGTGGGACTGGAACAACTCGACTGGAGTTATGGTCGAATTACCAGGTGCTATATCGAAAAACACTTCGACAGAACTAGAAGACTCCGATGATGAAGATGGACTCTCACAACCTAGGTTACGAAGTTTACAAGACTTGTATGAAAACACAGAAGAAGTGTATCTCGTATGTTTGTTGGCAGACACTGAAGATGTCCGTTTCAACAAAGCAGTAGAAAAAAAATTGGAAGGATGCTATGAATGAAGAAATTAAGGCCATCGAACGCAATGATACTTGGGAACTAGTAGAGTTACCAAAAGGAAGTCAAACAATTGGTGTGAAGTGGGTGTTCAAGAAAAAGATAAATGCACAAGGTGAAATTGAAATATACAAGGCGCGACTTATGGAGAAAGGTTACAAGCAGAAAGAAAGAATCGACTATGACGAAGTGTTTACACCTATTACGAGAGTGGAGATAATTCGACTACTCATATCTCAAGCTGCTCAATACAAATGGCAAATATATCAGATGGATGTCAAGTCAGATTTTTTGAATGGCATGCTTGAAGAAGAAGTTTATGTCGAACAACCACCTGGATACATGCAATTCGAAAATAAAGGAAAGATGATAAAGCTAAAGAAGGCACTTTATGGGATGAAGCAGGCACCACGAGCATGGAATACACGAATTGACACATACTTCAAAGAAAATGGATTTCAGCAATGTCCCTACAAACATGCCCTGTATGTGAAGAATAAAAAAGAGAAAATATTGCTTATTGCTCTCTATTTCGATGACTTAATTTTCTTGGGCAACAATAATCAGATGATAGAAGAATTCAAAGGCACAATGGCACAAGAATTTGAGATGACTGACTTAGGCCTGATGAAATACTTTCTTGGTCTAGAGGTTCGACAAGAAGAAACAAGAATCTTCATCTCACAAGAAAAATATGCAAAAGATGTCCTAAAAAGATTTAAAATGGAAAGCTGCAATCCAATTTCGACACCAATGAAACCAGGAGAAAAGCTTTCGAAATTTGATGGGGGAGAGCGTGTCTAAGAAAACAAATTTCGAAGCTTGGTGGGAAGTCTTCGATATCTCACATGCATAAGGCCAGATCTTTCGCTGAGTGTTGGAATTGTGAGCCATTTCATGGAAGAACCAGTTTTTGCACACTGAAAAGCTCTAAAGAGAATCCTTCGACATGTCCATGGAACTGTGTCACTTGGAATGTTTTATTCAAAAGAAGAAAAATACAAGTTGACTGGCTACTCTGACAGCGATTGGTGTGGTGACATAGATGATCTAAAAAGCACTTTAGGATATGTGTTCTTCATGGGAAATAATGCATTCACCTGGCTGTCAAGGAAGCAACCCATAGTAACTCTTTCGACATGTGAAGCAGAGTATGTGGCAGCATCTTGGTGCATATGCCATGAAATATGGTTGAGAAGTTTACTGAGCAGGATGGAGTTGAAATAGGCGGATGCAAAAATAATTCAAGTCGACAACAAATCTGCAATTGAACTGGCGAAGAATCCAGTCAACCATGAAAGAATCAAACACATTGATGTTCGATTCCATTTTATTCGAGAACATGTGAAGGATGGAAGCATCAAACTGAAGCAAGTTGCAAGCAAGGATCAAGCAGCATACATTCTTACAAAACCATTGTCGAAGGAGCTATTCGACAAAGGCAAGAAAATGTTAGGCTTGACGGATCGAAGAAATATTTGAATTTATGCGGGAGTTTTGTTGGTTAAATTCAAATTTGCATTGGGTAGTGCAAAAGACAAATCTCTTTGGGCAGTGGAAATTTTATTCCTTAGGTACCTAGTAATAGTTAATGCTGTAACATTTAATATTCCATCTTGTGATCTCTATATAAATCACTTTGTATTCATATTAAAAGTCAGTTGGACATTTTATAAAAGAAAGCAAGTTTAAGTCCACTCCCATTTTCTCCTCAATTTCAGTGTTTCCTGAATCGCTTTTTGATCGAGTTAGTTCGTTTTCTTAGTTTTAGAGGTTCAATTTGTATTTTTATCTGAACAAGGTGATAAACGGTGACGAGGATAACGAGACAAAGTTTGTTGATGGAGTCGAAGACGAATCCATGAATGAGATTGTGATACGGTGGGAGAACTGACTTGAGGTTTTGCGTTTGTTTTCGCAAATGTTTCGGTTTAGCAAGAGTCGCCACCGACTTTTTATTTTATCCTAAGGAAAGGTTAAAAAGCACAGGAAAAACCTTTGAGATGTTTTCTTGGGTTCGGGGAGTAGATTATAGAAAGGGAAGGTATTAGCACCCTTTCTATCCATGGTTATCCATGGGCTCTTAGTTACTTTCTTAGATCACTTGCCTTTGCTTTTCAATTGTTTGAAATGGTGCTTTATGTGTGTGGTTTTGAAAATGTTTTGAAAAAGATGCCTTGTCTAGGCAACCATTGTAACAATTATTTACTCGAATGTTTTATAAAGGTGTTTGTCTTTTTGAAAAGATGTTTCAATGTTTTTGAAAGTTTGTTTTGAAATTGTGTTGTGGAGTGTGTTTGGAAAAATGGCAAGGATTTGTTTTGCAAGTTGGTCAAGTAACCATGAGCTATCTACCCTAAATTTCTCAAAGATCTTTCCTATGTTTTAACCCTTTTAACAGTATTGTTCCACCATTGTATTTGGTGGACAATCTTGTGTTAGGATGTGAACGGGACCGGCGCGGGTCATCGTTTAGACCATGAATGCAATAGTGCCAAGTGTCTTTGGCAATTTTTCTTTGAGGGACTTGATCATTTTTTAGGCAACTTGAGAAAGCGTCATCGAGGGACTATGATCATTTGATTTGTTTTTGTTTTGCCAAAGACACTCAACATGCAACATGGCCCATTTTTGAAGGCAACAAGTGGAGTAACCCTAGGGGTGCAAGTGTGCACTGTGTGGTCCATTTTCATGCTTTTTTTTGTCTTTCGTATTAGTCAAGCTATTTGTTATTTGATTTGCATACAAACCCTAAGTCTATCATGGCATAATTTGAAAGCTTTTAAATGCGGAAATTTAAAGTTCTAAATTATTACAACATGATTATGGGGGTCGAGGTACAAATGTTTGAATGGGGGGATATTTGGCAAGAAATTAAATCTAAAGCTATTACATCCATATTGAATATACAAATATTTAATTGTACAATATCTAAATAAATATAATAAATATGCAAAAATGTATTATGCACAAAAATGATTTTTTAATGTATGTGAAAGTGTTTTTCAATATGAAATATAAACAAAAAATAAAAAGGTCAAATTTTGAATATTTTTATGGTTTAGGGCAAAACCCTAGTTTTTGAATAAATAGTATTTATTTATTAATTATATACAATATTTGTATATTAATTTATAAAAAAGAAGTATATTGTAAAAAAACTATTTTTTAGTGTCATATATTAATAAAAATAAAAATGTATTATTTCTATATTTTTGTCCTAAATATCTAATAAAATATACAAGTATTTATATATTATATTAAATATACTAAATATATACAAGAATAAAAATATTAATTATTTACAAAAAAAAAGTATATTTTAGAAAATGTTTTCAAAATGTAAACAAAAAATAATAACTAAAAAATATTTATTTTGTATTATTTTTAGGGTTTTAAATAAAAAGGTTTTTATATTTATTTACATACATATATTAAATAAAACAAATAAATGCCAAATAAATGCAAAAAAGGGTGGAAAAATATTTTTGATATTTTTTTATATTTGAGAAAAAAATAATAAGTCAGACTCAAAAATAAAAAATCAAAAATGCTAAATATATCACACAATGGGCCAGGGGGTGTAATTTGGAAAAGGGGGTGCAAAGAGCAGGACTGACTCAGGCCCAGCCCAAGCCAGTCATCTTCAACCTTCAGCATTGTTTGAACATCAAAAACGCGCGCTTCTTGTACAACAGCTAACTCCTGATTCCTTGACTTTCATGCAAAACTCATAACACCAATATTATAGAGCATCAAGAGACGAATCCAGACATATAAAACACTTGACCTAACTCTAAGAAACGAAAGAGAATTTCTTCATCCCCAATTTCTGACCTAATTTTTTTTCAATGTTCATGGCCAAAATTCTCACAGCATACTCAATATAAATGAAAAGTAAATACATGGATGGCTTCAGGGCTATGAGTAGAGCATGTTTCATTCACAAACCTAAGCCTAACTCTTCCTAGATTGAGAGATAGAAGTTCATGTTTTTACCTGTTTCAGCTTGAGTCGTGTACAGCAATGTGGCCAATTTCAATGGAGTTTGAGCTTTTGTACAGCTTGCCTGAAGTCCGAGGATGCTTCTCCAACACCTAGCTTGCTTTGATACTCTCTGAATCGTGCTATGGAAGTTCACCTGCAAAACTGAAAAGTGAAAATGGTAAGTGATGTTAGGGGTGTTACAGTTTGTATCTAGGGCTTGGGATAGTTCCAATGGATGATATAGAATGTATTTGAACTGGTTTTGGCCAAAGTGCACGAGTGGAATGGATTGTGGAAGTCAAGTTGCAGAACTTGCTCTGTTTCTGCAGCAAGAGGGTGTTTTGGTGTATGAGGAGGTTTGAGAGGTAGTTCAGTCGTGCTTTAGGCTTTCTTGGATGTATGAAAGATGTTTGCAAAGTTTCTGGTTGACTGTGTTGACAGGAATGAGAGATGGAGAGTTTTTGCAAGCTTTCTTCTCTTGTAAGCAAGGAAATGTCAACTTGTGATATAGGCCTGTCCAATGTCCTCAAGCATGCTGCACACTTTGCTCTTGATCAGTGGGATTTGCCTACCAACTCTTGCCTCAAAGATCTGGCTTGTACCTCAAAGATCATGAACTTGACATAAAGCATTACTTTTCAAAAATGGCAAAGTTGCTTTTTCTAATTATGGATTAGTTCTTTGTGTAATGACCAAATGCATAAAACAATGCTTGAACACAATGGTTAGGCATTTAATTATGGAGCGCAAACTTGGTTTAGAGGCCTGCAAGCAAGTACCAAGCATGCTGATTTGAAAATGGAACTTGTATGAACATGCATTTGGTTATGAACAAAAGTGAATTTTGCCCAACTTTGCAAATTCGATTCTCCCTAACCACAAGGGTGTTTGAGAAGTTCTTGGACAATTTGGAAAGCTTGGAATGTGTACTACAATCCATCTTTGTAATGCAAATTGAAACTCCGAGTGGAAGCATGTGAAAAATAGCCATGAAGTTGGACAAAAATCCTGCTTAGAATAGGTCAAAATTTCTCTAAGTTAAAAATGTTTTGCACCCTTGTTCCAAAAATCATAACTTGAGCTACAAGATTCCTTTGAGAAAACTTTGTGAATCAAAGTTGTAGATTTTGCAATGGAATACAACTTTCATGTTTTGAGTTTGGTTTGAATCCATTTTCATCTTGGTGGAAAAATGGGACAAAGTTAGGAAAAAATAAGGAAGTTTCATAACTTAGAAAAACTCTAAGTTATGAAATTTTCTCATCTTAAACCCTAATTTGCAATTTTGGGTTTCTTGATGAACAAGTTTCATAATTTTACATGTCTTGATGAAAAATGAATCTTGGCACTTGATTTTTACCAAAAAGTCAAAGTTTGACTTTTCAGTATACAGTCAAATTTTGATCAGTTGACTGAAAAATTCATCTGTCAATCCTGTGCATTTGGGATTTTTTTGAACTTGTTGAATGTGTCAAGATAATTCCATTGAGTCCTTGAGTCCATATGTGAGCTTGGTTTGCCATTGGTTAGGTCAAACAGTCAAAAGTTGCCTTTGTGCAGTCAAAACCCTAAAAATGACCATTTTGCCCTTTTGGTGATCTGATCAAATTTCTTGTGGAATTGTGATCCAAACCTGACCAAATGGTTCATATGAGTTCATTATGTTGATGTGGGTCAAAAATCATGAAGTTTGATTGTCAATTGACCACAGTTGACTTTTCCCTAATACAACTGATTTCTAGGTCAATTGTCCAATTGACTGGGCCAAGATTGGAATCAAGGCTTGAAACTTGGTATGGATAAACTTGTAAGTTCAACATGAAGCATGAAAGTCACTTTGGGCATTTTAGGTCAAAACATCCCTGTGCAAACTCAAACCCTAATTTGAGTCAACGGTGCAAGGAGGGGTCTTGAGCAGAGCAAACCCTAACTTGGTCTTGAGCTCCAAGAGTCTTGTGGTGAGAAAATGTTGATGAAATGAGAGGGAAAATTTTGGGGTACAACAGTTGCCCCTGTTCAATCTTCTTGCACCTGAAGAGTTAGATTGGCAAGTTTGCCTTTCACGTCTCGAAGGTAAAAGGAGATTGGACACTAGAGTGCCCTTAAATTTGCACTCGTCAAAGCATGGGTGCGGGAATGTGCTTAAAGATGCCATTTAGAGATGGGCTTGAAGATGCCATCTGGAGATGTGACAGAATCTTGTCGGGGATGGGCTTAAAGATGCCATCTAGAATGTTCGTTGAACTGCAGGTCATTGATGAGTGAGTGAGTATCAGAAAGGTATCCATGTTTTGGAACATCTCTGGACTGGGGACCTTGAATAAGCAATGGATTGACATCCGTGTTTGGAGAATACATAAACTGTTTTCAGAGATCTTGGATCTGAACAAGCGATAGGTTAACATCCGTGTCTGGAGAACCCGTAAACTGTTTTCAGAGGTCTTGAAGTTGAATAAGCAATAGATCAGCATCCATGTTGGGAAGCGTCCGTAAACTGTTTTCAAAAGTTGAGTCTGAACAAGCGATAGATTAACATCCGTGTTTGGAGAATCTGTAAACTGTTTTCAGAAGTTGAAGAATCTGAACAAGCGATAGGTTAACATCCGTGTTTGGAGAACCCGTAAACTATTTTCAGAGGTCTTGGAGTTGAATAAGCAATAGATCAGCATCCATGTTGGGAAGCGTCCGTAAACTGTTTTCAAAAGTTGAGTCTGAACAAGCGATAGATTAACATCCGTGTTTGGAGAATCCGTAAACTGTTTTCAGAAGTTGAATAATCTGAACAAGCGATAGGTTAACACCCGTGTCTGGAGAACCCGTAAACTGTTTTCAGAGGTCTTGAAGTTGAATAAGCAATAGATTAACATCCATGTTGGGAAGCGTCCGTAAACTGTTTTCAAAAGTTGAGTCTGAACAAGCGATAGATTAACATCCGTGTCTGGAGAATCCGTAAACTGTTTTTAGAGGTCTTGAAGTTGAATAAGCAATAGATCAGCATCCATGTTGGGAAGCGTCCGTAAACTATTTTCAAAAGTTGAGTCTGAACAAGCGATAAATTAACATCTGTGTCTGGAGAGTCCGTAAACTGTTTTCAGAGGTTGAAGAATCTGAACAAGCGATAGGTTAACATCCGTGTCTGGAGAACCCGTAAACTGTTTTCAGAGGTATTGAAGTTGAATAAGCAATAGATCAACATCCATGTTGGGAAGCGTCCTTAAACTGTTTTCAAAAGTTGAGTCTGAACAAGCGACAGATTAACATCCGTGTTTGGAGAATCCGTAAACTGTTTTCAGAAGTTTGAAGCTTATTAATCTTATCCTGAAAAGGGTAAAATATTAGCTGAAACACGAAGTTATGTTGCATGAAATGTATGATGCAATATATGTTATATCAATGTTTATGATATGAATGTAATGAATGCGCATGTAAGCTGATGAGCTGTCTTGCTGAGGATAGATGAATCATAGATAATAGAATCTTGACTGCTGCCGGGGAAAGTGAATCCTTGACTGCTGCAGGGAATTGCAAGAACCTTTGATTGCTGAAGTTGAGACACCCTTGTTGACTGCTGACTGCTTGGGGAACAAGATCTTCAATTGTTGAGGGATCTTAGGACCACTGCTGGGGATTGGAATTCCTTGGTGACTTGTAGGGAACGAGAATTATGATGATCTCTACTGGGGAGTCCAGATCCTGGTAGGCTTAAGCTGGAGAAGTAAAATTGAGAATCTTCAATCTGATGGGAAGTATCTCTGTGGGTAGAAGGTTCACTAGTCTGGTTCCGCTGGGCACTGATAGTTGGAAGTTTTAGCTCTGCTGGGGATTGATAGTTTTGGCTTCAACTGGGGATAGGATTTTCAGATTCTTAAGGCTCCACTGGGGATACTGAAACTTAACTCTGAGGGGAATTAAGTTCTGGAAGGCTCTCTTAGCTGGGGAAATCAGTTTTGAGAAAGCTTTTGTTTTGTTGAGGATCCTGAAGTTTAATCTTCTGTTTGGGGAATTAAGTTCTGGATTTTGACTTTGTTAAGGAATTTGGAGTTAAATTCTGCTAGGGATTCCTTCTTGAAAGGGCATCAAGATAATCTATATGTACCTTCAACCTATCAGTAATCATCTTTTCCTGATTTGTAAGAAAATGATTATGTTCAAATGCATATGCCTATTTAACAAAACATTGGACGTTTCTCAAATAAAACATAAGTGTAAAAAAGAAAAGGAAGACAAAGCAAATTTCTGTATTGGGAAAAGTATTTGTATTAACTTTTTATGAGTATCTTTGTACAAATGAGACAGGCATCCTAGTAAGAGGATGTTGTCGTAAAAAATTGAAAATTTATACAAAATAAAGATGGCTATGTGAAACAATTTCATGGGATTCCATTATGTTATAGCCTTCACAACTCTGAATATCTTGTCCATTCACTGCTTCGTCCGCCGATGATTGGATTGATCAGAAGTTCGGAGCTTGTTGATGAAGAGATTGTTCCTTAAAGTGATCGGACGAGACATAGTCATACGCTTTAATTCCCTAACTTTTTCCTGGATCGCCCTTTCGGGTTTTCAATCCACCGGGAAACCCTTTTTTGCCCAAGTCGCCCTTTCGGGTTTTCAACTTGCCGGGTGTACAAATTTTTTTTTGTTTTATCCCTAATTTTTGCCTGAACCGCCCTTTTGGGTTTTCGGTTCACCGGGATGCCCATTTTTGCCCAAGTCGCCCTTTTGGGTTTTCGACTTGTCGGGTGATTTTATGCGTAGTATCTTTTGATTATGTCTGCGTTTGCAGGGTGCGGCAAATCGCCGCCGTCCATGGTGGTCAGAATCATTGCACCACCAGAAAATATGCTCTTGATTACAAACGGTCCTTCGTAAGTAGGAGTCCATTTGCCCCTGGGATCACTTTGCAGCAAGATAATCCGCTTGATTACAAGATCTCCGACTTGGTATACTTGACGTCTGACTTTCTTGTTGAAAGCCTTGATCATCCGTTTTTGATACGTCTGACCATGGCAAACAGTAGTGAGTCGCTTTTCATCAATCAAATTGAGTTGATCAAGTCGGGTCTGAATCCAATCGTCTTTATTTAAACCAGCGTCCTTCATAATCCTTAAAGAAGGAATCTAAACTTCCATGGGTAGGACAGCTTCCATGCCATATACCAAAGAAAATGGGGTTGCCCCTGTTGAAGTACGTGTCGTGGTACGATATCCATGCAGAGCAAACAGTAACATCTCATGCCAGTCCTTGTAGGTGACTGTCATTTTCTGAATGATCTTCTTGATGTTTTTGTTCGCAGCTTCAACAGCACCGTTCATCTTCGGCCGATAGGGAGACGAATTGTGATGATAAATCTTGAATTGTTCGCATAGAGAGGTGATCATAGTATTATTCAAATTTGTACCGTTGTCTGTGATGATCCTGTCGGGGACACCATACCGGCATAAGAGGTTCTGCTTGATGAAGCGGGCAACCACATTCTTTGTAACAGAGGCAAAGGAAGCTGCTTCGACCCACTTGGTGAAGTAATCAATAGCCACCAGGATGAAGCGATGTCCATTGGATTTCGTGGGCTTGATCTCTCCAATCATGTCAATGCCCCACATTGCGAATGGCCAAGGATCTGTCAAAATGTTGAGAGGAACATGAGGAATATGAATCTTGTCGGCGTAGATCTGACATTTGTGGAAAGTACGGGAATGTTGATGGCAGTCAGCTTCCATAGTAGAGCAGTAATAGCCTGCCCTTAGAATCTTTTTAGCCATCGTATGTCCACTCAAGTGGGTGCCAAATGTGCCGCTGTGTATCTCAGTCATGATCAACTCTGCTTTAGCTTTGTCTACACATCAGAGTAAAACACAATCATGGCTGCGTTTGTAGAGGATGTCGTTGCTCAGGAAGAACTTGGCAGCAAATCTCCTTAGGAACTTCTTGTCATTTACGGAAGCTCCTTCGGGATATTCTCTAGTCTGGAGATACCTTTTGATTTCGTGAAACCAGGGTCGTTCTACTACTTCTTTGGTATTAATCTCATGACAATGCGCAGGTTCATCCATTCGCTCGATGGTGATTTGGGGAGCCTCGTTATCCCAATTGAGTTTAAATATGGAAGACATTGTAGCCAGAGCATCTGCTAGCTGATTCTCTTCTCGCGGGAAATGCTCGAAGGTGATTTGCTCAAAATGAGGCAACAATGTCAGGACATGTTCTTTGTATGGGATAATATTAGGATGCTTGGTATCCCACTCTCCTTTGATTTGACTGATAACCAAAGCCGAGTCCCCAAATACGATCAAAGATTTGATCCCCAGGTCTATAGCAGCCTTGAGACCAAAGATGCAAGCTTTATATTCGGCCATGTTATTGGTACAACTGAAACAAAGTCGGGCCGTGAAAGGTGTATGGCAACCTTCCGGGGAAATGAGTACCGCACCGATACCGTTTCCAAGTGCATTTAAAGCACCATCAAAGTACAGGGTCCATCGTGATCCATTTTCAGGTCCGTCATACAGTGCGTTACCTTCAACGTTGTCCAAATTCATGATGTCCTCGTCCGGGAAGTCAAATCTCATGGATTGATAATCTTCAATAGCTTGATGAGCTAGATGGTCAGCTAGTACACTCCCCTTTATAGCTTTTTGGGTAGTATACTGGATGTCATACTCAGTCAGGATCATCTGCCATCTAGCGAATCTTCCAGATAAAGCAGGCTTCTCGAAGATATACTTGATAGGATCTATTTTGGAAATCAACAGAGTGGTATGAGTCAACATATACTGTCTTAGTCGGCGAGCAGCCCATACCAAAGCGCAGCAAGTTTTCTCGAGCAGTGAGTAGCGTGTCTCACAGTCGGTAAACTTTTTGCTAAGGTAATAAATGGCATGCTCTTTTCGACCAGACTCGTCATGTTGGCCCAGTACGCACCCCATTGAGTTGTCCAAAACAGTCAGATACATGATCAGCAGCCTTCCTTCAACGGGTGGCATCGGAATAGGAGGTTCTAGAAAATACTCCTTGATCTTATCAAAAGCAGCTTGGCAATCGTCGTTCCACTCGACTACCTGATCTTTCTTCAATAGTTTGAAAATTGGCTCACAGGTAGACGTCAGATGAGAGATGAATATGGCAATATAGTTCAAGCGCCCCAAGAACCCTCTAACCTCCTTTTCAGTACGGGGGGCAGGCATTTCTTGTATAGCCTTTAATTTTACTGGATCGACCTCAATGCCTTTGTTGCTGACAATAAATCCTAGAAGTTTACCAGACCTAACTCCAAAAGTGCACTTACTTGGATTCAGCCTGAGCTTGTACTCCTTCAACCCGGCGAACAGCTTCTGCAAATGTTCAAGGTGTTCCTCCTCTGTTTGTGATCGAGCTATCATGTCGTCTACGTAAACTTCGATCTCATGATGTATCATATCATGAAATAAAGCTACCATGGCGCGTTGATAAGTTGCCCCTGTGTTCTTCAGTCCGAACGGCATCACCTTGTAGCAGAAGGTACCCCATTGTGTAACAAAGGTTGTTTTCTCCATGTCCTCGGGGGCCATTTTGATCTGGTTGTAGCCCGAGAATCCGTCCATGAAGGAAAACACTTTGTGCTGAGCTGTGTTGTCAATCAAAATGTCGATATGCGGTAGCGGAAAATCATCTTTAGGGCTAGCCTTGTTCAAATCCCGGTAGTCCACACACATTCTGACCTTGCCGTCTTTTTTAGGTACTGGCACAATGTTAGCAACCCATTGTGGATAGGATGTAACTGCCAGAAAACCAGTGTTGAATTGCTTCATTACTTCAGCTTTAATCTTCTCAGACATGTCGGGCCTCATTCGGCAGACTTTTTGCTTGACCGATGGACAATCCTCTCTTGTAGGGAGACGGTGAACCACGATATCTGTGTCTAAACCCGACATGTCTTCATAAGACCAGGCGAAGATTTCAACGTATTCATTCAACAGCTGTATTAAGCGCTCCTTGACACTTGGTTCCAGATTGGCACCCACTTGTACTTCCTTCCGGTCTTCCTCTGTTCCTAAGTTGACAGTTTCCAACAACTATTCATGAGGCAAGATGGCCCTTTCTTCTTGCTGTAGAAGTCTGGCTAGCTCTCCCGATACTTCACAATCTTCGTCGTCTTCGCACTCAGCCTGATTGACCAAATTTTTAGAGTTATTGAAGGATACAACAGAATAGTCACCCATGGAATCCGGAGTGGATGGGTACCTGCATTTGTGAGTGTGGGTGTGTGTAAGGGATAGCCATCCTTAAACAAACAAAAATGCAAAAGGAAAGAAAATGAACACAGCAGTTTATAGGTGAAAAACGTCCAATGATTCATTAAACATGGCATATGATTATGAAGGAAAATCAAGCCCTTACAAATGGACCTACATACCCGGGCAAGGCATGAGGTGAAAAATAGTGTGCAGATTGTTTAAAAGTAATTATTACAGACCAACAGGAAATGTTCGAAAGATAAATTACTGAGTAATGAAAGTAATGGGGACGAAGTCTTTTTCCTCCCAGTTATGTAGTCCCCCTTCGATGGTTGGGAAGATCCAATCTTCAATGTTGGCCTCTTCGTCTTCGTCTTCCAAAGCATTGATTCCATGAGGAGAAATCTTGATGGGTGTTCTTTCAATTTTTGAGCGACGCATAGCTTTTTGCCCCGCAACGGTAAATCCCAACCCAAACTTGTAAGTCTTGTGAGGAATATCAGGCAACTTTCCCCATGTTGAGCTCTTTCCCTCCTTCATTGCAGCCTTTGCGTCTTTCAAAGATGCCATCCTGGCCACCTGCTTGGGTACCTCAGCTACTGCTTTTGCTACTGCAACCTCGGGAGCAACTTCCTCAAAGTGTTGGAACGGTGTCTCGATGAATTCGCCCTCCACTTCTACATACCGAAAGGAGTTCAGGTGACTGATCATATATTCCTCCTCACCGTGTACATTTATGATTTTTCCCTTAACAGGGTATTTCAACATCTGATGCAGAGAGGAAGTGACTGCCCCAGCATTATGTATCCATGGCCTCCCTAGCAAGCAAGAGTATGACGGACGGATGTCCATCACATAGAAGGTTGAGTGGAACACTTCAGTGCCTACCTTGATGGGAATTTCGACCTCCCCATGCACCATTCTTTTAGACCCATCAAAGGCCCTGACAATGATATTACTTGGTTTCAGCTCCAAGCCTTCGCAATCCAACCGGTCGAGAGCCTTCTTAGGCAGCACATTTAGAGAAGAACCAGTATCGACCAAGACATGGGCGAGAGTAGTTCCTCGACATTCAACTGACACATGCAATGCATCATTGTGCTTTCTTCCTTTCGGATTCAGGTCAGCATCAGAGAAACCCAGGCCGTTGTCTGCGGTAAGGCTGGCTACACAATCCTGGAATTGATCGGCGGAGGTTTCCTGGGGCACATGGGCTGTCTTCAAAAACCTTATCAAAGCTTTGGCATAAGCCTCCGAACAAAGCAGCAAAGCTAGCATGGAGATCTTCGAGGGGGTTTTCCCCAGTTGCTCTACAACGTCATAATCACTTTTCTTTATTATTTTCAGAATCTCCTCCATTTCTTTCTTAGAGGTTTCGGGGATGACCAATGGCTGAGCCCTCGTCCTGATGAGCTCATCTTGGATCCCTTTCCCCTTATCAGCAAAAGTAGGAGGGACAACCACATGAGTAACAACTTCTTCAATCAACGGAGTTCTTGCAAAAAGTTTTATCGATGCAGGAGTAACCTTGGGAACAACTGAGGGTCCAAAGATTGCCTTTGGAGGGGCAATCTCTGGAGAGAAAATTCTCCCACTTCGGGTAATCTTGCTCGTACCGGAAATGTTTCCAATGTCGGTAGTCTCTTCGTCAGAGCTTTCTTCAGTTATCTCAACTTGTTTAACACCATGGTAGTAGATTTCTCCACCATAATTCCATGGTATTGATTTGTCAGATTTGCAGGGGACAGGCCCAGGCATGGTTATTTTCAGAGGAACAATCTTCGTAGCGAATGTAATCTTAACAGGCTTTTTAGGGACCTTGGAAAGATTGGTGGAAATGGTGATTATTGAAACATCTTCGATAGGGGTTGGAGTAGCAGGAATCTTTTCGAAAAGAATTTGTTGGCTGTCCATTAGGCCTTGGATGCCTATCTTCAGCAATGGACAGTCGATTGGTAGGGAGGAACAACAGTAGCAGTCTTCTTTACATCCCGGGAAAATCCCAGCTTTCAACAGATTCAACTTGATTGTTAGTAGTGGAGTTACCAGATCATCAACAGCAGCAACATACAGATCTTCTTCAATAGCATGGACATTGCCACCATGCTTTGGCATCGGAGCGGATATTACATTCAGCTTCTCTGGAGCGTCGAACTCAACCTCTTTTGCATTTATCAAGTCTTGAATTTTATGCTTAAGCGCCCAGCAATCGTTGGTGTCGTGTTCGATGCTGTCAGAATGATAGACACATTTAGCATTGGGATGATAATGCGGGGAGTTGTATTCACATTTTTTGGTGCCTCTTTGATATTGGCGAGATTCAGCTTCAACAAATGGGGAAGAACTTATGCGGGCGTCATATTGATGCGGGTGAACTGTCGTTGTGGCCGTTCTCCCCACTGCTGTTTAGGTCTGGACTGATTGTTACGAGGCTGATCATTCGATGAATTTTGAATCATCACGGCCCCCACAGTCGGCCGGCGCTCAGTTCTTCCCGATCCTTTTTGAGAGTACACAACAGCTGCTTCCTTCTTGGCCGGAAATGATTTCTTAACAGTTGTGGAGGCAGAGACATCCCTTTGGATCTTTCCACTCTTAATACCAACTTCCACCCGTTCGCCAGTCAGAATCAATTCAGTAAACCCTGCGGAAGAGCTCCCGATCAAATGGTTGAAGAAAGGGCCAGATAGGGTCCCCGAGAACATATCAACTAGTTCCCTATCTGAAAGAGGTGGCTGCACTCTTCCGGCCAAGTCGCGCCATTTCTGGGCGTATTCTTTGAATCCCTCATTTGAGGCCATCCCCATACTCTGTAGCTGAGTACGGGTTGGCGCCAAGTCAGCGTTATATTGATACTGGCGAAAAAAAGCAGCTGCCAAGTATTCCCAGTTATGCACTTCTGACCTCTCAAGCTGGTAAAACCAGTCTAGCTGTGTATCAGACAAGCTGTCCTGAAAGAAGTGTACCCAAAGATTTCTGTCGGATGTATGAGGTTGAATTCTTCTGACATATGACCTCAAGTGCATCTTCTGGCAAGACAGCCCGTCATATTTTGCAAAAATTGGCACCTTAAACTTTGGAGGGATCACAATCCCAGCAATCAATCCCAATTCTTCAAAATCTAGCCCAGGAACCCTTTGCAGCTCCATAGCTGCCAGTCTATCCTCCAGGTTTTTGTATTTGTCGTCCGCTGGCGGGTATTGCTGCTCTGAATAGTCTTCATCTTCCTCAACCTCTTCCTCTCCAGCCTCGGACTCAGAAGGTAATGCAGCTCCTTTTCCCTTACCGGTCCCCTCATCAGATGTGGAGGGAAATTTAAGAACTCTCCTAGCTTCATTCTCAAATCTTCTTCCCAGTGTAGCCACCCCAACTCTTTTCTTCTTCTTCTTTCCTTTTTCTTGCTCTTTATTCCCTAATAGTGCTTTAAGATCCTCCTGACCCTTTGCTAAGGTCATTAGGAGCTGTTGAAACTGAGAGTTTTGTGACTGCATATCTTTGACCGTCTGTTCGAGATCCATCTTACTGAAATAAACAGCAGAGAGATAAGGAAACCTGGTGTGGAGACCTGTTTATGCATATGATGAATGATATGTTTATTCATGCAATGCATTCAAGGATTTAGAAATTCAAAATTGTTGCAAACAAAAAGAACACACGTCATATTAATAAGAAATAATTTTGTCAGTACATAAATGCCCCATGGGCCAAATATTACAAAAATTTCTTAAGGTAAAAATATGTTGCGCATCCTCTTTGGTGAGATGTAAGTGTTGAGGGTCTCCTCCTCGTGAAGTCGGCGGGTAAGCTCCAAAACCCTCTTCTCACTGGCGTAGAAGCTGGCTTCAAAAGTATCACTTTCTTCCTTGAGTTGGATCCAACTCTTCTGCATTTCCTCCCATGATGTTGGCATGTCAGGATGTAGGATGGTGTAGGGAACCTCTCCTTCCTTAACAGGCTCTTTAATCAAAGGGAGAATGTGAGGGTAAGACATCATAAGACTCTGGGCACGGGTTCGTACCCACTTGAGATAAGGCTCAAGAGGGATGGAGTTCTTGTGCCCCAGTGTACTGCTGTCTACCTTGTTAGGCATCCTCCAAGCTCTGATGAATCTTTGGCGAAGTCCTTGCGCATCGTTACCGAAGTCAAAAACTAGGTCAGGAATCAGCATGTCATGAGGGCCATCCCTCCGTGCATAACCAAATTGTCTTAAAGCTAGACAGGAGTTGTAGGTAATGCCTCCCCTAATGCCAAGTAATGGAACATTAGGGAACTCACCACAACGATCGATGATGATGACATTTTCTCTGGACCGAGAACACCAATGTACATCAGAATGTGTGAGGGTCATCAACCGTTGTGACCACCTTAAGCCTTGCTCATTCTTCAAAACAGATTGTGGAAGGTGAGAAATAAACCACCTTGCAAGGAGAGGAGTACAGCACATGAGAACACCTCTTTTCCTCATTGTTCGTGTGTAAAATGAGTGGAGGATGTCCCCAAGCAATGTAGGTATGGGATTCTTGGATAGGAAAATCTTGACAACATTTACATCTATAAGTTGGTCAGGATTTGGGAATAAGACCAACCCATAAATGAGGAGTGCCACAATCTCCTCAAAGGCTTGCAGATCCAGGGAATTCCAACACTCTTGTGCCTTCTCAAACAAGAATTTTGCCAAGAAGCCTTTGACACCACTTCTAGTCTCCCAATGCCCCTTGATGTCAGATGGTTGCAAGTGTAGTGCTTGAGCAACATCTTCAGGATTTGGTTCTTTTTCTGTACCATTGTAGGGTAGTTGATTAAGAATAGGAATTCTCAGGAGTTGAGAAAATTCCTCCAAAGCAGGCCCCAATTGGTAGTCGGGGAATGTGAAATAGTGGTGAAGGGGGTCAAAGAACTGGAACAACACTTTCACCATGTCTTCTTAAATGTTGGTGTTGACTAGGTTGAGAAGTCTACCATGTCTTTCACTAAAGAGAGAGCTTTCTGGAGTTCTGGATGTAAGCTCCTTGAGTTGAGGAGGGATTCTCACAAGGTTGACTTGGATAGTTTTCCTGCAAAGAATTTCCATGACCTACAAAACAAGAACAAAGATGAAGATCCAAACCCTTGAAATGGTCAGTGGATGCATATGATGCTTTATGATGTTCATGATGTATGCACAAACATATGTACAAGCAAGTCACACAAAACCCTAGTTTCAGGCTTGCACGAGGTTTCATAGGTAAGTACCCTCTTGAGTGTAGTTGGCTTAAAAACCTGTCCTATAAATAGTAACCAGATTCTAAGGAGCTCAATATCACTGGATTATTTTCTATGTTCATTGTTTTGGTTTAGCCACTTAACTGGCGACCAAAATATTCCAAGAAAACAACCCTCAATGAGTGTAGTATCGAGTATCTACCAACTTCGGACTGCACCAAAGCCGGTCATCTCACTACCCCTAATAAAAGGCCAAGATGGTCAAGTAAGGTTCTAGGTCATTAGTGCTTAGTGACATCACTCAGCGGCCCCGTACTCTCCTTGATTGAACTCAAGGGTTACCGGTACTCACAAATATGTCGCACTAATATAGTTATTGCTTTGACCGTGTCGGTATACCCCGCACAGTTTCTACAACGTATTGCTATCTATGAATGTTTCCCCGAATCCGGGTGTAGGATTTCAAGCCCAAACAAGAGAACCAAAATGTAAAGCAATCAAAGCAATCAATTAGTCATGCAAAAGGGTGATCTAAGCCCTAAGGTTACTCCACTTTTAAAATTTTCCCCAGCAGAGTCGCCAGTTCTGTGATATGGTGGGAGAACTGACTTGACTTTTTATTTTATCCTAAGGAAAGGTTAAAAAGCACAGTAAAAACCTTTGAGATGTTTTCTTGGGTTCGGGGAGTAGATTATAGAAAGGGAAGGTATTAGAACCCTTTCTATCCATGGTTATCCATGGGCTCTTAGTTACTTTCTTAGATCACTTGTCTTTGCTTTTCAATTGTTTGAAATGGTGCTTTGTGTGTGTGGTTTTGAAAATGTTTTGAAAAAGATGCCTTGTCTAGGCAACCATTGTAACAATTCTTTACTCGAATGTTTTACAAAGGTGTTTGTCTTTTTGAAAAGATGTTTCAATGTTTTTGAAAGTTTGTTTTGAAATTGTGTTGTGGAGTGTGTTTGGAAAAATGGCAAGGATTTGTTTTGCAAGTTGGTCAAGTAACCAAGAGCTATCTACCCTAAATTTCTCAAAGATCTTTCCTATGTTTTAACCCTTTTAACAGTATTGTTCCACCATTGTATTTGGTGGATAATCTTGTGTTAGGATGTGAACGGGACGGGCGCGGGTCATCGTTTAGACCATGAATGCAATAGTGCCAAGTGTCTTTGGCAATTTTTCTTTGAGGGACTTGATCATTTTTTAGGCAACTTGAGAAAGCGTCGTCGAGGGACTATGATCATTTGATTTGTTTTTGTTTTGCCAAAGACACTCAACATGCAACATGGCCTATTTTTGAAGGCAACAAGTGGAGTAACCCTAGGGGTGCAAGTGTGCATTGTGTGGTCCATTTTCATGATTTTTTTTGTCTTTCGTATTAGTTAAGCTATTTGTTATTTGATTTGCATACAAACCCTAAGTCTATCATGGCATAATTTGAAAGCTTTTAAATGCGGAAATTTAAAGTCCTAAATTATTACAACATGATTATGGGGGTGGGGGTACAAATGTTTGAATGGGGGGATATTTGGCAAGAAATTAAATCTAAAGCTATTACATCCATATTGAATATACAAATATTTAATTGTACAATATCTAAATAAATATAATAAATATGCAAAAATGTATTATGCACAAAAATGATTTTTTAATGTATGTGAAAGTGTTTTTTAATATGAAATATAAACAAAAAATAAAAAGGTCAAATTTTGAATATTTTTATGGTTTAGGGCAAAACCCTAGTTTTTGAATAAATAGTATTTTTTATTAATTATATACAATATTTGTATATTAATTTATAAAAAAGAAGTATATTGTAAAAAAACTATTTTTTAGTGTCATATATTAATAAAAATAAAAATGTATTATTTCTATATTTTTGTCCTAAATATCTAATAAAATATACAAGTATTTATATATTATATTAAATATACTAAATATATACAAGAATAAAAATATTAATTATTTACAAAAAAAAGTATATTTTAGAAAATGTTTTCAAAATGTAAACAAAAAATAATAACTAAAAAATATTTATTTTGTATTATTTTTAGGGTTTTAAATAAAAAGGTTTTTATATTTATTTACATACATATATTAAATAAAACAAATAAATGCCAAATAAATGCAAAAAAGGGTGGAAAAATATTTTTGATATTTTTTTATATTTGAGCAAAAAATTATAAGTCAGACTCAAAAATAAAAAATAAAAAATGATAAATATATCACACAATGTGCCAGGGGGTGTAAATAGGAAAAGGGGGTGCAAAGAGCAGGACTGACTCAGGCCCAGCTCAAGCCAGTCATCTTCAACCTTCAGCATGGTTTGAACATCAAAAATGCGCGCTTCTTGTACAACAGCTAACTCCTGATTCCTTGACTTTCATGCAAAACTCATAACACCAATATTATAGAGCATCAAGAGACGAATCCAGACATATAAAACACTTGACCTAACTCTAAGAAACGAAGGAGAATTTCTTCATCCCCAATTTCTGACCTAATTTTTCTTCAATGTTCATGGCCAAAATTCTCACAGCATACTCAATATAAATGAAAAGTAAATACATGGATGGCTTCAGGGCTATGAGTAGAGCATGTTTCATTCATAAACCTAAGCCTAACTCTTCCTAGATTGAGAGATAGAAGTTCATGTTTTTACCTGTTTCAGCTTGAGTCGTGTACAACAATATGGCCAACTTTAATGGAGTTTGAGCTTTTGTACAGTTTGCCTGAAGTCCAAGGATGCTTCTCCAACACCTAGCTTTCTTTGATACTCTCTGAATCGTGCTATGGAAGTTCACCAGCAAAACTGAAAAGTGAAAATGGCAAGTGATGTTAGGGGTGTTACAGTTTGTATCTAGGGCTTGGGATAGTTCCAATGGATGATATAGAATGTATTTGAACTGGTTTTGGCCAAAGTGCACGAGTGGAATGGATTGTGGAAGTCAAGTTGCAGAACTTGCTCTGTTTCTGCAGCAAGAGGGTGTTTTGGTGTATGAGGAGGTTTGAGAGGTAGTTCAGTCGTGCTTTAGGCTTACTTGGATGTATGAAAGATGTTTGCGAAGTTTGTGTTTGACTGTGTTGACAGGAATGAGAGATGGAGAGTTTTTGCAAGCTTTCTTCTCTTGTAAGCAAGGAAATGTCAACTTGTGATATAGGCCTGTCCAATGTTCTCAAGCATGCTGCACACTTTGCTCTTGATGAGTGGGATTTGCCTACCAACTCTTGCCTCAAAGATCTGGCTTGTACCTCAAAGATCATGAACTTGACATAAAGCATTACTTTTCAAAAATGGCAAAGTTGCTTTTTCTAATTATGGATTAGTTCTTTGTGTAATGACCAAATGCATAAAATAATGCTTGAACACAATGGTTAGGCATTTAATTATGGAGCGCAAACTTAGTTTAGAGGCCTGCAAGCAAGTACTAAGCATGCTGATTTGAAAATGTAACTTGTATGAACATGCATTTGGTTATGAACAAAAGTGAATTTTGCCCAACTTTGCAAATTCGATTCTCCCTAACCACAAGGGTGTTTGAGAAATTCTTGGACAATTTGGAAATCTTGGAATGTGTACTACAATCCATCTTTGTAATGCAAATTGAAACTCCTAGTGGAAGCATGTGAAAAATGGCCATGAAGTTGGACAAAAATCCTGCCTAGAATAGGTCAAAATTTCTCTAAGTTAAAAATGATTTGCACCCTTGTTCCAAAAATCATAACTTGAGATACAAGCTTCCTTTGAGAAAACTTTGTGAATAAAAGTTGTAGATTTTGCAATGGACTACAACCTTCATGTTTTGAGTTTTGTTTGAATCCATTTGCATCTTGGTGAAAAAATGGGACAAAGTTAGGAAAAAATAAGGAAGTTTCATAACTTAGAAAAACTCTAAGTTATGAAATTTTCTCATCTTAAACCCTAATTTGCAATTTTGGGTTTCTTGATGAACAAGTTTCATAATTTGACATGTCTTGATGAAAAATGAATCTTGGCACTTGATTTTGACCAAAAAGTCAAAGTTTGACTTTTCAGTATACAGTCAAATTTTGATCAGTTGACTGAAAAATTCATCTGTCAATCCTGTGCATTTAGGATTTTTTGAACTTGTTGAATGTGTCAAGACAATTCCATTGAGTCCTTGAGTCCATATGTGATCTTGGTTTGCCATTGGTTAGGTCAAACAGTCAAAAATTGCCTTTGTGCAGTCAAAACCCTAAAAATGACCATTTTGCCCTTTTGGTGATCTGATCAAATTTCTTGTGGAATTGTGATCCAAACCTGACCAAATGGTTCATATGAGTTCATTATGTTGATGTGGGTCAAAAATCATGAAGTTTGACTGTCAATTGGCCACAGTTGACTTTTCCCCAATACAGCTGATTTCTAGGTCAATTGTCCAATTGACTGGGCCAAGATTGGAATCAAGGCTTGTAAGTTCAACATGAAGCATGAAAGTCACTTTGGGAATTTTAGGTCAAAACATCCTTATGCAAACTCAAACCCTAATTTGGGTCAACAGTGCAATGAGGGGTCTTGAGCAGAGCAAACCCTAACTTGGTCTTGAGCTCCAAGAGTCTTGTGGTGAGAAAATGTTGATGAAATGAGAGGGAAAATTTTGGGGTACAACAGAGATGATAAGGTTATGAGTGGCGGAACTTGATGCAAAGCAAAGTTTGAATCGAAGATAGTGAGGCGGAGAGATGAGATAGGACAGTTGTGTGTGGTGCGGATGAAGCCATGGTGTCGCGGTGGTGGATGAAACTGAAGAAGAAGGAGACGGTGAAGAGAAGAAATCGTGTCACTGTGAACAAAGTGAGAGAGGGAGTTGAGCGTGTTTTGAAAAGTTGAAGAGTCACATTAACTTGAACCCTAGCTTTCTCACCAAAATGACACCGTGTTCTGTTTTCATTTTTTAAAATTGTTTTTAGTTTCATTTTGATAAATCATAATATGTTAAAGTAATTGAAAGCTAAATGTTAGTGTTATTGATGTTGTTGGATCGAACCATACTCCCAGGGCCCGTTAATGCACTTTTTGGAAGCCAAAGCCTTGAACAAAAAAACTGATCTAGGCCATTCCTTGTTTTGGATGCACCTCATTTGCTTACCATGCACCACCTATGCAAGCCTTTCACCCACTTTCTCTTCTTTCATTTATGGACTTTAATGCGATTCAATTTACAAACCATTTCAAAACTAAAGCTGGAGAAGTAGTTATGTTCCCTTGTATTAGGAGTCATTTACTATCTAATCCCCAACAAGACACTCCAACAAATCCAAACCTTGTTGTCTCTTGGAATTTTCTCTTTAAAACCTTTTCAAAAGGGGCATGTTACTTTCGTTCTACCACAATATAGGTAACACGTGAGTCTCCACAAAATGAGCATCAACACATATTGCTAGAGCGTGAACATTAACATTTTCCACTAAAAACCACCAACAAATCAACATTTTTGAGAAGAAATACGGAGTTCTGATTTCTTCATTGCACTATGAGGATACATATGCATTGAGTTGCTAGACCTGGGCAAACTAAATAATAAAAAACTTTTAATTTTTCCTTAATCAATTCATTCATGCATTCCCTTAGAAAATAAGCTTTAGATAGACACATCCTTAGAAACAAACAACTGAAGTAGACATCGTTGAGTATAACGGATGTGAGAGGTGCTAATATCTTCCCCCTTGCATAACTGAATTTTGTACCCTTCTCTTGTTTGCGTTGACCATCTTATCATTCATTCTGTGTTTTCTCGATGTTTCTCCTTCCCTTTGGGATAAATAAAGTTTGATGGCAACTCTGCGGTTTTTTCGCGCTGCGGCAACTGGCGACTTTGTTGGGGAAAGGAAAGTCAATCCTAGATTTGTTTATTTATTTCTTTGGGTGTTTATTTATATGCTTTACCTGCTCTATTTATCATATTCATTTAAATCCATTGCATTTTATTATTCACATATTCTGGATATATGATGTTTTGTTCTCTGTGGGATGGGTGATACTATTGAGAGATAAGCCAATTACCCAGGCTTGAGTTACACACAGGATAAAGTGGATAGTCATTACGCCCACTGGGTGCAAACCCTACTAGCGCGATCGTGTGAGACACACTCATAAGAGGTTCATTTCAGGATGTTATCGTCATGCGTGTTTTCGTTCTGATGATATATTTCCACGTGGACTTACGACTCTGGGAACCTTTTAGGTACCACCTTCAAGACTATAACCCACCTGTGAGAGGGAAAACTCCCCCGTTTACAACTTCTGGCCTAATCCCAAACCAATGCTACTTTTACCTAGGTTCTCCCTAGATATAAGAAATCTCCATCCCACTTCTAATCACTATAGTGATAAAAGACCTATCACAATCACATGGGCTATCTCAAGAAACCAAAAATAGGTAGAACACACTTCCAATTTACAAATATTTAGTCTTGTTTAAAAGCGTAGACCAAAAATAATACTAAGAGTTTCTTAGAAACTTCCTCCAAGAACAATACTCACTCTTACTTTATAGCTTCTAGGAAAACAATAAGTCTACCATATGTATCAAAAGATACAAGGGTGACAAACACCTACACAATACACAAGAGACTCTCAAAAAGACTATGTTCTTCCCCTAATTTTACAATTGTTGAAAGATAAAAGTTGGCACTTTAGGTTTAGGTCTTCTCTTTAAATACACTTCTTCAATCCATGAGCTTCGATATTCTGAGTCCACAAGTTTCTTGATCCACAAGTTGAGAGTTGTATCTGTTGTGTAGCAAAATCTCCTTAATCTTCAAAAAATTAATACAAAGTTTCCTAAATTGTCTCAAGGATTCAGTTTAGTAACTAATGTACAGCTGGAGATATAAAACCTTGTTCTAGATAAAATCTTCTTGACCCATGAAATTAACTGAAACATATCTAACCCATAAATATTCCATAATCAAATCAAATCTGTCAAGATTTAAAACAGTGGTGTCTATTGTATTGCAGAACTAGATCAAAATGTCATGACATTTGCCTTCGACGTCTGACTGAAAACACATAACAGTAAAATTGTTATGACAGATGATAAATATACTGCAACACCTTATTCAAAAACAACATATAACCATGTTCAGAACATGCCTAGCCAAAATTTAGCCAACCATGAAAACATGGAACTAACTATCCCCCACTTTGGCAAATTTTGGCTAAAACACCCAAAAACAAAATTTGGAGAGAGAAATAAAACCACAAACACAAACTGCACATAAATGTATCATAGATATAGAAGTTACACAACACCAGCTACATGTTGATCATGTAAATTGTGTACATGAGGAAGAAGATGGATATTACTCCTCTCAAACATAAAACTAATTCTTGAAAAAGAGAGATAACCCCTCCCCCCTCAAGAGCACAACACATGCAGCAACTACAACCACACATAACTCAGAGTACAAGACACAACAACTCTGATAACTCATATCACAAGACACATCAGACGGGATGTTACAACATCCTATAGGACATCCTGCATAAGCTATAATAGAAGTAGAAGCAATAGCAGAAAGAAGATAAACTGACACCCCTAAAGTGTTGCATAAAGAAAATAACACTTGACTAGACTCAATAACGACTCAATAACACCCTTTCTCCCCCTTTTTAGCCCAAACTTGACAAAGAGCAAAGTGAAAAGAACCTGACAAACTAAGAATCAATAGAAGCAAGAATTGATTCAAGACAAACAAGGAGAGACTCAAGAGAAACTGACTCAACAACCTGACCATATGCTTGATACAATAACAATTGTATCAAACTGACTCAAAAGGAAGGAAGAAAAGATAAAAATAAAATAAAATAAAGACTCACCCAAAGAGAATCAAGCTAAGGGTAAAAAAAGGAATCACAAAAAAATAAGACTCCGAAAGACTGACTCAATAAAGCAAAAAACAAACACACCCCTTTTTTATTTTGTTTTTTTATAACAGATAACATATAACAGCTATCCCACACACTCAATCTTGATCAGCCACTGAGTCGGAATCTGTAAGATCACATGGTTATTCTTGAGGGACTTTATCTTGATAAGGTTTTTTCCCTGTCCTAGATATTTCAGTAGATGTTACAATATTTTTTACAGTGTTGAATACTACTTTTAAAACCATAACTCACTTCCTTCTTGATTTATAGCATAAGAGTTTTCTTTTGCACCAATCACTGTAAAAACATAGCTTTTGAGGATGTAAGGCTTTTAAATACAAGGAAGGTTACTTAGGTTGTAATGAAACCTTGCTTGTAACAACACTTCCAATTAATGAAAGCTTTTATGGAGGAAGATAACCCTTAGTAATAGTAAATCACTCACCATAGGAGAGATACACATTATTCTTCAGCTTTCTCTTTTTCCAAGCTTTGACTCCTTGGAAAATGTTACAACATTTAAAATGACACTTACCATGACATTCAACATGATTCTTATGAGATTGCACAATCCTATAAGTAAAGGAATATAGTTGGCAGACCGTCCAAATAATTACTCCAATAATTCTTCAATAGTGTTATTTCAGAATTACCCCTCATATTCTCAATGTAACTTGCACCTCAAGTTGTGATGAAAATACTAGCAGATCTTTTAAACTATATCACTTATAGGAGTATCAATATAAACCTGTAGCAAGATTACTGACACAAAGATGACATAACCAATGACTTTTTTCTGCATGCATAATTAAATCCTTGTACCTTGATTATAGAGCATGTCACACTACAATGTCATGACACCCGGTTAGACATTGTACTCTTTTAGTAATTAACCCAATATAGAAAACATCTATCTTCAGAAATGTACCTAACCTTCAAGACATAACAGGACTCAATTAATTCTAACCAGAGATCAAAATATCCTCCAATGATACCTTCTTCAAACATGGCAAAGAGATTTTTACCCCAAGACTCATAATCATTCAATATTCCATCTCTGAAACATCAAATGGTCACAGACCAAGCTAATTTCCTAATAATGAACTCCCTCTTAAATGCTTTCTTAGAGCTTCCTTATTTAGTTCCTCTCGGCCCTTTAGAATCTACCACATACTGGAGTAACAAACTGATGTGATGATGTTCCAACATCTGGTTGAATATTAGTACCTTTTTCAATGAACACATCATTGATTCTGATCCTGAATTTACTCATAACTAAAAGTACTTCTCTCAATAAGATAACTCATAAACATACATTGTCCTTGTTTTAGGGAACAGATAAGACCCTTGAAGACTTCACACATAGTAGATTCACTTTGTTAAATAAAACCATATGTACCTTTCTACCCATCAGGGCCTTCACTTGTATTGAACCAACTAGAACCATCTTACAAGTTCTTGAGTTTTGCAATTGACTTATGTTGCACCTCCTATTGTAACATCTTGACTTTTTCTTCCTTTGAACATAGAGTAAGAGAATAAACCACTAAATACTTGTGAATTTCAAAAATAGAAATAGTTCCTAAATCCTCACAAGGACTTCAAACATCTCATAAGAGACATAACAATCTTCCTTGATGAGACAATTGAATCAGTCGTTAAGTAAAACCAATTACCAAAAACTTATAGAATCCATCCTGAATTCTTTAGTTATCCAACATCATTAAACCTCCTTTTTAGCATAATCCATTTGATCAAAATGATACTATACAAACCACCAGGAACACTTTTACTACAATTAAGTGCCTGTAACAGTTAGTGTCAAGATACCAATCATCTTAGTTATAGATCTAACAAAGGTATGAGAGAAAAAAGCAATAACCATGTTCCCTAAGTACTAACCACTGATTGGTTAAACAATACTAAACTTTACCTTTGAGAAAATAACCAAAACCTATTTAAATCAACTTAACACATAAGAGATCCTTCAGTGCAAGTAAATCCCTTTTAGCATGAGTAAGCAGAATTCCCAACAAAATGTTATGACATCCTTGACTCGGCTTACCTTTTTAATAAAAAATAGCCTTTTGCAACTGTTGTACCCCAAATTTTGACCTAAGATACCATCTCCCATCTGCATCATTACATTGCAAGTGTTTTGACCTATTTTATCAATTTTCAAAGCAGATTTAAAATTCATAACTTTTTCAAGTCAAGAGCTGTTTATTTTTTTGACGCTAAATTTATTAATTGATCAGACAATGTTTATTAATTATTTATTATCTTAAAGGTAAATAATTGGAATTTATTTTCAGTTATTGTATAATTTAAAGATTTATAAATGATAAAATAAATATTTAAAAAGAGTTTATTAATTGATCAAACAATGTTATTTAATTATTTATTATTCTAGGTTTAAATAATTGAAATTTTATTTTTCAGTTATTATAATTTGGAAGAATTATAAATAATGAAATAATTAATTGAAGAGAAGTTAATTGATCAATGATGTTTGTTTAATTATTTATCATTCTAAATTTAAATAATTGGAATTTGATTTTCAGTTATTATATAATTTAAAGAATTATAAATGATAAAATAAATAATTGGAAAGAAGAAAATAATTAACTGGAAAATAATAGAATTTTATTCATTTTATTCTAATTGTTACAATTGTTGTTTAAATACCGTATTTATTTACAACGTATTTACAACGATAATTTTTATAATGTTTAAAATGAAATAAAAGCTTTCCTATTTTTTTCCTAAGTTCTAAATCTTCATCTTCTATCCAATACTTCTTTGATGATCATTTGATTTTTACCTACAAAAGAATTAAAGAAAAAAGTCAGAAATAAATAGATAATTAAAAGCAAAAAATTAATTTTAGTGTTCATCATTAAAAGCAAACGGCTGGAATCAGTTTTTTACCCTTTTTACAAATCACGGGATTTCTCCCGGTTCACAAAAAGGGATGAATTTTTATTTTTAAAATAAACTGCACAAGTTAAAAATATGCATAAACTCAATTTTTCAAAATCCACTGCACAAGTTAAAACCATATGCACAAAACTGCATATTTCAAATAGAATGCATAAAGCAACAGCATATGCAAATTTTCAACACAAGACAAAATTCCAACGTAAACATGCCAAATATAGGAAGAGGCCAAAAATCAAAGGCTCCCATGCTGTAACAAAGAGTAGACAAAGAGAAGCATGCAGTGTGCAAATCAAAATATGCAAGCATAATATTTCTATTCTCATCATTTTCCAGCATTGTGCTTTTTCAGAACAAATAAACTACATACATCTTTTTAATGTCAATTTGTACTTGAGAGAGAGAAGAGAGGAAGAGTTGGTTTTTACAGGTTTTGGCCTTAGGCAGAAAGAGGCATAAAAACAAAACAGCAGCAATACAGTAAGAAAAGAGAAAGCATGAAATAGGAATAGAGACAAACCGTATGAAGCAGTAATGTGCAGAGGCATCAAAGGAAATATAAAATATATACAACCTGTAACGTAAACCTCCAGGATAGAGAGGCCAAGACCAACTGTTATAACAACAACCAAAACCCTTTAAAAAATTCAAGAGTTCACAATCTGTCTTCAAGTTTTCAAACACTCAAAAACTGTCAAAACAAATACAAAAAAACAAAATTCTCAAGGTCTCAAAAACCAGAACCTGCTGCCTCAAGCATAAACCTTATGGCCTAAACCATAAAACCTCAAACCATATCAAAACCATGGCAATAAACCTGCATAAACCGGAGTAACCATGGCCATAAACCAACATAACCTACACAAAAATTGTCCAGCATCACCAAAACACGACCTCAGGGCCTAAAACCATAAAACCTGTAATGGCCTAAAACCAGTCAAACCAGTAAACTCAAGGCCAAACCTGTTGAAACCATAACCAGTTCTAAAGCCAAAAAACCAGAACAACACAACTTATCAACCAATGTCCAAACCCACAAAGGCCTCAGAAGTAATCATCATAGGCCATTAATAAAGCGTACGAAATCACAGCAAAAGAAGAAGAGAAAAAGCATACAACGAAGGCAACACAGTAGCATGTTCAAGGCAACCAGAAAAGCCTCACAGTAATCATCATTGGCCAATAGAAAGCAACAGAAGCAAGGCAACAGAAGAAGAGGAAAGGACGCTAAAGCTAGGGTTTTCAACAACATCATCAAACCACAAATCAAAGAACATAAGAAAAGGAATACCAGGGCCGAAGCAAATATCACGCCGTCACTGTCTACCTTGCAACTTGGCCTCCTACGCGCCCCAACCTTCCTCCTCCGTCTCCAAGGGTAACTTTTCTCTTTCTCTCAAAAATACCTCAAATAATCATGTAAGAAAACGAAGTCAGAAGAAAATGGATGTAAATCAACGCATGCAGTAATCAAAAAAACCTAACGAGTTAAGAAAATGAAATTTACCGTGAATTTGTTGCCCTAGCTTTCTCGTTGGAGGGAAGAAGAAGTGTTGAGGTACTGGTGGCCATGGGCAAGAACTCAGAAGCAGAGATTTTGACGCGAGAAGAAGACGAATCAAGAATGCGTGAATGAACAAGAAGAACGGCGCTGCGTAACCAAACCCTAATCCCTTTTCCAAAATTAAAACAATGTGTTTACCCTAAAACAAAATTATAAAACGTATGGACCCTGCTTCCACCTAAGCCCACACGAATTTCCTTAGGCACCCCCCATTTTTACTTGTTTTTGTTTGGGCCCTTTAAAACCTTTTAGCCCATATAAATTATTTATCATCTACCCTATATTTTTTATATATACTTTTTTCTATTTATTTGCCTTTAGTTTTTTCTTTTAGAATTTTATTAAGTTAGATAATTAGTAAGTTTAATCAAGAATAAGAGGTATAATTTAATTAAAACATTTTTAAATAATGGGATCATTTTATTAGTTTAACTTTAGGTTTAATCTAGTAATTTTAGTTTTTTTTATTAGGTTTAGTTAAATAACTTTTAAGTTTTAATTTAGTTTAATTATTTAATAACTCTTAAAATAACATTTTATATTAATACTAAAAAAACATATAAAAGATAAAAACTCAAAAAACATTTTATTTTCTTTAAATTAATTCTCATGCTTTGTCCATATTAAAAAATGCAAAAAAAAATGAAAGCTATTAAAACATTTTCTTTTCATTAATATTAAACAAAAATATAAAAATGCATGTTCACATCCTTTAGTTTATTATTTAATCGTTGTTATGGTTGTATATCGTTATCTATTTAATTTTTCTGTTTAATTATTTTTGTCGTTACTTGTTTATTCCGTTTACGTCTAAATCCAAGGGAAAAATGATTAAATTTGTTGACTTCATGTCCTCAAGTCTAATCACGCGGACATTTGCATTTCATTAAAACTTAAGACAATTTTTCCCCAAATATCCAATCTTTTCAAAACTTATACCTTTTAAGCAAAAACTTCGACATTAGGTCGTCGTATCTTCAAAAACCCGTCCGTACCCCTTTTCGGCCAAAACATTTTATTTTTAAATCAAACGAACAATTTCAATAAACAGATATTTCAAAAGGTTCCTATAGAGTACTATAGATACATTGGGTGCTAATACCTTCCCACTGTATAACCAACCCCCGAACCATAGATCTCTTTTCAAAAAACGCCTTGTATTTTTATTACTTTCTAAAAAGTATTATTTTACATTGCATATTTAGGGTTTTATTTCGCTCTTTCCCCTTTTCCCTTGGAAATAATAAAGCGCGGTGGCGACTCTTGCTTTTGTGAGACGAATTAATCAATAATTCGATCTCCGATTTACCCCGCTACATTTTTTATCGCTACAGAATTGGCGACTCTGCTGGGGAAGATTGACCTCTTGCTGGTCCATCCCTAAGTGGGTTAAGCCTAATTTGTCTTATCTGTTTTATTATTATTTAATTTGTTTGATTATGTGTTTAAATTGGGGTTGTTTGGGTTTTTTGCAAAGGACGAATCCTATACCCGGATTAAGTTACACTTAGGAATAGGACGGGCGGTACAGTCATGTTAACTTTGATGGAGTAATCCCGAAGAAGGAGGCATGAGATCCCCCACTCGATGGAAGGCCCTCTTGAACTTAATATTTGTTTACCGAGTAATCGGGAAGACATTATTATTTTCGACCTAGGAGCCAGAGAAATTGAGAACCGTAGAACCCTAACCCATCTTGGCCTTTTTAGGGGTAACGCGGAAACTATAACGGAGTAATTCGGAAGTAGTTATTACGCGATGTTACGCTCAGATGAGTTTCTCTTGAGAATATTGCTAATTATTGAGTAATCAAGACGTTGGTAATATCCGAAGGAGGAATGTAGACTCTGGGAACTCTTAGAACCTTGTCTTGCAGGTGTGATTGAACCGTTAGTACATACCTTGGGGTGGGCTTTACCCTTGACTCCATGCTGAAACGTTGAACCTTTGAACCCCATGTTTGTGAACTTGTGTGTAACTGTTGCATTATCATTCATTCATGCATTCATCAACATTTTTGTAAGAAAACTTGTTTTTCAAGGAACTTAAGAATGATTTTTGCAGACGTCTCAGGTATTATGGAGTTTGGAAGGAGAAACACTCGAAGTTGATTCTGAGTGACCTTTAGTTTTTTGTTTTATTTTATTGATGTCATTTTGTAAAACTTTGTAAAAGGGCTTCATGTTCCAAAGTTGTAATTTACTGCTTTATTATGGGCTTTATGTTCCAAAGTTGTAGTTTACTGCTTTTTATTATTGGGTTGTTATCCCAAAGTGTAATTTATTGTTTTGATTGTTGTAATTTACCGCTTTTGATTAATGAATTGAGTTTTTGTTATTCCAAATTCCTTTACCATTGATGTGTGCAAAATTATTGAAGTTCCTTGAAAAACTTTTAAAATGAATCATCATTTGCATCACATATCATGCATCATCCAACATTCCACTTCACGTGTTTTCTAGAGTCTTATCCTTGTTTCTTTTTCCACTCCAAAGGTTGTCAAGCTGTCTCATCGATACGATACTCGAGCCAATCGTCAGAGGAAGATGGAAGATCTGGAACAGGAAAACCATGAGCTTCGTGAGGAGGTTGCTACCCTTCGTGTCGGTATGGAAAAGTTAACTGCGCTAGTGGAAAGTTTGATGGCTGCTCAGAATCAGCCATCGACTACAGTTGCTGAGATTCAGACTTCAACTACTGTGGTTTCCGAGATTATCACCGTTCCAACATCTGTGACTCAAATCAACTCTCCGCTTCAACATCAGATGCCAAAAGGTTTTCCGTGGGGAATGCCTTACAAATTTGTGCCAGAGGGGTATCAGCCTGTCGTACAACCTTTGTTTCAACCTGCTTTGTCTCTTCCTCAACCAGAGACAACTGCCATGCCGCCAGTAATCTCGTCTGTAACACCTTTTCCGCAACTGGTAATGACAACTGTCGCTCCTGTGGTTCACTCCGTGCCATACTTGAATGAACCTACTTATCCTGCCGAGCCTGCTGAAAGTTTGGGTCTTTTTGATAGAATGGAAGAATTTCAAGACCAATTCCAAGAAATGCAGAAGGAGCTCAGAGCGTTAAAGGGGAAGGATTTGTTTGGAAAGAACACGCATGACCTTTGTTTAGTTCCGAATGTCAAGATTCCAGCAAAATTCAAAGTGCCAGAATTTGAAAGATATAAGGGTGATTCGTGTCCTCGAAGTCATTTGACTATGTACATGAGAAAGATGTCTACGTATTCCGACGATCATGACTTGTTGATTCACTATTTTCAAGACAGTTTGACGGGTGCTGCTCTAAAGTGGTATATGGGTTTAGACAGCATTCGGATCCGCAACTTCAACGATCTTAGCGAAGCCTTTGTTCATCAGTATAAGTACAACGTTGACATGGCACCGGACAGGGATCAACTCCGGGCGATGTCGCAGAGAGACAGAGAATCTTTTAAGGAATACGCCCAGAGGTGGCGTGAAATTGCTGCTCAAATCTATCCTCCTCTTGAGGAGAAAGAGATGACGAAGATATTCTTGAAGACTTTAGGTTCCTTTCACTATGAAAGAATGATCGCCAGCGCACCCAGTGACTTCACCGAAATGGTAAGCATGGGCATGCGGTTGGAGGAAGGGATTCGTGAAGGGCGTTTGGTTAAAGAAGGAAGTCCGTCTAGCAGTACTAAGAAGTTTGGAAGTGTTTTCCCAAAAAGAAAAGAACAGGATGTCAGCGCATTGTTCCCAGGGAGACCGAGGAGAGGTTACTCACACGTTGCGGCAGTCACTCCGGCTGTCCGCCCAGCTTTGATGACCCCAGCTCATCAAACCCCACCAACTCAACAACGGCCATTTCAGCAGCAGCCTCGACAACAGGCTTATCCATTCAACAATCAGAACCGTTCACCAAGAAAACCGCAATTCGATGCTATTCCTATGACTTATACTGAATTGTTCCCTGCTCTTATCAGAAAGTACCTCATAACGACGAAACCTCCTCCTGTCGCACCAAATAGCACTTCTCCGTGGTATAAGGCGGATCAGTTTTATGAATATCGTCAAGGGTCGCCGGGGCACAACCTTGAAAATTGTTTTGCTTTGAAGGCGGACGTGCAGAGGTTGATTAAGAATGGTATCTTGTCTTTCAAAGATGTTAACCCAAATGTTAGAGATAATCCTTTGCCTCGACATGGGGCAGCTTCAGTGAATATGGTGGAAGGTTGTCCGGGAAAGTTTCGAGTTTTTCAAGTTGAACACATAAGAGAGTCGTTGATCAGGTTACATCAGAGCTTAAGAAGACTTGCCTTTGTTAGGCATCAGCATGATTATGATGTTTGTGAATTTTGTTCAAGAGAGGTTGATTGCCCTGTTGTGAAGGAGGATATTCAAAAGTTGTTAGACCAGAGAGTTATCACTATTACCTATGACAGAGATCCGGAGGATGAAGTGAATGTTATAATACCACAATTCAATTTGCCTGAATTAGTAGAGATCGTTTACGACAGTCAGACTTCACCTGTTGATCCTTTGACCATTTACCCACTTGGTCCTGTGCCTTACAACTCAGACCAAGTTGTACCGTATAAGTATAATGCCACAATGATTGAGAATGGAGTAGAAGTCCCTATACCGACAAGGCCATCTTTTGTTAACATCGCTGATGTGAGTAGAGTTACGAGAAGTGGACGTGTCTTTGCAGCAGTACCTTTGAAGAGATCAGAAGTCCAAGTCAGGAGGCCCATACCGGCAGAAATTCCAGTGAGAAATGTTGAACCAAGGGTTGAGATAGGCCGATCCAATGAACCTATCCCTCGCCCTGAGGATGATGAGATTCTGAAGCTTATCAAGAGAAGTGAATATAAGATTGTGGACCAACGTTTGCAAACTCCTTCCAAGATTTATTTGCTTGCTTTACTGAGAGATTCTGGTGCCCATAGAGAAGCTTTGATGAAAGTCTTGGACCAGGAATTCGTGGATCATGATGTGACGGTTGACCAATTTGATGGAATTGTGGGAAATATTACTTCGTGTAACAATCTTGGTTTCAGTGATGAAGAGCTTCCGGAGGAGGGAAGAAACCATAATATGGCTTTGCATATCTCAATAAGTTGCGGAAATGATACCTTATCAAGTGTGTTGGTAGATACAGGTTCGTCGTTAAATGTAATGCCCAAAACTACATTATCTCGACTCTCGTATCCAGGTGCTCCCATGAGACCTAGTGGAGTAATTGTCAAAGCGTTTGATGGTTCTAGGAAGACTGTCATTGGTGAAGTGGATCTTCCTATAGTAATTGGTCCTCATACCTTTCAGATCACTTTTCAAGTAATGGATATTCGTGCCGCCTACAGTTGCTTATTGGGTCGCCCATGGATCCATGACGCAGGGGCAGTCACTTCCACACTCCATCAAAGATTGAAGTTTGTAAGGCACGGAAAGCTGGTAATGATTGGTGGAGAGCAGGCTATGGTGGTAAGCCATTTGTCATCCTTCTCTTTTATTGATGCTGATGAGGAAGTTGGAACCCAATTCCAAGCTCTATTTGTTGCTAAGAATGAAGTGAAGAAGCAAGGGACGTCTATTTCTTCTTTTGAGGATGCGCGACGAGTGGTTGAAAGTGGTTCGGCTGAAGGTTGGGGCCAGGTGTTGACTTTGCCCGAGAACAAGTCTGGAGAAGGTCTTGGTTTTCATCCCGTGTCTACAAAAGTCAAGCAGGAAGTGGTTACTCATCCGATACAAGAAGTTTTCCGAAGCGCATGTTTTATCCATCCGACTCCTCCTGAAGTTGATGCTATAATAGGAGATGATTCTGAAGAGGATTTACCCGATTTTGTGACGCATGGAGTGGTTTGCCAGAACTGGATTGTTGTTGATGTTCCTGTTGTGATGCACATTTCTGAGTAATGTTTTGTTTTATTTTGAAAAAAATTTCACTCTGCCCAAGGCGAAAAGTATTTGTGTCGGGCTATGATGAAAATAAATCCTTTTTCTCTGCCCAAGGCAAAAGAGAAATGTCTGGGCTCTTTGTTTCAAGTATTTCCCGTCATGAATAAAAATGTTATTTTGTCCACTACTGTTTTATTTTTTCACTTTTTCTGGGAAATAGTAATGAAAATTAATTGGTAGTAATAGGAAAATATAATAACTTTTTGTTTCATTTGTACAACATTCATATTAATCGATTTCTAAAATAAAGCATAATCATATGTGCAGATTAATCCATGACTTAACCATTGAAAACAATGATCCTATGCCCTCTCCCAACTTTGAATTCCCTGTGTTCAGAGCCGAAGAAGAGGATAGTGAAGAGATTCCTGATGAAATTTCCCGTTTACTTGAGCACGATGAAAAGACTATTCAACCATTTGAAGAACCTATAGAGTTGATCAATTTGGGTGATGAAGAAGATAAAAAGGAAGTCAAAGTCGGAGCATTGCTTATCCCAGAGGTCAAAGAGAAAATGTTGGAGCTTCTCAAAGAGTATGTTGATGTGTTTGCTTGGTCCTACCAAGATATGCCAGGTTTGGACAATAATATTGTGGAGCATCGTTTACCGTTGAGACCTGAATGTCCGCCGATTAAGCAGAAGTTGAGAAAGACTCGTCCCGATATGGCTGACAAGATCAAAGAAGAAGTTCAGAAACAGATTAATGCAGGTTTCCTGGTTACATCGGTCTATCCTCAGTGGTTAGCCAATATAGTGCTTGTTGCTAAGAAGGATGGCAAAGTCCGGATGTGTGTAGACTATAGAGATATGAATAGAGCTAGCCCAAAGGATGACTTCCCATTTCCGCACATTGACGTATTGGTCGATAGTACCGCAAGGTTCAAAGTCTTTTCTTTCATGGATGGTTTCTCTCGTTACAATCAAATCAAGATGGCACCAAAAGATATGGAGAAGACAGCTTTCATTACACCTTGGGGAACATTTTGTTATCGGGTTATGCCGTTTGGTTTGAGGAATGCTGGTGCAACATACCAAAGGGCCATGACTGCTTTGTTCCATGACTTGATGCATAAAGAGATAGAAGTGTATGTAGATGACATGATTGCCAAATCACAAACTGAAGAAGATCATTTGGAACATTTATTGAAGTTATTCTAGCGTTTGAGAAAGTATAAACTTCGTCTGAATCCCAACAAGTGCACTTTTGGTGTTCGTTCTGGAAGACTTTTGGGTTTCATTGTCAGTCGGAAAGGTATTGAGGTAGATCCTGATAAAGTCAAAGCTATTCGGGAAATGCCCGCACCCAAGACGGAAAAACAAGTAAGAGGATTCCTTGGGAGACTGAACTATATTTCTAGATTTATATCTCTTATGACTGCTACCTGTGGGCTGATTTTCAAGCTTCTTCGAAAGAACCAAGGATGTGTGTGGACAGAAGATTGTCAGAGAGCTTTTGATAGCATCAAAGAATATTTGCTTGAACCTCCCATTTTGATTCCTCCAGTGGAAGGAAGACCTTTGATTATGTACCTGACTATATTGGAAGATTCCATGGGATGTGTGCTTGGTCAACAAGATGAGACTGGAAGAAAGGAACATGCCATATATTATCTGAGTAAGAAATTCACAGACTGTGAGTCTCGATACTCAATGCTTGAGAAAACCTGTTGTGCTTTAGCTTGGGCTGCTCGCCGTCTGCGCCAGTATATGATTAACCACACCACTTGGTTGATCTCCAAAATGGATCCGATCAAGTATATCTTTGAGAAGCCTGCCTTATCTGGAAGAATAGCCCGTTGGCAGATGTTGTTATCCGAATATGACATTGAGTATCACACTCAGAAAGCAATCAAAGGGAGTATTTTAGCCGACCATTTGGCTCACCAACCAATTGACGATTATCAATCCATCAAGTTTGATTTCCCAGATGAAGATGTTATGTACTTGAAAGCTAAAGATTGTGAAGAGCCGTTACCCGAAGAAGGACCTGATCCCGAATCCCATTGGGGTTTAATATTTGACGGAGCTGTGAACTCTTATGGAAATGGAATTGGGGCAATCATCGTCACTCCCCGAGGTACTCATATCCCGTTCACGGCAAGATTGAAGTTTGACTGCACGAACAACATGGCTGAGTATGAGGCATGTATTATGGGTCTCGAAGAAGTAGTGGATCTAAGGATTAAGATTCTTGATATTTACGGAGATTCGGCATTGGTAATTAATCAAATCAAAGGAGAATGGGAGACTCGTCATCCTGGTTTGATCCCTTACAGAGACTATGCTAGAAGATTGTTAACTTTCTTCAACAAAGTGGAATTACATCATATCCCTAGAGATGAGAACCAAATGGATGATGCTTTAGCTACTTTGTCTTTGATGTTTCAAGTGAATGGTTGGAACGATGTGCCTACAATCAGAGTTATGCGCCTCGATAGACCTGCTCATGTGTTCTCAGTAGAAGAGGTCACCGACGACAAACCGTGGTTATATGGCATTAAACGTGTTCTTCAAACTCAAGAGTACCCGCCTTGGGCATCCAATAAAGATAGGAAGACATTGAGAAGATTAGCAAGCAGTTTCTTCCTTAATGAAGAAGTTTTGTATAAGAGGAATTACGACATGGTCTTGCTCAGATGTGTAGACAGACATGAAGCAGACATGCTGATGCAAGAAGTACATAAAGGATCCTTTGGCACTCATGCCAACGGACATGCAATGGCTAGAAGAATGTTGAGAGCTGGTTACTATTGGATGACAATGGAATCTGATTGCTGCAAATATGTGAAGAAATGTCATAAATGCCAAATTTATGCGGACAAGATGCATGTGCCACCGACTCTCCTCAACGTTATATCTTCACCTTGGCCTTTCTCTATGTGGGGCATTGATATGATTGGAATGATTGAACCCAAAGCTTCAAATGGTCATCGTTTCATCTTGGTAGCGATCGATTATTTTACTAAATGGGTGGAAGTAGCATCTTATGCTAATGTAACCAGACAGGTGGTAGTCAGATTTATCAAGAATCAGATCATTTGTCGATACGGCATCCCGAGCAAGATCATCACTGATAATGGTTCGAATTTGAATAACAAGATGATGAGAGAGCTTTGTGAAGAGTTCAAGATCGAACATCATAATTCTTCTCCTTACAGACCGAAGATGAATGGGGTTGTTGAGGCTGCTAATAAAAACATCAAGAAGATTGTCCAGAAGATGGTGGTAACTTATAAAGATTGGCATGAAATGCTTCCGTTTGCTTTACATGGATATCGTACTTCAGTTCGAACTTCAACAGGCGCAACCCCATTTTCCCTAGTTTATGGTATGGAAGCAGTACTCCCCGTGGAGGTTGAGATTCCGTCTATGAGAGTGTTGATGGAAGCTAGACTTTCTGAGGCTGAATGGTGTCAAAGTAGATATGATCAGTTGAATTTAATTGAAGAAAAGAGATTGACAACATTGTGTCACGGTCAATTATATCAGCAGAGAATGAAGAAGGCTTTTGATAAGAAGGTTCGACCGCGCGAGTTCAGAGAAGGTGACCTTGTGCTCAAGAAGATATTATCTTTCCAACCTGATTCTAGGGGCAAGTGGGCTCCGAATTATGAAGGACCGTATGTCGTTAAGAAAGTTTTCTCTAGAGGTGCTTTGATTCTCACCAATATGGACGGTGAAGAGCTCCCGCGTCCCATGAACGCCGATGCGGTCAAGAAGTATTTCGCTTAGGTTTGAGTTGACAGTTCGCTAAGTTGAAAAACCGAAGGGGCGGCTTAGGCAAGCTTTTGGTCAGACCAGTCTTTGCATTTGAGCACATTTTGGAATTCGAAGTTGTTAGGGAGAATAGTGATCATTGTTTTTGTGTAACCCTTTTCTTTCATGTACTATTTCCCAAACTTTTGTAAACCATTGGAGTCGCATTGTTAGCGAACTACCATCTTATTAATGAAATTTGAGCATTTACCTTTTGTGGGTAAAATTTTAATTTTTACGGCAATATTTGAAACAAAGTTATTTAAAGTATTCTTATTTTTAAAAAATGTGTCGTGAATAATGAAAGGAATATTAACAGTTGTTCCGAGGATGGTCAAGCCATGAAATGCAAAACAGTACAGTAATTTATCCTTGCATGATGAACATGTTTCGTTTCAAAATCGTCATGAGGTGTTGGTTGTGTTAAACTTGTGTTTCTAGTGGTATTAAGTTTGGTGACTCCCCCAGTTGTTCCAGTTAAGCGGTTGTTTTGGCTACCTTTATTTAAGCAGATTTCTGAAGTGTGGTACGCTTCGTCTCATGCCAGTGGTCTATTGGTATTAGAAGATTGGATTTGAACACTTTTCTCCTCAGAAGACTTGAGCCGTGTAGCGTGGTACGCTCCGACGTTGCTGTGGGATTCCAGTTCCAGTTATTTTCCGTCTTTTTCAAGATTGGCCAAGTATCTATTATGCTGTGACATCTTATCATCTTCAGTTATTCCATCTGTTTGCTTTGTCAGCATAACATTCATTTTTTCATTTACACTTATATCACGCATGCATATTCACATTTGCCGTTGATTTTGGTTGTACTCTGTTTATTCAAACAACGTACATGTTTCTTTCCAAGTAGAAGGTTAGCTTAGGCAGAAAATGTGCTTCCTTTCTAAATTCCCCAACTGAGCTAATCCTCGTGGATGATTTTTGATTTAGCTTACCCTGTCCATTTCTGGATAGGATGAATTCCCCAATCGAGTTACTTTCTCATTGGGTGGAGTCTTGTTTGACTGTTTTCTCTCTAGTTATTCCCGGATGAAGTTGTTGTCTCTTGCGTAGGCTATCTCATGATTTTCCCCGGTGAAGTCGCAACCTAGACGAATGGTGCATTTATTTTGCACATTTAAGTATGTGATCTCCTCGGGAAGGATTGATTCATGGTTCTCTTTGACGAAGATTTTATTCTCTGCTAGTATCATCGCAATATCCTTCTGATTTATTTTTGGAAAACGACAAGCGGCGGTCTCTTCATGAGCAACTTGTACGTTATAGACATTGGAAAATGACAAGCGGCAGCTCTTCACGAGCAACTTGTGCGTTATTATTATTTTTGGAAAACGACAAGCGGCATCTCTTCACGAGCAACTTGTGCGTTATTATTATTTTTGGAAAACGACAAGCGGCAGCTCTTCACGAGCAACTTGTACGTTATAGACATTGTTGGAAAACGACAAGCGGCGATCTCTTCATGAGCAACTTGTACGTTATAGACATTGTTGGAAAACGACAAGCGGCAGCTCTTCACGAGCAACTTGTGCGTTATTATTGTTATTGGAAAACAACAAGCGGCAGCTCTTCATGAGCAACTTGTACGTTGTTATTTTGGAAAACGACAAGCGGCGGTCTCTTCATGAGCAACTTGTACGTTATAGACATCATTGGAAAACGACAAGCGGCGGTCTCTTCATGAGCAACTTGTGCGTTATTATTATTTTTCTGGAAAACGACAAGCGGCAGCTCTTCACGAGCAACTTGTGCGTTATTATTATTTTTCTGGAAAACGACAAGCGGCAGCTCTTCACGAGCAACTTGTACGTTATTATTTTGGAAAACGGCAAGCGGCAGTCTCTTTATTTGAGCAACTTGTACGTTATTATTTTTTGGAAAACGGCAAGCGACAGTCTCTTTATTTGAGCAACTTGTACGTTATTATTTTTCTGGAAGACAGCAAGTGGCAGCTTCTTTATTTGAGCAGCTTGTATGTTATTGGTATTTTCTTTGGAAAACAGCAGGTGGCGGCTTCTTTATTTGAGCAGCTTGTGTGTTATTGACATCCCTGGACGACAGCAAGTGGCAGCCTCTTTATTTGAGAAGCTTGTATGTCATAATATTTTTGGGAAGACAGCAAGTGACAGCTTCTTTATTTGAGCAGCTTGTGTATCTACAACCATATTATCTCAACATTAATTGGTATATCTCGGGAAATCTCGCAGAGAAGCTTGTCATGAATCATTACCTTCCGAAGTCGGTAATCCATTATCAGAAAATTGATACCTTTTTGTCTATCTTTGACCTTGAGTTGTGAACTCACTGTTTTTGGGTCAATAATCTGTTTTATGGCCTATGCAAGATGCCTTCTTTGTTAGGGTCAGAGGTCGTATTCCCTCAATTTTATCCGCTGTCAAGAGTCTGTCATTTGAAGTCGATGGCTCGTTTCCCCAGTAGTGTATAATCTATGTCTCTGTGTTTTGTTGGTGTTTGATTTCTCCAGCATTATCTTGTTTTCATACAATATCTTCCTCTGTGAATTCAATTACTACATTCATATCAAACATAATGGCGGTATCTTAGGGCAAAAATTTGCGTCGAAACGAAGATTTTAATCTTCATATCTCCGGATAGAAGAAACTTAAATAGGGGCAGCTGTTGTACCCCAAATTTTGACCTAAGATACCATCTCCCATCTGCATCATTACATTGCAAGTGTTTTGACCTATTTTATCAATTTTCAAAGCAGATTTAAAATTCATAACTTTTTCAAGTCAAGAGCTGTTTATTTTTTGAACGCTAAATTTATTAATTGATCAGACAATATTTATTAATTATTTATTATCTTAAATTTAAATAATTGGAATTTATTTTCAGTTATTGTATAATTTAAAGATTTATAAATGATAAAATAAATATTTGAAAAGAGTTTATTAATTGATCAAACAATGTTATTTAATTATTTATTATTCTAGGTTTAAATAATTGAAATTTTATTTTTCAGTTATTATAATTTGGAAGAATTATAAATAATGAAATAATTAATTGAAGAGAAGTTAATTGATCAATGATGTTTGTTTAATTATTTATCAATCTAAATTTAAATAATTGGAATTTGATTTTCAGTTATTATATAATTTAAAGAATTATAAATGATAAAATAAATAATTGGAAAGAAGAAAATAATTAACTGGAAAATAATAGAATTTTATTCATTTTATTCTAATTGTTACAATTGTTGTTTAAATACCGTATTTATTTACAACGTATTTACAACGATAATTTTTACAATGTTTAAAATGAAATAAAAGCTATCCTATTTTTTTCCTAAGTTCTAAATCTTCATCTTCTATCCAATACTTCTTTGATGATCATTTGATTTTTACCTGCAAAAGAATTAAAGAAAAAAGTCAGAAATAAATAGATAATTAAAAGCAAAAAATTAATTTTAGTGTTCATCATTAAAAGCAAACGGCTGGAATCAGTTTTTTACCCTTTTTGCAAATCACGGGATTTCTCCCGGTTCACAAAAAGGGATGAATTTTTATTTTTAAAATAAACTGCACAAGTTAAAAATATGCATAAACTCAAATTTTCAAAATCCACTGCAAGTTAAAACCATATGCACAAAACTGCATATTTCAAATAGAATGCATAAAGCAACAGCATATGCAAATTTTCAACACAAGAAAAAATTCCAACGTAAACATGCCAAATATAGGAAGAGGCCAAAAATCAAAGGCTCCCATGTTGTAACAAAGAGTAGACAAAGAGAAGCATGCAGTGTGCAAATCAAAATATGCAAGCATAATATTTCTATTCTCATCATTTTCCAACATTGTGCTTTTTCAGAACAAATAAAGTACATACATCTTTTTAATGTCAATTTGTACTAGAGAGAGAGAAGAGAGGAAGAGTTGGTTTTTACAGGTTTTGGCCTTAGGCAGAAAGAGGCATAAAAACAAAACAGCAGCAATACAGTAAGAAAAGAGAAAGCATGAAATAGGAATAGAGACAAACCGTATGAAGCAGTAATGTGCAGAGGCATCAAAGGAAATATAAAATATATACAACCTGTAACGTAAACCTCCAGGATAGAGAGGCCAAGACCAACTGTTATAACAACAACCAAAACCCTTTAAAAAATTCAAGAGTTCACAACCTGTCTTCAAGTTTTCAAACACTCCAAAACTGTCAAAACAAATACAAAAAAACAAAATTCTCAAGGTCTCAAAAACCAGAACCTGCTGCCTCAAGCATAAACCTTATGGCCTAAACCATAAAACCTCAAACCATATCAAAACCATGGCAATAAACCTGCATAAACCGGAGTAACCATGGCCATAAACCAACATAACCTACACAAAAATTGTCCAGCATCACCAAAACACGACCTCAGGGCCTAAAACCATAAAACCTGTAATGGCCTAAAACCAGTAAAACCAGTAAACTCAAGGCCAAACCTGTTGAAACCATAACCAGTTCTAAAGCCAAAAAACCAGAACAACACAACTTATCAACCAATGTCCAAACCCACAAAGGCCTCAGAAGTAATCATCATAGGCCATTAATAAAGCGTACGAAATCACAGCAAAAGAAGAAGAGAAAAAGCATACAACGAAGGCACCCCCCATTTTTACTTGTTTCTATTTGGGCCCTTTAAAACCTTTTAGCCCATATAAATTATTTATCATCTACCCTATATTTTTTATATATACTTTTTTCTATTTATTTTCCTTTAGTTTTTTCTTTTAGAATTTTATTAAGTTAGATAATTAGTAAGTTTAATCAAGAATAAGAGGTATAATTTAATTAAAACATTTTTAAATAATGGGATCATTTTATTAGTTTAACTTTAGGTTTAATCTAGTAATTTTAGTATTTTTTATTAGGTTTAGTTAAATAACTTTTAAGATTTAATTTAGTTTAATTATTTAATAACTCTTAAAATAACATTTTATATTAATACTAAAAAAACATATAAAAGATAAAAACTCAAAAAACATTTTATTTTCTTTAAATTAATTCTCATGCTTTGTCCATATTAAAAAATGCAAAAAAAAAATGAAAGCTATTAAAACATTTTCTTTTCATTAATATTAAACAAAAATATAAAAATGCATGTTCACATCCTTTAGTTTATTATTTAATCGTTGTTATGGTTGTATATCGTTATCTATTTAATTTTTCTGTTTAATTATTTTTGTCGTTACTTGTTTATTCCGTTTACGTCTAAATCCAAGGGAAAAATGATTAAATTTGTTGACTTCATGTCCTCAAGTCTAATCACGCGGACATTTGCATTTCATTAAAACTTAAGACAATTTTTCCCCAAATATCCAATCTTTTCAAAACTTATACCTTTTAAGCAAAAACTTCGACATTAGGTCGTCGTATCTTCAAAAACCCGTCCGTACCCCTTTTCGGCCAAAACATTTTATTTTTAAATCAAACGAACAATTTCAATAAACAGATATTTCAAAAGGTTCCTATAGAGTACTATAGATACATTGGGTGCTAATACCTTCCCACTGTATAACCAACCCCCGAACCATAGATCTCTTTTCAAAAAACGCCTTGTATTTTTATTACTTTCTAAAAAGTATTATTTTACATTGCATATTTAGGGTTTTATTTCGCTCTTTCCCCTTTTCCCTTGGAAATAATAAAGCGCGGTGACGACTCTTGCTTTTGTGAGACGAATTAATCAATAATTCGATCTCCGATTTACCCCGCTACATTTTTTATCGCTACAGCAAGTTTGATTTTTCTCTTTGCTAAATAGAATATAAGAAAACCTATTATCCTTAAACTTCCAATCATCTTCCTTCTTGAAGAAACTCTTCCAACTGATATGGATTATCCTTACAAAACTCGATCAAGACTTCAAGCTCGAGGATTAAATAGAGTCACTTCACCTAGAAAAAACATAGATAATAGATATTTCTTCATTCTCTTAATACATAAGATAATAAATGAATCACCTTCTATTTCTTCATAGATGAAAGCCCCATTAATTCTAGATACAAATCATAGAACCAAACTTCCAGCTCATTATGAAATAAATCTTCAGTTCAAAAATCTTCATAAGAAGTCCATCTTTCAGTCAAACCAGATATAGAAAACCCATACAGTTGTTCTTGAGATAAGCATTGCATCCTGGTTCACAAAGATCCAAGATCTCCACATCCATATGAATGTTCTGATATTGATCTATACACGAATTACAACCTTTCTTTTAGCATTACAGGCCTGTAAATTCAGCACAAATGTTATGACACGAGATCACGACATACTGTCAAATATCTTCAATCCTGATTGGATTGTCTTCCAAGGAATATAAAAGAAGTAAGAAACCAATCATCAGAAAATTGAAACGAGCTTCTACAGATTCGGAAACAAAATTCATGCTCCTGTTTCTCTTCGGTAGTTGTAACTTCCATGTCAAATCTCTTGAATAGAGACACGAGTATCGTCTTCTTGATCAGTCTTTCATCTGAAAAACAAACACTAAGATGCCTTTATAAGTGAACTTGAGAATTTCCCAAGTATCTTTGGCCATATGTGATAATGAGTCTGAAAAAGAAACTTGTCAATTCCATTAATTATGAAATTGACACCTTCAAAGTTACATAAAGACAACTCATGCTCTACTCTTCAATCTCTTCAGAACCAGGAATCTTATATCCTGATAAATCTTCAAAATCTGCTGTTAGTTGATAACCACAACACAATCATTCAAGTCTTTCACTAGGAACAATAGTACCCGAAAAATTACTCCTTGAAGCTCACCGAATGATCAGGGTGTCTGCTCTGATACCAATTGAAATTCGTTTGGTACAGGAAACACATAAAGAGACTGAAATTCCAACAATATAATTATGTCAAGACAGATGTTACAACATCTGATATGACATCCTGGACATATTTATCAAGTTAAACACATACAGAAAATTAAACTGCAGAAAGATAAATAACACAACAATATATTAACCTAGTTCGGTTCAATATCACCTACTCTGGGGGCTACCAAGTCTGAAGGGAAGTCCACTATCAGCATTATTAGTTTAAAGCTAAACTCCCTTGTTTACAACTTCTTACCTAATCCATACCCAATGCTACTTCTACATATGTCCACCCTAGATATGAGAAATCTCCATCCCACGTCCAACCACAGTAGTAATAAAAGACCTATCCCAATCATAGGGGTTGTCTCAAGAAACAAAAAACAAAAAGAACACACTTCCAAATTACACATACTTAGTCTTGCTTAAAATCTTCAACCAATAACAATATTCAAAGTTACTTAGAATCTTCCTCCAAGAATAATACTCACTCTTGTTTCACAACTTCGAGGAGAACAATAAGTCTACCACATGTATCAAAAGATACAAGGGTGACAAACACCTATACAATACACAAGATACTCTCAAAACCTAAGACTATTTTCTTCCCCTAATTTTACAATTGTTGAAAGATAAAAGTTGGCACTTTAGGTTTAGGTTTTCCTTTAAATACACTTCTTCAATCCACGGGCTTCAATATTCTAAGTCCAAAAGTTTCTTGATCCACAAGTTAAGAGTTATATCTGTTGTGTAGCAAAATATCCTTAAATCTTAGAAAAACCAATAAAAAGTTTCCTAAATCATCTCAAGGATCCAATTTAGTAACAAATGTACAATTTGAGATATAAAACCTTGTTCCAGATAAAATATTCTTGATCTACAAAATGAACTGAAACATATCCAACGGGAATATTCTAGAATCAAATCAAATTTGTCAAGATTTAAAACAGCAGTGCTTGCTATATTGTAGAACCAGATCAAGATGTCATAACATCTCCCTTCGACATCTGACTGAAAACACATAACATTAAAATTGTTATGACAGTTGATAAAGATACTACAATATCTTATTCAACAACAACATAGAACCATGTTTAGAAACATGCCTAGCCAAAATTTAGCCAACCATGAAAACATGGAACTAACAAGGTGTCAAGACTACAAATAGCATCCCTTGAACCAATAAGTCAAGCTTGAGAAAGTCTACTCAACACTGGCAATCGTTAGATCATTCATGCATTTTTATTTGTATTTTTCCTTGTTTTGTTGAATGCTACTTGCACGTAAAACTCGCTTTTTATGATAATAATAATGCACCACATATGTTTGTTTTGAGTCAATTAATTTGTGTTCACTCATTTATTCTCCTATTTATCGATATCAAACTCTTGGTTAAAAGCAAAAAAAGTCAAAAGGAGAATGATGAAACAAAATGCGCGAAATCACTGGTCGTATGCTTTTAAATAAAACATTGTTGACGATGTAAGACATTGTTTCAATTTGTAATACGGTGGGAGAACTGACTTGAGGGTTTTGCGTTTGATCGAAAATGTTGCGGTTAGCAAGAGTCGCCACCGACTTTTCTTTTATCCAAAAGGAAAGGTGAAAAAGCACAGGAAAGACCTTTGAGATTATTTCTTGAGTTCGGGGGGTAGATTATGAGAAGGGAAGGTATTAGCACCCTTTTCATCCATGGTTTTCCATGGGCTCTTAGTTACTTGCTAGATCACTTGCTTTTGTTTGAAAATTGTGCTTTGTGTGGTTTTTGAAAGTATTTTGTAAAGAGGTCATTGTTTAGGTGATCTTTGCAATGATTCTTGTTCGTAAGAATGTATACAAAGATGTTGATCTTTTGAAAATGTTTTCAAGTTTGCAAGATGTTTTGAAATGTATAGGTGTTTGTTTTTGAAAATAGCAAGGACATTTGTTTTGAAATTCAGCAAGTAATTAGGAGCATTCTACCTTCTCAAAAAGTCTTTCTTGTTTATTTTCTCTTCCTTTGACATTGTTATCTTACCATTGATTTGATAAGTAACCCTATCTTTGGATGTAAACGGGATGGGCGTGGGTCATTGTAGAGCCATGATTACCAATGTTGCAAGGTATCTTAGCATTCTTTTTGAGGGATTAAGATCATTTGTAAAGCAACTTTAGATAGCGTCATCGAGGGACTATGATCTTGTATTTGTTTGTTTTTTTGCTAAGATACCTCACATGCATAATATGGTCATTTTTATAAGGCAACCAAGTAGATTTTACCCTAGGGGTGCTTGTGTGCAAGTGTGTTGTTTTCATGCTTGTTTTTGTCTTGAATTAGGGTTTTCTATTTGATTGATTTTATCTTGCCATACAAACCCTAATTACTAGCATTTATACGAAAGTGATAAATTGCGGAAAATAAATATCCTACGCTATTACATCGTTTAAGGATGGGGTATACAAATTACAAATGGGGAATTGCAAGAAATTAAAAGTCTAATTATCTATTACAACCATATCGAATTTAATAAATGTAAAAAAAACAAATGTAAATATGATGTACAAGAAGTGAAATGAATATAATGTACAAGTATGAATGGATAAGGAATGGATTTTGTTTTGACCTAATTAACTTAATAAGAAAAATAATTAACTAAAAATAATAAAATTAAAATTAAGTTAGTAAAAGAAATTAATTTAAAGAAAACAATTTGTTTTTAGGGTTTTGTAGAAAGTGGTTTTTGATTACATTAGAAATATTATACATGAAAATTAATTAATTAAAAGAAAATTAAGTTCTAAATAAATAATAAGGATAAACCTAAATATAATTATTTAATTAATTTTAAGAAAAGAAAATGAATTTAATAAGAAAATATTTTTGGTCTTTTAGTCTAAAAGAAATAAATATGAGTATATTTAATATAAGTTAATAAATAAAATGTTTTTGAGATTTTTATTAATAAAATAAATATTGTAATAATATTAATAATAATAACTAAAAGAAAGAAAATAAAAATAAAATAAATAAAATAAGTCAGGGGGGTGAAACTTTGATTTGAGGTTTTTTTTTTGTAGAAAACAAATTTTTGGGTAGAGCCTGGCCCATTGGCAGATTTTTTTTATGCATAACAAAAAGAATAAGGAAACTGGGCATGCGTGGTATGCTTAGCAATAGGGGGGGTGGACAGAAATGAGATTGTTTTTGTAAAATGGGCTTGGCCCAAATATGAAATGAACCACAAGAGGGTTATTTATTCACTTGGTCATTTTTCTTTTCCCACTTGCTCTCTTTCTCTCTCGCCCTCTGAAGCTTCCTTCGCCAGAGACGAAGAAAACAGCCGCGCTGGAAATCGCCTCACGGCGGTGACGGCGGCAGCGATGCTCCAAACTTGATTTTTCTTACATCAATTTCCTCCTCTCGTCCTCTCTGTTACTAATGTTATGCTTGATTTTGCAGATTTCGCTTAGTTTCGCATAGATCTAAATGGGGGAAATGAAACCATAGGGTCGGATTTTAAGAGAAATGGCTTTACCTCGGTGAGATCTTTCCTCTTTCTCTTCTTACGAACTCTGAAGGGTTGTGGTTCTTTTTGTGAAAATGGTGATGAAAAAAGAAGTTTTTTTTTTGGAAATGGTTGTGTTGGTTCTATATACTTATGTTTTTTTTTTGTTATAGAAGATTGACAGTTTTGTTGTGGTGGTTTTGTATATTTTTTTTTGAACTTTCCTCTTTCCTTGTGAACTCAGTGTTGTTTTATACTGTGATTTTGCCTCCTCCTTTTCTGTGAAAGTTTGATATGGGTTTAAAGGAGATGGCTTCGGTTGGACTTGTCACTTTGATTTCTGATACATCAATATTGTTATACTTTTGCTACCTCTGACTTTGCTTGTTGGCCCTTTGGACTGGTTGCTGACTTTTTTTGTATTTGTACTTGTCTTTGGTACTTTATTACTGTACTTTTGTACCAGTTGCTTGTTGCTTTGGTTTTGCTGGTTGTACTTGCTGAATTTGTTGTATTTTTTGAGTTTTCTGTGAACAAACATTTGCTTTAAGATTTGTTTGAGATTTGCAGTACAGTTAGCTTAGCCTATGATTTGATTTTGCAGTTCCGAGTTTTCTTTTTGAAACAACATAACTATGAAGCCTCTTTCTTTTGGTTGCGTGAGAACATGATGAGTCTTTTCTTTGAAATCTGATTTGATCCTTTGTACTTTTTGTGAACCAACTTTGTCTTTGTGATTTGCAAAAGATAACATTTTCTAAGCCAATGATGTAGTTATGTCTTTGTGAAACATGTATGAGGCTTTTTCTTTGAAGTAAAATTGGTTGGGCTTGAATTTGATTTGAATTCATTTTGTCTATTGTGAACCAATTCAATTGAGATTTGCAAAAGTTCTAGGCCCATGATAAAATCCATTTTGTATGAGGCTTGATTTTCTGTTTTCCCTTGTTTGTGAACCAAGTTTTTGTGATTTGCAAACATATCTTTAGGCCAATGACAGGACACTGTTTTGAGGCCTCTATTGGGCTTGAATTTCTTGATTTGAATCTTTTGATAATGGGCTGGGAATATGGTTGGAATTCTTTTGAATTTGTTTATTGTGAATCAAGTTTTGTTTTGTGGTTTGCAATGATAATTGGCCCATAATGAAATTTTACATTTGTTTGAGGCCTTAGAACACAAAACCTCCTTTTCTGAACTCTTGATACTTTTTTTCTTCTTTATATTTTTGCACAGGTTTTGGTCTTGGAAATTTGTAGTATTGTTGTTACTTGTTGCATGTTGCAGCATGTTGCCTGTTGTGTAGCTTGTTTGCTTTGTTTGCCTACCCTTGTTATGCAGCTTGTTGCAGGTTTTGTTTTGGAAGTTTGCAGTAGTGTTGTTGCTTGCTGCCTGCTGCAGCCTGTTGCCTATTGTGTAGCTTGTTTGCTTTGTTTTCCTGCCCTTGTTATGTAGTTTGTTGCAGGTTTTGTTTTGGCAGTTTGCAGCATTGTTGTTGCTTGCTGTCTGTTGTAGCCTGTTGCCTGCTATGCAGCTTGTTGTAGGTTTTGTTTTACCTTGTTCGTGAACCAAGCTTGTACCTTGTGATTTGCAAACCAAAAATTCTCAGGCCAATGATTAAACAAGAATTTTATGAGGCCTTAGAACACGAAACCCTTTCTTTTCTGATTCTACAAAAACCACCCAAATGATGAATTAGAATACTTTGTATTTTTTGTTCATTTCTGGATGTTTAAGTTGCTAACAAACTTCTCCCTTTTTTCTTTTCATGAACATGAGGCATGGATGGCAAGCGAAGATTGGAGTGGTTACTTGAAGATGAAGACTTTGAAGAAATAAAATTTCTCACTCTTTTTTTTTTTGTAAACAGATCTTTGTAATTTACTGCATTTGTAGACAAGACAATTTTTTTGTAAATTCAACTTGTAATGTAATGAACACAATGCCTCTGGATAAATTTTGTGCGAAATGAAAATGTTGTACCAATCTCAACTTTGAATTTTGAAATTCTTATTTGAACGCTTTGAGTAAAACACCTTATTTCGGGTAACTTGTATTTCAAGCAATCACTAAAGATGATCAAGCAAAACAAATACTTTGTACTCCAATCAAACTTCTAAAACAAAATAAATGTTTAAGAATTTTAATTCCACTTGATTAACTTAAATCCAAAGACTTATGGTCAAAAGTCTTAACCTTCAATTCTTGTCCAATGGCTAACTGGTAATCAAAATGAGTTCGCATGTCACTCTCGGTTCAAATGGGACTTCATTGTATACCAAACATGGTTTTTTTAAGAACACTCGTCAGTCTTGTTGAATTAACAAACTTCAGCGAATTGTCTTTAAGAACATTTGAGATTTTGAAGACTCAATTATCTCTGAGAAATCCCAAACCCTAAGGATTGATTTGCTACCTAGGAAGAGGACATGTCTGGTCGACCTTTGGGCCAATTGTGTGTATGAGAATCCTAGGGTAAGCATCTTGCATGAAAAATTGGAGGGAAAATTTTGGGGTACAACAACTGCCCTTGTTCAATCTTCTTAAACTTGAAAAGTGAGATTGGCATGCTTGTCGTTCGTAGCTTGAAAGTTGAAGATGATTGAACACTAGAGTACCCAAAAATTTGCACTTGTTGGTTTACGAAGTAATGCCTTGAATCTATTGTATCGGGAATGGGTTTAAAGATGTCATCCAAGGGTGACTGTTGATAGAAAATGGACTAGGTCTGGCCTTGATTTCGACTGGGAATGAATCAGAATAAACCTTTGGAGTGGTTTATTCGAAACAGGAAAAGAATCTACTAGGAAAGAATCAGAATAATCATTGAGAGATTTGCCTGAACTAGAAGGGGTCTTAAATAAGCAACATAATAATATTCATAGCTGAATTGTATCTGAAAGGTGAATCTGAAAGAGCACCAGGATGACATCCGTGTCTGGAGTGTATCTGAACTGTATCTGAAATATGAATCTGAATGATTATCAGGATGACATCCGTATCTGGTGCGTATCTGAACTGTATCTGAAATCTGAATCTGAATGAGTATCAGGATGGCATCTGTATCTGGTGCGTATCTAAACCATATCTAAAATCTGAATCCGAATGAGTATCAGGATGGCATCCGTATTTGGAGCGTATTTGTACTATATCTGAAAGTTGATTTGAATGAGTATCAGAATGGAATCCGTGTCTGGAGCGTATATGTACTGTATTTGAAAGTTGAATCTGAATGAGTATCAGAATGGCATCCGTGTTTGGAGCGTATCTGTACTGTATCTGAAAGCTGAGTGTGAATGAGTATCAGAATGGCATCCGTTTCTGAAGCGTATCTATATTGTATCTAGAAGAGGCTTTTAATGAGTATCAGAATGGCATCCGTGTCTGGAGTGTATCTGAACTGTATCTGGAAGCTGAATCTGAATGAGTATCAAAATGGCATCCGTGTCTAGAGCGTATCTGTACTGTATCTGGAAGCTGAATCTGAATGAGTATCATAATGGCATCCGTGTCTGGAGTGTATCTGTATTGTGTCTGAAAGCTCTAAACATTGTTAATGATAGCTGTTAATCTTATCCTGAAAAGGGTAAAATGTTAACTAAAATTCAAATTCATGTTATATGAGATGTATGATATAATGCATTTGTGTAATCAATGTTTATGATATATGGATGTGATGTATGTGTATGCGAGCTAATCTGCTGCACTGCTATTGGATTGGAGGAAAATAAATCCCTGAATTTTGTTGGGGATATGTAAGCCTTCATGTCTTGAAGTGTTGAGAAATTTCTGTTTAGAGAAATAAACTCTGTTGCAAGGGAAATGCCATGTATTGCTTAAAAATCTGTTTGGAGAAATTGGATGATTTTTACTGGGGATTGATACTTGGAAGCTTTGTTCCGCTGGGGATTAAACGACATAATGCGAGGGATTTCTTATGGAATAGCCTAGAGATATTTCCCTATCCCTTCAACCTATCAGTAATTGCCTTTTATTTTTTTATTTATAAACAACGATTATGTTCAAATGCATATGTTCAACAGTGAACCATTGGACATTTTTGTAAACAACACACAAGCGTAAAGAAAAACAAATAGTTTTTGTACTTTCAAAGGGATATCTTTGTATTGACTTTGAGTGAGTATTTTTATACAATGAGACAAACACTCTAGTAGGAGAATGTCGCCGTAAAAAATGAAAATTTTAATATACAGAAAAGATAGCTATGTGTGATAATACCATGGGGTTCCCATTCTGCTATATCCTTCGTATCTCTGAGCATCTTGTCTACTTGTTGCCTCGTCCGAAGATGATTGAATTGATCAGGACCTCTGAGTTTGCTGGTTGTTCGTAAGGTGATCCAACGGGACATAATCATACGCTTTAATTCCCTAACTTTTTCCTGGACCGCCCTTTCGGGTTTTCAGTCCACCGGGAAACCCTTTTTTACCCAAGTCGCCCTTTCGGGTTTTCAACTTGCCGGGTGTACAGATTTTTTTGTTTTATCCCTAATTTTTTCCCGAACCTTTTTGGTTCGCTGGGATGCCCTTGTTTTTCTTAGGTATGTCAACCTAGCGGGTCTCTTATGCGTAGTATCTTTTGACTATGTCTGCTTTCACAGGATGTGGAAGGTCGTCGCCATCCATGGTGGTCAAGATCATTGCCCCACCAAAGAATATGTTTTTGATTACAAACGGTCCTTCATAGGTAGGAGTCCATTTGCCCCTGGGATCACCTTGTGGCAATATGATGCGTTTGATCACTAAGTCCCCAACTTGATACACCTGGCGTCTGAATTTCTTGTTGAAAGCCTTGATCATCCGTTTTTGATACATTTGACCATGGAAAACAGCGGTAAGTCTCTTTTCATCAATCAAGTTCAGTTGATCAAGTCGAGTCTAGATCCAATCGTCTTTGTTCAACCTTGCATCCTTCATAATCCTCAGAGAGGGGATCTGAACCTCAATAGGCAAGACGACTTCCATGCCGTATACCAAAGAATAGGGTGTTGCCCCGGTTGATGTGCGAGCTATGGTACGATACCCTTGGAGAGAGAATGGTAATATCTCATGCCAGTCTTTGTATGTAACTGTCATTTTCTGTATGATATTTTTAATGTTTTTATTTGCAGCTTCGACAACACCATTCATCTTTGGCCGGTAAGGGGAAGAATTGTGATGCTGGATCTTGAATTGCTCGCACAAGGCAATGATCATAGTTTTGTTGAGATTTGTACCATTGTCAGTGATGATCCTTTCCGGGATACCGTACTGGAAAATAAGATTTTTCTTGATGAAACGGGTAACAACATTCTTGGTAACGTAAGCGAAGGAAGCTGCCTCCACCCACTTTGTAAAGTAATCAATGGCCACTAAGATGAAGCGGTGTCCATTGGAGGTCGTCAGATTGATTTCCCCAATCATATTAATCCCCCACATAGCAAAGGTCTAAGGATCCGTCAAGACATTTAGAGGAACCGGAGGTACGTGCACCTTGTCAGCATAAATCTGACACTTATGGCGGGTTCGAGAGTGTTGATAGCAATCTGCTTCCATGGTAGACCAGTAATAGCCTGCTCGTAGGATTTTCTTTGCCATCGTATGCCCACTGGAGTGGGTGCCAAAAGTGCCCTCATGCAATTCAACCATGATCCTTTCAGCTTCAACCTTATCTACGCACCAAAGTAACACAGAGTCATGATTGCGTTTATACAGGATGTCGTTACTAAGGAAGAACTTAGCAGAGAATCTTCTTAAGAACTTCTTATCATTAACTGAAGCTCCTTCTAGATATTCTTGAGCCTCGAGATACCTCTTGACTTCGTGAAACCAAGGCTGGTCCACTACTTCTTCAGTATTAATTTCGTGACAGTGTCCTGGTTTATCCATTCGTTCAATGGTGATCTGGGGAGCCTCGTCATCCCAATTAAGTTTAAACATAGATAACATTGTGGCTAGTGCGTCTGCTAGCTGATTTTCTTCTCGCGAGAAATCCTCGAAGGTAATCTTCTCAAAGTGCGGTAGTAATGTCAAAACATGTTCTTTATAAGGGATAATGTTAGGGTGTTTGGTGTCCCATTCCCCTTTGATCTGACTGATGACTAAAGCTAAATCTCCGAATACATCCAAGGATTTGATCCCCAAGTCCATGGCAGCTCTGAGACCAAAGATGCATGCTTCGTATTCCGCCATGTTGTTTGTACAATTGAAGCAGAGCTTGCCGTGAAGGGAGTATGATACCCTTCGGAAGATATGAGTACAACACCGATACCATTGCCAAGTGCGTTAGATGCCCCATCAAAGACCAGGGTCCATCGGGATCCTTGTTCAGGTCCATCATATGGCCTGGATTCTTCACAGTTGTTTACCATCATGATGTCCTCATCTGGGAATTCGAACATCATGGACTGGTAGTCTTCCACAGCTTGGTGAGCAAGGTGATCAGTTATTACACTTCCCTTTATTGCTTTCTGGGTAGTATATTGTATGTCATATTCTGTCAGGATCATCTTCCATCTCGCTATTCTCCCGGAGAGAGCAGGTTTCTCGAAGATGTATTTTATCAGATCCATTTTATATATCAATAGGGTAGTATGAGTCAGCATATACTGTCTTAGCCGGCGAGCAGCCCATGCCAGAGCGCAGCAAGTTTTCTCGAGCAGTGAATATCTTGTTTCACAGTCGGTAAACTTTTTTCTTAGGTAATAGATAGCATGCTCTTTTCAGCCAGACTCGTCATGCTGCCCTAATACACACCCCCATTGAGTTTTCTAAAACAATCAGATACATGATCAATGGTCTTCCCTCCACTGGTGGCATTAACATAGGAGGCTCTTGCAGGTATTCTTAGATTTTGTCAAAAGAAACTTGGCACTCGTCATTCCATTCGACTACTTGATCTTTCTTCAACAATTTGAAGATTGGTTCACAAGTAGCTGTCAGGTGAGAGATGAATCTGGCAATGTAATTCAAACGCCCCAAGAATCCTCTGACTTCCTTCTCATTACGAGGAGCAGGCATCTCTTGTATTGCTTTAACTTTGGCAGGATCGACCTCGATACCTTTGTTACTGACGACAAAGCCTAGGATTTTACCAGACCGTACCCCAAATGTGCATTTGTTTGGATTCAACCTCAGCTTGTACTTCTTCCGTCTCTCAAACAGTTTTTGTAAGTGATCAAGATGCTCTTCTTCTGTTTGAGATTTGGCTATCATATCGTCCATGTAGACCTCTATTTCGTAATGTATCATGTCATGAAATAAAGCTACCATGGCACGTTGATAGGTTTCCCCAGCGTTCTTTAGTCCAAATGGCATCACCTTATAGCAGAAAGTTCCCCACTGCGTGACAAATGTTGTTTTCTCCATGTCCTCATGCGCCATTTTGATTTGGTTGTAACCTGAGAATCCTTCCATGAAGGAAAACACTTTATGTTGTGCCGTATTATCAACTAGGATATCAATGTGGGGGAGTGGAAAATCATCCTTAGGGCTTGCCCTATTCAAATATTTGTAGTCCACACACATTCGCACTTTGCCGTCTTTTTTGGGTACGGGAACAATATTGGCAACCCATTGGGGGTAAGAGGTGACAGCCAAGAATCCAGCGTTGAATTGCTTCATGAATTCTGCTTTAATCTTTTCTGACATATCAGGCCTCATGCGACGAACCTTTTGCTTTAATGGCGAACAATCTTCTCTTGTAGGAAAACGATGTACCACAATGTCTGCATCAAGTCCCGACATGTCTTCATATGACCAGGCAAAGACTTCAACATAATTGTGTAATAACTAAATCAGATGCTCCTTGATACTGGGTTCCATATTGGCACCCACCTTGACCTCTTTTTTGTCTTCTTCGGTACCTAGGTTGATTGTATCCACGGGTTCCTCGTGAGGTTAGATGGTTCTCTCTTCTTGTTGTAGTAGTCTGGCATGTTCTCCTGGTACTTCACAATCTTTCTCGCCTTCGTCTTCGGCTTGGTAGATTAGATTCTCAGAGTCACAAAAGGCCATAGCAGTATCGTTACCCATGGGATCCCGAATGGATGTATACCTGCATTGTGAGTGTGGGTGTGTGTAAGGGTATAGCTATCTTTGGAAGAAATAAAAATGTAAAAGAAAAACAATGAGCACAAAAGTTTGTATGCTAAAACTTCCATGATTCATTGATGTCATATGAAAATGAGATAATAACCCTTACAAATGGACCATTGTGCCTCGTGTAAGACACAAGGTTTTGAGAGTGCGAATTGTTTTAATATTACAGATCTAAAATGTAAAGACAAATTACTGTGGGATAAAAGTGATCGAGACAAAATCTCTAGCCTCCCAGTTGTTGAGCCCTCCATTGACAGTCGGAAAGATCCAATCCTCTAGGTTGCAGCCATCTTCACCATCTTCTACCGTGTTGACTTCACGGTTGCTGATCTTCAGGGGTGGTCCTCCAGCACGAGTGCAGCGTACAGCCTTTTGAGAACTTGAAGTAAAACCTAAGCCAAACTTGTCAGACTTAAATGGGATATTTGGGAGTTGTCCCCAGATAGTGCACCCTCCTTCTTCTACCACTGCTTTGGCATCCTTCAGAGATGACATCCAGAGAGGAGGCCTCGTAATCTTGGGAACCTGAGACACAGCCTTGGTCACTTCCATATCTTGGGGGACTTCTTCAAAGTGTTGAAATGGAGTTTGAATAAATTCACCATCTAATTCCACATATCTAAAGGAATTGAGATGGCTAATCATGTATTCTTCGTCTCCATGAACGGTGATAATCTTCCCTTGAATTGGATACTTCAGCATTTGGTGCAGCGTAGAAGTAATAGCGCCAGCATTGTGGATCCATGGTCGGCCTAAAAAGCAGGAGTATGAAGGGCGGATGTCCATTACATAAAAAAGTTGAATTGATAGTTTGGGTTCCAACCTTTATGGGGATATCCACTTCCCCATGCACCATCCTTTTCGAGCTGTCAAAAGCCCTTACTACTATGTTGCTTGGCTTTAATGTTAGTCCCTCGTAGTCAAGTCTATCAAGAGATTTTTTAGGTAGTACATTCCGAGAGGAGCCAGTTTCCACCAAAACATGATCCAAGGTTGTGCCCCTACATTCAACTGAGACATGCAATGCCTCATTATGCTTCCTTCCCCTTGGTGTTAGATCAGCATCTGAAAATCCTAGGCCATTATCTGCAGCCAAGCTGGATACGCAGTCTTGGAACTGATCGGCAGATGTCTCTTGAGGTACATGGGCGGTTTTTAAGAACTTTACCAAGGCCTTTGCATGCGCCTCGGAACATAGTAGCAATGCCAACATGGAAATTTCAGAGGGAGTTTTCCCCAGTTGTTCAACTACATCGTAGTCACTTCTCTTTATAATTTTTAGAATCTCCTCTATTTCTTTCTTGGAGGTCTCAGGGATAGTTAATGATTGTGCCTTCATCCGAATAGGCTCAATTAGAATACTTTTTCCTCGAGTCTCGGTTAACTTGGTAGCCAGAATATCAGTAGGGGTGACAACAGGGATCGTAACAGCTTCGTCAACAGGAGTACTTGCAGAGATGATTATGGGATTGGGAGTAACATTTGGAGTAGCAACAGGAATGATTATGGGTCCAGAAACGGCTTTTGGGGGAGCAATTTCTGGAGAGAAGATCCTACCGCTTCAGGTAATCTTACTAGTCCCTGCAATATTACTGATGTTAGAATCCAATTTCTCAGAACTTGAATCTTCGGTGGCTGGCCAGTCCTGCTTGATACCATGGTAGTAGACATCCCCTCCATAATTTCATGGTATGGTTTTGTCTGACGCATATGGGACAGGTCCAGGCATTGTGATTATTAAAGGAGTTGCTTTCAGAGCTGATGTAATTCTAACGGGTCTTTTGGTGGAGACCTTGGAAGATTTGGCGGAAATGGTAATGATAGGAATATCTTCAAAAGGAATAGGTGGAACAGAAGTCTTTTCGAACAAAATTTCTTTGTTATCTATTAGGCACTGGACGCCTACTTTCAATAAAGGATAGCTGGTTGGCGAGGATAAACAGAAATGGCAAACTTCATCACAGCCCGGGAACACACCGGCATTCAACAAGTTCATTTTAATAGTCAGAAGTGGGGTCATAAGTTCATCAACTGAAGTAACAAACAATCCTTCTTCAATGGCATTGGTATTATGGCCATGTCTGGGCATAGGGGCAGAAATGACATTTGGCTTCTCGGGTGCATCGAATTTAATCTCTTTTGCTTCAATGAGGTCTTGTATTTTGTTTTTTAGAGCCCAACAGTTATTAGTGTCATGACCAGGACTTTCAGAGTGATATACGCAATGGGCATTGGGATGATAGTGAGGAGATGTTGTGTTGGGGTTTTTCAGAGCTTCTTTCAAGGTCACCAAATTGGATCTTAGTAGATACGGTAATACTTGAGACATAATCATGTTGATTCTGGTGAACTGCCTGACTAGGCTTTCCATCCTTGGTTGATTATTTTTTTGTTGATCAGACGCAGGCTTAGGAATCATAACAGCCCCCACCATTGGTCGATGTTCGGCCCTGTCTTGGTTTCTTTGCGGATATACATCAACCACCTCTTTATTTTCGATGAAAGGCTTCCTTACAGCTGCAGAAGAAGATGTATCTTTCTGAATCTTTCCACTCTTTATATCGTCTTTTACCCTTTCTCCGGTCAATATTAGTTTAGTAAAGCCTGCAGATGAACTTCCAATTAAATGAACGAAGAAGGTACCAGAAAAGGTGCCCAAGAACATGTCTACCAATTCCCTCTCAGATAGAGGGGGTTTAACTCTTCCATCCAAGTCTCTCCATTTTTACGCATAATCCTTGAAACCTTCATTGGAAACCATGGCCATACTCTGGAGTTGAGTACGGGTAGGCACAAGATCATCATTGTATTTGTATTGTTTGTAGAAGGCTGCAGCAAAATCCTCCCAATTATGAACGTTGGCTCTTCCTAGTTGGTAAAACCAGTCAAGTTGAGTTCCAGACAGACTGTCTTGGAAGAAGTGCACCCATAAGTCTTTATCAGCGGTATGGGGTTGGATTTTCCTCACATATGACCGGAGATGCATTTTAGGGCATGAAACTTCGTCATATTTGGCGAATATAGGTGCTTTGAATTTTGGAGGAATCACAATCCCCGACACTAAACCCAATTCCTCAAAGTCCAAGCCAGGAACTTTTTGGATTTCCATCGCACTCATCCGCTCCTCGAGATGTTTATACTTGTCATCAGCTGGAGGGTATTGTTCTTCAGATTAGTCTTCTTCTTCCTCTTCTTCTTCTGATTCTGACGGGACTACTGTTTCCTTTCCTTTCCCATCTTGATTGTCTCTTTCACCGGATGTCGTTGCAAAGTTTAAGGTCCTTCTTGTCTGCTCATGAAATCTTCTTCCCATGTTTAGGACTCCGGTTACCTTCTTTGCCTTCTTTTTCCTCTCTTCAGCCAGCAAAGTCTTCAATTCTTCTTGTCCTTTGGCTAGGGTCAAGAGCAACTGTTGAAACTGTGTATTATGAGCTTGGAGGTCTTTCACTGTTTGCTCAAGATCCATCTCACTGAAATAAACAGTAAAGAGATGAGGAGACTTGTTACAAAAGACCTGCTTATGTTATGATGAATGGTATATGCATATGTAATGATTTCAAGGATTTCAAAGATTCAAATTTATTTTAGACAAAAAGGAAACACACGTTATATTAATAGATTAAAGCTTGAGTACATCAATGCCTTCTTGTACAAAATAATACAAAAACTCTAAGATAAAAAGGTAGTACGCATCCTCTTTGGTGCAATGTAGGCATTCAGAGTCTGCTCCTCATGAAGTAGCCTAGTGAGTTCCAAAACCTTCTTCTCGCTTGCGCAGAATCGGGCTTCGAAAGTATCTCGCTCTCCCTTGAGTTGTATCCAATCCCTTTGTAAGTATTCAAGAGATGTGGGCATGTCAGGATGTAGGATAGTGTATGGAACATCTCCCTCCTTAACAGGCTCAATAATTATCGGGAGAACAGAGGGATAAGGCATCATAAGACTCTGAGCACGAGTTCGTACCCATTTGAGGTAAGGCTCAAAAGGGATGGAATTCTTGTGCCCCAAAGTCTTTATATCCACCTTGTTTAACATCCTCCAAGCTCAGATAAATCTCTGGCGAAGACCATGATCGTTGTTGTCGTAGTTAAATACCAAACCTTGAATCAGCATCTCATGCGGGCCATCCCTTCGGGCATAACCAAACTGTCTTAAAACTAAACAGGGGTTGTAGGTGATACCTCCCCTAATTCCAAGTAAAGGGACATTAGAAAATTCCCCATAACGGTCAACAATGATAACATTCTCTTTGGATCAGGAGCACCAATGAATGTCTAAATGTTTGAGCGTCATCAACCTTTGTGACCACCTTAAACCTTGCTTATTCTTTAATACAGATTGGGGAAGATGAGAAATAAACCATATTGCCAAGAGAGGAGTGCAACACACGAGGACACCTCTTTTCCTCATTGTGAGAGTGTGAAAAGAGTGTAGAATATCTCCTAGCAATGTAGGCACCGGGTTGCGGGATATGAAGATTTTGACGGTGTTGACATCTATGCGTTGGTGAGGATTTGGAAACAAAACCATCCCATAGATGAGAAGAGCCACAATTTCCTCAAAGGCTTGTAAGTCCAAGGAATTCCAACAGCTTTGGGCTTTCTCGAACAAGAACTTTTCTAGGAAACCTTTGACACCACTCCTTATTTCCCAATGAGTTGTGACATCAGATGAGTGCAAGTGTAGAGCTTGAGCAATCTCTTCTGGCTTCGGGTCTCTTTCTGTATAATTGAAAAGTAGTTGATTGAGAATAGGAATCCTCAAGAGTTGGGAGAATTCTTCCAAAGTAGGCACAAGCTGATAGTCGGGAAATGTGAAGCAATGGTGTAAAGGATCAAAGAACTGAAAGAGCACCTTCATCATGTCCTCATCTATGTTGGAGGTGACCAAGTTGAGTAGACGACCATGTCTCTCGGTGAATGGAGAGTTTTCAGGAATCCTTGAAGCTAGCTCCTTAAGTCATGGGGTGATCCTTACAAGTTTGACTTGAATAGTTTTCCTGCGAAGTGAATCGATATCCTACAAAACAAGAACAAATATGAATCCTAAAACCCTTGAAATGGTTAGTGGATGTATATGATGTTCATGATGTTCATGATGTTCATGATGTTATGTGCAAATATGCATATACAAACAAAGAAAATAAATCCTTAATTTTAGGCTTGCGTGGGGTTTATAGGTAAGTACCCTCTTGAAGTTTAGTTGGCTCAAACCTGTCCTAGTAATAGTAATCCGGTTCTAAGGAGCTCAATATCACCGGTTTGTTTCCTTGGTCATTGTTTCAGCATAATCCTCTTTAATGGCGACCGAAATATCCCGAAAAAACCAAACCTCAATGAGTGTAGTATCGAGTATCTACCAACTTCGGACTGCACCAAAGCCAGTCATCTCACTATATCCTAAAGGCCAAGTTGGTCAAGTAAAGGTTCTAGAAGTTCATTAGTGCTTCATGACATCACTCAGCGGCCCCGTATTCTCTTTGATTAACTCAAAGGCTACTGGTACCCACAAATATGTCGCACTAACGTAGTTATTGCTTAGACCATGTCGGTATACCCCACACAGTTTCCACAATGTATTTCTACTTACCTATAATGTATCCCAAATCCGGGTAGAGGATTCAAACCCAAACAAAGAACCATAATGTAAAGCATACAAGTCAAACAATGTAAGCAAATAAATGTGATATGATCCCTAAGGTAACCCCACTTTTAGAATTTTCCCCAGCAGAGTCGCCAGTTCTGTGATACAGTGGGAGAAATGACTTGAGGGTTTTGCGTTTGATTGCAAATGTTGCGGTTAGCAAGAGTCGCAACCGACTTTTCTTTTACCCAAAAGGAAAGGTGAAAAAGCACAAGAAATACCTTTGAGCTTATTTCTTGAGTTCAGGGGGTAGATTATGAGAAGGGAAGGTATTAGCACCCTTTTCATCCATGGTTTTCCATGGGCTCTTAGTTACTTGCTAGATCACTTGCTTTTGTTTGAAAATTATGCTTTGTGTGGTTTTTGAAAGTATTTTGTAAAGAGGCCATTGTTTAGGTGATCTTTGCAATGATTCTTGTTCATAAGAATGTATACAAAGATGTTGATCTTTTGAAAATGTTTTCAAGTTTGCAATATGTTTTGAAATGTATAGGTGTTTGTTTTTGAAAATAGCAAGGACGTTTATATTGAAATTGAGCAAGTAATAGGAGCATTCTACCTTCTCAAAAAGTCTTTCTTGTTTATTTTCTCTTCCTTTGACATTGTTATCTTACCATTGATTTGATAAGTAACCCTATCTTTGGATGTAAACGGGACGGGCGTGGGTCATCGTATAGCCATGATTAGCAATGTTGCAAAGTATCTTAGCATTCTTTTTGAGGGACTAAGATCATTTGTAAGACCACTTTAGATAGCGTCATCGAGGGACTATGATCTTGTATTTGTTTGTTTTTTTGCTAAGATACCTCACATGTATAATATGGTCATTTTTATAAGGCAACCAAGTGGACTTTACCCTAGGGGTGCTTGTGTGCAAGTGTGTTGTTTTCATGCTTGTTTTTGTCTTGAATTAGGGTTTTCTATTTGATTAATTTTATCTTGCCATACAAACCCTAATTACTAGCATTTATACGAAAGCGATAAATTACGGAAAATAAATGTCCTACGCTATTACATCGTTTAGGGATGGGGTATACAAATTAAAAATGGGGAATTGCAAGAAATTAAAACTCTAATTATCTATTACAACCATATCAAATTTAATAAATGTACAAAAAACAAATGTAAATATGATGTACAAGAAGTGAAATGAATATAATGTACAAGTATGAATGGATAAGGAATGGATTTTGTTTTAACCTAATTAACTTAATAAGAAAAATAATTAACTAAAAATAAGAAAATTAAAATTAAATTAGTAAAAGAAATTAATTTAAAGAAAACAAATTTTTTTAGGGTTTTGTAGAAAGTGGTTTTTGATTACATTAGAAATATTATACATGAAAATTAATTAATTAAAAGAAAATTAAGTTCTAAATAAATAATAAGGATAAACCTAAATCTAATTATTTAATTAATTTTAAGAAAAGAAAATGAATTTAATAAGAAAATATTTTTGGTCTTTTAGTCAGAAAGAAATAAATATGAGTATATTTAATATAAGTAAATAAATAAAATGTTTTTGAGATTTTTATTAATAAAATAAATATTTTAATAATATTAATAATAATAACTAAAAGAAATAAAAGAAAAATAAAATAAATAAAATAAGTCAGGGGGGGTGAAACTTTGATTTGAGGGTTTTTTTTGTAGAAAACAATTTTTTGGGTAGAGCCTAGCCCATTGGCAAATTTTTTTTATGCATAACAAAAAGAATAAGGAAACTAGGCCTGCGTGGTATGCTTAGCAATAGGGGGATGTGGACAGAAATGGGATTGTTTTTGTAAAATGGGCTTGGCCCAAATCTGAAAAGAACCACAAGAGGGTTCTTTATTCGCTTGGTCATTTTTCTTTTCTCACTTGCTCTATTTCTCTCTCGCCCTCTGAAGCTTCCTTCACCGGAGACGAAGAAAACAGTCGCGCTAGAAATCGCCTTACTGCAGTGACGGCGGCGGCGATGCTCCAAACTTGATTTTTCTTACATCAATTTCCTCCTCTCGTCCTCTCTGTTACTAATCTTATGCTTTATTTTACAGATTTCTCTTAGTTTCACATAGATCTAAAAGGGGGGAAATGAAACCCTAGGGTCAGATTTTGAGAGAAATGGATTTACCTCGGTGAGATCTTTCCTCTTTCTCTTCTTACGAACTCTGAAGGTTTGTTGTTCTTTTTGTGAAAATGATGATGAAAAAAGAAGTTTTTTTTTGGAAATGGTTGTGTTGGTTCTGTACACTTCTGTTTTTTTTGTTATAGAAGAATGACAGTTTTGTTGTGGTGGTTTTGTATTTTTTTTTTTAACTGTCCTCTTTCCTTGTGAACTCAGTGTTGTTTTATATTGTGATTTTTCCTCCTCCTTTTCTGTGAAAGTTTGATATGGGTTTAAAGGAGATGGCTTCAGTTGGACTTGTCACTTTGATTTCTGATACATCAATATTGTTATACTTTTGTTGCCTCTGACTTTGCTTGTTGGCCCTTTGGCCTGGTTGCTGACTTTTCGTATTTGTACTTGGCTTTGGTACTTTATTACTATACTTTTGTACCAGTTGCTTATTGCTTTGGTATTGCTGGTTGTACTTGCTGAATTTGTTGTATTTTTTTTTATTTTTCTGTGAACAAACATTTGCTTTAAGATTTGTTTGAGATTTGCAGTATAGTTAGCCTAGCCTATGATTTGATTTTGCAGTTCTGAGTTTTCTTTTTGAAACAACATAACTATGAGGCCTCTTTCTTTTGGTTGCGTGAGAACATGATGAGTGTTTTCTTTGAAATCTAATTTGATCCTTTGTACTTTTTGTGAACCAACATTGTCTTTGTGATTTGCAAAAGATAACATTTTCTAAGCCAATGATGTAGTTATGTCTTTGTGTCATGTATGAGGCTTTTCCTTTGAAGTAAAATTTGGTTGGGCTTGAATCTGATTTGAATTCATTTTGTTTATTGTAAACCAATTCAATTGAGATTTTCAAAAGTTCTAGGCCCATGATAAAATCCATTTTGTATGAGGCTTGATTTTCTGTTTTCCCTTGTTTGTGAACCAAGTTTTTGTGATTTGCAAACATATCTTTAGGCCAATGATAGGACACTGTTTTGAGGCCTCTATTGGGCTTGAATTTCTTGATTTGAATCTTTTTCTAATGGGTTGGGAATATGGTAGGAATTCTTTTGAATTTGTTTATTGTGAACCAAGTTTTGTTTTGTGGTTTGCAATGATAATTGGCCCATGATGAAATTTTACATTTGTTTGAGGCCTTAGAACATAAAACCTCCTTTTCTGAACTCTTGATACTTTTGTTCTTCTTTATATTTTTGCACAGGTTTTGGTATTGGCAGTTTTTAGTATTGTTGTTGCTTACTGCCCGTTGCAGTCTGTTGCCTGTTGTGTAGCTCATTTGCTTTGTTTTCCTGCCCTTGTTATGCAACTTGTTGTAGGTTTTTATTTTGGCAGTTTGCAGCATTGTTGTTGCTTACTTCCTACTGCAGCCTGTTGCCTGTTGTGTAGATTGTTTGCTTTGTTTTCCTTCCCTTGTTATGCAGTTTGTTGCAGGTTTTGTTTTTGCAGTTTGCAACATTGTTGTTGCTTGCTGCCTGCTGCAGCCTGTTGCCTGCTATTCAGCTTGTTGCAGGTTTTGTTTTACCTTGTTTATGAACCAAGCTTGTACGTTGTGATCTGCAAACCAAAAATTCTCAGGCCAATGATTAAACAAGAATTGTATGAGGCCTTAGAACACGAAACCCTTTCTTTTCTGATTCAACAAAAACCACCCTAATGATGAATTAGAATACTTTGTATTTTTTGTTCATTTCTGGATGTTTAAGTTGCTAACAAACTTCTCCCTTTTTTCTCTTCATGAACATGAGGCATGGATGGCAAGCGAAGATTGGAGTGGTTGCTTGAAGATGAAGACTTTGAAGAAATAAAATTTCTCACTCTTTTTTTTGTAAACAGATCTTTGTAATTTACTGCATTTGTAGACAATACGATTTTTTTGTAAATTTAACTTGTAATGTAATGAACACAATGCCTCTGGATAAATTTTGTGTGAAATGAAAATGTTGTACCAATCTCAACTTTGAATTTTGAAATTCTTGTTTGAATGCTTTGAGTAAAACACCTTGTTTCGGGTAACTTGTATTTCAAGCAATCACCAAAGATGATCAAGCAAAACAAATACTTTATACTCCAATCAAACTTCTAAAACAAAATAAATGTTTAAGAATTTTAATTCCACTTGATTAACTTAAATCCAAAGACTTGTGGTCAAAAGTCTTAACCTTTAATTCCCGTCCAATGGCTAACTGGTAATCAAAATGAGTTCGCATGTCACTCTTGGTTCAAACGGGACTTCATTGTCTACCAAAGATGTTTTTTTTAGAACACTCATCAGTCTTGTAGAACTAACAAACTTCAGCGAATTGTCTTTAAGAACATTTGAGATTTTGAAGACTCAATCATCTCTGAGAAATCCCAAACCCTAAGGATTGATTTGCTGCCTAGGAAGAGAACCTGTTTGGTCGACCTTTGGGCCAATTGTGTGTATGAGAATCCTAGGGTAAGCATCTTGCATGAAAAATTGGAGGGAAAATTTTGGGGTACAACACAATTCCTAATCACTGGAGATATAAGGGAGTGAAACCCCTGTCATCCTCTTTAAGACTCGAAGTAGGAGTTTCTTTTCTATACGAAAAACCCTTAGTCTTAACCCGGGGCAGGGCATTCTTCAGTTAATTTGATCGTGCATTCAAAATTTAAAAGAAAAATGAGTGTCCCATATGAGGATCAACCATATCTTATCAATCAAACACCAAGAGACAGAAAAGTTAAAACAAAATGGTTATCCCTCATCAACCAAGAAACAAGGCAGTCACAACTCTTTCAGCAAGACAAACCAATATCACACGATTTGTTTAGAAAAAAAGAAATGCAAAATCAAAACAAAAAAACAAAATAAAGAAAGATCGCAAAGTCGAAAACTTGAAAACAAGTGACTTAGGAAAAAATTAGAGCATCCCGTTGGACTTTAAAATCATAAAGATTCAGTACAAGCAAAAATTTTGGAAATTAAAAAGAACAAAAGAACGAAAAAGAAAGGATTACAAAACAAAAATCCTCAAAGAACAAATTCGTGTGACTACAAAAATAAATGAAAAAAGGGTAGATGTCATTCCAAAGACCTAGTTGGTTCCTCAATCACCACATTTACACATCAAAACCCTTTTGAAAGGTGAATATTCGTGTCCAAATAACTAAATGTAGGACTGGAGAACATCAAGGATAATGGGTGGGTTAAAATAAAATTTGAGCCTTAAATCCTTTTTTATGAATCCATCAACCAAGCCACGTTACAACCCTTAAAAGACCTAATTGAAGCATGGTTATTTCGAAAGCATACTAGAAAAAAGATTGCGTAAAATTGACTCCTAGAAATTTGCTTATCATTTATGACAAGTAATTCGAACATTAAATGTCACAACATTGTTTCAATGAAAAACATTGATTTCGAAGCTAACATAAGCATTGCATTAAGATTGGCATCCTCAAAACAAGCAGCTCTTACTTGCGAACAAACACTTGACATCAAGGAAGATAAAATGATGAAAAAATGCTGAAGAACTTGATCCTATCCAAGAGCTAGTCACTTTAAGAATGGGCATATAAGGAGATCCATGTCCATCTCCTAATCCCCAAGCACTCTGAGATGTAGAGAAAAGTCATATCAATCATTTCCTCCTAGCAAGACTATAACTCAATACTCAATGGCGTACCTAAAAACTCACTTCGTCAGCAATTCAATCCCTAGTGAACTTACCAATGATCCTTGGTAATATAAGCTTTCAAGCACCAATTCATATTGGCATTTCAAGACAACGAGCAACGTACCCTAATGAGCATGTTTTTTTCTTTGGCACTATGCATATTGTAATCATCACTACATATTACATTGCATCATCAAATGTGTAGCATATCCATTATAATTGATCATTAAGCCATAAACTTCAAATATGCATGCTAAGCATAAGACAAGATTTGGTACCTTGCACAATAGCCTGAATCAATCCTCAACCAAGACAATAACACATTTGTGAAGAGAATGGCATCCCCATAACCCCAGGTGATATCCATCATTGCATTACAAACCTTCTCTAGAAACGGTGTCAGTACCTTGTACTGGGTACCTCAACAAAGTCAATACCCTTTTGTCAACCACATATGTGTCCAGTTACCGCACTGCGTTCAACCTTCCATAGTTGTCTTATAATCCTTTCTCTTTGGTCGTAGATCGTCCATAGATTTTACCCTTATTTTGTCTTTCTCATGGGTCATAGATCTTACCCTCCTTTTTTTTCTTGGCTTATAGATCATCTGTAGATCTTACCCTCCTTTTGTCTTTTCTTGGATCATAGATCATCCGTAGATCTTACCCTCATTTTGTCTTTTCTTAGGTCGTAGGTCGTACGTAGATATTACTCTCCTGTTGTCTTTTCTTGTGTCGTATATCGTCTGTAGATCTTATTTTCCTTTTAGATTTTCTTGGGTCGTAGATCTTACCCTTCTTTTAGATTTTCTTGGGTTGTAGATTGTTCATGGATCTTACTCTTCTTTTGTCTTCTTTTGGGTTGTAGATCATCCATAGATCTTACCTTCCTTTTATCTTTTCTTGGGTTATAGATCTTACCCTCCTTTTATCTTTTCTTGGATCATAGATCGTATGTAGATGTTACCCTCGTGTTATCTTTTCTTGGGTCATAGATCTTACTCTCCCTTTTGTCTTTTCTTGGGTCCTAGATCAACGGTATATCTTACCCTCCTTTTACCTTTTCTTGTTTCGTAGATCATCAGTAGATCTTACCCTCATTTTGTCTTCCTTTGGGTCGTAGGTCGTTCTTAGATCTTACCCTTATTTTGTCTTCCTTTGAGTCGTAGATCATTCATAGATCTTACCCTCCTTTTGTCTTTTCTTGGGTCATAGATCGTCCGTAGATCTTACCCTTCTTTTGTCTTCCTATTGGTCATAAATTATCCATAGATCTTACTCTCATTTTGTCTTCCTATGGGTCATAGATCATCCATAGATCTTACCCTCCTTTTGTCTTTTCTTGGGTCGTATATCCTCCATAGAGATCTTACCCTCCTTTTGTCTTCCTTTGGGTCGTAGATCGTCGGTGGATATTACCCTCCTTTTGTCCTTTTTTTGGATCAAAGATCATACGCCGAACTTACCCTTTCCTCCTCTTGTCTTGTCTTTGGGTCTTAGATCCTACATGATATGTGTTCGCGATGTTATCAATCTTATCATTCATCAATCGTACTCATACTTTTAATCACTGTTTCAAGTAGCATCCACTTCCTCTGAGGACCTTGTATTGGCATTGTTACCCAATTACAAGCTATCAACATTCAACCATACTCACTCATCATAAACCTTTCACCAAAAACAAATTTTATTTGTCCAGCTTTCACCATTATATGTTTTGCACGCTTTTAAAACAAGGAAAAGTTAATTTTTTTGTATATTGGACGATACCTTTGTGTTGTTTGGTCAACCCTTGTATTAGAGGTCTTAGGAAGTATTCAAAACAAGTTTAAAATTGATCCAAATCATGAAAAATCATTTCTGCACAAAAAACACCTGCATGTGTCGGCACATCCACTTTTCAGGTCGACACATACTGAAGCTTTTAAGAAATTGCAGAAATTCTTATTTTATGTGTCAACACATACGAATTTCAGGTCAACACATACTGAAGCTGTTAAGAAATTACAGAAATTATTATTTTATGTGTCGACACATACGAATTTCAAGTCGACACATGTACTGATTTTTTAAAGCATAAAGCTACTGCCATGCTTTAGTCGACACATCCATTTTTCAGGTCGACACTTACAGTTGAAATTTGACTTATGTGTCGACACATACGATTTTTAGGTCGACATATAATGTTTTATTGGAACAATTTTTCAATTCTTTTTAATTCTGAAAATCTCCTTTTTACATCTAAAGTTCCATAACTATAAATACATCATTCATCCATCATTCCAACTTGATGCTACCATAAACATTTCGTGCAATTGCTCTTCACCTTCAACCTCTAACTTATGCATATACACTAGAAAATCACACATAATAACGTTTTGTTGGGGTGCCATCTAGACGAGGTTTGATAACGTTCAATTAGGTTCTTATGTAGTCGGGAATATTGGGTTGAGATTTGTAGGGATCTTCATCCAAGAAAAACTGCGGGTTTTTCCTCCAAGATCATTGATTGATTTGAGGGTTTTCATGCGGCCTAGTGAAAGCCTTTGGAGATAAAGAACATAAAAGACCCTTGGAGATAAAGAATGCAAAGGAAGTAGCACGAGAACGATGAATCAAATTGAAATCTTGTGTTGTGATAGGTAAAATTGATCGTGCGCAAAAGCTTTGGAGATAAAGAACCTAAAGGAGTAGCAATATCGATAAGTCAATTGGGATCTATTGTGTCTTGGTATTGTTGAAGATCAAAAGAAGAGAAGGGGTTGAATCAACATCAAATAGTTATGGTTCGTAGGTTTTCTCTTAAACACTTCTCTTGTAATCATACGTTTGCTAAGTAAAAAACTATCCTAATTCCAAATTGGAATTGGGTGCAGACGTACCGATACGCAAGGACGAAAGTGGGGAACTGTGTAAACAAATCCTTGTGTCACTCTCTATTATCTCTTTGCTCACTTTTGTTTTCATTACGTATTTATCGAATAATATTGTTTGATTGATTGACTCATAAGAATTTTTCTGCAATTATTTTGTTTAAAGTGGTGTGTCGATTATCTTATAATCACTTTGATTATAAGTGGTTTTCATATCAACACAACTCAAAGAAAAAATTCTGAAAAGTTGAACGCACACCAAGTGTTTGACAAATTGTAATGTTCTATATTTTTGTTCAAATTCCAATGGAAATAGGAAACCATTGTGTTTGACATTAAACAATTAATTGAGATATTATTATGTGATTGGTTTTATCATTATATTAATTCCTTATTTCTTGTGCATATTCGAGTTTCCAATAACTATGTTCGTTTAGACTATAATTTTAATCTAGGCCGAAAACCTTTTTCGCTCAACATTGTTTTTCAAATAATTTTTTAAATACCTATGTTGAAAGGTAATTTTTAATTGGAGATCTATTTACCCCCTCCCCCTCTAGATAGTCATCGTATTCTAACAATATGTATCAGAGCTCCGGTTAATTCTGTCTTTCAAAACTCTTATTAGAAAATGGCATACGAACCTAAGGGGGATTATAAAACAGCCCCAATCTTTTCGGGAGAAAACTATAGTTATTGGAAATCTTGTATGGACATTCATGTTAATTCATGTGACAAGGATATGTGAGACGCTATTAATCAAACAAAGGCTAATGTGACTATTTTTTTTTTCATGGTGCGACAACAATTTGATCTAATGTGACAAAAACCTTCACATTCATAACATTTAATACATCTTCATTGATTTGGCTTTTCTTCTATTCTTATTTTATCTGAAAGTCATTGTTTTTATTGATGTCAAATGTGATGTTATTGACATTTTGTCTTTCCTTCCTATCCATGTTCTTCATAACCTTATTGAACTGCATCTCAAGCAGCACAATAACATTAGCAATTCCTTCATCTGTCTCTAGGTCACATTGATCCTCTTCATTATTAGTATTGGAGATAAAGGTTATGCTTTTGTTCTTCTTTTCAAATATATCACTAATAGCCAATTCAAAAGTTAAGAGACCCAATAAGTTCTTGCACTTCCATGTTGCAGATGTCTTGGGCTTCTTCAATAGATGTGAACTTCATGTCAAATTTCTTAGGAAAGGACCTAAGGATTTTTCTAACCAGTTTCTCCTCTCATATATTCTCTCCCAAGGCACTAGATGAATTGTCAATATCAAGAATATTCATGTGAAATTCATGAAAACACTCATCATCTTTCATCCTGAGATTTTCAAACTTAGTGGTGAGAAGTTGAAGTCTTGACATTTTTACTTTTGATGTGCCTTCATGAGTGGTTCTGAGAATTTCCCATGCTTATTTGGCCACAATACAGGTATTTATTATCTTGAATATATTTTTGTCAACACCGTTGAACAAAGCATTCAAAGCTTTGGAGTTTCCAATAACAAGTCTATCGTCTTCCTTAGACCGGTCCTCTTCTGGATTTAGTGTTTCCTTCCTATCTTTGTCCTTTACCACAGGGTACTCCCAACCTTTGATGAGTGCTTTTCATGTTTTGTTGTCCATAGATTTTAGAAAATCCACCATATGAGCCTTCCAGTAATCATAGTTGGTACCATTCAAAATGGGTGGTGTGTTAGTATTTGATCCTTCCCTGTCCATAGTGCCAGAAAATATCTTCCCTGGAGCTCACCCAAAATAGAACAGTGTGTCTGCTTTGATGCCAATTGAAATTCTGGAACAACAAGACAAATGTCGAATACGATGTCATGACACCATAAAGTCAAACGCAGTGTCGAGCGAAATGTTAAGACAATGCAACACTAAATAGAATAATAAATAAGTTATAGTAAACATCAGGAAATAAATTACACAGTTCAATTGTTAACCCAATTTGGTGCAACGTTACCTACATCTGAGGGCATCAAGGCCAGAAAGGAAATCCACTATAGCAGTATTAGTTTGAAGTTCTAAAAAACCTCTGGTTTTACAAACTTCACACCTAATCACTACCCATGTAATTTCTATCTAAGACACTCCTAGATATGAGACCCCTCTCATTTCCCTTCAATCACACAACAATGATGAAAACAATAACGACAAAAAGAAGACACACTTCCAATGAAACACAATCCATTATTTCTTAAAAGCTTATGAGTGATTCATAAGTACAACTCAAAACTCATTCCTACTCAAGCATTAAAGAGATACAAGAGTGACTCACAAAAAACAAAGAACAAAATAAACCCTAATGAATATTCCCACTATTGCGTCTTTTGCCTTCTTTAGGCTTAGAGTCTTTCTTTTCATAGCCAAAGAAAACTTCTTGGGCTTTAAGATTAAATATGACTAAAAAAATCTACAAATCAAATCAATTTTTCAGCAGAATATTCTGGTGCAAGATATAATGTTTCCCTGAATGTGACAACATCCAATCTTGAGAAACAAATCAAATTAGATATTTTGCTTGTAACAAAACTTTAGAGAATTAAATCTTCATATGCGCAGCTTGGTCCACACGAAACAAAACTCAAATCTTCAGAGATCTTTCACTACAAACAAATCTTTCATAAATGTAAAACAACTCTTGAGCTACGATATCGTACCAACATGTTAGGACATTTTGTCCTACATCTTACTGAAATATCTGTTTTAATAAAATGTACCCAACACAATAAAACCTAACAGAATCTTCCAAAAATAAGATTGACAAATTTGAAAGAGATTGTTTTGCCTCAATAAATGATATGTCTGAAAAAACCCTTAATGAGTATGAAAAGGCTCTTCATGAGTTTGTCATTTCTGACTTTAACATGACTAAAGTTGCTTCTATGATTTATTGTTTAAGTAGAAGCAAAAGAGATGGTCTTGGCTACTCCCAATAGTCTGTTGATTCAGAATCTAAAACCTAGATAAAATCTGCAGAACCTCTTTCTTTTTTGTATTTGTTGATGACAAAGTTGAGGTTCTGAATCAGGAAAAACTGGAGATTGTAGAATTAAAAGTTCTATAGAAATTAGAACCAGAGTCCTCAAAGTCTAAGTTTCTATAGAAACTATAACCCATGATTCTAAAGGGTTTAGATCAAAGGCTGAGTACTATTCAAGACCTAAAACTTTTAAACCAAGAATCTTGAATAATTCCAGGCCTCACTACATAAAGGCTAAGATACAAGGTCATAAGAGACCTTTCATAACTAACCCCAAAGGACCCATCATATTATGGGTACCTAAATCTGAAACTGTTTTTGCTACATATATGCTTAAAGAGAGGAGAAAAACAACAGTCCTAATACCTGGACAGTGGCTACTCACAACATATAACAGGAGAAAAACAAATTTTCCAAACCCTAACTCTAAAAGAATGAGGAAGTGTGGGATTTGGAGGAAACCATAAATGCAAGATCATTGGTACAAGTACTATTAGTAACTTCTCTATATTTATTAATAATGTTAGGTTAGTGGATAAACTTAATCATAACCTACTTAGCATAAGTCAATTTTGTGACAATTGTTATGAAGTAGTGTTTAATAAGAATATACGTACAATCATTAATGATTCTGACAAGTCCACATTGTTCAATGGTAAGAGGAAAGGAAATGTTTTATAAATTAAATTTTCTAAATTGGATGATAAAATATACTTTGCCTTTGTTGTACCCCAAAATTTGCCCTCTCATTTCTCAAGATATTTTCTACAAAGATCTTCAAGGCCTCAAGTTTGTGCAAGTATCGACTAGGTCAAACAATCTCGTCAACACTGATGCCTCAAATTAGGGTTTGAGTTTGTACAAAGGCAGTCAGATTTCTAATGTTTAGAATTACTTTCATGGATCATTATGGACCCTCAGGATTACTCCTGTCAAGTTTCAAGTCTTGGATCACGATTTTCTAAGAAAGTCATTCAAATTATCAAAAAGGCAATGGGCAAAATTAGGGTTTTAACTGAAAATGATCGAACTTTGATTATTGACCTAATACCTAACTTATTGGTTGGAAGCATGATCTTAAGGAACTGAGCAAGTCATTTTGACCTAATCGCATATTTCAATTCATCTCCTCAGATCAGTGGATTGATAGACGAAATTCAGTCAACTGGTGGAAAAAGTAAATTGTACACTAAAAAGTCAAACTTTGACTTTTTAACCAAAATTGAGTCCTAAAAATCACATTTCATCAAGACATCCAAAATATGAAATTTGATCATAAAAAATCAAGAGAGTAAAAAATCGAACTTTGCAAGACTTGGAAAATTTTCTAAGTATTTTCTATACTAGTTAATTTCATTGCTTTATGACATCTTTTCACTACAATTCAAAATAATTCAAGATGTCACAAATAATTTAATATGTCACAAATAATTTAAGATGTTACAAATAATTCAAGTTATTCCAAAGTGGCATTTTTGTAAGAGTACAAATCCTAGGTTTGGTCTTGTTTGAACTCTTCCCCTTTGACTCAAACCTTGCCACTATGTTGCCCATAAACATGCTTTGTCTTTGTTACAATCTACATAAATTGGTCCACAAACCAGATTTTGTATCATGATACAAACAATGTTGTCCAAGCCTGCTGTATCGCCCACATAACAGCCCAAAACCATGTCAAAAGATAGTCTGCTATACTGCTATAAAACAACATTGTACCAAGCTGCCACAACACTCCAAAACTGCTACAAAAACAGCCCTGCTATGCTACTATCAACCCAGTCCAAGACTGCATTATCTTAGACTCATGTTTGCATCAAATTTGCATATGAGAGCTGCATCTAAAAGGCAATGATGCAGCATACCCAAACTGTTCAAATTGCTATTTGTTTCCCTCCCAAAATCCCAGCAAAACTTCCTCTATAAATAGACTATTTTCACAACACATAAGGGGTTGGCTTTTAGAGAGAGAATAGAGAGTTTTTGAACAGAAACAACATTTCTTTATAACCTTTGCTCATTCAAAAAAAAATCAGTTCTACTTTCATTCAAAACAGAACCTCAATCCATTATTTCGTCTTACAAACTCTCCCATAAACCAAACACCTTATCACATAGAGATTGTTCAAACACAAGAACAGTTTCTGTAGTGCCATTATCTTCACCCTCCAAACACAAAAAAGTATTGTATAACTTGACTGAGTTAGTGTGATTCAACAATTTGGGACAACTTCCTGGAGATTCATTGGAGCCATCACAGTAGCTGGAAAAGTATTCAGACTTAAAACACCAAGTGTAGTCTCAAGGTAAGTCTTCTTGACTTGGAATTTTTTCATACATCATTAATGATTTATTTTTGAAGGTAAATGTAGTAGTCATTACCCCTTTTGAGCTAACCATTTGCTTGCTGTTTATGTTTATCAATCATATGTTGTAAACTGACTTGTACCGATAGTAAAACAATGTTTAAGGCAAGAAACTGCAGCATGAGTCTATGCATACCCACTTGGGTCGACTCATTCTAGTGAAAAAATAGGATATGGGTCGATACATAGCCTTATGAACTGACTCATATTGTTATCCATACCCAAAACAGAAGGATGAAAGGTGCATGAGTCGACACAAAACGCGTATGAGTCGACACAAACAGGCGAATGAGTCGACACATCCCATTATGCATCGACTCATACTGAGTTAGTTTGGTTTTACAGGGGCAAGGAATGTTATGTTTCAATGCATAGCAGCATGTGTCGACACATAATAGTTCAAAATGCAATTTTTCCTTTATTTTACATTATTTTTTTACATTGTTTTCATTTTTATTCGATATGGTTGTAATATTTAAGTCTTTACTTCATCCCCATTTGTAAATTGTACCCCCACTCCCTTAATGATGTAATAGCTAAGGATTTTAATTTCCACAATTTATCGCTTTAATATAAATTGTTAGTAATTAGGGTGTGTATGGAAAGATAAAAACAACCGCTAGAAACCCCTAATCTCAAAGATAAAAATGCATGCAATCAAACACACTATTCACACATGCACCTCTAGGGTAACCCCGCTTGTTGCCTCGGGAAATAGTCATGTCCCTCGAATATGGGCGTTTTAGCAAAGACCCTCAATAAAAAAGATCGTAGTCCCTCGACGTCCCTCAATGTTGCCTTCAGTAAACGATTTATTCCCTTACAGAAATTACTAAAACGTCTCATAAGTTTCCTTCTATGACTATACGATTGACACACGCCCGTCCCTTCACATATAATGATAGGGCTTCTTACCATTCAACAGTAAGATAGCAACATCTAAAGGAGGAGGAAAAGAACAAAGACCTTTCGAGTAGGTAGGACACTCGTAGTTGCTTGCTCACAAATCAAAACCATTTTCACACTTACACTTTCAAAACATTTTCAAAAACAAACATCTCTTTGAACTATTTTCAAAACCAACACTTTGTATACATTCTTATAGAGATGAGAATCATTACAAAGTTTTCCGAAACAAAGGCGTTTTATTAATACTTTCAAAACCCACCACAAACACATTTCAAGCGAAGCATTTTTCAAAGTGATCTAGCAAGCAACTAAGAGCCCGTAGAGAATTACAGATGAAAAGGGTGATAACACCTTCCCTTTTCATAACCTACCCCCTGAGCTCAAGAAAATAATCTTGAAAGGTCTTTCCTGTTCTTTTCACCCTTTTCTTTATTGTATAAAAGAAAAGTTGGTGGCAACTCTTGCTATCTGCAACATTTTGCGATAAAGCATAAAAACACGTGAGTCAGTTCTCCTGCCGTATGACAACCTTCTATAAATGACTGATGAAAAATGGATCTGGCACAAAAGGTTAGGTCATTATAACTGGAGACTAATCTCTAAGATTAGCAAGTTAAAACTTGTTAATAGGTTGCAAGACATTAATTATCACTCAGATGATCTTTCTGGAGCATGCCAAGAAGGAAAAGTAATTAAAACCTCTTTTAAATTAAAGAACATTGTATCTACCTCCAGACCATTAGAGCTTCTTCACATTGATTTGTTTGGTCTTGTTAGTACTGCATCAATCAATGGGAAGAAATATGGATTGGTAATTGTTGATGACTATAGTAGGTGGACATCGGTTAAATTCCTTAGATCCAAGTATGAGTCATATGATGTGTCTAGCATCTTCTGCATACAAGTCCAAAATGAAAAAGATTCTAAGATTTTAAAAGTCAGAAGTGATCATGGAGAAAAATTTGAAAATGAGCTATTTGAAAAATTTTGTGAAAAAATTAGAATTCTCCATGAGTTCTCTTTTTCTAGAACTCCACAGAAAAATGGAGTTGTAGAGAGGAAGAACAGGTCTTTGCAAGAAATGGCTAGAACCATGATCCATGAAAATAAATTACCTAAGTACTTATGGGCTGAAGATATCAATACAACATGTTATGTTTATAATAGAATCTATAATATACCTATTTTGAATAAAACATCATATGAAACCTTCAAGGGAAGAAATCCAATCATCTCTTTTTTTCATCAATTTAGATGTACATGTTACATTCTGAACAATAAAGTATATCAAAAGAAACTTGATGCCAAAGCTCAAAAGAGTATATTCTTAGGATATTATGAACGCTCAAAGGTATACATAGTGTATAACTATGATACCATGATTTCCGAAGAGTCAATACATGTCAAATTAGATGACAAAGAGTCTGGAAATAAAATGTTAAAGCTTGTTGGAATTTTTGCTGAGTTGTAAGTATCAGAAGACACCTCTGGCGTTGGTTGTTCCATAGTCTCTCAACATACAATGGTTAAATGTTCAAAATTTCTCAACCTTTAGAAGTTGTGTGCTCAGAAGTTGTTCAACCATCAAAAGGTGGTTGTCTAAAAGCTGATCCAACTTCTGAAACTCTTTCAAAACAAGAGGCATCTGAACAAGTTCATGACGGTTCTTAGTTAGACACACAATCCAAGAGCTCTTTCAAGTATAAGTCTTCATATCTAGGAGAGTTGATCATTGGAAATAAGGATAGTCCCAGGAAGACAAGATATTCATTTAGAGGATAACACTCTATGCTATGACTTATTTCAATGATTAAACCTACTTCTATTGATGAAGCACTATCAAATGGTGGATATATTGTATCAATGAAAGAAGAGTTAAACTAATTTCAGAAGAATGATGTTTGGGATCTAGTACCCAAACCCTATAGAAGAACATTATTGAAATAAAATGCGTCTTTATAAACAAGCTCAATGAACAAGGATAAGTGGTAAGGAATAAAGCTAGACTTGTATATGTAAATGATATCATTTTTGGTTATACTAATGCTACTCTTTGTAAGGAATTTCCAAAGTCTATGTAGGCTGAATTTGAGATGAGCATGATGGAATAATTGAAGTTCTTCCTTGGAATTCAAATAAATCAGTGTAGAGATGGAGTTTATGTTCATCATACCAAATACACAAAGGAACTTCTGAAGAAGTTTAAGCTGGATGACTGCAAAATCATAACTACTCTTATGCATTCAACATGCAATCTGAGCAAAGAGGAAAGCAACACCAAGGTCTATCAGAAGTTGTATGGAGGTATGATTGGTTCTTTACTTTACCTAACAACTTCTAGGCCTGATATCTTACTTAGCGTCTTCTTGCGTGCAAGGTTTTAATCAGATCATAAAGAAACTCAGTTAACTATGGTTAAGAGTATCTTTATGTATCTGAAGGGAACAACTAATCTAGGATTACTTTATAAGAAATCCCTAGACTATAAGCTAGTTGGATTTTCTGATGCTGGATATGTTGAGGATATAATTGAAAGAAAATCCACCAGTGGACATTGTCAATTCATAGGTGAAAACCTTATATCTTGAGCGAGTAAAAGATAAGCAATTATTACTTTGTCCACAACAGAAGTAGAATATATTTCATCTGCTAGTTGTTGCACACAACTACTCTATAAGGAATATCATCTAGAGGGTTATCATATTTGTGGGAGCAATATACTAATATTTTTTGATAATACAATTGTTATTTATTTGACAAAGAATCATGTTCAACATTCTAGAACCAAGCACATTGAAATCGAACATCATTTTATTAGAGATTAGATTTACAATGGTGTAATAGATATACAGTTCATTGATATTGATCATCAATGGCATGAAATATTTTCCAAGCTTCTTGCTATTGAAATATTTGATTTTATTAAAAAGAACCAGAACATGCATTTTGTTAAATAATATTGATGGTTTCTCAATGAAGGATAAGAGTTTGATGATGATCAGAAGCTACTGTGATTAGAAGCTCTAAACTAGCTTTTGATGAGTAGTAGACTCTGAAGCATCTCAGTCTATGATGCTAAGAGTTTGATTAATTGTCTATGATAGCATATAAGTTGAAATGCTTTTTATCTTTTATCCACTTATGTGTCAGTTATCTTAAAAGTCCTCTGACTATTTTGGTGTTTTAACTGTTGGATTTTTTTCTTATCGTTCAAATTATGGTGTTCTTGCTCTTCCTCTGAGTTATACTAATATTTGATAAAATAAAATTACTTAAGGAAAATAAGACTCTTTTTGTCCTTAAGTCAATTTATTTTATCAAATATTTTTAACTTTTTAAAAACAAAATTAGAAAAAAATCTTGGCAGAAATAGTTGAAAACTATTCTGAGACTCCTCCACCAGTGGTTCATTCAAAGAGGAGTTTGGAATAAGAGAAATGTGATCTTGTTGGTAATGCATCTAGTTTTTATAGATAGCTCGTGATAACTCTTAGTCAATTTTTATCATTATGCACCAATGGACGCATGAGAGAGAAGTTAGTCTTGGCCTTCATGCACGTCTTCTCAACTCTTATCCCTACTGATCTATGCTCAGTTGTCAAGACCAATATTTGACCACCTTTAGATTCAAAGATACTTTTAAACCAATTTATCCAATTCATTTCATTCAAACTTTCTTTGACTAAGGGGAAATTAAGACTAACATGGTTATTTTTCTCCATAACTGTTTCTTATTTTCCTTCTGATTTCTTTTTGTTGATGACAAGAATGAGAGTAGGAAGATAAGTATTTAAGCATTTGAATCTAATTTATTGACATTGTTTATGTTTAAATTCTGAAGAATTTATTGGTGTGCTTCAAGGATAAATTTAATTAACCTGGCTAGGACTTAGGGGGGAGCTTACAAACTCCACCCTTAGGACTATCAGACTCAGGGGGAGCTTACAAACCTCAGACCCTGAAGTTAACATGTTAATTAAATCAATAACCATTGTTCTTAAATACTTGTGTTTCTCGTAATAAAAAAATGGTGAGATTGTTGGAACAAAAATGGTTTATACCATATCCCTTAATTTTTTATGATAACAAGGTATTTAAAGAATAATTGGGTAAACTAATGTGTGTTCAAGTGTGTAGGTACAAAAAATATTTTATTGGTTAAAATTTAGTTCTGATAATTCTATGAGCATCTAAAAAGAAGCTCTAAAAGGCCAATTCTCAAGATCATACTTTGAAGAATTAGGTCTCGACCAACATCCGAAGATCAAGTCAACCTCTGAATACTCAAAGTCTGGAGGATCAAAAGCTAAGACACGGTCTTTGAAGGATCAGAACTTGATACCAGACAAAACTCAAGAACCAAGGAATGTCTAACAAGTCTCTATCAGACTCTAGGGTTAATTTGTTTTCTTCTAGCCACATGAAAACTTAGTATAAAGTTGCAGAAGCATGAAGAATTGCATATGGTAATTCCTTTTGTGGCAAAGGAGTTTAAAATGGCATTACAATGACATTAACCATATCAGGAAGCTCTGAAACAAATATATTGATGCTTCTATCAAAGACTCACTTGTTTAAGAAGTATTCTCCGATCACTCTTTCTTAGTTCTCTATATAAGGAGCTGGAGACGTGGATAAACATACAACATCACGCCTTGACAAAAAAAAGAGAAGTTACTCTGTCAAAACAAAGATGACAAGTTAACTTAGAACTTCTTACCAATTGTAAATTCTTAGAAGTTCTTAAGTCTTAGAGTTTTATATGTTGTATTTTTTCTATACCTCTGATTGTATATCAACTGTAGTTTATCAAAACTCTTAAATGTTTTTTATATAGTCAGAAGTCTCTTGCTTGTATGCTTGAGCATTTGGAAGTCTCTTGCTTGTATGCTTGAGCAATTGAAGTCTCTCGCATATGTGTTTGAGTAGTTATAAGTCTCTTGCTTCTGTACTTGAGCATCTGAAGTCTCTTTCTTGTGTGCTTGAGAATTGAAGTCCCTTACTTGTGTATTTGGAAATTGAAAGTCTCTTGCTTGTGTGCTTGAGAAATTTGTAATCAGATTTGGTTATAGTAAAAATCTCTTGGAATTTAAAGGGGACTGGACCACTCCTGAATTGTAGGAGGAACTAGAATAATCACTTGTGTGTTTTCTTGCTCTCCACTTTATTTCTGATCTACCTTATTCTGCTGCTATTACCATCAAATTCAAACTCAGATTATGTCCTTGTGATCAAAATCTGATAAGAGATTTGTAAGAGAAAAAGAAGAAATGAAAACACAATTCAACCCTCATTCTTGTGTTTTTCTCACCTTCATAACTAGGGACCACATGTTTGGTTTATCAGTACTTCAAACTAGGTGAAGCTTGTCTTTGCAAGACAAGACATGTGACAGGAAGTTGCATGTTGTTTATGGTAATATATTTGCAACCTTTACTCTTACTAATATTTTCATAACACTTGCGTTAAATTTGTTACTAATATTTTATCTGAAGCATTTTCAGGCGTCGATCATCTCTAATTTTCCTTGTATATTCGGTTGGGAATCTGAGATGGACTACATTGAGGATTGGCCATGTGTTTGCGCTTTTGCCCCATTTAGAGGGAATCAAGCGATAGATCTGTTCCAAGTGTTTATTTATCACACTCTAGCAAATTACATATGCTTATGCCCATATAACGATCACTGTTAGATACGTCTCTTGAATGACATAGCCTTCTACTATGAATGGTTAGCTTGTGGGTCACACTGATCTATCAACATCTACATGGGCGGGTCATGCACCCGTTAGGGTTTCTCTAGACTATTCTAAGACCTCCCTTCATGTTTGCTCCACCTGCCACATAGATCTTGATGCTATACTCAATAATTTCTATAATCATCTAGTATCATATGATGCATACAATGTGTCAGCTCTTGATCCATGGTCTTCCACAAGGCCACATCTAATGGTTTTATCGAGTGTCACATCCTTACATGACACCAGATGACACGGAAGCACCATATAGACCAGCTCATCAGGAGATATTGGAAGAGGAGCAGGTTATGGATGACCACGCCTAGAACCTGTTGTCGGTTTGTCAACGTATTACGATGATTGCAAGAGATGCTTTAGAGAGAGAGAGAGGAGATTTTTAGGAATGTAGTTATGGTATTGATGTCGTACTTGTATATTACTCGACGCACATAATGCCTTGGGTTACAAGCAATATATGAGAAATATGGGGGTTTGATATACACATTAGTTTATTTTTATTTGTATTTTGGTAACAATTGTATTTTCTGAACAAATTATGTATCATGGTAACATTTTCTATTAAATGATTAATGTTTGAATTTGTATTATTGTTTGAACTTATATATGACATTCTTGAATTAAAATAGTATAACTAGCACGACGTTAATATATCCTTAGTATAAATGACCTAAAAAAAATCAAATTGGGACACTTGGTGCTAAGGCAAAAACTCTCAAATACTTTCAGGGGTTATTCCAGAGATGTATCTACAAAATCACCCTAAAAATTTATGGAGATGCATCTTCGGACTTTTTGACAAATTCTGAGGTAGATTGTTCACTTGTGAAGCACAAAATGCTTTTGGAGGTTAATTGAGAGATACATCTTTGTAGTTTTTTTCGAGATTATTTCGTAGATCATCTCCAAATCATATTTTTTTATTACAAATATGAGATATATGATTCACTTATGAAACAATATATTTATTTTAGGTACGTCTGAAGTTGTATATCCGAAATATAAAAAAAAAAGGGTGAATTTGACTTTTTAGTGTATTTTCTCTCACTCCATAAAGTGAATAAAGTAATATCCTTAGTCAAAACACTAAAAACATTTAACATTATTTGAACTATTTTTAAAATGTTGACGTAATTCTTTTTTTACATTTAGTATATACGAAGTAAAATTCATTTGTAATACCTAATTTCTAATCGAAAAACAAAATTTTATTTTTTTTAATTCCTTATATATATATATATATATATATATATATATATATATATATATATATATATATATATATATATATATATATATATATATATATATATATATATATATATATATATATATATATATATATATATATATATATATATATATATATATATATATATATATATATATATATATAATTAAAATATTGAATAAAATGATTTTTTTTAGAGATTAATATGAACTTTTTAGGTTATAGAATCAAAATTAATTTTGAGGTTAAAGAAAATATAATTTTACTAAAATTCATTCCCTATTTTTGCTTTCTAGTTTTCCTATGACTTTTTAAAACTCTACTGATCTGTATATATGTGAAAATGTCTCCCTATCAAATACTGACGCATTTCTTTACAGCTTATGTAATGGCGTACATCTCTCGAACGTATATCGAAGAAGTTTGTAATCGATTGCACAACTTCTTGCTGAAGAAAGCCAAAAAGATGCCCTTGTTGGGAGAGAACTGCTCCGACCGCGACTGCAGACGCATCTGTTTCAAGCACGAAAGTCTTGGAAAAATCTGGAAGGCATAAAATAGGAGTCTCTATCATTTTTTTAATGTTGTAAAAGCTGCTTTGGCAGGTGTGCCCCATGTAAACTTCATTGAACGTAATAAACCGGTGAGGGGAGCGGAGAGAGAGGCGTAGTGACGAACAAAATGTCGATAAAACCCAGTGAGGCCTAAAAAACCCCTAAGTGTCGTGAGAGGACGAGGATTCGGCCAATCTAATATTGCTTAAATCTTCGATGGATCGGGAGTGACACCTTCAGTTTAAATTATATGACCTAGATAAGAAACATTAGACACCGCAAAAATACATTTTGAAAATTTAGCATAAAACTGATTGGACAAAAGTAACTCAAGAATTAATTTTAAGTGGTAGGCATGATCAACAATGCAGGAGCTATAAATTAGTATATCATAAAAAAACTAAGGTAAACCGTCGTAGGTAAGGGTGAAGTAAATCATTCATCGCCGATTGAAACGAACTAAGAGCATTAGTCAGGCTGAAAGGCATTACCAAAAACTCGTAGTCCCCATTAAACTTTCTGAATGTTGTTTTGTGAGTATCCGTCGAATTTACTCTAATTTGGTGATATCCAGATCGGAGATCGATCTTAGAAAAAATAGCTGCATAACCCATTTCATCAAATAACTCATCTAAGTTGGGATTAGGAAACGGCCACAGACAGTGACAATGTTAAGTGCGCGATAGTCGATGCAAAAACGCCAAGTTCCATCTTTTTTTCGTACTAGGAGTACTGGGGATGAGTAAGGGATGGTTTTGGGTTTGATAATAACCTCTTGGAGCATATCGGTAATGATGGCAATCATAGCTTCTTTTTGAGAATGCGAATAACGGTAGGGTTTAACATTAACAGGTGCACTGTTGGGTAGAATAGGAATATGGTGATCATGTTGTCTTGGTGGTGGAAGGCCGTTGGGTTGTTTAAAAATGTCAGCATAGTTTGTAAGGATGGTGGAAATTTAAGGGGGAGGGTTATAAAGAATGGATGCTAAAACATTTTGTGTGGTGGAGTTAATAATGGGTGTAGGTTCAGGGGTAGGTTGGCAGAGGAGAAGATGCATGGAAGCAATAGAATCTATATGGAGAAGGTGACATAATTGGTGATAAGAGGATGGGGAAGGGGGGGGGGGGTTGAGGTCACCAGTAATAGTGATTTCTGTGGCGTTGTGAGTAAATGAAATATTTAGAATTGAAAAGTTTTCCATAAGAGGACCAAGTGTTCTGAACCATTCCATACTAAGGACAACATCAGCTCCTTCGATGGGAAATAGATGGAAAGAGATGAAAAACAAATTGTTTTGAAGTGTGATTGGGACTTATGTACATAGACCTGAACAAACCAGTGTAGAGCCATTTCCCACCATAATAGGAAAATTAGGGATAGGTTTGGTTGGAATTTTTAAGTGTTTGGCTATTCTGGGCTGTAATATATTGTGGGTACTGCCGGTATCAGTTAAGATGGTAACTGCAAGGCCATTGATTAAACCCTTGAATTTAAGAGTTTTAGGAGAAAATTGTCCACTAACGGCATGGGGGGATAATTGAATGTAAGTATCTGTAGGTTCAGTTGGTGAAATGTGGTCCTCACTGCTTTCTAAAAAGGTGTGTGTTGTCTGCTCTTCCTCATCTATTAGTAACAAGAGAAATTTTCCTAAAGAACATTTATGACCAAGAATGAATTTTTTGTCACAGTTAAAACACAGTCCCTGGGCACGACGTTCTTGCATTTGGGCGCTTGACAAGCGTCAGATGAGAATTTTGGGTGGTTGGGCGTATATGTGTTTGTTTGATGGTGGATGCAGGGTGTGATGTAGTGGTTGATTGGGGATTGGGGCGGGTAAAAGTAGAGGAATAAGGCTTGTAGGCTTTTGGTTTTGCATCTTGAATTTTGGATTCAATCAGCTTGGCTAGCCCAGTAGCCTGGGATATAGAAACCGATTTAAGAATAACAATTTCACTTTGAATCTCAGGTGATAATCCAGAAATGAAGCAATCGAGAATAGCCTCATGTGACAATCCTGTAACTTGGTTTCCAATCTTTTCAAATTTTGCTTGATATTCAACTACAAAACCAGTTTGTTTCAACTTAAATAATTCGGCTTGGTGATTAGTATAAGTGGAAGGACCAAAACGCAATTCCAAAGCCCTAGTAAAAGATGCCTAGTCCCCTAACTACATATTTTGATGCATCCATTTGAACCAGCATAAAGCTTCCCCTTTCATGTAAAAGGACATCATAGATAATCTATATTCAGGTGGTAAATGGTAAAAAAAATTGCTCAGCTTGAAACAATCATTCTAAGGGGTCGGAACCATCAAACATCGCTAATTCCAACTTAGGTGTACGAAAAGGTGACAAAGGGGTAACTTTTAGAATTTGTTGGTAGGGAATTTGTTGGAAATAGGGAAAAGCACTGTAAGTAGGTGAAAATTCAGTTGTGATAAAAGGCATAGGGTAACGTGGGGAATTTGTAAAGAGGGGTATTGTCTGGCTGTATGGGGGGAAAAGAGGAGGTGTTATTTGCTGAGCAGCAGTGGCTCGGTGTGTGGTAGAAATGGTGGAGTGTAAGAGTGGTTGGGATAACATGGGTGAGGGTCTAGGGGAGGTTATAACTTGGGAAACAGAGGTAGAAAAGATGAGTGTAGAAGAAGGTTGTTTGGTTATACCTGATGCCGAGACAGCGGAGCAGACATAAGTAGGTTGCGGTTGTTCTTGTTGAGCCACCAACTTCGTTAAGATTAACATCATCGAATCATAGCGAGTATCTGCGACTTGCTTGTCTTTGTCCAAACAGGAATGGGGTTGACCAACTTGTTGCTCTAGATCTGTTGCAGCTATGGCGAAACGTTCGTCCAACTGATGTTGAGTGTCTTGCAAAGCATTATCAAGGTGAAGACCAGCTTTTTGCACAACTGTTTATACAACTTCATCGATAATATCTTTAGGTGAGGGTTGAATGGGTTTGGGAGGGGCCATGAGAACAATATATGAGAGCACCAATGATGTAAATGAATTTAGCAGCTACTATCAATACTAGAGTAAACCATGAAATAAACACAAAACAAGAATAAAATAATAACTGAATGATTTTCTCTAGGATTTTCAAAGACAATAATGTTTTAAATACAAAATAGGATCCTAACGAATCAGTAAAATGGGCCTAATCCAAAAAATCAGAATTTAAATAACATCACAATTACTATAACAATTCTATTTTATTTGGACACATAATATTTCTTCCAATTAAATTTATTTTTAATTCTTTATGAGCATGCTAACATACTCCTCACTCTTCACTACAAAGCATAATAATTTGTTTTCACCACGTTGAACTTAAGTACATCGAAAAAGAGATCATTCCTAGGTCCACAATAAACCACGATTCTCCGGTTTTCTCTCCATTAATAACGGTGAAATTGATGCAATAAAAATACAATTATTACTATGAGGTAGGGTTTGCTTTCTTTCATTGTGCGATAACTTAGGCGGTAATTAAGATTTTAATCCGGAGATTGATTCACTAATCACCTGAGCTCACGAGATAATTCTACTTTACGCCATTGACATTAATCCTTATAATTGGTATTAGACGTTAAATTATCAGTTATCGTGTCTTAATTTTCAACGTTTGGATTGGAGTGTTGCATCACACTCTCAAATTGAAAATGTAAATTATTAAATGAAAAAAGCTAACATGTGAACACACACATGTTAAGAAACTATTTATAAAAATATTTTTTTGAAATATATGCATTTAATATTTTAAAATTTTAAATATAATTTTATTATATTTAATTAAATTTAACTTCTTTTTTTAAATTAGAATATCTTTAATATATGTCTTAAAGACTCATATTAACATAATCTTTATTAAATTAAATATATACACTAGTATACCATACCCGACCGCAGTTGCTTGTTAATGATTGTTTATACTTTCTTGATTGGGGTAGCTATCAAAATATATTATACTTTATATATTAAATATTCAAATTATAATGTATATAAAATATTTAAGTTATAATTGCACATCAAATAATTAAAAAGTATGATAAAATTGAACATTAAATGATTAAAGAATATGAACATCAAATAAATAATATTGTGTCATTAGTATTATTATTATTATTAAATTATTATTATTTTTATTATTAGTATTATTAAAGTATTATTATTATTATTATTATTATTATTATTATTATTATTATTATTATTATTATTATTATTATTATTATTATTATTATTATTATTATTATTATTATTATTATTATTATTATTATTATTAAGTAGAAAAACGTGTCTTCTAAATTAAAATTATAATGATTATTGTTTTGAAAAATAAACTTATAATTGTAAAATTAGTAAAACTATAATATAAATTTAAGCTCTTAATATCGAAAGAGAAAAAAAATAGGAAAAGAGTGAGATATTTTTCCAAAACAATCTCATTTTTGGAAATACATTGTCTTTAAGTTTAGAAAAGGGAATAAATTATAGTGATTTAAAAACAACAAATTAAAAGTTAAACAAATTAACATAGACAGTTAAATTAAAATGAAGACATAAGATTTAGTATCAAAGTAAAAGTAAGCTTTGACATCTGTTGTCAAAATAAATTTTGACACCTGGATCTTAACTTTACTTAAATTTTTATTTACCTCATGTTTAGTGGTTGTTTTATTCCTCTTTGTCAAATTTATAGGAGGAGTCCATGTAATTTTTGTTCCATGTAATATAATTTATTTATGTTACTTTTTGTTGTCTTTTCTATCTTCTAGATTTATTTTGATTCTGCGGATATTCTGGTTTTATGTGACATTTCTTTCTATATTAGAATTAAATTGGAATGACCATTGATTTTTCTTTTTTCTGTTTCTGAATTTTTGAAGTTTGGTTTTCATTCCGTAGGAATTTTTTAAATAAGATACTCGTGTCTTTATCCTATGTACTTTGTCGGTCTTCATCTTTTAACCTCTTGTCTTTGACATTTATAACTTTTAATGCAAGACTTTCTTCTTTTTGTTGTACTAGTCATCCTCAACTAGCATTTTTAGCTCCAGTTCATGTTCTTGCCAATTTTCAAACGAGGTAGTCAAATCCATAGAAGACAAGTCTTTAGATTCATAAAACACATTGAATTTAGATTTCCAGGCGTAGTTTAAGCATTTAAGGTCTTTGATAACCAAATAATCATTTTAAAAACTTTACCCAGAGTTCTCACATGATTCATAATGTGAATGAATAGTTTCTCTATATCTAGAATGTTTTATCCAGGTTTCATTTTAAAGAGCTTGTACTCATGAGTTAATGTGTTCATCCTTTTTTTTTTTTACCTCAGTTGAAACTCCATGGGTAACTTAAAGGGTGTTCGACATTTTTTTGCAGTCTCAGAGTGAGAAATAATAAAACTCATCAGTGCTAAGAATAACAGTAGTAATAGTCTTACCTTTCAAACTGCATTGCACTTTTTCATTTCCAAATTTTTTATTTGTTTTTTGCAACACTATTAACTTGATGTGTGGGAACAAAAGTACCATTTTTCACAGCATTCAAAATATCATAATCCATCTCCTCTATGAAAATTGTCATATTTTCTTTCTAAAAAACATACCCTTCTAAATTAAAGAATGAGTTCTTGTTTAGCGAATCATTTGAAGTCATTATACCTCCTGAGACGATTACTCTTATAAGATAAGTTAGTCTTTGATGCTACTTGTTGACTAAATGACTCAAAACACAAGGGGGAGTTGAATTGTGTTACTTGAAATTCAAAAGTAATTTATAAAATATAGAGTGCACCACAGGTTTTTACAGGTTCCTCCTAAAATCATACTTGGGCTTTTAGAGGATCATCCCACGAACCTGCAAAAACAAACAGACGAAGCTTTTACACATGCTTAGATCAAGAACGTTAACCAATTATTTCAAGTTTAGCTTTCAGTTTTCAAATCCTTTAAAAATATAATTCACAAGAATAGTGTCAGTTATAACATGACTCGCAAAAGGACTTTTAGTCTTTCAGCACTACGAAAATTCTCATGAAAAATTTCAAAAGTAAATAGAGTACATAATAATATAGAGGTTTCTATTCAGAAATATGGTGTATAATAAAATTGGGAGAAACCTCCTTTATATAGAAGAAATTTTGGCCCAAAAAGGAAATGATCTGTGGGGTAAATTAATCCATTTAATCAATTAAAACATTTTAATCGAATAAAGCACTTCAAAAGGCGGAAGCTGTAATTCAGAAAAGGAAAGTCTAAAAGGACTAAATAAATTAATCAATTAATAGCTTTTCTAGTTGATTAGAATGGCTTTCTCCCTGCTTTAATTTATTGGACAAAGTCTTTAATTGATTAGGCAATGAGTTATCTTTCCTAACTGATTAGGAACACTTTTTAATCAATTTCTTACATGCCTTGATAGGTTTTTAAAAAGTTTAATAAAAATTGACAAGGTTTGAAAATAGATATTGTCTATGTGTGATTTTATTAGTACTTCAATACTTACTCTTTAGGATCTTTTACTATTTAAACTGATCACTCTAAGACGCTAAGCGCAAGAGCAAGCGACCTTTCATATTTTCTCTCTTTCACACTTCAAAATCCTCTACTTGACTTAACTATCGATTATCCCTTCAATTGATTATTTGATTTATGTAACTAATGAGGCTTGAGGTATCTTCTTGATTGGATGTCATCATTAGGAGCTTATTGGACAACTGTAATAAACTTCCCCTTTGTCAATTGTCGCAAAAAATTCTTTAAAGATAGCTATCAACATCAAAAAATACGTTTGACTTATAGAATTATCATCTTTAAAAGTTTCTTTGACAATTGTCATCAGTTATCATCATCAAAACTAACTGCCGGTTATACCTGCATCACAAGTAGATTCATAGTTGGTAAAGTCACATGCAAAGATAATTTGGTAATATGAAAAGAATACTTGATTGATACCCTTTGAATTATCAAGAACATGGTCTATATGAATGATTTTATTAATCCCTTAATAAGCTTGTCTAAAATTGACAAGTCTATGGTAGTATATGGTATTCTTATCTTTGTTGTTGATCCATTTTACTCTAACTTTGTCCTTCCAAAACTGATGTTAAAATTTTAGAGTTTTACTTTTGTCTAGATCTTTTTGTGCATTCTTTTCCTGAATGTTAAACCCATCAAATTAGCCAAGATTGTTGAGTTGAACCTGGATAGAGTTGAGATCATTCATAGCCTTGTTATCCTTGTTATTAACCTCGCCAAAAATATATTTGTTTCAAATTCTAAGAATTTGGCTTAAGAGTCTTTAACTTTTGCAAGAGATTGAACACATAACTAAAATTTTGGCACTTACAACACATGTTAATACTGATGACTTAACATCAGAACATAATGTTAAGTCAGATGTTACGACATCTATTCCTAATACATAACAATAATATCAAACTTTAAAATATGCATAAGGATAAATTTCATAATGATAAATAACACAACTGATTGTTAACCCAGTTCAGTGCAATATCACCTACTCTGAGGGCTACCAAGCTAGGAAGGAAATTCACTATAATAGTATTAGTTCAAAACCTAAATTGTCCCAGTTTACTACTTCTATCTTAATCACTACCTTGTGCAACTTCTAACTAGAAATAACTATCTAGATATGAGATCCCCCTCTCACTTCCAATCATCGCGGTGATACCTACAATCACAAACCTTGTGACTAGAATCAAAACCAGAAGATTACACTTCCAATAAACAATACTTAGTTTTGCTTAAAAGTTTCAACTAAGAACAATACTCAACTCTTTTCTTAAAAGCTCATGAGTGAGAATAATAAATTGATAAATAACCAAGTAACAATCAATCTACCTTGTTGTATCAAAAGTTACATGGGTGACTTACAAAAACACAAGATACTCTCAAAATCTAAGACTTAAGACTTCCCATAATTTTACAATTGTGAAAGTTAAATTACATTAGATCCAAGTTTTCTTTAAATGCTCCTCATTAGTCCATGGGCTTCAAAATATTTACCCAGATATTTCTTGATCCACAAGCTGAGGGTTGCACCAATTATGCAGAAAAATCTCCTTAAATCTTGGAAGAAAATATCAAGTTTCCTAAATTGTCTCAACATCCAATTTTAGAAACTTTTGTACAATTGGAGATTAGATAACTTGTTCCAGATTAAATGTTCTTGACCTGAGAAAATTATTGAGATATATCCAAAAGGAATATCACAAAATCAAATCAAATCTGTCAAGATTTAAAATAGCCCGTATTGATGTTCTGGTTCAGCATGTCACAACATCTGTCAGAACATTTGTCTTTAATGCAACCTTCACACTCTATTGTATCAGATTGATCAAGATGTTAGGGCATCATGCTCAACATTAGTTAAGAACCATGTTTTAGCATAATTTAGACAATCATAAAACCATGGATCTAACAATCTCCCCCCTTTTCAAATTTTGGCCAAATCATATAAAACACAATTAAACTGGAGAGAGGAATAAAAACATATTAATAAAACACAAGTTACATGTAAACATGTAAATTTTGAACAAAAACATGTTGTTTCAGATTTATCTAAGATTACTCCCCCTGTCACAAGTAATCAATTCTTTTCATAGAGAACCAATTCTCCCTCTCAAGAGGAAAACCCAAATTAACATAAGAAGAAGAAACTTTTCCTGAAGCACAAGAAAACCAACCTTGAACTTCACCTTGAACAATCCTAGTTCACACATTAGAAGAACATGCAACAGAAGCATCACACATAAGTCAAAGTACTAGAGTCTTGAACTTCCATAAGGTAACCAAGATTTTCCACAAGACACAACATGTCATAAAGTTAGAACATCTGATAAGACATTCTGCACACAGACAACCAGTAGCAGTAGCAGTATCAGCTAAAGAAACACCACACTAGAACACCACACTAGTATGACAGACAATCATGCTCCCCCTAAAAAGTTGCACACATAAAGTAAACAGAGAGCAACAACACTAGACAACACAATGTTTAATCATAATGTTAAAACATGTGATATAATATCAGAACACACACACACACACTAAAATTTGCTCCCCATTTTTAGCCAAAAATGAACAAAAATAGAGTAAAAGAACTAGAACTGAAGACTCACTCAAACTTGAAATAAAAACTAAGAGAACAAACAGAAAGAACAAAAGAAAGATACTAAGCTGATGGAACCAAAACAAATTCAATAGAAAATAATATAACAAAGAGAACTAGACCTTACAGACTCAACTTATCAAATAAAACAGAGAACCACATTATATATATATATATATATATATATATATATATATATATATATATATATATATATATATATATATATATATATATATATATATATATATATATATATATATATATATATATATATATATATATATATATATATATATATATATATATATATATATATATATATATATATATATATATATATATATATATATATATATATATATATATATATATATATATATATATATATATATATATATATATATATATATATATATATATATATATATATATATATATATATATATATATATATATATATATATAAAGAAAACAACATCTATCCAATTCTTCCACCTGAGTTAATGAAATTAACGCAATCTTCATCAGCATCTGAGTCTGAATCATGTAACAGGATATGATTCTTCTTATATGAATTCATATTTGTTACAAACGTATTCTCTTATTAACAGTGCACCACTCACCACAGGATAGAGACACTTCCTTGATGTTCTTTTTATCTTTCTAAGCTTTGACTGTAGGGGATTCTTACACCATTTGAATTAACTTTGACTTAGTCAAGAGAACCTCATTCCAACCTATGAATGCTCTCATCATCAACAATACACTTTCTAAAAACATCCCTTAAGATCTCAGTATGATTCACATTCAAGTCCAAACAAAAACATCTTCCAGAAGATTCTACGGGGGTCCAAGCTTAGGAGTAGAACTTTTGCCTGAAGCAATACATCTGACAAAGAGATGATCAGTAAAAATGAGCTATGTCCTGTTATGCAAACTGGTATTCTTGAATATCTAGACTTAAACCAACTTTCGATAGTATAATGTCATGACATCCTGTTGGACATTGCATTCTTTTAACACCCAACTCAATCGAGAACAACAACTTCCTTTAGCATTAAATGTAGCCTTTGTCAGACCATGATTAACTTATTTGCTGATCCAATAGAAAACAATTATTTAATAAGAAAAAACGTTCATTAACACTACCTCTATTAGACTTGGTCAATAACTTTACTCCAACATTCACCATAACTAGATACTTAATCTTTGAATTAACAGGTGATACAAACCAAACAAAATGAACTCTAATGAATAAACTATCTGAATTCTAGAGAAAACTTTTTTGGATTTAGAGATCTCTAATTCAGTGACTTCTAGCTCTTTAGAGTCTATCCCATTTTCTGGAGTGTTAATCTACTGAGACGATGTTCCAACATTAGTTTGGACATCACTCCCTCTATTAATGCTAGAAACATTGACATTGGTTCTGGAGATAATATCTCTATATGACTTGATCTTAGAAGAGTAACTCTGAAATATACATTCATCACATTTGGAACTTATCTTTTCCAGAAGAAGCTGATAAATACCTTTGAGGATCCCACAAATATGTGATTTTTCTTTTTCTATAGATTTACCTAGGACATTTTAGAAAAATCATTAATAGAAAACACAGACATTCCTCTATCCATCAAGACTCCCACCTTGCATTAGCCTTATTAGATTCATAAACGGAAGTTCTATAATTATGTCAACATTCAGATGTTGCAGCTTCTGGTGTGACATCTTGACTTGGTTATCCTTGGACATTAAGCATGAGGATGAGCCAGTGGAACAACCTTCCTTATCACACCTTCAATCTTCTCATTGGTGATTTCCCCTGTTAAATCTTCTTAAACCTGAAGAGTTAGATTGGCATGCCCGTCATTCATGATCTGAAGGTGGAAGAGGATTGAACACTTATAAGTGCTCAGAAATTTGCACTCACATGTGCACGAAGTAACACTGTTGGTTGATTATACTGCTTGAATATGCTTACAGATGCCATTCGGAGAGGTGATAGAGTGTCATCGGAAATGGGCTTAAAGATGCCATCCGGAGTAACTGTTGATAGGAGTACCAGAATGAGTCTATGCTCGACTTGATATGAAGGAAATGCTTTTTAGAATGAAGATCTGAAGGAAATGCTTTTCAGAATAAAGATCTGAAGGAAATGCTTTTCAGAATGAAGACCTGAAGGAAATGCTTTTCAGAATTAAGATATGAAAGAAATGCTTTTCATAATGAAAATCTGAAGGAAAATCTTTTCATAATGAAGATCTGAAGGAAATGCTTTTCATAATGAAGATCTGAAGGAAATGCTTTTCAGAATGAAGATCTGAAGGAAATGCTTTTTAGAATGAAGATCTGAAGGAAATGCTTTTCAGAATGAAGATATGAAGGAAATGCTTTTCAGAATGAAGATCTAAAGGAAATGCTTTTCAGAATGAAGATCTGAAGGAAATGCTTTTCAGAATAAAGATCTGAAGGAAATTATCTGGTCATGTAGATAGTCGCCCCATACTGTTTTGGGAATTGATCTACAACCTGTCTATAAATTGTTGATAATATTCGTTTGTTTGGGAACCTAACCTGAAAAGACAAAGTTAGTTTTATGCAATGCCATGATGTATGTAATGCATTGCGTAATGATGTTCTCAAAATTAATAAGAATAGTATATGCATTTCATATGAATATTTTATGATGTTTTGTAAATGATGTATGGATGCAATATGTCATTGGAGCGTATCTGTAGCTTTATATAACATCTCTAGCTAGGGAAATAAATCCCCGACTGTTGTTGGGGATGAAGAAAGTAATTCTTTAACTTTGTTTAGAATAAATTTACTAGGGATTTCCGCTTTCTGTTTGAGGACACTCTGATGGGGATGTTCGACTTCTGCTTGGGGATAGAAGAATTTAAGGAGAGACAGTCATTCGTCGTTCTTTGAAGGATTTGATTCTTATATACCCTGACCGGGGATAAAAGGAGATGGATAATCCTCTAATGTGATTTCTGACCAGGTTTTAGATATGAGTATTAGCTCTTATGAGGATGACAACATTGAATGATATCTAGCCAGAGAAGATAATCCTGTTGGGGAACTACAATATCGGAGAAATAAACTCCGTTGGGGAAAAAAACCTTGTATACTGTGTTGAGGAAACAAATATTTGATTAAAAATTCATCGACTGTGATGAGGAAGTTTCTATTGTATGTCGGGGAAATGATCAAACTTCTTTATCTTCTAGGGGACCTTTTGGGGAAGATGATCATGTCAAGCTATCCATCAGGGATACTAAGGTGAACTTCTGGAAGATGCCCTAATTTCTGTCTGAGGGCATGTTAGATTTGCTGGGAAATATATCTCTGTTGGGGATGAGCTTGTGAAGATAGCTCTGAAGAGATTTCCCTATGGAAATTTATGGTCAACTTAAACATTATCCTGACTCATAGAGTATTTAGTAAATGCTGATCAGAGTGATAAATCTTCTATTGGTAAGTGGGACATAGTCGTACGCTTTAATCCCTAACTTTTTCCTGGACTGCCGTTTAAGATTTTCAGTCCACCGGGATACCCTTTCTTGTCCAAGTCGCCTTTTCAGGTTTTTGACTTGTCAGTTGTATAGTTTTATTTATATATCCCTAAGTTTTGCCTTAACTCTTTTAGTTCGTCGGGATGCCCTTATTTTTGCATATGCTAATCAACCTAGCGTGTCTCTTTTTCATGCATAGTATTTTTGCCTATGTCTGTGTTCACAGGGTGCGGAGAAATTTCACTGTCCATGGTAGTAAGTGTTGTAGCACTTCCAGAAAATATTTTCTTGATCATATGTGGCCCTTCATATGCGGGAGTCCATTTTCCCCTGGGATTAGTCTGGCGCACCCTATGTTTGAACTTATTGATCAACCATTGACTGCCAACTTTCTGATGGTCTTGACCTTTCTCAATATTTTTCTAAGAACTATCACGACATAATGGCACCATCTGATACTACTGACATAGACAAGCAATTTGGTGATACTGAAGATAGTGGCTTTTCCTGAAACTCATGATCAACATAACATGTCCCAAGTGATTCAGATAGAGATCTTCCCCTGAATATTCATCACTTTTGAGAGATTCTTTGAATCTTGACTTGACTGCCACAGATGAGTTGGACAATAACATGTCATGCCCCTTGATTTATAACCAATTAGGACCACAAATGGCCTGTTGATGGAAGTGTATTTCTCTTTGACACATCATATAAAGTAATTCTGTCCATTGGGAGGATTTTGATCCATTGAATATTTGTCATGCAAACACTTAGTCATATGCAAACAGTGGTATTAAAATGCAAAGCTTATGTCTGTCTTGAAGTTTAAAAAAAACATTTTTTAGTAAAACAAAATTTGTAAGAACGTGACATCAACTCAGGATTTATAGTAAGCCTTACAGGAGTCAGGATACCTTTTTGTAACAATATGCTTTCGAACTAACCCATGCTTCAATTAAGACTTTTAAGGGTTGTAACATGGTCTGGTTCATGGTTTAAGAAACAAAGGATAAAGGCTTAAAGTTTATTTGTACCCAACCCATTCTCTGTGATGTACTTCAGTCCTATACTCAGTTAATAATGCATTCAGGTTCCAATTATAGAACTAATATTTTGGTGATGGTTCCGAAACCGAAATTTTATCTGGGAAGGAAATCATTTTTATTGTAACATTTTTCTTTTGTTTAGGATTTGTAGTAACCTCTTTTTGACTTTATTATCCCTAACTTTTTCCTGAACTGTTTCGTTTGAGATTACAGTCAGCGAGATGCCCCCGTTTTTTCTTAAGTCTTGCTCATAGGTTTTGACTTAGCGGGCTTTTATTTTGAAATATAATAACTACTTGACTCAATGTTTACAGTGAACCATCATCAGTTTTCGATTTAGAAGAGTATCTTCAACACTAGTCGTCGTGTATGAAGGTAAAGCTTGTGAATTCACAATTGATTTGATTGAGAAACTACCATAACCCGGGTTATGTTTAAAGTTTTAAATTTGCGTGAAAAAGAAAACTCCTACTTCTTAGGCTCAAAGGGTTTGACTAGGGATTAACTTCCTTATATCTCTACTGTTTAGGAATTAAATCAATGCATGTACATCGTCAGCAAGGTCTGTTCAAAAGCATATTGTATGAGATTATGGTATCATTTTCGTCATCCTCCCTCTAAAGGCTTATAACTTTAAGGAGAGTTTAACATCACAAAAAGGAAGTAAGAAGCACCGTTTAAATATAGTGAAATGAATGGATTAATTCAAGACAGAAATATGCAATGCATTAATGGGAAAAACCAAAGTTTGACATGAAAGTAATTATTTGAAAAAACAAAAGAAATTAAAAATAGAAATTCAAATGATCTTAAAGCTTCTCCTTCTGAAATTGTTACTTCAGATGGCGTGCTTTGCAGTTTCGATATTTGAGGGATGATAGAAAAAATAAATCTGACCATCTTGTGTGAACTTGAAAACTCCATCGTCAATCAGGTTCTGAATCTTACGTTTCAAAGTCCAACAACTGTTAGTGTCATGTCCAGGACTGTTGGAGTGATATGCACACCTTGCATTAGGATCATAATTGGGAGAGGAAGTATTGGTATTTCTAGGAGGTTCTTTCAATGTAATCAACTCCATCTTCAACATGTGTTGTAATGCTTGAGACAATGACATGTTGATTTTGGTAAATTGTCTTTTGGGTGTATCCTGCTTATGCTGATTATCCTGTTGTTGTTAGCAAGGTCGTTGTTATAACAATCTGGAAATGCCCTTATCCATTAACTGAATGATTAGCAATGTCGACCAAGTCAATTTCCTGTCTCATCAGAAGCTGGTTAGTGATTAGATCTTCAAATCTAGCAGTTCATCCCATACAGTTGTATCCGACCTCATGAAGCTTGTTGATGAGGATTATCAACTCTTCTTTCCCCCAAGCTAAATTTTGTATAAGAGCCATCTTACTGATCAGAAAAATAGCAAGTGTACTATTTTCACCGATGTAGTTATAAAGGGTTTTACCCCAAGTATCGATCACGAGGATTGCGTAGGAAAATACAAGTTATTACACGAAGTCAATTAAACAAAAGAGCATAAGGGTGTTGTTTCAAATGATTAACAAAATAGATTAAAATACTAGGAATTAACTGAAATTAAAACTGAGCTTTTGATAATATGAAGATAATGCTAAGGTGGGGTGTGTGATTCATTCTCTAATTCCTCTGGATCAAGATCTCTTTAACAAGTTTATAGAATTCAATTATTTATTCTCAAGGATGTTTTTCCTAAGTCCTTAGTGAAAACCTTTTGGTTTAAAATCCGATTACCTAAGTCCTTAGAGAAATAGAAGAAAACCAAATCATTCAATTATCAAGAATTTCTAAATAACCTTACTATATCCCTAGTCCTAGGTGATAATTATAAGGTTCAATTGTATACAAACCTTAACAATCGTAGTCCTACGAACTGTTAACCCCATAACAATCCTTATTGATCAGATAAAGAAAGCATTAAAAACATTATACAATCGAATTGAATACTACAAACATTAAATCAATGAAATACCTAATCCAGAGTTATTACAGATCGAATCAGGGACACCCCCTAGCATTGGGGGGTTTAGCCTCTCATAATATTCAAGAAACACAAGTGAAAAAGTTTAGACATTACAAATAATTGGGAGAACTCGGATCTTCAATGGTGTCCACCGTTGAATCTCTTCGTCTTCCAAAACCTCATTTCCGTCCTCTTTTCTTCTCTGCAATTCTATCTTCTGATCTCCCAAAAAGTCAAAAGTCCTCTCTCTCTTGTTCTAAAGTTGTTTTTATATCCTCCTTCCATTCAGGTTGAAATCCTATGCCAAAAATACCCTTAATGATTCCCTTTGAGTGAGAAAACCTGGAAACAAATATTCAGCACGCGCTCATCAACACGGGCCGTGTTGCTGCACACGGGTGCCCGTGTTGATCTTCTGTTCTGGCAAAAATACCACATTTCTAGGCACTTTCTCACACGGTCCGTGTCTGTGAACACGGGTGCCCGTGTGAATTCTCTGTTTCAGGTTCAAACTTGCTTTTCCAGCCACATTTCAACACGGGCGTGTTGCTCCACACGGGTGCCCGTGTTGACCTCTGAACTCAGCTTTTCCCGGCTTCTTTTATCCACTCGTGCGTGCCATAAGTTCCTATCTTTCCATTGCATCACCTGGACAACAACACTACCAACCATCGCATAAAAAGACACTTTTTGTAACACTCATAAAGTAAAAATATGAGACAACTTCACACAAACGAAAATAAGAAAACTTACTTTAAAACACATGCAAATGCCACTTAGTGTTACCAAGACTATGAGTTCTTGTCGGAAAAAGGTGCGAAACTTACTAGAAATGGTGATCGATCACTTACCAATCGTCTGGATTCTCATCTCTTCCATCTTAGCTTGCAGTTGTTCCAACTGGTCATCCTTGTTGTCTTCAGGATCCTTCTCGGTCATGTTCTCGATGAGGAGTGCTTTCAATCCTTCTTGCCCCTAGGCTAAGCTTAGGAACATCTCTTGGAACTGAGCATTTTGCTGAAATAAACAGCAAGAAGAGGAGAAGCCTGTCTTGGAAACCTGTTATGCAATAATATGTATGGCATGTAGATGCATATGTAATGTTTTCAAGGACGTCATGGGATTTACATTTGTTAATAAGAAGGGAACAAAAACAAATATTTTTGTTAGTAAGTTCAAATTATAACAAAAAAAGGGTTATAAAGAAAAAAATTATGACTCAAGTCTCCCATGGACGCTTCCTCTTTGTGTTGACATATGTATTAAGGCTCTGCTTTTTGTGAAGTTATTTTGTCAGCTTCATCACTTTCTTCTCACTAGCATAGAACTGAGTCTCAAAGGTGTCCTTTTCATCTTTCAGTTGAATCCAAGACTTTTGTAGCTCTTCAAGGTTAGTAGGCATATCTGGATGAAAGATGGTATGAGGAATATCTCCTTTAATAACAGGCTCCATAATCACCGGTAGGACATCAGGATATGGCATTATAAGATCTTGAGCATGCGATCGCACCCATCTGAGGTAGGGCTCCAAGGGGATGGAGTTTTTGTGTCCCAAAGTCTTGCTATCTATCTGATTCACCATGCCATAAGCACGTATAAACCTTTAACGGTAACCTTGAGGATCATTCTCGTAATCAAATACAATACCCTGGATAAGCATATCGCGTGGACCATCTCTTCGAGCATAACTGAATTGACGTAGAGCTAAAGAAGGCTTATAAGTAATACCCCCTTATGCCAAGGAGAGGAACATTAGGGAATTCCCCACAGCGGTCAATAATAGTGATGTCCTCCTGAGATCGGGAACACCAATAGATATCTGAATGAGAGAGTGACATCATCCTTCGAGACCACCTTAAACCTTTTTTATTCTTCATCACGGACCGGGGAAGGTGCGAAATAAACCACCTGGACAGTAAAGGTATGCAACACATGAGAGTCCCTCGCTTCCTCATAGCACGAGTGTGAAGAGAGTGCAAAACATCTCCAAGCAAATTAGGTACAAGATTATGAGTAAGAAATATTTTGATGGCGTTCACATCTATGAGTTGGTATGGATTAGGGAATAGTACCAAACCATAGATCAAAAGAGCCAAGATCTCCTCAAAAGCATGGAAACTTATAGAGTCTTGAAACAACTGAGCTTTCTCTATCAGAAATTTAGCAAGAAGACCTTTAACTCCACTTCTTGTTTCCCAATTAGATACAATGTCTGATTGCTTCAGATGTAGGGCTACCACAATATCTTCAGGTTTTGGAACTTTCTCTAAATCGGTGAAGGGTGTCTGATCAAGAATAGGTACTCCAAGTAGCTTAGAAAACTTTTCCATTGTGGGTACCAACTGATAATCTGGGAAAGTAAAACAGTGATGCTTAAGATTAAAGAACTGGAACAGAACACTCATCATGGCTTCTTCAAAACCCGAGGTAACCAAACTGAGTAGATAACCATGTCTCTTAGTGTATTGAGAATTTTCGGAGACCTTTGAGACTAAATCCTTAAGCTTGGAAGGTATCCTCACAAAGTTGACTCAGATTGTATTTCTACGAGAGAAGGCCATAACCTGCAACAAAGAACAAAGATAAATCCCCAGGTCTTTGAAATGGTTAGTGAAAATGTTATGTTATGATGATATGATGTTATGATGTCATGTTCATGTTAAATAAGTAGAAAACACAAATAAGTCATACAAGAGCCTTAGGTTTAAAGGCTTACATGAAGTCCATATGTAAATACCCTTCCCCATCTGAAGTTAAGTTGGCTCAACTTGTCTTAAAATAGTAATCGGGTTCTAGGAATCTCATATCGCCGATCTTTCTCGCAAACATTATTTTAGCACGACAACTGGCTTGCCACCAAAACATCCCGAAAGTCGAATCTCAATGAGTGTAGTTTCGAGTATCAACCAACCTTGGACTGCACCAAAGCTTGCTATCTCACTGCTTGCTAATAGCCAAGATGGGTCAATTAAGGTTCTAAAAGTGAGTTAGTGTTAACGACACCATAGGGAAGCCTAATGTTATCCTTGACTAACTCAAGGAACATCAGTACAAACCAAAGTGTCACACTAACTGTAGCCATCATGTTAACCATATCGATCTACACCGTACAGTCTTTATGATCTATTGCTACTTACCTAAGGAATCCCTAGACCTGGGTGTAGGATATTACAAGCAATTAAACCCAAACAAGCCCTTAAAGTTAAACCAAACAATAAAAGTAAAGTGATCTAAACTCTAAGGTAACCCCTCTTTTTTTAAGTACACCCCATCTGAGTCGCCAGTTCTGTAACAAAGTGGAAGAACTGACTTTTTTGGTTTTATCCAAATATGCGAATAGCAAGAGTCGCAACCGACTTTTCTTTTATCCAATATTTAAGAAAGGTGAAAAGAACAGGAAATACCTTGATAGGTTTTGAGTTTGGGGGGTAAGTTATGAAAAAGGAAGGTGTTAGCACCCTTTTCATCTATAATTATCTACGGGCTCTTAATTGCTTAGCTCACTTTTAAAAACTTCCTTTGTGTGTGATTTGAAAATATTTTTGAAAAGCCAAAGTACAACCAACTTTGTAATGATTCTTGTATCAGTCCTCAAGAATGCGTACAAAGTGTTTGAAAATATTTTGTTTGAAAAGTGTGATGTGAAAAAATGTTTATTTCAGAAAAGAGTTGTGAGCAAGCGATTAAGAGTTCCTTACCCACTAAAGGTCGTTCTTTTTATTTTCCTTCTCCTTTAGATATAATGTTATCCATACCATTAGTTGGTAGGTAGCCCTATCCATTGGACGTAAAGGGACAGACGTAGGATCATTGTATGATCATCAAAGGTAACATGTAAGGATACTTTAGCAATTGTATCGAAGGGACTATCATCATTTTTCTCATAGGGTCATCGAAGAGACTAGATCATTTTGTAGGAAGCTCGAGGGGTCATCGAGGAATTATGATCTTTATTTGAAAGGGACTATGATGATTTGATCAAGGGCCTTTTTGCTAAAGTATCCCTACTTTCGAGGAACATGACCAATATCGTAAGGCAAAAAGAGAGGTTACCTTAAAGGTGTGAGTGTGTGAAGTGTGTTAATTCAGTTATTTATCTTGAGAATTAGGGTTTTCTATGTTTGTTTTTAGTCTTTCCATACAAATCCTAGTTACTAGCAGTTAAAATATGTACAGAAAAGTGCGGAATGTAAAGTGTGGAAATTTAAACCTAAGTTATTACATGATTTTGGAAGAGATACATAAGTATAAAAATTGTGAGAAAGTAAACCTGCACTATTACATCCTCGGAGCAGATACATAATTAGAAAAATGCGAGAAGAGAACTCTACGCTATTACAATCGATAGTGCGACCTATACATTTTGTCTAAGAAATTAAATAATAAAAGATAAATATGAAAAGTGTTAGAAAACTGTTTTTGTTTTTGTGCTTTTTGTAGAAAATAGTTTAAATAATAATAGTAATTAAAAACCTAATTCTAATTAATTTTTAATATTAAGAAGAAAAAAAGTTAATTAATTAATAAAATAATTAGTAAAATAAAAATATATAAGAAAAATTTTAATTACTAATTAAAAAGACCTAACCCTAATTTTTTATAGTTTTGAAAAAAGATTAGGTTAGTTAATGATTAATTAAAAAGAAATTAATTAAGAAAATAAAAAAATTAAATAGTAAAGAAATAAGAAAAAGAATGTTAAAATTTTAAAATGTTTTTGTGTAGAAAATAATTTAAGTGATAATTAATTAAAACCTAATTGTTTCTAATTAATTTTTATGATTAAGAAAAAGGTTAATTAATTAATTAATAAAAATATATTAAGAATTTAATTACTAATTAAAGACCCTAATCCTAATTTGTTAAAGTGTTAAAAAAGATTAGGTTAATTAATTGTTAATTATAAAGGAAATTAAGAAAACATGCTGAAAATAAATTAGGGTTAGGAAAAAAAAGGAAAAAAAATCAATTGCCTGTGGTGGGTGTTAGTTTGGCTTGAAAACACTTGTATCGTGAGATTCGATGAAAATAACTCAAACTGCCCTAGCTATGGAAAATCCTTATTCATGCGTCAAAGCTTACAAACAATGATTCTAAACAAGTCTAAACATAATTTTAAACAGGTATATATGCATAGAATTAATCAACAATGCATGAATTATGAGTTTGAATTTCAAGAATATTACCCAACCGGTGATGTTGAGATGTGATGATCTAGCACGCTTCAAGCTTTAAAGATGGATGGGGGTGAACTCCTGAGAACTTCAGGAACACAATGGAATGCTTTGAATGGATTGAAAGTTATTGCGTAGAAGGTTTTTAGTTTGCCCTAGTTTTGAGAAAATTGAGATTGTTGAGAGTATGTTCTTGAGGAAATTTTCTTGTCCTTCTTGTTCTGAATACATTGTGTATTTATAGGAGAAAAAATTGAATCAAATCTTGTGCAATCATGGTATAATATTTCATGATCAAATATTTCATGATCAAATATTAATGAAATTACAAAAGATTTGAATTTCATGATCAAATATTTGATTGAAGTTTTGCACGAAATCTTTCTTTTTTAGGCCAATCTCATACCAATCATGTTTTTGCTATCTAGCCATGAGCTTTTTAGACTTATGATTTGATTCAAAAATAGATCTACATACCTTATATCATTTATTTGATATTTTATTTGATTTATTTTGCTTTTAATTGAATAAAATCAAAATAAAAAGAAATAAAAACCACAAAAATAAATGAATGGATTTAGGAGTCTATTATGAGGTCAAGAACACGTTTGGACCTCAAAAGATAGGCCCATTAGCCCAAAAATTCAAATTTGCAAATTTGGATTTCATGCATTTTCTCAAAATTGCCCAACTTGCACAAATCACATCTCGCTCAATTTTTGTCATATGAAGGTGATCTTGGACTTTTTGGAAAGCTCAAGATGTCTCTACAACTTTCATGTTGGTCATTTTTTCATTCGTAAACTTTATCTTTATGTAAAGTGTCTTGACAAAAAGTGTATTTTTTTTTACTTTTAAAATGATCTGTAATGTTTTGGCCCATATCTCTCAAATGAAGCATTTTTGGCCTTGAGCTTAGATTGACAAAGTTGTAGAGAAATTTCTGATGAAGTGTGTGAAAGTTATGCTTGGTCAAATTTCAGTTGACTTCTCCTTAAGAAAACCCTAATTTAGTAACTTTTGACTTTTGATGAATCTTGAGTTTTCTTGATTAATCAAGATCAACCCTTGATAAAATGATGAATGTGACTTCAAAATCTTAATGTTGATCAAAAATCCTGAAGTTTGACTGTAAATTGGTCAAAGTTGACTTTTTGTCCTATATAGTTGATTTTTCAATCATCTTACTAGTTGATTTTTCAATCATCTTACTAGTTGATTGAGCAAACTTGTGCTGCAAGGCTTGAAATTTAGCATAAGGATTCTTTGAGACATATTAGAAGTCATGAAGTCCACTTGAGGCATTAGAAGTTCAATTTTATTAGTCATGAAGTCCACCTGAGGAATTAGAAGTCCAATTTTATTTGGGAAAAACAAAACTCTAGTTGTAAGTCAATGCTTAGGAGGAGGGTTTGTCTTGTCAACTTTTGAGTAGTCTTGAGTGTTTAGGACCTTCATATGCATGAGGAAGCATCTTGAATTAATTTGTATTGAAAAATGGGATGGAAAATTTTGGGGTACAACAGTGGTCAACCATACTTCCTTAGAGGGATTTACCTTTAGACCTTGATCACATAACTGACTTATGATAATCATATTAGATGCTAGAATTTTAACAATGAGACCATCATCAATCCAATTCTCCAACACCCTTAAATATACCTTTGGCACTATCACAAAAGTAACATAGGTGATAGGATGAAACACAAAGTCTATGAGAAACATTTGTACTCTAGTCAACTGTCTGAAACAGCCACTGGAAAACTTCCAAACTTCAAAATTTCTATGTTAAAGTTCCAAGAGAGAAAGGGAAATAAGGAAAATTTCCATAAGATTCCATATCTTCCTAATTTTTACCACCGTATAGTCAACCTTAGGTTGAGTTGAACTTTAGAATAACCATTCATCTTGAACCAAAGAAACCTAATATGATCAACTTTACCACATCAGGAATAACATCAGTGCAAGAACCTGCCTTTAGCTTGAGAATTCTGATGCCTGATATGATGTTGTGACATTTTAAATGACACCATTAACTCAAACTTCCTTTTTTTAGGTTTCCAGACTTCATGCCATCTTGAAGAATCTCACTAACACATAGGAATAATTTGTTTAACATCCTTACAGACTTGACCATGATTTCAAGTTTGGAGGTCAATAACATCACCTCATCCTGTAGATTAAAGATAGTAGACAAACATCCTTCCTTATCAACATGTAATTGAGAAAAAATTACCTTTTTTTCTCCTTGCTGATAGACTTCTTCACTTGTGATCCACAGTTCTTTGAAATAAGCATCCATCTCATTAAGATATATTTCTTTCACAAGAATCTTCATCAACAATTCACCTTCCAAATCATACCATCAAATAGCAAATCCCTTAAGATGTTTCTTGAGACATGTAGGGAATTATGCTCTAGAAAGTATGAAGCCTTCATATTCATTTTACTGAATGCTTAACATTGATTATTGTTTGTGTTTGGTCGATTTAGGGTTCAATTGGGGTTTTATTGGAAAATTAGGGTTAGGGTTATTCAATTTTAGGGGTATGGTTTTTATATCTAAGGTTATGGTTCTTCAATTTTAGGGTTAGGTTTCTTATATCTAGGTTTAGGGTTCATAGGGTTAGGTCTGTTTGTTCATAGAGTTCTTGAGGACATGTTTGGGTTAGTAGGGTTCCAGGTTAGGGTTCTTCAAGATGGTTGAACATCTGGGTGGTTGCTTGAATATTTGAATATTTCGGTTGAAGTTCAACCGGAATCTGGATCTCATGGTGGTTTTGGGGGCGATAAAGGGTGGAGCTCGGACGAAAGCGAAATTTGATGACCGGAATTCTAGAGAGAGGTCAGAGCCTCTCTCTCTTGAATTTTTAACAAGGTTTTGTGTGTTTGTGGAGCGAGAGAAAAGAAGAGAAAAATGACACAAAGGATGGGAATTTTGCTTATACAATCGTCCACCTTTATCTAATGCACGCAACGTGGTTCCCTGAGAACCATGGGATATGGTGACCATTGACTGATCACCATGCACTCCCTTCCATCGTACTCCCTGGTTAACTTATAATCATAGTTGTTTGTTTGAAATACTCAAGATCAACGCTCTAGGCTTGACGCTTGGTGGCCTTCTGATCTTGATCAAATGTCTCAAGTCGTTTCTACGCACCATAACACCTTGTACGTCACCACACAATGCCAAATGGATCAATTAGCTTCTGGGCCAGGCCCATGTCTATCTGCACCCTCCATTTTACTACGTAAAGACAAATTAGCACCCCCTGATTATTGGTCTTTGAATCAACTTCTGGGCTTAAGCCCTTGAAATTCACACCTCCCTGTTTTACTACCTGAACTAAATTCACACCCCCTTTTGTTTTATTTATTTATTTATTTATTTAATTTATTTATTTATTTGTTTTGTTTTATTTATTTAATTCATATATGTTATATAACTATCAATGTCATTTTTTGTCACTTGCGTTAAAATAATATTTTTGTATCTTATCATAAAATATATTTTTTTTTATTTATCATAAAAACCATTTTGATAAATAAATATTTGACTATTATTAAAAATATTCAATATATTTTTTAATAATAAGAGAATAATTATTTATTTACTATTTCAAAATACTAACCCTTTTTATCAATTCATTAAACTATTTTTGCATCATTCAAGCTTATTTTTTCAAACTTCATCATGCATTCTAAGACAACTAACCAATCAAACTTAACATCATTTTTCACTAACATAATTTCAAATTCAACTTTATTTTCAAAAAGGATTGTGGATATATTTTATATATTAACTGCGAACTTAGTCTGTGACTACGCTATTTTCAATCCTAGACAAGGTTCAAGGATAATTTTAAAATATTTCCACAATCCATAAAAAAAAATAACCAAACACATACGAACTAAGAATTTGGACTCTAACTCTTCGCAAGGAGATATGTAGGCACGCAGTTAAAACCAAGGCGAGTTCATAACTAAAAAATGAAAATTCTTTTCTTAACCACATGGAAACAACACAGTTAAATAGAAAACCTCTGATTTACCCTACAACCTAGAAAAGGAGCCCCTTGAGAACATGGAATATGAAGGGTGCCTAACACCTTCCTTTCGTCTAATCAACTCATGAATTTAGAATCTCTATACAAATTAGGGTTACCCGTTATTCCTCCCGTCCTTAGGACAAAAATTAATGGTGGCGATTCAATATTTTTTTCCAGTTACGACAACTGGCGACTCTGTTGGGGACAATAATCCTAGGGTTTAGAGTTTTCCTATCTTTTAGGTCTATGGTTTTTATGGGTTCTTTCTACTTATAGAATGTTTTTATGTTTATTTATTGGTTTATTGTTTGTCTATTATTTATCGCATTATGATATTTTTATCATTTCATTGTTGGTGGGTTTTAAATTTAAAAAAAATTAAACCTTAGAAAGAAGGATTGTCAATTGGCCAAGGGGGTTTAACATCCCTATGAGTTTTTGTGATGACTTCACCTAGAGTCGGTTGAGTTCCAAGGAATATCATTTAGAGGGCTAGACTCTCTTGGAGTTAGGACTTCGTGATTTGTCTAATGACTCTTTGTATAACCCTAAAACAAAATCTCATGGTGAGACCTTGAATGACCTAAGAGACGAAAGTCTCGGTCTACAAAGAGGCTCCACTTAAGGGAGGCCCTTGTTCCTTTTCCCTTTTATCCATGAAACCCTTAAGGAAGCCACCCTTATTGGGAGGATAGAATATTTGTAAGATAAAACTAGGAACATACTAAGGATATATTTCATAACCCCGCAACAATGTTACATCACCATGCATACATGTATCTTACATTTCAAAATATTCATTATTTTTGCATTTGTGTGTCTTATTCACAAGATTCCTAAAGAATAAAATAATCAAAGGTTTTTGGTTAGTATCTTAAATATGAATACCAATAAGAAACAAACCATTCGAGTTAGCGTCGTGATTCTCGATATAAAGAAGATCAAACTGATTATGGGAAAACTAACAAAGAAAGTTCTGAAGATGTTTGCTCGACGTTATGGGGATATCTTAGAGTTGACCAAGATAACTGTGCAAGTGGAACCAGTCACTACCCTTGCTCAATTCTACGATCCTCTACTGAGATGTTTCACTTTCCATAATTTTTAACTAGCACCTACTTTGGAAGAATTTTATAGGATCTTGGATTTCTCTAGGATCAAAGAAGAAGCTTACAAAGGGATTTGATAGACTATCAGTATCAAAAATTTGTCCAAGGAGATAAGAATACATTTCAGTGACTTGCTACGTAATTACGAGAAGGATGGGGAACTTCAAGGTGTTGTACCCCAATTTTTGACCCTAAGACCCCTTTATCATACCATATTGATTCAATCACAACAAGATCATATTAGGGCTTTTGGTTCTCCTCCCTATCTCTAGTCTTTCTCTTTGAGGAATCACCAAGCACCTTGACTTGTTTTTATTTTATGATCATACATGTTTTGTTTTGAATCTCCTTTTAATTAATAAAATGCAATGTTGGTTTGTGTTACTTGTTAGTAATGAAGGTAAAGACAATGTGGCTTAACAAGTTGATCCATGAGTTCATGAGTTTATTTCCATGCCCTAGTCAATAAAGCTTGAGAAGTTCAAACTTCAGCATTGAGGTTATTGGAAAAAATGGCATGGAAAGGTTTATTTTGGTTCACCACATTTCAAAGTTATCAAGATTAATTCAAAAGTGCAAGGGGTTGATTGAAGAAGTTGTCAAGGTTGGACAAGGCCTTGTTCCCAATGGTCACAAGTGCGTATTTCTATAATTTCTCAAGATATGGAAGTCGTTTTAGTTGTTATGAGTTCTCATTATCATCCTCAACAACTTCTATCTAAAAAGCAAAAGTGTCGGTACAAGAAGTTTGTTCAAAATTGTCAAAGTTCCTCAAAGCATTTTCTTGATCTAGGAGCTAGGGTTTTGAACTTCAAAGAAGTATATCTTGCTCATCTTTTGGTATTTTTGAGTTATTATAAAAACACACTTCTCTTCAAAGTGTTATTGACAAATCACTTCAAAAGTTTCAAGGAGTTTTCATGTGGAAGAAACTTGATGATGAAGAAAGATTACAAGTCCTTTAGATGAACCCCCAATTTCTCATGCGTGACTTCAAATGATCATAACTTGGTTAATTTTTATCACCTTGAGCCCACTCTTTTTCCACATTGATCTTGAGGATGTGAAATTTATGCCTTCTTTTATGTTTAAAGTTAGAAAATGGATGGAAGATGCCCTAAGGATACAAAAGATTATAGGTCATTTCATGATTTTTTGCCAACTTCAACAATTCATAACTCTCTCAATTTTTGGAGATTTTGAATGGTTCAAGTCTCAAAATGTCATTCAAGAGGTATATTTCATGTCATCTTTTTTGGTCAAGAGCAAATTTCAAGTGGAAGGCCATGTTTGGATGCAAAGCGTTATAGGTCACGTTTGAAGAAAAATTTGAAATATTTCTAATTATGGAAAGTCAACCCTTTTCCCTAACTTTGACTCATTGCAACTTTCAGCTCAAACATCCATTTGATTCAATTCTTTTTCCATTGAAAAGCTTATAATCTCATCTTTCTAAAGCATCAAGAATCATGCCTTAAGACCCCCTAAGCTGAGAAGCCATTGGATTGAACTTGGTAACTTGGAATTGGAGTTTCTTCATAAGTCAGAATTTGAAATTCATGTTTTGGCTTCTAAACATCAAATTAGCACGCGTTTGTGATATAAACATGTTTAACCAAGTTGTCAGAGTGGATTAAAGCCTTAAAACACAAAGATTGGATGAGTTTTGATGCAAAACAGATCACACCTTACTCGTGTATCAGGTTCACACGATTTCCCTCCAAATTTCATCATTTCACACGCTTGAACATTCCATTTTATTCCCTATAAATAAAGGGTCATCCCCCATTCATTTCCTCAAGCTTTGAGAGCTAAATACACTATGTCAAAACCTCACACGAACTTCAAAATTTTGAAATCAGTTTATGAGATTCAAGCCTTTTCTTCCAAAATTCTTTTCACATTCATCATCCTTCAGCATCATACAAACTCTCCAGCACTTAAACCAAGCAAAACGAGCCATAATTCAAGCTACAGAAGTCCAGATTCAGAGCTTCTTTCTTGAACTTCGAAAAGGTAGAATTCTCCATCATTTGGATCCAAATAAAGCACTAACCTATTCTACTTTTTCTCCTAATTCTTGTGCTTCTTACAATTTTTAAATCCATTGAGAATTGAGAGAGAAATCTCAAATTGAAGGTGCTCGCTATTTTCTGGGTTTTTGATTTATATCTCTTTGCATACCTTATATAAATTTGGCGCGATAGTGGTGTTAGGATCGTCTTGAAGAGACGAATCCAATGATACAAGTCTGGGATCCTAATTTTTCCATTTGAGGGATCTCACAAAATCTCCATTGCAGGGTGTCTGGAGGTTGAAGATGATGACATGTCTCGTCTCAGCTAATGATAGCGTGCCAAACATTTTAATTTCATTGGTTGCCTTTTTTCTGATCCTATGTGTATCTCACTAAGATCCCTATCAAGTACAGCGTGTCCGGTCCATTCGATCAGCTTACTAACGCGTTTTGACTATGATCTGATGGCCCATATCTTTTTGGTTTTATTTTATTTTCTGATTTTTATATTTTAATTGATTTAATTTTCAAAAATTTATAACTCTTCTGTTTTTTATCCAAAAATTATGAAACAATTCACAAAAATACTTTGAATTATTTCTGATCTCATGACTATTTTTTCACATTTTTATTTTGACATTTGATATTTTTTATATTTTTTGCATTATTTGCTTCCTTTTAATTACTTTAAAAATATTTTCTGACATTTTTTAATTCAAAAAAAAAATCATAAATATAATTTTACATATTTTTAACTTTTTTTGAAAATTTTATGGAATTTTATATTGATGTTTACTATTTTTGATCTATTTTCTATTTGTTTGAGAATTTTTAATTAGTTTAAAAATAGTTTCTGACTTTAAAAAATTACCAAAAGTTTTACAAAAATATTTGAGTTCATCTTTTATTTTTCTATGGTCTTATTATTTCTTGATTAATTTGAACATGGTTAATATATTTCTCTTTTATTTTCTATTTTAAAACATTTTCAAACCCTTTTTAATGTATATAATAAATGTATTATTATTTTATGATTATTTTCTGGTTGATCTTGGGTTGAATTTTTGATCATGAACTTTGTTAACATCATTGGATCCATGGTGTTGAGTTTAACTCTATAAAAATGGATGAATTATTTTAATAATAGTTTGATTAAAATTTAATTCAAATGTGGTTTGTATATTTTCCCCCACCCTTCTTCATCTCATCCCTTTCTTATTGCACTAAGTGTTATTGGAGCATGATCTCTGTGATACGGTTGGAGAACTGACTTGGGATTTGTGTTTGTGTTCGCAAATGTTCGGTTTAGCAAGAGTCGCCACCGACTTTTTATTTATCCTAAGGAAAGGTCAAAAAGCACAGGAAAGACCTTTGAGATGTTTTCGTGGGTTCAGGGGGTAGATTATGAAAAGGGAAGGTGCTAGCACCCTTTTCATCCATGGTTATCCATGGGCTCTTAGTTACTTGTTTTAGATCACTTGCCTTTGCTTTTCAATTGTTTGAAATGGTGCTTTGTGTGTGTGGTTTTGAAAATGTTTTTGAAAAAGATGCCTTGTCTAGGCAACCTTTGTAATAATTCTTGTTTGAATGTTTTACAAAGGTGTTTGTCTTTTTGAAAAAATGTTTTCAATGTTTTTGAAAGTTGTTTGGAAGTTGTGTTGTGATGTGTGTTTTGAAAAATGGCAAGGATGTTTTGCAAGTTTGATCAAGTAACTAAGAGTTGGTCTACCCTATTTTACTCAAAGGACCTTTCTTATGTTTTTTAACCCTTTTAATAGTGTTGTTTCACCATTGTATTTGGTGAACAACCTTGTGTTAGGATGTTTAAACGGGACAGGCGCGGGTCATCGTATACAATCATTGAAGGAAACTTGTGAGACGCTCTAGCAATTTTGTAAGGGACTAGATCGTTTACCGAAGGCAACATCGAGGGTCATCGAGGGACTACGATCTTTTATCGAGGGTCTTTGCTAAAACGCCCATGCTCGAGGGACATGACTATTTTCCGAGGCAACAAGTGAGATTATCCTAAGGGTGCATGTGTGCAAAGTGTGTTATTTACATGCATTTAGTCTTTGATTTTTAGGTTGTCTACTTGTTGATTTTATCTTACAATACACACCTAATTACTAGCATTTGTACAAAGTAAATAAAATGCAGAAAGATAAAATCCTACGCTATTACAACCATATCGAAAGGCATAAAATATAAAGGCAAAAATAAAATAAAAGCAAGAAAAATGAAGGTCTTTCGATTGGGGCAGAAAACCCTTCGATTCTGCACTTTCTGGCTCTCTTCGATTTGGCCTGAAAAAGGGCGAAGGCATGACTTTCGACTGAAGCCTCACGGTCAGCATGTTGTGCCTTTCGATTGGGACCAGCATGAAAGCATGTTGTACCTTTCGACTGGGCCTGGAACCAGTATAAGATGCAATCTGCCTTTCTGCCTCCTTCGATTGGGCCTGGAGTCAGTGAGGTGCAATCTGCCTTTCTGCCTCCTTCGATTGGGCCCGGAGTCAGTGAAGAAGCCTGAGGCTTCGTTTCATATTACTGTTTCCTGTTTATTTTGTTTGAGACATTAAATAGCAATATGGCCCGAGGCCATGCTATGATTACCTCAAAGCCAGGTCAACTCATAAAGAATTTGTAATAAACCAAAGAGCAAAACCAAAAGGAGAGGCAGTAAAAACAAACGAAAAGGTAACAAACACTATGTACATGTTTGAAATGAAAAAGGAAGCTTATTTACATGTTATGCTAGAAATGAAGGGGTCAAGGTTAAGAATGACTTACCTTGCTTGAGGCTGGAACGTGTGTTGGGCCTTTAAGTGGTTTCCTTGAATGCTTATGGATTCGAAAGGAGGAACCAGGGGTTATGTCTTTGATACTGGATTCAAAAGAGAAGAACAAGTGTGAGGTTCTTCCTACTGGATTCAAAGGGTAACAAGGTATATGGATGTTTCAGATTCTAAGTGTTTGGATTCTGGGTATGTATTTGATGAGTGTTTAAGTGTTTGAGAAAATTTGGTGTTCTTGAGAATTTTCTGAAGATTCGTTCTCCTGGCCAAAAGATCCTCTCTGGATTTTTTTGTGATTTCTAAAGTGTTTATGAACTTTGAGAAATTTACTGTGTTTGAGAAACTTTTGCATATTCCTTCGTCTGGCCCCAAAAATTCCTCTTTAGCTTTGCAAAAGTTCTTCTCTTTATAGAGAAAAAGAATGGATATGTTTGAAAACAGCCAGCTTGCAAAATAATAAAATACTGTAACGTGACAGTACAAGTGGGGGGCCTGTTGGCAGTAGCAGCAGTGGGGTGCAGAAGATCTGACATTGCTTGTGCTCAGAACAAAATCAGATGGAAAGCTGCTTTTGGTGATAAAGTACTCTCTATTTGAAGAAAAAGTATGTAGCCTTTAACCCATAATAGCAGTATCCAACAGACAAAGTTTGAAACCCTTGTGCAAACTTCTGACTATATAAAGATCTGGACGCAACACAGCCTGGCAAACAAGATTTGGTCTTGAGTCAAAGGCAAGAGTGAGATTGAAGCACACCTGTTCGAAGGAAGCGTTTACCTCAGTCGAAGCTTGTGGTGGAAACAAGCTAAATCGTAGGAATCTATTTCCCAGTCGAAAGCTCATGCTCGAAGGAAGCCTATTTTCCAATCGAAAGTCCATGTTCGAAGGAAGCAATGTTGCCAAATCGAAGCAGGCTTGCAGGCAGCTACTTGTCTAAATCGAAACAGGTTTGTAGGCAGTACGCCTGTCCAAATCGAAGCAGGCTTGCAGGCAGCTACTTGTCCAAATCGAAACAGGTTTGTAGGCAGTACTCCTGTCCAAATCGAAGCAGGCTTGCAGGCAGCTACTTGTCCAAATCGAAACAGGTTTGTAGGCAGTACGCTTGGTGAATCGAAAAGGGTTTCCTTGTAGGGGGCATGTGTGGCCAGTAGGTCATGGCCTTCGATTGCAAGCATGCAGGCAGCAAAAGACACAAACGAAACCTGCAACAAGAAGTCACATGCCCAGGCGAAAGAGGCAAGCCAAGCTTGTGTCGAAGGAGGTCAAAAGGCCAAACGAAGGATGCTGATCGAAAGAGGCCTAAAGGCCAATCGAAAGAGCTGAAACGAAGAACACTTGTATTTTTCCAAATTTTGTCAAAATCATATTTTTATCTGTTTTCTTCCTTTTTGACAGTTTCCTCTTAATTTTGGTACTGGAAAACCCCAATGCACTTGTTCAAGCTTGAACCTTGACAATCCTTGTAAGAAAAACCTTGAGAATTGAGAGGGAAAATTTTGGGGTACAACAATCTCTATATCATGTCTCAAAACAAATGGTGCATAGATTGCTATTGACCGGCCTCAAAATAGGTGCGACTTCTATATAAGTCCACTTACGATTGCTTAACATAGCGCTAAATTTTATCCTGATTCGAATAAATGATCATTTGTGGCCAAAACCTATGTTTGCAAGCCCAAGTATGTTAATTTTATCTATTTGATCCAATAACCTTGAGATTCATTGTATGGAGGCTTTGGTTCTACCAATCCTCTAATGGATCTACATCACTTTTGGTCAACGCGGATAACTTAAACATCGTTGATCATTAAATGGTACTTGTGAGAATTCCCAAATGGATGATATACTTGACAAAAAGCAAATGCAACTTATTGTGTGGAGGCTTTGGTTCTACCAATCCTCTAATGAGTTCCAAATGCAAGTTTCAAGATGGTCATCCAACTAACCACTAATTATTAACAATTGACTTTACTTTATGCTTTTATTTTTATGCTTTATGTACTATTTACTTTAACATTTACATTTCATGCTATTTTCATCTTTTCTCACTTGAGCTTTTCTTTTCTTTTTGAAGATACTTAATAATCAACACAAACCATAAAAAAATTTAATGATACTTGGACTATTTAGTTACTATCCTTGGCATTATGGAGTATTGAACTTCTTGGACTTAGGATTAGAAACCTTGGCCTATGTTGGATACCTTGTGACCTCAATTGATATTTTGTATCGAGTTCTTGAGGTTTACCTCAAGACATTGGGTTGTTTGTTTATTTTGTATGCAGGTTATTGTGATTACATACTTTGTTTGTAATCTGGAATTCATCTGTATACAACCGTTACTCTGCCTAATTTTTATAGAGACTTAATACATTTGAAGTTTGGTTCTCTTAAGAGGTATAATATCTCTGCTTGCTTGGTTTCAATCTGAAGAATGGAACTTATACCTTGAATCATAATGTAAAAGTATTGGCTTCTTGTTGGTTAGATGGTTCTTATCCCTAGCTTTTACCTTATGCTTTAGGAAATCCCCTTCTTCCCCTCCCATCTTCTTTAATTTCCGAAAATCTTCTTCCTCCTTTTGAAAACTCTTCTTGTTTTTAAACTTGAACCACTTTCATAATAAACTTGGACTTAGGTCCATGGATTTTCAAAAACTTCTTTTTTCATAAATAAACTCCAATCAATTTAATAAAACCTTGACCCTTTTTGTGAGAAGACTAAAAGTCAATCAATCTCATTTCAAACCATTTTTCTACTTCGGCTTTTTATTTTAAAACTTTTCTCAGAAGATTAGACTCTTTTCAATCCTTGTAGTGATGCAAACAACTATACTTCTAAAATATGTAGTGAAGTGAGATATTTTCCACTTGGGTGTTGAGTGATGCTTTGTTGATTTTAAAATCCAAGGCATATCATCCACTTTGAGATGATGCAAATTCTCCTTTCTCATGATTATGGGTAGTAAGCATGTTTTCCACACGGACAATGACAATGATGTCTTATCTCATAAAATCAATCAACACACTTGTGTTATAAAATTTTTAAAGGTGAACTACGTGTACCCTGATCCCCTATTGTACGAAAGGTGGTACGTAGACACTAAAGGTTTGCAACCGCGGCGGGTGCAAAAATTATAATAAAATATATTTCTTTTCTCCCTTCCACCATCTATTTTTTATACAACATTTTATAGCCAAAATATACAGATTTTTACAAAGAGGTTCCTGCGGAGTACCGTAGATGTTTAGGGTGCTAATACCTTCGCTTTGCATAACCAATCCCCTTACCATGAATCTTTCCCCCTTTTTTGGTTACTCGCTCTTTTCCCATTCCTTTGGAAACAATAAAGCGCGATGGCGATTTTTACTTTGATCTGTACAAGTATAGTCAATCCAATGACTTAGTCTTAAACATTTCTACCGCTATAGAAAAATGGCGACTTCACTTGGGAAAGATTGACCTCTTGTTGGTCCATACCTAAGTGGGTTAAACCTATCTTTGTTTATATTTGTATATGCGTTATTGTTGTTTATGTGTTATATGTTGTATATATGTTTATCTGGATTTTCCTGGTTTTTAGGGTGCTTGGTGATTACTTATAAGTCCTATACCCGAACCTGGGAAAACTTTAAGATAAGATGGACGGTATACTCATGCTAACTTTGAGGGAGTAATCCCAAAAAAGGAGGCATGAGATCCCCCACTCAGTGGAGGCCCATTTGACTGTAGTGTTGTTTACCAAGTAATCGTGAAGACGTACTACTTTTGACCTGGGAGCCTACTGAAGCTGAGGACCATAAAATACCTAACCCATCTTGGCCTTTTAGGTGTAGTGCGAAAGCTATGATGGAGTAATCTGGAAATAGTTGTCACGCGATACTACGCTCGAATGAGTTTTTCTTGAGAATATTACTAATTACCGTGTTAATCGGGAAGTTGGTAATATCTGAAGGAAGGATGTAGACTCTGGAAACCTCTAGAACCTTATTTGATAGGTGATAACTTTTAGACCCTACCATATGGGTAGTATCTTCGAACTCATACTCGTGACGGTGAACTTATGAACATTATGTTTGTGATCTTGTGTGTGATTGTTGCATCATGCATCCATGCACTCATTAAACATCTTCTGAAGAAATTTCATTTCAAGGGACTTGAAAATTGACCATTTGTGAATATCTCAGGTACCTTTTGACCATGGATTTTGGAAAAGGAAAGACCGGAAAATAAAGTTTCAAAGATCCCAAGATAGATGAGTTGATCAGCCTAATTCCTGAGGTTGAGTGTTCTGCGGATTTTCGGAATAAGTATGGATCCATCATTCCTCTCATGAAGCTTAGGATGAAGGAGGGTATTCTCTCGACCTTGGTCCAGTTCTATGATCTGATGTATCATTGCTTTACTTTCCCTGACTATCAGTTGATGCCTACACTGGATGAGTATTCTTATATGTTGGGTTTACCTGTTACCGATCGTGTTCCTTTTACTGGTTTGGAGGGTGAGCCAAAATCACACGAGATTGCTGCTTTGATCCATCTGGGGAAGTCTGAGGTTGAAGCCCATATGAATACTAAAGGAGGGATTAGAGGATTACCAGCTCAGTTCTTATTGGAGAAAGCTCGTTACTTTTCCAGGATGAAGAGAACGGTCGCTTTTGAGGCCATCTTTGCTCTACTTGCTTACGGGTTGTTTTTGTTTCCTAATGTGGACAAGTTTGTTGAAATTAATGCCATCAGGATCTTCATGATTGGAAACCCAGTTCCTAAATTGTTGGGTGATGCTTACTACTATATTCATCTTCGGAATTCTTATCATGGGCGGATGATTATCTGTTGCACACCTTTGTTGTACCAGTGGTTTGTTTCTCATATGCCTCAGTCTGATTCTTTTTGGGATGTCAGGAAGGAACCCCGTTGGACTCCTAAGATCATGGCACTTACTCACTCGTAAATTGATTGGTATCATCGGGCTTACCAGGATGTAGAGATTGTCGACAGTTGTGGTAGTTTCCCCAATGTACCTCTTCTTAGTACAAAGGGAGGAATTGAACACAACCCTGTTCTTGCACGATGACAACTTGGTTATCCGATGAGGAATAAACCAAATAGTATTCATTTGAGAAGTTTCTTCCTGGAGGAGGGAGAAGACCATAAGGAAGCTAGGGAGAAGATTGCGAAGGCCTGGTGTCACATTCACAGGAAGAGTAGGAAAGACTTGGGACCTAGGGGGTGTTTCTTTGGAGCCTTATCTTCAGTGGGTCCAAATGAGAGTTATTCAGTTGAAGATGCCGTATACCCGGGAAGCACATATGCCTAATTTGTTTGTAAAGACCACTCCTCCCTTATTGGATGATATAGAAGAGCTACAACTTTCTTTGGTCAGGATGCAGCAGGAAAAGGATGCTTGGAAGAATAAGTGCCAAACTTTAGAGATTTCCTATAGAGCAGACTTGAAGGAGAAAGACGACTTGATTGAGATTCTTGAGAGTCGGGTTGTAGAGATGATGGAGAGGCAATGGGATTTATTTTCTCCTAAGCCTCAATTAGATACTATTTGCACACTTCCTGATTCAGGTGATTGGAAGGAGGTTGCCACCAGATATGCGGAAGAAAACCAGAGGTTGAAGACTCAGATTGCCAGGCTTACAGGGAAGCATCAACGTATAGAGTGATCTCCATCAACTTTGCTTCTTAGGATTTTAGACTTTATTCTCATCTTGTACTTGGGATTATTGAAACTTTTAATCCATTTTGAAGTTATTATAATAAAAAATTTCAGTATTTCAAATATGTTATTACTTTGATATTTGCAATATGTATATAAATCTTTAAGTCCCTTGAAATATTAATAATAAAATAAATCATGTGCATTTCCCATCATGCATCATATTGCACATATTTCTTGCATTACTTTGCATATCCAGGTGTCTTACCAAGCTTCTTTACTTTGTTCAACAAGATGTCTCACCACTACAACACTCAAGCTAATTTCAGAAGGAAGATGGAAAACTTAGAACAAGATAATCGCGAGCTGCGCGAGAAGTTTTCTGCTTTGAAGGCCGGCATGGCCAATCTTACTACTCTGATGGAATCTCTGGTGGCTGCTCAGAATTATCCACTGAGTGTTCAACCTCAACAAGCAAGAGTTACTACTGAAGCTCCGATTGTTCCTATGTCTGCTACTCCAGCTATTGTTCAGAATCGCATGCCTCAAGGTTATCCATGGGGAATGCCAGAGAACTTTGTGCCTTAAGGATTAAATCTTGGTCCTCAAGATGCTCCAGTTGTTCAGACTACTATTACTCCTGCACCTCCTGTGGTGCATGTTGCTCATGTTGCACCTCCTTCGATGAATATGGTTCCATTTACTAATGATGACATGTGTCATCCTTTTCCTACACCAAGTGAAGACTTGGGTCTCTATGATAGAATGGATGATTTTCAAGAACAGTTTGACAAGATGCAGAGGGAGATGAAGGCCCTCAGGGGAAAGGAATTGTTCGGGAAGAATGTGAATGATTTGTGCTTGGTCCCGAATGTTAGGATACCTGCGAAGTTTAAGGTCTTGGAATTCGAGAAGTACAAGGGAAAGACTTGTCCTCGTGCTCATCTTGTGATGTATGTAAGAAGAATGTCTACCCATACTGATGATCAACGTCTACTGATTTACTTTTTTCAGGATAGTTTGACTGGTGCTGCGTTGAAATGGTATATGAGTTTGGACTATGTGAATATCCATACTTTCAACGACTTGGGAGAAGCATTTATCAGGCAATACAAATACAACATGGACATGGCGCCTGACCGTGATCAACTCAGGTCCATGGTTCAGAAAGATAGGGAATCATTCAAAGAATATGCACAAAGATGGCGTGAGGTAGCCTCCCAAGTGATTCCTCCCATGGAAGAGAAGGAGATGACTAAGATTTTCTTGAATACTCTGGGTGCTTTCTACTATGAGAGGATGGTAGCGAGTGCGCCAAGTGAATTTACTTAAATGGTAGGCATGGGTATCCGTTTAGAAGAGGCTATAAGAGAGGGTCGTTTAACAAAAAATGAAAGTTCCGGAAATAAGAAGAAGCCATCCTATGGGTTTTCCAAGAAGAAGGAAGGAGATACAAATTCTATTATGCAAGAGAGGATGGTTAACACTCCTAGAATAAATTATCAGCGTCATCAACAAGTCGCATCAGTAACTCCAGTTATTGGTGTAGCTCCAACTACCATTTCTTATCAAAGACCATCACACCAGGGGAATCAAGGGTATAATCAGAGAAGGGAGAGTTATGATCCTATCCCTATGAGTTATACAGAATTACTCACTGTGTTAATTCAGAAGAAGTTGGTTCAGACCCGACCACCTCTCGCTGTACCGTCACCATTTCCTTGGTATTACAAACCAGACCGAACATGTGCTTTTCATCAGGGAGCACCAGGGCATAATGTTGAGAACTGCTATCCTTTGAAAACTGAAGTGCAAAAGTTGGTGAAGTCTGGTATCTTATCTTTCAAGGATGTTGGCCCTAATGTGAAAGATAATCCTTTGCCCAAGCATGGAGGAGCAAATATTGTGAATATGGTGGGCGGTTGTCCAGGCGACTTCCGAATTTTTGATATTAATCTGGTTATAGGAGATTTTGTGAAAATGCATGCAGACCTCTTTGAATTTAGCTACTATACGCATGATCATGCCGGTTGTGATATTTGCAATACAGATATATAAGGTTGTGACAAGATAAAGGCTGATTTGCAAGAGATGATGGATGAGGGCCTCATCCATATAATCAGGCCTATGGCAGAGTATGAAGAGGAAGTAAACATGGTTTTTGGATGTCCTGGAGAGCTCAAAATCTTTGATGTGGAACATATGAATGAGGATCTTGTACAATTGCACGCTACTTTCTGCCACATGGCTAGTCAGGTAGAACGTCAATATGGATCTTGCCGAATTTGCTGCCGGGACTCCCAAGGATGTTCAATTGTAAGGAAAGGTGTTCAGTTGTTGTTGGATAATGGAACCATCAAGGTTACAGGTCAAATGGATGATTACCATGAAGTTAATATGATTGAGTTTTGATTGGCTGAAGAAGAGTCAGATGATGAGTATGCCTCTGTAGACGAGTTCTTCTCCTCGGATGAAGATTTGTTTTCCAGGGATGACTCTGTAATGACTTATTATGTTGAAGAGGGAGTAAATGTTATTGTTTCTTGCTTTGGTGCACCTATCCCTTTTGAAGTTGAATATCATAGCAAGCCAGCTATTACTCCATTGGTGATTAGTTTGCCGGGTCCTGTCCCCTACAAGTCAGATAAGGTTGTACCCTAGAAATATAATGCTACAATCTTAGAGGATGGTGTGGAAGTTCCCATCCAGCCAATGCCTAATGTTGGAAATATTGCTAAGACTAGCAGGGTGACCCGTAGTGGTCGAGTATTTGCACAAGTTATTCATAGAGATATTGGTACTGGAAAGAAAGTTGTTGAAGATGTTGAACCCAAGAAAGCAGTGAGTGGATCTAGTGGAGCTACGCTAGAAAAATAGGTGGATGATATTTTGAAGATAATCAAGATGAGCGACTACAAAATCTTAAATCAACTATTGTAGACTCCTTCAAAAATATCTATTTTGGCTTTATTGATGAACTCCTCTGCTCACAGAGAATCTTTGATGAGGGTATTAGACCAAGCTTTCGTGGAAAGTGACATGCTCGTAGACCAATTCAGCAGTGTAGTAGGGAACATTACGTCATGTAATAACCTGAGTTTCTACGACGGTGAATTTCCTGATGAAGGAAGGAATCACAATTTGTCCCTCCACATCTCTATGAACTGCAAGAATGATTCATTATCCAATGTGCTATTTGATAATGTATTCGCATTGAACATTATACCGAGGAGCACTCTTATGAAGTTAAAATATCAAGGAACACTCATGCACCCAAGTGGCATTATTGTGAAAGCATTTGATGGATCAAGGAAATCTGTTATTGGTGAAGTGGACTTTCCTATTCATATAGGCCAACATTTATTTCAGATTACTTTCCAGGTCATGGATATTGTACCTACTTATAGCTGCTTGCTGGGACGGCCGTGGATACATGAGGCATGGGTTGTCACTTCGACTTTACACCAGAAGCTGAAGTTTGTACGTGAAGGAAAAGTGGTAATTATAAATGGAGAACATGCATTATTGATATCTCATTTGTCCTTTTTCAGTATTGTGGAGGCGAATGAAGCTGCTGTTGGAATCCAGTTCCAAGCTTTATCCATTGATAATATAAGAGGAAATGATAATTCTATGGCGTCGTTCAAGGATGTGCATCGGGTGGTGCATAATGGCCGTAGTGAAGTATGGGGACAAATTGTTGATCCACCTGTAAACAAGAATATAGCTGGTTTGAGATTCTCTGTGAAGATTAATAAAGGTGAGAGCATGAAGCTAGAGTCTGCTGCAGGCAAGTATCAAGACATATTTCGTAGCAGGGGTTATGTTCATCCAACTATTTTTGGGATTAATGCCATTTTGGAAGATGAAGCAGAGCCATAAATTCCGAATTATGTGACGCATGTAGTTAGGATTCAGAACTGGATCACCATTGATGTTCCCCTTTGTATACATGTTTCAAAGTAATTTGTTTGTGTTAATCTTTTTGAAAAAAACTTTCACTCTGCCAAAGGTGAAAGTATTAATATTGTATGGGCTTATCTGTTTGCTGTAATTTTAAAATCAATAATAAAAGTTGTCTTTGTTTCCCAAATTACGTCTTTATTTTTTGCTTTTTCTTGGAAAATGGTAATCAGAAAAAACCTTTCAAAATAAATAATAACTGAAAATTCAATCTGCATGATCACTTGTTATATGTGTCAGTTTCTAAAAGCAATTAGAAATCACATGTGCAGATTGATTAAAAAACCCGTTGAATACAATGACCCTGTACCCTCTCCCAACTTTGAATGTCCTAAGTATAGGACCGAAGAAGAAGACTATGATGAGATTTTAGAAGAGGTCTCACGGTTTCTTGAGCGCGAGGAGAACGCCATTCAGCCATATAAAGAGCCATTGGAAGTAATCAATTTGGGTTCAGAAGAAGATCCGAAAGAAGTCAAGATCGGAGCATTACTGCATCCTGATGTGAAGAGCAGGTTGATTGAGATTTTGAAAGAGTATGTGGATATTTTTGCTTGGTCTTACCAAGATATGCTTGGTCTATATACAGATATTGTAGAGCACCAATTGCCGTTGAAGCCAGAGTGTCTGCCAATCAAACAGAAGTTGTGAAGAACTCACCCAGATATGGCGGTGAAGATCAAAGAAGAAGTTCTAAAGCAGATTAATGTCAGTTTTCTTGTGACATCAGTGTACCCTTAGTGGATTGCCAATATTGTCCCAGTACCGAAGAAAGACGGAAAAGTTCGCATGTGCGTAGATTACAAAGATCTAAATAAAGCTAGTCCAAAAGATGATTTTCCATTGCCACACATTGATATGTTAGTGGATAGCACAACAAAATTCAAAGTTTTCTCATTCATGGATGGATTTTCCGGGTATAATCAAATAAGGATGGATCCTGAGGACATGAAAAAAAAACAACGTCTATTATACCCTGGGGAACATTCTGTTACAGAGTGATGCCCTTCGGGTCGAAGAACGCTGGTGCAACGTACTAGAGGGCTATGACAACCCTATTCCATGATCTGATGTACAAGGAAATTGAGGTATATGTTGATGACATGATTTCTAAATTCCAGACTGAAGAAGGGCATGTAGAAGATTTGTTGAAGTTGTTTCAGCGTTTGAGCAAGTATCATCTCCGCTTGAATCCAAATGAATGTACCTTCAGCGTTCGGTCAGGGAAATTGTTGGGTTTCATTATTAGTTTGTGATTATTTTCTGGTTGATCTTCGGTTAAATTTTTTATCATGAACTTTGTTAACATCATTGGATCCATGGTGTTGAATTTAACTCCATAAAAATGGATGAATGATTTTAATAATAGTTTGATTAAAATTTAATTCAAATGTGGTTTGTATATTTTCCCCCACCCTTCTTCATCTCATCCCTTTCTTATTGCACTAAGTGTTATTGGAGCATGATATCTATATCATGTCTCAAAACAAATGGTGCATAGATTGCTATTGACCGACCTCAAAATAGGTGCGACTTCAATATAAGTACACTTACGATTGCTTAACACAACGCTAAACTTTGTCCCGATTCAAATAAATGATCATTCGTGGCCCAAACCTATGTTTGCAAGCCCATGTATGTTAATTTGATCTCTTTGATACAATAACCTTGAGATTCATTCTGTGGAGGCTTTGGTTCTACCAATCCTCTAATGGATCTACATCACTTTTGGTCAACGCGGATCACTTAAACATCGTTGATCATTAAATGGTACTTATGAGAATTCCTAAATGGATGATATACTTGATAAAAAGCAAATGTAACTTGTTGTATGGGGGCTTTGGTTCTACCAATCCTCTAATGAGTTCCAAATGCAAGTTTCAAGATGGTCATCCAACTAACCACTAATTATTAACAATTGACTTTACTTTATGCTTTTATTTTTATGCTTTATGTACTATTTACTTTAACATTTACATTTCATGCTATTTTCATCTTTGCTCACTTGATCTTTTCTTTTCTTTATGAATATACTTAATAATCAACACAAACCATAAAAAACTTTAATGATACTTGGACTATTTGGTTACTATCCTTGGCATTATGGAGTATTGGACTTCTTGGACTTAGGATTAGAAACCTTGGTCTATGTTGTAGACCTTGTGACCTTAATTGATATTTTGTCTGGAGTTCTTGAGGTTTACCTCAAGACATTGGGTTGCTTGTTTGTTTTCTATCCAGGTTATTATGATTACATACTTTGTTTGTAATCTGGAATTCACCCGTATACAGTTGTTACTCTGCCTAATTTTTGTGAAGACTTAATACATTTGAAGTTTGGTTCTCTCAAGAGGTCTAATATCTCTGCTTGCTTGGTTTTGATCCAAAGAATGAGAATTCTACCTTGAATCATAATGTCAAAGTATTGGCTTCTTGTTGGTTAGATGGTTATTATCCCTAGCTTTTACCTTATTCTTTAGTATATCCCCTTCTTCCCCTCCCGTCTTCTTTAATTTCCAAAAATCTTCTTCCTCCTTTTGAAAACTCTTCTTGTTTTTAAACTTGAACCAATTTCATAATAAACTTGGACTTAGGTCCATGCATTTTCAAAAAAAAAATTTCATAAATAAACTCCAATCAATTTAATAAAACTTTGACCCTTTTTGTGAGAAGACTAAAAGTTAATCAATCTCATTTCAAACCATTTTGCCACTTCGGCTTTTTATTTTAAAACCTTTCTCATAAGATTAGGCTCTTGTCAATCCATGTAGTGATGCAAACAACTACACTTCTACAATATGTAGTGAAGTGAGATATTTTCCACTTGAGTGTTCAGTGAGGCTTTGTTGATTTTAAAATCCAAACCATATCCTCCACTTTGAGATGATGCAAATTCTCTTTTCTCATGATTGTGGGTAGTATGCATGTTTTCCACACAGACAATGACGATGATGTCTTATCTCATAAAATCAATCAACACACTTGTGTTTTAAAATTTTTTAAGGTGAACTACCTGTACCCTAATCCCCTATTGCAAGAAAGGTGGTAGGTAGGCACTAAAGGTTCGCAACCGCGGCGGATGCAAAAATCATAAAAAATATATTTATTTTCTCACTTCCACCATCTATTTTTTATACAACATTTTATAGCCAAAATATACAGATTTTTACAAAGAGGTTCCTGCGGAGTACCGTAGATGTTTAGGGTGCTAATACCTTCTCTTTGCATAACCAACCCCCTTACCTTGAATCTTTCCCCTTTTTTTTGGGCTACTCGCTCTTTTTCCCATCCTTTGGAAACAATAAAGCGCGGTGGTGATTTTTACTTTGATCTGTACAAGTCTAGTCAATCCAATGGCTTAGTATTAAACATTTCTACCGCTACACAAGGGATTAAAAGACAATACTTAGAATCCAATGATCTTTCTTTTACTGATAAAAATAATGGGAAGCTTGTGTGGATTGTTTGACACTACTAATTTTTGGTTTGGTTTTATTTCCAAATACTATCGACTATATCAATTTTGTGGCCATTAATGTATTTTGGGCCATAAAGGTGTTAAATGCTGATCCTACTCCTACATTACTTGTTAATGTTTACAACGCCCTTCATACACGCTATGTAAAGGGGAAAGGGCATGCTAAATTATTATATTCCTCTCTTATACTCTTAGGTCATTTCTCACCTCTACAAAGAGGACTACATGGTTAAGGACTTAACAAAGAATGAATGATCCCAAAAACTAAGGGCTCTTACTGTTGATTCTGTTTTGTGGTATGCTAGGAAGTTGAACATAAGTGATATTATCTATATGTGTGGAGAATTTTCGAATGTTCCTCTGATTGGGACAAGAGGATGTATTAACTATAATCCCACTTTGGCTTTATGTCAACTTGAGTATCCTTTGGAAGATAAACCTTCTGACGAGCAACTTCAACAATTGGTTCTTTACGACATGGGTAAAATAAACCCCGAGCTGATCAAGAAAGTCATACAAGCTTGGAGTAAGGTTCAAAAAAGATGCTGAATTTGGTAGAAAGAATGCTGCAGCGAGGGAACCCTATACTCAATGGGTTTTGGAGAGGGTTCAAATCGTCAAATTGCCATTTGATATTGATTTTACATACGTACCAGACATACCAGATCCTCTTCCGATGTCAATGGAGGAGATAGAAGAGCTGAAAATTCCCTTGAGAAATCTCAAAGGGACAAGGAGAATTTGGAACACGACCTTTATGACCTTGCTATTGAGAAGAATCATTTGCGACGAGAGCTCGAGATGAAAGACCAACAAATTCAAAGAGACCGTAAATTAGCTGAGAAAGAAAGGTATAAGAAAAAACGATCAACCGAGGGGTTACTAAGTGCTACTTTAAATCTTAATTCCCATAATCAACAGTTGGATGAGGCTGCTCAGGAAATTGCAAGGCTAAAGAAATGGTATGATAAAGCATTACAAGACAAAAGAGAATTGGAAGAAGTTCTGAGAATCCATATTCAAGGGTTGCAAGAAGGTACTCAAGATCAAGCAGACCAGATTCAAATGCTTCTCACACGTCTCCAAGAAATCCAAGAAGCGGGGGAGAGAGAACACCTTAGAAAAATAAGAGTAGAAGAATCGCTCTCTTTAAAGGTGGAGGAATATGAGTAAGTATGCCAAGATTCAGAAGGCCTCTGAAAGAATTTCCTTATACAAAGGGAACTCTATAAGGAGATGAGGGATGAGAAAAGATATTGGGAAGAGCAATATACAAAAATTTCTCAAGCAGAAGAGGATAACAATATCATAATCCCTACGCTTTACAAGAAGTGTCTAAGGGACAAAGACAAACACACAAAGCTTGCCATCCTAGAAAAAATTCTCATTGGTGACATTCCTAGAAGCTTGAGAGATGCAAAAGCCATGACGGTCCCTCCTATGAAGGACGTTGAATACTTCCTCAAACTTTTTAGGGAGATGGTGGATGGTTTTAGGGCAGAGATCTGCAAACCTTCTTAGGAGATTTTAGTTTCCCTTTAGTTATTTCGTTCAGTATTTGAAACTTGTTTTTGATTTAGTATTCCATTTGGTATTTATTTCGGTATTTGGATTGTATTTCCCTTTCAATGATGATGGTTTCTATTCAATAAAAGTACTTTGGTTTTTTTGTACCCCAAAATTTTCCCTCTCATCTTATTCAAAACATACTCCTAGAGGTCTCCAAATGTTCAAGGTTGACCAAGAATTGATCAGACAAATTCTCCTCCTAAGCAATGGACTTCCAACTAGGGTTTCACTTTTCACCAAGAAGTTTGGTTTCCAAAGGCCTCAAGTGATTTCCATGTTCCCTAATATGTCCTAAAGGATGTCCATTCCAAGTTTTATGCCTTGCATCATAAGTTTGCTCAGTCAATGGCTCAAATGTTTGAAAATCAACTATATTAGGTCAAAAGTCAACTATGGCCAATGTACAGTCAAACATCAAGATTGTTTTTGTAAACATAAACATTTTGAAGTGATATTCATAATTTGATCAAGGGTTGATCATTATTCCTCAAGGAATGCTCTCAAATTATCAAGAATCCAAAAGTGCAAAATTAGGGTTTCCTCGGAAAAGTCAACTGAACTTTGACCAGGCATAACTTTCACATGCTTCATCCATTTTGCCCCAACCAAAGCTCATTGTTAAGAAAATTCAATTCCCTACAACTTTTATTTTTTCCTCAAGTCCAAGAAATGCATCATTGGAAAGATATGAGCCAATACATTACATGTCTTTTTGAAAGTCAACAAAAAGGCTTTTTTTTGTCAAGGCAAGTTACATCAAGATAATTTATCCAAATGCAAAAATGTCCAACATATAGGTTGTAGGGGACATCTTGAGATTTCAAAAAAGTCAGATCATTCTCAAAAGATGAAAATTGAGAAAGTTATGACCAGTGAAAATCGGATAAATTGGTGAAAATGCAAAATGTCAAGTTTGAGCAAAAATTCATTTTTAAATTCATAGACCTATTTTTTAAGATTAAAATATGCTTATGACTTACTCAAGGAATCCTAAATGCACTCTCAACTTGCTTTTCATTTTTCTATATTTTATTCATATTTATTTTTGTTTTTATCAAATAAATACAAAATAAAATGCATAAAATAATAGATCAATGGTTTGGACATATGGGCTAGTGTGTTGGGTCAGCCTTGGGCCCATATATTCATGCAAGACTGTCCAGGTTCATTGCAAAATAGATTTGGCAAGAATATCTCAAATAAGGAAACTTTTTCAAATTTGATTTTGGTGTTTAAACCATGGCTTAATGGGATGATTTCTTTCCACATTTGTTTACTCTCCTCACTCCTGTATATATACTGGAGTAAGGCAAGCCAAGAGGACACACACAAGTTGCCTTAGCATGCCATACCAAATTTTACTAAAAATCTCCAAAGTTGTGAAATCCAAAAACACATTTCCAACTTCCTTCGATCCAATCTAAAGACTCCATCATGTTCCCGAAGACACCATGAGTCTATCCCTTCCATTTTCAAAGCTTGTATCACCCTCAAACATCTGAATTGGTTATCACTGGTCAAACAAGGTTTGTTATATTTGAAACTTTAGATTCATGCGTTGTTGATGTTTTTGATGGTTTGATTCGTGTTCAACATGTCCATTAGAGCAGGTGGGACATATAGCATGAGAAATTTAAGGTCTGAATCATGTGATGCCATTGTTAGGGCATCACAAACTGAAATCTTCACAACTCATAACCTAGGAGCTTTCAGACCAAATGAATATCAACATTGAATTTGTGGACCCCAAATTAGGGGGGTATGGTCGTTTTCGTTCTTGTTATGTTTGATTTTCACATATTAGAGACTTTGAGCAGCCGAAAGGGATGATCGAAGCCACCACTCCCGGTGGCTTGACCAACGTTGATGCCTGCGTGGACGGACGGAACAAAATGATTGGTTTGTTTAAATACTTGGACCCCACTGAAGCATGCATGTTTGACAACTCAACAATTTAACTTATTTTACATTATATATTTTTCATTATGTTTATACTCCCGGATGTAAGGTCATCTCAACAGTTGAGTGTGTATGTGTTAAGGTATTATGTGTGTGCAAACCCCTGCCTCTTGCATAATTTTTTCTAATTATTTCCTTGTAGATCCAGTGCGACCAGGACGTACGCATGCACCATGTGTCAGCACTTTGCCACCATCGGATGTTAACACAGACAGATCCAGCGCTCCAGATGCGTGTTTCCATCATATGCCCACCAGAGTTATTCACACCAGATCAGGCGCAGCTTTTGGATTCACCCATTATTGGGCCCAGCGAAATTTCAATCACATACCCCCCATTCTACTTCATACATCATGCCCAAATTCTTTCTTTTTGCTTTATTTAGTTATTTCTTTTTTTAATCATTTTTAATTCTAATCATAAAAAAAACATAAAAAATCATAAAGAAAGTAGATTTAGTTTTTTTTTAATAAAACTAAATTTTCATAAATTAATTTAGTTAATTATTTTGACTATTTTTCTTAATTTAAAATCAATTAGAACTAGGATTTAATTACTCTCAAATCTTTTCTCAATAATAAAAATACAAAAAATATTAGAACTAGTTTATTTTTTTTATTAAGTTAATTTTATTATTCATTTTTAATAATTAATTAGACCTAGGGGATTTTCTTATTTTTTAATTAAAATATGTTTCTAAAAAAACAAAAAAATTGTCTTAATGTCCTTAGAACATTTTAGAGTTTTTAGACGTTCTTTTTATTCCTTGCGCATTTGTTGCTATTCATATTATTATTGTATCTGCCCCCCCCCCCCCCCCCCCCCCCCCCCCCCCCCCCCAATTTGTAATAGTTAAGAACTAGGACTTTTGTTGTACCCCAAAATTTGCCCTCTCATTCTCCAAGGCCTTTCTCACAGGGATTGTCAAGGTTCAAGCTTGAACAAGTGCATTGGGATTTTCCAATACCAAAATTAAAAGGAAACTGTCAAAAATAGAGAAAACAGATAAAAATAACATTTTGACAAATTTGGTGGAAAACATGTCTCCTTCGATTCAGCATACTTCGATTGACTCTTGGCCTCTTTCGATTGCTTAAAGTGGCTGCTAGCGTGCCTATTTCACCTGGGCATGTGACTTCTTGTCACAGACTTCGTTTGTGGCTTTTGCTGCCTACAAACCTGCTTCGTTTGTGCCTTTTGCTGCCTGCGTGCTTGCAATCGAAGGCCATGACTTACTTGCCACACATGCCCCCTGCAAGGAAACCCTTTTCGATTCACCAAGCGTATTTCCTACAGGCATGCTTCGATTTGGACAAGTTTACTACCTACAAACATGCTTCGATTGGGCAACATTGCTTCCTTCGAGCACGAACTTTCGATTGGAGAATATGCTTCCTTCGAGCGTGATCTATCGACTGGGCATTAGCTTCCTTCGAGTAAGCTTGTTTCGACCATAAGTTTCGATTAAGGCAAAGGTTTCCTTCGAACATGTGTGCTTCGATCTCACTCTTGCATTCGACTCAGGAATGTCCTTTGAATTAGGAAGTTAAAGCCTCATGTTGGTTGTCTTCAATTCAAAGAGTCAATAATGTTATGAAAGCTTCCTTCGATTTAGAAGTTAATAACCTTCTGAAAATGGCCATTCGAAGAACACACAGTTGGTCCATTCGAAGGACACACGGCTGGTGGAAACGAATACAGTGTTGTCTCAGAAAGATGGAGGATTCGACCCAGAAGATCAAGTTGAACATATAGACCCATAGGCTAGGCCACGTGTCTTCCCTTTTTAGGCCTGTTTGCTGTCTAAGACCACTTGCATAGCACAGTACCTACTTGTAGAAAAGTCTGTCTTGAGCCTTGTGCCTGTTTTCCTTCAGCATGAAGCAACCCCATCCTGAACCATTCATCTTGCTTTTGTGGCACAAATGGACATTCACTTTCCAGCTGGCCTTTATTTTATTATTTCTGCTCCCCAAGATTTTCTCTATAAATAGAGAATTCATTTGCACAAAGAGAAAAAAAACCAGAAAAAAGGAAGAGGAGAACGTATCTTCAAAATTCCCACACCCTACAAAATTCTCAAACACTTAATTCTTAAACACTCGAACACTCAAACACTCAAACACATACCCAGAATCCAAACAACAAATCCGGAACTGCATCCTCCTGCCTAAACACCAGAACATCAAACCTGTGTTACAAATACAAGCCTTGAGGCATGCATAACCTTAAAACCTGCCTTCCTTACCAAAGCTAGAAAACTCCAGCCAGTTCAACTGCAACTGCAAACGAACCTGCCTAAAGCCAGTCCAACTGCAGCTGCAAGCAAGCCTGTATCAAAACTAACAGAAACTCAGACCTGCTTGCCCAAACCAAACAGTAACAGAACTAGCTTCAGGAAGATCCCAGCAAAGCTCCCTCCACCATCAAAAAAGGTCACCTACAACTCTTTCGACTAAGCACTTCAAGAGGTAAGTTCTCTCCAGCTTGGGACTTTTTCATTTAAACATCATGAGTACATGCCAATAAAGAAAAATGTAGATATTTCTGGACCACGTTTTAGCATTCGATTCTGAGTGCTCTTATGCTGAAAACTCAACCTTAATTAGTTATAATTTAGACTTTGAGACCCATTGGTTTTTTGTGCTAACCCCCGGACTGTAGTTATGTTTGGATGTTGCATTTAAGAACTTGATACAAGTTTGTTATATCCTTCGATTGGCTAGCTGCACAAGCCTTTCGAATCACAATTTGAGGGCCTAAATATGCTTACAAGGAGTCAGCAAGGAGCCTGTGGAAAAGCCAGAACCTTGTTGTTTCCAGACCTCAGACGAAATCCATAACCTTTCCATTTCCATGCCATAAACAAAAGACAGGAGTATGAAACGAAGCCCCAGGCTTCCTCGCTGACTCCAGACCCAATCGAAGTAGGCAACAAGGCAGAAAGGCCCAGCCAAAGGCACGCTTGCACTAAGTCCAGGCTCAGACGAAAGGCACTTCCATGCTGGTGCCAGCCTCCATTCGAAATACATGAGCTGACTGGTGCCAAAGCCCAACCGAAGTACATGACCTGACTGGTACCAAAGCCTAATTGAAGGACATGACCTTACTGATGCCAACCCCCAATAGAAAGAGGCCAACAGAAGGAAAATCGAAGGGTGCTCCTGCCTGGGTCGAAAGACACTCATTTTTCTTGCTTTTACCTTATTTTTTTGTTTATATTCTCATGCAATTCAATATGGTTGTAATAGTGTAGGATATTTATTTCTTGCATTTTTATTGCTTTGTACAAATGCTAGTAATTAGGTGTGCATGGCAAGATAAAATCAACAGTTAGACAACCCAAAAATCAAAGATAACAATGCATGCAATCAAACACACTTGCACACATGCACCCTTAAGGGAATTCCACTTGTTGCCTTATAAAAATGGCCATGTTATACATGTGGGATGTCTTAGCACAAACGAATTGAAAAAAGATCATAGTCCCTCGATGACACTATCAAAAGTTGCCTTTCAAAAATGATCTTAGTCCCTACAGAAAAGTGCTAAGTCATTTCACAACATTGCTATCATGATCATACGATGACCCGCGCCTGTCCCGCTTACATCCTAACACAAGGTTGTTCACCAAATACAATGATGAAACAACATTGTTAAAAGGGTTAAAAGCATAAGAAAGATCTTTGAGTAAAATAGGGTAGACAACTCTTAGTTACTTGATCAAAAATCTTGCAAAAACATCCTTGCTATTTTTCAAAACACACTCCACAACACAATTTCAAAAACAACTTTCAAAATATTGAAAACCTTTCAAAAAGACAAAACACCTCTGTATACATTCAAACAAGAATCATTACAAAGGTTGCCACAACGATGGCTTCTTTTTAAAACATCTTTCAAAATCACGCACAAAGCACCATTTCAAACAATTGAAAAGCAAAAGCAAGTGGTCTAAGCAAGTAACTAAGAGCCCATGGATAACCATGGATAGAAAGGGTGCTAATACCTTCCCTTTCTATAATCTACTCCCCGAACCCAAGAAAACATATCAAAGGTCTTTCCTGTGGTTTTTGGCCTTTCCTTAGGATAAAATAAATAGTCGATAGCGACTCTTGCTGAACCGAAACATTTTCGAACACAAACGCAAAAACCTCAAGTCAGTTCTCCCACCGTATCACAGAACTGACGACTCTGCTGGGGATTCGATTTAAAAGTGGAGTAACCTTAGGGCTTAGATCACCCTTTGCATGATTAATTGTTTGTTTTGATTGCTTTACATTGTGGTTCTCTTGTTTGGGCTTGAAATCCTCCACCCGGATTTGGGAAACATTCATAGATAGCAATACGTTGTGGAAACTGTGCGGGGTATACCGACATGGTTGAAGCAATAGCTATATTAGTGTGACATATTTGTGAGTACCGGTAGCCTTTGAGTCAATCAAAGAGAATACGGGGCCGCTGAGTGATGTCATTAAGAACTAATGAACTAGAACCTTACTTGACCATCTTGGCCTTTCATTAGGGGTAGTGAAATGACCGGCTTTGGTACAGTCCGAAGTTGGTAGATACTCGATACTACACTCATTGAGGGTTGTTTTCTTGGAATATTTTGGTCGCTAGTTAAGTGGCTAAACCAAAACAATGAACATAGAAAACAATCCAATGATATTGAGCTCCTTAGAACCCGATTATTATTTATAGGACAGGTTTTGAGCCAACTAAACTCAAGAGGGTACTTACCTATGAAACCTCATGCAAGCCTGAAACTAGGGTTTTTGTGTGACTTGCTTGTACATGTGTTTGTGCATACATCATGAACATCATAAAGCATCATATGCATCCACTAACCATTTCAAGGGTTTGGATCTTCATCTTTGTTCTTGTTTTGTAGGTTATGGAAACTCTTCGCAGGAAAACTATTCAAGTCAACCTTGTGAGAATCCCTCCTCAACTCAAGGAGCTTACATCCAGAATTCCAGAAAATTCTCTCTTCAGTAAAAGACATGGTAGACTTCTCAGCTTAGTCAACACCAAACCCTGACCAACTTATAGATGTGAATGCTATTAAGATTTTCATGTCCAGGAATCCCATACCTACATTACTTGGGGACATCCTACACTCATTTTACACACGAACAATGAAGAAAAGAGGTGTTCTCATGTGCTGTACTCCTCTCCTAGAAAGGTGGTTTATTTCTCACCTTCCACAATCAGTTCTGAAGAATGAGCAGGGTTTGAGGTGGTCACAACGGTTGATGACCCTCACACATTCTGATGTACATTGGTGTTCTCGGTCCAGAGAAAACGTCATCATCATTGATCGTTGTGGTGAGTTCCCTAATGTCCCATTACTTGGCATTAGGGGAGGCATTACCTACAACCCCTGTCTAGCCTTGAGACAATTTGGATATGCTCGGAGGGATGGCCCTCATGACATGTTGATTCCTGACCTAGTTTTTGACTTCGACAACGATGCGCAAGGACTTCGCCAAAGGTTCATCAGAGCTTGGAGGATGCCTAACAAGGTGGATAGTAAGACACTGGGGCACAAGAATTCCATCCCCCTTGAGCCTTACCTCAAGTGGGTACGAACCCACTCCCAGAATCTCATGATTCCATATCCTCACATTCTCCCCTTGATTAAAGAGCCTATTAAGGAAGGAGAGGTTCCATACACCATCATATATCCTGACATGCCAACATCATGGGAGGAAATGCAAAAGAGTTGGATCCAGCTCAGAGAAGAACGAGATACTTTTGAAGCCATCTTCTATGCCAGTGAGGAGAAGGTTTTAGAGCTCACCCGCCGAATTCACGAGGAGGAAACTCTTAACACCTACATCGCACCAAAAAGGATACACAACGTCTTTTTACATTAAGACTTTTGTAGTATTTCGCCCATGGGGAATTTATGTACTAACAAATTTCTTCTTAATACGACGTGTGTTCTTTTTTGTTTGCAACAAATTTGAATTTTTTGAACCCTTGAATGCATTACATGAACAAACATATCATTCATCATATGCATAAACAGGTCTTCAAGCCAGGTTTCCTTATCTTTCTGCTGTTTATTTCCGCAAGATGGATTTGGAGCAAACAGTGAAGGACTTACAAGCACAAAATTCACAATTTCAGCAACTCCTCATGACCTTGGCAAAGGGTCAAGAGGATCTCAAAGTTCTGCTAGAAAAGAGTAAAGATAAGAAAAAGAAAAAGAGACCGGGGGTAGCTACTTTCGGAAGAAGATTTGAGGGTGATGCTAGAAGGACTCTTGAGTTTCCATCAACGTCCGACGAAGGGATTGGCAAAGGGAAAGGAGTTACTGTGCCTTCCGAATCTGAGGTAGAAGAGGAGGAAGAGGAAGCAGACGAAGACTATTCAGAACAACAGTATCCACCAGCGAATGACAAGTATAAGAACCTTGAAGACAGATTGGCAGCTATGGAGTTGCAGAAGGTGCCCGGATTGGATTTTGAGGAACTGGGGCTTGTAGCTGGGATTGTTATCCCTCCTAAGTTCAAAGTTCCAACATTCACCAAGTACGACGGTCTATCTTGCCCTAAGATGCACTTAAGGTCGTATGTTAGAAAGATCCAGCCACATTCATCCGACAAAAACCTCTGGGTGCACTTTTTCCAAGACAGCTTGTCTGGCACTCAGTTAGATTGGTTTTACCAGCTCAAGAGATCAGAGGTCCATAATTGGGAAGACTTGGCAGCCGCTTTCTATCGTCAGTATCAGTACAATTCTAATTTGGCGCCTACCCGTACTCAGATACAGAGTATGGGGATGGCTTCAAATGAAGGGTTCAAGGAGTACGCCCAGAAGTGGCGCGACCTGGCTGGAAGGGTGCAACCACCGCTATCAGATAGAGAATTAGTTGACATGTTTTTGGGGACCCTATCTGGACCTTTCTTCGAACATCTAATCGGAAGCTCCTCTGTGGGATTTACTGAGTTGATTTTGACTGGCGAGAGGGTGGAAGCCGGTATCAAAAATGGAAAAATTCAAAAGGATGCTTCTGCATCCACAGCTGCTAGAAAACCTTTCCCAGCCAAGAAAGAGGTATCTGCTGTGTACACCCAGAAAAATCGGGAAATAGAAGAACATCGGCCAACAGTGGGGGCCGTATTAATATAGAAGACCGCATCATACCAGTTTAGAAACAGCCAACCGAGGAATGATCAGCCCAGAACTTATCAGCAAAGGCCACCACGACAATTTACTCCAGTAAATATGACACCTGCTCAGATCCTTCCACATCTCCTGAAATTGAATCTTGCTAATTTAAAAGAGGCGCCAAAGAATGTAAATACCACCTCTCCATTTTACAATCCAAAAGCCAAGTGTGCTTACCATTCCGACAGTATTGGGCACGATACCAATAATTTCTGGGCACTCAAGAACAAAATTCAGGATTTAATTGACGCCAAAGAGGTCGAGTTTGACGCTCCTGAAAAGCCCAATGTTATATCCGCGTCGATGCCCAAGCACGGCCACAATGTGCATGCTGTTTTGGAAAATCTCCATGTTACTGATATTGCCAATCTGTTAACTCCATTGTTAGTGATAAAAGAAAATTTGTTGAGAGCCAGGATCTTTCCTGGTTGTGATAAAGATTGCTATTTTTGTTTGAATATTCAAGATGATTGTCCAATGTTGAAGTCGGGTGTCCAACGCCTGATGGATATTCAAGAAATACTTTTTCAGAAAACCCCTGTTAACACTTTCAATCCGATTGCTCCTGATACTCGTGATACCTCAACCAATGATATTTCCATCATAACCATTTCCGACAATCTTCCCAAGGCTTGCAAAAGGCCTGTCAGGATTACACCCAACTCTGAATGTGCACCTCTAAAGATCACAATGCTGGGACTTGTCCCGTACCAATCAAGCAAAATGATACCGTGGAACTATGGGGGAGAAATCTTCTACCACGGCATCAAACAAATCAAAACAGTCCAAGAAATTTTTGAAGAAGACCCTGACATAGGAAACATCGCGGGTACTAGCAAGATCACCCGCAGTGGCCGGATCTTTTCTCCGGAGATTGCTCCTCCCTGAGCCGTCTTCGGACCCTTAAAAATTTCTGCACCTGTTGGACCCTCTGTGCAAGGCCCCGTGATTGAAGAGTTAAACACTCCTGAAGAAAGACCATCCACTGATAACACCAACAAAGGTAAGGGGATACTGAAAGAGCCTGTCAGGACGAAGGCTCATGCTGTGGTTATCCCATAAACCACTCAGAAGGAGATGGATGAAATCCTAAAAATAATCAGAAAAAGTGACTACGACGTTGTAGAACAACTAGGGCAAACCCCCTCCAAAATCTCAATGTTAGCTCTCTTGCTCTGTTCAGAGGCCCATGCTAAGGCTCTGATTAAATTCTTAAAGACAACACATGTCCCCCAAGAGACCTCGGCTGACCAATTCCAAAACTGTGTGGCCAGTCTTACTGCTGACAATGGCCTGGGCTTTTCCGATGCCGACCTGACTCTGAAAGGAAGGAAACACAATGATGCGTTACATGTTTCAATTGAGTGCCGAGGGACCACACTCGCCCATGTCTTGGTCGATACTGGTTCTTCCCTGAATATGCTGCCAAAGAAGGCCTTAGACCGTTTGGATTGTGAAAGTTTGACCCTCAAGCCTAGCAACATTATCGTCAGAGCTTTTGATGGTTCCAAAAGAATGGTTCATGGGGAGGTTGATATTCCCATCAAGGTAGGCACTGAAGTGTTCAACTCCACCTTCTACGTGATGGACATCCGTCCGTCATACTCATGTTTGCTGGGAAGACCATGGATTCATCATGCCGGGGCAGTTACATCCTCTTTGCACCAGATGCTGAAGTATCCTGTTAAGGGTAAAATCATAATTGTGCATGGCGAGGAGGAGTACATGATTAGTCATCTCAATTCCTTTCGATATGTGGAAGTGGATGGTGAGTTCATCGAAACGCCTTTCTAGCATTTCAAGGAAGTTTCTCCTGAGGTGGCAGTTGCAAAGACAGTGGTTGAGGTACCTATCATTCCCAAGCAGGTGGCTAGGATGGCATCTCTCAAAGACGCAGAGGCTGTGATTAAGGAGGGGAAGAGCAGTATGGGGACAGTTGCCCGACATTCCTTATAAGACAGACAAGTTTGGTTTAGGTTTTACTACTGAAGGATAAAAGGCTATGCGCTGCTCCAAGACCAAAAGACCACCCATCAAGATTTCTCCCCATGGAATCAATGTTGTAGAAGATGAAGATGAGGAGGGCCACTTTGAAGATTGGATCTTTCCGACTGTCAGAGGGGGTTTGAGCAATTGGGAAGCAAAGGATTTTGTCCCTATCACCTTTATCAACCAGTAATTTTATCTTTGAACAATTTCCCATTTTCTATGGTCTGTAATAACTAAAACAATTCGCACACTGTTTTCACCTCATGCCTTGCCCGGGGCACGTAGGTCCATTTGTAAGGGCTTGATTATCTTCATAATCATATGCCATGTTTTAATGAATCATTGGACACTTTTCATCTATAAACTGCTGTGTTCATTTTCTTTCCTTTTTGCATTTTTGTTTGTTTAAAGATGGCTATCCCTTACACACACCCACACTCACAAATGCAGGTACCCATCCACTCCGGATTCCATGGGTGATTATTCTGTTTTAGCCTTCGATAACTCGGAAGATCTGGTCAATCAAGCTGAGTACGAAGTTGACGAAGATTGTGAAGTGCCGGGAGAGTTAGCCAGACTTCTACAACAAGAAGAGAGGGCCATCTTGCCTCATGAAGAGTTGTTAGAAACCATCAACTTAGGGACAGAGTAGGACAGGAAAGAAGTAAAAATGGGTGCCAACTTGGAACCAAGTGTCAAGGAACGCTTAATACAGTTGTTGAATGAATACGTTGAGATCTTCGCTTGGTCTTATGAAGACATGCCAGGTTTAGACACAGATATCGTGGTTCACCGTCTCCCTACAAGAGAAGATTGTCCACCGATCAAGCAAAAGGTTCGCCGAATGAGACCTGACATGTCTGAGAAGATTAAAGCTGAAGCAATGAAGCAATTCAACACCGGCTTTCTGGCCGTTACAACCTATCCACATAGGGTTTCTAACATTGCGCCCGTACCCAAAAAAGACGGCAAGGTCAGAATGTGTGTGGACTATCGGGATCTGAACAGGGCTAGCCCTAAAGATGATTTCCCTCTACCTCATATTGACGTCTTAGTTGATAACACCGCTCAACACAAGGTTTTTTCCTTCATGGATGGATTCTCGGGTTACAACCAGATTAAAATGGCCCCCGAGGACATGGAGAAAACAACCTTTGTTACACAATGGGGTACCTTCTGCTACAAGGTGATGTCGTTCGGACTAAGGAACGCAGGGGCAACTTATCAACGCGCCATGGTAGCTTTGTTTCATGATATGATACATCATGAGATCGAAGTTTACATAGAAGATATGATAGCTCGATCACAAACAGAAGAAGAACACCTTGGACATTTGCAGAAGTTGTTTTCCAGGCTGAAGGAGTACAAACTCAGACTGAATCCAAGCAAGTGCACTTTTGGAGTTAGGTCTGGTAAGCTCTTGGGATTTATTGTCAGCAACAAAGGTATTGAGGTCGATCCTGTTAAAGTGAAGGCCATACAAGAAATGCCAGCCCCCCGTACTGAAAAGGAGGTTAGAGGATTCTTGGGACGCTTGAACTATATTGCAAGATTCATCTCTCACCTGACATCCACCTGTGAGCCAATCTTCAAGCTGTTAAAGAAGGATCAGGTAGTTGAATGGAAAGACGATTGTCAAGTTGCTTTTGATAAGATCAAGGAGTATTTGCTGGAACCTCATATTCTGATGCCACCCGTCGAAGGAAGGCCGTTGATCATGTATCTGACTGTTTTGGATAACTCAATGGGGTGCATGCTGGGCCAACATGACGGGTCTAGTCAAAAAGAGCATGCCATTTATTACCTTAGCAAAAAGTTTACCGACTGTGAGACTCGCTACTCACTGCTCGAGAAAACTTGTTGCGCTTTGGTATGGGCTGATCGCCGACTAAGGCAATATATGTTGACTCATACCACTTTGCTGATTTCCAAAATGGATACAATCAAGTATATCTTCGAAAAGCCCGCTTTATCTGGAAGAATCGCTAGATGGCAGATGATCCTGACCGAGTATGACATCCAGTATACTACCCAAAAATCTATAAAGGGGAGTGTACTAGCTGACCATCTAGCTCATCAAGGTTTCGAAGATTATCAATCTATGAGATTCGACTTCCCTGACGAAGACATCATGACCCTGGACAGCATCGAAGGTAACGGACCGTATGACGGACCTGAACAAGGATCCTGATGGACCCTGTACTTTGATGGCGCTTCAAATGCACTTGGCAACGGTATCGGTGCAGTACTCATCTCTCTGGATGGTTGCCATACACATTTCACTGCCCGACTTTGTTTCAGCTGTACCAACAACATGGCCGAATATGAAGCTTGCATCTTTGGTCTCAAGGCTGCTATAGACCTAGGGATCAAATCTTTGGTCGTATTTGGGGACTCGGCTTTGGTTATCAATCAAGTCAAAGGAGAGTGGGATACCAAACATCCTAATCGTATCCCATACAAGGCACATGTCCTGACTTTGTTGCCTCATTTCGAGCAGATTACTTTCGAGCATTTCCCGCGAGAAGAGAATCAGCTAGCAGATGCTCTGGCTACAATGTCTTCCATGTTTAAACTCAACTGGGGTAACGAGGCTCCCCAAATTACCATCGAGCGAATGGATGAACCTGCGCACTGTCATGAGATTAATACCGAAGAAGTAGTAGAACAACCCTGGTTTCATGAAATCAAAAGGTATCTCCAGACTAGAGAATATCCCGAAGGAGCTTCATTCAATGAAAAAAAGTTCTTAAGAAGATTTTCTGCCAAGTTCTTCCTAAGCAATGGCATCCATTATAAACGCAACCATGATTATGTTTTACTTCAATGTGTAGACAAAGCTGAAGCAGAGTTGATCATGACTGAATTACACAGTGGCACATTTGGCACCCACTTGAGCGGACATACAATGGCAAAGAAGATTCTAAGGGCAGGTTACTACTGGTCCACCATGGAAGCTGATTGTCATCAACATTCCCGTACTTGCCACAAATGCCAAGTCTTCACCGACAAAGTACATATTCCTCCCGTTCCTCTCAACGTTCTGACAGCTCCTTGGCCATTCGCAATGTGGGGCATTGACATGATTGGAGAGATCAAGCCCACGACATCCAATGGACATCGCTTCATCCTGGTGGCTATTGATTACTTCACCAAATGGGTCGAGGCAGCTTCCTTTGCCTCCGTTACAAAGAATGTGGTTGCCCGTTTCATTAAGCAGAACCTCATATGCCGGTATGGTATCCCCGACAGGATCATCACAGACAATGGTACAAATCTGAACAATACTATGATCACCGCTCTATGCGAACAGTTCAAGATTTATCATCACAATTCATCTCCCTATCGGCCGAAGATGAACGGTGTTGTTGAAGCTGCGAACAAAAATATCAAGAAGATCATTCAAAAGATGACAGTCACCTACAAGGACTGGCACGAGATGTTACCGTTTGCTCTGCATGGATATCATACCACAGCACGTACTTCAACAGGGGCAACCCCATTTTCTTTGGTATATGGCATGGAGGTTGTCCTACCCATGGAAGTTCAGATTCCTTCCTTAAGGATCATGAAAGACGCTGGTTTGAGTGAAAACGATTGGATTCAGACCCGGCTTGATCAACTCAATTTGATCGACGAGAAGCGACTTACTGTTGTTTGTCATGGTCAGGCGTATCAAAAACACATGATCAAGGCTTTCAACAAGAAATTCAGGCGTCAGATATATCGAGTCGGAGATCTTGTAATCAAGCGGATCATCTTACCGCAAAGTGATCCCAGGGGCAAGTGGACTCCTACTTACGAAGGACCATTTGTGATCAAGAGTATCTTTTCTGGTGGGGCAATGATTTTGACCACCATGGACGGCGACGATTTGCCACACCCTGCGAACGCAGACATAGTCAAAAGATACTACGCATAAAATAACCCGACAAGTCGAAAACCCAAAAGGGCGACTTGGGCAAAAAATGGGCATCCCGGTGAACCGAAAACCCGAAAGGGCGGTTCAGGCAAAAATTAGGGATAAAACAAAAAAATCTGTACACCCGGCAAGTTGAAAACCCGAAAAGGCGACTTGGGCAAAAAAGGGTTTCCCGGTGGATCGAAAACCTGAAAGGGCGATCCAGGCAAAAGTTAGGGAATTAAAGCGTATGACTGTGTCTCGTCGGATCACTTTAAGAACAATCTCTTCATCAACAAGCTCCGAGCTTCTGATCAACCTAGTCATCGACGGACGAAGCAATGAATGGACAAGATATTCAGAGTTGTGAAGGCTATAGCAGAATGGGAATCCCATGGAATTGTTACACATAGCCATCTTTCTTTTGTATAAGATTTTTTTTCAATTCTTACGAAAACATTATCTTACTAGGATGTCTGTCTCCTTTGTACAAAGATACTCACAAAAGTTAAATACAAATGTACTTCCAAGTGCAGAAATTTGCTTGCCTTCCTTTTATTTTTTACACTTATGTTTTATTTGAAAAACGTCCAATGTTTTGTTAAATAGGCATATGCATTTGAACATAATCATTGCTTACAAATAAAACGAAATTGAGAAAAGATGATTACTGAGAGGTTGAAGGTTAGGAAGATATCCTTATGCCATTTCAGAAGAAATCCCCCGCGGAATTAAACTTCAAGTTCCTCAACAGAGTTAAAATTCAGAATATATTTCCCTAACAGAGATCCTCAGCAGAGCAAATGCTTTCTAGAACTTGATTCCCCAGCTCAGATGAATTTCAAAATTCCCCCTCAGAGTCAAGTTTCAAGATCGCCAGTGGAGCCCGAAAACCCTGAAAATCCTATTCCCCAGTGGTGCCAGAATAGTCTAAGAATTCTCCCCACAGAGTTATTTCCTAGCAGATTGAAAATTCTCAGCCTCATTTCTACAACATAAGTCTCCCAGGTTTCAACTCCCCAGTAGATATTTTTCAAAGTCCCTTACTTCCCAAGCAGTCAGCAAGGGTTTCTCCTCTCCAAGTCCTCAACGGCGGCCAAAGATTTTTTAATCCCCAGCAGTGGTCCTAAGAGTCCTCAACAATCGAAGATCTTTAAATCCCCAAGCAGTCAGCAAGGATTTCTCATCTTCAACAGTCAAAGATTTTTGGAATCCCCAGCTTCGGTCAAAGATTTACTTTCCCCGGCAGCGGTCAAGATTTTCATTATCTCCAGCTATCAAGGATTCACTTTCCTCAGCAAGACGGCTACTCAGCCTGCATACATAACCATCACATTCATATATCATAAACATTGATGGAGTACAGTTCATTGCATCATACACATCATGCAGCATAATTTTGTGTTCAGCTAACATTTCTACCCTTTTCAGGATAAGATTAAAAAGCTATCGTTAACGATTATTCAGATACAGTATGGATACACCCCAGACACGGCGGTCATTCTATCACTCATTCAGAACTCCAATTCAGATACAGTATGGATACACCCTAGACACGGCAGTCATTCTATTACTCATTCAGAATTTTAAGTCAGATACAGTATGGATACACCCCAGACACGGCGGTCATTCTATTACTCATTCAGAAGTTCAAGTCAGATACAATATGGATACACCCCAGACACGGCGGTCATTCTATTACTCATTCAGAACTCCAATTCAGATACAGTATGGATACACCCCAAACACGGCGGTCATTCTATTACTCATTCAGAACTCCAATTCAGATACAGTATGGATACACCCCAAACACGGCGGTCATTCTATTACTCATTCGGAATTTCAAGTCAGATACAGTATGGATACACCCCAGACACGGCAGTCATTCTATTACTCATTCAGAAGTTCAAGTCAGATACAGTATGGATACACCCCAGACACGGCGGTCATTCTATTACTCATTCAGAACTCCAATTCAGATACAGTATGGATACACCCCAGACACGGCGGTCATTCTATTACTCATTCAGAATTTCAAGTCAGATACAGTACAGATATACCCCAGATACGGAGGTCATTCTACTACTCATTCAGACTTCAGCAATCTGATACATACTAGATACGCTCCAAACACGGCAGCCATTCTATCTCTCATTCAGATTCAACTATCAACTACAAGTTCAGATACGCTCCAAACACGGAAGCCATTCTGGCCTTTACACCAGTAGTTTGATTCTCCCCAGTGCAATCGCCATGGAAGTCATTCTTTCACTCATTCAGATCTCAGTTACAGTTTCAGATACACTCCAGACACGGAAGTCATTCTGCTACTCATACAAATCTCAACTCCAAGATACAGCCCAGATACGCTCCAGATACGGTTTCCATTCTGTCACTCATTCAGATCCCAGTTACAGTTTCAGATACACTCCAGACACGGAAGTCATTCTGCTACTCATACAGATCTCAAACTTCAGATACAGTCCAGATACGCTCCATACACGATTGCCATTCTGTCACTCATTCAGAATCTATCCTCAGCACACAGTTGCTCCATACACAGATTTTTTTCTGTTACCTATTCAGAATACAGATACACTCCAGACACGGAAGTCATTCTGATATTCATTCAAAATCCAACTACATTTACAGCTCAGACACGCGCCAGACACAGACGCCATTCTTTTGCTTATACAAACTCAGTCCCTAGATATAGTTCAATGGCATTCTAGACACGGATACCATTTTAATGATCATTCTTTTGACCTACAACATTGCACTTACAACAAACATTCTTGGATGGCATCTTTAAGCCCATCTCCGACAAGATTCTGTCACATCTCCAGATGGCATCTTTAAGCCCATCTCCAACAACTTTCTATCATCTCTCCAAATGGCATCTCTAAGCCCATTCTCCCAATCATCACATCAACGAGTGCAAATTTTTGGGCACTCTAGTGTTCAATCATCTTTCACCTTCAAGTCACGAATGGAAGAATTACCAATCTAACTCCTCAGGTGTAAGAAGATTGAACAGGGGCAGCTGTTGTACCCCAAAATTTTCCCTCTCATTCTCCAAGGCCTTTCTCACAGGGATTGTCAAGGTTCAAACTTGAACAAGTGAATTGGGATTTTCCAATACCAAAATTAAAAGGAAACTGTCAAAAATGGAGAAAACAGATAAAAATAACATTTTGACAAATTTGGTGGAAAACATGTCTCCTTCGATTCAGCATACTTCGATTGACTCTTGGCCTCTTTTGATTGCTCAAAGTGGCTGCGAGCGTGCCTATTTCTCCTGGGCATGTGACTTTTTGTCGCAGACTTCGTTTGTGCCTTTTGCTGCCTATAAACCTGCTTCGTTTGTGCCTTTTGCTGCCTGCGTGCTTGCAATCGAAGGCCATGACTTACTGGCCACACATGCCCCCTGCAAGGAAACCCTTTTCGATTCACCAAGCGTATTGCCTACAGGCCTGCTTCGATTTGGACAAGTTTACTGCCTACAAACATGCTTCGATTGGGCAACATTGCTTCCTTCGAGCATGGACTTTCGATTGGAGAATATGCTTCCTTCGTGCGTGAGCTTTCGACTGGGCATTAGCTTCCTTCGAGTAAGCTTGTTTCGACCACAAGTTTCGATTAAGGCAAAGGTTTCCTTCGAACATGTGTGCTTCGATCTCACTCTTGCATTCGACTCAGGAATGTCCTTTGAATCAGGAAGTTAAAGCCTTCTGTTGGTTGTCTTCAATTCAAAGAGTCAATAATGTTTTGAAAGCTTCCTTCGATTCAGAACTTAATAACCTTCTGAAAACGGCCATTCGAAGAACACACAGTTGGTCCATTCGAAGGACACACGGCTGGTGGAAACGAATGCAGTGCTGTCTCAAAAAGATGGAGGATTCGACCCAGAAGATCAAGTTGAACATATAGACCCATAGGCTAGGCCACATGTCTTCCCTTTTTAGGCCTGTTTGATGTCTAAGACCACTTGCATAGCACAATACCTACTTGTAGAAAAGTCTGTCTTGAGCCTTGTGCCTGTTTTCCTTCAGCATGAAGCAACCCCATCCTGAACCATTAATCTTGCTTTTGTGGCACAAATGGACATTCACTTTCCAGCTGGCCTTTATTTTATTATTTCTGCTCCCCAAGCTTTTCTCTATAAATAGAGAATTCATTTGCACAAAGAGAAAAAAAAACCCAGAAAAAAGGAAGAGGAGAACGTATCTTCAAAATTCCCACACCCTACAAAATTCTCAAACACTTAATTCTTAAACACTCGAACACTCAAACACTCAAACACTCAAACACATACCCAGAATCCAAACAACAAATCCAGAACTGCATCCTCCTGCCTAAACACCAGAACATCAAACCTGTGTTACAAATACAAGCCTTGAGGCCTGCATAACCTCAAAACCTGCCTTCCTTACCAAAGCCAGAAAACTCCAGCCAGTTCAACTGCAACTACAAACGAACCTGCCTAAAGCCAGTCCAACTGCAGCTGCAAGCAAGCCTGTATCAAAACTAACAGAAACTCAGACCTGCTTGCCCAAACCAAACAGTAACAGAACTAGCTTCAGGAAGATCCCAGCAAAGCTCCCTCCACCATTAAAAAAGGTTACCTACAGCTCTTTCGACTAAGCACTTCAAGAGGTAAGTTCTCTCCAGCTTGGGACTTTTTCATTCAAACATCATGAGTGCATGCCAATAAAGAAAAATGTAGATATTTCTGGACCACGTTTTAGCATTCGATTTTGAGTGCTCTTTTGCTGAAAACTCAACCTTAATTAGTTATAATTTAGACTTTGAGACCCATTGGATTTTTGTGCTAACCCCCGGACTGTAGTTATGTTTGGATGTTGCATTTAAGAACTTGAGACAGGTTTGTTATATCCTTCGATTGGCTAGCTGCACAAGCCTTTCGAATCACAATTTGAGGTCCTAAATATGCTTACAAGGAGTCAACAAGGATCCTGCGGAAAATCCAGAACCTTGTTGTTTCCAGACCTTAGACGAAATCCATAACCTTTCCATTTCCATGCCATAAACAAAAGACAGGAGTATGAAACGAAGCCCCAGGCTTCCTCACTGACTCCAGACCCAATCGAAGTAGGCAACAAGGCAGAAAGGCCCAGCCAGAGGCACGCTTGCACTAAGTCCAGGCTCAGACGAAAGGCACTTCCATGCTGGTGCCAACCTCCATTCGGAATACATGACCTGACTGGTGCCAAAGCCCAATCGAAGTACATGACCTGACTGGTGCCAAAGCCCAATTGAAGGACAGGACCTTACTGATGCCAGCCCCTAATCGAAAGAGGCCAACAGAAGGCAAATCGAAGGGTGCTCCTGCCTGGGTCGAAAGACACTCATTTTTCTTGCATTTACCTTATTTTTGCCTTTATATTCTCATGCAATTCAATATGGTTGTAATAGTGTAGGATATTTATTTCCTGCATTTTTATTGCTTTGTATAAATGCTAGTAATTAGGTGTGCATGGCAAGATAAAATCAACAGTTAGACAACCCAAAAATCAAAGATAACAATGCATGCAATCAAACACACTTGCACACATGAACCCTTAAGGGAATTCCACTTGTTGCCTTATAAAAATGGCCATGTTATGCATGTGGGATGTCTTAGCACAAACGAATTGAAAAAAGATCATAGTCCCTCGATGACGCTATCAAAAGTTGCCTTTCAAAAATGAACTTAGTCCCTACAGAAAAGTGCTAAGTCATTTCACAACATTGCTATCATGATCATACAATGACCCGCGCCTGTCCCGCTTACATCCTAACACAAGGTTGTTCACCAAATACAATGATGAAACAACACTGTTAAAAGGGTTAAAAGCATAAGAAAGATCTTTGAGTAAAATAGGGTAGACAACTCTTAGTTACTTGATCAAAAATCTTGCAAAAACATCCTTGCTATTTTTCAAAACACACTCCACAACACAATTTCAAAAACAACTTTCAAAACATTGAAAACCTTTCAAAAAGACAAAACACCTTTGTATACATTCAAACAAGAATCATTACAAAGGTTTCCACAACGATGGCTTCTTTTCAAAACATCTTTCAAAATCACGCACAAAGCACCATTTCAAACAATTGAAAAGCAAAAGCAAGTGGTCTAAGCAAGTAACTAAGAGCCCATGGATAACCATGGATAGAAAGGGTGCTAATACCTTCCCTTTCTATAATCTACTCCCCGAACCCAAGAAAACATCTCAAAGGTCTTTCCTGTGCTTTTTGGCCTTTCCTTAGGATAAAATAAAAAGTCGGTGGCGACTCTTGTTGAACCGAAACATTTGCAAACACAAACTCAAAAACCTCAAGTCAGTTCTCCCACCGTATCACAACTTTATTTACTGTCTTTTTTCCCCTTTTTGACTTGTATTTTCCCCTCCCCGAAGCCATGTAATAACTAGTTTAAATTCCGCACTTTAATTTTCTGCACTGATATTAAACTGTTAGATGTATGCCTAATAGGATTGAATGACAAGAATTAAAAACAAATGTTAGCAAACCTACCACCAAAGATAAATAACTGAAATGCAACGCATTCGCACATGCGCACCTCTAGGGTATTCCCACTTCGGTTGCCTTCGGAATAAAATGGTCACAATTCTCGAATGTAAGTGATTTTAGTGGCTACCCTTTGGTTTAAAAGATCATAAGTCCCTCAATGACCCTTTTGACGTTGCCTCGGTAAAATGATCTTAAAACTCTAGGGCAATTACTAATATATCTTATTAGTTGACTTTGTAATTGTACGAAGATCCTCGATTGTCCCTCAAACATCCAACGATAGGGATACCTACTCACTAATAGTAGGATAGCACTATCTAAACAAAATGAGGAAAATAACAAAAATCTTTCGAGTAGGTAGATAGCTCATAGTTACTTGCTTACACAAACAAACAAAACAATTTTTCACACATACATACTCTCTTTTCAAAATATTTTCAAAGACAAAAAAAACACTTTGTATACGTTCTCTCCGAAACGAGAAACATTACAAAGTTCGCTGCACTAAGGCGTCTTTTTAAAAATATTTTCAAACACCCACCACAAAGCATTTTCAAAATGAGCTAGCAACTAAGATCCTGTAGATAACTACAGATAGAAAGGGTGCTAACACCTTCCCTTTCCATAACCTACCCCTTACTCAGAAATAATCTCAAAATGTCTTTTTCTGTTCTTTTCACACTTTCCTTTGTTGGATAAAAGAATAGTCGGTGGCGACTCTTGCTAACCGCAACATTTGCAAAAAAATGCAAAAACCAGTAAAGTCAGTTCTCCTACCGTATTACAGAACTGGAGACTCTACTGGGGAGATACTAAATCTAAAAGTGGGTTTACCTTAGAGATAGATCATATTTAAAAATGCTTTTCTTATTTGACTTGTGTGCTTTACATTTCAGGTTTTATGTTTGGGTTATTCTTAAAGATCCTATACCCGGATCTGAGGCACTTTTAGGTAAGCAACAATAGATCGTGGAGACTGTACGGCATAGACTGATATGGTTGAAGTGATGGCTGCATTAGTGTGACACATTTGTTGGTATCAATATCCTTTGTGTTAAATCAAGGAGAACACGGGACCGCTGTGTGGTGTCATAAAGCACTAACTGACCTTAGAACCATAGTTGAACAAACTTGGCCATTAGAAAAGTAGTGAGATAGTTGACTTTGGTATAAAGCTAAGGATAGGTTGATACTCGATACTATACTCATCGAGATCAGACTTTTGGGATATTTCGGCCGCGAGAAAAGATCTCCTGAGCTGAAATAATGCTTGATAAAGAAAGACCAGTGATATTGAGACTCCTTAGAAGTCGGTTACTTTTCTAGGACAGGTTGAACGATAATTCAGGATTTGTGACTCATAGGCTGCGAAAAATATGGAGGAATATTTTTCTATTTGAATTATCTTTATGGATTATATCTTGGCCTGTTTTCATGGAAATATTCAAAAGATTTGAATATTTGTTTTTCAGCCCATGCCCACTACTGCGCATATATAAGGACCAGCTTCCTTATTCAGACTACTGCAACGTTTGAAGAAGAATACTTTATTTCTGTTTTAGAATTCAAATTCTTTTAATTGTCAAACACTCTAGTATTAATTTAATACTCCTGTTGTCATTTGGATTGTTAATTGTGTATCATTCATAAGCTTTTAAGCATTGAATGATTGAAGTTTTTAATTTTATTATTTTTGTCATTTCTTCATTGTAAGTGATTGAAGGGATTTGAGGAGGGCCTCATACCTAGGTGAGTCTTAGGTAGAAGTATAGCATGATTAGTGATTAAGTGATTAGATCGTAAACTAGTTGTTTACTGAGGGTCTATGAACTGATACTATTTAGTGGACTTGTCCCTGGCTTGGTAGCCCCTGAGTAGGTGTTGTTGTATACTGAACTGGGTTAACAATCCCTTGTGTTTTTTACTGCATTTATTATTGTTGTACTTTAATTTTTTCCTCAGATATTTGTGTCGTGACATATCATTCGACATCACATATCTGATACCAGAATTTCAATTGGTATCAGAGCAGGCATCCTGCTCTTTATCTGGGTGAGATCTAGGGAAGATACTTTCTAGTACTATGGACAAGGAAGGAGGATTTGTGAACAGACCATCCATTCTGGATGGAAGTAATTATGACTACTAGAAACCACGTATGGTTGCCTTTTTAAAGTCTTTGGACAGTAGGGCTTGAAAAGCTGTTTTAAAAGGATGGAAACACCCTGTCAAATTGGGAGAAAATAGAGAACCTACTTCTGAGTTAAAACCAGAAGAAGATTGGTCTAAAGAAGAAGATGAATTTGCTCTTGGAAATTCTAAAGCCTTGAATGCTATATTCAATGGAATTGTGATGTGCGATCGACCTAATGTGTCTAACGGTATCTTAACTGCAAGTGCACAGCCTATCGTGGTAGTAATAAAAAGATGTCGAACCCACTGGGACTTTGTAATCACTCTAGTGCTATAAAGATTTGCTAGTTTAGCTAAGGCGGATGTTGTCACGTTTGGTTTTTAGAAGTTAAGGTAGGGGAAAAGTAAATCGAATTAAGGGAATAATAGTAATAAAATGGTCGGTATGTAATATAGTGAACCTAAGTGGATCTAATCGAACCTAAGCATATAAAGATTTTTAACTTAGATGGTTATGTAGAAATTATCAGTTTAAAAACCCTCAACTCACACTCTCGTGGTCTTATCTCGGATTATACCCCTAAAGCCCTATGCCTGCTCTCGCTAGCCCATAAGTGTTTAGAAAATACTTTTTGAAAACTTAATAAAATCTAATTCGTTTCAAAGTGCTCTCGCTGTATTTAAATCAAATGCCTAACTTTAGCTATCCGGTTAAAACCTCACACTCTCGTGGTCTCGATCCTAACCTATTCTACTTTTTTTACTCTTGTAACAAAAAGATTGATTTTAATTATAAAAAGTCACATCCAGAAATTAAGTTAATTTAGATTTTAGCTTAGGCACAATTTAATCCATTTGGTTACTATTATCACATCCCGACTCTAGAAAATTAGCTAGTCATAGTACTCGAAATAGACATACAGAAAATATAATCGGGAAAGAATAAAACATTCATGATAAAATAATAAATAAATAAACATAAACAAATCGTATTAAAATTAAATTAAATGCGATTAAAAACCTGAATAACAATATTATTCCTCAAGCTCCCTCTTCCACAAGCCGACAAGATTGGAACTTCGAAATCGGAACTTGAAACAAATTCTGAGGCTAAAAATAAATTCTGACTACAATAGCAATTTCCTAATGTTGGAAATAGCTATTAATTGGTAAAAGGGAAAATAAAGCAAGAACAAAAAATATTGCAGTTATTAAATTTGGCAGGGCTTCGGCAAGAAAATCTGTAGCAAAAAACTCTCTCGTTCCATTAAAATATCTCCTATTTATAGAAGAGGATTTTTTGCAGTTAAGATAATTTAGGAACGTGGACTTGCACTGCTTGAGTGGAGGAAGACCCGGACTGGTCGTTGCTACAGAAGTTGAGAATTTGTAGGAGTTTGAAAAGATCCTTCCATTACGTTGCCCACGTCTCTTTGTTACGTTGAATTATGCGTGTGATGGTCGTAATGAGGAGGTGACGGTCGTAATGCACTTAAATAGCGCGTTACATTCGTCAATGATGTGTGACGAGCGTCCTTTAGGTTGTAAGCGTGTTACGCTCATAATGGAGGTGTGAGCATCTTCACAACATCAAACTTTACAGAATTTTGCAGATTAGTTCTTTTTCTCCTGACTTTTATGTTAGCTTTCTTCATGTGATCTTTTTTCACTAATTTGATTTGAAACATGTTGTACCTATGAAAAGACATAAAAACTCGGAACAATCAGGAGTTAAATGGGTTAATGAAGTATGAAAATCGATTAAAAAGGTAGCAATTATATGATACGGTTTCTCGTTATCAAATTCCCCCATACTTAAACCATTGCTTGTCCTCAAGCAAATAATCATTTAGAAAGATCAGACAAGTTTTATCAGGCGCACACGCATGACATACCTTTGATTTTTAAAGAAATTACGGGTAATCCTTGTCAGTTCGACCGATACTTAAGTGAAACACTAACGATATGCTAATGACACAAGCAATAGGCTAATTCGTGAACTTCCATTTTAAACGAACTGTCCAATAGTTCCATTATAATTCTGCCCAGAGTTTCTTGTATCTATTTCACCCTGTTTTGTTCTAGCGCAATCACATTAAGCCCTTTGTCTTAGCACGCACGTAGTGGAGTAACCGGTTAGTGACTTTGATCCTTTTAGCATGGGGTCTGGTACACGAATGTGGCAACCCTACATATATTATCCAAATTGGAGGTTGTGGGGGATCGAGCCGTAGCACGCCCTACCAAGTTCAGAACTAGATACCTCTGAACCAACCAACAGTGGACTCCTTCATTATTTCCTCATCTCTTATATGCGACCTTGTATTTTGGTGCAATTTTTTCCTTTTTTAGCAGCGAGATAAGAAGGATATTTTGTTGATCATACATCAAACACTTATATCCATCGGCTCCCCATGTGGTTTGTGTCAAGACGGTGTTGACTGCTAGTATAAACTACTAGGGGTTACTTTAGAACTAAAACTCAAGATATAGGTATAACGGTTATTGAAACGGATTACGTAAGTAGGAAGTATAAGGTGTCATAACCGTATCGATCTTGTTGAATCATTCTCGGCTTCCTTAACTAGGATTTTGTTAAGATAGGTATGTCGGGCTAATGCGAAGATAAAGCAAAAAATTTCGGTATGGCTAAATAAAGCGGGGAAGAATTTAAACTGAGAAATATCGTAAAAAATTACTTGTTTATGGTAGATGGAAAGGTACCTCTCCCACACTAAATCCGACATTGTCCTCAATGTTGCGGTATAGAGGCGGGGAAATACAAGTACAAACAGAAAGAAAAAGAAACAGTAAAAGTAAACTACTTAGAAAAAAAACTACTGATGGCCACGTCCTCTACTCCTGGTGCGTGATCGCCTGGTAGGTGTGGCTTCGGTGTCGGTGTCCTGGTAGCCAAGGGTGATGACGTCCAACCTTAAGGCGTAAAGTTCAGACAGAGCCTCGTCCAACCTCTCGTTCATGCTCCGCTGGCCAGTCAGAATCTGAGCGTTTTGTGCACATAAATAGTCATATTGTTCCTGTTGTCTTCTTTCAAGTGCGGCACTCATTTGATTTTGCTGATGGATGGCGTGGAGAACTTCTTCAAGAGTAATAGGAGGTGGTGCATATGAAGGTCCTGGAATGTCGTGGACGGGGGCAGCACTGTCCAGCTCTTCTTGCATCTCGTCTGCGGGGGCATTAGGCTGGTCTTCGTGAATAGGAACACGGCCCTCGGGAGCTACAGGATCAAATAACTAGTTGGCTCTGTTTTGTGGGTCAATTCGGTCCCTGCAAGGCAAAGTAATGTTATTATAAACAATGTTTCGGATCACATGATGGAATCTTCCATCCTCCCGCTCATAAATGAGGTGTGCTGCCTTGCAGTGGTCCAGAGTCAGCAATGCCGGTGAATGCACAGTGCATGAAGAAGAGCTCCTTGGAGTTGAGCTTGTGGTTGCTATCTCGGGCGAAGATGGTGTTGCAGAGGATGCGGTGAAAGTATCGGATAGCCGGATTATGGATATGCATGGCGTTGAGGTGGTCGTAAGATCTGGCACGAATGTTTGTCATACTGTGCCATAAATTAAAAGCTTCCTCGCCGAAATTATCCGGCACCCGGAGGTGGACACCTTCATCAGAGCTGAAACCGAGCAGTCGTGCGATATCAGTTTTGGGACAGCTGATGCTCAGTGCCAAACATACAAAATTTGGCCACGCCTGAGAGTTGGTTTGTGGATCCAGTGGGAGTAATGTATGCAAAGGAACTCAGAAACTCCAAGGTGAGAGTTTCGTAGATGGGTTGCGATTGTCGGCACAAGTTCCATAAGTTCACATTCTGCAAAAGTTGTCGGACGCTGTCTAGCAGTCCCAAATTCCTCAGACAATCAAGGTCAACATACCGAGTAGGTTGGAGACCGCGGCGTTGGAATTTCTGGAATTTTAGTCGTTGGGTTTCACCTTGCTCACCGGCTCTGAAAGTGAGATTTGGGATTTGCTGGTTGTTGGCCATATTGCATGCAAGAGATTGAATCGTGAAAGGGTTTGGAATGTGGATTGAGTAGTGGGGTGATGGAAATTAAGTGTTAGAGTGATGGAATTTAAGAGAAAATTGAGTGGGTGTTGTTACAGTTTTGGAAAAAGGGAAGAAGGAATGGGAAGTGGAACGGCTTCTGTAATAGCAGAATATGCTATTGAGCGTGCGTGACAATCGTCACAGTAGGCTAACGGGCATAACACGGTGAAACGCGTGTTACGCTCGTCATAGGGACGTTACAATCGTTACGAATTCAAAGAATTATATTTATGAAATGAACGAAACAGTTTAATTCCAAAACCTTATAACACATTAATTCAACACAATAAACATGCAGAGTATTTCCAACACACATCTTATAACAAAATTTTGCAAAATGATAATATAAACAGTGAATTTAATATTTGATGTAACACGCAGTAAATTTAATGAAAATGAAAATAAACTAAAATTAAAATAAATATTTGTTTCTAACAGAACTTTAAAAACTGTAGAAAGTAAACTTGTTTAAAATGAAATCTTAAACTGCCTAGAAACATAAAACACGAAGTAAAAATAAATGCTGATTCTGCTGCTTCATCCCAGTCGTGTTTTCAAATCTTCGAAAGCTGCATTTATGTGATAAAACTGCTCCACAGTTATATCAGTTAAGCCTATCACGTCCATACGCATGCTCTTCAACTTGTTCTTGATTCCATTAATGTCCGTTTGATAAACATCCAGTGTAGTAAAGATTTTATTCAAATTTTCAGCATATTCTCCTTTTGTTATTGCAGGGGCATCAACATCCTCTGTGATGTTGTTACCATCATGGTAACCAGAAGGGGTCTCGGGATCACTCTCATCAAACATTATGGTATCATTAACTTGGTAGGATTGTGGTGTCTCAGGTGTTGAAGGATGGTCGGGAGGGTTAAGCTCATACAGCCAATTGTCGCGATTGTGGGCACTTACTTTGGCATGGTTAGGAAGTGTAAATATCGTGACTACTTCATCCCTTATCAGGTATTCGAAAGGTGCAGGATCTAGATTACCTATTATTCGTAGGTGAAAACAAAAATCAATATTAATAGGGCAGATTGAACCAAATTGTGTACACCTGTGCAGCTGGTATCTAAGTTCGAGGGCGTTGGAAATCATGGTGACTAGGCCTCCTATGATGGTTGGTTCATTAGGGTTCTGAGCAATGCGGGAAAAGGTTTGCATCAAGAATGACACTGCATTAACAGGTCGGCCTTGGGTCATACACTACAGTAAAAACCTCTCATCTTTAGATACTGCAGTACGGTTCTGTTCTTTTCTGAAAATGGTATGGGCTAGAATCTTATGGAAATAGTGGATAGTGGAGTTGTGTATTTCATTATTGTCCATGCTATCTGGCTCAGGGTGGTAGTTTCCGGTTAAAGTCCCCCAAAAGTAGTCTAGCTCAAAATCCATTAATTCTGCCTGGGTGGTAGAAAAAGCAAAAGGTCCGCTAGGGAATCCTAGAAGGTCGGCTAATTCTTTATGGTTATAAGCAAATTCAATACCAAATAACCTGAAAGCTATAAATCCCTTTTTAGTTCCGAAACCGCGCTCAGGTATATGAACTAAGGAGCTCAAAAATTCAAGGGTAAGCTCGCGGTATGTAACAAACCTAGATTTAATGTGGGCTTTTTCCCATCCCAGTTGGCTAAACAGATAAAGGACACTATCCTTAATGCCTAAAGTGTCCATTGTTGGTTCATCATAATATAAGGTCATACCAATATTCATATGTGATAATTCCTCAAACCTCCTCATTTGGTTCCTTCCTCTAAAAGTGGTTTCCATAGTAAATAGTAAATGGGGGAAGCAAATCAGGGGAGAAGGTAGGATAGAAAAAGACTTTTTCAGAAAACCTGTAAAGTTGTTTGAAAATCAGCAGCATTTGTATAAATTTTTTTAGGAAAAATGAAAAAGAAAATAATGAAAAGAAGGCTTTAAAAGAAATAAATGTAGAAACGGAAAAGAAAATAAAAAAAAATGAAAAATAAAAACAAACGGAAATAATAGAAAAAACAAATAGGTGGGTTGCCTCCCACTAAGCGCTGTTTTTAATGTCATAAGCCTGACGTAGTGCCTAGCAGTAGATCATTTAGGGGAAATAGTGGGTAATTCTAAGAGTTTTAGACTGTTCGCATAATTTCTATTCTTAATTTGATGATATTGTTTTAATCGTTGCCCGTTCACTGTGAACGGGTCACTATTCCTACCCTTAATTTCTATTGCTCCGCTAGGGAATATTTTTGTTACTTCAAAAGGACCAGACCATTTGGATTTCAATTTTCCAGGAAAAAGCCTAAGTCTAGAGTTAAATAATAGCACGACATCTCCTACACTGAATTCCTTCCGGGATAAACGCTTATCGTGCCATCTTTTGGTTCTTTCTTTATATATTTTAGCATTCTCATAAGCGTCTAATCTTAATTCTTCTAATTCATTCAAGTCGAGGATTCATTATTCTCCAACAGTTGTGTAGTTTATGTTGAGCGTTTTGATTGCCCAATATGCTTTGTGTTCTAATTCTACCGGGAGATGACAGGACTTTCCGTACACAAGTTTGAAGGGTGTAGTTCCTATAGGGGTCTTGTAGGCTGTCCTATAAGCCCATAAAGCCTCATTAAGCTTAGATGACCAATCTTTCCTAGATATGGCGATAGTTTTCTATAGGATTTGTTTAATTTCTCTGTTCGAGACTTCGACCTGTCCACTGGTTTGTGGATGATACGGTGTTGCTACTCGGTGTTTGACTCAATACTTAGATAGCAATTTTTCGAATATTTTTTAAATGAAATGGGAGCCACTGTCACTAATGACAAGTCTAGGCACACCAAATCTTGGAAAGATTGTATTTTTAAAGAGCTTAATTACTACTCGTGTGTCATTTGTAGGAGAGGCCATAGCCTCAATCCATTTTGAAACATAATCGACGGCTACGAGTATATACTTGTTTCCGAAAGAAGATGGGAATGGTCCCATGAAATTGATTCCCCAAACATCAAAGATTTCTACTTATAGTATTCCTCTTTGAGGCATTTCATCGCGTCTTGAAATATTACCGGCGTGTTGACACCGATCGCAATTTTTAACAGCGATGTGGACATCCTTCCATAGATTAGGCCAAAATAGGCCGACTTGTAGGATCTTTGCATAAGTTTTAGAAGTGCTGGCATGTCCGCCATAGGGAGATGAATGACTGTGAGAGATAACATCTTTCATTTCTTCTTCAGGTACGCATCGGCGGAAAATTCCGTCCGGTCCTCTTTTAAATAATAAAGGTTCATCCCAATAATAATACTTGAGATCATGGAAGAATTTCTTTTTCTGTTGGTAGGTTAAGTCTGGTGGGAGCGCGCCTGCAGCTAAGTAGTTGACTATGTCGGCATACCATGGCAGTCCCATGGTTGTATGGATCTCTTCCACGGCTTCTTTGGCTTTTGGTTTGTGTTGTACCCCAAAATTTTCCCTCCCATATTCCTCAAGATATGATCCTCAAATGGTTCGAGATTGCTCAAGGATTGTACAGTCAAACCACCTCCTAACATAGCTAAAATTAGGGTTTTGGTTCTTTCAAAGAATTTAAGGTTTTCTATGGTTCAATCAAGTCTCATAGGCCTATATACATCCTCAAGCACCTACATACCAAGTTTCAAGACTCACAGTGCCAATTTGCATAGTCAAAAGCCTCATTTGACCTACAGTCAACTGCAAGGGTAAAATGGTCATTTTGCAGTCAAAAGTTAGAATTTTTGGTCAACATCTTATTTTGAGTCCACAGTCATCATTTGATCAAGTCTTGATCATGATTCCACAAGGATGGCTCAAAAATCATCAAGATACAAAAAGTTACTATTTTTGGACAGCTGAAAAGTCAACTGTATCTTGACCAGGGCATAACTTTTTCATGGTTCATCAGAAAAATTCCATCCAATGCTCATTTTGAAGGGGATGACATTTCCTACAATCCATCTTCACACTCCAAGTCCAAGAAATGCCCTCACAAAAAGTTATTAGTTTTGACATTATAGGTCAAATTCAAAAGTCAACAAAAGTGCACTTTAAGTCAAAGACCATAACTTGAGATTGGTAAATACAAATGACATGGGACCATAGGCATTGGTTAGAGGACTTCAAGACCTTTCCAAAATGTCCAAGAACATGTTCATATGATCAAAATTGAGCAAGTTGTGCATTGGAGAAGTTGGGAAATTTTTGTGAATTTGCAAAAGTCAACTTTGCTCAAAACACCTTATTTTTGCTAATGGGCCTCAAATCTCTTCTTGAAACTTCATCCATGGCCTATGCACGACCCATCAAGCTTAATTGAATTTATTTTCTTATTTTTATTAATTAATTGGATTTTTAATCAATATTAATTCATTTAATTAATTTTAATTGTAGGAAAATACAAAGATTTGATTTTTCAATCTTTTTGTGAAGCAAATATGGTCAAGATAGGGTGGCAATTTCGTGTACAAATCAAGGATGCAAAAATCTCCAAAATTGGCAACTTTATTCAATCATGAAAATGCAAAAAGATTTGATTTTCAATCAAATATTCAATCATCATTGCAATTGATTTTTGCTCAAGATTGTGACCTAATTTCAGTCCTCTATATATGTTCAAGCTAACCCTGATGCCACACGCGTGAGAAAGCTGCAGGAAAAAGCCATAGCAATTCAAGAAAATTGGAGAAAAACTCAAAACTGATATCTACATTCCAGGGCGATTCAAAGCTTTTTGTTGATTCTAACATCTTGCAGGAGTTCCCAGGAGTGTGTGGCAATCAAATTCAAGCCTTGAAGCTCAAAGAATCATCCATTCCAGAACCACGGTTTGACATTTTTATTCAAAATCGTATTGTCCAATTCATGAGCATTTAACATGATTTCTTGGTTGTTTTGCATTAATAGGGACTATATGAAGCTATTGGCATAAGTTAATTGAATTATAACACCATAAATCACAAGATGCCATGGACGAATTTTAGGGTTCATGAGCTTTGAAATTGGGGATTCAATAACCAGGAAAAATTGAGACTCATAAGACCCATGACTGAATTCGTCAGGACCAGACGAATTTAAATCCACCCTCGCGAAACATTTATATAAAACACAGCCCTAATCGCTATTTTTCGTCACCATGTTTAGTGGGGGTTAAAAACCCCCGCTATCTGTTTGTGTTTTTACAGGTACCAGCGAGGAAGATGACTAGGTGTTGATATTCCATTGGCTTATTCAAAACACGCGCGCTATTTTTTCTTTTTCAGCATATGAATTGCTTTTTATATATTATATTTGCTTATTATTATAATAACAAAAGCGTGCAAGTGGTGTAGTGGATGATGCGTTGGCTTGGAATCATTGGGACCTGGGTTCGAATCCCAGGTCCCCCAAAACGCTTCTATTATTTTTCTTTACATGTTCATATGCAGCTTTCCAAAAGGAGTCCATCATGCACCTCTAACATCCAAGCGCCATGTGTCTCTAAGCTCACATCTAATGGCCATGAGATGATGATCACCATACTCCCAGTCAATACGCACCATGGAGGATCTCAAAAAGTCAAACAAACTGGAAACAATTGGGCTTTAGAATTGCATAGCTTACCTCATAAATGGGCCAGCACCCCCCCCCCCCTTGTTCATTCATTCATTCTTTTTTTCTTTTCTTTTATAATTTCCATTTAATTATTTTACTATTAATTATTATTATTATTATTTAATTAACTCAATTAGTTTTTTCATAATAAAATCAGAAAACTAAAGTATTTTTATTATTATTAATTTCACCTTTAATTTATTATTTTTGTAAATAAATTCTAATGTAATTAATTTTGTTAATTAGGTTAATTTTGACTTTTTTCACAATAAGTAAAATTAACATAGAATTAGGGTTTTGACAATTTTAATCATCTTTTTATTTTATTTTATTTTCATTAAAAACTAAAAAAATACTTTTTTTCTTTTAATTAATCAATTAATTAGTTTTAGGTTTAATTTAATTTAAAATAATCAAATTTCTTTCTTTCTCAAAAAGGGTCAGAACCCTAAGGAATTTTCCCCGATTCAATTTTTATTCGCGCATTATTATTTTTGATCATATTGATGTAATTTCTCCGAGGATGTAATAGCGTAATTAGGACTTTTTATCGCTTTCTTTAAATTCTCGCATTTACTTTTCAAGGATTGCTTTTGGCGATGTAAATACCCGACGCCTTGTAATAGCGTAGATTTACTTTCCGCAATTTATTTCCCGCAAATTATTAACTGTTAACTATGCATGACAAGACTTGCCTGAAATTAAAATCGACTCGTAGCTCACCATAAAAATGTGCAAAGATAACTTAAACATGAAACCTGACACACATGCACATGCCACTCCTAGGGTACGCCTCACTTGGTTGCCTCGACGTGGTCATTAAGTATAAGGTGTTTTAGAGGTCGCCCTCCTGTCTAAAGATCAAAGTTGCCTCGGAACGGTTGCCTCGATAAAAAATGATCTAAGACATTAGGGTTACCGCTAAGGCGTACTACTATTGCTTTGGTGACCACATGTCCCTATAATCGAATTGACCCGAAAAACTCCAACGACGGTGCTACCTACTTCTCAATAGTGGGATAATACTGTCTAAAGGACATTTACACAGCTTAATTTCTTTTGAGTAGGTAGAGGTTCTCAGGTACTTTCTCTTTCAAAACAAAAATACTTTTCGCACTTACACTTTTCTGACAAAAGTTTTCAAACAAACACTTCATACACTCTTGAGGACAGATACAAGAGTCAAAACGAAGTTTTCAAACAAAACTCTTTTTCAAAACCCACAAACACAAGAAAATAAAAATATTTTGAAAACATAGTGAGCAAGTACCTAAGAGCCCGTGGATAACCACAGATAGAAAGGATGCTAATACCTTCCCTTTCTATAATCTACCTCCCTAACCGAGAAACATCTCGAAAAGGAATTTTGCTGTGCTTTTGTCCTTTCCTTGTTGGAGAAAATAAAATACGGTGGCGACTCTTGCTTACCGCGACATTTTGCGAAACGCAAACGCGAACCAGCATTCCAAAACAGTCAGTTCTATTTCCACCGATCACAGTTTATTTTGGTCCAATTGAGCTAGATCGCTTCTTATTTATGCTATTAGTTGTTCATACGGAAAATCATCGTTAATCGGTACTTGTTTGGGTTTTATACCTTCTAATCTTGACAAGTGGTCTACTACGACGTTTTCCGTTCCTTTCTTATCCTTAATTTCTAGATCAAATTCTTGCAAAAGTAGGATCCATCTGAGGAGTCTTGGTTTTGCATCCTTCTTTGTTAGTAGATATCTGATAGCAGCGTGGTCTGTAGATGATTATCTTTGCTCCTACTAGGTAAGAACGAATTTGTCAAGCGCAAAGACAACTGCTAATAGTTCTTTCTCAATTGTGGCGTAGTTAATTTGAGCTGAGTCTAGCGTTCTACTAGCGTAGTAGATTGCATGAAGTTTCTTATCCTTCCTTTGTCCAAGAACTGCGCCTATGGCGTAGTCGCTCGCATCGCACATGATTTCGAAAGGTAATCTCCAATCGGGTGGTTGCATGATTGGTGCGGTGATATGGGCTGATTTTAGAGTTTCAAATGCTTTTTAGACAATCTTCGTCGAATATGAACTCATCCTCTTTCATTAATAGACCGGTAAGTGGTTTAGTGATCTTCGAGAAATCCTTGATAAATCGTCGGTAGAAACCGGCGTGTCCTAAAAAGCTTCGTATTTCTCGAACGGTCTTAGGTGGTTGAAGTTCTTTTATGACTTCCATCTTGGCTTTATCAACTTCAATTCCTTTGTTAGATATAACATGTCCTAGTACGATTCCTTCTCTGACCATGAAATGGCATTTTTCCCAGTTAAGCACGAGGTTTACTTTCACACATCTTTCTAAAATCTTTTCTAGGTTTGACAGGCATCCTTTAAAACTTTTCCCGCACACAGAGAAGTCGTCCATGAACACTTCCATGATGTTATCGATGAAATCCGCAAAGATTGACATCATACATCATTGAAAGGTTGCTGGGGCATTGCACAATCCGAAGGGCATTCGTCTATAAGTGAATGCTCCATAGGGACATGTAAATGTAGTCTTCTCTTGATCATCAGGGTGAATAGGAATTTGGAAAAATCCGGAATAACCATCTAGATAGCAGAAGTAGGAATATTTGGCTAGTCGTTCTAACATTTGATCTATGAAGGGTAGAGGAAAATGGTCTTTTCGAGTAGCTTTTTTTAGTTTCCTATAATCAATGCACACTTTATGCCCATTTACTACTCTTTTTGTTATCGGTTCGCCTTTTGCGTTTTTCACAACAGTGATACCTCCTTTCTTTGGTACGACGTGTACTGGGCTGACCCATTTACTGTCGGAGATCGGATATATGATTCTTGCTTCCAATAGCTTCTTAATTTCATCTCTGACTACAATGCTAAGGATTGGGTTAATCCTTCTTTGGGGTTCTCTAGAGGTTTTGCAATCTTCTTCTAGCATAATACGATGCATACAAATTGAAGGACATATTCCTTTTAGGTCGGATATGTTATAACCTAATGCAGTCGGGTACTTTCTTAGGACGTCTAAAAGTTTCTCAGTTTCGAGCGTTCCTAAACTGGAATTGATTATTACTAGTCGCGTACATTTGGTATCTAGGAATTCGTATCTTAGGTTCCTGGGTAAGGTTTTTAATTCTAATCCTGGTTTCTTCGGACATGGCATATGATCAGGTGTAAGTGCTAGACTTTCACTTAGACTATCATCTTGGTATGGTTCACACCAATTGTCTTCTTCGAATATCAGAGGGGTTTGTATTTTCATTATTTCAGAGTATGTGGTTTGTTCCGCTTCCATCTCTCCTACGCACTCGTCTATAACGTCGATTAGATAAAACACGTGTCGTTCATGGCTGGTGATTATAAGAATTGAGTGAGGATGAATTCCACTTTTTCCTCTCCAACTTCGAATGTCAGTCTGCCCTTTTTTACATCAATTATAGCTCCAACTGTGGCTAGGAAGGTTTTTCCTAATATGATAGGAGTAATTGAGTCCTCAGTAATGTCCATGATTATGAAATCGGTCGGGATATAGAATTGACCTATTCTAACTGGAACATTTTCCTGTATACCTACAGGGTATTTTACTGATCGGTCAGCTAATTGAACGAACATTTTTATGGGTCTAATTCTCCCATTTCTAGCTTTTTGCAAATGGATAGGGGCATGACACTGATACTTTCTCCCAAGTCGCATAGAGCTTTGTCTATGACAAACTTTCCAATGTTACAAGGTATAAAGAAACTACCTGGATCTTTTAACTTAGGGGGCATATCATTTTGAATAATAGCGCTACACTCAGCAGTAAGTGTAACTGTTCCGTTGTCTTCTATCTTTTTCTTGTTAGATAGGATTTACTTGAGAAATTTAGCATACGAGGGCATCTGAGTGATAGCTTCTGTAAACGGTATTGTGATATTCAGTTGTTTCAGAAGTTCAACGAATTTCTTGAATTGGCCCATCGTTTTGGAATTGGTAAGTCTCTGAGGGTACAGAATCGGCAGTTTATAGGGTGGTGGATGCACATAAGGCTTTTCTTTCTCCACTGCCTCTTGGTTCTCGTTTTCCTTTTCCTTTGGTTCATTCTCAATTTCAGTTGGTTTATTCTGCTTTTGGTACATGGATGGATTTTCGAGTCTTGGATCAACAGGTCTTTCAAGTTCTTTTCCACTTCTCAGTATTACAACATTAGCTTGTCCTTTCGGGTTAGGTTGTGGTTGACCAGGGAAAAATCCAGTTGGGGCAGTAGTAGATGCTTGTTGTTGAGCCACTTGTGAAATTTGAGTTTCGAGCATCTTATTATGGGTAGCCAAAGCGTCAACTTTACTAGATAATTGCTTAATCTGCTCATTAGTATGTAAATTTTGATTTAGAACATCTTTATTAGTTTGAGATTGGGAAGCAATGAAATGTTCTATCATGATTTCGAGATTAGACTTCCTAGGGGAATTGGATGTATTAGGTCTGTTATTGGGGTGATTTGGGGAAGCTTTTGGATAGCCAGGTGGTGTGGCAGGAGCTTGTCCAGATGCGTATAACGCATTGTTGCTTTTATATGAAAAGTTTGGATGATTCTTCCAACCAGGGTTATAGGTATTGCTATAAGGGTTTCCCTGCATGTAATTCGCTTGTTCAGTTGGAACTCCTGTTAGAAGTGGGCATTATGGAGCAGGATGTGATTGAAGACCACATAGATCGCAAGCTTGAGCTACTGCAGCTACGGTAGCTGCGGGAGCGGTAGTAAGGTTTTCTAGCTTTTGGGTAAGGGCTTCTACTTTAGCGTTGACTTGATCCAGACTATTCACTTCAATCATGCCACCTTTTGTTTGAGTTTTTTCCATATTAGCTCTTTCACTTCCCCATTGATAATGGTTTTGAGCCATGCTTTCGATAAGTTCATTTGCTTCGGTATACGGCTTATCCATCAATGCGCCACCAGCAGCAGCGTCTATAATCATTCTTGTGTTGTACAAGAGACCGTTATAGAACGTATGAATGATCAACCATTCTTCTAAACCATGATGAGGACGGAGTCTGATCATGTCCTTATAGCGTTCCCATGCTTCGAAAAGCGATTCGTTATCTTTTTGTTTGAAACCATTGATGTTGGCTCTGAGCATAGCAGTTTTGCTTGGTGGGAAATATCTAGCTAAAAATACTTTTTTCAACTCATCCCATGTGGTGATTGAGTTTGAAGGAAGATATTGGAGCCATGATCGAGCTCTGTCTCTTAAAGAAAAGGGAAATAGGCGCAATCGTATTGCCTCGGGGTTTACACCATTCGCTTTTACAGTGTCTGCGTACTGCACAAACACTGACAGATGTAGGTTTGGGTCATCAGTAGGAGATCCAGAAAATTGGTTCTGCTGAACAGCGGATAGGAGCGAAGGTTTCAGCTCGAAATCGTTTCCAGCGATAGCAGGAGCAACAATGTTGTTGTGGGGCTCCGCTTGAGAAGGAACTGTGTAATCCTTAAGAGCACGAGGAGGATTTGGTACGTCAGCCATTTTAGATTCTTCAATTAATTCAGGGATTTAGATATAAGGGAGCTTAGTCGGAGGAAGATTGTTGAGATCACGCTATTCTTGAACTCGGCGTATTACTCTGAGATAGCTCTCGATATCGTTGATTTGTAAATGTAAAGGCTCGCTTCGGGAGCGAGTATTTGGCATACAACAGAGGGAAAAATAAATAGTTGCCTTAGTCTATACAGTACTACTTTACGAGTGCACTAGTGACTAAATCAAAATCCTCGGCAACGGCGCCAAAAACTTGATGTGCGATCAACCTAATGTGTCTAACAGTATCTTAACTGCAAGTGCACAGCCTATCGCGGTAGTAATAAAAAGATGTCGAACCCACAGGGACTTTGTAATCCCTCTAGTGCTATAAAGGTTTTCTAGTTTAGCTAAGGCGGATGTTGTCACGTTTGGTTTTTAGAGGTTAAGGTAGGGGAAAAGTAAATCGAATTAAGGTAATAATAGTAATAAAATGGTCGGTATGTAATATAGTGAACCTAAGTGGATCTAATCGAACCTAAGCATATAAGGATGTTTAACTTAGATGGTTCTGTAGAAATTATTAGTTTAAAAACCCTCAACTCACACTCTCGTGGTCTTATCTCGGATTATACCCCTAAAGCCCTATGCCTGCTCTCGCTATCCCATAAGTGTTTAGAAAATACTTTTTGAAAACTTAATAAAATCTAATTCGTTTCAAAGCGCTCTCACTGTATTTAAATCAAATGCCTAACTTTAGCTATCCGGTTAAAACCTCACACTCTCGTGGTCTCGATCCTAACCTATTCTACTTTTTTTTACTCTCGTAACAAAAAGATTGATTTTAATTATAAAAAGTCAAAGCCAGAAATTAAGTTAATTTAGATTTTAGCTTAGGCATAATTTAATCCATTTGGTTACTATTATCACATCCCGACTCTAGAAAATTAGCTAGTCATAGTACTCGAAATAGACATACAGAAAATATAATCGGGAAAGAATAAAACATTCATGATAAAATAATAAATAAATAAACGTAAACAAATCGTATTAAAATTAAATTAAATGCGATTAAAAACCTGAATAACAATATTATTCCTCAAGCTCCCTCTTCCACAAGTCGGCAAGATTGGAACTTCGAAATCGGAACTTGAAACAAATTCTGAGGCTAAAAATAAATTCTGACTACAATAGCAATTTCCTAATGTTGGAAATAGCTATTAATTGGTAAAAGGGAAAATAAAGCAAGAAAAAAAAATATTGTAGTTATTAAATTTGGCAGGGCTTCGGCAAGAAAATCTGTAGCAAAAAATTCTCTCGCTCCATTAAAATATATCCTATTTATAGAAGAGGATTATTTGCAGTTAAGAAAATTTAGGAACGTGGACTTGCACTGCTTGAGTGGAGGAAGACCCGGACTGGTCGTTGCTGCAGAAGTTGAGAATTTGTAGGAGTTTGAAAAGATCCTTCCATTACGTTGCCCACGTCTCTTTGTTACGTTGAATTATGCGTGTGACGGTCATAATGAGGAGGTGACGGTCGTAATGCGCTTAAATAGCGCGTTACGTTCGTCAATGATGTGTGACGAGATTCCTTTAGGTTGTAAGCGCGTTACGCTCGTAATGGAGGTGTGACGACCGTCACAACATCAAACTTTGCAGAATTTTGCAGATTAGTTCTTTTTCTTCTGACTTTTATGTTAGCTTTCTTCATGTGATCTTTTTTCACTAATTTGATTTGAAACATGTTGTACCTGTGAAAAGACATAAAAACTCGGAACAATCGGGAGTTAAATGGGTTAATGCAGTATGAAAATCGATTAAAAAGGTAGCAATTATATGATACGATTTCTCGTTATCAAATTGACAAGAACATTTTTCAGATTAGTGAACACGTATGAAGTAGATAAAGATGCATGGGGAATTCTTCAATATACTCATGAAGGGATATCCAAACTTAAGATGTCAAGACTTCAGTTGCTCACCATAAAATTTGAGAATTTGATAATGAAGGATGATGAAAGTATTAATGACTTCCATATGAACATTCTTGAAATTGCTAATGCATCCACTACTTTAGGAGAGAAAATACCTGAAGACAAATTTGTGAGAAAGATGCTCAGGTCTCTTCCCAAGAGATTTGATATGAAAGTGACTGCTATAGAAGAAGCTCAAGACATTGACAAAATGAAAGTGGATGAACTTGTCGGATCCCTCCTGACATTTGAATTAAGCATCAATGAAAGATCTGAAAAGAAGAACAAAAGCATAGCCTTTGTATCAAATACTGAAGATGAAGAGGAAGACTTTGATCTAGATACATATGGAGGAATATCAAATGCCTTAGCTATGCTTGGAAGACAGTTTAATAAAGTGATAAAAAGAATGGATAGGAACCAAAGATCAAATGTCAAGAACATCTCATATGACATCCATAAGTCAAATGAGTTTGGAAGAAAAAGGTATGAAGAAAAATCCACTCAAGAGAAGGGAGTACAATGCCATGAATATGAAGGCTTTGGTCACATTAGAGCTTAATGTCTTACATATCTTAAGGAACAAAAGAAGAACCTGTCTGTTACTTGGTATGAAGAGGACTCAGAGAGTGATCTTGAAGAATCTGCCAAGTATGTTAAAGCATTGACATGGAAATATGTATCTGATGAAGATTCTAGTGATGGGGAACTAACCTTTGATGAGTTAGCTGCTTCATACAAAGAATTGTGTCTCAGAAGTGCAGAAGTGTGCCTTGAAGGGGAGAAAGAGAAAGTCCTCATAACTCAGCTGAAGGTAGAAAGGGAAGAGCATTTTAAAACTATTTCTAAATTTGAAAGTGAAGTGACCTTCTTGAATTCAAACTTTGATAGAATGGTCAAATCTCTCAAAATGTTTAATAATGAGTCTGATACTTTAGATGAAATTCTTTAAGCAGGAAGAGTGACATGAGACAAGAGTGGTCTAGGGTTTAATGAGAAAAAGGAACCAAATTCTAAAGAACCTTCAGTAGATTCCACTCATGCCAAGTCTAAACTAAGGGTGTCGAATCAAATGTCTAAACATCATGGCAAGTAAGGAAATCATGGCAAGAAAAAGTTTAATCACGCCAAGGAGAATCCCCAGCGCTGGAGATGTCATCACTGTGGAAGGCTTGGTCATATAAGGCCCTTTTGTTTCAAGTTGTATGGGTATCCTAAGACTACTCCTCCTCCCAAAACTGATAAGATTCCACAAAATAGAAAAAAGAAGAAACAGTGGATTCCCAAGTCTAATGTTGCTAGTTTCATAGCTCACACCTCCCTCAGAGTATCAACCAAAGATGACTGGTATTTTGATAGTCGCTGTTCTAGACACATGACAGGTGTCAAGAATTTGTTAGTGGATGTCAAATCTCGTTCCGCCAGTTATGTGACTTTTGGTGATGGAGCAAAAGGTGAAACCAAAGGTGTTGGAAAGATTGATTGTTCATGAGTCCCTAAGCTTGATGATGTGTTACTTGTTAAAGGGTTAACAACTAACCTGATAAGTATAAGCCAATTGTGTGATCAAGGATTCAAAGTTAACTTCACCAAGGAAGAATGTCTTGTGTGAAATTAAAAGAATGAAGTTATTATGAAAGGAATCAGATCTAAAGACAATTATTATCTATGGGTTCCTCAAGAGTTGAACTTCTCCTCAACATGTGTTTTAGCCAAAGAGAATGAAGTTAAAATATGGCATCAAAAATTGGGGCACTTGCATCTGAATGGTATGAAAAGAATTATATCCGAAGAAGCAGTGAGAAGGATTCCTAAGCTCAAGATAGAAGAAGGAAGGGTATGTGGTGACTGCCAGATTGGAAAGCAGACTAAGATGTCACATTTGAAGATCCAACATCTTACTACATCAAAAGTTTTGGAATTTCTTCACATGGACTTGATGGGAACTATGTAGGTTGATAGTCTTGGTGGAAAGAAGTATGCCTATGTTGTTGTAGATGACTTCTCTAGATACAAATGGATAAGTTTTATTACAAAAAAATCAGAAACTTTTGAAGTGTTTAAAGATCTCTGTCAAAAACATCAAAGGGAAAAAGATAGTCATGTCATCAGAATTAGAAGTGATCATGGAAAGGAATTTGAGAATAAAAAATTTGCTGACTTTTACTCTTCTGAAGGAATCAACCATAATTCTCTTCTCCCATTACTCCTCAACAAAATAGGATTATGGAACGCAAGAACAGAACCCTTCAAGAATCTTCCAAAGCCATGATTCATGCTAAGAAGTTACCCTACCATTTTTGGGATGAAGCTATGAATAGTTCCTGCTATATCCATAACAGAGTCACTCTAAGGAAAGACACTTCAGCTACCTTGTATGAAATATGGAAGGGAAGAAAACCAACTGTTAAATACTTTCATGTTTTTGGAAGTAAATGTTACATCTTAGCTGGCCATGAACAAAGGAGGAAGATGGATCCAAAAAGTGATGAAGGAATATTCCTGGGTTACTCTACAAATAGCAGAGCTTACAGAGTTTTTAACTCCATAACCGAAGTTATGATGGAGTCAATAAATTTATTATTGATGGTAGAGGATGGAATGTTGAAGAAGATGTCTCATAAGATGTTGGAACATATTTGTCTGATATTCCAACAGAATCAAATGACAGAAGTATTGATTCTAATCCACCTCAAGAAGATATTGAGCCTAGTCATCTCAATGAAGGACCTTCAATTAGAACCCATAGAGATCATCCTAAGGAGCTCATCATAGGAGATCTAAATAAAGGAGTTACTACCAGATCAAGAGATGGGATATCAAACTCTTTATTTGTGTCAAAAATTGAGCCTAATAATGTCAAAGAGGCCCTAACTGATGAGTTTTGGATTAATGCTATGTAGGAAGAGCTAGAACGATTCAGTAGAAATGAAGTTTGGGATCTAGTTCCAAGACTTGAAGGGAAAAATGTGATTGGCACTAAATGGGTGTACAAGAATAAATCTGATGAAAAAGGGGTGGTCACTAGAAATAAGGAAAGGTTAGTTGCACAAGGGTACACTCAAGTTGAAGGAGTTGACTTTGATGAAACCTTTGCTCCTATGGCCAGATTTGAATTAATCAGATTTCTCTTGGGAGTTGCGTGCATTCTGAAATTTAAATTGTTTAAAATGGATGTAAAAAGTGCCTTCTTAAATGGCTATCTGAATGAAGAAGTTTATGTGGAAAAACCAAAGGGATTTGTTGATCCAAGTTTTCCTAAACATGTCTACAAACTGAAGAAAGCTTTGTATGGATTAAAACAAGCTCTAAGAGCTTGGTATGAGAGATTAACAGAATTTCTTGGTGAGAATGGGTATATGAAAGGTGGCATAGACAAAACTCTTTTTGTCAAGGAAGAAGAAGGGAAGATCATGATTACATAGATATATGTTGATAATATTGTGTTTGGTGGGATGTCAAATGAGATGGTTCAACATTTTGTCAAGCAAATGCAATCAGAATTTGAGATGAGCCTTGTTGGTGAATTAACCTATTTTCTTGGTCTGCAAATTAAAAAAATGGAAGATTCCATATTTTTATCTCAGAGCAAGTATGCCAAGAATATAGTAAAGAAATTTTTTGGGAATGAAAATGCCATCCACAAAAGAACTCCTGCTCCCACACATCTGAAGTTGTCTAAAGATGAAAAAGGAGTAAGTGTAGTTCAAAGTATTTACAGAAGTATGATAGGAAGTCTTTTATATCTCACAGCTAGCAGACCTGACATTTCCTTTGTGTAGGGGTGTGTGCAAGATATCAAGTTGATCCTAAAGTTATTCATGCCAACCATGTGAAGAGAATTCTAAAATATGTGAATTGGACAAGTGACTATGGTATGCTATACTATCATGGATCTAATTCTGCCTTAACTAGTTATTGTGATGCTGATTAGGTAGGAAGTGTTGATGATAGAAAAATTACATCAGGAGGATGCTTCTTTCTGGTAAATAATCTCATATCTTGGTCCAGTAAGCAAAATTGTGTGTCTCTGTCCACTACAGAGGCTGAGTATATTGCTACATGAAGCAGTTGTTCTCAATTGGTTTGGATGAAACAAATGTTAACAGAATACAATGTCAAACAAGAAGTCATGACATTATTATGTGACAATCTAAGTGCCATAAATATATCAAATAATCCCATTTAACACAGCAGGACCAAACATATTCATATCTGTCATCACTTCATAAGAGAGCTTGTTGAAGAAAAGATTGTTGCCTTAGAACATGTAGCCGCTGAATTGCAACTGGCTGGCATCTTCACTAAGGCCTTGGATGCTAATCAGTTTGAGAACTTAAGAAGAAAATTAGGGATTTGCCTATATGAAGGTTTGTAGCAATTAAGGGTGTGTGGGAATATCATTAAAATGATACTATTTTATTTGTGTTTCCAACAAATAAAATTTCGAAAGCAATCATTACAAGACTTCCTCATAGTGTTTCCCACATGCTACAAAATTTAATCTTTCTACTTTCACAAACTCTTCATTCTCATCTACAGAAAAAGAACCCTTGTCATTCTTCATCTCCTTGCTCAAAAATCTTCCAAGATGTCTCAACATCATACATCATCTTCCTCAAAATCTGTCAACCTCCCTGAAAATCTCTCCCTTGACATAGTACTTGATGTTATTCCTCTAACAACCATCCCACCTCTTGAGAAAAAGGTCAAGAAACCCAGATCATCACCTACAAAGAAATCCAAAGATGATAAAGGTAACTCTACTACTACTACTACTACTACTACTACTCCTCTTGCTCGCATTCCTCCTCCGGCTGACAAAGGAAGTAACCCAAAAAGTGCTTTTGTTGAATCATCCACCTTCAAGAAAGATGCTACTGAAAGCAAATTGAGAAGCTTCATATCTCTGCTCTAAAGGAAGTGGAAGAAGAAAATGTTGAACAAGATGTTGAAGAGAACTCTCATACTAAGGAAGATGTTGCTTCCTCCAAGGATGCAAAAGGTCAAAATGCTGAGAATGTAGTTAATGTAGATGAGCTATCTGACAATGAGCTCATTACTAATGTGGTGCCTGGTATTGCAAGAAGGCTCAAATCCAGGAAAGTGAAGGATGCAAGTGTCACACCCCCTTCCAAGACAACCAAGAAGAAAATCATGTATGGACCCCCAAAGCCAGGAAGTAAAGTGGTTCCTCCCTCAAGCAAAAGAAAAGCTAGACCTGATAGCTCCATTGATGATGATGATGATGTAAAGAGATCTAAAAGTAAAAAGAAAGTTGTGGTAGTTGAAGAAGCTGACTCGGACTATGATGTCGAGCAAGATTTCCATGACATCTCTCCTATCAAAAAGTCTACAAGCAAGAAGATTTCTATTAGGGTTCCTGATGCTCCCCTTGACAACATTTACTTCCATTATGTTGGGAATGCTGAAAAGTGGAAGTATGTGTTTCAAAGAAAGATTGCCCTGGAAAGAGAATTGGGAGCTGGTGCTCTGGAATGCAAAGAAATCATGGAGCTTATATCTTATGCTGGACTAATGAAAACTGTTACCAGGTTTTCCAAATGCTATGAGATTCTTGTTAAGGAATTTAGTGTTAATATTCCTATTGATTGTGCTGATCATAAAAGTAAGGAGTATAAAAAGGTGTATGTTAGGGGCAAGTGTGTAGAATTTTCCCCTGCTATCATAAATAGATTTATGGATAGGACTGAAGATGACTTTTGTGAGCTAGAAGTAACAGATAATCAAGTGTGCAGAGCCATCACTGCCAATGAAGTAAGTGAGTGGCCCTTGAAGAATAAACTTCGTGTTAGCAAGATAAGTGTGAAATATGCTATTTTGCACAGAATTAGAGCTGCAAATTGGGTTCTTACAAATCATACTTCAACCATCACTATTGGCTTAGGAAATTTTACTTATGCTGTTGGAAATAAGAAACTATTTGATTATGGTACTTACATCTTTGATCAGACTATTAAGCATGCATGAACTTGTGCCATTAAGATGCCAATTTCTTTTCCTTCCCTCATCTGTGGAATTATTATTAATTAGCATCCTGGGATTCTAAGTGGTAATGATTTAATGTGCAAGAGGGAGTCTGCTTTGACTCTTCATTTTAAGCTTTTTTCAGGAAAACATGTCCTAGACATTGTTTTGACATCTGCACCTGCTGAAAACAAGACCTCCACCAAGGATGACATGATCAATGAATCAATGGAAGCATGCAAAGAACTAGATGATGTGATCAGATTTAGTTCAACAAGGAAGCTAACTATTGAAAAGATGATCAAAGAGATGCAAAAGGACAACAACCTTGATGATGGAGTGATCTTTGAAGAAGAATATTAGTGAGGAAGGAAGTTCTGGCTCTACCAAGTCTACTGGTCCTGAAGACAGTTAGACTATTTGTTGTTTAATCATTTTACCCCTTTGTTTCTTTTTGGCAATTGCATGTGCTTGACATTTGAATTCTATGTTTTGTACCTAAATTACTGATACACTCTTGAATGTATCCTTTTATTTGGCATATTATGACTAAAAAGGGGGAGAGAAACTGACTGACTGACCACTGATTGAGGGGGAGCTTAATACTTGAGGGCGAGCCTCGTGTCTCAAGATTTTTTGACATATACCTTTGCTAACAGCTAACTGCTAACTGAATTTTTGTCTTGCTTTGCTTATGCTGCTGCTCTGATAATATTCTGATAATGTTTTAGCCAAAATTTGCCAAAGGGGGAGTTTGTAAGTGTTTGTTGGCAACAATTTTGGTAAAATAATGACTTGATAATGTTTTGCTAAATGTCTTAACGTTTGAAGCAAAACTATTTTGAATGATGTCAAGGCAGATGTCTTGACATCTGCCTCCTGAACTGAACACAACCCAATATTAGTTTAAGTTTTTTGTTTTCTGATTTCCTGCGCACCATAATTCAGGATTTGTGACTCATAGGCTGCGAAAAATATGGAGGAATATTTTTCTATTTTAATTATCTTTATGGATTATATCTTGGCATGTTTTCATGGAAATATTCAAAATATTTGAATATTTGTTTTTCAGGCCAAGCCCACTGCTGCGCATATATAAGGACATGCTTCCTTATTCATACTACTGCAACTTTTCAAGAAGAATACTTTCTTTCTATTTTATAAGTCTAAGTATTTTAATTGTCAAACACTCTAGTATTGATTTAATACTTGTGTTGTTATTTGGATTGTTAATTGTGTATCATTCATAAGCTTTTAAGCATTGAATGATTGATGTTTTTAAACTTATTATTTCTGTTGTTTCTTCACTGTAAGTGATTGAAGGGATTTGAGGAGGGTCTCATACCTAGGTGAGTCTTGTGTAAAAGTATAGCACGGGTATTGATTAATTGATTAGATCATAAACTGGTTGTTTACTGAGGGTCTATGAATTGATACTATTTAGTGGACTTGTCCCTGGCTTGGTAGCCCCCAGAGTAGGTGTTGTTGTATACTGAACTGGGTTAACAACCCCTTGTGTTTTTTACTGCATTTATTATTGTTGTACTTTACTTTGTTCCTCAGATATTTGTGTCGTGACATCTCATTCGACATCACATATATGATACCAGAATTTCATCAAACTTCTCAAAACACTTAACAAAAATGATGCGAACCATGTGTCATGAGCCTTAAGCCATTGGGAGGAGCACGAGGGGGTCCATTCCAGAACCTTGTGTTTCTTTCAATCATAGTCTTTAATATGGTTCAAATCATAAATCTCTTTTAAGGTAAAAAACACAAACCAATGCGAATATTTTTGTCTTCGGATTTTTTCTTATAAAACCTTTTCAAAAAGGATATGCTTCACTAGCATCGTTCATAAAAAACACACAACAAACCAAAACACCTTTTTAGGTGAACTACGAGTGCCCTGACCCTGATTGCACGAAAGGTGGAAAGTAGGCACAAAGGTTTGTAACTGCAGCGGGCAAAACTAATGTAAAATTTCTTTTTTGTATATACTTTGCATGCATTCCTTTAGCATTAGGCTTTAGATTTTACACACCCTTTAATTAAAACAAACTTGAGTGGATTCTGTGGAGTACCACAAACATGAGGGGTGTTAATACCTTCCCTTCGCGTAATTGACTTCTTTACCATTTTCTCTTGGTTGTGAGACCATGTTCTTTTCCTTTTTTAGGTTTAATCAGTGTTTCCTTTCCCTCTCTTGGGATAAATAACATTGATGGCGACTCTTATTTCTGCCTCCTTCGCGCTTAGATGAAAATTTGAGATGTGAAACCCGCATAATAATTAGAAGATTGTAAATAAACATCACACTGATACTCTTTCATAAAACTTCTAAATGGGTCTAGTTGAGTACAACGAATGTGAGGGGTTCTAATACCTTCCCCTTGCATAACCGACTCCAGAACCTGCTTTTGGTTGCGACGACCATATTTTCGTTCATTGAGGGTTTTATTGATATTTTCCCTTTCCTTTTGGAATAAATAAGTTTTGTGTTGAATCTATTGTATATAGAGCGTCTGATACGCTTGAGTATTTTTTCGCACCACACCAGTAGTCACATATTATTGCTAACCGAGTTGGTGCATGATATTAGAAGCCTATGCATGCATGGCGTGAAAGACCTAAGGTTTTTCACCTTCTTTTTGCATAAGACTTCCTTTTCTTTACAGAGGCCACTATTAAAAAGGATTATTGTATCAAGCGTTATTTGGACCAATTCTGTCAAGCATCCAAGTCAGAAGATTAATTCTAAGAAGACCCCATTTATTTCTCAACAAATACGAATTTCCAGCTTTGACAGGAGATTATGCATCACATGGGTTTAAGGAAGCACAAAGCCTAGGCCAGTATCTTAGGTCTAACATTACCCAAGGTATAAGCTACTGGAAAAAAATTTGGTATATTACTGAACATGTGTAACATTAGCTGATTGGATGGAATTATCACTACTTGTGTCTAGCAGGAAGAATTATACTTTTTCAATCAATGGTAAGTTCTATCCCTTATTTCCATATGCAATATACTATAATCTTCATCACTAATTGCCATGATTTGAAAAAGTTACAAAGAAGGTTTATTTGGGGAGACACAGAGATGACTCACAAGACTCATCTGATCAGCTGGGAGGTTTGTTGTATGTCTAAGGGTCATGGTGGCTTAGGCATGAAACAAAAGCAGTTAATGAAGGATGGTATATTTGATTATATTTATTTGGAATTTATTGACTAATCCTAATGATTTATGGTGTTAGGTTCTTATCAATTAAAATGGAAGGGAGCAAAACCTTTTGGAGAATATGATTAGTAAGCCAAATGATTCTCCTTTATGGAAAGTGTTTTCTATATTAGAATATAGTTTGATTCTACATCTTAGTAATAGTTTTGATGATAAAAATACATGATATATATATATATATATATATATATATATATATATATATATATATATATATATATATATATATATATATATATATATATATATATATATATATATATATATATATATATATATATATATATATATATATATATATATATATATATATATATATATATATATATATATATATATATATATATATATATATATATATTGTTGTGAATTCAATGCCGATAACAAAGTATAGAATAAGGGAAGAATAAAGAACAAAGAAGAAGAAGAACACAAGAATTGGTTATAACTGCTATTCTTTACTTTCTCTTAGAAAACAAGATTACAAGTTTACAAGAATAACAAATAACCCTCTCACCCTAAATTAGGATTTGCTGTGATGCAATGATGAGAGACTAGTATGCTATTTATAATAAAACCTAACATACTAACTAATGGGCTTTTTCCACAAGGCCCATTATACAAGCTAACTTAATAAACAAGCTAACTTAACAAATTAGGGTTTAAACACTAAAACCTAATTTAATAAGCATCTTCGACAAATACATGCTAGACCCTTTCTTCGACTACAGCATGTACTTCGATCATACTAGAGTTCGATCCAATATCCCACAAATCTCCACCTTGGACCTAACTCTACAGCATCAAGAGACATTAACTAGCTTTCTTCATGCAGCTTTATCAACTGCATACAGTGGAAAAACTTGCAACTTGGCAATGTTTTGGTGATCATATCAGCGGCATTGTGTTCTGTCGAGACCTTCAGCACTTGGACTTCTCCACGCTCGATTACCCCTCTGACGAAATGCAGCCTCACATCTATGTGCTTGGTTCGCTCATGATAGGCTGAGTTCTTCGACAGGTGTATTGCACTTTGACTGTCACATTTAACAGTGATACCTTGACCTTGAAGTTTCAGTTCCTTTGCAAAACCTTCAAGCCACAATGCTTCTTTCACAGCTTCAGTTAGGGCAATATATTCTGCTTCAGTAGTTGATAAGGCAACAACCTTTTGAAGAGTTGCTTTCCAACTAATTGCTGTACCAAACATAGTGAAAACATATCCAGAAATAGATTTTCTGGAATCCATACAGCCTGCATAATCAGAGTCAACATAGCCTTCGACAGCTGCTTTACTATCTTCACCCAAGGCTCCACCATAAATTAAGACTCTGTTCAGAGACCCATTTATGTACCTTAGAATCCACTTTAACGCTTGCCAGTGAGCCTTTCCAGGATTCGCCATGTACCTGCTTACAAGACTTACTGCATATGCTATGTCGGGTCTAGTACAGACCATAGCATACATCAAAGAACCAACTATATTAGCATATGGGATGCTGTTCATATAGGTTCTTTCGACATCAGTACTGGGACATTGATCAATGCTCAGCTTGAATTGAGGGTTTGTTGGAGTCACAACAGGCTTTGAATTCGACATACCAAACTTGTCAAGAATCTTTCGTAGGTATGCCTCTTGAGATAAGCATAATTTCGACTGCTTTCTATCTCTTCGAATGTCAATTCCAAGAATCCTAGATGCAGCTCCCAGATCCTTCATGTCGAACTCCTTATTGAGTTCAGCCTTCACCCTCATTACATCTTCGACATTGTTGCTTGCTATCAGAATATCATCAACATAGAGCAACAAAATAACAAATGAATTTTCAGGTCGAAATCTGGAGTAAACACAATGGTCGAACTGACTTCTAATGAAACTTATGTGTTCCATGAACTTGTCGAATCTCTTATTCCACTGTCGAGGAGATTGTTTAAGTCCATATAAAGATTTCTTCAGTTTGCACACATAACCTTCTTTCCCCTTTTCGACATACCCTTCAGGTTGCCTCATCAGGATTGTTTCGTCTAAGTCACCATACAAGAACGCAGTCTTCACATCCATTTGTTCCAGTTCAAGGTCGAACTGAGCCACCATGGCAAGCAACATTCGAATGGATCTGTGCTTCACAACAGGGGAAAATACATCATTGAAGTCGACACCTTCTTTCTGAGTGAAACCCCTTGCGACTAATCTTGCCTTGTACCTCTTCGACATTACTCCTTCAATTCCTTCCTTAACTTTGAAAATCCACTTACAGCTGACTAATCTTGCCCCAACAGGTTTCTTGATCAGTTCCCAAGTGTGATTATCATGAAGAGATTTCATCTCATCATGCATGGCCTTTAGCCATTCAGTCTTCATTCGACTCCTTATAGCTTCCTTATAATCTCTAGGTTCTTCGTCTAGAACTTCACTTGCAGAGATTAAGGCATAAGCTACAAGATCTGCATATCCAAGTCTCTGAGGTGGTTTTATGACTCTTCTTTGCCTATCTCTCGACAATAGGTAGTCATCAACAGTTTCCTCAACATCATCAGAATCTTCTGTTTCTTCTTCGACTTCATCTGGGATACGCATTTCAGCATCAACATGCTCCACCTCAACAGGAATCTCTACCTGTTCCAGCTCTTCGTCAACATCATCAGTTTTCTTGAAAGCCATTTCAGTTTCATTGAAAACTACATCTCGACTGGTGATACACCTCCTGTGACCTGGCTCTAGGCACCATAGCCTATAAGCTTTCACTCCTTCAGGGTATCCCATAAACATGCATTTCAGAGCTCTAGGTTCGACCTTGTCTTGCCTAATGTGAGCATAGGCTACACAGCCAAATACTCTTAGTTTGTCGAGATCTGGTGGATGTCCCGACCAAACTTCTTCGGGTGTCTTCATATCTAACGCTGTCGAAGGACATCTGTTTATCAGATATGCTGCTGTCGAAACAGCCTCAGCCCAAAACACCTTCTTTAATCCAGCACTAGTCAACATGCATCTAACTCTCTCCAAAATAGTTCGATTAAACCTTTCAGCCAAACCATTTTGTTGTGGAGTACCTGCGGTCGTTCTGTGCCTTGCAATATCAGAGGCAACACAAAAACTGTCGAACGCCTCATTGCAAAACTCAAGGCCATTGTCGGTTCTCAACCTCTTTACCTTTCTGCCAGTTTGATTTTCGACAAGAGTCTTCCAACTTTTGAAATTTTCAAAAGTTTCATCCTTAGTCTTCTGGATGAATACCCATAACTTTCTGGAATAGTCATCTACTATGGATAGAAAATACTTTGCTCCTGAATGTGATGGACACCTTGCAGGCCCCCAAAGATCAGCATGGATGTAATCAAGGGATCCATGTGTTCTTTGTTTGCCTTTGTTGAACTTCATTCTACAGGACTTTCCAAGTACACAGGGTTCACAAAACTTCAGCTTTTCGACTTTATCTCCACCAAGCAGATTTTGTTTCCCTAATTCGACCAGACCCCTTTCACTGACATGGCCCAATCTCATGTGCCAAATTTCTGTCTTCGACAAAGGTTTCGTGGATGCAACATTTGTCGAACCACTTACAACTTCAGCCTCAAGGGTATACAAGCCTTGTTTCTTCACGCCTCTCAAGACTTCCTTCGACCCTTTCATGACTCTTAGGATACTTTTCTCTCCTTGAAAAACATATCCTTTCTTGTCGAATTCACCAAGAGAAATCAAATTTCTCTTCAAATCAGGTACATACCTGACTTCAGTCAACAATCTTATTGACTCATCATGGAGCTTGAATCTCACAGATCCAACGCCTGCAATCTTGCAAGCTTTGTTGTTTCCCAGCAATACAGATCCACCATCTTGATCACATAATTCCTCGAACAAGTCTTTGTTTGGAGTCATGTGCCAAGTGCATCCAGAATCCATAATCCATTCCTTCGACGAGTTTTTGCTTGAAACCACAAGAACATCAGATGATTCGAAATCATCTTGGACAATAGCTGCATTTCCATTATCCTTACCTCCATGATCTTTCAGGCGTTCAGGGCACACCTTTCTTGTGTGACCTACTTTCTTACAGTGATAGCATCTAATACCAGATGTGTCACCACTATAAGACTTCGACTGATTTTTACCTTTCTTCTTGTCGAATTTTCCTTTAACAGCCAAACCTTCACCAACCGTCGAAGGTTTATGCTCCTTACGTTCGTTCAAGTCCTTAGAGTACAAGGCTGATTGAACTTCTTCAAAGGTCAGGGACTCTCTTCCATACAAGAGGGTTTCTTTGAAGTGAGCATGTGATCTGGGCAAGGCGCACAACAATAACAACGCTTGATCTTCATCATCAATTTTTACATCAATATTTTCAAGATCAAGAATCAGCTTGTTGAACATATCCAACTGCTCAGCCAACACTTTGTCTTCGATCATCTTGAATGAGTACAAAGCTTGCTTCAGGTAGAGTCGATTTACCAGAGATTTGGTCATATACAAACTTTCAAGTTTCACCCATAACCCTGATGCCGTCGTCTCCTTTGATACCTGTCGAAGAACCTTATCACCAAGGCTCAACAAAATTGCGCTGTGTGCTTTCTCGATCATGGCCGTCTTCTCTCTTTCTGTTAACGCAGCGTCCATCGCCGTCGCTCCCTTCAACGCTTCCAAACAACCCTGCTGAACCAGTAGAGCTTTCATCTTCAAGCGCCATAGACCGAAATCATTCACTCCGGTGAACTTTTCGATCTCATACTTTGTTGAAGGCATCTTCTCCACGCTCACCGCACCAATTTGTTGTGAATTCAATGCCGATAACAAAGTATAGAATAAGGGAAGAATAAAGAACAAAGAAGAAGAAGAACACAAGAATTGGTTATAACTGCTATTCTTTACTTTCTCTTAGAAAACAAGATTACAAGTTTACAAGAATAACAAATAACCCTCTCACCCTAAATTAGGATTTGCTGTGATGCAATGATGAGAGACTAGTATGCTATTTATAATAAAACCTAACATACTAACTAATGGGCTTTTTCCACAAGGCCCATTATACAAGCTAACTTAATAAACAAGCTAACTTAACAAATTAGGGTTTAAACACTAAAACCTAATTTAATAAGCATCTTCGACAAATACATGCTAGACCCTTTCTTCGACTACAGCATGTACTTCGATCATACTAGAGTTCGATCCAATATCCCACATATATATATATATATATATATATATATATATATATATATATATATATATATATATATATATATATATATATATATATATATATATATATATATATATATATATATATATATATATATATATATATATATATATAATATGCTCTCTAATAAAGAAGAATAGAAGATGATGATTGTATTTGTGTTTTGAAGTTCTGAATAAATGAAGCGTATAGACTTAGAAGCAAAAATGTATAAACATGCTCAATAGAAGAAGTTCTGATGTTATAACTTCTAAAGCACCAACGCTGCAAGCTAAAATCTGATACTCTAATAAGTGAAGCCGTGGAAGAACAAAACAAGTCTCAACGCACTCATTTATACTGAAGTTCTAAGACTCAGCACTTAAGCTCAAGCTATACTCTAACAAGTGAATATTCTGAAAGTAAAAAGAAGCTTCAACGTGTCTGTCGCATCCAAGTTATAATCATATGAATCTCAAGAAACTCTAATGATCTAAAGTCTCAATGTTAATATTCTTATTCTAGTCAGATTTCAAAGAAGTAAGGTTTTGATGCGTTACAATTCATTCATTACAAATCAAAGAGTAACAACTGGAACAAGACAATATCTGTATTTTTAGAAAGTGCATTAACAAACATTTTATCAAGCTTCCAAAGATAGTTTCTTATGTCTCCAACGGTTCAATTCACTTCTTATATATAAAGAGACTATGAATATGAATCAAGCAGCAAACACATACAATAGAAAGAACTTACACACGCATATAAAGAGATCATCACTCACACATAACAACAAGAGCAATCAAGAAAAATTCTCTATTTTATCATTGTGCTTTAATCTTGTGTAAACATCATAGTTGTGACATAGCTTTTTAGAAGCATTTTTTAAACACATCATTTCTGTTAGAAGAATTGTAATTCCTTGAGAAACCAAGTTGTGGTTTAGCCTCAAGAAGACATTGACGGTAGTCTTTGTGAGTTGTAATTCCTTGATAAACCAAGTTATGGTTTGATCTTAAGAAGACATTGACAGTTGTCTTTGTGAATTGTAATCAAGTTTTGATTAGTGGATTAAGACCTCGATTGAGAGAGGAAAATTCAGCTTGGCGGGTGAAATGGAGTAGTTTGAGTTCAAACGAACCAGGATAACCAAACGTGTCATATAGCTTTTAATTTTTGAAAACCCAAATTCAAACCCCCCTTTCTTGTGTTTCTTTATCCTTCAGTCTAAGGTGTGGGAAAAGTTTTAGAAGAATATCACACAGAAGCTTGGAAATGATAGAAGGGTTAATTTTTTGTTAGATTGTTGGACTCCAGTGAAGCAACCTTTTTTCTTCAATTTGGACCAAACCGATACAATTGTGAATACCAACTCATGGTTAAATATATGATTAATGTAGAAGGGAAATGTAATTTAGATTTGCTTCAGAACTGGTTCCAAGTCGAGATTGTCAATTTTATCATGGCTATACCTCCCCCTCTTCTATAGGATGGTATGGATATTCTAGGGTGACAGAGTATAGAGACAACAAATTTTCAGTGGGTAATTCCTATAAGTATCTTTCTTCTTATCTTGAAGTTGTGGAAACTAATATTGATTGTTATATCATTTGGAATTGGAATGTACCCCACCGAATCCAAAATTTCAGGTGGCTTATGGGTCATGAGAGACTCTTGACTAAATATTGGCGCCATAAGTGGAACACAACTATATCTAGAATTCTAACCGGCATGTGAATAAGGAGGAGAAATTAATGCATGTGCTTCTTGACTGTTACTATACAACACAAGTATGGATTAGACTTATTTCATCTAATAAAATGACTCACTTTTACTCTTTACCTTATAGAGAATGGATCACTTACAACCTAAAAGAAGATGCTACAAATTCAAACAAACACCATTGATGATAAATATTTATGATATCATGTTTGTAACATCCCTATTTTATTAGTATGAGAACGCATATATAGAGTAAGAGATTAAGTGTATTAGTTGGAATTAGACAAAATTGCAAACTAGTAATATTAACATGGTTAAAGGGAAATTTGGTCATTAAATAGGTTGTATGTATTTTAAGGTCTTGTTTGGTGATAGACATTTCCAAATCAGATTTGGGAATAGAAAGTAGAGAGAGAGAAGGAGGAGAACTCAAATTTCATCATCATCCTTGCCATTTTCGTACACTTTGAACAACCTCTACTAAACAGGTAACAACTTCTTGCTCGTAACTCCATTTGAGTTGATTCTAGACTTTTTTGAAATCTTACGAAATTTCCTTTGATTTGATATATGATTTTGTGTCAATAAGTTTTGTATTGAAGGAGAAAAACACATTTGAAGTCTGGGAATTCATGTTGGAAATGGGTCAAAGTGTGATTACGGGATTGATGATGATGGAGGTAGAATTTTGGTCAACGTGAGAGATCTAATGGAGCATGTTTAACATCATAACCTCTACTAATGCAAGGTGAGTCTCTTAGTTAAAAACCTTGAGGTTTTGTGTATATTGTATGAATGCATGTTGGGATAAGGGTTGATAGATATGTTCTTTAATAATCCTCGATCATGCATGAAATGGCTTATTCTTTGTAATATCTTGTACAAGCATCTTTAATTCGTTGTGTATCTTAGTAAAGGTCCATTGCATGTGAAGATTTGGGATTTGGGAACTCCAAATCCGTATTCTACACTTTTTGGTTTTTTTGAACGCAAAAGGCTTGTGCAACAAGTTTCGCATAGCAAACTACGTGTTTAAGTAGCGACAGTATGGGACTAAAGAAAAGAAAGAAAATAATTATTCGCTGGAACTTTGCTTAGTGAGTCGGGACCTCGGTTCAAGTTTGCTTAGTGAATGTCCCTTCCCAAGATATGTTGAAGTCTCTGACTTCGTTTGCTAATGGTTCATTGAGCGAGTCGAGGACTCGCTACAGGTTCTCTTAGTGAACATGCTTATGCAGAATAGTATATTTCCTCCTCAAGAGCATAATTGTTCCAGAATCGGGAACTAAATGCCTTATTAGCTAGATAACAATATTGTGTGTATGTTTATGGCTAATGTAATGCTATGTATGATCTTTACAATGTTCATGGATATTATGTATGCTTAATACATGATGTTGTATATGTTGAAAATGTATTATGTGATAAATAAATTGTATGAACATTGTGGTTTCTGTTTGTTTGTGTTGAACGTTCGGATATGTGTTTGCCTTGGTGGCTTGATATGATTGTGCTTTGTATACGCTTGAAATGAAGTATGACAGGGAAAACCTGGATGTGGTGTCCAGTTTAGGCCAATCATGTGTACTTTAAGATAGATTACTGACAGGGTAAACCTAGATATGGCATCCAGTTTAGGCCAATCCTTTGTGCTTTGTGTGTGTGAGATATGTTTGAATCAAAATAGACCTATGCTACTAGGTAGTAAATTCCAATTGACAGGTACACCTCTGTTGCGATGGAAGTAAGTGAGGGTCTATATAGCATTTCCCACTTGGTAACTCATCAGCATTCTCGGAGTGTCATATGCAACTGAGCTACCATTGAGATGGAGGCAAGTGAGGGTAATTATCGCATTTCCAACTTGGTAACTCATATGTGTGCTTGGTATGGTGAGTTAGTGATGCCATGTAGGCAACATCAAGAAGGCTTTTTTGCACTTGGTATTACCCACACACGTTTGGATGATTGATGGGGTCGTGACGCCACCTAGGCAATGTCATGGCGGTAACTCTTCACAAGTGAAGTTCCACTTGGGATTTATCTGTTTCATCGTGTTGTGAGCTTATGCAAGTCTCTTGACAACTAGGTACAAGGGTGACTCATCGAGGGTGTGTCAGGGTGGGCCTTGGTAGACAGGTAGAACTTACTTCTAGATTCCTCGTACATAGGTATGGTTCTGCAAATTATTTGTGGCCTTGAGACGGTTGTGTTTTCTTGTTGCCCTATTGTATATTTATGGGACTTCCAATTGTGGTGTACCTCTATTATGTATTTGCACCCAGCCGTGAGGAAAACCCCAAATTCATGGTGAATCTGTTTTGATGCATTTACTTTGTAGAATTGAGTGAACCCATAAGATAGGGAGACTCTTTGAAATTTAGTAATCTCACCCCAATCCTCTTATTATTTTTTCAGGAACATGTGTTGCGATTGGCTTTTTAATCAGAGTCCCCACTATTAGTTTTTATCCTAGGGAAGGGAATCTAACAGAAAACCCTAATTCGCAGATAGAGATTCTAGGTTTCAGACTTCTTTAGACGAAAGGAAGGTGTTAGGCACCTTTCATCTACCTTGTTCACAAGGATACCAGGTTTTAAGTTTGATTTGGGGAAACAGGACTTAAATTTTATTAGGGGAAAGGGTTTTAAATTTTAATAGGGGAAAGGGTTTAAATTTTTTATATGAGAACTCACTACGATTTTCGATCGTATGCCTACGTATCCTCTTATGAGGAATCAGAGTCCCAATTCGTAGTTAGTATGGGTTTGTGTTTTTTAGGGGTCGCGGATGTACTTTGAATCACCTCGCATTTTGGTCGGGAGTAGTGATTGCAGAGATTTTGACTAAATGCGCGGTAAGTCAAAATCTATTTGAAACCCTATTGCAAAAAAACAGTTGATTAGATTAGTTGATTGCGAAAAAATAGTTTGCTGTTTGTTGTGTGTTTTTTAATCGTATTAACTGCAAAAAACTCTTGTTAATGCATAATTAAAAAATATTTTATGCAAATAATATAAGAAAATAATATGCATTTTGAATAAGATAGTTATTTACAAGATAATAAATAATAATAATAATAATAATAATAATAATAATAAAAAATCAATATTGATAATAATAATAATTATTACTATTATAAATAAATAATATATATAAAAAAATAGAAAGAATATATGAATTATAAAAAAATAAAATAAATAAATTAAATTCAGTGGGGTGCAATCTTAAGTTAAGGAGTAAAACAGGGGGTGTTAATAAATATTTTGGGTTGGGCCCAAATATGAGTTCAGGACAGGGGGTGCAATTTGTTGTTCGTTTTAGTAAAATAGCATAATGGGGTGTGCTAAAAGGAAACAGGCTTAGGCCCAGATGTGAATTGGAGAGGGACATGTTAGTTGCATGAGGCGAGGTGCATGGAAGTTACGATGGACTTGGCCTCACGACTGTCCGATAACGATCACACTGATGAAATTGAGAGAGTATGATAATACTGTGTATGCGCGCGTATGGGATTGTTACAGATTCTACAATATTGTTTTTTCATTTTCATTATTAGATCATTTTGTTTTGAACCCACAATCTTCCGCTCTCTCTCTCTCTCTCTCTCGCGCGAACAACAAGACCTCTTTCACCTTCTTTTCAAACCCTAAGAGAAAACCGGTGGCGCCTCATTGAGCCCTCCCCCCCCCCCCCCTTTCCTACTGTAAATCCGATAGCTTCTAATCAATTAACAGTATCAAAACAAAAAAAACCTAAGAATTGTACCCCCTTTTGTAATTATTGTTCTCTGATTTCACGCCTCCGATCCACTAATATTTCTTCTTCTCCTTGCTTGCAGGTTTCAAAGGTGATGGAGACAGTAACGGCGACGTTGATAACAATTATGGTTTCAGATGTTGAAACCCTAATCGCTCCTTGATTCATCTTCAACCGCAAAATGGTTTCTACTTCAACCTTTGTTCTTCCAATTTTCTTTGCAATTCTGTCTTTTCGGTTTCAAGTTCTCCTCCCCTAATCGTATTCTGTAGTTTGTATTTATAGGGTTGATTTTAGATTGTTGTTATGAGATTAGTCATCTTAGATTAGGGATTTCAGAGAAATAGGGATTTGTATTTTCAGTAATTGATTTAATTTTATAATGTTTTTAGATGGAGATTTGGATTCTGTACAACTGTAATCGTAATTGATTCTGTATATTATAATTCTGATTGGATTTGGAACTTTTCTGGGCTTTTGATTCTGTTGTTTTTTTAGATAAGATTTGATTTAGTGTTATTTGGTTTGCAGTAAAAATTAGGTTTTATATTTGATTGATTCCAACAGTAAATGTTATTGACACAAAAACGTGCGTAATCTTTGGTTAATTTACAAAGTAATTGTTTTAGATTTGGGTCAGCGCGTTACTTAATTATTTTACTGTCCAGCTTGCATGTTTTTTTCAATACAAATTGGGCCTAACTTTGATCCAAAAAATCTTTTTTTCCAAAACAACAATTCTTAATAAATAAAATTTAATGATTAATGAAAACATTATTATAGTGAAAAAGTCTAACAGCAGTAAAAATATATCACGTTGTCTTAAAGAAGTATATATTATTCATTATATTTTTTTAATTAAAATAATAATAACAAACAGTTTTAATAATAATGTTTCTTTTTGACATGAGACAGCAAAATCCCAAAAAGACAAATGGGTCGACTTACAAAACCTTACTGGGCCTGTTATTTGTAACTACACCTCCTATTACCATATACACCCAAAAGAAATGGGCCAACTGAAATGGACTAGTATATTGCAATCTCACCTCCTATTTTTACTAAAATCAACTTAACCTAAATAAGCTTATGCAATTTAAACTTAAGTGGCCTTAATCTCTCTTTTACTAACAACTATTTAATAATTTAGAACTTTATAGTTACTCGAATAATTTTTATTTTCGAATCACATGGGCCATTGGCAAACATGCCTCGCGAACGGGTAAATGGGTCTTTCTGATTTAGAAATCTCCATTTTCCCGAATTAAAATATACCCCCTAATCATCATGGATAAAGATGGGTTATATTCGTGAATCGCTGCATGACGTCTTTGGCGATAAGCTAGATTTTGTTTTCCAAACATCGTTGTATGCCATCTTAGTCGATGAATGGTGTTACAGAATAAAGAAGCACATTGTTGCACGATGTCTTAGGCAATGGAATTTATTATGGAACAAAGAACTGCACTGCTACACGATGTCTTAGGCAGTGGGTTGCGTTTTCAAATCGCTGCGTGAAGTCTGAGGTTGTTGTACCCCAAAATTTTCCCTCTCATTTCACTCAAAGACATGCCCCTAGAGGTTCTTAACTTACCCAAGGATGCCTAAGGATTGACCAGACAAATCCTCCTCCTAAGACTATGAGCCTCAAACTAAGTTTTCACTCCTCATCAAGATGTTTGAGTTCCAAGAGTCCTAAATGACTTCCATTGCCCTAATATGTTCTCAAGATCATCTATGCCAAGTTTTAAGCCTTGCACAAGAAGTTTGCCCAGTCAACTGCTCAGATGTCTGAAAATCAACTATATTAGGTCAAAGAGAGATTGAACATGGAAGATCCAATTGAGATTAAACGAAAGAGGCTACCTAGAGAACATCCTAACCTTTCCAAAAAGTCCAAGAACACCTTCTTAGGGTTAAAATTGAGGGAGATATGTATTGTCAAAGTTGACCAATTTTTGGAAATATGCACAAAGTCAACATTGATCAAAATGACTTTTTTTCCAAATGGGCCCATGCTTTCTTGTTTGAAACTTGTTCTTAAGATGGCCCACAACCCCTGAGCTTATCCACCTATTATTTTATTATTTTTATTATTTATTTTGATTTTTTATCCATTTAAATCAAAATAAATCAATTTAAATAGTAGAATAATCAAATAAAATCAAAGATTTGATTTTGTAAGCATATTTTGAGTCCATGAAGAGCTAGCAAATCAAATAAATCGTGCAAGGGCTGATTGGAATGAAAATAGCATGTTTTTTCCAAGTTTAGAAAGAAAATAATCAAGTTGAAAATCAAATCTCTTTCTCATCAATCTCCAAGATTTGTTCGAGTTTTGTTGACCTAATATATTCTCATACATATAGACAAGAATGCCAACCATAATGGACACGAAAAGGCTGCCTCCACAAGTCCAGAAAACTCCAACTTTTGACAAAAAAATGGTGATTGAATTCTGATTTAGAGGGTGATTCAAGATGTTTCAAGGCCAGCAATCCACTCCTGGGAACCTCCTGAAGCTAACAGCATCATTTGCATGCATCAAAGCTCCAAGAATCATCGCATAACATCATCACGGTTTGTCATTTTTTTCAAATTCGTATATGTGCATTCTTGCGTTGTTAATCTATTTTGATTGCATATTTGTGTTTATATGGATGACTAAAAGCTTTCTATGTAACTGAATTTGTGTTTATGTGCAAGATGCGTGATATGTCATTGCTAGGGTTTGAGGTCCCAAATTGGGAACTCTGCATACAGGAAAAATTGGACCTAACCATGTGTACCATCATGCTCAGAGGATAAAACCCAGTGGATCCATGGTTTTAAATTGCATTTATATTGCTTGTTGTGAATTTTGGAGATTTGCAGGTCTTTAGTGACGACTCTTGTCTGTGGGTAAAGGTCCCTTATCTAAAACGACAGTCTGAGGAAGAAGACAATGATGTGGAAACGTCCCACTGGCTAGTTTTAATGTTGGTGCATTTTCTGGGCATGACATCTTGTTGACTTTATGTTGTTATTTGTTTATTATATTAACAAACAAGTCATGTAGCACAAATGGTGAAAGGCAACACTGGTGAGAGAAGGGACCTGGGTTCGATCCCAGGTCCAAGCATTTTCTTATTTTCTTAATTTTTGTTTGTAGATCCCATATGTTTCATACCCAGGCCCATGTTATGCACTCACAGATCCTGCCCACCAGGTCCACCATCAAGCAGATCCAGTTTCCTAGAACCGAAGGTCCACCATGCACCATCTAAGGGAACCCCCATGGGATCTCGCACAGGCTCTGGGCCAACACATATGGGCCTATCACAAATTTCAAACAATGCACCTCCGAGATTACTACTTCACACCAGGCCCAATTTATTTATATATTTTTTTTAAAATTTATTTTGTTTTATTTATTTGTTTAATTATCTTTACAAAACAAAATCATTCTTTTTTATTAAATCAAAAAATCACAAAAACATTAAAATCATATTTTTTTTATAAAATATTTAATTCATTAATTAATTAGATTAATTTAATTAGGGAAATTTAAATTCTTTTTTTTCATAATTAAAATCAATTAGAAAATTAGGGTTAATTTGCAAATAGTTAATTTTCTCAATCAAAAAATAACAAAAATATTTTCTTTGATTCCCTTTGAATTTGGACTTTGATTCCCGTATTTAATTCTGGCGCGCAACATTTTATTTTTTAATTCCAATTATTGTATTTGCTTCGGGTTTGTAATAGCTTTTAATTAGGGTTTACCGCATATTGTTTACCGTTCAATTCCCCAGTTTTTGGTTATGTAACCCCCTCCCCAAAGCTTTGTAATAGCGTAGATTTACTTTTCCGCTTTTAATTTCCGCAACGATTAATTGCTAGATGATTGATAATAGGATTGTATGCAAAATACAAATGAAATTAAAACAGTAGAAAACCCTAATTATGCAAAGATAACCAACTGAAATCAAACACTTGCACATGCTCACTCCTAAGGTATATCCCCACCTCGGTTGCCTTCGGTAAACGGTCATGAAGTATAGGGAATTTTAGTAGTCTCCCTCTAGTCCCAAAAGATAAAAAATGACCCATTCGAATGTTGCCTCGGAAAGATCTTTAGGACTTTAGGGTAATTACTAAGGTTTCCTAACCATTGCTTCAGCGACCGTAATTATCCATTCGAATGTCCCTTAAACTCCAACAATAGGGCTACCTACTCCTTAATAGTAGGATAGCGTTGTCTAAAGGAAACGAGAAAATGAACAATCTTTTTTTGAGTAGGTAGAAACTCTTAAGTACTTTCTCAAAACAACAAAAATTATTTCACACAAACACTTTCAAAACATTTTTCAAAAACAACTTCGTCACACTCTTGAGGACAGATACAAGGGTTACCACGAAGTTAAATAAAAACTTTTCAAAACACACACAAGCAATTTCAAACTGAGCAAGTACCTAAGAGCCCATGGAAAACCATGGATAGAAAGGGTATTAACACCTTCCCTTTCTATAATCTACCCCCTGTACTCAGAAACGTATCGAAAAAGGTTTTTTCTGTTCTTTTCCCTTTTCTTTTGTTGTATGAAATAAAAGTCGGTGGCGACTCTTGCTTACCGCAACATTTGCGAACAAAAAACGCAAACCAGTATTAACAGTCAGTTCTTCCATCGTATCACAGAACTGGCGAATCTGCTAGGGATTTAATAAAGTGGGGTATACCTTAGGATCTAGGTCATTTTTAAATTGCTTTCTTGTTTGTTTTGTCTGCTTTATCCTTAAGGGTTTTTGTTTGGGTATTGTTGAAGATCCTACACCCGGATCTGGGGACACTTTTTAGGTAAACAATAATAGATCGTGGAGACTGTACGGTGTAGACCTATATGGTTTAAGCGATGGCTGTGTTGGTGTGACACTTTGGTTGGTACCGGTATCCTTCGTGTGGAAACGAGGAGAATACAGGGCCGCCGCGTGGTGTCGTGAAGCACTAACGGACCTTAGAACCTTAGTTGAACAAACTTGGCCATTAGAAAGTAGTGAGATAGCCGACCTCAGTATAAAGCTGAGGATTGGTTGATACTCGATGCTACACTCATTGAGATCAGACTTTCGGGATATTTCGGATGCAAGAAAAGATTGCCTGAGTTGAAACAATGCTCGATAAAGGATGATCAGTGATATTGAGAATCCTTAGAACTCGGTTAATTTTCTAAGACAGGTTTCAAACCAACTAAACTTCAAGAGGATACCTACCTTTGACCTCAAGCAAGCCTTTGAACCTAAGGTCTATTGTGTGCTTTGCTTGTGTGTGATTTACTCTGTTTGAACATGACATCATGCATCATAACATAGCGTCCATTCTTATTACACTAACCATTTCAAGGACTAAGGGGATTTATCTTTGTTCTGTTTTGCAGATCATGGCTTCCGCTCGTAGAAACACTATCTGAATCAGCTTTGTGAGAATACCTTTCCAACTCAAGGAGCTAGTATCAAGGGTTCCTAAAACTTCTTCGTTCACTAAGAGACACGGTATACTTCTCAACCTGGTTACTTCGAGCTTTGATGAAAAGATAATGGGGGTACTCTTTCAGTTATTTGATCCCAAGAACCACTGCTTCACCTTTCCAGACTATCAGTTGGTTCCTATCGTGGAAGAGTTCTCTCAATTATTGGATCTACCTATTCTTGACCAGATGCCTTTCACAGGTTCAGAAGAAGTTCCCAAACCAGAGATCATTGCCTCAGCTTTGCATCTGAAACGGGTCGACGTGGTTTCCAATTGGGAAACAAGAAGTGGAGTCAAGGGTCTTCTAACCAAGTTCCTAATAGAGAAGGCCCAACTGTTTTGGAATGATTTGGACTTTCAGGCTTTTGAGGAGGTTTTGGCCCTTCTAATTTATGGGTTGGTATTGTTCCCTAATCCAGACTTGCTCATAGACGTGAATGCTATCAAGATATTCCTCTCTCACAACCTTGTGCCTACTTTGCTCGGAGATATCTTGCATGCTCTCCACACTTGTACTATGAAGAGAAGAGGGGTTCTTATGTGCTGCATGCCATTACTGTCGAGGTGGTTTATTTCTCACCTCCCTAAGTCAGTGCTGAAGAATGAAGAAGGTTTGGGTTGGTCGCAAAGGATAATGTCACTTTCTCACACGGATATTCTCTGGTATTCCCGATCTATGGTAGGAATTTCTATTATTGACCACTGTGGGGAATTCCCTAATATCCCACTACTTGGCATTAGGGGAGGCATAACTTACAATCCTTGTTTGGCTCTGCGACAATTTGGTTATGCTCGAAAGGATGGTCCTCATGAGATGCTTATCCAGGGCATTGTGTTCAACTATGAGGATGATGTTCAAGGGTATCGCCAGAGGTTCATATGAGCCTGAGGCATGGTAAACAAATCCGACGCCAAGACTTTGGGGCCGAAGAATTCCATTCCTATGGAAACTTATCTCCAATGGGTACGAGCTCGTGCTAAGAAATTGATGATGTCGTACATGGCTGTCTTACCAGTGATTGTGGAGCCCATTACTGAAGGGGATATTCCCTATACGGTTCTTCATCCTGATATGCCCACTGATCTTGAAGAATTACAGAGGTCCTGGATTCAGTTGAAGAAGGAGCGAGATACTTATAGGGACCGATTCTATGCCTAGGAGAAGAAAGTCTTGGAGCTCACAAAACAGCTTCATGAGGAAAGAAGCCTTAATGTCTATCTCGGCACTAAGAGGAAGCATCCATGGGAAATTTGATTTTCTTTTAGTTTCTAGAATTTTCAATTGTAACGCTTAAAAGACAGTTGTATTTTTGAATTCTTCTAATAAAATCTTTATTTCATTTTGGTTCGTAAATTTAAATTTCCCAAAGTCCTTGAAATCATTGCATACACATATCATCCATGACATTGCATAAACAGGTACCATAACAGGTTTCTCATCTTCTTCGTTGTTTATTTCAGCAATAATGTCTTTTGAACAAAGCATCAAGGATCTCCAGGCACAAAATGCCCAATTTCAGCAAATGTTTGTAGCCTTAGCTAAGGGGCAGGAAAATCTGAAGGCCCTTATTCTGAAAGAGAAGAAGAAGAAGAAGAAGAAGACCACTGGTGTCCTTAATCTGGGTAGAAGATTCAAGGGGCCGTTGAAGCAATCGGTTGATCTGCCCTCCTCGTCCAAAGAAGGGGTGAATCAAGAGAGAGGAGAGAGAGAGAGAGAGAGAGAGAGAGAGAGAGAGAGAGAGAGAGAGAGAGAGAGAGAGACAAGGGAGGAGGACCCTAGCCCTGAAGTTTCTGATAAAGACACAGACTACAATGATAAACAGTATCCTTCCACTGAGGATAGATACAAACAGTTAGAGGATCGTCTGAGCGCAATGGAGATCCAAAGAGTACCAGGGCTGTGTAGCGATAAAAAATGTAGCGGGGTAAATCGGAGATCGAATTATTGATTAATTCGCCTCACAAAAGCATGAGTCGCCACCGCGCTTTATTATTTCCAAGGGAAAAGGGGAAAGAGCGAAATAAAACCCTAAATATGCAATGTAAAATAATACTTTTAAAAGTAAAAATACAAGGCGTTTTGAAAAGATCTATGGTTCGGGGGTTGGTTATACAATGGGAAGGTATTAGCACCCAATGTATCTATAGTACTCTATAGGAACCTTTTGAAATATCTGTTTATTAAAATTGATCGTTTGATTAAAAAATAAATTGTTTTGGCCGAAGAGGGGTACGGACGAGTTTTTGAAGATACGACGACCTAATGTCGAAGTTTTGGCTTAAAAGGTATGAATTTTGAAAAGGTTGAATATTCGAGGAAAAAAATTGTCTTAAGTTTTAATGAGATGAAAATATTCGCGCGTTGGACTTGAGGACATGAAGTCAACAAATTTAATCGTTTTTTCCCTTGGATTTAGACGTAAACAGAATAATCAAGTAATCAGAAAGTTATGATAGATAAATGATGTACAACAATTTAAATAAAAGACTAAATGGTGTAAATATGCATTTTTTAGATTTTTTGTTTAATATTAATAACGCAAGAGAATTAATTAAAGAAAATAAAATGTTTTAATAGTTTTCATTTTTTTTTTGCATTTTTAATATGGACAAAAGCATGAGAATTAATTAAAAAAATAAAAATGTTTTTTAGTTCTTAAAATTTCTATTTTTTATGTTTTTTAGCATTAATATAAAGTATTTATTTAGTAAATAGATCTAAACTAAATTAAACTTTAAAAGTTATTTAACTAAACCTACAAAGATACTAAAATTACTAGATTAAACCTAATGTTAAACTAATATAATTGATCAAATATTAAAATTGTTTTCATTAAATTATCTATTATTTAATTAAGTTTTACTAATTAACTAAAAAAACTAAAGAAAACAAATAGAAGTCAAGAATCAAAAGGGGGGTAAAAATAAAGACAAAGCAAATGGGCCAAAGGCTTAAGGGAGGCCTAGTCAGAAAGCAACAGAAACGGGGGTGTATTAGAAATTTCGCTGGGCTTTGGCAAGCAGGGTTAAGTCCATTCTCATAATTGTTTTTTTTAGGGTTAACATTGTTTTAGCTTATGGAAAGAGTGGATTAAGGTTTGGTTACGCAGCACCGTTCTTCCTCTTGTTCACGCGTTCGTCTTCTTTAATCTCTCTTCGTCTTCCTCAAGCTTGCTTCTGCGTTTTCCAAGCCCAAGGCCACCAGCTTCTCAACCTTCTCTTCCCTCCAACGAAAATGCCAGGGACGATGGATTCACGGTAAATTGTGTTCTATTCGTTAGGTTTTCATTATAATCGCATGTTCATGATTTTCACTTATTTGATTCTGATTCTCTATTATTGTGTTGATTTGAGGCATTTTTGAAAAAAAAAGAAAAGAGAAGAGCTACCTTTGGAGACGGAGGAGGGGTTGAGGCGAGCTAGGAGGTCAAGGCGAGGGGAAGGCAGGAACGGCGCACTTGGAGATCCTGGTTTGTCTTTTCTCTTCTTGCTTGCTTCCGTATGCTTGATGCTGGGTTGCCTTCGTTGTATGCTTTGAACAACTGCCCTGATGCTATTGTTGAAATGTTTATTTTGATTAGCTTGCCCTCTTCTTATTTCTGACTTCTGTTGCCTTCAGTTGCCTTTTTATTTTGCCTATGATGATGTATTCTGAGGCTTGGTTGCCTTGAACATTGGTTGTTAGTGCATTGGTTTCATGGTTTATGCTTAGTGGTTATGGTTGATGGTGTTCATGCTGGCTTATCAGTTTTCTAGGCCATGGTTACTGGTTTTTTCGTTGGAGATGGCAGGTTTGGAATGGTTTTATGCAGTAGGTTCTAACTGGTATATGCAGGTTAATGGTTGTTTTAACTGGTATATGCAGGTTAATGGTTTTAGGCCATATTATCTGATAGTTTATGCAGATAGCAGGTTTTGAAATGGTTTATGCAGTGGGTGTTTATGTTGATAGCAGGTTTTGAAATGGTTTATGCAGTAGGTGTTTATGTTGATAGCAGGTTTTGAAATGGTTTATGCAGTAGGTGTTTATGTTGATAGCAGGTTTTGAAATGGTTTATGCAGTGGGTGTTTATGTTGATAGCAGGTTTTGAAATGGTTTATGCAGTAGGTGTTTATGTTGATAGCAGGTTTTGAAATGGTTTATGCAGTTGGTTTTTTTAATTATGCAGTTTTGAAAACAAAAATGAATTTGTGCATCTTTAAATTGTGCATTCATTTTGAAAATAAAAATCCATCCCTTTTTGTGAACCGGGAGAAATCCCGCGATTTGCAAAAAGGGTAAAACTGATTCCAGCCGTTTGCTTTTAATGATGAACACTAAAAATAATTTTCTGCTTTTAATTATTTCTTTATCTCTGACTTTTTTCTCTTTTAATTGTTTTGCAGGTAAAATTAAATGAACAAACAGAAAAGCATTGGATATAAGATTTAGAATTTAGGAAAAATTAGAATAGTTTTTATTTCATTTTAAACTTTGTAAAAATTATTATTGTAAATACGTTGTAAATAAATACAGTATTTACACAACAATTGTACAATTAGAATAGAATGAATAAAACTCCAATATTTTATCAATTAATTCTTTTCTTCTCTCTAGTTATTTATTTTATCGTTTATAATTCTTTAAATTATATAATAACTGAAAATAAATTTCAATTACTTAAATTCAGAATGATAAACAATTAAATAAACACCATTTGATCAATAAACTTTTCTTCAATTATTTAATTCATTATTCATAATTCTCTAAATTGTAATAATTGAAAAAATAGAATTTCAATTATTTAACTTAGAATGATAAATAATTAAATAAACATCATTGATCAATTAACTTCTCTTCAATCTATTCCATTATTTATAATTCTCTAAATTATAATAACTGAAAAAAGTAAATTTCAACTATTAAACTTAGGATAATAAATAATTAAATAACATTGTTGATCAATTAATGAACTTCCCTTCAAACATTTATGATATTATTTATAAATCTTTAAATTATATAATAATTGAAAATAAATTCCAATTACTTAAATTTAAGATAATAAATAATAAATAAACATTGTTTTAGCATTTATCAATTACTAAATTTAGCGTTCAAAAATAAACAGCTCTCGACTTGGAAAAGTTATGAATTTTTAAACTGCTTTGAAAATTGATAAAAATAGGTCAAAACACTTGCAATGCGATGATGCAGATGGGAGATGGTATCTTAGGTCAAAATTTGGGGTACAACAGCTGCCCCTATTTAAGTTTCTTCTATCCGGAGATATGAAGATTAAAATCTTCGTTTCGACGAGATTGAAGGTACTTAAATACATAATACGCAAATTTTGTCCTAAGATGCCGCCATTATGCTTGATATGAATGTAGTAATTGAATTCACAGAGAAAGATATTGTATGAGACAAGACAATGCTGGAGAAATCAAACACCAACAAAACACAGAAACATGGATTATTCACTACTGGGGAAACGAGCCATCGACCTCAAACGACAGACTCCTGACAGCGAATAAAATTGAGGGAAAACGACCTCTGACCCTAACAAAGAAGGCATCTTGCATAGGCCATAAAACAGATTATCGACCCAAAAATAGTGAGTTCACAACTCAAAGTCAAAGATAGACAGAGAGTATCAAATTTGCTGATGACGGATTACCGACTTCTGAAGGTAACGATTCATGACAAACTTCTCTGCGAGATTTCCAAGATATACCAATTAATGCTGAGATAATAATAAGATTGTAGATACACAAGCTGTTCAAATAAAGAAGCTTCCACTTGCTGTCGTCCAAGGGTATCAATAACACACAAGCTGCTCAAATAAAGAAGCCGCCACTTGTTGTTTTCCAAAGAAAATACCAATAACATACAAGCTGCTCAAATAAAGAGGCTGCCACTTGCTGTCTTCCAGAAAAAAAACCAATAACAAACGAGCTGCTCAAATAAAGAAGTTGCCGCTTGCTGTATTCCAGAAAGATAATAACGTACAAGTTGCTCAAATAAAGAGACTGTCGCTTGTCGTTTTCTAACGATGTCTATAACGTACAAGTTGCTCATGAAGAGCTGCCGCTTGTCGTTTTCCGATGTCTACAACGTACAAGTTGCTCGTGAAAAGCTGCCGCTTGTCATTTTCCGAAAAGTAACTCAGAAGGAAGTTGCGATGACACTGGCAGAGAATAAAATCTTCATCAAGGAGAATCATGAATCAAACCTTCCCGAGGAGATCACATACTTAAATGTGCAAAATAAATGCACCATTCGTCTAGGTCACGACTTCACTGGCGAAAATCATGAGATAGCCTACGCAAGAGACAACAACTTCATCCAGGAATAACTAGAGAGAAAACAGTCAAACAGGACTCTACCCAATGAGAAAGCAACTCGATTGGGGAATTCATCCTATCCAGAAATGGACAAGGTGAGCTAAATCAAAAATCATCCACGAGGATTAGCTCATTTGGGGAATTTAGAAAGGAAACACATTTTCTGCCTAAGCTAACCTTCTACTTGGAAAGAAACATGTACGTTATTTGAATAAACAAAGTACAACCCAAAATCAATGGCAAATATGAATATGTATGCGTGATATAAGTGTAAATGAGTAAATGAATGTTATGCTGACAAAACGAACAGATGGAATATCTTGAAGACGATAAGATGTCACGAAAAGATAGATACTCGGCCAATCTTAAAAAGACGGAAAATAACTGGAACTGGAACCCCAAAGCAACGTCAGAGCGTAACACGCCACAAGGTTCAAGTCTTCTGAGGAGAACAGTATCCAAATCCAATCTCTAACACCAATAGACCACTGGCATGAGACGAAGCGTACCGCACTTCAGAAATCTCCCAAATAAAGATAACTGAAACAAATCTTAACTGGAACAACTGGGGAGTCACCAAACTTAGTACCACCAGAAACACAAGCTTACACAACCAACACCCCATGACGATTTTTAAAGAAAACATGTTCATCATGCAAGGATAAACTATTGTACTGTTTCGCATTTCATGGCTTGACCATCCTTGGAACAACTGTTAATATTCCTTTCGTTATTCACGACACATTTTTAAAATAAGAATACTTTAAGTAAATTTGTTTCAAGTATTTCCATAAAAATTAAAATTTTGCCCACAAAAGGTAAATGCTCAAATTTCATTAATAATATGGTAGTTCGCTAACAATGCGACTCCAACGGTTTACAAAAGTTTGGGAAATAGTACATGAAATAAAAAGGTTACACAAAAACAATGATCACTATTCTCCCTAACAACTTCGAATTCCAAAATGTGCTCAAATGCCAAGACTGGTCTGACCAAAAGCTTGCCTAAGCCGCCCCTTCGGGTTTTCAACTTATCAAACTGTCAACTCAAACCTAAGCGAAATATTTCTTGACTGCATCGGCGTTCATGGGACGCGGGAGTTCTTCACCGTCTATATTGGTGAGAATCAAAGCACCTCCAGAGAAAACTCTCTTAACGACATACGGTCCTTCATAATTCGGAGCCCACTTGCCCCTAGAATCAGGTTGGAAAGATAATATCTTCTTGAGCACAAGGTCACCTTCTCTGAACTCGCGTGGTCGAACCTTCTTATCAAAAGCCTTCTTCATTCTATGCTGATATAATTGACCGTGACACAATGCTGTCAATCTCTTTTCTTCAATTAAATTCAACTGATCATATCTACTTTGACACCATTCAGCCTCAGAAAGTTTAGCTTCCATTAAAACCCTCATAGACGGGATCTCAACCTCCACGGGAAGTACGGCTTCCATGCCATAAACTAGGGAAAATGGGGTTGCACCTGTTGAAGTTCGAACTGAAGTACGGTATTCGTGTAAAGCAAACGGAAGCATTTCATGCCAATCTTTATAAGTTACCACCATCTTCTGGACAATCTTTTTGATATTCTTGTTAGCAGCTTCAACAGACCCATTCATCTTCGGTCTGTAAGGAGAAGAATTATGATGTTCGATCTTGAACTCTACACAAAGCTCTCTCATCATCTTGTTATTCAAATTCGAACCATTATCAGTGATGATCTTGCTCGGGATGCCGTATCGACAAATGATCTGATTCTTGATAAATCTGACTACCACCTGTCTGGTTACATTAGCATAAGATGCTGCTTCCACCCATTTAGTAAAATAATCGATCGCTACCAAGATGAAACGATGACCATTTGAAGCTTTGGGTTCAATCATTCCAATCATATCAATTCCCCACATAGAGAAAGGCCAAGGTGAAGAGATAACGTTGAGGAGGGTCGGTGGCACATGTATCTTGTCCGCATAAATCTGGCATTTATGACATTTCTTCACATATTTGCAGCAATCAGATTCCATTGTCATCCAATAGTAACCAGCTCTCAACATCTTTTTAGCCATTGCATGTCCGTTGGCATGTGTGCCAAAAGATCCTTCATGTACTTCTTGCATCAGCATGTCTGCTTCATGTCTGTCTACACATCTGAGCAAGACCATTTCGTAATTCCTCTTATATAATACTTCTTCATTGAGGAAGAAACTGCTTGCCAATCTTCTCAATGTCTTCCTATCTTTATTGGATGCCCCAGGCGGGTACTCTTGAGTTTGAAGAACACGTTTAATGTCATAGAACCACGGTTTGTCGTCGGTGACCTCTTCTACTGAGAACACATGAGCAGGTCTATCAAAGCGCATAACTCGGATGGTAGGCACGTCGTTCCAACCATTCACTTGAAACATTGAAGACAAAGTAGCCAAAGCATCAGCCATTTGGTTCTCATCTCTAGGGATATGATGTAATTCCACTTTGTTGAAGAAGGTTAACAATCTTCTAGCATAGTCTCTGTAAGGGATCAAACCAGGATGACGAGTCTCCCATTCTCCTTTGATTTGATTAATCACCAATGTCGAATCTCCATAAATATCAAGAATCTTAATCCTTAGATCCACCGCTTCTTCGAGACCCATAATACATGCCTCATATTCAGCCATGTTGTTCGTGCAGTCAAACTTAAATCTTGCCGTGAACGGGATATGAGTGCCTCGGGGAGTGACGATGATTGCCCCAATTCCATTCCCATAAGAGTTCACAGCTCCGTCAAATATCAAACCCCAATGCGATTCGGGATCAGGTCCTTCCTCAGGTAACGGCTCTTCGCAATCTTTAGCTTTCAAGTACATAACATCTTCATCTGGGAAATCAAACTTGATGGATTGATAATCGTCAATTGGTTGGTGAGCCAAATAATCGGCTAAAATACTCCCTTTGATTGCTTTCTGAGTGTGATACTCAATGTCATATTCAGATAACAACATCTGCCAACGGGCTATTCTTCCAGATAAGGCGGGCTTCTCAAAGATATACTTAATCGGATCCATTTTGGAGATCAACCAAGTGGTGTGGTTAATCATAGACTGGCGCAGACGGCGAGCAGCCCAAGCCAAAGCACAACAGGTTTTCTCAAGCATTGAGTATCGAGACTCACAGTCTGTGAATTTCTTACTCAGATAATATATGGCATGTTCCTTTCTTCCAGTCTCATCTTGTTGACCGAGCACACATCCCATGGAATCTTCCAATATAGTCAGGTACATAATCAAAGGTCTTCCTTCCACCGGAGGAATCAAAATGGGAGGTTCAAGCAAATATTCTTTGATGCTATCAAAAGCTCTCTGACAATCTTCTGTCCACACACATCCTTGGTTCTTTCGGAGAAGCTTGAAAATCGGCCCACAGGTAGCAGTCATATGAGATATGAATCTAGAAATATAGTTCAGTCTCCCAAGGAATCCTCTTACTTGTTTTTCCGTCTTGGGTGCGGGCATTTCCCGAATAGCTTTGACTTTATCAGGATCCACTTCAATACCTTTCTGACTGACAATGAAACCCAGAAGTCTTCCAGAACGAACACCAAAAGTGCACTTGTTGGGATTCAGACGGAGTTTATATTTTCTCAAACGCTGGAATAACTTCAACAAATGTTCCAAATGATCTTCCTCAGTTTGTGATTTGGCAATCATGTCATCCACATACACTTCTATCTCCTTATGCATCATGTCATGGAACAAAGCAGTCATGGCCCTTTGGTATGTCGCACCAGCATTCCTCAAACCAAACGGCATAACCCGATAACAAAAAGTTCCCCAAGGTGTAATGAAAGCGGTCTTCTCCATATCTTCTGGTGCCATCTTGATTTGATTGTAACCAGAGAAACCATCCATGAAAGAAAAGACTTTGAACTTGGCGGTACTGTCGACCAATACGTCAATGTGAGGTAATGGGAAGTCATCCTTCGGACTAGCTCTATTCAGATCTCTATAGTCTACACACATCTGAACTTTGCCATCCTTCTTAGCAACAGGCACTATATTGGCTAACCACTGAGGATAGACCGATGTAACAAGGAAACCTGCATTAATCTGCTTTTGAACTTCTTCTTTGATCTTGTCAGCCATATCGGGACGAGTCCTTCTCAACTTCTGCTTAATCGGCGGACATTCAGGTCTCAACGGTAAACGATGCTCCACAATATCATTGTCCAAACCCGGCATATCTTGGTAGGACCAAGCAAACACATCAACATACTCTTTGAGAAGCTCCAACATTTTCTCTTTAACCTCTGGGATAAGCAATGCTCCGACTTTGACTTCCTTTCTATCTTCTTCATCACCCAAATTGATCAACTCTACAGGCTCTTCAAATGGTTGAATAATCTTCTCATCATGCTCAAGCAAACGGGAAATTTCAACAGGAATCTCTTCACTATCCTCTTCTTCGGCTCTGAACACAGGGAATTCAAAGTTGGGAGAGGGCATAGGATCATTGTTTTCGATGGTTAGGTCATGGATTAATCTGCACATATGATTATGCTTTATTTTAGAAATCGATTTGTGCAAATAAAACAAAAGGTTATTATATTTTCCTATTACTACTAATTAATTTTCATTACTATTTCCCAAAAAGTGAAAAATAAAACAGTAGTGGACAAAATAACATTTTTATTCATTGAAGGGAAATACTTGAAACAAGGAGCCCAAACATTTCTCTTTTGCCTTGGGCAGAGCAAAAGGATTTATTTTTATCATAGCCCGACACAAAATACTTTTCGCCTTGGGCAGAGCGAATTTTTTCAAAGAAAAACAAAACAAAACATTACTCAGAAATGTGCATAACAATAGGAACATCAACAGCTATCCAGTTTTGGCAAGCCAATCCAGGCGTCACAAAAATCGAGTAAATCCTCCTCGGAATCATCTTCTATGATAGCATCAACCTCAGGAGGAGTCGGATGGATAAAACCAGCGCTTTGTAAAACCTCCTGAATCGGACGAGCAACCACCTCATGCTTAACTCTCGCAGACACGGGACGAAAACCAAGACCTTCTCCAGATTTGTTCTCGGGCAAAGTCAACACCTGGCCCCATCCTTCGGCCGAACCACTTTCCACCACTCGTCGCGCATCCTCAAAAGAAGAAATGGATGCCCCTTGCTTCTTCACTTCATTCTTGGCAACAGATAGACCTTGGAACTGGGTTCCAACATCCTCATCAGCATCAATAAAAGAGAAGGATGACAAATGGCTTACCACCATAGCCTGCTCTCCACCAATCATCACTAGCTTCCCATGCCTCACAAACTTCAGTCTCTGATGGAGCGTGGAGGTGACTGCCCCTGCATCATGGATCCATGGACGACCCAATAAGCAACTGTAGGCAGCACGAATATCCATCACTTGGAAAGTGATTTGAAAAGTATGAGGACCAATTACTATAGGAAGATCCACTTCACCAATGACTGTCTTCCTAGAACCATCAAACGCTTTAACAATTACTCCACTAGGTCTCATGGGAGCACCTGGATATGAGAGCCGAGATAATGTAGTCTTGGGCATTACATTCAACGACGAACCTGTATCTACCAACACACTTGACAAGGTATCATTTTCGCAACTTATCGAGATATGCAAAGCCATATTATGGTTCCTTCCCTCCTCCAGAAGTTCTTCATCACTGAAACCAAGATTGTTACACGAAGTAATATTTCCCACAATTCCATCAAATTGGTCAACTGTCACATCATGATCCACGAACGCCTGGTCCAAAACCTTCATCAAAGCTTCTCTATGGGCACCAGAATCTCTCAGTAAAGCAAGCAAAGAAATCTTGGAAGGAGTTTGCAAAAGTTGGTCCACAATCTTATATTCACTTCTCTTGATAAGCTTCAGAATCTCATCATCCTCAGGGCGAGGGATAGGTTCACTGGATCGGCCTATCTCAACCCTTGGTTCAACATTTCTTGCTGGAACTTCAGCCGGTATGGGCCTCCTAACTTGAACTTCTGGTCTCTTCAAAGGTACTGCTGCAAAGACACGTCCACTCCTCGTAACTCTACTCACATCAGCAATGTTAACAAAAGATGGCCTTGTCGGTATAGGGACTTCTACCCCATTCTCAATCATTGTGGCATTATACTTATACGGTACAGCTTGGTCTGAGTTGTAAGGCACAGGACCAGGTGGGTAAATAATCAAAGGATCAACAGGTGCAGTCTGACTGTCGTAAACGATTTCTACTGATTCAGGCAAATTGAATTGTGGTATGATAACATTCACTTCATCCTCCGGATTTCTGTCATATGTAATAGTGATAACTCTCTGGTCTAACAACTTTTGAATATCCTCCTTCACAATGGGGCAATCAACCTCCCTTGAACAAAACTCACAAACATCATAATCATGCTGATGTCTAACAAAGGCAAGTCTTCTCAAACTCTGATGTAACCTGATCAACGACTCTCTTATGTGTTCAACTTGAAAAACTCGAAACTTTCCCGGACAACCTTCCACCATATTCACTGATGCTGCCCCATGCCGAGGCAAAGGATTATCTCTAACATTTGGATTAACATCCTTGAAAGACAGGATACCATTCTTAATCAATCTATGCACGTCCGCCTTCAAAGCAAAACAATTCTCAAGGTTGTGCCCCGGCGACCCTTGATGATACTCACAAAACTTATCTGCCTTGTACCACGGAGAAGTACTATTTGGTGCGACAGGAGGAGGCTTTGTCGTTATGAGATTCTTTCTGATAAGAGCAGGGAACAATTCAATATAAGTCATAGGAATGGCATCGAACTGCGGTTTTCTTGGTGAACGGTTCTGATTGTTGAATGAATAAGCCTGTTGTCGAGGCTGCTGCTGAAATGGTCGTTGTTAAGTTGGTGGGGTTTGATGAGCTGGGGTCATCAAAGCTGGGCGGACAGCCGGAGTGACTGCCGCAACGTGAGAGTAACCTCTCCTTGGTCTCCCTGAGAACAATGCGCTGACATCCTGCTCTTTTCTTTTCGGGAAAACACTTCCAAACTTCTTAGTACTGCTAGACGGACTTCCTTCTTTAACCAAACGCCCTTCACGAATCCCTTCCTCTAACCGCATGCCCATGCTTACCATTTCGGTGAAGTCACTGGGTGCACTGGCGATCATTCTTTCATAGTAAAAGGACCCTAAAGTCTTCAAGAATATCTTCGTCATCTCCTTCTCCTCAAGAGGCGGATAGATTTGAGCAGCAATTTCACGCCACCTCTGGGCGTATTCCTTAAAAGATTCTCTGTCCCTCTGCGACATCTCCCGGAGTTGATCCCTGTCCGGTGCCATGTCAATGTTATACTTATACTGGTGGACAAAAGCTTCGCTAATATCGTTGAAGTTGCGGATCCGAATACTGTCTAAACCCATATACCACTTTAGAGCAGCACCCGTCAAACTGTCTTGAAAATAGTGAATCAACAAGTCATGATCATCGGAATACGTAGACATCTTTCTCACGTACATAGTCAAATGACTTCGAGGACACGAATCACCCTTATATCTTTCAAAGTCTGGCACTTTGAATTTTGCTGGAATCTTGACATTCGGAACTAAACAAAGGTCATGCGTGTTCTTCCCAAACAAATCCTTCCCCTTTAGCGCTCTAAGCTCCTTCTGCATTTCTTGGAACTGATCTTGAAATTCTTCCATTCTATCAAAAAGACCCAAACTTTCAGCAGGCTCGGCAGGATAAATAGGTTCATTCAAGTATGGCACGGAGTGGACCACAGGAGCGACAGTTGTTATTACCGGTTGCGGAAAAGGTGTCATAGACGGAATTACTGGCGGCATGGCAGTTGTCTCTGGTTGAGGAAGAGACAAAGCAGGTTGAAATAAAGGCTGCACGGCAGGCTGATACCCCTCTGGCACAAAGTTGTAAGGCATTCCCCACGGAAAACCTTTCGGCATCTGATGTTGAAGAGGAGAGTTGATTTGAGTCACAGATGTAGGAACGGTGACAATCTCGGAAACCACAGGAGTTAAAGTCTGAGTCTCAGTAGCTGTAGTCGATGGCTGATTCTGAACAACCACCAAACTTTCCACTAACGCATTTAACTTTTCCATCTCGATATGAAGGGTAGCAACTTCCCCACGAAGCTCATGATTTTCCTGTTCCAGATCTTCCATTTTCCTCTGATGATTGGCTCGAGTGTCGTATCGGTGAGACAGCTTGACAACCTTTGGAGTGGAAAAAGAAACAAGGATAAGACTCTAGAAAACATGTGAAGTGGAATGTTGAATGATGCATGATGTGTGATGCAAATGATGATTCATTTTAATAGTTTTTCAAGGAACTTCGATAATTTTGCACATATCAATGGTAAAGGAATTTGGAACGACAAAAACTCAATCCATTAATCAAAAGCGGTAAATTACAACTTACAACTTTGAAACAACAAAATAATAAATTACACTTTGGGATAACAACCCAATAATAAAAGCAGTAAATTACAACTTTGGAACATGAAGCCCATAATAAAGCAATAAATTACAACTTTGGAACATGAAGTTCATAATAAAGCAATAAATTACAACTTCGGAACATGAAGCCCTTTTACAAAGTTTTACAAAATGACATTAATAAAATAAAACTAAAAGCTAAAGATCACTGTGAAACATCAGATGAAGGACCAAACACCAACTGTAACCGGAGCTTCTTGATTTTCTCTTCATAAAAGTTTTCCATCTCTTCCTTCTCAGCTACCAGTCGATCAATGATTTCCTTTTGTGGATTAGGAATAAGAGCAACGCTTACTGAACTTTCCTTATTTCTCTTCCTTTCACTAGCATACTTCTTCAGTAAAGCATCCTTTTGACGAAGTTTCTCATCGTGATCAATGAACCAGCCGTCTTGAATAAAGAGAAACTCCTCCTTTTCCTTTAGTTGTCGAGTCAGGACCCGATTCTCATATTCAGACATATTATACTTTTCTTTCCAAGCATCCCTCTCGGACTTCATCCTAGCCAGATTTCCTTGGTATTCTCCTATATTCGAGATAGGGATAACAACAGATGATGATGCAACGGTAGGGAATAAAGGTTTCTCAAGTTTATAGGGCATCTTGAGAGCACAAGCCCTGGCACGGACCCATTGTAGGTAAGGTTCCAAAGAAATGGCACCCCTATATCCTAACATATCTCTCCCTTTCCTATGGATGTGGCGCCAAGCTCCTTCGATCTCCCTCTTAGCTGCCTGATGATCTTGTCCTTCCTCTAGAAAGAAACCACTCACATGGATGTTGTTCGGCTTGTCCCTCATCGGGTATCCAAACTGACGGCGCGCGAGAACAGGGTTATAGTTAATTCCACCTCTCGTACCGAGAAGAGGCACGTTAGGAAAAGCACCACAGCTATCGATGATCTTCACATCATAGTAAACTCGATTATACCAATCAATGTCGAAATGAGTGAGAGCCATAATCTTTGGCGCCCATCGCGGTTCCTTCTCGAGATCCCAGAAAACATCAGACCCATGTAGATGAGAAACATACCACTGATACAGCAACGGTGCACAACAAATAATCATCCCTCCTTGATAAGAGTTTCGAAGATGGATGGAGTAGTAGGTATCTCCTAGCAGCGTAGGGACTGGATTTCCAATCAAGAAGATTCTGATGGCGTTGATATCCACAAACTTATCAACGTTAGGGAACAAGAATAGACCATAAGCGAGTAAAGCAAACACGTCTTCAAAGGCAATAGTATCTTCTATCTCAGCGAAATGACGAGCTTTCCTCAATAAAAAATGTGCAGACAAACCTCGGATTCCCCCTTTTGTAGTCATGTTCTCCTCTATCTCTGATTTCTTCAAGTGGGTGATGGTCGTTATCTCGTGAGATTTGAGTTCCTCTTCTAAGCCAGAAAAAGGAACACAGTCGGTGATCGGCAAACCAAGTATGTAGGAATACTCTTCTAAGGTGGGCATCAACTGGTAATCCGGAAAGGTGAAACATCGGTACAAAGGATCGTAGAATTGGACCAACGTATTAAGGATGCCTTCTTTCATCTTGCGCTTCATGAGAGGTATAATGGACCCATACTTCTTCTGAAAATCCGTCGGGTTCTCGATCTTCGGAATTAAACTCTTCAGTTCTTCAATCTCGGGCTCCTTAAAACTAAAACTCCGAGTGTTTCTCCTTCCAAATTCTATAATACCTGAGATGTCTTGCAAAAATCATTCCTAAGTTCCTTGAAAAACAAGTTTTTCACAAAAAATGTCGATGAATGCATGAATGAATGATAATGCAACAGTTACACACAAGCTTGCAAACATGGGGTTCAAAGGTTCAACGTTTAGCATGGAGTCAAGGGTAAAGCCCACCCAAAGGTATGTATTAATGGTTCAATCACACCTGTAAGACAAGGTTCTAAGAGTTCCCAGAGTCTACATTCCTCCTTCGGATATTGCCAACGTCTTGATTACTCGATAATTAGCAATATTCTCAAGAGAAACTCATCTGAGCGTAGCATTGCGTGACAACTACTTCCGAATTACTCCGTGATAGTCTCCGCGCTACACCTAAAAAGGCCAAGATGGGTTAGGGTTCTACGGTCCTCAACTTCTCAGGCTCCTAGGTCGAAAATAATAATGTCTTCCCGATTACTCGGTAAACAAATATTAAGTTCAAGAGGGCCATCCATTGAGTGGGGGATCTCATGCCTCCTTCTTCGGGATTACTCCCTCAAAGTTAACATGACTGTACCGCCCGTCCTATTCCTTAAGTGTAAATTAATCCGGGTATAGGATTCGTCCTTTGCAAAAAACCCAAACACCCCAATTTAAACACATAATCAAACAAATCAAATAATAATAAAACAGATAAAACAAATTAGGCTTAACCCACTTAAGGATGGACCAGCAAGAGGTCAATCTGTCCCCAGCAGAGTCGCCAATTCTGTAGCGATAAAAAATGTAGCGGGGTAAATCGGAGATCGAATTATTGATTAATTCGCCTCACAAAGCATGAGTCGCCACCGCGCTTTATTATTTCCAAGGGAAAAGGGGAAAGAGCGAAATAAAACCCTAAATATGCAATGTAAAATAATACTTTTAAGAGTAAAAATACAAGGCGTTTTGAAAAGATCTATGGTTCGGGGGTTGGTTATACAATGGGAAGGTATTAGCACCCAATGTATCTATAGTACTCTATAGGAACCTTTTGAAATATATGTTTATTAAAATTGATCGTTTGATTAAAAAATAAATTGTTTTGGCCGAAGAGGGGTACGAACGAGTTTTTGAAGATACGACGACCTAATGTCGAAGTTTTGGCTTAAAAGGTATGAATTTTGAAAAGGTTGAATATTCGAGGAAAAAAATTGTCTTAAGTTTTAATGAGATGAAAATATTCGCGCGATTGGACTTGAGGACATGAAGTCAACAAATTTAATCGTTTTTTCCCTTGGATTTAGACGTAAACAGAATAATCAAGTAATCAGAAAGTTATGATAGATAAATGATGTACAACAATTTAAATAAAAGACTAAATGGTGTAAATATGCATTTTTTAGATTTTTTGTTTTATATTAATAACGCAAGAGAATTAATTAAAGAAAATAAAATGTTTTAATAGTTTTCATTTTTTTTTTTGCATTTTTAATATGGACAAAAGCATGAGAATTAATTAAAAAAATAAAAATGTTTTTTAGTTCTTAAAATTTCTATTTTTTATGTTTTTTAGCATTAATATAAAGTATTTATTTAGTAAATAGATCTAAACTAAATTAAACTTTAAAAGTTATTTAACTAAACCTACAAAGATACTAAAATTACTAGATTAAACCTAATGTTAAACTAATATAATTGATCAAATATTAAAATTGTTTTCATTAAATTATCTATTATTTAATTAAGTTTTACTAATTAACTAAAAAAACTAAAGAAAACAAATAGAAGTCAAGAATCAAAAGGGGGGTAAAAATAAAGACAAAGCAAATGGGCCAAAGGCTTAAGGGAGGCCTAGTCAGAAAGCAACAGAAACGGGGGTGTATTAGAAATTTCGCTGGGCTTTGGCAAGCAGGGTTAAGTCCATTCTCATAATTGTTTTTTTTAGGGTTAACATTGTTTTAGCTTATGGAAAGAGTGGATTAAGGTTTGGTTACACAGCGCCGTTCTTCCTCTTGTTCACGCGTTCGTCTTCTTTGATCTCTCTTCGTCTTCCTCAAGCTTGCTTCTGCGTTTTCCAAGCCCAAGGCCACCAGCTTCTCAACCTTCTCTTCCCTCCAACGAAAATGCCAGGGACGATGGATTCACGGTAAATTGTGTTCTATTCGTTAGGTTTTCATTATAATCGCATGTTCATGATTTTCACTTATTTGATTCTGATTCTCTATTATTGTGTTGATTTGAGGCATTTTTGAAAAAAAAAGAAAAGAGAAGAGCTACCTTTGGAGACGGAGGAGGGGTTGAGGCGAGCTAGGAGGTCAAGGCGAGGGGAAGGCAGGAATGGCGCGCTTGGAGATCCTGGTTTGTATTTTCTCTTCTTGCTTGCTTCCGTATGCTTGATGCTGGGTTGCCTTCGTTGTATGCTTTGAACAACTGCCCTGATGCTATTGTTGAAATGTTTATTTTGATTAGCTTGCCCTCTTCTTATTTCTGACTTCTGTTGCCTTCAGTTGCCTTTTTATTTTGCCTATGATGATGTATTCTGAGGCTTGGTTGCCTTGAACATTGGTTGTTGGTGCATTGGTTTCATGGTTTATGCTTAGTGGTTATGGTTGATGGTGTTCATGCTAGCTTATCAGTTTTCTAGGCCATGGTTACTGGTTTTTTCGTTGGAGATGGCAGGTTTGGAATGGTTTTATGCAGTAGGTTCTAACTGGTATATGCAGGTTAATGGTTGTTTTAACTGGTATATGCAGGTTAATGGTTTTAGGCCATATTATCTGATAGTTTATGCAGATAGCAGGTTTTGAAATGGTTTATGCAGTGGGTGTTTATGTTGATAGCAGGTTTTGAAATGGTTTATGCAGTAGGTGTTTATGTTGATAGCAGGTTTTGAAATGGTTTATGCAGTAGGTGTTTATGTTGATAGCAGGTTTTGAAATGGTTTATGCAGTGGGTGTTTATGTTGATAGCAGGTTTTGAAATGGTTTATGCAGTAGGTGTTTATGTTGATAGCAGGTTTTGAAATGGTTTATGCAGTAGGTGTTTATGTTGATAGCAGGTTTTTTTGAGGCTTTGAGAGAAATGGTTTGTATATTTGACAGTTTTTAGTGTGGAAGGCCTTTTTTGCAGGTTATGAACTCTTGACCATTTGAAGGGGTTTGTAATGTTGTATATAACAATTGCTGGCTTGGTTTACGTTATAGGTTTATGGTATATTTTAATATATTCTGCCTTTGACCTCTGCACATTACTGCTCCATCAGTTTGTTGGTATTCTTATTTCATGCTTTCTTTTTTTTTATGAGATGCTGCTGTAGTTTGTTTTGTAACTCTTTATGCCAAAGCCAAACCTGTAAAACCATACTTCTATCTCTCTTCTCTCTCTTAGTACAATGAAACACTAAAATGTTGTGTACTTTAACTGTTCTGAAAAAGTGAAAATGCTGGAAAATGATGAAAAATGGAATATTACTTTGCTTGCAAATTGGTTTTAAAATTGGATATCCTCTTTGTCTACTGCATGGGAGCCTTTGATTTTGGCCTCTTCCTATATTTGCATGTTTACGTTGGCTTTTGTGGGAAACTTGCATATGCTGTTGATTTTTGTATGCTGTGTATATTTTTTGAAATATGCAGTTTTTTGACAAAAAGAAATTATGCATATTTGAAATATGCAGTTGGCTTTTTTAATTATGCAGTTTTGAAAACAAAAATGAATTTGTGCATCTTTAAATTGTGCATTCATTTTGAAAATAAAAATCCATCCCTTTTTGTGAACCGGGAGAAATCCCGCGATTTGCAAAAAGGGTAAAACTGATTCCAGCCGTTTGCTTTTAATGATGAACACTAAAAATAATTTTCTGCTTTTAATTATTTCTTTATCTCTGACTTTTTTCTCTTTTAATTGTTTTGCAGGTAAAATTAAATGAACAAACAGAAAAGCATTGGATAGAAGATTTAGAATTTAGGAAAAATTAGAATAGTTTTTATTTCATTTTAAACTTTGTAAAAATTATTATTGTAAATACATTGTAAATAAATACAGTATTTACACAACAATTGTACAATTAGAATAAAATGAATAAAACTCCAATATTTTATCAATTAATTCTTTTCTTCTCTCTAGTTATTTATTTTATCGTTTATAATTCTTTAAATTATATAATAACTGAAAATAAATTTCAATTACTTAAATTCAGAATGATAAACAATTAAATAAACACCATTTGATCAATAAACTTTTCTTCAATTATTTAATTCATTATTCATAATTCTCTAAATTATAATAATTGAAAAAATAGAATTTCAATTATTTAACTTAGAATGATAAATAATTAAATAAACATCATTGATCAATTAACTTCTCTTCAATCTATTCCATTATTTATAATTCTCTAAATTATAATAACTGAAAAAAGTAAATTTCAACTATTAAACTTAGGATAATAAATAATTAAATAACATTGTTGATCAATTAATGAACTTCCCTTCAAACATTTATGATATTATTTATAAATCTTTAAATTATATAATAATTGAAAATAAATTCCAATTACTTAAATTTAAGATAATAAATAATAAATAAACATTGTTTTAGCATTGATCAATTACTAAATTTAGCGTTCAAAAATAAACAGCTCTCGACTTGGAAAAGTTATGAATTTTTAAACTGCTTTGAAAATTGATAAAAATAGGTCAAAACACTTGCAATGCGATGATGCAGATGGGAGATGGTATCTTAGGTCAAAATTTGGGGTACAACAGGCTGGATTTTGAAGAGCTGGGTTTGGTATATGGGGTTGCCATCCCACCAAAATTCAAGGTCCCCACATTCGCTAAGTACGACCGTGTCTCCTTCCCTAAGTTGCATTTAAGATCCTATTTCAGGAAGATCCAGCCTCACATTGCTGACCGGAAGTTATGGGTCCATTTCTTCCAAGAAAGTTTGGCCGGCACTCAACTAGATTGGTTCTATCAGTTGGAAGGAATCAACATCCGTACCTTGGAAGACCTGGCTACTTCTTTCTACAAGAAGTACCAATACAATGTTGACCTGGAACCAACTCGAGTGCAATTGCGGAATATGTCCATGGGCTCGAAAGAAGGGTTCAAGGAATATGCACAAAAATGGAGGGATCTAGCTGGCAGAGTACAACCTCCTCTGACTGATCGTGAAATGGTAGACATGTTCATGGGACTCTGACAAGACCATTCTTCAATTTTCTAATTGGGAGTTCATCATCCGGGTTCACATAGATGGTTCTGACAAGAGAGAGGATCGAAAATGGTATCAGGAGTGGGAAGATCCTGATGGCTGCATCTTCTAGTGCCGAGAAGAAGCCATTTGGTGGTAAGAGGGAAGCCAATGATGTGCACGGCCATAAGGGGCGTAATAAGGTAGACTACCACTAATCTGTGGGGGCAGTGCTGGTCTCTAATTTGGCACGCGCACAACAACCACAACAACGGAACAATCAGCCAAGGGTAGAAAGACCTCAAAGGAAGTTCACCTAAATCAACATGCCATTGTCACAAGCATTGCAACACATGCTGAAGATGAATCTAATCACGGTGATAGACCCTCACCCGAACCCTAAGACTTCCTCTCCTAACTACAATCCTGATGCAAGGTGTGCTTATCATTCTGGAAGCCCGGGGCACGATACTAATGATTGTTGGACGCTGAAATACAAGATTCAGAATATGATTGACGCCAAGGAGATCGAATTCGACCCTCCTGAGACTCCCAACGTGATCACTTCTCCCTTGCCAAAACATGGCTAGGATTGAAAGCATTTTTGTTCATTGGAATTCTCAAGTTGTATTTTCTTTGTTTATTCGAACAATTATTGTCATGTCAAAACTTTGTTATTTCATTAATACATTACACATGTTTGTCTTGAATTAATTTGTTCTCACTATGCTTAAACTGCTTTATACTTCCTTTTCGTGATATTCAAATCTCGATTAAAAGCTCTAAGCCTTAGAGGGTGGATGACGAAAATGATACCCTAATTTCTACGGTATGCTTTTGAACAGACCATGTTGACGATGTACAAGCATTGTTTAAAATCCCAAATAGTGGAGTTATAAGGAAGATAATCCCTAGTCAACCCCTTTGAGCCAAAGAAGTAGGAGTTTTTCTTTCACACAAACAAAAACCCTTAATCATAACCTGGGGTAGGGTATTTTTCTCAGATAATTCAGAGGCGCATTCAGTTGCAATCTTTCGCTTCGCACACAATGAATGGCCTCGAAGACGTCCTTCCGAATCATAAGATGGTGATGGCTCCGCATAATCATCAAAGCAGGCAGCCATTATTTTGCAAAAGAAAAGCCCGTTAAGTCAAAACCCATGAAAGGGACTTAAGAAAAAAACGGGGGCATCCCGCTGACTGTAATCACAAAATAAACAGTTCAGGCAAAAGAAGGGATAACAAAATAAAAAAAGAGGTCCTACAAATCCTCAACAGAAAGAAGATTACAAAAATGACTGCCTATTCAAAATAAACTATCAGTATCCGAACCATCAACGAAACATCAAGGACAGTACTCCAGAACTCAACTAGGATTCTAAACGCGCAATTAACTGAGCATAGGACTGAAGGACATCACGAATAACGGGCGAGTACAAATAAATTTTGAGCCTTTATCCTTTGTTTCTTAAACCGTGAACCAGGCCAATTTATAACCCTTAAAAGTCTTAGTTGAAGCATGGGTTAGTTTGAGAGCATACTGTTACAAAGGTATCCTGACTCCTGTAGGAATTGTTACGAATCCTGAGTTGATATCACATTCTTGCAAATTTTGTTTTACTACACAAAACACTTTTTTTTTTAATTTCAAGACACACATGAGTTTTGCATTCTTTAAATGACATTGTTTGCATATGACTAATTGTTTGACAGCAGAGAAATCCGCACAATGGATATTCAATGAACAGACATCCTCTCAATGGACAGAATCACCTCAGCGGGAAAGAAACTCCCAATAACAGGTTTTCCATAAGCAAGGGGGATGACATGATGTCTAACACACCTGGGGCATTCTCTCCAAAGGTGTCAAATAACCAGGGGCAAATCTCCAGCAGGTACAGGGGCAGAAAAATCCTGATGTGAAGTCATTGTTGTATCCTTGGCATACGTCCCAGTAACATCTACACTCCCCACAGAGTAGAGGCAACTAAAGCTTTGACATCGGCTTCCTCAAACAGGAGTTATTATCCCCAGCCAAGTTCCTTCAGAGAACTGACATCTATGTTCGCCAGCCAATTTTTTTAATCGAAAGTGGTTCATAAAGTTATCTCCCAAGCAGAGTTTATTTCCCTGAATACGAAAGCTCATGAAGTGGTGAAAAACACAAGAAGGGGGGGTTGAATTGTAAAACTGAAATCTAAAGCAATGAACACGATATTTTTATCCTGGTTCGTTTGATCTCAAACTACTCCAGTCCACCCGTCAAGGTGATTTCGCCTCTCTCCAACGAGGTCTTAATCCACTATATTCAACTGAATATTACAGACTGCTTTAACAACTGCTAAAGCCTTCTTGATTCAAACCACAACCCGGTTTGTCAAGGTAACACTTTCTTACAAAGAGATAAGACTATGTGTGTGGATGTTTTCTACAAAACTTTATCACAACTGTGATGTATACACAAATTGAAGCTTAGAAACTAGATTGCTAAACAGTAATGGAATATCAGAGTGTATGGTTTAGAAAAACTGGTAGAACGAAGATTATGGTTCAGCTTTTGTGCGTGTAGAGATTTTGAGAGCATTAACCATTTCAATCTTCAAAGCTTTGTTTATATAGCACTGAGATGATGAACGTTGGATGCAATATTCTTGATTCAATGCTAATAACAAACTTTCCTTATTGAGCAGATCTTGTCTGGAATGAAGCCGTTGGAATTAATTTGCTTTCAATGCACAGTACCGTTGCTTACTTAATGCAAGTTCTGGCTTGGCTCATTCTGATTCTGCTTCGCTGCTGATGAACTATTGTGTTTCTGTATCAGAGTGTTGAGCGCAGTCTTGTTCATTAGGCTTCAGCATGTACGTGAGTTGAACATCTGATTTTGACGTTCTGATGTAGCAACTTCTGATGCTGGTGTCTGAAATCAAGTTCTGATGCTGAATAGATGTGATCTTGCTTATATCAATCAGAGTATCTGCAAGTCAGAACATAATGATTTTAGGCAGCAGATAGTTCATACATGAAACTTATAAATACTATATCTTTTCACTTTGTTATCATCAAAACTTAAATATAGGGTAGTAGATTCAAACTTTGTTCTAACAATCCCCCCCTTTTTGATGATGACAAAAACTAGATATTTTAAATGAAAATAACGTGAAAAGGTATCTGGAATATGTATCAGAACAAGAAGTAAAAGAATAAGGAGTAAGGAAATACTCCCCCTGAGTTTATTACTTCCCTTTGATTATACGCGTTCTTCAGGATCAGATCTTTTTCTTTCTTTGAACATCAGAGTCTTTGACTTATCAGAAGCTTTGTGTCAGAGCAGAGCTTCAGAGCTTTTCTTGTCAGAGCTTTGCTTTGGATCAGAGTATTAGGACGATCAGAACTTCATATTGATCAGAGCAACTTCATATTGATCAGAGCTTCTAGTCTTCAGAGTGTCCTTGTGCCTGTAGACTTTAAACACAACAGAAAAAAACATTTCAAGTAATAGAGTTAGAATGTTTGAGAATTTCTGTCTAGTTAGCCCGTTATTGATTTAAATATCATTCTTGTTCTCCCCCTTTTTGTTAGCAATCAAAAAGTGTTGGTGATGTGTTAAAACAATTAAGATCAGAAAAACGAATCATATTAAGATAGTTCAGAATCAAAACAAGAAAATATTACAAAACATGATCAAACAGTACATCAGAAAATCAAGGAAAACATGAAAAAGGTCATGCATGAAAAAAGATTAAGGTTGAGGAGGCAAGCGTGTGAACAGGTTCTCCAGCATGGCTTGAATCTTTTCAGAAGTCTCATTTTGCTTATGCACCATGCTGACAACAGTGTCAATCTTGCTGTCCTGCACATCCATTCTCTCTTTCATCTTCTGATCGTTTTCATCCATTCGCTGCTGTAGACGCATGTCATTCAGCCTTAGTTCTTCCAGAGTCTGCCTGTCCAAGGCAGCTTGAGAAGCATCAAAAGGAGGAGGCTTCTCAGAACTTTCAGCAACATCCTCTGCTTGACTGTCTTCAGCTTGAATGGTCTTGTCTTCTTTTGATTGAATGGTCTTGTCCTGTACCTTTCCAGCTTGCTGTTTCTCAGACCAAGGTTCACTGTCCAGAGGGAGCACGTCCTCTTTCAGAAGCATACTTCCAACTTCATTCAGAAGCTTGCTGAAATTTTGTTGTGCCTGCTCATAGTTGATATCCTGCAACTTGAGGGCTTCAGCACGTACCCAAAGTCTGAACTGTGACCAGAGCTGATCAGAAGCAGCTGGGTCAATCATTCCCGGACAGACTTGCTTCAAAGAAGCAATCCATTGCAGCACACCTGTTTCAAAATTCAAGATACCAGAGCCAACATCTGGTTGCTTTGGTTTTGGGATGGCAATTTTGTGTTTTAGATCAGCAAGACGGTCAAGACTGGTTAAGTCAATGAAAGTCCTGCTGGGGTTTTCAGAGGTTTTCTGAGAGGCTGTTTGTTTTGGAGAACGGGTATCAGAGTCAGATATTTCGATTGGAGTGGGTGGTGTTTTGGGAGTATTTGGTGGTGTCGATTCTGATGAGGATGGTAACTGGGGCATGATAACAGTGGTTCCACATGGCAGTTGGATTGCCAGCGGTGATGGTTGAGGTGAGTGAGGGTCAGGTTGATGAGGGGAAGGAGTTTCAGAGTGGTGAAACTCTGTTTGTGGTGAAGGTGGATTAATTTCTGGTTGGGGAGAGGGAGTTGGAATCTCTGATTGCTCAGGGATCAGAGGTTCTTCTGAGAGTGGTTGTTGTTGTTCTGGTTCTGGTTGTTGTTGTTCTGGCTGTGGAGGAGAAACATTTTGTGGTTCAGAGTTTGGTTGAGCAGAGGCATGTTTACGCTCAATATCAGACAGCACTTGGTCAAGTGCTGTTGTTGTTGAAATTGTTGGTTGTTTGGGGTGTTTGGTTCTAGGTCTTCTGAGTTTTAATGCCTCAGAAGGGTCTTCTTCTTGTACGGTTTCATCAATGGTAGGGATGGGAATTGATATTCTATGAGAGGTTTGAGGAGGGATAGATGCTGGAATAGTAAAAGAATTTGAAACAGGGGCAGCAGATGAAATACCTCTTTTCTTTGGAGTCTGCTGAGATGATCCTTCTGATGGCGCCTTCCTCTTCTTTGTCTTCTTCAGAGTCACTTCTGGTTGGGGTTGATGCAGATCTCTGATATTCAGCTTTGGATCTGTACCATCCGCCTTGTACGCATCCAAGTGCCTGAGAATCACCTCTGGTTTGGATTCAGTTTCAGAGAATAACGGAAAATCACTCAGAGGCACTCTTCTGCTGGAGATATCAGCAGTGGAAGTAGCTCTGGGTTCCTTCTGAATATTCTCTATCAGCTTCATCTTTTTCAGATTCTTTGCGTTCAGAGGTTTCCCAATTGTTGGTTCAATAGTGCTCAGCTCTTGAGCTTCTATCAGATGCTCAATCAGCCTATTCTCTGTCAGAATATCTGATATCAACCTTCCAAAAGGTATCCAGTCCCTCTTGGTTCTTTCTTCTTCCCTTGTTTCTTTCACACTGGTTCTGAGGTGGTTGAACAGGAAGTGAGCCAGATTGATCTTTATCTTCTGATCAATAAAGTAGATCAGAAACTGTTGATCCACATTTATGTAATCAGGAGAACTTGTTGGTTTCCTGTGGTTGAAGCACCCCAGAATTATCTTAGCCCATACTCTGAAATGATCCTTCAGATCCTTAATCTTGCTGCTGGGCATCCCAAGAGTGAAAATCCTGTTAGCTACCACACCTATATCAGCACATCTTTCAGCCATGTCCACACAACGGATGCCACCACCACTTTGACCGATTAGCCTTGCAATGAGATCTTCAGTAATCACAATCTTCTTCCCCATAATAGAGGAGATGACTAGATGTGTTGAAACCTTGGCGTGAATCCAAAATTCCTTGACCAGCGCTGGGAATGTTGGTCCAACCAACCTATCGAAATACCTTTCCCACTTTTGAGCCCTAACTTCTTCAGTTAGGTCAAAGCCATTCTCCTTCAAGCTTTCAAAATCAATGATTAACTCAGAGAGCACTTCAAGGTTCTTCACCGGAGTGAGGAGAGTTCTGAGTGGCACTTGATATTGCTTAGATGATGCTTTCTTCTGATTACCTGCAGAAACGCTACTGGAGGTTGCCATGTTCACACTAAAAGGGTTTTGAGAATGAACTGAGGAAAAAGGTTTGCAAGAGATGAACTCAGAAATATGCAGAAAATGCTTGAGTGTTAGTGAGAAAGTGTAAAGAATAAGAATGAGAGATTAATGTGCTTAAATAGAGTTTTCAAAACTATTTTGAAAAGATAAACGTTTTTAAGAGAGAGAAAAATCATGATTGCCATTTAAAAGCATGATTACTTTTCATTAAATGCTTGCTGATTTTGGGGGATTTGAGAAAGATACTTAAAAACGGTTACCAGACATGTGTCTCAATGCACCCAATCAGCGCTTTGCCTTCTCAGAAGCGTGCACGCGTTCTGCTTCAGAGATATGCTGAGGATTGGATGACACTTGTTTGATGTAGTGATCAGCACGTCTGTCTTTGAGCTTAGACTCTCAGATCTTTAGACTTGCATCTGATGCAATCTGCATGTTCTATCTTTCTGAAAGGAGATTGATCAGAAGTTCACAGTGAAATAATTACATTCTGAAGGTAAATATATGGAATTAAAACATTTTCACTCTGGACACACTTTCATGCTGAGATGTTTCAGAATGAAATTAAACCTATCTTCTGAAAGGGGTTTAGTAAAGATATCAGCCCATTGATGGTCTGTATCTATAAATTTTAAGTTCAAAATACCTTTCTGAATATAGTCCCTAATGAAGTGATGTTTTATTTCTATATGCTTAGCTCTAGAATGTAAAATAGGATTCTTACTTAAGCAAATAGCAGAAGTATTATCACAAAGTATAGGAATGTTACTCTCAAAAATCTGGAAGTCTTCAAGCTGACTTTTCATCCAGAGCATTTGTGTGCTACATCCTGCTGCTGCTATGTACTCAGCTTCTGCTGTTGACAGAGCAATTGTTGATTGCCTTTTGCTGGACCAAGAGATCAGATTTTCTCCCAGAAACTGGCAGCTTCCAGAAGTACTTTTACGTTCCACTCTGTCTCCAGCAAAATCAGCATCACAGTAGCCTACTAAGCTGTAATCACTAGATTTTCTATAAAACAAACCCAGATTAGTAGTACCTTTCAGATACTTGAAAATTCGCTTAACAGCTGTTAAGTGAGATTCTCTAGGATCTGATTGGAATCTAGCACAGATACAAACACTGAATAATATGTCAGGTCTTGAAGCAGTCAGATAGAGGAGAGAACCAATCATACCTATGTAGACTTTCTGTTCTACATTTTTGCTTACCTCTTCTCTTTCCAGAATGCACGTGGGATGCATTGGAATCTTTGATGGCTTACATTCTGAGAGGTCAAATTTCTTCAGAAGATCTCTGATGTATTTGCTCTGATGAATGTAAGTTCCTTCTGGAGTTTGATTGATCTGAATTCCTAGAAAGAATTTCAGTTCCCCCATGAGGCTCATCTCAAATTCTGCCTGCATACACTTAGCAAATTTTCTTCCAAGAGAAGGATTAGTAGAACCAAAAATAATATCATCAACATAAATTTGACAGACTAAGATGTCACTCTTAACTGATTTACAGAATAGAGTAGTGTCCACTTTCCCTCTGGTGAATTCATTTTCAAGCAGAAAGTTACTTAGCCTTTCATACCAAGCTCTGGGAGCTTGTTTCAGACCATACAGTGACTTCTTTAGTTTGAAAACATGTTCTGGATGTTTTGTATTTTCAAAACCTGGGGGTTGGTGAACATAAACTTCTTCTTCTATATAACCATTTAAGAATGCACTTTTGACATCCATCTGATACAGAGTGATGCCTCTATTAACAGCAAATAAAATTAAAAGTCTGATAGATTCTAACCTGGCGACTGGGGCAAAGGTTTCTGTAGTCTATCCCCTCTTGCTGACTATAACCTTGTGCAACCAGTCGTGCCTTGTTTCTGATGACTTCACCTTGTTCATTTAGCTTGTTTCTGAACACCCATCTTGTTCCAATGACGTTGAATCCTTTTGGTCTGGGAACGAGATCCCATACGTCGTTTCTGGTGAATTGATTCAGCTCTTCTTGCATTGCCAGAATCCAGTCATTATCCAGAAGTGCTTCATCAATAGAAGAAGGTTCAATCAGAGACACCAGTCCCATAAGAGTTTCTTCAGAGTTTCTGAAGCTTTCTCTTGTTCTGATTGGATCTTCCTTTCTTCCTAGGATAGTCTCTTCTGGGTGATCCAAGCTGCTTCTGGGTAATCTCTTCTGAGGTTGATCAGCAGCTGTTGTAGGATTTCTAGCAGTGCTCCTTTCAGACGTTGAAGGAATGTCTGTGTTGAGAGCTTCTGATGACTTGTCTTCAGAACCTGCAAATTCAATTTCTATACCTGCAAAAATTTCATTCTGCTTTGACTTTTCAGAGTCAAGCTTATCATCAAAACGAACACTGATTGATTCTTCCACAATCTGTGTTTCTGTATTGTATACTCTTTACCCTCTTGAGCGTTCAGAGTATCCTAACATAATACACTTCTGTGCTTTAGAGTCAAACTTGTTCAAATAATTCTTTGTATTTAATATAAAGCAAGTACATCCAAATGGATGAAAATATGAAATGTTGGGCTTTCTGTTCTTCCACAATTCATATGGAGTCTTTTCCAGAATAGGTCTTATTGAGATTCTATTCTGAATGTAGCACGCTGTGTTTATTGCCTCTGCCCAGAAAGTCTTAGCAACGTTTGTCTCATTGATCATGGTTCTGGCCATTTCTTGCAATGTTCTGTTCTTTCGTTCTACAACTCCATTTTGTTGGGGAGTTCTAGGACAAGAGAAATCATGCAGAATGCCTCTGTCATTAAAGAATGACTCAAAATCTTTATTTTCAAATTCTCCACCATGATCACTTCTGACTTTAACGATTCTAAGATCCTTTTCATTCTGAACTTGGTTACAGAAGGTAACAAACACAGAGTGTGACTCGTCCTTGTGTCTTAAGAACTTTACCCATGTCCATCTGCTATAGTCATCTACGATTACTAACCCATACTTCTTACCACTGACTGAAGCAGTTTTAACTGGTCCAAATAAGTCAATGTGCAGAAGTTCTAATGGCTTAGAGGTAGAAACAACATTTTTGGATTTAAAAGAAGGTTTTGCAAATTTGCCTTTCTGACATGCTTCACACAGAGCAACTGAATTGAACTTCAAATTAGGAAGTCCTCTGACCAGATTGAGTTTGTTAATCTGAGATATTCTTCTCATACTAACATGCCCCAATCTTCTGTGCCAGATCCACTGCTCGTTGTTAACAGACAGAAGACATTTTACATTCTGACTCTTTAGTTCAGAAAGTTTGATTTTGTAAATGTTGTTTTTCCTCTTACCATTAAACAGGATAGTCCTATCTTTCTGACTAACAGCTTTACATGATTTTTGATTAAAGATTATATCATAACCGTTATCACTTAATTGACTTATGGATAACAGATTATGCATCAATCCATCTACTAGCAGAACATTATTAATAGAGGGAAGATTTCCATTACCTACAGTTCCAGAGCCAATTATCTTTCCCCTCTGATTGCCTCCAAAGCCAACGTGGCCTCCAGGCTTAAGTTCCAGGCTTTGGAACATATGCCTTCTTCCCGTCATGTGTCGTGAGCAGCCAGAGTCCAGGTACCATGACTGGTGTTTCTGACTTGCTGCTAAAGATATCTGCAACATGTATTATTTTATCCTTAGGTACCCAGATTTTCTTGGGTCCTGATTTGTTAGTTTTACCAAAACTCTGGTTGAATTTTGGTTTCACAGAGTGCTTACTGCTAGTATATTTGATATCATGTGTGTGACCATACACAAAATGTGAATTCAAAGGAGTGTGTTTAATGGTTAAGTCCATGACATTCTTTGGTGTAGGAACCTTACCTTGGTATCCTATTCCTTTCCTGCCGTTTCTGCTAACTCCATAGATCATTGAAGCCATTCTGCTTCTATCTATGCTTTTAGCTAGGAACTTCTGGAAACTGTGATCATACTCCTTGATGATCTCATCAGCGTTGCTGGGAGTTTCAGAAATTGGTTCCTTCTGAGAGTTTTGTAAAGTTTTTTCTAATTTTGAAATCTTATTTCTCAGCTCAGAATTTTCCAATTTGAGACTCTCAGACTTATTAGAGTCAGATTCAAGATTCCTTTTCAGGTCTCTGAATTTAGCTCTAATTTGCTGATAACGTTCCAGAATCTCATTAAGGCTTTCAGCAAGTTCAGCCTTTGTAAAGTTAACAGCGAAGTTAGGAAATACCTCTTCAGTGTCTGATTCTGAGTCTGATTCAGAAGCTTCACTATCTTCTGAAATGTTAGCCATGAGAGCTATGTTTGCCCTTTCATCATCTGATTCTGAGTCAGCTTCAGACGAGTCAGAGTCATCCCATGTGGCCATGAGACTTTTCTTCTTCTCTCTTCCAAACTTCTTTTTGGGCTTTTCCCTCTGAAGCTTTGGGCAGTCACTCTTGTAGTGTCCTTGCTCATTGCACTCATAGCAGATGATGTCTTTGGTGTTTGGCTTCTTGCTACTGGAGGAGCCTTCAGATCTTCTGTATCCAGAGGAAGAATCTGTCCTTCTGTATCTGGAAGAAGACTCATTCTGATCAGATCTTCTGGGATTCCTGAACTTCCTTTGTCTTTGCTTCCACAGTTGATTTACTCTTCTGGAGAGAAGGGAAAGTTCGTCTTCTTCTGATGAGGATCCATCAGATGTTTCTTCAACTGCCTGCAAAACTTTAGACTCAAATTTTCTGTTAGATTTTAATGCTAAAGGCTTACCTTGCTTCTGAGGCTCATCAGCTTCTAGCTCTATCTCATGACTTCTGAGGGAGCTGATAAGTTCCTCCAGAGTGATTTTGTTGAGATCTTTAGCTAGCTTCAGAGCAGTAACCATAGGCCTCCACTGCTTGGGTAAACTTCTGACGATTTTCTTGACATGGTCAGCAGTAGAGTATCCTTTGTCCAGAACTTTGAGACCAGCTACCAGAATCTGGAATCTAGAGAACATAGTTTCAATGGATTCAGATTCTTCCATTTTGAACGCCTCATACTTCTGAATGAGCGCCAGAGCTTTTGTTTCTTTGACCTGAACGTTGCCCTCATGCGTCATTCTGAGAGAATCAAAAATATTCTTTGCTGTGTCTCTGTTGGAGATCTTTTCATACTCAGTATAGGAGATGGCACTGAGGAGGATGGTTCTGGCCTTGTGGTGATTCTTGAAGTCACGCTTTTGTTGGTCAGACATTGTTTTTCTATCAATCTTCTGACCACTTGCATTCACAGGGTGCGTGCATCCATCTGTCACCATATCCCACAGATCAGCATCATGTGCCAGAAAGAAGCTTTCAATTCTGTCTTTCCAGTAATCAAAGTTTTCTCCATCAAAGACTGGAGGTTTGCCACTGAATCTGTCTCTGTCCTCATTGTTGTCATTGCTGATGTGAGAATTGTTTCATGCCATTGTGTTTTTCTGACGCTGGATCTTGTACTGACACGGTTAAGTGTTTTAGCTCAGAACCAGGCACTCTGATGCCAATTGAAGTGGTGAAAAACACAAGAAGGGGGGTTGAATTGTAAAACTGAAATCTAAAGCAATGAACACGATATTTTTATCCTGGTTCGTTTGATCTCAAACTACTCCAGTCCACCCGTCAAGGTGATTTCGCCTCTCTCCAACGAGGTCTTAATCCACTATATTCAACTGAATATTACAGACTGCTTTAACAACTGCTAAAGCCTTCTTGATTCAAACCACAACCCGGTTTGTCAAGGTAACACTTTCTTACAAAGAGATAAGACTATGTGTGTGGATGTTTTCTACAAAACTTTATCACAACTGTGATGTATACACAAGTTGAAGCTTAGAAACTAGATTGCTAAACAGTAATGGAATATCAGAGTGTATGGTTTAGCAAAACTGGTAGAACGAAGATTATGGTTCAGCTTTTGTGCGTGTAGAGATTTTGAGAGCATTAACCATTTCAATCTTCAAAGCTTTGTTTATATAGCACTGAGATGATGAACGTTGGATGCAATATTCTTGATTCAATGCTAATAACAAACTTTCCTTATTGAGCAGATCTTGTCTGGAATGAAGCCGTTGGAATTAATTTGCTTTCAATGCACAGTACCGTTGCTTACTTAATGCAAGTTCTGGCTTGGCTCATTCTGATTCTGCTTCGCTGCTGATGAACTATTGTGTTTCTGTATCAGAGTGTTGAGCATAGTCTTGTTCATCAGGCTTCAGCATGTACGTGAGTTGAACATCTGATTTTGACGTTCTGATGTAGCAACTTCTGATGCTGGTGTCTGAAATCAAGTTCTGATGCTGAATAGATGTGATCTTGCTTATATCAATCAGAGTATCTGCAAGTCAGAACATAATGATTTTAGGCAGCAGATAGTTCATACATGAAACTTATAAATACTATATCTTTTCACTTTGTTATCATCAAAACTTAAATATAGGGTAGTAGATTCAAACTTTGTTCTAACAGCTCAATCCCCAACAGAGTTATTCCCCCGCAGAGCTATTCTCAAGCAGAGTCTCTCCCCGGCAGAGTATTCACAAATAAGAGAAAATCTATGGCATAGTCATCTCTGTTCACCATTCCCAACGGAAGTAGAAGAACCACTTTTTATACGACATGCAGGAATTCAATTTCCAGTACTCTCCAACAGCAGACAGGGATTTAATTTCCCATACTCAGATATGTCACAATAGCATTTCATGTTCATACATCATGACGTGCGCACACATATTGCATACAACATGATCTCATTTATTTTGAGAACATCATCATACAATGCATTTCATGCATCACATATAATTAATCATGTACCTTTTTCAGGAAAGATGGTTATCATCAACAATTTCCAGCAGGTCCAAAATTAGTTCCTAAAACTAAACAGAGTAATTATCTGCGCGACCAAATACAGCTTTACACGGGTTCGTCACGAAATAATCTTACACGGGTTTCTCCTAAATGCAGCTTCACATGGGCTTATCTTGAAAAAATCTCACACGGGCTCCTTCTCATACATTTCCAAATAAAGTTTTACCCAGGTTCCTCCTAAAGTTTTACGCAGATTTAGCCTGAAGTAAGCTTACCCAGGTTCCACCTGAAGTTATACATAGACTTAGCCCGAAGTAACCTTACCCAGGTTCCCCCCGAAGTGTTACACAGACTTATCACGAAGCCACCTCACCCAGGTTCCTTCTCGGTTCAGATGAAGTTTTACCCAAACTCATCACGAAGCCACCTTACCCAAGTTCCTTCTCGGTTCAAATGAAGTTTTACCAAAACTCATCACGAAGCCACCTTACCCAGGTTCCTTCTCGGTTCAGATGAAGTTTTACCCAAACTCATCACAAATCCACCTTACCCAGGTTTCTTCTCGGTTCAGATGAAGTTTTACCCAAACTCCTCACGAAGAAACCTTACCCAGGTTCTTTCTCGGTTCAGATGCAGTTTTACCCAAACTCCTCATGAAGCAACTTTACCCAGGTTCCTTCTCGGTTCAGATGCAGTTTTACCCAATCTCCTCACAAAGAAACCTTATCCAGGTTCCCTCTCGGTTCAGATGTAGTATTACCCAAACTCCTCACGAAGCAACCTTACCCAGGTTCCTTCTTGGTTCCGATGTAGTTTTACCCAAACTCATCACGAAGCAACCTTACCCAGGTTCCCTCTCGGTTCAGATGCGATTTTACCCAAACTCATCATGAAGTAACCCTACGACCCAGGTTCCTTCTCATAAGCCCTACTATCCAGGCTTTCATCTCGAAGTAACCCTACTATCCAGGTTCTTTCTCATAAGCCTTACTATCCAGGCTTTCATCTCGAAGTAACCCTACTATCTAGATTCCTCCTCACAACCCTACTACCTAGGCTTTCATTTCTAAGCAACCCTACCATCCAGGTTCCTTCTCTCTTATCTCCAGACAACAGTTTACAACACTGTAAGACCTGGACCCGACCAGATACGGTCAATTTCACATTTCCCCAGTAAGTCGTTGTGCAGCCTGGACCCTGAACAAATATGCAGTTCACTTCCACCTCCTCAATCAGGAGTTAATTCCCCATTAGAGTAATGGACAACCGAAGCTCCTAGACTCTATTTCCCAAGAAATAAATCAACATTCCCCGGTGAAGTCCCCCTCAACGGCAGGTACAGGAATTCTCGCAAAGGAATCTCTTATGCAACCAATATCTTTTCTGGATGGCATATTTAAGCCCATCTCCGACGATTCTCCGTCTCCTTCCAAATGGCATCTGTAAGCCCATTCCCGATATCACCAATCAGTATTACTTCATGCGAGTGCAAGTTTCTGGGCACTCTAGTGTTCAATCATCTTCCACCCTCAGATCACGAAAGGCAGACAAGCCAATCTACATCCTCAGTTATAAGAAGATTAAACAGGGGAAGTTGTTGTATCCCAAAATTTTCCCTCTCATTTCACTCAAAGACATGCCCCTAGAGGTCCTCAACTTGCCCAAGGATGCCTAAGAATTGACCAGACAAATCCTCCTCCTAAGACTATGAGCCTCAAACTAGGGTTTCACTCTTCATCAAGATGTTTGAGTTCCAAGAGTCCTAAATGACTTCCATTGCCATAATATGTTCTCAAGATCATCTATGCCAAGTTTCAAGCCTTGCACAAGAAGTTTGCCCAGTCAATTGCTCAGATGCCTGAAAATCAATTATATTAGGTCAAAATTCAATTGTGACCCACATACATTCAAATTTCAAGATTTTTGGTCAACATCAACATTTTGAAGTAATATCCATCATTTTATCAAGGGTTGATCATGATTCCTCAGGTAATGCCCCAAATTCATCAAAACTCAAAAGTTGCTAAATTAGGGTTTCTATAGGAAAAGTCAACCAAACTTTGACCAGGCATAACCTTCTCATAATTTATCAGATATTTCCCATCCAAGTCTCATTTTGAAGAGGATTCAATTCCCTACAACTCATATTCATCCCTCAAGTTCAAAACATTCACTCATGAAAATATATAAATTCAGATATTATAGGTCATTTCAAAAAGTCAATAAAAAAACCTTTTGGGTCAAAGCTTCTTACATGAACATGGAAGATCCAATTGAGATTAAACGAAAGAGGCTACTTAGAGGACATCCTAAGCTTTCCAAAAAGTCCAAGAACACCTTCTTAGGGTTAAAATTGTGGGAGATATGTATTGTCAAAGTTGACCAATTTTTGGAAATATGCACAAAGTCAACATTGATCAAAATGAATTTTTTTTTTCCAAATGGGCCCATGTTTTATTGTTTGAAACTTGTTCCTATGATGTCCCACGATCTGTGAGCTTATCCACCTATTATTTTATTATTTTTATTATTTATTTTGATTTTTTATCCATTTAAATGAAAATAAATCAATTTAAATAGTAGAATAATCAAATAAAATCAAATAAAATAGCATGTTTTTGGCCAAGTTTAGAAAGAAAAGAATCAAGTTGAAAATAAAATCTCTTTCTCATCAATATTTGTTCCAGTTTTGTTGACCTAATGTATTCTCATACATATAGATAAGAATGTCAGCCCTAATGGACACGAAAAGGCTGCCTCCACAAGTCCAGAAAAACCCCAACTTTTGACAAAAAAGTGGTGATTGAATTCTGATTTAGAGGGTGATTCAAGGTGTTTCAAGGCCAACAATCCACTCCTGGGAACCTCCTGAAGCTAACAACATCATTTGCATGCATCAAAGCTCCAGGAATCATCGCATAACATCATTAATGTTTGTCATTTTTTTCAAATTCGTATGCGTGCATTCTTGCGTTGTTAATTTATTTCGATTGCATATTTGTGTTTATATGGATGCCTATAAGCTTTCTGTGTAGTTGAATTTGTGTTTAGGTGCAAGGTGCGTGATATGCCATTGCTAGGGTTTGAGGTCCCAAATTGGGAACTCTGCATACAGGAAAAATTGGACCTAACCATGTGTACCATCATGCTCAGAGGATCAAACCCAGTGGATCCATGGTTTTAAATTGCATTTATATTGCTTGTTGTGAATTTTGGAGATTTGCAGGTCTTTAGTGATGACTCTTGTCCGTGGGTAAAGGTCCCTTATCTAAAACGACAGTCTGAGGAAGAAGACAATGATGTGGCAACGTCCCACTGGGCAGTTTGAATGTTGGCGCGTTTTTTGGGCATGCCATCTTGTTTACTTTATGTTGTTATTTGTTTATTATATTAACAAACAAGTCATGTAGCACAAATGGTGAAAGGCAACGCTGGTGAAAGAAGGGACCTGGTTTCGATTCCATGTCCAAGCATTTTCTTATTTTCTTAATTGTTGCTTGTAGATCCCATGTGTCTCGTACCCAGGCCCATGCTATGCACTCACAGATCCTGCCCACCAGGTCCACCATTAAGCAGATCCAGCGTCCCAGAACTGAAGGTCCGCCATTCACCATCTAAGTGAACCCCCACGGGATCTCGCGCAAGCTCTGGGCCAACACATATGGGCCTATCACAAATTTTAAACAATGCACTTCCCAGATTACTACTTCACACCAGGCCCAATTTATTTATTTTTTTATTAATTTATTTTATTTTATTTATTTGTTTAATTATCTTTACAAAACAAAATCATTTTTTATTAAATAAAAAAATCACAAAAACATTAAAATCAGATTTTTTTATAAAATATTTTATTTCATTAATTAATTAGATTAATTTAATTAGGGCAATTTAAATTCTTTTTTTTTCATAATTAAAATCCATTAGAAAATTAGGGTTAATTTGCAAATATTTAATTTTCTCAATAAAAAAATATAAAAAAATATTTTCTTTGATTCCCTTTGAATTTAGACTTTGATTCCCGTATTTAATTCTCGCGCGCAACATTTTATTTTTAAATTCCAATTATTGTATTTGCTTCGGGTTTGTAATAGCTTTTAATTAGGGTTTACCGCATACTATTTACTGTTCAATTCCCCAGTTTTTGGTTATATAACCCCCTCCCTAAAGCTTTGTAATAGTGTAGATTTACTTTTCCGCTTTTAATTTCCGCAACTATTAATTGCTAGATGATTGATAATAGGATTGTATGCAAAAGACAAATGAAATTAAAACAGTAGAAAACCCTAATTGTGCAAAGATAATCAACTAAAATCAAACACTTGCACATGCTCACTCCTAGGGTATATCCCCACTTAGGTTGCCTTCGGTAAACGGTCATGAAGTATAGGGAATTTTAGTGGTCTCCCTCTATTCCCAAAAGATCAACAATGACCCATTCAAATGTTGCCTCAGAAAGATCTTTAGGACTTTAGGGTCATTACTAAGGTTTCCTAACCATTGCATCAGCGACCGTAATTGTGCCTTCGAATGTCCCTTAAACTCCAACGATAGGGCTACCTACTCCTTAATAGTAGGATAGCGTTGTCTAAAGGAAACGAGAAAATGAACAATCTTTTTTCGAGTAGGTAGAAACTCTTAAGTAGTTGCTCAAAACAACAAAAACTCTTTCACACAAACACTTTCAAAACAATTTTCAAAAACAACTTCGTCACACTCTTGAGGACAGATACAAGGGTTACCATGAAGTTAAACAAAAGAATTTCAAAACACACACAAGCAATTTCAAAATGAGCAAGTACCTAAGAGCCCATGGAAAACCATGGATAGAAAGGGTGCTAACACCTTCCCTTTCTATAATCTACCCCCCATACTCAGAATTATCTCGAAAAACATTTTTTGTGTTCTTTTCCCTTTTCCTTTGTTGGATGAAATAAAAGTCGGTGGCGACTCTTGCTTACTGTGACATTTGCGAACAAAAAACGCAAACCAGTATTAACAGTCGGTTCTGCCACCATATCATAGAGGCGATAGACTAGGTTTTGGGTTTTCGAGCATCGCTGCATGAAGTCTGAGGCGATGATCTGTGTCACAGAATAAGGGAATGCACTGCTGCATAAAGTCTTAGGCAATGGGTTAGGTTCGCAAATCGCTGCATGAAGTCTGGGGCGATAAGCTAGTGTTGTACCCCAAAATTTGCCCTCTCAATTCTCAAGGATTTTCTTACAAGGATTTTAAGGTTCAAGCTTGAACAAGTGCATTGGGATTTTCCAATACCAAAATTAAAAGGAAACTGTCAAAAATGGAGAAAACAGATAAAAATAACATTTTGACAAATTTGGAGGAAAACAGGTCTCCTTCGATTCAGCACCCTTCTATTGACTCTTGGCCTCCTTTGAATGCAACTTGGATTACATCCTTCGTTTTGAGCAAGAGCCTCCTTCGAATGCAACTTGGGAATACCCTTCGACTCAGAAGCCAGGAACTTCCCTCACGCTAAAAGGCAATGACTCCCTTTATGTTTGTTTCAACCCAAGCTTCGATTGGGCAATATGCTTCCTTCGAGCATGAGCTTTCGATTTGGAAATATGTTTTCTTCGATATAAGCTTCGATTGGGCATTAGCTTATTTCGACCACAAGCTTCGATTGAGGCAAAGGCTTCCTTCGAACAGGTGTGCTTCGATCTCACTCTTGCATTCGACTCAAGACCAAATCTCGTTTGCCAGGCTATGTTGCTTCCAAGTCTTTACATAATCATAGGTTTTACAAGGGTTTTAAACTTTGTCTTTTCGATACTATTATTCTTCATTAAAGGCTACATACTCTTTCTTTTCATAGAGATTACTTTAGTCACAAAAATCAGCTTTCAACCAGATTTTGGTCTGAGCACAAAAAAGGCCAGAAGCATAAGTCACATCTTCTGCACCCCAACTACCAAAAGGCCCCCCACATGTACTTTCACATTACATTATTTTATCATTTCTTTGCAAGGCTGGCTTTGGACAACATGTCCATTCTTTCTCTATAAATAGAGGAACATTTGCAAAGCTAGGGGAGGATCTTTGGACCAGAGGAACGAATCCCCCAAATTTTCTCAAAACTCTCAAGTTCATCAACACTTGAGAAATCACAAAAAACCCAGAGGATCTTTAGACCAGAGGAACGAATCCCCCAAATTTTCTCAAACACAACAAAACTCTCAAGTTCATCAACACTTGAGAAATCAAAAAAACCAGAATCCCAAACACTCACCTCTTTCGATTCTGAAGAACACCCCACACATAGAAGTTTGTTCAAACTCAAAGACAACCTTCTTTGACAACTCTTCGGACCAAAAGCAACCCCCTATGACTACTCTTCGAATTCCCGAAACGTCCAGGTAGCAGTTCAAGTTCGAATCCCACATCTATTCAAGGCCTGAAGCAAGGTAAGTTATTCTTACCTTTGAACTTTTCGTTTCATGGCATAATAATTTTCCCTTTCCATTGAAACATGTACATACCATTATTCCTTTCTTTTCCACCCTTTTAACATATTTTTCAGAGCTAACCCTTTCGTTTTTCTTACTGTTTACCTGAACTTGCTTTAACTATTAAACTGTTTACAAGACAAATACTAGCATGGCCTCGGGCCATGTTTCCATTTAATACTTTAAACGAAATAAACAGGAAATAGGAAACAGGAAACGAAGCTTTTGGCTTCTACCCTCTTTCTCCAGGTCAAACGGAAGAGACAACCAGGAGGCAAACCATGTCCAGTCAAAAGGCATTCCCTCACTGCATTCAACCTCCAGTCGAAGAAGACAACAAGGCAGGACCAGAAGGCTTCGCCATACACTGACTTCCAGGACAATCGAAGGACAGGACCTCACTGATTCTAGCCCCGATCGAAGGAGGTCAACAGAATGCAAGTCGAAGGGTGCTACTGCGTGTCGAAGGAGCTTCTTTTTTTTACTTCTTTTTATCTTATTTTTGCCTTTACATTTATATGCATTTCAATATGGTTGTAATAGTGTAGGATTTATTTTTTGCACTTTTTATTACTTTTGTATAAATGCTAGTAATTAGGTGTGTATGGTAAGATAAAACCAACAAATAGGCCATCCTAATCAAATACTAAATGCATGAAAATCAAACACATTATTCACACATGCACCTCTAGGGTAATCTCACTTGTTGCCTATCGGAAAATAGTCATGTTCCTCGAGCATGGGCGTTTTAGCAAAGACCCTCGATAAAAGATCGTAGTCCCTCTATGGCCCTCGATGTTGCCTTCGGTAAATGATCTAGTCCCTAAAACGACATTGCTAAAACGTCCCATATGTTACCTTCTATGACTATACAAACGTCCCAAACCCCCGTCCCTTCACATCCAACGATGGGGCTTCTTACCAAATCAATGGTAAGATAGCCACATCTAAAGGAGGAGGAAAAGCACATTTAAGACCTTTCGAGTAGGTAGATTCGCTCCTAGTTACTCGCTTGCTCACAATAAAAACATTTTTACCCATACTCTCATCTTTGAACTATTTTCGAAACAAACACTTTGTAGGTATTCTTATAGAAACGAGAACCATTACGAAGTTCCATTTTCAAAATACTTTCAAAAACACATCTCACAAACATACTTTTGAACTATTTTCGAAACAAACACTTTGTAGGCGTTCTTATAGAAACGAGAACCATTACGAAGTTCCATTTTCAAAATACTTTCAAAAAACACACACCACAAGCACATTCAAACAAAAGCAAGTGATCTAGAAAGTAACTAAGAGCCCATGGAAAACCATGGATGAAAAGGGTGCTAATACCTTCCCTTTTTATAATCTACCCCTCGAACTCAAAAACATCTCTAAAGGTCTTTCCTGTGCTTTTTCACCTTTCCTTTTGGATAAAAGAAAAGTCGGTGGCGACTCTTGCTAAACTGCAACATTTGCGAACGCAAACTCAAACACCTAAGTTAGTTCTCCCACCGTATCATAGAACTGGCGACTCTGCTGGGGAATTTTTAAAAGTGGGGATACCTTAGGGCTAGATCACTTTTATTTGCTTACATTGTTTGATTTGTTTGCTTTACATTATGGTTCTTTTTTTGGGTTTGAATCCTCTACCCGGATTTGGGAAACATTATAGGTAAGTAGCAATACATTGTGGAAACTGTGCGGGGTATACCGACATGGTCTAAGCAATAGCTACGTTAGTGCGACATATTTATGGGTACCGGTAGCCTTTGAGTTAATCAAGGAGAATACGGGGCCGCTGAGTGATGTCATGAAGCACTAATGAACTTCTAGAACCTTTTACTTGACCAACTTGGCCTTTAGGATATAGTGAGATGACCGGCTTTGGTGCAGACCGAAGTTGGTAGATACTCGATACTACACTCATTGAGGTTTGGTTTCTTGGGATATTCCGGTCGCCATTAAAGAGGCTTGAGCTGAAACAATGACCAAGGAAACAATCCAATGATATTGAGCTCCTTATAATCCGGTTACTATTGTTAGGACAGGTTGAGCCAACTAAACTTCAAGAGGGTATTTACCTATAAAACCCCATGCAAGCCTGAACCTAAGGATTTGTCTGCTTTGTGTGTACATGATTATTTGTATAAGCTTGTTTACTTCGCATACTTGTGCATAACATCATACCATAGCATTTTCAATAACCATTTCAAGGATCTCGAGGGTCTTTGATGCAGGTTCACAATGAACCAGATGTCTATCAAGGGGCAAGAGGATTTATTTTCCTCTGACCAAACACCGTCAAAGATCAAGTACAACAAACTTGAGTCAAGGACTATGACCTACTCGATATGGTGAGCTTGACTCTTGAAGAAGGACTCTCCACGACACAAAGTTTCTTCAATCAAGCTGCAATCAAATTCTAATAGTTTCTTATTTACCCGCGAGATCCTTGAAAACATGCATCCATATATCATGCATCATATCATGACAGGTTTCTCCCATACAAGTCTCCTTATCTTCCTACTGTTTATTTCAGTAGATATGGCTCTAGAGCAGACTATCAAGGACATCCAGCCTCAAAATGCTCAACTTCAAGGGATGTTCTTAAACCTATCCAAGGGGCAAGAAGAGGTCAAGGCACTCCTCACCAGGGGAATGATCGTGGGAAATCCTGGGGACGATAGAGATGGCCAGTTGGAGCGGCTACAAACTGAGATAGCCATAATGAAGGTCCAAATGATGGGGCAACTGTTAGGCCAGATGGCTCTTATCCAAAATTTGGCACAAGGACAAGAAGAGCTAAGGGTCCTCATCAACGAGCTTCGTCGGGATGAATGTAACCAAATGGGGCAAACATCTAGGGTTGGGGATAAAATCATCATATAGAATCCCTTGAGACAAGAAGCCGAGATTGCACCTTTCTAATTTGCTTCCGCGTCACGAGCCCAACAACAACCTCGCCAACAACAACAAGGTAATCGGCGTAGGCGGAATACATCTGAAAGATGCTTCACCGAAATTGACATGACGTTATCTCAAGCACTGCAACACCTGTTGGAATCCAAGCTTGTTATATTAAGGGACCCTCCTCAGAATCCTAACACAGCCTCCCCAAGGTAAAATCCAAATGCAAGATGTGCGTACCACTCCAACATCCCTAGACATGACACCAATAGCTGCTGGACATTGAGAAATAAAATTCAAGACCTGATCGACGAGGGAGCTTTGGAGTTCACACAAGATGGCCAGACTGAGTTCTCTTGTCATCCTTCAAAGGCTCACCACCTAAAGTGACAAGTCCATACAAAGAGGCTTTTATTCATTTGAATTTTCAGTTGTAATTTATTTTGCTTGTTCAAACAATTATCTATTAATGTCAAACTTTATTTCATTAATGCATTGCATATGTTTGTCTTGAATTATTTCATTTTCATTACATTTAAACTATGCTTTTTAATCACTTTATGACATTTAACTCTTGCTAAAAGTTACAAGTTTTTAGAGGGAGGATGATGAAAACAATGCCATAATCTCATATAGTATGCTTTTGGACAGACCTTGCTGGCGATGTACAGGGGTTCTTTCAAATCCTAAACACTGGAGTTATAAGGAAGATAATCCCTAGTCAACCCCTTCGAGCCAAAGAAGTTAGAAGTTTTCTGTTTTAACACAAAATTGAAACCTTTAAACAAAACCTGGGGCAGGGTAGTCTCTCCGTTAATTCAAATGTGTGTTTGGCCGCAAACTCTTATCTCGTAATACAACGGATGACGTCAAGAAACATTCCTCTGGAATCAAAATACGGTGATGATTCCCTATCACATAGGCAATCATTATCTCTCAAAAAGAAAAGCCCACTAAGTCAAAACCTGCAAAGGAGACTTAAAGAAAAAACTGGGGCATCCCGCTGACTGTAATCTCAAAGCAAGAATAGTCAGGCAAAAATTAGGGATAACAAATCAAAAGAAAGAGGTCATTACAAATCCTCAACAACATGAAAAAATGTTGCAAAAATGATTGCCTTCCAACAAACTTAACTTGTTTGAACCATCACCAAAACGTCATTCCAGATTCAATAGGAATTCAAACGTATAATTAACTGAGTTTAGGACTGAAGAACGTCACGAAGAGCGGGTGGGTACAAATATATTTTGAGCCTTTATCCTTTGTTTCTTAAACCGTGAACCAAGCCACGTTACAACCTTTCAAAAGTCCTAATTGAAGCATGGGTTAGTTCGAAAGCATACTGTTATAAAAGGTATCCTGACTCCTGTAAGGCTTTACTCTGAATCCTTAGTTGAATTTTTCTTACAAAATTTCTTTACTTGCTAAAACGCATTTTCAAAATTTCAAGACCAGCATAAACTTTGCATTATTTGAATATCGTTGTTTGCATATGGCTATTTGTTTGACAATGGAGAAATTCATATAATGAATATTCGATAAACAAAAGCTCTCCCAGTGAACAAAATCACTTCGACTGGGATGACACTTACAATGACAAATCTCCTATCAACAAGGGGGCATGACATGTCACTATCCAAGTGCACCTGGGGCAGTCCAATCAAGATTCCACGAAATCTCTCAAGAAGTAAAGAATAACCAGGGGCAGGTCTCCATCTCCATTACTTGGGGAATTGAACGCAAATCCCAACAAAGGTTTACGTATAGTCAATTAGTTCCTGGCAGTGCCACAAAACACTTTCTACTAGGGGCAGTGACAAATCTCCCCAAAATCCTTCTCATAGGATGATTCCCCAGCCATATTTTCAATCTCTGAAAACCTCTTCCCAACTGAGTCGACTTCAAGAATCCTCGAGGATTTCTGCCAGTGAAGTCACCGCCTCTCCAACAGACTGAGCAATAGGGTTTATTTCCCTAAACGGCAGGACTCCCCAGCTTGAGGTGGCCTCTCCGACTATTACAAATTAAAGGACCACAACTCCTCTTCCCCAGTAGACTACTCTACAATCCCCATCAAGTTATTGTGAAACCTGGACCCGACCAGATATCAGTTCAACTTCGATTCCCCAGTAAATCAACGAACAACTAAGACTCCTAAACTCTTTTCCCAAGCAGGAATAAACATGCTCCCCACAGAGTTTTCAATATCCCCCAGTGGATTTCTCCTCAAACAACAAAACAGGAATCTCCAATGAAAACATTCTAAGCAAAGTTTGAAGACACACCAACTCTTCAACAACAGTCCAGGATTTAACGGTTCCCCGACATTTGTCGAGGATTTATTTTCCCATACAAAATACATTCATTAAACATTTCACATTTCATACATCCTATTCACATACATGATAAGTGCATACGACACCATCTTATTTATTTTGAGAACATCATGACATCACGCATTTCATACATCCTGATATTTCATACAACTAACATTCTACCTTTTTCAAGAAAGATCGATCAACAGATGGTTACCATCAACCTTTTCAAGTTCCAGATTAATACCTGTATCAAGCCAGGAAAACTATTTGTGGACGACTGATTGTAGATTAATACCTGTAACAAGCCAGGAAAACTATCTACATGAAGATTTTGAAGATTAATACCTATAGAAAGCCAGGAAAACTATATGTGGACGACTGATTGTAGATTAATACCTGTAGCAAGCCAGGAAAACTATTTGTGGACGACTGATTGTAGATTAATACCTGTAACAAGCCAGGAAAACTATCTACATGAAGATATTGAAGATTAATACCTGTAGCAAGCCAGGAAAACTACCTTTCTTTCTCAGGTCAGAGATTAATACCTAAAACTAGACAGGACAACTATCTCGTCGACCAACCTTTTCAAGCTCCAGATTAATACCTATAGCAAGCCAGGAAAACTATCTGTGGACGACTGATTGTAGATTAATACCCGTAACAAGCCAGGAAAACTATCTACATGAAGATATTGAAGATTAATACCTGTAGCAAGCCAGGAAAACTATCTTTCTTTCTCAGATCAAAGATTAATACCTGAAACTAGACAGGGCAAATATCTACTTGACTAGCTCAAACAATTCAACCTCCTGATACAATTCAGATACACTCCAGATACGGATGCCATGCTAATACTCATTCAGATTCAACCTTTTGATACAGTTTAGATACGCTCCAGATACAGATGCCATCCTGATACTCATTCAAATTCAACCTTTTGATACAGTTTAGATACGCTCCAGATATGGATGCCATTCTGATACTCATTCAGATTCAACCTCCTGATACAGTTTAGATACGCTCCAGATACGGACGCCATTCTGACACTCATTCAGATTCAGCTTCTAGATATAGTTCAGATACGCTCCAGATATGGATGCCATCCAAATACTCATTCAGATTCAGCTTTCAGATATAGTTCAGATACGCACCAGATACGGATTCCATCCTGATACTCATTCAGATTCAACTTCTAGATATAGTTCAGATACGCTCCAGATATGGATGCCATCCTGATACTCATTCAAATTCAGCTTTCAGATACAGTTCAGATACACTCCAGATATGGATGCCATCCTGATACTCTTTCAGATTCAGCTTTCAGATACAGTTCAGATACGCACCAGATACGGATGCCATCATGATACTCATTCAGATTCAGCTTCTAGATATAGTTCAGATACGCTCCAGATATGGATGCCATCCTGATACTCATTCAGATTCAGCTATCAGATACAGTTCAGATACGCTCTAGATACGGATGCCATCTTGATACTCATTTAGATTCAGCTTTCAGATACAGTTCAGATACGCTCCAGATACGGATGCCATCCTGATACTCATTCAGATTTAGCTTTCAGATACAGTTCAGATACGCTCCAGATATGGATGCCATCCTGATACTCATTCAGATTCAGCTTTCAGATACAGTTCAGATAAGCTCCAGATACGGATGACATCCTGATACTCATTTAGTTTCAACCTTTTGATACAGTTCAGATACGCTCCATATGTGGATGTCATCCTGATATTCATTCAATTTTATCCTTTTGATACAGTTCAGATACGCTCCAGATACGGATGCCATCCTGATACTCATTCAATTTCAACCTTTTGATACAGTTCAGATACGCTCCAGATATGGATGCCATCTTGATACTCATTCAATTTCATCCTTTTGATACACTTCAGATACGGATGCCATCCTGATACTCATTCAATTTCAACCTTTTGATACAGTTCAGATACGCTCAAGATACGGATGCCATCCTGATACTCATTCAATTTCAACCTTTTGATACAATTCAGATACGCTCCAGATACGGATGCCATCCTGATACTCATTTAAATACAACTTCAAGATACAGTTCAGATACGCTCCAAAACACGGACGTCATTCTGATACTCATTCAGATCTAGCTTTTGATACAGTTCAAATACGCTCTAGATACGGATGCCATCCTGATACTCATTCAGATTCAGTTTTCAGATACAGCTCATATACACTCCAAACATGGACGCAATTCTGATACTTATTCTTCTAATTTACAAATTACAATCCAACAAGCATTCTTGGATGGCATCTACAAGCCCATCTCCAACAAGATTCTATCACCTCTCCAAATGGCATCTTTAAGCCCATTCCCTCTACCATCACATCACGGAGTGCAAATTTCTGGGCACTCTAGTGTCGAATCATCTTCCACCTTCGAGTCACGAATGGCAAAACTCGTCAATCTAACTCTTCAGGTTTAAGAAGATTGAACAGGGGCAGCTGTTGTACCCCAAAATTTTCCCTCTCAATTCTCAAGGCTTTTCTTACAAGGATTTCAAGGTTCAAGCTTGAACAAGTGCATTGGGATTTTCCAATACCAAAATTAAAAGGAAACTGCAAAAAAATGGATAAAACAGATAAAAATAACATTTTGACAAATTTGGAGGAAAACAGGTCTCCTTCAATTCAACACCCTTCGATTGACTCTTGGCCTCCTTCGAATGCAACTTGGATTACATCCTTCATTTTGAGCAAGAGCCTCCTTCGAATGCAACTTGGGAATACCCTTCGACTCATAAGCCAGGAACTTCCCTCACGCTAAAAGGCAATGACTCCCTTTATGTTTGTTTCGAACCAAGCTTCGATTGGGCAATATGCTTCCTTCGAGCATGAGCTTTCGATTTGACAATATGTTTTCTTCGATACAAGCTTCGACCGGGAATTAGCTTGTTTCGACCACAAGCTTCGACTGAGGCAAAGGCTTCCTTCGAACAGGTGTGCTTCGATCTCACTCTTGCATTCGACTCAAGACCAAATCTCGTTTGTCAGGCTATGTTGCTTCCAAGTCTTTACATAATCAGAGGTTTGTACAAGGGTTTTAAACTTTGTCTTTTAGATACTACTATTCTTGATTAAAGGCTACATACTCTTTCTTTTCAAAGAGAGTACTTTAGTCACAATATTAGCTTTCAACCTGATTTTGGTCTGAGCACAAGCAAGGCCAGAAGCATAAGTCACATCTTCTGCACCCCAACTGCCAAGAGGCCCCCCACGTGTACTTTCACGTTACATTATTTTATCATTTCTTTGCAAGGCTGGATTTGGAAAACATGTCCATTCTTTCTCTATAAATAGAGAAACATTTACAAAGCTAGGGGAGGATCTTTGGACTAGAGGAACGAATCCCCCAAATTTTCTCAAAACTCTCAAGTTCATCAACACTTGAGAAATCACAAAAAAAACGGAGGATCTTTGGACCAGAGGAACGAATCCCCCAAATTTTCTCAAACGCAACAAAACTCTCAAGTTCATCAACACTTGAGAAATAAAAAAAAACAGAATCCCAAACACTCACCTCTTTCGATTCTGAAGAACACCCCACACATAGAAGTTTGTTCAAACTCAAAGACAACCTTCTGTGACAACTCTTCGAACCAAAAGCAACCCCCTGTGACTACTCTTCGAATTCCCGAAACATCCAGGTAGCAGTTCAAGTTAGAATCCCACATCCATTCAAGGCCTCAAGCAAGGTAAGTTATTCTTACCTTTGAAATTTTCGTTTCATTGCATAATAATTTTCCCTTTCGATTGAAACATGTACATACCATTATTCCTTTCGTTTCCACCCTTTTAACATATTATTCAAAGCTAACCCTTTCGTTTTGCTTTATGTTTACCTGAACTTACTTTAACTATTAAACTATTTACAAGACAAATACTAGCATGGCCTCAGGCCATATTTCCATTTAATGCTTTAAACAAAAGAAACAGGAAATAGGAAATAGGAAACGAAGCTTCTGGCTTCTACCCTCTTTCTCCAGGTCAAACAAAAGAGACAACCTAGAGGCAAACCATGTCCAGTCGAAAGGCATTCCCTCACTGCATTCAACCTCTAGTCGAAGAAGACAACAAGGCAGGACCAGAAGGCTTCGCCATACACTGACTTCCAGGCCAATCGAAGGACAGAACCTCACTGATGCTAGCCCCAATCGAAGGAGGCCAACAGAATGCAAGTTGAAGGGTGCTACTGCCTGTGTCGAAGGAGCTTTTTTTTTACTTCTTTTTATCTTATTTTTGCCTTTACATTTCTATGCATTTCAATATGGTTGTAATAGTGTAGGATTTATTTTTTGCACTTTTTATTACTTTTGTACAAATGCTAGTAATTAGGTGTGTATGGTAAGATAAAACCAACAAATAGGCCACCCTAATCAAAGACTAAATGCATGCAAATAAAACACATTATTCACACATGCACCTCCAGGGTAATCTCACTTGTTGCCTATCGGAAAATAGTCATGTCCCTCGAGCATGGGCGTTTTAGCAAAGACCCTCGATAAAAGATAGTAGTCCCTCGATGACCCTCGATGTTGCCTTCGGTAAACGATCTAGTCCCTAAAACGACATTGCTAAAACGTCCCATATGTTTCCTTCTATGACTATACAAACGTCCCAAACGCCCGTCCCTTCACATCCAACGATGGGGCTTCTTACCAAATCAATGGTAAGATAGCCACATCTAAAGTAGGAGGAAAAACACATTTAAGACCTTTCGAGTAGGTAGATTTTCTCCTAGTTACTCGCTTGCTCACAACAAAAACATTTTTACCCACACTCTCATCTTTGAACTATTTTCAAAACAAACACTTTGTAGGCGTTCTTATAGAAATGAGAACCATTACGAAGTTCCATTTTCAAAATACTTTCAAAAACACATCTCACAAACACACTTTTGAACTATTTTCGAAACAAACACTTTGTAGGCGTTCTTATAGAAACGAGAACCATTACGAAGTTCCATTTTCAAAATACTTTCAAAAAACACACACCACAAGCACATTCAAACAAAAGCAAGTGATCTAGCAAGTAACTAAGAGCCCATGGAAAACCATGGATGAAAAGGGTGCTAATACCTTCCCTTTTCATAATCTACCCCCCGAACTCAAAAACATCTCTAAAGGTCTTTCGTGTGCTTTTTCACCTTTCCTTTTGGATAAAAGAAAAGTCAGTGGCGACTCTTTCTAAACTGCAACATTTGCAAACACAAACGCAAACACCCAAGTAAGTTCTCCCACCGTATCACAGCTAGGTTTTGGTTTTCGAGCATCGCTGCTTGAAGTCTGAGGCGATAGTCTGTGTTACAGAATAAAGAAACACATTGTTGCATGCAGTCTTAGGAAATGGGTTAGGTTCGCAAATCGATGCATGAAGTCTGAGGCGATAAGCTAGGTTTTGGTTTTCGAGCATTACTGCATGAAGTCTTAGGCGATAGGCTAGATTTGGTTTTCGAGCATCGCTGCATGAAGTATGAGGCGATGGTCTGGGTTACAGAATAAAGAAGCACATTGCTACACGATGTCTTAGGCAATGGTATATATTATTGAACAAGGAACCGCACTGCTGCCCGATGTTTTAGGCAGTGGGCTGGATGAGGAGAGTACACTAGGCTTAGAGGCAATGTACCAAGTTTTGTGAATACATTGAGGCTTAGAGGCAATGTACCGAGTTTAAAGAGTACATTGAAGCTTAGAAGCAATGTACCGAGCTAGGAGAATACATTGAGGCTTAGAGGTAATATACCGAGTTTGGAGAATACATTGAGGCTTAGAGGCAATGTACCGAGTTAGGAGAATACATTGAGGCTTAGAGGCAATGTACCGAGTTTGGAGAATACATTGAGGCTTAGAGGCAATGTACCGAGTTTGGAGAATACATTGAGACTTAGAGGCAATGTACCAAGCTAGGAGAATACATTGAGGCTTAGAGGCAATGTACCGAGTTTGGAGAATACATTGAGGCTTAGAGGCAATGAACCAAGTTTAGAGAATACATTGAGGCTTAGAGGCAATGTATCGAGTTTGGAGAATACATTGTAGCTTAGAGGAAATGTACCGAGTTTGGAGAATACATTGAGGCTTAGAGGCAATATACCGAGTTTGGAGAATACATTGAGGCTTAGAGGAAATGTACCTATTTTGGAGAATACATTGTGGCTTAGAGGCAATGTACCGATCTAGGAGAATACATTGAGGCTTAGAGGCAATGTACTGAGTTTCGTTCATTATTGCATGGAGACTTAGGTAATGGACTACTTTGTAAGGAACTCATCACTGCACGGAGACTTAGGTGATGGCCTGAACGCGTCATGGCATGGAGACTTAGGTGACGGGTTAAATCGTAGGAGAAGTGTTTTGTTGACTGACCCTTAGATGATTGAATCGAAGGTAAGATGGTTTGTTTGTTGTGTGATATAGGCGTATACTGTTTGATATTGACATGGAGCCCTGGGTGTATGTGTGTTGAATTTTTGTATGTATGAAAAATTTGTGATGTTTGATATTGATATAGAACCCCGAGTATATGTGTATTGTATGCAAAAATGTATAGCGTATGCATGTTTTGGAATGCCAGATGTATGTATGAAATGTGTGTAAAATACGCGTATGCCTTAAAATGTTATGAAGACTATTTTTGGCATTCTCTCCTTTAAACCATTGTCTTAGAGTTACCAATTCTCTGGCGTTGTATGTTGTGTCATTGTAGCTTTGTTGAATTTGAACGCAATGAATAATGTTAGCAAAATTTTGAACATTAATTTTTTGTATTGTAAGTGCAAGTGTAGACGTAGACGTAGGTATTGGCATATGCGTAGATTTGTATGTTGTAAGCATAGGCGTAAGCATAGACGTATGTATTGGCATATGTGTAGACTTTTATGTTGTAAGTGCGGGCATAGACATGGACATGTGTATAGAATTTTTATTGTAGACGCGGGAGTAGACATGTGCGTGGACATAAACTTTGATTTTCTTTCAATATTTTTCTAACCAAAATTCTTTTTCGATGTTTTGCCAAATGCTTTCATTTTTTTAATTTCCCCGAAATGATTTCAAGACAATTTTCACAAGTAATAATCGTAGTATTTTGTAAACAAGTCAGAGAAAAGAAAAACTCAATTTGAAATATGCAAAGAAAGCAAATATTTTATTGATATGCCTCTGAATAGGCGAGAGTACAAGAAGCAATTCCTAGAAATAGGTAATTACAGAAAGTTTTAAAACTGTAAATGGCAATGAAAAATGATAATAGTTGTTGTTGTTCCCCAATATCCTTTTGATAGCCCTTATCTCCTTTGCTTATGAGTTGTATGATTCCAATCCATCTCTCCCTTTGTGGTTCATAGTCTTAGTTCTTAGATTGCAGTCTTTTTGTTTTTTATTTCTTTGTATGAAATCCCTAACTTTTTCCTGGATTGCCCTTTCGGGGTTTCAATCCACTGGGATAAATTTTTTTGTTTATATGCCCCTAATTTTTCCTGGATCGCCCTTTTGGGTTTTCGATCCACCTGGACTCTCCTTTTTTGCCTAAGTTGCCCATTTAGGGCTCGAGCTTAGTGATCTTTTTATACATAGTATTTTTTTTACTGCGTCTGAGTTTGCTGGACGCGGTAGTTCTTCCCCATCCATTGCTGGGCTCGAGAATGTTGTTTTCACTACATATGGATCTTCGTAGTTGGGTGTCCATTTACCACATGAGTTGAGGCAAGGTAGCAGAATCTTCTGGAGTACTAGATCATGTTGTGGTTCATCTTGTGCAGTACACTATTACTCTGAAGGAATTCCGAGGCTAATTTCCGTAGAGTTCGTTTGTCAATGATAGAGGCATTTTTTGGATATTCTTGTTTTTCCAGGTACTTTTTGATGTCATAAAACCAAGGCTTGTCGTTTAGTCTTTATTTGATAGCAAGACAGTGTGTGGGCTCTTCGAAGTGTCTGATTATGATGCGTGGTTCATGGTTTGGCCCAGGTTACTTTGAACATAGCTGATATAGTTTCCAGAGCATCTACCATTTGATTTCTTCTCGTGGGATGTGACTGGACGTGATCTTTGTGAATTCTGCAGCCAACCTTAAGACATGATCCCGATATGGAATCAGTTTTTGATGTTTAGTATCCCATTCATTGTTGACTTTGTATATGGCTTATGCGAATTCTTCGGAGACGTCAAAACTTCCCCTATATCATGCCCCGGTGCATTTGAAGCCCCGTCGAACGTGAGTATCCAACGTGCCCCTGGATCGGTCCTTTGTCAAGTCCTGGTATTTCGTAGTTGCTTATTTTTACGGTAATGTTTGTATCTAACCTTGGTTTGTTTCTGTAGGAACAAGCAGATATGTGCAATAATTTGATCAGCTTCTTTTTGGCCCCGCTCTAACATTGCCCCTTAGCTTGGTTTCTTCCGGATCTTCCCCTGTGCTCAGATTAATGGTCTTAATAGCCTCTTGATATGGTTGTATGTTGTCAACCTTTCGTTCTATTTCCCTCGCCCTTTCCTTAGACAGTTCAAGATCTTCATCATTTTCCTCTTCGGCTCAGTTGATGGGAGCATCAAAATTATATCTGTAAGTGCCCTGGCTGGAGAGTTGGCTTCATTTGTAAAACAAATAAGAAATCAAGTTTACCCAGATCCCCTCTGTTGTTTTAATATGTGGTGTTGAAGAAGTTCAACATCTGGACCAACATGTTATGTAAGATGTCACAACATCAGCATGTGACATCGCGCCTGAAACTAAGTACTGTTTAAGTAACTATGCTATATGTTGAATGCTTGTAACAGCTGTGACTTATAACCTAACTATTCTAAGTGATCTAGGTTATTTGTTGTGTTGAAAAAGTTCAACATCTAGGAAAACATGTTAGATGTAATGTCATGACATCTGACTTGACATCACGACAACAGAATTGATAATTCAGTTACAGTTCTGGTACTTAAATACTCTGAGAATATATGAGGCGTTTCTTGTGGAGAATCTGAAGATCAATCAAGAATCAATCAGAATATTTGAAGAAAATACTGTTTCTAAATATGGAGATATTTTAGGAACTAGAAGATTGAAGACCTTGATTATAGGAGAAGTTTGCTGCTGAGTTGTAACAGCAAGGAGAAAAACTTGCTGAGTTAGGTAATAGGTTATAAATAGCAGATTGTAACCTAGGGCTTAAGTGACACACACAATGTAACATTAGAAGGTGGTTTTAGGTAAACCTGTCGGTCTGTGGCAAGGTTACCATGTATGTAACTCGAAACCTGTAGGTAAGAGTTTGAGTGTTCTTGGATGAAGCTGTGAAGCAAGTCTAAGTATTTCTGCATTACTTCATATTCATTGTAATGTAGGAAACCAAGTGGGAGGGCACTGCTTCTTGAGTAGGAGTAAGACTTCTGTTGTTGCGACAATAGGAATGGAAACTGGTAGGTTTCTATCTAGGAGTTCCTAGGTATAGGTTGCACTGGGTAGATGATTAAGTGAAGGATGGGAACTTGTGAAGTTTAGTCCTGAATTAATATTGCTAATAGTGGATCTTCTTCCTGGCTTGGTATGCCCCCAGAGTAGGTGTATTACACCGAACTGGGTCAACAACTGATTTGTGTTTTTACCTTCAATACTTTATAATTCTGTCTGTTATACAACAAGGTAAAACTGTAATGTTGAAACAGATGATGTCTCAGAACATGTTAAGACATCATGCTGATATCTGTGCAGGAGATACAGAACTGTGAAGATTGCTTGCTCTCTATTGATCATGGACAGAACTAGGTACATCGTGTGATCTATCCTCTGCACCTTCAAAGTGTATCTGGTACAGCTTGGATAAAACTGTGTGAATGTTACAGATGATGTCAAAAGAGATGAATGGATATCCTGCTGGTTTGTGTGCATGATAAACAGAACTAAGGGGTTTGTTTGCTTCATGGTATGTGATAGATGATGTTGCAACCAATGTTGAGACATCAGGCTATGAATGGATAGTTTACAAACCAAAGCTATTTGTTCGAGAACTGCAGATATGGCAACCTCTATGCTTCTGTTATACTGAATCACAAAAATTGGGTATCTACCTTGCAGTGTATGTATTATGTCATATCAGATGTCTAGACATTGAGTATAACATCTGAAGACTGGCATACACCAGAATTTCAATTGGTATCAGAGCAGGCATCCTGTTCTGTTTCTGGATGAGATCCATGGGTGATACTTTCTGGTATCTGCAAGGTCAATTTTAGTACTGAAGATTGTAACCTGGAATGGTTTGTTATTTCCCTGAATGGTCCCTTGAAGTGGGAGGATGGACTATTCGTGACAGGAGCTGTGTGTACATGTCTTTGGTGACTGGCATTTGGCCTGAAGTTGTGTGTAGTAGTCATGCGAGGTTTGAACCATAGTCAAACTTGGTCTATTTTTTGAAGGCTAGTCTGGTGGAGTGTGTGTGCAAAGATTGGGTTGTATTATGTTCTTCCGCTATGTAATACCTGGCAAAACTCAAGCTCTGATGTGTTTCCCCTCTTGTGGATTGAAGGCCATTGTATTCAAGAATTCAACATAAACTATTGAAGATGTCACAGATACTTGAGTCCTCTCAAGTCCACTCATGAAGACGTTCTTCGTTCAGGTTGGTAAGAATCACATAACCACGGATTAGTGGAGGGCCTTGTTCCAAGGTGATGGAACTAATGTTCTATGTGATGGTGGAACAAGGATGCAGCTACTAGTTGAAGAACATATGTTTTGGGTGTCAAACAAAGGGATACCTTTGTTTGGAACCTACTCCTGACCTGGAAGAGGAGACATTTGTGTGTGCAAAGTTGACAATGGTAAAGCCAACTATGTCTGTATACTCCCGAAGGTTACTTTAGGAGTCAGAAGTAAAGCTGGTTGATTGATCAGGGTTGAGCAATTGTTCCCTGAAGTACTATGGTGTGAAGAAAGACAAGCTCACTTGTTAATAAAAGCCAATGATGGTGCAGCAGTATTGCTCCTTCATAGAAGTAGATTGGGATCATGAGTCTTGAATATGAAGACTCAGAGTTTGGTTAAGGTATAGCTCTTGGAGTTATGTAAATCTGGTAGGGATGTCATATGTCATATCGAGACATTTGTGCACAATGCATGGATACTTTGTGTGGAGCTTCCATGACTGATAGCTTGAGGGGGAGATTTGGTTAACCTCCTCACATTAGTTCAACCTTGTGTTTAGCTGGCTGTTGACCTATGTCACATGGGTTCTGGTTGTTGTGTGACATATTTGCAAGGAAGGATTCATCTCTCTCATTCCTAATGATGAATCTGATCTGGTAGGAGTCTCAAGTCGGTTGAAGTAAGTAGAGTTTGTTCAAAGAAAATTCTATTTACTTGAGTCAAGGGTGGCAACCTAGATATCTCAACTCTTTGGTCTCTCAAAGAAAGAGCTTACAAGAAGAAGATATTAACACACGAAGAGTATGTAAAAGTATTCAAATGGTGAAAGTATCTTACTGGATAATGAGAAGGATTTATGATCAATTGCTATTTGTGACAAGTACAAGTATTTAATTGATTATCCTTGGTGTTCAAGATAACTGAAGTGGGAACATTCATTCTTCTAGACCCTGTGAAAAATCACAGGAAGAGTGATACCTTAGAGCTATCTCCTTGGTGACAGCAAAATCATTTAAAAGGTTTCCTGGAGACATGTTCAGACTTAAAACCACAAGAAGAAGAAGACATCATAATCTAGATGATGGTCACTTGGATCAGTCTGAAGATGAATTCAACAACTAGATGTTATAACATAATGCTGCAACATTTGGTTCAACATCAGATTCTTGCTTGGTAAAGTGGCTCATCAGCTTAAGATAGGATTAGATCCTCCAAAAGGATCGTCTCTTTGCAGCTCTTTGGAGTTGTTACATGTTCCTGTCTCAGTGTATCTAAGCCTTTTGTGATAACTTGTAACCTGAAGTTCAAATTTCAATTGGAAGATCAGAATACCTTTGGAAGAAGTCTGATAAACATGAAGGTGGCATTTGATTCATGAAGGAGATAATCAAACAGTGGCATTTGGTCTATCTCAGCAGTGGATTCTGAGAATCAAGATAATCAACATATGACAGCTGATTATTATCAAGAAAGTTTAATTCACAGTATGAATGCGTTCAAGCAATATTGTTGAACAGAGGGTGTGCTCTTGAAGACATGAAGATGCGTCTTATGTTTTCCATTCATCAAGGGGTCTTATTTACTTTGAATCAGAAGCTGCATTGAAGGTCCAACTGAGTATTGAATGTGTCCTACTTGTTTCCATGAGGAGAAGTGATTGTCCCTAACAGGGGGAGTATTGGTTTGTACAAAAGGTCTTCATCAAACTTGTAGGATATAAAGTGTGGCACCTTATTAACTATTGGAATGATGTGTTCAAAACTGAAGAAGACTATGTCTGACCAAATGTCATCACATCGGTAATGACATTGTTCCTAATTTCCTCTAAAACTACAGACAGGAGGAAAATTGGATGAAGTATGGATTATTACTAATAAATCCATGTGGAGTAACCATCCTCTTTGAGAAAATGGAATGGCTTCAAGCTGCTAAATCTGAAAATAGCAGAATGTATAACGACATAGGACTTGAGCATGTTTTCATCTGCTAAGAAAACAGAGCTGTTGTGTCTCATTATGAAACAGTTTAGTGAGCTAGAATGTTTAGGTGATAACTTGTCATCTAATAAAGGTATTATATAACTAATGTAGAGTGTAATATACCAACGATGTTTCTTGGGAAGGGGATCCTAAGACAAGGGAGTAGTCTGTTCTAAAAGACAAATGTCTGTTTTAAAAGGGCATCCTGACATGGTCAAAGGGTCAAACCCAAGGGTAGGTACCTGCATTAAAACCAGTCCTAGGGCACTGAAACTGTCAGAGTAAAGTACCAAGGTCGTTACTATCTATGCCAAAGTTGCATTATTTATGAAGACTCTCTCTATTCCTTCTCTTCATCAGAGGGTTTCAGCAATATGAAGTTTGTTAGCATCTGGGAAAATTGTGCATGGGTATGGATCTGTATGGGCAGTCTTTGTCAAATTCTGGCCAAAAAGGGGGAGAAAGCTAGGGACTCAGGCGAGACTCAGGTGAAAGCAACAGACGGCAATGTCCAGCAAGACTCAGGAGAAAGCAACATGATCCATAAGTAAGTGACTTTGGTTGTGTCTTGTGTTCTGAGTTAAGAGGATAGTTGTGACTTGTGATCTGAGTTACATGATCACAAGTAATAATCTGGAGAAAAGAAATCCTCTTGGGGCATCGATGGAGTGGAGTTGCTCACAGTTGACGACAGAGGTGTGTTGTTTGCTCAAAGGACATCAGCCTCTACAAAAGAAGATGTTAGACAAGATGTTGTAACATCTCAACTGTGTTGTGACCTGGTCCCAAAATACAACTTGCACTTATTTGTTTTAGCCAAAATTTGCCAAAGGGGGAGATTGTAAGTGCCCTGGCTGGAGAGTTGGCTTCATTTGTAAAACAAATAAGAAAGCAAGTTTACCCAGATCCCCTCTGTTGTTTTAATATGTGGTGTTGAAGAAGTTCAACATCTGGACCAACATGTTATGTAAGATGTCACAACATCAGCATGTGACATCGCGCCTGAAACTAAGTACTGTTTAAGTAACTATGCTATATGTTGAATGCTTGTAACAGCTGTGACTTATAACCTAACTATTCTAAGTGATCTAGGTTATTTGTTGTGTTGAAAAAGTTCAACATCTAGGAAAACATGTTAGATGTAATGTCATGACATCTGACTTGACATCACGACAACAGAATTGATAATTCAGTTACAGTTCTGGTACTTAAATACTCTGAGAATATATGAGGCGTTTCTTGTGGAGAATCTGAAGATCAATCAAGAATCAATCAGAATATTTGAAGAAAATACTGTTTCTAAATATGGAGATATTTTAGGAACTAGAAGATTGAAGACCTTGATTATAGGAGAAGTTTGCTGCTGAGTTGTAACAGCAAGGAGAAAAACTTGTTGAGTTAGGTAATAGGTTATAAATAGCAGATTGTAACCTAGGGCTTAAGTGACACACACAATGTAACATTAGAAGGTGGTTTTAGGTAAACCTGTCGGTCTGTGGCAAGGTTACCATGTATGTAACTCGAAACCTGTAGGTAAGAGTTTGAGTGTTCTTGGATGAAGCTGTGAAGCAAGTCTAAGTATTTCTGCATTACTTCATATTCATTGTAATGTAGGAAACCAAGTGGGAGGGCACTGCTTCTTGAGTAGGAGTAAGACTTCTGTTGTTGCGACAATAGGAATGGAAACTGGTAGGTTTCTATCTAGGAGTTCCTAGGTATAGGTTGCACTGGGTAGATGATTAAGTGAAGGATGGGAACTTGTGAAGTTTAGTCCTGAATTAATATTGCTAATAGTGGATCTTCTTCCTGGCTTGGTATGCCCCCAGAGTAGGTGTATTACACCGAACTGGGTCAACAACTGATTTGTGTTTTTACCTTCAATACTTTATAATTCTGTCTGTTATACAACAAGGTAAAACTGTAATGTTGAAACAGATGATGTCTCAGAACATGTTAAGACATCATGTTGATATCTGTGCAGGAGATACAGAACTGTGAAGATTGCTTGCTCTCTGTTGATCATGGACAGAACTAGGTATATCGTGTGATCTATCCTCTGCACCTTCAAAGTGTATCTGGTACAGCTTGGATAAAATTGTGTGAATGTTACAGATGATGTCAAAAGAGATGAATGGATATCCTGCTGGTTTGTGTGCATGATAAACAGAACTAAGGGGTTTGTTTGCTTCATGGTATGTGATAGATGATGTTGCAACCAATGTTGAGACATCAGGCTATGAATGGATAGTTTACAAACCAAAGCTATTTGTTCGAGAACTGCAGATATGGCAACCTCTATGCTTCTGTTATACTGAATCACAAAAATTGGGTATCTACCTTGCAGTGTATGTATTATGTCATATCAGATGTCTAGACATTGAGTATAACATCTGAAGACTGGCATACACCAGAATTTCAATATCGGGTCACAACAGTAACATTATCGGTGGTTTTGGGCATGAACTTACACACTTATCATGTTTTGGTGCATATTTAGTATATGAAATTTGAAAATGCATATGCAGAGAAAGTATTTCCATTTTTAAATTTACGGAATAAATGCAAGAGAAAGACAAGGATCTTAATTGAAAACAAAATATAACTTTTATTAATTGCAAATATTGTCTGAAACAAAATGGGGAACCCTTACAAGAAACCCCTATGTCTCGGGCTTAACATAGGTTCTTTCAAAAACATGAAAAATTACTTAGGAAAGAAAAAGATCTCGGGAATCTCCACGGCAATCCATCTTTTAAGTTCTTCTCCTGGGGGCGCATTCTCAGATGAAGTCAGTTGCCTTTTTGGTGTTGACTTTGTTGGATATCATTGCCACGTGTCTTATAACACCCCAAGCAACTTTCGGGATTATCGACTGACCCCACAAACTAACACGGGTCTTTTCAACGTATTTTATCCTCACTCACACGCTTTCCGGGAAAATTCCCAAAAGGTCACCCATCCCAGAATTTCTCCAAGTCAAGCATGCTTAACTATGGAGTTCTTATGAATGAGCTACCGAAAAGAAGATGCATCTTGTTGGTATAGGTAGTACCAATTAATCCTTATATGCCTTCCTTCAATCATGCAGTCCCATACCTGCATAGCCTTAAGATCCCTCTAATTCTGATGTGGCGACCACCTTTTCCCTCTTAGGCCTCAGGTGTTACATGTGATGCAACCACTCCTCGCCATTTTCGGCCTCGAGTGTTACATGCCCACCAGCTTCCGCATGGTTCATCCTCGAACCACATCATACTGGGAGAGGTATGGCTCTGATACCATTTATAACGCCCCAGGAAACTTTCGGGATTATCGACTGACCCCACAAACCAACACGGCTCTTTTCAGCATATTTTATCCTCACTCACACGCTTTATGGGAAACTTCCCAGAAGGTCACCCATTCCAGAATTGATCCAAGTCAAGCATGCTTAACTATGAAGTTCTTATGAATGAGATACCGAAACGAAGATGCATCTTGTTGGTATAGGTAGTACCAATTAATCCTTATATGCCTTCCTTCAACCATGCAGTCCCATACCTGCATAGCCTCAAGATCCCTCTCATTCCGATGTGGCGACCACCTTTGCCCTCTTAGGCCTCAGGTGTTACATGCGGTGCAACCACTCCTCTCCATTTTCGGCCTTGAGTGTTACATGTCTGCCATGCTCTGTTCCTTTGTTGATAAAAGTTTCTTAGATTGGAGGAAAATGTGTTTACCCTTCAGAGTAGCTACATATGTTTCTTCAGGGTATAGCCCGAACAGGACTATCCCCTGGTCCACTAGCTTTTGTAGCATTCTTTCGAAGGCTTCATTATGTTCCAACAAGAACCTACATTCGAACAGCTATTCCTCCAACAAGTTAATTGGGGTTTTTCCTATCTGATTACCCCAAAGTCAGTGACTACTTCAATTGCATTTATCGTCGACCCATCATGTGGAGGCATAGGGTTTGATTTGATGTTGGGCTTCTCAAAAGTGATGTCTTGAGATTCTAGCAAGTCCTGCACTTTATGTTTAAATGCCCGGCATTGTTTTATGGTGTGCCTTGGAGAGTTAGCATGGTATTCGCATATGGTGTCGACATTGTACCTTCGTGGAAGTGGCCCGACTGGAGGAGCTAGAGGCTTGATTTCCACCAAGGTTGCCTTAACTAGCTGTTGTAATAACTGGCTAGGTGGCATAGGGAGCGAATCAAATTTTCTTTACGGCCTTCTAAATCTCTCTTGTTGTTGTTCTTGTGGGATCACTAATGGTTGTGGTGTCCTTGGTCGTGAGGCTACTGCATTAATTTCTCCCTCTTTTCCTTTGGGGTAGTTTGAAGCAGGCCTTCTTGAATGGTAGGAAGCATTTGATGGTCCCCCTGATATCTTCCCACTCTTTAATCCAATATCGATTCTTTCTCTGATAGTCATTAGATCTGAGAATCCCAAAGAAACATTTCCAACCATCTTCTCATAATAAAGCCCTTGCAAAGTTCCCATGAACATATCTACTAATTCTTTTTCTAGCAGTGGTGGTTGCACACGGGATGCCATCGTCCTCCATCCCTGAGCATATTCTTTGAAGGACTCTTCTTTCTTCTGGGACAGATTCTGGAGTTGCATGCGGGTAGGCGCCATGTCCAGGTTATATTTGTAATGTTTTAGGAAAGCATTGGCGAGATCTGCCCATGTTCGAATGTGTGTTCGCTTCAATTGCATATACCAGTTTAAAGATGCTCCACTCAAGCTATCTTGAAAATAGTGAATCATCAGCTTCTGATCATGGGCGTGGGCATGCATCTTCCTGCAATACATGCGCAGATGATTTCTTGGACAAGTGAGCCCCTTGTATTTTCCAAAGTCAGGTACTTCAAACTTTGGTGGAATCACCACATCAGGAACTAGGCCCATTTCGAGAGCGTCTACTTCGAAAGCATCAACACCCTCCACGGCTTTTAATCTTTCCTCCAGAGCTTTGTACTGATTCATTACCCCAGTGGATTATCAACAACATGAGTACCAGTCGTCTTTAAAGGTGCCTGGTTGGCATCCTTTGGGTTGTGATCTCCGTATTGTATGTCTAAGTAGTTGTCTGTATTGTTGACTGGAGTTTGTAGGGTATGTGATGCCCCTGCTTTTGATGGTGGTGGGAAAAACCCTTCAGTCTCAGATTCTTTGGTCTCTTTTTGGGCCATGACGGACTTTTGGGGTCCTGCTTCTGGCTCTTTTCTTAGTTGGTGACTGCTTGATGCACCAATCCTTTGGGCTACTTCTTCGAAAGCTACCATGGGAATCTGATCTTACCTGTCAATAATGTTTCTCAAAGCTAGGAGAACTTGACTCAAATCTCCTTTCATTGAACTTACACCCCCATTACTTGGTCGAGGTCCTCTTTGAATGCAGCCTGAGTCTCCTCGATTTTCTCTATTGCTTTTTTGTTGGTAGGCCCTGGTTTGATATGGAGGCCAAGGAGGTGGAGATCTTCTTCTACCAATGGTTTACTGGAGAGATTTTTTTTATATAAAAAAATGAGTTTCGATATGATATGCAGGTGTTTATGAATGCATGCATGCGAATGAATATGCTTGAATATGAGCGGGGTTAAATGTCTTATTCACTTGGGTATATGCTTCTTCCTTTTTTATTCGGTGATTAGCTTAAAAATAGATACACAAACGAGATGTGGAAACAAAATGCCTTTATTGAAGGTAACATAATTCAGATATTGAAAAATATTACAATCTTAAACCAAAACTTTAATTGCGTGAAATCAAGCAAAGGGAAATAAGTCTTCTAGGTGCGCTTGCGAGCGTCTGCTCTTGAAACCATTCCCCATTGCTGGATAAATCTTGCGAAAGTCTTCACACATTATTTCCCTTTTGTGGCTTTGATTTCAGACGTGTTTGGCATATTGATGCGGACAAGTTATTACCTTTGGTATCCATTTTTAAAGACAGTCACTGAGATCTTGATTTTATTATTTTTTGTACCCTATGAATAAGACAAAGAAATGGGTGACGAATATATGAAATGTATGAATACATAGATGTAGGGTTGAGTGATGGGATTTTTGTGATAAGTACCCCTATAAGGTAGGGATGTATGGTTCAGTGACGGGGTTTTTGTGATAAGTACCCTTAGAAGGTAGGCTCCTTAATTTTGACCTACGGTTGGTTTACCTTCCCAAAAGATGGCTTCCTTAAGGGTGTCATGTATAACACCAGAGGGAAAAGGCACAAGGGCCTCCCTTAGGTGGAGCCTCTTTACGGACCGAAACTTTCGTCTCAAAGTCGTGAAAGGTCTCGTGATGAGATTTTAGGTTAAGGTCGTTACAAAGAGTCATGGGTGTCCTTCCAAAGTCCTACTCGTCAAGAGGATATCTCTCGATAAGTATTCCTTTTTCGGAATTCCACCGACTCTAGGCGAAGTCGTCACATAAACTCGCAGGGATGATGTACCACTTAAGCTAATAGATGAACCTTCTTTCTAAGGGTTATATGAGAATATTTTGAGAAATAAAAAAATCCCGCCAAGCAGTATATATGATGATAAACAATAGACAATAATTAATGAGTAAATGAAAGCAATAAATAAATAAATCAATAATAACCCCAAAGCAAAAAACCTTAAAACCTAAAGTTGAAGTCCCCAGTAGAGTCGCCAACTGTTGCGACTGACTCTTTAACCAGAGTCACCACTATTAGTTTTTATCCTAGGGAAGGGAATCTAACAGAAAACCCTAATTCGCAGACAGAGATTCTAGGTTTCGGACTTCTTTAGACGAAAGGAAGGTGTTAGGCACCTTTCATTTACCCTGTTCACAAGGATACTAGGTTTTAGGTTGGAGTTGGGAAACAGGATTTAAATTTTATTAGGGGAAAGGGTTTTAAATTTTAATAGAGGAAAGGGTTTAAATTTTTTATATGAGAACTCGCTACGATTTTTGATCGTATGCCTACGTATCCTCTTATGAGGAATCAGAGTCCCAATTCGTAGTTCGTATGGGTTTGTGGTTTTTAGGGGTCACAAACGTACTTTGAATCACCTTGCATTTTGGCCGGGAGTAGTGATTGCGGAGATATTGACTAAATGTGCGGTAAGTCAAAATCTGTTTGAAACCCTTTTGCAAAAAAACCATTGATTAGATTAGTTAATTGCGAAATAATAGTTTGTTGTTTGTTGCGTGTTTTTTAATCGTATTAACTGCAAAAAAAACTCTTGTTAATGCATGATTAAAAAATATTTGATGCAAATAATATAAGAAAATAATATGCATTTTGAATAAGATAGTTATTTACATGATAATAAATAATAATAATAATAATAAAATCAATGTTGATAATAATAATAATTATTATTATAAATAAATAATATATATATATATATATATATATATATATATATATATATATATATATATATATATATATATATATATATATATATATATATAAAATAGAAAGAATATATGAATTATAAAAAAAAGAAAATAAATTATTTAAATTCAGGGGGGGTGCAATCTTAAGTTAAGGAGTAAAACAGGGGGTGTTAATAAGTATTATGGGCTGGGTGCAAATATGAGTTCAGGACAGGGGTGAAATTTGTTGTTCGTTTTAGTAAAATAGCATAATGGGGGTGTGCTAAAAGGAAACGGGCTTAGGCCCAAATGTGAATTGGAGAGGGACAGGTTAGTTGCATGAGGTGAGGTGCATGGAAGTTATGATGGACTTGGCCTAACGGTCGTCCGATAGCGATCACACAGATGAAATTGAGAGAGTATGATAATACTGTGTATGCGCGCGTATGGGATTGTTACAGATTCTACAATATTTTTGTTTCATTTTCATTATTACATCATTTTGTTTTCAACCCACAATCTTCCGCTCTCTCATGAACAACAAGCCCTCTTTCACCTTCTTTTAAAACCCTAAGATAAAATCGGCGCCGCCTCATTGAGTTCCCCACCCTTTCCTATTGTAAATCCGATAGCTCCTAATCAATCAACTGTATCAAAACAACAACAAAAAAGCTAAGAATTTTACCCCCTTTTGCGGTTATTGTTCTCTGATTTCACGCCTCCGATCCACTAATCTTTCTTCTTCTCCTTGATTGCAAGTTTTGAAGGTGGTGGAGACAGTAACGGCGGCGATGATAGTAATTAGGATTTCAGATGTTGAAACCCTAATCGCTCCTTGATTCGTCTTCAGCAGCAAAATGGTCTCTACTTCAACCTCTATTCTTCCGATTTTCTTTGCAATTCTGTCTTTTGGGTTTCAAGTTCTCCTCCCCCAATCGTATTTTGTAGTTTGTATTTATAGGGTTGATTTTAGATTATTGTTATGAGATTAGTCATCTTAGATTAGGGATTTCAGAGAAATTAGGGATTTGTATTTTCAGTAATTGATTTAGTTTTGTAATGTTTTTAGATGAAGATTTGGATTCTGTACAACTGTAATCGTAATTGATTCTGTATATTATAATTCAGATTGGATTTGGAACTTTTCTGGGCTTTTGATTCTGTTGTTTTTTTTAGATAAGATTTGATTTAGTGTTATTTGGTTTGCAATAAAAATTAGGTTTTAGATTTGATTGATTCCAACAGTAAATGTTATTGACGCAAAAACGTGCATAATCTTTGGTTAATTTACACAGTAATTGTTTTGGATTTGGGCCAGCGCGTTACTTAATTATTTTACTGTTCAACTTGCATTTTCTTTTCAATACAAATTGGGCCTAACTTTGATCCAACAAATCTTTTTTTCCAAAACAACAATTCTTAATAAATAAAATTTAATGATTAATGAAAACATTATTATAGTGGAAAAGTATAACAGTAGTAAAAATATATCACGTTCTCTTAAAGAAGTATATATTATTTATTATATTTTTTTAATTAAAATAATAATAACAAACAGTTTTAGTAATAATGTTTCTTTTTGACATGAGACAGCAAAATCCTAAAAAGACAAATGGGTCGACTTACAAAACCTTATTGGGCCTGTTATTTGTAACTACACCTCCTATTACCATATACCCCCCAAAAGAAATGGACCAACTGAAATGGACTATTATATTGCAATCTCACCTCCTATTTTTACTAAAATCAACTTAACCTAAATAAGCTTATGCAATTTAAACTTAAGTGGGCTTAACCTCTCTTTTACTAACAACTATTTAATAATTTAGAACTTTATAGTTACTCGAATAATTTTTATTTTCGAATCGCATGGGCCATTGGCCAACATGCCTCGCGAACGGGTAAATGGGTCTTTCTGATTTAAAAAGCCTCATTTTCCCAAATTAAAATACACCACATAACCGTCTTGGATAAAGATGGGCCACAGATACTGTTGTACCATCTTTAATTAAACATTCTTTCTATTTTAATCTTGAAAAAATAAAATCATTGAGGTAGGACAAATTTAAGGTACGACAATATGTTGTAAGTAAAAGAGTTGCTAGACAGTCACTGTTGAAGACTGCAGCTAGCAGATGGCAAGAAGACCTCGTCAGATGTTATCTTTCAGTTGTGCATTTAAAGACAAGTTGATTTTATACTTTCTGATATTCGAATTGTGCTTATATACAATTTTAGATTCTTGTCTTTTCAGCTTTTGTATGTTTCTAAGTACCATTTATAGCATCATTGTATATTATTCTAGACGTATATATATGAGGTGTTACAGTTGTACCACCCTTCTAAAACCCCACGAATAAATAACAAATAGGTCAAAGTAATTCACCATTCAAGGGTGTCACATCTTCATATAAAAAATCATAATAAAACATTATGCTCCGTAACACGGGTTTTCATGATTTTAAACACATATTCCTTTAAGAATAACATTGTTAAATCAACACATTATAGTAGAAATAATATTTCAAAATATCTTTATTAGTACTTCACCATCAAATACCATCTCTCAACATCGTTAATGAATTTACACTCCAAAGCATCTTAAAACAAAATGAATGTTCTCAAACAACATGACATAAAGAACATATAGTTCAAATTGATCGATTCCAAAACTCCGATGTTACATATCAGAGCAAGACTCTCTTATTCAATGGAAAGTAAATAAACGCACTCTGGAGCTATCCTCTAAGCTTCAACAAACTATTCCTGATCACCTGCAAGTTACCCAGGGATAGAGGAAACATTTCCAAGTAGAAAGGGTGAGTAAATCATAATCATTATAAAAAACATAAGAAATAAATATAGTAGACATGCACATAGGCAAGACATCACACATCAGCAAACCTCATGGCAAAAACCCGCACCATCACAACATCATCAATACATAATAACATATTATCATAAAACCATTTATCAATAAGCATCATTTAATAAAATCATTATGCAATATCTCTTATAATATAATGCAACATCATAGAATCTTGGATGTGGTACCAAAACTTTAATGATTACTTAGTCATTGTTTTCTCCAAAGATCTCCACTAATAAGATCAATTCCCACTTGGAACCAAAGTACTTCATAATATTCCACTAAATTCACACTATGGGATTGATGCCTTCATTGGACTATCGTCCTATCATCATCACTAGACCGAGGTCCTAATAACATCACTGGACCGAAGTCCTAAACTATGCCATGAATGCATGGTGGGCACCAACATAATAAATACGACCACGACTAGTCAAAATGCATCACCATTCATGAATTCATCACAACATCATCATATCGTCAAAATACACAAAGCATCATCATATCATCATAATACACAAAGCATCATCATATCATCACCCTTCATTGTAATCCAACACAGGGACACCTAGATTTATCATAGGCTAAGTATTGGGAATATACCCCCTACTACTCATTTTATTCCACCTAAGTAAGGTTCCTTGCGTTAGCTATCTAACTCTTTGAACAACACCTCAAACCGAGTTCTAAAACTCAAGTTACGGCTCTTTGAAAAATCCTACTTCTATTCATCGCATATAGCTCGCCCCGCGACGTGGGAGCGACAACATACTAACTCCATTTTGGACTTCATTTCCTGGAAAGGCATCTTGCTTGCTTGATGATATGTCTCTCGCGCCAGTATCGCCCGCTGACAGTGCAACAAAACACTCTAGTAATGTTCCTCTTCTCTGCCTTTCATAACTTCGTGTTTCGCCCAGAGACTCCCAAGCGACAACACCATCACCCGATGATAATCCTCACCGCCCGATGACGCATAGCAGATAGCAATTTCCTGTTGCGATTTCATTGCACCAGTCTTATTTCTGTCTGATTTTTCCAGATTTCATGTCTCCTAACATCAGTATTTCCTATGGTTTCATCATATAACAACAACCTAAAATACCATACATAATATACATCAATTCTTTACAATTACATGCCACAATTTCACCAACTCATCATTAAATACCACATAATCATCATCACCCAAATCCTAACACAAACCTACAATCATCTAAACCTTAGATCAATTATAATAACAATTATAAACACCCATTACCTTAGATTATAGCATCAAATTTATTCCCCTTGGTGTTCTATCACAAATCCTCTTGCCCTGGCTTCTTCCAAATCTTACCATTGCTTAGAATGATCATTAAAAACTCCCAAACCTTCCATATACCAAACTTACCACTTAGACCCCTAATATGGTCTTCCACCATTGTCCTCACTTATTCTTCCCAAATGACTAATTTTCCCTTATCACCTCTTAATACCAATATTACTCTATTTTACTAGTTAAAATAATTTTAACCAATTATTCTAATTATTCTAAATTATCCAAAATCTTCTTAATTCCCAATAATCCCTATAACACATTGTAGCGGTAGAAATGTTTAAGACTAAGCCATTGGATTGAATTGACTCATACATATCAAAATAAAAATCTCCACCATGCTTTATTGTTTCCGAGGGAATGGGAAAAGAGCGAATAACCCAAAAGAAGGTATAAAGATTCTAGGTAAGGGGGTTGGTTATGCAAAGGGAAGATATTAGAACCCTAAACATATATGGTACATGTAGTTCTTCTTCGAAAATTTTAAAACACATGTGTGTTGGTTAATTTCATGAGATAAGACATCATCGTCATTGTCCATGTGGAAAACATACTTACTACCCACAATTATGAGAAAGGAGAATTTGCATCATCTCAAATTGGAGGATATGACTTGGATTTTAAAATCAACAATGCCTCACTCAACACCCAAGTGGAAAATATCTCTCTTCACTACATATTATAGAAGTATAGTTGTTTGCATCACTACAAGGATTGACAACAGTCCAATCTTTTGAGAATTTAAAAAAAAAAAGCCAAAATGGAAAAATAGTTTGAATGAGATTTATTGACTTTTAGTCTTCTCACAAAAATGTCAAAGTATTATTAAGTTGATTGAAATTTGTTTAAGAAATAATTTTTGAAAATGCATGGACATGAGTCCAAGTTTATTATGAAAGTGGTTCAAGTTTTAAAACAAGAAGAGTATTCAAAAGGAGAGAGAAGATTTTTGAAATTAAAGAAGATAGGAGGAGATGCAGGGACTATCCTAAAGTATAAAGGTAAAAGCTAGGGAAAAGGACCATCTAACCAACAAGAAGCCAACATTTAACACAATGAGTCAATGTAGAATTCCCATCCTTTGGGTTTGAAACCAAGCAAACAATTAATAAATATCTTAAGAATATCAAGCTTCAATTTGCATTAAATCTTCATAAAAAAAATTGGGCAGAGTAACAACTGTATACTGCTGAATTCTAGATTACAAACAAAGCATATAACCACAATAACCTGCACACAAAACAAACAAACAACCCAATGTCTTAGGGTAAACCCCAAGAACTCCAGACAAAATAAGAATCAAGGTCACAAGATCTTAAATTATGCCACAACTTCTAATCCTAAGTCCAAGAAGTCAATAACTCCAAAATGCCAAGGATAATAACCAAATAGCCTAAGTAACATTAAAGTTTTTTAGGGTTTAAGTTGGTTATTAGGTATCTTCAAAAAGAAAATGAAAAAAAGCTCAAGTGAGCAAAATAAAAAGACATAAAAGTAAATGCCCAAGTGAGAAAAGATGAAAAATAGAATGAAATGTAAATGCTAAAGTAAATGGTACATAAAGTAAAAGTATAACATAAAAACATAAAATAAAGTCAATTATTAAGAATTAGTGGTTAGTTGGATGGCCATGTTGAAACTTGCATTTGGAACTCATTAGAGGATTGGTAGAACCAAATCCTCTCAACAACAAGTTGCATTTGCTTTTTGTCAAATATATCATCTATTTAAGAATCTCAAAGTAACACTTAATGATCAATGATGTTTAAGTGATTCACCTCTACCAAAACTGATGAAGTTCCATTAAAGGATTGGTAGAACCACAGCCTCCTAATAATAGATCTCAAGGTTATTGGATCAAATGGTTCAAATTAACATACTTGGGCTTGCAAACATAGGTTTGACCCACGAATGATCATTTTCTCAAATCGGGACAAAATTTAGCGCTATGTTAAGCAATTGTAAGTGGACTTATATAGAAGTCACACCTATTTTGAGGTCGGTCAATAGCAATCTATGCACCTTATATTGTGAGACATGATATGTAAATCATGCTTCAATAACATTTGGTACAATAAGAATGGGATAAGATGAAGAAGGAAGGGGAAATGAATAAACCACATTTGAACCAAATATTTAATCAAACTATTATTAAAATCATTCATCCATTTTTATGGAGTTAGACTCAACACCATGGATCTAATGATGTTAACAAAGTTCATGATCAACATTTCAATCCAAGATCATCCAGAATATTGTACAAAAATAAAATTGTATAAAAAATAAAAGAAATATGGTTTTTTAAAATGATTATAAAATGGAAAAAAGAGAGAGAAAAATAATAATTATATTCAAATTAATCAAGAAAAAATAAGTAAGACCATAGAAAAATCAGAAATGAACTCAAATATTTTTATAAAATTCTTGGTAATTTTTTTAAGTCAGAAACTATTTTTAAAATTAAAAGAAATAGGTAAAAATAAACCAAAAATGATGAAAAATAGTAAAGTCAGAAACAAAAAATAAATGAGGTCACCAATATTTGTCACAATGTCATTGGATCCTTCCTTATTTTTTCAGAATTTAAAAATGAATAAAATTATTTTTAAACATTTAAAATAATTCAAATAAAGTGAAAAATTATAAAAAATATCAAAACACAAAATAAAATTGGGAAAAATTATAAATCAGAAGGAGAAAAATCAAAAGCATTTTCCATAAATGTTTTAGATTTTTTGGAGTTAAAGTGAATTTTCTATGAATTTTTGAAATTTAAAACAAATAAATATAAAAATCAGAAATAAAAAATAAAGTAAAAAATATGTGAACCATTAGATGAGAGTTAAAACCCGTTAGTAATCAAATCCAAGGGATCTGGCGCGCTGTGCATATCATAGTCATTACTGAATAAAACACTGAATCAGTTATAAAAAATCAGAAATTCAAAAAATCCAAATGATGTTGTTTCGTTGGTTGAAGGATGACACGTTGGTCATCTTCAACCTCCAGCCAGTCTCAAAACCAGGTTGCTCAAACTGTAAAATTAGAGCTCGAGAACGGTGTTGTTGTACCCCAATTTTTGCCCCTAAGAGTCCCCTGTCATATCATACCCTCACAATGCAACAAGATCACATTAGGGTTGGTTCTTCCTCTTTTTCTATCTCCTATCTTTAAGTTTGATCTTGAGGAATCTCTAAGCACCTTAGTTGTTTATTTTGTATATGTGTTGTTGACTAACTTCTAATCAAAATACAGAGAAAAAAATATTTGTCTGTCTTTGCATATTTGTGTTTTGTAGGTACCAAGTCAAAACATGTGACAAATAAGGTTTTACGATATTATTTCCCTAAAATCTCTATTTGTAAAGAAAAAGAGTTAAAAAATTTCAATTTTTTTACTGTACAATCAATTGCTCCTAGAGTGCAATCAATTTCACAAAGTGCATTTTGTGCAATTTTTGAAAAAATACACTGCAAATCGATTTGCACTGTAGTGCAATCGATTTGCACAGAGTGAAAATTTTTAAAAAAAAATCAACAATTTTAAGCTTGTCAAATTTTGGCTCCAATTTTTCTTTATTTTTTTGAAAGATATATCATTAATTCAAATTTTAGTGCCAATCTTTCATTTTTAAGAAGAATTATCATTAGTTCAAATTTTGGCTCTAATTTTTGAAAGAATTATCATTAATTCAAAATTTGGCTCCAAGAATCAATTACTAAATTACCACTAATCCCAATCCTAAACTCTATAAATAGAGCCCTCATTTCATTCAAATTTCAAGCTTTTGATAGCCAAATCCACCTTGCTAAAAAAATCTCTCAATTCTCTCCATCTACCAAATTCACTCAAAGCTCCATTTTCAAGAAAAAGTTAGTAAGCTTTGCATTGAAGCTTACTAATCTTTGAGCTAAACCTTCATCCAAACACTTTTTCTTCATCAATTCTCTACATCCAAACTTGGTCAATTGATTCTTGTGGTTGAATTGAAGCAAACTCTTGAAGTTGTTTTGATAATTCTCTAGATCTTCCTTTGATAAGTTGGATACTTCATCTTTCACAATGTGATCTCATGTTGATCTTTGGGTTTGATTCATTGAGCATTGTTTTGTGATTCCAATGGTGTTATTTTCTCATAATTTTATGGAATTTGCATGCTCAATTGGATCCATGATCATAAGGTATTTGATGGAAAGTTTAAACAAGAATTTGGCCTTTTAAAATGCTGTTTTGCTGTCTGTAACAGCATGCAATCGATTTCTGTAATAGTGCAATCAATTGCACTAAGTGAATTTCGCGCACATTTTTGAAAATTTTACTGTGTAAATCGATTTACACTTTAGTGCAATCGATTTGCACAGAACCAGAATGCATTTTTTTGCCTTGCTTTGGGGCAGCTTTGATCAAAAATTCTTTTTCTACTCACTCCTTTTGATTGTTAGTTTGGATTGCAATTTTAAATGTCCAATTTCTCTTTAAATTCAATGGACTTTGTGATGTAGATGAAGTTGGATAAATGTTCATCAATTCAAATCTACCCAAGAGTGAATTATTTAATTCATTTTTTGGTGCTTTGGATTAATGATATGTTTAGCGCTTTAATCCATCTAGAGGAGTGATTGAATTTAAAGATGAAAGAAATTTAAAGTAGTGACCCAAATTAGCTTATCATTCCCCTCCCTCTTCATCTTATCCCTTTATTTTTTAATTGAGCTACATGTTAAGGGATGATTATCTCTATATCATTTATCCAAACATGAAGTACATAGATTGCTATTGATCGGCCTCAAAATAGGTGCGACTTCTACATAGTCCACTTACGATTGCTTAACATAGCGCTAAATTTTGTCCTGATTTGAATAAATGATCATTCGTGGCCCAAACATATGTTTGCAAGCCCAAGCATGTTAATTTGATCTCTTGGATCCAATAACCTTGAGATTCATTGTGTAGAGGCTTTGGTTCTACCAATCCTCTAATGGATCTACATCATTTTTGGTCAATGCGGATCACTTAAACATCGTTGATCATTAAATTTTACTTTTGAGGATTCCAAAATGGATGATATACTTGACAAAAAGAAAATGCAACTTGTTGTGTGGAGGCTTTGGTTCTACCAATCCTCTAATGAGTTCTAAATTCTAGTTTCAAGATGGTCATCCAACTAACCACTAATTTCTAACAATTGACTTTACTTTATGTTTTTATTTTTATGCTTTATGTACCATTTACTTTTAGCATTTACATTTCATGCTATTTTCATCTTTGCTCACTTGAGTATTTACTTTTATGTCATTTTTATTTTTCTCACTTGAGCTTTTATTTTCCTTTTAAAGACACTTAATAATCAACATGAACTATAAAAAAATTTAATGATACTTGGACTATTTGGTTACTATCCTTGGCATTATGGAGTATTAGACTTCTTGGATTTAGGATTAGAGACTTTGACCTATGTTGGAGACCTTGTGGCCTTAATTGATATTTTGTATGGAGCTCTTGAGGTTTACCTAAAGACATTGGGTTGTTTGTTTGTTTTTGTGTGCAGGTTATTGTGATTACATACTTTGTTTGTAATCTGGAATTCACCTGTATACAGCCGTTACTCTGCCCAATTTTTGCAAAGACTTAATACACTTGAAGTTTGGTTCTCTCAAGAGGTCTAGTATCTTTTCTTGCTTAGTTTCAATCCAAAGAATTGTAATTCTATATTGACTCATAATGTCAAGTATTGGCTTCTTGTTAGTTAGATGGTTCTTCTCCTTATCTTTTACCTTATGCTTTAGGATAATCCCTTCATCTCCTCCCATCTTCTTTAATTTCAAAAATCTTCTCCCTCCTTTTGTAAAATCTTCTTGTTTTTTTTTAAACTTGAACCACTTTCATAATAAACTTGGACTTATGTCCATGCATTTTCAGAATATTTTCATAAATAAACTTCAATCAACTTAATAATACCTTGACATTTTTTTGTGAGAAGACTAAAAGTCAATCAATCTCATTTCAAACCATTTTTTCCACTTTGGCTTTTATTTTAAAACTTGTTTCTCAAAAGATTAGACTCTTTTCAATCCTTGTAGTGATGCAAATAACTATACTTCTACAATATGTAGTGAAGTGAGATATTTTCCATTTGGATGTTGAGTGAGGCATTATTGGTTTTAAAATCCAAGCCATATCTCCACTTTGAGATGATGCAAATTGTCCTTTCTCATGATTATGGGTAGTAAGTATGTTTTCCACACGGACAATGATGATTATGTCTTATCTCATAAAATTAACCAACACACTTGTGTTTTAAATTTTTTAAAGGTGAACTACGTGTACCCTGATCCCCTATTGCACGAAAGGTGGTACGTAGACACTAAAGGTTCGCAATCGCGGCGGGTGCAAAAATCATAAAAAATATATTTCTTTTCTCACCTCCACCATCTATTTTACATACAACATTTTATAGCCAAAATATACAGATTTTACAAAGAGGTTCATGCGGAGTACCATAGATGTTTAGGGTGATAATACATTCCATTTGCATAACCAACCCCCTTACCTAGAATCTTTCCCCCTCTTTTTGGTTTATTCTCTCTTTTCCCATTCCTTTGGAAACAATAAAGCGCGGTGGCGATTTTTATTTTGATTTGTACAAGTTTAGTTAATCCAATGGCTTAGTCTTAAACATTTCTACCGCTACAGGTACCATTCGCTTCGTCTCATCAAGACGAAGACAAATACACCTTCGCAAAAAATTTATATAAATTGTAGCTCAAACAATTTAGAAGAGAAGTTTTGAAAAGGGATTTGAAGTTTCATGGTCAAAATGTGCTTCCAGTTAAAAACAAGTGTTGTGACTAGAACCAAGATGATGAGAGCTTCACAATAGTATAAAAGTTTGAGAGAATTGGTGAAGGAATCTACCTATTGAAGTTAAGTTGAAAAGCTCTGAAACTGGACTTGGCTAGCACGATCCAGGGAGTTTTAGAGCTTAATTCTTCTTCTGTTAGCTTCAGTGAGGATCAAGAAAGGTGAATTGACAAAGAAAATGATTGGGAAATGCTATAAGAGGAAATTCGAATTTGCAGAAAATTGAGTTCAAGATGAAGTTTGGCAGGGTGATTCTGGAACTCTAAGCTTGAGGAAATGAATGAGGAATGACCCTCTATTTATAGGGAATAAAATGCAATGCTCGAGCGTGAGAAATGATGAAGTTTGGAGGGAAATCGTGTGAAGTTGCAAACAAGAAAAGTGTGACTTCTATTTTGATCAAAACTCATCCAAACTTTGCATTTTAATGTGCTAATCATTTCTGGAAGTTCACTAAACATGTTTAGAAGCAAAACCGCGCAGTAATTTTTTTATTAGAGGCCAAAACAAAGATTTCAAATTCCTGACTTGGTGAAAAATTCAGTTTCAAACTTCCAAATTCAAACCAATGGCATTCTCAACTCAAGGGGTCTTAGGACATGATTCTTGAAGCTTTAGAAAGATGAGGTTACAAGCTTTGCAATGTGAAAATAATGGGAACAAATGGTTGCTTGAGCTTAAATTTGCTATGAGCCAAAGTTGGGAAAAATAAGTTGACTTTCCATACTTAGAAAATTTCTAAGTTTTTCTTCAAAAATGACTTATAATGTCTTGCATCCAAACATGGTCTTCCACTTGAAATTTGCTCTTGGAAAATAAATATGGGATGAAGTGTACCTCTTGAATGGAATTTTAAACTTGAACCATTCAAAATATCCAAAAATTGAGAGAGTTATGACTTGTTGAAGTTGGCAAAAATTCAAGAAATGACCTATAATCTTTTACATCCTTAGAGAATCTTCCATCCATTTTCAAGATTTTCACATAAAAGAAAGGTTGAAGTTAACATCTTCAAGATTATTGTGGAAAAATAACGGGCTCAATGTGATAAAAATCGATCAAGTTATGGTCATTTGAAGTCACATAAAGGAATTTGAGGGTCCATCTAGAGGACTTGTAATCTTTCTTCATCATCAAGTTTCTTCCATACAAAATTTCTTTAAAACTTTTGAAGTGATTTGTTAATAACCCTTTGAATAGAAGTATGTCTTTAGAATCACTCAAAAATACCAAAAGATGAGCAAGATATACCCATTTGAAGTTCAAAACCCTAGCTCCTAAAGCCAGAAAATGCCTTGGGGAACCTTTGCAACTTTAACCAACCTTATTGCACAAATGCTTTAGTTATGTGATTATAAGTTATTAAGGATAATGAGGAGAAACTATTGCAACCAAAACCACTTCCACATCTTGAGAATTGAAGGAGATGTGCACTTGTGGTCATCAAAATCAAAGACTTATTCAATTAAGTCAAACTTCTTCAATCAACCCTTGTATTTTTGAAATAAATCTTGACAACTTGAGGCATGACGAATCATGAAATACTTTGTCATGATATTACTTCCAAAAATATTTAATTATGAGGCTTGAATCTCAATGAAGCTTTGTTGAGGAAGGAACAAAATGAACTCATGAATCCATAGATCAATCTTGATGGAATGTATTATGCTTTCACCTACATCATCAAAAATTAGGGCAAACACTCATTGTATTTGTTAGTTAAAGGATAATTAATACAAAACATAGATGATCATAAATTACAAGCCAAGGTGCCTGGTGATTCCTCCTAGAGAAAAGATAAAGATATGGAGAAGAACCAAACCCTAATGTGTGATCTTATTGTGATTGAATTGATGTGATATGATGAAGGGGTCTTAGGGGTAAAAATTGGGGTACAACACACATGAACATCACATAACCATCATAATCATCAAAACAACAAAGATCATCACAATTACTCATCATAACAAATAAATAACTTAATTAATTTGGGGTGTTACAACTCTCCCCCACTTGAAAGAATTTTCGCCCTAAAAAGTTACCTAACGAAAACAAGATTGGATAAGGCTCTCTCATATGATCCTCACGTTCCCAAGTCCAACTTTCACCAGATGTTCCACCCTATAATACCTTCACTAAGGAGATTCCCTTGCCTCAGAATTTCTTCACTTCTCAGCATTCTTTTCTGACGGGTGAGGCTTCCTCAATCAGGTTATCTCTCACTTGTACATCATCAATTTGAATTACATGTGAAGGATCTGGAATGTATTTCCTCAACTGAGATACATGAAACATGTCATGTAGATTCACAAGCGATGGTGGTAAAGTAATCTGATAGGCCACCTCACCTATCTTCTTTGAAATCTGATATAGAACAACGAAACACAGCGTAATCTTTCTCGACTTCAAAGATCTACCAACACCAGTCACCAGAGTAAATCTTAAAAACACGTGATCATCCTTATGGAATTTGATTGCCTTCCTCCTCTTGTAATGATAACTCTTTTAAAGAATCTAAGAAGTTGTTATCCTCTCTTGGATCATCTTGATCTTGTCAGTCGTTTCCTACACAATCTTAGATTCGAGCACAGATCTCTCGCCTGACTCATACCAACACAATGGATTTCTACACCTCCTACCATACAACACTTCATACGGTTCCATACTAATACTCACATGAAAACTATTATTGTATGTAAACTCAATCAATGGAAAGTGATTATCCTAAGATCCCCCTTGTTCTAGCATACAATCCATCAACAAATCCTCCAAAGACTGAATAGTCCTCTCTGTCTGAACGTCCGTCTGCGGATGATATGCAGAACTCAACCTCAACTTAGTACCAAAAGAATTTTGCAAACCTTCCCAAAATTTCTATGTAGACCTTAGATCTCTATCTGAAACAATACTTGAAGGTATTCCATGTAGTTTCACAATCTCATTGATATACATCTCATCTAGATTCTCCATAGGATGATTGATCTTCATCGGTAAGAAATGAGTTGACTTAGTCAACCTATCCACAATCACCTAAATTGAGTCATTACCCTTAGCAGTCTTCGCCAGACCCGACACGAAATCCATAGAGACACTGTCCCATTTCCACTCTGGAATACTCAAAGGTTTCATAAGACCCATAGGCTTCTGTGTTCAATCTTCGACTTCTAACAAGTCAAACAAGCATAAACAAACTTAGTGATCTCCTTCTTCATACCAAGCCACCAAAATAACTTCTTCAAGTCTTGATACATCTTCGTAGCACCGGGATGAATACTCAACCTGCTTCAATGTCCCTCTTCGAGGATACTCTTTTTAAGTTCTGGAATATCTGGCCACACACTCTATTTTCGAACTCCATTACACCATTATTATCAATTTTAAACTCACTTCCATTATCTTGGTTAATCAAGGCCAACTGGTCAACCAACTTCAAATCATATTTCTGACCTTCTTGGATCTCTTCTATTATACCACTAGTCAGTTTCAACATTCCCAACTGTACGCTATCAGGAGTCTCTTCACATACTAAGCTCATATCTCTAAATTGTTCGATCGTCTCCAATTCTCGAACCATAAGCATTGACATGTGCAACAGATTCTACTTAATACATCGGCAACTACATTTGCTTTACATGGATGGTAATTCAAATCTAACTTATAATTCTTCAATAACTCAAGCCATCTTCTCTTCCTCATATTCAACTCCTTCTGGTCAAACAAGTATTTCATACTCTTATGATCACTAAAAACTTCAAATTTAGAGTCAAAAAGATAATGTCTCCAAATCTTCAACACAAACACCACATCTACTAGCTCTAAGTCATTCCTAGGATAATTCCTTTCAGGAATCTTCAATTTCCTAGAAGTATAAGCAACAACATGTCCATTTTTCATTAGAACACCACCAAGACCCATCTTCAATGCATCACAATACACCACAAAATCATCACTTGGGTTAGGAAAAATTAATATCGGAGTAGTCATCAACTTATTTTTCAATTCTATGAAACTTTCTTCGCATGCAACATCCCACACATAAGCTTGACCCTTTCGAGTCAACTGAGTTAATGGTAATGATAACTTAAAGAATCCTTCAATGAACCTTCGATAATAACCTGCTAAACCAAGAAAACTTCGAATCTCAATCGCAGACTTCAGAGTCTCCCATTGAAATATTGCATCAACATTAGAAGGATCTGTTGTACCCCAATTTTTGCCCCTAAGATACCTTCATCATACCATGTTGTTTCAATCTACACAAAATCACATTAGGTCTTTTGGTTCTTCTCCCTACCTTTAGCTTTGCTCTTTGAGGAGTTACCAAGCACCTTCACTTATTTTCTTTTGTGATCATAGATATTTTGCTTTGATTTTCTCTCTAATTAACAAAATGAAATATTGGTTTATTTTACTTGTTAATAATGTAGGTAAAGACAATAAGTTTTAGCAAGTTGTTTCACGGGTTCATGAGTTTATTTCCATGCCCTAGTCAATATCTTGAGTAATTCAAACCTCGCCATTGAAATTGTTTTGAAGTTGGTATGGAAGTGGTTTTGGTGTCCATGAGTCCTCATCGTCATCCTCAACAATTCCTATTCATAAAGTAAGAATATTGGCACAAAAAGTTTGTTCAAACTTGGCAAAGTTCCACCAAGCATTCTCTTGATCTAGAAGCTAGGGTTTTTGACTTCAGAGGGGCATATCTTGCTCATCTTTTGGTATTTTTGAGTGATTCCAAAAAAATTCTTATCTTCAAAGAGTCACCAACAAATCACTTCAAAAGTTTCAAGAATTTTTCATGTGGAAGAAACTTGGTGAAGAGGAAAGATTACAAGTCATCCAGATGAATTCCCAATTTTCCATGTGTGACTTCAAATGGTCATAACTTGGTCAATTTTTATCACCTTGGGCCTATTATTTTTTCATGATGATCCCAAAGATGTATATTTCATGCCTTCTTTTATGTGCAAAGTGAGAAAATGGATGGAAGTTGCCTTAAGGATGCAAGAGATTATAGGTCATTTCATGATTTTTGGCCAACTTCAACAAGTCATAACTTGCTCAATTTTTGGAGATTTTGAGTGGTTCAAATTGAAAAGTGTCATTCAAGAGGTCTACCTCATTCCATATTTTTGGGTCAAGAGCAAATTCTAAGTGGAAGGCCATGTTTGGATGCAAGAGATTATAGGTCATTTTTAAAGAAAAGTTTGAAATTTTTCTAAGTATGGAAAGTCAACTCTTTTTCTTCAACTTTGACTCCATGTAACTTTCAGCTCAAGCATCCATTTGATTCCATTCTTTTTCCATTTCAAATCTTGCAACCTCATCTTTCCAAAGCATCAAGAATTATGCCCTAAGGCCCCTTGAGGTGGAAATGCCATAGATTTGAATTTGGTAGTTTGAAACTAAATTTTGCACAAAGTCAGAATTTTGAAATCCATAATGTGACTTCTAAACATAAGATTTGTGCGTGTTTTTGATTTAAACTTGATTAGCAAACTTGCCAGAAGTGATTAGCACCCCAAAACGCAAGGTTTGGCTGAGTTTTAATGAAAATGAAGTCACACTTCACTTGTGCTCGACCCTTGCTCAATTTCCCTCCAAACTTCCTTGTTTCTTCAAATTTTCATTCCCATTCACTTCCCTATAAATAGGGGGTCATCCCCCATTCAATTTCCCAAGCTTAGAGAGCCAAGAACACCCTGCCAAAACTTCACACGAACCCACTTTTGCTGAATTCAGTTTTTGAAATTTAAGCTTCCTTTTCCAAAATTCTTTGCGTATTCATCATCCTTGAACTTCATACAAACTCTCCAGCACTTAAACCAATCAAAGCGACCCATAATCCAAGCTACAGAAGTCCAGTTTCAGAGCTTCCTACTTGAACTTCGAAAAGGTAGAATTCTCCACCAATTGGATCCAAATCAAGCCCTAATCTGTTCTACTCTTTTGTCTGATTCTAATGATGCTTATAATTTTTAAATCCATTGAGAATTGAGAGAGAAATCTCAAATTGAAGGTGCTCGCTATTTTTCCGTGTTTTGATTCATATCTCTCTCCATACTTTACATAAATTTGGCGCGATGGTTGTGTTAGAATCGTCTTGAAGAGACGAGTTCAATGATGCTAGCCAGGGATCCTAATTTTTCCATTTGAAAGATCTCACAAAATCCCCATTGCAGGGTGTTTGGAGGTTGAATACGATGACATGTCTCGTCTCAGCCAATGATAGCGTGCCAAGCGTATTAATGTCATTGGTTGCCCTTTTTCTGATTACATGTGTGTTTCACTAAGGTCCATATCAAGCACAGCGCGTTTGGTCCATTGGATTAGCTTACTAACGTGTTTTGACTTTGATCTGATGGTCCACATCTTTTTGGCTTTATTTTATTTTCTAATTTTATATTTTATTTAATTAAATTTTCAAAAATTCATAACTCTTTTATTTTTTATCCAAAAATTATGAAAAATTCACAAAAAATACTTTGAATTGTTTCTGATCTCATGAATATTTTTTTTCATTTTTACTTTAACATTTGGTATTTTTTATATTTTTTTTATTATTTGCTTTCTTTTAATTACTTAAAAAATACTTTCTAACATTTTTTAATTCTGAAAAAATTCATAAATATTATTTTGCATATTTTTGACTTTCTGGAAATTTTATGGAATTTTATGTTGAGGTTTACTATTTTTGATATATTTTATGTTTGTTTTAGCAATTTTAAATGGTTAAAAAAATAGTTTCTGACTTTTAAAAATTACTAAAAATTTTATAAAAATATTTGGACCCATTTCTGATTTTTCTATGGTCTTATTTTTCATTTCTTGATTAATTTGAATATAATTGACATTTTCCTTATTATTTTTCCATTTTTAAACCTTTTTAAACCTTTTTAAAACCCTTTAATGGATATATTAATTATATTATTATTTTGTGAATATTTTCTGGCTGTCTTGGGTTGATTTTTTGATCATGGCTTTATTAACATCATTGGATCCATGGTGTTGAGTTTAACTCCACAAAAGATGGATGAATGATTTTAATAATAGTTTGATTAAATATTAATTCAAATGTGGTTTTTCTTTTTATCCTAATTCCTCTTCATCTCATCTCTTTCTCATTGCACTAAATGTTGTTGGAGCATGATCTCTATATCATGTCTCAAAACAAATGGTGCATAGATTGCTATTGACCGGTCTCAAAATAGGTGCGACTTCTATATAAGTCCACTTACGATTGCTTAACATAGCACTAAATTTTATCTCGATTCGAATAAATGATCATTCGTGGCCCAAACTTATGATTGCAAGCCCAAGTATGTTAATTTGATCTCTTTGATCCAATAACCTTGAGATTCATTGTGTGGAGGCTTTGGTTCTACCAATCCTCTAATGGATCTACAACACCTTTGGTCAACGCGGATCACTTAAACATCGTTGATCATTAAATGGTACTTATGAGAATTCCAAATGGATGATATACTTGACAAAAAGCAAATGCAACTTGTTGTGTGGAGGTTTTGGTTCTACCAATCCTCTAATGAGTTCCAAATGCAAGTTTCAAGATGGTCATCCAACTAACCACTAATTATTGACTTGTTTATTTTATGCCTTTATTCTTTCATGCTTTATGTACTATTTATTTTTTTAACATTTTTCATTTCATGCCATTTTCATCTTTGCTCATTTGAGCATTTATCTTCTTGCCATTTTTATTTTGCTCACTTGAGCTTTTCTTTTCTTTTCTTAAGATACTTAATAATCAATATAAACCCTAAAAAAACTCTTAATGGTACTTGGACTATTTGGTTACTATCCTTGGCATTATGTAGCATGGGACTTTTTCTTGGACTTAGGATTATAAACCTTAGCCTATCTTGGAGACCTTGTGGTCCTATCTGATTATTTTTGTCTGGAGTTCTTGAGGTTTACCTCAAGACATTGGGTTGCTTGTTTGTTTTTGTGTGCATGTTTTTTTGTGATTACATTCTCTGTTTGTAATCTGGAATTCACCCGTATACAGCCGTTACTCTGCCCAATTTTTGTGAAGACTTAATACACTTGAAGAGGTCTAGTATCTTTGCTTGTTTGGTTTCAATCCAAAGAATGGGAATTCTATCTTGGCTCATAATGTCAAGTTTTGGCTTCTTGTTGGTTAGATGGTTCTTATCCTTAGCTTTTACCTTATGTTTTAGGATAGTCTCTTATTCTCCTTCCATCTTCTTTAATTTCAAAAATCTTTTCCCTCCTTTTGAAACTCTTCTTGTTTGGAAACTTAAACCACTTTCATAATAAACTTGGACTTAGGTCCATGCATTTTCAAAAATATTTTCATAAATAAACTCCAATCAATTTAATAATACCTTGACATTTTTTGTGAGAAGACTAAAAGTCAATTAATCTCATCTCAAACCATTTTGCCAGTTTGGCTTTTATATTTAAAACTTTTCTCAAAAGATTAGACTCTTGTTAATCCTTGTAGTGATGCAAACAACTATACTTCTACAATATGTAGTGAAGTGAGATATTTTCCACTTGGGTGTTGAGTGAGGCATTGTTTATTTTAAAATCCAAGCCATATCCTCCACTTTAAGATGATGCAAATTCTCCTTTCTCATGATTGTGGGTAGTAAGTAGGTTTTCCACACGGACAATGACGATGATGTCTTATCTCTTAAAATTAACCAACACATGTGTGTTTCAAATTTTTAAAAGAGGAACTACGTGTACCCTGATCCCCTATTGCACGAAAGGTGGTATGTAGGCACTAAAGGTTCACAACCGCGGCGGGTGCAAAAATCATAAAAAAATAATTATTTTCTTACCTCCACCATCTATTTTTATATAACACATTTTATATAGCCAAAATATACAGATTTTACAAAGAGGTTCCTACGGAGTACCTTAGATGTTTAGGGTGCTAATACCTTCCCTTTGCATAACCAACCCCCTTACCTTGAATCTTTTCCCCTTTTTTGGGTTATTCGCTCTTTTCCCATTCCTTTGGAAACAATAAAGCGCGGTGGCGATTTTTATTTTAATTTGTACAAAGTCTAGTCAATCCAATGGCTTAGTCTTGAACATTTTTACCGCTACAGGATCCACAACAATTCCACCACTAGAAATCACGTGACCAAGGAAACATACTTCCTTTAACTAAAACTCACACTTTGGCAGCTTTTCATATAACTTCTTATCTTTTAACACTTGTAACATAAATCTCAAATGCTCTGCATGCTCTTCTTGGAATTTGGAATATATCAGAATATCAACAATGAACACCACGAAAAACTTATCCAAATATGAATGAAAAGTCTGATTCATATACTTCATGAAAACACCTGGCACATTAGATACAGCAAACGACATCATAGTGTAATTGGAATGACCATACCTCGTTTGAAAAGCCGTCTTCGGGATATCATATGGTTTAACACGAATTTGATGATAACCCGGCCTCAAATCAATCTTGCTGAAAACACAAGCACCCACCAACTGATCCATCAAATCATCGATCCTTGGAAGTGGATACTTATTCTTAATAGTCACCTTATTCAACTGTTTGTAATCGATAAATATCCTTATACTTTCATCTTTATTCTTTACAAACAACATAAGCGCACCTCACGGTGAAAAACTCAGTCGCACAAGCATCTTCTCGAGCATCTCTTCTAGTTGTTTCTTCAACTCACTCAGCTCTGGAGCTGACATTCCATAAGGAGTCATTGGCACTGGACTTGTAACTGGCACCACATCTATAGAAAACTCCACTTTACGTTTCGGAGGCAAATCGCTGATGTCATCTAGAAACACTTCTAGAAATTCATAGACGACATGTAATTCAATGCTCACAGCTTCTCGATCAATTTGCAGTGACGCAAACATTGAAAACATCAAAGCTTCGTCTTCCATAAGTTCATTCACTTGCTTAGCAGACAACAACATCAATTCTCCCTTATCACCAAAATTAGGGAATCTCAAAGTCTTGTTATAACAGTTGATGTGAACATAGTTGAACTCCAACCAGTTCATCCCAAGAATAACATCAATTTGGTGTAGAGGAAGACACACCAAATCCATCACAAAAATCTAACCATAAATAGTCAAAGGACATTTCAAACAAACATAAGTAGTAGTAACAAAACCACTAGCAGTAGCATCTATCACCATACTACCGTTCATATTATACAACTTTAATCCCAACACATTAGCACATTCATGTGAAATAAATGAATATGTAGCACCAGTATCAATAATAACAATTAATTCAACATCATTAATAAAACAAGTACCTCGAATCAAGTTGTCCTTCTGAGAATATTCTGATCCACTCAAAGCGAGCACTCAACCGTTGGTCTGGGAAGCATCATCCCTCTTTAGCTTCTAACATTAGGTAATGATATGACCCTGCTCTCCACAATTAAAACAAGTCGGACCATCGTCCTTTCATTCAGGATCATGATGACCTGACTTACCATATTTGTAGCACCTCAGCACCTTATTCTCACACTCATTAGAACGGTGACCTTGTTCACCACACCTATAACATTTGATAGAAGTGGGAGCTCCTCCCCCACTTATCTTATTCCGATCATTAGCCTTATGTTTCCCTTTATCAGCTGGGGCATCATAAGGCTTCTTACGGCCTAGATACTGCTTTCCCCTTATCTCGTTCAAACTCTTGTAGTGAGTTGAATGAGCTTTGTTGTTTTCTTCATAGATTCTACAGTTGTACACCAACTCTGAAAATACACGGATCTGCCGATACCCGATTTCCCATTTCATTTTCAGATGAAAACCATTCTCAAAGTTAATACACCTCAAGAATTCAGCAGTCACTTCATTATAATACGGATAATACTTGTCCAGTTCCACAAACCTCGAAGCATACTCAATCACAGTCAAGTTCCCTTATTTCAACTCTAGAAACTCAATCACCTTCTTCCCGCGCACATGCTCGGGAAAGTACTTCCTTAGAAACTCCCTAATAAGCATAGCCTAAGTAACATCTTCACCCACCACTACCAGTCTCTGACAGGTGCCAACCCACTAGTCATCGGTTTCCTCTTCCAGTTAATGCATACTGAATTGCACTTTCTGCACCTTTGAGAAATCCATGACTCAAAAGATCCTATAAATCTCCTTGAGCCAAGTTTGTGGTCCATCAAGATCATATCTACCTTTGAAAACAGGAAGATAATTCCTCTGAAACGTCTTCAAAACACAAGATCCATCATTAGGATGATGTTGCACAGCCTGAGCAACAACCTGCAAAGCAGCAGCAGGTGTAGTATCGTTCCTTCTAGCCATTCTACACATAGAAAACTAATATTGGAAACAACCCATCGACAGCGTATTCACACTAATAGACCAACAGGACATGTTCATCATAAGAAAACCTGGTCATACGGACCGACCTGCTCTGATACCACTAATTTAACATCCTTATAAAACCCCACAAATAAATAACAAATATATCAGAGTAATTCACCATTCAAGGGCATCACATCTTCATATAAAACATCATGCTTCGTAACACGGGTTTTCATGATTTTAAACACATATTCCTTTAAGAATATTATCGTTAACTCAACACATTGCAGCGGAAATAATATTTCAAAACATCTTTAATAGTACTTCACCATCAAATACCATCTCTCAACATCGTTAATGAATTTACACTCCAAAGCATCTTAAAACAAAATGAACATTCTAAAACAATATAACATAAAGAACATACATTTCAAATCAATCGATCCCAAAACCCCGATGTTACATATCAGATCAAGACCCTCTTATTCAATGGAAAGCAAATAAATGCACTCTGAAGCTATCCTCTAAGCTTCAACAAACTATTCCTGATCACCTACAAGTTACCCACGGATAGAGGCAACATTTCCAAGCAGAAAGGATGAGTAAATCATAATCATTATAAAAGACATAAGGAATAAATATAGTATACATGCACATAGGAAAGGCATCACACATCAACAAACCTCTTGTCAAAAACCCACACCTTCAAAACATCATCAATACATAACAACATATCATCATAACACCATTTATCAACAAGCATAATTTAATAAAATCATTATGCAATGTTGTTGTACCCCAAAATTTTTCCTCCCATATTTCTCAACACATGGCAAGTAAGGATCCGAAATGGCTCAAGGAAGTCCAAGAGTTGACCAGACAAACTCTCTCTTAAGGCAGTCTATCTCAAATTAGGGTTTCTATCTTCATCAGGATGTGTGAACCACAAAATACTCAAATTCTCACCATTTTCCTAATAGGTTCTCAAGATCATTCATGTCAAGTTTCAAGCCCTACAGAAGAAGTTTGCTCAGTCAATTGCTCAAATGCCTGAAAATCAATTATATTAGGTCAAAAGTCAAATGTGGCCCACATACAGTCAAACTTCAAGATTTTTGGTCAACATCCTCATTTTGAAGTATTATTCGTCATTTGATCAAGGGTTGATCATGATTCCTCAAGGATTGCTCATAATTCATAAAAACCCAAAAGTTGCTAAATTAGGGTTTTGTAGGAAAAGTCAACTCAACTTTGACCAAGCATAACTTTCTCATGCTTTATCAGAAATGACCCATCCAAAGATCATTTTGAAGAGGATGCAATTCCTTATAATTCATCTTCATCTCCCAAGTTCAGAATATGCCCTCACAAAAAGATATGAATTTTGACATTATAGGTCCTTTTGAAAAGTCAACAAAAACACCTTTTGGGTAAAAGCTTCATACATGAACATGGAAGACTCAATTGAGATGAGACCAAAACAGTTGCTTAGAGGACATCCTAATATTTCTAAAAAGTCCAAGAACACCTCTCTAGGGTCAAAATTGAGAGAGTTATGCATTGGCCAAGTTGACCATTTTTGAAAAATTGCCAAAAGTCAAATGTGCTTAAATTTGCATTTTTTGCTAAATGGGCCCAACTTTTTATGCTTGCACCTCAAATATGATGTGGTCCACGGCCCAAATGTTCACTCACATGTTATTTGCTTCATTATTTATTTTATTTTGATTTTTTATTTATTAAAAATTGAATTAAATCAAATAATTGGTAAATAATAGCAAAGATTTGTTTTGATTGGATTTTTGAACAGAATCATAAGCTCATTATGCTCGCATATCAGAATCAAATCATGTCAATGGCAATCTGTACAAGAAAGGCATGATTGGCATGATTATGGAAAGATATCATATGGCTTAAAAATCAAATATTCCATTCATGAATTCTCAAGATTGGATCCAAAATTGTTAACCTAATTGGATTTAATACATATACTGAAGTTTGTGGAACCCTAGAAAAAAAGAATTTTTCATGTACAACCTGCCTCCAAGAACCAGAACAAACTTGAAAATTTCCAAGAAAAGTGTGAGACAAATCTCCTTCCACAGGCCAATTTAAGGTGTGTTGAGGTTCCCAATCAATTCCTTGGCATCTCAGGAAGCATTCCCAATCATTTGCAAGCGTCAAAACATCCAGAATCACTCTCCATCACTCTCACAGTTTGCACAATTATTCAAATTTGATTACTGTGATTCTTGCATCTTTAGCATGTTTAAGTTACATATTTATGTTCACCATCATGTTTCCAATGTTTCTGGATAGTTTGATTTAAGTTATAGTGCAGGAATAAGCTTTTGCCATTGTTAGGGTTTCGTGCTCCAATTTGGGGTTTTGTGATTCAAGCAAAATTAGGCCTGATAATGGGTACCATGATGATCATAGTTTCAAACCCAGTTGATCCATGGTCCCCAATTGAATTTATATTGCGTGTCCTTGATTATTGAATAACACAGGTTTTCAGCAACAGACCTGCGTCTGTAGGTAAAGGTTCAGAGCCTAAAACGACAGTTCCAGGGAAGAAGACAACAATGTGTCACAACCTGATTGGCTGGTTTAAATTCTGGCACGTTGTTCTGGCCACTAACTTGTTTTACAATATATTATTTATTTTTATTATATTAATAGGTTAACATCCAGCGCAGTTGGTCAGAGGAAGGAAGTCAGAAGTTCATGTCCTGGGTTCGATTCCAGACATGAGCTTTTGGCATTTTCTCCATTGTTTTCACCAGATCCAGCACATACACCTCTTGAGGGTCATCATCTTCTGGATCCATCAGCCAGAATCAGATCCAGCACATACACCTCCTGAGGGTCATCATCTTCTAGACCCATCAGCCAGAATCAGAATCCAACGCATATACACCTCCTGAGCGTCACCATCTTCTGGATCCATCAGCCAGAATCAGATCCAACATATACACCTCCTGAGGGTCATCATCTTCTAGATCCATCAGCCAGAACCAGATCCAGTGCATCTCACCTTCTGAGGGTCATCTTCTGGATCCATCAGCCAGAATCAGATCTGGTGCACCTCACCTTCTGAGGGTCATCATCCTCTGGATCCATCTCCACCCAGATCTGCTGACAGCAGGCCCATTTGGTTATTTCTACTATTTTTCTTTAATTCCTTTTCTTTAATTATTGTTTTTTTTAAATCAACACAAGAATTATTTTATTAAATTAACCAATCAAAAATCACAAAAAGATTTATTTTCTCAATAAATGTTTTTTTTAATTAATTAGTTTAATTAATTTAGGGCAACTTTAATTTCTTTCATAATTATAAAACAATTAGAAATTAGGTTTAATTAATTTGCAATTAAATATTTTCTTCAATAAAAATCCAAAAATACTTTTTCTCAAATTAGATTTTTTTTAGGTTTTATAATCGTCCTCGCATTTAATCTGTCGCGCGTACTTTAATCACGTTTTATTATTATTGTAATTGTTTCAAGGATGTAATAGTTTTAATTAGGGTTTTAACTTCCGCATTTTAATTTTTCGTCAAGGCAATTATGTAACTGTCAAAGCCATGTAATAGCTAAGTTTATTTCCGCACTTTTAATTTCCGCAATCTTTAACTGTCTAGATGTATGCTAATAGGATTGTATGGCAAGAATGCATGACAAATTAATACAGTTAGAAAACCCTAATGTGCAAAGATAAATAACTGAAACAAATCACTCGCACATATCACTCTTAGGGTATACTCTCACTTCGGTTGCCTTCGGTAAATAATCATTAAGCATAGGGTGTCTTAGTGGTTTCCCTCTTGTCTAAAAAGATCAAATGTCCCATTCGAATGTTGCCTCGAAAATGTTGCCTCGAATAAGATCTTAAGACTCTAGGGTTATTACTAAGGTATCCAAATATTGCTTTAGTGATTGTATGTCCCTTTCGAATTGACCCTTACAAACTCCAACGACGGTGCTACCTATTTCTCAACAGTAGGATAGCGCTGTCTAAAGGAAACAAGAATAGAAAAAATCTTTTTTCGAGTAGGTAGATGCTAGTAGGTACTTGCTTAAATCAAAACTTTTCACACTTACACATTTCGAACAAATTTTCAAAACAACTTCGTCACACCCTTGAGGACTGATACAAGGGTTATCACGAAGTCAAACTTTTCAAAACAAAGCACACAAACATAAGCAATTTAAAAATGAGCAAGTACCTAAGAGGCCATGGAAAATCATGGATATAAAGGGTTCTAACACCTTCCCTTTCTATAATCTACCCCCCGTACTCAAAATCTCGAAAAAGGATTTTTTTCTGTACTTTTTTCCTTTTCCTTGTTGGATAAAATAAAAGTCGGTGGTGACTCTTGCTTACCGCGACATTTTGTGAACATAAAATATAAAATGAAAACCAGTATTAAACAGTTGGTTTTGCCACCATATCACAAATGTCACTTATAATGTAATGCAACATCATAGACTCATGCATGTGGTACTGAAACTTCAGTGATGACTCAGTCATCGTTTTCTCTAAAGATCCCCACCAATAGAATAGATTCCCACTTGGAACCAAAGTACTTTATAATATTGCACTCAATTCACACTATGGGATTGATTCCTTCACTGGAATATCGTCCTATCATCATCATTGGACTGAGTTCCTAATAACATCAATGGACCGAAGTCCTAAACTATGCCATGTATGTATGATGCGCACCAACATAATAAATACGGCCACGACTATTCAAAATGCATTACCATTCATAAATTCATCACAATATCATCATATAAAATAAAGCATCACCATATCATCATAATACATAAAGCATCATCATATCATCATAATACACAAATAATCATCATATCATCATAATAAATAAAGCATCATCATATCATCACACTTCATTATAATCTAACACAGGGACACCTAGCTTCACCATAGGCTAATCATTGGGAATATACCTCCTACTACTTGTTTTATTCCACCTAAGTAGGGTTCATTGTGTTAGCTATCCAACACTTCGAACGAAACCTCAAACTGAGTTCTAAATCTCAAGTTACGGCTCTTTAAAAAATACTACTTCCATTCATCGCCTGTAGCCTGCCCCACAATGTGGGAGCGACAACACACTAACTCCATTCAGGACAGCATCGCCCGATGAATCACCTTGCTCGCCTGGCGATGTGCCTCTCGCGCCAGCATCGCCTAACCACGGTGGGAGCGAAGCACTTCAGTAAAATTCCTCTTCTCTTCCCATCATCACTTAATGTTTCGCATGGCGACTCCCAAGCAACAATAGCATAGCCCGAAGACACTCCTTACCACCCGGCAACGCGTAGCAGACAACAATGTTCTGTTGCAATTTTTGCACTACACCATTCTGATTTTTGTCTGATTTTGCTAGATTTCAGGTCTTCAAACATCAGTATTTCACATGGTTTCATCATATAACAACAACCCAAAATACCATTGTTGTACCCCAAAATTTGCCTCTCATTTCTCAAAAGATCATCCTGGACCCTCAGGTTTGCTTCTATCAAGTTTCAATTACAATTTTCCAAGAAATCCATTCACAAGGGCAAAATGGTCAAAAGCACAGTGAAAAGTCAAACTCTGACTTTTTGATCAAAATCAAGTTTCAATAACCATATTTCATCAGGACATGAAATTGGTCCATCAAAAATCAGAAGTCAGAAATTACTTTGAAAAATCAAATTTCTAAACATTTAGAAAATTTTCTAAGTGTTAAGAGAATGTGATACTTCAGAACTTCTAAGCCAGCCTTCATGCAAGTGAAATCAAAATTTGCAAACACGGTTCAGAATATGATTCTTCAATTAGAACATAAGGAAACAATGCTCTTCGGTCAAAATAGGACTCTTCCGCATATGGAGGCTACGTTTCTGGTCTTCTGCGATCAAAACATCACCAAATCCCAAAACCTCGTTTAAGCAGCCTACTTCCCTGCTACAGCACAGTCCTGTAACCAGCTGCTGGTCCAGTCCACGCCTGCACTTTCTCAAACCCCATATTTGCACCAAATTAGCATACAAAAGTTATACTTAAAAAGTAATGGAACAGTATGCCAAAAAGGTTTAAATCTCATTTTTTTCCCCAAAACCACAGTAAACTCACCTATAAATAAGTTTCTCCATCACACTTTCAAGGGTCTGTACTTTGGAAAGAGAGAATTATCAAAGAGAGAAGAGAAAAACAGTAAAACATTCGTAAACACATAATTCCCAAACAAAACCAAAACCTTTGTTCTTCTCTTTGAATCAAAGAATGTAGCATTTTTTGTTCCGTTGTCCTTGCTGACTCCAGAACATTTGAAGGCAGCAACTCAAGCCCCAAACGAACGTTCCAGATTCAAGGTAAGTCTTTCTGACTTTGAATCTTTTCATTGAGAACATCATTAAATATGTAAATATCATAGTATTGATGTTGTCCATATCATTGCGTAAGTAGAAAAACTGTGGATCAGAACTTCTTGAATAAATCTAGGCTCAGAATTAGGATTAGAACTTCTATGAACTGTTGTACTTTTATCTTTCTGATTCTAGTTGTTGTTAAGAACTGATTAAGTTGCTGATGAGATGATTGATGTAAGGAGGTAGTTAAAGTGTAACACAGAAATTCTGGTTTCTTTCTTTCCCATTGCTTAACACAGCAAAGAACTTCTAATTTTACTCACTGTTTAACACAACACAACTTCTGATTTTCACTCACTATTTAACACAACACAGAACTTCTGATTTTACTCACTGTTTAACACAACACAGAACTTCTGACTTTTTTCTCACTGTCTAAACACAACCGAGAACTTCTGTTTTTCCCCCTAACGCTTCTTTCAGGATCCCAATGGCATCAACCCAGAACTTCTGATCACCTCTGACGTTTCATTCTGAACCACAGCGCGTCTAGCATCAAAACTTCTTATTCCCTTTGTTTTCCTTTCAACAACATGCTGATCCTATTTTTCATTGTTTTTTTTTCCTTTTTCTCTATTATATTTATTAACATACAAACACATCAAAAATATTTTCTCTTATTATTTTCCTTTATTTTATTAAGACAAAAAACCAATTTTAAAACAAATCCTTTCCTTTTCTTATATTGTACAATTCAATATGGTTGTAATAGATGATTAAGATTTAAATTCTTGCAAATCCCCATCCCTAAATGATGTAATAGCGTAGGACTTTACTTTTCTGCACTTTTATTGCTTTCATATATTGTTAGTAATTAGGGTGTGTATGGCAAGACATGAAATCAACAAATAGATAACCCTAATCAAGACTAAATGCATGTAAGTCAAGCACACCGTTCACACTTGCACCCTTAGGGTAATCCCACTTTGTTGCCTTTCGGAAAATAGTCATGTCCCTCGAACATGGGTGTTTTAGCAAAGACCCTCGATAAAAGATCGTATTCCCTCGATGACCCTTAATGTTGCCTTCGGTAAACGATCTAGTCCCTAAACAACGTTGCTAAAATGTCCCATAGGTTGCCTTCTATGACTATACAAAAACGTCATGTGCTCGTCCTTTCACATCCAACGATGGGGTTCCTTACCAAAACAATGGTAAGATAACAACATCTAAGGAGGAGGAAAAAACATTTAAGACCTTTTGAGTAGGTAGGTTACTCCGAGTTGCTCGCTTGCTCACAACAAAATATTTTATACACCAACACTTCACTTTGAAACATTTTCAAAAGACAAAACACTTTGTACGCGTTCTTATAGAGACAAGAACCATTACAAAGACATTATTTTCAAAATACTTTCAAAACCCACACCACAAGCACATTTTCAAACAAAAAGCAAGTGATCTAGCAAGAAACTAAGAGCCTGTAGATAACTACGGATGAAAGGGTGCTAACACCTTCCCTTTTCATAACCTACACCCCGAACTCAAGAAAATATCTCGAAAGGTCTTTCCTGATCTTTTCAGCCTTTCCTTTTTGGATAAAAGAAAATTCGGTGGCGACTCTTGCTAACTGCCACAATTGTGATCAAATAAAAACATCCTGAGTCAGTTCTCCCACCACGTTACTGAACCAGCGACTATGTTGTGTACTTTATTAAAATTGGGGTTACCTTAGGGCTAGATCACCTTTACTTGCTTTCCTTGTTTGATTTGCTTGCTTTACATTATTGGTTCCTTGTTTGGGCTTGTTTTGATCCTCTACCCGGATCTGGGGCACATTTTTAGGTAAGTAGAAATAAGTTGTGGAAACTGTGCGGGGTATATCGACATGGTCTAAGCAATAGCTATGTTAGTGTGACACATTTGTTGGTATCAGTATCCCTTGAGTAGTCAAGGAGAATACGGGGCCGCTGTGTGGTGTCACGAAGCACTAACTGACTTTAGAACCTTACTTGACCAACTTGGCCATTAGTAAGTAGTGAGGTAGCAGGCTTTGGTTCAGTCTGAAGTTGGTTGATACTCGATACTACACTCATTGAGATCAGACTTTCGGGATATTTTGGTCACCATTAAAGAGGCTTACGCTGAAACAATGCCCGATGAAGAAAGATCAGTGATATTGAGACCCCTTAGAACCTGATTACTATTACTATGACAGGTTGAGCCAACCAAACTGCAAGAGGGTACTTACCTACAAACTCCATGCAAGTATAAACCTAAGGACTTATTTAATTTAACTTGTGCATATGCTATTACATAACATCATGACATCATACCATAGCATTTTAGACTAACCATTTCAAGGATTTTTGAGATTTATCTTAATTCTGTTTTATAGGATATGACTCCCACTCGCAGGAACATAATCCAATTCAACCTTGTACGAGTACCTTTTCAGCTCAAAGAGTTAGCATCAAAGGTCCCTGAGAATTCTCTGTTCACCAAAAGACATGGACAACTTATCAACTTGGTTACCTCAAGCTTTGATGAAGATATGATGAAGGTGCTTTTCCAATTCTTTGACCCTTTGCACCATTGTTTTACCTTCTCCGATTACCAACTTGTACCAACTATGGAAGAGTTCTCTCAACATTTGGGAATTCCTATTCTCGATCAACTACCTTTCAATGGTACTGAAATGAATCCAAGCCCTGAAGAGGTTGCCCAGGCTATGTACTTGCAACAATATGATGTCACGGCTAATTGGGAAACAAGAAGTGGTGTAAAAGGGTTCTTAGCCAAATTCTTATTGGAAAAAGCTCAAGACTGTTGGAACAACCTGGATTTACAATCTTTCGAAGAAATTTTGGCTCTTCTCATCGATGGGTTGGTACTATTTCTAAATCATGACCAACTTATAGATGTGAATGTTGTGAAAATCTTTTTATCTCATAATCCAGAGCCTAATTTGTTGGGAGATATCTTTCATTCTCTCCATGCTCGCACCATGAAGAGAAGAGGAACCCTCATGTGTTGTACTCCTCTGTTGGCTAAATGGTTTGTTTCATATCTTCCCCGATTCGTTGTGAAGAATGAGCAAGGTTTGAGGTGGTCCAATAGGATGATGTCACTCAGGCATTCGGATATCCACTGGTGTTCTTGATCCTTGTAGGACATTACTATCATCGACCGTTATGGGGAATTCCCTAATGTTCCTCTGCTTGGCATTAGGGGAGGCATCATTTATAACCCTTGCTTAGCTCTGTGATAGTTTGGGTACGCACGAAGAGATGTTTCACATGACGTGCTCATCCAAGGTTTGGTATTCGACTATGAAAACGACAATCAAGACTACCATCGGAGGTTTATACGAGCTTGGAGGATGGTAAGCAAGGTGGACAGTAGGACATTGGGGCACAAGAATTCCATTCCCTTTGAGCCTTCCCCTAGGTGGGTACGGGCTCGTACTCAGAGTCTCGCAATGCCTTACCCCTCGATTCTCCCAGTTATCATAGAGCATGTTGTTGAAGGAGATTCCCCGTACACTGTCCTTCATCCCAACATGCCTACCTCTCTCGAAGACTTACAAAGGGATTGGATTCAGCTTAAGGAAGAACGAGACACTTTCGAAGCCCAATTCTATGCCAGTGAGAAGAAGGTTTTGGAACTCACCAAGCAACTTCATGAAGAACGGAGTCTGAACGCCTACATCGCGCCAAAGAGAACGCGTTCAACCTTTTTGTCTTAGGAGTTTTTGTATTTTATTTCTTTCATTGTAAGCCCAAAGGGGAATGATGTACTCAAACTTGGATTTATTAATATAACATGTGTTCCTTTTTGTCTAAAGCAAATCTAAATCTCTAATTTCCTTGAAATCATTTGCATATGCATCTTCATTCATCATAACACAAACAAGTTTCTTACAAACAGGTCTCCTTATCTTTGTACTGTTTATTTGAGTGAGATGGATATTGAACAGACAGTAAAAGATATTCAGGCGCAAAACGCTCAGTTTCAACAAATGTTCTTGACTCTGGAAAAAGGACAAGAGGAGTTGAAAACTCTGCTGATCAAAGAAAAAAATAAGAAAGCAAAGAATCAATCGGTGTTTTGAATCTGGGAAGAAGGTTCAAAGGACCAGCCAGACGGACTCTAGACTTCGCAACATCATCGAGTGAAGGGGATAATCAAGAAGGGAAAAACAAGAAAGTGAATGACCATCCAGAGTCTGAAGAAGAAAAAAAGGTTGATTACTCTGAAGAGCAGTATCCTCTAGCTGATGATAAGTACAAACAGTTGGAAGATCACCTCAATGCTATGGAGATCCAGAGGGTACCCGGATTGGATTTTGAAGAGTTAGGACTTGTCTCAGGGGTGTCATCCTACAGAAATTCAAGGTCCCCACTTTCACTAAATATGACAGCGTCTCTTGTCCAAAGCTGCATTTGAGATCATACGTCAAGAAAATTCAACCCCATACCGCAGATAGGAATCTATGGGTGCATTTCTTCCAAGAAAGCTTGTCAGGGACGCAGTTGGATTGGTTCTATCAGTTGGAAGGGACCAACATTCGCAATTGGGAATATTTGGTGGCCGATTTTTACAAGCAATACCAGTATAATGTTGACTTAGCTCCAACTCAGACACAGTTGCAAGGCATGTCTATGGGAGCAGGTGAAGGTTTCAAAACCTATGCTCAAAAATGGAGGGATCTCGCGGGAAGAGTCCAACCCCCCTCTATCTAACAGAGAATTGGTGGATATGTTCTTAGGCACGCTATCTGGACCATTCTTCAACCACTTGATCAGAAGCTCCTCAGCTGGATTTACCGAATTAATCATGACTAGTGAACGGGTAGAAGCGAGTATAAAAAGTGGCAAAATTCAGAGAAACGCATCCTCGAGCACGATGAAGAAACCATTTACCGGAAAGAAGGAGGTCAGTGATGCATATGACTATAGGAATCAAAACAAAACTGAACGTCGCCCGACGGTAGGGGCTGTTATGATTTCTAATCCTGCACCAAGTCAGTAGAGAAATTATCAACGCAGGCCAGGGGCGCCCATGGGACGATTCACATGAATCAATATGACCTTGTATCAAGTTCTGTCGCATCTTTTGAAGTCCAATATGGTGACCCTAAAGGAAGCTCCCAAGAACCCCAATACAACTTCTCCTCGCTACAACCTAAATGCTCGATGTGCCTATCATTACGAAAGCCCGGGGCACGATACAAACGACTGTTGGGCCTTGAAGAATAAGATACAAGACCTTATCGAGGCGAAATAGATTGAGTTTGATTCCCCAGAAACACCTAATGTCATAACGGCGCCAATGCCCAAACACGGTCAAGGTGTCAATGTTGTTGATGATGAATGTTTTGTTTCTTCCGTGAATGATTTAACTACTCATCTTTTGACCATTAAACAGAATCTATTGCGAGCCGGTCTATTTCCAGGTTGTGATGGAAGTTGTCAATTATGTGTGTCTCTACCCAATGGTTGTTTGTTATTGAAGATGGGCGTCCAGCGTTTGATAGCTAACAAAGAAGTCATGTTTGAAAAGGTTCCTCTTATCAGAAATTCCTGTGAAGATGTCTCGATAATCACCATTTCTGACAATACTCCCAGGGTCTCCACCAAAAGACCCGTCAAGATTACATCTGTTCCAAAGTCCACTCCCCTAATCGTCACCGTGCTAAGACCAATACCATATTCTTCGGATAAAGTTGTTCCCTGGAACTATGGGGCTGACATCTATTATTATGGCGTCAAGCAAGATCTGTTGGGTATCCAAGACAAAGTTGAGAAAGACACTGATCCCGACGCTGTCAATATCGTAGGGACCAGTAAGATAACAAGAAGTGGAAGAATCTTCTCACCCGAGATCTCTCCAAAAACCATTGCTACTCCTGTAATTATTCCCGCTACGTCTCCTACCAGTATTCCTAGTAATACTCCTATTGACAATCCTACTGACATATCTACGACCAAGACAAAGGGCAAGGAGGTGTTATCTGAGCCTCTCCAAACAAAGGCGCACCTAGAAGATATTCCTGAAACTTCTAGAAAGGAGATAGAAGAGATACTAAAAATAATCAAGAAAAGTGACTACAACATCGTGGAACAGTTGGGCCAAACCCCCTCGAAAATATCGATGTTGGCCTTAATTTTGTGTTCTGAGGCCCATGCCAAAGCCTTGGTAAAGTTTCTCAAGACCGCCCACGTGCCCCAAGAGACTTCCATTGACCAATTTGAGAATTGTGTGGCCAGCCTAACTGCTAGTAATGGATTGGGCTTTTCTGACGCCGACTTGACTCCCAAAGGAAGGAAACACAATGATGCCTTACACGTCTCCATTGAGTGTAGGGGCACTATGCTAGCCCACATTCTGGTGGATACGGGATCATCGTTGAATGTCTTGCCCAAAAATGATCTTGACCGGCTAGACTGTGAGGGACTCACTTTAAATCCTAACAACATTGTAGTGAGGGTCCTTGATGGTTCTAAGAGGACAGTGCACGAAGAAGTTGACATCCCTATAAAAGTTAGAACTCAGACCTTTGATCCAACTTTCCACGTGATGGATATCCAACCTTCCTATTCTTGTTTATTGGGCCTACCTTGGATTCATGGCGGTGGTTCCGTCACCTCCACATTACATTAGATGTTGAAGTACCCAATCCAGGGCAAAATCATCATTGTCCATGGGGAAGAGGAATATAGGGTCAGTCATCTGAACTCTTTCAGGTACGTGGAAATGGATGGTGAGTTTATCGAAACCCCGTGTCAACATTTCGAGGAGGTTCCACAAACAGTTGCGACAGCCAAGACTACTTCTAAAACTCCAAAAGTTACCAGACCACCATTAAGAATGACCTCTTTGAAGGATGCTAGAGCAGTGATCAAAAAAGGAGGATGCACTATCTGGGGTCAACTTCTGGATATTCGTTACAAGTCCAACAAATTTGGTTTGGATTTCACCTCGGAAGCATAAAGGGCTATTCAAAAAACTCGCGCAGGGGGGTACCTTTACGTATCAGCAATCAGGGAGTTAACACAGTGGAAGACAGTGATGGCAGCTGTGATCTGGATGAGTGGATTTTTCCAACTGTCAGCGGAGGACTCAACAACTAGGAGGCTAAAGAATTTGTTCCTATTACTTTTATCCAAGAGTAATTGTCTTTAATTTTTTGTCGGACTTGTAATAATTAAACAATTTAGACCTTAAAACCTTGTGTCTTACCAGAGGCACAATGGTCCATTTGTGAGGGTTGTTACTTCATCTTCATATGTCATCAATAAATCAAAGACGTTTTTGCATGCAAATTTTATGCTCTTTGTTTATCTTTTTCTACCTTTTATTTCATCAAAGATAGCTATGCTCTAACACACACTCACATATCAAAATGCAGATCCACATCCACTCAGGATCCCATGGGTAACGATTATGCTATGGCCTATCATGACCTTGAAAATCTGATCTACCAAGCCGGAGACGAAGGTGAGGAAGATTGTGAGGTACCAGGGGAATTAGCCAGGTTATTACAATAGGAAGAAAGGACCATACAGCCCCACGAAGAGCCAGTGGAAACAGTTAACCTAGGTATTGAAAAAGACAAGAAAGAAGTCAAGGTAGGTGCCAACCTGGAGCCTAGTGCCAAGAAGCGCTTAACTCAATTACTACATGACTATGTTGAGGTTTTTTCCTGGTCATACGAAGACATGACAGGACTCAACACTGATATCATGGTCCATCATATGTCGACAAAAGAAGACTGCCCTCTAGTAAAATAGAAAGTCTGTCGCATGAGGCCAGAAATGACAGAGAAAATCAAGACTGAAGTCATGAAGCAGTTCAACACCAGATTCTTAGTTGTCACCTCCTATCCACAATGGGTAGCCAGTGTTGTTACAGTGCCTAAAAAGGACGGTAAGGTACGTATGTGTGTGGACTACAGAGACCTGAATAGGGCGAGCCCCAAGGATGACTTCCTGCTTCCCCCACATCGATATTCCGGTTGACAACACCGCACAACATAAAGTATTTTATTTCATGTACGGTTTCTCCGGATACAACCAGATCAAAATGGCACCTGAAAAGACATGGAAAAAACGACCTTCGTCAGACAGTGGGGTACATTCTGTTACAAAGTTATACCATTCAGGTTGAAGAACGTTGGGGAAACCTATCAGTGTGTCATGGTAGCTTTGTTTCACAACATGATCCATCATGAGATAGAGGTCTATGTGGATGACATGATAGCCAGATCTCAAACTGAAGATGAATACCTGGACCACCTGCAAAAACTGTTTGAAAGACTGAAGAAATACAAACTGAGGCTAAACCCGAATAAATTCACTTTTGGAGTGAGGTCCGGTAAACTCTTAGGCTTCGTTATCAGCGGCAAAGGTATCGAAGTGGACCCTGCAAAGGTAAAAGAAATACAAGAAATTCCTGCTCCTCACACCGAGAAGGAAGTCAGAGGATTCTTACGACGGCTAAACTACATCGCCAGATTCATTTCTCACCTAACCGCTACTTGTGAACCAATCTTCAAATTACTGAAGAAAGATCAAGTGGTAGAATGGAACGACGACTGTCAGGCTGCCTTCGATGGGATCAAAGAGTACCTTCAGGAGCCTCCTGTTTCGATGTCTCCAGTCGAGGGAAGACCTTTAATCATGGATCTAACTGTCTTGGAAAATTCAATGAGGTGTATGTTGGGGCAGCATGACGAGTCTGGCCGAAAAGAGCATGCAATATACTACCTGAGCAAAAAGTTTAGCGACTGTGAAACCAGATATTCACTGCTCGAGAAAACTTGTTGCGCTCTGGCATGGGCTGCTCGCCGTCTAAGACAGTATATGTTGACCCATACTACCTTATTGATATCCAAGATGGATCCAATTAAATACATATTTGAGAAGCCCGCCCTCTCTGGAAGAATAGCAAGATGGTAGATGGTTCTAACTGAATACGACATTCAATACACTACCCAAAAAGCAATAAAGGAAAGTGTGTTAGCCGATCACCTTGCTCATCAGGGTATGGATGACTATCAATCCATGAATTTTGAATTCCTGGATGAAGACATCATGTTGGTAAACAATTGTGAAGAACTCAGACCATATGACAGACCTTAACAAGGATCCCGATGGACCTTGGTTTTTGACGGAGCTTCCAACTCACTCGGCAATGGCATAGGCTCTTTGATCATTATCCCTGAAGGCTTCCATACTCCCTTCACCGCTAGGCTGTGTTTCAATTGTACCAATAATATGGCGGAATATGAAGCGTGTATTATGGGTCTCAAAGCTGCCATAGATTTGGGAATCAAGTCCTTAGGTGTATTTGGAGATTCAGCCTTAGTCATCAGTCAGATCAAAGGAGAATGGGACATGAAGCACCCTAATCTCATCCCTTACAAAGAACATGTGTTTACATTAACCCCACATTTTGAGGAAATTACCTTTGAGCATTTTCCACGAGAGGAAAATCAACTAGCGGGTGCACTAGCCACTATGTCATCCATGTTCAAAATCAGGTGGGATAATGAGGCTCCTCAGATTACCATTGAGAGGATGGACGAACCATCTCACTGACATGAGATTGATACTGAAGAAGTAGTGGACAAGCCTTGGTTCCATGAAATTAAGAGGTATCTCGAGGCCCAAGAGTATCCAGAGGGAGCTTCAGTCAATGATAAGAAGTTCTTGAGAAGGTTTTCTGCTAAATTCTTCCTCAGTAACAGAATCCTCTATAAGCGCAACCATGACTATACTTTGCTTCGGTGCATGGACCAGAGTGAGGTAGAAAAGATCATGGTTGATTTACACAAAGGTACCTTCGGCACTCATTTTAGTGGACACACGATGGCTAAAAATATCCTACGGACAGGATACTATTGGTCCATCATGGAGGCGGATTGTTATCAATATTCACAAACTTGTCACAAGTGCCAGATCTATGCGGACAAAGTACATGTGCCTCTGGTTCCCCTAAACATCCTGACTGCTCCTTGGCCCTTCGCAATGTGGGGCATTGATATAATTGGAAAGATCAAACCCACGGCTTCTAATGGACACCACTTCATCTTGGTTTCCATTGATTACTTCACGAAGTGGGTCGAGGAAGCTTCATTCGCTTCTGTTACCAAGAACGTTGTGGCCCGATTCATCAAACAGAATCTTATATGTCGGTACGATATCTCAGAGAGAATCATCACAGATAATGGTACCAATCTCAACAATACTATGATTACCGCACTATGCGTGTAATTCAAGATACAACATCAAAACTCTTCTCCTTACCGACCGAAGATGAATGGTGTTGTAGAAGTCGCTAATAAAAACATCAAGAAGATCATACAAAAAATGACAGTGACCTACAAGGACTGGCATGATATGTTACCATTTGTTCTTCACGGTTACCGTACCACAGCGCGCACATCAACAGGGGCAACTCCTTTCTCTTTGTTATACGGCATGGAAGTTGTCCTACCAATTGAAGTCCAAATACCTTCTCTGAGAATAATAAAAGATGCAAGGTTGAATGAAGATGAATGGATTCAAACTCGACTTGACCAATTGAACTTGATTGATGAGAAGAGGCTTACAGCTGTCTGTTATGGTCAGATGTACCAAAAACGTATGATCAAAGCTTTTAACAAGAAGGTCAGACGTCAGGTATATCGGGTTGGTGACTTGGTAATCAAGCGTATCATACTACCACAAGGTGATCCCAGGGGAAAATTTACTCCTACATACGAAGGACCATTTATGATCAAAAACATATTCTCTGGTGGAGCAATAATCTTAACCACTATGGACAGCGACGACCTTCCGCACCCTGTAAATGCGGACATAGTTAAAAGATACTACGCATGAAGAAGGACCCGCTAGGTCGACTGGCCTAGGCAAAAATTAGGGCATCCTGGCGAACCAAAATGGTTCGGGTAAAAATTAGGGGTAAAAAATATAAAAAAAATTGTACACCCGGCGAGCTGAAAACCCAAAAGGGCGGCTTGGGCAAAAAAGGGTATCCCGTTGGACTGAAAACCCGAAAGGGCGGTCCAGGCAAAAATTAGGGATTTAAATCATATAACTATGTCCCGTTGGATCACCTTACAACCAATCTTCAGCATCAATCGTCAAACTCAAACGGTTCTAATCAATCCAATCAACTTTGGAAAAAGCAGCAAGTGGGTGAGACACTCAGAGAGATGAAGGCTATAGAAGAATGGGAACCCTAAGGGATTATTTCACATAGTTGTCTTTTCTTTGTACCATTTTTCATTTTTACAACGACATTCTCTTACTAGGATATTCGTATCTTTATACAAAAATACTTATTCAATTAATACAAAGATATTCCTTTGAAAGTGCAAAACTATATGTTTCTCTTTTACTGTTCCTATTTTGTTTGCAAAAAACGTCCAGTGTTTATTTTTGAACATATGCATTTGAATGTGATTATTGTTTGTAAATGAACGCATAAAAATGGAAAATTAAACAGAAAGACAATCACTAATGGCTTTAAGAGATAGGACAACATTTATGGGTCATTCCACCAAATCCCCGCAGGTACTTTCTCCAGCAAGAGAAGAAGCAAGAATATCCTGCTACAGGATCTTTGGCATATCTTCAGCATACAGGATCTTTTGCCTTCATATCTACAACGGAGCAAAACTTCCAGTCACCACCTCAAAGATTCCCCAGCAAAGGTCGCTCAGCTTCTTAGGATTTCCCAGCAGGATTTCATAAAGCCCACAGGCAATGCACGGTGTTTCTCTTCCCCAACAGATTTTATTTCTCTAATTATGAGAACCCATCCATCAACACTTCAACTTCAACAAAATTAAGACTTACACTCCACATTCCTAGAGGCAGTCAGGGATTTATTTTCCCCAAACCAACAACACTGCAGCAGAACATGTTACATGCGCATACATAACATCCGTACATCATAAACATCGATGACACAAATGAATACATCACAATATCATTGCACTATGCATTTCATGCATCATGGCATCACATGCAACTAAATCTTTACCTTTTCAAGAAAGAACGATCAACAGAACATTATCATCGAATTTTCAACAAGACAGGGCAAATATCTATGAACAAATCAATTGTAGATCAATTCTCGAAACAAGACAGGGTGACTATCTACACGACAATTAATTCCTTCAGACTCCTGCCGGTTCAGTTTAAACCTCTCAACGGTTTATCCTGATTCTTTCCCGCAGACACCTTCTCTGGTTCAGATAAGTCGCTCTAAGATTGATTATGATTCTTCTCCAGACCCCTGCCGATTCAGTTTAAATCTCTCAACGGCTTATCCTGATTCTTTCCTACAGACATCGCTTTCAGGTTCAGATAAATAGCTCCAAGATTGATCCTGATTCTTCTCCAGACCCATGTTGGTTCAGTTTAAATCTCTCGATGGTTTATCTTGATTCTTTCCTGCAGATATCCCCTCTGGTTCAGATAAATAGCTCCGAAGATTTATTCTGATTCTTTTCCAGACCCCTGTCGGTTCAGTTTAAATCTCTCAACGGTTTATCCTGATTCTTTCCCGTAGACATCTTCTCTGGTTCAGATAAATCACTCCAAGATTTATTTTGATTCTTTTCCAGACCCCTGTTGGTTCGGTTTAAATCTCTCAATGGTTTATCCTGATTCTTCCCCAGTAGACACTTTCCCTAGTTCAGATAAATTACTCCAAGATATATTCTGATTCTCTCCAGTTAAAGAATATCCAAGACCTTTTTGGCTTAACTTAAGCCTCTCAACGGTTTATCTTGATACTTTCCAAATAGGCGTTTTCTCTAGTTCAGATAAGTCACTCCAAGATTTATTCTGATTCTTCCCAATTAAAGATTATTCAAGACTTCTGCTAGGTTCAACTTTAAACTGACCAAAGGTTTATTTTGATTCTTTTCCCAGCCGAAGTCAAACTTAGGTCTAGTCTAATTTTTCTATCAACAATTACCTTCGGATAACATCTATAAGCCCATCTCCGCCAACTCTGCATCATTTCTCCAAATGGCATCTTTAAGCCCATTCCTTACGCCTCTACTTCAAAATCATCAAGGTGCAAATTTCTGGGCAATCTAGTGTTCAATCATCTCCCACCTTCAAGTCACGAATGGCAGATTCGCCAATTTAACTCTTCAGGTTTAAGAAGATTGAACAGGGGCATCTGTTGTACCCCAAAATTTTCCCTCTCATTTCTCAAAAGATCATCCTGGACCCTCAGGTTTGCTTCTATCAAGTTTCAAGTCTTGGATTACAATTTTCCAAGAAAGTCATTCACAAGGGCAAAATGGTCAAAAGCACACTGAAAAGTCAAACTCTGACTTTTTGATCAAAATCAAGTTTCAACAACCATATTTCATCAGGACATGAAATTGGTCCATCAAAAATCAGAAGTCAGAAATTACTTTGAAAAATCAAATTTCTAAACATTTAGAAAATTTTCTAAGTGTTAAGAGAATGTGATACTTCAGAACTTATAGGCCAGCCTTCATGCAAGTGCAATCAGAATTTGCAAACACAATTCAGAACATGATGCTTCAATCAGAACATAAGGAAACAATACTCTTCGGTCAGAACATGACTCTTCAGCATATGGAGGTTACGTTTCTGGTCTTCTACAATCAGAACATCACCAAATCCCAAAACCTCTTTTAAGCAGCCTGTTGTCCTGCTACAGCACAGTCCTGCAACCAACTGCTGGTCCAGTCCATGCCTGCACTTTCTCAAACCCCATATTTGCACCAAATTAGCATACAAAAGCTGTGATTAAAAAGAAATGGAACAGTATGCCAAAAAGGTTTAAATCTTATTTGTTTTTCCCCCTAAAACCACGGCAAACTCGCGTATAAATAAGTTGCTCCATCACACTTCCAAGGGGATGGCTTTTGGAAAGAGATAATTATCAAAGAGAGAAGAGAAAAACAGTAAAACATTCGTAAACACATAATTCCAAAACAAAACCAAAACCTTTGTTCTTCTCTTTGAAACAAAGAATATAGCATTTTTTGTTTCGTTGTCCTTGCTGACTCCAGAACATTTGAAGGCAGCAGCTCAAGCCCCAAACGCACATTCCAGATTCAAGGTAAGTCTTTCTGACTTTGAATCTTTTCATTCAGAACGTCATTAAATATGTAAATATCATAGTATTGATGTTGTCCATATCATTGCGTAAGTAGAAAAACTGTGGATCAGAACTTCTTGAATAAAGTTATGCTCAGAATTAGGATTAGAACTTCTATGAACTGTTGTGCTTTTATCTTTCTGATTTTAGTTATTGCTAAGAACTGATTAAGTTGTTGATGAGCTGATTAGTGTAAGGAGGGAGTTTAAGTGTAACACAGAAATTATGGTTTCTTTCTTTCCCACTGTTTAACACAACACATAACTTATGATTTTACTCACTGTTTAACACAACACATAACTTCTAATTTTCACTCATTGTTTAACACAACACAAAACTTCTAATTTTACTCACTGTTTAACACAACACAGAACTTCTGGCTTTTTTCTCACTGTCTAAACACAACCCATAACTTCTATTTTTGCCCCCTAACGCTTCTTTCAGGATCCCAATGGCATCAACCCAGAACTTATGATCACCTGTGATGTTTCATTCTGAACCACATCGCGCCTGGCATCAGAACTTCTGATCCTCTTTGTTTTGCTTTCAGCAACATGCTGGTCCTATTTTTCATTGTTTTTTCCTTTTTCTCTATTATTTTTATTAACATACACAAACATCAAAAATATTTTCTCTTATTATTTTCATTTATTTTGTTAAAACAAAAAACCATTTTTAAAACAAATCCTTTCCTTTTCTTATATTGTACAATTCAATATGGTTGTAATAGGTGATTAAGATTTAAATTCTTACAAATCCCCATTTGTAATTATGTACCCCCCATCCATAAATGATGTATGGCAAGACATGAAATCAACAAATATATAACCCTAATCAAGACTAAATGCATGTAAATCAATCACACCGTTCACACTTGCACCCTTAGGATAATCCCACTTTGTTGCCTTTCGGAAAATAGTCATGTCCCTCGAACATGGGCGTTTTAGCAAAGACCCTCGATAAAAGATCGTAGTCCCTTGATGACCCTTAATGTTGCCTTCAGTAAACGATCTAGTCCCTGAACAACATTGCTAAAATGTCCCATAGGTTGCCTTCTATGACTATACAAAATTATCTCGTGCCTGTCCTTTCAAATCCAACGATGGGGTTCCTTACCAAAACAATGGGAAGATAACAACATATAAGGAGGAGGAAAAGAACATTTAAGACCTTTTGAGTAGGTAGGTTACTCCTAGTTGCTCGCTTGCTCACAACAAAATATTTTATACACCAACACTTCACTTTGAAACATTTTTCAAAAGATAAAACACTTTGTACGCGTTCTTATAGAGACAAGAACCATTACAAAGACATTCTTTTCAAAATACTTACAAAACCCACACCACAAACACATTTCCAAACAAAAAGAGAGTGATCTAGCAAGAAACTAAGAGCCCGTAGATAACTACGCATGAAAAAGGTGCTAACACCTTCCCTTTTCATAACCTACCCCCCGAACTCAAGAAAATATCTCGAAAGGTCTTTCCTGTTCTTTTCATCCTTTCCTTTTTGGATAAAATAAAAGTCGATGGCGACTCTTGCTAACCGCAAAAATTGCGATCAAATTCAAACATCACGAGTCAGTTCTCCCACCGTGTTACAACCATACATCATATACATCAATTATTTACAATTACACACCACAATTTCATCGATTCATCATCAAAAACCACATAATCATCATCAACCAAAACCTAACACAAACCTACAATTATCTAAACCTTAGGTCAATTATAATAACAATGATAAACACTCATTACCTTAGATTATAACATCAAATATATTCCTCTTGGTGTTCTATCATAAATCCTCTTGCCCTAACTTTCTCTTCTTTTCACTGTTTCCTCCAATTCTTACAATTGCACAGAATGATCGTTCAAAACTCCAAACCTTCCTTATACCAAACTTACCCCTTGGACCCCTAATATGGTCTTCCACTTTTATCCTCACTTATTCTTCCCAAATGACTATTTTTCCCTTATCACCTCTTAATACAAATATTACTCTATTTTACTAATTAAAATAATTCTAACCAATTATTCTAATTACTCTAAATCATCTAAAATATTTTTAATTCCCAATAATCCCTATAACACATGAACATCACATAACCATCATAATCATCAAAACAATAAAGATCATCACAATTACTCATCATAACAAATAAATAACTTAATTAATTTGGGGTGTTACAACAGTTGGTATCAGAGCAGGTCGATTCTTGTCCCTGCCATGAAACATCACTAGAAATTCTCTTCTCCCTCACATGTGTGTGTTTCTAGCCTAATTTATACTATCATAGTATTATGTCCTTAAGCCTGATCACCTCCCTGGCTGCATATGCGATGGATAGGATCACGATGGAGCCACCGCGAGGATGCGTGAGATCCAAAGTTATTTGAGCTGAAGTGGTAGAATTCGGTTGAATAGAGGGGATGTTAAGACTTTTAGGCATAAGTGGAATAGTTGACCAGATTAGTTGACATCCCTACTGTCATGATAAGGTTTAAGACAACTGAAAATTCCAAAATTTCTATTAGGCGAAGTGAACCTCTCTAGGATCCTATAGTATTGGAAGAAATTCATGAACTACTTGAGTAGGAGTGTAATAAAGTAATTTTGCGATGGAGCAGAGTTTGAAGTTATTAGAAAATTATTGCTCAACCCTGGTTCCAGTGGCGGATGTGGCTAGAGAACCGGTTGGATGGAAGAACTTTTGGGAGTTTAGACAGAAAGATCAAAAAAATTTAGTTACCCTGCAAAGGGAAGTACTCAGATGAATAGTGCTAGACTCTGGCCTGTTTTGGTGTACCTTGAGCAGGAGTAGTTACCTAGTAAAGGATTGATAGAATGGGTGGAAGTGGTGATCTCTAATGGGACATGTATTGACACCCAATTAGAGAAGGGACTAGTGTATCTTTGTTCTTTCCAATCTATGATTAATTCCTAGAACTATGCTAAGTGACTGTTGAAGTGAGTGAAGGCGTGAAATGCAGTAGCCTAAGTTTCTTGCTAGTTATGATTCGTCTAACCCCGAGTGAGGCCATAGAACTAAGCTTGGTGTTGGATAATTAGGTTAATGGAAGCTAGTGTCTATCTAGAGCATCAGCGGGATGACCGTGACTGTATCAGTTGTTTGGAAGCATAGTATTCCTATCCGGTGGAATTACTCTCAGAATCTCTTATGCATGCATTGTGTGAGTGAGTAAGCACATGGCATAATAGTTCAAGCTAAATTCTTACCCACTCGTATCAGTATGGTTGCCTTATGAGTAATTAACCTTGATCATCAAACACTCTTAGGTTTTAGCATCCTAAAGAGTGGGATCAGAAGGATTTATGGAACGATAACTTCAGTGGAGATCTGTCTAGCTATTGTCGGTCGTGACTATAGGATACAGGTGGATATCGTTATACACCACTAGGGTAGTTTACTTGAGATCATGGCCTCAGAGTTGGACCACCATGTTAGTACTTCCAGGCCGGTATAACACTGAAATATCGCTATCGTACACGAGATGCGTGAGTCGTCCTTCTCGACAAACGTGGGACATTGTTGATCTGGGGCTCAAGGTAGGATTCTGATTGGTACTCATGAGATGTGGACTCGAGTTTCCATAAGGTAGGTGTGATAAGAATCCATATATTGCGCTCGATAGTGGAGAATTATCCAAGGAGGCGATAGTGGGATAGATCAAGTTCTGATATTATGCTTATGAGGACCCTGAGTGCTTATGGCTGCATGGGTGATATCATATGATACCTTGTAGATATTTCTTGCTCGTGGAACGTTAAGAGCGTAATTATGCATGAATACCTATGATGAATGTGATGTGAGATCATCGTATCCTGGCCAGCCTATTGTGTGATTATTATTTATCATTGGTAATTAGTTATAGTATGAGTGAAGTATATCTTGGAATATCCCAATGTGAGATGTATCTAGAGGAGTATCTGTAGATCCTCATAAGTAAGGAAATATCAGTCTCGGTGAAGTAGAGACACATTGATTTTGGAGTTCCAATAAATTTCAAAGGGAAATTTTTTAGGCACAAAACATGATTCATTGCATGTGACTACATTCTAGCCGTTAGAAACGCTGCATTAAGGAATGCAACCAAGGATGTCAGTTTAGTGTCATATTCGTAAACTGAAAGGCATTAAATGACTGTGTAAATGAAGTGCGACTGTGAATGAATTGTTATATTGTTTAAGTCAAATGAGTATTAGAGATTTGGTCACACTAAGAGTATGAAGTTGTTTGGCTAGGAAGGAACTATGGATAAGTTGGCAGAGTTATCATAGAGGTTGTATGATATGGAAGTCAGTAGGGTAGGATGAACTCCTATTCAATGAGTATTCATCCTTAGACATTCTTGAACTGAAGCATGTGACCAAGTTGTATTCATGGACCTAACTAAGACTGATGGAATTATTGGTGACCCGATTTTGGAAGTTACTCAACCTCGAGAAGTAGTCTTTGTTGAGTGTGTTTAAGAATTTAACGAGTATAGTGATTGGACGAATTCCAAGAAAGAACTATTGTTATTTAAAGGATTGAGCAAGTGCAGTGGAGTAATGGAACTAAGTGGATTATGGTCATAGCGTGTGTAACGGTAGAAATGTTTTAAGACTAAGCCATTGGATTGACTAGACTTATACAAATCAAAATAAAAATCGCCACCGCGCTTTATTGTTTCCAAAGGAATGGGAAAAGAGCGAATAACCCAAAAAGAGGGGGAAAGATTCAAGGTAAGGGGGTTGGTTATGCAAAGGGAATGTATTAGCACCCTAAACATCTACGGTACTCTGTAGGAACCTCTTTGTAAAATATGTATATTTGGCTATAAAATGTTGTATAAAAAATAGATGGTGGAGGTGAGAAAAGAAATATATTGTTTTATGATTTTGCACCCACCGCGGCTGCGAACCTTTAGTGCCTACGTACCACCTTTTCGTGAAATAGGGGATCAGGGTACACGTAGTTCCTATTTTAAAAATTTTTAAAAAACACAATGTGTTGGTTAATTTTATGAGATAAAACATCATCGTCATTTTACGTGTGAAAAACATACCTACTACCCACAATCATGAGAAAGGAGAATTTACATCATCTCAAAGTGGAGGATATGGCTTGGATTTTGAAATCAACAATGTCTCACTCAACACCCAGGTGGAAAATATCTCTCTTCACTATATATTGTATAAGTATAGTTGTTTGCATCACTACAAGGATTGACAAGGGTTCAATCTTTTTGAGAAAAGTTTAAAGGTAAAGCCAAAGTGGCAAAATGGTTTGAAATGAGATTGATTAACTTTTAGTCTTCTCACAAAAATGTCAAAGTATTATTAAGTTTATTGAAGTTTATTTATGAAAATGTTTGAAAATGCATGGACCTAAGTCCAAGTTTATTATGAAAATGGTTCAAGTTTAAAAGCAAGAAGGGTTTTCAAAGGAGGGAGAAGATTTTTGAAATTAAAGAAGATGGGAGGAGAAGAAGAGGATATCCTAAAGCATAAGGTAAAAGCTAGGGATAAGAACCATCTAACCAACATGGAGCCAATACTTGACACTATGAGCCAAGATAGAATTCTCATTCTTTGGATTGAAACCAAACAAGCAAAAATACTAGACCTCTTGAGAGAACCAAACTTCAAGTGTATTAAGTCTTCACAAAAATTGGGCAGAGTAACGGCTATATACGGGTGAATTACAGATTACCAACAAGGGGTGTAATCACAATAACCTACACACAAAACAAACAAACAACCCAATCTCTTAAGGTAAACCTCAAGAGCTCCAGACAAAATAATCAGATAAGATCACAAGGTCTCCAATCATAGGCCAAAGTTTCTAATCCTAAATCCAAAAAGTCCAATGCTCCATGAGGCCAAGGATAGTAACCAAATAGTCCAAGTATCATTAAAGATTTTTAGGGTTTGTGTTGATTATTAGGTATCTTAAGAAAAGAAAAGAAAAAGTTCAAATGAGCAAAATAAAAATGACAATAAAATAAATACTCAAATGAGCAAAGATGAAAATGGCATGAAATGTAAATGCTAAAACAAATAGTTCATAAAAATAAAAGAGCATATAAAAGAATAAAGGATAAAGTGAATTATTAGTGATTAGTGGTTAGTTGGATGATCATCTTGAAACTTGCATTTGGAACTCATTAGAGGATTGGTAGAACCAAAGCCTCCACACAACAAGTTGCATTTGCTTTTTGTCAAGTATATCATCCATTTGGAATCCTTATGAGTATCATTTAATGATCAACGATGTTTAAGTGATCTGCGTTAACCAAAGGTGTTGTAGATCTATTAGAGGATTGGTAGAACCAAAGCCTCCACACAATGAATCTCAAGGTTATTGGATCAAAGAGACCAAATTAACATACTTGGGCTTGCAAACATAAGTTTAGGCCACGAATGATCATTTATTCGAATCGGGACAAAATTTAGCGCTACGTTAAGCAATCGTAAGTGGACTTATATAGAAGTCGCACCTATTTTGAGGCCGGTCAATAGCAATCTATGCACCATTTGTTTTGAGACATGATATAGAGATCATGCTCCAACAACATCTAGTGCAATAAGAAGAGGATAAGATGAAGAGGGGTGGGAGAGAATATACAAACCACTTTTAGATTAAATTAATCAAACTATTATTAAAATCATTCATCCATTTTTGTGGAGTTAAACTCAACACCATGGATCCAATGATGTTAATAAAGTTCATGATCAATAATCTAACCCAAGATCAGCCAAAAAATAGTCACAAAATAATATTACATTTTAATATATATACAAAGAGGTTTAAAAATAATGTTTAAAAATAGAAATAAAAGATAAAAATATCAACTATGTTCAAATTGATCAAGAAATAAAAAGTAAGACCATAGAAAAATCAGAAAAGGGCTTAAATGATTTTTTAAATTTTTTGGTAATTTTTTAAAGTTAGAAACTATTTTTAAAAATTAAAAGAAATGGGTAAAATAATCAAAAAATGATTTAAAAAAATAGCAAAGTTAGAAACAAAAATAAAATAAGGTCACCAATATTTGTAACAATATCATTGGATCATTCCATAATTTTTTCAGAATTTAAAAATACATAAAAGTGTTTTTAAACATTTAAAACAATTCAAATAAAGTGTAAACTTATAAAAAATACCAAAACACAAAATTAAATTGTGAAAAAATAAAAATAACAAAGAGAATAATCAAAAATATTTTTCATAATATTTTCAGATTTTTTGGACTAAAAATGAATTTTCTATGATTTTTTGAAGTTTAAAACAATTAAATATAAAAACTAGAAAATAAAATAAAAGTCAAAAATATGTGGACCATTGGATGAGAGTTAAAATGCGTTAATAATCAAATCCAAGGGATCTGACGTGCTGTGCATATCATGGTCATCAATGAATAAATCACTGAATCGATTATTAAATCAGAATTCAAAAATAACAAGTGGCGTGCCATCATTGATTGGAAGATGACACGTTGGTCATCTTCAACCTCCAGCCAACGTGAATTGTAGCTCTCTCAAACTGTAAAATCAGAAGCTCAGACCTATGACATTCGCTTCGTTTCTTCAAGACGAAGACAACCACACCCTCGCGCCAAATTTATATAAATTGTAGCTCAAGCAATTTGGAAAGAAAGTTTTGAAAAGGGATTTGAAATTCCATGGTCAAAATGTGTTTCCAGTAAAAGGTAAGTGTTGCGACTAGAACCAGGGAAATGAGAGCATCACAATGATATCAAAGTTTTGAAGAATTGGTGAAGGAATCTACTTATTGAAGTTGAGTTGCAGAGCTCTGAAACTGGACTTCTATGGAGCAATATAGGGCACGATTCTTGAATGTAATTATATGGTTAGCTTCAGGGAAGATCGCGGAAAGGTGAATTGATGAAATAAATTGATTGAAAAAGGCTTGTATATGGGTTTCGAAGTTGCTGAATTATGAGTAATGGAACAATTTTGGCAGGGTGATTCTGGCTATCCAAGCTTGAGAAAATGAATGGGGATAGTTCATGTATTTATAGGAGAAGCAAATGGGATCAAAAGGAAGAATTAATGATGCATTTTGGAGGGAATTCGTGCAAACCTGATGCACGAGTGAAGTGTGATCTAATTTTCACCAAAACTCATTCAATCCTTGCGTTTTAAGGTGCTAAACAATTCTGGAACTTCACTAAACATGTTTAGAGGCAAAAACGCGTGGAAAACTTGTGATTAGAAGCCAAAACAAAGATTTCAAACTTCTGACTTGGTGAAAAATTCAATTTCAAAGTGCCAACTTCTGACCAATGGTATTCTCAGCTCAAGGGGTCTTAGGGCATGATTCTTGATGCTTTAGAAAGATGAGGTTACAAGCTTTGCAATAGAACAAGAATGGAGTTAAATGGATGCTTGAGCTGAAAGTTGTGTTGATTCAAAGTTGGAGAAAAAATGTTGACTTTCCATACTTAGAAATATTTCAATTTTTTCTTCAAAAGTGACCTATAATGTCTTGCATCCAAACATAGCCTTCCACTTGGAATTTGCTCTTGACCAAAAAAGATGGCATGAAGTAGATCTCTTAAATGACATTTTGGGACTTGGACCATTCAAAATCTCCAAAAATTGAGGGAGTTATGAATTGTTGAAGTTGGCAAAAAATCATGAAATAACCTATAATCTTTTGTATCCTTAAGGAAACTTCCATCCATTTTATCACTTACACATAAAATAAGGCATAAAGTTAACATATTCAAGATCATTATAGAAAAATAATGGGATCAAGGTGATAAAAATTGACTAAGTTATGATCATTTGAAGTCACACATAGAAAATTGGATATTCATCTGGAGGACTTGTAATCTTTCTTCTTCATCAAGTTTCTTCCACGTGAAAACTCCTTAGAATTTTTGAAGTGATATATTAATAACCCTTTTAAGAGAATGATGTCTTTGGAATCACTAAAATGCCTTTGAAGTTCAAAACCCTAGCTCCTAGATCAAGAAAATGCTTGGAGGAACCTTGACAATTTTGAACCACCTTCTTGTACCAACACTCTTGCTTTGTAAATAGAAGTTGTTGAGGATGAAAAATGAGAATTCATAGCCACCAAAACCACTTCCATATCTTGAGAATTTAGATAAATATGCACTTGTGATCAATGGGAACAAGGCCTTGTCTAGCCGTGACAACTTCTTCAATCAACCCCTTGCACTTTTGAGTGAACCAAAATAACCTTGCCATGCCATCCTTTCCAAAACAACTTCAATGGTGAGGTTTGAACTTCTCAATCTTCATTGACTAGGTCATGGAAATAAACCCATGAATCCATGGATCAACTTGCTAAGCCCTATTGCCTTTACCTACATTGTTGACAAGTAAGAAAAACCAACATTGCATTTTATTAATTAAAAGAAGAAATCAAGACAAAAATATTCATGATCACAAAAGAACACAAGTCAAGGTGCTTGGTGATTCCTCAAAGAGCAAAGATAAATATAGGGAGGGGAACCAAGAGCCCTAATGTGATCTTGTTGTGAATGAATCAACATGGTATGATTAAGGGATCTTAGGGGAAAAAATTGGGGTACAACAGCGTGATTCGGTGGATTTCAAGAAGTGTGTGTGATTGATTGAGAGCAGAGTAGCGCAATGGATAAAAGGAAGAACCAGATAAGCATGTAGTAGGTTTTAATGGAATACTTGTAAGAGTTGTTTCAAGTGGAGACATCTTCCTAAGAGAAACTCGTTGAAGCAATGTTTTGTTCGTCTCAGTCTCTCAAGGATCCACCATAATCTAGAGAGGTATTATTGATGGACATACTTAGAGAAGACTCTGTGGTTCATATGTGGTAAGATATTATTGAGGAAATGGTTGAGCCTTTGAGTATTAGGAATTAAACAAGTGAAGGATTTTGCTTGAAGTAGACTCTTCGTGATTGTGTCTTGTGCACTTATGAGCATGCGTGAAGAGTTGGAGGATGGTTGCAGGTTAACTGTTAGAGTTCACCTTTCATCGATGTAATTTTGTACGTAGTTGTTAGGCGTAAGGGCTGTGAGTTGCAAAAATTGTACACTCTTGTGGTTCTCAGTATCAGATTTAAAATCAAGACTAAAATAAGGATCAAAGTGAGAAGTCTTGTTGTACAAACAAGGTAGACTTGGAACCAACCAATTTTAGCGTTTGGGAATTAGAAGCCAGGACCAAGGAATTCAACAAGCATCAATATGGCGCTGTATGGAATCAGGTGGAAGAAAATCTGAAATGTTGTCAATGGAGAGAGATGCTACAACAAAAATGTATGGATTTGAGGTATTGCAAGGAGCTAATGGAAGAGAAGTGGCAGGTGTTGAGCAAGGATGAGCTTGGAAAATGTTGGGGACGAGGATCCAACCATAATAGATTGCCAAGAATTTTGAAGCTACATAAACTCAGTGCGAAGGAGTAAGGGCTGGAGACCCGGGGAGATCATTTCTCAAGTATGTCAGGATATAGTGGTAGGAGAAATGTTTTGCGTAAGGATTAAGGTTTCCAGTCAAGAATGTTACGAAAGAATGTAAGGAACATTTCGTCTCCTTGTTGGAAGAAGATGTGAGGAACTTGTTGTCATGGTGATTGGAAGGAATTCAAGGGAAATTTTGATTTAGGGGGGGGGGGGGGGGGGAGAATGTAACATCTCTATTTTATTAGTATGAGAATTCATATGTAGAGTAAGAGATTAAGTTGATTAGTTGGAATTGGACAAGATGGCAAGCTAGTAATATTAACATGGATAAAGGGAAATTTGGTCATTAAATATGTTGAATGTATTTTAAGGCCTTGTTTGGTGATAGACATTTCCCAATCAGATTTAGGAATAGAGAGTAGAGAGAGAGAGAGAGAGGCAGAGAGAGAGAGAGAGAGAGAGAGAGAGAGAGAGAGAGAGAGAGAGAGAGAGAGAGAGAGAGAGAGAGAGAGAGAGAGAGAGAGAGAGAGAGAGAGAGAGAGAGAGAGAGAGAGAGAGAGAGAGAGAAGGTGGAGAACTCGAAGTTCATCATCATCCTTGCCATTTTCGCACACTATGGACAACCTCCACAAAACAGGTAACAACTTCTTGCTCGTAACTCCGTTTGAGCCGATTATCGACTTTTTGGAAAGCTTACGAAATTCCATTTGATTAGATATATGATTTCGTGTAAATAAATTATGTATTGAAGGATAAAAACTCATTTTAATTCTGGGAATTCATACTGGAAATGGGTCAAAGTGTGGTTACAAGTTTGATGATGATGGAGGTAGAATTTTGGTCAAGATGAGAGATCTAATGTAGCATGTTCAACATCCTAATCTCTATTAATGCAAGGTGAGTCTCTTAGTTAAAAACCTTGGGGTTTTGTGGGTATTGTATGAATGCATGTTGGGATAAGGGTTGAGAGACATGTTCTTTAATAATCCTTAATCATGCATAAAATGGCTTATTCTTGTAATATCTAGTACATGCATCTTTAATTCATTATGTATCTTGGTAAAGGTCCATTGCATGTGAATATTTGGGACTTGAGAACCCTAAATTTGTATTCTGCACTTTATGGTTTTTCTGAATGCAGGAAAGTTCTCTTAGCGAACTACAGTTTGCTTAGCGACAATTTGAAGCTGGAAAAAGGGTTGTGCGGCAAGTTTCGTGTAACAAACTCTGTGTTCGTGTAGCGACATTCAGGGACTGAAGAAAAGAAAGAAAAGAATTATTCGTTGGAACTTTTCTTAGCAAGTCGGGACCTCGCTGCAAGTTTTCTTAGTAAATGTCCCTTCCCGGGACATGTTGAAGTCTTTAACTTTGTTCGTTAATGGTTCGTTGAGTGAGTCGATGACTCGCTACAGGCTCGCTTCGCGAACATGCTAATGCAGAACATTAAGTTTCCTCCCTAAGACCATAATTGTTCCAGAATCGGGAACGAAATGCCTTATTAGCTAGCTAATGATATTGTGTGTATGTTTATGGCTAATGTAATGCTATGTATGCTCTTTACAATATTCATGGATATTATGTATTCTTAATACATTATGTTTTATATGTTAAAAATGTATTATGTGATAAATAAATTGTATGAACACTATGGTTTTCGTTCGTTCCAGTTGAACATTCAAATACGTGTTTGCCTTGGTGGCTTGATATGATTGTGCTTTGTAAGCGCTTGAAATAAAGTACTGCCTGGACAAAACTGGACGTGGTGTCTAGTTTAGGCCAATCTTGTGTACTTTAAGACAGAGTACTGACAGGGCAAACCTAGACTTGGCGTCCAATTTAGGTCAATTTTGTGTTCTTTGTGTGTGTGAGATATGCTTGAATCGAAGTAGACCTATGCTACTATGTAGTAAATCCTGGTTGACGGGTACACTTATGTTGCAATGGAAGCAAGTGAGTGTCTATACGGTGTTTCCCACTTGGTAACTCATCGACGTTCTCGGAGTGTCATACACACCTGAGTTACCATTACAATGGAAGCAAGTGAGGGTCTTTATGGCGTTTTCCACTTGGTAACTCATCTGCATGCTTAGTATGGTGAGTTAGTGATGCCACGTAGGAAACATCACTTCAGATACTCGCCTCTAGTGATGCCAAGTAGGCTATATCACTAGGCTTTCGCTTGACGAGCTTGTACATCAAGAAGGTCTTTTTGCACTTGGCATTACCTATGCGTGTTTGGATGATTGACAGAGTCGTGACGCCACCTAGGCAATGTCATGGAGGTAACTCGTCATAGGTGAAGTTCCACTTGGGATTTATCTGTTTCATCATGTTGTGAGCTTGTGCAAGTCTCTTGACAACTAGGTACAAGGGTGACTCATCAAGGGTGTGACTGGGTCGGCCTAGGTAGACAGGTAGAACTTACTTCTAGATTCCTCATACATAGGTACGGGTCTGCATATTATTTTTTGCCTTGAGCCAGTTGTATTTTCTTGTTGCCCCATTAGATAGTTATGAGACTTCCAATGGTGGTGTACCTCTGTTGTGTATTTGCACCTAGCCGTGAGGAAAACCCTAGATTCGTGGTGAATCCGTTTTAATGCATGTACCCTGTAGAACTGAGAGAACCTGTAAGATAGGGAGACTCACTGAAATTTAGTAATCTCACCCCAATCCTCTTATTATTTTTTCAGAAACAGGTTGTAAGTAGAAGAGTTATTAGATGGTCAGTGTTGAAGACTGCGGCGAGCAAATGGCAGGAAGACCTCATCAGATGTTATCTTTCTGCTGTGCATTGCTGAAGACAAGTTGATTGTATACTTTATGATATTCGAATTGTGCTTGTATGCGATTTTAGATTCTTGTCTTTTCCAGCTTTTGTATGTTTCTAAGTACCATTTATAGCATCACTGCATATTATTCTAGACGTATATGTATAGGATGTTACAATGTTGGTATTTATGGAAGTGGAGGAACAAAGCATTGTTTGAAGAAGACTTTCAGCGAATTGAAAATACAATTGGAACAATCATGTATCTGGTTAAGGAAATCGATACATATAATCGGGTGCGGAACAAAGTTAGGATCCCAGAGCTAGAAATCAAACATGTTCAATTGTGCCATCCGATAGGTGGTTAGATTAAGCTCAATTGTGATGTGGTCTACAAGAAGTCTACATCTACGAAAATATGCATAGGTGTGTTTAGAGACTCCTCTAGTATTCGGGTGAGGGGATATGCTCATAAAATTTGTTTATGTGATGCTCTTACGGAAGAGATGTGAGCGATGATACATGGGATTGAGCTAGCATGACATAATAGAATTACAAATCTAGTAGTTGAGATTGACTCTAAAGTTGTGATAGATATGGTGAACCAAGAGACGGAGGATGATCACAACTTCACAACTTTAGTCCGAAGAATTCGAAGGATCACTCAAAAGAATTGACTCATCAAGTTCAACCATAATTGACGGGAAGAAAAAGAATTGACTCATCAAGTTCAACCATAATTGACGGGAAGAAAATCATTGTGGATATAATGGCTCCTCATTCTTCCAACTGTCATGACAAATGAGTTAAATGATATTTAGTTGAAGATACTTCTCGGACTTCTCTCTCTAGACGTGTTAGAATGTCATGTTAGTATTATTTTTTCTTGGGCCCTTTACCCTTCATTTAAACCAATGTTTAAAAAACTAGACCAAACTAAACGATTCAACCGATTGAATTGGAAATCAGAGTTGAATCTGGTCCGACCAACTTTCAAAATCGCTAGTGGGTCAAAACTGGAATAAAATCGTAAAAATCGGATTGAGCAGTCCAAAATCGTTCGAACGAAAGAACCGGAGCCGATTTATTAAAATCGTTCAGTTAAAAAAATACATCAAATTTATCATTTTTTTAAATTTTTTTAAAGTTTAATATGTCAATATCAAAACCTAAAATATTCTCCATTCACAAAAAAAAATAATTTCTTGTTTTTTCTACAAGCATACAAATTTTTAAGTTTTATCACTCTGTTATAGTTTTTCTTTCAACCACACTCTATCAACGTCATATCGTCTCTTTCAAATATAGTCACATTGTCCTACTCAATATTAGTTGTCGTTCAATTCAATATTGTTTATCGTTATCCTATTATGACTTATTTATCGTCTTTCCACTCGAATTTGCTTAATGTTGTTCAATTAAGTATATTGTAGTGTTCATTTTTTATAATTCTATCTTATTTTATTTAGATATTCTTAATTATTTAAACTTTATTTTAGATATTATACTCTATTATAATTGTTGAAATGAGTGAAAGTGAACATATTTTAGGTATTATACTCTATTTTAGAATATTTATTTTATTATGTTGTGAACATATAATTGTGTTAACATTATCTAAAATTTAATTTCATATTATTAATTAATTAAAAAAATAGTTTGATAATATATTTAATCGGTTAAACCACTTGAATTTTAAACTAAAAAATTTATCGGTTTGGTCTCCGGTCAAATCTTTAAAACATTAATTTAAACTATTTCATTGCAATATTTACTCTCCTCTACCAAATTGAAGAGAAAAGAAAAATTGTCAGACTGAAAAAACCAGACACATTCAAGTACATTAATAATTACCCATACTCCATTAAGCAAGCAAGAGAAACAGCAATTGAACACAAGAGACAATTTACAACCAATAACACCACATGTCAAACAGAGCATCAGACAAACAAGATAAGCCTAGAATTCTACTAATATGACAACAGCAACAACATTATTGAGCTGTATTTGTCTCAATTGTTTATCTCTAACAATCATTTCCTTTCAATAAGGTCTCTCTCCATAGTAATTCCCAGGAGGATCATAGTTACATGTCATAAAAGTACCTTTACCTTGAGAACAAACAACACTAGCACATCCAACTTTGGTTGTAGCACCCCAAACAACCTGTGTATAATGTCCACACATTTCTCCTTCAACGCAAGAATTATGCCAGTAATTGTAATACTGTTTTTCATCAACCCAAGCACTCACTGCTTGTGCTGGATTCCATCCAATTCCACTCCCCCAAAAAATGTTCTCGCCGTACGGTCCATTAGAATGCTCCAACACGCAGTCGTTACGCCGTTGGTTGGCGTACGATTGCGCGTAGTGTGTTAGCTTTTCATCCCATGATAAGGGATGTAACCCCACCGCGGCCCGAGCTATGTTCTGAGGAATCAGAAACTGGTTCGGGAAGCTTCTATAATTGGAATGCTTATTGTTTGGAATATAACTGGCGCTGGCATGGAAAGTGAATGCGATAAGGAACATTAACATAGCGAAAGTGAAACACCTAAGATTCATTTTGAGGATGTTTTTTTGTTGTGAGAAAGAATGTGTGAGTAGGGACTCTATAAATAATGAAAATGTTGGGAGGTTTGAAATGAGTGAAAGTGTGCAATGTCAACTGTTTTAGGTTGCATTTAGTGGCGTCCATGTTCTATTATCGTTGTTATTTAATTGAAACGGTTATTGGTTTTATTTTTTGTGATGATTTTGATTGCTTGGGTTGTACTAAATGTCCACATTTGTAGGTCAATGATGTTAAGATTCTCTGTTTTTAGCACATGGAATGTGTTACTTTTTTCTACCATGTGTGATTGGATATTGTCCGTGAGTTTTTTTTGTTTTTGTTTTTGTTTTTGTTTTTTTAATTTAACTGAAAACCGGCCGTGATTTAAGTAGTTTAGATTTCACTTTCTTTAGAACAATATTTTAAAAATGAAAATTTAAAAAGTATTTTTTTCGTCTCATAATAAATACTGTATCTTATTTGAGCAATATATGATTTTTTTAAAATAATTAGATGAGTTAGTTTTAATTAAAAAGTTAATATTATTTATTGGGGTACTCTTATTAATTATAATTAATAAATTAATTAAATAAAATGAAAGTAAATAAATAAAAATATAATAATGAAAAAATAATAACATATAATATATTATAATTATAAATAAACAATTATTTTAAGACAAAAAAATATAAATGAGATATTATGAAACAGGACTAGAAATGTTTTTATTTGATACGAAGTTAGTTATATAACTAATTGATTTTATTTTTTTACAAATATGCTTTGAGTTTTCATCTCTCCACTACTAATTAGTTCGTCATCACCTAAATAAACAGTTATAACCGGACAAAGTGAGTTGGGTTAAATAAAGTTTAAATTTCTTTTCATACTCTTTTTACAAGAGTTGTCTCAAGTTTCTTAGAGATTTTATTTAGGTATAATATTAATGGTTATAGATATTTTATGATGTCATTTCTCAATTATGCAAATTTAATACCATGTAGAGTAGCATGTCTTGTTATAAAAATGTCTTTATGAGGCTGCTACAAAAGTGAAAATGAATGAAGATGAAAAATAGAGAAATAAATTTATTTGAGAAAATTCCAAAGCGTATGTTTCTACAGTAAGTTTAAGGAACAATTCGTCCCCACCAATCTTTCTATGTTAGATGCAAAAGGGTTTACCGGTAAATTTCATGTATGATACTTTGGAATCCTTAAAGAGAATTGCACAATCTCTCTAAGCGTATCTTTAATAGTATTTTACAGAAGAATAATTATTTTTCTTGCTCTCATGCATTAGAGAAGAGAAAGATGATTTAGTATGAGAAAATGATTTGAGACTGATTATTCTTGATCTTCTTCATTGTGCCAATAAACATTCAATTTATAGTGAGACTACAATCTGTTTGGGAACAGATGCTTCTCCATGAAAGGGAATTGCACCTTTTGATAACAACGTATCAGTAACAACGTTTTGCATAGAAATAGCAATGGTTTGCTTATAAATTGCAATTGTTCCTAATTAATAGGTAATCAATTGACCCGGCACATTATACCAACAATCATTTAATTTAAATAATATATATATCTGAATATAATATTTATATTATTAATTCAAATAATACAATCATTTAATTTAATATTATTTTGGAAATTCTCTTACAATCCCCCACCATTTTCAAAATAACTAAATATCATAATTCTAGAAATATCATGATTTCAGATATTGGTATCTTACGATTTGAACCAATACTTAGTAAGTTATGGGTTTCACTCATCCCGAACAGACATTGGTAGACAAGCTTTGAACCAACTAGTCATTAGAACAAGTGTGCAACACTTACACATGAAATCTCGATACTATCAAAAGAATTGTAAAAATGACACATTTGATAAGGCCATGTGTCATGTATCCTTTTCATGAGACTTTAAGAGTCAAGCCCTTGAACTCTATGAAGCGGCCCACTTCATTCTCATATAGGTAGACTATATCGGAAATGCTACCATAATAAACATTTCAGCAAATATGTGCTATATATCTATTAAGAGAATAATCGCATTCTATCACTTCACCTTTTATGGTCTAAGTACTTTTTGCCCCTTGAGGTGTCTCTATTGTTAAGTACTTCAATCACTCTAATAATGTACTTTCATCATTGAACTCAAGACTTGATTTTTATCAAGTGTGAGTTGAGTTTCCACTATTGGTGATCAATTAGATATGAGCTTGAGACCCATCCCCAATGATGTTTTCAACACCATGTCTTTTGTCAGACCTTTCGTCAAAGGATCTGCAAGATTATTTTTAGTTCTTACGTACACTATGGAGATTACTCCATTTAAAATTAAATCTTTCACATAGCTATGTCTTATACCAATATGTCTAGATTTTCCATTATATACTTGGCTATATGCTTTGGATAGTGTGGATTGACTATCACAATGTATGGACACAGGTGCTATTGGCTTTGGCCAAATAGGTATCTCATACAACAAGTTTCTTAGCCATTCTGCCTCTTTACTACCTGCAGCCAAAGCAATGAATTCTGCAGTCATGATGGAGTCGGCAATGCAAGTCTGTTTCTTTGAACCCCAAGAAACTGCACCTCCACCAAGATTAAAGATCCACCCACTAGTGGAGGCGTGATCTTCCACATATGTTACCCAACTGGCATCTGTATATCCTTCTAAAACCGAAGGATATCCACTATAAGTTAGAGTATAGTTAATCGTCCCTTTCAAGTATTTTAATACTCTATTAATAGCATGTCAATGGTCTATACTTGGATTACTTGTATACCGACTTAATCTACCAACAACATAAGCTATATCAGGTCTAGTACATGTCATAGCATACATCAAGCATCCGATAACCTTTGAATATTCAAGTTGTGCCACCGGACACCCTTTATGTGGTTGCAAATTAACATTTTGATCAAATGGAGTAGAAACGGATTTGCAATCGAAATGATCAAATTTCTTAAGCACCTTTTCGATATAGTGAGACTGGGATAAACCAATATGTTCACCATCTCTTATGATTTTAATTCCTAAAATCACATCTGCTTCACATAAGTCTTTCATATCAAAAATTTTGGATAAGAAAGCTTTAGTCTTTTCTACCTCTTTTAATTCAGTACCAAAGATTAACATATCATCCACATATAAACAAATCATAACCCCTTTTTCATTGTTAAATTTACTATAAATACATTTGTCAGATTCATTTATTTTGTATCCATTGGCCAACATAACTTGATCAAATTTTTGATGCCATTGTTTGGGTGCTTGTTTTAACCCATATAAAGACTTAGTTAATTTACACACTTTATGTTCTTGGCCTTTGATAAAAAAACCCTTCGGGTTGTTTCATATACACCTCTTCATCTAATTCTCCATTTAGGAAAGCAGTTTTGACATCCATTTGATGAATGACAAATTTATAGATGGAGGCGAGTGCTAAAAGCACTCTAATTGATGCAATTCTTGCAACAAGTGCATAAGTATCAAAATAATCAATTCCTTCTTTTTGTGTAAATCCTTTAGCGACAAGTCTAGCTTTGAATTTTTCAATGGTACCATCAACTTTCATTTTCCTTTTAAAGATCCATTTACAACCTATTGGTTTAGATCCTGGTGGAAGATCTACTAGTTTCCAGGTTTTATTACCCATAATTGAGTCCATTTCCTCTTGGATGGCTTCTTTCCAAAAAGCCGAATCTTGAGATTTTATTGCCTCTTCAAATGTTTCTGGATCATTCTCTAGGTTATAGCAAATTGGTCCATAACGATTTATGGAATTATTATTTCCTTCTACAAGAAACATGAAGAAGTCTGATCCATAGTTTTTTACTTTTCGTATTCTTTTACTTCTTCTAGGTTCTGAACGTCCCAACATATCATTATTTGATACATTACTTTCTAGACTTTGAACATCATAATGAACATTGTCTTTGCAATTTTGAATTGAGGTAAATCTACTTTCTTGAAAAATTGCATCTCGTGATTCAATCACGGTATTAATAGGATATGAGTCATTAGATTCAATAACCATGAATCTATATGCTTTGCTATTTTCAGCATAGCCCAGAAATACACATTCAATTCCTCTTTCTCCCAATTTCTTTCTTTTTGGTTCAGGCACCTTTACAATTGCTCTACAACCCCAAACATTTAAATATTTGAGATTCGGTTTTATTTTCTTCCAGAGTTCATATGGGGTTATCTTGTTCCTTTTATTAGGAACTATATTCAATATATAACATGCAGTTAGCATGGCTTCACCCCAATAACCTTTAGATAAACCAGAATAGGATAACATGGCATTTACCATTTCTTCTAACACCCTATTTTTCCTTTCTGCTATCCCATTTTGTTGTGGGGAATAGGGTGCAGTTATTTGATGTATAATACCAGTGGACTCAAAATAATTAGGATGATAGAACTCTCCTCCTCTATCACTCCTAAAACATTTAATAAAAGTTTCATGTTGAAGTTCTACTTGTGCTTTAAAAATTTTGAATTTGTCTAAGACTTCATCCTTAGAGTGCATTAAATAAACATAACAAAATCTAGTGCAATCATCAATGAAAGTGACAAAGTATTTCCTACCACTTGTAGCGTCTTCTTGCATGTATCTTGATTCCAATTTCTCCCATAATTCTTTTACGGAGTTACTGCTCTGATAAATGTCAAACAACGAATCACACATGCCGTTGAGGATGTGTCTCATGCATATATAATCATCATTGTCCCACTTTTGTCTCTCTCTCTAGTTTCAGCAACAGTTTCATTTTCTTTTTCTTCTGGTTTGAGAATGTTAAGGACATACACCACTTTCAATGTTGTGAGAAGGAATTTCATTTTTTTCTGCCAACGAATAAAATTGCCTCCATCGAATTTCTCTAATTTTACAAAGTCAGAAGTCATCTCTTTGAGTGAGGCAGCCATTGAATAAAAGATTGTTCCTTAAGATTGTTATAAAAATGTCTTTATGGGGCTGCTGCAAAAGTGAGAATGAATGAAGATGAAAAATAGAGAAATAAATTTGCTTGAGAAAATTCCAAAGCGTATGTTTCCACACTAAGCTTAAGGAACAATTCGCCCCCACCAATCTTTCTATGTTGGATGCAAAAGGGTTTACCGGCAAATTTCCTGTAGGATACTTTGGAATCCTTAAAGAGAATTGCACAATCTCTCTAAGCGTATCTTTAATAGTATTTTACAGAAGAATAATTATTTTTCTTGCTCTCATGCATTAGAGAAGAGAAAGATGATTTAGTATGAGAAAATGATTTGAGACTGATTATTCTTGATCTTCTTCATTGTGCCAATAAATATTCAATTTATAGTGAGACTACAATCTGTTTGGGAACATATGCTTCTCCATGAAAGGGAATTGTACCTTTTGATAACAACGTATCAGTAACAACATTTTGCATAGAAATAGCAATGGTTTGCTTATAAATTGCAATTGTTCCTAATTAATAGGTAATCAATTGACGCGGCACATTATACCAACAATCATTTAATTTAAATAATATATATATCTGAATATAATATTTATATTATTAATTCAAATAATACAATCATTTAATTTAATATTATTTTGGAAATTCTCTTACATGTCTTACACGTCTACAAAGACACTTTTATTTTAACTTATAAGTCACAATTCATTTTTTTTAAGAGTAGAGACACAATTTAATTAATGTAATCATATTGGACATATATTGTTATAGATATTTAGATGGTTAAATATAAATAAATGAATAATTATTTTATTTTTTAAACTCATTAATCAAATATTTTTTATGTCGTTTATCTGCATTTATATTTGAGTTTAATAGTTACACATGGATAATATGAAATAGTTTTACATTGTCTATCAATAAGAATAAATTATTTAACCATATCATATTAGTAACTATTTTATTTTTTAGATTCATTAATCACATATTTTCATGTCATTTATCTATATTTATATTTGAGTTTAATGGTTATGCACGGATAATATGAAATAGTTTTACACTGTCTATCAATAAGAATAAATTATTTAACCATATCATATCAGTAATTTAAAATTTGTCAACATCAACATTTTGAAATAATATTCATCATTTGATCAAGGGTTGATCATGATTCCTCAAAGAAAACCCTCAAATCATCAGAGGTCAAAAAGTTACCAAATTAGGGTTTTGATTGAGAATGACTGATCAATGACTGTTGGCCTAGTACATGACCTAATGGCTTGAAGCATGATCTCAAGGAATCAAATACAACATCTTGACCTAATTACATGGCTCAAAACATTTCCAAAGATGCAAGTGATTGATAGTTGAAAGAATTGAATCAACTGATGAAAAGTCAACAGTCACCCAAAAGTCAAACTTTGACTTTTTGGGTCAACATTGAAATTCAAAAGTCAAGAATCATCAAGATATTCAAAATTATCAAACTTGATCATCAAAAAATCAAAAAGTCAACAAAAGTCAAATTTGGGAAATTTTCTAACACTTAGAAAAAATTCTAAGTGTTTTTGTTCTTAACAAAAATCCTAACTTCACAAGCAAGTTTCCTCAAGATGCAAGCTGATTCAAGGAAAACTTTCAACACGAAAGTTGTAGGGATTGATGAATTCTACAACTTTGTTAATGTGGGATGGTCCTCAAAAAATGCTTAATTTAAGAGATATAAGCTCATGAAGTTATGATGTTTTTTATCCAACACTTAGAAAAAAATTTACAAGTTTTGATCAGATTATTGTCCTAACTTCATGGCCAATTTTCACCAAGATCCCAATTGATTTAGCCAAAACTCACAACATGAAAGTTGTAGATAATGTTTCAAGCTTTCCAAAATGTCCAAGAATACAATTTTACCATGCTTGAGCTAAGATATTCGAAGAGATGAAGTTGGGCATCCATTCTTGAATTGTAGGCCATTTTGTGACAAGTTCATAACCCAATCTTCAAGCTATGCTGCATAATCCCAGTTTTCAGGCCTCTAACCTCCAAATCTATCTATAATCTGAAGATTACACAAGCTTTTGAGCTATGATCCAAGTGATTAAAGTTTTGTCTAATCCATTTTGCCATTAAGGGAAGAAAGTTCACACTTCCATTCTTGTAAAGTCACTTTATACACAAAGTCCACTCCTTGAGCCTCTAACTTGTTTCTTCTGCACACACTCAACCTAAAAGTAATAACAACATGTTTAAATTTTACAACCACTCTAGAAGGCATGGTACAAGACATTGGAACCATGCTCTTCAAAGTTGCTTCATAACTAAGTAACCTAGCCATAACATGTGATCTTATAAACCAAGCCCTTTCATCCTCTAAAACCTTTTCTATATAAATAAAGATGTCATTAGTAAGCCATAGCACAAATTCATAGCCCTCAAAACACCCTCATACTCTTTGAAACCAGAATTGGCATCAAAAATCTATTTGTTGCAATTTATGACCTTAAACACCAAACACTCAATCCACTCGTGTGTTTTCATTCTAAATCATTCATAAAGCTTTTATAACTCATATAGAACTCATCCAAAAACCTATTTCATCACTGTAACACCATCTTATCCACCATTTTCACTTGACACCTCTGTAACTTGACTTGTCCAGAAGAATTAAGGCACCCTTAATCCAAGGTAAGCATTTCAAAAGCTTCCTTGGAGTTCAGTGAAGCTACCCAAATCATCCCAACACCTCCAGAAGTGATTTAACTCCAAACTTGATTCTCACTTTAGAGATAAGTTTCTATAACTTTGAAATCCTTATTCAAGCATCATTTGCACTTGATTTCTAAAGAAAAAATGTAGATATCATTACCCTGAAGCTAACCATGTGCTTACTTTTCATTTATATTTCCTGCGTGATGAGAACTTTGAAACTGAAGTTTCTGAAATATTAGGTTTTCAGTTTGGTACCAAGTAAAATTCTCACTCATCTTTGATTTATAGCTTAAATAATATACATGGTTGGATTTCTTGTTTAAATTCATGTAACTTTGGTGTTTATACTTTTCAAAATGGTTGAGAAATTGAAGAGTTACATATTCAAAAATGGTGTTGTTGTCATGTTGCGCGCATGAGGAAGAAGATGACAATCCAAATTTTCAAACTTGGTTTATAATATATTCATTGTGGGGTGTTTTATAACCGGATGAAACAGCCATCATAGTGGTAAAGGAAGCGTGCGCTTATACCCATAGGGACCCAGGTTCGAGCCCCAGTGATACCCTTTTATTTATTTCACATATTTGTTTGTTATAGATCATGTGCAGGTCAGCTTAGCGCGCATATCGTGTGCCTCTCTCCATCACCCTCTGATCATCACAAGACTAGGTCCAACGCCCTAGATCAGCAAGCGCATGGTGGACTTCTTGGAGTCATTCCCACTAGATCTCATACAAGGGTCTGGGATCTTATTTTGGGCCTAGACGAATTTCTTTCCATACCCCTCCCCCCTTGTTTGCTAAATCAAGCCCATTTGCATTTTATTTTTATTTTCTACTTTAAACAAAATACTTGTTTTGGGCCTAACAAAAATAGTTTCTCACCCCTAGTTTGCTTACACTACTGGCCCATTTCATTTCTTTATTTTATTTTAATTAACATTTCTTTATTAATTAATTTTATTGTAATCAACAAAAATCATAAAAAATTCGATTTAGGTTTTTAATTGGTTAATTTATTTTTTTGACAAAATAAAAATTAATTTCATTTAATCACTTTGCTTTATTTTATTAATTAATTTATAAAATAATTACAATTAGGTTTTTTTGTTATTTTATACTATCAAATAAAACACCAAAGTATTTTCTAATACTTAGATTTCTTTAGGTTTTTGTTTAATTTAATTTTCATAAATAAAATTATTTATACTTTGTTTTATTTTAAAAAATTAAATTGCAAATTAAATTAGAATTAGATCTAACCTTTTATTTCACACTTGAAAATATATTTTTTAAACAAAAACAATGAAAATCTGTTCTTAACACTTACAGATATTTTTTTAGGGTTTCTTAAACATTTTTCCCTTTTCACCGTCTTCGTGCACTTTACTTTCGCATTATTTATTTCCTAATTATTGAATTGCTCAATACTTGTAATAGACAAATTAGGGTTTATTGCTTTCCTCCCACATTCATAAACTTGTACCCCCATCCCTGAAGCATTATAATAGCGTAGGACATTTAATTTATGTAATTTACCGCTTTCCTTATTAATATTAGTAATTAGAGTTTGTATGGAAAGATAAAGAATAAACATTAGATAACCTAATGTCAAAGACAAATACTTGAAATCAAAACACTTCGCACACACGCACCTCTAGGGTTACCCTCACTTGTTACCTCGGATTAAAACAGTCATGTCTCTCGAACGTGAGATGCTTTAGCAAAGACCCTCGGTTAAAATATCGTAGTCCCTCGATGACCCTTCGATGTTGCCTTCGATAAACGATCTTAGTCCCTTACAAAAATTGCTAAAGCATCTTACAAGTTGCCGTATATGATTGTACAATGACCCACGATTGTCCCTCACATCCAATGATAGGGATTCCTATTAACTAATGATAGGATAGCACTATCAAAAGGAGGAGGAAAAGAACAAATACCATTGAGTAGGTAGATCGCTCGTAATCGCTTTCTCACAAACTAAAACAATTTCCACATTTCACACTTTCAAAAACAACTACCAAAACGCTTTATAAACACTCTTGAGGACTGATACAAGGGTTATTATAAAGAAAACTGCCTTACATTGGCATTTTTAAATTAAAAAAAAAACATCTTTCCAAAACAAACACTTTCATCCAATAAATATTTTCAAAACAAACATTTTGTATACATTCTCAACGATACGAGAATCATTACAAAATTGTCACACTTAGGCGTTTTCAAAATATTTTCAAACATACACAAACACGAAGCATTATTTTCAAAATGAGCTAGCAATTAAGACCCTGTAGATAAACTACGGATGAAAAGGGTGCTAACACCTTCCCTTTTCATAACCTACCCCCCAAACTCAAGAAAATTTTCAAAGGTCTTTCCTGTTCTTTTTCGCCCGTTCCTTTATTGGATAAAAGGAAAGTTTGTGGCGACTCTTGCTATCCGCAACATTTACGATAAAACATAAAAATTTAAGTCAGTTCTCCCACCGTATTACAGAACTGGCGACTCTGCTGGGGAGATGAAATAAAAGTGGGGTTACCTTAAGAGCTAGATCACCTTTATTTCTTTACTTGTTTGCCTTGTATGTTTTATATTTCGGGATATGCTTGGGTTTATTTCTTGTATAGATCTTATACCCGGATCTGGGGGCATTTTAGGTAAGTAGCAATAGATTGTGAAAATTGTACAGTGTAGACCGATATGGTTGAAGAGATGGCTACGTTAGTGATACACATTGGCTGGTGTCGGTGTCCCTTGAGTAAGTCAAGGAGAATATGGGCTATCGCGTGGTGTCATAGGCACTAACTAACCGTAGAACCTTAGTTGACACAACTTGGCCATTAGAAAGTAGTAAGATAGTTGGCTTTGGTGCAGACTAAAGTTGGTTGATAATCGATACTACACTCATTGAGTTGGACTTTCGGGATATTTCGGTCGCAATTTAGATGCTTGTGCTGAAACAATGCATGAGAGAAAGATCAGTGATATTGATATTCCTAGAACCCGATTACTTCTTTTAGGACAGGTTGAGCCAACTAAAACTTTAAGAGGGTACTTACGTATAAACTCCATGCAAGCTTGAACCCAAGGCATGTTGTCTTTTGTTTTTGTTTGATTAAATTGTTCAAACATGACATCATAACATCATGACATCATACCATACCATTATCACTAACCATTTCAAGGACCTATGGATTTATCTTTGTTCTGTTTTGTAGGTTATGGCTTTTGTTCGCATAAACACTATCTAAATCAGTTTTGTGAGGATACCTTCTCAACTTAAGGAGTTAGTCTCAAGGGATCCCAAAAATTATCCATTCATTAAAAGGCATGGTCTACTACTCAGTTTGGTTACCTCGGGTTTTGAAGAAGACATGATGATTGTTTTATTCAAGTTCTTTGACCTTGTGCATCACTGCTTCACCTTTCTCGATTATCAGTTGGTACCCACGATGGAGGAGTTTTCTCAATTACTGGGAATACCTATTATCAATCAAATACCTTTCACCGGTTTAGAGAAAGAGCCACAGCTTGAAGAAATTGCATCAGCTTTACATCTGAAGTGGTCCGACATTATATCAATTTGGGAAAGAAGGAGTGGAGTTAAGGGTTCTCTGGATAAATTTTTGTTAGAGAAGGCTCGACTATTTTTGGATGCTATGAGCTTTCAAGATTTTGAGGAGATCTTGGCTCTTATAATCTATGGGTTGGTGCTATTCCCTAATCCAGATCAACTCATAGATGTGAGTGCCATCAAAATATTTCTTTCTCGTAACCTTTTGCCTACTTTGCTCTGAGACATTTTGAATTCTCTTCGCACTCGTACTATGAGGAAGCGAGGGACTCTTATGTGTTACATACCTTTTCTATCTAGGTGGTTTATTTCGTACCTTCCCTGATTAGTATTGAAGAATGAACAAGGTCTAAGGTGGTCTCAAAGGATGATGTCGATCTCTCATTCAAATATTTTTTGGTGTTCTCGGTCTCTGGAAGATGTTACTATCATTAACCGCTGCGGGGAATTCCCTAATGTTCCACTCCTTGGTATTAAGGGAGGTATTACTTACAACCCTTCTCTAGCTCTACGACAATTTGGTTATGCTCGAAGAGATGGTCCTTATGACGCACTTATCCAGAGTATCGTGTTCGACTACGAGAACGATTTCCAAGGTTATCGTCAAAGGTTTATACGTGCTTGGGGAATGGTAAACAAGGTTGATAGCAAGACATTAGGATGAAATAATTCTATCCCTTTGGAGCCATATCTCAAATGGGTGAGAGCTCACGCTCAAAACCTTATGATGCCATATACCATTGTCTTACCACTAATTGTGAAGCCTATTTCCTAGGGGGATATTCCTTATACCATTCTTCATCTAGCGATGCCTATTGACCTCGAAGAATTGCAGAAGTCCTGGATTCAACTCAAGAAAGAACGAGACACTTTTGAAGCTCAATTCTACGCAAACTAGAAGAAAGTATTGGAGCTCACAAAGCAACTTCCCGAGGAGCAAAGTCTTAATGTGTACATCGAAACGAAGAGGAAGAATCTGTGGGAGACTTTAGTCTTAGGGTTTAGAAGTTTATATTGTTATCTCTTTGAGACTCTTTTGCTTTTCATTGTAAGCCTAAGAGGAAATTGTAATTTTGAACTTATTAATGCAATATTTGTTTCTATTCCCTTTCTGGTTAGAAAATTTAAATCTCTTAAAAGTCCTTGAAAACATTGCACCCACATATGATGCATCATTGCATAAGCAGGTTTTCCGATACAGGTTTCCTCATCTATTTACTGTTTATTTCAGTATAAGATGGCTCTCAAACAAACTCTCAAGGATCTCAAAACTCAACATGCACAATTTCAAGAGACTCTCCTGAATCTGGACAAAGGGCAACAGAGATGAGGGTGCTCCTCACCACGAAAAAGAAGACTAAGAAGCGGGTTGTTATCCTCAACATGGGAAGAAGATTCAAAGGTCCTGCTCAACTAGTGCAAGATGTTTCCTCTGAGGAAGATGACAACCAAGAGGAGGATGATAAAAGTGTCAGGGTGATGGTAAAAACAATCAGAGTTTCGAAGATGAAGACTACTCCAATGAACAGTATCCTCCTGCAGACGACAAATACAAGCAGTTGGAAGACCGACTCAAAGTTGTAGAAATCCAGAAAGTGCCTAGATTGGATTTTAGATAGCTAGGTCTGATCCCGGGGGTGTTCATCCCTCACAAATTCAAGGTCCTCATCTTTGATAAATATGATGGGGTCTCCTATCCCAAACTTCATTTGAGGTCGTATGTTCAAAAATCCAACCCCATACTGCTGACCATAAATTATGGGTCCATTTCTTCCGAGAAAGTTTGACTGGCACTCAACTGGAATCGTTCTATCAGCTAATGGGAACCAACATTCACACATGGGAAGACTTGGTTGCTGCTTTCTACAAACAGTATCAATATAATGCTGACCTGGAACCGACTCATGTGTAGCTACAAAACATGACCATGGGCTCGAATGAAGAGTTCAAGGAGTATGCACAAAAGTGGAGAAACTTATTTAGAAGGGTGCAACCTACTTTGACTGACCGGGAATTGGTGGATATGTTCATAGGAACTATGACAAGTCCTTTCTTTAATCTGCTGATTGGGAGTTTTTCATCAGGGTTTACTGAGCTAATTCTGACTGGCGAAAGAGTTGAAAGTGGTATTAACAGTGGGAAGATTATGATGGCTACATCTTCTAATGTTGTGAAGAAGCCTTTTGTTGGGAAGAAAGAAACCAACGCTGCTTATAGCCAGAAGAGTCGTAGTAAGAATGATCGCCATCAGTCTGTGGGGCGGTATTGATTTCTAATCCGATGTTTGTTCAACAATCACAATAATGCAACCAACGAAGGTCAAACGCTCTAAGAAGGCAATTCACCAGAATTAATATGCCATTGGCTCAAGCATTACAACATTTGTTAAAGGCTGACATCATAACACTCTGATATCCTCCTCCTAATCCAAATACATCTTCTCCGAAGTACAACCCAAATGCAAGATGTGCCTATCATTTGAACAATCCCGGGCATGACACCAACAATTGTTGGGCTTTGAAAAACAAAATCCTATATATGATTGATGCAAAATAAATTGAAATTGATCCTCCCGAAACCCCTAATGTGATTACTGCACCCATGCCCAGTCATGGTAAAGGTGTTAATTCTATTGACGATGTTTCCTATGTCTCCACCATAAGTGACTTGACCACTCCCTTGATGATCGTTAAGAAAAAAAAATTGCGAGCCAGTTTATTTCCGGGTTGTTCTGAAATTTTTTACCATGGTTGTATATGTCTGAAGAAGGGTATTTAGCTCTTGAGTGATAGCCATGAAATTCTGTTCTAGAAGACTCCGTCCATGAAGAGTTTGCATGAAAGTATGTCTCAAGAACTGAGACTTGAAGATGTTTCTATAATCACAATTTCTAATGCTCATGTAAGGATCACCTCTAGAGGTCATATAAAGATTCCTGCCAAGGGGAGGGTGGCTCCCCTGATCATTAGCGCACTGTGGCCAGTCCCCTATTCCTCTGACAAGGTTGTTCCCTGGAACTATGAAGCAGAAGTTTATTACCATGGTGTTAGGAAAGAGCCATGGATTACCGAAGATGAAGATTCTGAAATTACCAATCTCAATGTCGAAAATATTGTCGAAACTAGTAAAGTTACCCGAACAGGAAGGATCTTATCCCATGAGATCTCTTCTCCAAAAGATATCACAACACTTGTTCATATTCCTACTATTGGGTCAACTGCTGGCGCCTGGGGCAAAGAGAAAGTGACAGAGCCTGCCCAGATGGAGGCACCCTCAAAAGATGCTATAATTGAAGACTCCTCTAAACAAGAGATGGAAGAAATACTGAAGATCATTCGTAAAAGTGACTACAAAATAGTTGAACAACTGGGGAAGACACCCTCCAAAATATCCATGTTGTCCTTGTTATTGTGCTCTGAAGCCCATGCTCAGGCTTTTTTGAAATTTATGAAGAATGCTCATGTACAACAAGAGACCTCTGTTGATCAGTTTGAGAATTGTGTTGCAAGCCTAACATCAAATAATGGTTTAGAATTTTCTGATCCTGACTTAACTCCGGCAGGAAAGAATCATAACAAGGCTCTACATGTCTCTATTGAATGTAGGGGGACTACTTTGGCGCATGTGTTAGTAGATACAGGCTCCTCCCTAAATGTGTTACCAAAAGGTGCTATGGATAGACTAGGCAGTAAGGGGTTGGTGTTGAAACCTAGCGATATTGTGGTGTTGTACCCCAAAATTTGCCCTCCCATATTTCCCAAGACATTTCAAGAATAACTCCCAAGTTGCTCAAGATAGCTCAAGAGTTGGACAGTCAAATCACCTCCTAAGGCAGTCAACCTCAAATTAGGGTTTTGTGTTGCATCTAGGTCCTTACATCCAAATGACCCCAAGTACTCCCCAATGTCCTAATATGTTCTCAAGTTCATCCATGTCAAATTTCAAGCCTTGCAGAGGAAGTTTGGTCAGTCAATTGCTCAAGAGGCCCAAAAATAGACTGTGCTAGGGCAAAAGTCAACTGTGACCTACATACAGTCAAACCTCAAGATTTTTTGTCAACATTCTCATTTTGAAGGATAATTCATCATTTGATCAAGGGTTGATCATGATTCATCAAGGATTGCTCAAGATTCATCAAGATTCAAAAGTTGCTAAATTAGGGTTTTGTAGGAAAAGTCAACTCAACTTTGACCAAGCATAACTTTCTCATACTTTATGAGAAATGACCCATCCAAATCTCATTTTGAATAGGATGCAATTTCCTACAATCCATATTCACACCCCAAGATCAATAAATGCTCTCACAAAAAGTTACAAATTTGGACATTATAGGTCATTTTTGAAAGTCAACAAAAACACCTTTTTTTTCAAAGCTTATAACTTTAGCATGGAATATCAAAATGAGATTATACCAAAATGGTTGGTTAGAGGACATCTCAAGGTTTCTAAAAAGTCCAAGAACACCTCCAAAAGTTCAAAATTGAAGAAGTTATGCATTGTTGAATTGGGCATTTTTCCAAAATTGCCAAAAGTCAACTATCCCCAAAACATCAAATTTTGTCAAATGGGTCCACTTTTTTCCACTTGATTTGATCTTATCACACCACACATGTGTCCTATCTTCAGTTTCATGTCCATTCATTAATTTTTCTATTTTATTTGATTTTTATTGAATTAATTCATTTTAAATCAATATTAATTCAAATAAAATCCAAAAATTGATGGAATAAGATCTTTTTCATCATTACAGGTCTTAATTATCATGATACACCCAATCAAATTCGTGCCATGCTATATTGTGAACAAAATATTTGATTTGGCACAATTTTGGAAACTTTGTTAATGGTGATCAAATCAAATCTCCAATCTTCAATGCTCATGGATTAAAGCCCAAGTTTTTTAACCTAATTGCTTCTATGATACATATACAAGCCAAAGGCATAAAGAACACGACCTGAAAGTGACAGAAACGGCAAAACCAAAATTGAAAAAAGCTTGAAAAAAGTGGAAACTGAAATCATACTTAGAGCTCAATTCAAGGCAAAATCTCAACGTAGCTTCCTTGCCTGACATTCACTGAAGCCAAAGCGATCAAAACCAAGCCTTGAGACCTCCAAAATCACGCTGTAAGTACTCAAGAACATAGCCCTGTACATGGAATCGTGAATCCATTTTCTTACATCCTTTTGCCAAAAAATTTGTATAATCATGCTTGCCATTCAATTTCTAAGCATTCTGCAATATTTGATTTTGTTTTCATGGCCTCTAACGTGATACCCGAACCTAGGGTTTCCATTCTTTGTTTTTAGGCATTTTTATACAAGCAAAATCAAGACAAACGGTGACCATGGTTTTGTTCAGGGAGGAGAGACGAACACGTTGGTAGTCTTAGTGGGTATTTACAGGGCCTAGGATGAATTTTGGAAGCAAGCCACAAATCTTCCTGCGGATAAAAATACGCAGGTAAGAAAACCAGGGATTTGTGAAGAAGACGACTACGCGTCCTCTTCCCATTGGACAATTTCAAATAGCGCGCTTTTTATTTTATTTTTTCAGGCATAGTGTTTTGTTTTTAAATATAATATTTGTGTTGTATTCCATTAACAAACAAACGCGTTGGTTGAGTTGGCAAGCAGGTTAGCGTATTGTCTAATGGGATCTGGGTTCGAATCCCACGTCCCCCAAAACATTTGTTTAATTTTTCTTCAGGTACTCTCATGCAATGCCCAAAGTGTAGTACACCATATGCCTCAAAGATCCACATGCCAGATGGCCTCTAGGCCAAATCTAAAGGCCCAGATTAGAGGTGCACCATACACTCAAGTCAACAAGCGCGCGTGGGATTCCGAAAAGTCAATGCAGATATGTGCCTTTTGGGCAAAGGAAATTGCTCTTCACACCCTGGATTTGGGGCCCAAACCCCCCATTTGGTTTATTTCTTTTCTTTTCTTTCTTTTATTTAATTATTTGTTTTATATTTTTATTTTTATTATTTAAACCACTGACTAATTAAAATCATTTTTCTTAATAAAATCAAAACCACAAAAAATATTATTTTTATTAATTTCACTATTTTATTTTTGTAAATAAATATTAATTAATTAACTTAGTTTTAAATAGGTTTAAACATTTAATATTTTTTGCAGTAAATTAAAACTAAAGTAGAATTAGGTTTTTAATAATTTTAATCAATTTTATTTTATTTCCTTAAATATAAAAACCCAAAAGTATTTTTATTAATTAATTAATTAATTGTTCACTTAATTTAATTCCATTTAATTCAAAAATAAACAAAAATCTTTTCTTTAATAAAAAAAAGGGTCAAAACCCTAAAAAACGCGCCGATTTAATTTTCTCGCACGCGTATCATTTTATCCAATATTGTAATTGCTTCCGGTATGTAATAGCTTTTAATTAGGACTTTAATTATTTATCACTTTATTTTACTTTCCGCAATTTAAATTAAAGGGTTTGTTTTTTGGCGATGTAAATACCTGACGCCTTGTAATAGTTTAGATTTAATTTCCGCAAAATTTAATTTCCGCAACTATACACTGCTAGATGTTTGGTAATAGGGAATGCATGACAAGATCAAATGTATGAACTTAAAATCAACATAGCTCACCCATGACATGTACAAAGATAACACTAAACCGAAATAACGCACTCGCACATGCGCACTCTTAGGGTACACCTCACTTGGTTGCCTTCGAACGTGGTCATTGAGTATAGGAAGTTTTAGAGGTCGCCCTTTTGTCCAAAGATCATAAGTTGCCTCGAAACGGTTGCCTCGGATAAAATGATCTAAGACATTAGGGTTACCGCTAAGGCGTCCTAACGTTGCTTTAGTGACCACACGTCCCTTAATCGAATTGACCCGAAAACTCCAACGACGATGCTACCTACTCATCAATAGTGGGTTAGCATTGTCTAAAGGACATTTGCACAGTTAAATTCCCTTTTCGAGTAGGTAGATGGTTCTTAAGTACTTGCTCATTCTAAAACAAAACAAAACTTTTCGCACTTACACTCCTTTCAAACAAAAACTCTTTTCAAACCCACAAACACAAAGAAAAGCAAATTTTGAAAACACTTTGAGCAAGTACCTAAGAGCCCGTGGATAACCACGGATAGAAAGGGTGCTAACACCTTCCCTTTCTATAATCTACCTCACGAACCCGAGAAACAATCTCGAAAAAGGAATTTTATGTGCTTTTTTCCTTTCCTTGTTGGATAAAATAAAAGACGGTGGCGACTCTTGCTTACCGCGACATTTTGCAAAAACAAACGCAAAACGCGAACCAGCATTCCAAAACATTCAGTTCTCTTCCCACCGATCACAGAACTGGCGACTCTGCTGGGGAAATATTTAGTGAGGTGTACCTTAGGATTAGATCATTGTGTTTTCAATTATATGCTTTGTATGATTTATATTTGTGGGCTTATATCGGAGTTCTATAGATCCTAACCCGGATCTGGGGGTACCCTTTAGGTAAGTAGCAATAAACTGTGAGGAAACTGTCCGGCATAGACCGACACGGTTGAAGCAGTAGCTACGTTGGTGTGGCCCTTTAGTCTATACCAATATCCCTTGTGTTGGAACGAGGAGAATATGGGTCTTCTAAGGGGTCATTAAGCACCAACTGACCTTAGAACCTTAAATTGACCAACTTGGCCATAGAACAGTAGCAGTATGCTACACTCATTGAGACTAAACTCTCGCGATGATTCCGGCCGCAAGAAAAGGTTGCTAAACTGGAATTATGACTAATTGAGGGTAGTCAATGATATTGAGATCCTCTAGAACCCGATTACTATTTTTAGGACAGGTTTAAACCAACTGAACTGAAAGAGGGTAGTACCTAAGCTCCATGCCAGCCCGAAATCAAAGGGCTCTCAGTGTGACTTGTGTGCCTTTACCATGTTTGCTATTTGGGGATACTTGTGGTGTGCCTACTATCATGACATCGTGACATCATAACATTGCATACATCTTGCATAAGACTAACCTATTTCAAAGACAGGAGGGTTTCATCTTTGCTCTGTTTTTTAGGTCATCATGATGCCTGTGATACGGTGGGAGAACTGACTAGGGTTTTGCGTTTGTTTTCGCAAATGTTTCGGTTGAGCAAGAGTCGCCACCGACTTTTTATTTTATCCTAAAGGAAAGGTTGAAAAGCACAGGAAAAACCTTTTGAGATGTTTCGTGGGTTCGGGGGGTATATTATGAAAAGGGAAGGTATTAGCACCCTTTTCATCCATGGTTATCCATGGGCTCTTAGTTACTCGGTTTAAATCACTTGCCTTGATTTTCGATTGCTTTGAAATTGTGGTGTGTGTGTGTGTTTTGAAAAATGTTTTTGAAGAAATGTCTTGTCTTAGGCAACCAATGTATTTGACTCGTGTTTGAGTGTTTTACAAAAGTGTGTATCTTTTCGAAAAGATGTTTCAAATGTTTTTGAGAGTTTGTTTTGAAAGTGTGCATGAAGTGTGGTTTTTGAAAAGAAGGCAAGTGTTTTTGCAAGTTGATCTCAAGTAACTAAGAGTTTTGTCTACCCCTATTGTACTCAAAGGTTTTCTCTATGTTTTCAACCCTTTTTTAACAATTTTGTTCCACCATTGAATTTGGTGGACAATCTTGCGTTTAGGATGTTTAACGGGACGGGCGCGGGTCATCGTATGGACCATGAATGCAATGGTGCCAAGTATCTTTGGCAATTTACTTTGAAGGGACTATGATCATTCCATTTAGGCAACTTTCGAAAGCGTCATCGAGGGACTTATGATCATTTGAATTTGTTTTGCCAAAGAAACTCGACGTGCAAGCATGGCCCATTTTGGAAGGCAACATGTGGGATTACCCTAGGGGGTGCAAGTGTGATTGTGTATTGATTTCATGTATTTGTCTTTGTATTAGGTTATCTAGCGTTTGATTTTATGTACAGGCAAACCCTAGGTCTAACCATGGTATAGTTTGAAAGCGGTAAATTGCAAGAATTTAAAGTCTACGCTATTACAAATAGTATCCGGGAGTGGGGGTACAAATTTACAAATGGGGATGAGACTTTAAGAATGTAGTGTCCAATAAGTTACAACCAAATCGAATTGCGATAAAAATGTAAACAATGTATAGTAACGTATAAGAATAGCAATTATACATGTATCAAATGTAAAGTGTATTGTGTAAGTGTAAGTGTAAGTGTATGAGTATGAGATTTATTTACAAGTTAAGAAAATGTGAATTTTATATGTAGATTAAATATTGTTAACCTAATCAAGAAAATTAATTGCTTTCTTTATTTAATTTGTAATCTTGTATTTTTCTTTAATATGTGCAAAAAGAAAATTTACTAAAAGAAAAGAAAATGTTCTAAGTTTGAAAATTATTATTTACATTTGATATAAATTTGTATCTTCATATTTTTGTTTAATATAGAAAGAAAGAATGTTTTTCAATTTTAATTATATTATGTAAAAAAGATGTATTTTCATTTATTATGTACAAAGAGAATATTTTAATTAAATGTTTTAAATTTTTAATTAAATTATGTATATTAAAAAAAAGTATTTTTATGTATAAAGATATTTTTAGTTTTGTTTCTTATATATTAGTATAATTTAAATAAAGAAATGAATGGAAAATGATTAATGGTTTTCAAAAACAATGAAGAAAAATAAGCTCAAGGGAAATTGGTGGGTTAAGAGGATTATTTGGGCCCATCAGAAGAGGTAAGTTTCAGAAAAAGGGGGGTGCATTCGTGATTGGGCTTTAGGCGTTTTGGGAGTGGGACAAGGCCCAGATTTGGTGACAAATTACTCTTAGGGTTTTGAAAACATTTGTTGACTTGGAGAATAGCTAGGGTTTGGCAAGTTTCCAGCGCCGTTCTCTTGCTCTTTGTCTTCTTCGATTAGCTTCTGAATGCAATCTCCTCCTCCTAGCCACCAGTTGCCTCCTTCGCCTTCCTTCCTTCCTTGGTTCAGTGAAGCCAATTGAGAGGTAATTGTCCTTTGTTCCCTCTTTTGTCTTAGCGCGTTTAGGGTTTCATTCCTCTTTGCGCGTTATGATTTACTGTTTTTGATTAAGTGTTTTGATTTGTGGATTTGAGGTATGAAAGGGAAGGGCAGAAAATTATACTACCTTTATCTTCTGGAGATGGAGGAGGAAGGGATCTGGGAGGCGCGTAGGAGGCTTGGGCGGAGAACGTGGTGCTGATGAACTCTTGAGCTTCCTGGTACTCTGTACTCTTTGTCTTTTTTAATGCTTAATGATGCATGCTGAAAGCCTCTTATATCCTTCTTTCCTCTTCTTCTTTCGTCCCTCTTCTTCTTGATAGCCCTGGTATGCTTATGTCGCCTTTATCGATTCTGAAATGATGATTACTGACATGCTTGCTTGTTGATGTTGGCCATGCTGAATATGCTATTGTTGGAACATTCGTTTTGACTAGCTTTTGCTTTGCTTCTGTTGCCTTGTGTATGCTTGAATATGCTTCTTTTATCTTGATGCCTTGAGTTTCCTCCTTGTGATTGTTTCTGAATGTTTTAGTTGGATGGTTTGGAAATTTTGAATGTTTTATGAATACCCCTATGATGAACTCCTTGAGTTCTGAGGGCTTGATGACTTTTGGCCTTGAATGGTTAGGCTTATGCTACAGGTTTTTTGAGGCTAAGGGCTTATGCTTCAGTTTTTGGCATGATGATAGGAACCGGTTTTGGTTTATCAGTTTAGGCTTATACAGGTTATGTATTTGGGCTGGTTTAAACTTGACAGGTTTTGGCCTTGATTGGTTAGGCTGTTTGTTTGAACTGGTTTAAGCTTGCAGGTTTTTATTATGCTGGTTATGTTATGCTGGTTAGGCTTGACAGTTATGGTTTTGACTGTTGTTTGACAGGGTTGGATGGTTTATGGCCTTGAGGCTTTTTGGTAAGGCTTGGACCATTTGTTTGATTACAGGCTTTTACAGGTTATTGTCTTGGATGTTTAGGCAGGTATCTGGTACAGTTTTTGGCCTTGGATGTTTAGGCAGGTATGAGGCACAGGTTTACTGAGTTTCAACTTGTTTGCAAGCTTCAAGCAGGTTTGTGTTTGTTGATTTTTGACAAGGTTTTGGCTGTTAAGCTTTCTTAAGTTCGACTGGTTTTCTGTGGGTTAAGGGCTTTCAGGTCAGGCTTGTATGGAAATAGATGAGGCTTTTGTGAGGTTTTGAAAAATGTCTTGGAGGCAGGCCTTGCTGGTTTTCTCTCAGTTTGTATTGTTTTCTTTTGATTCTCCCCCCTTTTTCTGCCTGATATGTGTTAGCAATTTTATATCTTTTATGCCTAAAGCCAAACCTGTAAGCCTAAACACTTTTCTCTCTTCTTTCTCTCTCCAGTACACTTCAAAATAATAAACAATGTTTTATGTGTACTTTTCTGAAAGGGCAACACTTGGGAAATGATGAAATGAACAGCTTGCTTGCATACTAATCTTTCTCTGCATATCTTTTCATATCTTCTTTTGACAGCTTTGCTTCCTTGTGACAGTATCTTGTACTTTTGTATCTTTGATATCTTTGACAGTTTGTGGACAGTTTGGAATTTGTGATTCAGTTTGGACTTTGTGGTTAGGCCTAGTTCAGTTTGTTTTGAAATATGCAGTATGTAGTGGTTTGACAATTTTGACTTGTGAATTTCAACTTTGTGCATTCCAAATTAGCAAGCAAATATTCATCCCTCTTTGTGAACAGGGAGAAATCCCGTGATTTGCAGAGAGGGCTAACTGATCCCAGTCAGTTGCCCTTAATGATGAACTTTATTTTTATCTGTCTCTCTCTTTAATATTTATCTGCAATTGACTTTTCTTTTGTTCTTTGTTTTGCAGATAAAATTCCATGGAGTACTGGAGCAAGGGATAAAAGATGAAGAATTGAAGATTTAGAAAAATACTTAGGATAGTTTTTATTTAAATTTAAATAAATGTAATATTGTTATTGTAAACATTTTGTAAACAAAAAACAATTATACAAATAATTTAAAGATAAATAAAAAGTCCTTTTATTTGATTAATTCTTTTCTTCTCCAATTGTTTATTTATTATTTAAAATTCTTTAAATTATAATAAATGGAAAATAAATTCCAATCATTTAAATTCAGAATAGTAAGTAATCAAATAAACATTTATCCGGCATTGATCAATTAAATTTGGCACTTCACAAATCCGAATTAATGCACAGTCAATCGTAACAACTGCCCAGATCTATTCTTCCTTTTACTGATTTTTTACCAGACACTGCAAATTCAATCCAAAAGCATCCTTTCACTGATTTAGTCACACAATGCGAATTTAATCCAAATGTTTCAATCCACATCCCAGCATAACTTGAAAAGCACTGTAGAATTTCAATCTTTCTGAGAACGCGCGCACAAAAACCCTAATTCCTGATCAAATGCCAAAGAAACGTTCGCCTGATCAAAGTTGAGCCAAAATCAACCAAACCCTAAACAAACTGTTTGAATTGTTCCAGAGCCATGAAAATCAATAAAACCCTAATTGTGTCTGACTGACGAGAAAAGTCTGTTTGACCGATTCTTGAGCCAATCTGAAAAATCAGGAAAAGCCTGAAGTTGTGATTTCTTGTGGAAAATTGCGAGGGCAAATTTTGGGGTACAACAATGCCTATGCGTAAGAATACCATACGGATCAACTTTGTCCAAGTCCCTACCTTGCTTAAGGAGTTGGTTGCCAAGATGCCTGACACTACTTCCTTCATCAGGAGGCATGGTTCTCTTCTCAGTTTGGTCACCTCCAAATTGGACGAGCAGATGATGAGTGTCCTAGTCCAATTCTATGATCCGCTATACCATTGTTTCACTTTTCAAGACTATCAGCTGGTTCCCACCATAGAAGAGTTCTCTGAGCTTCTCGGTATCTCTGTTCTGGAGCAGGCCCCGTTTACTGGTTGGGAGAAGACTCTTAGGCCCGAAGAGATTGCTGCAGCCCTTCATTTGATCAAAGAGGAGGTAATGGCTAATTGGGAGACTAGGAGTGGAGCAAAAGGATTTCTGACTAAGTTCTTGGTTGGCAAGGCTAACTACTTCTGGGATAGCCTAGACTTTAAGGCGTTCGAGGATATTCTGGCTCTTCTGATTTACGGTTTGGTATTATTTCCGAATCCTGACACTTTTGTTGATGTGAATGCGATAAAGATCTTCATCTCTCAGAATCCTATACCCACTCTCTTGGGTGACATTCTTCATCAGCTCTATGCTCGTACTGCCCGAAAGCGGGGAACCTTGATGTGCTGTGCTCCTTTATTGTCGAGGTGGTTTATTTCGCACCTCCCTAAGTCGGTACTAAAGAACAAAGAGGAATGGGTTGGGCTTATAGGGTGATGTATCTCTCTCATAATGACATTATCTGGACTCTCAAGGGTATGGATGAGGTGACTATCATTGATCGCTATGGAGAGTATCCTAATGTTCCACTGCTAGGAACCCATGGAGGAATTTCTTACAACCCATGCTTAGCTCTCCGTCAGTTTGGAAGAACCAGAAGAGAAGGACCTCACGAGCTGCTAATGCCTCATATCATCTTTGATTTTCAAGGGGATAGCGACGAGCAGCGTCGCAGATTCATAAGGGCTTGTGATAGAGTTCACCAATCTGATCCACATGAGCTGGGCCCAAAGACTTCTCTGCCAATGGAGCCATATCTCAGATGGGTCCGCATCCGTGCCCAGAAGCTAGGTATGCCATACGAAGTTGTTCGGCCTGTCACTCTTGAAGTTGCTAATGAAGAAGGAGTTCTTCCAACCATTCTCCATCCTTATATGCCCACTGACATTGGGGCACTGAAGAGATCTTGGATGCAACTGCGGGAAGAACGGGATTCTTATCGGGAGAAGTTCAATAAGCAAGAGCAGAAGATCCAGAGGTTGACCAGGCAGTTAGAGAACGAGCGGATTCTCAACGACTATGTCCGCACTGATAAGAAGAGACCATGGGAGCATTGATGGACCTTTGATGATTTCCTTTCCAGTTTTTGTTTACATTTTCAGTATTTCCATTCTTGTAACGCCTTAAGGGCAATTTGTTGAAAAATTTGAATTACCAAGTTTATCTAATAAAGTGTGTTTCCTTTCTTGTTTACAAATTTGAATCCTGATTGTCTTTGAAATCATAAATCATACGCATTTCATCTCATGCACTTCATAAACAGGTACCCTTCACGGGTCTCTTATCTTCTTCGCTGTTTATTTCAGCATTCATCATGTCTACTGAACCTTCAACTGAGCAAGCTATCAAGGCCCTCCAGGCCCAGAATGCCCAATTTCAAGAGTTGTTCATGAATCTAGCTAAAGGTCAACAGGACCTGAAGACCCTGATTCTGAAAGAGAAGAAGAAGAAGAAGAAGAAGAAGAAGAGGACCATCCTGTTTAACATAGGGCACGGGTTTGGAAACAGGCTGTAAAATGAAGTTAATCTGACCACCTCATCTGGAGGGAAAGATAGTCCACAAGAAAGGAGGGCTCCTAGCCCTGTGGTCTCCGACAACGAGACGGACTATGATGAAGAACAGTATCCTCCGGCTGAGGATAGATACAAGCAACTGGAAGACCAGTTGAGCGCTATGGAAATTCAGAAGGTGCCTGGTCTGGACTTCGAAGATCTAGGTCTATCATCTGGGGTGGTGATTCCCCATAAGTTCAAGGCACCAGCCTTCGCTAAGTATGACGGAGTTTCTTGTCCGAAGCTGCATCTCCGGTCATATGTGAGGAAGATCCAGCCTTACACTGCTGATAAGAACCTATGGATCCATTTCTTTCAAGAAAGTCTCTCAGGGACTCAGCTTGAGTGGTTCTATCAGTTAGACGGAGCCAGTATCCGCAGCTGGGAAGATTTGGCTACTGCATTCTACAGGCAGTATCAGTATAACTCCGACCTTGCTCCTACGCGTACCCAACTCCAGGGTATGTCAATGGGGACGGGTGGAGGATTTAAAGATTATGCTCAGAAGTGGAGGGACCTCGCCGGAAGAGTACAACCACCCTTAGCTGATCGAGAACTTGTTGATATGTTTCTGGGGACCCTGTCTGGTCCATTTTTCAACCACTTGATTGGAAGTGTTGTACCCCAAAATTTGCCCTCGCATTCTTCCTCAAGAAATCACAGCTTCAGGCGTTTCCTGATTTTTCAAACTGGCTCAAGAATCGGTCAAACAGACTTTTCTCGTCAGTCAGACACAATTAGGGTTTTTATTGATTTTCATGGCTCTAGAACAGTTCACACAGTTTGCTTAGGGTTTTGATTGATTTTGGCTCCACTTTGATCAGGCGAGTGTTTCTTTGACATTTAATCAGGAATTAGGGTTTTTATGCGCGGTTCCTCAGAAAGATTTGATTCTACGATGCTTTGCAAGTTATTCCGAGATTTGGATTGAATTCGCATTGTTTGACTTAATCAGTAAAAGAATGCATTTGGATTGAATTCACGTTTGTTTGACTGAATCAGTAAAAGGTTGCATTGGGTTTGAATTTGCAATGTTTGATTAAAGTCAGTAAAGGGAAAAAACGTCTGGGCAATTGCTGTGATTGACTGTTTGTTTTGCTTTGGATGTTGGAAACACCAAGTTTAATTGATCAATGCCGAAACAATGTTTATTTAATTATTTACTATTCTGAATTTAAATGATTGGAATTTATTTTCCATTATTATAATTTAAAGAATTTTAAATAATAAATAAACAATTGGAGAAGAAAAGAATTAATTAAATAAAAGGACTTTTTATTTATCTTTAAATTATTTGTATAATTGTTTTTGTTTACAAAATGTTTACAATGATAATATTACATTTATTTAAATTTAAATAAAAACTATCCTAAATATTTTTCTAAATCTTCAATTCTTCATCTTCTATCCCTTGCTCCAGTGCTCCATGGAATTTTATCTGCAAAACAAAGAACAAAAGAAAAGTCAGAAACAGTTAAATAAATAGAAGACAGACATATAAAAAAGGGGTCATCATTAAAGGCAACTGACTGAAATCAGTTTGCCCTCTCTGCAAATCACGAGATTTCTCCCGGTTCACAGAGAGGGATGAAAAATGCTTGCAAAAGGTATGAAATGCACAAAAGTTTTAAATTGCACAAATTCAAGTTTGTCAAAACATACTGCATAAAATGACAAACAAAATCCAAGTGGGCAACCAAAAAGGCAAACTGAGTAGTTACTGAATATGCCAAGAGAACAATGCAAGTCACAATTTCAAACTAGGTTCAAACTGAACTAACAACTTTCCAAAGTTGTCCAAAGTACAAAAGGATGTCAAGGCTGTCAAAAAATGTTGTCACTAAGAAGCATAAAATATGGAAAAGAAGATAAAGTATGCAGAGTAAGCATGTAATGCAAGCAAAGAATCATATCATCATTTCCCAGTGTTGCCTTTTCAGAGAAAGTACATAATAAACATTTTTTATTGTTTTAATTGTACTGGAGAGAGAAGAGAGAAAAGAGTTCTGGGCTTACAGGTTTAGGCTTGAGGCATAGAAGATAAAAGACTGCTAACAGAGTCAAAGGGCAAAAAAGATATAAAATAGAGAGGGAAAGCAAAAATGAAAAAAGATATAAAACACAACAAAGCTCAACCTACTACAGCAGGTCAAGCCTAAGCCATAAACCAAAAAGCCAAGGCCATAACCTGCCCAAACCGGTTGTCCAACAAAAGTCCAAAACCAACAAGCATTGAATCTGTCAAACTCAACATAAACAGAAACCATTCAAAACCTTCATAAGCAAGCCCAAGCTTTGAACCTGCCTAAAAAAAACCTTAACCTGTCAAACAACAACCAGTATGGCCTAAAAAACCATAAAACCTGCTGAAACTAGAGCCATGCCAAAAAACTGAAGCATAAGCCCTAAACCAAACCAGTAAGCTCATTACCAACCAAACCTGCTAATAACCACAAACCTTCCAAGCCTAAACTTGTACCAAACCAATAAACCAGCATATGAAGATAGCAAAACCATAACCATACAAATCCCAAACTACAACACAAAGCCTTAAAAGACCATAACCAGCTCAACCTGCTATAGCAGGCCAAGGCCTGAAGCCAGATAAACCCAAAAAACACGCCAAACCCACATACCCCCTCAGAACTGTGTCCATCATTGGGGTAAAAATATACAACATACAAAACAACTCAAAACATCAGAATCAACCAAAGCCCCTGCAAAATTCAATCGAGCTTAAACCAGTTTCCAAACCCACTTAAGCCCTCAGAACTATAAGTTCATCACTGGGCAAGAAAACATCCAAAGCATCACAAACATACCCCAGCGTACCAATAACCAAAATCAAGCTAGACAAGCCAACAAGAAGAAGTAAACAGAAGTAAAGCATCAAGGCAACTAGAAGAGAAGGGGCAAAGAACAAAGCATACAAAGGGTCCAGCATACAAAGCAACAATTTAACAGCATCAGGCAACCCAAGGTATCTCAAGGCAACATAAGCATGTAAGCCAAGTTAACAGAAGAAGAGAAAAAGAGCGAAATCATAAGAGGTTCTCAGCCATTGTCATCATCAAACCCTAATAAGAAGAAGCAAGACAAAAGTACCAGAGTACCAAGGCATCAAGCGAAGCAAGCGAGCTCAACCTCACGCATATCCCTTCGTTTGGCCGCCTCAGCGCCTCCAAATTCCCTCCTCCTCCATCTCCAAAAGGTAGTATTCTTATACCCTCTTCATGCATTTCAAGTGGCAAACGAAAACACATAATATCAGAATATGAAATCAAAATGTGAAACCAAAAGAGATAACGAAAACCCTAACGCGATTGAGACCGAAATCATACCTTGTAAACTTTATCTGGGTGGTCTATGGAGGGAGAAGGAAGGATGATGGCGTCTGGTGGCCTTGCATGAAGGATTTTTGGCTCAGAATCTATGGTATTGAGAACGAACGAAGAAGATGAAGATGAAACTAAAACGGCGCGCCTCTGTTCTCATTCTGAAACCCTAATCCCAAATGTTACAAAGCCTTGCAACCCTAAACAAAAAAACGTGTAAACCATGCTGGGCCTTGCCCTCTTCAACGCTCAAGCCCATTGTCAAGCTAACAAGCGCACCCCCTTTTTACTTTTTATTCTGATCATTTATTTGGGCCAGCATAACCCCTGTAGGCCCATTCTACTTTTTTTTTAATTAACACCTTTTTTATTTATCACATGACATTTTCACACAACTTATTTTTTTAATAAACCAATTGTTAATATTAATTTTAATTGACAATATTCATTTTTTTTATGATATAATTAAATCTTTGTATATAAAAAATACTAACATAATTAAACAAAATACAAAACATGACAATAATACATTAATACACCAAAACGTTTTTTATTTTTTTCTTAAGACATTTCTTTTTTTTTTTTAGTTAAAACTTTGTACATAAAAAGATTAATTAAAATACATAAGAAATACTTTTCTTTAAATAAGACATCAATATATAGAATTTGAACATTTTCTTTTCTTAAAATATTGTGTTTGTACATAATCAATAAAATACATTTTTCTGATATACATAATTTAAATTTTAAACATTTAATTAAAATATTCTTTTGTATATATTAAACACAAAATATAAAGATACAAATTTATATCAAATGTAAGTAACAATTTTCAAACTTAGAACATTTTCTTTTCTTAAATTTTCTTTTTGTACATATTAAACAAAAATACGAGATTACAAAGATTAATTAAATAAACATCTAATTCTTTTCATTTAAGTTAACAATACTTAATAATACATTTAAAATCACATCTCGCACCTGTAAATAAATTACATACACATATACACTTACACAATACACAATACATTTCACATTATACACTTGATACACATACAATTACTATTCTTATACCTTGCTATACATTGATTACATTTGATCGCAATTCGATTTGGTTGTAAATTATTGGACACTACATTCCTATAAGTCTCATCCCCATTTGTAAATTTGTACCCCCACTCCCGGATACTTATTTGTAATAGCGTAGACTTTAAAATCTTGCAATTTACCGCTTTCAAATTATACCATGGTTAGACCTAGGGTTTGCATGTACATAAAACCAAACGCTAGATAACCTAATACAAGACAAATACATGAAATCAATACACAATCACACTTGCACCCCCTAGGGTAATCCCACATGTTGCCTTCCAAAATGGGCCATGCTTGCACGTCGAGTTTCTTTGGCAAAACAAATTCAAATGATCATAAGTCCCTCGATAACGCTTTCGAAAGTTGCCTAAATGGAATGATCATAGTCCCTTCAAAGCAAATTGCCAAAGATACTTGGCATCATTGCATTCATGGTCCATACAATGACCCGCGCCCGTCCCGTTAAACTTCCTAAACGCAAGATTGTCCACCAAATTCAATGGTGGAACAAAATTGTTAAAAGGGGTTGAAAACATAGAGAAAACCTTTGAGTACGATAGGGGTAGACAAAACTCTTAGTTACTTGAGATCAACTTGCAAAAACACTTGCCTCCTTTTCAAAAACCACACTTCATACACACTTTCAAAACAAACTCTCAAAAACATTTGAAACATCTTTTCGAAAAGATACACACTTTTGTAAAACACTCAAACACGAGTCAATTACATTGGTTGCCTAAGACAAGGCATCTCTTCAAAAACATTTTCAATACACACACACACACACACACCATTTTCAAGCAATCGAAAATCAAGGCAAGTGATCTAAAAACCGAGTAACTAAGAGCCCATGGATAACCATGGATGAAAAGGGTGCTAATACCTTCCCTTTTCATAATCTACCCCCCGAACCCACGAAATATCTCAAAAGGTTTTTGCTGTGCTTTTTAACCTTTCCTTTAGGATAAAATAAAAAGTCGGTGGCGACTCTTGCTCAACCGAACAAGTGCGAATACAAACGCAAAACTCAAGTCAGTTCTCCCACCGTATCACAGAAAGCTCTTCATCTGGGTTTACAGATCTTATTTTGACTGGTGAGAGGATTGAGGTTGGTATTAAGGCTGGGAAGATACATAAAGGTGCCTCATCAAGCACCGAGAAAAAGTCGTTTAAGAAAGAGTCCAGTGTTGTCTACAGTTCGAGAAGACATAATAGACCTGAACACCGCCAAGCTGTCAATACGGTTGTTATTTCAAAATCTGCTGGTGCTCCTCAGCACAACAATCAACAGAAGGACGAGAGACCTCGAAGACAATTTACTCGTCTCAGCATGACTTTGTCTCAGATTCTGCCACAGTTGTTGAAGACTAATCTGGTAGTTCTAAAGGAAGCCCCGAAGAGCCCAAATACCACATCACCAAGGTATAACCCTAATGCCCGTTGTGGTTTTCACTCTGATAGCCTGGGGCATAATACAGATGATTGTTGGGTTTTGAAAAACAGGGTACAAGACTTAATTGATGCGAAGGAGATTGAGTTTGAGGCGCCCGAGAGGCCTAATATTGTGACTGCTCCCATGCCCAAGCATGGAGTGAATGCTCTAGAAGAAGACTTGTTTATAGTTTCTGTGGATGAAATTGTTACCCCTCTGTTGACTGTGAAGAAGAACCTTTTGCTAGCCGGTTTATTTCCGGGCTGAGATGAAGGTTGCCATGTGTGTTCTATTTTACCTATCGGTTGCCCATTCCTGAAGTCAGGTATCCAAAACCTGATGGATAGTAAGGAGATCCTGTTTGAGAAGACTGTTGTTCCATCCGTTCCTACTGAAGAAGTCGCCATCATTACCATTTTCTATAATTCTTCCAAGGCTCCCTCGAGGAAGCCTGTTAGAATTACATCTGTTCCGAAAATCGCACCTGTGATCATCACTGTTCCGGGGCCCATCCCCTACACCTCTGACAAAGCTGTCCCTTGGCACTATGGGGCTGATGTTTATTTTCATGGAGTTAAGCAAGAGTTGGATGTTGATACTGGCGTCAGCAACATTACTGGACCTGCTAAAGTCACCCGCAGCGGGAGACTTTTCTCACCCGATATTGCCCCACAAACGGCCCGAAGACCTATTGTTATTACACCTGCAAGTGTACCTACTGCCATTCCTGATCAAGTTCCTATTCTTACCCCTGTCGCCGAGTCATATGACACTCGGGGCAAAGGGATCACCATTGATGTGCCTTCCCGGACGGAGGCACCAAAGACAATTACTGTTGAAGCTTCTAAGCAAGAGATGGAAGAGATCCTGAAGATCATTAAAAAGAGTGACTACAACGTGGTTGAACAGCTGGGGCAAACCCCGTCTAAGATTTCTATGTTGTCACTATTGTTGTGCTCAGAGGCCCATGCCAAGGCTTTGATTACCTTTTTGAAAACTGCCCACGTGCCACAAGAGACATCAGCTGATCAGTTTACAGATTGTGTGGCTAATTTGACTGCTGATAATGGGTTGGGTTTCTCGGACGCCGACTTGATGGCTAAGGGGAAGAATCATAATGATGCCTTGCATGTCTCCATTGAATGCAGGGGCACTACTCTTGCACATGTATTGGTTGATACTGGTTCCTCATTGAACGTCTTGCCCAAGAAAGCTCTAGACCGGTTGGATTGTGAAGGGTTGGAGCTGAAACCAAGTAACATTGTCGTCAGGGCCTTTGATGGATCTAAAAGGATGGTGCATGGAGAGGTTGATATCCCGATCAAGGTTGGTTCTCAGGTCTTCAATTCTACATTCTATGTGATAGACATTCGGCCATCTTATTCTTGTTTGCTGGGTCGTCCATGGATCCACAAAGCTGGGGCCGTAACCTCAACGCTCCACCAGAAGTTGAAATACCCGATCAAAGGGAAGATTGTGATAGTACAAGGGGAGGAAGAGTACATGGTCATCCACCTCAACTCGTTCCGATATGTAGAAATGGATGGGGAGTTCATTGAAACCCCATTTCAGCACTTTGAAGAAGTTCCCCAGACACTAGCATCAGCTGAGACTGTGGTTGAAGATACTCCTATGAAAATGGATTCCTTAAAATATGCTTGGGCTGTTATTGAGAAGGGTGAGTGTGCAAATTTGGCCGACTTCCTGATTTTATACAGAAGACTAACAAGTTTGGTTTGGGTTTCACTACAGAAGCTCAAAGGGTTGTTCAAAGTGCAAGGATCGGAAGACCTCCCGTGTTCATCAACAACTCGGGAGTGAATGCCATTGAAGATGATGGGGAAGAGTCTGAATTCGACAGCTAGATCTATCCTACTACCGACGGTGGACCAAGCAACTGGACAGCAAAGGACTTCATCCCTATTACTTTTGTTACCCAGTAATGAAACTTTTTGTTTTGAATTTGTAATAGACAATGTTTCAAACTTTATGGCCCGGTGTCTTACCCGGGGCATCGTGGCTTCATTTGTGAGGGCTTTTGTGTGTCAAATTTTGCGCTCCTTGTCTTTCTTTATTATATATTGCGAAACGGCTATTTACACACACTCACATATACAGGTCTCCATCCACTCTGGATCTCACTGGTAACGACTCTGCTACTGCCAGTTATGACTTTGAAAATCCGATCAACTAAGCCGAAGACGAAGGTGAAGATGATTGTGAAGTGCCTGTTGAACTTGCAAGATTGTTACTCCAGGAAGAGAGGGCCATTCAGCCGCACGAAGAGCCAGTGGAATCAGTAAATCTGGGTACAGAGACAGATAAGAAGGAAGTCAAGATCAGTGCAAATCTGGAGCTTAGTGTGAAACAACGGTTGATTCAGATGCTACATGACTATGTTGAGATCTTTGCTTGGTCTTACGAAGATATGCCTAGTTTGGATACTGATATTGTGGTTCATCGCCTGCCTACCAAGGAAGACTGTCCACCAGTAAAAGAGAAGGTCCGCCGAATGCGCCCAGAAATGTCTGAGAAAATCAAGGCTGAAGTTATGAAACAATTTGACGCCGGTTTTCTAGCAGTGACTTCTTACCCTTAGTGGGTCGCCAACGTGGTTCCTGTGCCGAAGAAGGATGGGAAGGTTTCAATGTGTGTTGACTACAGGGATCTGAACAGGGCAAGCCCCAAGGATGACTTCCCTCTACCTCATATTGACGTCCTGGTTGACAACACCGCTTAGCACAAGGTATTCTCCTTTATGGATGGTTTCTCCGGTTATAATCAGATCAAAATGGCTCCCGAAGATATGGAGAAGACAACCTTTGTTACTCAGTGGGGCACCTTTTGCTACAAGGTCATGCCTTTTAGACTGAAGAATGCTGGGGAAACGTATCAGCGTGCCATGGTTGCTTTGTTCCATGACATGATCCATCATGAGATTGAAGTATACGTCGACGATATGATTGCAAGGTCCCAGACTGAGGAGGAACACCTTGATCATCTGCAGAAGCTGTTTGACAGGTTGAAGTTGTACAACCTGAGGTTGAACCCGAACAAGTGCACCTTCGGGGTGAGATCTGGTAAACTAATGGGTTTCGTCGTAAGCGACAAAGGTATTCAAGTGGACCCCGCAAAAGTGAAAGCTATACAAGAGATGCCAACTCCCAGAATAGAGAAAGAGGTCATAGGCTTTCTGGGACGACTGAACTACATTGCCCGATTCATCTTGCACCTAACTGCTACTTGTGAGTCGATCTTCAAGCTGCTGAAGAAAGATCAAGTAGTACGTTGGAACGATGAATGCCAGACCGCTTTTGAAAGGATCAAAGAGTATCTCCAAGATCCACCTATCCTGATGCCACCAGTTGAAGGGAGACCTTTGATCTTATACTTGACAGTACTCGATAACTCAATGGGGTGTGTGATGGGGCAGCATGACGAGTCTGGCCGAAAAGAGCATGCTATTTATTACCTTAGCAAAAAGTTTACCGACTGTGAGACTCGATACTCACTGCTCGAGAAAACTTGTTGCGCTTTGGTATGGGTTGCTCGCCGGTTGAGACAGTATATGCTGACTCACACTACCTGGTTGATATCAAAGATGGATCCAATCAAGTATATATTCGAAAAGCCTGCCTTGTCCGGAATAATAGCAAGATGGCAGATGATCTTGACTGAGTATGATATCCAGTATACGACTCAAAAGGCAATCAAAGGAAGTGTGTTGGCAGACCATTTGGCACATCAAGCAGTGGATGATTACCAGTCTATGAACTTTGAATTTCCGGACAAGAATATCATGTTGATAACTGATTGTGAGACACCTGGACCGGATGAAGGACCTGAGGAAGGATCCCGATGGTCTATGTACTTTGATGGAGCTTCGAACGCTTTGGGTAATGGCATTGGCGCCGTGGTCATATCTCCTAAAGGCTCTCATACTCCGTTTACCGCCCGACTATGTTTCAACTGCACCAACAATATGGCGGAGTATGAAGCGTGCATCATGGGTCTTCGAGTAGCTATTGACCTAAGGATTAGGTTTCTAAGTGTCTTCGGAGATTCCGCTCTCGTGATTAGTCAGATTAAAGGCGAGTGGGATATGAAACACTAAATCTTATTCCTTACAAGGAGTATGTATTGACGTTGCTTCCCCATTTCGAGGAGATAACCTTTGAACATTTCCCTAGAGAGGAGAATCAGTTGGCGGACGCGCTGGCTACGATGTCTTCTATGTTCAAAGTCAATTTGGACAATGAGGCTCCCCGAATCATCATTGAAAGATTGGACGAACCTGCACATTGTTGTGATCTTGAGACTGAAGAGGTAACAGAAAAACCCTGGTATCATGAGGTGAAAAGGTATCTTGAAGCTCAGGAATACCCCGAGGGTGCATCTGTTAATGACAAGAAGTTTCTGAGGAGGTTCGCGGCGAAGTTCTTCATCAGCAATAACATCCTTTACAAGCGTAACCATGATTCGACCTTACTGCGTTGTGTGGATAAAAATGAAGCAGAAAGGATCATGGCAGATCTACATGAAGGTACTTTCGGAACTCACTCTAGTGGGCACACCATGGCAAAGAAAATCCTACGGGCAGGATATTATAGGTCCACAATGGAAGCCGGCTGTTATCAGCATTCTCGGACATGTCACAAGTGCCAAGTCTATGTTGATAAAGTGTACATACCTCCAGTACCTTTGAATGTCTTGATAGCTCCGTGGCCTTTTGCAATGTGGGGCATTGATATGATCGGCGAGATCAGACCTACGACATCTAACGGGCATCGTTTCATCCTGGTGTCTATTGATTACTTTACAAAGTGGGTTGAAGCAGCTTACTTTGCTACTGTAACCAATAATGTCGTGGCATGGTTTATTCAGCACAATCTGATTTGTCGATACGGTGTACCAGAGAGGATCATTACGGACAATGGTACCAATCTCAACAACAAGATGATCACCGAGCTCTGCGAGCAATTTAAGATACAGCATCATAACTCTTCTCCCTACCGGCCGAAGATGAATGGGGCAGTAGAAGCGGCTAATAAGAACATTAAGAAGATTGTGCAGAAGATGACAGTGACATACAAAGATTGGCATGAGATGTTACCATTTGCTCTTCATGGGTACCGTACCTCAGCACGGACGTCAATAGGGGCGACACCTTATTCCTTGGTTTATGGCATGGAGGCAGTCTTGCCCATTGAAATTTAGATACCCTCTCTTCGGATCATGAAGGATGCAGGTTTGAGCGGAGATGACTGGATTCAGACCCAGCTTGATCAACTGAACCTTATCGATGAAAAGAGACTTACGGCTATTTGTCATGGTCAGACGTACCAAAAATGGATGATCAAGGCATTTAACAAGAAAGTTAGACGACAAGAGTATCAAGTTGGGGACCTGGTAATCAAGCGCATTATCTTACCTCAAGGTGATCCCAGGGGCAAATGGACCCCTACTTACGAAGGGCCATTTGTGGTTAAGAACATTTTCTCAGGAGGAGCTATGATTCTAACCACCATGGATGGTGACGACCTTCCTCACCCCGTCAATGCAGACATAGTGAAAAGATACTACGCATAATCAAAGACCCGCTAGGTTTACTGGCCTAGGAAAAAATAAGGGCTTCCCGGCGAACCAAAAGGGTTCGGGCAAAAATAAGGGATGAAAATGAAAAATTTGTACACCCGGCAATTCGAAAACCTGAAAAGGCGGCTTGGGCAAAAATGGGTATTCCCGGTGGACTGAAAACCCGAAAGGGAGGTCCAGGCAAAAGTTAGGGATCAAAGCGTAATACTATGTCTCATTGGACCACCTTGCATCTAGACTTTGGTATCGACTATCAAGCTCGGATGGCACTAATCAATTTGATTTACCTTCAACCAAGTAGCAAAGTGATGAGATGCTCGAAGACATAAAGGCAATAGCAGAGTTGGAACCCAACAGGATTGTTCACATAGCTGTTTTGTTTTCTTTTTACAAATTGTATAAATTCTATTTGTTCGGCGGCGTTCTCTTACTAGGACGTCAACCTCTTGTACAAAAAACGCCTATTTACAGGCCAAACTTCAAAATCAATACAAATTCATTTTCAGACAAATTTCTTTTTCCTTTATCTGTTTTGTTTTGCAAAGAACGTCCAAAGTTTCTTTTTGATATATGCATTTGACATTAATTGCTGATCATAAATATTTACATGCGAAACAAAGGACGAATTACTGGTAATATCAGAAACAGGGGCAATAAGAATTGTCCGAACTATACAAGTTGCTCTGTCCACCAGGTACCAAGGTAGATTCAGCTGAAGAATATGACCAAGATACCTTCACTCCCCGTAGAGTAAGACAGTGATGATAGCTCTCTCAGCTGAAACTTGCAACTACGAACGAATCAACAATACTCTCCCCAAGCAGAGTTAGTCTACCATCAGCCCTAAAAAGGCTTGGTATCCCCAGAAGGTCTTAATATTCCCCAGCGGAGTATAAGAATATTCCCCAGCAAGTATCAGAGTATCCCCGGCAGTCTTAATATTCATCAACGAAGTATAAGAATGTTCCCCAGCAGAATACAAGATACCTCTAGTGGAGTCAATATTTCCCAGCACGGTCTGAAAAAGCTTCCCCAACGGAGTTGAATCATCATCCCCAGTAGACTTCGGAAGCTTACCCCCAGCGGAGTACAAGATAAATCTCCCCAGCCAAATTTAGAGGGTTATCCCCACAAGAGTCCAACAGGGTTACCCCTAGCAAGTCACAGCTGAAAGACCATCCCCAGCGGAGTTCATCATTAAAATCCCCAACAGAGCTTATCAACGGAATCCCCAGCGGAGTTTATCATTAAAATCTTCAGCAGAATATCTCTCCCCACAGAATAATTCCCCACAGAATAATTCCCCACAGAATAATTCCCCACAGAGTAATCTCTTCATCATCTTATTCCCCAACGGAGTTCTTTTCTCCTGCAGGCTTATTCTCACAATCATCTTCGTTCATCATCCCCAGCGGAAACGAAGAACTCAATTCTATTCTCCAGCAGCTCCGGGATTTATTTTCCCCAGCTAAAACATCACATTTTCATACATCATGATACATGCATATACGCATCATATCATACAATCTCATTTATTTTGAGAACATCATTGCCTGATCCATATCATGCATTGCATATGACTTACCTTTACCTTTCAGGAAAAATACAGTTAAAGTTCTCAGTTACGTTAAAGACCTGACCGGTTCTTAAATCCCAATTGAATTATCCTCAGTTGAATTTCAGATAAGGTTCTCAATATCGACAGTTTCCCTACGTCATAGTGTGGACGAGTGCTATAACATCAACGGTATGCTATGTTGAGCACTAGTCAGTTCCTAGATCTTGATGTTTTCCTCCGTCATAGTATGGACAAGTTCTCTAACCTCAACGGTATACTACGTTGAGCACCAGACAATTCCTAGATCTTGATGAATATGTTTCACTACGTCATAGTGTGGACGAGTGCTATAACCTTAATGATATACTACGTTGAGCACTAGTCAGTTCCTAGATCTTGATGTTTTCCTCTGTCATAGTGTGGACGAGTTCTCTAACCTCAACGGTATACTACGTTGAGCACCAGACAGTTCCTAGATCTTGATGAAGATGTTTCCCTATGTCATAGTGTGGACGAGTGCTATAACCTCAACGGTATACTACGTTTAGCACTAGTCAGTTCCTAGATCTTGATGTTTTCCTCCGTCATAGTGTGGACGAGTTCTCTAACCTCAACAGTATACTACGTTGAGCACCAGACATTTCCTAGATCTTGATGAAGATGTTTCCCTACGTCAAAGTGTGGATGAGTGCTATAACCTCAACGGTATACTACGTTGAGCACTAGTCAGTTCCTAGATCTTGATGTTTTCCTCCGTCACAGAGTGGACGAGTTCTCTAATTTCAACGGTATACTACGTTGAAGACCAGACAGTTCCTAGATATTGATGAATATGTTTCCCCCCAATTGAATTATGTACAGGTTCTTAAGACTCAGCCGAGGCATTCTCTCAGTTGAAGTACAGGCAAGTTCCTAAATCTCAACAAAAGTTAGGCTTCCCCAGCAGAATCTTCTACAAACAACAAGTACGCAAATTCTCGCTAAGGAATCTCTTATGCGATCGACACTCCTGCAGATGGAATCTGTAAGCCCATCCTCCTACCAACAATATCCAAATGGCATCTGTAAGCCCATTCCCGACATCACAATGCTGATACTACACCATGCGAGTGCAAATTTCGGGGCACTCTAGTGTTCAATTATCTTCCACCTTCGGATCACGAAAGGCTCGAAAGCCAATCTATATCCTCAGGTTTAAGAAAATTGAACAGGGGAAACTGTTGTACCCCAAAATTTTCCCTCCCATATTTCCCAAGACATTTCAAGAATAACTCCCAAGTTGCTCAAGATAGCTCAAGAGTTGGACAATCAAATCACCTCTTAAGGCAGTCAACCTCAAATTAGGGTTTTGTGTTGCATCCAGGTCCTTACATACAAATGACCCCAAGTACTCCCCAATGTCCTAATATGTTCTCAAGTTCATCCATGTCAAATTTCAAGCCTTGCAGAGGAAGTTTGGTCAGTCAATTGCTCAAGAGGCCCAAAAATCGACAGTGCTAGGGCAAAAGTCAAATGTGACCTACATACAGTCAAACCTCAAGATTTTTTGTCAACATTCTCATTTTGAAGTATAATTCATCATTTTATCAAGGGTTTATCATGATTCATCAAGGATTGCTCAAGATTCATCAAGATTCAAAAGTTGCTAAATTAGGGTTTTGTAGGAAAAGTCAACTCAACTTTGACCAAGCATAACTTTCTCATACTTTATAAGAAATGACCCATCCAAATCTCATTATGAAGAGGATTAAATTTCCTACAATCCATCTTCACACTCCAAGATCAATAAATGCTCTCACAAAAAGTTACAAATTTGGACATTATAGGTCATTTTTGAAAGTCAACAAAAACACATTTTTTCCAAAGCTTATAACTTGAGAATGGAATATCAAAATGAGATTATACCAAAAGGGTTCATCACAGGACATCTCAAGGTTTCTAAAAAGTCCAAGAACACCTCCAAAAGTCCAAAATTGAAGAAGTTATGCATTGTTGAAGTTGGGCATCTTTCCAAAATTGCCAAAAGTCAACTATCCCCAAAACTTCAAATTTTGTCAAATGGGTCCACTTTTTTCCACTTGATTTGATCTTATCAAACCACACACGTGTCCTATATTCAGTTTCATGTCCATTCATTAATTTTTCTATTTTATTTGATTTTTATTGAATTAATTCATTTTAAATCAATATTAATTCAAATAAAATCCAAAAATTGATGGAATAAGATCTTTTTGATCATTACAGGTCTTAATTATCATGATACACCCAATAAAATTCGTGTCATGCTATATTGTGAACAAAATATTTGATTTGGCACAACTTTGGAAACTTTGTTAATGGTGATCAAATCAAATCTCCAATCTTCAATGCTCATGGATTAAAGCCCAAGTTTTTTTAACCTAATTGCTTCTATGATACATATACAAGCCAAAGGCATGAAGAACACGACCTGAAAGTGACAAAAACGGCAAAACCAAAATTGAAAAAAGCTTGAAAAAAGTGGAAACTGAAATCATACTTAGAGCTCAATTCAAGGAAAAATCTCAACGTAGCTTCCTTGTCTGACGTTCACTGAAGCCAAAGCGATCAAAACCAAGCCTTGAGACCTCCAAAACCACGCTGTAAGTACTCAAGAACATAGCCATGTACATGGAATCATGAATCCATTTTCTTGCATCCTTTTGCCAAAAATTTTGTATAATCATGCTTGCCATTCAATTTCTAAGCATTCTGCAATATTTGATTTCGTTTTCATGGCCTCTAACGTGATACCCGAACCTAGGGTTTCCATTCTTTGTTTTTAGGCATTTTTTATACAGGAAAAATCAAGACAAATGGTGACCATGGTTGTGTTCAGGGAGGAGAGACGAACACGTTGGTAGTCTTAGTGGGTATTTACAGGGCCTAGGATGAATTTTGGAAGCAAGCCACGAATCTTCCTGCGGATAAAAATACGCAGGTAAGAAAACCATGGATTTGTGAAGAAGACGACTACGCGTTCTCTTCCCATTGGACAATTTCAAATAGCGCGCTTTTTATTTTATTTTTTCAGGCATAGTGTTTTGTTTTTAAATATAACATTTGTGTTGTATTCCATTAACAAACAAACGCGTTGGTTGAGTTGGCAAGCAGGTTAGCGTATTGTCTAATGGGACCTAGGTTCGAATCCCAGGTCCCCCAAAACATTTGTTTAATTTTCCTTCAGGTACTCTCATGCAATGCCCAAAGTGTAGTACACCATATGCCTCAAAGATCCACATGCCAGATGGCCTCTAGGCCAAATCTAAAGGCCCAGATTGGAGGTGCACCATACACTCAAGTCAACAGGCGCGCGTGAGATTCCAAAAAGTGAATGCAGATCTGTGCCTTTTGGGCCAAGGAAATTGCTCTTCACACCCTGGATTTGGGGCCCAAACCCCCCTTTTGGTTTATTTCTTTTCTTTTCTTTCTTTTATTTAATTATTTGTTTTATATTATTATTTTTATTATTTAAACCACTGACTAATTAAAATCATTTTTCTTAATAAAATCAAAACCACAAAAAATATTATTTTTATTAATTTCATTATTTTATTTTTGTAAATAAATATTAATTAATTAACTTAGTTTTAAATAGGTTTAAACATTTAATATTTTTTGCAATAAATTAAAACTAATGCAGAATTAGGTTTTTAATAATTTTACTCAATTTTATTTTATTTCCTTAAATATAAAAACCCAAAAGTATTTTAATTAATTAATTAATTAATTGTTCACTTAATTTAATTCCATTTAATTCAAAAATAAACAAAAATCTTTTCTTTAATAAAAAAAAGGGTCAAAACCCTAAAAAACGCGTCGATTTAATTTTCTCGCACGCGTATCGTTTTATCCAATATTGTAATTGCTTCCGGTATGTAATAGCTTTTAATTAGGACTTTAATTATTTATCGCTTTATTTTACTTTCCGCAATTTAAATTAAAGGGTTTGTTTTTTGGCGATGTAAATACCCGACGCCTTGTAATAGTTTAGATTTAATTTCCGCAACTATACACTGCTAGATGTTTGGTAATAGGGAATGCATGACAAGATCAAATGTATGAACTTAAAATCAACATAGCTCACCCATGACATGTACAAAGATAACATTAACCGAAATAACACACTCGCACATGCGCACTCTTAGGGTACACCTCACTTGGTTGCCTTCGAACGTGGTCATTGAGTATATGAAGTTTTAGAGGTCGCCCTTTTGTTCAAAGATCATAAGTTGCCTCGAAACGGTTGCCTCGGATAAAATGATCTAAGACATTAGGGTTACCGCTAAGGCGTCCTAACGTTGCTTTAGTGACCACACGTCCCTTAATCGAATTGACCCGAAAACTCCAACGACGATGCTACCTACTCATCAATAGTGGGTTAGCATTGTCTAAAGGACATTTGCACAGTTAAATTCCCTCTTCGAGTAGGTAGATAGTTCTTAAGTACTTGCTCATTCTAAAACAAAACAAAACTTTTCGCACTTACACTCCTTTCAAACAAAAACGCTTTTCAAACCCACAAACACAAAGAAAAGAAAATTTTGAAAACACTTTGAGCAAGTACCTAAGAGCCTGTGGATAACCACGGATAGAAAGGGTGCTAAAACCTTCCCTTTCTATAATCTACCTCCCGAACCCGAGAAACAATCTCGAAAAAGGAATTTTTCTGTGCTTTTTTCCTTTCCTTGTTGGATAAAATAAAAGACAGTGGCGACTCTTGCTTACCGCGACATTTTGCGAAAACAAACGCAAAACGCGAACCAGCATTCCAAAACAATCAGTTCTCTTCCCACCGATCACATGTGGTAAGAGCCTTTGATGGGTCAAAAAGAATGGTATACAGAGAGGTTTATCTTCCAATCAAGGTGGAATCTCAGGTCTTCAACTCCACCTTTATGTAATGGATATTCGTCCAGCCTATTCCTGTTTGCTTGGACGCCCCTAGATTCACGAGCCAGACGCTGTTATCTCTACCTTACATCAAAAATTGAAGTATCCGGTGAAGGGGAAGATTATTACAGTTTATGGAGAAGAAGAATATATGGTCATCCATTTGAATTCTTTCAAATATGTTTAAATGGACGGTGAATTCATTAAGACTCCCTGCCAACATTTTGAAGTGATTTCGCCTATTGCTGTTGAAGATGTTTCTGCCATTCCAAAGACTACCAGGTTTCCGCACAAGATAACTTCCTTGAAAAATTCCAAAGCAACTATAGAAGAAGGTGGTTGTACAATTTGGGGTCAGCTTCCTGATATACCCTACAAATCTAATAAATTTGGTTTGGGCTTTACTGTAGAGGGTCAGAGGGATGTTTGTCGAGCTCGTGCTGGAAGACCTCTATTTCGTATTAGCAATAATGGATTCAACGCTATAGAGGATGCTGACAGTGATGGTGATTTCGACAGCTGGATATTCCCAAACATTGGTGATGGACTCGACAATTGGAAAGCAGAAGACATTTTAGTGAGTCGATTCATTTTAGTGACAGAATAGGGTATGAGTCGACACATGGCCTTATGAGTCGACACATACTGTTATCCAGACCCAAAACAGAAAGATAAAAGGTGTATGCATCGACATAAAACACGAGTGTGTCGACACAAACAGGGAATGAGTCGACATATCCCATTATGCATCGACTCATACTGAGTTGATTTGGTTTTACAGTGGCAAGGAAAGTTATGTGTCGATGCAAATAAGCATGTGTCGACACATAATGGTTAAAAAATATTGTTTCCTTTATTTTACACCGTTTTTATGTTTTCTATATATTTTCTTCATTGCTATTCAATATGGTTGTAATAATTAAACTTATTTCATCCCCATTTGTAAATTGTACCCCTATCCCCCAAGTGATGTAATATCTTAAGATTTTAATTTTCGCAATTTACCACTTTAATATAAATTGTTAGTAATTAGGGTGTGTATGGCAAGATAAAATCAACCGCTAGAAAACCCTAATCTCAAAGACAAAAATGCATGCAATCAAACGCACTTCAAACACGTGCACCTTTAAGGTAATCTCACTCGTTGCCTCGGAAAATAGTCATGTCCCTCGAATATGGGCTGTGATCGATGGATCTGGAACTGACTGTTTAACGCTGGTTCGCGAAATGTCGCGGAAGCAAGAGTCGCCACCGTCTTTTATTTTCTCCAACATGGACAGGATAAAAGCACAGCAAAATTCCTTATGAGATAGTTTCTCGGTTCGGGAGGTAGATTTATAGAAAGGGAATGTGTTAGCACCCTTTCTATCCATGGTTATCCATGGGCTCTTAGATACTTGCTCATTGTGTTTTCAAAATATGTTTGCTTTTCAAGTGTGTGTGGGTTTTGAAAAAAAGTTTCGTTCGAAAAATTTCTAAGTAACTCTTGTATCTGTCCTCAAGAGTGTATGAAAAATTTGTTTGAAAACTTTTAGAAAGTGTAGGTGTGAAAAGTATTTTGTTTGTTTTTGAGAGAGCAAGTACCCATGAGTCATCTACCTACCCTAAGGAATTAGGCTGTGTAAATGTCCTTAAGGTAGTGCCATCCCACCATTGAGAGGTAGGTAGCACCACCGTTGGAGGTGTTCGAGTCAATTCGAGTTTAGGGACAGTGTGGTCACCAGAGCAATAGTAGACACCTTAGAAGCTACCCTTATGCCATTGATCCTTTTTAATTTGAGGCAACTTGTTTTGAGGCATATGGATCAACGGACATAAGGAGTTACTAAAATGTCCTATACTCAACGACCACGTTTCGAGGGCAAGGCAACAGTGAGGCGTACCCTAAGAGTGGTGTGTGAATTTATGTGTTATTTTCATGTTATGTTTTATCTTGTACATGTATCATGGTGATCTACGCTTGTTTTTAATTTAGGCCATACATTCTTTCATGCAATTATAATTAAAAGTGCGGAAATTTAAATGCGGAAAGTAAAATCCTACGCTATTACAAGGCGCGGGTCTATACATCGCCAAATTAACAAAGACCCGTTTTAATAAAAATGCGGAAAGTAAATAAATTCCTAATTACTATTACAAGGCTTGAGCAGTTACATAATATTCACAAAGGAAATAAAATAACGTGCGAAAAGAACAAAAATAGAACATTCGAGGGCGTTGGACCCTTTTGAAATTAAATTGAATTAAAGAGCTAATTAATTATTTCATTAAAAGAAAAGAAATGTTTTAGTGTTTTTTGTATTTATGAAAAATAAAGAAAAAGAATTAAAAGGAAACCCTAAATCTAGATTATTTTAATTATGAATTAAAATATTAAAGTTAACCTAATTTACTAGTTAATTAATTTATTTACATGTTTATTTACAAAATTAATGATAATTAATAATAATGATAAATAATGATGATTAATAATTTATTTAAGAAAAAGATGAAAATGTCAAAAAAAACCTAATTCTAGATACTTTTTACTTATTAAGAAAAAGATTAAAGTTTAAAAACCTAAATTAAACTAAGTTAATTGTTAGAGTTTATTTACAAAAAATAGGTTAGTGATGAAATTAATAATAATTAAAGATATTTGTATTTTTGATTTTTCTGTTTTTATTATAGAAAATTATTTTATGGTAAAAAAAACAATTAAAACAATTAAAAAAGAATTAGAAAAGAAAAGAAAATAAAATTAAAAAGGATGCAAACCAAGAGGGGTTTCAGGCCCAAGGGGAGGTTTTTTTTGAACGGTCTGCATTCTTTGGCCATTGAATTGGGTTTCATGGCCATTTGTATTCTGGTTGTTAGCCATTTGTGTTCTAGCCTCAACGTTCATTAATCTTCTCCGGATGTCTGTCTCGCCATGTATTGGTGTCATGCATAAGTTGTTCTTTTGGCCATTTGGCTTTTGGCTTTTGGCTTTTGGCTTTTGGCCATTTGGCTTTTGGCTTTTGGCCATTTGGCTTTTGGCCTCAACGTTCCTTAATGAACCTGCATGGGATCCTGTCTAAATCTGCAGTGTTGAATCTCATGAACACATTAAATAAAATCATAAAATGCAAATAAAGCCAATATATGAAGAAATTTAATGTTTAGGCACAATATGGCATGTATGAATGATTATACCCTTTTGATCATGGAGATCAAATCAATCTTACCCTTACTGGAAAATTAGTGACATGAATGCTTTTATGCCTTTTGGATCATGGAGATCAAGCCAGCCTTACCCTTACTGAAGAAGTAGTGAGGTGTTGGTTTGTAACTGTGATGGCTTGTTTGTAGTGAGAGAGGGATTTGTAATAAGGATTTCAAGGTTTTAGGGTTCTTGAAAGAATTTGATATTCTAACAGTATTGTGGCAAGGTTTTTTTCTCTCTCTTTCTCCTCTCTGGTTTGTGTGAAAAGAAGGTGATTATATAATGGAAATTAGGGTAAAGAAAATGGGCTTTGAATGTGCAATTGGGCCTCCAATGTTTACTTGAGTTCGTCACTTTCCAGGCTAAATCGCAGGGACTTAAGTGCAATTTTTGAAGTTGAAATGTGAAAACAAAATGTAGCCGACATCGAGAACTAACTCCTGTCAGAAAATCGGCTCAATCAGATAAACGGTGAATTAGTTATGAATTTTTGAAGTTTCAGCTCAGACAAACTTATTTTGGGCTCCAGTGTCGACTCTGACACGTTCTTCAATAAAAAACTGGTATTGATCGGAGCATAATCCGGTCTCGACTTTTGAAGCAAAGTTGTAGATCTATGAGTCAGGGACCTTGTGTAAAAATTGACCGAGTTATGAATTTTCGAAGTTTCGGCCCAGATGAAATAATACTCAGCATTCAGGATTTTCAGCGTGTCACACACTCTGAGCAAAAAATGAAGGCCTTTTGAATACCGTTTGAACTCAATACCTTCTGTGAAAATGTAGCCAACTCACTTTGTGAAATTTTGGCGCCGGAACCAGCTCGATACGATGAAAATCGACCAAGTTATGATTTTCTGAACATGACGCAAATAAACTTCTGTCACAAATTTTCTGTATGAAAATACTTGATAAATCCACATTTTTGAAGACCTTCTGATCGAAATTGGCTTCCAGCCGTGAGAGATGAAAACGTAGATAATGTCAAGATGGAATTTAGGCCACTGGAACGGGTTCAAAACGAGTCACGATCTTCAAGTTATGAATTTTTTAGCGCGTAAAAACTGCACTTTCAGCACACTTTTTCACCATATTTCTTCAAGAAAACTCACACATTCGGATACCTTCTTTAAAGAATTGACTCTTGAGCCGAACCTGAATTTGAGAATACGTTATCAGAGATATCTTGGCGAAAGAATACCTGAATATGACGCGCCAGGTTGGACTTGTGAATTTTTCTTTTTAAATATTTTGAGAAATATGGGAGGGCAAATTTTGGGGTACAACAGTTGCCCCTGTTCAATCTTCTTAAACCTGAGGATGTAGATTGGCTTGCGTGCCTTTCGTGATCCGAAGGTGGAAGATGATTGAACACTAAAGTGCCCAGAAATTTGCACTCGCATGGTGTAGTATCAGCAATGTGATGTAGGGGGAATGGGCTTATAGATGCCATTTGGAAGTGATGGATGGGGGGATGGGCTTATAGATGCCATCTGGAGCTGTGACGGAGCTTTGTCGGGAATGGGCTTATGGATGCCATTTGGAGACTGTTGTATGTGGATGGGCTTATAGATGCCATCAAGAGGTTGTCGATCGCGTAAGAGATTCCTTAGCGAGAACTTGCGTACCTGAGAAAGAAAGATAATTACCTGGCCTGTTACAGGGGTTGATCTTCAAACTCTTCATGTAGATGTGCCATGGCCGGATACAGGTATCGAGTCTACAATCAGCTACTCGCAGATGCGCCCTGGCTAGATACAGGAATCGAATCTGGAAAAACAGTCGTCAACAGATACACCCTGGGAAGATACAGGAATCGGATCTTCGAACTCTTCAGACGTGCCCTGGCGAGATACAGGAATCGAGTCTGGTAATGTTAGTCGTCAACAGATACACCCTGGCAAGATACAGGAATCGGATCTTCAAACTCTTCAGACGTGCCCTGGCAAGATACAGGAATCGAGTCTGGAATTCAGAAAGGTTGGTGAGTTGTCTCTACTGACAGGTTATTTCCATGGACGGGTGGTCTCTAACGACGAGTGTCTATAACGACGAGTGTCTATGACGACGAGTGTCTATGACGACGAGTGTCTATAACGACGAGTGTCTATAACGACGAGTGTCTATGACGACGGGTGTTTATGATGACGAGTGTCTATAACGACGAGTGTCTATAACTACGAGTGTCTATAACGACGAGTATCTATAACGACGAGTGTCTATAACGACGAGTGTCTATAACGACGAGTGTCTATAACGACGAGTGTCTATAACGACGAGTGTCTATAACGACGAGTGTCTATAACGACGAGTGTCTATAACGACGAGTGTCTATAACGACGAGTGTCTATAACGACGAGTGTCTATAACGACGAGTGTCTATAACGACGAGTGTCTATAACGACGCGTGTCTATGACGACGGGTGTCTATAACGACGGGTGTCTATAACGACGAGTGTCTATAACGACGAGTGTCTATAACGACGAGTGTCTATAACGACGAGTTGTATCAGAGAAATCTTTAGGCATTGATTTAACTGGATTTGTATTCTTTGACTGGGTTGGTCTCTTTTGACTGTATTCGTCTACATAGCTGATCTTTTAACTGTATCCTTCCTGAAAGGTAAAGGTCAGTCATATGCAATGCATGATATGGATCAAGCAATAATATTTTTCAACACATGAGATTGTATGATATGATACGTATATGCATGTATCATGATGTATAACAATGTGATGTTTATGAATGTATCTGCGTCTAGGAAAATAGATCCTTGACGGATGCCGGGAAGTCAAATCCTGGGCTGATGTTGAAGAGTGAGATTCTTCGTTTCCGTTGGGGATGATGATTGCAAGAATACCGGTAGGAGAAGATGACTCCGTTGGGGAATAAACTTGGCGAGTAGATTACTCTGCGGGGAGGTAACTCTGTGGGGAAAGAGAGGTACTTCACTGAGGTTGATGATAACTCCGCTGGGGATACCGTTGTTGTGTTATGTTGAAGTTTTGATGAACTCCGCTGGGGAATAAGAAGAACTTTGCCGAGGACGATCTTTCCGTGGCTTTTAGCTGAGGATAATCCAGTTATAAGCTCTGGTGGAGAAATAACCTTTGAATAAAACCGGGGAGACGCGTTCGCTCTGCAGGGAGTGAAGGTATCTTGGTCGCATTCTTCAGCTAAACTTACCTTGGCACCTCGGTGGACAGGGCAACCGGATCATTTAGACAACTCATTATTGCCCCGGTTTCTGTTGGAGAAGAAGGTACCTGTGAAGGTGTTTGATGACTTCCGTTTGACAAATCTTCTTCTGGTAGGCAAGTGACGAGATACCGGGACATAGTCGTACGCTTTGATCCCTAATTTTTGCCTGGACCGCCCTTTCAGGTTTTCAGTCCACCGGGATACCCATTTTTACCCAAGCCGCCTTTTCAGGTTTTCGACTTGTCGGGTGTACAGATTTTTTTCATTTCATCCCTTATTTTTTCCCGAACCCTTTTGGTTCGCCGGGAAGCCCTTATTTTTGCCTAGGTGTGTCAACCTAGCGGGTCTTTGATTTTGCGTAGTATTTTTTCAACTATGTCCACGTTCTCAGAATGTAGGGAGGTGCCCCTGTTGTTGTGTTGCCATGCCACCAGAAGATCTTCGTTTGATCGTCCAATGCCCCAAGTGACTTAGACGGAGATTTGCCCCAGGCTATTTGGCATTTGAGAGATTCTCTGAATCTTGACTTAACTGCCCCAGATGACGGACAATGATCATGTCATGCCCCTTGTTTGGGGGTGCTTTTGTTCATCAGATATTCGTCGTGCGAGATTCTATGTTGTTCAAACAAATAGTCGTATGCAAACAAAGTTATGTTAAAAATGCAAAGCTTATGTCTGTTTCGAAGTTTTTGAAAATGCAGTTTTTTAATAAAACAAGTGAGTTCTTTTGTAAACTGTGATGTCAAACTCGTTATTTTACTGCGAGCCTTAAGGAGTCAGGATACCTTTGTAACAGTATGCTTTCGAACTAACCCATGCTTCAGCTAGGACTTTTTAGGGTTGTAACATGGCCTGATTCACGGTTTAAGAAACAAAGGATAAAGGCTCAAATTTTATTTGTACCCACCCGCTCTTCGTGATTTTCTTCAATCCTAAACTCAGCTGATCGTGCGTTAGACCTTATTTGAGTTTTTGTCCTGATATTCCCGTGATGGTTCGGATGTTGATAGTTTATTTTGAATAGGCAGTCATTCCTTTTTGTTATTGAGGGTTTGTGTGACCTCTTTCCTTTTTTTTTCGTTATCCCTGTTTTTTTCCTGAATTGTTTCTTTTGTGATTACAGTCAGCGGGATGCCCCAGTTTTGTAAGTCTCCTTCATAGGTTTTGACTTAATGGGCTTTTTGATTTTGGTAAGTAATGACTGCCTGTCTGTATGATTGTTCAGAACCATCACTGTCTTTTGTTTTGTAAGGACCTCTTTGGTGCCATTCGTTATGCACTTGGATCAAATGAGAGACTACCCTGCCCCAGGTTATGATTAAGGGTTTTAAATTTCGAAAAGAAAAACTCCTACTTCTTTGGCTCAAAGGGGTTGACGAGGGATTATCTTCCTTATAACTCCAGTGTTTAGGAATTGAAACAATGTCTGTACCTCATCAGCGGGGTCTGTTCAAAAGCATACTGTAAAGATCGTGGTATCGTTTTCGTCATCCTCCCTCAAGAGGCTTAGAATTTTCAATCAAGAGTTGATCATCACAAAAATATGAAAACAATTTGCATATAGTGAATACGAAATAATTACTTCAAAACAGACATGTGTAATGCATTAATGAAATAACCAAGTTTGACATGAAATAAAATGTTTGAATAATCAAAGAAAATTACAATCTGAACATTCAAATGAACAAAAGTTTCCAATCCTAGCCATGTTTTGACAAGGGAGCAGTGGTCACATTCGGAGTCTCTGGAGAGTCGAACTGGACTTCCTTCGCTTCGATCAGATCCTGAACCTTGTTTCTCAAAGTCCAACAATCATCTATAGCATGCCCCGGGCTGTCAGAATGATAAGCGCAGTGAACGTTGGGGTTATACCTTGAAGGCGTCCTGTTGGGATTCTTTGGAGGGTCCATGAGAGTTACCAACTTGGTTTCCAGCAACTGTGGCAATATCTGTGACAAGGTCATGCCGAGGGGAGTGAATTACCTTTTGGGTCTCTCTTCCCTTTGCTGATTGTGACGCTGAGGAGCGCCGGTCGGTTTTGCAATAACCACCGCGTTGACATCTTGGCGGTGTTCGGACCTATTCTGCCCTTTTGAGCCATAGACAGCACTAGATTCTCTCTTGGATGGTTTCTTCTCAGTGTTCGAGGAGTCACCATTCTGTATTTTCCCCGACTTGATGCCAGCTTCTATTCTTTCCCCAGTCAAGATCAGATCCGTAAACCCAGCAGCAGAATTCCCAATCAGGTGGTTGAAGAATGGACCAGACAGGGTCCCCAAGAACATGTCGACGAGCTCGCAGTCAGTCAGAGGTGGTTGTACCCTTCCAGCAAGGTCCCTCCATTTTTTAGCATATTCTTTGAAACCTTCACCTGCACCCATAGACATTCCCTGAAGCTGAGTGCGCGTGGGAGCAAGGTCGGTATTGTACTGGTACTGCTTGTAGAATGCAGTGGCCAAATCCTCCCAACTGCGGATGTTAGCTCCATTCAGTTGATAGAACCAGTCGAGTTGGGTTCCAGATAGACTATCCTGAAAGAAGTGAATCCATAAACTCTTGTCAGCCGTGTAGGGCTGGATCCTCCTTGTGTAAGACCTGAGATGTAGCTTAGGACAGGATGCCCCGTCGTACTTTGCAAAGGTAGGTGCCTTGAATTTGTGCGGGATTACTACCCCAGAAGACAGACCTAGATCCTCGAAGTCCAGGCCGGGCACTTTTTGTATCTCCATGGCACTTAGCCGGTCTTCCAACTGTTTATACCTGTCCTCAGCTGGAGGGTACTGCTCATCATTGTAATCGGTCTCGTTGTCGGAGACCACTGGACTAGGAACCTCCCTTTCTTGGGGACTGTCTTTCCCAACAGATGGGGTAGTCTGCTCAACTTTATTTCGTGATCCATTCCCAGATTTGCGTCTAGGGTTGAACATCACCGTCCTCTTCTTCTTCTTATTTTTCAAAAGCAGGGTCTTCAGATCTTGTTGCCCCTGGGCCAAACTCATGATCAACTCTTGGAATTGGGCATTCTGGGCCTGGAGGGCCTGGATGGATTGCTCAGTAGATGTTTCCGGGTTCATGATGAGACTGCTGAAATAAACAGCAAAGAAGATAAGCAACCTGTAGAAAAAGGGTACCTGTTATGCAATGATATGTATGTATGCATGCGATGTTTTCAAGGATCTCGCGGGGTAAACAAGAAATTTGTTAGAGTTTGCATTTTGTAGCTTGATGGAAGGAACTTCATGTTGTTGAGAGTCCTTCTTCAAGAGTCAAGGCTCACCATATCGAGTGGGTCATAGCCCCTGACAACCTTGGCTAGAGGAAAATAAATCCCCTTTGCCCCTTGCCAGACATGTTGGTTCATCATGACCTGCATCACAAGCCCTTGAGATCCTTGAAATGGGTTAGCCCTTATGCGGGATGCATGCAATGGTATGATGTTATGCTATGCATGGGGTAATGTAGGTAAACCCTGTTATGAGTCCCAATTAAGGACTATAAACAAAACCTGCAAGAAACTCAAGTGTCAGATAACAAGCATGCAAGTAGTCAAGTATTAAAGCACACAAGTCACACCACAACCCTTAGAGTTTAGGCCAGCATGGGGTCTGGGTATTACCCTCTTGAAGTTGGTGGGCTCAAACTTGTCCAATCAAAGTAACCGGGTTCTAAGGGTCCCAATATCATTGGATTGCTTTCATTGTTCATCGTTTCGATTTAGCCACTGAACTGGCGACCGAAATATTCCAAGAAAACAACCCTCAATTGAGTGTAGTATCGAGTATTAACCAACCTCGGACTGCACCAAAGTCAGTTATCTCACTACCCTAAAGAGGCCAAGATGGTTCAATTAAGGTTCCTAAGGTCAGTTGATGCTTCACGACACCACGCGGCGGCCCCGTACTCTCCTTGACTGGACTCAAGGGTTACCGGTACACACCAAAGTGCCACATCAACGTAGCAGACTGCTTCAACCATGTCGGTATACCCCGCACAGTTCCCTCACAGCCTTGTTGCTACTTTCTAAGAAGGTATCCCCATATCCGGGTTAGGATCTATAGAACTCCCAAGACAGACCCACAATTTAAAGCAAACAATTCAGACAATTAAAAACACAAGTGATCTTAGTCCCAAGGTACACCTCACTTTAAAATATTCCCCAGCAGAGTCGCCAGTTCTGTGATCGGTGGATCTGGAACTGACTGTTTAACGTTGGTTCGTGAAATGTCGCGGAAGCAAGAGTCGCCACCGTCTTTTATTTTCTCCAACATGGACAGGACAAAAGCACAGCAAAATTCCTTATGAGATAGTTTCTCGGTTCGGGAGGTAGATTTATAGAAAGGGAATGTGTTAGCACCCTTTCTATCCATGGTTATCCATGGGCTCTTAGATACTTGCTCATTGTGTTTTCAAAATATGTTTGCTTTTCAAGTGTGTGTGGGTTTTGAAAAAAAGTTTCGTTCGAAAAATTTCTAAGTAACTCTTGTATCTGTCCTCAAGAGTGTATGAAAAATTTGTTTGAAAACTTTTAGAAAGTGTAGGTGTGAAAAGTATTTTGTTTGTTTTTGAGAGAGCAAGTACCCATGAGTCATCTACCTACCCTAAGGAATTAGGCTGTGTAAATGTCCTTACGGTAGTGTCATCCCACCATTGAGAGGTAGGTAGCACCACCGTTGGAGGTGTTCGGGTCAATTCGAGTTTAGGGACAGTGTGGTCACCAGAGCAACAGTAGGACACCTTAGAAGCTACCCTTATGCCATTGATCCTTTTTAATTCGAGGCAACTTTTCCGAGGCAACTTGTTTTGAGGCATATGGATCAACGGACATAAGGACTTACTAAAACGTCCTATACTCGACGACCACGTTTCGAGGGTAAGGCAACAGTGAGGCGTACCCTAAGAGTGGTGTGTGAATTTGTGTGTTATTTTCATGTTATGTTTTATCTTGTACATGTATCATGGTGATCTACGCTTGTTTTTAATTTAGGCCATACATTCTTTCATGCAATTATAATTAAAAGTGCGGAAATTTAAATGCAGAAAGTAAAATCCTACGCTATTACAAGGCGCGGGTCTATACATCGCCAAATTAACAAAGACCCGTTTTAATAAAAATGCGGAAAGTAAATAAATTCCTAATTACTATTACAAGGCTTGAGCAGTTACATAATATTCACAAAGGAAATAAAATAACGTGCGAAAAGAACAAAAATAGAACATTCGAGGGCGTTGGACCCTTTTGAAATTAAATTGAATTAAAGAGCTAATTAATTATTTCATTAAAAGAAAAGAAATGTTTTAGTGTTTTTTGTATTTATGAAAAATAAAGAAAAAGAATTAAAAGGAAACCCTAAATCTAGATTATTTTAATTATGAATGAAAATATTAAAGTTAACCTAATTTACTAGTTAATTAATTTATTTACATGTTTATTTACAAAATTAATGATAATTAATAATAATGATAAATAATGATGATTAATAATTTATTTAAGAAAAAGATGAAAATGTCAAAAAAACCTAATTCTAGATACTTTTTACTTATTAAGAAAAAGATTAAAGTTTAAAAACCTAAATTAAACTAAGTTAATTGTTAGAGTTTATTTACAAAAAATAGGTTAGTGATGAAATTAATAATAATTAAAGATATTTGTATTTTTGATTTTTCTGTTTTTATTATAGAAAATTATTTTATGGTAAAAAAAAACAATTAAAACAATTAAAAAAGAATTAGAAAAGAAAAGAAAATAAAATTAAAAAGGATGCAAACCAAGGGGGGTTTCAGGCCCAAGGGGAGGTTTTTTTTGAACGGTCTGCATTCTTTGGCCATTGGATTGGGTTTCATGGCCATTTGTGTTTTGGTTGTTGGCCATTTGTGTTCTAGCCTCAACGTTCCTTAATCTTCTCAGGATGTCTGTCTCGCCATGTATTGGTGTCATGCATAAGTTGTTCTTTTGGCCATTTGGCTTTTGGCTTTTGGCCATTTGACTTTTGGCTTTTGACTTTTGGCCATTTGGCTTTTGGCCTCAACGTTCCTTAATGAACCTGCATGAGATCCTGTCTAAATCTGCAGTGTTGAATCTCATGAACACATTAAATAAAATCATAAAATGCAAATAAAGCCAATATATGAAGAAATTTAATGTTTAGGCACAATATGGCATGTATGAATGATTATACCCTTTTGATCATGGAGATCAAATCAATCTTACCCTTACTGGAAAATTAGTGACATGAATGCTTTTATGCCTTTTGGATCATGGAGATCAAGTCAGCCTTACCCTTACTGAAGAAGTAGTGAGGTGTTGGTTTGTAACTGTGATGGCTTGTTTGTAGTGAGAAAGGGATTTGTAATAAGGATTTCAAGGTTTTAGGGTTCTTGAAAGAATTTGATATTCTAACAGTGTTGTGGCAAGGTTTTTTTCTCTCTCTTTCTCCTCTCTGGTTTGTGTGAAAAGAAGGTGATTATATAATGGAAATTAGGGTAAAGAAAATGGGCTTTGAATGTGCAATTGGGCCTCCAATGTTCACTTGAGTTCGTCACTTTCCAGGCTAAATCGCAGGGACTTAAGTGCAATTTTTGAAGTTGAAATGTGAAAACAAAATGTATCCGACATCGAGAACTAACTCTTGTCAGAAAATCGACTCAATCGGATAAACGGTGAATTAGTTATGAATTTTTGAAGTTTCAGCTCAGACAAACTTATTTTGGGCTCCAGTGTCGACTCTGACACGTTCTTCAATAAAAAACTGGTATTGATCGGAGCATAATCCGGTCTCGACTTTTGAAGAAAAGTTGTAGATCTATGAGTCAGGGACCTTGTGTAAAAATATGAGCCCGATCCGATAAAAATTGACCGAGTTATGAATTTTCGAAGTTTCGGCCCAGATGAAATAATATTCAGCATTCAGGATTTTCAGCGTGTCACGCACTCTGAGCAAAAAACGAAGGCCTTTTAAATACCATTTGAACTCAATACCTTCTGTGAAAATGTAGCCAACTCAATTTTTGAAATTTTGGCGCCAGAACCAGCTCGATACGATGAAAATCGACCAAGTTATGATTTTCTGAACATGACGCAAATAAACTTCTGTCACAAATTTTCTGTATGAAAATACTTGATAAATCCACATTTTTGAAGACCTTCTGATCGAAATTGGCTTCCAGCCGTGAGAGATGAAAACGTAGATAATGTGAAGACGGAATTTAGGCCACTGGAACGGGTTCAAAACGAGTCACGATCTTCAAGTTATGAATTTTTTAGCGCGTAAAAACTGCACTTTCAGCACAATTTTTCACCATATTTCTTCAAGAAAACTCGCACATTCGGATACCTTCTTTAAAGAATTGACTCTTGAGCCGAACCTGAATTTGAGAATACATTATCAGAGATATCTTGGCGAAAGAATACCTGAATATGACGCGCCAGGTTGGACTTGTGAATTTTTCTTGAAATATTTTGAGAAATATGGGAGGGCAAATTTTGGGGTACAACATGGGCGCTTTAGCAAAGACCTTCGATATAAAAAGATCGTAGTCCCTCGATGACCCTTCGATGTTGCCTTCGGTAAAACGATCTTAGTCCCTACAAAAATTGATAAAGCGTCTCATAAGTTGCCTTCTATGACTATACGATTAACCCGCGCTCGTCCCTTCGCATCTAACGATAGAGCTTCTTATCAATCAATAGTAAAGTAGAAATATCTAAATGAGGAGGAAAAGAACAAAGACCTTTTGAGTAGGTAGCATGCTCGTAGTTTCTTGCTCACAAACTAAAACCATCTTCACACTCACACTTTTAAAACATCTTCAAAAACAAACATCTCTTTGAAGTATTTTCAAAACCAACACTTTGTATGCATTCTTATAGAGACGAGAATCATTACAAAGTTTTCCGAAACAAAGGCGTTTTCAAAATATTTTCAAACTCACACCAATCACAAACACATTTCAAACAAAGAATTTTCAAAGTGATCAAGCAACTAAGAGCCCGTAAATAACTACGGATGAAAAGGGTGCTAACACCTTCCCTTTTTATAACCTACCCCCAAAACTCAAGAAAATATCTCAAAAGGTATTTCCTATTCTTTTCACCCTTTCCTTTATTGGATAAAAGAAAATTCGGTGGCAACTCTTGTTATCCGTAACATTTACGATAAAACGCAAAACACCCAAGTCAGTTCTCCCACCGTATTGCAGTGATGATAATACCTCTTTTTTTCATGTTGTCGTGAAAGTAAAGAAAAATTCTACAGACCTGAACTGTTTATTTAGGGAGGATGATTCTTGCTTGTCTTCTTATGCTGATATAGAGGATGAAATTATGTCCTTCTATGGTGGCCTGATGGGAAGTAAGGGGGAGAAAATTGCTGGCATTGATGTGGTAGCCATGAGGAACGATCATCAGTTTAATAGTGCACAAAGAGTTTTCTTAGATTTTGCTATTAGTGAAAAGGAAATATTTGAAGCCTTAAAGGATATCAATGATATGTAAGCATCTGGGATAGATGGGTATAATTCCTTTTTCTTTAAAACTACCTGGGACATTATTAAAGAAGATTTAATTGCAGTTGTTCATGAGTTTTTTGACAAGAAGTATATATACAAAGCCTTCAATTGCACTATCATTACTCTCCTGCCAAAGACAGTGGCTTCCCAGAATATCAAAGATTTCCGGCCAATTTCTGTATGCTCAATTGTTTACAAAATCATTTCTAAAATTTTGACAAACAGATTGGGGCAAGTGATTGGTAGCATTGTTAGTTCTAACCAATCAGCATCCATCCCTGGTCAACATATTCACAATCATGTGCTTCTTGCGTATGAACTTATTAAGGGTTATTCTAGAAAAGCTGGTACTCCAAGATGCATGGTCCAAATTGATATGCAGAAGGCCTATGATATGATTGATTGGAGGTCCCTCGAGATTATTATGTAGGAAATTGGCATTCTCAGCAAATTTAAAAATTGGATCATGGCTATTGTCACTTATGTTTCTTACTGGTTTAATATTAATGGCTCTCTTTCTAGATTGTTGCAGGCTCAGAGGGGAATCAGGAAAGGGGACCCTGTTTCCCCTTACCTCTTTGTCATCACCATGGAGTACATGCACAAATGCTTACACCAGATGCAACTGAATCTAAATTTTAATCATCACCCTGTGAAAAACTCCAGCTTACGAATCTTGCGTTTGCAGACGATCTACTCTTATTTTCTAGAGGAGATCATGGCTCCTTGAATCTCATGATGCAGGCTTTTCACAAGTTCACCTCGTCTACATGTATGAAAATTATTCCAAATAAAAGCAGAATTTATTTTGGAGTTGTGGATTGTGGCACCAAACTTCAAATTCTTAATTTGGCTTCTTTTCATGAAAGGGTCATTCCCTTTAGATATCTGGGAGTACCTCTTACATCAAAGAAACTTTCTGTCAATCATTACATGCCCCTTATGGAGAAAATTTTCAGTAGGATTAGGCATTGGTCCTGTCACTTATTGAGCGCAGTTGGTAGACTGCAACTTATTAAATCTGTAACTCTTGCTATGACTAACTACTAGATTACATGTTTTCCCATTCCTAAAATGGTGCTGCATAAGATTGATTCTATTTGCAGATCTTACTTCTGGTATGGTAATGATAGGGTTAGCAGGAAAAACCCTGTAGCCTGGAAGCAAGTCTGCAGTGCTAAGAAATCTGGAGGCCTAGGTCTTTTTAATTTGATTATTTGGAATGATGTTGCGATGCTTAAGCTCCTCTGGAATTTGTGTTCTAAAAAGGATAATCTGTGGGTTCGATGGATCCATTCTTATTATATGAAGAATGTTAACATAATGGATGCTAAGATTATGGAAAATGGTACTTGGATTATGAAACAGATTATGGTCAAAAGAGACCATATTCACAAGATGCAGACCCTGTGGGATGGCATGTTGGCTGCTGAAAAATTCTCCACGAAAGTTGTCTACTCCCAGTTGAGAAAAGAGGATCCGGTAATCAATTGATACTCCATATTCTTCAATAACCCGGCTAGGCCTAGAGCTATTATATCTCTGTGGCTTGCTTGTCATCATAAACTAGCAACTAAGGATAGGCTTAATCAATTTGGATTTATTTCTGAAACTTCTTGTTGCTTCTGTATAAAAGATGAAACAATTAACCATATCCTTTTTGAATGTGTTGGTCTGAGACAGTTATGGATAGATATCCTCAATTGGATTAATGTGAGTCATTTCCCTAAACCATGGAATGAGGAGTTATCTTGGATTTTAGAGAAGAGTAAAGGCAAAGGTTGGAGGAGCACTCTTTTCAAGCTTGTTATTACTGAGGTTGCCTATGGTGTTTGGAATTATCGCAATGAATTCTGCTTTGAAAATAAAGTTGAGTATTTGAAGGCTTTGAGACAAATTATAGATACCATCATTTTTAGAAAATGACATTCTAGCATCCTTAAAAATCATATTGTTAATCTGATGATGTAATTGAGTAGCTTTTACTCCCTTTTAATTTGTGGGTTTGATCCGATATAATCACTTTGTAATTGTGATTTTATTAAATCAAAGTTTTGATTTGTTAAAAAAAATTAATAATAATACACATTGAACTTCATTTTCTATGAGAAAACTTTGCTTTCTAAAAAAATAAGTTTTTTATTTGTTAAATGATTGAATTATTATTATTATTATTATTATTATTATTATTATTATTATTATTATTATTATTATTATTATTATTATTATTATTATTATTATTATTAATATTATTATTTGTTTGATTTTAAAATTTTAATGTCAATTTTACTCAGTCATTTTTCTTTTCTTATTTTTTTTAATTCCAAATGAATAAAAGATAACAGATTATGTCATGAAATTTTAATTTTTTTTAATATTAGCATATCAATAATAAATTAATAGTACAGTTAACTAATGAGTCTTCAATTCAATTAATTATGAGATTAAATTAGATTTGATGGTCTGAGATTAAATTTTGACTTGATGGTCTAAATTGAAAGTTGCTTCAAATTAAACATAGGAAAAATTTATAATGTATTAGTAATCTGTATTTTGTTAAATAGTACAAATAGTATATTTTCTAAATAATATTGTTAAGAAATTAAATTCATGATATTTACTTGTAGTAATAATTTATTTATGTAATATATTGGTTATTTACTAGAAAAAAAATACATATTGATATATATTAAAAACATTATTATAACACTTTTTAATATTTTGGGTAAGATCTGCCACTGTTGTAGTTTTAATGGGGTAGGAGAAAGTGGTGAAAAAAATCAAATCAAAATGACAAAAATACCTCTTAAAATAAAATAAAATTATCAAGTTTATTGTATTTAGGAATAGGTGTCAAAATTTGGGTCGTTAATATGGCATTTCTATATAAATAACTACATGAAAATACATACAAAACAACACAAAAATTGGCTTTTATATCACACGAGCATAAATATTTTATTTAGAACGAATCGAATCCCCATTCAATAAAACCTTCTCACCTAATTTCTTGTATATTACTTTCAATTATCTCAAAGCACTGATCAATTATCAATGCCTATTCAATAAAGAAAATTATAAGGTAGACTCATCAAATTAGTTTTTTTTATGAAGTCATAAATTTGACCAATAAAAAAACAGTATTAATTTGGAATTGTGGAGTGTTGACTTAGTCAATATCACATAATTATATGGTGCACACTCATTATTGTGTATCTCATAGATCAAAATCTTTAATCTTCATCTTTTACATTTAAATTTAGATTTTCATGTTCATTTTGTACATCCATAAATTCCTATATTGAAAGCTAACCATGCAATTTCATTCAACTGTATCTTTCATTGAAAACAAAAGATTACAATTGAGATGTTTATATATGATATTATAGGCCTAAGAATTATCAACAAACTAACTGATAGAGGAGATAAAGGTGGAAGAAAGATAAATGCCTATAAAGGTGGTTACACTAAACCCTAGTTCTAATACTCCCCCTCAAGTTGGAGAGTGAGGTTTATGAACTCCCAATTTGGACAAGAAGTCATGGAATGTTTTAGCTCCTAAAAATTTGGTGAAGATGCCGGTCTGTTGTTGATGAGTTGAAATATGAGTGTAGTGATGGCGCTTGATTGGATATGATTTCTTATGAAATGGCAATCAACTTCAATGTGTTTAGTTCTTTCGTGGAAAACGGGGTTAGCGGCTTATAGGAGTAGGACGTGTACATGGAACATGAAGATTATGGAGTAGATTGCGTAGCCAAATAATTTCACTTGTAGCATGTGCCATTGCTTTATATTCAGCTTCACTAGAAGAGCGTGAAATGGTAACTTGTTTCTTTGTTTTTGATACAGTACCATAAGAGAGAGAAAAGAAGAAAGATGAAAATCTCATATATTGATCTTAGTTAGAAAGAGTACAAAGGCATGGTATATAAAGTAGCCTTAGATCTAACTAACTGTACAGCTGGCATATAGCTGTAACAGATCAATGACACGTTGTATAACAACTACTCTCTATTAGTCCCCCTTAGAAACTGAGGGTGTGTTTAATAAACTAAGTTTATTGAACACTCGCAGTTTATCACGCAGAGGTAAAAACTTGATGGCTGAGAGAGGTTTGGTCAACAAATCTGTCCACTGATCTTGGGCAGGAACATGCTCCACAATTAGGCTCTTGGAGATCACTTTCTCCCTTACAAAAAATATATCCAGTTCCATATGTTTTGTCCTGTTGTGCAAGACAGGATTGTGTGCAAGTGTCACAGTGTTGAGGTTATCACACAGTAGTTTAGGAGTAAGAAATCTGCAGTGAAGTTCCTGCAGTAAAGACTGAACCCAGATTATTTCAGAAGCTAACTGTGCCATACTCCTGTACTCAGCTTCAGCACTGGACCTTGCCACCAGCTGCTGTTTCTTGGACCACCAAGAGATGAGATTAGGACCTAGAAACAAGCAAGCTCCTGATGTTGACCTTCTGTCATCAGGGTCTGATGCCCAGTCAGCATCACAGAAACCAAGTAATGACAGAGGTTTGTGAGGTGTTGCAGGCTGAATCAGTAAACCATAGTGCAGAGTCCCACTGAGGTATCTCAGTATCCTTTTAACTGCTTTCCAATGCTCTTCCAAAGGATTTGACAGAAATTGACACACCTTATTGACAGAAAAGGAGATCTCTGGCCGAGTGAGGGTAGCATACTGAAGGGCACCCACCACAGACCTGAACTGGGTGGAATCAGAGACAGGTTCAGAACCAAACCTAGAGAGTTTACTGGTAGAGACCATAGGCGTGGGCATGCCATTGGCATTGATCATATTAACTTTGGCTAGCAAATCTGTCAAGTATTTGGCTTGGGATAGAAGCAAGGAGCCATTGTGCAGATGAGTGACTTCTATGCCAAGAAAATAATCCAAATTGCCAAGCTGTTTAAGTGAGAAATCAGAATTTAGCTGGGTGATTAGACCACTGATGAAGGCAGAAGAATTACCAGTGATGATTATATCATCAACATACACCAACACCATAATACTTAGACTGCCAGTATGGAGAATAAAAAGGCTAGGATCACACTTGCTAGCATGAAAACCATGACTTAGGAGAGAGCCCTTGAGTTTATCAAACCAGGCTCTAGGAGCCTGCTTAAGACCATAAATGGCTTTGTTTAATTTGCACACCAAAGTCTTGTCTGCAGCTTCAAAGCCAGGAGGCTGCTGCATGTAAACTTCCTCTACAAGTGTGCCATTTAAAAAGACATTGTGCACATCAATTTGCTGTATAGACCACCCATGAGTCACAGCAAGAGTGAGTACAGTCCTGACAGTTACAGGCTTGACCACAGGAGAAAATGTCTCTGTAAAATCACTGCCAGCCTGCTGATGAAACCCTTTGGCCACTAATCTGGCCTTGTATTTGTTGATGGTTCCATCAGGGTTCTCCTTGACCCTAAATACCCACTTGCAGCCAATTGGCTTCCTAGAATCAGGTGGAGACACCAAGTTCCAGGTCTGATTCTTTAATAGTGCAGTATACTCATCTTTCATGGCCTGAAGCCAATGAGGAGAGGCCAAGGCTTGTCCAACAGAATTAGGTTCCATATGAGTAAGTAAGAGGGTAGGTTTAAGTCTAGGTTTAGTAATACCACTTTTAGACCTTATTTGCATGGAGTGAATATTGTGAGGATGAATGGAAGGGTTAGGCAGAAGAGGTACAGTATTGATGGAGGACTCAGAGGCAGGAGAAGAAGGGGAAATAGTGGGAGCCTCTGCAATATCAGACTGCAGAGGAGTGACAGACAAAGAATTGACAGGTGTAGTAGGAATGGGAGAAGAAGTAGCAGATTCTGCAGTTACTGAAGGTGAACCAGAGATGGAAGAAATAGCAGAGTTGGCAGGAGTAGGACTGAAATTGCTAAGTTCAGCAGAAGGTGTATGAGAGGGTGGAGTGGGAACAGAAGGAACATGAGTGATAGGCACAGCAGAAACAGCCCTAGTGACAGAGTTAGACACATTAGGAACAAGAGGTAAAGACCAATAAGAAGGAGTAGAAGGGAGTGAAGAAGATTGATCAAAGGCAGGAGATGGAAAAAGAGTAGGATAGGGAAATTTAGACTCATTGAAAATGACATCTCTAGAGACATAAATCTTGCCAGTGGCAGATAGGCACTTGTAGCCCTTGTGAATGGTAGAATAACCAAGAAAAACACACTCTTGGGACCTAAAGTCCAATTTGTGAGAGTTGTAAGGGCGAAGAAAGGGAAAACAGGCACAACCAAAAACTCTTAAGTGAGCATAATCATGAAACTTGTGAAACAGTTTGAAATAGGGAGTTTTATGCTCAAGAGACGCACTAGGAAGTCTGTTTATGAGATAAGTGGTTGTGATAAAGGCATGATCCCACATTTGAAGGGGCAAGGTAGAGTGAGCAAGCAAGGCTAAGCCTGTTTCAACTATGTGTCTATGCTTGCACTCAACAATTCCATTCTGATGGTGGGAATGGGGACAAGTGAAACGATGCACAATGCCAAGGTCATTGAGATATTTGGTGAGAGGTCTAAACTCACCACCTCCATCAGTTTGAACAACTTTGATTTTATGGTTGAACTGAAGTTCCACCATAGTTTTGAACTGAACAAACTGAGAGAAGGTATCAGACTTTAGCCTAAGAGGAAAGATCCAAGTGAACCTAGAAAAGGCATCTACACAAGTGAGAAAGTAGGTATAGGCACCTGAAGATTTAATAGGTGCAGGACCCCATAAATCACAAACCACTAATTCAAAAGGATGATTATAAACAGTAGTGGAGAGAGAAGTAGGAAGTCTGTGAGATTTTCCTAAGGAACAAGCAGAACAAAACTCTGCTGCAGACTTAGAAGAGAGAGAAATGCAGCAGGTTTTGAGCACTTCAGCAAGAACTTGATGATGGGGATGACCCAACCTGGTATGCCACAAAGCATACTTACTGAGAGTAGGAACAGACTTAGCAGTAGAGTAAACAATAGGCAAATTAACAGCAGAAACATCATTTTTATTCATAGAAAATGAAGAATTACAATCAGTAATAGTGTGACTAATATCATTGGAATGAGAGACAGTATTACATGAAGCCCTAGAATTACAATTATTGAAATCTAAAGCTGAGCTAGAATGGAGACTAGACAAAGGCTTTGACACTTGAGAGGAAGGAATCTGAAACTTGTAAAGACCATCATCTCCAACAATACCATGAAGAAGCACCTCAGAAGAACCCTGAGATTTGACAAGACAAAAAGAAGGATGAAATTCAAAGAAAACTTTGTTATCTTGTGCAAATTTACTTACACTGATGAGGTTTTTGGTGATGTGAGGAACAAGAAGTAAGTTGTGAAGTATGAGAGGTGTGTAAGACAGATGAGAGGAGGGAAATTTCATGGAACCTATAGAGTTAATGGACAAACCTTGGCCGTTTCCCATGAAGACTTGTTCAGAACCAGTCACAGATTGAGCATCAGGCACGTTGGAAGAGTCAGGTGTAACATGGTGTGAGGCACCTGAGTCAGGATACCACCATTGGTTGCTGAAGTTGGGATCAGAACTAGCCACAAAGGCTTGAGGCGGAGAAGGTCATGGTGCAGCTGGTCTCGGTGAGGAATAACCAAAGACAGGAGCATACACAGGACGAGCATTCGCCAGAAATGGATTGAAGGGAGCTTGTTGCGGCGGAAACAACTTTGGAGAGGACTGAGTGTACCTGTAGTAGCAAACAGAGGCATCGTGTCCACTTTTGTGACAGATTTGACACTGAGTTTTGCCAAAACGACCGCCGTGACGACCAAAACGACCGCCACCACGCCCTGAACGACCTCCTCTGTTGTAACCACTGCTTTCTGCGTGAGCATTAACGTGACTAGTACCAGTTGGAAAGGAGTCAGAAGCTTGCGAAACAGAGTCAGCCGGAGAAGAAGATTCAGACGGCGGAACCTGCGTTAGATTTACAGAAGCAGGATCAGTGAGAAGCGCTTTCCTGTGTTTCTCCAATCGAGATTCATGAGCAAGAAGACTGGATTCAAGATCCTCCAACGTACTGAGATCTTCCTTACTATTGACAGCAGCAACAATCGAATCATACTCCTCAGGAAGCGCATCCAGCACAATCTCAATTAGGTTACGCATCGGAACAGGATCTCCAACTGAAATCAACGAATCATTGATTTCGCGAACTCACGCCATGAACGCTTCAATATTGAGATTACCTTTGGAAAGACGGCGAAGTTCAGATCGTAGCTGACGAGCCTTCGTCGTGAGCTGCACGGCGAAGTAGCGGTGAACTTTCGTCCAAACCTGCCACGCGTGAGTACAATCCACAAGTTTGGGAAGAAGCGAGTCAGAAATCGTGGAGAGAAGCCACGTGCAGACAAGAGCATCCTGTTGCTCCCAATCAAGATACGCATCAGTGACTTCGCTAAGATTCGGATCAGAAGTCACCGGCGAACGCTGCGGAATCACCGGAACAGTGACAAAGCGTTGAAGCTTGTGGCCACGCACAACTCCATCGATTTGCTGCTTCCACTGTTTGAAATTTTTATCATCAAGCTTAACAGAGAGCTTGACGTGAGCGGAAGGAAAGGCGTCGTCGCTGCGAAACGGTGACGCCATGAATGAAGATTACTGGATCAGGAAAGAAGAAGCTCTAGATACCATGATACAGTACCATAAGAGAGAGAAAAGAAGAAAGATGAAAATCTCATATATTGATCTTAGTTAGAAAGAGTACAAAGGCATGGTATATAAAGTAGCCTTAGATCTAACTAACTGTACAGCTGGCATATAGCTGTAACAGATCAATGACACGTTGTATAACAACTACTCTCTATTAGTTTTCCATTAAATTGAGTGTTTCCAAGTTTCATCAAATAACTTGAGGTGGATTTTTGTGTTATGGGACAAGATGCCCAATCTGAATCATAAAAGGCAGCTAGTTGCAGATTGTTGTCCCTAGGTAAGACGATGCCTTGACCCGAAGAGGATTTAAGATATCAAAGGACTCTTATGGCCGCGTCCCAATGTTCTTGAAAGGGTGTTTACATAAATTGGCTCAACACATGGACAATGTATGTTAATTCTGGCCTTGTGATAGTGAGGTAGATGAGGTGGCCAATTAGTCGTCTATATTTTAACGAATCAGAGTATGGTGGTCCATTAGCCAAAGCGAGTTTGTGATTGGCCTCCATAGGGAAGAAAGAAGGCTTAGAACCAAGCATGCCACATTCAGTGAGGATGTCAAGTGTATATTTTCGTTGGCAGAGAAAGAAGCCTTTTTGGCCATGCGCTAGTTCGATACCAAGGAAATATTTAAGTTTGCCAAGGTCTTTCATATGGAAGCATTGGCTCAAGTATTGTTTGAATTTAGCACAAGTTTCTTCATGGTTTCCAGCGATGATTAAGTCATCGACGTAAACTAGGACATCTATGATAAATGGTTTGGTGTACATGAAGAGACTATGATCAACATGACTCTCCTTGAAACCATAGTCAATCAATGCTTTGGATAACTTGGAATACTAGTTACAAGAGACTTGGCGTAACCCACACAAGGACTTCTTCAACCAGCAAACCATGTTAGGATAGTTTTGTAGCCTTGTGGGAGTTTCATATAGACATCTTCATTTAAATCTCCATGAAGAAAGGCATTGCTAACATCCATTTGATGTAGGATCTATCATTTGGTTGCAGCAACAGTCAGTAAGCATCGAATGGTTGTCATCTTGGAAACGGGCACAAAAGTTTCATTAAAGTCCTCTCCTTCTATTTGAGTGAATCCTTTTGCAACTAATCGGGCTTTGTGTTTCTCAATTGCTCTCGTGGCTTTGTGTTTAATCTTGTACACCCATCAGCATCCTATTAATTTTTTCCTAGGCGGTAGAGTGGTTAGTTCCCACGTTTGATTGGCCTCCAATGCTTGAAGTTCTTGAGCCATGGCATCTTTCCATACTTGCAGTTTACTCGCTTGAGTGTATGACATAGGTTTGGCAGTGTTACTAATTGTTGCAAGGTAAGCTTTATGAGTGTTGAAAAAGTATCATAGTAGACAAAGTTTGAAATGGGGTATTTAATATTTGAGTGCATGTTGTAGCAATAGAAATTGTTGAGGTGTGGTGGGGGTTGTCGTATTCTTGGTGGCCACACTATTCCAGCATTGTCATGTTCCTCATTATGCTCCCCCTCAATTGAATCATCTACATTGTTGGATAGTGTGTTTGGAGCTGAAATTAGATTGGGTGTATTGTGCTAAGCGGGTTCAAATGTGTTGGTAGGGATTCTAGTGCATTGTTAGCATGTTCTTGGTGCAATATGTCAACATCATCAGTGTCAAGGTTGTTTGATGTAGTGTGAGTTTCTTGTGCATTGATAGGAGAATTGGCAGCAAGTGATGGGACGATTTTAGTTTGTAGCTCTTCATCGTCACTGTAGTATTCTGCAGTATTTTTGTTTGTGTGGCTAGGGGTGGGTTAGATTCTTGAAGGAAGGGGTAAGTATCCTCATAGAAGAAGAGGTCTTTCGATGTATGGGAGGTATAAGTTTAGAGGCTGTAAACTTTCCATCCTTTTTGGCCTTGTGGATATCCAATGAGTAAGAATTTATCGGCTCTTTAATCAAATTTGTCTAGTGATTTGGAGACATTCTTCATGTAGCATAAACACCCAAAGTTACGAAGATGGTCATATTGTGGAGCCTTTTCTAAAAGGAGCTCATAGGGGGTGAGGCCATGATTAACAACAATAGGTGTTCTATCGATTATGTATGCTGCAGTTAAAACACATTCGCCCCAAAAATATAGTGGAATGTTTGCTTGGAAGCGTAACGCAACGCTCGCGCTATATTTAATACATGTCTATGTTTATGTTTGACTTGTCCGTTTTTCTATGGTGTATAAGCACAAAACGTTTCATGAATTATTCCCTCTTGTTGAATGAAAGATAAGAATTTGGAATTAACAAATTATGTACCATTGTCACTGCGTATTCGCTTAACAGTTTTATTGAATTATCGCCTGATCAAATTACAGAAATTGATCAAGTGGTGCAGCGTTTTAGTTTTCGATTTCATTAGATACACCCAAGTTCCTCTAGTGTAATCATCAATAATGATGAGGAAATAGTGTACTCCATTATGAGCAGCAGTATTGTATTTGCCCCAAAGGTCACAATGAATCAAATCAAAAGTTTCTTGGCTTTAGTATTACTAGAAGGAAATGAGTTTCTACATTGTTTTGCTTTATGACATATTTCACAGCAAACTAATTTATGTGAATCAAAAGTACAGTTGAGGTGATGCGGAATTTGTTGTAAGGCTTGAGGAGAATGGTGTCCCATTCTAGTGTGTCACAAAGTTGTTAAATCTTTTTTAGCTGCCCTTACGAATCCATGCTGAGATAGATTTGTGAACCGATAGACACCTTCACACATGCTACTGAATCCAATCTTCTTCTTTGTTAGAAGGTCCTGTATTATGTAGCAATTTTGATCATAAGTCGCCGTACAAGATAGATCACGAGTCAATCGATGAATGGAAATTAAGTTACAATTGAATGAAGGTACTAGGAGCACATTATGTTATATGAAATTTTTGGGTAGAGATACATCTCATATGCAATCAATAATGGTGGATGTCCCAGTAGGAGTAATAATGTGAAAAGATGTTGACAATTTCTTGATATTATGCAAAAGAGATGGTAAATGAGTCATATGATGGGATTCACCACTATCAAGTATTCATGTATTGTTTGCATGTACATGATATCGAGGGGTGGGACTGGAGTTCTGGTGTGCGTTCCATGAAGAGTGTGCCCTAATGTCAAACCTTCTGTGATATCACGTTTGTCAAGTGATGCAGAACATCGTGAACATCCATGCTTGTTGTGATCTCTTCTTAAAGGTCTTCTGGTTTCCCAATGTTCAGGATATCCAACGATTTTTAAACACTTGTCTTTGACATGGCCATTCTTACTACAGTGATCACACTTGAGTTTCGGATATTCACACCACTTTGATTTGTCATGTTTGGATGAGTGAAAGGCTAAAGTTGCAGTAGTGTTAATACGCCTGTTTGTTTCAGTTGTTAATCGTGATTCCTCTCGTTGTATGAGATTGAAAACGCGACACAGTGGCAGGAGATGATCTGAGTTGAGGGTGGTGCCTTTGATGTGAGCAAATTGGTCGTTGTCAAACCACCAAGAAACAGATGAACATGTTACTCATCATCTCTTTTGGTTAAAGATTTGGAGGCTCCACAGTTGCAATCTGATATCGATTGGAGTTCATCAAGCTCATCGAAAAGGCTTTTGAATTGAGTGTAATATGTTGTTATACTCGTGTCGGAATCTTTCTGCAGAAGGCATATTATGCGCCATAGTTGATGCGTAAGAGATGCTTCCATGCAGGTTGGGATCAATTTCATTGATAAGCCATGCCATGACTATGGAATCCGCTTTTTCCCAGCTGGAAAAATCTGCAGAATCACGAGTTGGTTTCTTGATAGAACCATCAATAAAGCCGATTTTCACCTTTGCACGCAAAGCGGTTTTCATGGCTCGAAGCCATGTGCGATAGTTGCTGCCATTCAAGATTACAGAAACAGAAGAGGTTTGTGGGTTATCAGAATTGTTCAGAGTGTATGCAGGGTTGGATGGGATGATGGTGGGGTGATCATCATCGGTATCGTCGTGCTCGGATGCCATATTGAAAGTTAACTATGGAATTTCATTCCTCTGTACTTTTCTTTGAAAAGAAAAGCTCACAATTGAGATGTTTATATATATGATATTATGGGCCTAAGAATTAGCAACAAACTAACGGATAGAAGATATAAAGGTGGAAGAAAGATATCAGCCAATACAGGTGGTTACACTAAATCCTAACTCTAATACTCTAGATCAATCATTAACAACATGAAAATACATTTAATTAAGATTTTCGAAAAATCTATTCAATAACTCTCATGAACTCTCAACACAAAAAATGGTAAAATCATTATTCTCAACTGTTTCAAGCAAATGAATACTCCATTAGAAGCGGAATTTCTCCACAAACATGATTCTATAATTAGTTTTTCATAAAACCTCATAACCATGCTGGATCGTGAGTGTTTGTATTCGAGCTTCACACCACTTTTTTATTTTGATTTGTCAAATTCACGGCTTGTTTTGCAATTTTGAATACATACTTAAAATTGTGGTGAAATTTCGGTTCTAACGGTATATAATTTGTGAATTAATTCGTTGATTTGATGAAATTCACGGCTTGTTTTGCAATTTTGAATACATACTTAAAATTGTGGTGAAATTTCGGTTCTAACGGTATATAATTTGTGAATTAATTCGTTGATTTGATGATTTTCAGATTTTTTGTTCATGTAATGTAATTGAAGATGATGAACACAATAACACTCATATAACAATAGTGAATTAATTGAAGATGGCTGTTTTCTGATTTTCGGATTTTTCTGATTTGGAGATGTGAAATGTTAATTCATTGATTTAGTGATTAGTGTTAGATTAATCAAAAGACTGAAAATTGTACGCGTAATACTAGTTTCATCCTCAATAATTATACCAACACATTATATCAACATATGTACTCATACTGTGAACATAATCATATGTATAACCACTATACATATTTATATATATAATCAAATTAATATGGTCTCTCTCCTTCATAATTACCAACAGGATCATAATTACAAGTCATGAACACATCACCATCATCACACACAACTCTTGCACAGCCAATTCTTCTAGTACTTTTCCACACAATTTGAGTATAATGTCCACACATTTGACCAGAAACACATGAATTAGTAAGATATGTGTAATATTTCTCTTCATCAGCCCAAGCTTTTACAGCATCAGATGGAGTCCAATCGGAGCCACTACCCCAATATATATTCTCTCCTAACTTGAAACCATTCTCAGGAAATGAATGTTCCACTTTGCAATCTGGTTTTCTTTGACTAGCCCACCATCTTGCGTATTGTTCGAGCTGTAAATCCCATGTCAATGGAAGCTCCCATTTGTATGCTCTTACTATGTTGTGTCGGAAAAGGAACTCTACTGACTCGGCCATGCAGCCCCAACAGAGTTGCTTTGAAACTTTGTATATGGTTTCGTTGTTTGGTTTTTTCTGCTGGGTTAAATATTGGTTGTATAATTGAGTTGCTGAAGAAGGAGATACGGGTGTGGTTGAGATTGAGAGAGTTTTTGCGGTGAAGGTGAGAAAAACAAAGAAACAGAATAAGAAATGGGAGTTCATGATTTCTAGCTACGGTGTATAGAACATGAAGTTTTGAGGTTTAATACCTTAATTTATATGTGGTTGGAAGTTGGAACCTGGTTATGTGTTGTAGAAAAGATGAATCACGCGCGGTTTAGGAGCTGTGAAGAGCAATCGCCTATGTATCACATTGTTAATGTTGGTGTGGTGGTGATGTTGAGGTTGAGACAAACGCATGAATGGGACGTGGGGTGGAAAAATGTGCACGGAAACATCAGATATACTATGTGTTGGATGATTGCATTGAAGGTTTTCCCGTGAATCAGATATATGTTTTGCCCGTGAGTGTTCTTTGTTCGCATTATGGGAGGGTATGTGCTACAAATAGAATTTGTCACGTGTAATGCTTAACAAAGTTCATGAAGTATGAAGAAATCATTAATTGTGCTTGTTCACATGTGGTATCTATGAGTCAAGTTCCTCTCCATTTCTCATTTTTCCATTTTATACATTACTACAATTTTGGGAATATAAATGTGTTAATGTGATATTTAGTGGGTCAATTTATTTTTTATACATTATAAATGTTATCAATATTATAATAATGGAGAGAGAAAATGGAGAAAGAAAATAGAGAGAATCTTAATTCGAGATTTAGGATAACAAAATAAACAATGACGAAGATAGAATGTCATGTGTTATATGAAATTGAAAAAGGCTCATTGCGTTTTTTTATAAATAATTTGCATCTAACAGTAAATCTAAAACTTTAGGATGAGCATATCCTTTACATGGTTAATGATGTTAATGTTTTAAAATTTGATAGTTAAACTCCGGACATTCCCAAAATACATCCACAATCAAAGTCTTAGACGTAGACTATAATAGAGTTGAAAAAATTCGGAGGTTAATATTCGTGTTTTATACCGAAGTTAATTTTTGGAATCCTCTTTATTACATTACACCAAAAACATTTGAAAAAATGAGAACTATAAAATAAGTTAATATAAATCTTTCTTATGACATTTGACACATAAATTTCGGAGGTTAATCTCTGTATTTTATATGAAAATTGACTTTTAAAATCCCCCATATTATTCCACAACAAAAACAATGATAGAAACGAGAATAATAACATAAATTAACATAAATTTTTGTTTATATATATATATATATATATATATATATATATATATATATATATATATATATATATATATATATATATATATATATATATATATATATATATATATATATATATATATATATATATATATATATATATATATATAAATTTTTTAACGTAAATTTAACATTTCATTTCATCATTAAGAGGTGGTTGAGGACGTTTCAACATCTTTAAAATATCTTGGATTGATTTGGTAACTGTCGCATTCACCTCGATCAGACTTTTTGTTTCATAACAATTAAATCTTCATTGGTCTCCGGTTCAAACTTGCTTAAATGTATTTTTCATTCATTGTCAATTGAGGTGGACGGCAATAAAGCTTCACAACTCTTAGATTGCTCAGGTATCATAACAAATTCTCTAGTGAACCAAAATTCAAGAGGGGGTCTATCGTCGTTTACATAGACAAATGCAAGATACAACTATTGAGACATTATGTGGTGATTTTGTTAACAACATGAGTGACAACTATATTTAGACACGTTTTAGATCAATATGGGTCTTAGAAACTCAATCTTGTTGTTGTACCCCAAAATTTGCCCTCCCTTTTTCACAAGAAATCACAACCCTAGGATTTTCTCCGATTTTCAAGATTGGCTCAGGAATCGATCAGACAGATTTTTCTTTGGCAGTAGATCAAGAATTAGGGTTTCTCTCGCATTTCTCAGAAGAAACTGAATTTTCATAAATTCAAATTAACTGTCACATGTTTTCACACTTGTTCGAGTTTGCTGAAAGGTTACTGGTTGTTCTCAAGGCTTGTTTATCTGGGATAAGAGATAGGAGCTGAGATGGTCATTTGGAACATTCAGGTTTTTGTCTGATTCGGGTTAACCAAATAATGTGCGTCTGTTAAGACGTTTGCTTGTTAATGGAATGAAATGTTTGCTTGTTTATTGGAATACCCGGTGCGTATTTTGATTGAAATGTTGTTGCAAGGTTACGAGACTACAAAGTTATTGGATTACTTAAAATTTAAGTTATCTGTATTAGAATTGTTGGAATGCAATTTCAATTATTTTGATCTGAGAATCTTAAAGGATTAAGTGAAGATGCAAAGAAAGAATCAGTAGAAGATTTTTATTGGATATCAGATTATCTCACGAAGACTTTTTCATTTATTTCAAAAAATGTTACAATACAGTTTATTATTTAAATGCTTTAAGTTGTACAACTTATTGTATTTGAAAATTAAATTGGTACATTTGTTTGAATATTTATCCCTAAGTTACAAAGAAAAAAGTCTAAGCCTAAGCTTCCATTGCTCCCGTGCTCGCCACAAAGTCTTCTGCTTCCCCTGCTTTGGCACCGTCCAATTTACGCTCACATGAAAGAAAGACAAAAGAAAAAGAGGATTAGTACAGTTAATTAAATAGAATTTTCAAACAAAAAGAGAAAGAAAATTGTTCATCATTAAAGTTTTTCGTTTGGAATCAGAGTGCTATTTTTCATCACGTTTTTATTTTCCTTTTTGCAAATCACAAGAAGATTGCTCTTCTTGGTTCACAAAGGGAAAAATAAAAATGCAAAAGAAGAGTGCAAAAGCAAATTTGTTCAAATTCAGACATAGGCCAAAAGCAACTAAGGCAAACAGGCGCCAAACTGTACTAAGCATAGCAACTAAGGCAAACAGCATGGCAAAACATTGCAGCAAACTAAGCATAGCAACTAAGGCAAACAGCATGGCAAAACATTGCAGCAAACTAAGCATAGCAACTAAGGCAAACAAAATTGCAGCAAACTGAATGCAAACTGAACCAAGGCAGCACAAGTATAAACAGCAGCACAAGTAATGCAGTTATAAAGTACAAGTGCAGACAATAGCAGGCCAAAAGTAAAATGCAGGAGGTAAACCATATAACAAGCAAAAGGCTTGTCATAGCTTTTTCATCATTTTCCAGCAAATAGGCAAACTTTTCAGAAAAGTGAAAAAAGCAAAAACTGCTTTATCATTGAGAGAGAACGAGAGAAAAGATATCACCTTTTTGGAGATTGTACAGTTTGGAAAGATCTGTCACAAGTTGCAAAATAAAAGCAAAAGGATATAACTACATCAAACAACACAAAGTCAGGAAGAGAGCATTTTTTGGTCAATCAACAAGTACCAAAACCTGTTAACAGTTTCAAAAGGAACCAGCCTGCTAACCAAAATCCCCAACCTGTTATAAAACTCAAACATCACAGAAAACCTGTATAAAAAAAGAGCCACAAACCAAAACTGTACACCAATTCCCAAACAGAAACAAGCTTGCAAAACTGTAACAATATAGCAGTTCAAATACACAAGCCTGAAACTGCCAAACCAGAAAAACCTGTGCAAATATTTCACAACAATCCCAAACCTGCTATCAAACTAGCCAAGCCTGAAAACTCACAAGACAAACAGCCAAAAACCTGTTAACAGTTTCCAAACAAACAAGCCAAACCTGCAGATTTCAAACTGCAACACAACTGTAACAAACAGCACAACCTGCACAAAACTCCCAGACCTGTGCAAACATAACAAAACTCTCACACATGTGCAAGCATAACAAAACTTCCAAAACCTACAGTTCCAAAAAACTTATACCACAGTTTCCAAACTGTAAACAGAAACTGCATAACAGTTTTAAAAACAGGGCCAAATACCCCAAACCCGCACAAGCTTACCAAACTGTGAAACCAAAGCTAAAACCACAAAACTGCAAGTTTCAAACACAGTTTTAAACCTTCCCAACATTCCAAACCCAGTCCTAAAATAACTATTTCCAAAATTCCAACAGGTTCACATCAAACAAATCAAAGTTCCAGAAATCATCATCACCAAACCTTCAACAACAATTCATCAAAACCAGTATCTCCTCCCTAACTCAGCATACAAATCCAAGCTTACAAAAAATTGTTTCAGAAAGAAGCAATCATCATCAACATTCAAGTTCAGCAAAACAACAATCAAAAGTTTCAGAGATTATCATCAATCATCATCAACTAACATACCAACAAGGTTTCAGAAGCATTCAGCAAGCATCATCATAGCTCAAGAGAGAGGAAAGAAATAACGAAAGAGGCAAGCATCATCAATCAGGTTCAAATCAGAAGAAGAAAATCATACCAAACAATCAAAAGGTTTCAGAGCAAACCGTCATCATCTCTTCCCCTCGTGTCCAGCCACCAGGGAGCTCCATCTCACCTTTCCTCTATTCTTCACAGAGAAAGTCTCACGGGTATGACCATTTCGTACCCCTTTGCTGAATCTCAAGCATACAATACCATAGATTAATAAAATTGTAAAATCAAACAAGCTTGAAAACTGAAAAATGCTAAATCAAAAAGAGACGAACCATACCGTTTTACAACAAAGCCATGGATAGTTAGGAAGAGGTTAGAGAGTGAGAGACAACGCTTCGGCGGCTTGAACGGAGGAGAAGATCAGAATGTTTGAGTAAGGCTGAGAAAGATGAAGAGAAAACGAAGACAAGCGGCGCCGCTGTGAAGCAAGGAACAAACCCTAATTGTTCCACAAACGCTAATCAGTTGTTACAACTTGTGAATTAGGCCCTATCCGCCCCAAGCTTAAGCCCATAACATTGCTAACGTCCCCCCCCCCCCCTTTTCCATCCTGACCTTTTCTTCTTTTATTTTTGTTTTGGGCCCAACACCAATATCACCTTTAAGCCCATCCTCTTTTCTTTTCTTTTCTTTTCTTTTGTTTAACAAATACTTTTGTTTTTTAATTAATTCATTTTAATTAATTTGTTTTCTTTTCTTTTTGTTAATAATAACACTAATAATATTTAAAACTTTGATTTTCTTAAATTAATTTTATTTTCTTATTTTATTAATTAATCTTGTTTCATTTAATAAAATACCAAAAAAACATTTAATTTGATTTAATTAATTTTGCTTTCTCTAAACTCTTTTTATTGATTAATAAAAGTATAAAATAATGGAGATTTTGTTTAATTAAATTTTCTTTCTTTAAAATATTTTTCCAAACATAATAAAAATACAAAAGAATAATAATAATATTTCTAATTTTTTTAGAATAGAGTTTATTTATCTCTTTTTAATAAATACATGCATTTCATAATATTATTGGTTTCTTCATTTGTTATAGCTTTACATTGAATCGCGACAATTCGATCTGGTTGTAATACTTGATATTTAGACATTGTTATTCTTGTAAGACTCATCCCCATTTGTAATAATTGTACCCCCATCCCCGAATATTTTTGTAATAGCTTAGACTTTCAATTTCCGCAATTTATCGCTTTCTATATACTGTATAGTAATTAGGCGTGTATGGCAAGATTCAAAATCAATCGCTAGATGACCTAATCCAAGAATAAATGACTTGAAATCAATACACTTATCACACGTGCACCTCTAGGGTAACCTCGCTTGTTGCCTCGGAAATGCAATCATGCCCCTCGAATATGAGACATTCTAGCAAATGACCCTTCGATAAACAAAGATCGTAGTCCCTCAATGACCCTCTATGTTGCCTTCGATAAAACGATCTCGTCCCTTACAAAATTTCTAAAGTGTCTCACAAGTTGCTTTCAATGATTGTATGTGATGACCCGCGCCTGTCCCGTTTAACATCCAAATACAAGGTTGTTTACCAAATGTAATGGTAAAACAACACTGTCAAAAGGGTTAAAAACGTATAGGAAAGACTCTTGAGTAAAATAGGGTAGACAACTCTTAGTTACTCGATCAAAACTTTCAAAAACATCCTTGTTATTTTCAAACACACTTCACAACACAATTTCAAAACATTTCCCAAAAACAAACTTTCAAACATTGAAACATCTTTTCAAAAGACAAACACCTTTGTATATATTCAAACAAGAATCATTACAAAGGTTTCCTAGACAAGGCCTCTTTTTCAAAAGCATTTTCAAAAAACCACACACAAAGCACCATTTCAAACAATTGAAAAGCAAAAGCAAGTGATTTAAACAAGTAACTAAGAGCCCATGGAAAACCATGGATGAAAAGGGTGCTAGCACCTTCCCTTTTCATAATCTACCCCCCGAACCCAAGAAAACATCTCAAAGGTCTTTCCTGTGCTTTTTTACCTTTCCTTTGGATAAAATAAAAAGTCGGTGGCGACTCTTGCTAAACCCCACAATTGCGAACACAAACGCAAAACCTCAAGTCAGTTCTTCCACCGTACCACAGAACTGGAGACTCTGCTGGGGAATTATTTAAAAGTAGGGTTACCTTAGGGTTTTAGATCACCTTTACATGCTTATCTTATTTGACTTATATGCTTTACTTTTTTTGGTTCCTTGTCTGGGTTTGTTTTAAATCCTATACCCGGATTTGAGGGCACCGTTTAGGTAAGTAGCAATAAACTGTGAGGGAACTGTGCGGGGTATACCGACACGGTTGAAGCAGTGGCTACGTTGATGTGGCACTTTGGTTGGTACCGGTAACCCTTGAGTTGAATCAAGGAGAGTACGGGGCCTCCGCGTGGTGTCGTGAAGTATCAACTGACTTTAGAACCTTACTTGACCAACTTGGCCTTTTAGGGGTAGTGAGATGACCGACTTTGGTACAGTCTGAAGTTGGTAGATACTCGATACTACACTCATTGAGGGTTATTTTCTTGGAATATTTTGGTCGCCAGTAAAGTGGATAAACTGAAATAATGAACACAAAAAATAATCTGGTGATATTGAGCTCCTTAGAACCGGTTACTATTTATAGGACAGGTTGAGTCAACTAGACTTCAAGAGGGTGCTTACCTACAAACTCCATGCAAGCCTAAACTTAAGGATTTGTCTGCTTTGTGTGAATATGACTGTCTGTATATACACTTGCTTACTTTTGCATACTTGTACATAACATCATAACATCCTACCATAGCATTTTCAATAACCATTTCAAGGATCTCGAGGGTCTTTGATGCAGGGTCATGTTGAACCAGACGTCTACCAAAGGGCAAGAGTGTGATCGGTGGATCTGGAACTGACTGTTTTAAAGCTGGTTTCGCGAAATGTCGCGGTAAGCAAGAGTCGCCACCGTCTTTTATTTTCTCCAAATGGAAAGGACAAAAGCACAGAAAAATTCCTTATAGAGATTGCTCTCGGTTCGGGAGGTAGATTTATAGAAAGGGAAGGTGTTAGCACCCTTTCTATCCATGGTTATCCATGGGCTCTTAGATACTTGCTCATTGTGTTTTCAAAATGTTTGTTTGCTTTTCAAGTGTGAGTGGGTTTGAAAAAAAAGTTTCTTTGAAAGTTTCTAAGTAACTCTTGTATCTGTCCTCAAGAGTGTTTGAAAAATTTGTTCGAAAACTTTTAGAAAGTATAGGTGTGAAAAGTATTTTGTTTGTTTTTGAAAAGAGCAAGTATCTATGAGAATCTACCTACCCTAAGGAATTAGGCTGTGTAAATGTCCTTAAGGTAGTGCCATCCCACCATTGAGAGGTAGGTAGCACCACCGTTGGAGGTGTTCGGGTCAATTCGAGGTTCGGGACATGGTGATCACCAGAGCAATAGGAAGACACCTTAGAAGCTACCCTCATGCCAGGTTCCCGGATCATGAGGACTTACTAAGACATCCTCTACTCGACGATCACCTTTCGAGGGGCAAGGCAACAGTGAAGCGTACCCTAGGGGTGGTGTGTGAATTGTGTGTCATTTTCAGTTTATTGTTTGTCTTATCATGCATTGGTGATCTACGCTTTGATTTTATTTTCGGGCATTCATTCTTTCATGTTATTGTTTAACAGTTAAAAATGCGGGGATTTAAAGTGCGGAAAAGGTAAAAGTCCTACGCTATTACAAAGGCGCGAGTCTACAACGCCAAATTAGTCCAGACCCGATTTAAAACAAATTGCAGAAAATAAATGTCTAATAGCTATTACATGGCTTTGGTACAATTACATTATATTTACATCAAAAATAAATAAAACGCGCGAAAAAAGGAAAATATGACCGAATGCGAGGGCGTTGGACCCTTTAAGGAATTAAAATAAAATTAATGGAATAATTAAATTAAATAAAAAGAAAGAACTTGTTTTTTATGTATTTTGTATTTATGACATTAAAGAAAATTAAATTAATTAAAAGTCAAATAATTAATTCTAATTCTAATGTTTTTTAATTTATTAAAGAAAATGCATTAAAGTTAAAACCTAGAATAAAAACTAATTAATTATAAAATTTATTTACAAAAATTTATGATTAATGATAAAAATATTTAATTAAACAAAAGATAAAAAAAAAGAATTAAAGATCTATTTTTATTATTTTTTTGGTTTATTGTAAAAAAAGGATTAAATTATAACCTAGGATTAAATCTAAATTAATTATGGAATTTAATTGCAAAATTAATACTAAAATAAAATTATTGTTTATTTTTATCTTTTCTGATTTTTTGTGTTTTTTTATATTTTTGTAAAAATAATTAATTAAATTAAAACAATAAAGCAAATAAAATAATAATTAAAAATAAAATGCAAAGAAAATTGCAAACCAAGGGGGGGGGGGGGTTCAGTCCCAGATTAGGAGGTGTTTTGTAGTGATTCAGGCCCATGGAGGATGTGGCCTTATTGACTTTCCAAGCAACGTGTCCCAGCGTTGACTAGCACCCACTGTATTCCATGAATCCTGGCCCTTGAATTGGTTCAACTGGACGCGTGGATGATCAGATTTTGAGGCGTATGATGCATCCTCAATATTGACACTGCATAGGAATTTGGATTGAAAAATATTATGAAGATAACGAAGACCTGGGACTCGAACCCAGGTCATGAACATTGCAAGCGTGTGTACCTGCCACTGAGCCATTCCAATTTCATTTAATATATAATAGCAACTAAATAATATAAAAGGAAACCAAGGAATTAGTGGGTAGCGCGCGAAATATTTGAACGAGCCAGTCAGCGTGTGCCACGACTCCATCTTCTTCCTCGTCCGTTCTCTTGAGTGTGAGGCTTGGAGAATGATTGGAGTTTGTCCTATGAACCTTCAGCAAGCTAATGGAAGAGGAATCAGATCTTGAATCGCCCTCTAAAGCTGATTTCAGAATTGAGATTTTTTGTAAAAAGTGTGAGTTTGTGTTTTGAGTTCTGGCGCAGCTTGTTGTGTCAAATGGTTTCTGATCACTTGTATATCCTTTTGGCAATGTGTATGAATGATAATAATAGCCAATAAAGCCTTGCATTGATGCATTGGATTTTCACATAAACCACCATAACCAACTTTCCATTTTTGACTCAAATTTTGAATTCTTGCCTTGTTTGCTCTTTGCACGAATTTGGGTAGGCCCATAATGATGTTTCAAGGCTAGTTAAGGCCAAATATTCCCTCTTAAATCAATTTTGAATTTCTTTTGATTTTAAAAGATTTAAAACTAATTAAATCCAATAAAAATCAATAAAAATGAAAAAATTAATAAAAAAATCTGAAATAAAAGGTGGGACACGTGGGAAGCATGGTCAAGTTAATCCAAGTGGAAAAAGTGGGCCCCTTTTGTCAAAAATGAGATTTCAAGGATAAATGATTTTGGCCATTTCACAAAAATTTCCCAACTTCTCCAATGCATAACTTGCTCAATTTTTAAGCTTTGCTCATGTTCTTGGACATTTTAGAAAGGTATTGAAGTCCTATAAACAATGTCTTTGGTCCCATGTCATTTTGATTTACCAATATCAAGTTATGGCCTTTTACTTAAAGTCCCTTTTTGTTGACTTTTGAAAATGACCTATAATGTTGAAATTGATAACTTTTTGTGAGAGCATTTCTTGGACTTGAAGTATGAAGATGAGTTGTAGGAAATGTCTTTCTCTTCAAAATGAGCTTTGGATGGGATTTTTCTGGTAATCCATGTGAAAGTTATGCCCTGGTCAATTTCAGTTGACTTTTTCAACTGTCCAAAAATAGGAACTTTTGCATCTTGATGATTTTTTGAGCCAAGTTTTGAGAATCATGATCAAGCATTGATCAAATGATGTTTGTGGCTTCAAAATGAGATGTTGACCAAAAATTTGAACTTTTGATTACCAAATGACCATTTTGCCCCTACAGTTGACTGTAGTGCAATTAGGGTTTTGACTGTGCAATTTTATGCTGAAAGTCTTGAAACTTGATATGAGGATGCTTGACCATATTTGTAGGCATGTGGGACTTGATTGGGCCCTTGAAAACTTGATTTTCTTGATCAGAACACAAACCCTAATTTTGACTGCTTGGGAGGCTCATACACTGTGCAACCCTTGGGGAGATTTGAAGCTTGATTTGGAGATTTCTTGAAGAATATGGGAGGGCAAATTTTGGGGTACAACAGTTGCCCCTGTTCAATCTTCTTAGACCTGAGGATGCAGATTGGCTGACGTGCCTTTCGTAATCCGAAGGTGGAAGATGATTGAACACTAGAGTGCCCAGAAATTTGCGCTCACATAATAGCAGTGTGATGGAAATGGGCTTATAGATGCCATTTAGAGGTTGATGAATAGGATGATGGGCTTATAGATGCCATCTGGATGTTGATCGCGTAGGAGATTCCTTAGCGAGAACCTGCATACCTGCAAAAGAAACATGAGTACCTGACAAGTTGCAGGAGTTGATTTCAGATGCTTGGTATAGATGTGTCCTGACTGGTTACAGGAGCTGAGTCTGGAGCTTCAAACGGCGATGAATGAACTAGGGATGGTTACTGCCTTAGCATGAATGATAAGAGAATCTTGGGCGACTTTAACTTCAACAACGCTCGTTGAGAAAAATCTTGGGTGTCTTCTACTGGGATAAGAATCAGGGAGATCTTAGGGTCGATCTGACTGAACCAGAGAAGGCCTTTGACGGGATAAGCATCAGGAAAATCTTAGGGTCGATTTAACTGAACCGGACAAGGTCTTGAAATATCTTCAACTGGATAAGCATCAGGGAGATCTTAGGGTCGATCTGACTGAACCAAGAGAAGGCCTTTGACTGGATAAGAATCAGAAAAATCTTAGGGTCGATTTAACTGAACCGGACAAGGTCTTGAAATATCTTCAACTGGATAAGAATCAGGGAGATCTTAGGGTCGATCTGACTGAACCAGAGAAGGCCTTTGACTGGATAAGAATCAGAAAAATCTTAGGGTCGATTTAACTAAACCGGTCTAGGTCTTGAAATATCTTCAACTGGATAAGCATCAGGGAGATCTTAGGGTCGATCTGACTGAACCAGAGAAGGCCTTTGACTGGATAAGCATCAGGAAAATCTTAGGGTCGATTTAACTGAACCGGTCTAGGTCTTGAAATATCTTCAACTGGATAAGCATCAGGGAGATCTTAGGGTCGATCTGACTGAACCAGAGAAGGCCTTTGACTGGATAAGCATCAGGAAAATCTTAGGGTCGATCTAACTGAACCGGACAAGGTCTTGAAATATCTTCAACTGGATAAGCATCAGGGAGATCTTAGGGTCGATCTGACTGAACCAGAGAAGGCCTTTGACTTGATAAGCATCAGGAAAATCTTAGGATCGACTTAACTGAACCGGTCTAGGTCTTGAAATATCTTCAACTGGATAAGCATCAGGGAGATCTTAGGGTCGATCTGACTGAACCAGAGAAGGCCTTTGACTGGATAAGCATCAGGAAAATCTTAGGATCGATTTAACTGAACCGGTCTAGGTCTTGAAATATCTTCAACTGGATAAGCATCAGGGAGATCTTAGGGTCGATCTGACTGAACCAGAGAAGGCCTTTGACTGGATAAGCATCAGGAAAATCTTAGAGTCGATTTAACTGAACCGGTCTAGGTCTTGAAATGTAGCTTGAGAACTTTAACTGGATCTTTCCTGAAATGTAAAGGTCAGCCATATGCAATGCATGATATGGATCAAGCAATGATGTTCTCAATATTTATGAGATTCGTATGATATGATGCGTTTATGCATGCTATAATGATGTTTTATGTATGTTTTTGTCTAGGAAAGTGAATCCTTGACGGGTGCCGGGAAGTCGTATCCTGGGCTGATGTTGAAAAATAGATTTTGCTTCCGCTGAGGATGATAGTTGCAAGAATACCGGTAGGAGAAGATGACTCAGTTGCGGAATAAACTTGGCAAATGGAGGATTTTGCGGGGAAGAAAAAGATACTCTAGCGACCATGCTGGGAAGCAATACTCTGTGGGGAGAGAGATGCCTTGCTGAATTGTTGAGAGTTACTTGCTGGGGATACCCTTGTTGTATTGGAAGCATTGATAGACTTCGCTGGGGATAAGAAGGCTTCGTTGACGACGCTCTTTCTGTGGCTTTTGGCTGAGGATAACCCAGTTATATCCTATTGAGGAAACAACTCTTTAAATCAAGCCGGACGACGCGTTCGTGCTCTGCGAGGGTAAACTTCCAGAATCTACTGGGGATAAGCTTACTGCTTGGGGAGATGAGTTCCAACTTTCCTGGGGAACTGGATTGGACTCTCCTGGGGAAGTATTGAACTGCGGGGGAAGTGATTCCTTTGAGTGTTTGATATGCCACCGGGGAACAATCTTTAGACCAAGACTGCCGGGGATGCTTGTTAAGAATATATGCTGCTGGGGGATATTCAACCTTCCTTAAGGTCTGATAACTTTGCTTGGAGAGGAGTGCACTGACTTGCTGGCTTACTCTCTGGGGAATTAGGACATACTGGTCATGCCCTTTAACTGAACCTACCTTGGTACCTTGGAGGATAGAACAATTAGATTGCTTAGACAACTCTTTATTGCCCATGTTTCTAATGTTACCTGTAATTAATCCTTTGTTTCGTATGCAAATATTTATGAGTTAGCAAATTATTGTCAATGCATATATCACAAATTGAACCTTGGACGTTCTTCGCAAAACAAAACAGAAAAAGAAAAAACAATTGGCACTTTTAACTGAAAAGTATATTTGTATTGATTTTTGAATGGCCCGAAAACAGGCGTTTTGTGTACAAGAGGCTGACGTCCTAGTAAGAGAACGCCGCCGAACAAAAGAGTTTATACAAATTTTGTACAAAAGAAAATAAAACAGCTGTGTGAAATGAATGATCCCACTGGGTTTCAATTCTGCTATTGCCGTTATATCTCCGAGCGTCTCATCACTTGATGACCTAAACGAAGATGAAGCTGACTGATCGATACCGTTTGAACTTGATGTAGATACCGGATTCTGGATGCAAAGTGATCAATGAGACATAGTATTACGCTTTTATCCCTAATTTTTTCCTGGACCGCCCTTGCGGGTTTTCAGTCCACCGGGATACCCATTTTTTCCCAAGCCGCCTTTTCAGGTTTTCGACTTGCCGGGTGTACAGATTTTTTCCATTTCATCCCTTCATTTTGCTCGAACCCTTTTGGTTCGACGGGAAGCCCTAATTTTTGCCTAGGCATGTCAGCCTAGTGGGTCTTTTTATGCGTAGTATTTTTTTACTATGTCTGCATTGGCGGGGTGAGGAAGGTCGTCACCATCCATATTGGTTAATATCATGGCTCCTCCTGAGAACACATGCTTAACCACAAATGGCCCTTCGTACGTAGGGGTCCATTTACCCCTTGGATCACTCTGAGGAAGGATGATTCTCTTGATTACCAAATCCCCAACTTGATATTCCTGTGGTCTGACCTTTTTGTTAAATGCCCTGATCATCCGTTTCTGATACGTCTGACCATGACAGATAGCATCAAGTCTCTTTTCGTCAATAAGGTTTAATTGATCAAGTCGTGTCTGGATCCAATCATCTTCGTTCAGATTTGCATCCTTCATTATCCGGAGAGAAGGTATTTGCACTTCAATCGGCAAGACTGCCTCCATACCATAAACCAGAGAGAAAGGAGTTGCCCCGGTTGACGTCCTAGCTGAGGTACGGTACCCATGCAGGGCGAACGGTAACATCTCGTGCCAATCTTTATAAGTCACTGTCATCTTTTGCACGATTTTCTTGATATTTTTATTTGCTGCTTCTACAGCCCCATTCATCTTCGGTCTGTAAGGAGAAGAATTGTGGTGCTGTATTTTGAACTGTTCGCAGAGCTCAGTGATCATCTTGTTATTTAGATTGGTACCGTTATCCGTAATAATTCTCTCAGGGACGTCGTATCGGCAGATCAGGTTATGCCGAATGAACCGTGCTACAACAGTCTTGGTTACCGTAGCATAGGATGCTGCTTCGACCCATTTTGTAAAGTAATCAATCGCTACAAGGATGAAGCGATGCCCGTTAGATGCCGTAGGTCTGATCTCACCAATCATGTCAATGCCCCACATTGCAAAAGGCCAAGGTGCGGTCAGAACATTCAGGGGAACTGGAGGAACGTGCACCTTGTCTGCATAAATCTGGCACTTATGGCATGTCCTGGAATGTTGGTAGCAGTCAGCTTCCATTGTGGACCAGAAATACCCTGCCCGAAGGATCTTTTTAGCCATAGTATGTCCACTGGAATGTGTACCAAAGGTCCCTTCGTGTAGCTCTTCCATGATCCTTTCTGCTTCAGTCTTATCCACACAACGCAGTAAGGTTGAATCATGGTTTCGCTTGTACAAGATGCCGTTGCTAAGGAAGAATTTGGCTGCAAACCTCCTCAGGAATTTCTTATCGTTGACAGATGCACCTTCAGGGTATTCCTGAGCTTCCAGATATCTCTTCACTTCGTGGTACCAAGGCTTCTCAGTCACCAATTCAGTTTCGAGATCACAACAGTATGCCGGTTCGTCCAGTTTCCAGATGATGATCCGGGGAGCCTCATTATCCCATTTGACCTTGAACATTGAAGACATTGTAGCTAACGCGTCCGCTAACTGATTCTCTTCTCTTGGAAAGTGTTCAAAAGTTATTTCTGTGAAGTGGGGGATCATTGTCAACACACATTCTTTGTAAGGGATAAGATTCGGATGTTTCGTATCCCACTCTCCCTTGATCTGGTTGATCACGAGGGCGGAATCTCCGAAGACACTCAGAAACTTAATCCTTAAGTCAATCGCAGCTTTGAGTCCCATGATGCACGCCTCATACTCCGCCATGTTATTGGTACAGTTGAAGCATAGCCGGGCAGTGAGTGGAGTATGAGTGCCTTGAGGGGATATGATCACAACGCCGATACCATTACCCAAAGCATTGGAGGCTCTGTCAAAGTGCATAGACCATCGGGATCCTAGTTCAGGTCCTTCATCCGGTCCAGGTACTTCACAATCAGTCACAATCATAATACTTTCATCCGGAAACTCGAAGTTCATTGACTGATAGTCATCTACGGCCTGATGTGCCAAGTGGTCTGCCAATACACTTCCCTTGATGGCTTTCTGGGTCGTATACTGAATGTCATATTCCGTCAAGATCATTTGCCATCTTGCAATCCTCCCAGACAGAGCAGGCTTTTTGAATATGTACTTTATAGGATCCATCTTTGAGATCAACAAAGTAGTGTGAGTCAACATATACTGTCTCAGCCGGCGAGCAGCCCATACCAAAGCGCATCAAGTTTTCTCAAGCAGTGAGTATCGGGTCTCACAGTCGGTAAACTTTTTGCTAAGGTAATAAATGGCATGCTCTTTTCGGCCAGACTCGTCATGCTGCCCCAGCACACACCCCATTGAGTTATCAAGTACTGTCAGGTAAAGTATCAGAGGTCTCCCTTCAACCGGTGGCATAAGGATGGGTGGTTCTTGGAGATACTCTTTGATTCTGTCAAAAGCAGCCTGACATTCATCATTCCAACGTACTACCTGATCTTTCTTCAGCAGTTTGAAGATTGGCTCACAGGTAGCAGTCAGGTGTGAGATGAATCGAGCAATGTAATTCAGGCGTCCTAAAAAGCCTCTGACTTCCTTCTCTGTCTTAGGAACTGGCATCTCTTGAATAGCTTTGACCTTAGCAGGGTCCACTTGAATTCCTTTGTCACTTACAACGAAGCCTAGCAACTTCCCAGATCTTACCCCGAAGGTGCACTTGTTCGGGTTCAACCTCAGCTTGTACAGTTTCAGACAGTCAAACAATTTCTGCAGATGATCCAGGTGTTCTTCCTCAGTCTGGGACCTTGCGATCATGTCATCAACATACACTTCTATCTCATGATGGATCATGTCATGAAATAAAGCAACCATGGCACGTTGGTAGGTTGCCCCAGCATTCTTTAGTCCAAAAGGCATGACTTTGTAGCAGAAGGTGCCCCACTGAGTAACAAATGTAGTCTTTTCCATGTCTTCAGGTGCCATCTTGATCTGATTGTAACCTGAGAAACCGTCCATGAAAGAGAACACTTTGTGCTGAGCTGTATTATCAACAAGGACATCAATGTGAGGTAGAGGGAAGTCATCTTTGGGGCTGGCCCTGTTCAGATCCTTGTAATCGACACACATTCTGACCTTACCGTCTTTCTTTGGTACCGGCACCACATTAGCAACCCACTGAGGGTAAGAAGTCACTGCAAGAAATTCGGCATCAAACTGCTTCATAACCTCGGCTTTAATCTTCTCAGACATCTCTGGACGCATACGGCAGACCTTTTGCTTAACCGGAGGGCAGTCTTCCTTAGTTGGCAAGTGATGGACCACAATATCGGTATCTAATCCGGGCATATCTTCGTAGGACCAGGCAAAGATCTCCATATAGTCATGCAGCATCTGAGTCAATCGTTGCTTCACGCTGAGCTCTAGGTTGGCACCAATCTTTACCTCTTTCCTGTCTGCCTCAGTACCCAAGTTTATTGTTTCCACTGGCTCTTCATGGGGTTGAATTGCCCTCTCTTCCTGAAGCAACAGTCTTGCAAGCTCACCAGGCACTTCACAATCATCTTCACCTTCGTCTTCGGCTAAGTTGATCGGATTTTCGAAGTCATAATTGGCAGTAGCAGAGTTGTTATCAGTGAGATCCAGAGTGGATTGGAACCTGTATGAGTGAGTGTGTGTGTAAATACAGCTGTTTTGCAATATGTAAAGAAAGGAAAGAAAAGGAGCGCAAAATTTGAAATGTGAAAAACGTCCAAGATTTTCATTTATGATATATGAAATGACAATTTATATACCCTCACAAATGAAACCACGGTGCCTCAGGTAAGACATCGGGCCATAGAGTTTATTTATTGTTTATTACAGATACCAAAAACATAGGAATTTATTACTCAGTAACAAGAGAAACAGATAGGTTGTCCTTTGCACTCCAATTATTAAGTCCTCCGTCAGTTGCCGGGTAAATCCAGCTATCAAACTCGGCTTCATCCACTTCCTCTTCGTCTCCAATAGCATTTACCCCATGAGCAGGCAGGGGAGCTGTTACCACATTAGGCTTCTCAGATGCCTCAAACTGTATCTCCTTGGCGTCAATAAGATCCTGCAGTTTATTCTTTAGGGCCCAACAGTCATCTGTGTTATGCCCGGGGCTATCCGAATGGTAAGCACAACGAGCATTTGGGTTGTACTTAGGAGATGCAGTATTGGGAAACTTTGGAGCCTCCCTGACAGTCACTAAATTGGTGGATAGCAACTGTGGCAGGATCTGTGATAAGGTCATGCTCAAGCGGGTAAACTCTCTCTGGGGCCTTTCAGCCCTTTGAGGATTGGTCGGCCGAGGAGCGGCAGCAGGCTTGGCAATCATTACCGCACTGACAGATTGGCGGCGTTCAGGTCGCTCTGGTCTCCGGGAGCTATATACAGCACTAGCCTCCTTTTTGAAGGGTTTCTTTTCAGCACTGGAGGAGGCAACCTTCTGTATCTTCCCCGATTTTATACCGGCCTCGATCCTTTCACCAGTCAGGATCAGATCAGTAAACCCAGCAGAGGAATTACCAATGAGATGATTGAAAAATGGACCAGATAGGGTCCCCAAAAACATATCTACCAGCTCCCGGTCTGTCAATGGTGGCTGCACCCTGCCAGCCAGATCTCTCCATTTCTGGGCGTACTCCTTAAAACCTTCACCCGACCCTAGCGACATACCCTGGAGCTGGGTACGCGTAGGAGCGAGGTCGGAATTATATTGATACTGCTTGTAAAAAGCAGTGGCCAGATCCTCCCAGTTACGAATGTTGGTCCCATCCAACTGATAGAACCATTCGAGGTGAGTCCCTGAAAGACTCTCCTGGAAGAAGTGGATCCATAAGTTCTTGTCTGCTGTGTAAGGCTGGATCTTCCTTACATAAGAACGGAGGTGCATCTTGGGACAGGAAGCCCCGTCATACTTCACAAAGGCAGGTGCCTTGAACTTGTGTGGAATCACCACCCCAGTAGATAACCCCAAGTCTCCGAAATCCAGTCCAGGCACACGTTGAACTTCCATAGCCTTTAATCTGTCCTCCAGCTGTTTCTACCGGTCTTCAGCAGGAGGGTACTGTTCGTCGTTGAAGTCTGTTTCAGTATCAGAGCCCACAGGAGTAGGGACCTCCCCTTCTTGGTGACTACCTTCCCCCACAGATGGAGTAGTCCTCTCAGCCTCATTTCGCAAAGTGTTCCCGAGTCTGCGCCCAGTGTTAAATAGCACAGTCCTCCTCTTCTTCTTATTCTTCTTCAGAAGCATGGTCTTCAACTCTTGTTGACCCTGAGCCAAACCCTTGATCAGCTCCTGAAATTGGGCATTCTGTGCCTGAAGAGCCTTGATAGATGCCTCGGTTGATGATTCAGGGTTCATGATGCTGAAATAAACAGCGAAGAACAGTCAGCAGCCTGAAAGGAAGAGTACCTGTGATGCATATGATGAATGATATGTGTTCATGCAATGCATTCAAGGGTTCGAAAATTCAAATTCGTTGTAGAAAAAAGGAGCACACGTTATTATTAAGAAAATGATTTGTTCAGTACATTAAGGCCTCATGGGCAAACATTACAAAACAGATCAATCCCAAAAGACACTACGCATCCTCTTCGGAGCAATATAGGTATTGAGATTCTTTTCCTCGTGCAGTAGGCGGGTGAGCTCCAGGACCTTTTTCTCACTGGCATGTAGATTGGTTTCCAGAGAATTCCGTTCTTCCTTAAGCTGGATCCAACTCTTCTGCATCTCTTCCCAGGACGTGGGCATGTCAGGATTATTGAATGGTGTAGGACACCTCTCCTTCCAAGTCTGGCTCTTTGGTCACGGGGAGAACATGAGGATATGGCATCACCAGCTTCTGGGAACGGGCTCGTACCCATTTGAGATAAGGCTCCAATGGGATGGAGTTCCTATGCCCCAGGGTCTTGATGTCTATTTTGCTGGGCATCCTCCAAGCTTTGATAAATTTCTGGCGAAGTCCTTGCGTATCCTTGTCGAAGTCAAAAACTATGTCAGGAATTAACATCTCATGAGGGCCATCTTTCCGAGCATAACCAAACTGTCTCCAAGCCAGGCACGAGTTGTAAGTAATACCTCCTCTGATTCCAAGTAAAGGAACATTAGGGTACTCCCCACAACGATCAATGATAGTGACATCCTCTCTGGACTGAGAACACCAATGTATATCTGCATGTGTAAGAGTCATCAACCGTTGTGACCACCTCAAACCTCGCTCGTTCTTCAAGACTGATTGTGGAAGGTGCGAAATAAACCACCTTCCCAGGAGGGGAGTACAGCACATAAGAACACCCATTTTTCTCATGGTTCGAGTGTAACATGAGTGAAGGATGTCCCCCAGCAACGTAGGTATAGGGTTCCTGGACATGAAGACCTTGACAGCACTGATATCTATAAGCTGATCTGGTTTAGGGAACAACACCAACCCATAGACAAGGAGGGCTACAACTTCTTCAAAGGCTTGTAGGTCAAGGGAATTCCAACACTCTTGGGCCTTCTCAAACAGAAACTTTGCCAAGAATCCTTTGATACCATTTCTGGCTTCCCAATGCCCCTTGATGTCAGATGGTTGTAGGTATAATGCTTTAGCCACTTCTTCCAGTTTTGGTTCCCTTTCCGTACCGTTGTAGGGTAGTTGATTGAGAATGGGAATCTTCAGAAACTGGGAAAACTCTTCTAGGGTAGGCACCAGCTGATAATCCGGGAAAGTAAAACAATGATGCAGAGGGTCAAAGAATTGTAAAAGGACCTTCACCATCTCTTCCTCAATATTGGTGTTGACCAGGCTAATGAGTCTACCATGCCTTTCACTGAATGACGAGCTCTCGGGAATCCTGGATGTAAGCTCCTTGAGCTGAGGAGGGACCCTTATGAGGTTGATCTGAATTGTCTTCCTGCGGATAGTTTCCATGTCCTACAAAACAAAAACAAAGATGAAGATTCGAACTCCCTGAAATGGTTAGTGGATGCATATGATGCTGTATGATGTTATGATGCTATGGTTAAACACACCACAAATATTTACAAGGGCAAACATGTAAGGCACACAAGTCACACAAGACAAGCCCTTAGAGTTTAGGCCAGCATGAGGTCTGGGTATTACCCTCTTGAAGTTGGTGGGTTCAAACCTGTCCTATCAAAGTAACCGGGTTCTAAGGATCTCAATATCATTGGATTGCTTTCATTGTTCATCGTTTCGATTTAGCCACTGACTGGCGATCAAAATATCCCAAGAAAACAACCCTCAATTGAGTGTAGTATTGAGTATCAACCGACTTCGGAGTACACCAAAGTAGTCATCTCACTACCCTAAAGAGGCCAAGATGGTTCAATTAAGGTTCCTAAGATCTGTTGATGCTTCACGACACCACGCGGAGGCCCCGTACTCTCCTTGATTGACTCAAGGGTTACCGGTACACACCAAAGTGCCACATCAACGTAGCAGACTGCTTCAACCATGTCGGTATACCCCGCACAGTTCCCTCACAGCCTTGTTGCTACTTTCTAAGAAGGTATCCCCAGATCCGGGTTAGGATCTATAGAACTCCCAAGACAGTCCCACAATTTTAAAGCAAGCAAAGAAGACAATTGAAAACACAGTGATCTTAATCCTAAGGTACACCTCACTTTATATTAAGTCCCCAGCAGAGTCGCCAGTTCTGTGATCGGTGGATCTGGAACTGACTGTTTTAAAGCTGGTTTCGCGAAATGTCGCGGTAAGCAAGAGTCGCCACCGTCTTTTATTTTCTCCAAATGGAAAGGACAAAAGCACAGAAAAATTCCTTATAGAGATTGCTCTCGGTTCGGGAGGTAGATTTATAGAAAGGGAAGGTGTTAGCACCCTTTCTATCCATGGTTATCCATGGGCTCTTAGATACTTGCTCATTGTGTTTTCAAAATGTTTGTTTGCTTTTCAAGTGTGAGTGGGTTTGAAAAAAAAGTTTCTTTGAAAGTTTCTAAGTAACTCTTGTATCTGTCCTCAAGAGTGTTTGAAAAATTTGTTCGAAAACTTTTAGAAAGTGTAGGTGTGAAAAGTATTTTGTTTGTTTTTGAAAAGAGCAAGTATCTATGAGAATCTACCTACCCTAAGGAATTAGGCTGTGTAAATGTCCTTAAGGTAGTGCCATCCCACCATTGAGAGGTAGGTAGCACCACCGTTGGAGGTGTTCGGGTCAATTCGAGGTTCGGGACATGGTGATCACCAGAGCAATAGGAAGACACCTTAGAAGCTACCCTCATGCCAGGTTCCCGGATCATGAGGACTTACTAAGACATCCTCTACTCGACGATCACCTTTCGAGGGGCAAGGCAACAGTGAAGCGTACCCTAGGGGTGGTGTGTGAATTGTGTGTCATTTTCAGTTTATTGTTTGTCTTATCATGCATTGGTGATCTACGCTTTGATTTTATTTTCGGGCATTCATTCTTTCATGTTATTGTTTAACAGTTAAAAATGCGGGGATTTAAAGTGCGGAAAAGGTAAAAGTCCTACGCTATTACAAAGGCGCGAGTCTACAACGCCAAATTAGTCCAGACCCGATTTAAAACAAATTGCAGAAAATAAATGTCTAATAGCTATTACATGGCTTTGGTACAATTACATTATATTTACATCAAAAATAAATAAAACGCGCGAAAAAAGGAAAATATGACCGAATGCGAGGGCGTTGGACCCTTTAAGGAATTAAAATAAAATTAATGGAATAATTAAATTAAATAAAAAGAAAGAACTTGTTTTTTATGTATTTTGTATTTATGACATTAAAGAAAATTAAATTAATTAAAAGTCAAATAATTAATTCTAATTCTAATGTTTTTTAATTTATTAAAGAAAATGCATTAAAGTTAAAACCTAGAATAAAAACTAATTAATTATAAAATTTATTTACAAAAATTAATGATTAATGATAAAAATATTTAATTAAACAAAAGATAAAAAAAAAGAATTAAAGATCTATTTTTATTATTTTTTTGGTTTATTGTAAAAAAAGGATTAAATTATAACCTAGGATTAAATCTAAATTAATTATGGAATTTAATTGCAAAATTAATACTAAAATAAAATTATTGTTTATTTTTATCTTTTCTGATTTTTTGTGTTTTTTTATATTTTTGTAAAAATAATTAATTAAATTAAAACAATAAAGCAAATAAAATAATAATTAAAAATAAAATGCAAAGAAAATTGCAAACCAAGGGGGGGGGGGTTCAGTCCCAGATTAGGAGGTGTTTTGTAGTGATTCAGGCCCATGGAGGATGTGGCCTTATTGACTTTCCAAGCAACGTGTCCCAGCGTTGACTAGCACCCACTGTATTCCATGAATCCTGGCCCTTGAATTGGTTCAACTGGACGCGTGGATGATCAGATTTTGAGGCGTATGATGCATCCTCAATATTGACACTGCATAGGAATTTGGATTGAAAAATATTATGAAGATAACGAAGACCTGGGACTCGAACCCAGGTCATGAACATTGCAAGCGTGTGTACCTGCCACTGAGCCATTCCAATTTCATTTAATATATAATAGCAACTAAATAATATAAAAGGAAACCAAGGAATTAGTGGGTAGCGCGCGAAATATTTGAACGAGCCAGTCAGCGTGTGCCACGACTCCATCTTCTTCCTCGTCCATTCTCTTGAGTGTGAGGCTTGGAGAATGATTGGAGTTTGTCCTATGAACCTTCAGCAAGCTAATGGAAGAGGAATCAGATCTTGAATCGCCCTCTAAAGCTGATTTCAGAATTGAGATTTTTTGTAAAAAGTGTGAGTTTGTGTTTTGAGTTCTGGCGCAGCTTGTTGTGTCAAATGGTTTCTGATCACTTGTATATCCTTTTGGCAATGTGTATGAATGATAATAATAGCCAATAAAGCCTTGCATTGATGCATTGGATTTTCACATAAACCACCATAACCAACTTTCCATTTTTGACTCAAATTTTGAATTCTTGCCTTGTTTGCTCTTTGCACGAATTTGGGTAGGCCCATAATGATGTTTCAAGGCTAGTTAAGGCCAAATATTCCCTCTTAAATCAATTTTGAATTTCTTTTGATTTTAAAAGATTTAAAACTAATTAAATCCAATAAAAATCAATAAAAATGAAAAAATTAATAAAAAAATCTGAAATAAAAGGTGGGACACGTGGGAAGCATGGTCAAGTTAATCCAAGTGGAAAAAGTGGGCCCCTTTTGTCAAAAATGAGATTTCAAGGATAAATGATTTTGGCCATTTCACAAAAATTTCCCAACTTCTCCAATGCATAACTTGCTCAATTTTTAAGCTTTGCTCATGTTCTTGGACATTTTAGAAAGGTCTTGAAGTCCTCTAAACAATGTCTTTGGTCCCATGTCATTTTGATTTACCAATCTCAAGTTATGGCCTTTGACTTAAAGTCCCTTTTTGTTGACTTTTGAAAATGACCTATAATGTTGAAATTGATAACTTTTTGTGAGAGCATTTCTTGGACTTGAAGTATGAAGATGAGTTGTAGGAAATGTCTTTCTCTTCAAAATGAGCTTTGGATGGGATTTTTCTGATAATCCATGTGAACGTTATGCCCTGGTCAATTTCAGTTGACTTTTTCAGCTGTCCAAAAATAGGAACTTTTGCATCTTGATGATTTTTTGAGCCAAGTTTTGAGAATCATGATCAAGCATTGATCAAATGATGTTTGTGGCTTCAAAATGAGATGTTGACCAAAAATTTGAACTTTTGATTACCAAATGACCATTTTGCCCCTACAGTTGACTGTAGTGCAATTAGGGTTTTGACTGTGCAATTTTGTGCTGAAAGTCTTGAAACTTGATATGAGGATGCTTGACCATATTTGTAGGCATGTGGGACTTGATTGGGCCCTTGAAAACTTGATTTTCTTGATCAGAACACAAACCCTAATTTTGACTGCTTGGGAGGCTCATACACTGTGCAACCCTTGGGGAGATTTGAAGCTTGATTTGGAGATTTCTTGAAGAATATGGGAGGGCAAATTTTGGGGTACAACAAAGAGGATTCATTTTTCTCTAAACAAACGCCGTCAAAAATCAAGTACAACAACTTGAGTCAAGGGCTATGACCCACTTGACATGGTGAGCTTGATTCTCGTGGAAAGACATCCACCAATTCAAAGTTCTCCAATCAAAGATGTTGATCGAAGTTAAACCTCTAACATTTTCTTGTGTTTACCCCGCGAGATCCTTGAAAACATGCATCCACATATCATGCATCGTATCATGACAGGTTTCCCCCTTTTCAAGTCTCCTTATTTTCCTACTGTTTATTTCAGTAGAGATGGCTCTAGAGAGGACTGTCAAAGATATCCAGGCTCAAAACGCTCAACTTCAAGAGATGTTCTTGAACCTGTCCAAGGGGAAGGAAGAAGTGAAAGCTCTCCTCACAAGGGGCATGGTCCTAGGGAATCCAGGGGGCATCAGGAACGATCAGTTTGAAGAGCTACAGATTGAGTTAGCAACAATGAAAATTCAGATGATGGGACAACTGGTGGGCCAGATGGCTCTTATTCAAAACCTGGCTCAAGGACAAGAGGAGCTAAAGGTCCTCATCAACAAACTGCATCAAGATAGATGTAACCAAGTGGGGCAAACAACTAGGGTTGAGGATCAAGTCACCATTCATCCTCCCTTGAGACAAGAAGTCAAGGGAAAGTCTCCCCAGTTTGCTTCAGGGTCACAAGTCCAACAACAACCTCACCAGTATCAACAGGATAATTGGCGTGAGCAAAATACATCTGAAAAGCACTCCACTAAGATTAACATGCCATTATCCCGAGTGCTGCAACGCTTGTTGGAGGTCAAGCTAATTGTATTAAGGGACCCCCCCTTGGCGTCTCAACACAGCCTCCCCAGGGTACAATCCAAATGCGAGATGTGCGTACCATTCCAACAGTCCTGGGCATGATACCAATAGTTGTTCGGCATTGAGAAACAAAATTCAAGATCTGGTTAAAGAAACAACGCTGGAGTTCACGCAAGATGGCCAAATGAAAATCTTCCGTTGAAGGCTCTCCACCTGAAATGACAAGTTCGAACTAAGAGGCTTTGGTTTCATTTGAATTTTCAAGTTGTAATTTCTTTTGTTATTCAAACAATTATCTATTAATGTCAAACTCTGTTTCATTAATGCATTGCATATGTTTGTCTTGAATTCATCCATTCGTTTTCACTATACTTGAATTATGCTTTCTACTTTCTTTATGACATTTAACTCTTGCTAAAAGTTACAAGCCTTTAGAGGGAGGATGAAGAAAACAATGCCATAATCTCATACAGTATGCTTTTGGACGGACCTAGCTAACAATGTACAGGCGTTTCTTTCAAATCCTAAACACTGGAGTTATAAGGAAGATAATCCCTAGTCAACCCCTTCGAGCCAAAGAAGTAGAAGTTTTCTGTTTTAACACAAATTGAAACCTTTAATCAAAACCTGGGGCAGTGTAGTCTCTCAGTTAATTCAAATGTGCGTTAAAGTCACGAACTCTCGTCTTGTAATACAATGAATGACATCAAAAACATTCCTCTCAGATCAAAAGACAGTGATGGTCCCCCATTACCTGGGCAGTCATTATCTCACAAAAAGAAAAGCCCACTAAACCTACAAAGGAGGCTTAAGAAAGCTGGGGCATCCCGTTGACTGTAAATCTCAAAAGTAGGAACAGTCAGGCAAAAATTAAGGATAATAAATAAATAAAAAAGAACGAGGTCACTAAAAATCCTCAACAACATGAAAAATGTTGCAAAAAAAATGACGGCCTTCCAACAAATTCAACTTGTGTGAACCATCACCAAAATGTTATTTCAAACTCGAATAGAGTTCGACGCACAATTAACTGAGTTTAGGATTGAAGAACATCACGAAGAGCGGGTGGGTACAAATATACTTTGAGCCTTTATCTTTTGTTTCTTAAAACCATGAACCAAGCCACGTTACAACCCTTCAAAAGTCCTAATTGAAGCATGGGTTAGTTCGGAAGCATACTGTTACAAAAGGTATCCTGACTCCTGTAAGGCTTTTCTCTAAATCTTGTGTTGAATTTTTCTTATAAAAGTTTTCTGCTAAAAAACGCATTTTTCAAAATTTCAAGACAAGCATAGACTTTGAATTATTTGAATATCGTTGTTTGTATATGGCTATTTGTTTGATAGCGAAGAAATTCACACAGTGAATGTTCCGATGAACGAAAGCTCTCTCAATGAACAAAATCACTTCAAGTGGGATGATACTTCCGTTGCAAAAATCTCCTATCAATAAAAGGGGACTTGGCATGGCATTGTCCAGTTAACCTGGGGTAGTCCAGTCAAGATTTCAAGAAATATCTTAAAGTCCAGTTAACCTAGGGCAGTCCAGTCAAGATTTCAAGAAATCTCTCAAGTGCAGAGTAGCCAGGGGCAAGTCTCCATCACCGTCACTTGGGGCATTAAACGTCAATCCCAACCAAGGGTTACATACAGTCAAACATTTCCTGGCGAAGCCATAAACACTCACTACTTGGGGCAGTGATAAATCTCTCTGAAATCCTTCTCATAAGATGGCTCCCAGCCAGAGTTTTGATCTTTGACAACCTCTTCCCAGCTAAGTCGACCTCAAGAATTCCTGAAAAATTTTCCCTTTGAAGTCGCCAGTTTTTTCACTATCGGAATCGAAGAATCCAACTCTTTTCTCCATAACCAGTTAGGGATTTATTTTCCCCAGCGAGAGGTTGTCTTGAAAAACATTACACATCCATACATCAGGACATCATTCAACGCAATCTCATTTATTTTGAGAACGTAATTGTTTGATATGTGTCATGCCACTAACCTTTACCTTTCAGGAAATATGCAATCAATTTCTCACAAAATTCGTATCGTAAAGCCTGGACATTGACCAGATAACGATACAAGACTGTGAATCCTGGACGTTGACCAGATAACAGTAAGATACACTGGGAAACCCGGATGTTGACCGGATAACCATTTGATATTCTTCTGAAGACTGGACGTTGACCAGATAGGAAGTAAGGTATTGTGAAACCTGGATGTTGACCAGATAGCAATACAACACTGTGAAACCTGGATGTTGACCAGATAACAGTAAGGTATACTGTGAAACTTGGACGTTGACCAAATAGCAGTTTACTCGGCCAATTACTTTGAAGCCCGGATTCAACCGGATATTAGTAGGTCCCAAAATCAAAGGGAAAACCGGAGGCGACCGGATAACCATTTGATTTCCTTCTGAAGGCTGGACGTTGACCAGATAGGAAGTAAGGTATTGTGAAACCTGGATGTTGACCAGATAGTAATACAAGACACTGAAGCCTGATTTACGACCAGATAACAGTTTAACCGTTAACAGAATAAAGATTCCCATTCTTGAAACCTCAGAAGATTGGCATACTCCCAAGCTCCTGATACCGTTAACAGAATAAAGATCCCCATTCTTGAAACCTCAGAAGATTGGCATACTCCCAAGCTCTTGATACCATTAACAGAATGGAGATTCTCATTCTTGCTTCCCCAGTAGATTGGCATACACCCAACCTCCTGACCCAAATGCCCGAATGAAGATTCTCATTTTTGCTTCCCTGAAAGATTGGCATACAACCCGAATTCCTGATAGTCCCAACAGAATATAGATTCTCATTCTCAAAGTGGCATACAACCTAAACTCCTGAACTTCTTCCGAACAGGAATAGGCTTTTCCCCAGAGACCTGAGCTTACTCTCCAGCAGAATAGCTACTCCCCAACAGTATAGCTATTCCCCACAGAGTTTTTTACTCCCCAACAAAATCAAGATTCTCATCTTTGATTCTCCAGCAAAGTTGCCAGATCCTTCTTTACTCTCAGCATAAATTTGTCAGAGTTTTTTTTAATCCCCTGCAGATCAAAGATTCTCGTTCTTGACTCCTCAGCACAAATTCCCCTAGCAGAATGAAGATTCTCATTCTCAATTCCCAGCGGAGTTCTCCTCAAACAACAAAACAGGAATCCCTGGCAGAAATATTCTAAGCAAAGCTTGAAGGCACACATACTCTTCAACAGCAGTCCAGGATCTAGCGACTCCCTGACATTTGTCAAGGATTTATTTTCCCAGATGAAAATACACTTCAATAAACATGTCGCATTTCATACATCATGAAATTGCATACAACTAACATTTTACCTTTTTCAGCAAAAAGGTCAATCAATAGATGGTTAACAACAGCCTTTTCAAGTTCCAGATTAACACCTGTAACAAGCCAGGACAACTATCTACTTGACCATCATGAAGCAACCCTACACCGGTTCCTTCTCAATTCCAGATGCAGTTTTACACAGACTCATCATCAGGCAACCCTACACCGGTTCCTTCCATTTCAGATGTAGTTTTACACTGACTCATCATGAAGCAACCCTACACCGGTTCCTTCTCAATTTTAGATGCAGTTTTACACGGACTCATCATCAGGCAACCCTACACCGGTTCCTTCCGTTTCAAATGCAGTTTTACACGGACTCATGATGAAGCAACCTTACACCTGTTCCTTCTCAATTCCAGATGCAGTTTTACACGGACTCATCATGAAGCAACTCTACACAGGTTCCTTTTCAGGAAATTTCGAATGAAGTTTTACACGGACTAATCATTATTCAAATTCAAGGATCATGAAAACAGTTTACGGATGCTTCCAGACACGGATGTTAATCTATCGCTTGTTCAGATTCAGCTCATGAAAACAGTTTACGGATGCTCCAAACACGGATGTTAATCTATTGCTTATTCAGACCCCCAGCTCAGAGACATTCCAGACATGGATACCTTTCTGATACTCATTCTTTCACCTACAACATAGAATTCAATAAACATTCTTGGATGGCATCTTTAAGCCCATCTCCGACAAGATTTTGTCGCATCTCCAAAAGGCATCTTTAAGCCCATTCCCTCAAACTATGCTTTGACGAGTGCAAATTTATGGGCACTCTAGTGTCCAATCATCTTTTACCTTCGAGTCGCGAACGGCAAACTCGCCAATCTAACTCTTCAAGTTCAAGAAGATTGAACAGGGGCAGCTATTGTACCCCAAAATTTGCCCTCCCCTTTTCACAAGAAATCACAACCCTAGGGTTTTCTTAGATTTTCAAGATTGGCTCAGGAATTGATCAGACAGATTTTTCTTTGGAAGTAGATCAAGAATTAGGGTTTCTCTCGTATTTCTCAGAAGAAACTGAATTTTCAGAAATTCAAATTAACTGTCACTTGTTTGAGTTTGCTGAAAGGTTACTGGTTGTTCTCAAGGCTTGTTTATCTGGGATAAGAGATAGGAGCTGAGATGGTCATTTGGAACATTCAGGTTTTTGTCTGATCCGGGTTAACCAGATAATGTGCGTTTGTTAATACGTTTGCTTGTTAATGGAATGAAATGTTTGCTTGTTTATTGGAATACCCGGTGCGTATTTTGATTGAAATGTTGTTGCAAGGTTACGAGACTACAAAGTTATTGGATTACTTAAAGTTTAAGTTATATGTATTAAAATTGTTGGAATGCAATTTCAATTATTTTGATCTGAGAATCTTAAAGGATTAAGTGAAGATGCAAAGAAAGAATTGCAAGTTATTGACAGTAGAAGATTTTTATTGGATATCAGATTATCTCACGAAGACTTTTTCATTTATTTCAAAAAATGTTACAATACAGTTTATTATTTAAATGCTTTAAGTTGTGCAACTTATTGTATTTGAAAATTAAATTGGTACATTTGTTTGAATATTTATCCCTAAGTTACAAAGAAAAAAGTCTAAGCCTAAGCTTCCATTGCTCCCGTGCTCGCCACAAAGTCTTCTGCTTCCTCTGCTTTGGCACCATCCAATTTACGCTCACATGAAAGAAAGACAAAAGAAAAAGAGGATTAGTACAGTTAATTAAATAGAATTTTCAAACAAAAAGAGAGAGAAAATTTTTCATCATTAAAGTTTTCCGTTTGGAATCAAAGTGCTATTTTTCATCACGTTTTTATTTTCCTTTTTGCAAATCACAAGAAGATTGCTTTTCTTGGTTCACAAAGGGAAAAATAAAAATGCAAAAGAAGAGTGCAAAAGCAAATTTGTTCAAATGCAAACATAGGCCAAAAGCAACTAAGGAAAACAGGCGCCAAACTGTACTAAGCATAGCAACTAAGGCAAACAGCATGGCAAAACATTGCAGCAAACTAAGCATAGCAACTAAGGCAAACAGCATGGCAAAACATTGCAGCAAACTAAGCATAGCAACTAAGGCAAACAAAATTGCAGCAAACTGAATGCAAACTGAACCAAGGCAGCACAAGTATAAACAACAGCACAAGTAATGCAGTTAGAAAGTACAAGTGCAGACAATAGCAGGCCAAAAGTAAAATGCAGGAGGTAAACCATATAACAAGCAAAAGGCTTGTCATAGCTTTTTCATCATTTTCCAGCAAATAGGAAAACTTTTCAGAAAAATGAAAAAAGCAAAAATTGCTTTATCATTGAGAGAGAAAGAGAGAAAAGATATCACCTTTTTGGAGATTGTACAGTTTGGCAAGACCTGTCACAAGTTGCAAAACAAAAGCAAAAGGATATAACTACATCAAACAGCACAAAGTCAGTAAGAGAGCATTTTTTGGTCAATCAACAAGTACCAAAACCTGTTAACAGTTTCAAAAGGAACCAGCCTGCTAACCAAAATCCCCAACCTGTTATAAAACTCAAACGTCACAGAAAACCTGTATAAAAAAAAGAGCCACAAACCAAAACTGTACACCAATTCCCAAACAGAAACAATCTTGCAAAATTGTAACAATATAGCAGTTCAAATACATAAGCCTGAAACTGCCAAACCAGAAAAACCTGTGTAAACATTTCACAACAATCCCAAACCTGCTATCAAACTAGCCAAGCCTGAAAACTCACAAGACAAACAGCCAAAAACTTGTTAATAGTTTCCAAACAAACAAGCCAAACCTGCAGATTTCAAACTGCAACACAATTGTAACAAACAGCACAACCTGCACAAAACTCCCAGACCTGTGCAAACATAACAAAACTCTCAGACCTGTGCAAGCATAACAAAACTTCCAAAACCTGCAGTTCCAAAAAACTTATACCACATTTTCCAAACTGTAAACAGAAACTGCATAACAGTTTTAAAAACAGGGCCAAATACCCCAAACCTGCACAAGCTTGCCAAACTGTGAAACCAAAGCTAAAACCACAAAACTGCAAGTTTCAAACACAGTTTCAAACCTTCCTAACAATTCCAAACCAATTCCTAAAATAACCATTTCCAAAATTCCAACAGGTTCACATCAAACAAATCAAAGTTCCAGAAATCATCGTCACCAAACCTTCAACAACAATTCATCAAAACCAGTATCTCCTCCCTAACTCAGCATACAAATCCAAGCTTACAAATCAATGTTTCAGAAAGAAGCAATCATCATCAACATTCAAGTTCAGCAAAACAACAATCAAAAGTTTAAGAGATTATCATCAATCATCATCAACTAACATACCAACAAGGTTTTAGAAGCATTCAGCAAGCATCATCATAGCTCAAGAGAGAGGAAAGAAATAACGAAAGCGACAAGCATCATCATTCAGGTTCAAATCAAAAGAATAAAATCATACCAAACAATCAAAAGGTTTCAGAGCAAACCGTCATCATCTCTTCCCCTCGTGTCCAGCCACCAGGGAGCTCCATCTCACCTTTCCTTTATTCTTCACAGAGAAAGTCTCACAGGTATGACCATTTCGTACCCCTTTCCTGCATCTCAAACATACAATACCATAGATTAATAAAACTGTAAAATCAAACAAGCTTGAAAACTGAAAAATGCTAAATCAAAAAGAGACGAACCATACCGTTTTACAACAAAGCCATGGATCGTTAGGAAGAGTTAGAGAGTGAGAGACAGCAGTCCGACGGCTTGAACGGAGGAGAAGATCATAACATTTGAGTAAGGCTGAGAAAGATGAAGAGAAGACGAAGACAAGCGGCGCCACTGTGAAGCAAGGAACAAACCCTAATTGTTCCACAAACCCTAATCAGTTGTTACAACTTGTGAATTGCGCCCTATCTGCCCCAAGCTTAAGCCCATAACATTGCTAACGTCCCCCCCCCCCCCCCCCTTTTCCATCCTGACCTTTTCTTCTTTTATTTTTGTTTTGGGCCCAACACCAATATCATCTTTAAGCCCATCCTTTTTTCTTTTTTTTTTTTTTGTTTAACAAATACTTTTGTTTTTTAATTAATTCATTTTAATTAATTTGTTTTCTTTTCTTTTTGTTAATAATAACACTAATAATATTTAAAACTTTTATTTTCTTAAATTAATTTTATTTTCTTCTTTTATTAATTAATCTTGTTTCATTTGATAAAATACCAAAAAAAACATTTAATTTGATTTAATTAATTTTGCTTTCTCTAAACTCTTTTTATTGATTAATAAAAGTATAAAATAATGGAGATTTTGTTTAATTAAATTTTCTTTCTTTAAAATATTTTTCCAAACATAATAAAAATACAAAAGAATAATAATAATATTTCTAATTTTTTTTAGAATAGAGTTTATTTATCTCTTTTTAATAAATACATGCATTTCATAATATTATTGGTTTCTTCATTTGTTATAGCTTTACATTGAATCGCGACAATTCGATCTGGTTGTAATACTTGATATTTGGACATTGTTATTCTTGTAAGACTCGTCCCCATTTGTAATAATTGTACCCCCATCCCCGGATACTTTTGTAATAGCTTAGACTTTCAATTTCCGCAATTTATCGCTTTCTATATACTGTATAGTAATTAGGCGTGTATGGTAAGATTCAAAATCAATCGCTAGATGACCTAATCCAAGAATAAATGACTTGAAATCAATACACTTCTCACACGTGCACCTCTAGGGTAACCTCGCTTGTTGCCTCGGAAATGCAATCATGCCCCTCGAATATGAGACATTCTAGCAAATGACCCTTCGATAAACAAAGATCGTAGTCCCTCGATGACCCTCGATATTGCCTTCGATAAAACGATCTCGTCCCTTACAAAATTGCTAGAGCGTCTCACAAGTTGCTTTCAATGATTGTATGCGATGACACGCGCCTGTCCCGTTTAACATCCAAATACAAGTTTGTTTACCAAATGCAATGGTAAAACAACACTGTCAAAAGGGTTAAAAACGTATAGGAAAGACTCTTGAGTAAAATAGGGTAGACAACTCTTAGTTACTCGATCAAAACTTGCAAAAACATCCTTGTTATTTTCAAACACACTTCACAACACAATTTCAAAACATTTTCCCAAAACAAACTTTCAAACATTGAAATATCTTTTCAAAAGACAAACACCTTTGTATATATTCAAACAAGAATTATTACAAAGGTTGCCTAGACAGGGCCTCTTTTTCAAAATCATTTTCAAAAAACCACACACAAAGCACCATTTCAAACAATTGAAAAGCAAAAGCAAGTGATCTAAACAAGTAACTAAGAGCCCATGGAAAACCATGGATGAAAAGGGTGCTAGCACCTTCCCTTTTCATAATCTACGCCCCGAACCCAAGAAAACATCTCAAAGGTCTTTCCTGTTCTTTTTGACCTTTCCTTTGGATAAAAAAAAGTCGGTGGCGACTCTTGCTAAACTGCACAATTGCGAACACAAATGCAAAACCTCAAGTCAGTTCTCCCACAGTGCCACACTTGTCTTAGAGGATATTCTAGAACTTAAATTCCTAAATAACACATTTACGTTTAGAAAAACACAAGGAAAAAGATTTGTCTGAAACTTATATATATATATATATATATATATATATATATATATATATATATATATATATATATATATATATATATATATATATATATATATATATATATATATATATATATATATATATATATATATATATATATATATATATATATATGCGTGTGTGTGTGTGTGTGTGTTTGTGTGTGTGTGTGTGTATGTGTGTGTATGTGTGTGTGTGTGTGTGTGTGTGTGTGTGTGTGTGTTTGATTTACCATCTTTCATCACACCATTATCATCAAATTGAAGCTTTTTCTAGTGTGTGTAAACCTCATTCATAGCCTTACCTCCACCTCTAGGGATCATGCCTAAACAAGGGTCAATTCCCCTTCTCTGTCCAAGGTGAAAACTTGGTTCGAGATCAACGTGATGAGGACTCACATCTGCCTCTATAGTGGGTACCAAGAGGGGATGGGCTCTTAATTTCCACTTTATGGCGTGTTATGTTTATATGTGTGCTTTCACTTTGGGGTTTTAGTTAATTACTTTAGTCAAACGTCGATGGTGTTTGTGACAACACTCCTGAGTCGTTTTGGTGGGGATTTGATTTCTTTAGTCTTACGCCTTGGGGGCTTGTGACAATATCCTTGACAAATTGCTACTTTGAGTATAACTTCCACATTTCGATGTTTTGTATTATGTCAAAATTGGGAAAAGCTAGCACTTATGCATATTAGACGGTATCCATATGTCTTGTGGCACTCCACTGCATTTGAGGTCTTAGGAATCATTAAAAATTATTTTGAAATTGATCCAAGTCATTAAAAACAAGTTTCTGCATAATTTTTTGTTGCATGTCTCGACATACTCGTTTTTCAGGTCGACACATGCAACTCAGTTTTGAAGCTTGTAGCCTTTGGAAGGCTCAGGTCGCCACATACATTGCATAGGTCGACACATACTGGAGCATTTATGAAAATGCAGAAATTCTTATTTTATGTGTCGACACATACGATTTATAGGTTGACACATTTGTTATTGTTTTAAAGCCTGTAGCCTCTGACTTGTTTCGGTTGACTCATTATTTTCTTTCAGGTCGACACATTCATCCTAAATCTTATGTATGTGTCGACACATACGATATATAGGTCGACACATACTAATTGTTTTGATCAATTTTGTAAATTTCTTTAATTCCGAATAAGTCATTTTTTCCCTAAATTTCCAAAACTATAAATACATCATTCCTGCATCATTCATAACTTGATGATACCATAAAATTAGTCTACATTTAATCTTCATCTTCAACCTTCAATCTATGCATACACACTAACATTCTATTCTAACAATCTTTTGTTGGGGTGCCGTCTAGACGAGGTTTGATAATGCTCGATTAGGTTCTTGTGTAGCCGAAGATATTGTGTTGAGATTTGTAGGAGTCTTCATCCAGAAAAACCGTGTGTTTGTCCTCCAAGATCATTGATTGATTTGAGGGTTTTCGTGCAAGAGATTCAAGAGGTAATTACGCCCAAGTGAAGTCTTTTAGATATAAAGAACGCAAGGGATCCTTTAGAGATAAATAACACAAAGGAATTAGCGAGAGAATGGATGATTACTGTTGAGATCTTGTGTTGTAATAGTTGAAATTGATGGTGCATGGAAGCTTTGGAGATAAAGAACACAAAGGAGTAGCAAGATCCATATAGTCAATTTACATCTATTGTGTCTTGGTCTTTCTCAAGATCAGAAGAGGAAAAAGAGTTAAATCAACAACAAGCATTGGGTTTATGGAGTTTCTCTTTAAAAATTCTCTTGTATCAATTTTTTTGCATATTAAGAATTATCCTAATTCCATTAGAATTAGGCGCAGACGTACCCACACGCGAGGACAAAAGTGGGGAACTGTGAAGACAAATCCTTGCATCTCTTTTTTTATTGCTTTTACTTGCTTTAATATTCATCAATCAATTTGTCAAATAGCATTGTGTTATCAATTTGATTGTAAGTAATTTTCTAAACTGTTTTTGATTTACATCAAGTGTTGATATTGCTTATAATCACTTTTGGTTATAAGTTCTATTGTGTATCAACATAACTTAAAGAAAAAATCTGAAAATTGACTTGCACACCAAGTATTTGACAAATTAATTTTGTTTGTTCTTTGAATATTTCCATTTGAAATAGCTTTACTAGTAACTTGTTATAAACGTTAAATAAGCCGTAAAGTGATTCACGCGTATTAATTCAATTATCATTCTTATTCCATATTCTATTTTGTTCTTAAGTTTGCATATCCGAGTTTCCAATAACGTTCGTAAAGATGACTTATTTTGAAAAGCTCTTCCGCTCAAACTCTTAGAAAACTAATTTTTAAAAACCAGAATTTTCAGGATTTTTAATTGGGTATCTATTCACCCCCTCCCCTATAGATACGTTGTCGTTGTCTATCAACTACCCTTTACGACCATAAGGATAAGAGATTATGTTGAAGATTTATTTATTTTTTAGTTGGAAGAAAATTATACATCATAGTACCATGTGTGTCTTACATATGAAGTAAAGTAAATTTCACCAAGCAGTGTAGCCAGTGCTTATTAGCCAATGGGGGAATTGGCAGGACACATGGTAGGAGACTTCAGATTTCATACAAAGGCTTCCCTACATTTGTCTGATTATATTAATTCGATTTTCATGTTGGGGTTTAACTCTCATTTTTATTAACTGCGTGATGAGAGAGGCTATGTTGATCTCTGTAACGCCCGTTATTCAATTAATTATTTAATTAATTATTTTTGAATTATTTGTTGTATTATGTGAGATGTTGTGAATTGTTGGTATAAGTTGCTAGATTATTACTAGTTAATTAATTAGTTGATTAATAATAGTAATAATATTAGAATTAGTATAATAATAGAATAATTGTGTTGGGCCTATTTTAATGGTTATAAGTAGAGATATGGGGGGTATTGTTAAGCCCACTAAGAATAATAGTATTGTGAGGTTATATTTAAAATAAAGAATATGGTTAGTTGAGGAGTTGTTGGAAAAATGGTCGTGAGAAGTTGCAGAGAAGAGGAATAAAGAGAAGAGGCAAAGTAAGGTTTCAGCCGGTGAGTTGTCGAGCGGCCTTCAATCCAAGGTAATGGTGGGGTTCTAACCTTATAATGGGGCTTATGATGAATATTGTGTAAGGGTTTGGTCGTGGGTATAACTGTTGTCCGTTGATTTCTGAGCCCGTTCTTGAAAGTTGCCCGTTTTTATGTTGTGGTCGTTTAGGAATTTTCTGCATGACTATCTTGTACAATTGATGAATCTGTTAGTAGGAGATATAGTTGCCACGTTGCCATGTTATTCCATGCTATTGGTCAGAAAATTAATGGTCGAAGAGAATATTGTAAGGCTGGGTTAACGTTCGTCACAGACTGGATGAAATTTGTGCAAAAATGTTAAGACGCGTCGTGCGGAGGAGCACAGGTATTTGCGTCGAGCGGCATAAGGCTGCAAGATGTGTCGAGGAGCACAGGTGCTAGGTGTCGAGTGGCACAAGGCTGCAAGGTGCGCCGAGGGGAACATGTAGTTGTGTTAAGCGGAACAAGGTTGCACGATGTGTCGAGAAGTATGGTGTGTCAGCCGGTACAGAGACATGAGGGGAAGGTACCGAGCCGCATGGTTACTGGGTCGAGGGGTACACGCCATTATTAATGTCCTTTTTGTTATTCTTGTGCACGTCGAAGGGCACATACTCACTCCTCATCCCTTAACGTTCTTGTGCAGGGTAATTAGTTATTTAATTTAGTTTAATAGTCTCAATATAATAATTAGAATTCTTAAGGTATTCTATCCCTATATGATTAAAGAATTCTAGTAAAAATAAGTTAGTAGCAAGAGAAATAATATAATTAATAAGTGACTAGCAGTATATAGTCGAATTACCCGAATAATTACGCAGGACGTCATGGTATATTTTGGTTGATACGGTGTATTGTATACTTTGCTGTAATTTAAGAATTTGCAGAATGAGGAATTTTGTTAAGATGCCTCTAATTATGTGCAATATTAAGTTGTAGGCTTATGGCCAATGTTGAATTATGTCGAGTTGTTGTTGAATATTTTATATTGTTGTTACTACATTCATATTGTTGTCGCATACATAGCATATCAAGTTGGGAGCGCATGCTCGGTAAGTTGGCCTGGGTTGGCAAATATAAAGTTGAAGGCTTATGCCTTGTTGATGCCTTTATTAATTGGCAGATTTTTAAGTTGGGAGTTTTGCTCCGTTGGTACCACATACTTGTGTTAGAACAAGATTGGTTTTGATCATATCTCAGAGTTTTGATGATAGCAATAAATTATATTTTATATAATTGATACTCTGATGTACGTATTTAACTATTTCAGATAATATTCTGACAGAAGCATCTTGATGTGTTGAGCTAAAAATAAATGAAGAAGTTCTTTGATGAAAGAACTATTTGCTTTAGCGCAAGTGCTAATGCTGATGCTGTCTCTGATAATGTTCTGACGGAAGCATCTTGATATGTTGAGCTGAATATAAATGAAGATGTTCTTTTGATGAAAGAACCATTTGCTTTAACTCAAGTGTTGATGCTGACTCTGGTAAGATAATTATTTTATTACATCTTCTAACGCGTAGTAAGTTTATGTGTAAGTTGTTTCAGAAGTTTCTTGAAAGCAAGTGTTGTTCAGAAGATATTTGAAAGCAAGTGCTGGTCAGAAGTTTCTTGAAAGAAAGTGTTGTTCAGAAGATATTTGAAAGCAAGTGTTGTTCAGAAGATCTTAGAAAGCAAGTGTTGTTCAGAAGATATTTGAAAGCAAGTGTTGTTCAGAAAATATTTGAAATCAAGCGTTGATCAAGTTCTTAGCAAGCAAAGAATTATTTAGAAGATAAGCAAGCATGTTCTGAATTCAAGACGTGAAGCCAAGTTCTGAAAGAATGCAAAATCTAACAAGTCTTGTCAAGCTTCAGGAAACATGTTCTTACATAGTGTCATTTGCTCATTTAATGCAAAGACGGCTACGTGCACTCAAGTGTCTACGCTAGTGCATTGGAAAATGGAATAGTGAAAGGAAACACACAAACATTTAATGCTCTCCATTTGAAGGTGTGATACGGTGGGAGAACTGACTTGAGTTTTTGCGTTTATTTTCGCAAATGTTTCAGTTGAGCAAGAGTCGCCACCGACTTTTTATTTTATCCTAAGGAAAGGTCAAAAAGCACAGTAAAAACCTTTGAGATGTTTTCTTGGATTCGGGGAGTAGATTATAGAAAGGGAAGGTGTGATCGGTGGATCTGGAACTGACTGTTTAACGCTGGTTCGCGAAATGTCGCGGAAGCAAGAGTCGCCACCGTCTTTTATTTTCTCCAAATGGAAAGGACAAAAGCACAGAAAAATTCCTTATAGAGATTGCTCTCGGTTCGGGAGGTAGATTATAGAAAGGGAAGGTGTTAGCACCCTTTCTATCCATGGTTATCCATGGGCTCTTAGATACTTGCTCATTTGTGTTTTCAAAAAAATGGTTTGTTTGCTTTTCAACTGTGGGTTTTAAAAAGTTTCTTTGAAAATTTCAGTTCGACTCTTGTATCGGTCCTCAAGAGTGTTTGAAAAATTGCTTTCGAAAGCTTTTTGAAAAGGTGTCGGTGTGAAAAGTATTTTTGATTTGTTTTTGAAATTAGAGCAAGTATCTAGAGTCGTCTACCTACCCTAAGGAATTCGTCTGTGTAAATGTCCTTAAAGTAGTGCCATCCCACCATTGAGAGGTAGGTAGCACCACCATTGGAGGTGTTCGGGTCAATTCGAGGTTCGGGACATGGTGATCACCGGAGCAATAGGAAGATACCTTAGAAGCTACCCTCATGCCAGGTTCCCGGATCATGAGGACTTACTAAGACATCCTCTACTCGACGATCACCTTTCGAGGGGCAAGGCAACAGTGAAGCGTACCCTAGGGGTGGTGTGTGATTTGTGTGTCGTTTTCAGATATTTTGTCTTGTTCATGTCATGGGTGATCTACGCTTTTGTTTTTTATTTTAACATTCATTCTTGCATGCAAATTTATTAACAGTTCAAAAAAAGTGCGGAATTTAAAAGTTCTACGCTATTACAAAGGCGCGGGTCCACATCGCCAAGTTAAATCCAGGACCCGATTTGACATAAAATAAAGATGCGAGAAATATAAATGTTTAATTTACACGGCTTTGGGAGAATTACACAAATATTATAAGAACGGAAATAAAAAAATGCGAAGAGAATTAAAATCGAAAACGAGGGCGTTGGACCCTTTTTAATGAAATTAAATTACGATTTAACGAATTAATTAAATTAAAATAAAAAGAAAAGATTTTTTGAGTTTTTTGGTATTTATGGAATTTTAATGAGAAAAATTAAATTGGAATTAAAACCTAGTTCTAGCTATTTTTAATTTATTAAAAAAACATGTTAAAGTTAAACCTAAAATTAACCTAATTAATTAATGGCAAGTTTTATTTACAAAAATAATATTTAATAATTAATTATGATGAGAGAAAAAAGAAAAAGAATAAAAAAATACTTAAAATCCTAATTCTACACTTTTTTTAATTTATTAAGAAAAATATTTGAATTAAACCTAAATTTAAAAAGCTAAATTAATTAATGAGATTTATTTACAAAAAAAGTTTAAATGAAATATATTTATATTTTGGGATTTTCTAATTTTTTTTATTATTTTTATATGAAATCAATTTTTATTGAATTAAAAAGAAAATAAGTGAATTAAGACAAATAATAAAGAAAAATATAAAAAAGAAAAGAGAAAGAAATACAATACAAGGGGGGTTCTGACCCCAATCAGGAGGTGTTGTAGCAATCAGGCCCATTTGTTTTAAGGCCTTGTCTGACTTTTCTGGAAGCGTGCGTGTGCATTGACCAATGTCCATGGTGTTCATCAGATCTGGGCCTTTAGATTAAGATTATGGGACAAGTGGCGTGCCTGGATTGTGGAGGTACAGTGGGTGCTTGGAAGCGAGCTACATAGGAACGTGGTTAGAAGAAAAATATGGAAATAAGAAGGGGGACCTGGGATCAAACCCAGGTCCTGTTGCTTACCAAATCACGTGCCTGCCAACTGAGCTACCAACGCACTTTGTATATAATATAGAACATGAATAAAATATTGCAAAACAAATGGTAAATGGTTAATTCCGCGCGAAATTCAAACGAGCCACTCGTTGGCCTACACATCATCATCTTCTCCGATTATCCCTGAAACAGAAAAAGATTAGCGGGGGTTTTAAACCCCCCCAAAATGCAAGCTTTTCAAAAATAGCGATTAGCCCATCTTGCTATATAAATTAGGCGCGATTAGTGGGTTAAGTTCGTCCAAGCATCCTGATTCTGGCCATGGCACTGGAATGTTCTAATTTTACAGTATACAAAAATGCCCAATTTGAAGCTTGAGGAACCCTAGCGAGCTTCAATGGCAAAATCGCGTACGATGCTTAAAAACTCAATTAAAACATGTGGTTAGTTTTAGAATGATCCAATGAACACAAATCCAACATTAAAAAGTACAAATAATGCATGAATCATGATACAAGAATACAAAAAAAAGCATGAACAGAACGAGGTTGTTCTACCAATTCTTTGCGTTAGAGATGATGGTTTTGATCAGTATACGTCCCTAGAAGCCTCAGGAATGCAATGGAGTTAATATTTTTCCTTGAAACTCCTTGCAATCGTGTTTTCAGTATTCACTTTTTCCACAAAAATTTCAATGTTTTTCTTCAGCTTTGGGCGCAGCTTAGAGGTCTCTTGGCATTAGGGTTTTGATCAGTCTTATATGAGGATGGATTAGGGTTGAGTTTTTGATCCAAAGAATCCTTGCATTGATGGAATGGATATTTGATTTTCATGCATAATTTCCAAATCTTTTCCATGCATATTTGATACCAATTATGTCCCAATCACCTTGATTCTTTCCATATCAGATAATGCACGAAATTTTGAAGATATTTCATGCATAAAAAGATTTGAAAAGCTTGCTTTGGTATTTTTCACATATTTTATTTTATTAAATGAATTAATAGCAATTTAAAATTCAAATAAATAAATAAAAATGATGAATAAGCTCCCTTTGGGACAAATGATCGTGCACATGCTTTGGATGATGAATCTTGGAAGAAAATGTGTCCCATTAGCAATTTTAAGACATTTGAAGCAAAGTTGACTTTTCAAAATACCCAAAAATTTCCCAACCTCCACAAGGCATATCTTGCTCAATTTTTAAGCTTTGATCATGTTCTTGGACATTTTGGAAAGGTATTGAAGTCATCTAACCAATTCCTTTTGTCCCATGTAATTTTGATTTACCAATCTCAAGTTATGGCCTTTGACTTAAAGTCCCTTTTTGTTGACTTTTGAAAATGACCTATAATGTTGAAATTGATAACTTTTTGTGAGAGCATTTCTTGGACTTGAAGTGTGAAGAGGAGTTGTAGGAAATGTCTTTCTCTTAAAAATGAGCTTTGGATGGAATTTTTCTGATAAACCATGTGGAAGTTATGCCTTGGTCAAGTTACGGTTGACTTTTTCAACTGTCCAAATATGGAAACTTTTGCATCTTGAGACTTTTTGAGCCATACTTCGAGAATCATGATCAAGCATTGATCAAATGATGTTTGTGGCTTCAAAATGAGATGTTGATCAAAAATTTGAACTTTTGACTGTCAAATGACCATTTTGCCCCTGCAGTTGACTGTAGGGCAATTAGGGTTTTTGACTGTGCAATTTTGTGTTGTAAGTCTTGAAACTTGGCATGAAGATGCTTGACCATGTTTATAGGCATGTGGGACCTGATTAGACCCTTGGAAACTTCAACTTCTTTGTCAGAACGAAAACCCTAGTTTTTGACTGTTAGGAGGCCTTTGAACTGTGCAACCCTTGGGGAGATTTTGAAGCATGCTCTTTGCAAATCTTGAATAATATGGGAGGGCAAATTTTGTGGCACAACAGTTTCCCCTGTTCAATCTTCTTAGACCTGAGGATGCAGATTGGCTGACGTGCCTTTCGTAATCCGAAGGTGGAAGATGATTGAACACTAGAGTGCCCAGAAATTTGCGCTCACATAGTAGTATGATATGGGGAATGGGCTTACAGATGCCATTTGGAGATTGATGGATAGGATGATGGGCTTACAGATGCCATGCTAAGAAGTGATGGATAGGTGGATGGGCTTATAGATGCCATCTGGATGTTGATCGCGTCAGAGATTCCTTAGCGAGAGCTTGCATACCTGCAAAAGAAAATGATTACCTGACCTGTTATAGGAGCTGGTCTTCAGATTCTTTGTATAGATGTGTCCTGACTGGTTACAGGAGCTGGATCTGGATCTTAAAAAATGTGATGAATGAACCAGGGATGGTTACTACCTCAACAGGAACGGTGAGAGAACCTTGGACGATTACTACCTCAACAGGAACGCTGAGAGAATCTTGGGCGACTTCAACCTCAACAGTAACGCTGAGAGAATCTTGGGCGACTTCTACCTCAACAGTAACGCTGAGAGAATCTTGGGCGACTTCTACCTCAACAGTAACGCTGAGAGAATCTTGGGCTACTTCTACCTCAACAGTAACGCTGAGAGAATCTTGGGCGACTTCTACCTCAACAGTAACGCTGAGAGAATCTTGGATATCTTCTACTGAGTCTTTATCAGGAAAATCTGTTAGGGGTCGATTTAGCTGGACTAGAGAAGGCCTTTGACTGGATAAGAAACAGGAAAATCTTAGGGTCGATTTAACTGAACCGGTCTAGGTCTTGAAATCTTCAACTGGATAAGAAACAGGGAGATCTTAGGGTCGATCTGACTGAACCAGAGAAGGCCTTTGACTGGATAAGAAACAGTAAAATCTTAGGGTCGATTTAACTGAATCGGTCTAGGTCTTGAAATGTCTTCAACTGGATAAGAAACAGGGAGATCTTAGGGTCGATCTGACTGAACCAGAGAAGGCCTTTGACTGGATAAGAAACAGAAAAATCTTAGGGTCGATTTAACTGAACCGGTCTAGGTCTTGAAATGTCTTCAACTGGATAAGAAACAGGGAGATCTTAGGGTCGATCTGACTGAACCAGAGAAGGCCTTTGACTGGATAAGAAACAGAAAAATCTTAGGGTCGATTTAACTGAACCGGTCTAGGTCTTGAAATGTCTTCAACTGGATAAGAAACAGGGAGATCTTAGGGTCGATCTGACTGAACCAGAGAAGGCCTTTGACTGGATAAGAAACAGTAAAATCTTAGGGTCGATTTAGCTGAACCAGACTAAAGTATTGAACATAGCTGAGAACTTAACTGAATCTTTTCCTGAAAGGTAAAGGTCAGTCATATGCAAGGCATGATGTGAATCAAGCGATGATGTTCTCAACATAAATGAGATTTGTAAGATATGATGCGTATATGCATGCTATAATGTATGAAAATGTGATGTTTATGAATGTATGTTTGTCGTCTAGGAAAGTAAATCCTTGACGGATGCCGGGAAGTCATATCCTAGGCTGATGTTAAAGAATAAATCTTTGCTTCCGCTGGGGATGATAGTTGCAAGAATACCGGTAGGAGAAGATAACTCCATTGGGGAATAAACTTGGCGAATAAATTACTCTGCGGGGAAAAAAGTACTCTAGCGATCTTGCTGGGGAGCAATACTCTGTGGGAGAGAGGTACTTGCTGAAATGTTGATGGTAATTTTGCTGGGGATACCCTTGTTGTGTTGGAAGTGTTAATAGACTTCGCTGGGGATAAGAAGACTTCGTCGAGGACGATCTTTCCGTGGCTTTTGGCTGAGGATAACCCAGTTATATCCTGGTAGGAAAATAACTCTTTGAATAAAGCCGGGAGACGCGTTCGTGCTCTGCAGGGATAAGCTTCCAGAATCTACTGGGGATAAGCTTACTGCTTGGGGAGGTGGATTCCAACTTTCCTGGGGAAACTGGATTGGACTTTCCTGGGGAAGTCTTGAGCTGTATCGAGGGAGTGACTCCATTGAATGTTGGATATACCGCCGGGGAACAATCTTTAGACCAAGATTGTCGGGGATGCTTGTTAAGAATGCATATATACTGCTGGGGAATGTTGAGCTCTGCGGGAGGATACCCAACTTTCTTAAGGTTTGATTGTAACTTTGCTCGGGGAGAGTGCACTGACTTGCTGGCTCACTCTCTGGGGAACTAAGACATCTGGTTATGTTCTTCAGCTGAACCTACCTTGATACCTTGGAGGACAGAATAATTAGATTGCTTAGACAACTCTTTATTGCCCATGTTTCTAATGTTACCTGTAATTAATCCTTTGTTTCGTATGCAAATATTCATGAGTTGGCAATCTATTGTCAATGCATATATCACAAATTGAACCTTGGACGTTCTTCGCAAAACAAAACAGAAAAGGAAAAACAATTGGCAATTTTAACTGAAAAGTATATTTGTATTGATTTTTTGAATTTGCCTGTAAAATAGGCGTTTATGTACAAGAGGCTGACGTCCTAGTAAGAGAACGCCGCCGAACAAAAGAGTTTATACAATTTGTACAAAGGAAAATAAAACAGCTGTGTGAAATGAATGATCCACTGGGTTTCAACTCTGCTATCGCCTTTATATCTCCGAGCGTCTCATCACTTGATGACCTTAGTTGAAGATGAAGCTGACTGATCGATGCCGTCTGAACTTGATGTAGATACCGGATTCTGGATGCAAGGTGATCCAATGAGACATAGTATTACGCTTTATCCCTAACTTTTGCCTGGACCGCCCTTTCGGGTTTTCAGTCCACCGGGATACCCATTTTTGCCCAAGTCGCCTTTTCAGGTTTTCGACTTGCCGGGTGTACAGATTTTTCATTTCATCCCTTCATTTTGCCCGAACCCTTTTGGTTCGCCGGGAAGCCCTAATTTTTGCCTAGGTATGTCAACCTAGCGGGTATTTTTTTCATGCGTAGTATCTTTTTACTATGTCTGCATTGGCGGGGTGAGGAAGGTCGTCACCATCCATGTTGGTTAGAATCATGGCTCCTCCTGAGAACACATGTTTAACCAAAAATGACCCTTCGTATGTAAGGGTCCATTTGCCCCTTGGATCACTCTGAGGAAGGATGATTCGCTTGATTACCAGATCCCCCACTTGATATTCTTGTGATCTGACCTTTTTGTTAAATGCCCTGATCATCCGTTTCTGATACGTCTGACCATGACAAATAGCAGCAAGCCTCTTTTCATCAATAAGGTTTAACTGATCAAGTCGTGTCTGGATCCAATCATCTTCGTTCAGATTTGCATCCTTCATTATCCGGAGAGAGGGTATCTGCACTTCGATTGGTAAGACTGCCTCCATACCGTAGACCAAGGAGAAAGGAGTTGCCTTGGTTGACGTCCTGGCTGAGGTGCGGTACCCATGTAGAGCGAACGGTAACATCTCGTGCCAATCTTTATAAGTCACTGCCATCTTCTACACGATTTTCTTGATATTCTTATTTGCTGCTTCTACAGCCCCATTCATCTTCGGCCGATAAGGAGAAGAGTTGTGGTGCTGTATCTTAAACTGCTCGCAGAGCTCAGTGATCATCTTGTTATTGAGATTGGTACCGTTGTATGTGATGATCCTTTCTGGGACGCCGTATCGACAGATCAAATTATGCTGAATGAACCGTGCCACAACGGTCTTGGTTACCGTAGCGTAAGAAGCTGCTTCGACCCACTTCGTGAAATAATCAATCGCTACCAGGATGAAGCGATGCCCATTGGATGCCGTAGGTTTAATCTCACCGATCATATCTATGCCCCACATTGCAAACGGCCAAGGCGCAGTCAAAACATTTAGAGGAACTGGAGGAACATGCACCTTGTCTGCATAAATCTGGCATTTATGGCATGTCCGGGAGTGTTGGTAACAGTCAACTTCCATTGTGGACCAGAAATACCCTGCCCGAAGGATCTTCTTTGCCATAGTGTGTCCACTGGAATGTGTACCAAAGGTCCCTTCATGTAGCTCTTCCATGATCCTTTCTGCTTCTGTCTTATCCATACAACGCAGTAAGGTCGAATCATGGTTTCGCTTATACAGGATGTCGTTGCTAAGGAAGAACTTCGCTGCGAACCTTCTCAGAAACTTTTTATCATTGACAGACACACCTTCAGGGTATTCCTGAGCTTCCAGGTATCTCTTCACCTCATGGTACCAAGGCTTCTCAGTTACCAACTCAGTCTCGAGATCGTAACAGTATGCCGGTTCGTCCAGTTTCCAGATGATAATCCGGGGAGCCTCATTGTCCCATTTGACCTTGAACATGGAAGACATCGTAGCTAACGCATCCGCCAACTGATTCTCCTCTCTTGGAAAGTGTTCAAAGGTTATCTCTGTGAAGTGAGGGATCAATGTCAACACACATTCTCTGTAAGGAATAAGATTCGGATGTTTCGTATCCCACTCTCCTTTGATCTGATTGATCACAAGAGCGGAATCTCCGAAGACACTCAGAAACTTGATCCTTAAGTCGATCGCAGCTTGGAGACCCATGATGCACGCCTCATATTCTGACATGTTGTTGGTACAGTTGAAACATAGACGGGCAGTGAGTGGAGTATGAGTGCCTTGAGGGGATATGATTACAGCGCCGATACCGTTACCCAAAGCATTAGAGGCTCCGTCAAAGTGCATAGACCATCGGGATCCTTCCTCAGGTCCTTCATCCGGTCCAGGTACTTCACAATCAGTCACAATCATGATGCTCTCGTTTGGAACCTCGAAGTTCATTGACTGATAGTCGTCTACTGCCTGATGTGCCAAGTGGTCTGCCAATACACTTCCCTTGATAGCTTTTTGAGTCGTGTACTGGATGTCGTATTCTGTCAAGATCATCTGCCATCTTGCTATTCTCCCAGACAGAGCAGGCTTTTCAAATATGTACTTTATAGGATCCATCTTTGAGATTAACAAGGTAGTGTGAGTCAGCATATACTGTCTCAGCCGGCGAGCAGCCCATACCAAAGCGCAGCAAGTTTTCTCAAGCAGTGAGTATCGGGTCTCACAGTCGGTAAACTTTTTGCTAAGGTAATAAATGGCATGCTCTTTTCGGCCAGACTCGTCATGCTGCCCCAGCACACACCCCATTGAGTTGTCAAGTACTGTTAGGTATAATATCGGAGGTCTCCCTTCAACCGGTGGCATAAGAATGGGTGGTTCTTGGAGATACTCTTTGATTCTGTCAAAAGCAGCCTGACATTCATCATTCCAACGTACTACCTGATCTTTCTTCAACAGCTTGAAGATTGGTTCACAAGTAGCAGTTAGGTGCGAGATGAACCGAGCAATGTAATTCAGGCGTCCTAAAAAGCCTCTGACCTCTTTTTCTGTCTTAGGAACCGACATCTCTTGAATAGCTTTAACCTTGGCAGGGTCCACCTGAATACCCTTATCACTTACAACAAAGCCTAGCAACTTTCCAGATCTTACCCCGAAGGTGCACTTGTTCGGGTTCAACCTCAGCTTGTACAACTTCAGACGGTCAAACAACTTCTGCAGATGATCTAGGTGCTCTTCCTCAGTCTGGGACCTTGCAATCATGTCGTCAACATACACTTCTATCTCATGATGGATCATGTCATGAAATAAAGCAACCATGGCACGTTGGTAGGTTTCCCCAGCGTTCTTTAGTCCAAAAGGCATGACTTTGTAGCAGAAGGTGCCCCACTGAGTAACAAATGTAGTCTTTTCCATGTCTTCAGGGGCCATCTTGATCTGATTGTAACCTGAAAAACCATCCATGAAAGAGAACACCTTATGCTGAGTTGTATTGTCAACGAGGACATCAATGTGAGGTAGGGGGAAGTCATCTTTGGGGCTGGCCCTGTTCAGATCCCTGTAGTCGACACACATTCTGACCTTACCGTCCTTCTTTGGTACCGGAACCACATTAGCAACCCACTGAGGGTAAGAAGTCACCGCAAGAAAACCGGCGTCAAACTGTTTCATAACCTCGGCTTTAATCTTCTCAGACATCTCTGGACGCATACGGCAGACCTTTTGCTTAACCGGAGGGCAGTCTTCCTTGGTGGGCAAGTGATGGACCACAATGTCGGTATCCAACCCAGGCATGTCTTCGTATGACCAAGCAAAGATCTCCATATAATCATGTAGCATCTGAGTCAACCGTTGCTTCACGCTGAGCTCTAGGTTGGCACCAATCTTTACCTCCTTTCTGTCTGTATCAGTACCCAGATTTATTGTTTCCACTGGCTCCTCATGTGGTTGAATTGCCCTCTCTTCCTGAAGTAACAGTCTTGCAAGCTCGCCAGGCACTTTGCAATCATCTTCACCTTCGTCTTCGGCTAAGTTGATCGGATTTTCGAAGTCATAACTGGCAGTAGCAGAGTCATTACCAGTGAGATCCAGAGTGGATTGAAACCTGTATGAGTGAGTGTGTGTAAATACAGCTGTTTTGCAATATATAAAGAAAGGAAAGAAAGAAAAGGAGCGTAAGATTTGAAATGCGAGAAAACGTCCAAGATCTTTATTCATGATATATGAAATGACAATTTATATGCCCTCACAAATGAAGCCAACGGTGCCCCGGGTAAGACACCGGGCCATAGAGTTTTAATTGTTTATTACAAATAACAAAACAAAGAAGTTTATTACTGCGTAACAAAAGTAACAGGAGTATGATCTTTAGCAATCCAATTGGTCAATCCGCCATCAGTTGTCGGGTAGATCCAGCTATCGAACTCAGCTTCATCCACTTCATTTCCTCCCCAACAGCATTCACCCCTGGATTGGTAATGAGCACAAGAGGTCTTCTGGTCTTTGCCTTCCGCATAGCTTTCTGGCCCTCTGCAGTAAAACCCAGTCCGAACTTGTCAGTTTTCTGTGTAAAATCAGGGAGCCTGCCCCAGTTAGCACATTCACCTTTCTGAATCACAGCCCGGGCGTCCTTTAGGGAAGCCATCTTCAAAGGAACATCCTCTTCGACCACTGTTTCTGTTGCTGCTAAAGTTGGAGGTACCTCTTCGAAATGCTGAAAGGGGGTTTCAATAAACTCCCCGTCCATCTCAATATACCTGAAGGAATTCAAATGGCTCACCATATACTCCTCCTCTCCCTGCACAGTGACGATCTTTCCTCTGACAGGGTATTTTAGCTTCTGGTGCAAGGTAGAGGTCACTGCCCCAGCTTTGTGGATCCAAGGTCGACCCAGTAGACAAGAATACGATGGACGGATATCCATCACATAGAAAGTAGAGTCGAATACTTGAGAACCCACACGGATAGGAATGACCACCTCTCCATGGACCATCCTCTTGGAGCCGTCGAAGGCTCTGACGATGATGTTGCTAGGTTTCAGCTCCAGGCCCTCACAATCCAAACGGTCTAAGGCCTTCTTGGGTAGCACATTTAGGGAAGAACCAGTGTCCACCAACACGTGCGCAAGAGTAGTGCCCCTGCATTCAATAGAGACATGCAGGGCATCATTGTGGTCTCTTCCCTTAGCAGTAAGGTCAGCATCCGAGAAACCCAAACCATTGTCCGCTGTCAGATTTGCTACGCAATCAGTGAACTGGACTGCAGATGTTTCCTGTGGCACATGGGCCGTCTTGAGAAATGAAATTAAGGCCTTATCATGGGCCTCTGAGCACAGTAGCAAGGAGAGCATGGAGATTTTGGAGGGCGTATGCCCCAGCTGCTCGACAACATTAAAGTGACTCTTCTTGATTATTTTCAGGATTTCCTCCATCTCTTGTTGGGAGGCCTCAACAGTTACAGATCTTGGTGCCTCCATCCGGGCATGCTCATCTTCAATCCCTTTGCCCCGAGCATTAGATGACTCGGCAGCAGGGGAAACAACTTGATCAGAAATAGGAACAGGTACACTTGTAGGTGTTATAGTGAGGGGTCTTCGAACAGCGGGTGGTGCAATGTCAAGCGAGAAGAGCCTGCCACTGCGGGTAACCTTTGCTGGACCAGTGATATTGCTGATACTGGTGCCAGTGTTGAACTCTTGCTTAATTCCATTCACATACACATCTGCCCCATAGTGCCAGGGGACAGCTTTATCAGATTCGTAGGGGAGAGGCACCGGAACAGTAATAACAACAGGTGTGACAGTCATGATTTGAACAGGCTTCCTTGGGAGAGCCCTGATTGGATTATTAAAGATTGTAACAACAGAAACTTCTTCTACCGGAACAAACTGAACGACGGACTTCTTAAACAGAATCTCTTTGCTGTCCATTAGGCTTTGGATGCCCAACTTCAGCAAAGGACAACCAGATAGGGAAACAGCACAGAAAAGGCAACCTTCACTACAACCCGGAAATAAACCGGCCAGCAGTAGGTTCCTTTTGACAGTCTTCAAAGGAGTAGCTACATCATCCACAGAAACGGCGTATACATCTTCATCAATGGCATTCACTCCATGCTGGGGCATAGGAGCAGTCACCACATTTGGCCTCTCAGGCGCTTCAAACTGTATCTCTTTTGCGTCTATAAGGTCTTGCACCTTATTCCTTAAGGCCCAACAGTCGTCAGTGGAATGCCCCGGGCTATCGGAGTGATAAGCACAGCGGGCATTTGGATTGTATTTGGGAGAAGCCGTATTCACAACTTTCGGAGCCTCTCTAACAGTCACTAGGTTGGTGGACAACAACTGTGGCAAGATTTGTGATAGAGTCATACTCAAACGGGTGAACTCTCTTCTAGGTCTTTCAGCCCTCTGAGGATTGGTTTGCCGAGGAGCGGCAGCAGGCTTGGCAATCATCACCGCGTTGACAGATTGGCGGCGTTCAGGTTTCTCTTGTCTTCTAGACCCATATACAGCACTGGCCTCCTTTTTAAAGGGCTTCTTCTCAGAACTTGACGATGCCCCCTTCTGAATTTTACCAGACTTCATCCCTGCCTCTATTCTCTCTCCAGTCAGAATAAGATCAGTAAACCCTGCAGATGAGTTACCGATAAGATGGTTGAAAAATGGCCCAGATAGGGTCCCCAAGAACATATCTACCAACTCCCGGTCAGTCAACGGAGGCTGCACCCTGCCAGCCAGATCCCTCCACTTTTGTGCGTACTCCTTAAAACCTTCACTTGACCCTAGCGACATACCCTGGAGTTGGGTACGTGTAGGGGCAAGGTCGGCATTATATTGATACTGCTTATAGAAAGCAGTAGCCAACTCCTCCCAGTTACGAACCTTGGTCCCATCCAGCTGATAGAACCATTCGAGATGAGTCCCTGAAAGACTCTCCTGGAAGAAGTGGATCCACAAGTTTTTGTCCACTGAGTACGGTTGAATCTTTCGCACGTAGGATCTGAGGTGTAGCTTGGGACAAGACGCCCCGTCATACTTGGTAAAGGATGGTGCTTTGAACTTATGAGGAATAATCACACCAGTAGACAAACCCAAGTCTCCGAAATCCAGCCCGGGCACTTGTTGTATCTCCATTGCATTCAGTCTGTCCTCCAACTGCTTGTACCGGTCTTCAGCCGGAGGATACTGTTCCTCATCAAAATCAGTCTCGTTGTCGGAGACTACCGGACTAGGACCTTTTCCCCCTTGGGGACTGCTCTTGCCTATAGAAGAACCAGCCTCTTCATTCTGCAGAGTGTTGCCAAACCTTCGGCCTGTGTTGAAAAGAACAGTTCTCTTTTTCTTCTTCTTCTCCTTCTTCAGGAGCAGAGCCTTCAGCTCTTCTTGGCCCTGAGCCAAACCCATGATTAGTTCCTGAAATTGCGCATTCTGCGCCTGAAGAGCCTTGATGGACATCTCGGTTGTTGATGAGTCAGGATTCATGATGCTGAAATAAACAGCGAAGAACAGTAAGCAACCTGAAAAGAAGAAAACCTGTTATGCACATGATGAATGATATGTGTTTATGCAATGCATTCAAGGGTTCGAAAGTTCAAATTTGTTGTAGACAAAAAGGAACACACGTTATCATTAAGGAAATAATTGTTCAGTACATTAAGGCCTCGTGGGCACAAATTACAAAGCAAATCAATCCCAAAAGACACTACGCATCCTCTTTGGAGCTATGTAGGTGTTGAGATTCCTCTCCTCATGCAATAGGCGGGTGAGCTCCAGGACCTTCTTTTGACTAGCATGTAGACTGGTCTCAAGAGAATTCCGTTCTTCCTTAAGCTGGATCCAGCTCTTCTGCATCTCTTCCCAAGACGTGGGCATGTCAGGATGCTGAATGATGTAGGACACTTCTCCTTCCAAGACTGGCTCTTTGATTACTGGGAGCATATGAGGATAAGGCATTACTAACTTCTGGGAGCGGGCGCGTACCCACTTGAGATAAGGTTCCAACGGGATGGAGTTTATGTGCCCCAGTGTCTTACTGTCTATCCTACTTGGCATCCTCCAAGCTCTAATAAATCTCTGGCGAAGTCCTTGTGCATCGTTGTCGAAGTCAAAAACTATGTCAGGAATTAACATGTCATGAGGGCCGTCCCTCCGAGCATAACCAAACTGTCTCCAAGCCAGGCATGGGCTGTAAGTAATACCTCCTCTGATTCCAAGTAAAGGAACATTAGGGTACTCCCCGCAATGATCAATGATAGTGACATCCTCTCTGGACCGAGGGCACCAATGTATATCTGCATGTGTAAGAGTCATCAATCGTTGTGACCATCTCAAACCCCGCTCGTTCTTCAAAGCTGATTGTGGAAGGTGCGAAATAAACCACCTTCCCAGGAGAGGAGTGCAACACATAAGGACACCTCTTTTTCTCATGGTTCGAGTGTAACATGAGTGAAGGATGTCCCCCAGCAACGTAGGTATAGGATTCCTGGACATGAAGATCTGGACAACACTGATATCTATAAGCTGATCTGGGTTAGGGAACAACACCAAACCATAGACAAGGAGGGCCACAACTTCTTCAAAAGCTTGTAAGTCAAGGGAGTTCCAACATTCATGGGCCTTTTCAAACAGAAACCTGGCTAAGAACCCTTTGATACCACTTCTAACTTCCCAATGTCCCTTAAGGTTAGATGATTGTAGGTGTAAGGCTTTAGCAATCTCTTCAAGCTTGGGTTCCTTTTCCGTACCGTTGTAGGGTAGTTGATCAAGGATAGGGATCTTCAGGAGCCGGGAGAACTCCTCCAATGTAGGTACCAGCTGATAATCCAAGAAGGTGAAACAGTGATGCAGAGGGTCAAAGAACTGGAACAGGACCTTTATCATATCTTCCTCAATGTTGGTATTGACCAAGCTGATGAGTCTTCCATGTCTTTCACTGAATGAAGAACTCTCGGGGATCCTGGATATAAGCTCCTTAAGCTGAGGAGGAATCCTTACAAGGCTGATTTGAATTGTCTTTCTGCGAACAGTTTCCATGTCCTACAAAACAAGAACAAATATGAAGATTCGAACCCCTGAAATGGTTAGTCAATGCATATGATGCAGGATGATGTCATGATGCTATGATTAAACACACCACAGATATTTATAAAGACAAACATGTAAGGCACCCAAGTCATACAAGGCAAGCCCTTAGGGTTTAGGCCAGCACGGGGTCTGGGTAGTACCCTCTTGAAGTTGGTGGGTTCAACCTATCCTATTAGAAGTAACCGGGTTCTAAGGGTCCCAATATCACGGGATTGCTTTCATTGTTCATCGTTTCGATTTAGCCACTGAACTGGCGACCGAAATATTCCAGGAAAGCAACCCTCAATTGAGTGTAGTATCGAGTATCAACCAACCTCGGACTGCACCAAAGTCAGTTATCTCACTACCCTAAAGAGGCCAAGATAGTTCAATTAATGTTCCTAAGGTCTGTTGATGCTTCACGACACCACGCGGAGGCCCCGTACTCTCCTTGACTGAACTCAAGGGTTACCGGTACACACCAAAGTGCCACATCAACGTAGCAGACTGTTTCAACCATGTCGGTATACCCCGCACAGTTCCCTCACAGTCTTGTTGCTACTTTCTAAGAAGGTATCCCCCAGATCCGGGTTAGAATCTATAGAACTCCCAAGACGGTCCCACAATTTAAAGCAAGCAAATTAATACAATTGAAAACACAGTTATGAACTAACCCTAAGGTACACCTCACTTTATAAAGATATCCCCAGCAGAGTCGCCAGTTCTGTGATCGGTGGATCTGGAACTGACTGTTTAACGCTGGTTCGCGAAATGTCGCGGAAGCAAGAGTCGCCACCGTCTTTTATTTTCTCCAAATGGAAAGGACAAAAGCACAGAAAAATTCCTTATAGAGATTGCTCTCGGTTCGGGAGGTAGATTATAGAAAGGGAAGGTGTTAGCACCCTTTCTATCCATGGTTATCCATGGGCTCTTAGATACTTGCTCATTTGTGTTTTCAAAAAAATGGGTTGTTTGCTTTTCAACTGTGGGTTTTAAAAAGTTTCTTTGAAAATTTCAGTTCGACTCTTGTATCGGTCCTCAAGAGTGTTTGAAAAATTGCCTTCGAAAGCTTTTTGAAAAGGTGTCGGTGTGAAAAGTATTTTTGATTTGTTTTTGAAATTAGAGCAAGTATCTAGAGTCGTCTACCTACCCTAAGGAATTCGTCTGTGTAAATGTCCTTAAAGTAGTGCCATCCCACCATTGAGAGGTAGGTAGCACCACCATTAGAGGTGTTCGGGTCAATTCGAGGTTCGGGACATGGTGATCACCGGAGCAATAGGAAGATACCTTAGAAGCTACCCTCATGCCAGGTTCCCGGATCATGAGGACTTACTAAGACATCCTCTACTCGACGATCACCTTTCGAGGGGCAAGGCAACAGTGAAGCGTACCCTAGGGGTGGTGTGTGATTTGTGTGTCGTTTTCAGATATTTTGTCTTGTTCATGTCATGGGTGATCTACGCTTTTGTTTTTATTTTAACATTCATTCTTGCATGCAAATTTATTAACAGTTCAAAAAAAGTGCGGAATTTAAAAGTTCTACGCTATTACAAAGGCGCGGGTCCACATCGCCAAGTTAAATCCAGGACCCGATTTGACATAAAATAAAGATGCGAGAAATATAAATGTTTAATTTACACGGCTTTGGGAGAATTACACAAATATTATAAGAACGGAAATAAAAAAATGCGAAGAGAATTAAAATCGAAAACGAGGGCGTTGGACCCTTTTTAATGAAATTAAATTACGATTTAACGAATTAATTAAATTAAAATAAAAAGAAAAGATTTTTTGAGTTTTTTGGTATTTATGGAATTTTAATGAGAAAAATTAAATTGGAATTAAAACCTAGTTCTTGCTATTTTTAATTTATTAAAAAAACATGTTAAAGTTAAACCTAAAATTAACCTAATTAATTAATGGCAAGTTTTATTTACAAAAATAATATTTAATAATTAATTATGATGAGAGAAAAAAGAAAAAGAATAAAAAAATACTTAAAATCCTAATTCTACACTTTTTTTAATTTATTAAGAAAAATATTTGAATTAAACCTAAATTTAAAAAGCTAAATTAATTAATGAGATTTATTTACAAAAAAAGTTTAAATGAAATATATTTATATTTTGGGATTTTCTGATTTTTTTATTATTTTTATATGAAATCAATTTTTATTGAATTAAAAAGAAAATAAGTGAATTAAGACAAATAATAAAGAAAAATATAAAAAAGAAAAGAGAAAGAAATACAATACAAGGGGGGTTCTGACCCCAATCAGGAGGTGTTGTAGCAATCAGGCCCATTTGTTTTAAGGCCTTGTCTGACTTTTCTGGAAGCGTGCGTGTGCATTGACCAATGTCCATGGTGTTCATCAGATCTGGGCCTTTAGATTAAGATTATGGGACAAGTGGCGTGCCTGGATTGTGGACGTACAGTGGGTGCTTGGAAGCGAGCTACACAGGAACGTGGTTAGAATAAAAATATGGAAATAATAAGGGGGACCTGGGATCGAACCCAGGTCCTGTTGCTTACCAAATCACGTGCCTGCCAACTGAGCTACCAACGCACTTTGTATATAATATAGAACATGAATAAAATATTGCAAAACAAATGGTAAATGGTTAATTCCGCGCGAAATTCATACGAGCCACTCATTGGCCTACACATCATCATCTTCTCCAATTATCCCTGAAACAGAAAAAGATTAGCGGGGGTTTTAAACCCCCCCCAAAATGCAAGCTTTTCAAAAATAGCGATTAGCCCATCTTGCTATATAAATTAGGCGCGATTAGTGGGTTAAGTTCGTCCAAGCATCCTGATTCTGGCCATGGCACTGGAATGTTCTAATTTTACAGTATACAAAAATGCCCAATTTGAAGCTTGAGGAACCCTAGCGAGCTTCAATGGCAAAATCGCGTACGATGCTTAAAAACTCAATTAAAACATGTGGTTAGTTTTAGAATGATCCAATGAACACAAATCCAACATTAAAAAGTACAAACAATGCATGAATCATGATACAAGAATACAAAAAAAAGCATGATCGTAACGAGGTTGTTCTACCAATTCTTTGCGTTAGAGATGATGGTTTTGATCAGTATACGTCCCTGGAAGCCTCAGGAATGCAATGGAGTTAATATTTTGCCTTGAAACTCCTTGCAATCGTGTTTTCAGTATTCACTTTTTCCACAAAAATTTCAATGTTTTTCTTCAGCTTTGGGCGCAGCTTAGAGGTCTCTTGGCATTAGGGTTTTGATCAGTCTTATATGAGGATGGATTAGGGTTGAGTTTTTGATCCAAAGAATCCTTGCATTGATGGAATGGATATTTGATTTTCATGCATAATTTCCAAATATTTTCCATACATATTTGATACCAATTATGTCCCAATCACCTTGATTCTTTCCATATCAGATAATGCACGAAATTTTGAAGATATTTCATGCATAAAAAGATTTGAAAAGCTTGCTTTGGTATTTTTCACATATTTTATTTTATTAAATGAATTAATAGCAATTTAAAATTCAAATAAATAAATAAAAATGATGAATAAGCTCCCTTTGGGACAAATGGTCGTGCACATGCTTTGGATGATGAATCTTGGAAGAAAATTTGTCCCATTAGCAATTTTAAGACATTTGAAGCAAAGTTGACTTTTCAAAATACCCAAAAATTTCCCAACCTCCACAAGGCATATCTTGCTCAATTTTTAAGCTTTGATCATGTTCTTGGACATTTTGGAAAGGTCTTGAAGTCCTCTAACCAATGCCTTTGGTCTCATGTCATTTTGATTTACCAATCTCAAGTTATGGCCTTTGACTTAAAGTCCCTTTTTGTTGACTTTTGAAAATGACCTATAATGTTGAAATTGATAACTTTTTGTGAGAGCATTTCTTGGACTTGAAGTGTGAAGAGGAGTTGTAGGAAATGTCTTTCTCTTCAAAATGAGCTTTGGATGGAATTTTTCTGATAAACCATGTGGAAGTTATGCCTTGGTCAAGTTACAGTTGACTTTTTCAACTGTCCAAATATGGAAACTTTTGCATCTTGAGACTTTTTGAGCCATACTTCGAGAATCATGATCAAGCATTGATCAAATGATGTTTGTGGCTTCAAAATGATATGTTGATCAAAAATTTGAACTTTTGACTGTCAAATGACCATTTTGCCCCTGCAGTTGACTGTAGGGCAATTAGGGTTTTTGACTGTGCAATTTTGTGCTGTAAGTCTTGAAACTTGGCATGAAGATGCTTGACCATGTTTATAGGCATGTGGGACCTGATTAGACCCTTGGAAACTTCAACTTCTTTGTCAGAACCAAAACCCTAGTTTTTGACTGTTAGGAGGCCTTTGAACTGTGCAACCCTTGGGGAGATTTTGAAGCATGCTCTTTGCAAATCTTGAAGAATATGGGAGGGCAAATTTTGGGGTACAACAGAAGGTATTAGCACCCTTTCTATCCATGGTTATCCATGGGCTCTTAGTTACTTGCTTAGATCAACTTGCCTTGATTTTCAATTGTTTGAAATGGTGCTTTGTGTGTGGGTTTTTAAAAATGTTTTGAAAAGAGGCCAATGTGGTGGCAACCTTTGTAATGATCCATGTTGAGATGTATACAAATATGTACGTCTTTTGAAAAGGTTTTCAATGTTTTTTTTTTAAAGTTGTTTTGAAAGTGTAGTGATGTGTGGTTTTGAAAAAATAGGCAAGTGTTTTTGTTTTGCAAATTAGCAAGTAACCAAGAGCTATCTACCCTAATTTTCTCAAAGATCTTTGCTATGTTTTAACCCTTTTAACAATTTTGTTCCACCATTGTATTTGGTGGACAATCTTGTATTAGGATGTGAACGGGACGGGCGCGGGTCATCGTATGGACTATGATTGCAATGGTGCCAAGTGTCTTTGGCAACTTTTCCTTTAAGGGACTTGATCATTTTTTAGGCAACTTTCGAAAGCGTCATCGAGGGACTATGATCATTTGATTGTTTGTTTTTGCCAAAGATACCTAACATGCAATATGGCTCATTATTGAAGGCAACAAGTGGAGTAACCCTAGGGGGTGCAAGTGTGATTGGTGTTGTTCATTTTCATGCTTTTTTGTCTTTGAATTAGGTCAAGCTATTTGTTGTTTGATTTTTGCATACAAAATCCTAGGTCTAACATGGCATAATTAGAAAGCTTTTAAATGCGAAAAATAAAAAGTCCTAAGTTATTACAACACAATATATGGGATGAGGGGTACAAATGTTCAAATGGGGATATTTTAGCAAGAAATTAAAATCTAATTATTACATCCAAATTGAAATTCTACAAGGGATTTAATTGCACAATAATTAAATAAATAAATAAATATGCAAAATGCAAAAATGGTTTTCATATGTATGTAAAAAAGGTATTTTTCATGTGTCAAATAAACAAAAATAAAATGAATTAATTTTGGTATTTTTAGGTATTTAGGGCAAAACCCTAATTTTGCTAAATAAAAGGTATTAATTATTTAATATATGCAATATTTATTAATTATGTATAAAAAATAAATAAAAGAAAGTATATTATCAAAAAGTGATTTTTTAAGTTAAATATTAATAACAATAAAAAATATATTATTTTTGTGTTTTTAACCTAAATATACTAATAAATAAATAAGTATTTACAATATTTATTAAATATATATTATATGTACAAATAAAATATTTAATATTTACAAGAAAGTATATTTTTTATAAAAATGTTTTCAAAGATAAAATAAAAATATAAATCAGAAAATAAATATATTTGTATTATTTTTAGTTATTTTAAATAAAAGCATGTTTGTGTATTTATTTATGTACAAAACTAAATAAAGCCAAATAAATATCAAATAAAATGCAAAAAATGCGGGAAAAATGTTTTTAATGTTTTTTTATGTTTAGACAAAAATATAAAAACAAAATCAAAAGGAAAAAATCAAAAATAACAAAGATATCTCAAAATGGGCCAGGGGGGTGCATGTGTAAAAATAGGGTGCAAACAGAAAAAAAAAGCCAGGCCCAAGCCCAAGGATGGTTATCTTCAACCTCCAGCACCTTCAAACACAAAAATGCGCGCGTTTTCTTCCCTGCTTGCTATCTCTGGATTCTTTGATTTTCAGCACAAACTCATAACATGAAAAATGTCAAGCATTGAACCACGAATCCAGACATATAAAAAAATTAACTTAACTCTCAGAAATGAGAGAGAATTTCTCCATCCCTAATTCTTAACCTAAGTTTTTGTCAATGTTCAGATTCAAAATACTCTCAGCATATGCAATATAAATGGAAAGTGAAGATATGTATAGCTTCAGGGCCATGAGTAGAACATTTTTCATTCATAAACTTAGAGCTAACTCTTCCTATATTGAGAGATAGAAGTCCATGAACTTACCTGTTCAGCTTGGATCGTGTCTGGCAATGGAGGCACTTTCAAGGCAATGTGAGGACTTGTGCAGCTTGCTTGAAGGTCAGGGATGCTTCTCCAACCTTTAGTTTGCTTTGAAACCAAGTGAATCAAGCTATAGCAATCAACCTGCAAAACAGAAAATGTGAAAATGGTGAAGTTGGTTAGAGGTGTTACAGGTCGTGTCCAGTGCTTGGGATAGTTTGTATATGTGGTATGGAGTGTGTATGAACTGGTTTTAGCAAGAATGCACGAGTGGATTGGCTTATGGAAGTCCAACTGCAGAGGTGACTCTGTTTTCTGCAGTAGGATGGTGTTTTGAGGTTTGATGATGTTTGGAAGGTGTTTTGCTCGTGCCTTAGCTTAGGTTTGATGTTTGGAAGGTGTACAACAAGTTTGTCTTAGCTTGTCTTGGCAGAAATGAGAGTTGGTTCAAGTTATGCCAAGTTACTTCTAACTTAAGTAAGAAATGGCAAGTTTGTTTCTAGACTTGTGCAGGCCCCTCAAATGTGCTGCAACCATCCCTCTTGATCAGTGTGATATGCTTCTGAACTTGTGCCAAAGAGATTTTCCTTGTACTTCTTGATTTGCAATTTTGACATAAAGTTCAACTTTTCAAAAATGGGTATATTGCTTTTTCTAATTATGGCTCAATCTTGTATGCAATGTTTAAACACATAAGATAAGGCTTGAACACAAGGGGTTTGCATTAAATTTATGAGTGTGGATGAGATAAAGGACCTGTAATCTAGCTTAGAGCATGCTGAGTTCAAAAATGCAAAGTTATGAACATGTAAATTGGCCATGAACAAAGTGAGTTTTGCCCATATTGCCAAATTCGATTCTCTCTAACCACAAGGTTTTTTGATGAGTTCTTGGACATTTTGGAAAGCTTGGAATGTGTAATACAATTCATCTTTGTAATTCAATTTGAAATTCCAAGTGGAAGCATTTGAAAAGTGGCCATGAAGTTAGGCAAAAATCCTGCCTAAAATAGGTCAAAATTTTTCTAAGTTAAGAATGTTTTACAACCTTGTTCCAAAAATCATAACTTGAGCTACAAGCTTCTTTTGAGGAAACTTTGTGAATAAAAGTTGTAGATTTTGAAATGGACTATAACTTTCATGTTTTGAGTTTTCCTTGAATCCAAATGTATCTTGATGAAAAAAAGGGACAAAGTTAGGAAAAAATTAGGGATTTTCATAACTTAGAAAAATTCTAAGTTATGAAAATTCTTCATTTCAAACCCTAATTTGTGATTTTTGATTTCTTGATGAACAAGTTTCATGATTTGGCATGTTTTGATGGAAAATGAATCTTGACACTTGATTTTGACCAAAAAGTCAAAGTTTGACTTTTCAGTATAAAGTCAAAAATTGATCAATTAACTGGAAAATTCATCTATCAATCTTGTGCATTTGGGATCTTTTGAATTTGTTGAACATGTCAAAACAATTACATGGGGTCCTTGAGTCCATATGTGAGCTTGTTTTGCCATTGGCTAAGTTGAACAGTCAAAAATTGCCTTTGTGCAGTCAAAACCCTAAAAATGACCATTTTGCCCTTTTGGTGATCTGATCAAATTTCTTGTGGAATTGTGATCCAAACTTGACCAAATGGTTCATATGAGTTCATAATGTTGATGTGGGTCAAAAATCATGAAGTTTGACTGTCAATTGACCACAATTGACTTTTTCTCCAATATAGTTGATTTCTAGGTCAACTGTCCAATTGACTGGGCAAAGATTGGAATCAAGGCTTGGAACTTGGTATGGATAAACTTGGGAGTTCAATATGAAGCAAGAAAGTCATCTTAGGCATTTTAGGTCAAAACATCTTTGTGCAAACACAAACCCTAATTTGTGTCAACAGTGTAAGGAGAAGTCTTGAGCAGAGGAAACCATAGCTGGATCTTGAGCTCTAAGGGTCTTGTGGTGAGAAAATGTTGAGGAAATGGGAGGGAAAATTTTGGGGTACAACAGTTGCCCCTGTTCAATCTTCTTAGACCTGAAGAGATAGATTGGCAAGTTTGCCTTTCGCGACTCGAGGGTAAAAGGAGATTGGACACTAGAGTGCCTGGAAATTTGCACTCGCATGCTGGAGTATCAGCAATGTGATGGCGGGAATGGGCTTATAGATGCCATTTGGAGAGATGGTGGATAGGGGGATGGGCTTATAGATGCCATCTGGAGACGTGACAGAACCTTGTCGGGAATGGGCTTATAGATGCCATTTGGAGACGTGACAGAACCTTGTCGGGAATGGGCTTATAGATGCCATTTGGAAGCGTTGATCGCGTAAGAGATTCCTTAGCAAGAGTTTGCGTACTTTGAGAAAGGAAGATGTTTCCTGGCCTGTTACAGGTGTTGATCTTCGAATTCTTCATGCCGATATGCCCTAGCTAGATACAGGTATCGAATCTACAATTGGTTGCTCACAGATGTGCCTTGGCTAGATACAGGAATCGAATCTGGAATTGTCGTCTACAGATATGCCCTGGCTGGATACAGGTATCGAATCTGGAATTGTCGTCTACAGATATGCCCTGGCTGGATACAGGTATCGAATCTGGAATTGTCGTCTACAGATATGCCCTGGCTGGATACAGGAATCGAATATGGAATTGTAAAAGGTTGGTAGAGATAGCTTTCCTGGCTGGATTCAGGTGTAGACCTCCGACCTGAGAATGAAAGATAATTTCCTGGCCTGTTACAGGGGTTGATCTTCAAACTCTTCACGCAGATGTGCCCTGGCTAGATACAGGTATCGAATCTACAATCAATCACTCACAGATATGCCCTGGCTAGATACAGGTATCGAATCTGGAATTGTGATAGTTGATAGTAATCATCTTTTGGATTGATCTTTTTCCTGAAAAGGCAAAACATCATTTGTATGCAATGTCATGATGCATGAGATGCATGATGTCATGATGCTCAAAATGAGATAGTGTTGTATGCACTTTGTCATGTATGTAAACAGGATGTATGAAATGTGAAATGTCTATGAATGTATTTTCGTCTAGGAAAATAAATTCTTGACGATTGGCCGGGGAATCAAATCCTGGGCTGATGTTGAAAAGTAGAGTTCTTCGTTTCCACTGGGGATGATGGTTGCAAGAATAAGCCGGTAGGAGAAGATGACTCCGTTGGGGAATAAACTTGTTGGAGAGATTACTCTGAGGGGAAAAAGGGTGAAGAGATTACTCTGCGGGGAGAGATACTTCACTGAGGTTTTGATGAGAGCTCCGCTGGGGATTCCGTTGATAAGTTATGTTGGGGAACTTGATGAACTCCGCTGGGGAATAGGAAGAACTTTGCCGAGGACGATCTTTCCGTGGTAATTAGCTGAGGATAACCCAGTTATAAGCTCTGGTGGGGAATAAACTTTGAACAAAATCGGGGAGAGACGTATGTACTCTGCAGGTGATAAGCTTCCAGAATCTACTGGGGATAAGCTTCAGAATCTACCGGCGACTTCACTGGGGATGTGGATTCCACTCTCCTGGGGACACTTTTGAACGGTACTGGGGAATTGCTACACTGGATACTTGTATCCCGCCGGGGAACAATCTTAGACTAAGACTGTCGGGGATGCTTGCTGAGGAATGTCTATACTCCGCTGGGGAATGTTGAGATCTTCTGGGAATACCCAACTTCCTTAAGGCTGACAGTAGACTAACTCTGCTTAGGGAGAGTATTACTGACTTGTTGGGGCTACTCTGTGGGGAATTGAGGTAACTTGGTTACGTTCTTCAGCCGAACCTACCTTGGTACCTTGGTGGACAGAGCAACTAGATCGCTTAGACAATTCTAAATTGCCCCTGTTTCTGATGTCACTTGTAATCAGTTCTTTGTTTCGCATGCAAGTATTCATGGTTAGCAATTAACGGCAAATGCATATATCAAAAATGAACATTGGACGTTCCTTGTAAAACAAAACAGAAAAAGGAAAAACTATGGGTAATTTGTTTGAAAAAATTGCACTTGTATTGATTTTGAAATTTGCCTATAAATAGGCGTTTATGTACAAGAGGTTGACGTCCTAGTAAGAGAACGCCGCCAGCAAGATAGAGTTTATACAATTTTGTGAAAAGGAAACAAAACAGCTATGTGAAAAATAATCCCACTGGGTTCTAACTCTGCTATTGCCTTTATGTCTTCAAGCGTCTCATCACTTTGCTGCTTAGTTGAAGATGAAGTTGATTGATCGGTGCCGAAGTCTGATAGTTGATGCCGAATTCTGGATGCAAGGTGATCCATAGTGTTACGCTTTATCCCTAACTTTTGCCTGGACCTCCCTTTCGGGTTTTCAGTCCACCGGGATACCCATTTTTGCCCAAGCCGCCTTTTCAGGTTTTCGACTTGCCGGGTGTACAAATTTTTTTCATTTCATCCCTTATTTTTGCCCGAACCCTTTTGGTTCGCCGGGAAGCCCTTATTATTGCCTAGGTGTGTCAACCTAGCGGGTCTTTAGTTCATGCATAGTATCTTTTTACTATGTCTACTTTGGCGGGGTGAGGAAGGTCGTCACCATCCATGGTGGTTAGAATCATGGCCCCTCCTGAGAAGATATGTTTAACCACAAACGGCCCTTCGTACGTAGGGGTCCATTTGCCCCTGGGATCACTTTGAGGAAGAATGATGCGCTTGATTACCAGGTCTCCGACTTGATACTCTTGTCGTCTGACTTTCTTGTTAAATGCCCTGATCATCCGTTTTTGGTATGTCTGACCATGACAAATAGCAGTGAGTCTCTTTTCGTCAATTAGGTTTAACTGATCAAGCCGAGTCTGGATCCAGTCATCTTCGCTCAAGTCTGCATCTTTCATTATCCGGAGAGAGGGTATCTGGACTTCAATAGGCAAGACTGCCTCCATGCCATAGACCAAGGAAAAGGGAGTTGCCCCTGTTGACGTCCGTGTTGAGGTACGGTACCCATGAAGAGAAAATGGTAACATCTCGTGCCAATCCTTGTAGGTCACTGTCATCTTCTGCACAATCTTCTTGATATTCTTATTTGCCGCTTCTACAGCCCCATTCATCTTTGGCCGATAAGGTGAAGAGTTGTGGTGCTGTATCTTGAATTGCTCGCAGAGCTCAGTGATCATCTTGTTGTTAAGATTGGTACCATTGTCCGTAATGATTCTCTCAGGTACACCGTATCGACAGATCAGGTTATGCCGAATGAACCGTGCCACGACGCTCTTGGTTACCGTAGCGTAGGAAGCTGCTTCAACCCACTTTGTGAAGTAATCAATCGCTACCAAGATGAAGCGATGCCCGTTGGATGCCGTAGGTTGGATCTCGCCAATCATATCAATCCCCCACATTACAAAAGGCCAAGGTGATGTCAAGACGTTCAGGGGAACCGGAGGAATGTGCACCTTATCAGCATAGATCTGGCATTTATGACAAGTTCGAGAATGCTGATAACAGTCGGCTTCCATTGTGGACCAGAAATATCCTGCCCGAAGGATTTTCTTTGCCATGGTGTGTCCACTGGAATGTGTTCCGAATGTACCTTCATGTAGTTCTGCCATGATCTTTTCTGCTTCAGTTTTATCCACACAACGCAGTAGGGTCGAATCATGGTTCCGCTTGTAGAGAATGTCGTTGCTGAGGAAGAACTTTGCCGCAAACCTTCTCAGAAACTTCTTGTCGTTGACGGATGCACCCTCGGGGTATTCTTGAGCTTCCAAGTACCTCTTCACCTCATGATACCAGGGTTTTTCTGTTACCTCTTCTGCCTCAAGATCACAGCAATATGCAGGTTCGTCCAATTTCCAGATAATGATCCGGGGAGCCTCGTTGTCCCATTTGACTTTGAACATAGAAGACATCGTATCCAACGCGCCCGCTAACTGATTCTCTTCTCTTGGGAAGTGTTCAAAAGTTATCTCCTCGAAGTGGGGAAGCAATGTCAGTACATACTCCTTGTAAGGAATAAGATTTGGGTGTTTCGTATCCCACTCGCCTTTGATCTGATTGATCACGAGAGCGGAATCTCCGAAGACACTCAGAAACTTGATCCTTAAGTCAATTGCAGCTTGAAGACCCATGATTCATGCCTCATACTCTGCCATGTTGTTGGTGCAGTTGAAACATAATCGGGCGATAAGTGGAGTATGAGTGCCTTTAGGGGATATGATTACAATGCAGATACCATTACCCAAAGCGTTTGAGGCTCCGTCAAAGTGCATAGACCATCGGGATCCTTCCTCAGGTCCTTCATCTGGCCCAGGTACTTCACAATCAGTTACTATCATGATATCTTCGTCTGGAAATTCAAAGTTCATCGACTGGTAATCGTCCACTGCCTGATGTGCCAAATGGTCTGCCAATACACTTCCCTTGATTACTTTTTGAGTCGTGTACTGGATGTCATATTCCGTCAAGATCATTTGCCATCTTGCTATTCTTCCAGACAGAGCAGGCTTTTCAAATATGTACTTGATTGGATCCATTTTTGAAATCAACAGAGTAGTGTGAGCCAACATATACTGTCTCAGCCGGCGAGCAGCCCATACCAGAGCGCAGCAAGTTTTCTCGAGCAGTGAGTACCGAGTCTCACAGTCGGTAAACTTTTTGCTCAGGTAATAAATGGCGTGTTCTTTTCGGCCAGACTCGTCATGCTGCCCCAGCACACACCCCATTGAGTTGTCAAGTACTGTCAAGTATAAGATTAGAGGTCTCCCTTCAACCGGTGGCATAAGAATGGGTGGTTCTTGGAGATACTCTTTGATCTTTTCGAAAGCGGCCTGACATTCATCATTCCAACGTACTACTTGATCTTTCTTCAGTAGTTTTAAGATTGGTTCACAGGTAGCAGTTAGATGTGAGATGAATCAGGCAATGTAGTTCAACCGTCCTAGAAAGCCTCTGACTTCTTTCTCTGTCTTGGGAACTGGCATCTCTTGTATGGATTTCACTTTGGCAGGGTCCACTTGAATACCTTTGTCGCTTACAATGAAACCTAGTAGTTTTCCGGATCTCACCCCAAAGGTGCACTTGTTTGGGTTCAACCTCAGCTTGTACAACTTCAGACGGTCAAACAGCTTCCGTAGGTGGTCAAGGTGTTCCTCCTCAGTTTGGGACCTTGCAATCATATCATAGACATACACTTCTATCTCGTGGTGGATCATGTCATGAAATAAAGCAACCATGGCACGTTGGTAGGTTGCCCCAGCATTTTTCAACCCAAAAGGCATGACCTTGTAGCAAAAGGTGCCCCACTGAGTAACAAAAGTGGTCTTCTCCATGTCTTCAGGAGGCATTTTAATCTGGTTATAACCGGAGAAGCCGTCCATGAAGGAGAAAACTTTATGCTGAGCAGTATTGTCAACCAGTACGTCGATATGAGGCAGAGGGAAATCATCCTTGGGGCTAGCCCTGTTCAAATCCCTGTAATCAACACACATTCGGACCTTACCATCTTTCTTCGGTACTGGAACCACGTTGGCAACCCACTGAGGGTAAGAAGTCACTGCTAGAAACCCGACATCAAATTGTTTTATAACCTCAGCTTTGATTTTCTCTGACATCTCTGGACGCATACGACGGACCTTTTGTTTAACCGGAGGGCAGTCTTCCTTGGTAGGCAGGTGATGAACCACAATATCGGTATCCAACCCGGGTATGTCTTCGTAGGACCAAGCAAAGATTTCCACATAGTCATGCAGCATTTGAATCAACCGTTGTTTCACACTGAACTCTAGATTGGCACCAATCTTGACTTCCTTTATGTCTGTCTCAGTACCCAGATTTACCGTTTCCACTGGCTCTTCATGTGGCTGAATGGCCCTCTCTTCCTGGAGTAGCAGTCTTGCAAGTTCACCAGGCACTTCGCAATCATCTTCACCTTCGTCTTCGGCTAAGTTGATCGGATTTTCGAAGTCACAACTGGCAGTAGCAGAGTTGTTACCAGTGAGATCCAGAGTGGATTGGAACCTGTATAAGTGAATGTGTGTAAATACAGCTGTTTTGCAATATATAATAAAGAAAGAAAAGGAGCGCAAGATTTTGAAATGCAACAAACGTCCAATGTTTTGATTAATGATATATGAAAATGACATACAAAAGCCCTCACAAATGAAGCCGCGGTGCCCCGGGTAGGACACCGAGCCATAAAAGTTTCAACATATTGTTTGTTACAAATTGAAAACAAAAGAGTTCATTACTGAGTGACAAAAGTAATAGGTGTGAAATCTTTGGCAGTCCAGTTTCTTGGTCCACTGTCGGTTGTTGGGTAGATCCAGCTGTCGAAATCAGGTTCCTCCACGTCGTCTTTAATAGCATTTACTCCCGGATTGGTGATGAACACAGGAGGTCTTCCAATCCTTGCTTTGCGAACAGCCCTCTGAGCCTCCACAGTGAAACCCAAACCAAACTTGTTGGTCTTTGGAGTAAAGTCAGGAAGTCGGCCCCAGTTTGCGCACTCACCCTTCTCAATCACAGCTCGAGCATCCTTCAAGGAAGCCATCTTTAAAGGAGGGTCTTCAATCACAGTTTCAGCTGACGCCAATGTCTGAGGCACCTCTTCAAAGTGTTGGAATGGAGTCTCAATGAATTCCCCATCCATCTCTATGTACCAGAACGAGTTTAAGTGGCTGACTATGTACTCTTCTTCTCCTTGCACTGTCACAATCTTTCCTCTGACTGGGTACTTAAGCTTCTGATGTAGTGTGGAGGTCACAGCTCCAGCCTTGTGGATCCATGGACGACCCAGCAAACAAGAGTAGGATGGACGGATGTCCATCACATAGAAAGTCGAATCAAAAACTTGAGAGCCAACCCTGATTAGAATGTCAACTTCGCCATGTACCATCCTCTTTGAACCGTCGAAGGCTCGGACAACAATGTTACTAGGCTTGAGCCCTAAACCCTCACAATCTAACCTGTCTAGGGCCTTCTTGGGCAATACGTTCAATGAAGAACCGGTGTCTACCAACACATGGGCAAGAGTAGTGCCCCTGCATTCAATGGAGACATGCAGGGCGTCATTATGGTTTTTTCCTTTGGCGGTCAGATCGGCGTCAGAGAAGCCCAAACCATTATCGGCAGTCAAGTTGGCCACACAATCGGTAAATTGGTCAGCAGACGTTTCTTGCGGCACATGGGCCGTCTTCAGGAAGGAGATCAGGGCCTTGGCATGGGCCTCTGAACACAATAATAGTGATAGCATAGAAATCTTTGATGGGGTGTGACCCAACTGCTCAACCACATTGAAATCACTTTTCTTGATAATCTTGAGGATCTCCTCCATCTCTTGCTGGGAGGCTTCAACAGTGGTTGTCTTCGGTGCCTCCGTCAGGGCAGGCAAATCAGTAGCAATCCCTTTGCCCCGAGCGTCAGAGGACTCGGCAGCAGGGGTAGAAACAGGAACTTGATTAGGAAGAGGAACATGCACACTTGCAGGTGTGATGATAAGGGGTTTCTGAATAGCTGGCGGCGCAATATCTGGCGAGAACAACCTACCACTGCGAGTAATTTTGGCAGGCCTGGTGATGTTACTGGCGCCGATACTTGTATCAAACTCTTGCTTTACTCCAAGAACATAAACATCTGCCCCATAGTGCCATGGGACATCTTTGTCGGACGTATAGGGGAGGGGCCCCGGAACAGTAATGATGATAGGAGCAATCTTCTGAGTGGACATGATTTTGACAGGCTTCTTTGAAGGAGCCCTGGGAGGTTTGTTGAAAATAGTGACAATAGAAACTTCTTCGGCGGGGACGGCAGGAACAACAATCTTCTCGAACAAGATTCCTTTGCTATCCATCAGGCTTTGGATACCTGATTTCAACAAAGGACAACCAAAAGGCGAAACAGCACATAGAAGGCAATCTTCATCACATCCCGGAAATAAACCGGCTAGCAACAGATTCCTTTTAACAGTCGATAACGGAGTAACAATCTCTTCCACGAAGGCTACATATCGGTCTTCTTCCACAGCATTCACTCCATGCTGGGGCATGGGAGCGGTCACAACATTGGGCCTTTCGGGTGCCTCAAACTGTATTTCCTTAGCATCAATAAGGTCTTGAACCTTATTCCTCAGAGCCCAGCAATCGTCCATAGTATGCCCGGGTCTATCAGAGTGATAAGCGCAACGGGCGTTGGGGTTGTACTTCGGAGAAGCTGTGTTCACCACCTTCGGAGCTTCCTTGACAGTTACCAGATTGGTTGACAGTAGTTGCGGCAAAATCTGAGACAGGGTCATGCTAAGCCGAGTGTACTGCCTTTTGGGCCTCTCACCCCTTTGTTGATTATACTGCTGATGAGCAGCAGCAGGCTTTGAAATTACCAACACATTGACAGCTTGGCGGCGTTCCGGCTTAATTTGTCTTCTGGGACCATAAACAACACTAGCTTCCTTCTTGAAAGGCTTCTTCTCAATACTCGCGGAGGCACCTTTCTGTATCTTCCCTGACTTGATACCAGCTTCTATCCTCTCACCAGTCAAGATCAAATCTGTAAACCCAGCAGAAGAATTACCAATCAGATGATTGAAGAATGGACCAGACAGGGTCCCTAGGAACATGTCAACAAGTTCACGGTCAGTCAAAGGAGGTTGCACCCTGCCAGCCAGGTCTTTCCACTTTTGCGCATACTCCTTGAATCCTTCGCCCGTCCCTAGTGGCATACCCTGAAGTTGGGTACGCGTGGGAGCGAGATCAGAATTGTACTGGTACTGTTTATAAAATGCGGTAGCCAAGTCCTCCTAATGTCGAATACTGGTTCCATCCAGCTGATAGAACCACTCGAGTTGAGACCCCGAAAGGCTATCTTGGAAGAAGTGGATCCAAAGGTTCTTGTCTGCATTGTAAGGTTATATCTTCCTTACGTATGATCTGAGATGCAGCTTAGGACAGGAAGCCCCGTCGTACTTCTCAAAGGCAGGTGCCTTGAACTTGTGTGGGATCACCACCCCAGAAGATAAACCTAGATCTCCGAAATCCAACCCCGACACATTTTGAATCTCCATGGCACTTAAACGGCCCTCTAGTTGCTTGTACCTGTCTTCAGCAGGAGGGTACTGTTCATCATTATAATCTGTCTCGTTGTCGGAGACTGCAGGACTAGGAGCCCTTCCCCCCTGGGGACTGTCTTTATCTGCAGAGGAAGTAGCCTGATCAGCCTCATTTTGCAGTGTATTCCCAAACCTCCGTCCAGTGTTGAACAGCGCGGTCCTCTTCTTCTTCTTCTTTTTCAAGAGCAGAGTCTTCAACTCTTGTTGACCTTGGGCTAAGCTCATGACCAGCTCTTAAAACTGGGCGTTCTAGGCCTGGAGGGCCTTGATAGCTTGTTCATTGGATGATTCAGGATTCATGATGACTGTTCAAATAAACAGCGAAGAAGATTAAGCAACCTGTAGAAAAAGGGTACCTGTTATGCATATGATGCATGAGATGCTATTTATGCAATGCATTCAAGGATTTTAGAAATTCACAATTGTTGCAGACAAAAAGGAACGCACGTCATATTAATAAGAAGAAATTTGTCAGTACATAAATGCCCCATGGGCCAAATATTACAAAAAACTTCTCAAGGTAAAAAGATGTTGCGCATCTTCTTTGGTGCGATGTAGGTGTTGAGGGTCTCTTGCTCATGGAGTCGGCGGGTAAGCTCCAAAACCTTCTTCTCGCTGGCGTAGAAGCTGGCTTCAAAAGTGTTCCGTTCCTTCTTGAGTTGGATCCAACTCTTCTGCATTTCCTCCCACGATGTAGGCATGTCAGGATGTAGGATGGTGTATGGAACCTCCCCTTCCTTAACGGGCTCTTTAATCACAGGGAGAACATGAGGGTAAGGCATCATCAGACTCTGGGCTCGGGCTCGCACCCACTTGAGATAAGGCTCAAGAGGGATGGAGTTCTTGTGCCCCAGTGTCTTGCTGTCAACCTTATTAGGCATCCTCCAAGCTCTGATGAATCTTTGGCGAAGTCCTTGCGCATCGTTGTCGAAGTCAAAAACTAGGTCAGGAATCAACATGTCATGAGGGCCATCCCTCCGTGCATATCCAAACTGTCTCAAAGCTAGACAAGGGTTGTAGGTAATGCCTCCTCTAATGCCAAGTAACGGAACATTAGGGAACTCTCCACAATGATCGACGATGATGACATTTTCTCTGGATCGAGAACACCAATGTACATCAGAGTGAGTGAGGGTCATCAACCGTTGTGACCACCTTAAGCCTTGGTCATTCTTCAAGACAGATTGTGGAAGGTGCGAAATAAACCACCTTGCAAGGAGAGGAGTACAGCACATGAGAACACCCCTCTTTCTCATTGTTCGAGTGTAAAATGAGTGAAGAATGTCCCCAAGCAATGTTGGTATTGGATTTCTGGATAAGAAGATTTTGACGGCGTTGACATCTACAAGCTGGTCAGGATTTGGGAACAAGACCAACCCATAAATGAGGAGTGCCATAATTTCTTCAAAGGCTTGTAGGTCCAATGAATTCCAACACTCTTGTGCCTTCTCAAACAAGAATTTTTCCAAGAAGCCTTTGAAACCGCTTCTAGTTTCCCAATGCCCCTTGATGTCAGATGGCTGTAGGTGTAGTGCTTGAGCAACATCTTCAGGCCTTGGTTCCTTTTCCGTACCGTTGAAAGGTAGTTGATTAAGGATAGGGATTCTCAGGAGTTGAGAAAATTCCTCCAAAGTGGGCACCAACTGGTAGTCGGGGAAAGTGAAACAGTGGTGAAGAGGGTCAAAGAACTGGAATAGCACCTTCATCATGTCCTCTTCAATGTTGGTGTTGACTAAGCTGAGCAGTCTACCATGTCTTTCACTGAAGGGAGAGCTTTCTGGAATTCTTGATGTGAGCTCCTTGAGTTGAGGAGGGATTCTCACAAGGTTGACTTGGATGGTTTTTCTTCGAAGAATTTCCATGACCTACAAAACAAGAACAAAGATGAAGATCTAAAACCCTTGAAATGGTTAGTGAATGCATATGATGCTTCATGATGTTTATGATGTATGCACAAAACATATGTACAAGCAATTCACACAAAACCCTAGTTTCAGGCTTGCATGAGGTTTCATAGGTAAGTACCCTCTTGAGTGTAGTTGGCTTAAAAACCTGTCCTATAAATAGTAACCGGGTTCTAAGGAGCTCAATATCATTGGATTGTGTTCATTGTTTATTGTTTTGGTTTAGCCACTTAACTAGCGACCAAAATATTCCAAGAAAACAACCCTCAATGAGTGTAGTATCGAGTATCTACCAACTTCGGACTGCACCAAAGCCGGTCATCTCACTACCCCTAATAAAAGGCCAAGATGGTCAAGTAAGGTTCTAGGTCATTAGTGCTTAGTGACATCACTCAGCGGCCCCGTACTCTCCTTGATTGAACTCAAGGATTACCGGTACTCACAAATATGTCGCACTAATATAGCTATTGCTTCAACCGTGTCGGTATACCCCGCACAGTTTCCACAACGTATTGCTATCTATGAATGTTTCCCCAAATCCGGGTGTAGGATTGCAAACCCAAACAAGAGAGCCAAGATATAAAGCAATCAAATCAAACAATTAGTCATGCAAGAGGGTGATCTAAGCCCTAAGGTTACTCCACTTTAAAACACTCCCCAACAGAGTCGCCAGTTCTGTGATACGGTGGGAGAACTGACTTGAGTTTTTGCGTTTATTTTCGCAAATGTTTCGGTTGAGCAAGAGTCGCCACCGACTTTTTATTTTATCCTAAGGAAAGGTCAAAAAGCACAGCAAAAACCTTTGAGATGTTTTCTTGGGTTCGGGGAGTAGATTATAGAAAGGGAAGGTATTAGCACCCTTTCTATCCATGGTTATCCATGGGCTCTTAGTTACTTGCTTAGATCAACTTGCCTTGATTTTCAATTGTTTGAAATGGTGCTTTGTGTGTGGGTTTTGAAAATGTTTTGAAAAGAGGCCAATGTGGTGGCAACCTTTGTAATGATCCATGTTGAGATGTATACAAAGATGTACTTCTTTTGAAAAGGTTTTCAATGTTTTTTTTAAAGTTGTTTTGAAAGTGTAGTGATGTGTGGTTTTGAAAAAATAGGCAAGTGTTTTTGTTTTTCAAATTAGCAAGTAACCAAGAGCTATCTACCCTAATTTTCTCAAAGATCTTTGCTATGTTTTAACCCTTTTAACAATTTTGTTCCACCATTGTATTTGGTGGACAATCTTGTGTTAGGATGTGAACGGGACGGGCGCGGGTCATCGTATGGACCATGATTGCAATGGTGCCAAGTGTCTTTGGCAACTTTTCCTTTAAGGGACTTGATCATTTTTTAGGCAACTTTCAAAAGCGTCATCGAGGGACTATGATCATTTGATTGTTTTGTTTTTGCCAAAGATACCTAACATGCAATATGGCCCATTATTGAAGGCAACAAGTGGAGTAACCCTAGGGGGTGCAAGTGTGATTGGTGTTGTCCATTTTCATGCTTTTTTGTCTTTGAATTAGGTCAAGCTATTTGTTGTTTGATTTTTGCATACAAAATCCTAGGTCTAACATGGCATAATTAGAAAGCTTTTAAATGCGAAAAATAAAAGGTCCTAAGTTATTACAACACAATATATGGGATGGGGGGTACAAATGTTCAAATGGGGATATTTTAGCAAGAAATTAAAATCTAATTATTACATCCAAATTGAAATTCTACAAGGGATTTAATTGCACAATAATTAAATAAATAAATAAATATGCAAAATGCAAAAATGGTTTTCATATGTATGTAAAAAAGGTATTTTTCATGTGTCAAATAAACAAAAATAAAATGAATTAATTTTGGTATTTTTAGGTATTTAGGGCAAAACCCTAATTTTGCTAAATAAAAGGTATTAATTATTTAATATATGCAATATTTATTAATTATGTATAAAAAATAAATAAAAGAAAGTATATTATCAAAAAGTGATTTTTTAAGTTAAATATTAATAACAATAAAAAATATATTATTTTTGTGTTTTTAACCTAAATATACTAATAAATAAATAAGTATTTACAATATTTATTAAATATATATTATATGTACAAATAAAATATTTAATATTAACAAGAAAGTATATTTTTTATAAAAATGTTTTCAAAGATAAAATAAAAATATAAATCAGAAAATAAATATATTTGTATTATTTTTAGTTATTTTAAATAAAAGCATGTTTGTGTATTTATTTATGTACAAAACTAAATAAAGCCAAATAAATATCAAATAAAATGCAAAAAATGCGGGAAAAATGTTTTTAATGTTTTTTTATGTTTAGACAAAAATATAAAAACAAAATCAAAAGGAAAAAATCAAAAATAACAAAGATATCTCAAAATGGGCCAGGGGGGTGCATGTGTAAAAATAGGGTGCAAACAGAAAGAAAAAAAAAGCCAGGCCCAAGCCCAAGGATGAAATAGGGTATCAAATAAATATCAAATAAAATGCAAAAAATGCGGGAAAAATGTTCCTGATCACAGGGTGAAATCTGTCATCCTCCCGCTCATAAATGAGATGTGCGGCCTTGCAGTGATCCAAAGTTAGCAAAGCCGGTGCCATAGAAGGCATATTCACAAGAGCAGGACCATAGTTCAGAGCTATGGCAAGTGAAGTGACCAGCCCTCCGAAATAAAAGGGTTTTCCGCCTCTAGCACAAATAGAGTGAATGTGAGCCAGTAAAAACGGGGTGGCGTTGATCTTTTGCTCGGTGAATGCGCAATGCATGAAGAAGAGCTCATTGGAGTTGAGCTTGTGGTTGCTGTCACGGGCGAAGATGGTGTTGCTGAGGATGCGGTGGAAATAGCGGATAACCGGATTATGAATGTGTGTGGCATTGAGGTGGTTGTAGGATCCGACACGGATGTTCGTCATACTGTGCCATAAGTTAAAAGCTTCCTCACCGAAATTATCCGGCACCCGGAGATGGACACCTTCGTCAGAACAAAAACCTAAAAGGCGTGCGATGTCGGTTTGGGGCAGTTGATGCTCAATGCCAAACATACGAAACTTGGCCACGCCTGAGAGTTGGTTTGTGGCACCAGGGGGAGTAATGTATGCAAAAGAACTCAGAAACTCAAAGGTGAGAGTTTCATAAATGGGTTGCGGTCCGCGGCACATATTCCATAAGTTCATGTTCTGCAAAAGTTGTCGGATGCTGTCTAGCAGTCCCAAATTCCTCAAATAATCAAGGTCAACATACCGTGTAGGTTGGAGACTGCGGCGTTGGAACTTCTGGAATTTGAGTCGTTGGGTTTCACCTTGCTCGCCGGCTCTGAAAGTGAGATTGGGGATTTGCTGGTTGTTGGCCATAGTGCATGCAAAAGATTTAATCGTGAAAATGGTTTGGAATGTGGATTGAGTAGTGGATTGATGGAGTTTAAGTGTTGGAGTGTTGGAATTTGAGAGAAAATTTTAATGGGTACTGTTACGGATTTGGGAAAAAAGGGAAGAATGAATGGAAAGTGGAATGGCTTCTGTAATAGCAGAATCTGCTATTGGGCGTGCGTGACGACCGTCACAATGGGCTGACAGGCGTAACACTGTGAAACGCGTGTTATGCTCGTCATGGGGACGTTACGATCATTACGGGTGCCAAGAGTCATAATTATGAAATGGACGAAACAGTATAATTCCAAAACATTATAACACATTAATTCAATACATGTTGAGTATTTCCAACATACATCGTATAACAAAATTTTTGCAAAATGATAATATGAATATTGAATAGAATATTTGATGTAACACACAGTAAATTTAATGAAAATGAAAATAAACTGAAATTGAAATAAATGTATGTTTCTAACAGGATTTTAAAAACTGTAAAGAGTAAATTTGTTTAAAATAAAATCATAAACAACCTAGAAGCATAAAACACAAGGTAAAAATAAGTGTTGATTCTGCTGCTTCATCCCAGTCGCGTCTTCAAGTCTTCGAAAGCTGCATGTATGTGATAAAACTGCTCCACAGTAATATCAGTTAAGCTTATCATGTCCATACGCATACCCTTCAACTCGTTCTTGATTCCATTGATGTCCGTCTGGTAAACGTCCGGTGTAGAAAAGATCTTATTCAAAGTTTTAGCATATTCTCCTTTTGTTGTTGCAGGGGCATCAACATCCTCTACGATGTTGTTACCATCATGGTAACCAGGAGGGGTCTTGGGGTCACTCTTATCAGACATTGTGGTATCATAAACTTGGTAGGATTGGGGTCTCTCAGGTGTCGAAGGGTGGACGGGAGGGTTAAGCTCATACAGCCAATTGTCGCGATTGTGGGCACTTGTTTTGGCATGGTTAGGAAGTTTAAATACCGTGACTACTCCATCCCTTATCAAGTATTCGAAGGGGGAAGGACCTAGATTAACTATTATTTGTAGGTGGAAACAAAAATCAATGTTCATTGGGCGGATTGAACCAAATTGTGTGCACCTATGTAGTTGGTATCTAAGGTCGAGGGCGTTAGCAATTATGGTAACCAGGTGTTGTACCCCAAAATTTTCCCTCCCATTTTCTCAATAAATTCTCATCACAAAGCCTTTGGAACTCAAGATCCAGTTAGGGTTTCATCTGCTCAAGACTTCTCCTTGCACTGTTGACCCAAATTAGGGTTTGTGTTTGCACAAAGATGTTCTGACCTAAAATGCCCAAAATGACTTTCATGCTTCATAATGGACTCCCAAGTTTATCCATACCAAGTTTCAAGTCTTGATTCCAGGTTTTGCCCAGTCAATTGGACAGTTGACCTAGAAATCAGCTGTATTGGGGAAAAAGTCAACTGTGGCCAATTGACAGTCAAATCTCATGAAAATTGACCCACATCAACATTATGAACTCACTTGGACCATGTGATCAAGTTTGGATCACAATTCCACAAGAAATTTGATCAGATCACCAAAAGGGAAAAATGGTCATTTTTAGGGTTTTGGCTGCATAAGGGCAATTTTTTACTGTTTGACCTAGCCAATGGCAAACCAAGCTCACATATGGAATCAAGGACCCCATGGAATTGTCTTGACATGCTCAACAAGTTCAAAAGATCCCAAGTACACAAGATTGATAGTTGAATTTCCCAGTCAATTGATCAATTTTGACTGTATACTGAAAAGTCAAACTTTGACTTTTTGGTCAAAATCAAGGGTCAAGATTCATTTTTCATCAAAACATGCCAAATCATGAAACTTGTTCACCAAGAAATCAAAATTTGCAAATTAGGGTTTGAAATGAGAATTTTCATAACTTAGAATTTTTCTAAGTTATGAAAAACCCTAATTTTTTCCCAACTTTGCCCCACTTTCTCACCAAGATTCATTTGGATTCAAGCAAAAGTCAAAACATGAAAGTTGTAGCCTATTGCATAATCTACAACTTTGATTCACAAAGTTTTCCCAAAAGAAGCTTGCATCTCAAGTTACAATTTTTGGAATAAGGGTACCAAACCATTCTTAACTTAGTGAAAATTTGACCTATTTTAGGCAAGGTTTTTACCTAACTTCAAGACCTTTTTCCATATACTTCCAATTGGAATTTCAATTTTCACTTCAAATATGGATTGTAGTACACATTCGAATCTTTCCAAAATGTCCAAGAACTCATCAAACAACCTCATGACTTGAGAGAATCGAATTTTGCAATATGGCAAAAACTCACTTTTGAATTGGCCAATTTCCATGTTCATAACTTGTGCAAATTTCTCAAATCAGCATGCAACTTGATTACAGGCCTCTAAACCATTCAACACTCATAAATTTAATGCAAACTCTTTGTGCCAAGACCATGTTCTATGTGTTCAAGCATTGCATGATGGATTAATCCCAAAATAGATAAAGCACTTTAACCATTTTTGCAAAAGTAAGCTTTATGTCAAAATGAAAATCCAAGAAGTACAGATCAAATCCCCTTGGCAAAAGTTTAGGGACTAATCACACTGATCAATGCCAAGGTTTGCAGCACATTATGGGGGCCTCTACCTGTCTAAACACCAACTTGGCCTTTGCTTGCTTAAGTGTGAAGAAATAAAGCATAACACTACACAACTTTCATCTCAGCAATAGAACCCTTAAGCAAATACTTTGTACACATTCAAGACATCTTAACTGAGCTAGAACACAACTCCAACACCTCCATTGCCCTCTAGAACACAGAACCACCATCAAACTGCACAAAAACAGGGCCTACTGCAGTTTGAGTTCCAACTCTCATCCCTTCCATGCATTCTTGCTAAGAACTCATCAAACACATTCCATAACATCCCTTGAAGCTAACCCAAACATCAAACACGACCTGTAACTCCTCTAATCAGTTCCACCATTTTCACTTTCTTGTTTTGCAGTTGAAGTTCCCTAGCTCGATTCAAAGTATTTCAAAGCAAAGTAAAACTTGGAATAGCATCCCTGGACATCAAGGAAGCTGTACCAATCATCACCTTGCTCTGAAAGTACCTCCATCATCAGATACAACTTCAACTGAACAGGTATCTTCTTGAACTTCTAACTCTTAGTGTAGGCATCATTAGCTCTAAGTTTGTGAATAAGAAGTGTTCTACTCATGCCCCTGAATCTGTACATACTTTTACTTTCCATTTATTTTGCCTGAGCTATGAGAATTTAAGGTCTGAATATTGATAAAAACTTAGGTTAGGATTTGGGAATGATGAAATTCTCTCTCATTTCTGAGAGTTAGGATGAGTTCTTTACATATTTAGAATCGTGATTCAATGCTTAACATTTCTTATGTTGTAAGTTTGTGCAAAAGATCAAGGAATCCAGGTGTTTGAATTGGTGTTCAGGCGCGCGTTTTTGAACATCTTTCTGTCCATAGGTTGAAGAAGAAGCCACGTGGGTTGGGCCTGTTTTGATTTTTCTTTTCACACCATGTTTTTGGTTTTACACCCCCTGAGCCCATTTTGTTTGTTTTATTGATTTTTTGACTTTTCTTTTTTCATTCTGACTTATTTATTTTTCCTCATGATATTAAAAATATAAAAATAATTTTTTTACACCATTTTTTGAATTTATAGGCATTTATTTGTTTAGATTAGTTATTTGTACATAAATAAATACATAAACTTACATTTATTTAAAAATACCAAAAATAATGTAAACACCATTTTATTTTCATTTTTATTTTGTTTTATATTCTTAAAATATTTTATATAAAATATACCTTTTTTATAAATATTAAATACTATTATTTTTATATATATAATACATATTTGGGAATTAATATATATATATATATATATATATATATATATATATATATATATATATATATATATATATATATATATATATATATATATATATATATATATATATATATATATATATATATATATATATATATATATATATATATATATATATATATATATATATATATATATTAGTATATTTAGGTTAAAATACAAAAATACCTACATTTTTCTTTTATTAATATTTGACCTCAAAAAATACCCTTTTTTATAAATATACTTCATTTTATTTTATTTTTGTATATAATTATTAAATATTATACATATTAAATAGTTAATATATTTACTTAATAAAATTAGGGTTTTACCCTTAAAACACAAAAAACTCCAAAATAATACTTTTTTTATTTTTGTTTATTTGACATAAAAAATACTTTTTTCATACATATAAAAAACCCTTTTTACATCTTGCATATTTATTTTATTTCTATTTAATTTGTGCAAATTAATTATCTTGTAAATAAATTCCAAATTGATGTAATAGATAGGTTTAAATTCCTTGTCAAAACCCCCATTTGAGCATTTGTATCCCCTTTCCCATATTGTGTTGTAATAGTGTAGGAACTTTACTTTTCGCACTTTAACGCTTTCTAAATATACCATGTTAGAATTAGGGTTTGTATGCAAATAAAAAGAACAAAATAGTTTGACCTAATTTCAAGATAATCAAGCATGAAAATGGACAACACATATCACACTTGCACCCCTAGGGTATTCCACTTGTTGCCTTCAATAATGGGCCATATTGCATGTTAGGTCTCTTTGGGCAAAACAAATACAAAATCAAATGATCATAGTCCCTCGATGACGCTTTCGAAAAGTTGCCTAAAATGATCAAGTCCCTTTCAAGGAAAAATTGCCCAAAGATACTTAGCACCATTGCAATTATGGTCTAAACAATGACCCGCGCCCGTCCCTTTCGCATCCTAACACAAGATTGTCCACCAAATGCAATGGTGGAACAAAATTGTTAAAAGGGTTAAAACATAGCAAAAATCTTTGAGAACTTTAGGGTAGATAGCTCTTAAGTACTTGTCAACTTGCAAATCAAAAACACTTGCCTATTTTTCAAATCACACTTTCAAAACAAACTTTCAAAAAACCTTGAAATATCTTTTCAAAAAGACAAACACCTTTTGTAAAACATTCGAGTAAAGAATTGTTACAAGGGTAGCCTAGACAAGGCATCTTTTTCAAAACCTTTTTCAAAGCCACACACAAAGCACCATTTCAAACAATTGAAAACCAAGGCAAGTTGATCTAAGCAAGTACCTAAGAGCCCATGGATAACCATGGATAGAAAGGGTGCTAATACCTTCCCTTTCTATAATATACTCCCCGAACCCAAGAAAAATCTCAAAGGTTTTTGCTGTGCTTTTTAAACCTTTCCTTAGGATAAAATAAAAAGTCGGTGGCGACTCTTGCTCAACCGAAACATTTGCGAAAACAAACGCAAAACCCTAGTCAGTTCTCCCACCGTATCACACCAGGCCTCCTATGATGATTGGCTCGCTAGGGTTCTCAGCAATGCGGGTAAATGTCTGCATCAATAATGGCACTGCATTTACAGGTCGGCCCTGGGTCAAGCACTGCAGCAAAAATATCTCATCTTTAGATACGTCAGTGCGGTTTTGTTCTTTTCCGAAAATGGTATGTGCTAGAATCTTATGGAAATAGAGGATAGCGGGGTTGTGTGTTTCATTATTATCCAAGCTATCCGGCTCAGGGTGGTAGTTCCCGGTTAAATTCCCCCAAAAATAGTCTAGCAAGGGAATCCTAGAAGGTCGGATAATTCTTTATGGGTGTAAGCAAATTCAATACCAAATAACCTGAAGGCTATAAATCCCTTTCTAGTTCCAAAACCGCGCTCGGGTATATGAACTAAGGAGCTCAGAAACTCAAGGGTGAGCTCGCGGTATGTAACAAACCTATATTTAATGTGGGCTCCTTCCCACCCCAGCTGGCTAAACAGATAATGGACACTATCCTTAATGCCTAAAGTGTCCATTATGGGTTCATCATAATATAAGGTCATACCAATATTTCGGTGTGATAATTCCTCAAACCTCCTCATTTGGTTCCTGCTTCTAAAAATGGTTTCCATAGTATATAGTAAAGGGAGGGAAGCAAATCAGGGGAGAAGGTAGGATAGAAAAAGACTTTTTTCAGAAAACCTGTAAAGTTGTTTGAAAATCAGCAGCAGTTGTATACATTTTTTTAGAAAAGATGAAAAAGAAAATAATGAAAATAATGCTTTAAAAGAAACGAATATAGAAACGGAATAGAAAATCAAAGATAAAAACAAACAGAAATAATAACAAAAACAAACAGGTGGGTTTCCTCCCACGCAGCGCTTTGTTTAACGTCGATAGCTCGACGGCTCAGGAGTGCAAGCACTCATGGTGGTTCTCTCGAGGATCACTCTTCAGTTGAACTTTCAGTAGTTGTCATTTTCCATGGCCACTTATCAAGCCATCTCACATATCCCTCACCTTTTCTTTTCTTTCTTTTGTGGGGTAGTGAATTCTTCTGAACTTGTGGTGGTGGTTCTGGATCTATCCTAAGTATCAACCTTTCAAGTTTGGGCTTAGTGATTTCATCCACCACCTCAAAGGTTAACCTTACTGTGATCGATGGAAATAGAACTAACTGTTTTTTAAGCTGGTTCGCGAAATGTCGCGGTAAGTAAGAGTCTCCACCGTCTTTTATGTTCTCCAACATGGAAAGGACAAAAGCACAGCAAAATTCCTTATTCGAGAATGTTTCTCGGTTCGGGAGGTAAATTTATAGAAAGGGAAGGTGTTAGCACCCTTTCTATCCGTGGTTATCCACGGGCTCTTAGGTACTTGCTCTTATGTTTTCAAAAATTGTTTGCTTTTCAAGTGTGTGTGGGTTTTGAAAAGTTTCGTTTGAAAAATTTCTAGGTAACTCTTGTATCTGTCCTCAAGAGTGTATGAAAAATTTGTTTGAAAACTTTTGAAAGTGTAGATGCGAAAAGTTGTTTTTGTTTGTTTTAAAAAGAGCAAGTACTTAAGAGAAATCTACCTACTCTAAGGAATTAGGCTGTGTAAGAGTCCTTTAGATAGTGTCATCCCACTATTGAGAAGTAGGTAGCACCATCGTTGGAGGTATTCGGGTCAATTCGAGGCAACCGTTTCGAGGCAACTGGATCTTAGACAGGAGGGCGACCTCTAAGACACCCTATACTTGATGACCACATTCGAGGCAACCAGTGAGGCGTACCCTAAGAGTGGCATGTGCATGTGCGTTGTTTTTCAGTTTATGTTTATCTTGTACATGTCATTTGTGAGCTACGGATTGGTTTTATTTGTCATACATTCTTGCAGGCATATTAGCAGTTAAATGATTTGCAGGAAATAAAGTGCGGAAAAGTAAATCTAGCTATTACAAGGCGCGGGTCTATACATCACCAAAAACACAAACCCGTTTGGAAAGTAAAGTGCGAGAATTAAAGAAAACGGTAAAAGATCCTAATTAACTATTACATTTCCCGAGCAGATACAAAATAATGAATTAAAAAAATAAATGCGCGCGAAAGAATGAATCGGGAACGTCCTGAGGGTTTTGACCCTTTTTGATAAAGAATTGAATTTTTGTCCTTTTTTTTTACAATTAAAAAATTAAACCTAATTACTAATTAATTAATTATTTATTAAAAGAAAAAAAATGATTTTTTTGTATTTTTATGTTTTAATGAAATAAAATAAAAAGGAATTAAAAATGTCAAAAGAAAAGTCTAAGTCTAAATTGGTTTTTATTTATTGTAAAAAAAGTATTAAAGTTAACTAATTAAACTAATTTAATTTAATTTACACTTATTTACAAAATAAGTTAATAAATAATAAAAATGTTTTCTTTTTGGTTTTTCTGAATTTTATGGAAAAATAATTATTTAGCTAATAATTAAAAAAGGAATAAAAAATAAAATAAAGCAAATGAAAAACAAAAAGACAAAAATAAAATGCAAACCCATGGGGGGTTTGGGCCAGATATGGAGGTTTTTGTTGACAATCTGAGCCCATTAAGAATAAGCCTTGTTGACTTTTTGCAATTGTCCATGGCATAGTTGACTGGGGAGTATGGTGTTCCCTCTCTCCTAATCTTTGGATTGCTGCCTGGAGACACTTGGCACGCTGGATGGGCAAGGTGCATGATGGACCTTCTTTTGGAACCTACACACAAGCATGTAAAGAAAAAATGTATAGAAATTTTGGGGGACCTGGGAATCGAACCCAGGTCCCAGTAGTGACCAAGCACGTCATCAACCACCAGGCCACTGCGTTGTCTTTGTTAATATAATATGCAATAAACATAAAATATAGAAACAACGTCCATGCTGGAATTTAACAAAAAACGCGCGCTACGTTTGAATGCTCCAACCATGCTCTTCCACGTATTGTCTTCTTCATGAAACCTGAAACAAAAACAAACAAATAGCGGGGGGTTTAAACCCCCACAAACTGCAAAATGCAAAAATAGCGATTAGCCCTGTGCATTATATAAATAGGGCGCGAGGGTTGCTTCGTGTTTGTCTCGTCCCAGCGATCTCAACCATAGGCGTTGGAGGTTCTAATTTTACCTATGCTGCAAAGCCCTAATTGAGAGCTTCGAAAACCCTAGAATTCAACAATGGTAGTTTTCATTCCAGGGCACCATAATCAAATTGAATTATACAAAAAGCTTCTTATAGTCCCTCTGAACACAAAACAAACCACAAAATACATTAATGATGCATGAATCAAAGGATGTGTTTATGGAAAAAAATTCAAACCGTGTGACTTGTTCTGGGCGTTCCCTTGAGGTTTATGGCTTGTTTGTGATTGCAATAGGTTCCTGAGTGTGTTAGGAATGTGTTTGAATCTCTAAATTGCTGTGAAAGGGGCTGGAGGATTGAAAACAGTTTTGACTTTTTTGCTTGATTTTTCAATATTGGTTTGGCCGTTTCAGGGATGCTTAGGTCATGAATGAGGCTTGGTTTGCTTGCATATGTACATGTGAATGATATTAGGTCACATTATGAGCCAATGATCCATTGCAATTAAGTTTTTGAGATTCTTCATAACCACCATTAAAGGACTTTCCAAGTTTGTTCAAATTTTGAATTCTATGCATAATTGAGCTTGGCACGAATTTGGTAGGTGGAATATGACACATGAAAGCCATTCAAACCACAAGATACCATTCCTTTAATTTTTTTGATTTTATTTGAATTATTATGGATTAAAATGAATTAAATCCACAAAAATTAAATAAAAATGAAAAAATAAATGTTTGGTCTTGAAATTGATCATGGGACACGTGGGTGGCATGACAAGGCTGAATCAAGTGGAAGAAAGTGGGCCCTTTTGTCAAAAATTGAAGTTTCAAGGATAGTTGACTTTTGCCATTTCACAAAAATTTCCCAACTTCTCCAATGCATATCTTGCTCAATTTTGATCATATGAACATGTTCTTGGACATTTTGGAAAGGTCTTGAAGTCCTCTAACCAATGCCTTTGGTCCCATGTCATTTTGATTTACCAATCTCAAGTTATGGTCTTTGAATTAAAATGCCTTTTTGTTGACTTTTGAAAATGACCTATAATGTTGAAATTGATAACTTTTTGTGAGAGCATTTCTTGGACTTGGAATGTGAAGATGAGTTGTAGGAAATGTCATCCCCTTCAAAATGAGCATTGGATGGGATTTTTATGATGAACCATGAAAAAGTTATGCCTTGGTCAAGTTACAGTTGACTTTTCAACTGTCCAAAAATGGAAACTTTTGCATCTTGATGATTTTTGAGCCATTCTTGTGGAATCATGATCAAGACTTGATCAAATGATGATTGTGGCTTCAAAATAAGATGTTGGCCAAAATTTTTGACTTTTGACTGCCAAATGACCATTTTACCCCTACAGTTGATTGTGAAGCAATTAGGGCTTTTGACTGTGCAACTTGACCTTGTGAGCCTTGAAACTTGGCATATGGATGCTTGACAATGTGTATAGGCCTATGGGACTTGATTGAGCCCTTGAAAACCTCAAATTCCTTGCAAGAACCAAAACCCTAATTTGACTGGCTTATGAGGGTGTTTGAACTGGGCAACCCTTGAGTAGACTTGAGCAAATTGAGATGATGCTTGTCAAACTTTGAAGAATATGGGAGGGAAAATTTTGGGGTAAAACAGTTGCCCCTATTCAATCTTCTTAGACCTGAGGATGTAGATTGGCTTGCGTGCCTTTCGTGATCCGAAGGTGGAAGATGATTGAACACTAGAGTGCCCAGAAATTTGCACTCACATAGTGGAGTATCAGCAGTATGATGTTGGGAATGGGCTTACAGATGCCATTTGGAAAGATGGTGGATAGGGGAATGGGCTTATAGATGCCATCTGGAGATGTGACAGAACTTTGTCGGGAATGGGCTTATAGATGCCATTTGGAAATGTGATGGATAGTTGTGGAGATGGGCTTATAGATGCCATCGGGGGTGTCGATCGCGTAAGAGATTCCTTAGCGAGAACTTGCGTACCTGAGAAAGAAAGATAATTACCTGGCCTGTTACAGGGGTTGATCTTCAAACTCTTCATGCAGATATGCCCTGGCTGGATACAGGAATCGAATCTCTAAACTCTTCATGCAGACATGCCCGGGCTGGATACAGGTATCGAATCTACAAACCATCATTCACAAACGTGCCCTGGCTAGATACAAGAATTGAATCCGAAACTTCAAAAGGTCGCTTACAGACGTGCCCTGGCTGGATACAGGTATCGAATCTACAAACAATCATTCACAGACGTGCCCTGGCTAGATACAAGAATCGAATCTGGAACTTCAAAAGGTTGCTTACAGACGTGCCCTGGCTGGATACAGGTATTGAATCTACAAACAATCATTCACAGACGTGCCCTGGCTAGATACAGGAATCGAATCTGGAACTTCAAAAGGTTGCTTACAGACGTGCCCTGGCTGGATACAGGTATCGAATCTACAAACAAATCATTCACAGACGTGCCCTGGCTAGATACAGGAATCGAATCCGGAACTTCAAAAGGTTGCTTACAGACGTGCCCTGGCTGGATACAGGTATCGAATCTACAAACAAATCATTCACAGACGTGCCCTGGCTAGATACAAGAATCGAATCTGTAACTTCAAAAGGTTGCTTACAGACGTGCCCTGGCTGGATACAGGTATCGAATCTACAAACAATCATTCACAGACGTGCCCTGGCTAGATACAGGAATCGAATCCGGAACTTTAAAAGGTTGCTTGCAGACGTGCCCTGGCTGGATACAGGTATCGAATCTACAAACAATCATTCACAGACGTGCCCTGGCTAGATACATGAATCGAATCTGGAACTTCAAAAGGTGATAGTAATATCTTTTGACTGACCTTTTTCCTGAAAAGGCAAAACATCAGTTGTATGTAATGTCATGATGTATGAAAATGCATGATGTTCTCAAAAATAAATGAGATTGTATGATGTGATGCGTATATGTATGTATCATGATGTATGAAAATGTGATGTTTGCGAATGTATTTTCGTCTAGGAAAATAAATCCTTGACGAATGCCGGGAAGTTGAATCCTGGGCTGATGTTTGAAGAATAGAGTTCTTCATTTCCGCTGGGGATGATGATTGAAGATGGTTGCAAGAATGAACCGGTAGGAGAAGATGACTCTATTGGCGAATAAACTTGTTGAAGATATTACTCTGCAGGGAATTACTCTGTGGGGAGAGATACTTTGCTGAGGTTTTGATGATAACTCCGTTGGGGATACCATTGATAAGCTTTGTTGGAAGACTTGATGAACTCCGCTGGGGAAATAGGAAGAACTTCGCCGAGGACGATCTTTCCGTGGTAATTAGCTGAGGATAACCCAGTTATACCCTGGTGGGGAATAACCTTTGAATAAAGCCGGGGAGATGCGTTCGTACTCTGTCGGTGATAAGCTTCCAGAATCTACTGGGGATAAGCTTCCAGAATCTACTGGGGAGATTGATTCAACTCTCCTGGGGAAACTTTTGGACTGTACTGGGGAAGTGGCTCCACTGGGGGTATCTGTATTCCGCCGGGGAACAATCTTATATTAAGACTGCCGGGGATGCTTGCTCAGGAACATCTGTATACTCTGCTGGGGAATATTGAGATTTTCTGAGGGTACCCAACTTCCTTAAGGCTGACAGTAAACTAACTCTGCTTGGGGAGAGCGTTGATAACTTGCTGGAGATACTGTGCCTTTTCAGGGCTGATGGGAGACCAACTCTGCTCGGGGGAGAGTATTACTGATTCTGGTCTTACTCCGGGGGAGTGGAGGTATCTTGATCATGTTCTTCAGTTGAACCTACCTCATTACCTTAGTGGACAGAGCATCTAGATCGCTTAGACAATTCTTATTGCCCCAGTTTCTGCTGGAGAAGCAGGCCTATGAGGTGCTTGATACCTGCTGATTGGAAAATCTTCTTTTTTGGTAGGCAAGTGACGAGATGACGGGACATAGTCGTACGCTTTGATCCCTAGCTTTTTCCTGGACCTCCCTTTCGGGTTTTCAGTCCACCGGGATACCCATTTTTGCCCAAGCCGCCTTTTAAGGTTTTCGACTTGCCGGGTGTACAGATTTTTTCATTTTCATCCCTATTTTTGCCCGAACCCTTTTGGTTCGCCGGGAAGCCCTTATTTTTGCCTAGGTGTGTCAACCTAGCGGGTCTTTGATTATGCGTAGTACTTTTCCGACTATGTCCATGCTCTCAGGATGTAGGGAGGTGCTCCTGTCAGTAGTGTTGTGTCGTCGTACCACTAGAAGATGTCTGATCACGCAAGGTTAGTGGCTGGAATTCATGTCTAATGCCCCAAGTGACTCAGGCGGAGATTTGCCCCGGGCTGTTTGGCATTTGAGAGATTCTCTGAATCTTGACTTAACTGCCCCAGATGATGGACCATGATCATGCCGTGCCCCTTAATTGGAAGTGCTTTTGTTCACTAGATATTCTTCGGGCGAATTTCTTTGCTGTTCGAACAAAAGAAGTCATATGCAAACAATGTTATATTAAAAATGCAAAGCTTATGTCTGTCTTGAAGTTTTTTGAAAATGCATTTTTTAGTAAAGCAAGCAAATTTTATAAAATGTGATGTCAACTCAAGATTTTACAGCGAGCCTTAAGGAGTCAAGATACCTTTGGTAACAGTATGCTTTCGAACTAACCCATGCTTCATCTAGGACTTTTGAGGGTTATAACGAGGCCTGGTTCACGGTTTAAGAAACAAAGGATAAAGGCTCAAATTTTATTTGTACCCACCCGTTCTTCGTGATGTTCTTCAATCCTAAACTCAGCTAATCGTGCATTAAACCTTGTTGAGTCTTTGCTTTGATATACCAGTGATGGTTCGGGCATTGATAATTTATTTTGAATAGGCAGTCATTTCTTTTGGTTGTTGAGGGTTTGTAAGACCTCTTTCTTTTTTATTTCATTATCCCTGTTTTTGCCTGAACTGTTCCTTTTGTGGTTACAGTCAGCGGGATGCCCCAGTTTTTGTAAGTCTCCTTCGTAGGTTTTGACTTATTGGGCTTCTATTTTGGGAGATAATGACTGCCTGTCTTTAATTATTCAGAACCATCACTGTCTTTTTGTTTTGGAAGGACTTCTTTGGCGCCATTCGTTGTGCACCTGGATCAGCTGAGAGAACTACCCTGCCCCAGGTTATGATTAAGGGTTTTAATTTTCGAAAAGAAAAGCTCCGACTTCTTTGGCTCAAAGGGGTTGACGAGGGATTATCTTCCTTATAACTCCAGTGTTTAGGAATTGAAACAATGCCTGTACCTCATCAGCGGGGTATGTTCAAAAGCATACTGTAGATCGTGGTATCGTTTTCATCATCCTCCCTCAAAAGGCTTAGAATTATTAATTGAGAGTTTGATCATCACAAAAAAAAATGAAAGCAGTTTGAATATAGCGAATGCAAATATATTGATTCAAAACAGACATATGCGATGCATTGATAAAGTATTAACGTTTTCTATGACAATAATTGTTTGAACAATCGAAAGAAAATTACAACTTGAAAATTCTAATGGACAAAAAGTCTTCTCGTCTCAGGACTTGTCACTTCAAATGGTGAATCTTTCAGGGATGGTAGAAGAACTCAGTCTGACCCTCTTGGGTGAAATCCACTGCTCCTTCATTAATCAGGTCCTGGACCTTGTTCTTCAGAGCCCAGCAGTCGGCAATGTCATGTCCAGGACTATCAGAGTGGTATGCACATCTTTTATTGGGATGATAGTTAGGAGCAGAGATGTTGGGATTCCGGGGAGGATCCCTTAATGTAATCAGATTCAATCTCAACAGGTGTTGTAAAGCTTGAAACAGCGACACGTTGAGCTGGGTGAAATACCTCTGGGGCTTACTCTGATCAACCCGTTGCTCTGGGCGAGGTTATGGTTGGACTTGTACAGTGGTAGCAATTTGGAGAGGTCTATTCTTCACCATACCAGACTCTTGTCCTCTTAGAAACTGATCAATGATTTGGTCTCCAACCTTGACCATTTGCTTCATGTCGTTGTCTTGACGAAGCTGGTTGACAATGGTTCTCAGCTCTTCCTGCTCCCGAGCTAAGCCTTGGATAAGAGCCATTCACCCCAGCATCTGGGTTCTCATTGTATCCACCTCAGCTTGCAGATGTTTCAGTCGCTCGTCCTTGTCGTCCTCAGGACTTTTTCTGATCAGATTCCCCATGAGGAGTGTCCTCAACTCTTCCTGCCCCTTGGATAGGCTTAGGAAGATCTCCCTGAACTGAGTCTCTTGAGTACGAAGCTCCTGGTTGTCTTGTTGGGAAGCCATTGCTGAAATAAACAGCGAAGAAGGTAAGTGACATGTAACAAGGGTACCTGTAATGCAATGATATGTATGTATGCATGCAATGTTTTCAAGGATCTCGCGGGGTAAACAAGAAAAATTGTTAGAATTTGAATCCGGTAGCTTGATTGAAGGAACTTCATGTTGTTGAGAGTCCTTCTTTAAGAGTCAAGGCTCACCATATCGAGTGGGTCATAGCCCCTGACAACCTTGGCTAGAGGAAAATAAATCCCCTTTTGCCCCTTGCTAGACACTTGGCTCATCATGACCTGCATCATAGACCCTTGAGATCCTTGAAATGGATTAGTCCTTATGTAGGATGTATGCAATGGTATGATGTTATGCTATGCATGGAGTGATGTAAGTAAACCCTGTTATGAGCCCAGATTATGGACTGTAAACAAACCCTGCAAGAAACTCATGTGTTAGGTAACAAGAATGTGCAAGTAGTCCAAGTTTAAAGGCACACAAGTCACACAAGACAGCCCTTAAAGTTTAGGCCAGCATGAGGTCTAGATACTACCCTCTTGAAGTTGGTTGGCTCAAAAACCTGTCCTATCAAAAGTAACCGAGTTCTAAGGATCTCAATATCATTGGGTTGTTTTCTGTGTTCATTGTTTTGATTTAGCCACTGAACTGGCGATCAAAATATTCCAAGAAAACAACCCTCAATGAGTGTAGTATCGAGTATCTACCAACTTCGGACTGCACCAAAGTCGGTCATCTCACTACCCTAAAGAGGCCAGGATGGTCAAGTAAGGTTCCTGAGGTTAGTTGATGCTTCACGACACCACGCGGCGGCCCCGTACTCTCCTTGACTTGACTCAAGGGTTACCGGTACTCACCAAAGTGCCACATCAACGTAGCAAACTGTTTCAACCGTGTTGGTATACCCCGCACAGTTCCCTCACAGTTTGTTGCTACTTTCTAAGAGGTATCCCCCAGATCCGGGTTAGGATCTATGAAACTCCAAGACAGACCCACAATTTTAAAGCAAACAAAGCAAGCAATTGAAAACATAAGAGTGATCTAATTCCTAAGGTACACCTCACTTTATAATATCCCCAGCAGAGTCGCCAGTTCTGTGATCGGTGGAAATAGAACTGACTGTTTTTTAAGCTGGTTCGCGAAATGTCGCGGTAAGCAAGAGTCGCCACCGTCTTTTATGTTCTCCAACATGGAAAGGACAAAAGCACAGCAAAATTCCTTATTCGAGAATGTTTCTCGGTTCGGGAGGTAGATTTATAGAAAGGGAAGGTGTTAGCACCCTTTCTATCCGTGGTTATCCACGGGCTCTTAGGTACTTGCTCTTATGTTTTCAAAAATTGTTTGCTTTTCAAGTGTGTGTGGGTTTTGAAAAGTTTCGTTTGAAAAATTTCTAGGTAACTCTTGTATCTGTCCTCAAGAGTGTATGAAAAATTTGTTTGAAAACTTTTGAAAGTGTAGGTGCGAAAAGTTGTTTTTGTTTGTTTTGAAAAGAGCAAGTACTTAAGAGAAATCTACCTACTCTAAATTGGTTTTTATTTATTGTAAAAAAAGTATTAAAGTTAACTAATTAAACTAATTTAATTTAATTTACACTTATTTACAAAATAAGTTAATAAATAATAAAAATGTTTTCTTTTTGGTTTTTCTGAATTTTATGAAAAAATAATTATTTAGCTAATAATTAAAAAAGGAATAAAAAATAAAATAAAGCAAATGAAAAATAAAAAGACAAAAATAAAATGCAAACCCATGGGGGGTTTGGGCCAGATATGGAGGTTTTTATTGACAATCTGAGCCCATTAAGAATAAGCCCTGTTGAATTTTTGCAATTGTCCATGGCATAGTTGACTGGGGAGTATGGTGTTCCCTCTCTCCTGATCTTTGGATTGCTGCCTGGAGACACTTGGCACGCTGGATGGGCAAGGTGCATGATGGACCTTCTTTTGGAACCTACACACAAGCATGTAAAGAAAAAATGTATAGAAATTTTGGGGGACCTGGGAATCGAACCCAGGTCCCAGTAGTGACCAAGCACGTCATCAACCACCAGGCCACTGCGTTGTCTTTGTTAATATAATATGCAATAAACATAAAATATAGAAACAACGTCCATGCTGGAATTTAACCAAAAACGCGCGCTACGTTTGAATGCTCCAACCATGCTCTTCCACGTATTGTCTTCTTCATGAAACCTGGAACAAAAACAAACAAATAGCGGGGGTTTTAAACCCCCACAAACTGCAAAATGCAAAAATAGCTATTAGCCCTGTGCATTATATAAATAGGGCGCGAGGGTTGCTTCGTGTTTGTCTCGTCCCAGCGATCTCAACCATAGGCGTTGGAGGTTCTAATTTTACCTATGCTGCAAAGCCCTAATTGAGAGCTTCGAAAACCCTAGAATTCAACAATGGTGGTTTTCATTCCAGGGCACCATAATCAAATTGAATTATACAAAAAGCTTCGTATAGTCCCTTTGAACACAAAACAAACCACAAAATACATTAATGATGCATGAATCAAAGGATGTGTTTATGGAAAAAAATTCAAACCGTGTGACTTGTTCTGGGCGTTCCCTTGAGGTTTATGGCTTGTTTGTGATTGCAATAGGTTCCTGAGTGTGTTAGGAATGTGTTTGAATCTCTAAATTGATGTGAAAGTTTGAAAACAATTTTGACTTTTTTGCTTGATTTTTCAATATTGGTTTGGCCGTTTCAGGGATGCTTAGGTCGTGAATGAGGCTTGGTTTGCTTGCATATGTACATGTGAATGATATTAGGTCATATTATGAGCCAATGATCCATTGCAATTAAGTTTTTGAGATTCTTCATAACCACCATTAAAGGACTTTCCAAGTTTGTTCAAATTTTGAATTCTATGCATAATTGAGCTTGGCATGAATTTGGTAGGTGGAATATGACACATGAAAGCCATTCAAACCACAAGATACCATTCCTTTAATTTTTTTGATTTTATTTGAATTATTATGGATTAAAATGAATTAAATCCACAAAAATTAAATAAAAATGAAAAAATAAATGTTTGGTCTTGAAATTGATCATGGGACACGTGGGTGGCATGACAAGGCTGAATCAACTGGAAGAAAGTGGGCCCTTTTGTCAAAAATTGAAGTTTCAAGGATAGTTGACTTTTGCCATTTCACAAAAATTTCCCAACTTCTCCAATGCATATCTTGCTCAATTTTGATCATATGAACATGTTCTTGGACATTTTGGAAAGGTCTTGAAGTCCTCTAACCAATGTCTTTGGTCCCATGTCATTTTGATTTACCAATCTCAAGTTATGGTCTTTGACTTAAAATGCCTTTTTGTTGACTTTTGAAAATGACCTATAATGTTGAAATTGATAACTTTTTGTGAGAGCATTTCTTGGACTTGGAATGTGAAGATGAGTTGTAGTAAATGTCATCCCCTTCAAAATGAGCATTGGATGGGATTTTTCTGATGAACCATGAAAAAGTTATGCCTTGGTCAAGTTACAGTTGACTTTTCAGCTGTCCAAAAATGGAAACTTTTGCATCTTGATGATTTTTGAGCCATTCTTGTGGAATCATGATCAAGACCTGATCAAATGATGATTGTGGCTTCAAAATTAGATGTTGGCCAACAATTTTGACTTTTGACTGCCAAATGACCATTTTACCCCTACAGTTGATTGTGAAGCAATTAGGGCTTTTGACTGTGCAACTTGACCTTGTGAGCCTTGAAACTTGGCATATGGATGCTTGACAATGTGTATAGGCCTATGGGACTTGATTGAGCCCTTGAAAACCTCAACTTCCTTGCAAGAACCAAAACCCTAATTTGACTGGCTTAGGAGGGTGTTTGAACTGGGCAACCCTTGAGTAGACTTGAGCAAATTGAGATGATGCTTGTCAAACTTTGAAGAATATGGGAGGGCAAATTTTGGGGTACAACACTTACCCTCTTAACGCTTATAGTATACCTAGTTTTATGGTCCTCTAATTTTCTCTTTTTATGCAAGACTTCAAACAAGGGTGCATTGGTGTGGATATTTTCCAATACCTCCATATACGTTTTAGGTTTGGAGTCTATCTGAGCTTCCATAAAACTTTTCGAGAAGGGAATCAGTGGGGAATAGGGATGAGGAACAACAATAGGGGTTTCCTTCTCTCCCTCTTCTACAACCTCCCTTTTAGATGGTGTTGGAGGATTTTTCTCAATCTTTACTCTTTTCTCATCTGAACTCTCCTCAATCACATCATCACTCTCCTCAACCTCATTATCACTCTCCTTAGGATGTTCAACTTGTTTTTCACTACTGGTTGTTACAACATCCAATTTCTCCTCAGGGAAGGGTCCTAGAGGGTTTTGTTCAAGCTGGGAGATTTGAGTCTCTAAGGCTATGTTGTGGGTCACGAGCGACTCAACCATAGTGGTCAGTTGCCTAAGGTTTTCACTGTTTTGAAGACTTTGTTTTCTAAACCTCTCGTTCTGGACAGTTTGTGTCTCTATAAAGTGCTCCATCAGAGATTCTAACCTAGAGTGAATTAGCGTCGCTTCGAAATCCTCTGTTGATGTTTCGAAGTTGAAATCATGCGATTCTTCTGATTCTTCAAATTGAGTTAGAGTCGCATTTTGTGTTTCCATAAAGCGCTTTGTCATCATTGATGTTTCATTAAAATTTCCCATTAATATTTCGAGGTTGGATTTATAGGATACTTGCATCTCCTCGAAATATTGGGTGTAGTGATTGTAGGGGAAATTTGGTTGAGGATAAGTTTGGTTGGAATTATAGTATTCTTGCGATTCCTCAAAACGTTGGGATTGGTGGTTGGAAAGGTAATTCGGGTGAGAATGAGTCTGTGATGCATTAAAATTCTCCAATAGTATTTCGAGATCGGATTTATGGGATTCTTGTGATCCTCGAAATACTCAGAGTGGGGGTTGTAGAAAAAATTTGGGTGATACATAGTAATTGGGACAAGATTTGTAGATGCAAAGGCTCGCTTCGGGAGTGATTATTTGGCATACAAATCGAAAGAGGGTTTCTGTTGCCTAGTCTAAACGTGCAACAGAAGAATCATACTTAATTGACCAATCAGTCCCCGACAACGGTGCCAAAAACTTGATCGGGACTTTATGAGTCTATTGGGATACTAACTGCAAGTATACAGTTTAGTCGTTCTAGTTTTAAATGATTATCGAACCCACAGAGACTGAGGATCAATCGCATACGATCTAATGCTACAATTTGTTTAACTAAGCGATAAATGTTTGGTTTTAGGGGGGAAATAGTTTAATTAAAAATAATAGTAATAGTTATACCGGTATGTGATAGTCGGACTTCGGGAATTCGGTGAATCGCTTGGCCTATAAAGTATTTCGATAAAAACGAATTGTTTAAAAACCTGAGACATACACTCTCGTGTTCATGAAATAAGTCATGCTACTAAACCTAGTGGATGCACTTTAAATTTAATAACACTTTTTGAAAACAATTTGAGTTTAATTAATTTATTAAAACACTCTCGTGTATTTAAAAATTAATGTTTCGTTACCACTATCTGGGTTGAACCCCAGCTCTCGCATGCAGGTTCTTTCCTTAATTAATTTCCCACTCTCGTGGCAAAATCGTGTTAATTATCCTCTCACTCTCGTGACAAGGGTAGTTAAATTAAACATGGAAATTGGAAACCAGAAATTGTTTTATAAATGTTTTTGGCCAAGGTATCACTGAATTCTTTCGGTACTTAGGATTCACATACCGGTACGATTAATTTAGCCGGACATAATATATTTAATAACTATGCAATTTAAAATAATATTCATAAAAATAAATGACATAATACAAGAATGAATAAATATTAATTGCATAAAAAACCTGGAAATAACGTTGCTATGGTAATCTTGGATGTTACAATATTCCTTGCAGCTCAATTGAAATCAATAAATTGTGTTAATTCTTAAATGAAGAATTAACACTCTAAAACTAATGCTGGAAATAGAAATTACAGTAATGTAGAAAAAGCTCAAAAGCAAGGAAATATAAATAATTGCAGAAAGTGGAAATTTGGTTCTGGGAAAATTTCTTCGACCCTCATCCCTTTGCACTACCACATATATATAGGAGAAAATATTGCAGTTGAGAAAATCTTGGAAAAGGTTTGAGTGGAGTAAAAATAGGATGCATGGTTACTGAGTGGAGGAAATATTGGAGAAGGATTCTGCCCTCACGTTGCCCACGTCTCCACTAATTCATAACGTTCATCTTTACGCGCGTGACGGTCATCACAGGTGGGTGACGGTCGTAATGCGCTTGAATAGCACGTTACGCTCGTTAATGATGTGTGACGAGCGTTCTTTCTAGTTGGGGATGCGTTACGGTCGTCACAGGGTGTGACGGTCGTCACAGGTGCAAAATCTGAGATTTTGTTATTTTCTCTTCTGTTTCTTGTTTAGATTTCTTCATGTGGTCCTTTTTCATTGTCTTGAGTTGATAAATGTTATACCTGTGAAAAGACATAAAAACTCGGAATAATCGGGAGTTAGACGACTCAATGTATTATAAAATCGGTAAAAAGCGTAGTAATTATATGATACGATTTCTCGTTATCAAAAACCATGGATGAAAAGGGTGCTAATACCTTCCCTTTTCATAATCTACCCCCCGAACTCAAGAAAACATCTCAAAGGTATTTCCTGTGCTTTTTCACCTTTCCTTTTGGATAAAAGAAAAGTCGGTGGCGACTCTTGCTAACCGCAACATTTGCGATAAAAAGCAAAACACTCAAGTCAATTCTCCCACCGTATCACAGAACTGGTGACTCTGTTGGGGAATAAAATAAAAGTGGGGTTACCTTAGGGCTAGATCACATTTACTTGCTTACATTGTTTGACTTGTTTGCTTTACATTATGGTTCTTTGTTTGGGTTCGAATCCTCCACCTGGATTTGGGAAACATTATAGGTAAATAGCAATACTTTGTGGAAACTGTGCGGGGTATACCGACATGGTCTAAGCAATAACTATGTTAGTGTGACATATTTGTGGGTACCGGTAGCCTTTGAGTTAATCAAAGGAAAACGGGGCCGCTGAGTGATGTCATGAAGCACTAATGAACTTCTAGAACCCTTTACTTGACCAACTTGGCCTTTAGGATGTAGTGAGATGACCGACTTTGGTGCAGTCCGAAGTTGGTAGATACTCGATACTACACTCATTGAGGGTTGGTTTCTTGGGATATTTTGGTCGCCATTAAAGAGGCTTGAGCTGAAACAATGACCAAGGAAACAATCCAGTGATATTGAGCTCCTTAGAACCCGATTACTATTATTAGGACAGGTTGAGCCAACTAAACTTCAAGAGGGTACTTACCTATAAAACCCGATGCAAGCCTAAACTAAGAACTTGTTTGTTTTGCTTGTATATACATACTTGTGCATAATATCATGGACATCATGAACATCATATGCATCCACTAACCATTTCAAGGATTTTTTGAGGTTCATTTTTGTTCTTGTTTTGTAGGATATGGATTCACTCCGCAGGAAAACTATCCAAATCAACCTTGTAGAATTCCTCCACAACTCAAGGAGCTAGCTTCAAGGATCCCTGAGAACTCTCTATTCACCGAGAGGCATGGTCTTCTACTCAACTTGGTCACCTCCAACACAGAGGAGGATATGATGAAAGTGCTCTTCCAGTTCTTTAATCCTTTGCATCATTGCTTCACATTTCCTGACTATCAACTTGTGTCTACTTTGGAAGAATTCTCTCAACTCTTGAGGATTCCTATTCTCAATCAACTACCTTTCAACGGTACGGAAAGAGATCCAAAGCCAGAAGAGATTGCTCAAGCCCTGCACTTGCACTCATTTGATGTCACAACTCATTGGGAAACTAGAAGTGGTGTCAAAGGCTTCTTAGCAAAGTTTCTATTTGAGAAGGCCCAAAGTTGTTGGAATTCCCTAGACTTGCAAGCTTTTGAGGAGATTGTGGCTCTTCTTATCTATGGGATGGTCTTGTTTCCCAATCCTGACCAACTCATAGATGTGAGTGCCGTCAAAATCTTCATGTCACGCAATCCGGTGCCTACATTACTAGGGGATATCCTGCACTCTTTTCACACTCGTACAATAAGGAAAAGAGGTGTCCTTATGTGTTGCACTCCCCTCCTGGCAAGATGTTTTATTTCTCATCTTCCCCAATCAGTCTTAAAGAATGAGCAAGGATTAAGGTGGTCATAAAGGTTAATGACGCTCAAACATTCAGATATTCATTGGTGCTCTCGATCTAAAGAGAATGTTATCATTGTTGACCGTTGTGGGGAATTCCATAATGTCCCTCTACTTGGAATTATGGGAGGCATCACCTACAACCCATGTTTGGCTCTAAGATAGTTTGGTTATGCCCGAAGGGATGGCCCACATGAGAGGCTGATTCAAGGCTTGGTATTCGAATACCACAACAACGATCAAGGTCTTCGCCAGAGATTCATCCGAGCTTGGAGGATGCTAAACAAGGTAGATAGCAAGACTTTGGGACACAAGAATTCCATCCCTCTTGAGCCTTACCTCAAGTGGGTACGAACCCGCGCTCAAAGTCTTATGATGCCTTATCCTTCCATTCTCCCGGTGATTATTGAGCCTGTTAAGGAAGGAGAAATTCCATATAATATCCTACATCCTGACATGCCCACATATCTTGAAGACCTACAAAGGGATTGGATACAGCTCAAAGGAGAGAGAGATACTTTCGAAGCCCAATTCTACGCGAGCGAGAAGAAGGTTTTGGAACTCACTAGGCTACTTCATGAGGAGCAGACTCTAAATGCCTACATCGCACCAAAGAGCATGCACACTACTTTTTTTTATCTTAGAGTGTTGTATTATTTTTCCCAAGGGGAATTGATGTACTCAAACTCTATCTTATTATTTTTAAATCCTTGAAAGCATTGCATGTATACATATCATTCATCATGACATAAACAGGTCTTTTGCAACGAGTTTCCTCATCTCTCTACTGTTTATTTCAGTAAGATGGATCTCGAACAGATGGTCAAAGATCTTCAAGCTCAAAACATGCAGTTTCAACAGTTACTCACAACCCTGGCCAAAGGGCAAGAAGAGCTGAAGACTTTGTTGGCAAAAGACAAAAAGAAGAAAGAGAAGAAACCAACTGGTGTTGTAATCATGGGGAGAAGATTTCAAGGACAAACCAGAAGAACCTTGAATTTCGCAGCAACATCTGGTGAAGGGGAAGGGAAAGGAAAAGAAATGACAGTTCCTTCAGAATCTGAAGAGGAGGAAGAAGAGGAAGACTACTCTGAGGAACAATACCCTCCGGCTGATGATAAGTACAGACATCTTGAAGAGCGTTTAAGCGCTATGGAAATACAAAGGGTACCAGGTCTAGACTTTGAAAAATTGGGGCTAGTGTCGGGAATTGTGATCCCACAAAAGTTCAAAGTTCCGTTATTTGCAAAATATGATTGGGTGTCATGTCCTAAAATGCACCTCCGATTATACGTAAGAAAGATTCAGTCGCACTCTGCCGATAAAGACCTGTGGGTTCATTTTTTCCAGAATAGTTTATCCGAAACACAACTCGATTGGTTTTACCAATTAGAAAGGGCCGACATCCACAACTGGGAAGACCTTGCCGCAACTTTCTATAAACAATACCAGTATAATGCAGATTTGGCGCCTACCCGTACTCAACTTCAGAGTATGGCTATGACTTGAAATGAGGGTTTCAAAGATTACACGCAGAAATGGAGAGATCTAGCTGGGAGAGTGCAACCCCCTCTATCTGAGAGGGAGTTGGTGGATATGTTCTTAGGCACTCTATCGGGCCCTTTCTTCAACCATTTGATTGAGAGCTCATATGCTGGATTTACTGAATTAATACTAACCGGAGAGAGGGTGGAAGCTGGCATAAAAAGTGGAAAGATTCAGAAGGATTCATTTGCCTCTACAGCTGTGAGAAAGCCTTTCACTGGAAAGAAGGAGGTATCTGTTGTTTATCCACAAAGGAACCAAGGGAGAGCTGAGCGTCGACCAATGGTAGGGGCCGTTATGATCCCAAAACCTACATCTGATCAACCAAGAAGTAACCAACCAAGGGTGGAAAGGCCAGTCCGGAAATTCACCAGAATTAATATGACTCTAGCCCAGATTTTACCACATCTTCTGAAATCTAATCTGGCAACTTTAAAAGAAGCTCCAAAGAATCCCAACACTGTGTCCCCTCATTATCACCCAAATGCCAAATGCGTATATCATTCCGAAAGTTCGGGTCACGACACTAACAATTGTTGGGCCTTGAAAAACAAAATTCAAGACCTTATAGATGCAAAAGAAATTGAGTTTGATGCGCCCGAGAAGCCAAACGTCATTTCCGCTCCTATGCCTAGGCATGGTCACAACGCCAATGCTATCGAGGAAGATTTATTTGTTGCCACAGTGGATAAACTCTTGACTCCGCTCCCAATCATTAAGATAAACTTGTTGAAAGCTGGTATATTCCTAGGTTATAATGAAGATTGCCATCTTTGCTTATCCTCACTAACTGTTTGCCCTCTGTTGAAGACAGGCATTCAACGCTTGATAGACAACCAAGAGATTCTGTTTGAAAATGCTCTTGTTTCACCTGTTCCTGTTGAAGACGTTTCAATCATAACCATCTCCTCCAATCCTTCCAGGGTCCCCAAAAGACCCGTTAGGATTACATCGGTTCCAAATACTACTCCTCTTATAATCACAATGCCCGGGCCGGTCCCGTATGAATCAGACAAAACAGTACTGTGCAATTATGGTGGAGATATCTACTACCATGGTATCAAACAAGATGGGCTGACCGTCGAAGAAGTGAGCTCCGAAGAAGAAGACTCTGACATTAGCAATATTACCGGAACCAACAAGATCACCCGTAGCAGTAGAATCTTCTCTCCAGAGATTGCCCCTCTAAAGGCAGTTTTTGGACCCGTGGTTGTTCCGAAGGTTACCTTCGTACCAATAATCATATTTGAAAGTGCTCCTACTAGCAAAGACGACACAACCCATGTTGTTATTCCTACCAACACTTCTACTGCTGAAATTCGAGGAAAAAGTATTCAAGAAGAGCCTGTCCGGACGAAGGCTCAACCACCGACTATCCCCGAAACCTCCAAGAAGGAAATGGAGGAGATCCCGAGAATAATAAAGAAGAGTGACTATGACGTGGTTGAACAGTTGGGGCAAACTCCCTCCAAAATATCCATGCAAGCATTGCTGCTGTGTTCTGAGGCACATGCGAAAGCTCTGGTGAAGTTTCTGAAGATAACCCATGTGCCACAAGAGACGTCTGCTGACCAATTCCAAGATTGTGTGGCCAGTTTGACAGCTGATAACGGCCTAGGCTTCTCTGATGCTGATTTGACACCAAGAGGGAGAAAGCACAACGAGGCATTACATGTCTCTGTAGAGTGTAGAGGAACGACTCTGGCCCATGTCTTGGTGGACACTGGCTCATCTTTGAACGTTTTACCAAAGAAAGCTCTCGACAGATTGAATTGCGAAGGACTGACATTGAAACCCAGTAACATAGTTGTGAGAGCATTTGATGGCTCAAAGAGGATGGTCCACGGGGAGGTGGACATCCCCATAAAGGTGGGAACTCAGACCTTCAACTCAACCTTCTATGTAATGGACATCTGCCCCTCTTACTCCTGTCTGTTAGGACGGCCCTGGATCCATAATGTCGGTGCTGTCACCTCTACACTACACCAGATGCTGAAATACCCGGTCCATGGAAAGATTATCACTGTCCATGGAGAGGAAGAGTACATGATTAGCGACCTAAATTCTTTCCGGTATGTGGAATTGGATGGCGAGTTCATTGAAACTCCTTTTCAACATTTCGAAGAAGTCTCTCAAGAAGTAGTAGTAACCAAGACAATATCCCAAATCCCCAAGATCACAAGACCTCCGCTTCGGATGTCATCTCTAAAGGACGCCAAGGCAGTAGTAGAAGAGGGTGGATGCACCATCTGGGGACAGCTTCCGGAAATTCAGTATAAATCTGACAAGTTTGGCTTAGGGTTTACTTTAAATGCTCAGAAGGTTGTGCGTCGTGCCCGTGCTGGAGGGCCACCTCTGAAGATTAGCAACCAAGAGGTCAACGTAGTGGAAGATGGTGAAGAAGATGGTAGCTTGGAGGATTGGATATTTCCTACTGTCAACGGAGGACCTCGTAATTGGGAAGCCAGAGACTTTGTCCCAATAACTTTCATCTCTCAGTAATTTATCTTTTACATTTCTGTTGGACTTGTAATATTCACAAACAATTCGCACATTAAAAACCTTGTGTCTTACCCGAGGCACAATGGTCCATTTGTAAGGGTTTTTATTTCATCTTCATATGACATTCAATGAATCATGGACGTTTTTTCACATACAAACCTTTTGTGCTCATTGTCTTTCTTTTACATTTTATTGTTTAAAGATGGCTATACCCTTACACACACCCACACTCACAAATGCAGGTACCCCTCCATTCCGGATCCCATGGGTAACGATACTACTATGGCCTTTAGTGACTCTGAAGATCTAATCTACCAAGCCGAATACGAAGGTGGGGAAGATTGTGAAGTACCAGGGGAATTGGCCAGACTACTACAACAAGAGGAAAGAGTTATTCAGCCTCACGAGGAACCGTTGGATACAATCAACTTGGGTACCGAGGAAGATAAAAAGGAAATAAAGGTAGGTGCCAATCTAGAGCCAAGTGTCAAGGAGCGTCTAATTCAACTATTGCATGATTATGTTGAGATCTTTGCCTGGTCATACGAAGACATGCCAGGACTTGATACAGACATCGTGGTACATCGTCTGCCCACAAGAGAAGATTGTCCACCAGTAAAACAAAAAGTCCGCCGCATGAGACCTGATATGTCAGAGAAGATCAAAGAGGAAGTCATGAAACAATTCAATGCCGGATTCTTGGTTGTAACTTCCTATCCTCAATGGGTTGCCAACATTGTTCCAGTGCCTAAAAAGGACGGCAAAGTACGAATGTGCATGGATTATAGATATTTAAATAGGGCCAGCCCTAAAGATGATTTTCCACTTCCCCACATTGATATCCTAGTTGACAATACAACCCAGCACAAAATATTTTCCTTCATGGACGGATTCTCAGGTTATAACCAAATCAAAATGGCACCTGAGGACATGGAGAAAACTACATTTGTCACACAGTGGGGCACGTTCTGCTACAAAGTGATGCCATTCGGACTGAAGAATGTTGGGGCAACCTATCAACGCGCCATGGTAGCCTTATTTCATGATATGATACATCATGAGATAGAGGTCTATGTAGATGACAAGATAGCCCGATCACAAACTGAGGAGGAGCACCTTGATCATTTGCAAAAGTTGTTTGAGAGGTTGAAGGAGTACAAACTAAGGTTGAATCCAAACAAGTGCACATTCGGAGTCCGGTCCGGTAAAATCTTAGGTTTCGTTGTCAGCAACAAAGGCATCGAGGTTGATCCTGCTAAGGTTAAAACGATACAAGAAATGCCTGCTCCTCGTACTGAGAAGGAGGTCAGAGGATTCTTGGGACGCCTGAACTATATTTCCAGATTCATTTCTTACCTGACAACTACTTGTGAGCCAATCTTTAAACTATTGAAGAAAGATCAAGTAGTCAGATGGAATGATGAATGCCAAACTGCTTTCGACAAAATCAAAGAGTACTTACAAGAGCCTCCTGTTTTGATGCCACCAATCGAAGGAAGACCACTGATCATGTATATGACCATTTTAGAGAACTCAATGGGGTGTGTATTGGGGAAGCATGACGAGTCTGGCCAAAAAGAGCACGCCATTTACTACCTGAGCAAAAAGTTTACCGACTGTGAAACCAGATATTCACTGCTCGAGAAAACTTGTTGCGCTCTGGCATGGGCTGCTCGCCGGCTAAGACAGTATATGTTGACTCATACCACTTTGTTGATATCTAAGATGGATCCGATAAAGTACATCTTCAAAAATCCTGCTCTGTCTAGGAGGATAGCTAGATGGCAGATGATCCTAACAGAATATGACATACAGTACACTACCCAGAAAGCTATAAAGGGCAGTGTGCTAGCTGATCATCTTGCTCATCAAGCTGTAGAAGATTATCAGTCCATGGAATTTGAATTCCCAGATGAAGACATCATGATATTAGACAACGGTGAAGAAATCAGGCCATATGACGAACCTGAACAAGGATCCCGATGGACCATGTTCTTTGATGGGGCATTCAATGCACTTGGTAATGGTATCAGCGCTATACTCATATCTCTGGAAGGGTGTCATACTCCCTTTACTGCCAGACTTTGCTTCAATTGTACGAACAATATGGCGGAATACGAAGCATACATCTTCGGTCTCAAGGCTGCCATAGACTTGGGAATCAAATCTTTAGATGTGTTTGGAGATTCAGCTTTGGTCATCAGTCAGATCAAAGGAGAGTGGGACACTAAGCACCCAAACCTTATCCCTTACAAAGAACATGTTTTGACATTGCTACCGTATTTTGAGCAGATTACCTTCGAACATTTCCCGCGAGAAGAAAATCAGCTAGCAGATGCTCTAGCCACAACGTCATCTATGTTTAAACTTAATTGGGATAACGAGGCTCCCCAGATCACCATCGAACAAATGGATGAACCAGCGCACTGTCATGAGATTAATACTGAAGAAGTAGTGGACCAGCCTTGGTTTCATGAAGTCAAGAGGTATCTCGAGGCTCAGGAATATCCAAAAGGAGCTTCAATCAATGATAAAAAGTTCTTAAGGAGATTCTCTGCTAAGTTCTTCCTGAGTAATGGCATCCTGTACAAACGCAATCATGACTCCATTCTGCTCCAGTGTATGGATAAGATTGAGGCTGAAAAGATCATGGCTGAATTACACGAAGGTACTTTTGGCACTCACTCCAGTGGGCATACGATGGCGAAGAAAATCCTACGGGCAGGCTACTATTGGTCTACCATGGAAGCAGACTGCTATCAACACTCTCGGACCTGTCATAAGTGTCAAATTTATGCTGACAAGGTGCATGTACCTCCGGTTCCTCTGAATGTCTTGACGGCTCCTTGGCCTTTTGCTATGTGGGGAATCAACATGATTGGAGAGATCAAGCCTACAACCTCCAATGGACACCGCTTCATTCTAGTGGCCATTGACTATTTTACAAAGTGGGTCGAAGCAGCTTCCTTCGCGTCTGTTACTAAGAATGTTGTTGCCCGCTTCATCAAGCAGAATCTCATTTGTCGGTACGGTATCCCAGAAAGGATCATCACTGATAATGGTACCAACCTTAACAATACTATGATCACTGCCTTGTGCGAGCAGTTCAACATTCAGCATCACAATTCATCCCCCTATCGGCCAAAAATGAATGGTGCCGTCGAAGCTTCTAATAAAAACATTAAAAAATCATACAAAAAATGGCAGTCACCTACAAGGACTGGCATGAGATGCTACCATTTGCTCTCCACGGGTATCGTACCACGGCTCGCACGTCAACTGGGGAAACACCCTATTCTTTGGTTTATGGCATGGAGGTTGTCTTGCCTATTGAGGTTCAGACCCCCTCTTTGAGAATTATGAAGGATGCAGGTTTGAATGAGGACGATTGGATCCAGACTCGACTTGATCAACTAAACTTAATTGATGAAAAGAGACTTACTTCTGTTTGCCATGGTCAGATGTATCAAAAACGGATGATCAAGGCTTTCAACAAGAAAGTCAGACGCCAAGTATATCAAGTTGGAGATCTAGTGATCAAACGCATTATCTTGCCACAAAGTGATCCAAGGGGAAAATGGACTCCTACCTATGAAGGACCATTTGTAATCAAAAGCATATTATCCGGTGGGGCAATGATCTTAACCACCATGGACGGTGACGACCTTCCACACCCTGCGAACGCGGACATAGTCAAAAGATACTACGCATAAGAGACCCGCTAGGTTGACACGCCTAGGCAAAAAAAGAAAGGGCATCCGGGCGAACCAAAAGGTTCGAGCAAAAATTAAGGATAAAATAAAAAAATCTGTACACCCGGCAAGTTGAAAACCCAAAAGGGCGACTTGGGCAAAAAAGGGTTTCCCGGTGGACTGAAAACCCGAAAGGGCGGTCCAGGCAAAAGTTAGGGAATTAAAGCGTATGACTATGTCCTGTCGGATCACTTTTGTGGACAATCTTTTAACTTCCACTGACAAACTCGGAGTTTCTGATCAATTCAATCATCTTCGGACAAAGCAACAAATAGACAAGATATTCGGAGAGGCGAAGGCTATAGCAGAATGGAAACCCCATGGGATTATTACACATAGCTATCTTTCTTTGTATAAAGTTTTTCTTGCTTTTTTATGGCATCATTCTCTTACTAGAATGATTGTCTCCTTTGTACAAAATACTTATTCAAAGTCAATATAAAGATATCTCTTCGAAAGTATAGAAAACTATTTGTCTTTTTTACACTTGTGTTTTATTTGCAAAAACGTCCAATGATTCATTAATGAACATATGCATTTGAACATAATTGTTGTTTACAAATAAGCAAAATGAGAAAGACAATTACTGATAGGTTGAAAGGATAGGAAAACGTCTTTAGGCTATTCCATAAGAAATCCCCACAATACGTCATTTAGATCCTCAGCGAAACTAAAACTTCAAATTATTAATCCCCAATAGAGATCGTCAAATTTCTCAGGATTCCTCAAAGCAATATGTGGCATTACTCTCACAACAGGATTTTGTCAGTACTTCAACTTCAAGACGTGAAGAATCCATATATCCTCAGCAGCAGTCAAGGATTTATTTTCCTCAATCATACAGCAATATAGCAAATCAGCTTACATACGCATACATTACATCCATATATCATAAACATTTATAAAATACATATATTGCATCATACATTTCATGCAACATAATTTTGTGTTCCAGCTAACATTTTACCCTTTTCAAGATAAGATTAACAACTACCATTAACAATATGCAATCATGATACAGTACAGATACGCTCCAGACACGGATGCCATTCTAATACTCATTCAGATTTCAAGTTCAGATACAGTACAAATACGCTCCAGACACAGATACCATTCTATTACTCATTCAGATTCAGCTTTCAGATACAGTACATATACGCTCCAAACACGGATACCATTCTATTACTCATTCAGATTCAGCTTTCAGATACAGTTCAGATACGCTCCAGACACGGATACCATTCTAATACTCATTCAGATTTCAAGCTCAGATACAGTACGGATGCGCTCCAGATACAGATGCCATTCTGATACTCATTCAGATTTCAAGCTCAGATACGGTACGGATACGCTCTAGATACGGGTGCCATTCTGATACTCATTCAGATTTCAAGTTCAGATACAGTTCGGATACGCTCCATACCCGGATTCCATTCTGATACTCATTCAGATACAGCTCAGATACGTTCCAGACACGGACACCATTATGATGCTCGTTCTTTCAGCTTACAATTTACAATTCAACAAACATTTTTGGATGGCATCTACAAGCCCATCTCCAACAAGATTCTATCACTTCTCCAAATGGCATCTTTAAGCCCATTCCTTCTACCATCGCATTGCCGAGTGCAAATTTCTGGGCACTCTAGTGTCCAATCATCTTTCACCTTCGAGTTGTTAGAACAAAGTTTGAATCTACTACCCTACATTTAAGTTTTGATGATAATAAAGTGAAAAGATATATTATTTATGATATTCATGTATGAACTATCTGCTGCCTAAAATTATTATGTTCTGACTTGCAGATACTCTGATTGATATAAGCAAGATCACATCTAATCAGCATCAGAATTTGGTTCTTGACACCAGCATCAGAAGTTGCCATATCAGAATGTCAGAATCAGATGATCAATTCACGTACATGCTGAATCCTAATGAACAAGACTGCGCTCAACACTCTGATAAAGAAACACAACAGTTCATCAGCAGCGAAGCAGAGTCAGAATGAGCCAAGCCAGAACTTGCATTAAGTAAGCAACGGTACTGTGCATTGAAAGCAAATTAATTCCAACGGCCTCATTCCAGACAAGATCTGCTCGATAAGGAAAGTTTGTTATTAGCATTGAATCAAGAATATTGCATCCAACGTTCATCATCTCAGTGCTATATAAACAAGACTTTGAAGATTAAAATGGCTAATGCTCTCCAAATCTCTACACGCACAAAAGCTAATCATAATCTTCTTTCTCTCAAGTTTTGCTAAACCACACATTCTGATATTCTATCATTGTTTAGCAATCTAGTTTCTAAGCTTCAATTTGTGTATACATCACAGTTGTGATACAGTTTTGTAGAAAACATTCACACACTTAGTTTTATCTCTTTGTAAGAAAGTGTTACCTTGACAAACCGGGTTGTGGTTTGGATCAAGAAGGCTTTAGTAGTTGTTAAAGCAGTCAGTAATATTCAGTTGAATATAGTGGATTAAGACCTCGTTGGAGAGAGGCGAAATCACCTTGACGGGTGGACTGGAGTAGTTTGAGATCAAACGAACCAGGATAAAAATATCTTGTTCATTGTATTAGTTTTCAGTTTTAACAATTCAACCCCCCCTTCTTGTGTTTTTCACCACTTCAATTGGCATCAGAGCGCCTGGTTCTGAGCTAAAACACTTAACCGTGTCAGTACAAGATCCAGCGTCAGAAAAACACAATGGCAGGAAACAATTCTCACATCAGCAATGACAACAATGAGGACAGAGACAGATTCAGTGGCAAACCTCCAGTCTTTGATGGAGAAAACTTTGATTACTGGAAAGACAGAATTGAAAGCTTCTTTCTGGCACATGATGCTGATCTGTGGGATATGGTGACAGATGGATACACGCACCCTGTGAATGCAAGTGGTCAGAAGATTGATAGAAAAACAATGTCTGATCAACAAAAGCGTGACTTCAAGAATCACCACAAGGCCAGAACCATCCTCCTCAGCGCCATCTCCTATACTGAGTATGAAAAGATCTCCAACAGAGACACAGCAAAGAATATTTTTGAGTCACTCAGAATGACGCATGAGGGCAACGTTCAGGTCAAAGAAACAAAAGCTCTGGCGCTCATTCAGAAGTATGAGGCGTTCAAAATGGAAGAATCTGAATCCATTGAAACCATGTTCTCTAGATTCCAGATTCTGGTAGCTGGTCTCAAAGTTCTGGACAAAGGATACTCTACTGCTGACCATGTCAAGAAAATCATCAGAAGTTTACCCAAGCAGTGGAGACCTATGGTTACAGCTCTGAAGCTAGCTAAAGATCTCAACAAAATCACTCTGGAGGAACTTATCAGCTCCCTCAGAAGTCATGAGATAGAGCTAGAAGCTGATGAGCCTCAGAAGCAAGGTAAGCCTTTAGCATTAAAATCTAACAAAAAATATGAGTCTAAAGTTTTGCAGGCAGTTGAAGAAACATCTGATGGATCCTCATCAGAAGAAGACGAACTCTCCCTCCTCTCCAGAAGAGTAAATCAACTGTGGAAGCAAAGACAAAGGAAGTTCAGGAATCCCAGAAGATCTGATCAGAACGAGTCTTCTTCCAGATACAGAAGGACAGATTCTTCCTCCGGATACAGAAGATCTGAAGGCTCCTCCAGTAGCAAAAAGCCAAACACCAAAGACATCATCTGCTATGAGTGCAAGGAACAAGGACACTATAAGAGTGACTGCCCAAAGCTTCAGAGGGAAAAGCCCAAAAAGAAGTTTGGAAGAGAGAAGAAGAAAAGTCTCATGGCTACATGGGATGACTCTGACTCGTCTGAAGCTGACTCAGAATCAGATGATGAAAGGGCAAACATAGCTCTCATGGCTAACATCTCAGAAGATAGTGAAGCTTCTGAATCAGACTCAGAATCAGACACTGAAGAGGTATTTCCTAACTTTGCTGTTAACTTTACAAAGGCTGAACTTGCTGAAAGCCTTAATGAGATTCTGGAACGTTATCAGCAAATTAGAGCTAAATTCAGAGACCTGAAAAGGAATCTTGAATCTGACTCTAATAAGACTGAGAGTCTCAAATTGGAAAATTCTGAGCTGAGAAATAAGATTTCAAAATTAGAAAACACTTTACAAAACTCTCAGAAGGAACCAATTTCTGAAACTCCCAGCAACGCTGATGAGATCATCAAGGAGTATGATCACAGTTTCCAGAAGTTACTAGCTAAAAGCATAGATAGAAGCAGAATGGCTTCAATGATCTATGGAATTAGCAGAAACGGCAGGAAAGGAATAGGATACCAAGGTAAGGTTCCTACACCAAAGAATGTCATGGACTTAACCATTAAACACACTCCTCTGAATTCACATTTTGTATATGGTCACACACATGATATCAAATACACTAGCAGTAAGCACTCTGTGAAACCAAAATTCAACCAGAGTTTTGGTAAAACTAACAAATCAAGACCCAAGAAAATCTGGGTACCTAAGGATAAAATAATACATGTTGCAGATATCTTTAGCAGCAAGTCAGAAACACCAGTCATGGTACCTGGACTCTGGCTGCTCACGACACATGACGGGAAGAAGGCATATGTTCCAAAGCCTGGAACTTAAGCCTGGAGGCCACGTTAGCTTTGGAGGCAATCAGAGGGGAAAGATAATTGGCTCTGGAACTATATGTAATGGAAATCTTCCCTCTATTAATAATGTTCTGCTAGTAGATGGATTGATGCATAATCTGTTATCCATAAGTCAATTAAGTGATAACGGTTATGATATAATCTTTAATAAAAAATCATGTAAAGCTGTTAGTCAGAAAGATGGGACCATCCTGTTTAATGGTAAGAGGAAAAACAACATTTACAAAATCAAACTTTCTGAACTAAAGAGTCAGAATGTAAAATGTCTTCTGTCTGTTAACAACGAGCAGTGGATCTGGCACAGAAGATTGGGGCATGTTAGTATGAGAAGAATATCTCAGATTAACAAACTCAATCTGGTCAGAGGACTTCCTAATTTGAAGTTCAATTCAGATGCTCTGTGTGAAGCATGTCAGAAAGGCAAATTTGCAAAACCTTCTTTTAAATCCAAAAATGTTGTTTCTACCTCTAAGCCATTAGAACTTCTGCACATTGACTTATTTGGATCAGTTAAAACTGCTTCAGTCAGTGGTAAGAAGTATGGGTTAGTAATCGTAGATGACTATAGCAGATGGACATGGGTAAAGTTCTTAAGACACAAGGACGAGTCACACTCTGTGTTTGTTACCTTTTGTAACCAAGTTCAGAATGAAAAGGATCTTAGAATCGTTAAAGTCAGAAGTGATCATGGTGGAGAATTTGAAAACAAATATTTTGAATCATTCTTTAATGACAGAGGCATTCTGCATGATTTCTCTTGTCCTAGAACTCCCCAACAAAATGGAGTTGTAGAACGAAAGAACAGAACATTGCAAGAAATGGCCAGAACCATGATCAATGAGACAAACGTTGCTAAGACCTTCTGGGCAGAGGCAATAAACACAGCGTGCTACATTCAGAATAGAATCTCAATAAGACCTATTCTGGAAAAGACTCCATATGAATTGTGGAAGAACAGAAAGCCCAACATTTCATATTTTCATCCATTTGGATGTACTTGCTTTATATTAAATACAAAGAATTATTTGAACAAGTTTGACTCTAAAGCACAGAAGTGTATTATGTTAGGATACTCTGAACACTCAAGAGGGTACAGAGTATACAATACAGAAACACAGATTGTGGAAGAATCAATCAGTGTTCGTTTTGATGATAAGCTTGACTCTGAAAAGTCAAAGCAGAATGAAGTTTTTGCAGGTATAGAAATTGAATTTGCAGGTTCTGAAGACAAGTCATCAGAAGCCCTCAACACAGACATTCCTTCAACGTCTGAAAGGAGCACTGCTAGCAATCCTACAACAGCTGCTGATCAACCTCAGAAGAGATTACCCAGAAGCAGCTTGGATCACACAGAAGAGACTATCCTAGGAAGAAAGGAAGATCCAATCAGAACAAGAGCAAGCTTCAGAAACTCTGAAGAAACACTTATGGGACTTGTGTCTCTGATTGAACCTTCTTCTATTGATGAAGCACTTCTGGATAATGACTGGATTCTGGCAATGCAAGAAGATCTGAATCAATTCACCAGAAACGACGTATGGGATCTTGTTCCCAGACCAAAAGGATTCAACGTCATTGGAACAAGATGGGTGTTCAGAAACAAGCTAAATGAACAAGGTGAAGTCATCAGAAACAAGGCACGACTGGTTGCACAAGGTTATAGTCAGCAAGAGGGGATAGACTATACAGAAACCTTTGCCCCAGTCGCCAGGTTAGAATCTATCAGACTTTTAATTTCATTTGCTGTTAATAGAGGCATCACTCTGTATCAGATGGATGTCAAAAGTGCATTCTTAAATGGTTATATAGAAGAAGAAGTTTATGTACACCAACCCCTAGGTTTTGAAAATACAAAACATCCAGAACATGTTTTCAAACTAAAGAAGTCACTGTATGGTCTGAAACAAGCTCCCAGAGCTTGGTATGAAAGGCTAAGTAACTTTCTGCTAGAAAATGAATTCACCAGAGGGAAAGTGGACACTACTCTATTCTGTAAATCAGTTAAGAGTGACATCTTAGTCTGTCAAATTTATGTTGATGATATTATTTTTGGTTCTACTAATCCTTCTCTTGGAAGAAAATTTGCTAAGTGTATGCAGGCAGAATTTGAGATGAGCCTCATGGGGGAACTGAAATTCTTTCTAGGAATTCAGATCAATCAAACTCCAGAAGGAACTTACATTCATCAGAGCAAATACATCAGAGATCTTCTGAAGAAATTTGACCTCTCAGAATGTAAGCCATCAAAGATTCCAATGCATCCCACGTGCATTCTGGAAAAAGAAGAGGTAAGCAAAAATGTAGAACAGAAAGTCTACAGAGGTATGATTGGTTCTCTCCTCTATCTGACTGCTTCAAGACCTGACATATTATTTAGTGTTTGTATCTGTGCTAGATTCCAATCAGATCCTAGAGAATCTCACTTAACAGCTGTTAAGCGAATTTTCAAGTATCTGAAAGGTACTACTAATCTGGGTTTGTTTTATAGAAAATCTAGTGATTACAGCTTAGTAGACTACTGTGATGCTGATTTTGTTGGAGACAGAGTGGAACGTAAAAGTACTTCTGGAAGCTGCCAGTTTCTGGGAGAAAATCTGATCTCTTGGTCCAGCAAAAGGCAATCAACAATTGCTCTATCAACAGCAGAAGCTGAGTACATAGCAGCAGCAGGATGTAGCACACAAATGCTCTGGATGAAAAGTCAGCTTGAAGACTTCCAGATTTTTGAGAGTAACATTCCTATACTTTGTGATAATACTTCTGCTATTTGCTTAAGTAAGAATCCCATTTTACATTCTAGAGCTAAGCATATAGAAATAAAACATCACTTCATTAGGGACTATATTCAGAAAGGTATTTTGAACTTAAAATTTATAGATACAGACCATCAATGGGCTGATATCTTTACTAAACCCCTTTCAGAAGATAGGTTTAATTTCATTCTGAAACATCTCAGCATGAAAGTGTGTCCAGAGTGAAAATGTTTTAATTCCATATATTTACCTTCAGAATGTAATTGTTTTACTGTGAACTTCTGATCAATCTCCTTTCAGAAAGATAGAACATGCAGATTGTATCAGATGCAAGTCTAAAGATCTGAGAGTCTAAGCTCAAAGACAGACGTGCTGATCACTACATCAAACAAGTGTCATCCAATCATCAGCATATCTCTGAAGCAGAACGCGTGCACGCTTCTGAGAAGGCAAAGCGCCGATTGGGTGTATTGAGACACATGTCTGGTAACCGTTTTTAAGTATCTTTCTCAAATCCCCCAAAATCAGCAAGCATTTAATGAAAAGTAATCATGCTTTTAAAATGCAATCATGATTTTTCTCTCTCTTAAAAAACGTTTATCTTTTCAAAATAATTTTAAAACTCTATTTAAACACATTAATCTCTCATTCTCATTCTTTACGCTTTCTCACTATTACTCAAGCATTTTCTGCATATTTCTGTGTTCATCTCTTGCAAAACCTATTTTCCTCACTTTATTCTCAAAACCCTTTTAGTGTGAACATGGCAACCTCCAGCAGTGCTTCTGCAGGTCCTCAGAAGAAAGCATCATCTGAGCAATATCAAGTGCCATTCAGAACTCTTCTCACTCCTGTGAAGAATCTTGAAGTGCTTTCTGAATTAATCATTGATTTTGGAAGCTTGAAGGAGAACGGTTTTGACCTAACTGAAGAAGTTAGGGCTCAGAAGTGGGAAAGGTATTTTGACAGGTTGGTTGGACCAACATTCCCAATGCTTGTCAAGGAATTCTGGATTCACGCCAAAGCTTCAACACATCTTGTCACCTCCTTTGTTATGGGGAAGAAGATTGTGATCACTGAGGATCACATTGCAAGGCTAATCGGTTACAGTGGCGGTGGCGTCCGTTGTGTGGACATGGCTGAAAGATATGCTGATGTATGAGTGATAGCTGCAAGAATTTTCACTCATGGGGTGCCCAGCAGCAAGATTAAAGATCTGAAGGATCACTACAGAGTTTGGGCCAAGATAATTCTGGGGTGCTTCAACCACAGGAAACCAACCAGTTCTCCTGATTACATAAATGTGGATCAGCAGTTTTTGATCTACTTTATTGATCAGAAGGTAAAGATCAATCTGGCTCACTTCCTGTTCAACCACCTCAGAACAAGTGTAAAGGAAACTAGGGAAGAAGAAAGAACCAAGAGGGATTGGATACCTTTTGGAAGGTTGATATCAGATATTCTGACAGAGAATAGGCTGATAGAGCATCTGATAGAAGCTCAAGAGCTAAGCACTATTGAACCAACAGTTGGGAAACCTCTGAATGTAAAGAATTTGAAGAAGATGAAGCTGATTGAAAATATTCAGAAGGAACCCAGAGCTACTCCTATTGCTGATATCTCCAGCAGAAGAGTGCCTCTGAGTGACTTTCCGTTATTTTCTGAAATTGAGTCCAAACCAGAGGTGGTTCTCAGGTACTTGGATGCGTGCAAGGCAGATGGTTCAGATCCAAATCTGATTATCAAAGCTCTGCATCAACCTCAGCAAGAAGTGACTCTGAAGAAGACGAAGAAGAGGAAGGCACCATCAGAAGGATCATCCCAGCAGACACCCAGGAAAAGAGGTAATTCATCTGCTGCTTCTGTTTTAAATTCTTCTACTATTCCAACATCTATTCCTCCTCAAATCTCTCACAGAATCTCAATCCCCATCCCTACCATAGATGAAACTGTACCAGAAGAGGACCCTTCTTAGGCATTAAAACTCAGAAGACCCAGAACCAAACATCCCAAACAACCAACAATCTCAACAACATCAGCAATTGATCAAGTGCTGTCTGACATTGATCAACACACCTCTGATCAACCAATCTCTGAACCACAAACTGTTCCTCCTCCACAACCAGAACAACAGCAATCTGCTGAAGAACCACAACAACAACAACAACAACAACCACTCTCACCAATTCCAGAAGAACCCCTTATCCCTGAACAATCAGAAATTCCAACAACTTCTCCTCAACCAGCAATTCCGTCTCCCTCTCCCCAACCAGAAATTAATCCACCATCACCTCAACCAGAGTTTCATCACTCTGAAACTCCTTCTCCTCAACCATCTGAACCTCATTCACCTCAACCATCACCTTTGGCAATCCAGCTGCCAGGTGGAACAACCATCACCTTAGCACAATTGCCATCCCCATCAGAATCTACACCACCAAATACTCCCAAAACACCACCCAGTCCAATCATAATCTCTGATTCTGATACTCCATCTCCAAAACAAACAGCTGCCCAGAAAACCTCCGAAAACCCCAGCAGGACTTTCATAGACTTAACCAGTCTTGACTGTCTTGCTGATCTGAAACATAAAATTGCCATCCCAAAACCAAAGCAACCAGATGTTGGCTCTGGTATTATGAATTTTGAAATAGGTGTGCTGCAATGGATTGCTTCTTTGAAGCAAGTCTGTCCTGGAATGATTGACCCAGCTGCTTCTGATCAGCTTTGGTCACAATTCAGACTTTGGGTACGTGCTGAAGCCCTCAAGTTGCAGGATATCAACTATGAGCAGGCACAACAAAATTTTAGCAAGCTTCTGAATGAAGTTGGAAGTCAGCTTCTGAAAGAAGACGTGCTCCCTCTGGACAGTGAACCTTGGTCTGAGAAACAGCAAGCTGCAAAGGTGCAATCAGAAGAAGACAAGACCATTCAAGCTGAAGAAAGTCAAGCAGAAGATGTTGCTGAAAGCTCTCAGAAGCTTCCTGCTTCTGATGCTTCTCAAGCTGCCTTGGACAGGCAGACTCTGGAAGAACTAAGGCTGAATGTCATGCGTCTGCAGCAGCGGATGGACGAAAATGATCAGAAGATGAAAGAAAGAATGGATGTGCAGGATAGCAAGATTGACACTGTTGTCAGCATGGTGCACAAGCAGAATGAGACTGCTGAAAAGATCCAAGCCATGCTGGAGAACCTGTTCACACGCTTGCCTCCTCAACCTTAGTCTTTTTTCATTCATGTCCTTTTTCATGTTTTCCTTGATTTTCTGATGTACTACCTGAATGTGTTTTGTACTATTTTCATGTTTTGATTCTGAACTCTCTTAATATGATTAGTTTTTCTGATCTTAACTGTTTTAGCACATCACCTACACTTTTTGATTGCTGACAAAAAGGGGGAGAACAAGAATGATATTTTAATCAATAACGGCTAACTAGACAGAAATTCTCAAACATTCTAACTCTATTACTTGAGAATGTTTTTCTGTTTTGCTTAAAGTCTACAGGTACAAGGAAGCTCCTGGACACTCTGAAGACTAGAAGCTCTGATCACTATGAAGCTCTGATCCGCTCTGATACTCTGATCCAAAGCAAAGCTCTGACAAGAAAAGCTCTGAAGCTCTGCTTTAACATAAAGCTTCTGATAGTCAAAGACTCTGATACTCTGACGTTCAAAGAAAGGTAAAAAGATCTGATCCTGAAGAACACTTGAAATCAAAGGGAAGTAATAAACTCAAGGGGAGTATATCTCTTAACTCTGATATCTTTTTACTCCTTATCCTTTGTACTTCTTACTCTGATACATATCTCTGATACCTTTTCACGTTATTTTCATTTAAAAAATATCTAGTTTTTGTCATCATCAAAAAGGGGGAGATTGTTAGAACAAAGTTTGAATCTACTACCCTACATTTAAGTTTTGATGATAACAAAGTGAAAAGATATATTATTTATGATATTCATGTATGAACTATCTGCTGCCTAAAATTATTATGTTCTGACTTGCAGATACTCTGATTGATATAAGCAAGATCACATCTAATCAGCATCAGAATTTGGTTCTTGACACCAGCATCAGAAGTTGCCATATCAGAATGTCAGAATCAGATGATCAATTCACGTACATGCTGAATCCTGATGAACAAGACTGCGCTCAACACTCTGATAAAGAAACACAACAGTTCATCAGCAGCGAAGCAGAGTCAGAATGAGCCAAGCCAGAACTTGCATTAAGTAAGCAACAGTACTGTTCATTGAAAGCAAATTAATTCCAACGGCCTCATTCCAGACAAGATCTGCTCGATAAGGAAAGTTTGTTATTAGCATTGAATCAAGAATATTGCATCCAACGTTCATCATCTCAGTGCTATATAAACAAGACTTTGAAGATTAAAATGGCTAATGCTCTCCAAATCTCTACACGCACAAAAGCTAATCATAATCTTCTTTCTCTCAAGTTTTGCTAAACCACACATTCTGATATTCTATCATTGTTTAGCAATCTAGTTTCTAAGCTTCAATTTGTGTATACATCACAGTTGTGATACAGTTTTGTAGAAAACATTCACACACTTAGTTTTATCTCTTTGTAAGAAAGTGTTACCTTGACAAACCGGGTTGTGGTTTGGATCAAGAAGGTTTTAGCAGTTGTTAAAGCAGTCTGTAATATTCAGTTGAATATAGTGGATTAAGACCTCGTTGGAGAGAGGCGAAATCACCTTGACGGGTGGACTGGAGTAGTTTGAGATCAAACGAACCAGGATAAAAATATCTTGTTCATTGTATTAGTTTTCAGTTTTAACAATTCAACCCCCCCTTCTTGTGTTTTTCACCACTTCACGAGTCACGAATGGTAAGACTCGCCAATCTAACTCCCCAGGTTTAAGAAGATTGAACAGGGGCAGCTGTTGTACCCCAAAATTTGCCCTCTCATTTATCAAAACTTTTCTCACAAGATCTCTTTGACTCAAGATTGGATTAGGGTTTGGTCAGCTCAAGACATCTCATCTTGCACTAATAACCCAAAATTAGGGTTTGAGGTTACACAGGGACTTTTGGACTATCAATGCTCCATGTGACTTTCAAACATCATTATGGATCCCTAAGATCACTCATGACAAATTTCAAGCCTTGAACCACATTTTTGGTCAGTCAATTGGGCAGTTAACCTAAAAATTAGCTGTATTAGGGAAAAAAGTCAACTATGGCCAATTTACAGTCAAACTTCATCATTCTTGATCCACATCAACATTTTAAGCTTATATGTATCATTTGGTCAATTTTGGATCACAATTCCTCAAGAAATTTGATCAAATCACCAAAAGGGCAAAATGGTAAAAAATTAGGGTTTTGACTGAGGAAGGGAAATTTCTGGTTTTTTACCTAGCAAATGACCAATTGAGTTAAAGCATGATTTCAAGGATCCAACTTCATCATCTTGACCTAATGGCATGGTTCAAAACATTGCAATTTCATTGGATTGACAAATGAAATTTGCAGTCAACTGATCAAAAGTCAATTGTACACTGAAAAGTCAAACTTTGACTTTTTGGTCAAAATCAAGTGCCAAGGATCATAATTCATCAAAACATGTCAAAATGTGAAACTTGTTCATCCAGAAATCCAAGTTTGAAGATTAGGGTTTAAATTTGAAAATTTTCCTAACTTAGAAATTTTCTAAGTATAGAAAATTTCTTATTTTTTCTCAACTTTAGGCCATTTTATCACCATGATGCATAATGATTCAAAGAAAGTTCCCAACATCAAAGTTGTAGACCTCCATGAAATATACAACTTTGCTTCATACACTTTTCCCTAAAGATGCTTGGATCTCAAGATATAAATTTATGAATACATGGTCATGAACTAAGTAACTTAGTGAAATTTTGCCCTAATTTAGGCAGGTTTTGGACCCAACTTCATGGCAATTTTTCACCTAGTTCCAAGAGGTATCTCAAAATGCATTTCAAATATGAATTATAGAGCACATTGCAAGATTTCCAAAATGTCCAAGAACTCCTCGAGATCATTTTTAAGTAGGGAGAATCGAAGAGATGAAGTTGGCATTTTCTCACTTTTTATCCAAGCCATTTCATGAAGAACAAAGTTCCAATCAGTACCTATGATGCCTAATCCATGCTTTACAGGTTCCAAACTTGTTCCTTACTCCTTAATTTAATTCTTACTCAGTTGATAAAGCTTTGATCCAAGCCCTATAGCCATTACCCAAGTTGTAATTCCATAAATGACATAAAGTGACCATTGCCCTTTTGAAAAAGCTCAACTTTTGCCACTTTCCAATTCTTGAGCATTGCACCTGTCTCCATTGCATATACAAATATTACAGGCCTAAAGAAAATTGTACAAGTATATACCAACCCTAAGAGAGCAAGTACAAGCATGGCAAGCCTTGTCCCTTCACTTTACTTCAAAAGTAAGAAAGGTTGCAAAAAGGTGAGAACTGGCACATCTGTTGGAGGGTTGACATGAAACTGATTCTATACTAATATACAAACATAATACAACACAAGACACGATTGGTAAAGGCCTGAAACACTCCCAATCTCAAAACACCAGAAAACTGTCAAGACTTGCAGTTTTTGCATAAGCATACCAATCTTCCATTTGCCCCGTGTGTTTCAAGTCTTGATCATTAAAACATCTTACATACTTGATATCTAACCAATCCAGACCTTCATCCCTGTACTGTAACCCCTTCTCCATCATCTGCCATTTTTGTTTTCAAAGCTTGCAGGTTGACTTGGCCAAGGAGTTTCAAGCACTTTCAGAGCAAGGCAAGGGTGGGAATACATTCAGGGAAGTTCAAGGAAGCTCAAGCAAGCATCAGGCATCCATCAAACTCACTCCAGTTCTATCCACGATTTCAACTGAAGGAGGTAAAATCTCAACTTCTATCTCCTTGTACAGGCAACCATTGGCCACAATTTGTGAATAAATAATGTAGCCCTCATTGCAACGAAACTGTACATATCTTTATCTTACATTTATTTGGCCTGGGTTGAGAGAATTTAGAACTTGAAGTTTCTGAAAAATTTAGGTTTAAATTTAGGGCTTTCAAAATTCTCTCTAAGCTTTGGTTGTTAGCTTACACAACTTATATGGTTAGAATCGTGAGATCAAATACCACAACTTTCATGTTATGAGTTTTCATTTTCATGGAAGAATGAGAGAGTTATAGGACGTCTGGCCAAGCTTGGGGAAGAAGATGAAGTACAGGGCAAGGACTTTGTTCATGTTATGTTATTTTCGTTTCACTTAAAACAATGGATGTATAGCCACCCCAGTGGCAAAGTAGCGCGCTGGTGAGACCCATGTCCTGGGTTCGAACCTGGGCGCTACTTTTATGTTTTTCACATTTCTTCTTTCCATTTTACTTTTTTTTGCAGGATTGGGCTTAGTCTTTTGGGCCTAGTTTTTTTTACTAACACATTGCTGCCAGTTTTCTACAGCACCCCCCTTTGCCAACTCTTTTTATATTTTTATTTAATGTATTTTTATTTTCATTAATATTTTCTTTTATGCATAAAAAATCCTAAAAAATATAAAATTAATAATATTGCATTTTTATTTTGTTTTAGTTTATTTTGTACATAAAAAAAAATATATATTTTTAATATATATCATGTATTTTCTCAATAAACTTGTGAAATATAATTAAAATATATTTAGCTTAATTTATTTATCCCATACTTATAAATATTCATTTTTGCATATATAAAAACTTTATATTTTTATATACAATATTATTTATTATTTTAATATAAAAAATACATAAATAATACATATGAACTTCATTTTCTTTTAAAATAGAAATTAGGGTTAAAATCCCCCTTCTAAAAAATTAATTTCTTTTCCTTATAATTTTAGGTTTAGATTAAAATTTCTTTTACATAAAAATAAATTAATGCAAAACCCTCAAGTCAGTTCTCCCACCGTATCACAGAAACCAAACTACAAGGGCATCCAATTATATGTCGACTTAAGTCGGAAGAGAAGGAATCAATTTCATAATTGTCGTTAATCAAAGTTGTACCTAGAAACATACTTCAGTGGATGCGAAATTGCCACTTCATTTCAGGTTCTCGCATGACACGACGTTCACCGTGCTCATTACCTGATAGAAGGGTATTATAGAATTTATATTATTAATTATTAGTATTGTTATTGATAGGGTAATAATAGAACTTATATTATTAATATGGTTATTGGACTTTATTTGTATTTGAGCATTTTAATTAATGACCCATTAGTATCATTATATATGTAGTGTCTTTCACACATTTTAGAGTATCAATCAAATGAAATGAAGTTCATTTTTCTTAGTTATCTTTTATTGTCTTTTATTTTCTAGCTTTCTCTAATCTTGTTAGGGTTTTAGCTTTAGCGCTCTAACAATTGGTGCTCTCATTTTGATCTCATTCCCGCTAAATGGAGTTTTTGATGCCATTTATGAATTTTATGGAGTGGAAGAAGCATATTGGTGGATCCTTTCCACTGAAAAATATTTCAGAGCCAAAAATATCGTAGAAGATGAGGAAAAGATGAAGGTGGTTGAAATCGTAATGAGTGGTCGTGCTCTCAAATGGTGGAAATGGCACTCTCAATCTCATCCATCGATGTCCTGAAATACATTTGCAGATGTATTTCTTTGACATTTTAAACCTGAATGGAGACACCTTTTTCAAGATTTAGATGAGGAAATGGAACCAACTTATAAATTAGTAGAGTCCATAGATCCAATTTCTGAACCTGTTGAACATGACATATAAGAATCATCATATTTTCATAGAACACAACTGGAGCAGCTCAATTTGTATGAAACCCAACAACCACTGTTTTTGGGGGAGTCAGATTCCGATTTGAAGCGTTGTTTCACTTCACCACCACCAACCGTTGTTGAAGAATTTGTTTCTGTCCGCTAGGATTTCTGTGTTCTCTCAATGAAACCATCACCAACAGCAGCATCAACAACCATGTTGCGAATGGTTTTCTCAACGACATTTTTGTGCTCGGTGATTTCATTGCAAATGGTTTTCCCAAGGTTGTACCGCCGGCTCCTGAGGTTGTTCCTGTTGGCGGTGATGTGGTTGATGAGTCTGCGTCTGTGATGATTGCGGTGAAGAAGTATGCAAGGAAGTTTGAGTCTGGTGATGTGCTGGATACATCAGGAAATCTTAATGGAGAAGAACTGGGTCAATCAAATGTTAAGGTCTTTTGTCGAATATGTAATCGCGTCGAGAGTGAAGGAAGTGAGAAAGCAAAAGAGATGCTTTCGTGTAAAACATTCCTAGTTATTATGTCAAAAACATTGGGCGCAGTTTTTATAGAGTGTTCCCAATGAATGAATCATGAATGAAATATCTGAAGCAACATGCTTAGAGGATTCTTTAAGATCAGTTAAACAAAAGCAGCTCCAGAATCATGAGAATATATTCCATGCTAAAAGTATGCCTCTCCATGCGGATTGCAAATATTTCTTGCTGTCTTCTTCATGGACTTTAAAATGGAGAAATAACATCAGTCTATCATTCAAGAATCCAGATATACCTGAAACTTTAGATGGGGTAATTGATTCAATGATGTGTGAAAAACACTCTCCACTTGTTGAAAGAACTCCTCAACTGGCTTTCAGACGCGGTGCGGTGCCATAATTCAGAAAGAATCTTCTGCAAGAGGCTTAACTATCATACCAGAGAATGATTGGAGATGCTTTTGTGAAGAATGAGGTGGTACCAAGACCAAAGGGATATCTGCAACAATTGAGCACATTAATAATTCAGGGACCTTTTTGACTGGGTCCAGTGATAAGATGTTGATATGCGAAGATCAGTTACAGACAGGGCATAAAGTGAACGAGATTACCCCTGTTATGTGTGTGTTTTATTATTCAAGATTGGTTCAATATTGTTGTGCAACAAAACTCTTTGGCTGCCATGCCAAAATGATGTTCATGGGATCAGCGTTTTTTTTGCAGTAACAGTCTGACTTAAATGTTGTTTTCTATTTCTCTTCAGCTGTCTTTGAAAGCTTTAGTGTACCACCTAAGATGAGAAATAATTATGTTGTAACATATAATTTATTTGGATTAATAGTCTCAATAATTCTAATAGATAAACTTGGAAGGAAAGTGCTTATACTAGGTAGCTTTTTAGGCATGACAATAACTATGAGTCTACAAATCATTGCTGCTAGTTCTTTTGCATTTGGATCAATGTATCTTTTTCTTGGTGGCATGTTGTTGTATGTGCTCTCATCTACTATTGGTGTTGTATCAGGAAAAGTGACCTTATCCATTTTGAAGAATGCATTAAGGAATAAAGTTATTGAGATAGGTGGGATCAAATACCACATCAAGGGTTAGACAAGGTGGTTTTGCTTAAGTATACAAGGCAAATGTCAACAAAGATTTTGAAGTTTGCGGTTTTTTTTTTTTTTGGTTTAGGAACATAGACATTTTTGGTAAAAGCTAGTAATGAGTATTCTAGAACTTCGAGGACAAGGTTTAAGTGAATCTGACGGCAATGATAGAAGGGTATTATAGAATTTATATTATTAATTATTAATATTGTTATTGATAGGGATAATAATAGAACTTATATTATTAATATGGTTATTGAGCTTTATTTGTATTTGAGCATTTTAATTAATGACCTATTAGTATCATTATATATGTAGTTAGTGTCTTTGACACATTTTAAGATATCAATCAAATTAAATGAAATTTATTTTTCTTAGTTATCTTTTATTGTCTTTTATTTTCTAGCTTTCTCTAATCTTGTTAGGGTTCTAGCTTTAGCACTCTAACATTACCATTCTGAATTTCCTCTTGCAATATCAAGAGAATCGAAAGGTGGTCAAGTTTGAGTATCATTCACCTTCACTTGACACTGAAGGAAACATAAAATTCATCCCGTTTGAGCTCAAAAACGATGACGATTTAGAGGTTATGTGGGATACTTTTCAATGATACTTTTCTAAGGATCTGATTGAGGTGGATGTGAAACTTCAAAGATCGGGAGAAGATGTTATCAAGATGTTGCAACGTCCTCAACTACTCGTTTATAACAATATGTAATTTTAATTTTCTGTAGAACTATTTATGTAATTTCGATAAATTATGTTGAATCTATGTTATGAATTATGTCGATTCTTCTGTCCCAAACATAAATTTGAATATGCATATCCGAAAGAGACAATCAGGTGGTTTTCTATATGTATATGCGAAATAAATTTAATAAAAAATAATTCGTAGTACGTTCGGATATGTACATCCAAAATTAAAATTATTTTGAATTTTTCGACAAAGACATACAAGAAGACACCAAGGTAGAAAAAGAAATTCTCAAAAAAAAATATGTAACATTAGATTAAAGTTTTCAAAAGCAGAACTATTGTGATGATATCCAAGCCCTCATGTGTAAAAAAGATTTTTTACTGCCTTGCCATCTTTATGCACGGTAAATCCCAATATACCATCCTTTTCACTCAATAATCCCAATCTACCATCTTTTCAAACAAATTTTATTTTTGTCACAAAACATCCGCCAAGTGAATGGGCGGAAGTGTTGTAAATTTTTACCATCAGCAAAAGTATTGGGCGGAAACGTTGAAATTTGTAGAGAACCCACACATTGGACGAACGGAAGAGTTCTAATGTTATATAAAAAAAAACGACATATAAACGGCTCCGCCAATCCAATGGACAAAAACTGTGTAAATTAAAGACCATTCGCCAATCCAATAGGCAAAACCTCCTATTTTTATTTATTTTTATTTAAAAAGATGATATATTGAAAATATGAGTTGAAATATACGGAAATATGTGAATTTATTATTAAAAGAGTGATATATTGATAAAAATTTCCCAAAAAAATTATTTCCGGTAGATTTAAGTATTCAAAAGCATGATTCCAAGAGAGACATGAAAACTACATCTCTTGGAAGCATCTTTCTTTCCTTTTCCCCAATATGTGCATGGTAGCTTTAAAAACAAGTAGTAGTTTATTATTCATTTATTTCAAAAGCATAATAATATTGATATACTACAGACAAAAGAAATCTGAGTTGGTGAGTAGAAAGAAGAAACGATAATAACCGAACGAATGAATTCGTTTCTACTTTACGCTTTGTGCTTCGCAATCACCATCGCGTTCGTTCACTTCAAATTCAACCTAACGCTACCGTTATTCGGATCACTTTTCGTCGGTTTTTGGATCATCAAGATGAAATTTCATCGCCGATTAGGAATCGGAATCACTTGTTTCAAGAATCCGAAACCGAATTCGAAGGCGGAGATTGAGGTTGATGGTGAGCCTCTTGAGGTTCCTCCGCACCTTGTTGTTATGGTTAATGGCATCGTTGGAAGGTAGTAGTGATCTTCGGTTTCATTTTGATTATGTTTTTGGATTGTGAATTCGAAGTTTGAATAGTGTTGAAATGTGATTGGTGTTTTTCAGTTCTGCTGATTGGAGGTTTGCGGCGGAGCGGTTTCTCGAGAAGCTTCCGGATAAAGTTATCGTCCACCGTAACTAACTCTTCCATCTTCCTTTCATTACTTAAGCACTAACTGTATGTTTCTTTTAACTTTTGGAGGAGTCAAAATCAATTCTAGAGGTGTAGAATTGATTTTGGAATGATTTGATGTGTTTGATTCTTTTAGAGTGAATTGATTTTGTCTCAATAATTGATTGCAGGTGAAGTTATAATTTGTAGGTTTTAATTTTAAAAGTGATTTTGCGTCAAAAAAATTTTAAAAGTGATTTTTACATTAAAGTTACTCTTCAACTCATTTGCATAAAGTTATCCAAATATAAATCACTTTACATTCAATTCACTTTTAACCATAATCAATTTTACAAAATCAATTCATTCAAAATCAATTTTTTTAAGGCAGAACCAAACATGCACTAAGTGTATGTGTGGTTTGAAGCATCTAGAATTGATTCTTAACGTGTAGAATTGACTTTAATATGATTAGTTGCTTTCAAATCAAGTATAATTGATTATGCTTTCCATAATTGATTCTACTTGAAACTAGTAGCATGTTTGGAAACTTGCCTTTTCATGGTGAAAACGTGTGTCTGGCCAACTCTACAATTGTTAGCTTCTATATTTTCAAGGTAGAAATGCATTGCAACGCGAAAATGGACAAGCAAACACACATCCAAACATACTATAGAATTTGTAGCTTTTGAGTCTAAATATGATTTTTATATTGAAAATTTACTCTTAAAATCGTTCTTGTAGCAATTTATTCAAACATAAATGATTTTACTTTCAATTCACTTTTATCCAGAATCAGTTTTACATAATTAATTCACTCAAAATCAATTTTCTTCACTGCAAACCAAACACACTCTAAAACTCTTTTTCTTTATGTAGATAACACTTTATATGTAATTCAAATATTTCATTTAAATGTATTTTTAGTGTCCTTATTATGATTGAAATTAACTATTAATCCTCATGTTTATTACGGTCTTCTGCCATTTTTTATAATGTTGCACTATCGATAATGATTAGATGACACGACAGAGTCTAGGATTTCAAAGTGGAACTGTGTTGCCTTTGCCGAGTTGAGCTTCTCATGCTCAACTACCATGAGATCTTGGGGCTGAGAGGAAGACAGATGATGAAGTGTTGGAGGAGCTCAGTGGTCCAGCGAAGATTGAATAGTTTTGTCACTTCACTGCAGCTCAAAAACATACACAAGAAAGTAAACAAAAGATAAAAAATGTGTTATATAAATAGGGATTAAAAGTTACTTTTGGTCGTAATAAGTGTATAGTTAAACCTATTTCTTTGTTAGACCTAATAAGAGGATTTTAAGAATAAGAGTGTAAATTATTTAGTAGGTGTTGGAGCTAAATTGTATGGCATGAGTGCACAGCTCCGTCATTAATTGTAGACTGTCTTGTGATTTATAAATGAACATAATCAACTGTGATTTACATGACATATTGTGAACAGGCAGTGAATGCAATTCTTCAAAATTGACGTTTGATGGTGTTGATACAATGGGTGAGAGACTAGCTGAAGAGGTATTTTGGCAGTAGCAATTCGACCCGTATAGTCTCTCGTACTTCCCGGAACTTTAAATTACTGTAGGAAATGATTAATGTTGTAGACCTTGTGATTATTCATTCACATTGGAATGATTGAATCTCCAGTTTTAAATTTAATTGATGTTTATCTAGGTACTATCTGTTGTTAGTCGCTGGCCAGGGTTGCAGAAGATCTCCTTTGTTGCACATTCTTTGGGAGGCTTAGTGGCAAGATATGCTATTGCAAGACTTTTTGAATACTCTTCAACATTAGAAGCTGAAGTTACTGGAAGAATTTGCAACTGCAAAGCGGAGACAGAATGCACAAAGAATTGCATTGAACAGAACTATGAAGCCCGGATTGCTGGTTTAGAACCAATGAACTTTATAACCTTTGCAACTCCTCATCTTGGTTCAAGAGGACATAGACAGGTAGCTTTAAGTTCTCAGTGAGCAGTGTTGTATCAAAGCTTCAGCATCATGGATATATCATATACCTAATTTTCTTTTGACTTTCATTAGTCATCTGCTATTTGTTCTTATTGCTGTTATTTTTTGCCGCTGATCTCCATTAAAATCATCTTTGCTTTTTTTTTTTCTTCTGCCTAACATTTTCACGTTTTGGTTGGTTAATTTGTCTATCACAGTCCAACTTGAGTTAAAATCTTTTAGCTTTTGAAGGCTGTTAGCTAAAATCTTTCGCTGAATTCCATCAAAATATTTGAAGACATGCTGAAAAGTTTAATGCAAAATATCAAAGCAAACTCAATTAGTAGCCCAAATATTTATTATGTTGGGATAGATTTCCTAGGTATATTATGATTTTATATGTGTTGGAGCAAGGATTTTAAGCGTGTGCATACTGGTCTCTTATTTTTGCTCCTTATTCTTTCGGTTCTTGAAGCTTCCATTTCTTTGTGGCCTTTCTTTCCTTGAAAGAAGAGCATCTCAAACTGCACACTTAGTTGTAGGGAGAACTGGAAAGCATCTCTTTCTTATGGACAACGATGATGGAAAGCCTCCTCTTCTCCTCCGAATGATTGAGGATTCTGATGACTTAAAATTTATGTTAGTATTACCAAGTCTTTAAGTTTGTTAGATCATGCCACCATTCAATTCTCCATTACTTCAATTTAATTGTTAATGACTGTGCAGGTCAGCTTTACGTGCATTCAAGCGCCGAGTAGCATATGCAAATACAAACTTTGATCGTATCCTCTTTCCAAGTTATATTTCTTTTTGTTTATCAAACTTCAAATTGTTCAGAAGCTTAAGCCAAATGGATGATATAGTGTCAACAGCCCATGTCAAACGTTAGCACATGCAACTTTCATGTGTATTAAGAAGAGGAACTTGGACAAAGACAAGATATTGAAATTAATTTAACTAGGGTTTATTATAATATAAATCAGAATTTATTTACAGCCCTGCAGGAAGAGGCGGGTCTTCTTGGGGATGGCCACCCCAAAATTTTCTTCTCAATACGATAGATATACACATTATAATAGTAACGAATGTATATTTGTGTTTCATTTCGTAGAATGACTATGATTGTTAAGCACCACAGTGGGAGGTGAGGGTGAAAGGTTTTGCAAGTTTCTTGAAACCATATATATATATATATATATATATATATATATATATATATATATATATATATATATATATATATATATATATATATATATATATATATATATATATATATATATATATATATATATATATATATATATATATATATATATATATATATATATATGGCTCTTTGGCACCCCCAACAAAATTACTTGAGCTTTGCCACTGCCTTCATGTCCATGCTTCTAAGCCACATGGGGTAATTTTTTTCTTGAAACCATATATTGTGACAATGATGTGGATCTAACTTTAAGATAGAGAAACACTTATTATATCTTCCAAATTTCTTGACCTTTATCGAAGATATGGTTGGATGGCGCACCTCATCAATTCGGCGTCAGCATGAACTTCCAACAGTAATATACTTTCTGATGATTCTCAATTTTAATGTTTTACATGGATTACAGAGACTAAATTTACATTCTTTTTCCGTGCTAGTTTGATCTTCAATTAATTGATGAGAAATACCCGCACATTGTACACGCCAAAGTTGGGACTGTTGATGACGTTTCCACCAAAGTTTCTACTAATGTTGGAGACCAAACAATTGACACAGAAGGTTTGTTTGACTTTCCTGAAGAAGAAAAAATGTAGTCTCTTTTGGTGTTTGTGAAAGGAGTATGGTGAAATAGTATAGTTAGGACGAGGAATTTTCCTCTCAGGTTTTTTTATTTTTTTTATTTCGATGATTGTCGTGCATTTTTTGGTAGGATTATTAGTAGTGTCTAGTTCAAGAACATTCAGAGAGGATAAGGAAAAAATGAAGTATAGTACAATCTCCTTTCCTCTTTTTGACTGTATGATGAAATGATTCTTGCAATTTTGGGTTTCTGCATGATGAAATAATTCTTGCCACTAACCAGCTCGTAAATTCTCGATTTGACTTATTTGTTTTATTATATCCGGTAAATTGGTGATACTCTCACAAGCTTCCAACTCACAGGATCTGAAATTGACTTCCCTTACCAAATTTTGATATGTAGCCACTTAGCAGTTTGTGAGTAAAATTGTGTAAACCAGATAAAACTAGTGCGATGTGTATTAAAACTTAAACGTAAACCTAATTCATATCGACAACTAGCTCTCTACTCGGAATATTATTGTATGTTTGAATCTAAAAAGTCATCCTAGCGTACAATTTTATGTTGTAATTTATCCTAGTCTAAGATATTATTTTGTTGAAGAAATTTGAAATGATTTCATTTTCAAAATGCTTTTGAGTCTATTGTAACTAGCTTTCAAAAACTAAATACATATGCTTTTTGTAGAGGAGATGATAAGGGGTCTAACTCAGGTTCCTTGGGAGCGTGTGGATGTTAGCTTTCGGAAGAGTAAACAACGGTATGTTGCTCACAGTACAATCCAGGTAAAGTTTTTATCTTTATTTCAACTACTTTAGAACTCCAGCTCTAGATGACGGGGGTTTGCTTCAAAAACAAGTGTCATACAAGATATTATTTGAAGATGATGTACTTATTTTAAGCTAAACTGTTAAAAATATTGGCCACAGCTTCAGCTAGATGCTTTTTGATATTTTTATTTGTCTGTTTTTACTCTTAGGTGAAAATCTATTGGTTGCATTCAGATGGTTCCGATGTGATCTTCCACATGATAGATAACTTCCTTATCTAGTCTCTAGAATTATTGTTGAGTTCAGTGTCAACAAACCCCAATGTTGTGAGCAATGGTACTCTTCTTCTACCCTGAATATCTAGTATTGCAAATTTCCAACATATGATTTTTGTTATGCGTCAGCTTTGAAAGCTGATTACTTCATTGGTGTGCAGCTTCATTTACATTAGTGCTCATTCCTCCTAGTAACTTGTTCATATATTAACCTGATTGGGAGTTTTATATCGAAAAGGTGTTTATACATTTTACACTACTGTTAGCTGAATTTAACATTACAGTAATGCTTTGATGCTTTGAAGTTGACATGATTTTGCAGTTGATGTTTGTGATTTCTATATTTTTCACTAATATCATTCTTTGCTTCTGGATTCGTCCCTATGTTTTTACAGCATTTTTTGCCTATTAAATCAACGAAAATTTCAATTATCACAAAAATTATGTTTCTCGTTATTTTACAATGAAGAAAATAATGAATTAACAAGAAAATTGGTTCTCTCAAGATAGAAAATAAGAGATACTCGAGATAAAAAAACAAGCTTTGAAAAAATATTTTGTTCTCTCCTTGCCAGGTCATATTCCAATAAACTTCAATAAAATAACAGAGACATGGTTTGAATCAACCTTCAAGCAGAGTTATAGCCACAAAAATCTTCACAGTTTGGCTTTGCATAGCTGAAATAGACAAATGAAAACCACTAATAAGAAAACGGTGGCTATCAAACCAATACCATCAACATTTAGTAATGTAAAATAGGTTTATTATACCATTCATCATCTTTCTTTTCTATGCTGCTAACTTTGCGTTGATCCACGGAGTCTTGGTCATGTGATGGCGTACTAGATTTTTCTTTCAGCAGACTTGACAAACTTTCACAAAACTGATAATCAAAGTTAAATCAGTAACCAGATTAATGAGCTTGCGAATATTAAGCTAGCATAATATGTTTTCTTACTTCATTGTACATTCTTAGATCTCCTGCCGATTTTGATATTTGTACAACACAATGAGCTGGAGCAACTTCTATCACCTGACATGTTTCAAACATATCAGTAAAGAAATGAACTTGTGTTACTAATAAAGAAAGCGAAAACGAAAAGGAAAAAACGGTGTATGTGATGATAAAATGAGTAATATTACCTCAGCAGATAGGTCAAAGTATGATCTAGAACTTCTAGTCAATGTAGGTTTTGGGTGCATTTTCATCTGATATTAAGAGTCAAAGTTCATTTGTTGCGAGACTCTAAAAAAGGTTAATATTTCATAATTCCCTCCAAAAAAAATTTACATTGATGCACTTAAGAATCAAATTCTAAGCATTATTCAGACCTTAAATTTGTTCATTTTCATCACTGACAGTCTCACATCTGTTGCAGCAGCTTCTATTTTTTCTACTGTTTCACTGATTGTATGTTGGGATCCAAACATTTTTATCTGCTTCTTGTGATCCTAAACACGAAACTCATAACATTAGAATTTTTAATAAATTACTTTATAGATAAGTTAAATACCCTTCAAGATTTGTAGACTTGCCTGTTCTTCAAAAATTGCAGATAGATCAAGGTCTTGAAACATGGCTATCAGTTGGAACGCATTAATGAAGCTCGAGGACTTGGTTATCGTTGACTTCGTAGTTTTCTCCTATACAACATATTGTTAGAAAGTTTGGTCCATAACTCCCATTTTGTTTTTCCATGTTTGCTATTAGCTAACATATTACCTCAATTGGGTCAAAAGCATCACTTTTGTCATCCAAGTTAATAATCCGATCAATTTCATATGCACAAGAAGGTTTGTAATCTATTTGAAACCAGTCATTTTCAATAATATCTGAAATATTTATCCGCTGCAAGAGATCAGGAGGAAGTCAAACAAATTACTATCTATCAGTTACACTTTGAGTCTAAGCTCAGTGCACTAGTTCTTGAGTTTCTACCTTATCAGGACGCGGTTCGAGTATTTTGGTGATTAATTTCTTTTGACTTTGAGTAAACCATGGAGCGCATACATATTCTGCTCTGCATATCTATATTTTCGCACATGAAAATATCAAAATATGTGAATTAGTTGAATCCTGCTTTTTCTTTATTACCGTATTTGCTAATATATATACCTTATGGTATAACCTCATCAAGTTTTGGTCATCAAATGGTAGAAAACCAGCAAGTAACTCAAAAAGAATCACACCACATGACCAAACATCAGCAGCTGCTCCATCATACCCTTTGCTCATCAGCAGCTACACATGAGAAAGTATATAAGAGTATTAGAATCAATGATATATGTATCTGATAAAAGTGGTCACTAGCTCTCTTTTAACACATTTTTCCTCTCAGGTGCTCTCTCGGATTCACCAACACTTTCTCATTCTCAATCTTACCTCAGGAGCCACATAGCACGGCGATCCACACCTTGTGTTTAAGACATCATTAGGCTGCCAATATATCAAAATTTGATCATCGATTAAAAAAAAACTTACAACTTCCGAACTAATAACGAGGTTAAAAAAGTTTTTTACCTTACTCAATGCACTTAATCCAAAATCAGACACTTTGAGATTTCCCTGGCTGTCAAGGAGCAAGTTTTCTGGCTGTATTGTCATACATAAAGGTTCAACTAAGGTTTCACATCCTATTTCTAAACAAAAAATTACAGAAATTTCTTTAACTCACCTTTAAATCTCGATGAAAAACGCCCTTATTATGGCAGTAATCGACGGCATCAACAAGTTGTTGGAACAATTTTCTTGCCTCACATTCATTCAACTTACCAACATAAGACTGCATAAACAAAATCATCAGAACTGAAGCACCATAATTGTAATTGTAAGTATATAACATTGCTGATTCTCACCATCTTGTCCAACAGTTGACCTCCGGATACATACTCCATCACAATGTATATTTTTGTCTTTGTACCAATAACCTGTTTGATGATGAAATTCATTAAAAGAAATACAAGTTGTACATAGAAAAGGGACTATGAATTTCATGTCTGAAATATGAAGCAGCTGAGGCACAAACACGAGAAACACAACGTTAAAAGATATACCTCGTGAATTCTAACAATATTAGGATGATGTAGAAGTTTCATTGTTCTAATCTCACTTTGTACCTGAAATATATTGTATTCTTAATATTGATTAACTTATGTGGAAAAAAAAAACACCTTTTTGCTAAAGAATGAAAAAAAATGGACCAAAATAAGGTTTACCTTATACTTAAGATTGTTTTTCAAGACCATATTCTTGTCAATGACCTTGATTGCTACTTTCTCGCCATTGTTTCCAATGAAAGCAAGCTTAACCTTAGAGAATGTACCTTCTCCTATGGTTCTGCCTAGTCTATATTTTCCTATATTTTTTGGAGACACCATTACTCTCTGTGACTGGTTTTTTCCAACAAGATATCTCACTATGCTGTGAACGTAGGCCTATGTCTCACTTTTTTATATCTATGTCGATCCAATTTATTTATAGAAAGATTTTTTTCCTTTTTTTTTCTGAAAAAAGATATTGCTTTTTTAATCATATAGATCAACTTTATTTCGTTCTTTAATTTATATGGTTGTTAGTTAAGATGTGACAATTAGAATGCCACGTTTTAAATGTCATCCATTGAAGTGATTACATTTAAAATAATGAAGGATTAAGAAAAGATTATCATGCAAGTTAATGATTCAAGTTTTTTTTTTTTATCACAATGATTCACGTTATTAATACTTAATATATGAGAATTTTGTCAACAAAAGAGATAATTAGGTGATGAGATGTGTAATGGAACAATAGTCCATAGATATAGTGAATAGTGTATGTGTGTATTAGATGGGAAAAATTAGTCCTTAATTAGATTACTTTTATATTAAAGCCTCAATTAATAAATGAATCGATTAAAAAATTATTAATTAAGTTTTAATAAATAAAAATATTTGATCCAAAAATACTTAGATGATATAAGGTAAGAGATCTTTTTCAACCTAATTAGTTAGAAATTTTAGGTTAACTCATCTTGTTAAGTTTCTTGAAATTTTTTTTATTGTTTATTGTGTTTCTTTTCAATTCAAAAAATTAACCTTTACAATTACTCGCAAATGATATTTATTTATACTTTAAAAAAAAAAGTTTATTTGATGTTAATTTTCAGTGTAAGGTCAATTGTGATTGGTCATCTACATCAACAAATAATGTCTACAAATAAGTGGACAAATTAATTTTAAAAAAATTGAAACGTAGAAATTTGTGAGGGTGTTATCAAATCTCCACACATAACTAGGAGAAGTAATTTGCATTATTGGTAGCTAGATGAATTTGCTGGTAGTTAAGAATTAGGAATGTGTGTTTTGACCGGAAGTTGGATAATTAGTTGTTGACAAATAAAAACAAAAAATTGCACTTCTCTATATTAATTTCAATATGGTGGAATAAGTATTAGCCACAAATATTGGAATTATAGGAAGAATTTTAAGGCGCTCACATAAATTCACATTAATGAGTTTGATTAATCACCTTTATGTCATCACTAGCAATTTTGAGATTGAGATGTGAATAATTATGGTTCGATTTCCTGCTATTGTAATTGAGAGGAGGTTGAAACTATTTGATTTCAAAATTGATTCTCGAACCAAACTATATTAGTGGTGAAAGATTATCTTAATCATCTTATTTTTTAAGAAAGATTTCTATTATTTAGAGTTTAGTCCGAATTAATTTTGATTTTGGCTTAACTTATGACAAATTCACATTCTTTAAAAAAAATAACATTTAACGTTTTATAAATTTTATAAATTTTACTAAATTGATGACATGCTGATACGAAGCTCTTCGATACGCTGATGCATGTCTCTAGTAAGGTGTAGTGGTGGTATTTGTAAGATTAACACTTTAATCCTTAATTCAGTGAAATTAAAGAGGTATAATTTTACAAGAGTGAATGGAAATTGCACTTGTTATTAACTAGGGATGTCAACTTGTCCAATTAGCGGGGATCTCTGTGGGAATTCTCCGTTTGGGGTTCCAAAGACGGGAATTCTTCTCCCACAGGAACGAGGATGAGAAACAAAGTCCATCCGAAAGCACTTCGGAGATGGGGGTGGCGTAAAGATCTAACACCCTGTGAAGTCTCCGCCCCACCTAGAATACCATAATAAACATAATTTATATATGATTTTAAATTTTCATGTAGGTTTATTTGTCATTTCATATAATTTCTTATAAAAAGTTTAAAATATAAATATATTGTTGGTAAAAGAGTCAGATATAAATGATTATTTTGAACTTTTAAGTTCGAAATTTTGATGGTAATGACACTCAATATTATAGATTAAATATTGTTTAAATAATATATTTATCGTAAAAGAATAATTTCTAAATTTTTTTGTGGTTAGTTTTTAAAATTTTTATTATTAATTTGGTTTAAAATAATAAATAAATAAAATCTTGTTTATGGATCTCCTTATGAACCTTGGAGATCCGTGGGGATCTGCGAGGACGGGGATGGGGGACAAAATCCTCCCGTGGCGGGGACCCGAGACGTGGACGGGAGATAGATTTGATGGCGTGGATTGAGATGAGAATGTCTTCCCCGCCCCCGCCCCACCCCATTGACATTCCTACTTGTTATAGTGTTAAACTAAGATTATATATGGTTAGTGGTTAAAATGGCTCCAATTGATGTGGGTGAAATGCGGGAGACTGTTGGGTCAGATCCAATAGATGGTGATGACCAAACGATTCAGATATGGGGTGTGGCCTTCTGGTGATAGTCTATATGTCCATGGATCTTGAGTGAGAATTTTCCAGATTAGGCCTCTCGAGTTAAGCAGGTCTTGCTAGGCCGTTTGTCTGACCCGAAAAAGTTGTCCTCAAAGTCCTTGTTGTCAGGTATGGATATGAATGTGATGGAAGCATCAACACCATCTTCAATATTGTTCTTCTTTATTTCCTCAAAGTATTCGGGTGGGTCCTCACCTTAAAGTGAGGGTCGAAGACATGTTGAATGGGGGGAGCAGGTGGCCTTAGGAACATGTTGATTGTCTTGTAACAGAAATGTTTCATAGTGTAACTTCTCCACGTGGCCTTGTGTTCCTAGGATAGGGGAATGACAATATCTTTATAACACTTGAGTGCACTCGAGTGCCATTATGGCATCAAGGCTAATCTTGAGCAATTGATCAAGCCTTTTGGTATTTTGTTAGATCTTAGTCGTAGATTTTTACTTCTTAGTTACTTATAAAAAGGGGGTCGAGCGTTATAAGTTGCTCGTTTCGCTCCTTTTTCAATAAATGTTTGTATTACCATTTCTCTCTACAATCTCTACTTTGCAAGTGATCTTATGTTGTTTCATTCGATCATTATGTCTTTGTTCCTTCGACTCAAACTCTGGAGTTTTCTCAAGGTAACACCTTTTTTTCCTCTATAATTTCAGTTGTTTCCATTTATTTCTAGTCATGGCTAACATAGGAAACCCAAACATTAATTTTGTACACTTGTATACTAGAAATGTCTCCTTAAGTGATGAGGTATCCCTATGTAGATTTCATAGAGATTAGCCATAGTTATGACATTGTGGGGACTTTGGAGGAGATGTTGACGAGTCAGAGGGTCTCTGGGATATATAGGACCTTGGAATGGATGTGGAGGAAGATGAGGGATCTAACCCATTTAGGATAGACATCATGGAATTTGGTCATAAAGTTGCTTTCCTTGAAATCCCCATAGAAAACCCAAAGACGGTAGGGGAGTACCATAATCAATCAATGTCATGTGTTTATATTAAGGTCTTTATGTGTGAATACAATTTAGAATTGGGTGATGATGAGGTTAGGTGGAGGATTGAGTCTCGATCTCATTCCAGAACTCATGTTTGTAATTTTTTGCTTATTAACATTGAGAAAGAGGTGGTGTAGATAAGACATCATAATCTCAATATTCCTATTGACATAAACTAGTGCCCATGGATAGAACGAGACGTTTTGAGTACGAAATTTGTATTGAACGAGGAACTCCGGTTAGAGATTTCTCATCAAGATTTAGGTTCGTCTTCTGATTAGACAATCTCTAATATATAGTATAGCAAAAGGTTGTGCATCCACTTCGACAAGTGTATGTTTCCCATCCATGTGTGTTTGCCGTCCAAAATGGATTCCTTTCAATGAGTTTGAATTTGGGGTTGTGAATTGTAGCCATAAAAAATGTAGCGGGGTAAATCGGAGATCGAGCTATTAATTAACTCGACTCCAAAAGCAAGAGTCGCCACCGCGCTTTATTATTTCCAAGGGAAAAGGGAAAAGAGAGAAATAAAACCCTTAAATATGTAATGTAAAGTAATACTTAAAAGTAATGAAAATACAATGCGTTTTTTGAAAGAGATCTAGAGTTCGGGGGTTGGTTATGCAATGGGAAGATACTAGCACCCAATGCATCTACGGTACTACGCAGGAACCTTTTGAAATATCTGTTTTTAAAATTGTTTGTTTGATTAAAATGGTTTTTTTTGGCTAAAAATGGTTTGTTTGGATGATATTTTGAAAATACGACGACCTAGTGTCGAAGTTTTGACTTAAAAAGTGTGAGTTTTAAAAATTGAGTCTTTTAGAAAAATTAACTTAAGATTAACAAAATATTAAAATAAAATGAATGAAGGGATTTGCACAATCGGATTTGATGACATGAAGTCAATAAAGTTAAAACACTTCCCTTGGATTTGAGACGGACGAAAGATATACACGATCGAGAATAAAGTTAATTAGAGCGACAATTGAATAATAACAAAAATTCAAATAAGAGATTACTTTATAAGCATGTATTTGAAATAACAAAAATTAAGTAAAGACTAAATTATAAGACATGTATTTGTAAATAATTAAATAACAAAAAATTAAATAAAAGATTAATAGCATGTTAACAAATTAAATAAAAGATAATAAAAATTAAGTGAAAGATTAATTTGATAAAAAACATGTTTTTTTATATTTTTAATGGAAAGAAACAAATTATATATAAACTAAGCTAATAATTTATTATCATGTATATTTAATAAAATTGGAAATAAGGCTAAAGAATCAAGAAAAAACAGAAAAAATGGCCTAGCTGAGAGTTGAACCCAGGTCCTCTAAATTACTACAAACATGCCTTGCCAACTAAACTATATTGTTTATTCGTTATATTTAGACTTTTTAAAACAAAAGGGTGAAAACAGTTGAGAAAATTGGGCCAACAAGCCCAATGGGCTGAGCCGGCTGTGAAAGTGTACAAAGGAAAATTGTAACCCTAAACAACTAAGCGAAACAACGTCGCTGCAGGTCTGTTGTCTTGGGAAGGGAATTGATTAATTATATTATTGAAAAATCTATTTTCTATGTTCCTTGAGTAAAATAAAAAAAGGATTAAATAAAAATCTCTCTTCCCTACAAATCCTCATCTCTCTCTCTCTCTCTCTCTCTCTCTCTCTCTCCTCTCTCTCTCTCTCTCTCTCTCTCTCTCCTCTCTCTCTTCTCTCTCCTCTCTCTCTCCTCCATCTCTCTCTCTCTCTCTCTCCTCTCTCTCTTCTCTCACTCTCTCTCTCTCTCCTCTCCTCTCTCTCTCTCTCTCTCTGTTCTCTATGCTTCACCATAAAAAACAAACCTCTCCTCCATTAGACTCTTTTGGTCTTTCTCTATTGTATTCTGCAACTCATCCACCACATGCAACAAAAGGGAAAACTGATTCTTCCTAAGCTCCAACAGTCTCGAACCAGCAGTATTCTTGGCATCAATGCGCTATTTCTTTCTCCAACTCAATTATAACCTTATGCGTCTCACATCTCGGCAGCTGCAAAGCAATCGACTTCCTAATAGCCTCACACTCCTCCTTATGTCGTCTCTCAAACTTACTCTCCTCCAATTGCTTCTTATGATTCTTAATATCAACCCACGCTTGTGAGATCTGGTGATTCATCTCATCTTTCAACTCACTGAAATTATCCTTCCCTCTAACTTAGCCTCAACAATTGCTCTACTCTTCAAAAGAGGAATCTCAAATTAGTAAGCTCCTACAAAAAAGCTCTAGGCAAGCTTTTCGCAATCATTATAGTATCTTCATCCTTATCTACCTCGGAGGCGAACGAGGTGAACTTCTTTAAAGCTTCTTCCACGGAGGTTCACCTCGAGTAGTTGTCGTACGGGTGAGAAGCATGTGTTTGATGATTACATCATCTTCTGAAGGACCAAATGCATAGTTTACTGCAACTGGTTCTCCACGACCAAAAACCTTCCTTACTCTTCCTAGCATCTCAGTTTCTATTTTGAGGCTGCATATGTGGTGGTGTTATGAAGCGGAACAAAGAGTCATGGTGTTGGAACAGTGTTGGAATGAAGGTCTGTTGTCGAACTTTTGTAGTGTGGAAGTTGGGTCTTGACTCTGAGCAAAAGGGCGTATGGACAAAGTAATCACGAGGGATGTTACGGAAATGGTGTGAAGGCAGTGAGTTTGTCGAAAGTGATGAGATGGTTTTGTCTTCGGTTGAAGAGAGGCAGCTTGTGTTTACTGAGGGAGTATATGCGGTTTATGGGTTTTGGAAGAAGCGAGTGGATTGAATATGAAAAGTAATCTGGATTTACACAGGAGTATGACGAAGATGAGAGAAATCGTTTTCATTTTTCCTGAGTTTTTTCTGGTTGACAGGTTCTAGCATATATGTATATAACATTGTTCTTTTTTATTATAACAGGTTGCAGAAAAAACAGTGATTCAAGCATAAAAAACTACTATGCAAATAAATTCAGCAGACATGGATGTACATGTAAAAAGAGATGTGCAAAAATAATAGAGAGGAAGAAAAATACCTGTCGGAGTCTCTCCGATGGATCAAAACAGTAAGTTTTCCTCTTTTCTGTTTTCTCTTTTGCTGAGTTTTCCTGGTTGCCTCTCCTTGATTTTTCTTTGTGTTTTCTCTCTACTGAATTTTGTATGTGTTCTTTGAATTTTTCTATTATTCCTCTTGAATTCCCCCCCCCCCCCCCCCCCCCCCCCTTATTCTGTCCATGAAGGGGCTTTTTATAGTGAAAGAACAAATCATTTAGGGGGGAAAACAGTAGGATATTTGAACTATTTTGATCAACTATTTTGATGCTTTGTTCATGCAATTTTCTTTAGCCATATTGATGCAAATTCTGTGTTGTTTTGATGCAGATTTTTGCAGGCTATTGCAGACTGGTTTACAACAGATTTGTTTGCAGTTTTTTCAGTAGTTTTTGGACGTTTTTGCTTGCTGTCTTTGCTGCATTTTTTGGGACTGTTATTGCTGCATTTTTGGGCTGTTTTGTAGCATTTTTCTAACAGTTTTGGGACTGTTATTACTGCTGTTTTGGACAGCAAAACACCACAAAATTGGACTTTTATTATATTGCAATAGGGATGGAAATATGGGCAGCAACATGATATTGGGCTGAAATTTTAGGACATTAGAAATAATAGTTTGTACAACTTGTAATTCCTTGTGGCTTTGTAATGATAAATCCAAATAAAATTGTAACATGAATGAGAATTTTTCTTCAATATAATTCTCTCAATTCTTTTTTAAGCACTTTGAATGTTTATTCATCTTGATGAAATTCAAAATCTTCCACTTGGATTTGGAAAAGAATGATTGATATTTGAATGAATTATTGAATGATGAATAAACAATAATGCAAGCCTTAAGACTTCAATCTTGCATTTTGTAATAGAGATCCAAATAAATTCATGAATTGATCTTGTCATAAAATGGTAACCATCATGTAATTAATCTTGTGATGAATGATTATTTGAATCAAGTTTCTTTTTCCAATATATTCTTGAATAAATGCCTCATGTGAATTCAAATGGCCATGATGTGAATCCATCAAAATAATCACAAAAAAATAATCTTGAATAAATATTAATGAGATGAATGATTATTTTTGAATGAGCCCCTTTGATAACCTCTATTTAAATAACACTTGAATCCGCATGATAAAAATTCCAAGTATTCCGAATAAATTCTTCCAAAACGATCTTGGATTTAATCATCCCACTCTAACGAAATTTAACCTACGTCAAACTAAGTATAAGAAATCGAACCACACTTAAAAGCTTCGAATAATCACTAGAAAAGGGATTTAAGGCGACATGTTATCGCATTGAAAAATTGGCATAGTGAACTGAACTTAGAGATCCAGAAACTCTTAAATCATGATAGACGTCCCATAAAGTCTTCTCATGGCTTTCTAAACACAATTGTCTTCAACTCTTAAAGAAAACTTGCAGACGATTTTTGGTTGAAGCGTTTGAAATTGACTCACACAACTTGATCTTTTCTTGTATTCCAAGGCAAGGCGAAACACACGTAAACCAGTGATCATGGAACTTTGACTGTTATTTTTTGAATTTCGGAGACGCTTGAGGCCACTTGTTTAAATAGAGCATGGAAATAAACACACGACTCTCTTGATGAATCAGTCTTCGAGAATCAATGATCAATCGTACTTCTGGCTTGAGAGACTCAAAACCCTAATTTAGGCGTGGCGCCTGATGCTCTTGATTTAGACCTATTTCTGCATATGAAATCAAAGAAACAAAAACATACACTTCGTGCTTGACTATAAGTTAGTCATGCATACGATAAAATACTCATAACACTCGATAATCTTTGCACAAGCAGTGCTCAAAGGTGAAACGTTCGAAGCGAACATATTTCGTGACCTTGATGTATATAACAAAAAATGCAAAATGGAGATGGGATCTTAGGTCAAAAATTGGGGTATGCCATGAATCATTTGAAAATTGCTCACAGGCAACTCTATCTGGTGAGTTAGGATAATGTAAGGGTATTCCAATATTGATGTGAATATAAAATGATACTCCCACCTTAAAAAAAATTGTTCTTCTGTTTGATGTACAATGTACTTTGGCTACACCGGATTTGGAGAAAGAGTTGTTTTCTTTCTGGCAAGCTAGAAAAATGTTCGAAGAATATATGGAAAACTTCAAGAACCTTAAGGATCGATACTACATGGTCAACCCCTATAGTCGTGAGGCTCATGGAAGCTTATGTGTATTACCATAGGGTTCTTCTTTGCATACTACTAGATTGAGGGCTCAAGAATATATGGATAAATTTCCTAAGTATTGGAATAATAACCATTTTGAGATCCCAAACATGTATGTCTTCAAGCCTAGTGATCTATCTGTGAAGGAAGAGGGTGTAGGATCAAGCGCTTACCACTGAGCTAAAAGCAATTGCTTGTAGCCAAGGTGCTACTCTATTTCCTTATAGAGAATCTAACAAGGGGCCTACCTGGCTCACCTAACACACCTGTGTAGGCTCCCATGGAGGGATGTTAAGCCATTCGAATCCCTAAGGTTGACGCTGGATATTTTAATCAAACAATCTCCCCCCCAGTGTCAGCCGGGGGGATTCGAACCCATGACCTTGCTCTGATACCACTTGTAGGATCAAGCGCTTACCACTGAGCTAAAAGCAATTGCTTATAGCCAAGGTGCTACTCTATTTCCTTATAGAGAATCTAACAAGGGGCCTACCTGGCCCACCTAACACACCTGTGTAGGCGCCCATGGGGGGATGTTAAGCCCTTTGAATCCCTAAGGTTGACGCTGGATATTTTAATCCAACAGAGGGTTTGAAGATTAAGCTTATTGCCTTTTGGGAAGGCCTAGGTTTTGTAGACACTGCCATTCCTTTTAAAAGTTACGCATCCTGGAAAAGAGAAGGTACATACAAATATGGTTGTTGGTAGAAGGCATGCACTAAAGAAGAGAAAAAAAAAGGTATTTTATGGAGAGGAAAATTGACTTTATATATGACTTTCAATACTATTTGTTTTAACTTGTTTAATCATGTCTTATTTCTTTGTCTTGTATACAACATGCGTATCCTTTATAATTTGATTGTGATGAATAAGGGTCTTAATAAGAACACTTCCCCACCTCTGTCTCTGAACCAAGTAGTGGAGATGATCACAAAGGCTCAGAAGGAAACCAACCAAGAAGGTTACAGCAGAATCCTGAGAAACCAAAGAATCAATCTGGAAGAGTTTTCCAAAGGGAGCAACTTCTCGGGTTCTTCCTTCCCCTGAAATCTAGAGCAAGAAATCTCAAGACAGCCTATGAAATCTTGTTGTAGGTCTACCTTCATCAGAGACGTGAAATAGGACTCTCTGGGACAAGAGAATGATAAGAGGAATGTTCAAGGTGAACTGGACCCAAATAGGCGGGGGAAAAAATGAAAATTTGACCATAATGGAACCCAAAATGCATCGCCCTTCAGTTCTATGCAACATTTCCTTCTCACCAGTGGTCCCCGATCTGCCAAAGACGTTTAGCCCAACTTTCTAGTAGATATTATACATTATTTGCTTGCATGATTGAGTCCAACATAAGGGAATATGTGGATGAGATTTTATATCATTTGCATTGCTCGTCTATTGTATTGTCCATCGACACTTCAAGAAATGGGGAAGTCTTAGATCCAAATAAATTGAGAAAAGGGATGGGGTCCTTGAGGAAACGACTCAACATTTTCCTCAGTGAAATATAAAATCTTAAGAAAGATTTCACTGAGACGAAAAGGGATCTTGGCATTCATTCATAAGGATATGGAGTACCATGGTACCCCCCTCTGCCCTTGTCGCAAAGGTGAAACATCTAGAGGAGTTAGAGGAGGATAAAGACAAACTCGGCCACATTCAGACATCATTATCCTGATTTAAAATTACTTTGAATAAGGCTAAGGAGTCATTCAAAATTGTGAACAAAACTCTTGAGGACATAGAGGATTCCCTTATAAGTACAAAAAGTTCTCATGAGGAGGAAGTAAGGAACCTGATGGAGCAACTGAAGAAGTTAAAAAGGTGTTGGCTGGAATTTTGACGAAGTGAGAAGATCTCGAAGGAAGTTCAATTTTTCAAAGGGAATGTGAAGTTTGTTACTTAAAGATTTTTCGACTAATTGACCAAATAAGGGTTGAGAATTAATGAAGTCTTATTATTATGGAATGTATAAGATTTAAAGATATTTCAAGATTTAAATATATTTCGAGGTTCGAATTCAAATAATTTGACATATCATATCACGAGGTTTGGTGCTTTGAATCAAAGGCGGATTTGAATCAAACGTTTTGTTCTTATCCAGAAGGACGCGTGGAAGCCTGGGGTTTCAAAGAAGAATGCAACATTGAACGTGACACTTTTCTAGTGTAAGACCGTTACGGTCGAAGTAGTATAAATTAGGATCTTAACTTTAGATTTTAGTGTGTTCTCTTTTGTACAAATCCCTCATAAAACTCGAAGTACCAGTGTTTAGAGAAAAGAGTCAATTGAGAATGTACGTATGAATCACCATATTTTACTTAATTGTCAATTTATTTTTACCAAAATCTCTTTCATTCCTTTTACTTTTGAGTAGAAGTCTTTTTACTTTCTTATAGTCACTTTACATAGAATTTATCCTTTACACATTAACCATAACTTTTGAAAAGATGAATATTTGAAAGATATAAACTAACGGAACACAACACATGTCCTAGGATCAATCTAGTCGATCATGTAAGTTACCAGAATTTCTAGAATTCAGAAGACTAGCGATTATTTTCCAATTTGCATGGTAAACAAATTAGCACGCTCAGTGGGACATTGTCGTGTTTGTGTCACAAACCATGTATTTTGTGTCTATTTTAGTCTATCTTGTTTGTCTTTGTTGTATGAGATTAAGGAGTGGAAAATTATCCAAAAATAACACACAAATCCCAAAGAGAAAATATACTAGAAAGATGGTTAACCACCCAGTATAAATGGAGAACAACCACCCTCATCGACAGGGGAAAGTACGACTGCATTGTCTGCAACCGAGTTAATACATGTGCAAGACAATACAACGAGAACATCGACAAACACTTTCAGCGGTGCAATCCTGTCCCCAGTGTAGTCATAGGGTTCCCCAGTGAACACAAGGCCACTAGGGACGAATAATTCCAGGAATTTTGCATCTGGATTCATAATGCCAATGGATGGTCGCGAACAAACATATGATATGCCAACATAAATAATAGCAAGCCTTAATAATAGTAATTTAAAATTTTCTAATCCAAGATTGTTAACACTTCACCAATACAAGGATCGAGATCACGAGTCAATAACATGGGTCAAAATGTCCCTCCCTTGGATTCGTTTCACAGTTGCCTAATTTAACAACGAATTCTGCAACAATTTTTTGACAGCAAATGGATGACAACAACAATGAAATGCTTGGTGTTTTAGCCTAACATATGGACACTATCTTTAATCCTTTAATTAAAAGTTCCACTGTAACAAATCAATAGAATGCATGAACAAATCAACAGCTAGCAGCACAGATGGCATGAATTGCAAACTTCTTTGGCGCTCCTCGACCCCAAGTTCAACATCCTAGGCGAGACTGGATAACAGAGAACTAAGGAATGGTCCTCGAAGAATAATAGAAAAGAAAGGGTGGCATATGTCAAAGCCGAAGAGGATGAGCAAGAGATCTATAATGACCCTATAGGTTTCGAAGAAAGCGAATTGGACTTGGATGAATTAAAGTAAGCCCCACCTTATCCTTATAAAGCCTTAGCCCCTTCTAATGGGAATAACTCTATCGAACCTGATAAAAATGATAAGTTCCCTAAGAAAATGCACACTTTTGACGTGACAAAGTGTGACAAATTTTTTGATGTATTGGTAAAGGATGGCCAGATGATTGTGCCACCTAGTTCCAAAATTCCTCCGTTGGAACAACGGAAGAAAAAAGGTTTTTGCAAATATCAATTTTTTGGGACATAAAACCTCAGTGTTTTCTTTTCAGGGATCTGATTTAGAATGTAATCAACAATGAAAGGTTGAATTTTAGAGAGAAATCCAAAATGAAAGGTGATTCTGACCCCCAACAGATGGAAAAAACTTACTATGCTGAGCCATCTGACATCAACATGGTGGAAGTCACTGAAGGCCCTAATGATGAACAACCTGGGATTGAAATCACTTATGGTTTTTTAGAAGGTATCAAAAAGAGGGAGGCTACTGAAGGCCTCGCCAAAGCTATATGTGATATAGTGGCAGAACCGAATGTTAATACTGGTTTGCGTTTTTTGTTTGCAAATGTTGCGGTAAGCAAGAGTCGCCACCGTCTTTTATTTTATCCAACAAAGGAAAAGGGAAAAAGAACAGAAAAAACCTTTTTCGAGATGTTCCTGAGTACGAGGGGTAGATTATAGAAAGGGAAGGTGTTAGCACCCTTTCTATCTGTGGTTTTCCACGGGCTCTTAGGTACTTGCTCATTTTTAATTTGCTTTTGTGTGTGTTTTGAAAAGTTTTGGAAATGCCTTAGTGCGGCGTTTCACTTTATGGTAACCCTTGTATCAGTCCTCAAGGGTGTGATAAAGTGTTTTTGAAAACTTTGTTTGAAAAGTGTTTGAAAGTGTGAGTGTGAAAAATTGATTGTTTTGAGCAAGTACTTAAGAGTTATCTACCTACTCGAAAAAGGCATTCTTTTCCTCTTTCCCTTTAGGCCGTGTTATCCTACTATTAATGAGTAGGTAAACCTAGTCGTTGGATGTTGAGGGACTATCGAAATGGACGTAATGGTTATTGAAGGCAACATGTAAGGATACCTTAGCATTTCGAAGGGACTATCATCATAAGATCATTTCTCGTGGAAAACTCGAGGGACAGTAAGGGACTATGATCTTTATGACGAATTTTGAATTGAGGGTCTTTGCTAAGATATCCCTATGTTCGAGGGACATGACCATTGTTTCCGAGGCAACCAAGTGAGGTATACCCTAAGGGTGCAAGTGTGCAACAGTGTTTGTTTTCAGATATCTTATCTTGAAATTAAGTGGTCTAAGATTGATTGATTAAGCATACAAGCCTAGGTTGCTAACAGTTATATACAAGCATAAGATATAAAAGCGAGAAAGTAAAAAGAGTCCTACGTGTGATCGGTGGATCTGGAACTGACTGTTTAACGCTGGTTCGCGAAATGTCGCGGAAGCAAGAGTCGCCACCGTCTTTTATTTTCTCCAAATGGAAAGGACAAAAGCACAGAAAAATTCCTTAAAGAGATTGCTCTCGGTTCGGGAGGTAGGTTATAGAAAGGGAAGGTGTTAGCACCCTTTCTATCCATGGTTATCCATGGGCTCTTAGATACTTGCTCACTTGTGTTTTCAAAAATGGTTTGTTGCTTTTCAACTGTGGGTTTTTAAAAAGTTTCTTTGAAAATTTCAGTTCGACTCTTGTATCGGTCCTCAAGAGTGTTTGAAAAGTTGCTTTCGAAAGCTTTTTGAAAAGGTGTCGGTGTGAAAAGTATTTTTGAATTTGTTTTTTGAAATTAGAGCAAGTATCTAGAGTCGTCTACCTACCCTAAGGAATTCGTCTGTGTAGATGTCCTTAAAGTAATGCCATCCCACCATTGAGAGGTAGGTAGCATCACCGTTGGAGGTGTTCGGGTCAATTCGAGGTTCGGGACATGGTGATCACCAGAGCAATAGGAAGACACCTTAGAAGCTACCCTCATGCCAGGTTCCCGGATCATGAGGACTTACTAAGACATCCTCTACTCGACGATCACCTTTCGAGGCAAGGCAACAGTGAGGCGTACCCTAGGGGTGGTGTGTGATTTGTGTGTCGTTTTCAAGTATTTTTGTCTTTTGTCATGTCATTGGTGATCTACGCTTATTTTTATTTTTGTCCATACATTCTTTCATGCCTTGATTAACAGTTAAAAAAGTTGCGGAAATTAAAGTTCCTAAACTATTACAAAGGCGCGGGTCCACATCGCCAAATTTTCCAGAACCCGATTTGACAGAAAATAAATAAAGAACTAAAGTGCGAGAAATATAAAATGTCCGAGTTACATGGCTTTGGGAGAATTACATAAATATTTAAAAGAAACGAAATAAAACGCGCGAATTGAAATAAGATTGGAAACGAGAGCGTTGGACCCTTTTGAAGTTAAATTGAAATTAAAAATTAATTAATTATTTATTGAAATAAAAGAAGTGTTTTTTAGGTTTTTTTGCATTTATGAAATAAGAAAATTAAAATTAAAATTAAAAGAAACCCTAATTCTAAGTTATTTTTAATTATTTGAGAAAAATGTTAAAGTTTAACTTAATTTACTAAAGAATTTATGTACATGTTTATTTACAAAATAAATTAGTAATTAATAATAATAATAATGATGAGAAAATTATTTATTAAAAAAATGATGAAAAAGTTAAAAACCCTAATTTCTACATATTTAATTTATTAAGAAAAATATTAAAGTTTTGAAACCTAAATTAATCTAATTAATTGTTTAAAGTTTATTTACAAAAATAATAATAGTAAAATTAATATTAATAAAATAAACATTTTTTTGATTTTTCTGTATTTTATATTTATTATGAAAATTATTTTATGGAATTAAAAGAAAACAATTAAAAAACAATTAAAAGAATAAAAAGGAAAAACAAATAAAAATTAAAAATTGAGCAAACCATAGGGGGTGTCTGGCCCAAGGGGAGGTTTTTTGAAGTATTGACTCCTGAGTACCGTGGTCTGCATTCTTTGGCCATTGGATTGAGTTTCATGCATAAGTTGTTCTACTTTGGCCATTTGGCTTTTGGCTTTTGGCTTTTGGCCATTTGTGTTCTGGCTTCAACGTTCCTTAATCTTCTCAGGATGTCTGTCTCGCCACGTATTGGGGTCATGTGTAAAATGTTCTGTTTTGGCCATTTGGCTTTTGGCTTTTGGCCATTTGGCTTTTGGCCTCAACGTTCCTTAATGAACCTGCATGGGATCCTGTCTAAATCTGCAACCTCATGAACACATTAAATAAAATCATAAAAATTCAAATAAAACCAACATATGAAGAAATTTAATGTTTAGGCACAATATGACATGTATGAATGATTATACCCTTTTGATCATGGAGATCAAATCAACCTTACCCTTACTGGAAAAGTAGTGACATGAATGCTTTTATGCCCTTTGGATCATGGAGATCAAGTCAGCCTTACCCTTACTGAAGAAGTAATAAGATGTTGGTTTGTAACTGAGATAGTTTGTTTGTAGTGAGAGATGGATTTGTAATAAGGATTTCAAGGTTTTAGGGTTCTTGAAAGAGTTTGATATTCCAACAGTATTGTGACAAGGTTTTTTTCTCTCTTTTCCTCTTCTTTTTTCTTTTTTTTTTCTGGTTTGTGTGACAAGAAGGTGATTATATAGTGGAAATTAGGGTAAAGAAAATGGGCTTTGAATGTGCAATTGGGCCTCCAATATTCACTTGAATTCGTCACTTTCCAGGCTAAATCGCAGGGACTTAAGTGCATTTTTTGAAGTTGAAATGTGAAAACAAAATGTAGCTGACATCGAGAACTAACTCCTGTCCGAAAATCGACTCAATCGGATAAACGGTGAATTAGTTATGAATTTTTGAAGTTTCAGCTCAGACAAACTTATTTTGGGCTTCAGTGTCGACTCTGACACGTTCTTCAATAAAAAACTGGTATTGATCGGTGCACAATTTGGTCTCGACTTTTGAAGAAAAGTTGTAGATCTATGAGTCAGTAACCTTGTGTAAAAATACGAGTCCAATCCGATAAAAATTGACCGAGTTATGAATTTTCGAAGTTTCGGCTCAGATGAAATAATATTTAGCATTCAGGATTTTCAGCGTGTCACGCACTCTGAGCAAAAAACGAAGGCCTTTTGAATACCGTTTGAACTCAATACCTTCTGTGGAAATGTAGCCAACTCAATTTGTGAAATTTTGGCACCGGAACCAGCTCGATACGATGAAAATCGACCAAGTTATGATTTTTTGAACATGACGCAAATAAACTTCTGTCACAAATTTTCTGTGCGAAAATACTTGATAAATCCACATTTTTGAAGACCTTCTGATCGAAATTGGCTTCCAGCCGTGAGAGATGAAAACGTAGATAATGTCAAGACGGAATTTTGGCCACCGGAACGGGTTCAAAACGAGTCAAGATCTTCAAGTTATGAATTTTTTAGCGCGTAAAAACTGCACTTTCAGCACACTTTTTCACGATATTTCTTCAAGAAAACTCACACATTCGGATACCTTCTTTAAAGAATTGACTCTTTAGCCGAACCTGAATTTGAGAATATGTTATCAGAGATATCTTGGCGAAAGAACACCTGAATATAACGCGCCGGGTTGGACTTGTGAATTTTCTTGAAATGTTTTGAGAAATATGGGAGGACAAATTTTGGGGTACAACAGTTGCCCCTGTTCAATCTTCTTAGACCTGAGGATGCAGATTGGCTGACGTGCCTTTCGTAATCCGAAGGTGGAAGATGATTGAACACTAGAGTGCCCAGAAATTTGCACTCACATAGTAGCAGTATGGTGGAATGGACTTATAGATGCCATTTGGAGATTGATGAATAGGATGATGGGCTTATAGATGCCATGCTAAAAGATGATGGATAGGTGGATGGGCTTATAGATGCCATCTGGATGTCAATCGCATAAGAGATTCCTTAGCGAGAACTTGCGTACCTGTAAAAGAAAATGAGTACCTGACACGTTGCAGGAGCTGATTTTTAGATGCTTGGTATAGATATGTCCTGACTGGTTACAGGAGCTGGGTCTGGAGCTTCAAAAGATGATGAATGAACCAGGGATGGTTACTACCTTAGCATGAATGGTCAGAGAACCTTGGGTGACTTTAACTTCAACAACGCTCGTTGAGAAAATCTTGGTGGGAATTACCATCTTCGCAGTATCGGGGAGAGAACCATAGGCAATTATAATCTGAAAGGGAATTGTCACCTCACTCACCGTCGGAGAGGGAACCATAGGAAATTATAATCTGAAAAGGAATTATCACCTCACTCACCGTCAGAGAGGGAACTATCTGGAAAGTAATTATCACCTCACTCACCGTCGGAGAGGGAACCATAGGAGATTATCACCTCACTCACCGTCGGAGAGGGAAACATCTGAAAAGGACTTACCACCTCACTCACCGTTGGAGAGGGAACCATAGGAGACTATCACCTCACTCACCGTCGGAGAGGGAAACATCTGAAAAGGACTTACCACCTCACTCACTGTCGGAGAGGGAACCATATGAGACTATCACCTCACTCACTGTTGGAGAGGGAAACATCTGAAAGGACTTACCACCTCACTCACCGTCGGAGAGGGAACCTTAGGAGACTATCACCTCACTCACCGTCGGAGAGGGAAACATCTGAAAAGGAGTTACCACCTCACTCACCGTCGGAGAGGGAACCATAGGAGACTATCACCTCACTCACTGTTGGAGAGGGAAACATCTGAAAGGACTTACCACCTCACTCACCGTCGGAGAGGGAACCATAGGAGACTATCACCTCACTCACCGTCGGAGAGGGAAACATCTGAAAAGGACTTACCACCTCACTCACCGTCGGAGAGGGAACCATAGGAGACTATCACCTCACTCACCGTTGGAGAGGGAAACATCTGAAAAGGACTTACCACCTCACTCACCGTCGGAGAGGGAACCATAGGAGACTATCACCTCACTCACCGTTGGAGAGGGAAACATCTGAAAGGACTTACCACCTCACTCACCGTCGGAGAGGGAACCATAGGAGACTATCACCTCACTCACCGTCGGAGAGGGAAACATCTGAAAGGACTTACCACCTCACTCACCGTCGGAGAGGGAACCATAGGAGACTATCACCTCACTCACCGTCGGAGAGGGAAACATCTGAAAGGACTTACCACCTCACTCACTGTTGGAGAGGGAACCATAGGAGACTATCACCTCACTCACCGTCGGAGAGGGAAACATCTGAAAAGGACTTACCACCTCACTCACCGTCAGAGAGGGAACCATAGGAGACTATCACCTCACTCACCGTCAGAGAGGGAAACATCTGAAAGGGATTACCACCTCACTCACCGTCGGAGAGGGAACCATAGGAGACTTCTACTGAGTCTTTATCAGAAAGATCTATTGGGAGTCGATTTAGCTGGACTAGAGAAGGCCTTGAAATATGTTTTAAGAATTTAACTGCATCTTTCCTGAAAGGTAAAGGTCAGTCATATGCAATGCATGATATGGATTAAGCAATGATGTTCTCAACATAAATGAGATTTGTATGATATAATGCGTCTATGCATGCTATAATGATGTATGTGATGTTTTATGAATGTTTTGCGTCTAGGAAAGTAAATCCTTGACGGGTGCCGGGAAGTCATATCCTGGGCTGATGTTGGATAATAAGCTTTTACTTCCGCTGGGGGATGATAACTGCAAGAATACCGGTAGGAGAAGATGACTCCGTTGCGGAATAAACTTGGCAAATGGAAGATTCTGCGGGGGAAAAGATACTCTAGCGACCATGCTGGGAAGCAATACTCTGTGGGAAGAGGGATGCCTTGCTGAGTTGTTGAGAATGATTTGCTGGGGATACCCTTGTTGTTGGAAGTGTTGATGGACTTCGCTGGGGTAAGAAGACTTCGTCGAGGACGCTCTTTCCATGGCTTTTGGCTGAGGATAACCCAGTTATATCCTGTTAAGGAAATAACTCTTTGAATAAAGCCGGGCGACGCGTTCGTGCTCTGCGAGGGGATAAGCTTCCAGAATTTACTGGGGATAAGCTTACTGCTTGGGGGGATGGATTCCACTTTCCTGGGGAACTGGATTGGACTTTCTTGGGGAAGTTTTGATATGCTGGGAAAGTGATTCCTATGGATATTTGATATACCGCCGGGGAACAATCTTTAGACCAAGACTGTCGGGGATGCTTTGTTAAGAATATATGTATTGCTGCTGGGGAATGTTGATATCTACTGGAGAATACCCAACTTCCTTGAGATTTATCAACTCTGTTTGGAGAGGAATGTATTGACCTGCTGATTTACTCTCTGGGGAATTAAGGTATCTGGTTATATTCTTTAGCTGGACCTACCTTGGTACCTTGGAGGACAGAACAATTAGATTGCTTAGACAACTCTTTATTGCCCCTGTTTCTATGGGGGAGGCACCTGTGGGATGCTGATAATTGTTGAGGGTCAAACCTTCTTCAGGTAGGCAGGTGACAAGATGACAGGACATAGTCGTATGCTTTGATCCCTAACTTTTGCCTGGACCGCCCTTTCGGGTTTTCAGTCCACCGGGATACCCATTTTTGCCCAAGCCGCCTTTTCAGGTTTTCGACTTGCCGGGTGTACTGATTTTTCATTTCATCCCTTCATTTTGCCCGAACCCTTTTGGTTCGCCGAGAAGCCCTGATTTTTGCCTAGGTGTGTCAACCTAGCGGGTCTTTGATTTTGCGTAGTATTTTTTCGACTATGTCCACGTTCAGGGAGTTGTCACTGTTGGTAGTATTATGTTACCATGCCAGAAGGTATTTGATCAGGCAAGATTCGTTGCTGGAGTGCCCCAAACGACTCAGGCGGAGATTTGCCCCAGGCTGTTTGGCCTTTGAGAGATTCTTCGAATCTTGACTTAACTGCCCCAGATGATGAACAATGATTATGCCTGCCCCTTTGTTGGGAGTACTTTTGCCCATAAGATATTCTTCGTGCGAATTTCTTTGCTGTTCAAACAAATAGTCATATGTGCAAGCAATGTTATTTCAAAAAATGCATAGATTATGTCTGTCTTGAAGATTTTGAAAAATGCATTTTTCATAAAAAACAAGTGAACTTTGTCAATCGTGATGTCAACTCATTATTTTACCGCAAGCCTTAAGGAGTCAGGATACCTTTCGTGACAGTATGCCTTCGAACTAACCCATGCTTCAGCTAGGACTTTTAAGGGTTATAACGTGGCCTGGTTCATGGTTCAAGAAACAAAGGATAAAGGCTCAAATTTTATTTGTACCCACCCGCTCTTCGTGATGTTCTCCAAACCTAAACTCAGTTGGTCATACGTTAGACCTTGTTTGAGTCTTTGCTCTGATCTTCCAGTGATGATTCGGATGTTGATAACTTATTTTGAATAGGCAGTCATTCCTTTCTTGTTGAGGGTTGGTAAGACATCCTTCTTGTCTGATTTTTTTGTTATCCCTTTCTTTTTTTGCCTGAACTGTTTCCTTTTTTGGAATTATAGTCAGCGGGATGCCCCAGTTTTGTAAGTCTCCTTCATGGCTTTTGACTTAATGGGTTTTTTTTTTATTTTGAAAGATAATGTCTGCCTTTCTTTATTGATCATTCGGAACCATCACTGTCTTTCTTCGTTTTGTAAGGACTTCTTTGGTGCCATTCGTTATGCACTTGGATCAACTGAGAGAATACCCTGCCCCAGGTTATGATTAAGGGTTTTAAACTTCGAAAAGAAAAACTCCTACTTCTTTGGCTCAGAGGGGTTAACGAGGGATTATCATCCTTATAACTTCAGTGTTTAGGGATTGAAACAATGCCTGTACCTCATCAGCGGGGTCTGTTCAAAAGCATACTGTAGATTGTGGTATCGTTTTCGTCATCCTCCCTCAAGAGGCTTAGAATTATTAATCGAGTGCTGACATCAGAAAAAATATGAAAACAATTTGTATATAGTGAATATGAATATATTGCTTCAGAACAGACATATGCTATACATTAATGAAATAACAATGTTTAACATGAATAAATGTTCGAACACAAGAAAACTGCAACTTGAACATTCGAATGAACAAAAGTTTTCCAGTCTCGGGATTTGTCACTTCAAATGGTGAGTCTTGCAGGGGTAGTAGAAGAACTCGGCCTGACCATCTTGTGTGAAATCTAATGCCCCTTCATCAATCAGGTCCTGGATCTTGTTCTTCAGAGCCCAACATTCGTTTGTATCATGCCCCGGGCTATCAGAATGATAAGCGCAGCGGGCGTTGGGGTTATACTTTGGTGACGTTGTATTTTGAAACTTCGGCGCCTCTTTTAGAGTTACCAGCTTGGTCTCCAGCAACTGTGGCAATATCTGGGATAAGGTCATGCTGAGTCGAGTGAACTGCCTTCTCTCGCTCTTTTGTTGGTTGTGATGTTGAATTTGTGACACTGGAGCCATCTGAGGAGCTCTCCCCTTGCCTCTTTGTCTCAAAGGTGGTCGAACGATGACTGGCTTTTTACCCTTAGACTTTTGCCCCAACTGGTTACCCTGAAGCAATTGGTTGACGAGAAACCAGAGCTCATCTTGTCTTTGAGCTAACCCTTGAATGGCAGTCACCTGCCCCAGCATCTGGACCTTCAATGCATCCACCTCAGCTTGTAGGTGTTTCAGCCTTGCATCCTCAGCACTATTCCTGACAAAAGTCTCCATGAGAAGTGTCCTTAGCTCTTCCTGCCCCTTGGATAGATTCAGGAGGATTTCCCTGAACTGAGTCTCTTGAGCGAGAAGGTCGTGGTTATCTGGTTAGAAGGCCATTGCTGAAATAAACAGCGGGAAAGGTAAGTGACCTGCAAAAGGGATACCTGTAATGCAATGATGTGTATGATATGCATGCAATGTTTTCAAGGACCTCGCGGGGTAAACAAGGAAATTTGTTAGCATTTGGATCCGGTAGCTTGATTGGAAGAAACTTCATATTTGTTGAGAGTCTTTCTTCCAAGGGTCAAAGGCTCACCATATCCAGTGGGTCATAGCCCCTGACTTTAGTCATCATGTCTAGTTCTGATTTCCAAACAACCTTGGTTAGGGGAACCTTATTCAGGAGTCAGAGCTCACCATATCAAGTGGGTCATAGCCCCTGACCACTTTGGTTAGAGGAAAATAAATCCTCTTTGCCCCTTGCTAGATATTTGATTCGTCATGACCTGTATCACAAGCCCTTGAGATCCTTGAAATGGGTTAGGATGTATGCAATGGTATGATGTCATGATGCATGGGGTAATGTAGGTAACCCTGTTATGAGTCCCAATTAAGGACTGCACACCAAAACCTGCAAGAGATTCAGTATACTAGTCATGAGTCCCAATTAAGGACTAGAACAAACCCTGCAAGAAACTCGGTAAACCCTGTTAGGAGTCCTAATTAAGGACTGCAAACCAAAACCTGTAAGAAACTTAGATACCCTGTTATGAGTCCCTATTAAGGACTATAAACAAAACCTGCAAGTAGTTCATGTGTCAGATAACAAGCATGCAAGTAGTCAAGTACGAAGGCACGCAAGTCACACAAGAGAAACCCTTAGAGTTTAGGCCAACATGGGGTCTGGGTATTACCCTCTTGAAGTTGCTGGGCTCAACCTGTCCTATTAGAAGTAACCAGGTTCTAAGGGTCCCAATATCACTGGATTGCTTTCATTGTTCATCGTTTCGATTTAGCCACTGAACTGGCGACCGAAATATTCTAGGAAAGCAACCCTCAATTGAGTGTAGTATCGAGTATCAACCAACCTCGGACTGCACCAAAGTCAGTTATCTCACTACCCTAAGGAGGCCAAGATAGTTCAATTAAGGTTCCTAAGGTCTGTTGATGCTTCATGACACCACGCAGAGGCCCCGTACTCTCCTTGACTGAACTCAAGGGTTACCGGTACACACCAAAGTGCCACATCAACGTAGCAGACTGTTTCAACCATGTCGGTATACCCCGCACAGTTCCCTCACAGCCTTGTTGCTACTTTCTAATAAGGTATCCCCAGATCCGGGTTAGGATCTATAGAACTCCCAAGACAGTCCCACAATTTAAAGCAAACAAGGAAAGCAATTGAAAACACAGTTATGAACTAGCCCTAAGGTACACCTCACTTTAAGTTAACTCCCCAGCAGAGTCGCCAGTTCTGTGATCGGTGGATCTGGAACTGATTGTTTAACGCTGGTTCGCGAAATGTCGCGGAAGCAAGAGTCGCCACCGTCTTTTATTTTCTCCAAATGGAAAGGACAAAAGCACAGAAAAATTCCTTAAAGAGATTGCTCTCGGTTCGGGAGGTAGGTTATAGAAAGGGAAGGTGTTAGCACCCTTTCTATCCATGGTTATCCATGGGCTCTTAGATACTTGCTCACTTGTGTTTTCAAAAATGGTTTGTTGCTTTTCAACTGTGGGTTTTTAAAAAGTTTCTTTGAAAATTTCAGTTCGACTCTTGTATCGGTCCTCAAGAGTGTTTGAAAAGTTGCTTTCGAAAGCTTTTTGAAAAGGTGTCGGTGTGAAAAGTATTTTTGAATTTGTTTTTTGAAATTAGAGCAAGTATCTAGAGTCGTCTACCTACCCTAAGGAATTCGTCTGTGTAGATGTCCTTAAAGTAATGCCATCCCACCATTGAGAGGTAGGTAGCATCACCGTTGGAGGTGTTCGGGTCAATTCGAGGTTCGGGACATGGTGATCACCAGAGCAATAGGAAGACACCTTAGAAGCTACCCTCATGCCAGGTTCCCGGATCATGAGGACTTACTAAGACATCCTCTACTCGACGATCACCTTTCGAGGCAAGGCAACAGTGAGGCGTACCCTAGGGGTGGTGTGTGATTTGTGTGTCGTTTTCAAGTATTTTTGTCTTTTGTCATGTCATTGGTGATCTACGCTTATTTTTATTTTTGTCCATACATTCTTTCATGCCTTGATTAACAGTTAAAAAAGTTGCGGAAATTAAAGTTCCTAAACTATTACAAAGGCGCGGGTCCACATCGCCAAATTTTCCAGAACCCGATTTGACAGAAAATAAATAAAGAACTAAAGTGCGAGAAATATAAAATGTCCGAGTTACATGGCTTTGGGAGAATTACATAAATATTTAAAAGAAACGAAATAAAACGCGCGAATTGAAATAAGATTGGAAACGAGGGCGTTGGACCCTTTTGAAGTTAAATTGAAATTAAAAATTAATTAATTATTTATTGAAATAAAAGAAGTGTTTTTTTAGGTTTTTTTTGCATTTATGAAATAAGAAAATTAAAATTAAAATTAAAAGAAACCCTAATTCTAAGTTATTTTTAATTATTTGAGAAAAATGTTAAAGTTTAACTTAATTTACTAAAGAATTTATGTACATGTTTATTTACAAAATAAATTAGTAATTAATAATAATAATAATGATGAGAAAATTATTTATTAAAAAAATGATGAAAAAGTTAAAAACCCTAATTTCTACATATTTAATTTATTAAGAAAAATATTAAAGTTTTGAAACCTAAATTAATCTAATTAATTGTTTAAAGTTTATTTACAAAAATAATAATAGTAAAATTAATATTAATAAAATAAACATTTTTTTGATTTTTCTGTATTTTATATTTATTATGAAAATTATTTTATGGAATTAAAAGAAAACAATTAAAAAACAATTAAAAGAATAAAAAGGAAAAACAAATAAAAATTAAAAATTGAGCAAACCATAGGGGGTGTCTGGCCCAAGGGGAGGTTTTTTGAAGTATTGACTCCTGAGTACCGTGGTATGCATTCTTTGGCCATTGGATTGAGTTTCATGCATAAGTTGTTCTACTTTGGCCATTTGGCTTTTGGCTTTTGGCTTTTGGCCATTTGTGTTCTGGCTTCAACGTTCCTTAATCTTCTCAGGATGTCTGTCTCGCCACGTATTGGGGTCATGTGTAAAATGTTCTGTTTTGGCCATTTGGCTTTTGGCTTTTGGCCTCAACGTTCCTTAATGAACCTGCATGGGATCCTGTCTAAATCTGCAACCTCATGAACACATTAAATAAAATCATAAAAATTCAAATAAAACCAACATATGAAGAAATTTAATGTTTAGGCACAATATGGCATGTATGAATGATTATACCCTTTTGATCATGGAGATCAAATCAACCTTACCCTTACTGGAAAAGTAGTGACATGAATGCTTTTATGCCCTTTGGATCATGGAGATCAAGCCAGCCTTACCCTTACTGAAGAAGTAATAAGATGTTGGTTTGTAACTGAGATGGTTTGTTTGTAGTGAGAGATGGATTTGTAATAAGGATTTCAAGGTTTTAGGGTTCTTGAAAGAGTTTGATATTCCAACAGTATTGTGACAAGGTTTTTTCTCTCTTTTCCTCTTTTTTTTTCTTTTTTTTTTCTGGTTTGTGTGACAAGAAGGTGATTATATAGTGGAAATTAGGGTAAAGAAAATGGGCTTTAAATGTGCAATTGGGCCTCCAATATTCACTTGAATTCGTCACTTTCCAGGCTAAATCGCAGGGACTTAAGTGCATTTTTTGAAGTTGAAATGTGAAAACAAAATGTAGCTGACATCGAGAACTAACTCCTGTCCGAAAATCGACTCAATCGGATAAACGGTGAATTAGTTATGAATTTTTGAAGTTTCAGCTCAGACAAACTTATTTTGGGCTTCAGTGTCGACTCTGACACGTTCTTCAATAAAAAACTGGTATTGATCGGTGCATAATTTGGTCTCGACTTTTGAAGAAAAGTTGTAGATCTATGAGTCAGTAACCTTGTGTAAAAATACGAGTCCAATCCGATAAAAATTGACCGAGTTATGAATTTTCGAAGTTTCGGCTCAGATGAAATAATATTCAGCATTCAGGATTTTCAGCGTGTCACGCACTCTGAGCAAAAAACGAAGGCCTTTTGAATACCGTTTGAACTCAATACCTTCTGTGAAAATGTAGCCAACTCAATTTGTGAAATTTTGGCACCGGAACCAGCTCGATACGATGAAAATCGACCAAGTTATGATTTTTTGAACATGACGCAAATAAACTTCTGTCACAAATTTTCTGTGCGAAAATACTTGATAAATCCACATTTTTGAAGACCTTCTGATCGAAATTGGCTTCCAGCCGTGAGAGATGAAAACGTAGATAATGTCAAGACGGAATTTTGGCCACCGGAACGAGTTCAAAACGAGTCAAGATCTTCAAGTTATGAATTTTTTAGCGCGTAAAAACTGCACTTTCAGCACACTTTTTCACTATATTTCTTCAAGAAAACTCACACATTCGGATACCTTCTTTAAAGAATTGACTCTTTAGCCGAACCTGAATTTGAGAATATGTTATCAGAGATATCTTGGCGAAAGAACACCTGAATATAACGCGCCGGGTTGGACTTGTGAATTTTCTTGAAATGTTTTGAGAAATATGGGAGGGCAAATTTTGGGGTACAACACTACGCTATTACAAGGCTTTTGAACAAATACATAAAGAATTAACTGAAAGTAAATTTCCGGAAATAATAAATCCTAATTAATCTATTTCAAACCAAGCGCAGTTACATCAATAATAAAAAATAATCATACGGAAAAAGTAATTACGCGCGAGAATAAAAACTTGGAAAAAGTTAGAAACCCTAAAAAATCTAATTTTGCTCATTGAAAAATATTTTTTTGATTTTTTGTGAAAAAGATTTGAATTTAACCTAATTTTCTAATCAATTTTAATTAATGAAGAATAAATTAAGGTTAATGGAAATAATTAATTTGCAAAAATTAATTTATTAAAAAAAATAACTAAGTCCTATTTTTTTGTGATTTTGATTTTATGATTTTTATGAAAAAATGTTGATTTAAAATAAATAAAACAATTGGAATAATTAAATAAGAAAAGAATTAAATAAAAAAATAAAGGGATGGGCCTGAGGGGGTGCAAACCCAAATTGAAGGGTTGCATGCTGAAATTCTATCCAAAAAGCCCAATCCAATAGTCCAGCACATCGCTGTATTCAATGTGATTATGCCAAGAATGTCCATCATGAGCTGCAGCCTTGAAACGTTAGATCTGGGCAAGGATGATCCAATGGCGATGGATCTTGAGGCCTATGGTGTACGCGCTTGGAAAGAGACCATTGAATCTACAAATAAATATTAGGAAAAATATTATGTAGGAGGCAAGGATCGAACCCCTGACCTCCTACACGCGCGCGCCCTGAAACCCTTCGCTTGTACCACTGAGCCAGATTGCTATTGGTTGATATAAACAAACAACATATAATATATTTAATAATGAGTCAGTGTTATAAGAAAAAACGCACGCCATTCAAACTGGCTACTCAGGTTTTGACACGCCTTCATCTTCCTCGTTAGAACTGTCGTTTTAGACCCAGACCTGTACCTACGGACATGTCCATTGCTATAAACTTGTATATCTCCAAAATCATAACCATGCAATAAAAATTAAATCCAAACATATGATCAACTGGGTTTGATCTCGTGAGTACAATGGTACTCATCTTTTGCTCAGATTTTGCCTGAAACAAAAAACCCTAAAAAGAACCTTGAAACCCTAACAATGGCATCCAGTCAAATATGCATCAAAACACATAATTAATTATGCAAACATGTTCTAAATGATTATATAAGCATGACTGTATATTTAGAAATCATTTATCATGCATGTATTTCAAAAACCAATTTCAAGAACAAGAGCAAACTACGATTGCTATATATGTTGTTTATGAAGGTGTTGATGCGTGATAATGCTCCAGATAGCTCCCAAATACGCCCAGGAATGGATTGCAATCCTTCAAAGTCCTTGAATCTCCTTGTATCTCAAAGCCAGATCACCACTTTTTTGTCAACAACTTGAGTTTTTTCTCTCAATTCTGCACGGGCAATCCTTGTTTTTATGCTTTGGAAATGTTGTCTATATATAATAGAAGCAATTAGGTTAATAAAACTGTATTCAATCTTTGCAAATTGTTGAAAAAGATTTGATTTTTTTGCCTTGTATGATTTGTTTCTAAAACAAACCAAATCATGATCTTTTCCAATCAATTGCCCTTGCACGAATTTTCCGGATTTGCTAGCTGTTCATGGACTCATAATGTGCTTACAAAATCAAATCTTTGATTTTATTTGATTATTCCACTATTTAAAATGATTTATTTTGATTTAAATGAATAAAAAATAAAAATAAAAAATAAAAATAAAAATAATGAAATAATAGGTGGATAAGCTCAAGGGTCATGGGCCATCTTAGGAACAAGTTTCAAACAAGAAAACATGGTCCCATTTGGAAAAAAAAAAGTCATTTTGATCAATGTTGACTTCATGCACATTTCCAAAAATTAGTCAACTTTAGCAATGCACATCTCTCTCATTTTTAACCCTAAGAAGGTGTTCTTGGACTTTTTAGAAATCTTAGGATGTCCTCTAAATAAACCTTTTGTTTTCATCTCAAATGGATCTTCCATGTTCATGTAAGGAGCTTTGACCCAAAAGGTGTTTTTGTTGACTTTTTGAAATGACCTATAATGTCTGAATTTATATCTTTTCATGAGTGCATTTTTTGAACTTGAGGTCTGAATATGAGTTGTAGGTAATTGGATTCTCTTTAAAATGAGTCTTGGATGAGAAATTTCTGATAAAGTATGAGAAAGTTATGCCTGGCAAAGTTTGGTTGACTTTTCCTATAGAAACCCTAATTTAGCAACTTTTGAGTTTTGATGAATTATGAGCATTACTTGAGGAATCATGATCAAAACTTGATCAAATGATGGATATCACTTAAAAATGTTGATGTTGACCAAAAATCTTGAAGTTTGACTGTATTTAGGCCACAATTGACTTTTGCCCTAGTACAGTTGATTTTCAAGCATTTGAGCAGTTGACTGAGCAAACTTCTTGTGCAAGGCATGAAACTTGGCATGGATAATCTTGAGGACATATTACGGAAATGGAAACCATTTAGGATCCTTGGAACTCAAACATCTTGATGAGGAGTGAAACCCTAGTTTGAGGCTCATTGTCTTAGGAGGAGGATTTGTCTGGTCAATCCTTAGTCAACTTGAGCAATTGAGGACCTCTAGGAGTATGTATTGTATGAAAATGGGAGGGAAAATTTTGGGGTACAACACTATCGAAGATTCTGAAACAACTAGGGCCACTGAGGGCCTTAGGGTCAAGTTCTAGGAGGTAAAGATCACTGGTGGTCCTAACCTTGAAGCAAACATGGTCGAAATGGATCAACATGCTGAAAGGAATGAGACAGAAAGACGCATTCGGCAAGAGGACAAACATATGAAAAAGGTGTATCCAAGAACTGACGAAAGCCTTATAGACTTTCTTCTTCGCTATAAGAGGAAACACTCTGAAGCTTCAATGTGCCCAAGGTGCATTTGTGTGTATGATTAAAAGGTTGCAGAAGATTATGAGGAGTTTCAAGTTGCTCGAAAGAGGGGCAACTGAAAAAATAATAGAAGCATTTTCCAGTTCGACAAAAGAGGAGTTCCTTGGAGGCCTGATATCCCCTATCCCAAGGAAAATTAAAGGGTAACCTTCAAACCCCCTACAAATGCCCCAACAGATAGATGACTGAAACCAGCAGACAATAAGGGACATGGGCAAAATAAATGGAAAAGTTTTAGTTTGGTAGAGGCTCTTCCATTTCTTACAGGAAAGAGTTTTAGGTATCAAAACAAAAGGCTTATCAATCTGCGAATTACAAAGGAAAACATCCAATGACTAGGTCTCAGTTGAGGAGACATTAAAGGATGAAGAAAGCTCAAAAAGGGATGGAAAAAAAGGAGATTGGCGAGTCAAGTACCAATCAACTTCCCCCTCAGGAGAAAGATGAGGAAAAGAAACCAGTGGGGCGAAAGCTATTCTCCTCAAAGAAATAAAAGATCATCCAGAAAGGGAAAGCCGACCCAATCGAAGATGTTGATATGATCTCTGATGATTTCGACTCAGAAGATGATATGTCTTTGGGCTTAAACTATAATGTGGTCTCAGTGTTCCCCCATGAGTATAATCAGGTGACAGAGGTTGACAAAGACGAGACAGTTGATGAAACCGAAATGGCCTGACATAGGTCAAATTGCTACTATGTCATGAATAATGGGGCTGTCAAAAAGCAGAACACATTCTTTGAGCGACCAGATGTTGGAATAAAGAACCACTTAAAGCCATGTTCATTAGGGGAAAATTGGAAAATACAGTGGTGAACGAGATCTCGGTGGATGGTGGTGTAACTGTGAACTTGATGCCTCAATGCATGATGCATAAAATCTAGATGTTCGACATAGATCTGAAACCACAAAACATGGTCCTATCCAACTACGATGGGAAAGTGGGTCACACCTTGGGTGTGATTCAAGTTGATCTCACCATAGGATCCATAACAAGACCCACCATGTTTATGGTGATAGAATCGAAAGCCAACTATAACCTCTTATTGGGCCGTGAATGGATACATGGCATAGGAGCAGTACTATCATCCCTCCACCAAAGGGTGGAAATCTGGAGAGAGGATGGGATTGTGGAAAATATTAAGGGAGATAAAATCTATTACCTAGAGGAAATCAACATTGTTGATAGAAACAACTTTGACAGAAATCTTGCAAATATAGGCCCCTGTGCTCCAGCAGATGTGGCTTATTCTCCAACAAGCAATGCACTATACTTCCTGAACCTGCACCCAACCCATGGTTTTCAATGGGATAGGGAAATAATGGGAGAAGAAAATGAAGTAGAAGGTGTACCTGGACTTCGCCCAACTGGCTGGAGTGACGAAGACATTGATAATGTCTGAGTTGAATTACTTCGAAAAGATTTTGGCCTATATGGCTGAAAACAAAATGAAGACATCCTTTGAGGATGAAGCAAAATATATGGTTGTCGAAGCCATTGGCAAAGAAAATCATATACAAGGACCTGTGATTCAATTTAAACCAGAGCCCTCAGAAGAAAATAGTTCCCTTGAAGGATAAAACCAGAGGCTAGATGCGATTTATGATGAAAAGCCTTTGGGTTCGAGAAGGATCCAGCAACGCCAAGTGCAAAGATGATGGCACAAGATCCGCTCAAAGAAATAGATTTGGGGGATGGGTCCACCAAAATACTTACGTATATTAGCGCGAAGCTTAACCCAGAAACGAATAGCAAAGTGATCCAACTGCTAAAGACATATAAGAATTGCTTCGCTTGGGATTATGATGAAATGCCAAGGTTGAGTGGAGAATTGGTCGAATTGAAGCTGCCTATAAAGGATGGCAAGAAGCCCATCAAGAAGACTCATAGAAGATTCGCAACAAAATTTCTCACGAAGATCAAGGAGGAGGTCGAAAGACTTCTTAGATGCAAATTCATCAAGACCATAAGGTATATCGAATAGATTGGTAATATAGTACATGTTATTAAAAATAGTGGATCTTTAAGCGTTTGCATATATTTTTGTGATTTAAATTATGCAACCCCTAAGGATGAATATCTAATGCCTGTGGCATAAATGCTGATTGATTCAGCCACATGATTCAAATACCTTAGTATGATTGATAGATACTCTAGTTATAATCAAATATTCATTGCTGAGGAAGATGTGCCCAAAACAACCTTTCGATGCCCAGAGGCATTAGGCATTTATGAATGGGTTGTGATGCCTTTCGATCTTAAAAATGCTGGGGCAACTTACCAAATGGAAATGAATTCAATATTCCATGATTTCATTGAGACTTTCATGCAGATCTACATAGATTACATAGTAGGCAAGTGATTTTCTGGGCTTTGTGGTCCATAAGAAGGGCATATAGATCAATTAAAACAAGAAGAAGGCCATTATGGAAGCAACATCGTCATCAACAAAGAAAGAGCTGTAATCTCTACTTTGGAAAATAAACTTCATGAGAAGGTTTATTTCAAACTTAATTGGATGCACTCAGACCTTCTCTCCCTTTTCGCGCCTAAAACAAGGAGGCTTCAAATGGAGGCAAGAGCATCAAGAGGCATTCGAAAAAATCATGCAATATCTCGTCCAACCTCCATTATTGGCGCCGCCTTGTAGAAGTAAGTGTATGAGACTATATGTTTCGGCATTAAATGTTATAATAAGTAGCATGCTCGCACAAGAGGATGAAAATGGTGTCGAAAGAGCCATATACTACCTTAGTCGAGTGCTAAATGATGCAGAAACTAGATATATCACTATAGAAAAATTATGTTTATGCTTATATTTCTCCTATACAAAGTTGAAATATCATATAAAGCCCGTTGATGTCTATGTTTCTTTGCATTTTGACTTCATTAAACATATGCTTTCAAAACCAATTCTACATAGTAGAATTGGCAAATGGGTTCTCGCTCTGACTAAGTATTCTTTGACTTTCATGCCTTTGAAAGCTATGAAAGAGAAAGTGGTCTCAAACTTCATTGTAGACCATGCAGTGGTCGAAGTTCCACAGAACTATGTTGAACTTGAACCTTGGAAGTTATTATTTGATGATTCTACCCATAAGGATGGTACAGGTGTTAGAGTTTTGATTATTTCTCCTGACAAAATTACAACAAAGTTCAAGTATAGAATCGACGATTCCCCTTGTTCAAATAATGAAGCAGAGTATAAAGCCCTTATAGCAGGACTTGAAGCTTTATTGGAATCCGGGGAAACAAGAGTTGAAATAAGAGGAGATTCTGAATTGGTGGTTAAGCAACTCACTATGGAATACAAGTGCATAAAGGAAAGTTTGATAATGTACTTCATCATTGCAAATAGGTTGCTTCAAAAATTCGAATATGTGGATATCAAACACATTCCCAGACTGAATAATTAAGAGGAAAATGACTTAGCACAAATAGCTTAAGGATACAGAGTATCGAAAGAGAAATTGGAAGATTTGATAGAAGTACGAGGAAGAGTAATGGCTACCAAACTTTCTCCATAAAATCTGGAAAACTCAAGTTTGGGATATGTGAACAAAGAAAGCTTTGAAGTTCTAGCCATCAACAACTTGGCAGATACAGATCGGAGGAGACCAATAGTAGATTACTTAAAAAATCCTTCAGCAAATACAGAAAGAAATATCAAGTATCCTGTGTTAAGTTACATATTGATGGTTAACAAACTTTTCAAGAAGACACAAGAAGGAGTCTTACTCAAATTCTTAGGAGAAAGCGAACCATACTTAGAATTATCAAATGTAAATAGTGGTGCATGTGGAGCGCGTCAAGCAAGTCATAAGATGAAGTGGTTGTTGTTTCGATATGACATATATTGGCCCAATATGCTTAAAGATTATATTGAATTTGCTAAAGGATGTCAAGAATGCCAAATTCATGCAGGTATTTAACATTCTCCTGCAAGCGAATTACATGCTATAATCAAGCCATGGACCTTCAGGGGTTGGGCACTAGATTTGGTTGGAGAAATTTGACCAGCCTCATAAAAAGGTCAGAGGTACATTCTAGTAGGAATTAATTACTTTACAAAATGGGTTGAGGCAATACCTTTGGTGAACGTGGATCAAGAAACTATCATTGAGTTCATCTAATGACAAATAATTTATAGATTTGGAATCCCAGAACTATCATAACTGACCAGGGATCTATTTTCACTGGTCGAAAGATGCAAGACTTTTCTAAAGAGATGGGATTCAAATTACTAATGTCCACACCATATTATGCCCAGGAAAATGGACAAGTAGAAGCTGCGAGCAAAGTGATTATTGGCTTAATAAAGAAACATGTGGGAAGAAAGCCAAAGAATTGGCACAAGACATTGGATCAAGCTTTGTGGGCTTGTCAAACGTCTCCCAAAGAAGCAACTAACACTACGCCTTTTCGACTGACTTTTAGGCAATGATGTAGTTTTTCCAGAAGAAGTATACTTGTAGTCAGTAAGAGTTCAAAGGAAAAATAAAATCCCCTCTGACTTTTATTGGGAAATGATAATGAACGAATTGGTCGACTTAGATGAAGAAAGATTGCTTGCATTGGAAATCCTAAGAAGACAAAAATAAAGAGTAGTAAAAGCCTACAACAAAAGAGTCATGGGCAAAGAATTTTCAATTGATGATTTGGTTTGGAAGGTAATATTACCCATGGATCGAAAGAATAAGCTACTTGGGAAAGGGTCCCCACATTGGGAAGGACCCTTTCGAATCATTCAAATGTTCTCAAATAATGCATATGAAATTGAAGAGTTGGAAGGGGATCGAAGAATCCTGAAGATAAATGGCAAGTATTTAAAGAAATTTAAACCCATACTTTAGGAAGTAAAAATAGCAGCAGAATAGTAAGTCGAAAGCATAAAAGCCAATATGGTATTAAAACCAATAATACCAAAATGGCCATGTCTTAAAGTTACATTCTAAAATGGTGCATAAAAAAGCAAAAGGGTACATGTCACAAGCATCAAAATTCTCAAAATGGAAGCTTTGTCTTCATCCTATCATACTTTATCTTTTCCAACCTTAGTCTGTAGTCGATGGAAGATTGAGTGGCCTGAAGAGCAGCAATTTCTTCCTCCAGTTTTCTAGCGTTTTCGACATGCTGAACACTTTGAGCAGTCTCCTTGTCAATATCAGTATGATCCATCTTTGTGATCATCAGTTGACGAGCTTCAGCCTTAAAGATCCTGTCTTGGAATTGCTGGATCTGCTTTTTCCAAAGAGATATGGGATGAGTGTGGACATCGAATTCTTCCTTCTATACTTTGAAATCTTTTTCCATTTTTCAGATTTAATGGAGGTTTCAAGCATTTTTCCCATTCATTCGCTTGAGTGACTTGTTTCTATTGAAGCTTCGAGGTACCATGTCGTTCCTTATTATAGTCAACACTTACTTGAGCAATTAAACTGGTGATGTCAATAAGGACTTCAGCAACTTCGACAGGACATGTGACTATGTTTATTTGATTAATCAACTTCTTCAGTCCATAACAAATAGTGGCGTTAGTTTTCGAGGTATCAAATAATTTAGTTTCAAAGGTTTTTTCCTTTACCTTTTGAATGGCTGGAGCAACTTTTCTATGAAGGTGACCCTCTCCTAATCATCATTAGCTTGACATACTCAAGGGGACTGGTTTTCTTTAAATTTTCCAACTCCTCTGGAGAAATTTGTGGTTGCACATTGTTATCATCTTGCTGAGTAGTGGAAGTAATGTTTTCCTTCGATCCAGGATGAACATTAGCGTCTTCTTCCTCTTCGTCATGGAAGTATTGTTCAATGTTATTAGATAGATGCTCCTCATCTTCAAGCAATTCTTTAGCAGATTTCTCCCTTTTTGAAGAAGAATCATTAGGGCTATCGTTATCATGGACTTCACCAACATGAGTTTTTTCAGTCTCGGTTCAAGGAGAAACTTTATTCTCAGGTTGCACAACAATATCGAATTGGTTCATAACTGTCGAAGTTCCTTTATTAGAATCTTGATTGAGGGATAATGGATGGTATGAAGCAGTGCCACTACTAGAAGAGATTTCATACTGAATCAGATATTCAGTCGGAACTAGTTGAGAATCCTGAAAAAAAGAAGAGTGTGAGATAATTTGGGTAAAAGACAATATGTTTTCGAAGGAATATTCATGATAGGACTATACCTTTGTGTCATAACCGACAAAAATATCGAGTCGCCACCACTATTTTTTGTCCTAACGACAGGTGAATAATGGAATAACCTTAAGTGTATAGAGATTCTAAGCTCGTGCTTTATTTTAGACGAAGGAAATGTGTTAGACACCCTTCATCTACCTTGTCCTCAAGCATGTCTCAAATTTAGGTTTAAGGGTAATATAAGGTTTATGAGATAATTTGTGAAAAAGGTTTTAATTATTTCATTAGGGGAACTCACCTTGGTTTTTAAGCCGCGTGCCTACGTATCCTCTTATGAGGAATCAAAGTCCCAATTCGTAATTCGTAATTCGAAGTGTTTGGTTATATTTTTTATGGATTGTGAAAATACTTTAAATTAATCCTTGAACCGAATATGGGTTGAAAATAGCAGAATCGTAGACGAAATTTGCAGTTAATATAACAGATTTCGATATCCTTTTTGAAAATAATATTGAATTTTATGTTAGTGAAAAAGGGTTAGCATTTAATTGGTTAGTTGTTTTAGAATATGTTATGCAATATGTAAAAAAGTAAATTTGAATGAGAGTAAGAATTAATGCAATTAGAAAAATAAGGTTACTGTTTTAGAAAATATTTAATTAATAGATAACTATTTTTTCTAATATATTAATGTTTTTAATAAAAAATATCCAATAATTATTTATTAATATGCAAAATTATTTTAATGTAAAAATGATTAAAAAAATGTGATAATTAAATTATATTAAATAAAAAATAAGATAAAATTAATTAATAAAGTTAAGGGGGTATAAACATTAAGACTAGGTGGAGTTGTAGAAATTTATTTAGGCCTAAAATAAATTTTGAGCCCAAATTGACTGGGGGTGTATTTTGTAACTAGATAGTAAAATAGGGGAGTCTGGCAAGTAAGGGTCCAAGTTCAGATATTGAACTGGGCCCAAAAAGCGCATGAGGGGTATAGTATTGCTTAGGGTAGTAATTTCCGGAGTCTGAGTAACAATGAGTTTGAGGTCCAATTTATTTCTAAATGAATCTAATTAACTTCTATAAGATGATTAATTAAATAAATATAATTAAGTTCCATAATAATAATGTAAAAAGAACAAACAAAAACTAAAGTTGAAAATAACTTATAAACTGAGGGGAAACCACTTACTACACGAATGTCTGATCTTTCAGTAATCCATCTGGAGAGACAATTGAAAAAAGAGCTCCTGGATGTTTGTTCTTAGGTCATTGTTTGTTCAAGACAACGATCCAAATATTATTGACAATTGTTGATTCTCCAAATGATTGTTGATCCTCCAAATGATTGTTGATAAAATTTTTTTAGGTTTTTTGTTCAAAACCCTAAAATAAACCAAAAAAATTGCATAAAAAGAATGTTTGTGAGTGATAGATAGGAAACTCTTGATGTAATTGTTGATGACAAATTATGGTGAAGAGAGTCCTATTTATAGAATTAGAAATTAGGTTAAAAACACCAAAAAGAAAATTATCCAACATAAAAAACCCAAGTTTTGTATATTCTATCTTGGTCAACAAGTCTACAAACTCTGACCAATGAGAAATCAGTTTTGACAATATATGATCAATCAGAAAGTGACAAATCATGTGATTTTGTTGTTTTTATATTTATATGATTTCTTGGTTATTTTTTAGTTAAAAATTGAAAAAAGTGAGAAAAAAAACTATTTTTGAAAATTTATTGATTAAAAAATACGAAAATAATATTTAATAATACAAAAAGTGATTTTTTGGGAAGATTTATACCAATTGAGACTTGATTGAAACTTAGAGGACAAGATTATGAACTTAGATACTTTTATGATTTTTTCTCAGTATTGTGACTGATTTAGTAATTAATAAAAATTGATTTTGAAAGATTTCAATTATTTTTAACATCTTGACTATTAAGTGTAAAAATCAAAGATTTTAAAAAAATAAAAAAATAATTTTAAAATACCCTTAAAATAGAAAACGAAAATAATAATAAAAAATTGAAAAATGACTTTTTTTATCCTTTTTATTAAAAAGCACACAAAAGAATATAAATACCAAAACATAGTGTAATGAGACTTGAACTCAAGACCTTCCACTTGCAAGCCTTACTCTCTTACCAACTATGTTATGCCATTCTATTCGAGACAAAAAGACACATAAAAGCATATGAATATGGGAAAATATTTTTCTATTTTAAAAATATAAATAATTTAAGTAAATTATTATATATTTTAAATAAGTACAAATAAATTATTGTTAAACCAAATGTGAGTAATACCCAAAAAATTTATGAAACCAAGTTTAAAAATAATTTGAATATTTTAAAAATGGGACAGACAAATTTGGGGTATGACATTTTGGTCATTCGACCATGGGGCTTGAGTTGTCACTCTCCATCCGCTCCAAAATGACATTGCCAGAAGATTGAGAGCTCTTCTTCCTTTTTGGTGAAGGGGGCAATATTTCACCTGTGATATTTTTGGGTGGTTGAGAAGAAGCTGTAACAAAATTATTTTCTTTCTTCTTCTTTATTTTCTTGGTCTTTGAAGGAGTAGAATATGCGTCTCCATCATCCTCAGAAACATGCGGAGTTTCAGCGGTGGACTTTCTTTTCCTCTAAGTCAAAGGTGGTTTTCAACCAGTCTGTAAAGAACAAAGGGATTAGTAAAATGAGACCAATAAAAGAAGAAAGCATAAATACCAAATTATACCGAGATTATTGCCGGGGTTTTTCAAGTTCAGGAACAACACTCTTCGATGAAGAAGTGTCTTGCTTGGGTGCGCTAGTTGATCCTGTCTTCAAAGTAAGTTTTTCTTTTTTTTTTTGGTTTCTTTTCAATAGCTAAAGGAACATTACAAGATGATATTCATTAGTATCAATTAAGAAATAAAAATGAAAAGGATGATCGAAGGGATCATGCGATCCTTTGGTTTCACATCTTCACTTTCTGGGGAAGTATTGTAACTTGCTTTAGATCAAAGTGAAGGAAACCTTTGAAACTGTCCAATGTATGCTTAGTCGAAACCACTCTTTCGGCAGGTTTTTTAGACTTTTTCTTTAAAAAGTTATGATAGTTCTCACAGACGAACCAGTCTGGATAAGGAGGGTAAAATGCCTAGCCAAAATCAACACTGGGTAAATTTGGTAATTTTGGTAGTTTAGTTTTGAAAGCTAAGTCATACCTATTTTCTGGTTTGACACATGAGGGAATATTTAAGTGCAGAAGCATTTTAGTAAATTTTTCTCTCAAATTTTTTGATGCATTAAATATGGTTCGACTAAGGTCATTCAGATTATAAACAGTTTCAAAGTACTTTTGGAATGCCATTATCTCTTTGATGTGAGTCTTCGTACCTTTCTTGATATGATCCTGCACAGAGGCAAAAGCTTTTGTCATTTGCTGAGCAAGAATGGTTGCATCGAACATGTTGTTGGAGTAAGGTTTCCTCCACCAACTATCGAAAGATTTGGTGCAATAAAAGGAGGGTCGGAAAGGAATGATTTTGAATTCAACAAATGTTTAGTAGCGTTACATTCGTTCTTCTCTTTTAAGAACAGTGAAGTGCATTCCTTGGAAGAAAACAACGCTCTTTATTTTGAAAAGAGGTTCATGAATTAATTAGAAAAGTACAAATTATTGAGCAACAAAATTGGGTTGATAAGCGAGTAAAAGGATGAGGCTCTTGATGGGCATAAGTCTTGTGGTGATCAACCTGGGAAGTAGGAAATCTTGCCAGATGGCCAAGGTTTCTGCCTCTTGAAGTGGCGAAATATAAAAGAGAGACCTTGTAAACTATTAATGGCCATGTTTTCTCTGAGCAAAAGGAGCCATCAAAGGAGTAAAGTTATGAAGTTTAGCAAACATCATATTATAGCTTATAAAACATTCCTCTAAATTCTTTCCTTCTGCTAGAAGCGGTAAAGCGAAAAGCAAAAAGTAAGTTATTAATTTACTGAGTGATATTTAGGTTATATCGTATCGTGTCCATAGAGATTGGTGAATTGAAATATCGTTTGAAAAATCTCTCGTTAATAAGTTTGGGGATAAATGGGTTGAAAGAAAAAGTATCACCAAAAAATAAATGTATAAAAAGGAAAAGGAATAACTTATCAAGCATGCATATATACTGCTTATCACAAACTTAAACCTATCAACCTGTTATATTAAACCTACAATATTCATCAATGTCATAACGTGTAAAACACAACACCCACTGTATCACCTCGGTGGCGATCTCTCAACCAACCTCAACAACACAGAAGTCAACCATTCTCGCTTGCATCGACGATCTCTCAGAGTGACAAAAACAACACAGAGGCATTAATCACAGACACCCTAAGTGAATAGCAGCGCTAAACCTATCTCTAGAATTCAGACACTATTAGATAATCATCCTAGATAAGAATCTAAGCAGTATATGTGTATAGCAACTCAAATCCTTAGCACAGAGCAAAACTCAAGGATAACAATCGATAAATATTTGTAAAGCAAGTTTTATATAACGCTAAGGACGTCAAATATACATGAGATCAAAGTAAATACATGTATAAACCCAACCAATAGAGAATACACATAGAAAAAGAGAAATAAACTGCAAATCTCTCAGTTTGTCAGAGTCGATCGAAGAGAAATCCACCCCGGATCATCTGTATGCAAGCTCCATAGTTGTTATCTAAGCTAATCCTAACAAAATTAAAGGTTGAAGGAGTTGGGAGAAAAACTTCCCTAAAACCATAACCTAAAAATGTATGAAATGAAGTTCTAAAACAAATCTCAGCAGACCGTGCTAAGCGGGCCTGGCGCGCTAAGCGCGACTTCTTTACTTTACACATCAAACCACCCTAAACCGCGCTAAGCACGATATCTGCACTAAGCGGGCTTCAAAAAACGCTTCTGCTAAAATGTTAAAACGCAAGCAGCATGATACAAAATGCACTGAGCGCACTCACGCTTAGTAGCCTTTTACGCGCTAAGCGGGCTCTCCTGAACAAAACTTCCCAAAACTGGTCTTTTATTCCAAAAACGCGCATCTGGAGCCGTGCCTTTAACACTTTATTCCTCGATGCTCTAAAATGAAACATATACCTACAAAATGAATGGAAAAACATCAAACGGTACACTATGTACACAAAAACACAAATAAACACAAAATAAATGTATTTACACAAAGTCGGGTTTATTCAACGATATTAACAACAAAGATTCGATAAGTGCAACAAAAAGTATATACAAAAATTGCTACAATTTAAACTTATCACCTTCGTCATTTAGGTTTAATCGAACCAACCTTGTCCCCTCAATAGTTTGATTTTGTATTTTTGGATATGTTTCGCCTATTTGTCCAGAGGTGGAAAGAGAAAGTTTGAAGGTGGCATTCAACCAAAGTTGAAGGAGCGAATAAGGGCCAGCCAAGAGTAAATTTGTCCCTACTCCATAAGCTTTCAAGTTTCTTGTAGATTCCCATAAACACTCATAAAGTCCAACTAGAATTAATTCACTAAGGCAAATATTTTGACAAGAGTGATGTTGGTTGGCTAGGGTTAAGAATCTCTTAGATACTTTCAGAGATTTGCTGTAATAAACACATCGAGATAACCATAGCGCAAGAAATGCTATATGTTCCACGTCTAATACTTCTCCTCCTTCACCATGTTAATGATAAATATACTTTATGAAGCCAGCATGGTCAACGTCGAAGTCGATAGTTTTGTCTGTTTGCTCAGTGGGATCAAAGATTTCTCCAGTGGGTCGAAGCCCATTTATAGTAGCAACATCGAAAAGAGTGGGAGTAATCATTCCGCAAGGGAGATGAAAGGTGTTATAAGTGGTATCCCAAAAGTTCAGACACTATTAGAATGTGTTGGAAATATCTTGGTCCAACTTTCGACAACTGAATTAGGTTGAAAATCCCATGTCTTTCCAGACTCAGGACTTCTTCTGTTCGAATTTAGCTAGCCAATCGAGATATGGCTTGCTATCCTTCACTGGGCATGATTTAAAGGACAGAAAGGATTCCATCATATAATCTAAATGAAAAGGCTTTTCTTCCTTTGCAGTTTCTGAGGGATTCTTTCCCTGAGTAGTTTGTGCAGTGTTTCTTTAGGGTTTTGATCAACCTTTTCATCTATACTTTTGGAGAAAATAGGTTTGCTATCTATGGGTTTGGTTAAAAGATAAGTGGGAAAAAACCCTTTGGTTTTATCTAAGTCATCTACATTAACCAAAGGACCCATATATCACAAGTCTCTATCAACAAGCGTGAAAGGAATAATTACCTAGGATGCATAAATAACACATTGTTCTGCAGAAAGCGTGGGTGTTGGCACAAATTCTTTGTTTCCAATTAAAGTGCGTTTCATAATGTGACCGATGGAAACAATACCATCATATTTAAATTTCATCAAGTCTTTAGTAGATTTGTTGCCTTTCTTGGAGGGCGCCATTGTTGAAGAAGAGTTGGAGTTTTGTTTGATTTTGGAAAGGCAAAAAAGTGAAGAAAATTGCAAGTTTCTTGAAGATTTTTGAAAGAAGAAAAATTGTTGATTTGAAGAAGAAGAAGAAGTATTTATAATGAAGGTGTCCAGAAATAGTTCAATTTTTATTTTAAATAATGAAAGATAGTGGGGCACATGTCGTTGGCTAATTGGTTGACAAGATGGTTACTTTTTTGGGAAAGCCATGATTTGTACCTACTTTATTGTAGCAATGGTGAAATTCTGAACTAAGCACGTCTCGATGAGATGCTAGGAAAGATGGTCATCATGACCATGATGTCATAGATGTAACAGTCATCATAAGGAGAATTTTGCGTCTATTTCTTCAAATATTACGAAATAAACATTTTTTGGGGTAATTTGTTGGCTGGAATTTCGACGAAGTGAGAAGATGTCGAAGGAAGTTAAATTTTTCAAAGGGAATGTGAAGTTTGTTACTTAAGGGTTTTTCGACTTGAGAATTAATGAAGTCTTATTATTATGGAATGTATAGATTTAAAGATATTTCAAGATTTAAAGATATTTCGAGGTTTGAATTCAAATAGTTCGATATATCGTATCATGAGGTTTGGCACTTTGAATTGAAGGCGGATTTGAATTCAAATGTTTTGTTCTTATCCAGAAGGACATGTGAAAGCCAAGGGTTTCAAGGAAGCATGCAACATCGAACGTGGCACTTTTATAGTGTAAGACCGTTATGGTCGAAGTAGTATAAATTAGGATCTTAATGTTAGATTTTAGTGTGTTTACTTTTGTACAAATCACTCATAAAACTCGATGTACTAATGTTTAGAGAAAAGAATCAATTGAGAACGTACGTATGAATCACCATATTTACTTAATTATCAATTTATTTTTACCAGAATCTTTTTCATTCCTTTTACTTTTAAGTCAAAGTCTTTTTACTTTTCTATAATCACTTTACATAGAATTTCTATCCTTTACACATTAACCATAACTTTAGAAAATATGAATATTCAAAAAATATAAACTAATGAAATACAACACATGTCCTAGGATCAATCTAGTCTATCCTGTAAGTTACCAGAATTTCTAGAATTCAGAAGACTAGCGGTTGTTTACCAATTTTCACGGTAAACAAAGGCCAATATGAAAATGTTGTCTATGTTTCTAGCCTAGTGATACGAGTCTACTTTGATAACATATTGAACCACATGGAACTACCGTGTACTAAAGTGGAAACCTCTACAGACAAGTCCAATGCAGAGTAGAAGGTCGTAGAAGGAAAATTGATGAATCTTGGTGAAACTTATGTTTCTTAGTCATTATTTTGCGTGCCTTTTTACTATTCAACCATGTTTGGATTAATTTTTTCCACCCTATATGACATTGACCTCTGGCTCAATCTTGTAAACATTGCGAAGAATGATTTTGATTCATCACTAAGTTTATAAATGTATTTTTTACACCATTTATTCTTTATGAATAATTTTGATTCATCATTTTATCTTTATGAATTATTTTGTTTCATCATTTTATCTTTTTGAAAGATTTTATTTCATCATTTTATCTTCACGAATAGTTTTATTTCATCATTTATCTTTCTCATTAACCTCTTTCTCCATGACATTTGTTATAACCGACTAGAAAGTCGACCTTTACGTTATCTAGGGTCTTTAGGAATCAACCCCGGTAAAGGGTATCTTCTTCCCTTCCCCTTCCCCGGGTAAAAATCTAATTCGAGTCTAACGTAATTAGGGGGTTCACCATGTGCTTTCTGTATTGGACTTTAGACTTTACACACAAGAGGGTGGGTGTATTGTGTGATTTGGAAAAACGTGGTTTTGAAAAACTTTTGACAATTTAAATCTGAGTTTGAAAACATTTTCTAAGTCTAAACTATTGAAATTAAAATATTTAAAATGCGAAAATTAAAAAGTTAAAGGAACACAAGGATAAAACCTTGTGTTCTTTATCCTTGTTGTTATCTTATTGTTTGCGCTTGGGTGTTTAAAAAAAGTCTTAAATCTTGAAACCCAATTCAAAACCCCCCTTTATTTTGTTTCACTGAACCTTCATGGATGTGCCTTCATGTGAAATTTTGAGAATCTCCCATGCTTATTTAGCCTATGAACATATGTTGATCAACCTAAACATGTTCTTGTCCACCCCATTGAAAATAGCAATCAAAGCCTTGAAATTTCCTTAAGCTTCATCATCTTCAACACCAGTCCAATCAACTTTTAGTTTCAACCTAGTTGTACTATCTTCAAAAGTAACCATTGGATGTTTCCATCTTTTTATCACAATTTTCCATGCTTTGTTTCCTATGGATTTTAGAAAGACAATCATCATCGACTTCCAATAATTATTGTTGGTGTCATCTAAAATACGTTGTTTGTTAACTGATCCCCCATCTTTCATTGTCTCCATTTAAGCTGAATTTATCTTCCCTAGAGCTCACCCAATAGGCTAGGGTGCCTGCTCTGATGCCAATTGGAATTATATTCCTTAAGGGATAGATGTCAAACGCGATGCTTCGACAACATATTTGATAAGCTAAACCAGAACCATTATAATAATAAGTACTACATGATAAAGTAGAAAAGTGTAACACCCTTATAACCCCACATGTAATTCTCATATAATTTACGAAATAATTCAAATAAAATCACCAATCAAGGGTGTTACACTTCATAGGAAACATCATAATAAAAATCTTGCTCTATAACACGGGTTACATCAATTTAACACATACGTCTGATTATAATTCAACACATCATTTAAAAACATCACAACAGAATTCATCGTCATATATCATAATTAACTTCTAAAAACTCATAACATTGGTATCATCAATTATTAAAACTAGATTAACAATCAAAATCGTCATAAAGTATATCATCATAAAAAAAGAACATATCATTCATAATACAAAGTGCCCCCGACCCGATGTTACATATCAGAGAAAGACACCACTACTGAATGAAAACTAACGAAAGACTCCAAAGCTCTATCCTTGATACTTCACCAAGACACTCTTGAGTATCTATGTGTTATCCACGTGGAGTCAACATTTAAAAAAAAAAGGTGAGTAATCACAATTCATTATAAAAGATATAAGGAAAAGGTTAGTTGTTATTAAACAAAATCATCATATAATAGCACATAACATTCAACAATACTTCATACTCACTGATACATCATAATAGCACTTAGACATCTTTCATCATCAACATCATCATATAATCACATAGTTCACAATAATCATCGCATCACAACTCATTAACAAAACTCATGAAATGTCACATAGGATGTTAATGCAATAAATACTAACTCAATGCACGAGGTACCAAAATTCATGAACACCTAGCTCATCACCCTCTATGATCCTCACCATAGGATCAATTCCCTCTTGGAACCAGAGCACATCACAAACACACTCAATCTGCACAATAGGATTGAGTCTCGTCACAGACGGACCACCGTCCAAAAATGTTATGAATGTATAATGCACAATAACGTCATATAAATTTCAACCATGGCTAGTTAATTGCATCACCATTTACATAATCATCATCACATAACATGTAAACACATTAACATGCACACCATCAAAACATCATCACAAATATCATCAAATATACCACAACAACAACATCATAACAACTTCACATCGTCATCAAACTCATTAAAAAATGGAACATATTAACCTATCAAACATATAATAGCTCAATATCATAACACATAGGTACTAGAGTCAAGCATCAAACAACTCATATAATTTTTTCATAATATAGTTATGCACATTATCTTCCCAATGCTTCAAACAACGCATTAAACAGAGTCCCGAAACTCAAGTTACGACACTTTGAATTTACTGCCAGGTCTGCTCGCATAAGCCACGCGTAGCAACCTTGGGATCGCTTTGCTCGCCACCTCTTCTCCTGATGCTCGCCCGATAAAAGGCGCGATTGGGACCGTTGTTGTGTCATACCCCAAATTTGACCCATAATATAATCGTTCTATGTTACTATTTTTCAAATCCTTAAATCATAAGGTTCAAATTGTTTATTTTGAATATTATAAATATTGGGGGTTTAAATATTAATAAGGGAGGTGTATGTTTCCCTAATGGACCATCAAAATCTGATGTCTCATTAAGACATTTTTGGCCCGGTTCACAATAATGAAGGGAGTTGTATGGTATAAACTCAAGGGGTGGTGTTTTGGGCCATCAAAATTTGATGGCCCATAAAGGGCTCATGTGCTTTAACAAGAGGGGTGTGTTTTTTAGTTGGGCTAGATGTAACGTCCAATATTTAATTAACTATTTAATTAAATATTTTCGAATATTTTTTTGATTAAATTTTCGAAGTTGTGAAATGTTGATTTAAGTTGTGTCATTTTTATTTGAATTAATTTATTTGATTAAGTTGTAGAATAATATTAGAATAATACTATTATTTGATACATGCTTATTTTAATGATAGAAGTAGTAGAAAAGGGGGTGTAGGAATTTAAACCCAATAAGACATAATAAGAATAATAGTGTTATTATATTAGTTATTTGGAAATAATGAGAAAAAGAAGTAGCAGTAAGAACAAATAAGGGTTTGGAGAAGAAAGAGCTACATGGAGTTTCAAACAAAGAGGGAAAAAACTAGGTGCAATCGGAGAATTAGAGCAACCTTCAATCCAAGGTAAGGGTGGGATTCTGACTTTATAATAAGGTATATAATGAATGGTACGTGAGATTGGGTTTGTGAAAATTGTTTTTGTTTTCTTTTGAAATTGATATATTGTTGAAATTGAGAGATAAATAATGATTCCCAAATGATGTATAATTGATTTAGAAACATAGGATGATAATAGATGATGATTTCCTATGATTAGGTGATGTTTTAAGACCCATAATATAGTGAAATCATAGAAAAATTGCAGTAAATCGCAGAAAAATCCAGCACAAAACAACATGAGTCGACTCATGCAGAAGGCAGGGTCGGCCTGAGCATACCCGAGAGGCAGAATCTCTCTATCAAAAAGCTATAAATAGACACATAGAGGTTATGAGTTGACACATAAAGGTTATGAGTCGACTCATTGGGTCGACTTGAGAATACCTGAGTGATATCCAATTTTTGACAATTTGGTAACGACCATAGCTTTTGAACCGTAACTCCGTTTGATGCACCATTCAAAGTGTTGGATAGATAACACGATGAACTATATTTATAAAGATTAAAATGAAGGACAAGAAGGATAATTCTAGTACCCAAGTTAGGATAAAGTTAGCTTCCCTGTGTTGCATCGCTATGATGTTTTGTGGTGATGAAGTATGATGATGACATGACGATCTGATGATAATGCTTGGTTCATAATAATAATAATATTAATAATAATGGTGATTTAGTATTATAGTATAATAATTTTTAGAAGTTTTTTAATTAGAAATAAGCATTTAGATTATTAATTAACCGGTTTTAGTTAAAATAGTCTGAATAATTACGCGATTTATTTGTAGTAATTTTTGGTTGATTCGTTGGGTGGTGTTTTTGTTGAAAAATGTGAAATTACCAGTGATGTTGTAACTTGTTGAATTGCCTCTATTTATGGGCAAAATATAAGTTGTAGGCCTATGGCCAATGCTGATTTGTTGTTGTGTTGCTATGTAACTATTATTGTCGTAATTCTGACATTCATATTATGTCGCATACATATCATATCAAGTTGGAGTGATGCTCGGTAAGTTGGCCTGGATTGGCCAATTAAGTTGAAGGCTTATGCCTTGTTGAATCCTCTATTAATTGGCAAATTTTAAGTTGGGAGTTCCGCTCCAATGGTACCACATGCATGTGCATTGTAACGTATCGCATTCCATGTTGCATATTTAAGTTGTTGTGTTATTGACTTGTGATGATTGATAGTGGTTGAATGTTGTGAATGGTGATTTTATATAATACGATCCAATGTATTGTTTATCATACACTCAATTATATGGTTCAATATCTCACCCCTTCTGTTTGAATGCTGCCCTCTGTTGGTAACATGCAAGTAATCAGCAAGGATACCTTTTACCTTCGCTAGTCCGAGTCAGTGTTGTTGCTCTGATACGTAGCACTCGGGGGGATGAATGCATGTTTTCATTATTGTTGGTTTTTGTTATGTTTCTGAATTTTAAAGTTATTTTCATTAAAGACTCATTGTATTAAAGTTGTTTTGAGTTGGACAAGATGTTATGGTATTTTCAGTTGAATCTTGTGAATCCGTTGCGTAGTAATGAAAGTTGTTTTATTTTTAAAGACTAAACAGGTTGTTATCAGTTCATCCGAATTTTATGTGTTATGTATCTGAACTATAAGTGATTGAATGTCGTTGTTTCCAAGTTGAAAGTGTAGCATTCCATTTGTTTGTTGGAAATTTTTTAACTCTGATTTTATATAATTTTTTGGGTAGAAATGGGGTGTTACATTAGTGGTATCAGAGCAGGTCGGTCCGTCTGACCAAGTTGCCGAGTCGTAGTTTTGCTTAATAATCGAGTATTGTTAGTTTGAATTTTAACCATTATTTGTGTTGTGATAAGAAGTTTGAGATGGCTAGAAGGAATGACGCTGCACTTACTGCTGCTTTAGAAGCAATGGAGCATGCTATGGAAAATCAACCAAACACTGACGAGAATATTGGATCTTGTAGTTTCGCAACTTTCTAGAGGGAGAATTCGCCTACCTTCAAGGGTAAGTATGATCCTGACAGAGTTTTGGATTGGTTGAAAGAGATTGAGAGGATTTTATGTGTAATGGACTGCACTCTAGGGAAGAAGGTTCAATATGGTACTCACATGCTAGCAGTCGAGGATGATGACTGGTGGCTAGAGACTTGTCAGAAATTGGAAGCTGCAGGTGAAAATGTCACTTGGGCTGTGTTTCGTAGGGAATTTTTGAGGAAGTATTTCCCTGAAGTCGTTCGTGGTAAGAAGGAAATTGAGTTTCTTGAGCTGAAGCAAAGGAGTATGTCGGTTGTTGAGTATGCTGCAAAGTTTTCTGAGTTGGCTAAGTTTTATGCGCACTATAGTGAGGAAAATGTTGAGTTTTTAAAGTGCATCATATTTGAGAACGAGTTGCACCCAGAGATCAAGAAGGCATTTGGATACCAGAAGATTTGTGTCTTTGCTGATTTGATTGATAGTTGTAGGATTTATGAAGAGGATAATAATGCTCACTATAATATTATTAATGAGAAGATGGGTAAGCACCAACATAACTGTGGTAATCCTTATGATGCCCTAGTTGGTAAAGGTAAACAAAAAGTTGCTCAGAGTCAGAGAACTAGTGGGGGAGATGCTCCTGCTGGTGTAGTTTGTTTCAAATGTGGAAAACCTGGTCATAAGAGCAATGTGTGTACTGCCAAGGTGAAGAGGTGTTTCTGTTGTGGTAAGACTGGACATGCTATATCTGAGTGCAAGCATAAAGAGATGATTTGTTTCAATTGTGGTGAAGAAGGACACATTGGTAGTCAGTGTCAGAAACCAAAGAAGGCGCAAACCAATGGTAAGGTGTTCGCTTTGGTTGAGAATTAGATGGCTAATGAGGACAGACTCATCAGAGGTACATGTTTCATTAATAGTACTCATTTAATTACTATTATTGATACCAGGCTACTCATTGCTTTATTGCTGCTGATTGTGTTGAAAGACCAGGTCTTATGTTGTCTTCTATGAATAGAGAGATGGTCGTCGATACTCCAACTAAGGGGTCAGTGACTACTTCCTTTGTGTGTTTAAAGTTCCATTTATCGATCTTCTATAGAGACTTTGCCGTTGATTTAGTTTGTTTTCCTTTAAGTGGGTTAGACGTGATCTTAGGTATGAACTTGTTAGAGCATAACTATGTTCATATTAACTGTTATAACAAGTCAGTGAGGTTTTCTACTTTAGAAAAAGAGGAAGCTGGTCTGTTGTCTGCTAAACAGTTGTGACAGTTGATGCAAGAAGAGGCTCAAATCTTCTTGTTGATGGCGTCATTATCTGTCGAGAATCAAGCTATAATTGAGGAATTGCGAGTGGTGCATGAATTTCCTGAAGTTTTTCCTGATGAAATTCCTGATGTACCGCCAGAGAGAGAAGTCGAATTTATTATTGATCTTGTACCTGGTACTAGACCTGTGTTATGGCACCATACATGATGTCTGCATCTGTATTTTTGGAATTAAAGAAGCAATTAGAAGAGTTACTTGAAAATAAATTTGTAAGACCAAGTGTATCGATGTGGGGAGCTCTAGTGTTGCTAGTAAAGAAGAAAGATGGAAGTATGAGGCTTTGTGTTGATTATAGACAATTGAATAAAGTGAGGGTTAAGAACAAGTATATGCTTCCCAGAATAGATGACTTGATGGATCAATTGGTGGGTGCTCGTGTGTTTAGTAAGATTGATTTGAGGTCGGGCTACCATCAGATTAAAGTGAAGGATGAAGATATTCAGAAGATGGATTTCAGAACGCGTTATGGACATTATGAGTATTAGGTGATGCCTTTTGGTGTTACTAATGCGCCAGGAGTATTCATGGAATACATGAACCATATCTTTCATACTTATTTGGATCGGTTTGTATTAGTGTTCATTGATGACATTTTGATTTACTCTAAATCGGAAGAAGAGCACGCAGAACACTTAAGAATAGTACTGCAAGTTTTGAAAGAGAAGAAGTTGTATGAAAAGTTATCTAAGTGTGAATTTTGGTTAAAGGAGATTAGTTTTCATGGTCATGTTATCTTAGGTAGTGGCATTATTGTAGATCCATCTAAAGTAAATGCTGTGTTGCAATGGGAAACTCCAAAATCGGCTACCGATATTAGAAGCTTTTTTGGATTAGTTGGTTATTATAGATGGTTTATCGAAGGTTTTTCTAGGTTGGGACTTCCGTTGACTAAGTTGACTTGTAAAGGTAAAGCTTTTGTGTGGGATGTTCAGTGTGAAGAAAGTTTTACAGAATTAAAGAAAAGATTAACGTCGACTCCAATTTTGACATTACCTAATCCAGGAGAACCTTTTGTGGTATATTGTGATGCTTCCAAGATGGTTTTAGGTGGTGTGCTTATGCAGAATGATAAGGTAGTTGCTTATGCGTCAAGGCAGTTGAGGACTCATGAGAAGAACTATCATACACATGATTTAGAGCTTGCTGCAGTTGTGTTTGTGTTGAAGATTTGGAGACACTACCTCTATGTTTCTAGATTTGCAGTATTTAGTGACCATAAAAGTCTAAAATATCTATTTGATCAGAAAGAATTCAACATGAGACAACAAAGATGGTTGGAGTTGTTAAAAGAATATGATTTCTATTTGAATTATTATCCAGGAAAAGCAAATATGGTGGCCGATGCGTTAAGTCAAAATACTTTACGTATGTCGGAAATGATGGTTAAAGAGTTGAAATTAATTGAATAGTTCATAGATATGAGCTTAGTTTACGAAGTGACACCGCGAAGTGTTATGTTGGGAATGTTGAAAATTAACAATGAATTTCTGGACAGTATCAAAGAAGCTCAGAAGTTAGACATGCAATTGGTATATTCGATGGTTGAAATCGATCAATCTGAGAGTAATGATTTCAAGTTAGATTCACAAGGTGTGTTGAGGTTCCGTAATCGAATTTGTATTCCTGATGATGCGGAGATGAAGAAAGTGATTCTTGAGGAAAGTCATAGAAGCAAGTTGAGTATTCATCCGGGAGTTACAAAAATGTATCAAGATTTGAAGAATTTGTTTTGGTGGCCTATAATGAAGAGCGATATGGCTCGGTTTATGTATGCATGTTTAACAAGTCAGAAGTCGAAAGTTGAACATCAGAAGCCTGCAGGGTTGATGCAGCCGTTAGAAGTTCCATAATGGAATGGGATAGAATTTCGATGGACTTTGTGACGGGGTTACCCAATACTTCCAGAGGACATGATTCAATTTGGGTGATTTTTGATAGGCTTACAAAGTCGGCTCATTTAATTCCTATTAACATCAGTTTTCCAGTATCAAAGTTGATGGAGATTTACACTAGTGTAATTGTAAAGTTGCATGGTGTTCCCTTGTGTATTGTGTCAGATAGAGATTCGAGGTTTACTTCAGACTTTTGGAAGAGGCATGGGGTTCTAAGTTGAGGTTGAGTCCAGCGTATCACCCTCAAACAGATGGTCAGACGGAGAGGACTATTCAGTTATTGGAAGATTTATTGAGAGCATGTGTACTTGAGCAGGGATTTTTGTGGGATACTTATCTTCCGTTAATAGAGCTAACTTATAATAACAATTACCATTCTAGTATTGGAATGACACCTTTTGAAGCGTTGTATGGTCGAAGATGTAGAACTCCTTTATGTTGGCATGAATCTGGGGAAAGCGTAATACTTGGACCTGAACTTGTTCGAGAAACTACCGAGAAGGTGACGTTAATTCGAGAAAAGATGAAAGCTTCCCAGAGTAGACAGAAGAGTTATCATGACAAGCGAAGGAAAGATTTAGAATTCCAAGCAGGTGACCATGTGTTTCTGAGAGTTACCCTTGTGACTAGTATTGGGCGAGCATTGACGTCTAAGAAGCTCACTTCTTGTTTCATACCGTATCAGATTTCAAAAAGAGTTGGGAATGTTGCTTATAGAGTGGCTTTACCGCCTAATCTCTCGAATTAGAGAAACCTTCAATCCAAGGTAAGGGTGGGGTTCTGACTTTATAATAGGGTATATAATGAATGGTATGTGAGATTGAGTTTGTGAAAATTGTTTCTGTTTGCTTTTGAAATTGATATATTGTTGAAATTGAGAGATGAATAATGATGCCCAAATGATGTATAATTGATGTAGAAACATAGGATGATAATAAATGATGATTACCTAGGATTATATGATGTTTTAAGACCCATAATAAAGTGAAATCGCAGAAAAATTATAGTAAATCGCAGAAAAATCCAGCACAAAGTAGCATGAGTCGACTCACGCAGAAGGCAGGGTCGGCCTGAGCATTCCCGAGAGGCAGAATCTCTCTATCAAACAGCTATGTATCGACACATAGAGGTTATGAGTCGACACATAAAGGTTATGGGTCGACTCATTGGGTCAACCTGAGCATACCCGAGTGACATCCAATTTTTGACAATTTCGTAACAACCATAACTTTTGAACCATAACTCCGTTTGATGCGCTGTTCGAAGCGTTGGATAGCTAACATGATGAAATATATTTATAAAGAGTAAAATGAAGGATAAGAAGGATAATTCTAGTACCCAAGTTAGGATAGAGTTATTTTCCCCGCGTTGAATCACTGTGATGTTTTGTGGCGATGAAGTATGATGATGACATGACGATCTGATAATAATGCTCGGTTCATAATAATAATATTAATAATAATGATGATGTAGTATTATAGTATAATAATTTGTAGAAGTTTTGTAATTAGAAATAAGCATTTAAATTATTAATTAACTGGTTTTAGTAAAAATAGTCTCAATAATTACGCGGTTTATTTATAGTAATTTTTGATTGATTCGTTGGGTGGTATTTTTGTTGAAAAATGTGAAATTACAGGTGATGTTGTATCTTGTTGAATTGCCTATATTTATGGGCAAAATATAAGTTGTAGGCCTATGACCAATGTGTAGCGGTAGAAATGTTTAAGACTAAGCCATTGGATTGACTAGACTTATAGAAATCAAAATAAAAATCACCACCACGCTTTATTGTTTCCAAAGGAATGGGAAAAGAGCGAATAACCCAAAAAGAGGGGGAAAGATTCTAGGTAAGGGGGTAGGTTATGCAAAGGAAAGGTATTAACACCCTAAACATTTACGGTACTCCGCAGGAACCTCTTTGTAAAATCTGTATATTTTGGCTATAAAATGTTGTATGTAAAATAGATGGTGGAGATGAGAGAAGAAATATATTTTTGAATGATTTTTGCACCCGCCACGGTTGCGAATCTTTAGTGCCTACTGTGATACGGTGGCAGAACCGACTATTTAATACTGGTTTGCGTTTTTTGTTTACAAATGTCGCGGTAAGCAAGAGTCGCCACTGAATTTTATTTTATCCAACAAGGAAAAGGAAAAAGAACAAAAAAAAACCTTTTTCGAGATGTTTATGAGTACGGGGGGTAGATTATAGAAAGGGAAGGTGTTAGCACCCTTTCTATCCGTAGTTTTCTACGGGCTCTTAGGTACTTGCTCATTTTTCAAATTTCTTGTGGGTGTTTGTCTTGAAAATGTTTTACTTCATGATAACCCTTGTATCAGTCCTCAAGAGTGTGACGAAGTTTATTTTGAAAATTTGTTTGAAAATGGTGTTTGTGTGAAAAGTTTTATTGAGCAAGTACTTAAGATTCTACCTACTCGAAAAAATATTGTTCATTCTATTTTCTTTAGACAACGCTATCCTACTATTAAGGAGTAGGTAGCACCATCGTTGGAGTTGTAAGGGACATTCGAAAGGGACAAGTACAATCACTAAAGCAATAGTTAGAAAACTTTAGTAGTAACCCTAGAGTCTTAAGATCTTTTCGAGGCAACATTTCCGAGGTAATATTCGAACGGGACACTTTGATCTCTTTAGACTGGAGGGAAACCACTAAAATCTCCTATGCTTAATGATTGTTTACCGAAGGCAACCGAGGTGAGGTAAACCCTTGGAGTGAATATGTGCATGTGATTTGTTTCAGTTATTTAATCTTTGCACATTAGGCGATCTACCGTTTTAATTTTCCATACATTCTTGCCATACAATCCTATTAGCCATACATCTAGACAGTTAAAGGTTGCGGGAATTTAAAGTGCGAAAAAGTAAAACCTAGCTATTACAAGGCTTCGGGGAGGGGGATTAATTACATAACCAAAAATCAGGGATTTAAACAGTAAAAAAAACCCTAAGTTAACTATTACAAACCCTGAACAGTTACAAAATAATGGACAAATAATTAACAAGCGCACGGTGAACTAAATACGAGGACGATTGAAAAGATAACCTAAAACCCTAATTGAGAGAAAGAAATTTTTGTGGATTTTTATTTGAGAAAACAGTTAAATTACAAATTAATTAAACCTAATTTCTAATTGTTTTTAAATTATGAAAGAAATTAAATTAACCTAATTTTCTAATTAACCTAATTAATTAAAGGAATACATATTTATGGGAAAAATGATTTTTGATGTATTTTTTAAAGAAAATCAATTAAATTATGCACAATCTCAAACCCTAATTCTAATTGTTTTTAAATTATGAAAAAAATTAATGTTGCCCTAAATTAATTAAACTAATTAATTTAAAAAATATTTATTAAGAAAATAAATCTTTTTGTGATTTTTGATTTGTTAATTTAATGAAAATGATTTTTTTGTATTAATTAAAAAAGGGAAAAGAAATAAAGAAATAGAAATTAAAGAAAATAATGAAAGAAATAACCAAATGGGCCTGTGTTGTTAGCTGAAGAGGGGGTGTAAAAATATGAATTTTGGCCCAATAAGCATCAAGCCCGGCCAACCATATTGGATTAGGTGCAAGTGTTGACTTGAGGTGCACCATGGACCTTCAGGGGAGAGACGTTAGATCTGGCTAGCTGGGCATCTAGTGGACAAGCGTTGAGGGTGTATGGAAGGCGTGTGAGGGAGTATTGTATTGGATCTGCAAAGGTAAAACAAGAAAATGCATTTGTTGGGACCTAGGATCGAACCCAGGTCCTTGTACTCCCTAACAACGACGCGTTGCCAACTGAGTTGCATTGTTAACTTGTTAACATAATAAAAACAAAACATAATATAAGGAAAATAAAAGAAGCTGATTCCAAACGCGCGAAATTCAAACGGGCGAATGGTTGGCTGACACGCATTGTCTTCTTCCCTTTCTCTGTCGCCTTAGGCCTGTAACTTTTACCTACATACATTTGTTTGTAGACATAACCTTGTTACATTCAAAAATCACATACACACAATATAAATTCTAATGGAGACCATGGATCAACTGGGTGTGAAGCCCTGACCACCGTGGTATCCATCATTAGGCCTAATTTTGCTTAAATCACAAAACCCCAAATTGGAGCACGAAACCCTAGCAATGGCAAAAGCCTGTTCCTTCACTGTAACTTAAATCAAACTATCCAGAAACATTGCAAACATGATAATGAACACAAATATATGGGTAAAATACATTTATAATGCGTAAATCATAGAAATCAAATTTGAGTTCTTAGTGCAAACCGTGATGTTGCTAGCACTCGTTTCTTGATGCTTTGAGGCTTGCAAATGAATGGAGAACCTTCCTGAGATATCCAGGAACGTATTGCTAGCCTTGAAACTCCTTGAGGATGGCTCTAAGATGGATTTTTATCTCACACTTTTGTCTAAATATTTTAGTTTTCTTCTTTTTGTTTCACGCCTCCAACCCTTGTGTTCTTGATTTGCAATTGTTATGCACTTATAGTAGACTGAATTAGGTCAACAAAATTGTATCATATCTTTGAGAATTATGAAAATTGGATTTGATTTGCTTCATGTATGATATCTTTCTAAAACAAGCTTCAATCCAATCTTTTTCAACCCTAATGAGCCTTGCACGAATTGATCATCATGCTAGCTGTATATGGACTCCAAATGTGCACAAAAATCTCAAGATTTGATTTGTTTTCATTATTTTACCATTTAATTTGATTTATTTTGATTTAAATGAATAAAAAATCAAAATAAATGATAAAAGTAATAAAATAATAGGTGAATAAGCTCAGGGGCCGTGGGTCCTATTAGAAACATGTTTCAAGCAAGAAAACATGGGCCCCTTTGGAAAAAATGTAAATTTGATCAATGTTGACTTTTGACAATTTTCCAAATATTGCCAACTTTGACAATGCACAACTCTCTTAATTTTGACCCTAGAGAGGTGTTCTTGGACTTTTTAGAAAGCTTAGGATGTCCCCTAACCAACATTTTTGGTCTCATCTCAATTGGATCTTCCATATTCATGTACGAAGCTTTGACCCAAAAGGTGCTTTTGTTGACTTTTCAAAATTACCCATAATGTAGAAATTCATATCTTTTTGTGGGTGCATATTTTGAACTTGTGAGATGAATATGAATTATATGGAATTGCATCCTCTTTAAAATGAGCTTTGGATGGAAAATTTATGATAAAGCATGTGGTAGTTATGCTTGGTCAAAGTTGGGTTGACTTTTACTGAGAAACCCTAACTTAGCAACTTTTGGGTTTTGATGAATTTGGAGCATTCCTTGAGGAATCATGATCAACCCTTGATAAAATGATGGATATAACTTCAAAATGTTTATGTTGACCAAAAATCTTGAGGTTTGACTGTATGTGGGCCACAATTGACTTTTGACCTAGTATAGTCGATTCTCAAGCATTTGAGCAGTTGACTGAGCAAACTTCTTATGCAAAGCATAAAACTTGACATGTAGGGTCTTGAGAACATATTAAGACCATGGAGAGCATATGAGACCTTTGTGATCCACCCTTCTTGTTGAAAATAGAAACCATAATTTGGGGTATACTGCCTTAGGAGAGAGTTTGGCTGGTCCACTCTTGGGCAATCTTGAGCAAATTGAAGATCTCAATGGACATGAATTGAGTAAAATGAGAGGGAAAATTTTGGGGTACAACAGCTGCCCCTGTTCAATCTTCTTAAACCCGAGGATGTAGATTGGTTGTCTGCCTTTCGTGATCTGAAGGTGGAAGATGATTGAACACTAGAGTGCCCAGAAATTTGCACTCGCATGAAGTAATACTTGATTTGTGATATCGGGAATGGGCTTACAGATGCCATTTGGAGGTCGATGATAGAAAATTGCCAGAGATGGGCTTAAAGATGCCATTCTGGATGCGATGGAGAATTGTCGGAGATGGGCTTAAATGTGCCATTTAGAGAATGTGGATTTCCTGAGATATTCCTTTAACGAGAGTCCCTGTTACTGTTGTTGATGAGGAATCTTGTCGGGTGTACAAATTTTTTTTTTCATTTTCATCCCTTACTTTTACCTGAACCCTTTTGGTTCACCGGGAAGCCCTTATTTTTGCCTAGGCCAGTCGACCTAGCGGGTCTTTGATCATGCGTAGTATCTTTTCACTATGTCTGCATTGACAGGGTGAGGAAGGTCATCACCATCCATGGTGGTTAGAATCATAGCTCCACCCGAGAAAATGTTCTTAACCATAAATGGCCCTTCGTACGTGGGAGTCCATTTTCCCCTGGGATCACCTTGCAGCAGTATGATGCGTTTGATCACCAGATCCCCGACTTGGTATTCTTGATGCCTGAATTTCTTATTAAAAGCCTTGATCATTCTCTTTTGATACATCTGACCATGGCAGGTAACAGTAAGTCTCTTTTCATCGATTAGATTTAGTTGATCAAGTCAGGTTTGGATACAATCGTCTTCCTTCAAACTTGCATCCTTCATAATCCTGAGAGAATGTATCTGGACTTCTATGGGTAGGACTGCCTCCATGCCATATACCAGAGAGTAGGGTGTTTCTCCTGTCAAGGTTCGTGCTAAGGCACGATACCCATGAAGAGCAAACGATAACATCTCATGCCAGTCTTTATATGTCACCGTCATCTTCTGTACAATCTTCTTGATCTTTTTGTTAGCCGCTTCAACATCCCCATTCATCTTTGGCCGGTAGGGAGAAAAGTTATGATGCTGTATCTTGAACTGTTTACAGAGCTCGGTGATCATTGTGTTGTTGAGATTCATACCATTGTCAGTAATAATTCTCTCTGGCACCCCGTATCGGCAGATCAGATTATGTCGGATAAACCGCGCCACGATGTTCTTGGTTACTGTGGCAAAGGAAGCTGCCTCAACCCACTTCGTGAAGTAATCGATAGCCACCAGAATGAAATGATGTCCATTAGATGCAGTAGGTCTGATCTCTCCGATCATGTCGATGCCCCACATCGCAAAGGGCCAAGGAGCCATCAAGACATTTAGAGGAACCGGCGATATATGCACCTTATCATCATAGATTTGGCACATATGATAAGTTCGAGAGTACTGATAACAATCGGCTTCCATAGTGGACCAGTAATATCCTGCCCGCAGGATCTTTTTAGCCATGATATGTCCACTAAAATGGGTTCCAAAAGTGCCTTCATGTAGATCTGTCATGATCCTCTCTGCTTCGCTCTTGTCTACACACCGTAGTAGTGTGGAGTCATGGTTGTGTTTATAGAGGATTCCATTACTGAGGAATAAATTTGCAGCGAACCTTCTCAGAAACTTCTTATCATTGACAGATGCCCCTTCGAGATACTCCTGAACTTTGAGATACCTTCTAACTTCGTGAAACCAGGGTTTGTCTGTCACTTCTTCGGTATCGATCTCACAGCAGTGTGCTGGTTCATCCAACCTCTCAATGGTAATTTGGGGAGATTCATTTTCCCACCTAACCTTGAACATAGAAGACATGGTAGCTAGCGCGTCCGCTAACTGGTTCTCCTCTCGTGGGAAATGTTCGAAGGTTTCCTCCTCAAAGTGTGGGAGCAACGTCAGTACATACTCTTTGTAAGGAATGAGATTTGGGTGCTTCGTATCCCACTCGCCTTTGATCTGACTTATCACCAGAGCAGAATCCCCGAATACACTTAAGAACTTAATCCTCAGGTCAACAGCAGCTCGAAGACCCATAATACATGCTTCATACTCAGCCATGTTGTTGGTGCCGTTGAAACATAATCGGACGGTGAACGGAGTATGACAGCCTTTGGGAGATATGATCACAACGCCAATGTCATTACCCAGTGCGTTCGAGGCTCCATCAAAATGCATAAACCATCGGGATCCCTCTTCAGGTCCTTCATCCAGTCCAAGTTCTTCGTAGTCAGTCACCAACATGATATTCTCATCCGGGAACTCAAAATTCATCGACTGGTAGTCATCCACGGCCTAATGAGCCAAATGATCAGCCAATACACTCCCCTTTATAGCTTTTTAGGTTGTATATTGTATGTTGTACTCAGTTAAGATCATTTTCCACCTTGCTATCCTTCCGGAGAGAGCGGGCTTCTCGAAAATATACTTGATCAGATCCATCTTTGATATCAACAAAGTAGTGTGAGTCAACATATACTGTCTCAGTCGGCGAGCAGCCCATACCAAAGCGCAACAAGTTTTCTCGAGCAATGATTATCGGGTCTCATAGTCGGTAAACTTTTTGCTAAGGTAGTAAATGGCGTGCTCTTTTCGGCCAGACTCGTTATGCTGCCCCAACACACACCCCATTGAATTGTCTAGCACTGTCAAGTATAATATCAAGGGTCTTCCTTCAACTAGAGGCATCAGAATTGGAGGTTCTTAAAGGTATTCTTTGATTCTTTCGAAAGCGGTCTGGCATTCATCATTCCAATTTACCACTTGATCTTTCTTCAGAAGCTTGAAGATTGGCTCACAAGTAGCAGTCAGATGTGAAATGAACCTGGCGATGTAATTCAGACGTCCCAAGAAACCTCTAACTTCCTTCTCTGTGCGGGAAACCGACATCTCTTGTATAGCTTTTACTTTGACAGGGTGTACCTGAATACCCTTGTCACTGACAACGAAACCCAGAAGCTTACCAGACCTTACCCCGAAGGTACACTTGTTCAGATTCAACCTCAGCTTATATGTCTTCAACCTGTCAAACAATTTCTGCAGATGATCAAGGTGCTCTTCCTCAGTCTGAGACCTACCTATCATGTTATCAACATAAACTTCGATCTCATGGTGAATCATATCACGGAACAGAGCGACCATGGCGCGCTGATAGGTTGCCCCAGCATTCTTCAACCCAAAAGGCATCACCTTGTAGCAGAAGGTGCCCCACTGTGTAACGAAGGTTGTCTTCTACATGTCTTCAGGAGCCATCTTGATTTGGTTGTAGCCAGAGAAACCATCCATGAAGGAGAAGATTTTGTGTTGTGCGGTGTTGTCGACCAGAACATCAATGTGAGGAAGTGGGAAGTCATCCTTGGGGCTTGCCCTGTTCAGATCTCTGTAATCAACACACATCCGTACCTTACCGTCCTTCTTAGGTACCAGAACAACGTTAGAAACCCACTGTGGATATGAAGTGACAGCTAAGAATCTTGCATCGAACTGTTTCATGACCTCTGCCTTGATTTTCTCTGACATTTCAGGGTGCATACGACGCACTTTCTGTTTAACCAGGGGACAGTCTTCTTTAGTCGGTAGGCGATGTACCACAATATCAGTGTCCAAACCAGGCATGTCTTCATAGGACCAAGCGAAGATCTCAACATAGTTGTGCAACATCTATATCAACTTCTGTTTGACGCTAAGCTCCAGATTTTCACCTATTTTAACCTCTCTTTTGTCTTCCTCAGTACCCAAGTTCATTGTCTCAACCGGCTCTTCATGAGGTTGTATGGCCCTTTCTTCCTGCTGTAATAGTCTAGAAAGTTCTCCAGGAACCTCACAATCATCCTCACCTTCGTCCTCGACTTGGTTGACAGATTTTTGAAGTCATAACTGGCAATAGCAGAGCTGTTATCAATGGGATCCAGAATGGATATGGATCTGCATTATGATACGTGAGTGTGTGTAAGAGAATAGTTGTTTTGATAAAGTGAAAGCAAGAAAGAAAAACAAAGAGCACAAAATTTGTATGCAAGAAACGTCCAATGCTTTATTAATGATTATGAAATGACAAATAATAGCCCTCACAAACAAAGCCAAGGTGCCTCGGGCAAGGCACCGGGCCGAAAAGTTTCAAATTGTTTATTACAAATCTTAAAACAAATAAGTCAATTACTGCGGAATAAAATAAACAGGTATGAAGTCCCTAGCCGTCCAAATACTCGGTCCACCGTTGGTAGTTGGGTAGATCTAGCTGTCAATGTCTGAGTCCTCTTCACTATCTTCAATGGCATTAATTCCCCGATTGCTGATGCGTAGGGGAGGTCTTCTAGCCTGAGCGCGTCTAACATCCCTTTGAGCCCCTGTAGTAAAGCCCAAACCAAATTTATCAGTTTTATGAGTGAAATCAGAGAGTTGACCCCAATTGGCACACCCACCTTCTTCAACCACATCCATGGCGTCCTTGAGAGAAGCCATCTTTAAAGGAGTTTTGTTGGTAGTAGTTTCAGTCGTTGCCAAGATCTTAGGGACCTCTTCAAAATTCTGACAAGGAGTTTCGATGAATTCCCCATCCATCTCTACGTAGCAGAAGGAGTTGAGGTGACTCACCATATATTTTTCTTCACCCTGCACTGTGACGATCTTTCCTTTCACCGAATATTTTAGCATTTGGTGGAGTGTGGAAGTGACTGCCCCAGCCTCGTGGATCCAAGGACGATCCAGCAAACAAGAATACGGCAGCCTGATATCCATCACGTAGAATATGGACCCAAAAGTCTGAGAACCCACTTTGACAGGGATGTCCACTTCCCCGTGCACCATTCTCTTCGATCCGTCAAAAGCCCTTACCACAATATTACTAGGCTTTAAAGTTAAACCCTCGCAATCCAGTCGGTCCAAAGCCTTCTTCGGCAGAACATTCACTGATGACCCGATATCTACCAGTACATGAGCCATGGTGGTGCCCCTGCATTCAATCGAGACATGCAGAGCATCATTATGCTTCCTTCCCTTCGGTGTTAAGTCTGTATCTGAAAAACCCAGCCCATTATCAGCAGTCAGGCTGGCCATACAATCTTTGAACTGATCAGCTGAAGTCTCTTGCGGCACATGCGTAGTCTTGAGAAATGCAATCAAAGCCTTCGCATGGGCTTCAAAACACAACAATAGAGACAAAATGGATATCTTCGATGGGGTCCGTCCTAGCTGCTCGACCACATTGTAGTTGCTTTTCTTAATGATTTTCAGTATTTCCTCTATTTCTTGCTTAGAGGCTTCCACAACAATTTTCTTAGGCGCCTCCGTCCGGGAAGGCTCACCTACAACCTCTTTGCTGCGGGTATCAGACGATTTGCCGATTGGAGTAAGAACATGGACAATAGTTGATGTACTAGCAGGAACAACATATGTAATGACAATAGGCTTGTTAACAGTCTTAGGGGAAATCTCGGGAGAGGAGACCCTTCTAATTCGGGTGATTTTGCTGGTTCCGACAATGTTATCAATATCGAGATCAGCCTCTTCATCTTTCAGATCTTGTTTGATGCCATGATAGTACACATCGGCACCATAATGCCATGGGACAACTTTATCGGAGACATACGGGACAGGACCAGGAACAATGATTATCAGCGGAGCAATTCTTGGAGCAGATGTAATCCTAATAGGTCTTCTCGAGGAAACCTTGGAAGGATTGGCGAAAATGGTTATAATGGCAACACCTTCAATTGGAATAACAAGAATCATAGTCTTCTCGAACAAAACCTCTTTGCTATCTATCAGGCGTTGAACACCTAATTTCAGCAAATGACAACCAGAAGGTAGAAGCGAACACATGTGGCAACCTTCACCATAACCCGGAAATAAACCGGCCAGCAACAAATTCTTCTTGACATTCGTGAGAGGAGTAGAAACTTCATCAACATAGGTAACAAACAAATCAGTATCAATAACATTAACTCCACGACCATGTTTAGGCATGGGAGCAGTTATGACATTTGGCTTTTTCGGAGCATCAAAATCTATCTCCTTGGCTTCAATCAAGTCTTGTATTTTGTTTCTCAAAGCCCAGCAGTCATTTGTATCGCGACCAGGACTCTCAGAATGATAAGGACACCGAGCATTCAGATTATATCGGAGAGATGTAGTATTTGGATTCTTGGGAGCCTCTCTCAAGGTCGCCAAGTTGGATCTCAGCAGATGAGGTAGAACTTCAGCCAATGTCATGTTGATGCGGGTAAACTGCCGTTGTGGTCTTTCCACCCTTTGTTGACTGTTGCGTTGTGGAGCAACTGCAGGTCTAGGTATCATCACGGCACTTACTGTCTGACGTTGTTCAGCCTTGTTCTGTCCCCTCGGGCTATAGACGGCTCTAGCTTCCTTCTTACCAGCAAAATACTTCTTTATTGAACTTGACGAGGCATCCTTCTATATTTTGCCGCTTTGAATCCCAACTTCTACTCTTTCCCCAGTTAGTATTAGCTCAGTGAAACCAGCTGATGAGTTATTGATCAAATGATTGAAAAATGGACCAGATAGTGTCCCCAGAAACATATCAACCAACTCCTTATCAGACAACGGGGGTTGTACTCTCCCATCCAAGTCTCTCCATTTTTGTGCACAATCTTTAAAATCTTCACCTGCACCCATGGATATACTCTGAAGTTGAGTACGAGTGGGAGCAAGGTCGGTATTGTACTGATACTGCTTGTAGAAAGCAGCAGCCAGATCTTCCCAGTTTTGGACACTCCCTCCAACTGGTAGAACCATTCAAGCTGAGTACCTGGCAGACTATCTTGAAAGAAATGCACCAACAAATTTCTATCAGCGGTGTGTGGCTGAATCTTCCTGACATAAGAGCGAAGATGGAGCTTTGGGCAGGACACCCCATCATACTTGGCAAAAACTGGAGCTTTGAACTTCTGCGGGATGACCACTCCTGACACCAAACCCAATTCTTCAAAATCTAATCCAGGTATCCTCTGAACTTCCATGGCACTCATACGATCTTCCAACTATTTGTATCTATCCTCAGCAGGAGGATATTGTTCATCATTGTAATCAGTATCATTGTCAGACACTGTAGGACTGGGGTCCTTCTCTTCTTCTCGGTTCTCCCCTTCCTTATATGAAGAGGTCAGGTCAACTTGTCGCTTCAACGACTCTCCAAACCTTTGGCCCATGTTCAGAATACCAGTAGCCTTCTTCTTTTTCTTCTTCTCCTTCAGAATGAGGGCTTTCAGATCCTCCTTCCCCTTTGCCAGACTGATAAACATTTGTTGGAACTGGACATTCTGTGCCTGAAGGTCCTTAATGCTTTTTTCGAAAGACATCTCTGCTGAAATAAACAGCGAAGAAGATGAGAAACCTGTAATGGTACCTGTAATAATGTGTACGATAATGGGATGCGTATGCAATGATTTCAAAGACTTCGGGAAATTTAAATTTGCAAACCAAAAAATAAACAAAACTTTATTAGCAGAATTTGAAGTTCGAATGCCTTTTAGGCGTTACAATTAAAAATAAACAAATCTAAGACTATAAAAGACATCAAAAATCCCATGGATGCTTCCTCTTTGCGCCGAGATAGTCATTCAGTCCATTTTCCTCATGGAGTTGCTTTGTGAGCTCTAAAACCTTCTTCTCTTAAGCATGGAACTAATCCCTGTAAGAATCCCTCTCTTTCATCAACTGAATCCAAGACCTCTGTAATTCCCCAAGATCAGTGGGCATGTAAGGATAGAGAACCGTGTAAGGAATGCCTTCTTCAGTAGTGGGTTCCATAATCACTGGCAAAACAGCCACATAGGGCATCATAAGCTGCTAAGCACGAGCTCGTACCCATTGTAGATAAGGTTCCATTGGAATGGAAGTCTTTGGCCCAAAAGCCCTGACGCTCGATCTGTTTACCATGCCCCAAGCTCGTATGAACCTCCGGCGATACTCTTGAATATCCTCCTCATAGTTGAACACAATGCCTTCGATCAGTAACTCATGGGGACTATCCCTTTGAGCGTGACCAAATTGTCGCAGAGCTAAACAAGGATTGTAGGTTATACCCCCTCTGATACCAAGTAGTGGGACATTATGGTACTCCCCACAGCGGTCAATGATAGCAATATTTTCCATAGATCGAGAACACCAAAGAATATCCGTATGAGCGAGTGACATTATCCTTTGTGACCAAACAAAACCTTCTTCATTCTTCAGTATGGACTTAGGGAGGTGAGAAATAAACCACCTCGACAGCAATGGCATGTAATACACAAGAATCCCTCTTCTCCTTATGGTACGAGTATGGAGAGTGTGCAAAATATCTCCGAGCAAAGTAGGCACCGAGTTGTGAGAGAGAAAGATCTTGATAGCATTCACATCTATGAATGAGTCCGGATTAGGAAAGATACCTAACCATAGATAAGAACAGCCAAGACCTCCTCAAAAGCCTGAAAATCCATATTATCCTAAAACAAATAGGCTTTGTCTATCAGAAACTTAGCTAGAAAACCCTTGAATCCGCTTCTAGTTTCCCAATTGGATACCACGTCGGCCCGTTTCAGGTGCAAAGCTAAGGCAATAACTTCTGGCTTAGGAACTTCTTCTATACCTGTGAAGGGTACCTGTTCAAGAATAGGTATATCCAATAACTGAGAGAATTCCTCCAAGGTAGGCACCAACTGATAGTCTGGAAAGGTGAAGCAGTGGTGCTTGGGATCAAAGAACTGAAAGAGTACACTCATCATCTTTTCATCAAAGTTTGAAGTAACGAGGTTGAGAAGTTGACCATGTCTCTTAGTGAACGTAGAAGTTTTAGAAACCCTTGATGTTACATCTTTGAGTTGGGAAGGTATCTTCACAAAGCTGATTCGGATAGTGTTTCTACGAACGGAAGCCATGATCTGCAAAACAGAGCAAAGATGAATTCCCTTGGTCTTTGAATGGTTAGTGCAATAAGCATGGATGCCATGTTATGATGCATGATTTTTTGATAAACCACAGGTATAGCAAACGCAGGTATAGCAAACACAGTCAAGTCACACCAAGCCCTTAGGTTTAAGGCTTGCATGAGGTTAAAGGTAGTACCCTCTTAAAGTTTAGTTGGTTCAAACTTATCCTAAAAAGTAACTGGGTTCTAGAGATTCTCAATATCATTGACCATCCTTTACCAGGAATTGTTTCAGCTCTCAATCTTTTATTGCGGCCAAAATATCTCGAAAGTATGATCTCAATGAGTGTAGCATCGAGTATCAACCAGTTCTCAGCTCTACACCGAGGCCGGCTATCTCACTACTTTCTAATGGCCAAGTTATTCAACTAAGGTTCTAAGGTCCATTGGTGCTTCACGACACCACGCAGCGGCTCCGTATTCTCCTTATTTCCCCATGAAGGATACCGGTACCAACCAAAGTGCCACACCAACACAACCATCGCTTAAACCATATCAGTCTATGCCGTACAGTCTCCACGATCTATTGCTGTTTACCTAATGAGTGCCCCCAGATCCGGGTGTGGGATCTATAGTAACCCCAAACAAAACCCTCAAAAGTAAAGAAATCAAGACAATCAAGAGAAGCAATTTAATGACCTAGATCCTAAGGTATACCCCACTTTATTATGTTCCCCAACAGAGTCGCCAGTTCTGTGATATGGTGGCATAACCGATTGATTAATACTGGTTTGCATTTTTTGTTTGCAAATGTCGCGGTAAGCAAGAGTCACCACCGACTTTTATTTTATCCAACAAGGAAAAGGAAAAAGAACAGAAAAAACCTTTTTCAAGATGTTTATGAGTACGGGGGTAGATTATAGAAAGGGAAGGTGTTAGCATCCTTTCTATCCGTAGTTTTCTACGGGATCTTAGATACTTGCTCATTTTTCAAATTGCTTGTGTGTATTTGTCTTGAAAATGTTTTACTTTGTGATAACCCTTGTATCAGTCCTCAAGAGTGTGACGAAGTTTGTTTTGAAAATTTGTTTGAAAAGGGTGTTTGTGTGAAAAGTTTTATTGAGCAAGTACTTAAGATTCTACCTACTCGAAAAAAGATTGTTCGTTCTATTTCCTTTAGACAACGCTATCCTACTATTAAGGAGTAGGTAGCACCATCGTTGGAGTTGTAAGGGACATTCGAAAGGGACAAGTACAATCACTAAAGCAATAGTTAGAAAACTTTAGTAGTAACCCTAGAGTCTTAAGATCTTTTCGAGGCAACATTTTCGAGGCAACATTCGAACGGGACACTTTGATCTCTTTAGACTAGAGGGCAACCACTAAAATCTCCTATGCTTAATGATTGTTTACCGAAGGCAACCGAAGTGAGGTAAACCCTAGGAGTGAATATGTGCATGTGATTTGTTTCAGTTATTTAATCTTTGCACATTAGGTGATCTACCGTTTTAATTTTCCATACATTCTTGCCATACAATCCTATTAGCCATACATCTAGACAGTTAAAGGTTGCGGGAATTTAAAGTGCGAAAAAGTAAAACCTAGCTATTACAAGGCTTCAGGAAGGGGGATTAATTACATAACCAAATATCGGGGATTTAAACAGTAAAAAAAAAACCTAAGTTAACTATTACAAACCCTGAACAGATACAAAATAATGGACAAATAATTAACAAGCGCACGGTGAATTAAATACGAGGACGGTTGAAAAGATAACCTAAAACCCTAATTGAGAGAAAGAAATTTTTGTGGATTTTTATTTGAGAAAACAATTAAATTACAAATTAATTAAACCTAATTTCTAATTGTTTTTAAACTATGAAAGAAATTAAATTAACCTAATTTTCTAATTAACCTAATTAATTAAAGGAATATATATTAATGGGAAAACTGATTTTTGATGTATTTTTTAAAGAAAATCAATTAAATTATGCAGAATCTCAAACCCTAATTCTAATTATTTTTAAATTATGAAAGAAATTAAAGTTGCCCTAAATTAATTAAACTAATTAATTTAAAAAATATTTATTAAGAAAATAAATCTTTTTGTGATTTTTGATTTGTTAATTTAATGAAAATGATTTTTTTGTATGAATTAAAATAGGGAAAATAAATAAAGAAATAGAAATTAAAGAAAATAATGAAAGAAATAACCAAATGGGCCTGTGTTGTTAGCTGAAAGGGGGTGTAAAAATCTGAATTTTGGCCCATAAGCATCAAGCCCGGTCAACCATATTGGATTAGGTGCAAGTGTTGACTTGAGGTGCACCATGGACCTTCAAGGGAGAGACATTAGATATGGCTAGTTGGGCATCCAGTGGACAGGCGTTGAGGGTGTATGGAAGGCGTGTGAGGGAGTATTGTATTGGATCTGCAAAGGTAAAACAAGAAAATGCATTTGTTGGGACCTGGGATCGAACCCAAGTCCTTGTACTCCCTACCAACGACGCGTTACCAACTGAGTTGCATTGTTAAATTGTTAACATAATAAAAACAAAACATAATATAAGTAAAATAAAAGAAGCTGATTCCAATAGCGCGAAATTCAACCGGGCGAATGGTTGGCTAACACGCATTGTCTTCTTCCCTTTCTTCGTCGCCTTAGGCCTGTAACTTTTACCTACATACATTTGTTTGTAGGTATAACCCTGTTACATTCAAAAATAACATACACACAATATAAATTCTAATGGAGACCATGGATCAACTGGTGTGAAGCCCTGACCACCATGGTATCCATCATTAGGCCTAATTTTGCTTAAATCACAAAACCCCAAATTGGAGCACGAAACCCTAGCAATGGAAAAAGCTTGTTCCTGCACTGTAACTTAAATCAAACTATCCAGAAACATTGAAAACATGATGATGAACACAAATATATGGGTAAAATACATTTATAATGCGTAAATCATAGAAATCTAATTTGAGTTCTTAGTGCAAACCGTGATGTTGCTAGCACTCGTTTCTTGATGCTTTGAGGCTTGCAAATGAATGGAGAAGCTTCTTGAGATATCCAGGAACGTATTGCTAGCCTTGAAACTCCTTGAGGATGGCTCTAAGATGGATTTTAATCTCACACTTTTGTCCAAATTTATTAGTTTTCTTCTTGCTGTTTCACGCCTCCAACCCTTGTGTTCTTGATCTACAATTGTTATGAACTTATAGTAGACTGAATTAGGTCAACAAAATTGTATCATATCTTTGAGAATTATGAAAATTGAATTTGTTTTGCTTCATGTATGATATCTTTCTAAAACAAGCTTCAATCCAATCTTTTTCAATCCTAATGATCCTTGCACGAATTGATCATCATGCTAGCTGTATATGGACTCCAAATGTGCACAAAAATCTCAAGATTTGATTTGTTTTCATTATTTTACCATTTAATATGATTTATTTTGATTTAAATGAATAAAAAATCAAAATAAATGATAAGAGTAATAAAATAATAGGTGAATGAGCTCAGGGGTCGTGGGTCCTATTAGAAACATGTTTCAAGCAAGAAAACATGGGCCCCTTTGGAAAAAATGCAAATTTGATCAATGTTGACTTTTGACAATTTTCCAAAAATTTCCAACTTTGAAAATGCAAAACTCTCTCAATTTTGACCCTAGAGAGGTGTTCTTGGACTTTTTAGAAATATTAGGATGTCCCCTAACCAACCTTTTTTGTCTCATCTCAATTGGATCTTCCATGTTCATGTACGAAGCTTTGACCCAAAAGGTGTTTTTGTTGACTTTTCAAAATGACCCATAATGTAGAAATTCATATCTTTTTGTGGCTGCATATTTTGAACTTGTGAGATGAATATAAATTGTAGGGAATTGCATCCTCTTTAAAATGAGATTTGGATGGAAAATTTCTGATAAAGCATGTGGAAGTTATGCTTGGTCAAAGTTGGGTTGACTTTTACTAAGAAACCCTAATTTAACAACTTTTGGGTTTTGATGAATTTGGAGCTTTCCTTGAGGAATCATGATCAAACCTTGATCAAATGATGGATATAACTTCAAAATGTTGATGTTGACCAAAAATCTTGAGGTTTGACTGTATGTGGGCCACAATTGACTTTTGACCTAGTACAGTCGATTCTCAAGCATTTGAGCAGTTGACTGAGCAAACTTCTTATGAAAGGCGTGAAGCTTGACATGTAGGGTCTTGAGAACATATTAATACACTGGAGAGAATAGGAGACCTTTGTGGTCCACCCATCTTGATTAAAATAGAAACCCTAATTTGGGGTATACTGCCTTAGGAGAGAGTTTGTCTGGTCCACTCTTGGGCAATCTTGAGCAAATTGAAGATCTCAATGGACATGTATTGAGTAAAATGAGAGGGAAAATTTTGGGGTACAACACCTACGTACCACATTTCGTGCAATAGGGGATCCGGGTACACGTAGTTCACCTTTGAAATTTTTTAAAACACAAGTGTGTTGGTTAATTTTATGAGATAAGACATCATCGTCATTGTCCATGTGGAAAAACATACTTACTACCCACAATCAATGGAAAGGAGAATTTGCATCATCTCAAAGTGGAGGATATGGCTTGGATTTTAAAATCAACAATGCCTCACTCAACACCCAAGTGGAAAAGATCTCACTTCACTATATATCGTAGAAGTATAGTTATTTGCATCACTACAAGGATTGACAAGAGTCCACTCTTTTGAGAAAAGTTTAAGATGAAAGCCAAGATAGAAAAATGGTTTGAATGAGATTGATTGATTTTTTAGTCTTTTCAAAAAAAAATGTCAAGGTTTTATTAATGTTGATTGAAGTTTATTTGTGAAAGATGTTTTGAAAATGCATGTGTGATACAGTGGGAAGAACTGATTGTTTTTTTGGAATGCTGGTTTGCGTTTTGCATTTGTTTTTGCAAAATGTAGCGGTAAGCAAGAGTCGCCACCAACTTTTATTTTATCCATCAAGGAAAGGAAAAAAGCACAGAAAAATTCCTTTTTCAAGATGTTTATGAGTACGGGGGGTAGATTATAGAAAGGGAAGGTATTAGCACCCTTTCTATCCGTGGTTATCCACGGGCTCTTAGGTACTTGCTCATTGTTTTCAAAATTGTTTTCTTTGTGTTTGTGGGTTTGAAAAGTTTTTGTTTTAACTTTGATTTAACTCTTGCTTCTGTCCTCAAGAGGGTAATGAACTGTTTTTTGAAAACTTGTTTGTAAAAGAGTGTAAGTGTGAAAAAAGTTTGTTTTTGAAAGAACAAGTACTTAAGAACTAATCTACCTACTCGAAAAAGGAATCGTTCTATGTTTGTTTCCTTTAGACAAGGCTATCCCACTATTAGTGAGTAGGTAGCACCGTCGTTGGAGTTTGAGGGTCAATTCGAAAGAGGGACATACGGTCACTAAAGCAATGTTAGGATGCCTTAGTGGTAACCCTAATGTCTTAGATCATTTATCCGAGGCAACGATATCCGAGGCAACCTTTCCGAGGCAACTTATGATCTTTTAGACAAGAGGGCGACCTCTAAAACAACCTATACTCAATGACCGTTTATCAAAGGCAACCAAGTGGGGGTGTACCCTAGGAGTTCGCATGTGCGAGTGTGTTGTTTTCAGTTATTTCTATCTTTGCACATGTTAAAGGTGATCTAATTTGATTTTAAGATTAAGCATTCAGTCTTGTCATTCAAACCCTATTACCAAACATCTAACAGTTGTATAATTTGCAGAAATTAAAGGTGCGGAAATTAAATTACAAGGCGTCGGGTATTTACATCGCCAAAAGCAACCCTTTGAAAATAAAATAAAGCGATAAAATAAATAAATGTCCTAATTAATTATTACATACCGGAAGCAGATACATCAATTGGATAAAGAAAAATAAAGTGCGACGTGAAATTAAAACGAATGCGAATTAGGGTTTTGACCTTTTTAAAAGAAAATTCTTTTTTTGTTGTTTTTATTTTAAGAAAAGAAATTAAATCCTAAATTAAATACCAAATTAATTATTAAATTAATTAAATGAAAAATAATAAATGACATATTTTTGGAGTTTTTGATATTTTAAGAAAGAAAATAAAAATAATTAAATGAATTAAAACCTAATGATTTCTAACTAATTTTAAATATTTACAAAATAAATTAAGGTTATTCTAGAATTAAAAACCTAATTAATTAATTAAAATTTATTAAATAAAAATAAAGTTCTGAATTTTTATTGGGGTAAAACTATTTTTTTGATTTTTTTGATAAAAAAGAAATTAATTTTATTGGTTAATAATTAATTAAACCAAATCAAATGAAAATAAAAAATATAGAGAGTTAAAGAAATGGGCCTGATTTGGAGGGTGTGGAAAGCAGTTTTGCTGGCCCATTAAGGCTGATCCATGTGACTTTTCTGATCCAGTGCTCCTGCGTTGACCTGCCTTTTGGAGGACCCTTGATGCTGACCACCGGATCTGGCCATCTGGCCATCTGGCACGATTGATGAGGAAGGTACATGGTGGGTTGTAGACTGGTATGCACACTAGATCTCCTGAAATTGTTAAGAAAAATAGTAAATACTGGAGGCATGGATCGAACCCCTGACCTCCAGCCCCATATGCCTTGGAATCAAATGTGGCAACCACTAGGCCAAGTGGTTTTTGTTATTAATAAAACACACAGTAATAATAATATAAAAAACAAAGTTCAATGGTCAGAAAAAGAAAAAAAAACGCGTAAAATATTTGAACAGACGAATGAATGGACGACACGTCTTTGTCCCTGTCCTCTAAATCCTGCAACTTTTACCTGCGGATTTTTATCCGCAGCTAAAAGCGTAGCTTCTTTCTAAAATCTTCCCCAGGCCATATAAATGAAAGGTAGCACCATGGTTGAGCTCGTCTTGTTCCCCTGAACAAGATGGTACCCTTCATGCAAGCTAATTATTCATGTAATAAAAAGCCCTAAAAAAACCTAGAAAACCCTACAATGGTGATCCACGATATAAAGCATAAGAATGAAATTGGTTATTGCAGAAAGCTAGCAAATGTCATGGTGAATCAGAATATGCAATTAGTTTTTGTTATAGATGCAAGAATAATACAAATCGAATTCAAGAATGGGGCGGATCTGTGAGGGACTTACAGTGCACTGGGAGGTCTGAAAACACGTGGTTTGGATTGGTTTCGCTTGTAGAGATGGCCAGGAAGAGATTGGGACAAGTCTCAAGTCTTGAAATTACCTCTATGCCTGATTTCGATCTCACACTTTTTTGGTGTTTTTGCAAATTTGGTTCTCACTCTATGCTTGCTCTCCAACCCTCGTTTCTGTCTTGCATGCTTCCTTATGTATTGTACAATACATTAGGTCTGAATTCCTTGTCCAAATCTCCCTCTATCAATGCTCTTGATGTGGATTTGATTTGCTTTGAACAACCTTCCAAAATTGGCTTGATTTCAATCTTTTTGTGTACAATTGCTTTGATACAAGTTTTATGTGATGCAAGCTGTCCATTGAAACCTATAATCATCAAAAGATCTTTGGTTATCAATATTTTTGATTTTATGTGATTTGATTTGATTTAAAATGAATTAATTCAAATAAAAATCAAATTAAATAATAAAAATATGATATGGACACATGGCCAAGGCTAGATCACGTGGGAAATAATGAAAACTCAAAACAAGTGAAAAAGAATGGGCCCATTTGGCAAAATTTGAAGTTTTGGGGATAGTTGACTTTTGGCAATTTTGCAAAAAAGTCCAACTTCAACAATGCATAACTTATTCAATTTTGAACTTTTGGAGGTGTTCTTGGACTTTTTAGAAATCTTGAGATGTCCTATAACCAACCATTTTGGTATCATCTCATTTTGATATTCCATGCTCAAGTTAGAAGCTTTGACAAAAAAAGTGTTTTTGTTGACTTTCAAAAATGACCTATAATGTCAAAATTCATAACTTCTTGTGGGTGCATATTTTGATCTTGGGGCATGAAGATGGATTGTAGGTAATTGCATCCTATTAAAAATGAGCTTTGGATGGGTCATTTCTCATAAAGTATGAGAAAGTTATTCTTGGTCAAAGTTGGGTTGACTTTTCCTGCAAAACCTCAATTTAGCAACTTTTGAATCTTGATGAATTTTGAGCAATCCTTGATGAATCATGATCAAACCTTGATCAAATGATGAAATATCCTTCAAAATGAAAATGTTGACAAAAAATCTCGAACTTTGACTGTATGTAGGTCACAGTTGACTTTTGCCCTAACACAGTCGATTTTTGGACTTTTGAGCAATTGACTGAGCAAACTTCCTCTGCAAGGCTTGAAATTTGACATGGATGGTCTTGAGAACATATTAGGACATTGGTGATCACTTGGGGTTACTTGGATTCAGGGATCTTGATGCAACACCAAACCCTAATTTGGGGTAGACTGCCTTAGGAGAGAGCTTGTCTGACCAACTCTTGGACTACTTTGAGCAACTTGGAGATTTTTCTTGCAATGTTTTGAGAAATATGGGAGGGCAAATTTTGGGGTACAACAGCATGGACCTAAGTCCAAGTTTATTACAAAAGTAGTTCAATTTTAAAAATAAGAAGAGTTTTCAAAAGGAGGGAGAAGATTTTTTTGAAATTTAAGAAGATGGGAGGAGGAGAAGAGGCTATCCTAAAGCATAATGTAAAAGCTAGGGATAAGAACCATCTAACCAACAAGAAGCCAATACTTAACATTATGATCCAAGATAGAATTCCCAATCTTTGAATTGAAACCAAGCAAGCAAAGATACTAGACCTCTTGTGAGAACCAAACTTCAAGTGTATTAAGTCTTCATAAAAAAATTGGGCAGAGTAACGGTTGTATACGGGTGAATTCCAGATTACAAACAAAGTATGTAATCACAATAACCTGCACACAAAACAAACAAATAACCCAATGTCTCGAGGTAAACCTCAAGAACTCCAGACAAAATATCAATTAAGGTCACAAGTGTAGCCAACATAGGCCAAGGTTTCTAATCCTAAGTCCAAGAAGTCCAATACTCCATAATGCCAAGGATAGTAACCAAATAGTCCAAGTATCATTAAAGTTTTTTATGGTTCATATTGATTATTATGTGTCTTAGAAGAGAAAAGAAAAGGCTCAAGTGAACAAAATAAAAATGACATGAAATGTAATGCTTGAAGTAAATGGTACATAAAGCATAAAAAAAAGGGCATAAATTAAAAGCAATTTAATAAGTAGTGGTTAGTTAGATGACCATCTTGAAACTTGCATTTGGAACTTATTAGAGGATTGGTAGAACCAAAGCCTCCACACAACAAGTTGCATTTGCTTTTTGTCAAGTATATCATCCATTTGGAATCTTCAAAAGTACCTTTTAATGATCAATGATGTTTAAGTGATCCGCGTTGACCAAAAATATTGTAGATCCATTAGAGGATTGGTAGAACCAAAGCCTCCACACAATGAATCTCAAGGTTATTGGATCAAAGAGATCAAATTAACATACTTAGCGCTATGTTAAGCAATCGCAAGTGGACTTATATAGAAGTCACACCTATTTTGAGGCCGGTCAATAGCAATCTATGCACCATTTGTTTTGAGACATGATGTACAAATCATGCTGCAATAACACTTAGTGCAATGACAAAGGGACAAGATGAAGAGGGGTTGGAGAGAATATACAAACCACATTTGAATTAAATTAAAATCAAACTATTATTAAAATCATTCATCAATTTTTGTGGAGTTAGACTCAACACCATGGATCCAGTGATGTTAACAAAGTTCATGACCAAAAATTTAATCCAAGATCAGCCAGATAATTATCACAAAATAATATTGCATTTAATATATACATAAAAAAGGTTTTAAAAATGTTTTAAAATAGAAATAAAGAGAAAAATATCAACTATATTCAAATTAATCAAGAAAATAAAAGTAAGACCATAGAAAAATTAGAAATGAACTAAAATGATTTTATAAATTTTTTGGTAATTTTTAAAAGTCAGAAACTATTTTTAAAATAAAAAGAAATGAGTAAAATAAACCAAAAATGATAAAAAAAATAACAAATTCAGAAATAAAAAATAAATAAGGTCACCCATATTTGTCACAATATCATTGGATCATTCCATAATTTTTTCAGAATTTAAAAATGCATAAAAGTATTTTTTAAATATTTAAAACAATTCAAATAAAGTGGAAATTTATAAAAAATATCAAAAAATAAAAATCAGAAAGAGAAAAATCAAAAATATTTTTTAGAGTTTTTTCATATTTTTTTGACTAAAAATGAATTTTCTATGATTTTTTGAAATTTAAAACAATTAAATATAAAAATTAGAAAAGAAAATTAAAGTAAAAAATATGTGGACCATTGGATGAGAGTCAAAACACGTTAGTAATCAAATCCAAGGGATCTGGCGCATTGTGCATATCATGGTCATTAGTGAATAAAGCACTGAATCAAATATAAATCAGAAATTCAAAAAAAAAACAAATGGCACAGTTTCATTAGTTGGAGGATGACACATTGGTTATCTTCAACCTCCAGCCAGTCCCAAAACCAGGTTTCTCAATCTATAAAATTAGAGTATGAGACCTATGCCATTCGTTTCGTCTCTTCAAGACGAAGACAATCACACCTTCGCGATGAATTTATATAAACTGTAGCTCAAGCAATTTGGAAAGAATGATTCGAAAAGGGTTTTGAAATTTCATGGTCAAAACAAGTTTCCAGATGAAAGTAAGTGTTGCGACTAGAACCAGGGCAATGAGAGCATCACAATGATATCAAAGTTTTGAAGAATTGATGAAGGAATCTACCTATTGAAGTTGAGTTGCATAACTCTGAAACTGGACTTCTATGGAGCAATATAGGGCACGATTCTTGAATGTAATTATATGGTTAGCTTCAGGGAAGATAAAGGAAGGTAAATTGATAGAAAAATTGGATTGAAAAAGGCTTGAAAATAGATTTCGAAGTTGCATAAATTTGAGTTATGGAACAAGTTTGGCAGGGTGATTCTGGCTATCCAAGCTTGAGGAAATAAATGGAGGATGACCTCCTCTTTATAGGGAATCAAATGGAATGTCCAAGCGTGTGAAATGATGAAGTTTGGAGGGAAATCGTGTGAAGTTGCAAACAAGAAAAGTGTGACTTCTAATTTGATCAAAACTCATACAAAACGCGCGTTTTGTTGTGCTAATCAATTCTAGAAGTTCACTAAACGTGTTTAGAGGAAAAAATGCACAGAAACAAAGTGTTTATAAGCTAAACCAATGATTTCAAATTCTGACTTTTGAAGAAACTTCAGTTCTAAGTTACCAAGTTCAAATCAATGGAATTCTCAGCTCAAGGGGTCTTAGGGCATGATTCTTGATGCTTTAGAAAGATAAGGTTACAAGATTTGCAATGGAAAAAGAATGGAATCAAATGGATGCTTGAGCTGAAAGTTGCATTGAGTCAAAGTTGGGAAAAAGAAGTTGACTTTCCATAATATTTCAAGTTTTTCTTCAAAAGTGACCTATAATGTTTTGCATCCAAACATGGCCTTCCACTTGAAATTTGCTCTTGACCAAAAAAGATGGCATGAAATAGACCTCTTGATTGACATTTTGAAACTTGAACCATTCAAAATTTCCAAAAATTGAGAGAGTTATGAATTGTTGAAGTTGGCAAAAAATCATGAAATGACCTATAATATTTTGTATCCTTAGGGCATATTCCATCCATTTTATCACTTTGCACATAAAAGAAGGCATAAATTTCACATCCTCAAGATCATTATGGAAAAAGAATAGGCTCAAGGTGTTAAAAATTGACCAAGTTATGATCATTTGAAGTCACATATGAGAAAATGGGGGTTCATCAGGAAGACTTGTAATCTTTCTTCATCATCAAGTTTCTTCCACATGAAAACTCCTTGAAACTTTTGAAGTGATTTGTTGATAACCCTTTGAAGAGAAGTATGTTTTTGGAATCACTCAAAAATACCAAAAGATGAGCAAGATATGCTTCTTTGAAGTTCAAAACCCTAGCTCCTAGATCAAGAAAATGATTTGAGGAACTTTGACAATTTTGAACAAATTCTTGTACCAACACTTTTGCTTTGTAAATAGAAGTTGTTGAGGATGAAAATGAGAATTCATATCCACCAAAACCACTTCCATATCTTGAGAATTGATAGAAATATTCACTTATGACCAATGGGAACAAATCCTTGTCCAAGCATGACAACTTCTTCAATCAACCCCTTGTACTTTTGAATCAAATTTGATAACCTTGAAATGTGGTGAACAAAAATAACGTTGCCATGCCATTTCTTCCAAAACAAATCCAATGGCGAGGTTTGAACTTCCCAAGCTTTATTAACTAGGGCATGGAAATAAACTCATGAACTCATAGAGTAACTTGCTAAATCTCATCGCCTTTACCTACATTAGTAACAAGAAAGATAAACCAACATTGCATTTTATTAATTAAAAGGAAAAATAAAGACAAAATATTCATGACCACAAAAGAAAACAAGTCAAGGTGCTTGGTGATTCCTCAAAGAGCAAATCTAAAGGTAGGGAGGAGGACCAAAAGCCCTAATGTGATCTTGTTGTGATTGAATCAATATGGTATGATGAATGGATCGTAGGGGGGAAAATTGGGGTACAACACAATGCTGATTTGTTGTTGTGTTGCTACGTAACTATTATTATCGTTATTCTGACATTCATATTATGTTGCATACTGTGATACGGTGGGAGAACTGACTTGGGTCGTTTGCGTTTGTATTCGCAAATGTTGCGGTTAGCAAGAGTCGCCACCGACTTTTCTTTTATACAAAAGGAAAGGTGAAAAAGCACAGGAAAGACCTTTAGAGATGTTTTCTTGAGTTCGGGGGGTAGATTATGAAAAGGGAAGGTGTTAGCACCCCTTTCATCCATGGTTTTCCAGGGGCTCTTAGTTGCTTGCTAGATCACTTGCTTTGTTTGAAGGTTATGCTTTTGTATTATGAGTTTTGAAAGTGTTTTGAAAACGTCTTTGTAATGGTTCTCGTATCTATAAGAACACGTACAAAGTATTTTCTTTTAAAAATGTTTCAAAATGAGAGTGTTGGTGCATAAAATGTTTTTGTTGTCAACAAGCGAGCAACTAGGAGCAAATCTACCTACTCAAAAGGTCTTTAGATGTTCTTTTTCCTCCTCCTTTAGATGTTGCTATCTTACCCTTGATTTGGTAAGAAGCCCCATCGTTGGATGTGAAGGGATGGACGTGGGTCATCGTATAGTCATAGAAGGCAACCTATGGGACGTTTTAGCAATGTTGTTTAGGGACTAGATCATTTACCGAAGGCAACATCGAGGATCATCGAGGGACTACAATCTTTTATCGAGGGTCTTTGCTAAAACGCCCATATTCGAGGGACATGACTATTTTTCGAAAGGCAACAAAGCGAGATTACCCTAAGGGTGCATGCATGAAAAGTGTGTTTGATTACACACATTTAGTCTTTAATTAGGGTTGTCTACTTGTCGATTTCATGTCTTCCCATACACACCCTAATTACTAACAATATATGAAAGCAATAAAAGTGCGGAAAGTAAAGATTCTACGCTATTACAATCATTAAGGGGATGGGGGTGTACAAATTTACAAATGGGGGGCTGCAAGAAAATAAATCCTAATTATCTATTACAACCATATTGAAATAATAATGCAAGAAAGAAAAAGGACTTTGTTTAGAAAATGTTTTTTTGTCTTAATGATTTAAGAAAAAGAAATGAATTAGCTAGTAAAAAGAAAATATTTTTATGTCTTTTTATATTGATGAAAAGAGTATTAATATTGAAAATGATAAAAAGGAAAATAAATGAGATATAGAATCAGCGTGCTTCTGCAAGAAAAACAGAAGGGGTCCGAAGTTCTGATGCCAGGAGTGTTGTGACTCAGAAAGAAACGTCACCAGGCATCAGAAGTTATGGATTGATACACTCTGAGATCCTGCAAGAAACGTTAGAGGGAAAACACAGAAGTTCTGGGTTGTTACGTGCTGAAGTTCTGAATGTGAGAGCAGTGAGAAAATCTTGGAAGCTCTATATGTGTTAAAGCAGTGGGAAAAACCCAGAAGTTCTGTATCATGCTAAGACAGTGAGTGAACATAAGAAGTTTAGTGCATCAGCGTATGGAAATCAGAAGTTCTAAGTGCTAAAACAGTGAATGGAACATCAGAAGTTCAATGCGTTATCAGCGTATGGAAATCAGAAGTTCTAAGCGCTAAAACAGTGAATGGAAACATCAGAAGTTCAGTGTGTTTAACAGTAAGGAGAAACTCAGGAGTTCTGTATTGTGTTAAAACAGCGAGTTGAAACATCAGAAGTTCTATGCCACATTTCAGCTCTTTCCTCATATTAATCAGCACATAAGCAATTTATTCAGTTCTTAACAAATAACAAATCAAAAGGATAAAAGCACAACAGTTTATAGAAGTTCTAATCCTAATTCTGAGCCTAGCCTTAATCAAGAAGTTCTGATTCACAGTATTTTTTTCTAATTATGCAATGATATGGACAATATCAATACTATGATATTTACATATTTAATGATGTTCTGAATGAAAAGATGCAAAGTCAGAAAGACATACCTTGAATCTGGAGCGCGTGCTTGGGACTTGAACTGCTGCCTTCAGATGTTCTGGAGTCAACAAGAACAACGAAAGAGAAAATGCTAAGTTCTTTTGATTCAAAGGGAAGAACAAAGGTTTGGTTTTCTATTTGGGATTTCTGGATTTTCACGAAGGTTTCACAGCTTTCTTTTCTTTCTTTTTGACAATTCTCTCTCTCCAAAAACCAGCCCCTTGAACGTGTGATGGAGCCAATTATTTATATATGGTTTTGCTGTGGTTTTGGGGGGAAAACCAAATGGGATTTAAACCCTTTTGGTATACTGTTCCATTGCTTTTCAATCACAGTTTTTGTATGCTAATTTGGTGTAAATATAGGGTTTGAGAAAAATTCAGGCGCGGACTAGATCAGCAGCAATTTGGAGTGTTGTGGTGGCTGGTTGCAGGACTGTGCTATAGCAGTGCAGTAGGTCGTTCAAACAAGGTTTTTGGGCTTTATGATGTTCTAATCGAAGAAGACCAGAATGAAACTCGAAGGGTGATGCTCTGATTGAAGTATATGCTGACGAGTCATGTTCTGATTGAAGAACTATATTCTGAACCATGTTTGCAACTTCTGACTGCACTTGTGTGGAGGCTAGCTCAAAAGTTCTGAAGTATCATATTCTCTTAACACTTAGAAAATTTTCTAAATGTTTAGAAATTTGAATTTTTTCAAAGTAATTTCTTACTTCTGATTTTTGATGAGCCAATTTCATGTCTCAATGAAATATAATTCTTGAATCTTGATATTTGATCTAAAAGTCAAAGTTTAACTTTTCAGTGTGCTTTTGACCATTTTGCCCTAGTGAATGATTTTCTTGAAAAGTTGTAATTCAAGACTTGAAACTCGATAGAAACAAACCTGAGGGTCCAGGATGGTCCTTTGAAAAATGAGAGGGAAAATTTTGGGGCACAACAGCTGGCCCTGTTCAATCTTCTTACGCCTAAAGAGTTAGATTGGTAAATATGCCATTCGTGACTTGAAGGTGGAAGATGATTGAACACTAGAGTGCCCAGAAATTTGCACTCGATGATGTTGTGGTTGATTGTGATATCGGGAATAGGCTTACAGATGCCATTTGGAAGGCGATGGAGAATCGTCTGAGATGGGCTTAAAGATATCATCCAGAAAAGATCGGTTGTATAAGAGATTCCTTGGCGAGAATTCCCGTACCTGCGGTTGAGGAGGACTTCGCCGGGGAATTTTGGTTTATGTCCTAGGAATTAGAGTCTAGGAGCTTTGGTTATCCATTATTCTACTGGGGAATTAACTCTTGATTGAGGAGGTGAAAATAGAATGCATATCTGGTTAGGGTCCAGGCTGTACAACGACTTACTGGGGAAATGTGAAATCGACCGTATCTGGTCGGCTCCAGGCCTTACAGTGTTGTAAACTATTGTCTGGAGATAAGGGAGAAGGAACCTGGATAGTAGGGTTACTTCGAAATGAAATCCTGGATAGTAGGGCTATGAGAAGGAACCTGGGCAGTGGGGTTACTTCGAGATGAAAGCTTGGATAGTAAGGCTATGAGAAGGAACCTGGATAGTGGGGTTACTTCAAGATGAAAGCCTGGATAGTAGGGCTAAGAGAAGGAACTTGGATAGTAGGGTTACTTCGAGATGAAAGCCTGGATAGTAGGGCTATGAGAAGGAACCTGGATAGTAGGGTTACTTCGAGATGAAAGCCTGGGTAGTAAGGCTATGAGAAGGAACCTGGATAGTAGGGTTACTTCAATATGAAAGCCTGGATAGTAGGGCTATGAGAAGGAACCTAGATAGTGGGGTTACTTCAAGATGAAAGCCTGGATAGTAGGGCTAAGAGAAGGAACCTGGATAATAGGGTTACTTCGAGATGAAAGCCTGGATAATAGGGCTATGAGAAGGAACCTGGATAGTAGGGTTACTTCGAGATGAAAGCTTGGATAGTAGGGCTATGAGAAGGAACCTGGATAGTAGGGTTACTTCGAGATGAAAGCCTGGATAGTAGGGCTATAAGAAGGAATCTGGATAGTAGGGTTACTTCGGGATAAAAGCCTGGATAGTAGGGCTTATAGGAAGGAACATGGGTAGTAGGGTTACTTTGAAATGAAAGCCTAGATAGTAAGGCTATGAGAAGGAACCCGGATAGTAGGGTTACTTCAAAATGAAAGCTTGGATAATAGGGCTTATGGGAAGGAACCTGGGTAGTAGGGTTACTTTGAAATGATAGCCTGGATAGTAGGGCTTGTGGGAAGGAACCTGGGTAGTAGGGTTACTTTGAAATGAAAGCCTGGATAGTAGGGCTTGTGGGAAGGAACCTGGGTAGTAGGGTTACTTCGAGATGAAAGCCTGAATAGTAAGGCTTATGGGAAGGAACCTGGGTAGTAGGGTTACTTTGAAATGAAAGCCTGGATAGTAGGGCTTGTGAGAAGGAACCTGGGTAGTAGGGTTACTTTGAAATGAAATCCTGGATAGTAGGGCTTGTGGGAAGGAACCTGGGTAGTAGGGTTACTTCGAGATGAAAGCCTGGATAATAGGGCTTATGGGAAGGAACATGGGTCGTAGGGTTACCTCACTTGATCATGCAGATTAGTTGACTCGTTTAGTTTTGGGAACTGATTTTTTTTCATTAGCTGTCTGTAGATATGACATGCATAACTTCTGGAATCATTGGTGATAACTGTCTTTCCTGAAAAGATAACAGGGTTAATTATATGTGATGCATGAAATGCATTGTGAGATGATGTTCTCAAAATAAATGAGATTATGCTATATGTACGCGCTTGTCATGATGTATGAGCATGAGATGTTAGTTGTGACATATCCGAGCCTGGGAAAATAAATCCCTGACCGTTGCTGGAGAGTATAGCATTTCTGACTGTTGTAGAGAAATGTGGTTCTTCTACTTCCGTTGGGGATGGTGAACAAAAATGACTATGCTGGAGATTTGCTCTTTGTTGTTTGTGAATATTCCGCCAGGGAGAGACTCTATATGAGAAGAGCTTTGTGGGGGAATGACTCTGTTGGAAGGTGGACTTCCATAGTTGAAGTAATAAGCTTTGTTGGGGATTGAGCTTTTGTATCCAGAGAAATAAACTCTGTTTGGGGAGATGAAAGTTTATGATGATTCGCTCGCGATTATGAAATTCGACTGGGGGACATAAGTGTCAGGTTTTTGGACGACCCTGGCTAGGGAGATTACTTCCCGTTTTGAGAGAACTGATATCAATGCTTTGATTACCTCTACTCTGTGGGGAATACAAATGTTACAAGGTCACATGTACTGATGAATGTGCTCCAAAGCTGTCTCTGCCCTGGTACCTGCTGGACAGAGTAACTGTTGGGTTTGACATTTTTAGTTCTTGTCCCTGTTTCTTAAGTTATGAGTAATTGTCTTTTTTTTCCTATGCAAATATTTGTGAACAACAATCATATTCAAGTGCATATGTCAAGAATAAATTATTGGACGTTCTTGCAAAAACAAAACAGAAAAAGAAAAACAAATAGTTTTGTAAAAATGACTTGTATTAATTTTTGAAGTTGGCCTATAACATGCATTTCTGTACAAGGAAGCTGACGCTCTAGTAAGAGAACACCGCCGTAAAAATGGCAGCTATACAGTATTGTGTACAACGAAAAGAAAACAGCTATGTGCAACAATCTCATTGAGTTTCAAATATGCTATTGCCGCTATGCCTTTGAGCATTTCATCACTTTGCTTCTTGTCCGAAGCTAATTAGATTGATTGATTCCGTTTAAATTTGATATTTGATACTGAAGTTTAGTCGCAAGGAGATCCTATGGGACATAGTGATACGCTTTTCATCCCTAACTTTTTCCTGGACCGCCCATTCGGGTTTTCAGTCCACCGGGATACCCTTTTTTTCCCAAGCCGCCTTTTCAGGTTTTCGACTTGCCAGGTGTACATAATTTTTCATTTTCATCCCTTATTTTTGCCCGAACCCTTTTGGTTCACTGGGAAGCCCTTATTTTTGCCTAGGCTAGTCAACCTAGCGGGTCTCTTATCATGCATAGTATCTTTTCACTATGTCCGCATTGACAGGGTGAGGAAGGTCGTCACCGTCCATGATGGTCAGAATCATGGCTCCACCCGAGAAAATGTTTTTAATCACAAATGGCCCTTCGTATGTGGGAGTCCATTTGCCCCTGGGGTCACCTTGCGGCAGTATGATGCGCTTGATCACTAGATACCCGACTTGATACTCTTGGCGTCTGACTTTTTTGTTGAAAGCCTTGATCATCCGTTTTTGATACATTTGACTATGATAGACAACAGTGAGTCGCTTTTCATCGATCAAATTCAGTTGATCAAGTCGAGTCTGGATCCAGTCGTCTTTGTTTAAACCTGCATCTTTCATAATCCTTAAAGAAGGAATCTGGACCTCAATGGGTAGGACTGCCTCCATGCCGTATACGAGAGAGTAGGGTGTTTCCCCTGTCGATGTTTGTGCTGAGGTATGGTACCCATGCAGAGTGAATGATAGCATCTCATGCCAGTCTTTGTATGTCACCGTCATCTTCTGTATAATCTCCTTGATGTTCTTGTTAGCCGCTTCAACAACGCCATTCATCTTCGGACGGTAGGGAGAAGAGTTATGATGTTGTATCTTGAATTGCTTACAAAGCTCGGTGATCACCGTGTTATTGAGGAAGAATTTTGCAGCAAACCTTTTCAGAAACTTCTTATTGTTGACAGATGCCCCTTTGGAATAATCTTAGGCCTCGAGATACCTTTTCACTTCGTGAAACCAGGGTTTGTCTGCTACCTCTTTAGTATCAATCTCGCAGCAGTGTGCTGGTTCATCCAACCTTTCAATGGTGATTCGAGGAGCTTCATTGTCCCACCGGACTTTGAACATAGAAGACATGGTGGCTAGTGCGTCCGCTAACTGATTCTCCTCTCGTGGGAAATGTTCAAAGGTTACCTCCTCAAAGTATGGGAGCAACGTCAATACATGCTATTTGTATGGGATGAGGTTCGGATGCTTCGTATCCCATTCGCCTTTGATCCGACTTATCACCAAGGCTGAATCCCCGGAGACATTTAAGAACTTGATCATGAGGTTAATAGCGACTTTGAGACCCATTATGCAGGCTTCATACTCTGCCATATTATTAGTGCAGTTGAAACATAGTCGGGCAGTGAAAGGAGTATTACCGCCCCCAGGAGATATGATTACGGCACCAATGCCATTACCGAGTGCATTCGAAGCTCCATCAAAAACCATGGTCCATTGGGATCCTTCCTCAGGTCCTTCATCTGGTCCAGGTTCTTCGTAGTCAGTCACTAGCATGATATTCTCATCCGGGAACTCAAAATTTATGGACTGGTAGTCATCCACGGCCTGATGAGCCAAATGATCAGCCAATACACTTCCCTTGATTGCTTTCTGGGTTGTATATTGTATATCGTATTCAGTTAAGATCATCTTCCATCTCGCTATTCTTCCGGAGAGAGCGGGCTTCTCGAAGATGTATTTGATTGGATCCATCTTAGATATCAACAGAGTAGCGTGGGTCAGCATGTACTGTCTTAGTCGGCGAGTAGGCCATGCCAAAGCGCAACAAGTTTTCTCGAGCAGTGAGTATCATGTCTCACAGTCGGTAAACTTTTTGCTAAGGTAGTATATTGCATGCTCTTTTCGATCAGACTCGTCATGTTGCCCCAGCACATACCCCATTGAATTGTCTAGCACTGTTAAGTATAATATCAAAGGCCTTCCTTCAACCGGAGGCATTAGAATTGGTGGTTCCTAAAGGTATTCCTTGATTCTTTCGAAAGCAATCTAGAATTCGTCATTCCACTTTAACACTTGATCTTTCTTCAGAAGCTTGAAGATGGCCTCACAAGTAGCAGTTAGATGTGAAATGAATCTGACGATATAATTTAGGCATCCCAAAAAACCTCTAACTTCCTTCTCTGTACGGGGAGCCGACATCTCTTATATGGCCTTTATCTTTGTGGGGTCTACCTGAATACCTTTGTCATTGACAATGAAACCCAAAAGCTTACCAGACCTTACCCTGAAGTTGCACTTGTTCGGATTCAACCTCAGCTTGTATGTTTTCAACCTGTCGAACAACTTTTGTAGATGATCAAGATGTTGCTCTTCGGTTTGAGACCTGGCTATCATGTCATCAACATAAACCTCAATCTCATGGTGAATCATGTCATGGAACAAAGCGACCATGGCTCGTTGATAAGTTTCCCCAGCATTCTTCAACCCAAAAGGCATCACCTTGTAATAGAAAGTTCCCCACTGTGCGATGAAGGCCATCTTGATCTGGTTATAGCCAGAGAAACCATCCATGAAGGAGAAGATTTTGTGTTGCGCGGCATTGTCAACCAGAATATCAATTTGAGGAAGCGGAAAGTCATCCTTGGGGCTTTCCCTGTTCAGGTCTCTGTAATCTACACACATCTGTACCTTACCGTCTTTCTTGGTACTGGAACGATGTTAGCAACCCACTACGGATAGGAGCTGTCAGCTAAGAACCCTGCGTTGAACTGCTTCATGACCTATACCTTGATCTTCTCTGACATTTCAGGGAGCATACGGTGGACGTTTTGTTTAACTGGAGGATAATCCTCTTTAGTTGGCAGACGGTGCACCACGATATCAGTGTCTAAACTAGGCATGTCTTCATATGACCAGGAAAAGATCTCAACGTAGTCGTGCAACATCTGTATCAGTCGTTGTTTAATCTTAGTCTCCAGATTTGTGCCGATCTTGACTTCTTTTCTTTCCATCTATGTGCCCAAGTTTATTGTCTCAACTGGCTCTTCATGAGGTTGTATAGCCCTCTCTTCCTGTTGTAATAGTCTAGCAAGTTCTCCAGGCACCTCATAATCGTCCTCACCTTCATCCTCAGCTTGGTTGATCGGATTTTCAAAGTCATAACTGGCAATAGCATGATTGTTATCAATGGGATCCAAAGTGGATATGGATCTGCAGTTTGATACTTGAGTGTGTGTAAGAGCATAGCTGTATTGATAAAGTAAAGGCGGAAAAGAAAAACAGAGAGCACAAAATTTATATGCAAAGAACGTCCAATGCTTCATTGATGATATATGAGATGACATATAATAACCCTCACAGATAGAACCACCATGCCTCGGGTAAGTCACAAGGCGAAAAAAGTTTAAATTGTTCACTACTAACTCAGAAAACAAGTAAGACAATTACTGCGGAATAAAAGAAACTAGTATAAAATCTCTGGCTGTCCAATTATTCGGTCCACCATTGGTAGTCGGGTAGACCCAACTGTCAATATCAAAGTCTTCCTTACTGTCTTCAATAGCGTTAACCCCATGATTGTTGATGCGTAGGGGAGGTCCTCCAGACCGAGCGTGTCGAACCGCTCTTTGAGCCCCTGAAGTAAAGCCCAAACCAAATTTTCCAGTTTTGTGAATAAACTCAGGAAGTTGTCCCCAATTGGTACTCCTACCTTCTTCAACTACTGCTCTGGCGTCCTTGAGAGAAGCCATCTTCAGGGGAGATTTGGTGCTGGTGGTAGTTTCGGTTGACGCTAAAATCTGGGGAACCTCTTCAAAGTTCTGACAAGGAGTATCTATGAATTCTCCGTCCATCTCTACATACCTGAAGGAGTTCAGGTGACTCACCATATACTCCTCTTCGCCATGCACATTGACTATCTTCCCCTTTACCGGATATTTCAGCATTTGGTGCAGTGTAGAAGTAACAGCCCCAACTTCATGGATCAAAGGATGACCCAACAAATAGGAGTATGATGGCCTGATGTCCATCGCATAGAAGGTAGACTCAAAGGTCTGAGAGCCTACCTTGACAAGGATGTCCACCTCCCCATGCACCATTCTCTTCGACCCGTCAAAAGCCCTTACCACAATGTTACTAGGCTTCAAGGTCAAGCCCTCACAATCCAGCCGATCAAGAGCCTTCTTAGGCAGAACATTCAGCAAAGATCCAGTGTCTACCAGAACGTGAGCCATAGTGGTGCCCCTGCATTCGATCGAGAAGTGCAAAGCATTGTTATGCTTCCTTCCTTTTGGTGTCAAGTCGGCATCTGAAAAACCCAACCCATTGTCAGTTGTCAAGCTGGCTACACAGTCTTTGAATTGATCGGTTGAGGTTTCTTGCGGAACATGTGCAGTCTTGAGGAATGCAATCAAAGCCTTCGCATGGGCCTCATAACATAACAGTAAAGACAACATCGATATCTTCGAAGGGGTCTGCCCCAGCTGCTCGACCACATTGTAGTCGCTCTTTTTAATTATTTTTAATATTTCCTTTATCTCTTGCTTAGAGGTTTCTACGACAATCTTTCTAGGTGCCTTCATCCGGGCAGACTCACCTATAGCTTCTTTGCCTCGAGTCCCAGATGACTCGACGACAGAAGTAACAATTGGAGTAAGAACAGGAGTAGTAGTTGGAGTTCAGTAGGAATAGCAGGTGAAATAACAACAGGCTTAGTGACAGTCTTCGGGGAGATCTCAGGAGAGAAAACCCTTCCACTTCTAGTAATCTTTCTGGTCCCGACAATGTTACCGACATTGGGATCAGATTCTTCGGTCTTCAAGTCTTGTTTAACACCATGATAGTAAACATTGGCGCCATAATGCCAAGGGACAACTTTGTCTGAGGCGTACGGGACAGGACCAAGACAAGTGATTATTAACGGAGCGATTCTCGTAGCAGGTGTAATCCTAACAGGTCTTCTCGAGGAGGCCTTGGAAGGACTGGTGGAAATGGTTATAATAGCAATTTCTTCACACGAAACAGTTGGAATCAAAGCTTTTCGAACAAAATTTCTCTACTGTCCATCAGGCGTTGGACACCTGTTTTCAGCAAATAGCAACCAGAAGGCAAGGATGAACATATGTGGAAACCTTCACCACAACATAGAAATAAACCGGCCAAGAACAAATTCTTCTTAACAGTCATAAGAGGAGTAGAAACTTCATCAACTGAGGTCACGAACAGATCGGTATCAACAATGTTAACTCCATGGTTGTGTTTAGGCATGAGAGCAGTTATGATGTTGGGTTTCTCTGGAGCGTCGAACTCAATCTCCTTGGCTTCAATCAAATCTTGTACTTTGTTTCTTAGAGCCCAACAGTCATTTGTATCATGACCAGGACTCTTAGAATGATAGGCGCACTGAGCGTTCAGATTGTATCGAGAAGAGGAGGTATTAGGATTCTTGGGAGCCTCTTTTAAAGTTTCCAAGTTAGATATCAACAGATGGGGTAGAACCTCTGTCAATGTCATGTTAATCCGGGTGAACTGCCTTTGTGGTCTTTCTACCCTTTGCAGATTGTCTCATTGTAGGGCATCCACAGGCCTAGGTATTATTATAGCACTTACCGTCCCAAGAAACATGTCAACCAACTCCCTGTCAAATAAAGGGGGTTGAACTCTCCCAGCCAAGTCTCTCCACTTATGTGCGTAGTCCTTAAAGCCTTCACCTGCACCCATGGATATACTCTGGAGTTGAGTGCGAGTAGGGGCCAGGTCGGCATTGTATTGATACTGCTTGTAAAAAGAAGCAGCCAAATCCTCCCAGTTTCGGACATTGGTTCCCTCCAATTGGCAGAACCATTCAAGTTGAGTCCCTGACAGGCTGTCTTGAAAAAAGTGAACCCATAATTTTCTATCAGCGGTGTGGGGCTGGATCTTCCTTACATAGGAACGGAGATGGAGCTTTGGGCAAGACACCCCATCATACTTTGCGAAAACTGGAGCCTTAAATTTCTGCAGGATGACCACTCCCGACACCAATCCTAGTTCTTCGAAGTCCAACCCAGGTATTCTCTGAACTTCCGTAGCGCTCAGCCGATCCTCTAACTGCTTGTATCTATCCTCAATGGGAGGATATTGCTCATCATTATAGTCGGTATCATTGTCAGAAACTTCAGGATTGGGGTCCTCTTCCCTTGTCTGCCTCTCTTGATTATCCCCTTCTTTGGACGAGGAGGTCAGATCGACTGATTGCTTTAAAGGCCCCCTGAATCTTCTGCCCATATTAAGGATACCAGCGGGTTTCTTCTTCTTTTTCTTCTTCTTCTTCTCTTTCAGGATGAGGGCCTTCAGATCCTCCTGCCCTTTTGCCAGAGTTATGAACATCTGTTGAAATTGGGCATTTTGTGCCTGAAGATCTTTGATGCTTTGTTCAGAAGACATTTTTGCTGAAATAAACAGCGAAGGAGATGAGAAACCCGTAATGGTACATGCTTATGTAATGTTATGGATGATATGCGTATGCAATTATTTCAAGGAATTTAGGGATTCAAATCTGCTTTAGACAAAAAGGAAACGTACGTCATTTTAATAGATCAAAGCTTGAGTACATCATGCCTCTTCAGGCTTACAAAGAAATACAAAAACTTTAAGATAAAAAGTTTGTGCGCATCCTCTTTGGTGCGATGTGGGCATTTAGAGCATGCTCCTCATGAAGTTGCTTAGTGAGTTCCAAAACCTTCTTCTCGCTGGCATAGAATTGGGCCTCGAAAGTGTCTCATTCCCCCTTAAGTTGTATCCAAAATCTTTGTAAGTCTTCAAGAGAGGTGGGCATGTCAGGATGCAGGATAGTGTATGGAACATCTCCTTCCACAACAGACTCTATGATTACCGGGAGAATGGAGGGGTAAGGAATCATAAGACTCTGAGCATGAGTTTGTACCCATTTGAGGTAAGGCTCAAGAGGGATGGAATTTTTGTGCCCCAATGTCTTACTATCTACCTTGTTCAACATCCTCCATGCTCGGATAAAACTCTGGCGAAGACCTTGATTGTCACTTTCGTAGTTGAATACCAAACCTTAAATGAGCATCTCATGTGGGCCATCCCTTCGGGCATAACAAAATTGTCTTAAGGCTAAGCATGGGTTATAGGTGATACCCCCTTAATTCCAAGTAAAGGGACATTAGGAAATTCTCCACAACGATCGACAATAGTAACATTCTCTATGGACCGGGAACACTAATGGATGTCTGAATGCTTGAGTGTCATCAACCTATGTGATCACCTTGAACCTTGCTCTTTCTTCAATACAGATTGGGGAAGATGCGAAATAAACCATCTTTCCAAGAGAGGAGTGCAACACATGAGGATACCTCTTTTCCTCATAGTGCGAGTGTGAAAGGAATGTAGGATGTCCCCTAGCAAAGTAGGCACCAGGTTGCGGGATATGAAGATTTTAACGGTGTTCACATCTATGAGTTGGTCAGGATTTGGAAACAAAACCATCCCATAGACGAGGAGAGCCATAATTTCCTCAAAAGCTTGCAGATGCAAAGAATTCCAACAGTTTTGGGCTTTCTTAAACAAGAACTTTTCCAGGAAACCCTTGACACCACTCCTTGTTTCCCAATTAGTTGTGACATCGGATGATTGCAAGTGTAGAGCTTGAGCAATCTCTTCTGGCTTTGGGTCTCTTTCCGTACCATTGAAAGGTAGTTGATTGAGAATGGGAATCCTCAAGAGTTGGGAGAATTCTTCCAAAGTTGGCACAAGTTGATAATCAGGAAATGTGAAGCAATGGTGTGAAGGATCAAAGAACTGGAAGAGAACCTTCATCATGTCTTCATCAGTGTTGGAGGTGACCAGGTTGAGTAGGCGACCATGTCTCTCGGTGAATGGAGAGTTTTCAGGAATCCTTGAAGCTAGCTCCTTAAGTTGAGGAGGGATCCTTACAAGGTTGACCTGAATAGTTTCCTACGAAGAGAATCCATGTCCTACAAAATAGAAACAAAGATAAATCTCAGAACTCCTTGAAATGGTTAGTGAGTATGAGTATGATGTTATGATGTTCATGATGTTATGTACAGGTTTATATACACAAACAAAGCAAACAAGTCCTTAGGTTTAGGCTTGCATGGAGTCTCATAGGTAAGTACCCTCTTGAGGTTTAGTTGGCTCAAACTTGTCCTAGTAGTAGTAACCGGGTTCTAAGGAGCTCAATATCACTGGTTTGTTTTCTAGGGAATTATTTCAGCACGAGCCTCTTTAATGGAGACCGAAATATCGTAAAAAACCAAACCTCAATGAGTGTAGTATCGAGTATCTACTAACTTCGGACTGCACCAAAGCCGGTCATCTCACTACGTCCTAATGGCCAAGTTGGTCAAGTAAAGGTTCTAAAAGTTCATTAGTGCTTCATGACATCACTCAGCGGCCCTGTATTCTCCTTGACTACTCAAGGGCTACCGGTATCCACAAATATGTCGCACTAACATAGCTATTGCTTAGACCGTGTCGGTATACCCCGCACAGTTTCCACAACGTATTGCTACTTACCTATAAGGTATCCCAAATCCGGGTAGAGGATTCAATCCCAAACAAAGAACTATAATGTAAAGCATACAAGTCAAATAATTAAATCAAGTAAATGTGATCTAACCCTAAGGTAACCCCACTTTTAAATTAATCCCCAGCAGAGTCGCCAGTTATGTGATACGGTGGGAGAACTGACTTAGGTCGTTTGCGTTTGTATTCGCAAATGTTGCGGTTAGCAAGAGTCGCCGCCGACTTTTCCTTTATCCAAAAGGAAAGGTGAAAAATCATATGAAAGACCTTTAGAGATGTTTTCTTGAGTTCAGGGGGTAGATTATGAAAAGGGAAGGTGTTAGCGCCCCTTTCATCCATGGTTTTCCATGGGCTCTTAGTTGCTTGCAAGATCACTTGCTTTATTTGAAGGTTATGCTTTTGTATTGTGAGTTTTGAAAGTATTTTGAAAACGTCTTTGTAATAGTTCTCGTCTCTATAAGAACGCGTACAAAGTATTGTCTTTTGAAATTTTTTTAAAATGAGAGTGTTGGTGCATAAAATGTTTTTGTTGTGAGCAAGCGAGCAACTAGGAGCGAATCTACCTACTCAAAAGGTATTTAGATGTTCTTTTTCCTCCTCCTTTAGATGTTGCTATCTTACCCTTGATTTGTTAAGAAGCCCCATCGTCGGATATGAAGGGACGGGCGTGGGTCATCGTATAGTCATAGAAGGCAACCTATGGGATGTTTTAGCAATTTTGTTTAGAGACTAGATCATTTACCAAAGGCAACATCGAGGGTTGTCGAGGGACTACGATCTTTTATCGAGGGTCTTTGCTAAAACGCCCATATTCGAGGGACATGACTATTTTCCGAAAGGAAACAAAGCGAGATTACCCTAAGGGTGCATGCGTGAAAAGTGTGTTTGATTATATACATTGAGTCTTCGATTAGGGTTGTCTACTTGTCGATTTCATGTCTTGCCATACACACCCTAATTACTAACAATATATGAAAGCAATAAAAGTGCGGAAAATAAAGATTCTACGCTATTACAATCATTAGGGGTATGGGGGTGTACAAATTTACAAATGTGGGGCTGCAAGAAAATAAATCTTAATTATCTATTACAACCATATTGAAATAATAATGCAAGAAAGAAAAATGACTTTGTTTAGAAATATTTTTTTGTCTTAATGATTTAAGAAAAAGAAATGAATTAGCTAGTAAAAATAAAATATTTTTATGTCTTTTTATATTGATGAAAAGAGTATTAATATTGAAAATGATAAAAAGGAAAATAAATGACATATAGAATCAGCGTGCTGCTGTAAGAAAAACAGAAGGGATCAGAAGTTCTGATGCCAGGAGTGCTGTGACTCAGAAAGAAACGTCAGCGGGCATCAGAAGTTATGGATTGATACACTCTGAGGTCCTATAAGAAACGTTAGAGGGAAAACACAGAAGTTATGGGTTGCTACGTGCTGAAGTTCTGAATGTGAGAGCAGTGAGAAAATATTGGAAGCTCTATACGTGTTAAAGCAGTGGGGAAAACCCAGAAGTTCTGTATCGTGCTAAGACAGTGAGTGAACATCAGAAGTTCAGTGCGTTATCAGCGTATGGAAATCAGAGGTTCTAAGTGCTAAAACAGTGAATGGAACATCAGAAGTTCAGTGCGTTATCAGCGTATGGAAATCAGAAGTTCTAAGCGCTAAAACAATGAATGGAAACATCAAAAGTTCAGTGTGTTTAATAGTAAGGAGAAACTCAGGAGTTCTATATTATGTTGAAATAGTGAGTTGAAACATCAGAAGTTCTATGCCACATTTCAGCTCTTTCCTCATATTAATTAGTACATCAGCAATTTATTCAGTTCTTAACAAACAACAAATCAAAAGGATAAAAGCACAACAGTTTATAGAAATTCTAATCCTAATTCTGAGCCTAGCCTTAATCAAGAAGTTCTGATTCACAGTATTTTTTTTAATTATGCAATGATATGGACAACATCAATACTATGATATTTACATATTTAATGATATTCTAAATGAAAAGATGCAAAGTCAGAAAGACATACCTTGAATCTGGAGCGCGTGCTTGAGACTTGAACTGTTGCCTTCAGATGTTCTGGAGTCAACAAGAACAACGGAAGCGAAAATGCTAAGTTCTTTTGATTCAAAGGGAAGAACAAAGGTTTGGTTTTCTGTTTGGGATTTCTGGATTTCACGAAGGTTTCACAACTTTCTTTTTGCTCTTTTCGAAAATTCTCTCTCTCCAAAAACCAGCCCCTTGAACGTGTGATGGAGCCAATTATTTATATATGGTTTTGTTGTGGTTTTGAGGGGAAAACAAATGGGATATAAACCCTTCTGGTATACTGTTCCATTTCTTTTTAATCACAGTTTTTGTATGCTAATTTTGTGTAAATATATGGTTTGAGAAAAATGCAGGCGTGGACTAGATGAGCAGCAATTTGGAGTGTTGTGGCAGCTGGTTGCAGGACTGTGCTATAGTAGTGCAGTAGGTCGTTCAAACAAGGTTTTGGGGCTTTATGATGTTCTGATCGAAGAAGACCATAATGAAACTCGAAGGGTGATGCTCTGATCGAAGTATATGCTGACGAGTCATGTTCTGATTGAAGAACTATGTTCTGAACCATGTTTGCAACTTCTGACTGCACTTGCATGGAGGCTAGCTCAGAAGTTCTGAAGTATCATATTCTCTTAACACTTAGAAAATTTTCTAAATGTTTAGAAATTTGACTTTTTTCAAAGTAATTTCTGACTTCTGATTTTTGATGAGCCAATTTCATGTCTCGATGAAATATAATTCTTGAATCTTGATATTTGATCTAAAAGTCAAAGTTTGACTTTTCAGTGTGCTTTTGACCATTTTGCCCTTGTGAATGATTTTTCTTGAAAAGTTGTAATTCAAGACTTGAAACTCGATAGAAGCAAACCTGAGGGTCCAGGACGGTCCTTTGAGAAATGAGAGGGCAAATTTTGGGGTACAACACATACATAGCATATCAAGTTGGAGCTGATGCTCGGTAAGTTGGCCTGGATTGGCAAATTAAGTTGAAGGCTTATGCCTTATTGACACCTCTATTAATTGGTAGATTTTAAGTTGGGAGTTCTACTCCAATGGTACCACATGCATGTGCATTGTAACGTGTCGCATTCTGTGTTGCATATTTAAGATTTTGTGTTATTGACTTATGATGATTGATAGTGGTTGAAAGTTGTGAATGGTGATTTTATATAATCCGATCTAATATATTGTTTATCATACACTCAATTATATGGCTCGATATCTCACCCCTTTTGTTTGAATGTTTCCCTCTATTGGTAATGTGCAGGTAATCAATAAGGATAGATGTTACCTTCGTTAGTTTGAGTCGGTGTTGTCACTCTGATTCGTAGCACTCGGGAGGATGAACGCATGCTTTATTTATTGTTGGTTTTCATTATGTTGCTGAATTTTTAAGTTGTTTTCATTAAAGACTCGTTGTCTTAAAGTTATTTTTAGTTGGACAAGATGTTATGATGTTTTCAGTTGAATCTTGTGAATCCGCTGCGTAGTAATGAAAGTTGTTTTATTTTTAAAGACTAAACAAATTGTTACCGGTTCATCCGAATTTTATGTGTTATGTATCTGAACTGTAAGTGATTGAATGTCGTTGTTTCCAAGTTGAAAGTGTAACATTCCATTTGTTTGTTGGAAATTTTATAACTCTGGTTTTATATAATTCGTTGGGTAGAAATGGGGCGTTACACTAGAAACTTTGAAGGCCCAGACCGGGTCATCTTTTTGAAAAGGCCATTTTCTTTTCTGGGAAAGAGGCTTGCTTGTGTTATATAGATTTGTTGTATTTATTTCCAATAATTATTATTTTAACTTCTTTATTATTATAAATTTATTTAGGATTGACTAAACTCAACATTAGGTTTTAAAATTGTTTGTCCAGCTACGCCCTGATCAATTCTTGATCCCTAAGCAATTGTGTACAAGCCCAGAAATTAAAAGAAACACATATTAGATCAAAGACCAAATCAAATATTCAGAAAACTAAAATGAATCTCAAAATCAAATCAAATTTACAAAAAATAAAATCAAATCGAATCTCATTACAATCAAGTTACAAATAAATCCGCAGTAGAACTTCAATCTAATCTCTAATTTCTAAAACTAAAACAATTATACAAAAAATAGATTAAATCAAATCCCTAATGGATTCAATTACTAAAATTAATGACAATTACATAATAATTTCCTAATCTTTCTAAATTTATATCCTATAAATAAATCCTAAAACTAATTAAAGGAGAAAAAAGAAAAGGAAGGAACATGAAGTTGTAACAAGAAGAAGAAGAAGCAGAAGCCGCAAGCTTACGCCCAATATCCACGCCCTTCATTTGAGATATGGGTTTTAATTTCTGAAACCTTAGATTTGTTCTTCAAGCTGCGTCTCCATCCTCTCTTTCATTGACGCTACACTTTGCATCTGTGATAAAAAAAAAGAATTAGAAGACAAGATCAGAGAAATCAAAAGAGGAATCATACTAAAAGAGTCACTACAAGAGAGGTAAACACGATTGAATTTAGCTCATGGATTTGATTTTGTTGTTATGGTTGTTGTTCTATGGTTGATTTGAGTTTTTATGGAAACTTAGGGTTAGGGTTAGGTTCAGTTAGGGTTAGGGTTCTGGGAATCAGGGTTAGGGTTCTTGGTATCTAGGGTTAGGGTTCATCTGGAAAGACGGTTCTGGGTTGAAGATTGTTAGGGTTCAGGTAAAAACCCTAAGGTTGGGGTTTGATTCAAAGGTTTCACAGTGGTTTGTATGTTTGGGGATGAAGTTTTAATGAAGGTGGTGGTGCCTAAATGCAGCCGCCAATGGAAACGATTTTCGGCCGATGACGCTCTGGGCTAGAAGATTTCCGGTACAGTGGATTTCTAGAGAGAGGTCAGGGCCTCTCTCTCTAGAAATACATAAGGAGTTTGTTTGTTTGGGAGTAGAGAGAGAGAGAAGAGGAGAAAATGATGCCCAATGTTGGGCCTGAGCTTTTATATTACCCTCATTGATTATGTGCTTGCGTTTCCATGATCCTTACCGTGTGCTTTCCATCACTAACGCTTAATCTCCATCAAATGATCTCAACATGCATGCCCATCGTAACACGCGGTACCTTCCTATAAACTGGCCAAGTCCAACATCTGGACTTGGGCCCTTCACTTCCTGCATCTCCAGTCTTTACTACCCAGTTCAAATTCACACCTCCCATGTGTTTTGGGCTCAAATTCAATATCTGAATTTAGGGCCTTACTCTTCATACCCCCTAGAGTTACTAACCAAGCACAAAATACACCCCCTGGATTTTTAATTAAAATTTTATTTTTTCTTTATATTCTATTTTATTATTATAAATAACATTTTTATATTTAATATATTTACATAAATTCTAAAATTATTTTATTATTATTATTATTATAAAATTCATGTTTTTTTTACTAACTCTTTTTTATTTATTTTAAATTGCATTAAAATTCTTTTTATCATGCATTAAAAACGTATTTTCTCATATTCTTTGATATATTTTAAAACATATCTAACCAATCAAATCACTAACAATTTTCCACTAACCTAATAAACTCAAGATCATTTTCAAAAAGGATTATGAAAATACTTTTGATCTACTGTGAACTTCGTCTACAAACTCCGCTATTCACAACCCTGGTTCAAAGAGAATTCGAAATATCTTCGTAATCCATAAAAAATATAAACCAACTGCAAACTACAAATTGGGACTCTGATTCCTCATAAGAGGATACGTAGGCATACGACTAAAACCGTAGCGAGTTATCCTAATAAAAATTAAAAACCTATTCCCTAAAGATTTCAATTATAAACCCTAGTATCCTTGTGAACAAGGTAGATGAGGGGTGCCTAACACCTCCTCTTCGTCTAAAAACGAGTCAAAAACTTAGAATCTCTGACCAAATTAGGGTTATCCTTTATATTACCTTCCTAAAGATAAAAATTAAGAGTGGCAACTCGTTTTAAAACCATTTATTACAGGTGGCGACTCTACTGGGGACTCAACCGTAGGGTTTATAGGCCTTTCCTTTTGGTTTTAGGGTTTTTCTTATCTTTGGGTTTTTATACTTCTTTATTTAATTATTTACTTTTTCTTATTATATTATTTGACATCTTTATTCATCTGCTGGTGGGATTTTATTATTTCAAAAAAAAAAATATTATTTTCAAAAACCCTTAGAAAGAAGGTTCGTTTATTGGCCAAGGGGATACATCATCCTTATTAGTTTTTGTGACGACTTCACCTAGAGTAGGTGGAATTCCAAAAAAGAAAAATACATCTCAAGAGACATCCTCTTGGGAATAGGACTTTGGAACAAAACCTATGACTCTTTGTATAACCCTTAAACCAAAATCTCATGGTGAGAACCTTCATGACATAGAGACGGAAGTTTCTGTCTATAAAGAGGCTCCACTTAAGGGAGGCCCTTGTGCCTTTCCCTCTAGTCTTATCCGTGATACCTTTAAGGAAACCACCTTATAGGAAGGGTAGAGTATACGTAGGCCAAAACTAGGAGCCTACCAACTAAGGATACCTTTCATGAAATCCCATCACTAAGCCACACAATCATGCATTCATACATTTTGCATTTCACATATACATTATTCTCCATTATTTTTTTGTCTGTCTTATTCACAAGATTAAAAATATAATCAAAGGTTTTTAGTCAAGTGTCTTAAAAATGAATACCAGAGGGAAACAACTTGTCCGTATTAATGTCGTCAAACCAAATATGACGAAGATCAAGACTATCAAAGGGAAACTGTCTAAAAAAGCTTTGAAGATGTTTACCCCCCCCCCCCCCCCCCCCCCCCCCCCCCGTTATGGGGATACCCTTGAGTTGACAAAATTAGATGTACAATTGGACTCTATCTCCGCCTTAGTTCAGTTCTATGATCCTCCATTGAGGTGTTTTACCTTCAAAGACTTTTAACTAGCGCCAACTTCTGAAGAATTTGATAGAATCTTGAATTTCTCTAAGGGAAAAGCTTATGTGGGAATTGGGCAGACTATTTGACATTAAAGACTTAGCAAATGGTTTAGGGATCCCTTACTCTAAATTGTCACTTAATTACAAAAAAAAAGGTGATGTACAAGGGATTAAGAGATTCTATTTGGAAATTAAAGCTCCTTATTTTTCCGATAACAAAGAATGGGAGTCTTATGTTGATTGTTTAGGGCTACTTGTATTTTTTGTAATCTTGTTTCCGCAGACTTTAGACTATATTAAACCTGCAAATATTAGTGTATTTTGGGGCACTAAAGCTTTGAGTGCAGACCCAACTCCTTCTTTACTTGCTGATGTTTACTATGCACTTCACACTCAGTATGAAAAAGAGAGGGGTACTCTAAACTATTGCATCCCACTCTTATATTCATGGTTTATGACTCATCTCTATAAGGAAGATTACATGGTTCTGAATCTGACAAGATACGAGTGGCCTCAAAAATTAAGGTCTCTTACAGCTAATTCTATGTTGTGGTATGCAAGAAAGCCATACATTAGAGATATCATCTATAGTTGTGGAGACTTTCCGAATGTTTCGTTGATTGGATCACGTGGTTATATCAACTATAACCCTACCTTGGATCTACGACAACTAGGATACCCTTTGGAGGATAAACCCTCCGATGAACAGCTTCAACAATTAATCATTCATGACATGGGCAAAAACAACCGAGAGCCGCTCAACAAAATCATTCGAGCTTGGAGTAGGGTTAATAAAAGAAATGCCAAAAGGAAGAATTTTGTGGCAAAAGAACCTTACACTAGATGAGTTTTGGATAGGGTGCAAGTTGTTAAGTTACCATCTGACATTGATTTTGAGTACAAGCCAGACGTCCCAAACATTTTTCCTGTGTCCTTAGAAGAAATAGACAACTTGAAGAAAGCTTTAAAGCAAGCTCAAAGAGAGAAAGAAGAATCAGAGCTTAACCTCCATAACTTAGCTAAAGAGAAAAGACAAATACAACGCATACTTGAATCAAAAGATAAACAAATTCAAAAAGACCGTGATACATTTGAAAAGGATAGTCTTAAGCGGAAGCATTCGACGGAAGGGTTATTGAGTGATACTTTCTGTGATCGGTGGATCTGGAACTGACTGTTTAAAGCTGGTTTCGCGAAATGTCGCGAAAGCAAGAGTCACCATCGTCTTTTATTTTCTCCAACATGGACAGGACAAAAGCACATCAAAATTCCTTATGAGATAGTTTCTCGGTTCGGGAGGTAGATTTATAGAAAGGGAAGGTGTTAGCACCCTTTCTATCCATGGTTATCCATGGGCTCTTAGATACTTGCTCATTGTGTTTTCAAAAGTGTTTGCTTTTCAATTGTGAGTGGGTTTGAAAAAGTTTCGTTTAAAGATTTCAGATCGACTCTTGTATCAGTCCTCAAGAGTGTTTGAAAAATTATTTTGAAAGCTTTTTTGAAAGTGTCGATGTGAAAAGAGTTTTGATTTGTTTTTTAGAGCAAGTATCTATGAGTCATCTACCTACCCTAAGGAATTAGGCTGTGTAAATGTCCTTAAGGTAGTGCCATCCCACCATTGAGAGGTAGGTAGCACCACCGTTGGAGGTGTTCGGGTCAATTCGTTTGTAGGGACAGTGTGGTCACCAGAGCAACAGTAGGACACCTTAGAAGCTACCCTTATGCCATTGATCCTTTTTAATTCTGAGGCAACCGTTTCGAGGCAACTGGATCATGTCATGGACATAAGGACTTACTAAAACGTCCTATACTCGACGACCACGTTTCGAAGACAAGGCAACAGTGAGGCGTACCCTAAGAGTGGTGTGTGAATTTGTGTGTTATTTTCAGTTTAGCATTTATCTTGTACATGTATCATGATGATCTACGCATTGTTTTTAATTAGTCATTCATTCTTTCATGCAAGTTAGCAGTTTAAAAGTGCGGAAATTAAAGTGCGGAAAGTAAAATTCTACGCTATTACAAGGCGCGGGTCTATACATCGCCAAATCAACAAAGACCCGTTTTGAATAAAAAATGCGGAAAGTAAATAAATTCCTAATAACTATTACAAGGCTTGAGCAATTACATAATATTCACAAAGGAAAATAAAATAACATGCGAAACGAAATAAAAATTGAACGTTCGAGGGCGTTGGACCCTTTTGAAATTAAATTGAATGAAAGGTTAATGAATTATTTAATTAAAAGAAAAGAAATGTTTTTTATGTTTTTGGTATTTAATGGAATAAGAAAATTAAAATTAAAATTAAAAGAAACTCTAATTCTAAGTTATTTTTAATTATTAAAGAAAAATATTAAAGTTTAACCTAATTTACTAAAATATTTATGTATATGTTTATTTACAAAATAAATTAGTAATTAATAATAATAATAATAAGAAAAAGTTATTTATTAAGAAAAATGATAAAAAGTTAAAAACCCTAATTTCTACATATTTTAATTTGTTAAGAAAAATATTAAAGTTTTGAAACCTAGATTAATCTAATTAATTGTTTAAAGTTTATTTACAAAAATAATGGTGAAATTAATATTAATAACAATAAACATTTTTTTTGATTTTTCTGTATTTTATTTTTATTATGAAAATTATTTGATGGAATTAAAAGAAATAATTAAAACATTAAAAGAATTAAAATAAAATCAAATAGAAATCAAAAACAATGCAAACCATGAGGGGTATTCAGACCCAAAGGGAGGTTTTTTGGAAGCAATTTGGCCCATTAGACAAAAAGCCTTGTTTGACTTTCTGGCATCACGTGCGTGTTCATTGACTCCTGAGTACCGTGGTCTGCATTCTTTGGCCATTGGATTGGGTTTCATGGCCATTTGTGTTCTGGCTGTTGGCCATTTGTGTTCTGGCCGTTGGCCATTTGTGTTCTGGCCTCAACGTTCCTTAATCTTCTCAGGATGTCTGTCTCGCCATGCATTGGTGTCATGCATAAGTTGTTCTTTTTGGCCATTTGGCTTTTGGCTTTTGGCCATTTGTGTTTTGGCCTCAACGTTCCTTAATGAACCTGCATGGGGATCCTGTCTAAATCTGCAGTGTTGAATCTCATGAACACATTAGATAAAATCATAAAATGCAAATAAAGCCAATATATGAAGAAATTTAATGTTTAGGCACAATATGGCATGTACGAATGATTATACCCTTTTGATCATAGAGATCAAATCAATCTTACCCTTACTAGAAAATTAGTAACGTGAATGCTTTTATGCCTTTTGGATCATGGAGATCAAGCCAGTCTTACCCTTACTGAAGAAGTAGTGAGGTGTTGGTTTGTAATTGTGATGACTTGTTTGTAGTGAGAGAGGGATTTGTAATAAGGATTTCAAGGTTTTAGGGTTCTTGAAAGAATTTGATATTTTAACAGTGTTGTGCCAAGGTTTTTTCTCTCTTTTTTCTCCTCCCTCCTCTTTTCTCCTCCCTGGTTTGTGTGAAAAGAAAGTGATTATATAATGGAAATTAGGGTAAAGAAAATGGGCTTTGAATGTGCAATTGGGCCTCCAATGTTTACTTGAGTTCGTCACTTTCCAGGCTAAATCGCAGGGACTTAAGTGCAATTTTTGAAGTTGAAATGTGAAAACAAAATGTAGCCGACGTCAAGAACTAACTCCTGTCCGAAAATCGGCTCAATCGGATAAACGGTGAATTAGTTATGAATTTTTGAAGTTTCAGCTCAGACAAACTTATTTTGGGCTCTAGTGTCGACTCTGACACGTTCTTCAATAAAAAACTGGTATTGATCGGTGCATAATTTGGTCTCGACTTTTGAAGCAAAGTTGTAGATCTATGAGTCAGTGACCTTATGTAAAAATATGAGTCCAATCCGATAAAAATTGACCGAGTTATGAATTTTCAAAGTTTCGGCCCAGATGAAATAATATTCAGCATTCAGGATTTTCGGCGTGTCACACACTCTAAGCAAAAAATGAAGGCCTTTTGAACACCGTTCGAACTCGATACCTCCTGTGAGAATGTAGCCAACTTAATTTGTGAAATTTTGGCGCCAGAACCAGCTCGATACGATGAAAATCGACCAAGTTATGATTTTCTGAACATGACGCAAATAAACTTCTGTCACAAATTTTCTGTATGAAAATACTTGATAAATCCACATTTTTGAAGACCTTCTGATTGGAATTGGCTTCCATCCGTGAGAGATGAAAATGTAGATAATGTCAAGACGGAATTTTGGCCACCGGAACAGGTTCAAAACGAGTCACGATCTTCAAGTTATAAATTTTTTAGCGCGTAAAAACTGCATTTTCAACACACTTTTTCACTATATTTCTTCGAGAAAACTCACACATTCGGATACCTTCTTTAAAGAATTGACTCTTGAGCCGAACCTGAATTTGAGAATACGTTATCAGAGATATCTTGGCGAAAGAATACCTGAATATGACGCGCCGGGTTGGACTTGTGAATTTTTCTTGAAATATGGGAGGGCAAATTTTGGGGTACAACAGTTGCCCCTATTCAATCTTCTTAGACCTGAGGATGTAGATTGGCTGGCGTGCCTTTCGTAATCTGAAGGTGGAAGATGATTGAACACTAGAGTGCCCAGAAATTTGCACTCACATAGTAGAATGTCAGCAGTGTGATGCAGGGAATGGGCTTACAGATGCCATTTGGAGACTGTAGGTATGTGGAGATGGGCTTATAGATGCCATCTGGAAGTATGATAGTACCTTGTAGGGATTGGGCTTATAGACGCCACCTAGGTGTCGATCGCGTAAGAGATTCCTTAGCGAGAACTTGCGTACCTGAGAAAGAAAAATAATTATCTGGCCTGTTACAGGAGTTGATCTTCAAACTCTTTACGTAGATGTGCCCTGGCTGGATACAGGAATCGAATCTTTAAACTCTTCAGACGTGCCCTGGCAAGATACAGGAATCGAGTCTGGTAATGTTAGTCGTCAACAGATACACCCTGGCGAGATACAGGAATCGGATCTTCGAACTCTTCAGACGTGCCCTGGCCGGATACAGGAATCGAGTCTGGAATTCAGAAAGGTTGGTGAGTTGTCTCTACTGACAGGTTATTTCCATGGACGGGTGGTCTTTAACGACGGGTGTCTATAACGACGAGTGTCTATAACAACGAGTGTCTATGACGACGAGTGTCTATAACGACGAGTGTCTATAACGACGAGTGTCTATAACGACGAGTGTCTATAACGACGAGTGTCTATGACGACGAGTGTCTATGACGACGAGTGTCTATGACGACGAGTGTCTATAACGACGAGTGTCTATGACGACGAGTGTCTATGACGACGAGTGTCTATGACGACGAGTGTCTATGACGACGAGTGTCTATAACGACGAGTGTCTATAACGACGAGTGTCTATGACGACGAGTGTCTATAACGATGAGTGTCTATGACGACGAGTGTCTATGACGACGAGTGTCTATAACGACGAGTGTCTATGACGACGAGTGTCTATGACGACGAGTGTCTATAACGACGAGTGTCTATAACGACGAGTGTCTATGACGACGGGTGTCTATAACGACGGGTGTCTATAACGACGAGTGTCTATAACGACGAGTGTCTATAACGACGAGTGTCTATAACGACGAGTGTCTATAACGACGAGTGTCTATAACGACGAGTGTCTATAACGACGAGTTGTATCAGAGAAATCTTTAGGCATTGATTTAACTGGATTTGTATTCTTTGACTGGGTTGGTCTCTTTTGACTATATTCGTCTACATAGCTGATCTTTTAACTGTATCCTTCCTGAAAGGTAAAGGTCAGTCATATGCAATGCATGATATGGATCAAGCAATAATATTTTTCAACACATGAGATTGTATGATATGATGCGTATATGCATGTATCATGATGTATAACAATGTGATGTTTATGAATGTATCTGCGTCTAGGAAAATAGATCCTTGACGGATGCCGGGAAGTCAAATCCTGGGCTGATGTTGAAGAGTGAGATTCTTCGTTTCCGTTGGGGATGATGATTGCAAGAATACCGGTCGGAGAAGATAACTCTGTTGGGGAATAAACTTGGCGAAGAGATTACTCTGCGGGGAATTACTCTGTGGGAAGAGATAGTTCGCTGAGATTTGATGATAACTCCGCTGGGGATTTCGTTGTTGTGCTCTGTTGGAAATGAAGGTATCTTGGTCGCATTCTTCAGCTGAACTTACCTTGGCACTTCGGTGGACAGGGCAACCGGATTATTTAGACAACTCATTATTGCCCCCGTTTTTTGCGGGAGAAGGTATCTGTGGAGGTGCTTGATGACTGCCGGTTTGACAAATCTTCTTCTGGTAGGCAAGTGACGAGATGCCGGGACATAGTCGTACGCTGTGATCCTTAATTTTTGCCTGGACCGCCCTTTCGGGTTTTCAGTCCACCGGGATACCCATTTTTGCCCAAGCCGCCTTTTCAGGTTTTCGACTTGCCGGGTATACAGATTTCTTTCATTTCATCCCTTATTTTTGCCCGAACCCTTTTGGTTCGTCGGAAGCCCTTATTTTTGCCTAGGTGTGTCAACCTAGCGGGTCTTTGATTTTGCGTAGTATTTTTTCGACTATGTCCATGCTCTCAGGATGTAGGGAGGTGCCCCTGTCAGTAGTGTAGTGTTGCCATACTACCAGAAGATCTTTGTTTGATCGTCCAATGCTCCAAGTGATCTATATGGAGATTTGCCCCAGGCTATTTGGCATTTGGGATATTCTCTGAATCTTGACTTAACTGCCCCAGATGACGGACAATGATCATGTCATGACCCTTGTTTGGGGGTGCTTTCGTTCATCAGATATTCGTCGTGCGAGCTTCTATGTTGTTCAAACAAATAGTCGTATGCAAACAAAGTTATGTTAAAAATGCAAAGCTTATGTCTGTTTCAAAGTTTTTGAAAATGCAGTTTTTTAATAAAACAAGTGAGTTCTTTTGTAAACTGTGATGTCAAACTCGTTATTTTACTGCGAGCCTTAAGGAGTCAGGATACCTTTGGTAACAGTATGCTTTCGAACTAACCCATGCTTCAGCTAGGACTTTTAAGGGTTGTAGCATGGCCTGGTTCACAGTTTAAGAAACAAAGGATCAAGGCTTAAATTATTTGTACCCACCCGCTCTTCGTGATGTTCTTTAAACCTAAACTCAGTTGATCGTGCGTTAGACCTTGTTGAGTCTTTGTCCTGGTGTTCCAATGATGGTTCAGATATTGATGATTTATTTTGAATAGGCAGTCATTTCCTTTTTTGTTGAGGGTTTGTAGGACCTCTTTCTTTTTTTTATATTTTATGATCCCTATTTTTTGCCTGAACTGTTTCTTTTGGTGATTACAGTCAGCGGGATGCCCCGGTTTTTGTAAGTCTCCTTCATAGGTTTTGACTTATTGGGTTATTATTTCTGAGAGATAATGACTGTCTGTCCTTACGATTATACGGAATCATCACTGTCTTCTTGTCTCAGAAAGACTTCTTTGATGTCATTCATTATGCACTTGGATCAACTGAGAGGACTACCCTGCCCCAGGTTATGATTAAGGGTTTCAATTTTCGAAAAGAAAAACTCCTACTTCTTTGGCTCAGAGGGGTTGTCGAGGGATTATCTTCCTTATAACTCCAGTGTTTAGGGATTGAAACAATGCCTGTACTTCATCAGCGGGGTCTGTCCAAAAGCATACTGTAGATTGTGGTATCGTTTTCGTCATCCTCCCTCAAGAGGCTCAGAATTATTAATTGAGAGTTGACATTAAAAAAAATGGAAGCAGTTTGAATATAGCGAATACGAAATAATTACTTCAAAACAGACATGTGTAGTGCATTAATGAAATAACAACGTTTGACATAGAATGTTTGAACAATCAAAGAAAAATACAATCTTGAACATTCGAATGAACAAAAAAATTTCCAATCCTAGCCATGTTTTGGCAGGGGAGCAGTGATCACATTCGGAGTCTCTGGAGAGTCGAACTGGACTTCCTTTGCATCGATCAGATCCTGAACCTTGTTTCTCAAAGTCCAACAGTCATCTGTAGCATGCCCCGGGCTGTCAGAATGATAGGCGCAGCGAACATTGGGGTTGTACCTTGAAGGTGTCCTGTTAGGATTCTTTGGAGGGTCCATGAGAGTTACCAACTTGGTTTCCAGCAGCTGTGGCAATACCTGTGACAAAGTCATGCCGAGGGGAGTGAATTGCCTTTTAGGTCTCTCTTCCCTTTGTTGATTGTGACGCTGAGGAGCGCCGGCCGGTTTTGCAATAACCACCGCGTTGACATCTTGGCGGTGTTCGGACCTATTCTTCCCTCTTGAGCCATAGACAGCACTAGATTCTCTCTTGGATGGTTTCTTCTCAGTGTTCGAGGAGTCACCATTCTGTATTTTCCCCAACTTGATGCCAGCTTCTATTCTTTCCCCGGTCAAGATCAGATCTGTAAACCCAGCAGCAGAATTCCCAATCAGGTGGTTGAAGAATGGACCAGACAGGGTCCCCAAGAACATGTCGACGAGCTCGCGGTCAGTCAGAGGTGGTTGTACCCTTCCAGCAAGGTCCCTCCATTTTTGAGCATATTCTTTGAAACCTTCACCTGCACCCATAGACATCCCCTGAAGTTGGGTGCGCGTGGGAGCAAGGTCGGCATTGTACTGGTACTGCTTGTAGAATGCAGTGGCCAAATCCTCCCAGCTGCAGATGTTAGCTCCATTCAGTTGATAGAACCAGTCGAGTTGGGTTCCAGACAGGCTATCCTGAAAGAAGTGAATCCATAAATTCTTGTCAGCCGTGTAGGGCTGGATCCTCCTTGTGTAAGACCTGAGATGCAGCTTAGGACAGGATGCCCCGTCGTACTTTGTAAAGGCAGGTGCCTTGAACTTGCGCGGGATTACTACCCCAGAAGACAGACCTAGATCCTCGAAGTCCAGGCCGGGCACCTTTTGTATCTCCATGGCGTTTAGCCGGTCTTCCAACTGTTTGTACCTGTCCTCAGCTGGAGAGTACTGTTCATCATTGAACTCCGTCTCGTTGTCGGAGACCACTGGACTAGGAACCTCTCTCTCATGGGGGTTGTCCTTTCCAACAGATGGGGTAGTTTGCCCAACTTCATTTTGTGATCCATTCCCAGATTTGCGTCTAGGGTTGAATAGCACCGTCCTCTTCTTCTTCTTTTTCAAAAGCAGGGTCTTCAGATCTTGTTGCCCCTGGGCCAAACTCATGATCAACTCTTGGAACTGGGCGTTCTGAGCCTGGAGAGCCTTGATGGATTGCTCAGTAGATGATTCAGGATTCATGATGGCGAGCTGAAATAAACAGCGAAGAAGGTAAGCAACCTGTAAAAGGGATACCTGTAATGCAATGATATGTATGATATGCATCCAATGTTTTTAAGGATCTCGCGGGGTAAACAAGAAAATCGTTAGAATTTGAATTCGGTGGCTTGATTGAAGGAACTTCCTGTTGTTGAGAGTCCTTCTTCAAGAGTCAAGGCTCACCATATCGAGTGGGTCATAGCCCCTGACTCAAGTCATCAACCTTGGCTAGAGGAAAATAAATCCCCTTTGCCCCTTGCTAGACATTTTGATTCATCATGACCTGCATCACAGACCCTTGAGATCCTTGAAATGGGTTAGTCCTTATGCAGGATGTATGCAATGGTATGATGTTATGCTATGCATGGAGTGATGTAAGTAGGCCCTGTAATGAGTCCCAATTAAGGACTGTTAAACCTGCAAGGAACTCATGTGTCAGATAACAAGCATGCAAATAGTCAAGTTTGAAGGCACACAAGTCACACAAAGAGCCCTTAGAGTTTAGGCCAGCATGGGGTCTGGGGTACTACCCTCTTGAAGTTGGTGGGCTCAAAACCTGTCCTATCAGAAGTAACCGGGTTCTAAGGGTCCCAATATCATTGGATTGCTTTCATTGTTCATCGTTTCGATTTAGCCACTGAACTGGCGACCGAAATATTCTAAGAAAACAACCCTCAATTGAGTGTAGTATCGAGTATCAACAAACCTCGGACTGCACCAAGGTCAGTTATCTCACTACCCTAAAGAGGCCAAGATGGTTCAATTAAGGTTCCTAAGGTCAGTTGATGCTTCACGACACCACGCGGCGGCCCCGTACTCTCCTTGACTGGACTCAAGGGTTACCGGTACACACCAAAGTGCCACATCAACGTAGCAGACTGCTTCAACCATGTCGGTATACCCCGCACAGTTCCCTCACAGCCTTGTTGCTACTTTCTAAGAAGGTACCCCCCAGATCCGGGCTAGGATCTATAGAACTCCCGAGACAGTCCCACAATAATAAAGCAAACAAGCACAACAATTGAAAACAAAAGTGATCTTAGTCCTAAGGTACACCTACTTTAAAGTATTCCCCAGCAGAGTCGCCAGTTCTGTGATCGGGGGATCTGGAACTAACTGCTTAAAGCTGGTTTCGTGAAATGTCGCGGAAGCAAGAGTCGTCACCGTCTTTTATTTTCTCCAACATGGACAGGACAAAAGTACAGCAAAATTCCTTATGAGATAGTTTCTCGGTTCGGGAGGTAGATTTATAGAAAGGGAAGGTGTTAGCACCCTTTCTATCCATGGTTATCCATGGGCTCTTAGATACTTGCTCATTGTGTTTTCAAAAGTGTTTGCTTTTCAATTGTGAGTGGGTTTGAAAAAGTTTCGTTTAAAGATTTCAGATCGACTCTTGTATCAGTCCTCAAGAGTGTTTGAAAAATTGTTTTGAAAGCTTTTTTGAAAGTGTCGATGTGAAAAGAGTTTTGATTTGTTTTTTAGAGCAAGTATCTATGAGTCATCTACCTACCCTAAGGAATTAGGCTGTGTAAATGTCCTTAAGGTAGTGCCATCCCACCATTGAGAGGTAGGTAGCACCACCGTTGGAGGTGTTCGGGTCAATTCGTTTGTAGGGACAGTGTGGTCACCAGAGCAACAGTAGGACACCTTAGAATCTACCCTTATGCCATTGATCCTTTTTAATTCTGAGGCAACCGTTTCGAGGCAACTGGATCATGTCATGGACATAAGGACTTACTAAAACATCCTATACTCGACGACCACGTTTCGAAGGCAAGGCAACAGTGAGGCGTACCCTAAGAGTGGTGTGTGAATTTGTGTGTTATTTTCAGTTTAGCATTTATCTTGTACATGTATCATGGTGATCTACGCATTGTTTTTAATTAGTCATTCATTCTTTCATGCAAGTTAGCAGTTTAAAAGTGAGGAAAGTAAAATTATACGCTATTACAAGGCGCGGGTCTATACATCGCCAAATTAACAAAGACCCGTTTTGAATAAAAAATACGGAAAGTAAATAAATTCCTAATTACTATTACAAGGCTTGAGCAATTACATAATATTCACAAAGGAAAATAAAATAACATGTAAAACGAAATAAAAATTGAACGTTCGAGGGCGTTGGACCCTTTTGAAATTAAATTGAATGAAAGGTTAATGAATTATTTATTTAAAAGAAAAGAAATGTTTTTTATGTTTTTGGTATTTAATGGAATAAGAAAATTAAAATTAAAATTAAAAGAAACCCTAATTCTAAGTTATTTTTAATTATTAAAGAAAAATATTAAAATTTAACCTAATTTACTAAAATATTTATGTATATGTTTATTTACAAAATAAATTAGTAATTAATAATAATAATAAGAAAAAGTTATTTATTAAGAAAAGTGATAAAAAGTTAAAAATCCTAATTTCTACATATTTTAATTTGTTAAGAAAAATATTAAAGTTTTGAAACCTAAATTAATCTAATTAATTGTTTAAAGTTTATTTACAAAAATAATGGTGAAATTAATATTAATAACAATAAACATTTTTTTTTCTCTGTATTTTATTTTTATTATGAAAATTATTTGATGGAATTAAAAGAAATAATTAAAACATTAAAAGAATTAAAACAAAATCAAATAGAAATCAAAAACAATGCAAACCATGGGGGTATTCAGACCCAAAGGGAGGTTTTTTGGAAGCAATTTGACCCATTAGACAAAAAGCCTTGTTTGACTTTCTGGCATCACGTGCGTGTTCATTGACTCCTGAGTACCGTAGTCTGCATTCTTTGGCCATTGGATTGGGTTTCATGGCCATTTGTGTTCTGGCTGTTGGCCATTTGTATTCTGGCCGTTGGCCATTTGTGTTTTGGCCTCAACGTTCCTTAATCTTCTCAGGATGTCTGTCTCGCCATGTATTGGTGTCATGCATAAGTTGTTCTTTTTGGCCATTTGGCTTTTGACTTTTGGCCATTTGTGTTTTGGCCTCAATGTTCCTTAATGAACCTGCATGGGAATCCTGTCTAAATCTGTAGTGTTGAATCTCATGAACACATTAGATAAAATCATAAAATGCAAATAAAGCCAATATATGAAGAAATTTAATGTTTAGGCACAATATGGCATGTATGAATGATTATACCCTTTTGATCATGGAGATCAAATCAATCTTACCCTTACTGGAAAATTAGTGACGTGAATGCTTTTATGCCTTTTGGATCATGGAGATCAAGCCAGTCTTACCCTTACTGAAGAAGTAGTGAGGTGTTGGTTTGTAACTGTGATAGCTTGTTTGTAGTGAGAGAGGGATTTGTAATAAGGATTTCAAGGTTTTAGGGTTCTTGAAAGAATTTGATATTCTAACAGTGTTGTGGCAAGGTTTTTCTCTCTTTTTTCTCCTCCCTCCTCTTTTCTCCTCCCTGGTTTGTGTGAAAAGAAAGTGATTATATAATGGAAATTAGGGTAAAGAAAATGGGCTTTGAATGTGCAATTGGGCCTCCAATGTTTACTTGAGTTCGTCACTTTCCAGGCTAAATCACAGGGACTTAAGTGCAATTTTTGAAGTTGAAATGTGAAAACAAAATGTAGCCGACAGAACTAACTCCTGTCCGAAAATCGGCTCAATCGGATAAACGGTGAATTAGTTATGAATTTTTGAAGTTTCAGCTCAGACAAACTTATTTTGGGCTCTAGTGTCGACTCTGACACGTTCTTCAATAAAAAACTGGTATTGATCGGTGCATAATTTGGTCTCGACTTTTGAAGCAAAGTTGTAGATCTATGAGTCAGTGACCTTGTGTAAAAATATGAGTCCAATCCGATAAAAATTGACCGAGTTATGAATTTTCAAAGTTTCGGCCCAGATGAAATAATATTCAGCATTCAGGATTTTCGGCGTGTCACACACTCTGAGCAAAAAATGAAGGCCTTTTGAACACCGTTCGAACTCGATACCTCCTGTGAAAATGTAGCCAACTCAATTTGTGAAATTTTGGCGCCGGAACCAGCTCGATACGATGAAAATCGACCAAGTTATGATTTTCTGAACATGACGCAAATAAACTTCTGTCACAAATTTTCTGTATGAAAATACTTGATAAATCCACATTTTTGAAGACCTTCTGATTGGAATTGGCTTCCAGTCGTGAGAGATGAAAACGTAGATAATGTCAAGAAGGAATTTTGGCCACCGGAACAGGTTCAAAACGAGTCACGATCTTCAAGTTATAAATTTTTTAGCGCGTAAAAACTGCACTTTCAGCATACTTTTTCACTATATTTCTTCGAGAAAACTCACACATTCGGATACCTTCTTTAAAGAATTGACTCTTGAGCCGAACCTGAATTTGAGAATACGTTACCAGAGATATCTTGGCGAAAGAATACCTGAATATGACGCGCCGGGTTGGACTTGTGAATTTTTCTTGAAATATGGGAGGGCAAATTTTGGGGTACAACACTTTCAACTTGGATTCCCATAACCAACGGTTGAAGGATGCTGCTAGAGAGATTGGGAAATTAAGTAGGTGGTACGAAAAGGCAATGCAATACAAAAAGGAAATGGAAGAAGACTTGAGGGCTCAAATCCAAAGTTTGGCGCAAGCTTCTTTATATCAAGAAGAAAAAATGAAGTATCTTACCACAAGACTCCAAGATAGCCAAGAATTGGAGGTAGGGGAACACATCAAGAGGATAATGGCAGAAAGATTTCTCGCCCAAAAGACGGATGAATACGAACAAGTGTGTCTTGAGTTAGAAGGCCTCCGAAAGGATTTCCTAATACAACTAAAACTCTATACGAAGATGAGGATTGAAAAGTTATATTAGGAGGAACAGTATGTAAAAGATCGCCAAGGCAGGAGAAGATAATCATAACATAATTCATGACCTCTACCAAGAATATCAGTTCTAAAAAGACAAGCATGCAAGACTCATCTTCTTAGCCAACAATCTTATCAGTGACATCCCTAGAAGTTTGAGAGATACAGAAAATGTGATGGTTCCTCTCCCGAAAGACTTTGAATACTTCCTCAAGCTTTGTAGGACAATGGTCAGTGGCTTTAGAGCAGAAATCCACAGGCGCACTTAGAAGATTTTATTTCCCTTTATTATTTCTTTCAGCAAATTTTGATGTTTTAAATTTGAATATCTTTCAATATCTGAATTGTATCCTTTTAAAAGATAATTAATATTTCAATAAAGGCATTTGTTTCCATACCCTATTTGTGCATTTATTTCCTAGATGCCCACCAATAAAAAGCAGAACCTGGAAAAAAAATATAAATACAAAAAAAACATATGAAAAACCCAAGTGAATAAGACATTCAAAAATAAACTCTTAGCATATTCATACGCATTCATGCATTCACAAACATCATTTCACATTGCATAACAAAAAAAAACTCATCATTTTTCAAAAAAAAATCTCCAATTAAACCATTGCTAGAAGAGCTAGAAAAGCACTGCCTCTCCGACCACCATACCACACAAGAGCCCAATAACAAAAAGTGATGGAACAAATCGAAGAGAACCAAGCGGAATTCAAAGAGGATTTAGAACAGGTCAAGGGAAACATCGACTCAATAAAAGGAGACATGAGTCAAGTCCTTCCAGACTTGAAGAATATCATTGAAAGGCGGGAACAGATCCCTAGGGCAACCTTTGAGGAAGTAACCCAGACTATTGGTGCATCGAGCGGTCACATACCAAGAAGAGAACCGGAGTCAGGACCCTAAAAGTCAACTATGGCTCAACAAGAAGTCAGGGAAGTAGATAATGAAGGGTTTGTCCCAACTCCACCGAAGGTAAGGGAATCCCATACTTTGCAGTTTCCAGTCAATAATACAGACAATTATGCAAATCTAAAATATGGAGATCTTGATTTGGAAGGTGTCACTCAAAGACATAAACCTAAAATTGTTGAGAATCCCTCGATGCTCAATCAGTATAAATATCTGGAAGAAAGGTTGAAATCTATGGAGGGTTATGATGCTTTCAATGTCGACACTCTCAAAATGGGTCTAGTTCCTGATGTGGTGATCCCTCTGAAATCTAAAGTATCTAAATTTTGAAAATATAAAAGGCTCACATGTCCAAGGAACCATCTACACATATATTGCAGAAAGATGCATGCATATGCTCAAGCCCAAAAGTTGATGATCCATTGCTTCCAAGACAATTTGAGTGGGGCATCTTCAGATTGGTACATGCAACTGGAACAGGTTCATATTCAGACGTGGGAAGACCTTGCCAATGCTTTCTTGAGACAGTACAAGTACAACTTGCACATGGTGCCTAACCGCGTGCAACTATAAAACTTGTCTCAGAAGAAGGAGGAACCTTTCAAGGAGTATTCCCAAAGATGGAGAGAAAAGGCAGCCCACGTATAACTTCCACTCTTGGAGAAAGAACTAGTCGATATGTTCATGGGCACTTTACAAGGATTGTACTATGATAAGATGGTGGGAAGCGTCTCTTCTGAATTTTTGGATTTGGTAACTATTGGTGAAAGGATTGAAGCTGGTATAAAGAGTGGTAAGATATAAGGGGCATCATATAATACCCCTTATAATTCAAAAATACATGCTCCAAACTTCTCGAAAAAGAAGGAAGGAGAAATTGATGTTGTAGAAACGCATCCAAGGGCAAAACAACCATTAATAATTCCACGAGAACTACAACAAAACAGGTTTGAAAGGCTACTGAGCAGATTTGATCCTCTCCCCATGCCGCACAGTCAATTATTTACAACATTTAGTCAAGGTATCTTTGGTAGAGCTTAAGCATATAGCTCCTCTGATTGGGACACTCCTACTGAAGTACGATGCAAATTCCAGATGCGAGTATCATGCTAATTCTCCGGGGCATAAAATAGAAAAATGTTGGGCCTTCAGACATAAGGTTCAAGATTTGTTGGATTCCCAATATATCACTTTTGATAATCCAAATAGAAAGACAAATCCCATGCCTCCGTATGGTGGACTAGCGGTAAATGAAATTGAAGTGGTAATTGACTTTGGGGCAGCCAACAAGTGAAGGCCCAGATAAACCTTTTGAAAGAATATTTATTAGAGTGTGGGTTCCTCTTGGAACATAATGAAGCTTTCGAGAAGACATACAGAAATTGGTGGATCAGGGGATAGCCCAATTCGGGAAATACCCTAAAGAAGAATATATAGCTACGATTGATGGAAATACAAAGAAGCCATTGGTAATCCCTTACCAAGGGTCGAATCTTAATAAGAAAACTCTTGTGATTCTATGGGGAGAGCCAACAGAAGCACCGATGATAATACCAAGATAAACTTGGAGGATTCCAGTGATACATAAGACTACAATGGCAATTAGAGGGTCATCTTCTACCCCTTATGAATGTAACAAAGAAGTACCTTGGAGTTACGATTCTATGGTCTATGTCAATGGTTTAAAGCAAGAATGTGAGCCACCATCAAGTCAAGGACCTACAATCATAAATATAGCTGGAACAGGGGGAATAACTTGCAGTGGTCAAATCTACGGTCCCAAACTACAAAAGAAGAATGACGTCGTGGTTAAGGATAAAAGAAAAACCATGGTGGATACAAATCGAGAACTACAGTCTTTGAGCAAGAATTTTACTGACTAAGAGGTAGAGGAATTCCTGAAAATAATCAAGAGGAGTGATTATAAGGGGGTGGATCAGCTACACCAAACCCCAGCCAAGATTTCAATACTCTCGTTGCTCCTCAACTCAGAAGCGCATCGAGATTCTCTAATGAAAGTTCTAAGTTCCGCTCATGTTGCAGAAGAGATTATAGTAAACCAGTTTGACAATGTTATACCAAATCTGACGTCTGGATTATATCTAGGTTTTAATGATAATGAGTTACCTCCAGAAGGCAGAGCTCACAACAAAGTGTTACACATCTCTATTCAAATAGGTACTACAAGCTTGTCCAGGGTACTCACTGATACTCGTTCCGCCCTCAATGTGTTACCAAAATCCATCTTGAAGAAGTTAACATTGGATGGTGTTGTTAGGCCAAATTCTACGATAGTCAAAGCTTTTGACGATTCTCAAAGTACAGTGTTTGGAGAAGTGGATCTTCGTGTCAAGATTGGGTTGCATATGTTTTATATCACTTTTCAAGTCATGGATATAGACTTAAGATATACATGTTTACTCAAACGACCATGTATTTATGCAGCAGGGGCAATTACTTTGATTTTACATCAGAAACTGAAGTTCTTCGTTGAAGGAAGATTAGTTATAATCGACGATGAAGAGAAAATCTTTCTAAGTCACATAGAGTCCTACAGATATATCAGCACTGATGAAGACTGTATAGTGACACCATTTCAGGTCTCAGAGGTTGCTTCAATGGTAACCCTACTAGTGGAGAAAATCAAGAAAGATACTCTAACTTCGTGGAGAGACTTATAAATAGCTGTGGAGGATAAAACCTCAAAAGTTTGGGGTAAACTTATGGAGATACCTGAAAAGAAGAATCATTTTTATTTAGGCTACGAATCATCAAAGGCTACCTTGAAAGGCAAGGCGAAATTTCCTCCTATCCAGGAAACCTTCGTCAACAAAAGAACAGAACATAGCGAGCGAGTGACGATGATATCTAACAAAAGAAACAACCAGAGGGCATCTGACCTCATCCGTTAATATTCTCTAGGTGAAGAGGTCAAGAATTGGACAGCTGTGGAGATTCCAAAGATCTTTTTCTTTCCAAAGTAATTTTTCTTGTTTTTGAAAGAACCTATGTCAAGCCCGAGGCATATTAATAAGAGTTATATTTCACATTCAATTAAGATCCCTTTCTTTATCTTGCATGTATTTCGTATGTTTTAAAAATTGCAATACTTTTCTTCACATGCATTTTCCAAATTCACATACTAAAACTGCACCAAAACATGATAAAATGTGCAGATCCATGCCTAAAATCACCGATAATGTTACTGTTGCTATTCGATGTAATTTTGATGCACCAATCAACCAAGCGGAAGAGGAAGGTGATAAAGATCTTGAACTATCTGAATAATTGGCGAGGGAGATAGAGCAAAAAGTTGACAACATACAACCATACCAAGAATCAATTGAGACCATTAACCTTGGAACAGAGGAAGATCCCAAGGAGATAAAGCTAGGGGAAACATTAGAGAAAAACATCAAAGAAAGACTAATCAAGCTGTTACATGAATATGTGGATATATTTTCTTGGTCTTATAGAGATATTCCAGGATTGAATACAAATATTGTGGTGCATAGACTACCTCTCAAGGAAGGTTGCTTTCCAGTTAGACATAAGCTCAGAAGAACTCATCCAGATATGTCTAGCAAAATTCAAGAAGAAGTCCTTAAACAATTTGACGCAGAGTTCTTAGAGGTGGTAGATATTCCACCTTGGATAGCTAACATCATGTCGGTGCCCAAGAAGGACGGTAAAGTATGCATGCGTGTAAATTATTGGGATTTGAATAAAGCAAGTCCCAAAGACGATTTCCCGTTACCTCACATAGATGTTTTGGTAGATAATACAACTCAAGCTTTTGTATTCTCATTCATGGATGGTTTCCCAGGCTATAATTAAATCAAAATGGAACCCGGGGATATGGAAAAGACTACTTTCATGACACCTTAGGGCACTTTCTGTTACAAGGTGATGTCTTTTCGGTCTAAAAAACGCAGGGGCAACTTATCAACGGGCTATGGTCAAACTATTCCATGATATGATTCATAAAGAAGTGGAAGTATACGTAGATGACATAATTTCTAAATATCATACAGAGGAGGATCACATTATACACTTATATAAATTATTTGAGCATCTGTGAAATTTTAAACTGAGGTTGAATCCGAATAAATGTATATTTAGTGTCAGGTTAGGAAAGCTACTGGGTTTTATTGTAAGTCAGCGTGGTATTGAGGTAGATCCCGACAAGGTGAAATCCATACAAGAGATTCCAGCTCCAAGGACAGAAAAAGAGGTTCATGGTTTCTTAGGACGATTGAATTACATTTCAAGGTTCATATTGCACCTAACTACTACGTGCGAGCCTATATTCAAATTCCTTCGAAAAGATCGGATAGTGGTGTGGAATGATAATTGTCAGACAAGCTTCAAGACAATAAAGCAATATTTACAAGAGCCACCAATCATGATGCCACCAGTTCCTAGAAGAATGCTCATCATGTACCTAACAGTGCTTGAAGGGTCAATGGGGTGTGTATTGGGACAGCATGATAAAATGGGTAGAAAAGAGCATGCAATCTATTACCTTAACAAGAAATTCACCGACTACAAAACTAGGTACTCACTTCTCGAGAAGACTTGTTATGCATGGCTTGGGCTACTAAAAGATTAAGGAAATACATGTTAACTCACACCACATGGTTAATTGGAATAATGGATCCGTTGAAGTATGTCTTTGAAAAACCAGCTCTTACAGGAAGAGTTGCTCGATGGTAGATGTTACTATCCGAGTACAACATCCAATACGTTACTCAAAAGTCCATCAAGGGTAGTGTACTAGATGACCATATAGCTCATCAACCATTACCATAATACCAACCCATGAAGTTTGATTTTCCAAACGAATATGTCATGTTTATAGGTGATTACAAAATACCAGGACCCGACAGAGGACCTGAACCAGGGGCACGCTAGACACTCATGTTTGACGGGGATTCAAATGCACTAGGACATGGTATTAGGCCAGTTTTGACTTCTTCGAAGAATTATCACAAACCTTATACTGCAAGGTTACATTTTGACTGCACCAACAATATCGCTGAATACAAAGCTTGTATATTGGGTATGGAAGCCACTATCGATCTAATAATTAAACATCTCGAAGTGTTTGGATACTCAACATTAGTCATATACCAAGTCAACGGTGAATGAGACACTATACATCCTAGATTGATTCCATATCGGGATCATGTTTTGAAGCTAGCTATAGAAATTACCGAGATTACACTCAGTCATATTCTGCGAGAAGAAAATCAGATGGAAGACGCCTTGGCAACTTTATTAGCCATGTTTAAAGTAACCTGGCCAAACCACGAACCACACATTACAATCAGACATTTTAAGGAACCTTCACATTGCCTTGCTATTGAAGAAGGACCAGATGACAAGCTCTGGTTCTACGACATCAAAAGGTATATCGAGAAACAAGACTATCCAGAAAATGCCTCTGTAATTGACAAACAAACTCTACCGAAGCTAGCTTCAAAGTTCTTTTTGAATGGAGACGTATTGTACAAAAGAAACTATGATATGGTGTTACTCAGGTGCGTGGAGAAACATGAAGAAGATATACTTATGAGAGAAATCCACGAGGAAACTTTCGAAACGCATACAAATGGACATGTTATGGCTAGAAAGGTCTTGCGAGCAGGTTATTATTGGTTGACGATGGAAGCAGATTGCTACCATTATACAAAGACATGTCACAAATTCCAAATATATGCCTACAAAATGCATGTGCCACCAACTCCTCTGAATGTTCTGAGTTCTCCTTGGCCATTTTCGATGTGGGGAATTGATATGGTAGGAATGTTTGAACCAAAAGCCTCAAATAGAAACCAGTTCATACTAGTTGCCATTGAATACTTTACCAAGCAGGTGGAAGTTGTGTCCTACGCAAATGTGACAAGACAAGTGGTTACTCGGTTCATCAAACATAATCTTATATGCAGATATGTGATTCCTAGCAGGATCATTACAGACAATGGGTCCAATTTTAACAACAAAATGATGAAGGAGTTATGCGATGACTTTAAGGTTGAGCATCATAATTCCTCACCATATTGACCCAAGATGAATGGATCCGTTGAAGCTGCCAATAAGAATATCAAGAAAATCATCCAGAAAATGGTGAAAATATACAAGGATTGGCATGAGATGCTCCCTTTCGGTCTACATGGCTATCATACTTCCGTACACGCGTCAACAGGTGCATCTCCTTTCTCTCTGGTATATGGCATGGAGGCAGTACTCTCGGTTAAAATAGAGATTTCGTAACTTCGAATTCTGATGGAAACAAAGCTTGAAGAAGAAAAATGGGTTCATACGCGACTTTATCATCTTAACCTCATTGAAGAAAAATGCTTGACAGCTTTGTGCCACGGTCAATTGTACCAAAAGTGGATGAAGAAAGCATTCGACAAAAAGGTTCACCCTCAAGTGTTCAAAGAAAGGGATTTAGTGCTTAAGAAGATTCTACTACCTCGCATTGACTCACATGGTAAATGGACACCCAACAATAAAAGTCCATATGTGGTAAAAATAACATTTTTGGGTGGAGGTCTTATCCTCACAACAATGGACAGGGAAGAGCTGCCACATCCGACGAATTCAGATGCAGTAAAAAAAGACTATGTATAAAAATATCACTAAGTTCAAACCCTAAACGGGCTGCTTAGGCAAAAAGGAGCATCCCAATGGATTAAAAACCCTAAAGGGCGATCCAGGCAAAAATTAGGGACATACACAAAACATTATCCCAGTGGATTGAAAACCTGAAAGGGCGATCTGTGAAAAAGTTAGGGATCTTTCTCAAAAATAAAGAACAAAAAAACTGCGATCTAAGAACCACGACTATGACCACAAAGGTGAGGGATTGATCTAAATCATTCGACTCATAAGCAAAGGAGATTGGAGTTATTGAAAGGACATTGGAGAAACAACAGTAGCAATTATCATTTTCATTGCCATTTTCAATTTTTGTTAAACCTTTTATAATTACATGTTTCTAGGAATTGCATCTGGTACTCATGCATATTCAGAGGCATATTTATAAAACATTTACTTTTTCAATCTTTCAATTGTTTTTTTCCTTTTCGGACTTTTTTGCAAATACTACGATTATTTCTTATGAATGCCGCGTTGAAATCATTTTAGGGATTTAACAAATAAAAACATTTGATATAAACATCAAAAAGCATTTTGGTTAGAAAAACATCAAAAGAAAATCCATGCCTACGTCCACGTCTACACCTACGTCTGCAACTACATCCACGCCTGCATCTGCAATACATATATAAAAATCTTGCTGACTCTTGTTTATCATATTCAAATCGATTACCACGACAATGCAACATACAACATCGGAGAGCCTGTGACACAAAACTAATGGGTTAAAAGGGGAGAATATTAAAATTCCCAACAAGCATTTAGAGCATATACAAACATTTGGGCACATGCATAAACGTTTGGGGCATATACAAACACTTGGTGCATATACATTTGGGGCATATACAAAAAAATTAAGTGCATATACATTTTGGGTTCCATATCAATCTAAGACATTATGCATATACATCGTGCATGGCATTTTCCAGATACATTTTTGGTTAAACTACAAACTGTCTTAGGGCTCATCTTTGGATCATTTGGTCTGCAAAACAAATGAATACCTTGGTTGATAATAGGCACAACCGATAAACTCTGATCTTATCTTTGATCTAGTTATCTAAGATTCGATTACCAAAAAATTCTTCGATTATCTATCCTCTAGGTTGTAGTAGGTATGTGAATTCTCATGATTGCGTTATTTATCCTCTAGGTCATAATAAAGTTGTAAAACTACTCTCGTGTCGTTTATCCTCCAGGTCGTGATAAACACACAAACTTTTTAATCGTCTATCCCCTAGGTTGTGGTAGGTTTGTGAATTATCGAGTTTATGTTATTCATTCTCTAGGTCGTAATGGATACATAAGCCTATTTTCGTATCGTTTATCCTCTAGGTCGTAATAAACGCACAAACTTTTTCAAATATCTATCCCATAGGTTGTGATAGGTATGCAAATTTTCAAATTTGTTTTATTCATCCTCTAGGTCGTGATGAATACATAAGCCTATCCCCGTGTCATTTATCCTCTAGGTCATGGTAAGTGCACATGTTCATCCTCGTATTGTTTACTCTCTAGGTTGTAGTAAACATAATGAAATCTACGATATAATTCATTATGTTAGTCACTGTTGTACCCCAAAATTTGCCCTCCCATATTCATCAAGATTTGTCAAGTCAAGGTCACAAAATTCCCCAAGGGTTGTGCAGCTCAACTGTCTCCTATACAGTCAAAACTAGGGTTTGTGTTCTGATCAAGAAATTGAAGGTTTCAGGGGCCCAATCAAGTCTCATAAGCCTACAAAGATGGTCAAATATCCTCATATCAAGTTTCAAGGCATTCAGCTCAAAATTGCACAGTCAAAACCCTAAATTGCACTACAGTCAACTGTAGGGGCAAAATGGTCATTTGACAGTCAAAAGTTCAAATTTTTGGTCAACATATCATTTTGAAGCCACAAACATCATTTGATCAATGCTTGATCATGATTCTCAAAATTTGGCTCAGAAATCATCAAAGATGCAAAAGTTACTATATTTGGACAGCTGAAAAAGTCAACTGAAATTGACCAGGGCATAACTTTCACATGGATTATCAGAAAAATTCCATCCAAAGCTCATTTTGAAGAGAAAGACATTTCCTACAACTCATCTTCATATTCCAAGTCCAAGAAATGCTCTCACAAAAAGTTATCAATTTCAACATTATAGGTCATTTTCAAAAGTCAACAAAAAGGGACTTTAAGTCAAAGGCCATAACTTGAGATTGGTAAATCAAAATGACATGGGACCAAAGGCATTGGTTAAAGGACTCAAAGACCTTTCCAAAATGTCCAAGAACATGTGAAAAGCTTAAAAATTGAGTAAGTTATGCCTTGTGGAAGTTGGGAAATTTTTGGGAATTTTGAAAAGTCAACGTTGATGCAAATGATCCAAAAATGCTAATGGGCCCATTTTTCTTCCAAGTTTCTTCATGCCAAGCCTATGCACGACCATTAAGCCCAAGGGGAAGTATTTTCTCATTTTTTAATTATTTATTTGAATTTATATTAATATTAATTCATTTAAATTATTTAAATATGTAGAAAATATAAACTTGACCTAAAAAAAATCTTTTTATGCACATTATAGGCTCAAGATCTCGTGCTTAGCCAATTATGGAAAGATTTGGCTTGATTTGGCATGATTGAACAATTTGCACATGGAAAAGATTTGAAAAAATCTTAAGAAAATCAAAGATTGAAAACAATGAATGCCTTGGATTTTGTCAAGTTTTGTTGACCTAATTGCTCCTATACATATTCAGAATCACAAACCTAATCATTGAACACAAAAAGCTGCGCATAAGAATACTATACAAACTTGAATTTTTTCCATAAAAACACAAAACTGATTTCAAGGTTAGGAGACGATTCAAGCCTCAACTTCCATTCCATTAGATTCCTGGGGTAACTCTGAATGTGTGCCAATCCCTAACATCAACCAAAACGCAAAGAAGTGGTATCTATAACTCAAACTTTGAAGCAAAACTTATAAAATCGCATATCATAAATCATACGTCTTTTTGCATTTTTGTTTATTGATTCTTGTTCATATTGAAGTTTCCAAGCTAACCATTACCTTTAATTGCGTTTTTATTGACCATACGAGATTATGCCATGTTTGAGATTCTAGGGTTCCAGGTCTTCAAAATTGGGGCTTTAGCGATAAGGAAAAATTAGCCCATGAAAGTCACACCATTACGCTCAGCTCATCAAGACGAAGAAAAGGCACTAGTCGCGATCAATTTATGATCACCATAGCGCTAGTCGCTATTTTCTTGTAGCTAGCCTAAGACCACACTTCCAAAACCGCTGCCATACGTGCTTGATTCAGAAAAGAAAATGAAAACAATGAGGATGATGATGTGTTGGCAAGCAGTGGTTGGGTGTTTTAAATTTTCGCGCTTTTAATCACTAATGCGCTTATTCTTTCTTTTTGTTATTTGTGTATTATTAATATATCAATTAATTCAAACAGCTCAGTTGGCAACACGTGATGCATACAACCTCCAAGACCTGGGTTCAAGTCCCAGGTCTGTGCAATTTCCATGCTATTTTTCATTAACCACTCCTATGTAGCGCTCATACTAAGGATCATCATGCACGTCCCAGGGATCAGCGCCCACGCGTCCTGGGAGATCCATCAAAGGGCTCAGAGTCAAGGTATACCATGAATGCAAGTCAACGCGTTAGCACACAACTGGCAAAGTCAATGGATCCACTGCTTATTGGGCCTGATTTGCTTCAAAAAACCTCACAAATTGGGACTACACCCCACTCTGGTTTGCAACTTCTTTCAATTTTTTACTTATTTTTATTTTATTGATTAATCATTATGTTATTTATTTTATTGCTTTAATTTAATTAAATATTTTTTACAATACATAAAAAATACAGAAAATCAGAAAAAGACAAAATGTAATAAATATTTTTATTTTAATTATTTTTATAGATAAATTGCATATAAATAAATTTAGTATAATTAGGTTTTTTTTGCCATTTTAATTCTTTTCATAAAAAAATGTAAAAAATGTAGAATTTAGGTTTAATTGTTAATTCTTTTTATTTCCTTTTTCTTTTTCAATCATAATATTATTATTTTATTTATTTTCATAAATTAAATTTTTGCATGTAAATTAACTTAGATTTAAATTAGGTTAAAATTCCATATTTTCATAATAAACCTAAAAAACATTAGAATTAGGGTTTGACGCTTCATTTTAATTTTAATTAATTATTCCTTCTTTTAAATCATAAAAAACACAAAAATACCAAAAACATTTAATTCTAATTAATTAATTCTCATTAACTTTAATTTCTTATGAAAGGGTCCAACGCCCATACTTTTAATTAGTAATTTCGCGCATTTTACTTTGTCGCTTATTATAATTATGTACATGTCCCAAAGCCTTGTAACAATTTTATTTCTCGCACTTTTATTCGCTTTATTTATTTTCCGTCAAATCGGGTCCGGTTTAATTTTGGCGATGTGGACCCGCGCCATTTGTAATAGCCTTAGATTTATTTTTCGCAAACTTTATAACTGTTAAATATGCATGCAAGAATGAATGGCCCTAATTAAAATCAAGCGTAGATCACAACAAACATGACAAGAACAATAACTGAAACATGACACACAATTCGCACACACCACCCCTAGGGTACGCCTCACTGTTGCCTTTCGAAAGGTGGTCGTCGAGTAGAGGACGTCTTAGTAAGTCCTCATGATCCGGGAACCTGGCATGAGGGTAGCTTCTAAGGTGTCTTCCCATTGCTCTGGTGATCACCATGTCCCTAAAACTCGAATTGACCTGAACACCTCCAACGGTGGTGCTACCTACCTCTCAATGGTGGGATGGCACTACTTTAAAGGACATTTACACAGACGAATTCCTTAGGGTAGGTAGACGACTCATGGATACTTGCTCTCTTCAAAAACAAACAAAAATCTTTTCACATCGACACTTTTCAAAAGCTTTCAAAGCAAATTTTTCAAACACTCTGACGTACGAGTCGAACTGAAATTTTTCAAAGAAACTTTTAAACCCACATTGAAAAGCAAGCAAACAATTTTGAAAACACATTGAGCAAGTATCTAAGAGCCCATGGATAACCATGGATAGAAAGGGTGCTAACACCTTCCCTTTCTATAATCTACCTCCCGAACCGAGAGCAATCTCTTTAAAGGAATTTTTCTGTGCTTTTGTCCTTTCCATTTGGAGAAAATAAAAGACGGTGGCGACTCTTGCTTACCGCGACATTTCGCGAACCAGCGTTAAACAGTCAGTTCCAGATCCACCGATCACAGAACTGGCGACTCTGCTGGGGATTTAAACTTAAAGTGAGGTGTACCTTAGGGTTAGTTCGTAAATGTGTTTTCAATTGTATTAATTTGCTTGCTTTACTATTGTGGGTTGCATCGAAGTTACATAGATCCTAACCCGGATCTGGGGATACCCTGTTTAGGTAGCATAAGCTGTGAGGGACCTGTCCGGCGTAGACCGACACGGGTGAAACAGTGGCTACGTTGGTGTGGCACCTTGGTCTGTACCGATATCCCTTGTGTTGCAACGAGGAGAATATGGGTCTTCTAAGGAGTCATTAAGCACCAACAACCTTAGAACCTTAATTGACACAACTTGGCCTTTAGAATTGTAGCAGTATGCTACGCCCATTGAGGCTAAACTCTCGTGATGGTTCTGGCCGCAAGAAAAGATTGCGATGCTGGAGTTAGGACCGATTGAGGGTAGTCAATGATATTGGGATCCTCTAAGAACCCGGTTACTTTTGATTAGGACAGGTATGAACCAACAAAATGAAAGAGGGTAGTACCTAGACCTCATGCTGGCCTAAACTTTAGGGGCTTGCCTTGTGTGACTTGTGTGCCTTACTATGTTTGCCTTTGTATCTGTATGTGGTGTGCTTTATCATAGCATCATAGCATCATGAGCATTGCATGCATCCTGCATAAGAACTGACCGTTTCAAAGACAAGAGTGTTTCATCTTTGCTCTGTTTTGTAGGACACTATGATGCCTGTGCGAAGGAATACTATCCGGTTCAACTTTGTTCGTTCACCTGAGTTGCTTGATGAGTTGGTTAGCAGAATTCCAAATACCACTTCCTTCATTCAGAGGCATGGTTCTCTTCTCAGTTTAGTCACTGCAAAGCGGGATCAACAGTTGATGAGTGTTCTGACCCAATTCTATGACCCTCAGTACCAGTGCTTCACCTTTCAAGACTTCCAGCTGGTCCCTACCCTGGAAGAGTTCTCTAATCTGCTTGGTATCCCTATCTTGGATCAGACTCCCTTTACTGGTTGGGAAAAGACCCTCAGGCTGGAGGACATTGCTGCAGCTCTTCCTTTGACCCATCAAGAGGTAACAGACAACTGGGTAACTAGAAGCGGAGTTAAGGGTTTCTTGGCCAAATTTCTGATTGGTAAAGCTAACAGCTTCTGGAATGACTTGGACTTTAGGGCATATGAAGACATCTTGGCTCTCCTAATCTATGGGTTAGTCCTGTTTCCTAATCCTGACAACTTCATCAATGTCACTGCTATTAGGATCTTTATGTCTCAGAACCCTGTGCCCACTCTCTTGGGTGACATCTTGCAACAACTTCATGCCCGTACTACCCGAAGACGAGGAACCCTATGGTGTTGTATCCCTTTGTTGGTGAGGTGGTTTATTTCGCACCTCCCTAAGTTCGTACTGAAGAACCAAGAAGGAAGAGGTTGGGCTCACAGGTTAATGTCTCTCACCGATAAAGACATCATTTGGACTCGCAGAGGTTTGGATGAGATAGCTATTATTGATCGATGCGGGGAGTATCCTAATGTTCCTCTGATTGGTACTCAAGGAGGGATCTCTTACAATCCATGTCTAGCACTCCGTCAGTTTGGAAGAGCAAGAAGAGCAGGCCCCCATGAGATGTTGGTGCCTCACATCAGTTTCGAGTTTCAGGTGGATAGTGACGAGCTGCGTCGTAGGTTCATCAAGGCTTGGGACAAGGTTCATAAAGCTGACCCACAAGAGCTAGGGCCAAAGACTTCTTTACCTATGGAAGCTTACTACAAATGGGTCCGCATCCGTGCTCAGAAGTTAGGTATGCCGTATGAAGCTGTCAGACCCGTCATTCTTGAGTGTCCTGATAAAGATGGTGTTCCTCCAACTGTCCTTCCTCCTCAGATACCTACTGATAATGAGACATTGAAGAGATCTTGGTCGCAGCTGCAAGAAGAGCGGGATTCTTACCGGGAAAAGTTCAACGAGCAGGAATCAAAGATCCAGAAGCTGGCAAAGCAATTGGAGAATGAGAGAGCTCTGAATGCCTACCTCCGTACTGAGAAGAGGAGACCATGGGATCAATGAGGAATTCTGAATGTGCCTTTACCGTTTTTATTTCCTTTCCAGTTGTTTCATTTCATGTAAACGCCTAAGGGCAACTTGTTGAATAATTTCAGTTGCAAAGTTGAATCTAATAAAGTGTGTTCCTTTTTTGTTTACAAAGTTGATTCCCGATTGTCTTTGAAAACATAATTCATACGCATTTCATACATCATGTGCATAGCAGGTTTTTCCCCTTTTTCAGGTTGCTTACAGTTCTTCGCTGTTTATTTCAGCATCATGAATCCCGGATCTGAATCAACAGAGACATCAATCAAGGCTCTCCAGGCGCAGAATGCGTAGTTTCAAGAACTAATCAAGGGTCTGGCCAAAGGCCAAGAAGAATTAAAGGCTATGCTCCTGAAAAAGGAGAAGAAGAAGAAGAGAAGAACTGTTCTATTCAACTCGGGCCGAAGGTTTGGCAATACTCTGCAACATGAAGAGGCTGGTTCTTCTGTTGGCAAGAGTCCTTCTCAGGCAGAAGTAAAAGTTCCTACTCCAGTGGTCTCCGACAACGAGACAGATTTTGATGAAGAGCAGTACCCTCCTGCAGACGACAGATACAAGCAACTGGAGGACAGGTTGAAGGCTATGGAGGTGCAACAGACACCTGGGCTGGATTTCGGAGATCTAGGTTTGTCGACTGGTGTGATTATCCCCCATAAATTCAAGGCACCAACCTTCTCCAAATATGACGGGGCGTCTTGTCCCAAGCTGCACTTAAGGTCCTATGTTCGGAAAATTCAGCCGTACTCTGCGGACAAGAATCTATGGATCCACTTCTTCCAGGAGAGTCTTTCAGGGACTCATCTCGAATGGTTCTATCAGCTGGATGGGACCAAAGTTCGTAACTGGGAGGAGCTGGCTACTGCTTTCTACAAGCAGTATCAGTATAATGCCGACCTTGCCCCCACACGTACCCAACTCCAGGGTATGGCGTTAGGTGCAAGCGAAGGTTTTAAGGAGTACGCTCAGAAGTGGAGAGACCTGGCTGGAAGGGTGCAGCCACCATTGACTGATCGGGAGCTGGTTGACATGTTCTTGGGGACCCTATCTGGGCCATTTTTCAACCACCTCATTGGGAATTCTTCTGCTGGTTTCACTGATTTGATCTTGACTGGAGAGAGGATCGAAGCTGGATTAAAGTCTGGGAAGATTGCAAAGGGTGCGGCATCTAGTTCGGAAAAGAAACCGTTTAAGAAGGAGTCTAGTGCCGTGTATGGTTCTAGGAAATCAGAGAGACCTGAACACCGCCAATCTGTCAGCACGGTGATGATTGCTAAGCCTGCTGCCGCTCCTCGGCCAAACAATTCCCAAAGGGCTGAAAGACCCCGGAGGGAGTTTACCCGGTTAAGCATGACCCTATCACAGATTTTGCCACAGTTGCTAGCCACCAACTTAGTAACTATCAGGGAGGCTCCAAAGTTCCCCAATACAACATCTCCCAAGTACAACCCGAATGCTCGTTGTGCTTACCATTCAGAAAGCCCGGGGCACTCTACTGATGAATGTTGGGCACTAAAGAACAAGCTGCAGGACCTCATTGACGCTAAGGAGGTACAGTTCGAGGCATCTGACAAGCCTAATGTGGTGACAGCTCCCCTACCCGCTCATGGAGTTAATGCTATTGGGGATGAAGAGGAAGTTGATGAAGCTGAATTTGATAGCTGGATCTACCCAGCAACTGACGAAGGACTTAACAATTGGAGCGCCAAAGACAATCTCCCTGTTTCTTTCGTTACTGAGTAATGAATTCCTATGTTTTGTTATAAACAATGATAAACTCTATGGCCCGGTGTCTTACCCGAGGCACCGTGGTTCTATTTGTGAGGGCATACAAACTGTCATTTTATACATCATGAATGAAAATCTTGGACGTTTTTTCGCATTGCAAATATTGTGTTCCTTTTCTGTCTTTCTTTTCCTTTACATAATTTTCAAAACAGCTGTATTTACACACACACTCACTCATACAGGTTTCAATCCACTCTGGATCTTACTGATAACAACTCTGCTACTGCCAATTATGACTTCGAAAATCCGATCAACTTAGCCGAAGACGAAGGTGAAGATGATTGCGAAGTGCCTGGCGAGCTTGCAAGACTGTTGCTTCAGGAAGAGAGGGCAATTCAACCCCATGAAGAGCCAGTGGAAACCATAAACTTGGGTACTGAAGCAGACAGGAAAGAGGTAAAGATTGGTGCCAACCTAGAGCTCAGCGTGAAGCAACGGTTAACCAAGATGTTACATGACTATATGGAGATCTTTGCCTAGTCCTACGAAGACATGCCCGGGCTGGATACCGATATTGTCGTCCATCACTTGCCGACTAAGGAAGACTGCCCTCCGGTTAAGCAAAAGGTCCGTCGAATGCGTCCAGAGATGTCCGAGAAGATTAAAGCCGAGGTCATGAAACAGTTTGATGCGGGGTTCCTTGCAGTAACTTCATACCCTCAGTGGGTTGCTAATGTGGTGCCGGTACCTAAAAAGGACGGTAAGGTCAGAATGTGTGTCGATTACAGGGATCTGAACAGAGCTAGCCCCAAGGATGACTTCCCCTTACCTCACATTGATGTCCTTGTTGATAATACAGCTCAGCACAAGGTGTTCTCTTTCATGGATGGCTTTTCAGGCTACAATCAGATCAAGATGGCACCTAAAGACATGGAAAAGACTACATTTGTTACTCAGTGGGGCACCTTCTGTTACAAGGTCATGCCGTTCGGATTAAAGAATGCTGGGGCAACCTACCAACGTGCCATGGTTGCCTTATTTCATGACCTGATCCATCACGAGATAGAGGTGTATGTGGACGACATGATCGCTAGGTCCCAGACTGAGGAAGAGCACCTAGATCATCTGTAGAAATTGTTTGATCGGTTGAAACTGTACAAGCTGAGGTTGAACCCGAACAAGTGCACCTTCGGAGTAAGATCTGGGAAGTTGCTAGGCTTCGTGGTCAGTGATAAGGGCATTCAAGTGGACCCTGCTAAGGTCAAAGCTATTCAAGAGATGCCAGTTCCTAAGACAGAGAAGGAAGTCAGAGGCTTTTTAGGACGCCTAAATTACATCGCTCGATTCATCTCACATCTGACTGCTACCTGTGAGCCAATCTTCAAGCTGCTGAAGAAAGATCAGGTAGTACGTTGGAACGATGAATGTCAGGCCGCCTTCGACAAAATCAAAGAGTATCTCCAAGAACCACCCATCCTTATGCCACCGGTTGAAGGGAGACCTCTGATACTATACCTGACAGTGTTAGACAATTCAATGGGGTGTGTGCTGGGGCAGCATGACGAGTCTGGCCGAAAAGAGCATGCCATTTATTACCTTAGAAAAAAGTTTACCGACTGTGAGACCCGATACTCACTGCTCGAGAAAACTTGCTGCGCTTTGGTATGGGCTGCTCGCCGGCTGAGACAGTATATGCTGACTCACACTACCTTGTTGATCTCAAAAATGGATCCTATAAAGTACATATTCGAAAAGCCTGCTCTGTCTGGGAGGATTGCAAGATGGCAAATGATCTTGACGGAATACGACATTCAGTACACGACCCAGAAAGCCATCAAGGGAAGTGTACTGGCAGACCACTTAGCTCACCAAGCTGTAGATGACTATCAATCAATGAACTTCGAGTTTCCGGATGAAAGCATCATGATAGTAACTGACTGCGAAGTACCTGGACCGGATGAAGGACCTGAACCAGGATCCCGATGGTCTATGCACTTTGACGGAGCTTCCAATGCTTTGGGAAATGGTATCGGCGCCATAATCATATCCCCTCAAGGTACTCATACTCCACTCACTGCCCGGCTATGTTTCAACTGTACCAACAACATGGCGGAGTATGAGGCGTGTATCATGGGTCTTCAAGCTGCGATTGACCTAAGGATCAAATTTCTAAGTGTTTTCGGAGATTCCGCTCTTGTGATCAATCAGATCAAAGGAGAGTGGGATACGAAACATCCAAACCTGATCCCTTACAGAGAATGTGTGTTGACCCTGATTCCCCACTTCACAGAGATAACCTTTGAGCACTTTCCAAGAGAAGAGAATCAGTTAGTGGACGCGTTAGCTACAATGTCTTCAATGTTCAAGGTCAAATGGGATAATGAGGCTCCCCGGATCATCATCTGGAAACTGGACGAACCGGCATACTGTTGCGACCTCGAAACTGAATTGGTGACTGAGAAGCCTTGGTACCACGAAGTGAAGAGATATCTGGAAGCTCAGGAATACCCTGAAGGTGCCTCTGTCAATGATAAGAAATTCCTGAGGAGGTTTGCAGCCAAGTTCTTCCTAAGCAACGGCATCTTGTACAAGCGAAACCATGATTCAACCTTACTGCGTTGTGTGGATAAGATTGAAGCAGAACGAATCATGGAAGAGCTGCATGAAGGGACCTTTGGTACACATTCCAGTGGACATACCATGGCTAAGAAAATCCTACGGGCAGGATACTATTGGTCCACGATGGAAGCTGATTGCTACCAACACTCCAGAACATGCCACAAATGCCAGATTTATGCAGATAAGGTGCATGTTCCTCCGGTTCCCCTGAATGTTCTGACTGCGCCTTGGCCGTTTGCAATGTGGGGTATAGACATGATCGGCGAGATCAAACCTACGGCATCTAATGGACATCGCTTCATCCTAGTGGCGATTGACTATTTTACAAAGTGGGTTGAGGCAGCATCCTATGCTACAGTAACCAAGACTGTTGTGGCACGGTTCATTCGGCACAACCTGATCTGTCGGTACGGCGTCCCTGAGCGGATTATTACAGACAACGGTACCAATCTAAACAACAAGATGATCGCTGAGCTCTGCGAACAGTTCAAGATACAGCACCACAATTCTTCTCCTTATAGACCGAAGATGAATGGGGCTGTAGAAGCAGCTAACAAAAACATCAAGAAGATCGTGCAAAAAATGACAGTAACTTACAAAGATTGGCACGAGATGTTACCGTTCGCTCTGCATGGGTACCGTACCTCAGCTAGGACGTCAACCGGGGCAACTCCCTTCTCTCTGGTTTATGGCATGGAGGCAGTCTTGCCGATCGAAGTGCAAATTCCCTCTCTCCGGATAATGAAGGATGCAGATCTGAACGAAGATGATTGGATCCAGACACGACTTGATCAGCTCAACCTCATTGATGAAAAGAGACTTGCTGCTATCTGTCATGGTCAGACGTATCAGAAACGGATGATCAGGGCATTTAACAAAAAGGTCAGACCACAGGAATATCAAGTTGGGGATCTGGTAATCAAGAGAATCATCCTTCCTCAGAGTGATCCAAGGGGCAAATGGACCCCTACGTACGAAGGGCCATTTGTGGTTAAGCATGTGTTCTCAGGGGGAGCAATGATCTTAACCAATATGGATGGTGACGACCTTCCACACCCCGCCAATGCAGACATAGTTAAAAAATACTACGCATGAAACAAGACCCGCTAGGCTGACATGCCTAGGCAAAAATTAGGGCTTCCCGTCGAACCAAAAGGGTTCGGGCAAAATGAAGGGATGAAATTGAAAAAAAATCTGTACACCCGGCAAGTCGAAAACCTGAAAAGGCGGCTTGGGCAAAAATGGGTATCCCGGTGGACTGAAAACCCGAAAGGGCGGTCCAGGCAAAAATTAGGGATAAAAGCGTAATACTATGTCTCATTGGATCACTTTGCATCCAGAGTCCGGTATCTACATCAAGTTCAGACGGCATCGATCAGTCAGCTTCACCTTCAACCAAGGTCATCAAGTGATGAGACGCTCGGAGTTATAAAGGCAATAGCAGAGTTGAAACCCAGTGGGATCGTTCATCTTTCACACAGCTATTTTATTTTCTTTTGTACAAAATTTGTATAAACTCTTTTGATCGGCGGCGTACCTCTTACTAGGACGTCAGCCTCTTGTACACAAAACGCCTATTCAGGCCATTCAAAAATCAATACAAATATATTTTTCAGTTAAACGTGCCAAGTGTTTTTCCTTTTTCTGTTTTGTTTTGCGAAGAACGTCCAAGGTTCAATTTGTGATATATGCATTGACAATAATTTGCTAACTCATAAATATTTGCATACGAAACAAAGGAATTAATTGCAGGTGACACTAGAAAACAGGGGCAATAAAGAGTTGTCTGAGCAGTCTAATTGTTCTATCCTCTAAAGTACCAAGGTAGGTTCAGCTAAAGAATACGACCAAGTACATCTTAATTCCCCGGAGAGTGGTTCAGCAAAACAGTACATTCTTCTCCAAGCAAATTTATTACAAATCTCAAGGAAATTGAGTATCCTCCCGTAGATCTCGACACTTCCCCAGCAGCACACATTCCTAACAAGCATCCCCGGCAGTCTTGGTCTAAAGATTGTTCCCCGGCGGTACATCAACATTCAAAGGAATCACTTCCCTGCAATTCAAACTCCCCAAGAAGAGTCCAACCCAAGTTCCCAAGGAAAGTTGGAGTTCATACCCCCAAGCAATAAGCTTATCCCCAGTAGATTCTGGAAGCTTATCCCCTCGCAGAGCACGAACGTGTCGTCCGACTTTATTTAAAGAGTTATTTCCTTAACAGGATATAACTGGGTTATCCTCAGCCAAAAGCCACGGAAAGAGCGTCGTCAACGAAGCCTTTTTACCCCAGCGAAGTCCTTCAACACTTCCGACAACAAGACATCCTCAGCAAGTTACTATCAACATTCAGCAAAGCATCTCTATTCCCACAGAGTATTGCTTCCCAGCATGGTCGTTAGGGTATCTTTTCTCCCCGCAGAATCTTCCATTTGCCAAGTTTATTCCGCAACGGAGTCATCTTCTCCTACCGGTATTCTTGCAACTATTATCCCCAGCGGAAGTAAAAGCTCATTCTCCAACATCAGCCCAGGATACGACTTCCCGGCATCCGTCAAGGATTTACTTTCCTAGACGAAAACAGTCATAAAACATCATATACATCATTATAGCATGCATAACGCATCATATCATACAAATCTCATTTATGTTGAGAATATCATTGCTTGATCCATATCATGCATCGCATATGACTGACCTTCACCTTTCAGGAAAGATGCAGTTAAAATGCTCAAACATATGTCAAAGTCTTCTCTAGTCCAGCTAAATCGACTCCCAACAGATTTTTCTGATAAAGACTCAGTAGAAGTTATCCTCATGGTCCCCTCTCCGGCAAGTGCGTGAGGTGGTAATTCCTTCTTCAGATGTTTCCCTCTCCGACGATGAGTGTGAGGTGATAATCTCTTATGGTCCCCTCTCCGGCAAGTGCGTGAGGTGGTAATTCCTTTTTAAGATGTTTCCCTCTCCGACGATGAGTGTGAGGTGATAATCTCTTATGGTCCCCTCTCCGGCAAGTGCGTGAGGTGGTAATTCCTTTTTAAGATGTTTCCCTCTCCGACGATGAGTGTGAGGTGATAATCTCTTATGGTCCCCTCTCCGGCAAGTGCGTGAGGTGGTAATTCCTTTTTAAGACGTTTCCCTCTCCGACGATGAGTGTGAGGTGATAATCTCTTATGGTCCCCTCTCCGGCAAGTGCGTGAGGTGGTAATTCCTTTTCAGATGATTCCCTCTCCGACAATGAGTGTGAGGTGATAGTCTCTTATGGTCCCCTCTCCGGCAAGTGCGTGAGGTGGTAATTCCTTCTTCAGATGTTTCCCTCTCCAACGATGAGTGTGAGGTGATAGTCTCCCATGGTTCCCTCTCCGACGGTGTGTGAGGTAGTAAGTCCTTTTCAGATGATTCCCTCTCCGACGATGAGTGTGAGGTAATAGTCTCTTATGTTTCTCTCTCCGACGGTGTGTGAGGTGACAATTCCTTTTCCTATGATTCCCTCTCCAACGGCGAGTGAGGTGATTCCCCTTCAGATTATAATAGCTTATGGTTTTCTTCCCGACATTGCAAAGATGGTAATTCCCGCCAAGATTTTTCTCAACGAGCGTTGTTGAAGCTAAAATCACCCAAGGTTCTCTTACCATTCATGCTAAGGCAGTAACCATCCCTGGTTCATTCATCAGCGTTTGAAGCTCCAGACTCAGCTCCTGTAACCAGTCAGGACACATCTATACCAAGCATCTAAAATCAGCTCCTGCAACGTGTCAGGTACTCATTTTTTCCTTTTGCAGGTATGCAGGTTCTCGCCAAGGAATCTCCCCCGCAATCAACATTCAGATGGCATCTATAAGCCCATCACCCTATCCAGCAATCTCCAAATGGCATCTATAAGCCCATTCCCCCCATCACAATGCCACCATGTGAGCGCAAATTTCTGGGCACTCTAGTGTCCAATCATTTTTTACCCTCGGATTACGAAAGGCGCGTCCGCCAATCTGCATCCTCAGGTCTAAGAAGATTGAACAGGGGCAACTGTTGTACCCCAAAATTTGCCCTCCCATATTCATCAATATTTGTCAAGTCAAGGTCACAAAATTCCCCAAGGGTTGTGCAGCTCAACTGTCTCCTATACAGTCAAAACTAGGGTTTGTGTTCTGATCAAGAAATTGAAGGTTTCAGGGGCCCAATCAAGTCTCATAAGCCTACAAAGATGGTCAAATATCCTCATATCAAGTTTCAAGGCATTCAGCTCAAAATTGCACAGTCAAAACCCTAAATTGCACTACAGTCAACTGTAGGGGCAAAATGGTCATTTGACAGTCAAAAGTTCAAATTTTTGGTCAACATATCATTTTGAAGCCACAAACATCATTTGATCAATGCTTGATCATGATTCTCAAAATTTGGCTCAGAAATCATCAAAGATGCAAAAGTTACTATATTTGGACAGCTGAAAAAGTCAACTGAAATTGACCAGGGCATAACTTTCACATGGATTATCAGAAAAATTCCATCCAAATCTCATTTTGAAGAGAAAGACATTTCCTACAACTCATCTTCATATTCCAAGTCCAAGAAATGCTCTCACAAAAAGTTATCAATTTCAACATTATAGGTCATTTTCAAAAGTCAACAAAAAGGGACTTTAAGTCAAAGGCCATAACTTGATATTGGTAAATCAAAATGACATGGTACCAAAGGCATTGGTTAAAGGACTCAAAGACCTTTCCAAAATGTCCAAGAACATGTGAAAAGCTTAAAAATTGAGTAAGTTATGCCTTGTGGAAGTTGGGAAATTTTTGGGAATTTTGAAAAGTCAACATTGATGCAAATGATCCAAAAATGCTAATGGGCCCATTTTTCTTCCAAGTTTCTTCATGCCAAGCCTATGCACGACCATTAAGCCCAAGGGGAAGTATTTTCTCATTTTTTAATTATTTATTTGAATTTATATTAATATTAATTCATTTAAATTATTTAAATATGTAGAAAATATAAACTTGACCTAAAAAAAATCTTTTTATGCACATTATAGGCTCAAGATCTCGTGCTTAGCCAATTATGGAAAGATTTGGCTTGATTTGGCATGATTGAACAAATTTGCACATGGAAAAGATTTGAAAAAATCTTAAGAAAATCAAAGATTGAAAACAATGAATGCCTTGGATTTTGTCAAGTTTTGTTGACCTAATTGCTCCTATACATATTCAGAATCACAAACCTAATCATTGAACACAAAAAGCTGCGCATAAGAATACTATACAAACTTGAATTTTTTCCATAAAAACACAAAACTGATTTCAAGGTTAGGAGACGATTCAAGCCTCAACTTCCATTCCATTAGATTCCTGGGGTAACTCTGAACGTGTGCCAATCCCTAACATCAACCAAAACGCAAAGAAGTGGTATCTATAACTCAAACTGTGAAGCAAAACTTATAAAATCGCATATCATAAATCATACGTCTTTTTGCATTTTTGTTTATTGATTCTTGTTCATATTGAAGTTTCCAAGCTAACCATTACCTTTAATTGCGTTTTTATTGACCATACGAGATTATGCCATGTTTGAGATTCTAGGGTTCCAGGTCTTCAAAATTGGGGCTTTAGCGATAAGGAAAAATTAGCCCATGAAAGTCACACCATTACGCTCAGCTCATCAAGACGAAGAAAAGGCACTAGTCGCGATCAATTTATGATCACCATAGCGCTAGTCGCTATTTTCTTGTAGCTAGCCTAAGACCACGCTTCCAAAACCGCTGCCATACGTGCTTGATTCAGAAAAAAAAATGAAAACAATGAGGATGATGATGTGTTGGCAAGCAGTGGTTGGGTGTTTTAAATTTTCGCGCTTTTAATCACTAATGCGCTTATTCTTTCTTTTTGTTATTTGTGTATTATTAATATATCAATTAATTCAAACAGCTCAGTTGGCAACACGTGATGCATACAACCTCCAAGACCTGGGTTCAAGTCCCAGGTCTGTGCAATTTCCATGCTATTTTTCATTAACCACTCCTATGTAGCGCTCATACTAAGGATCATCATGCACGTCCCAGGGATCAGCGCCCACGCGTCCTGGGAGATCCATCAAAGGGCTCAGAGTCAAGGTATACCATGAATGCAAGTCAACGCGTTAGCACACAACTGGCAAAGTCAATGGATCCACTGCTTATTGGGCCTGATTTGCTTCAAAAAACCTCACAAATTGGGACTACACCCCACTCTGGTTTGCAACTTCTTTCAATTTTTTACTTATTTTTATTTTATTGATTAATCATTATGTTATTTATTTTATTGCTTTAATTTAATTAAATATTTTTTACAATACATAAAAAATACAGAAAATCAGAAAAAGACAAAATGTAATAAATATTTTTATTTTAATTATTTTTATAGATAAATTGCATATAAATAAATTTAGTATAATTAGGTTTTTTTTGCCATTTTAATTCTTTTCATAAAAAAATGTAAAAAATGTAGAATTTAGGTTTAATTGTTAATTCTTTTTATTTCCTTTTTCTTTTTCAATCATAATATTATTATTTTATTTATTTTCATAAATTAAATTTTTGCATGTAAATTAACTTAGATTTAAATTAGGTTAAAATTCCATATTTTCATAATAAACCTAAAAAACATTAGAATTAGGGTTTGACGCTTCATTTTAATTTTAATTAATTATTCCTTCTTTTAAATCATAAAAAACACAAAAATACCAAAAACATTTAATTCTAATTAATTAATTCTCATTAACTTTAATTTCTTATGAAAGGGTCCAACGCCCATACTTTTAATTAGTAATTTCGCGCATTTTACTTTGTCGCTTATTATAATTATGTACATGTCCCAAAGCCTTGTAACAATTTTATTTCTCGCACTTTTATTCGCTTTATTTATTTTCCGTCAAATCGGGTCCGGTTTAATTTTGGCGATGTGGACCCGCGCCATTTGTAATAGCCTTAGATTTATTTTTCGCAAACTTTATAACTGTTAAATATGCATGCAAGAATGAATGGCCCTAATTAAAATCAAGCGTAGATCACAACAAACATGACAAGACAAATAACTGAAACATGACACACAATTCGCACACACCACCCCTAGGGTACGCCTCACTGTTGCCTTTCGAAAGGTGGTCGTCGAGTAGAGGACGTCTTAGTAAGTCCTCATGATCCGGGAACCTGGCATGAGGGTAGCTTCTAAGGTGTCTTCCCATTGCTCTGGTGATCACCATGTCCCTAAAACTCGAATTGACCCGAACACCTCCAACGGTGGTGCTACCTACCTCTCAATGGTGGGATGGCACTACTTTAAAGGACATTTACACAGACGAATTCCTTAGGGTAGGTAGACGACTCATGGATACTTGCTCTCTTCAAAAACAAACAAAAATCTTTTCACATCGACACTTTTCAAAAGCTTTCAAAGCAAATTTTTCAAACACTCTAACGTACGAGTCGAACTGAAATTTTTCAAAGAAACTTTTAAACCCACATTGAAAAGCAAGCAAACAATTTTGAAAACACATTGAGCAAGTATCTAAGATCCCATGGATAACCATGGATAGAAAGGGTGCTAACACCTTCCCTTTCTATAATCTACCTCCCGAACCGAGAGCAATCTCTTTAAAGGAATTTTTCTGTGCTTTTGTCCTTTCCATTTGGAGAAAATAAAAGACGGTGGCGACTCTTGCTTACCGCGACATTTCGCGAACCAGCGTTAAACAGTCAGTTCCAGATCCACCGATCACAGTCACTATGCGGAAATGTATTATCAACGTCTGTTTTATTGATCCCCTAGGCTGTGATGGATAATCAAAATTTACGTTAAGCTTACTATATTAGTCTCGAAGAATTAGTAAGTCGATTTTAAAACCTGTGTTATTTACCTCCTAGGTTATGATAAATATCTAAAGTCTATGATCTCTTTCTTAGGTATTGGCGAGTTATCCGCATCATCGCACCTAAGTCAGACCAAAACTTCTGGTAAGATGATACATCATCATCCTTACCTATTTATTTGATACTCTTGGAACATTATACAACATATACTTATCTATCCAACCTTTGGTTAAATTTTGGGGTCTTCCATTATTTAATAAATCTCTGATTCAAAGTTGCGAGACATGCATATTCTCACACCCTCAACCGAAGAGTAATTAAATAGGGGTAACTGTCATACCCCAAATTTGACCCATCAAATAATTGTTCTATGTTACTATTTTTCAAATACTTAAATCATATGGTTCAAATTGTTTGTTTTAAATATTATAAATGTTGGGGGTTTAAATATTAATAAGACGGGTGTGTGTTGCCCTAATGGACAAACAAAATCTGATGGCCCATTAAGACATTTTTGGCCCGGTTCAAAATAATGAAGGGAGGTGTATGGTATAAACTCAAGGGGTGGTGTTTTGGGCCATAAAAATCGGATGGCCCATAGAGGGGCTCATGCTCTTTAACAAGAGGGGTGTGTTTTTTAGTAGTTCTAGAAACTTTGAAGGCCCAGATCAGATCATCTTTTTGAAAAGGCCATTTTCTTTTTTGGGACAGAGGCCCACTTATGTTATATATCTTTGTTGTATTTATTTCCAATAACTATTATTTTAACTTCTTTTTACGATACATTTATTTAGGGTTGACTAAAGTCTACATTAGGGTTTTAAAACCTTTTGTCCAGCTGCGCCCTGATCAATTCTTTATCCTAAGCAATTGTGTACAAGCCCAAAAATTAAAAGAAACACATATTAGATCAAAGACCAAATCAAATCTTCAGAAAACTCAAACGAATCTCAAAAACAAATCAAATTTACACAGAATAAAATCAAATCGAATCTCATTACAATCAACTTACAAACAAATCTGCAGCAGAACTTCAACCTAATCTCTAATTTATAAAACTAAAACAATTATACAAAAACCAGATCAAATCAAATCTCTAATGGATTCAATCACTAAAAGTAACGACAATTATAGAATAATTTTCTAATCTGTCTAAATTTCTATCCTATAAATAAATCCTAAAACTAATTAAAGGAGAAAAAAATAAAAGGGAGGAACAGAAAGTTGTAACAAGGAGAAGAATCAGAAGCCGCAAGCTTACACCTAGCATCCACACCCTTCACTTGAGATCTGGGTTTCAATTTCTGAAACCCTAGATCTGTGATTCAAGATGCGTCTCCATCCTCTCTGTCGTTGTCGCTACCCTTCGAACCTGTGATAAAAAAAGAAAGAATTAGAAGACAAGATCGGAGAAATCATAAGTGGAGTCATACTAAAAGAGTCACTAAAGGAGAGGTAAACACGATTGAACTTAGCTTAGGGTTTTGATTATGTTGTTATGGTTGTTTTTTTATGGTTGATTTGGGATTTTCTGGAAACTTAGGGTTAGGTTCAGGTTCAGTTAGGGTTATGGTTCTTGGAATTATGGTTAGGGTTCTTGGAATCTAGGGTTAGGGTTCATCTGGACAGATGGTTATGGGTTAAAGATTGTTAGGGTTCAGGCAAAAACCCTAGGGGTGGGGGTTTGATTTACAGGTTTCACGGTGGTTTCTGGGTTTGGGGATGAAGGTTTGAATGAAGGTTTGAATGAAGCTGGTGGTGACCAGATGCACTCACCGGCGAAAGCAATTTCTGGCCGATGGCGTTCTGAGCGGGGCGATTTTCGGTACAATGGATTTCTAGAGAGAGGTCAGAGCCTTTCTCTCTAGAAATATAGAAGGAGTTTGTTTGTTTGGGAGTAGAGAGTGGGAGAAGAGGAGAAAATGAGGCCCAACATTGGGCCCGAGCTTTTATAAAACCCTCATTGATCCCGTGCTTGTGTTTCCATGATCTTTACCGCGCACTTTCCATCACCAACGCTTTATCTCCATCAAACAATCTCAACACGCATGCCCATCGTAACACGATGTACCTTCCCACAAACTGGCCAAATCCAACATCTGGACTTGGGCCCTTTACTTTCTGTACCTCCAATCTTTACTACCCAGTTCAAATTAACACATCCCCTGTGTTTTGGGCTCAAGTTCAATATCTGAATTTAGGACCTTACCCTTCATAGCCCCTAGAGTTACTAACCAAGCACAAAATACACCCCTGGCTTTTTAATTAAAATTTTATTTTTTATATTCTATTTTATTATTATAATTAACATTTTTAAAATTAATATATTTACATAAATTCTAAAATTATTTTATTATTATTATTATTATTGTTATAAAATTCAAATTATTTTACTAACTCTTTTAATTTTTAATTTTTAAATCTCATTAAATTTCTTTTTATCATGCATTAAAAACTTATTTTCTAATATTCTTTAATATATTTTAAAAAATATATAACCAATCAAATCACTAACAATTTTCCACTAACCAAATAAACTCAAGATCATTTTCAAAAAGGATTATGAAAATACTTTTGATCTACTGCGAACTTCGTCTATAAAATCAGCTATTCACACATCCGGACTTGGTTCAAGGAGAATTCAAAATATCTTCGTAATCCATAAAAAACACCAACCACCTACAAACTACGAATTTGAACTCTAATTCCTCATAAGAGGATACGTAGGCATGCGACTAAAATCGTGGCGAGTTCCCCTAATAAAAATTAAATACCTATTCCCTAAAGATTTCAATTCTAAACCCTGGTATCCTTGTGAACAAGGTAGATAAGGGGTGCCTAACACCTTCCCTTCGTCTAAAAACAAGTCAACAACTTAGAAACTATGAACAAATTAGGATTATCCTTTTATATTCCCTTCCTAAAGATAAAAATTAAGGGTGGCGACTGTATGTTTAAAACCAGTTATTACATGCTGCATCCCTCTCCAACGACGTTGGGGCGACAAGCCTCTCCCCATACATTTTCCAGTAGCTCACCCATTCCACCATCTCGCTCGCCAACTGGCTCGCCCGACAATGCTGGTGCGATTGGCTCGCCCGACGAGACCCACAATTTTCACAACTTCCAGCCCCAATCCAATTTCGGTTCAATATCAAACTCAGTGTAAAACACATCAGAAATCCCACATATCATATAGCAACATCAAAACACATCATATGCACATTATAAGATCATATCATGACATTTGTATTTCATCTACAATACCAATTTCATTATGCAATTCATCAAATCATCATACAAGTTAAACCCTATATCTATCTTAACAATCTATCAATCTTATCTCTCTCAATATTCTCTTTTTACCCCGTGGACCCTTTCTATATTATTTCCCTTACGCCCTCACTTATCATCACATATTACCACCATGCCCTTATTCTCTTTTTCAACTTAATATACTATTTAATCATTATTATAAATTTAAATAATATAAACTAAATTATTTAAATATAATTGTTATTCTAATTAGCACCTTAATCCACCACTATCCCACAACATACCACATACATCACACAGATAATCACCAACACTTCACAAATAATCAATTAAATAACTAATCCTAAATTCTGGGGTGCTATAATTCTCCCCCACATAAAGAATTTTCGTCCTAAAAAATTTCCTGTGAAAAACAGAGTCGGGTACGACTCTCTCATCTGATCCTCACGCTCTTAAGTCAAACTTCCACCAACTGGTCCACCCCACATAACCTTCACCAAGGAAATCTTTTACCCCCCAACTGTTTCACTTCCCGACCTTCTATCTGCATGGGTGATGCTACAATTGTCACGTTATATCTCAACTGTACATCATCCATTTGGATCATATACAAAGGATCTTGAATGTATTTCCTCAACCGAGATACATGAAACACGTCACGAAGATTAGCAAGTGAAGGAAGAAAAGTAATCTGATAGGCCACCTTGTTACACCCTTAAATTTATCCTCTTGATTTAGGCTAATGTTTCATCATAATCATCATATTGCATTGAATTCATGCATTATGATGGGATCAAGGATTTTTAGTTCTCAAAACTGTGGAAAATGGTTGTATTGTCAATCAGTGTGATGAGGGTCTCATGTCCTCATTATTTTGATCATTCAGGCTACCAAGGCTTCTTATACTCCAGGACACCTCATTTAACTCTTTGTTTCATCAAAGGATTTAAAGGTTGTTAGGGTTTTCAGTTTGATGCTAGGATTTTCAGTTTATAAGGTCACATGCCTTGGCTTTGATGTTAAGTTACTTCTTCATCCAATATACCTCATAAGGGTTGTGATATGACCGCCTATCATGGATATTTTCTCCTCAAGAGGTATTGCTTCTCCTTGTTAGGATTTTGTTTGATTGAGATATAAAGTGTGAGCCATAATGTGTTGAGCTTAGAGATTCTTTGTGCTAAAGACTTCATTCCTCCTAGTACTTGTTGCTTGACACACACGTTTTGGTTTAGATTGGAATTCGAATTGAGATAAGGATCCATGGAAAGTTTGAAGACTTAATTTGGAAAAATAAAGTTTGTTAAGGTGTAAGCATCATATGAGTTACTTGTAATACTGATTATTGAGAGTGAAAGGCACACACTTTGGTTACAGGTTTACTCAAATATGCTTATTTTCGAAAATTCACCAAGAATATTAATTCAAGTGTTGATTTGAATTCCATTCAAATTAATCATCCATTATTCAAGTTCACACCAAAGATGGATGTTTCTATCTTATTCATATAAACTCCATTCAAATTATTAGCTCATCCAAGTTTCAAGAAAATATCTTTCATTCAAGTTCTATATCAAATGTTGAAGTTACAAGTTTATTACAAAGTTTTCTTTGGTTTTACAATGACTACAGAGGTTCATAAGCCTAAAATTGCAAGACATTAAAAAATTTCAAATCCTCAAGATTACAAGAAATTTCAAATTCCTATCCCTAAGAATACATCAAAGTACAGGAGGAATGTTTCTAAGTTACAACAAAAATCAAGTGAACATTTCCATTATCCAGTTACTTGAAGATCTAAATTTCTTCAATTCCTTTGACTTTCCTCCAAGAATTATTCCTCTTTAAGATTTCCTCCAACTCCTCCATTTTGTCATGCTAGCCACGACCTTCCCTTCCACTTTGCCTCTCATACCATCACATGAAACAAAAATAAAAGGAAGTGGTTAGAAAATCATCAAACTTGAAAAGGAACAAAGAATTTTCAAAGAGTTTTTCACAAATTAATCATTAGGGTTTTGTGATAGGAATCAAAATAAAGGGTAATTTTTGAATCATGTTCATAAACATTTCACAAAGCCTCATTTGATTTGTTTCACATAATCATATTTCAAAATTTAATCATGGGCCAGTTTTCCTATTGCAAATCTCAAAGCTAGTTTTGGTTCACAAAAGGATGTCCAAGAAGCGAGTTATTGAAAGCTCAATATAGCATCACGGCACATAGATCATAAATCAAAAGAAACAAAGTTATAACATTCAATAAAAAGTCAGAATCGCAACAGTCCAGCCCAAGCAACAAAGCATCACAGTTTGGTAAGAAGCAGAATTGTAAGTTCCATCCTAAAGCAATATATATCATAAAATTATGACAAAGTTAGAAACATAACATATCAGGTTATCAAGCCCAACAAACATATTCACACATCTAAGCAAAAAAACCAGTGACTGCATTAACAAATTTCGACAGAGGCTACAAACAAAAACAAATATTAGAAAAATATAATAAAAAATTGCCAAAGCCCAAAATGGAATCAGCAGGCCTGCTATCAGCAAACTTAGAACCAACAGAAACCCTAATAGTTCATCATCATTTTCCTACTCAAAATCCCTTCAGAATACATAGAAAGAGAAGAGGAAAAGAAGCTTTCGAAAAGTTAGAATCAAAAAGATATTACTGGGAGAGGACTCAATCGAATGGAAATTTCGTAAATCTTTCATCGCTACCTCATCATCCTCGCCGTTCTTTTTTCATCAGACTGATAACCAGTTCAGAAAAAATCAGTGGCTGCCCTTGAAACCATGTTGCACTGTAGAAAGGATAGAAAATTAAATTAGTAATAAATATTATAGCTCAGCATAAATTTCCCCAAATGTTTCTAACTGAATCAAAACAAACATTGTAACCGTTTCTAACTGATTAATCTGAGCTCTCAATTGTCTAACCGATTTTATCAAATCAAGGGCCAGGATTGCAGAGCCTGCTACTGTTTTCAACAACTTCTAACAGAATGAGGCAGTCATTTTTCTTCCAAAAAGTTCAAATACTTAGGGTCACACGAATTGTTTAAAAGAAAAAGTGAATAAAAAAAGAAACAAAAAAGCCCCGCTAAGTCGAAACATAAAAATAAGTCGCTTAGGAAAAAGTTAGGGCATCCCGCTGGACTTCCAAATTGAAATTTAAAATACTTTTTCTAGGAAAAATTTAGGGAAAGCAAAAAGGAATTTGAAAAGCCCGAAAGGAATAAAAGGATTACCCAATAAAAATTATCATCAAAAGAAAAGTCGTGTGACCGAACACCCAAAAACAAAAGGTTAAGTAACTGTCATGTCCAAGAAATCGTTGTGGTTCCTCAACCATCATAAACTCTTTTGGGAGATGAGTGCTCATGTCGAGTTAAATGAATGTAGGACTGGAGAACATCATGGATAATGGGTGGGCACCAAATATTTTGATCCTTAAAAACCTTTTTTTTTAAACCGTGAACCTTGCCACGTTACAACCCTCAAAAAGTCCTAATTGAAGCATGTGTTTATTAGAAAGCAAAACTATTACAAGAGTACGATAACCTGACTCCTAGGAGACTTGCTAAAATTTTTTTGAGTTGGTATCATTCCCTCTTTTACTTTCTTTGTATAGAAAAATGTCGATATTTTGACATCTTTTCAATAAAAGTTTTCTAGCTTCAAGACAAGCATATGATTTGCATTAGATTTAACATTCATATGATAAAACATTATTTGCATATGAAAAAGTGCATAAAGATTAAGCGAGCTTTCATAATGAGCATCACATGAAGAGTTTGATTATCCCATGGAACGAATTGCTTCAGAAATCTGTTAAAAAGAATGATCTTAATCTGGGGCATGCTTTCTAGCTACTCCTTTGAATTGAAGAAGACCAGTTTGAGAGATTGATCAAGAACTATTTGTTTGATGATTGTGTAGAAGTTTTGTCTACCCCCGAATCTATGATTGAGCAATGGCGTATCGTTTCCAGTTGGTCCCAAAGGATAATTTTCTTCAAGCATCTACTTGCGCGCGAAGCAGTTTGAGTTAAGAAGTATGATTGTGTACTAGCTTGTTTTGAAGACGTAAGTCAATTATCCTGTGGAGGTGTTAACTTCCAAACTTTGTGAACTTATCATTCCTCTATGAGCATGAGGTAAGGAAATGGTTTGCTAATATTCCGCTAATCTGGGGCAATCAAGTTAAGATCCACGGACTCTCAAAGTTTCATCAATCTAGGGCAGTTATGTCGAGATTCAAAAAATATCTCAAAGTATCGAGGATCAGGGTCCGTTACCCAAGATTTAGTGAAGCCACTTATAATATTGATTATTCATAAGACGTGTTTCAAAGTTTGTAACACTAGGACAATTTATCTGGATGGTATAAATCTCAAGAAGTCCTTTCAAGGCAAGTTCTTTAACAGCACTACAGACTGTGACAAGGTATTATGCGGGGGCATTTGTCCTATTTCATAGTTGATCAGTTTAAGTATGGTCTCAGGATAAACAACTTATGAATTTGAAGAGCTTGATGGAAAGTCAGGATTGTTATCCTCAACTCATCAGAATTTTAAGTCTTGGTATCGTTGTTCCTTCGTCAGTAGTTGAGATCTTTATCTCCGACTAAAGTCAGGAGTGATATTCTTAGCACAGATCTCAGGAAGTTCTCTCGAGGAGAATCCCTTCAAAGGTTAGTCAACATGAAGCAGTTACGTCGAAATTTTATAAATCTCTCCATGGACCTATTGTGTCAGAGAATTATTCAGAGCTAGAATAATCTGGGGCAGATTATCTCAAGTCAAAATGGTGACATGTTTCTACAAGGACCGTTTCCAGCGAAGTTGCCACACTATTCCTGGGGCATGTTCAGTGATCTGTTTCGCATGATTTATCATTTGCTTTGCTTATCTGCGTAATTCGCCATTACCAGAGTAACATTTTTCAAGATAATTAAAGTGTCCCTAACTTGGGTCGTTTCCTCCGACCAACACTATAATTTCTACTTCTCCTCAGTAATTCTCATTGTGAGGCATTTTAAAGATTGACTAATTGGAATTTCGGATTAAGAAAGTCTTTTCTCCAAGTGTTTGAAGTATTGTCTCCCCCAACATCACCTAGGAAAAGGTATTTTGTTCGAAAGTTTTGATCTTTTGGTATATAATCTCCATTTCCCAGTAAATTACAGATGTTATGTTGTGCTCATCGGAGAATGTCTATTCCCTGAAGTGGAGTGTTCTCATCCCTAGTTGAAGTCGAGAGTTCCTTTGGAAATTTCTCCTATTCCCCGATGAAATCACTTTATAAAGATTCTTGTTCAAGAATTCTCTAATCTCCATAGCAGAAGCATGGTTTGAAGTTCGTTATGCTGAGAATTTTTACTATCTCCAGTAAAGACGTTTCAAGTTTGTTCCGAAGTCATATGAGCATCTTCTCACTTCCTCAAAGGAGTCTGTTTATGAGGATCTCTTGTCCAAGATTTCCCGTTCCTCACTAGAGTTGCCTTATTTGAGATCTCACTCTCAGGAATTTCCATTCCCCCAACTGATTTATGTTGGGGTTTGTTTCATCTCTCCAGTAAATACCATTATCTGAGATCTCTTATCCAAAATTTCTCCTTTCCCCAGCGGAGCTTCCTTCAGAAATCTCTTATTCAAAAATCCTCATCATCCCTGTTAAGTTGCCTTATCAAGAAATCTCCTATTCAGGAATTCTCATTTCTCTAATGGGGTCGTTTCATCGAAAGTAATTGTTTACTAATTCTCTCTTTTCCCAGTAGATCTCAATCCTGGATGTTGATGAGTGTTACTTCCCCAAAGGAATATGCTATTGTGGTTCCTAGCCCCGGGATAAAGCATCATAGCAAGATTTTATTCTTGTTGAAGCTCGTCCTTGTTCCCCAGTAGACCTGAAGATTCTCTTATTTCCAGCAGTAGCATATTTTGTTGATTTTATCATAGAAAGAATATCTCATTCCCGACAAGGGTTCTGTTTGTAAGGTCTCTTACCCCCAGCATGGATCTTTATATCCTTGGCAGTTTAAGGTTTCGTTATCCCCTGGGAGAAATTGACAAGTTATCAAACAAAAAATTCAGGTGGATTTTGATTGTCCACATGCCCCATTTTATTAGTGCTCTCTCCAGCAACATCAAGTATCCATTTGGCGTTTCCCCGCAGATATTACAATTTTTATCTGATCTTCTCTAGCGGAATTTGCAATTTATTTTTGCAAATTTTTATCAGGGTTCGGCCTATGGTTATTGGTTTTTTTGTTTCACCATTCCCCAATGAAACATCTAAGCATGCATCATTACATTGAATCCTCAAAGAATAATGTTTCCATTATCTTTCGAAATACTATTCCATAGAAAAATAATTCAAACATGCATCGGAACATAAGCCATTAATGTTTCTGTTTTCCCTAGTGAATTTGCTAAAACTTCAGATTATATCCCCAGTGAGGTCTTCATCCCCGGTATCTCAGTTCATCCCATACAAATATCCTATTGACGTCAATCATTTGAATGGTTGAGCGTCTACTCTTGATTGTAGTTCAATTTTACCCTGGCGCAGTTGTCTCGGGTTTAGTCTTTACTACCCTCATTGGTCCATTCCAATGTCTATTGATGTACCTTTTGAATACCAGTTTCGTCCTAATATTTGTTTTCAGCAGGTTTTTAGTAGTACACCCTAATCACCTTGCTTTGCATCGAGTTATGAGTTTTGTCTCCTCACCCATGCATGAAATTCAGTTTCGTTCTGGTACTCATCTAGTTTAGTTTTGTCTAACTAGTTATGTTGAGTCGAGTGTCATCTCATTTTTTTTCATACCTTGGACTTCCATCTGTGTTTGATTACTGAATTCTTTATCGGTTTTCATTTACCGAGTCTTTCTACAGTGTTCGCTTAACTACATCCTTGGTTGAAATCAGTCTCCTTTGTTCCTTGGATTCTTTTATCAGTTTTCGTTTACTGTTTATCCATGGTCTGAGACTAGAAAGTGCTCTGAGAAACGTGTACTCTCATCACTTTGCTTTGGGTTGAGTCTTGATCTTGTCTCATGTGCATGAAATCCAGTTTGTTTTGCCCTGGTACTCATTTAGTTTGTCTTGCCTAACTAGTTATTATGAGTCGAGAGTCGTCTCGTTTTGTTTCTTTCCCTGGACTCTTCTATCGGTGTTCGTTTACCGTGTCCTTGGTCGAAAACCTTATCTCACTCTTTGGATGTCTATTAGTTTTTGATTACTGAACCTTTGATAGTGTTTGTTTACTGTATTATGACTTTTGTTTGCTGTGTCCATCGACTTGAGATGTCTCTTTTATACCTATTTGAGTTTTAGTCAGTTTTCGTTTACTGTTTACTTGTGGTTGGAGACCAGTAGGTGCTCTGAGAAACATGCACTCTCATTACTTTTCTATGGGTCGAGTTTTTTCCTCGTTACACATGCATGAAATCCAGTTTGTTTTGTCCTGGTACTTGTTTCTATAAAGTTTTGATATTCTAGTATTGTCAAGTCAAGTTTTGTCTCGTTTGATGTCATTCCTTGGATTTTTATCTATTTTTTTATTGAGCCTTTAACAATGTTTGATTACTGTACTTCAACTTTCGTTTGATGTATCCTTGGTTGACCAGTCTCTTTTAAGACTAGAAGGTGCTCCTAGAATCATACGCTCTAGCCACTTTGCCCCGCGTACTTTTCCAGAGTTTAACTTTGCCTATTCTCCGTGGTTTGAGTCTTAACTCACCCCTTTTATGGCCCGGTTTTATCCTAACACATTATTCTGAAGTTTAGTTTCATCTACTCTTCTAAGTTTGAGTTTTGTCTCAACTTTGTTAAAGTATGCATTACAACTTCATTCTGACGCATGTCTTTGAAGGGCCAATTTTCATCAGACCCTTTTTCTTGCTAAATCCAATTTCATTTGGTACCTTCTAAGTCCCTCTTCTACTAGAATTATTTTTCTTTGGGGGGTTTTTCTTTTTTATTTTGTTTTCATAAGTGTAAATTTTCGGGTTCTTCCATATTCAATCATCTTCAACTCCGAACGTTCAAAAGCTGTTAATTTTCTCACTTATCAAGTTTAAGATTATTGAATAGAGGTAGTTGTTGCACCCAAAAATTTACCCTCTTGATTTAGGATCATGTTTCATCATAATCATCATATTGCATTGCATTCATACATTATGATGGGATCAAGGATTTTTAGTTCTCAAAACTGTTGAAAATGGTTGTATTGTCAATCAGTGTGAGGAGGGTCTCATATCCTCATTATTTTGATCATTCAAGCTACCAAGGCTTCTTATACTTCAGGATACCTCATTTGACTCTTTGTTTCATCAAAGGATTTAAAAGTTGTTAGTGTTTTCAGTTTGATGCTAGGATTTTCAGTTTAGAAGGTCACATATAGCATCATGGTACATAAATCATAAATCAAAAGAAACAAAGTTATAGCATTTAATAAAAAGTCAGAATCGCAACAGTCCAGCCCAAGCAACAATGCATCACAGTCTGGTAAGAAGAAGAATTGCAAGTTCCAGCCCAAAGCAATATATCAGAAAATTATGACAAAGTTAGAAACATAACGTATCAAGTTATCAAGCCCAACAAACAGATTCACACATCTCAGCAAAAAAAACCAGTGACTGTGTGATCGGTGGATCTGGAACTGACTGTTTACCGCTGGTTCGTGAAATGTCGCGGAAGCAAGAGTCGCCACCGTCTTTTATTTTCTCCAAATGGAAAGGACAAAAGCATAGAAAAATTCCTTATAGAGATTGCTCTCGGTTCGGGAGGTAGATTATAGAAAGGGAAGGTGTTAGCACCCTTTCTATCCATGGTTATCCATGGGCTCTTAGATACTTGCTCATTGTGTTTTCAAAAATGGTTTGTTTGCTTTTCAATTGTGGGTTTTAAAAAGTTTCTTTGAAAATTCCAGTTCGACTCTTGTATCGGTCCTCAAGAGTGTTTGAAAAGTTGCTTTCGAAAGCTTTTTGAAAAGGTGTCGGTGTGAAAAGTATTTTTGAATTTGTTTTTGAAATTAGAGCAAGTATCTAGAGTCGTCTACCTACCCTAAGGAATTCGTCTGTGTAAATGTCCTTAAAGTAGTGCCATCCCACCATTGAGAGGTAGGTAGCACCACCGTTGAAGGTATTCGGGTCAATTCGAAGGTTCGGGACATGGTGATCACCGAAGCAATGGGAAGACACCTTAGAAGCTACCCTCATGCCAGGTTCCTGGATCATGAGGACTTACTAAAACATCCTCTACTCGACGATCACCTTTCGAGGGGCAAGGCAACAGTGAAGCGTACCCTAGGGGTGGTGTGTGATTTGTGTGTCGTTTTCAGATATTTTGTCTTGTTCATGTCATGGGTGATCTACGCTTTTGTTTTTATTTTGACATTCATTCTTGCATGCAATTATTAACAGTTAAAAAGTTGCGAGAAATATAAAGTTCCTAAACTATTACAAAGGCGCGGGTCCACATCGCCAAATTAAATCCAGGACCCGATTTGACATAAAATAAAGTGCGAAAGATAAATATCAAGTTTACACGGCTTTGGGAGAATTACATAAAAATTATAAGAAAAGAAATAAATGCGAAAAGAATTAAAATCGAAAGCGAGGGCGTTGGACCCTTTTTAATGAAATTAAATTACGATTTAACAAATTAATTAAATTAAAATAAAAAAAGAAAAGATTTTTTGATTTTTTTGTATTTATGAATTTTTAATGAAATTAAAATATTAATTAACCCTAATTCTAGTTTTTTTTTATTTATTAAGAAAAAGCATTAAAATTTAACCTAAAATTAAACCTAATTAATTAATTGCAAGTATTTACAAGAAAATAATAATTAATAGTTAATAATTAATATGGTGAAAAAAGGAAAAAAGATAAAAATGCTTAAAACCCTAATTCTACCAATTTTTAAGTTTACTGAAAAATATTAAAATTAACCTAGAATTGAAAACTAAACTAATTAATGATTTTTTATTTACAAAAATAAGTTTTAAATGAAATATATTTTATTTTTTGTCTTTTCTGATTTTTTTACTATTTTCATATTTTATGAAAATAAATTAAATTAAAGAATTTAAAGGAAATTAATTAAAACAAATAAAATAGAAAGAAAAATAAAAGAGCAAACCATGGGGGGTTCTGTCCCCAAATTGGAGGTCAAATTGTAGCAATCCTGGCCCAATTGATTTCTGGCCTGGTTGACTTTCATGCTAGCGTGTGGTTTCATTGACTGATGCCTATGCTACCCTTCAAATCTGGCCCTTTGGATGGGGATCATAGGGCGCGTGGCACGCTTGGATCATTGGGCGTAGGATGAACCTCAGGAGGCAAGCTGCATGGGAACGTGGTTAGAAGAAAAATATGGAATAAGAAAGGGGGATCTGGGATTCGAACCCAGGTCCCAGAGATTACCAATGCCAAGCCTGACCAGTGGAGCTGTGAACGCGCTTTGTACATAGAATAGAACACAAATACCATAAAGCAAAATAAGAGTTAATGGATAATTTTAGCGCGAAATTCAAACGAGCCAACCATGCCTTGCCACCTAGTCTTCTTCTTCCTCGTTTGCATTTTACCTGGAACATAAAAGGAATTAGCGGGGGTTTTAAACCCCCCCAAAATATGCCCTTTTCAAGAATAGCGATTAGGCCATCTTGCTTCATAAATTGGGCGCGACTGTTGCATTCGATTCGTCCAAGTGTCCTGAATTTAACCATGGTACTGAGAAGTCTTAATTTTACAGTATATGAAAATACACAATTCGAAGCTTGAGGAACCCTAGCATGTTACAATGGTGAAATCGCGTACGATGCTTAAAAACTCAATTAAAACATGTGGTTAGCTTTAGAATGATCCAATGAACACAAATCCAATATTAAAAATTGCAAATAATGCATGAATTATGATTCAAGAATATGGAAAAAGTCATGAACAGAATGAGGTTATTCTACCAGTTCTTCGCGTTAGGGATGATGGTTTTGATTCAGGCACGTTCCTTGAAGCCTCAGGAACACAATAGGATGGTTTTCTTGCCTTGAAAAGCCTTGGAACCACGTTTTCAGTTTTAGAATTTTTTGACAAAAGTGCAAGTTTGGTTCTTCAATTCTGGCGCAGCTTAGAGGTTCTTTGGACTAGGGTTTGCATGAGTATAAGTATGTGAACGATTAGGGTTGAAAATTGGATCCAAAAAACCTTTGCATTGATTGAATGGATATTTGATTTTCATGCATATATTTTTCAATCTTTTTCATGCATATTTGATTCCAAACATGTCAAATCACATTGATTCTTTCTATATCTGGTCATGCACGAATCTTGAGTGTATTTCATGCATAAAAAGATTTAAAAAACTTCCTTTGGTATTTTTCACATATTTTAATTAATTAAATGAATTATTAGCAATTAAAAATTCAAATAAATAAAATAAAAATGATGAATAACTTCCCTTTGGGCCAAATGGTCGTGCACATGCTTTGGATGATGATTCTTGGAAGAAAATGTGGCCCATTAGCAATTTTAAGGCATTTGAAGCAAAGTTGACTTTTCAAAATATCCAAAAATTTCCCAACTTCCACAAGGCATATCTTGCTCAATTTTCAAGCTTTGCTCATGTTCCTGGACATTTTGGAAAGGTCTTGAAGTCCTCTAACCAATGCCTTTGGTCCCATGTCATTTTGATTTACCAATCTCAAGTTATGGCCTTTGACTTAAAGTCCCTTTTTGTTGACTTTTGAAAATGACCTATAATGTTGAAATTGATAACTTTTTGTGAGAGCATTTCTTGGACTTGAAGTGTGAAGAGGAGTTGTAGTAAATGTCTTTATCTTCAAAATGAGCTTTGGATGGAATTTTTCTGATAATCCATGTGGAAGTTATGCCTTGGTCAAGTTACAGTTGACTTTTTCAACTGTCCAAATATGGAAACTTTTGCATCTTGAGACTTTTTGAGCCATACTTTGAGAATCATGATCAAGCATTGATCAAATGATGTTTATGGCTTCAAAATGAGCTTTTGACCAAAAATTTGAACTTTTGACTGTCAAATGACCATTTTGCCCCTACAGTTGACTGTAGTGCAATTAGGGTTTTTGACTGTGCAATTTTATGCTGTAAGTCTTGAAACTTGGTATGAGGATGCTTGACCATGTTTATAGGCATGTGGGACTTGATTGGACCCTTGGAAACTTCAATTTCTTTGTCAGAACCAAAACCCTAATTTTTGACTGTTAGGAGGTCCTTGAACTGTGCAACCCTTGGGGAACTTTGAAGCTTTGACTTGGCCATTTTTGAAGAATATGGGAGGGCAAATTTTGGGGTACAACAGACTGCATTAACAAATTTTGACAGAGGCTACAAACAAAAACAAATATTAGAAAAATATCATAAAAAATTTCCAAAGCCCAAAATGGAATCAGCAGGCCTGCTATCAGCAAACTCATAACCAACAAAAACCCTAACAGTTCATCATCATCTTCCTACTCAAAATCCCTTCAGAATACACAAAAAGAGAAGAGGAAAAGAAGCTTTCGAAAAGTCAGAATCAGAAAGATATTACCGGGAGAGGACTCGATCGACTGGAAAATTCACAAATCTTTCATCATTACCTCATCATCCTTGCCGTTCTTTTTTCATCATACTGATAACCAGTTCAGAAAAAAAATCAGTGGATGCCCTTGAAATCGTGTTGCACTGTAGAAAGGATAGAAAATTAAATCAAAAATCAATATTATAGCTCAGCATAAATTTTCAAGAGAAACTTTCATAAATAACTTTTACCCCAATCGTTTCTAACCGAATCAAAACTAACATTGTAATAATTTCTAACTGATTAATTTGAGCTCTTAATTGTCTAACCGATTTTCTCAAATTAAGGGCCAAGGTTGCACAGCCTGCATCTGTTTTCAACAAATTCTAACAGAACTCCTCAACAGAAAACAGAATTTCAAACCTCTAACCAACTTCTAACAGAACTCCTCAACCGAAACTAACTTCTAATTGATTCCAACTTCCTCTAACCTTCTTAACTAACTGTTTTCATAAACCCACAACAAAATTTAACACACAACAAAAAAGAATCACAAAACTCTCTTTTTACTCCCATCATCATCTTCACCATTATTGATAATTTTAGAAGAACGATACCAAAAACTCAAATTCTCTTTGCTATCTCTTGAAACTGTTTCACTGTAATTTATTCATCATCTTTGATTCTACATCGCCATAACCGAATCTTCCTCGCATATGAATTCAACAATCAACACATATACTTCATCGCTCCTGCATCAACAACATCACAACCGCAACATCATCTTCTTCACATCAACACCGCAAATCTGTTAATTCACATCTATATTCATCGCACAAGCTTTCTCATCCTCTGCTTCAACAAGAACATGACATCAACGCAAAACCGAAAAAAGAAGAAGATTGAAGGAAGAAGGAGAAAAGGAAGAACATAAAAGAAGAGTGTGAATCATTTACCGTCATCGTTACGGTAGGCTCTGAACCTCCTTTTGCACATTATCCATCACACTGAGGTTCTTAAAGCGTTTAAACCAAGCTTTCGATTTCTTGAAGATTGTGGACCTAGGGTTTTAGACTTGAGCTCTTCGATTCAGTTTGGTGGTTCATTTTCGTGTGAATTTGATGATATATTCGTACTCATTAGACGATTTTAGTTCGGGTTGATGTAAATGATCTTGTTCAGAAATGGCTTGGTGATAGAGGCGACGCTAATGGAAATCGCACCAATATGTTTGTGTTCGTAACAATAAGGCAAGAGAGAGTAGGACCGAGTTCGTATGAAGCCCAATGGTGGATCCGGATCATTGCCATCCTCATAGGCCCATCTCTGAAATTTTTTTTGGACAAGTGAAAGCCTTATGAGCCAAAAAAGGAATGCTACTGAATTATGTTTATTGTGCCTTTGTGCCAAATTCTGGATTGAACACGTGATCTTGATTCCTCCTCCCTCATTTTAGAATTTAAGATTTATTTTCATATTGTTGTTGATTTTTTCCCTTTTCATGATTTTGTTGATAATAATACATGATAAAACAATAAAAAAGTGGTTAATTATTTTTTTAGGAGTATTTTAAAAATTTTCTAGATTTCCTTTTTTAGAATTTTGATTAGAATTTTCTATTATCGATTATGTTTAGTCACTATTTGGTTGCTACTATTTCGTAATTCACCTTTGCTTGTTGAGATTCGAGTCTTATGCAGGTTTATTGTGTGATATTCGGATATGCTTGGCACACCTTCTGATTGTGATTTATTTTCACATCGATGATTCCTTGACACTTGTTTCTAGCATTTGATTTCTGACTCTCTTCATTGATTCGTGAAGCTTTCACGAAGATCATCGGGTTTCTTTGTCTTGATACGCATTGCTATGGATTGGTATCCGTTTGGTATTTTCTCTTGTTTACCTCATTTCACACTTTATTGTTTTCTATATATCATGAGAAGTGGGAAATAAAGAGCGTGCGCTCGAAGTCGCTGTTTAAAGTCCTATAGAAGGCACCAATTTTTGTATGTTATTTGTGTTTGTTTAAAATCCTACCTTTGAAGTAGGTATTCTGCTCGTGTTTTTACATTTTGTGTTCGTGTATATTACAGATGATAAGTCCTCAAAAGAAGGAAAGCGGGGAGGGTTCACAATCAACCCCCACACATTCAAGTTCATGTCATCCTTAGCTCACGTTGTATGTCGATGATTCGGAGCCATGCGGATCTTGTGTATCAACCCCCACACTTTGTCAGGAGTTTGCAATGGCCATTGCTGATACTTCGCTACCTGCTTGTTTGCTTCGGGTGATCCGACCCCCTTAGCTAAAGTAATGATTTTCTTTTTTATTTCATCTCAGTCTCCCGCTTGTTTTCTTTGGGTGATCCGCTCCCCTTAGCTAAATTATTTCTCTTCATACCCCTATCCCCGGAAGTCAGTATATCCCGATTGTGTACTTTTGCCAAAGCACTTGTTTGTTTACTTGTTTGATATGCCATGCTCCCTTAGGATTTCTAGTGTAGGGTTAGTCTCCGAGCTATACATTAGGATATCTATCCATGCATGCTCACTTAGGTAGATATTTCCTTTTCTTCCTTGACGTAGGGCCATTATTGTATGATTACACCAGGGCTAGAGATTAGGATAGTCTCCCTTAGTTGTTTTCTTTTCTTTGCATATTTCATCTTAAAACTAAAACCTTCCTTTTTTTTTTGCAAACCATAAAAATATATAATGAACTTAAATCCTTCTTCAAGGTAAAAAATACAAACCAGTCTTAATTGTTTGTGCGCCTTTTGGCTTTGTTTTAAATCTTGTTAAGTTGGCATTTTGCCATCTTTACCATGATATTTTTCTATCTTTGTGTCTATGTTTCACCATCGCTTATGTTTTTTATCCTACTTTGATCTTTAATATCATTGTTAGGTGTGATGTTTTATCATCTAAATTGTAATATTTTGCCATCCTTGCCATGATATTCTGCTATCTTTGTGTTGATGCTTCGCCATCACTTATGTTTGTTATCCTACTTTGATCTTAAATATCATTGTTAGGTGTGATGTTTTATCATCTAAATTTTAATGTTTTGCCACCTTTTCCATGATATTTTGCTATCTTTGTGTCGATGTTTCGCCATCATGTATGTTTGTTATCCTACTTTGATCTTCAATATCATTGTTAGATGTGATGTTTTGCCATCACTGTTGATGTTTTGCAATCATTATTGATGCTTTGCCTTTGTTTTAATGTTTTTCCATCATTGTTGATGTTCTACCATTGTTGTTAATGTTTTGCCATCATTGTCGTTGTCTTGCTATTGTTGTTGATGTTTTGTTGTCGTATATGAAGTTTTGCCATCTTGATTGTTGCTTCTGTCTTTTTAACTAAAAAACACAAACAAACCAAAACATGTGATCTGAACTACGAAGCTTTGACTCCTAAAAAGGGATACGTAGGCATTAGGTCGCGGGGCCTAGGCGAGCATAACTTTGTAAAATCTTCCTTCTTTTCCTTGCATTTTCTTTCACATGCATTTCCTTTTAGATTTTATGCTTTAGGCATGGATTCAACACACCTTTAGAATAGAATAACAAGAGTGGATACTGTAGAGTACTACGGGTGTGTGGGGTGCTAATACCTTCCCCTCGCGTAACAATCTCCCTTACCTGATCTCTATGGTTGCAAGACTGTGATTTCACCCCTTCAGGTTTACTCAATGTTTACCTTTCCCTTCCATTCGGATAAAAATGTTCGATGTCGACTTCATTGATTTTATATCCGATGACTATTCGACTGGTTGTTTCAGCTGGCGACTTCACTGGGGATAGATTAACCTATTATTGGTGTATCCCAGAGTCGATCCTAGCTCTTGCTTTCTTTTCTTTAGGTGTTTATTTTTATGATTTCAGTTTATTCATCTGTAGATGATTATCTAAGCATATGTTTGCATTGCATTTTATTGCTTTCCATATTGGTTATCTGTTGTGCTGGCTTCTGGTTTTTCATGTTAGGTGGGTGTTACAAGAGGTAAAAGGCCCAATACCTAGGCCAAGTTACAACTATAGGAACCCTAGGAATATAGTGGAACATAACGGCTAGTTGACTTAGGTTTCAATTTTTCTGTTATGTCGTCCATGCTCAGATGAAGTACAAATGGGGGGCTATCATTTTCACTTAGGTGATATGGTGATAGATTTTTAAGAGTACCCTCAATTCTGAGTTACCCGGCCTTACCCTGACCTAGTTTCGCCCGTGAGTGGGGATGGATGATTGATTCTTACAGGTACCGATGATGACTTTTGGGTTCTATTGGTGACTTTGTTCCTATTGGTGACTACTTGATCTCCTAGTTTTTTTCCAGATTTCTCACCTGTGATGGCCGTTTATTTTGATAGTTCAGCAGTTATCTTTTATGATAGGGAGATTTTGGTCTCATGCAGTTGCTGATCCACTTGGTACTGGGTTCTTTTATGTTCCAGGGTGGGGTCGGGCCTTTGATTCAGTGATATTCATTATTCAGTTTAAAGACATTGAAACCATTTTCCATGTTTATGGAACCTTGATCCTATGTTCTTGCACATACAACATGTTAACATCATTTTGACACGCACATGCTTCCCATTTCCAAGGAATTGTGCTTGTGAGCTTGCCGTTGCATTTTCTTCATCTCTTACTTACAAAAAAAAGTCAAAGCATGATTGTTCCTTGGAAATTATCGAACATGGAATTGCATCCACTCACACACCTCATGCATATTCATGCATTCATAATAGGTACTCAAAGTTGGAGATTCATATTCAGACTTGGTACTCTCTTCAGAGTTACACACTTGAACTCTTATTGTACGTGTTCAGAGATCAGTTATGGAACAACTTCGTGGGATATTGGTCAGGATGAAGATTCATATGTGGTTATTTATGGTATACATGCAAGCCATGGCCCGTCATCGGGAACTCTTTGAGAAGGAAGATAATCAGTTAAAGACCCAGTTGAGTTAGGTCATGGAAGTCTAGATGATAGTGTAATCAATCCTACACTGACTCTTGCAACATGAGTTATTCTCTTATCCTCATTTGGGATTTCTTTCAAACTATGGAGTACCTTGTGGGTATCATCCACATCTTGAGTGCTTGAAACATATTATCAGTAGATGGTTCCTGTAGCGATAGAAATGTTAAGACTAAGCCATTGGATTGACTTTACTCGCACATATCAAATAAAAATCGCCACCGCACATTTATTATTTCCAAAGGAATGGGAAAAGAGTGAATAACCCAAAAAGAGGGGGAGATAATCTAAGTTTGGGGGTTGTTTATGCAAAGGGAAAGTATTAGCACCCTAAACATCTACGGTACTCTGCAGGAACCTCTTTGAAAATTTGTGTATTCTGGATGTAAGTGTTGTATAAAAATAGATTGTGGAGATGTGAAAAGAATTTTTTTTACAATTTTTGCACCCGTTGCGATTGCGAACCTTTAGTGCCTATGTACCACCTTCCATGCAATAAGGGATCAGGGTACTCGTAGTTCACCTTTAAAAATTTTAAAACAGAAATGTGTTGGTTAATTTTAAGATATGAGACATCACCGTCTTATCCGAGTGGAAAACATACTTACTACCCACGATTATGAGAAAGGAGAATTTGTGTCATCTCAAAGTGGAGGATATGGCTTGGACTTTAAAATCAACAAAGCCTCACTCAACACCTAAGTGTAAAATATCTCACTTCACTATATATTGTAGAAGTATAGTAGCTCGCATCACACAACAAGGATTGGCAAGAGTCTAATCTTTTGAGAAAAGTTTAAACTAAAAAGCCAAAGTGGCAAAATGGTTTGAATGAGATTGATTGACTTTTAGTCTTATCACAAAAAATTTCAAAGTATGATTAAGTTGATTAAAATATGATTAAGAAAATATTTTTGAAAATGCATGGACCTAAGTCCAAGTTTATTGTGAAAGCGGTTCAAGTTTAGAAAACAAGAATAATTTTGAAAAGGAGGGAGGATATTTTTGAAATTAAAGAAGATGGGAGGAGACGAAGGGACTATCCTAAAGCATAAGGTAAAAGCTAGGGAAAAGAACCGTCTAACCAACAAGAAGCTAACAGTTGACACAATGGGTTAATGTAGAATTCTCGTCCTTTGGATTGAAACCAAGCAAGCAAAGATACTAAACCTCTTAAGAATACCAAACTTCAAATGCATTAAGTCTTCACAAGAATTGGGCAGAGTAACAGTTGTATACAGATGAACTCCCAATTACAGATAAAGCATATAATCAGAATAACCTGCACACAAAGAAAACAAACAACCCAATGTCTTAGGGTAAACCCCAAGAACTCCAGACAAAATTGCAATAGGAGTCCCAATGTCTCCAGATAGGTCAAGGTCTCTAATCCTAAGTCCAAGAAGTCCATAGCTCCAAAATGCCAAGGATAATAACCAAATAGTCCAAGTAACATTAAAGTTTTTTATGGTTCAAGTTGATTATTAGGTATCTTCAAAAAGAAATGAAAAGGTCAATTGAGCAAAACAAAAATGACATAAAGATAAATGCTCAAATGAGCAAAGATGAAAATAGCATGAAATGAAAATGCTAAAATAAATGTGCTTAAAATAAAAAGCATAAAGTAAAAGCATAAAATAAAGTCAATTGTTAGAAATTAAAGGTTAATTGAATGACCATCTTGAAACTTGCATTTGAAAACTCATTAGAAGATTGATAAAATCAAAGCTCTCAACAACAAGTTTCATTTGCTTTTTTTTCAAGTATATCATTCATTTCAAAATCTCAAGGCAACAATAAATGATCAACGATGTTTAAATGATTCACTTAGTTCCAAAATTTATGAAGATTTATTAGAGGATTGATAAGACCAAAGCCTCCTAACAATGGATCTCAAGGTTATTGGATCAAATGTTTCAAATTAAACATGCTTGGGCTTGCAAACATAGGTTTGGGCCACGAATGATCATTTCTCAAATTGGGACAAAATTTAGCGCTATGTTAAGCAATCGTAAGTGGACTTATATAGATGTCGCACCTATTTTGAGGTCGGTCAATAACAATCTATGTACCATAAGTTTAGAGAGATGATATGTAAATCACCCTCTAATAACATATAATACAAGTAAGAAAGGGATAAGATGAAGAAGAATGGAAAATATTTGAATTAAAGATTTTAATTAAACTATAATTAAAACCATTCATCCATTTTGGTGGAGTTAAACTCAACACCCAAGATCCAATGATGTTAATGAAGTTCATGATAAAAAATAACATGGCGATAATATATTTAAAATAAATAAATTGTAATTAATAAACCAAAATAAAAAAGAAAAATGATTTTTAAATTGTTTTTAAAATGAAAATAAAAGGTAAAATAGCAAACTATGTTCAAAGTATCAAATAAAAATTAAAAGAGACCATAGAAAAATCAGAAGTGATCTCGCGTTCAGCCCATCACCTAAGTCTCCATGCAGTAATCAATGAAACTCGGTACATTGCCACTAAGCCGCAATGTATTCTCAAAACTTGGTACATTTCCTCTAAGCCGCAATGTGTTCTAAAAACTCAGTACATTGCCTCTAAGCCTCAATGTATTCGCAAAACTCAATGCATTGCCTCTAAGCCACAATGTATTCTCAAGACTCAGTACATTGCCTCTAAGCCGCAATGTATTTTCAAAACTCAGTACATTTCCTCTAAGCCGCAATGTATTCTCAAAACTCAGTACATTGCCTCTAGCCACAATTTATTTTCAAAACCCGATACATTTCCTCTAAGCCGCAATGTATTCGCAAAGCTCAGTACATTTCCTCGAAGCTGCAATGTATTATCAAAACTCAGTACATTGCCTCTAAGCCACAATGTATTCGCAAAGCTCAGTACATTGCCTCTAAGCCGCAATGTATTCTCAAAACTATGTACATTGCCTATAAGCCGGAATGTATTCGTAAAATTCAGTACATTGCCTCTAAGCCGCAATGTATTCTCAAAACTCAGTACATTTCCTCTAAGCCGCAATGTATTCTCAAAACTCAGTACATTGCCTCTAAGCCGCAATGTATTTGCAAAGCTCAGTACATTGCCTCTAAGTTGCAATGTATTCTCAAAACTCAGTACATTGCCTCTAAGTCACAATGTATTCGTAAAACTCAGTACATTGCCTCTAAGCCGCAACGTATTCTCAAAACTCAGTACATTGCCTCTAAGCTGAAACGTATTCTCAAAACTTAGTACATTGCCTCTAAGCCGCAATGTATTCGCAAAACTCAGTACATTGCCTCTAAGCCGCAATGTATTCGCAAAACTCAGTACATTGCCTCTAAGCCACAATGTATTCTCAAAACTCAGTACATTGCCTCTAAGCCTCAATTCACAAAGCTCAGTACATTGCCTCTAAGCCGCAATGTATTCTCAAAACTCAATACATTGCCTCTAAGCCGTAATGTATTCACAAAACTCAGTACATTGCCTTTAAGCCTCAATGTATTCTCAAAACTCAGTACATTCCCTCTAAGCCGCAATGTATTCCCAAATCTTGGTACATCACCTCTAAACCGTAATGTATTCGCAAAGCTCAGTACATTGCCTCTAAGCCGCAATGTATACTCCAAACTCAGTACATTGCCTCTAAGCCGCAATGTATTTGCAAAACGCAGTACATTGCCTCTAAGCTACAATGTATTCTCAAAACTCAGTATATTACCTCTAACCGCAATGTATTTGTAAAACTCAAGACATTACCTCTAAGCCGCAATGTATTCTCAAAACTCAGTACATTGCCTCTAAGCCGTAATGTATTCGCAAAGCTCAGTATATTACCTCTAAGCCACAATGTATTCTCAAAACTCAATACATTGCCTCTAAGCCTCAATGTATTCTCAAAACTTGATACATTGCCTCTAAACCGCAATGTATTCTCAAAACTCAGTACATTGCCTCTAAGCCGCAATGTATTCGCAAAACTCAATACATTTCCTCTAAGCCGCAATGTATTTGCAAAGCTCAGTACGTTGCCTCTAAGCCGCAATGTATTCTCAAAACTCAGTACATTTCCTCTAAACCGTAATGTATTCGCAAAACTCAGTATATTGCCTCTAAGCCGCAATATATTCTCAAAACTTAGAACATTGCCTCTAAGCCGTAATGTATTCTAAAAACTCAGTACATTGCCTCTAAGCCGCAATGTATTCACAAAACTCAGTACATTGCCTCTAAGCCGTAATGCAGTCTCAAAACTCAGTACATTGCCACTAAGCCGCAATTAATTCACAAAACTAAGTACATTGCCTCTAAGCCACAATGTATTCTCAAAACTCAACACGTTGCCTCTAAGCCGCAATGTATTCTCAAAACTCAGTACATTGTCTCTAAGCCATAATGTATTCGTAAAACTCAGTATATTGCCTCTAAGCTGTAATGTATTCTCAAAAATCAGTACATTGCCTCTAAGCCGCAATGTATTTTCAAAACTCAGTACATTGCCTCTAAGCCGCAATGTATTCTCCAGACTCGATATATTGCCTCTAAGCCTCAATGTACTCTCCTCATCCAGCCCACCACCTAAGACATCGTGCAGCAGTGCAGTTCCTATCTCGGTAATAGAGACCATTTCTCAAGACATCGTGCAACAATGTGCTTCTTTATTCTATAACCCAGACCATCTACTCATACTTCATGCAGCGATGCTCGAAAACCCAAAATCTAGCCTATCGCCTCAGACTTCACGCAGCGATCTGTGAGCATGACCCATGGGCTCAATCTTCAAGCAGCCATGCATCATCAAGTAATTTCTTATTCATCCCTCCAAATGGATGAATAAGCTAAAGTAAACCAAGGTACAAAACTACACTCTCAAAGTTTAAAACCATCTGCCTCAAACCCTGGTGGGCGATATATCATCAGCTTCGCCTATTTCCTTAAGACTCATGAGGGTATGCTATATCAGCGTAACATTATGATTGGTGGATAAATTTTGGGTATTCCAAGTATTCAATAAACTCCCAATCAAAATGCGCCAGACCCATGTTTTCTCGCACTATCGATTAGAAGATAATTGAATAGGGGCAACTGTCGTACCCCAAATTTGCCCTACCTTGATGATTTTATTTTTTAAGATTAAAACAAGAAAAATGTTTAATTAAAGATGGTACAGCAGTATCTGATGGCCCATCTTTATTCAAGACAACTAGGGGGTATATTTTAGTTCAGGGGAGTGGGGCTTTCTAAATCGGAAGGACCCATGTATCCATAGGCCCATTTACGAAACATATTGGCCAATGGCCCATGCGATTCGAAAATGGAAAAGTTATTTCATAAAATTATTAAATTTAAATTCTTAAAGCCCATTTACATTTAAATTGTTGGTATTAAAAAGAGAAGGTGAAATTGCAAGTTAAAGCCCATTAGAATTTGTATTAGCCAATTTTTTTTCATTTTAGTAACAGGCCCAATAAGGTTTTTGGCAGTCAGCCCATTATTTTTGTTATTTGCTGTCCTTTTTTAAAGAAAAAACATTATTATTAAAACCTTTTTATTATTATAAAAATATATTTCAAATTGTATTATTTTCACTTTTACTGATAAAAGGTTTTATGAAGATGGCTTATTATGGAAAAAAGATTTTATTAAACCTTTTTTAAGAAGTTTTTGTTTTTTAAAAAAAATTGTTGGGTCAAGGCCATTTGAGGCCTAAGTCGTATAGAGAAAATGGGTTGATAAAAATTGTTTTGGACAGAAAGATTTTTTTTATAGTAGAAGCCCAATTCAGGTAACTAACGCATGCCCAATTCAATTAGAAACCAGTACAAGGCCCAGTCCAAAGACCAATTTAGCGCAGACCCAAGCTGAGAATAACAAACACTGTATCAATCAACAAAATTTATGCATGTTTTTGTATCAATAAACATTTACTGTTGGAATCAATCAAATGTAAAACCTAATTTTTTCTGCAAATCAAATAACACTTAATCAAATCCAAAAATGAAATTAAATCTTTATTACAGTGGAATAATACAGAATCTTCAAATTGAATCCCAGAATGATATACCAAATCAAATCTCAGAAGATACATTACAAATCCAACCATTCAAATCAATTACAAAAACAAATCAAAAATTGCGAATCAATTACCACAATCCTTAATTGATTCTAATTCTCCTAAATCAAAGCTAAAAATGTAACAGCTAATTCACAAACCCTAAAACTAAAAAATATATAAATAGAGGATATACAAGGAGGGGGGTGGATGGACAGTAAAAAGAAGAAGAGAACAAGAATAACAACCAGAATACAGAGGAGACACAATATTAGAAGAACGTGAATAACCGGGAGTTGTTGTTGAAGACGCCAAGATATGAGTGATTGGGGTTTCGATATCTGAAACCCTAATCGTCGTTGCTAACTGCCTCCAGCTTCGCCGTTCATCGCCGCTGGCTATCCCAACTTCGCTACCATCTTCGTCGTGACCTGTGATTCAAAGAGAAGGAGAAGGATTAAAGCAAATCGAAAAGGGAGGACAAAGATCTATATCGCGAGGGAGGTAATCCAACTTAGCTTATTCTGCTTTTGTTTGTAGGTTGTGGGGGGTTTGATTTACGGGGATAAAGGGGCTTGTATGCACCGCCGAGGACGGGGGAATTAGGGGTGAGTTTTAGGGTTATAGAGGAAAGGGTGAGAAACGCGGAAGAGAGAGGAAGAGATATTGTTGTAACAAGGAAATGAAAATAAAAATGTAAAGAAACAAAGCTTATGTTCCTTTATGTTCCAATGTCCGCGCGTTCACCATAATAGCAGGCACATTCGCATCCCATCCGTGGGATCACTACTGGATGGCCGTGAGGCCAAGTCCATCGTAACACCTATGCACCCTCGCGTACCCAACCTCTCAGATATTTTCTCAAACGCATTTGGGCCTGGCCAAGCTACTCTACGCACCCCCTTTAGTCATAGTTACTAAGTTACAAAGCAATTTACACCCCTTCCTGAATTCATATTTGGGCCAGCCTAGGGTCCTTATTGGCACCCCCTTGTTTTACTTCATAACTAGAAATGCACCCCCTCCAGGAATTATATCATTTTATATTTTTTAATTATTATATTTTTAATTCTATTTTTCTATTATATTATTTATTCCTTTTCTCTATAATAATTATTTTTATTAATATTAACTTTTATTATTATATTTTATTTACTATTTATTTATATGTAAATATTATTATATTATCATCCAAATTGTTTTTATCTATAAAAAATGGATATAATTTTCTTATATTATTTGCATTAAATTTTTTTTAATCAAGAATTTCGCAATTAATACGATTAAAAAATACTCAACAAACAACAAATTATTTTTTTCAATCAACTAAGCTAATCAACTGTTTTGGCAAAAGACTTTCAAACATATTTTAACTTACCGTGCATTTAGTTAAAATCTCCGCAATCACTATTGCTGACCAAAATGCGAGGTGATTCAAAGTACGTTTGCAACCCCTAAAAAACACCAACCCATATGTGATACGGTGGGAGAACTGACTTGAGGTTTTGCGTTTGTTTTCGCAAATGTTTCGGTTGAGCAAGAGTCGCCACCGACTTTTTATTTTATCCTAAGGAAAGGTTAAAAAGCACAGCAAAAACCTTTGAGATGTTTTCTTGGGTTCGGGGAGTAGATTATAGAAAGGGAAGGTATTAGCACCCTTTCTATACATGGTTATCCATGGGCTCTTAGTTACTTGCTTAGATCAACTTGCCTTGATTTTCAATTGTTTGAAATGGTGCTTTGTATGTGGGTTTGAAAATATTTTGAAAAGAGGCCAATGTGGTGGCAACCTTTGTAATGATCCATGTTGGGATGTATACAAAGGTGTATGTCTTTTGAAAAGTTTTCAATGTTTTTGAAAGTTTGTTTTGAAAGTGTGTTGTGATGTGTGGTTTTGAAAAATAGGCAAGTGTTTTCGTTTTGCAAGTTGGCAAGTAACCAAAAGCTATCTACCCTAAATTTCTCAAAGATCTTTGCTATGTTTTAACCCTTTTAACAATTTTGTTCCACCATTGTATTTGGTGGACAATCTTGTGTTAGGATGTGAACGGGACGACCGCGGGTCATCGTTTAGACCATGATTGCAATGGTGCCAAGTATCTTTGGGCAATTTTTCCTTTAAGGGACTTGATCATTTTAGGAAACTTTTGAAAGCGTCATCGAGGGACTATGATCATTTGATTGTTTTGTTTTGCCAAAGATACCTAACATGCAACATGGCCCATTTTGGAAGGCAACAAGTGGAATACCCTAGGGGTGCAAGTGTGATTAGTGTTGTCCATTTTCATGCTTGTTTATCTTGAATTTAGGTCAAACTATTTGTTGTTTTTGATTTGCATACAAAACCCTAATTCTAACATGGCATATTTAGAAAGCTTTAAAGTGCGGAATTTAAAGGTCCTAAATTATTACACAATAATCATGGGAATGGGGGTACAAATGTTCAAATGGGGATGAGACTTCATAGGAGAGTAGTGTCCAATATTTACAACCAAATCGAATTGCACAAATGTAAATATAAAGATGTATAAGAATAAAGCAATATGTATGTGAAAGTATTTTTGTGTAAGTGTATGTTTTATTCACAAGTAAAATACAAATAAAATAAATAAAAAGAGTTAATTTGGATATTTTCATGTTTAGGGCAAAAAACCCTAATTTTGCTAAATAAAAGGTATTTATGGTGCAATATTTATTAATTATGTATAAAAAATAAATAAAAAGAAAGTATATTGTCAAAAAGTGATTTTTTAAGTTAAATATTAATAAAAATAAAAATGTATTATTTTTAGGTTTTTTAACCTAAATAGACTAATAAATATATAAGTATTTATATTATTTATTAAATATATTAAATATGTACAAAAATAAAATATTTAATATTTACAAAAAAAAAGTATATTTTTTATAAAATGTTTTCAAAGGTAAAATAAAATAAAAATCAGAAAATAAAAGTGTTTGTATTATTTTTTTGTATTTTTAAATAAAAGGTATTATGTATTTATTTACATATAAAACTAAACGAAACCAAATAAATATAAAAAAAATGTAAAAAAATGTGAGAAAAATATTTTTAATACTTTTTATGCTTTGACAAAAATAAATAAGTCAGAAACAAAAATCAAAAATAAAAAATAATGAAAATAAAATGCAATGGGCCAAGGGGGTGCATGTGTGAGAATGTGGTGCAAAAGGAAAAATATCTCAGGCCCAGCCCATAGAGGTTGTCTTCAACCTCCAGACTATTCAAACAACAAAAACGTGTGTTTTGCCTTATCCCTGTTATCTCCTGATTCCTTGATTTTCAGCACAAACTCATAACATGAAAAATGTCAAGCATCAAACCACGAATCCATACATATAAAAAACTTAACTTAACTCTCAGAAATGAGAGAGAATTTCTCCATCCCTAATTCTTGACCTAAGTTTTTTCTAATGTTCAGGTTCCAAATTCTCCCAGTACACATAACATAAATGCAAAGTGATTATATGTGTAGCTTCAGGGCCATGAGTAGAGCATTTTTCATTCATAAACTTAAAGCTAACTCTTCCTAGATTGAGAGATAGAAGTCCATGAACTTACCTGTTCAGCTTGGATCGTGTCTGGCAATGGAGGTACTTTCAGTGCAATGTGAGGACTTGTACAGCTTGCTTGAAGGTCAGGGATGCTTCTCCAACCTTTAGCTTGCTTTGAAACCAAATGAATCAAGCTATAGAAGTCAACCTGCAAAACAGAAAAAATGAAAATGGTGAAGTTGGTTAGAGGTGTTACAGGTCGTGTCCAATGCTTGGGATAGTTTGTATAGGTGGTATGGAGTGTGTATGAACTGGTTTTGGTCAAGGCGCACGAGTGGATTGAGTTGTGCCACTCAAACTGCAGGGATGCCCTGTTTTAGTGCAGTACAATGGTGTTTTGAGGTTTAGGGAGGTATGGAAGGTAGCTAGCTCGTGCCTTAGCTCAGGTTTGATGTTTGGAATGTGTACAATAAGTTTGTCCAAGCTTGTGGTTGCAGCAATGTGAGTTGGATATCAATATGCCAAGTTTCTTCTAATGTAAGTCAAAAATGCCAAGTGCTGTTACAGGTTCCTCTAGGCCCCTCAAATGTGCTGCAAAGCTTTGTCTTGATCAGTGGGATATGTCCAATAGCTTGTGCCTAGAAGATATGCATTGTAGCTCTTGATTTGCAAACTTGACATAAAGTTGCTCTTTACAAAAATGGATAATTTGCTTTTTCTAATTAAGGACTAATCCTTCATGTAATGACCAAACTCATAGAATAACATCTTGGCACAATGGATTAGCATTTAATTTTTGAGTGTAAATGAGATTAGAGGCCTGTAATGTAGCTTGCATATGCTGAGTTTGAAAATGCACAAGTTATGAACATGCCTTTGGCCATGAATCAAAATGACTTTTGCTCATATTGCCAAATTCAATTCTCCCTAACCACAAGGTTGTTTGATGAGTTCTTGGACATTTTGGAAATATTGGAATGTGTACTACAATCCATCTTTGTAATGCAAATTGAAATTCCAAGTGGAAGCATGTGAAAAGTGGCCATGAAGTTAGGCAAAAATCCTGCCTAGAATAGGTCAAAATTTTTCTAAGTTAAGAATGTTTTGCACCCTTGTTCCAAAAATCATAACTTGAGCTACAAGCTTCTTTTGAGGAAACTTTGTGAATAAAAGTTGTAGATTTTGCAATGGACTACAACTTTCATGTTTTGAGTTTTCCTTGAATCTAAATGTATCTTGGTGAAAAAATGGGACAAAGTTAGGAAAAAATTAGGGATTTCCATAACTTAGAAAATTTCTAAGTTATGAAAATTCTTCATTTTAAACCCTAATTTGCAATTTTTGATTTCTTGATGAAAAAGTTTCATGATTTGACATGTTTTGATGAAAAATGAATCTTGACACTTGATTTTGACCAAAAAGTCAAAGTTTGACTTTTCAGTATACAGTCAAATTTGGCTCAGTTGACTGGAAAATTCATCTGTCAATCTTGTGCATTTGGGATCTTTTGAATTTGTTGAACATGTCAAGACAATTCCATGGGGTCCTTGAGTCCATATATGAGCTTGGTTTGCCATTGGTTAGGTCAAACAGTCAAAAATTGCCTTTGTGCAGTCAAAACCCTAAAAATGACCATTTTGCCCTTTTGGTGATCTGATCAAATTTCTTGTGGGATTGTGATCCAAACTTGATCAAATGGTCCATATGAGTTCATAATGTTGATGTGGGTCAAAAATCCTGAGGTTTGACTGTCAATTGACCACAGTTAACTTTTTCCCCAATACAACTGATTTTTAGGTCAACTGTCCAATTGACTGGGCAAAGATTGGAATCAAGGCTTGAAACTTGGTATGGATAAACTTGTGAGTCCAACATGAAGCATGAAAGTCATCTTAGGCATTTTAGGTTAAAACATCTTTGTGCAAACACAAACCCTAATTTGGGTCAACAGTGCAAGGAGGAGTCTTGAGCAGAGCAAACCCTAACTGGATCTTGAGCTCCAAGGGTCTTGTGATGAGAAAATGTTGAGGAAATGGGAGGGCAAATTTTGGGGTACAACAGTTGCCCCTGTTCAATCTTCTTGAACCTGAAGAGTTAGATTGGCAAGTTTGCCTTTCGCGACTCGAGGGTGAAAGGAGATTGGACACTAGAGTGCCCTGAAATTTGCACTCGCATGCTGGAGTACCAGCAATGTGATGTCGGGAATGGGCTTATAGATGCCATTTGGAGGAGATGGTGGATAGGAGGATGGGCTTATAGATGCCATCTGGAGGTGTGATAGAACCTTGTCGGGAATGGGCTTATAGATGCCATTTGGAGGTGTTGATCGCGTAAGAGATTCCTTAGCGAGAACTTGCGTACTTCGAGAAAGGAAGATGTTTCCTGGCTTGTTACAGGTGTTGATCTTCAAACTCTTCATGCAGATATGCCCTGGCTGGATACAGGTATCGAATCTACAGTTGGTTGCTCACAGATGTGCCCTGGCTAGATACAGGAATCGAATATGGAATTGTCGTCTACAGATATGCCCTGGCTGGATACAGGTATCGAATCTGGAAATGGTTGCTCACAGATGTGCTCTGGCTAGATACAGGAATCGAATCTGGAATTGCAAAAGGTTGGTAGAGACAGCTTTCCTGGCTGGATACAGGTGTAAGCCTCTGACCTGAGAAAGAAAGATAAATTCCTGGCCTGTTACAGGGGTTGATCTTCAAACTCTTCATGCAGATATGCCCTGGCTAGATACAGGTATCGAATCTGCAATCAATCACTCACAGATGTGCCCTGGCTAGATACAGGAATCGAATCTGGAATTGCGATAGTTGATAGTAATCATCCTTGGATTGACTTTTCCTGAAAAGGCAAAACATTAGTTGTATGCAATGTCATGATGTGCATGATGCCATGATGCTCAAAATGAGATAGTATTGTATGCACTTTATCATGTATGTAAGCAGGATGTATGAAATGTGAAATGTCTATGAGTGTATTTTCGTCTAGGAAAATAAATCCTTGACGACTGGCCGGGGAATCAAATCCTGGGCTGATGTTGAAGAGTAGAGTTCTTCGTTTCCGCTGGGGATGATGGTTGCAAGAATAAACCGGTAGGAGAAGACAACTCCGTTGGGGAATAAACTTGTTGGAGAGATTACTCTGAGGGGAATTACTCTGTGGGAAGAGATACTTCGCCGAGGTTTTGATGAGAGCTCCGCTGGGGATTCCACTGATGAGTTATGTTGGGGAATTTGATGAACTCCGCTGGAGGAAAAGAAGAACTTCGTCGAGGACGATCTTTCCGTGGCAATTAGCTGAGGATAACCCAGTTATACCCGGGTGGGGAAATAACCTTTGAATAAAGTCGGGGAGAGATGTTCGTACTCTGCAGGTGATAAGCTTCCAGAATCTACTGGGGATAAGCTTTAAGACCTGCTGGGGAAACTTTTCAGGCTGTACTGGGGTACTGGCTCCACTGGGGTGTCTTGTATTCCGCCGGGGAACAATCTTATATTAAGACTGTCGGGGATGCTTGCTGAGGAATGCCTATACTCCGCTGGGGAATGTTGAGATCTTCTGGGGATACCCAACTTCCTTAAGGCTGACAGTAGGCTAACTCTGCTTGGGGAGAATATTGCTGAACCTTGTCTTACTCTGTGGGGAGTTGAGGTGACTTGGTCACGTTCTTCAGCCGAACTTACCTTGGTACCTTGGTGGACAGAGCAACTAGACTGTTTGGACAATTCTACATTGCCCCCTGTTTCTGATGTCACCTGTAATTAATCCTTTGTTTCGCATGCAAATATTTATAATCTAGCAATTTAATGTCAAATGCATATATCAAAAATGAACATTGGACGTTCTTTGCAAAACAAAAACAGAAAAAAGGAAAAACGATGGATAATTTGTCTGAAAAATTGAACTTGTATTGATTTTGAGATTTGCCTGTAAATAGGCGTTTTATGTACAAGAGGCTGACGTCCTAGTAAGAGAACGCCGCCGAGCAAAACAGAGTTTATACAATTTTGAAAAGGAAACAAAACAGCTATGTGAAAAATAATCCCACTGGGTTCCAACTCTGCTATCGCCTTTATGTCTTCAAGCGTCTCATCACTTTGCTGCTTAGTTGAAGATGAAGCTGATTGATCGATGCCGAAGTCTGATAGTTGATGCCGAATTCTGGATGCAAGGTGATCCAATGAGACATAGTATTACGCTTTATCCCTAACTTTTGCCTGGACCGCCATTTCGGGTTTTCAGTCCACCGGGATACCCATTTTTGCCCAAGCCGCCTTTTCAGGTTTTCGACTTGCCGGGTGTACAGATTTTTCATTTTCATCCCTTATTTTTGCCTGAACCCTTTTGGTTCGCCGGGAAGCCCTTATTTTTGCCTAGGTGTGTCAACCTAGCGGGTCTTTTATTCATGCATAGTATCTTTTTACTATGTCTGCATTGGCAGGGTGAGGAAGGTCGTCACCATCCATGGTGGTTAGAATCATAACTCCTCCTGAGAAAATATGTTTAACCACAAATGGCCCTTCGTATGTAGGGGTCCATTTGCCCCGGGGATCACCTTGAGGGAGAATGATGCGCTTGATTACCAGGTCTCCGACTTGATACTCTTGTCGTCTGACCTTCTTGTTAAATGCCCTGATCATCCGTTTTTGGTACGTCTGACCATGACAAATAGCAGTGAGTCTCTTTTCGTCAATTAGGTTTAATTGATCAAGCCGAGTCTGGATCCAGTCACCTTCGCTCAAGTCTGCATCCTTCATTATCCGGAGAGAGGGTATCTGGACTTCAATGGGTAAGATTGCCTCCATGCCATAGACCAAGGAAAAAGGAGTTGCCCCTGTTGACGTTCGTGCTGAGGTACGGTACCCATGAAGAGCAAACGGTAACATCTCGTGCCAATCTTTGTAGGTCACTGTCATCTTCTGCACAATCTTCTTAATATTCTTATTCGCTGCTTCGACAGCCCCATTCATCTTCGGCCGGTAGGGAGAAGAGTTGTGGTGTTGTATCTTGAATTGCTCACAGAGCTCAGTGATCATTTTGTTATTAAGATTGGTACCATTATCCATAATGATCCTCTCAGGTACACCATATCGACAGATCAGGTTGTGCCGAATGAACCATGCCACGACGTTCTTGGTTACCGTAGCATAGGAAGCCACTTCGACCCACTTCGTGAAGTAATCAATTGCTACCAAGATGAAGCGGTGCCCGTTAGATGCCGTAGGTCAGATCTCGCTGATCATATCAATGCCCCACATTGCAAAAGTCCAAGGTGTTGTCAAGACGTTCAGAGGAACCGGAGGAATGTGCAGCTTATCAGCATAGATCTGGCATTTATGACAAGTTCATGAGTGCTGATAACAGTCGACTTCCATTGTGGACCAGAAATATCCTGCCCGAAGTATTTTCTTTGCCATGGTGTGTCCACTGGAATGTGTTCTGAAAGTACCTTCGTGTAGCTCTGCCATGATCCTTTCTGCTTCAGTCTTATCCACACAACGCAGTAAAGTTGAATCATGGTTTCGCTTGTAGAGAATGCCATTGCTGAGGAAGAACTTTGCTGTAAACCTTCTCAGGAATTTCTTGTCATTAACAGATGCACCCTCGGGGTATTCTTGAGCTTCCAAGTACCTCTTCACTTCATGATACCAGGGTTTTTCTGTTACCTCTTCAGTCTCAAGATCGCAGCAATATGCAGGTTCGTCCAATTTCCAGATAATGATCTGGGGAGCCTCGTTGTCCCATTTGACTTTGAACATAGAAGACATTGTAGCCAACGCGTCCGCTAACTGATTCTCTTCTCTTGGGAAGTGTTCAAAAGTTATCTCTTCTAAGTGGGGAAGCAATGTCAGCACATACTCCTTGTAAGGAATAAGATTTGGGTGTTTTGTATCCCACTCGCCTCTGACCTGATTGATCACGAGAGCAGAATCTCCGAAGACACTCAGAAACTTGATCCTTAAATCAAATGCAGCTTGAAGACCCATGATACATGCCTCATACTCCACCATGTTGTTGGTGCAGTTGAAACATAGCCGGGAGGTGAGTGGGGTATGAGTGCCTTTAGGGGATATGATCACAGCGCCGATACCATTACCCAAAGTGTTTGAGGCTCCATCAAAGTGCATAGACCATTGGGATCCTTCCTCAGGTCCTTCATCCGGTCCAGGTACTTCACAATCAGTCACAACCATGATATCCTCGTCTGGAAATTCAAAGTTCATCGACTGGTAGTCGTCCACTGCCTGATGTGCCAAATGGTATGCCAATACACTTCCTTTGATCGCTTTTTGAGTCGTGTACTGGATGTCATATTCTGTCAAGATCATTTGCCATCTTGCTATTCTTCCATACAAGGCGGGCTTTTCGAATATGTACTTGATTGGATCCATTTTTGAAATCAACAGAGTAGTGTGAGTCAACATATACTGTCTCAGCCGGCGAGCAGCCCATACCAGAGCGCAACAAGTTTTCTCGAGCAGTGAGTACCGAGTCTCACAGTCTGTAAAAATTTTACTCAGGTAATAAATAGCGTGCTCTTTTCAGCCAGACTCGTCATGCTGCCCCAGCACACACCCCATTGAGTTGTCAAGTACTGTCAAGTATAAGATTAGAGGTCTCCCTTCAACCGGTGGCATAAGAATGGGTGATTCTTGGAGATACTCTTTGATCTTTTCGAAAGCAGCCTGACATTCATCGTTCCAACGTACTACTTGATCCTTCTTCAGCAGCTTGAAGATTAGTTCACAGGTAGCAGTTAGATGTGAGATGAATCAGGCAATGTAGTTCAACCGTCCTAGAAAGCCTCTAACTTCTTTCTCTGTCTTGGGAGTTGGCATCTCTTGTATGGCTTTCACCTTGGCAGGGTCCACTTGAATACCTTTGTCGCTTACGATGAAGCCTAGCAATTTTCCAGATCTCACCCCAAAGGTACACTTGTTTGGGTTCAACCTCAGCTTGTACAACTTCAGACGGTCAAACAGCTTCCGTAGATGGTCAAGGTGTTCCTCCTCAGTTTGGGACCTTGCAATCATATCGTCGACGTATACTTCTATCTCGTGATGGATCATATCATGAAATAAAGAAACCATGGCACGTCGGTAGGTTTCCCCAGCATTTTTCAACCCAAAAGGCATGACCTTGTAGCAAAAGGTGCCCCACTGAGTAACGAAAGTGGTCTTCTCCATGTCTTCAGGAGCCATCTTGATCTGATTATAACCGGAGAAGCCGTCCATGAAGGAGAAAACCTTATGCTGAGCAGTATTGTCAACCAGAACGTCGATATGAGGCAGAGGGAAATCATCCTTAGGGCTGGCCCTGTTCAAATCCCTGTAATCAACACACATCCGGACCTTACCATCCTTTTTCGGCACTAGAACCACGTTGGCAACCCACTGAGGGTAAGAAGTTACAGCTAGAAACCCGGCATCAAATTATTTCATAACCTCAGCTTTGATTTTCTATGACATCTCTGGACGCATACGGCGGACCTTCTGTTTTACCGGAGGGCAGTCTTCCTTGGTAGGCAGGTGATGAACCACAATGTCGGTATCCAACCCAGGCATGTCTTCGTAAGACCAGGCAAAGATTTCCACATAGTCATGCAGCATCTGAATCAACCGTTGCTTCACACTGAGCTCTAGATTAGCACCAATCTTGACTTCCTTTCTGTCTGTCTCAGTACCCAGATTTACCGTTTCCACTGGCTCTTCATGTGGTTGAATGGCCCTCTCTTCCTAGAGTAACAGTCTTGCAAGTTCACCAGGCACTTTGCAATCATCTTCACCTTCGTCTTCGGCTAAGTTGATCGGATTTTCGAAGTCATAACTGGCAGTAGCAGAGTCGTTACCAGTGAGATCCAGAGTGGATTGGAACCTGTATAAGTGAGTGTGTGTAAATATAGCTGTTTTGCAATATATAATAAAGAAAGAAAAGGAGCGCAAGATTTTGAAATGCAACAAACGTCCAATGTTTTGATTAATGATATATGAAAATGTCATACAAAATCCCTCACAAATGGAGCCACGGTGCCCCGGGTAGGACACTGAGCCATAAAAGTTTCAACATATTGTTTGTTACAAATTGAAAACAAAAGAGTTCATTACTGAGTGACAAAAGTAATAGGTGTGAAGTCTTTGGCAGTCCAGTTGCTTGGTCCACTGTCGGTCGTTGGGTAGATCCAGCTGTCAAATTCCGATTCCTCCACGTCGTCTTCAATAGAATTCACTCCCGGGTTGGTGATGAACACAGGAGGTCTTCCAATTCTTGCCTTACGAACAGCCTTCTGAGCCTCTGCAGTGAAGCCTAAGCCAAACTTGTCAGTCTTTAGAGTGAAGTCAGGAAGTCGGCCCCAGTTTGACCATTCACCCTTCTCAATCACAGCCCGGGCATCCTTTAAGGAAGCCATCTTCAAAGGAGGGTCTTCAATCACAGTTTCAGCTGATGCTAATGTCTGAGGCACCTCTTCAAAGTGCTGGAATGGAGTCTCAATGAATTCCCCATCCATTTCTATGTACCGAAACGAGTTAAGGTGGCTGACCATATATTCCTCCTCCCCTTGAATTGTGACAATCTTCCCTCTGACTGGGTATTTAAGCTTTTGATGTAGTGTGGAGGTCACAGCTCCAGCCTTGTGGATCCATGGACGACCCAGCAAACAAGAGTAGGATGGACGGATGTCCATCACATAGAAAGTTGAGTCAAAAAATTGAGAACCAACTCTGATTGGAATGTCAACTTCGCCATGTACCATCCTTTTCGAACCGTCAAAGGCTCGGACAACAATGTTACTGGGCTTGAGCTCCAAACCCTCACAATCTAATCTGTCTAGGGCCTTCTTGGGTAATAAGTTCAATGAAGAACCGGTGTCTACCAACACATGGGCAAGAGTAGTGCCCCTGCATTCAATGGAGACATGCAGGGCGTCATTATGGTTCTTTCCTTTGGCGGTCAGATCAGCGTCAGAGAAGCCCAAACCATTATCGGCAGTCAAGTTGGCCACACAATCAGTAAATTGATCAGCAAACGTTTCTTGCGGCACATGAGCCGTCTTCAGGAAGGAGATCAGGGTCTTGGCATGGGCCTCTGAACACAATAACAATGATAGCATAGAAATCTTTGATGGGGTGTGCCCCAACTGCTCGACCACATTGAAATCACTTTTCTTGATAATCTTGAGAATTTCTTCCATCTCTTGCTGGGAAGCTTCAACAGTGGTTGTCTTCGGCGCCTCCGTCAGGGCAGGCAAATCAGTAGCAATCCCTTTGCCCCGAGTGTTAGATGACTCGACAGCAGGGGTAGAAATAGGAACTTGATTAGGAAGTGGAACATGCACACTTGCAGGTGTGATGATAAGGGGTTTCTGAATAGCTGGTGGTGCGATATCTGGCAAAAACAGCCTACCACTGCGAGTAATTTTGGCAGGCCCGGTGATGTTACTGACACTAGTACTTGTATCAAACTCTTGCCTCACTCCAAGCACATAAACATCTGCCCCATAGTGCCATGGGACAGCTTTGTCGGATGTATAAGGGAGAGGTCCCGGAACAGTGATGATGATAGGAGCAATCTTCTGAGTGGACATGATTTTGACAGGCTTCTTTGAAGGAGCCTTGGGAGGTTTGTTGAAAATAGTGACAATAGAAACTTCTTCGGCGGGGACAGCAGGAACAACAATCTTCTCGAACAAGATTTCTTTGCTATCCATCAGGCTTTGGATACCTGATTTCAGCAAAGGACAACCAAAAGGCGAAACAGCACATAGAAGGCAATCTTCACCACATCCCGGAAATAAACCAGCTAGCAACAGATTCCTTTTGACAGTCGATAATGGAGTAACAATCTCTTCCACGGAGGCTACATATCGGTCTTCTTCCACAACATTCACTCCATGCCGGGGCATGGGAGCGGTCACAACATTGGGCCTCTCGGGCGCCTCAAACTGTATTTCCTTAGCATCAATAAGGTCTTGAACCTTATTCCTCAGAGCCCGGCAATCGTCCGTAATATGCCCGGGGCTATCAGAGTGATAAGCGCAACGGGCGTTGGGGTTGTACTTCGGAGAAGCCGTGTTTACTACCTTCGGGGCTTCTTTGACAATTACCAGATTGGTTGATAGTAGTTGCGGCAAAATCTGAGACAGGGTCATGCTGAGCCGAGCGTACTGCCTTTTGGGTCTCTCACCCCTTTGTTGATTATACTGCTGAGGAGCAGCAGCAGGCTTTGAAATTACCAATGCATTGACAGCTTGGTGGTGTTCCGGCTTAACTTGTCTTCTGGGACCATAAACAGCACTGGCTTCCTTCTTGAAAGGCTTCTTCTCAGTACTTGCGGAGGCACCTTTCTGTATCTTCCCCGACTTGATACCAGCTTCTATTCTCTCACCAGTCAAGATCAAATTTGTGAACCCAGCAGAAGAATTTCCAATCAGATGATTGAAGAATGGTCCGGACAGGGTCCCTAGGAACATGTCAACAAGTTCACGGTCAGTCAATGGTGGCTGCACCCTGCCAGCCAAGTCTCTCCACTTTTGCGCATATTCCTTGAATCCTTCGCCCGTCCCCAGCGACATACCCTGGAGTTGAGTACGCGTGGGAGCAAGGTCAGAATTATACTGATACTGTTTATAAAATGCGGTAGCCAAATCTTCCCAGTTTCGAATACTGGCTCCATCTAGCTGATAGAACCATTCGAGTTGAGACCCCGAAAGGCTATCCTGAAAGAAATGGATCCATAGGTTCTTGTCTGCAGTGTAAGGTTGGATCTTCCTTACATATGATCTGAGATGCAGCTTAGGACAGGAAGCCTCGTCGTACTTTGCAAAGGCAGGTGCCTTGAACTTGTGTGGGATCACCACCCCAAAAGATAGACCTAGATCTCCGAAATCCAACCCCGACACATTTTGAATCTCCATGGCACTTAAACGGTCCTCTAGTTGCTTGTATCTGTCTGCAGCAGGAGGGTACTGTTCATCATTGTAATCCATCTCGTTGTCGGAGACTGCAGGACTAGGAGCCCTTCCCCCTTGGGGACTGTCTTTCTCTGTAGAGGAAGTAGCCTGATCAGCCTCATTATGGTGTATTCCCAAACCTGCGTCCAGTGTTGAACAACGCAGTCCTCTTCTTCTTCTTCTTCTTCAAGAGCAGAGTCTTCAATTCTTGTTGACCATGGGCTAAGCTCATGACCAGCTCTTGAAACTGGGCGTTCTGGGCCTTGATAGCTTGCTCATTGGATGATTCAGGATTCATGATGACTGTTCAAATAAACAGCGAAGAAGATTAAGCAACCTGTAGAAAAAGGGTACATGTTATGCATATGATGCAATGAGATGCGTATGTTTTATGTTTTCAAAGACAATCGGGATTCAACTTTGTAGACAAAAAGAAACACACTTCATTAGATTCAAACTTTAAATTGTTCAACAACTTGCCCTTAGGCATTACAGAAATGAAAATACTGAAAAGGAAATAAAAGCTGTAAAAGAAATATCCAAAGCCCATCAGTGCTCCCATGGCCTCCTCTTCTCAGTACGGATATAGTCATTCAGGATCCGCTCTTCCTCCAATTGCTTAGTCAGCTTCTGGATCTTCCGTTCTTGTTCGTTGAACTTTTCCCGATAAAAATCCCGTTCTTCCTGTAGCTGCGCCCAAGATCTCTTTAGTGTATCAACATCAGTGGGTATCTGAGGAGGGAGGACAGTTGGAGGAACCCCGTCGCCATTAGGAGATTCAAGAATGATAGGCCTGACAGCTTCGTATGGCATACCTAACTTCTGAGCACGGATACGGACCCATCTGCAATAGGGTTCCAATGGTAGAGAAGTCTTCGGTCCCAACTCATGTGGGTCAGCTTTGTGAATTCTGTCCCAAGCCTTAATGAATCCATGGCGCAGTTTGTCATTGCCTACCTGAAATTCAAAACTGAAGTGAGGAACCAACATCTCATGAGGCCCTACTCTTCTGGCTCTTCCAAACTGACGGAGAGCTAAACATGGATTATAAGAGATTCCTCCCTGGGTACCGATCAATGGAACATTAGGATATTCTCTGCAACGATCAATAACAGCTACCTCATCCAAACCTCGGAGTGTCCAAATGATGTCATTATCAGTGAGAGACATTAACCTATGAGCCCAACCCTTTCCTTCTTCATTCTTCAGCACGAACTTAGGAAGGTGCGAAATAAACCACCTCACTAACAAAGGAGCACAACACCATGGAGTTCCCCGTCTTCGGGCAGTACGAGCATAGAGTTGTTGCAGGATATCACCCAAAAGAGTGGGTACAGGGTTCCGAGACATGAAGATCCTTATGGCATAGATATTGATAAAGGTATCAGGATTTGGAAACAGCACTAGACCATAGATTAAGAGAGCCAGAATGTCTTCGTACGCCTTGAAGTCTAAGTCATTCCAGAAACTGTTAGCTTTGCCAACCAGAAACTTAACCAAAAAGCCCCTAACTCCACTTCTAGTTTCCCAGTTAGCCATTACCTCTTCTTTGGTTAAGGGAAGGACTGCAGCAATCTCTTCAGGCCTAAGAGTCTTCTCCCAACCAGTGAATGGAATCTGCTCCAAAACAGGGATACCAAGCAAATCAGAGAATTCTTCAAGGGTAGGGACCAGCTGGAAGTCTTGAAAAGTGAAGCAATGATACAAGGGATCATAAAACTGGGTCAGGACACTTATCAGTTGTTGGTCCCACTTTGAAGTGATCAAGCCAAGGAGAGAACCATGCCTCTTGATGAAGGAAGTAGTGTTTGGAATCTTATCGACCAATTCCTTGAGCAAAGTAGGTGGTTGAACAAAGTTGAGCCGGATAGTATTCTTACGCACGGGCATCATGATGTCCTACAAAATAAAGCAAAGATGAAACCCTCTTGTCTTTGAAATGGGTCAGTCCTTATGCAGGATGCATGCAATGGTATGATGCTATGATGCTATGATGAAGCACACCACAAGTATTCACAAAGGCAAGCATAATAAGGCACACAAGTCACACAAGACAACCCTTAGGGTTTAGGCCAGCATGAAGTTTAGGTATTACCCTCTTTTAGTTTCGTTGGTTAAAACCTGTCCTATCAAAAGTAACCGGGTTCTAGAGGATCTCAATATCATTGACTACCCTCAATCGGTCATAACTCCTGCATCGCAATCTTTTCTTGCGGTCAGAACCATCGCGAGAGTTTAGCCTCAATGAGTGTAGCATATTGCTACCATTCTATGGCCAAGTTGGGTCAATTTAAGGTTCTAAGGTCGGTTGGTGTTTAATGACTCCTTAGAAGACCCATATTCTCCTCGTTGCAACACAAGGGATATCGGTACAGACCAAGGTGTCACACCAACGTAGCCACTGCTTCACCCATGTCGGTCTACGCCGGACAGGTCCCTCACAGATTATGCTACCTAAAAGGGTATTCCCCAGATCCGGGTTAGGATCTATGAAACTCCGATGCAAAGCCCACAAATATAAAAGCAAACAAAGCAAACAATTGAAAACAAGAGTGATCTAAGCCCTAAGGTTACTCCACTTTTAAGTTATTCCCCAGCAGAGTCGCCAGTTCTGTGATACGGTGGGAGAACTGACTTGAGGTTTTGCATTTGTTTTCGCAAATGTTTCGGTTGAGCAAGAGTCGCCACCGAATTTTTATTTTATCCTAAGGAAAGGTTAAAAAGCACAGCAAAAACCTTTGAGATGTTTTCTTGGGTTCGGGGAGTAGATTATAGAAAGGGAAGGTATTAGCACCCTTTCTATCCATGGTTATCCATGGGCTCTTAGTTACTTGCTTAGATCAATTTGCCTTGATTTTCAATTGTTTGAAATGGTGCTTTGTATGTGGGTTTGAAAATGTTTTGAAAAGAGGCCAATATGGTGGCAACCTTTGTAATGATCCATGTTGGGATGTATACAAAGGTGTGTGTCTTTTGAAAAGTTTTCAATGTTTTTGAAAGTTTGTTTTGAAACTGTGTTGTGATGTGTGGTTTTGAAAAATAGGCAAGTGTTTTCGTTTTGCAAGTTGGCAAGTAACCAAAAGCTATCTACCCTAAATTTCTAAAATATCTTTGCTATGTTTTAACCCTTTTAACAATTTTGTTCCACCATTGTATTTGGTAGACAATCTTGTGTTAGGATGTGAATGGGACGGCCGCGGGTCATCGTTTAGACCATGATTGCAATGGTGCCAAGTATCTTTGGGCAATTTTTCCTTTAAGGGACTTGATCATTTTTAGGCAACTTTTGAAAGCGTCATCGAGGGACTGTGATCATTTGATTGTTTTGTTTTGCCAAAGATACCTAACATGCAACATGGCCCATTTTGGAAGGCAACAAGTGGAATACCCTAGGGGTGCAAGTGTGATTAGTGTTGTCCATTTTCATGCTTGTTTATCTTGAATTTAGGTCAAACTATTTGTTGTTTTTTATTTGCATACAAAACCCTAATTCTAACATGGCATATTTAGAAAGCTTTAAAGTGCGGAATTTAAAGGTCCTAAATTATTACACAATAATCATGGGAATGGGGGTACAAATGTTCAAATGGGGATGAGACTTCATAGGAGAGTAGTGTCCAATATTTACAACCAAATCGAATTGCGCAAATGTAAATATAAAGATGTATAAGAATAAAGCAATATGTATGTGAAAGTATTTTTGTGTAAGTGTATGTTTTATTCACAAGTAAAATACAAATAAAATAAATAAAAAGAGTTAATTTGGATATTTTCATGTTTAGGGCAAAAAAACCATAATTTTGCTAAATAAAAGGTATTTATTGTGCAATATTTATTAATTATGTATAAAAAATAAATAAAAAGAAAGTATATTGTCAAAAAGTGATTTTTTAAGTTAAATATTAATAAAAATAAAAATGTATTATTTTTAGGTTTTTTAACCTAAATAGACTAATAAATATATAAGTATTTATATTATTTATTAAATATATTAAATATGTACAAAAATAAAATATTTAATATTTACAAAAAAAAAAGTATATTTTTTATAAAATGTTTTCAAAGGTAAAATAAAATAAAAATCAGAAAATAAAAGTGTTTGTATTATTTTTTTGTATTTTTAAATAAAAGGTATTATGTATTTATTTACATATAAAACTAAATGAAACCAAATAAATATCAAAAAAATGTAAAAAAATGTGAGAAAAATATTTTTAATATTTTTTATGCTTTGACAAAAATAAATAAGTCAGAAACAAAAATCAAAAATCAAAAATAATGAAAATAAAATGCAATGGGCCAAGGGGGTGCATGTGTGAGAATGTGGTGCAAAAGGAAAAATTTCTCAGGCCCAGCCCATAGAGGTTGTCTTCAACCTCCAGACAATTCAAACAACAAAAACACGCGTTTTGCCTTATCCCTGTTATCTCCTGATTCCTTGATTTTCAGCACAAACTCATAACATGAAAAATGTCAAGCATCAAACCACGAATCCATACATATAAAAAACTTAACTTAACTCTCAGAAATGAGAGAGAATTTCTCCATCCCTAATTCTTGACCTAAGTTTTTTCTAATGTTCAGGTTCCAAATTCTCCCAGTACACACAACATAAATGCAAAGTGATTATATGTGTAGCTTCAGGGCCATAAGTAGAGCATTTTTCATTCATAAACTTAAAGCTAACTCTTCCTAGATTGAGAGATAGAAGTCCATGAACTTACCTGTTCAGCTTGGATCGTGTCTGGCAATGGAGGTACTTTCAGTGTAATGTGAGGACTTGTACAGCTTGCTTGAAGGTCAGGGATGCTTCTCCAACCTTTAGCTTGCTTTGAAACCAAATGAATCAAGCTATAGAAGTCAACCTGCAAAACAGAAAAAGTGAAAATGGTGAAGTTGGTTAGAGGTGTTAGAGGTCGTGTCCAATGCTTGGGATAGTTTGTATAGGTGGTATGGAGTGTGTATGAACTGGTTTTGGTCAAGGCGCACGAGTGGATTGAGTTGTGCCACTCAAACTGCAGGGATGCCCTGTTTTAGTGCAGTACAATGGTGTTTTGAGGTTTAGGGAGTTATGGAAGGTAGTTAGCTCGTGCCTTAGCTCAGGTTTGATGTTTGGAATGTGTACAACAAGTTTGTCCAAGCTTGTGGTTGCAGCAATGTGAGTTGGATATCAATATGCCAAGTTTCTTATAATGTAAGTAAAAAATGCCAAGTGTTGTTACAGGCTCCTCTAGGCCCCTCAAATGTGCTGCAAAGCTTTGTCTTGATCAGTGGGATATGTCCAATAGCTTGTGCCTAGAAGATATGCATTGTACCTCTTGATTTGCAAACTTGACATAAAGTTGCTCTTTACAAAAATGGATAATTTGCTTTTTCTAATTAAGGACTAATCCTTCATGTAATGACCAAACTCATAGAATAACATCTTGGCACAATGGATTAGCATTTAATTTTTGAGTGTAAATGAGATTAGAGGCCTGTAATGTAGCTTGCATATGCTGAGTTTGAAAATGCACAAGTTATGAACATGCCTTTGGCCATGAATCAAAGTGACTTTTGCTCATATTGCCAAATTCGATTCTCCCTAACCACAAGGTTGTTTGATGAGTTCTTTGACATTTTTGAAATCTTGGAATGTGTACTACAATCCATCTTTGTAATGCAAATTGAAATTCCAAGTGGAAGCATGTGAAAAGTGGCCATGAAGTTAGGCAAAAATCCTGCCTAGAATAGGTCAAAAATTTTCTAAGTTAAGAATGTTTTGCACCCTTGTTCCAAAAATCATAACTTGAGCTACAAGCTTCTTTTGAGGAAACTTTGTGAATCAAAGTTGTAGATTTTGCAATGGACTACAACTTTCATGTTTTGAGTTTTCCTTGAATCTAAATGTATCTTGGTGAAAAAATGGGACAAAGTTAGGAAAAAATTAGGGATTTTCATAACTTAGAAAATTTCTAAGTTATGAAAATTCTTCATTTTAAACCCTAATTTGAAATTTTTGATTTCTTGATAAACAAGTTTCATGATTTGACATGTTTTGATGAAAAATGAATCTTGACACTTGATTTTGACCAAAAAGTCAAAGTTTGACTTTTCAGTATACAGTCAAATTTGGCTCAATTGACTGGAAAATTCATATGTTAATCTTGTGCATTTGGGATCTTTTGAATTTGTTGAACATGTCAAGACAATTCCATGGGGTCCTTGAGTCCATATATGATCTTGGTTTGCCATTGGTTAGGTCAAACAGTCAAAAATTGCCTTTGTGCAGTCAAAACCCTAAAAATGACCATTTTGCCCTTTTGGTGATCTGATCAAATTTCTTGTGGGATTGTGATCCAAACTTGATCAAATGGTCCATATGAGTTCATAATGTTGATGTGGGTCAAAAATCATGAGGTTTGACTGTCAATTGACCATAGTTGACTTTTCCCCAATACAGCTGATTTTTAGGTCAACTGTCCAATTGACTGGGCAAAGATTGGAATCAAGACTTGAAACTTGGTATGGATAAACTTGTGAGTCCAACATGAAGCATGAAAGTCATCTTAGGCATTTTAGGTTAAAACATCTTTGTGCAAACATAAACCCTAATTTGGGTCAACAGTGCAAGGAGGAGTCTTGAGCAGAGCAAACCCTAACTGGATCTTGAGCTCCAAGGGTCTTGTGATGAGAAAATGTTGAGGAAATGGGAGGGAAAATTTTGGGGTACAACACCATACGAACTACAAATTGAGACTCTGATTCCTCATAAGAGGATACGTAGGCATACGATCAAAAATCGTAGCGAGTTCTCCTATAACAAACAAACCCTTCCCCTAATAAAATTTAAATCCTCTTTCCCCAACCCAAACCTAAAACCCAGTATCCTTGTGAACAAGGTAGATAAAAGGTGCCTAACACCTTCCTTTCGCCTAAAGAAGTCCGAGATCTAGAATCTCTGTCTGCGAATTAGGGTTTTCTGTTAGATTCCCTTCCCTGGGATAAAAACTAATAGTGGCGGCTCTGGTTTAAAAACCAATCGCAACATTTTGCTGAGTAAATAAAACAAAACAAATAAAAAGAAATAAGTTAATAAAACAAAATAAAATTTAAATGGGCCAGGATAGTGAAGGAAACTGGTCGAAGGTGCATGATGGGCTGCACATTTGGGGGCACTGAATCTAGATTGGCCATCATCTGGCAGCAGGGGAATGATGGTGCATGATATATTCCTTCGATCTGGGAACACTGGAGATTCGAAAGAAAATACAGATCGTGCCCTAGCAATGGCCCGATCTCATCCCTGCACTTAAACTTGTATGTAACACATGAAAGCAATCACAAACATCAACAATAACATGAATGTATGATTAACGTGAATTTAAAACTGCATACTTAGCTAGTTTGAGATCGAAAGTAAATTACCAACAGAGAGATTGTGTAAGTGATGCTCCGGCGTGCGTTGGACCTGCCTAGTTCTTCGGAACGCCTCCTGCAACCTTCAGGGAGTAAGTGGAGCGCTTGTTGAAGAGGCATGTGAAGTTTGCTTCGATTTTGGATCACTTTGTGAAGATTTTGAGATTTCTTGGTGTGGCTTTCTGAGGCAGTGTGTGTGCAGCTTCAATAGGCAATTTGTGATCTCTCTGCAAGAATGTTTTTGTGGCAATTTTTTTCTTGTCTCTTTTTTTCCGTCCCTGGCAATGTATCTTTAGGCCTGTACTTACAGGGGGTAGAGGTGAATGGAAATGGCAAGGGATAACCATTAACCAAGCTTTGAAGGCAAAATCAGACAAATTAAAGGATTTCCATCTTTGATGAATTCCTACCCTTTTGGGTTTTAGGATGAACCTGGACATGTTTCACTCCCTGACTCCTTCGAATGCCTCCACACCTTGTTCTTCGATTGGCTCTGAATTGCTCCTTTCGATGGCTCTGGGCTTCAATATTATGGCTTCTTCAATTGAGCCCTTATTTGCCTTGTTCTTCGATTGGCTCTAAAAATACCCAACTGGCCCAATCGAAAACTTCATTCTGGCCAGTCGAAGCTTCTTTTGTCATGAATGTAATTGTGTAGGAGGCCTAGGCTTGGCTGCATGCAGGACTTTGGCCAGACTTGTCAAAAGACAAAATAAAACTTGTTTTCCATAATCGTGTATCCTTCGAATGGACCATATGTGTATTCTTCAAATGGACCACATGTGTGTTCTTCGAATGGACCACATGCATGTCCTTCCAATCCACCAAATTCATGTTCTTCGAATGGACCTTTTGAATGCTTCTTCGAATGGACCTTGTGAATGCTTCTTTGAATGGACCATATTGTGTGTCATAATGTAGAAACTATGTTGAGGGGTTTTAGAAGTGGAGTCAGAGGTAGCATGAAGGAAGCCACCATTTTATGAGTCGAAGCACATGTGAAAGAAGTTCTTTCCTTGTGTGTCGAAGGTAAGCATGAATAGGAAACCTTTGCTTTGTGCGTTGAAAGCAAGCACAAAGGAAGCACTTGTCTTATGGATCAAAGCAGACACGTAAGAGACCAATGCTCAATCGAAGCTTGTATGCAGGAGGCCACTGCCTTGTGAATCAAAACAAACATGCAGGAGGCCACTGCTTTGTGAATCAAAGCAAGTATGTAGGAGGCTACTACTGGTGAATCAAAGTAAACTTGTTGGGGGCTACTGCTGGTGAATCGAAGCAAACTTGTAGAGGGCCATATGCCCAAATGAAGCTTGTGGACCAAAGCTTGCTCGAAGGGGACCCAATCCTCAATCGAAGCTGGTGGACCAAAGCTTGATCGAAGGGGACCAAATACCCAATCGAAGCTTATGAATTAAAGCATGATCGAAGGGGGCTAAATACCCAGTCGAAGCTTATGAATCAAAGCATGATCGAAGGGGACCAAATACCCAATAAAGCGTATGAATCAAAGCATGATCAAAGGGAGCCAAATACCCAATCGAAGCTTATGAATCAAATCATGATCGAAGGGGGCTAAATACCCAATCGAAGCTTATGAATCAAAGAAAACTTGCTCTTCTTCGATTTGATGCTCGAGAGCTAAAAATCCAATTATACTTGTGCAAATTTTCCCTTTTAAAAATCCTTGTGAGAAAATGTCTTGAGAAAAAGGAGGGTAAATTTTGGGGTTCAACAGTGCCCATGAACATATCAACCAACTCCCTGTCAGACATAGGAGGTTGAACTTTTCCATCCAAATCTCTCCATTTCTGGGCATATTTTTTAAACCCTTCATTCGAGCCCATAGTCATACTTTATAGTTGCACACGAGTTGGTGCAAGGTCAACATTATATTGATACTGCTTATAAAAGGCAACATCCAAGTCTTCCCAAGTACGTATATTTGTTCCTTCCAGCTGATAGAACCATTCTAGTTGTGTCCCAGATAAGCTCTCTTGAAAGAAGTGAACCCATAATGTTCTATCAGCAGTATGGGGTTGGATCTTCCAAACATAAGACCGCATATGAAGCTTAGGATAAGACACACCATCATATTTGGCAAATACGGGGACCTTGAACTTGTGAGGGATAACAACCCCTGAGACAAGCCCTAGCTCTTCAAAATCTAGCCCAGGCACTTTCTGGATCTCCATAGCATTAAATCGATCTTCCAACTGCTTATATTTGTCATCAGTAGGAGGATACTGTTTAGCAGAATAGTTTTCATCAGAATCTTGTCCAGAACCAAGGTTGTTATTCTCTTCAGCTTTCACACTCTTGTCATCTTCTTCTTGGTTATCGTCTTCATTTAATGGGACCTCAAAATCTAGAGCCCTTTTGACAAGACCTTTGAATCTTCTGCCCATATTAAGAAAGATTGTGGGGGTCTTAGTCTTCTTTTTATTCCCTTTTGTGATGAGGGCCTTCAGCTCGTCTTGTCTCTTAGCTAAGTCCAAGAACATTTGCTGAAACTGAGTATTCTGACCTTGAAGTTCTTTCACAGTTTGTTCTAGGGCCATATTTTACTGAAATAAACAGTACGAAGATGAGAAAACTTGTACTGGGAAAATACATGTTTATGTAATGACATGTATGATACGTGGATGTGATGTTTTCAAGGATCTCGCGAGATAAACAAAAAATAGTGTGTTAGAAGTTGAGTTTGGCTGCAACTTTGACTAAAGAACTTTGCGTCTTTTAATGTCCTTCTATGAGAATCAAGCTCACCATGTCGAGTGGGTCCTAGCCTTTGACTCAAGATAATGTACTTTGGTCTTTGACGATATTTGGTTAAAGAAAAAAAATCCCTTTTCCCCTTGTTAGATGTCTGGTTCAGGACAATCTGCATCGCAGACCCTTGAGATCCTTGAAATCATCAATGAAAATGATATGGTATGATGTCATAATGTCATGTTTAAACAAATAACAAACACAAACAAAGCACACAAGAGACTTAGGTTTAAGGTTTGCATAGGGTTCGTAGGTAAGTACCCTCTTGAAGTTCAATTGGCTCAACCTGTCCTAAGAATAATAACCGGTTTCTAGGAGTCTCATATCACTGATCTTTCCCACAGGCATGGTTTCAGCAGTGTAACTGACTTGCCACCGAAATATCCCAAGAGTCGAATCTTAATGAGTGTAGTATCGAGTATCAACCAACTTTGGACTGCACTAAAGCCGACCATCTTACTACCTTCTAATGGCTAAGTTGGTTCAATTAAGGTTCTAAAGGTCAGTTAGTGCTTATGACACCACACGGAAGCCTAGTATTCTCCTCGACTGACTCGAGGGACACCAGTATAAACCAAAGTGTCGCACTAACATAGCCATCAATTAAATCATATCGGTCTACGTGGTATAATTTCCATGATCTATAGCTACTTACCTAGGGTCCCCAGATCCGGGTATAGGATCTTTATAAGAAATTAAACCCTAGTAAACCCCAAATGTAAAACAAACAATTCAAACAAAGCAGATAAAATGATATAACTCTAAGGTAACCCCTCTTTTAGTAGTTCCCCAGCAGAGTCTCCAGTTCTGTAATACGGTGGAAGAACTGATTTATTTTGCATTTTATCACAAATGTTGCAGGTAGCAAGAGTCGCCACCGACTTTTCTTTTATCCAACAAGGAAAGGGTGAAAAGAACAGGAAATACCTTTTTTGATTTTGAGTTCAGGGGGTAGGTTATGGAAAGGGAAGGTGTTAGCACCCTTTTAATCCATAATTATCTACGGGATCTTAATCGCTAGCTCACTTTATTTTTGAAAATGCGTTGTGTTGTGTGTTTGAAAAATATTTTGAAATGCCAATTGTAAGGCAAGACTTTGTAATGATTCTCGTATCTGTCCTCGAGAACGCTTACAAAGTGTTTTGAAAATATTTTGAAAGTGTCTGTGTGAAATGTTTTTGTTTTGAAAAAGCTTTGTGAGCAAGGGATTAATAGCGTTCTACCTACTCAAAGGTCTTTCTTGTACTTTCCCTTTCCTTTAGATAGTGTTATCCTACCATTAGTTAGCAGGAAGTCCTATCGTTAGATGTGAAGGGACAGGCATGGATCGTCGTACAACCATTGAAGGCAACTAGTAGGGACACTTTAGCAGTTATCGTTAAGGGACTAGATCGTTTTCTGAAGGCAACATCGAAAAGGGTCATCGAGGGACTTCGATCTTTGTTTTCGAGGGAGTGTGCTAAAGTGTCCTGTTGTACCCCAAAATTTTCCCTCTCATATTCTTCAAGATTTATCAAGAATCATCTTCAAATGGTTCAAGGCTTCTCAAGGATGGCACAGTCCAAACATCTCCTAAGCCAGTCAAAATTAGGGTTTTGGTTCCTTCAAGGATTTTGGGATTTTCAATGGCTCAATCAAGTCCCATAGGCCTATACACATTGTCAAGCATCTACATGCCAAGTTTCAAGGCTCACAGGGTCAAATTGCACAGTCAAAAGCCCTATTTGGTTCACAATCAACTGCAGGGGCAAAATGGTCATTTTGCAGTCAAAAGTCAAAAATTTTGGTCAACATCTTATTTTGAGCTCACAATCATCATTTGATCAAGTCTTGATCATGATTCCACAAGCATGGCTCAAAAATCATCAAGATGCAAAAGTTTCTATTTTTGGACAGTTGAAAAGTCAACTGTAACTTGACAAAGGCATAACTTTTTCATGGTTCATCAGAAAAATCCCATCCAATGCTCATTTTGAATGGGAGGACATTTCCTACAACTCATCTTCACATTCCAAGTCGAAGAAATGCTCTCACAAAAAGTTATCAATTTCTACATTATAGGTCATTTTCAAAAGTCAACAAAAATGCACTTTAAGTCAAAGACCATAACTTGAGATTGGTAAATACAAATGACATGAGACCAAAGGCATTGGTTAGAGGACTTCAAGACCTTTCCAAAATGTCCAAGAACATGTTCATAGCTTCAAAATTGAGCAAGATATGCATTGGAGAAGTTGGGAAATTTTTGGGAATTTGCAAAAGTCAACTTTGCCTAAAACACCTTGTTTTTGCTAATGGGCCCCAAATTCCTTCTTGAATCTTTACCCAAGGCTTATGCACGACCCATTGAGATTAAATTGAGTTATTTTCTTATTTTTATTTAATTAATTGGATTTTTAATTGATTATTAATTCATTTAATTCATTTAATTGTAGGAAAATACCAAGATATGTTTTTTCAAATCTTTTGTGAAGCAAATAAACTCAGGGCAAGCTGGAAATTTCGTGCATCCATCAAAGAGACAAAAATCTCCATGTTTGGCAAGTTTTGTCAATCAAAAAGATTGAAAATTATTTGATTTTCAATCAAATATTGAAATCATAATGCCATGGATTCTTGGACAAAGTTTTACCCTAATTCCATTCTACTACATATACTGAAGTGAACCCTAATGCCTGAAATGGGCAAGCTGCTGCAAAAAGCCATAAACCAATTCAAAAAAATCAAGAACAAAGTCAAAACGGTTCTCAACATTCCAGCACGATTCGAAGCCTTTGATTATTTCCAATACATTGCTGGAGGTGTAAGGAACCTATTACAATCAAATTTGCGTGCCAAAGGTCAAGAAATCGCCTCCAACAGATTCACGGTTTAGCTTTCTTTTTCATAATCGAAATTCATTATTCATGCATTATTAACAAGATTTTTTGGGTGCTTTGCATTGCTAGAACCTTTCTGAAGCTAATGGCATATGTGCATTGCATTATGGAGCCATGAATCACAAACCACCATGGATGAATTTTAGGGTTTTCGAGCTCTTAAATTGGGGGTTTGCTCTATAGGAAAAATTGGACCTTGAGACGCACATGGTTGAATTCGTCAAGGCCAGACGAATCAAACCCAACCCTCGCGCCTTATTTATATAGCTTGTACATCTAATCGCTATTTTTGGCCGTTTCATATTGTGGGGGTTAAAAACCCCCGCTAACTAATTTGTTTTTGCAGGCATAAGGAAGGAGACGAAGGACGTGGAAGCATATGGTTGGAGCATTCAAACAAATGCGCGCTTTTTTTTTTAATTCCCAGCATAATTGATCTCTTTATATATTATTTTCCTTATCCATTATATTAACAAAGACAAGCGCTTGGCTCAGTGGAAGATGATGTGTCTGGCAATCAATGGGACCTGGTTCGATTCCCAGGTCCACCCAAAAGCTCCATATTATTTTTTCTAACCTAATCACGTGCAGGCTTTACAATGCGTTCCATCATACACCTTATGCAAACAGGCGCCATGTGGCCTTATGTACAAATCTGATGGCTACCAGGAAAGGGACACCATGCTTATGAGTCAATGCACCTCTGGACGATTCAAGAAAGTCAACGCAGGCTTGGCTTATTGGGCCTAAAATTTCCAGGCTTAACCTCCATTCTGGGGTCAACCCCCCCCCCCCCTGGTTAATTGCTTTTCTTTTTTTCTTTTAACTAACTATTTTTTATTATTAATATTATTTATTTAACTAACATAATTAATACTAATTTTCATAATAAACTCAGAATTAAATATTTATAATATTTTTATTATGTATTAATTTCATTATTAATTTATTTTATAAATAAAATACTAACAAATTAATTAGTTTAATTAGTTAATTTTAATCTTTTTCACAATAAATAAAATAGGTTAGAATTAGGGTTTCTTTTGACTTTTAATTTCTTTTATTTTATTTTCATCAAAACTTAAAAAACACAAAAAAATACTTTTTTCTTAATTACTTAATTAATTAATTATTAGGTTTAATATTTAATTAATTGCAAAAAAAGACTAAATTAAATTTTTTTCTCAAAAAGGGGTCAAAACCCTAAGGACGTCCTGATTCGATTCTTTTACACGCATTATCTTACTTTTGATTATATTGATGTATCTATTTCCGGGGATGTAATAATTAATTAGGCTTTTATTGCTTTCTTTTACTTTCCGCATTTATTTTCTAAACGGGTTATGTTTTTGGCGATGTATAGACTCGCGCCTAACTGTTAATATGCATGAAAGACTTGTATGACAAATAAAACTAATCCGTAGCTTACAAATGACATGTTCAAAGATAAACATAAACTGAAACAACACACATGCACATGCCACTCCTAGGGTACGCCTCACACGGTTGCCTCGAGGTGGTCATTAAGTATAGGGTGTTTTAGAGGTCGCCCTCCTGTCTAAAGATCCAGTTGCCTCGAAACGGTTGCCTCGGATAAAAAAGGATCTAGGACATTAGGGTTACCGCTAAGGCGTCCTACTATTGCTTTGATGACCACACATGTCCCTATAATCGAATTGACCCGAATAACTCCAACGACGGTGCTACCTACTTTTCAATAGTGGGATAGCACTGTCTAAAGGACTCTTACACAGCTTAATTCCTTAGAGTAGGTAGATTTCTCCTGGGTACTTGCTCTTTCAAAAACAAAAACAACTTTTCGCACTCACACTTTCAAAAAGTTTTCAAACAAATACTTCATACACTCTTGAGGACTGATACAAGAGTTACCTAGAAGTTTTTCAAACTAAACTTTTTCAAACCCACATACACAAGAAAAGCAAACAATTTTTGAAAACATAGTGAGCAAGTACCTAAGAGCCCGTGGATAACCACGGATAGAAAGGGTGCTAATACCTTCCCTTTCTATAATCTACCTCCCGAACCGAGAGACATCTCGAAAAGGAATTTTGCTGTGCTTTTGTCCTTTCCTTGTGGGAGAACATAAAAGACGGTGTCGAATCTTGCTTACCGCGACATTTTGCAAAACACAAACGCGAACCAGCATTCCAAAACAGTCAGTTCTATTTCCACTGATCACAGAACTGGCGACTCTGCTGGGGACACTATATAAGTGAGGTGTACCTTAGGATTAGACCACTCTTATGTTTTCAATTGTATGTCTTGATTGCTTTTATATTTGTGGGCTTGCATCGGAGTTTCATAGATCCTAACCCGGATCTGGGGAATACCCTTTAGGTAGCATAAGCTGTGAGGGACCTGTCTGGCATAGACCGACACGGGTGAAGCAGTAGCTACGTTGGTGTGACACCTTGGTCTGTACCGATATCCCTTGTGTTGGAACGAGGAGAATATGGGTCTTTTGAGGAGTCATTAAGCACCAACTGACCTTAGAACCTTAAATTGACCCAACTTGGCCATAGAACAGTAGTAGTATGCTACACTCATTGAGGCTAAACTCTCGCGATGGTTCTGGCCACAAGAAAAGATTGCGATGCTGGAGTTATGACCGATCGAGGGTAGTCGATGATATTGAGATCCTCTAGAACCCGGTTACTATTTTCTAGGACAGGTCTTAACCAACGAAACTGAAAGAGGGTAGTACCTAAACTTCATGCTGGCCTGAAATCTAAGGGCTCTCTGTATGACTTGTGTGCCTTCCAACTTGAATTACTTGCATGTACTTGTTATCTGACAACACGGGTTCCTTGCAGGTTTTGTTTACAGTCCTTAATCTGGGCTCATAACAGGGTCTACGTACATCACTCCACGCATAGCATAACATCGTACCATCATACCATTGCATACATCTTGCATAAGGACTAACCCATTTCAAGGATCTCAAAGGGCTTGTGATGCAGGTCATGATGAACCAAACTGTCTAGTAAGGGGCAAAGGGGATTTATTTTCCTCTAACCAAGGTTGCCCAGAAATCCAAGCACGGTAACTTGAGTCAGGGGCTATGACCCACTGGATATGGTGAGCCTTGACTCTTGAAGAAGGACTCTCAACAACATGAAGTTCCTTCAATCAAGCTATCGGATTCAAATTCTAACAATTTTCTTGTTTACCCCGCGAGATCCTTGAAAACTTTGCATGCATACATACACATCATTGCATAACAGGTACCCTTGTTACAGGTCACTTACCATCTTTGTTGTTCATTTCAGCAATGGCTTCCCAACAAGACAACCAGGATCTTCATGCTCAAGAGACTCGGTTCAGGGAGATCCTCCTAAATCTATCCAAGGGGCAGGAAGAGCTGAGAACACTCCTCATGGGGAATTTGGTCAGGAAGAGTCCTGAAGACGACAAGGACGAACGGCTGAAACATCTGCAAGCTGAGGTGGATGCAATGAGGACCCAGATGCTGGGGCAAATGGCTCTTATCCAAGGCTTGGATAGGGAGCAAGAAGAGTTGAGAACCATGGTCAACCAGCTTCACCAAGAGAGATACAACATGAAGCAAACAGTCCAGGTCAGGGACTAGGTCATTGATCAGCTTCCAAGAGGACAAGAGTCTGGTATGGTGAAGAATAGACCTCTCCAAACTGCTACCACTTCACAGGTCCAACCACAACCTCGCCCAGAGCAACGGGTTGATCAGAGTAAGCCCCGAAGGCAATTTACCAAGCTCAACACGTCGCTGTCTCAAGCTTTACAACACCTGTTGAGGTTGAATTTGGTAACTCTAAGGGCTCCTCCCCAGAATCCCAACATCTCTGCTCATACTTATCATCCCAATAGAAGATGTGCATACCACTTTGATGGTCCGGGACATGACACAAACGATTGCTGGTCTCTAAAGAACAAGATCCAGGATCTGATTGATGAAGGAGCAGTGGAATTCACCCAAGATGGCCAGGCTGAGTTCTTCTACTATCCCTGCAAGATTCACCATTTGAAGTGACAAGTCTTAGGATTGAAAAAAACTTTTGTTCATTCGAATGTTCAAGTTGTATTTTTCTTTGATTGTTCAAACAATTATTGTCATAGCAAACTTAATTACTTTATCAATGCATCGCATATGTCTGTTTTGAATCAATATATTCGCATTCGCTATATTCAAACTGCTTTCATTTTTTGTGATGTTCAACTCTCGATTGATAATTCTAAGCCTCTTGAGGGAGGATGACGAAAACGATACCACGATCTACAGTATGCTTTTGAACAGACCCCGCTGATGAGGTACAGGCATTGTTTCAATTCCTAAACACTGGAGTTATAAGGAAGATAATCCCTCGTCAACCCCTTAGAGCCAAAGAAGTCGAAGTTTTTCTTTTCGAAAATTAAAACCCTTAATCATAACCTGGGGCAGGGTAGTTCTCTCAGTTGATCCAGGTGCACAATGAATGGCATCAAAGAAGTCCTTCCAAAACAAGAGACAGTGATGGTTCCGAATAATCATAAAGACAGGCAGTCTTTATCTCTCAAAATAAAAGCCCGTTAAGTCAAAACCTATGAAGGAGACTTACAAAACTGGGGCATCCCGCTGACTGTAAATACAAAAAGAAACAGTTCAGGCAAAAAACAGGGATAACGAAATCAAAAAGAAAAGAGGTCCTACAAACCCTCAACAAAAAAAGAAATGACTGCCTATTCAAAATAAACTATCAGTATCCGAACCATCACCAGAATATCAGAGTAAAGACTCAACAAGATCTAATGCGTGATTAGCTGAGTTTAGGATCGAAGAACATCACGAAGAGCGGGTGGGTACAAATAAAATTTGAGCCTTTAGCCTTTGTTTCTTAAACCGTGAACCAGGCCACGTTATAACCCTCAAAAGTCCTAGCTGAAGCATGGGTTAGTTCAAAAGTATACTGTTACAAAGGTATCCTGACTCCTTAAGGCTTGCGGTAAAATAACGAGTTGACATCACATTTTACAAAATTTACTTGTTTTATTGAAAGCTTCATTTTTCAAAAATTCCAAGACAGACATAAGCTTTACATTTTTAAAATAACATTGTTGGCATATGACTATTTGTTCGAATGGCAGAAAAATTCGCACGACGAATATCTAAGTGAACAAAAGTACTTCCAACCAAGGGGCATGGCATGATCATGGTCTATCATTTGGGGAAGTCCAGTCAAGATTCAGAGAATCTCTCAAATGCCAAATAGCTAGGGGCAAATCTCCATCTGAGTCACTTGGGGCATTGGACATGAATTCCAGCTGCGAATCTTGCACGGTCAAAACGAAGATCTTCTGGTAGTAGGGCAACGTAACACTACTAACAGGGGCACCTCCCTACATCCTGAGAGCATGGACATAGTCGAAAAATACTGCGCATAATCAAAGACCCACTAGGTTGACACACCTAGGCAAAAATAAGGGCTTCCCGGCGAACCAAAAGGGTTCGGGCAAAAATAAGGGATGAAAATGAAAAATATGTACACCCGGCAAGTCGAAAACCTGAAAAGGAGGCTTGGGCAAAAATGGGTATCCCGGTGGACTGAAAACCCGAAAGGGCGGTCCAAGCAAAAATTAGGGATCAAAGCGTACGACTATGTCCTGTCATCTCGTCACTTGCCTGCCAGAAGAAGGTTTGTCAATCAGCAACCATCAAGCACCTCCACAGGTACCTTCTCCCACAGAAGCTGGGGCAATACAATTGTCTAAGTGGTCTAGTTGCTCTGTCCACCAAGGTACTAAGGTAGGTTCAGCTGAAGAATGTAACCAAGATATCTCCACTCCCCACAGAGTAAGACAAGAATCAGCCATGCTCTCTCCTCAAGCAGAGTTAGTCTCCCCTTAGCCCCAAAGAGGCACAGTATCTCCAGCAAGTCAGCAATACTCTCCCTAAGCAGAGTTAGCCTACTGTCAGCCTTAAGGAAGTTGGGTATCCCCAGAAGGTCTCAACATTCTCCAGCAGAGTATGTAGATATTCCTCAACAAGCATCCCCGGCAGTCTTAATATAAGATTGTTCCCCGGCGGAATACAGATACCCCAGTGGAGCCAATTCCCCAATACAGTCCAAAAGCTTCCCTAGGAGAGTTGAATCAGTCCTCCCCAGTAGAGTCTGGAAGCTTATCCCCAGTAGATTCTGGAAGCTTATCACCTGCAGAGTACGTACGTCTCTCCCCGACCATATTCAAAGTTTTATTCCCCACCAGAGCTTATAACTGGGTTATCCTCAGCTAATTACCATGGAAAGATTGTCCTCGGCGAAATTATTTCTATCCCCCAGCGGAGTTCATCAAATCCTCCAACAAAACATATCAACGGTATCCCCAGCGGAGTTATCATCAAAATTTCAGCGAAGTATCTCTTCCCACAGAGTAACTCCCCGCAGAGTAATCTCTCCACCAAGTTTATTCCCCAACGGAGTCATCTTCTCCTACCGGTTTATTCTTGCAATCATCATCCCCAGCGGAAATGAAGAACTCTACTCTTCAAACATCAGCCCAGGATTTAACAAGCTCCCGGCATTCGTCAAGGATTTATTTTCCCAGACGAAATACATTCATAAACATTTCACATTTTATACATCCTGATACATGCATATACGCATCATATCACACGATCTCGTTTATTCTTGAGAACATCATGACATCATGCATCTCATACCTCATGACATTGCATACAACTGATGTTTTGCCTTTTCAGGAAAAGGTCAATCAAAAGATATTACCATCACCTTTTGAAGTTCCAGATTCGATACCTGTATCTAGCCAGGGCACATCTGAGAGCGATTGTTTGTAGATTCGATACCTGTATCCAGCCAGGGCACATCTGTAAGCAACCTTTTTGAAGTTCCGGATTCGATTCCTGTATCTAGCCAGGGCATATCTGTGAGTGACTGATTGTAGATTCGACACCTGTATCCAGCTAGGGCATGTATGCATGAAGAGTTTAGAGATTCGATTCCTGTATCTAGCCAGGGCATATATGTAGACGACCAATTCCAGATTCGATTCCTGTATCTAGCCAGGGCATATCTGTGAGTGATTGATTGTAGATTCGACACCTGTATCCAGCCAGGGCATGTCTGCATGAAGAGTTTAGAGATTCGATTCCTGTATCCAGCCAGGGCATATCTGTAGACGACCAATTCCATATTCGATTCCTGTATCTAGCCAGGGCATATCTGTGAGTGACTGATTGTAGATTCGACACCTGTATCCAGCCAGGGCATGTCTGCATGAAGAGTTTAGAGATTTGATACCTGTATCTAGCCAGGGCATATCTGTAGACGACTAATTCCAAATTCGATACCTGTATCTAGCCAGGGCATATCTGTGAATGAATGATTGTAGATTCGATACCTGTATCCAGCCAGGGCATGTCTGCATGAAGAGTTTAGAGATTAGATTCCTGTATCTAGCCAGGGCATATCTGTAGACGACTAATTCCAGATTCGATTCCTGTATCTAGACAGGGCATATCTGTGAATGAATGATTGTAGATTCGATACCTGTATCCAGCCAGGGCATGTCTGCATGAAGAGTTTAGAGATTCGATACCTGTATCCAGCCAGGGCATATCTGTAGACGACTAATTCCAGATTCGATTCCTGTATCTAGCCAGGGCATATATGTGAATGAATGATTGTAGATTCGATACCTGTATCCAGCCAGGGCATGTCTGCATGAAGAGTTTAGAGATTCGATACCTGTATCCAGCCAGGGCATATCTGTAGACGACTAATTCCAGATTCGATTCCTGTATCTAGCCAGGGCACATCTGTGAGCGATTGTTTGTAGATTCGATACCTGTATCCAGCCAGGGCACGTCTGTAAGCAACCTTTTGAAGTTCCGGATTCGATTCATGTATCTAGCCAGGGCATATCTGTGAGTGACTGATTGTAGATTCGATACCTGTATCTAGCCAGGGCATATCTGCATGAAGAGTTCGAAGATCAACACCTGTAACAGACCAGGAAACCATCTTTCTTTCTCAAATACGCAAGTTCTCTCTAAGGAATCTCTTACGCGATCGACACCTTCCGATGGCATCTATAAGCCCATCTCCACAACTATCCATCACATTTCCAAATGGCATCTATAAGCCCATTCCCGACAAGGTTCTATCACGTCTCCAGATGGAATCTATAAGCCCATCCTCCTATCCACCATCTCTCCAAATGGCATCTGTAAGCCCATTCCCTCCATCACATTGCTGATATTCTACTATGCGAGTGCAAATTTCTGGGCACTCTAGTGTTCAATCATCTTCCACCTTCGGATCACGAAAGGCACGCAAGCCAATCTACATCCTCAGGTTTAAGAAGATTGAACAGGGGCAACTGTTGTACCCCAAAATTTGCCCTCCCATATTCTTCAAGATTTATCAAGAATCATCTTCAAATGGTTCAAGGCTTCTCAAGGATGGCACAGTCCAAACATCTCCTAAGCCAGTCAAAATTAGGGTTTTGGTTCCTTCAAGGATTTTGGGATTTTCAATGGCTCAATCAAGTCCCATAGGCCTATACACATTGTCAAGCATCTACATGCCAAGTTTCAAGGCTCGCAGGGTCAAATTGCACAGTCAAAAGCCCTATTTGATTCACAATCAACTGCTGGGGCAAAATGGTCATTTTGCAGTCAAAAGTCAAAAAAAATTGTCAACATCTTATTTTGAGCTCACAATCATCATTTGATCAAGTCTTGATCATGATTCCACAAGCATGGCTCAAAAATCATCAAGATGCAAAAGTTTCTATTTTTGGACAGCTAAAAAGTCAACTGTAACTTGACCAAGGCATAACTTTTTCATGGTTCATCAGAAAAATCCCATCCAATGCTCATTTTGAATGGTAGGACATTTCCTACAACTCATCTTCACATTCCAAGTCCAAGAAATGCTCTCACAAAAAGTTATCAATTTCTACATTATAGGTCATTTTCAAAAGTCAACAAAAATGCACTTTAAGTCAAAGACCATAACTTGAGATTGGTAAATCCAAATGACATGGGAGCAAAGGCATTTGTTAGAGGACTTCAATACCTTTCCAAAATGTCCAAGAACATGTTCATAGCTTCAAAATTGAGCAAGATATGCATTGGAGAAGTTGGGAAATTTTTGGGAATTTGCAAAAGTCAACTTTGCCTAAAACACCTTGTTTTTGCTAATGGGCCCCAAATTCCTTCTTGAATATTTACCCAAGGCTTATGCACGTCCCATTGAGATTAAATTGAGTTATTTTCTTATTTTTATTTAATTAATTGGATTTTTAATTGATTATTAATTCATTTAATTCATTTAATTGTAGGAAAATACCAAGATATGTTTTTTCAAATCTTTTGTGAAGCAAATAAACTCAGGGCAAGCTGGAAATTTCGTGCATCCATCAAAGAGACAAAAATCTCCATGTTTGGCAAGTTTTGTCAATAAAAAAGATTGAAAATTATTTGATTTTCAATCAAATATTGAAATCATAATGCCATGGATTCTTGGACAAAGTTTTACCCTAATTCCATTCTACTACATATACTGAAGTGAACCCTAATGCCTGAAACGGGCAAGCTGCTGCAAAAAGCCATAAACCAATTCAAAAAAATCAAGAACAAAGTCAAAATTGTTCTTAACATTCCAGCATGATTCAAAGCCTTTGATTATTTCCAATACATTGCTGGAGGTGTAAGGAACCTATTACAATCAAATTCGTGTGCCAAAGCTCAAGAAATCGCCTCCAACAGATTCACGGTTTAGCTTTCTTTATCATAATCGAAATTCATTATTCATGCATTATTAACAAGATTTTTTGGGTGCTTTGCATTGCTAGAACCTTTCTGAAGCTAATGGCATAGGTGAATTGCATTATGGAGCCCTGAATCACAAACCACCATGGATGAATTTTAGGGTTTTCGAGCTCTTAAATTGGGGGTTTGCTCTATAGGAAAAATTGGACCTTGAGACGCACATGGTTGAATTCGTCAAGGCCAGACGAATCAAACCCAACCCTCGCGCCCTATTTATATAGCTTGTACATCTAATCTCTATTTTTGGCCATTTCATATTGTGGGGGTTAAAAACTCCCGCTAACTAATTTGTTTTTGCAGGCATAAGGAAGGAGACGAAGGACGTGGAAGCATATGGTTGGAGCATTCAAACAAATGCGCGCTTTTTTTTTAATTCCCAACATAATTGATCTCTTTATATATTATTTTCCTTATCCATTATATTAACAAAGACAAGCGCTTGGCTCAGTGGAAGATGATGTGTCTGGCAATCAATCGGACCTGGGTTCGATTCCCAGGTCCACCCAAAAGCTCCATATTATTTTTTCTAACCTAATCACGTACAGGATTTACAATGCGTTCCATCATACACCTTATGCAAACAGGCGCCATGTGGCCTTATGTACATATCTGATGGCTACCAGGAAAGGGACACCATGCTCATGAGTCAATGCACCTCTGGACGATTCAAGAAAGTCAACGCAGGCTTGGCTTATTGGGCCTAAAATTTCCAGGCTTAACCTCCATTCTGGGGTCACCCCCCCCCCCCTGGTTAATTGCTTTTCTTTTTTTCTTTTAACTAACTATTTTTTATTATTAATATTATTTATTTAACTAACATAATTAATACTAATTTTCATAATAAACTCAGAATTAAATATTTATAATATTTTTATTATGTATTGTAGGTGTTTAGGTATTGGCTTGCATTTTTGGTAAATTCCAAGTGTATGTGTGAATGTCATGACTGATGTCATAACATTCTAGTTCAGGTTGTACTAACTCTTTAGGTACATGTGCAGAAAAATATTGTAACTCAAATACTGATGTTTATAAGTGTGTATCTGAGCATGTTTGCAAAATGATCACATTTTGCTAATCAGTAGACAGGTTTTCTCAGATGTCATAACAGATGTTATGACATCCTGTTCTGAACTAGCAGGATTACAGGATTGGATAAGTCTGAGTTTTTTCAGGAAATAACTCAGTCCTTCCTAAACAGAATCCTGCGCTTTCTGAGGAGTTACCTAGCTCAATCCTAACCTGATCAATAAAGTACTGTGACCTGGTCTTAAGGTCAAACGGAATCAACCCTAGGTTTTTGGAAACCCTAACTGAAGTTGCAGCTGCTATATATTCAACAGAGCTGCGGTTCTTGAAGTCATCCCTGCTGATTGATTAGAAGATCAAGTTTGTAATCTGTATAGATTTGTTTATTGTACTCCAAGCAATTATCATTGTGATAAGTGTCTTGGAATAGGTTTCAATTGTAAGGGTTGTGTAGCACTCAAAGCTTTGAAGCAAGAGTGTTTGAATGTTACTTGACTAAAGCTGTGAAGCAGAGTCAAGTTAGTTGTGTACATCACTCAAAGCTGTGAAGCACGAGTGATTGTGTTACTTGATTAAAAAGCTGTGAAGCTTAATCAAGAGTGTGTTTTGAAGAGTGTCTTCATCAATTCTCAAGTCAAATTGGTTTATGTATCACTGCTGTGATTGAGGGGGAGTGAGTAGGAACTCAGGTTTAAGTTGTACTTAGATTAGAATTGCATTGGGTAGGTCTTAAGTGAAGGAGATAAACTGGTTGGTTTATTCCTGAATTAACATCTCTTATAGTGGATTCTCTCCCTGGCTTGGTAGCCCCCAGAGTAGGTGTTGTTGCACACTGAACTGGGTAAACAATTGACTGTGTTATTTACTGCTTTTGTATTTACTGTCATATAGTAAGTCAGATACGGTGTCATAACATCGGACGTGACATTAAGTATCTGTAGCCAGAATTTCAATTGGTATCAGAGCAGGCACCCTGCCTGTATTACTGGGTGAGATCTAGGGATATCACTTTCTGGCACTATGGACAAAGAAGGAGTTTTTGGAAATAGATCACCCATTCTGGATGGAACTAATTATGACTACTGGAAACCTCGTATGATTGCATTCCTAAAATCTCTGGACAAAAAGGCTTGGAGAGCTGCTGACAAAGGATGGATTCATCCCACCATAACTGAGGAAGATGGGACAATCAGTCTGAAGCCTGAGGAAGATTGGAGTAAAGAAGAAGATGAGCTAGCTCTGGGAAATTCAAAAGCCTTAAATGCCTTGTTCAATGGAATTGATAGAAACATCTTCAGATTAGTACATCAATATGAACTGGCCAAGGAAGTTTGGGACACCCTCAAAACTACTCATGAGGGCACTTCCAAAGTAAAGATGTCAAGGCTTCAGATGTTGACCACTAAGTTTGAGAATCTAAAAATGATGGAAGATGAAACCATCCATGAATTTCACATGAACATCTTGGAGATTGCCAACACCTCAGGAGCACTGGGAGAAAAAATGTCAGAAGAAAAACTGGTGAGGAAGATTCTCAGATCCTTGCCTAAAAGATTTGCAATGAAGGTAACTGCCATAGAGGAAGCCCAGGACATTAGCAAGTTAAAAGTGGATGAACTTATTGGGTCTCTTCAGACTTTTGAGATGGGGATCACTGATAATGGTGACAAGAAGAACAAAAGCATAGCACTTGTAACCAACACTGATGTTGAACACAAGGAGGATGAAGAAGAAAACATATCAGAAGCCATTGCCATGCTTGGAAGACAGTTCAACAGGCTCATCAAAAGAATGGACCCAAAGTCAAGGTCAAATGTTCATAACATTCCTTCTGACATTGACAGTTCCAGCAGAAGACCAAGATCAGAAGATAAGGAAAACCAAGGCAGAGGAATTCAATGCCATGGATGTGAAGGATATGGACATATTCGAGCTGAATGTCCTACCTTTCTTAAGAAGCAAAAGAAAGGAATGACTGTTACTTGGTCTGACTATGATTCAGAAAGCAATTCTGAAGAAGAATCTGCCAAACTAGTTACTGCCCTAACTAGTGTTTGTACTTCTGAAAGTGACACCAGTGATGAAGAAGTAACATTTGAAGAACTGGCTGATACCTACAAGAAATTGTGTATCAGAAGTGGTGAAGTCTGTGTGCAAAATGAGAAACAATCAAAACTCATTGTAAAGTTGGAGGCTGAAAAGAGAGCTAATCTTGAAACTATAAGTCATTTAGAAGGAGAAGTTCAACTGCTGAACTCACAACTGAACCAAATGACCAAATCAGTCAAGATGTTGACAAATGGAACAGACAAATTGGAAGAGATTCTTCAGGCTGGACAAAATATGGGAAATAAATCTGGCCTAGGATTTGTGGAAACAAAGAAATTTGTTACCAGGAAGCAAATGTCAAAACAGATGTCTCAACATTACTCTCAACATCAGGGACAGAGACACATGAAGAAGAGGTACCAAAGATGGAGATGTCATCATTGTGGGAAATATGGTCACATAAAGCCCTTCTGCTTCAGACTACATGGATATCCTAATCAGAATCAGATGTCAAACCTAAGTCTAAAAAGGTACCACACGCTCCTCAATGGAAGAAAAAGGCTACTGCACTGATAGCACACACTTCCCTGAAGATCTCAGCAAAGGAAGATTGGTACTTTGACAGTGGATGTTCCAGACACATGACTGGATTCAAAAATCTCCTCAATAATGTTATGCCTCACACCACCAGTTTTGTGACCTTTGGAGATGGTGCTAAAGGAGAAATCAAAGGAGTTGGTAATTTGGACTACCCTGGAGTTCCAAGTCTGGATAAGGTACTGCTGGTAAAAGGGTTGACTACTAATCTCATCAGCATCAGTCAATTATGTGATCTAGGATTCATGGTCAACTTCTCAAGATCTGAATGTCTAGTGTTTAATGAAAAACTAGATATTGTAATGAGAGGAATAAAATCCAAAAATAACTGTTATGTGTGGCAGCCTGAGAACACTGATATCTCCACTTTGAGTCAAATCATCAAAGAAGAAAAAGATATGAAACAGTGGCAGCATAAACTTGAAGGAATGAAAAGAGCTATTCCTATGGAAGATGTCAGAAGAACTTCTAAACTACAAGCTGATAATATATGTGATGTGGCAAAGAACAAGTCTCATAAATTCTGTTCTCAAAAATTCTGGTCAATACAGATGCTACCTGAAGACAATGTTACACAAGATGTTGTGACATTGTGGTATGATAATCTGAAAACATTCAACATTTCCTTGAACCCTATTGACTTTGGAGAGAAGAAGTCACTTGAACTGGAACATAGTTTCTCTAAGCTTCAGCTAACTGATTCTTCTACCAAGGCGCTTGCTGGAAATAAACTTGAAAATTTGAGGGGCAGATTGGGTATTCACCAACATGAGAAATTATAGCAATTAGTTTTGCTGAAAACAAGGGTTGAAGGGATTAATTCTATTAAGTCTATATTTGGTGGGTTAATCATATTCATTCACAATTCCTTCAAAAACCTTCAGAAGTTGAAAATACTCCCTTGTTCTCCCTATCTCTCTCATCCTTGCAACCTGTTTTCTTCTCCCAATCAAAGAGTTTTCTCAAACTGCTACTGCTACTCAACGTTAAACACAATGTCTCAGACATCATCTTCCACCATGGCGGCTTCGTCTCACTCATCATCATCATCATCTGATCAAGATTCTAGGGCAATCACTACATGCATAGAATCTGAAGTTCTTGAGGTCACTCCTCTCAGGGAGATGGCAACTGACCCAACCAGAGTCAAAAAGCTCCGGACCAGACATGCAGGAAGAGCTCAAGCTACAGTCTCTGGTAATTCTTCTCTTCCTTCGTCTTCTACACCTAATAAAGAAGGATCAGTTCAAGTACACCAAGCTATTGCTAGACTGGTTTCTAGCATTCTAAGTGGCAACCAATCTGTACCGGGGATTTCTATCCCTTTGAATCAATCAGAAAGTCCAAATGTGGAAGGTTCTGAAAATATAGATGTCACTAAGGATGTTGTGACACCAAAAGACAACATTCAAAAGGCTGCTGATCCACCTATCATTGATGTGGATGAAGATTACTCAGATAATGAACTGATTGCAAATGTGAACCCTAGCATTGCTAGGAGATTGATGAAAAGAAAGAGTAGTGAGACTGTTAAACCTGATGCTAAGAAATCCAAGGCTGAAGGGTTGGCTGAGAAAATTCAGACTAAAGGGAAGAAGGCACAGGTGCAGACTGCTAGACAACCTGAAACTTCTGATTCTGAATCAGAATTTGAGGTTGACATTGACAATACTCCCATCAGAAGGAAGCTCCCCTCCAGCAAGATTGCTAAAGTGCCTGAAGTGCCAACATACAACATCTCCTTTCATCATCCTGATAATGCAAACAGGTGGAAGTATGTTTGCTTGAAGAGAATAGCCTTGGAGAGAGAACTCAACAATGATGCTTTGGAGTGCAAAGACATCATGGAGCTGATCAGGAATGCTGGGCTGATAAAGACAGTGATGAAGTTTGGCAAATGCTATGAAAATCTGGTTAAAGAGTTTGTAGTGAACTTATCCAATGATTGTGCTGATGGGAGGTCAGCTGACTTTGAGAGTGTGTTTGTTAGAGGAAGAAGGGTCAAGTTCTCTCCATCAGAAATCAACAAGTTTCTTGGAAGAACAAATAAGGACTGTCCTGATCTAGAGGCAACTGACAATGAAGTATGCTTGACCATCACTGCCAGGCAAGTAAAGTGCTGGCCATTGAAAGGGAAGTTGAATGCTAGTAAACTCAGCATGAAATTTGCCATCTTGCATAAAATAGGTGCAGCAAACTGGGTGCCTACAAATCACAAATCAACCATCTCCACAGGATTGGGGAGATTCATCTATGCTGTAGGAACCAAGACTGCCTTTGACTATGGAAGGTACATTTTTGAACAAACCTTGAAGCATGCTGGCAGTTATGCTGTCAAAGGACCAATTGCCTTTCCCTCCCTCCTTTGTGGAATCATCCTTGCACAATATCCTGACATACTTGTAGCAAGAGATACAGTCTGCAAAAGAGCCCCTGCCCTTGGCCTGCACTACAAACTGTTTCAGGGATCCCATGCTCCAGACATTGTCATAACATCAGCTGAGACATCGTCTGCAAAGGTTCAGTCCAAAACATCAGATGTCATAGCTGTCTTAAAAGAAACATGCAAAGATCTGGATGCTAGAAAAAGGACTCTAGAAGCTCTAATTGCCAAGCTAGAAAAGGAAGAAGCTGAAGCAAGCATGAGGGAAGAAGATGAAGGACAGCTCAACATTGAAGAAAGTGGCTCCTCTGAGTCTGATGACAGTACTTGAAGGATGATTGCTGCTTGGTGGTGTTGCTGGTGGAGTTTGGAAGTATGTTCTGCTATTGTCTGCTGCTGATCTCATTACTTTGGATAACTGTATAACTTTATAAACATGTAATCTTTGGCCCATTTGTGGCTAAAGTGGGGGAGAATATTTTTGGTACTGCCTAATTAGTACTTAACACTATATTTTTCTGCTGTCACTTATTTCTGCTGCTATCTATCTATCTCTGATTGTTTAGGGACTTTAGCCAAAAATCTGCCAAAGGGGGAGTTTGTAGGTGTTTAGGTATTGGCTTGCATTTTTGGTAAATTCCAAGTGTATGTGTGAATGTCATGACTGATGTCATAACATTCTAGTTCAGGTTGTACTAACTCTTTAGGTACATGTGCAGAAAAATATTGTAACTCAAATACTGATGTTTATAAGTGTGTATCTGAGCATGTTTGCAAAATGATCACATTTTGCTAATCAGTAGACAGGTTTTCTCAGATGTCATAACAGATGTTATGACATCCTGTTCTGAACTAGCAGGATTACAGGATTGGATAAGTCTGAGTTTTTTCAGGAAATAACTCAGTCCTTCCTAAACAGAATCCTGCGCTTTCTGAGGAGTTACCTAGCTCAATCCTAACCTGATCAATAAAGTACTGTGACCTGGTCTTAAGGTCAAACGGAATCAACCCTAGGTTTTTGGAAACCCTAACTGAAGTTGCAGCTGCTATATATTCAACAGAGCTGCGGTTCTTGAAGTCATCCCTGCTGATTGATTAGAAGATCAAGTTTGTAATCTGTATAGATTTGTTTATTGTACTCCAAGCAATTATCATTGTGATAAGTGTCTTGGAATAGGTTTCAATTGTAAGGGTTGTGTAGCACTCAAAGCTTTGAAGCAAGAGTGTTTGAATGTTACTTGACTAAAGCTGTGAAGCAGAGTCAAGTTAGTTGTGTACATCACTCAAAGCTGTGAAGCACGAGTGATTGTGTTACTTGATTAAAAAGCTGTGAAGCTTAATCAAGAGTGTGTTTTGAAGAGTGTCTTCATCAATTCTCAAGTCAAATTGGTTTATGTATCACTGCTGTGATTGAGGGGGAGTGAGTAGGAACTCAGGTTTAAGTTGTACTTAGATTAGAATTGCATTGGGTAGGTCTTAAGTGAAGGAGATAAACTGGTTGGTTTATTCCTGAATTAACATCTCTTATAGTGGATTCTCTCCCTGGCTTGGTAGCCCCCAGAGTAGGTGTTGTTGCACACTGAACTGGGAAAACAATTGACTGTGTTATTTACTGCTTTTGTATTTACTGTCATATAGTAAGTCAGATACGGTGTCATAACATCGGACGTGACATTAAGTATCTGTAGCCAGAATTTCATGTATTAATTTCATTATTAATTTATTTTGTAAATAAAATACTAACAAATTAATTAGTTTAATTAGTTAATTTTAATCTTTTTCACAATAAATAAAATAGGTTAGAATTAGGGTTTCTTTTGACTTTTACACGCATTATCTTACTTTTGATTATATTGATGTATCTATTTCCGGGGATGTAATAGTTAATTAGGCTTTTATTGCTTTCTTTTACTTTCCGCATTTATTTTCCAAACGGGTTATGTTTTTGGCGATGTATAGACCCGCGCCTTGTAATAGCGTAGATTCATATTTCCGCAATTTATTTTCCGCACACTTAACTGTTAATATGCATGAAAGACTTGTATGACAAATAAAACCAATCCGTAGCTCACAAATGACATGTTCAAAGATAAACATAAACTGAAACAACACACATGCACATGCCACTCCTAGGGTACGCCTCACACGGTTGCCTCGAGGTGGTCATTAAGTATAGGGTGTTTTAGAGGTCGCCCTCCTGTCTAAAGATCCAGTTGCCTCGAAACGGTTGCCTTGGATAAAAAAGGATCTAGGATATTAGGGTTACCGCTAAGGTGTCCTACTATTGCTTTGGTGACCACACATGTCCCTATAATCGAATTGACCCGAATAACTCCAACGACGGTGCTACCTACTTTTCAATAGTGGGATAGCACTGTCTAAAGGACTCTTACACAGCTTAATTCCTTAGAGTAGGTAGATTTCTCCTGGGTACTTGCTCTTTCAAAAACAAAAACAACTTTTCGCACTCACACTTTCAAAAAGTTTTCAAACAAATACTTCATACACTCTTGAGGACTGATACAAGAGTTACCTAGAAGGTTTTCAAACTAAACTTTTTCAAACCCACATACACAAGAAAAGCAAACAATTTTTGAAAACATAGTGAGCAAGTACCTAAGAGCCCGTGGATAACCACGGATAGAAAGGGTGCTAATACCTTCCCTTTCTATAATCTACCTCCCGAACCGAGAGACATCTCGAAAAGGAATTTTGCTGTGCTTTTTTCCTTTCCTTGTGGGAGAACATAAAAGACGGTGGCGACTCTTGCTTACCGCGACATTTTGCAAAACGCAAACGCGAACCAGCATTCCAAAACAACCAGTTCTATTTCCACCGATCACATGTCCCCACATTCGAGGGACATGACTGTTTTTTTGAAGGCAACAAGGGAGGTTACCCTAGAGGTGTGAGTGTGCAAGGTGTGTTGTGATTCAGTTATTTAAGTCTTGAAATTAGGGTTAGCTATGTTTGTTTTTATCTTGCCATACATGACCTAATTACTAACAGGGATATAGTAAAATGGTAAAGTAGTAAATGTGCGAAAAGTAAAAAGACGGAAAGTAAACCTAAGACTATTGCAGCGCTTTGGGAGAGGTACATAAATAATAAAATGCGGAAATTAAAACCCTAATTACTATTGTAAAAAGTTTTTTTGAAAAAAAATAGGTTTTTTAAAAGGTTTTGTTTGTGAATTTAGGGTTTGTAAATGCAAAACTAAGAAAAGTATGAAGAAAACAAAGTTTTAAAAGAATACTGCCAAGGATGGGTGTTGAACCCACACCCTTTTCTCTTTCCACCAAGACCTTCACCACTAGGCCATACGCACGCATGTGTCAAATAATGGAAGCAAACACGCTTTGTTATCATCCTATAAAACATAAAATTATGAAAAACTCAAAGTGCCAAAAGCAGGGATCAAACCCGTGCCCTTGCATAGTAAAGCCTTATCGCACGTGTTTTAACTACTGGGATGGTGATAGATCCATTATTTAAAAAAAACAAAACATATATAATATAAAAACATTTCATGAACCGGGGAGGCGCCAGAGCCCTAGCTCCAGTCATCTTCTCTAGTAGCTTCTTTTTATGTTCCTGCAAAACAATAAACATTAGCAATCCAAGGGGACCCTACCCCCTAAATCACGGTCTGTGGATTCAATGGGACTATCATCCTGGCCTAAATCGCAAGGGTTTAGGAGATACAAAGAAAATTGCATGGATAGTTGTTAACATGGCTTTGCATTATCCACCCATTATAGGGCTCTCATAATAGGTCATTCCGGCATTGTTGAACCTCAGGAACACATTAAATGAGTTAGCACATATTAAAATGCAAGGAAAACATATATATGAAATTCATGCAATATCAAAATTGATGCGGTATATATGCATGTTTTTATTCCCTTTTGATCATGGCAATTGATCCAACCTTACCCTCTTGCGTCCCTGGAAGTGAATGGACTGGTTAGGAGACCTTGAAGTTGGCTGCAACTAGGGTTCTAAGGTTTCCCTAGTTTGAATGATTTTGTGATTTTTGGATGTGGTTTCTTGCACCAGGTTTTGTGGCTTGTTTGTCTGAATGAGGAAGAATATATAGTTTACATTTTAGGTCAAACAACATGGGATTGAACTCTTGTAATAAGCTTTGTCTTATTTTATTTTATTTTGAATTTTAAATAAATAAATAAAAAATAAAAAAAATAAAAACCCATGAGCTGCAAAACACGTTTGGACTTTGAAACAATAGCCCATTAGCCCAAAAATTCAAGTTTGCTCAATTTGAACTTCATGCATTTGCTCAAAATTTCCCAACTTGCACTAGTCACAACTCTATCAATTTTTATCATTTAAAGGTGATCTTGGACTTTTTTGAAATCTAAATATGTCCTCTACAATCTCTATGTTTACCATTTTTGAATTTGAAGATTTTATCTTGATGTAAGTTGCCTTGACAAAAAGTGTCTTTTTGTTGACTTTTGAAATGACATATAATGTATTGGCCCATATCTCTCAAATGAAGCATTTCTTGAACTTGAGCTTAGAGAGACAAAGTTGTAGAGAATTGAATTTTCTTCTAAATTAGCTTTGGTTTAGAAAAATATGATGAACCATGTGAAAGTTATGCTTGGTCAAAGTTTAGTTGACTTCTACTTAGGAAACCCTAATTTGACAACTCTTGACTTTTAATGATTTGAGAGTTTTCCTTGATGAATCATGATCGAACCTTGATCAAATGATGAATATGACTTAAAAATCTTGATGTTAACCAAAAATCTTGAAGTTTGACTATATGTTAGCCACAATTGACTTTTTACCTAATATAGTTGATTTTTAGTCATCTGAGCAATTGACTGAGCAAACTTATGATGCAAGGATTGAAAATTGGCATGAGCATTCCTTGAGACATATGAGGAACCATGAAATCCACTTGAGGCATTATAATCTCAAATTTCCTTGAGAAAAGTGAAACGCTAGTTGTAGTTCAACTGCTTAGGAGGAGAATTTGTCTGATCAAACATTGAGTAACCTTGAGCAATTAAAAACCCTAGGATAATGTCTTGAAGAAATGAGGGGGGGGGGGGGGTTTGGGGTACAACACCTATCATTCAACTTGTGGATACAAGCTTCTAGATCCCGAGAGTAAGCAACTAGTGATTAGCAGAAATATGTTCATAGATGAATTAAAGGAATGAGATTTGAATAATAGTTCTAAGAAGGACTCTGTAAGAATCATATATGAAGAATTAAGTAGTGATATTGAAACAACAAGTTCAAGCAGATACCAACAGGTCTCAAGCAGATACCAATAGGCCTCAAGGAGTTAGAAATATGCCAACTAGACTGCAAGATTATGAAATTACACCAAATAATATGGTTAATGGTGAAGATTAGTTGGTACATTATGCATTTTATGTCGATATTGAGCTAGTAAGTGTAAATGAAGCATTAAGGAATCCTAAAAGGGTAAGTGTTATGATAGCGGAGTTGAATTCTATAGAGGTTAACAAGACTTGGTCACTTGTTGACATACCATAAGGAAAGAAGGTAATTGAAGTTAATTGGGTATTCAAAGTGAAACTAAGCCCCAAAGGTGAAGTGATCAAACACAAAGCAAGGCTTGTGGATAAAGGGTTTCTTTAGAAAAAAACATTGATTTTGATGAAGTCTTTGCACCTGTTGATAGGACTGAAACAATATGTTAGTTAAAAAATTGGTTTGTGTATCATATGGATGTAAAGTGTGACTTTCTAAATGGGTCTTTAAATAAAGAAGTATATGTATCACAACCAGTTGATTTTGAGAAAAGAAGGCTAGGAAAGCAAGGTGTACAAACTACACAAGGCTTTAAATGGGCTTAAGCAAGATCTAAGGGCTTGAAATGAGATGATTGGTGGTTTCCTAAAAGAGATAGGATTCATGATTGTGGAGTTATTATTGGTTAGGCTACCAAAAAGAAGATATATCTTGTTGATATAGGTAGTACCAATCAATTCTTATAAGCCTTTCTTCAACCATACAGTCCCACACCTGCACAACCTTAGGATCCCTCTCATTCCGATGTAAATTTTATACTGGCAACCACTCTCTGTCCTCTTCGACCTCAGGTGTTACATCCACTATCCTCCCTCTCCAGCCTCAGGTGTTACATCCACTATCCGCCCTCTTCGGCCTCGGGTGTTATAGTTGGAACTGTGACGCTGATGACAAAAAATCAATAGTAGGATATGTGTTCTTGTTGGGTGGTGCACCAATAACTTGGAGATTAAGGAAGGAACCAATGGTGGCTTTATTCTCATGTGAAGAAAAATACATTGCAGCATCACAATATACTTGTCATGCTATATGGTTTGTAAATCTAATTGATGAAATTGAAGGTCAACATCATAACTATATAATATAAACACTTATAACAAGATCATTGAGTAACAAGTGAATGCAATTACTCTTCCCTCTAAATCTCTCATCTTTTCTCATGCATTCTCATTCCAAATCATAAAAATGTCAGTATGTGCAAACTTTGTGCCAATTTGTGTGTCCACTTCCTATTATTCACGTGCTTAAGTTTTTTTTATGCTAACAAAATATATTGTAAGATCTTATTTAAAATATAATACCATTGTCATAGCCTTTCATGCAGATCCTCAAAAATTGATTCAAATTCTCAAACTTAGCCACATATTCATAACTAACATCTTAAATTTGTTAGAAGTAATTCATATTCAGAAGATGTTGTTGCTCAGAAGCAGTTGAGCTTCTGAGGTTGTTAGCCAGAAGTTGTAAGCTTCTAAGAATGATTAGTTAGAAGCAATAGTTTGATATATTAAGAATTTGTTGTTAGTCAGAAGCTGAAGCTTATGAGGTTACGTCCAGAAGTATGTTCAGCCCAGCTTCTGGGTTCTAAGTTTGTTAGCGTAGTTGTTAAGTTTAGTATTTCCTAGTTTGTACCTTTTAACTTAGTCATTAAGTTTAATTTTATTAGGGCCTGCATGGCAATTTACTTTGTGTATAAATAAACTAGTAGTAGCAATCATTTGTATCGTTCCTTTTTGTAAGCTTTATAGCCGTTATTACAGAGCTGTAAATATATTATCTCTTACCTTTCCTTCATTTATTAATCTTGTACACCAACAAATTGGTATCTAGAGCTCCGATTCTGATTCACATGGAAACACGAATGAAATGTGAGGAGTTGGGTGGTTGATTTTGGTTCTTGAATTCATGTTGAATCTTCAACAAAATTTGAACAGAATCACATTTTTCTGATTCTGTGGGATTGGGAAACACTGCGTTTGTGAGATCTGAGTGTTCTGTACAAGGTTGAAGATGACCGGAAATGGTAGTCTACCAAGATTCCAGTATTTAATGTCAAAAACTGGAATAATTGGATGATTCAGATGCGTGTGTTGTTTGGCGCTCAGGACATTCTTGAGCTTGTTACAAATGGTTATGTTCCAGTTGCAGTAGATGCAATTGAAGAACAGAGAAATGCACAGAGATATACAAGGAAGAAAGATCAGAAGGCGTAGTTCTTCGTCCATCAGTGTGTGTATGAGAACATGTTTGAGAAAATTGTTGATTCGACGACGGCGAAGGCTGCGTGGGACATACTGAGTAGGTGTTATAGTGGTGACGCATCAGTGAAGAAGATAAAGCTTCAGTCTCTCAGAAAGCAGTATAAGAATATCAACATGAAGGACACCAAGAAGGTTTCTAGGTACATCTCTAGAGTGATTCTGATCACTAATGAGATGAAAACTTGTGGAAAAACCCTTTATGAACAAGTACTCATAGAGAAGGTAATAAGGTTGCTTACTCCTCAATTTGATTACGTTGTTGTAGCAATTAAACATTCTAAAGATATGGAAACCATAAGAATAGAAGAAATGAAAAGTAGTCTAGAGGCGCAAAAGTTGCGTCTGATTGAAAGAACTTCTGAGAGGGAGGTTGAGCAGGCTCTGAAAGCTTCTTTTGTCAAGAAGGACCAGAAGAATTCTTGGTTAGAAACCAAGAATAGACATGGTGATAGATTCCAGAAGTCAGAAACCTCTACTTCTGATGAAAAGAAACACCAGAAGGGAAATGAGAAGTATGATAAGAGAATGGTTTAATGTTACTGTTGTAACAGGTTTGACCACTTTGCTAAGGATTGTTGGTCAAATAAAGAAGAAGCAAAAATAGCTAGAGGAGATTCTGATGATGAACCTGTGCTATTAATGACTTATAAATTTGATGAGGAACCTGTGAAATTGTCATTTTCTGATTCTGAAGAGGAAAAAGATGACTCTGAATATTCTGACTCTAAAGGAGCGTTTGAATATGAGTTAGAATCAGAAGAAGACGCTGAAGATGAGTTAGAATCTGAGGTTTCTGAAGTTGACTCAGAGTTAGAAGATGACTCTAAAGCTGAAGACAAGTCAGAATTCGAAGGTGATTCTGAGTCTGAAGAAGAATCAGAAGATGAGTCAGAATCTAAAAGAGATTCTGCTTCTGAAGATGAGTCAGAACTTAAAAGTTCTGAAGGTCGGTCAGAGTCAGAGGATGAAGAATCTTCTTGAGACTCTAAAGATGAGTCAGATGGTGAATCTGATTATGATCCAGATTTTGAATCTAGTAGTGGTCATGCTTCTAGAAGGGAAAACTATAAAGATGTAGGTTCTGGAGGACAAGCTTCTGAAGATGATCATGTTTCTGATACAAATCATGTCTCTGAAGGTGGACCTTCTGAAGGAGGAGCTTCTAAAGGTAATTCAACCTTTGACGGTGATCATGATTCTGAAAGTGGAACTTCTGAAGGCAGAGCTTCTGAAGATGATCCAAAAGATGGTATTTCTGAAGCTAACAAAGGTGGAGCTTCTGGTGGTAGTCAAACTTCTGAAGAAAGTCCAGAAGGAGATATTGTTCCAGAATCAGAAGGAGATTTTGAACAAGTTCAGAGGCCACATAGAATCAGAAAATACCAAGGAGATTTGCAGAGTTTGACAAGCTACAAGATAGTGAAGAGACTCTGAGGTATGAAGTGTTATTCTCTTCTGGTGTTAGATAAGATGCAGAGCTGATATGCTATTCAGACTCTGGTTTGTATGAAAACAGAGTTGACAGAAGAAATACTTTTGGATATTTTTATTTATATCTGGAAAGTCCTATTTCTTGGTGCTCTAAAAAGCAACCGGTGGTTATGTTGTTAACCTGTGAAGCTCTCAAGAAGAAAGTGTGGCTGAAGGCCATGAAAGAAGAGCTTGATCTATTGAAAGAAACAAGACTTAGGAGTTAGCCGAGCTTCCGAAGGAGAAGAAAAACATCAAGTCAGATGAGTTCTCAAAGAGAAATCTGCACTTTTAAATGAAGTATTAGAAGTTTCACACTGTAGCAACCAAAAGCAACTTGCAGATGTTCTGACGAAGAATGTCAAGACTGAACATTTTATCTGTTTGAGGGATGAAATTGGTGTTGAAGAGTTTTGGTTAGCTGAATATGAATTAATGAATGATGTTAGAAGTAATTCATATTCAAAAGATGTTGTTGCTCAGAAGCAGTTGAACTTTTGAGGTTGTTAGCCAAAAGCTGTAAGCTTCTGAGACTGCTTAGTTAGAAGCAGTAGTTTGATATGTTAAGAAGTTGTTGTTAGCGTAGCTGTTAAGTTTAGTATTTCCTAGTTTGTACCTTTTAACTTAGTCATTAAGTTTATTTTTATTAACGCCTACGTGACAATTTAATTTGTGTATAAATAGACTAATAGTAACAATTATTTGTATCATTCCCTTTTACAAATTTTATAGTTGTCATTGCAGAACTGTAAATATATTCTCTCTTACCTTTCTTTCATTTAATAATCTTATACACCAACAAATTTGAATGATCTATTTAATTTTTATAAAAAAACATAGATAGTTTATTTTGAGAAAACCATATAATAATATTTTCCTTTATTCCAAAAAAAATAGAAAATAGAAATAAAAAAGTCATGTAATATCCATTTTGTGACACTCTTCCACGTGATATACCACTATACAATTGATCTCGTCCTTATCCAACTAGACCATACATCGTAGCAATCAAGAACTCAAATTCCTCAATTTCTATATTTAGTTTACGTGATTTTCACCATAAATAAATTCACAAGAAACCTATCTGAAAACGAAATTCAAGAATCGCTGAATCCGTCAATCTCATACGGTTCCACTCTTCACCGCTTCTTTTTCTTCCCATTTTTTCTGATCATGTTAATCTGTTAATCGATGATCGATTTCGTTATTCTCTATTTCGCAGGAGTTTCGTAAATCTATGATGATGAAATTAGGGAAATTAGGGAAATTATCACTGTTGATTAGTTTCAGTGTTTTCTGTTATGCAGTGGTAATGTACTGATACGTGTTTTTCTTTGTGTATTTGTGTGTATGTTATTGTTCAATTTTTGAGATTTGTTTTTGTTGATGGATATCAGATTGCTGTATCTCAGACTTGTCCTGCTACTAATGTTGGTAAATGCGGTGATCAGGATGATTGGGTAGGGGAGTTTTTCCCTGGCATTTCCAAAATTAAATATGAGGTTCACTTTTTATCACAGTTTTTCCTTTTTTTTGTTATGATATAACAGTGAAAAGGAAAATCATGGTTTTAAATTGCGGTTGCGCGCTTTTGAGTTTGGACGGAAATACTTGAAGAATCTCGTGGGAAGTTGTCTGATGCGGTTTAGGACGCGTGATTTTAAATCACGCCATTGTAGTCTGATGCAGTTGCCGAGACTAGTAATTTGATCTGTATTCCGTAGTAATGTGTTTCGTGTCTATTTATTAGTGAATTTATTTGATTTTCAGGGGCCTTCGAGTAAGAATCCGCTTTCATTTAAATGGTATAATGCAGAAGAGGAAATTCTTGGGAAGAAGATGAAGGTTGGTTTTCATATATAAATAATCTAGGTGGTTTTTTTATTTATTTTTATTTGACTTACTCTTGGATTTTGATTTGAATTTACTCTATGTGACTTTAGGATTGGTTCAGATTTAGTGTTGCATTTTGGCATACATTCCGTGGAACAGGTGGTGACCCGTTCGGTGCACCTACCAAACATTGGCCATGGGAAGATGGTACCAATTCATTAAGCATGGCTAAAAGAAGGAGTATGTTCATTCTTCACTCTTGCATTTGCATATATAGATTATAATGTGATACTAGATAAAATTTTCTTAATTATTACAGTGAGAGCAAATTTTGAGTTCATACACAAACTTGGTGTCGACTTTTGGTGCTTTCACGATAGGGATATAGCACCTGATGCGCCTACTCTTGAGGTGAGTCAATCTTAAAAATTTCTCAGCTTTACTTAGTTGCACTTCTTAGAGAGGATCAAAGTATGCGATTGTTGAACTGTGGTCATAGACATAGTTGATGGAATGTGTTTTCATGAATAATGCATTGCTGCTATATTTACTATGGTCGTATACTCTATCTGAGCTATTGGATTGTACCTGCTGCCTTTGTCTTAGGAAACAAATGCAAACCTGGATGAAGTGGTGGCTCTTGCTCAAGAGCTTCAGACTAAGGTAATTTGACATGAATGAATCTTTTAATATATAATACTAATTGTTTTCTGATAATCAGCTTAAAGTAGAAAAAAAGTATTTTTTGTATTCAAACCAATACATACGTCCAGGAATTAAGCTTCACTTTAAATAAACATTATGAAATGTTGATTAAACAATTTTTCCGCCTTTTCATATATAGGGTAAAAAGAGCGTTTTGTGGGGAACAGCTCAGTTGTTCATGCATCCTCGCTATATGCATGGTGCTGCTACTAGGTAACATTTGTATACCATTATCTCCTAGCTTGTCAATACAGTCCTTGTGACTCACAAAGTGAAATTCTTTACAGCTCTGAGTTAGGGGTCTATGCATATGCGGCTGCTCAAGTGAAGAAAGCCATGGAGGTACGTTCCTATAGATACAGTACAGTAATAGTAACAAGGTCGATTGTATTTTTAGAACCATTGTTCATTTTTGCTGGTGATAAAAATATATTGCAGGTGACACATTATTTGGGAGGAGAAAATTATGTGTTTTGGGGTGGCCGTGAGGGTTATCAATCTCTTTTGAACACAGATATGGAACGAGAGCTTGATCACTTGGTGTGTGAATCTATCTATCCTTGAAGTAGTGATATGATTGTGCTTTCTTATTGCCTCTTGTTGTTGTATTAAATGCTCTATATCTTAAATAGAATTTTTTGTCCACTTACATAGTGATTTGCATATAAAAATAACGAGACACTCTAGCTTTTGTGTTGTTTTTGCCTTCTAATCTGCAATGTGTTGTATCTTCTTAAAACAATGCCTCTGCATATTTACCTGGTTACAGGCTAGATTTTTGGAAGCTGCTGTTGCGCACAAAGAGAAGATCGGATTCAATGGTAAACATTCCCTTGAATACTAACTAGCTGGATCATTGTATAGCACTACATTATGAAAAATAGGAGGAGATGAGGAGTATAGCACAACTATACTTTTATCTCTATACGGACTACACCATAGTGTTTTGTTTCTTAATAAAATGAATTTTCTTATGCTTTTTTTTTCTGCTATATTTTCAGGGACACTTTTAATTGAACCAAAGCCACAAGAGCCTACAAAACACCAGTACGTATCCTACCTATTCAATCAACAATTCCACAGTGCCTATTATGCACATTACTAATTTGTATTCCTCCAGGTATGATTGGGATGTTGCAACTACAGCTAATTTCTTGCGAAAATATGGACTTATAGGTAATATTTGCTTGTATTCGTCATTCAAATGTCTCCCAAGAACCAAAAAATGGCGTGTGATGTCTTTCTATAATGAAATTTTTATTTTGTCAAATAGTACACCAGTAAGATTTTGAACTGTATAATTTCCTGTTGTTCTTTATCTTCACACTTCCCCAATTTTGCCCTTTCTGTAGGAGAATTCAAAATTAACGTTGAGTGCAACCATGCCACCCTATCTGGTCACAGGTGAATCTTGCATTGTACATTGTGCTCACGTGTGAAATTCTGATCATACTTTCTATTTTAATTTTGCTGTTCATTACTGAATCTGGACATGTTTGTTGTACTTTCCAATGCCTCTCATAGTTGTCATCATGAGCTTGAAACTGCAAGGATTAATAGATTGTTGGGTAATATTGATGCAAATACTGGTGATCCTCAAGTTGGTACGTTCAAATTCTCTACTATGTAACAAAGAAAAAGAATGAACTTCCAACATGGAAGACTGAGTGTTAACTTGTCACAATGTTATTATATGAAGTTATAATATGAAGCTTTTATCACAATTTCAGGTTGGGACACAGATCAGTTTCTCGTAGATATCCAAGAGGCAACAATGATTATGATCAGCGTTATCAGAAATGTATGAAAGTACTTACTCGTGTCTTGAAGTTCATCACTCCTCACCTTAGAAACACAATATCATCTGACGGAGTTATTCTTTTCTTTTTCTTGATTTTTCTAGGATGGAATTGCACCAGGTGGATTCAACTTTGATGCCAAATTGTGAGTCCTTCACTATCTTTTTGTACTCATATTCCTTTTTCCACCTTTACAATTTACTTACCAAGTGACATTTTAGGCGGAGAGAGAGCACAGATGTTGAAGACCTGTTCATAGCTCATATTGTTGGAATGGATACAATGGCCCGAGGCCTCAGAAATGCTGCCAAGCTAGTTCAGGTGATTGTTACATTCTATCCTCCCTTACATAAACTTTTATCCTTATAATAATTCATATCATTAATGTCAATCTGAAAGCTTATATTTTTTCAATCTCTCCTGACAAACAAACTAATCATTTCTCATTATGTTTGACCAAAAGGACGGTTCTCTGGCCGAGCTTGTCCGCAAGCGATATCAAAGTTTTGATACAGAAATTGGGTCTCAAATAGAGGTAATATTATCCATACATTTTCTTTTCATTGGAAATGTATGTTGCCAAAGGCCGGAAAAGCTGACTTTTTGTGTTTTATTTGATTGGAAATGTATGTTGCCATAGGCTGGAAAAGCTGACTTTGATTTCCTTGAGAAGAAGATCAAGGAATGGGGAGAGCCAAAGGTTGCTTCTGCAAAACAGGAGCTAGCTGAGATGATCTTCCAGTCTGCAATGTAGAAACCAGCATCTAGCTCTGCGTGGAAGTTGTATTAGTATTAAGCTGCTCATTTTTGCTTGTGATAAATAATGCGTGGGGTTCCCCGTGTATTCGAAGCCAGGTGAAGTGCATGTTAACTTTTGTATAAAATTGTTCTCTGGCTATAAATGACAGTTTATCTTGCAGAAGTAATAGTTGTATTTCTACTTTTTTTTTTTTTTTATAAATATTTTATATTTTTCTTTATTCGCTATTTATTCCTACGATAGGTGTTGCTCACCCGCCAAGGTGAAAATTAAATAATACCTCTAAATTTCGGATTTTAATGTCCGGGCACACCCAAAATGCCTAGTTTTCTCAAAGATAATAAAACCAAGTCCAAATTTTAAAATTCGGGTTCACCCAACCTAAACTTATTCTCAACCTCAAATTTTCATAATGTTCAAGGGTTAGTTTAAATATTAAAATCTATTTTTTTTCTTTCTGTTTCATGACAAACTAAAACACGTAAGAAATAATGTTCAGGGGTTACTCCACATATTTAGGTCTAGTTATTAAAATTTGAAATCTTCTTTATTACTACAAAACTAAAAGCAAATGTAGAAATGAAAAACAAACATAAATTAATATAAATCTCATTGGACATACATTAAATATGCTTAATATTTTTGAGTGACATACATTAAATATGCTTAATATTTTTGAGTGTACAACATATAATCATATAATCGTTAAATCTTCATTCAGGTTCAGCCCAAATTTATTAAAAGGTATCTCCTCTTTGTTGACCTCTTCGTTGATAATTGAGAGTGAACATAATTGAGCTTCACAACTATTCAATTGTTTAGGTATTATAAGAGATTCTCTAGTTTGGATTTCAACAAGAAATGTGATCTATGTGAATCTCTATTTCGACAAGAAATGTGATCTATGTGAATCTAAATTTAAGAGGAGGTATTTCGTCTGAAATAGACAAATGTGAGATACGGATATAGAGATAATATGTGGTTTTTTTGTTAACATGAGGAGCACACATATTTATAAGTTTTATATCGATCTTAGAAATTCAATCTTTTTTTTAAAAGAATATTCTAAATATTGAAATTCATACTCACCATTTTAATGCTTATAAAATAGGGTGTGTTCAGAGTTTAAAAATCTATTTCACTCCTCCCAGACAGAATCTATCACAAAGAGAACGTGTTTTTTGGCATAAAAAATTTAAGGTCAATATTTATATAAGTAATGTTAAATATAAACTAAAACACATGAAAATGTATTCGAAATAAATCATTGAAAATAACAATTTAACATTACATATAAAAAATGAGTCACCACCTAAATACATTGTAAGATAGAATTTAAAATATAACAAAAGATATATCACCACTTAAACACTACATATCCATGAGTGGTTCCACCTTTAATTTTTGTTGATTTGATTCTCTTTCATTCTCGTTGAACTTGGTGAACTCTTTCATCCAATCAATAAAATCTAACTAAGTTTCAGCTTCTTTTGTGGAATGAGTTGTCCATTACAGGAATGTTTGTGATACATGATATCCTGGTTTCAAATAAACTTGAATACAATATTACGATTTTGAAAGCCACTTAATATACATGATGTGTGTGGTTGGATTTTGAGGTGAGCCACTTCAAAGTGGAAAAATATTTTTGAAAAATCATATCTTGTAAGATCGATATGCACCCTGTTATACACACTTGCAACAAGTTATATCGTGGTTATTGGATATATACCACAACCTAGGGGGTAAATAGCACAAGTTTGATAACTCTTGTCTCTTCAAGACTAACACAGTGAATTATACCGCAGGAAATAGATAACTTATTGCGGCTTTGAGACTGACGCAACGAGTTATATCGTAGATGTCGCATATTTACCACAACCTAGGAGATAAATAACATGAGTTTGATAATTCATTGTCGCCTTGAGACTAACACAGTAAATTATATCTCATACATCTACCACAACGTAGGGGATAGATAATACGAGTTTTGAAAAATAACTTACTAACGTTCCGGGACTAACATAGTAAGCTACATCGTAGATTTGAAACATATATCACAACCTAGGGGATAAAAGATGCGAGTTTTGAAAATAGACAACTTATTGCGGCTTTGAGACTAATGCAACAAGCTATATCGCAGATTATACACGTCTACTATAACATAGGAGGTAGAAAACGCAGGTATCAACTTTATTTATGCCAGGGGACAAATCTAATAGAGTTAGGTCTGGTAACAAACTAGCTAAGGCTTCGAGACTAACATAGCGAGTAGTATTACAAACTTGCATATTTATCACATCCTAGAGGATAAATGATGCGGGTTCGATGTTTGAAAATGAAAATTTAAAAACTGAAAAATTGAAAAGCTAGGTCACAAAGATGATTCGTAGATATGTCGCCTAATTCAATTCTTGGTTCACAGTACCTCTGAATATTGTGTCTATTCCCAATTGAGGTATTCTGTAATATGCTAAGATTCAAATGTTTGATTCACACATGTAACTTAGTTGCTGATAGGCCTTAAGATATTTCGTAGTAGTCTTAGCCTATCAAGCTTGAAATGCAATGTATAATTGATATGCATATGCATGATGCCCAATGAGAATATTACTGATATGCTTATGATGCCCAAAGTCATTGACATGTGTTTCATATGTAAATGCATCAAATGTTTATGAACGCTTTTGATAATTGTATCGTAGGCGTATCGTGGATTTCTTTTGACGTTTTTCTAACCAAAGTGCTTTTCGATATGATTTTGGTATGCTAGAAGTAATTATGATAATGCTATGAATGAGATGCGTAAGGCTGCTTACAAATAAATTGATAGATGAAGTTACGTGAGGTTGCTCACGTTTTGAATGGTTGAAAATCATGCAATACTATTAACGTCTGTAAGGTTACCATATGAAAATCACAGTAAGTCCATTAGCGTCGATAGGGTTACCGTAAAACAATCAAAATAGTAAGGTTACTAACATCGATAGGGTTACTGGGAGAATTCAATCAGGTGATTGGAAAAACGAACAACAACAAGGTTACTGACATTGGTAAGGTTACCGAAAAACATAATCAGGTGATTGGAAAAATGAGCAACAGTAAGGTTACTAACATTAATAAGGTTACCAGGAAACATCAATCAGGTGATTGGTATGCGTTATGATTATTTTGACGTGTATTTTAACTGATGCATGAAATGTAATTATTGATCAATGCATGTAATGAGGACTTGGATATGCATCAATGGATGTTGGACTTTGAAGTGCCAATGAGTGATTGGGCTTTTTGGGATTTTGATATGTGCCAAACGATGTTGGGCTTTCTGACCATGCTTGGGTTACAAGGCTTTGTATGATATGTGAATAGGATAGATGAATGAGATGATATGCATGCCTTAATACTTAGAGCGAAGCGACATGATTAATGCATGATGATGATATATGATAAATTTGATGTTTTTTTTTGCATGGGCCCCTATGGAGGGTTGTGGACGGTTAATATTGAGAAGTTTCTTATGTAATAAGGATGCTTGTCACACAATGGTAGGATGTTATGCTAGCATGATTTCCTGATACTCGTCTCGAACTCGAAGATTACTGACGTAGGAAAAAGTTTCACTAGGAATTGTGAAAGTATAGAGAGATTTCCCCTTTATGGCATGTCTTGCCCCAATTTAATGGTGTTCGTAGAGATTCGCCTCAATGTGAGTTTTGAAGTAGTTTGGCCATATCATGAACTTGAGATGGCCGACCCTACTTTTTTGAATTTTGAAACCTTTATGCCCTTGATTAGCTCTTGGGATAAATGACCATGATAAATCATTTTGACTGCCCCAGAGTTTCTAAATCTTGAAAGGTATGCCCCAACATTTGAATTTTGAAAGGTATGCCCCTGAACATTGGGGTATTGGAATTGTATGTTCCTGATTGACTGGTGCTTTGAGATGTGACACAAGTTGACCAAATCTAATAATGATTTCCCATAGTCAATAGGATCTTCATGTGATATATCCCTATGATCATTAGGATTTTCCCCTGATTATAGGGGACTTTTTAGATGTTTTACCCCTTGTTAGGAGCTTCTTGAAAAGGATCGCCTTTGATCAAACCATTGTTGAAATTTCCCCGAAGCTAAGTATTGATTTGTAAGCAACATTGTACCTTTTGAAAAGTAATTCTAACGCGATGCACATGCAAGTTTTGAAATCAAAATTTGTTATGAAATAGAAATAGATGATTAGAGATGAATATGTGAAAGGTAATATGGTTAGCGATAATTTAACAAACATTATGAGTCATTTTAATACAAATTTTGATGAGTATACTTTCATAGTGAACCTAACTTCAATTAAGAAACAAATGATATAAGGCTCAACTTTTATATAACCCAACTTAACTATCCTTGATATTCTCCATTCCTAAGTTCAATTAACTCAACAAATGCGCTCAACCTGCAAGAGAATTTTTGTAGTCGCGATGATGATGATAAGCATTAATAAAGTTCAGGCACTGCTTAGAAGCATTGATGTTTGTTGAGGTGGCAGTCACAAGCGTATTTCCATTTTTTGCTTTTAATCCCTTATTTTTGCATGGGCCGATTATTTTGAATTTTTTGGTCCATCAGGATGCCTTAGTTTTTGCCTAAGTCAACTTTTTTCAGGTTGTTTGACTTTGCAGGCTCTTTTTGGAATAGTTCTTGTGAAAATTTTCTTTTGATTCAGAATAGTTGTAACTTCCATGTTGACTTTTGCGATATTTGATCAGTGCATTTTGATGCACATCATTACACGATTGTACTAATGCATTTCTTTAATTTATTGTGTTTATTTTTATGTTTTAATATGTTTTGCTAATTTATTTTATTTTTGCATTTAATTAATTTTCGTATTTTATTTTCAGCAACTGTAGCTTTCACGGAAAAATTCATAACTAATTCTACAAAAATCGGATCGAGGAGTTTGAACATGGGTTGGAAAGCTAAGAAAATGGCCTACAACTTTCTAGTTTTGGCCAGAAGCTGATTCGAAGTGCATAAAGGTTGAAAAAGTCGTTGAAGTTGCAACTTTAGACTTTTAAGTTTTGGGCTTGGGTTATGTTTTCAACCCAGTTGGTTTGTAAATCGAATGGATTGTTCCTCTTTAACCGGGGGGCAGCCGCATAACGGGGGATTGATCACGTTTTTACTGTAGACAAAGGGAGAAAACAATTTTGTACGAATGGGAATGGAGAACTAATCCGTTAGAGTTGATCTGCTGTAACTTGGTTTCCAAAAACTTGAGGTTAATATAATTTACAATTCAATTTCTATTCATATCAATTTTGCCTTTTATATTCGTTTGCTTAATTCGAATTATCTTAGAGTAATCTTGTTGATTCGATTGAATTATGTTTCCCAATTATAATTGCGTTATATCATATGCTTAATTCGTTATTCTGTTTGTTGATTAACCGTTTGCTTAATTCGGTGAAAAGGGAACATAATTCTTATTTTTTTCATTCTCGCTTGTTGGATGAAATTGTGATCGAATTTGAATAGGAATCCTCTTAGGGAAGTTAAATTGTATTAATCGATGATAGTAGGAACCTAAAACAGTAGATCGACTTATTTCATAATCACTTATTTTAAACGCTTATTTTCTGGGTTTTTTTATAAATCTTCCTTAAAACCAACCCCCCCCCCCCAATTTGATTTTTGTTGTTTAATAAAATCAAGAATCCTTGTGAGAACGATATCCGAGTTACAGTTGTCGTTAAATACTACAGTTTTGAAAAATACTTATTTTGATCCGCGCGCGACAGCGGATCAAATTGGCACCGTTGTCGTGGATTCTTGGTATTATTAGTTGTTTTTAGAGTCATAGGGTCAGTTTCTTTGAGTCTAGGCGTTAGTTTCATCGCGATTTCGTCCAATTCGCGTTGTAGAGTCGAAATAGTAAAAAAAAACCGGTTTTTGGGTAAATCGCATCTGATTAGAATTCTGCCTTGACCATCCCTTGCGAAAAAATTCTCCGCTCATTTGTCCCCTACTACAAAGTAGTTACGGGACTTTGGTCTCAATTTCCCAAATTCATTATTTTCCTATTTTTTATGATTTATTTACTGTTTTCATAGAGTAGGAAAAAATCAAAAAAATTATCAAAATTCTATTTTTCGCCCATTAGAAGAATTTCGTGTTCAGTTTATTTTTTTAAAAAAAATTTAATCGTTTTCCTTCTTTGTGTTTGTTTTTGCTTTTAGGGACATTGTTGGTATTTTGGGCTTTGTTACCATTGTTGCGTTTTAGTCCTGGCTACTAGGTCCTGATGTCCTGAGCTTGTTGCTTTTGATCTTGAAGTAGAAAGAACATTGCACACACAACGTAGGAGAGTCCAAGTTAACACTAGTCCACCACCCACAATTAAGTTTGAGTCTGAGGCTGATTTTGATTACTTGCACTATCTGTTTGATTCTGATTCTGAAGTTGTTATTGATATGGCTGACCAAAGAACCTTAAGGCAATTGGCTGCCCCTGATATAAATCATAATGGCATGTATATTGATTATGATGATGTTGCTGCTCCTTTTGAATTAAAATCGGGTTTAATACACTTGTTGCCCAAGTTTAGTGGTCTTGCAGGTGAGGATCCGCACAAACATTTGAAAGAGTTTCAGGTTGTATGCTCTACACCATCGAAGCCTGAAGGGACCACTGAAGATCACATCAAACTTCGAGCTTTTCCTTTTTCATTGCAGGGTGCAGCAAAGGATTGGTTGTACTACCTCGAGCCAAATTCAATTGCAAGCTGGAATGCGCTGAAAAAGGTGTTTTTGGAGCGATATTTTCCTGCCTCTAGAGCTGCCTCAATAAGAAAGGAAATTTGCGGTATCAGACAAGGTAATGAGTCACTCACTGAGTATTGGGAGAGGTTCAAGCACTTGGTATCCAGTTGTCCTCAACATCAGATCACCGAGCAATTACTCATCCAGTACTTTTATGAGGGGTTGATACCGATGGACTGAAACATTCTTGATGCTGCTAGTGATGGAGCACTTGTTGATAAAACTCCAACTGCTGCCAAAGCTCTAATAGAGAATGTCTCTTAATTCTCAGCAATTTACCACTAGAGATAATTCTGCACAAAGCAAAGGAGTGAATCAAATTCAAGCTTCTTCTTCCAACAAAGCTTTAGAGACCAGAATTGATGAGCTCACGACATTAGTCAAACAACTAGCAGTAGCAAAAACTCAAACATCAACTATGTGTGGTATTTGTACTTCCCCTGAGCACCCGACTGATACATGTCCCATTCTGAGAGATGAATCTATCACTGAGCTTCCCCAAGCTTATGCAGCCAACCTTTACAACCAAAACAGGTACAACAACATTCCTGACCTGTCCACCAACAAATATCATCCAAATTGGAGGAATCATCCCAACCTTCGATATGGAAATCCACAAACCAGCCAACAACAGAACTCACCTCAACCGGCTGCCCATGCACCTTCCGGACCGTCCTTAGAGGATCTTGTTAAACAAATGGCCGTCAACAACCTTCAGTTCCAACAAAGGACCGATTCTAGCATTCAAACCTTGCACACACAGATGGGACAGCTTGCTACTCAAATGAACGCAATGCAATCCCAAGGGTCGAACCAACTTCCAGCCCAAACTATTGCCAATCCGAATGGTGGTCCTAATGCCAATGTTAGCGCAATCTCTTTGCGATCTGGAAAGGTAGCAGGAACATCCCCTGAGAAAAATATTGAGGTAACATCTGAACCTTCTACTTCTTCACCTTCTGAATTTGTTTCATCTGAACCTTTTCCACCTTCTCCTATTGCGGTGGAAACTGAAAGAATTACAGAAAGAGACTATGTGCCACAAGTTCCTTTCCCACATAGAATTCTGAAAAATAAAAGAATTGAGGAAGGAGAGAAAGAAAAAGAGATTTTGGATGTTTTTCGAAAAGTTGCAGTAAATATTCCGCTCCTTGATGTGATTAAACAGGTTCCGAAGTATGCGAAGTTTTTGAAGGATTTGTGTACCAACAAGAGAAGGATTAAGGGAAGTGAAAGAGTTAACTTGGGCCGAAATATTTCTGCTTTTATTCAGCCTAAACCTTCATCCGAAAAAGTTATGGGTGAGCAAAATGTTTCAGCCCTCACCACCACTCAGGTTCTACCACAGAAGCAGAAGGATCCAGGAATATTTGCTATTCCTTGCACCATCGGGAACAATAAATTCGATAATTGCATACTTGATTTGGGAGCGGGAATTAATGTTATGCCCACTTCTGTTTATAATAACTTTTGTCTCGGTCCTCTGCAGCATACAGGTTTAATCATTCAGTTGGCAAATATGAGCAATGCCCGCCCCACCGGCATAGTCGAAGACGTCCTTGTTCAAGTTGACGATTTGATTTTTCCTGCAGATTTCTACATTCTAGACATGTAAGGAGAAACAAAGTTCAGCCGAGCTCCCATCATTTTAGGCAGACCATTCATGAAAACGACAAAAACAAATATTGATGTTGACTATGGAACCATGTCCATGGAATTTGGTGACATTGTTGCGAAATTCAACATTTTTGATGCCATGAAACATCCTTCGGAGGAGAATTCGGTTTTTCACATCGAATTAATTTCAGAATTGGTTGATGACACTTGTTCTGATTTATTTTCCATTGATTTTCCTTCTCTATCTGGATTTGATGATGTTTACTTGTGTTCTGATTGTACTGACAATAACTTGTGTGTTGTGTGTGCTGAAATAGAGGCTGCCTTACAGGATGATGTGTTTCCCACCAGTGAAGTTGTTGCTAATGAAGTTGTTTTTACAGTTGATACCCTTGACATCCCGGCTGCCCCAAATGCTCCATCCATAGAGCAGCCCCTGTCCTTAGAGCTGAAACAACTTCCGGAAAATCTGAAATATGTTTATTTGGAGAATAACGAAAAACTTCCTGTTATTATCTCTTCTAACCTTGATCTCGATCAAGAAAATAAACTCTTGCAGGTTCTGAAAAAGCACAAGAAGGCAATCGGATGGACATTAGCCGACCTTCCTGGTATTAGTCCGTCCATGTGCATGCACAAGATTTTACTTGAGGAGAGAACAAAAACAGTAAGGCAGCCCCAAAGGAGGCTTAATCCTTTGATCCTCGATGTTGTGAAGAAATAGGTAACCAAACTCTTGCAAGAAGGTATCATTTATCCAATCTCTGACAGCAAATGGGTAAGTCTAGTGCAGGTTGTACCTAAGAAATCTGGACTCACAGTGGTGAAAAATGAAAAGAACAAACTTGTTCCCACTAGAGTTCATAACAGTTGGAGAGTTTGTATTGATTACAGGAGATTGAACCAAGCGACTAGAAAGGACCATTTTCCTTTTCCGTTCATTGACCAGATGCTTGAACGGCTAGCTGGTAAATCACATTACTGTTTTCTTGATGGTTTTTCAAGTTATTTTCAGATTCATATTGCACCAGAAGATCAAGAGAAGACCACTTTTACTTGTCCCTTCGGTACTTTTGCATATCGGAAGATGCCTTTTGGTCTTTGCAACGCTTTTGGCACTTTCCAACGGTGCATGATTAGCATTTTCTCTGATTTCATTGAAAATTGCATGGAAGTTTTCATGGATGACTTCACTGTTTAAGGTTTCTCTTTTGATGTATGTTAGAGTAGCTTGAATATGGTTTTGGAAAGACACATTGAGACTAATCTTGTGTTAAATTACGAAAAATGTCATTTTATGGTTAAGCAAGGAATTGTTCTCGGTCACATAATTTCTGAGGAAGGTATTTCTGTTGACCCTGCTAAAATTGATGTGATTTCTACATTGCCTTACCCTTCTTGCGTTCGCGAGATTCGTTCTTTTCTTGGTCATGCAGGTTTTTATTGGCACTTCATCAAGGATTTTAGCAAGATAGCTCTTCCGCTGTCAAACCTGTTGAAGAATGATGTTACTTTCAACTTCGATGACAAATGCAAGCAAGCGTTTGACTTCTTGAAGAAAGCATTGACCCCCGCTCCGATAATCCAACCTCCTGACTGGACCCTCCCTTTCAAGCTTATGTGTGATGCTTCTAATTATGCTGTTGGGGCTGTTCTTGCATAAAGAGTTGACAAGGCTGCCCATGTTATTTACTATGCTTCTAGGACTTTAGATTCTGCACAGTCAAATTACACTACCACTGTAAAGGAACTTCTAGCTATTGTTTTTGCTCTCGATAAATTCAGATCATATTTGCTAGGTTCCAAGGTTGTTGTTTTTACTGACCATGCAACTTTGAAGTATTTGTTGAAAAAGCCGGATGCAAAACCAAGATTGATTCGGTGGATGTTTTTGCTCCAAGAGTTTAATGTAGAGATTAAAGACAAGAGTGGTGCTGGAAACTTAGTGGCTGATCATTTGAGCAGGATAGAAAGAGATGAAGATCCTTTCCCCATTCAAGATGACTTTCCTGATGAGCAGCTTTACTTTTGCATGGGGTAACTCCTTGGTTTGCTGACATTGTTAATTATCTTGTTGCTAGTGTTTTTCCTAGGTGCATCCCGGTCACAAATTCACAAACTCAAAAGTGATGCCAAATATTATGTCTGGGATGATCCATATCTTTGGAAGTTTGGTAGTGATTAGGTAATCAGGAGATGTGTCCCTGACTATAACATTGAATCTATTTTGAATTTTGCTCATTCATCTCAAGTTGGAGGACACTTTGGCCCACAAAGAACTGCTAGAAAAGTCTTAGATTCCGGATTCTACTGGCCCACCATCTTTAAGGACGCTTTTGAGACTTACCACACATGTAAAGAGTGCCAGATAGCAGGTGCAAACATCACTCGCAGGAGTGAAATGCCTCAGCAGCCTATGCTTTTCTGTGAGGTATTTGATGTATGGGGAATTGATTTCATGGGTCCCTTTCCTGTATCATTTGGTTTCCTTTATATTTTAATTGCTCTTGACTATGTTTCAAAGTGGGTGTAAGCTATCCCCACTAGGACTAATGATTCTAGAGTTGTTGCAGATTTTGTCAGGTCTAATATCTTTTGCAGGTTTGGAATACCGCGAGCTATCATAAGTGACCAAGGCACTCATTTCTGCAACCGCACCATGGAAGCTTTGCTCAGGAAGTATGGAGTCGTGCATAAAGTGTCTACTGCATATCACCCACAGAGTAATGGGCAGGCTGAGATTTCAAATAGGGAGATCAAGAAGGTTTTAGAGAAAATGGTGCAACCAAACAGGAAAGATTGGAGTCGTCGTCTAGAAGACGCACTTTGGGCTCAAAGAACGACTTTCAAGACTCCCATTGGGATGTCTCCCTTTCGACTTGTTTTTGGTAAGGCATGTCATCTTCCTGTTGAGTTAGAACACCGTGCTTATTGGGCGGTGAAAAGTTGTAATTTGGAGATGCAACAAGCAGGTATTGAAAGAAAACTCCAATTGCAACAACTTGAAGAGCTGAGACTAGAGGCTTATGAGAGCTCTAGGATTTATAAAGAGAAAACAAAACACTTCCATGACAAAATGATTTATAGGAAGGAATTTTTTGTGGGCCAACAAGTTTTATTGTTTAACTCCCGCCTTAAGCTTATGGCTGGGAAACTCCGATCCAAATGGATTGGTCCTTTTGTTGTTACTAATGTTTTCCCTCATGGTGCAGTAGAAATTAAAAGTGCATGTACCAACAAAGTTTTTAAGGTCAATGGGCAGCGCCTAAAGCTATTTCATGAAAGTTCAATAGCTGAAGATGCAACCACAGAAGATCCTTCTTTGGAGGCACCAAACTACCCTGCAACTTGACCAGGGAGTTTTTCTTTCCTTATCTCTATTTTAAATAGTTATGTCCTTTCATTAAGGACAATGTCTGTTTTAAGTGTGGGGGAGGGATTCCTTTATTTTATTTTTGTTTTGTTTTGTTTTGGGTTAATAAAAAAATGCATCTATTTGAAATTTTTGGGTTGCAGACTAATTTGAGGTTATGTTTGTGGAGACTTGGGAAAAGCTCACAAGATCGGTATCATCTTAACACTGTAAGTCTCCTGCATATGGAAATTGATTTGAATTCTTATCATGTATTAGCCTTGAATTCTCACTCTCTAATAACTCTTGAGTAGTTTATTTCAGCAGTCAGCACCATCTCACACACTCTACGCAAGGAAGCCGATGAATATAAGTGAGTGTTCCGAAGAAAAAAAAAGTGTTTTAAAAAGAAAACGAAAAAAAGGAATGCACCTTCTAAGTTTGGTGACCCTCACCCGGTCACTTAACCCAACGATCGTAGTGCCTATAATTTTTTTTTGAGAATAAGACTCGTTGTTAGTTGGTTCAGTGGTTTCTGGTGCTGAACTTGGTAGGGAGGATTATGATCCGATCCCCCGCAACTGCAACCGAGTAAGCAAAGGGTTATGCCATGTAAGTACCAGAACCCCGTGCAAAAAAGGATCAGAGTCACTAACCGGTTGCTTTGCTATGAGTGTGTGGAGATAACGGGCTTAATGTGATTGTGCCAGAATGAAAAAGAAAAAAAAATGAGGATGAGTAGGTTAAGCTTTTGCATAATAATATGATTCATATTGGTTTGTACATTCAGGAGGCAAGACTAGTGTTCCTATGATATCCTTAGTGTATGAGACTAGTACCTGTTGATGCAATCTTGACCGAAGATGAATTTGTAGCCTAGGATGAGTAATTGATGATGCTTTTGCGTTTCTTTTGATTGCATTTTGCTCGGAGTGCAAAAGTTCAAGTGTGGGGGAATTTGATCAGTGCATTTTGATGCACATCCTTCCACGATTGTACTAATTCATTTCTTTAGTTTATTGTGTTTATTTTTATGTTTTAATATGTTTTGCTAATTTATTTTATTTTTGCATTTAATTAATTTTCGTATTTTATTTTCAGTAACTGTAGCTTTCGCGGAAAAATTCATAACTAATTCTACAAAAATCGGATCGAGGCGTTTGACCATGCGTTGGAAAGATAAGAAAATGGCCTACAACTTTATAGTTTTGGCCAGAAGCTGATTCGAAGTGCAGAAAGGTTGAAAAAGTCGTTGAAGTTTCAGCTTTATACTTTTAAGTTTTGGGTTCGTAGTTTTGGGCCTAGGTTATGTTTTCAAATCAGTTGGTTTGTAAACCGAATGGATTGTTCCTCTTTAACCGGGGGGAAGCCACATAACGGGGGATTAATCACATTTTTACTGTAGACAAAGGGAGAAAACAATTTTGTATGAATGAGAATGAAGAACTAATCCGTTAGAGTTGATCTGCTGTAACTTGGTTTCCAAAAACTTGAGGTTAATATAATTTATAATTCAATTTCTATTCATATCAATTTTGCCTTTTATATTCGTTTGCTTAATTTTAATTATCTTAGAGTAATCTTGTTGGTTCGATTGAATTATGTTTCCCAATTATAATTGTGTTATATCGTATGCTTAATTCGTTATTCCGTTTGTTGATTAACCGTTTGCTTAATTCGGTGAAAAAGGAACATAATTCTTATTTTTTTTCATTCTCGCTTGTTGGATGAAATTGTGATCGAATTTGAATAGGAATCCTCTTAGGGAAGTTAAATTGTATTAATCGATGATAGTAGGAACCCAAAACAGTAGATCGACTTATTTCATAATCACTTATTTTAAACGCTTATTTTCTGTTTTTTTTATAAATCGTCCTTAACCCCCCCCCCCCCAATTTGATTTATGTTGTTTAATAAAATCAAGAATCCTTGTGAGAATGATATCCGAGTTACAGTTGTCGTTAAATACTACAGTTTTGAAAAATACTTGTTTTGATCCGCGCGCGACAGCAGATCAAATTGGCGCTGTTGCCGGGGATTCTTGGTATTATTAGTTGTTTTTAGAGTCATAGGGTCAGTTTCTTTGAGTCTAGGCGTTAGTTTCATCGCGATTTCGTCCAATTCGCGTTGTAGAGTCGAAATAGTAAAAAAAATCGGTTTTTGGGTAAATCGCATTCGATTAGAATTCTGCCTTGACCATCCCTTGCGAAAAAATTCTCCGCTCATTTGTCCCGTACTACAAAATAGTTACGCGACTTTGGTCTCAATTTCTCAAATTCATCATTTTCCTATTTTTTATGATTTATTTACTGTTTTCATAGAGTCGGAAAAAATAAAAAAAATTACCAAAATTCTATTTTTCGCCCATTAGAAGAATGTCGTGTTCAGTTTATTTTTTTGAAAAAAATTTAATCGTTTTCCTTCTTTGTGTTTGTTTTTGCTTTTAGGGACATTGTTGGTATTTTGGGCTTTGTTACCATTGCTGCGTTTTAGTCCTGGCTACTAGGTCCTGCTGTCCTGAACTTGTTGCTTTTGATCCTGAAGTAGAAAGAACATTGCATACACAACGTAAGAGAGTCCAAGTTAACACTAGTCCACCACCCACAATTGAGTTTGAGTCTGAGGCTGATTCTGATTACTTGCACTATCTGTTTGATTCTGATTTTAAAGTTGTTATTGATATGGCTGACCAAAGAACCTTAAGGCAATTGGATGCCCCTGATATAAATTATAATGGCATGTGTATTGATTATGATGATATTGCTGCTCCTTTTGATCTAAAATCGGGTTTAATACACTTGTTGCCCAAGTTTAGTGGTCTTGCAAGTGAGGATCCGCACAAACATTTGAAAGAGTTTCAGGTTGTATGCTCTACACCATCGAAGCCTGAAGGGATCACTGAAGATCACATCAAACTTTGAGCTTTTCCTTTTTCATTGCAGGGTGCAGCAAAGGATTGGTTGTACTACCTCGAGCCAAATTCAATTGCAAGCTGGAATGCGCTGAAAAAGGTGTTTTTGGAGCGATATTTTCCTGCCTCTAGAGTTGCCTCAATAAGAAAGGAAATTTGCGGTATCAGACAAGGTAATGAGTCACTCACTGAGTATTGGGAGAGGTTCGAGCACTTGGCATCCAGTTGTCCTCAACATCAGATCACCGAGAAATTACTCATCCAGTACTTTTATGAGGGGTTGATACCAATGGACCGAAACATTCTTGATGCTGCTAGTGGTGGAGCACTTGTTGATAAAACTCAAGCTGCTGCCAAAGCTCTAATACAGAATATGTCTCTTAATTCTCAGCAATTTACCACTAGAGACAATTCTGCACAAAGCAAAGGAGTGAATCAAATTCAAGCTTCTTCTTCCAACAAAGCTTTAGAGACCAGAATTGATGAGCTCACGACATTAGTCAAACAACTAGCAGTAGCAAAAACTCAAACATCAACTCTGTGTGGTATTTGTACTTCCCTTGAGCACCCGACTGATACATGTCCCATTCTGAGAGATGAATCTATCACTGAGCTTCCCCAAGCTTATGCAGCCAACCTTTACAACTAAAACAGGTACAACAACATTCCTGACCTGTCCACTAACAAATATCATCAGAATTGGAGGAATCATCCCAACCTTCGATTTGGAAATCCACAAACCAGCCAACAACAGAACTCACCTCAACCGGCTGCCCATGCACCTTCCGGACCGTCCTTAGAGGATCTTGTTAAACAAATGGCTGTCAACAACCTTCAGTTCCAACAAAGGACCAATTCTAGCATTTAAACCTTACACACACAGATGGGACAACTTGCTACTCAAATGAACACAATGCAATCCCAAGGGTCGAACCAACTTCCAGCCTAAACTGTTGCCAATCCAAATGGTGGTCCTAATGCCAATGTTAGCGTAATCTCTTTGCGATCTGGAAAGGTAGCAGGAACAACCCCTGAGAAAAATATTGAGGTAACATCTGAACCTTCTACTTCTTCACCTTCTGAATCTGTTTCATCTGAACCTTTTCCACCTTCTCCTATTACGGTGGAAACTGAAAGAATTACAGAAAGAGACTATGTGCCACCAGTTCCTTTCCCATATAGAATTATGAAAAATAAAAGAATTGAGGAAGGAGAGAAAGAAAAAGAGATTTTGGATGTTTTCCAAAAAGTTGCAGTAAATATTCCGCTCCTTGATGTGATTAAACAGGTTCTGAAGTATGCGAAGTTTTTGAAGGATTTGTGTACCAACAAGAGAAGGATTAAGGGAAGTGAAAGAGTTAACTTGGGCCGAAATATTTCTGCTTTTATTCAGCCTAAACCTTCATCCGAAAAAGTTATGGGTGAGCAAAATGTTTCAGCCCTCACCACCACTCAGGTTCTACCACAGAAGCAGAAGGATCCAGGAACATTTGCTATTCCTTGCACCATCGGGAATAGTAAATTCGATAATTGCATGCTTGATTTGGGAGCAGGCATTAATGTTATGCCCACTTCTGTTTATAATAACCTTTGTCTTGGTCCTCTGCAGCATACCGGTTTAATCATTCAGTTGGCAAATAGGCGCAATGCCCGCCCCACCAGCATAGTCGAAGACGTCCTTGTTCAAGTTAACGATTTGATTTTTCCTGCATATTTCTACATTCTAGACATGGAAGGAGAAACAAAGACCAGCCGAGCTCCCATCATTTTAGGCAGACCATTCATGAAAACGGCAAAAACAAAGATTGATGTTGACGATGGAACCATGTCCATGGAATTTGGTGACATTGTCGCGAAATTCAACATTTTTGATGCCATGAAACATCCTTCGGAGGAGAATTTGGTTTTTCACATCGAATTAATTTCGGAATTGGTCGATGACACTTGTTCTGATTTATTTTTCATTGATTTTCCTTCTCTATCTGGATTTGATGATGTTTACTTGTGTTCTGATTGTACTGACAATAACTTGTGTGTTGTGTGTGCTGAAATAGAGGCTGCCTTACAGGATGATGTGTTTCCCACCAGTGAAGTTGTTGCTAATGAAGTTGTTTTTACAGTTGATACCCTTGACATCCCGGCTGCCCCAAATGCTCCATCCATAGAGCAGCCCCTGTCCTTAGAGCTGAAACAACTTCCGGAAAATCTGAAATATGTTTATTTGGAGAATAACGAAAAACTTCCTGTTATTATCTCTTTTAACCTTGATCTCGATCAAGAAAATAAACTCTTGCAGGTTCTGAAAAAGCACAAGAAGGCAATCGGATGGACATTAGCCGACCTTCCTGGTATTAGTCCGTCCATGTGCATGCACTGGATTTTACTTGAGGAGGGAGCGAAAACAGTAAGGCAGCCCCAAAGGAGGCTTAATCCTTTGATCCTCGATGTTGTGAAGAAAGAGGTAACCAAACTCTTGCAAGCAGGTATCATTTATCCTATCTCTGACAGCAAATGGGTAAGTCCAGTGCAGGTTGTACCTAAGAAATCTGGACTCACAGTGGTGAAAAATGAAAAGAACAAACTTGTTCCCACTAGAGTTCAGAACAATTGGAGAGTTTGTATTGATTACAAGAGATTTAACCAAGAGACTAGAAAGGACCATTTTCCTTTGCCGTTCATTGACCAGATGCTTGAACGGCTAGCTGGTAAATCACATTACTGTTTTCTTGATGGTTTTTCAGGTTATTTTCAGATTCATATTGCACCGGAAGATCAAGAGAAGACCACTTTTACTTGTCCCTTCGGTACTTTTGCATATCGGAAGATGCCTTTTGGTCTTTGCAACGCTTTTGGCACTTTCCAACGGTGCATGATTAGCATTTTCTCTGATTTCATTGAAAATTGCATGGAAGTTTTCATGGATGACTTCACTGTTTAAGGTTTCTCTTTTGATGCATGTTTGAGTAGCTTGAATATGGTTTTGGAAAGATGCATTGAGACTAATCTTGTGTTAAATTACGAAAAATGTCATTTTATGGTTAAGCAAGGAATTATTCTCGGTCACATAATTTCTGAGGAAGGTATTTCTGTTGACCCTGCTAAAATTGATATGATTTCTACATTGCCTTACCCTTCTTGCGTTCGCGAGATTCGTTCTTTTCTTGGTCATGCAGGTTTTTATAGGCGCTTCATCAAGGATTTTAGCAAGATAGCTCTTCCGCTGTCAAACCTGTTGAAGAATGATGTTACTTTCAACTTCGATGATAAATGCAAGCAAGCGTTTGACTTCTTGAAGAAAGCATTGACCCCTGCTCCGATAATCCAACCTTCTGACTGGACCCTCCATTTCGAGCTTATGTGTGATGCTTCTAATTATGTTGTTGGGGATGTTCTTGCACAAAGAGTTGACAAGGCTGCCCATGTTATTTACTATGCTTCTAGGACTTTAGATTCTGCACAGTCAAATTACACTACCACTGAAAAGGAACTTCTAGCTATTGTTTTTGCTCTCGATAAATTCAGATCATATTTGCTAGGTTCCAAGGTTGTTGTTTTTACTGACCATGCAGCTTTGAAGTATTTGTTGAAAAAGCCGGATGCAAAACCAAGATTGATTCGATTGATGCTGTTTCTCCAAGAGTTTAATGTAGAGATTAAAGACAAGAGTGGTGCTGAAAACTTAGTGGCTGATCATTTGAGAAGGATAGAAAGAGATGAAGATCCTTTCCCCATTCAAGATGACTTTCCTAATGAGCAGCTTTTACTTTTGCATGGGGTAACTCCTTGGTTTGCTGACATTGTTAATTATCTTGTTGCTGGTGTTTTTCCTACAGGTGCATCCCGGTCACAAATCCACAAACTCAAGAGTGATGCCAAATATTATGTCTGGGATGATCCATATCTTTGGACGTTTGGTAGTGATCAGATAATCAGGAGATGTGTCCCTGACTATGAGATTGAATCTATTTTGAATTTTGCTCATTCATCTCAAGTTGGAGGACACTTTGGCCCGCAAAGAACTGCTAGAAAAGTCTTAGATTCCGGATTCTACTGGCCTACCATCTTTAAGGACGCTTTTGAGACTTACCGCACATGTAAAGAGTGCCAGATAACAGGTGCAAACATCACTCGCAGGAGTGAAATGCCTCAGCAGCCTATGCTTTTCTGTGAGGTATTTGATGTATGGGGAATTGATTTCATGGGTCCCTTTCCTGTATCATTTGGTTTCCTTTATATTTTACTTGCTGTTGACTATGTTTCAAAGTGGGTGGAAGCTATCCCCACTAGGACTAATTATTCTAGAGTTGTTGCAGATTTTGTCAGGTCTAATATCTTTTGCAGGTTTGGAATACAGCGAGCTATCATAAGTGACCAAGACACTCATTTCTGCAACAGCACCATGGAAGCTTTGCTCAGGAAGTATGGAGTCGTGCATAGAGTGTCTACTGCATATCACCCATAGAGTAATGGGCAGGCTGAGATTTCAAATAGGGAGATCAAGCAGGTTTTAGAGAAAATGGTGCAACCAAACAAGAAAGATTGGAGTCGTCGTCTAGAAGACGCACTTTGGGCTCAAAGAACAAATTTCAAGACTCCCATTGGGATGTCTCCCTTTCGACTTGTTTTTGGTAAGTGTTGTACCCCAAAATTTGTCCTCCCATATTTCTTCAAAGTTTGTCAAGAATCATCTTCAAATGGTTCAAGATTGCTCAAGGGTTGCACAGTCCAACTGCCTCCTAAGCCAGTCAAATTAGGGTTTTGGTTCCTTCAAGGAATTTGAGGTTTTAAATATCTAAATCAAGTCTCATATGCCCATATACATTGTCAAGCATCTACATGCCAAGTTTCAAGATTCACAATGCCAGTTTGCACAGTCAAAAGCCCTATTTACTTTATAGTCAACTGCAGGGGCAAAATGGTCATTTTGCAGCCAAAAGTCAATTTTTTTGGTCAACATCTTATTTTGAGCTCACAATCATCATTTGATCAAGTCTTGATCATGATTCCACAAGCATGGCTCAAAAATCATCAAGATGCAAAAAGTTACTATTTTTGGACAGCAGAAAAGTCAATTGTATCTTGACCAAGGCATAACTTTTTCATGGTTCATCATAAAAATCCCATCCAATGCTCATTTTGAAAGGGATGACATTTCCTACAACTCATCTTCACATTCCAAGTCCAAGAAATGCTCTCATAAAAAGTTATCAATTTCTACATTATAGGTCAATTTCAAAAGTCAACAAAAAGGCACTTTAAGTCAAAGACCATAACTTGAGATTGGTAAATCCAAATGACATGGGACTAAAGGCATTGGCTATAGGACTTCAAGACCTTTCCAAAATGTCCAAGAACATGTTCATATGATCAAAATTGAGCAAGATATGCATTGTAGAAGTTGGGAAAATTTTGTGAATTTGCAAAAGTCAACTTTGCTCAAAACACATTGTTTTTGCTAATGGGCCTCAAATTTCTTCTTGAAACTTTATCCAAGGCTTATGCATGACCCATTGAGATTATTTGAATTTATTTTCTTATTTTTTATTAATTAATTGGATTTTTAATTGATTTTAATTCATTTAATTAATTTAAAATGTAGGAAATTCAAAGATTTGATTTTTCAATCTTTTGGTGAAGCAAACAAGCTCAAGATATGCTGGCAATTTCGTGTATCAATCAAAGAGACAAAAATCTCCAAGTTTGGCAAGTTTTCTCAATCAAAAAGATACAAAAAGATGTGATTGCAAATCAAATATTGAAACCATAATTCCATGGATTTCTTGGCCAAGATTTAACCTAAACTCAGTCTCCTATATATACACAACTCAACCCTAATGCATTGGACGAGAATTTGCTGCAGAAAAAGCCATAATCACATTGAAAAAATTCAAGAAAACTTGAAAACTGTTTGCTATCTTCCAGGCCAATTCAAGGCGTTTCAGTGATTCAAACACATTGCAGGAACCCTCAGTAACGTTTTGCAATCAAAACCATACGCTAAAGCTTGAGAAATCACTCTAAACAGATTCACGGTTTGCTTACTATTTTGAAAATCAAAACTCATGATTCATGCATATTTAATATGATTTTTTGTTGGTTTTGCATTGCTAGCACTCACAGGAAACTAATGGCATAAGCTAATTGGATTATAGTGTACAGAATCGTGAATTGCCATTGGAGAATTTTAGGGTTCTTGAGTTCTCAAATTAGGGCTTTACTGTCCAGGAAAAATTAGAACATCTAATGCATATGGTTGGAATCGTCAAGGCCAGACGAACACAGTGATATACTCGCGAAATATTTATGTTAAGTAGGGAGCTAATCGCTATTTTTCGTTGATGTAGGTTGTGGGGGTTAAAAACCCCCGCTATCTAATTTGTTTTGTTGCAGGCATAAGGAAGAAGACAATACGTGTTAGCATATGATTAGCCCATTCAAATAGCGCGCGTAATTTTTGTTTTGTCCAGCATAATTGTTGTTTCTATATATTAATTTCATTGTTCGTTATACTAACAAATGCAGGCGCATGGCTCAGTGGATAGTGAGGTGGCTGGTAATCATTGGGACCTGGGTTCGATTCTCAGGTCCACCCAAAACTCATTTATTTCTTTTCTTCACGTGATCTCATGCAGGCTTCAAAGAGTAGTCTATCATGCATCCCAGGCATCCAAGCGCCAAGTGGCCCCAGCCACAAATCCAATGGCCATGAGATGTTGACCAAGATACTCCTGGTCAATCCTGCGCGTGGACAATTCCCCAAGGTCAAAAAGGCTTGTAGCTTAATGGGCTTCAGATTGCCAAACAAACCTCCTAATGGGTCCATCACTCCCCCTGGTTTATTATTATTTTTTTATTTTTTTTCCTTTTATTTTCTTTTACTAATTATTATTATTAATTATTATTATTAGTATTTAATTAACAAATCAATATTTTTCATAATAAATTCAAACAATTAAAAAATGTAAATATTTTTATTTTTATTATTTATTAATTTCACCTTAATTTAATTATTTTGTAAATAAATACTAACAAACCAATTTAGTTTAATTAGGTTTAATTTTGACATTTACATAATAAATAAAATAAATTAGAATTAGGTTTTACTAACCTTTGACTTGATTTCTTTTATTTTTATTAAAACATAAAAACCTAAAAAATACTTTTTCTTTTAATTAATTAATTAATTAGCTATTAGGTTTAATATTTAATTAATTGCAAAAAGGGACCAAATTTCCATTCTTTTCTCAAAAAGGGTCAAAACCCTAAGGACGTTCCCGATTTAACTTCTTTGCGCGCATTATTATTTTGATCATATTTATGTAACTGCTCCGAGAATGTAATAGATAATTAGGACTTTTATCGCTTTCTTTAATTTCCCGCAATTTATCTTCAAGGGTTATGTTTTTGGCGATGTAAATACCCGACGCCTTGTAATAGCGTAGATTTACTTTCCGCAATTTACCTTTCCGCAATTTATTTTCCGCACAATTATTAACTGTTAACTATGCATGACAAGACTTGACTGAAAAATAAAATCAACTCGTAGCTCACCATAATACATATGCAAAGATACTTTAAACATGAAACCTGACACACATGCACATGCCACTCTTAGGGTACACCTCACTTGGTTGCCTCGAGGTGGTCATTGAGTATAGGGTGTTTTAGAGGTCGCCCTCCTGTCTAAAGATCCAGTTGCCTCGAAACGGTTGCCTCGGATAAAAAAGGATCTAGGACATTAGGGTTACCGCTAAGGCGTCCTACTATTGCTTTGGTGACCACACATGTCCCTATAATCGACTTGACCCGAATAACTCCAACGACGGTGCTACCTACTTCTCAATAGTGGGATAGTACTGTCTAAAGGACTCTTACACAGCTTAATTCCTTAGGGTAGGTAGATTTCTCCTAGGTACTTGCTCTTTCAAAAACAAAAAAAAACAACTTTTCACACCTACACTTTCAAAAAGTTTTCAAACAATATTTCATACACTCTTGAGGACTGATACAAGAGTTACCTAGAAGTTTTCAAAATGAAACTTTTTCAAAACCCACAAACACAAAAAAGCAAACAATTTTTGAAAACATAGTGAGCAAGTACCTAAGAGCCCGTGGATAACCACAGATAGAAAGGGTGCTAACACCTTCCCTTTCTATAATCTACCTCCCGAACCGAGAAACATCTCGAAAAGGAATTTTGCTGTGCTTTTGTCCTTTCCTTGTTGGAGAACATAAAAGACGGTGGCGACTCTTGCTTACCGCGACATTTCGCGAACCAGCATCAAAAACAGTCAGTTCTATTTCCACCGATCACAGAACTGGCGACTCTACTGGGGACATTTATAACTATGGTGTACCTTAGGATTAGACCATTCTATGTTTTCAATTGTATGCCTTGTTTGCTTTTATATTTGTGGGCTTGCATCGGAGTTTCATAGATCCTAACCCGGATCTGGGGAATACCCTTTTAGGTAGCAAAAAGCTGCGAGGGACCTGTCCGGCGTAGACCGACACGGGTGAAGCAGTAGCTACATTGGTGTGACACATTGGTCTGTACCGATATCCCTTGTGTTGGAACGTGGAGAATATGGGTCTTCTGAGGAGTCATTAAGCACCAACCGACCTTAGAACCCTAAATGGACCCAACTTGGCCATAGAACAGTAGCATTATGCTACACTCATTGAGGCTAAACTCTCGCGATGGTTCCAGCCGCAAGAAAAGGTTGCGAAGCTGGAGTTATGACCGATTGAGGGTAGTCAGTGATATTGAGATCCTCTAGAACCCGGTTACTATTTTCTAGGACAGGTCTTAACCAACTGAAACTGAAAGAGGGTAGTACCTAAACTTCATGCTGGCCTAAAATCTAAGGGCTCTCTGTGTGACTTGTGTGCCTTCAAACTTGAACTACTTGCATATTCTTGTTATCTGACAACATGGGTTCCTTGCAGGTTTTGTTTATAGCCCTTAATCTGGGCTTATAACAGGGTTTACTCACATCACTCCACGCATAGCATAACATCATACCATCATACCATTGCATACATCCTGCATAAGGACTAACCCATTTCAAGGATCTCAAGGGCTTGTGATGCAGGTCATGACGAACCAAAAGTCTAGCAAGGGGCAAAGTGTATCTATTTTCCTCTAGCCAAGGTTGTCCAGAAATCCAAGCATGATAACTTGGGTCAGGGGCTATGACCCACTCGATATGGTGAGCTTTGACTCTTGAAGAAGGACTCTCAACAACATGAAGTTCCTTCAATCAAGCTACCAGATTCAAATTCTAACAAGTTTCTTTGTTTACCCCGCGAGATCCTTGAAAACATTGCATGCATATCATACATATCATTGCATTACAGGTACCCTTTTACAGGTCACTTATCTTCTTCGCTGTTTATTTCAGCAATCATCATGTCTTCTGAACCTTCCACTGAACAAGCTATCAAGGCCCTCCAGGCCCAGAACGCCCAGTTCCAAGAGCTGGTCATGAGCTTAGCCCAGGGACAACAGGAATTGAAGACTCTGCTTTTGAAGAAGAAGAAGAAGAAGAGGACTGTGCTGTTTAACACCGGACGCAGATTCGGGAATGGACTACAAAATGAGGCTGATCTGGCTACTTCCTCTGTAGGGAAGGACAGTCCCGAAGAGAGAAGGGTCCCTAGTCCCGTGGTCTCCGACAACGAGACAGATTACAATGATGAACAGTACCCTCCTGCTGAGGATAGGTACAAACAATTGGAGGACCGTTTAAGTGCTATGGAGATTCAGCATGTGCCCGGGTTGGACTTTGGAGACCTAGGCTTATCCTCTGGGGTGGTGATCCCCCACAAGTTCAAGGCGCCTGCCTTTGCAAAGTACGACGGAGCTTCCTGTCCTAAGCTGCACCTCCGATCGTATGTAAGGAAGATCCAGCCCTACACGGCTGACAAAAATTTGTGGATTCACTTCTTTCAAGACAGTCTGTCAGGGACTCAACTCGAATGGTTCTATCAGCTAGATGGAGCCAGCATTCGTAATTGGGAGGACTTGGCTACTGCGTTTTATAAGCAGTATCAGTATAATTACGACCTCGCTCCCACGCGTACCCAACTCCAGGGTATGTCACTGGGGACGGGTGAAGGATTCAAGGAGTATGCGCAAAAGTGGAGAGACCTGGCTGGAAGGGTGCAGCCACCGTTGACTGACCGTGAACTCGTTGATATGTTCTTAGGGACCCTGTCTGGTCCGTTCTTCAACCATCTGATTGGAAATTCTTCTGCTGGGTTTACAGACCTTATCTTGACTGGGGAAAGAATAGAAGTTGGTATCAAGGCTGGGAAGATTCAAGAAGCTACACCTTCGGATGCTCATAAAAAGCCTTACCATGGAAAAAAGAGTCCAATGCTGTGCATGGCAAAAGAGTCGTCATGATCAACATGTAGGGGCAACCCAGATCTCTAATCCTATGCCTGCTCAACAAGGACAGGGGCAGCAACGTAAGGAGGTCGCACCCAAAAGACAGTTCACTAAGATCAACATGTCACTGGCTCAAGCGCTACAACAAATGTTGAAGGCATGGCTGATTACATTAAGGGCTCCTCTTCGGAATCCAAACACTTCCGCTCCTAACTATCATCCCAATGAAAGGTGTGCATACCACTCTGACAGCCTGGGACATGACACAAACAACTGCTGGGCCCTGAAGAATAAGGTTCAAGACATGATTGATGCCAAAGAAATCCAGTTTGAAGCACCAGAGATTCCAAACATAATCACTTCTCATTTGCCAAATCATTGAAGGCTTTTGTTTTATTTGAATTTCCAAGTTGTATTTTTCCTTGCTTATTCAAACAACTATTGTCATGGCAAACCTTTTTATTTCATTAATGCATTGCATATGTCTGTTTTGAATCAATCCATTCGTATTCACTATATTCAAACTGCTTTCATTTTTTGTGATGTTCAACTCTCGATTAAAAAAAAAATTTCTAAGCCTTTTGAGGGAGGATGACGAAAACGATACCACGATCTTTACAGTATGCTTTTGAACAGACCCCGCTGATGAAGTACAAGCATTGTTTCAAATCCTAAACAGTGGAGTTATAAGGAAGATAATCCCTAGTCAACCCCTTTGAGCCAAAGAAGTCGGAGTTTTTTCTTTTCAAAAATTAAAACCCTTAATCATAACCTGGGGCAGGGTAGTCTTCTCAGTTGATCCAGGTGCACAATGAATGGCATCAAATGAGTCCTTCCAAAAACAAAAGACAGTGATGGTTCCGTATAATCGTAAGGACAGGCAGTCATTATCTCTCAAAATAAAATCCCAATAAGTCAAAACCTATGAAGGAGACTTACAAAAAACTGGGGCATCCTGCTGACTGTAATCACAAAAGAAACAGTTCAGGCAAAAAGACAGGGATAATAAAATCAAAAAGAAAGAGGTCCTACTAACCCTCGACAAAAAAGAAAGGACTGCCTGGTCAAAATAAAACTATCAGTATCCGAACCATCACTGGAATATCAGAGCAAAGACTCAAACAAGGTCTAACGCACGATTAGCTGAGTTTAGGATCGAAGAACATCACGAAGAGCGGGTGGGTACAAATAAAATTTGAGCCTTTATCCTTTGTTTCTTAAACCGTGAACCAGGCCACGCTATAACCCTTAAAAGTCCTAGATGAAGCATGGGTTAGTTCGAAAGCATACTGTTACGAAAGGTATCCTGACTCCTGTAGGGCTTGCTGTAAAATCTTGAGTTGACATCACATTTTACAAAAAAATCACTTGTTTTATTGAAAACTGCATTTTCAAAAACTTCAAGACACACATAAGCTTTGCATTCTTAAAATAACATTGTTTGCATATGACTATTTGTTCAAACAGCAGAGAAATTCGCACGAAGAATATCTAGTGAACAAAAAGCACTTCCAACCAAGGGGCAGACATGATCATGGTCCGTCATCTGGGGCAGTCCAGTCAAGATTCAAGGAATCTCTCAAAAATGCCAAATAGCCAGGGGCAGATCTCCATCTGAATCAACTGGGGCATTGGGCATGAATTCCAGCAACGAATCTTGCATGATCAAACAAAGATCTTCTGGTAGTATGGAAATACAGCACTACTGACAGTGACAACTCCCTACATCCTGATAGCATGGACATAGTCGAAAAAATACTACGCATAATCAAAGACCCGCTAGGTCGACTGGCCTAGGCAAAAATAAGGGCTTCCCGGCGAACAAAAAGGGTTCGGGCAAAAATAAGGGATGAAAATGAAAGAATCTGTACACCCGGCAAGTCAAAAACCTGAAAAGGCGGCTTGGGCAAAAATGGGTATCCGGATGGACTGAAAACCCGAAAGGGCGGTCCAGGCAAAAGTTAGGGATCAAAGCGTACGACTATGTCCCGTCATCTCGTCACTTGCCTACCAGAAGAAGATTTGTCAATCGGCAGTTATCAAGGCCTCCACAGGTACCTTCTCCCGCAGAAGCAGGGGCAATAAGAATTGTCCGAACTGTACAAGCTGCTCTGTCCTCCAGGTACAAGGTAGACTCAGTTGAAGAGTGTGACCAAGATACCTTCACTCCCCGCAGAGTAAGACAAGATTGAGCAATGCTCTCCCCAAGCAGAGTTGGCCTCCCATCAACCCTAAAGAGGGCACAGTATCTCCAGCAAGTCAACAATACTCTCCCCCAAGCAGAGTTAGTCTACCATCAAGTTGGGTATCCCCAGAAGATCTTAACATTCCCCGGCGGAGTATACAGATATCCCTCAGCAAGCATCCCCGGCAGTCTTAATATTCCTCGACAGAAATATAAGATTGTTCCCCGGCGGAATACAGGCACCCCAGTGGAGCCATTTCCCCAGTATAGTCCAAAAGTTTCCCCAGGAGAGTTGAATCATCTCCCTAGTAGATTCTGGAAGCTTATCCCCTGCAGAGTACAAATATCTCTCCCCAGCCATATTCAGGAGGTTATTCCCCACCAGAGTCTAACTGGGTTATCCTCAGCAAATTGCAACGGAAAGATCGTCCTCGACGAAGTTCTTTCTATCCCCCAGCGGAGTTCATCAAAATCTCTAACAGATCTTATCAACGGAGTCCCCATCGGAGTTATCATCAAAATATCAGCGAAGTATCTCTTCCCCACAGAGTAATTCCCCGCAGAGTAATCTCTTCAACAAGTTTATTCCCCAACGGAGTCACCTTCTCCTACCGGTTTATTCTTGCAATCATCTTTGTTCATCATCCCCAGCGGAAATGAAGGACTCTACTCTTCAACATCAACCCAGGATTCAACGAACTTCCCGGAGTTCGTCAAGGATTTATTTTCCCAGACGAAGATACATTCATAAACATCACATTGTCATACATCATGATACATGCATATACACATCATATCACACAATCTCATTTATTCCTGAGAACATCATGACATTATGCATTGCATACAACTAATGTTTTGCCTTTTCAGGAAAAGGTCAATCAAAAGATGATTACCATAAACCTTCTGAAGTTCCAGATTCGATACCTGTATCTAGCCGGGGCATATCTGTGAGCGACTGATTAGAGGTCTACGCCTGTATCCAGCCAGGAAAGCTATCTCGATCAATCTTTTGAAGTTCCAGATTCGATACCTGTATCTAGCCAGGGCATATCTGTGAGCGATTGATTAGAGGTCTACGCCTGTATCCAGCCAGGAAAGCTATCTCGATCAACCTTTTGAAGTTCCAGATTCGATACCTGTATCTAGCCAGGGCATATCTGTGAGCGACTGATTATAGGTCTACGCCTGTATCCAGCCAGGAAAGCTATCTCTACCAACCTTTTGGGTTCCATATTCGATACCTGTATCTAGCCAGAGCATATCTGTGAGCGACTGATTAGAGGTCTACGCCTGTATCCAGCCAGGAAAGCTATCTCGACCAATCTTTTGAAGTTCCAGATTCGATACCTGTATCTAGCCAGGGCATATCTGTGAGCGATTGATTGTGGATCTATACCTGTATCTAGCCAAGAAAGTTATCTACATGAAGAGTTTGAAGATCAACACCTGTAACAGGCCAGGAAATTATCTTTCTTTCTCAGGTACGCAAGTTCTCGCTAAGGAATCTCTTACGCGATCAACATCTCCAGATGGCATCTATAAGCCCATCCTCCTATCCATCATCTCTCCAAATGGCATCCGTAAGCCCATTCCCGACATCACATTGCTGATATTCTACTATGCGAGTGCAAATTTCTGGGCACTCTAGTGTTCAATCATCTTCCACCTTCGGATCACGAAAGGCACGCAAGCCAATCTACATCCTCAGGTTTAAGAAGATTGAACAGGGGCAACTGTTGTACCCCAAAATTTGCCCTCCCATATTTCTTCAAAGTTTGTCAAGAATCATCTTCAAATGGTTCAAGATTGCTCAAGGGTTGCACAGTCCAACTGCCTCCTAAGCCAATCAAATTAGGGTTTTGGTTCCTTCAAGGAATTTGAGGTTTCCAATGGCTCAATCAAGTCTCATATGCCCATATACATTGTCAAGCATCTACATGCCAAGTTTCAAGATTCATAATGCCAGTTTGCACAGTCAAAAGCCCTATTTGCTTTACAGTCAACTGCAGGGGCAAAATGGTCATTTTGCAGTCAAAAGTCAAAATTTTTTGTCAACATCTTATTTTGAGCTCACAATCATCATTTGATCAAGTCTTGATCATGATTCCACAAGCATGGCTCAAAAATCATCAAGATGCAAAAAGTTACTATTTTTGGACAGCAGAAAAGTCAACTGTATCTTGACCAAGGCATAACTTTTTCATGGTTCATCAGAAAAATCCCATAAAATGCTCATTTTGAAAGGGATGACATTTCCTACAACTCATATTCACATTCCAAGTCCAAGAAATGCTCTCATAAAAAGTTATCAATTTCTACATTATAGGTCAATTTCAAAAGTCAACAAAAAGGCACTTTAAGTCAAAGACCATAACTTGAGATTGGTAAATCAAAATGACATGGGACCAAAGGCATTGGTTAGAGGACTTCAATACCTTTCCAAAATGTCCAAGAACATGTTCATATGATCAAAATTGAGCAAGATATGCATTGGAGAAGTTGGGAAATTTTTGTGAATTTGCAAAAGTCAACTTTGCTCAAAACACTTTGTTTTTGCTAATGGGCCTCAAATTGCTTCTTGAAACTTTATCCAAGGCTTATGCACGACCCATTGAGATTATTTGAATTTATTTTCTTATTTTTTATTAATTAATTGGATTTTTAATTGATTTTAATTCATTTAAAATGTAGGAAATTCAAAGATTTGATTTTTCAATCTTTTGGTGAAGCAAACAAGCTCAAGATATGCTGGCAATTTCGTGTATCAATCAAAGAGACAAAAATATCCAAGTTTGGAAAGTTTTCTCAATCAAAAAGATACAAAAAGATGTGATTGCAAATCAAATATTGAAACCATAATTCCATGGATTTCTTGGCCAAGATTTAACCTAAACTCAGTCTCCTATATATACACAACTCAACCCTAATGCATTGGACGAGAATTTGCTGCAGAAAAAGCCATAATCACATTGAAAAAATTCAAGAAAACTTGAAAACTGTTTGCTATCTTCCAGGCCAATTCAAGGCGTTTCAGTGATTCAAACACATTGCAGGAACCCTCAGTAATCTTTTGCAATCAAAACCACACGCTAAAGCTTGAGAAATCACTCTAAACAGGTTCACGGTTTGCTTACTATTTTGAAAATCGAAACTCATGATTCATGCATATTTAATATGATTTTTTGTTGGTTTTGCATTGCTATCACTCACAGGAAACTAATGGCATAAGCTAATTGGATTATAGTGTACAGAATCATGAATTGCCATTGGAGAATTTTAGGGTTCTTGAGTTCTCAAATTAGGGCTTTACTGTCCAGGAAAAATTAGAACATCTAATGCATATGGTTGGAATCGTCAAGGCCAGACGAACACAGTGATATACTCGCGAAATATTTATGTTAAGTAGGGAGCTAATCGCTATTTTTCATTGATGTAGGTTGTGGGGGTTAAAAACCCCCGCTATCTAATTTGTTTTATTGTGGGCATAAGGAAGAAGAGAATACGTGTTAGCATATGATTAGCCCATTCAAATAGCGCGCGTAATTTTTGTTTTGTCCAGCATAATTGTTGTTTCTATATATTAATTTCATTGTTCGTTATACTAACAAATGCAGGCGCATGGCTCAGTGGATAGTGAGGTGGCTGGTAATCATTGGGACCTGGGTTCGATTCCCAGGTCCACCCAAAACTCATCTATTTCTTTTCTTCACGTGATCTCATGCAGGCTTCAAAGAGTAGTCTATCATGCATCCCAGGCATCCAAACGCCAAGTGGCCCCAGCCACAAATCCAATGGCCATGAGATGTTGACCAAGATACTCCTGGTCAACCCTGCGCGTGGACAATTCCCTAAGGTCAAAAAAGGCTTGTAGCTTAATGGGCTTCAGATTGCCAAACAAACCTCCTAATGGGTCCATCACCCCCTCTGGTTTATTATTCTTTTTTTTATTTTCTTTTACTTTTATTTTCTTTTACTAATTATTATTATTAATTATTATTATTAGTATTTAATTAACAAATCAATATTTTTCATAATAAATTCAGACAATTAAAAAATGTAAATATTTTTATTATTTATTATTTATTAATTTCACCTTAATTTAATTATTTTGTAAATAAATACTAACAAACCAATTTAGTTTAATTAGGTTTAATTTTGACATTTTCATAATAAATAAAATAAATTAGAATTAGGTTTTACTAACCTTTGACTTGATTTCTTTTATTTTTATTAAAACATAAAAACCTAAAAAATACTTTTTCTTTTAATTAATTAATTAATTAGCTATTAGGTTTAATATTTAATTAATTGCAAAAAGGGACCAAATTTCCATTCTTTTCTCAAAAAGGGTCAAAACCCTAAGGACGTTCCCGATTTAACTTCTTTGCGCGCATTATTATTTTGATCATATTTATGTAACTGCTCCGAGAATGTAATAGATAATTAGGACTTTTATCGCTTTCTTTAATTTCCCGCAATTTATCTTCAAGGGTTATGTTTTTGGCGATGTAAATACCCGACGCCTTGTAATAGCATAGATTTACTTTCCGCAATTTACCTTTCCGCAATTTATTTTCCGCACAATTATTAACTATTAATTATGCATGACAAGACTTGACTGAAAAATAAAATCAACTCGTAGCTCACCATAATACATATGCAAAGATACTTTAAACATGAAACCTGACACACGTGCACATGCCACTCTTAGGGTACGCCTCACTTGGTTGCCTCGAGGTGGTCATTGAGTATAGGGTGTTTTAGAGGTCGCCCTCCTGTCTAAAGATCCAGTTGCCTCGAAACGGTTGCCTCGGATGAAAAAGGATCTAGGACATTAGGGTTACCGCTTAGGCATCCTACTATTGCTTTGGTGACCACACATGTCCCTATAATCGACTTGACCCGAATAACTCCAACGACGGTGCTACCTACTTCTCAATAGTGGGATAGTACTGTCTAAAGGACTCTTACACAGCTTAATTCCTTAGGGTAGGTAGATTTCTCCTAGGTACTTGCTCTTTCAAAAACAAAAAAAATAACTTTTCACACCTACACTTTCAAAAAGTTTTCAAACAATACTTCATACACTCTTGAGGACTGATACAAGAGTTACCTAGAAGTTTTCAAAACGAAACTTTTTCAAAACCCACAAACACAAAAAAGCAAACAATTTTTGAAAACATAGTGAGCAAGTACCTAAGAGCCCGTGGATAACCACAGATAGAAAGGGTGCTAACACCTTCCCTTTCTATAATCTACCTCCCGAACCGAGAAACATCTCGAAAAGGAATTTTGTTGTGCTTTTGTCCTTTCCTTGTTGGAGAACATAAAAGACGATGGCGACTCTTGCTTACCACGACATTTCGCGAACCAGCATAAAAAACAGTCAGTTCTATTTCCACCGATCACAGTAAGGCATGTCATCTTCCTGTTGAGTTAGAACACCGTGCTTATTGGGCGGTGAAAAGTTGTAATTTGGAGATGCAACAAGCAAGTATTGAAAGAAAACTCCAATTGCAACAGCTTGAAGAGCTGAGAGTAGAGGCTTATGAGAGCTCTAGGATTTATAAAGAGAAAACAAAACACTTCCATGACAAAATGATTTATAGGAAGGAATTTTCTGTGAGCAATAGGTTTTATTGTTTAACTCCCGCCTTAAGCTTATAGTTGGGAAACTCCGATCCAAATGGATTGGCCCTTTTGTTGTTACTAATGTTTTCCCTCATGGTGCGGTAGAAAGTAAAAGTGCAGGTACCAACAAAGTTTTTAAGGTCAATGGGCAGCGCCTAAAGCTATTTCATGAAAGTGCAATAGCTGAAGATGCAACCACAAAAGATCTTTCTTTGAAGGCACCAAACTACCCTGCAACTTGACCAAGGAGTTTTTCTTTCCTTCTCTTTATTTTAAATAGTTATGTCCTTTCATTGAGGACAATGTCTGTTTTAAGTGTGGGGGAGGGGTTCCTTTATTTTATTTTTGTTTTGTTTTGTTTTGGGTTAATAAAAAAATGCATCTATTTGAAAGTTTTGGGTTGCAGACTAATTTGAGGTTATGTTTGTGGAGACTTGGGAAAAGCTCACAAGATCGGTATCGTCTTAACACTGTAAGTCTCCTGCATATGGAAATTGATTTGAATTCTTATTATGTATTAGCCTTGAATTCTCACTCTCTAATAGCTCTTGAGTAGTTTATTTCAGCAGTCAGCACCATCTCACACACTCTACGCAAGGAAGCCGATGAATATAAGTGAGTGTTCCGAAGAAAAAAAATGTGTTTTAAAAAGAAAACGATAAAAAGGAATTCACCTTCTAAGTTTGGTGACCCTCACCCGGTCACTTAACTCAACGGTCGTAGTGCCTACAAATTTTTTTTTTGAGAATAAGACTCGTTGTTAGTTGGTTCAGCGGTTTCTGGTGCTGAACTTGGTAGGGAGGATTACAGTCCGATCCCCCGCAACTGCAATCAAGTAAGCAAAGGGTTATGCCATGTAAGTACCAGAACCCCGTGCAAAAAAGGATCAGAGTCACTAACCGGTCACTTTGCTATGAGTGTGTGGAGATAACGGGCTTAATGTGATTGCGCCAGAATGAAAAAGAAAAAAATGAGGATGAGTAAGTTAGGCTTTTTGTGATCGGTGGATCTGGAACTGACTGTTTAACGCTGGTTCGTGAAATATCGCGGAAGCAAGAGTCGCCACCGTCTTTTATATTCTCCGACATGGAAAGGACAAAAGCACAGCAAAATTTCTTATGAGATAGTTTCTCGGTTCGGGAGGTAGATTTATAGAAAGGGAAGGTGTTAGCACCCTTTCTATCCATGGTTATCCATGGGCTCTTAGATACTTGCTCATTGTGTTTTCAAAAGTGTTTGCTCTTCAATTGTGAGTGGGTTTTGAAAAAAGTTTCATTGAAAACTTCAATTTGACTCTTGTATCAGTCCTCAAGAGTGTTGTGAAGCGTTTGTTTTGAAATCTTTTAGAAAGTGTCGGTGTGAAAAGAAATTTTTATTTGTTTTGAATTAGAGCAAGTATCTACGAGTCATCCACCTACCCTAAGGAATTAGGCTGTGTAAATATCCTTAAGGTAGTGCCATCTCACCATTGAGAGGTAGGTAGCACCACCGTTGGAGGTGTTCGGGTCAATTCGAGTTTCTAGGGACAGTGTGGTCACCAGAGCAACAGTAGGACACCTTAGAAGCTACCCTTATGCCATTGATCTTTTTTTATTCCGAGGCAACCGTTTCGAGGCAACTTGTTTCGAGGCAACTAGATCAACGTACATAAGGACTCACTAAGACATCCTATACTCGACGACCACGTTTCGAGGGGCAAGGCAACAGTGAGGCGTACCCTAAGAGTGGTGTGTGAATTTGTGTATTGTTTTCAGTTATGTTTTATCTTGTCATAGTATTTGGTGAGCTACGCTTTAATTTTATTTGGGCCATTCATTCTTCCATGCAAAGTTTAGCAGTTTAAAGGGTGCGAAAATTAAAGTGCGGAAAATAAAGTCCTACGCTATTACAAAGCGCGGGTCTATACATCGCCAAATTAACAAAGACCCGTTTTGAATAAAATGCGGAAAGTAAATAAATTTCCTAATTACTATTACAAGGCTTGAGCAATTACATAATATTCACAATAAAATAAACGCGCGAAAAGAAATTAGAATCGAATGTTCGAGGGCGTTGGACCCTTTAAAGATTAAATTGAAATTAAAAGTTAATTAGTGATTAAATAAAGAAAAGAAGTTATTTTTTATGGTTTTTGGTATTTAATGAAAATAAATAAAATTAATTAAAATTAGAAATTTAAATAAAACCCTAGTTCTAAGTTATTTTTAATTGTTAAAGAAAAATATTCAAGTTTTAACCTAATTTACACTAATTAATTAATTACATGTTTATTTACAAAATTAATTAATAATTAATAATAATAAAAATAAGAAAAAAATTATTTATTAGGAAAAAGAATAAAAATGCTAAAAATTCTAATTTCTACATATTTTAGTTATTTAAGAAAAAACATTAAAATTTTAACCTAATTTTACTAAATTGATTATTAAAACTTTATTTACAAAATACTAATGAATTAAATATTAAATAAACATATTTTATTTTTTTGATTTCTGATTTTTTTATTATGAAAATTATTTTTGTGAATTAAATAAAATAATAAAAACAAATAAAAGAATAAAAAGGAAAATTAAAATAAAATAAAAATATGCAAACCATGGGGGTGGCTGACCCAATTTAGAGGTGTTTGTAGAGCAATTTGGCCCAACAAATTCCAGGCCCTTTTGACTTTCAGTGATCACGTGAGGAGCAGTTGACTAATGCGTATGGTAAGCTGCATGTTCTGGCCTTTGGATTGAGACCCTTGGACACTTGGCAGTCACAAGCACGCGTGCACATGGTGGACCATTGAAGGAGAATTTCACCTGAACATGTTACAAACAAAATTATTGAGAAATATGGGGGACCTGGGAATCGAACCCAGGTCCCAGTACCTGCAAGCCAGCGCATCAACCAATTGAGCTAGTGCGTTTCTTTGTTAGTTTAGTGGAACATGAATAACATATGTGAAAAATCAATATTACGTTGAACCAAAATAAAAACGCACTAATCATTCAAACCTGCCAATCACGCTCAGACACATAGGCTTCGTCTTCCTTTTGCACCTGTGAATAGAAACAAATAGCGGGGGTTTTAAACCCCCACTAAATTCAACCTGAAAAATAGCGAATAGAATATAGGCCAATATAAAAAGGGCGCGAGTAGTGGGTTAGCTTCGTTTAGAGGTCCTGATTTCAATGGAATAGGTTTGGTTGGCCAATTTTTCCAGACGTGAAAACCCCTCTTTCAAAGTTTCTGAAACCCTAAAACGCATCAATGGTGGATCACGATAAAGGCCTTATTAGCTCAATCAAAGAATACCATTAGCTTCAGAACACTCATGTTAGTATAAATCAATGATTGAAATTCACAAATAATGCATGGAAAATGAAATACAATTATGAAAATTTTCAAGAAAAGTAAGACTTTGTTCTACCAATTCCTTGAGTATGGGGGATTGGTTTTGATTGTAATAGTTTCCTGGTGGTGTCAGGAGTGTATTGGAGTACTTTTCAAGCCTTGAAACGAGCTATAGCTAGGTTTTCAGTTTTCAAATTTTTGTGAAAAAAAGTGCAATGTTGTTCTTGGTCTTGGGCGCAGCTTCTTTGTTCTTATGCATTAGGTTAGCTTTGTATATGTAACTGAATAGAATTAGGTTAAAAAAGTAGCCCATAATCCATGCATTGATGATTTGGAGATTTGATTTTCAATGAGATCAATTTCAATCTTTTTGCCATGAAACTATTGCCAATTGCATAGAATCTTTCCTTTTGAGTGATGCACGAAATATTTGATTCATAAAGAGTGAATTGGCTGCACAAAAAGATTTGAAAAGTATCATTTGCTATTTTTTCATATTTAATTTTAATTAAGTGAATTAATAATAATAAAAATTCAAATAATTAATCAAAAATGAGAAAATAACTCCCTTGGAGGTCAATGGGTCGTGCATGGCCTTTGGGTAATGATTCATGGAAGAATTTGTGGCCCATTAGCATTTTTGAACCCTTTTGTGCAAAGTTGACTTTCCAAAATTCCCAAAAATTTCCCAACTTCCACAAGGCATATCTTGCTCAATTATTAAGCTTTGATCATGTTCTTGGACATTTTGGAAAGGTATTGAAGTCCTCTAACCAATGCCTTTGGTCCCATGTCATTTTTATTTACCAATCTCAAGTTATGGTCTTTGACTTAAAGTGCCTTTTTGTTGACTTTTGAAAGTGACCTATAATGTTGAAATTGATAACTTTTTGTGAGAGCATTTCTTGGACTTGAAGTGTGAAGATGAGTTGTAGGAAATGTCATTCTCTTCACAATGAGTTTTGGATGGGATTTTTCTGATAAACCATGTGGAAGTTATGCTCTGGTCAATTTGCAGTTGACTTTTTCAACTGTCCAAAACTAGAAACTTTTGCATCTTGAGACTTTTTGAGCCATGCTTTGAGAATCATGATCAAGAATTGATCAAATGATGTTTGTGGCTTCACAATAAGATGTTGACCAAAATTTTTGACTTTTGACTGTCAAATGACCATTTTGCCCCTGCAGTTGACTGTGAAGCATTTAGGGTTTTTGATTGTGCAATTTGATGCTGTGAGTCTTGAAACTTGGCATATGGATGCTTGACAATGTACATAGGCATGTGGGACTTAATTGGACCCTTTAAAACTTCAATTTCTTTGCAAGAACCAAAACCCTAATTTTTGACTGTTAGGAGGCAATTGGACTGTGCAACCCTTGGGAGATTTTGAAGCATGATCTTGGCAAATCTTGAAGAATATGGGAGGGAAAATTTTGGGGTACAACAGTTGCCCCTGTTCAATCTTCTTAGACCTGAGGATGTAGATTGGCTGGCGTACCTTTCGTAATCCGAGGGTAGAAGATGATTGAACACTAGAGTGCCCAGAAATTTGCACTCACATAGTAGAGTATCAGCAGTGTGATAGAGGGAATGGGCTTACAGATGCCATTTGGAGATTGATGGATAGGAGGATGGGCTTATAGATGCCATCGGGAGGTGTGACAGAACCTTGTCGGGAATGGGCTTATAGATGCCATTTGGAACTGTTGGTATGTGGATGGGCTTATAGATGCCATCTGGGTGTCGATCGCGTAAGAGATTCCTTAGCGAGGACTTGCGTACCTGAGAAAAGGATAATTACCTGGCCTGTTGCAGGAGTTGATCTTCAAACTCTTCATGTAGATGTGCCCTGGCTGGATACAGGAATCAAATCTTTAAATTCTTCAGACGTGCCCTGGCGAGATACAGGAATCGAGTCCGGAGAATATAGTCGTCAACAGATACACCCTGGCAAGATACAGGAATCGGATCTTCGAACTCTTCAGACGTGCCCTGGCAAGATACAGGAATTGAGTCTGGTAATATTAGTCGTCAACAGATACACCCTGGCAAGATACAGGAATCGGATCCTCAAACTCTTCAGACGCACCCTGGCAAGATACAGGAATCGGGTCTGGTAATGTTAGTCGTCAACAGATACACCCTGGCAAGATACAGGAATCGGATCCTCAAACTCTTCAGATGCACCCTGGCAAGATACAGGAATCGGGTCTGGTAATGTTAGTCGTCAACAGATATACCCTGGCAAGATACAGGAATCGGATCCTCGAACTCTTCAGACGCACCCTGGCAAGATACAAGAATCAGATCTGGTAATGTTAGTCGTCAACAGATACACCCTGGCAAGATACAGGAATCGGATCCTCAAACTCTTCAGACGCACCCTGGCAAGATACAGGAATCAGATCTGGTAATGTTAGTCGTCAACAGATACACCCTGGCAAGATACAGGAATCGGATCCTCAAACTCTTCAGACGCACCCTGGCAAGATACAGGAATCGGATCTGGTAATGTTAGTCGTCAACAGATACACCCTGGCAAGATACAGGAATCGGATCTTCGAACTCTTCAGACGCACCCTGGCAAGATACAGGAATCGGGTCTGGTAATGTTAGTCGTCAACAGATACACCCTGGCAAGATACAGGAATCGGATCCTCAAACTCTTCAGATGCACCCTGGCAAGATACAAGAATTGGGTCTGGTAATGTTAGTCGTCAACAGATACACCCTGGCAAGATACAGGAATCGGATCCTCAAACTCTTCAGACGCACCCTGGCAAGATACAGGAATCGGGTCTGGTAATGTTAGTCGTCAACAGATACACCCTGGCAAGATACAGGAATCGGATCCTCAAACTCTTCAGATGCACCCTGGCAAGATACAAGAATTGGGTCTGGTAATGTTAGTCGTCAACAAATACACCCTGCCAAGATACAGGAATCGGATCTTTAGTTGCGACAGTTGATAGCAATTATCTTTGTATTAACCTTTGTCTTGAAAATACAAAACGTTAGTTGTATGCGATGTCATGATGTATGACATGCGTGATGAGATTGTATATTCATGATGCGTATATGCATGCTATAATGTATGGAAATGCGATGTTTATGAATGTATGTTTCCGTCTTAGGGAAATAAATCCTTGACGGACGCCGGGAAGTTTAAATCCTGGGCTGATGTGAATAGCATTCTTTGTTTCCACTGGGGAGTGATGGTTGCAAGAATACCGGTAGGAGAAGATGACTCCGTTGGGGAATAAACTTGGAGATTACTCTGTGGGGAATGATTACTCTAGTGACCTTGCTGGGGAACAATACTCTGTGGGAAGAGAGGTACTTTGCTGGGATGTTGATGATAACTCCGTTGGGGATACCGTTGATGTATTATGTTGAAGGAGTTAATAGACTTCGCTGGGGGTAAGGAGACTTCGCCGAGGACGATCTTTCTGTGGCTTTTGGCTGAGGATAACCCAGTTATATCCTGGTAGGGAAATAACTTTTGAATAAAGCCGGGAGACGCGTTCGTGCTATGCAGGGGGAAGTTTCCAGAATCTACTGGGGATAAGCTTCCTGCTGGGGAGTTTGATTCCACTTTCCTGGGGAAATTTTTGGACTGGACTCTCCTGGGGAAATTAATTTGAGATGCACTGGGGAAGTGGCTCCACTGAATGTCTGGTATACCGCCGGGGAACAATCTTAGGTCAAGACTGTCGGGGATGCTTGTTAAGAATGTTTGTATATTGCGCTGAGGAATGTTGAGATCTGCTGGAGGATACCCAACTTCCTTAAGGCTGACAGGATAACTCTGCTTGGGGAGAGTATGTTGACTTGCTGGCTCACTCTCTGGGGGATTAAGATATCTTGGTTATGTTCTTCAGCTGAACTTACCTTGGTACCTTGGTGGACAAAGCAATTAGATCGCTTAGACAACTCATTATTGCCCCTGTTTCTATGTTACCTGTAATTAATCCTTTGTTTCACATGCAACTATTTATGAGTTAGCAATTATTGTCAAATGCATATATCACAAATTGAACCTTGGACGTTCTTCGCAAAACAAAATAGAAAAGGAAAAACAATTGGCAATTTTAGCTGAAAAGTGAATTTATATTGATTTTTGAATTTGCCTGTAAATAGGCGTTTTATGTACAAGAGGCTGACGTCCTAGTAAGAGAACGCCGCCGAACAAAAGAGTTTATACAATTTGTACAAAGCGAAAACAAAACAGCTATGTGAAAAGAATAATCCCACTGGGTTCCAACTCTGCTATCGCCTTTATATCTTCGAGCGTCTCATCACTTTGCTGCTCAGTTGACGATGAAGTTGATTGATCGATGCCGTCTGAACTTGATAGTTGATACCGGATTCTGGATGCAAAGTGCTCCAATGAGACATAGTATTACGCTTTAATCCCTAACTTTTTCCTGGGCCGCCCTTTCGGGTTTTCAGTCCACCGGGATACCCATTTTTGCCCAAGCCGCCTTTTCAGGTTTTCGACTTGCCGGGTGTACAGATTTTTTTCATTTCATCCCTCATTTTTCCCGAACCCTTTTGGTTCGCCGGGAAGCCCTAATTTTTTCCTAGGTATGTCAACCTAGCGGGTCTTTTATCATGCGTAGTATCTTTTTACTATGTCTGCATTGGCGGGGTGAGGAAGGTCGTCACCATCCATGGTAGTTAGAATCATGGCTCCTCCTGAGAACACATGTTTAACCACAAATGGCCCTTCGTATGTGGGGGTCCATTTGCCCCTGGGATCACTCTGAGGAAGGATGATGCGTTTGATTACCAGGTCCCCAACTTGATATTCTTGTGGTCTGACTTTCTTATTAAATGCCCTAATCATCCGTTTCTGATACATTTGACCATGACAAATAGAAGTGAGTCTCTTTTCGTCAATTAGATTTAACTGATCAAGTCGTGTCTGGATCCAATCATCTTCGCTCAGATCTGTATCCTTCATTATCCGGAGAGAGGGTATCTGCACTTCGATCGGTAAGACTGCTTCCATGCCATAGACCAAGGAGAAGGGAGTTGCCCCGGTTGACGTCCTTGCTGAGGTATGGTACCCATGAAGAGCGAACGGTAACATTTCGTGCCAATCTTTGTAAGTCACTGTCATCTTCTGCACAATCTTTTTGATATTCTTATTAGCTTCCTCTACAGCCCCATTCATCTTCGGCCGGTAAGGAGAAGAGTTGTGGTGCTGTATCTTGAATTGTTCGCAGAGCTCAGTGATCATCTTGTTATTAAGATTGGTACCATTGTCCGTAATGATTCTTTCCGGGACGCCGTATCGACAAATCATATTGTGCCGAATGAACCGTGCCACAACATTCTTGGTTACTGTAGCGTAGGAAGCTGCTTCAACCCACTTCATGAAGTAATCGATCGCTACCAGGATGAAGCGATGCCCATTGGATGCCGTAGGTTTAATCTCGCCGATCATATCTATGCCCCACATTGCAAACGACCAAGGTGCTGTCAAGACATTCAGGGGGACTGGAGGAACATGCACCTTATCTGCATAAATCTGGCATTTATGACATGTCCGAGAATGTTGGTAACAGTCAGCTTCCATAGTGGACCAGAAGTATCCTGCCCGAAGGATCTTCTTTGCCATGGTGTGTCCACTGGAATGTGTTCTGAAGGTGCCTTCATGCAGCTCCGCCATGATCCTTTCTGCTTCAGTCTTATCCACACAACGCAGTAAGGTCGAATCATGGTTTCGCTTGTACAGAATGCCGTTGCTGAGGAAGAACTTTGCTGCGAATCTTCTCAGAAACTTCTTGTCGTTGACAGATGCACCTTCAGGGTATTCCTGAGCTTCCAAGTATCTCTTCACCTCGTGGTACCAAGGTTTTTCAGTTACTATCTCAGCCTCTAGATCACAACAATATGCCGGTTCGTCCAGTTTCCAGATAATGACCCGGGGAGCCTCATTGTCCCACTTGACTTTGAACATGGAAGACATCGTAGCTAACGCGTCCGCCAACTGATTCTCCTCTCTTGGGAAATGTTCAAAAGTTATCTCTGTGAAATGGGGGATCAATGTCAACACGCATTCTCTGTAAGGAATAAGATTCAGATGTTTCGTATCCCACTCGCCTTTGATCTGATTGATCACGAGAGCGGAATCTCCGAAGACACTCAGAAACTTGATCCTTAAGTCAATTGCAGCTTGAAGACCCATGATGCATGCCTCATACTCCGCCATGTTGTTGGTGCAGTTGAAACATAGCCGGGCAGTGAGTGGAGTATGAGTGCCTTGAGGGGATATGATCACGGCGCCGATGCCGTTACCCAAAGCGTTGGAGGCTCCGTCAAAGTGCATAGACCATCAGGATCCTTCCTCAGGTCCTTCATCCGGTCCAGGTACTTCACAATCAGTCACAATCATGATGCTCTCGTCTGGAGACTCGAAGTTCATTGACTGATAATCGTCCACTGCCTGGTGTGCCAAGTGGTCTGCCAATACACTTCCTTTGATGGCTTTCTGAGTCGTGTACTGGATGTCGTATTCTGTCAAGATCATTTGCCATCTTGCTATTCTTCCAGACAGAGCAGGCTTTTCGAATATGTATTTTATAGGATCCATCTTTGAAATCAACAAGGTAGTGTGAGTCAGCATATACTGTCTCAGCCGGCGAGCAGCCCATACCAAAGTGCAACAAGTTTTCTCGAGCAGTGAGTATCGGGTCTCACAGTCGGTAAACTTTTCGCTAAGGTAATAAATGGCATGCTCTTTTCGGCCAGACTCGTCATGCTGCCCCATCACACACCCCATTGAGCTGTCGAGTACTGTCAGGTATAGTATCAGAGGTCTCCCTTCAACTGGTGGCATAAGAATGGGTGGTTCTTGGAGATACTCTTTGATTCTGTCAAAAGCGGCCTGACATTCATCATTCCAACGTACTATCTGATCTTTCTTCAGCAGCTTGAAGATTGGTTCACAAGTAGCAGTTAGGTGCGAGATGAATCGAGCAATGTAAGTCAGACGTCCTAGAAAACCTCTTCTTTCTCTGTCTTAGGAACTGGCATCTCTTGAATGGCTTTAACCTTGGCAGGGTCCACTTGAATACCCTTGTCACTTACGACGAAGCCTAGTAACTTTCCAGATCTTACCCCGAAGGTGCACTTGTTCGGGTTCAGCCTCAGCTTGTACAATTTCAAACAGTCAAACAGTTTCTGCAGATGGTCAAGGTGTTCCTCCTCAGTTTGGGACCTTGCAATCATATCATCGCCATACACTTCTATCTCATGATGGATCATGTCATGAAATAAAGCAACCATGGCACGCTGGTAGGTTTCCCCAGCATTCTTCAACCCGAATGGCATGACCTTGTAGCAGAAGGTGCCCCACTGAGTAACAAAGGTAGTCTTTTCCATATCTTCAGGAGCCATCTTGATCTGATTATACCCTGAAAAACCATCCATGAAGGAAAACACCTTGTGCTGAGCAGTATTATCAACTAGAACATCAATGTGAGGTAGGGGAAGTCATCCTTGGGGCTGGCCCTATTCAGATCCCGGTAGTCAACACACATTCTGACCTTACCATCTTTCTTCGGCACCGGCACCACGTTGGCAACCCACTGAGGGTAAGAAGTCACTGCAAGAAACCCGGCATCGAATTGCTTCATAACCTCAGCTTTGATCTTCTCAGACATCTCTGGACGCATACGGCGGACCTTTTGCTTAACCGGAGGGCAGTCTTCCTTGGTAGGCAAATGATGGACCACAATGTCAGTATCCAACCCAGGCATGTCTTCGTAGGACCAGGCGAAGATTTCCACATAATCATGTAACATCTGAGTCAACCGTTGTTTTACACTGAGCTCTAGGTTAGCACCAATCTTGACTTCCTTTCGGTCTGTCTCAGTACCTAGATTTATCGTTTCTACTGGATCTTCATGTGGTTGAATTGCCCTCTCTTCCTGGAGTAACAGTCTTGCAAGCTCACCAGGCACTTCACAATCATCTTCACCTTCGTCTTCGGCTAAGTTGATCAGATTTTCGAAGTTATAACTGGCAGTAGCAGAGTCGTTACCAGTGAGATCCAGAGTGGATTGAAACCTGTATGGGTGAGTGTGTGTAAATACAGCTGTTTTGCAATATATAAAGAAAGAAAGAAAGGGAGTACAAGATTTGAAATGCGAAAAAACGTCCAAGGTCTTTATTCATGATATATGGAAATGACAGTTAATAAGCCCTCACAAATGAAGCCAACGGTGCCCCGGGTAAGACACCAGGCCATAAAGTTTCAGTTCATTATTTATTACAAATAACAAAAACAAAGGAATTCATTACTGCGTAACAAAAGTAACAGGTATGTGATCTTTCGCGGTCCAATTGGTCAGTCCATCGTCGGTCATCGGGTAGATCCAGCTATCGAACTCTGATTCTTCCACTTCGTCTTCATCCCCAATAGCATTCACTCCTGGATTGGTGATGAGTACAGGAGGTCTTCCGATCCTAGCTTTGCGCACAGCCCTCTGAGCCTCTTTCTCAATTACAGCCCGGGCATCCTTCAAGGAGGCCATCTTCAAAGGAGAACCCTCTTCAGTCACTGCTTCTGCTGCTGCCAATGTTGGAGGTACCTCTTCAAAATGCTGAAAGGGGGTTTCAATAAACTCCCCGTCCATCTCGATATACCGGAAGGAATTCAGATGAATAACCATGTACTCTTCCTCCCCTTACACAATAACAATCTTCCCTCTGACAGGGTACTTGAGCTTCTGGTGTAGAGTGGAAGTCACTGCCCCAGCTTTGTGAATCCAAGGTCGACCCAGCAAACAGGAATAAGATGGACGAATATCCATCACATAGAACGTCGAGTCAAATACTTGAGAACCCACACGAATAGGGATGTCTACCTCACCATGAACCATCCTCTTCGATCCGTCAAAGGATCTAACAATGATGTTACTAGGCTTCAATTCCAGGCCCTCACAATCCAACCGGTCTAAGGCCTTCTTGGGTAATACATTCAGGGAAGAACCGATGTCCACCAACACATGCGCGAGAGTAGTGCCCCTGCATTCTATGGAGACATGCAGGGCATCATTGTGGTTCTTTCCCTTGGCGGTAAGATCAGCATCCGAGAAACCCAAACCATTGTCAGCTGTCAAATTGGCTACACAATCAGTAAACTGGTCTGCGGATGTCTCTTGTGGCACATGGGCCGTCTTCAGAAATGAAATCAGGGCCTTGGCATGGGCCTCTGAGCACAGTAGCAATGACAGCATAGAGATCTTGGAGGGGGTATGCCCCAGCTGCTCAACGACATTGAAGTCACTCTTCTTGATTATCTTAAGAATTTCCTCCATCTCTTGCTGGGAGGCTTCAACATTCACAGACTTTGGTGCCTCCGTCCGGGCAGGCTCATCATCAATCCCTTTGCCCCGAGCATTAGATGACTCGGCAGCATGGGAAGCAACTTGATCAGAAGGGGGAACAGGCGCACTTGCAGGCGTTATAATGAGAGGTCTTCGGATAACTGGTGGTGCAATGTCAGGCGAGAAGAGCCTGCCACTGCGGGTAACTTTAGCTGGACCAGTGATGTTACTGATACTGGTACCGGTGTTGAACTCCTGCTTTACTCCAAGTACATACACATCTGCCCCATAGTTCCATGGGACAGCCTTGTCAGATTCATAGGGGAGAGGCCCCGGAACAGTAATAATGATGGGTGCAACAGACATGATTTTAACTGGCTTCCTCGGGGGAGCCTTGATTGGATTGTTGAAGATTTTAACGACAGATACTTCTTCCACAGGAACAAAAGGAACAGCGGTCTTCTTGAACAGAATTTCTTTGCTATCCATCAGGCTTTGGATACCTGATTTCAACAACGGACAACCAGTAGGGGAAACAACACACAAAAGGCAACCCTTGCTACAACCCGGAAATAAACTGGCCAGTAGCAGGTTCCTCTTAACAGTCGACAAAGGGGTAGCTACATCATTCACAGAAACGGCATACAAGTCTTCATCAATGGCATTTACTCCATGCTGGGGCATAGGAGCAGTCACAACATTTGGCCTCTCAGGCGCCTCAAATTGTATCTCCTTCGCATCAATAAGGTCCTGCACCTTATTTCTCAGGGCCCAGCAGTCATCAGTAGAGTGCCCCGGACTATCAGAGTGATAAGCACAGCGGGCATTTGGATTATACTTGGGAGATGCAGTATTCACAACCTTCGGAGCCTCTCTGACGGTCACCAAGTTGGTTGAGAGCAGCTGTGGCAAGATCTGTGACAAGGTCATACTCAGCCGAGTGTATTCTCTTCCGGGTCTCTCAGCCCTTAGTTGGTTGGGTTGCCGAGGAGCGGCAGCAGGCTTAGCAATAATCACCGCGTTTACAGTTTGGCGGCGCTCTGGTTTGTCTTGCCTCCTAGGCCGATACACAGCACTGGCCTCCTTTTTAAAAGGTTTCTTCTCAGAACTCGAGGACGCACCTTTCTGAATTTTACCTGACTTCATGCCAGCCTCTATCCTTTCCCCCGTCAGAATGAGATCTGTGAATCCTGCAGATGAATTGCCAATAAGATGATTAAAGAATGGCCCGGATAGGGTCCCCAAGAACATATCTACCAATTCACGGTCGGTTAAAGGAGGCTGCACCCTGCCAGCCAGATCCCTCCACTTCTGCGCATACTCTTTAAAACCTTCTCCCGATCCTAACGACATACCCTGGAGTTGGGTACGTGTAGGAGCGAGGTCGGCATTATATTGATACTGCTTGTAAAAAGCAGTAGCCAACTCCTCCCAGTTACGAACCTTGGTTCCATCCAGCTGATAGAACCATTCGAGGTGAGTCCCTGAAAGACTCTTCTGGAAGAAGTGGATCCACAAGTTCTTGTCCAGAGTGTATGGCTGAATCTTTCGCACATAAGATCTGAGGTGTAGCTTAGGGCAAGACGCCCCGTCATACTTTGCAAAAGATGGTGCTTTAAACTTGTGCGGGATGATCACACCAGAAGATAAAGCCAAGCCTCTGAAATCCAAACCAGGCACCTGTTGAATTTCCATGGCGTTCAGACGGTCTTCCAACTGCTTGTACCTGTCTTCAGCTGGAGGATACTTCTCCTCATTAAAATCAGTCTCGTTGTCAGAGACTACCGGACTAGGACCTCTTCCCCCCTGGGGACTGTCTTTGCCTACAGAAGAACCAACTTCCTCATTCTGCAGTGTGTTACCAAACCTTCGGCCGTGTTGAATAGAACAGTTCTCTTCTTCTTCTTCTTCTTGACCAGCAGAGCCTTCAGCTCCTCTTGACCTTGAGCCAAACCCATGATCAGCTCTTGAAATTGTGCGTTCTGAGCCTGAAGGGCCTTGATAGACTGCTCGGTAGATGATTTAGGGTTCATGATGCTGAAATAAACAACGAAGAACATTAAGCAACCTGAAAAGAAAAGTTCCTGCTATGCACATGATGAATGGAATGGGTATGATTTATGTTTTCAAAGACAATCAGGAATCAACTTTGTTAAACAAAAAGGAACACACTTCATTAGATTCAACCTTGAAATTTAAATTGTTCAACAGATTGCCCTTAGGCATTACATGAAAATGGAAATACTGAAAAGGGAAATAAAACTGTAAAAGAAACATCCAAAGCTCATCATTGATCCCAGGGTCTCCTCTTCTCAATACAGATGTAGTCATTCAGAGCTCGCTCATCCTCCAACTGCTTTGTCAGCTTCTGGATCTTCAATTCCTGCTCGTTGAACTTTTCCCGATAAGAATCCCGTTCTTCTCGCAGTTGCGCCCAAGACCTCTTTAGTGTCTCATAATCAGTAGGTATCTGAGGAGGGAGAACAGTTGGAGGAGCCCCATCTTTATCAGGATACTCAAGGATGATGGGTCTGACAGCTTCGTATGGCATACCTAACTTCTGAGCACGGATGCAGGCCCATTTGTAGTAGGCTTCCATAGGTAGAGAAGTCTTTGGTCCCAGCTCTTGTGGGTCAGCTTTGTGAATTCTGTCCCAAGCCTTGATGAACCTATGACGCAGCTCGTCACTATCCACCTGAAACTCAAAACTGATGTGAGGCACCAACATCTCATGAGGCCCTGCTCTTCTGGCTCTTCCAAATTGACGGAGAGCTAGACATGGATTATAAGAGATTCCTCCTTGGATACCAATCAAAGGAACATTAGGATATTCTCCGCAACGATCAATAACAGCTACTTCATCTAAACCTCTGAAAGTCCAAATGATGTCCTTATCAGTGAGAGACATTAACCTATGAGCCCAGCCTCTTCCTTCTTTGTTCTTCAGCACGAACTTAGGGAGGTGCGAAATAAACCACCTCACTAACAAAGGAATACAATACCACAAAGTTCCTCGTCTTCGGGCAGTACGAGCATAAAGTTGTTGCAGGATGTCACCCAAGAGAGTGGGTACAGGATTCCGAGACATGAAGATCCTTATGGCAGTGACATTAATGAAGTTATCAGGATTAGGAAACAAGACTAGACCATAGATTAAGAGAGCCAGGATGTCTTCATATGCCCTAAAGTCCAGGTCATTCCAGAAACTGTTAGCTTTACCAACCAGGAACTTGGCCAAGAAACCCTTAACTTTGCTTCTAGTCACCCAGTTGTCTATTACCTCTTGATTGGTCAAGGGAAGGGCTGCAGCAACCTCCTTAAGCCTAAGAGTCTTTTCCCAACTAGTGAAGGGAGTCTGATGCAAGATAGGGATACCAAGCAAATCAGAGAACTCTTCCAGGGTAGGGACCAGCTGGAAGTCTTGAAAGGTGAAGCACTGGTACAGAGGGTCATAAAACTGTGTCAGGACACTCATCAGTTGTTGGTCCCACTTTGCCGTGACTAAGCTGAGAAGAGAATCATGCCTCTGGATGAAGGAAGTAGTATTTGGAATTCTGCTAACCAACTCTTCAAGTAACTCAGGTGGGTGAACAAAGTTGAACCGGATAGTGTTCCTTCGCATAGGCATCATGATGTCCTACAAAACAGAGCAAAGGTGAAACCCTCTTGTCTTTGAAATGGTCAGTCCTTATGCAGGATGCATGCAATGTTTATGATGGCATGATGTTATGATAAAGCACACCACAAATATTCACAAAGGAAAACATGATAAGGCACACAAGTCACATAAGACAAGCCCTTAGAGTTTAGGCCAACATGGGGTCTAGGTATTACCCTCTTTCAGTTTGTTGGCTAAGACCTGTCCTATCAGAAGTAACCGGGTTCTAGAGGATCCCAATATCACTGACTACCCTCAGTCGGTCATAACTCCAGCATCGCAATCTTTTCTTGCGGCCAGAACCATCACGAGAGTTTAGCCTCAATGGGCGTAGCATACTGCTACTGTTCTATGGCCAAGTTGGGTCATTTAAGGTTCTAAGGTCGATTGGTGCTTAATGACTCCTCAGAAGACCCATATTCTCCTCGTTGAAACACAAGGGATATCGGTACAGACCAAGGTGCCACACCAACGTAGCCACTGCTTCACCCATGTCGGTCTACGCCAGACAGGTCCCTCACAACTTATGCTACCTAACAGGGTATCCCCAGATCCGGGTTAGGATATATAGAACTCCCAAGACAATCCCACAATAATAAAGCAGACAAGTCAAAGCAATTGAAAACACAGTTATGAACTATCCTAAGGTACACCCCACTTTATAAGTCTCCCCAGCAGAGTCGCCAGTTCTGTGATCGGTGGATCTGGAACTGACTGTTTAATGCTGGTTCGCGAAATGTCGCGGAAGCAAGAGTCGCCACCGTCTTTTATGTTCTCCAACATGGAAAGGACAAAAGCACAGCAAAATTCCTTATGAGATAGTTTCTCGGTTCGGGAGGTAGATTTATAGAAAGGGAAGGTGTTAGCACCCTTTCTATCCATGGTTATCCATGGGCTCTTAGATACTTGCTCATTGTGTTTTCAAAAGTGTTTGCTCTTCAATTGTGAGTGGGTTTTGAAAAAAGTTTCATTGAAAACTTCAATTCGACTCTTATATCAGTCCTCAAGAGTGTTGTGAAGCGTTTGTTTTGAAATCTTTTAGAAAGTGTCGGTGTGAAAAGAAATTTTTATTTGTTTTGAATTAGAGCAAGTATCTACGAGTCATCCACCTACCCTAAGGAATTAGGCTGTGTAAATGTCCTTAAGGTAGTGCCATCCCACCATTGAGAGGTAGGTAGCACCACTATTGGAGGTGTTCGGGTCAATTTGAGTTTCTAGGGACAGTGTGGTCACCAAAGCAACAGTAGGACACCTTAGAAGCTACCCTTATGCCATTGATCTTTTTTTATTCCGAGGCAACCGTTTCGAGGCAACTTGTTTCGAGGCAACTAGATCAACGGACATAAGGACTCACTAAGACGTCCTATACTCGACGACCACGTTTCGAGGGGCAAGGCAACAGTGAGGCGTACCCTAAGAGTGGTGTGTGAATTTGTGTACTGTTTTCAGTTATGTTTTATCTTGTCATAGTATTTGGTGAGCTACGCTTTGATTTTATTTGGGCCATTCATTCTTCCATGCAAAGTTTAGCAGTTTAAAGGGTGCGGAAATTAAAGTGCGGAAAATAAAGTCCTACGCTATTACAAGGCACGGGTCTATACATCGCCAAATTAACAAAGACCCATTTTGAATAAAATGCGGAAAGTAAATAAATTTCCTAATTACTATTACAAGGCTTGAGCAATTACATAATATTCACAATAAAATAAATGCGCGAAAAGAAATTAGAATCGAATGTTCGAGGGCGTTGGACCCTTTAAAGATTAAATTGAAATTAAAAGTTAATTAATGATTAAATAAAGAAAAGAAGTTATTTTTTATGGTTTTTGATATTTAATGAAAATAAAGAAAATTAATTAAAATTAGAAGTTTAAATAAAACCCTAGTTCTAAGTTATTTTTAATTGTTAAAGAAAAATATTCAAGTTTTAACCTAATTTACACTAATTAATTAATTACATGTTTATTTACAAAATTAATTAATAATTAATAATAATAAAAATAAGAAAAAAATTATTTATTAGGAAAAAGAATAAAAATGCTAAAAAACCTAATTTCTACATATTTTAGTTATTTAAGAAAAAACATTAAAATTTTAACCTAATTTTACTAAATTGATTATTAAAACTTTATTTACAAAATACTAATGAATTAAATATTAAATAAACATATTTTATTTTTTTGATTTCTGATTTTTGTATTATGAAAATTATTTTTATGAATTAAATAAAACAATAAAAACAAATAAAAGAATAAAAAGGAAAATTAAAATAAAATAAAAATATGCAAACCATGGGGGTGGCTGACCCAATTTAGAGGTGTTTGTAGAGCAATTTGGCCCAACAAATTCCAGGCCCTTTTGACTTTCAGTGATCACGTGAGGAGCAGTTGACTAATGCGTATGGTAAGCTGCATGTTCTGGCCTTTGGATTGAGACCCTTGGACACTTGGCAGGCACAAGCACGCGCGCACATGGTGGACCATTGGAGGAGAATTTCACCTGAACATGTTACAAACAAAATTATTGAGAAATATGGGGGACCTGGGAATCGAACCCAGGTCCCAGTACCTGCAAGCCAGCGCATCAACCAATTGAACTAGTGCATTTCTTTGTTAGTTTAGTGGAACATGAATAACATATGTGAAAAAGCAATATTACGTTGAACCAAAATAAAAACGCGCTAATCATTCAAACCTGCCAATCACGCTCAGACACATAGGCTTCGTCTTCCTTTTGCACCTGTGAATAGAAGCAAATAGCGGGGGTTTTAAACCCCCACTAAATTCAACCTGAAAAATAGCGAATAGAATATAGGCCAATATAAAAAGGGCGCGAGTAGTGGGTTAGCTTCGTTTAGAGGTCCTGATTTCAATGGAATAGGTTTGGTTGGCCAATTTTTCCAGACGTGAAAACCCCTCTTTCAAAGTTTCTGAAACCCTAAAGCGCATCAATGGTGGATCACGATACAGGCCTTATTAGCTCAATCAAAGAATACCATTAGCTTCAGAACACTCATGTTAGTATAAATCAATGATTTAAATTCACAAATAGTGCATGGAAAATGAAATACGATTATGAAAATTTTCAAGAAAAGTAAGACTTTGTTCTACCAATTCCTTGAGTATGGGGGATTGGTTTTGATTGTAATAGTTTCCTGGTGGTGTCAGGAGTGTATTGGAGTACTTTTCAAGCCTTGAAACGAGCTCTAGCTAGGTTTTCAGTTTTCAAATTTTTGTGAAAAAAAGTGCAATGTTGTTCTTGGTCTTGGGCGCAGCTTCTTTGTTCTTATGCATTAGGTTAGCTTTGTATATGTAACTGAATAGAATTAGGTTAAAAAAGTAGCCCATAATCCATGCATTGATGATTTGGAGATTTGATTTTCAATGAGATCAATTTCAATCTTTTTGCCATGAAACTATTTCCAATTGCATAGAATCTTTCCTTTTGAGTGATGCACGAAATATTTGATTCATAAAGAGTGAATTGGCTGCACAAAAAGATTTGAAAAGTATCATTTGCTATTTTTTCATATTTAATTTTAATTAAGTGAATTAATAATAATAAAAATTCAAATAATTAATCAAAAATGAGAAAATAACTCCCTTGGAGGTCAATGGGTCGTGCATGGCCTTTGGGTAATGATTCATGGAAGAATTTGTGGCCCATTAGCATTTTTGAACCCTTTTGTGCAAAGTTGACTTTCCAAAATTCCCAAAAATTTCCCAACTTCCACAAAGCATATCTTGCTCAATTATTAAGCTTTGATCATGTTCTTGGACATTTTGGAAAGGTCTTGAAGTCCTCTAACCAATTCCTTTGGTCCCATGTCATTTTGATTTACCAATATCAAGTTATGGTCTTTGACTTAAAGTGCCTTTTTGTTGACTTTTGAAAGTGACCTATAATGTTGAAATTGATAACTTTTTGTGAGAGCATTTCTTGGACTTGAAGTGTGAAGATGAGTTGTAGGAAATTTCATTCTCTTCACAATGAGCTTTGGATGGGATTTTTCTGATAAAATATGTGGAAGTTATGCCCTGGTCAATTTGCAGTTGACTTTTTCAGCTGTCCAAAAATAGAAACTTTTGCATCTTGAGACTTTTTGAGCCATGCTTTGAGAATCATGATCAAGAATTGATCAAATGATGTTTGTGGCTTCACAACAAGATGTTGACCAATTTTTTTGACTTTTGACTGTCAAATGACCATTTTGCCCCTGCAGTTGACTGTGAAGCATTTAAGGTTTTTGACTGTGCAATTTGATGCTGTGAGTCTTGAAACTTGGCATATGGATGCTTGACAATGTACATAGGCATGTGGGACTTAATTGGACCCTTGAAAACTTCAATTTCTTTGCAAGAACCAAAACCCTAATTTTTGACTGTTAGGAGGCAATTGGACTGTGCAACCCTTGGGAGATTTTGAAGCATGATCTTGGCAAATCTTGAAGAATATGGGAGGGAAAATTTTGGGGTACAACACTTTTGCATAATAATATGATTGATATTGGTTTGTATATTCAGGAGGCAAGACTAGTGTTCCTACGATATCCTTAGTGTACGAGACTAGTACCTGTTGATGCAATCCAGACCGAAGATGAATTTGTAGCCTAGGATGAGTAATTGATGATGCTTTTGCGTTTCTTTTGATTGCATTTTGCTCGGAGTGCAAAAGTTCAAGTGTGGGGGAATTTGATCAGTGCATTTTGATGCACATCCTTCCACGATTATACTAATGCATTTCTTTAGTTTATTGTGTTTATTTTTATGTTTTAAAATGTGTTGCTAATTTATTTTATTTTTGTATTTAATTAATTTCCGTATTTTATTTTCAGCAACTGCAGCTTTCACGGAAAAATTCATAACTAATTCTACAAAAATCGGATCGAGGCGTTTGACCATGCGTTGGAAAGCTAAGAAAATGACTTACAACTTTCTAGTTTTGGCCAGAAGCTGATTCAAAGTGAAGAAAGGTTGAAAAAGTCGTTGAAGTTGCAGCTTTAGACTTTTAAGTTTTGGGTTAGTAGTTTTGGGCCTGGGTTATGTTTTCAACCCAGTTGGTTCGTAAACCGAATGGATTGTTCCTCTTTAACCGGGGGGCAGCCGCATAACGGGGGATTGATCACGTTTTACTGTAGACAAAGGGAGAAAACAATTTTGTACGAATGGGAATGGAGAACTAATCCGTTAGAGTTGATCTGCTTTAACTTGGTTTCCAAAAACTTGAGGTTAATATAATTTACAATTCAATTTCTATTCATATCAATTTTGCCTTTTATATTCGTTTGCTTAATTCGAATTATCTTAGAGTAATCTTGTTGGTTCGATTGAATTATATTTCCCAATTATAATTGCATTATATCGTATGCTTAATTCGTTATTCCGTTTGTTGATTAACCGTTTGCTTAATTCGGTGAAAAGGGAACATAATTCTTATTTTTTTTCATTCTCGCTTGTTGGATGAAATTGTGATCGAATTTGAATAGGAATCCGCTTAGGGAAGTTAAATTGTATTAATCGATGATAGTAGGAACCTGAAACAGTAGATCGACTTATTTCATAATCACTTATTTTAAACGCTTATTTTCTGTTTTTTTATAAATCGTCCTTAAAACCAACCCCCCCCCCCCCCAATTCGATTTCTGTTGTTTAATAAAATCAAGAATCATTGTGAGAACAATATTCGACTTACAATTGTCGTTAAATACTACAGTTTTGAAAAATACTCGTTTTGATCCGCGCGCGACAGCGGATCAATATTCATCTTTATTGCTTCCTCGATCTTGGATGATGTACATGAATAAGAATATTTTATGAGTGTTATCTTAATTTCTTCCTCAATCTTTGTTGATGTGCGCGAGGAAGAAGATGTACTTGAACTTCTTACTTAGATGGACCGATTCTCTTGACTTCAGAATGCATCATTGAATAAATTGAAAGACTACCCTGCCCATGTTTAAGATTAAGGTTTTTTTTAAAAACATAAAGAACTTCAACTTCTAGCTTGAGGGGGTTGACTACAGATTATCTCCTTATTTATCCATTGTTTAGGAAGTAAAACATTGATTTACATTGTCAGCCAAGTGTTACTATAGAAAAGCATACATCAACAAAATTCAATTATTTTTATTTACATTATTCTCTCTCAAAGTTTGTTAAAGTTTAATGATGAGAACGGAAAGGTGAAAAGTGAAAATGGAAAACGTTGATATTTATGGTAAGTGATGAAAGAGTGAATACAAATGATCGATTTCAAAAACACACGTGCTCATTTTATTTGAATTACAGATCAAAAATTACAAAAATTATAATAAATACAACTTAACAACAAAGAAATTATGAAGGCCTAATGATCTAGGTGTTGTACCCCAATTATTTCCCCTAAGATTCCTCTATCATCTCATACCATCACAATGTAACAAAATCATAAACTAGGGTTTGGGGTTTTTCTACTGCATCTTGTCTTAGGGTTTGCCTATGGGAATCACCAAGCACCTTGAATCACTTTGAATTGTATATCTTTGTACTTGTATGCTTTTAACTAACCTCAAAATGTGTATATTTGTCTTGTGGAATATCATATTGTAGGTAATGGCACAATTGCCTTCATCTCACCATCTCCTAGCACAAAGGATCAAAACTAGGGTTTGGATTTTAATCAGGAGATCTTTGGATTTTTGGGAAATACTTGATCCCATACTTCTCAACATGATCATAAGCATATATAATTGGAAGTTTGATCATCAAATTTGGCTTGAAAAGGTTCAATTGATGAAAGGGGGTAAAATGGTCACTTTGTCAGGAGATAGCTGAAATCAACTATTGACCAAGTGAACCTTTGGTCAACTATCAATTCAATATCCCTATTCTCATATTTAATGGTCAATAGTGGCAAAAATATCAAGATGAAGTGTGAATTGTAGATAACTTGTCAAGAAAGTTATTTGAAGTTTTGAAATTTTTTTTAAGTATTCATAGGGCTGAATTTTGATTGGCTATAACTTTCTCAATTTTTATTGTAAATGTGAAAACTTTATATGCCTAAAAAGAGGGTAAAAAATTCTTCAACTTTGTAGGAGAAGCTACAAGTCCAAAAAATGAAAGGAAAAAAAGTTATGAAGCTTGGAAGTTTTTGACACTTAGTGAAATTTTGATTAAAAATGCAAAAATCTGACTCCTTCATGTTCATTTTTGAATGACCATTTGGACTCAAATAAAAAAGTTGGAAACATGAAAGTTGAAGATTTAAGTTTTCTCTTCATTTTTAATTCAATAATCATCTCAAATGGTTAAGTGTAGAGAAAGATATGGTGATTAGGATTTTGAGCTGAAAAGTGTCATTTTGCCCAACACGAGGTAAGTCACGCGCGCTAGGCAAGGCATTTCATCAAACATGTTGTGGACGCTCATTCATCATCACTTTTTCTATGTGAAATATTCATTATTTTAGAAAATGTCCAACATCAAAGATCAAGCCCTAAATGTGAGGAACAACTTTGCTTCAGGAAGTTTCTTAAAATTCTCCCTACATCTTGAGATATAATTGTGAGAAGAAGGCAACATGCAAACTAAAATTTTTGCCCAGCAAGGTCTCTCGCGCGCACAGCAAGCCCAGTCAGGCCTTACATTTCATCAAGCAGTTTGTAAGCATGTGTTAATGGCCAAATATCTCATGGATTCAAGCTTCATTTTGAAAAATTTTGAACATGAAAGTTGGAGTATGAAATGTCCTCTCCATTTTTGATTCAAACCTTTTCATGTTTCATGCATTGTAGAGGAAGATATAAGGAAGAAAAGACATGTTCATGAAATGGTGAAAATATGTATGGGAATGCATAAGAATTTTGTGCAATCAAGCCCCAACTACCAGCTCACGCCCCAACCCTGTTTCACTTAACCAAAACGCGTGATTTTTCACCCTTAAGCAACACAAAATGCATAACACCTCACTTCACTCTCATTTCTCTCACTTCTCATTTTCCTCACTCTCTTATTCTTCTCTCTATAAAAGGCAATGTGATTCAATAATTGAAGGGGTTGGAAGAAGAAAAATTTGAAGCAAGATATTACCTCTCTCTCTTTCTCTCTTCCTCACAAAGTAAGCAACACACATTTCTTTCTCTCTCTCGAAGCAAGCTTAATCTCCATTGTTGAAATTTTCTTCTCTTCGAAGCTGCCTCCATTCTTGTTCCAACTCTCATATCTCTTCCATTTCCTCATAATTGGAGCAAAAGAAGCAAGATCCTCTGGATTTCTCATCATTAGATTCAGACAATAGTGAATTTATTTTTACTTGAAGAGGTAAAATTCAGTTCCGGATTCCTTGTTTGATAGCTTAAATCAATGCTTGAAATCTTGCATACATGTTATTAGTTGGCCAGACAATAGGTCTGATGTATTTATTTGGTTTGATTCGAGCTCCATTAATGTTTTAAAGTTTTCTGCAAATCATGCTCAAGTTCATTTTCAGTGACTTTGAGCTTCAATTTCTCTTTGATCCTGCCTTGTTTTTGAAATCTAAAAGACGTGTGATGTTCTTAGAAGTTTGGAGATCATGTTTTATTTTTGAATCATCTCAAATGATTGAGTAATAAGAGAGAAATTGAAGCTGGAAGTTGCTTGCTGAAAACTGTGTTTCACGCGTTTTAGGGATTTGACACGTTGGTAGGGACGATTACGTGTCCCTGCCTGATTGAACATGGATACATTTTTCTTTTACAAGACATTTTTAAAAAAGCAGGTGTAATAGCCTTTGAATATTTTTTTTTATTTTCTTCTCATATTTTCTTTTAATATTTTCTTCACTTCAAAAATTATGATGAAAATATTTTAAACTCCTTTTTCAATATATTTTCATATTTTGATTTTTATTTAATTTTTTAATCATTTATCTTGATTAAATAAATTCATGTAAATAATTAGGGTTTTAATATTATTTTAAATTTTGAATTTTATTTTCCTATTTCTATTAAATCAAAAAATCCATAAAAAATATTTTCGGGCTCCTCTCTGAGTTTATTACTTGAAAATAATTTTTGTCCTATTTTATAAAACTTTTGGATCACAAGTTAAAATCATTTGGACATATCATCTTTTATTTGTATTATTTTTGTTGAATGTTGTAAATAATTTTCAAAGAATGAGAATTCTATCTTGACTCATAATGTCAAGTATTGGCTTCTTGTTGGTTAGATGGTTCTTCTCCCAAGCTTTTAACTTATGCTTTAGGATAGTCTGACTCATAATGTCAAGTATTGGCTTCTTGTTGGTTAGATGGTTCTTCTCCCAATCTTTTAACTTATGCTTTAGGATAGTCTCTTCATCTCCTCCCGTCTTCTTTAATTTCAAAAAATTTCTCCCTCCTTTTGAAAACTCTTCTTGTTTCTAAACTTGAACCATTTTCATAATAAATTTGGACTTAGGTCCATGCATTTTCAAAATATTTTCATAAATAAACTTCAATCAACTTAATCATATCTTGACATTTTTGTGAGAAGACTAAAAGTCAATCAATCTCATTCAAACTATTTTACCACTTTGTCTCTTTACTTTAAAAATTTTCTCAAAAGATTAGACTCTTGTCAATCCTTATAGTGATACAAATAACTATACTTCTACAATATATAGTGAAGAGAGATATTTTCCACTTGGGTGTTGAGTGAGGCATTGTTGATTTTAAAATCCAAGCCATATCCTCCATTTTGAGATGATGTAAATTTTCCTTTCTCATAATTGTAGGTAGTAAGTATGTTTTCCACACGGACAATAACGATGATGTCTTATCTCATAAAATTAAGTAACACACTTGTGTTTTAAATTTTTTAAAGGTGAACTACATGTACTCTGATCCCCTATTGCACGAAAGGTGGTATGTAGGCACTAATGGTTCGCAACCGTGGCGGGTGCAAAAATCATAAAAAATATTTCTTTTCTCACCTCCACTATCTATTTTTATACAATATTTTATAGCCAAAATATACAGATTTTTACAAAGAGGTTTCTATGGAGTACCGTAGATGTTTAGGGTGTTAATACCCTCCTTTTGCATAACCAACCCCATTACCTTGAATCTTTCCCCCTCTTTTGAGTCATTCGCTCTTTTCCCATTCCTTTGGAAATAATAAAGCGCGGTGGTGATTTTTATTTTGATTTGTACAAGTCTAGTCAATCCAATGACTTAGTCTTAAACATTTTTACTGCTACAAAAAAATGGCGACTTCACTGGGGAGAGATTGACCTCTTGCTGGTCCATCCCTAAGTGGGTTAAACCTATCTTTGTTTATATCTGTATATGTACTATTGTTTGTTATATGTTATATATTGTATATATGTTTGTCTAGATTTTCCTGGTTTTCAGGGTGCTTGGTGATTACTCATGAGTCCTATACCCAGACTTGGGCAAACTTTAAGATAGGACGGGCGGTATAGTCATTTTAAATTTGAGGGAGTAATCCCCAAAAAGGAGGCATGAGATCCCCCAATCAGTGGAGGCCCCTTTGACTGTAGTGTCGTTTATCGAGTAATCGGGAAGACGTGTTGCTTTTGACCTGGGAGCCTGCTAAAACTGATGACCGTAGAATACCTAACCCATCTTGGCCTTTTAGGTGTAGTACGGAAGCTATGACAGAGTAATCCGAAAATAGTTGTCACTGTAAGATTAAGATTGCGCCTAAGAGGGGGGGGGGGGGGGGTGAATTAGGTGGTGGTCGATTTTTGACTTATTTTATACTTTCTGGTTTTGATTTAGTGCTTTGAAAACTGTAAAGTGCAGAAAGTAAAGAGACACGGAGAATTATCCTGGTTCCTTCCACACCCCGGAAGTACGTCCAGTCCCCTTGCAAACACGCAAGAGATTTTACTATATTGTTAGAACTTTTACAAGACTCTTCCTAGTCTTATCCACTAAAGAACCTAACAAATAACCAAGAACACCCTCTTGGATTTCCAATAAGTCTAATGAGAACAATCCTCTCAAAAGATACCTCTTGTTTCCAATAATGGACAACAAGGAACAAAAATAATCTAATACTTAATTCCAACAATCCTGGAAATAAGTTACACTTTGTATGTTTTTATGAAGTATGATTTCTTGAAAGATGTTGATCACATAGAGTGACTTCTTTGAAGTTTCTTCTTTCTTATCTTGTAAGCAATTCAAACTGTAACACAATGGTTAGATAATGCTCAAAGATTTCTGTTCTTTATATGTGTGAAAGTGCAGAAAATCTTTGTTCTTAAAAGTTAAGAAATATGAAGTTTGAATATTTTACAAAGTTCAGATTTTATTGCAAGAGAAGAGTTGTTTATGATTTGAAATATTTTGTAATATATAGTAATCAAGATACCTTTCCAAAAGGACACTTTTCTGTTTGAAAAACTTGACAAGATGCAATGTTTGATCATGCAACTATTGGAGAAAAGGTATGAAGGATATCTTGAACCCAGTTCAGATTTTTCAAAAATTTCAATGTGCAAATCGATTAACATAACATGCAAATCGATTGCACGTGTTTGTAACGTTCAGAATTTTCAAAAAATTTGAAGTGTAAATCGATTAGCATGTAGTGTCAATCGATTTACAAGTGTTAAAAAATCAGTTTGTTCTGTGATCAATCGATTTACACAACCTGTAAATCGATTGCTGGCAGGAGCAAACAGTTTTTTGAAAAAACATGTGTAAATCGATTTACACAATATGTTAATCGATTTACAGCAGAGAAAAACCTTAAAAATTGTTTTGAAATATAATTGAAGTGATGTGGCAAGTGTGTATATCATTTTTGAGCATTTCTAATCAATGTAGTTTAATTGAGACTTGATATACTTGATTGTTTGCCAAGTTCCTTGAAGCTTTGAGTAAATGATGCTTTAAGTTAATTTCCACTTCTTTTCCTTCTTGCCATAGAGCTTGTTTGTCTTTCATCAAACTAGCTTGTTTGTCTTTCATCAAAACTAAAGTTGAGTTGAGGCTTGAGATTACATTCTCCCCCTTTTTGATGATGACAAACCATCTTTCTTTATGAGTTGTTCAGAATTGGAGCAAAAAGTGTTTTCTCCCCCTGAGAAGATTTCTCCCCCTATGGAGAAAAAGATTTGAAAGCTTGCTCTGTAGAGACAATGAAAACAAACAACCATAAAGTGCTATTACATCCTTCTCCCCCTTTGACATTATCAAAAAGAAGGGAAAGATGCAACAAGAAAGTATACCAGAAAGAAATGTATAGGAACATGAATGAAAAACACAAAACTTTCAAAATTATCGAACAAAGTTTTAAAAACACAATACATAAAATGAACAAAATAAAACAAGACAAAATCCATAATGATACTTATAATAAGAATTTAATAACATTGATCAAGAAAATTTTAGAAAGGTCCTTGATAAGGAAATTGTTGTTGAAGAGGTGGTTCGGTGTATTGAGGAGGCGGAGGTGCAGGATTGGTTGGGTCGTATGGAGGGATATGAAGATGTGAATAAAGATATGAAAATTGTTGGTTCACATCATTCTGAAAAGCATCTATTCGAGATGAGGTAGAGTCATTTATCTCAGTCCATCGAGCATTGATGTTAGAATTGAGAGAAGCAAACTTTTGCGTCATGAAATCCATAACATCTTGATTTGTTGGACCAGAAGAAGCAGCAGGAGGAGGAACTTCATGGTCTTCTTCATCTGCATTATTACCTTCATCGCCGACAACATCTTCTCCAATGTAAGTGATGGTTTTTGCTTCAGCATTGAAATGAACACCCATCCTTGAATCAACATTTTTGATGGAGATCCTAGTGGTGATTGGATCCATTTCAATCCGCTCAAATCCAGTGAAATCTATATCAAAAGCTGCCATAATCCTTGTAATGAAATATGCATATGGTAGAAAGGTGGCCCTTGCGGCAACTTTTAGCATATGCACCACAATCAGTTTTGCCCAATTAACCGGGATTCCATTTTTCCTTGCATAGATGATTTGCAATTCTAGGTCGGTCACTGTACAATGATTCCCTGCTCTAGGAAACAGAATATACACCAGAAAATAGTGAAACAACCTATCATCAATATGGAAATTTCCAGCACTCCATGTGTCCCTAGCTGGAGTAACCCCGCCAAGACTTCGAATCCGCTTGGCACGGTATTCAGATTCTGATAACCTTCCAATGCTATAGAAAAATTCTCGCTTCTGATAGTTTTCCCAAGCAGCATCTTCTGGATCATAGAGGGTACTTCCAGAATATGGAATATTCAAGATTCTGCCAATAGTTTTGGAATACAGAGGGATTCTTTTTCCAAGGACATATGTATAACATTTGTTGTTGTCATAGCACATATTGCTGTAGAAAATTCTAACCAGATCCGGGTAATAGAAACCATGTGAAGATATTAATGGTTCTAAACCATAAGCAATGAAATCTCTTTGAAACGAGAAGCATTCATCTGGAAAAGTAGATAACATACCAAACTTTGGAGTAGAGATGATTTTCTTTTGAAAATGCTTGAGAAATCTGTCCCGCTGTGGATCCGAGAGGTACTCGAGCACAGAGTTTTCAGATGTTGACGAAGCTTGCTTCTTTCCTTTTTCTGAGGCAGAGGCTTTTCTCTTGGGAGCCATGGATCTTGTTAGGGTTTTGAAAAGAGAGATATAGAGTTCTTTGTGTTGTTATGTGAGAGAGTGTGTTGGTGTTATGAGATAGTTTTGGTGAGTTTAAATAATATAGAGAGTAAGTGAGGTCTTTATGAGGTTTTAATTTGGTGATTTGGTCAAGGTTTCATTGATTGGGCAATAATAAGATGGGAGGTTGAGAGACAATGAATGTTTGACCAATATATTAAAAGCTCATACAAGTATCACATGTTAAACAATAAATTTCATAGAGAGAATACACAGAAAATGCTTCAGATTCTGTGGTAAATCGATTTGCCCCTTGGTTAAATCGATTTACACAGAACATTTTCATAAAAAATAATTTTCGTTCAGTGGTAAATCGATTTACATATTGTGTAAATCGATTTACACAAAAGATTTTATAAAAAATGATTTGCTTCAGTAGTAAATCGATTGACATATGGTGTAAATCGATTTACTTAAAGAAAAAATTTAAAACATCATTATTTTTAACATTTGAAACAATGTCTAACCACATATATATGTACATTAAGGTATAGTTAAGGATTGAGTGCACCTTAAATATCTTGTTCATCGAGGATTCCAAGTTCACGACGAATTTTGAAAAATGCATCCTTTGGATTTAGCCGAGTAGATACTCCTTTGCTAATATCTCCAATTATATTGTCAATTGGATGATCACGATGAGTTCTCCATTCTTGAGGAAGATCATCATCATTTTCATTTTGATGTGAAAGTTCATGTGTTTGTTCCGGATTGACCATTTTGCCATTTCCGCAGGAAATCTCATGAGATAGATCTATAGAATCATCATCATCACAAATAACAACTTCCTCCTTGGAGGTGTTAGATTCATCAAAAGAAACATGCATTGATTCTTCTATAGTTAAAGTTCTTTTATTGTAAATTCTAAAAGCTTTGCTAGAAAGGGAGTAACCAAGAAAGATACCTTCATCCGATTTTTCATCGAACTTACCGAGATTGTCTTTGTCGTTGTTAAGGACAAAACATTTGCACCCGAAAATATGAAAGTGAGAGATATTTGGTTTTCTTCCTTTGTAAATCTCATATGGAGTTTTCTTTAGTATAGGTCTTATGATCACGCGATTGCTTACATAACATGCCGTGCTTACCGCATCCGCCCAAAAATATTTAGGCAAACTTGAGTCACTTAGCATGGTTCTAGCAAGTTCCACCAAAGACCTATTTTTCCTTTCAACTACTCCATTTTGTTGTGGAGTTCTTGGTGCTGAAAAATTGTGAAAGATCCCATTTTCTTCACAAAATTCTTCAAATAGACTGTTTTGGAACTCTCCACCGTGATCACTTCGGATTGATGTTATCTTTGATGACTTCTCATTTTGAACTTGTTTTGCATATCTCTTGAATGCCTTGAATGCTTCATTCTTGTGTACTAAAAACAAAGTCCAAGTGAAACGGGAAAAATCATCTACAATAACTAATGCATAAATGTTACCTCCGAAGCTTCTTGTTCTAGATGGACCAAAAAGATCCATGTGCAACAATTGAAGTGGTCTTGTTGTTGAAACCACATTCTTTGGTTTGAAAGTTGATTTGGTCTGTTTGCCCTTTTGGCATGCACTACATAATTTGTCTTTGATGAACTTCATCTTTGGTAGACCAATAACTAAGTCATGCTTAACCAATTTGTTCAAGTGCTCCATGTGAATGTGAGCAATCCTCTTATGCCATAACCAAGCGTCATTGTTGTTTACCATAAGACATTGTACCTTCATAGACAAATCATCTAGAGTAATCACAAAAATATTGTTAGATCTTATACCTTTGAGTTTTACCTCATTGGTTGCCTCATCCATAATAAGGCATTCTTCTTTGTTGAATTTGATCTTGAACCCTCTATCGCAAAGTTGACTTATGCTAAGAAGGTTGTGCTTTAATCCTTCAACATAGAGAACATCCTCAATTTGAATGGATGGAGGTGTGCCAACTATTCCAACGCCAAGAATCTTTCCTTTGGTGTTGTCTCCATAGGTGACATACCCTTTGGCTTTATGTACTAGATATGAAAATTGGTGTACATCTCCTGTCATATGCTTTGAACATCCACTGTCAAGATACCAAACATTTGATGTGGATTTCAAGCATACCTACAAAAACAAATTATTTCTTGTTAGGTACCCAAGTTGCCTTGGGTCCTTCATAGTTAGTTCCCTTTTTCACCCATGCATAATGTCCACTAGCCATACTGAAATTTCTAATATAGCATGCATTTGGTGTGTGACCAATAATACCACAGTAAAAACAGTTTGGAACAAATTTACTCTTGTATCTAGGAATTTGTTTTCTTTTAGATACATTAGCCTTTTTCTTTTGATGATTATGAACAACTTGCTTCTTTTCTACTTTCTTGGGATTGGAACTATTACTAGCCTTTACAAAAACAGTGGGATTGTTACTTGGTCTCTTAGAATTCACATAACCAAGACCTCTTTTATCATTAGGATAACGTTGTTGGCTTAGTAATCCTTCCAATCCTATTTGTCCTTTTTCATATCGTTCAATGACTCTTTTCAATTGAACAATTTGAAAGACATTTGATTCACACTTGGAGCATGCAAAGGTTTCCTTTTCTTTAATAAAATTCTGTTTTTGAAGATCAAAATCTTTAGTCATGGTGTCAATTTTTTCTAGACAAATTAGAAGTTCTTTTTCTTGTTTTGACACCTTTTTGTATAAACTTTTGCATTCTTTCAAGAGTTCATCAATTGCACCTTGAACATCATCATCAAAAAGATTAAATTCATTACTAACCTCTTCTTCATTGTCGGAGTGATGCGATGCCATTAAGGCTAAGTTTGCACATTCGTCGCTTTCCGATTCCGATGAACTGCTCATATCATTATCTTCCCATGCTATGTAGGCTTTCTTTTGTTTTGAGTCCTTTCCTTTGAATCCATTTTTCTTTGGGAGATTTGGACAGTTTGGCTTGATGTGTCCTTGCTTTCCACATTCATAACATGAGACATCTTGAGTTGATGTGGAGGCTTCTCTTTTCTTGAAGTGCTTTCTCTTATGTGCATGAGATCCGCCTTTGTCATTTCTGCCAAAAAACTTCCCAAGTCTTTTCACTAGAAGCATGAAATTTTCATCTTCTTCCGGATTGTCTTCTTTTACCACTTCTTTTGAATCAATTTTTAAGGCAATGTTTTTGGACTTCTTTTCTAGATTCTCATGTTTTTCAAGTCTACCGAGTTCCGTTTCGTATTCTTGAAGTTTGCCAAATAATGTAGCGGAAGTCATTGCGGAGAGACTCTTCTTTTCCGAGATTACCGTTACCTTTGGTTGCCATTCCCTAGTCAATGATCTAAGGATTTTCAAGTTGAGTTCATCATTTGACAGGGTTTTACCAAGAGCAATTAAGTGATTTGTCAAATGCACAAATCTCTTTTGTAAGTCAAGAATGGATTCTCCGGGCTGCATTCGAAATAGTTCATATTCTTGACTCAAGGTATTTAGCCTTGATCTTTTTACTTCAGCCGTTCCTTCATGAGTTTGAACCAAGGTATCCCAAATTTCCTTTGCTGTTTTGCAGTTTGAGACACGAAAAAATTCGTCCATACTGAGTGCACCTTGAAGAAGGTTTATTGCCTTTTTGTCATAGAGAACTTTCTTTTTATCATCGTCGTCCCATGCAGTTTTGGGCTTTGCAGACCCAACGCCATTGATTACCGTTATCGGGATAAATGGACCATTTTCAACAGCATCCCATACTTCCTCTCCTTGTGCTTCTAAATGCGCCTTCATGCGTATTTTCCAAAAGTCAAAATATTCACCACAAAATAGAGGAGGCTTGTTGTTACTACCACCATCTCTGAAAACTGGTTGATGATTTGCGGAAGCCATTCTGGATCTCTAGGAGCAGGTTACCTATAACCTGCTCTGATACCAATTGTAAGATTAAGATTGCGCCTAAGAGGGGGGGTGAATTAGGTGGTGGTCGATTTTTGACTTATTTTATACTTTCTGGTTTTGATTTAGTGCTTTGAAAACTGTAAAGTGCAGAAAGTAAAGAGACACGGAGAATTATCCTGGTTCCTTCCACACCCCGGAAGTACGTCCAGTCCCCTTGCAAACACGCAAGAGATTTTACTATATTGTTAGAACTTTTACAAGACTCTTCCTAGTCTTATCCACTAAAGAACCTAACAAATAACCAAGAACACCCTCTTGGATTTCCAATAAGTCTAATGAGAACAATCCTCTCAAAAGATACCTCTTGTTTCCAATAATGGACAACAAGGAACAAAAATAATCTAATACTTAATTCCAACAATCCTGGAAATAAGTTACACTTTGTATGTTTTTATGAAGTATGATTTCTTGAAAGATGTTGATCACATAGAGTGACTTCTTTGAAGTTTCTTCTTTCTTCTCTTGTAAGCAATTCAAACTGTAACACAATGGTTAGATAATGCTCAAAGATTTCTGTTCTTTATATGTGTGAAAGTGCAGAAAATCTTTGTTCTTAAAAGTTAAGAAATATGAAGTTTGAATATTTTACAAAGTTCAGATTTTATTGCAAGAGAAGAGTTGTTTATGATTTGAAATATTTTGTAATATATAGTAATCAAGATACCTTTCCAAAAGGACACTTTTCTGTTTGAAAAACTTGACAAGATGCAATGTTTGATCATGCAACTATTGGAGAAAAGGTATGAAGGATATCTTGAACCCAGTTCAGATTTTTCAAAAATTTCAATGTGCAAATCGATTAACATAACATGCAAATCGATTGCACGTGTTTGTAACATTCAGAATTTTCAAAAAATTTGAAGTGTAAATCGATTAGCATGTAGTGTCAATCGATTTACAAGTGTTAAAAAATCAGTTTGTTCTGTTATCAATCGATTTACACAACCTGTAAATCGATTGCTGGCAGGAGCAAACAGTTTTTTGAAAAAACATGTGTAAATCGATTTACACAATATGTTAATCGATTTACAGCAGAGAAAAACCTTAAAAATTGTTTTGAAATATAATTGAAGTGATGTGGCAAGTGTGTATATCATTTTTGAGCATTTCTAATCAATGTAGTTTAATTGAGACTTGATATACTTGATTGTTTGCCAAGTTCCTTGAAGCTTTGAGTAAATGATGCTTTAAGTTAATTTCCACTTCTTTTCCTTCTTGCCATAGAGCTTGTTTGTCTTTCATCAAACTAGCTTGTTTGTCTTTCATCAAAACTAAAGTTGAGTTAAGGCTTGAGATTACAGTCACGTGATACTACGCTCGGACGAGTTTTTCTTGAGAATATTACTAATTACCGAGTTAATCAGAAAGTTGGTAATATCCGAAGGAAGGATGTAGACTCTTGGAACCTCTAGAACCTTATTCTGCAGGTGATAGTTTTTAGACCATACCTTATGGGTATTACCTTCGACCTCATGCTCGTGATATTGAACCTATAAACCCTATGTTTGTGTCTTGTGTGTGATTGTTGCATCATGCATCCATGCACCAATAAGCATCTTTTGAAGAAGTTTTATTTAAAGGGACTTAAAAGTTGACCATTTGTGAATATCTCAGGTACTTTTTGACTATGGATTCTGGAAAAATAAAGACGGGAAAGTACAGTTTCAAAGATCCCAAGATAGATGAGTTGATGAGTCTGATTCCCGAGATTGAGTGTTCTGTAGATTTTCGGAGGAAGTATGGGTCCATCATTTCTCTCATGAAGCTTAGGATGAATGAGGGTATTCTCTCGACCTTGGTCCAGTTCTATGATCCGATGTATCATTGCTTTACTTTCCATGACTATTAGTTGATGCCTACACTAGAGAGGTATTCTTATCTGTTAGGTTTGCCTGTTACTGATCGTGTTCCTTTTACTGGTTTGGAGGGTGAGCCAAAATCACATGAGATTGCTGCTTTGATCCATTTAGGGAAGTCTTAGGTTAAAGCCCACGTGACTACTAAAGGAGGGATTAGAGGATTACCAGCTCATTTATTATTCGAGAAATCTCGTTACTTTGCCAGGATGAAGAGCACAATCTCTTTTGAGGCCATCTTTGATCTACTTGCTTATGGGTTGTTCTTGTTTCCTAATGTGGACAAATTTGTTGACATTAATGCTATCAGGATCTTCATGATTGGAAACCCAGTTCCTACATTATTGGGCGATGCTTATTACTCTATTCATCTTCGGGATTCTTATCATGGGGGTATGATCATATGTTGCACGCATCTATTGTACTGATGGTTTACTTCTCATTTTCCTCAGTCTGATGCTTTCTTGGTTGTCAGGAAGGGACCCTGTTGGGCTCCTAAGATTATGGCACTTACTCACTCAGATATTGTTTGGTATTATCAGGCTTACCATAATGTAGAGACTGTCGACAATTGTGGTAGTTTCCCCAATGTACCTTTTCTTGGTACAAAGGGAGGAATTAACTATAACCCTGTTCTTGCATGACGGCAACTTGGTTACCCGATGAGGGATAAACCAAATAGTATTCATTTGAGTAGTTTATTACTAAAAGAGGGAGAAGATCATAAGGAATCTAGGGAGAAAATTGTGAATGCCTGACGTCACATTCACAGGAAGAGTAGGAAAGACTTGAGAGCTAGAGGGGTTGTTTCTTTGGAGCCTTATCTTTAGTGGGTCCAAGCAAGAGCTATTCAGTTGAAGATGTCGTATTCTCAGAAAGCACCTATGCCTAATTTTTTTGTGAAGACCACTCCTCCCTTATTGGATGATGTGGAAGAGCTACAACTTGCTTTAGTCAGGATGCAACAGGAAAAGGAAGCTTGGAAGAATAAGTGTCAAACTCTAGAGATTTCCTACATAGCAGACTTGAAGGAGAAAGATGACTTGATTGAGATTCTTGAGAGTCAGGCTATAGAGACCATGGAGAGGAAAGGGGATTTATTTTCCCCTAAGCCTTAGTCAGATGCTAGTTGCTCACTTCCTGATTCAGGTGATTGGAAGGAGGTTTCAACCAGATATGCGGAAGAAAACCAGAGGTTGAAGGCTCAGATTGCCAGACTTACAGGAAAGCGTCAGCGTATAGAGTGATCTCCATCAGCTTTACTGCTTAGGGTTTTAGACTTTATTTTTATCTTGTACTTTGGATTGTTGAAACTTGTAATCCATTTTGAAGTTATTATAATAAATTTTTTTAGTATTTCAAATGTGTTATTACTTTGATATTTGCAAATTGTCTATAAAATCTTTAAGTCCCTTGAAATATTAATAATAAAATAAATCATGTGCATTGCAAATCATGCATCATATTGTACATATTTCTTGCATTTTTTGTGCATATCCAGGTGTCTTACTAAGCTTCTTTACTTTGTTTAGCAAGTTGTCTCACCACTATAATACTCGAGCTAATTTCAGAAGAAAGATGGACAACTTAGAACAAGAGAATCGTGAACTGCGCGAGGAAGTTTCCGCTCTGAAGGTCGGTATGGCCAATATCATTGCTCTAATAGAATCTTTGGTGGCTTCTCAGAATCAACCACTGATTGCTCAACTTCAATAAACAATGGTTACTACTAAAGCTTCGACTGTTCCTGTGTCTGCTACTCCAACTGTTGTTCAGAATCGTATGCCTCCAGGATATCCTTGGGGATGCCAGAGAATTTTATACCTAAAGTTTTTAATCTTGGTCCTCAAGTTACTCCAGTTGTTCAGACCACTGTTACTCTTGCACCTGCTATGGTGCATGTTACTCCTGTTGCACCTCCTTCAGTGAATATTGTGCCTTTTGTTAATGACGAAGCTTATCGTCATTTTCCTCCACCGAGTGAAGGCTTGGGCCTCTATGATCTAATGGATGATTTTCAGGACCAGTTTGACAAGATGCAGAGGGAGATGAAGGCCCTCAGAGGAAAGGAATTGTTCGGGCAGAATGTGAATGATTTGTGCTTGGTCCCAAATGTCAAGATACCTGCAAAGTTTAAAGTTCCGAAATTTGAGAAATACAAGGGAAATACTTATCCTCGTGCTCATCTTGTGATGTATGTAAGAAGAATGTCTACCTACACTGATGATCAGCGTCTGTTGATTCACTTTTTTCAGAATAGCTTGACTGGTACTGCGTTGAAGTGGTACATGAGTTTGTACAGTGTCAATATCCATACTTTCAACGAATTGGGAGAAGCATTTATCAGACAATACAAATACAATATGGACATGGCGCATGACCGTGATCAACTTAGGGCCATGGTCTAGAAAGATAGGGAGTCATTCAAAGAATATGCACAGAGATGGCGTAAGGTAGCCCCCCAAGTGATTCCTCCAATGGAAGAAAAGAAGATGACTAAGATTTTTCTGAAGACTCTGGCTGCTTTCTACTATGAGAGGATAGTAGCAAGTGCACCAAGTGACTTTACTGAAATGGTGGGCATGGGAATCCGTTTAGAAGAGGCTGTAAGAGAGGGTCGTCTAACGAAAAGCGAAAGTTCCGGAAGTACGAAGAAGCCACCCTATGGGTTTGCCAAAAAGAAGGAAAGAGATACAAATGCTGTTATGCAGAGAGAAGGGCTAATCCACCTAGAAGAAATTACCAGTGTTACCAATAGGTCGCCTCAGTAACTCTAGTTGTTGGTGTGGCTCCAACCACCGTTGCTTATTAGAGACCATCCCATCAGGGGAATCAAGGGTATAATCAGAGAAGGGAGAATTATGACCCTATTCTTATGAGCTATGCAGAATTACTCCCGACATTAATTCAAAAGAAGTTGGTTCAGATCAGACCACCTCCTGCTATACCATTATCATTGCCTTGGTATTATAAGGCAGACCAAACATGTGCTTTTCATCAGGGAGCACCAGGGCACAATGTTGAGAATTTCTATCCTTTGAGAATCAAAATACAAAAATTGGTGAGGATTGGTATCTTATCCTTTAAAGATGTGGGCCCTAACATGAAAGATAATCCCCTACCAAAGCATGGGGCAGCAAATGTTATGAATATGGTTGCTGGTTGTCCAGGTGATTTCCAGATTTTCGATATTAAATTGGTGAGAAGAGATTTGGTAAAAATGCATGATGACCTCTGTGAGTTTAGTTACTACACACATGACCATGCTGGTTGTGGTATTTGCAACATAGATATACAGGGTTGTGATAAGATAAAGGCTGATTTGCAAGAGATGATGGATGAGGGTCTCATTCATATCATCAGGGATAGGGCAGAGTATGAGGAAGAAGTAAACATGGTTTTTGGATGTCCTGGAGAGTTCAGAATCTTCGATGTGGAATATATGAACGATGACTTGGTGCAGTTACATGCCACCTTCTGCCATATGGAAGGTCAAGAAAGGCACCATTATGGATCTTTCCGAATCTGCTGCAGAGATTCGCGTGGTTGTTCCATTGTAAGAAAAGGTATTCAGTTATTGTTGGACAACGGTACCATCAAGGTTTTAGGAAATAAGGATGATTATATTAATATGGTTGAAGTTTGTTTAGATGAGACGACATCAGATGATGGGTATGCCTCTGCAGTATTGAAATCAGTATTGCAATCCCCAATAGAAGTACAGACCATGAAACATTTGTTTTCCATATAGAAGTCTGTGTGGTATTCCCCGGTGAAACATGGAGGAGGATGTTATATCCCTATATCTGTACTGATTTATTGCTATGATTTGATTATCTTCATATTATGTTCCTTCCCAGTGAAGTTAAGCCGCAAAATGGGAATTTGTTTCCTCAGCTGGTGCGTACTTTCTTATGGATCTTTTCATCTTGGCTGTGATATAGCCGAGTATTTATTGTACCCGAGTTGGTTTTGTCTGGTTATCCCCAGTGTTATATGTCTGTTTTGTCATCATATACATAATAACATTCATACATTCATACATACATCATGCATAGTTTAATTTAGCAAATCATTGCTCATTTGCATTCATTAATATTTTTTTGACATATTACCCTGTGTTGCAGAGTTGTGTTGTCCTCTCTCCAATAGAGTGCTAACCTTAAGCAGAAAGTGTATATTCTTTCAAATTCCCCACTGAGTTATCCCTCGTGGAAGTTTTTTTTCTTTAGACTTCCTGTACAACTCTTTGTCTGGATAATTTGGGTTTCCCTCTTGAGTTTATTTATATAAGGATGTATTTTGGTTGACTGTTTCATTCCAGTTTATTTCTAGTTTGAATCTTTGGTTCCCATCAATATTATTACTTTGGATTTCTGCAAGCTTCAAGCCTTGGTTTGAGAATGTGTATTTATTTTGGAATGAGAAGACTTTTATCTCCTCAGCAGAAATATGTTGGCATTTCCCCCAGGAAGCCATATTTCTTTCCACGGGAAGCCATATTTCTTTCCCCAGGAAGTCATTTTTACAATCCTTCCCATAACAACAAGTAACAGGTCTCTTTATTTGAGCAACTTGTACTTCCCCATAAAAGTTGACGTTACTTTTTTGCTATCTTCTCTATGAGTGGATAGTTTACAGTTCATTATCAAATCACTCCAATGGATGGCAAGTCTTTTCAATATGACAGAGACAGTTTATTGAGAAATCTTTACAAGTGGAAGTCTCTTTATTTGAGACAATTTATATATTACCCTTTCTAGGCAGAATGCCTTGGTTAAAGAAGAAGTTGAGACCCGTTCTAGGTGAAACGCCATGATTTTGGGAAACTTATTATTGTCAATATATTCTTTTTTCTACCTTCAGTGAACGTTGGTGTTATGTTTTCTCTCTCTACCTTCAGCGAATGTTGGTGTCATTTTTTCTACCTTCAGTGGACATTGGTAGTTCAGCTTCAGTGAACGTTGGTGATTATTATTTTATTTCTACCTTCAGTGAACGTTGGTAGTTCACTTCAGTGAACGTTGGTGTTATGTTTTCTCTCTTTACCTTTAGTGAACGTTGGTAGTTTCACCTTCAGTGAATGTTGGTGTAATTTTATCTTTCTACCTTCAGTGAACGTTGGTAGTTTCACCTTCAGTGAACGTCAGTGTTATTCTTTTCTCTTTCTACCTTTAGTGAACATTGGTTGTTCACCGTCAGTGAACGTTGGTGTTATTCTTTTCTCTTTCTACCTTCAATGAATGTTGGTAGTTCATCGTCAATGAATGTCAGCGTTATTCTTTTCTCTTTCTACCTTTAGTGAATGTTGGTAGTTCACCGTCAGTGAACGTCAGTGTTATTCTTTTCTCTTTCTACCTTCAGTGAACGTTGGTAGTTTCACCTTCAGTGAACGTCTGTGTTATTCTTTTCTCTTTCTACCTTCAGTGAAGGTTGGTGATTATTTTTCTCCCTCTACCTTCAGTGAACGTCGGTAGTTTCACCATCAGTGAACATTGGTGTTATATTATTCTCTTTCTACCTTCAGTGAATGTTGGTAGGTCACCTTCGGTGAACGTTGGTGTCATTTTCTCTTTCTACCTTCAGTGGACATTGGTAGTTTCACCTTCAGTGAACGTTAGTGTTATTATTTTCTCTTTCTACCTTCAGTGAATGTTGGTAGTTTCGCCTTCAGTGAAAGTTGGTGTATCCTTTGATATTTTACCATCATCTGCGAGTCAGTATATTTTTGATCAACTACCTTCGACTATTGAGTTGGTAGTCCACAGTTATCTATAGATCACTTTTATCCTTTACTGTCTCTCCTCAATCTTTGAGTCGATGCTTTATCTCCTCTTTGGGCTTTACCTCAATAGAGTCAGGTCTTTTTTCACCAGTGAATTATTTTCCTGGTCGGGTTTCTCTTTTGATCCTTGTTTCTTTTTCTACATCCCCTGTGGTGTCTTGTGTCCTTTTGAATTTGTTCATTTGCATTCATAATCATAAGCATTACATGGCATCTTAGGGCCAAAAATAGGGTTTGTTTTATATTTAAGTATCTTCGATCACGTCGACATGAAGATTTTTAACCTTCGTATCTTCGGATAGAAGACACTTAAATAAGGGTAGATGTTGTACCCCAATTTTTGCCCCTAAGATTCCTCTATCATCTCATACCATCATAATGCAACCAGATCACAAACTAGGGTTTAGGGTTTTTTCTACTGCATCCTGTCTTAGGGTTTGCCTATGGGAATCACCAAGCACCTTGAAGCACTTTTAATTGTATATCTTTGTACTTGTATGCTTTTAACTAACCTTAAAATGTGTATATTTGTCTTGTGGAATATCATATTGTAGGTAATGACACAATTGCCTTCATCTCACCATCTCCTAGCACATAGGATCAAAACTAGGGTTTGGATTTTAATCAAGATATCTTTGTATTTTTGGGAAATAATTGATCCCATACTTCTCTACATGATCATGAGCATCTATAATTGGAAGTTTGATCATCAACTTTGGCTTGAAAAGGTTCAATTGATGAAAGGGGGTAAAATGGTCATTTTGTCAAGAGATAGCTGAAATCAACTGTTGACCAAGTGAACCTTTGGTCAACTATCAATTAAATATCCCTATTATCATATTTCATGGTCAATAGTGGCAAAAATATCAAGAGGAAGTGTGAATTGGAGATAACTTGTCAAGAAAGTTATTTGAAGTTTTGAAAATTTTCTAAGTGTTCATAGGGCTGAATTTTGATTGGCTATAACTTTCTCAATTTTTATTGAAAATGTGCAAACTTTATATGTCCAGAAAGAGGATAAATTTTTTTCTAACTTTGTGTGAGAGGCCACAAGTCCAAAAAATGAATGGAAAAAATTTTATGAAGCTTGGAAGTTTTTGACACTTAGTGAAATTTTGATTAAAAATGCAAAAATATGACTCCTTCATGTCCATTTTTGAATGACCATTTGGACTCAAATCAAAAAGTTGGAAACATGAAAGTTAAATATTGAAGTTTTCTCTTCATTTTTAATTCAAGAATCATCTCAAATGGTTAAGTGTAGAGAAAGATATGGTGATTAGGATTTTGAGCTGAAAAGTGTCATTTTGCCCCGCACAAGGCAAGTCACGCGCGCTAGGCGAGGCATTTCATCAAACATGTTGTGAGCGCTCATTCATAATCACTTTTCTATGTGAAATATTCATTATTTTGGAAAATGTCCAACATTAAAGATCAAGCCCTAAATTTGAGGAACAACTTTTCTTCATGAAGTTTCTTAAAATTCTCCCTACATCTTGAGATAGAATTGTGAGAAGAAGGCAACATGAAAACTGAAATTTTTGCCTAGCAAGGTCTCACGCGGGTGCAGCAAGCCCAGTCAGGCCTGGCATTTCATCAATCAGTTTGTAAGCACGTGTTCATGGCCAAATATCTCATTAATTCAAGCTTCATTTTGAAAAATTTTGAACATGAAAGTTGGACTATGAAATGTCCTCTCCATTTTTGATTCAAACCTTGTCATGTTTAATGCATTCTAGAGGAATATATAAGGAAGAAAAGACATGTGCATGAAATGGTGAAAATGTGCATGGGAACACATGAGAATTTTGTGCAATCAAACCCCAATTGCCAGATCACGCCCCAACCCTGTTTCACTTAACCAAAACACATGATTTTTCACCCTCAAACAACACAAAATGCACAACACCTCACTTCACTCTCATTTCTCTCACTTCTCATTTTCCTCACTCTCTCATTCTTCTCTCTACAAATGGAAATTTGATTCAACAATTGAAGGGGTTGGAAGAAGAAAAATTTGAAGCAAGCTATTACCTCTCTCTCTCTCTCTCTCTCTCTCTCTCTCTCTCTCTCTCTCTCTCTCTCTCTCTCTCTCTCTCTCTCTCTCTCTCTCTCTCTCTCTCTCTCTCTCTCTCTCTCTCTCTCTCTTCCTCACTAAGTCAGCAACACACATTTCTTTCTCTCTCTCTCGAAGCAAGCTTAATCTCCATTGTTGAAATTTTATTCTCTTCAAAGCTACCTCCATTCTTGTTCCAACTCTCATATCTCTTTCATTTCCTCATAATTGGAGCAAAAGAAGCAAGATCCTCTGGATTTCTCATCATTAGATTCGGACAATAGTGAATTTATTTTTCACTTGAAGAGGTAAAATTCAGTTCAAGATTCCTTGTTTGATAGCTTAAATCAATGCTTGAAATCTTGCATACATGTAATTAGCTGGCCAGACAATATGTCTGATGTATTTATTTGGTTTGATTCGAGCTCCATTGATGTTTTGAAGTTTTCTGCAAATCATGCTCAAGTTCATTTTCAGTGACTTTGAGCTTCAATTTCTCTATGATCCTGCCTTGTTTTTGAAATATAAAAGATGTGTGATGTTCTTAGAAGTTTGGTGACCATGTTTTCTTTTTGAATCATCTCAAATGGTTGAGTAATAAGAGAGAAATTGAAGCTGGAAGTTGCCTCGCCGAAGACTGTGCTTAACACGTTTTAGGGATTTGGCACGCTGGTAGGGACGATTACGTGTCCCTGCCTGATGAACATGGATACTTTTTTCTTTTACAGCGCATTTTTTAAAAAGAAGGTGTAATAGCCTTTGAATTATTTATTTATTTATTTTCTTCTCATATTTTCTTTTAATATTTTCTTCACTTGTAAAATAATGGTAAAAATATTTTAAACTCCTTTTTCAATATATTTTCATATTTTTATTTTTATTTCATTTTTTACTCATTTTTCTTGATTAAATAAATTCATGTAAATAATTAGGGTTTTAATATTCTTTTAAATCTTGAATTTTATTTTCCAATTTCTATTAAATAAAAAAAATCCATAAAAAATATTTTTGGACTCCTCTATGAATTTATTACTTGAAAATATGTTTTGTCCTATTTTATAAAACTTTTGGATCACAAGTTAAAATCATTTGGACATATCATCTTTTATTTGTATTATTTTTGTTGAATTGTGTAAATAATTTCCATTTCTTTTCTTCTTTTGAGACAAAATTCAAGAAAAGTATGCTTTCTGAACCTTAGAGTTTTCTTGACATTTAGGGAATTTTACATCAAATTTATTTGAACTTTAGGCCTAATTGATTAATTTTGAACTTAATTTTTTTTAGGGTTTTTGCTTGATCATTCACAATAATTGATTAAAATTTCTAACTTCGCATACCTATAAAATCAGAAATGAAGTTTTTTAGAGTGCTTGTACATGTTGAGGCTATAAAAATCATTTTTCTAGAATTTTACAATGTGATCTCATATTTTTTCACAAATTATTTCCCAAAACCATCTAGTTTAAGGCTTATACTTGCTAGTTTCAAAGTTTGCATTTCTGAAGCAAATTTCCACCTCAATCCATGGACTCCAAATTTTATTTATGACTTTTGTAGAACTTTAGGAAGTTACGGTTTTAATTTCATAATTCTTCAAGTTATTTTCGTATTTTAAAACTAATTTTTGAGTTAGGTTTGCATTTAGGGTTTTACCTTTGACTAATGTCTGTAAATTGAAAACTTTTGTACATGATTCTTGTTTAACTCTTGAAATAGCATATGATACTGACTTGAGGCTTATTTGAAGACAAATTCTTAAACCTCATTGATCCTTGGATGTTGATAGGTTAACAAACCAAATCCACTAAAATGGGCGAATGATGTTTGATGATATTTGAAGCTCTAATCCCTTCCCTCTTCATCTTATCCCCCTTTCTTATTGTATTACATTTTATGGGATAATGATATCTATATCATTTATCCAAACATGAAGTATATAGATTGCTATTGACCGACCTCAAAATAGGTGCGACTTCTACATAAGACCACTTACGATTGCTTAACATAACACTAAATTTTGTCCCGATTTGAGAAAATGATCATTCGTGGCCCAAACTTATGTTTGCAAGCCAAAGTATATTAATTTGAACCCTTTGATCCAATAAAATTGCGATTCATTGTTAGGAGGCTTTGGTTCTACTAATCCTCCAATGGATCTTCATCAATTTTGGTCAACGCGGATCACTTAAACATCATTGATCATTAAATGTTGCCTTGAGGATTCTTAAATGGATGACATACTTGACAAAAAGCAAATGCAACTTGTTGTTGAGAGGCTTTGGTTCTACCAATCCTCTAATAAACTCTAAATGCAAGTTTAAAGATGGTCATCCAACTAACCATTAACTTCTAACAATTGACTTTATTTTATGCTTTTACTTTATATACCATTTACTTTAGCATTTACATTTTATGCTATTTTCATCTTTGCTCACTTGAGCATTTACTTTTATATCATTTTTATTTTTCTCACTTGAGCTTTTCTTTTCTTTTTGAAGACACTTAATAATCAACTTAAACCATAAAAAACATTAATGATACTTGGACTATTTGGTTACTATCCTTGGCATTATGGAGTATTGGACTTCTTGGACTTAGGATTAGAGACCTTGATCATATGTTGGAGACCTTGTGACCTTAATTGATATTTTGTCTGGAGTTCTTGAGGTTTACCTCAAGACATTGGTTTGTTTGTTTGTTTTGTGTACAGGTTATTGTGATTACATACTTTGTTTGTAATCTGGAATTCATCTGTATATAGCCGTTACTCTGCCCAATTTTTGGGAAGACTTAATACACTTGAAGTTTGGTTCTCTAAAGAGGTCTACTATCTTTGTTTGATTGGTTTCAATTCAAAGAATGATAATTCTATCTTGACTCATAATGTCAAGTATTGGCTTCTTGTTGGTTAGATGGTTCTTCTCCCTAGCTTTTACCTTATGCTTTAGGATAGTCTCTTCATCTCCTCCCATCTTCTTTAACTTCAAAAGTATTCTCCCTCCTTTTGAAAACTCTTATTGTTTCTAAACTTGAACCATTTTCATAATAAACTTGGACTTAGGTCCATGCATTTTCAAAACATTTTCATAAATAAACTTCAATCAACTTAATCATATCTTAACATTTTTGTGAGAAGACTAAAAGTCAATCAATCTCATTCAAACTATTTTGCCACTTTGTCTCTTTACTTTAAACATTTTCTCAAAAGGTTAGACTCTTGTCAATCCTTGTAGTGATTCAAACAACTATACTTATACAATATGTAGTGGAGAGAGATATTTTCCACTTGGGTGTTGAGTGAGGCATTGTTGATTTTAAAATCCAAGCCATATACTCCACTTTGAGATTATGCAAATTTTCCTTTCTCATAATTGTGGGTAGTAAGTATGTTTTCCACACGGACAATGACGATGATGTCTTATCTCATAAAATTAACCAACACACTTGTGTTTTAAATTTTTTAAAGGTGAACTACGTGTACTCTGATCCCCTATTGCACGAGAGGTGGTACGCAAGCACTAAAGGTTCACAACCGCGACGGGTGCAAAAATCATAAAAAACATTTCTTTTCTCACCTCCATTATATATTTTTATACAACATTTTGTAGCCAAAATATACAGATTTTTACAAAGAGGTTCATACAGAGTACCATAAATGTTTAGGGTGCTAATACCTTCCCTTTGCATAACCAACCCCCTTATCTTGAATCTTTCCCCCTCTTTTGGGTTAATCGCTCTTTTCCTATTCCTTTGGAAACAATAAAGCGCGGTGGCGATTTTTATTTTGATTTGTACAAGTCTAGTCAATCCAATAACTTAGTCTTAAACATTTCTACTGATACAATAAGGACTAGCCTCTTGTTAATCTATTAACTTTAGGAGATGCTCCTCGATGCTCCTGTATAGTAAAGGTGTGACCTTTATCTTCTCCTTTGTTGGGCATGTCTATTATACTGACAGGGCAGTTATTGTAGTTGACATTGTTGCTCTTTGTTGTACCCCAAAATTTGCCCTCTCAAGTTTCTCAAGACATTGCAAGAAAAATCTCTAAGTGGCTCAAGATTGCTCAAGAGTTGGACAGTCAAGCTATCTCCTAAGGCAGTGAACCTCAAATTAGGGTTTTGTGTTGCATCAGGATCCTTGAGTCCAAATGACCTCAAGTGCTCTCCAATGTCCTAATATGTTCTCAAGGTCATCCATGTCAAGTTTTAAGCCTTGTAGAGGAAGTTTGCTCAGTCAATTGCTCAAAGGGTCCAAATATCGATTGTGCTAGGGCAAAAGTCAACTGTGACCCAAATACAGTCAAACCTCAAGTTTTTTTGTCAACATTCTCATTTTTAAGGATATTTCATCATTTGATCAAGGTTTGATCATGATTCATCAAGGATTGCTCAAAATTCATCAAGACTCAAAAGTTGTGAAATTAGGGTTTTGTAGGAAAAGTCAACTCAACTTTGACCAAGCATAACTTTCTCATACTTTATGAGAAATGAGCCATCAAAATCTCATTTTGAAGAGGATGAAATTTCCTACAATCCATCTTCATACCCCAAGATTAGAAAATGCACTCACAAGAAGTTATGAATTTGGATATTATAGGTCTTTTTTGAAGGTCAACAAAAACACCTTTTTTGCAAAAGCCTATAACTTGAGCATGGAATATCAAAATAAGATGAGACCAAAGGAGTTGGTTATAGGAAATCTCAAGATTTCTAAAAATTCCAAGAACACTTCCAAAAGGTCAAAATTGAAGAAGTTATGCATTGTTGAAGTTGGGCATTTTTGCAAAATCGCCAAAAGTCAACTATCCCCAAAACTTCAAATTTTGTCAAATGGCCCCATTCCTTTTCACTTGATTTGATCTTGCCACATTGCACACGTGTCCTAGATTCAACCTTGTGTCCATTTATCAATTTTATTATTTTATTTGATTTTTTTATTTTTTTATTTCATTTTTAATCAAATTAAATCAAATAAAATCCAAATATTGATTAAATAAGATCTTTTGCTATTTTCAGGACTTAATCATCATCATGGACAACATCAAACTCGTATCAAGCATTCCATGTGCAAAAAGATTGGATTTTTGACAAATTAGGCAAGCTTTCAATGGTGGATCAAATAAAATCCCATGGCATTGATGTGCAAAGTTTCAAAGCATAATTCTTGACCTAGTGCATTGCATATTACATATAGAAGGCAAAGGCACGAAATTAAGACCTAGAGGCTGCAAGAACACTGAAAACAAAACATGGAAAAAGTGGTAAAAGGTGCAAAACCAAAATCACACTTAGAGGCAAATTCAGAAGCCAAGAACGATCTCAATCGTTTCCTTGACAATCACTGAAGTAGAACCAACCCCTAGCAAGCTCTCATACCCATCAAAACGCGCTGTAAGTGTCCCGTTTCTTGGCCCTGTTTTCAAAATCGTAACTTTCTATTTTGGCATCATTCTGGCAAATCATGGACATATTCATAATCCTCATCAAATTTCCAAGTTTTATGTATAATCCAATTTCATTTATCTGATCTGTAAGGCCAAGTGCCATATCTAGGGTTTCGTGGTTGGTTTTTGGGCGTTTCTTCTGCAGGTAAAATCAGCCCCAATAATGGCCATGGACATGACCGGAAGAGAAGGACGAACTCAACCATGTGCTTGGAATTGATTTTCATGGACTGGAATGAATTTAGAGTTGACCTACGAATTTAGCTGCAGATCTAAATCCGCAGGTAAATTTACAGGGTTTGAAGGTCAGGGACGACAAACGTGTCTCCCTCTGATTGGACCATTCAAACTTTCGCTCACTTTTTTTATTTTCTGGCAATATAACGCGTTTTATCTTATTATTATTTTTGTTTAATATACTAACAAGTAACACACAATGGCCTAGTGGTGAATGCGTGCATCCAAACTCCTTCAGGACATGGGTTCGAATCCCAGGTCCCCCCATATGCTTTGTTATTTTTCCTCTTCAGGTTATCACATGCAAATCAGGCGTTGTAGCACATCATACTCCCTCACTCAATCACTTGCCAGATGGCCCCAGGCCAGATCTGGTGATCCAGGATGATGGTCTATCATGGGACCAAGTCAAAGGACGCACAAGGAATCTCACAAAGTCAACAAGGCCAACACAATTGGGCCATGGAATTTGCTATCCAAACCTCCTTTCAGGCCCACACTTCTAACTCTTTCTATTTCTTTTTTTATTTTAATTGTTTATTTTATTATTTTTATTTAATTATTAACCAATCAAATCTTTTTCTTTAATAAAATTAAAACCACAAAAATATTTTTCTTCATAAAATCAAATTTTAATTTTTTATTAATAAATACTAATTATATTAATTTAGTTTTAATTAGGTTAACTTTAATATATTTTATAAATAATTAAAATTAACTTAGACATAATTAGGTTTTTATTAACTTTGATCAATTTTATTTTCTTTCTTTAAATAACACAAAAACCCAAAAATATTTATTTTTATTAATTAGTTTAATTAATTTAATTTAATAATTAACTTAGGATAGTTTATTTCTTAAAAGTCAAAAATAACCAAAAAAATCTTTTCTTTAATAACAAAGGGTCAAAACCCTAGAACTTGCGCCCGATTTAATTTCCCGCACGCGATCCATTTTATTCAATATTGTATTTGTTCTTGGAATGTAATAGCGTAATAGGAATTTAAATATTTTTATCGCTTTATTTATTTTCCGCATTTAAATTTCAAAGGGTTGCTTTTGGCGATGTAAATACCCGACGCCTTGTAATAGTTAGTTAAATTTCCGTAATTTAATTTCCGCAACTTATAAACTGTTAGATGTTTGATAATAGGGATGCATGACAAGAATGAATGTTTAACCTAAAATCAACTTAGATCACCATTGACATGTACAAAGACAAAATTAACTGAAAACGACACACTCGCACATGCGCACTCTTAGGGTACACCCCACTTGGTTGCCTTTGTACACGATCATTGAGTATAGGTCACTTTAGAGGTCGCCCTCTTGTCCAAAGATCATAGTTGCCTCGAAACGGTTGCCTCGAATATTGTTGCCTCAAAACAAATGATCTAAGACATTAGGGTTACCGCTAAGGCGTCCTAACATTGCTTTGGTGACCGTAAGTCCCTAAAATCGAATTGACCCTTAAAACTCCAACAGAGGTGTTACCTACTCATCAATAGTAGGATAGCATTGTCTAAAGGAAAATTGCATAGAACGATTCCTTTTTCGAGTAGGTAGATGGTTCTTAAGTACTTGATCTTTCCAAAACAAAATAAAATCTTTTCACACTTACACCTTTCAAACAAAAACTTCTTCAAACCCACAAACACAAAGAAAAGCAATTTTGAAAGCACTACGAGCAAGTACCTAAGAGCCCGTGGATAACCACGGATGGAAAGGGTGCTAACACCTTCCCTTTCTATAATCTACCCCCCGAACCCGAGAAATATCTCGAAAAGGAATTTTTCTGTGCTTTTTTCCTTTCCTAGTTGGATAAAATAAAAGTCGGTGGCGACTCTTGCTTACCGCGTCATTTTGCAAAAACAAACGCAAAACGCAAAACGCAAACCAGCATTCCAAAAAGCAGTCAGTTCTTTCCACCGTATCACACAACTGGCGACTCTGCTGGGGACGCTTAATAAGTGGGGTGTACCTTAAGATTAGATCATTGTGTTTTCAATTGTTTGCTTTGTATGATTTATCTTTGTGGGCTTGAATCGGAGTTACTATAGATCCTAACCCGGATCTAGGGGATACCCTTTAGGTAAGTAGCAATAAACTGTCAGGGAACTGTACGACATAGACCGATACGGTTGAAATAGTAGCTACGTTGGTGTGGCACTTTAGTATGTACCGATATCCCTTGTGTTGGAACAAGGAGAATATGGGTCTGCTAAGGGGTCATTAAGCACCAACTGACCTTAGAACCTTTAAATTGACCAACTTGGCCATAGAACAGTAGCAGTATGCTACACTCATTGAGACTAAACTCTCGCGATGATTCCGGCTGCAAGAAAAGGTTGCTAAACTGGAATTATGATTGATTGAGGGTAGTCAGTGATATTGAGATCCTCTAAAACCCGGTTACTATTTTTAGGACAGGTTTAAACCAACTGAACTGAAAGAGGGTAGTACCTAGACTCCTTGCCAGCCTGAAATCTAAGGGCTCTCTGTGTGACTTGTGTGCCTTTATCATGTTTGCTATTTGTGGATACTTGTGGTGTGCTTTCTATCATGACATCATGACATCATAACATTGCATACATCTTGCATTGGACTAACCTATTTCAAAGACAGGAGGGATTCATCTTTGTTCTGTTTTGTAGGTCATGGCACCTATGCGTAGGAACACCATCCGGATCAACTTTGTCCAGGTTCCCACTATGCTTAGAGAATTGGTTGCAAAGATGTCTGATACTACCTCCTTCCTCAGAAGACATGGGCATCTTCTTAGTTTGGTCACCTCCAAATTGGACGAGCAGATGATGAGTGTCCTAGTCCAGTTCTATGATCCACTGTACCATTGCTTTACTTTTCAGGACTACTAGTTGGTCCCCACCTTAGAAGAATTCTCTGATCTGCTTGGTATCTCTATTATGGAGCAGACCCCGTTCACAGGTTGGGAGAAGATCCTTAGGCCAGAAGAGATTGCTGTAGCCCTTCATATGACAAAGGATGAGGTAATGGCTAATTGGGAGACTAGGAGTGGAGCAAAGGGCTTTTTGACTAAGTTCTTGGTTGGTAAGGCTAATTATTTCTGGGATAGTCTAGACTTCAAGGCATTCGAAGATATTCCGGCTCTTCTAATATATGGCTTGGTATTGTTTCCTAACTCAGACTCCTTTGTTGATGTAAATGCGGTAAAAATCTTCATCTATGGTAATCCTGTACCCACTCTCCTGGGTGACATTCTTCATCAGCTCTATGCCCGTACTGATCGGAAGCAGGGAACCTTGATGTGCTGTTCTCCGTTATTGGCGAGGTGGTTTATTTCACACCTCCCTAAATCAGTTCTGAAGAACAAAGAAGGCATGGGCTGGGCTTATAGGGTTATGTCTCTCTCTCACAATGACAACATTTGGACTATTAAGGGTATGGACGAGGTGGCCATTATTGATCGATGTGGGGAATACCCCAATGTTCCACTGATAGGAACCCATGGAGGAATTACTTACAATCCATGCTTGGCCTTACGTCAGTTTGGGCGAGCCAGAAGGGAAGGACCTCATGAGCTGCTAATTCCTAGTATCATCTTTGATTTTCAAGGGGATAGTGACGAGCAACGCCGCAGATTCATAAGAGCTTGGGATAGAGTTCACAGATCTGATCCACGCGAGCTGGGTCCAAAGACTTCTCTTCTGATGAAGCCATATCTGAGATGGGTTCGCATCCGTGCCCAAAAGCTGGGAATGCCGTATGAAGCCGTCTTGCCTATCATTGTTGAAGTTGCTAATGAAGAGGGGGTTCTTCCTACCATCCTCCACCCTTACATGCCTACTGACACTGGGGCATTGAAGAGGTCCTGAATGCAGCTAAGGGAAGAGCGGGATACTTATAGAGAAAAGTATCACGAGCAAGAGCGAAAGATCCAGAAGTTGACTAGGCAGTTGGAGAAGGAGCAGATCATCAATGACTATGTCAGCACTAAAGGCAAACGTCCATGAGAGCGCTGATGTCTTTTGATTACTTCCAGTTTTTATTTACTTTTCAGTATTTCCTTTCTTGTAATGCCTTAAAGGCATCTGTTGAACAATTTGAATTTCAAGTTTATCTAATAAAAGTGTGTTTCATTTCTTGTTTACGAATTTGAATCTCTCGATGTCTTTGAAATCATATCATACGCATTTCATCCCATGCACTTCATAACAGGTACCCTTACAGGTTTTCTCATCTTCTTCGCTGTTTATTTGAGCATCATGTCTTCTGAACCATTGACTGAACAAGCAATCAAGGATCTGCAGGCTCAAAATGCCCAATTCCAAGAGTTGTTCATGAATCTAGCTAAGGGTCAGCAAGATCTGAAGACCCTTATTCTGAAAGAGAAGAAGAAGAAGAAGAAGAGGACAATCCTGTTTAACACAGGTCACAGGTTTGGAAACAGGCTACAAGATGAAGTTGATTTGACCACCTCATCTGGAGGGAAAGATAGTCAGGAAGAAAGGAGGGCTCCTAGCCCTGTGGTTTCAGACAACGAGACGGACTTCGACGAAGACCAGTATCCTCTGGCTGAGGATAGATACAAGCAACTGGAAGACTGGTTGAGTGCGATGGAAGTTCAGAAAGTGCCTGGTCTAGACTTTGGCGATCTGGGTCTGTCATCTAGGGTGGTGATTCCCCACAAATTCAAAGCACCAACCTTTGCTAAATACGACGAAATTTCTTGCCCGAAACTGCACCTCTGGTCGTATGTAAGGAAGATTCAGCCGTACACCGCTGATAAGAACCTATGGATCCACTTCTTTCAAGACAGTCTCTCAGGGACTCAGCTTGAATGGTTTTACCAGTTAGAAGGAGCCAGTATCCGCAATTGGGAAGATTTGGCTGCTGCTTTCTACAGGCAGTACCAATACAATGCCGACCTCGCTCCCACGCGTACCCAACTCCAGGGTATGTCTATGGGAACAGGTTAAGGTTTCAAAGATTATGCTCAGAAGTGGAGGGATCTCGTTGGAAGAGTGCAACCACCCTTGGCTGATAGAGAGCTAGTGGATATGTTTCTGGGGACCTTGTCTGGTCCGTTTTTTAACCATCTGATTGGAAGCTCTTCGTCTGGGTTTACAGAGCTAATTATGACCGGTGAAAGGATTGAGGTTAGTATTAAGTATGGTAAAATACATAAGGGTGCCTCATCAGGCACCAAGAAGAAGCCTTTTAAGAAAGAGTCCAATGCTGTTTACAGTTCGAAAAGTCAGAATAGACCTGAACACCGCCAAGCTGTTAATGCGATGGTCATCTCAAGACCTGCTGGTGCTCCTCAGCGCAACAATCAACAAAAGGCCGAGAGACCTTGAAGGAAATTCACCCATCTCAACATGACTTTGTCTCAAATTCTGCCGCAGTTATTGAAAACCAATCTAGTAACTCCAAGGGAGGCTCCGCAGAATCCCAACACTGCATCGCCTAAGTACAATCCTAATGCCTACTGTGCTTTTCACTCTGATAGCTCGGGACATGATACAAATGATTGTTGGGCTTTGAAGAACAAGGTACAAGACCTGATTGATGCTAAGGAGATCGAGTTCGGAGCACCAGAAAATCCTAAACAAGATGCAGGGGTGAATGCTATCAGGGATGACGATGATGAAGAGTTTGATGTTGACAGTTGGATATACCCAACTGCTGATGGTGGATTAAGCAACTGGACAGCGAAGGATTCTATGCTCGTTTCTGTTATCACCCAGTAATGAGACTTTTGTTTTGAATTTGTAACAGAAAATGTTTTAAACTATACAGCCCGGTGTCTTACCCGGGGCACCGTGGCTTCATTTGTGAGGGCTTTATGTGTGTCATTTACATATATCATTAATAAAAGCATTGGACATTTCTTGCATTTCAAATCTTGCGTTCCTTGTTTTTTCTTTTATTACATATTGCAAAACAACTATTTTACACACACTCACATATACAGGTCTACATCCACTCTGGATCTCACTGGTAACGACTCTGCTATTGCCAGTTATGACTTTGAAAGTCCGATCAACTTAGCCGAAGACGAAGGTGAAGATGATTGCGAAGTGCCTGGTGAACTTGCAAGACTGTTACTTCAGGAAGAAAGGGTTATTCAGCCGCACGAAGAGCCGGTGGAATCAGTGAATCTGGGTACAGAGATAGACAAGAAAGAGGTCAAGATCGGGGAAAATCTGAAGCTTAGTGTGAAGCAGCGGTTGATTCAAATGCTGCGTGACTATGTTGAGATCTTTGCCTGGTCTTATGAAGATATTCCTGGGTTGGATACCGATATTGTGGTTCACCGATTGCCTACCAAGGAAGACTGTCCTCCAGTGAAATAGAAAGTCTGTCGAATGCGCCCAGAGATGTCTGAGAAAATCAAGGCTGAGGTTATGAAACAATTTGATGCCGGTTTTCTAGCAGTTACTTCTTACCCGCAGTGGGTTGCCAATGTGGTTCCTGTGCCGAAGAAGGATGATAAGGTTCGAATGTGTGTTGACTATAGGGATATGAACAGGGCAAGTCCCAAGGATGATTTCCCTCTGCCTCATATCGACGTTCTGGTTGACAACACCGCTCAACATAAGGTATTCTCCTTTATGGATGGTTTCTCCGGTTATAATCAAATTAAAATGGATCCCGAAGACATGGAGAAGACAACTTTTGTTACTCAATGGGGTACCTTTTGCTACAAGGTCATGTCTTTTGGATTGAAAAATGCTGGGGCAACGTATCAGCGTGCCATGGTTGCTTTGTTTCATGACATGATCCATCACGAGATTGAGGTATACGTCGACGATATGATTGCAAGGTCCCAGACTGAGGAAGAACACCTTGACCATCTGCAGAATTTATTTGACAGGTTGAAGTTGTACAAGCTGAGGTTAAACCCGAACAAGTGCACCTTCGGGGTGAGATCTGGTAAGCTGCTGGGTTTCGTTGTAAGCGATAAAGGTATTCAGGTGGATCCTGCAAAAGTAAAGGCTATACAGGAAATGCCAGCTCCCCGAACAGAAAAATAAGTCAGAGGTTTTCTAGGACGCTTGAACTATATTGCCCGATTCTTATCGCACCTGACTGCTACTTGTGAACCAATCTTCAAGTTATTGAAGAAAGATCAAGTGGTACAATGGAATGATGAATGTCAGGCCGCTTTCGAAAGGATCAAAGAGTATCTCCAAGAGCCACCCATTCTGATGCCTCCAGTTGAAGGGAGACCCTCAATCCTATACTTGACAATACTCGACAACTCAATGGGGTGTGTGCTGGGTCAGCATGACGAGTCTGGCCAAAAAGAGTATGCTATTTACTACCTTAGCAAAAAGTTTACCGACTGCGAGACCTGATACTCGTTGCTCGAGAAAACTTGTTGTGCTTTGGCATGGGCTGCTCGCCGGCTGAGACAGTATATGCTGACTCACACTACTCTATTGATATCAAAGATGGATCCAATCAAGTATATCTTCGAAAAGCCTGCTTTGTCCGGAAGAATAGCAAGATGGAAAATAATCTTGACTGAGTATAACATCCAGTACACAACCCAAAAGGCAATTAAGGGAAGTGTGTTGGCCGATCATTTGGCACATCAGGCAGTGGATGATTACCAGTCTATGAACTTTGAATTCCCAGACGAGAATATCATGATAATAACTGACTGTGAGACACCGGGACCGGATGAAGGACCTGAGGAAGGATCCCGATGGTCTATGTACTTTGATGGAGCTTAGAACGCTTTGGGCAATGGCATTGGCACCGTAATCATATCTCCTAGAGGCTCTCATACTCCATTTACCGCCCGACTATGTTTCAACTACACCAACAATATGGTGGAGTATGAAGCATGCATCATGGGTCTTCGAGCAACAATTGACCTAAGGATTAAGTTTCTAAGTGTTTTAGGAGATTCCGCTCTTGTGATCAGTCAAATCAAAAGCGAGTGGGATACGAAACACCCAAATCTTATTCCTTATAAGAAGTATGTGTTAACATTGGTCCCGCACTTCGAGGAGATAACTTGTGAACACTTCCCTAGAGAGGAGAATCAGTTGGCGGACGCGCTAGCTACAATGTATTCTATGTTCAAAGTCAATTGGGACAACGAGGCTCCCCGGATTATCATTGAAAGATTGGACGAACCTACACATTGCTTTGACATTGAGACTGAAGAGGTAGCAGATAAACCTTGGTTTCATGAGGTGAAGAGATACCTTGAGGCTCAGGAATACCCTGAGGGTGCATATGTTAATGATAAGAAGTTTCTGAGGAGGTTCGCATCAAAGTTATTCATCAGCAATGGTATTCTTTACAAGCGTAACCATGATTCAACCTTACTGCGATGTGTGGATAAGAACGAGGCAGAAAGGATCATGGCAGATTTACATGAAGGTACTTTCGGAACTCATTCCAATGGACATACCATGACAAAGAAAATCCTTCGGGAAGGATATTATTGGTCCACTATGGAAGCTGACTGTTATCAACATTCTCGAACATGTCACCAGTGCCAGGTCTATGCTGATAAGGTACACATACCTCCAGTTCCTCTGAACGTCTTGACAGCACCTTGGCCTTTTGCAATGTGGGGCATTGACATGATCGGCGAGATCAGACCTACAGCATCCAACGGGCATCGTTTCATCCTGGTAGCAATCAATTACTATACAAAGTGGGTTGAAGCGGCTTCCTTTGCTACCGTAACCAAGAACGTCGTGGCACGGTTCATTCGGCATAACCTGATCTATCGATACGGTGTACCAGAGAGGATCATTACGGACAATGGCACGAATCTCAACAACAAGATGATCACTGAGCTCTACAAGAAGTTTAAGATACAGCATCACAACTCTTCTCCCTATCGGCCAAAGATGAATGGGGCTGTTGAAGCGGCTAATAAGAACATTAAGAAGATCGTGCAGAAGATGACTGTGACATACAAAGACTGGCACGAGATGTTATCATTTGCTCTCCATGGGTACCGTACCTCAGCACGGACGTCAACAGGGGCAACACCCTATTCCTTGGTTTATGGCATGGAGGCAGTCTTGCCCATTGAAGTTTAGATACCCTCTCTTCGGATTATGAAGGATGCAGGTTTGAGCGAAGATGACTGGATTCAGACCTGGCTTGATCAACTGAATTTAATTGACGAAAAAAGACTTACTTCTATTTGTCATGGTCAGACGTATCAAAAACGGATGATCAAGGCATTCAACAAGAAAGTCAGACGACAAGAGTATCAAGTTGGGGACCTGGTTATCAAGCGCATTATCTTACCTCAAGGTGATCCCAGGGGAAAATGGACCCCTACTTACGAAGGGCCATTTGTGGTTAAGAACATTTTCTCAGGAGGAGCTATGATTCTAACCACCATGGATGGTGACGACCTTCCTCACCCCGTCAATGTAGACATAGTGACAAAATACTACGCATAATCAATGACCTGCTAGGTTGACTGGCCTAGGCAAAATTAAGGGCTTCCCGGCGAACCAAAAGGGTTCGGGCAAAAATAAGGGATGAAAATGAAAAATCTGTACACCCGGCAAGTCGAAAACCTGAAAAGGCGGCTTGGGCAAAAAAGGGTATCCCGGTGGACTGAAAACCCGAAAGGGCGGTCCAAGCAAAAATTAGGGATCAAAGCGTAACACTATGTCTCATTGGATCACCTTGCATCTAGACTTCGGTATCAACTATCAAGCTCAGACGGCACTAATCAATCTGATTCATCTTCAACCAAGTAGCAAAGTGATGAGATGCTCGAAGATATAAGGGCAATAGTAGAGTGGGAGCCCAGTGGGATTATTCACATAACTGTTTTGTTTCTTTTTCACAAATTGTGTAAATTCTATTTGTTTGGCGGTGTTCTCTTACTAGGACATCAACCTCTTGTACAAAAACGCATATTTACAGGCCAAACTTCAAAATCAATACAATTCATTTTCAAAGAAATTTCAAACTGTTTTTTTCTTTATCTGTTTTGATTTGTAAAGAACGTCCAATGTTCAGTTTTGATATATACATTTGACATTAATTGCTGCTCATGAATATTTACATGCGAAACAAAAGACGATTACGGGTAATATCAGAAACAAGGGAAAATGAGAATTGTCCAAGCTGTATAGTTGCTCTGTCCACCAGGTACGACGGTAAATTCAACTGAAGAATATGGCTAAGATACTTTCACTCCCCGCAGAGTAAGACAGTAATGTTAACTCTCCCCAGCTGAGACTTACAACTGTAAATAAATCGGTAATATCCTCCCCCAAGCAGAGTTCATTCACCATCTGCACTAAAAAGGCTTGATACCCTCGGCAGTCTTAATATTCCCCAACGAAATATAAGAATGCTCCCCGGCAGGGTACAAGATATCCCCAGTGGAGTTAAAATTTTCCCAGCGCAGTCTGAAAAAACTTCCCCAACGGAGTTGGGAGAATCATCCCCAGTAGACTCTGGAAGTTTATCCCCAGCGGAGTACACAAATAAATCTCCCCAGCCGAGTTCAAAGGATCATTCCCAGCCGAGTTCAAAGGATTATCCCCACAAAAGTCTAACAGGTTATCCCCAGTGAAGTCGCCACTGAGATATCATCCCCAACGAAGTTCTTTCCTTTCACAAACATGAATTCAATCTCCAATAGGATTCAATATCACCAGCAATGATAATTCATCTCGATGGAATTTATCAGTGGAATCTTCAGCGGAACATCTCTTCCCCATAGAGTAATCTCCTCATCAGTTTATTCCCCCAACGGAGTCATCCTCTCCTGTAGGTTTATTCTCTTCGTTCGCCATTCCCAGCGGAAACGAAGAATCCAGCTCTATTCTTTAGCAACTATCCGGGATTTATTTTCCCCAGCTAGAGACATTACATTTCCATACATCATGATACAGGCATATACGCATCATACCACACAATCTCATTTATTTTGAGAGCATCATTGCTTGATATATATCATGCATTTCATACATCATGACATTGCATATGACTAACTCTCTACCTTTTCAGGGAAAGACGAATCGATAAACACCGTTGACTACTTATATGACCTGGTAGTCCCCTCGAAAACTACATCTATTGAGGGCTGTTTCAGCAGATTCCTCAGAAGGATGCTCTCACAAGACTTTCGTCTGGTTCAGTTAAATCGATTCTAATATTTTTTCTGATTCTTATCCAGTCAAAGTTAATCCAAGACCTTCTATGGTTCAGTCAGATCGATGCTAAGATCTCCCTGATTCTTATTCCAGTTGAAGATATTCCAAGACTTTCGTCTGGTTCAGTTAAATTGATTCTAAGATTTTTCTGATTCTTATCCAGTAAAAGTTAATCCAAGACCTTCTCTGGTTCAGTCAGATCGACGCTAAGATCTCCCTGATTCTTATTCTAGTTGAAGATATTCCAAGACTTTCGTCTGGTTCAGTTAAATCGATTCTAAGATTTTTCTGATTCTTATCCAGTCAAAGTTAATCCAAGACCTTCTCTGGTTCAGTCAGATCGACGCTAAGATCTCCCTGATTCTTATTCCAGTTGAAGATATTCCAAGACTTTCGTCTGGTTCAGTTAAATCGATTCTAAGATTTTTCTAATTCTTATCCAGTCAAAGTTAATCCAAGACCTTCTCTGGTTCAGTCAGATCGACGCTAAGATCTCCCTGATTCTTATTCCAGTTGAAGATATTCCAAGACTTTCGTCTGGTTCAGTTAAATCGATTCTAAGATTTTTCTGATTCTTATCCAGTCAAAGTTAATCCAAGACCTTCTCTGGTTCAGTCAGATCGACGCTAAGATCTCCCTGTTCTTATTCCAGTTGAAGATATTCCAAGACTTTCGTCTGGTTCAGTTAAATCAATTCTAAGATTTTTCTGATTCTTATCCAGTCAAAGTTAATCCAAGACCTTCTCTAGTTTAGTCAGTTCGACACTAAGATCTCCCTGATTTTTATTGTAGTTAAAGATATTCCAAGACTTTCATTTGGTTCAGTTAAATCGATTCTAAGATTTTTCTGATTCTTATCCAGTCAAAGTTAATCCAAGACCTTCTCTGGTTCAGTCAGATCGATGCTAAGATCTCCCTGATTCTTATTCCAGTTGAAGATATTCCAAGACTTTCGTCTGGTTCAGTTAAATCGATTCTAAGATTTTTCTGATTCTTATCCAGTCAAAGTTAATCCAAGACCTTCTCTGGTTCAGTCAGATCGATGCTAAGATCTCCCTGATTCTTATTCCAGTTGAAGATATTCCAAGACTTTCGTCTGGTTCAGTTAAATCGATTCTAAGATTTTTCTGATTCTTATCCAGTCAAAGTTAATCCAAGACCTTCTCTGGTTCAGTAAAGTCGACGCTAAGATCTCCCTGATTCTTATTCCAGTTGAAGATATTCCAAGACTTTCGTCTGGTTCAGTTAAATCGATTCTAAGATTTTTCTGATTCTTATCCAGTCAAAGTTAATCCAAGACCTTCTCTGGCTCAGTCAGATCGACGCTAAGATCTCCCTGATTCTTATTCCAGTAGAAGACCTCCTATCAACAATCTCCAAATGGCATCTGTAAGCCCATTCCCGACATCACCAGGGCTGATACCACTTCATGCGAGTGCAAATTTCTGGGCACTCTAGTGTTCAATCATCTTCCACCTTTGGATCACGAAAGGCACGAAAGCCAATCTACATCCTCAGGTTTAAGAAGATTGAAAAGAGGCAGCTATTGTACCCCAAAATTTTCCTTCTCATATTTCTCAAGACATTGCAAGAAAAATCTCCAAGTGGCTCAAGATTGCTCAAGAGTTGGACAGTCGAGCTATCTCCTAAGGCAGTCAACCTCAAATTAGGGTTTTGTGTTGCATTAGGATCCTTGAGTCCAAATGACCTCAAGTTCTCCCCAATGTACTAATATGTTCTCAAGGTCATCCATGTCAAGTTTCAAGCCTTACAGAGGAAGTTTGCTCAGTCAATTGCTCAAAGGGTCCAAAAATCGACTGTGCTAGGGTAAAAGTCAATCGAGACCCAAATACAGTCAAACCTCAAGTTATTTTTATCAAAATTCTCATTTTGAAGTATATTTCATCATTTGATAAAGGGTTGATCATGATTCATCAAGGATTGCTCAAAATTCATCAAGACTCAAAAGTTGCTAAATTAGGGTTTTGTAGGAAAAGTCAACTCAACTTTGACCAAGCATAACTTTCTCATACTTTATGATAAATGACCCATCCAAATGTCATTTTGAAGAGGATGCAATTTCCTACAATCCATATTCATACTCCAAGATCAGAAAATGCACTCACAAGAAGTTATAAATTTGGACATTATAGGTCATTTTTGAAGGTCAACAAAAATACCTTTTTTTCCAAATCCTATAACTTGATCATGGAATATCAAAATAAGATGATACAAAAAGTGTTGGTTATAGGACATATCAAGCTTTCTAAAAAGTCAAAGAACACTTCCAAAAGGTCAAAATTGAAGAAGTTATGCATTGTTGAAGTTGGGCATTTTTGCAAAATCGCCAAAAGTCAACTATCCCCAAAACTTCAAATTTTGTCAAATGGGCCCATTCTTTTTCACTTGATTTGATCTTGCTAGATTGCACACGTGTCTTAGCTTCAGCCTTGTGTCCATTTATCAATTTTATTATTTTATTTGATTTTTTATTGAATTATTTCATTTTTAATCAAATTAAATCAAATAAAATCCAAATATTGATTACATAAGATCTTTTGCTATTTTCAGGACTTAATCATCATCATGGACATCATCAAACTCGTATCAAGCATTCCATGTGCAAAAAGATTGGATTTTTGACAAATTAGACAAGCTTTCAATGGTGGATCAAATCAAATCCCATGGCATTGATGTGCAAAGATTCAAAGCATAATTCTTGACCTAATGCATTGCATATTACATATAGAAGGCAAAGGCACGAAATTGAGACCTAGAGGCTGCAAGAACACTGAAAACAAAACTTGGAAAAAGTGGTAAAAAGTGCAAAACCCAAATCACACTTAGAGGCAAATTCAGAAGCTAAGAACGATCTCAACCGTTTCCTTGACAATCACTGAAGCAGAACCAACCCCTAGAAAGCTCTCATACCCATCAAAAGGCGTTGTAAGTGTCCCGTTTCTTGGCCCTGTTTTCAAAATCGTAACTCTCTATTTTGGCATCATTCTGGCAAATCATGGACATATTCATAATCCTCATCAAATTTCTAAGCTTTCTGTATAATCCAATTTCATTTATCTGATCTGTGAGGCCAAGTGCCATATCTAGGGTTTCGTGGTTGGTTTTTGGGCGTTTCTTCTGCAGGTAAAATCAGCCCCAATAATGGCCATGGACATGACCGGAAGAGAAGGACGAACTCAACCATGTGCTTGGAATTGATTTTCATGGACTGGAATGAATTTTAGAGTTGACCTACGAATTTATCTGCGAATCTAAATCCGCAGGTAAATTTACAGGGTTTGAAGGTCAGGGACGACAAACGTGTCTCCCTCTGATTGGACCATTCAAACTTTCGCGCACTTTTTTTTATTTTCTGGCAATATAACGCATTTTGTCTTATTATTATTTTTGTTTAATATACTAACAAGTAACACACAATGGCCTAGTGGTGAACGCGTGCATCCAAACTCCTTCAGGACCTGGGTTCGAATCCCAGGTCCCCCCATATGCTTTGTTATTTTTCCTCTTCAGGTTATCACATGCAAATCAGCCGTTGTAACACATCATACTCCCTCACTCAATCACTTGCCATATGGCCCCAGGCCAGATCTGGTGATCCAGGATGATGGTCTATCATGGGACCAAGTCAAAGGGCGCACAGGGAATCTCACAAAGTCAACAAGGCCAACACAATTGGGCCATGGAATTTGCTATCCAAACCTCCTTTCAGGCCCACACTTCTAACTCTTTCTATTTCTTTTTTTATTTTAATTGTTTATTTTATTATTTTTATTTAATTATTAACCAATCAAATATTTTTCTTTAATAAATTTAAAACCACAAAAATATTTTTCTTCATAAAATCAAATTTTAATTTTTTATTAATAAATACTAATTATATTAATTTAGTTTTAATTAGGTTAACTTTAATATATTTTATAAATAATTAAAATTAACTTAGACATAATTAGGTTTTTATTAACTTTGATCAATTTTATTTTCTTTCTTTAAATAACACAAAAACCCAAAAATATTTATTTTTATTAATTAGTTTAATTAATTTAATTTAATAATTAACTTAGGATAGTTTATTTCTTAAAAGTCAAAAATAACCAAAAAAATCTTTTCTTTAATAACAAAGGGTCAAAACCCTAGAACTTGCGCCCGATTTAATTTCCCGCATGCGATCCATTTTATTCAATATTGTATTTGTTCCTGGAATGTAATAGCTTAATAGGACTTTAAATATTTTTATCGCTTTATTTATTTTCCGCATTTAAATTTCAAAGGGTTGCTTTTGGCGATGTAAATACCCGACGCCTTGTAATAGTTAGTTAAATTTCCGCAATTTAATTTCCACAACTTATAAACTGTTAGATGTTTGATAATAGGGATGCATGACAAGAATGAATGTTTAACCTAAAATCAACTTAGATCACCATTGACATGTACAAAGACAAAATTAACTGAAAATGACACACTCGCACATGCGCACTCTTAGGGTACACCCCACTTGGTTGCCTTCGTACGCGATCTTTGAGTATAGGTCACTTTAGAGGTCGCCCTCTTGTCCAAAGATCATAGTCGCCTCAAAACGGTTTCCTCGGATATTGTTGCCTCAAAACAAATGATCTAAGACATTAGGGTTACCGCTAAGGCGTCCTAACATTGCTTTGGTGACCGTAAGTCCCTAAAATCGAATTGACCCTTAAAACTCCAACGGCGGTGTTACCTACTCATCAATAGTAGGATAGCATTGTCTAAAGGAAAATCGCATAGAACGATTCCTTTTTCGAGTAGGTAGATGGTTCTTAAGTACTTGCTCTTTCCAAAACAAAACAAAATCTTTTCACACTTACACCTTTCAAACAAAAACTTCTTCAAACCCACAAACACAAAGAAAAGCAATTTTGAAAACACTACGAGCAAGTACCTAAGAGCCCGTGGATAACCACGGATGGAAAGGGTGCTAACACCTTCCCTTTCTATAATCTACCCCCCGAACCCGAGAAATATATCGAAAAGGAAGTTTTCTGTGCTTTTTTTCTTTCCTAGTTGGATAAAATAAAAGTCGGTGGCGACTCTTGCTTACCGCGACATTTTGCAAAAACAAACGCAAAACACAAAACACAAACCAACATTCCAAAAAACAGTCAGTTCTTTCCACCGTATCACACTCTTGATATGGGGGAATCACCCACGACAGTTGCATCTGAGGCGTTGTGTAAGCTTGTTGATGACGTGGTGAAGGGTTGCCTTCTCTCCTTAATAGGATTCGTAGGACCAAGCTCATTTTAATCTTCAATGGTGAATCTCCTATTTCCATAATTTCTTTCTTAAGTTTGTTTGTGAGTATCAAGAAATAAGCTAGCATGGATAATAGTTGGATAAGGAATAAGGTGAAAATGAATATGAGGTTTATGACATGCAAATTATGTACATGGATGAAAATGAATATGTATGCATATGCAAAAGTACTTTTTCGTTTAAATTTTTTTCATGGATATGTAATGTGATATGGGGTTATGATATAAGGACATCCTACATGGGTTTATGGATGTATATGAGGAAAATGCAATACAAATGTAGGATAAATATAAACATAAGAACACCCTATACGGACTTAGGGATTTGTGACTGACATAAGGAAACCCCTACAGGCTAGGGATTATAGTAGGCCAAAGGTAACTCTTGCGGGTTTAGGGTAGTGAATACCCAATACGGGTTTAGGGTAGTGAATACCTTATACCGATTTTGAGATAGATATAGAAATGAGGAAACCCTTATGGATTTAGGGATAACTGATTAGTGCCAAAAATTCGTGTTTTTAGTAGTAGTTTCGTAGCACTTATCAATTCATTTGTATTATATTCTTCGAATAAATCACATGCTTTTTATATAAATATGTATATTTAGTATATAACCAAGTTTTAGGGTAGTTGTGTACCATTTGATAGTTTTCTATTCATTTGGTAGGTATTAATGCATATTTGGAGCATGAGCAATAAAGTGTCAAAGACACGGCTTCAAACGTGCGATTTTGAGAAATTCATAAAAAAATAAGGCTAAAAAAATGATAAAAATAAAAAATTTGATTGATATTTAGTCATTGTTAGATAGGAAATTGAATAATCTTTCCAACGCTTCGAACCGGGCGTAAATCAGAGTTACGGTTCTCAAGTTATGGCAAAGATACAAAGCTGATTTTTTTTCAGAATAACAGCGAGCTCGCTAAGCGCGCTCTGAGGGTGCTAAGCCCGGTATGCAAGTTTTTAAAAGTGTATAAATAAAATTCTAAACAGATTTTTAGGGTTATGATTTGGGGTATTTGTTCTCAAAGTCATCACCTTTATTTTTCTTAGGTTAGAGCTTAGAAAACAATATTTGTGGCTTGTAATCAAATGATTTATGGTCAGGAGCTTGATTGATCGTGTATGATACCGCAGAAGATTGGGTTTTCTCATATTTTCCTTTCTTTGAAACTCTATAGTGTTGGGGTTTGTTTGTAAGTATGCTTTGTTTTGTATGTATATTGATTACTCATGGTGTTGTAAGATTCTTTCTTTACAAATCATTCTTGGTGATTGCTTGCTTTATTTGGATTTGAGTTGCTATAGACATATACTCCTGAGATTCGAATTTAGGATGAACACCTATTGGGTTTTAACTCTAGAGATAGATTAAGGCTTAATAATCATGTGGGTATCGACTCTTAATGCCTCAGTATTGTTTTAGTTGCGTGAGACATCGTCGACGGAGAGTAAAACATTTGTTTTCTCACTTTGCGTTAGACATAACCTATGTGTGAGTGTTACGTGATAATTTTGAAGAGTGATTAAGGTTGAGTGCGACTGAGTAATTAGTTTAAGTATTTAACGGGTATGTGGAATTCAATCCCGAGAGTTTTCTCCTTTTCGAAGAATGAAATTCTTTGATGTTCATAACTTTTAATTCCCGTATTTACCACTTCAAACCCAATTCAAACCAAACTCATTAATGTGAGAAATTTTTGAACGGAAATTTAGTTGCACTAATCCATGTGGAGATGATATGATAAAACTAAAAATACTCACTTTTTCTTTCTGCTTTACCTCTTTAGTAAAATGGCACCGTTGTCGGGGATTGGTGTTTTTATTGTTTTGCATTGCGATAGTTTCTTTATTTTTGAGTTTTGCACATAATGTCTATATTATTCATACATAGTTTCTTGTTTTGTTTTGATACCTTTATACTTGTCAATATATACTTATTTTGTTTTAATGTTTGTTCAAGTGTTTTGTTAGGGCACTTGTTTTGGTTTGCGCGATGAGGCATCACAATGGCATAAAGGGAGGAAGTTACTAGTTAAGCATAGTAAAGGCGTCGAAATTACGACATAAAACAAGCATGTTTTATCGTTTTTTGTTTCGTTATTACTTTTTCATTCTAGCTTAGGTAGTATGGTGAACATTCATTAAACAAGTTGTACTCTGATTGTTCGTAAAATTCTCAAATATTCACTTTACAACTTGTTTAATCCATTTTCACCTGGTCTTTTCGGACCATTTTTGCATTTGAGATATGTAGGTGATAGTGGTGGATTGGAAAGGAGAATCAGATGCGAATGTGATTTTTCTGCATAAACATGTGTGTTGTAACTGGTTTTAAATAAGAGTCGCCACTCTTAATTTTTATCCTAAGGAAGGGAATATAAAGGTTAACCCTAAAAAGTTAGAGGATACCAGGATACCAGGGTTAGAAGCATGATCTTTTAGAAATAGGGTTTTAATGTTTCTTTAGGGAAACTCGCCACAATTTTTATCTTTTGCCTATGTATCTTCTTAGGAGGAATCAGAGTCTCAATTCGTAGTTCGCATGGTTTGTGTTTTTTATGGATTACGAAGATATTTGAATTTCTCGCATACTTAGTCTAGGTGTGTGAATATCAAAGATATTTAGACAAAGCGCGCAGTCGATTTAAATATACTCGTAATCCCTTTTTTGAAAATTTGATTGTTGTTTAATTTGATTATGAAAATTATTTAATGTTGGTTAAATATGTTTTAATGTATTAATTGCAAAAAATATTTTATTAATGCATGCTAAAAAATATTTTAAATGTAAATAAATAAATAGGATATTTGATGAGTTTTTTAGAAAAAAAATAAAATTCAATTTATTATAATAATAGTAAATATAATATTAATATAATTTATAAATGTATAAAAACATAAAATATAAAAATAAAAATAAAGTATAAAAATAAAATAATTAAAAATGCAAGGGGGTGCAAATTTAGTTTAGGACTAAAACTAGGAGGTGTTAATAACATGGGCCTTGAATTCAGATATTAAATTTAGGCCCAAAAGGCAGGTTGTGCGCGTCAGAATTAAGCAGCAAAATAGGGGGGAGGGGGTGTAGGGAGTCAGGGCCCTAGTCCAGATTTTGGACTAGGCCCATTAGGCTAAGGGGATGCATTTTTTTACGTAATAGCAAAAATAAAAGAAGGCGGGGGTATGTTTGGTAATGGGCCAGGCCCAACATAGGGTTTGAGTCCATTTGGACGTGCATGGTTACACACATGAGGTTATCATGGGCATGCATATTCTGGGATGTATGATTGAGATTAGATGGTCGTGATGGAAGGAATATGGTAACTATTGTGGGCGACGCGCATCTGATTATTAGACATAATATAATTTTATTTTACAAAAATATCAATTCATTTTGTTATTATCAACTCTCTCTCTGTCTCATTTCCATTCTCTTTCTTCTAACCTCTTCACTCTTCTCACAACCGAAAAGAAAACCTAACCCTCCTAATTCGTGGCAGCGATTTCCGCTTTGTCCCTTCTCCAACAGAAACCCAACCAAACAATAAACCCTAACACAAAAAGCCAAGTTTTACAGTTATTACCTCCAAATAACGAGCTCTTTCTTATTATGATTCCTAGATCCACTCTCTGATTTCCTTTCTTTTTCCTTGTTTTTATAGATGACGGTCGGTAGATGGCAAGGATGGCGACGACTGGTGGTGATGAGGAAGAAGGTGGCGGCAAAGAATTCTATGGTTTTCAGATGTTGAAACCGTAGATTGAGGCAAGCGACCCGGCGACGATGAAGATGAAGCGATGGAGAAGGAACTCGAGTCTCCTTCTCTATTTTTTTTCATCAACTTCCTCGGCCAACTCTTTTCTGTCCCCATTATATTTTTTGATTTAGGGTTTTATAATATTTTTTGGTTAGTTATATTAGGCAACACTTTCAATTTGTATTTACTATTGATTAAAGAATTAGGACACTGATTTATAGTTATATTGGCATCAACGTATATATTCCAAGAAGTATTTAAACAAATCAGTGAGAAAGGAATTGGCTAATGCTCTACAATACTCGACACGCCTAAAGTCAATCATCTTCGTCCTCACTCACTCAGTTTGCTAAAGCTCTCAAATTTCTTACTCTATAGTTCTAGCATTCTAGTTTCACATAAGCTTTATATTGTGTAATATCACAGTTGTGGTATATAGTTTTTGTAGAAAACATCAAACACACATATTGTTCATTTATCTGTAAGAAAGAATTTCCTTGAGAAATCGGTCTGTGGTTTAGACTCAAGAAGGCTTTAGCAGTTGTTAAAGCATTTGTAATATTCAGTTGAATATAGTGGATTAAGACCTCGTTGGAGAGAGGTGAAATCACCTTGATGGGTGGACTGGAGTAGTTTGAGATCAAACGAACCAGGATAAAAATAACGTGTTGTCTGCATTTGATTTCAAGTTTCAACAATTCAACCCCCCTTCTTGTGTTTTTCACTTCTTCAATTGGCATCAGAGCGCCTGGTTCTGAGTTCATAACACTTAACCGTGTCAGTACAAGATCCAGCGTTGAAAAACACTATGGCAGAACAACATCAAAACATCAGCAATGATCACAATGAAGAAAGAGACAGATTTAGTGGCAAACCTCCAGTCTTTGATGGAGAGAACTTTGATTACTGGAAAGACAGAATTGAAAGCTTCTTTCTAGCCCATGATGCTGATCTGTGGGATATGGTGACAGATGGATACACGCACCCAGTGAATGAAAATGGTCAGAAGATTGACAGGAAAGCAATGTCTGACCAACAAAAGCGTGATTTCAAGAATCATCACAAGGCCATAACTATTCTTCTCAGTGCTATCTCTTACTCTGAATATGAAAAAATATCAAACAGAGACACTGATAAGAACATGTTTGATTCTCTCAGAATGACGCATGAAGGCAACCTTCAAGTTAAAGAAACTAAAGCTCTTGCGCTCATCCAGAAGTATGAGGCATTCAAGATGGAAGAAAGTGAATCTATTGAAACAATGTTCTCAAGATTTCAGATTCTGGTTGCTGGTCTCAAAGTTCTGGACAAAGGGTATTCTACTACCGATCATGTCAAGAAGATCATCAAAAGCTTGCCAAAATAGTGGAGGCCAATGGTCACAACGCTGAAGCTAGCTAAGGATCTCAATACAATCTCTCTGGAGGAACTTGTCAGCTCCCTCAGAAGTCACGAGATAGAGCTGGAAGCTAATGAACCTCAAAAGCAATGTAAGCCTTTAGCTCTAAAATCTAACAGAAAATCTGACTATAAGGTTTTGCAGGCTGTTGAAGAAACCTCTGAGGGGTCCTCATCAGAAGAAGATGAACTGTCTCTCCTCTCCAGAAGGGTGAACCAACTGTGGAAGTAGAGGCAAAGAAAGTTCAGGACTCCCAGAAGATTTGAGAACCAGAACGAATCCTCCTCCAGATACAGAAGGTCAGAATCCTCCTCTGGACACAGAAGATTTGAAGGCTCTTCAGGAAGCAGAAAGCCAAACAACAAGGACATCATCTGCTATGAATGCAACGAGCAAGGACACTACAAGAGTGACTGCCCAAAGCTTCAGAAGGACAAGCCCAGAAGAAATTTTGGCAAGGAAAAGAAGAAAAGTCTCATGGCCACATGGGATGACTCTGACACATCTGAAGCTGACTCAGAATCAGATGATGAGAGAGAAAACATAGCTCTCATGGCAAACATATCAGAAGACAGTGAAGCTTCTGAATCAGACTCTGAATCAGACACCGAAGAGGTATTTCCTGACTTTGCTATTAATTTTACTAAGGCTGAACTAGCTGAAATCCTTAATGAGATTCTGGAAAGATATCAGCAGATCAGAGTCAAATTCAGAAACCTGAAAACGGATCTTGCTTCTGACTCTGATAAAACTGAGAGTCTCAAGTTGGAAAATTCTGAGTTGAAAAATAAAGTTTCAAAATTAGAAAATCTTTTACAAAACTCTCAGAAGGAAACAATTCTTGAAACTCCCAGTAGCGCTGATGAGATCATCAAGGAGTATGATCACAGCTTTCAGAAGTTTCTTGCTAAAAGCATAGATAGAAGCAAAATGGCTTCAATGATCTATGGAGTTAGCAGAAATGACAGAAAGGGAATAAGATACCAAGGTAAGGTACCTACACCAAAGAATGCCATGGATTTAGTTATTAAACGAACTCCACTTAAGTCACACTTTGTATATGGGCACACACACTACATCAAATATACTAGTAGCAATTATTCTGTCAAACCAAAATTCAACCAGAGTTTTGGTAAAACTAACAAATCAGGACCCAAGAAAATATGGGTACCTAAGGATAAAATAATACATATTGCAGATATCTTTAGCAGCAAAGCAGAAACACCAGTCATGGTACCTGGACTCTGGCTGCTCACGACACATGACGGGAAGAAGTCATATGTTCCAAAGCCTGGAACTTAAGCCTGGAGGCCATGTAGGCTTTGGAGGCAATCAGAGGGGAAAGATCATTGGCTCTGGAACAGTAGGTAATGGAGTTGTAGAACGAAAGAACAGAACATTGCAAGAAATGGCCAGAACCATGATCAATGAGACTAACGTTGCTAAGATCTTCTGGGCATAGGCGATAAACACAGCGTGCTACATTCAGAATAGAATCTCCATAAGACCTATTCTAGAAAAGACTCCATATGAATTGTGGAAGAACAGAAAGCGCAACATTTCATATTTTCATCCATTTGGATGTACTTGCTTTATTTTGAATACTAAAAATTATTTGAACAAGTTTGACTCTAAAGCACAGAAGTGTATTATGTTAGGATACTCTCAACACTCTAGAGGGTACAGAGTATACAATACAGAAACACAGATTGTGGAAGAATCAATCAATGTTCGTTTTGATGATAAGCTTGACTCTCAAAAGTCAAAGCAGAATGAAGTATTTGCAGGTATGGAAATTGAATTCACAGGTACTGAAGACAAGTCATCAGAAGCTCTTAACAGAGACACTCCCTCAACATCAGAAAGAGGCACTGCAAGCAATCCAGCATCTTCTGTTGATCAACCTCAGAAAAGACCATCCAGAAGCAGCATGGATCATCCAGAAGAAACTATCTTAGGAAGAAAGGAAGATCCAATCAGAACAAGAGCCAGCTTCAGAAACTCTGAAGAATCCCTCATGGGACTTGTTTCTCTGATTGAACCATCTTCAATTGATGAATCACTTCTGGACAATGACTGGATTCTAGCAATGCAAGAGGAGCTGAATCAATTCACCAGGAGTAACGTATGGGATCTGGTTCCTAAGCCAAAAGGATTCAACGTCATTGGAACAAAATGGGTGTTCAGAAACAAGCTGGATGAACAAGGTGAAGTCATCAGAAACAAGGCACGATTGGTAGCACAAGGTTATAGTCAGCAAGAGGGGATAGACTATACAGAAACCTTTGCTCTAGTCGCCAGGTTAGAATCTATCAGACTTTTAATTTCTTTTGCTGTTAATAAAGGCATCACTCTGTATCAGATGGATGTCAAGAGTGCATTCTTAAATGGCTATATAGAAGAAGAGGTATATGTGCACCAACCCCCTGGTTTTGAAAGTTCAAAAAATCCAGAATATGTTTTCAAACTAAAGAAGTCACTGTATGGTCTGAAACAAGCTCCCAGAGCTTGGTATGAAAGACTAAGTAACTTCCTGTTAGAAAAGGAATTCACCAGAGGGAAGGTGGACACAACCTTATTTTGTAAGACAGTTAAGAATGACATCTTAGTCTGCCAGATTTATGTTGATGATATAATATTTGGATCTACTAATCCTTCTCTGGGAAGAAAATTTGCTAAGTGTATGCAGGCAGAATTTGAGATGAGCCTGATGGGAGAACTGAAATTCTTTCTGGGAATTCAGATCAATCAAACCCCAGAAGGAACTTACATTCATCAGAGCAAATATGTCAGAGAACTTCTGAAGAAATTTGATCTCTCAGAATGTAAGCCATCAAACATTCCAATGCATCCCACGTGCATTCTGGAAAGAGAAGAGGTAAGCAAAAAGGTAGAACAGAAAGTCTACAGAGGTATGATTGGTTCTCTTCTTTATCTGACAGCCTCAAGGCCTGATATTTTATTCAGTGTATGCATTTGTGCAAGATTCCAATCAGATCCTAGAGAATCTCACTTAACAGCTGTTAAGCGAATTTTCAAGTATCTGAAAGGTACTACTAATCTGGGTTTGTTTTATAGAAAATCTAGTGATTACAGCTTAGTAGGTTACTGTGATGCTGACTTTGCTGGAGACAGAGTTGAACGTAAAAGCACTTCTGGAAGCTGCCAGTTTCTAGGAGAAAATCTGATCTCGTGGTCCAGCAAAAGACAATCCACCATTGCTCTACCAACAGTAGAAGCTGAATACATAGCAGCAGGTGGATGCAGCACACAAATGCTCTGGATGAAAAGTCAACTTGAGGACTTCCAGATTTATGAGAGTAACATTCCTATCCTCTATGATAACACCTCTGCTATATGCTTAAGTAGAAATCCAATTTTGCATTCTAGGGCTAAGCATATAGAAATAAAACATCATTTTATTAGGGACTATATTCAGAAAGGAATTTTAAACTTAAAATTTATTGATACAGACCATCAATGGGCTGACATCTTTACAAAACCACTTTCTGAAGATAGGTTCAACTTCATTCTGAATCATCTCAGCATGAAGCTCTGTCCAGAATAAAACTATTTTAATTTTATATATTAACCTTCAGAATTATGTTTATTTCTCTGTGGACTTCTGATCAATCTTCTTTCAGAATTTTTAGAAATGCAGATTGTATCAGATCTATCCATGAAGCTCTGAGCTCTTCAGTTCTAGGATAGAAGTGATGTTCACTCATAGCAAACAAGTGTCATCCAGTCATCAGCTGTTTCCTGAGGCAGAACACGCGTTCACGCTTCTGAAAAGGCAAAGCGCTGATTGGATGCATTGAGACACATGTCACTGGTAACCGTTTAAGTATATTTCTGAAATCCCCCAAAATCAGCCATCATTAAATGCTATTAATCATGATTTATTTCTCTCTCTTAACCGTTTATGTTTTCAAAAACTTTTTCAAAACCTATTTAAACACCATTCACACCATTCACAACGTTTACCCTTACTTTCGTTTTCAAAGCAATATTTCTGATATCTGTGTTTGTGTTCTTCTCTATCAAGAAAACCCTTTCAATTTTTTTCTCAAGAACTCGTGTGAACATGGCTTCTAGCAGCAATCTTTCATCTGGTTCCCAGAAAGATGCATCAACTGAACAATATGAGGTTCCTCTCAGAACGCTACTCACTTCAGTCAAGAACCTTGAAGTTCTGTCAGAGATTATAATAGATTTCAACAGTTTGAAGGAAAATGGTTTTGATTTATCAGAAGAGATTCAAGCTCAAGGATGGGAAAGGTATTTTGACAGGTTGGTGGGTCCAACTTTTCCTATTTTGGTTAAGGAATTCTGGATTCACGCGTCTTCCTCAAATCACCAAGTCACTTCTTACATAATGGGGAAGAAGATTGTGATTATTGAAGACCTAATTGCAAAACTGATTGGATACAGTGGTGGTGGTATTTGCTGTATAGACATGGCTGAAAGGTGCTCCGATGTTGCTGTTATAGCAAGGGAAATTTTCACGCTGGGGCTTCCCACTAGCAAGATAAGGGATTTGAGATATAAGCACAGAATTTGGGCAAAGATTATTCTGGGCTATTTCAACCACAGGAAGCCCACAAGCTCTCCTGATTACATAAACATAGATCAGCAGTTTCTGATCTATTTTATTTCTCAGAGGGTAAAGATTAATCTAGCTCATCTTCTGCTCAACCATCTGAGAACAAGCATCAAGGAAACAAGAGAAGATGAACGCACTAAAAGGGATTGGATACCCTTGGGCATATTGATATCAGATATTCTGACTTAGAATAGGCTGATTGAACACTTGACAGAGGCACAAGAAATCAACACCCTGGAACCTTTTGTTGGCAAGCAGCTGAATGCCAATAATCTAAAGAAGATGAAGCTGATAGAGAACATTAAGAAGGAGCCCAGCGTCACTCCTTTTGCTGACATCTCCAGCAGAAGAGTCCCTCTGGACGACTTCCCCATGTTCTCAGAGATTGACTCCAAGCCTCAGATCATTCTGAGATACTTGGACGCTTGTAAAGCTTATGGTACAGCTCCCAATCTTAACATTCAAGATCTTCAGCAGAAGGCACCAGAGGTTGCTCTGAAGAAGACTAAGAAGAGAAAAGCTGCTCCAGAAGGATCATCACAACAGACTCCAAAGAAAAGAGGTAATCCTGTTTCTGTATCTGTTTTAAATTCAACTGCTGGTTCCTCATCTATTCCTACTCCCATTCCAACACCAGCTGATATCCCAACACCACAAACCTTTGAAGATTTTGACACTGACTTTGACCCTTCTGAGTCATTAACCCTCAGAAGATCCCGCTCCAAACCGCAAAATCCAAACACTGCAACCATACCAGAACCAGAACTTGCACAAGTTCTGTCTGATATAGACCAACATACTCCCGCTCCCAAAACAAACAATCCAAATACACAACCAGAAATTCCCATTTCTCCACAACCTGACATTCCACTTTCACCAATACCAGAAATTCTAATACCAAAACCAGAAATTCCATAACCTTCCTCTCCTCAACCAGAAAGTAATCTAACCTCTCCTCAACATGAACAATCTCCTCAACCTGAGACACAAAATTCTGAGGCTCAAACCTCTGAGTCTCCTGAACCACAACCCTTGGCCATTCAATTGCCTTGTGGTACAACTGTTAATATGGCTCAACTTCCCTCATCACCAGAAACAACTCCACCACATACTCCACATAGTCCAATCGTTATCTCTGATTCTCCCACTCCCTCACCTAAGAAAAATACAGAAAACCACAGCAAGACAGTCATTGACCTAACAATCCTTGAACGCCTTGCTGCAATAAACCAGAAAACTGCCATCCCTAAACCGAAACAACCAGATGTTGGTTCCAGCATTTTGAACTTTGAATCAGATATGCAGAAGTGGATCACTTCTTTGAAACAAGCAAGTCTGGAAGTGGTTGATCCTGCTGTATCAGATCATCTCTGGACTCAATTTAGAAGATGGGTTTGCGCTGAAACCTTCAAGTTGCAAGACCATAGCTATGGACAGGCTCAACAGAACTTCAGCAAACTGCTGAAGGAAATGGAAGGTCCAGTTCTGAGCAAGCTGCTGAAGGAAGAAGTTCTCCATCTGGACAGTGAGCCTTGGTCTGAAAAGCGTCCAGCATCTATAGTTCAACCTGCAGAAGAACAGATAATTCAAGATGAAGACTTGGGTCAAGCAGAAGAAGCTACAGAAAGCTCTGAGAAGCAGCCTGTATCTGAAGATCCTCAAGCTTCCTCTCTTGACAGGAAGGCTCTGGAGGATTTGAAGAGATCAGATATGCTGATGAATGAACGGATGGACAAGCAGGATATCAAGATTGATTCTATAGAAAGCATGGTAGCCAAGCAGAACGAAACCAGCGAACAAATCAAGAGCATGTTGGAAGTTCTGTTCACACGACTTCCTCCTTCTTCTTAGATTTTTCTTGTGTTTTCCTTGTTTTTTTACATGTTTATCTGTAATATTTCTACTTGTTTTAAACTATTATTGCTTCTGTTTTAATACAAAAGTGTTTTTGCTCTAATCTTTTTAACTCTGATTATTTAAGCTTTTTGATTGCTGACAAAAAGGGGGAGAAAGAATGATATTTTTCAATAACGGTTTACTGAGACAAAAGTCTCAAACATTCTAACATCCTTATATATTTGCTGTTCTGAAAAGCTTACAGGTACAAGAATCTGAAGAACTCTGATGAAGCAAAATTCTGATGCTCAAAGAAAGGTTCAATAAAGTTCTAAAGTTCTGATACTCAAGGTCTTAAGGAATCAAAGGGAAATAATCAACTCAGGGGGAGTTTTTCTCATCATTACTCTGACATTTTTTATTCCTTAACCTCTTAGCTCTGATACTGTTACTCATTATTTAATCATCTCTGATACCGTTTCCTCTCTATCCTTAAACTCTGATACTTTCATCATTCTATTTTAATTGAAAAAAATATAGTTTTTGTCATCATCAAAAAGAGGGAGATTGTTAGAACATAGTTTGATTCTACAACCCTCAGTTAGAGTTTTGATGATAACAAAATACAAGATTAAATGAATTATGAGATTTATATAAGACATAGATGCTACTTAAAATTATGTTGTGTATTTACAGGAAACTCTGATGGAATTAGCATCAGAACATCAGAATATCAACATCAGCATCAAAAGATGTGTCACATCAGAAGATCAATACATGTGCTTACGCTGAAGTCTGATGAACAGAATCTGCGCTCAACATACTCTGACTCTGATCAAGATCTTAACTATGTCATCAGCACTCAGAAGCGCCAGAATAAGCCAAAGCCAAGAATGCTCAGATCTTCATCAAGCAGAACATTCTGAAGTGTCAACGGTACTGCATTCAAGGCAGATTAATTACCAACGGCTTAATTCCAAGACAAAGATCTTCTCAAAATGGAAAGAACGTAATGAGCATTGAAATGGAATTATTGGCATCAACGTATCTATTCCAAGAAGTATTTAAACAAATCAGTGAGAAAGGAATTGGCTAATGCTCTACAATACTCGACACGCCTAAAGTCAATCATTTTCGTCCTCACTCACTCAGTTTGCTAAAGCTCTCAAATTGCTTACTCTATAGTTCTAGCATTCTAGTTTCACATAAACTTTATATTGTGTAATATCACAGTTGTGGTATATAGTTTTTGTAGAAAACATCAAACACAGATATTGTTCATTTATCTGTAAGAAAGAATTTCCTTGAGAAACCAGTCTGTGGTTTAGACTCAAGAAGGCTTTAGCAGTTGTTAAAGCAGTTGTAATATTCAGTTGAATATAGTGGATTAAGACCTCGTTGGAGAGAGGCGAAATCACCTTGAAGGGTGGACTGGAGTAGTTTGAGATCAAACGAACCAGGATAAAAATAACGTGTTGTCTGCATTTGATTTCAAGTTTCAACAATTCAACCCCCCTTCTTGTGTTTTTCACTTCTTCACCTTATTCATCGAACTGCAACTTTTAAAGAAGAATACATTCTTTATATTTTAGAAGTCCAAGTATTTTAATTGTCATACACTCTAGTATTGGTTTAATACTTGAGTTGTTATATGAGTTGTTAATTATGGATCATTCATAAGCTTTTAAGTATTGAATGATTGAAGTCTTTAAAACTTAATATTTCTGTTATTCTTCACTGTAAGTGATTGAAGGGAATTGAGGAGGGCCTCATACCTAGGTGTGTCTTAGGTATAAGTATAGCATGGGTAGTGATTAAGTGATTAGATCGTAAACTGGTTGTTTACTGAGGGTCTATGAATTGATACTATTTAGTGGACTTGTTCATGGCTTGGTAGCCCCCAGAGTAGGTGTTGTTGTACACTGAACTGGGTTAACAATCCTTTGTGTTTTTATTGCTTTTGTTATTGTTGCACTTTACATTGTTCTCAAATATTTGTGTCGTGACATCTCCTTCAACATCACATATCTGATACCAGAATTTCAATTGGTATCAGAGCGTGCATCCTGCTCTATATCTGGGTGAGATTCAGGGAAGATACTTTCTGGTACTGCAGACAAGGAAGGGGGATTTGTGAACAGACCATCCATTCTGGATGGAATTAATTATGACTATTAGAAATCACGCATGGTGGCATTTCTAAAGTCTATGGACAGCAGAGCTTAGAAAGCTGTCTTAAAATGATGGAAACACCCTGTCAAATTGGGAGAAAATGGAGAACCTACTTCTGAGTTAAAACCATAAGTAGATTGGTCTAAAGAAGAAGATGAAATTGCTCTTGGAAATTCTAAAGCCTTGAATGTTATATTCAATGGAATTGAAAAGAACATTTTCAGATTAGTGAACACATGTGAAGTAGCTAAAGATGCATGGGGAATTCTTCAATCTACTCATGAAGGCACATCCAAAGTTAAGATGTCAAGACTTCAGTTGCTCACCATAAAATTTGAGAATTTGAGAATGAAGGATGATGAAAGTATTAATGACTTCCATATGAACATTCTTGAGATTTCTAATGCATCCAATGCTTTAGGAGAGAAAATACCTTAAGACAAATTGGTGAGAAAGATGCTCAGGTCTCTTCCTAAGAGATTTGATATGAAAGTGACTGCTATAGAAGAAGCTCAAGACATTGACAAAATGAAAGTGGATGAACTTGTTGGATCCCTTATGACATTTGAATTAAGCATCACCGAAAGATCTGAAAAGAAGAACAAAACCATAGCCTTTGTATCAAATACTGAAGGTTAAGAGGAGGACTGTGATCTAGATACAGATAGAGGAATATCAAATGCCTTAGTTATGCTTGGAAGACAGTTTAACAAAGTGATAAAAAGAATGGATAGGAACCCAAGATCAAATGTCAAGAACATCTCATCTGATATCCATAAGTCAAATGAGTTTGGAAGAAAAAGGGCTGAAGAAAAATACACTCAAGGGAAGGGAATACAATGTCATGAATGTTAAGGCTTTGGTCACATTAGAGCTGAATGTCCTACATATCTTAAGAAACAGAAGAAGAATCTATCTATTACTTGGTCTGAAGAGGACTCATAGAGTAATCTTGAAGAATCTGCCAAGTATGTTAAAGTATTGACAAGCAAATATGTCTCTAATGAAGAGTCTAATGATGGGGAACTAAACTTTGATGAGTTAGCTATTTCATACAAAGAATTATGTCTCAAAAGTGCCGAAGTGTGCCTAGAAGGGGAGAAATAGAAAGCACTCATAACCCATCTGAAGGCAGAAAGGAAAGAACATTTGAAAACTATTTCTAATCTGTAAAGTGAAGTGACTTCTCTAAATTCAAATCTTTATAGAGTGTTCAAATCTCTCAAGATTCTTAATAATGGGTCTGACACATTAGATGAAATTCTTCAAGTAGGAAGAGTGATAGGAGACAAGAGTGGTCCAGGGTTTAATGATAAAAATGAACCAAATTCATAAGTACCTTCATTAGATTCTACTCATGCCAAGTCTAAACCAAGGATGTCGAATCAAATGTCTAAACATCATGGTAAGAAAGGACATCGTGGCAAGAAAAAGTTTAATCACATCAGAGAGAATTCCCAGCTCTGGAGATGTCATCACTGTGGAAGGCTTGGTTATATAAGGCCTTTCTACTTCAAGTTGTATGGATATCCTAAAACTACTCCTCTTCCCAAAACTGATCAGATTCCCGAAAATAGCAAAAAGAAGAAATAGTGGGTTCCCAAGTCTAATGTTGCTAGTTTCATAGCTCCTACCTCTCTCAGAGTATCAACCAAAGATGACTGGTACTTTGATAATGGTTGTTCTAAACACATGACAGGTGTCAAGAATCTGTTGATAGATACCGAATCTCATTCCACCAGTTATGTGACTTTTGGTGATGAAGCCAAAGGTGAAATCAAAGGAGTTGGTAAGCTGGAATGTTCAGGAGTCCCTAAGCTTGATTATGTGTTACTTGTTAAAGGGTTAACAGCTAACCTGATAAGTATAAGCCAATTGTGTGATCAAGGATTCAAAGTTAACTTCACTAAGGAAGAATGTCTTGTTTGAAATGAAAATAATGAAGTTATTATGAAAGGAATCAGATCTAAAGACAACTGTTACTTATGGGTTCCCCAAGAGTTGAACTTCTCCTCAACATGTGTTTTAGCCAAAGAAAATGAAGTTAAACTATGGCATAAAAAATTAGGACACTTGCATCTGAAAGGAATGAAAAGAATTATATCTGAAGAAGTCGTGAGAGGGATTCCTAAGCTCAAGATAGAAGAAGGAAGAGTATATGGTGACTTCCAGATTGGAAAGCAAACTAAGGTGTCGCATCAGAAGATCCAACATCTTACTAGATCAAAATTTTTGGAACTTCTTCACATGGACTTGATGGGACCTATGCAGGTTGAAAGTCTTGGTGGAAATAATTATGCATATGTTGTTGTAGATGACTTATCTAGGTACACATGGATAAGTTTTATTAGAGAAAAATCAGAAACTTTTGAAGTGTTTAAAGATCTCTGTCAAAAACATCAAAGGGAAAAAGATAGTCATGTCATCAGAATCAGAAGTGATCATGGAAAGGAATTTGAGAACAATAAATTTTCTTACTTTTGCTCTTCTGAAGGAATCAGGCATGAATTCTCTTCTCCTATTACTCCTCAACAAAATGGGATTGTGGAACGTAAAAATAGAACCCTTCAAGAATATTCCAGAGCTATGATTCATGCTAAGAAGTTACCCTACCACTTTTGGGCTGAAGCTATGAATACTGGGTGTTATATCCATAAGAGAGTCACTCTAAGGAAAGGCACTTCAGCCATCTTGTATGAAATATGGAGGGGAAGAAAACCAACTGTTAAATACTTTCATGTTTTTGGAAGTAAATGTTACATCTTAGCTGATCATGGACAAATGAGGAAGATGGATCCCATGAGTGATGAAGGAATATTCCTAGGTTACTCTATAAATAACAGAGCTTACAGAGTCTTTAACTTCATAACCAAGGTTATGATGGAATCCATAAATTTTATTATTGATGATAAAGGATGGAATGATGAAGAAGATGTCTTAGAAGATGTTGGAACCTCTTTATCTGATATTCCAACAGAATCCAATGATAGAAGTATTGATTCTAATCTCCCTTAAGAAGACCATAAGCCCAGTCATCTCAATAAAGGGCATTCAATTAGAACTCAAAAAGATCATCCTAAGCAGCTTATCATAGGAGATCTAAATAAATGAGTTACTATCAGATCAAGAGAAGGGATATCAAACTCTTTCTTTGTGTCAAAAATTAAGCCTAAGAATGTCAAAGAGGCCCTAACTGACGAGTTCTGGATTAATGCTATGCAGGAAGAGCTAGAACAATTCAGTAGAAATGAAGTTTGGGATCTAGTTCCAAGACTTGAAGGGACAAATGTGATTGGCACAAAATGGGTGTACAAGAATAAATCTAATGAAAAAAGGGTGGTCACTAGAAATAAGGCAAGGTTAGTTGCACAAGGATACACTCAAATTGAAGGAGTTGAATTTGATGAAACCTTTGCCCCTGTGGCCAGACTTGAATCAATCAGACTACTCTTGGGAATTGCATGCATATTGAAATTTAAATTGTTTCAAATGGATGTAAAGAGTGCCTTCTAAAATGGCTATCTGAATGAAGAAGTTTATGTGGAACAACCAAAGGGATTTGTTGATCTAAGCTTTCCTAAACATGTGTACAAACTAAAGAAAGCTCTGTATGGATTAAAGCAGGGTCCAAGAGCTTGGTATGAGAGATTGACAAAATTTCTTGGTGAGAATGGATATAGGAAAGGTGGCATAGACAAAACTCTTTTTGTCAAGGAAGAAGAAGGGAAGATCATTATTGCACAGATTTATGTTGATGATATTGTGTTTGGTGGGATGTCAAATGAGATGGTTCAACATTTTTTCAAGTAAATGCAGTCAGAATTTTAGATGAGCCTTGTTGGTGAATTAACCTACTTTCTTAGTCTACAGGTTAAACAAATGGAAGATTCCATATTTTTATCTCCGAGCAAGTATGCTAAGAATATAGTAAAGAAATTTGGGATGGAAAATTCCAGCCACAAAAGAACTCCTGCTCCCACACATTTGAAGTTGTCTAAAGATGAAAAAGGAGTAACTGTGGATCAAAGTCTTTACAGAAGTATGATAGGCAATCTTCTATATCTCACAGCTAGCAGACCTGACACTGCCTTTGCTGTAGGGGTGTGTGCTAGATATCAAGTTAATCCTAAAGTTATCCATGCCAACCATGTGAAGAGAATTCTTAAATATGTGAATGAGACAAGTGACTATGGTATGCTATACTCTCATGGATCTAGTTCTTCCTTAATTGGTTATTGTGATGCTGATTGGGCAGGAAGTGCCGATGATAGAAAAAGTACATCAGGAGGATGCTTCTTTCTGGGAAATAATCTCATATATTGGTTCAGTAAGAATAAAAATTGTGTGCTGAAGCTGAGTATATTGTTGCAGAAAGTAGTTGTTCTCAATTGGTTTGGATAAAACAAATGTTAACAGAATATAATATTAAATAAGATGTCATGACATTATTCTGTGACAATCTAAGTGCCATAAATATATCAAATAATCTTATTCAACACAGCAGGACCAAACACATTGATATCCATCATCACTTCATAAGAGTGCTTGTTGAAGAAAAGATTGTTGCCTTAGAACATGTAGCCACTGAATTGCAACTGACTGACATTTTCACTAAGGCTTTGGATGCTAATCAGTTTGAGGACTTAAGAAGAAAATTAGGGATTTGCTTATATGAGGGTTTGTAGCAATTAAGGGAGTGTGGGAATATCATCAAAGTGATATTATATTATTTATGTTTCCAACAAATCAAAATTCGAAAGCAATCATTACAAGACTGTCTCAAAGTTTTTCCCACTCGCTATGAAATCACATCTTTCTACTTTCACAAACTCTCCATTCTCCTTTACATAAAAAGAACCCTTGTCATTCTTCATCTCTTTGCTCAAAAATCTTCAAAGATGTCTCAACATCATGCATCGTCTCCCTCAAAATATGTCAACCACCCTGAGAAACTCTCCCTTGACCGAGTACTTGACGTTACTCCTCTAACAATTATCCTACCTCTTGAGAAGAAGGTCAAGAAACCCAGATCGTCACCTGCAAAGAAATCCAAAGATGATAAAGGTAATGCTTCTACTGCTACTGATGATAGGACAAAAGAAGAGATTGTTAATGTTGATAGAAGCATTATAAGGCTAGTAGTTAGAGTGTTAAGTGAAGGTTTTGCTATGCCTGGGATTTCTACCCCTCTTTCTCGTATGCCTGCTCCGGTTGACAAAGGAAATGACCCTAAAAGTGTTACTGAATCATCCATCTTCAAGAAAGATGCTGCTGAAAGCAAACTTGACCAGCTTGCTACTTATGCTCTAAAAGAAGTTGAAGCTGATGTTTAACAAGATGTTTAGAAGAACTCTCCTTCTATGGAAGATGCTGCTGGCTCCAAAGCTGCAGAAAATCGAAATGCTGAGAATATGGTCAATGTTGATGAGTTGTCGGACAATGAGCTCATTTCTAATGTGGTTCCTGGAATTGCTAAAAGGCTCAAATCCAGGAAAGTGAAGAATGTGAATATCACACCCCTACCAAGACTTTCAAGAAGAAAACTATGTATGGTCCCCCAAATCCTAGAAGTAAAGTGGTTCCTCCCTCAAACAAAAGAAAAGATAGACCTGATAGCTCCATAGATGATGATGATGATGATGATGATGATGCTGTAAAGAGATCCAAAGGTAAGAAGAAAGTTGATTTGGTAGAAGAGGATAACTCTTATTATAATGTCGAGGAAGATGTCCAAGACATCTATCCTGTGAAAAAGTCTGCAAGCAAGAAGCTTTCTATTAGGGTATCTGATACCCCTATTGACAACATTTCCTTCCTGTGATCGGTGGATCTGGAACTGACTGTTTAACGCTGGTTCGCGAAATGTCACGGAAGCAAGAGTCGCCACCGTCTTTTATTTTCTCCAACATGGAAAGGACAAAAGCACAGAAAAATTCCTTAAAGAGATTGCTCTCGGTTCGGGAGGTAGGTTATAGAAAGGGAAGATGTTAGCACCCTTTCTATCCATGGTTATTCATGGGCTCTTAGATACTTGCTCACTTGTGTTTTCAAAAATGGTTTGTTTGCTTTTCAACTGTGGGTTTTAAAAAAGTTTCTTTGAAAATTCCAGTTCGACTTTTGTATCGGTCCTCAATAGTGTTTGAAAAGTTGCTTTCGAAAGCTTTTTGAAAATGTGTTGGTGTGAAAAGTATTTTTTTGATTTGTTTTGAAATTTAGAGCAAGTATCTAAAGTCGTCTACCTACCCTAAGGAATTCGTCTGTGTAAATGTCCTTTAAAGTAGTGCCATCCCACCATTGAGAGATAGGTAGCACCACCGTTGGAGGTGTTCGGGTCAATTCGAGGTTCAGGACATGGTGATCACCAGAGCAATGGGAAGACACCTTAGAAGCTACCCTCATGCCAGGTTCCCGGATCATGAGGACTTACTAAGACATCCTCTACTCGACGATCACCTTTCGAGGCAAGGCAACAGTGAGGCGTACCCTAGGGGTGGTGTGTGATTCGTGTGTCAGATTCAGATATTTTATCTTGTCATGTTAAGAGTGAGCTACGCGTTTGTTTTTATTTTTGGCCATTCATTCTTGCATACATTTATTTACAGTTAAAAAGTGCGAGAAAGGTAAAGTTCTAAACTATTACAAAAGGCGCGGGTCCACATCGCCAAAATTTCCAGGACCCGATTTGACAGAAAGTAAAGAATTAAAGAAAAGTAAAGTACGAAAGATTTAATTTACATGGCTTTGGGAGAGGTACATAAATATTAAAGAAAAAAGAAATAAAACGCGCGAATTGAATTAAACTTAAGAAACGAGGGCGTTGGACCCTTTTTAACGAAATTAAATATTTAGCAAATTAATTAAATTAAAGAAATAGAAATTATTTTTTTGGTTTTTTGTATTTATGAGAATTTAATGAGATTAATTGAAATTAAAATGCTAACCCTAATTCTAATTGTTTTTTTAGTTTATTAAGAAAGTATTAAAGTTAAACCTAATTTAATCTAATTATTTACATGCAATTTTAGTTTATAAAAATAATAGGAAGAATTAATAATTAATGTGGTAAAAAGGAAAAAAGGATGAAAAAAAAGATTTGAAACCCTAATTCTACCAAATTTTAGGTTTTTTATTAAAAATGTTAAGATTAATCCTAGATTTAAAACTAAGTTAATTAATGAATTTTATTTACAAAAATATTAATTAAATAAATATACTTTAATTTTGTCCTTTCTGATTTTTTGTGTTTTTTATATTATTGTGAAAATAATTATTATAAAGAATTAAAAGAAATTAATTAAAATAAAGAAAAGAAAAAAACATAAAAAGAGTAAAAGAAACAAACTCTAGGGGGTGCTGTCCCCAAGTGGAGGTGAGACTTTAGCATTTTAGGCCCACATACATCAAGCCCTTTTGACCTTTTCAGGACGCGTGTAGAGGCGTTGACTCAGGTCCACCGTGTTCTTCAGATCATGGCCTTCTGATCGTTTCCATTGGCCAAATGGATGGCTTGATTTTGATGATGTACGATACACGTTAGTGTGGAAACTGCACAGAATGATAATTGGAAAAATAATATTGGAAAGGGTGGGGGACCTGGGATCGAACCCAGGTCCCAGGGGTTACCACCAAGATGCTTTGCCACCTGCTCCACCTGCTCACTTTGTTTATATAATAACAATCAATTAATATAAGATAAAACAAAGCGTGGGTGGACTTTTAGCGCGAATTTTCAAACGACCCAATCATAGCTAGCCACTGCATCGTCTTCTCCATAGCTTTGTTTTTTTCCTGAAATAAAAAAGAATGGGCAACGGTTTTGAACCGTTCCCTTATGCAGCATTATGAAAAATAGCGATTAGGCCGTCCGGCCACATAAATTAGGCGCGAGGGTCCTATTCTTTTCGTCCAAGTGCGCTGAGTATGGTCATGGCATCGTGGTGGTCCAATTTTACAGTATCTGGAAACCCCTAATTCAAAAGCTGAAGAACCCTAATATCCAACAATGGTGAAATCGCGTAGGGGTGATAAAAATGAAATCAAACGACTGGGTTAGCTTCAGAATCATTCAAGAAACATAAATCAAACATTAAAAAGCATTGAAAACGCATGAATCATGATGCAAGAACATGAAAAATTTTCTGTACAGGGTGCGATCGTTCTCACTTTTCTTGGTGTTAGGGACGATGATTTTGATCTGTATATGTTCCTTGAAGCCTCGGGAACACAATGGAATCAGTGTTGTGGCTTGAATCGACCTAGAAATTGGTTTTCAGTATTGGACTTTTTAGCAAAAAATTCAAGTTTCGTTCTTTTGATATGGCGCAGCTTTCAGGTCATGGGCACAAGGGTTAGCATTAGTATGTATAGGTGAATGATTTAGGTTAAGAACTTGATCAAAAATCCATGCATTGATGTGAAAAATATTTGATTTGCAAACCATAATTTTCCAAATCTTTTTCATGCTTTTTGGCTTCAATCACATCCAATCACCTTTGATTCTTTCCTTATTTGATTGTGCACGAAATATTGATCCTATTCTATGCACAAAAAGATTCAAAACATTAGGTTTGGTATTTTTCATGTATTTTATTTAATTAAATGAATTATTAATAATAAAAAATCCAAATAAATAAATAAAAATGATAAAAAACTTCCCTTTGGGCCAAATGGTCGTGCACATGTCTTGGATGATGGATTGTGGAAGAAAAAGAGGCCCATTAGCAATTTTAGGTCATTTGAATCAATGTTGACTTTTCAAAATATCCAAAAATTTCCCAACTTCCACAAGGCATAACTTGCTCAATTTTTAAGCTTTGCTCATGTTCTTGGACATTTTGGAAAGGTCTTTGAGTCCTCTAACCAATGCCTTTGGTCCCATGTCATTTTGATTTACCAATATCAAGTTAAGGCCTTTGACTTAAAGTCCCTTTTTGTTGACTTTTGAAAATGACCTATAATGTTGAAATTGATAACTTTTTGTGAGAGCATTTCTTGGACTTGAAGTGTGAAGAGGAGTTGTAGGAAATGTCTTTATCTTCAAAATGAGATTTGGAGGGAATTTTTCTGATAATCCATGTGGAAGTTATGCCCTGGTCAATTTACAGTTGACTTTTTCAACTGTCCAAATATAGAAACTTTTGCATCTTGATGATTTTTGAGCCAAGCTTTGAGAATCATGATCAAGCATTGATCAAATGATGTTTGTGGCTTCAAAATGAGATGTTGACCAAAAATTTGAACTTTTGACTGTCAAATGACCATTTTGCCCATGCAGTTGACTGTAGTGCAATTAGGGTTTTGACTGTGTAATTTTGTGCTGAAAGTCTTGAAACTTGGTATGAGGATGCTTGACCATATTTATAGGCATGTGAGACTTGATTGAACCCTTGGAAACTTCATTTTCTTTGTCAGAACCAAAACCCTAATTTTGACTGTTAGGAGGCCCTTGAGCTGTGCAAACCTTGGAGAATTTTGAAGCTTTGATTTGGCAATTCTTGAAGAATATGGGAGGGCAAATTTTGGGGTACAACAGTTGCCCCTGTTCAATCTTATTAGACCTGAGGATGCAGATTGGCTGACGTGCCTTTCGTAATCCGAAGGTGGAAGATGATTGAACACTAGAGTGCCCAGAAATTTGCGCTCACATAGTAGCAATGGTAGGGAATGGGATTACAGATGCCATTTGGAGATTGACAGATAGGATGATGGGCTTATAGATGCCATGCTAAGGGATGATGGAAGGTGGATGGGCTTATAGATGCCATCTGGATGTTGATCGCGTAAGAGATTCCTTAGCGAGCACTTGCGTACCTGCAAAAGAAAAAAAATGATTACCTGACCCGTTACAGGAGCCGGTCTTCAAATTCTTTGTATAGATGTGTCCTGACTGGTTACAGGAGCTGGATCTGGAGCTTCAAATGGTGATGAATGAACCAGGGATGGTTACTACCTCAGCAGGAATGGTGAGAGAACCTTGGATGACTTTAACCTCAACAGCAATTGTTGAGAAAATCTTGGGATGATTACTACCTCCGCAGTATCGGGGAGAGAACCATAGGCGACTACAACCTCAATAGCAATTATTGAGAGAATCTTGAATAACTTCAACTTCAACAGCAATCGTTGAGCGAAATCTGGGATTACCACCTCCGCAGGATCGGGGAGAGAACCATAGGCGACTACAACCTCAATAGCAAATATTGAGAGAATCTTGGGTAACTTCAACTTCAACAGTAATCGTTGAGCGAAATCTGGGATTACCACCTCCGCAGGATCGGGGAGAGAACCATAGGCGACTACAACCTCAATAGCAAATATTGAGAGAATCTTGGGTAACTTCAACTTCAACAGCAATCGTTGAGCGAAATCTGGGATTACCACCTCCGCAGGATCGGGGAGAGAACCATAGGCGACTACAACCTCAATAGCAATCATTGAGAGAATCTTGGGTAACTTCAACTTCAACAGCAATCGTTGAGCGAAATCTGGGATTACCACCTCCGCAGGATCAGGGAGAGAACCATAGGCGACTACAACCTCAATAGCAATCATTGAGAGAATCTTGGGTAACTTCAACTTCAACATCAATCGTTGAGCGAAATCTGGGATTACCACCTCCGCAGGATCGGGGAGAGAACCATGGATAACTTCTACTAAGTCTTTATCAGGAAAATCTGTTTGGGGTCGATTTAGCTGGACTAGAGAAGGCCTTGGACTGGATAAGAAACAGAGAAATCTTTGGAGTCGATTTAACTAAACCGGTCTAGGTCTTGAATGTCTTCAACTGGATAAGAAACAGGGAGATCTTTGGAGTCGATCTGACTGAACCAGAGAAGGCCTTTGACTGGATAAGAAACAGAGAAATCTTTGGAGTCAATTTAACTGAACCGGTCTAGGTCTTGAATATCTTCAACTGGATAAGAAACAGGGAGATCTTTGGAGTCGATCTGACTGAACCAGAGATGGCCTTTGACTGGATAAGAAACAGAGAAATCTTTGGAGTCGATTTAACTGAACCGGTCTAGGTTTTGAAATAGTTGAGAACTTAACTGAATCTTTTCCTGAAAGGTAAAGGTCAGTCATATGCAATGCATGATATGGGTCAAGCAATGATGTTCTCAACATAAATGAGATTTGTAAGATATGATGCGTACGTGCATGCTATAATGATGTATGCGATGTTTACAAATGTATTTTTTTCGTCTAGGAAAGTAAATCCTTGATGGGTGCCGGGAAGTCACTCCTGGGCTGATGTTGGAGAATAGATTTTTGCTTCCGCTGGGGATGATAGTTGCAAGAATACCGGTAGGAGAAGATAACTCCGTTTGGGGCATAAACTTGGCGAATGGATTACTCTGCGGGGAGAAAAGTACTCTAGCGATCTTGCTGGGGAACAATACTCTGTGGGGAGAGAGGTACTTTGTTGAGTTCCTGATAATAACTTGCTGGGGATACCCTTGTTGTATTGGAAGTGTTACTAGACTTCGCTGGGGATAAGAAGACTTTGTCGACGACGATCTTTCCATGGCTTTTGGCTGAGGATAACCCAGTTATATCCTGGTAAGGAAATAACTCTTTGAATAAAGCCGGGAGACGCGTTCGTGCTCCGCGAGAATAAGCTTCCAGAATCTACTGGGGATAAGCTTACTACTTGGGGAGATGGATTCCAACTTTCCTGGGGAAACTGGATTGGACTCTCTTGGGGAAGCTTGAACTGCATCGGGGAAGTGACTCCTTTGAATATTTGATATACCGTCGGGGAACAATCTTTAGGCCAAGACTGCCGGGGATGCTTGTTAAGGATATATATGCTGCTGGGGAATGTTGATATCTGCTGGAGGATACCCAACTTCCTTAAGATTTGATAACTTTGCTTGAGGAAGAGTGCACTGACTGCTGACTTACTCTCTGGGGAATTAAGGTGTCTGGTTATGTTCTTCGGCTGAACCTACCTTGGTACCTTAGCGGATAGAACAATTAGATTGCTTAGACAACTCTTTATTGCCCCTGTTTCTAATGTTACCTGTAACTAATCCTTTGTTTTGTATGCAACTATTTATGAGTTAGCAAATTATTGTCAATGCATATATCACAAATTGAACCTTGGACGTTCTTCGCAAAACAAAACAGAAAAAGAAAAACAATTGGCACTTTTAACTGAAAAATATATTTGTATTGATTTTTGAATGGCCTGAAAATAGGCGTTTTGTGTACAAGAGGCTGACGTCCTAGTAAGAGAACACCGCCGAACAAAAGAGTTTATACAAATTTTGTACAAGAGAAAATAAAACAGCTGTGTGAAATGAACGATCCCACTGGGTTTTAACTCTGCTATTGCCTTTATATCTCCGAGCGTCTCATCACTTGATGACCTTAACGAAGATGAAGCTGACTGATCGATGCCGTCTGAACTTGATGTAGATACCGGATTCTGGATGCAAAGTGATCCAATGAGACATAGTATTACGCTTTTATCCCTAACTTTTGCCTGGACCGCCCTTTCGGGTTTTCAGTCCACCGGGATACCCATTTTTTCCTAAGCCGCCTTTTCAGGTTTTCGACTTGCCGGGTGTACAGATTTTTTTCATTTCATCCCTTCATTTTGCCCGAACCCTTTTGGTTCGCCGGGAAGCCCTAATTTTTGCCTAGGCATGTCAGCCTAGCGGGTCTTTTTCATGCGTAGTATCTTTTTACTATGTCTGCATTGGCGGGGTGAGGAAGGTCGTCACCATCCATGCTGGTTAGAATCATGGCTCCTCCTGAGAACACATGCTTAACCACAAATGGCCCTTCGTACGTAGGGGTCCATTTGCCCCTTGGATCACTCTGAGGAAGGATGATTCGCTTGATTACCAGATCCCCAACTTGATACTCTTGTGGTCTGACCTTTTTGTTAAATGCCCTGATCATCCGTTTCTGATATGTCTGACCGTGGCAGATAGCAGCAAGTCTCTTTTCATCAATAAGGTTTAGTTGATCAAGTCGTGTCTGGATCCAATCATCTTCGTTCAGATTTGCATCCTTCATTATTCGGAGAGAGGGTATTTTCACTTCGATCGGTAAGACTGCCTCCATACCATAAACCAAAGAGAAAGGAGTTGCCCCGGTTGACGTCCTAGCTGAGGTACGGTACCCATGTAGAGCGAACGGTAACATCTCGTGCCAATCTTTATAAGTCACTGTCATCTTCTGCACGATTTTCTTGATGTTCTTATTTGCTGCCTCTACAGCCCCATTCATCTTCGGTCTGTAAGGAGAAGAATTGTGGTGCTGTATTTTGAACTGCTCGCAGAGCTCAGTGATCATCTTATTATTCAGATTGGTACCGTTGTCTGTAATGATCCTCTCTGGGATGCTGTACCGACAGATCAGATTATGCCGAATGAACCGTGCCACAACAGTCTTGGTTACCGTAGCGTAGGAAGCTGCTTCAACCCACTTTGTAAAATAATCAATCGTCACTAGGATGAAGTGATGCCCATTAGATGCCGTAGGTTTAATCTCACCGATCATGTCTATGCCCCACATTGCAAACGGCCAAGGCGCAGTCAGAACATTCAAAGGAACTGGAGGAACATGCACCTTGTCTGCATAAATCTGGCACTTGTGGCATGTCCTGGAATGTTGGTAGCAGTCAGCTTCCATGGTGGACCAGAAATACCCTGCCCGAAGGATCTTTTTAGCCATAGTGTGTCCACTGGAGTGTGTACCAAAGGTCCCTTCATGTAGCTCTTCCATGATCCTTTCTGCTTCAGTCTTATCCACACAACGTAGTAAGGTTGAATCATGGTTTCGCTTGTACAAGATGCCGTTGCTAAGGAAGAACTTTGCCGCGAACCTTCTCAGGAACTTCTTATCATTGACAGAGGCACCCTCAGGGTATTCCTGAGCTTCCAGATATCTCTTCACCTCATGGTACCAAGGCTTTTCAGTCACCAATTCAGTCTCGAGATCGCAACAGTATGCCGGTTCGTCCAGTTTCCAGATGATGATCCGGGGAGCCTCATTATCCCATTTAACTTTGAACATAGAAGACATTGTAGCTAACGCGTTCTCCAACTGATTCTCTTCTCTTGGAAAGTGTTCAAAGGTTATCTTCGTGAAGTGGGGGATCAAGGTCAACACACATTCTCTGTAAGGAATAAGATTCGGATGTTTCGTATCCCACTCTCCTTTGATCTGATTGATCACAAGAGCGGAATCTCCGAAGACACTCAGAAACTTGATCCTTAGATCGATTGCAGCTTGAAGACCCATGATGCACGCCTCATACTCCGCCATGTTGTTGGTACAGTTGAAACATAGCCGGGCAGTGAGTGGAGTATGAGTGCCTTGAGGAGATATGATTACAGCGCCAATAACGTTTCCCAAAGCATTGGAGGCTCCATCAAAGTGCATAGACCATCGGGATCCTTCCTCAGGTCCTTCATCCGGTCCAGGTACTTCACAATCAGTCACTATCATGATGCTTTCGTCTGGAAACTCGAAGTTCATTGACTGATAGTCGTCTACGGCCTGATGTGCCAAGTGGTCTGCCAATACACTTCCCTTGATGGCTTTCTGAGTTGTGTACTGAATGTCGTATTCCGTCAAGATCATTTGCCATCTTGCAATTCTCCCAGACAGAGCAGGCTTTTTGAATATGTACTTTATAGGGTCCATCTTTGAGATCAACAAGGTAGTGTGAGTCAGCATATACTGTCTCAGCCGGCGAGCAGCCCATACCAAAGCGCAGCAAGTTTTCTCAAGCAGTGAGTATCGGGTCTCACAGTCGGTAAACTTTTTGCTAAGGTAATAAATGGCATGCTCTTTTCGGCCAGACTCGTCATGCTGTCCCAGCACACACCCCATTGAGTTGTCAAGTACTGTCAAATATAGTATTAGAGGTCTCCCTTCAACCGGTGGCATAAGAATGGGTGGTTCTTGGAGATACTCTTTGATTCTGTCAAAAGCAGTCTGACATTCATCATTCCAACGTACTACCTGATCTTTCTTCAGCAGCTTGAAGATTGGCTCACAGGTAGCGGTTAGATGCGAGATGAACCGAGCAATGTAATTCAGGCGTCCTAAAAAGCCTCTGACTTCCTTCTCTGTCTTAGGAACTGGCATCTCTTGAATAGCTTTGACCTTGGCAGGGTCCACTTGAATACCTTTATCACTTACAACGAAGCCTAGCAACTTCCCAGATCTTACCCCGAAGGTGCACTTGTTCGGGTTCAACCTCAGCTTGTACAGTTTCAGCCGGTCAAACAATTTCTGCAGATGATCTAGGTGCTCTTCCTCAGTCTGGGACCTTGCGATCATGTCGTCCACATACACCTCTATCTCATGATGGATCATATCATGGAATAAAGCAACCATGGCACGTTGGTAGGTTGCCCCAGCGTTCTTCAGTCCAAAAGTCATGACCTTGTAGCAGAAAGTCCCCCACTGGGTAACAAAGGTAGTTTTTTCCATGTCTTCAGGTGCCATCTTGATCTGATTGTAACCTGAAAAGCCATCCATGAAAGAGAACACCTTATGCTGAGCTGTATTATCAACAAGGACATCAATGTGAGGTAGGGGGAAGTCATCTTTGGGGCTGGCCCTGTTCAGATCCCTGTAGTCGACACACATTCTGACCTTACCGTCCTTCTTAGGTACCGACACCACATTAGCAACCCACTGAGGGTAAGAAGTCACTGCAAGAAACCCGGCATCAAACTGTTTCATAACCTCGGCTTTAATCTTCTCGGACATCTCTGGACGCATACGACGGACCTTTTGCTTAACCGAAGGGCAGTCTTCCTTGGTAGGCAAGTGATGTACCACAATGTCAGTATCCAAACCGGGCATGTCTTCGTAGGACCAGGCAAATATCTCCACATAATCATGTAGCATCTTAGTCAACCGTTGCTTCACGCTGAGTTCTAGGTTGGCTCCAATCTTTACCTCTTTCCTGTCTGCCTCAGTACCCAAGTTTATTATCTCTACTGGCTCTTCATGGGGTTGAATTGCCCTCTCCTCCTGGAGTAACAGTCTTGCAAGCTCGCCAGGCACTTCGCAATCATCTTCACCTTCGTCTTCGGCTAAGTTGATCGGATTTTCGAAGTCATAACTGGCAGTAGCAGAGTCGTTACCAGTGAGATCCAGAGTGGATTGAAACCTGTATGAGTGAGTGTGTGTAAATACAGCTGTTTTGAAATATATGTAAAGGAAAGAAAGACAGAAAAGGAGCATAAGATTTGAAATGCGAGAAAACGTCCAAGATTTTCATTTATGATATATGAAATGACAATTTATATGCCCTCACAAATGAAACCACGGTGCCTCGGGTAAGACACCGGGCCATAGAGTTTATTTATTGTTTATTACAAATAACGAAACAAGGAAGTTTATTACTGCGTAACAAAAGTAACAGGAGTATGGTCTTTGACAATCCAATTGGTCAATCCGCCTTCAGTCGTCGGATAGATCCAACTATTGAACTCAGCTTCATCCACTTCATTATCCTCCCCAACAACATTCACTCCTGGATTTGTGATGAGCACAGGAGGTCTTCTGGTCTTCGCCTTCCGCATAGCTTTCTGACCCTCTGCAGTAAAACCCAGTCCAAATTTGTCAGTTTTCTGTGTAAAGTCGGGAAGCCTGCCCCAGTTAGCACATTCACCTTTCTGAACCATAGCCCGGGCATCCTTTAGGGAAGCCATCTTTAAAGGAACATCCTCTTCGACCGCTGTTTCTGCTGCTGCTGAAATTGGAAGCACCTCCTCGAAATGCTGAAAGGGGGTTTCAATAAACTCCCCATCCATCTCAATGTATCTGAAGGAATTCAGATGGCTCACCATATACTTCTCCTCTCCTTGCACAGTGACGATCTTCCCTCTGACGGGGTATTTCAGCTTCTGGTGCAAGGTAGAGGTCACTGCCCCAGCTTTATGGATCCAAGGTCGACCCAGTAGACAAGAGTACGATGGACGGATATCCATCACATAAAAAGTAGATTCAAACACCTGGGAGCCCACACGAATAGGAATGTCAACCTCTCCATGAACCATCCTCTTGGAACCGTCAAAGGCTCGAACGATAATATTGCTGGGTTTTAATTCCAGGCCTTCACAATCCAAACGGTCTAAAGCCTTCTTTGGTAGAACATTCAAGGAGGAACCAGTATCTACCAATACATGTGCCAGAGTAGTGCCCCTGCATTCGATAGAGACATGCAGGGCATCATTGTGGTCTCTTCCCTTCGCAGTTAGGCCAGCATCTGAGAAACCCAAGCCATTGTATGCCGTCATATTTGTTACGGAATCAGTGAACTGGACTGCAGATGTCTCCTGTGGCACATGGGCCGTCTTGAGAAATGAGATCAAGGCCTTAGCATGGGCCTCAGAGCATAGCAATAAGGAGAGCATGGAGATCTTGGAGGGCGTATGCCCCAGCTGTTCCACAACATTAAAGTCACTCTTTTTTATTATCTTTAGAATCTCCTCCATTTCTTGTTGGGAGGCCTCAATATTTATAGGTATCGGTGCCTCCATCCAGGCAGGCTCAAATTCAATCCCTTTGCCCCGAGCATTAGACGACTCGGCAGCAGGGGAAACAACTTGATCAGCAACAGGAACATGTACACTTGTAGGTGTTATAAGGAGGGGTCTTCGGGTAGCGGGCGGTGCAATGTCAGGCGAGAAGAGCCTGCCACTGCGGGTAACCTTGGCTGGACCAGTGATATCGCAGATATTGGCGCCAGTGTTGAATTCTTGTTTGATTCCATTCACATATACGTCTGCCCCATAATGCCAGGGGACAGCTTTATCAGATACGTAGGGAAGAGGCCCCAGAACAGTGATAACAACAGGTGCGACAGTCATGATTTGGACAGGCTTCTTCGGGAGAGCCTTGATTGGATTATTGTAGATGGTAACCACAGAAACTTCTTCTACCGGAACCAACTGAACAGCAGATTTTTTGAACAGAATCTCCTTACTGTCCATCAGGCTTTGGATGCCCAACTTCAGCAAAGGACAACCGGATAGGGAAACAGCACAGAACATGCAACCCTCACTGCAACCTGGAAATAAACCGGCCAGCAGTAGGTTCTTCTTGACAGTCATTAAGGGAGTGGCTAGATCATCCACAGAAACAGTGTACACCTCTTCATCAACAACATTTACCCCATGCTGAGGCATAGGAGCAGTCACCACATTCGGCCTCTCAGGCGCTTCGAACTGTATCTCTTTCGCGTCAATAAGGTCTTGCACCTTATTCCTTAATGCCCAACAGTCATCAGTGGAATGCCCCGGGCTATCAGAATGGTACGCACAGCGGGCATTTGGATTGTATTTCGGAGAGGCAGTGTTTACACCTTTGGGGGCCTCTCTGACAGTCACTAGGTTGGTGGACAGCAACTGTGGCAAGATCTGCGATAAGGTCATGTTCAAACGGGTAAACTCTCTCCGGGGTCTTTCAGCCCTTTGAAGATTGGTTGGCCGAGGAGTGGCAGCAGGCTTAGCCATCATTACCGCACTGACAGATTGGCGGCGCTCAGATTTCTCTTGTCTCCTAGAGCCATATACAGCACTAGCCTCCTTCTTGAAGGGTTTCTTCTCTGAACTAGACGATGCACCCTTCGGAATCTTACCAGACTTCAACCCAGCCTCAATTCTCTCTCCAGTCAGAATAAGATCAGTAAACCCTGCAGATGAGTTACCGATAAGATGGTTGAAAAATGGCCCAGATAGGGTCCCCAAGAACATGTCTACCAACTCCCGATCAGTTAACGGAGGCTGCACCCTGCCAGCCAGATCCCTCCACTTCTGAGCGTACTCTTTAAAACCTTCACTTGAACCTAACGACATACCCTGGAGTTGGGTACGTGTAGGGGCAAGGTCGGCATTATATTGATACTGCTTATAGAAAACAGTAGCCAACTCCTCCCAGTTACGAACCTTGGTCCCATCCAGCTGATAGAACCATTCGAGATGAGTCCCTGAAAGACTCTCCTGGAAGAAGTGGATCCACAGATTCTTATCCACTGAGTACGGTTGAATCTTCCGAACATAGGACCTGAGATGTAGCTTGGGACAAGACGCCCCGTCGTACTTAGTGAAAGATGGTGCTTTGAATTTACGAGGAATAATCACACCGGTAGACAAACCCAAATCTCCGAAATCCAGCCCAGGTACCTGTTGTATCTCCATAGCATTCAACCTGTCTTCCAACTGCTTGTATCTGTCTTCTGCAGGAGGATACTGCTCTTCATCAAAATCAGTCTCGTTGTCATAGACTACCGGACTAGGACCTTTTTCCGCTTGAGGAGTACCCTTGCCAATGGAAGAACTAGCCTCTTCATTCTGTAGAGTATTGCCAAACCTTCGGCCCGAGTTAAAAAGGATAGTTCTTCTCTTCTTCTTCTTTTCCTTCTTCAGGAGCAGAGCCTTCAGCTCCTCTTGGCCCTGAGCCAGACCCATGATTAGTTCCTGAAATTGCGCATTTTGCGCCTGAAGAGCCTTGATGGACATCTCAGTTGATGACGAGTCAGGATTCATGATGCTGAAATAAACAGCGAAGAACGGTAAGCAACCTGAAAAGAAGAAACCTGCTATGCACATGATGAATGATATGTGTTTATGCAATGCATTCAAGGGTTCGAAAGTTCAAATTTGTTGTAGACAAAAAGGAGCACACGTTATCATTAAGGAAATAATTGTTCAGTACATCAAAGCCTCATGGGCAAAATAATACAAAAGCAAATCAATCCCAAAATACACTACGCATCCTCTTTGGAGCTATGTAAGTGTTGAGATTCCTCTCCTCATGCAACAGGCGGGTGAGCTCCAAGACCTTCTTTTCACTAACATGTAGACTGGTCTCAAGAGAATTCCGTTCTTCCTTAAACTGGATCCAGCTCTTCTGCATCTCTTCCCAGGATGTGGGCATATCAGGGTGCTGAATAGTGTAGGACACTTCTCCTTCCAAGACTGGCTCTTTGATTACTGGGAGCATATGAGGATAAGGCATCACTAACTTCTGGGAGCGGGCTCGTACCCACTTGAGATAAGGTTCCAACGGGATGGAGTTCCTGTGCCCCAGTGTCTTACTGTCTATCCTACTTGGCATCCTCCAGGCTCTGATAAATCTCTGGCAAAGTCCTTGAGTATCGTTGTCGAAGTCAAAAACTATGTCAGGAATTAACATGTCATGAGGACCATCCCTCCGAGCATAACCAAACTGTCTCCAAGCCAGGCATGGGTTGTAAGTAATACCTCCTCTGATTCCAAGTAAAGGAACATTAGGGTACTCCCCGCAACGATCAATGATAGTGACATCCTCTCTGGACCGAGGTCACCAATGTATATCTGCATGTGTAAGAGTCATCAACCGTTGTGACCATCTCAAACCCCGCTCGTTCTTCAAAACTGATTGTGGAAGGTGCGAAATAAACCACCTTCCCAGGAGAGGAGTGCAACACATAAGGACACCTCTTTTTCTCATGGTTCGAGTGTAACATGAGTGAAGGATGTCCCCCAGCAACGTAGGTATAGGATTCCTGGACATGAAGATCTGGACAACACTGATATCTATAAGCTGATCTGGGTTAGGGAACAACACCAGACCATAGACAAGGAGGGCCACAACTTCTTCAAAAGCTTGTAAGTCAAGGGAGTTCCAACATTCATGGGCCTTTTCAAACAGAAACCTGGCTAAGAACCCTTTGATACCACTTCTAACTTCCCAATGTCCCTTGAGGTCAGATGACTGTAGGTGTAAGGCTTTAGCAATCTCTTCAAGCTTGGGTTCCTTTTCCGTACCGTTGTAGGGTAGTTGATCAAGGATAGGAATCTTCAGGAGCCGGGAGAACTCCTCCAATGTAGGTACCAGCTGATAATCCAAGAAGGTGAAACAGTGATGCAGAGGGTCAAAGAACTGGAACAGGACCTTTATCATATCTTCCTCAATGTTGGTGTTGACCAAGCTGATGAGACTTCCATGTCTTTCACTGAATGAAGAGTTCTCGGGAATCCTGGATATAAGCTCCTTAAGCTGAGGAGGGATCCTTACAAGGCTGATTTGAATTGTCTTTCTACGAACAGTTTTCATGTCCTACAAAACAAGAACAAAGATGAAGATTCGAACCCCTGAAATGGTTAGTCAATGCATATGATGCTGGATGATGTCATGATGCTATGATTAAACACACCACAGATATTTACAAAGACAAACATGTAAGGCACACAAGGCACACAAGACAAGCCCTTAGGGTTTAAGGCCAGCATGGGGTCTGGGTAGTACCCTCTTGAAGTTGGTGGGTTCATCCTGTCCTATTAGAAGTAACCGGGTTCTAAGGGTCCCAATATCACGGGATTGCTTTCATTGTTCATCGTTTCGATTTAGCCACTGAACTGGCGACCGAAATATTCCAGGAAAGCAACCCTCAATTGAGTGTAGTATCGAGTATCAACCAACCTCGGACTGCACCAAAGTCAGTTATCTCACTACCCTAAAGAGGCCAAGATAGTTCAATTAAGGTTCCTAAGGTCTGTTGATGCTTCACGACACCACGCGGAGGCCCCGTACTCTCCTTGACTGAACTCAAGGGTTACCGGTACACACCAAAGTGCCACATCAATGTAGCAGACTGTTTCAACCATGTCGGTATACCCCGCACAGTTCCCTCACAGCCTTGTTGCTACTTTCTAAGAAGGTATCCCCCAGATCCGGGTTAGGATCTATAGAACTCCCAAGACAGTCCCACAATTATAAAGCAAGCAAAGAATACAATTGAAAACACAGTTATGAACTAACCCTAAGGTACACCTCACTTTAAGTTTAAGTCCCCAGCAGAGTCGCCAGTTCTGTGATCGGTGGATCTGGAACTGACTGTTTAACGCTGGTTCGCGAAATGTCGCGGAAGCAAGAGTCGCCACCGTCTTTTATTTTCTCCAACATGGAAAGGACAAAAGCACAGAAAAATTCCTTAAAGAGATTGCTCTCGGTTCGGGAGGTAGGTTATAGAAAGGGAAGGTGTTAGCACCCTTTCTATCCATGGTTATCCATGGGCTCTTAGATACTTGCTCACTTGTGTTTTCAAAAATGGTTTGTTTGCTTTTCAACTGTGGGTTTTAAAAAAGTTTCTTTGAAAATTCCAGTTCGACTTTTGTATCGGTCCTCAAGAGTGTTTGAAAAGTTGCTTTCGAAAGCTTTTTGAAAATGTGTTGGTGTGAAAAGTATTTTTTTGATTTGTTTTGAAATTTAGAGCAAGTATCTAAAGTCGTCTACCTACCCTAAGGAATTCGTCTGTGTAAATGTCCTTTAAAGTAGTGCCATCCCACCATTGAGAGATAGGTAGCACCACCGTTGGAGGTGTTCGGGTCAATTCGAGGTTCGGGACATGGTGATCACCAGAGCAATGGGAAGACACCTTAGAAGCTACCCTCATGCCAGGTTCCCGGATCATGAGGACTTACTAAGACATCCTCTACTCGACGATCACCTTTCGAGGCAAGGCAACAGTGAGGCGTACCCTAGGGGTGGTGTGTGATTCGTGTGTCAGATTCAGATATTTTATCTTGTCATGTTAAGAGTGAGCTACGCGTTTGTTTTTATTTTTGGCCATTCATTCTTGCATACATTTATTTACAGTTAAAAAGTGCGAGAAAGGTAAAGTTCTAAACTATTACAAAAGGCGCGGGTCCACATCGCCAAAATTTCCAGGACCCGATTTGACAGAAAGTAAAGAATTAAAGAAAAGTAAAGTACGAAAGATTTAATTTACATGGCTTTGGGAGAGGTACATAAATATTAAAGAAAAAAGAAATAAAACGCGCGAATTGAATTAAACTTAAGAAACGAGGGCGTTGGACCCTTTTTAACGAAATTAAATATTTAGCAAATTAATTAAATTAAAGAAATAGAAATTATTTTTTTGGTTTTTTGTATTTATGAGAATTTAATGAGATTAATTAAAATTAAAATGCTAACCCTAATTCTAATTGTTTTTTTAGTTTATTAAGAAAGTATTAAAGTTAAACCTAATTTAATCTAATTATTTACATGCAATTTTAGTTTATAAAAATAATAGGAAGAATTAATAATTAATGTGGTAAAAAGGAAAAAAGGATGAAAAAAAAGATTTGAAACCCTAATTCTACCAAATTTTAGGTTTTTTATTAAAAATGTTAAGATTAATCCTAGATTTAAAACTAAGTTAATTAATGAATTTTATTTACAAAAATATTAATTAAATAAATATACTTTAATTTTGTCCTTTCTGATTTTTTGTGTTTTTTATATTATTGTGAAAATAATTATTATAAAGAATTAAAAGAAATTAATTAAAATAAAGAAAAGAAAAAAACATAAAAAGAGTAAAAGAAACAAACTCTAGGGGGTGTTGTCCCCAAGTGGAGGTGAGACTTTAGCATTTTAGGCCCACATACATCAAGCCCTTTTGACCTTTTCAGGACGCGTGTAGAGGCGTTGACTCAGGTCCACAGTGTTCTTCAGATCATGGCCTTCTGATCGTTTCCATTGGCCAAGTGGATGGCTTGATTTTGATGATGTACGATACACGTTAGTGTGGAAACTGCACAGAATGATAATTGGAAAAATAATATTGGAAAGGGTGGGGGACCTGGGATCGAACCCAGGTCCCAGGGGTTACCACCAAGATGCTTTGCCACCTGCTCCACCTGCTCACTTTGTTTATATAATAACAATCAATTAATATAAGATAAAACAAAGCGTGGGTGGACTTTTAGCGCGAATTTTCAAACGACCCAATCATAGCTAGCCACTGCATCGTCTTCTCCATAGCTTTGTTTTTTTCCTGAAATAAAAAAGAATGGGCAACGGTTTTGAACCGTTCCCTTATGCAGCATTATGAAAAATAGCGATTAGGCCGTCCGGCCACATAAATTAGGCGCGAGGGTCCTATTCTTTTCGTCCAAGTGCGCTGAGTATGGTCATGGCATCGTGGTGGTCCAATTTTACAGTATCTGGAAACCCCTAATTCAAAAGCTGAAGAACCCTAATATCCAACAATGGTGAAATCGCGTAGGGGTGATAAAAATGAAATCAAACGACTGGGTTAGCTTCAGAATCATTCAAGAAACATAAATCAAACATTAAAAAACATTGAAAACGCATGAATCATGATGCAAGAACATGAAAATTTTTCTGTACAGGGTGCGATCGTTCTCACTTTTCTTGGTGTTAGGGACGATGATTTTGATCTGTATATGTTCCTTGAAGCCTCAGGAACACAATGGAATCAGTGTTGTGGCTTGAATCGACCTAGAAATTGGTTTTCAGTATTGGACTTTTTAGCAAAAAATTCAAGTTTCGTTCTTTTGATATGGCGCAGCTTTCAGGTCATGGGCACGAGGGTTAGCATTAGTATGTATAGGTGAATGATTTAGGTTAAGAACTTGATCAAAAATCCATGCATTGATGTGAAAAATATTTGATTTGCAAACCATAATTTTCCAAATCTTTTTCATGCTTTTTGGCTTCAATCACATCCAATCACCTTTGATTCTTTCCTTATTTGATTGTGCACGAAATATTGATCCTATTCTATGCACAAAAAGATTCAAAACATTAGGTTTGGTATTTTTCATGTATTTTATTTAATTAAATGAATTATTAATAATAAAAAATCCAAATAAATAAATAAAAATGATAAAAAACTTCCCTTTGGGCCAAATGGTCGTGCACATGTCTTGGATGATGGATTGTGGAAGAAAAAGAGGCCCATTAGCAATTTTAGGTCATTTGAATCAATGTTGACTTTTCAAAATATCCAAAAATTTCCCAACTTCCACAAGGCATAACTTGCTCAATTTTTAAGCTTTGCTCATGTTCTTGGACATTTTGGAAAGGTCTTTGAGTCCTCTAACCAATGACTTTGGTCCCATGTCATTTTGATTTACCAATCTCAAGTTAAGGCCTTTGACTTAAAGTCCCTTTTTGTTGACTTTTGAAAATGACCTATAATATTGAAATTGATAACTTTTTGTGAGAGCATTTCTTGGACTTGAAGTGTGAAGATGAGTTGTAGGAAATGTCTTTATCTTCAAAATGAGCTTTAGAGGGAATTTTTCTGATAATCCATGTGGAAGTTATGCCCTGGTCAATTTACAGTTGACTTTTTCAACTGTCCAAATATAGAAACTTTTGCATCTTGATGATTTTTGAGCCAAGCTTTGAGAATCATGATCAAGCATTGATCAAATGATGTTTGTGGCTTCAAAATGAGATGTTGACCAAAAATTTGAACTTTTGACTGTCAAATGACCATTTTGCCCCTGTAGTTGACTGTAGTGCAATTAGGGTTTTGACTGTGCAATTTTGTGCTGAAAGTCTTGAAACTTGGTATGAGGATGCTTGACCATATTTATAGGCATGTGAGACTTGATTGAACCCTTGGAAACTTCATTTTCTTTGTCAGAACCAAAACCCTAATTTTGACTGTTAGGAGGCCCTTGAGCTGTGCAAACCTTGGAGAATTTTGAAGCTTTGATTTGGAAATTCTTGAAGAATATGGGAGGGCAAATTTTGGGGTACAACACTTCCATTCTGTTGGGAATGCTAAAAAGTGGAAATATGTATTTCAAAGAAGAATTTCCCTTGAAAGAGAATTGGGAGCTGGTGCACTGGAGTGCAAATAAATTATGGAGTTGATATCTTCTGCTGGATTGATGAAAATTGTTACCAGGTTTGCAAAATGCTATGAGACTCTTGTTAAGGAATTAATTGTTAATATTCCTATTGACTGTGCTGATCATAAAAGTAAGGAGTATAGAAAGGTGTTTGTTAGAGGTTGGTGTGTAGAATTTTCTCCTGCTATCATCAATAGATTTCTAGATAGGTCTAAAGATGATTATTGTGAGCTGGAAGTAACTGATAATCAAGTGTGCAAAGCCATCACTACTAACCAAGTGAGTGAGTGGCCCATGAAGAAAAAGCTTCCTGTTAGCAAGCTAAGTGTGAAATATGCTATCTTGCATAGAATTGGAGCTGCTAACTGGGTTCCTACCAATCATACCTTAACCATCACTATTGGCTTAGGAAAGTTTATTTATGCTGTTGGAAACAAGAATTTGTTTGATTATGGTACTTACATTTTTTATCAGACCATTAAGCATGCAAGAACATGTGCCATCAAGATGCCTATTGCATTGACATCCCTTATTTCTGGAATTATTCTTAATCAACATCCTGGAATTATGAGTGGTAATGATGTAATTTGCAAGAGGGAGTATGCTCTAACCCTTCACTTTAAGATTTTTTCAAGAAAACATGTCCCAGACATTGTTTTGACATTTGCATCTTCTGAAAACAAGACCTCAACCAAGGATGACATGATTACTTAATTAAGGGAAGCCTACAAAGAACTTGATGATGTGATCAGAGTTAGCTCAGCAAGAAAGCTAACTTTTGAAAAGATGATCAAGGAGTTGTAGAAGGACAACAACTTTGATGATAGAGTGAGCTCTGAATAAGGAGATTCTAGTGAAGAAGGAAGTTCTGGCTCTGCCAAGTCTACTGGTCCTGAAGACAGTTAGACTATTTGATATTTATTTGTTTGACTCCTTTGTTTCTTTTTGGAACTTGTATGTGCTTGACTTTTGGATTCTATGGTCTGTACCTATATTACTGATACTCTCTTGAATGCATCCTTTTATTTGGCATATTATGACTAAAAAGGGGGAGAGAAACTGACTGACCTCTGACTGACTGACCAGTGACTGAGGGGGAGCTTAATACTTGAGGGGGAGCCTCATGTCTCAAAAGATGTCCTGACATCTTCCTTTGCTAACACCTAACTGCTAACTGAGTTTTGTTTTGCTTGCTTTTCTTATGCCGTTACTCTGATAATGTTCTGATAATGTGCTTAAATAATGTTTTAGCCAAAATTTACCAAAGGGGGGAGTTTGTAAGTGTTTGTTGGCAACAATTTTGGTAAAAGAATAACTTGATAATGTTTTATAAATGTCTTGACATTTGAAGCAAACTATTTTGAATGATGTCAAAGCAGATGTCTTGGCATCTACCTCCTGAGCTGAACGCAACTACACACCAGTTTAAGTTTTCTGTTTCCTATTTTTATGTGTGCCATCATTCAGGATTTGGGACTCATAGTTTGCAAAAAATGTGGAGGAATATTTTTCTATTTGCATTATCCTTATGGATCATATCTTGGCTTGTTTTTGTGGAAATATTCAAAAGATTGGAATAATTGTTTTTGTCCAAGCCCATTGCTGCGCCTTTATAAGGACTTGCTTCCTTATTCATTGAACTACAATTTTTGAAGAAGAATATATTATTTCCATTTTAGAAGTCTAAGTCTTTTAATTGTCATACACTCTAGTATTAGTTTAATACTTGAGTTGTTATTTGAGTTGTTAATTATGTATCATTCATAAGCTTTTAAGTATTGAATGATTGAAGTCTTTAAAGCTTAATATTTATGTTGTTCTTCACTGTAAGTGATTGAAAGGAATTAAGGAGGGCCTCATACCTATGCGTGTCTTAGGTAGAAGTATAATACAGGTAGTGATTAAGTGATTAGATTGTAAACTGGTTGTTTATTAAGGGTCTATGAATTGATACTATTTAGTGGACTTGCCCCTGGCTTGGTAGCCCCCAGATTAGGTGTTGTTGTACACTAAACTGGATTAACAATCCTTTATGTTTTTACCACTTTTATTATTGTTGCACTTTATATTATCCTCAGATATTTGTGTCGTGACATCTCTTTCGACATCACATATCTTATACCAGAATTTCAGTAATTATAACAAAATAACAGTAATGTTAATAATGATAATAATGACGTTATACTTAAAACAAAACATTTTTTAAGACAAACCAAACAGAAAACTGAATGGGCCGTATCTTTTCATATATTGGGCTTCAACAAAAATGACTTGTTTTATGGACCTCCCTGATTTAAGTATTGGGATTTAAACACAATTATTTGTTTTGTACACCCTCAAACTTATCTAAAACCTAAATGGGCCATTCTGATTTAGAGAGGCCCGTGACTTCTTAATGGTAATTATGGAAAATAAGAGATAGAAATCAGTAGGGCAAATTTGGGGTATGACAGCTGCCCCTATTTAATTACTTTTCGATTGAATAGGCTGGGAATACAGAGGTCTCACATTTTAAATTTGAAGTTTATTAAATATTGGAAGACCCCAAAATCTGTCCGAAAGGTTATAAGGATACGCTGTACAATGTTCCCGTGTGTGTGAAGAGTAGGCATAGGTGATGATGTATCATCTTAACAGCGTTTTAAACCAAAGTTTTTTGATAGAACTTAGGCACGACGACGCAGATAGCTCGTCAGTATCTAAGATATTGTATATTCTTTTGCATATCTACAAAAATACAAATTTCAAAAAAGTTGACTTACAAATGCTTAGAGACTATTATAGTAAGTTTTGATTTGATTTGATTTTTTCTATTCATTGCAACCTAGGGGATGAATAAAATAAAGTCTGATAACACATTGCTGCATGGAGACTGATGCAATGGATTACACATTTTTATTCGCATATCCATCGCAACCTAGGGGATAGATACTTGAAAAGAGCTTGATAATAAATTTGCTGCATGGATACTAATGCAATGGATTACGCAGATTTCACACACTGCTTCATGGAGGCTGACACAATGAATTAAATCACAGGGGAGGAAACACATCGCTGCATAGAGACTGACGTAATGAGTTATATCATAGAAGAGGGAATATATTGTTGCATGGAGACTGACAGAATGGATCACGTAGATTTATTCCCACATCTATCACAACCTAGATAGATAATTGAAAAAAGCTTGATAACTACATCGCTTCCTGGAGACTGGGGCAATGAGTTATATCGCAGATGAGGAAACACATCATTGCATGGAGATTGACGCAATGAGTTGTATTATGGAATTCACACATTGCTGCATGGAGCCTGACGCAATGAGTTATATTGTATATTTTGCACATTGCTGCATGGAGCCTAACGTAATGAGCTATACCGTATATGAGGAAACACATCGTTGCATGGGGACTGACGCAATGGGTTATATAACAGAAAAACTGTCTTTGATGATCAAACCTTAGATACTAAATCAGAGATGAGATTGGATTTTTATCGGTTGTGTCTGTTATCAACCAAGGTAATAATCTAATGGAGGGCCCAAAGATATTGGTTCCTCCCAAAGTATGTTTTGAAAAATTCCATGTGTAATGTATGTTCATGATGTCTTAGATCGGTATGGGACCCATAGTGTATATGCACTAAATGTCTGTGTATGCCTGAAATATTTACATATGTACAAAATGTGTGTATATGCCTCGAAATGTTATGGAAAATGGTTTTTGATATTCTCTCCTTTTAAAGATGGAAAAATTAAATGTTTTATTGATATGCCTCTGAATAGGCGAGAGTACAAGATGTAATTCCTTAAAAGAGGTAATTACAAAAAGTTTTAAAACTGTAAATGGAAATGAAAATGATAATTGGTACTGTTGTTTCCCCAATGTCCTTTTGGTAGCTCCAATCTCCTTTGCTTATGGGTTGAATGATTTGGATCCATCTCTTTCTTCGTGGTTTGTAGTTGCATTTCTTAGATTGCAGTCTTTTTGTTTTTTATTTCTTCGAATAAGATCCCTAATTTTTGCCTGGATCTCCCTTTCGGGTTTTCAATCCACCGGGATAATTTTTTTGTGTGTATGTCCCTCATTTTTGCTTGGACCTCCCTTTAGGGTTTTCAATCCACCGAGACGCTCTTTTTTTCCTAAGTCGCCTGTTTAAGGTTTGAACTTAGCGAGCTTTCTTATACATAGTATTTTTTGACTGCATCTGAATTTTCCAGATGCGATAGTTCTTCCCCATCCATTGTTGTGAGGATGAGACCACCACCGGAGAATGCTATTTTTACCACATATGGAGCTTCACAGTTGGGTGTCCATTTGCCATGTGAATCGAGGCGACGTAGCAGAATATTCTTGAGTACCAAATCCCCTTCTTTGAATACTCGAGGACTGACTTTCTTGTTGAAGGCTTTCTTCATCCGCTTCTGATATAATTGACCATGGCACAAAGCTATCAAGCATTTCTCTTCAATGAGGTTGAGCTGATTAAGTTGCGTCTGAACCCGTTTGGATTCTTTAAGCTTTGTTTCCATTAGAATCCGAAGTGATGGAATCTCTATTTCAACTAGGAGTACTACCTGAAGAATTGAAAAACACAAGAAGGGTGGGTTGAATTGGGATCTAAAAAATCAATGCAAATGACACGATGATTTTTATCCTGGTTCTTTTGATCTCAAACTACTCCAGTCCACCCGCCAAGGTGATTTCGCCTCTCTCCAACGAGGTCTTAATTCAATAATCAAACTAATTACAAATCTACTTTGACAACTGCCAAAGTCTTCTTGAGTACAACCATAATCTGGTTTATCTCAAGGAATTTCACTAACAACAGTATTAATAAATCAGTGTACAATATGTTTTTCGTTACAAAAATAGTATCACAAACTTGTGATGTATTACACAGTTTAGAGAATAATATGAATAATGAGTAGCAGCGTTGAAGGATTGTGAAATTGCAGTGTTATAAATCGTAAACGATTTAACCTTGTTCCTTGTTTAAATAGGCGCAATAATCTTGTGTAATTGGAAACTTGATAAATGTCAGTTAATTCACTTTCCTCAATTAGAAGATCCTTGTCTGTTTGTAGCCGTTGCAATTGATACAACTTTGATGAATAGTAACGCTTCAGAACATTAAGGAATCTATTTGCCACCTTGCTTCAGAACTTGGAAGGTCAGAATCATAAGGTCCTGTTTGCAGCGTTAGATTTCCGTTCAGAGTTAAAACGTCTTTCTCTTAGCGTAACTTCTGATCTTCATTCATCAGAACATTATGAGATTAGTCTACATTCACAGCAGAAACACCCTTGTAGCATAACTTCTGATCCACTTCCATCAGAACATCTCTACAATAGAACATAATTTTAGAGTGCATATTTGTTCTTTGTGTTTGTTATCATCAAAAATCTTACGAGGGTTGTAGAACCAAACTATGTTCTAATAATCTCCCCCTTTTTGATGATGACAAAAACTAGGATATTTCAATAAAAATAGACAGAACATAAAACATTAGAGAGTCTCCCCCTGAGTTGAGTACTCAGATAGAGATGAATTACTTCCCTGAAGTTCATTCTGATCAGAGCTTTTGATGCATCTCCTTCTGTCTTCTTCAGAGTTTTGTTCCTTTTTTGCTTTCAGAAAAAAACGAGAAGTTATGATATTCAAAATGTTTGAGACCTTGTCCCGATATACTTTTATTCAAAATATCTTATGTTCTCCCCCTTTTTGTCAAGAATCAAAAAGAAATATAAACATTAATATTCAGAGTCAAAAAAAGATGAGTTATATTAAAACATGATTTCAATAACACTTTCAGAGCCAAATAAGACAAGATGCAGAAAACAGGTTATAAAAATAAAACTAAGATTGAGGAGGGGGAAGTCGTGTGAACAATGCTTCCAACAAAATCTTAATCTGAGTGCTTGATTCCTCTTGTTTTCCCAGCATTTCCTTCATTTCTTTGCTCATGTCTTCTTGCTTGTCCAATCGTTCTTTGATTACTGCATTCTATTTATTTAACTCTTCCAAAGTTTGTATAACCAAAGATGAAGTTGGTGTATCCACAGAAGATGCAAGTTTCTCAGAACACTATATAGGATTTTCTGATACAGTGGCTTCTTCAATTGCTTTTTTTTTTCTTGAATAATAGCCAGAGCAAGATTTTTAGAGCATGGTTCAATAACTTCTGAAGGTTGGTGCTCTTTCCAGGGAGCATTTTCCAGCAGAAGGATAGATTTCTTTTCCCAGTGACTCAGAAATCGATCCTTGATAACTTCCAGCTGATCACAAAAGTTATGTTGATCCAGTTCATAGCTTAATTCTTTGAGCTTCTGGGATTCTGAGTTAAACCATCTTATGAATCAATTCCAGTGATAATTAGAAGCAGCATGATTTGAATTTTCTAAACTTGCTTGCTTCAAAGAGTTAACCCATTCCATTAATTCTGTTTCAAAAATCAATAAGTTTCTACCAACATCTGCTTTGGTTATAGTTGGTTTAGGATTGGGAATGGAAATTTTGTAAGAGGTTGAGGCTAGGTGATCCAGCGCTTCTAAGTCAATGACTGTTCTGAAGTGATCTTCTGGAGGGTTAATAGGAGAGGGAGTAGGTGAATCAGAAATGATGATTGGTGGTCGAGGTGTGTTTGGTGGAGTGGAATGATGTAGTGATGGAATTTCTGGAATGTCTAGGATGGAGAGAGGTTGTCGAACCATGAGAGGTTCTGTTATTCCAGAAATTGGTGTGGTGGTATCAGAGTCTGTGTAAGAATCTTCTGGTTGGTTAGTGGTAGCGTTTGGATTTTCTGGGTGAGTGGTTTGGAAGTTTTGATTTTCTGTTTGAGGAGTTTGAGGGTTTGGATTTTTTGGATTAGGAGTTTGAAAATATGGATCAAATTGATCAATATCAGAAATAACTTTATCAAGTTCTGGATGATTTTGTTCAAAATGTGGATTTGGAGAGAGAGGTTCATTTAGTATGTTTTCTAGAGTTACAGATGGGTCAAACTCTATATCAAAATATTCAAATGTTTGAGGTGAGGGATCTTCTATTGGTTTAGGAGAGGAGGGTGTTTCAGATGTTAGAAAAACTATTGATTCTACAACAGAAATAAAAGAAGTGTTACCTTTCTTTTTAGCATCTTTTGGAGTCCTTTGAGAAGATACTTCTCCTGCAACTTTTCTTTTTCTTGACTTCTTTAAGACAACATCTGGAGCTTGCTGGTGCAGATCACGAATATTAAGTTCTGGAGCAGTTCTATCCTTCTTGCATGCTTCTAAGTATCTGACCACTATTTCTGGTGTAGCATCAATTTCAGAAAATAGAGGAAAATATTTCAGAGGGATTCTCCTTGACGTGATGACTTCATGTGTAGCAATGGTTGGCTCCTTCTTAATGCTGTCAATAATCTTCATCTTTTTCAGGTTCTTGGCATTAAGGGATTTTCCAGCACATGCCTCCAGCGTGCTTATCTGCTGAGCTTCTATCATATGCTCTATCGACCTATTCTCACTCAGAATATCAGAAATTAACCTGCCTAGAGGTATCCAATCCCTCTTGGTTCTTTCATCTTCTCTTGTTTCCTTCACGCTTGTTCTCAGATGATTGAAAAGCAAGTGAAGAAGGTTTATTCTTGTCTTCTTCAAAATGAAATATAGCAGAAATTGTTGATCAATATTGATGTAGTCAGGAGAGCTTGTTGGCTTCCTGTGAAGATTAATCTTGTTGGATGGCTGTCCAGAAGTGAAGATTAATCTTGATATGGCTTTTAGGTCAGAACATTTCTCAGCCATGTCGCTGCACCTGATTCCTCTGCCATTGTAACCAATCATCTTTGCAATCAAATCTTCAGTAATTGCAATTTTCTTCCCCATTACATAAGACGTTACTTGGTGATTAGAGGAGGTTGCATGAATCCAAAATTCCTTTACCAGAATTGGGAACCCTGGACCTAGAAGACGATCGAAATACCTTTTCTAACCTTGAGCAGCTACATCTGCAGAAAGATCAAACCCATTCTCTTTCAAGCTTTCAAAGTCGATGATAAGCTCGCAGAGAACCTCAAGAGACTCAATTGGAGTGAGTAAGGTTCTTATCGGTTCTTCGTACTGTTCTGCTATTGATGATGAACCAGGAGCACATTGAATATTTTTAGCGCTTGAAGAAGATTCCATTGTTCACACTGACAGTTTGAGATTTTTGAGAAAAAAGGGTTTTTGCAAATGAAAACTAGAGAGAAAAATAGAAGCGAGAAAAAGTGAAAGTGATAGTGAGTGTGTATTTATAATCAATTTGAAAACTTAATCAATAAGAAAGAGAAAAAGTATTAATGATTACACAACAATTATGAATCCTAAAAATAGGGGAGGGCGTGGAGATAAGAAACAATTACCAATGACATGCGTCTCAATTCACCCAATCAAAGCCTTAGACCCTTCAGAATTTGAGCGCGTGTTCAGCCTCAGAAGGAAGCTTGTGAGAGGATGACAGATGTTGATAATGTGAATTGCACGCCTCTATCTTTGAAATGAACCATTCAGATCTTCTTGGATAGATTCTGATACAACTGTTCTTCTAACTTCTAAAGACTTGTTGATCAGATGTTCATAAATAAAACATAAAATTCTGAGGGTTAATGAATATATAAATAAAACTCTTATTCTGGATATAATTTCATGCTGAGATATTTCAGAATGAAATTAAACCTATCTTCAGAAAGTGGTTTAGTAAAGACATCATCCCATTGATGGTTTGTGTCAATAATTTTAAGGAAAGGATTCCTTTCTGAATATAGTCCCTAATAAAGTGATGTTTTATTTCTATATGCTTAGCCCTAGAATGAAAAATAGGATTCCTAGATAAACATATTGCAGAAGTATTATCACATAATATAGGAATGTTACTCTCAAATATGTTGAAATCTTCAAGCTGACTCTTCATCTAGAGCATCTGTGTGCTGTATCCAGCAGTTGCTATGTATTCAGCTTCAGCTGTTGACAACACAATTGTGGATTTCCTCTTGCTGGTCCATGAGATCAGATTTTCTCCTAGAAACTGGCAGCTTCCAGAAGTGCTTTTTCTTTCTACTCTATCTTCAGCGAAGTCAACATCACAGTACCCTACTAAATTGTATTCACTGGTTTTTCTATAAAACAAACCAAGGTTAGTAGTACCTTTCAAATACTTGAAAATTCTCTTAACAACTATTAAGTGAGATTCTCTAGGATCTGATTGGAATCTGGAACATAAGCATACACTGTATAGAATGTCAGACCTTGAAGCTATAAGATATAAGAGAGAACCAATCATACCTCTGTAGATCTTCTATTCTACCTTTTTACTTACCTCTTCCTTTTCCAGAATGCATGTGGGATGCATTGGAGTCTTAGATGGCTTACACTCTGATAGGTCAAATTTCTCCAAAAGTTCTCTGATGTATTTTCTCTGGTGTATGTAGGTTCCTTCTGGAGTTTGATTGATCTTAATGTCCAGAAAGAATTTGAGTTCTCCCTTCAAGCTCATTTCAAACTCTGCTTGCATAGACTTAGCAAATTCCCTTCCCAGAGAAGCTTTAGTAGATCCAAATATTATATCATATATATAAATTTGACAAACTAAAATGTCATTCTTAAATGTCTTACAAAATAAGGTCGTGTCCACTTTCCCTCTGGTGAATTCCTTTTCTAACAAAAAGCTACTTAGTCTTTCATACCAAGCTTTGGGAGCTTGTTTTAGACCATATAGTGATTTCTTTAGTTTGAAAACATATTCTGGATGTTTGGAATTTTCAAACCCACGGGGTTGGTGCACATAAACCTCTTCATCAATGTATCCATTTAAGAATGCACTTTTGACATCCATATGATAGAGAGTGATGCCATTATTCACTGCAAAAGAAATTAAGAGTCTGATAGATTCTAACCTGGAGACTGGAGCAAAGGTTTCTGTATAGTCTATCCCATCTTGCTGACTATAACCTTGTGCAACCAGTCGTTCCTTTTTTCTGATGACTTCACCTTGTTCATTCAGTTTGTTTATGAATACCCACTTTGTTCCAATGACGTTGCATCCTTTTGGTTTGGGAACCAGATCCCATACATCATTTCTGGTGAATGGATTTAATTCCTCCTGCATAGCCAGTATCCAGTCGTTGTCCAGAAGAGCTTCATAGATGGTAGTTGGCTCAATCAGAGATACCAATCCCATGAGAGATTCTTCATAATTTCTGAATGTTAATCTTGTTCCGATTGGATCTTCCTTCTTTCCCAGAATTTTGTCTTCAGGATGAGCTAGGCGGCTTCTGGATAGTCTTTTCTGGATAGTTTCTTCAGATGTTGTTGTAGTGTTTGTGAAATTTCCTTCTGATGTTGTTGGTGAGTCTTTGTTGGGAACTTCTGATGTATTGCCTTCAGTATATGTGAATTGAACTTCTATATCTACAAGAGATTCATTTTGCTTTGACTTTTGAGAGCTAAGCTTGTCATCAAATCTAACACTGATTGACTCTTCTACAATCTGTGTTTCTATATTGTATACTCTGTAGCCTCTTGAGCGTTCAGAGTATCTTAACATAATACACTTCTGTGCTTTAGAGTCAAACTTGTTCAGATGTTCTTTGGTGTTAAGCATAAAACAAATACATCCAAAAGGATGGAAATACAAAATGTTGGGCTTTCTGTTCTTCCACAGTTCATATGGAGTCTTATCTAGAGTAGATATTATGGGGATTATATTCTGAATGTAATACGCAGTGTTAATTGCTTCTGCCCAGAAGATCTTAGCAATGTTAGTCTCGTTGATCATGGTTCTGGATATTTCTTGTAAAGTTCTATTCTTTCGTTCTACAACTCCATTTTACTGGGGAGTTCTAGGACAAGAGAAATCATGAGAGATGCCATTCTCATTAAAAAATATTTCATATTTTTTGTTTTCAAATTCTCCACCATGATCACTTCTGACTTTGACAATTCTAAGATCTTTCTCATTTTGGACTTGGTTACAAAAAGCAACGAACACAGAATGTGACTCGTCCTTGTGTCTTAAGAAATTTACCCATGTCCATCTGCTATAGTCATCTATGATCACTAACCCATACTTCTTGCCACTAATGGATGCAGTTTTCACTGGTCCAAATAGATCTATGTGCAGAAGTTCTAATGGTCTAGAGGTAGAAACAACATTTTTTGCTTTAAAAGGAGGTTTTGCAAACTTGCCTTTCTGACATGCTTCACACAGAGCATCTGAGCAGAACTTCAGATTAGGAAGTCCTCTGACCAGATTGAGTTTGTTAATCTGAGATATTCTTCTCATACTAACACGGCCCAATCTTCCGTGCCAGACTCATTGCTCGTTGTTAACAGACAGTAGGAATTTTACGTTCTGACTCTTTAGTTCAGAAAGTTTTATCTTGTAAATGTTGTTCTTTCTCTTTCCATTAAATAGGATAGATCCATGTTTCTGACTAATAGCTTTACATGAATTTTGATTAAAGATTATATCATAATCATTATCACTTAATTGACTTATGGATAACAAGTTATACATTAATCCATCTACTAACAGAACATTATTAATAGAATGGAGGTTACCTCTACCGATAATTCCAGAGCCAATGATCTTCCCTTTCTGATTGCCTCCAAAACCTACGTAGCCTCCAAATTTAAGTTCCATACTTTGGAACATATGATTTCTTCCCGTCATGTGTCGAGAGCATCCGGAGACCAGGTACCATGACGGGTGTTTTAGTCTTGCTGTCAAAGATATCTGCTACATATATAATTTTGTCCTTAGGTACCTGTTGTACCCCAAAATTTTCCCTCTCATTTATCAAGATTTTTCTCACAAGACTTCTTGGACTCAAGACAGGATTAGGGTTTGCTCAGCTCAGGACATCTCATCTTGCACTGATACCCCAAATTAGGGTTTGAGTTTTCACAAGGATTTTTGGACCACCAATGCTTCATGTGACTTCCATACATCATCTTGGACCCCTAAGATTGCTCATGCTAAGTTTCAAGCCTTGAATCACATTTTTGCTCAGTCAATTGGACAGTTAACCTAAAAATCAGCTGTATTGGGGGAAAAGTCAACCATGGCCAATTTACAGTCAAACTTCATAATTTTTGATCCATATCAACATTCTAGGATCCTATGTACCATTTGATCAAGTTTGGATCACAACTCCTCAAGAAATTTGATCAAATCATCAAAAGGGCAAAATGGTCAAAATTAGGGTTTTGACTGAGAAAGGGCAATTTCTGATTTTTAACCAAGCCAATGACCAATTGGGTTCAAACATGATTTCAAGGGATAAATGGCATTATCTTGACCTAATTACATGGTTCAAAAGATCTCAAGTTCATAGGATTGACAGATGAATTTTGCAGTCAACTGATCAAAAGTCAATTGTGCACTGAAAAGTCAAACTTTGACTTTTTGGTCAAAATCAAGTGCCAAGGGTCATAATTCATCAGGATATTTCAAAATATGAAACTTGTTCACCAAGAAACTCAAAATTGCAAATTAGGGTTTTGAATTTGAAAATTTTCATAACTTAGAATTTTTCTAAGTATGGAAATTTTCTTATTTTTTCCCAAATTTCCACCACTTTTTCACCATGATGCAATTTGATTCAAAGAAAACTTCCAACATGAAAGTTGTATTCCTCCATGAAATCTACAAATTTTCTTCACAAACTTTTCCCAAAAGATGCTTGGATCTCAAGTTATGAATTTCTGAACATAGGTCCATGAACTAAATAACTTAGTGAAAATTTGCCCTAATTTAGGCAGTTTTTTGACCCAACTTCATGGACATTTTTCACCTAGTTATAAGAGGTATCTCAAAATTCATTTCAAATATGGATTATAGATCACATTTCAAGCTTTCCAAAATGTCTAAGAACTCTCCAAGATCATTTATGGTTAGGGAGAATCGAAGAAAGGAAATTGGCATTTTATCACTTTTGTTCATGCCATTTTCACAAGGTATCAAGTTGCAAATCAGATCCATGATGCTTGTACCTTGCATTACAGGTCCTAAACTCATTCTACACTCCATAATTAAATTCAAACTCAGAGAATAAAGGCATTATCTTGGCTTTTGGATCATTGTACTAGAGATAATTCCATTAATGGCATAAAGGTTACAATGCCATTTTCATAAAGTGAGCCTTTACAACTTTATCATTCTTGAGCCTTGGAGCTGTCCCTTTGGTGCAGGAAATTTCCACAGATCACAAGCAAAGTATACCAACTCTTGCAGCTCACAAGATAGCCAAGTACAAGCATGTTGCATTTGTCTTGTCACTTTTCTTCAAATGCAAGAAAAGTTGCAAAAGAAGTCAGAACTTGTACAGCAAGGGAAGGGTGGACTTTGTATCATTATATACATATTCACAAAGTCATTACAAACAAGGACACGAATTGATAGCATCCAAAACACTCTCAAGCTCAAAAAACACAAAATTCTGCCAAAACATTACAGTTCTGCAAAATCATTGCCAACTTCATTTTGGCTCGTGCGTTTTCCCTTTTAACACTTGAAACATCTTATCCACATGATATCAAAGCTATCCAAGCCCTTATCCTAGTACTGTAAGCTCTGTTTCAGCCATTGCCATTTTCACTTTGGAAGCTTGCAACTTGACTTCTACAAAGAGTTTCAGCCATCCACAAAGCAAGCTAGGTATTGGAATAGTTTGATGGAAGTTCAGGGAAGCTCACATGATCCTCAGGCCTCACTCAAAGTCCCCACATTGTCATATACAAATCCAGCTGAAGGAGGTATTTTTCAAAACTCTATCTCTCTATTTAGGCATCCTCAAGCCACAATTTGTGAAGAAAAGATGTAGTCCTTAACATGGTGAAGCTGTACATATGCATACTTTCCATTTATATTAATTGAGCTAAGAATATTTGAATGTTGAACATGCTGAAATTTCTAGGTCACGAATTAGCGCTGATAAAATTCTCCCTGATCTTTTAGAGTTAGATTACAAATTTCATATGGTTGGAATCGTGATAAAAAATGCTACATGTTTCATGTTATAAGATTTTGTTTTTGTGCAAGCATGTGAAAGTTACAGATTTGAGTTGAAAATGCGCGCAGAGCTGAAGGACAGGGATGAAGATGACTGGTGTTGTACCCCAAAATTTGCCCTCCCATATTCTTCAAAAGTTTTGACAAGCATCACCTCAAATGGTTCAAGGCTACTCCAAGGATTGCACAGTCAACCATCCTCCTAAGCCAGTCAAAATTAGGGTTTTGGTTCCTTCAAGGAAGTTGAGATTTTCAATGGTCCAATCAAGTCCCATATGCCTATAAACATTGTCAAGCATTCATATGTCAAGTTTCAAGACTCACAACATCAAGTTGCACAGTCAAAAGCCCTAATTGCTTCACAGTCAACTGCAGGGGCAAAATGGTCATTTGGCAGTCAAAAGTCAAAATTTTTGGTCAACATCTTATTTTGAAGCCACAATCATCATTTGATCAATTCTTGATCATGATTCCTCAAGCATGGCTCAAAAAGTCTCAAGATGCAAAAGTTTCTATTTTTGGACAGCTGAAAAGTCAACTGTAACTTGACCAAGACATAACTTTTTCATGGTTCATCAGAAAAATCCCATCCAATGCTCATCTTGAAGGGGAAGACATTTCCTACAACTCATCTTCACACTCCAAGTCCAAGAAATGCTCTCACAAAAAGTTATCAATTTCAACATTATAGGTCATTTTCAAAAGTCAACAAAAAGGGACTTTAAGTCAAAGACCTTAACTTGAGATTGGTAAATCAAAATGACATGGGAACAAAGACATTGGTTATATGACTTCAAGACCTTTCCAAAATGTCCAAGAACATGTTCATAACTTCAAAATTGAGCAAGATATGCATTGGAGAAGTTGGGAAATTTTTGTGAAATGGCCAAAATCATTTATCCTTGAAATTTCATTTTTTGACAAAAGGGGTCCACTTTTTCCATTTAAATCAGATTGGCCATGCTTCCCACGTGTCCCACATTTTATTTCAAAATTTAAAATTAATTTTTTCATTTTTATTTGATTTTATTGGATTTAATTCATTTTAAATCCTTTAAAATCAAATAAAAATCAAAAAGGTTAATTAAGGGACATATTTGGTTTTGATTAGCTTTGAATCACCATTATGCATATCCCAAATTCGTGCAAAGGGCTAAAGCTAGCAAGAATTCAAAATTGGCTCAAAAATGGAAGGTGTGTTAATGGAGGTTTATGGAAAATCTTAAGCATGAATGCAAGGCATTATGGGCCATAATTCTTATCAAAACACATTGCATAATATATATACAAGTGATCACAAGCAAGAACACGACCTAAGCTGCGCCCAAACTCAGAAACAACTTTGCATTTTTTCTAAAAAAACTTGAAAACTGTTTTCATTGATACAAGGTGTTTCAAGGCCAAATAACATTTCCAATACATTCCTGACACTACCAGGAAGCTATCCCAATCAAAATCAACCCTCCACACGCAAGGAATTGGTATATTGAAGTCAAACTTTCTCAAACTTTTCTCATAATCGTGTTTCAATATACATACATTTTTTATACATTTTGAATATGGATTTACACTAATATAAACTCTCTGAAGCTATTGATGTATTTTAATTGAGTTAATATTGCATGTATGAGAAGTTGCCATGGAAATTTTCTAGGGTTTCAGGAGCTTGAAATTAGGGACTTCTTCATGAGGAAAAATTAGGCCATGAGACCTAGACCAATGCACTCGTGACATTCCAACGATTCCAAATCACTCATCGCGCTCAATTTATGATTAAACATGGCCTAATCTCTATTTATCCATAAGCCTGTGTTTTGGGGGGGTTTAAAACCCCCGCTATCCTTTTTTTTGTTACAGGAACGAATGAAGAAGAAGATTGTGTGGCAAGATATGACTGGAGGGTTTGAATTCCAGCGCTTTTTTTTTTATTTTTATAACATTGATTTTGATTTTATTTTATATTATTTATTTTCCATTCCATATACAAAGCGCACCAACAGCACAATTGGCAAAACATTAACATGGCAAACGCAGGGACCTGGGTTCGATTCCAAACATAATTCTGTGCAGTGCTTCATCAAAGGACCACCATACAACTCCATCCCTTGGCACGCCACATGTCACCAGGGGTCAATCCAAAGGCTATCACGTGAGTCCCACCATACGCATTGGTCAACGCTCCACACACAAGTCTGAAAAGTCAAAAAAGGCCTCATTCAAATGGGCTTAATTGCTGCAAATGAACCTCCTCAATTTGGATCAATCACCCCCTATGTTTGCATTTCTTTCTCTCTTTTCTTTTCTTTTATTTATTCTTTTTAATTAATTGTTTTCCTTTAATTCACCAAATAATTTTTATCATACAAAAAATACAAAAAAATCAGAAATAAAAAATATGTTTTATTTAATATTATTTTGTAAATAAATTTTAATAATCATATTAGTTTAATTTAGGTTTTCAATTTTAATATTTTCTTAATAACTAAAAAATATAGAAATTAGGGTTTTAGTATTTTTTATTCTTTTTCCTTTTTATTCTTATCATTACTAATTATTAATTATTTTTGTAAATACTCTTGTAATTAAACAATTAGTAAATTAGGTTTAAACTTAAATGTTTTCTTTAATAATTAAAAACAATTTAGAACTAGGTTTTTTTTTTATTTCTAATTTCAATTGATTTTCTCTATTTTCCTTAAATACAAAAACATCAAAAAAAATAAGTTCTTTTCTTTAATTAATTTGTAATTTTAATTTAACCTCTTTAAAGGGTCCAACGCCCTCGCACTCGATTCTTATTTCTTTTCGCGCATCTATTTTTATTTCTTTTGTGAATATAATGTATTTGCCCCAAAGCCTTGTAATAGATAATTAGGACATTTACTTTCCGCATTTTATTTATTCAAATCGGGTCTTTGTTTGATTTGGCGATGTAGACCCGCGCCTTGTAATAGCGTAGGACCTTTATCTTTCCGCATTTTAATCCCCGCACCTTTAACTGTTAATAATCACATGAAAGAATGTATGCCCAAATAAAATCAAAGAGTAGCTCACCTAATGCATGCTAAGACAAATAATAACTGAAAATGACACACAATTCACACACCACTCCTAGGGTACGCCTCACTGTTGCCTTGCCCCTCGAAACGTGGTAGTCGAGTACAGGACGTCTTAGTAAGTCCTTATGTCCATGAACATGGCATAAGGGTAGCTTCTAAGGTGTCCTACTGTTGCTCTGGTGATCACATTGTTGCCTTGCCCCTCGAAGCGTGGTCGTCGAGTATAGGACGTCTTAGTGAGTCCTTATGTTCCATTGATCTAGTTGCCTCGAAACGGTTGCCTCGAAACAAGTTGCCTCGAAACGGTTGCCTCGGAATAAAAAGATCAATGGCATAAGGGTAGCTTCTAAGGTATCTTACTATTGCTCGGTGACCACACTGTCCCTAACCCTCGAATTGACCCGAACACCTCCAATGGTGGTGCTGCCTACCTCTCAATGGTGGGATGGCACTACCTTAAGGACATTTACACAGACTAATTCCTTAGGGTAGGTAGATGACTCGTAGATACTTGCTCTAATTCAAAACAAATCAAAAAACTTCTTTTTCACACCGAAACCTTGCAAAAAGCTTTCAAAAACAACTTTTCAAACACTCTTGAGGACTGATACAAGAGTCGAACTGAAATTTTAAACGAAACTTTTTTCAAACCCACTCACCTTGAAAAGCAAACAAACATTTTGAAAACACAAATGAGCAAGTATCTAAGAGCCCATGGATAACCATGGATAGAAAGGGTGCTAACACCTTCCCTTTCTATAAATCTACCTCCCAAACCGAGAATTAATCTCAATAAGGAATTTTTCTGTGCTTTTGTCCTTTCCATATTGGAGAAAATAAAAGACGGTGGCGACTCTTGCTTCCGCGACATTTCGCGAACCAGCGTTAAACAGTCAGTTCCAGGTCCACCGATCACAGAACTGGCGACTCTGCTGGGGATACTTAAAAGTGAGGTGTACCTTAGGACTAAGATCACTTGTGTTTTCAATTGTCTGAATTGTTTGCTTTATTATTATGGGTACTGTCTTGGGAGTTCTATAGATCCTAACCCGGATCTGGGGGAAACCTTCTTAGAAAGTAGCAACAAGACTGTGAGGGAACTGTGCGGGGTATACCGACATGGTTGAAGCAGTCTGCTACGTTGATGTGGCACTTTGGTGTGTACCGGTAACCCTTGAGTTCAGTCAAGGAGAGTACGGGGCCTCCGCGTGGTGTCGTGAAGCATCAACTGACCTTAGAAACCTTAATTGAACCATCTTGGCCTCTTTAGGGTAGTGAGATAACTGACTTTGGTGCAGTCCGAGGTTGGTTGATACTCGATACTACACTCAATTGAGAGTTGCTTTCCTGGAATATTTCGGTCGCCAGTTCAGTGGCTAAATCGAAACGATGAACAATGAAAGAAATCCAGTGATATTGGGACCTCTAGAACCCGGTTACTTCTGATAGGACAGGTTGAGCCCACCAACTTCAAGAGGGTAATACCCAGACCCCATGCTGACCTAAACTCTAAGGGCTCTCTGTGTGACTTGTGTGCCTTCTAATTTGAATTACTTGCACGTACTTGTTACCTAACACATGAGTTTCTTGCAGGGTTTGTTTACAGTCCTTAATCGGGACTCATAACAGGGTTACATATATCACTCCATGCATATCATAACATCATACCATTGCATACATCCCGCATAAGGACTAATCTGTTTCAAGGATCTCAAGGGCTTGTGATGCAGGTCATGATGAATCAACTATCCAGCAAGGGGCAAAGAGGATTTATTTTCCTCTAGACAAGGTTGTCAGGGGCTATGACCCACTTTACATGGTGAGCTTTGACTCCTGAAGAAGGTTCCTCTAGCCAAGGTGACCTAGAAATTCCAACATGATAACTCGAGTCAGAGGCTATGACCCACTGGATATGGTGAGCCTTTGACCCTTGAAGAAGGACTCTCAACAAGATGCAGTGCCTTCCATCAAGCTACCAGACACCAGCTCTAACAAATTTCTTGTTTACCCCGCGAGATTCTTGAAAACATTGCATGCATACATGCACATCATTGCATAACAGGTACCCTTGTTGCAGGTCACTTACCTTTCTCGTTGTTTATTTCAGCAATGGCCTCCTAACAAGATAACCAGGGACCTCATGCTCAAGAGACTCAGTTCAAGGAGATCTTCTTAAGCCTATCCAAGGGGCAGGAAGAGCTGAGAACATTCCTCACGGGGACTTTGGTCAGGAACAGTGCTGAGGGCGACAAGGACGAACGGCTGAAACGTCTACAAGCTGAGGTAGACACATTGAAAACCCAGATGCTGGGGCAAAGGGCTCTCATCCAAAGTTTAGCTCGGGAGCAAGGAGAGCTGAGGGCCATGATCAGTCAGCTTCATCAAGACATGAAGCAACCAACCCAAGTCAGGGACCCGGTCATGGAACAGCTTCCAAGAGGGCAAAGGTCTGGTCCAATGAATAGACCTCTCCAAGCTGCTACTACTTCAGAGGTCCAACAACGACCTCGCCAAGAACAACGGACTGATCAGAGCAAGCCAGACCAGCCTAAAAGGCAATTCACCAAGCTCAACGTGTCACCGTCTCAAGCTTTACAACAATTGTTGAGGTTGAATCTGGTGACGTTAAGGGACCCTCCTAAGAATCCCAACACAGCCTCCCCAAAGTACAATCCTGAGGAAAGATGTGCATACCACTCTGACAGTCCAGGGCATGACACCGACGACTGCTGGGCTCTGAAGAATAAGATCCAAGACCTGATTAATGAAAGAGCTGTGGATTTCACCCAGATGGGCCAGGCTGAATGCTCCTGTCATCCCTACAAGATGCACCAGTTGAAATAACAAGCCCTGAGATGAAAAGACTTTTGTTCATTAGGATTTTCAAGTTGTAATTTTCTTTTGTTCAAACATTTATTCATGTTAAACATTGTTATTTCATTAATGCACTACACATGTCTGTTTTGAAGTAATTATTTCGTATTCACTATTTAAAATTGCTTTCATTTTTGTGATGTTCAACGTTCGTTTAATAATTCTAAGCCTCTTGAGGGAGGATGACGAAAACGATACCACGATCTTTACAGTATGCTTTTGAACAGACCCCGCTGATGAGGTACAGGCATTGTTTCAATCCCTAAACACTGGAGTTATAAGGAAGATAATCCCTCGTCAACCCCTCTGAGCCAAAGAAGTAGGAGTTTTTCTTTTCGAAAATTAAAACCCTTTATCATAACCTGGGGCAGGGTAGTTCTCTCAGTTGATCCAAGTGCATAACAAATGGCACCAAAGAGGTCCTTACAAAAAAAAGAAGACAGTGATGATTCCGAATAATCATAAGGATAGGCAGTCGTTATATCTCAAAAATAAAAACCCAATAAGTCAAAACCTATGAAGGACTTACGAAACTGGGGCATCCCGCTGACTGTAATCACAAAAGAAACAGTTCAGGCAAAATTTAGGGATAGCGAAATCAAAAAGAAAGAGGTCACACAAACCCTCAATAACAAAAGAAAATGACTGCCTATTCAAATAAACGTTCAACATCTGAACCATCATTGGAACATCAGGACAAAGACTCGAACAAGGTCTAACGTACGATCAACTGAGTTTAGGTTTGAAGAACATCATGAAGAGCGGGTGGGTACAAATAATTTGAGCCTTTATCCTTTGTTTCTTAAACCGTGAACCAGACCACGTTATAACCCTCAAAAGTCCTAGCTGAAGCGTGGGTTAATTCGAAAGCATACTGTTACGAAAGGTATCCTGACTCCTTAAGGCTTGCGGTAAAACAACGAGTTGACATCGCAGTTTACAAAATTCACTTGATTTTCCTAAAAATTCATTTTCAAAAATTTCGAGACAGACATAAGCTTTGCATTTTTAACATAACTTTGTTTGCACATGACTTTTTGATTGAACAGCATAAGAGTTCGTACGACGAATGTCTAATGGACAAAATTAATTCCAATCAAGGGGCATGGCATGATCAGTGTCCATCATCTGGGGCAGTTAAGTCAAGATTCGGAGAATCTCTCAAAAGGCCAACCAGCTTGGGGCAAATCTCCATCGGGATCCCCTGGGGCATTCCGACAACGAATCTTGCCTGATCAGACATCTTCTAGTGGTACGGTAATGCAATACTACTGACAGGGGCACCTCCCTACATCCTGAGAGCATGGACATGGTCGAAACAATACTATGCAAAATCAAAGACCCGCTAGGTTGACAGACCTAGGCAAAAAGAAGGGCTTCCCGGCGAACCAAAAGGGTTCGGGCAAAAATAAGGGATGAAATGAAAAAAATCTGTACACCCGGCAAGTTGAAAACCTGAAAAGGCGGCTTGGGCAAAAATGGGTATCCCGGTGGACTGAAAACCCGAAAGGGCGGTCCAGGCAAAAGTTAGGGATTAAAGCGTACGACTATGTCCTGGCATCTCGTCACCTGTCTACCAGAAGATTTGTTAATCACCCCCACAAGTGACTTCTCCCACTGAAACTGGGGAAATAATGAATTGTTTAAGCGATCTAATTGCTCTGCCCACCAAGGTGCCAAGGTAAGTTCAGCTGAAGAACATAACCAAGATATCTTAATTCCCCAGAGAGTGAGCCAGCAAGTCAATGCACCCTCCCCAAGCAAAGCTATACTATCAGCCTTAAGGAAGTTGAGTATACGCCAGCAGATCTCAACATTCCTCAGCACAATATACGAATATTCTTAACAAGCATCCCCGGCAGTCTCGATCTAAGACTATTCCCCGGCGGTATACCAGACATTCAGTGGAATCTCTTCCCCAATATATCTCAAAAATTTCCCCAGGAGAGTCCAATCAAGATTTCCCCAGGAAAGTTCAATCCATCTCTCCAGCAGATCTCAACATTCCTCAGCACAATATACGAATATTCTTAACAAGCATCCCCGACAGTCTCGATCTAAGACTATTCCCCGGCGGTATACCAGACATTCAGTGGAATCTCTTCCCCAATATATCTCAAAAATTTCCCCAGGAGAGTCCAATCAAGATTTCCCCAGGAAAGTTCAATCCATCTCCCCAGCAGGAAGCTCACCCCCAGTAAGTTCTGGAAGCCCCCCCCCCCCCCCCCGCAGAGCACGAACGCATCCCCCGGCTTTATTCAAAGGTTATTTCCCCACCAGGATATAAATGGGTTATCCTCAGCCAAAAGCCACGGAAAGATCGTCCTCGGCGAAGTCTTCTTATCCCCAGTGGAGTCTACTAAAACTTCCAACATAACAACGGTATCCCCAGCGGAATTATCATCAAACATCTCAGCAAAGTATCTCTCTTCCCATAGAGTATTGTTCCCCAACAAGATCGCTAGAGTAATTTTCCCCGCAGAGTAATCTATTCGCCAAGCTTATTCCCCAACAGAGTTATCTTCTCCTACCGGTATTCTTGCAACATCAGCCCAGGATTCAACAAGCTCCCGGCATTCGTCAAGGATTTATTTTCCTAGACGAAAACACATTCATAACCATCGCATCTTCATACATTATAGCATGCATACGCATCATACAACACCAATCTCATTTATGCTTAAGAACATCTTAATATCATGAAGTCCATGCACCATGACATTGCATATAACTAATGTTTTGCCTTTTTCAGGAAAGGTCAATACAAAGATGATTACTATCAACTATCGCAATCCCAGATTCGATTCCTGTATCTAACCAGGGCATGTCTGTGAGCGATTGATCGTGGATTCGATACCTGTATCCGGCCAGGGCAGGTCTATGTTAAAAATATTAAAGAGATAGCTTGGAAATGTTCCAGATATGGATGCTGTTCTTTTGCTTATTCAAGACTCCTTCTAGATATGGTTCAGATGTGACCCAGGCATGGCGACGTTCTGATACTTATTCCAGATTTCTTCTCAGATATAACTTAGAGATGCTCCGGGCACGGAGGCTGTTCTGTTGTTTATTCAGAGATCACCTTTCTAGATATGGTTCAGATGTGACCCAGGCATGGCGACGTTCTGATACTTATTCCAGATTTCTTCTCAGATATAACTTAGAGATGCTCCGGGCACGGAGGCTGTTCTGTTGTTTATTCAGAGATCACCTTTCTAGATATGGTTCAGATGTGACCCAGGCATGGCGATGTTCTGATACTTATTCCAGATTTCTTCTCAGATATAACTTAGAGATGCTCCGGGCACGGAGGCTGTTCTGTTGTTTATTCAGAGATCACCTTTCTAGATATGGTTCAGATGTGACCCAGGCATGGCGACGTTCTGATACTTATTCCAGATTTCTTCTCAGATATAACTTAGAGATACTCCGGACACGGAGGCTGTTCTGTTGTTTATTCAGAGATCACCTTTCTAGATATGGTTCAGATGTGACCCAGGCATGGCGATGTTCTGATACTTATTCCAGATTTCTTCTCAGATATAACTTAGAGATGCTCCGGACACGGAGGTTGTTCTATTGTTTATTCAGAGATCACCTTCCTAGATATGGTTCAGATGTGACCCAGGCATGGCGACGTTATGATACTCATTCCAGATTTCCTTTCAGAGATAGCTTGGAAATGCTCCAGATATGGATGCTGTTCTTTTGCTTATTCAAGACTCCTTCTAGATATGGTTCAGATGTGACCCAGGCATGGCGACGTTCTGATACTCATTCCAGATTTCCTTTCAGATATAGCTTGGAAATGCTCCAGATATGGATGTTGTTCTTTTGCTTATTCAAGACTCCTTCTAGATATGGTTCAGATGTGACCCAGGCATGGCGACATTCTGATACTCATTCCAGATTTCCTTTCAGAGATAGCTTAGACATGCTCCAGATATGGATGCTGTTTTCTTGCTTATTCAAGACTCTTTCTAAAGATAGTTCAGATGTGACCCAGGCATGGCGACGTTCTGATACTTATTTCAGATTTCCTTTGAGATACAACTTAGAGATGCTCTATCCCGGATTCTATTCTATTGTTCAGTCCAGATACGATCCAGATTCAGATGACATTCTGTTACTCATGCAGTATGGATATACCCCAGACCCGGCGGTCATTCTACTACTCGTTCAGACGTCAGCAATTAGATATAGACTAGATATGCCCCAGACACAGAAGCTATTCTATTTCTTATTCAGATTCAACTATCCATTACAGTTCCAAATGGCATCTATAAGCCCATTCCCGACAAGGTTCTGTCACATTTCCAGATGGCATCTATAAGCCCATCCTCCTACCCATCATCTCTCCAAATGGCATCTGTAAGACCATTCCCGACATCACACTGCTGATACTCTACTATATGAGTGCAAATTTCTGGGCACTCTAGTGTTCAATCATCTTCCACCCTCGGATCACGAAAGGCACACAAGCCAATCTACATCCTAAGGTCTAAGAAGATTGAACAGGGGCAACTGTTGTACCCCAAAATTTGCCCTCCCATATTCTTCAAAAGTTTTGACAAGCATCACCTCAAATGGTTCAAGGCTACTCCAAGGATTGCACAGTCAACCATCCTCCTAAGCCAGTCAAAATTAGGGTTTTGGTTCCTTCAAGGAAGTTGAGGTTTTCAATGGTCCAATCAAGTCCCATATGCCTATAAACATTGTCAAGCATTCATATGTCAAGTTTCAAGACTCACAGCATCAAGTTGCACAGTCAAAAGCCCTAATTGCTTCACAGTCAACTGCAGGGGCAAAATGGTCATTTGGCAGTCAAAAGTCAAAATTTTTGGTCAACATCTTATTTTGAAGCCACAATCATCATTTGATCAATTCTTGATCATGATTCCTCAAGCATGGCTCAAAAAGTCTCAAGATGCAAAAGTTTCTATTTTTGGACAGCTGAAAAGTCAACTGTAACTTGACCAAGACATAACTTTTTCATGGTTCATCAGAAAAATCCCATCCAATGCTCATCTTGAAGGGGAGGACATTTCCTACAACTCATCTTCACACTCCAAGTCCAAGAAATGCTCTCACAAAAAGTTATCAATTTCAACATTATAGGTCATTTTCAAAAGTCAACAAAAAGGGACTTTAAGTCAAAGACCTTAACTTGAGATTGGTAAATCAAAATGACATGGGAACAAAGACATTGGTTATATGACTTCAAGACCTTTCCAAAATGTCCAAGAACATGTTCATAACTTCAAAATTGAGCAAGATATGCATTGGAGAAGTTGGGAAATTTTTGTGAAATGGCCAAAATCATTTATCCTTGAAATTTCATTTTTTGACCAAAGGGGTCCACTTTTTCCATTTGAATCAGCTTGGCCATGCTTCCCACGTGTCCCACATTTTATTTCAAAATTTAAAATTAATTTTTTCATTTTTATTTGATTTTATTGGATTTAATTCATTTTAAATCCTTTAAAATCAAATAAAAATCAAAAAGGTTAATTAAGGGACATATTTGGTTTTGATTAGCTTTGAATCACCATTATGCACATCCCAAATTCGTGCAAAGGGCTAAAGCTAGCAAGAATTCAAAATTGGCTCAAAAATGGAAGGTGTGTTAATGGAGGTTTATGGAAAATCTTAAGCATGAATGCAAGGCATTATGGGCCATAATTCTTATCAAAACACATTTCATAATATATATACAAGTGATCACAAGCAAGAACACGACCTAAGCTGCGCCCAAACTCAGAAACAACTTTGCATTTTTTCTAAAAAAACTTGAAAATTGTTTTCATTGATACAAGGTGTTTCAAGGCCAAATAACATTTCCAATACATTCCTGACACTACCAGGAAGCTATCCCAATCAAAATCAACCCTCCACACGCAAGGAATTGGTATATTGAAGTCAAACTTTCTCAAACTTTTCTCATAATCGTGTTTCAATATACATACATTTTTTATACATTTTGAATATGGATTTACACTAATATAAACTCTCTGAAGCTATTGATGTATTTTAATTGAGTTAATATTGCATGTATGAGAAGTTGCCATGGAAATTTTCTAGGGTTTCAGGAGCTTGAAATTAGGGACTTCTTCATGAGGAAAAATTAGGCCATGAGACCTAGACCAATGCACTCGTGACATTCCAACGATTCCAAATCACTCATCGCGCTCAATTTATGATTAAACATGGCCTAATCGCTATTTATCCATAAGCCTGTGTTTTGGGGGGGTTTAAAACCCCCGCTATCCTTTTTTTTGTTACAGGAACGAATGAAGAAGAAGACTGTGTGGCAAGATATGACTGGAGGGTTTGAATTCCAGCGCTTTTTTATTTTTATTTTTATAACATTGATTTTGATTTTATTTTATATTATTTATTTTCCATTCCATATACAAAGCGCACCAACAGCACAATTGGCAAAACATTAACATGGCAAACGCAGGGACCTGGGTTCGATTCCCAGGTCCCCCCACTTTATTCAATATTTTTCTCTTTAACATAATTCTGTGCAGTGCTTCATCAAAGGACCACCATACAACTCCATCCCTTGGCACGCCACATGTCACCAGGGGTCAATCCAAAGGCTATCACGTGAGTCCCACCATACGCGTTGGTCAACGCTCCACACACAAGTCTGAAAAGTCAAAAAAGGCCTCATTCAAATGGGCTTAATTGCTGCAAATGAACCTCCTCAATTTGGATCAATCACCCCCTATGTTTGCATTTCTTTCTCTCTTTTCTTTTCTTTTATTTATTCTTTTTAATTAATTGTTTTCCTTTAATTCACCAAATAATTTTTATCATACAAAAAATACAAAAAAAATCAGAAATAAAAAATAAGTTTTATTTAATATTATTTTGTAAATAAATTTTAATAATCATATTAGTTTAATTTAGGTTTTCAATTTTAATATTTTCTTAATAACTAAAAAATATAGAAATTAGGGTTTTAGTATTTTTTATTCTTTTTCCTTTTTATTCTTATCATTACTAATTATTAATTATTTTTGTAAATACTCTTGTAATTAAACAATTAGTAAATTAGGTTTAAACTTAAATGTTTTCTTTAATAATTAAAAACAATTTAGAACTAGGTTTTTTTTATTTCTAATTTCAATTGATTTTCTATATTTTCCTTAAATACAAAAACATCAAAAAAATAAGTTCTTTTCTTTAATTAATTTGTAATTTTAATTTAACCTCTTTAAAGGGTCCAACGCCCTCGCACTCGATTCTTATTTCTTTTCGTGCATCTATTTTTATTTCTTTTGTGAATATAATGTATTTGCCCCAAAGCCTTGTAATAGATAATTAGGACATTTACTTTCCGCATTTTATTTATTCAAATCGGGTCTTTGTTTGATTTGGCAATGTAGACCCGTGCCTTGTAATAGCGTAGGACCTTTATCTTTCCGCATTTTAATCCCCGCACCTTTAACTGTTAATAATCACATGAAAGAATGTATGCCCAAATAAAATCAAAGCGTAACTCACCTAATGCAGGACAAGACAAATAATAACTGAAAATGACACACAATTCACACACCACTCCTAGGGTACGCCTCACTGTTGCCTTGCCCCTCGAAACGTGGTCGTCGAGTACAGGACGTCTTAGTAAGTCCTTATGTCCATGAACATGGCATAAGGGTAGCTTCTAAGGTGTCCTACTGTTGCTCTGGTGATCACACTGTTGCCTTGCCCCTCAAAGCGTGGTCGTCGAGTATAGGACGTCTTAGTGAGTCCTTATGTTCCATTGATCTAGTTGCCTCGAAACGGTTGCCTCAAAACAAGTTGCCTCGAAACGGTTGCCTCGGAATAAAAATATCAATGGCATAAGGGTAGCTTCTAAGGTATCTTACTATTGCTCGGTGACCACACTGTCCCTAACCCTCGAATTGACCCGAACACCTCCAATGGTGGTGCTGCCTACCTCTCAATGGTGGGATGGCACTACCTTAAGGACATTTACACAGACTAATTCCTTAGGGTAGGTAGATGACTCGTAGATACTTGCTCTAATTCAAAACAAATCAAAAAACTTCTTTTTCACACCGACACCTTGCAAAAAGCTTTCAAAAACAACTTTTCAAACACTCTTGAGGACTGATACAAGAGTCGAACTGAAATTTTAAACGAAACTTTTTTCAAACCCACTCACCTTGAAAAGCAAACAAACATTTTGAAAACACAAATGAGCAAGTATCTAAGAGCCCATGGATAACCATGGATAGAAAGGGTGCTAACACCTTCCCTTTCTATAAATCTACCTCCTGAACCGAGAACTAATCTCAATAAGGAATTTTTCTGTGCTTTTGTCCTTTCCATATTGGAGAAAATAAAAGACGGTGGCGACTCTTGCTTCCGCGACATTTCGCGAAACCAGCGTTAAACAGTCAGTTCCAGATCCACCGATCACAACTGGCTTGGGCTTTTTGGCGCGCCTTGGCCTTTTTGTTTTTACTTTTCACACCCCTTAACTTACTTTTGCACCCCCTGACTATTTTCTTATATTTTTGTATTTTCTTGCATATTTTTATATTTATTGTTTACATTTATTTTTTCTAATGATAAAAAATACCCAAAAATATTTTATTGATTTTCACATTTTTATTTTATTTTTTTATTATTTTTTTCATAAAAATAGTTTATTTAATAAGAATAGAAATCATTTTCTTAAAATAACTTGTAAATAATAAAAAATACTATACATTTTTATTATATTATTTATACACATAAAATATTTACTTTCATATATATTTTAATTTTTAATATTTGTACATAATATTATTTATTATTTTCTTGTATAAAAAATGGACAAAATTATAATATAGAACATATATTTTATTTTAAAGGAAAATTAGGGTTTCACCCTTTCAAAAATAATAATATTTTTTCTCTTATTTTTAGGGCTTAAATAAATCATTTTCTCATACTAAAAATCAAATACAAAACATTTTACATAAATACATTTGCATTACATTTTAATATTTGTATATTTTATTTAATTTGCACAATATTCAATTGGATTGTAATAGTATTTTTAGGGTTTATTTTGTGCAATATCCCCCATTCAAAAACTTGTATCCCCCCTCCCATAATAATTGTTGTAATAGCTTAGTTTACATTTACGCAATTTATCTCTTTTATACCATGTTTAGTAAATTAGGGTTTGCATGACAAGACCAAAAACCAAACAAATAGAAAAGACCTAATACAAGACAAATCAAAAGCATGTAAAATGACACACATTGCACACAAGAACCCTTAGGGTTTCACCCACTTGGTTGCCTAATTTTAAATGGCCATGTTACGCATGCGAAGTATCTTGGCAAAACAAAACAAAACAAACATAAGATCATAGTCCCTCGATGACGCTATCAAAAGGTTGCATAAACAAATATGATCTTGGTCCCTCAAACAATGCTAAGATACTTGGTAATATTGCTATCATGGTCATACGATGACCCACGCCTGTCCTGTTATACCCCAAAATTTTCCCTCTCATTTTATCAACATTTCTCATCACAAGGCTCTTTGAACTCAAGATCAAGTTAGGGTTTGCTCTGCTCAAGACATCTCCTTGTATTGTTGACCTAAATTAGGGTTTGAGTTTGCACAGGGATTTTTGGATTTCTAATGATCAAAATGGCTTTCATACTTCATGTTGAACTTACAAGATTACCTCTACCAAGTCTCAAGCTTTGAATCAAATTTTTTCCCAGTCAATTGGACAATTGACCTAGAAATCAGCTTTATTGGGGAAAAAGTCAATTGTGGCCAATTAGCAGTCAAACCTCATAAATTTTGACCCACATCAACATTATAGACTCATATGAACCATTTGATCAAGTTTGGACCACAACTCCTCAAGAAATTTGATCAGATCACCAAAAGGGCAAAATGGTCATTTTTAGGGTTTTGACTGCACAAGGGCGATTTCTGATTTTTGACCTAGCCAATGGCAAATTGGGTTCAAGCATGGATTCAAGGACTCAATGGCATCATCTTGAACTATTCACAAGGTTCAAAAGATCTCAATTGCATTGGATTGATAGATGAATTTCTCAGTCAACTGATCAAAATTTGATTGTACACTAAAAAGTCAAACTTTGACTTTTTGGTCAAAATCAAGTGCCAAGGGTCATTTTTCATCAAGATGTGTCAAAACATGAAACTTGTTCATCAAGAAACCCATTTTTGCAAATTAGGGTTTAAAGTTAAAAATTTTCATAACTTAGAATTTTTCTAAGTTATGAAATTTTCTTAATTTTTCCTAACTTTGCCCAACATTTTCACCATGATGAAATTGGATTCAAACAAAACTTCCAATATTAAAGTTGTAGTCTTCCACAAAGTATACAACTTTGATTCACAAAGTTTTCCCAAAAGAAGCTTGTATCTCAAGTTATTATTTTTGGAACAAGGGTCCCTAAAACTTTTAACTTAGTGAAATTTTGCCCTAGTTTAGGAAGGATTTTGACCTATCTTCATGGCCATTTTTCACATAGTTCCACTTGGAATATCAAATTTCCTTTCAAAGATGGATTGTAGAGCATGTTGCAAGATTTCCAAAATGTCCAAGAACTCTCCAAACTCATTTGTGGTTAGGGAGAATCGAAGGCTTGAAGTTGGCAAAAACTCACTTTTCATCCATGGCATGTTCATTGTGATACAAGTTGCAAATTCAAATCAGCTTGCTTTGCACTAGATTACAGGCCTCAAAACCATTCCACACTCAATAATTAAGTGCAAAACCATTGGTATAAGGCATTGTTTTGGTCATTAGAGCATTGTACATTAGATTAATCCCTAAATAGAAAAAGCAACATTACCATTTTTGCCAAAATGTGCTTTATGTCAAAACTGAATCCCTTGAGCATTGGTCCATATCTTATGCAGAAAATAAAATCCACAAATTAGAGGGGACAAGAGCAGCGGGTGCAAGCATATGGATAGCCTGTACAGGCCTGTTTCACATCACTTCTCACACTTTGCTTCATAACCAAGAAATTTGTCCAAAACAGAAGAACTTGAGTCTCAACAAAAACCAACTTGTGCAAGCTTTTGAAACATCTTTCACACACCCCTTTGAGCCAGAAACACGACCCTTTGAGCCCTCAAACATCCCATAGCTCAAAATCACCCTCCATTGGCAAAAACAGGGCAGCATCTGCATCTTGACTTCCATAGCACAATTTTCTCGTGCGTTTTTCCCCAAACCTGTTCAAACACCTTCCATAAAATCCATCCAAGCTATCCCAAACCTTAAACACTAACTGTAACTCCATTTACAGGGTTTTCCATTTTCAATTTGAACTTGTGCAGGTTGAGTTTTGTAGGCTTGTTCAAGTGCATTCAAGGCAAGCTAGACATTGGAGAAGGTCAAGTGAAGTTCAAGCAAGCTCCCAGACATCTCAGGCCTTGTTGAAAAGCTCCACATTGTCTTACACAAAGTCAGTTGAAACAGGTTTTTATCAACTTCCTATCTCTCTATTTAGGAACATTTAGACTTAGGTTTGTGAATAAGAAATGTAGTATTCATAGCCATGAAGCTGTACATATGCTCAGTTTTCATTTTTAATAAGCATGCTAAGAGAATTTGATCCATGAACATACTGAAAAAATTAGGTTAGGATTTGGGGCCAGAGAAATTCTCTCTGGTCTTTGAGAGTTAGGAAAAGTTTTTTATATGGTTGAATTCGTCTTGAAGAGCTCTACAACTTTGATGTTATGTGTTTTTGCAATAGAGCTCGTATGCAGGATGTTCATCTTTGGTACAGGCGCGCGCGTTTTTTTGAAGTACAAAGGTTGAAGATGAAGTGTGGTGGGCTGGGCTTAGTCTTGGCTCACTATTGACACTCCCCTTTTACTGAATGCACCCCCTGGCCCAATTTCTTTATATTTTTATATTTATTTTCATTTTCTGATTTTGTTTTATATTTTCCAAACACAAAAATATCCAAAAATATTTTCATAAAATTTTCACATTTATTTTTATTATTTTTGTTATTTTTTAGACATAAAAGTAATTATTAGGTAATATATACTTTTATTTTATTTAATAAAAACTTATAAATATTATAGAAATATTATGTATTTTATTTTTATTATTCATACCTATAAAAATAATATTTTTCTCATATACTATCATTTTTCCTAAATACTTGTATATATTTTATTTTATTTATCATACATGATTAATATAATTAATACATATATACATACTTTTATTTTATAAATACATGAGAATAAAAACATGAAAAAATATACTTTTATTTTTATTATTATTTATACTTTAAAAATACTTTTTCTAAATTTTTTTTTGTATATACATTATTTTATCTTATTGTATATAAATAATATAATTAATATATTTATTTTCTTAAAGAAAATTAGGGTTTTACCCTTAACCAAAAAATAATCTTTTCATTTATTTCTTTCTTTTTTACATTAAATATTTTTACATACATAAAAATAAACAAAACCTTTTTGCATATTCATATTATTTTGTATATTTATTTAATTGGTTTATTTAAATATTATTCATTTGTTATTTATGCCATTTGATTCAATTTGGATGTAATAGTAAAACTAGGGTTTTAATTTCTTGTCAAATATTCCCCATTCAAAATTGTATCCCCCTCCCCATAATCATGTTGTAATAGTGGTAGATTTATTTTATGCATTTACGCTTTCAATTATGCCATGATCAGAGATTAGGGTTTGTATGAAAAATCCAAAATTAACAAGTAGCTTGACCTAATACAAAGACAAAAATGCATGAAAATCAATACACAATACACACTTGCACCCCTAGGGTTACATCCACTTGTTGCCTTAAAAATGGGCCATGTTATGCATGTTGAGTACTTTGGCAAAACAAAAACAAAACAAAAGATCATAGTCCCTCGATGACGCTATCTTGGTTGCCTATACAAAATGATCTAGTCCCTCGGAAAATTTGCTAAAAATACTTAACACAATTGCTATCATGGTCTATATGATGACCCGCACCTGTCCCGTTTAACATCCTAATACAAGGTTGTTTACCAAATGCAATGGTAAACAACATTGTCAAAAGGGTTAAAAACATATAGGAAAGATCTTTGAGTAAAATAGGATAGATAACTCTTAGTTACTTGATCAAAACTTGCAAAACATCCTTGTTATTTTCAAACACACTTCACAACACAATTTCAAAACATTTCCCAAAAACAAACTTTTAAACATTGGAATATCTTTTCAAAAGACAAAAACACATTTGTATACATTCAAACAAGAATCATTACAAAGGTTGCCACAACGATAGACTCTTTTCAAAACATCTTTCAAAATCACACACAAAGCACCATTTCAAACAATTGAAAAGAAAAAGCAAGTGATCTAAACAAGTAACTAAGAGCCCATGGATAACCATGGATGAAAAGGGTGCTTGCACCTTCCCTTTTCATAATATACTCCCCGAACCCAAGAAAACATCTCAAAGGTCTTTCCCGTGCTTTTTGACCTTTCCTTAGGATAAAATAAAAAGTCGGTGGCGACTCTTGCTAAACCTAAACATTTGCAAACACAAACGTAAAACCTCAAGTTAGTTCTCCCACCGTATCACAGAACTGGCGACTCTGCTGGGGAAATACTAAAAGTGGAGTAACCTTAGGGTTTAGATCACCTTTACATGCTTATCTTGTTTGCTTTGATTGATTTACAATTGGTTCTATTGTTTGGGCTTGAAATCTTCTACCCGGATTTGGGAAAGATTTATAGGTAAATAGCAATAGGTTGTGGAAACTGTGCGGGGTATACCGACATGGTTGAAGCAATAGCTATATTAGTGCGATATATTTGTGGGTACCGGTAGCCTTTGAGTCAATCAAAGAGAATACGGGGCCGCTGAGTGATGTCATGAAGCACTAATGAACTCTTAGAACCTTACTTGACCATCTTGGCCTTTTTAGGGGTAGTGAGATGACCGGCTTTGGTGCAGTCCGAAGTTGGTAGATACTCGATACTACATTCATTGAGGGTTGTTTTCTTGGAATATTCCGATCTCCAGTTAAGTGGCTAAACTGAAACAATGAACACAGAAAATAATCCAGTGATATTGAGCTCCTTAGAACCCGGTTACTATTTATAGGACAGGTTGAGCCAACTAACTTCAAGAGGGTACTTACCTATAAAACCTTATGCAAGCCTGAAACTAGGATCTTGTGTGATTTGCTTGTACATATACTTGTGCATACATCATAAACATCATAAACATCATGAAGCATCATATGCATCCACTAACCATTTCAAGGGTTTGGATCTTCATCTTTGTTCTTGTTTTGTAGGTCATGGAATCTCTTCGCAGGAAAACAATTCAAGTCAACCTTGTGAGAATCCCTCCTTAACTCAAGGAGCTTGCTTCCAAAATTCCAGAGAATTCTCCTTTCAGTGAAAGACATGGTAGACTTCTCAACTTGGTCAACTCCAACATTAAAGAAGACATGGTGAAAGTTCTCTTCCAGTTCTTTGACCCCCTACACCACTGTTTCACATTCCCTGATTACCAACTAGTACCTACTTTGGAGGAATTTTCTCAACTCCTGAGGATTCCTATTCTTCATCAACTACCCTACAACGATACGGAAAGAGAACCAAAGCCTGAAGATGTTGCTCAAGCCTTACACTTGCAACCATCTGATATTAAAGGTCATTGGGAAACCAGAAGTGGTGTCAAGGGTTTCTTGGCAAAGTTTCTATTTGAAAAGGCACAAGACTGCTGGAATTATCTAGATCTGCAAGCTTTTGAGGAGATTGTAGCACTTCTCATCTATGGGTTGGTCTTGTTCCCAAACCCTGATCAGCTTATAGATGTGAATGCTGTCAAGATTTTCATATCTCAGAATCCTGTGCCTACATTGCTTGGGGACATCCTACACTCATTCCACACACGAACAATAAGGAAAAGAGGTGTTCTCATGTGTTGTACTCCTCTTCTAGCAAGGTGGTTTATTTCTCACCTTCCCCAGTCAGTCTTGAAGAATGAGCAAGGCTTGAGGTGGTCACAACGGTTGATGACTCTTACACATTCTGATGTTCATTGGTGTTCTCGGTCCAGAGAAAATGTCATCATCATTGATCGTTGTAGGGAATTCCCTAATGTCTCATTACTTGGCATTAGGGGAGGCATTACCTACAACCCCTGCTTGGCTCTGAGATAATTTGGGTATGCCCGAAGGGATGGACCTCATAACATGCTGATTCCAGACTTGGTTTTTGACTTCAACAATGACGCTCAAGGACTTCGACAAAGGTTTATCCGAGCTTGGAGGATGCTTAACAAAGTGGATAGTAAGACACTGGGACACAAGAATTCCATCCCCCTTGAACCTTATCTCAAGTGGGTACGAACCCGCGCCCAGAGTCTTATGATGCCTTACCCTCACATTCTCCCCGTGATCAAAGAGCCTGTTATGAAAGGAGAGGTTCCATACACCCTCCTACATCCAGACATGCCAACATCATTGGAAGAATTGCAAAAGAGTTTGATACAGCTCAAGGAAGAGCAGAACACTTTTGAAGCCAGCTTCTATGCCAGTGAGAAGAAGGTTTTGGAACTTACCCGCCGACTTCACGAAGAGGAGACTCTAAACACTTACATCGCGCCAAAGAGGATGCGCAATGTCTTTTTACATTAAGAATTTTGTAATATTCTTCCCATGGGGCATTTATGTACTAACAAATTTCTTCTTATTAATATGCCGTATGTTCTTTTTGTTTGCAAAAAATTTGAATTTCTGAATCCTTGAATGCATTACATGAATACACATCATTCATAATATGCATTAACAGGTCTTCACACCAGGTTTCCTTATCTTTCTGCTGTTTATTTCAGCAAGATGGATATAGAGCAGACGGTCAAAGATCTGCAAGCACAAAATTCGCAATTCCAACAACTCCTCATAACCTTGGTAAAGGGTCAAAAGGATCTTAAAGCACTGTTAGAGAAAGAGAAGGAAAAGGAAAAGAAGAAAAAGAAAAGAATTGGTGTGGCCACTATGGGAAGAAGATTTGAGAATCAGGCTAGGAGAGTTCTGGAATTCCCCTCGATGTCTGACGAAGGGGTTGGTAAAGGAAAGGGAGTTGCAATGCCCTCCGAGTCTGAAGCTGAAGAGGAAGAAGAAGAAGAGGAGGAGGAAGATTACTCTGAGCAGCAGTATCCTCCCGCGGACTATAAGTATACAAATCTGGAAGAACGGTTGGCGGCCATGGAAGTACAAAGGGTTCCTGGACTGGATTTCGAAGAACTAGGGTTGGTTGCTGGGATCGTCATTCCCCCCAAGTTCAAAGTGCCTACATTTGCCAAATACGACGGTTTGTCCTGTCCGAAGATGCATCTGCGGTCCTACGTCAGAAAGATCCAACCTCACTCTTTTGATAAGGATCTGTGGGTCCACTTTTTTCAAGATAGTCTTTCGGGTACACAATTGGACTGGTTTTATCAACTTGAGAGATCTGATGTACATAACTGGGAAGATTTGGCTGCTGCTTTCTACCGACAATACCAATATAATGCAGATTTAGCGTCTACTCGTACTCAATTACAGAGTATGGGTATGGCTTCTAATGAGGGCTTTAAGGAGTACGCCTAGAAGTGGCGTGATTTGGCTGGAAGGGTGCAGCCACCATTGTCGGATAGAGAGCTGGTTGAGATGTTTTTAGGGACCCTGTTAGGTCCATTCTTTAATCACTTGATCGAGAGCTCATCTGCAGGGTTCACCGAATTAATACTGACAGGTGAAAGGGTCGAAGCTGGCATTAAGAGTGGTAAAATTCATAAGGATGCAGCTGCTTCCACTGCTGTCAAGAAGACCTTCCCAGCCAAGAAAGAAGCTTCTGCTGTTTATTCCCAGAGAAATCAAGGAAGAACGGAGCGCCGACCAACGGTGGGGACTGTGATGATTCATAACTCTTCAACCGATCAACCTCGAAGCAGTCAACCTAGGGCTAACCAAAATAGGGTGGAAAGGCCACAACGACAATTCACTCGGATCAATATGACACCGGCTCAGGTCCTCCCTCATCTGTTAAAGTTAAACCTTACCAACTTGAAAGAAGCGCCGAAAAACTCAAATACCTCTTCTCCCTATTATCATTCAAATGCAAAATGTGCATATCATTCAGACAGTGTGGGGCATGACACCAACAACTGTTGGGCCCTTAAAAACAAGATCCAAGATTTGATAGATGCCAAGGAGGTGGAATTTGATGCTCCCGAAAAACCTAATGTGATATCCACTCCTATTCTAAAACATGGTCATAATGTCCATGCTATTGTAGAAGATCTCCATGTTACTGCTGTTGATGACTTAATGACTCCATTGCCAATGATCAAGATGAATCTGTTGAAAGCCGGGATTTTCCAGGGCTGTGAAAAAGATTGTTACTTTTGTTCAACCTTGCAATCCGACTGCCCGTTGTTGAAATCAGGCATCCAACGCCTGATGGATACTCAAGAAATACTCTTTCAGAAAACTCCTGTTGATACTATTACTCATGTTACTCCTGTTACTCCAATCAATGACATTGCTATAATCACCATTTCCGACAATCTTTCCAAGACCTGCAAAAGGCCTGTTAAGATTACACCTGATCCAAAGTTTGTATCGCTGAAGATTACCATGCCGGGGCCTATCCCATATAAGTCCAACAAAACGATACCATGGAATTATGGAGGAGAGATCTTCTACCATGGTGTCAAGCAGATCGAATCAGCCAAAGAGAATTCCGATGAAGAAACTCTTGATGTAGGAAATATTGCGGGGACGAGTAAGATAACTCGTAACGGAAGAATCTTCTCTCCGGATATTGCTCCTCCAAGGGCAGCCTTCGGACCCTTAAGTGTTCCCGTGCCTATCAAGATATCTGTGCAAAGTCCAATGATTGAAGAATTTGTTACTCCCGGAGTTGTACCCTCTGCTGTTATTGCTGATAAAGGTAAGGGGATCCAAGAAACGCCCGTCAGGACGAGGGATCAGACTTTGGTTATCCCCGAGACCACCCAAAAGGAAATGGAGGAAATCTTAAAGATAATTAAGAAGAGCGACTATGATGTCGTAGAGCAGCTGGGGCAAACCCCTTCAAAAATCTCTATGCTGGCTCTATTGCTCTGCTCCGAGGCTCATGCCAAAGCCTTGATCAAATTCCTGAAGATGGTGCACGTGCCTCAAGAAACTTCTGCAGACCAGTTTCAAGAGTGCGTGGCTAGCCTTATAGCCGATAATGGTCTTGGCTTTTCTGATGTCGATCTAATGTCCAAGGGAAGAAAGCATAATGATGCGCTGCATGTTTTGGTAGAGTGCATGGGGACCACACTTGCTCATGTTCTGGTTGATACCGACTCATCTTTAAATGTCCTACCAAAGAAAGCATTGGACAGATTGGACTGTGAAGGTTTGACATTAAATCCCGGTAATATCATTGTTAGAGCCTTTGACGGTTATAAGAGGATGGTTCACGGAGAAGTGGACATCCCAATTAAGGTGGGAACAGAAATTTTCAACTCTACTTTTTATGTGATGGACATTCGTCCTTCATATTTGTGCTTGTTGGGAAGGTCATGGATCCACAACGCTGGGGCAGTCACTTCTTCTCTACACCAAATGCTCAAATACCCAATCCAGGGTAAGATCATAACAGTTCATGGTGAGGAGGAGTATATGATAAGCCACCTTAACTCTTTCCGCTACATGGAGTTAGATGGTGAATTCATAGAAACACCTTTCCAACACTTTGAAGAGGTTTCTCCTGAGGTCGCGGTAGCCAAGACAATGACTGATGTGCCCATCATTACCAAGCATGTATCCCGGATGTCATCCGTTAAAGATGCGGAGGCTATAGTCAAGGAAGGAGGAAGCACAATATGGGGTCAACTGCCAGATTTTCCTCACAAGACAGACAAGTTCAGATTGGGTTTCACTGCTGCTGGCCAGAAGGTTGTGCGTCGCTCCCGGGCTGGAGGACCACCCTTAAAGATCACTCATCATGGAGTTCATGCTTTAGAAGATGATGATGAAGAAGGCAATTTTGAAGATTGGATCTTTCCAACCATTGAAGGGGGGCTGAACAACTAGGAGGCGAAAGACTTTGTTCCCATTACTTTCATCAATCAGTAATTTATCTTTTGAACATTTCCTGTTTGGTCTGTAATAATTATTAAACAATTCGTACACTCTTTTCGCCTTATGCCTTTCCCGGGGCATATAGGTCCATTTGTAAGGGTTTTGATTCTTCATTTTCATATTCCATTTTTAATGAATCATGGACGTTTTCATCTATAAACTTTTGTGTTCATTTTATTTCCTTTTACATTTTATTTTGTTTAAGGATGGTTATCCCTTACACACACCCACACTTACAAAATGCAAGTACCCATCCACTCCGGATTCCATGGGTGACTATTCTGCTTTGGCCTTCAGTGATTCTGAAGATTTGGTCAATCATGCCGAGTACGAAGGTGATGAAGACTGTGAAGTGCCTGGAGAGTTGGCTAGACTTTTACAACAAGAAGAAAGGGCTATTATGCCCCATGAAGAATTTTTAGAGACTATCAATTTGGGTACTGCCGAAGACATAAAAGAGGTTAAAGTGGGTGCCAACCTGGAGCCAAGTGTCAAAAAGCGCCTAGTTCAGCTGCTGAACGAATATGTTGAGATCTTCGCCTGGTCCTATGAAGATATGTCGGGACTCGACACAGATATTGTGGTTCACCGTCTCCCTACAAGAGAAGACTGTCCACCAATAAAATAGAAAGTCCGCCGAATGAGGCCCGACATGTACGAAAAGATCAAAGCTGAAGTGATGAAGCAGTTCAATGTTGGCTTTCTGACTGTTACTTCCTATCCACAATGGGTTGCTAACATTGTGCCCGTGCCTAAGAAGGACGGAAAGGTCAGAATGTGTGTGGACTACAGAGACTTAAACAGGGCTAGCCCTAAAGATGATTTTCCACTACCACACATTGACATCTTGGTTGACAACACAGCTCAACATAAGGTATTCTCTTTCATGGACAGATTTTCAGGGTACAACCAGATCAAAATGGCCCCCGAAGACATGGAGAAGACTACTTTTGTTACGCAGTGGGGTACCTTCTGTTATAAAGTGATGCCCTTCGGACTAAAGAATGTTGGGGCAACCTATAATCGAACCATGGTAGCTTTGTTTCATGATATGATACATCATGAGGTCGAAGTCTACGTAGAGGACATGATAGCCCGTTCATAAACAGAAGAAGAACACCTCGACCATCTGCAAAAGCTGTTTGTCAGATTGAAGGAGTATAAGCTCATACTGAACCCTAGCAAGTGCACTTTCGGAGTTAGGCCCGGTAAACTCTTGGGATTCATCGTCAGCAACAAAGGCATTGAGGTTGATCCTTCCAAAGTCAAAGCTATACAAGAAATGCCTGCCCCCGCACTGAAAAGGAGGTCAGAGGTTTCTTGGGACGCCTAAACTACATCGCAAGATTCATTTCTCACCAAACATCTACCTGTGAACCAATCTTCAAGCTGTTGAAGAAAGATCGGGTGGTTGAATGGAATGATGACTGCCAAGTTGCTTTCGATAAAATCAAGGAGTATTTGTTGGAACCTCCTATCTTGATGCCACCCGTCGAAGGAAGGCCGTTAATCATGTATCTGACTGTTTTGGATAACTCGATGGGGTGCATACTGGGCCAACATGACGAGTCTGGCCGAAAAGAGCATGCCATTTATTACCTTAGCAAAAAGTTTACCGACTGTGAGACTCGCTACTCACTGCTCGAGAAAACTTGTTGCGCTTTGGTATGGGCTTCTCGCCGGCTAAGGCAGTATACGTTGACACATACCACTTTGCTGATTTCCAAAATGGATCCGATCAAGTACATCTTCGAGAAGCCTACTTTATCCAGAAGAATCGCTAGATGGTAGATGATCCTGACTGAGTATGATATCCAGTACACAACCCAAAAATCTATAAAGGGGAGTGTACTAGCTGACCATCTAGCTCATCAAGCCGTCGAAGATTACCAATCTATGAGGTTCGACTTCCCTGACGAGGACATTATGACATTGGACAACATTAAAGGTAACGGACCGTGTGACGGACCTGAACAAGGATCCCGATGGACCCTGTACTTTAATGGTGCTTAAAATGCACTTGGCAGCGGTATCGGTGCGGTACTTATTTCTCCAGAAGGTTGCCATACACCTTTCACTGCTAGACTCTGCTTCAGCTGCACCAACAACATGGCCGAGTATGAAGCTTGTATCTTTGGTCTCAAGGCTGCTATTGACTTGTGAATCAAATCTCTGGTTGTATTTGGGGACTCAAATTTGGTTATCAGTCAAATCAAAGGAGAGTGGGACACTAAACATCCTAATCTTATCCCATACAAAGAACATGTCCTGACATTGTTACCTCATTTCGAGCAGATTACCTTCGAGCACTTCCCACGAGAAGAAAATCAGCTAGCAGATGCTCTAGCCATAATGTCTTCCATGTTTAAACTCAACTGGGATAATGAGGCTCCCCAAATCACCATCGAGCGAATGGACGAACATGCACACTGTCATGAGATTAATACCAAAGAAGTAGTGGAACAACCTTGGTTTCATGAAATCAAAAGGTATCTCAAGACTCGAGAATACCCTGAAGGAGCTTCGGTCAACGACAAAAAGTTCTTAAGGAGATTTGCTGCCAAGTTCTTCCTGAGCAATGGTATCCTATATAAGAGCAGCCATGATTGTGTTCTACTTCGTTGTATGGACAAAGTTGAAGCTGGGCTGATCATGACCGAATTGCATAGTGGCACATTTGGCACCCATTTGAGCGGACATACGATGGCTAAGAAGATTCTAAGGGCAGGCTACTACTGGTCTACCATGGAAGCTAACTGTCATCAATATTCCCGTACGTGTCACAAATGTCAAGTCTATGCTGACAAGGTACATATTCCTCCAGTTCCTCTCAATGTCCTAACAGCTCCTTGGCCATTCGCAATGTGGGGAATCGACATGATTGGAGAGATCAAGCCTACGGCATCTAATGGACATCGCTTCATCCTGGTGGCTATTGATTACTTTACCAAATGGGTCGAAGTAGCTTCCTTCGCCTCCATTACAAAGAATGTGGTTGCCCGCTTCATCAAGCAGAACCTCATATGCCGGTATGGTATCCCCGACAGGATCATCACGGACAATGGTACAAACCTGAATAACACTGTGATCACCGCTCTGTGCGAGCAGTTCAAAATTCAACATTACAATTCATCTCCCTATCGGCCAAAGATGAACGGTGTTGTTGAAGCTGCAAACAAAAATATCAAGAAGATCATTCAAAAGATGACAGTCACCTAAAAGGACTGGCATGAGATGTTACCATTTACTCTGCACAGATATCGTACCACGGCACGTACTTCAATCGGGGCAACCCCCTTTTCTTTGGTATATGGCATGGAAGTTGTTCTACCTATGGAGGTTCAGATTCCTTCCTTGAGAATTATGAAGGATGTTGGTTTAAGTGAAGACGATTGGATTCAGACTCGGCTTAATCAACTTAAATTAATCGACGAGAAGTGACTTACTGTTGTTTGTCATGGTCAGACGTATCAAAAACGAATGATCAAGGCTTTCAACAAGAAAGTCAGGCGTCAGATATATCAAGTCGGAGATCTTGTAATCAAGCGGATCATCTTGCCGCAAATGATCCCAGGGGCAAGTGCACTCCTACTTACGAAGGACCATTTGTGATCAAAAACATCTTTTCTGGTGGGGCAATGATCTTGACCACCATGGACGGCGACGACCTGCCGCACCCTGCGAACGCAGACATAGTCATAAGATACTACGCATAAACGACCCAGCAAGTTGAAAACCCGAATGGGCGACTTAGGCAAAAATGGGCATCCCGGTGAATCAAAAACCCGAAAGGGCGGTTCAGGAAAAAATTAGGGATAAATAAAAAAATATGTACACCCGGCAAGTTGAAAACCTGAAAGGGCGACTTGGGCAAAAAAGGGTTTCCCGGTGGACTGAAAACCCGAAAGGGCGGTCCAGGCAAAAGTTAGGGAATTAAAGCGTATGACTATGTCTCGTCGGATCACCTTTAAGGACAATCTCTTCACGGACAAGCTCCAGGCTTCTGATCAATCCAATCATCTGCGAACAAAGAAACGAATGGACAAGATACTCAGAGTTATAAAGGCTATAGCAGAATGGGAACCCCATGGAATTGTTACACATAACCATCTTTCTTTGTATAAATTTTTCTCATTTTTTATGACAACATTCTCTTACTAGGATGTCTGTCTCCTTTATACAAAATACTTACACAAAGTTAATACAAAGATACTTCAAAGTGCAGGAATTTGTTTTCCTTTTCTTTCTTTTTACACTTGTGTTTTATTTGAAAACGTCCAATGATTTATTAAATGAGCATATGTGTTGTACCCCAAAATGTGCCCTCGTATTTTTCCACAAGAAATCACAGCTTCGGGCTTTTCCTGATTTTTTTCAAACTGGCTCAAGAATCGGTCAAACAAATTTAGGGTTTTCATTGACTTTTAAAGCAGTTCAGGCAGATTGCTAAGGTTTGGTTGAGTTGGCTCAGGTTTTGATCAGGAGAACGCTTCTTTGACAATTAAAACAAAACTAGGGTTTTTGTGTGCATATTTCTAAGAAAGAATTAATTCTACAGTGCTTTTCAAGTTATGCTGAGATATGAGCTGAGGCAGTTGAATTAAGAACTTGCAGTGCTTGATTTAATCAGTAAAAGAAAAAGGACATGTGGACATTTGTTGTTTAGCTGTGCATTGCTTTAGATATTTGAAACGCCGGGTTTATTATTGATTGACCACAGTGTTTATTAATTGTTTATTTATTCTAAGTTAGGATAATTGGGATTTATTTCCATTTATTATAATTTAAGAATTTATAAGTAATTAAATAGACAGCTGGAAAAAGAATTAACTGATCAAAATTGGATTTCATTCATCTTTAATTATTTGTTACAATTGTTATTTAAATACAGTATTTATTTACAAAGTATTTATAATAATAATGGTTACAATGATTAAAATTGAAATAAAATTGAACCCTAATTCCTAAGTCTTCATCTTCTATACTGCTACTCCTCTTCTGCTCCATTGATTTTCATCTGCAAAACAAAGAAGAAAGAAAAAGTCAAAAGCAGATAAAATAAAAGACAGATAAAAAATGAATTCATCATTAAAGGTAACTGGCCGGAATCAGTTTGCCCTCTCTGCAAATCACAAGATTTCTCTTGGTTCACAAAGAGGGAAGGATAAAAATGCTTGCAAAAAGTATGAAATGCACAAATATACAAATTGCATAATTTCAAAATGGTCAAACAAACTGCATAGTTCATGATTCAAGATTGTCAAGAAAGACTGCACAAAATTCCAAACCAAGGATAAGAGGCAAACTGAACTAGGCCTAACCAAATCAAAAAGGCAAACTGAAAGTTCCAATTTCAAACTGTCCACAAGCTGCCAAAAGGCTATTCAAGCTATCAAACAAGTACAAAATACTGTCAACAGGATGCAAGAAATATGGAAGATATGCAGAGCTAAAACCACAAGTACAAGTAATGTTCAAATCACATCATTTTCCTAGGCCAGCTACCTTTTCAGAACATAAGGACAAATTTAAGCAATAAAATGCTTTGTTTAATCTGTCAAGAGAGAGAGAGAAGAGAAAACGAAGATAGGCTTACAGCAGGCTGAGGCTTAAGGACAAATATATAAAACAAACTGTCATCAACACAGTAAAAAAGGAGGCAGAAAGAACACAAAGAAAAGAAACACAAACCAAACGGTAACATTGAAAGCCAAAGCCTCTAAACCTGCATCAAGTCAAAGAGCCTCAAACTGAAGCTTAAACAGGTTTTCAACACAAGCCTAAGCATCAAATCTGCCTGAACTGTCAAGCTGCCTCCAAACCTCACAACAAACCTTAAACCTGCATTCAAAGCCAAGCCTGCCTTGAACTGTAACAAAACATCAAAACCTGCTAACATATTCAAACCAGAAGCATCAAGCTTAGCCATAAAAGCCTGCATTAAACCTGAAGGTTGTAAACCAGAGCATCAAACTTCAAGCCTTACCATTCAAAGCACCTACCCTGTCCAAGCCTAAACCATAAGCCTTGAACCAGTACCATAAGCCAAGCCTCAAACTGAAGCCCAAACTCTCAAAACTCAAAGAGTTCATCATTGAGTAACCAACATATCAGGTATCTCAGCAAGCCAACAAGAATAAGAGGAAAAGGCAACTCAAGCATACAAGGCAATAACCAGCATATCAAGCATTCAAGGCAACTCAAAGTCAGGCAACACAAACCCTCGGAAAACTTTCATCATAGGGTGCAACAACATCAACACTATCATACTCAGGGCCAACAAAGCAATAAACAATATTCAAATCAATCTCAGCATATCAACACAGAAGCAACAGAGGCTAACAAGAGAAGAAGAAAAGAAGCATCTCAGATAAGCATCATTGAAAGGGTCAAACGAGCAAGCAAGCAATAGGCAGCATACCAAGCATACAGAGGCCAACATAAGAAGAGGAAAAAAGTGATTATACAAGGTTTTCAGAAGTTCATCATGAAACCCTAAAGAAGCAAAACAAAGGTACCAGGTGTTCCAGCAAGAGCAAGTCAGCATCGCGTTCTCCGTCCGGCCACCCTAGGCGCCTCCTCCAGCTCTCTCCTCCATTTTCAAAAGACAACAAAGGTATAACTTTTCTACTTTTTTTTCCTTCACACCTCATATAACAATGATAATGTTCAGAGATTAGAATTTATCAAGGATTAAAAAACGTGTATGAACTGGAAACCCTACAAACATAAGCATTGAGATCATTACCTTGCAAACGTCGCCGCCTGCGTGACCATGGGGAATGGAGAGAGGGAACGGCGCCTGGCAACGAGGATGGAGGGGCGTCAGTAAGCCATGTCCGGCTTGAGAAGATGAAGAGGATAGAAACGAAGTGAACGGCGCCGCTCAAGTGTATTGCCTAACCCTAATCCAGAATAACACAAAGCACACTGAAACCCTGAAACGTTTGTGAAGCAAAGTGGGCCTTGCCCCTTTCATCAGCCTTAAGCCCATTACAACTCAGGCGTGTACCCCCCCCCCCTGACTTAGCCTGATGCGTTTTTGATTGGGCCCAAACCTTCTTTAGTCCATTTCAATCCTTTCTTCTTTTTATTTAATACCTTTCTTTACATTAAATTTTACTAACCATACCTTTTTTTATTATACTCAAAATATGTGGATATTAGATTTCTTTAGGTTTAAACATTTTGTTTTATTAAAGCTTTTTTAGTTTACATAAGAAAGTATTAACTAATGCATAAATATTGATTTTCTTAAAATTAAAACGTCTCTTTTTTTTTAGTTAAAAAACTTTGTACATAAAATTACTAATTAAAATACATTAATATTAATACATAAAACTTAAAACATTTTTTTTCTTTTCATTTAAACTTTGTTTGTACATATTTAACAAAAAAATACAAAATGATAACAATACATAAATAAATACTTAATCTTACATTAATTTAACATTTCACTTGTAAATAAATCACATACACATTTACAATACACAAATACATTGATACATTTACATTGCTTTATTCTTGCACATTTGATACATATTACATTTGAGATCGCAATTCGATTTGGTTGTAATTATTTGGACACTATTCTCCTAATAAGTCTCATCCCCATTTCTAAACATTTGTACCCCCACTCCCTGATACTTATTTATAATAGCGTAGACTTTAAATTTTCGCAATTTATCACTTTCAATTATACCATGTGTGATCGGTGGATCTGGAACTGACTGTTTAACGCTGGTTCGCGAAATGTCGCGGAAGCAAGAGTCGCCACCGTCTTTTATTTTCTCCAAATGGAAAGGACAAAAGCACAGAAAAATTCCTTTAAAGAGATTGCTCTCGATTCGGGAGGTAGGTTATAGAAAGGGAAGGTGTTAGCACCCTTTCTATCCATGGTTATCCATGGGCTCTTAGATACTTGCTCATTTGTGTTTTCAAATTGTTTGTCTGCTTTTCAAGGTGGGTTTAAAACAGTTTCTTTGAAAAATTTCAGTTCGACTCATACGTCAGAGTGTTTGAAAAATTTGCTTTTGAAAGCTTTTGAAAATGTGTTGGTGAAAAGTCTTTTTTGAGTTTGTTTTGTTTTGAATTAGAGCAAGTATCCACGAGTCGTCTACCTACCCTAAGGAATTCGTCTGTGTAAGAGTCCTTTAAAGTAGTGCCATTCCACCATTGAGAGGTAGGTAGCACCACCGTTGGAGGTGTTCGGGTCAATTCGAGGTTCGGGACATGGTGATCACCAGAGCAATGGGAAGACACCTTAGAAGCTACCCTCATGCCAGGTTCCCGGATCATGAGGACTTACTAAGACATCCTCTACTCGACGATCACCTTTCGAGAGGCAACAGTGAGGCGTACCCTAGGGGTGGTGTGTGCGAATTGTGTGTCATGTTTCAGTTTATTTGTCTTGTCATGTTTGTCGTGTTCTACGCTTGATTTTAATTAGGGCCATTCATTCTTGCATGCATATTTAACAGTTTATATTTGCGGGAAAATAAATCTAAGGCTATTACAAATGGCGCGGGTCCACATCGCCAAAAATAAACCGGACCCGATTTAGCGGAAAATAAATAAAGCGATAAAATAAAGGTGCAAGAAATTTAAATTACAATGCTTTGGGACAGATACAAAATTATAATAAAGGACATAAAATAAATGCGCAAAATAAAACAATTAACAAAACTAGGGCGTTGGACCCTTTTGCAAGATATTTAAAATTGATAAGGAATTAAAATAAAAAATGAAAATTAAATGTTTTTGATATTTTTGTATTTTTTAGATTTAATAAGGAAAAGAAGTTAATTGAAATTAAATTAAAAGGCAAACCCTAATTCTAATATTTTTTAATTATTAAGAAAGAATTAAAATATGATCTAAATTAAACCCTAATTTATTTATGCACAATTTTTAATTTATGAAAATAACTAAATAATATTATTCTGAAAAAAAGGAAAAATTAAAAAAAGAAAATAAAAAGATATTAAACCTAAATTCTATTTTTGATGTTTTTTATTAAAAAGATTAAAACTACAACCTAATTAAACTAAATATTTACATACATTTATTTAAAAAATAATTAAAATAAAAATTATATTATTTTTTGGCCTTTTCTGATTTTTGAGTGTTTTTATATTTTGTAGAAAAATAAATTAATTATGTTAAAACAATAAAATAAATAACCAAAATAAAGGTAAGAAGAAAAATATAAAAAAATGCAAACCAAGGTGGGGTGTAGCCCCAATTTGTGAGGTCAGGCCTTAGCATTTCAGGCCCACTAAGCTTTGACATTCGCTGACTTTTTGGATTGTGTATGATGCTTTGACTCATGCTTAGGGTGTACCCCAATCTTCAGCCCTGGGTGGGAGTCTCCTGGACACGTGGGCTGCCTGATGGTGAGGGAATATGGTGCACCTGGATATTAGCAAAGCATAGAATCTTATTTTGAAAAATAACATGGAATTTTGCCAGACCTGGGACTTGAACCCAGGTCATGAGAGTCATATGCCTTGGTACCTGCCAGCTGAGCCATTATGTTCTATTTAATATATTATATCAAACAAATGACAAAAAGCAAGATCAGCGCATAATGGTTAAAACGCGCGCAAATTCGAACTAACGAACCACCGGCTGACAACTCATCATCTTCCTCACGCCTTTCTCTTTTTTCTGAAAACAAAATCCTATAGCAACGGTTTTGGAAACGTAGTTTTAGACAGGCAACGGAAAAATAGCGACTAGCGCTATGATGTATATAAATTGGGCGCGAGGGTCAAGACTTCTTCGTCTTGATGTGCTGAATCCAGCCATGGTCATCTTGAGCCCTAATTTCACTTGGTTGTGAAAGCCCCAATCTGGAAAACCTGTAACCCTAAAAATCGCATATGGTGGAATCGTGTATGTACCATAAAAACTCAATTGAATATGATGGTTAGTTCACAAACTTCATCAGGAACATGAATATCTAAACAAAAATGCAAAAAGGTGCTTAAATTATGCCATGCGATTTCAAGATTTTCTTGGTACAGTTTGAGTTCTAACTACCACTTCTTGAGGTTTTAGTCGTTGTTATTGATTGGAATGTGTCCAGTAAGCCTTCAGGAAACTATTGGAATCAGATTTGCGCTTTGAAACGCCTCCTAGAGCTGATTTCAGTTTTCACTTTTTGGAGAAATTTTGCAAGTTTGTATGTGGTTTCTGAGCGCAGCTTGCAGTCCTTTTGCATTAGGTCTTTGTTCTAGTACTTGTATGGAACGATTTAGGTCAAAAAGATTGAACAAAATCCATGGCCATAATGGTTTTTGAAGATTTGATTTCAATGATCTTTTCCATATCTTTTCCATATGCAATTTGGTGTCAATTAGTTCCAATCAACCCAAAACCTTCCATAATGGACTAAGCACGAGATATTGAGCCTATAATGTGCATAAAAAGATTTTTTTAGGTTAGGTTTATATTTTTCATGTATTAAAATGATTTAAATGAATATAAATTAATATAAATTCAAATAAATAATTAAAAAATATGAAAATACTTCCCTTTGGGCCTAGTGGTCGTGCATAGGCTTGGCATGAAGAAACTTGGAAGAAAAATGGGCCCATTTGCATTTTTAGGCCTTTTGCATCAATGTTGACTTTCAAAAATTTCCAAAAATTTCCCAACTTCCACAAGGCATAACTTGGTCAATTTTTAAGCTTTTCACATGTTCTTGGACATTTTGGAAAGGTCTTTGAGTCTTTTAACCAATGCCCTTGGTCCCATGTCATTTTGATTTACCAATCTCAAGTTATGGCCTTTGACTTAAAGTCCCTTTTTGTTGACTTTTGAAAATGACCTATAATGTAGAAATTGATAACTTTTTGTGAGGGCATTTCTTGGACTTGGAATATGAAGATGAGTTGTAGGAAATGTCTTTCTCTTCAAAATGAGCTTTGGATGGAATTTTTCTGATAATCCATGTGAAAGTTATGCCCTGGTCAATTTCAGTTGACTTTTTCAGCTGTCCAAATATAGCAACTTTTGCATCTTTGATGATTTCTGAGCCAAACTTTGAGAATCATGATCAAGCATTGATCAAATGATGTTTATGGCTTCAAAATGATATGTTGACCAAAAATTTGAACTTTTGACTGTCAAATGACCATTTTGCCCCTACAGTTGACTGTAGTGCAATCTAGGGTTTTGACTGTGCAATTTTGAGCTGAATGCCTTGAAACTTGACATGAGGTTGCTAGACCATCTTTGTAGGCATATGAGACTTGATTGGGCCTTTGAAAAATTCATTTGCTTGACCAGAATCCAAACCCTAGTTTTGACTGTATAGGAGACAGTTGAGCTGCACAACCCTTGGGGAATTTTGTGACCTTGACTTGACAAATCTTGATGAATATGGGAGGGCAAATTTTGGGGTGCAACACCATGTATAGACCTAGGGTTTGTATGTACATAAAATCAAACGCTAGATAACCTAATACAAAGACAAATACATGAAATCAATACACTATTCACACTTGCACCCCTAGGGTAATCCCGCTTGTTGCCTTCCAAAATGGGCCATGCTTTCATGTTGAGTATCTTTGGCAAAACAATTCAAAATGATCATAGTCCCTCGATGACGCTTTCGAAAGTTGCCTAATCAAAAATGATCATAGTCCCTTCAAGCAAATTGCCAAAGACACTTGGCACCATTGCATTCATGGTCCATACGATGACCCGCGTCTGTCCCGTTAAACATCCTAATACAAGATTGTCCACCAAATACAATGGTGGAACAAAACTGTTAAAAGGGTTAAAACATGAGAAAAACCTTTGAGTAAATTTAGGGGTAGACAAACTCTTAGTTACTTGATCAAACTTGCAAAAACACTTGCCTACTTTTCAAAACCACACTCCACAACACTTTCAAAACAAACTTTCAAAAACATTTGAAACATCTTTTCGAAAAGATACACACCTTTGTAAAACACTCAAACACGAGTCATTATAATGGTTGCCTAGACAAGGAGTCTTCTTCAAAAACATTTTCAAAACACACACACACCCTTTCAAGCAATTGAAAATCAAAGGCAAGTGATCTAAAAACCAAGTAACTAAGAGCCCATGGATAACCATGGATGAAAAGGGTGCTAATACCTTCCCTTTTCATAATCTACCCCCCGAACCCACGAAACATCTCAAAAGGTTTTTCCTGTGCTTTTTAACCTTTCCTTAGGATAAAATAAAAAGTTGGTGGCGACTCTTGCTAAACCGAACAAGTGCGAAAACAAACGCAAAACCTCAAGTCAGTTCTCCCACCGTATCACAGAACTGGAGACTTTGCTGGGGACCTATTCAAAAGTGGGGTTACCTTAGGGTTTAGATCACCTTTACATTCTTGCTTTGATTGCTTTGATTGCTTTACTTTTTGGGTCCTTGTTTGGGGTTTGTTGTAAATCCTACACCTGGATTTGGGGCACCTTTTTAGGTAAATAGCAAAAAAACTGTGAGGGAACTCTGCGGGGTATACCGACACGGTTGAAGCAGTAAGCTATGTTAGTGTGACATATTTGTGAGCACCGGTAACCCTTGAGTTCAATCAAGGAGAGTACTGGGCCGCTGAGTGATGTCGTGAAGCACTAACGAACTCTTAGAACCTTAATTGACCATCTTAGCCTTTTTAGGGGTAGTGAGATGACCGACTTTGGTGCAGTCCGAAGTTGGTAGATACTCGATACTACACTCATTGAGGGTTGTTTTCTTGGAATATTTTGGTCGCCAGTTAAGTGGCTAAACCAAAACAATGAACACAGAAAACAATCCAATGATATTGAGCTCCTTAGAACCCGGTTTCTATTTTAGGACAGGATGAGCCAACTAACTTCAAGAGGGTAGTTACCTACAAACCCCATGCAAGCCTAAGGACTTGTTTGCTTTGTGTGAATATGATTACCTGTATATACACTCACTTGCTTTTGCATACATGTACATAACATCATAACATCATACCATAGCATTTTCAATAACCATTTCAAGGGTCTCGAGGGTTCTTTTGATGCAGGGTTACGTTGAACCAGACGTCTACCAAAGGGCAAGAGGTTTTCTCCTCTAAACAAATGCCATCAAAGATCAAGTGCAATAACTTGAATCAGGGGATATGACCCACTCGACACGGTGAACTTGATTCTCGTGGAAAGACATCCACCGGTGCAAAGTTCTCCAATCAAAGATCAAGTGCAACAACTTGAATCAGGGGCTATGACCCACTCGACATGGTGAGCTTGATTCTCGTGGAAAGACATCCACCGGTGCAAAGTTCTCCAATCAAAGATTAAGTGCAACAACTTGAATCAGGGGCTATGACCCACTCGACATGGTGAGCTTGATTCTCGTGGAGAGACATCCACCGGGGCAAAGATCTCCAATCAAAGACCAAAGTTCAACCTCTAACATTCTCCTGTGTTTACCCCAAGAGATCCTTGAAAGCATGCATCCACATATCATGCATTGCATCTTGACAGTTTTTCCTTTTTCAGGTTTCCTTACTCTCATACTGTTTATTTCAGTAAGAGATGGCTCTAGAGAGGACTGTCAAGGATATCCGGGACCAGACTGCTCAGCTGCAGGAAATGTTCTTGAACCTGTCCCTGGGGCAAGAAGAAATGAAAGCTCTCCTCACAAAGGGTTTGGTCCAGGAGACTTCAAACAATGCCAAGAGTGACCAGTTGGGGGAGCTGCAGTTTGATTTGGCAACATTGAGGATCCAAGTGATGGGACAGCTGGCTCTCATCCAAGACTTGTCTCAAAGACAAGAGGAACTCAGTTCTCGTCAACCAACTGCTTCGGAACAACCAACTGGGGAAAACATCTGAGGTTGGAGAGCAAGTCACCACTCAACCCCCCTCCAGACAAGAAGACAAAGGGAAGGCTCCCTTGCTTGCTTCAGGGTCACAAGCCCATCAACAACCTCGCCACCGTCAACGGGGTAATCGGCGTAATCAAAAGACATCGGGAAGACAGTTCACTGAGACTGACATACTGTCATCTCTGATTCTGGAGTGCTTGTTAGAGGTCAATCTGACTGCTTTGAGGGATCCTATTCGGAAGCCCAATACCTCCGCTCCTAACTATCATCCTGATGCATTTTATGTGTACCACTCCTACAGCCCGGGGCATGACACCGACGACTGTCGGGCCTTGAAGAACAAGATTCAAGATCTGATTGACATTGGAGTGCTGAGGTTCATGCCAGACGGCGAGATGAAAATCTTCCGTTAAGGAGTTCTCCACCTGAAGTGGCAAAGCTCAAACTGAGAGACTTTTGCTTCATTTAAATTTTCAAAGTTGTAATTTCTTTTGTTATTCAAACAATTAACTGTTAATGTCAAACTCTGTTTCATTAATGCATTGCATATGTTTGTTTTGAATTCATCCATTCGTTTTCACTACTCTTATGCTTTTCTTTATGATATTTGACTCTTGATAAAAAGCTGCAAGCCTTTAGAGGGAGGATGACGAAACAATACCGTAATCTCATACAGTATGCTTTTGAACAGACCTTGCTGATGATGTACAGGCATTTCTTTCAATTCCCAAACACTGGAGTTATAAGGAAGATAATCCCTAGTCAACCTCTTCGAGCCAAAGAAGTAGGAGTTTTCTGTTCTAAACAATCAAAACCTTTGATATAAACTTGGGGCAGGGTAGTATCTCAGTTAATTCAAAAGAAAATGCGCATTAAAGTCGCAAACTCTCAGTTCGTAACACAACGAATGAAATCAAAAGCATTCCTTTGGAATCAAAAGACAAGGGTGGTTCCCCATCACATAGGCAGTCAATCTCTCAAAAAAATAAAAGCCCACTGAGCCAAAACCTATAAAGGAGGCTTAAGAAAGCTGGGGCATCCCGCTGACTGTAATCTCGAAAACAGAAACAATTAGGCAAAAGTTAGGGATAACAAATCAAAATCAAAATAGAGAGGTCGTTACAAATCCTCAACAACATGAAAAATGTTGCAAAAAAGAAAAAGGAGATGATGACTGTCTCCCAAATTCAATTGGTGAACCATCACCCAAAAGGTCGTCCCAAACTCAAATAGAGTGCGACGCACAATCAACTGAGCTTAGGATTGAAGAACATCACGAAGAGCGGGTGGGTACAAATATACTTTGAGCCTTTATCCTTTGTTTCTTAAACCGTGAACCAAGCCACGTTACAACCCTTCAAAAGTCCTAATTGAAGCATGGTTTAGTTCGAAAGCATACTGTTACAAAAGGTATCCGGACTCCTGTAAGGATTTGCTCCCAATCTTGTGTTGACTTGTCTTATAAAAGTTTTCTGCTAAAAAACGCATTTCTCAAAACTTCGAGACAAACATAAACTTTGCATTGCTTGAATATCACTGTTCGCATTTGGCTATTTGTTTGACAGCGAAGAAATTCATACAACGAATGTTCGGAGGAACGAAAACTCTCTCAGTGAGTACAATCGCTTCAAAAAGGATGACACTTCCATTAACAAATCTCCTATCAACAAGGGGCATGACATGTCACTATCCAGCACGCCTGGGGCAGTCCGGTCAAGGTTTCAACAGATCTTTCAAAGTTCAGTTAACCTGGGGCAGTCCAGTCAAGATTTCAGCAAATCTCTCAATTTGCAGAGTAACCTGGGGCAAGTCTCCTTCATCACCACTTGGGGCATTCGAATGTCAAAAGTGTTCAACAATTCCTTCATCACCTGTTGGAAGATACGGTCCAGATGTGCTCCAGACACGGTTGCCATTCTGTCACCTTTCTTAAGTTCCAGATCAACACCTGTAACAAGCCAGGAAAATATCTGTGGACGACTGATTATGGATCAACACCTGTAACAAGCCAGGAAATTATCTACATGAAGAGATTGAAGATCAACACCTGTAACAAGCCAGGGAACTATCTTTCTTTCTCAGGTCAGAGATCAACACCTGTAATAAGCCAGGACAATATCTCCTCGACCAACATTTCTTAAGTTCTAGATCAACACCTGTAACAAGCCAGGAAAATATCTGTGGACGACTGATTGTGGATCAACGCCTGTAACAAGCCAGGAAATTATCTACATGAAGAGATTGAGGATCAACACCTGTAACAAGCCAGGGAACCATCTTTCTTTCTCAGGTCAGAGATCAACACCTGTAACAAGCCAGGACAATATCTCCTTGACCAACTTTTCTTAAGTTCCAGATTAATACCTGTAACAAGCCAGGAAAATATCTGTGGATGACTGATTGTGGATCAACACCTGTAACAAGCCAGGAAATCATCTACATAAAGAGTCTCCTTCTTCACCACTTGGGGCATTCGAATGTCAAAAGTGTTCAATAATTCCTTCATCACCTGTCGGAAGATACAGTTTCAGATACGCTCCAGACACAGTAGCCATTCTGTCACTCATTCTGATCCCAGTTACAATTTCAGATACACTCCAGACACGAAAGTCATTCTGCTACTCATACAGATCTCAAATCCAAGATGCAGTTTTACACGGACTCATCATCAGGAAACCCTACATCGGTTCCTTCTCAACTTCAGATGCAGTTTTATACAGACTCATCATGAAGAAACCCTACACAGGTTCCTTCTCAAATTCAGATGCAGTTTTTACACGGACTCATCATCAGGAAACCCTACACCGGTTCCTTCTCAAACTCAAAAGATTCTTGTAATCCCCAGCCAGAGAGCCTTCCAGAAGCTAACTCCCCTCAGAGTCAAGTTTCAATATCCCCAGTGGAGCTAAAACTTCCAACTATCAATCTCCAAGCAGAGTGAAGACTCTCATTCTCAGTTCCTCACAGAGTATTCAAATATTCTCCAGTGAAGATCCCTTCAAGACAGGAATTCCCCAGTAGATTGGGATACAACCCAAGCTCCAGATTCTCCAACAGTGGACCCAGGACTTCTCATCTTCAACGATCAAAAGATTCTTTCCCTCCCCTGCAGCAGTCAAGAATTCACTTGCCCCGACAGTAGTCAAGATTCTCTTATCCCCAGCGGAGTTCATCAAATTCCCCAACATAACTCATCAGTGGAATCCCCAGCGGAGCTCTCATCAAAACCTCAGCGAAGTATCTCTTCCCCAGAGTAATTCCCCAGAGTAATCTCTCCAACAAGTTTATTCCCCAACGGAGTCATCTTCTCCTACCGATTTATTCTTGCAATCATCATCCCCAGCGGAAGCAAAGAACTCTACTCTTCAACATCAACCCAGGATTTGATTCCCCGGCCTTCGTCAAGGATTTATTTTCCTAGTCGAAAATACATTCATAGATATTTCACATTTCATACATCCTGCTTACATACATGATAAAGTGCATACAACACTATCTCATTTTGAGCATCATGACATCATACATTTCATACATCATGACATTGCATACAACTAATGTCTTGCCTTTTCAGGAAAAAGGACAATCCAAAGATGATTACTATCAACTATCGCAATTCCAGATTCGATACCTGTATCTAGCCAGGACATATCTGTGAGTGACTGATTGTGGATTCGACACCTGTATCTAGCCAGGGCATGTCTGCATGAAGAGTTTAGAGATTCGATTCCTGTATCCAGCCAGGGCATATCTGTAAACGACCAATTCCAGATTCGATTCCTGTATCTAGCCAGGGCATATCTGTGAGTAACTGATTGTAGATTCGATACCTGTATCCAGCCAGGGCATGTCTGCACGAAGAGTTTAGAGATTCGATTCCTGTATCCAGCCAGGGCATATCTGTAAACGACCAATTCCGGATTCGATTCCTGTATCTAGCCAGGGTATATCTGTGAGTAACTAATTGTAGATTCGATACCTGTATCCAGCCAGGGCATGTCTGCATGAAGAGTTTAGTGATTCGATTCCTGTATCCAGCCAGGGCATATCTGTAAACGACCAATCCCAGATTCGATTCCTGTATCTAGCCAGGGCATATATGTGAGTAACTGATTGTAGATTCGATACCTGTATCCAGCCAGGGCATGTCTGCATGAAGAGTTTGAAGATCAACCCCTGTAACAGGCCAGGAAATTATCTTTCTTTCTCAAGTACGCAAGTTCTCGCTAAGGAATCTCTTACGCGATCGACACACAATTCCAAATGGCATCTATAAGCCCATTCCCGACAAAGTTCCGTCACACCTCCCGATGGCATCTGTAAGCCCATCTCCACAACTATCCATTACACTTCCAAATGGCATCTTTAAGCCCATTTCCAGATGGCATCTATAAGCCCATCCTCCTACCAGCAGTCACCAGATGGCATCTTTAAGCCCATCACCAAATGGCATCTGTAAGCCCATTCCCTCTACCATCACCTCACCGAGTGCAATTTTTGGGCACTCTAGTGTCCAATCTCCTTTCACCCTCGAGTCGCGAAAGGCAAACTTGCCAATCTAACTCTTCAGGTTCAAGAAGATTGAACAGAGGCAACTGTTGTACCCCAAAATTTGCCCTCGTATTTTTCCACAAGAAATCACAGCTTCAGGCTTTTCCTGATTTTTTTCAGACTGGCTCAAGAATCGGTCAAACAGACTTTTCTCGTCAGTCAGACAAATTTAGGGTTTTCATTGACTTTTAAAGCAGTTCAGGCAGATTGCTAAGGTTTGGTTGAGTTGGCTCAGGTTTTGATCAGGCGGACGCTTCTTTGACAATTAAAACAAAACTAGGGTTTTTGTGCGCATATTTCTCAGAAAGAATTAATTCTACAGTGCTTTTCAAGTTATGCTGAGATATGAGCCGAGGTAGTTGAATTAAGAACTTGCAGTGCTTGATTTAATCAGTAAAAGAAAAAGGACATGTGGACATTTGTTGTTTAGCTGTGCATTGCTTTGGATATTTGAAACGCGGGGTTTATTATTGATTGACCACAGTGTTTATTAATTGTTTATTTATTCTAAGTTAGGATAATTGGGATTTATTTCCATTTATTATAATTTAAGAATTTATAAGTAATTAAATAGACAGCTGGAAAAAGAATTAACTGATCAAAATTGGATTTCATTCATCTTTAATTATTTGTTACAATTGTTATTTAAATACAGTATTTATTTACAAAGTATTTATAATAATAAAGGATTCATCTTTAATGTATACAAATTGCACAATTTCAAAATGGTCAAACAAACTGCATAGTTCATGATTCAAGATTGTCAAGCAAGACTGCACAAAATTCCAAACCAAGGATAAGAGGCAAACTAAACTAGGCCTAACCAAATCAAAAAGGCAAACTGAAAGTTCCAATTTCAAACTGTCCACAAGCTGCCAAAAGGCTATTCAAGCTATTAAACAAGTACAAAATACTGTCAACAGGATGCAAGAAATATGGAAGATATGCAAAGCTAAAACCACAAGTACAAGCAATGTTCAAATCACATCATTTTCCTAGGCCAGCTACCTTTTCAGAACATAAGGACAAATTTAAGCAATAAAATGCTTTGTTTAATCTGTCAAGAGAGAGAGAGAGAGAAGAGAAAAAGAAGATAGGCTTACAGCAGGCTGAGGCTTAAGGACAAATATATAAAACAAACTGTCATCAACACAGTAAAAAAGGAGGCAGAAAGAACACAAAGAAAAGAAACACAAACCAAACGGTAACATTGAAAGCCAAAGCCTCTAAACCTGCATCAAGTCAAAGAGCCTTAAACTGAAGCTTAAACAGGTTTTCAACACAAGCCTAAGCATTAAATCTGCCTGAACTGTCAAGCTGCCTCCAAACCTCACAACAAACCTTAAACCTGCATTCAAAGCCAAGCCTGCCTTGAACTGTAACAAAACATCAAAACCTGCTAACATATTCAAACCAGAAGCATCAAGCTTAGCCATAAAAGCCTGCATTAAACCTGAGGTTGTAAACCAGAGCATCAAACTTCAAGCCTTACCATTCAAAGCACCTACCCTATCCAAGCCTAAACCATAAGCCTTGAACCAGTACCATAAGCCAAGCCTCAAACTGAAGCCCAAACTCTCAGAACTCAAAGAGTTCATCATCGAGTAACCAACATATCAGGTATCTCAGCAAGCCAACAAGAAGAAGAGGAAAAGGCAACTCAAGCATACAAGGCAATAACCAGCATATCAAGCATTCAAGGAAACTCAAAGTCAGGCAACACAAACCCTCAGAAAACTTTCATCATAGGGTGAAACAACATCAACACTATCATACTCAGGGCCAACAAAGCAATAAACAATATTCAAATCAATCTCAGCATATCAACACAGAAGCAATAGAGGCTAACAAGAGAAGAAGAAAAGAAGCATCTCAGATAAGCATCATTGAAAGGGTCAAACGAGCAAGCAAGCAATAGGCAGCATACCAAGCATACAGAGGCCAACATAAGAAGAGGATAAAAGTGATTATACAAGGTTTTCAGAAGTTCATCATGAAACCCTAAAGAAGCAAAACAAAGGTACCAGGTGTTCCAGCAAGAGCAAGTCAGCATCGCATTCTCCGTCCGGCCACCCTAGGCGCCTCCTCCAGCTCTCTCCTCCATTTTCAAAAGACAACAAAGGTATAACTTTTCTCCTTTTTTTCCTTCACACCTCACATAACAATGATAATGTTCAGAGATTAGAATTTATCAAGGAGTAAAAAACATGTACGAACTGGAAACCCTACAAACATAAGCATTGAGATTATTACCTTGCAAACATCGTCGCCTGCGTGACCATGGGGAATGGAGAGAGGGAACAGCGCTTGGCAACGAGGACGGAGGGGCGTCAGTAAGCCATGTCCGGCTTGAGAAGATGAAGAGGATAGAAACAAAGTGAACGGTGCCGCTCAAGTGTATTGCCTAACCCTAATCCAGAATAACACAAAGCATACTGAAACCCTAAAACGTTTGTGAAGCAAAGTGGGCCTTGCCCCTTTCATCAGCCTTAAGCCCATTACAACTCAGGCGTGTACCCCCCCCCCCCCCCTGACTTAGCCTGATGCGTTTTTGATTAGGCCCAAACCTTCTTTAGCCCATTTCAATCCTTTCTTCTTTTTATTTAATACCTTTCTTTACATTAAATTTTACTAACCATACCTTTTTTTATTATACTCAAAATATGTGGATATTAGATTTCTTTAGGTTTAAACATTTTGTTTTATTAAAGCTTTTTTAGTTTACATAAGAAAATATTAACTAATGCATAAATATTGATTTTCTTAAAATTAAAACGTCTCTTTTTTTTTAGTTAAAAAACTTTGTACATAAAATTAATAATTAAAATACATTAATATTAATACATAAAACTTAAAACATTTTTTTTCTTTTCATTTAAACTTTGTTTGTACATATTTAACAAAAAAATACAAAATGATAACAATACATAAATAAATACTTAATCTTACATTAATTTAACATTTCACTTGTAAATAAATCACATACACATTTACAATACACAAATACATTGATACATTTACATTGCTTTATTCTTGCACATTTGATACATATTACATTTGAGATTGCAATTCGATTTGGTTGTAATTATTTGGACACTATTCTCCTAATAAGTCTCATCCCCATTTGTAAACATTTGTACCCCCACTCCCGGATACTTATTTGTAATAGCGTAGACTTTAAATTTTCGCAATTTATCGCTTTCAATTATACCATGTATAGACCTAGGGTTTGTATGTACATAAAATCAAACACTAGATAACCTAATACAAAGACAAATACATGAAATCAATACACTATTCACACTTGCACCCCTAGGGTAATCCCGCTTGTTGCCTTCCAAAATGGGCCATGCTTGCACGTTGAGTATCTTTGGCAAAACAATTCAAAATGATCATAGTCCCTCGATGACGCTTTCGAAAGTTGCCTAATCAAAAATGATCATAGTCCCTTCAAGCAAATTGCCAAATACACTTGGCACCATTGCATTCATGGTCCATACGATGACCCGCGCCTGTCCCATTAAACATCCTAATACAAGATTGTCCACCAAATACAATGGTGGAAGAAAACTGTTAAAAGGGTTAAAACATGAGAAAAACCTTTGAGTAAATTTAGGGGTAGACAAACTCTTAGTTACTTGATCAAACTTGCAAAAACACTTACCTACTTTTCAAAACCACACTCCACAACACTTTCAAAACAAACTTTCAAAAACATTTGAAACATCTTTTCGAAAAGATACACACCTTTGTAAAACACTCAAACACGAGTCATTATAATGGTTGCCTAGACAAGGCGTCTTCTTCAAAAACATTTTCAAAACACACACACACCCTTTCAAGCAATTGAAAATCAAAGGCAAGTGATCTAAAAACCAAGTAACAAGAGCCCATGGATAACCATGGATGAAAAGGGTGCTAATACCTTCCCTTTTCATAATCTACCCCCCGAACCCACGAAACATCTCAAAAGGTTTTTCCTGTGCTTTTTAACCTTTCCATAGGATAAAATAAAAAGTCGGTGGCGACTCTTGCTAAACCGAACAAGTGCGAAAACAAACGCAAAACCTCAAGTCAGTTCTCCCACCGTATCACAATATGCATTTGAATATAATCACTGCCTACAAATAAAATGAAATGAGAAAAGATAATTACTGATAGTTTGAAAGTATATGAAAATGTCTTTAGGCTATTCCAGAAAGGAATCCCCTGCAGTATGTCATTCATATCCTCAACAGAGCTAAAACCTTGAAATACATATCCCCAGTGGAGACAGAAGACTTTGAACTACAAATCCCTAGTGAAGATGAAACTTTCTTCCCAAACGGAGTCCAAAACTTTAACCTCTAAACCACAGTGGAGATCACTCGGTTTCTCCAAATCCTCCAGCAAGTTATCTTAAAACCTGGAAATCAACCAGATAACAGTTAACTTTTGTTCTATCCCCAACCAAGGATAAAACCTCAGAAGATTGGCATACTCCCAACCTCCTGATACCCTTAACAGACTGAAGATTCTCATTCTTAAAACCTCAGAAGATTGGAATACTCCCAACCTCCTGATACCCTTAACAGAATGAAGATTCTCATTCTTAAAACCTCCGAAAATTGGCATACTCCCAACCTCCTGATACCCTTAACAAAATGAAGATTCTCATTCTTAGAACCCCAGAAGATTGGCATAATCCCAAGCTCCTGATACCCTTAACAGAATGAAGATTCTCATTCTTGAAACTCCAGAAGATTGGCATACACTCAACCTCCTGCCCCAAACGCCTGAATGAAGATTCTCATTCTTGCTTCCTCAATAGATTGGCATACAACCCAAGCTTTTGAAAACTCTCCAACAGGATAAGTATTCTCCCCACAGAGTTATTTCCCAGTAGAGCGAAGATTCTTGTTCTCATTTCTCCAAATTGAAGCCTCCCAGGTTTTAATTCCCCAGTAGAGATCGTCAGAGTTTTCCTTATTCCCAGGAAAGTCATAAAGGATTCTCAATTCCCCACAGAAGTTGTCAAAGTTCTTGTTAATCCCCACAAGTCACCAAGGGTTTTCAATCCCCAACAGTAGTCCAAAGAATTTCTCAGTCTCAACAATCAAAGGTTTTGAATCTCCAACAGCAGTCAAGGATTTATTTTCCAAGGCAGCAGTCGAAGATTTCATTATCTCCAGCTATCAAGGATTTATTTTCCTCAGCAAGACAGCTAATCGGCTTACATATGCATCCATTACATCCATATATCATAAACATTGATAGAACATATTTTATTGCGTCATACATGTCACGCAACATAACTTTGTGTTTTAGCTAACATTTTACCCTTTTTAGGATAAGATTAAAAGCTACCTTTAACAAATGTTCAAAGATTTCAGATACAATATGGATACACCCCCGACACGGCGGTCATTCTACTACTCATTCAGACTCCAGCAATCAAATGCAGACTAGATACGCTCCAGACACGAAAGCCATTCTATTTCTCATTCAGGTTCAACTATCAACTTCAAGTTCAGATACACTCCAGACACGGAAGTCATTCTGTCACTTGCCCAGATCCCAGTTACAGTACGGATACACTCCAGACACGGAAGTCATTCTGCTACTCATACAGATCTCAACTTCAGATTCAATATAGATACGCTCCGAGCACGGCTGTCGTCATGATATTCATTCAAGAATCAAATACAGTTACAGCTCGGATACGCTCCAGACACGGACGCCATTCATTTGCTCATACGAATCCAATCTCCGGATACAACTCAGATACGTTCCAGATACGGATACCATTCTGATAATCATTCTCCTGATTTTCAACAAACAAGTATTGGATGGCATCTTTTAAGCCCATCTCCAGCAAGATTCTACCATCTCCAAATGGCATCTTTAAGCCCATTCCCTCAGTTATATTTTGACGAGTGCAAATTTACGGGCACTCTAGTGTCCAATCCTCTTTTACCTTCGAGTCAAGAAAGGCCAAACTCGCCAATCTAACTCTTCAGGTTCAAGAAGATTGAACAGGGGAAACTGTTGTACCCCAAAATTTTCCCTCTCATTTTATCAACATTTCTCATCACAAGGCTCTTTGAACTCAAGATCAAGCTAGGTTTTGCTCTGTTCAAGACATCTCCTTGCACTGTTGACCTAAATTAGGGTTTGAGTTTGCACATGGATTTTTGGATTTCTAATGCTCAAAATGGCTTTCATACTTCATGTTGAACTTACAAGATTACCTCTACCACGTTTCAAGCTTTGAATCAAATTTTTGCCCAGTCAATTGGACAGTTGACCTAGAAATCAACTGTATTGGGGAAAAAGTCAATTATGGCCAATTAGCAGTCAAACCTCATAAATTTTGACCCACGTCAACATTATAGACTCATATGAATCATTTGATCAAGTTTGGACCACAACTCCTCAAGAAATTTGATCAGATCACCAAAAGGGCAAAATGGTCATTTTTAGGGTTTTGACTGCACAAGGGCAATTTCTGATTTTTGACCTAGCCAATGGCAAATTAGGTTCAAGCATGGATTCAAGGACTCAATGGCATCATCTTTACCTATTCACAAGGTTCAAAAGATCTCAATTGCATTGGATTGACAGATGAATTTCTCAGTCAACTAATCAAAATTTGACTGTACACTGAAAAGTCAAACTTTGACTTTTTGGTCAAAATCAAGTGCCAAGGGTCATTTTTCATCAAGCTGTGTCAAAACATGAAACTTGTTCATCAAGAAACCCATTTTTGCAAATTAGGGTTTAAAGTTGAAATTTTTCATAACTTAGAATTTTTCTAAGTTATGAAATTTTCTTAATTTTTTCTAACTTTGCCCAACATTTTCACCATGATGCCATTGGATTCAAACAAAACTTCCAACATGAAAGTTGTAGTATTCCACAAAGTCTACAACTTTGAATCACAAAGTTTTCCCAAAAGAAGCTTGGATATCAAGTTATGATTTTTGGAACAAGGGTCCCTAAAACTTTTAACTTAGTGAAATTTTGCCCTAGTTTAGGTAGGATTTTGACCTATCTTCATGGCCATTTTTCACATAGTTCCACTTGGAATCTCAAATTGCATTTCAAATATGGATTGTAGAGCATGTTGCAAGCTTTCCAAAATGTCCAAGAACTATCCAAACTCATTTGTGGTTAGGGAGAATCGGAGGCTTGAAGTTGGCAAAAACTCACTTTTCATCCATGGCATGTTCATTGTGATACAAGTTCCAAATTCAAATCAGCTTGCTTTGCACTAGATTACAGGCCTCAAAACCATTCCACACTCAATAATTAAGTGCAAAACCATTGGTCTAAGGCATTTTTTTGGTCATTAGAGCATTGTACATTAGATTAATCCCTAAATAGAAAAAGCAACATTACCATTTTTGCCAAAATGTGCTTTATGTCAAAACTGAATCCCTTGAGCATTGGTCCATATCTTATGCAGCAAATCAAATCCACAAATTAGAGGGGCCAAGAGTAGAGGTTGCAAGCATATGGATAGCCTGTACATGCCTGTTTCAAATCACTTCTCACACTTTGCTTCATAACCAAGAAATTTGTCCAAAACACAAGAACTGGAGTCTCAGCAAAAACAATCTTGTGCAAGCTTTTGAAACATCTTTCACACACCCCTTTGAGCTAGAAACACGACCCTTTGAGCCCTCAAATATCCCATATCTCAAAATCACCCTCCATTGGCAAAAACAGGGCAGCATCTGCATCTTGACTTCCATAGCACAATTTGCTCGTGCGTTTTGCCCCAAACCTGTTCAAACACCTTCCATACAATCCATCCAAGCTATCCCAAACCTTAAACACTAATTGTAACTCCATTTACAGGGTTTGCCGTTTTCAATTTGAGCTTGTGCAGGTTGAGTTTTGTAGGCTTGTTCAAGTGCATTCAAGGCAAGCTAGACATTGGAGAAGGTCAAGTGAAGTTCAAGCAAGCTCCCAGACATCTCATGCCTTGTTGAAAAGCTCCACATTGTCATACACGAAGTCATCTGAAACAGGTTTTTATCAACTTCCTATCTCTCTATTTAGGAACATTTAGACTTAGGTTTGTGAATAAGAAATGTAGTATTCATAGCCATGAAGCTGTACATATGCTCGGTTTTCATTTTTATTAAGCCTGCTAAGAGAATTTGATCCATGAACATACTGAAAAAATTAGGTTAGGATTTGGGGCCAGAGAAATTCTCTCTGGTCTTTGAGAGTTAGGACAAGTTTTTTATATGGTTGAATTCGTCTTGAAGAGCTCTACAACTTTGATGTTATGTGTTTTTGCAATAGAGCTCGTATGCAAGATGTTCATGTTTGGTACAGGCGCGCGCGTTTTTTTGAAATACAGAGGTTGAAGATGAAGTGTGGTGGGCTGGGCTTGGTCCTGGCTCACTATTGACACCCCCATTTTATTGAATGCACCCCCTGGCACAATTTCTTTACATTTTTATATTTTTATATTTATTTTCATTTTCTGATTTTGTTTTATATTTTCCAAACACAAAAATATCCAAAAATATTTTCATAAAATTTTCACATTTATTTTTATTATTTTTGTTATTTTTTAGACATAAAAATAATTATTAGGTAATATATACTTTTATTTTATTTAATAAAAACTTATAAATATTATAGAAATATTATATATTTTATTTTTATTATTCATACCTATAAAAATAATATTTTTCTCATATACTATCATTTTTCCTAAATACTTGTATATATTTTATTTTATTTATTATACATAATTAATATAATTAATACATATATACATACTTTTATTTTATAAATACTTGAGAATAAAAACATGAAAAAATATACTTTTATTTTTATTATTATTTATACTTTAAAAATACTTTTTCTAAAATTTTTTTTTTTGTATATACATTATTTTATCTTATTGTATATAAATAATATAATTAATATATTTATTTTCTTAAAGAAAATTAGGGTTTTACCCTTAACCGAAAAATAATATTTTCATTTATTTCTTTCTATTTTACATTAAATATTTTTACATACATAAAAATAAACAAAACCTTTTTGCATATTCATATTATTTTGTATATTTATTTAATTGGTTTTTTTAAATATTATTCATTTGTTATTTATGCCATTTGATTCAATTTGGATGTAATAGTAAAACTAGGGTTTTAATTTCTTGTCAAATATTCCCCATTCAAAATTGTATCCCCCTCCCCATAATCATGTTGTAATAGTGGTAGATTTATTTTACGCATTTACGCTTTCAATTATGCCATGATCAGAGATTAGGGTTTGTATGCAAAAATCCAAAATTAACAAGTAGCTTGACCTAATACAAAGACAAAAATGCATGAAAATCAATACACAGTACACACTTGCACCCCTAGGGTTACATCCACTTGTTGCCTTAAAAATGGGCCATGTTATGTATGTTGAGTACTTTGGCAAAACAAAAACAAAACAAAAGATCATAGTCCCTCGATGACGCTATCTTGGTTGCCTATACAAAATGATCTAGTCCCTCGGAAAATTTGCTAAAAATACCTAACACAATTGCTATCATGGTCTATATGATGACCCGCGCCTGTCCCGTTTAACATCCTAATACAAGGTTGTTTACCAAATGCAATGGTAAAACAACACTGTCAAAAGGGTTAAAAACATATAGGAAAGATCTTTGAGTAAAATAGGGTAGATAACTCTTAGTTACTTGATCAAAACTTGCAAAACATCCTTGTTATTTTCAAACACACTTCACAACACAATTTCAAAACATTTCCCAAAAACAAACTTTCAAACATTGGAATATCTTTTCAAAAGACAAAAACACCTTTGTATACATTCAAACAAGAATCATTACAAAGGTTGCCACAATGATGGCCTCTTTTCAAAACATCTTTCAAAATCACACACAAAGCACCATTTCAAACAATTGAAAAGCAAAAGCAAGTGATTTAAACAAGTAACTAAGAGCCCATGGATAACCATGGATGAAAAGGGTGCTTGCACCTTCCCGTTTCATAGTCTACTCCTCGAACCCAAGAAAACATCTCAAAGGTATTTCCTGTACTTTTTGACCTTTCCTTAGGATAAAATAAAAAGTCGATGGTGACTCTTGCTAAACCGAAACATTTGCGAACACAAACGAAAAACCTCAAGCCAGTTCTCCCACCGTATCACATGTCCTGTTTACATCAAATGATAGGGTTGTTTACCAAATCAATGGTAAATCAATAATGTCAAAGGAATAAAAATGCACAAGAAAGACATTTGAGTAGGTAGATAGCTTCTAGTTACTTGATCCATTTCAAAATAATCCTTGCTGTTTTCAAAAAACAAGCACACACATTTCAAAACATTTCCAAACATCTTTCAAAACATTAAAACATTTTTCAAAAGACAAACATCTTTGTATACATTCTTACGAACGAGAATCATTACAAAGATTGCCTAAACGATGGCCTCTTTTCAAAATACTTTCAAAACCACACAAAGCACCATTTCAAACAATTTGAAAGCAAAAGCAAGTGATCTAAACAAGTAACTAAGAGCCCATGGAAAACCATGGATGAAAACGGTGCTAGCACCTTCCCTTTTCATAATCTACCCCCCGAACCCAAAAACAATCTCAAAGGTCTTTCCTGTGCTTTTTTACCTTTCCTTTTGGGTAAAAGAAAAGTCGGTGGCGACTCTTGCTAACTGCGACATTTGCAAACACAAACGCAAAACCTCAAGTCAGTTCTCCCACCGCATCACAGAACTGGTGACTCTGCTGGGGAAAATTCTAAAAGTGGGGTTACCTTAGGGTTTATATCACCTTTATTTGCTTACAATTGTTGTGACTTGTTTGCTTTACATTTTGGTTCTTTTGTTTGGGTTTGAATCCTCTACCCGGATTTGGGAAACATTATAGGTAAATAGCAATACGTTGTGGAAACTGTGCGGGGTATACCGACATGGTCTAAGCAATAGCTATATTAGTGCGACATATTTGTGGGTACCGGTAGCCTTTGAGTCAATCAAAGAGAATACGGGGCCGCTGAGTGATGTCATGAAGCACTAATGAACTTCTAGAACCTTTACTTGACCAACTTGGCCTTTTAGGATGTAGTGAGATGACCGACTTTGGTGCAGTCCGAAGTTGGTAGATACTCGATACTACACTCATTAAGGGTTGGTTCCTTGGAAAATTTCGGTTTCCAGTAAAGAGGCTGAATTGAAACAATGAACAAGGAAACAATCCAGTGATATTGAGCTCCTTAGAACCCGGTTACTATTTCTAGGACAGGTTGAGCCAACTAAACTTCAAGAGGGTACTTACCTATGAAACCCCATGCAAGCCTAAACTAGGAACTTGTGTGATTTGCTTGTACATATATACTTGTGCATAACATCATGGACATCATGAACATCATATGCATCCACTAACCATTTCAAGGATTTTTGGAGATTCATCTTTGTTGTTGTTTTGTAGGTTATGGATTCACTTCGCAGGAAAGCTATCCAAATCAACCTTGTAAGAATTCCTCCACAACTCAAGGAGCTAGCTTCAAGGATTCCTGAGAATTCTCCATTCACCGAGAGACATGGTCGTCTACCCAACTTGGTCACTTCCAACACAGAGGAGGATATGATGAAAGTTCTCTTCCAGTTCTTTCACCCTTTGCATCATTGCTTCACATTTCCTGACTATCAACTTGTGCCCACTTTGGAGGAATTTTCTCAACTCTTGAGGATTCCTATTCTCAATCAACTAACCTTCAATGGTACGAAAAGAGATCCAAAGCCAGAAAAGATTGCTCAAGCCCTGCACTTGCACTCATCTGATGTCACAAATCATTGGGAAACTAGAAGTGGTGTCAAAGGCTTCTTGTCAAAGTTTCTGTTTGAGAAGGCCCAAAGCTGTTGGAATTCTCTAGACTTGTAAGCTTTTGAGGAGATTGTAGCTCTTCTCATCTATGGGATGGTCTTTTTCCCCAATCCTGACCAACTCATAGACATAAGTGCTGTCAAAATCTTCATGACTCGCAACCCGGTGCCTACATTGCTTAGGGATATCCTCCACTCTTTTCACACTCGTACAATGAGGAAAAGAGGTGTTCTCATGTGTTGCACTCCTCTCCTAGCAAGATGGTTTATTTCTCATCTTCCCCAATCAGTCTTGAAGAATGAGCAAGGTTTGCGGTGGTCACAAAGGTTGATGACACTTAACCATTCAGATATTCATTGGTGTTCTTGATCCAAAGAGAATATCATCATCATTGACCGTTGTGGGGAATTTCCTAATGTCCCTCTACTTGGAATTAGGGGAAGCATCACCTACAACCCTTTCTTAGCTCTAAGACAGTTTTGTTATGCCCGAAGGGATGGCCCACATGACATGCTGATTCAAGGATTGGTTTTCGACTACGACAACGACAACCAAGGACTCCGTCAGAGATTCATCTGAGCTTGGAGGATGCCAAACAAGGTAGATAGTAAGACCTTGGGACACAAGAATTCCATCCCTCTTGAGCCTTACCTCAAGTGGGTACGAACCCGCGCCCAAAGTATTGTGATGCCTTACCCCTCCATTCTCCCAGTGATTATAGAGCCTGTTAAGGAAGGAGAGGTTCCATACACCATCCTACATCCTGACATGCCAACATCACTAGAAGACCTACAAAGGAGTTGGATACAACTCAAGGGAGAGCGCGATACTTTTGAAGCCCAATTCTACGCAACCGAGAAGAAGGTTTTGGAACTCACTCGGCTACTTCACGAGGAGCAGACTCTCAACACCTACATTGCACCAAAGAGGATGCGCAACGTCTTTTTACCTTAGAATTTTGTATTGTTTTGCCCAAGGGGAATTGATGTACTAACAAATCTATCTTATTAATATGACGTGTGTTTCTTTTTTGTTTAAAACAAATTTGAATTTCCGAATCCTTGAAAGCATTGCATGAATACATATCATTCATCATAAGCATAAACAGGTCTTCACACCAAGTTTCCTCATCTCTCTAATGTTTATTTCAGCAAGATGGATCTTGAACAAACAGTCAAAGATTTGCAAGCTCAGAATTCACAATTTCAACAGTTACTCATGACCTTAGCCAAGGGGCAGGAGGAGCTGAAGACTTTGCTAGAAAAGGAAAAGGAGAAAAAGAAGAAGAAGCCAAATGGTGTGGTTATCATGGGTAGAAGATTTCAGGGACAAGCCAGGCGGACCTTAGAATTCCCAACAACATCTGAAGAGGGGGAAGGAAAAGGAAAAGGAACGACAGTACCATCAGATTCTGAAGCAGAAGAAGAGGAAGAAGAGGACTACTCTGAACAACAATACCCTTCGGCTGATGACAAATACAAACACTTGGAAGAGCGTCTAACCGCTATGGAAATCCAGAGAGTACCAGGGCTAGATTTTGAAGAGTTGGGGTTGGTGTCAGGAATTGTAATCCCTCCAAAGTTTAAAGTGCCACTGTTTGCCAAGTATGATGGGGTGTCTTGCCCTAAAATTCACCTCAGATCCTATGTCAGGAAGATTCAACCACACTCTGCTGACAAAGACATGTGGGTCCACTTTTTCCATGACAATTTATCAGGAATGCAACTTGATTGGTTCTACCAGTTGGAGAGGGCTGAAGTTCACAATTGGGAAGACCTAGCAGCGGCTTTCTATAAACAGTATCAATACAACGCTGACTTGGCGCCAACCCATACTCATCTACAGAGTATGGCCATGGTTTCCAATGAGGGCTTTAAAGATGACGCGCAAAAGTGGAGAGACCTAGCCGGAAGGGTGCAACCTCCTCTATCTGAGAGGGAGTTAGCGGACATGTTCTTGGGAACTCTTTCAGGCCCTTTCTTCAATCACCTGATTGGGAGTTCTTCTGCAGGGTTTACCGAATTGTTTTTAACCGGTGAAAGAGTGGAGGCTGGTATAAGAAGTGGGAAGATTCAAAAGGATGCGTCTTCCTCCGCAGCTGTAAAAAAAGCCCTTCACTGGTAGGAAGGAAGTATATGCTGTCTATTCACAGAGAAATCAGGGAAGAACTGAACGACGACCAACAGTGGGGGCCGTTATGATTCTGAAACCTGCATTAGACCAGCCAAGAGCTAGCCAGCAAAGGGTAGAAAGGCCAGTTCGGAAGTTTACCAAGATTAACATGACTCCATCCCAAGTTCTACCACATCTCTTGAAGTTGAATATGGCCACTTTGAAAGAGGTACCAAAAAATCCTAATACTACTTCTCCATATTACCATCCCAACGCCAGATGCGCGTACCATTCTAAAAGTCCAGGGCACGACACCAACAATTGTTGGGCTCTGAAGAATAAGATTCAAGATCTGATTGACGCAAAGGAAGTTGAATTTGAAGCGCCTGAGAAATTGAATGTTATTTCTGCCCTAATGTCGAGGCATGGTCACAATGTCAACGCTATTGAAGAAGATCTGTTTGTTGCTACCGTGGATAAACTGTTAACTCCGCTCCCGATTATCAAGTTGAATTTGTTGAAAGCTAGCATCTTCCCAGGTTGTGACAAAGACTGCCATGCTTGCCTATCCTCCCTATTTGACTGCCCTTTGTTGAAGAAAGATATCCAACAACTGATGGATAACCAAGAAATTTTGTTTGAGAATGCTCCTGTTTCACCCGTTCTAGGGAAAGAAGTTTCAATAATAACCATCTACACCAATCCTTCCAGGGCCCCTAAAAGACCCGTTAGGATTACACCTGCTCCGAAGACTGCTCCGCTTAAGATTACTATGCCCGGGCCGACCCCATACAATTCAGATAAAACAGTACCATGGAACTATGGTGGAGAAATCTACTACCATGGTATTAAACCGATTGAATCGACTGCAGAAGAAGAAAGCTCCGAAGAGGACAGTTCCGACATTAGTAATATTGTTGGAACTAGCAAGATCACCTGCAGTGGTAGGATCTTCTCTCCAGAGATTGCTCCTACAACAGTAGTCTTTGGACCCGTGGCTGTTCCGAAGATTACATTTGTACCAGTGATTGTACCTGCAAGCGTACCTACCAACGAAGACAATACAATTCCTATCCCTACTTCCGCTGCTGAGAATAAAGGAAAGAATGTTCAAGAGGAGCCTGTCCTGACGAAGGCTCAGTCACTAGCTATTCCTGAAACATCCAAGAAGGAGATGGAAGAAATCCTGAGGATCATTAAGAAGAGTGATTATAATGTGGTTGAACAATTGGGGCAGACCCCTTCCAAGATCTCTATGCTAGCCTTGCTGCTTTACTCTGAAGCTCATGACAAAGCTTTGGTCAAATTTCTGAAGATAGCTCACGTGCCGCAAGAGACGTCTGCTGACCAGTTCTCGGACTGTGTGGCCAGTTTGACAGCTGATAATGGCATGGGTTTCTCCGATGCTGACTTAACACCCTGAGGGAGAAAATACAACGATGCACTACATGTCTCAATGGAGTGCAGAGGAACAACCCTAGCTCATGTCTTGGTTGATACTGGGTCGTCTTTAAACGTCTTACCAAAGAAAGCCCTTGATAGGTTGGATTGTGAGGGGCTAACTTTAAAACCCAGCAACATAGTGGTTAGAGCTTTTGATGGTTCTAAGAGGATGATCCATGGGGAGGTGGACATCCCAATCAAGGTGGGAACTCAGGTCTTCAACTCAACATTCTATGTGATGGACATCCGTCCTTCTTATTCCTGTCTGTTGGGACGCCCCTGGATCCACAATGTCGGAGTTGTCACCTCCACCTTGCATCAGATGCTCAAGTACCCCGTCCAAGGGAAGATCATAATTGTCCATGGGGAGGAGGAGTATATGATTAGTCATCTGAATTCCTTCCGTTATATGGAGTTAGATGGCGAGTTCATAGAGACCCCTTTCCAACATTTTGAAGAAGTCTCTCCTGAAATAGCGGCAACCAAGGCAGTATCCTCGATTCCTCATATCACAAGACCTCCACCTCGGTTGTCATCTCTCAAGGATGCAAGGGAAATAGTGGAAGAAGGGGGATGCACAATATGGGGGCAGCTTCCAGACATTCCTTACAAATCAGACAAGTTTGGCTTGGGATTTACTTTGAATGGTCAGAAGGTTGTGCTCCATGCCCGTGCTGGGAGGCCACCTGTGAAGATTAGCAACCAAAGCGCCAATGCCCTAGAGGACAGTGAAGAGGATGGCAGCCTGGAAGATTGGATATTTCCTACTGTCAGCGGAGGACTTTGCAACTGGGAAGCCAAAGACTTCATCCCGATAACTTTCATATCGCAGTAATTTATCTTTTACATTTCCGTTGGACTGTAATAATTCATAAACAATTCGTACTTTAAAAACCTTGTGTCTTACCCGAGGCACAATGGTCCATTTGTAAGGGTTTTTATTTCATCTACATATGTCATTCAATGAATCATGGAGGCTTTTTCATATAAACCTTTTATGCTCATTGTCTTTCTTTTACATTTTATTGTTTTAAGATGGCTATACCCTTACACACACCCACACTCACAAATGCAGGTACCCTTCCATTCCGGATCCCATGGGTAACGATACTTCTATAGCCTTCAGTGACTCTGAAGATCTGATCTACCAAGCCGAATACGAAGGTGAGGAAGATTGTGAGGTGCCAGGGGAATTGGCCAGATTACTACAGCAAGAGGAAAGAGCAATTCATCCTCATGAGGAGTTGTTGGATACAATCAACTTGGTAACCGAGGAAGATAAAAAGGAAATCAAAATAGGTTCCAATCTAGAGCCGAGTGTCAAGGAGCGCCTAATTCAGCTATTGCATGATTATGTTGAGATCTTCGCCTGGTCATACAAAGACATGTCGGGACTCGATACAGACATCGTGGTACACCGTCTACCCACCAGAGAAGACTGTCCACCACTGAAACAAAAGGTCCGCCGCATGAGACCTGACATGTCAGAGAAGATCAAAGCAGAAGTTATGAAAAAATTCAATGCTGGATTTCTGGCTGTTACTTCCTATCCTCAATGGGTCGCTAACATTGTGCCCGTGCCTAAAAAGGACGGAAAAGTGAGAATGTGCGTGGATTATAGATATTTAAACAGGGTCAACCCTAAAGATGACTTTCCACTTCCACACATTGACATCCTGGTCAACAATACAGCCCAGCACAAAGTATTTTCTTTCATGGACGGATTCTCAGGCTATAACCAGATCAAAATGGCACCTGAGGACATGGAGAAAACTACTTTTGTCACACAGTGGGGTACGTTCTGCTACAAAGTGATGTCATTCGGACTGAAAAATGTCGGGGAAACCTATCAACGCGCCATGGTAGCTTTGTTTCATGATATGATACATCATGAGATAGAGGTCTACGTAGATGACATGATAGCCCGATCACAGACAGAAGAAGAACACCTTGATCACTTGCAAAAGTTGTTTGTCAGGTTGAAGGAGTACAAGCTAAGATTGAACCCAAACAAGTGCACATTCGGAGTCCGGTCCGGTAAACTCTTAGGATTCATTCTCATCAACAAAGGCATCGAGGTTGATCCTGCTAAGGTCAAAGCTATACAAGAAATGCATGCTCCTCACACTGAGAAGGAGGTCAGAGGTTTTTTGGGATGCCTAAACTACATTACCAGGTTCATTTCTCACCTAACGTCTACTTGTGAACCAATCTTCAAGCTGTTGAAGAAAGATCAGGTAGTCAGATGGAACAACGAATGTCAGATTGCTTTCGATAAAATCAAGGAGTATTTGCTAGAACCTCCTGTCCTGATACCACCCGTCGAGGGAAGACCGCTAATCATGTATCTGACTGTCTTAGAAAATTCAATGGGGTGCGTACTGGGGCAGCATGACGAGTCTGGCCGAAAAGAGCATGCCATTTATTACCTTAGCAAAAAGTTTACCGACTATGAAACTAGATATTCACTGCTCGAGAAAACTTGTTGCGCTTTGGTATGGGCTGCTCGCCGGCTAAGGCAGTATATGTTGACTCATACCACTTTGTTGATATCTAAGATGGATCCGATAAAGTACATCTTTGAGAAGCCTGCTCTGTCCGGGAGGATAGCTAGATGGCAGATGATCCTAACGGAATACGAAATACAGTACACTACCCAAAAAGCTATAAAGGGCAGTGTGCTAGCTAATCATTTGGCTCATTAAGCTGTAGAAGATTACCAGTCCATGAAGTTCGACTTCCCTGACGAAGACATCATGACATTGGACAATGTTGAAGATTTCAGACCATATGACGGACCTGAACAAGGATCCCGATGGACCCTGTAATTTGATGGGGCCTCCAATGCACTTGGTAACGGTATCGGTGTTGTGCTCATATCTCCATAAGGATGTCATACTCCTTTCACCGCCAGACTTTGCTTCAACTGTACGAACAACATGGTAGAGTACGAAGCATGCATCTTTGGTCTCAAGGCTTCCATAGACTTGAGAATCAAATCTTTAGATGTGTTTGGGGACTCATCTTTGGTCATCAGTCGGATCAAAGGAGAGTGGGACACTAAGCATCCGAACCTCATCCCTTACAAAGAACATGTTTTGACATTGTTAACACATTTCGAGCAGATTACCTTCGAGCCCTTCCCGCGAGAAGAAAATCAGCTAGCAGATGCTCCAGCTACAATGTCATCTATGTTTAAACTTGATTGGGACAATGAGGCTCCCCAAATCTCCATCAAACAGATGGACGAACTGGCACATTGTCACGAGATTAACACCGAAGAAGTAGTGGACCAGCCATGGTTTCATGAAGTCAAAAGGTATCTCAAGGCTCAAGAATATCCCGAAGGAGGTTCAGTCAACGACAAAAAGTTCTTAAGGAGATTCACGGCTAAGTTCTTCCTAAGTAATGGCATCCTGTACAAGTGTAATCATGATTCTATTCTGCTCCGTTGTGTGGACAAGATTGAAGCTGAAAAGATCATGGCTGAATTGCATGAGGGTACCTTTGGCACTCACTCTAGTGGGCATACGATGGCAAAAGAGATCCTAGGGCTGGCTATTACTGGTCTACCATGGAAGCTGACTGCTATCAACACTCCCGGACCTGCCATAAATGTCAAATCTATGCAGGCAAGGTACACGTGCCTCCAGTTCCTCTAAATGTCTTAACAGCTCCTTGGCCCTTCGCTATGTGGGGAATCGACATGATTGGGGAGATCAAGCCTACAGCCTCCAATGGACACCGTTTCATTCTGGTGGTCATTGACTACTTCACCAAGTGGGTCGAAGCAACTTCCTTCGCATCTGTTACTAAGAATGTTGTTGCCCGCTTCATCAAGCAGAATCTTATTTGCCAGTACGGTATCCCCGAAAGGATCATCACTGGTAACGGTACAAACCTTAACAATACTATGATCACCGCCTTGTGCGAGCAGTTCAAGATTCAACATCACAATTCATCCCCCTATCGGCCAAAGATGAATGGTGCAGTTGAAGCTGCTAACAAAAATATCAAGAAGATCATACAAAAGATGACAGTCACCTACAAGGACTGGCATGAAATGCTACCGTTTTCTCTTCACGGGTACCGTACCACGGCAGGCACATCAACTGGGGCAACACCCTATTCTTTGGTTTATGGCATGGAGGTTGTTTTACCTATCGAGGTTCAGATTCCCTCTTTGAGAATCATGAAGGATGCAGGTTTGAGTGAAGACGATTGGATCCAGACCCGACTTGATCAGTTAAACCTAATTGACGAGAAGAGACTTACTGCTGTTTGCCATGGTCAGACGTATCAAAAACGAATGATCAAGGCTTTCAACAAGAAAGTCAGACGCCATGTATATCAAGTTGGAGATCTAGTGATCAAGCGCATCATCTTGCCACAAAGTGATCCCAGGGGCAAATGGACTCCTACCTATGAAGGACCATTTGTAATCGAAAACATCTTTTTTGGTGGGGCAATGATCTTAACCACCATGGACGGCGACGACCTGCCACACCCTGTGAATGCAGACATAGTCAAAAGATAATACGCATAAAAGACCCGCTAGGTTGACATACCTAGGCAAAACAAGGGTATCCTGGAGAACCAAAAAGGTTCGGGAAAAAATTAGGGATAAAATAAAAAATCTGTACACCTGGCAAGTTGAAAACCCGAAAGGGCGACTTGGGCAAAAAAGGGATTCCCGATGGACTGAAAACCCGAAAGGGCGATCCAGGCAAAAGTTAGGGAATTAAAGCGTATGACTATGTCTCGTCGGATCACTTTAAAGACAATCTCTTCACTGACAAACTCTGAGCTCTAATCAATCCAATCGTCCTCGGACAAAGCAACGGACAGACATGATATTCAGAGATACGAAGGCTATAGCAGAATGGGAACCTCATGGGATTATCACACATAGCTATCTTTCTTTGTATAAATTTTTCTTACTTATAAGACACCATCCTCTTACTAGGATGTCTGTCTCCTTTGTACAAAATACTTATTCAAAGTAAATACAAATATATCTCTTTCAAAGTACAAAAACTATTTGCCTTTTTCTTTTACACTTGTGTTGTTATTTGCAAAAACGTCCAACGATTCATTGATGAACATGTTCATTTGAACATAATTACTGTTTACAAATAAACAGGATGGAAAAGAACAATTACTGACAGATTGAAAAGATAGGAAAACGTCTTTAGGCTATTCCATGAGCAATCCCTATAATACATCATCTAGATCCCCAGCGGAGCTAAAACTTCAAACTACAGATCCCCATCAGAGTTAAAACTTCAAACTCCCGATCCTCAGCGGAGCCAAAACTTCTAACTATCAATCCCCGGTGGAAACCATCCAGTTTCTCTAAATTCCCCAACAAGTTGTCTTGAAATCTGAAAATCAACCAGATAATAGTTAACTTTTGTCTCTCCCCAACCTAGGATAACTCCCCAGTAGAATGGCAGACAACTCAAACTCCTGAACCTACTCCCCAGCAGTAAGCCTTCTTCCCCACAGAGTTTTTATTGCTCCCCAACAGAATGAAGATTCTCATTCTTAATTCCCCGCAGAAGTCATCAGAGCTTTCTTTATTCCCCAGCAGAATAAGGATTCCCTTTGTGTAACCCCCAGTAGAAGTCATCAAATTCTCTAGATTCCCCAAGCAGATTACTCAAGCAGTATATGGCATCGCTCGCATCAGAATTTTTGTCAATACTCCAACTTCAAGACATGAAGGATCTCTATATCCCCAACAGTCACCAAGGATTTCTTATCCTCAGCAGTCAAGGATTTATTTTCCCCGGTAGTAGTCAAGGATTTATTTTCCTCAGCAATACAGCAAATCAGCTTACATGCACATACATTACATCCATATATCATAAACATTGATAAAACACATATATTGCATCATACATTTCATGCAACATAGCTTTGTATTTCAGCTAACATTTTACCCTTTTCAGGATAAGATTAATAGCTATCGTTTAACAAATGCAATCATGATACATTTCAGATACACTCCATGACACGGAAATCATTCTGCTACTCATTCAGATTTCAAGTTCAGATACACTCCATACGCCGAAGTCATTCTACTACTTATCCAGATTTCAACTATCAGATACAGTTCAGATACACTCCATATACGGAAGTCATTCTGTTACTCATTTAGATTCAACTATCAGATACAGTTCAGATACACTCCAGACACAGAAGTCGTTCTGTCACTTATTCAGATACAGTTCAGATACACTCCAGACACGGAAGTCATTCTGTCACTTATTCAGATTCTAGTTCAGATACACTCTAGACACGGAAGTCATTTTGTTACTCATTCAGATTCAACATTCAGATACAGTTTAGATACGCTCCAGACACGGATGTTATTCTATTACTCATTCAGACCTCAACTTCAAGATACAGTTCAGATACGTTCCAGATACGGATGCCATTCTGATACTTTTTCAAATCCAAAATTCAACCTATCAGTTACAGTACGGATACGCTCCAGACACGGATGATATTCTATTTCTCATTCAGATTTCAAGTCTCCAGATACAGCTCAGATACATTCCAGACACGGACACCATTCTGATACTTATTCTTCGGACTTACAACTTACAATTCAACAAACACTCTTGGATGGCATCTACAAGCCCATATCCAACAATATTCTATCATCTCTCCAAATGGCATCTTTAAGCCCATTCCCTCAACTACATTTTGACGAGTGCAAATTTATGGGAACTCTAGTGTCCAATCATCTTTTACCTTCGAGTCACGAACGGCAAACTCGCCAATCTAACTCTTCAGGTTCAAGAAGATAGAACAGTGGCAGCTGTTGTACCCCAAAATTTTCCCTCTTATTTATCAAGATTTTTCTCACAAGACTTCTTGGACTCAAGACAGGATTAGGGTTTGCTCAGCTCAGGACATCTCATCTTGCACTGATACCCCAAATTAGGGTTTGAGTTTGCACAAGGATTTTTGGACCACCAATGCTTCATGTGAATTCCATGCATCATCTTGGACCCCTAAGATTTCTCATGCTAAGTTTCAAGCCTTGAATCACATTTTTGTTCATTCAATTGGATAGTTAACCTAAAAATCAGTTGTATTAGGGAAAAAGTCAACCATGGCCAATTTACAGTCAAACTTCATAATTTTTTATCCACATCAACATTCTAGGCTCCTATGTACCATTTAATCAAGTTTGGATCACAACTCCTCAAGAAATTTGATCAAATCATCAAAAGGGCAAAATGGTCAAAATTAGGGTTTTGACTGAGAAAGGGAAATTTCTGATTTTTAAACAAGCCAATGAACAATTGGGTTCAAACATGATTTCAAGGGCTCAATGGCATCATCTTGACCTAATTACATGGTTCAAAAGATCTCAAGTTCATAGGATTGACAGATGAATTTTGCAGTCTACTGATCAAAAGTCAATTGTGCACTAAAAAGTCAAACTTTGACTTTTTGGTCAAAATCAAGTGCCAAGGGTAATAATTCATCAGGATATGTCAAAATATGAAACTTTTTCACCAAGAAACTCAAAATTGCAAATTAGGGTTTTGAATTTGAAAATTTTCATAACTTAGAATTTTTCTAAGTATGAAAATTTTCTTATTTTTTCCCAACTTTCCACCACTTTTTCACCATGATGCAATTTGATTCAAAGAAAACTTCCAACATGAAAGTTGTAGTCCTCCATTAAAGCTACAACTTTTCTTCACAAACTTTTCCAAAAAGATGCTTGGATCTCAAGTTATGAATTTGTGAATATAGGTCCATGAACTAAATAACTTAGTGAAAATTTGCCCTAATTTAGGCAGTTTTTTGACCCAACTTCATGGACATTTTTCACCTAGTTCTAAGAGGTATCTCAAAATGAATTTCAAAGATGGATTATAGAGAACATTGCAAGCTTTCCAAAATGTCTAAGAACTCTCCAAGATCATTTGTGGTTAGGGAAAATCGAAGAAAAGAAATTGGCATTTTATCACTTTTGTTCATGCCATTTTCACAAGGTATCAAGTTGCAAATCAGATCCATGATGCTTGTACCTTGCATTACAGGTCCTAAACTCATTCTACACTCCATAATTAAATGCAAACTCAGAGAATACAGGCATTATCTTGGCTTTTGGATCATTGTACAAGAGATAATTCCATTAATGGCATAAAGGTTACAATGCCATTTTCATAAAGTGAGCTTTTACAACTTTATCATTCTTGAGCCTTGGAGTTGTCCCTTTGGTGCAGGAAATTTCCACAGATCACAAGCAAAGTATACCAACTCTTGCAGCTCACAATATAGCCAAGTACAAGCATGTTGCATTTGTCTTGTCACTTTTCTTCAAATGCAAGAAAAGTTGCAAAAGAAGTCAGAACTTGTACAGCAAGGGAAGGGTGGAGTTTGTATCATTCTATACATATTCACAAAGTCATTACAAACAAGGACACGAATTGATAGCATCCAAAACACTCTCAAGCTCAAAAAACACAAAATTCTGCCAAAACATTGCAGTTCTGCAAAATCATTGCCAACTTCATTTTGGCTCATGCATTTTCCCTTTTAACACTTGAAACATCTTATCCACATAATATCTAAGCTATCCAAGCCCTTGTCCTGGTATTGTAAGCTCTGTTTCAGCCATTGCCATTTTCACTTTGGAAGCTTGCAACTTGACTTCTACAAAGAGTTTCAGCCATCCACAAAGCAAGCTAGGTATTGGAATAGTTTGAGGGAAGTTCAGGGAAGCTCACACAATCCTCAGGCCTCACTCAAAGTCCCCACATTGTCATATCCAAATCCAGCTGAAGGAGGAATTTTTCAAAACTCTATCTCTCTATTTAGGCATCCTCAAGCCACGATTTTTGAAGAAAATATGTAGTCCTTAACATGGTGAAGTTGTACATATGCATACTGTGATCGGTGGATCTGGAACTGACTGTTTAACGCTGGTTCGCGAAATGTCGCGGAAGCAAGAGTCGCCACCGTCTTTTATTTTCTCCAAATGGAAAGGACAAAAGCACAGAAAAATTCCTTAAAGAGATTGCTCTCGGTTCGGGAGGTAGATTATAGAAAGGGAAGGTGTTAGCACCCTTTCTATCCATGGTTATCCATGGGCTCTTAGATACTTGCTCATTGTGTTTTCAAAAATGGTTTGTTTGCTTTTCAACTGTGGGTTTTAAAAAAGTTTCTTTGAAAATTCCAGTTCGACTCTTGTATCAGTCCTCAAGAGTGTTTGAAAAATTGCTTTCGAAAGCTTTTTGAAAAGTGTCGGTGTGAAAAGAGTTTTGATTTGTTTTGAATTAGAGCAAGTACCCATGAGTTGTCTACCTACCCTAAGGAATTAGTCTGTGTAAATGTCCTTAAAGTAGTGTCATCCCACCATTGAGAGGTAGGTAGCACCACCGTTGGAGGTGTTCGGGTCAATTCGAGGTTCGGGACATGGTGATCACCAGAGCAATAGGAAGATACCTTAGAAGCTACCCTCATGCCAGGTTCCCGGATCATGAGGACTTACTAAGACATCCTCTACTTGACGATCACCTTTCGAGGCAAGGCAACAGTGAGGCGTACCCTAGGGGGTGGTGTGTGATTTGTGTGTCATGTTCATTTGCATTTATCTTGTTCATGTCAGGTGATCTACGCGTTCTTTTTATTTCGTCATTCATTCTTGCATGCCATTATTAACAGTTAAAAAGTTGCGGAAAATGTAAAGTTCCTAAACTATTACAAAGGGCGCGGGTCCACATCGCCAAATTAAAATCCAGGACCCGATTTGACAGAAAATAAAGAAATAAAGTAAAGTGCGAGAAATTTAATTTACACGGCTTCGGGAGAGTTACATAAATATTTAAAAGAAGGAAATAAATAAAATGCGCAAAGAGAATAAAAAAAATCGCAAGCGAGGGCGTTGGACCCTTTTTAATGAAATTAAATTATAATTATTAAATTAATGAAATTAAAATGAAAAAGAAATTGTTTTTTTGAGGTTTTTGTATTTATGGTTTTTTAGGAGAATTTAATGAAATTAACTAATTAACCCTAATTCTATAACTTTTATTTATTAAGAAAAAAAACATGTTAAAATTTAAACCTAAAATTAAATTAATTAATGGCAATTTGATTTATAAAAATAAATAATTAATTATTAGTGAAAAGAAAAGAAAAAGGATAAAAATTGATTAAAACCCTAATTCTACAAATTTTTAATTTATTAAGAAAAATGTTTGAATTAAACCTAATTTTACAAAGCTAAATTAATTAATGATATTTACTTAAAAAATGTTAAAATAAAATATATTTTTAATTTTGTCTTTTCTGATTTTTATGTTATTTTTATATTTGATGAAAATAAACTAATTGAAGAATTTAAAGGAAATTAAATTAAATCAAATAAAAATAAAAATAAATATAAAAGAATAGCAAACCTTGGGGGGTTCTGTCCCCAATTGGAGGTGTAATTGTAGTAATTAGGCCCAGGGATTAAGGCCCTTTCTGACTTTTCATGGGACCATGTGTAGGCGTTGACTGCAGCGTTCCATAGACCTTGATTCTGGACCATTGGATTAATGTCATAGGCCATGTGTCAAGCTGGATATGAGGGACGTATGATGATCTTCAGGGCATGAGCTACATGGGAAGATGTTATGAAAAACATTATGGAAAGGGAAGGGGACCTGGGGTTCGAACCCAGGTCCTAGAGATTATCAATCCACACGCCTGCCATTTGAGCCACCTGAACACTTTGTTTATTACATGACACATAAATATTATAATGGAAAATGGGTCAGTGGCATAAAAAAACAAAAAAACGTGCGTTGGATTCAAATCAACCAACCATCGCTTGCCACATACCCTTCTTCTTCGTTGAACCCTAAAAATAAAAGAAGGTTAGCGGGGCTTTTAAACCCCCCCAGAATATGCTTCTTTCCAAAATAGCGATTAGGCCGTCTTGAATCAGAAATTGGGCGCGAGGTGTGTATTAGAACCGTCCAAGCTCCCTAATTTCAACCATGGCATCGAGGTGTCCTAATTTTACAATATGCAAAAACGCCCAATTTCACAGCTTGGTAACCCTAATAATCGTCCATGGTGAAATCGCGTATGGTGTATAAAAACTCAATCAAAGCACACAGTTAGCTTCAGAATGATACAATGAATACAAATCCAATATTAAAATTTACAAATAATGCATGAATTATGATTCAAGAATCTGAAAAAAAGCTTGAACCGGTCAAGATCGTTCTACCTATTTCCTGTGTTAGGGACAATGGTTTTGATCAGTATATGTTCCTTGAAGCCTCAAGAACATGATGGAATGATTATCTAGCCTTGAATCGCACTGGAAGATGGTTTTCAGTATTTGAGTTTTTTCAAAAAAATGCAAAAGTGGTGATGATGTTCTTGCGCAGCTCAGAGGTTCTGATCACTAGGGTTAGCATGTATATATGTACTGGGATGATTAGGGTTAGAAATTGGATCAAAAAATCAATGAATTGATGAAAAGAATATTTGATTTTCCATGCCATAAGTTTTCAATATTTTTCATGCTATTTTGGCTTCAAATCATGTCCAATTACCAAGATTCTTTCCAAATTTGATCATGCACGAAATATTGAGTGTATTCCATGCATAAAAAGATTTAAAAAGTTAGGTTTAGTATTTTCCACATATTTATTTTAATTAAATGAATTATTAGTCATTAAAAATCCAAATAAATAAATAAAAATGATGAAAAACTTCCCTTTGGGCCAAATGGTCGTGCACATGCTTTGGATGATGGATTTTGGAAGAAAAAGAGGCCCATTAGCATTTTTAAGACATTTGAAGCAATGTTGACTTTTCAAAATATCCAAAACTTTCCCAACTTCCACAAGGCATATCTTGCTCAATTTTTAAGATTTGCTCATATTTTTGGACATTTTGGAAAGTTCTTTGAGTCCTCTAACCAATGCCTTTGGTCCCATGTCATTTTGATTTACCAATATCAAGTTATGGCCTTTGACTTAAAGTCCCTTTTTGTTGACTTTTGAAAATGACCTATAATGTTGAAATTGATAACTTTTTGTGAGAGCATTTCTTGGACTTGAAGTGTGAAGATTAGTTGTAGGAAATGTCTTTCTCTTCAAAATGAGCTTTGGATGGAATTTTTCTGATAATCCATGTGGAAGTTATGCCTTGGTCAAGTTCAGTTGACTTTTTCAACTGTCCAACTATGGAAACTTTTGCATCTTGAGCCTTTTTGAGCCAAACTTTGGGAATCATGATCAAGCATTGATCAAATGATGTTTGTGGCTTCAAAATGAGATGTTGACCAAAAATTTGAACTTTTGACTGTCAAATGACCATTTTGCTCCTACAGTTGACTGTAGTGCAATTAGGGTTTTTGACTGTGCAATTTTGTGCTGTAAGTCTTGAAACTTGGTATGAGGATGCTTGACCATGTTTATAGGCATGTGGGACTTGGTTGGACCCTTGGAAACTTCATTTACTTTGCCAGAACCAAAACCCTAATTCTTGACTGTTAGGAGGCCCTTGAACTGTGCAACCCTTGGAGAATTTTGAAGCATTGACTTGGCAAATTTTGAAGAATATGGGAGGGCAAATTTTGGGGTACAACACATACTTTCCATTTATATTAACTGAGCTAAGTGAATTTGAATGTTGAACATGCTGAAATTTCTAGGTCACGAATTAGGGCTGATAAAATTCTCCTTGATCTTTTAGAGTTAGATTACAAATTTCATATGGTTAGAATCGTGATAAAAAAATGCTACATGTTTCATGTTATAAGATTTTGTTTTTGTGCAAGCATGTGAAAGTTACAGATTTGAGTTGAAAACGTGTGCAGAGCTGAAGGACACGGATGAAGATGACTGGCTTGGGCTTTTTGGCGCGCCTTGGCCTTTTTGTTTTTACTTTTCACACCGCCTAACTTACTTTTGCACCCCCTGACTATTTTCTTATATTTTTGTATTTTCTTGCATATTTTTATATTTATTGTTTACATTTATTTTTTCTAATGATAAAAAATACCCAAAAATATTTTATTGATTTTCACATTTTTATTTTATTTTTTTATTATTTTTTGCATTAAAATAGTTTATTTAATAAGAATAGAAATCATTTTCTTAAAATAACTTGTAAATAATAAAAAATACTATACATTTTTATTACATTATTTATACACATAAAATATTTACTTTCATATATATTTTAATTTTTAATATTTGTACATAATATTATTTACTATTTTCTTGTATAAAAAATGGACAAAATAATAATATAGAACATATATTTTATTTTAAAGGAAAATTAGGGTTTCACCCTTTCAAAAATAATAATATTTTTTCTCTTATTTGTAGGGCTTAAATAAATCATTTTCTCATACAAAAAATCAAATACAAAACATTTTACATAAATACATTTGCATTACATTTTAATATTTGTATATTTTATTTAATTTGCACAATATTCAATTGGGTTGTAATAGTATTTTTAGGGTTTATTTTGTGCAATATCCCCCATTCAAAAACTTGTATCCCCCCTGTTGTACCCCAAAATTTGCCCTCCCATATTCTTCAAGAAATTGCCAAATCAAGCTTCAAAATTCCCCAAGGGTTGCACAGTGCACAGGTCTCCTATACAGTCAAGATTAGGGTTTTGTGTTCTGATCAAGAAGTTGAAGTTTCCAAAGGTCCAATCAAGTCTCACATGCCTACAAATATGGTCAAGTATCCTCATATCAAGTTTCAAGGCATTCAGCACAAAATTGCACAGTCAAAAACCCAAATTGCACTACAGTCAACTGCAGGGGCAAAATGGTCATTTGGCAGTCAAAAGTTCAAAATTTTGGTCAACATATCATTTTGAAGCCACAAACATCATTTGATCAATGCCTGATCATGATTCTCAAAATTTGGCTCAAAAATCATCAAGATGCAAAAGTTTCCTTATTTGGACAGTTGAAAAAGTCAACTGAAATTGACCAGGGCATAACTTTCACATGGATTATCAGAAAAATTCCATCCAAAGCTCATTTTGAAGAGAAAGACATTTCCTACAACTCATCTTCATACTTCAAGTCCAAGAAATGCTCTCACAAAAAGTTATCAATTTCAACATTATAGGTCATTTTCAAAAGTCAACAAAAAGGGGATTTAAGTCAAAGGCCATAACTTGAGATTGGTAAATCCAAATGACATGGGACCAAAGGCATTGGTTATAGGACTCAAAGACCTTTCCAAAATGTCCAAGAACATGAGAAAAGCTTAAAAATTGAGCAAGTTATGCCTTGTAGAAGTTGGGAAATTTTTAGATATTTTGAAAAGTCAACATTGATTCAAATGACCTAAAATTGCTAATGGGTCCATTTTTCTTCCACAAATCATCATCCATGGCATGTGCACGACCACTTGGCCCAAAGGGAAGTTTTTTTCATTTTTTATTTATTTATTTGAATTTTTATTTATAATAATTCACTTAAATCAATTAAATATGTGAAAAATATTTAACTTAACCTAACAAATCTTTTTGTACATGTTTTATTCTCAATAATTCGTGCATATCCCAATATAGAAAGATTTGGATTGAATTGATCTTAATTGATACAAAGTTGTATGAAAAATATTTGAAAAAAGATCCTAGAAAATCAATTTTCAAAATCAATGAATGCAATGGATTTGATTGATTTTTCTTGACCTAATGGACTCAATACAAAAGCCTGAATACAACCCTAGTGCAAGAACACACTGAGCTGCGCCCAAAAGCCATTATCAAACTTGGAAAATTTTGTCTAAAACTCAAATCTGAAAACTACTTTCTAGGACGATTCAAGGCACAATTCTCATTCCAATAGCTTCCTTAAGCATCACTTGACATATTCCAATCACTAACATCCATCAAGACTCAAGGAATTGGTAACACGAGTGCAAACTGTATCCAGAAAAATTCATAATCGTGCATCATGATTCACGCATCCTTTGTAACTTTTATTCATTGATTCATGTTCATTATGAGATTCTGAAACTAACCATACAAATTAATTGCGTTTTTGTGCTATGTACATGATTTTACCATTGATGCAGGCTAGGGTTTCTTGGACTCCCAATTAGGGGTTTCCTAATACTGTAAAATTCGACCACCACAATGCCATGGAAGGATTCAGGGAGTTTGGACGAAAACAATGGCCTCATCGCGCTCAATTTATGAGTGCCTGAGAGCTAATCGCTATTTTCTGGAAAGTTGCCTAGGAGAACGCTTGAAAACCGTGGCCAATATGTTCTTGTTTCAGAAAAAAAAATAAAACACGCGAGGAAGATGAATTCGTGGCAAGATCTGGTTGGTCTGTTTGAAATTCGCGCGCAGACCCACTAACATTGATTGTTTTCTTTTATAATATTGGTTGTTTGTTTATTAATCAGAACGCGCAATTGGCTCAGCTGGCAAGCAGAATTGGTGGTAAAGCATATGACCTGGGTTCGAGCCCCAGGTCTTCCATGTTTCCATATTATTTTTCAATAACGATTCACGTGCAGTTTCAATATCAAGGCACATCATGCACCTCCATAATCCAGCCGTCCACGCGTCTAAGAGACTCAAATCAAAGGCTCAGAATTGAGGAACACAATGCACATGAGTCAACGCCCCTGCACGTGAGTGAAAAAGTCCACAAAGCCAGGAATTGAATTGGGCTTAAACTGCTTGGGCTATACCTCCATATTGGGGTCTGAACCCCCAGGTTTGCATACTTTTGTTTCTTCTTTATTTTTTTTGTATTATTATTTTTAGTTATTTTTTATTGTTGTTTTATTAATTAACTAATTATTTTCATAAATATAAAAATATACATAAAAATCAGAAAAAAGAATTAAAATAATAAATATTTCTATTTGTAGTATTTTCATAAATAAATTTGCATGTAAATAAAATTAGTTTTAAATTAGGTGTTAACTTTAATTCTTTTAATAATAAATCTAAAAAATGTAGAACTAGGGTTTAATTAATAACTTTTCATCTTTTTATTTTTCTTTCATAATGATTAAATAATTAAATACTTATTTCTTTAATTAAATTTGCATGTAAAAATTAGGGTTAATTTAGGTTTAATTCTAATGTTTTCTTAATAAATTAAAATAAAATAGAATTAGGGTTAGTAGTTAATTTTAATTAATTCTTTCTTTTTTATATTAAATCATAAAATACTAAAAAACACCAAAAAAACAAATTCTTGCTTTCTTTTAATTTTAATTAATTCCTCATTAATTTAATTTTGCAAAAGGGTCCAACGCCCTCGTTTCGCTCTTAATTTCTTATTAATTCGCATTATTATTTTATTTCGTTTAAATAATTATGTACCTCTCCCGAAGCCTTGTAATTACTTCTCGCACTTTTAATTCTTTATTTACTTTTAATTTCTTTATTTTCTGTCAAATCGGGTCCTGGTTAATTTTGGCGATGTGGACCCGCGTCGTTTGTAATAGCTTAGAATTTACTTTCCTTGCAACTTTTAACTGTTAATCAAATGACATGAAAGAATGTATGGATAAAATAAAAACAAGCGTAGAACACCAATAACATGACAAGATAAATGCAAACGAAAACGACACACGAATCGCACACACCACCCCTAGGGTACGCCTCACTGTTGCCTTGCCTCGAAAGGTGATCGTCGAGTAGAGGATGTCTTAGTAAGTCCTCATGATCCGGGAACCTGGCATGAGGGTAGCTTCTAAGGTGTCTTCCCATTGCTCTGGTGATCACCATGTCCCGAACCTCGAATTGACCCGAACACCTCCAACGGTGGTGCTACCTACCTCTCAATGGTGGGATGGCACTATTTTAAAGGACATTTACACAGACGAATTCCTTAGGGTAGGTAGACGACTCTAGATACTTGCTCTAAATTTCAAAACAAAACAAAATACTCTTCACACCAACACATTTTCAAAAAGCTTTCAAAAGCAATTTTTCAAACACTCTTGAGGACTGATACAAGAGTCGAACTGGAATTTTCAAAGAAAATTTTTTAACCCACATTGAAAAGCAAACAATCCACTTTTGAAAACACAAGTGAGCAAGTATCTAAGAGCCCATGGATAACCATGGATAGAAACGGTGCTAACACCTTCCCTTTCTATAACCTACCTCCCGAACCGAGAGCAATCTCTATAAGGAATTTTTCTGTGCTTTTGTCCTTTCCATTTGGAGAAAATAAAAGACGGTGGCGACTCTTGCTTCCGCGACATTTCACGAACCAGCGTTAAACAGTCAGTTCCAGATCCATCGATCACAGAACTGGCGACTCTGCTGGGGATGTAAAACTTAAAGTGAGGTGTACCTTAGGGTTAGTTCATAACTGTGTTTTCGATTGCTTTCTTTGTTTGCTTTAAATTGTGGGACTGTCTTGGGAGTTCTATAGATCCTAACCCGGATCTGGGGGATACCTTCTTAAAAAGTAGCAACAAGGCTGTGAGGGAACTGTGCGGGGTATACCGACATGGTTGAAACAGTCTGCTACGTTGATGTGGCACTTTGGTGTGTACCGGTAACCCTTGAGTTCAGTCAAGGAGAGTACGGGGCCTCCGCGTGGTGTCGTGAAGCATCAACAGACCTTAGGAACCTTAATTGAACTATCTTGGCCTCTTTAGGGTAGTGAGATAACTGACTTTGGTGCAGTCCGAGGTTGGTTGATACTCGATACTACACTCAATTGAGGGTTGCTTTCCTGGAATATTTCGGTCGCCAGTTCAGTGGTTAAATCGAAACGATGAACAATGAAAGCAATCCCATGATATTGGGAACCTTAGAACCCGGTTACTTTGATAGGACAGGTTGAACCCACCAACTTCAAGAGGGTAATACCCAGACCCCATGCTGGCCTTAAACTCTAAGGGCTTCTCTTGTGTGACTTGTGTGCCTTCGTACTTGATTATCTGCATGCTTGTTACCTGACGCTTGTTTCTTGCAGGTTCTGTTTATAGTCCTTTACTGGGACTCATGACAGGTTTTGCTTGAGTTTCTTGCAGGGTTTTGGTTTATAGTCCTTAACTGGGACTCATAACAGGGCTACTCACATTACCCCATGCATATCATGACATCATACCATTGCATACATTCTAACCCATTTCAAGGATCTCAAGGGCTTGTGATGCAGGTCATGATGAATCAAACATCTAGCAAGGGGCAAAGAGGATTTATTTTCCTCTAGCCAAAGTTGTCAGGGGCTATGACCCACTGGATATGGTGAGCCTTTGACCCTTGAAAAAGGACTCTCAACAACATGAAGTACCTTCAATCAAGTTACCATTTTCCAATTCTAACAAATTTTCTTGTTTACCCCGCGAGGTCCTTGAAAACATTGCATGCATATCATCCATATCATTGCATAACAGGTACCCTTTCTCTGCAGGTTACTTACCTTCTTCGCTGTTTATTTCAGCAATCTCGTCATGAATCCTGAATCCTCAACCGAGCACACTATCAAGGCCTTCCAGGCTCAGAACGCCCAGTTCCAAGGGCTGATCATGAATTTGACCCAGGGGCAACAAGATCTGAAGGCCCTGCTCTTGAAGAAGGAAAAGAAGAAGAAGAGGACTGTTTTGTTCAGCCCTAGACGCAGATCTGGGAACACACTGCAGACTGAAACTAAGGACTACTCCATCTGTGAGGGAAAGCAGTCACCATGAGAGAGAGGTGCCTAGTCCAGTGGTCTCCGACAACGAGACAGATTTCAACGACGAACAATACCCTCCTGCTGACGACAAGTACAAGCAGTTGGAAGACCGTTTGAATGCTATGGAGATACAACAGGTACCTGGGCTGGATATTGGAGATCTGGGTTTGTCTACTGGTGTGATCATCCCCCGGAAGTTCAAAGCACCATCCTTCACTAAATATGACGGGGCGTCTTGTCCCAAGCTACATCTCAGGTCCTATGTTCGGAAAATCCAACCATACACAGCGGATAAGAACTTGTGGATCCATTTCTTCCAGGAAAGTCTTTCAGGGACTCACCTCGAATGGTTCTATCAGCTGGATGGGACCAAAGTTCGTAACTGGGAGGAGTTGGCAACTGCTTTCTATAAGCAGTATCAATATAATGCCGACCTTGCTCCTACACGTACCCAACTCCAGGGTATGTCATTGGGATCAAGTGAAGGTTTCAAGGAGTACGCACAAAGATGGAGAGACCTTGCTGGAAGGGTACAGCCTCCATTAACTGACCGGGAACTCGTTGATATGTTCTTGGGGACCCTATCCGGGCCATTCTTAAATCATCTCATCGGTAATTCATCTGCTGGATTTACCGACCTTATCCTGACCGGCGAAAGAATTGAAGCTGGTATCAAGAGTGGGAAAATCCAAGAGGCCACAACTTCTGACACTCACAAAAAGCCTTACACGGGAAAGAAAGAATCTAATGCTGCATACAGCCAAAAGAGTCGTCGTGACCAACATGCAGGGGCCGTCATGATTTCTGGTTCTGCACCACGCCGTCAACCACAAAAGGGAAACCAGCGAAGGCCGGACGAGCCTAAAAGACAATTCACCAACATTAACATGTCATGGTCACAAGCATTGCAGCACATGTTGAAGATGAACCTGATTGCAGTGATCAACCCTCCTGCAAATCCCAAGACCTCCTCTCCAAGCTACAACCCAGAAGCGAGGTGTGCTTATCATTCTGATAGCCCGGGGCACGATACTGAAGACTGTTGGGCACTGAAGTACAAGATTCAGAACATGATCGATGCCAAAGAGATCGAGTTTGAGCCTGCCGAGACTCCCAACGTGATCACTGCTCCATTGCCAAAACATGGCTAGGGTCGAGAGATTTTTGTTCATTTGAATTCAAGTTGTATTTTTCTTTTCTTGTTCAGATAAACAATTATTATGTTAAACTCTTTTATTTCATGAATGCATTACACATGTCTGTCCTGAATTAATTATGTCTACTATACTTAAAACTGCTTTCATATTTTTGTGATGATCAACTGTTGATTGAAAATTCTAAACCTCTTGAGGGAGGATGACGAAAACGATACCGCAATCATTACAGTATGCTTTTGAACGGACCCCGATTATGAGGTACAGGCATTGTTTCAATCCCTAAACACTGGAGTTATAAGGAAGATAATCCCTCGTCAACCCCTCTGAGCCAAAGAAGTAGAAGTTTTTATTTTCGAAAATTAAAACCCTTAATCATAACCTGGGGCAGGGTAGTTCTCTCAGTTGATCCAAGTGCATAACGAATGGCACCAAAAAGATCCTTACGAAAAAAGAAAGACAGTGATGGTTCCGAACAATCGTAAAGACAGGCAGTCATTATCAAAAAAATCCATAAATGAAGAACCCATTAAGTCAAAATCTATGAAGGAGGCTTACAAAACGGGGGCATCCCGCTGACTGTAATTCCAAAAAGGAAACAGTTCAGGCAAAAAAAGAAAAGGGATAATAAAAAAAAAAGAGGTCATACAAACCCTCAAATAACAAAAAAGGAATGACTGCCTATTCAAAATAAGTTATCAATATCTGAATCATCACTGGAAAATCAGAGCAAAGACTCAAACAAGGTCTAACGTATGATCAACTGAGTTTAGGTCTGGAGAACATCACGAAGAGCGGGTGGGTACAAATAATTTGAGCCTTTATCCTTTGTTTCTTAAACCGTGAACCAGGCCACGATATAACCCTTAAAAGTCCTAGCTGAAGCATGGGTTAGTTCGAAAGCATACTGTTACGAAGGTATCCTGACTCCTGAAGGTTTGCTGTAAAATCTCGAGTTGACACCGCACTGTATTACAAAAAATGCATTTTCAAAATTCAAGACAGACATAGGCTTTTGCATTCTTAAAATAACCTTGTTTGCATATGACTATTTGTTTGAACAGCAGGGAAATTCGCACAATGAACACCTTGTGAACAGAAGTACCTCCAATCAAGGGGCACAGTAGGAGCATTGCCCATTATCTGGGGCATGGCAAAATACTTCCAACAGGGGCAACTCCCTACATTCTGAGAGCGTGGACATAGTCGAAAAATACTGCGCATAATCAAAGACCCGCTAGGCTGACATGCCTAGGCAAAATAAGGGCTTCCCGGCGAACCAAAAGGGTTCGGGCAAAATGAAGGGATGAAATGAAAAAAACATGTACACCCGGCAAGTCGAAAACCTGAAAGGGCGGCTTGGGCAAAAATGGGTATCCCGGTGGACTGAAAACCCGAAAGGGCGGTCCAGGCAAAAGTTAGGGATCAAAGCGTACGACTATGTTCCGGTATCTCATCACTTGTCTACCCGAAGATTTGTCAATCACCCACACAGGTATCCTCTTCCCTCACCTCTGAAACAAGGGCAATAATGAGTCGTCCAGGCGATCCAGTTGCTCTGTCAACCAAAGTACCAAGGAAAGGTTAATACAAAGATGATTACCATCTACCTTTACAAATTCCAGATCAAGGGTTAACATCCGAGACCAAACAGGACAATCATCCACTTAATCAAAATCATGCAACCCTACACCGGTTCCTTCTCAATTTTCAGAAGAAGTTTTTACACAAACTTATCCCGCAAGTAACCTTACCCCGGTTCATCCAGAAGTTTTTACACGAACTTATCCAAGTAACCTAACCCCGGTTCCTCTAGAAGTCTTACATGGACCTATCTCAAGATAACCTTACCCCGGTTCATCCAGAAGTTTTTACACGAACTTATTCCGCAGATAACCTTACCCCGGTTCATCCAGAAGTTTTTACACGAACTTATTCCGCAAGTAACCTTACCTCGGTTCATCCAGAAGTTTTTACACGAACTTATCCAAGTAACCTAACCCCGGTTCCTCTAGAAGTCTTACATGGACCTATCTCAAGATGACCTAACCCCGGTCCGTCAAGAAGTTTTTACATGAACTTACCCAAGTAACCTAACCCCGGTTCCTCTAGAAGTCTTACATGGACCTATCTCAAGATGACCTTACCTCGGTTCGTCAAGAAGTTTTTACACGAACTTATCCAGATAACCTAACACCGGTTCCTCCAAGAGTCTCACATGTACCTATCTCAAGATAACCTCACCCCGGTTCATCAAGAAGTTTTACATGAACTTACCTCACCAAGCAACCCTACACCGGTTCCCTCTCTTCAAGATGCAGTTTTACATGGACTCGTCACCCAGAAACCCTACACAGGTTCTCCCTTTCCAAGAACGAAGTTTTGCACGAACTCATCATCAAAGTAACCCTACCCAGGTTCCTTCTCCATTTCAGATACGGTTTTACACGAGCTCATCAGCAGGCAACCCTACATGTGTGCCCTCTTTCAACTTACAAAATTACAGCTCAAAACTTCCCCAGGAGAGTCCAATCCGGTTCCCCAGGAAAATTGGAATCCATCTCTCCAAGCAGTAAGCTTATCCCCAGTAGATTCTGGAAGCTTATCCCCCTCAGAGCACGAACGCGTCTTCCGGCTTTATTCAAAGAGTTATATCCTTAACAGTATATAACTGGGTTATCCTCAGCCAAAAGCCACGGAAAGAGCGTCCTCGACGAAGTCTTCTTACCCTAGCAAAGTCCATCAACACTTCCAACAACAAGGGTATCCCCAGCAAATTATTATCAACACTCAGCAAGGCATCCCTCTTCCCACAGAGTATTGCTTCCCAGCATGGTCGCTAGAGTATTTTTCTCCCCACAGAATCTTCCATTTGCCAAGTTTATTCCTCAAACGGAGTCATCTTTCTCCTACCGGTATTCTTGCAGCTATCATCCCCAGCGGAAGCAAAATCAATGACAGCCCAGGAGTGAATTCCCGGCATCCGTCAAGGATCTACTTTCCTAGACGAAAACATACATACATAAACGTCACATACTTCATTATAGCGTGCATAGACGCATCATACAATACAAATCTCATTTATGTTGAAAACATCATTGCTTGATCCATATCATGCATTGCATACGACTGACCTCTACCTTTCAGGAAAGATTCAGTTAAATTCTCAAACATATTTCAAGGCCTTCTCTAGTCCAGCTAAATCGACTCCCAGTAGATTTTTCTGATGAAGACTCAGTAGAAGTGATTCGAGATTATAATTTCCTATTGGTTCTCTCTCCGACGGTGCATGAGATTTCCATTTTTAGGTTTCTCTTCAAGATTATAATTTCCTATTGGTTCCCTCTCCGACGGTGAGTAAGGTGATAATTCCTTTTCCTATGGTTCCCTCTCTGACGGTGAGTGAGGTGATAATTCCTTTTCAGATGGTTCCCTCTCCGACGGTGAGTGAGGTGATAATTCCTTTTCAGATGGTTCCCTCTCCGACGGTGAGTGAGGTGATAATTCCTTTTCCTATGATTCCCTCTCCGACGGTGAGTGAGGTGATAATTATAATTTCCTATGGTTCCCTCTCCGACGATGAGTGAGGTGATAATTCCTTTTCAGATTATAATTCCCTAGGGTTCCCTCTCCGACGGTGAGTGAGGTGACAATTCCTTTTCAGATTATAATTTCCTATGGTTCCCTCTCCGATGGTGCGTGAGGTGATAATTCCCTTTTAGGATTAAATGGTTCTCTCCCCGACGGTGCGTAAGATGTAATTCCCTTTCAGATTATAATTTCCTTTGGTTCTCTTCCCGATACTGCGAAGATGGTAATTCCCACCAAGATTCTCTCAACGAGCGTTGTTGAAGTTAAAGTCACCCAAAGTTCTCTTACCATTCATGCTAAGGTAGTAACCATCCCTGGTTCATTCATCATCTTTTGAAGCTCCAGACTCAGCTCCTGTAACCAGTCAGGACATATCTATGCCAAGCACCTGAAAACCAGTTCTTGCAACGTGTCAGGTACTCTTTTTTCTTTTGCAGGTATGCAGGTCCTCGCTAAGGAATCGCTTACGCGATCAACATCCAGATGGCATCTATAAGCCCATCATTCTATTTCATCAACTTCTAAATGGCATCTATAAGCCCATTCCCACCACACTGCTACTATGTGAGCGCAAATTTCTGGGCACTCTAGTGTCCAATCATCTTCTACCCTCGGATTACGAAAGGCACGTCAGCCAATCTGCATCCTCAGGTCTAAGAAGATTGAACAGGGGCAACTGTTGTACCCCAAAATTTGCCCTCCCATATTCTTCAAGAAATTGCCAAATCAAGCTTCAAAATTCCCCAAGGGTTGCACAGTGCACAGGTCTCCTATACAGTCAAGATTAGGGTTTTGTGTTCTGATCAAGAAGTTGAAGTTTCCAAAGGTCCAATGAAGTCTCACATGCCTACAAATATGGTCAAGTATCCTCATATCAAGTTTCAAGGCATTCAGCACAAAATTGCACAGTCAAAAACCCAAATTGCACTACAGTCAACTGCAGGGGCAAAATGGTCATTTGGCAGTCAAAAGTTCAAAATTTTGGTCAACATATCATTTTGAAGCCACAAACATCATTTGATCAATGCGTGATCATGATTCTCAAAATTTGGCTCAAAAATCATCAAGATGCAAAAGTTTCCTTATTTGGACAACTGAAAAAGTCAACTGAAATTGACCAGGGCATAACTTTCACATGGATTATCAGAAAAATTCCATCCAAAGCTCATTTTGAAGAGAAAGACATTTCCTACAACTCATCTTCATACTTCAAGTCCAAGAAATGCTCTCACAAAAAGTTATCAATTTCAACATTATAGGTCATTTTCAAAAGTCAACAAAAAGGGGCTTTAAGTCAAAGGCCATAACTTGAGATTGGTAAATCAAAATGACATGGGACCAAAGGCATTGGTTAGAGGACTCAAAGACCTTTCCAAAATGTCCAAGAACATGAGAAAAGCTTAACAATTGAGCAAGTTATGCCTTGTAGAAGTTGGGAAATTTTTGGATATTTTGAAAAGTCAACATTGATTCAAATGACCTAAAATTGCTAATGGGCCCATTTTTCTTCCACAAATCATCATCCATGGCATGTGCACGACCACTTGGCCCAAAGGGAAGTTTTTTTCATTTTTTATTTATTTATTTGAATTTTTATTTATAATAATTCACTTAAATCAATTAAATATGTGAAAAATATTTAACTTAACCTAACAAATCTTTTTGTACATGTTTTATTCTCAATAATTCGTGCATATCCCAATATAGAAAGATTTGGATTGAATTGATCTTAATTGATACAAAGTTGTATGAAAAATATTTGAAAAAAGATCCTAGAAAATCAATTTTCAAAATCAATGAATGCAATGGATTTGATTGATTTTTCTTGACCTAATGGACTCAATACAAAAGCCTGAATACAACCCTAGTGAAAGAACACACTGAGCTGCGCCCAAAAGCCATTATCAAACTTAGAAAATTTTGTCTAAAACTCAAATCTGAAAATTACTTTCTAGGACGATTCAAGGCACAATTCTCATTCCAATAGCTTCCTTAAGCATCACTTGACATATTCCAATCACTAACATCCATCAAGACTCAAGGAATTGGTAACACGAGTGCAAACTGTATCCAGAAAAATTCATAATCGTGCATCATGATTCACGCATCCTTTGTAACTTTTATTCATTGATTCATGTTCATTATGAGATTCTGAAACTAACCATACAAATTAATTGCGTTTTTGTGCTATGTACATGATTTTACCATTGATGCAGGCTAGGGTTTCTTGGACTCCCAATTAGGGGTTTCCTAATACTGTAAAATTCGACCACCACAATGCCATGGAAGGATTCAGGGAGTTTGGACGAAAACAATGGCCTCATCGCGCTTAATTTATGAGTGCCTGAGAGCTAATCGCTATTTTCTGGAAAGTTTCCTAGGAGAACGCTTGAAAACCGTGGCCAATATGTTCTTGTTTCAGAAAAAAATAAAACACGCGAAGAAGATGAATTCGTGGCAAGATCTGGTTGGTCTGTTTGAAATTCGCGCGCAGACCCACTAACATTGAATGTTTTCTTTTATAATATTGGTTGTTTGTTTATTAATCAGAACGCGCAATTGGCTCAGCTGGCAAGCAGAATTGGTGGTAAAGCATATGACCTGGGTTCGAGCCCCAGGTCTTCCATGTTTCCATATTATTTTTCAATAACGATTCACGTGCAGTTTCAATATCAAGGCACATCATGCACCTCCATAATCCAGCCGTCCACGCGTCTAAGAGACTCAAATCAAAGGCTCAGAATTGAGGAACACAATGCACATGAGTCAACGCCCCTGCACGTGAGTGAAAAAGTCCACAAAGCCAGGAATTGAATTGGGCTTAAACTGCTTGGGCTATACCTCCATATTGGGGTCTGAACCCCCAGGTTTGCATACTTTTGTTTCTTCTTTATTTTTTTTGTATTATTATTTTTAGTTATTTTTTATTGTTGTTTTATTAATTAACTAATTATTTTCATAAATATAAAAATATACATAAAAATCAGAAAAAAGAATTAAAATAATAAATATTTCTATTTGTAGTATTTTCATAAATAAATTTGCATGTAAATAAAATTAGTTTTAAATTAGGTGTTAACTTTAATTCTTTTAATAATAAATCTAAAAAATGTAGAACTAGGGTTTAATTAATAACTTTTCATCTTTTTATTTTTCTTTCATAATGATTAAATAATTAAATACTTATTTCTTTAATTAAATTTGCATGTAAAAATTAGGGTTAATTTAGGTTTAATTCTAATGTTTTCTTAATAAATTAAAATAAAATAGAATTAGGGTTAGTAGTTAATTTTAATCAATTCTTTCTTTTTTATATTAAATCATAAAATACTAAAAAACACCAAAAAAACAAATTCTTGCTTTCTTTTAATTTTAATTAATTCCTCATTAATTTAATTTTGCAAAAGGGTCCAACGCCCTCGTTTCGCTCTTAATTTCTTATTAATTCGCATTATTATTTTATTCCGTTTAAATAATTATGTACCTCTCCCGAAGCCTTGTAATTACTTCTCGCACTTTTAATTCTTTATTTACTTTTAATTTCTTTATTTTCTGTCAAATCGGGTCCTGGTTAATTTTGGCGATGTGGACCCGCGTCGTTTGTAATAGCTTAGAATTTACTTTCCTTGCAACTTTTAACTGTTAATCAAATGACATGAAAGAATGTATGGATAAAATAAAAACAAGCGTAGAACACCAATAACATGACAAGATAAATGCAAACGAAAACGACACACGAATCGCACACACCACCCCTAGGGTACGCCTCACTGTTGCCTTGCCTCGAAAGGTGATCGTCGAGTAGAGGATGTCTTAGTAAGTCCTCATGATCCGGGAATCTGGCATGAGGGTAGCTTCTAAGGTGTCTTCCCATTGCTCTGGTGATCACCATGTCCCGAACCTCGAATTGACCCGAACACCTCCAACGGTGGTGCTACCTACCTCTCAATGGTGGGATGGCACTACTTTAAAGGACATTTACACAGACGAATTCCTTAGGGTAGGTAGACGACTCTAGATACTTGCTCTAAATTTCAAAACAAAACAAAATACTCTTCACACCAACACATTTTCAAAAAGCTTTCAAAAGCAATTTTTCAAACACTCTTGAGGACTGATACAAGAGTCGAACTGGAATTTTCAAAGAAACTTTTTTAACCCACATTGAAAAGCAAACAATCCACTTTTGAAAACACAAGTGAGCAAGTATCTAAGAGCCCATGGATAACCATGGATAGAAAGGGTGCTAACACCTTCCCTTTCTATAACCTACCTCCCGAACCGAGAGCAATTTCTATAAGGAATTTTTCTATGCTTTTGTCCTTTCCATTTGGAGAAAATAAAAGACGGTGGCGACTCTTGCTTCCGCGACATTTCGCGAACCAGCGTTAAACAGTCAGTTCCAGATCCACCGATCACACCCCCTCCCATAATAATTGTTGTAATAGCTTAGTTTACATTTACGCAATTTATCGCTTTTATACCATGTTTAGTAAATTAGGGTTTGCATGACAAGACCAAAAACCAAACAAATAGAAAAGACCTAATACAAGACAAATAAAAAGCATGTAAAATGACACACATTGCACAAAAGCACCATTAGGGTTTCACCCACTTGGTTGCCTAATTTTAAATGGCCATGTTACGCATGCGAAGTATCTTGGCAAAACAAAACAAAACAAACATAAGATCATAGTCCCTCGATGGCGCTATCAAAAGGTTGCCTAAACAAAGATGATCTTGGTCCCTCAAACAATGCTAAGATACTTGGCAATATTGCTATCATGGTCATACGATGACCCACGCCTGTCCTGTTTACATCCAATGATAGGGTTGTTTACCAAATCAATGGTAAATCAACAATGTCAAAGGAATAAAAATGCACAAGAAAGACATTTGAGTAGGTAGATAGCTTCTAGTTACTTGATCCATTTCAAAACAATCCTTGCTATTTTCAAAAAACAAACACACACATTTCAAAACATTTCCAAACATCTTTCAAAACATTGAAACATTTTTCAAAAGACAAACATCTTTGTATACATTCTTACGAACGAGAATCATTACAAAGATTGCCTAAACGATGGCCTCTTTTCAAAATACTTTCAAAACCATACAAAGCACCATTTCAAACAATTTCAAAGCAAAAGCAAGTGATCTAAACAAGTAACTAAGAGCATATGGAAAACCATGGATGAAAAGGGTGTTAGCACCTTCCCTTTTCATAATCTACCCCCCCGAACCCAAAAACAATCTCAAAGGTCTTTCCTGTGCTTTTTTACCTTTCCTTTTGGATAAAATAAAAGTCGGTGGCGACTCTTGCTAACTGCGACATTTGCGAACACAAACGCAAAACCTCAAGTCAGTTCTCCCACCGCATCATAGTACCCATATCTTTTTGGGTCCTTGTTTGTTAATGTTACCAAAATTCTGTTTGAATTTTGGTTTAGCAGAAAACTCATTAATGGTATATTTCAAGTCATGTGTGTGCCCATAAGTAAAGTGAGATTTTAAAGGTGTGCGTTTAATAACTATGTCCATGACTTTCTTAGGTTGGGATACTTTACCTTTTTATTCTATACCTTTTCTTCCATTTCTGCTAACTCCATAGATCATTGAAGCCATCTTGCTTCTATCTATGTTTTTAGCAAGGAACTTCTTAAAGCTATGATCATATTCCTTTATAATCTTATCAGAGTTACTGGGAACCTCTGAGATTGTTTCCTTCTGAGTGTTTTGTAAATCATTTTCAAGTTTTGAAATTTTTTCTTTTAACTCAGAATTTTCTAATCTCAGATTCTCAGTTTCTTCAGAGTCAGAAACTAGATCCTTTTTCAGGTTCTTGAATTTGACTCGAAGCTGCTGATATATTTCAAGAATTTCACTCAGACTTTCTCCTAATTCAGCTTTAGTAAAGTTTATAGTAAAGTCAAGAAACACCTCTTCTGTGTCTGATTCTGACTCTGACCCAGATGATTCACTATCTTCTGTTTTATTGGCTATAAGAGCAATGTTGGCTCTTTCATCTTCTGATTCAATGTCTGCGTCAGAAGTATCTGAGTCATCCCATGTTTCCATGAGACTTTTCTTCTTCTCCTTGATGAACTTATTTTTGGGTTTCTCCTTCGGAAGCCTTGGAAAATCGCTTTTGTAGTGCCCTTGTTCATTGAACTCGTAGAAGACAATGTCCCTGTTGCTTGACTTTCTGCGTCCAGAAGAAGATTCAGGCTTTCCGTGTCCAGAAGAAGATTCAGACTTTCTCTATCTAGAGGATGATTCATTCTGATTCCCTGTTCTTCTGGAGTTTCTGAACTCCCTTTGCCTCTTCTTCCATAGTTGATTGACTCTTTTGGAGAGAAAAGACAATTCATCTTCTTATGATGAGGATCCACCAGAGGTTTCTTCCATAGCCTGCAAAACTTTAGAATCATATTTTTTGTTAGATTTTAGATCTAAAGGCTTACCTTGCTTCTGAGGCTCGTCATCTTCTAACTCTATCTCATGACTTCTGAGTGAGCTGACAAGTTCTTCTAGAGATATCTTGTTAAGATCTTTTTCCAGTTTGAGAGAAGTGAGCATGGACCTCCATTGCTTTGGTAAACTTCTGATGATCTTCTTTACATGATCAGCAGTTGAATACCCTTTATCTAGAACTCTCAGCCCAACAACTAGAATTTGGAATCTTGAGAACATTGCTTCAATGGTTTCACTTTCTTCCATCTTGAAGGCTTCGTATTTCTGAATGAGCGCAAGGGATTTGATTTCTTTTACTTGCATGTTGCCTTCATGCGTCATTCTTAGAGAATCAAACATGTTTTTAGCTGTCTCTCTATTTGTGATCTTCTCATACTCTGAATATGAGATGGCACTCAAGAGAATTGTTCTGGACTTGTGATGATTTCTGAAGTCACGCTTTTGATGATCAGACATTCTTTTTTATCAATATTCTGAACACTTTCATCCACAGGATGCATGCACCCATCAATTACCATATCTGAGAGATCAGCATCATGAGCCAGAAAGAAGCTTTCAATTTTTTCTTTCCAGTAGTCAAAGTTCTCTCCATCAAATATTGGAGGTTTTCCGTTGATTCTGTCTTTATCATCATGGTAGTCATTGCTGATGTTCTGACTTGGTCCCACCATAGTGTTTTTCTTAGCTTGGATCTTGTACTGACACGGTTAAGTGCTTGAACTCAGAACCAGGCGCTCTGATACCAATTAAAGAATTGAAAAACACAAGAAGGGGGGTTGAATTGGGATCTAAAAAATCAATGCAAATGACACGATGATTTTTATCCTGGTTCGTTTGATCTCAAACTACTCCAGTCCACCCCCCAAGGTGATTTCACCTCTCTCCAACGAGGTCTTAATTCACTAATCAAACTGATTACAAATCTACTTTGACAACTGCCAAAGTCTTCTTGAGTACAACCACAACCCAATTTATCTCAAGGAACTGCACTAATAAAAGTATGAATAAATCAGTGTACAGTATGTTTTTTGTTACAAAAACAGTATCACAAACTTGTGATGTATTACACAATTTAGAGAATAATATGAACAATGAGTAGCAGCGTTGAAGGATTGTGAAATTGTAGTGTTGTAAATCGTAAATGATTTAACCTTGTTCCTTGTTTAAATAGGCGCAACAATCTTCTGTAATTAGAAACTTGATAAATGTCAGTTAATTCACTTTCCTCAATTAGAAGATACTTGTCTGTTTTTAGCCGTTGCAATTGATACAAATTTGATGAATAGTAACGCTTCGGAACATTAAGGAATCTATTTGCTGCTTTGCTTCAGAACTTGGAAGGTCAGAATCACAAGGTCCTGTTTGTAGCGTTAGACTTCCGTTCAGAGTTAAAACATCTTTCTCTTAGCATAAGTTCTGATCTTCATTCATTAGAACATTATGAGAGTAGCCTACATTCACAGCAGGAACACCCTTGTAGCATAACTTCTTATCCACTTCCGTCAGAACTTCTCTACAAAATAGAATATAATTTTAGAGTGCATATTTGTTCTTTGTGTTTGTTATCACCAAAACTCTTATGAGGGTTATAGAATCAAACTATGTTCTAACACTACCTCCATGCCATATACTAGAGAGATTGGAGTTTCACTTGTTGATGTGCGTATGGAGGTACGATAGCCATGCAGAGCAAAGGGAAACATTTCATGCTAATCTTCGTATGTCTTCACCATTTTCTGAATGATTTTCTTGATATTTTTGTTGGCAGCTTCGACGGCCCCGTTCATCTTGGGTCGATATGGTGATGAATTATGACGCTTAATCTTTAAATCATCGCATAACTCCTTCATCATTTTAGTTTTCAGATTAGACCCGTTGTCCGTAATGATTCTACTTGGAACCTCATATCTGCATATGAGATTTTCTTGATGAATCGAGTAACCACTTGACTTGTCACATTCGTGTAGGATACCGCTTCTACCCATTTGGTGAAGTAATCAATGTCAACCAGTATGAACCGGTTTCCGTTAGATGATTTCGGTTCGATCATGCCTATCATATCAATTCCACACATCAAAAACGGCCAAGGAGAGCTCATGACATTCAGAGGAGTAGGTGGCACATTCATTTTTTCGACATAGATTTTGCACTTGTGACATGTTTTTGTATAATGGTAGCAATCAGATTCCATTATTAACCAATAATAACATGTTCATAGGATTTTTATAGCCATGGATTGCCCATTCGTATGAGTTCTAAAAGTACCTTCATGGATTTCTCTTATAAGCGTATTTGCTTCCTGTTTCTTCATACACCTGAATAGCACCATATCGTAGTTTCTTTTGTATAACACTTCACCACTCACGAAGAATTTTGGGGCTAGACTTTGCAGATATTGTTTGTCAATGATAGAGGCATTTTCTAGATATTATTGTTTTTCAAGATACCTCTTGATGTCATAGAACCAGGGCTTGTTCGGTCCCTCTTCAATAGCAAGGCAATGTGCAGGTTCTTTGAAATGTCTGATTGTAATGTATGGTTCTTGGTTTGGCCAATTTACTTTGAACATGGCTGATAGGGTTGCTAAGGTATCTGCCATTTGATTTTCTTCTCGTGGGATATGACTGAAGGTGATCTTAGTGAATTTCGTAGCTAGCTTTAAAACATGATCCCGATATGGAATCAATTTGGGATGTTTAGTGTCCTATTTAATGTTTACTTGGTATATGAGTAATAAAGAGTCTCCAAATACTTCGAGATGTTTGATTCTTAGATCAATGGCAGCTTCCAGACCCATGATACAAGCTTCGTACTCGATGATATTGTTGGTGCAATCAAAACATAACCTTGTAGTATAAGGTTTGTGATAATTATTCGGAGAAGTCAAAACTTCCCTGATGCCATGCCCCAATGCATTGGAAGCTCCGTCGAACATGAGTGTCCAACGTGCCCTTGGTTCAGGTCCTTTGTCGGGCCTTGGTATTTCGTAGTCACCTATAACCATAACATCTTCGTCTGGAAAATCGAACTTCATTGGTTGATATTCTGGAAACGAATGATGAGCTAGGTGATCAGCTAGTACACTACCCTTGATGTCCTTTTAAGTAACATATTGGATGTCGTACTCTAATAATAGCATCTGCCACGGGCAATCCTTCCCGTAAGATCCAGTTTTTCGTACACACACTTTAAAGGATCCATTCTTGCTATTAACCACATGGTATGAGTTAACATATATTGCCTCAATCTTTTAGTATCCCAAGCCAATGCACAACAAGTTTTCTCGAGAAGTGAGTACCTGGTCTTGCAGTCAGTGAATTTCTTGCTGAGGTAGTATATTGCATGTTCTTTCCTACTTGTTTCGTCATGTTGCCCCAATACACATCCCATTAATCTTTCCAGTACTTTCAGATACATGATGTGTGGTCTTCTGAGAATTGGTGGCATTAAGATCGGTGGCTCTTGTAAATATTGCTTTATTGTCTCGAAAGCTATCTGGAAACCATTATTACATACCATCGTCCGTCTTTTCACAACAATTTGAATATGGGCTTGCACGTAGAAGTTAGGTGTGATATGAACCTTGAAATATAGTTTAATCGTCCTAAGAAACCATGAACCTCTTTCTGTGTCCTCAGAGTTAGCATTTCTTGTATGGCTTTTACTTTGTCAGGGTCCACCTCAATACCACACTGACTTACAATGAAACTCAGTAACTTGCCTGATCTGACACCAAATGTATACTTGTTTGGATTCAACCTTAGTTTAAACCTGAACAGACGATCCAATAAATTTTTTAAATGTATGATGTGGTCCTCCTCCATATGGGATTTGGCAATCATATCATTTACATACACCTCAACCTCTTTGTGAATCATATCATGGAATACTGTGACCATGGCCCGTTGATAAGTTGCCCCCGTATTCTTCAGATTGAATGATATTACTTTGTAGCAGAAAGTTCCCCAAGGTGTCATGAAGGTAGTCTTTTCCATATCTTTGGGAGCCATTTTGATTTTATTATAGCCTGAGAAACCATCCATGAATGAGAATACTGAAGCTTGAGTTGTATTGTCCACCAAAACATCTATGTGAGGCAACGGGAAATCGTCCTTGGGACTTTCTTTGTTTAGATCCCGGTAATCTACACATATACGTACTTTTCCATCCTTCTTGGGTACTAGAACGATGTTAGCTATCCAAGGTGGATAATCTACCACCACTAAGAACCCTGCGTCAAATTGTTTAAGAACCTCTTCTCGAATTTTTTCGGACATGTCTGGACGAGTTCTTCTGAGCTTTTTCTTGACTGGAGAGAAACCTTCCTTGAGATGTAGCCTGTGCACCACAATGTATGTATACAATCTTGGCATATCTTTGTAAGACCAGGAGAATATATCCACGTATTCATGTAACAACTTGGCCAGTCTTTCTTTGATGTTTTTCTCCAATGTTGCCCCTAGCTTGATCTCTTTCCAATCTTCCTCTATGTCGAGGTTAATGGTCTCAATAGATTCTTGGTATGGTTGTATATTGTCATCTTTTTGCTCTATCTCTCTCGCCAATTCTTTAGAAAGTTCAAGATCTTCATCATCTTCCTCTTCATCTTGGTTGATGGGTGCATCAAAATTATATCAGATAGCAGCAGTAACATTATCGGTGATTTTGGGCATGTATATGCACATTTATGATGTTTTGGGGCAGTTTTTTTTAGTATGTGAATTTGGAAAATGCATATGAAGAAAAGTATTACCATTTTTTAAATATGAGAGATAAACGCAAAAGAAAAAAATGGATCTTAATTGAATACAAAATATAACTTTTATTAATCGTGAATAATTTCTGAAACAAATGAGGGACCCTTACAAGCAACCCCTATGCCTCAACCTCGACATTGGTTCTTTCAAAAACAAGAAAAAATACTTTGGAAAAAAGATCTCAGGAATCTCCACCGCTATCTAGTTCTTGAGTTCCTCGCCTGGGGTGCATTCATGGATGAAATCAGATGCCTTTTTGATGTTGTTCTTGTTAGATATCATTTCCGCCTGTCCGCCATGCTCTACTCTTTTGTTGACGAAGGTCTCCTGGATTAGAGGAAACCGTGCTTTACCTTTTAGAGTAGCCTTTGATAATTCGTAACCCAAACCAAAGTGATTCTTTTCTCAGGTATTCCTAGGAGCTTTCCCCAACCCTTCAGGGTACCACTCTCCACTGCTATTTGTAAATCACTCCACGAAGTTACAGTAGGTTTCTTGATCTTTTCCATCGGTAAGGTTACCATTGAGGCAACCTCTAAGACTTGAAATGGCGTGGCTATGCAGTCTTCATCAGCGCTGATATATCTGTAGGACTTAATATGACTTACAAAGATGTTCTCTTCACCATCAATTATGACCAATCTTCCTTTAACAAAGAACTTCCGTTTCTGATGTAAAGTCGAAGTGACTGCCCCTGCTGCATGAATCCAAGGTCGTCCAAGTAAACATGTATACGCTGGTTCTATATCCATGACTTGGAAAGTAATGTAGAACATATGCGGGCGGATCTTGACAAGAAGGTCTACTTCTCCTAATACCCTACTCTGAGAACCGTCGAAAGCTTTAACTATCGTGGAACTTGGTCTTATCACAACACCATCTAGTGTTAACTTCATCAAATTGAACTTTGGTAATACATTAAGGGCGGAACCAGTAACTGTGAGTACCCTGGATAGACTTGTAGTACCTATCTGAATCAATATGTGCAATGTCTTTTATGAGCTCATCCTTGTGGAGGTAACCCACGGTCGTTAAAACCCAGGTATGATCCAGACGTTAGATTTCCTACCACATTGTCAAATTGGTTTACATTAATCTCCTCCGCAACATGGGAAAAACTTAAAACTTTCATCAGTGAATCTTGTTGTGCTTCTGAATTAATGAGTAACGAGAGTATATAAATTTTGGCTGGGGTTTGGTGAAGTTGATCCACCACCCTATAATCACATCTCTTGATTAGCTTTAGAAATTCGTATGCCTCTTGATCAGTAAAGTTTTTGCTCAGAGGTTCTTGATTTGCCTCCACTACTGCTTTCCCTTTATCTTTCGCCAACATGTCATTTTTATTCTTTACCATATTATCATTCTTCTTTGGTGGTTTAGATCCAAACACTCGATCACTATGGGTCATGCCTCGTGTCCCTGCTATATTTGAGATTTTACGTCCTTGACTTTATGATGGCTCACATTCTTGTCTTAAGCCATTGACATATACGGTTGAATCATAACTCCACGGTATTGCTTTGTCACTTTTATAAAGGGTAGGAGATGGCTCCCTAATCACCATTGTAGTTTTTGGAACTACTGGTATCCTCAGAATTTTTTTTGGTGTCATTATTGATGTCTCTGTTGACTCACCCCACGGTATCACAAGAGTCATCTTATTATGGTTTGGACCTTGGCAAGGAATTATCAATGGCTTCTTTGTACTTCCTTCAATTGCTGCTACATATTCACTTTAAGGGTATAATCTGAATTGAACTATCATTTGGTCCACCAATTATTATAACATCCTTTTGAAAGCTTCATTATGTTCTAAAAGGAACCCATATTCCAACAAATATTCTTTCAATAGATTTATCGGGGCCTTTACTCATTTGGCTTCCCCACGGTTAGTGAGTACTTCGATTGCATTTATTGTTGGTCCACCATGTGGAGGCATGGGTTTGACTTGATATTTGGTTTCTCAAAAGTGATGTCCTGGGAATCCAACAAGTCTTGAACTTTATGTTTGAAGGCCCAACATTGTTCTATGGTATGTCCAGGAGAATTGGCATGATACTCGCATTTGGCATTGGCGTTGTATTTTGGAGGGGGTAGCCAACCTGGAGGCGCTAAAGGCTTTAGTTCTACCAAATATTCCTTGACCTAGTGTTGTAATAATTGACTAGGTGGCATAGTGAGTGGATCCAACTTTCTTTGCGGCCTTTCGAACTTATTATGTTGCTGTCCTCGCGGGATTATTAATGGTTGTTGTGCCCTTGGTTGTGAGGCTATAGCATTAATTTCTCCCTCCTTCCTTTTTGTGAAGTTAGGAATATGTCTTTTTGCATTTTAAGGGATATTTGATGATTCCTCTTGTATCTTTCCATATTTTACTCCAACTTCAATCCTTTCTTCGATAGTTACTAGATCCGAAAATCCAGAAGAGATATTTCCTACCATCTTTTCATAGTATACCCCTTGCAAGGTTCCTATGAACATAGCAACTAGTTCTTTCTCCAGAAGTGGTAGTTGTAGATGGGATGCCATCTCTCTCCATATTTGGGCATATTCCTTGAAGGACTTCTCTTTATTGTGAGACACGTTTTAGAGTTGCATACGGGTAGGCGCCATGTCCAAGTTGTATTTATACTGTTTCAGGAAAGCATTAGCAAGATCTGCCCATGTCTGGATGTGAACTCTTTCTAACTGCGTATGCCAATCCAGAGGTGCCCCACTTAAACTGTGTTAAAAGCAATGGATCATCAACTTCTGGTCTTGAGCATAAGCATGCATCTTCCTGCAATACATGCACATATGGTTCCTTGGACAAGTGAGTCCCTTGTATCTTCCAAAGTCAGGTACTTTGAATTTTGGCAGGATTACCACGTCTGAAACTAGACCCATCTCGAGAGCGTCAACATCGAAAGTATCATATACCTCCACAACTTTAAATATTACATCTAGAGATTTGTACTGATTTAGTACTAGTAGATTCTCAGTAGCATGAGTATTGGTCATTCTCTGAGGTGCTTGATTGACATCCTCTAGGTCGTGGTATCCATATTCCAAGTCCAAGTAGTTGTATGTATTGTTGATCAGAATCTGCAGGGTATAAGATGCCCCTGCCTTTGATGGAGATGGGAAAAACCCTTCAGTATCAACTTGTCTTGTCTCTTGTTGAGCAATGACGGATTTTTGAGGTCCTGTCTCCGGTCCTCTTCTTATTTGGTGACCGCTCGATGCACCAATAGTCTTGGCTATTTCCTCAAACTCTACCCTAGAAAATTGCTCGTGTATGTAAATGATGTTCTTCAAGGCTAGAAGAACTTGACTCATATCTCCTCTCATTGAGTCGATGTTTCTTTTGACTTGTTCTAAATCCTCTTTGAAATATTCTTGGTTTTCTTCAATTTGTTCCATCGCTCTTAGTCGATGAGCTCTAGTTTGGTACGATGGTCGGAGAGGTGGTGCTTTTCTTCTACCAATGGTTTAGCTGGAGAATTTTGATAAATAAGTTTTTGTGTCATGAATTTATGAGATGCAAATGTTTATGAATGTATGAATGTGTATGAACATGCTAAGAATTTTGTTTTGAATGTCTTATTCACTTGGATACATATATATATTTTATATATATATTTTTTAGGTTTTTCTTTTTTATTGGTGTGTATCTAGAAAACGAATACGCAAACAAAATACCGGAAAAAAATGCTTTTATTGAAAGTAACAATTGTCTTTAAAAGAGAACATAATTAAGATATTGAAAGATATTACAATTTTAAAACAATAAACTCGCTGAAAGAAAATAAACAAAGGGAAACGGTCTTCTAAGCACGCCCGCGGATGTTTGCTCTGAAACGATCGACCATTGTTCTGCAAAGCTTGAGGGAGCCTTCAACGTCCTTTGGGAGAGGAACCATCACATTTTATGCATCTCTCAAACTTCTAGGGATGTCTTCAATGAGATTATTGCCTAAGAAGGTGAGTCTTTCATTCTTGTCCTTGTAGCATCGGTATTCTCGGTAGAGATTGTGAATTATCTTGTGGTTATCCCTTCCCGCTTAGGCGATCTTCACATACTACTCTTCCCAGTATAATTTTTCAGCCCTCATCTCCATATAAAGTCTTTGTTGTATTAGGAAATATTTTCAGATACCTTTTAACTCAAGGCATACTTGCTCGTATTCCTCAGTTTTTTGGGCAAAAAGCCTTTTTGCCCTCATCCTTTCAAGGCATTCCCTTATCTCCGATTATTGGCTATCCTCGAGTCTGGTGGTAAGATACTTCATTTTCTCTTCTTGAACAAAATAGTCTTGCCCCAAACTTTGGATTTGGGCCTTTAGTTCTTCTTCCAGCACCTTCTTGTCTTGCACCACCTTTTCATACCACCTGGTTAATCTCCCAATTTCACTAGCAGCATCTTCCAACCTCTGGTTGCAGGAATCTAAATTGAAAGTAGCACTTAACAATCCCTCAGTCAAACGTTTCTTCTTAAGACTCTCCTTTTCAAATGCCTCGCGATCTCTCTGAATCTATTGGTATTTTGATTCAAGTATACGCCATATTTGTCTTTTTTCTTTGGTTAAGTTAAAGAGGTTGAGCTCCAGTTCTTCTTTTTCCCTCTGAGCTTGTTTCAAGGCTTTCTTCAGATAATCTATTTCTTCCAAGGACACAGGCGGAGCCTCTGGGACCTCTGGCTTGTATTCAGGATCTATGTCAAAAGGTAGCTTAACAATTTGTACCCTATCCAGAACCCATCGAGTGTAGCATTCTTTTGCCACAACATTCTTCCTTTCAGCTTTTCTCTTATTAACCTTGTTCCAGGCCCAGATAATTTTGTTGAGCAACTCTCAGTTGTTTTTTCCCATGTCATGAATGATCAATTGTTAGAGTTGTTTGTATGAAGGTTTATCTTCCAAGGGATACCCTAGTTATCGTAGGGCCAATGTAAAGTTGTAATTAATGCAACCTTGTGATCCGATCAATGGAACATTAGGAAATTCCCCGCAACTGTAAACAATATCACCAATGTCCAGCTTTCTTGTATACCACAATACAAAATTAGCAGTAAGAGACCTTAAATTTTGAGGCCACTCATACCTTGTCAGATTCAGAATCATGTAACCTTCCTTGTAAAGATGTGTTATAAACCAGGAATAAAATAGTGGAATACAACAATTTAGAGTACCTCTTCTTTTTTCGTACCACATATGAAGTGTATAATAGATGTCAGCAAGAAGAGCGGGGGTTGGATTCATATTAAAAGCTTTTGCACCCTAAAACGTGCTAATATCCACATGGTCAATATAGTCGAAAGTCCGTGGAAATAAAATTACACCGAATACAAGAAATCCTAACCAATCGATACATGACTCCCATTCTCTGTTATTAGAAAAATCCAAGACCTTAGTCTCCAAGTAGACACTCTTAATCCCTCGTACATCACCTTCTTTCTTATAATTAGATGAAAATTCGGGATAAGGGACCCCTAAACCTCCTGCCAAGATTTTGACGTTAATAGTTTGTTCTATACCCACATAAGCCTTCTCTTTAGAAAAGTTCATAACTCTATCAAATTCTTCTAGAGTCGGTGCTATCTGGAAGTCTTGAAAGGTGAAGCATCTCAGTGGAGGGTCGTAGAACTGAATTAGGGCAGAAATAGCATCCAATTGTACTTCTGCTTTGGTCAAGTCAAGGATATCTCCATAGAGATGAGTGAACATTTTCAGAGTCCTTTCAGACAATTTTTCTTTTATAACCTTGATTTTTGTCATGTCTGGCTTGATGGCATTGATACAGACAAGTTGTTTCCCTTTGGTACTCATTTTTAAGACACTCACCAAACCTTTGACTATTATATTTTTTTTAATCCTGTGAATAAGACAAACAAAATAAAATAGAGGATAATAAATATATGAAATGCAAAAATGTATGAATGCATGAATTCAAGGCTTAATGACGGGATTTTATGAATGGTACTGATCAGTGGTTTTTACACAGGAACTTAGCATTTATTTTAGTTATCGTTTCATTTAATTGATTGGTGTTTTATTTCATTTTACCGAATTTTATGCTTTGGTTTTGTATTTTATTGTTTTTAGTTTCAAACAAATAAAATAGGGCAAATCAGAACAGAAAAGTGTAGGATTCAGAGATTTGGAAAAAGTTCATACTCGAGCAAGGCAGAAGGCGACACGGGCGCCCGTGTCACACGGCACAGCCCGTGTCAAGTTTGTTGATGCATGAATTATTGGAGGAAGGACCGAAGGAAACACGGGTGCCCGTGTCCCATGAAATGACCCGTGTCAATTTAGCTCGAACCTGAAATTGAATAGCACAAATCACAGATTCTGACATGGGTGCCCGTGTCCGGTGACACGGCCCGTGTCAGCTTAGGCGTGTGAAAGTCCAATTTTGAGATTTTCCTGTATTCTTGGATCATTAAGGGTACTTTGGACATTTGGCATCATAAAGGGATGACCTGACACTATAAATACCTGATTTGGAGAAGAAAAAGAGGACTTTTTTGACGACTGGAGAATTTGACGATAAAAGATTGAAGTTTATGCAAGTTTTGGGAGAACGAAGACCTTTCATGAATGAAAGCAATTGAAGATCAGAGTTCACCATTGATTTTTGTAAAGTCTATCGTTATTATTATTTAAATCTCTTTTAATATAATGTGCGGCTAAACCCCCCAATGCTAGGGGGTGTCCCTGATTTATAAATGTATTGACTATGAACTATCGATTTTAAATACAACAGTTTCCTTTCAATTTAATCATTCAAGGTTTCTAATGCTTTCCTGGTCGGACCAATTAGGATTGAGTTACGTTAACAACAAGATGGACCGTACTTGTTAAGGTTTTTGTATGATTATGTTATAGTAGATATCACCTAGGACTAGGGATACCCTATAGTCACTAGATTTAACCCTTGATATGATAAAGGTTTGACTCCATCAGATATTTCTAAGTACTTAGGATTGAGGATGGGTGGTTAAAGGTTTTCCTACTAAGGAATTAGGGGAAAATAATCTAAAGGGTCGATAGTTGAAGGTAATGAACTTATAGAAGAGATCAATAGTGAAGGTCATTACAGAGAAAACCACACACTTACCCATAACATAATATTCACACTAGTAAAAAAAGTCACAATTTACCTTCGAATAGTTTTAATTATTGTTAAGTACAATATATTATACCCTAAATTTCGCACCTAACTTTTTCAGTCGCACTTTCATATCATATTTTTTCGTTTGGTCACAATCATTAATAAATAGCTTCATTCATCACATTTGCATCCTATCTTTAAGTTTGCTCTTGTGTTGTTGGCTAACTTCTAATCAAAATACAAAAATATATTTGTCTTTGTCTTTGTATATTTGTGTTTTGTAGGTGCCGAGTTAAAGCATCTGACAAATAAGGTTTTCCAGTATTATTTCCCTAAAATCTTTATTTACAAAGGAAAATAATTTTAAAAAAATCATTTTTTTCACTGTACAATTGATTTCTCCTAGAGTGCAATCGATTGCACAGAGTGCATTTTGCACAATATTTGAAAAAAACTCACTGTACAATCGATTGCTCCCAGAGTGCAATCGATTGCACAAAGTGAAATTTTAAAAAAAAAATCAGCAATTTCAAGCTTTTCATTTTTTTGGCTCTGATTTTTCTTCATTTTTGTAAGATATATCATTAATTCAAATTTTGGCTCCAATTTTTCTTCATTTTTTGAAAGATATATCCTTAATTCAAATTTTGGCTCCAATTTTTCTTTTTTTGAAAGATATATAATTCAAAATTTGGCTCCAAGAGTTAATTACCAAACCATCACTAATCCCAAGTCTAAACCCTATAAATAGAGCCCTCATTTCATTCAAATATCAAGCTTTTGATAGTCAAAGCCACCTTGCTAAAAAATCTCTCAATTCTCTCCATCTACAAAATTCATTCAAAGCTCAATTTTCAAAAAAAAGTTAGTAAGCTTTGCATTGAAGCTTACTAATCTTTGTGTTAAACCTTCATCCAAACACTTTTTCTTCATCAATTCTCTACATCCAAGCTTGGGAAATTATTTCTTGGGGCTGAATTGAAGCAAATTCTTGAAGTTGTTTTGATAATTCTCTAGATCTACCTTTGGTAAGTTGGATTTTTCATCTTTCACAATGTGATTTATTGTTGATCTTTGGGTTAATTCATTGAGCATTATTTTGTGATTCCATTGGTGCTATTTTCTCATAATTTGATGGAATTTTCGTGATCAATTGAATCCATGACATAAGGTGTTTGATGAAAAGTTTGAACAAGAATTTGGCCTTTTGAAATGCTGATTTTCTGATTTTAACAGGGTGCAATTGATTATTGTAACAGCGCAATCGATTGTCACAACAAAATTTCACTTTTTTTTTGAAAAAAACACTGATGCAATCTATTGTACCCCAAAATTTTCCCTCCCATATTTCTTAAAATATTTCAAGAAAGATTCTCAAGTTGCTCAAGGAAGTCCAAGGGTTGACCAGACAAGCTCTCCCCTAAGGCAGTCTACCTCAAATTAGGGTTTCATGTTGCATCAAGATACTTGAGTCTAAGGGACCCAAAATTCTCACCAATGTCCTAATATGTTCTCAAGATCATCCATGTCAAGTTTCAAGCCTTGCAGAGAAAGTTTACTCAGTTAATAGCTCAAAGGCCTGAAAATCGAATGTGCTAGGGCAAAGGTTAACTGTGGCCCACATACAGTCAAACTTCAAGATTTTTGCTAAACATCCTCATTTTTAAGTATCATTAATCATTTGATCAAGGGTTGATCATGATTCATCAAGGATTGCTCATAATTCATTAAGAACCAAAAGTTGCTAAATTAGGGTTTTGCAGGAAAAGTCAACTCAACTTTTACCAAGCATAACTTTCTCATATTTTATGAGAAATGACCCATCCAAAGCTCATTTTTAAGAGGATGCAATGCTATACAATCCATCTTCAGCTTCCAAGTTCAAAATATGCACTCAGAAGAAGTTATGAATTTGGACATTATAGGTCATTTTGAAAGTCAACAAAACACACTTTTTTTGTCAAAGTTTCATACAAGAACATGGAATACCAAATTGAGATGAGACCAAAAGGGTTGCTTATAGGACATCTCAAGCTTTCTAAAAAGTCCAAGAACACGTTCAAAGAGTCAAAATTGAGGAAGTTATGCATTGGTAAAGTTGACCTTTTTTGCAAAAAAATTCAAAAGTCAACTATGCCTCAAATTGCAATTTTTGCCAAATGGGCCCAATCTTTTGCACTTGTTTTAAGTTGGTAGCATGTTCCACGAGCCCTAGCCCTTTCCACTTGTCATTATCTTGTTTTTATTATTTATTTTGATTTTTATTTGAATTAAATCAATTTTAATCAAAACAAATCATGGAAAAATCCAAAACGTTGAAATCTCAAGATTTTGTACATGTTTCAGATCCTATATCCAGCTAGCAAAAGATTGAATTCGTGCAAAGCCTTGGTGTGCACAAAAAGATTGAATTTAGCCTATTTTTGGAAGGGTTTTTAAGTGAATCAAATTAAGATCAAAATCAATAATGGAGGAAGATTGAGATCATGTTTTGAACCCTAATCCAATCCTTGATATATATTGAGTATTTGCAGACCTAAAACAAGGCTGGAGAGAGGCGTGAGAAGTCAGAACAAACTTGAGAAAAACACAAAAAGTGCAGACACGATTTCACACTTCCAGGCATCCTCAAGACCTTCTAGCCATCCCAATCGCTTCCTGGGATCACAAGCAAGCGAAATCAATCCAGAACAAGGAGTTTCCAGCCCTGTAACTCACTGTAAAACAGCCACGAGAATGGCTTTTTCTTGAATTCGAATTGCATAATTGTGGCATCTATAGCATGAAATATTTGTATATTCTTGATCCTTGGAACATTTGCAAACTATCTGTAATATTCAATTGCATTTTTATGGACTGTATGAGATTTCACCATTATTAGGGTTTGTGGCTTCGATTTGGGATCTTTCCATACAGGTAAAATTGGGCCATGAAAGGGGCACCATCACACTCAGAAGGTTAAGACGAGTTGATTTGTGGCCTTAAATATTATTTATCTTGCTTATGGTTGATTTTGAGAATATGCAGGTTTGTAATGACGGATGATGTCCGTAGGTAAAAGTCTGTGACTTTTACCAACAGAGAAAGGAAGAAGATGACTAGCGTGGCACCATGGGATTGGTTCATTTGAATTCTGGCGCGTTTGTTCTGGCCAGAAACCTATAATTCTAATTTGTTTGTTTGTTCTGTTGTATTGTTAAACTAACACCCAACATAGTTGGTCAAAAGAAGGAAGTCAGAAGTTCATGATTCTGGGTTCGATCCCAGGTGTGACCCTCTAGCATTCTTCCCCTTTTGTTTTCACCAGATCCAGCGCTTACATCTGCTGGGGATTATCTTCTAATTTCATCAAATAGGACCAGATCAAACGTCCCCTGGGCATTATCCTCTGGATCCATCAGTCTCAGCCAGATCCAGCGCACCTCATCCTCTGATGGTCATGATCCGCTGGATCCACTAGCCAGGAGTAGGCCCAGTACCACCATCCTCTGGACCATCATCTTCTGGACCTTCATCCTCTAGACCATCATCTTCTGAACCTTCATCCTCTGGATCATCATCCTCTGATCGGAATCGCTGGCAGTGGGCCCTTGAGTTATTTCCTTTACTCTTTTTATTATCCTTTTTCAATACTAAAATAATTTCTTTTTTAACCAATCAAAAATTCATAAAATCAACTTTTCACCAAATTAGGTTTAGATTTTATTTTTTATCAAAAATTAATTTAATCTAATTAGTGTAACTTAATTTTAGGGTAATTTAAATTCTTTTGTAAATAAATTAAAATTAATTAGAACAATTAGGGTTTTTGTTTCTAATTTAAATTCTATTTTCTTTTTCTTAAAAATAATCAAAAACACAAAAATAGGCCATGTAAATTATTTTCTTTGAATTAATTTAATTATTAGATTTGTATTTAATTTAAAAAACCTAATTCTTTTTCTTAAAAAAATAGTTAAAAACAAACAAAAACAATTTTTCTTTTAATTAGGTTAGAAGGGGTCAAAACCCTAGTTCTCTCCCGATCTTAATTTCCTCGCGCACGCTTTATCATTTATTTTTACCCTATTAATGTAATTTCTCACAAGTTGTAATAGCTTAATTAGGACTTTTACTTTTCATTTATTGTTTTTTTAAGGGTTTGTTTTTGGCTATGTAAATACCCAAAGCCTTGTAATAGCGTAGTTTATTTTCCGCATTTTAAATTCCGTAAAATATTAACTGTTAGATGTATGAATAATTAGGGTTGCATGATAAGAATATATGTAAACTTTAAAACAGTTAGCAAACCCTAAATGTTCAAAGATAATAAACTTGAAATTGAATCACTTGCACATGCGCACTCCTAGGGTATACTACCACTTCGGTTTCCTTCGGTAAACGGTCATTAAGTATAGGATATTTTAGTGGTCGCTCTCTTGTCTAAAACAAAGATCAAAGTCTCGTTCGGAATGGTTACCTCAGAATGGTTGCCTCGGATATTGTTGCCTCGAATAATTGATCCAAGACATTAGGGTTATTACTAAGACATCCTAACATTTCTTTAGTGATCGTACGTCCCTTTTTGAATTGACCCTCAAAACTCCAACGACGGTGCTACCTACTCACTAATAGTGGGATAGCATTGTCTAAAGGAAACGAACATGGAACAATTCTATTTTTCGAGTAGGTAGAATCTTAAGTGCTTGCTCAATCCAAACAAACTTTTCCATACTTACACTCTTTTCAAACAAAGTTTTCAAAAACACTTCGTAACACTCTTGAAGACAGAAGCAAGAGTTAAATCGAAGTCAAAAACTTTTCAAATCATACAAACACAGATGAAATTTTGAAAATGATGAGCAAGTACCTAAGAGCCCGTGGAAAACCACGGATAGAAAGGGTGCTAATACCTTCCCTTTCTATAATCTACCCCCCGTACTCAGAAAATCTCGAAAAAAGGAATTTTTCTGTGCTTTTTTCCTTTCCTTGATGGATAAAATAAAATTCAGTGGCGAATCTTTCTTACCGCGACATTTTGAGAACACAAACGCAAAACGCAAACCAGCATTCCTAAAACAGTCCCGGTTCTGGCCACCGTATATAGAACTGGCGACTCTGCTGGGGAGAAATAAGTGGGGTATACCTTAGGATTAGTTCATCATATTGCTTATATTGTTTGATTTGATTACTTTATCTTTGTGGGCTTTGTATTGGAGTTACTATAGATCTTAACCTGGATCTGGGGATACCTTTTAGGTAAGTAGCAATAAACTGTGAGGGAACTGTACAGCATAGACCGATACGGTTGAAGTAGTAGCTATGTTGATGTGGCACATTAGTTGGTACTGATATCCCTTGTGGAGAAACAAGGAGAATATGGGGCTGATATATGGGTCGTTAAGCATCAACTGACCTTAGAACCTATAATTGACCAACTTGGCCATAGGAAGTAGTGAGATAGCCGGCCTCGGTATAGAGCTGAGAACTGGTTGATACTCGATACTACACTCATTGAGACCATACTTTCGAGATAGTTCCGGCCGCAAGAAAAGATTGCGTGAGCTGAAACCATGATCGATGGAGGATGGCCAGTGATATTGAGAACCTCTAGAACCCGGTTACTATTATTAGGACAGGTTGAACCAACTGAACTTCAAGAGGGTAGTACCTAGACCCCAAGCAAGCCTGAAACATAAGGGCTACTGTGTGACTTGTTTGCCTTTACCATGTTTGCTATCTGTGATACTTGTTGTGTGTTTTTATCAAGACATCATGCATCATGACATAGCATGCATATTTCATTGGACTAACCATTTCAAAGACCGATGGGATTTATCTTTGTTCTATTTTGCAGATCATGACTTCTATGCGCAGAAATACCATTCGAGTTAACTTCGTGCAGATACATGTTCAGCTCAAAGAGTTAGTCTCAAAAGTTCTTGATACTTCTTCATTTGTTAGAAGACATGGTCATCTCCTTAGCCTGGTCACTTCCAAGTTGGATGAGCAGATGATGAGCGTCCTTTTCCAGTTCTTTGATTCGTTGCATCATTGTTTCACCTTCCCAGATTATCAGCTAGTCCCCACTTTGGAGGAGTTTTCTGATTTATTAGGCATATCTATCCTCGAGCAGACACCCTTCGCAGGTTTGGAGGAAGTTCCTAGGCCAGAGGACATTGCTGCAGCTTTACACTTGACAAAGGCTGATGTAGTGTCTAACTGGGAGACACGGAGCGGGGTTAAAGGTTTCTTGGCTAAGTTTTTGATCGATCAAGCTCAACAATTCTGGGATAACTTAGATTTTCAAGCCTTTGAAGACATCTTGGCTCTCCTCATCTACGGCTTGGTTCTTTTCCCAAATCCAGATTCCTTCATAGATGTGAATGCAGTCAAGATCTTCTTGTCCCATAATCCAATGCCTACTCTCTTGGGTGATATTCTACATGCTCTCTATACTCGTACCGTGCGAAGAAGAGGGACCCTCATGTGTTGCACGCTGCTGCTGGCGAGGTGGTTTATTTCGCACCTCCCCAAGTTTATGTTGAAGAATGAGGAAGGCGTAGGTTGGGCTTACAGAATCATGTCCCTTGCTCATACGGACATTCTTTGGAGTTCTAAGGATATGGAGAGAGTAGTTGTCATTGATCGATGTGGGGAATACCCTAATGTCCCATTGCTTGGAATTAGAGGGGGTATAACCTACAGTCCTTGCTTGGCTTTATGACAGTTTGGACGCGCTCGGAGAGACGGTCCCCATGAGCTGCTTCTTCCAGACATTGTCTTTGACTACAAGGGGGGCGTGAATGAGCATCGCCGAAGGTTTATACGAGCCTAGAGCATGTTAAACAGGTATGACCCTCAAGAGCTAGGATTAAATATGTCTCTCCCTATGAAACCTTATCTACAATGGGTTCGATCCCATGCTCAAAAGCTGGGGATGCCTTACGAAGCGGTTTTGCCAGTGATTGTGGAGCATACTAATGAAGAAGGGGTTCCTTACACAATCCTTTATCCCTACATGCCTATTGATCTTGGGGCATTAAAGAAATCCTGGATTCAGCTGAAGGAAGAAAGGGATACCTATCGAGAGAAGTATCATGAACAGGAAAGGAAGATCTTGAGGCTTACAAGGTAACTTGAGAACGAAAGGACGATCAATGATTATGTCAGCACGAAGGGAAAGCGACCTTGGGATTTCTGATGTCTTTTATAGTTTCTAGTTTAGATTTTCTTTTCAGTTATTTCTTTTTGTAACGCCTTAAAGGCATTGTTAAACAATTTTATAAGTTTGAATCTAATAAAGTTTGTTTATTTCTTGTTTTACAAATTTAAATCTCCCAAAGTCTTTGAAATCATTTCATACGCATTTCATTATCATGCACCTCATCACAGGTACCATTACAGGTTTCTTATCTTCTTCGCTGTTTATTTCAGCACAGAATGTCTTCTGAAACACCTACCGGTCAAGCCATCAAGGCTCTTCAAGCACAGAATGCTCAATTCCAGGAGCTGTTCCTGAACTTGGCTAAAGGACAACAGGATTTGAAGACTCTCATCCTAAAAGAGAAGAAGAAGAAAAAGAAGAAGGTGGTCCTCCTGAATATGGGTCACAGATTTGGGAATAGGTTGCGACAAGAGATTGATTTGTCTCATTCATCTGGAGGAGGAGAGAATCAAGAGGAAAGAAAGGGGCCTAGTCCTGTGGTCTCTGATAATGACACTGATTTTGATGAAGACCAGTATCCTCCTGCTGAGGATAGGTATAAGAAACTCGAAGACCGGCTCAGTGCAATGGAAATTCAGAAGATACTTGGGTTGGACTTCGGAGATCTGGGATTGGCATCTGGGGTGGTGATCCCCCACAAGTTTAAAGCTCCTGTCTTTGCTAAGTACGATGGAGTATCCTGCCCGAAGCTACACCTCCGCTCATACGTCAGAAAGATTCAACCCTACACTGCTGATAGGTGTTTCCAGTGATTTCTGGTAAACAACCGCTAGTCTTCCAAACTATCGAATAAACTTACTGACTGTTATTCAATTTCTCTGGTAACTCACAGGATCGACTAGATTGATCCTAGGATTCCTTGGTCATTAGGGTAACTCTCATGATCGAATAGATATTCATGGTTGGTATTTGAGTGTTATATAGGTGTTTGGCTTATTTCAATTTCTCTCTTAAAGATCTAAAGGTGTAATCAAAATATGCGTGTGCAAAACTAAATTGCATGAATAAATGTTAACTGTAAAGACATGTAAAATTGCATAAAAGGCAAGTAAATGGCTTCGAATTATAAAAACAGTTAATGTAAAAGATGCTCTGGAACGTAAAAGATTTGAAATATGAAGAAAGCGTTTAATGCAAGAAATCTGTAAATGACTTTAAGTAAAAATAGACTTTCGAAAGACAAAACTTGAAGATAAAGGCATGAAAAGTATGACAGTTTTCTGAAATGTAAAGTGCTTGAAATGTAAAGAAAGCATTGAAATGTAAAGCTATAATGAAGAGATTTCGAAATAAAAAGACTTTGAATGAGAAAACTTGTAAATGTTATTTGGCAGAAAGATAAAGGAAAGTGCTGGAAATGATAAAAGGTTTTCATTAAATCATAAATATGTGGTGCTATCATACGTACATTGCTCTTGCATTCGTTTCCCTAGCCATGTGGTAATTTGAATGTTACTGAGTATTTAGTACAATAGCTATGACACACGAAATTCTAATACTAAGACTTCTATTTATACTAATTCGACCATAACGGTATTGCTATAGGATTATGCCACGTTCAGAACATGCAGAACAATGCCTCTCTCTTCTTTCCACGTGTCTCCAAACGCTCCAGCACATAAATTTCAAACTTCGAATGTCCCGCTTCCATTTGAATTTCAAATGCTTTGGTACTTCTCTGTTTCGAACGCATTTCTCAGACACAGCCTTGTTGTTATTTCGAGACTTCTTTAGATATGTTCCCATAATTGCCACTCGAAGCTTCAAGCTTTGATATGCTTATTTGAAACACTGCTTCTGCTACTTCGAAACATGACGCTTTGTTTCATTTCGATCGAAACGTTCAATTCGCTTGGCTTCTAATAATATTATCAAAATCTTCAGCCAACAAATTGCCCCTTTAAAATATGTATTTCGATCTCTCTGAGAAATACCTATTTTAAACATCTACACAAGATTTTGATGCGACCTTCGAATCATCGTAACATTTAATGCATTTGACTTCAGTCACGTCAATCATAACACTTTTTGGATTCCTTAACCGCCTGGAGCCACCTCACAGTATGGTGCAGTTACAAACAATGATTATCTTTAAATCACGCCTATTACCCATGTTAACTTTACGCCACCTCTTCATCACACCAACTCATGATTTCCACGTATCACACCCTTATTCAGTGGATGCTTAAACTTCCACATTATAAAACATCATCCACTTAGTCTTTTTCTTTTCTTTCTACATTCTGAATCTTTTACCCTCCTTCTCTCGCCAAAAAAAACCCTAAGCTCTCAACATCCTTCAAAAATGTCTTCTTCTACTTCATCCCAACTCAAAAAGGTTTCCAAGAAGAAGGGAAAAACTGCAGGAACTACAATGGAAAGTAAGATTATCACTCACCAAGGTCAATCCGTTCTTGCTCCTCAGATGATCTCAAAGGAAAAAGAAATGATGTATGCATCACAGGTACTCATTCCTACCACCGTTGCTGGTAAGAGGTTAGCTTTAAATGGCCCTCTTACGGTTTTTGAAATTTTAAAAGATACCAGGACGATTTTCCCAGTTTGCTATAGTTTCAAACCCTTGTTTAACAAAATGGACGCCCCTAAGGCAATAGAATCTTCTGGCTCAAACACCATAGAAAATCCAACTGTTCCTCCTAAGGACCCCTTTGTATTGGACTATGTAAAAAGTAATTTTAAGCCATTTCGATCTTGCCCCACCTCCGATACTGCTTATCAAAACTGGTTCAAGAAAGTAGAAGCAAAGAAATCCCAGCAATGGGAAGAATTAGGTATCTACAATTTGATTAAGCTATCGAAGCCTGGTTTCACTTACAGCCACCCTCTGCTATTCGCGTCCCTCTATTTCTGGGGCAGTACCTATAATACTTTCCATCTCCCAGGTGGAATGATCACCCCTACCTTCTTCGACATAGCGGCCATCACTGGGCTATCGCCAGTAGGAGAAACATATATCCCCGACAACAAAGAACATTCCAGCATAATTGACTTTGAAGTCAAGCTAGCAAGTTTTTCCAAGTTTATCAGTCACTACCATGCTGAGGGAGACAATGTGTCTGACGTAGAACACATTGCTTTCCTAACCCTATGGTTGTCAAGATACGTCTTCTGCAGTAGATCCCTACAGGTAGCCAGTAGGTTTATTCCTCTAGCTAGGGATTTGCATGAAAATCAAAGAGTGTGCTTAAGTGAACTGCTCTTAGTTGACCTCTATGAAAGCCTAAGGCCAGCTGTTTCGAGCCTCAAATCCCATACCTCCAAGAATATCCTGTTGGCTGGCCCTTTTTGGTTACTTCAACTATGGCTAAATGCCATGTTCGAACCCTCCTTGGCAACTGCCAACACCATTGACGAACAAGATCCTGAGATAATTGATAGGATAGTCGAAGGCACTAGGCTTCGAAGATTAACTCCAAATGATGACAAAGACGACTTCAAAGTCCTATTCTCGAAGTACATCATGATATTCTCCAAAAGGCACAAGTTCGAAGAGAGCATGGCGCCTTTTGCTTCGAGGGCTCATGGACCTTCCTGGTTCACCATGGCTCTCTCAGAAGCTATCAAGAGCAAGGAGATTCAGGATGTATGGAGAGCCTTTTTGCTACCTAGACTCATTTCTTCAAGAATAACTCCAGCCAAGAATCAGATTTTTCTTTTCACTTACCAGCCAAATTTTGTCTCGAGACAGTTTGGCTTATGCCAACTAATTCCTGAACCTTTATTTCAAACTGAGAGTGCCATTACTTCTGGGCGAACTTTCAAAGCACGAGAAGCCACAATACAGCAAGAACAATACCAAGGCTTTGCCCAGTTTGAGCTGATAACCTTCGAACCTACCCATCTCACAGCTAAAGGGTTTCTGGAATGGTGGACCAAGTTATATCAAACTTATATGTTCGATACACTTACAATTCAACAGAAACTAATTGATGCCTTCGATGTGCAGGTACCAGCAAAGAAAGGTATGTTTACTCATGCCAAAGAGATTAAAGCTTTCCAAAATTATTTTGAAACTACTTATGACCCCACGCGCTTGGAATCCACTGTGCATCAAGCGGCTGAGACCTTGAAGGAAAAATTCAAACAAAAAGTTTCTAAGTTAAAACTTCCTTCAGGGTTGTCACCTGAGGATAGGTATAGGTTGGCATTCGAAATGCATCCACCTAAATTTCCTAGATTACCTACCTCAGAACTGGCTCTGGCTTGGTTTCCCCCATATCCTTGGTGGTTCACTTGCAAAGAGATGTTCAAACATCTTCAAAGGAAACCAAAGCCATCTGAGACTGTGACATCGGCTCGACACTGGCTTCATGATTTCCCAGGACACCTTCGATATGACCTTTCTGCCATGTCAATTAAATCTGATCAAGGCACAGGTGCGAATGCTTGGGAAAATCACAAACGTTTTCCATTTCCCATATCTTTAACCTTTGCTTTAATTGTTTCGATTTTCAGCCATCAGGATAAAGACAGTCGCCTCGAAGTCGAAAGAAGGGAGTGCCTCTCAAACTTCTATCGAAACTACTGACAAAGTGACTCCACCCGAAACAACCATTGCTGCAAACACAACAACAATACCAACAACAACCAGTGTTCCAACTCCAACGGTAATCACCTAGCCTTGATATTTCGAATTCACTCATGTTTTATGGTTTGCATCTAACTCTTTGTTTGAATCTGTTCAGACCAACAAACTTCCTCCTACTACTCCCAAGAAGCGGAAATCAACTACCACTGGGGAAGACCCCAAGGCTGGAGGAAACTTAACAACTGCTTCGAAGAAGAAGCAAAAGAAAGATATTTCGAAAAGTACCGTTCCAACTAGTGTCTCTGGACTAGATTCCAGGGATGTTTCTCCCTCACCCAAATCCAAAATTCCACCTTCGACCTCCAACACAATGTTGGAACGCATAGCTAGTAACCTCTCCTCTGAGAGTCCACAGGTAAATTGAACTTTTAAAATCTCTTTGAAAATAATAATTTCTCATTACCTTGGTGCATGTTTTTTAACATTCTGTTGCTCCTTGCAGAACATCTTGAATCCAGCTTCCACTACTTCGAACTCACCATCCAAAACTGCTGCTCCACTCAACTCCTCTCCTCAAGGAGATTCCAGCAACCTCGTACAGTATAAAGGTTCGTCTAATATGGCGGTTCTGGCTGGAACTTCTGAACAGCAGGATGATCAAGGCACCTCTATTCCTCTGAAAGAGACAAACGAAATACCACTTCAAACATCTGCAGAGGATTTGCAAAGAGCTTATCTTCAAAAGTCCCCTCTTGAAACTCTTCAAGAGGACCCAAAGGACACTCAAACTGAAGGAGAGAAAGCTGATTCTGGTCAAAGAGACGAAGAATCTGAAGACGAAGAGTCTGAGGAGGAGGATGCTAATGATGGTTTGACTGCTGGGACGGAGTCCAACGCAAATAGCAGTGAAAGGGAAGGCATCGAAGTGGTAGACTTGGATGATGATGAAGAAGATCATGAGCACGAAACGAATGAAGGGGATGGTGATGCAACCAACGAACCCATGGAGGTTGAAATGGACGTGACTCCCCTACGTGTGGAACTCCCTCAATCCTCTTTGTCTCGAATGACTGACGAGGAGCTTGCAATTCCGAGACGAAATGACCCCATTGGGTACATGAAGGTAAAGCTGGCTCAAAGGGACGTCCCACTTGCTAGGGCTGGCACAAGTTCGACCAGCTATCCTCTTCCCACAAATGAAAGAATTGTACTTCTTAATAAGATTAGGAAAACAATTCTCAATGTGGATATATTCGAAGTGCTCAAACAAGATAGTACTGCTTGCTATACTATGAAGGAGCTGCTCACATAGGTCAATCTTGCTAACTGCTCCTTGCCAGTTAGTACTCTCTTGTTCGATCTTCAGGCTTTGCTGGACAACGTAACTCGTTACCTTCTCCAAGATGAATCTGCTGCCAAGAAGGTTCAAGAGAAACGCATTGCCATGGATGCTGCTTATGAACAAGCTTCGAAACTCTCTCAAGAAGCTGAGGATCAAGCTATGCATCTAAAGCAGGCGAAAACTGATTATGAGGCTCGAGCTGAGTCCATACTTCTTTGGGAAAGGCAGATTCTGGAACTTCAACAGAAGGTTAAGGAGGCTAAAGAATAACAAATAGCCTTCGAAACCAATACTGCTGGTAACCAATTCGAAGAGCTTCTCAACCAGGGGCTTGCAGAAATGGAAACTGCAGAACAACTTAAAGGAGAAGTGGCAACCTTGAAAGGAGCCAGGCGTTTCGCTCAGCAGAGGCTTGAATCATTTCGAAGCACTTTCAACCAATTGAAAAAATAACTCTTATTTCTAAATTTCAGTGTTTATTTGACTACAATTTTGGTTTCTTATATGTAATATTCGAACAACGCCATTTTGGCATCTTATCTTGCCATTTTGGCCTTTTTATAATATCTTGGTTACGTTGTTACTATTCGAATCTCCTGCAGGCGTGGCTTATATTTCTTTAAATATTTCCCATTAACCTTTAGGATACGTTTATCATCCACCAGTTCTTCGATTTCGTATGCATTGTTTGAGAATACTTTTAATATTCGAAAAGGTCCTTCCCAATGAGGTGACCATTTACCTAATGCTTTATTTTTCTTGTCCATGGGCAATATGACTTTCCAAACTAAGTCATTAATAATGAATACTTTTTTCTTCACCCTTTTGTTGTATGTTCTGGCCACTCTTTCTTTTTGTCTCATCAAAATTTCCAATGCATGTAATCTAATTTCGTCCAACTCAACTAATTCATTCATCATCATTTCCCAATATAATGCAGCTGGGATTTCGTTTTGTCTCTGAATTCGAACTGATTGTAGATGAATTTCTACTGGCAACACTGCATCATGACCAAATGTGAGTTGGAAAGGCGTAGTGATAGTAGCTTCCTTAGGAGATGTTCTACAAGCCCATAATATTTGGTCCAAAGTTTTGTGCCAGTTTCTTGGCTTTTTGCCAATATGCTTCTTGATTAATCATATTATCACTTTATTGGCTGCTTCGACTTGACTGTTTGCTTGAGCATAATATGGTGTTGACGTTAGCAATCTAAACCCCATTTCTTGGGAAAATTCTTGCATCTTTCTACCAGTAAACACAAAGCCTTGGTCTGTGGTTATGCTCTCTGGAAATCCGAACCTATAGATAATGTGCTTTTGTATAAACTCAATAATAGCCTCTTGATCAGCAACTATCAGTGGTATAGCTTCGATCCACTTGGTAAAATAATCTATTCCTACCAAGATATATTTTTGTCCTTTGGACGAAGCAGGATTTATTTCTCCTATCAAATCCAATGCCCATCCTCTAAATGGCCATGGTTTGATGATCGAATGCAACTCACTTGCAGGGGCATGTTGAATCCCTGCATGTTTCTGACATTCCTCACATCCTTTAGCAAAGTCTATGCAGTCTTTGAGCATGCTAGGCCAATACAAGCCGTATCGAAATAACAACCATTTCATTTTATGGCCTGCTTGATGTGCCCCACATGCCCTATTGTGGACTTCTGACAATGCTAGGTATGCCTCACTTTCTCCTAGGCATTTCAATAATACACCCTCTTGGGTCTTTTTAAACAATTCGTTCCCCATGAGGAGATATGACAATGCTCTGTATTTTGTCTTTCTATCCACGTTCAGAGTTGGGTCTGCTAAATAACTCTTCAGTGTACTTCGCCAATCTGCATCTGACAAAGTATTTATGGCTAATATTTCGAATCCCTGTTTCTCAGCATATCCCAATTTCATACTTTCCAGATCCGATGGTGTGAATCTAGTAGCCATAACTCTACCCCTTAATTCAACTAATTCCTTAAAGTTCTTGGTAGAAACTTTATAACCCGAAGCCAACTGTGCTAAGTCATTTGCTTCTTGGTTCTCTATTCTTGGTATGTGTTGAATATCCATGTATTCAAATTTCCTTAATAGCCTATTGACTATGACGAAGTATACCATTAAGTTTTCCTTTATGCACTTATATTCCTTTGTGATTTGTTTGACCACTAATTCAGAGTCTCCTTTAATTTCGACTCTGGTTGCCCCCAATTCCAACAAAGCTTCAAGTCCAACAATGAGCGCTTCATACTCAGCTTCGTTGTTTGAGCAACGAGGACCATCTAATTTATACTTGAATTTTGTTGGAATTCCTTCAGGAGAAATTAGAAGGACTCCAACGCCACTTCCATTCCTGTGGGTTGAACCATCAAAGTACAATTTCCATGGTTGCATTTCGACGTAACTCATGACAGTCCGCTCAACCAAAGAATGGTCCACAATGAAGTCAGAAACCACTTGACCTTTCATAGCTTTTAAAGGCATGAAAGTCAAAGAATATTCTGTTAAGGCTAAAGCCCATTTACCAACTCTGCTATGCATTATTGGTTTTGAAAGCATATGTTTAATGACATCGAAATGAGATGAAACATAAACATCAACAGGCTTTATATAATACTTGAGTTTCATACAAGAGAAATACAAACAGAGACATAGCTTTTCTAGATTGCTATATCTGGTCTCTGCATCATTTAGTACTCTACTTAAATAGTATATGGCTCTTTCGATACCATTGCTATCTTCTTGTGCTAACATACTACCTATACTAACTTCAGAGGCAGATATGTACAATCTCATGGGCTTCCCCCATGAAGGTGGAGACAAAATAGGAGGCTGAGAGAGGTATCTTTTTATCCTGTCAAATGCCTCCTGGTGGGATTCGTTCCATTCGAAGGCTTGGCCTTGCTTTAGACGGAGTAACGGAGAGAAAGCTTGGGTTCTTCCACTCAGGTTCGAAATGAATCTTCTGAGGAAGTTAATTTTCCCTAGCAGAGATTGCAACTCCCTTTTTGACGTAGGCGCTTTCGTCTCCATTATGGATTTAGTTTTGTTCTGGTTGATTTCAATCCCTTTCTTATGAACCACAAAACCAAGAAAATCTCCAGCCTGCACAAAAAATGCACATTTAAGGGGATTCATCTTTAAGCCATGTTTTCTCATTCGCTCGAATGATTGGCTCAAATGATGCAAATGTGTTTCTTCAGATATAGATTTGATGACTATATCATCAATATACACCTGCATGAAGGTTTCAATGAAATCATGAAAAATTGAATTCATTGCCCTTTGATAAGTTGCCCCAGCGTTCTTTAAACCAAAAGGCATCACCACCCATTCGTAGGTGCCTAAGGCTCCTGGGCAACGAAATGTTGTCTTTGCAACATCTTCTTCAACAATGAAAATATGATTATACCCAGAGTATCCATCTAACATACTCAAGTATTCGAACCCTGCAGCAGAATCTACTAGCATTTCTGCCACAGGCATGGAATATTCATCTTTAGGGGTTGCAGTGTTTAAATCCCTAAAATCTATGCAAATTCTTAAAGAACCATTTTTCTTAATAACAGGTACTATGTTTGCTAACCATTTGACGTACCTTGTTGTTCTGATGAATTTGCAACGCAACAACCTTTCGATCTCAGCTTTAATTTTTGTGAGAACCGCTGGTGCGAATCTTCTGGGAGTTTGTTTGATGGGCTTCTTTCCATCTTTGATTGGCAGTCTGTGTTCGACCAACTCCCTCTTTAAACCAGGCATTTCGTCATAATCCCATGCGAAGCAATCTTTATTTTCCTTGAGGACTTCGATTACTTCCTTCTTGAGGCCTGGGCTGAGTTTTGCACTTATGTAGGTTATTCTTTTCATTTTTTCATCCCCTAAGTTGACTTCTTCGAGTGGATCTTGTGCCAACATTTTGGCACCTGAGTTTATGGGGTCCCTTTCGAAGCCTAAGGGTTCTTTATCGTAGATGGCATCCAACCTTTGATCCATCTCAAACTCTTTGAAGGGTGAGCAATTCGAGCCATCCCCACTTACTTCGTTCATCTTTACAGCTAATTTATTTATTTCAGCCTCTAAGGCCGCTTTTGATTCGTTCTCAGCCATATAGGCCGAAATCCTTTCGAAAAAGGTGGACTCAGTCATGAATAAGGTTGTCGAAGTCCCAGCCTGCTGGCCGTTTTTGTATAGTGCTTTCGACTCCCTCTTCTTCACTGATTATTGTTCTATCCCAGTAAAGGCCATCATGGCGAAGGGTCATGTAGTAGTGGGCGTTTCTGGTTTTGTTAATCTCATCATTTGGAACGCACGGAGCAATCTTTGCCAGATTTTTATCATAATCCCTCTTGTCAACTAAATTGACTGTTGACATAAAGTAACTCTGGTCTGCTTCGATGTTTTCCACGATTCCATCATCTCTCCACAGAACTAGTCGCTGGTGCATTGACGAAGGAACTGCCCCCACGCCATGGATCCACTCCCTTCCCAGCAATAAGTTATAGTTGGCTTTGGCTTCGATCACCATAAACATGGTGGGCCTACAGCTTGAGCCTATTGTCAATTCCAACTGGACCACTCCCAGGGTTTTGCCCACTTTTCCCTCATAATTGGACAGAACCATATTATGGGGCTTGATGTCTCCTTCACGGATCTCTAGTCTTTTCAGCATGAAGTGGGGTATCAAATTGACTGCCGCACCCCCATCCACTAGGACCTTGTTCACACCATGGACGCCAACTTTTGCCCGAATAAAAAGTGGCTTAAGATGGTTCTTCATAGCAGGTTCTGGACGTTCGAAGAACGCATTTTGCTCCTCAACAGCCCCATTGTCCATCACATAGTAGCACACAGGCCTATGTTTCATCAAATCTGTGGTATATTCTTCCTCATATTCATCAATTTCAGTTTCCTGCCCAAATTCACAGGGAAGCACAGATACCACGTTACAGTTTAGGTTGAATGAAGACTCCCCCTCCGATTCGAAGTTATCTGTTATCATATCTTCGTCCTCTTCTGGGCCTGGAGTGTATTCCTTTGGTTCATCCCGTTGTACTTCAGAGAAAAGCCTCCTATTAACTGGAGGTTTGTCTTCAGTTTGATTTTTTGGTTTGTTGGTGCTAGATTCACCTTGGTTCTTTGTTGAAGTGACCCCTTTGTTTGCCATAGCTTCCCTTTCAGCCTTTCGAATCCTTTGTTGCCTGCGCCACTGGGATCTTGACATGGGGTTCCTTCCTTTGTAATTTTCTAATCTTACCTCCTCGCTTTTTGCTGTGTTGAATTGCCTTCTGTATGTCACAGCATGGCGTGCATTTCGTTCGGTGTTTCTCCATCTATCTTTGCCTTTGTCATTTCTGACTTGTAACCATCTGTCGGTTGGCACTTCAGCAGGGAGTTTGAAAGTCACTCTTCGAGCAGCCTTGGGGTGAGGGCTATCAGGCCTTCGTTGTTTGTGTCTGCTATCGAAACGTGGGCCCATCTGGACAGTTTCTTGATGGTTCCAACAAGGGGCGAAGGGAATCGTTTCGAAGGCTCTGGCCATGCTTTGGTCATACACAGCAGAACACCTTGGGCAAATCAAGCACTTGGTTGCCCCTTTGTAGCAACGAAACACAAATTCCAGCAAACTTTCTCCAGCCTTGGGATAACACCTGAAAAGCTGGTTATCCTGGCGCCAATTGTTGCCAGTTCGAGTCCTCTGTACCCTTTCGAAATTCACAGCGATTCGCTGATTGCAAAGGATGCTGCACCTAGGGCATAATATCATGCCTGAATCTCCTTTGTGGCATGTCATGAGGTATTCCTTGAGACTAGCATCTCCAGTGTGATTATTCTCCATTCTATACTTCTCTTTTTCTAAGTATTTTTATACCTCCTCCATCTCAGAACGAGGCCTCTCCATATCCACCATATTTATCTCAACATCTCCCCCCTTAGCTTCATCATCGCCCCATCCCGTGGGCTTTATATCCTCAATCTGAACCTTCGAACTCTCTGGGGCAGAATATTTGACCAAATAGTCAAATTTTCCACTGGGTTCCCCTAGAGTGTCCCATATTTCCTTCTGAGGGGAAGTTGGCTTCGTGATTTGGACTTTCTCCAATTCCAGCCTCAAGCCTTCAGTGACCTGTGTTAGTTCTTGGTTTTGATTTCCCTGGCCTTCAGTAGCCTGGATTTCTTTTGCAACAGCTACAGGTGCTGCTTCAATCGAAGTCTCTGGCGTCTTCTGGATGTCTTCAGTGACCTCCTTATCGACTTCGACCATCACCCAGTTTTAAGTTTCAGTACCTTTCTCTCCTGTTAAGGCATCGCTTTGGTCAGTTTCCACCATGTTGATCTCTCCAATGCATGCAGGCTCGGAGTAGTTGGTGTCTGCGACGTCCAAGGGATCTTCGTCCACTTTCATCTTTGCCTTATCAGCGAACTTTAGTCTGCCATCTTTGATTGCATTTTGAATTAGGTCCCTGAAAAGAAAACATTGTGAGGTTTTGTGGCCTAGGAAACTATGATATTTGCAAAACCCTCTCTTCTTTCTCTGATCTAAAGGAAGTATTTTGACATTTGATGGCACAATGAGTTGGCCATCTTTGACAAGTAAGTCAAAAATCTCGTCACATTTAGTGACATCGAAGGTATAAACCTTCTTTGGGAATTTGTCACTTTTCTCATTTTCAACAATCTCTTTCCCTTTTGTGGGAACCAATAATTTGCAGGAATAAGGTGGAGCCTGTTTTAATTCAGCGAGGTTGATTTCGACCTCTTCGAATTCGAATTCAGGATATTCTTCTGCTTCCTCAGTTCCAACATAAGAGATCCTTTCTTTCTTGCTTTTCTTAAAGACTCTGGCTTTTTCGGCCTTTAGCCTTTCGACCTGTCGAACCCTATCGGCTAACTGAGCCATATCCCTCAAATATTGAGTGTCTAGTTTCTTTCGAATAGAGTAATCCAAGCCACCAGCGGCCATTTCGACTAACTCATGTTCAGGCACTACTGTGTAACATCTGGATTTCAAAAGCCTAAATCTATTCAGATAATTATCTATGGGTTCGGTGAACTTTCTCTTGACACTGGCTAATTCCTTCAAGCTTATTTTCGACTGTCCCATGTAAAATTGTTCATGGAATAATCTCTCCAAGAGAGCCCAAGTGTCAATGGACCCAGGAGGCAAAGTGGTAAACCATGTGAAGGCGTTTTTAGTCAAGGAACTTGGGAAGTATTTGATCCTGAGATCTTCATTATTGGCTATATCTCCCGCTTCGGTTAGATATCTCGTTATGTGTTCGACTGTTGACTCATTGGTATCCCCAGCGAACTTTGTAAATTTAGGGACTTTATATCCCCTTGGTAAATCAGTATACATTATGCAATCTAATATAGGAGAAGCATAATTTGGCCTTCTCATTCCTGTGTTGAGGCCATTCTGGGCCATGACTCTCTCTATCATGGTGGTTAGATTGTTTTCTGCCAAGATGTTATCGTTTCGAATTCTATGAACGACAGCATCGGCATCTTGATTTCGACCAACCAGGACAACTCCCCTAGGTTGTTCTTCTCGAAACTCTGGGGCTTCTAGCCTTTCGACCCTTACCCCTGGTTCCATAATTTCTCCTTGTGGGCCTGGGATTATTGGGGCTTCTAACCTTGGTGCCCTGGCCCCTAAGTTAACTTCTTCTCTAGGTGGTCTATAAATTGGGTCGTTAGCAATTTGTTCTATAACAGGCATGTTTGCTCGAAATCCCGCCTGATTCTGCCTACGCCTTTCTGGGGGAGCAAAGAAATCTGCTATTCGACTCATGTTGTCAGCGTTTTCCCTGTTTGTCACAATCACATTTTGTACTATTGGGGCAAATATTTCCTGCATAGTTTGTGCTAACACCCCTATCATATTATGGTTACTGTCATCCATCAATTGCCTAAAAGCCAACTGGTTTTCTGTGGTTAAAATAGGCATTATGCTATAACCCACTGACCCTTGGTTATTTGTCATAAACTGATTCGCCGCAGACCCAGACCCTAATTGTGGTGATGAATTCGATGTGGAATTGTGTAAACCTGCCATAAAGGAAGTTGGCATTCCATAAGAGGAATTTCTGGTTCTATTACCATCGAAACCGGGTGGTCTAGTTAGTGGAGTGGCGAAATGGGATTGTGTCCCTGATGGTGGAACGAATCCCCCAGGGTAACCAATGGTTCCAGTATTTCCTAAGATCGAACTATTAGTTGATATGCCACTTACTCCATTGGTGGCTATATTACTGGTTGAAGATGCAACAGACTGTGCATTCGAAGGGATCACATTAGATGTTCCCATCGAAGTGGACACATTAGTGTCTGTTGTATGTGGGGCATTTTGTTCCCCTTATTGATTGTCAGAATTAGATATTTTGGCCAAACGTTTTCTTCTGGATAAGGGTTGGTTGCTGTTGGTTATTTTACCACTTCTTAGGTTCATAAAACAGCAAACTTCTTAAGTTCCAACGTTTTTATAATGGTTATGTCTTCAACAATCTTTATTTCTAATGTCCAATTATTGGTCCCACCGGGTGTGCCAATTTGTTTCCAGTGATTTCTGGTAAACAACCGCTAGTCTTCCAAACTATCGAATAAACTTACTGACTATTATTCAATTTCTCTGGTAACTTACAGGATCGACTAGATTGATCCTAGGATTCCTTGGTCATTAGGGTAACTCTCATGATCGAATAGATATTCATGGTTGGTATTTGAGTGTTGTATAGGTGTTTGGCTTATTTCGATTTCTCTCTTAAAGATCTAAAGGTGTAATCAAAATATGCGTGTGCGAAACTAAATTGCATGAATGAATGTTAATTGTAAAGACATGTAAAATTGCATAAAAGGCAAGTAAATGGCTTCGAATTATAAAAACAGTTAATGTAAAAGATGCTCTGGAACGTAAAAGATTCGAAATATGAAGAAAGCGTTTAATGCAAGAAATCTGTAAATGACTTTAAGTAAAAATAGACTTTCGAAAGACAAAACTTGAAGATAAAGGCATGAAAAGTATGACAGTTTTCTGAAATGTAAAGTGCTTGAAATGTAAAGAAAGCATTGAAATGTAAAGCTTTAATGAAGAGATTTCGAAATAAAAAGACTTTGAATGATAAAACTTGTAAATGTTATTTGGCAGAAAGATAAAGGAAAGTGCTGGAAATGATAAAAGGTTTTCATTAAATCATAAATATGTGGTGCTATCATACGTACATTGCTCTTGCATTCGTTTCCCTAGCCATGTGGTAATTTGAATGTTACTGAGTATTTAGTACAATAGCTATGACACATGAAATCCTAATACTAAGACTTCTATTTATACTAATTCGACCATAACGGTATTGCTATAGGATTATGCCACGTTCAGAACATGCAGAACAATGCCTCTCTCTTCTTTCCACGTGTCTCCAAACGCTCCAGCACATAAATTTCAAACTTCGAATGTCCCGCTTCCATTTGAATTTCAAATGCTTTGGTACTTCTCTGTTTCGAACGCATTTCTCAGACACAGCCTTGTTGTTATTTCGAGACTTCTTTAGATATGTTCCCATAATTGCCACTCAAAGCTTCAAGCTTTGATATGCTTATTCGAAACACTGCTTCTGCTACTTCAAAACATGACGCTTTGTTTCATTTCGATCGAAACGTTCAATTCGCTTGGCTTCTATTAATATTATCAAAATCTTCAGCCAACAATAGGAACTTGTGGGTTCATTTCTTTCAAGATAGTCTGTCAGGGACTCAGCTTGAATGGTTCTATCAATTGGAAGGAGCTAATGTCCGTAACTGGGAAGACCTTGTTGCTGCTTTTTACAAGCAATACCAGTATAACACCGACATTGCTCCCACGCGTACTCAACTTCAGGGTATGTCTATGGGTACAGGAGAAGGCTTTAAGGACTATGCTCAAAAGTGGAGAGATCTTGCTGGAAGAGTCCAACCCCCTCTGTTTGATAAGGAGTTGGTGGATATGTTTCTTGGGACTTTGTCTGGTCCATTCTTTAATCATTTAATCAGAAGTTCGTCATCTAGATTTACTAAATTGATTTTGACTGGGGAGAGAGTGGAAGCTGGTATCAAAAGTGGCAAGATACAGAAAGGTGCTTCATCAAGTACAGAAAAGAAGCCTTTCAGAAAAGAAGCTAGTGCAGTTTATAGCTCAAGGAGCCAAAATCGACCTGAACGACGTCAAGCGGTTAATGCGGTAGTAATATCAAGACCCATTGTTTCCCCGCAACGCAACAATCAACAAAGAGTAGAGAGACCGCAAAGACAGTATACTCGGCTCAGTATGACCCTATCTCAAATCTTACCGTAATTGTTGAAGACTAACCTGATAACTCTAAGGGAAGCTCCAAAGAATCCCAGTATTACATCACCGCTGTATAATCCAAACGCCCGCTACGCCTATCACTCTGATAGCCCAGGGCATGATACAAACAACTGTTGGGCCTTGAGGAATAAGGTGCAAGATTTGATTGAAGCTAAAGAAATTGAGTTTGATGCGCCGGAAAAGCCTAACATTATGACTGCTCCTATGCCCAAGCATGGGGTAAATGTTGTGGACGATGATTAATTTGTGACCTTTGTGGAAGACGTTTCTACTTCGTTGATGACAGTAAAGAAAAACCTATTGTTGGCCGGTTTATTTCCGGGTTGTGGCGAAGGTTGCCCCTATGTTCAAACCTGCCTGCTGGTTGCCATTTATTGAAGTCAGGTGTTCAACACCTGATGGATAACAAAGGAATCTTGTTCGAGAAAAATTTGATTCCGTTGATTCTTGTTGAAGATGTTTCCATAATAACCATTTCCTCCAATCCTTCCAAGGCTTCCTCGAGAAAGCCTGTTAGGATTACACTCGTTACAAGAGTTGCTCCATTAATCATTACTATCCCTGGTCCTATCCCGTACACTTCGGATAAGGCTGTCCCGTGGCACTATGGGGCCGATGTGTATTATCATGGGATCAAACAAGACTTGAAGGTTGAAGAAGCTGATACCGAGGTCAGCAATATTGTCGGATCAAGCAAGGTCACCCGAAGCGGAAGACTCTTCTCTCCTGAGATCTCCCCTCCGACTATTCGAAAGCCTGTTGCAATTCCATCTGCCAGTACATCTGCTACTGTCCCAGTTCATATTCCAATTATCACCCCTGCTTCCGAGTCATCTGACGCTCGGGGAAAAGAGATCACAGGTGAACCTTCCCAGATGGAAGCACCTAAGAAGATTGTTGTAGAAACCTCTTGACAGGAGATAGAGGAAATAGTGAAGATTATCAAGAAAAGCGACTACAACGTAGTCAAACAGCTGGGGCAGACCCCGTCGAAGATCTCCATGCTATATTTATTATTGTGCTCAGAAGCCCATGCAAAGGCTTTAATTACTTTCCTTAAAACTGCGCATGTGCCGCAGGAAACATCTACTGATCAATTCAAAGACTGTGTGGCTAGTTTGACCGCTGACAACGGGTTGGGTTTCTCCGATGCAGATCTGACTGCCAAAGGAAGGAATCACAATGACGCTCTTCATGTTTCGATCGAGTGCAGGGGCACTACTCTGGCCCGCGTACTGGTGGATACTGGGTCCTCATTAAATGTTTTACCTAAGAAAGATTTAGACCGGTTGGACTGTGAAGGGTTGGTTCTGAAGCCGAGTAATATTGTGGTTAGGGCCTTTGACGGGTCCAAAAGGATGATGCACGGGGAGGTGGATGTCCCTGTTAAAGTTGGTTCTCATACTTTCGCATCTACATTCTATGTGATGGACATCCAACCATCTTATTCTTGCTTGCTAGGTCGCCCGTGGATTCATAAAGCTGGGGCAGTGACTTCCACGCTCCATCAGATTTTGGAATATCCAGTGAAGGGGAAGATTGTTACAGTACGAGGAGATGAGGAGTACATGGTGAGCCACCTTAACTCTTTTCGGTATGTGGAGATGGATGGGGAGTTCATTGAAACCCCATGTCAGAACTTTGAAGAAGTCCCCCAGACTCTGGCGTCGATTGAAACTGTTGTTAAAGAACTTCCAATGAAGATGGCTTCCCTCAGGGATGCCCGGGTTGTTATTGAAAAAGGTGGGTGTGCAAATTAGGGTCAACTCCCTGACTTCGCACACAAGATTGACACGTTTGGTTTGGGTTTTTACTGCAGAAGCTCAAAGGGCTGTTCGGTGCGTGTGGATTGGAAGACCTCCCTTGCGTATCAGTAATCCGGAAGTGAATACAATCGAAGACGATAGAGAAGAGTCAGAGTTCGACAGTTGGATTTACCCGACTATCGATGGTGGATTGAGCAATTGGACGGTAAAGGACTTCGTGCCCATTTCTTTTATTACATAATAATAGACTTTTGTTTTTGAGATTTATAACAGACAATTTGAAACTTTACGGCCCGGTGCCTCGCCCGAGACACCGTGGCTTTGTTTGTGAGGGCTTATTATGTTTGTCATTTCCATATATCATCAATAAAGCATTGGACGTTTTCTTGCATTATAAATTTTGCGCTCCTTGTTTTCCTTTTTATTTTTCACTTTATAAAAAAAAAACAGCTATTGTCTTACACACACTCACATATCATAATGCAAATCCACATCCACTCTGGATCCCACTGATAACGACTATACTACTGCTAGTTATGACTCCGAAAGTCCGATCAACCGAGTCGAGGACGAAGGTAAGGATGATTGCGAAGTGCCTGGGGAACTTGCTAGATTGTTACTACAGGAAGAGAGGGTCATACAGCCCCATGAAGAGCCAGTGGAATCAGTTAATTTGGGTAAAAAGGAAGACAAGAAGGAGGTTAAGGTTGGTGCAAATATGGAGTCTAGCGTTAAGCAACGGTTGATACAGATGTTGCATGACTATGTTGAGATCTTCGCTTGGTCTTATGAAGATATGCCTGGTTTGGATACTGATATTGTGGTACACCGCTTGCCAACTAAAGAAGAATGTCCTCCAGTGAAATAGAAAGTTTGCCACATGCGCCCAGAGATGTCTGAGAAAATCAAAGCTACAGTGACCAAAAACGTCGTGGCGCGGTTTATTCAGCACAATTTGATATGTCGATATGGTGTACTCGAGAGGATCATTACAGACAACGGTACAAATCTCAACAATACGATGATCACTGAGCTCTGCAAGCAGTTCAAGATACAGCATCACAACTCTTCTCCTTACCGGCCGAAGATGAATGGGGTTGTTGAAGCGGCTAATAAGAATATCAAGAAGATTGTGCAGAAGATGACGCTGACATACAAAGATTGGCACGAGATGTTACCATTCGCTCTTCATGGATACCGAACCTCAGCGAGGACTTCAACAGGGGCAACACCCTACTCTTTGGTATATGGAATGGAAGCAGTCTTACCTATTGAGGTCCAGATACCCTCTCTTCGGATTATGGAGGATGCAGGTTTGAACGAGGATGACTGGATCCAGACCTGACTTGATCAGCTGAATTTAATCGACGAAAAGAGACTTACTGCTATTTGTCATGGTCAGACGTATCAAAAGCGAATGATCAAGGCATTTAACAAGAAAGTCAGACAACAAGAGTATTAAGTTGGGGATTTGGTGATCAAACGCATCATACTGCCACAAGGTGATCCCATGGGCAAATGGACCCCTACGTACGAAGGGCCATTTGTGGTTAAGAACATTTTCTCAAGAGGAGCTATGATTCTAACCACCATGGATGGTGACGACCTTCCTCACCCCGTCAATGCAGACATAGTGAAAAAATATTACACCTAATCAGAGACCCGCTAGGTTGACTGGCCTAGGCAAAAATAAGGGCTTCCCGGCGAACCAAAAGGGTTCGGGCAAAAGTAAGGGATGAAAATGGAAAAAACTGTACACCCGGCAAGTCGAAAACCTGAAAAGGCGGCTTGGGCAAAAAAGGGTATCCCGGTGGACTAAAAACCCGAAAGGGCGGTCCAGGCATAAATTAGGGATTAAAGTGTAACACTATGTCTCATTGGATCACCTTGCAACCAGACTTCGGTATCAACTATTAAGCTCGGACGGCGCTGATCAATCTGATCCACCTTCAACCAAGTAGCAAAGTGATGAGATGCTAGAAAGACATAAAGGAAATAGCAGAGTTGGAACCCAGTGGGATTGTTCACATAGTTATTTTTCTTTCTTTTACACAAACTGTATAAATTCTATTGTTCGGTGGCGTTCTCTTATTAGGATGTCAGCCTCTTGTACAAAAACGCCTATTTTTAGGCCAACTTCAAAATCAATACAATTCATTTTCACAAAGAGATTTCAAATCGTTTTTCTTTTTCTGTTTTGTTTTACAAGAACGTCCAATGGTTCATTTTTTATATATGCATTTAACAATAGTTGTTGCTCATAAATATTTACATGCGAAACAAAAGATGATTACTCGTAATATTAAAAACAGGGGCAAATAAGAAATGTCCAAACCGTACAGTTGCTCCATCCACCAGGTATAGGGATAGACCTAGTTGGAGAAAACGATTGAAGGCACATTCACTCCCCGCAGAGTAAGAAAAAGACAGTGATATTAGCAGTCCCGAACAGTACACCACTCTCTCCAGTTGAGGCTCGCAACCGCGAATGAGTCGGCAAGATTCTCCCCAGGAAGATTTTATCTATTGCCCGTACTAAGAGATTATCCCCAGCGGAGTTCATTTCTTTCACAAACAGAAACTCAATCCCCAACAGGGTTCATTATCGCCAACAACGGTAATTCATCCCCAGCCGAGGTTATTTCTCCAGGTCAAGATCCTCTAGCAGAGCATCTCTTCCCCACAGAATCATTTTCTCGTCAGTTTATTCTCTAGTAGGAGTATTCTCACAATCATCTTCATTCACTATCCCCAGCGGAAACGAAGAATTCAACTTCTTGCACTCTCCAGCAGCAATCCGGGATTTATTTTCCTCAGCTAGAGAATATCATTAAAAAAAACATTGCACGTCCATACATCATGACATGCGTATACGCATCATACAGCACAATCTCATTTATTTTGAGAACATCTTTGCCTGATACATATCATGCATTACATACAGCTAACCTTTACCTTTCAGGAAAGATACAATCAAATTCTCACAAAGTTCAAGCTATAAAGCCCAGATACGACCGGATAATATCTTGATTACTCCATCATATTGTGAAGCCCGGAGAATGACCGGATAAAAGTATCAGAACACCGCGAAGCCTGGATTCGACCAGATAGTGGTTTATCTTTAAGCTATGAAGCCCAGAGAACGACCGGATAATAGCCTAATCCCCAGCAAACCGTGAATCCAGGATTACAACCGGATAACAGCTTAGTCAGTTACTGTGAAGCCTGGATTACGACCAGATAGCAGACTGAGACACCATGAAGCCTGGATTCGACCAGATAATAGTATATCATAAACATAAGCTGTGAAGCCCAGATTACGATCGGATAATAACTCAGCAAGTTATTGTGAAGCCTGGATTACGACCAGATAGCAATACAAGTTACTGTGAAGCCTGGATTACGACTAGATAGCAGCCAAAGACATCGTGAAGCCTGGATTACGACCAGCTAGTGGTATATCTTTAATACAAGTTATGAAGCCCGGATTACGACCGGATAGTATCTTGATTTTCTCCGAACACCATGAAGCTTGGATTCGACCAGATAATGGTATGAGACATCGTGAAGCCTGGATTACGACCAGATAGCGGTAAAAACACTGTGAAGCCTGGATTACGACCAGATAACAGTGAGGGACACTGTGAAGCTTGGATTACAACCAAATAGCAGTTTACCCGGCCAATTACTATGAAGCCCGGATTACGACTGGATATTAGTAGGCCCAAAGCCAAAGGGAAGCTCGGATTACGACCGGATAACCATTTGATCTCTTCTGAAGCCTGGATTATGACCAGATAAGAAGTAAGGTATTGTGAAGCCTGGATTACGACAAGATAGCAGTACAGAGCACCATGAAGCCTGGATTCGACCAAATAATGGTATAAAGCATCGTGAAGCCTGGATTACGACTAGATAATGATAAAAGGACTGAAGCCTGGATTACGACCAGATAAGAATTGAGAAATTGCGAAGCCTGGATTACGACCGGATAGCAAATTTAATCTCATCTCCCCAGTAAGTCACTATGAATCCTGGATTACGACTAGATAGTAGTTTCTTTTTCACCTCTTCGACCAAGAGACGATTTCCCAGTAGAATAACGGACGACCGAAGCTCCTAAAATTCTATTTCTCTCAAGACAGAGATCAACACTCCCCAGCGGAATCTTCCTCAACAACAGGTATTCAAGCTCTCGCTAAGGAATCTCTTATGAGATCGACACTCCTTTGGATGGCATCTTTAAGCCCATCTTCCGTCATTTATTTCCAAATGGCATCTGTGAGCCCATTCCCGACATCACAAGATGGATACCACTTCATGCGAGTGCAAATTTCTGGGTACTCTAGTGTTCAATAATCTTCCACCTTCAGATCACGAAATGCACGCAAGCCAATCTACATCCTCAGGTCTAAGAAGATTGAACAGGGGCAGTTGTTGTACCCCAAAATTTTCCCTCCCATATTTCTCAAAATATTTCAAGAAAGATTCTCAAGTTGCTCAAGGAAGTCCAAGGGTTGACCAGACAAGCTCTCCCCTAAGGCAGTCTACCTCAAATTAGGGTTTCATGTTGCATCAAGATACTTGAGTCCAAGGGACCCCAAATACTCACCAATGTACTAATATGCTCTCAAGATCATCCATGTTAAGTTTCAAGCCTTGCAGAGAAAGTTTTCTCAGTCAAAAGCTCAAAGGCCTGAAAATTGACTATGCTAGGGCAAAGGTCAACTGTGGCCCACATACAGTCAAACTTCAAGATTTTTGGTCAACATCCTCATTTTGAAGTATCATTCATCATTTGATCAATGGTCGATCATGATTCATCAAGGATTGCTCATAATTCATCAAGAACCAAAAGTTGCTAAATTAGAGTTTTGCAGGAAAAGTCAACTCAACTTTGACCAAGCATAACTTTCTCATATTTTATGAGAAATGACCCATCCAAAGCTCATTTTGAAGAGGATGCAATGCTCTATAATCCATATTCATCTCCAAATTTCAAAATATGCACTCACAAGAAGTTATGAATTTGGACATTATAGGTCATTTTGAAAAGTCAACAAAAAACACCTTTTTTGTCAAAGCATCATACATGAACATGGAATACCAAATTGAGATGAGAACATAAGGGTTGCTTAGAGGGAATCTCAATATTTCTAAAAAAGTCCAAGAACACCTACAAAGAGTCAAAATTAAGGAAGTTATGCATTGGTGAAGTTGACCTTTTTTGCAAAAATTGTCAAAAGTCAATTATGCCTCAAATTGCAATTTTTGCCAAATGGGTCCAATCTTTTGCACTTGTTTTGAGTTGGTAGCATGGTCCATGAGCCCTAGCCCTTTCCACTTGTCATTATCTTGTTTTTATCATTTATTTTTATTTTTATTTGAATTAAATCAATTTTAATCAAAACAAATCATGGAAAAATCCAAAACATTGAAATCTCAAGATTTTGTACATGTTTCGGGTCATATATCCAGCTAGCAAAAGATTGAATTCGTGCAAAGCCTTGGTGTGCACAAAAATATTGAATTTAGCCTATTTTTGGAAGGGTTTTTAAGTGAATCAAATCAAGATCAAAATCAATAATGGAGGAAGATTGAGATCATGTTTTGAACCCTAATCCAATCCTTGATATATATTGAGAATTTGCAGACCTAAAACAAGGCTGGAGAGAGGCGTGAGAAGTCAGAACAAACTTGAGAAAAACACAAAAAGTGCATACACGATTTCACACTTCCAGGCATCCTCAAGACCTTCTAGCCATCCCAATCGCTTCCTGGGATCACAAGCAAGCGAAATCAATCCAGAACAATGAGTTTCTAGCCCTGTAAGTCGCTGTAAGTCAGCCACAACAATGGCTTTTTCTTGAATTCGAATTGCATAATTGTGGCATCTATAGCATGAAATATTTGCATATTCTTGATCCTTGGAACATTTGCAAACTATTTGTAATATTCAATTGTATTTTTGTGGATTGTATGAGATTTCACCATTATTAGGGTTTGTGGCTTCGATTTGGGATCTTTCCATACAGGTAAAATTGGGCCATGAAAGGGGCACCATCACACTCAGAAGGTCAAGACGAGTTGATTGGTGTCCTTAAATATTATTTATCTTGCTTATGGTTGATTTTGAGAATATGCAGGTTTGTAGTGACGGATGATGTCCGTAGGTAAAAGTCTGTGACTTTTACCAACGGAGAAAGGAAGAAGATGACTAGCGTGGCACCATGGGATTGGTTCATTTGAATTCTGGCGCGTTTGTTCTGTCCATAAACCTATAATTCTGATTTGTTTGTTTGTTTTGTTGTATTGTTAAACTAACACCCAGCACAGTTGGTCAGAAGAAGGAAGTCAGAAGTTCATGATTCTGGGTTCGATCCCAGGCGTGACCCTCTGGCATTCTTCTCCTTTTGTTTTCACCAGATCCAGTGTTTACATCTGTTGGGGATTATCTTCTGATTTCATCAAACAGGACCAGATCAAGCGTCCCCTGGGCATTATCCTCTGGATCCATCAGTCTCAGCCAGATCCAGCGCACCCCATCCTCTGATGGTCACGATCCGCTGGATCCACTAGCCAGGAATAGGCCCAGTACCACCATCCTCTAGACCATCATCTTTTGGACCTTCATCCTCTAGACCTTCATCTTCTGGACCTTCATCCTCTGGATCATCATCCTCTGATCGGAACCGCTGGCAGTGGGCCCTTGGGTTATTTCCTTTACTCTTTTTATTATCCTTTTTCAATACTAAAATAATTTCTTTTTTAACCAATCAAAAATTCATAAAATCAACTTTTCACCAAATTAGGTTTAGATTTTATTTTTTATCAAAAATTAATTTAATCTAATTAGTGTAACTTAATTTTAGGGTAATTTAAATTCTTTTGTAAATAAATCAAAATTAATTAGAACAATTAGGGTTTTTGTTTCTAATTTAAATTCTATTTTCTTTTTCTTTAAAATAATCAAAAACACAAAAATAGGCCATGTAAATTATTTTCTTTGAATTAATTTAATTATTAGATTTGTATTTAATTTAAAAAACCTAATTCTTTTTCTTAAAAAAATAGTTAAAAACAAACAAAAACAATTTTTCTTTTAATTAGGTTAGAAGGGGTCAAAACCCTAGTTCTCTCCCAATCTTAGTTTCCTCGCGCGCGCTTTATCATTTATTTTTACCCTATTAATGTAATTGCTAACAAGTTGTAATAGCTTAATTAGGACTTTTACTTTTCATTTATTGTTTTTTTAAGGGTTTGTTTTTGGCTATGTAAATATCCGAAGCCTTGTAATAGTGTAGTTTATTTTCCGCGTTTTAAATTCCGCAAAATATTAAGTGTTAGATGTATGAATAATTAGGGTTGCATGATAAGAATGTATGTAAACTTTAAAACAGTTAGCAAACCCTAAATGTGCAAAGATAATAAACTTGAAATTGAATCACTCGCACATGCGCACTCCAAGGGTATACTACCACTTCGGTTGCCTTCGGTAAACGGTCATTAAGTATAGGATATTTTAGTGGTCGCTCTCTTGTCTAAAAAAAAGATCAAAGTCCCGTTCGGAATGGTTGCCTCGGAATGGTTGCCTCAGATATTGTTGCCTCGAATAATTGATCTAAGACATTAGGGTTATTACTAAGACATCCTAACATTGCTTTAGTGATCGTACGTCCCTTTTCGAATTGACCCTCAAAACTCCAACGACGATGCTACCTACTCACTAATAGTGGGATAGCATTGTCTAAAGGAAACGAACATGGAACAATTCTCTTTTTCGAGTAGGTAGAATCTTAAGTGCTTGCTCAATCCAAACAAACTTTTCCACACTTACACTCTTTTCAAACAAAGTTTTCAAAAACACTTCGTAACACTCTTGAAGACAGAAGCAAGAGTTAAATCAAAGTCAAAAACTTTTCAAATCATACAAACACAGAAGCAATTTTGAAAATGATGAGCAAGTACCTAAGAGCCCGTGGAAAACCACGGATAGAAAGGGTGCTAATACCTTCCCTTTCTATAATCTACCCCCCGTACTCAGAAAATCTCGAAAAAAGGAATTTTCTGTGCTTTTTTCCTTTCCTTGTTGGATAAAATAAAAGTTGGTGGAGACTCTTGCTTACCACGACATTTTGCAAACACAAACGCAAAACGCAAACCAGCATTCCTAAAACAGTCCCGGTTCTGGCCACCGTATCACACAATCGATTGCATCAGTAGTGCAATCGATTGTAACAAAACAAAAATGCATTTTCTGCCTTGTTTTGGAGATGTTTTGATCCATCCCTCTTTTTCTACTCACTCCTTTTGATTGTTGATTTGGATTGCAATTTTAAATGGATAATTCTCTTTAAATTCAATGAACTTTGGGTGTAGATGAAGTTGCATAAATGTTCATTAATTCAAATATATCAAAGAGTAAATTATTTAATTTATTTTTGGTGCTTTGGATTAACGATATGTTTAGTACTTTAATCCATCAAGATGAGTGATTGAATTTAAAGATGAAAGGAATTTGAGATAGTGACCCAAGTTAGCTTATCATTCCCCTCCCTCTTCATCTTATCCCTTTCTTTTTCATTTGTGCTACATGTTAAGGGATAATGATGTAGGATCAAGCGCTTACCACTGAGCTAAAAGCAATTGCTTATAGCCAAGGTTCTACTCTATTTCCTTATAGCGAATCCAACAAAGGGCCTATCTGGCCCACCTAACACACCTGTGTAGGCGCCCATGGGGGGATGTTAAGCCCTTCGAATCCCTAAGGTTGACGATGGATATTTTAATCCAACAATCTCCCCCCCAGTGTCATCCGGGGGGATTCGAACCCATGACCATGCTCTAATATCACTTATAGGATCAAGCGCTTACCACTGAGCTAAAAGCAATTGCTTGTAGCCAAGGTGCTACTCTATTTCCTTATAGCGAATCCAACAAGGGGCCTACCTGGCCCACCTAACACACATGTGTAGGCACCCATGGGGGGATGTTAAGCTATTTGAATCCCTAAGGTTGACGCTGGATATTTTAATCTAACAAATGATCTCTATATCATTTATCCAAACATGAAGTACATAGATTTCTATTGACAGGCCTCAAAATAGGTGCGACTTATACATAAGTCCACTTACGATTGCTTAACATAGCACTAAATTTTGTCCCAATTCTAGAAAATGATCATTCGTGGCCCAAACCTACATTTGCAAGCCCAAGCATGTTAATTTGAACCTTTTGATCCAATAACCTTGAGATTCATTGTTAGGAGGCTTTGGTTCTACCAATCCTCCAATGGATCTTCATCAATTTTGGTCAATGCGGATTACTTAAACATCATTGATCATTAAATGTTTCTTTGAGGATTCTTAAATGGATGATATACTTGACAAAAAGAAAATGAAACTTGTTATTGAGAGGCTTTGGTTCTACCAATCCTCTAATTAGTTCCAAATGCAAGTTTCAAGATGGTCATCCAACTAACTATTAACTTCTAACAATTGACTTTTCTTCATGCTTTTATTTTATGCTTTTACTTATTGCACCATTTACTTCAGCATTTACATTTCATGCTATTTTAATCTTTGCTCACTTGAGCATTTACTTTTATGCCATTTTTATTTTGCTCACTTGAGCTTTTCTTTTCCTTCTGAAGATACTTAATAATCAACATGAACCATAAAAAACATTAGTGATACTTGGACTACTTGGTTACTATCCTTGGCATTATGGAGTATTGGACTTCTTGGATTTAGGAATAGAAACCTTGGCTTATGTTGGAGACCTTGTGACCTTAATTGATATTTTGTCTGGAGTTCTTGGGGTTCACCCCAAGACATTGGGTTGTTTGTTTGTTTTGCGTTCAGGTTATTGTGAGAATGAGAATTCTATCTTGACTCATAATGTCAAGTGTTGGATTCTTGTTGGTTAGACAGTTCTCTTCCTTAGATTTTACCTTATGCTTTAGGATAGTCCCTTCATCTCCTCCCATCTTCTTTAATTTTCAAAATCTTCTCATCTTTTTCAAAATCTTCTTTGTTTATAAACTCGAACCACTTTTATAATAAACCTCGACTTTGTCGAGTGACTTTTCTTTTAACACTTCTTTTCTTTAAACAAACTTCAATTCAGTTAATCATACTTCAACATCTTTCAAAATTAACAAAAACACTTCAACTCATTCAAACTCTTTTGTACACTCGAGCACCTTTACCATTCAAACTTTTTTCAAGATGAGACCTGATTCATTGATAGTCTAGAAACATTCTCCTATCCCCATGGTTATAAAGGTGTCGACTTTTCCACTTGAGTACTAGAGACATTCTCAAACCCTCACTCTTGCTGATGCAGGGTCCATCTTTCCCACATCTTGTGGGCGTCGAGATTTCTCTCCTAACAATGACGACTTGTCTCCTTGTTTAAAGTCAATCAACAGAAAAGTATTTTCTAGCCGAACTACGATGCTTCTACTTTACCATAGATGCTTAGGGTGCTAACAACTTCCCTTTGCATAACCGACCCTCGTACCTCGTTCTCTGATTTTTTACTTCACTATGGGTTTTGTTCGCTTTTTTCCTATTTCCCTTTGAAAACAATAAATTGCAGTGGCGACTTCATTGTGTTGAGATAAGTCAATTGATGGCTTAAATCATAAATCTTTATGGCTACATTTCTTTTCCTATCATTACTGTCGTGATTTCGTTCTCTCTTAGTTCTGATTTGCGCGTGCGACAAAAAAGTGGCGACTTCACTAGGGAAAGATTGACCTATTACTGGTTCATTCCTAAGTGGGTCAATCCTAGCTTTGTTTGTTTCTTTTATATGAGTGTTTATATATTGTTTTGATTGTTGTATATTACTTCCCATTATCCTATATATATATATATATATATATATATATATATATATATATATATATATATATATATATATATATATATATATATATATATATATATATATATATATATATATATATATATGTGTGTGTGTGTGTTTGTCTAGATTTTCCAGGTTTTCAGGGGCTTGGTGATTTCTTATAAGTCTTCTACTCGGACTTTGGGAAAATTTAAGATAGGACGGGCGGTATAGTCATGTTAACTTTGAGGGAGTAATCCCAAAAAAGGAGACATGAGATCCCCCACTCAGTGGAGGCTCCTTTGACTGTTGTGTCGTTTACTGAGTAATCAAGAAGACGTACTGCTTTCGACCTGGGAGCCTGCTGAAGCTGAGAACTGTAGAATACCTAACCCATCTTGGCCTTTTAGGTGTAGTGCGGAAATTATGATGGAGTAATCCGGAAATAGTTGTCACGCGATACTACGCTCGGGCGAGTTTTTCCTGAGAATATTGCTAATTACCTAGTTAATCGGGATGTTGGTAATATCTGAAGGAAGGATGTAAACTCTAGGAACCTCTTAGAACCTTGTTCGTCAGGTGATAAACGTTAGTCCATACCTTATGGGTTGTACCTTTGACTCCGGGCTCGTGACTCTGAACCATGTGATCTTGTTATTGTGCAGTGCATTGCATAATGTAGCGATAAAAAATGTAGCGGGGTAAATCGGAGATCGAACTATTAATTAATTCGTCTCACAAAAGCAAGAGTCGCCACCGCGCTTTATTATTTCCAAGGCAAAATGGAAAAGAGCGAAATAAAACCCTAAAATATGCAATGTAAAATAATACTTTTAAAGTAATGAAAATACAAGGCGTTTTTGAAAATAGGTCTAAGGTTCGGGGGTTGGTTATACAATGGGAAGGTATTAGCACCCAATGTATCTATAGTATTCTATAGGAACCTTTTGAAATATCTGTTTATTAAAATTGTTTGTTTGATTAAAAATAAATTGTTTTGGCCAAAAATGGGTATGGACGAGTTTTTGAAGATACGACGACCTAATGTCGAAGCTTTGACTTAAAAGGTGTGAGTTTTGAAAAAGTGAATATTTGGGAAAATTATCTTAGGTTTTTTAATGAAATAATAAAAGGGATGAATGAGGGTATTCGCACGATGTTTTTTTTTTTTTGACGACATGAAGTCGACAAAAATTAAACAATTCCCTTGGATTTTGCAAGCAACATGAAAATTAAAACTAAAAGTATAAATACTCCAAGATTTTAAAAGAAAACCAAAAGAGAAGCCATGGAATCGAAATTATCACAAACTCAACCAACATGTATCATGGGAGGAACATCATAAGGGGGAATGAATTCAAAAGAGATAACTTACAAACTTATCAATAAAAGACTAGTTAAAAAACTAACAAAATTAACTAACATACTGACCAAACGAAATATCAAGATTTAAATAAATTATAAAAACTAAACTAATTAATTGGGTTATAAACTGAAAACGAAATAAAGGTCCAGCATGGGACAGAAATCGAAATCGAACAATGCTCCTTTCAAACTCTCTCTTTTCTCTCTTCGAACTCCCTCTTTCGAACTCTTCGAACTCCCTCTTTCGAACTCCCTCTTTTCTCTCTTCGAACTCTCTCTTTCGAACTCTCTCTTTTCTTTCTTCGAACTCCCTCTTTCGAACTATGCTTTTCTCTCTTCAAACTCCCTCTTTTCTCTCTTCCGAACTCTCTCTTTTCTCTCTTTCGAACTCTTCTAAAACGAAACCGAACAACACCAACGACGAATCCTGCTCCATCAATTCAAACTCTTCTCACTCTCTAAATCGAAATCGAACAACTCTGCTCCCTAAATCAAAAAAACGAACAACAACACCGCTTCTGGATTCGAATTCTTCCTAAGTAAAAAACGAACAACAATACTGCTACAGGTTCAAACTCTTCCTAACTCAAAAATGAACAACACCCCTGCTACTGGTTTCGAACCCTTCCCCCCCTAAATCAAAAACGAACAACAACACTGCTACTGGTTTCGAATTCTCTCCTAAATCAGAACGAACAACACCATTGTTTCTAGTTTTTCATGCAGTTAAACATCAAATCAACAAGGTGACAAACATTCATGGCAAGAGAAACAACAATAACAATCTCAAGGGGTTCTGATTTATTGAAACATCAACAACAAAAAATGCAGCAACAACAACTAGTTCACAGCATATATCATTATAACAAGCATGGCAACAGATTTTGAGAAAAAAAAGTAGTAAGGAAACTTACAAGATCAGAGCAAGTCTGATGGTTTCGATTGATGAAATAATAGAGAAATCCAGAGATGAGGTAATATGCTTTTTTTTTAATTCCTCCTGCTCTTCTGGAAATTGTTTGTGCTTATTGATGATGTATGGAACGGAAACTAAGCAAAGAGTGGAAAACAAGGTATGGTGGCTATGGTGTTGTTGAACATAGCGTATGAGCAGTTGTTGAGGTTTGAAGGGAAACTAATGTAAGTGATGGTGGAATGAGGAAGAGATGTTACAGTTTATAGTTTCTTTTTCTTTGTGAATTGTTTATGTTTTTCTCTCTGTTCCACCCTTTATGAACTGAACTTTTTCGATTGCCTACTGCCTGTTTATATAGTGAAACAAGAATGAGGTTTTGGGAGGGAATTTTGGTGAGTTTGAACAAAAGGAATACCCTGTTTTCGGCACTTTTTGATGCATATTTGGTATGTGTCATTTGAGGCAATTCCTGGACTGATGTGCACAGGTTTTTGGACTGGTGTTCAACAGTTTTTTGGTTGTGGAGGCAGCAGAGGTGACCGTTAATGGGCAGCAGTAACAGCAGAATTTGGACTGATGTTGTGCAGCATAAGGACAAACTTATATGGACATATTTATAATAATCATAATATTAATAATAACAGCAATGACAATAATAATAAAATAACTGTTAGTAAAACTAAATTGAAAATGTAAAAGTGAAATAAAAAAGATATTAAAATTTTTGAGTTTTTTTCAAATAAAGTGATGCAAAATATATAAATTATATGTAACTAAGATTTTTTTGATAATTTTAAATTAACATAAAGAACTTGCAAAAATAAAAATAAAAGAATGTGAAATTACTATTTTTTGAGATTTTTTACTAAATTAAATCTAAAAGACTATAATTTTAACTTAAATGATACAAGAACAAAAAAAACTAAATGAAACTTAAGGAAACTATTTTTTTGTATATTTTGAATATTTTGAATAAACATAAATAAAAATGAAGATAGCATGAACTAAATATTTTTTAAGATTTTCTCTTTATGAAAATAAGAATAAAAGAAAGATGATAAAAAATGAAAAAAAAAACATGATTTAATAAAGTCAGACAAAAACCAGTTAAATTTCACTAAATTCACAACAATTTCTAACGTTCTATTTTTTCGTGGATTTTCAAAGCATAATCATCTCTTGACTTGTAAAGAAAAGTTGTAGTTGTTGCAGAGGAGAATCATATGTAAAAGAACCACTAAAAAATTGTCGAAATTGGAAGAAGTTATGAATTTTTTGAAATCTGACTCGAGAATTGGCAAAAAAAGGTTGAATCGCTTGTGAATGCTTGTTATGTAACAATGCAGATGGGAGGTGGTATCTTAGGTCAAAATTTGGGGTATGACAGCTGCCCCTATTTAAGTTTCTTCTATCCGGAGATATGAAGATTAAAATCTTCGTCTTGACGAGATTGAAGGTACTTAAATACATAATACGCAAATTTTGCCCTAAGATTCCGCCATTATGTTTGTGATATGAATGTAGTATTTAAATTCACAGAGAATGATATTGTATGAGACAAGATAATGCTGGAGAAACCAAACACCAACAAAACACAGGAACATAGATTATACACTACTGGGGAAATGAGCCATCGACTTCGAATGATAGACTCTTGACGGCGAATGAAATTTGAGAGAAAACGACCTCTGACCCTAACAAAGAAGGCATCTTGCATAGGCCACAAAACAGATTATTGACCCAAAAATAACAGTGAGTTCCCAACTCAAGGTCAAAGATAGACAAAAGATGTATCAAATTTGCTGATAATGGATTACCGACTTCTGAAGGTAAAGATTCATAACAAACTTCTCTGCGAGATTTCCAGAGAGATACCAATTAATGTTGAAATAATAATATGGTTGTAAATACACAAGCTGCTCAAATAAAGAAGCTGCCACTTGCTGTCTTCCACAAATACTATGACATGCAAGCTGCTCAAATAAAGAAGCTGCCACTTGCTGTCTTCCAAAAATAACCAATAACATACAAGCTGCTCAAATAAAGAAGCCGCCACTTGCTGTAATAATAATACTATGACATACAAGCTGCTCAAATAAAGAAGTTGCCACTTGCTGTCTTCCAAAAACTATGACATACAAGCTGCTCAAATAAAGAAGCTGCCACTTGCTGTCTTCCAAAACTAACAACGTATAAGTTGCTCATGAAGAGACTGCCGCTTGTCGTTTTCCGCAGGAAAAGAACGTACAAGCTACTCATGAAGAGACCGCCACTTGTCGTTTTCCGAAGAAAAATAACGCACAAGTTGCTCATGAAGAGCTGCCACTTGTCGTTTTCCGAAGAAAAATAACGTACAAGTTGCTCATGAAGAGCTGCCACTTGTCGTTTTCCAAAGAAAAAACGTACAAGTTGCTCATGAAGAGCTGCCACTTGTCGTTTTTCAAAAGAAAAATAATGTACAAGTTGCTCATGAAGAGCTGCCACTTGTCGTTTTCCAAAAATAATAACGTACAAGTTGCTCATGAAGAGCTGCCGCTTGTCGTTTTCCGAAAGATAAATCAGAAGAAGATTACGATACCACTGTCAGAGAATAAAATCTTCGTCAAAGGGAACCATGAATAGATCCTTCCCGAGGAGATCAAATACTTAAATGTGCAAAATAAATGCACCATTCGTCTAGGTTGCCTAGCTTGGAGAAAACCACGAGATAGCCTATGCAAGAGGCGACAACTCCCTCCAGGAATAAACCAGAGAGAAAACAGTCAAACAAGACTCCACCCAATGAGAAAATAACTTGATTGGGGATTCATCCTATCCAGAAATGGACAAGGAAGGCTAAATCAACAAATCATCCACGAGGATTAGCTCAGTTGGGGAATTTAGAAAGGAAGCACTTTTTCTGCCTAAGCTAACATTCTACTTGGAAAGAACATGTACATTGTCTTAATAAACATAAACAAGGTATACGACCCAAAATCAACGACAAGTGTGAATATGCATGCGTGATATAAGTGTAAATGAATGAATGAATGTTATGTTGACAAAACAGGCAGACGAAATATCTTGAAGATAATAAGATATCACGAAATAATAGATACTCGGCCAATCTTAAAGAGACGGAAAATAACTAGAATTGGAACCACAAAGCAACGTCAGAGCGTATCACGCTACAAGGTTCAAATCTTCTGGGAGAAAAGTATTCAAATCCAAACTTCTAACACCAATAGACCATTGGCATGAGACAAAGCGTACCACACTTCAGAAATATGATCAAATGAAGATAACCAAAACAACGCTTAACCGGAAAAGCTGGGGAGTCACCAAACTTAGTACCCCTAGAAACAAAAGTTTACACTACCAACACCTCATGACGATTTTGAAAGAAAACATGTTCATCATGCAAGGATAAATTATTGTATTGTTTTGCATTTCATGGCTTGACCATCCTCGGAACAACTGTTAATATTCCTTTCATTATTCACGACACATTTTTTTTAAAATAAGAATACTTTAAATAACTTTGTTTCAAATATTGCCGTAAAAAATTAGAATTTTGCCCACAAAAGGTAAATGCTCAAATTTCATTAATAAGATGGTAGTTCGCTAACAACGCGACTCCAACGGTTTACAAAAGTTTAGGAAATAGTACATGAAAGAAAGGGTTACACAAAAACAATGATCACTATTCTCCCTAACAACTTCGAATTCTGAAATGTGCTCAAACGCCACAGTCGGTCTGACCAAAAGCCTGCCTAAGCCGCTCCTTCGGGTTTTCAACTTAGCAAACTGTCAACTCAAAACTAGGCGAAATACTTCTTGACTGCATCGGAGTTCACAGAGCGCGGGAGCTCTTCACTTTCCATACTTGTTAGAATCATGGCACCTCCAGAGAAAACTTTCTTAACGACATACGGTCCTTCATAATTTGGAGCCCATTTGCCACTAGAATCAGGTTGAAAAGATAATCTTTTTGAGCACAAGGTCACCTTCTCTGAACTCGTGTGGTCGAACCTTCTTATCAAAAGCCTTCTTCATTCTCTGCTGATATAATTGACCGTGGCACAACGCTGTCAATCTCTTCTCTTCAATTAAATTTAACTGATCATATCTACTTTGACACCATTCAGCTTCAGAAAGTTTATCTTCCATCAAAACTCTCATGGACGGAATCTCAACCTCCACGGGGAGTACTGCTTCCATACCATAAACTAGGGAAAAAGGGGTTGCACCTGTTGAAGTTTGAACTGAAGTACGGTATCCATGTAAAGCAAACGGAAGCATTTCATGCCAATCTTTATAAGTTACCACCATCTTCTGGACAATCTTTTTAATGTTCTTGTTAGCAGCTTCAACTGCCCCATTCATCTTCGGCCTGTAAGGAGAAGAATTATGGTGTTCGATCTTGAATTCTTCACAAAGCTCTTTCATCATCTTGTTATTCAAATTCGAACCATTATCAATGATGATCTTGCTCGGGATGCCGTATCGACAAATGATCTGATTCTTGATAAATCTGACTACCACCTGTCTGGTTACATTAGCATAAGATGCTGCTTCCACCCATTTAGTAAAACAATCGATCGCTACCAAGATGAAACGATGACTATTTGAAGCTTTGGGTTCAATCATTCCAATCATATCAATGCCCCCACATAGAGAAAGGCCAAGGTGAAGAGATAACATTGAGGAGGGTCGGTGGCACATGTATCTTGTCCGCATAAATCTGGCATTTATGACATTTCTTCACATATTTGCAGCAATCAGATTCCATTGTCATCCAATAGTAACCAGCTCTCAACATCTTTTTAGCCATTGCATGTCCGTTGGCATGGGTACCAAAGGATCCTTCATGTACTTCTTGCATCAGCATATCTGCTTCATGTCTGTCTACACATCTGAGCAGGACCATGTCGTAATTCCTCTTATATAACACTTCTTCATTGAGGAAGAAACTGCTTGCTAATCTCCTCAACGTCTTCCTATCTTTACTGGATGCCCCAGGCGGGTACTCTTGAGTTTGAAGAACACGTTTAATGTCATAGAACCATGGTTTGTCGTCGGCGACCTCTTCTACTGAGAACACATGAGCAGGTCTATCGAGGCACATAACTCTGATTATAGGCACATCGTTCTAGCCATTCACTTGAAACATTGAAGACAAAGTAGCTAAAGCATCAGCCATTTGGTTTTCATCTCTAGGGATATGATGTAACTCCACTTTGTTGAAGAAGGTTAACAATCTTCTAGCATAATCTCTGTAAGGGATCAAACCAGGATGACGAGTCTCCCATTCTCCTTTGATTTGATTAATTACCAATGCCGAGTCTCCGTAAATATCAAGAATCTTAATCCTTAGATCCACTGCTTCTTCGAGACCCATAATACATGCCTCATATTCAGCCATGTTGTTCGTACAGTCGAACTTCAATCTCGCCGTGAACGGGATATGAGTACCTCGGGGAGTGACGATGATTTCCCCAATTCCATTTCCATAAGAATTCACAACTCCGTCAAAAATCAAACCCCAACGGGATTCGGGATCAGGTCCTTCTTCAGGTAACGGCTCTTCACAATCTTTAGCTTTCAAGTACATAACATCTTCATCTGGGAAGTCAAACTTGATGGATTGATAATCTTCAATTGGTTGGTGAGCTAAATGATCGGCTAAAATACTCCCTTTGATTGCTTTCTGAGTGTGATACTCAATGTCATATTCAAATAACAACATCTGCCAACGGGCTATTCTTCCAGATAAGGCGGGCTTCTCAAAGATATACTTGATCGGATCCATTTTGGAGATCAACCAAGTGGTGTGGTTAATCATATACTGGCGCAGACGGCGAGCAGCCCAAGCTAAAGCACAACAGGTCTTCTCAAGCATTGAGTATCGAGACTCACAGTCTGTGAATTTCTTACTCAGGTAATATATGGCATGTTCCTTTCTTCCAGTCTCATCTTGTTGACCAAGCACACATCCCATGGAATCTTCCAATATGGTCAGGTACATAATCAAAGGTCCTCCTTCCACTGGAGGAATCAAAATGGGAGGTTCAAGTAAATATTCTTTGATGCTATCAAAAGCTCTCTGACAATCTTTTGTCCACACACATCCTTGGTTCTTTCGGAGAAGCTTGAAAATCGGCCCACAGGTAACAGTCATATGAGATATAAATCTAGAAATATAGTTCAATCTCCCAAGGAATCCTCTTACTTGTTTTTCCGTCTTGGGTGCGGGCATTTCCCGAATAGCTTTGACTTTATCAGGATCTACCTCAATACCTTTCTGACTGACAATGAAACCTAGAAGTCTTCCAGAACGAACACCAAAAGTGCACTTGTTGGGATTCAGATGGAGTTTATACTTTCTCAAACGCTGGAATAACTTCAATAAATGTTCCAAATGATCCTCTTCAGTTTGCGATTTAGCAATCATGTCATCTACATACACTTCTATCTCCTTATGCATCATATCATGGAATAAAGCAGTCATGGCCCTTTGGTATGTTGCACCAGCATTCTTCAAACCAAACGGCATAACCCGATAACAAAATGTTCCCCAAGGTGTAATGAAAGTTGTCTTCTCCATATCGTCTGGTGCCATCTTGATTTGATTATAACCGGAGAAACCATCCATGAAAGAAAAGACTTTGAACTTTGCAGTACTGTCGACCAATACGTCAATGTGCGATAAAGGAAAATCATCCTTTGGGCTAGCTCTATTCAGATCTCTATAGTCTACACACATCCGAACTTTGCCATCTTTCTTAGCAACAGGCACTATATTGGCTAACCATTGAGGATATACCGATGTAACAAGGAAACCTGCATTAATTTGCTTTTGAACTTCTTCTTTGATCTTGTCAGCCATATCGGGACGGGTCCTTCTCAACTTCTGCTTAATCGGCGGACATTCAGGTCTCAACGGCAAACGATGCTCCACAATATTGTTATCCAAACCTGGCATATCTTGGTAGGACCAAGCAAACACGTCAACATACTCTCTGAGAAGCTCCAACATTTTCTCTTTGACCTTTGGGATAAGCAATGCTTCGACCTTGACTTCCTTTTTATCTTCTTCATCACCCAAATTGATCATCTCTATGGGCTCTTCAAACGGCTGAATAGTCTTTTCATCGTGCTCAATCAAACGGGAAATTTCATCAGGGACTTCTTCACTATCTTCTTCCTCGGCTCCGAAAACAGGAAATTCAAAGTTGGGAGGGGGCATAGGATCATTGTTTTCAATGGTTAAGTCATGGATTAATCTGCACATATGATTATGCTTTATTTTAGAAATCGATTAATATGAATGTTGTACAAATGAAACAAAAGATTATTATATTTTCCTATTACTACCAATTAATTTTCATTACTATTTCCCAGAAAAAGTGAAAAATAAAACAGTAGTGGACAAAATAACATTTTTATTCATGATTGGCAATACTTGAAACAAAGAGCCCAGACATTTTCTCTTTTTCCTTGGGCAGAGCAAAAGGATTTATTTTCAACAAAGCCCGACACAAATACTCTTCGCCTTGGGCAGAGCGAAAGTTTTTTTCAAAAATAAAACAAAACATTACTCAGAAACGTGCATCACAACAGGAACATCAACAGCAATCCAGTTCTGGCAAACCACTCCATGCGTTACAAAATCCAGTTCTAGAAAACATGTGAAATGGAATGTTGGATGATGCATGATATGCGATGCAAATGATCGTTCATTTTGATATTTTTTCAAGGAACTTCAATAATTTTGCACACATCAATGGTAAAGGAATTTGGAACAACAAAAACTCATTTCATTAATCAAAAGCGGTAAATCACAACTTACAACTTTGAAACAACAAAACAATAAATTACAACTTTGGGACAACAACCCAATAATAAAAGCAGTAAATTACAACTTTGGAACATGAAGCCCATAATAAAGCAGTAAATTACAACTTTGGAACTCTCTAAAACTTCGAGTATTTCTTCTTCCAAACTCCATAATACCTGAGACGTCTGCAAAAAATCGTTCTTAAGTTCCTTGAAAAACAAGTTTTTTCACAAAAAATGTTGATGGATGCATGGATGAATGATAATGCAACAATTACACACAAGTTCACAAACATGGGGTTCAAAGGTTCAATGTTTCGTGCACGGAGTCAAGGGTAAAGCCCACCCCAAGGTATGTACTAACGGTTTAATCACACCTGTAAGACAAGGTTCTAAGAATTCCCGGAGACTACATTCCTCCTTCGGATATTACCAACGTCTTGATTACTCAATAATTAGAAATATTCTCAAGAGAAACTCATCCGAGCGTAGCATCGCGTAACAATTACTTCCGGATTACTCCGTTATAATTTCCGCGCTACACCTAAAAGGCCAAGTTGGGTTAGGGTTCTACGGTTCTCAATTTCTCTGGCTCCCAGGTCGAAAATAATAATGTCTTCCCGATTACTCGATAAACAAATATTACGTTCAAAAGGGCCTTCCATTGAGTGGGGGATTTCATGCCTCCTTCTTCGGGATTACTCCCTCAAAGTTAACATGACTATACCGCCCGTCCTATTCTTAAGTGTAACTTAGTACGGGTATAGGACTTATCCTTTGCAAAAAACCCAAATAACCCCAATATAAACACATAATCAAACAAATCAAATAATAATAAAACAGATAAAACAAACTAGGCTTAACCCACTTAGGGATGGACCAGCAAGAGGTTAATCTTTCCCCAGCAGAGTCGTCAATTCTGTAGCGATAAAAAATGTAGCGGGGTAAATCGGAGATCGAACTATTAATTAATTCGTCTCACAAAAGCAAGAGTCGCCACCGCGCTTTATTATTTCCAAGGGAAAAGGGAAAAGGGCGAAATAAAACCCTAAAATATGCAATGTAAAATAATACTTTTAAAGTAATGAAAATACAAGGCGTTTTTGAAAAGAGGTCTAAGGTTCGGGGGTTGGTTATACAATGGGAAGGTATTAGCACCCAATGTATCTATAGTATTCTATAGGAACCTTTTGAAACATCTGTTTATTAAAATTGTTTGTTTGATTAAAAATAAATTGTTTTGGCCAAAAATGGGTATGGATGAGTTTTTGAAGATACGACGATCTAATGTCGAAGTTTTGACTTAAAAGGTGTGAGTTTTGAAAAAGTGAATATTTGGGGAAATTATCTTAGGTTTTTTAATGAAATAATAAAAGGGATGAATGAGGGTATTCGCACGATGTTTTTTTTTTTTGATGACATGAAGTCGACAAAAATTAAACAATTCCCTTGGATTTTGCAAGCAACATGAAAATTAAAACTAAAAGTATAAATACTCCAAGATTTTAAAAGAAAACCAAAAGAGAAGCCATGGAATCGAAATTATCACAAACTCAACCAACATGTATCATGGGAGGAACATCATAAGGGGGAATGAATTCAAAAGAGATAACTTACAAACTTATCAATAAAAGACTAGTTAAAAAACTAACAAAATTAACTAACATACTGACCAAACGAAATATCAAGATTTAAATAAATTATAAAAACTAAACTAATTAATTGGGTTATAAACTGAAAACGAAATAAAGGTCCAGCATGGGACAGAAATCGAAATCGAACAATGCTCCTTTCGAACTCTCTCTTTTCTCTCTTCGAACTCCCTCTTTCGAACTCTTCGAACTCCCTCTTTCGAACTCCCTCTTTTCTCTCTTCGAACTCTCTCTTTCGAACTCTCTCTTTTCTTTCTTCAAACTCCCTCTTTCGAACTATGCTTTTCTCTCTTCGAACTCCCTCTTTTCTCTCTTCCGAACTCTCTCTTTTCTCTCTTTCGAACTCTTCTAAAACTAAACCGAACAACACCAACGACGAATCCTGCTCCATCAATTCGAACTCTTCTCACTCTCTAAATCGAAATCGAACAACTCTTCTCCCTAAATCAAAAAAACGAACAACAACACCGCTTCTGGATTCGAATTCTTCCTAAGTAAAAAACGAACAACATTACTGCTACAGGTTCGAACTCTTCCTAAGTCAAAAACGAACAACACCCCTGCTACTGGTTTCGAACCCTTCCCCCCCTAAATCGAAAACGAACAACAACATAGCTACTGGTTTCGAATTCTCTCCTAAATCAGAACGAACAACACCACTGTTTCTAGTTTTTCATGCAGTTAAACATCAAATCAACAAGGTGACAAACATTCATGGCAAGAGAAACAACAATAACAATCTCAAGGGGTTCTGATTTATTGAAACATCAACAATAAAAAAATGCAGCAACAACAACTAGTTCACAGCATATATCATTATAACAAGCATGGCAACAGATTTTGAAAAAAAAAAGTAGTAAGGAAACTTACAAGATCAGAGCAAGTCTGATGGTTTCGATTGATGAAATAATAGAGAAATCCAGAGATGAGGTAATATGCTTTTTTTTTAATTCCTCCTGCTCTTCTGGAAATTGTTTGTGCTTATTGATGATGTATGGAACGGAAACTAAGCAAAGAGTGGAAAACAAGGTATGGTGGCTATCGTGTTGTTGAACATAGCGTATGAGCAGTTGAGGTTTGAAGGGAAACTAATGTAAGTGATGGTGGAATGAGGAAGAGATGTTACAGTTTGTAGTTTCTTTTTCTTTGTGAATTGTTTATGTTTTTCTCTCTGTTCCACCCTTTATGAACTGAACTTTTTCGATTGCCTACTGCCTGTTTATATAGTGAAACAAGAATGAGGTTTTGGGAGGGAATTTTGGTGAGTTTGAACAAAAGGAATACCCTGTTTTCAGCACTTTTTGATGCAGATTTGGTATGTGCCATTTGAGGCAATTCCTGGACTGATGTGCACAGGTTTTTGGACTGGTGTTCAACAGTTTTTTGGTTGTGGAGGCAGCAGAGGTGACCGTTAATGGGCAGCAGTAACAGCAGAATTTGGACTGATGTTGTGCAGCATAAGGACAAACTTATATGGACATATTTATAATAATCATAATATTAATAATAACAGCAATGACAATAATAATAAAATAACTGTTAGTAAAACTAAATTGAAAATGTAAAAGTGAAATAAAAAAGATATTAAAATTTTTGAGTTTTTTTCAAATAAAGTGATGCAAAATATATAAATTATATGTAACTAAGATTTTTTTGATAATTTTAAATTAACATAAAGAACTTGCAAAAATAAAAATAAAAGAATGTGAAATTACTATTTTTTGAGATTTTTTACTAAATTAAATCTAAAAGACTATAATTTTAACTTAAATGATACAAGAACAAAAAAAACTAAATGAAACTTAAGGAAACTAATTTTTTGTATATTTTGAATATTTTGAATAAACATAAATAAAAATGAAGATAGCTTGAACTAAATATTTTTTAAGATTTTCTCTTTATGAAAATAAGAATAAAAGAAAGATGATAAAAAATGAAAAAAAAAACATGATTTAATAAAGTCAGACAAAAACCAGTTAAATTTCACTAAATTCACAACAATTTCTAACGTTCTATTTTTTCGTGGATTTTCAAAGCATAATCATCTCTTGACTTGTAAAGAAAAGTTGTAGTTGTTGCAGAGGAGAATCATATGTAAAAGAACCACTAAAAAATTGTCGAAATTGGAAGAAGTTATGAATTTTTTGAAATCTGACTCGAGAATTGGCAAAAAAAGGTTGAATCGCTTGTGAATGCTTGTTATGTAACAATGCAGATGGGAGGTGGTATCTTAGGTCAAAATTTGGGGTATGACAGCTGCCCCTATTTAAGTTTCTTCTATCCGGAGATATGAAGATTAAAATCTTCGTCTTGACGAGATTGAAGGTACTTAAATACATAATACGCAAATTTTGCCCTAAGATTCCGCCATTATGTTTGTGATATGAATGTAGTATTTAAATTCACAGAGAATGATATTGTATGAGACAAGATAATGCTGGAGAAACCAAACACCAACAAAACACAGGAACATAGATTATACACTACTGCGGAAATGAGCCATCGACTTCGAATGATAGACTCTTGACGGCGAATGAAATTTGAGAGAAAACGACCTCTGACCCTAACAAAGAAGGCATCTTGCATAGGCCACAAAACAGATTATTGACCCAAAAATAACAGTGAGTTCCCAACTCAAGGTCAAAGATAGACAAAAGATGTATCAAATTTGTTGATAATGGATTACCGACTTCTGAAGGTAAAGATTCATAACAAACTTCTCTGCGAGATTTCCAGAGAGATACCAATTAATGTTGAAATAATAATATGGTTGTAGATACACAAGCTGCTCAAATAAAGAAGCTGCCACTTGCTGTCTTCCACAAATACTATGACATGCAAGCTGCTCAAATAAAGAAGCTGCCACTTGCTGTCTTCCAAAAATAACCAATAACATACAAGCTGCTCAAATAAAGAAGCCGCCACTTGCTGTAATAATAATACTATGACATACAAGCTGCTCAAATAAAGAAGTTGCCACTTGTTGTCTTCCAAAAACTATGACATACAAGCTGCTCAAATAAAGAAGCTGCCACTTGCTGTCTTCCAAAAATAACAACGTACAAGTTGCTCATGAAGAGACTGCCGCTTGTCGTTTTCCGCAGGAAAAGAACGTACAAGCTACTCATGAAGAGACCGCCACTTGTCGTTTTCCAAAAAATAACGTACAAGCTGCTCATGAAGAGCTGCCACTTGTCATTTTCCGAAGAAAAATAATGCACAAGTTGCTCATGAAGAGCTGCCACTTGTCGTTTTCCGAAGAAAAATAACGTACAAGTTGCTCATGAAGAGCTGCCACTTGTCGTTTTCCAAAGAAAAAACGTACAAGTTGCTCATGAAGAGCTGCCACTTGTTGTTTTTCAAAAGAAAAATAACGTCCAAGTTGCTCATGAAGAGCTGCCACTTGTCGTTTTCCAAAAATAATAACGTACAAGTTGCTCATGAAGAGTTGCCGCTTGTCGTTTTCCGAAAAATAAATCAAAAGAAGATTACGATACCACTGTCAGAGAATAAAATCTTCGTCAAAGGGAACCATGAATAGATCCTTCTCGAGGAGATCAAATACTTAAATGTGCAAAATAAATGCACCATTCGTCTAGGTTGCCTAGCTTGGAGAAAACCACGAGATAGCCTATGCAAGAGGCGACAACTCCCTCCAGGAATAAACCAGAGAGAAAACAGTCAAACAAGACTCCACCCAATGAGAATATAACTTGATTGGGGATTCATCCTATCCAGAAATGGACAAGGAAGGCTTAATCAACAAATCATCCACGAGGATTAGCTCAGTTGGGGAATTTAGAAAGGAAGCACTTTTTCTGCCTAAGCTAACATTCTACTTGGAAAGAACATGTACATTGTCTTAATAAACATAAACAAGGTATACGACCCAAAATCAACGACAAGTGTGAATATGCATGCGTGATATAAGTGTAAATGAATGAATGAATGTTATGTTGACAAAACAGGCAGACGAAATATCTTGAAGATAATAAGATATCACGAAATAATAGATACTCGGCCAATCTTAAAGAGACGGAAAATAACTAGAATTGGAACCACAAAGCGACGTCAGAGCGTATCACGCTACAAGGTTCAAATCTTCTGGGAGAAAAGTATTCAAATCTAAACTTCTGACACCAATAGACCATTGGCATGAGACAAAGCGTACCACACTTCAGAAATATGATCAAATGAAGATAACCAAAACAACGCTTAACCGGAAAAGCTGGGGAGTCACCAAACTTAGTACCCCTAGAAACAAAAGTTTACACTACCAACACCTCGTGACGCTTTTGAAAGTAAACATGTTCATCATGCAAGGATAAATTATTGTATTGTTTTGCATTTCATGGCTTGACCATCCTCGGAACAACTGTTAATATTCCTTTCATTATTCACGACACATTTTTTTAAAATAAGAATACTTTAAATAACTTTGTTTCAAATATTGCCGTAAAAAATTAGAATTTTGCCCACAAAAGGTAAATGCTCAAATTTCATTAATAAGATGGTAGTTCGCTAACAACGCGACTCCAACGGTTTACAAAAGTTTAGGAAATAGTACATGAAAGAAAGGGTTACACAAAAACAATGATCACTATTCTCCCTAACAACTCCGAATTCCAAAATGTGCTCAAACGCCACAGTCGGTCTGACCAAAAGCCTGCCTAAGCCGCTCCTTCGGGTTTTCAACTTAGCAAACTGTCAACTCAAAACTAGGCGAAATATTTCTTGACTGCATCGGAGTTCACGGAGCGCGGGAGCTCTTCACTGTCCATACTTGTGAGAATCATGGCACCTCCAGAGAAAACTTTCTTAACGACATACGGTCCTTCATAATTTGGAGCCCACTTGCCCCTAGAATCAGGTTGAAAAGATAATCTTTTTGAGCACAAGGTCACCTTCTCTGAACTCGTGTGGTCGAACCTTCTTATCAAAAGCCTTCTTCATTCTCTGCTGATATAATTGACCGTGGCACAACGCTGTCAATCTCTTCTCTTCAATTAAATTTAACTGATCATATCTACTTTGACACCATTCAGCTTCAGAAAGTTTAGCTTCCATCAAAACTCTCATGGACGGAATCTCAACCTCCACGGGGAATACTGCTTCTATACCATAAACTAGGGAAAAAGGGGTTGCACCTGTTGAAGTTTGAACTGAAGTACGGTATCCATGTAAAGCAAGCGGAAGCATTTCATGCCAATCTTTATAAGTTACCACCATCTTCTGGACAATCTTTTTAATGTTCTTGTTAGCAGCTTCAACTGCCCCATTCATCTTCGGCCTGTAAGGAGAAGAATTATGGTGTTCGATCTTGAATTCTTCACAAAGCTCTTTCATCATCTTGTTATTCAAATTCGAACCATTATCAGTGATGATCTTGCTCGGGATGCCGTATCGACAAATGATCTGAATCTTGATAAATTTGACTACCACCTGTCTGGTTACATTAGCATAAGATGCTGCTTCCACCCATTTAGTAAAACAATCGATCGCTACCAAGATGAAACGATGACCATTTGAAGCTTTGGGTTCAATCATTCCAATCATATCAATGCCCCACATAGAGAAAGGCCAAGGTGAAGAGATAACATTGAGGAGGGTCGGTGGCACATGTATCTTGTCCGCATAAATCTGGCATTTATGACATTTCTTCACATATTTGCAGCAATCAGATTCCATTGTCATCCAATAGTAACCAGCTCTCAACATCTTTTTAGCCATTGCATGTCCGTTGGCATGGGTACCAAAGGATCCTTCATGTACTTCTTGCATCTGCATATCTGCTTCATGTCTGTCTACACATCTGAGCAGGACCATGTCGTAATTCCTCTTATATAACACTTCTTCATTGAGGAAGAAACTGCTTGCTAATCTCCTCAATGTCTTCCTATCTTTACTGGATGCCCCAGGCGGGTACTCTTGAGTTTGAAGAACACGTTTAATGTCATAGAACCATGGTTTGTCGTCGGTAACCTCTTCTACTGAGAACACATGAGCAGGTCTATCGAGGCGCATAACTCTGATTATAGGCACATCGTTCTAACCATTCACTTGAAACATTGAAGACAAAGTAGCTAAAGCATCAGCCATTTGGTTTTCATCTCTAGGGATATGATGTAACTCCACTTTGTTGAAGAAGGTTAACAATCTTCTAGCATAATCTCTGTAAGGGATCAAACCAAGATGACGAGTCTCCCATTCTCCTTTGATTTGATTAATTACCAATGCCGAGTCTCCGTAAATATCAAGAATCTTAATCCTTAGATCCACTGCTTCTTCGAGACCCATAATACATGCCTCATATTCAGCCATGTTGTTCGTACAGTCGAACTTCAATCTCGCCGTGAACGGGATATGAGTACCTCGGGGAGTGACGATGATTTCCCCAATTCCATTTCCATAAGAATTCACAACTCCGTCAAAAATCAAACCCCAACGGGATTCGGGATCAGGTCCTTCTTCAGGTAACGGCTCTTCACAATCTTTAGCTTTCAAGTACATAACATCTTCATCTGGGAAGTCAAAATTGATGGATTGATAGTCTTCAATTGGTTGGTGAGCTAAATGATCGGTTAAAATACTCCCTTTGATTGCTTTCTGAGTGTGATACTCAATGTCATATTCAGATGACAACATCTGCCAACGGGCTATTCTTCCAGATAAGGCGGGCTTCTCAAAGATATACTTGATCGGATCCATTTTGGAGATCAACCAAGTGGTATGGTTAATCATATACTGGCGCAGACGGCGAGCAGCCCAAGCTAAAGCACAACAGGTCTTCTCAAGCATTGAGTATCGAGACTCACAGTCTGTGAATTTCTTACTCAGGTAATATATGGCATGTTCCTTTCTTCCAGTCTCATCTTGTTGACCAAGCACACATCCCATGGAATCTTCCAATATGGTCAGGTACATAATCAAAGGTCCTCCTTCCACTGGAGGAATCAAAATGGGAGGTTCAAGTAAATATTCTTTGATGCTATCAAAAGCTCTCTGACAATCTTTTGTCCACACACATCCTTGGTTCTTTCGGAGAAGCTTGAAAATCGGCCCACAGGTAACAGTCATATGAGATATAAATCTAGAAATATAGTTCAATCTCCCAAGGAATCCTCTTACTTGTTTTTCCGTCTTGGGTGCGGGCATTTCCCGAATAGCTTTGACTTTATCAGGATCTACCTCAATACCTTTCTGACTGACAATGAAACCTAGAAGTCTTCCAGAACGAACACCAAAAGTGCACTTGTTGGGATTCAGACGGAGTTTATACTTTCTCAAACGCTGGAGTAACTTCAATAAATGTTCCAAATGATCCTCTTCAGTTTGCGATTTGGAAATCATGTCATCTACATACACTTCTATCTCCTTATGCATCATATCATGGAACAAAGCAGTCATGGCCCTTTGGTATGTTGCACTAGCATTCTTCAAACCAAACAGCATAACCCGATAACAAAATGTTCCCCAAGGTGTAATGAAAGCTGTCTTCTCCATATCGTCTGGTGCCATCTTGATTTGATTATAACCGGAGAAACCATCCATGAAAGAAAAGACTTTGAACTTTGCAGTACTGTCGACCAATACGTCAATGTGCGGTAAAGGAAAATCATCCTTTGGGCTAGCTCTATTCAGATCTCTATAGTCTACACACATCCGAACTTTGCCATCTTTCTTAGCAACAGGCACTATATTGGCTAACCATTGAGGATATACCGATGTAACAAGGAAACCTGCATTAATTTGCTTTTGGACTTCTTCTTTGATCTTGTCAGCCATATCGGGACGAGTCCTTCTCAACTTTTGCTTAATCGGCGGACATTCAGGTCTCAACGGCAAACGATGCTCCACAATATTGTTATCCAAACCTGGCATATCTTGGTAGGACCAAGCAAACACGTCAACATACTCTCTGAGAAGCTCCAACATTTTCTCTTTGACCTCTGGGATAAGCAATGCTCCGACCTTGACTTCCTTTTAATCCCATCCCTATCACATACACTGAATTGTATCTTGCATTGGTGCATAAGGGTTTGGTTACAACTAGGCCTTTGATTCCTTGAAATCCTCCTCCTGCCGGGTTCAAATCTGACCTTCACTATGAATTTCATCAGGGAGCTACCGGTCATGACTTAGAGAGCTGCTATGCATTGAAAAACAGAGTGCAAGAATTGGTGAAAGCAAATATTCTCATTTTCAAAGAGGCAGGTCTTAATGTTATCAACAATCCTTTGCCAAAACAAAGTGGCTGAAGACTGAGTCGGGGTTCCCTCAAGTCACTTCCTAAAGCCAGTGTTTCGGACAGGACAACTCATCCTTGTTACTGATTAGTCACTAGGCCATATTTCTTTTTGTTTGCATTTTTCCTTGTTTATGTTTAAAAAAATTGCTTTCAAATTCTGTTTGTACTTTCATGTTAAGTTTAATGAAATGAGCATTGCAATGTTTTGATTCAAATCATTTTCATTTACTGCTTTCAAAGATATTTCTCTTGTTTACTTTCTTTATCAAATTTTTGTTTATGCAAAGATTTGAGGGAGGATGATGAAAACAAAATACCCATAGTTGTTGTTGGTATGCTTTCGAATAAAACTTTTCTGAGGATATACATGCATTGTTTCAACTCCCCAAACATTGGAGAAATAAGGAAGTTAATCCCTCGTTCACCCCTTTGAGCCTAGAAGTTGGAGTTTCTTTCTATACGAAAAAATCTGCAATCTTAACCTGGGGATGGGTAGTTCTCAGTTAATTTGGTTGTGCATTCAATTACAAGAGAAATCGTGCAAGACACCTTTCAATAAAGGTCGCGATAAAGCTTTCCTTCGCATACAACAAGAAGTGTTGGAGATGCTCTCAAACAAAAATGAAAAAGATGGTTCCCCGTAATCATTGAGAAAGGCAGTCATTATCTTTCCAAAATGAAAAAGATTGAAAAAAAATTAAAAGAAAAATCCCGCTAAGTCAAAACCTCTGAAGGAGACTTAGGCAAAAAATCGGGGCATCCCGCTGACTGTAATTCCAAATGAAGCAGTTCAGGCAAAAACTGGGACATCCCGCTGACTGTAATTCCAAATGAAACCGTTCAGGCAAAAATTGGGAATAACAAATTCAATTAGAAGAGGTCTTCAAATCCTCAAAATTCTCCACCAGAGTTGACAAAAGTCCTCAAAATAGAAAAATGATGCAAGAAGAAGTGTCTGTCATTCTCAAGAATCCCTTAGCTTCTGAGCCATCATCATTGCTACCATCAGTGTAATTCTGAAATCTCTTGGGACCTGAATTCCTATTCTGAATTAACTGAACGTAGGTCTGAAGTACATCACGGAGATTGGGTTGGCTACAAATAAACTTTGAGCCTTTATACTTTATTTCTTAAACCGTGGGCCAGACCATGTTACAACCCTCAAAAGACCTAATTGAAGCGAGGTTTCTTTTGAAAGCATACTACAACAAGGTTGCATAAACTAACTTCTAAGATCTTTTGCGAATCATTTGTTTTGGTATCATACCTTTGCTTTCACTTTAAAAGTATAAACCAATGTGTTTTAACCAGTGATGCATTTTCCATACACCAATAATATCATTTCAAAGATGATTTTTATTTCAAAAAATTTGCATTAGAATTACCCTGTTTGAATAAATAATTTTGCTTGCAAATAAGCTTTCCTCGTCAAGGAATTTCAAATAGCTGATAAACTTGGTCAGTGACTCCAATCAAGGGAAAGTATCTTCCAGATCCATTTGCGAATCAGTTCAAGATTTGTTGCTCTGTGTAAGTTTTCTCAGAATTGGTTAGCCAGAAGATCATTTTCAAGACTCATGTTGGGGAATTCCTTTCCGACAGTCATCTCAAGAACTGAATCCATGATCGGTTTATTCCAACAATTATCTCAAGAACTGAAGCCATGATCAGATTATCTTCAACAGTCATTTCAGAACTGAAGCCATGATCAGTTTATTCCAACAAATATTTCAAGAACTGAAGCCATGATCAGTTTATTCCAACAATTATCTCAAGAACTGAAGCCATGATCAATTTATCTCCAATAGCTATTTCAAGAGCTGAAGCCATGATCAGTTTATTCCTATAAATACCTCAAGAACTGAAGCCATGATCTATTTATCTCCAACAGTCATTTCAAGAACGGAAGCCATGATCAGTTTATTCCAACAATTATATCAAGAACTGAAGCCATGATCAGTTTATTTCCAATAGTCATTTCCGAGTTGAAGCCGTGATCAACTCATTTCCAACAACTTTCGACTGAAGCCATGATCAGTTTATCCTCATCAGTCAGTTAATCTGGGACAAATCCCCAAGCAGCTCTCCATGTCTTTCCTCAGAAGATCATCAGTTCAATACAGCTTACAAGTGTGACAAATTTGGGTTCAAGACTTTTTTTTTTCCAAGAAAATTTGGCAGAGTTCTCTGTGTTGAGGAATCAAACTTCCAATCTTACCTCCACAAAAGAGTCAAACTCCATTGTCGTAAATATCGACATTACATGCATAGATCATTCACATATCAAGCATAACAAAATTCATACATAATGCATAACAAGAGTGTTTCATCCTCATTTGTATTTCCCGAGGTCTTGTTGCAGTTGACATGTCACCTTGAGATCAAAGTCCAACTTACTTGGCACCCACCAAAACAGATGCCAGTTCAGCTGTTTTCTCTCTTTCGTCCAATCCTAATCTTGGATGAGCTGTTTTCTCTCTTCTGTCCAATGCTAATCTTGGATGAGTTGTTTCTCTCTTTCAACCAATGCTAATCTTGGGTATCATGTTTCCCCATGTTGTACAAAGCCAATATTGGATACCATGATCTTTTACTGCCATCCAAAGCCAATATTGGATGCCACCATCTTTTGCTGCCATCCAAAGCCAATATTGGATGTTGTATTCTTTTTTGCTATCCAAAGCCAATATTGGATGTCATGATCTTTTGTTTCCATCCAAAGGAAATATTGGATGTTTTCATCTTTGTTGTTGTCCAAAGCCAATATTGGATGCCACCATCTTTTGTTGCCTCCCAAAGCCAATATTGGATGTTGTTACCTTTTTTGTTATCCAAAGCCAATATTGGATACCATGACCTTTTGCTGTCATCCAAAGCCAATATTGGATGTTATGATTTGTTTTCTCGTCTAAAGCCATTATTAGACAGTGAGTTTTCCACTCATTCAAAGCCAATATTGGATGTTGTGATCTTTTCTCTCGTCTAATGCCATTATTATACATTGAGTTTTCCACTCATTCAATCCAATATTGGATGTTGTGATATTTTCTCTCGTCTAAAGCCATTATTAGACGTTGAGTTTTCCACTCATTCAAAGCCAATATTGGATGTTCTGATCTTTTCTCTCATCTAAAGCCATTATTAGCCATTGAGTTTTCCATTCATCCAAAGCCAATATTGGATGTTCTGATCTTTTCTCTCGTCTAAAGCCATTATTAGACGTTGAGTTTTTCCATTCATCCAAAGCCAATATTGGATGTTGTGATCTTTTCCCTCATCTAAAGCCCTTATTAGACGTTGAGTTTTCCCTTCATACAAAGCCAATATTGGATGTCGTGTTTCTTTTCTGTCTAACGTCTTTCCTGGATGACTCGGATGTAGCTTCAGATTTAGTCTCATCCCACATCTAATGATCTTCAAGATTCTTCTGATTGTTTTTTCAGAAAGTCGCTCACCTCATTCAATGCCATTCTTGGATGTCGCTGCTTGCCTTCTCGGGTTTTATCTCTTTTTTCCAAGTATTGATGGTTACTTTGTCACCCTGACAGATATCTAGAAATATCTTGTTGTTTCCCTAGCATGTCTTTCCACGTCATTTCATCTGAACTACAATAAGTTTCCAGTTTCGAGTCTTTCCACATTCCCATAGAGTCTGTCTCATATCATACATCATTAAAAAATATATATATGTCAAAAAAGAATCCATGCATTCATTCATAACATATTCTATCATTTCATCGCATCAGGGACGAAATTCAGGTCTGTTTGTATTTAATTACTTTCCTCCTATCTGGCAAAAAGATAATTAAATAGGGGCAGTTGTTGTACCCTAAATTTCACCCATAACTTTTTCAGTCGCACTTTCATATCATATTTTATCATTTAGTCGTAATCATTAATAAATAGCTTCATTCATCACAATTGCATCCTATCTTTAAGTTTTCTCTTGTGTTGTTGACTAACATCTAATCAAAACACAAAAAAATATTTGTCTTTGTATATTTGTATTTTGTAGGTACCGAGTCAAAACATCTGACAAATAAGGTTTTTTGGTATTATTTCCCTATAATCTTTATTTACAAAGGAAAATAATTAAAAAAAATCATTTTTTTCACGGTACAATCGATTGCTCCTAGAGTGCAATCGATTTCACAAAGTACATTTTGCGCAATATTTGAAAAAAAACTCACTGTACAATCGATTTCTCCCATAGTGCAATCGATTGCACAAAGTGAAATTTTGAAAAAAATCAGCAATTTCAACTTGTCATTTTTTTGGCTCCAACTTTTCTTCATTTTTTTGAAAAATATATCATTAATTCAAATTTTGGCTCTAATTTTGCTTTTTTTGAAAGATATATCATTAATTCAAAATTTGGCTCTAATTTTTCTTTTTTTGAAAGATATATCATTAATTCAAATTTTGGCTCCAAGAATTAATTACCAAACCACCACTAATCTCAAGCCTAAACTCTATAAATAGAGCCCTCATTTCATTCAAATCTCAATATTTTGATAGCCAAATCCACCTTGCTAAAAAATCTCCCAATTCTCTCCATCTACCAAATTCACTTAAAGCCACATTTTCAAAAAAAAACTTAGTAAGCTTTGCATTGAAGCTTACTAATCTTTGAGATAAACCTTCATCCAAACACTTTTTCTTCATCAATTCTCTACATCCAAGCTTGGGAAATTAGTTCTTGGGGCTGAATTGAAGCAAATTCTTGAAGTTGTTTTGATAATTCTGTAAATCTACCTTTGGTAAGTTGGATTTTTCATCTTTCACAATGTGATCTCTTGTTTATCTTTGGGTTTGATTCATTGAGCATTGTTTTATGATTCCATTGATGTTGTTTTCTCATAATTTGATGGAATTTTCGTGCTCAATAGAATCCATAATCATAAGGTGTTTGATGAAAAGTTTGAACAAGAATTTGGCCTTTTGAAATGTCGATTTTCTAATTTTAACAGGGTGCAATCGATTGATGTAACAACGTAATCGATTGTCATAGCAAAATTTCATGTTTTTTTTGAAAAAAAAATTGATGCAATCGATTGCATCAGTAGTGCAATCGATTGTAACAGAACAAAAATGCATTTTCTGCCTTGTTTTGGGGCTGTTTTGATCCATCTCTCTTTTTCTACTCACTTCTTTTGATTGTTGATTTGGATTGAAGTTTTAAATAGCCAATTTCTCTTTAAATTCAATGAACTTTGGGTGTAGATGAAGTTGCATAAATGTTCATTTACTCAAATATATCAAAGAGTGAATTATTTAATTCATTTTTTGTACTTTGGACTAATGATATGATTAGTACTTTAATCCATCAAGATGAGTGATTGAATTTAAAGATGAAAGAAATTTGAGATAGTGACCCAAATTAGCTTATCATTCCCCTTCCTCTTCATCTTATCCCTTTCTTTTTTATTTGTGCTACATGTTAAGGGATAATGATCTCTATATCATTTATCCAAACATGAAGTACATAAATTTCTATTGACCAACCTCAAAATAGGTGCAACTTCTACATAAGTCCACTTACGATTGCTTAACATATCGCTAAATTTTGTCCTGATTTGAGAAAATGATCAGTCGTTGCCTAAACCTACGTTTGAAATCCCAAGTATGTTAATTTGAACCCTTTGATCCAATAACCTTGAGATTCATTGTTATGAGGCTTTGGTTCTACCAATCCTCCAATGGATCTTCATCAATTTTGGTCAACGCAGATCACTTAAACATCATTGATCATTAAATCTTACTTTAAGGATTCTTAAATGGATGATATACTTGACAAAAAGCAAATGTAACTTGTTGTTGAGAGGCATTGGTTCTACCAATCCTCTAATGAGTTCCAAATGCAAGTTTCAATATGGTCATCCAAGTAACCATTAACTTCTAACAATTGACTTTACTTCATGCTTTGTATTTTATGCTTTTACTTCATTCACCATTTCGTTTAGCATTTACATTTCATGCTACTTTCATCTTTTCTCACTTGAGCATTTACTTTTATGCCATTTTTATTTTGGTCACTTGAGCTTTTCTTTTCCTTTTGAGATACTTAATAATCAACATGAACCATAAAAAATATTAATGATACTTGGAATACTTGGTTACTATCCTTGGCATTATGGAGTATTGGACTTCTTGGACTTAGGAATAGAAACATTAGCTTATATTGGAGACCTTGTGACCTTAATTGATATTTTTTCTGGAGTTCTTGGGGTTCACACTAAAACATTGGGTTGTTTGTTTGTTTTGTCTTCTGGTTATTGTGATTACATACTTTGTCTGTGTTGCACCCCAAAATTTTCCCTCTCATATTTCCCAAGATATTGCAAGAATAATCTCCAAGTGGCTCAAGATTGCTCAAGAGTTGGACAGTCAAGTCATCTCCTAAGGCAGTCAATCTCAAATTAGGGTTTTGTGTTGCATCAATATCTTTGAATCCAAATGACCTCAAGTGCTCCCCAATGTCCTAATATGTTCTCAAGGTCATCCATGTCAAATTTCAAGCCTTGCAGAGGAAGTTTGCTCAGTCAATTGCTCAAAAGGTCCAAAAATCGACAGTGCTAGGGCAAAAGTCAACTGTGACCCAAATACAGTCAAATTTCAAAAAAATTTGTCAAAATTATCATTTTGAAGGATATTTCATCATTTGATCAAGGGTTGATCATGATTCATCAAGGATTGCTCAAAATTCATCAAGACTCAAAAGTTGCTAAATTAGGGTTTTGTAGGAAAAGTCAACTCAACTTTGACCAAGCATAACTTTCTCATACTTTATGAGAAATGACCCATCCAAATCTCATTTTGAAGAGGATGAAATTTCCTACAATCCATCTTCATACCCCAAGATCAATAAATGCACTCATAAAAATTTACAAATTTGGACATTATAGGTCATTTTTGAAAGTCAACAAAAACACCTTTTTTTCCAAAGCTTATAACTTGAGCATGGAATATCAAAATGAGATGATACAAAAAGGGTTGGTTATAGGACATCTCAATATTTCTAAAAAGTCCAAGAACACTTCCAAAAGTTCAAAATTGAAGAAGTTGTGCATTGTTGAAGTTGGGCATTTTTGCAAAATTGCCAAAAGTCAACTATCCCCAAAACTTCAAATTTTGTCAAATGGGCCCATTCTTTTCCACTTGATTTGATCTTTTCACACTCCACACGTGTCCTAGCTTCAGCCTTGTGTCCATTTATTAATTTTTCTATTTTATTTGATTTTTTATTGAATTAATTCATTTTAAATCAATTTAAATCAAATAAAATCACAAAACTTGATTACGTGAGATGTTTTTCTATTTTCAGGACCTAATAATCATCACCAAGTGAATCAAAGTCATATCATACATTCCATGTGCAAAAAGATTGGATTTTTGGCAAAATTGGAAGGTTATCAATGGAGGATCAAATCAAATCTCCAAGCCATAATGCACAAGGATTCAGTCCAAAATTGTTGACCTAATGCATTGCTTTATACATATACAAGCTAAAGGCACACGAATTAAAGGTTAGAGGCTGCAGAATCACAAAAAGCAAACTTGAAAAAATTGGCAAAAAGCTTGAAACGGAAATCGTGCATAGAGGCCAATTTAGAAGAAATCTCCATGCTAATCCATTGCTGGACCATCCTTGAAGCGAAACCAGTCCAAAACCAGTCTCTATACGTGCCTTAGAGCTCTGTAAGTGTCTCGAAAACATGTCTTTCAGTTGAATTCGTATGTCCTTGTTCTTGCATTTTTCTTACAAAATCTTTGCATATTCATGATTATCGTTCAATTTAGAAGCTTTCTGCATTAACCAATTGCGTTTATATGGCCTATAACCCCCTAGCCGAATCTAGGGTTCTTGGTTTGTATTTTTGGGGTTTTCTTGTACAGGCGAAATCAAGGTCCAAGAATGGTATAGGTGTACTCAGGATGCCCAGACGAATAGAACCATGGTCTTGGGGTTCGTTTTCATGGCCTAAGCTTGATTTTTGGAATGTCATACGGATTTAGCTGCGGATGTAAATCCGCAGGTAAATAACCAGGGTGAACGAAGAAGACGATGACGCGCCCCCCTCTCATTCGCTGATTCAAACTTCGCACTTTATTTTTTTATATTTTCTGGAATTTATTTGATTTCCAATATTATTATTATTATCCAATATAATGACAACTGAAGCATGGTGGTTGAGTGGCGAAGGCGTTAGTTCAAAGTCCAACAGGACCTGGGTTCGAATCCCAGGTCCCCCGTGCATTTGTATTATTTTTCACAGATATTCCAGTATAAAACCAAGCGCGTGGTTCATCATACTCTCTCACTCAGATGCTTGCCAGATGGCCCCAGGCCAGATCTGGTGGTCCAGAATGAAAGCCTACCATATGCCCTAGTCAACGTGCACACGTGGAATCAGGAAAAGTCAGCCAGGCCAGCAAAATTGGGCCTTGGAAATTGCCAGTCTCACCCCCTATACATCACCCTCTCTATTTTTATTATTTTCTTTTTATTATTTCTTTAAATCATTTATTGTTATTATTACTATTTAACTAACCAATCAAACTTTTTTTCTGAATAAAATTAAAAACCAAAAACATTTTCTTAATTAAATTAATTTCCAGCATTTTTATTTTTGTTAATAAATATTAATTGAATTAATTTAGTTTAATTAGGAAATAACTTTAATATCTTTTGCAATAATTAAAATTAATTTAGATAATTAGGTTTTACTAACTTTGACCAAATTTATTTTTATTTCTTTAAATGCCAAAAACTCCAAAAAATATCTTTTTATTAATTAATTTGTTTATTGATTTAATAATTAATTTAGATCTAATTTCTTTTTAATTCAAAAATAACAAAAAAAAGATACTTTCTTTCAAAAAAGGGTCAAAACCCTAAAAAACTCGCATTCGATTTAATTTCCCGCACGCGATTCATTTTACCATATTATTGTATCTGCTTCCCGGAATGTAATAGTTTAATAGGGCTTTTAATACTTTTATCGCTTTATTTATTTTCCGTATTTTAATTTCAAGGGTTGCTTTTGGCGATGTAAATACCTGACGCCTTGTAATAGTTAGTTTAATTTCCGCGATTTAATTTTCGTAACTTATAAACTGTTAGATGTTTGATAATAGGTAATGCATGACAAGATCGAATGTTTAACCTAAAATCAACATAGATAACCATTGACATGTACAAAGATAAAATTAACTGAAAACAACACACTCGCACATGCGCACTCTTAGGGTACACCTCGCTTGGTTGCCTTCGAACGTGGTCATTGAGTATAGGAAGTTTTAGAGGTCGCCCTCTTGTCCAAAGATCATAGTTGCCTCGAAACGGTTGCCTCAGAAAAATGATCTAAGACATTAGGGTTACCGCTAAGGCGTCCTAACATTGCTTTAGTGACCACACGTCCCTTAATCGAATTGACCCTTTAAACTCCAACGACGATTCTACCTACTCATCAATAGTGGGATAGCATTGTCTAAAGGACATTAGCACAGATTGATTCCTTTTTTCGAGTAGGTAGATGGTTCTTAAGTACTTGCTCCTTTCAAAACAAAACAAAAACTTTTTGCACTTACACCTTTCAAACAAAAGCTTCTTTCAAACCCACAAACACAAAGAAAAGTAATTTTTAAAACACTTTGAGCAAGTACCTAAGAGCCCGTGGATAACCACGGATAGAAAGGGTGCTAACACCTTCCCTTTCTATAATCTACCCCCCGGACCCAAGAAACATCTCGAAAAAGGAATTTTTCTGTGCTTTTTTCCTTTCCTTGTTGGATAAAATAAAAGACGGTGGCGACTCTTGCTTACCGCGACATTTTGCGAAAACAAACGCAAAACGCGAACCAACATTCCAAAAACAGACAGTTCTCTCCCACCGTATCACAGAACTGGCGACTCTGTTGGGGAAATTTAATAAGTGGGGTGTACCTTAGGATTAGATCATTGTGTTTTCAATTGTTTGCTTTGTATGCTTTATATTTGTGGGCTTGTATCGGAGTTACTATAGATCCTAACCCGGATATGGGGATACCCTTTAGGCAAGTAGCAATAAACTATGAGGGAACTGTACGGCGTAGACCGATACGGTTGAAGCAGTAGCTACGTTGGTGTGGCACTTTAGATTGTACCGATATCCCTTGTGTTGGAACAAGGAGAATATGGGTCATCTAAGGGGTCATTAAGCACCAACTGACCTTAGAACCTTTAAATTGACCAACTTGGCCATAGAACAGTAGCAGTATGCTACACTTATTGAGACTAAACTCTCGCGATGATTCCGGCCGTAAGAAAAGGTTGCTAAACTGGAATTATGACCGATTGAGGGTAGTCAGTGATATTGAGATCCTCTAGAACCCGGTTACTATTTTTAGGACAAGTTTGAACCAACTGAACTGAAAGAGGGTAGTACCTAAGCTCCTTGCCATCCTGAAATCTAAGGGCTCTCTGTGTGACTTGTGTGCCTTTACCATGTTTGTTATTTGTGGATACTTGTGATGTGCTTTATATAATGACATCATGACATCATAACATTGCATACATCTTGCATTGGACTAACCTATTTCAAAGACAGGAGGGATTCATCTTTGTTCTGTTTTGTAGGTCATGATGCCCATGCGTAGGAATACCATCCAGATCAACTTTGTCCAGGTTCCCACTGTGCTTAAAGAATTGATTGCAAAGATGCCTGATACTACCTCCTTTATCAGGAGACATGGTTACCTTCTCAGTTTGGTCACTTCCAAATTGGACGAGCAGATGATGAGTGTTTTGGTTCAATTCTATGATCCATTGTACCATTGCTTTACTTTCCAGGACTACCAGTTGGTTCCCACCTTAGAAGAATTCTATGATCTGCTCGGTATCTCTATTCTGGAGCAGACCCCGTTTACTAGTTGGGAGAAGATCCTTAGGCCCAAAGAGATTGCTGCAGCCCTTCATTTGACCAAGGATGAGGTAATGGCTAATTGGGAGACTAGAAGTGGAGCAAAGGGCTTTCTGACTAAATTTTTGGTTGGTAAGGACAACTATTTCTGGGATAATTTAGACTTTGAGACATTCGAAGATATTCTGGCTCTTCTGATATACGGCTTGGTATTGTTTCCGAACTCTGACTCCTTTATTGATGTGAATGCGGTGAAAACATTGATCTCTCGTAATCCTGTACCCACTCTCTTGGGTGACATTCTTCATTAGCTTTATGCTCGTACTGCCCGAAAACGGGGAACCTTGATGTGCTGTGCTCCGTTATTGGCGAGGTGGTTTATTTCTCACCTCCCCAAATCAGTGCTGAAGAACAAAGAAGGCATGGGCTGGGCCTATAGGGTTATGTCTCTCTCTCATAATGACATCATTTGGACTCTCAAGGGTATGGACTAGGTGGCCGTTATTGATCGTTGTGGGGAGTATCCCAATGTTCCACTGATAGGAACCCATGGAGGAATTTCTTACAACCCATGCTTGGCCTTACGTCAGTTTGGGAGAGCCAGAAGAGAAGGACCTCATGAGCTGCTGATGCCTAGTATCATCTTTGATTTTCAAGGGGATAGCGAAGAGCAACGTCGCAGATTCATAAGGGCTTGGGATAGAGTTCACATATCTGATCCACACGAGCTGGGTCCAAAGACTTCACTTCTGATGGAGCCATATCTCAGATGGGTCTGTATCTGTGTCCAAAAGCTGGGTATGCCATATGAAGTCGTCCTTCCTATCATTGTTGAAGTTGCTAATGAAGAGGGGGTTCTTCCTACCATCCTCCATCCTTACATGCCCACTGACATTGGGGCACTGAAAAGGTCTTGGATGCAGCTGAGAGAAGAGCGGGATGCTTACCGAGAAAAGTTCAACGAGCAAGAGCAGAAGATCCAGAAGTTGACTAGGCAGCTGGAGAACGAGCGGATTCTCAATGACTATGTTCGCACCGACAAGAAGAGACCATGGGAGCACTGATTATCCTTTGATTATTTCCTTTCTAGTTTTTATTTACTTTTCAGTATTTCCTTTCTTGTAACGCCTTAAGGGCAATTTGTTGAACAATTTGAATTTCAAGTTTACTTAATAAAAGTGTGTTTCCTTTTTGGTTTACAAATTTGAATCTCCCTATTGTCTTTGAAATCATGTCATACGCATTTCATCCCATGCACTTCATAACAGGTACCCATTACAGGTCTCTTATCTTCTTCGCTGTTTATTTCAGCACTCATCATGTCTGTTGAACCATCAACTGAGCAAGCAATCAAGGCCCTCCAGGCCCAAAATGCCCAATTCCAAGAGATGTTCATGAATCTAGCTAAGGGTCAGCAAGATCTGAAGACCCTAATTCTGAAAGAGAAGAAGAAGAAGAAAAAGAGGACAGTCCTGTTTAGCACAGGTCACAGGTTTGGAAATAGGCTACGGGATGAAGTTGATTTGACCACCTCATATGGAGGGAAAGATAGTCAAGAGGAAAGGAGGGCTCCTAGCCCTGTGATCTCCGACAACGAGACGGACTTCGACGAAGACCAGTATCCTCCTGTTGAGGACAGATACAAACAACTGGAAGACCGGTTGAGTGTGATGAAAGTTCAGAAAGTGCCTGGTCTGGACTTTGGTGATCTGGGTCTATCATCTGGGGTAGTGATTCCCCACAAGTTCAAGGCACCAGCCTTTACTAAGTATGATGGAGTTTCTTGTCCGAAGCTGCACCTCTGGTCACATGTAAGGAAGATTCAGCCGTACACCGCTGATAAGAACCTATGGATCCACTTCTTTCAAGACAGTCTCTCAGGGACTCAGCTTGAATGGTTCTACCAGTTGGAAGGAGCCAGTATTCGCAGTTGGCAAGATTTGGCTACTGATTTCTATAGGTAGTACCAATAGAATTCCGACCTCGCTCTCACGCGTACCCAACTCTAGGGTATGTCAATAGTAACGGGTGAAGGATTCAAAGATTATGCTCAGAAGTGGAGGGACCTCGCCGGAAGAGTACAACCACCCTTGGCTGATCGGGAGCTTGTGGATATGTTTCTGGGGACCTTATCTGGTCCATTTTTCAACCATCTGATTGGAAGCTCTTCGTCTCGGTTTATAGAGCTAATTATGCCTGGCGAGAGGATTGAGGCTGGTATTAAGGCCGGTAAGATACAAAAGGGTGCTTCATCAAGCACCAAGAAGAAGCCCTTTAAGAAAGAGTCCAGTGTTGTCTAAAGTTCGAAAAGACAGAATAAACTTGAACACCGCCAAGCTGTTAATGCGGTTGTTATTTCAAGACCTGCTGGTGCTCCTCAGCACAACAATCAACAAAAGGACGAGAAACCTCGAAGGCAATTCACCCGTATCAGCATGACTTTGTCTCAGATTCTGCCACAGTTACTGAAAACCAACCTAGTGATTCCAAGGGAAGCCCCGAAGAATCCAAATATAACCTCACCAAAGTATAACCCTAATGCCCGTTGTTCTTTTCACTCTGATAGCCCGGGGCATAATACAGATGATTGTTGGTCTTTGAAGAATAAGATACAGGACTTAATTGATGCGAAGGAGATTGAGTTCGAGGCGCCCGAAAGACCTAATGTTGTGACTGCTCCTATGCCCAAGCATGGAGTAAATTCTATAGAAGAAGACTCGTTTGTGGTTTCTGTGAACGACATTGTTACCCCTTTGATGACTGTGAAGAAGAACCTTTTGCTAGCCGGTTTATTTCCGGGTTGTGATGAAGGTTGTCGTATGTGTTATGTTCTACCTACCGATTGCCATCTTTTGAAATCAGGTGTCCAACGCCTGATGGATAGTAGAGAAATTATGTTTGAGAAGACTGTTGTTCCTCTAGTTCATACTGAAGAAGTTGCCATTATTACCATTTTCGACAATTCTTCCAAGGCTCCCTCGAGGAAGCCTGTTAGAATTACATCTACTCCAAGAACCGCACCATTGATCATCAATGTTCCTGGGCCTATCCCCTACACCTCTGATAAAGCTGTCCCTTGGCACTATAGGGATGATGTTTACTTTCATGGAGTGAAACAAGAGCTGGATGCTGATACTGACGTCAACAATATTATTGGACCTGCTAAAGTCACCCGCAGCAGAAGACTTTTCTCACCTGATATCTCTCCACCAACTGTCTGAAAACCTGTTGTTATTACACCTGCTAGTGTACCTGCTACCATTCCTATTCAAGTTCCTATTCTTACCCCTGTCGCTGAGTCATCTGACACTCGGGGCAAAGGGATCACCAGTGAGCCTATCCAGACGGAGGCGCCGAAGACGATTATTGTTGAAGCTTCTGGACAAGAGATGGAAGAGATTCTGAAGATCATCAAAAAGAGTGACTACAATGTAGTTGAACAGCTGGGGAAAACCCCGTCCAAAATCTCTATGTTGTCACTGTTGCTATGATCATAAGCCCATGCCAAGGTTCTGATTACGTTTCTAAAGACTGCACACATACCATAAGAGACATCAGTTGATCAGTTTAAAGATTGCATGGCCAATCTGACTGCTGATAATGGGTTGGGTTTCTCTGACGCCGACTTGACCGCTAAGGGGAAGAATCACAATGATGCCCTGCATGTTTCCATTGAATGTAGAGGCACTACTCTTGCTCATGTATTAATGGATATTGGTTCCTCGTTGAATGTTTTGCCTAAGAAAGCTCTAGACCGGTTGGATTGTGAAGGGTTGGAGCTGAAGCCAAGCAACATTGTCGTCAGGGCCTTTGATGGGTCTAAGAGGATGGTGCATGGAGAAGTGTATATTCCGATCAAGGTTGGTTCTTAGGTTTTCAACTCTACGTTCTATGTGATGGACATTCGGCCATCTTATTCTTGTCTGCTGGGTCGTCCATGGATCCACAAAGTTGGGGTCGTAACCTCAACGCTCCATCAAAAGCTGAAGTACCTAGTGAAAGGGAAGATTGTGACAGTATAGGGAGAAGAGGAATATATGGTGAGTCACCTCAACTCTTTCCGATATGTAGAGATGGATGGGGAGTTCATTGAGACCCCATTTCAGCATTTTGAAGAGGTTCCCCAGACACTGGCATCAACCGAGGCTGTTATTGAAGATTCTCCTATGAAGTTGGCTTCCTTCAAAGATGCCCGGGCTGTTGTCGAGAAAGGTGGGTGTGAAAATTGGGGCCAACTCCCTGATTTTACACAGAAGACTAACAAGTTTGGTTTGGGTTTCACTCCAGAAGCTCAAAAGGCTGTTCGGAATGCACGGATCGGAAGACCTCCCGTGTTCATCAGCAACTCGGGAGTGAATGCCATTGAAGACGATATGGAGGAGTCTTAGTTCAACAGTTGGATCTATCCTATGACCGACGGTGGACCAAGCAACTAGACAAAAAAGGACTTCATCCCTATTTCTTTTGTCACCCAGTAATGAAACTTTTTGTTTTGAATTTGTAACAGACAATGTTTTAAACTCTATGGCCCGATGTCTTACCCGGGGCACCGTGGCTTCATTTGTGAGGGCTTTATGTGTGTCATTTTCATATATCATTAATAAAATCATTGGACGTTCTTGCATTTCAAATGTTGCGCTCCTTGTTCTTCTTTTATTATATATTGCAAAATAGCTATTTTACACACACTCACATATACAGGTCTACATCCACTCTGGATCTCACTGGTAATGACTCTACTACTGCCAGTTATGACTTCGAAAATCCGATCAACTTAGCCGAAGATGAAGGTGAAGATGATTGCGAAGTGCCTGGTGAGCTTGCAAGACTGTTACTCCAAGAGGAGAGGGCCATTCAGCCACATGAAGAGCCAGTGGAATCATTGAATCTGGGTACTGAGATAGACAAGAAGGAAGTTAAGATCGGTGCAAATCTGGAGCTTAGTGTAAAGCAACGGTTGATTCAGATGTTGCACGACTATGTTGAGATCTTTGCCTGGTCTTACGAAGATATACCTGGTTTGGATACTGATATTATGGTTCATCGCCTACCTACCAAGGAAGACTGTCCTCCAGTGAAATAGAAGGTCCGCCAAATGCGCCCAGAGATGTCTGAGAAAATCAAGGCTGAAGTTATGAAACAGTTTGATGCCGGTTTTCTAGCAGTTACTTCGTACCCTCAGTGGGTGGCCAATGTGGTTCCTGTGCCGAAGAAAGATGGTAAGGTTCGAATGTGTGTCGACTATAGGGATCTGAACAGGGCGAGTCCCAAGGATGATTTCCCTCTGCCTCATATTGACGTTCTGGTTGACAACACCGCTTAGCATAAGGTCTTCTCCTTCATGGATGGTTTCTCCAGTTATAATCAGATTAAAATGGCTCCCGAAGACATAGAGAAGACAACTTTTGTTACTCAATGGGGTACCTTGTGTTACAAAGTCATGCCTTTTGAACTGAAGAATGTCGGGGCAACGTATCAGCGTGCCATGGTTGCTTTATTTCATGACATGGTCCATCATGAGATTGAAGTATATGTCGACGATATGATTGCGAGGTCCCAAACTGAGGAGGAACACCTCGACCACCTTCAGGAGTTATTTGACAGGTTGAACTTGTACAAGCTGAGGTTAAACCCGAACAAGTGCACCTTCGGGGTGAGGTCTGGTAAGCTACTGGGTTTCGTCGTGAGCGACAAAGGTATTTAAGTGGATCCTGCAAAAGTGAAGGCCATACAAGAGATGCCAGCTCCCAGAATAGAGAAAGAAGTCAGAGGCTTTCTAGGACGACTGAACTACATTGCCCGATTCATCTCGCACCTGACTGCTACTTGTGAACCAATCTTCAAGTTACTGAATAAAGATCAAGTGGTACGTTGGAATGATGAATTTCAGGCCGCTTTCGAAAGGATTAAAGAGTATCTCCAAGAGCCACCCATTTTGATGCCTCCAGTTGAAGGGAGACCCTTAATCCTATACTTGACAGTACTCGATAATTCAATGGGATGTGTGCTAGGTCAACATGACGAGTCTGGCCGAAAAGAGCATGTTATTTATTACCTTAACAAAAAGTTTACCGACTGTGAGACCCAATACTCGTTGCTTGAGAAAACTTGCTGCACTTTGGCATGGGCTGATCGCCGGCTGAGACAGTATATACTGACTCACACTACTCTATTGATTTCAAAGATGGATCCAATCAAGTATATCTTCGAGAAGCCTGCTTTGTCCAGAAGAATAGCAAGATGGCAGATGATCTTGACTGAGTATGACATCCAATATACGACCCAAAAGGAAATCAAGGGAAGTGTGTTGGCAGACCATTTGGCACATCAAGCAGTGGATGATTACCAGTCTATGAACTTTGAATTTCCGAACGAGAATATCATGTTGGTAACTAATTGTGAGACACCTGGACCGGATGAAGGACCTGAGGAAGGATCCCGATAGTCTATGTACTTTGATGGAGCTTCGAATGCTTTGGGTAACGGCACTGGCACCGTGATTATATCTCCTAAAGGCTCTCATACTCCATTCACCGCCCGACTATGTTTCAACTGCACCAACAATACAGCGGAGTATGAAGCATGCATCATGGGTCTTCGAGCAGCAATTGACCTAAGGATTAAGTTTCTGAGTGTCTTCGGAGATTCCGCTCTCGTGATCAGTCAGATCAAAGGCGAGTGGGATACGAAACACCCAAATCTTATTCCTTACAAGGAGTATGTATTGACATTGCTTCCCCATTTCGAGGAAATCACCTTTGAACACTTCCCTAGAGAGGAGAATCAGTTGGCGGACGCGCTGGCTACGATGTCTTCTATGTTCAAGGTCAATTGGGACAACGAAGCTCCCCAGAGCATCATTGAAAAACTGGACAAACCGGCACATTGCTGTGATATTGAGACTGAAGAGGTAACAGAAAAGCCCTGGTTTCATGAGGTGAAGAGATATCTTGAAGCTCATGAATACCCCGAGGGTGCATCTGTTAATGACAAGAAGTTTCTGAGAAGGTTCGCAGCGAAGTTCTTCATCAGCAATGGCATTCTTTACAAGCATAACCATGATTCAACCCTACTGCGATGTGTGGATAAAAATGAAGCCGAAAGGATCATGGCGGATTTACATGAAGGTACTTTCGGAACTCATTCCAGTGGACACACCATGGCAAAGAAAATCCTTCGGGCAGGATATTATTGTTCCACAATGGAAGCCGACTGTTATCAGCATTCTCGGACATGTCACAAGTGCCAAGTCTATGCTGACAAGGTGCATATACCTCAAGTTCCTCTGAACATCTTGACGGCACCTTGGCCTTTTGCAATATGGGGCATTGATATGATTGGCGAGATCAGACCTACAGCATCCAACGGGCATCGTTTCATCTTGGTAGAAATTGATTACTTTACGAAGTGGGTTGAAGCGGCTTCCTTTGCTACTGTAACCAAGAACGTCGTGGCACGGTTCATTCGGCACAATCTGATTTGTCGATACGGTGTACCAGAGAGGATCATGACGGACAATGGTAGCAACCTTAACAACAAAATAATCACCGAGCTCGGTGAGCAATTCAAGATACAACATCATAACTCTTCTCCCTACCGGCCGAAGATGAATGGGGCTGTTGAAGCGGCTAATAAGAACATTAAGAAGATTGTGCAGAAGATGACAGTAACATACAAAGACTGGCACGAGATGTTACCGTTTGCTCTTCATGGGTATTGTACCTCAGCACGGACGTCAACAGGGGCAACACCTTATTCCTTGGTTTATGGCATGGAGGCAGTCTTGCCCATTGAAGTTTAGATACCCTCTCTTCGAATCATGAAGGATGCATGTTTGAGCGAAGATGACTGGATTCAGATCCGGCTTGATCAGCTGAACCTAATCGACGAAAAGAGACTTACTGCTATTTGTCATGGTCAGACGTATCAAAAACGGATGATCAAGGCATTTAACAAGAAAGTTAGACGACAAGAGTATCAAGTGGGGGATCTGGTAATCAAGCGCATTATCCTACCTCAAGGTGATCCCAGGGGCAAATGGACCCCTACTTACGAAGGGCCATTTGTGGTTAAGAACATTTTCTCAGGAGGAGCTATGATTCTAACCACCATGGATGGTGACGACCTTCCTCACCCCGTCAATGTAGACATAGTGAAAAGATACTACGCATAATAAAAGACCTGCTAGGTTGACTGGCCTATGCAAAAAGAAGGGCTTCCCGGCGAACCAAAAGGGTTCGGGCAAAAATAAGGGATGAAAATGAAAAAATCTGTACACCCAGCAAGTCGAAAACCTGAAAAGGCGGCTTGGGCAAAAAAGGGTATCCCGGTGGACTGAAAACCCGAAAGGGCGGTCCAGGCAAAAATTAGGGATCAAAGCGTAACACGATGTCTCATTGGATCACCTTGCATCCAGACTTCGGTATCAACTATCAAGCTCGGACGGCACTAATCAATCTGATCTACCTTCAACCAAGTAGCAAAGTGATGAGATGCTTGAAGACATAAAGGCAATAGCAGAGTTGGAACCCAGTGGGATTATTCACATAGTTGTTTTGTTTTATTTTCACAAATTGTGTAAATTCTATTATTCGGCGGCGTTCTCTTACCAGGACGTCAGCACCTTGTACAAAACGCCTATTTACAGGCCAAACTTCAAAATCAATACAATTCATTTTCAAAGAAATTTCAAACTGTTTTTCCTTTATCTGTTTTGTTTTGTGAAGAACGTCCAATGTTCATTTTTGATATATGCATCTGACATTAATTGTTGCTCATGAATATTTACATGCGAAACAAAAGACGATTACGGGTAATATCAGAAACAGGGGCAATAAGAATTGTTCGAACTGTACAGTTGCTCTGTCCACCAGGTACAAAGGTATATTCAGCTGAAAAATATGGCTAAGATACTTTCACTCCCCGCAAAGTAAGACGGTAATGGTAGCTCTCCCAGTTGAGACTTGAAACTATGAAAAAATCAGCAATGCTCTCCCCAAGCAGAGTTGGTCTACCATCAGCACTAAAAAGGCTTGATGTCCCCGGCATACTTAATATTCCCTAGCAGAGTATAAGAATGTTCCCCGGCAGAATACAAGACACTCTCAGTGGAGTTAAAATTTGCCCAGCACAGTTTGAAAAAGCTTCCCCAACGGAGTTGAAGCATCATCCCCAGTAGACTCTAGAAGTTTATCCCCAGCGGAGTACAAAATAAATCTCCCCAGCCAAGTTCAAAGGATCATTCCCAGCAGAATTCAGAGGATTATCCCCCCAAAAGTCTGACAAGGTTATCCCCAGCAAGTCGCAACTGAAAGATCGTCCCCAGCGAAGTTCTTTCACAAACAGGAATTCAATCCTCAACAGATTCAGTATCACCAGCAATGGTAATCCATCCCCAACGGAGTTTATCAGTGGAATCCTCAACAGAGCATCTCTTCCCCACAGAGTAATCTCCTCATCAATTTATTCCCCAACGGAGTCATCCTCTCCTGTAGGTTTATTGCCTTTGTTCACCATCCCCAGCGGAAGCGAAGAATTCAACTCTTGTCTCCAGCAGTTGTCCGGGATTTATTTTCCCAGCTAAAACATTACATTGCCATACATCCTGATACATGCATATACGCATCATACCATACAATCTCATTTATGTTGAGAACATCATTGCTTGATTCATATCATGCATTGCATATGACTGACCTTTACCTTTCAGGAAGGATGCAGTTAAGTTCTGAGCTATGTTAAAGACCTCCTCTGGTTCAGCTAGATCGCTGATAAGATCTCCCTGATTCATATTCTAGTTGAAGTTATTCCAAGACCTTGTCTGGTCCAGTTAAATCGATTCCTAAAGATTTTTCTGATGCCGATCCAGTCAAAGTTAATCCAAGACCTCCTCTGGTTCAGCTAGATCGCCGATAAGATCTCCCTGATTCGTATTCTAGTTAAAGTTATTCCAAGACCTTGTCTGGTCTAGTTAAATCGATTCCTAAAGATTTTTCTGATGTCGATCCAGTCAAAGTTAATCCAAGACCTCCTCTGGTTCAGTCAGATCGCCGATAAGATCTCCCTGATTCGTATTCCAGTTGAAGTTATTCCAAGACCTTGTCTGGTCCAGTTAAATCGATTCCTAAAGATTTTTCTGATATCGATCCAGTCAAAGTTAATCCAAGACCTCCTCTGGTTCAGTCATATCGTCGATAAGATCTCCCTGATTCGTATTCCAATTGAAGTTATTCCAAGACCTTGTCTGGTCCAGTTAAATCGATTCCTAAAGATTTTTCTGATGCCGATCCAGTCAAAGTTAATCCAAGACCTCCTCTGGTTCAGTCAGATCACCGATAAGATCTCCCTGATTCGTATTCCAGTTAAAGTTATTCCAAGACCTTGTCTGGTCCAGTTAAATCAATTCCTAAAGATTTTTCTGATGCCGATCCAGTCAAAGTTAATCCAAGACCTCCTCTGGTCCAGTCAGATCGCCGATAAGATCTCCCTGATTCCTATTCTAGCCGAAGTTCAGACCACCTATCAGTAGTCTCCAAATGGCATCTGTAAGCCCATTCCCGACATCACAATGCTGATATCACTTCATGCAAGTGCAAATTTCTGGGCACTCTAGTGTTCAATCATCTTCCACCTTAGGATTACGAAAGGCCCGAAAGCCCATATATATCCTCAGGTTTAAGAAAATTGAACAGGGGCAGATGTTTCACCCCAAAATTTTCCCTCTCATATTTCCCAAGATATTGCAAGAATAATCTCCAAGTGGCTCAAGATTGCTCAAGAGTTGGACAGTCAAGTCATCTCCTAAGGCAGCCAATCTCAAATTAGGGTTTTGTGTTGCATCAAGATCTTTGAATCCAAATTACCTCAAGTGCTCTCCAATGTCCTAATATGTTCTCAAGGTCATCCATGTCAAATTTCAAGCCTTGCAGAGGAAGTTTGCTCAGTCAATTGCTCAAAAGGTCCAAAAATCGACAGTGCTAGGGCAAAAGTCAACTGTGACCCAAATACAGTCAAACTTCAAAAAAATTTGTCAACATTATCATTTTTAAGGATGTTTCATCATTTGATCAAGGGTTCATCATGATTCATCAAGGATTGCTCAAAATTCATCAAGACTCAAAAGTTGCTAAATTAGGGTTTTGCAGGAAAAGTCAACTCAACTTTGACCAAGCATAACTTTCTCATACTTTATGAGAAATGACCCATCCAAAGCTCATTTTGAAGAGGATGCAATTTCCTATAATCCATATTCATACCCCAAGATCAAGAAATTCACTGACAAAAATTTACAAATTTGGACATTATAGGTCATTTTTGAAAGTCAACAAAAACACCTTTTTTGCCAAAGCTTATAACTTGAGCATTGAATATCAAAATGAGATGATACCAAAAGGTTTGATTATAGGACATCTCAAGATTTCTAAAAAGTCCAAGAACACTTCCAAAAGTTCAAAATTGAAGAAGTTCTGCATTGTTGAAGTTGGGCATTTTTGCAAAATTGCTAAAAGTCAACTATCCCCAAAACTTCAAATTTTGTCAAATGGGCCCATTCTTTTCCACTTGATTTGATCTTGTCAAACTCCACACGTGTCCTAGCTTCATCCTTGTGTCCATTTATTAATTTTTCTATTTTATTTGATTTTTTATTGAATTAATTCATTTTAAATCAATTTAAATCAAATAAAATCACAAAACTTGATTACATGAGATCTTTTTCTATTTTCAAGACCTAATAATCATCATCAAGTGAATCAAATTCATATCATACATTCCATGTGCAAAAAGATTGTATTTTTGGCAAAATCGGAAGGTTATCAATGGAGGATCAAATCAAATCTCCAAGCCATAATGCACAAGGATTCAGTCCAAAATTGTTGACCTAATGCATTGCTTTATACATATACAAGCTAAAGGCACACAAATTAGAGGTTAGAGGCTGCAGAATCACAAAAAGAAAACTTGAAAAAATTGGCAAAAAGCTTGAAACGGAAATCGTGCATAAAGGCCAATTCAGAAGCAAATCTCCACGCTAATCCATTGCTGGACCATCCTTGAAGAGAAACCAGTCCAAAACCAGTCTCCATACGTGCCTTAGAGCTCTGTAAGTGTCTTGAAAACATGTCTTTCAGTTGAATTCGTATGTCCTTGTTCTTGCATTTTTCTTACAAAATCTTTGCATATTCATGATTATCGTTCAATTTAGAAGCTTTCTGCATTAACCAATTGCGTTTATATGGCCTATAACCCCCTAGCTGAATCTAGGGTTCTTGGTTTATATTTTTGGGGTTTTCTTGTACAGGCGAAATCAAGGTCCAAGAATGGTATAGGTGTACTCAGGATGCCCAGACGAATAGAACCATGGTCTTGGGGTTCATTTTCATGGCCTAGGCTTGACTTATGGAATGTCATACGGATTTAGCTGCAGATGTAAATTCGCAGGTAAATAACCAGGGTGAACGAAGAAGACGATGACGCGTCCCCCTCTCATTCGCTGATTCAAACTTCGCGCTTTATTTTTTAATATTTTCTGGCATTTATTTGATTTCCAATATTATTAATATTATCCAATATAATGGCAACTAAAGCATAGTGGTTGAGTGGCGAAGGCGTTAGTTCAAAGTCCAACAGGACCCGGGTTCGAATCCCAGGTCCCCCATGCATTTGTATTATTTTTTCACAGATATTCCAGTACAAAACCAAGTGCGTGGTTCATCATACTCTCTCACTCAAATGCTTGCCAGATGGCCCCAGGCCAGATCTGGTGGTCCAGAATGAAAGCCTACCATATGCCCTAGTCAACGTGCACACGTGGAATCAGGAAAAGTCAGCCAGGCCAGCAAAATTGGGCCTTGGAAATTGCCAGTCTCACCCCCTATACAGGCCAAAACCCTCACCCTCTCTATTTTTATTATTTTCGTTTTATTATTTCTTTAAATCATTTATTGTTATTATTATTATTTAACTAACCAATCAAACTTTTTTTCTGAATAAAATTAAAAACCAAAAACATTTTCTTAATTAAATTAATTTCCAGCATTTTTATTTTTGTTAATAAATATTAATTGAATTAATTTAGTTTAATTAGGAAATAACTTTAATATCTTTTGCAATAATTAAAATTAATTTAGATAATTAGGTTTTACTAACTTTGACCAAATTTATTTTTATTTCTTTAAATGCCAAAAACTCCAAAAATATATATTTTTATTAATTAATTTGTTTATTGATTTAATAATTAATTTAGATCTAATTTCTTTTTAATTCAAAAATAATAAAAAAAATATACTTTCTTTCAAAAAAGGGTTAAAACCCTAAAAAACTCGCATTCGATTTAATTTCCCGCACGCGATTCATTTTACCATATTATTGTATCTGCTTCCCGGAATGTAATAGTTTAATAGGGCTTTTAATACTTTTATCGCTTTATTTATTTTCCGCATTTTAATTTCAAGGGTTGCTTTTGGCGATGTAAATACCCGACGCCTTGTAATAGTTAGTTTAATTTCCGCGATTTAATTTTCGCAACTTATAAACTGTTAGATGTTTGATAATAGGGAATGCGTGACAAGATCGAATGTTTAACCTAAAATCAACATAGATAACCATTGACATGTACAAAGATAAAATTAACTGAAAACAACACACTCGCACATGCGCACTCTTAGGGTACACCTCGCTTGGTTGCCTTCGAACGTGGTCATTGAGTATAGGAAGTTTTAGAGGTCGCCCTCTTATCCAAAGATCATAGTTGCCTCGACGGTTGCCTCGGAAAAATGATCTAAGACATTAGGGTTACCGCTAAGGCGTCCTAACATTGCTTTTGTGACCACACGTCCCTTAATCGAATTGACCCTTTAAACTCCAACGACGATGTTACCTACTCATCAATAGTGGGATAGCATTGCCTAAAGGACATTAGCACAGATTGATTCCTTTTTTCGAGTAGGTAGATGGTTCTTAAGTACTTGCTCCTTTCAAAACAAAACAAAAACTTTTCGCACTTACACCTTTCAAACAAAAGCTTCTTTCAAACCCACAAACACAAAGAAAAGCAATTTTGAAAACACTTTGAGCAAGTACCTAAGATCCCATGGATAACCACAGATAGAAAGGGTGTTAACACCTTCCCTTTCTATAATCTACCCCCCGGACCTGAGAAACATCTCGAAAAAGGAATTTTTCTGTGCTTTTTTCCTTTCCTTGTTGGATAAAATAAAAGACGGTGGCGACTTTTGCTTATCGCGACATTTTGCGAAAATAAATGCAAAACGCGAACCAGAATTCCAAAAATAGTCAGTTCTCTCCCACCGTATCACAGTCTGTAATATGAAATTCATCTGTATACAACCGTTACTCTGCCCAATTTTTGTGAAGACTTAATGCAATTAAAGCTTGGTTTTCTCAAGAGTTTTAGTATCCTTACTTGGTTTCAATCCAAAGAATGGGAAATCTATCTTGACTCATAATTTCAAGTGTTGGCTTCTTGTTGGTTAGACGATTATCTTCCTTAGCTTTTACCTTATGCTTTAGGATAGTCCCTTCATCTCCTCCCATCTTCTTTAATTTTCAAAATCTTCTCATCTTTTTCAAAATCTTCTTTGTTTATAAACTCAAACCGCTTTCATAATAAACATCGACTTTGTCGAGTGCCTTTTCTTTTAAAACTTCTTTTCTTTAAACAAACTTCAATTCAGTTAATCATACTTTGACATCTTTCAAAATTAACAAAAACACTTCAACTTATTCAAACTCTTTTGTGCGCTTGAGCACCTTTACCATTCAAACTTTTTTCAAGATGAGACGTGATTGATTGATATTCGAGCAACATTCTCCTATCCCCATGGTTAAAAAGGTGTCAACTTTTCCACTTGAGTACTAGAGGCATTCTCAAACCCTCACTCTTGCTGACGCAGGGTCTATCTTTCCCACACCTTGTGGGCGTTAGTCGAGATTTCTCTCCTAAAAATGACTACTTGTCTCCTTGTTTAAAATCAATCAACAGACAAGTCTTTTCTAGCCAAACTACGGTGCTCTGACTTTCCCATTGTACGAGGGAGCACGTAGACACTAAGTCTTATGACCCAAGGCGAGCAACAAAAATAATTAAAAAAAAAAACATTTTCTTTTGTTTACAAATACTCATTCATTCTTTTCCTTTAGCAAGTAAACCTTTACATGACACTCCTTTTAAAAGAAACCAAACAAAGTGGATCCTGCAAAGTACCGTAGATGCTTATGGTGCTAACACGTTCCCTTTGCATAACCGACCCCCGTACCTCGATCTCTGATTGTTTACTTCACTATGGGTTTTGTTAGCTTTTTTCCCATTTCCCTTTGGAAACAATAAAGTGCGGTGGCGACTTCATTGTGTTGAGATAAGTCAATTGATGGCTTAAATCTCAAATCTTTACCGCTACCTTTCTTTTCCTATCATTACTGTCACAATTTCATTCTCTCTTAGTTCTGATTTGCGCGTGCGACACAATAACCAAACCAAACCCCAAATTGAGTTTTGTTTAATTTAACCTCGCATTAAACTCGGTAATTATGTGAATTTCTTGAGATCAACATTCGGGGTATTTTCCATGTTATTACAAGAGGCAAAATAGTACACTTGTTATTTTACCAATCAGGTACCCTTAGCATGTAGGCTCCTAGTTCTATCCTATGAACATTCTACCCTCCCCATAAGGTGGTTTCCTTAGGGGTATCATGAATAACACTAGAGGGAAAGGCACAAGGGCCTCCCTCGAGTGGAGCCTTTTTACAGACCGAAACTTTTGTCTCTAGGTCATGAAAGGTCTCATCATGAGATTCTGGTTTAAAGGTTGTACAAAGAGTCATAGGTTTCATTCCAAAGTCCTACTTACCAAGAGAACGTCTCTTGATATGTATTCCTTCCGTGGAATTTCACCGACTCTAGGCGAAGTCGTCACATCAACTCATAGGGTTGATGTAACCCCTTGGCTAATAGACGAACCTTCTTTCTAAGGGTTTTTGAGAATACTTTTTGTAAAATTTAAATCCCATCACAAATATAACAATATGATAAAAATAACAATAGATGAATAAATGAATAACTAGTTAAGTAAACAAATATAAAAACCCAAAAAATAAGAAAAACCCTAAAATTAAAAGACAAGGCTTCTAAACCTAGGATTGAGTTCTCCATCAGAGTCGCCAGCTGTTGTAACTGGTTTTAAATAAGAGTCGTCACCCTTAATTTTTATCTTAAGGAAGGGAATATAAAGGTTAACCCTAAAAAGTTAGAGATTCTAGGTTATTGACTCGATTTTAGACGAAGGGAAGGTGTTAGGCACCACTCATCTACCTTGTTCACAAGGATACCAGGGTTAGAAGTGTGATCTTTAAGAAATAGGGTTTTAATGTTTTTTTAGGGGAATTCGCCATGATTTTTATCGTATGCCTACATATCTTCTTAGGAGGAATCAGAGTCCCAATTCGTAGTTCGCAGGGTTTGTGTTTTTTATGGATTACAGAGATATTAGAATTTCTCGCATACTTAGTCTAGGTTGTGAATAGCGGAGATATTTAGACAAAGCGCGCAGTTGATTTAAATATACTAGTAATCCCTTTTTTGAAATTTTGATTGTTGTTTAATTTGATTATGAAAATTATTTGATGTTGATTAAATATATTTTAATGTATTAATTGCAAAAAAAAATTATTAATGCATGCTAAAAAATATTTTTAATGCAAATAAATACATAGAATATTAGATGAGTTTTTTTAGAAAAAAATAGAATTCAATTTATTATAATAATAGTAAATATAATATTAATTCAATTTATAAATATATAAAAACATAAAATATAAAAATAAAAATAAAGTATAAAAATAAAATAATTAAAAACGCAAGGGGGTGCAAATTTAGTTTAGGAGTAAAACTGGGAGGTGTTAATAACATGGGCCCTGAATTTAGATATTGAATTCGGGCACAAAAGGTAGGGGGTGCGCGTTAAAATTAAGCAGCAAAATGGGGGGTGTATGGAGTCAAGGCCCAGGTCCAAATTTTGGACTGGGCTCATTAGGCTAATGGGATACGTTTTTTTACGTAATAGCAAAAATAAAATAAGGCAAGGGTATGCTTAGTAATGGGCCAGGCCCAACACAGGGTTTGAGTCCATTTGGACTACGTATGGTTACATGCACGGGGTTATCATAGGCGTGCACATTCTGTGACGTATGATTGAGATCAGATGGTCGTGATGGAGGGAATACGATAACTATTATGAGCGACGCGCATCTGATTATTAGACATAATACAATTTTATTTTACAAAGATATCAATTCATTTTTTTTACTATCAACTCTCTCTCCATCTCATTTCCATTCTCTTTCTTCTAACCTCTTCACTCTTCTGACAACCGAAAAGAAAACCTAACCCTCCTAATCTTCGGTGGCGATGCCCGCTTTGCCCCTTCTCCAACAGAAACCCAACCAAAAAATAAACCCTAACACAAAAAACTAAGTTTAGAAGTGATTACCTCCAAATAACGAGCCATGTGTTGTTATGATTCCTGAATCCACTCTCTGATCTCCTTTCTTTTTCCTTATTTTTGCAGATGACGGTCGACAGATGACGAGGATGGAGATGACGGGTGGTGATGACGGGTGGTGATGAGGATGAAGGTGGCGGAGAAGAAGTCTAGGGTTTCAGATGTTGGAACCCGAGATCGAGGCAAACGACCCGACAACGATGAAGACGAAGCGACGGAGAAGGCACCTGAGTCTCCTTCTTGCAACAAACTCCTCTTCTGTTAATTTGCTTATGTATATTTCTTCTCGATTTTTTCTCGTCAACTTCCCCCGCCAATTCTTTTCTGCCCCTCTTCTGTTTTCTGATTTAGGGTTTTATAATGTTTTTTGGCTAGTTATATTAGGCCACACTTTCAATTTGTATTTACTTTTTATTAGGGAATTAGAAAGTGTTTTAATTTGTTTGTAATTTGTCTCAATTCTATATTAATTTTATTCCAAATTAGTCTGATTCTGCTTCTGTTTATGCGTATTAATTGTTAAATTGTAATTCATAGGTGTCAAAATAAGATTTGATTTATTTAGATTTAAATAGATTTGAATTTAAATCTAGATTAGATTTGATTTAGTAAAGAGATATTTTGGGCTTGGGTTTAGCTTAGGGAGCAAGCTAACCTAAATCTATAAATAAGAGGGAGTAACCCTTATTTTGTATTCAAGTCATTGAAGTCATTCACAGTATTTTGCAGTTGCAAAGTGAATTAATAAAAATTTCCACAGTTTGTGGGCAGAGAGAAACTCTGCAGAAATATCTCTATTGTCTTTTCTTTGTTTGTCTCATAACTAATCATCAGTGGTGGTCGAAATTCATCATAGAGTATTGGTGGATTTCCAACATCTGGTATCAAGAGCTTGTGTTTCGATTCAAGGGAAGTATCAATCAAGAACGATTGAAGAATTCACGATGACAAGTTATAGGAATGCAAACTATCCAACAACGCTGCCAATTCTGAAAGTTGACAACTATGAGAATTGGTGCAAGCAGATGAAAGTCCTATTAAGGTTTCAAGGCCTTTGGGACCTTGTAAAAGACGGAGTCGAAGCGCTTGGCGAAAACGCTTCAGAAGAAGAAAAGAAGAAATACACAGAATCTGAGAAACAGAGTTATAAAGCATTGTTTATAATTCATCAATGTGTCAGTCCAGACAATTTCGAGAAGATTGGTGATTCAGAATCTGCAAAAGAAGCTTGGGAGATCCTGGAGAAATCTTTTGGAGGCGCTGAGAAGGTGAAAGAAGTGAGGTTACAAACTCACAAAAGGACCTATGAACTGCTTCAGATGGAAGACAGTGAAAACATATCTGATTTCTTCACTAGAGTTACAAAACTAGTGAATCAAATCAAGACATGTGGAGAAACATTAACAACAAGAGCTGTTGTTTCTAAGATCTTGAGATCCTTAGCTCCTAAGTTCGACCACATAGTGGTGGCGATCGAAGAGGGGAAAGACTTGTCGAAATTGACAAAGGAAGAGCTTCAAGGGACGCTCGAATCTCATGAACAAAGAATGAACGAAAGAGCTGCAGGAAAATCGAAGAGTGATGTAGCCTTGCAGGCACATTCAGCAAAAGAAACCAAAGGCAAAGGAAAGTATTTCGACAGAAGTAGAGGTGGCTACAACAAATCGAATGGTAGAGGAAACCAAATCGAAGGAGACGTGTCGAATCAAAGAAGACCACACCACGGCAACCAAAGAGGTGGTGTTGCAAACAGAGGAAGAGGTGGTGGTCGAAAACCTGATAAGAGTCACATTCAATTTTACAATTGTCAGAAGTATGGTCACTATTCAAGTGATTGTCCAGAAAAACGAAAGAATCAAGAAAGTGATGCAAAGCTTGCAAAACATGAAGAAGAAGAGATGATGCTAATGGTCACAACAAGAGATGAAGACAGATTCAAGGACCAATGGTACTTGGATTCAGGATGTTCATCACATATGTCTGGAAGGAAAGACTGGTTCGTCAATAAAAAACCCTCAGCGAAGAATATGGTCAAATTTGCAAATGACAACACACTAGCAGCTGAAGGTATTGGTGATGTTATGATCATGAGGAAAGATGGCAAGAAGTCAGTAATTTCGAATGTATTGTACATACCAGGCATGAAGAGCAATTTGCTCAGTATAGGGCAGTTGGTCGAAAAGAATTATAAAGTGTCAATCGAAGATAAGTTGATGAGAGTCGTTGATGCAAATGGGAGATTAATCTTGAAGGCTCCTATGTCTCAGAATCGAACCTTCAAGATTGAACTAAACGTGATGGAACACAAGTGCCTTTCGACTGCAGCTAGCAGAGATGAATGGATATGGCACTATAGACTAGGTCATCTCAACTTCAGAGACATCAGAGATTTGAAGAGAAGAAATATGGTTTCAGGATTGCCTGAAATTTACATTCCAAACGAAGTATGTGAAGAATGTGTGCAAGCGAAGCAACACAAGAACAGCTTCAGCAAGGATGCAGGAAGCAGATCGAAGGCTAATCTCGAAGTCATATACTCTGATGTATGTGGACCAATCCAGGTGGATTCGATGGGAGGTAACAAATACTTTGTTACATTCATAGATGATTTCAGTCGAAAGCTATGGACTTACCTGATCAAAAGTAAAAGTGAAGTGTTCGAAGTATTTATCAAGTTCAAGTCCATGGTCGAAAGACAAAGTGGTCGAAAGCTCAAAGTTTTGAGAATTGATGGTGGAGGAGAATATGTGTCGAAAGATTTCGACAAATTATGTGAAAAAGAAGGGATTGTGCATGAGGTGGTGCCACCCTATACTCCACAGCAAAATGGAATTGCAGAAAGGAAAAATCGAACCATAATGAACATGGTGAGAAGTATGTTGAAAGGCAAGAATTTACCCAAAGAATTCTGGGGAGAAGCTGTTTCGACTGCAACATACATTTTGAACAGAAGTCCTACAAAGAAGCTAGAAGGAATTACTCCAGAAGAATGTTGGTCTGGTGTGAAGCCTAGCTTAAGTCATCTGAAAGTATTTGGATCTATTGCACATAGACATGTGCCAGATCAGTTGAGAAAGAAACTTGATGACAAGTCAAGTCAAATGATCTTAGTTGGATATCATTCGACAGGAGGCTATAAATTGTTCGATCCAGAGAACAAGAAGATTGTGATCAGCAGGGACGTGATCATAGATGAGTTCAAAGAATGGGATTGGACTACAAATGTCAAGAAAGATTCAGTGGGAATCTTATTCGAAGAGCCAGAAACTCAAGTCGAAAGAGAAGTTCGACAAGAGGAGCCAGCAAATACACCCAGTACAAGCAGACCTCAAAGAACAAGACGCATGCCTGCAAGATTGCAAGATTGTGTGATTACATCAGATGATGTAATAGATGATAAAGGTGAGCTGGTACATTATGCTTTCTATGCAGATGTCGAACCTGTTAATACAGTTGAAGCATTAAAGGATTCGAAGTGGGTGAAAGCAATGAACGAAGAAGTAAAGTCTATCGAAGACAACAACACTTGGTCACTTGTTGAATTGCCTCAAGGCAAGAAGGCAATTGATGTCAAGTGGGTATACAAAGTGAAGACTAATTCGAAAGGTGAAGTAACTCGACACAAAGCAAGACTTGTGGCGAAAGGATTTCTACAGAAAGAAGGAATAGACTTCGACGAAGTTTTTGCACCTGTTGCTAGGATCGAAACAATCAGGTTAGTTGTTGGTCTAGCAGAAATCAACAGTTGGCACATATGTCAGATGGACGTGAAGTGTGCATTCCTAAATGGACCCTTAGATGAAGAAGTCTATGTTAAACAACCAGTTGGGTTTGTGAAACATGACGAAGAAAGAAAGGTGTACAGGCTACATAAAGCCCTGTATGGTTTGAAACAAGCTCCAAGGGCTTGGAATAAGAAAATTGATAGTTTTCTAAGGGAGAAGGAATTTGAGAAGTGCATAACTGAACATGGAGTATATGTAAGAAGAAGCAAGAGTAAATTGCTTATACTATGTCTCTATGTAGATGATTTGTTGATAACAGGTAGCTGCAAGAGTGAGATCGAAGACTTCAAAGTTGACCTTAGCAAGGAATTCGAAATGTCTGATTTGGGTGAGATTTCATATTTCCTTGGTATCGAATTCTACAAGAGCAGTAGAGGTTTGATGATGCATCAAAGAAGATATGCAGGGGAAATTCTCAAGAGGTTTGAGATGGAAGAATGCAACTCAACTTCGACACATGCAGAACCAAGACTGCAACTGTCGAAAGATGCAGATGAAGATGATGTTGATCCAACCCAATACAGAAGACTTATTGGATCATTGAGATACCTTTGTCATACAAGGCCTGACTTAGCATACAGTGTAGGTATGGTAAGTAGATTCATGCAGAAGCCAAAGGTATCACATCTAGCAGCTGTGAAGAGGATACTAAGGTACCTCAAAGGAACTTTCGATTATGGCATTCTGTTTCCTGCAGTTGATAAAGGAAAAGAATGCAAGTTAGTAGGATACACTGATTCGAGTTGGTGTAGTGATGTTGAAGATCAAAAGTCAACAGCAGGATATGTGTTTATGCTAGGTGGTGCAACAATTGCTTGGAGTTCGAGAAAAGAACCAGTAGTGGCATTGTCATCATGTGAAGCAGAATACATAGCTACTTTTCTTTGTGCATGTCAAGCAACCTGGATGGTAAACTTGGTCGAAGAGATAACAGGGAAAAATCATGGAGCAATTACCATGAAGATAGACAGCATGTCAGCTATCAATCTGGCGAAGAACCCAATAGCACATGGTCGAAGTAAGCACATCGAAATAAGGTTCCATTATCTTCGAGAGCAGGTAGCAAATGGGAAGATGAATTTGGAACACTGCAGAACTGAGAATCAGATTGCAGACATCATGACGAAGGGAGTGCAGGTCGAAGTATTCAGAAAGCTAAGGGCCATGATGAACATAGACAGTTTAGACACAATGAATTAGGTGGTGTGTTAAATTGTAATTCATAGGTGTCAAAATAAGATTTGATTTGTTTAGATTTAAATAGATTTGAATTTAAATCTAGATTAGATTTGATTTAGTAAAGAGATATTTTGGGCTTGGGTTTAGCTTAGGGAGCAAGCTAACCTAAATCTATAAATAAGAGGGAGTAACCCTTATTTTGTATTCAAGTCATTAAAGTCATTCACAGTATTTTGCAGTTGCAAAGTGAATTAATAAAAATTTCCACAGTTTGTGGGCAGAGAGAAACTCTGCAGAAATATCTCTATTGTCTTTTCTTTGTTTGTCTCATAACTAATCATCAGTGGTGGTCGAAATTCATCATAGAGTATTGGTGGATTTCCAACATTAATTTAGTTTATGTTTTAGTTGATTATGTTCTGTAAAGATTTTGCTTCGCGAATGATTCAAAAGATCCGCTTTTGATGCTCAATTTGAACATTGGTTGTTCTCTAATTTAAAACACGCGTTATGTTTCTTTTAATCCAAACAATAAATATTTTCATTCTGGGTTGTAAGTGCTTCTTTGATTATGCTATTGGGCTTCAAGTCTTTTTCTTTTTGGATTCTTAGTCAAACATTTTCAGATTAACACAATAAATATAATTTCAATAATAACAATGTTAATAATAATATAATAATACTATTAATAATCAATAATTATATTAATAATAATAATATTAATTAATAAAAGTAATTATAACAAAATAACAGTAATGTTAATAAGGATAATAATGATGTTATACTTAAAACAAAACAATTTTTTTAAAACCAACCAAACAGAAAACTGAACAGGACATATTGTTTCAAATATTGGGCTTCAACAAAAATGACTTGTTTTATGGACCTCCCTGATTTAAGTATTGGGATTTAAACACAATGATTTGTTTTATACACCCTAAAACTTATCTAAAACTAAATGGGCCATTCTGATTTAGAGAGGCCCATGACTTCTTAATGGTAATTCTGGAAAATAAGAGATAGAAATCAGTAGGGAAAATTTAGGGCATGACACTGTGCGTGCGAAGCACGAGTTTTCTGGTGTAGCGTGCTAAGTGCGGGTCTGCAGGCTAAGCGCTGTCTGCAGTTTGTCCTATGGAATTCTGTTTCACTCAGCCAGTTTCCCACTTTCGTCTCGGCTATTTATAGAGTACATTTTAGTAGTATTTTCTAATGTTTTTGTTTGTTGTTTGTACTCCTATTTTGGTCTGATTATTTGAAGTCGCATGAGGTGTTTGTCCATTTTTCATCATTGCAATTTGCAAATGCGTGGTAATGATAATGTTTAAAGTTTTGTACATGTCCAAGGTATGTGTTTATTGCTTTCTAGACTTTATCATATTCATGAGACTTAGGATTTTTACAACTTATATGCCATTCATTCTTTTGTATACTTAGTCATGATGTGAATCACTTTAGATCTCCCCATTGTGAAGAAGCTTTCCATTGTTTACCATATGCATGGATTACCAACATTCTTGTTCTAACTAGATTTTATTATACTTAATCTTTTGTTTGTATTGATTATGTGAAAGCATGAAAAGGATCAAGGTATTTTTGTTTCATTTTGAGCACAACTATCTTAGCTAAATAGTCAATTCACCTTGTGAGTGTGTGATCATTTGTAACCCCTTTGAGCCTTTGGTCATTATCCATGTTGTTTGAACTTGATGCTTGTCTATGAGTATCAAATTCTCTTTTTGTATGGATTTTAATTTTTTTTCTTGAACCCTCAACTTTGTGTTATTGTATGAATTTTACCTTGCCTTAGAAAGTAGGGAGTATTCACATGATGATCTGGTTGAATTCAAGTTGGGGAGATGATGATTCTTCACTTATTGGTTGATTGCTATAAGGTTGGGAAAAAAAGATAAGAAAAAGGTGAAAAAGAAAAGAAAAATGTGAAAAAGAAAAGAAAATAAAAAGAAAGAAAAAAATGAAAAAGCTTTGAAAAGAAAAACAAAAAGAGTTTAAATAATTGTGCAAATAAGTATGGTGTTTTAGTTTGACAATTTGGGAATGTGGAAAAATTTGATTGGAATTTTGTGCTCGAAACTTTGTGAGTTGATCACTCCCTTAGGTTTAGACAAGTGTTTGTTTCGATTAGCTTTAGAAATTTCCCCTTGTTTGTTTACCAGATAACATTAAAACCTTGAAAATCCCTTGTGATTCTTTCTTTTGTGTTGTCAATATGAGTTTTTAGATGATCTCATAATTTAGTATTTTATTTGCTAGATTGTTGTGTGAGTGAAAAATCCCTCATTTTGTGAGTTTTTCATCTACTGATGATTCTTTTTGCTAGGTGTGATTCATGAGAGAACTTGTGTTGTTTTATAAAGTTTGGCATGACTTTTGTACTTAGCTTTTGTTTTATGATTATGTTGTTGTCGTAGTTCAGTCGTAAGTATGTTTCCTTATGTGGATCGTTTTCGGTTGAACCATTGTTTAATACGGTGGGAAACTGACTTTTAGGTTCTGCTTTTCATCACAAACATTGCGGATAGCAAGAGTCGCCACCGAATTTTCTTTTATCCAATAAAGGAAAGGGTGAAAAGAACAGGAAAGACCTTTTGAGAATTTTGAGTAAGGGGGTAGGTTATAAAAAGGGAAGGTGTTAGCACCCTTTTCATCTGTAGTTATCTACGAGCTCTTAATCACTAGCTCACTTTGAAAATTCTTTGTGTTTGTGTATGTTTGCAAATATTTGAAAATTCTTAAGTGCAAAAATTTTGTAATGATTCTCGCATCGTTGAGAATGTATACAAAATATTTGTTATGAAATATTTGTTGAAAGAAAGTGTTTGTTTTGGAAAGTGTGAGATGTGAAAATTATTTTAGTTTGTGAGCAAGAAATTACGTGCGATCTACCTGCCCAAAAAGTCTTTGTTATTTTCTTCCTCCTTTAGATAGTGCTATCCAACGATTATTTAGTAGGAATCCCTACCATTCTATGTGAGAGACAGGCGCGGGTCATCATACATTCATAGAAGGCAACTTGTAGGATGTTTTAGCAATTGTCGTAAGGAACTTAGATCGTTTACCGAAGGAAACATCGAAGGGTCATCGAGGGACTACGCTCTTTTAACCGAGGGTATTTGCTAAAGCATCCCATGTTCGAGGGACATGACTGATTTTAGCCGAAGGCAACAAGCGAGATTACTCTAAAGGTGCATGTGTGTGAAGTGTTTTGATTTCAGTTAATTTATCTTGGATTTATGGTTATCTAGCATTTTGTTTTAGATATTGCCATACAATCCTATTAAACTAACAGTAATAAGGAAAGCAGTAAATTGCGGAAATTAAATGGCCTACGCTATTACATCGCTTCGGGAATGAGGGTACAAGTTTATGAATGGGGATGATGAATCAAAAGTTCGATTAAAAGTATAAATAAACACTCAATACAACCAAATCAAATTAATTTAAATAACTAATTAAATTAAATAATTTTATTTAATAAAATTAATTAACAAATTAATTAATAATATTAAATATAATTTCTTAATCTAATTATTTATTTAAAGCAAATGTATTTTGTATCTTTTTTAATAAAACAACTAAACAAAATAAATTAATAATAGAACAAATATAGAGAGAATGACTAAATGGGCCTGAGATATAGTAAATCTAGAGGTGTGAATAGAAGAAGGGCGCCCAGACCCACTGAGGAAATCTGTGTGATCCAGTGTGCTGCTCCTCTGAGGGTGCATCATGGGTGGGCCAATCTGAGACGTCAGATGATGATTCTGGGGTTGTGATCAGAGGTGCACGATGGTCCCTGATAGAGTGTGCACACAAGATCCATGGTGAGAGCAAACATACGGTGACAAGTGTCACCGCCGTATTAGGCACAAAAACATGATTACTGAGATAAACAAGTTAATTAAACAGGAAATAAACATAATAAAAAATAATACTCTCTCTCCCCATCTATCTCTTTCTCATTCTCTCACCTATATCTATCTAACATTCAAACAGAAACACCATAAACACCTATAAACCCAGGCTGAAGTATCATAACGGTGGCACGCTCAAGAACACTTGGTGGTGCATATGAAGGTGACGGTGGCGACGATGATTCCTCACAACGGAGATGATGAAGATTCACAGTGGCGCTCAAGAACATCACGGTGCCACCACCGTGAACTGCTCTAATTCTCTTTTTCTTTACGTCATTCTCTTCGTATCTTTCTTCTAATTGCTAATCTAGAACTTGTTTCTGCAGAAAATCTAAAACAGAGGCGAGATCTAGAAAAGGGGTTTCGAAACCCTAAGTGCCCAGAAACAACAAATGCTCAATGATTATGAGGAGACATGCATAAATAAAAAAGAGAGTGAGTAAGGGAGAATGAAGGAGGCGCAGTGTTTTTGAGATTTGTGACCTTTAACCTTTTGGTAAGATCTTTCTAATATTTTTTAGCTTTTTGCATTTGTCTTGTTGTGCCTTGTGGATTCCTTGTCTTTCTTTTTCTTCTACCAAATTCTGAAGGGTTTTGGTTTAGGAAAGTGATGAGAAAAATATTAGGGTTTGTGTTTTCCTGCGGAACTTCTGTATTTTCTTATATGAACAGTAAACCTCCTTGACTTCAATGCAATGATTGCTGAAATAGTGTGATGGCATTAGAGTTTTGTTGTGTTAGCTAGACTTATGATTTGTCAGGCTTGTTGGATTTGGATAACAGGCTGTGAAATTGTTTTCTTTTGGGCTTTTACGAAACCTGGTGTGATTTTTTTATTTCTGGAATGTTTTTACTGCTATGTAACTGTGATGTTGTGACCTGAACTTGCAGTAACTTGTTTCTTTTTATCCCAATCTTTACTGTGAACCAAACTTTGTTTGTGATTTATAGTAAAGTGAATTGTTGGCCCATGATTATTCACTTGAAATCTGACTTTGTTGTTGTGAAACAAAACAATATGAGGCTTATGAACATGATTTGAATGTGATTCCCTATATTTGTGATTCCTTCACAAAACCCCTAATGATGAAACTGCTGTTAACACCCTGCAGTAACTTACGGATTTCCCTTGTTTATGTTTCTCTTTGAATGAACTAACATATTTTCCTTTCTTGTTTCATTTATTTGGTGTGAGAGAATGGAGATTATACTTGAAGATGAAGGAGAGAAGCCGTGGATAAGCTTGGAGAGCAATGATAAAGTTGGGCATGGAGAAAATGATGGTTCTAAGAAGACATAAAAGTTTTAAAAATTAGGACTTAGAGAATTTTGTAGAAATTGTAAAACTTATGACAAATCCTTCATTATAAATAAACTTGTAACTTCATTATTTGATGTAGTAATCTCGTCCATTTGAGAAACTTGAATGTCTTGTAATTAATGTTGAACTTTGTACCATAATGTATTCAAACAGAACTTGTAGATTTCAAAAGACTTTGCAATCAAATATTTCACTTGTTATATTTGAATGGTAGCATGAATCTTGAATGCAACATAGAACTTTGATCAAATAAGTATTGCATTTGAAATTTTCCTTGTTGAAGTATTGTGAAACTTGTAGAATTCTTATATATCAATGTAATTTGGTTTTATAATTTGAACTTGTAACATTGATAGCATTTGAAATTTGAAAATTTGGATGTAATTCAACCTTAGTTTAGAGCATGCACTCTTGAGCATTGTATTTCCTTGTCAAAAGGTTGTGATGTAGAACAATGGCCCTTGTAATTTGCAAAAACTTCTTGTGAATTTGAACTGAGTGATTTACACAACTTGCTAGAAAAACAAAACCAGTGTAAATTACACTTAGAACTTGTAAGATAACTTTGAATGTTTTCTTGAATCCTAAATCAAAGGATGTTCTTGAAAATAATCTCGCACATCAAAATCCACAACATTGCCTATAATCCAAATCCAACTCAAATAATTTCCAAAAGATCTTGAAAGGAAATATTAACGATGAAATCCAAACCATGTTCGTTGGAAATCCACTTGCGCTCATATCCAAAATTGGAGTATCTTAAACAAAGCATCCAATTAAGCCTAAACTAATTTATCGAGAATTAAACATCAACTTTCCATCAATCTTCCAATGAAATTATCTCGAGAATACCATTAACCCACAATTCCCTTTCTCTTGCAATCTGGATTCAAAACCCGTACCATAAATAAAAGCTTGTAAAAACTAAATTGCTGATCTTTTAAACCAAGATATTTTGTGTACTGAGATGATACTCACAATGGTAATGCTTCTGAGATTTTTCCAAGAAAGACGTCACAGATTCAGTAATCAACAACCCTAGCACAAAAACCAATGGATGGGAGAAACATGATTCACTTTTTGAAACACTTGCAACCATGAACCCTTGATGAAACAAAAAATCAGTTGACATGTCTCGAAGCCTGAGAAGCCTTAGTATCCTTGAGTATTTGAAAACCCTAAGAGAATATCTTGAAGAAAAGGGAGGACAAATTTTGGGGTACAACACATTGCATTTATTTTCTGTTTTAAAAACTTGTTGCTGCATGATTTCTTGGATGTTGTTGTACCCCAAAATTTTCCCTCCCATATTTATCAATACATTTCAAGTGAGATCCTCAACTTGCTCAAGGAAGTCCAAGAGTTGACCAGACAAACTCTCTCATAAGGCAGTCTACCTCAAATTAGGGTTTCAGTTTACATCAAGATGTTTAAATAAAAAGGGTCCCAAATGCTCACCATTGTCCTAATATGTTCTCAAGATCATCCATGTCAAGTTTCAAGCCTTGCAGAGAAAGTTTGCTCAGTCAATTGCTCAAAGGCCTGAAAATCGACTGTGCTAAGACAAAAGTCAACTATGGCCCACATATAGTAAAACTTCAATATTCTTGGTCAACATCCTCATTTTGAAGTATTATTCATCATTTGATCAAGGGTTGATCATGATTCACCAAGGATTGCTCACAATTCATCAAAACCCAAAAGTTGCTAAATTAGGGTTTTACAGGAAAAGTCAACTCGACTTTGACCAAGCATAAATTTCTCATACTTTATCAAAAATGACCCATCCAAAGTTCATTTTGAAGAGGATGTGATCCCATACAATTCATATTCAGCTCCCAAGATCAACATATGCACTCACAAGAAGATATGAATTTGGACATTATAGGTCATTTTGAAAAGTCAACAAAAACACCTTTTTTGTCAAAGCTTCATACATGAACATGGAAGACTTAATTGAGATGAGACAAAAAGGGTTGCTTATAGGGCATCTTGAGCTTTCTAAAAAGTCTAAGAAAACGTCTCTAGGGTAAAAATTGAAGGAGTTATGCATTGGTGAAGTTGACCCTTTTTGCAAAATTGCCAAAAGTCAAAAGTGGCCAAAATTGCAATTTTTGTCAAATGGGCCCAACTTTTTGTGGTTGTATTGAGTTGGTAACATGATCCATGACCCATGATCTTCCCACTTGTATTTATTTTATTTTTGTCATTTATTTTGATTTTTATTTCAATTAATTTAATTTAAACCAAAATAAAATCATGAAAATATCAAAACTAATCAAGGCTTGAGATTTTGTGCATGTTTAGGTCTCTTATACAGTTGGGAAAAGAATCAAATCGTGCAAGGGTCATTTGGATACAAAAATATTGAGTTTTGCTTGATTTAGAAAGATTTTAATAAGGATAAAATCATTATTCAATCACCTTAATTGAAAAAGATTTGAAGCAAATTTGTAACCCTAATCCATTCAAGGGTACACATAGAACATGTGCAGACCAAAAAAGAGAGGATTAGAGGCGTGCAAAGGTGGAAACAAATCTCAAAATTTAAAAGGAAAAATGGTAATCTGATCTCATAGTTCCAAGCTTCCTCAAGCCATTCCAAGCACGCCATTCATTTGCTGGACATCCAGGGACCTTGTTCCAATCACTAGCAAGCCACATACCATCCTAAAACGCACTGTAAGCATCTCACGACATTGATACTTTTTTGAAATTGAATATCATGATTCTGGCATTTGTAGCATGATTTCTTTACATTTTCTTGATCACTAAATTTTATTCCAAGCTCCAGACCATCGCCTCAGACTTTATGCAGCAATGTTCGAAAACCAAATCTAGCTTATCGCCTCAGACTTCATGCAGCAATTTACAAATTTAAGCTCATTACCTAAGCCTTCATGCAGCAATGTGTTTTTCATGACACAGATCATCGCCTCATACTTCAAGCAACGATAGTCGAAAGAAAACAAAACTCTAGCCCACCACCTCAGACGTCATGCAGCGATTCACGAACTTAACACATGGCCTCAGTCTTCAAGCAACCATGCATCCTCAATTATTGGTGTATTCATCCTCCAAATGTGTGAACGGTCAAAACCAAACCAAGACATACAAAATTGCGCTCTTAAGTTCAAAACCATCTGCCTCGTTATCAAACCCTGGTAAGCGATACATCATCAGCTTTGCCTACTTCCTTGAGACTCGTAAGGGTACACTATATCAGAGTAACCCTATGTTTGTCAGACAAATTTTTGGTATTCCAAGTATTCAATAAACTCTCAATCAGAATGCGTGAGACTCGCGTTTTCTCATGCTATTCGATTGGAAGATAATTGAATAGGGGCAGCTGTCGTACCCCAAATTTGTCCTACCTCGACGATTTTTATTTTTCGAGATTAAAATAGAAAAAAATATTTAATTAAAGATGGTACATTAATATCTGATGGCTCATCTTTGTCCAAGACTAGAGGGTGTACTTAAATGGGGCTTTCTAAATCGGAAAGACTCATGAACCCATTCGCGAAACATGTTGGCCAATAGCCCATGCAATTCGAAAATGGAAATTATTTCAAAATAATAATAATAATTATTAAGTTTATTTTGCATAAACATGTTAAGGTTAAGTTGACAAAAAGGGGTGTGTGCTTAGTAATAACTAAGCCCATTGAGTTAAGCCCAATTAATTTTTATTTGTTGTTTTTGTTGAAACAATTTCTGGTTATTAGATATTGGGTCCTTCATTAAAGATTATTTGAGAAAAAAACTGTTTTGAAAACCATAGTATAAAAACATGTTACTGTAATAAAAAAGAGGGAAATAATATTGTAGGTTGAACAATAACCTGCAGGCCCATTCAAAGTTTTTAAGCTGGCCCATTTGACACCTTAAGAGAAAACTCATTTCTTTTCTTCGTTACATTATTATTAAAACTGTTTATATTATCATAATTATTTAACAAATTGTCAAGAGGATTGTTATAATTACCATTTCGTTATCAAAATGTTTATGTAATTACTTATTAAGAGTTTTTTGTTTACAAAAAAATCTGTTCATATCCAAACTTTTAGGCCCAGTACCGTCTAACAAAAAAGAATTTTTGTTTGCAATAAAAAAGAAAGAAATGGCTTCCTAATTGGGAAATCGGAGGCCCAAGTTTGTTAAGGTGCAATCTATACAAAAAGGAATAATAAAATGCAAGGCCCAATGGAATAAAAAAAACAGTCACTGTAGAGATTCAACGAAGATTATGTGCATTTTATGGGACTAACAAGCACTGTATAGATTGAGAACCAAATCAAATATTAAACATACTTTTCTGCGAATCAAATCTCTAGTTCAAAGCAATATAATACATAATCAAACTATGCAACTTTGTTACAAAACATGAATCTATTCCAAATTGAATCAATCACATATTACAGAATTAAAGTTCAAATCAATTACACAGATTAACAGAATCCCTAATGCTTCTAATTCCCTAAATCTAAGCTAACTCTAATTAACAACCCTAATATTGAACCCTATATATACTAAAAAGAAAAACTGATAATAAGGAGGACTGAGAAATACCGAGAGGGACTGAAAATGCATAAGAGAAAGATACGAACAGAAGGGGAAGAACTGAGCGCCATTGAAGAAGAAGGTTAATGCGATTGGGGTTTCGACATCTGAAACTCTAATCGCTAGCCTAGTCGTTGCCGTATACCATCGTCTTCAACATATCATCTTCGTACACCATCAATCCTCATATCACTACCTGCAGAAAAGAGAAAGAAGGGATTAAAGAGAAAATTGGACAAAAGTCAGAAATTAATCGTGAAAGGGGGTAACATATTTAGCTTTTTTTATTTGTTTGTGTTGATGAAGATTCGGTGAGGTTTGTTTGCCACAGAGCCACCGGAGGGTTGAGAATTAGGGTTGGAAGTTTGGAAGGCTAGGGTTAGAAGAGGATGGTTGTGTTTAGCGAAAGAGAGAGGAAGGAGGGTGCTGTAACAAAACAAGAATGATGGAAATGAGTATAAAAAAACATGATATAACCTGGTTCAATTCCGTAAGCGCTGGTACATGATAGTAGCATGCTCCCTCAATCTCATTTGTTGGATTCGCATCAGACGGCCATTAGGCCAAGTCTTCACATTAATTAATCTACTCCCTCACCACTCAATTACGCAGCCTCTCTCGCAAACATATGGGCCTAAGCCCAGTTGATCTTTACACCTCCCTTTCATTATTTTACTAAACCTCAAACCAATTCGCACCTCCCTGTTCTGAGCTGTTAATGGGCCTAACCAGATTCCTAATTACACACCCCATATTTTACTTACATAACTAATACTTCACCCCCTGGCAATTAATTATTTCCTACATTTTTATTATAATTATTATATTTTAATTTTATTTCATCATTATTGTTATATTACAATTATTAGCTATTAATTTTATTTTCTTATTTTTATGCAAATATTACTTATTTCTTATTTTTTATATATATTATTATTAGAATTCTTTTTTTATGTAAATATTAATATTCTTATTACTAATTATTAATACTAATATATTTTATTTACTATTTAAATATTAATATATTATCATCCAAATCATTTTTATATCAAAATTGCATATATTATTTTTTATATATTGCATTAAAATATTTTTAATCATGCACTAATCAAGATATTTTTGTAGTTAGTACGATTAAAAAACACGCAACAAACAACAAACTATTTTTCGCAATCAACTAAGCTAATCAATTGTTTTTGCAAAAGGGTTTCAAACAGATTTTGACTTACCGTGCATTTAGTCAAAATCTCTGTAATCACTATTCCCGACCAAAGTGCGAGGTGATTCAAAATATGTTTGTAACCCCTAAAAAACACCAACCTCTACGAACTATGAATTGGAACTTTGATTCCTCATAAGAGGAAACGTAGGCATACGATCAAAAATCGTAGCGAGTTCTCCTATAAAAAAATTAAAACCTTTTCCCCTAATAAAATTTAAATCATGTTTTCCCCAACTCAAATCTAAAACCTAGTATCCTTGAGAACAAGGTAGATGAAAGGTGCCTAACACCTTTCTTACATCTAAAGAAGTTTGAAACTTAGAATATATGTTTGCGAATTAGGGTTCTCTGTTAGATTCCCAATCTCTGTTAGATTACATTCTGTAATAATGACTTTAAACCATGTGTCTTGCCCGGGGCACAATGGTCCATTTGTTAAGGGTTTGTCATTTTCATATGCCATATGCTCATTTTAATGAAAAATTGAACTATTTTGCATTCAAGTTTTGTGCTCTTTGTCTTTCTTTTATTTTTATTACATTTTCAAATAACCATGTGACCTTACATGCATGCACACACACATTTGATGATCCACATCCACTACGGATCTCATTGACAACGATTCTACTATTGCCAATTATGACTTTGAAAATCCAATCTATCAAGCTGAAGAGGAAGGTGAAGAAGATTGTGAAATACCTGAGGAACTCGCCAGACTCCTGATACAAGAGGAAAATGCCACTCAACCGCACGAAGAACCATTTAAAGTGATAAACTTGGGGACTGAGGAAGACAAGAAGGAAGTCAAGATCGACACAAACCTAGAAGACAATGTCAAAGGAAGACTGGTTCAGATGTTGCATGACTATGTGGAAGTGTTTGCTTGGTTGTATGAAGATATGCCAGGACTTGACACTGATATCATGGTTCACCATCTGCCGGTGAAGGAAGGTTATCCTTTAATCAAGCAAAAGGTTCTTCGCATGCTACCAGATATGTCTGAGAAGATAGAAGCTGAGGTATTGAAGCAGTTCAATGCAGGTTTCCTAGCAATGACGTCATATCCTTAATGGGTTGCAAATGTTGTCCTAGTGCCGAAGAAAGACGAAAAAGTCTATATATGTGTAGACTACAGGTATTTGAATAGGGCAAGCCCCAAAGATGATTTCCCACTGTCATATATTGATGTCTTGGTCGACAATACTACTCAACATAAAGTTTTCTCCTTCATGGATGGCTTCTTTGGTTACAATCAAATCAAAATGGAACTCGAAGACATGGAGAAAACCACCTTTGCCACACAGTGGGGAACCTTCTGCTATAAGGTCATGCCTTTCGGTTTGAAGAATGTAGGCGCAACCTATTAATGGGCTATGGTAGATCTATTTCATGATATGATTCATCGTGAGATTGAAGTCTATGTGGATGATATGATTGCAAGGTCGCAGACTGAAGAAGACCACCTTAATCATTTACACAAGCTATTTGAAAGGTTGAAGAAATACAAGTTGAGGCTGAATCATAACAAATGCACCTTTGGGGTGAGGTCTGGGAAACTCCTAGGTTTTATCGTCAGTGGAAAAGGTATTGAAGTCGATCCCTCAAAAGTCAAATCCATACAAGAAATGCCAGCTCTTACACTGAGTAGGAGGTCAGGGGTTTCTTAGGTCGACTCAACTATATTACCCGGTTCATATCGCATTTAACTACTACTTGTGAAACAATCTTCAAACTATTGAAAAGATCAAGTAGTCATATGGAATGACGACTGCCAAACAGCTTTTGACAAAATCAAGAAATACTCGCAAGAATCTCCAATCCTGATGCCTCTAGTTGAAGGAAAACCTTTGATTATGTAATTGACTGTATTAGAGAATTCAATAGGGTGTGTATTGGGCCAACATGATGAGTCTGGCTGAAAAGAGCATGCAATATACTACCTTAGCAAAAAGTTTACCGACTGTGAAACCAGATATTCACTGCTCGAGAAAACTGGATGCACTTTGGTATGGGTTGCTCGTCGGCTAAGACAGTATATGTTAACTCACACCACTCTATTGATTTCTAATATGGATCCCTTCAAGTACATATTCGAGAAGCTAGCTCTCTCCAGAAGAATAGCTCGATATCAAATGATCTTAACAGAATACGACATTCAGTATACCACTCAAAAAGCAATAAAGGGAAGTGTATTGGTGGATCATTTGGCCCATCAAGTTGTTGAGGACTACCAATCTATGAATTTTGAATTCCCAGATGATAACATCATGATAGTGACAAACTGTGAAGAACTTGGACCGTATGAAGAACCTGAGCAAGGATCCCGGTAGACTGTTGTTTTTGATGGAGCTTCCAACGCATTGGGTAACAAAATCGGTGCTGTAATCATTTCTCCCAAAGGGTGCCATACCCCTTTCACTACTAGAGTCTATTTCGACTGTACAAATAACATGGTTGAGTATGAAGCGTGCATCTTGGGTCTAAAGGCTTCCATTGACCTAAGAATCACATTCTTAAGCATATACGGAGATTCAGCCTTGGTAATTAGCCAAGTCAAAGGAGAATGGGATACCAAACATCTGAATTTGATCCCTTACAAAGAGCTTGTGCTAACCTCGATCCCATACTTCGAGGAGATCACCTTTAAACATATCCCGAGGGAAGAAAACCAGTTGACAGATGCTTTAACAACTATGTCATCTATGTTCAAGGTCAATTGGGATGATGAAGCTCCCAGAATTACCATCGAAAGATTTGATAAACCTGTGCACTATTATCATATCGACACTAATGAGGAGAAGCCTTTGTATCATGAAGTGATGAGGTACCTTTAAGCACAAGAATATCCCGAGGGAGCCTCAATCAACAATAATAAATTCTTGTGGAGGTTCTCAACCAGATTCTTCCTAAGAAATGGGATCCTATACAAGCGCAACCATGATTCTACTCTGCTCTATTGTATGTACAAGAAGGAAGCATAAAAGATTATGGAAGGCATGCATGGGGGTATCTTAGGAACTCACTCTAGTGGACACACTATGGCCAAGAAGATTCTAAGGGCTGGTTATTATTGGTCGACTATGGAAACTGATTGTCACCATTATTCGAGGACTTACCACAAGTGTCATATCTATGATGATAAGGTTCTTGTACCCCCAATACCTTTAAACGCCATGACTGCTCTGGCCATTTGCAATACGGGGCGTTGACATGATTGGAGAAATCAAGCCCACTGCCTCCGATGGACATCGCTTCATCCTCTTCGCAATTGACTACTTCACCAAATGGGTCGAAGTGGCTTCATTTTCCTCAGTTACCAAGAATGTTGTAGCCCGGTTCATCAAACATAACCTCATCTATCAATATGGCATCCTGAAAGGATCATCATCGAAAACGGAACCAACCTCAACAATGCTATGATCACTGAACTCTGCATACAGTTCAAGATCAAGCATCACAATTCTTCTCCATACAGACCTAAGATGAATGGCACAGTGGAAGCCGCCAACAAAAACATAAAGAAGATTGTACAAAAGATGTTGGTGACCTATAAAGACTGGCATGAGATGCTGCCGTTCACTCTTCATGGCTACCGTACCTCGGCATGAACATCAACTGGGGCAACCCCGTTCTCGTTAGTCTATGGCATGGAGGATGTCCTGCCTGTTGAAGTTCATATTCCTTCTTTAAGGATTATGAAAGAAGAAGACCTAAGAGAAGACGAATGGATTCATACTAGACTGGATTAGTTAAATTTAATTGATGAAAATAGATTGGTTGTTGTCTGTCATGGTCAAATGTATCAACAACGTATGATCAAGGCATTCAACAAGAAGATCAAACCTCGAGTATACCAGGCTGGCAACTTGGTAATAAAGCTCATCATTTTACCACAAGGAGATCCCAGGGGAAAATGGACTCCCACTTACGAAGTTCCGTTTGTTGTTAAGAAAGTATTCTCTGGCGGTGCTATGATGCTAACCACTATGGACAACGAAGACTTCTCATACCCTGTGAGCACAAACATAGTCAAAAAATACTACGCATAAAGAATGACCCGCTAGGTTGACATACCTAGGCAAAAATAAGGGCATCCGGCGAACCAAAAGGGTTCGGGCAAAAGTTAGGGATATAAACAAAAGATTATACACCCGGCCAGTCGAAAACCTGAAAGGGCGGCTTGGGCAAAAAAGAGTATTCTGGTGGACCGAAACCCCGAAAGGGTAGTCCAGGAAAAAATTAAAGATTAAAGTGTACGACTATGTCCCGTTGATCACTACAGCTAGCTTTATTACCAAGGTCAAAAGTTCAAATGGTACAAGAACAATTCAATCAACTTCTTGTGACGGCAAGGGATGATGTTCGAAGACATAGGGGCAATAGCAGAGTCAGAATCCAATAAGATCACTTCCACATGGCTATACATTTTTGTTTTCACCTTATATTCTTTTCATTTTTTTCGATAATTCCTCTTACTAGGATTTTTGTCCCCCTGTACAAAAACACATGTTTTTAGGCAAATTATCAATACAAATATACTTTGAAGTGCAAACTTTATTTTTTCTATTTTGAGTGAGAAAACGTCCAATGACTAAAATTGAATGAACATATACATATGAACATGATTAATTGTAAATAAATGTATGCGCAAGAACGGTAATAAGCATTTACTCAAGGATTTGGGATATCCCCATAGAATTACTTCAATAAGATTATCCCCATAGAGTGAACTCATACGTTCTCCATCCATAGTTCCAATCAGCATATTTCCTAGAAATTCTCTTCCCCAACCGAATTTTCCAAAACTAGAAAAGAAACCCTTCAAAAGATCTTCCCCTGATAAATTCATTTCCCTAATAAGGTCGCCAGAATAATTTTCTCAACAGGGTTTATTTCCAACAAACTACAGATTCACCAGCTTGAGTCTATTCTTCAGACTATCACATCATTAATAGAGCTCCTTTTCCCCAGTAGATTTAAGACTATCCCCAGAAAGTTGCTAAAAAGCCTAGAATCCGACCAGATAACAATTAACTTTAGCCCCCTCAGAAAAACTGGAAGTATAAAGAACTGAATTCCCCAGAAGAGTAACGGATAACTAAAGTTCCTGAACTCTATTCCCCAAGTAGAAATCAATATTCCCACAGAGTTTCCTCAAACAGCAAACAGGAATTCCCAGTGGAAGCACTCTAGACAAAGTTAAAGATACACATACTCTTCATCCCCATCGATAGCCCGAGATTTAGCTTCCCAAAACTACCTAGCAGTAGTCAGGGATTTATTTTATAGATAAAGATTCACTTCAATAAAATTTCACGCTCATACATCATAGCATATACATGACAAAATGCATCCAGCATGGTCTCATTTATTTTGAGAACATCATTATGCATTGCATGCATCATGACATTGCATACAACTAATTCTTTACCTTTTCAGGAAAGATTAGTCACCAGTTGAATATCATCAACAACAAACATATCCAAACCTCTATTGGTTCAGTTTAAATCAACCAATGATTTATCCTGATTCTATTTTGGTAGACCCTTTCTATGGTTCATTAAATCTCTCCTAAGAGAGGTTGAACTCTTCCAGCCAAATCTCTCCACTTTTGAGCATAATCCTTGAAAACCTCGTTTGAACCCATAGACAAATTTTAGAGTTGTGTACGGGTGGGAGCAAGGTCTGAATTATACTGATATTGCTTATAAAATGCAGCAGCAAGGTCTTCCCAGTTACGAACATTGGCTCTTTCCAGCTGATAGAACCAATCTAGTTGTGTTCCAGACAGACTGTCTTGGAATAAGTGAACCCATAAGTCTTTGTCAGTAGTATGAGGTTGTATCTTCCTCACATAAGAACGGAGATGCATTTTGGGATAAGATACCCTATCATAATTAGCAAATACCGGTGCCTTGAACTTTGGGGGGATGACAACCCCGGAGACCAGACCCAACTCTTCAAAATCCAGCCCAGGAACCTTTTGGATTTCCATAGCGCTCAGACGCTCTTTTAACTACTTATACCTTTCATCAGCCGGAGGGTACTGCTCCTCATTGTAATCAGTTTCATTGTCAGACTCCTTAGGAATAGGGTCCTCTTCTCTGGCTTCAACCTCTTGGTTCTCTCCCTCTTTAGATGAAGAAGCTAAATCAACAACCCGTCTTGGCGGTTGTTGTACCCCAAAATTTGCCCTCTCATTCTTCAAGGCCTTCCTCACAAGGATTCTCAAGGTTCAAGCTTGCACAAGTACTTTGGAATTTTCCAGTACCAAAATTAAAAGGAAACTGTCAAAAAGGGAGAAAACAGATAAAAATATGATTTTGACAAAATTTGGAGAAATGCAAGTGTTCTTCGTTTCAGCTCCTTCAGTTGGCCTTTTGGCATCTTTTGATACAGGCTTTGGTTGCATCCTTCGACTAGGCGATGGCCTCTGGCAAGCTGGCTTTGATTTACAATGCAGGAGTTTCCTACATGCCACCTTCGATTGCATCTCTGGCCTTACTGGGTTCACAATGCCATGACTGCCTATTGCATGTTTCGTTTGGATGTCTGATGCTTGCATGCCTATACAAACTTTCCCTCCATGCTTTCCTTGACTCATAAAGTAATGACTAGTTACATACAAACTTTCATTTGAGCCACAACTTGCACGCAAAAGGCATCCCCCTTGCTAGCATGCACAAGGTACAAAGCCTCCTATAACTTCCTTCGATTCCAAGGCAAAAAGCTCCCTTTTGGTGTCCTTCGATTTGCACTTTTTTTGCCTCATGTATGCCTCTTTCGAATTTGGACATTTTGCCTCCTGCATGCCTCTTTTGTTTGGGCATGTGGCTCCCTTCGTGCAAGTCTTTGTTTGAGCATTGACCTTTTGTGTGCTTGCTTGGAGTCACAAAGTTTATACCTCCTCCATGCAGGCTTCGACATGACATTGACTATGTTTGTACTAGCTTCGACTGGACAACATTTCTCTTTAGTATGCTGCATTTCCATCCTTGACAAACTTCAGCACATGGTTGATGGCCCCTTCAAAAGGCGTATAGTGGTGTACTTGAGGGGCATACATATGAGTCCCTGTCGAAGGGTACACCTTACTAGTCCATTCGAAGGACACATTTGGCCCCTTCAAACGATGCATAAAGGTGATTCGTTTGAAAGACACTTGTTGGAGGAAAGTCAAACAATATGTTTGGAAGAAGAATCTGGTCGAAGGAGGGTCAAAATTAAAGGATGAAATATTCAAAGATGCTTGCTGCCAAGTTCAGGCATGGTACACTGGCCAAAACTGCTGCACAGCAGTCTTGAAACACTGCCCCATTCTTGCACCGAAATAGCATACAAGCACTGTCCCTCGAAGGCTACAAAGAGCAGTTTACTCAAATTGTTCAAATTATTTTGTTTTCCCTCCAAAAGCTTCAGCCAACTTTGCCTATAAATAAGAGGCTCCAATACATGTTTAGGGGGATCTTTGGACCAGAGGAACGAATCTCCTAAATTTTCTCAAACACAACAAATCTCTCAAGTCCCTTCAACACTTGTGAAAAAAAACCCAGAATCACATACTTACTTCCTTCGATTCTGAAGAACAAATACTCTTCAGTATCCTTCGAATCCAATTTGGAAAGAAACATAAGACTTGTTTCTTTCCTTCCTTCGAATCCAGCATTCCAAGCACAACTGTTGGCCCCCTCTTTCAAATCCAGAACCCTGGGCCTCCACTCAAGGTCCCACACCCATTCAAAGCCTCCATAAAGGTAAGTCACTCTTACCCTTGAACCTTTCATTTCATGGCATAACATGTAAAGAATCTTTTCGTTCGTTTCAAGCATGTATATACCATTGTTCCTTTCGTTTCCACCCTTTTAACATGTTTTTTAAAGTTAACCCTTTCGTTTTGCTTTCTGTTTACCTGAACTAGCTTTAACTATTAAACTGTTTGAAAGACAAATACTAGCATGGCCTCAGGCCATGTTGCCATTTAATGCTTTAAATGAAAGAAACAGGAAACAGGAAATAGGAAACGAAGCTTCTGGCTTCTACCCTTTTTCTCCAGGTCAAACGAAAGAGACAACCAGGAGGAAAACCATGTTGACTTCTAGGCCCAGACGTAAAGCATGCCTTCACTGATTCCAGGCTCAGTCGAAAGCCATTCCCTCACTGCTTTCAATCTCCAGTCGAAGAAGGCAAGAAGGCAACAAGGCAGAACCAGAAGGCTTTGCCATACACTAGTTTCCATGCAGAGACGAAAGGCACTCCCCCACTATCTCTAACCCAGTTGAAGGATACAATGTGCTACTTCCAGGCCCCAGTCGAAGGATACAACTTGCTGCTGCCATTGCCCAATCAAAGGACAGGACCTCGCCCCTGCCAAGGCCCAATCAAAAGACGTGACTTTGCTGTTGTCAGCCCCAATCGAAGGAGGCCAACAAAATTCAAGTCGAAAGCTGCTTCCCACCAATCGAAAGACACTCATTTTTCTTACTTTTATCTTATTTTTTTCCTTCATATTTTTTATGCCTTTCGATATGGTTGTAATAGCGTAGGATTTTATCTTTCTGCATTTTATTACTTTTGTATGCTTGCTAGTAAAATAGGGAATGTATGGCAGGATAAAATCAACAAGTAGTCAACCCCTAATCAAATACTAAATGCATGCAAATCAAACACACTATGCACACTTACACCCTTAGGGTAATTCCACCTGTTGCCTCAGAAAATGCAATCATGTCCCTTGAGTATGAGACACTCTAGCAATTGTCCCTTCGATAAACAAAGATCGTAGTCCCTCGATGACCCTCGATGTTGCCTTCGATAAAACGATCTCGTCCCTTACGAAATTGCTAGAGCGTCTCACAAGTTGCCTTTAATGATTGCATACGATGACCCGCGCCCGTCCCGTTCAACATCCTAACACAAGGTTGTTCGTCAAACACAATGGTGAAACAACACTGTTAAAAGGGTCAAAAAAATAAGAAAAATCTTTGAGTAAAAAAGGGTAGACAACTCTTAGTTACTTGATCAAAAATCTTGCAAAACATCCTTGCTATTTTTCAAACACACTTCACAACACAACTTCAAAAATAATTTCAAAACAACTTTCAAAACATTGAATTATCTTTTCAAAAAGACACACACCCTTGTATATATTCAAATAAGAATCATTACAAAGGTTGCCTAGACAAGGCATCTTTTTCAAAACATTTTCAAAACCACACACACAAAGCACCATTTCAAACAATTGAAAAGCAAAGGCAAGTGATCTAAAACAAGTAACTAAGAGCCCATGGATAACCATGGATGAAAAGGGTGCTAGCACCTTCCCTTTTCATAATCTACCCCCCGAACCCACAAAAACATCTCAAAGGTCTTTCCTGTGCTTTTTGACCTTTCCTTAGGATAAAATAAAAAGTCGGTGGCGACTCTTGCTAAACCGAACAAGTGCGAAAATAAACGCAAATCCCAAGTCAGTTCTCCCACCGTGTCACAGCGGCCCTCTGAACCTTCTGCTCATATATGCCACACCGGTTGTCTTCGTGTTCTTCTTAATAATCAGAGCCTTCAGCTCTTCCTGTCCTTTGGATAGAGCCATAATCATTTACTAGAATTGCGTGTTCTTAGTCTGAAGATCTTTCACAGTTTGTTCAAAAGCCATTACTGAAATAAACACCGGAGGAGATGAGAAACCTGTTATGAATCCTGTTATGCAATGATATGTATGATATGTATGCAATGTTTTCAAAGAATTTGGGAAATTTAAATCTGCGAACCAAAATGAAACAAAGCTTTTATTAGTAGAATTCAAAGTTCAGTTTCCTTTTAGGCGTTACAATTAAAACAATTCTAAAAACTAGAAAAAAATCAAAAATCCCATGGATGCTTCCTCTTTGTGCCGAGATAGACATTAAGTCCTCTTTCCTCATGGATCTACTTTGTGAGCTCTAAAACCTTCCCCTCCTGGGCATAAAACCGATCCCTGTAAGTATACCACTCTTTCGTCAACTGAATCCAAGACCTCTGTAATTATCCAAGATCAGTGGGCATATCAGGATAGAGAATCATGTAAGGAATACCCATTCAGTAGTGGGTTCCACAATCACTGGTAAAATGGCCATATAGGGCATCATAAGTTTCTGGGCGCGAGCTCGTACCCATTGGAGATAAGGTTCCATAGGAATGGAAGCCTTTGGCCCCAAAGCCTTGGCTCCAAATCTGTTTACCATGCTCCAAGCTCGTATGAACCTCTGGCCATACCCTTGAACATCATCCTCATAGTTAAATACAATTCCCTCAATAAGTAACTCATGGGGACCATCTCTTCGAGCGTAACCAGATTTTTGAAGAGCTAAACAAGGATTGTAGGTTATACCCCCTCTAATGCCAAGTAACGGGACATTAGGGTACTCCCCACAGTGGTCAATAATAGCAGTGTTTTCCATAGCTCGGGAACACCAGAGAATATTCGTGTGAGCGAGTGACATTATCCTTTGTGACCAACCCAAACCTTCTTCATTCTTCAGTACAGACTTAGGGAGGTGAGAAATAAACCACCTCGACAGCAATGGCATGCAACACATAAGAACCCCTCTTCTCTTCATGGTACGAGTATAGAGAGCGTGCAAAATATCTCCGAGCAAGGTAGGCACGGGGTTGCGAGAGAAGAAGATCTTGATAGCATTCATATCTATGAATGAGTCTGGATTAGGGAATAGTACTAACCCATAGATTAGAAGAGCCAAGACCTCCTCAAAAGCCTGAAAATCCATATCATCCAAAAACAGCTGGGCCTTGTCTATCAGAAACTTGGCTAGAAAACCCTTGACTCCGCTTCTTATTTCCCAATTGGATACCATGTCGACCCGTTTCAGATGCAAGGCTGAGGCAATGACTTCTAGCTTAGTAACTTCTTCCAGACCTGTGAAAGGAAATTGCTCAAGAATGGGTATATCCAATAACTGAGAGAACTCTTCCATGGTAGGCACCAACTGATAGTCTGGAAAGGTGAAGTAGTGGTGCTTGGGATCAAAGAATTGAAAGAGTACACTCATCATCTTTTCATCAAAGTTTGAAGTAACCAGGTTGAGAAGTCGACCACATCTCTTACTGAACGCAGAAGTTTCAGGGACCTTTGATACTAGCTCCTTGAGTTAGGAAGGTATTTTCACAAAGCTGATTTGGATAGTGTTTCTACGAGCAGAAGCCATGATCTGCAAAATAGAACAAAGATAAATTCCCTTAGTCCTTGAAATGGTTAGTGCAATAAGAATGGATGATATGTTATGATGCATGATGTCATGTTCAAACAGGATAAATCACATATAAGCAAAACACACAATAAACCTTAGGTTCAAAGGCTTGCATGAGGTTAAAGGTAAGTACCCTCTTGAAGTTTAGTTGGTTTCAAACATGTCTTAGAAAAGTATTCGGGTTCTAAAGATTCTCAATATCACTGATCATCCTTTATCGGGCATTGTTTCAGCTCAAGCAATCTTTTTTTGCGACTGAAACATCCCGAAAGTCTGATCTATATGAGTGTAGCATCGAGTATCAACCAATCCTCAGCTTTATATCAAGGCCGACTATCTCACTACTTTCTAATGGCCAAGTTTGTTCAACTAAGGTTCTAAGGTCTGTAGTGCTTCACGACACCATGCGGCGACCCCGTATTCTCCTTGTTTCCACACGAAGGATACCGGTACCAACCAAAGTGTCACACCAACACATCTATCGCTTAAACCATATCGGTCTACGCCTTACAGTCTCCACGATCTGTTGCTGTTTACCTAAAAAGTGTCCCCAGATCCGGGTGTAGAATCTTTAATAATACCCAAACAAAACCCTTAAATTTAAAGCAGGCAAGGCAAAACAAGAAAGCAATTTTAAAATGACCTAGATCCTAAGGTAAACCCCACTTTTTATTCCCAAGCAGAGTCGCCAGTTCTGTGATACGGTGACAGAATCGACTGTTAATACTGGTTTGTGTTTTTTGTTCGCAAAATGTCGCAGTAAGCAAGAGTCGCCACCGACTTTTATTTTATCCAACAAGGAAAAGGAAAAAAGAACAGAAAAAACCTTTTTCGAGAATGTTTCTGAGTACGGGGGGTAGATTATAGAAAGGGAAGGTGTTAGCACCCTTTCTATCCATGGTTTTCCATGGGCTCTTAGGTACTTGCTCATTTTGAAATTGCTTGTGTGTGCTTGTTTTGAAAAGTTTTATTTTACTTCGTTTTAACCCTTGTTTCTATCCTCAAGAGTGTTACGAAGTTGTTTTTGAAAACTTTGTTTGAAAACCTTGTTACAAAGTTGTTACAATTTTTGTCTTGTCACTTGTTTGAGTTTTATCTCTTTTCCATCATGTGAACTTGTTTTGATTAGATGATGTCTGTTAACATGTAATCCCTTAATGATAGTTTATGATATCTTAAAACATGTTTACAATTAGGTCTCTACCTCTTGTATTACCATTTCTTGCATGTTTTTATCATGATGTGAAGTTTTGTCTTCTAATTGCACACTTGTACTTCTACTTGCCTGGTTAGGTAATAGTTCATTCTTCTTGACCTTTGTTGTCATGCTTAGGATAGTCTAAGGTGTTTAACATGATAGGGTCAGAATATAGATGATATATTTATGTGCTTTTGTGTTATACCTTTTTATTTCTCATCTTTTCCTTTATGTTTCTTCTTCACTTCTTTAAGTTTATTTGTGAGATCTCTATCTCTTATGTGTTTTATCACCATGTCTTGTGTATTTGTTGATGTGTTATCATCTTACTTATGTGATATTTTTTCATCCTTGTTTTATGTTTTGTCATCCTTGCTTGATGTTTTATCATCCTCCTCTTTTATTTGAGACTTGATGTTTTATCATCTTAATATTTGTATACTTGATGTTTTATCATCTCTTACATGATATTTTGTGATCTCCTTCATTATGTTTTGTCATATCTTACATAATATTTTGTTACCTCTTATATGATGTTTTGTCATCTCTTACATGATATTTTGCCATACATGCTTGATTTTTTGTCATCCCATTCTTTATGTGATATTTTATCATCTCTTCTCCTAAGTGTTTTATCACATTGCTTTATGTGCTTGATGTATTATCATCTTTGCTATACTTGATGTTTTATCATCTCACTACTTGATGTTTTATCATTCCTTACTTGATATTTTATTATCGTTTATTGATCTTTCATCATCCCTCTTTCATATTGATGTTTTATCATCCTTTCTATGTTTGTTGCTTGATGTCTTATCATCTCTTCTTATATGCTTAGGTATCTACCTTATTGCACTTATACTTGTGATATTTGCTTTTGCTTGCTTGCTTCTTCTTCTTCTTCTTCTTCTTCTTCTTCTTCTTCTCTTTTGACATATTACCATGTTCCCCATAGGATCTTTAGTTCAGTCTTCTCCAAGTTTGAACTAAATATACCTTAGGTTTGTTATCCATGTATGACAATATTAGGCAGATGCTTCCCTCTTATCCCAACTATAGTATCAATATTGCATGATAACTTTAGGACTATTTTGCTAGTCTCCCTTAGTATTTTCTCTTTTGCATTTTCATTAAAACTAAAACTTTATTTTTATTTCAAACTCTTAAAACACTTAATAATAATTGATGAGAATCACACTTTTTACTAATTATGGGAAATGATAAGTAGATTTCTTGTCGATCTTATCGTTCTTTCATTCTTAGTCTTTTGTGTAGTTTAAATCTCAAATTCTTTTTCAAGGTAAAAAACACCAACCAATACAAACCTTTTTTGTGTTCGGAATTTTTCTTTTAAAACCTTTTCAAAAAGGACATGCTTTGCTAGCATCGTCTATAAAAAACACACAACAAACAGAAACATGTGAGCCGAACTACGACACTCTGATTCCTTAAAAGGGATACATAAGCATCTGGTCACGAGGCTCAACCAAGCGAAACTTTGTAAATATTTCCTTCTTTTCCCCGTGTTTTCTTTTGCATGCATTCCCTCTTTGCATTTTCCCTTTTAGAATTAAGCTTTATTCATAGATTCTACACACCCTTAAATTAGAATAAACTTAAGTGGATCCTGTGGAGTACCACAGACGTGAGGGGTGCTAACACATTGCCCTTGCTAACCGACTTCCTTACCTTTTTCTCTTAGTCGCGATGACCATGCTCCATTTCCTTCCCTCAGGTTTACTGAGTGTTTCCTTTTCCTCTCTTGGGATAAATAACATTGATGGCAACTCTTCTGTCATTCCGCCTTCGTTCACGCTTCGATGAAAATCCCAGACGCGACAATATGAAACGGAAAAAATGAAACACTTGATTCAATTATGCAGTGAGTCAATAAAGTTTTAATAAATTTTGTTTTCTCCTATATTATATGAAACAAGAAAAATGAAACTGATGTAAAAAAAAGAAAATATGCTATTTCGGATATGCATATCCGAAATATGCAGAACCAGTGACATATTCAGTTTTATCTAAATCAGTACCATAGAAACGTGGAAAAAATTAATCGGTAAAAATAAACAGCGGTAAAATGCTGAATAGACATATTATATATATATATATATATATATATATATATATATATATATATATATATATATATATATATATATATATATATATATATATATATATATATATATATATATATATATATATATATATATATATATATATATATATATATATATATATATATATATATATAAGTCGTATAGAATTTACCTTGTGCACGATAATACATTCAAAAAATGGTTTGATTATATTCTAAAATGCACCGAACGATTTATCATCACTTAAATCTAAAACCAACTCTTTCTTCGACTTCTCCCTATTTAATTCTCTCTCAAGCCGCATCAATTGGGTGAACTCAACCATCCTTTCCAAAAAGGTATCCGACTAAGTTTCTACTTCTTTTGCGGAATATGTTGTCCACTACACTGATGTAGCCGAAATATGACACCCCAGTTTCAAATAAACCTGAACAAAATGGCATGATCTAAGGTACCCAATACAAATTATACGACCAAATGGTTCTTGATGTGGGGGACTCCAAAGTGGGAAAAATGTTTCCGAAAAACTATATCTCATCAAATCAATACACACCCTCTGATATGCACTTGCTATAAGATGGTCCATTTCAGGGAAGCTCATCCACTTTTCAACCGGTGCACAAATGCTAACACTTGGAACAAGAGCATTGTGAACTTTATTGAATGCTTCCTTAATCACATATAGCCGTTCGTAAAGTTCCCCATGCACCATCAACTTTGAAATAAGTGTTTGACGCACAAGAGTGTGATTCTCCTCTCTTTTACCAAGTAAATTGGACACAACCCGAAACCTGCAATTACCACCACTCCCCATATCTATGATTCTTTCAATGTGTTTGTGCATTAAAAGTGACATCTCATCAACGTATATAATTGGAGGTGTAAGTGGTGGTTTTTTAATCGGAGGTGTATGTGGTTGTTTTTTAATAAGGGTGTACGAGGTGGTTTAGAAATGTGAGCTCCCTTGAAAACACTTGTTTCCAATTTTAGAGAATATGGGAATATTAAATCAACAACTTCATGGTAAGACTGAGTCTGCTTTATTGAACTGTCATTTTGTGTAATTTTCACCTTTTTTGGGGCATCTTTGGTTTTTACCGATTGCGAAGAAGGTTTTAAATCAGTGGTTTTTGGATAGGAGATTTTCCTCAAATGTTCTTTTATGTGGAGTCTCATAGTGTCATCCACTTTAGAAAATATATCCATAATCACTTTCAACTCGACTGCAATAGTTATACTCGATGTACCATATTTTGTCGCACCGTAGGAATCAAATCGAAGTCTTTTACAATGATCGTAGACCTCGTCCATACGTATGAGGGAATTTAGCTTCATCTTTTTTAGAAATGAGACAAGCACATGGAAGTCCGTAAGTTTTCCTAATTGTACATCCACACTTTGAACTATCTGGCCCCGTCGTCTTCGCTCACTCACTTCATGAAAAATGAAATTCAATCCTGCATGGGATATGTTTAGAACCAACTGCAAGTACAGAGTGTTGTCTTTGAATCGATGTTCTACCAGATTATGCTCTGACCAAAAGTTGTTTGAATTTCATTATGTTGGTTTTGGAACATTTGGTTCAAAATATCCCATTCTCTACAAAGATCTCCTTTGCTATCACCCAACCATTTCTCCAATGTCGAATGTGTAGATTCGACTCTATTAGTTGTTATGTTTTCCAAATGTTTAACCCAGTCTATCTAAGCACACACAACTTTCTCTTTCACCTGATCAATAATAGTTAGATTTAACGTATTTCAAAAAACTGAATATTTCACACACAAGCTTCTGAAATAGAATATTTCGAAAAAACTGGATATTTCACACACAAGCTTCGTGTTCAACACATGATTATGTAAACCACATATGACATTAAACCATCACAAATCATTCATCCTACAATATTTATGCAATTTAAACGGACACTCAGATTTTCTCGATCCGATGTCTTCATGTTTCAACTTCTGAATTTTCGAAATATATTTTCCACTTCTCTAGCATGCCATTGTTGCAAAAGCTTGTCTTCTACTAGTTCCATTGTCGAACCTTCCAATCACAATGCCAAATCTGAGTTTGCTAGCTTTAATTCGGACCCATTCGAGCATATGTTGACGAACACTAAAAATTTGACCATTTGTAAATTGTTGTCGAACATCTATTGCGACAATAGTTGTTTTAACGTCGTCCTTCAACTCTTTCGGCTTAGTATCCTCATTCACCTTGTTCGAATCCTTTACAACAGATTTGGGAAACATGTCGGGGTGCACCATATCTAAAACGGGCAAAAACATAAAATTTGTTCAAGACAAAATTTTGTTTTTGTAACAGACATAGTTTCAGATATGCATATCTGAAGTGACATTTGTTTTTTCAACCAAAACTCATCATCAATGCAAGGAAATGAGAGACAAAATGAGTAATTTTTATCTTAAATTGTAACTTTCTATGCTCTCTTTGATATGATAAAACACTCGAAACTTCGTTTGGAGACGAAAAAATGATTGAGAATGGTTGAGGTTTTGAGGTAGGTTTTAGTTATGGGGAGAAATGAAAGGAATGAAATAGTGGTAGTGGTGGTCACAGAGCAAACTTATATAACAAAGGTATTTTCGGATATGCATATCCAAAAATATCACTGAATGTTTAAATCCAATTTTCAAATATTAATAACGTATGAATAGGGAGTTTTTCAGATATGCATCTCCAAAACACATTGAAAATTGATTTAGGAGTACGTTCGGATATGCATATCCGAAGGATATTTTAGTGTTTTCATAGATTTTTTTCCACCCATATAAGAGTGTACTAAGAAATTCTCTAATTTTATTTCCAAAAAATTGATAAAAAGTCTAAATTTTTTTATTACCGGAAAATTCTGGTGCTATTTCTTTTCTTATTATATATGAAGGGGTAAACTTTTTATCTAATTTCTTGTACGTGTATTTTAACATTAATAGAGGTTTGTAAAGTAGCCTTATAAAGAAAAAAATATGCAAAGTTATAAAAATATTAAAATTGAGATTTTAAAATTATAGAGGTGTGAGTGTAAATATTAGGGTGCAAGTAAAAAACTCCTAAAAGCCATAGGCTCAAATTTTTGATTCCTGTCTAAATACGCGAAACAAAATAAAAATAAGAGGATTTTACTTGCCACCTCCACAATTACACTCGGAACCCCTTTTTTGGCACTTTTACATTAATGCCCTTATTGAAATATTGAAAATTACAGATGCACACCAGAAATTTCAAAATCCACCGGAAATTTTATTAAAATTACATATTTTTACCGTAGATGGTTAGGGGTTATATCGGAAATTCCAAATTTTTGGTGAATAGTTAAAATTTACTGGAAGTTTTGAAATTTCTGATAATTGCCAAAAAGTTCTAGAAATTTCAAATTTCTGGTATTGCTGCAGTTCAGTTTTTTCCGTTTTTCCATTACTTTATCTTGAAAAACTGAATTGGTAAAAATGCTACCGACTTAATATATACATATAATAAATTTCATACATATATTAATAAAAAATAAACTACAATAACTTTCTACACATGTCTTCTCAATGTCTAAAGCGACCAACATATGCTGATTCCCATGCTTTTGCATCATCAGTACAATTCTGTCTCCAATGGTCAGCGACCAGAGGCAATGGATAATCATGTTTCAAATTTACCTAAACCCAATGATTATCATTGACAAAACCAACAACAATGATTCTATTAATAGGGCAATCCATATCAGGAATCATCATCCATTTTCCTCTATCCTGCACATCCAAGTGTTATACTCGTAACACATTCCTAATTATAGAGAAAGTGTCATAGAACAACTTAGCAAACAACTGAGAGTGTTGAGGAACTTGAACATCTAACTGCATCCTAATCAAAGGCCACAACTCTTCGCTCCATCCTAATAAAGATGAAATACAATGAAAACCACAATTTTCATCCTTACCAACATCAATAATATCATCGATGTATGGATGTAAGAAAGCAAGAGAATGTGACACGTAAACATGTCTTAAAGATTTGATGGTCGGTTGGCTATCAATCTGCATACTTGACAGTTGACTTTCATTTGGTTTTGTGCATGATCTCTTTGTAGTATGACTCCCCTGTGAAGCCCCAACATACTTTCATTACCTAGGATCACAATGCACGTCACTCTTTGACACTTCCTACTCTTCTTAACTCCCTTCTTTGCCTTATTCTTCATCGACGATGGACACATTAAAGTTATGGTTGAATATGTTAGATCACAAACTATTTCCTTTAACACTCTCTGACCTACAATATCCAAAGTAATAAAATATCTTTTCAACTTTTTACACTCCTTCTAAATCCCATTTTATACTACTCTCATCATGACTGACCTCATGTTCTGCAATGTGCAATTTCGTCCAGAATACATGAATTGAGTCTAAAGAAACATAGTTGCTTAAAATTTGGAAACCGACAAGCTGACACGCACACGGTAACCCATGTGATGTTCTAATGAAGCAACAATATCTCTCTCTACTTGAACCAACACATTTTACCCATTCTAGTTCCTTTCCAATGAGTTATATACATTATCTTGAGACAAAACTGTGTAAATTGACATAGAATAAAGTGTTGTAGCGATGCTCAATATTGACAATAATTTTTTGAAATGACACTCTGATTGAACTTAGCTGCAACTTCAACACGGTGTTCACATCATCCCAACTTCGGTATAAATCACATGACTTGTAGTCAACGTGTTTTTTAGTCTCCAATGAGAACACTTCTGAAGAGAATAACTCTTTGACCTTCTCCAGTGTCCATGTGAAATTATCCTCCCTTCATGTTCCAAATATGCAAAGACAATTGAAAACACCAACTTTCTTGACGTAACACCCACAATCTCAAGCAGCGGTATCCGGTACCTGCACGATCAAAATGTACATAACCAAACAACTCACTCAACATGTATAAAATATTTTAGGATGTGAAAAAGAAAGTTCTTACCTATTTGTCTTGTACATGCAATAAAAAATTAATATCAGATGAAACATATTCAACAACTTCACATAATCAAGACGTGTCTAGAAAATATCAGCTACAATATCTGAATTGTCCTTATATCTAATCTAATACATGTATTTCTCTTTATAAATAATGCTCAATAACATTTGCATTTATGTCAATGTACCTCTCTTGCCCATTCTGTATGTAGATCTAGCTTTATACTCATGGGTAATATTCGTGAGGTTTTTTTGGATCTTTGTCTTTCAAAGCAGAAACTATGTACCTTGGAGCCATATTGTACTTCGTCATATCATTCACAAATTTTCTTTCATGATCTTTTAGACGACCCATTATATCACGGTCTTCCAAATCCATATTTATTCTATGATTGTGCATCCCGCATCTAACCATCACTTTCCAATCGATACCCCTTGAAATAGATTTCAGCCTAAAGAGACATTTAACCTTCATACTATAAATGTCATAAGAGGAATTAGTGCTTTTAGATGCATTTTTTCTTTTGTAATTTCCTCCTCTCTCACAATCCATAATTAATATATCCTCCCTCCCTCGCATTTTATTAGCAGAGTCGAAACAAATAGTGACAACAACAATACCACGTTGTTTACCAGTAGATTGTGTCCATGCTAAAACTTCAGACCGAGAGTTAAAAATCTGTCAATTACAACATATAATCATTAAACTATCAATTTCATAAAGGATGGAAAACAATTAAAACTGCATTAGTTCAATAGGAAACATACAATATTTGTGGTGAAGAACTCCGTAAAATAATGTACATGAATCCACAGAAGAAGCTGTCGGCTTTGGACCACACAAATAAAGACTTTTATCTGCATCCATACCGGAAATTTAAAGTTTATGCAAAATTTTCGATATTTCTAAAATTTAAAATTTTCAATAGATATGTTTCGTCTCATAAATTTTAGAAATTTCAGATACATTTCTTTAATTTCTTGATATTTATCAAAAAAAAATTTAGTAAATAACCATCAGAAATTCAAAATTTCCAATAAAGCATCATCGAAAATTTTGAAAAAGCAAATAATTTTCGGTAAAACACATTATTTAATACCAAAAATTTCATTATGGGTACCAAAAATTTCAATTTTTACTCCTTAATGAATAGCGAATATTTTTTAGAAGTAAATAACGTAACAAAGAGATTATTGGAAATATAAAAATTGAGGGGTATGATATATAATTTGGAGGTGAAACAAAATCCTCTAAAAACAGACGCTAGATCCCACAAACTGAAAGGTGAGGGAATCGAAATCATCACCTCCATCCTCATTTTCACCATCACCAATTCACCATTCTCGATTAGAAAACCTCACGAAACCTAACAATCCCTTCTCCAAATCTCACATTCCTCCATCCTATTCACAGATCAGATTCCTCTTGCATGCACCTCCTCTCCTCAGATTCAGACTATCCCCTTCAAGATCCGATCCGATTTCAAATTTTCGATTTCATTATTTCAGATAAACCAGCGTCGCTGATTCATGTTCTAACCATAACTACACCGTGATTTTCCCTCTGCCGAATCGGAAGATGGGATTAGTGTTCACCAGATTGTTTTCGTCTGTTTTTGGGAACAAGGAAGCGAGAATTCTTGTTCTCGGTCTCGATAATGCCGGGAAAACTACTATTCTATGTATGTTTTCGTTACCTCTCTGCTTCTTGTCAAGTCGATTCGGTGATTTTTGTGTTGCTTTGGTGAATTTTTTGATTTTTGTTTTCAGATCGGCTTCAGATGGGGGAAGTTGTCTCTACCATTCCAAGTTGGTACTCGATCTCGTTTTGCGTTTTTTATTCCCTAAATCTTAATGTGTGCATTGTTTTCTTTTTTTTTTTAGTTTTAGATTTTTGATTCTAAGTTAGAACTTTGAAGCAATGCTATTTCGTTTTGGTTCAAAATAATTGTTATAGAGTTGAGCACAAATTGAAATGGTGCTTGATAATATGCTTGTTTGTGAGGTCAACAAAGAAAATGTTGATTAGTAATTAGCTACACATTTTTCTTAGTGTATGTTTCGTTTAACTTTTGGAAAGTCAAAAGTTATTTTAGAGGTGTAAGATTGATTTTGGAATGATTTTGAGGTGTTTGGTTCTATTAATGTAGAATTGTTTCCGTCTCTAGAATTGATTCTACCCGCTTTTGAGTTTAAACGTGACATTGAATTTACTGTTCAACTCAATTTTGTATAGTTATCCAAACATAAATCACTTTAGATTCATGTCACTTTTATCCAAAATCAATTCATTTAAAATCAATTTTTTTCACTGCAGAACCAATCATACGCATACACTTATATGCATTTCATATAATTTTAAAGTAATTGTTTTTGTACGAAACATTTCCATTTACTCAACTGTATGTATTATATGAAATTACATATGTTGACCCACTATGTATTCCAAGGAATATAATTTAGACAGAACATAATATATGAATGCTGTAACCCCCTGTATGTGTGCATATATGCTCTGCTTGTAAGTTTATAAATACATGCATTATTTGATGATATTTTTGCCAATCCGTTTCTCATTTTAGACAGTGGCTGACTTGTTTATTTGATTATTTGATCCAGCGATCGGGTTTAATGTTGAAACTGTGCAGTATAACAACATTAAATTTCAAGTCTGGGATTTAGGTAACAACTTTAATTAGCTTGGTTCCCATGATTATTATTATTATTATTATTTTTATGTATGTTTTATGGTGTATGTTTATACTGCTGTTAAGCATATTTGAACCTGCTAGAGTTATATATATGACCATGTTATATCTTTACAGATATTTTTTTTCATCTTTTGATCATAATTTAGTATAGGGATAACAATGAATAAAGTCCTAAAGCACTTGTGCTTGTGCATGCTAACCAACGTTTATTTAAAGATCTTTGCATAAACCAAACCAGGGTGGCTTTCAAATTCAAAGTAAAATATGGTTTCCCTTTATGTTTGTCTTGTTATTTTTTTTCTTTTTCAAAGTTGTAAAATAAAAGTACTATTTTAATACTCTAAATTATAAAAAGTCCAGCAATGAAGATATTAAATTTTAAAAATATAATATGCAACTTAATATAATTTTTTTTAAAAGGTCCCGCAAATCCTAATTATTAAACATAACAGATAAAGATAGTGGGTATGGGGCTAGTTGAATTGAGCACTGCAGTACCATCACTATTAATTTTTTGTAGGCGATTAATTACCTATGTCTGTACCTGTATAATAGTAAAACTCTATTTATTAGTGGGCAATTTTTGTGGATACCCTATTGTGTCTAGCCTTAGGTCCAATTTCCATCCCTTATGTAGAGTAGGTGGATTACACATCTTAAAGACTTATCGGTTGCAAACAAAACAAAGAGTTTGATGTTGCACTAATTTAAATTTTGTAAGTATTTCACAGACAGACCAAGGCCTTTTTTCTTAATGGTAGAAATGAAATTTGAGCCAGCCTAGCTCAAATTTGACTAGACATGAACAAGCAGTACTTGTTAAGAAAGTGAGCCCCTTTCTGCTCATGCTCAGATAACTTGCTCACAACAAGTTGCCCAAGCTTGACGAGTCTGGCCCAAATCCTATTCAACAACAAGCATTTTTTCCCCCACTAAAATCTTGTACTCAGTAATTTAAATCAACATGTGAACCTGGCTTGATTTACCACCATCCCTACACATAGGACTATATATCAACTGTTGTGACATTTTGTCTCATGTTAGATACCAGCAAACTTACATGGGCCCATATTTTAAACTTGAGGTTTGCTAGTTTCACTTCTGGGTACTGCAGTGATAAATGCAACATGTAACAAAGCAAGTTTGGATAATTTTTGTCCTCTTCTGGCTGGTAGTATTTTTTTTCTTCTTTTTGTAGTTTTGAATTTTGATATAGTGCAGGGGTAGATAATAATATGCTGAAACCTTTGACAATAAAATTGTTATTTTTTCTTCTTGCATCGATCTATTTTCTTTGGACGCATGAAATAAAATAAACACACGTCAAACCATAAATATAGTTTGTTACTTATTTATAGTCATGTGAGCTTTTAGTGGCACGAGACTTAATATTATGCAACATAGGATGGCTTATTTCAATTTCTGATATCCAACTTTTGTTTATACAGGTGGGCAAACAAGTATCAGGTAAGCCTTTTGGTTTCTTTCTTGCTTCTTTTGACTGATGAAACATGTGTAATGTTTAAATAAATTTACTTTAACAGCAAATAACTGGTGATTTTTGATGTGTTACAATGTCACAATATACTTTTGCTCACCTATAGTTGATTTTAGGATATAATTCAATTGTTGCTACTCTACCCGTCATGCATTTTTTGAATAAGAATTAAGAGTTTCTCAATCCACCCCTTTCTGTGTGTATGGATGTGTAGGTTTCTAATAACAATAAAGAGTTTCTCAATCCACCCCTTTATATGTTCAAATATATATGCCAAAATACACTACCGGAAGAGTCCTTCCGGTAATGTATTTTCTATCAAAACACACTACTGAAAGCATGTTTATGGTAAACTCATCTCATTTTAGGGGTGGATTGAGAAAGTTTCTAAGACACTCATTCACATACACAGTCAATGTAAGGATTTTTTACACCGGCAATCAATCATAACTGTCAGATCGTTAAAAATGTTTCACTTTAATCATAATTACTTTTGAAGTCACATATAAATGATCTCATTTTGTGCATGAATTACTTCTTAGTTCACACTTGCCTTTTCACATATAGATGGGGAAATAAATTATATGGTGATAGCATGATTAAAAGAACAAATAACTGGCAAATTGAAAACCATGTGGACCAAACCACAAGATGGAAAATTGAAAACCATGTGGACCAAACCATAAGATGGGAAATTAACTTTGTCCCTAATAAATATGCAATCTCTATTCATTCTCTAACCTTTTGGTGGTTTGATTATTATTTTTGTCCTTAGGCCATATTGGAGGTGTTACTTTCCAAATACTCAAGCAATAATCTATGTTGTGGATTCAAGTGACACCGATAGGCTTGTGATCGCTAGGGAGGAGTTCCATGCTATTCTGGAGGTATATGTTCCTGATACACACACTTCATTTAAAACTTTGGTACAAATATTCTGTTTGTTACTCTTAAAATTCCGTGTAGCTTCTATCACTAGGGATTGAGGGATCTAAGTTGTATTTCAAAAGTATTTAGATTATGCGAATCTTGAAATAGTGGTGAAATAATTAAGAGCAGCCTCTTTGAAGAGTTAGTTTTTAACGGAATTTAGTTGTGGTATGATTCATCCTAGTTGAATAGGCTTTGATTGTTGTTGTTGAAGGTTTAGTTAGAGTCTGTTTTGTTTGGAAAATACTTTTCTACTCCTTATTTTCATTGGTAAATGTAATTATAGAAATGCTACTTTGTTTCAAGTTGTTTACTGTTTTTAAGGATTTGTTTAGAAAATGTCGACTGACTACATCATTTTTCATGTTTTCATCATGTCACGAGCTCCTTGATAGCAGGAAACAAATTAAAACTATGGTGGCATTTTTGTAATTATCAATAAAAACTGTAACAAAAAGTGTTATCTCAAACAAAACACAACCTTAGCAATTGCACTATTATTGTGGAGGTGTTTTCATGAAGCATAAATTTGATTAAAAAATATGCACTGACTTGATTGTCAATTTCATTTTTTATGTGATTATAATCTACTTCTTTATTTGATACATAAAATAAAATTTGATGGCTAATCGATTTTTATCTATTTCTTATTCTCGTTTGGCTAGATTTTTTTTGTTTCCTATTCCCCTTTGGCTATGGTTGTTGTCTCATCTGATTCTGATTTCATTTATACAAAAACAAGTTAACACTATTTATTTTTTCTGAATCTTTTGTTAGGAAGAAGAATTAAAAGGTGCAGTTGTTCTCATCTTTGCAAACAAACAGGTCAGAATTTTATCTATATTTATTGGATTCTCATAGTTCCCTAGGGGGATAAGAATTGAGCACTGAATATATAAGAGTTATGAAGCTGATATTATTTTGGAGAAGTCTATGTTAACTGGCATGAAGCTGATAAGAATTGAAGTTTATTTATTAATTTGTCTCATGCGTGTCTCATTCCATTATACAGGACCTTCCTGGTGCTCTTGATGATGCTGCTGTGACGGAGTCTCTCGAGTTGCACAAGATAAAAAATCGCCAATGGTCTATATTTAAAACTTCTGCCATCAAAGGCGAAGGACTTTTTGAGGGCCTTGACTGGTAAGTCTATTAAAATGGAAGGATATTTCAAGGTTGTTAGGGTATCAAATATCATAAACAATTAATATTGTTTCATTGTTAATTTATTCTTTTTCATTTTTTATAAGTTTTTTGAGGATATTTTTCAAATGTTATAAACTCATTGATCGTCAACTCAGTTAGGTATTTGCCAATGTTGATATGTATCCTTTTTCGAGATGTTTAGTTACACTGTTTTCAGCTGCAAGTTTGATGTAACATCTTTTAGTTACTCACGGGGCTATGTCTTGTGTAATGTTGATATGTAGGTTGAGCAATACACTCAAATCTGGAGGTAGCTGAAGGTGCAGGTTACAATGGGGTAGATATTTAAGATTGGTTGGTGAGTTGAGAAGGAAGGTCGGCATGCATATATTGGTATCACTCTCACTATGACGATATAATGATTATTGTTATTCGGACTCACTATTTTATTCCGTTTTTTGTGTTCAGAGATTAACTAAATATGAATGTTGGTCAACGATTGTTATTAAGTTTTTGCCGATCCTGTTTTTATTTTGTAAGTTCATTTCTTGACCCCTATTCATAGAGTAGTTTTTCGAAAGAAAAATTCGTCTGAAATTTGTTTGTGTAATTGAGCTACATGGGGTTTATATGTGAGATATTTGCTCATAGTAACCATAGTATAGTACTAGTATATGACAATGGTGGTTGATGAAGCTGGATGTTCTCCAAATTTAAAGATTGCATTTTATCGAGAGTGACAACCTTTGATAGCAGTCGATTTTTCTTAATTGCACGTAATATATTAAGTTAAAAAATGATTGAACAGTAAAGATGAACACTAGACTTCCAACAATAAAATTCTGACGGGAGAGAATCCTCACCAGCCTATATGGAACGGAAGCTAATAAAATTTGACCAATTCCACAACTTGTTAACCGGTTGATTTAACAATTAGAAACATATTTCTTTTCTTTGGGGATATGAGGTTGTGCTAAAATTATTATTATGTTCTGTTTTAATTTTTTTTTTTAAATTCATTGGGAAGAAGTATTACAGATTTTTGTATTGTGATTGATATCTCGACTTCAAAAGTAAAAACGGATGTCTTGATACTTTGATTTTTGATGAGGAGGAGTGTTAGGAACACGCGGAAATGTGAGTGTTAAAAATAATATTGAAAAGAGTGGAGTTTCTCTTTTTTCTTTTTATTCTTGTTCAATGAACCTCTAGCTACTACTACATAACTGGTTATTGGTTCTGCAAATTATATTAGTCAATATTTTTGTACTCTGCATATATTAGACGTCACTTCAGGAGACATGCAAAATTGTGATACAAGGAGATAAAAATACAAAGTATTTTCATCAAAAAGCTAGCCAAAAGGAAAAAAAAGTATAGATGGTATCTTCCGCTCAAATGAAATAAAATATTTTCAAGTGTTCACAAACCATTTTCAAAATATTTTTAAATCCAATCACATTCTAGACCACTAAAACATCCATAAAGCATTGCAAATAGATTAGACCCTGATATTAAGGAAGATATGAAAATATAGTTTACTGTCGAACAAGGTTAGAAACTTTATTTTTCAAACAAAAGGTTATGCTTCTTGGGCTCATAGTCTATTTCTATTAACATTATTGGGACATTGTAGATAATGGCATCGCTAATATTGTTCTCAACATTCTCAACAATAATGGTAATGTCTCTAAATTTAATCAACCTTTTATCTAATTTCAAAATTAACAGCCCTACCACCCTTTTGTTTTAGGCGTATATTTTAGGGGTTAATATAGTGGTGAAGAGGCGAGTTTTGAGAATGTGCTCCTCTCAAGGTGTCAGACTCGAATTTTACTAAATACAAACAATTTTTGTGTTGGACCAAATTTATAGAGTTGTTTTGATTTTAAATGGGGCCTTTGCAAATGGAGGGTGGGATTGATCCTTTTGAATTGGTCGATCGCAAAGTCAGATAGAAAGATTTAGAAAAAAAAAGAAAAAAGAATAAAATCTCATCTCAACACCATTATCAACTCTTTTCAAAATGCATTCATTCCTTCATTCTTGGGAGACTTATATTGACAATATCACCTTGGCCTATGAATTTTTTCAAGAGCATCAAGAAATTTTATATAGGGTTAAAGCTTGACATGACAAAAAAACCTATGATAAAATTGAATGGTCTTTCGTTGAGAACACTTTAAAGGATACATGCTTTCTCAATATTATAACTAACACCATTATAAAATGTGTGACTATTGTTTCCTTTTCTATTTTCATAAATGGAAATAGATCTAATTGGCTCAATCTTGCTATTGGTATATGACAAGAATATCCCCTATCTCCCTACCTGAACTAGTCTGCGATAGTGTTCAACAATAAAGTTAGTCAAGAAACCAATTCAAAATTTAACCTGTGGATTCCTATTAGAAATACCAACAAAATATGAAGTTTAGGGGTGTAAGTGGATTAAAAAAAATTAATTAAATTGATAATTCAAATTCAATCAAATTGAAATAAAATCGATTGTTTTTGGTTTGATTCTAAAACCAAACCGAACTAGTAAAAACGGATGTTTTTTGATTCAATTTTCGATTTTAGTTTTTAGGAAGCATCAAATCGATGAACTGAATCAATAGATATAATTACGTTATAAATATTTTATTTAATCAATCATTAAGCCCAAATTTTATATCAATCCAACCATTCTTCATCTTTGTTTACATTCATTCCTTTTAGCAAAATATGCATCTAGAACAAAACTCCAAAATATAGAAAGTAGAAACTATAAGTCACAAAAATTTGCTTTAACTGAACTGCTGTTCTTGCTGTCTGTAATAACTGTTGCTCTCTATACTGTCGTTTTGATATATTATGGTCGCTTTCTTCGTGTTTATGTTCTCTTCTTTAATTTTCATATTTATATTTTTAAAATATTTTTTGTTTCTATTCTTCAACAAAATTCCTTTTAGTTTTGTTACAAAATAATTTTGATATGTGTTTGAGGTGTGAAACAATGTCAATTGATGTGTTTTTTTGTGTGTGTTCTATTTGTTAAGATTTCAAATCCCTTTCCAGCCTTCGGATGCCTACTGTCAACTTTTATATTTAATAGTGAACTTATTCAAGATACAATGAAAATCATGTCACTGTTTCGTATGAATTAAGAGTAACTTCTAATTTGTTTGAAAAAATAGAGCATGAAAGAATTACATGAAATGTATTATTTAAAAAATTAGAGCATAAAATACATTGAAAAACGTGATAGTTGAGAATAGACTGATGAATATAATATTTGAAAAAACTACACAAAAATATTGATAGCAAGATATGAACAAAATCTCATTGCTAATTTACAAAACTATACAAAGAATATCTCAAAGAGTTGTGCAACGTTTTAATGTAGTTTCGTAGAACATAAAGTCTTATTTCCAGTTCTTCTAAGTCCTTATTTTACAGCTGAAAAAGAGATTCGTTGGACGGTAGAATAAGAAACATAAAACTAGTTGTTTTGTCCCCAACGATCATGGTGGACATGGTAGACAACATAATTCAAAAGGACTGTCCTTATGTCACCCTAGCAGGGTAGTGGTCACAAGTACTTTATACTTTTATACTCACCATGTCCCACAAACCAACCTTGATCTTTATCTTCTATTTCTTCAGAGGCTTCTGATGTATATTGACAAAGCATCTTGTAGAAGGATCAGAACTTGAGTCTTCATAACCTAAGTCTTTGGAGTCTTCAGAACTTGTTCAACAAAATCTTGTCTTTAGAGTCTTCAACACTTGGTCTTCAGAAGTAATATCTTCAGATCTTTAAAACTTGTTCAGTAGAACCTTATCTTCAGCATCTTCAGAACTTAGGACAACAAAAACAAAGTTTTAGAAGGTCTCCAAAGCTTCCTTGTAAAGTCATGATCAGAAGATCTTGTAGTAACGCTCCTTAGAACCGTTGCATAAGAAACATTCCAAAATCTTAACTTAACTTTGTAACACACCGTAGGTATTCTTCCAGAGTGTTGAGTTTAAAATTTGATGACATCACACGTTTTCTACCAGAGTCAGAACCTATTTAACAAAATACGCACACTAAATAAAAACCATTAGAATATACAATTGTTCTCTAAGATACCATATAAAGTTATCATCAAAACTCAAAGCCAAATGCAAAACCAATCTTGTTCTTACAAGCCTCCTAACCAAGCAAGTTTGGAGAATCCTCATAAATAAAGATACCATCATACACAAAATCCTCAAAGCTAAGCATTTTTCTAATTCTTATATCAACAATGTTAAAAGTAATCCTAAGGACAACTACCGATGGAAGAGTATTATTCAAATCAAAGACGACCTCCAAAAATAATGTTGTTGGTGAATTAGTAATGTGGGGGCAAGATCCATGGATACCATTTCAATGATTATTTAAAATCCTAACTTGGAGGCTTTTGGTTCCCAAAGCGTTTGGGTTAGGGAACTAATTGACCAGGACCGTAATAAGTGGAACATTTGCCTCATTAATAAAACCTTCTTATCCTATGACAACAATAGAATCACTCAAATCCTTATAGATCATCAAGACGATGAGGATACCATCATATGGATGTCAAACAAATATGGAAAACACTTTGTAAAATTAGGGTACCACTATTTCCATAACTATCAGTGTATTGATAACATTGGCCCTTATAACTATGATAATGCAAACAAGATATGGAAAAAATTATGAAACACCAAAAAAAAGTCAAAAGGAAGATAACCATGGATGATAAAGATCAAGAACACAATGAGATCCAAAATATGTGCAAATACCTAAGGTATTTGAAAAGAAGCAAGCAGATTAGTAAACAATATTCTAACAACCAAACCAACATACATCATGCTAGATATATAGAGGATAATACATTTAGTTTAGATAAAACTTGGTGTGAAGATGAAACCTCTGAAGAAAAGAACACGTACTCCATAGAAATGAAAAAAACAAACTAGATACACATCAACACCTCAAATGGCTCAAATAAGAAGGTTATATAGAAAATTCATACTAAGAACATCAACAACAAAAAATACATAAAGTAATATTTCCGCTCACAAAGATGATTAGAAAATTCACAACCAACTAAATAAGGAAGGCATTCATAGTCCAATCGACATGCAAAGAGATCAAACCAATAATAAAAATAACACCTGGAATATAATACAAACAAGATAAATAAATATAAGTCAAAAGGTGATGGGAGTTATAAATTAAAAAACATGAGAGAAAAAAAGAAGGAAAAAAGGAGAAATCTCAAGTGGTGAACAACACCAATGAAGATGTTTATGAGTAGATAAAGATTAATATCGATTCTAACCAGAATCCTCATAAAGATACCTTACTGGAGACGAAAAATCATAATGTAGATATATAAGAACAAGATTTGATTATGCATATAATCTCTGAATTTTGATAATAACAATACATATATTTTATGTGTAACAATTTTGGTATCTAATAGTTCTTTAAGTGTGCAGATAAAACATTCAAATTGATTCAAGATTGTTGTATGAAGAATCATCAGAAATGTGTTTAGCTTGCATCAGAAAGACTATCGTTTAAAGTTTATGAAGAAACATCAATAGTACTGATGAATGTTGAATATTCGCCAGAAACAGAACCACGTGTACTTCTCCAGATAAGCAGTTGCTTCAGAAGTCTAGTGTGTGCAAAAAAGAATCTACAGTGAAGATTAGATATCAAGCTTTTACTTCAACGATCAAATATCAAGCTTTTTCTTCAACGATCAGAAAACAAGATAAAGTGCTTCTCAGGTAAAGCTTTTGCTTCAACGCTCAGACATCAAGAAACTGTTTTTCAGATAAACTGCTGCTACATATCTGAAGACTAGGTTTTTGTTATGAAAACTATGATACCTTTGGGAACACAACAAAGAAATATCTTCTGGAATATTCATGTCTTCATGTCAGAATCATTCCATCAGAAGATTGAAGAACCAATACATGATCTCTTCTACGCTCTCTTACTATTTCAGATTAGAAGTATCTCAAACAGAAGAAAAGATCAGAAACTTATACGAGAAGTAAACAATGCAACTGTACAACACTTTTTCTGATATTTGTGGTGAACGCAGTGTACAAAAGAAGTTTTTGTGTGCTCCTTGTTTTCCACGTTCATATGATACTGTTGTAGTAGGCAGCTTGGTGAAAGTAACATTTTCCAACAGTCTTCTTTTCTCAGCCTATATAAAAGGATTGCTACTTCTTTGGAGACAATAAAAAATAGAAGAACGGATTCAAATCGAACGAATAAATTACTCAAAGAAAAGCATCAAAAGTATAAGAAAATCAAAGAGAGAAAATATTTAAAAGAAAAACACAAAGAGTTGTTTCTTAGATTTGCGTTAACTTATATTCTCTAGAACATAAGATCTGTTGCTCATTATTGTGTTAATTATATCATTGTTGTATACTGTAATATGGTGGGAGAGCTGCTTTTTTTAGCGTTTTATCGCAAATTTTGTAGTTAGCAAGAGTCGCCACCGACTTTTCTTTTATCTAACAAGGAAAGAGTGAAAAGAACAGGAAAAATATTGGTAGATTTTGAGTTCGGGGAATAAATTATGAAAAGAGAAGGTGTTAACACTCTTTTCACCTGTAGTTATCTGCGAGCTCTTAATTGCTTAGCTAACTTCTGAAAAAACTTTCTTTGTGTGTATGATTTGTTTGAAAATATTTTGAAATCGCCAATGTAAGGCTGACTTTGTAATGGTTCTTGTATCAATCCTCAAGAATGCGTACAAAGTGTTTTGAAAATATTTGTTTTAAAAGTGTAGTGTGAAAAATATTTTGTCTGTGAGAAAAGTTGTGAGCAAGCAATTAGGAGTTTCTTACCCACTAAAGGTCTTTCTTGTTATTTTCCTTCTCCTTTAGATATAGTACTATCCATACCATTAGTTGATAGGTAGCCCTATCCATTGGATGTGAAGGGACAGGCGAAGGATCATCGTTTTGATCATTGAAGGAAACTTTAAGGATACCTTAGAAAATTTCAAAGGGTATATTATCATTTTTCTTGTAGGGTCATTGAGGGACTAGATTATTTACCGTAGGAAATTCGAGGGTCATCGAGGGACTATGATCTTTTATTCGAAGGGACCATGATGATTATTTTGCTAAGACATTTCTAATTTCGAGGAACATGATCAATGTTTTTCGAAGGCAATAGAGAGAGGTTACCCTAGACGTGAAGTGTGCATAGTGTGTTCAATTAGAGTTGTATTATCTTGAAAGTTAGGATGTTCTACCGATTAGCTTTTATTCTTGCCATACAAGCCTAATTACTACACAATTATATATATAAAAGTAAAGTCCTACGCTATTACAGGACTTTGGGACAGTTACATGATAAAGAAATTGTGCGGAAATTTAAACTAGGTTATTACAAAATTTGTACATCCTATAAAACTTGTCTAATAAAATAAATAGCAAAATAAAATAAAATGTTAGTAAATTATCTTTAATGTCCAAATTTCGAAGGGGATATCATCATTTTTCTTGTAGGATCATCGAGGGACTAGATCATTTACCGTAGGAAACTCGAGGGTCATCGAGGGACTATGATCTTTTATTCGAAGGGACCATGATGATTATTTTGCTAAGATATTCCTAATTTCGAGGGACATGATCAATGTTTTCTGAAGGCAACAGAGAGAGGTTACCCTAGACGTGAAGTGTGCATAGTATGTTCAATTACAATTGTATTATCTTGAAAGTTAGGATGTTCTACCGATTAGCTTTTATTCTTGCTATACAAGCCTAATTACTACACAATTATATATATATATATATATATATATATATATATATATATATATATATATATATATATATATATATATATATATATATATATATATATAGTATAAGTGCAGAAAAGTAAAGTTCTACGCTATTACAGGGCTTTGGGGCAGTTACATGATAAATAAATTGTGCAGGAATTTAAACTAGATTATTACAAAATTTGTACATCCTATACAACTTGCATAATAAAATAAATAGCAAAATAAAATAAAATATCAGTAAATTATCTTTAATGTCCTAATATCTAAAATGTTAGAAATTAATTTTTTGTTAATTTTTTTATTAATTTGAATGACAAAATAAATGGATTTTAAAATCTAAATTAAATACTTAATTAATTATATGAAAATCTTAGATCTCATTGATTAAATAAAAAAGTTTGTCTAAAATTAAATTAATCTATTAAAAACCTAAATATGATTTTATTATATTTTTTATGATTTTTGAATTAAATATTAATTAAAAGAAAAGGAAATTAATTAAGAAATAAAGGAAAACAAAAAGAAAACGAAAATAGAAAAAGGGTTGAAAAATAAGTAAAAGAAAAGTTGCAGGCGCTGGGGCTTGAACCCACGCCCTCAAGTTTACCTGGTACCACACTTACCACTCAATCAATTGTTGTCTCACATTCATAGTCTGACTATCAATAAACAAATAATGAAAATTAAATTAAAAAGTCAGAAGTCAAATGAAATTGTAAAATACGCGTAAGTGGATTGGGATAAATATTTGAATGGCCCAAATGGCATGATGCCACGCAGGCCTCTAGTTATCACCGGCCACCACACGCAGAGGAGGAGATCATCTTCTTCGATGATACTTTTTTTGAAAACCTGCTAAACAAAAAAACTAGCTCGAATCCTTAGACCCACCCCCCTAAATCGCATGCTGCGAGTTCAACGATGGCATCAGTTCATCCTAAAACTCAACGTATACGGAGATACGAGCAACCTTCTTATCGAAACCCTAACAATGACATCTAGCGCATGAGGTTTTTATCTTCATATGTGATCATATTAACTTGTTCTAAATGATCTAACAAACATATATGAGCAGAGAAATCATGTTAAAAACACATGGAAATTCAAATTCAAATCAAGATTCCTTATCTCACCGGTGGAGTTATATGGATAGCTTTTGGACGTGATTGAACATGTTTTTGGACTTGAGAAGCTTCCTGGTAACTTCCAAGTGATGATACAATGTTTAGTTTTTGTTGAAAGCTGCTGGAGAATAGGGTTTACTCGTGCCCTATTTTTCTTCAAAAATTTGGAGAATTAGGGTTTGTTCTAGCAGCCAGTATCTCTGCCCTTGAGTGTATGAATGAGTTAAGTACTTATAGGAGAGTGTATTAGGTCAAGAGATATGGAAAGAATCTTGTGTAATCAAAGCCAAATCAAACAAGAATAAAACATGTTTTTTAAGCTTCCATATTTGAAGATTCTTGCTATATTTGAATTCACACGGTTTTGGCAAGTTGGATATGTGATCTTAGGCTTCAAAATGATCCAAAACAAAAGCCAACATGCCTTGGTCCATCATTTGTTATTTTATTTAATTTATTTTGTATTTAATTGAATAAAAATCAAAATAAATGAAATAAAAATAAAAGGTAATGCATGAATGGACTTATGGGTCCTTAAACATGTCATGAACATGTTTGAACCTAAAAACTTAGGCCCATTAGCCCCAAAATGCAAGTTTTCTCAAAGTGGACTTCATGCATTTCTAAAAAATTGCTCAATTTGCACCAATCATATCTCACTCAATTTTCATCATATGAAGGTGATCTTGAACTTTTTGAAAACCTCAATATGTCTCCTACAACGTTCATGATGGCTATTTTTCCATTTGAAGATTTTAACTTGATGTAAATTGCTTTGATAAAAAGTGTATTTTTGTTGACTTTTAAAATGACCTGTAATATTTTGGCTCATATCTCTCAAATGAAGCATTTTTGGCCTTGAGCTTAGAGTGACAAAGTTGTACAGAATTGAATTTCCATGAAAATGGGCTTTGGTTGATATTTTCCTGATGAAGCATGTGAAAGTTATGCTTGGTCAAAGTTCAGTTGACTTCTCCTAAACAAAACCCTAATTTAGCAACTTTTGACTTTTAATGAATGATGAGTTTTCTTGATGAATCATGATCAACCCTTGATAAAATGATGAATGTGAGTTCAAAATATTTTTGTTTACCAAAAATCTTGAAGTTTGATTGTATGTTGACCACAATTGACTTTTTGTCCAATAAAGTTAATTTTCACTCATCTGAGTAATTGCCTGAGCAAATTTGTGATGTAAGGCTTGAAACTTGACATGAAGATCCTTTGAAGCATATGAGGAACCATGAAACTCACTTGAGGCATTAGAAGCTCAATTTTCTTTGAGAAAATCAAAACCCTAATTGTAGGCCACTGCTTAGGATGAGGTGCTTGTATGCTCAAACCCTTGAGTATTCTTGAGCAATTGAGAATCTTAGAAGCATGAGAAGGTGTCTTGAATCAATTGTCTTCAAAAATGGGAGGGTAAATTTTGGGGTACAACATCTGCCCCTGTTCAGTCTTCTTAAACCTGAAGACTTAGATTGGCATGTCTGCCATTCGTGATCTGAAGGTGGAAGAGGATTGAACACTTAAGTGCCCAGAAATTTTCACTCATTGGTGCACGAAGTAACACTGTTGGTTGATAGTATTTCTTGAATGATCATTAAAGATGCCATCCAGAAAGATGCCATCCAAAGTAACTAGAAAATACGCTGGGGAGTATCAGAATGAAATCTATGTCTCAATTTTATCTGAGGGAAATGCTTTTCAGAATGAATCTCTGAAGGAAATGCTCAGAAATCATTTGGTCATGCAGATAGTCTCCCCATCCTGTTTCGGAAATTAATCTACAATCTATTTTTCAATGGTAAACCTGTTCTATTTCAGGAATTCATACCGCTTGGTCATATAGATAGTTTCCCTGTCCTGTTTCAAGAATTAATCTACGACCTGTTTCTTTTGTTGGTAAACTCGTTCTGTTTCGGGAATTCATACTACCTGGTCATATAAATAGTTACCCCGTCCTGTTTCGAGAATTAATCTCTAACCTGTTTGAAAATTGCTGATGATATTCGTCTGTTTGCGAACTTTACCTGAAAAGACAGAATTATATTTATGTAATGTCATGATATATGTAATGCATTGCATAATGATGCTCTCAAAATAAATGAGAATGTTTTATGTGTTTCGGTATGTGTTGCACCCCAAAATTTACCCTTTTGATTTCAGAATTTTTTATGGCTCATGTTTCATCATATACATTCATGCATTTGAGATGAGATCAAGGTATTCTTATCTTTATGGCCTCCTTTAAGCTAAAGGATTGGTTGTTTTGTCAATAAGTGAAAGAAAGAGTTTCATGCCCCCCATCTGTGATTCATTTAGGCTACCCAGGCTTTCTAGGCCTCAGGACATCTCACTAATTCTTTGTTTCATCAGAGAATTGAGAACTGCGAGTATTTTGATATTGAATCATGTTTCTCCCATATATTGGCTCTTGTGCTAGGGTTGTTGATTATTGAATCAGTGACGGCTTTCTTGATAAAATCTTGGAAGCATTATAATCCCGAGTTTCATCTTAGTGCACACTCAATCACCAACTGAGGTTCATTAGAGTTTATCTTCTATGATTCCATTTTTATCTTTTTCAAGGTTTCTTCAAAGGCAAGATATCATTCTTTAACTCAGTGTGAGAAGTTTCCCAATGGATTTTCATTAGAAGAGACTTTATCTATTTTTATGATTAAGTGATTTCTTTTGGGCTACTTGTTGGACTATTCATTTTGAGGATGAATGTTGAAGTATATCATGCAAGAGTTGTTGAAGTTTTTTGGCTTTTAGAGTGCATAATTGTTGGGCACGTGGGAATTCAAGTTTTCAAGTTTTGTATTCATTCCTTTTCAAGAGTTCTATTGAGAAACAAAATGATGTTACTTCATTTAATTCTCAAAAATTGCTTTCATTATTTGAATTTTAAAGAGAAATAAATATGATTCGAATTTTGATTCATTCAAGCTTCACTCAAGAAGTTTCCATTGAAATCTAATCTTGTAAATTGGCAAGTTGTGGTTCCAAAGTTGGTTTTCATGACACAAATATGATTCAAGTCTCTATGACTTAGATTCCAAGTTTTGTCATGGAAAATGCAAGAATGCCGAATCTCTTTTGTTTAAATCATCACATCTTTATTGTTCCAAACAATATAGAACTCTCAGATTTGCTTTCAACATTATGGTTACCAATTCAAGATTCAAGAGGTTTTAAAGTTTCAAAGTAGAATTGAAGTTCTAAAGGCTAAGTAATGAATTAATTTGCAAGAAGAATACAAGTTCCTTATTAAAATTCCAAGTTTTCAAGCTTTACAAGTTTAATTACAAATTTGGGTCATAAATCCACAACTCTCTTATTTGTTCTAAAGATACAAAGAAAAAGTGAATTCTTCTTCAATCTTCAAATTCTCCAAGTATTCTTGCTTCATCTTCAAGATTTTTGTTCTCACACCTTGCCATGACTTCCTCTTCAAGTCCTTTCCACCTCTTTATTTCTCTCCCTCAAGCTTTACTTTACCAATCCTCATTTCTCATGAAAACAAGAAAAGAAAAAAAATAAAAGTTAGAGCAACACAAAACTTGAACAACAAACAAGGAACTTTTACAAAGAGCTATTTCACAATTTCATCATTAGGGTCTTGTGGTAGGAATCAGAATTAAGGGTGGTTTTAAATCACATTCAAGCAAAAACCAAGGTCTCATACTTTGTTTCAACAAAAGTCAGAATTTCAATGTTTTGTCATGGGCCTATTTTCTCCTCTTGCAAATCACAAAAGGCATTTTTGGTTCAGAAATAGAGGTACGAAGAGAGACAAAGTTACTGCACAAGTAAATCCAAAGTTTCAAGGCTTCATCCTAATAACCAAGTCTTCACAATGCAAGGTTCCCATACAGAAAAATAAATACAAAAAATAATTCCACATCTTTACAAGTCAGAAGTCGTGTTTCAGGCTCAACAAAGGATTCAATTTCAGCCAGGCCTATTAACAAAGTCAGAATCACAATTGTCCAGCCCAACAACAAAGTTCATATTTCAGAAAAATAACATTCAAAATCACAAGTCAGAATTGCAACAATCCAGCCCAAGCAGCAAAGTTCATATCTCAGCAAACAAATCATACAAAATTCAAGTTCTAAGCCCAACAAGCAAACAGAAGTTCACATGTCAGTAAAAGGCCACATACAAGAAATACCAGAAAATCACAATTAGAAATAATTTTCAAGCCCAATAGTTAAACTATTTCAACAAAGGCCCATTTTCACGAAATCACTCAAATCTATCAACAAAAAAACCCTAAAATTGTATCAATATTTAAGCAATGATTGCACAGTTATCGAAGAGGAGGAGCACTGTTCATAAAATAGCCAGAAACAATAACTCAAACCCTAGATCTATTTATCATCTTCCTCAATACCACAAAACCCTTCATAAACAAAAAGAAATCAAAAATCTCAGAGAAGCAAGGGTTAAGATTCAAAATTGAAAACAAAGGAGCAGAAAATATAAAGATCTCATCGATTTTCACAACCGAGCACCTAGGATTTTCAATCTCCCTTTCAAGATCTACTCATATCTGTTCACCCCTTTGAAAAATAAGGCACCAAAATCGTGATCAGGGTAGAGAGACAAAGAGAATGGTGAAAGAAAAATGAGAATCTAAAAAGTCACGTGTCGTCGTCGTGATCTTATCGTCTCCACTGTGAAGATTCATAGCCGCTGTTGTGAAGCTCTTAGGCGACACCGTACTACACTGTTGATCTTCATCAACGCCACCATTGATATTCTTAGCGGCCACTGGTTTTGATCTATGTTTTTGGGTTTTGTTCATTTTTTTAAAGTTTATGGTTGCTACAATAAAGAGAGATGTGAGAACGAAGAGAGTTAGAGGAGATTGTATTCTTATTTTTGGTTAATTTTTGTTTAACAATTGTTTTTGTTATTTTAAGTTTGGATTAACAACTAATCCGGTGGTGACACTCGTCACCTCCATTGTGGCTGTCTTGTGAGTCTGCACAGGTACTTTCAATGGTCATACTATGCACCCTTGTGTCTCTAGCGGCAGATCTGCATCAAAGTTTCATCATACATCATCAACGCTCCTGATTAGTGCATTCATGGTGGACTTTCCCTAGATGACTACACCAGATTTCACATACCCCATCTAGATCTTATGTGATACATCTCTTGCCTTATGGTGCACCTTCGCTCTTCCAGCAGTCAGATCACTAACTAACACTTCTAAGCATGCGTTCCATGCTGCACCCTCCAGAACCTCCCACGTTGGATTGAACGTTGAAGTTCATTGGGCCTTGGACACTTCTGTTTCCAGCACCCCTCATTTCTAACTTATTTCAGGCCCATTCTCTATTTTTCTTTTATATTTGTTTGTATTATATTATTTTGTTTAATTATTTTGATTTCTATCATTTAAATAAAATACAAAAAATATATAAACACTTTTAACTAAATAATTAAACTAAAAAAAATATTATTAATTATTTTGCTAATTAATTTTATTAAATAGTTTATTTTAGTTTAATTAATTGTTTATTTTTAATTCGATTGGGTTGTATTGATTATTTATTTAGACTTTTAATCGTATTGTCAATTCGATACATCCTCATTCATAAACTTATACCCCCATTCCCATATGGTTTGTAATAGATTAGAATTTTTATTTCTTTGTTATTTCTTTATATGTTTAAGTATTGTTATTATGCATATTTTGTTCATTTAAAACACATGGCCTCCTCTTGGGCTCATCATCAATGAGCAGGTATCCACCTACACATGCACACTTGCACATATTTCATAGTTTGGTCCTTGGATTTTCTACAACAACAACTACTCGATCAATTGTTCCAATTGGTCGTTTAGAATACTAGTGCCACGCTAGTCCCACTTTCTAGGAGCATGCATATGGCCACCTTGTATGGGCTTTCGATTTTTATCTTATGCGTTGAAGCAAATTTCTTCTCTCCCCTTGGTCCACATACCAAGCATCTTCATGAAGGGTCTCATAGTTGAGTTTGGGCATGGCCATTCTCACGAGATTGATCAAGTTTTTCCCTTGATTAATCATAACCCGATCAAACCACTTTGGTTCATATACCAAGTGCTCCATGCAAAAAAGGGTCTCATGGTTAAGGGTAGGAGCACCTACTCTTACAAGATTGACCAAGTACATCCCTTGGTTAATTATAACCCGATTCAACTCCCATACACCAAACATTCCTTTTATCTTGTGGACACTTGTGCTATGATCTTGCGATTGATCATTGAAGCAACCCGGGTATGCCTAATTAATGGTTGTTTGAGGAGATCCAAGGAGGAATTTTGTAGAGTTTTCTTATCTCATTCACTTTGAAGAGGAAACAAACCTACTCTGTTAGGTATCATCGTGGATTCATTCTTCATTTCCACATTTTAACGCTTTCTAGAGATCATGTCAAGTAGGATTTTACCTCTTTCCTTGCCATGTCAAGCAGGAATAGAGATGCATGAAAGGGACCTCCATTGCTGATATCTGTCAGGAATCCCTCTGGTTTACTTAAAGACCTATTTAAGACAATTCCGTATATGTGCCTTATTTTCTACTCATGTTGGTGTGATTTTGCAAAAGCACTTGTTTGCTTACTTATTTGATATGCCATGCTTCCCTTAGGATCACTCGATTAGGGTTAGCCCTCGATCTAGACATTAGGATATCTATCCATGCACGTTCACTTAGGTAGATATTTCCCCTTTCATCCTCGATATATGGCCATCTTTGTATGATTACACTAGGGCTAGATATTAGGATAGTCTCCCTTAGTTGTTTTCTTTTCTTTGCATCCTTGCATCCTTAAAACAAATTTTCTTTTTCTTGGTAAATCATAAAACATCTCTAATGAACTTAAATCCTTCTTCAAGGTAAAAAATACAAACCAATTTTAATTGTTTGTGCACCTTTTGGCTCTATTTTAAATCCTTTCCATGATATATTACTATATTTCTGCCGATGCTTTGCCATGGCGTATGTTTGTTATCCTACTTTGATTTTCAATATCATTGTTAAGTGTGATGTTTTATCATCTAAGTTTCGATGTGTTTTCATCTTTGCCATGATGCTTTGCTATCCTTGTGTCGATGTTTCACCATCGTGTATGTATGTTATCCTACTTTTATTTTCAATATCATTGTTAGGTGTGATGTTTTATCATCTAAGTTTTGATGTGTTGTCATCTTTGCCATGATATCTTACTATATTTTTTCCGATGCTTTGCCATCACATATGTTTGTTATCCTACTTTGGTTTTCAATATCATTGTTAGGTGTGATGTTTTATTATCTAAGTTTTGATGTATTATCATCTTTGCCATGATATTTTACTATCTTTTTGCCGATGCTTCATCATCGCATATGTTTGTTATCCTACTTTGATTTTCGATATCATTGTTAGGTGTGATGTTTTATCATCTTATCCGATATTTTGCTATCATGCTGATGTGTTATCATCTTATCTGAGTTTGTGTTGCCATGTGTGTCTTGTCGTCCTTGTTTTGATGTTTTATCATCATTGTTGATGTTTTATCATTTTATCTGATGTTTTGCCATCTTGATTATTGCTTTTGTCTTTCTAACTAAAAAACACAAACAAACCAAAACATGTGAGCCAAACTACGACTGCTCTGATTCCTTAAATGGGATACGTAGGCATTGGGGTAGGGCCCCCGAACGAGCACAACTTTTATTTTCCCCTAATTATTTTCTCTTTTCTTTTGCTTGCATTCCCTCTTTGCATTTTCTTTTAGCTCCTAAGCATATATATAGATTTTTATACACCCTTTAATTAGAACAATATGAGTGGATACCATAGAGTACTAGAGGCGTGTGGGGTGCTAATACCTTCCCCTCGTGTAATAGACTCCCTTACCCGTATCTCTTGGTCGTTCGACCTTGATTTCACCCTTCTCAGGTTTACTCGATGTTTACCTTTTCCTTCATGTGGGATAAAAAACGTTCGATGGCGACTTCATTGATTTTATATCAGATGACTGTTCGGCCAGTTGTCTCAGCTGGCGACTTCATTGGAGACAGATCGACCTATTTCCGGTTCATCTCGAAGTTGATACTAGCTCTTATTTGTTTACTACTTTGGGTGTTTATTTACTTCCAGTTATTTAAAGCTTTATATACACTGCTTGCATATGTTTGCGCATGCATTTTATCACTTTCCATATGCTGATGGTACTGTTGTTTCTTTGTCTCTCTGTGGGTAGATATTACAAGAGGTAAAATGCCCAATACCCCGACCAAGTGACAACAATAATAACACTAGGAATATAGTGGAAAATGACGGCTAGTTAACGTAGTTTTCACTAGCACCGCTATGTCATCCATACTCAGTTGAGGTTACAAATGAGGTGCTATAGATTTACGTAGGTGTTTCGACGATAGTGGCTTCAGGCGTACCCATGATTCTGAATTACCCTTGCCTTACCCTGACCTAGTGTCACCCGTGAGTGGGGAGGGATGATTGATTCTTATAGGTACATATGGTGACTCTAGTTCTGACGGTGACTTAGGTTATGTTAGTGACTTGAGTTCTGTTGGTGACCATATTCTGATAGTTACTTTGATACTGTCGGTAAATGTGTGTGTGATACGGTGGCAAAACCGACTGTTATATTGGTTTTGCGTTTGTATTTGCAAATGTTGCGGTAAGCAAGAGTCTCCACCTACTTTTCTTTTATCCAACAAAGTAAAGGGTGAAAAGAACAGAAAAAGACCTTTTGAGATTATTTATGAGTAAGGGGGTAGATTATGGAAAGGGAAGATGTTAACACCCTTTCCATCCGTAGTTTTCTACGGGCTCTTAGATGCTTAGATCATTTTGAAATACCTTGTGCTTTGTGTGTTTTTAAAAAGTATTTTTGAAATTCCAATAGTAAGACAGTTTGCTTTTATGATAACTCTTGTATCAGTCCTCAAGAGTGTTGATAAAGCGTTTTGAAAATGTTTTTGAAAGTTGTTTTGTGCAAGTGTAAATTTTTTTTGGAGCATAACATCTAGGAACTATCTAATTTTACTCGAAAGGGTCATTCTTTTCCTCTTTTCCTTTAGACAGTGCTGTCCTAATGTTAGTGAGTAGGTAGCCCTATCGTTGGATGTTTGAGGGACATTGGAAGAGACGTTTATAGTCACGAAGGCAACTTGACAAGAAATCTTAGTAACTACCCTAGGGTTTTAAGATTATTTTTACAGAGGCAACATCGAGAGGGTCATCGAGGGACTTATGATCTTTAAACTGGAGGGTAGCCACTAAAATCTCTCACGTTTCGAGAGATGTGACTGTTTTTCTGAAGGAAACCAAAGTGGGAGTACCCTAAAGGTGCACATATGCAATTGCGTTATGTTTAGTTATTTTAATCTTGTGTTAAGTTTGTTAGCGTTTTATTTTTTTAATTTCTTATCAAGCAATCCTATTAGGCATACATCTAACAGTTAATATATATACAAGAAATAAAAATGCGGGAATTTAAATCTACGCTATTACAAGGCTTCATGGAGGGGGATTATTACAAGTCCAAAACTTGGGGGAAAAATAAAGAAAGCAGTAAAGTAAAAAAAGTCCTAATTATGGTCTATTACGTCCCATAATCAAATGCATTAGTATGGAAAAAAAAGTGCGAAAGTAAATAACGCGTGCAAAATAGAAAAGACGTCTAAAAAATCTAAGGCAATTCTAGGTGAATAAACAAATCTTTTTGTTTGTTTTTATTTAAGAAAATGGTTAAATTATAATTAACTAACCTAAATTTAGATTTAAAGAAAAGTAGTTAATTTATTAATGATAATGGAAATTTTTTAAAGAAAAGAAATAATTCTAAGGTTTTTTTTTGGTATTTTGATATGAAAAGAAAATGAATTAAAATCCTAAGTTCTATCAATTTTAAATTAAAGAAAATGGTTAAAATAATTATTAATTAATTTACCAAAATTAAAATTTAATTGAGAAAAATCCCAAATCTATTTTTATGTGATTTTTATATTTGTTTATTGATTAAAATAAAAAAGGAATTAAAAGAAATAAATAAAATGAATAAAATAAGAAAATAAAGACGATCCTAGTAGCAAAAGTAAACAGGGGGGGTGCTAAGAAGCAAGTCCATTGAGCCTAGAGGGAAGAAGCCCAAGGCATGCGCTGGATCTTGTGAGGCTGGCCCCTTAAGGGTTCATCATAGGGGAGTGCTTCTGGAGAGCTGGATCTGGATCCATAATGATCTGGTGGCAGAGATTGATGGTTCACGATGTACGCATGGGACCTGCCAGTACTGGATCTGCAAATAACATACTAGAAAAACATAATACATGACCTGGGTATCAAACCCAAGCCCTTTCGACTGCACACATTCCCCTTTACCATCTGAGCTGTTTGTTCATTCGTTGGTACAAATAAAATCATAATACTCCATTAGCAAACAAATCAAATATATATAAAATTTGAAATCCACACATGCGTACTAGACATGCCAAAAGGACAGGGATGCTTGGATTTAAGATTCGAAGGAATCCGTTTCACATGCCTTAGAAAAGGTATCTTGTTACTTTATATTTTACATGTAACACATTAACCATCACAAACGTTATGCAACATGAATATACAATCAAAATTAAATTACATATGAAATGAGTTTGAGATCGAAGGTCTGTTACCAGTGGAATACTTGCTTTGGATTGAGGAGGCCTGCAGAGGTTTCTTCGATTATGACAACTTTATAGGAACTTTGGAATTTTGTGGAGCTCTTGTGGAGCAACTTGCGTATCTGGCCAAAAATTCTCGTGTCTGGGTAATGCGTGTGTATAGGCAAGTGTTTCAGTGACAATGTTTTTGTCTGGGTGGCAATGTTTTTTTCTTCATCCTTGGTAATGTGTCTTTAGCTCTATATTTATAAGGGGGGGGGGGGGGGGGGGGTTGAATGGAAATGGCAAGAAACAACCATTAATCAGGCTTTGAAGGCAGAATTGAAAGCCTTAAAAAGGTTGCCTTTTTTTTTGGAGGATTTTCTACCCTTTTGGGTTTTGAATGAACCTGGACAGGTTTCACTCCTTGAATCCTTCGAATGCCCTCAAGCCTTGTTCTTCGATTGGCTCTGAGTGGCTTCCTTCGATGGCTCTGGGCTTCAATTTGATTTGTTCATGGTTTCATCCTCATGGCTCCTTCGATTGAGTCCATTTACGTTGGTTGTTTGACCTGGAAAATTCTCCTATTAGCCCAATCGAACACTTCCTTCTTGGCCTATCGAAGCTTTGTTTTATCATCTCCTTCGAATGTATTTGTATAGGAGGCTTGGGCTTGACAACATGTAGGACTTTGGCCAGCAAGCATCTTGAACCAGGCTCATCAAAAGACAAAACTAAACTTGTTTCCAACAATTGTGTGTCCTTCGAATGGACCAATTGTATGTCCTTCAAAGGCACCACTTGTGTGTTCTTCGAATGGGCCACCAATATATGTCCTTTAAACCCACTAATGTATGTCCTTCGAATGGGCCACCAATGTATGTCCTTCAGATCCATCAAATTAACGTTCTTCGAATAGACCTTTTGAATGTTTCTTTGAATGGACCATACTGTGTGTCATAGTGTAGAAACTGTGTGTTGAAGAGTTTAGAGGTGGGGTCAAAGCTAGCATGATGGAAGCCACAACTTTGTGAATCGAAGCACGTATGAAATAAGTTCTTTCCTTGTGAATCGAAGGCAGGCCTGAAGGATGTACTTGCCTTGTGAATCAAAGGCAGGCATGAAGGAAGTATTTGCCTAGTGTATCGAAGGCAGGCCTGAAGGATGTACTTGCCTTGTGAGTCAAAATAAAGCCTGAAGGATGTACTTACCTTGTGAATAGAAAGCAAGAACGAAGGAAGTATTTTCCTAGTGAATCGAAAGCAAGCCTGAAGGATGTACTTGCCTTGTGAATCGAAAGCAAGTTGCTTCGAAAGAATCCTTTTCCTTGTGGAAGCTCGGGAATCAAAGCAAACTTACTCTTTCTTTGATTTGATGCTTGAGAGCCCAATATGACTATATGGAAACTATGTCGGGCATCAAAAATCCAATTGTACTTGTGTAAACTTGTGAAGTGGTGAAAAACACAAGAAGGGGGGGTTGAATTGTAAAACTGAAATCTAAAGCAATGAACACGATATTTTTATCCTGGTTCGTTTGATCTCAAACTACTCCAGTCCACCCGTCAAGGTGATTTCGCCTCTCTCCAACGAGGTCTTAATCCACTATATTCAACTGAATATTACAGACTGCTTTAACAACTGCTAAAGCCTTCTTGATTCAAACCACAACCCGGTTTGTCAAGGTAACACTTTCTTACAAAGAGATAAAACAATGTGTGTGGATGTTTTCTACAAAACTTTATCACAACTGTGATGTATACACAAATTGAAGCTTAGAAACTAGATTGCTAAACAGTAATGGAATATCAGAGTGTGTGGTTTAGCAAAACTGGTAGAACGAAGATTATGGTTCAGCTTTTGTGCGTGTAGAGATTTGGAGAGCATTAACCATTTCAATCTTCAAAGCTTTGTTTATATAGCACTGAGATGATGAACGTTGGATGCAATATTCTTGATTCAATGCTAATAACAAACTTTCCTTATTGAGCAGATCTTGTCTGGAATGAAGCCGTTGGAATTAATTTGCTTTCAATGCACAGTACCGTTGCTTACTTAATGCAAGTTCTGGCTTGGCTCATTCTGACTCTGCTTCGCTGCTGATGAACTATTGTGTTTCTGTATCAGAGTGTTGAGCGCAGTCTTGTTCATCAGGCTTCAGCATGTACGTGAGTTGATCATCTGATTTTTGACATTCTGATGTAGCAACTTCTGATGCTGGTGTCTGAAATCAAGTTCTGATGCTGAATAGACGTGATCTTGCTTATATCAATCAGAGTATCTGCAAGTCAGAACATAATAATTTTAGGCAGTAGATAGTTCATTCATGAAACTTATAAATACTATATCTTTTCACTTTGTTATCATCAAAACTTAAATATAGGGTAGTAGATTCAAACTTTGTTCTAACAACTTGGACTTTGAAAATCCTTGTGAGAAAATGTCTTAAGGTAAAATTTTGGGGTACAACAACTACCCTTGTTCAATCTTCTTAAACCTGAAGATTTAGATTGGCTTGTTTGCCTTTCGTGATCTGAACATTGAAGATGATTGAATACTAGAGTGCCCAAAAATTTGCACTCGATGATGTGATGGTTTATTGTGTAGGGAATGGGCTTAAAGATTCCATTTGGAGAAGATGACTGAGAGTTATCGGAGATGGGCTTAAACATCCCATCCAAAGTAGATGATGACTTCATAAGAGGTCTCTTTATGGGAGTTCTTGTTCCTGTTGTCTGAAGAGGACTTCGCTGGGGAATGTTAATTTCTGTTATTCTCCTGTTTTAGGAAAACTCTATGTGGAATAAAGTCTAGGAGCTTTAGTTGTCCATGGCTCTAATGAGGAGTTATCTCTGGACTGGAGAGATGAAAGTTATTTGTTTTCTGGTTGAAATCCAGGCTTTACAGTAACTTGCTGGGGAGAATGAAATTAACTTGTTATCTGGAAATGTATTAGAAGGAACCTGTGTAAGGCTGCTTTAGGATGAGCCCGTGTTAAACTTCATTTAGAGATTGTGAGAAGAAACCCGTGTAAGATTGCTTCAGGATGAGCCCGTGTAAAGCTGCATCTGGAGATTGAGAAGGAATCCGTGTAAGATTGCTCCGTCTGGTCATGTAGATGGTCACCCCATCTTGTTTCGGGAATTGATCCACAGTCATCTGTTCACAGATAGTTGCCCTGTCTGGTTTCAGGGATTAATCCGGAACTTGCTTTTGTTGGTCGTTGAGATAGTTGTCTTGTCTAGTTTCAGGTATTAATCTCATACCTAAGAGAAAGAAAAATAGTTTCCCCGTCTTGTTTCGGGAGTTAGTCTTCAATCTGCTCATGTAGATAATTGTGCTGTCTTGTTTCAGGTATTAATGTACAATCAATCATCCACAAATAGTTGTTCTATCTTGTTTCAGGTATTAATCTGGAACTTGTTTGGTCGTTGAGATAGTTGTCCTGTCTGGTTTTAGGTATTAATCTCTGACCTGAGAAAGAAAGATAGTTTTCCTGGCTTGTTACAGGTATTAATCTTCAATCTCTTCATGTAGATAGTTTTTCCTGGCTTGTTACAGGTATTAATCTACAATCAGTCATCCACAGATAGTTGTCCTATCTTGTTTCAGGTATTAATCTGGGACTTGTTTTTGTCGGTCGCTGAGATGGTTGTTCTGTCTGGTTTCAGAAATTAATCTCTGACCTAAGAGAAAGAAAGATAGTTTTCCCGTCTTATTTCAGGTATTAATCTTCAATCTGCTCATGTAGATAGTTGTCATGTCTTGTTTCAGGTATTAATCTACAATCAGTTGTCCACAGATAGTTGTTCTGTCTTATTTCAGGTATTAATCTGGAACTTTTGAAAATTGTTAACGATATTCATATGTCGATCTTTCCTGAAAAGGTAAAGAATTAGCTGCATGCAATATCATGATGCCTGAAGTGCAAATGATGCTCTCAAAATAAATGAAATTGTGATATATGCATTCGTGCTGCATATGCTACGCCGCTTGTAAAATGGTGTATGAATGCAATTTATGAACATGTTAGTTGTTCTACTGCAGCGTTGCTGAACTATGGAAAATAAATCCCTGATTGTTACTGGGGATGAAGAATGTAAGTCTTCAAATTTTGTTGAAGTCGAAATGCTGAGAGACGGATTTCCGTTGTTAGAGGAATAAAATTTGTTGAGGAAGGGAAACTCCATGAACTGCTTGTGGATTTTTATGAAATCCTGCTGGGGAATCCTGAAAAGCTTGTAAGCCAGGTTAGGGAGTTCTTTAAGATGTTGGGGCAGTAATTGGAGATTCTTGCTCTGCCGGCGATATAAGAACACCTGACATCATTAGACTGTATGATGAGGATATGGCAATGACTTTATAGTAGGATGCCCCTGCCTCTGTACCTGCTGGAGAAAGTATCTGCGAGGATTTTGTGGATGTCCTTTAAATATTGTCCCATTTCTTAAAGCTATTAGTAACAGTCTTTCTGTTTTTTATGCGTTTATTTGTAAACGGTAATCACATTCAAATGCATATGTTCAAAAATAATCACTGGATGTTTTTGCAAACAAAACAGAAAGATAAAAACAAATAGTTTTGCACTTTCAAAGAGGTAGTTTTGTATTAATTAGAATAGGTTTTGCCTATAATAGGAGTTTTTGTACAAGAAGACAAACATCTTAGTAAGAGAATGATGTCATAATAATGAAAACTATACAAAAATAGTATACAAAGAAAAACATCTATGTGAGATGATCCCAATGGGTTCCCATTCTGCTACTGCCTTTATGTCTTTGAGCGTCTTATCTCTTTTGCTGCTTGTCCAAAGCTGACTGGATTGATTAGTACCATTTGAACTTGATAGTTGTTATTGAAGATTGGATGTAAGGTGATCCAATGGAACATAGTTATACGCTTTAATTCCCTAACTTTTTCCTGGACCTCCCTTTCGGGTTTTCAGTCCACCGAGATACCCTTTCTTGCCCAAGCCGCCTTTTCAGGTTTTCGACTTGTCGGGTGTACAGATTTTTCTATATGTATATCCCTAATTTTTCCTGAACCCTTTTGGTTCACCAGGATGCCCTTATTTTTTCCTAGGACAGTCAACCTAGCGAGTCTTTGTTCATGCGCAGTATCTTTTAACTATGTCTGTGTTTACAGTGTGCGGAAGGTCGTCACCGTCCATAGTGGTTAAGATCATGGCTCCACCAGAAAATATGTTCTTGATCATAAATGGTCCTTCGTATGTAGGAGTCCATTTGCCACTGGGATCATCTTGCGGAAGTATGATGCGCTTGATTACTAAGTCACCAGCCTGATATACCTGACGTCTGACCTTCTTGTTAAAAGCTTTAATCATACGTTTTTTATACATCTGGCCATGGCAGACAGCCGCGAGCCTCTTCTCATCAATCAGGTTTAATTGATCAAGTCGAGTCTGAACCCAATCATCTTCATTCAAACCTGCATCCTTCATGATTCTCAAGGAAGGGATCCGGACTTCGATGGGTAGGACAACTTCCATACCGTATACCAAAGAGAAAGGAGTTTCCCCTGTTGATGTGCGTACTGTGGTACGGTAACCATGAAGAGCAAATGGTAACATCTCGTGCCAGTCTTTGTATGTCACAATCATCTTCTGTATGATCTTCTTGCTGTTTTTATTAGCAGCTTCTACATCGCCATTCATTTTTGGCCGGTAAGGATAAGAGTTATGATGTTGGATCATGAATTGCATGCAGAGCTCGACGATCATAGTATTATTGAGATTGGTACCATTATCTGTAATGATTCTTTCTGGAATACCATACCGATAGATAAGGTTATGTCTGATGAATCGGGCCACAACGTTCTTGGTAATAGAAGTAAATGAAGCCGCCCCGACCCATTTTGTGAAGTAATCAATGGCGACAAGGATGAAGCGGTGCCCATTAGAAGTTGTAGGTCTAATCTTCCCAATCATATCGATGCCCCACATTGCGAATAGCCAGGGAGTAGTCAAAACGTTCAAGGGAACTAGAGGCACATGTACTTTATCAGTATAGATCTGGAACTTGTGACAAGTTCGTGAGTGCTGATAACAGTCTTCTTCCATAGTGGACCAATAGTATCCTGCCCGTATGATCTTTTTAGCAATTGTGTGCCCACTAGAATGGGTGCCAAAGGTACCTTCGTGCAAATCTGCCATAATCTTTTCTGCTTCACTTTTATCCACACACAGGAGCAAAGTAGAATCATGGTTGCGCTTGTAGAGGATTCCGTTACTGAGGAAGAACTTGGTAGAGAACCTTCTTAGGAACTTCTTATCATTGACTGAAACTCCTTTAGGATACTCTTGGGCTTCGGGATATTTTTTGACTTCATGGAACCAAGGTTTGTCCACTCCTTCTTCAGTATCAATCTCATGATAGTATGCTGGTTCGTCCATTCTCTCAATAGTGATTTGAGGAGCTTAATTATCCCACATGACCTTGAACGTGGATGACATCGTAGCTAGTGCGATCGCTATTTGATTTTCCTCTCGTGGAAAATGCTCAAAGGTAACTTCTTCAAAGTGTGGAATCAGTGTTAACACATGCTCTCTGTAAGGGATGGGACTAAGATGCTTAGTGTTCTACTCTCATTTGATTTGACTGATTACAAGGGCCGAGTCTCCAAATACACCCAAGAATTTGATCCTCAGGTCGATAGCAGTTTAAGAACCATGATGCATGCTTCATATTCAGCCATATTGTTGGTACAATTGAAGTATAGCCTGGCAGTGAAAGGAGTATGACAGCCTTCGGGAGATATGATCACAACACTGATGCCATTACCGAGTGCGGTTGAAGCTCCCTCAAAAACCATAGTCCATCGGGATCCTTTTTCAGGTCCTTCATCTGGTCTAGGTTCTTCACAATTAGTTACTAACATGATGTTCTCATCTGGAAACTCAAAATTCATGGATTAGTAGTCGTCCACATCCTGATGAGCCAAATGATCAGCTAATACACTTTCTTTAATTTTTTCTAGGTTATATACTGAATGTCGTATTCGGTCAGGATCATTTTCCATCTTGCTATTCTTCCGGAGAGAGCAGGCTTCTCAAAGATGTATTTGATAGGATCCATTTTAGATATCAATAAGATAGTGTGAGTCAACATATACTGTCTTAGTCGGCGAGAAGCCCATGCCAAAGTGCAACAAGTTTTCTCGAGCAGTGAGTATCTTATTTCACAGTCGATAAACTTTTTACTAAGGTAGTATATTGCATACTCTTTTTGACCAGACTCGTCATGTTGCCCCAGCACACACCTCATTGAGTTCTCTAACACTGTTAAGTACATGATCAGAGGTCTTCCTTCAACCGGAGACATCAAAATTGGAGGCTATTGAAGATATTCCTTGATTTTGTCAAAGGCAATCTAGCAATCATCATTCCACTTAACTGCTTGATCTTTCTTCAGTAATTTGAAGATTGGCTCACAAGTAGTGATTAGATGGGAAATGAATATGGAAATGTAGTTTAAACATCCCAAGAATCCCCTAACCTCCTTCTCAGTGCGAGGAGTTGGCATTTATTGTATAGCTTTAACCTTTGTAGGGTCTACTTCAATACCTTTGCCGCTGACAATGAAACTTAAGAGCTTACCAGATCTTACCCCAAAGGTGCACTTATTCGTGTTCAACCTTAATTTGTACTTCTTCAGCTTTTCAAACAGCTTATGTAGGTGATCAAGGTGCTCCTCTTCAGTCTGAGACCTGGCTATCATATCATCGACATAGACCTCTATCTTGTGATGGTTCATATCATGAAACAAAGCTACCATGGCGCACTGATAGGTTGCCCCAACTTTATTTAACCCAAATGGCATAACTTTGTAGCAGAAAGTACCCCACTGCGTAACGAAGGTCGTTTTCTCCATATCTTCAGGTGCCATTTTGATCTGATATTACCCGGAGAAACCATCCATGAAGGAGAATACCTTATGATGTGTGGTGTTGTCAACCAGAACGTCAATATGGGGAAGTGGAAAGTCATCCATGGGGCTTGCCCTATTCAGGTCTCTATAATCCACACACACACATACTTTATCGTCCTTTTTAGGTACCGGAACAAAATTGGCAACCCATTATGGATAAGAAGTAACTGCTAAGAAACCAGTGTTGAACTGTTTCATGACTTCAGCCTTGATCGTTTCTGACATCTCTGGCCGCATATAATGAACGTTCTGTTTCACTGGAGGGCAGTCTTATTTTTTTGGTAGACGATGAACCACAATATTTGTGTCAAGTCCCGATATGTCTTCGTATGTGTTGTACCCCAAAATTTCCCCTCTCATGTTTTCCAAGGTCTTGCCCTACATGGTTGGTCATAAACCCTTGCCTAAAGAAAAGGAAAATTTGTGAGTGATTTATTTTTAAGATCCTTCGATTGGCATTTCAACAAAGCCTTTCGATTGGCCTTATAACAATATCCTTCGGTTGGTATTTCAACAAAGCCTTTTGATTGGCCTTGTAACTAGATCCTTCGATTGGCATTTCAACAAAGCCTTTCAATTGGCCTTGTAACAAGATCCTTCGATTGGCATTTGAACAAAGCCTTTCGATTGTCCTTGTAACAAGATCCTTCGATTGGCCTTTCAACAAGGCCTTTGATTGGTACAGACAAAGGCCTTTCGATTGGCATTCCAAAAGGTCCTTGGGCTGGAACTTCAGAGTGTCCTTCGAATGGAACTTTAGAGTTTCCCTTAACAAGAACATCAGGATGAAATGACCTTCAAATGGCATTTCAGTGCAGATTTTGTCTTAATCTAAGATGCTCTGATGAAGGAAGTTCTAAACACTTTAAATCCGAACTTAGACTCATTACAAGGCCAAGAGCTGGTCGAAGTTGTCTAATAGGGAATGTTCTGAATAGATTCGAATTGGACTTTGCAGCTGGAAAAGAAGGTAGATACAAAGGAATGAAGTAGGCTGGCATGACTAAGCAAAAACACATATCTTAACCTGTCTAGGTTCACCCAAAGTTCAAAATGGCATGTTTTTCTTGCAAATATGGCAAGAATTCAATGTTGATTGTGGACTCAATTCCCGAGTTACAGGCCAGATTCTTGCCTTGTTTGCTCCCAGCCCCACAATAACTGATTCGACCAGGGTGATTCTTTTCGAATCAAGAAATTGAAGGAGAGGGAGGCTCAATCGAAGGGGCTATGCAACTCATAACAGGCTGGCAGTAACACATGAAAATAGATTGTAAGTGATTGAATCAAATATAGCAAGTCTTTATGAAGAAATCAAATCAAATCTCTTCATCATAATGGACCAAGATTTGATACACAAATGTTGACCTAAATTGCTTTGTCTATATAAACCTCATGCTCTCAAAGAAAAAAACACGAAAAAAATGCACGGAGGCTGCCTCAGAAGAAAACGTTGTCTGCCCCACGAGATTCCATAAATCTGCACAAAGTTTCCAAGGGTTGTAAAACTCAAAGCCGATGTTGCACGCAGCCTCCGTCCAGACTAACACCTGAATCGTTTTCTTGGGATTCATGCAACAACATCCCTCATACAATCCCCATGTTGGTAATTTTGTCTTTGATCTCAAACTTGTTAAATATGATTTAAATTCATGTTGAACATATATGCATATTGCTGCTAATGTTCATGTTTGTTTGAGTGTGTTACATGTGAGCAAAGATGCAGGATGGAGATCATGCCATTGTTAGGGCACAATCTGAGTTTACCTTCGATTTTTACAGTTGTAGTTCATTTTAGAAGGGTTAACATCATAGGGGGCCACTGAGCGCACATATTCGATATTTAAGTTAATATTGTGTTTTTGTTTCTAATGTAATATTGATGTTTCGTTTGTACCAATAAATGGAAATATTTCGACCATGTAGGTGAGGAAGATGTGCTGCAACGAAAAGGACCTAAGTTCGACACCCAAGTCATATATTTTGTGTTTTTTCTAACAAACTTCCTTGCAGAATTCCAGATCGAAGGATGTCACATCCAGATCGAAAGCTCCGGACGTGTAGTCTCGCAGGAATGTTCGATCAACCCTCTGGATCAAAGAGAAACCCAAGCTTCTTCGATCCAGGCCTTATGTCCCAGAGTGCATTCCTTTTGTTTCCTATCCTTTTTGGCCTTTCGATTGGGTTTCCTTTCTTTTACTCCTTCTAAGCTTTAATTATCATTAAGAAGAAAAACCCCAAAAGACATTAGGTTTAGTTTTTACATTAAATTAATTTTGTCAATTATTTAATTAACTATTTTAATATTTTCTTAAAAAAAACTAAAATTGAATAGACTTAGGATTTTTTAATTCAATTTCTTTTCATAACAAAAACAAACAAAAAATTCCTTTCACTTAGGATTTTAGACGCATTTTCAATTCATGCACGCACTTATTTACTTTAGCATTTTTTGTTAATTATGTAACTGTGCTCGGTTTGTAATAGCTTAATTAGGATTTTATTTCCGCACTTTATTTTTCTCAGTAATTATTTATGTATCTACACCAAAGCCTTGTAATAGCGTATGACCTCTATTTCTTGCTTTTATATTTTATATGATTGTATATAATTTCTAGTAACCTAGGCGTGTATGCTTAATAAATCAATCAGTAGATCACTAAACTGCAAGATAAAATATCTGAAATAGCACACTATTGCACACTTTCACCTCTAGGGTATCTCCCACTTTGGTTGCCTTTGAAAATAGTCATATCCCTCGAATGTAGGGATACTCTTAGCAAAGACCATCAATTTAAATTCATCATAAAGATCATAGTCCCTAAATGTCCCTCGAGTTGCCTACAAGAAATGATCTTATGATGATAGTCCTTTCGAAATGCTAAGGTATCCTTACATGTTGCCTTCAAGGACCATTACGTCCCTTTTGATAGTCCCTCAACATCCAACGACTAGGGTTATCTACTCACTAATAGTAGGATAACACGGTCTAAAGGATAGGAGGAAAAGAATAGTCTTTTTTCGAGTAGGTAGATAACTGTTAGGTACTTGCTCAAACAAATTTTCACACCACACTTTCAAACACTTTCCAAACAAAGTTTTCAAAATGCTTTATCACACTCTTGAGGACTGATACAAGAGTTACCATAAAGTGAATCTCCGTACTAAGGCATTTTCAAAACTTTTCAAACCACAAACACACAAGAAATTTTCAAAAGATGAGAAAGTACCTAAGAGCCCATGGAAAACCATGGATGGAAAGGGTGCTAACACCTTCCCTTTCTATAATCTACCCCCCTTACTCAGAAATCTCAAAAAAGGTCTTTTTCTGTTCTTTTCACCCTTTCCTAATTTGGATAAAAGAAAAGTCGATGGTGACTCTTGCTTACCGCAATATTTGCGAACAAAAAACACAAACTAGTATTAACAATCGATTCTGCCACCGTATCACAGAACTGGAGACTCTGTTGGGGATGGTTATAAAGTGGGGTTTACCTTAGGGTCTAGATCATTTTAAATTGCTTTCTCTGTTTGCTTTGACTGCTTTATCTTTGAGGGTTTGTTGGAGTATTCTTGTAAAGATCCGAATCTGGGGCACCTTATTAGGTAAGTAGCAATAAATCATGGAGGCTGTGTGGTGTAGACTGATACAGACAAAGTGGTGGCCACGTTAGCGCAATACTTTGGATTGTACTAATGTTCCTTGAGTAAGTTAAGGATAACATTAGACTTCCTCATAGTGTCACTAAGAGCTAACTGACCTTTAGAACCTTTAATTGACTCATCCTAGCCATTAGGAAGTAGTGAGATAACCAGCTTTGGTTCTGACTGAAGATTGGTTGATACTCGATACTACACTCATTGAGGCTGGACTTTCAGGATTTTTTAGCCGCAATACATCAGTGCGAAGCTGAAACAATTTCTGAAGGGAAGGTCAGTGATATTGAGGCTCCTTAGAACCCGATTACTATTAATAGGACATGTTGAGCCAACTGAACATTCAAGAGGGTACATACCTTAAAAACTCATGCAAGCCTTTGAACCTAAGGTCTATTATGTGATTTGCTTGTGTTTATCTATGATTTTTAGCATAATCATGACATCATAAACATCATGACATTCATACATACTAATCATTTCAAGGATCTGTTGGATTTACCTCTTGACTATTTTGTAGGATATGAATTCAGGTCGCAGAAAAACCACTCGGATTCACTTCACAGAAGTTCCTCCTAAGCTCAAGGAATTAGTCTCGAAAGTCCCTGAGGACTCATCATTCCACAAAAGACATGGTCACTTGCTCAGTTTGGTTACCACCGGGTTTGATGAAGGTTTGATGAGTTTCTTATTCTAGTTCTTCGACCCTAAGCACCATTGCTTCACATTCCCCGATTATCAACTGGTGCCTACACTGAAAGAATTATCTAAGTTACTTGGTTTACCTATATTGGAGCGAGTACCTTTCACTGGTTTACAACAAGACCCAACTTCTTAAAATGTTGCCGTAGCTTTGCACTTGAAACCATCTGACATTGAGTCCAATTGGGAAAAAAGAAGTGGAGTTAAGGGTCTCCTTGCAAATTTCATGATGAAGAAAGCTCATACTTTCCTGGATGCTATGAGTTATCATGCCTTCGAAGATGTATTAGCCCTCTTGATCTATGGGTTGGTCCTATTTCCTAATTCAGATCAACTTATAGATGTGAATGCTGTGAACATCTTTCTTGCTCACAATCCGGTTCCTACATTGCTCGGGGATATCCTACATTCTCTCCATACTCGTACTTTGAAGAAGCGAGGAACTCTCATGTGTTGCACTCCTCTGCTATATAGGTGGTTTATTTTGCACCTTCCTCGGTCAATAATGCAAAATTATTTAGGCTTGAGGTGGAGTCAAAGACTAATGTCTCTCTCTCACTCTGACATCCATTAGTTCCCTCGCTCTCAAGAGGATATTTCTTTTATTGATCGCTATGGAGAATTTCCTAATGTGCCACTCCTGGGAATTAGGGGAGGCATCACCTATAATCCTTCTTTAGCACTAAGTCAGTTTTTCTATGCACGGAGAGATGGTCCATCGGATATGCTCATCCAGGGTATTGTGTTCAACTACTCAGATGATTTGCATAATTATCGTCAGATGTTCATCTGCTCTTGGGGCATTGTTAAGAAGATTAATAGTAGGACTTTGGGGCGTAAGAACTCCATCCCTTTGGAACCTTACCTCAAATGGGTGAGAGCTCGAGCCCAAAGTCTTATGATGCCATACGATTCCATCTTACCGGTGACCTTAGAACCTATTGTTCAAGGGGGCGAGTCCCATATTATTCTCCATCCTGATATTCCAACCAACTTCGAAGAGTTGCAAAAGTCTTGGATCCAGCTCAAGGGAGAACCAAATACTTTTGAGGCTCAATTCTATGCAAGTGAGAAGAAGGTGCTGGAATTAACAAAACAACTTCATGAAGAGAGGAACCTCAACACCAAGAGGAAGCGCCCATGGGAGACTTAGGAACTTCCTTTTAATGTTCATTCTTTTGTAATATTTTGTTTCTTTAAAAACTTTCTAATAAAAGGTTTTGCTTTTTGTTTTGTTTAAAAGAGCTTAAATACAATAAGGTCCTTGAAATCATTGCATACACATGCCATACATATCATTGCATAAACAGGTTTCATAGCAGATTTATCATCTTCTTCGTTGTTTATTTCAGCCGTAAAGAAATGGCTCTCGAACAAACTGTGAAGGACTTACAGACTCAGAACAAACAATTCCAATTGATGATCTTAACTCTAGCCAAAGGGAAAGAGGAACTAAAAGCCCTGATTGTTAAAAACAAGACTAAGAAGCCAAGGAGGACAATTGGTGTGGTAAATCTGGGAAGGAGATTTAAAGGACCGCCAAGGCAAGTGGTTGAGCTGACATCTTCATCCAAAGAAGGAGATAACATAGAGGGTGAGACAAGAGAGGAAGACCCTAGTCCGAGGGAATATGATAATGAGACTGATTACAATGAAGATCAGTATCCTCCGGCCGATGAAAAATACAAACAACTGGAAGAGCGTCTGAGTACAATGGAGATCCAGAAAGTGCCTGGGCTGGACTTTGAAGAGCTGGGTTTGGTGTATGGGATTGTCATTCCGCCAAAGTTCAAGGTTCTAGTGTTTGCCAAGTACGACGGGGTTTCATGTCCCAATATGCACTTCCGATCTTATGTGAGAAAGATACAACCTCACACTGCTGACAGAGACTTATGGGTCCACTTCTTTCAGGATAGCCTATCCAGAACTCAGTTAGATTGGTTCTATCAGCTGGAGAGGACCAACATCCATAATTGGGAAGACCTGGCCGCTGCTTTTTATAAGCAGTATCAGTATAATGCAGACCTTGCTCCCACCCGTACTCAACTCCAAAGTATGGCTATGGGTTCGAGCGAGGGCTTCAAAGACTATGCTCAGAAGTGGAGGGACTTAGCAGGAAGAGTCCATCCTCCCCTGTCTGATAGGGAGCTAGTGGATATGTTTTTGGGTACCCTGTCTGGTCCATTCTTTAATCACCTAATTGGAAGTTCCTCGGCCGACTTTACTAAATTAATCTTGACAGGGGAAAGAGTGGAAGCTGGAATTAAGAGTGGTAAGATCCAAAAGAGTGCATCCTCTAGTGCAGTAAGGAAGAAATTTGCTGGGAAGAAAGAGGTCAATGCTGTGTACATTCAAAGGAGTCAGGACATAACTGAACTCCATCTAACGGTAGGGGCTGTCATGATCCCTAAGCCTGCACTTACTCAACAGAGGAATAATCAGCAGAGAACAAAAAGGCCGGTAAGACAGTTCACCCGGATAAATATGACTTTATCCCAAGTTTTGCCTCATTTGTTGAAATCTAATCTGGTAACCTTGCGGGAAGCGCCAAAGAATCCCAACACTACCTCTCCCCACTACAATCCAAATGCCCACTGTGCTTATCATTCGGAAAGTCCAAGTCATGATACAAATGACTGTTGGGCTTTGAAAAATAGGGTACAAGACCTTATCGAGGCGAAGGAAATTGAGTTTGACGCCCCTGAAATTCCAAATGTTATCACTGCTCCTATGCCCAAGCACGACTGTGGTGTTAACTCTATTGAAGATGATATGTTTGTTACTACTGTCGAAGAGCTTGTTACTCCTCTTATGACCGTTAAGTGGAACTTATTGAAGGCCGGTTTATTTCCAGGCTATGGCGAAGGTTTCCACTTCTGTTTATCTCTACCAACTGGTTGTCATTTATTGAAGGCAGGTGTTCAGCGCTTGATGGATGATAGAGAGATTTTGATTGAGAAGAATCCCGTCCCGACTATTGCTTGCAAAGATGTTTCGATAATAACCATTTCCTCCAATCCTTCCAGGGTCTCCACCAAAATACCTGTTAGGATTACATCTATTCCGAAGGTTACTCCGTTGATAATTACTACGCCAGGGCCAATCCCATACTCCTCAGATAAAACTGTTCCTTGGAACTATGGGGGTGACGTCTACTACCACGGTGTCAAGGAAGATTAGCTGGATGATGAAGACCAGGTTTTCGAGAAGGCTGACCCCGACATTGGCAACATTGTGGGAACCAGCAAAATAAACAGAAGTGGAAGACTGTTCTCCCATGAGATTTCTCCTTCGAAAGTTATTACTGGTCCTGTGATCATTCATACTTTCATTCCTGCTGATACTACTACTACAATCCCTGTGATTACCCCTGCTGACACCCCTATCACCGAGTCGACCAAGACTCGGGGAAAAGACATATCAGTTGAGCCTGTCCAGACGAAGGCATATTCTATATCTATCCTAGAGGCTTCCAAGCAAGAAATGGAAGAAATTTTGAAAATTATCAAGAAAAGTGACTACAACATGGTCGAACAGTTGGGGAATACCCCTTCAAAGTTCTCTATGCTAGCCTTGCTATTGTGCTCCGAAGCTCATGCAAAGGCTTTGGTGAAGTTCTTGAAAAATGCCCATGTGCCTCAGGAAACCTCTGCTGACCAATTCGAAGATTGTGTGGCTAGTTTGACGAATGATAATAGTTTGGGTTTGTCTGATGCTGATTTGACTCCTAGAGGGAGGAAGCACAATGATGCGTTGCATGTCTCTGTCGAATGCAAGGGCACTAATTTGGCCCATGTCCTAGTAGATACTGGTTAATAATTAAATGTGCTGCCTAAGAACGCTATGGATAGACTAGACTGTGAAGGTTTGACTTTGAAGCCCAGCAATATTGTAGTGAGAGCTTATGACAGTTCAAAGAGAATGGTGCATGTCCCTATCAAGGTTGGTTCTCAGACTTTCGACTCTATCTTCTATATGATGGATATCAGACTATCTTATTCTTGTTTGTTAGGCCGCCCTTGAATACATGGGGCTAGAGCTATTAGCCCACTCTGCATCAGATGATGAAATACCTGGTCAAAGGGAGAATTGTCACTGTACACGGTGAAGAAGAATACATGGTTAGTCACCTGAATTCCTTCAGATATGTGGAAATGGATGGTGAGTTCATCGAGACTCCGTGCCAGAATTTCGAAGAGGTACCTCAGACTCTGGCTACAACTGAAACTGTTACCAATATGCCGAAGATCACCAGACCTCCCTTGAAGATGACTTCTCTCATGGATGCAAAAGCAGTTGTCGAAGAAGGGGCTCAAAGGGCTGTTCGACGTGCTCGTGCTGGAAGACCTCCCCTGAGCATCAGCAATCATGGGGTCAATGCTTTAGAAGACGGAGACGGTGACAATGACATGGACAACTGGATCTTCCCTACTACCAACGGTGGACCCAATAATTGGACGGAAAAGGATTTTGTACCGATTACTTTTGTTCAGAAGTAACTGTATTTCTTGTTTTTTGGATACGTAATAAACAATACAACTTTATGGCCATGTGTCTTACCCGGGGCACATCAGTTTATTTGTGAGGGTTATCATGTTGCACTTTCATATGGCACTAATAAAGCATTGGACGTTTATGCATACAAATTTTGCGCTCTCTATTTTTCTTTTCTACTTTTACATGCTCTTACACACACTCACGTATCAAACTGCAAATCCATGTCCACTCTGGATCCGATTGATAATAGTTCTGCTATTTCCAGTTATGACTTTGAAAATTCGATCAACTAAGCCGAGGATGAAGGTGAGGAAGATTATGAGGTACCTGGAGAACTTGCTAGGCTGTTACAGCAGGAAGCGAGGGCTATATAGCCTCATGAAGATCCAATTGAGACAATAAACTTGGGCACAGAGGTAGACAGAAAAGAAGTCAAGATCGGCGCAAATATGGGGCTTAATGTCAAACAACGACTGATATAAATGTTGCATGACTATGTCGAGATCTTTGGCTGGTCATATGAAGACATGCTAGGACTGGATACAGATATTGTGGTTCACCGTCTGCCAACTAAAGAAGACTGCCCTCTGGTAAAGCAGAAGGTCCTTCGCATCCTGAAATGTCAGAGAAGATCAAAGTAGAGGTTATGAAACAGTTCAATGCTGGTTTCTTAGCTGTCATCTCTTATCCCCAATGGATGGCCAACGTAGTTCCGGTGCCTAAAAAAGATGGCAAGGTACGGATGTGTGTGGACTACAAAGATTTGAACAGGGAGATCCCCAAAGATGACTCTCTGCTCCCCCACATTAAAGTTCTGGTTGACAACACCGTGTAACACAAGATCTTTTCCTTCATGGATGGTTTCTTTGGTTACAATCAGATCAATATGGAACCCGAAGATATGGAGAAGACAACCTTCGTCACGCAATAGGGCACTTTCTACTACAAAGTGATGCCGTTTGGATTAAAGAATGCTGGGGCAACCTATCAGCGAGCCATGGTCGCTTTGTTTCATGACATGATTTACCATGAGATAAAGGTATATGTGGATGACATGATAGCCAGGTCTCAAACTAAGGAGGAGCACCTTGATCATTTACAAAAGCTGTTTGATAGGTTAAAGATGTACAAGCTGAGGTTGAATCCAAACAAGTGCACCTTCGGGGTAAGGTCTAGTAAACTGCTAGGTTTTATTATCAGTGACAAGGGAATTCAGATAGACCCTGCAAAAGTGAAGGCTATAGAAGAAATGCTGGCTCCTCGCACTGAGAAGGAGGTCATAGGCTTTTTGGGCTGACTAAATTACATCGTCAGGTTCATTTCCCATTGTCAGGTTCATGAAGAAAGATCAAGTGGTAAAGTGGAATGACGAATGCCAGACTGCCTTCAATAGAATCAAGGAATACCTTCAAGAACCACCAATTCTGATGCCCCTGATTGAACGAAGACCTTTGATAATGTACTTAAAAATGTTAGACAATTCAATGGGGTGTGTGCTGGGGCAGCATGACGAGTCTGGTCGAAAAGAGCATGCAATATACTACCTTAGCAAAAAGTTTACCGACTGTGAAACAAGATACTCACTGCTCGAGAAAAATTGTTGCGCTTTGGCAAGGACTGCCCGCCGACTGAGACAGTATATGTTGATCCACACTACTTTGTTGATATCTAAGATGGATCCGATCAAGTACATCTTCGAGAAGCCCGCACTCTCCAGAAGAATAGCAAGATGGCAAATGATCTTGACCGAATATGATATCCAATACACGAACCAGAAAGCAATCAAGGGGAGTGTACTAGCTGATCATCTGGCTCATCAGGCTGTGGATGACTACCAGTCCATGAATTTTGAGTTATCGGACGAGAATATTATGCTAGTGACTGACTATGAAGAACCAGGACCGGATGAAGGACCCAAAGAAGGATCCCGATGGATTATGGTTTTTGATGGAGCCTCGAACGCACTCGGCAATGGCATTGGTGCCGTAATTATATCTCCTGAAGGCTATCATACTCCTTTCACCACCAGATTATGTTTCAACTGTACCAAAAACATGGCAGAGTATAAAGCATGCATCATGGGTCTCAAAGCTGCTATTGACCCGAGGATCAAGTTCTTGAGCATTTATGGGGATTCATCCTTGGTAATAAGTCAAATCAAAGGAGAGTGGGACACGAAGCACCCGAATCTCATCCCGTACAAAGAGCACGTGCTGACATTGCTTCCACACTTTGAGGAGGTAACCTTGGAACATTTTCCACGAGAAGAGAATCAGTTAGGGGACACACTAGCTACCATGTCATCTATGTTCAAGGTTAAATGGGACAATGAGGATCCCTGAATTACCATCGAGAAATTGGATGAACCGGCATACTGCTACTAGCTCGACACTGAAGAAGTAGTAGACAAACCTTGGTTTCATGAAGTGAAAAGGTATCTCGAGGTTAAAGAATATCCCAAGGGGGCATCTGTCAATGATAAGAAGTTTCTGAGAAGGTTCGCCGCAAAGTTCTTCCTCAGTAATGGAATCCTTTACAAGCGCAACCATGACTCTACGTTACTTCGGTGTGTAGATAAGGGAGAAGCAGAGAGGATTATGGAAGATCTACACGAAGGTGCCTTTGGAACCCATTCTAGTGGACATATCGTGGCTAAAAAGATCCTACGGGCAGGATACTATTGGTCCACTATGGAAGCGTACTGCTATAAGCATTCTCGAACTTGTCACAAATTCCAGATCTATGCCGATAAGGTGCATGTACCTATGGTTCCTTTGAACTTCTTGACGGCTCCTTGGCCCTTTGCAATGTGGGGCATTGACATGATCAGAGAGATTAGACCTACCACTTCCAATGGGTATCTCTTCATCCTAGTAGCCATTGATTACTTCACGAAGTGGGTTGAAGCTGCCTCTTTTGCTATTGTTACCAAGAATGTTGTGGTGTGATTTATCAACCATAACCTGATTTGTCGGGACGGTGTGCTAGAGAGAATCATCACTGACAATAGTACGAATCTCAACAACATGATGATCACCAAACTCTGTAAACAGTTCAAGATCCAGCATCATAATTCTTCCCCTTACTGGCCGAAGATGAATGGCACTGTGAAGGCTGCTAACAAGAACATCAAGAAAATCATACAGAAGATGACGGTGAAATACAAAGACTTGCTTGAGATGTTACCATTTTCTCTTCATGGGTACTGCACCTCCGCACGAACGTCGACAGGGGAAACACCCTACTCTCTGGTCTATGGTATGGAGGTTGTCCTGTCTATTGAGGTCCAGATCCCTTCTATGAGAATCATGAAGGATGCGGGTCTGAATGAAAACGATTGGATCCAGACTCGACTCGATCAACTGAATCTAATTGATGAGAAAAGGCTTACTGCTGTCTGTCATGGTCAAATGTATCAAAAACAGATGATCAAGGCTTTCAACAAAAAGGTTAGATGCCAAGTATATCAAGCCGGGGGATCTAGTGATCAAGCGCATCATACTGCCGCAAGGTGATACCATGGGCAAATGGACTCCCACATACGAAGGGCCATTTGTGATCAAAAGCATATTTTCAAGAGGAGCCATGATTTTGACTACCATGGATGGTGACGATATTCCTCACCCTGTTAATGCGGACATAGTGAAAAGATAACACACATGAATAAAGACCCGCTAGGTTGACTGGCCTAGGAAAAAATAAGGGCATCCCGGCGAACCAAAAGAGTTCGGGCAAAAATTAGGGATGAAAAAAAATCTCTGTACACCCGGCAAGCCGAAAACCTGAAAAGGCGGCTTGGGCAAAAAAGGGTATCCCGGTGGATTGAAAACCCGAAAGGGCGGTCCAGGCAAAAGTTAGGGATTTTAAGCTTATCACTATGTCCCATTGGACCACCTTGCGACCAGACTTCAGTATCAACTATCAAGCTCAAACGGCACCGATCAATCCAGTCAGCTCCGGACAAGTAGCAAAGTGATAAGACGCTCGAAGACATAAGGGAAATAACAGAATTGAAACCCAATGGGATTATTACACATAGTTGTTTTCTTCTCTTTGTACACTACTTTGTATAGTCTTCACACTCACGACGGAGTTCTCCTACTAGAACATCAGCCTCTTTGTACACAACGCCTATTATAGGCAAACTTCAGAAATCAATACAAATCGTTTCTTTGGAAGTACAAAACTATTTGTTTTTATTTTTCTTTTTCCTATTTTGTTATGCAAAAACGTCCAATGACTTATTCTTGACATATGAATTTGAATATGATTGCTATTCACAAATATTTGCGTATAAAACAGAAAGAAAGTTGCTCATGACTTAAGGAACGGGGCAAAGTCTATAAAACCATTTCAATCCCGACAAGTTACTCTGTTCAGCATGGTACAGGGGCAGAGACAATTTGAGGCGAAGTCACTATTACAGGCGACCCCGTGACATCTACATTCCCCATAGAGTAGAAACAACCAAAGTTTTGGTCTCTTCTTCCCCAAACAGGAGTTACTTTCCCCAGCGAAGTTCCTTCAGAGAGCCGATATCTATATTCCCTAGCTGAGTTTTATAATCGCAAACGGTTTATAAAGCTTTCTCCTAAGTAGAGTTTATTTATCTGACTGCGGAACCTTCTCCCGAGCAGAGTTTATTTCTCTGAATGCGGAAGCTCAATCCCCAACAAAGTTTATTCCTCTAGCCACAGAAGTTCATCCCCTAGCGGAGTTTATTTCTCCAAATCGGAAAAATGTTCTAGCAAAGCATCTCCTCTCTCAAACAGAGTTATTCCCATACAAATTTATTCTCGGGCAGAGTCTCTCCCCGGAAGAATATTCGCAAATGGAAAGGAGTAAATCCCCAGCATAATCATCTCCATTCACCATCCCCGGTGGAAATGAAGAATTCAGCTTCCCAATACTCTTCACGAGTAGTCCGAGATTTATTTTCCCTGACTAACAAATACCATAATAGAATCCCATATTCATACATCATGGCATGCACATACATATTGCATACAGTATAATCTCCCTTATTTTGAGAACATCATCATAACGCATTTCATACATCATGACATTGCATACGACTAACTCTTTACCTTTAAGGGAAAAGATCAAATCAATAAGCTACGTCTAACAAAGGGCTATTCCAGGATTTTCCTCAGAAATATGTCCTCACAAGATCTTCTCTGGGTCAGACAGGTCGACACTAAGATCTCTCTGATTACCATTCCAGTGGAAGATATTCCAAGACTTTCGTCTGGGTCAGTTGAATCAATGCTAAGATTCTCCTGATTACTATACCAGTCAAAGTTAACCCAATATTTTCCCTAGGTCAGACAGGTTGACACTAAGATCTCTATGATTACCATTCCAGTGGAAGATATTCCAAGACTTTTGTCTGGATCAGTTGAGTCGCTACTAAGATTCTCCTGATTACTATACCAGTCAAAGTTAACCCAATATTTTCCCTGGGTCAGGCAGGTCGACACTAAGATATCTCTGATTACCACTCCAGTTGAAGATATTCCAAGACTTTCGTCTGGATCAGTTGAATAGATACTAAGATTATCCTGATTTCTATGCCAGTCAAAGTTAATTCAAGGCCTCCCCCTGGTTCAGTCAAATCGATACTAAGATTTCTATCCCAGTTGATGTTAATTCAAGGCCTTCCCCTGGTTCAGCCAAATCGATACTAAGATTTCTATGCCAGTTGAAGACAACTCGAGACCTTTCTCTGGTCCAGTCAAATCAATACTAAGATTTCTACTCCAGTTAAAGAAGCTATGAAGCCCATAAACTAACCGGATAATAGTCAATCAAAAATTCAAGACACTATGAAGCTTGGATCCTGACCAGATAACATTTTAATCTCATCTCCCCAGTAAGTCGTTGTGAAGCATGGAGCATGACCAGATAACAATTAGCCTTATTATCCTCAACAAGCCAATGTAAAGCCTGGATTCTGACCATATATCAGTTCATTTCCGTCTCTTCAATCAAGTGATGACTCCCCAGTAGAGTAACGAACAACTGAAGCTCCTAAAACTCTATGTTCCAAGATAGAGACCAACATTCCTCAGCGGAGTCCTCTCTAACAGTAAAAGTAGGAATTCTCACAAAGGGATATCTCATGAAATAATCATTATTCTAGATGGCATCTTTAAGCCCATCTCCGATAACTCTCCGTCATATTCTCTGGATGGCGTCTTTAAGCCCATCTCTGACGATCTTCCGTCGTATTCTCCAAATGGAATCTGTAAGACTATTCCTGATTATCTATACAGTCAATTATCATCTCATACAAGTGCAAATTTCTGGGCACTCTAGTGTTCAATCATCTTCCACCTTCCAATCACGAAAGGCAGACCAACCAATCTATATCCTCAAGTTTAAGAAGATTGAACAGGGGCAGCTGTTGTACCCAAAAATTTCCCTCTCATGTTTTCCAAGGTCTTCCCCTACATGGTTGGTCACAAACCCTTTCCTAAAGAAAAGGAAAATTTATGAGTGATTAGTTTTTAAGATTCTTCGATTGGTATTTCATCAAAGCCTTTTGATTGGCCTTGTAACAAGATCCTTCGATTGGCATTTCAACAAAGCCTTTTGATTGGCCTTATAACCAGATCCTTCGATTGGAATTTCAACAAAGCCTTTCGATTGGCCTTGTAACAAGATCCTTCGATTGGCATTTCAACAAAGCCTTTTGATTGTCCTTGTAACAAGATCCTTCGATTGGCCTTTCAACAAGGCCTTCGATTGGTACAGACAAAGGCCCTTCGATTGGCATTCCAAAAGGACCTTGGGCTGGAACTTCAGAGTGTCCTTCGACTGGAACTTCAGAGTTTCCCTCAATAAGAACATCAGAATGAAATAACCTTCGAGTGGCATTTCAGTGCAGAGTTTGTCTTAATCTAAGATGCTCTGATGAAGGAAGTTCTGAACACTTCGAATCAGAACTTAGACTCATCACAAGGTTAATAGTTGGTCGAAGTTGTCTAATAGGGAATGTTCTGAATATATTCGAATTGGAATTTGAAGCTGGCAAAGAAGGCATATTCGAAGGAATGAAGTAGGCTGGCATGACTAAGCAAAAACACATATCCTAACCTGTCCAGGTTCACCCAAAGTTCAAAATGGAATATTTTCCTTGCAAATATGGCAAGAATTCAATGTTTATTGTTGGCTCAATTCCTGAGTTAAAGGCCAGATTCTTGCCTTGTTTGCTCCCAGCCTCACAAAAGCTGATTCAACCAGGGTGATTCTTTTTGAATCAAGCAATCGAAGCAGAGGGAGGCTCAATCGAAGGGGCTATGCAATCGAAGCTGTAGTAATTCGAATTGGACTTTGAAGCCACCGAAGAAAGAAAATTCGAAGGGAAGTGGACCTGCAGGGGCAGGTCAGCTTTCGATTTCCATCATATTGTATGCCCAAACAACTCATAACAGGCTGGCAGTAACGCATGAAAATAGATTGGCACGTGATTGAATCAAATATAGCAAGTCTTTATGAAGAAATCAAATCAAATATCTTCATCATAATGGACCAAGATTTGATACACAAATGTTGACCTAAATTCCTTTGTCTATATAAACTCATGCTCTCAAAGAAAAAAAAACACGAAAAAATGCACGGAGGTTGCCTTAGAAGAAAATGCTGCCTGCCCCACGAGATTCCATAAAGTTGCACAAAGTTTCCAAGGGTTTTCAAACTCAAAGCCGGTGCTGCATGCAGCCTCCGTCCAGACTAACACCTGAATCATGTTCTTGGGATTCACGCAACAACATCCCTCATACAATCCCCCTGTTGGTAATTTTGTCTTTGATCTCAAACTTTTTAAATATGATTTAAATTCATGTTGGACATATATGCATAATGCTGCTAATATTCATGTTTGTTTGAGTGTGTTACATGTGAGCAAAGATGCAGGATTGAGATCGTGCCATTATTGGGGCATGATCTGAGCTTACCTTTGATTTTTATAGCTGTAGTTTCTTTTCGATGGGTTAACATCATAGGGGGCCACTGAGCGCGTAGATTCGATATTTAAGTTAATACTGTGTTTTTGTTTCTAACGTAATATTGCTGTTTCATTTGTACCAATAAATGGAAATCTTTCGACCAGGTTGGTGAGGAAGATGTGCTGTAACGAAAAGGACCTGGGTTCGACACCCAGGTCATATATTTTATGTTTTTTCTAACAAACTTCCTTGCAGAATTCCAGATCGAAGGATGTCACATCCATATTGAACGCTCCGGACGTGCAGTCTCGCAGGCATCTTCGATCAGCCCTCTGGATCGAAGAGCAACCCAAGCCTCTTAGATCCAGGCCTTACGTCCCAAAGTGCATTCCTTTCATTTCCTGTCCTTTTTGGCCTTTCGATTGGGTTTCCTTTATTTTAATCCTTCTAAGCTTTAATTATCATTAAGAAGAAAAACCCCAAAAGACATTAGGTTTAGTTTTTACATTAAATTAATATTGTCAATTAATTAATTAACTATTTTAATATTTTCTTAAAAAAACTAAAATTGAATAGACTTAGGATTTTTTAATTCAATTTCTTTTCGTAGTAAAAACAAACAAAAAATTCCTTTCACTTAGGATTTTAGACGCATTTTCAATTCATGCGCGCGCTTATTTACTTTAGCATTTTTGTTAATTATGTAACTGTGTCTGGTTTGTAATAGTTGAATTAGGGTTTTATTTCCGCACTTTATTTTTCTCAGTAATTATTTATGTATCTACACCAAATCCTTGTAATAGCTAGGACCTCTATTTATTGCTTTTATATTTTATATGATTGTATATAATTGCTAGTAATCTAGGCGTGTATGCTTAATCAATCAATCAGTAGATCACTAAATTGAAAGATAAAATATCTGAAATAGCACACTATTGCACACTTCACCCCTAGGGTATCTCCCACTTTGGTTGCCTTTTAAAATGGTCATGTCCCTCGAACGTAGGGATACTCTTAGCAAAGACCCTCAGTTTAAAGTCATCATAAAGATCATAGTTCCTAAATGTCCCTCAAGTTGCCTACAAGAAATGATCTTATGATGATAGTCCCTTCGAAATACTAAGGTATCCTTACATGTTGCCTTCAAGGACCATTACGTCCCTTTTGATAGTCCCTCAACATCCAACGACTAGGGTTACCTACTCACTATTAGTAGGATAACACGGTCTAAAGGATAGGAGGAATAGAATAGTCTTTTTTCGAGTAGGTAGATAACTGTTAGGTACTTGCTCAAACAAATTTTCACGCCACACTTTCAAACACTTTCCAAAAAAAGTTTTCAAAACGCTTTATCACACTCTTGAGGACTGATACAAGAGTTACCATAAAGTGAATCACCACACTAAGGAATTTTCAAAAAATTTCAAACCACAAACACACAAGCAATTTTCAAAAGATGAGCAAGTACCTAAGAGCCCATGGAAAAAAATGGATGGAAAGGATGCTAACACCTTCTCTTTCCATAATCTACCCCTCTTACTCAAAAATCTCGAAAAAGGTCTTTTTATGTTCTTTTCACCCTTTCCTAATTTAGATAAAAGAAAAGTCGGTGGCGACTCTTGCTTACCGCGAAATTTGTGAATACAAAAACAAAAACCAGTATTAACAGTCAGTTCTGCCACCGTATCACAATATGACTAGGCAAAGACCTCCACATAGTCATGTTACATTTTTATTAATCGCTCCTTGACACTATGCTCCAGATCGGCACCTATTTTGACTTCTTTTTTATCCTTTTCAGTACCCAAGTTTACTGTCTCAACTGGCTCTTCATGAAGCTGTATTGCCCTTACCTCCTGTTGTAACAGTCTGTCAAGTTCTCCTGGTACTTCACAATCTTCCTCACCTTCGTCCTCGACTTGGTAGATCAGAATTTCAAAGTCATAATTGCTAATAACACAACCGTTATCAATGGGATCCAGAGTGGATGTGGATCTTCAGTTTGATATATGGGTGTGTGTAAGAGAGCATAGCTATTTTTGATAAAGTAAAAAGTAGAAAATAAAAACAAAACGTCCAATGATTTATTAATGACATATGAAGATGAAGTAATAACCCTCACAAATAGACCATTGTGCCTCGGGTAAGACACAAGGCTTTAGAGTTTCAATTGTTCAAATATTACATATCCAAAAAAAAACTAAAAGACAATTACTCTTGAATAAAAATAATAGGAACAAAATCCTTGGCCTCCCAATTGTTGAGTCCACCGCTGATATTTGGGAAGATCCACTGGTCCATGTCACAGTTATTGTCAGCATCTTCTGTAGCGAAAACAACATCAATAACACAGACTCCCGGGTCATGCTTGGGCATTGGTGCAGTTATGATGTTGGGGGTCTTAGGAGGATCAAACTCAATCTCCTTTGCCTTAATGAGATCTTGCACTTTGTTTTTCAGAGCCCAACAGTCATTCGTATCATGCCTTGGACTTTCACAGTGGTAGGCACATCGAGCATTTGGGTTGTAGTGGGGAGATGCAGTATTGGAATTTTTAGGAGCCTCCTTTAGAGTAACCAGATTAAACTTTAACAGGTGTGGAAAAACTTGAGATAAAGACATGTTAATATGGGTGAACTATCTTCTGGGCACATCCGGTATGCGCTAATTATTTTGTTGTTGGTTTGATGCAAGGTTGGAAATCATAACGCCTCCTACCGTTGTACGGGGTTCAGTCTCGCTTTGATTCCTCTGACTATAAGCAGCACTGACCTCCTTCTTTCCAGTGAAGGGTTTCTTCATTGTAATATAAGATACATCCCTCTGGATCTTACCACTCTTAATACCAGCTTCTACTTGCTCACGGTCAAAATCAGCTCAATAAACCCAGCTGAAGAGCTTCCAATTAGATGGTTGAAAAATTGACCAGATAAAGTGCCCAAGAACATGTCTACCATCTCTCTATCAGACAGAGGAGGCTGGAATCTTGCCGCAAGGTCTCTCCACTTTTGGGAATAATCTTTGAAACCCTCGCTGGAACCCATATGTTGTACCCCAAAATTTGCCCTCTCATTTCTTAAGATATTTCCTACAAAAATCTTCGACGCCTCAAATTAGGGTTTGAGCTTGTACAAAGGAAGTTGTATTTATAACATTTCAAATGAATTTCATGGATCATTATGGACCCTCAGGATTATTTTTGTCAAGTTCCAATTCTTGGATCACAATTTTCCAAGAAAATAATTCAAATTACCAAAAGGGCAAAATGAGCAAAATTAGGGTTTTTGACTGAAAATGACCGAACTTTGATTTTTGACCTACTACCTGGCTTATTGGTTGGAAGCATGATTTCAAGGATCCGAGCGCGTCATTTTGACCTAATTTCACATTTCAATTCATCTCCTGAGATCAGTGGATTGATAGACAAAATTCGATCAACTGATGGGAAACGTCAACTGTACACTAAAAAGTCAAACTTTGACTTTTTGACCAAAGTTGAGTCCCAAAAATCATATTTCATCAAGACATCCAAAATATGAAATTTGATCATCAAAAATCAAGAAAGTCAAAAATCCAACTTTTGCAAGACTTGGAAATTTTTTCTAAGTTAAGTTCATTGCTTCATGACATCTTGTCACTACAATTCAGAATAATTCAAGATGTTACAAATAATTCAAGTTATTACAAAGTGGCATTTTTGCAAGTTTACAAATCCTAAACTTTGTATTGGTTTGGACTTTTTTCCTTTGAATCAAAACCTTGCCACAATGATTTGTCTTTGATATAATGTGCATAAATTGCTCCATAAACCAAACTTGTTTCATGCTACAAACTATGCTGTCCAAGTTATTGCTGAATAAAAAATGATATGCTACTTCTATACATTGCCACAACACTCCAAAACCCTGCTCAATTGCTGCCCTACAAAACCTTGTGCTATGATGCACCACAAACCTGTCACAAAACCTGTATATGCTGTCCTATAAAGTCTAAAATTTGTCCACAAAACCAGTCCAAAACTGCTCTATGCAGTCTGCTCCAACCTGCATCATAACAGCCACAAAATTTCACCAAAATGGCAAAAGAAAGTTGTATGGAAAAGTATCAAAGCAGTAGGTAAAAATAGTTCAAAATAACTTATTTTATTTCCCTCCTAAACCTCAGTCAAGGGTCTACAAAAGGGACTGTTTCATAAGATATGTGGGGGGGGGGGGATTTTTTAGAAAAAAAATGAGAGAAAAGAAAAATAGAACTTTTGTAAAACTCAGCTCACTTTCATAAGACTCTGCTCATCTATAACTCTGCTTTCACTCACAAAACAGAAAAAATCCTCAACCCATTATTGTACAACCTTGCAAACTCTCCCATAAACCCTCTAAACACTTCACATCACATAGATATTGTTCAAGTATAAGAACAATTTATGTAGTGCCCTTATTCTCAACTTCTAAACAAAAGACAATACTACACAAACTTGACTGTTTGGAGTTTGGTTCAATAACCTTCAACACAAAGGGAGGTCTAGCAGCTTCCTGGAGTTTCATTAAGGTCCAAACAACATCTTGAAGGGTATTCAGACTAAAAACCTAAAGTGCAGTTTCAAGGTAATTCATCTTAACCTTGCTTTTTCCATATATCATTTTTGTTTTATTTCTGAAGATAAGACATAGCAATCACTACTCTTGAAGTTAATCATTTACTTGCTGTTCATTTTTATCATTTATATGTTGAAACTGACTGATACATGCAAAAGAATGGTGATAGAGGCAAAAAACTGCAACATGAGTCAACACATACCCACATGGGTCGACTCATTCTAAGTTAAAAAATAGGGTATGAGTCGACACATGGCCTTATGCATCGATTCATACTGCTATTCCAGGTCCCAAAACAGAAAGATGGAAGGTGTATGAGTCAACACATAATACGTATGTGTCGACATAAGCAGGAAATGAGTCGACACATCCTATTATGCATTGACTCATACTGAGTTGATTTGGTTTGGGAGGGGCAAGGAAAGTTATATGTCGATGCATAACAGCATGTGTCGACACATAATAGTTCAAAATACAGTTTTTCCTTCTTTTTACACTGCCTTTTTGCATTTTATATATATATATATATATATATATATATATATATATATATATATATATATATATATATATATATATATATATATATTCTTCACTATTGTCCACTTATTTGATATGGTTGTAATAACTAGACACCTATTTCATCCCCATTTGCAAACCGTATCCCCATCCCCCTAATGATGTAATAGCTTAGGATTTTTAATTTCTGCAAGTTTACCGCTTTTCATATAATTGCTAGTAAGATAGGGTATGTATGATAAGATAAAATCAACAAGTAGACAACCCCTAATCAAAAGACAAAAATGCATGCAATCAAACACACTATTCACACACATGCACCTCCAGGGTAATCCCATTTGTTTCCTCGGAAAATAGTCATGTCCCTCGAATATGGGCGTTTTAGCAAAGACCCTCGATAAAAGATCGTAGTCCCTCGATGTCCCTCGATGTTGCCTTTGGTAAACAATCTAGTCCCTAAATGACATTGCTAAAACGTCCCATAGGTTGTCTTCTATGACTATACAAACGTCCCACACCCGTCCCTTCATATCTAATGACGGGGCTTCTTACCAAATCAATGGTAAGATAGAAACATCTAAAGGAGGAGGAAAAGAACATTAAGACCTTTTGAGTAGGTAGGATGCTCCCAGTTGCTCGCTTTCTCACAATAAAAACATTTTATACACCAACACTTTCATTTTGAAACATTTTCAAAAGACAAAGCTCTTTGTACGCGTTCTTATAGAAACGAGAACCATTACAAAGACACTTTTCAAAATCACTTTCAAAAACACATTTCACAAACACCTCTTTGATCTATTTTCAAAACAACACTTTGTACACGTTCTTATAGAAACGAGAATCATTACAAAGACGTTTTCAAAATAATTTCAAAACCCACACCACAAGCACATTTTCAAACAAAAGCAAGTGATCTAGCAAGCAACAAAGAGCCCGTCGATAACATCGGATGAAAAGGGTGCTAATACCTTCCCTTTTCATAACCTACCCCCTGAACTAAAGAAAATAATCTCAAAGGGTCTTTCCTGTTCTTTTCAACCTTTCCTTTTTGGATAAAATAAAAGTCGATTGCGACTCTTACTATCCTCAAAAATTACGATCAAACACAAATAACCAAGTTAGTTCTGCCACCGTGTTATAGAACTGGCGACTCTGCTGAGGAATTATCTTAAAAGTGGGGTTACCTTAGGGCTAGACCACCTTTACTTGTTTTCCTTGTTTGACTTGCTTGCTTTACATTATGGTTCCTTATTTGGGCTTGTTTTGATCCTCTATCCAGATCTGGGGTACCTTTTAGGTAAGTAGCAATAGATTATGGAAACTGTACGACGTAGACTGATATGGTTGAATAAATGGCTATGTTAGTGTGACACATTTGTTGGTACCGGTATACCTTGTGTTGAATCAAGGAGAATATGGGGCCGATGAGTAGCGTCATGAAGCACTAACTGACCATAGAAACTTAATCGAACAACTTGGCCATTAGGAAGTAGTGAGATAGCCGGATTTGGTTCTGACGAAGATTGGTTGATACTCGATGCTACGCTCATTGAGATTGGACTTTCGGGATATTTCGGTCGCCATTAAAGAGGCTTGCACTGAAACAATGCCCGATGAAGAAAGATCAGTGATATTGAGATCCCTTAGAACCCGGTTACTATTACTAGGACAAGTTGAGCCAACTAAACTTCAAGAGGGTACTTACCAACAAACTCCATGCAAGCCTAAACCTACGGACTTGTCTGCTTTGTGTGTATATAACAACTTGCTTTCTTTGCATACTTGTACATAACATCATAAACATCATAACATCATAAGCATTCTCACTAACCATTTCAAGGATTTAGGAATTTATCTTTGTTTTGTTTTATAGACCATGAATCCCATCCGAAGGAATACCATCCGAATCAGCTTCGTGAAAGCACACCCTCAACTCCAAGAATTAGCATCAAGGGTGCCTGGAGATTCTCCCTTCACCGATAAATATGGTCGACTTCTCAGCTTGGCTACCTCCAAATTCCAAGAAGAAATGATGTGTGTACTCTTCCAATTCTTTGATCCCATGCATCATTTCTTCACCTTTCCTGACTATCAGTTGGTGCCTACATTAGAAGAGTTCTCTCAATTGTTAGGAGTGCCCATGCTTAATCAAATATCGTTCACCGGTTTAGAGGAGACTCCAAAGCCTAAAGTCAATGCCAAAGCCTTGCATCTGAAGAGAGGTGACATTATAGAAAATTGGGAGACAAGAAGCGGAGTTAAGGGTTTCCTAGCCAAGTTTCTGTTGGAGAAGGCTCGTTCATTCTGGGAAGATATAGATTTTTAAGCTTTTGAAGATGTCTTGGCCCTTCTAATCTATGGTTTGGTTCTATTTCCCAATCCAGACCAATTCATAGATGTGAATGCCATCAAAGTCTTTCTCTCTCGTAATCCTATACCTACTTTGCTTGGACACATTTTACATTGTTTCCACACTCACACAATGAAGAAAAGAGGTACTCTCTTGTGTTGCATTCCCCTAATCGCCAAGTGGTTTACTTCACACCTACTTCGATCAACATGGAAGAACGAGCAAGGATTGACATGGTCTCAAAGGATGATGTCCCTCACACACACTAACATTTATCGATGTTCTCGATCCTTGGAAGATACCACTATCATTGACTGTTGTGGGGAATTCCTTAATGTCCCGCTCTTAGGAGTTAGGGAAGGTATCACCTATAACCCTTATCTTGCATTACGACAATTTGGGTATGCACGAAGAAATGGTCCTCACAATGTGCTCATCTAAGGTTTGGTATTCGACTATGAGGGCGACAACCAAGGCTACTGTCAAACGTTCATACGAGCTTGGAGAATGGTAAACAAAGTGGATAGCAAGACATTAGGGTGTAAGAACTCCATTCCTTTGGAGCCTTATCTTAAGTGGGTATGAACTCGTGCTCAAAGACTTGGTATGTCATACCCTGCCATTTTGCCTATCATCATGGAGCCATTAGAAGATGTTTTGTATTCTATCCTTCATCCTACCATGCCTACTTCTCTTGAAGACTTACAAAGAGCTTAGATCCAGCTGAAGGAAGAACGAGACACCTTTGAAGCCCAGTTATACGCGAGTGAAAAGAAGGTTCTGGAGCTTACAAGACAACTTCATGAAGAGCGAAATTTGAACGCCCACATCGCACCAAAGAGGATGTGTTTGACCTTTTTGTCTTAGGAGTTTATTTTGCTTTTTTTCCCTCCACTGTAAGCCCAAGGGGCATGGTTGTAATCAATTTAAAAGTTATTAATACAATTGATGTTTTCTCCTTTTTGTCTAAAACAAATTTAAATATTCTAAGTCCTTGAAAACATTGCATCCATATACCATGCATCATATCATGATAGGATTTTCCCACACAGGTCTCTCATCTGCTTACTGTTTATTTCAGTAGAGATGGCTCTAGAACAGACTATCAAGGATGTTTAGAATCAAAACACTCAACTTCAAGAAATGTTCTTGAACCTATCCAAGGGAAAAGAATAGGTGAAAGCACTCCTCACTAGGGGCATGATCATGGGGAATCCTGAGGACAACAAGGATGACCAGTTGGAACGACTACAAACTGAAATGGCAACAATGAAAGTCTAGATGATGGGACAACTGGTGGGCCAGATAGCTCTTACCAAAACTTAGCTCGGGGGAAATAGGAGCTAAGGAACCTTGTCAACAAACTTCATCAAGACAGATGCAACCATATGGGGCAAACAACTAGAATTGGGCATCGAGTCATTAACTAGCCTCCGATGAGACATGAAGTCGGTTTGATGGAGAGTGGACCTTTCCAAATTGCTGTCGCGTCACGAGCCCAACAACCACCTCGTCAACAAGGACAAGGTAATCAACGTAAACAAAATGTATCCAATAGGCAATATACCAAACTCAACATGCCAATGTCACAAGTCTTGCTACACATGTTAAATCTGAATTTGGTCACACTGAAGGATCCTCCTTGGAATCCTAACATTGCTGCTCCTAGTTATCATCCCAATGAAAGATGTGCATATCACTCCAACAGTCCGGGGCACGATAATGATAATTGTTGGACGTTGAAAAACAAGATTCAAGACCTGATCGACGAAGGAGCATTGGAATTTGCACAAGACGGTCAACTGGAGCTTTTCTATCACCCCTCAAGGGCATCCATATGAAGTGACGATTTGGGTGAGGAAATTTTCTGTTTATTCAAATTTTCAGTTGTAATTTCTTTGTTTACTTAAACACTTATCTATATGTCAGACTTTGGTCACTTTCATTAATGCATTAAATATGCTTGTCTTGAATTAATCCATTCATTTTCATTTAAACTATGCTTTTTACGCTCTTTGTGACATTCAACTCTTGCTAAAAAGTTACAAGCCTTTAGACGGAGGATGACGAAAACGATGTCATAATCTCACACAATATGCTTTTGGACAGACCTTGTTGACGATGTACAATCGTTTCTTTCAAACCCTAAACACTGGAGTTATAAGGAAGATAATCCCTAGTCAACCCCATCGAGCCAAAGAAGTAGGAGTTTCCTTTTTTACAAATTGAAACCTTTAATCAAAACCTGGGGTAGGGTAGTTTCTCAGTTAACTCAAACGTGCGTTCAGTCGCCAACTTTCACTTTGTATACAACAAATAACATCAAAAACATTCCTATGGAATCAAAAGACGGTGATGGTTCCCTACTAAATAGGCAGTCATTATCTCTTAAAAGAAAAATCCCACTAAGTCAAAACCTACGAAGGAGACTTAAGAAAAACCGGGGCATCCTGCTGGCTGTAATCTCAAAACAAGAACAGTCAGGCAAAAATCAGGGATAGTAAATCAAAAAAAGAGAGGACACTACAAATTCTCAAACAACATGGAAAATATGGAAAAAATGACTGCCTTCCAACAAATAAATTCCCAAATTTCTGAACCATCACCAAAACGTCATTCCAGACTCAATTGGAGTTCAAACACACAATTAACTGAGTTTAGGGCTGAAGAGCATCACGAAGAACGGGTGGGTACAAATACACTTTGAGCCTTATCCTTTGTTTCTTAAACCGTGAACCATACCACGATACAACCTTTCAAAGTCCTAATTGAAGCATGGATTAGTTTAAAAGCATACTGTTACCAAAGGTATCCTGACTCCTGCAAGGCTTGCTCTAAATTCTAAGTTGAATTTTCTTACAAAAATTCTTTTATCTGCTAAAACGCATTTTTAAAACTTCAAGACAAGCATAAACTTTGCATTATTTTAAAAATTGCTGTTTGCATATGGCTAATTGTTTGACAACAGATAAATTCACATGATAAATATCCAGTGAACAAAAACTCTCTCAGGGAACAAAATCATTTCATATGGGATTACACTTCCAATGACAAATCCCCTATAAGCAAGGGGGCACATCATGATCATTGTTTAGCACATCTGGGGAAGTCAAGTCAAGATTCCAAGAAATCTCCCAAGAAATGCTTAATAACCAGGGGCAGGTCTGTATCTGCTACTTGGGGCATTGACAAATTCCCACGAAGTCCTTTTCATTAGGGTGATCCCCAGCCAGAGTTTCAATCTCTGAAAACTTCTCCCCAACTGAGTTGATCTCAAGAACCCTCGAGGAGTTCTACCAAAAGAAAACACCTCTCTAACATATTGGTGACAAGGTTTATTTCCCCAATAAATGACAAGATTCCCCAGCTTGAGTTTGCCCCCCAGAGTATTACAAATCAAGGGACCACAACTCTTCTTCCCCGTTGGACCGCTCTACAATCACCAGTGAGTTGCTGCAAAAATTGGAAGCCAAACCAGATAACAGTTAACTTCTTTATCCCCAACAAGTTGTTAACTCCCTTTATCTTTCATCAAGAGATAACTCCCCAGTAGAACAACACACAACTGAAACTCCTAAACTCTTTTCCCCAGCGGAGTTCTCCTCAAACAACAAAACATGAATCCCCAACAGAAACATTCTAAAAGAAAGGTCTGGAAAGGTGTGCATAATCTTCATCCCCAACGACCGTCTGGGATTCAACTTCCAGAAACTCCCTAGCACTTGTCAAAGATTTATTTTCCAAGACGAAATTACAGTCCAACAACATTTCATGTATCATATTTACATACATGATAGATGTATACAACATAAATGCATATATCGCAATCTCATTTATTTTGAGAAACATCATTACGCCATGCATTTCATACATCATGGCATTGCATACAACTGACTCTTTATCGTTTCAAGGAAAAGATTGATCAACAGAAAATAATCATCAATAAATTTTCGATAAGACAGGATAACTATCTGTGAACAAATCAATTGTAGATAAATTCCCGAAACAGGACTGGTTGACTATCTACACGACGTATACTTCCTTCAGACCTCTGCTGGTTCAGTTTAAATTGATCAATGGTTTATCCTGATTCCTTTCCGGTAGACATTTTCTCTGGTTTAGATAAATCACTCCAAGATTTATTCTGATTCTTTCTAGTTAAAGAATATTCAAGACCTCTGCTGGTTCAGTTTAAATCGATTAATGGTTTATCCTGATTCCTTTCCGGTAGACATTTTCTCTGGTTCAGATAAATTGCTCCAAGATTTATTCTGATTCTTTCCAGTTAAAAAATATTCAAGACCTCTGCTGGTTCAATTTAAATTGATCAATGATTTATCCTAATTCCTTTCTGGTAGACACTTTCTCTGGTTCAGATAAATCGCTCCAAAGATTTATTCTCATTCTTTTCCAGACCTCTGCTGGTTCAGTTTAAATCAATCAGTGGTTTATCCTGATTCCTTTCTGATAGACACTTTCTCTAGTTTAGATAAATCGATCCAAAGATTTATCCTGATTCTTTCCAGTTAAAGAATACTCAAGACCTCTACTGGTTCAGTTTAAATCTATCAATGGTTTATCCTGATTCTTTCCCATAGAAATTTTCTATGGTTCAGATAAATCACTCCAAGATTTCTTCTGATTCTTTCCAGTTAAAGAATATTCAAGACCTCTGCTGGTTTAATTTAAATCTATCAATGGTTTATCCTGATTCTTTCCCGTAGACATTTTCTCTGGTTCAGATAAATCGCTCCAAGATTTATTCTGATTCTTTCTAGTTAAATAATATTCAAGACCTCTGCTGGTTCAGTTTAAATCCATCAATGGTCTATCATGATTGTTTCCGTTAGACATTTTCTCTGGTTCATATAAATCGCTCCAAATATTTATCCTAATTCTTTCCAGTGAAAGATTATTCAAGACTTATGTTGGTTCAGTTTGAATTGATCAATGGTTTATTCTGATTCCTTTCTGGTAGACATTTTCTCTGGTTCAGATAAATCACTCCAAACATTTATCCTGATTCTTTCCAGTGAAAGATTATTCAATACTTCTGCTGGTTCAATTTAAATCGATCAATGTTTTATCCCGATTCCTTTCTGGTAGACACTTTCAATGGTTCAGATAAATCGCTCCAAAGATCTATCCTGATTCTTTCCAATTAAAGATTATTCAAGACCTCTACTGGTTCAGTTTAAATCGATTAAAGATTTATCCTGATTCCTTTTCGGTAGACACTTTCTCTGGTTTAGACAAATCACTCCAAAGATTTATTCTGATTCTTTTCCAGTTATAGTCAAGTTTAGACTTAGTCTAATATCTATCAACAATAACCTTTGGATGGCATCTCTAAGCCCATCTCCAACTACTCTCCAATCATCTCACCAAATGGCATTTTTAAGCCCATTCCCTACACAATTAACCACCACATCATTGAGTGCAAATTTCTGGGAAGTCTAGTGTTCAATCATCTTCCACCTTCAAGTCACAAATGATAGACTCTCCAATCTAACTCTTCAGGTTTAAGAAGATTAAACAGGGGAACTGGTGTACCCTAAAATTTGCCCTCTCATTTCTCAAGATATTTCCTACAAAGATCTTCAACGCCTCAAATTAGGGTTTGAGCTTGTACAAAGGAAGTTGGATTTCTAACATTTCAAATGAATTTCATGGATCATTATGGACCCTCAGGATTATTTTTGTAAAGTTCTAAGTCTTGGATCACAATTTCCAAGAAAGTCATTCAAATTACCAAAAGGGCAAAATGAGCAAAATTAGGGTTTTTGACTGAAAATGATCGAACTTTGATTTTTGACCTAATACCTGGCTTATTGGTTAGAAGCACGATCTCAAGGATCTGAGTGCATCATTTTGACCTAATTTCACATTTCAATTCATATCCTGAGATTAGTGGATTGATAGACAAAATTAGGTCAACTGATGGGAAAAGTCAATTGTACACTAAAAAGTCAAACTTTGACTTTTTGACCAAAGTTGAGTCCCAAGAATCATATTTCATCAAGACATCCAAAATATGAAATTTGATCATCAAAAATCAAGAAAGTCAAAAATCTAACTTTTGCAAGACTTGGAAATTTTTTCTAAGTTAAGTTCATTGCTTCATGACATCTTGTCACTACAATTTAGAATAGTTCAAGATGTTACAAATAATTCAAGTTATTACAAAGTGGCATTTTTGCAAGTTTACAAACCCTAAACTTTGTATTGGTTTGGAATTTTTTCCTTTGACTCAAAACCTTGCCACAATGCTACGTCTTTGATACAATGTGCATAAATTGCTCCACAAACCAAACTTGTTTCATGCTGCAAACTATGTTGTCCAAGTTATTGCTGAACAAAAAATGATATGCTACTTCTATACATTGCCACAACACTCCAAAACCCTGCTCAATTACTGTCCTACAAAACCTTGTGCTATGCTGCACCACAAACCTATCATAAAACCTCTATATGTTGTCCTATACAGTCCAAAATCTATCCATAAAACTAGTCCAAAACTGCTCTATGCAGTCTTCTCCAACCTGCTTCATAACAACCACAAAATTGCATCAAAATGGAAAAAGAAAATTGTGTGGAAAAAGTATCAAAGCAGTAGGAAAAAATAGTTCAAAATAACTTATTTTGTTTCCCTCCTAAACCTCAGTCAAGGATCTACAAAAGGGACTGTTTCATAAGAGATAAGGGGTATTTTTTACAAAAAAAAGGAGAGAAAAGAAAAATAGAACTTTTGTAAAACTCAGCTCATTTTCATAAGACTCTGCTCATCTTCAACTCTTCTTTCACTCACAAAACAAAAAAAATCCTCAACCCATTATTCTACAAGCTTGTGAACTCTCCCATAAACCCTCTAAACACTTCACATCACACAAATATTGTTCAAGCACAAGAACTGTTTCTGTAGTGCCCTTATTCTCAACTTCTAAACTAAAGACAATACTACACAAACTCGACTCTTTGGAATTTGGTTCAGCAACCTTCAACACAAAGGGAGGTCTAGCAGCTTCTTGGAGTTTCATTAAGGTCCACACAATATCTTGAAGGGTATTCAGACTCAAAACCTAAAGTGAAGTTTCAAGGTAAGTCATCTTAACCTTGCTTTTTCCATACATCATTTTTGTTTTATTTCTGAAGATAAGATGTATAAATCACTACTCTTGAAGTTAATAATTTACTTGTTGTTCATTTTTATCATTTATATGTTGAGAACTGACTGATACATGCAAAATAATGGTGATAGAGGCAAAAAACTACAACATGAGTCGACAAATACTCACATGGTTCGACTCATTCTAAGTGAAAAAATAAGGTATGAGTCGACACATGGCCTTATGCATCGATTCATACTGCTATCCACGTCCCAAAACAGAAAGATGGAAGGTGCATGAGTCGACACAAAACGCATATGTGTCGACACAAGCAGGAAATGAGTCGACACATCCCATTATGCATCAAATCATACTGAGTTGATTTGGGTTGGCAGGGACAAGGAAAGTTATGTGTCGATGCATAACAACACGTGTCGACACATAATAGTTCAAAATACAGTTTTTCCTTCTTTTTACACTGTTTTTTTGCATTATATATATATATTCTTCATTATTATACACTTATTTGATATGGTTGTAATAACTAGACACCTATTTCATCCCCATTTGCAAACCGTATCCCCATCCCCCTAATGATGTAATAGCTTAGGATTTTTAATTTCCGCAAGTTTACCTCTTTTCATATAATTGCTAGTAAGATAGGGTATGTATGATAAGATAAAATCAACAAGCAGACAACCCTTAATCAAAAGACAAAAATGCATGCAATCAAACACATTATTTACACACATGCACCTATAGGGTAATCCCATTTGTTGCCTCGGAAAATAGTCATGTCCCTCGAATATGGGCGTTTTAGCAAAGACCCTCGATATGTCCCTCGATGTTGCCTTCGGTAAATGATCTAGTCCCTAAACGACATTGCTAAAACGTCCCATAGGTTGCCTTCTATGACTATACAAACGTCCCACGCCCGTCCCTTCACATCCAATGATGGGGCTTCTTACTAAATCAATGGTAAGATAGCAACTTCTAAAGGAAGAGGAAAATAACATTAAGACCTTTTGAGTAGGTAGGATGCTCCTAGTTGCTCTCTTGCTCACAATAAAGATATTTTATACACCAACACTTTCATTTTGAAACATTTTCAAAAGACAAAGCTCTTTGTACGCGTTCTTATAGAAACGAGAACCATTACAAAGACACTTTTCAAAATCACTTTCAAAAATACATTCCACAAACACCTCTTTGAACTATTTTCAAAACAACACTTTGTACGCGTTCTTATAGAAACGAACCATTACAAAGACGTTTTCAAAATACTTTCAAAACCCACACCACAAGCACATTTTCAAACAAAAGCAAGTGATCTAGCAAGCAACTAAGAGCCTCTAGATAACTATGGATGAAAAGGGTGCTAATACCTTCCCTTTTCATAACCTACCCCCCCCGAACTCAAGAAAATAATCTCAAAGGGTCTTTCCTGTTCTTTTCAACCTTTCCTTTTTGGATAAAAGAAAAGTTGATGGCGACTCTTGCTATCCGCAACAATTGTGATCAAACGCAACCAACCAAGCCAGTTTTCCCACCGTGTTATAGAACTGGCGACTCTGCTGGGGAATCATCTTAAAAGTGGGGTTACCTTAGGTCTAGATCACCTTTACTTGTTTTCCTTGTTTGACTTGATTGCTTTACATTATGGTTCCTTTTTTGAGCTTGCTTTGATCCTCTACCCGGATCTGGGGCACCTTTTAGGTAAGTAGCAATAGATTATGGAAACTGTATGGCGTAGACCGACACGGTTGAAGTAATGGCTACGTTAGTGTGACGCATTTGTTGGTACCGATATCCCTTGTGTTGAATCGAGGAGAATACAAGGCCACTAAGCAGCCTCATGAAGCACTAATTGACCATAAAACCTTAATTGAACAACTTGGCCATTAGGAAGCAGTGAGATAGCCGGCTTTGGTTCCAACTGAAGATTGGTTGATACTCGATACTACTCTCATTGAGATCAGACTTTTAGGATATTTTGGTCGCCATTAAAGAGGCTTGTGCTGAAACAATGCCCGATGAAGAAATATCAGTGATATTGAGATCCCATAGAGCCCGATTACTATTACTAGGACATGTTGAGCCAACTAAATTTCAAGAGGGTAAAATCCTAAGTTCTGTTAATTCTAATATTTTTTTTTTTGGTATTTTGATATGAAAAGGAAATGAATTAAAATCCTAAGTTCTATTAACTTTAAATTAAAGAAAATGGTTAAAATAATTATTAATTAATTTACCAAAATTAAAATTTAATTAAGAAATATCCTAAATCTATTTTTACGTGATTTTTATATTTGTTTATTGATTAAAATAAGAAAGGAATTAAAAGAAATAAATAAAATGAATAAACCAAGAAAATAAAGACGAGCCTAGTAGAAAAATTAAACAGGGGTGTGCTAAGAAGTAAGTCCATTGAGCCCAGAGGGAAGAAGCCCAAGGCAAACGCTAGATCTTATGAGGCTGGCCCCTTGATGGTTCATCATGGGGGAGTGGTTCTGGAGAGCTGGATCTGGATCCATAATGATCTGGTGGCTGAGATTGATGGTTCATGATGCACGTGTGGGACCTATCAGTACTGGATCTGCAAATGACATGTTATAAAAACATAATACATGACCTGGGTATCGAACCCAAGCCCTTTTGACTGCACACATTCCCCTTTACCATCTGAGTTGTTTGTTCATTCGTTGGTACAAATATAATCATAACACTCCATTAGCAAACAAATCATATATATATATATATATATATATATATATATATATATATATATATATATATATATATATATATATATATATATATATATATATATATATATATATATATATATATATATATATATATAAAATTTGAAATCCACACATGCGTGTTGCACAAGCCAAAAGGATAGGGGTGTCTGGATTTGAGATTCGAAGGAATCCATTTCACATGCCTTAGCAAAGGTATCTTGTTACTTTATATTTTACATGTAACACATTAACAATCACAAACGTCATGCAACATTAATATACAATCAAAATTAAATTACATATGAAATGAGTTTGAGATTGAAGGTCTGTTACCAGTGGAATACTTGCTTTGGATTTACGAGGCATGCAGGGGTTGCTTCGATTTTGACAACTTTATCGAAACTTTGGAATTTTGTGGAGCTCTTATGGAGCAACGTGCGTGTATGGGCAAAAATTCTCGTGTCTGGGCAATGCGTGTGTGTATAGGAAAGTGTTTCTGTGACAATGTTTCTGTCTGGGTGGCAATGTTTTTTTCTTCGTCCTTGGCAATGTGTCTATAGCTCTGTATTTATAGGGGGCAGTGGTGAATGGAAATGGCAAGAAACAACCATTAATCAGGCTTTGAAGGAAGAATCGAAAGCCTTAAAAAGGTTGCCTTTTTTTGAGGATTTTCTACCGTTTTGGGTTTTGAATGAACCTGGACAGATTTCACTCCTTGACTCCTTCGAATGCCATCAAGCCCTGTTCTTCAATTGGCTCTGAGTGGCTTTCTTTGATGGCTTTAGGCTTAAATTCGATTTGTTCACGGTTTCATCCTCATGGCTCCTTTAATTGAGTCCATTTACGTTGGTTGTTTGACCTGGAAAATTCCCCTATTAGCCCAATAGAACACTTCCTTCTTGGCCTGTCGAAGCTTTATTTTGTCATCTCCTTTGAATTTAGTTGTATAGGAGGCATGGGCTTGACAACATGTAAGACTTTGGCCAACAAGCATCTTGAACCAGACTCATCAAAAGACAAAATATAACTTGTTTCAAACAATTGTGTGTCCTTCAAATGGACCAATTGTATGTCCTTTGAAGGCACCACTTGTGTTTTATTCGAATGGGCCACCAATGTATGTCCTTCAAACCTGTTGCATCCCAAAATTTACCCTCTTTATTTAGGCTTATGTTTCATCATGAATATCATATTGCATTCATACATTGTGATGGGATCAAAGTACTTTGGTTATCAAGTCTTCCTCAAGCTTTGAAGGTTGATTGCATTGACAAGTTGCTCAAGTAGAATCTTATCATCTAAACCACTGGATCTTTCAAGCTCAAAAGTTATTGCATATCTCAAGATATTTTATCATCTCTTTGGATCATCAGAGGATTGAAGTTTGTGTTTGATTATAAGAAGAATCACTCTCTTGATTCACCAGTCAAATTAAGGTTTTATTTGATCAAGGCTTTTGATGCATATACAAGTCTTGATTTGGAAACTACCACATCTCATTGGTATTTGGAAAGTCTTTGTACAAGAAATTAGTCAAGATGCCCAGAGGATTTGAAGTTTTGAAGATGATTCATCAGTCTCCTAAGGTGTTAACCAGAATTAGGGTTTGGGATTTCATCAAGATTTCTTGAGAATTTTGAAGTTAAAATTTTTACATGGCCTCTATATATTTGGAAGATCACATGTCTGGAGTCTTGATCATCAATTTTGAAGGGAAGTGGATCAATTGATTCAAAGAAGCAAAATTGTCATTTTGGTCAAAATCAGTCAAAGTCAAGGTTGACCAAGGGAATTTTTGGTCAACCATCAATTAAAGGGTTTACTTTTCATATTTCAAGTCCATTTTGATCAATGGATCAAAAAGATTGAGGTTTGGGTTGAAACTTGTTCATGAAGAAACCCTAAAAGTTTCTAATTTTGGAAAATAAGGACTTAACTTCAAAAATTCATATTTTATTCACCTTTGATCAAAAAAATGCAAATGAAGTATGCTTGGAAAGCTAAGAGGATGATCTTTCATCTCCGTTCGGTCTCATGTCCAAATTGGCAAGGAGTCAAGAATTATGGTCCTTGGAAGTTCATGCCTCAAGTTAAAATTATAGGTCATTTTCCAAAATTATTGAATTTCAAGCTCAATTTTGAGAAACTTAATGGATTCAATTGCAAAAACTCAAAACTAAGGGATTGTATATCTTTTCAATACCTTTCCAAATTGTACTCATTTGTGTCCAAATTCAAAAATGTGAGCAAGTTATGAGCTTTGGAAGTTTGAGGCATTTTATTGAATTTTGACCAAACAAGCAAAATGCCAAAACTCGAGAACTTTATTTTAAGCCATTCTCTTCACTTATAATCAGGCCCATGAAACATTTATTATTTGAGGAAGCCCATAATGGCAGCAAAATCGTGCCCCATGTGCAGCTGTGCCACCATGACTCCAAAATTGTCAAAACTTGCCAAATTTGCAAAAATACTAGCATGATCTCATCATAAGGAATCAAGAGCCAAGATTTGGTGGATCAAAATATGAGTAAGAAAGGCCTCAAAAGAAATTGAAATAAGGAAAAACGCACGAGGCATTGGCATGTTCTGAATTTCACTTTTTAACATAGCAAGAATTCCAATTGGGCAATGCACTCATTTTGAAGCCCATTTCTCTTGAAAAACCTACTCTACATGTCATATATAATGAGAAGAAAGCACTGAAGGCGAGGGAGAGAGCTCATAACTTCCAAATTCCAGATCTGAACTCAGAATTTCCATAGCTGCATTTTTCTTCAAATCTCAAGTTTCAATGGTGCATTTGGAGTTTTACTTCTTGCTTCTTCATCCTCAAGTGCTAAGGAAGCTAAAGCAAGCTTTGAATCGCATCTGGAGTAAGAGAATTGAGCATTCAGATTTTGAATTGAGGTAGGATCACTCAACTTCGATTTTTGAAATGTAGCCGTTTATTGTTGAAATTAAGCATGAATATCTGTTTGTGGATGTTATATGAATGATTCTGAAGCAATTTGAGGTTTCATTTGGTATATAATGCGCGTTTGAGATCTCTACAACTCTAGATTTTCGGTAAGTTTTTGGTTATATCATGCTGAGATTTCTAGATCCGTGGCTGTCTATTTGATGTGATTTGAATTGTGTTTAATTCCTTGCCATGTTAGCTTTAATTTGCACTTGATTTGATGAAAAATGGTTGAGAAACGAGTTTGTTTGGAGGGACTGAAGTTGAGGTGCAAACTGTTGGGCGCGTGCGTTTTCTTGTTTGGCTGGAGGTTAGGGATGATGAGGTGTCATCATCTGAACGGTCCATTTGAATTTTTGAATATTTAGTTTATATTTTGATTTCAATTTATTTTCTAATTTTTGTTACTTGATCAAAACAATTTCAAAAATTCTGAAAAAATTATCACAAGTCCAAAATAATTTCTACTATATTTTGTAATTTTATTGGAATTTTTTAAAAATGTTTTGATTGGTTTAAAATTTCATAAGTTTAATTAATTGTTTGCTCAAAGATTATTCTTATTTTAATAGTTCTTTTGATCTAAAAATTCCACAAAAATGTTTTGGACTAATAAAATAAGTTAGAATTTAATTCTGATTTTTGTTTAGCATTTTTTCTATTTTTGATTAGAAATTTAATTTGAGAAGTTTACTTGAAATATTTGTTTCATAATTTTTGTTTTAATACTTCCTTTAATTCAAAAAATCCCAAAACAATCATATAAGTTTGTTTTTAATCATAGAGTATGAATATAATTTTTTTGACCTTTTTATGACTTTTGGTTAGGGTTTGCATTTTTGTCATTTAATAATAGTTTAATTGTTAATTGTTTGTTTGATTTTATTTTAATATTTCCTTTAATTCAAAAATTCCACAAAAAATCAGGGATGTGTGTTTTTAATTATAATATTTGAATATAATTTTGGTTGGTTATTTTTCTGATTTTTTATTAGAATTTTATTTTGAGAATATGAATATTTGTTTAATTGTTTAATAGTTTGAATTTGAATTTATTTTTGACTTTTCTTTAATCCTAAAAATGTGAAAAAATATGTATTCTGATATTTAGGGTTTCCTTGTGATTTTCATGATCTTGGTTTGGATTATTTGAATTTTGATCTTACCTAATTAATATTTAAGATTAAAATTCAAATAATTAGGGTTTTATTGCTTATTGTGTAAGTTTCAATTCAAAAACCTTTATGCTTTGGATTTTCAATGGAATTTAGGTCTTGATTATGGTTCATGGATGTATTGAGGATCTGAAAACCATTTTTCTTGAATTATTTGACTTGGTTTGATATTTTTCCATAAATTATTTTGAAAACTTGTCTAGTTTTGATAGTTTGGCCAACTAGTTTTGAACTTTGGGCCTCATTTGATCCCCTCCTCAACCATTAATGAACTTAAGACTTGCTTTCTGACTTCTAAATACTCCAAAGATGCTAAGAATTTTTTTGTGTGAATTATTGATCCTTGTTTCTATTTTTGATGTATTTTTGAAGTGAAGGTACCCAATTAATGTTGCATATCTTGTTGCAATTTGCTTGATGGCCAATGAACTTGAGTGAGGCCTATAATTGGACACCTAATGATCATGTTGGTTCTGTTTACCCACATAAAACTCAAGCCATTTCACTTAGTGCCCCATGCTTGGATGATTGAACCTTTTGATGCATTGTGTAGGATTCCTCTTCTATTATGCATGTGAGCTGTGATAAAGTATTTGAGTATGATTGAATTGTGTTTTCTACTGACCTTCATGGTCTTTGATTGTATTCTTCTCAAGCTCCTATGATCCTTGATTGATATTCAATTGTCATTCCTTTAACATTTGACCAAATTGTGCATATGCCTGTTTCTTTTTGTCTATCATATCTAATGTTTTGACAGTTGCTTCATGTTTTCTCACTTCATTATGGTGTCATCATCCATCCCTTATGTGAGTCATCATTCTATTTTTGGGAATACTAACTTGGCTGTTGAATGTGCGAGGTACTCTGAGAAAAGTTTTCCATTTTTGACTTGAGGCTGCTGTGTTTCACTTTATTTGTGGAACACAATTTATTATATTGGCACTACTCTTGTGCTTGTCATATTTGATAGTCTATGCCGTATATATATATATATATATATATATATATATATATATATATATATATATATATATATATATATATATATATATATATATATATATATATATATATATATATATATATATATATATATATATATATATATATATATATATATATATATATATATATATATATATATATATATATATATATATATATATATATATATATATATATATATATGATTATGAATGCTATACTTTGCCCATGAGATCTGTTCATATCTGAAAATCTCAATACTTACATCCTGATGGAGTAATTTCTGACTTGATTTGTCTGTTGATTCCAACTTGCTTGAAGTTCTCTGGGTTTCTTTTTATTCTTTTTCAGTTGCTACGGATAGTTATCCGTTTGGTATTACACTATTTCCTTCCTTCTATCTTCATTCTGTATAATTTCGTGTTGCATGATGGGACCTCTGTTGTTGATATATGTTAGGAGGCCCTTTGTTTTGTTTGATGCATGTGTTGTGTTTGTGTTTGTTTTTTTGGTCGATGAGTCACTCAATTTAGAAATTGAGATCACGACTTCGCTCTCAGTGCATGTTCCCTATAGGATATTTATTGTTTTTTTCTTTTAATTGTTGATCGATGAGTCACTCAATTTAGAAATTGAGATCATGACTTCGCTCTCAGTGCATGTTCCCTATAGGATGTTTACTGTTTTTCTTATTTAACTGTTGATCGATGAGTCACTCAATTTAGAAATTGAGATCACGACTTCGCTCTCGTTGCTTGTTCCCTATAGGATAGTTTTGTTAAGCTTCCTTTGACATGTTGATTAAGGTAGGAATCCATGTATTCTAGCATAGGTTAGGATTTTCCTTTATCCTCAACCTTACGGTTAATCATTGTATGATAACACTAGGGATAGTGCTAGACTAGTTTCCCTTTAGTTATTTTTCCTTCCTTTGCATTTTGTATCTTAAAACAAAAATTTGTTTTCTTGGCAAATCACAAAACACCTCTAATAAACTCAAACCCTTCTTCAAGGTAAAAGATACAAATCAATCTTATTTGTTTGTGCACCTCTTGGCTTTTTTTAAAAAAAAATCTGGTTTAGCTGATGTTTCGCCATCGCATATTTGTTTGAAGCCGATGTTTCACCATCGCACATGTTTGTTATCCTACTTTGATTCTCAATATCATTGTTAGGTGTGATGTTTTTCCATCCGGTTTATCGATGTTTCGCCATCTTTGCCATGATATCTTATTATCTTATAGCCGATGTTTCGCCATCGCACATTAGTTTGAAGCCGATGTTTCGTCATCGCACATGTTTGTTATCCTACTTTGATTCTCAATATCATTGTCAGGTGTGATGTTTTGTCATCTGATTTATTGATGTTTTGCCACCCCTTACCATGCCATGCTACCTTGTTATCTCTTAGCCGATGTTTCTCCATCACATATTTGTTTGAAGCCGATGTTTCACCATCGCACATGTTTGTTATCCTACTTTGATTCTCAATATCATTGTTAGGTGTGATGTTTTGCCATCCGGTTTATCGATGTTTCGCCATCTTTGCCATGATATCTTATTATCTTATAGTCGATGTTTCACCATCGCACATTGGTTTAAAGCCGATGTTTCGCCATCGCACATGTTTGTTATCCTACTTTGATTCTCAATATCATTGTCAGGTGTGATGTTTTGTCATCCGATTTATTGATGTTTCGCCATCTTTGCCATGCTACCTTGTTATCTCTTAACCGATGTTTCGCCATCGTATATTTGTTTGAAGCCGATGTTTCGCCATCGCACATGTTGGTTATCCTACTTTGACTCTCAATGTCATTTTCAGGTGTGTTGTTTTACTATTTGGTGTCTCGCTATCTTTGACATGTTCCTTTTTTATTATTTAGCCATTGTTTTACCATCCCATTTGTTTGTTGTTTTATTTGATGTTTTGCCATCTTGATTGTTTTTGTTGCCTTAAATAAAAAACACAAACCAACCAAAATATATGAGTCGAACTACGGCTGCTCTGATTCCTGAAAAGGGATACGTAGGCAAAGGGGTAGGGCCCAACCGAGCATAACTTTTATTTTCCCTACATTGTTTTCTTTTGTTTCTTTCGCATGCATTCCCTTTTTTTTTCTTTAAGCCATATACATAGGATTTGACCACACCCATTAGATTAGACAACAAGAGTGGTTACCGTAGAGTATTACGGGCGTGTGGGGTGGTAATACCTTTCTCTCGCGTAACAGACTCCCTTACCTGATCTCTCGGTCGAAAGACCGTGATTTCTCCCTTTTCAGGTTTTCTCGATGTTCACCTTTCCCTTTCGGCGGGATAAAAGACGTTCGGTGGCGACTTTATTGATGTTTCATTACATCCATATGACGGGTTCGGCCAGGTGGTTTCAAAACCCACCAATGTATGTCCTTCGAATGGGCCACCAATGTATGTCCTTCAAATCCACCAAATTCATGTTCTTCGAATGTACCTTTTGAATGTTTCTTCGAATGGACCATATTGTGTGTCATAGTGTAGAAACTGTGTGTTGAAGAGTTTAGAGGTGGAGTTAAAGCTAGCATGAGGGAAGCCACTACTTTGTGAATCGAAGCATGCATGAAATAAGTTCTTGCCTTGTGAATCAAAGGCAGGCCTGAAGGATGTACTTACCTTGTGAATTGAAAGCAAGCCTGAAGAATGTACTTGCCTTGTGAATCGAAGGCATGCATGAAGGAAGTATTTTCCTAGTGAATTGAAGGCAGGGCTGAAGGATGTACTTGCCTTGTGAATCGAAAGCAATCCCGAAGGATGTACTTGCCTTGTGAATGGAAAGCAGGCATGAAGGAAGTATTTTCCTAGTGAATCGAAAGCAAGCCTGAAGGATGTACTTGCCTTGTGAATCGAAAGCAAGCCTAAAGGATGTACTTGCCTTGTGAATCGAAAGCAAGTTTCTTTGAAGGAATCCTTTTCCTTGTGGAAGCTTGGGAATCAAAGCAAACTTGCTCTTTCTTTGATTTGATGCTTGAGAGCCCAATATGACTATATGGAAACTATATGGGGCATCAAAAATCCAATTGTACTTGTGCAGACTTGGACTTTTGAAAATCCTTGTGAGAAAATGTCTTGAGGGAAAATTTTGGGGTACAACTGTGTGTTCTCTTGGTTTTGTCCTGGATTTCTCACCTTGTCATGGCCGTTTATTTCGGCAGTTATCTTCTATGAAAGGAAAAATTTGGTCCCATGTATTTGCTGATCCACTTGGTTCTTTATTGTTCCAAGGTGGCATCAGACCTTTGATCCGGTGATAATCACATTCAATTTAGAGACAGTGCAACTATTTTCAAGTTTTATGGAACCTTGATCCCGGTTTCTTGTACACATAGCACATTAACATCATTTTGACACACATGTTCTTTCCATTTCCAATGAACCATGCTTGTGGGATTTTTGTTGCACTTCTCCACCTTTTACTGGTTTAAAATCGAAATTAAAAGCATGTGGGTTCCTTGGAAATGACCGAACATGGAATTGCATCCACTCACGTACCTCATGCATATTCATGCATTCATAACAGGTACTCAGAGTTGGAGATATTATTCAGAACTGGTATTCTCTCTTCGGAGTTACAGACTTGAACTCTTGTTGTCACGTGTTCAGAGATCAGTTCTGGAATAACTTTGTGGGGTATTGGTCGGGGATGGATATTTATAGGTGGTTGTTTGTGGTATACATGAAAACCTTGGCCCATCATCAGGAAATCTTTGAGAAGTAAGATAATCAGTTGAAGACCCAGTTGAGTTAGGTCATGGAAGTCTTGATGATAGTATCAGTAATCGTACACGACTGTTGCAACATGATTTATTCTCTTCTCCTCATCTTTTGGGATTTCTTTCAAACTATGGAGTGCCTTGTGGGTCTCATCCACCATCTTGAGTGCTTGGAATGTGTTAGCAGCAAATGGTTCTCATTTTCCATTCGAATTCGAGGGATATGTTTTATTAAGAATGAAAGAAGCCTGGAGATCGATTTTGTTCCCATCTTAGTGCTTTTATTCTCATTTGTTTCCACAATTGTTTGAGCTTAAGTAGGTTAGGCTCCATACTTCAGTATCGTCTACAAATCCCTTTCCGAATCCTGTCATCAACACCATATGTGGTTACCACTCTAGGGTACGTAATTATTCAATCAGGGGGCACCCTCCACAGCTTTGGGCTGCCTGATCTTCTCGTCAGCAGTCAGTGTTTGTTCCCCCAAGTGAATGCATGGGGAAAAACTTTTAAGAAAATATAGAAGAAGCCTGATAAGTATGTTAATACCATCTCAATGCCTTGAATCCCGACACTTCCTCGTCTGTTGCAAATGCAAAGTGTGTCTCCCATTATGGGACATTTGGTCGTGATGTTGAAAATTGAAAGATGGTTTAAGTAAGGTCCAACATTTGTGTGGCATCCTTTCCAAAGTCCAATTTCTATTTGATGGACTGCATCTCTCCGATGTGGTAGAAGATACTTGTATTCAGTGTATATAATTTCTCTTGGTACAACATTTATCTTCTCTTTTAAGAGAATCTTCAGAGAGTATATTCTGGGGCACTCGGCTATTCAGTTGAAGACGGTTTGTCATCCAGAGATAAAGTCCAAGCTTGGATCAATTTAGAGACTGTTGTGTCCAGATAAGCGAGGAATCTATTATCCAAGTGAGCCTCAAGGTTGCTGAAGATCGTTTGAAATAATCAGTCCATACGGACACTAGTCTCCTCAACATGGTGATTTCAAAATTCATTTGCATTTTCATTTTCAATCTTAATTGTTTTGTTCAGTACTTTCTTGTATGCAAATTTTCTCATCTTTTTGAATATTAAATCATAATGCATTGAATATGTTTGTCTTGAATTAATCCATTCGTTATCATTCTTATTTTACTATGTTTTTGATATTCAACTCTTGTTAATAAAGAAATAACTCTAGAGGGAGGATGACGGAAATTTACCTGGAATCCAAATGGTATGCTTTCAAGTAAAAACCTTGCTGACGATGTACAAGCCTTGTTTCAATCCCCAAACACCAGAGATATAAGGGAGATAGACCCTTGTTAACCCTTCTGAGCCTTCGAAGTAGGAGTTTCTTTTATGTTAAAAAAACCCTTATTTTTAACCCGGGGAAGGGTAAATGTTCAGTTAATTCGATCGAGCACTTAAATTTCATAAGGAGTGTCCCATTTGAGGATCACCATACCTTATCCCTCGCATTATGCGATCGAGAAAAGATCAAAACCACAATGGTTGTTTTCTCATAAAATCCTGAGGTCGAGATCAAATTGATACAATAAAGGTTATCCCTCACCGACCAAAGAATGAGGCAGTTACTTTTCTTCCAAAAAGTTCAAAGACATAGGGTTACATGACTTGTTAAAAATGGAAAGTATGAATAAGAAAGGAACAAAAAAGCCCCGCTAAGTCAAAACTTGAAAACAAGCCGCTTAGGCAAAAGTTAGGGCATCCCGCTGGACTTCCAAATTGAAATTCAAAAGAATTGGTCCAAGAAAAAGTTAGGGAAAGCAAAAAGGAATTTGAAAAGCATGAAAGGCAGGAAAGGATTATCCAATAAAAATCCTCATCAAAAGAAAATTCGTTTAATCGAACACCCAAGAAACCAAAGATTAAGTGACTGTCGTGTCCAAGAAATCGATGTGGTTCCTCAAACATCATAAACTATTTTGAGAGATGAGTGCTCGTATCGAGTTAACCAAATGTAGGACTCGAGAATATCATGGAGAATGGGCGGGCACCAAATAATTTTGAGCCTAAAAAACCTTTTTTCTAAAAAACGTGAACCAGACCACATTACAACCCTTAAAAGTCCTAATTGAAGCATGGGTTAATTCGAAAGAAAATTGTTATGAGAATACGGTAACCTGACTCCTAGGAGACTTGCCAAAATTTTTTGAGTTGGTATCACTCCCTCTTTTACTTTCTTTGTATAGAAAATTTCAATGTTTCAACATCTTTTCAAATAAAATTTTTCTAACTTCAAGACAAGTATATGATTTGCATTAGAATTATCATTCATAGGATAAAACATTCTTTGCATATGAAAAAGTGCTTAAACATCAAGTGAGCTTGCATAATGAGCATCAGATGAAGAGTTTGATTATCCTGAGGGACGAATTGCTTCAAGAATCTGTTGAAAAGAATGATCTTAATCTGGGGCATGCTTTCTAGCTACTCCTTTGAATTGAAGAAGACCAGTATGAGAGATTGATCAAGAACTTTTTGTTTGATGGTTGTGTGGAAGTTTTGTTTTCCCCAAATCTCTGATTGAGCAATGGTGTATCGTGCCCAGTTGTTCCTAAAGTACGATCTTCTTCAAGCATCTTCTTGTGCGTGAAGCAGTTTGAGTTGAGAAGTATGATTGTGTACTAAGACGTAAGCTAATTATCCTGAGGAGATGTTAACTTTCGAACTATGTAAACTTTTCATTCCTCTGTGAGCATGAGGTAAGGAAATGGTTTGCCAAGATTCCACTAATCTGGGTCAACCAAGTCAAGATCCATTGACTCTCAAAGTTTCGTCAATCTGGGACAGTTATGTCGAGATTCGACAAATCTCTCAAAGGGCAGAGTGATCAGGGTCCATTACCCAAGATTCGTTGAAGCCACTTCTAATATTGATTAGTCAGAGGACGTGTTTCAAAGTTTGTAACACTGGGGCAGTTTATCTGGATAATACATATCTCATGAAGTCCTCTCGAGGAAGTTTTCTTCAAAGGTCTTACAGACTAGGGCAAGACATTATGCAGGGGACTTTCTCCACCTCTGAGTTGATCAGGTTAAGTCTGATCGCAGGCTAAATAACTTGTGCATTTGAAGAGCATGATAATAAGTCGAGATTATCAAACAAAAAGTCAGTTATCAAACAAAAAGTCAGGCGAATTTTGATTTCCCACAAACCCCATTTTGTCAGTGCTCTCTCCAGCAATGATCAATCTCCATTTTGTGTCCCACTTCAGAATTTACAGTTCCGCCCCGGTCTTTTTCCACAACGCCCAATCTTCATTTGACATTCCTTATTAAAGTTGATAAGTTTTGATCTGATCGTCTCCAGGAGAGTTCACAATTTATTTTTGCAACTCCTCTTAGTGTTTGTAGCCTGTTTCTATCAATTGCTCAGTTGTTACTCCCGACAGATTTTTAGCTCTTCAAGGGTTTCTTTCCAGTGGTTCCTTATATTTTCTCTTCTCCATCATATTTTTGCAATTTATTTTTGCGAGTCCTGTCAGGTTTTAACCTATTGGTTGTTGGCTTCTCGATTGTCCATTCCCCAGTGAATCATCTAAACATGCATCATTACATTGCATCCTCAAAGTATAGTGTTTCCATTCTCTTTTGAAATACTATTCCATAGAAAAATAATTCAAACATGCATTGGAACATAAGTCGTTACTATTTCTGTTTTCCCCAGTGAATTTGCTAAAACTTGGGAATATATCCTCAGTGAGGTCTTCATCCTCAGTATCTCAGTTTCGCCCCGTACAAATATCTCGTTGTTGTTAATCATTTGAATGGTTGAGTGTTTACTCTTGATTGTAGTTCAATTTTATCTTGACGCGGTTTTCTCAGGTTTAGTCTTTACTACCCTCGTTTGTTCATTCCAATGTCTATTGATGTACCTTTTGAATACCAGTTTTGTCCCGACATTTATTTTCAGCAGGTTTTTACTAGTACGCCTTAATCGCCTTACTTTGGGTTAAGTTTTGAGTTTTGTCTTCTCACCCGCGCATGAAATCCAGTTTTCGTTCTGGTACTCATCTAGTTTAGTTTTGTCTAACTAGTTATAATGAGTCGAGTGTTATCTTATTTTATTTTCATACCTTGGACTTCCATCAGTGTTTGATTACTGAATCCTTTATCGATTTTCATTTACCGAGTCCTTTTGTAGTGTTCGTTTAACTGTGTCCTTGGTTGAAATCAGTCTCCTTTGTTTCTTGGATTCTTCTACCAGTTTTTGTTTACTGTTTATCCATGGTCAGAGACTAGCAAGTGCTATGAGAAGCGTGCACTCTCATCACTTTAATTTGGGTCGAGTCTTGATCTCGTCGCCTGTGCATGAAATCCAGTTTGTTTTGTCTTGGTACTCATCTAGTTTGTCTTGCCTAACTAGTTATTGTGATTCGAGTGTCATCTCGTTTTGTTTCTTTCCCCGGACTCTTCTATATTACGACTTTCATTTACTGTGTCCATCGACTTGAGTTGTCTCTTTTATACCTATTCGGGTCTTAGTCAATTTTCTCCTACTGTTTACCCATAGATAGAGACCAGCAGGTACTATGAGAAACATGTACTCTCATCACTTTACTATGGGTTGAGTTTTTCCTCGTTACTCGTGCGTGAAATCCAGTTTGTTTTGTCCCGGTACTCGTTTCTAGAAAGTTTTGATCTTTTAATATTGTCGAGTCGAGTTTTGTCTCGTTTTTGATGTTATTCCTTGGATATTTATAAGTTTTTGTTTACTGAGCCTTTAGCAGTGTTTGATTACTGTAGTCCAGCTTTTGTTTGCTGTATCCTTGGTTGACCAGTCTCTTTTATACCTCTTCGGGTTCGTATCAGTTTTATTTACTGTTCGCCCGTGGTTGAGACTAGCAGGTGCTCTTAGAATCATATGCTCTAGCAACTTTGCCCCGCGTACTTTTCCAGAGTTTAGCTTTGGCTATTCTCTGTGGTTTGAGTCTTATCTCACCCCTTCCATGGTCCGGTTTTATCCTCACACATTTTATGAAGTTTAGTTTCATCTACTCTTCTAAGTTTGAGTTTTGTCTCAACTTTGTTAAAGTCTGCGCTACAACTTCATTCTGGCACATGTCTTTGAAGGGCCAATTTTCATTGGACCCTATGCTTGCTAAATCCAATTTCATTTGGTATCTTCTAAGTCCCACATCTACTGATATTCTTCGTCTTTGGGGGTTTTGCTTCTTTTTCAAGAGTGTAAATTTTCGGGTTCTTTCGTATTCAATCATCTTCAACTCTGAACATTCGAAAGCTATCACTTTTCTCACTTATCAAGCTTGAGATTATTGAATAGGGGCAGTTGTTGCACCCCAAAATATACCCTCTTAATTTCAGAATTTTTTATAGCTCATGTTTCATCATATACATTCATGCATTTGATATGGGATCAAGGTATTCTTATCTTTATGGTCTTCTTTAAGCTAAAGGATTGGTTGTTTTGTCAATAAGTGCAAGAAAGGGTTTCATGCCCCCTATCTGTGATGTATTTAGGCTACCCAGGCTTTCTAGGCATCAAGATATCTCACTAATTCTTTGTTTCATAAGAGAATTGAGAACTGCAAGTATTTTAATCTTGAATCATGTTTCTCCCATCTATTGTCTCTTGTGCTAGGGTTGTTTATTATTGAATCTGTGACGGCTTTCTTGACAAAATCTCGGAAGCATTATCATCCTGAGTTTTATCTCAATGCACACTCAATCACCAATTGAGGTTCATTAGAGTTTCTCTTCTATGATTCCATTTATCTTTTTCAAGGTTTCTTTAAAGGCAATATATCATTCTTTAACTCAGTGTGAGAAGTCTCCCAATGGATTTTCATTAGAAGAGATTTTATCTGTTTTTATGATTAAGTGATTCCTTTTAGGCTACTTGTTGGACTATTCATTTTGAGGATGGATATTGAAGTATATTATGCAAGAGTTATTGAAGTTGTTGGGGGTTTTAGAGTACATCATTGTTGGGCACGTGGGAATTCAAGTTTTCAAGTTTTGTATTCATTCCTTTTCAAGAGTTCTATTGAGGAACAAATTGATGTTACTTCATTTGATTCTCAAAATCTGCTTTCATTATTTGAATTTTAAAGAGAAATAAAGATGATTCAATTTTGATTCATTCAAGCTTCACTCAAGAAGTGTCCATTGAAATCTAATCTTGTAATTTGGTAAGTTGTGGTTCCAAAGTTGGTTTTCATGACACAAATATGATTCAAGTCTCTATGACTTAGATTCCAAGTTTTGTCATGGAAAATGCAACAATGCCGAATCTATTTTGTTTAAACCATCACATCTTTATTGTTCCAAACAAGATAGAACTCTCAGATTTTCTTTCAACATAATGGTTACCAATTCAAGATTCAAGAGGTTTTAAAGTTTCAAAGTAGAATTGAAGTTCTAAAGGCTAAGTAATGCATTAATTTGCAAGAAGAATACAAGTTCCTTATTAAAATTCCAAGTTTTCAAGCTTTACAAGTTTAATTACAAATTTGGATAATAAATCCACAACTTTCTTATTTGTTCTAAAGATACAAAGAAAAAGTGAATTCTTCTTCAATCTTCAAATTCTCCAAGTCTTCTTGCTTCATCTTCAAGATTTTTGTTCTTACACCTTGCCATGAATTCCTCTTCAAGTCCTTTCCACATCTTTATTTATCTCCCTCAAGCTTGCTTTTTCCAATCCTCATTGCCCATGAAAACAAGAAAAGAAAAAAAAAGAAAGGTTAGAGAAACACAAAACTTGAACAACAAACAAGGAATTTTCACAAAGAGCTATTTCAGAATTTCATCATTAGGGTCTTGTGGTAGGAATCAGAATTAAGGGTGGTTTGAAATCATATTCAAGCAACAACCAAGGCCTCATACTTTGTTTCAACAAAAGGCAGAATTTCAATATTTTATCATGGGCCTATTTTATCCTCTTGCAAATCACAAAAGGCATTTTTGGTTCACAAATGTACGAAGAGAGACAAAGTTATTACACAAGTAAATCCAAAGTTTCAAGGCTTCAACCCAATAACCAAGTCTTCACAATGCAAGGTTCCCATATTAGAAAAATCAATATAGAAAATAATTCCACATCTCTACAAGTCAAAAGTCGTGTTTCAAGCTCAACAAAGGATTCAATTTTAGCCAGGCCTGTTAACAAAGTCAGAATCGCAATTGTCCAGCCCAACAACAAAGTTCGTATTTCAGAAAAAATAACATTCAAAATCATAACTCAGAATTGCAACAGTCCAGCCCAAGCAGCAAAGTTCATATTTCAGCAAACAAATCATACAAAATTCAAGTTCTAAGCCCATCAAGCAAACATAAGTTCACATGTCAGTAAAAGGACACAAACAAGAAAAACCAGAAAATCACAACCCGAAATAATTGTCAATCCCAATAGTTAAACAAATTCAACAAAGGCTTGTTTTCACGAAATCACTCAAATCCATCAACAGAAAAACCCTAAAATCGTATAAGTATTTAAGCAATGATTGCACAGTTATCTAAGAGAAGGAGCATTGTTCAAAGAAATAGACGCAAACAACAACTCAAATCCTAGATCTATTCGAAATTGCAAACAAAGGAGCATAAAATATAAAGATATCAGTAAGATCTCACCGATTTTCACATTTGAGCACCTAGGGTTTTCAATCTCCCTTTCAAGATCTACTCATATCTGTTCACCCCTTTGCAAAATCAGGCACCAAAATTGTGACCAGGGCAGAGAGAGAAAGAGATCCGTGAAAGAAAAATTAGAATAAAAAAAGTCGCGCACCATCGTCGTGATCTTCATCGTCTCCACCATGGATATTCATAGCCTCCACCGCGATGCTCTTGGGCGTCGCCATCCTCCATCATTGATATTTATCAACGCCACCGTCGATCTTCATAGTGGTCACTGGTTTTGATCTATGCTGTTGGGTTTTGTTCATTTTTTTAAGTTTGTGGTTGATATAATAGAGAGAGATGTGAGAACGAAGAGAGTGAAAGGAGATTGTATTCTTATTTTTGGTTAATTATTGTTTAACAATTGTTTTTGTTAGTTTAAGTTTAGATTAACAACTAATCTAGCGGTGACACTTGTCATCGTCATTGTGGCTGTCTTGTGATTCTGCACAGGTACTTTCGGTGGTCATTGTCATACCCCAAATTTATCCTGCCTCAGCAATCCTTTTCTTAGAGTTATTTAGTTAAAGATGGTACAACAATATCTGATGGACTGTATTTATTCAAGATCAAGGGGGTTGTGATCGGTGGATCTGGAACTGACTGTTTTAAAGCTGGTTCGCGAAATGTCGCGGAGCAAGAGTCGCCACCGTCTTTTATTTTCTCCAAATGGAAAGGACAAAAGCACAGAAAAATTCCTTAAAGAGATTGCTCTTGGTTCGGGAGGTAGATTATAGAAAGGGAAGGTGTTAGCACCCTTTCTATCCATGGTTATCCATGGGCTCTTAGGTACTTGCTTAATGTGTTTTTCAAAATTGTTTGTTTGCTTTTCAATTGTGGGTTTAAAAGTTTCTTTGAAAAATTTCAGTTCGACTCGTACGTCAGAGTGTTTGAAAAATTTTCTTCGAAAGCTTTTGAAAATGTTGGTGTGAAAAGATTTCAGTTTGTTTTGAAGAGAGCAAGTATCCATGAGTCGTCTACCTACCCTAAGGAATTCGTCTGTGTAAATGTCCTTTAAAGTAGTGCCATCCCACCATTGAGAGGTAGGTAGCACCACCGTTGGAGGTGTTCGGGTCAATTCGAGTTTAGGGACATGGTGATCACCAGAGCAATGGGAAGACACCTTAGAAGCTACCCTCATGCCAGGTTCCCGGATCGTGAGGACTTACTAAGACGTCCTCTACTCGACGATCACCTTTCGAAAGGCAACAGTGAGGCGTACCCTAGGGGTGGTGTGTGCGATTCGTGTGTCGTTTTCAGATGTTTGTCTTGTCATGTTTATTTGTGATCTACGCTTGATTTTAATTAAGACATTCATTCTTGCATGCTTCTTAACAGTTTAAATATTTGCGGAAAAAAAATAAATCTAAGGCTATTACAAATGGCGCGGGTCCACATCGCCAAAATAAACCGGACCCGATTTGACTGAAAGTAAAGAAGCAATAAAATAAAAGTGCGAGAAATAAAGTTACAAGGCTTTGGGACATGTACATAATTATAATAAATGACATAAAATAAATGCGCAAATTAAATAAATTATGAACATGGGCGTTGGACCCTTTTGCAATAAATTAAAATTAATGAAGAATTAAAATTAAAATTAAATGTTTTGGTATTTTTGTGTTTTTTAAGATTTAAAAGAAAAAGAATTAATTAAAACAAAAAAAAAATTGGATGTAAACCCTAATTCTAATGTTTTTTAAGTTATTAAGAAAAAGATTGAATTTTTAACCTAATTTAAATCTAAGTTATTTATATACATTTAATTATAAAAAATAAAATAAATAAATAAATAATAATATTATGGAAAAAAAAGGAAAGATTAAAAGGAGTGGAAATTATTAATTAACCTAATTCTAATTATTTTTGGATTTTTATTTATTAAAAGAATTAAAGTTAAAACCTATTTTACTAAATTAATTTACATGTTAATTATCTACAAGAAAATAAATAAAATAAATATTTTTTATGTTTTTATCCTTTTTTCTGATTTTTTGATGTTTTTGTATTTTGTTAAAAAAATAATTAGTTAAATAAACAATAATTAAAATAAGAATAACAATTAAAACAAGAATAAAAAAAATGAAAATAAAAAAAATAGTGAAGGCAAATCAGGGGGGGGGGGGGGGGGGTAGCCCCAATTTGGAGGTAAGGCCTTAGCATTTCAGGCCCATTTATCTTTGAGTTCGTTGACTTTTTGCCTAGCGTGTGGTGCATTGACTGGGAGCGTAGCGTGCTTCTCCATCCTATGCCTTTGATCTGAATGGGGTGGACGCGTGGACGCTGATCACTGAGCGTGTATGATGATCCTTAGTGTGATGCCTGCATGGGAATTATTATGGCAAAATAATATGGAATTTGTCCAGACCTGGGACTTGAACCCAGGTCATGAGGGTTACAAGTATGTCCACCTGCCAGCTGAGCCATCACGTTCATGTTATTATATTATATCACATAAATAATAAAAAACAAAACCAAGGCAATTGTGGTCCAGCGCGCGAAGTTTTTAAACGCACCAACCATTGCCTTCCACGTGATCGTCTTCTTCACGTGTTTCTTTTTTTTCTGAATCAAGCACGTATGGCAGCGGTTTTGGAAGCGTGGTCTTAGGCTGGTTTCAAGAAAATAGCGATTAGGCTATCCTTGAATATAAATCCATCGCGAATAGTGCTTCTTCTTCGTCTAGGCTTGCTGAGTATGACTATCATGGTCTGGAAGGCTAATTTTACAGTATTGTAAAAGCCCTAAAATGTGAACATGGTGAAATCGCGTATGGTCAACAAAAATGCAATTAAACACAATGGTTAGTTTGGAAACTTTGTAAGGAACATGAATATACAATTAAAATGCAATGGGGATGTCTAAAATTGAAAACACGATCAACACTTTCTTGCTGTACAGGGAGGGTTCTATGTACCAATTCTTCGCGTATTGATGGATGTTAGGGATTGCAACGTGATCAGGAGTTGGCAAGGAAGCTATTAGAATCAGTATTAGGGCTTAAAACTATCTAGAACCTTGATTTCAGATTTGAGTTATATGGCCAATTTTTCAAGTCTTCAATAAGCTTTTCAGCGCAGCATATGGTGTCCAAGGCTTAGGGTTTGACTCAGTGCTTATGATGGAAGGAAATTAGGTCATTAGTTGGCCTTTATCCATGCCCATGAGAGAATTGGTCTTAGGTCTTTTTCATTAACAAACTTTTCCTTCTTTTAAGCCAAGACCAAGACTTAGTGTATAATCTAACCCTAGCATGAGTTGGTGAGTTGGCACATGATATATGGAAGCTATCCCAATTCAAATGACACTATTTCATTGGCTTTTGAATTTTATTTGAATTTTTAAAGATTTAAAATGAATTAAATTATCAAAAATTAAATAAAATAGAAAAATCAATATTTGGTCTTGAAATTAATCATGGGACACGTGTGTGGCATGACAAGGCTGAATCAAGTGGAAGAAAGTGGGCCCTTTTGTCAAAAATTGAAGTTTCAAGGATAGTTGACTTTTGCCATTTCACAAAAATTTCCCAACTTCTACAAGGCATAACTTGCTCAATTTTTAAGCTTTTCTCATGTTCTTGGACATTTTGGAAAGGTCTTTGAGTCCTTTAACCAATGCCTTTGGTACCATGTCATTTTGATTTTCCAATCTCAAGTTATGGCCTTTGACTTAAAGTCCCTTTTTGTTGACTTTTGAAAATGACCTATAATGTTGAAATTGATAACTTTTTGTGAGAGCATTTCTTGGACTTGAAGTATGAAGATGAGTTGTAGGAAATGTCTTTCTCTTCAAAATGAGCTTTGGATGGGATTTTTCTGATAATCCATGTGAAAGTTATGCTCTGGTCAATTTCAGTTGACTTTTTCAACTGTCCAAATATAGCAACTTTTGCATCTTTGATGATTTCTGAGCCAAATTTTGAGAATCATGATCAAGCATTGATCAAATGATGTTTGTGGCTTCAAAATGATATGTTGACCAAAAATTTGAACTTTTGACTGCCAAATGACCATTTTGCCCCTACAGTTGACTGTAGTGCAATTTAGGGTTTTGACTGTGCAATTTTGAGCTGAATGCCTTGAAATTTGATATGAGGATGCTTGACCATGTTTGTAAGCATATGAGACTTGATTGGGCATTTGAACACTTCCTTTTCTTGATCAGATTCAAAACCCTAATTTTGACTGTATAGGAGACCTTTGCATTGTGCAACCCTTGGGGACTTTTGTGACTTGGCTTGGCAATCTCTTGAAGAATATGGGAGGGCAAATTTTGGGGTACAACAGTTGCCCCTGTTCAATCTTCTTAGGCCTAAGGATGCAGATTGGCGGACGTGCCTTTCGTAATCCGAGGGTAGAAGATGATTGGACACTAGAGTGCCCAGAAATTTGCGCTCACATGGTAGCAGTATGGTGGGAATGGGCTTATAGATGCCATTTAGAGATTGATGGGTAGGATGATGGGCTTATAGATGCCATCTGGATGTTGATCGCGTAAGAGATTCCTTAGCGAGAACCTGCATACCTGCAAAAGAAAATGAGTACCTGACACGTTGCAGGAGCTGGTTTTCAGATGCTTGGTATAGATATGTCCTGACTGGTTACAGGAGCTGAGTCTGGAGCTTCAAACAGCGATGAATGAACCATAGATGGTTACTGCCTTAGCATGAATGGTAAGAGAACCTTGAGTGACTTTAACTTCAACAACGCTCGTTGAGAAAATCTTGATGGGAATTACCGTCTTCGCAGCATCAGAAAGAGGACCAAAGGAAATTATAGCCTGAAAGCTGGACCTAAAATGGAAGTCTCATGCACCGTCGGAGAGAAAACCAATAGGACATTATAATCTCAAAGCAAAACCTAAAATGGAAATCTCATGCGCCGTCGGAGAGAGAACCAATAGGAAAATAAAATCTGAAAGCAAGACCTAAAATGGAAACCTCATGCACCGTCGGAGAGAGAACCAAAATGGAATTATAATCTCAAAGAAAACCTAAAATGGAAATCTCATGCACCGTCGGAGAGAGAACCAGTAGGAAAATAACATCTGAAAGAAAGACCTAAAATGGAAATCTCATGCACCGTCGGAGAGAGAACCATAATGGAATTATAATCTCAAAGCAAAACCTAAAATGGAAATCTCATGCGCCGTCGGAGAGAGAACCAATAGGAAAATGAAATCTGAAAGAAAGACCTAAAATGGAAATCTCATGCACCGTCGGAGAGAGAACCAATAGGAAAATGAAATCTGAAAGAAAGACCTAAAATGGAAACCTCATGCACCGTCGGAGAGAGAACCAAAATGGAATTATAATCTTAAAGAAAAACTAAAATGGAAATCTCATGCACCATCGGAGAGAGAACCAATAGGAAAATAAAATCTGAAAGAAAGACCTAAAATGGAAATCTCATGCACCGTCGGAGAGAGAACCAAAATGGAATTATAATCTTAAAGAAAACCTAAAATGGAAATCTCATGCACCGTCGGAGAGAGAACCAATAGGAAAATGAAATCTGAAAGAAAGACCTAAAATGGAAATCTCATGCACCGTCGGAGAGAGAACCAATAGGAAAATGAAATCTGAAAGAAAGACCTAAAATGGAAATCTCATGCACCGTTGGAGAGAGAACCAATAGGAAAATAAAATCTGAAAGAAAGACCTAAAATGGAAATCTCATGCACCGTCGGAGAGAGAACCAATAGGAATTTATAACCTGATAACTTCTATTGAGTTTTCATCAGAAAAACCTGTTGGGAGTCGATTTAGCTGGACTAGAGAATGCCTTGAAATATGTTTGAGAATTTCAACTGCATCTTTCCTGAGAGGTAAAGGTTAGTCATATGCAATGCATGATATGGATCAAGCAATGATGTTCTCAATATAAATGAGACTTGTATGATATGATGTGTCTATGCATGTTATAATGAGATATGTGATGTTTTATGTATGTTTTCGTCTAGGAAAGTAAATCCTTGACGGATGCCGGGAAGTCGTATCCTAGGCTGATGTTGAAGAATAAGCTTTTGCTTCCGCTGGGGATGATAATTGCAAGAATACCGGTAGGAGAAGATGACTCCGTTGCGGAATAAACCTGGCAAATGGAGGATTCTGCGGGGAGAAAAGATACTCTAGCGATCATGCTGGGAAGCAATACTCTGTGGGGAGAGAAATGCTTTGCTGAGTGTTGATAATAGTTTGCTGGGGATAGGAAGACTTTGTCGACGACACTCTGTCCGTGGCTTTTGGCTGAGGATAACCCAGTTATATCCTGTTAAGGAAATAACTCTTTAAATCAAGCCGGACGACGCGTTCGTGCTCTGCGAAGGATAAGCTTCCAGAATTTACTGGGGATAAGCTTACTGCTTGGGGAGATATAAATTCCAACTTTCCTGGGGAAACTAATTGGACTCTTCTGGGGAGTTTTGAACTGCGGGGGAAGTGATTCCTTTGAATGTTTGTATGCCACCGGAGAACAATCTTTAGACCAAGGCTGCCGGGGATGCTTGTTAAGAATATATGCTGCTGGGGAATGTTGAGATCTGCGAGAGGATACTCAACTTCCTTAAGGTTGATAACTGCTTTGCTTGAGGAGAGTATACTGCTTGCTGGCTCGCTCTCTGGGGAATTAAGATACCTGGTTGTGTTCTTCAACAGGACCTACCCTGATACCTTGGAGGATAGAACAATCAGACTGCTCAGACCAACCTTTATTGCCCCTGTTTCTTGTGGGGTGCTGATAGTTGTTGGCGGACAAACCTTCTTCTGGTAGACAGATGGCGGGACATAGTCGTACGATTTAATCCCTAACTTTTTCCTGGACCGCCCTTTCGGGTTTTCAGTCCACCGGGATACCCATTTTTGCCCCAGCCGCCTTTTCAGGTTTTCGACTTGCCGGGTGTACAGATTTTTCATGTCATCCCTTCATTTTGCCCGAACCCTTTTGGTTCGCCGGGAAGCCCTTATTTTTGCCTAGGTGTGTCAACCTAGCGGGTCTTTGATTATGCGTAGTATTTTTTCGACTATGTCCACTCTCTCAGAATATAGGGAGTTGCCCCTGTTAGAAGTGTTTGGTTGCCCTGCTACCAGAAGATATTTGATCAGGCAAGATTCGTTGCTGGAGTGCCCCAAGTGACTCAGGCAGAGATTTTCCCCAGGCTTTTTGGCCTTTTGAGAGATTCTCTGGATCTTGACTTAACTGCCCCAGATGGTAGACCATGATCATGCCGTGCCCCTTGATTGAAGATACTCTTGTTCATTAGACTTTCGTCATGCGAATTTCTATGCTGTTCAAACAAAAAGTCATATGCAAACAAAGTTATGTTAAAAATGCAAAGCTTATGTCTGTCTCAAAGATTTTGAAAATGTATTTTCTTTCATAAAACAAATGATTGTTTGTAAAACGTGAGGTCAACTCCGTATTTACCGTAGGCCTTAAGGATTCAGGATACCTTTCGTAACAGTATGCTTTCGAACTAACCCATGCTTCAGCTAGGACTTTTAAGGGTTGTAACGTGGCTTGGTTCACGGTTTAAGAAACAAAGTATAAAGGTTCGAATTTTATTTGTACCCACCCTCTCTTCGTGATGTTCTCCAAACCTAAACTCAGTTGATCATACATTAGACCTTGTTTGAGTCTTTGCTCTAATTTTCTGGTGATGATTCGGATGTTGATAACTTACTTTGAATAGGCAGTCATTCCTTTTTTGTTGAGGGTTTGTAAGACCTCTTTCTTGTCTGATTTTTTTGTTATCCCTTTCTTTTTTGCCTGAACTGTTTCCTTTTTTTGGAATTACAGTCAGCGGGATGCCCCAATTTTGTAAGTCTCCTTCATGGGTTTCGACTCTTTGGGCTTTAGTTTTTTTTTGTTTTGGTAATGACTACCTTTCTTTATTGATTATCCGGAACCATCACTGTCTTTCTTTGTTTTGCAAGGACCTCCTTGGTGCTATTCGTTATGCACTTGGATCAACTGAGAGAACTACCCTGCCCCAGGTTATGATAAAGGGTTTTAAATTTCGCAAATAAAAACTCCTACTTCTTTGGCTCAGAGGGGTTGACGAGGGATTACCTTCCTTATTACTCCAGTGTTTAGGGATTGAAACTATGCCTGTACCTCATCAGCGGGGTCTGTTCAAAAGCATACTGTAGATTATGGTATCATTTTCGTCATCCTCCCTCAAGAGGCTTAGAGTTTAGATCCAGAGTTGACATCAGAAAAAATATGAAAATAGTTTGCATATAGTGAATGCGAATATATTGATTCAAAAATAGACATAAGTGATGCATTAATGGAATAACAATGTTTTAACATGAATAAATGTTTGAACAAAAGAAAATTGCAACTTGAACATTCGAATGAACAAAACTTTCCAGTCTCAGGATTTGTCACTTCAAATGGAAGATTCTCAGCAGAAGAATTTCATTTGGCCACCCGGCATGAACTCCAGCACCCTTCCGTCGACCAAGTCCTGGATCTTGTTCTTCAAGCTCCAACAGTCATCGGTGTCATGTCCAGGACTGTCAGAATGGTAGGCACATCTTTTATCAGGGTTATAAGTAGGAGCAGAGGTGCCAGGATTCTGGGGAGGACCTTTCAAAGTAATCAGATTGGCCTCCAATAAGTGTTTCAGCATTAGAGATGGTGGTATGCCAGTCTCAGTGAAATGTCTTCCAGGAGTGTATCGCTTGCGCCGATTACCCCGTTGATGCTGGGCTTGTGAAGTAGTAGAAATTTGGAGAGGTCTATTCATTGGGCCCGGCCTTTGCCCTCTTGGAAGCTGTTCCATGACTTGGTCCCTGACTTGGGTTGGTTGCTTCATGTCTTGATGAAGCTGACTGATCATGGCCCTCAGCTCTCCTTGCTCCTGAGCTAAACCTTGAATGAGGGTCCTTTGCCCCAGCATCTGGGTCTTCAATGTGTCTACCTCAGCTTGTAGACGTTTCAGCTGTTCGTCCTTGTCATCCTCAGCATTGTTCCTGACCAAAGTCCCCGTGAGAAGTGTCCTTAACTCCTCCTGCCCCTTGGATAAATTCAGGAGGATGTCCCCGAGCCGAGCCTCTTGAGCAAGAAGGTCCTGGTTGTCTTGTTGTGAAGCCATTGCTGAAATAAACAGCGGGAAAGGTAAGTGACCTGCAACAAAGATACCTGTTATGTAAGGATGAGTATGATATGCACGCAATGTTTTCAAGGATCTCGCGGGGTAAACAAGAAAATTTGTTAGCATTGGAATTTAGAGCTTGATTGAAGGACACCCATGTTATTGAGAACTCTTCTTCAAGAGTCAAAGTCTCACCATATCAAGTGGGTCATAGCCCCTGACTTTAGTCATCATGTCTGGTTTTGATTTCCAAACAACCTTGGTTAGGGAACCTTCTTCAGGAGTCAGAGCTCACCATATCAAGTGGGTCATAGCCTCTGAAAACATTGGCTAGAGGAAAATAAATCCTCTTTGCCCCTTGCTAGATGTTTGATTTATATGACCTGTATCACAAGCCCTTGAGATCCTTGAAATGGGTTAGGATGTATGCAATGGTATAATGTCATGATATGCATGGGGTAATGTGAGTAACCCTGTTATGAGTCCCAATTAAGGACTGCAAAAACCTGCAAGAAACTTAGGATACCCTGTTATGAGTCCTAATTAAGGACTACAAACACAACCTGCAAGAGACAAATGTCAGGTAATAAGCATGCAAGTAGTTCAAGTAGGAAGGCACACAAGTCACACAAGAGAAGCCCTTAAAGTTTAAGCCAGCACGGAGTCTGGGTAGTACCCTCTTGAAGTTGGTGGGTTCAACCTGTCCTAATCAAAGTAACCGGGTTCTAAGGTTCCCAATATCACGGGATTGCTTTCATTGTTCATCGTTTCGATTTAGCCACTGAACTGGCGACCGAAATATTCCAGGAAAGCAACCCTCAATTGAGTGTAGTATCGAGTATCAACCAACCTCGGACTGCACCAAAGTCAGTTATCTCACTACCCTAAAGAGGCCAAGATAGTTCAATTAAGGTTCCTAAGGTCTGTTGATGCTTCACGACACCACGCGGAGGCCCCGTACTCTCCTTGACTGAACTCAAGGGTTACCGGTACACACCAAAGTGCCACATCAACGTAGCAGACTGCTTCAACCATGTCGGTATACCCCGCACAGTTCCCTCACAGCCTTGTTGCTACTTTCTAAGAAAGGTATCCCCAGATCCGGGTTAGGATCTATAGAACTCCCAAGCAACCCACAATTTTAAAGCACACAAGGAAAACAATTGAAAACACAGTTATGAACTAGCCCTAAGGTACACCTCACTTTAAGTATTTCCCCAGCAGAGTCGCCAGTTCTGTGATCGGTGGATCTGGAACTGACTGTTTTAAAGCTGGTTCGCGAAATGTCGCGGAAGCAAGAGTCGCCACCGTCTTTTATTTTCTCCAAATGGAAAGGACAAAAGCACAGAAAAATTCCTTAAAGAGATTGCTCTTGGTTCGGGAGGTAGATTATAGAAAGGGGAGGTGTTAGCACCCTTTCTATCCATGGTTATCCATGGGCTCTTAGGTACTTGCTTAATGTGTTTTTCAAAATTGTTTGTTTGCTTTTCAATTGTGGGTTTAAAAGTTTCTTTGAAAAATTTCAGTTCGACTCGTACGTCAGAGTGTTTGAAAAATTTGCTTCGAAAGCTTTTGAAAATGTTGGTGTGAAAAGATTTCAGTTTGTTTTGAAGAGAGCAAGTATCCATGAGTCGTCTACCTACCCTAAGGAATTCGTCTGTGTAAATGTCCTTTAAAGTAGTGCCATCCCACCATTGAGAGGTAGGTAGCACCACCGTTGGAGGTGTTCGGGTCAATTCGAGTTTAGGGACATGGTGATCACCAGAGCAATGGGAAGACACCTTAGAAGCTACCCTCATGCCAGGTTCCCGGATCGTGAGGACTTACTAAGACGTCCTCTACTCGACGATCACCTTTCGAAAGGCAACAGTGAGGCGTACCCTAGGGGTGGTGTGTGCGATTCGTGTGTCGTTTTCAGATGTTTGTCTTGTCATGTTTATTTGTGATCTACGCTTGATTTTAATTAAGACATTCATTCTTGCATGCTTCTTAACAGTTTAAATATTTGCGGAAAAAAAAATAAATCTAAGGCTATTACAAATGGCACGGGTCCACATCGCCAAAATAAACCGGACCCGATTTGACTGAAAGTAAAGAAGCAATAAAATAAAAGTGCGAGAAATAAAGTTACAAGGCTTTGGGACATGTACATAATTATAATAAATGACATAAAATAAATGCGCAAATTAAATAAATTATGAACATGGGCGTTGGACCCTTTTGCAATAAATTAAAATTAATGAAGAATTAAAATTAAAATTAAATGTTTTGGTATTTTTGTGTTTTTTAAGATTTAAAAGAAAAAGAATTAATTAAAACAAAAAAAAAATTGGATGTAAACCCTAATTCTAATGTTTTTTAAGTTATTAAGAAAAAGATTGAATTTTTAACCTAATTTAAATCTAAGTTATTTATATACATTTAATTATAAAAAATAAAATAAATAAATAAATAATAATATTATGGAAAAAAAAGGAAAGATTAAAAGGAGTGGAAATTATTAATTAACCTAATTCTAATTATTTTTGGATTTTTATTTATTAAAAGAATTAAAGTTAAAACCTATTTTACTAAATTAATTTACATGTTAATTATCTACAAGAAAATAAATAAAATAAATATTTTTTATGTTTTTATCCTTTTTTCTGATTTTTTGATGTTTTTGTATTTTGTTAAAAAAATAATTAGTTAAATAAACAATAATTAAAATAAGAATAACAATTAAAACAAGAATAAAAAAAATGAAAATAAAAAAAATAGTGAAGGCAAACCAGGGGGGGGGGGGGGGGGGTAGCCCCAATTTGGAGGTAAGGCCTTAGCATTTCAGGCCCATTTATCTTTGAGTTCGTTGACTTTTTGCCTAGCGTGTGGTGCATTGACTGGGAGCGTAGCGTGCTTCTCCATCCTATGCCTTTGATCTGAATGGGGTGGACGCGTGGACGCTGATCACTGAGCGTGTATGATGATCCTTAGTGTGATGCCTGCATGGGAATTATTATGGCAAAATAATATGGAATTTGTCCAGACCTGGGACTTGAACCCAGGTCATGAGGGTTACAAGTATGTCCACCTGCCAGCTGAGCCATCACGTTCATGTTATTATATTATATCACATAAATAATAAAAAACAAAACCAAGGCAATTGTGGTCCAGCGCGCGAAGTTTTTAAACGCACCAACCATTGCCTTCCACGTGATCGTCTTCTTCACGTGTTTCTTTTTTTTCTGAATCAAGCACGTATGGCAGCGGTTTTGGAAGCGTGGTCTTAGGCTGGTTTCAAGAAAATAGCGATTAGGCTATCCTTGAATATAAATCCATCGCGAATAGTGCTTCTTCTTCGTCTAGGCTTGCTGAGTATGACTATCATGGTCTGGAAGGCTAATTTTACAGTATTGTAAAAGCCCTAAAATGTGAACATGGTGAAATCGCGTATGGTCAACAAAAATGCAATTAAACACAATGGTTAGTTTGGAAACTTTGTAAGGAACATGAATATACAATTAAAATGCAATGGGGATGTCTAAAATTGAAAACACGATCAACACTTTCTTGCTGTACAGGGAGGGTTCTATGTACCAATTCTTCGCGTATTGATGGATGTTAGGGATTGCAACGTGATCAGGAGTTGGCAAGGAAGCTATTAGAATCAGTATTAGGGCTTAAAACTATCTAGAACCTTGATTTCAGATTTGAGTTATATGGCCAAATTTTCAAGTCTTCAATAAGCTTTTCAGCGCAGCATATGGTGTCCAAGGCTTAGGGTTTGACTCAGTGCTTATGATGGAAGGAAATTAGGTCATTAGTTGGCCTTTATCCATGCCCATGAGAGAATTGGTCTTAGGTCTTTTTCATTAACAAACTTTTCCTTCTTTTAAGCCAAGACCAAGACTTAGTGTATAATCTAACCCTAGCATGAGTTGGTGAGTTGGCACATGATATATGGAAGCTATCCCAATTCAAATGACACTATTTCATTGGCTTTTGAATTTTATTTGAATTTTTAAAGATTTAAAATGAATTAAATTATCAAAAATTAAATAAAATAGAAAAATCAATATTTGGTCTTGAAATTAATCATGGGACACGTGTGTGGCATGACAAGGCTGAATCAAGTGGAAGAAAGTGGGCCCTTTTGTCAAAAATTGAAGTTTCAAGGATAGTTGACTTTTGCCATTTCACAAAAATTTCCCAACTTCTACAAGGCATAACTTGCTCAATTTTTAAGCTTTTCTCATGTTCTTGGACATTTTGGAAAGGTCTTTGAGTCCTTTAACCAATGCCTTTGGTCCCATGTCATTTTTATTTTCCAATCTCAAGTTATGGCCTTTGACTTAAAGTCCCTTTTTGTTGACTTTTGAAAATGACCTATAATGTTGAAATTGATAACTTTTTGTGAGAGCATTTATTGGACTTGAAGTATGAAGATGAGTTGTAGGAAATGTCTTTCTCTTCAAAATGAGCTTTGGATGGGATTTTTCTGATAATCCATGTGAAAGTTATGCTCTGGTCAATTTCAGTTGACTTTTTCAGCTGTCCAAATATAGCAACTTTTGCATCTTTGATGATTTCTGAGCCAAATTTTGAGAATCATGATCAAGCATTGATCAAATGATGTTTGTGGCTTCAAAATGATATGTTGACCAAAAATTTGAACTTTTGACTGCCAAATGACCATTTTGCCCCTACAGTTGACTGTAGTGCAATTTAGGGTTTTGACTGTGCAATTTTGAGCTGAATGCCTTGAAATTTGATATGAGGATGCTTGACCATGTTTGTAAGCATATGAGACTTGATTGGGCATTTGAACACTTCCTTTTCTTGATCAAATTCAAAACCCTAATTTTGACTGTATAGGAGACCTTTGCATTGTGCAACCCTTGGGGACTTTTGTGACTTGGCTTGGCAATCTCTTGAAGAATATGGGAGGGTAAATTTTGGGGTACAACAGGGGTGTACTTTAACAAGAAGATTTGGTTGCTATTAAAAAAGGAGGGGTGAAAATTAAATCCAGGAGTATGCAAAAGAAAGGGGAAGAATTAACGCTAGGCCCAATTGAATTAAGGGAGAAGTTCTGACTGCAAACGGAGAAATGTTAGGCTGTATGGACCAAGCGCTGACCCATCAGAACTTCTGAGACAGAAATCCCAGAAGTTCTTCTTTACAGAAACAAACACAAAAAGCTGTGCATATCAGAGCCAGAATCACGCACAACCTAGTGCTGGTACAAAACTGGAATATCAGATCTTCTAGCAGAGTCAAGCAAGGGAAGAATCAGATTATCTTCCACAACCAAAGCTCATAGTTTCGGAGGTTAAGCAACCCAAGCACAAATCTGTTAGACATACGCTGTATCAATTTCAATCAAATCTTCCACAGAGAATCAATTCCAATCAAATTTTTTTATTTTATCCTTAATCTTTGTTCTAGCCATAGCCCAAGCCCAAAAATTGAACATTATAAATAGAGGAGCAAACTAGCAAAAAAAGAAAAAAAGGGAGGAAAGAATAGGAGGAGAGAGAGAGAGGAATTTGTAGAGAAAAGTAATACAGTAACGCTTGAAGAAAGAGCAAGGAGAGTAGGATTTCTGGAAAACCCAGAAGAAGAATACGTAGAAGAATAGCTGAGGTTCCAATATCTAGAACCCTAGCTTCAATCGTTGCCGCTCCACCTTCCGTCGATGCTGTCACCAGAATCTGCAGAAGAAGAAGGAAAGGACAGCAAAACACGTACCAAAATCAGAAGTAAAAGCGCCAAAGGGGCAACAAATTTTAATCTGTTTCTTTACTGTTTTCATGCTGGGTAGGGTCCCAAGAACATAGGCAGGGTTGAAATCATAGAAGAATCTGTAGATAGTCTTATATTCTGATTGCATGTTCACGCTAATTTCTTACGTTCAGATGTGGTTCCCTTTTTAGAAGTTCTGACTAGGCTTAACCCAGGTTTCAGATTTTTCCCCCTGTCTAGAATCAACATTAGGCTTATATACTTTCTGTCTTCACTTTTCTAGAAATTCTGAGTAGTGGGTGTTGTACCCCAAAATTTTCCCTCTCATTTATCAAGACTTTTCTCACAAGATATCTTTGACTCAAGAATGGATTAGGGTTGGGTCAGCTCAAGACATCTCACTTTGAACTGATAACCCAAAATTAGGGTTTGAGTTCGCATAAGTATTTTTGGACTACCATTGCTTCATATGACTTTCAAACATCATTATGGACCCCTAAGATCACTCATGACAAGTTTCAAGCCTTGAACCACATTTTTGATCAGTCAATTGGACAGTTGACCTAAAAATCAGATGTATTAGGGAAAAAGTCAACCATGACCAATTTACAGTCAACCTTCATAATTTTTGATCAACTTCAACATTCTAAACTTATATGTACCATTTGGTCAAGTTTGGATCACAATTCCTCAAGAAATTTGGTCAAATCACAAAAGGGCAAAATGGTCAAAATTAGGGTTTTGACTGAGGAAGGGCAATTTCTGATTTTTAACCTAGCAAATGACAAATTAAATTAAGGCATGATTTCAAGGATTAAATGACATCATCTTAACCTTATTACATGGCTCAAAACATCTCAAATTCATTGGATTGACATATGAAGTTTGCAGTCAACTAATCAAAAGTCAACTGTATACTAAAAAGTCAAACTTTGACTTTTTGGTCAAAATCAAGTACCAAGGATCATAATTCATCAAGGCATGTCAAAATGTGAAACTTGTTCATCAAGAAAACCAAATTTGAAAATTAGGGTTTGAATTTGAAAATTTTCTAACTTAGAAATTTTCTAAGTATAGAAAATTTTCTTAATTTTTCTCAACTTTAGGCCACTTTTTCACCATGATGCATAATGATTCAAGGAAAGTTCCCAACATGAAAGTTGTAGACCTCCATGAAATATAAAACCTTTCTTCACACACTTTTACCTAAAGATTCTTGGATCTCAAGATATAAATTTGTGAATACACGGTCATGAACTAAATAACTTGGTGAAATTTTGCCCTAATTTAGGCAGGTTTTGGACCCAACTTCATGGAAATTCTTCACCTAGTTCCAAGAGGTATCTCAAAATTCATTTCAAAGATGAGTTATAGAGAAAATTGCAAGCTTTCCAAAATGTCCAAGAACTCCTCAAGATCATTTTTGAGTAGGGAGAATCTAAGAGATGAAGTTGGCAATTTCTCACTTTTTGTCCAAGCCATTTCATGAAGAACCAAGTTGCAATCAGTACCTATGCTGGCTAATCCATGCCTTACAGGTCCTAAACTTGTTCCACACTCCTTAATTAAATGCTTACTCAGTTGACAAAGCTTATATCCATGCCTTAGAACCATTATCCAACTTGCAATTCCATTTATGGCAAAAAGGGACCATTGCCATTTTGAAAAAGGTCAACTTTTGCAAACTTTACAATCTTGAGCATTGGACCTGTCCCCTTGGCACATACAAGTACAACATACCTAAGGAAACTTGTAGAGAAGAAATACCAACCCTAAGCCAGCCAGTACAAGCATGTGAAGTTTGGTCTTATCACTTTACTTCAAATACAAGAAAAGTGGCAAAAAGGTGAAAACAGGCACAACTGCTAGAGGGTTGACATCAAACCATTTCCATACTAATATACAAACATTATGCAACACAAAGCACGTTGAAAAAAGGCCTGAAACACTTCAAACCAGCAAAACACCAAAAATCTGTCCAAAACTGCAGATTTTGCATAAGCACATCCATCTTCCATTTGGCTCGTGCGTTTTAAGTTTTGATCATTCAAACATTTTACATACTTGATACCTAGTCAATCCAGGCCGTCATCCCCGTTCTGTAATCACTCTTCCACCATCTGCCATTGTTGATTTCAGAGCTTGCAGCTTGACTTGGCCAAGGAGTTCCAGCTACTTTCAGAGCAAGGCAAGGGTTATAATACATCCAGGGAAGTTCAAGGAAGCTCAAGCAAGCATCAGGCCTCCCTCAAACTCATCCCAGTTTCATCCATGATTCCAACTGAAGGAGGTAAAATCTCAAACTCTATCTCCTTGTACAAGCAAGCTTAAGCCACGACTTGTGAATAAAAAATGTAGTCCTCATCATAACGAAGTTGTACATATCTTTATCTTGCATTGATTTTACTTGTGCTCAGAGAATTTGGAACTTGAAATTTCTGGAAATATTAGGTTAAAATTTAGGACTTTTAGAATTCTCTTTGATCTTTGATAGTTAGCTTACATAATCTATATGGTTGGAATCGTGAGTTCAAGCACTACAATTTTCATGTTATGAATTTTATTTTTATGGAAGTATGAGAGAGTTACAGGGTGTCTGGCCAAGCGTGAGGAAGGAGATGAAGTACAGGGCAAGGGATTGTTTTGGATTATATTGTTTTTGTTTTCCTTAAGACAATGGAAGTATAGCCACCCCAGTGGCAAAGTAGCGCGCTGGTGAGACCCATGTCCTGGGTTCGAACCTGCGCGCTACTTTTGTATTTTTCACATTTTTTCCTTTTCAGTTTTTGTGACTTTTTGCAGGATTGGGCTTAGCTCCATGGGCCACGTTTTTTTTGCTTGCAGGCTACCTCTAGTATACTTGCAATACCCCCCTGACCCATGATTTCCATAATATTTTTATTTAATTTCATTTTTGTTTTCATTAATATTTTCTTTAATGAATAAAAATCCAAAAAAATGTAAATTAATCATGTCTTATTTTTATTTTGTTTTAATTTATTTTCCACATAAAAATATATTTTATTTTTAATATATATCATGCATTTTATTAATAATTTGTAAAATATAATTAAACATATTTAGTTCAATTTATTTTTCATTTCATATTTATAAATACTTATTTTTTGCACATATAAAATTTCATATTTTATTACAATATTATTTATTATTTTTATACAAGAAAATATATAAAATAATACATATAAAAACTTTATTTTTCTTTTAAATAATAATTATGGTTAAACCCCTTTCGAAAAAATTAATTCTTTTTCCTTATATTTTTAGGTTTAGATGAAATTTTCTTTTACATAAAAAGACACCAAAAAATCTTTTCTTACATGTACATTGCATTGCATTTTAAATATTGTATTGTATTTATTCTAATTCGTACAAATTCGATTTGGTTGTAATAATTTATTTAGGTTTATATTTTTGCAAATCCCCATTCAAATTTGTACTCCCCCTCCCATAAATTGTTGTAATAGCTTAGAAATATTTACATTACGCAATTTATTGCTTTATATGCCATGATTAGTAATTAGGGTTTGTATGATAAGAACAAAACAAGAAAAATGGAAAACCCTAAGTACAAGACAAAATCAAAGCATGAAAATGATACACTTGCACACAAGCATCCTAAGGGTTTTCCAACTTGGTTGCCTAAAAAATGGCTATGTTACGCACGCGAAGTATCTTGGCAAAACAAAACAAATATAAGATCATAGTCCCTCGATGACGCTATTCAAAGGTTGCCTTACAAAATGATCTTGGCCCCTCAAAATGCTAAGATACTTTGCAAACATTGCTAATCATGGTTATTAGACGACCCACGCCCGTCCCGTTTACATCCAAAGATAGGGTTGCTTACCAAACCAATGGTAAGACAACAATGTCAAAGGAATAGAAAATACATAAGAAAGACATTTGAGTAGGTAGATAACTTCTAGTTACTTTCTCAATTTCAAAACAACTATCCTTGCTATTTTCAAAACAAACACACACATTTCAAAAACATCTTACAAACATTGAAAACATTTTCAAAAAGACAAACATCTTTGTATACATTCTTACGAACGAGAATCATTACAAAGATCGCCTAAACGGATGGCCTCTTTTACAAAATACTTTCAAAATCACACCAAACACAATTTCAAACAAACAAAAGCAAGTGATCTAAGCAAGTAACTAAGAGCCCATGGAAAACCATGGATGAAAAGGGTGCTAATAACCTCCCTTTTCATAATCTACCCCCCGAACTCAAGAAAACATCTCAAAGGTCTTTCCTGTGCTTTTTCACCTATCCTTTTGGATAAAAGAAAAGTCGGTGGCGTCTCTTGCTAACCGCAACATTTGCGATAAAACACAAAACCTCAAGTCAGTTCTCCCACTGCATCACAGAACTGGCGACTCTGCTGGGGAATTTTATAAAAAAAAGTGGGGTTACCTTAGGGTTTAGATCACATTTATTTGCTTACATTTGTTTGACTTGTTTGCTTTATATTATGGTTCTTTGTTTGGGTTTGAATCCTCCACCCGGATTTGGGAAACATTATAGGTAAATAACAATACATTGTGGAAACTGTGCGGGGTATACCGACATGGTCTAAGCAATAGCTATGTTAGTGTGACATATTTGTGGGTACCGGTAGCCTTTGAGTTAATCAAAGAGAATACGGGGACGCTGAGTGATGTCATGAAGCACTAATGAACTTCTAGAACCCTTTACTTGACCAACTTGGCCTTTAGGATGTAGTGAGTTGACCGGATTTGGTGCAGTCCGAAGTTGGTAGATACTCGATACTACACTCATTGAGGCTTGGTTTCTTGGGATATTTAGGTCGCCATTAAAGAGGCTTGAGCTAAAACAATGACCAAGGAAACAAACCAGTGATATTGAGCTCCTTAGAACCCGGTTACTATTATTAGGACATGTTGAGCCAACTAAACTTCAAGAGGGTACTTACCTATAAAACTCCATGCAAGCCTAAACTGAGAACTTGTCTGATTTGCTTGTATATGCATACTTGTACATAACATCATGGACATCATGAGCATCATATGCATTCACTAACCATTTCAAGGATTTTGGAGATTCATCTTTGTTCTTGTTTTGTAAGATATGGATTCACTTTGCAGGAAAACTATCCAAATCAACCTTGTAAGAATTCCTCCACAACTCAAGGAGCTAGCTTCAAGGATCCTTGAGAAATATCCATTCACCGAGAGGCATGGTCGTCTACTCAACTTGGTCACCTCCAACACAGAGGAGGATTTGATGAAGGTTCTCTTCTAGTTCTTTGACCCTTTGCATCATTGCTTCACATTTCCTGACTATCAGCTTATGCTTACTTTGGAAGAATTCTCTCAACTCTTGAGGATTCCTATTCTTACTCAACTACCTTTCAACGGTACAGAAAGATATCCAAAGCCAGAAGAGATTGGTCAAGCTCTGCACTTGCACTCATCTGATGTCATAACTCATTGGGAAACTAGAAGTGGTGTCAAAGGTTTCTTAGCAAAGTTTCTGTTTGAGAAAGCCCAAAGCTGGTGGAATTCCCTAGACTTGCAAGCTTTTGAGGAGATTGTGGCTCTTCTTATCTATGGGATGGTCTTGTTCCCCAATCCTGACCAACTCATAGATGTGAGTGCCGTCAAAATCTTCATGTCATGCAATCCAGTGCCTACATTACTAGGGGATATCCTACACTATTTTCACACTCGTACAATAAGGAAAAGAGGCGTCCTTATGTGCTGCACTCCCCTCCCGGCAAGATGGTTTATTTATCATCTTCCCCAATCAGTCTTAAAAAATGAGCAAGGATTAAGGTGGTCACAAAGGTTAATAACGCTCAAACATCCAGATATTCATTGGTGCTCTCGATCTAAAGAGAATGTTATCATTGTTGAATGTTATGGGGAATTCCCTAATGTCCCTCTACTTGGCATTAGGGGAGGCATCACCTACAACCCATGTTTAGCTCTAAGACAGTTTGGTTATGCCTGAAGGGATAGCCCACATGATATGTTGATTCAAGGCTTGGTTTTCGACTACGACAACAACGATCAAGGTCTTCGCCAGAGATTCATCCGAGCTCAGAGAATGCTAAACAAGGTGGATAGCAAGACTTTGGGACACAAGAATTCCATCCCTCTTGAGCCTTACCTCAAGTGGGTACGAACCCGCGCTCAAAGTCTTATGATGCCTTATCCTTCCATTCTCCCAGTGATTATTGAGCCTGTTAAGAAAGGAGAAGTTCCATACACTATCCTACATCCTGACATGCCCACATCTCTCGAATATCTACAAAGGGATTAGATACAACTCAAAGGAGAGCGAGATACTTTCAAAGCCCAATTCTACACAAGCGAGAAGAAGGTTTTGGAACTCACTAGGCTACTTCATGAGGAGCCGACTCTAAATACCTACATAACACTAAAGAGGATGCGCAATACCTTTTTTATCTTAGAATTTTGTATTATTTTGCCCAAGGGGAAATGATGTACTCAAATTCTATCTTATTAATATAACGTGTGTTTTTTTTGTTTAAAACAAATTTGAATTTTTAAATCCTTGAAAGCATTGCATGTATACATATCATTCATCATGACGTAAACAGGTCTTTTGCAACCAGTTTCCTCATCTCTCTACTGTTTATTTCAGTAAGATGGATCTCGAACAGACGGTCAAAGATCTTCAAGCTCAAAACACGCAGTTTCAACAGTTACTCATGACCCTAGCCAAGGGGAAAGATGAGTTGAAGACTCTGTTAGCTGAAGAGAGAAAGAAGAAACCAAAGAAAGCCACTGGGGTTTTGAATATGGGGAGAAGATTTCAGGGACAGACTAGAAGGACCTTGAATTTCGCAACCACTTTCAGGGAAGGAGAAGGAAAAGGAAAAGAAACAGCGGTTCCGTCAGAGTCTGAAGAGGAGGAAGAAGAGGAAGACTACTCTGAGGAGCAATACCATCCGGCTGATGATAAGTACAGACATCTTGAAGAGCGTTTAAGCGCTATGGAAATACAAAGGGTACCAGGTCTGGATTTTGAAGAATTGGGGCTAGTGTAGGGAATTGTAATCCCGCCAAAGTTCAAAGTGCCGTTTTTTGCAAAATATGATGGGGTGTCATGTCCTAAAATGCACCTCCGATCATACGTAAGAAAGATTCAGCCGCACTCTACCGATAAAGACCTGTGAGTGCATTTTTTCCAAGATAGTTTATCCGGAACACAACTCGATTGGTTTTACCAATTAGAAAGGGCCGACATCCACAACTGGGAAGACCTTTCCGCAGCTTTCTATAAACAATACCAGTATAATGCAGATTTGGCACCTACCCGTACTTAACTTCAGAGTATGGTTATGGCTTCAAATGAGGGTTTCAAAGATTACGCACAAAAATGGAGAGATCTAGCTGGGAGAGTGCAACCCCCTCTGTCTGAAAGGGAGTTGGTGGATATGTTCTTAGGCACTCTATCGGGCCCTTTCTTCAACCATTTGATTGGAAGCTTATCTGCTCGGTTTACTGAGTTAATATTAACCGGAGAGAGGGTGGAAGCCGACATAAAAAGTGGGAAGATTCAGAAGGATTCATCTTCCTCTATAGTTGTGAGAAAACCTTTCACTGGAAAGAAGGATGTATCTGTTGTTTATCCACAAAGGAACCAAGGGAGAGCTGAACACCGACCAATGGTAGGGGCCGTTATGATCCCAAAATCTACATCTGATCAACCAAGAAGTAACCAACCAAGGGTGGAAAGGCTAGTCCGACAATTCACCAGAATTAACATGACTCTAGCCCAAGTCTTACCCCATCTACTGAAATCTAATTTGGCAACTTTGAAGGAAGCTCCAAAGAATCCCAACACGACATCCCCTCATTATAACCCGAATTCCAGATGCGCATACCATTCCGAAAGCCCAGGGCACGACACCAACAACTATTGGGCTTTGAAAAACAAAATCCAAGACCTTATAGATGTAAAAGAGATTGAGTTTGAGGCGCCCGAGAAACCAAATGTCATTTCCGCTCCTATGCCTAGACATGGTCACAACGCTAATACTATCGAGGAAGATTTGTTTGTTGCTACAGTAGATGAACTCTTGACTCCACTCCCGACCATTAAGTTAAACTTGTTGAAAGCTGGTATATTCCCAGGTTGTAATAAAGACTTCCATCTTTGCTTATCCTCATCAACTGATTTCCCTCTGTTGAAGACAGGTATTCAACGCCTGATAGACAACCAAGAAATTATGTTTGAAAATGCTCCTGTTTCACCCATTCCTGTTGAAGATGTTTCAATCATAACCATCTCCGCCAATCCTTTCAGGGTCCCCAAAAGACCCGCTAGGATTACATCAGTTCCGAAGACTACTTCCCTCATAATTACAATGCCCGGGCGGGTCCCATACGAATCAGACAAAACAGTACCGTGGAATTACGATGGAGAAATATACTACCATGGTATTAAACAAGATGGACTGACCACCAAAGAAGCGAGCTACGAAGAAGAAGATTCCGATGTTATCAATATTGCCAGAACTAGTAAGATTACCCGTAGCGGTAGAATCTTCTCTCCATAGATTTCCCCTCCAAAGGCAGTTTTTGGACCCATGGCCATTTTGAAGATTACCTCTGTACCAATAATCATACCTGCAAGTGCACCTACCGAAAAAGATGACACGATCCCTGCTGTTAACCCTACCAACACTTCTATTACTGAAAATCAAGGAAAAAGTATTCAAGAAGAGCCTTCCGGACGAAGGCTCAACCACTGATTATCCCCGAAACCTCCAAGAAGGAAATGGAGGAGATCCTAAGGATAATAAAGAAGAGTGACTAGGACGTGGTTGAACAGTTGGGGAAAACTCCCTCCAAAATCTCCATGCTAGCATTGTTGCTGTGTTCTGAGGAACATGCGAAAGCTCTGGTGAAGTTTCTGAAGACAACCCATGTACCACAAGAGACGTCTACTGACCAATTCCAAGATTGTGTGGCCAGCTTGACAGCTGATAACAGCCTAGGCTTCTCTGATGCTGATTTGACACCAAGAGGGAGAAAGCACAACGAGGCATTACATGTATCTATGGAATGTAGAGGAACAACTCTGGCCCATGTCTTGGTGGACACTGGCTCATCTTTGAACGTTTTACCAAAGAAAGCTCTCGACAGATTAGATTGCGAAGGACTGACATTGAAACCCAGTATCATAGTCGTGAGAGCATTTGATGGCTCAAAGAGGATGGTCCACGGGGAGGTGGACATCCCCATAAAGGTGGGGACTCAGACGTTCAACTCAACTTTCTATGTAATGGACATCCGCCCCTCTTACTCTTGTCTGCTAGGACGGCCCTGGATCCATAATGCCGGTGCTGTCACCTCTACACTACACCAGATGCTGAAATACCCGGTCCATGGAAAGATTATCACTGTCCACGGAGAGGAAGAGTACATGATTAGCCACCTAAATTCTTTCTGGTATGTGGAGTTGGATGGCGAGTTCATTGAAACTCCTTTTCAACATTTCGAAGAAGTATCTCAAGAGGTAGCAGTAACCAAGACGGTATCCAAGATCCCCAAGATCACAAGACCTCTGCTTCGGATGTCATCTCTAAAGGACGCCAAAGCAGTAGTAGAGGAGGGTGGATGCATCATCTAGGGGAAACTTCCATACATTCCATATAAATCTGACAAGTTTGGCTTAGGGTTTACTTCAAGTGCTCAAAAGGTTGCGCGCCGTGCCCGTGCTGGAGGGCCACATTTAAAGATTAGCAACCGAGAGGTCAATGTAGTGGAAGATGGTGAAGAAGATTGCATCTTGGAGGATTTGATATTTCCTACTGTCAACGGAGGACTTCGCAATTGGGAAGCTAGAGACTTTGTCCCAATAACTTTCATCTCTCAATAATTTATCTTTTACATTTTTGTTGGACTTGTAATATTCACAAACAATTCACACATTTAAAACCTTGTGTCTTACCCGAGGCGCAATGGTCCATTTGTAAGGGTTTTTTATTTTCATCTTCATATGACATTCAATGAATCTTGGACGTTTTTTCACATACAAACCTTTTGTGCTCATTGTCTTTCTTTTACATTTTTATGTTTAAAGATGGCTATACCCTTACACACACCCACAATCACAAATGCATGTACCCCTCCATTCCGGATCCCGTGGGTAACGATACTGCTATGGCCTTTAGTGACTCTGAAGATCTAATCTACCAAGCCGAAGACGAAGGTGAGGAAGATTGTGACGTACCAGGGGAATTGGCAAGACTACTACAACAAGAGGAAAGAGCTATTCAGCCTCATGAGGAACCAGTAGATACAATCAACTTGGGTACCGAGGAGGATAAAAAGGAAATCAAAGTGGGTGCCAATCTAGAGCCGAGTGTCAAGGAGCGTCTAATTCAGCTATTGCATGATTATGTTGAGATCTTTGCCTGGTCATACAAAGACATGCCAGGACTTGATACAGACATCGTGGTACATCGTCTACCCACAAGAGAAGACTGTCCACCAGTGAAATAAAAAGTCCACCGCATGAGACCTGACATGTCAGAGAAGATCAAAGCGGAAGTCATGAAGCAGTTCAATGCTGGATTTTTGGCTGTCACTTCCTATCCACAATGGGTTGCCAACATTGTTCCTGTGCCTAAAAAGGACGGAAAAGTATGAATGTGCATGGATTATAGAGATTTAAACAGGGTTAGCCCTAAAGATGATTTTCCACTTCCCTACATCGACATCCTGGTTGACAATACGGCCCATCACAAAGTGTTTTCCTTCATGGACGGATTCTCAGGTTATAACCAAAATAAAATGGAACCTGAGGACATGGAGAAAACTACATTTGTCACACAGTGGGGCATGTTCTGCTACAAAGTGATGCCATTCGGACTGAAGAATGCCGGGGCAACCTATCAACGCGCCATGGTAGCTTTGTTTCATGATATAATACATCATGAGATAGAGGTCTATGTATATGACGTGATAGCCCGATCACAAATCAAAGAGGAGCACCTTGATCACTTACAAAAGTTGTTTGTGAGATTGAAGGAGTACAAACTAAGGTTGAACCCAAACAAGTGTACATTCGGAGTCTGGTCCGGTAAACTCTTAGGTTTCGTTGTCAGCAACAAAGGTATCGAGGTTGATCCTGCCAAGGTTAAAGCGATACAAGGAATTCCTTCTCCTCACACTGAGAAGGAAGTCAGAGGATTCTTAGGACGCCTGAACTATATTGCCAGATTCATTTCTCACTTGACAGCTACTTGTGATCCAATCTTCAAACTATTGGAGAAAGATCAAGTAGTATGATGGAATGATGAATGCCAAATTGATTTTGACAAGATCAAGGAGTATTTATAAGAGCCTCCTGTTTTGATGCTACCAGTCAAGGGAAGACCACTAATCATGTATCTGACCATTTTAGAGAACTCAATGGGGTGTGTATTGGGGCAGCATGACGAGTCTGGCCGAAAAGAGCACGCTATTTACTACCTGAGGAAAAAGTTTACCGATTGTGAAACCAGATATTCACTGCTCGAGAAAACTTGCTGCGCTATGGCATGGCTTGCTCCCCGGCTAAGACATTATATGTTGACTCATACCACTTTGTTGATATCTAAGATGGATCCGATAAAGTACATCTTCGAAAAGCCTGCTCTATCTGGGAGGATAGCTAGATGGCAGATGATCCTAAAAGAATATGACATAAAATACACTACCCACAAAGCTATAAAGGGCAGTGTGCTAGCTGATCATCTTGCTCATCAAGCTGTAGAAGATTATCAGTCCATGAAGTTTTAATTCCCAGACAAAGACATCATGACATTAGACAACTGTGAAGAAATCAGACCATATGACGGACCTGAACAAGGATCCCGATGGACCCTGTTCTTTGATGGGGCATCCAATTCACTTGGTAATGGTATAGGCGCTGTACTCATATCTCCGGAAGGGTGTCATACTCCCTTTACTGCTAGACTTTGCTTTAACTGTACGAACAACATGGCGGAATACAAAGCATGCATCTTCGGTCTCAAGGTTGCCATAGACTTGGGAATCAAATATTTAGATGTGTTTGGAGATTCAGATTTGGTCATCAGTCAGATCAAAGGATAGTGGGACACTAAGCATCCAAACCTTATCCCTTACAAAGAACATGTTTTGACATTGCTACCACATTTTGAGCAGATCACCTTCGAGCATTTCCCGCAAGAAGAAAATCAGCTAGCAGATGCTCTAGCCACAATGTCATCTATGTTTAAACTTAATTGGGATAACAAGGCTCCCCAGATCACCATTAAACGAATGGATGAACCAACACACTGTCACGAGATTAATACTGAAGAAGTTGTGGACCAACCTTGGTTTCATGAAGTCAAGAGGTATCTCGAGGCTTAAGAATATCCAGAAGGAGCTTCAATAAATGATAAAAAGTTCTTAAGGAGATTCTCTGCTAAGTTCTTCCTGAGTAATGGCATCCTGTACAAACGCAACCATGACTCCATTCTGCTCCGGTGTATGGATAAGATTGAGGCTGAAAAGCTCATGGCTGAATTACATGAAGGTACCTTTGGCACTCACTCCAGTGGGCACACGATGGCGAAGAAAATCCTACGGGAAGGTGTAATACCCCAAATTTGTCCTACCCCTTTTACTTTTTGTCTGGTTTATGCATTGTCGCGCTTTTCTCATGTACATATCTCCATTAGGTCATTTAACATTGCATACATTCGCTAACAACATAATTTGGCATGGAATCAGTGATATGATGGAATTAGGGTTTCTATGGCTTTGATGGTCCTCATCTTCACTCAGGCTTGAATCAGTTGGTTTCCGAGTAACTGTGGTTTATGGAACTAGGGTTTGGATTATTAATCATGGTGAAATTCTCCCCCATCAAGCTATAAGGTTGTCATCCTCGTCAAGGGCAGCATCACTAGGGTTTTCACTAAAGGTTTAAGTAAAGACTATATGAACTAAGGTCTAAGTTCAAAGTCATCTTGAATATCTTCTTCAGGGGTCCAAGACGTCGCTATTATAGTGCTCATATAGTCGAGACATGGTACAAGATGTTGATTGTAATCAAGGTGTCATTATTGCAAATGCTTGTTGCTTGACACACAAGTTTGGTTTATATTGAGGAATTGAATTGAATTAGGGATTCATTGAAGTTGTAATTTGATCGGAACTCGTTCATTAAGATTTGAAGAGGATTTGGAGTGAATAAAAGTTCTTAAATATTTGTGTGGGATTTCTTAGAATAAAATGACATGTATCAAACTCACTTGTTTCATCCAACAATCAAAGTGTCGTCCAAATAGTCATTCAAGAGCTCATTAAAGATTCAAGTCTCTTCGTGATTACCTTGAAAAAAATTTGGATTCGTGCCATGATTATTTGAATTCATACAAAGGCGTCTAAAGGAAATATTGAAGGGAAAAGAATTTGGAAGTTCAAAATCAATTTGAAAGTTCAAGGTTACAAATGAATTATATCATCCAATTTTCAAGTTACAATTCATTAAGGCTTCCATTTATTCAAGTTCCAAAATACATTACAAGTCATTCATAAGATTTTACATAGTCCTAAGCCTAATCTTCTAAATCAGTGCAAATCCAAACAAATGGTGCATAAACCCAAAATAGTTCCAACATCAACATCAACTCCATCGTTGTACTCAATGCTGCACTACACTAACAAGAACGGATCCAATCACCATCATACCATCCACCTGCCAATTGAACTGGGCACCATACCGGGCCTGCATCAAACACTAACCAGTTACAAGTTTGCTTAAAGCCAATCCTGCATCAATATATTTGAAAACAAACCATCCAAGTTATAATCCTACACAATATTCACGACAAAAAGAAATCAGAAAGGAAGGGAGGAAGTCATATAAGACCATACTGTACCATAACCAAGCCATGACAAAAAAAACAGCAAACAAAAATAAACTGCTTCCTAACTACCGTAACCGCTTTCTAACCAACGTCATTCAGCCTCTAGCCATCTTCTAACAACACTCTAACAAACTTTCCTCAACACAGTGATATAACAGAATAACATAAAAGGAATAAGTAGAAACAGAAGAAGAAAAACAGAAAACCAAGGAAGACGTGAGAATTCATGAATTGAGAAAAACCATAAACAAAAATTCAGTTATAACTAACTTCTTTTTTTTCCAATCATATCCATTGATTTTATAACTAACTATCTGATTCAAGGGCCAGGATTAAATTTTTCCTAACAAACTTCTAAACAGAAACTGATAACATTTCCAAAAGAGAACTCCTAAAAGGATCCTCCATAGAGTCTAACAGAATCATAACAAATAAGAGGGAGGCATAACAGAATTGAAAGAGGGGGTTCAAGAAAGAACTTACCGATTCATCTTCATTCTAAAAATCAGAGAAGAATCACCACCAAAAGAAGATCTCTTCTCTCTCTGCAATCATCATCTTCAGAGCTTTTCTGCAACTTCAACCATCATTACCTTCACTCAATCTTCATCCTTCATCATCCCTTCAGCTTCAATCAGTGATCTCAATCTGGCTTCTTCATCTTCATCTCCTTTAATTATTGATTTGTAACCTCTTCTTCTCGGCAACTCCAAAGCGGAATTACTGCTTCCATCTTCATCTATATCATCAGCTACACAAGATCAACAACCGAAACCACAGGAAAAAAGAACCAAGAAAGGGAGAAGAAGAAGAATCGGCAGAAGTGGAACGCGGTCAGGAGGAGTTAGAAATCGTTTACCTGAAGTGAGCATATCGCTGATCGCAAGTTTCTTTTCAGTTTCTTCTTCAAACATTCGAAGCAAGCACCTCCCGGTGTAAATCGAAGGAGTTTTTGGAGAAAGATGCAGTGATACCTGAGTATGAGGATTTGTCGAAGTCTCTGATCACCGCCGCCGTCGAGGTAGGCCATTTTAGCGAAAATCGGTGGGATCTGGTGCTGGATATAGAACGAAGATGTGAAAACGAGGCGGTTGATGGTCGAGAATCGAGTTTCCTACGAGTGTAGGTGGGTGTTGCAGCGGTCAGATTGACGGAGATGAAGAAGCCGAGGAGTCACATGAATTGTTGAGCCTAACGCATGCCAGTGACGTCGTTTCTCCAATCTCACTATTTCTCATGTTTAATTTAATTTAATTTTTTATTATTATTTTGATATGTATAAATCAGAGATAAAAAATAATATTCAGGGAAAATGTTTGGACATTGGTACATGGGATTGGGCTAGATGCACCTGGGCTTGCCAATGAATGTTCTTCTATTCACACTAATTCCAGTCCACTACACCTCTTAGCTTCTTTTAATTTTTTGCTTTGTATCTTGAATTTTGGCGATTTAATTATGGTATTTTCTTCCATGATTTTTGGCTGAAATTTTGTGTGCGTACTAATATGTTACTCCTTGACTTAGGGATATTTTTCATAATTTTTTCTATTAGCTTAGGAATTAATTGAATTAATGTTTGGTACATGATTAGAATTAAGATTTTAATACGTTCTTGTCGATTATGTATCCTTGACTCAATTCCCTTGGCATGATTAGTGGTTTAACGGAACTTCTGGTTATACGCCGCATTCGCGACACACGTTTGCCTTTATCTTAGTGGGATATTGTTTCTGACTCTGTTTGTTTCTTGGTGAAGCTTGCTCGACGTGTACTCCCTGCTTTTTCAGTGCTTTCGTCTGCTCTTGACGACTTGCTCGCTTTGGTAGCCTCCACTACTACCCTTGTACTTTTTTGCACTTTATTGCATTTCATTATCGCTTTCTAGATATCATGTGAAGTAGGAAATAAAGAGCGTGCGCTCGAAGTCGCTGTTTAAAGACCTGTAGCAGGCATTCCGGACTTCATTTTCTATATGTGTTGTGCTTGTGTTTGTTTACGTTCTTGTTGATCGATGAGTCACTCAATTTAGCAATTGAGATCACGACTTCGCTCTCAGTGCATGCTCCCTATAGGACTTTATCGCTTTATTTTCTTTCTTGTTGATCGATGAGTCACTCAATTTAGAAATTGAGATCACGACTTCGCTCTCATTGCATGCTCCCTATAAGATAGTTTTTTTAGACTTTTCTTTGACATGCTAACCTAGGCAGGATCTCTTTAGGTGTGCTCTTTTTGCTGGCTTGCTTGCTTCACCTTGTACATAAGTTAAACCTTAGGTTGTAAACCATGCATGCTAATATTAGGTAGAAATTTCCCCTTTCATTCATCCTTGACTTAGGGCTACCATTGCATGATAACATTAGGTTAGAAATAGGCTAGTCTCCATTAGACTCTTTTCTTCCCCTTTTTGCATCCTTGCATCTAAAACAAAAACTTTTTTTCTTAGCAAATCAAAAACATGCTAATCATACCTAAACCCTTTTTCAAGGTAACAAAAAATACAAACAGATCCAAACCATTTTGTACGTTCGAGCACCATTTCTCTAAAACCCTTTTCAGGTAAGGACATGATTAATTTACTTCTGTGCCAACGCATAAGTCTCCAAAGGTCGAGCTGCGGCAGAAGGCGGAATTAACATTGTCCATAAAAAACATAAACAAACAAAAACATGTGAGCCAAACTACGGTAGCTCTGATTCCTCAAAAAGGATACGTAGGCATTGGGGTAGGGCCCAGGCGAGCACAATTTTATTTTCCCTATATTCTTTTCTACTTTCTTTTGCATGCATTTTCCCTTCAGTAGTATAATAGACAGTAAGCATAGATTGAACACACCCATAAGATAGACAACAAGAGTGGATACCGTAGAGTACTACGGGCGTGTGGGGTGCTAATACCTTCCCCTCGCGTAACAGACTCCCTTACCCGATATCTCGGTCGCAAGACCGTGACTTCTCCCTTCTCAGGTTTTCTCGATGTTTACCTTTCCCTACATATGGGATAAAAGACGTTCGATGGCGACTTCATTGTTTGATGATTTTCAGTCGGTTGTTTCACCAGGCTATTACTGGTCTACCATGGAAGCAGATTGCTATCAATACTCCTGGACCTGTCATAAGTGTCAAATTTATGCTGACAAGGTGCACATACCTCCGGTTCCTCTGAATGTCTTGATGGCTCCTTGGCCCTTTGCTATGTGGGGAATCGACATGATTGGAGAGATCAAGCCTACAACCTCCAATGGACACCGCTTCATTCTAATGGCCATTGATTATTTCACAAAGTGGGTCGAAGCAGCTTCCTTTGCATCCGTTACTAAGAATGTTGTTGCCCGTTTCATCAAGCGGAATCTCATTTGCCGGTACGGTATCCCAGAAAGGATCATCACTGATAATGGTATAAACCTTAATAATACTATGATCACCGTCTTATGCGAGCAGTTCAAGATTCAACATCACAATTCATCCCCCTATCGGCCAAAGATGAATGGTGTCGTGGAAGCTGCAAATAAAAACATTAAAAAGATCATACAGAAAATGATAGTCACCTACAAGGACTGTCATAAGATGCTGCCATTCGCTCTCCACGGGTACCGTACCACGGCTCGCACATCAACTGGGGAAACACCCTATTCTTTGGTTTATGGAATGGAGGCTGTCTTGCCTATTGAGGTTTAAATCCCCTCTTTAAGAATTATGAAGGATGCAGGTTTGAATGAGGACGATTGGATCCAGACTCGACTTGATCAACTAAACTTAATTGATGAAAAGAGACTTACTGCTGTTTTCCATGGTCAGATGTATCAAAAACGAATGATCAAGGCTTTCAACAAGAAAGTCAGACACCAAGTATATCAAGTTGGAGATCTAGGTATCAAACGCATTATCTTGCCACAAAGTGATCCCAGGGGAAAATGGACTCCTACCTATGAAGGACCATTTGTAATCAAGAACATCTTCTCCGGTGGGGAAATGATCTTAACCACCATGGAAGGCGATGATTTGCCACACACTGCGAACGCAGACATAGTCAAAAGATACTACGCATAAGAGACCCGCTAGGTTGACACACCTAGGCAAAAAAGGGCATCCCGACGAATCAAAAGGTTCGGGCAAAAAGTAGGGACAAAATAAAAAAAATCTGTACACCTGACAAGTTGAAAACCCGAAAGGGCGACTCGGGAAAAAAGGGTTTCCCGGTGGACTGAAAACCTGAAAGGGAGGTCCAGGCAAAAGTTAGGGAATTAAAGCGTATGACTATGTCTCGTCGGATTACTTTGAAGACAATATCTTCACTGACAAACTCGAAGTTTCTGATCAATTTAATCATCTTCGGACGAAGCAACAAATAGATAAGATATTCGGAGATACGAAGGCTATAGCAGAATGGGAACCCCATGGGATTATCACACATAGCTATCTTTCTTTGTATAAATTTTTTCTTACTTTTATGGCACCATCCTCTTACTAGGATGTCTGTCTCCTTTGTACAAAATACTTATTCAAAGTAAATACAAAGATATCTCTTTAAAGTACAGAAAACTATTTGCCTTCTTCTTTACACTTGTGTTTTATTTGCAAAAGCGTCCAATGATTCATTAATGAACATATGCATTTGAACATAATTACTGTTTACAAATAAACAAAATGAAAGAAGACAATTACTGACCGATTGAAAGAATAGGAAAACATATTTAGGCTGTTCCATGAGCAATCCCCACAGTATGTCATTTTAACCCCCAGCGGAACTAAAACTTCAAACTATCAATCCCTGGTGGAAATCATCCAATTTCTCCAAATTCCCCAACAAGATGTTTTGAAGCCTGAAATCCAACCGGGTAACAATTGACTTCTGATACTCCCCAACAGAACGAAGACTCCCATCTATCCCCAGTAGAAGTCATCAAAATTCTCTGGAATCCCCAAGCAGATTCCTCGAGCAGTATACGACATTACTCCAACAACAAATTTTTTGTCAATACTCCAACTTCCAGACATGAAGAATCCACATATCCTCAGCAGCGGTCAATGATTTATTTTCCTCAATCATACAGCAATACAGCAAATCAGCTTACATACACATGCATTACATTCACATATCATAAACATTGATAAAACACATATATTACATCATACATTTCATGCAACATAATTTTATGTTCCAACTAACATTTTACCCTTTTCAGGATAAGATTAACAACTACCATTAACAATATTACAATCAGATACAGTACGGATATGCTCCAGATACGGATGCCATTCTGATACTCATTAAGATTTCAACTATCAGATACAGTACGGATACGCTCCAGGCACGGATGCCGTTCTGATACTCATTCAGATTCAACCTTCAGATACAGTTCAGATACGCTCCAAACATGGTTGCCATTCTGATACTCATTCAGATTCAGCTTTCAGATACAGTTCAGACACACTCCAGACACGGATGCCATTCTGATACTCATTCAGATTCAACTTTCAGATATAGTACGGATGCGCTCCAAACACGGTTGCCATTCTGATACTCATTCAGATTCAACTTTTAGATACAATACAAATGCACTCCAAACACGGTTGCCATTCTATTACTCATTCACATTCAGCTTTCAGATACAGTACGGATACGCTCCAAACACGGTTTCCATTCTGTTACTCATTCAGATTCCAAGCCCAGATACAGTTCAGATACGCTCCAGACACGGATGTCATTCTGATACTCATTCTTTCAGCTTACAAGTTACACTTCAACAAACATTCTTGGATGGCATCTACAAGCCCATCTCCAACAAGACTCTATCACTTCTCCAAATGGCATCTTTAATCCCATTCCCTCAACTACACATCATCGAGTGCAAATTTATGGGCACTTTAGTGTCCAATCATCTTTCACCTTTGAGTCACGAATGGCGAGGCTCGCCCATCTAACTCTTCAGGTCCAAGAAGATTGAATAGGGGCAGCTGTTGTACCCCAAAATTTGCACTCTCATTTATCAAGACTTCTCTCACAAGATCTCTTTGACTCAAGAATGGATTAGGGTTGGGTCAGCTCAAGACATCTCACTTTGCACTAATAACCCAAAATCCGGGTTTGAGTTTGCACAAAAAGTTTTGGACTACCATTGCTTCATATGACTTTCAAACATCATTATAGACCCCTAAGATCACTCATGACAAGTTTCAAGCCTTGAACCACATTTTTGATCAGTCAATTGGACAGTTGACCTAAAAATCAGCTGTATTGGGGAAAAAGTCAACCATGACCAATTTACAGTCAAACTTCATAATTTTTGATAAAATTCAACATTCTAAACTTATATGTATAATTTGGTCAAGTTTGGATCACAATTCCTCAAGAAATTTGGTCAAATCACAAAAGGGCAAAATGGTCAAAATTAGGGTTTTGACTGAGGAAAGGCAATTTCTGATTTTTAACCTAGAAAATGAACAATTAAGTTAAGGCATGATTTCAAGGATTCAATGGCATCATCTTGACCTTATTACATGGCTACAAACATCTCAAATTCATTGGATTGACAGATGAAGTTTGCAGTCAACTGATCAAAAGTCAATTGTATACTAAAAAGTCAAACTTTGACTTTTTGGTCAAAATCAAGTACCAAGGGTCATAATTCATCAAGGCATGTCAAAATGTGAAACTTTTTCATCAAGAAAACCAAATTTTAAAATTAGGGTTTGAATTTGAAAATTTTCTAACTTAGAAATTTTCAAAGTATAGAAAATTTTCTTATTTTTTCTCAACTTTAGGCCACTTTTTCACCATGATGCATAACGATTCAAGTAAAGTTCCCAACATGAAAGTTGTAGACCTCCATGAAATATACAACTTGGCTTCACACACTTTTCCCTAAATATTCTTGGATCTCAAGATATAAATTTGTGAATACATGGTCATGAACTAAATAACTTGGTGAAATTTTGCCCTAATTTAGGCAGGTTTTGGACCCAACTTCATGGCAATTGTTTCACCTAGTTCCAAGAGTTATCTCAAAATGCATTTCAAAGATGAGTTATAGAGAATATTGCAAGATTTCCAAAATGTCCAAGAACTCCTCAAGATCATTTTTGAGTAGGGAGAATCGAAGAGATGAAGTTGGCAGTTTCTCACTTTTTGTCCAAGCCATTTCATGAAGAACCAAGTTGCAATCAGTACCTATGATGGCTAATCCATGCCTTACAGGTCCTAAACTTGTTCCACACTCCTTAATTAAATGCTTACTCAGTTGACAAAGCTTCTATCCATGCCTTAGAACCATTATCCAACTTGCAATTCCATTTATGGCAAAAAGGGACCATTGCCATTTTGAAAAAGGTCAACTTTTGCAAACTTTACAATCTTGAGCATTGGACCTGTCCCCTTGGCACATACAAGTACAACATACCTAAGGAAACTTGTAGAGAAGAAATACCAACCCTAAGCCAGCCAGTACAAGCATGTGAAGTTTGGTCTTATCACTTTACTTCAAATACAAGAAAAGTGGCAAAAAGGTGAAAACAGGCACAACTGCTAGAGGGTTGACATCAAACCATTTCCATACTAATATACAAACATTATGCAACACAAAGCACGTTGAAAAAAGGCCTGAAACACTTCAAACCAGCAAAACACCAAAAATCTGTCCAAAACTGCAGATTTTGCATAAGCACATCCATCTTCCATTTGGCTCGTGCGTTTTAAGTTTTGATCATTCAAACATTTTACATACTTGATACCTAGTCAATCCAGGCCGTCATCCCCGTTCTGTAATCACTCTTCCACCATCTGCCATTGTTGATTTCAGAGCTTGCAGCTTGACTTGGCCAAGGAGTTCCAGCTACTTTCAGAGCAAGGCAAGGGTTATAATACATCCAGGGAAGTTCAAGGAAGCTCAAGCAAGCATCAGGCCTCCCTCAAACTCATCCCAGTTTCATCCATGATTCCAACTGAAGGAGGTAAAATCTCAAACTCTATCTCCTTGTACAAGCAAGCTTAAGCCACGACTTGTGAATAAAAAATGTAGTCCTCATCATAACGAAGTTGTACATATCTTTATCTTGCATTGATTTTACTTGTGCTCAGAGAATTTGGAACTTGAAATTTCTGGAAATATTAGGTTAAAATTTAGGGCTTTTAAAATTCTCTTTGATCTTTGATAGTTAGCTTACATAATCTATATGGTTGGAATCGTGAGTTCAAGCACTACAATTTTCATGTTATGAATTTTTATTTTTATGGAAGTATGAGAGATTTATAGGGTGTCTGGCCAAGCGTGAGGAAGGAGATGAAGTACAGGGCAAGGGCTTGTTTTGGATTATATTGTTTTTGTTTTCCTTAAGACAATGGAAGTATAGCCACCCCAGTGGCAAAGTAGCGCGATGGTGAGACCCATGTCCTGGGTTCGAACCTGCACGCTACTTTTGTATTTTTCACATTTTTTCCTTTTCAGTTTTTGTGACTTTTTGCAGGATTGGGCTTAGCTCCATGGGCCACGTTTTTTTGCTTGCAGGCTACCTCCAGTATACTTGCAATACCCCCTGACCCATGATTTCCATAATATTTTTTATTTAATTACATTTTTGTTTTCATTAGTATTTTCTTTAATGAATAAAAATCCAAAAAAATGTAAATTAATCATGTCTTATTTTTATTTTGTTTTAATTTATTCTCCACATAAAAATATATTTTATTTTTAATATATATCATGCATTTTATTAATAATTTGTAAAATATAATTAAACATATCTAGTTCAATTTATTTTTGATTTCATATTTATAAATACTTATTTTTTGAACATATAAAATTTAATATTTTATTACAATATTATTTATTATTTTTATACAAGAAAATATAATTTTTTTTTATTAATAACCATGTATTAAAATAATATTTCGCAAATAACCGGGTTTCGAAAAAATTACGCAAATAACCATGTTTCAGATGACTCCTCAAAGGAGGAGCCATCTCACTTGGCGCCTCCACCTAGGGTTTTTCCCTAGGCGCCATCTCACTTGGCGCCTCCCTTGGCTTTTAGCCAAGTGAGATGGCGCATGCTCCTTAAAAGTGAGAGGAGGCGCCATCTCACTTCGCTCCTAGGGCAAAACTAGGGCAAAATGCTGTTTTATAAATAATTCGTCCGTTTCTCCGAAATTTCTCACACTTTCTCGCACTGTATTTTTATTTTGTACTCCGTTATTTGCATCATGACGTCGCCTATGATTTTTAGCAGAGATGGTTACATTATATTCTCCGCCACGAAACCTGCGATGAAAATGAAATTCTAGCACATTCACTCTATGGAGCGTCTGAAGCGGGAGTTGATGCGGTGGCTAGATGGAGATATTGCGGAGGGGGAAAAATTTGAAGGATCCAGCGAAAACGAACAACAACCTCACATGCGACAGGAAGACCTAATGTGTGGTTGGAGGAAGTCAAAACAGACAGTGATGTAATGCTGATGATGCATGGGTCAGATGAAATTGTGTTAACAGTTGTAATTTCTTAGATTGAATATCGTTAATTATTGTTGTACGCATTTTATTAACTGTAGCAAAATCTGTTAACGGAAAACCCAAATGTTTACAACACAAATATTGAAAAGATTTTATGTATTACAATATTTATGTGGTCGAGCCAGACGCCCGATTTGGACAATTTTTGCAATTGTGTCCGACCTGACGGCATAAACCACATTTTCTTTCCTACCTGTCAAGATCGTCCATTTCTGTTGTGATGGGCCTACTTTTGGGATGACACTTCTTGTTCCTTCGCATTTGGTCATTGTGCCAAACTATATCGCCGTTGTATTCAGGCCAATAATCCGGTTTTGCCACCAAAGGAAAGTTGTTGTTGTAAACAGTGAGCAATGTTTCAGATTTGTAAACGTTTGACAGTAGTTGAAGAGCGTCTTGATGGGTATGAGCACAAGCGGAAATGACATGAGAGCAAGGCATACGAAATGCTTGAAACCTGCCACAATCGCACCATTGAGAAGGTAAAATGACCCTGTATTCTTGTCTTGGCAGGCCTTCATTGTGGTCGATTGTCTCTTTCACAATGAAGTTGTGGCTGTGTCGGTCAAACCGTATAACCATGTGAGTGTTGGCTTTAGCACTTTCAGCCTTAATGTATTTCATGCAGCTTTCACTCCATAGTTGTCCAGATTGCAACACCTCATTCCACATTTCACCTCTTTTGGCAAATAACGCAGCCATCCTAAAATATGTAGATTTTACCAAGGCAGTGATTGGGAGGTTTCGTATGCCCTTGAATACCCCATTCATTGATTCAATAAGATTCGTTGTCATATGCCCCCATCTTTGGCCATTGTCGTATGACCTAGTCCATTTTCCCACCGGAATATTGTCGATCCACCTACCGACTTCCGGATTAGAGAAACGGATCTCGTTGCGGTAATATTTGAATGTGGGTTGTGTCAATGCATATCCCGCATTCATAACCGCTTTCCTCAATGTTTTGTCCTTGACCTCCCTCGAGAAATTCTGGACGATATGCCTAACGCAATAGACATGCGTAGAAGGAGGGTCATGCCAACCATTTGCTGGATTATTGTAGGCACTTTCAATGGAGGCATGTCTGTCCGAGATCAAACAGAGATCTGGTTGAGGAGCCACGTGTGTCCGAAGATTTTTCAGGAAAAAGCTCCAAGCACCACCGGTCTCCCCCTCGACAAGGGCAAACGCAACGGGGGAAATGTTGTTGTTGCCATCTTGTGCAACTTCCATCAATAGCGTGCCTTTGTACTTCCCAAACAACCAAGTCCCATCAATTTGTAGAATTGGTTTGCATGATGCAAACCCTGTGATGCATGGTTGAAATGCCTAAAACACACGACTGAATATTCCGTTGCCATGCAGTAGACTACCATCTTGGGTGTACGCTGGCAATGTTTCCAGAACGTAAACACTACCTGGAGAATACGTCTTTAGTGCATTCAGGTAGCAGGGAAGTTCACGGTATGACTCCTCCCAGTTTCCGTACACCCTTTCAATCGCCTTAGTCTTTTCTAACCACGCCTTACAGTAAGACGGAGTGTAGTTAAAAACCGTGGTGATGTGGGAGATGATTGTTTTCACCTTCAAAGATGGGTCGTTGCTGACCAGGGGTAGGATTTCTTGACAGATTAGATCATAGTTGAGTTTTCGGTGGTCCTGTGATTGAGTGGAACTTACACAAGTGTGGGTAGTCATGGAACCTATGACCCAACAGTCACCCCTTAATCTGTATGATGCGGTCAGCTTGAACATACAGTCAGGGTGGACACACTTGATCTTGTACCTTTCCGGGTTGACACGATCCACCTTAAAATCAACCGAGTTGAGCATGTGAAATTTTTTAATGGCCCTGATGCATTCCTCTCTGTCACAAAACTTGTCCTTCTCTTTTAAATTTTCATCCGACTGCATATACGGTTTGAAAAATAAGTCAGTAGAAGGTTCATCTCCGCCTATGTTGAAGTTTGTCATGTGCGGAGGTGGTGTGTAGATTTTGTCTGTAGGAATACTAGGGATGCCATCATCGTCAAAATCATCGTTCACCATTTCATCAAACTCTAACTCGTTATCTTCTTCTTAATCATCAACTGCATCTACCTCATCTTGTTCATTCTCCAAAGGATTAACCTCCTGTGTCACCAGAGGCTCAACCTCCTGTGTCACCGGAGGCTCTTGAAGCAAAACGTACAACTCAATAGAGTCGTATCCAGAATAGACATGGCTGGAAATCATATTCTGGAGATCCTCGTCATCTTGAACTTCAACCTTATAAAAAATTACTTGGTTGTTTCCAAAGAAAACTGGATTCTGATAAAATATCTGGGACACCGGGCCTTGTTCAAGTTTGGCCTCCAATCTTTTTTTGAAGTACGAGAAATTGGCTTTCCCGTTTAAGAGAAATCGAATGTTGTCTGTGTTTCTAAACAAAAACCCAGCTGTGGGACAAATGTATGTCTCACCGTTGAAATGTGCTTTGACGATAAATTATGGTGAAGAGGCCATTACGTAGAATTGTTTTAAGGTTTGAAGGTTGGAATGTTTGAGGTTTATTGATTGTATGAAGGTATGAATGCTGTAATGTTTGAAGGTTGGAATGTATGAATTTGATGACTGATTCGAAGGTTGGAAGATTTGACAGATTATGTGAATCAATGTTATGATAAACGTAAGGCTAAAAATTTCAATTAAGTAAGGATGCAACCCCCCAAGGCTGCCAATAATATTACATGCAATAATGAAACCCCATAGGCTGCCACCTAGCATGGCCCTATTCTACACATATACATGTTTTTTGTAAGACTCCACCCATCAACTCCAATGGGCTTACATGCAATAATGAAAGGAATCCCCCAAGGCTGTCACATAGCCTGAGCCTATGCTGTAATAAAGGACACCTCTTATTCGCCAATTGGGGTGGCGACACCATTCATTTTTGTACTCTTTCGCCAAGTCCAATGGCGGCTCCCTTACTGTCCAATCGTGATACATGCATGGGCTTATGAAACCCCATAGGCTGCCACCTAGCCTGGCCCTATTCTGCACATATACATTTATTTTATAAGACTCCTCCCATCAACTCCAATGGGCTTGCATGCAATAATGAAAGGAATCCCAAAGGCTGTCACGTAGCCTGAGCCTATGCTGTAACAAAGGACACCTCTTATTCGCCAATTGGGGTGGCGACACCATTCATTTTTGTACTCTTTTGCCAAGTCCAATGGCGCCTCCCTTACTGTCCAATCGTGATACATGCATGGGCTGCCACCTAGCCTGCAAGAGTGACACCTTTCATTTTTTGTACATGCATGCATGCATATGTGTAACCCCCTAAGCATGCAAATGTGACACTTCGCAGGCATGCAAGCACAAGCAACCACTACATCAAACTTATTTGCCTATAAATACATACCATATCATACATCTCTCACACCCACACAAGTCTCACTCTCTGCTATGAAATATTTCATAAGTCTATCATACTCTCTATCTCTTCCTAAGTCTTTCATACTCTCAAGCATTTTAAACAATGGCTCTTCTAACAATGGGCGATACTCACAGAGGCACAAGGGAAAACATTGCTGCATTTGTAAGTTTCTTCTTTGGTTATACATTTTTTATACTTCAAATAACGCGTTGTTCATCTTAATTAATCTTACACCTGTTAAATTATGAACTCAGGACACAAAAAGATTCAGAATCCGTTCGCACAACTACCTGGCTCCCGACCCATTTATCGTCCCTTATCTGGAATACGCAGGTTTTGGACATGTGATAAAGATCTCCAACTGCACCATTGACTCGAAGTTCATTCTTGCAATGTTGGAAAGGTGGAGACCGGAGACCCATACATTTCACCTACCAATAGGTGAATGTACCATCACGCTAGAGGATGTGTACATGCTACTGGGTCTCCCTGTCGACGGTAAGGCCGTGAACGGGTCGGTTCAACAACCCAACTCTCAGTGTGAAGAACTGTTGGGTAGGGATATGGTAGAAGGTGGTGGAGCAAGAGGGCAGGGAATACTACTCACTGAGCTGAAACGTCATTATGCAATTTTGGAATTAAATGAAAATTCCTCAGAGAATGACAGAGTAGTAAAAGCTAGAACGTATCTTATGATACTTTTTGGTACATTTTTATTTCTCGAAAGTACGGGAAATAGTGTAAATTTTATGTACTTACATTTACTAACAAATTTTGAAAAAACAAGAAAATATAGTTGGGGTTCTGCAGTATTAGCCCACCTATACAGTTCCTTGTGCAAAAACGCAGTCAAGGAAAAATGTACATTTTATGGGTGCGCATTTTTACTACAAGCCTGGGGTTGGTGGAGGATGGAGTCCTTAAACCCCGTCAACAACAACACTTTCGGTTTCCCGTACGCAACAAAATAAGTCATCAAGTTATAGCATTTATAACTATTCTGCTCTTCCCAAAATATATGCTAAGAATAACATGTTTCTCATTTCCTTTAGGTACTGCGTGAGGGGTATGGATTACGGCAAGAATCCAAGATTCAATGTCGCACTCTACCGCAATCTGTTGGATCACTTAGGCCCAGATGACGTACGTCGTAGCTTTTAACTTTTGTTCATTTAAATTATTTATACATTACTTTTGCGCTAACCTGATTTAAATTTTATCGCAGTTCGTCTGGAGACCATATTTGGGTTTGGGCCATGATCCAAACCCGGAGGATGCAGCAACTTGGACTGCGAAGACTGCAATCATTCGGTTCAACATTGTGGAGATGCACCACAACGACCGTGTGAAGATGCAGTTCGGAATGCATCAAGAGATACCAAGTGATCCAACATATTTGTTCCCATGGCATCTTAAAAGGGTCGACGCCCAGTGGGGTCTTACCAACTGGAAAGACTTCGCTCCGGAATGGTGTAAGATGTGGCAGAGGCGTCACCGCTATGTCTTGCAATTCCCGGTTTTCCTTACTCAAGGTAACATGCGACACACTGATCAATATTTGTCGTGGTACAGGTTGGTTAGTAACCCAGAAATGCACGTGTCTCATCCAAGGTACTTGGTTGACCCACGCACACAATGGGCACAACCCTCGATTCCCCATCAACAAACCCAAAACCCATCAACCTCCCACCAACCCCCAAGAAGAAACAAACCCACAAACACCCAACCACATTCCCCACCACAACACAACTACAATCAAATGCCGTACAACCAACCACAATCACCACCAAACTACCAATACCCCGATATGCCTCAAACCCAACCACAATACCAACCCCAATACCAGCACACCCACATACCCCACACACAATTTCAGTCTTCCACATATCCCAATATGGCGCCCTCAACATCCAACCTTAGCCCTGATATGGGAATGTCGGAAGATTACGACCAAGCCGACCAAACCTACCATCACCCACCATATAACCAAACCACCCAACATCCTCAATACCAAACACCCCAAGATCCATTTCCTTTCTACCCCCGTACTCAGACGACCAATGCTACAGACCAACCATGGAACCCCACCCACCGCCAACACGACCAAACTTTGAGGGTATGGGTAACCGACTGTACCAGAGCGGATCTTTTAGATATGGAGATCTGACTGATTTTATGGATTCGGACCGCATTGACTTCGCTGGGCCATCGACCTTGTCGCAGCAGGAAATGCGACGACACCCAGCACGAGAAAGGCGAGGACGGGGATGCGGAACCGGGGGTCATTACCGGGTTCCGGGGGATCACTGATGTATCTTTTTTTTTTCCAGTATTTTTGTATCCATTTTTTTATCTATTTTTTTACTGTTATTTTAATGTAATACAGTTGGATGTAATTATTTTTTTTTAAAATAAAAAGTCCATTTTGTTGATCTCTGTCCAACAGGCAATGCACCGGAAAAAAAATAATTTTTTTTTATGCCCTAAAAATACACTTAGGCGCCATCTCACTTGGCTTAAGGCATGCCCTAAGCACATAGGCGCCAAGTGAGATGGCGCCTCCCTTAAAAAAATAGGTGCATGCGCCATTTCAGATGGCTCCTCCTTTGGGGAGTCAACTGAAACATGGTTATTTGCGTATTTTTTTTCCGAAACCCGGTTATTTGCGAAATATTATTTTAATACTTTGTTATTAATAAAAAAAATTCCAAGAAAATATATAAAATAATACATATAAAAACTTTATTTTTATTTTAAATAATAATTAGGGTTAAACCCATTTCAAAAAAATTAATTCTTTTTCCTTATATTTTTAGGTTTAGATGAGATTTTCTTTTACATAAAAAGACACCAAAAAATATTTTCTTACATGTACATTGCATTACATTTTAAATATTGTATTTTATTTATTCTAATTCGTACAAATTCGATTTGGTTGTAATAATTTATTTAGGTTTATATTTTTGCAAATCCCCATTCAAATTTGTACTCCCCCCTCCCATAAATTGTTGTAATAGCTTAGAAATATTTACATTCCATAATTTATCGCTTTATATGCCATGATTAGTAATTAGGGTTTGTATGATAAGAACAAAACAAGCAAAATAGATAACCCTAAATACAAGATAAAATTAAAGCATGAAAATGATACACTTGTACACAAGCATCCTTAGGGTTTTACCACTTGGTTTCCTAAAAAATGGCCATGTTACGCACACGAAGTATCTTGGCAAAACAAAACAAATATAAGATCATAGTCCCTCGATGACGCTATTTAAAGGTTGCCTTACAAAATGATCTTGGTCCCTCAAAATGCTAAGATACTTTGCAAACATTTCTAATCATGGTTATACGACGACCCACGCCCGTCCCGTTTACTTCCAAAGATAGGGTTGCTTACCAAACCAATGGTAAAACAACAATGTCAAAGGAATAGAAAATACATAAGAAAGACATTTGAGTAGGTAGATAGCTTCTAGTTACTTGCTCAATTTCAAAACAACTATCCTTGCTATTTTCAAAACAAACACACACATTTCAAAAACATCTTACAAACATTGAAAACATTTTCAAAAAGACAAACATCTTTGTATACATTCTTAACGAGAATCATTATAAAGACCGCCTAAACGGATGGCCTCTTTTACAAAATACTTTAAAAATCACACCAAACACAATTTTAAACAAACAAAAGCAAGTGATCTAAGCAAGTAACTAAGAGCCCATGGAAAACCATGGATGAAAAGGGTGCAAATACCTTCCCTTTTCAAGAAAACATCTCAAAGGTCTTTCCTGTGCTTTTTCACCTTTCCTTTTGGATAAAAGAAAAGTCGGTGGCGACTCTTGCTACCCGCAACATTTGCGATAAAACGCAAAACCTCAAGTCAGTTCTCCCACCGCATCACAGTGGGCTTAGCCCAGAATTTGACGTCCCTATTTTATGACTTTGCTAACTAGCTTACAGCGTGCCTTTTCAGAAGCTCTGCGACTGGGGCCAAAACCCAATCAATTTCCCTGCATCCTCTGCAGAACTTCTGTCCCTTTCAGAACATCCCTTTTCCAAAATTTTCGCTAGGGCTTAGCAACCAGAAGATGTAACCCCCATGTCCATAAATTGTTTTTTTTTTCCTTTATTTTTCTTTTTGTAATTATTATTATTATTATTTATAATTGTTATTGTGAATACTATTTATTATATCACTTAAATTATTTTCACATCAAAAAACTGCATATTATTTTCTTATGTTATCTGCATTAAATATTTTTATGTTATACATTAATAAGAATTTTTGCAATTAATATCTATAAAAAACACTCAACAAACATAAAACTATTTTTTGCAACAAATTAATCTAAACAACTATTTTTTGCAAAAGGGTTTCAAGCAGATTTTGACTTACTGCGCGTTTAGCCAAAATCTCGGCAATCATTACTCCCGGCCAAAATACGAGGTGATTCAAAGTACGTTTGCAAACCCTAAAAAACACAAACTCATACGAACTACGAATTAGGACTATGATTCCTCATAAGAGGATACGTAGGCATACGATCAAAAATCGTAGCGAGTTCCCCTATTAAAAATTTAAACCCTTTCCCCTATAAAAAATTTAAACCTTTCCCCTAATAAAATTTAAACCATGTTTCCCTAAATCAAACCTAAAACCTAATATCCTTGTGAACAAGGTAGATGAACGGTGCCTAACACCTTCCTTTCGTCTAAAGAAGTCCAAAACCTAGAATCTCTGTCTGTGAATTAGGGTTTTCTGTTAGATTCCCTTCCCTAGGATAAAAACTAATAGTGGCGACTCTGTATTTAAAACCAGTCACAACAGCTGGCGACTCTGCTGGGGACTTCAACTTTAGGTTTTAGAGTTTTTTGCTTTGGGATTTTTATTGCTTTATTTATTTATTACTTTCATTTATTTATTTCCTTTATTTATTTATTGTCAATTATTTTTATCATATATTTACTGCATGGTGGGAATTTTTATTTTAAAAAAAATAAATATATTTTCAATAACCCTTAGAAAGAAGGTTCTTCTATTTTCTTAGGGGGTACATCATCCCTGCGAGTTTATGTGACGACTTCGCCTAGAGTCGGTGGACTTCCGAAAAAGGAATACTTATCGAGAGATATCCTCTTGACGAGTAGAACTTTGGAAAGACACCCATGACTCTTTGTAACGGCCTTAACCTAAAAATTCATGACGATACCTTTCACGACTTTGAGACAAAAGTCTCGGTCTGTAAATAGGCTCCACCTAAGGGAGGCCCTTGTGCCTTTTCCCTCTGGTGTTATTCATGACACCCTTAAGGAAGCCACCTTTTGGGAGGGTAAATTAACCGTAGGTCAAAATTAAGGAACCTACCTTCTAAGGATACCTATCACCAAAACCTTGCCACTAAACCAAGCATCCATTCCTTCATGCATTCATATTTGTCACATATTCATCAGTTGCGTCTTTTATCTGTCTTATTCACATGGTACCAAAACAAATATATTAAAATCAAGTTTTTGGGGACTGTCTAAACAAAAAATGGATACCAAAGGGAAACAACTTGTCCGCGTCAATTCCTTCCAGCCTGTCATACCCCAAATTTTCCCTACCCCGATGATTTTATTCTTTAAGATTAAAATAGAATAAATATTTAATTAAAGGTGGTACAGCAGTATCTGATGGCCCATATTTATCCAAGACTAGGGGGTGCATTTTAATAGGGTATTTTTGAATCAGAAAGACCCATTCGAGAAGCATGTTGGCCTATGGCCCATGAGATTCGAAAATGGAAATTTGTTTCAAAATTAATAATTAATTACTAAGTTATTGAGTCCTTAAGTTTAAGTTGTCTGAAGTTAAGTTAATTTAAAGACAGCCCCTTCAAAAGTTGTTATTAAGAGAAGTTGAATGTCAGTATAGTTAAGCCCATTCAAACGTATGTGGTGTTAAGAAGAAAATAGGGGGTGTGATCATCCAATTAAAATCCCATTTAAGAATCAGCCCAATTGTTCTCTTGTTGTTTTAGAGAATTAACAAAAGAAAACATTTGTTGATATTTTAGTAAATTTTTTAAAATAAAAATCTTTAAAAAAAACACTTGGTAATTAAACATTTTTTAAAGAGTTTTTTTGGTTGATTTGTTAAAACACAATTTATAAGGCTCATTATGTTAGATGTTATTTGCTGTTTAGAAAAGAAAAGTAATATTATTATAAAAATTGTTATTTTAATAATTATATACCTAAGAGAAAGGGATTAGAGTTTCCAGATCGGAAACCCTAATCACCTCCGAGCTCCACCGCTGCTGACCATTTCACTGTCCACTTCCATCACCATCTTCAAAGTTCTCACTGTAAGCTTGCGATTTTGGAGTGCATCCGTGAAGAAGCTTGTAGAACACCGCGAAGAAGGTAACGAGTTATTTTTCCTTTTTTGGACTATTTCTATTCATTGGCTCGAGGGGTTTATAGAAGGGTGGTGATGGAGTTTTTTGCATCACCGATATATTAGAATAGGTTAGGGTTTTGGGTAGCGAAAGAGGAAGAAGATGAGGTGAGAGAGAAGGAGGGTTTTATGGCGAGGACTGTTGAAACAAGAACAAAAAATGAAAAATGAAATTAAAACATGATTGTATGTTCTGTTGATATCCCATACGTACGCACCCATAATAGTTAAGCATGCACCTTCATTTTCATCCATCAGATTACTATAAGACGGCCATAGGCCAAGTCTCCACCCTAACCCCCATACGCCCTCGCCTCACACAATCAACCGAACCCCTCACTTAACCTGTATTGGGCCCAACCCATTATTTTTAACACCCTAATTATGCTGTTTTTACTAAAATCCAAGACAATTGGCACCCCCTCTTCCAGAACTGCATTTGGGCCTAGCCAGTTTAACTTTTAACACCCTCTTATTTTCATCGCTAAACTAGAAATACCCCCTGCTTTAAATTAATTATTATATTATTAATATTATAGTAATTATTATTATTATTAATATTATTATATATAAATATTATTTATCATCATAAGTAAATTATTTTTATTCAAAAATTCATATATTATTTCTTTATATATTTTGCATTAAAGTATTTTTTTAATCATGCATTAATCAAGATTTTCGCAACTAATACAATTAAAAAAAACACAAACAAATCTCAAACTATTTTTCACAATAAATTAAGCTAATCAACAGTCTTTTCGCAAATAGGTTTCAAACTACTTTTTGCTTACTGCGTACTCAGTCAAAATTTCCGCAATCACTACTCCCGACTGAGTGTGTAGTGATTCAAAATATGTTTGCAAACCCCTAAAATACACCAACCCATACGAACTATGAATTGGGACTCTGATTCCTCATAAGAGGATACGTAGGCACGCGATCTAAAATCGTGGCAAGTCTTGCTAATTAAAACTTAAAACACTATTTACCCCAAACCTAAACCTAGGGCTAATATCCTTGTGAACAAGGTAGACGAAAGGTGCCTAACACCTTCCTTTTGTCTGTTTGAGTCCGAAACCTAGAATCTCTGTCTGCGAATTAGGGTTTTCTGTTAGATTCCCTTCCCTAGGATAAAAACTAATAGTGGCGACTCTTGAACCCTAGGTTTTAGGTCTCTTTTGGGTTTTCATTTTTGTTTATTTATTTGCATTAATTTATTTATTATATTTTATATTTTCTTGTCTATTTTAATTTATTACTATATATTTTCTATGTGGTGGGTTTTTATCTCAAAAAAAATATATTTCTAATAAACCTTAAAAAGAAGGTTTATCTATTAGCTTAAGGGGTATATCATCCCTGCGAGTTTATGTGACGACTTCGCCTAGAGTCGGTGAACTTCCAAAAAAGGAATACTTATCGAGGGATATCCTCATGATGAGTAGGACTTTGGAAGGTCACCCATGATTTTTGTAACGACCTTAACCCAAAATCTCATGACGAGACATTTCACGACTTTGAGACGAAAGTTTCAGTCTGTAAAGAGGCTCCACCTAAGGGAGGCCCTTGTGCCTTGTCCCTCTGGTGTTATTCATGAAACCCTTAAGAAAGCCACCTTTTGGGAGGGTAGACTTATCGTAGGTCAAAATTAAGGGGCCTACCTCATAGGGGTATCCATAACAAAAACATGTCACAAAATCCAGTTACTCAATCCAACACTTATACATTCATGCATTCATGTATATCTCATGTTCATCATTTGTTCCTTTTATCTGTCTTATTCACAGGGTACAAAATAAAAGATAACAAAATCAAGATTTTTGGTGACTATCTTAAAAATGGATGCCAAAGGGAAACAACTTGTCTGCGTCAATGCCTGCAAGCCTGACCTTTATGAAATCAAAACTATAAAAGGTAAAATGTCTGAAAGAGCTCTGAAGATGTACACTCGCCGTTATGGGGATACCCTTGATTTGACTAAAATAGAAGTACAGATGTATGCAGTCTCTGCCCTAATTCAGTTTTATGACCCTCCATTGAGATATTTCACTTTCCAAGACTTCCAGTTGGCACCGGCTCTGGAAGAATTTGATAGAATCCTGAGTTTCTCTAAAGAAAAGTCATATGTAGGCATTGGAAAAACTATTGAAGTCAAAGCTTTGGCAAAAGGCCTGGGGATCCCCTATCCTAAATTGGTGCAGAATTATCAAAGAGAAGGTTCGATACAAGGAATCAAAAGAATATACCTGGAAGCTAAGGCACTGGAATTTTCTAATTATAAGGAGTGGGAATCTTGTGTTGATTGTTTAGGGCTATTGGTATTTGGTATAATCTTACTTCCTCGGACTATGGACTATATTGACCCCGCAACCATTAGCATATTTTGGGGTGTGAAAGTCTTTAATACAGATCCTACTCCCGCCTTGCTTGCCGAAATTTATTACACTTTGCATATGATGTATGAAAAAAGGAGAGGTACGCTAAATTGTTGTATCCCACTTCTATATACATGGTTCATGACTCATCTCTACAAGGAAGACTATATGATCCTAGAACTGACCAGGTGTGAGTGGCCACAAAAATTAAGGTCTCTCACTGCAAACTCAATATTATGGTATGCAAGAAATTTGGATATTGGTGACATCACTATTAGCTGTGGGGATTTTCCTAACGTCCCTTTGATTGGATCGCGAGGCTGTATTAACTACAACGCTACTCTAGCCCTACGACAGCTAGGGTATCCTTTGGAAGACAAACCTTCAGACGAACAACTCTGACCACTTATCATCCATAATATGGGTATAAAAGACCAAGGGTTGCTCAACAAGGTTATTCGGGCCTGGAATAAGGTTAACAAAAGGAAGGCCGAAAGAAAGAATGCCATAGCAAGAGAGCCCTACACCAAATGGGTCCAAGACAGGGTACAAATTATCAAGCTTCCATTCGAGAAAGATCCAGAGTACAATCAGAGGTCCTAGAGATAACACCTATATCTCTGGAAGAAGTCGACAATATGAAAAATACCCTAAAGCAAGCTCAAAAAGAGAAAGAAGCACTGGAAGTCGACCTCCTCAATTTGACCAGAGAAAAGAAACATATGCAGCTTATACTTGAGTCAAAGGACGAGAAAATTGATAAAAGTAAAAAGGACTTGGAGAAAGAAAGTTTCAAACGAAAGCATACAACTGAAGGGTTGTTAAGTGCAACGTTCAACCTAGATTCCCACAACCAAAGGTTAGAAGAGGCCGCTGCTGAAATCGGGAGGTTAACTAGGTGGTATGAAAAGGCGACACATGACAAAAAGGTGCTAGAGGAAAGTTTGAGAGCCCAAATCCAAATTCTGGCACAAGCTTCCTTAGATCAAGAGGAGTAAATAAAGTACCTCGCCACCGAACTCCAAGACAACCATGAATCAGAGGTCAAGGCACACCTTGAGAGGATAGAAGCAGAGAAACTTTTGACTCAGAGGACTCGAGAATATGAACATGTATGTTTAGAGCTGCACGGTCTTCAAAAGGATTTTCTCATCCAACGAAGACTTTACACAGAAATGAGGGATGAAAAGATGTATTGGGAAGAGCAGTACACCAAGATCGCCCAAGCGGGGAGGGATAACCACAAAATAATCCCACATCTTTACCAGGAATACAGCACTACAAAGACAAACATGAAAAGCTAGTCTTCTTAGCCAACAATCTCATCGGGGACATCCCTAGAAGTTTAAAAGATACAGAGAATGTGATGGTTCCTCTTCCGAAGGACGTCGAAGACTTCCTACAGCTCTGTTGGGAAATGGTTGACGGCTTCAGAGCACACATCCGCAGGTGCGCTTAGGAAATTTAGTTCCTTTTTAATTATGTTTACGCAAACAAGTTTTGATTTCAGTTTGTAATATTTTTCAATATCTGGATTATGTTACCCTTAATAAATGCATTTTGTTTCCCTATCTCGAAGGCGTATATATTTTTAAGCTGGTCACCAAATAAAATAATAAGTGGATACAAATATGTACCCTAATAAATAAGGCAGTTAAAATAAGAATCATTTCATAATCATGCACCTCCATCTGCACGCATGCATTTATAAAACACTCGCATGTCATTTTAAATAAAAAACTCATTTGCTTTAAAAATCTCTCCAGTTAAGCCACTGGTAAAAGAAGACCTCCACCTCCTTGGCCCCCATATCAAACAAGGGCCCATCAACAGAAAACAGTGGAACAGATCGAGGAGACTCAAGTTGTATTCAAAGAGGATCTTGATCAGATGAAGGGTGACGTAAGCTCAATGAAAGGATATTTGAGTCAGGTTCTTCTAGCTTTGAAGAACATTATCGACAGGCAGGATCAAATCCCCAGGGTAGCCTTTGAAGAGGTAGCCCAAACCGTTGGTGCATTGAGCGGCCACCAACTGAGGAAAGAGTCGGAAGCAAGACCCTAAAAGTCTGCCATGGCCCAACAAGATGTTGAAACTGAAGGATTCGTCCCACCACCGTCGAAATTAGAGGCATCACATACCCTTAAAATTCCAACCAATAACGTAGATAATTACCTAAACTTGCAATACGGAGATCATGACCCAGAGGATGCTCCCCAGGCACCCTTGAAGACAACTGGTGCTCAGGCTGCGGACAACCCACTGGTAATGAATCAGTATAAAGCCTTGGAAGAAAGACTGAAGGTTGTGGAGGGATTCGCCGCTTTCGAAGTAGACGCTCTGGAAATGGGTTTAGTCCTTGATATGGTGATACCGCCAAAATTCAAAGTACCCGACTTTGGCAAGTATAAAGGGCTCACTTGTTCGAGGAATCACCTTCGTATGTACTACAGAAATATGCATGCCCACGCCCATGATAAGAAACTAATGATTCACTATTTCCAAGACAGTCTAAGTGGGGCATCCTTGGACTGGTACATGCAGTTGGAACGAACACATATCTGAACTTGGATGGATCTCGCTAATGATTTCTTGAAGCATTACAAGTATAAATTGGACATGGAGCCTACTCGCTTGCAACTCCAAAATATATCCCAAAAGAAGGAAGAGTCCTTCAAAGAATACGCTCAAAGGTGGAGGGAGATGGCATCCCGTGTGCAACCCCCACTGCTGGAAAAGGAACTTGTAGACATGTTCATGGGAACCCTACAAGGGCTTTATTATGATAAAATGGTGGGAAGTGTCACGTCAGGATTTTCAGATTTAGTAACTATTGGCGAAAGAATTGAAACTGGTTTGAAGAGTGGAAAGATATTAGGAGGGTCATCAAGCGCCCCTTACAATTCAAAAAGATCGGCTTCAAAATTCTCAAGAAGGAAGGAGGGAGAAGTCAATGTTGCAGCCTCACAACAAAGGACCTCACAATCATTGGTAATCCCGCAAGGACAAAGGCAAGACAAGTTTAAGAGGCCGCCCAGAAATTTTAATCCACTGCCCATGCCACCAAGCCAATTATTACAACACTTGGTCAAAGCCTCCCTGGTGGAAATCAAGCCTTTAGCTCCTCCGGTCGGGCCACTCCCGCAAAGATACAATGTCGACACTAGGTGTGAGTATCATGCAAATTCTCCAGGGCACACCATAGACTAATGTTGGGCCTTCAAGCATTAGGTTCAGGATTTTCTAGAGTCTCAAGACATCACCTTCGACAAGCCTAATATCAAGTCAAATCCCATGCCTCCGTATGGTGGACCGACAATAAATGCAATTGAGGTGGTCACCGACTTTGGGGAAACCATAAATACAAAAACCCCTATCAACTTGTTGAAGGAATATCTGTTCGAATGTGGATTCCTATTAGAGCACAATAAAGCTTTTGAAACAAATTTGGAAAATCGGGTGGATCAGGGGATAGTCCAATTCGGACTGTACCCTGAAGAAAAATATGTAGCCACAATCGGAGGGAGGAAGCCATTGGTAATCCCTTGCCAAGCTCCAAGCCTTACCAAGAAGACTCTAGTCATTCCATGGGGAGAATCAGTAGAGGTCACCAAAGGGGTACCTAAGAAGACCCTCTTAATACCCACTACTCCAAAAGCTACGATGGTAATTAAGGGACCGTCACCTATCCCTTACGAGAATGATAAAGCGGTACCTTGGAGTTATGACTCAACTGTATACATCAATGGAGTGAAGCAGAAGAGCGGGCCATCCGCAAGTCAAGGACCTGTAATTTCGAACATAGCAGGAACAGGAGGTATGACCCGAAGTGGGCGAATCTATGGAGCCGAACCATCAAAAAAGATAGATTTGGCTCCAACGAAGGACAAAGGAAAAATAGTGGTGGATACAAATCAGGCAACAGAATCTCCAAACAATGAATTTACTGATAAAGAGAAAGAAGAGTTTCTGAAAATAATCAAAAAGAGTGACTAAAAAGTGGTGGATAAGCTCCATCAAACTCCGGAAAAAATCTCCATACTCTCATTACTAATCAACCCTGAAGCGCACCAGGATTCTTTGATGAAGGTGTTAAGCTCGGCTCATGTTGCAAAAGAAGTTTCAGTAAATCAATTTGACAACGTCGTAGAAAATCTCACATCCGGATCCTACCTAGGTTTCAGCAACAATGAACTACCGCCACAGGGTCGGGCCCATAACAAAGCACTCCACATTACTATGCAGATAGGCACTACGCATCTATCCAGGGTTCTCAATGGTACCGGTTCCGCTCTTAATGTGTTGCCGAAGTCAAGTCTTGTAAAGTTAACAATAGACGACGTGACAATGAGACCAAGCTCTACGATAGTAAAGGCATTTGAAGGTTCTCGAATCTCGATACTAGGGGAGGTGGACCTTCCAGTCAAGATTGGGCCACATATCTTCAATATCACTTTTCAGGTCATGGACATTGAACCAGCATACACTTGTCTACTGGGGAGACCTTGGATCCATGCGGCAGGGGAAGTAACCTCGACCCTGCATCAAAAGTTGAAGTTCCTAGTAGAAGGGAAGTTGATCATAATTGACGGCGAAGAAGACATTTTTGTAAGCCATATTGAATCATACAAATATATCAATGCCGATGAAGATTGCATAGCTACCTTGTTCCAGGCTTTGGAAATTGCTTCGATGGTAACGTTACCGGTTGAGAAGTGTAACAAGACTAAAGTGACATCATGGAGAGATCTGCAAATGACTATGGGCGGTGATGCCTCAAAACGCTGGGGAAAACTCCCAGAAATTCCTGAGAAAAAGTATCACTTTTGTTTGGGTTACGAATCGTCAAAGGCTACTCCAAGAGGCAAAACATGTTTTCCTCCGATCCGGGAGACGTTCGTCAGTAAAGGAACAGAGCATGGCGGGCACGTGGCAATGATATCAAGCAAGGTCAATACTAAAAGGGCAATCGACTTCATCAGAGAAGGCGCCCCAAGAGAGGAGCTTAAAGGATGGACTGTTGTGGAGATTCCCGAGATATCTTTCTTTTCTAAGTAATATTTCTTGTTTTGAAAGAACCTATGTCGAACCCGAGGTATAAGGGTTGCTTGTAAGGGTTTTCTTTGTTCTTATTTCAGAGAATATTTATAATTAATAAAGTTATATTCTGTTTTCAATTAAGATCCTTGTCTTTCTTTTTCATTTATCTATTAAATATAAAAATGGCAATACTTTCTTTGCATATACATTTTCAAATTCCAAGCGCTAAAATATGCACCAAAACATGATAAAGGTGCAGATCCATGCCCAAAATTACCGATAACACTACCGCTATGACCCGATACGATTTTGATGTTCCTATCCACCAAGCCGAAGAGGAAGATGACAGAGATCTTGAACTCTCCGAGGAAATAATGAGGGAAATAGAGCGAAAGGCTAACAACATACAACCGTATCAAGAGCCTATTGAGACCATTAACCTGGGCACGAAAGGAGATCCAAAAGAAATCAAGATAGGGGAAATGTTAGAGCAGAGCGTCAAAGTCACGCTAATCAAGTTATTGCATGAGTATGTGGATATATTCGCTTGGTCCTGTAGGGACATGCCAGGATTGGATACAGACATCGTGGTGCATAGATTACCTCTCAAAGAAGGTTGTTCTCCAGTTAGGCAAAAACTCAGAAGAACCCGTCCAGATATGTCCAGTAAAATCAGAGAAGAGGTTCTCAAACAATTTGACGCAGGGTTCCTAGCAGTGGTAGACTATCCACCCTGGATAGCTAACATTGTACTAGTACCCAAAAAGGATGGAAAAGTGTGCATGTGCATAGATTATCGAGACCTAAACAAGGCAAGTCCCAAAGGAGATTTTCGGTTGCCTCACATAGATGTCCTAGTGGACAATATAGCTCAAGCCTCGGTATTCTCATTTATGGACGGTTTCTCGGGCTATAACCAAATCAAAATGGCGCCTGAGGACATGGAAAAGACTACCTTCATGATACCTTGGGGAACTTTCTGTTACAAAGTAATTCCATTCAGTCTCAAGAATGCAGAGGCAACTTATCAAAGGGCAATGGTCACATTATTCCATGATATAATCCACAATGAGGTTGAAGTATACGTCGATGATATGATTGCCAAATCCCATACGGAGGAGGAACATATCATACATCTGCAAAAGTTATTTGAGCGGCTACGTAAGTTCATACTAAGGTTGAACCCGAATAAATGCACCTTTGGCATCAGGTCAGGCAAATTGTTAGGTTTTATCGTAAGCCAACGGGGCATCGAGGTGGATCTAGACAAAGTAAAAGCTATACAAGAGATGCCCGCTCCAAGGACATAACAAGAAGTACGTGGTTTCTTAGGGCGATTGAACTACATCTCAAGGTTCATATCGCATCTAACAGCTACATGTGAACCAATATTCAAGTTATTACGGAAATATCATATGGTAGTATAGAATGACGATTGTCAAACTGCCTTCGAAACAATAAAACAGTATCTGCAAGAGCCACCAGTCTTAATACCACCAGTCCCCGGAAGGCCGCTCATCATGTACTTGACTGCACCAACAACATTGCCGAATACGAAGCCTGTATACTAGGGCTAGAAGCTGCCATCGATTTAAGAATAAAACACTTGGAAGTGTTCGGGGATTCTACATTAGTCATATACCAGGTTAATGGCGAACGGGATACTAAACACCCTAAACTGATTCCATATCGGGATCATGTTTTAAAGTTAGTTGCATAATTTATAGAAATCACTTTCAGTCATATCCCACAAGAAGAAAATCAAATGGCAGACGCTCTGGCAACCCTATCAGCTATGTTCAAAGTGACTTGGCCGAATCACGAACTGCGTATTACGATTAGACATTTCAAAGAACCTACACATTTCCTTGCTATTGAGGAGGAACCCGACGGTAAACCTTGGTTTTATGACATCAAGAAGTACTTGGAAAGGCAAGAGTAACCGGAAAATGCCTCTATCATTGACAAGCGAACCTTGCGCAGGTTAACTTCCAAATTCTTTCTAAGTAATGGAGTGGTATACAAAAGAAATTACGACATGGTACTACTCAGATGTGTGGAAAAGCAAGAAGTAGATACACTCATGAGAGAAATCCACGAAGGCACCTTCGGGACTCATAGAAACAGGTACGCTATGTCTAGAAAGATTCTGCGAGCAGGGTATTACTGGTTAACAATGGAAGCTGATTGCTATCACTACACGAAGACATGCCATAAGTATTAGATCTACGCCGACATGATAAATGTACTACCGACTCCCCTAAACGTCATGAGCTCCCCTTGGCCATTTTCGATGTGGGGAATTGATATGATTGGTATGATCGAGCCGAAAGCATCCAACGGACACCGCTTTATATTAGTAGCCATCGACTACTTTACCAAATGGGTAGAAGCAGCATCCTACGCCAACATAACAAGTCAAGTGGTTGCACGCTTTATCAAACAGAATAGCATATGCAGATATGGTGTCCCAAGCCGGATAATTACAGATAACGGGTCTAATTTAAACAGCAAGATGATGAAGGAATTATGCGACGACTTCAAAATCGAGCATCACAATTCTTCACCATACAGACCAAAGATGAACGGGGCCGTCGAAGCAGCCAACACAAATATTAATAAAATCATCCAGAAAATGGTGAAGACATACAAAGATTGGCATGAAATGCTCCCCTTCGCTATGCCCGGCTATCGCACTTCTGTATGCACATCAACAGGCGCAACTCCTTTCTCACTTGTATACGGCATGGAGGCAGTACTCCCGGTGGAAATTGAGATACCATCTCTCCGAGTCCTGAGGGAAACAAAACTGGAAGAGGAAGAATGGGTACAGGATTGACTCGATCAACTCAACCTCATTGAAGAAAAACAATTAACGGCTTTGTGTCATAGTCAATTACATCATAAGAGAATGAAGAGGGCCTTCGACAAGAAGGTATGCCCTCGAATATTCAAAGAAGGGGATCTTGTGCTCAAAAACATTTTACTACCTTGCCTCGATTCACGTGGTAAATGGACACCTAACTATGAAGGTCCATTCGTAGTCAAAACATCATTCTCTGGAGGTGGTCTCATCCTCACAACAATGGATGGGGAAGAACTACCGCATCCAACCAACTCAGACGCAGTCAAAAAATACTATGTATAAGAAAGCTCGCTAAGATCGAACCTCCAAAAGGTGCGACTTAAGCAAAAAAAGGGAGCGCCCCGGTGGATCGAAAACCCTAAAGGGCGATCCAGGAAAAAATTAGGGGCACACAAATTTTTTTAATCCTGGTGGATTGAAAACCCGAAAGGGAAATCCAGGCAAAAGTTAGGGATTTCATACAAAGAAATAAAGGACAAAAAGACTGCGATCTGGGAGCTACGACTGCGAACCACGAAGGGAAGGATAGATTGGAATCATAAAACTCAAAGGTGAGGGGGGATAAGAACATCAAAATATATGGGGGAACGATAATAGAAATTATCATTTTTTCATTGCCATTTACTGTTAAGACTTTCTGTAATTACCTCTTTCTAGGAATTGCATCTTGTATTCTCGCCCACTTTAGGACATATCAATAAAACATTCGTTTTCATTATATCTGTCGAATCATGTTTTTACTTTCTCAGATTGGTTTACAGAATACTATGATTATTACTCATGAATATTGTCTTGAAATAATTTTGGGGAATTAACAGAATAAAAGCATCTGAAAAATATCAAAAACCGCTTGGGTTAGAAAAATAACGAAGGAAAATCCACGTATACGTCCACACACATAGCTACTCTTAGGTCTTGCAACACAAAAATCTATACACATGTCTACGCCTGTATCTATGCATATCTACGCGCATGTCCATACACATGTTTGCGCCTATGCCTGCACTCAACAATACCAAGTCTATGCCTACATCTACGCGTCGGCACACAAAGTCTACGTCCATGTCAGCGCCTATGCCAAAATTTATGACACAAGGTCTGCGCTTACGCTTACGCCTACACATCTACGCATAGGCCATCATTTACGTCTATGCCAGCATATATACAAAATCAATGTTCAAATTTTGCTAACACTTAAGTTTAATAATACTATGACGACACAACATACAACACCAAGGAATTGGTAAATTCTAAGCCAGTGGTTTAACGGAGAATGCCAAAAAGAATTTTCATAACGTTCCAAAGAACACACACATCTTACACACATACATATTGCATATCCTGAGCATACATACACTAAGCGCTTTTGTATACAACACGCATATAGTCAGGGTTCCATATCTAGATCAAACATCATACATTTTGCATACCCACAACATTCAGTGCACATGCATACATATATCGTCGAGCAAGCAGACAAATAATTGTACCCTCGATGCAACCATCTAAGGGTCAATCCATGCAATTCTCCTCCTACGGTTCAACCCGTCACCTCAGCCTTCATGTCGTGACACATTCAGCCCACCACCTAAGTCTTCCTGCAGTGATAAGCTCCTTACAAACTCAGTATGTTGCTCCTAAGCCGCAACATATCTTCAAAACCCATTATGTTGCTTCTAAGCCACAAAATATCTTCAAAAACCCATTATGTTGCTTCTAAGCCGCATCATATCTTCAAAACCCATTACCTTGCCTCTAAGACGCAAGTGAATCCTTAACACCCTGCACGTTGCCTCTAAGCCGCGACGCATGCTCAAAAACCCATTGTATTGCCCCTAAACCACAACACATTTTTCAAAACTCGGTATATTACTTCTAAACCATAATATATTCATTCAACCCAAACACATTGCCTCTAAGCCGCAATGTACCTCTCCAGATCAATATATTGCTTCTAAGCCGCAATGTATCCTCCAACTCAACATCTTGCCTCTAAGCTGCAATATATTCTCAAAACCCATTGCATTTCCTCTAAGCTGCAACACATTGTCAAAGCTAAGTATATTGCCTTTAAGCCGCAATACATTTCTTCCAACCCAAACCAATTGACTCTAAGCCGCAATGCGTTTATTCCAACTCAAACTCATTGCCTCTAAGCCGCAATGCATTTCTTCCAACTCAAACACATTGCATCTAAGCCGCAATGCGCTCTTCCAACTCACACACATTGCCTCTAAGCCGCAATGCATTCTCCAAACTCAAACACATTGCCTTTAAGCCGCAATGCATTCTTCAAACTCAAACACATTGCCTCTAAGCCGCAATGCGTTCTTCAGACTCAAATACATAGCCTCTGAGCCGCAATGTATTTGTGCTCAAAACATTGCCTCATACGTCATGCAGCGATTCACAAGCGTAGCCCATGGCCTCAATCTTCAAGCAGCCATGCATCATCAATCATTGCTATACTCATCCTCCAAAGGGGTGAATAAACCAAGACATACAGAATTGCGCTATCAGCCTCGTTATCAAACACCGGGTGAGCGATACGTCATCGGCTTTGCCTACTTCCTTGAGACTCGTAAGGGTATGTTGTATCAGTGTAACCTTATGTTTGTCAGACAAATTTTGGAATACTTCAAGTATTCAATAAACTTCCAATCAGAATGCACGAGACTCAGGTTTTCTCACGCTATTCGATTGAAAGATAATTGAATAGGGGAAGCTATCATACCCCAAATTTGCCCTACCCCGATGATTTTATTCTTTAAGATTAAAATAGAAGAAATATTTAGTTAATGGTGGTACAGCAGTATCTGATGGCCCATCTTTATCCAAGACTAGGGGGTGCATTTTAATAGGGGCTTTTTGAATCATAAAGACCCATTCGCGAAGCATGTTGGCCTATGGCCCATGAGATTCGAAAACGGAAATTCGTTTCAAAATTAATAATTAATTACTAAGTTATTGAGTCCTTAAGTTTAAGTTGTCTGAAGTTAAGTTAATTTAAAGACAACCCCTTCAAAAGTTGTTATTAAGAGAGGTTTAATGTTAGTATAGTTAAGCCCATTTAAACGTATGTGGTGTTAAGCAGAGAATAGGGGGTGTGATCATCAAATTAAAAGCCTATTTAAGAATCAGCCCAATTGTTCTCTTGTTGTTTTAGAGAATTAACAAAAGAAAACATTTGTTGATATTTTAGTAAATTTGCTAAAATAAAAATCTTTAAAAAATAAAAAAAACTTGGTTATTAAATATTTTTTTAAAGAGTTTTTTGTGTTGATTTGTTAAAACACAATTTATAAGGCCCATTATGTTAGATGTTGTGTTGTTGTTTAGAAAAGAAAGTTAATATTATTATAAAAATTGTTATTTTAATAATTATATAATTAAGAGAAAGTATTATTATTATTTAAAAAAAAAAGAGTCCAAAAGATTAGGCCTAAGTTGTGAACCGGTACTGTACCAATCAAAGGGAAAGATACGCAATTTTTAAGGGACAAACAGATACTGTTCAGATTGCAGGAAACAAACAAAATCATTTGTGCTACATTTCAAATCTCAGGAATTTAAAACCAAATCCAATCTAACAGAATCTGAAAACATACAGAGTAATTTACAAACCAAGCAATCAAATCTAACGCTACTAAAGCAAGTATACAAAATCTCTACAAAATAAATCTCAGAAATATACAGAATCAATGATTATTCAATTCAAATCTTAGAATCCCAAATTACGTTCAATCGAGATTACAAATCAACAAGCTTAAATCTAAAATGAATCAAATTTGTATATATCAGAATCAATTACATTAAAGCAAAATCCCTAATTAATCTAATAAATCTTAATTCTAAGCAACCCTAATCTGAATGAACTTATAAATACAGAAGAAGAAGAAGAACAATAGAAGGGGTTGAGGGTTTTACAGAGAAAAAGCGAAGTGAGAAGTTGAGAGACGGAGACAAAAATTAGTACAAACCCTCACACTGAAGATCTAGAAGAGAAAGGTATTAGAGTTTCCAGATCGGAAACCCTAATCACCTCTGAGCGCCGCCGCCGCTGACCATTTCACTGTCCACTGCCATCACCATCTTCAAAGTTCTCACTGTAAGCTTGTGATTCTGGAGTGCATCCATGATGAAGCTTGTAGAACACTGCGAAGAAGGTAACGAGTTATTTTTCCTTTTTTGGACTATTTATGTTCATTGGCTCGAGGGGTTTATAGAAGGGTGGTGATGGAGTTTTTTGCGCCGCCGATAGATTAGAATTGGTTAGGGTTTGGGGTAGCGAAAGAGGAAGAAGATGAGGTGAGAGAGAATGAGAGTTTTACGGCGAGGATTGTGGAAACAAGAACAAAAAATGAAAAATGAAATTAGAACAGGATTGTATGTTCTGTTGATATCCCATACGCACGCACCCATAATAGTTAAGCATGCATCTTCGTTTTCATCCATTAGATAACCATCAGACGGCCATAGGCCAAGTCTCCACCCTAACCCCCATATGCCTTCGCCTCACACAATCAACCGAACCCCTCACTTAACCTGTATTGGGACCAACCCATTATTTTTAACACCCAAATTATGTTGTTTTTACTAAAATCCAAGACAATTGGCACCCCCTCTCCTAGAACTGCATTTGGGCCTAGCCAGTTTAACTTTTAACACCCTCTTATTTTCATCGCTTAACTAGAAATACACCCCCTGATTTTAATTAAATTATTTTTGTTATATTATATATATATATATATATATATATATATATATATATTACTATCATTATAATTATCTGTTCTTATACTAATTATTATTATTATTAATATTATTATATATAAATATTATTTATCATCATAAGTAAATTATTTTTATTCAAAATTCATATATTATTTCTTTATATATTTTGCATTAAAGTATTTTTTTAATCATGCATTAATCAAGATTTTCGCAACTAATACAATTAAAAAAAAAACAAACAAATCTCAAACTATTTTTCACAATAAATTAAGCTAATCAACAGTCTTTTTCACAAATAGGTTTCAAACTACTTTTGGCTTACTGCGTACTCAGTCAAAATTTCCGCAATCACTACTCCCGACCGAGTGCGAAGTGATTCAAAATATGTTTGCAAAACCCTAAAAGACACCAACCCATACGAACTACAAATTGGGACTCTGATCCCTCATAAGAGGATACATAGGCATGCGATCTAAAATCGTGGCGAGTCTTGCTAATTAAAACTTAAAACACTGTTTACCCCAAACCTAAACCTAGGGCTAATATCCTTGTGAACAAGGTAGACAAAAGGTGCCTAAAACCTTCATTTTGTCTATTTGAGTCAGAAACCTAGAATCTCTGTCTGCGAATTAGGGTTTTCTGTTAGGTTCCCTTCCCTAGGATAAGAACAAATAGTGGCGACTCTTGATTTAAAAACCAGTTGCTACACAGCCCAACCTTTCGGAAATCAAAACTATAAAGGGGAAGTCATCTGAGAGAGCTCTCAAGATGTATGCTCGCCGCTATGGGGATACCCTTGACTTTACCAGAGTAGATGTTCAAATAGATGTCGTATCTACCGTCATTCAGTTCTACGACCCTCCGCTGAGATGTTTTACTTTCCAAGACTTCCAGCTAGCATCGGCTCTGGAAGAATTTGACATAATTCTGAACTTTTCCAAATAGAAAGCCTATGTAGGTATTGGACAAACTGTTGAAGTCAAAGTTTTTGCAAAAGGCTTAGGGATCCCCTACCCCGAGTTAGTGTAAAATTACTAACGGGAAGGGCCGATACAAGGAATCAAAAGGGTATACTTGAAAGCTAAGGCACTTGAATTTGCTAACTATAAAGAATGGGAGTCTTGTTTTGATTGTTTGGGGCTACTGGTATTTGGTGTAATTTTATTTCCTCGGACCACAGACTATATTGACCCGGCAGCCATCAGCATATTTTGGGGCGCGAAAGTCTTTAATACTGATCCAACTCCTGCTCTACTTGCTGACGTTTATTACACTTTGCATGTGATGTATGAAAATAGAAAAGGCACTTTGAATTGTTGCATTCCACTCCTATATACTTGGTTCATGACCCATCTTTACAAAGAAGATTATATGATTCTGAAGCTGAACAAATGCGAATGGACCAGAAATTAAAGTCCTTCACTGCAAACACGGTACTATGGTATGCAAGGAAGCTAGATATTGGGGACATCACTATTAGTTGTGGAGAATTTCCTAATGCCCCGTTTATTGGATCACGAGGTTGTATTAACTACAACCTTACTCTGGCCCTGCGACAGCTAGGGTATCCCTTGGAAGACAGACCTACGGATGAACAAATCTGACCATTGATCATCCACGACATGGGCGCAAAGGACCAAGAATTGCTCAACAAGGTTATCCTGGCTTGGAATAAGGTCAATAAGAGAGAGCTGAAAGAAAGAATGTCGTGGCAAGAGAGCCTTACACCAGATGGGTCAGAGATAGGGTACAGACTATCAAGTTTCCCTTTGAGATAGATCCAAGGTACAAGACAGAGGTCCCAGAGGTCACACCTATATCCTTGGAAGAAGTTGACAATTTGAAAAATGCCTTAAAGCAAGCTCAAAGGGAAAAGAAAGAGTTAGAACTCAACATTCGTGATCTAACCAAAGAGAAGAAGCAGATGCAGCTCATACTTGAGTCCAAGGACCTGTAAATGAGAGAGATCAAAAAGCATTAGAGAAGGAGAGTCTCAAGTGAAAGCGCACAACCGAAGGGCTGCTAAGTGCAACCTTCAATCTGGATTCCCACAACCAAAGGTTAGAAGATGTTGCTGTTGAAATTACAAAGTTAACCAGATGCAATGAAAAGGCTACACATGACAAGAAGGTATTAGAGAAGGACCTAAGAGCACTGATCCAAGGTTTAACACAAGTTTCCTTAGACCAAGAAGAGAAAATAAAGCACCTCACCATTGGATTGCAAGACAGCCAAGAAGCAGAGAATAAGGAACGCCTCGAAAGGATGGAGGCACAAGGACTCTTGGGTCAAAAAACCGAAGAATACAAAACAAGTATGCCAAGAATTATAGGATCTCGAAAAATACTTCCTTATTCAACGGAGACTTTATACATAAATGAGGGGTGAAAAGATGTATTGGGAAGAGAAGTATGTCAAGATCGCCCAAGCAGGAAGAGACAACCGTAAGATAATCCCACATCTTTATCAAGAGTATTGGTATTACAAAGAAAGACATGAAAAACTTGTCTTCTTAGCCAACAATCTTATTGAGGATATCCCTAGAAGTCTGAGAGACGCAGAAAGTGTGATGCTTCCTCTTCCAAAGGACATTGAAGACTTTATCCACCTTTGTCGAGCAATGGTTGATGGTTTCAAAGCACACATCCGCCGACGCACCTAGAAGATTTATTTCCCTTCATTTATGTTTATGTAAAGAAGTTTTGATTCAAAGTTGTAATATTTTTCAATATCTGGATTATGTTACTTTCAACAAAGGCATTTTGTTTCCATATCTAGTTTACGTATCCATTTCAAAGACAATCACCAATTAAAATAATAACAAACAACAGATAACTGTGTACCTAAGTGAATAAGACATTTCATGTTCATCCACATTCATCTACATGCATGCATTCATAAAACACCTGCATATCATATCAAAACTCATCTCTCGCGAAATCTCTCCAGTAAATCACTGGTAGAAGAAGATCTCCACCTCCTTGGCATCCGTATCAAACAAAGGCCTACCTACAAAAAGCAATGAAACAAATTGAGGAGACTCAGGTTGCGTTCAAAGAAGATCTCGACCACGTAAAGGGTGATGTGAGTTCAATGAAGGGAGATCTGAGTCAAGTTCTCCTAGCTCTAAATAACATCATTGACAGGCAGGACTAGATTCCCAGGGTAGCTTTCAAAGAAGTAGCCCAAACCATTGGTGCATCAAGTGGTCACCAACCAAGGAAGGAACCAGAGGAAGAACTCCAAAAGTATGTCATGGGCCAACAAGAAGCTGAGACTGAAGGGTTTGTCCCACCACCATCAAAGGCAGGGACCCTATAAATCCCAGTTAAAAACACAGACAACTACTTGGACCTACAATACAGAGACCACGACCCATAGGATGCTAACCAGGCATCCTTAAAGATGATTGGTACTCATGTTGTTGACAATCCACTGGTGGTAGATAAGTACAAAGCTCTGGAGGAAATATTAAAAGCTGTGGAAGGTTTTGATGCTTTCGAGGTAGACCCTCTCGAAATGGGCCTAGTTCCCAATGTGGTAATTCCACCAAAGTTCAAAGTACCCGACTTCGGAAAGTACAAGGGGCTCACCTGTCCAAAAAATCATCTATGCATGTATTATAGGAAGATGCATGCCCACAATCAGAAGTTGATGATTCACTATTTTCAGGATAGCCAAAGTGGGGCATCTTTAGACTGGTATATGCAATTGGAGCAAACACACATTCAAACCTGGGAAGATTTCACTAATGCTTTCTTAAAGTATTACAAATATAACCTGGACATGGCGCCTACCTGCATGCAACTCCAAAATCTGTCCCAGAAGAAAGAAGAGTCCTTCAAGGAATATGCTCAAAGATGGAGGGAGATGGCATCCTGTGTGCAACCACCACTATTAAAAAAGGAATTAGTAGATATGTTCATGGGAACTTTGCAAGGGCTATATTACGAGAAAATGGTTGGGAGTATCTCTTCGGGATTCTTAGATCTAGTGACTATCCGAGAAAGAATCGAGACTGGAGTAAAAAGTGGGAAGATATCAGGAGGATCATCAAATGCTCCCCATAATCCAAAAAGACATGCTTCAAACTACCCGAAAAGAAAAGAGGGAGAAATTAACGTTGTAGCCTCACAACCAAGGGCATCACAACCACTAATGATCCCGCAAGGGCAGCATCAAGATAGATTTAAAAGGCCATAAAGAAACTTTGATCCACTCCCTATGCCACCCAGCCAGTTATTACAACACTTGGTTAAGGCATCATTGGTGGAAATCAAACCTTTAGCTCCTCCAGTCGGGCCACTACCACAAAGGTATAATGTCGATGCCAAATGCGAATACCATGCTAATTCTCCGGGGTACACCATAGAGCAATGTTGGGCATTCAAACACAAAGTGCAGTACTTGTTAGAATCTCAAGACAAATCCCATGCCTCCACATGGTGGGTCGAAAATAAATGCAATTGAAGTAGTCAATGACTTTAGGGCAATTAGACAAGCAAAAACCCCAATCAACTTGTTAAAAGAATATATGTTTGAATGTGGGTTCCTGTTGGAACATAATAAATTCTTTGAAAGAACATTGAAAAAGCTAATGGACCAGGGGATAGTCCAATTCAGACTATACCCTGAAGAAAAATATGTAGCTGCAATTGAAGGAAAGAAGCCATTAGTAATCCCTTGCCAAGGTCCAAATCTTAACAAGAAAACTTTAGTGATCTCGTGGGAAGAATCAACGTAGATCACCAGGATGGCACCCAAGAAGACTCTCATAATACCAACTATTCCAAAGGCCACAATGGGGATTAAGAGACCCTCACCCATCCCTAATGAAAGTAACAAAACAACACCATGGAGTTATGACTCGGCCGTATACCTTAATAGAGTGAAACAAGAAAGTGAGCTCTCACCATGTCAGGGACCTACAATTTCTAATATAGCAGGGACAGGGGGCATGACCCGAAGCGGTCGCATTTTTGGAGCTGAAATATCAAAGAAGAAAGATGAGGCTCCAACAAAGGACAAAGGAAAAGCAGTGGTTGATACAAGTCAAGAGACATAACCTCCAATCAAAAACTTTACTAATCTAGAGGTAGAAGAGTTTCTGAAAATAATCAAAAGAAGTGATTACAGAGTGGTGGATCAGCTTCACCAAACTCCAGCGAAAATATCCATACTCTCACTACTCATCAACTCTGAAGCACATTGAGACTCCTTGATGAAAGTACTAAGTTCAACTCACGTTACGGAAGAAATTTCGGTGAATCAATTTGACAATGTCGTAGTAAACCTAACATCCGAATCATACTTGGGTTTCAGCAACAATGAATTACCGCCACAGGGTCAAGCTCATAATAAGGCACTCCATGTTACTATGAAAATAGGTACTACCCATTTATCCAGGGTTCTCACTGACACCGGTTCTACCCTCAATGTGTTGCCAAAGTCCAATCTGATAAAGTTAGCAATAGATGACGTCGTGATGAGGCCAAGTTCTACAATAGTGAAATAATTTGACGGTTCTCGGAGCTTGGTGTTATGAGAGGTGGATCTTCTAGTTAAAATTGGGCCGCATATATTCAATGTCACTTTCCAGGTCATAGATATAGAACCAGCATACACTTGCTTACTGGGGAGACCTTGGATCCTTGCAGCAGGGGTGATCACCTCGACCCTTGTGATACGGTGGCAGAACCGACTATTTGATATGCTGGTTTGCTTTTTGCGTTTTCTGTTCACAAAATGTCGCAGTAAGCAAGAGTCACCACCGACTTTTATTTCATCCAATCGGAAAGGAAAAAAGTACAGAAAAAAATCCTTTTTTCGAGATGTTTCTGAGTACGGGGGGTAGATTATAGAAAGGGAAGGTGTTAGCACCATTTCCATCCATAGTTTTCCATGGGCTCTTAGGTACTTGCTCATCTTTTAAATTTGCTTGTGTATGTGCTTTGTTTTGAAAAGTTTTGACTTCGTGATAACCCTTGTATCAGTCCTCAAAGGTGTGACGAAGTTTGTTTTGAAAGTTGTTTTGAAAAGTGTAAGTGTGAAAAGTTTGATTTAAGCAAATACCTACTAGCATCTACCTACTCGAAAAAAGATCGTTTCTATTCTTGTTTCCTTTAGACAATGCTATCCTACTATTAAGGAATAGGTAGCACCGTCGTTGGAATTTGTAAGGGTCAATTCAAAAGGGACGTACGATCACTAAAGCAATGTTAGGATATCTTAGTAATAACCCTAGAGTCTTAAGATCATATTCGAGGCAACATTTCCGAGGCAACTTTTGACCTTTTTAGATAGGAGGGCCACCACTAAGACACCCTATACTTAATGACCATTTACCGAAGGCAACCGAAGTGTGAGCATATACTAAGAGTGATATGTGCGAGTGATCTGTTTTCAATTATTTAGTCTTTGCACATTAGGGTTTTCTAACTGGATTAATTTGTCATGCATTCTTGCCATACAATCCTATTAGCATACATCTAAACAGTTAAATATTTGCAGGAATTAAAATGCGAGAAAGTAAGTCTACGCTATTACAAGGCTTCGGGGAGGGGGATTAATTACATAGCCAAAAACCCGGGAAAAAGCGATAAATAAAAAGCCCTAGATTAAACTATTACAAACCGTGAACAATTACAACAATATTGGCAAAAATAAATAACACGCGTGCGATGAATCGAATACGAGACAACTAGGGTTTTGACCCTTGCCTAAACCTAATTGCGATTAACTAAAAATGTTTTTGTTATGTTTTGTTATTTTAAGAAAATAAAGAAATCATTAAATTAAAAGAAAATCCTAGTTCTAGTTGATTTTAAATTTAAAAAATGAATTAATTTATTCTAAAACCTATTTTGGTATTTTTATTCATTTGAAAAAAAGAGCAAAATAAAATTAAATCAAAGGTTTTAACCTAATTTATATTTTGATTTTATTTATGAAAACAAACTACAATTTCCTAAATTAAACTAAACTAAATTAATTTTGATAAATAAAAAAAAACTAATCCTAATTTTGTGAATTATTGATTTTATGTTTTTTTGTGAAAAATAAATAAATTTGTAAATTAAAGTGATTAAAAGAAAAATTAAAAGAAATAAAGAAAAGAAATAAATAAAATAAAAAAGATTAGAGATGGGCCTGATGTTGTTTAGCAATTTGGAGGGTTGGAATATGAATTTTTTGGCCCAAGGTTGGTGGCCCGTTTTGACTTTCCCTGATCCAATGCATACGTTGACCCGGGGGCGTATGGTGGTCCTACAAGGCACCAAAATCCAAACCCAATTTTGCCTATTCTGCAAAGCCCTAAACAAGAATGTAAAACCCTAGTTATGGCAATATCCTGTACAGACGTTAATAATGCAATTAAGTGGTACCAATAGTTTGTAAACTCAATGATGAACACGAATATATAATCAAAACATGCATAGGATGAGAAAATCAACGAAATCGAATTTAAGTTTGGAAGCAAATCATGATACCTGTAACTTACATTTCCAGGCGTGAAAAGGCTTGAAATTGATTGGGATATGTTCCTGGGATGTCCAGCAATCTGTTGGCAATGTGAGAATGGCACGAATTGGCCTCTAGTATGGAAATTGGATCACCACTTTTTCTTGAATTTTTTGAGTTTTTTTCTAGCTCTGTATGACTGCTCCAACCTTCTTCATGCCTTGGATTGCTTCTGTATATGTACTACAACATGTTAGGTCAACAAAAACGAAATCAATCTTGCCCATTATGAAGATTTGATTTGGACTTTCATGGCATATGATATCTTTCCAAATTTGCTCAAATTCAATCTTTTTCCAACCAAATTAGCCTTGCACGAATTGATTCTCAATTGACAACATATAAGATCTTCTTTCAATGCAAAAATCATCCCTAAAACACATTATATGATTTATTTAGATTTCTTTGATTTTATTTGAATTTTAAATGAATAAAAATCAAAATAAATTAAATAAATGAATAAATAAAGCAAAAAGGGTCCCATAGGTCGTGGACTATGTTATCATTGAAGTGCAAGCATAAAAAGTTGGGCCCATTTAGCAAAATAATGCAAATTTGAGCACATTTGATTTTTGGCAATTCTGCAAAAATGGTCAACTTGGCCAATGCATAACTCTCTCAATTTTGACCCTAGGAGGGTGTTCTTGGACTTTTTAGAAATCTTGGGATGTCCTCTAAGCAACCCTTTTGGTCTCATCTCAATTTAGTCTTCCATGTTCATGTATGAAGCTTTGACCCAAAAGGTGTTTTTGTTGACTTTTCAAAATGACCTATCATGTCAAAGTTCATATCTTTTTGTGAGTGCATATTTTGAACTTGGGAGCTGAATATGAATTGTAGGGAATTGAATCCTATTCAAAATTAGTTTTCTATGGGTCATTTCTGATAAAGGATGAGAAAGTTATGCTTGGTCAAAGTTGAGTTGACTTTTCCTACAAAACCCTAATTTAGCAATTTTTGGGTTTTGATGAATTGTGAGCAATCCTTGATGAATCATGATCAAACCTTGATAAAATGATGAATGATACTTCAAAATGAGGATGTTGACCAAAAATCTTGAAGTTTGACTGTATGTGAGCCGCAGTTGACTTTTGACCTAGCACAGTTGATTTTCAGGCTTTTGAGCAGTTGACTGAGCAAAATTCTTCTGCAAGGCTTGAAACTTGACATGGATGATCTTGAGAACATATTAGGACAATGGTGAGCATTTGGGATCCTTTAGAATCAAAGATCTTGATGCAAAATGAAACCCTAATTTGAGGTAGACTACCTTAGGAGAGAATTTGTCTGGTCAACCCTTGGACTTCCTTGAGCAATTTGAGGACCTCACTTGACATGTATTGAGAAATATGGGAGGGAAAATTTTGGGGTACAACATCTTCCCATGTTTAATCTTCTTAAACTTGAGGATTTAGATTGGCTTGTCTGTCTTTCGTGATCTAAAGGTGGAAGATGATTGAACACTAGAGTGCCCAGAAATTTGCACTCGCATGAAATGATACTTGATTTGTGGTATCGAGAATGGGCTTATAGATGCCATTTGGTAGTTTCTAGAGAATTGTCGGAGATGGGCTTAAAGATGCCATCCAAATAAGTGACGATCGCATAAGAGATTCCTTTGCGAGAACCCGTATACCTGTTGTTGAGGAGGACTTCGCTGGGGAATGCTAGTCTCTGTCTTGAGAGAAATAGAGTTTTAGGAGCTTCAGTTATCCGTTACTCTACTGGGAAATAATTTCGGTTTGGGAAGCGGAAGTGAACTGCGTATCTAGTCGGGGTATATGCTGCACCGCGACTTTCTGGGGAAATGTGAAATCAATTGTGTTTGATTGGGTCCCGGTCTTACAGTGTTGTAGACTGTTTTCTGGGGATAAGAGAAGCAGAACCCGGATAGTAAGGTTATGAGAAGGAACTTGGATAGTAGGGTTACTTCGAGGTGAAAGCCTGGTTATTAGGGCTGTGAGAAGGAAACTGGATAATAGGGTTACTTCGATATGAAATCCTGGATAGTAGGGCTGTGAGAAGGAACCTGGATAGTAGGGTTACTTCGATATGAAAGCCTGGATAGTAGGGCTGTGAGAAGGAACCTGGATAGTAGGGTTACTTCGATATGAAAGCCTGGATAGTAGGGCTGTGAGAAGGGACCTGGATAGTAGGGTTACTTCGATATGAAAGCCGGGATAGTAGGGCTGTGAGAAGGAACCTGGATAGTAGGGTTGCTTCGATATGAAAGCCTGGATAGTAGGGTTGTGTGAAGGAACCTGGATAGTAGGGTTACTTAGATATGAAAGCCCGGATAGCAGGGCTGCTTCGAAATGAGTTTGGGTAAAACTGCAGAGGGAATCTGGGTAAGGTTGATTTTGTCGCATGATAATTACTCTATTTAACTTCGAGTGTTGATTATGGACATGCTGGAAATTGTTGATAATAAACTGTCTTTCCTAAAAGAAATACAGGGTTAGTTATATGCGATGCATGAGATGCATTGTGTAATTGCGTTCTTAAAATAAATGATACTATGTTATACGTGATGTATGCACATGTCATGATGTATGAACATGAAATGCTGACATAATAATCTGAATCCGGGAAAATAAATCCCTGATTGATATAAAAGCCATAGCTCCTCTACTTCTGTTGGGGATGGTAAACAAAGATGACTGTGTTGGGGATTTTACCCTTGGCTGGTAAATATTCTGCCAGAAGAGACCCTGTCTGAGGATAACTCTGTGGGGGAATAACTCTGTTGGAGAGGAGATACTCTGTTGATAGATCTGCTGACTTGGAGAGATAACTCAGCTGGGGATGAATTTCTATTGCCGGTGAATTCTGTTGGAGATTGAATTTCTGCTCGTGAGAGAAATAAACTCTGCTTGGGGAATAATTTATTGACTCACCCGCGATTGTGAACTTCAGTAGGGGAGAGTTATGTCCTGTTCGAGAAAGCTAACATCATTGTCTTTGGATATTTCTTACTCTATGGGGAGTGTATGTACCACTACTCATGTTCTTAAGATGATTCTACCTTGGTACCCAATGGTCAAACTAACTGTAAGGTTTGGGCACTTCTTGTTTTCCCTGCTCCTGGAATTATGAGTAATTGTCTTCTGTTCTTTTTTTGTAAATATTTATGAGCAGCAATCATTTTCAAATGCATATATCAAAAATGAACCATTGGACGTTCTTGCAAAACAAAACAAAAAAGAAAAAACAAATTGAAATTTCTTGTAAAAATGAATTGTATTGTTTTTTTGAAGTCGGCCTGTAATAGGCGTTTTGTACAAAGAGGCTGACGTCCTAGTAAGAGAACGCCACCGAAAGATAAAAATTACAATTTGTGTAATAGAAAGAAAAACAACTATGTGAAATGACCCCATTGGGTTCCAACTCTGCTATTGTCTTTATATCTTCAAGCGTCTCATCACTTTTCTACTTGGCTGAAGGTTGATTAGATTGATTGGCGCCATTTGAGTTTGACAGTTGATACCGAAGTCTGGTTGCAAGATGGCCCAATGAGATATAGTGTTACGCTTTAATCCCTAATTTTTTCCTGGACCGCCCTTTCGGGTTTTTAGTCCACCGGGATACCTTTTTTTTGCCTAAGCCGCCTTTTCAGGTTTTCGACTTGCCGAGTGTACAGTTTTTTTTTTCATTTTCATCCCTTACTTTTTTCCGAACCCTTTTGGTTCGTCGGGAAGCCCTTATTTTTGCCTAGGCCAGTCAACCTAGCGGGTCTTTGATTATGCGTAGTATCTTTTCACCATGTCTGCATTGACGGGGTGAGGAAGGTCGTCACCATCCATGGTGGTTAGAATCATAGCTCCTCCCGAGAAAATGTTCTTAACCACAAATGGCCCTTCGTATGTGGGGGTCCATTTGCCCCTGGGATCAACTTGCGGTAGTATGATGCGTTTAATCACTAGATCCCCGACCTGATATTCTTGACGTCTGACTTTCTTGTTAAAAGCCTTGATCATTCGCTTTTGATACGTCTGACCATGACAGATATCAGTAAGTCTCTTCTTGTCGATTAGGTTCAGTTGATCTAGTCGGGTTTAGATCCAGTCATCTTCTTTCAAACCCGCATCCTTTATAATCCTGAGAGAGGGTATCTGGACTTCGATGGGTAAGACTGCTTCCATGCCATACACCACCGAGTAAGGTGTTTCCCCTGTCGATGTCCGTGCTAAGGTACGGTACCCATGAAGAGCGAATGGTAGCATCTCGTGCCAGTCTTTGTACGTCACTGTCATCTTCTGCACAATCTTTTTGATGTTCTTGTTATCCGCTGCTGTAACCTAAAATTTTCCCTTCCATATTTCTCAATACATGTCAAGTGAGGTCTTCAAATTACTCAAGGAAGTCTAAGAGTGGACCAGACAAACCCTCTCCTAAGACAGTCTACCCCAAATTAGGGTTTCATTTTACATCAAGATGCTTGAGTCCAAAGGATCCCAAATTCTCACCTTTGTTCTAATATGTTCTCAAGATCATCCATGTCAAGTTTCAAGCCTTGTAGAGAAGATTTGCTCAGTCAATTGCTCAAAGGCCTGAAAATCGACTATGCTAGGGCAAAAGTCAACTGTGGCCCACATACAGTCAAAATTCAAGATTTTTGGTCAACATTCTCATTTTGAAGTTTTATTCATCATTTGATCAATGGTTGATCATTATTCCTCAAGGATTGCTCACAATTCATCAAAACCCAAAAGTTGCTAAATTAGGGTTTTGTAGGAAAAGTCAACTCAACTTTGACCAAGCATAACTTTCTCATACTTTATAAAAAATGACCCATCCAAATCTCATTTTTAATAGGATTTAATTCCCTACAATCCATGTTCATCTCCTAAGTTCAATATATGCACTCACAAGAAGATATGAATTTGGACATTATAGGTCATTTTGAAAAGTCAACAAAAACACCTTTTGGGTCAAAGCTTCATACATGAACATGGAAGACTCAATTGAGATGAGACCAAAAGTATTGATTAGAGGACATCCTAAGCTTTCTAAAAAGTCCAAGAACACATCTCTAGGATCAAAATTGAGAGAGTTATGCATTGGACAAGTTGACCTTTTTTGCAAAATTGCCAAAAGTCAAATGTGTCCAAAATGACATTTTTTGCTAAATGGGCCCAACTTTTTATGCTTGAACTGAGTTTGTAATGTGATCCACGACCCATGAGCCTTTCCACTTGTCATTATTTTATTTTTGTCATTTATTTTGATTTTATTTCATTTAAATCAAATAAAATCAATATAAAATAATAAAAATATCAAAAATCAATAAAACCTTGAGATTTTGTGCATGATTAGATTCATTATATAGCTGGAGACAAAATCAAATCGTGCAAAGCTTCATATGGACATAAAAAGTATGAAAATGCTTGTTTTGGAAAGATTTGGTGCAAGGATTAAATCATGGATCAATCTTCATAAATGGCAAAGATTGGATGCAAATATGAACCCTAATGCACTCTATTATACATAAGGAACAAAGGCAGACCAAAAGAAGGAGGCTAGAGGCGTGCAAAGGGAGAGAAAGAATTGCAAAATTTCAAAGAAAAAGTGCAGACCAAATTCCAAGTTGCAGACCATCTCAAGCCATTCTAACCACACCAATCAATTGCTGGACGCCCCAGGATCGTATTTAAATCATTAGCAAGCCTCCCCACACCCTGAAACGCATCGTAGCAGTCACATGGTTTGCCTATTTTCTTGAATTCGAATATCTCGATTCTGGCATATTTAGCATGATTGATTGGCATATTTATGATCCTTGAGATATTTGTAAGCTAATGACTATATTCAATTGCATTTTTATTGACTGAACATGAAACTGCCATGGCTAGGGTTTGTTCTTTGTTTTTAGGGGTTTCTCATACAGGAAAAATTGGGCATGGATAATGGTACCATGATGCTCGTGAGGTTGAAACAAGTTGATTGGTACCATTGGTTTTCATTTATCATGCACGTACAGGATTTTGGAATGAACAGGGGCTATACCTATGCTTGATGTCCGTAGGGAAAAGTCCTCTTACCTAAAACGACAGAATCAGTGGAGAAGATGATGGCGTGGAAGTGTGGGAATGGTTCGTTTGAATTTCCGTGTGTTTTGGGAGGCGTGGCACGTTGTTTGCATTATATTTTATTTGTTTCATTATTATCACAACTAACATATTAGCGCAAATGGTGAGGAGGCTGGTATTTGATGCACACGTACTGGGTTCGATCCCAGAATTTTTTTTATTAATAACCAAGTATTAAAAAAATATTTCGCAAATAACCGGGTTTCGGAAAAAATTACGCAAATAACCATGTTTGAGATGGCTCCATAAAGGAGGAGCCATCTCATTTGGCGCATCCTCCTAATTTTATAAGCCAATGGAGGCGCCTAGGGCAAAACCCTAGGTGCATGCGCCAAATGACTTGGCTCCTCCTTTATGGAGCCATCTCAAACATGGTTATTTGCGTAATTTTTTCCGAAACCCGGTTATTTGCGAAATATTTTTTTAATACTTGGTTATTAATAAAAAAAATTCTCGATCCCAGGCGTGTGCATTTTATTATTTTCTCAACAAATGCAGGTCAATCCAGTGCTTCATACTCTCAAGCGTATTCCATACTGTTGTACCCCAAAATTTGCCCTCTCATTTCTCAGGAAAACACCATGGATTTTCAAAGTTTTATCTTAAATGAATCCAAGCCTTGAATTATCATTTATTTCCAAGCAAGCCATTTACAAGGGAAAAATGGTCATTTACACGCTGAAAAGCCAAACTTTGGTTTTTGGAGCAAAATCAAAACACAAAAATCATATTTCATCGAGACATGTTGGAATATGAAGTTTGTTTCATCAAGAAACTCAAAAGTCAAATTTTACCTTGGAAAAGTTATTTTCTATATACTTGGAATTTTTCTAAAGTATTTAAGAAAAATGACATTTCAGAACTTCTGAGCCAACCTCCAGGTAGGAGCAATCAGAAGATGCAAACTTAGCTCAGAACATAACACTCAGTCAAAATGTATCTCTTCAGCATCTACGCCAGCTCAGTCAGAAGTTTCCAAAAGATTATAAAACATGATGAAAATCTGGAATTTGATGCACACGTACTGGATCCCTTGGGTTCAAACTCCATTTGTTCTCAAAATATTTCTTAACCAAAAAACACCCATACAGTTTTTGACCCACACGTTAGAAACTGCCATAACTTCTGTATCCATACTACTACATACCCTCCATCCATTCAAAGAAGTTGTTCAGAACATCATCAGAGTTGAGACTAACTCCAGTTTACAGAACTTTTTCTAGCTGCAAGGTAAGCACTTACTGACCCTCACCACATTGCTTAAGCATCACCAAATTTGCATGCTTAAAAACACAATGTAGATATCAAGCTTCTGATGTTGTGCATGTTATGAGGTTTTCACGCATCTGTACGCTTAAGTAGAGAACGAATCAGTTCAGAACTTGCCTCTGATTTTTTGGTTTTGACTTCTGAAATGCTATGACACCTGCTGAAACTGTCCTAGGCATGTCTTCTGTTTTGTGGAAAACTACCCAAATTGCAGATGTTTTGACTAGCATAGAGGGAAACCAAGTTCTGACATTGGCACCAGTGCTTCTGGAACTTGTTTTACTATCAGTAATATCATAACTTCTGAAAATTACTGTGTTCCCAGCAGGGTCAGAACCTCTGACCCCATACATTTTCACTAACAGGTTTCTGTTTTGTAGCGTACCAGGGTAAGAACCTCTGACCTATACATTTTCACTAACAGGTTGCTGTTCAGCAGCAGGCCAGGGTCAGAACTTCTGACTTCCTCTCAGCAGCACGCCGATCCTTTTCTTTTTTCTTTCTTTCTTCCCCTTGTTATTTTCTTTATTTTTCTCGTTGGTACTCCCCATTCATAAATTTGTACCCCCGCTTCCTAAATATTGTAATAGCGTAGGACTTTACATTTATGTAATTTATCGCTTTCAAATGTAAATGCAAGATAAAATCAATAAATAGACCACCAAAAAAATCAAAGACAAAAGCATGCAATCAAACACACTTGCACACAAACACCCTTAGGGTTTCTCTACTTGGTTGCCTTATACAAAATAGCCATATTACGCATGCAAAGTATCTTGGTAAAACAAACAAAATCAAAAGATCATAGTCCCTCTATTACGCTATTCAAACTTGCCTTATAAAGTGATCTTAGTCCCTCTAAAATGCTAAGATACTTTGCAACATTGCTAGTCATGGTTATACGATGACCCGCGCCCGTCCCGTTTACATCCAAATATATGGTTGCTTACTGTGATACGGTGGGAGAACTGACTTGAGGTTTTGCGTTTGTGTTCACAAATGTTTCAGTTTAGCAAGAGTCGCCACTGACTTTTTATTTTATCCAAAGGAAAGGTCAAAAAGCACAGGAAAGACCTTTGAGATGTTTTCTTGGGTTCGGGGGGTAGATTATGAAAAGGGAAGGTGTAAGCACCATTTTCATCCATGGTTATCCATGGGCTCTTAGTTACTTGTTTAGATCACTTGCTTTTGCTTTTCAATTGTTTGAAATGGTGCTTTGTATGTGGTTTTGAAAAATGTTTTGAAAAGAGGCCATCGTTGTGGCAACCTTTGTAATGATTCTTGTTTGAATATATACAAAGGTGTTTGTCTTTTGAAAAGATGTTTCAATGTTTGAAAGTTTGTTTTGAGAAATGTTTTGAAATTGTGTTGTGAGGTGTATTTGAAAATAGAAAGGATGTTTTTTTGCAAGTTTTGATCAAGTAACTAAGAGTTTTCTACCCCATCTACTCAAAGATCTTTCCTACACATTTTAACCCTTTTGATAGTGTTGTTTTACCATTGCATTTGGTAAACAACCTTGTGTTTGGATGTTAAACGGGACACACGCGGGTCATCGTATTGACCATCATAGCAATTGTGCCAAGTATCTTAGCAAATTTTTGGAGGGACTAGATCATTCTGTATAGGCAACCAAGATAGCGTCATCGAGGGACTATGATCTTTTGTTTGTTTTTGCATTGCCAAGATACTCAACATGCATACCATGGCCATTTTTAAGGCAACAAGTGGATGAAACCCTAGGGGTGCATGTGTGTATTGTGTTGTCAATTTCATGCATTTTTTGTCTTGTTTTAGGTCTAGCTATTTGTTTTGATTTTGGATATTGCATACAAACCCTAATCTCTATCATGGCATATTTGAAAGCTATAAAATGCATAAAATAAACCTAAGCTATTACAACATTGATATAGGGAGGAGGATACAATTTTGAATGGGGAATATTTGCAAGAAAATAAAACCCTAAAATTAACTATTACATCCAAATTGAATTAATTGTGCAAATAAATAAATAGACAAATATTTAAATAAGTAAATAAATATAAGTATGCAAAATATTATAAATATGCAAAAAAATGTTTTTTTTGTATTATTTTTATGTATGTAAAAATATAATATTTAATGTATTAAAAAAAGAAAATAAAAAGTTATTTTTGTTAAGGGTAAAACCCTAATTTATTTTAAGAAAGTATATATGTATTAATTATATTATCTATGTACAATAAAATAAAATATATACAAATGTCAAAAAATAAAAATATATTAGAAAAAATATTATTTAAGTATGTAAATAATAAAAATAAAAGTATAATATTCTTATGTATTATTTTCAAGTTTTTATTAAAGAAAATAAAAGTATGTTATTTAATAATTATTTTTATGTTAGAAAAATAAATAAAAAAAATACAAAATAAAATGTAAAATTTATGAAAATATTTTTTTGGTAATTTTTAAGTTAGAAAAATAAAAATAAAGTCAGAAATGAAAATGAAAATAGAAAAATATAAAAAATATAATGAAATGGGCCAAGGGGTGCAATCAGCAAGCTGGGGGGTGCCAAAAGTGACAAACAAAGGCCCAACCCAGCTCCAACTTCATCTTCAACCTTTGAATCAGAAAAAAACGCGTGCCCTGTACAAATGTCCAACTCCCGCATACGTGCTCTAAAGCAAAAACTTAAAACATGAAAGTTATAACATTTTTCAACACGATTTCAACCATATAAAGAACTTAATCTAACTCTCAAAGACCAGAGAGAATTTCTCTGGCCCTAATTTCTAACCTAACTTTTTCAGAATGTTAATCAATCAAATTCTCTTAACACACTTAACTTAAATGAAATCTATACATATGTACAACTTGAGGGCAATGAGTACTACATTTTTTATTCACAAACCTAAGCCTAATGATTCCTAAATAGAGAGATAGAAAGTTGGAAAATACCTGTTTCAGTTGAACACGAGTATGGTAATGTAGCAACTTTCAGTGAGGCTTGAGGTTCTTTTGAGCTTGCCTGAACTTTCTCAGACCTTCCCCAATGCTTTGTTTGCTTTGAGCTTGCTTGAATAATCCTGTAGAAGTCAACCTACACAAGCTGAAATCAGAAATGGTGAAGCTTGCAAATGGAGTTACAGTCAATGGCCAATGGTTGGGATAGTTCAGATAGGTTGTATGGAGTGTGTTGGAAGTGGTTTGGGGCAAAACGCACGAGTGGTTTTTGTTTTGGAACTCAACATGCAGAAGCTGTCCTGTTTTGCAAGAGGAAGGTGTTTTGGTGTTTTAGGAGGCTTGAGGAATGGATAGCTCGTGTTTTTTGCCTAAGGAAATGTGCAAAACTTGTTTCAAATGCTTACAAACTTTGTTCTTATCAGATTTCCAAGATCTCTCACTTTTGCAAGCTTTCTTGTTTTTGAAGCAAAAGGTGAGAAGTGACAAAGGGCAGGCCTGTACAGGCTAGCTCTAATCCTGCATACATTTTGTGAGCTTGGCCCCAAGTTTATGGATTTTGTTTGCTGTCCAAGATTTGGTTCAAGGCTCAAGGGATGCAATTTGACATAAAGCAAGTTTTGACAAAAATGGCAATGTTGCCTTTTTGCTATTTTTGGATTAATCCCTTGTGTAAACCTCTAATGATCAGAACAAAGCTTCAATACATTGAGTTTGCATTTAATTCTTGAGTGTGGAAGGGTTTAGATACTTGTAAGTAAGTATAAATAATGCTGGATGGAAATTGCAACTTGTAGCAACATGAAGAATGCCATGGATCAAAGTGACTTTTTACCAAATTCAAACCTTCGATTCTCCCTAACCACAAATGATTTTGGAGAGTTATTGGACATTTTGGAAAGCTCGTTACATGCTATACAATCCATATTTGAAATGAATTTTGAGATTTCAAGTGGAACTAGGTGAAACATTTCCATGAAGATAGGTCAAAGTCCTGCCTAAATTAGGGCAAAATTTCACTAAGTTAAAAGTTTCATGAACCCTTGTTCCAAATATCATAACTTAAGATCCAAGCTTATTTTTGGAAAAATTTATGAATCAAAGTTGTAGATTTTGTGGAGGACTACAACTTTCATATTAGAAGTTTTGTTTGAATCCAAATTCATCATGGTGAAAAAGTTGGGCAAAGTTGGGGAAAAATAAGAAAATTTCACAACTTAGAAAAATTCTAAGTTATGAAATTTTTCAAACTTAAACCCTAATTTGCAAAATTAAATTTCTTGATGAACAAGTTTCAATTTTTGACACATCTTGATGAAAAATGACCTTTGGCACCTGATTTTGACCAAAAAGTCAAAGTTTGACTTTTCACTATACAATTGATTTTTGATCAGTTGATTGGAAAATTCATCTGTCAGTCGAATGCAATTGAGATCTTTTGAACCTTGTGAATATGTCAAGATGATGCCATTGAGTCCTTGAATCCATGCTTGAACCCAATTTGCCATTGGCTAGGTTAAAAGTTAGAAATTGCCCTTCTGCAGTCAAAACCCTAAAATGACCATTTTGCCCTTTTGATGATCTGATCAAATTTCTTGAGGAATTGTGGTTCAAACTTGATCAAATGGTTCATATGAGCCTATAATATTGATGTGGATAAAAAATTATGAAGTTTGACTGTAAATTGGCCACAGTTGACTTTTTCCCCAATACAGATGATTTCTAGGTCAACTGTCCAATTGACTGGGCAAAAATTTGATTCAAAGCTTGAAACTTGGCATGAGCAATCTTATAAGTCCAACATGAAGTATGAAAGTCACTTTGAGAATTGAAAGTCCAAAAATCCATGTGCAAACTCAAACCCTAATTTCAGGTCATCAGTGCAAGGAGATGTCTTGAGCAGAGCAAACCCTAGCTTGGTCTTGAGTTCAAAGAGTCTTGTGAGGAGAAATCTTGATAAAATGAGAGGGTAAATTTTGGGGTACAACACTTACCAAATCAATGGTAAGACAACAATGTCAAAGGAATAGAAAATGAATAAGAAAGCATTTAGGTAGGAAAATTGCTCCTAGTTACTTGCTCTATTTTCAAGCAAACATCCTTGCTATTTTCAAAACAAACACACTTTACAAAACATTGAAAACATTTTCAAAAAAGACAAACATCTTTGTATACATTCTTACGAGCGAGAATCATTACAAATATTTCCTAAACAAAGGCCTCTTTTATAAAATACTTTCAAAACCTCACCAAACACATTTTCAAACAACAAAACCAAGTGATCTAGAAAAGTAACTAAGAGCCCATGGAAAACCATGGATGAAAATGGTGCTAATACCTTCCCTTTTCATAATCTACCCCCCAAACTCAAGAAACAATCTCAAAGGTCTTTCCTGTGCTTTTTCACCTTTCCTTTTTGGATAAAAGAAAAGTCGGTGGCGACTCTTGCTATCCGCAACATTTGCAAACACAAACGCAAAACCCTCAAGTCAATTCTCCCACCGTATCACAGAATTGGCGAATCTGCTGGGGACATGTTTAAAAGTGGGGTTACCTTAGGGTTAGATCACATTTACTTGATTTTTTTGATTTGTTTGCTTTACATTACGGTTCTTTGTTTGGGTTTGAATCCTCTACCTGGATTTGGGGATACATTCTAGGTAAATAGCAATACATTATGAAAACTGTACGGGGTATACCGACATGGTCTAAGCAATAGCTATGTTAGTGTGACATATTTGTGGGTACCGGTAGCCTTTGAGTTAATCAAAGAGAATACGGGGCCGCTGAGTGATGTCATGAAGCACTAATGAACTTTTAGAACCTTTACTTGACCAACTTGGCCTTTAGGGCGTAGTGAGATGACCGACTTTGGTGCAGTCCGAAGTTGGTAGATACTCGATACTACACTCATTGAGGGTTGGTTTCCTGGAATATTTCGGTCGCCATTAAAGAGGCTTGAGCTGAAACAATGAACAAGGAAACAATCCGGTGATATTGAATTCCTTAGAACACGATTACTATTATTAGGACAAGTTAATCCAACTAAACTTCAAGAGGGTACTTACCTATAAAACCCCATGCAAGCCTAAACTAAGTATTTGTTTGTTTTTCTTGTATATACATACTTGTACATAACATCATAGACATCATGAGCATCATATGGATCCACTAACCATTTCAAGGATTTTTGGAGATTCATCTTTGTTCATGTTTTGTAGGATATGGATTCACTTCGCAGGAAAACTATCCAAGTCAACCTTGTAAGATGATTGGACCTGTTCAATCTTCTTGAACCTGAAGAGTTAGATTGGCGAGTTTTCCTTTCGTGACTCGAAGGTAAAAGAGGATTGGACACTAAAGTGCCCGTAAATTTGCACTCGTCACACTATGGTTGAGGAAATGGGCTTAAAGATGCCATTTGGAGATGATTGAATCTTGTTGGAGATGGGCTTAAAAGATTCCATCCAAGGATGTTGATTGCATAAGAGATTCCTTTGCGAGAGCCCGTATACCTGTTGTTGAGGAGGATTGCGCTGGGGAATGCTGGTTTCTGTCGTGGTAGAAACAGAACTTTAGTCGTTCGTTATTTTACTGGGGAGTCATCTCTTGGTTGAAAAGGTGAAAATGAACTGCTATCTGGTCGTGCTCCAGGCTTCAGAAGGAATTAAATTGTTATTCGGTCACGTCCGGGCATCAAAGTAATTGGCCGAGTAAACTGTTATTTGGTCAAAATCCAAGCTTCACAGTGTACCTCACTGTTATCTGGTCAACATCCAGGCTTCATAGTCTTGTATTGCTATCTGGTCAACATCCAGGCTTAACGATACTTTACTTCCTATCTGGTCAACATCCAATCTTCAGAAGGAAATCAAATGGTTATCCGATCGCCTCCGGTTTTTCCTTTGATTTTGGAGGCTACTAATATCCGGTTGGATCCGGGCTTCGAAGTAATTAGCCGAGTAAACTGTTATTTGGTCAACATCCAAGTTTCACAGTATACCATATTGTTATCTGGTCAACGTCCAGGCTTCACAGTCTTGTATTGCTATCTGGTCAACGTCCAGGCTTCACGATACCTTACTTCCTATCTGGTCAACATCCAGTCTTCAGAAGGAAATCAAATGGTTATCCGGTCGCCTCTGGTTTTCCCTTTGATTTTGGGGCCTACTAATATCCGATTGGATCCGGGCTTCGAAGTAATTGGCCGAGTAAACTGTTATTTGGTCAACATCAAAGTTTCACAGTATACCTTACTGTTATCTGGTCAACATCCAGGCTTCACAGTTTTGTATTGCTATCTGGTCAACATCCAGGCTTCACAAGAACTTGCAGGGGATTCAACTATTTTCTGGTCGCTCTCCGGACTTCAGTATAATCAAGATATTATCTGGTCGAATCCAGGCTTTATAACTGGAACAGGAATCTGCACATTGATTTAAATAAGCAAATAGGAAAGCATCCGCGTCTGGAGCACCTCTAAACCGTTTTCTGAGCTTTGAATATTTGCTTTAGGTAGCTATTAATTTCATCCTGAAAAGGGTAGAATGTTAGCTGAAACACAAAGTTATGTTGCATGAAATGTATGATGCAATATATGTGTTTTATCAATGTTCATGATTTATGAATGTAATGTATCCTGATTCACTATCTTGCTGAGGAAAACAGTTCCTGGATAGCTGGAGATAATAAAACCTTTAACTGCTGTCGGGGGAAATAAATCCATGACCGCTGTTGGAGACTCAAGATCTTTGACAACCTCTGTGGGGAGAAGCTATACTGCTGGGGGGATCAGGAGTTTGGGTTGTATGCCATTCTACTAGGGATTTCAAAAAATGAGAATCTCCGTTCTGTTGGGGATATCAGGGGAAAACTGAATGGTTTCCGCTGGGGATTGGTAGCACAAAGTTTCCTCTCCGTTGGGGATCTTAATGACGTGCTGATTTGATTGTGTATGGAAACTTGACTCTTGTTGAGGAAGAAGGTTTTAAAATAACTCTCTGGGGAATTATCTGGTTTTAAAGCGAATCTCTGGGGAAATTGGAGGAAACTGGATGGTCTCCAATGATGTTCAAAGGTTGAAGGTTCGACTCCATTTGGGGAAGAAAGTTTCATCTTCACTAAGGGTTTATAGTTCAAAGTTTTGCTCCGCTTGGGATCGGGAGTTTGAAAACTTAACTCTGATGGGGATTTTTGAAACTTAACCCTGCTGGGGATATGTATTTCAAGGCTTTAGTTCCGCCAAGGATCTGGATGATGTACTGCATGGGATTTCTCCTGGAATAGCCTAAAGATGTTTTCCTATACTTTAAACCTATCCGTAATTATTCTTTCTTATTTCGTTTTATTTGAAAGCAGTGATTATATTCAAATGCATATGCTCATTTAATAAATCATTGGACGTTTTCAAATAAAACATAAGTGTAAAAAACAAAGAAAAGGCAAACAATTTTATGCACTTTGAAGTATCTTTCTATTAACTTTGTGTAAGTATTTTGTACAAAGGAGACAGACATCCTAGTAAGAGAATGTTTTCATAAAATTGAGAAAAATTTATACAAAGAAAGATGGCTATGTGTAAAAATTCCATGGGATTCCCATTCTGCTATAGCCTTTGTAATTCTGAGTATCTTGTCCATTCATTGCTTCATCCGTAGATGATTGGATTGATCGGAAGCTTGGAGCTTGTCTGTGAAGAGATTGTCCTTAAAGTGATCCGACGAGACATAGTCATACGCTTTAATTCCCTAACTTTTGCCTGGATCGCCCTTTCGAGTTTTCGATCCACCGGGAAACCCCTTTTTGCCCAAGTCGCCCTTTCGGGTTTTCAACTTGCCGGGTGTACAAATTTTTTTTTTATCCCTAATTTTTTCCTGAATCGCCCTTTCGGGTTTTCGATTCACCGGGATGCCCATTTTTTCCCAAGTCGCCCTTTCGGGTTTTCAACTTGTCGAGTTATTTATGCGTAGTATCTTTTGACTATGTCTGCATTTGCAGGGTGCGGCAGGTCGTTGCCGTCCATGGTGGTTAGAATCATAGCCCCACTAGAAAAGATGTTTTTGATCACAAATGGTCCTTCATAGGTAGGAGTCCACTTGCCCCTGGGATCACTTTGTAGCAAGATGATCCGCTTGATTACGAGATCTCCGACTTGATATACCTGGCGCCTGACTTTCTTCTTGAAAGCCTTGATCATCTGTTTTTGATATGTTTGACCATGACAAACAGCAATAAGTCGCTTTTCGTTAATCAAGTTAAGTTGATCAAGTCGGGTCTGAATCCAATCGTCTTCACTCAAACCAGCATCCTTCATAATTCTCAAGGAAGGAATCTGAACCTCCATAGGTAAAACAGCTTCCATGCCGTATACCAAAGAAAATGGCATTGCCCTAGTTGATGTACGCGCCGTGGTACAATATCTGTGTAGAGCAAATGGTAACATCTCATGCCAATCCTTATAGGTTACTGTCATCTTTTGAATGATCTTCTTGATATTTTTGTTCGCAGCTTCGACAACACCGTTCATCTTTGGCCGATAGGGAGATGAATTGTGATGTTGAATCTTGAACTGTTCTCATAGAGAGGTGATCATAGTGTTGTTCAGGTTTGTACCGTTGTCCGTGATGATCCGGTCGGGGATACCATACCGGCATATGAGGTTCTGCTTGATGAAGCGGGCAACCACATTCTTTATAACGGAGGCGAAGGAAGCTGCTTCGACCCACTTGGTAAAGTAATCAATGGCCACCAGGATGAAACAGTGTCCATTGGATGTTGTAGGCTTGATCTCTCCAATCATGTCGATCTCCCACATAGAGAATGGCCAAGGAGCTGTTAAGACGTTGAGAGGAACTGGAGGTATATGTACCTTGTCAGCATAGATTTGGCATTTGTGACAAGTACGGGAATGTTGATGACAGTCAGCTTCCATGATAGACCAGTAGTAGCCTTCCCTTAGAATCTTCTTAGCCATCGTATGTCCGCTCGAGTGGGTGCCAAAGGTACCATTGTGCAGTTCAGCCATGATCTGCTCAGCTTCAACCTTGTCCACACAACGAAGTAGAACGCAATCATGGTTGCGCTTGTATAGGATACCATTGCTCAGGAAGAACTTGGCAAAAAATCTCCTTAAGAACTTTTTGTCATTGACTGAAGCTCCTTCAGGGCATTCTCGAGTCTTGAGATACCTTTTGACTTCGTGAAACCAGGGTCGGTCCACTACTTCTTCGGTATTGATCTCGTGACAATGTGCAGGTTCGTCCATTCATTCAATGGTGATTTGAGGAGCCTCATTATCCCAGTTAAGTTTAAACATGGATGACATTGTAGCTAGCGCATCTGCTAGCTGATTCTCTTCTCGCGGGAAGTGCTCAAAGGTGATCTGCTCGAAGTGTGGTAACAATGTCAGGACATGTTCTATATAAGGGATGAGGTTAGGGTGTTTAGTATCCCACTCTCCTTTGATTTGACTGATAACCAAAGCTGAGTCCCCAAATACAACCAAATATTTGATTCCCAAGTCAATAGCAGCCTTGAGACCAAAGATATAAGCTTCATACTCGGCCATGTTGTTGGTACAGCTGAAGCAGAGTCTAGCGGTGAAAGGTGTATGGCAACCTTCTGGAGAGATAAGTACCACGCCGATACGGTTCCCAAGTGCGTTGGAGGCACCATCAAAGTACAGGGTCCATCGGGATCCTTGTTCAGGTCCGTCATACGGTCAGTTACCTTCAATGTTGTCCAATGTCATAATGTCCTCGTCGGGGAAGTCGAACCTCATAGATTGGTAATCTTCGACAGCTTGATGGGCCAGATGATCGGCTAGTACACTCCCCTTTATAGGTTTTTGGGTTGTGTAATGTATATCATATTCGGTGAGGATCATCTGCCATCTAGCGATTCTTCCGGATAGAGCAGGCTTCTCGAAGATGTACTTGATTGGATACATCTTAGAGATCAGTAAAGTGGTATGTGTCAACATATACTGCCTTAGCCGGCGAGCAACCCATACCAAAGCGCAACAAGTTTTCTCGAGCAGTGAGTAGCGAGTCTCACAGTCGGTAAACTTTTTACTAAGGTAATAAATAGCATGCTCTTTTCGACCAAACTCGCCATGTTGGCCCAGTACGCACCCCATTGAATTCTCTAGGACAGTCATATACATGATTAAAGGTCTTCCTTCGACATGAGGCATCAAGATAGGAGGTTCCCACAAATACTCCTTGATTTTATCGAAAGCAACTTGACAGTCATAATTCCATTTAACCACCTGATCTTTCTTCAACATCTTGAAGATTGGTTCACAGGTAGATGTTAGGTGAGAAATGAACCTTGCAATGTAGTTTAGGCATCCTAAGAAACCTACGACCTCCTTTTCAGTGCGAGGGGCATACATTTCTTCTATAGCCTTGACTTTGGCAGGATTAACCTCGATGCCTTTGTTACTGACGATGAATCCCAAAAGTTTACCGGACCTGACTCCGAAAGTGCACTTGTTAGGGTTCAGCCTGAGTTTGTACTCTTTCAACCTGACAAAAAGCTTTTGCAGATGGTCGAGGTGTTCTTCTTCTGTTTGTGAATGGGCTATCATGTCGTCTATGTAGACTTCAATCTCATGATGTATCATGTCATGAAACAAAGCTACCATGGCGCGCTGATAGGTTGCCCTGACATTCTTCAGTCCGAATGGAATCACTTTATAGAAGAAGGTACCCCATTGTGTAACAAAAGTAGTCTTCTCCATGTCTCCGGGGGCCATTTTGATCTGGTTATACCCTGAAAATCCATCCATGAAAGAAAATACCTTATGCTGAGCTGTATTGTCAACCAAGATGTCAATGTGCGGTAGTGGAAAGTCATCTTTAGGGCTATCCCTGTTTAAGTCTCTGTAATCCACGCACATTCTCACTTTTCCGTCCTTCTTAGGCACAGGAACAATGTTAGCAACCCATTGTGGATAGGAAGTAACAACAAGGAAGCCAACATTGACCTGCTTCATCACTTCAGCTTTGATCTTTTCGGACATATCGGGCCTCATTCGGCAAACTCTCTGTTTAATTGGTGGACAATCTTCTCTTGTAGGGAGACGGTGAACCATAATATCTGTGTCAAGTCCCAGCATATCTTCATAGGAACAGGCGAAGATCTCAACATATTCATTCAATAACTGAACTAAGTGCTCTTTGACATTTGGCTTTAGGTTGGCACCCACTTTAACCTCTTTTCTGTCTTCGGAAGTACCCAAGTTAATAGTCTCTAACAACTCTTCATGGGGCCGAATAGCCCTTTCTTCCTGTTGTAGAAGTCTAGCCAACTCTCCAGGCACTTCATAGTCTTCATCACCTTCGTATTCGGCATGATTGACCAGATCTTCAGAGTCACTGAAGGCCATAGCAGAATTGTTACCCATGGAATCCGGAGTGGAAGGGTACCTGCATTTTGTGAGTGTGGGTGTGTGTAAGGGATAGCCACCTTTAAATAAATAAAATGTAAAAAGAAAGACAATGAACACTAAAGTTTATATATGAAAACATCCATGATTCATTAAAATGGCATATGAAGATGAAAAATCAAGCCCTTACAAATGGACCTATATGCCTCGGGTAAGGCATAAGGCAAAAAGTATACGAATTGTTTAAAAATTATTACAGACCAACATAAAATGTTTGAAAGATAAATTACTGATTGATGAAAGTAATGGGAATTAAGTCTTTCGCCTCCCAGTTGTTTAGTCCTCCTTCAATAGTCGAGAAAATCCAATCTTCAAAGTTGCTCTCTTCTTCACCATCCTCCAAAGCATGAACTCCATGATGAGTGATCTTTAATGGTGGCCCTCCAGCCCGGGAGCGACGCACAACCTTTTGAGCAGAAGTGGTGAAACCCAAGCCGAACTTATTTGTTTTGAACGGAAAATCTGGTAGTTGACCCCATACTGTGCTTCCTCCTTCCTCGATCACAGCCTTCACATCTTTAAGGGATGACATCCGGGACACATGCTTGGTAATGATGGGTACAGAAGTCAATGTCTTGGTTGTCGCAACTTCAAGAGAAACCTCTTCAAAGTGTTGGAAAGGGGTTTCTATGAATTCACCATCTAACTCCACATAGCGGAAAGAATTAAGATGGCTTATCATATACTCCTCCTCTCCATGAACCGTTATGATTTTCCCCTAGACTGGGTTTTTGAGCATTTGGTGTAGAGAAGAAGTGACTGCCTCAGCGTTGTGGATCCAGGGTCTTCCCAACAAGCAAGAATATGAAGGACGAATGTCCATCACCTAAAATGTAGAGTTGAAAATTTCCGTTCCCACTTTAATTGGGATGTCCACCTCCCCGTGGACCATCCTCTTAGAGCCGTCAAAGGCTCTAACAATGATATTGCTGGGCTTTAGGGTCAAACCTTCACAGTCCAATCTGTCCAATGCTTTCTTTGGCAGGACATTTAAATACGACTCGGTATCAACCAGAATGTGAGCAAGAGTAGTCCCTCTGTATTCCACCGAGACATGCAGCGCGTCGTTATGCTTTCTCCCCTTAGATGTTAGATCGGCATCGGAGAAGCCAATACCATTTTAGGTGGTTAGGCTGGCTACACACTCCTGGAACTGGTCCGCGGAGGTTTCTTGAGGCACATGGGCCGTCTTCAGGAATTTGATCAAGGCTTTGGCATGGGCCTCGGAACAGAGCAATAAGCCAGCATAGAGATTTTTGAAGGGGTTTGCCCCAGTTGTTCTACGACATCATAGTCGCTTTTCTTAATTATTTTTAAAATCTCCTCCATTTCCTTTTGAGTGGTCTCGGGGATGACCAAAGGCTGAGCCCTCTTCCTGATGGGCGCTTCTTGGATCCCCTTACCTTTATCAGCAGCAACAGCAGAGGGTACAACTACGGGAATAACAATTTCTTCAATAACTGGAATTTGCACAGAGATGTTGACCGGCACCGGAGTAACCTTAGGAGCACTTGAGGGTCCGAAGATTGCCCTTGGAGGAGCAATCTCCGGAGAGAAAATTATTCCGCTGCGGGTGATCTTACTCGTCCCTGCAATATTTCCTATGTCATGAGTCTCTTCATCAGAACTTTCTTCTACTGATTCAATCTGCTTAACACCGTGGTAGAAGATCTCTCCTCCATAATTCCACGGTATTGTCTTGTTGGACTTGTATGGGATAGGCCCCGACATAGTTATCTTCAGAGGTACAAACTTTGGATCGGGTGTAATCTTAACAGGTCTTTTGGGGACCTTGGAAAGATTGTCGGAAATGGTAATTATAGCAACATAATTGATAGGAGTTGGAGTAACAGGAGTAACAGGAGTTTTCTCGAAGAGGATTTCTTGATTATCCATTAGGCGTTGGATGCCTAACTTCAATAATGGACAGTCGGATTGCAAGGACGAACAAAGGTAACAATCTTTTTGACAGCCTGGGAAAATCCCGGCTTTCAACAGATTCATCTTGATTATTGGTAATGGAGTCATTAAGTCATCAACAGTAGCAACATAAAGATCTTCTACAACAACATGGACATTATGACCATGTTTTGGCATTGGAGCGGATATCACATTAGGTTTTTCGGGGGCGTCAAACTCCACCTCCTTGACATCTATTAAATCCTGGATCTTGTTTTTGAGGGCCCAACAACTGTTGGTGTCGTGCCCTATGCCGTCTGAATGATAAGCACATTTAGTGTTGGCATGGTAAAAAGGAGAAGTTGTATTCGGATTTTGTGGTGGCTCTCTCAAGGTTGTAAGGTTTAACTTCAAGAGATGGGGGAGAACCTGAGCAGGCCTTCCCCCTCTTTGTTGGTTAGTTCTAGGTTGATCATTTCTAGGCTGATCAGCTGCAGTCTTTTGAATCATTACAACCCCCACCGCTGGCCGGTGCTCCACTCTTCCTCGACCTCTTTGGGAGTAAACAACTGACACCTCTTTCTTTTCTCGGAAAGGTTTTTTAACGGAAGCGGAAGCATATGTATCTTTTTTAATTTTACCGCTCTTAATGCCAGCTTCGACTCTTTCACCAGTCAGAATTAACTCGGTGAACCCCGCAGACGAACTCCCTATCAAGTGATTAAAGAATGGACCTGACAGCGTCCCCAAAAACATATCAACAAGCTCTCTTTCAAACAAAGGTGGCTGCACCCTTCCAGCCAAGTCCCTCCACTTCTGGGCATACTCCTTAAAGCCTTCATTAGAGACCATACCCATACTCTGTAGTTGAGTACGAGTAGGTGCTAAGTCTGCATTATATTGATATTGTCTGTAGAAGGCAGCAGCCAAATCCTCCCAATTGTGTACATCAGATCTCTCAAGCTGGTAGAACCAATCTAATTGTGTCCCCGAAAGACTATCTTGAAAAAAGTGGACCCATAGATCCTTATCAGAAGAATGAGGTTGGATCTTTCTGACGTAAGACCGTAGGTGTATCTTCGGACAAGACAAACCATCGTATTTAGCAAATGTAGGCACCTTGAATTTAGGGGGAATCACAATCCCAGCAACCAACCCTAGCTCCTCGAAATCCAGCCCAAGCACTCTTTGTACCTCCATAGCTGCCAGCCGCTCTTCCAGATTCTTGTACTTGTCGTCTGCAGGAGGGTACTGATGCTCAGAGTAATATTCATCCTCTTCTTCTTCTTCTTCAGCCTCAGACTCAGATGGTACTGCAGCTCCCTTTCCTTTACCTATCCCTTCATCAGATATTCAGGGGAAATACAGGACCCTTCTAGCTTGGTGCTCAAATCTTCTACCCAGAGTAGCCACACCAACTCTTTTCTTTTTCTTTTTCTCTTTTTCCTTTTCCTTATCTAACAGTGCTTTAAGATCCTCCCGACCCTTTGCCAAGGTCATGAGTAGTTGTTGGAACTGTGAATTTTACGCCTGTAGGTCTTTGACCATCTGCTCTATATCCATCTTGCTGAAATAAACAACAGAGAGATAAGGAACCTGGTGTGAAGACCTATTTATGCATATGATGAATGGTATGTATTCATGTAATGCGTTCAAGGATTCAGAAATTTAAATTTGTTGCAAACAAAAAGAACACATGTCATATTAATAAGATATAATTTGTTAGTACATAAGTGCCCCATGGGCAAAATAGATACAAAAATCTAATGTAAAAAGATGTTGCGCATCCTCTTTGGTGCGATGTAGGTGTTGAGAGTCTGCTCTTCATGGAGTCGACGAGTAAGTTCCAAAACCTTCTTCTCACTGGCGTATAAGCTGGCTTCAAAAGTGTTCCGTTCTTCCTTGAGTTGTATCCAACTCTTTTGCAAATCTTCCAATGATGTTGGCATGTCAGGATGTAGGAGGGTGTATGGAACCTCTCCTTCCATAACAAGCTCTTTGATCACAGGGAGAATGTAGGGGTAAGGCATCATAAGACTCTGGGCACGGGTTCGTACCCACTTGAGGTAAGGCTCAAGGGGGATAGAATTCTTGTGTCCCAGTGTCTTACTGTCCACTTTGTTAGGAATCCTCCAAGCTCGGATAAACCTTTGTCGAAGTCCTTGAGCGTTGCTGTCGAAGTCAAAAACCAAGTCTGGAATCAGCATGTCATGAGGGCTATCCCTTCGGGCATACCCAAATTGTCTCAGAGCCAAGCAGGGGTTGTAGGTAATGCCTCCCCTAATTCCAAGTAATGGGACATTAGGGAATTCCCCACAACGATCAATGATGATGACATTTTCTCTGGACCGAGAACACCAATGAACATCAGAATGTGTAAGAGTCATCAACTGTTGTGACCACCTCAAACCTTGCTCATTCTTCAAGACTGATCGGGGAAGGTGAGAAATAAACCACCTTGCTAGAAGAGGAGTACAGCACATGAGAACACCTCTTTTCCTCATTGTTCGTGTGTGAAATGAGTGAAGGATGTCCCCAAGCAATGTAGGCACATGATTCCGAGATATGAAAATCTTGACAACATTCACATCTATAAGCTGATCAGGGTTTGGGAACAATACCAACCCATAGATGAGAAGTGCTACAATCTCTTCAAAAGCTTGCAGGTCTAGAGAGTTCCAACATTCTTGTGCCTTCTCAAATAGAAACTTTGCCAAGAAACCCTTGACACCACTTCTGGTTTCCCAATGACCTTAGATATCAGATGGTTGCAAGTGTAAGGCTTGAGCAACATCTTCAGGCTTTGGTTCTCTTTCTGTACCGTTGTAGGGTAGTTGATAGAGAATAGGAATCCTCAGGAGTTGAGAAAATTCCTCCAAAGTAGGCACTAGTTGGTAATCAGGAAATGTAAAGCAATGGTGTAGGGGGTCAAAGAACTGGAAGAGAACTTTCATCATGTCTTCTTCAATGTTGGATTTGACCAAGTTGAGAAGTCTACCGTGTCTTTCAGTGAAGGGAGAATTCTATGGAACTTTAGAAGCAAGCTCCTTGAGTTGAGGAGGGATTCTCACAAGGTTGACCTGGATTGTTTTTCTGCGGAGTGATTCCATAACCTACAAAACAGGAACAAAGATGAAGATCCAAACCCTTGAAATGGTTAGTAGATGCATATAATGCTTCATGATGTTTATGATGTATGCACAAGTATATGTACAAGGAAGTCACACAAGATCCTAGTTTCAGGCTTGCATGGGGTTTCATAGGTAAGTACCCTCTTGAAGTTAGTTGGCTCAACCTGTCCTATAAATAGTAACCGGGTTCTAAGGAGCTCAATATCACTGGATTATTTTCTGTGTTCATTGTTTCAGTTTAGCCACTTTACTGGTGACCGAAATATTCCAAGAAAACAACCCTCAATGAGTGTAGTATCGAGTATCTACCAACTTCGGATTGCACCAAAGCCGGTCATCTCACTACCCCTAATAAGGCCAAGATGGTCAAGTAAAGGTTCTAAAAGTCCATTAGTGCTTCATGACATCACTCAGCGGCCCCGTATTCTCTTTGATTAACTCAAAGGCTACCGGTACCCACAAATATGTCGCACTAATATAGCTATTGCTTCAACCATGTCGGTATACCCCACACAGTTTCCACAACGTATTGCTATTTACCTATGAATGTTTCCCAAATCGGGGTAGAGGATTTCAAACCCAAACAATAGAACCAAATGTAAAGCAATCAAAGCAAACAAATTAAGCATGTAAAGGTGATCTAAACCCTAAGGTAACCCCACTTTTAAATGAGATCCCCAACAGAGTCGCCAATTCTGTGATACGGTGGGAGAACTGACTTGAGGTTTTGCGTTTGTGTTCGCAAACGTTTCGGTTTAGCAAGAGTCGCCACCGACTTTTTATTTTATCCAAAGGAAAGGTCAAAAAGCACAGGAAAGACCTTTGAGATGTTTTCTTGGGTTCGGGGGGTAGATTATGAAAAGGGAAGGTGCAAGCACCCTTTTCATCCATGGTTATCCATGGGCTCTTAGTTACTTGTTTAGATCACTTGCTTTTGCTTTTCAATTGTTTGAAATGGTGCTTTGTATGTAGTTTTGAAAAGAGGCCATCATTGTGGCAACCTTTGTAATGATTCTTGTTTGAATATATACAAAGGTGTTTGTCTTTTGAAAAGATGTTTCAATGTTTGAAAGTTTGTTTTGGGAAATGTTTTGAAATTGTGTTGTTAGGTGTGTTTCAAAATAGCAAGGATGTTTTTTTGCAAGTTTTGATCAAGTAACTAAGAGTTGTCTACCCCATCTACTCAAAGATCTTTCCTACACATTTTAACCCTTTTGACAATGTTGTTTTACCATTGCATTTGGTAAACAACCTTGTGTTTGGATGTTAAACAGGACAGACGCGGGTCATCGTATTGACCATGATAACAATTGTGCCAAGTATCTTAGCAAATTTTTGGAGGGACTAGATGATTCTGTATAGGCAACCAAGATAGCGTCATTGAGGGACTATGATCTTTTGTTTGTTTTTGCTTTGCCAAGATACTCAACATGCATACCATGGCCATTTTAAAGGCAACAAGTGGATGAAACCCTAGGGGTGCATGTGTGCATTGTGTTGTCAATTTCATGCATTTTTTGTCTTGTTTTAGGTCTAGCTATTTGTTTTGATTTTGGATATTGCATACAAACCCTAATCTCTATCATGGCATATTTGAAAGCTATAAATGCGTAAAATAAACCTAAGCTATTACAACATTGATATAGGGAGGGGGATACAATTTTGAATGGGGAATATTTGCAAGAAAATAAAACCCTAAAATTAACTACTACATCCAAATTGAATTAATTGTGCAAATAAATAAATAGACAAATATTTAAATAAGTAAACAAATATAAGTATGCAAAATATTATAAATATGCAAAAAAATGTTTTTTTTGTATTATTTTTATGTATGTAAAAATATAATATTTAATGTATTAAAAAAAGAAAATAAAAAGTTATTTTTTTTAAGGGTAAAACCCTAATTTATTTTAAGAAAGTATATATATATATTAATTATATTAACTATGTACAATACAATAAAATAAAATATATACAAATGTCAAAAAATAAAAATATATTAGAAAAAATATTATTTAAGTATGTAAATAATAAAAATAAAAGTATAATATTCTTATGTATTATTTTCAAGTTTTTATTAAAGAAAATAAAAGTATGTTATTTAATAATTATTTTTATGTTAGAAAAATAAATAAAAAAAATACAAAATAAAATGTAAAATTTATGAAAATATTTTTTGGTAATTTTTAAGTTTAGAAAAATAAAAATAAAGTCAGAAATGAAAATGAAAATAGAAAAATATAAAAAATATAATGAAATGGGCCAGGGGGTGCAATCAGCAAGCTGGGGGTGCCAAAAGTGAGAAACAAAGGCCCAGCCCAGTTCCAACTTCATCTTCAACCTTTGAATCAGAAAAAAACGCGCGCCCTGTACAAATGTTCAACTCCTGCATACGTGCTCTAAAGCAAAAACTTACAACATGAAAGTTATAGAATTTTTCAACACGATTCCAACCATATAAAGAACTTAATCTAACTCTCAAAGACCAAAGAGAATTTCTCTGGCCCTAATTTCTAACCTAACTTTTTCAGAATGTTAATCAATCAAATTCTCTTAACACACTTAACTTAAATGAAATCTATGCATATGTACAGCTTGAGGGCAATGAGTACTACAATTTTTATTCACAAACCTAAGCCTAATGATTCCTAAATAGAGAGATAAAAAGTTAGAAAATACCTGTTTCAGTTGAACACGACTATGGCAATATAGCAACTTTCAATGAGGCTTGAGGTTCTTTTGAGCTTGCCTGAACTTCCTCTGACCTTCCCCAATGCTTTGTTTTCTTTGAGCTTGCTTGAAAAGCCTGTAGAAGTCAACCTGCACAAGCTGAAATCAGAAATGGTAAAGCTTGCAAATGGAGTTACAGTCAATGGATAATGGTTGGGATAGTTCAGATAGGTTATATGGAGTGTGTTGGAAGTGGTTTGGGGCAAAACGCACGAGTGGTTTTTGTTTTGGAACTCAAAGTGTAGAAGCTGCCCTGTTTTGCAAGAGGAAGGTGTTTTGGTGTTTTAGGAGGCTTGAGGAATGGATAGCTCGTGTTTTTGGCTCAAGGCAATGTGCAAAACTTTTTTCAAATGCTTACAAACTTTGTTCTTATCAGATTTCCAAGATCTCTCACTTTTGCAAGCTTTCTTGTTTTTGAAGCAAAAGGTGAGAAGTGACAAAGGGCAGACCTGTACAGGCTAGCTCTAATCCTGCATACATTTTGTGAGCTTGGCCCCAAGTTTGTGGATTTTGTTTGCTGTCCAAGATTTGGTTCAAGGCTCAAGGGATGCAATTTGACATAAAGCAAGTTTTGACAAAAATGGCAATGTTGCCTTTTTTCTATTTTTGGATTAATCCCTTGTGTAAACCTCTAATGATCAGAACAAAGATTCAATCCATTGAGTTTGCATTTAATTCTTGAGCATGGAAGGGTTTTGATACCTGTAAGCAAGTATAAACAATGCTGGATGGAAATTGTAACTTGTAGCAACATGAAAAATGCCATGGATCAAAGTGACTTTTTGCCAAATTCAAACCTTCGATTCTCCCTAACCACAAATGATTTTGGAGAGTTCTTGGACATTTTGGAAAGCTTGTTACTGGATCTACAATCCATATTTGAAATTCATTTTGAGATTCCAAGTGGAACTAGGTGCAAAATTGCCATGAAGATAGGTCAAAACCCTGCCTAAACTAGGGCAAAATTTCACTAAGTTAAAAGTTTCATTGACCCTTGTTCCAAAAATCATAACTTGAGATCCAAGCTTCTTTTGGGAAAACTTTGTGAATAAAAGTTATAGAGTTTTTAGAGTACTACAACTTTCATGTTGGAAGTTTTGTTTGAATCCAAATGCATCATGGTGAAAAAGTTGGGCTTCTGCAGTCAGAAATTGCCCTTCTATAGTCAAAACCCTAAAAATGACCATTTTGCCCTTTTGATGATCTGATCAAATTTTTTGAGGAATTATGGTTCGAACTTGATCAAATGGTTCATATGGGCCTATAATATTACTGTGGATAAAAAATTATGAAGTTTGACTGTAAATTGGCCACAATTGACTTTTTTCCCAATACAGCTGATTTCTAGGTCAACTGTCCAATTGACTGGGCAAAAATTTGATTTAAAGCTTGAAACTTGGCATGAGCAATCTTATAAGTCCAACATGAAGTATGAAAGTCACTTTGAGAATAGAAAGTCCAAAAATCCCTGTGCAAACTCAAACCCTAATTTTAGGTCATCAATGCAAGGAGATGTCTTGAGCAGAGCAAACCCTAGCTTGGTCTTGAGTTCAAAGAGTCTTGTGAGGAGAAATCTTGATAAAATGAGAGGGAAAATTTTGGGGTACAACACTTACCAAATCAATGATAAGACAACAATGTCAAAGGAATAGAAAATGAACAAGAAAGACATTTGAGTAGGAAAATTGCTCCTAATTACTTGCTCTATTTTCAAGCAAACATCCTTGCTATTTTCAAAAAAAACACACACACTTTACAAAACATTGAAAACATTTTCAAAAAAGACAAACATCTTTGTATACATTCTTACGAACGAGAATCATTACAAAGATTTCCTAAACAAAGGCCTCTTTTATAAAATACTTTCAAAACCTCACCAAACACATTTTCCAACAACAAAACCAAATGATCTAGCAAAGTAACTAAGAGCCCATGGAAAACCATGGATGAAAATGGTGCTAATACCTTCCCTTTTCATAATCTACCCCCCAAACTCAAGAAACAATCTCAAAGGTCTTTCCTGTGTTTTTTCACCTTTCCTTTTTGGATAAAAGAAAAGTCGGTGGCGACTCTTGCTAACCGCAACATTTGCAAACACAAATGCAAAACCCTCAAGTCAATTCTCCCACCGTATCACAGAATTGGCGAATCTGCTGAGGACATGTTTAAAAGTGGGGTTACCTTAGGGTTATATCACATTTACTTTATTTTTTTGATTTGTTTGCTTTACATTATGGTTCTTTGTTTGGGTTTGAATCCTCTACCCGGATTTGGGGATACATTCTAGGTAAATAACAATACGTTGTGGAAACTGTGCGGGGTATACCGACATGGTCTAAGAAATAGCTATGTTAGTGTGAAATATTTGTGGGTATCGGTAGCCTTTGAGTTAATCAAAGAGAATACGGGGCCGCTGAGTGATGTCACGAAGCACTAACGAACTTTTAGAACCTTTACTTGACCAACTTGGCCTTTAGGGTGTAGTGAGATGACCGACTTTGGTACAGTCCGAAGTTGGTAGATAATCGATACTACACTCATTGAGTGTTGGTTTCTTGGAATATTTCGGTCGCCATTAAAGAGGCTTGAGCTGAAACAATGAATAAGGAAACAATCTGGTGATATTGAGCTCCTTAGAACACGATTACTATTATTAGGACAGGTTGAGCCAACTAAACTTCAAGAGGGTACTTACCTATAAAACCCCATGCAAGCCTAAACTAAGAATTTGTTTGTTTTGCTTGTATATACATACTTGTACGTAAAATCATAGACATCATGAGCATCATATGCATCCACTCACCATTTCAAGGATTTTTGGAGATTCATCTTTGTTCTTGTTTTGTAGGATATGGATTCACTTCGTAGGAAAACTATCCAAGTCAACCTTTTAAAAATTCCTCCACAACTTAGGGAGCTAGCTTCAAGGATCCCTGAAAGCTATCCTTTCACCGAGAGACATGGTCGTCTGCTCAACTTGGTCACCTCCAACACAGAGGAGGATATGATGAAGGTGCTCTTTCAGTTCTTTAATCCTTTGCACCATTGCTTCACATTTCCCGATTACCAGCTTGTGCCTACTTTGGATGAATTCTCTCAACTCTTGAGGATTCCCATTCTCAATCAACTACCTTTCAACGGTACGAAAAGAGACCCAAAGCCATAAGAGATTGCTCAAGCTCTGCACTTGCACTCGTCTTATGTCACAACTCATTGGGAAACTAGAAGTGGTGTCAAAGGCTTCTTAGCAAAGTTTTTGTTTGAGAAAGCCCAAATCTATTGGAATTACTTAGACTTGCAAGCTTTTGAAGAAATTGTGGCCCTTCTTATCTATGAGATGGTTTTGTTCCCCAATCCTGACCAACTCATAGATATAAGTGCCGTCAAAATCTTTATGTCACGCAATCCGGTGCCTACATTGCTAGGGGATATCCTCCACTCTTTTCACACTCGTACAATAAGGAAAAGAGGTGTCCTTATGTGTTGCACTCCCCTCCTGGCAAGATGGTTTATTTCTCATCTTCCCCAATCAGTCTTAAAGAATGAGCAAAGATTAAGGTGGTCACAAAGGTTAATGATGCTCAAACATTCAGATATTCATTAGTGCTCTCGATCCGAGGAGAATGTTATCATTATTGACCATTATGGGGAATTCCCTAATGTCCCTCTACTTGGAATTAGGGGAGGCATCACCTACAATTTGTGCTTAGCTCTAAGACAGTTTGGTTATGCCCGAAGGGATGGTCCACATAAGATGCTGATTCAAGGCTTGATATTCGACTACGACAACAACAATCAAGGTCTTCTCCAGAGATTCATCCGAGCTTGGAGGATGCTAAACAAGGTGGATAGCAAGACTTTGGGACACAAGAATTCCATCCCTCTTGAGCCTTACCTCAAATGGGTACGAACCCGCGCTCAAAGTCTTATGATGCCTTATCCTTCCATTCTCCCGGTAATCATTGAGCCTGTTAAGGAAGGAGAAGTTCCATACACTATCCTACATCCTGACATGCCCACATCTCTTGAAGACCTGCAAAGGGATTGGATACGACTCCAAGGGGAGCATGATACTTTTGAAGCCCAATTCTACGCAAGCGAGAAGAAGGTTTTGGAACTCACTAGGCTACTTCATGAGGAGAAGACTCTAAACGCCTACATTGCACCAAAGAGGATGCGCACCACTTTTTTATCTTAGAGTTTTGTATTATTTTTGCCCAAGGGGTGTTGATGCACTCAAACTCTACCTTATTAATATAACGCGTGTTCCCTTTTGGTCTAAAGCAAACTTGAATCTTTAAAAATCCTTGAAAACATTACATATGCACATATCATTCATCATAACATAAACAGGTCTTTCGAAACAAGTTCCCTCATCTCTCTGCTGTTTATTTCAGTAAGATGGATCTCGAACAGACAGTCAAAGATCTTCAAGTTCAAAACACGCAGCTTCAACAGTTACTCACAATCCTGGCCAAAGGACAAGAGGAGTTGAAGACTCTATTGGCCTACGAAAAGAAGAAGAAAGAGAAAAAACCAACCAGTGTTGTAATCATGGGGAGAAGGTTTCAAGGACAGACTAGAAGAACTTTGAATTTCGCAACAACCTCTGATGAAGGAAAAGGAAAGGAAACAGCGGTTCCATCAGAATCTGAAAGAGGAGGAAGAAGAGGAAGATTACTCTGAAGAACAGTATCCTCCGACGGATGATAAGTACATACATCTAGAGGAACGCTTGAACGCTATGGAAATACAAAGGGTACTAGGTCTAGACTTTGAATAATTGGGGTTAGTGTCAGGAATTGTGATCCCACCGAAGTTTAAAGTTCTGTTGTTTGAAAAATATGATGGGGTGTCATGTCCTAAGATGCACCTCCGATCATATGTGAGAGAGATCCAGCCGCACTCCGCCGATAAAGATCTATGGGTGCATTTTTTCCAAGATAGCCTATCTGGAACACAACTCGATTGGTTTTACCAATTGGAAAGGGAAGACGTCCACAACTGGGAAGATTTTGCCGCAGCTTTCTATAAGCAATACCAGTATAATGCTGATTTGGCGCCTACTCGTACTCAACTTCAGAGTATGGTTATGTCTTCCAACGAGGGTTTCAAAAATTACGCGCAGAAATGGAGAGATCTAGCCGGGAGAGTGCAACCCCCTCTGTCTGAAAGGGAGTTGGTGGATATGTTCTTAGGCACTCTATCGGGCCCTTTCTTCAACATTCTGATTGGAAGCTCATTTGCTGGATTTACTGAATTAATACTAACCGGAGAGAGGGTGGAACTTGGAATAAAAAGTGGAAAGATTCAGAAGGATTTGTCTGCCTCTACCATTGTGAGAAAGCCTTTTACTAAGAGGAAGGAGGTATCTGCTGTTTACCCACAAAGGAACCAAAGGAGAGCTGAACACCGACCAATGGTGGGAGCTGTTATAATCCCAAAGCCTACATCTGATCAACCAAGAGATAACCAACCGAGGGTGGAAAGGCCGGTCCGGCAATTCACCAAAATCAATATGACTTTAGCCTAGGTTTTACCACATCTTCTAAAATCTAATTTGACAACTCTGAAGGAAGCTCCAAAGAACCTCAACATTGCGTCCCCTTATTATCACCCAAATGCCCGCTGCGCATATCATTCTGAAAGTCCGGGTCATGACACCAACAACTGTTGGGCCCTGAAAAACAAGATTCAAGATCTTATGGATGCAAAAGAGATTTAGTTTGATGCACCCGAGAAACCAAACGTCATTTCTGCTCCTATGCCCAGGCATGGTCACAACACCAATGCAATAGAAGAAGATTTATTTGTTACTACAGTTGAGGAACTCTTGACTCCCCTCCCAATCATTAAGATAAACTTGATGAAAGTCGGTATATTCCTGGGTTGTAACGAAGACTGCCATCTCTGCTTATCCTCACCAACTGCTTGTCCTTTGTTGAAGACAGGCATTCAACGCTTGATAGACAACAAAGAGATTATGTTTGAAAGTACTCTTGTTTCACCTATTCCTGTTGAAGACGTTTCAATCATAACCATCTACGCCAATCCTTCCAGGGTCCCCAAAAGACCCATTAGGATTACATCGGTTACAAAAACTACTCCTCTTATAATCACAATGCTCGGGCCGGTCCCGTATGAATCCGAAAAAACGGTGCCGTGGAATTACGGTGGAGACATCTACTACCATGGTATCAAACAAAATGGGATAGCCACCGAGAAGATAAGCCCCGAAGAAGAAGACTCCGACATTAGCAATATTGCTGGAACCAGTAAGATTACCCGTAGCGGTAGAATATTCTCTCTAGAAGTTACCCCTCCAAAGGCAGTTTTTAGACCCATGGTTGCTCCAAAGGTTACCTCCATACCAATAATCATATCTGCAAGTGCTCCTACTGACGAAGACGACACAACTCCTGCTTTTATCCCTACCAACACTCCTACTGCTGAAATTCAAGGAAAAAGAATTCAAGAAGAGCCTGTCCGGACGAAGGCTCAACCACTGACTATCCCCGAAACCTCCAAAAAGGAAATGGAGGAGATCCTGAGAATAATAAAGAAGAGCGACTATGACATAGTTGAACAGTTGGGACAAACTCCCTCTAAAATCTCCATGCTAGCATTGCTACTATGCTCGGAGGCACATGTGAAAGCCCTGGTGAAGTTTCTGAAGACAGCCCATGTGCCTCAAGAGACGTCTGCTGACCAATTTCAAGATTGTGTGGCCAGTTTGACGGTGGAAAATGGCCTAGGCTTCTCGGATGCTGATCTAACACCAAAGGGAAGAAAACACAACGAGGAATTGCATGTATCTGTGGAATGTAGAGGAATAATTTTGGCCCATGTCTTGGTGGACACCGGCTCATCTTTAAATGTTTTACTGAAGAAAGCTCTCGACATATTGGATTGTGAAGGATTAACGTTGAAACCCAGTAAAATAGTTGTAAGGGCATTTGATGGTTCAAAGAGGATGGTCCACGGGGAGGTGGACATCCCCATAAAGGTTGGGACTCAAACTTTTAACTCAACCTTCTATGTAATGGACATCCGCCCCTCTTACTCCTGTCTGCTAGGACGACCGTGGATCCATAATGCCAGTGCTGTCACCTCCACACTACACCAGATCTTGAAATATCCGGTCCATGGAAATATTATCACTGTCCACAGAGAGGAAGAATATATGATTAGCCACCTCAATTCCTTCCGGTATGTGGAGTTGGACGGCGAATTCATTGAAACTCCTTTTCAAAATTTTGAAGAAGTCTCTCAAGAGATAGCAGTAACTAAGACGGTATCCCAAATCCCCAAGATCACAAGACCTCCGCTCCGGATGTCATCTCTGAAGGACGCCAAAGCTGTAGTTGAGCAAGGAGGATGCACCATCTGGGGGAAACTTCCAGACATTCCGTATAAATCTGACAAGTTTGGCTTAGGGTTTACTTTAAGTGCTCAGAAGGCTGTGCGCCGTGCCCATGCGGGAGGGCCACCTTTGTAGATTAGCAACAGAGAGGTCAATGCAGTGGAAGATGGTGAAGAGGATTGCAGCTTGGAGGAATGGATATTTCCTACTGTCAACGAAGGACTTCGTAATTGGGAAGCCATAGACTTTGTTCCGATAACTTTCATCCCTCAGTAATTTATCTTCTACATTTCTGTTGGATTTGTAATATTCAACTCGCACATTTTAAACCTTGTGTCTTGCCCGAGGCAAAATGGTCCATTTATAAGGGTTGTCATTTCATCTTCATATGACATTCAATGAATCACGAACGTTTTGCATACAAACTTTTATGCTCATTGTTTTTCTCTTACATGTATTTCCCTTTTAAAAGATGGATATACCCTTACACACACCCACACTCACAAATGCAGGTACCCATCCATCCCGGATCCCATGGGTAACGATACTGCTATGGCATTTAGTGACTCTGAAAATATAATCTACAAAGTCGAAGACGAAGGTGAGGAAGATTGTGAAGTACCAGGGGAACTGGCCAGGCTACTACAACAAGAGGAAAGAGCTATTCAACCTCACGAGGAACCGGTGGATACAATCAACCTGGGTACATAGGGGGATAGAAAAGAAATTAAGATAGGTGCCAATCTAGAGCCTAGTGTCAAGGAGCGTATGATTCAGCTGCTGCGTGATTATGTTGAGATCTTTGCCTGGTCATATGAAGACATGCCGAGACTTGATACAGACATCGTGGTACATCGTCTTCCAATAAGAGAAGACTGTCCCCTAGTAAAACAAAAAGTCTGCCGCATGAGACCTGATATGTCAGAGAAGATCAAAGCGAAAGTCATGAAACAATTCAATGCTGGATTCTTGGCTGTCACTTCCTATCCCCAATGGGTTGCCAACATTGTTCCCGTACCTAAAAAGGACGGCAAATTACGTATGTGCATGGACTATAGAGATTTGAATAGGGCCAGCCCTAAAGATGATTTTCTGCTTCCCCACATAGATATCTTGGTTGACAATACAGCCCAGCACAAGGTGTTTTCCTTCATGTACAAATTCTCAGGTTACAACCAAATCAAAATGGAACCTGAGGACATGGAGAAAACTACATTTATCACACAATGGGGCATATTCTGCTACAAAGTGATGCCATTCGGACTGAAGAATGCTGGGGCAACCTATCAGCGCGCCATGGTAGCTTTGTTTCATGATATTATACACCATGAAATAGAGGTCTACGTAGACGATATGATAGCCCGATCACAAACTGAAGAAGAACACCTCGATCACTTGCAAAAGTTGTTTGAGAGACTAAAGAAGTATAAGCTAAAGTTGAATCCAAACAAGTGCACATTCGAAGTACGATCCGGTAAACTCCTAGGTTTTATTGTCAGTAACAAAGGTATCGAGGTCGATCCTACCAAAGTTAAAGCGATACAAGAAATTCCTACTCCTCGTACTAAGAAGGAAGTCAGAGGATTCTTGGGACGCCTGAACTATATTTCCAGATTCATTTCTCACCTAACAACTACTTGTGAGCCAATCTTCAAACTGCTGAAGAAAGATCAAGTAGTTAAGTGGAATGATGAATGCCAGACTGCTTTTGGTAAGATCAAGGAGTAATTACAAGAGCCTCCTGTTTTGATGCCACCAGTCGAGGGAAGACCATTGATCATGTATTTGACTGTTTTAGAAAACTTAATGGGGTGTGTATTGGGACAGCATGACGAGTCTGGCCGAAAAGAGCATGCTATTTATTACATGAGAAAAAAGTTTACCAACTATGGAACCAGATATTCACTGCTCGAGAAAACTTGCTGCGCTATGGCATGGGCTGCTCGCCGGCTAAGACAGTATATGTTGACTCATACTACCTTGTTGATATCTAAGATGGATCCGATAAAATACATCTTCGAAAAGCCTGCTCTGTCTAGGAGAATAGCTAGATGGCAGATGATCCTAACAAAATATGACATACAGTATACTGCCCAGAAGGCTATAAAGGGCAGTGTGCTAGCTGATCATCTTGCTCATCAAGCTGTAGAAGATTATCAGTCCATGAAGTTTGAATTCCCGGATGAAGACATCATGACATTAGACAACCGTGCAAAAATCAGACCATATGACGGACCTGAACAAGGATCCTGATGGACCCTGTTCTTTGATGGGGCCTCCAATGCCCTTGGTAATGGTATCGGCGCTGTACTCATATCTCCGAAAGGGTGTCATACTCCATTTACTGCCAGACTTTGCTTCAACTGTACGAACAACATGGCAGAATACAAAGCATGCATCTTGGGCCTCAAGGCTGCCATAGATCTGGGAATCAAATCTTTAGATGTGTCCGGAGATTCAACTTTGATTATCAGTCAGATCAAAGGGGAATGGGACACCAAGCACCCAAACCTTATCTCTTGCAAAGAACATGTTTTGACATTGCTACCACACTTTGAGGAGATTACCTTCGAGCATTTCCCGCGAGAAGAAAATCAGCTAGCAGACGCTCTAGCCACAATGTCATCTATGTTTAAACTTAATTGGGATAACGAGGCTCCCCAGATTACCATCGAACGAATGTATGAACTAGCACACTATCACGAGATTAATACTGAAGAGGTAATGGACCAGCCTTGGTTTCATGAAGTCAAGAGGTATCTCGAGGCTCAAGAATACCCAGATGGAGCTTCAATCAATGATAAAAAGTTCTTAAGGAGATTCTCTGCTAAGTTCTTCCTGAGTAATGGCATCCTGTACAAGCACAATCATGACTCCATTCTGCTTCGATGTGTGGATAAGATTGAGGCAGAAAAGATCATGGCTCAATTACATGAAGGTACCTTTGGCACTCACTCCAGCGGGTATACGATGGCAAATAAAATCCTACGGGCAGGCTATTATTGGTCTACCATGGGAGCAGATTGCTATCAACACTCTCGGACCTGTCATAAGTGTCAAATTTATGCGGACAAAGTACACGTACCTCCGATTCCTCTGAATGTCTTGACGGCTCCTCAGCCCTTTGTGTAACGCCCGTAATTTAATTAATTATTTAATTAAATTATTTTTAGAATATTTGAGAAGATGTGTTGTGATTAATTGGATTTAATTATTTTATTAAGTGGTGAAATAATATTAGAAGTATGATATTATTTTATGCGGGCTTGTTTTTAAGGAATAGAAGTAATAAGGGGGTGTATTAGTTTTGAGCCCAATAAGGAGTTAAGAGAATAATAGGTTATTTTATTGTTGTTAGAAAGAATAGAAAGAAGAGGTAGTAGAAGAATAAGGATTGAGAAGAAGAACATGAAACTGCTGGAAAAGAGGAAAATGACAGAACGAGGTTTCGACCGGAAGATTGTAGAGCGACCTTCAATCCAAGGTAAGGATGGGGTTCTTACACTATAATTGGGTTCATGATGATTGGTATGTGGGTTTAGAGGTGATTGTTGTCTTGTTCATGAGTTGAATTTTTATGATGTTGTATGATGTGAAATTGATGAATTATAGATGAATGATTATTTCCCGAAGCTATTTAATTGATGTAGAATTATAAGGTAACTGTGAGTAATGATTATCCATGATTAGATTAAGTTTTTAGGGCTTAAAATATGAAACCCGTAGTGAAAATACAGAGAAATTGCAAAAATTATGCAGGATATAACAGGATACGTTGACCCCAAACATGATGTGTCGATGCAAGAAGGTTGAGAGACTCAGGAAGAGTCAACACGAAGGGTTTTGCGTCGAAACATGAGTGATTTTAGACTCAGGATGCTTCAATCCATAGGAGCATGTGTCGACACATGCTGTGTGTTAGATCCAGGACGCGTTGATCCAAGAGGTTTTGCGTCGACCCATGTTGTTTGATTTTTGGCAATTCAGTTTGAAAATGCTGTAACTTGAGTTTTAGGATGCCGTTTGAGATGTCATTCGAAGTGTTGAATAGCTAACACGGTGAACTTTATTCTAGAGGATTAAAATGAATAATAGGAAGTGTAATCCTAGTAGCCGTTTTAGGAATTAGAGTAAGTTCCCGTGTTGATTGTTATGTTGATTTTTGTACAGAATGATGAAGGTTAGATGCCTAGAGGCTGCTGTTAGAATTATAACAGTAGGATTAGTGACAGTAATGATGTAAGAATTACTGAATAGCAGTATGTATTACTGTGGAATTAATGTACAACTGAGTTGTTATTGAGAAGTTATTAATGATGTTGTGTTGATGATTTATAATAAATAAATGATGTTTGATGTATTATTATGATGATATGAGATGTTGATAACGAGACGTTGAGATGCTTCCGAGATGTTGTTAATTTGAGATGCTTTTGAGATGTTGTTAATTTGAGATGCTTTTGAGATGTTATTAATTTAAGATGATTTTGAGATGTTGTTAATTTGAGATGTTGTTAACTTGGGTGTTGTTATTACATTCATGATTGTGTCGCATACATTACATTTTTTTGAGATGGAGCTTATGCTCGTTGAGATGGCCTGTATTGGCGAATTTTGAGATGAAGGATATGCCTTGTTGATGCCTCTATTAATTGGCAAATTTTTGAGATGGGAGTTCTGCTCCAATGGTACCACATGCATTTGCATAGTATTGAGTTGCATTATATGATTGCATGAAGAAGTGTGTAATGATGTTATGAATGTGTATTATTGTTGTGATTATTGTTGATTATGAGATGAGAAGTGGTGATATTATTTGATCTAATTTAATATATTAATTATCATGCACTTTATTATATTGTTAGATATCTCACCCCTTCTTTTTGAATGTTGCCCTTATGTTGGTAACGTGTAGGTAATCGAGAGTGAAGGTTGTTTACCTACAGTAGTTCGAGTCGGTTTCATTGCTCTGATATGTAACACTCGGGGGGATGAACGCTTGCTGTTCTTGATTGTTGATTATTATTGAATTGTGTTATTTCGAAGTTGTTGTATTGAGGATAAAATTGTTATTGAAAATTCGGCTGCGTAGATGTTGAGTTATTTAATTAAAGATGTTATGATGGTTCATCCGATGTTTTGAAAGTGTTATATATCCATGATGAATGCAATGAATTTTTGATAGAAGAATTTGTGACGTCCCGATTCGTTCGCATGATTGAATTTTATAACTCTGATTTATTTTATATAGTTGCTTGGGGTAGAATTGGGGTGTTACAAAGTTGGTATCAGAGCAAAAGGTTGGTCCGACCGTGTCGTTGAGTCGTAGTTGTCTAACAGTCGAGTATTGTTATTTGAGTTTTAATCGTTGTTTATGTTGTAGTGAGAAGTTGAGATGGATGGAAGGAATGATGCTGCACTTGCTGCTGCTTTAGAAACAATGGATCATGCGATGGAGAATCAGCCGAATGCTGACGGGAATGATGGATCTTGTAGCTTGGCGACCTTCCAGAGAGAGAATCCACCTACGTTCAAGAGAAAGTATGATCCTGACGGAGCATTGGAGTGGTTGAAAGAAATTGAGAGAATATTCCGTGTGATGGATTTCACTCCAGCGCAGAAGGTCCGTTATGGTACTCATATGCTAGCAGTCGAGGCTGATGACTGATGGCTAGAGACTTGTCAAAAGTTGGAAGTTGCAGGTGAGAATGTCACTTGGGCTGCGTTTCGAAGGGAGTTTTTGAAGAAGTACTTTCCTGAAGATGTCTGTGGTAAGAAGGAGATTGAGTTTCTTGAGCTGAAGCAAGGAAATATGTCAGTTGTTGAGTATGCTGCCAAGGTTGCTGAGTTGGCTAAGTTTTATCTGCATTACGCTGATGCAAATGCTGAGTTTTTAAAGTGTATCAAGTTTGAGAACGGGTTGCGCCCGAAGATCAAGAAGGCAGTTGGATACCAGAAGATCTGTGTCTTTGTTGATTTGGTTGATGGTTGCAGGATTTATGAGGAGGATAATGATGCGCATTACAAGATTATCAGTAACAAGAGGGGTAAGTACCAACAGAATCGTGGTAAGCCTTATGATGCCCTAGCTGCTAAAGGTAAACAAAAAGTTTCTCAAAGTCAGAGGACTAATGGGGGAGATGCTCCTACTAGTGTGGTTTGCTTTAAGTGTGGAAAATCTGGGCACAAGAGTAATGTATGCACTACTGAAGTGAAGAGATGTTTCCGTAGTGGAAAGAACAGACATGTTGTATCTGAGTGTGAACATAAGGATGCGATTTGTTTCAATTGTAGAGAAGAAGGGCATATTGGTAGTCAGTGTCCGAAACCGAAGAGGGCTCAGACAAATGGTAAAGTGTTAGCTCTGGTTGAGGATCAGACAGCTGCCGAAGACAGACTTATCAGAGGTACATGTTTCATTAATATTACTCCTTTAATTACTATTATTGATACCGGTGCTACGCATTGTTTTATTGCTTCTGATTGTGTTGAAATATTGGGTCTTATGTTGTCATCTTTGAATGGGGAAATGGTCGTCGATATTCCAACCAATGGGTCGGTGACTACTTCTTTTGTATGTTTAAAGTGTCCCTTGTCGATCTTTGACAGAGACTTTGTTGTTGATTTGGTTTGTTTACCGTTGAGAGGTTTAGATGCGATTTTGGGTATGAACTGGTTAGAGCATAACTGTGTTCATATTAACTGTTATGACAAGTCGGTGAAGTTTTCTGCTCCTGAAGCATAAGAAGATGGTATGTTGTCAGCTAGACAGTTGAGGAAGTTGGTGCAAGAGGAAGCACAAATGTTCTCGTTGATGGCGTCGCTATCTGTAGAGACTCAAGCTATAATTGAGGAATTGCAGGTGGTGTGTGAATTTCCTGAAGTTTTTCCCGATGAGATTCCTGATGTACTACCGGAGAGGGAGGTTGAATTTGCTATTGATCTTGTACCTGGTACCAGACCTGTGTCTATGGCACCATACAAGATGTCTGCATCTGAATTGTCAGAGTTAAAGAAGCAATTGGAAGAGTTACTTGAGAAGAAGTTTGTAAGACCAAGTGTATCGCCGTGGGGAGCTCCAGTGTTGTTAGTAAAGAAGAAAGATGGAAGTATGAGGCTTTGTGTTGATTATAGACAGTTGAATAAAGTGAAGATTAATAACAAGTATCCGCTTCCAAGAATAGATGACTTGATGGACCAAATGGTGGATGCCCGTGTGTTTAGTAAGATTAATTTGAGGTCGGGTTACCATCAGATTAAAGTGAATGATGAAGATATTTAGAAGACGACTTTCAGAATGCGTTATGGACATTACGAGTATTCGGTGATGCCTTTTGGTGTTACTAATGCACCGGGAGTATTCATGGAATATATGAATTGTATCTTTCATACTTATTTGGATCGGTTTGTAGTGGTGTTCATTGATGATATTTGGATTTACTCTAAGTCAGAAGAAGAGCATGCAGAACACTCAAGGGTAGTGTTGCAAGTTTTGAAAGAGAAGAAGTTGTATACAAAGTTGTCCAAGTGTGAATTTTGGTTAAAATAGGTTAGTTTTCTTGGTCATGTGATTTCAGGTAGTGACATTGTTGTAGATCCATCGAAGGTTGATGATGTATTGGAATGGGAAACTCCAAAGTCAGCTACTGAGATTAGAAGCTTCTTGGGATTAGCTGGTTATTATAGAAGTTTTATCGAAGGGTTTTCTAAGTTGTCACTTCCATTGACTAAGTTGACTTGTAAAGGTAGAGCGTTTGTATGGGAAGTTCAATGCGAAGAAAGTTTTACAGAATTGAAGAAGAGGTTGACGTCGGCTCCAATTTTGACGTTGCCTAATCCAGGAGAGCCTTTTGTGGTGTATTGTGATGCTTCTAAGATGGGTTTAGGAGGTGTGCTTATGCAGAATGGTATGGTAGTTACTTATGCGTCAAGGCAGTTAAAGACTCATGAGAAGAACTATCCTACGCATGATTTAGAGCTTGCTGCAGTTGTTTTTGTGTTGAAGATTTGGAGGCATTATCTTTATGGTTCTAGATTTGAAGTGTTTAATGACCCTAAGAGCTTAAAGTATTTATTTGATCAGAAGGAGTTGAATATGAGGCAACGAAGATGGTTAGAATTGTTAAAGGATTATGATTTTGGTTTGAATTATCATCCAGGAAAAGGGAATATGGTAGCTGATGTGTTGAGTCGAAAGACTTTACATATGTCAGCAATGATGGTTAAAGAGCTGGAATTAATTGAGCAGTTCAGAGATATGAGCTTAGTTTGCGAGGTTACTCCACAAAGTATTATGTTGGGTATGTTGAAGATTAATAATGAATTTCTAGACAGTATAAGAGAAGCTCAGAAGTTGGATGTTAAACTGGTAGATTCGATGGTTAGAATCGATTAGTATGAGAATAGTGATTTTAAGTTATATGCGCAGGGTGTGTTGAAGTTTCATAACCGGATTTGTATTCCTGATGATGCTAAGATGAAGAAGGTGATACTGGAAGAGAGCCATAGACGTAAGTTAAGTATTCATCCAGGAGCTACAAAGATGTATCAAGATTTGAAAGGTTTTTTTTGGTGGCCTAGGATAAAGAGTTATGTGGCGCGGTTTGTGTATGCATTTTTGAATTGTCAAAAGTCGAAAGTTGAACATCAGAAGCCTGCAGGATTGATGCAACCGTTAGAAGTTCCAGAATGGAAATGGGATAGCATTTCAATGGACTTTGTGACGGGGTTGCCTAATACTTTAAGAGGACATGATTCGATTTGGGTGATTGTTGATAGGCTTATGAAGTCAACTCATTTTATTCCTATTAACATCAGCTTTCCAGTGTCGAAGTTGGATGAGATTTACACTAGTGTGATTGTGAAGTTGTATGGTGTTCCTTTGTACATTATGTCAGATAGAGATCCAAGATTTACTTCTGATTTTTGGAAGAGTTTGCAAAAAGCGTTGGGTTCTAAGTTGAGGTTGAGTTCAGCGTATCGTCCTCAGACAGATGGTCAAACTGAACAGACGATTCAATCGTTGGAAGACTTGTTAAGGGCATGTGTTCTCGAGCAGGGAGGTTCATGGGATACCTATCTTCCGTTGGTAGAGTTCACTTATAATAACAGTTACCATTCTAGTATTGGGATGGCACCTTTTGAAGCGTTGTATGGTCGAAGATGTAGGAATCCTTTATGTTGGCATGAATCTGGTGAGAGTGTAGTACTTGGACCTGAACTTGTTCGTGAGACTACTGAGAAGGTGAAGTTGATTCGAGAAAAAGATGAAAGCTTCACAAAGTAGGCAGAAGAGTTATCATGACAAGCGAAGGAAAGATTTAGAATTCCAAGCTGGTGATCATTTGTTTTTGAGAGTTACACATGTGACTGGTGTTGGGCGAGCATTGAAGTCTAAGAAGCTCACTTCTCATTTTATTGGCCCGTATCAGATTTCGGAGAGAGTGGGTGTGATCGGTGGAAATGAGAACTGACTGTTTTTTAGCTGGTTTCACGAAATGTCGCGGTTAGCAAGAGTCGCCACCGTCTTTTATTTTCTCCAACATGGAAAGGACAAAAGCACAGAAAAATTCCTTATTGAGATTAGTTCTCGGTTCAGGAGGTAGATTTATAGAAAGGGAAGGTGTTAGCACCCTTTCTATCCATGGTTATCCATGGGCTCTTAGATACTTGCTCATTTGTGTTTTCAGAATGTTTGTTTGCTTTTCAAGGTGAGTGGGTTTGAAAAAGTTTCGTTTAAAATTTCAGTTCGACTCTTGTATCAGTCCTCAAGAGTGTTTGAAAAGTTGTTTTTGAAATCTTTTTGCAAAGTGTCGGTGTGAAAAGAAGTTTTTGATTTGTTTTGAATTAGAGCAAGTATCTACGAGTCATCTACCTACCCTAAGGAATTCGTCTGTGTAAATGTCCTTAAGGTAATGCCATCCCACCATTGAGAGGTAGGTAGCACCACCGTTGGAGGTGTTCGGGTCAATTCGAGGGTTCGGGACATTGTGGTCACCAGAGCAATAGGAAGACACCTTAGAAGCTACCCTCATGCCATGTTCATGGACATGAGGACTTACTAAAACATCCTCTACTCGACGACCACTTTTCGAGGGGCAAGGCAACAGTGAGACGTACCCTAGAGGTGGTGTGTGATTTGTGTGTCATTTTCAGTTATATTTGTCTTGTTCATGCATTGGTGATCTACGCTTTGTTTTTATTTTTGGCATTCATTCTTTCATGTGGTTATTAACAGTTAAAAGATGCGGAATTTAAAAGTCCTACGCTATTACAAAGGCGCGGGTCTACATCGCCAAATTAATCCAAGACCCGATTTGAAATAAATAAAATGCGGAAAGTAAATATCCTAATTATTTATTACAAAGCTTTGGGGCAATTACATGAAATTTAAAAAAGGAAATAAAAGTAAATGTGCGAAAAGGAATAAAATCGAGGATGCGAGGGCGTTGGACCCTTTTTAAAGAAATTAAATTGAAATCGTAAATTAATTAAATTAAATAAAGGCAAGAACTTATTTTTTGGAGTTTTTGTATTTATGGAATTTAATGAGAAAATTAAATGGAATTAAAATCCTAATTCTAAGTATTTTTTAATTATTAAAGAAATAAGTTCAAGTTTGACCTAATTTACATTAATTATTTACATGGCATATTTATTAAAAAAAATAATTAATAATTAAATATGGTGAAAAAGAGAAAAGAATAAAAGTATAAAAACCTAATTTCTACATTTTTTAGTTTATTTAAAAAAACATTAAAATTAAACCTAGAATTAAAACTAAATTAATTATTAAATTTATTTACAAAATAAAACATTAGTGAATTAAATAATAAAATATATTTTTATTTTGACTTTTTCTGATTTTTTGTGTTTTTATATTATTAAAAAATTAGTTTATGAATTGAAAGAAAAAAAATTATCAAATTAAAACAAACAAAAAGAAAAAAAAGAATGAGAAAAGAAATACAAACATATGAGGGTTTGTTGACCCTTTTGGAGGTATATTGCAGTAATGAGGCCCATTGAAATCTTGGCCTTTTTTGACTTTTCATGGATGCGTGTGGAGCGTTTGACTGATGTCCATGGTGGACTCCAGATCATGGCCATTGGATTGGAATTGTTGGAGTGCGTGGCAAGCGAAGACATGAAGCTGCATGGTAGGCCCTAGGAAGCATGCTACACAGAACCATGTTAGAAAGAAAAATATGGAATAAAGTGGGGGACCTGGGGATCGAACCCAGGTCCCAATACCTGCAAGCCAAACGCACTAACCACTGAACCACTCAAGCTTCTTTGTTATTATAGTGGGGCACAATTAATATATTTGGAAAATCAGGATTATGCTGGAAAAACAAAAAAAAGGCGCCATTTATTCAAACCAACCAACCATGGTTCCACACGCAAGCATCTTCTTCCTTGGTCTTTCGTTTTGCCTGAAAAATAACATCAAATAGCGGGGGTTTTAAACCCCCACTAACTCAAACCTGGAAAATAACGAATAGCTCATACGCAAATATAAATAGGGCGCGACTAGTGAGTTTGATTCATGTTGAGGTCCTGAGTCCAATGGCATAGGTCTTATGGTTCAATTTTTCCATATGAATGAAGCCCTCTTTTTAAGCTTTGGAAACCCTAATGCGTGTTCATGGTAACTTTGCATACAGGCGTCCAAAACTCAATTGAATGGTACCAATGGCTTTAGAATCATCATGTTAGTATAAATCACATATTAAAAGTCATGAATAACGTATGAAAATGCAAACACGATTATCAAAATTTTACAGAAAAGTTAGACTCCTATCTACCAATTCTTTGCGCTTGGAGAGTTGATTTTGATTGGAGTAGCTTCCTGGATGCCTTGGCAAGCTATTGGAATGGTTATTTTGCTTTGAATTGCGCTAGAACTGTGTTTTCAGTTTTGAAATTTTTGAGAGAAAATGCAAAATTGGTTTTCAGGTTTGGGCGCAGCTTCCAGGTTTTTGAGCATTAGGGTTGTGTTCTGGCTTTTATGAGGAGTGTTTTAGGTTTGCAAAACAAGTCCAAAACCTTTGTAATCATGAATCAAATATTTGATTTTTAATGGTATCTTTTCCAATCTTTTCCATGTGAAGATCATGCCAATCATTGCCAATTCTTTCCATATTGAGTGTGCACGAAATCTTGGAGTTATGATGAGTAGAAATGCTGCATAAAAAGATTTGCAAGGTGGCATGTAGTATTTTTTCATATTTAATTTGAATTAAATGAATTAATAGATTTAAAAATTCAATTAATAAATTAAAAATAAGAAAACAACTTCCCTTTGGGCCAATGGGTCGTGCATAGCTTTTGGATGATGATTCTTAGGAGAAATTGTGGCCCATTAGCCATTTTGAGGCATTTGAAGCAAAGTTGGTTTTTCAAAATTCCCAAATATTTCCCAACTTCCCCAAGGCATATCTTGCTCAATTTTTAATCTTTGATCATGTTCTTGGACATTTTGGAAAGGTCTTGAAGTCCTCTAACCAATGTCTTTGGTCCCATGTCATTTTGATTTACCAATCTCAAGTTATGGTCTTTGACCTTAAGTGCCTTTTTGTTGACTTTTGAAAATGACCTATAATGTTGAGCTTGATAACTTTTTGTGAGAGCACTTCTTGGACTTGAAGTGTGAAGATTAGTTGTAGGAAATGTCATTCTCTTCAAAATGAGCTTTGGATGGAATTTTTCTGGCAAACCATGTGGAAGTTATGCCCTGGTCAAGTTACAGTTGACTTTTTCAACTATCCAAATATGGAAACTTTTGCATCTTGAGACTTTTTGAGCCATACCTTGAAAATCATGATCAAGAATTGATCAAATGATGTTTGTGGCTTCAAAATAAGATGTTGACCAAAAATTTGAACTTTTGACTGTCAAATGACCATTTTACCCCTATAGTTGACTGATGAGCAATTAGGGCATTTGACTGTGCAACTTTGTGCTGTGAGTCTTGAAACTTGACATGAGGATACTTGACAATGTTTATAGGCATGTGGGACTTGATTGGACCCTTGGAAACTTCGACTTCTTTTCCAGAATCAAAACCCTAGTTTTTGACTGTTAGGAGGCCCTTGAACTGTGCAACCCTTGAGAGATTTTGAAGCATGCTCTTTGCAAATCTTGAAGAATATGGGAGGGCAAATTTTGGGGTACAACAGTTGCCCCTGTTCAATCTTCTTAGACCTGAGGATGTAGATTGGCTGGCGTGCCTTTCGTAATCCGAGGGTGGAAGATGATTGAACACTAGAATGCCCAGGAATTTGCGCTCACATAGTAGTGTGATGTGGGGAATGGGCTTACAGATGACATTTGGAGATTGATGGATTGGAATATGGGCTTACAGATGCCATGCTGAGAGGTGATGGATGAGTGGATGGGCTTATAGATGCCATCTGGGTGTCGATCGCGTAAGAGATTCCTTAGCGAGAACTTGCGTACCTGAAAAAGAAAATGATTACCTGGCCTGTTGCAGGAGCTGGTCTTCAAACTCTTTGTATAGATGTGCCCTGACTGGTTTCAGGAATTGAATCTGGAGCTTCAAATGGTGATGAATGAACCAGGGATGGTTACTACCTCAACGGGACGGTGAGAGAACCTTGGACGATTGCTACTTCAACAGGAAAACTGAGAGAATCTTGGGTGATTACTACCTCAACAGAAATGCTGAGAGAATCTTGGATGTCTTCTACTGGGATAAGAATCAGGGAGATCTTAGGGTCGATCTGACTGAACCAGAGAAGGCCTTTGACTGGATAAGAATCAGGAAAATCTTAGGGTCGATTTAACTGAACCGGGCAAGGTCTTGGAATATCTTCAACTGGATAAGAATCAGGGAGATCTTAGGGTCGATCTGACTGAACCAGAGAAAGCCTTTGACTGGATAAGAATCAGGAAAATCTTAGGGTTGATTTAACTGAACCGGACAAGGTCTTGGAATCTTCAACTGGATAAGAATCAGGGAGATCTTAAGGTCGATCTGACTGAACCAGAGAAGGCCTTTGACTGGATAAGAATCAGGAAAATCTTAGGGTCGATTTAACTGAACCGGACAAGGTCTTGGAATCTTCAACTGGACAAGAATCAGGGAGATCTTAGGGTCGATCTGACTGAACCAGAGAAGGCCTTTGACTGGATAAGAATCAGGAAAATCTTAGGGTCGATTTAACTGAACCGGACAAGGTCTTGGAATATCTTCAACTGGATAAGAATCAGGGAGATCTTAGGGTCGATCTGACTGAACCAGAGAAGGCCTTTGACTGGATAAGAATCAGGAAAATCTTAGGGTTGATTTAACTGAACCGGACAAGGTCTTGGAATCTTCAACTGGATAAGAATCAGGGAGATCTTAGGGTCGATCTGACTGAACCAGAGAAGGCCTTTGACTGGATAAGAATCAGGAAAATCTTAGGGTCGATTTAACTGAACCGGACAAGGTCTTGGAATCTTCAACTGGACAAGAATCAAGGAGATCTTAGGGTCGATCTGACTGAACTAGAGAAGGCCTTTGACTGGATAAGAATCAGGATAATCTTAGGGTCGATTTAACTGAACCGGACAAGGTCTTGGAATATCTTCAACTGGATAAGAATCAGGGAGATCTTAGGGTCGATCTGACTGAACCAGAGAAGGTCTTGAACATAGCTGAGGATTTAACTGGATCTTTCATGAAAGGTAAAGGTCAGTCATATGAGATGCATGATATGGATCAAGCAATGATGTTCTCAACATAAATGAGATTTGTAAGATATGATGCATTTATGCATGTATCATGATGTATGTGATGTTTTTGAATGGATGTTTTCGTCTTAGGAAAATAAATCCTTGACGGAAGCCGGGAAGTCATATCCTGGGCTGATGCTGGAGAATAGTGCTTTGTTGTCTCCGCTGGGGATGATAATTGCAAGAATACTGGTAGGAGAAGATAAATCCGTTGGGAGATAAACTTGGTGAATGGATTACTCTGCGGGGAGAAAATTAATCTAGCGATCTTGATGGAGAATAATACTCTGTGGGGAGAGAGGTACTTTGCCGGGATGTTGATGGTAACTTCGCTGGGGATACCGTTGTTATGTTGGAAGTGTTAATAGACTCCATTGGGGATAAGAAGACTTCGCCGAGGACGACCTTTCCGTGGCTTTTGGCTGAGGATAACCCAGTTATATCCTAGTAGGGAAATAACCTTTGAATAAAGCCGGGAGACGCGTTCGTGCTCTGTAGGGGGGAAGCTTCCAGAACCTACTGGGGATAAGCTTCCTGCTGGGGAGATGGATTCAAACTTTCCTGGGGAAATCTTGAACTATACTGGACTCTCCTGGGGAAATTTTGAGATGTACTGGAAGTGACTCCACTGAATGTCTGTATACCGCCGGGGAATGTTGAGATCTGCTGGGAATACCCAGCTTCCTTGAGGCTAATAGCTTTGCTTGGGGAGAATGCATTGACTTGCTGGCTCACTCTCTGGGGAGTTAAGATATACTGGTTACATCCTTCAGCTGAATTCACCTTGATACCTTGGCAGACAGAGCAATTAGATCGTTTGGACAACTCATCATTGCCTCTGTTTCTGAGGTGGGAGAGGAAGACCTGTGAAGGTGTTTGATGACTGCCGATTGACAAATCTTCTTCTGGTAGGCAAGTGACGAGATACCGGGACATAGTCGTGCGCTTTAATCCCTAATTTTTGCCTGGACCGCCCTTTCGGGTTTTCAGTCCATCGGGATACCCATTTTTGCCCAAGCCGCCTTTTCAGGTTTTCGACTTGCCGGGTGTACAGAATTTTTCATTTCATCCCTTATTTTTGCCCGAACCCTTTTGGTTCGTCGGGAAGCCCTTATTTTTGCCTAGGTGTGTCAACCTAGCGGGTCTTTGCTTATGCATAGTATTTTTCGACTATGTCCACGCTCTTAGAATGCAGGGAGGTGCCCCTGGCTGCTTGTGTTGCCATGTTACCAGAAGATGTCTGATCGTGCAAGATTTGTTGCTGGAATTCCTGTCCAATGCCCCAAGTGTCTCAGATGGAGAGTTACCCCTAGCTTCTTGGCATCGTTGAGAGATTCTCTGGATCTTGACTTAACTGCCCCAGATGGTAGACCATGATTATTCCATGCCCCTTGATTGGAGATACTCTTATTCATTAGACTTTCGTCATGCGAATTTCTCTGCTGTTCAAACAATTAGTCATATGCAAGCAATGTTATATTAGAAATGCAAAGCTTATGTCTGTCTTGAAGTTTTTTGAAAATGAATTTTTAGTACAACAAGCAAGTTTTGTAAATTGTGGTGTCAACTCGTTATTTTACCGCAAGCCTTAAGGAGTCAGGATACCTTTTGTAACAGTATGCTTTCGAACTAACCCATGCTTCAGCTAGGACTTTTGAGGGTTATAACATGGCCTGGTTCACGGTTTAAGAAACAAAGGATAAAGACTCAAATTATTTGTACCCACCCGCTCTTCGTGATGTTCTTTGAACCTAAACTCAGTTGATCGTGCGTTAGACCTTGTTCGAGTCTTTTGCTCTAATATACCAGTGATGGTTCGGGTATTGACAATTTATTTTGAATGGGCAGTCATTTCCTTTTTTTGTTGAGGGTTTGTATGACCTCTTTTTTTTCTTGATTTTGTTATCCCTGTTTTTTGCCCGAGCTGTTTCCTTTTTGGAATTACAGTCAGCGGGATGCCCCCGTTTTGTAAGTCTCCTTCATAGGTTTTGACTTAATGGGATTTTTGATTTTGGTAATGACTGCCTGTCCTTATGATTATTCGGAACCATCCCCATCTTTTGTTTCGGAGGGACTCTTTTGATGCCATTTGTTGTGCACCTGGATCAGCTGAGAGAACTACCCTGCCCCAGGTTATGATTAAGGGTTTTAAATTTCGAAAAGAAAAACTCCTACTTCTTTGGCTAAGAGGGGTTGACGAGGGATTATCTTCCTTATAACTCCAGTGTTTAGGGATTGAAACAATGCCTGTACCTCATCAGCGGGGTCTGTTCAAAAGCATACTGTAAATTGCGATATCGTTTTCGTCATCCTCCCTCAAGAGGCTTAACATTATTAATCGAGCGTTGATCATCAGAAAAAAATATGAAAATAATTTGCATATAATGAATACGAATGTATTGCTTCAAAACAGATGTATGCGATGCATTAATGGAATAACAACGTTTAACATGAGTAAATGTTTGAACAAAAGAAAATTACAACTTGGAAATCCTAATGAACAAAAGTCTTTTCATCTTCAGGGCTTGTTACTTCAAATGGTGAGCCTTGGAGGGATGGTAGAAAAACTCAGCCTGACCATCTTATGTGAACTCAAATGCTCCTTCGTCAATCAGGTCCTGGATCTTGTTCTTCAGAGCCCAACACTCATTTGTATCATGTCCTGGACTGGCAGAGTGGTAGGCACACCTTTTATTGGGATGATAGGTAGGAGATGCTGTGTTGGGGTTCCGGGGATGAGCCCTTAATGTGATCAGATTCAATCTCAACAGGCGTTGTAAAGCTTGAAACAGCGACATGTTGAGCTGGGTGAATTGCCTTCTGGGCTTGTCTGGCTGAAGCTGGTGAGGTTGATGCTGAGTTTGTGACCCTGAAGCCATTTGAGGAGCTCTCCCCTTATCTCCTTGTCTCAAAGGTGGTTGAACGATGACTGGATCTTTACCCTTAGACGTTTGCCCCAGTTGGTTACTCTGAAGCAGTTGGTTGACGAGAACTCCGAGCTCTTCTTGTCTTTGAGCTAAGCCTTGAATGATAGTCACCTGCCCCAACATCTGGGATTTCAATGCCTCCACTTCAGCTTGCAGATGTTTCAGCCGTTCGTCCTCAGCGCTGTTCCTGACCAAAGTCCCCATGAGAAGTGTTCTCAGCTCCTCCTGCCCCTTGGATAGATTCAGGAGGATTTCCCCGAACCGAGTCTCTTGAGTAAGAAGGTCCTGGTTATCTTGTTGGGAAGCCATTGCTGAAATAGACAGCGAGAAAGGTAAGTGACCTGTCAAAAGGGTACCTGTTATGCAATGATATGTATGTATATATATGCAATGTTTTCAAGGATCTCGCGGGGTAAACAAGAAATTGTTAGAATTAGGATCCGGTAGCTTGATTGAAGGAACTTCATGTTGTTGAGAGTCCTTCTTCAAGGGTCAAAGGCTCACCATATCCAGTGGGTCATAGCCCCTGACTTTAGTCATCATGTCTGGTTTTGATTTCCAAACAACCTTGGTTAGGGGAACCTTCTTCCAGAGTCAAAGCTCACCATATCAAGTGGGTCATAGCCTCTGACTCAAGCCCTCAACCTGGCTAGGAGAAAATAAATCCCCTTTGCCCCTTGCTATACAGTTTGATTCATCGTGACCTACATCACAAGCCCTTGGGATCCTTGAAACAGGTTAGTCTTTATGCAGGATGCATGCAATGGTATGATGTTATGGTATGCATGGGGTAATGTAGGTAAACCCTGTTATGAGTCCCAATTAAGGACTGTAAACAAAACCTGCAAGAAACTCAATACACTCTGTTATGAGTCCCAATTAAAGACTATAAACAAAACCTGCAAGAAACTTAGTAAACCCTGTTATGAGTCCCAATTAAGGACTATAAACAAAACCTGCAAGAAGCTCAAGTGTCAGATAACAAGTATGCAAGTAGTCAAGTATGAAAGCACACAAGTCACATAAAGAGCCCTTAGAGTTTAGGCCAGCATGAGGTCTAGGTATTACCCTCTTTCAGTTTTTTTGTTCGTACCTGTCCTATAAAAAGTAACCGGGTTCTTAGAGGATCCCAATATCATTGACTACCCTCAATCGGTCATAACTCCAGCATCGCAATCTTTTCTTGCGGCCAGAACCATCACGAGAGTTTAGCCTCAATGGGCGTAGCATACTGCTACTGTTCTAATGGCCAAGTTGTGTCATTTAATGTTCTAAGGTCTGTTGGTGCTTAATGACTCCTCAGAAGACCCATATTCTCCTCGTTGCAACACAAGGGATATTGGTACAGACCAAGGAGTCACACCAACGTAGCCACTGCTTCACCCGTGTCGGTCTACGCCGGACAGGTCCCTCACAGCTTATGCTACCTAAACAGGGTATCCCCAGATCCGGGTTAGGATCTATGTAACTCCCATGCAACCCACAATTTAAAGCAAACAAGTCAATACAATTGAAAATACAAGTATGAGCTATCCTAAGGTACACCTCACTTTATAAGAGTCCCCAGCAGAGTCGCCAGTTCTGTGATCGGTGGAAATGAGAACTGACTGTTTTTTAGCTGGTTTCGCGAAATGTCGCGGTAAGCAAGAGTCGCCACCGTCTTTTATTTTCTCCAACATGGAAAGGACAAAAGCACAGAAAAATTCCTTATTGAGATTAGTTCTCGGTTCGGGAGGTAGATTTATAGAAAGGGAAGGTGTTAGCACCCTTTCTATCCATGGTTATCCATGGGCTCTTAGATACTTGCTCATTTGTGTTTTCAGAATGTTTGTTTGCTTTTCAAGGTGAGTGGGTTTGAAAAAGTTCCGTTTAAAATTTCAGTTTGACTCTTGTATCAGTCCTCAAGAGTGTTTGAAAAGTTGTTTTTGAAATCTTTTTGCAAAGTGTCGGTGTGAAAAGAAGTTTTTGATTTGTTTTGAATTAGAGCAAGTATCTACGAGTCATCTACCTACCCTAAGGAATTCGTCTGTGTAAATGTCCTTAAGGTAATGCCATCCCACCATTGAGAGGTAGGTAGCACCACCGTTGGAGGTGTTCGGGTCAATTCGAGGGTTCGGGACATTGTGGTCACCAGAGCAACAGGAATACACCTTAGAAGCTACCCTCATGCCATGTTCATGGACATGATGACTTACTAAGACATCCTCTACTCGACGACCACTTTTCGAGGGGCAAGGCAACAGTGAGACGTACCCTAGAGGTGGTGTGTGATTTGTGTGTCATTTTCAGTTATATTTGTCTTGTTCATGCATTGGTGATCTACGCTTTGTTTTTATTTTTGGCATTCATTCTTTCATGTGGTTATTAACAGTTAAAAGATGCGGAATTTAAAAGTCCTACGCTATTACAAAGGCGCGAGTCTACATCGCCAAATTAATCCAAGACCCGATTTGAAATAAATAAAATGCGGAAAGTAAATATCCTAATTATTTATTACAAAGCTTTGGGGAAATTACATGAAATTTAAAAAAGGAAATAAAATTAAATGTGCGAAAAGGAATAAAATCGAGGATGCGAGGGCGTTGGACCCTTTTTAAAGAAATTAAATTGAAATCGTAAATTAATTAAATTAAATAAAGGCAAGAACTTATTTTTTGGAGTTTTTGTATTTATGGAATTTAATGAGAAAATTAAATGGAATTAAAATCCTAATTCTAAGTATTTTTTAATTATTAAAGAAATAAGTTCAAGTTTGACCTAATTTACATTAATTATTTACATGGCATATTTATTAAAAAAAATAATTAATAATTAAATATGGTGAAAAAGAGAAAAGAATAAAAGTATAAAAACCTAATTTCTACATTTTTTAGTTTATTTAAAAAACATTAAAATTAAACCTAGAATTAAAACTAAATTAATTATTAAATTTATTTACAAAATAAAACATTAGTGAATTAAATAATAAAATATATTTTTATTTTGACTTTTTCTGATTTTTTGTATTTTTATATTATTAAAAAATTAGTTTATGAATTGAAATAAAAAAAATTATCAAATTAAAACAAACAAAAAGAAAAAAAAGAATGAGAAAAGAAATACAAACATAGGAGGGTTTGTTGACCCTTTTTGAGGTATATTGCAGTAATGAGGCCCATTGAAATCTTGGCCTTTTTGACTTTTCATGGATGCGTGTGGAGCGTTTGACTGATGTCCATGGTGGACTCCAGATCATGGCCATTGGATTGGAATTGTTGAGGTGCGTGGCAAGCGAAGACATGAAGCTGCATGGTAGGCCCTAGGAAGCATGCTACACAGAACCATGTTAGAAAGATAAATATGGAATAAAGTGGGGGACCTGGGGATCGAACCCAGGACCCAATACCTGCAAGCCAAACGCACTAACCACTGAACCACTCAAGCTTCTTTGTTATTATAGTGGGGCGCAATTAATATATTTGGAAAATCAGGATTATGTTGGAAAAATAAAAAAAGGCGCCATTTATTTAAACCAACCAACCATGGTTCCACACGCAAGCATCTTCTTCCTTGGTCTTTCGTTTTGCCTGAAAAATAACATCAAATAGCGGGGGTTTTAAACCCCCACTAACTCAAACCTGGAAAATAACGAATAGCTCATACGCAAATATAAATAGGGCGCGACTAGTGAGTTTGATTCATGTTGAGGTCCTGAGTCCAATGGCATAGGTCTTATGGTTCAATTTTTCCATATGAATGAAGCCCTCTTTTTAAGCTTCGGAAACCCTAATGCGTGTTCATGGTAACTTTGCATACAGGCGTCCAAAACTCAATTGAATGGTACCAATGGCTTTAGAATCATCATGTTAGTATAAATCACATATTAAAAGTCATGAATAACGTATGAAAATGAAAACACGATTATCAAAATTTTACAGAAAAGTTAGACTCATATCTACCAATTATTTGCGCTTGGAGAGTTGATTTTGATTGGAGTAGCTTCCTGGATGCCTTGGCAAGCTATTGGAATGGTTATTTTGCTTTGAATTGCGCTGGAACTGTGTTTTCAGTTTTGAAATTTTTGAGAGAAAATGCAAAATTGGTTTTCAGGTTTGGGCGCAGCTTCCAGGTTTTTGAGCATTAGGGTTGTGTTCTGGCTTTTATGAGGAGTGTTTTAGGTTTGCAAAACAAGTCCAAAACCTTTGTAATCATGAATCAAATATTTGATTTGTAATGGTATCTTTTCCAATCTTTTCCATGTGAAGTTCATGCCAATCATTTCCAATTCTTTCCATATTGAGTGTGCACGAAATCTTGGAGTTATGATGAGTAGAAATGCTGCATAAAAAGATTTGCAAGGTGGCATGTAGTATTTTTTCATATTTAATTTGAATTAAATGAATTAATAGATTTAAAAATTCAATTAATAAATTAAAAATAAGAAAACAACTTCCCTTTGGGCCAATGGGTCGTGCATAGCTTTTGGATGATGATTCTTGGGAGAAATTGTGGCCCATTAGCCATTTTGAGGCATTTGAAGCAAAGTTGGTTTTTCAAAATTCCCAAAAATTTCCCAACTTCCCCAAGGCATATCTTGCTCAATTTTTAAGCTTTGATCATGTTCTTGGACATTTTGGAAAGTTCTTGAAGTCCTCTAACCAATGTCTTTGGTCCCATGTCATTTTTATTTACCAATCTCAAGTTATGGTCTTTGACTTAAAGTGCCTTTTTGTTGACTTTTGAAAATGACCTATAATGTTGAGCTTGATAACTTTTTGTGAGAGCACTTCTTGGACTTGAAGTGTGAAGATGAGTTTTAGGAAATGTCATTCTCTTCAAAATGAGCTTTGGATGTAATTTTTTTGGCAAACCATGTGGAAGTTATGCCCTGGTCAAGTTACAGTTGACTTTTTCAACTATCCAAATATGGAAACTTTTGCATCTTGAGACTTTTTGAGCCATACCTTGAAAATCATGATCAAGAATTGATCAAATGATGTTTGTGGCTTCAAAATAAGATGTTGACCAAAAATTTGAACTTTTGACTGTCAAATGACCATTTTACCCCTACAGTTGACTGCTGAGCAATTAGGGCATTTGACTGTGCAACTTTGTGCTGTGAGTCTTGAAACTTGACATGAGGATACTTGACAATGTTTATAGGCATGTGGGACTTGATTGGACCCTTGGAAACTTCGACTTCTTTGCCAGAATCAAAACCCTAGTTTTTGACTGTTAGGAGGCCCTTGAACTGTGCAACCCTTGAGAGATTTTGAAGCATGCTCTTTGCAAATCTTGAAGAATATGGGAGGGCAAATTTTGGGGTACAATAGTGGGTAATGTTGCTTATAGAGTGGCTTTACCGCCTAATCTTTCGAATTTTCATGATGTGTTTCACGTGTCGCAACTTCAGAAGTATATTTCATATCCATCTCATGTGATTCATATGGACGATGTGCAAGAACGGGATAATCTCACGGTGGAGACGATGCACGTACAGATCGCGGATCGTAAAATAAAGAATCTGAGGGGGAAAGAGATTTCCTTGGTTAAAGTGGTTTGGCTAGGAGCTTCCGGAGAGAGCATGACTTGGGAGTTGGAGAGCAGGATGCGAGACTCCTACTCTGAGTTGTTTGATTGAGGTAAATTTTCGAGGAAGAAAATATTCTAAGTGGGGGAGAGTTGTAACGCCCGTAATTTAATTAATTAATTATTTAATTAAATTATTTTTAGAATATTTGAGAAGATGTGTTGTGATAAATTGGATTTAATTATTTTATTAAGTGGTGAAATAATATTAGAAGTATGATATTATTTTGTGCGGGCTTGTTTTTAAGGAATAAAAGTAATAAGGGAGTGTATTAGTTTTGAGCCCAATAAGGAGTTAAGAGAATAATAGGTTATTTTATTGTTGTTAGAAATAATAGAAAGAAGAGGCAGTAGAAGAATAAGGATTGAGAAGAAGAACGTGAAACTGCTGGAAAAGTGGAAAACGACAGAACGAGGTTTCGACCGAAAGATTGTAGAGCGACCTTCAATCCAAGGTAAGGGTGGGGTTCTGACACTATAATTGGGTTCATGATGATTGGTATGTGGGGTTAGAGGTGATTGTTGTCTTGTTCATGAGTTGAATGTTTATGATGCTGTATGATGTGAAATTGATGAATTATAGATGAATGATGATGTCCCGAAGCTATTTAATTGATGTAGAATTATAAGGTAACTTTGGGTAATGATTATCCATGATTAGATTAAGTTTTTAGGGCTTAAAATATGAAACCTGTAGTGAAAATGCAGAGAAATCGCAAAAATTATGCAGGATATAACAGGATTCGTCGACCCTAAACATGATATGTCGATGCAAGAAGGTTGAGAGACTCAGGATGAGTCAAGACGAAAGGTTTTGCGTCGACACATGAGTGCTTTTAGACTCAGGATGCATCGATCCATAGGAGCATATTTCGATACATGTTGTGTGTTAGATCTAGGATGAGTCGATCCAAGAGAGGATGCGTCGACTCATGTTGCGAGTTTGGTGCAGTACGCGTTGATCCAAGACGTTTTGCATTGACCCATGTTATTTGATTTTTGGCAGATTCATTTTGAAAATGCTGTAACTTGAGTTTTAGGATGCCATTTGAGATGTCATTCGAAGTGTTGAATAGCTAACGCGATAGCCTTTATTCTAGAGGATTAAAATGAATAATAGGAATTGTAATCCTAGTAGCCAATTTAGGAATTAGAGTTAGTTCCCGTGTTGATCATTATGTTGATTTTTGTACAGAATGATGAAGGTTAGATGCCTAGAGGCTGCTGTTAGAATTATAACAATAGGATTAATGACAGTAATGATGTAAGAATTACAGAATAGCAGTATGAATTACTGTGGAATTAATGTACAACTGAGTTGTTAATGAGAAGTTATTAATGATGTTGTGTTGATGATTTATAATAAATAAATGATGTTTGATGTATTATTATTATGATATGAGATGTTGATGACGAGACATTGAGATGCTTCCGAGATGTTGTTAATTTGAGATGCTTTTGAGATGTTGTTAATTTGATATGCTTTTGAGATGTTGTTAATTTAAGATGCTTTTGAGATGTTGTTAATTTGAGATGTTGTTAACTTGGGTGTTGTTATTACATTCCTGATTGTGTCGCATACATTGCATTTTTTGAGATGGAGCTTATGCTCGTTGAGATGGCCTGTATTGGCGAATTTTAAGATGAAGGCTATGCCTTGTTGATGCCTCTATTAATTGGCAAAAATTTTAGACGGGAGTTCTGCTCTAATGGTACCACATGCATTTGCATAGTATTGAGTCGCATTATATGATTGCATGAAGAAGTGTGTAATGATGTTGTGTATGTGTATTATTGTTGTGATCATTGTTGATTATGAGATGAGAAGTGGTGATATTTTGTGATCTAATTTAATATATTAATTATCATGCGCTTTATTATATTGTTAGATATCTCACCCCTTCTGTTTGAATGTTGCCCTTATGTTGGTAACGTGCAGGTAATCGAGAGTGAAGGTTGTTTACCTTCAGTAGTTCGAGTCGGTGTCATTTCTCTGATATGTAACACTCGGGGGATGAACGCTTGTTGTTTTTGATTGTTGATTATTATTGAATTGTGTTGTTTCGAAGTTGCTGTATTGAGGATAAAATTGTTATTGAAAATTCGGCTGCGTAGATGTTGAGTTATTTAATTAAAGATGTTATGATGGTTCATACGGTGTTTTGAAAGTGTTATATATCCACAATGAATGCAATGAATTTTTGATAGAAGAATTTGTGACGTCCCGATTCGTTCGCATGATTGAATTTTATAACTCTGATTTATTTTATATAGTTGCTTGGGGTAGAATTGGGGTGTTACACTTTGCTATGTGGGGAATTGATATGATTGGGGATATCAAGCCTACATCCTCCAATGGGCACCGCTTCATCCTAGTGGCCATTGACTACTTTACCAAATGGATCAAAGCAGCTTTCTTCGCTTCCGTTACTAAGAATGTTTTTGCCCGCTTCATCAAGCAAAATCTCATATGCCGGTACGGTATCCCGGAAAAGATCATCACTGATAAGGTATAAATCTTAACAACACTATGATCACCGCCTTGTGTGAGCAATTCAAAATTCCGCATCACAATTCTTCTCCCTACCGGCCAAAGATGAATGGTGTTGTCGAAGCTGCAAATAAAAACATTAAAAAGATCATACAGAAAATGAAAGTCACATACAAGGACTGGCATGAGATGCTACCATTTGCTCTCAACGGGTACCGTACCACGGCTCGCACCTCAACCGGGGCAACACCCTTTTCTTTGGTATATGGCATGGAAGTTGTTTTACCTATTGAGGTTCAGATCCTCTCTCTAAGGATTATGAAGGATGCGGGTTTGAGTGAAGACGACTGGATCCAAACTCGACTTGATCAATTGAACTTAATTTATGAAAAGAGACTTACTGCTGTTTGTCGTGGTCAAATGTATCAAAAACGGATGATCAAGGCTTTCAACAAGAAAGTCAGACGTCAGTATATCAAGTTGGGGATCTAGTGATCAAACACATCATCCTGCCATAAAGTGATCCCAGGGGCAAATGGACTCCTACCTATGAAGGACCATTTGTAATCAAAAAGATATTCTCCGGTGGGGCAATGATCTTAATCACCACGGACGGAGACGACCTGCCACACCCTGCGAACACAGACATAGTCAAAAGATACTACACATAAGAGACCCGCTAGGTTGACACACCTAGGCAAAACAAGGGAATCCCGATGAACCAAAAAGGTTTGGGCAAAAATTAGGGATAAAATAAAAAAATTTGTACACCCGGCAAGTTGAAAACCCGAAAGGGCGAATTGGGCAAAAAAGGGTTTCCCAGTGGACTGAAAACCCGAAAGGGCGGTCCAGGAAAAAATTAGGGAATTAAAGCGTATGACGATCTCCCGTTGGATCACTTACGGATAACCTTTGACTTCCACTGACAAACTCAAAGTTGCTGATCAATCCAATCATCTTCGGATGAAGTAACGAATAGACAAGATGCTCAGGGATACGAAGGCTATAGCAGAATTGGAACCCCATGGGACTATCACACATGGCTATCTTTCTTTGCATAAATATTTATTGTTTTTATGACGCCATTCTCTTACTAGAATGTTTGTCTCCTTTGTACAAAATACTTACTCAAAGTCAATACAAATATATCTCTTTAAAAGTGCGGAAAAAAACTATTTGTCTTTTCTTTACGATTGTGTTTTGTTTGCAAAAACGTCTAATGATTCATTAATGAACATATGCATTTGAACATGATCACTGTTTACAAATGAACAAGATGAGAAAGACAATTGTTGATAGTTTGAAAAGGCAGGAAAACGTCTCTAGACCACTCCATATTCCCCATGGAGTTTTCAATAACTCCCCAGCAGAACAAGACTCCCAGCTAATCCTCAGCAGGAATAAAAGTTCAAGTTTTAATCCCCAGTAGAAATCATCAAATTTCTCAGGATTCCTCAAACAGATCTTACAAGCAATACATGGCATTGCCCTTACAACGAAATTTACTCCTCTTGACAAGAGTTCATCAAAGCTTCAAGACATGAAAATTCACATACCCCCAACAAACTACAAATTCCCTAGTTTGAATTTGCCTCTCCGACTACTACAAATCAAAGGACCACAACTCCTCTTCCCCAGTAGACTACTCTATGTCAAGTTATTGTGAAGCCTGGAATCCGGCCAGATAACAGTAAACTTCCTTATCCCCAGCAAGTCGTTGTGAAGCCTGGAATCCGACCAGATAGCAGCTAACTTTTGATTCTCTCCAGCCAAGGGTAAATCCCCAGTAGAGCGGCAGACAACCGAGACTCCTGAACTTTTTCAAGCAGAAATCACCTCTCTCCCCACAGAGTTTTCAATCATCCCCAGCGGAATAAAACTCCCAGCTATGAAGCTTCTAGTTTCTCGAATCCCGGCAGAAATCACCCAAATTCTCCAAATTCCTCAACAGGTTGCTGTGAAGCCTAGAATTCGACCAGATAATAAAAACTCCCATTGGTTAATCCCCAGTAGAAGTCGTCAATATTCTCAAGTTTCCCCAAGCAGATCTTACGAGCATCACAATTGCATTTCCCTTACAACAAGAGTTTATTTCTATCAGTAGAAATTCATCAACGTTTCGACTTCAAGACATGAAGACTCACATATCCTCACCAGCAGTCGGGGATTTATTTTCCCTAATCCGACAGCAATACAACAAATCAGCTTACATGCGCATACATTACATCCATATATCATGAAAACTGATAGAACGAATGCATTGCATAATACATGTCATGCAACATAACTTTGTGTTTCAGCTAACATTTTACCTTTTTCAGGATAAAGTTAACAGCTAGATTCAACCTTATACAGTTCAGATACGGTCCAGACACGGAAGCCATTCTGATACTCATTCAGATTCAACTTCTAATACAGTTCAGATACGGTCCAGACACGAAAGCCATTCTGGTACTCATTCAGATACTCATTCAAAGACACCTCCTGATATAGTTCAGATATGATCCAGACACGGAAGCCATTCTGATACTCATTCATTTTTCAACACTTCTGATATAGTTCAAATACGCTCCAGACATGGAAGCTATTCTGGTACTCATTCAGATTCAGATTCAACCTTCTGATACAGTTCAGATACGCTCCAAACACGGAAGCCATTTTGATACTCATTCAGATTTCAACACTCCTGATACAGTTCAGATACGCTCCAGACACAGAAGCTATTCTGGTACTCATTCAGATTCAGATTCAACCTTCTGATACAGTTCAGATATGCTCCAGACACGGAATCCATTCTGATACTCATTCAAATTTCGACACTCCTGATACAGTTCAGATACGCTTCAGACACGAAAGTTATTCTGGTACTCATTCAGATTCAGATTCAACCTTCTCATATAGTTCAGATACGCTCCATACACGGAAGCCATTCTGATACTCATTCAGATTTCAACACTCCTGATACAGTTCAGATACACACCAGACACGGGAGCCATTCTGATGTTCAAACATACAAGCTATATCTCAATAAACATTCTTGGATGTCATCTACAAGCCCATCCCCAACAAGATTTTATTACCTCTCCAAATGGCATCTTTAAGCCCATTCCTCCTATCGTCACTGAGTGCAAATTTCTGGGCACTTTAGTGTCCAATCATCTTCCACCTTCGAGTCGCGAATGGAAAAATCTCGCCAATCTAACTCCTCAGGTTAAAGAAGATTTAACAGGGGCAGCTGTTGTACCCCAAAATTTTCCCTCTCATTTCTCAGGAAAACACCCTGAATTTTCAAAGTTTTCTCTTAAACGAATCCAAGCCTTGAATTATCATTTATTTCCAAGCAAGCCATTTACAAGGGCAAAATGATCATTTGCACGCTGAAAAGCCAAACTTTGGTTTTTGGCTCAAAATCAAAACACAAAAATCATATTTCATCGAGACATGTTGGAATATGAAGTTTGTTTCATCAAGAAGCTCAAAAGTCAAATTTTACCTTGGAAAAGTTAAATTCCAGATACTTGGAATTTTTCTAAAGTATTTAAGAAAAATGACATTCAGAACTTCTGAGCCAACCTCCAGGTAGGAGCAGTCAGAAGATGTAAACTTAGCGCAGTACATAACACTCAGTCAGAATGTAGCTCTTCAGCATCTACGCCAGCTCAGTCAGAAGTTTCCAGAAGATTATAAAACATGATGAAAATCTGGAAACTCCTTCAGAACATGCTGGAGTCAGAAGGTAAGAGGGTCAGAAGATTGGGTGCTACACTGAAGCAGAATCTCTAAGTTCAGAGTCTTCAGAGGAAAATCAAAAAAAAGTTACTGGAGATCCCTCAGAACTTGCTGAGACAACAGAATGCCAAGATCAGAACCTGGGTGCATTATTCAAGACTACGTTGAAATGGAACTTCTAGCCTAGATTTATGCAATGATGCAAATCTCATATTACAAGATTTCTAATTTTTGACTAATCTCATCACCATTTAATGCTCATTAATGCTCACAACCACTTTTGAGTATTTTTCCAAAGAGTCTCTCCACGTGTAGCATAGCAACGTTTTTGTGCAGATTTAGGTATGGGTCTTTGCGGTACTTTTCGCTTATGGTTGTCACTTTTCCTTAATCCTTGCTTACCGTTCCAGCCTAGGCTAAAAGTTGTCAATCATCACAACTTTTTATGAACTTTCTTCAAGGGTAAGTCGGCATCTAGTGCATGATATTGGCGCCACTTGACATTTTAAAAAACCCACAAAGCTTTGCCTATAAATAGAATTCCTTTGGTCACTGGGAAAAAACAGAAAAATTGCTGAAAGAGCCCACACAAAAAAAATTTGTGAAAGAAATCAAAATTTTGAGAAAGAAAAGTCTTGAACCTCTGCCCAAAATTCCCATAGTTTCAAAAGCTATAAACACAACATACAAACCATTAAATTTTGGATCCCTTGCGTTCAAACTCCATTTGTTCTCAAAATATTTCTTAACCAAAAAACACCCATACAGTTTTTGACCCACACGTTAGAAATCGCCATAACTTCTGTATCGATACTACTACATACCCTTCATCCATCCATTCAAATAAGTTGTTCAGCACATCATCAGAGTTGAGACTAACTCCATTTCACAGAACTTTTTCTAGCTGCAAGGTAAGCACTTGCTGACCCTCACCACATTGCTTAAGCATCACCAGATTTGCATGGTTAAAAAACGCAACGTAGATATCATGCTTCTGATGTTGTGCGTGTTCTGAGGTTTTCACGCATTTGTACGCTTAAGTAGAGAATGAATCAGTTCATAACTTGCCTCTGATTTTTTGGTTCTGACTTCTGAAACGCTATGACACCTGCTGAAACTGTCCTAGGCATGTCTTCTATTTTATGGAAAAATAACCAAATTGTAGATGTTCTGACTAGCATAGAGGGAGACCAAGTTCTGACATTGGCACCAGTGCTTCTGGAACCTGTTTTGTTATCAGTAATATCAGAACTTTTGAAAATTACTGTGTTCCCAGCAGGGTCAGAACCTCTGACCCCATACATTTTCACTAACAGGTTTCTGTTTTGCAGCATACCAGGGTCAGAACCTCTGACCTATACATTTTCACTAACAGGTTGCTGTTCAGCAGCAGGCCAGGGTTAGAACTTCTGACTTCCTCTCAGCAGCACGCTAATCCTTTTCTTTTTTCTTTCTTTCTTCCCCTTGTTATTTTCTTTATTTTTCTAGCTGGTACTCCCCATTCATAAATTTGTACCCCCACTCCCTAAATATTGTAATAGCGTAGGACTTTACATTTCTATAATTTATCGCTTTCAAATGTAAATGCAAGATAAAATCAATAAATAGACCACCAAAAAAATAAAATACAAAAGCATGCAATCAAACACACTTGCACACAAAAACCCTTAGGTTTTCTCTACTTGGTTGCCTTATACAAAATAGCCATATTACGCATGCAAAGTATCTTGGTAAAACAAACAAAATCAAAAGACCATAGTCCCCCGATGACGCTATTCAAAGTTTCCTTATAAAGTGATCTTAGTCCCTCGAAAATGCTAAGATACTTTGCAACATTGCTAATCATGGTTATACGATGACCTGCGCCCGTCCCGTTTACATCCAAAGATAGGGTTTCTTACCAAATCAATGATAAGACAACAATGTCAAAGGAATAGAAAATGAACAAGAAAGACATTTGAGTAGGAAAATTGCTCCTAGTTACTTACTCTATTTTCAAGCAAACATCCTTGCTATTTTCAAAACAAACACACACACTTTACAAAACATTGAAAACATTTTCAAAAAAGACAAAGATCTTTGTATACATTCTAACGAACGAGAATCATTACAAAGATTGCCTAAACAAAGGCCTCTTTTACAAAATACTTTAAAAACCTCACCAAACAAGTACCCTTCACGGGTATGGAAGAGGTTCCTAGACCAGAAGACATTGCCTCAGCTCTGCATCTGAAACGGGCTGATGTAGTATCCAATTGGGAAACACGAAGCGGGGTCGAAGGTTTCTTAGCCAAATTTCTGATAGATCAGGCTCAGCTATTCTGGGATAGTTTGGATTTTCAGGCTTTTGAAGATGTCTTGGCTCTCCTTATATATGGTTTGGTTCTCTTCCCGAATCCGGATGCCTTTATAGATATAAATGCTGTCAAGATTTTCCTTTCCTGCAATCCTGTGCCTACCCTGCTGGGTGATATCTTGCATGCCCTTTATACTCGTACTATGCGAAGAAGAGGAACTCTCATGTGTTGCATGTCGTTGCTGTCGAGGTGGTTTATTTCGCACCTCCCCAAGTCTGTGCTGAAGAATGAAGAAGGTTTGGGATGGTCCTACAGAATAATGTCACTTGCCCATACAGACATTCTTTGGTGTTCCCGGGCTATGGAAAACACTGCTGTTATTGATTGTTGTGGGGGATACCCTAATGTCACATTGCTTGGAATCAGAGGGGGTATAACCTATAATCCTTGTCTAACTTTGCGAAAATTTGGCCGTGCTCGGGGGGATGGACCCCATGAGCTACTTCTTGAGGATATTGCATTTGACTACAAGGAAGACGTTGAGGAGCATCTTCGAAAGTTTATACGAGCTTGGGGCATGGTGAACAAATCTGATCCCTAAGAGTTGGGACCAAGGACTTCCCTTCCTATACAACCTTATCTCCAGTGGGTCCGAGCTCGTGCCCAGAAGCTTGGGATTCCCTATGAAGCCGTATTGCCAATGATTGTGGAGCCCACCAATGAAGAGGGCATTCCTTACACGGTCCTTTATCCTTACATGCCCACTGATCCTGGGGAGTTGCAGAGGTCTTGGATTCAGCTGAAAGGGGAGAGGAATACCTATCGGGAAAATTACCACGAGCAAGAAAGGAAGATCTTGAAGCTCACCAGGCAGCTCGAGGAAGAAAGAGTGATCAACGACTACATCGGAACAAAGAGGAAGCGTCCATGGGACTTTTGATTTTGTTTTCATAGTTTTTTGAGTGTGTTTTATTTACTTCTTTTGTAACGCCTTAAAGGCATTGTTGAACCTTTTACAAGTTAATCTAATAAAGTTTGTTTATTTTTGGTTTGCAAATTTAAATCTCCCAAAGTCTTTGAAATCATTACATGCATATCCCATCATTATGCACGCCATTACAGGTACCGTTACAGGTTTCTCATCTTCTTCACTGTTTATTTCAGCAGAGATGTCTTCTGATCAAGCCATCAAAGATCTTCAGGCACAGAACGCCCAATTCCAATAAATGTTCTTAAGTTTGGCTAAAGGGCAAGAGGATCTGAAGACCCTGATTCTGAAAGAGAAGAAGAAAAAGAATAAGATTTAGACATCGACAGCTGGATCTGCCCTACAACTAATGGTGGACTAAACAACTGGACGATGAAGGACTTCATACTTGTTTCTTTTATTCCGTAGTAATTGACTCTTTGTTTTAAAGATTTATAATAAACAGTTTGAAACTTTACAGCCCGGTGCTTTGCCCGAGGCACCTTGGATTTGCTTGTGAGGGCTTATTATTTGTCATTTCATATATCATTAATAAAACATTGGACGTTTCTTGCATTACAAATTTTGTGCTCCTTGTTTTTCTTTTTTTGTCTCTCGTTTTATCAAAAACAACTATTTTCTTACACGCACTCACATATCATACTGCAGATCCATATCTACTCTGGATCCCGTTGATAACAACTATGCTACTGCCAGTTATGACTTCGAAAATCTGATCAACCAAGCCGAGGACGAAGGTGAGGATGATTGTGAAGTGCCTGGAGAACTTGCCAGACTATTACTGCAGGAAGAAAGGGCCATACAACCTCATGAAGAGCCAGTTTAATTAGTGAATTTGGGTACAGAGGAAGATAGGAAAGAGGGTAAGATAGGTGCAAATATGGAGCCCAGTGTCAAACAATGGTTGATACAGATGCTACGCGACTATGTCGAGATCTTCGCCAGGTCCTATGGATACATGTATGGTTTGGACACTAATATTATGGTACACCGCCTGCTAACCAAAGAAGACTGTCCACCAGTAAAGTAGAAGGTTCGTCGTATGCGCCCTGAGATGTCTGAGAAAACCAAAGCTGAGGTCATGAAACAGTTCGACGCAGGATTTTTAGCTGTCACTTCTTATCCACAGTGGGTTGCCAATGTTGTTCCGGTGCCTAAGAAGGATGGTAAGGTACGGATGTGCGTGGACTACAGAGACCTGAAAAGGGCAATCCCCAAGGATGATTTCCCACTTCCTCACATTGATGTTCTGGTCGACAACACCGCGCAGAATAAGATCTTCTCCTTCATGGATGGTTTTTATGGCTACAACCAGATCAAGATGGCTCCTGAGGATATGGAGAAGACAACCTTCGTTACACAGTGGGGCACCTTCTGTTACAAGGTAATGCCTTTCGGGTTGAAGAATGCTGGGGCAACTTATCAGCGCGCCATGGTCGCTTTGTTCCACGACATGATTCACCATGAGATCGAGGTTTATGTTTATGATATGATAGCCAGGTCCTAGACTGAGCAAGAGCACCAAGATCATCTCTAGAAATTATTTGACAGGTTGAAGATGTATAAGCTAAGGTTAAACCCGAACAAGTGCACCTTCGGGGTAAGGTTCGGTCAGCTGCTGGGTTTCGTCGTCAGTGATAAGGGTATTCAGGTGGACCCTGCCAAGGTAAAAGCCATAGAAGAAATGTCGGCTCCCCGCACAGAGAAGGAAGTTAGAGGTTTCTTGGGATGTCTAAATTACATTGCCAGATTCATTTCACATCTGACTGCTACTTGTGAGCCAATCTTCAAGCTGCTGAAGAAGGATCAAGTGGTAAAATGGAATGATGAATGTCAGACCTCTTTCGAAAGAATCAAGGAATACCTCCAAGAGCCACCAATTTTGATGCCTCCAGTTGAAGGAAGACCTTTGATCTTATACTTGACAGTACTGGATAGTTCAATGGGGTGTGTGCTGGGGCAGCATGACGAGTCTGGCCGAAAAGAGCATGTTATTTACTACCTTAGCAAAAAGTTTACTGATTGTGAGACCCGATACTCATTGCTCGAGAAAACTTGTTGCGCTTTGGCATGGGCTGCTTGCCGGCCGAGACAGTATATGCTGACTCACACCACTTTGTTGACATCAAAAATGGATCCAATCAAGTATATCTTCGAGAAACCTGCCCTGTCCGGAAGAATAGCGAGATGGAAGATGATCCTAACCGAGTATGACGTCCAATACACAACCCAAAAAGCAATCAAGGGGAGTGTATTGCCGGATCATTTGGCGCATCAGGCCGTGGATGACTATCAGTCCATAAATTTCGAATTCCCGGATGAGAACACTATGTTGGTAACCGACTGTGAAGAACCTGGACCGGATGAAGGACTCGAGAAGGGATCCCGATGGTCCATGTATTTTGATGGAGCCTCGAACGCATTGGGAAACGGAATTGGCGCTGTAATCATATCTCCTGAGGGTTGTCATACTCCGTTCACTGCCCGATTATGTTTTAACTGCACCAACAATATGGCGGAGTATGAAGCATGTGTCATGGGTCTTCGAGCGGCTATTGACCTGAGGATTAAGTTCTTGAGTGTATTCGGAGATTCCGCTCTGGTGATAAGTCAGATCAAGGGAGAGTGGGATATGAAGCACCCAAATCTTATTCCTTAAAAGGAATATGTATTGACGTTACTCCTACACTTTGAGGAGATAACCTTTGAACACTTCCCGAGAGAAGAGAACCAGATGGCGGACGCGTTAGCTACCATGTCTTCTATGTTCAAGGTCGGGTGGGACAATGAAACTCCCCAGATTACCATCGAGAGGTTGGACAAACCCTCACATTGATGTGACATTGAGACGAAAGAGGTAGCAGATAAACCCTAGTTTCACGAGGTAAAGAGGTATCTTGAGGCTCAAGAATACCCCGAGGGGGCATCTGTTAATGATAAGAAGTTTCTGAGAAGATTTGCTGTGAAGTTCTTCATCAGTAATGGTATCCTTTATAAGCGTAACCACGATTCGACCTTACTGCGGTGCATGGACAAGAGCGAGGCAGAAAGGATCATGGCAGAGTTACATGAAGGTACCTTCGGAACTCATTCCAGTGGACATACCATGGCAAAGAAGATCCTACGGGCAGGATATTATTGGTCCACTATGGAATCCGATTGTTATCCGCACTCTCGGACCTGTTGTAAGTGCCAAGTCTATGCTGATAAGGTGCATGTGCCTCCATTTACTCTGAATGTTTTGACAGCCCATTGGCCTTTCGCGATGTGGGGCATTGATATGATCGGCGAGATCAGACCTACTGCATCCAACGGGCATCGCTTCATTCTAGTAGCGATTGATTATTTCACGAAATGGGTCGAGGCAACTTCCTTTGCTATAGTAACCAAGAACGTCGTGGCGCGGTTTATACAACACAATCTAATCTGTCGATACGGTGTACCAGAGAGGATCATTATGGACAATGGTATAAATCTCAACAATACGATAATCACCGAGCTCTGCAAATAGTTCAAGATACAGCATCACAACTCTTCTCCCTACCGGCCGAAGATGAATGGGGCTGTTAAAGAGGCTAATAAGAACATCAAGAAGATTGTGTAGAAGATGACGATGACATACAAAGACTGGCACGAGATGTTACCATTCGCTCTTCATGGGTACCGCACCTCAGCACGAACGTCAACAGGGGCAACACCCTACTCTTTGGTATACGGTATGGAGGCGGTCCTACCCATCGAAGTTCAGATACCCTCTCTCAAGATTATGAAGGATGCGGGTTTAAACAAAGACGACTGGATCCAAACCCAGCTTGATCAGCTGAATTTAATCGATGAAAAGAGGCTTACTGCTATTTGTCATGGTTAGACATATCAGAAGCGAATGATTAAGGCATTTAACAAGAAAGTCAGACGTCAAGAATATCAAATCAGGGATATAGTGATCAAACGCATCATACTACCGCAAGGTGATCCCAGGGGCAAATGGACCCCCACATACGAAGGGCCATTTGTGATCAAAAACATATTTTCTGGTGGAGCTATGATTCTAACTACCATGGATGGTGACAACCTTCCTCACCCCGTCAATGCAGACATAGTGAAAAAATACTACGCATAATCAAGGACCCGCTAGGTTGACTGGACTAGGCAAAAATAAGGGCTTCCCGGTGAACCAAAAGGGTTCGGGAAAAATAAGGGACGAAAATGAAAAAACCTGTACACCCGGCAAGTCGAAAACCTGAAAAAGGCGGTTTGGGCAAAAAAGGGTATCCCGGTGGACTGAAAACCTGAAAGGGCGGTCCAGGAAAAAATTAGGGATCAAAGCGTAACACTATGTCTCATTGGATCATCTTGCGACCAGACTTCGGTATCGATTATCAAGCTCGGACAGAGCCAATCAATCTGATCCACCTTCGACCAAGTAGCAAAGTGATGAGACGTTTGAAGATATAAAGGAAATAGCAGAATTGGAACCCGATGGGATTGTTTCACATAGCTGTTTTTCTTTCTTTTACACAAATTGTATAATTTATGTTCCCTCGGCGGTGTTCTCTTACTAGGACGTCAGCCTCTTTGTACAAAACGTCTGTTATAGGCCAATTTCAAAAATCAATACAATTCATTTTCACAAGAAATTTCAACTTGTTTTTCTGTTTTGTTTTGCAAGAACATCCAATGATTCATTTTTTATATATGCATTTGAAAATAATTGTTGCTCATAAATATTTACATAAGAAACAAAAGACAATTACTCATAATTCCAGGAACAGGGGCAAACAAGAAGTGTCCAAACCTTACAGTTGCTCTACCCACCATGTACAGGGATAAAGCCAGCTTGAGAATATGACTAAAGGTACATACACTCCCCGCAGAGTAGGAAGTATCCAAAGACAGTGGTGTTAGCTCTCCCCAGCCAAGGTTCACAATCGCGAATGAGTCGGCAAAATTCTCCCCAAGCAGAGTTTATCTATCACCAGCAATAGAAGCTCACCACCAGCTGAGTTTATTTCTCCAAATCAGCAGATCGTCCAACAAAGTATCTCTCTTCCCCACAAAGTCATTCTCCCACAGGATTATTCTCAAACAGAGTCTCTCCCAGCAGAATATTCTCGAGCAGAACGGACGCAAGTCTCCAGCTAATCATCTTCGGTCACTATCCCCAGCGAGAACGAAGAACTCAACTCCTTATACTCTCCAACATCAGATCGGGATTTATTCTCCCCAGCCGGAGAATATCACAAGAACATTGCATATCCATACATCGTGGCATGCACATACGCATCATGCAGCACAATCTCATTTATTTTGAGAACATCATTACTCAATACATTTCATACATCATGACATTACATATGACTAACACTTTACCTTTCAGGGAAAGATGCAATCAAGTTCTGACAAGTTTCCTCTAGTCCAGTCAAACCGACACTAAGGTTTCTATTCTAGTTGAAGACATTTTAAGACTTTCGTCTAGGTCAGCCGAATCTCCGCTAAGATTCCACTGATTTCTATGCCAGTTAAAGTTAATTCGAGACCTCTCCCAGGATCAGTCAAATCGAGACTAAGATTTCTCTCCTAGTTGAAGTTCCCACAAGTTTCCCCTGGTTCAGTCAAACCGACACTAAGGTTTCTATTCTAGTTGAAGACATTTTAAGACTTTCGTCTGGGTCAGCCGAATCTCCGCTAAGATTCCCCTGATTTATATGCCAGTCAAAGTTAATCCGAGACCTCTCCCGAGATCAGTCAAATCGACACTAAGATTTCTCTCCCAGTTCAAGTTCCCACAAGTTTCCCCTGGTTCAGTCAAATCGATACTAAGATTTCTATTCCAGTTCAAGCTTTGAAGCCCGGAAATTGACCGGAAAACAACTTAACCCTCAGCAAGTTATTGTGAAGCCTGGAAACCGACCAAATAGTAGTACAAGATACCATGAAGCCTGGAATCAACCAGATAACGGTATAAGACGCTGTGAAGACTGGAGCACGACCAGATAGCGCCAAAGGACACTGAAACATGGGACACAACCAGATAACAGTATAAGGTACTGCGAAGCTTGGAATTCGAACAAATAGCAGTTTACTCGGCCAATAACTATGAAACCCAAAAATCGACCGGATATTAGTATACCTTAAATTCAAGTGGAAACCCACATGTGACCGGATAACCACTTAATTCCTTCTGAAGCCTGGAACACGACCAGATAAGAATTGAGAAATTGTAGAGCCTGGAGCACGACCAGATAGCAGTTCATTGTCACCTCCTCAACTAAGAGATGATTCCCCAATAGAGTAACGAACAACTGAAGCTCCTAAAATTCTATTTCTCCCAAGACAGAGACCAGCATGCTCCCAACGAATCCTCCTCAACAACAGGTATACGGGTTCTCGCAAAGGAATCTCTTATGCGATAAACACTTCTTCGGATGGAATCTTTAAGCCTATCTTCCTTCACTGACTTCCAAATCGCATCTACAAGCCCATTCCCGATATCACAAGACAAGTACCACTTCATGCGAGTGCAAATTTCTGGGCACTCTAGTGTTCAATCATTTTCCACCTTCAGATCACAAAAGGCAGACACGCCAATCTACATCCTCAGGTTTAAGAAGATTGAATAGGGGCAGTTGTTGTACCCCAAAATTTCCCCTCCCATATTTCTCAATACATGTTAAGTGAGGTCTTCAAATTGCTCAAGGAAGTCCAAGAGTGGACCAGACAAACCCTCTCATAAGACAATCTACCCCAAATTAGGGTTTCATTTTACATCAAGATGCTTGAGTCCAAAGGATACCAAATGCTCACCTTTGTCATAATATGTTCTCAAGATCATCCATGTCATGTTTCAAGCCTTACAAAGAAGATTTTCTCAGTCAATTGCTCAAAGGCCTGAAAATCGACTGTGCTAGGGCAAAAGTCAACTGTGGCCCACATACAGTCAAACTTCAAGATTTTTGGCCAACATTCTCATTTTGAAATGTTATTCATCATTTGATCAAGTTTTTATCATGATTCCTCAAGGATTGCTCACAATTCATCAAAACCCAAAAGTTGTTAAATTAGGGTTTTGTAGGAAAAGTCAACTCAACTTTGACCAAGCATAACTTTCTCATACTTTATCAAAAATGACCCATCCAAAGCTCATTTTGAAGAGGATGTAATTCCCTATAATCCATATTCATCTCCCAAGTTCAAAATATGCACTCACAAGAAGATATGAATTTGGACATTATAGGTCATTTTGAAAAGTCAACAAAAACACCTTTTGGGTCAAAGCTTCATACATTAACATGGAAGACTCAATTGAGATGAGACCAAAAGGGTTGCTTAGATGAAATCCTAATCTTTCTAAAAAGTCAAAGAACACATCTCTAGGGTCAAAATTGAGAGAGTTATGAATTGGCCAAGTTGACCTTTTTTGCAAAATTGCCAAAAGTCAAATGTGTCAAAAATGGCATTTTTTGCTAAATGGGCCCAACTTTTTATGCTTGCACTGAGTTTGTAATGTGATCCACGACCCATGAGCCTTTCCACTTGTCATTCTTTTATTTTTGTCATTTATTTTGATTTTATTTCATTTAAATCAAATAAAATCAATATAAAATAATGAAAATATCAAAAATCAATAAAACCTTGAGATTTTGTGCATGATTAGATTCATTATACAACTGGAGACAAAATCAAATCATGCAAAGCTTCATATGGACACAAAAATATTGAAAATGCTTGTTTTGGAAAGATTTGGTGCAAGGGTTAAATCATGGATCAATCTTCATAAATGGAAAAGATTGGATGCAAATATGAACTCTAATAAACTCTATTATACATAAGGAACAAAGGCATACCAAAATAAGGAGGCTAGAGGCGTGCAAAGGGAGAGAAAGAATTGCAAAATTTCAAAGAAAAAGTGCATACCAAATTCCAAGTTACAGACCATCTCAAGCCATTCTAACCACACCAATCAATTGTTGGACGCCCCAGGATCGTATTTCAATCATTACCAAGCCTCCTCACGCCCTGAAATGCATCATACCAATCACACAGTTTTCCTATTTTCTTGAATTCGAATATCTCGATTCTGGCATATTTAGCATGATTGATTGGCATATTTATAATCCTTGAGATGTTTGCAAGCTAATGACTATATTCAATTGCATTTTTATTGACTGAACATGAAACTGTCATGGTTAGGGTTTGTTCTTTGTTTTAGGGGTTTCTCATACAGGAAAAATTGGGCATGGATAATGGTACCATGATGCTCGCGAGGTTAAAATGAGTTGATTCTTACCATTGGTTTTCATTTATCATGCACGTACAGGATTTTGGAATGACCAGGAGCTATACCTACGCTTGATGTCCGTAGGTAAAAATCCTCTTACCTAAAACGACAAAATCAGTGGAGAAGACGATGGTGTGGCAGTGTGGGAATGGTTCGTTTGAATTTCCGCACGTTTTGGGAGGCGTGGCACGTTGTTTGCATTATATTTTATTTGTTTCATTATTATTACAACTAACATATAAGTGCAGATGGTGAGAAGGCTGGCCTTTGATGCACACGTCTTGGGTTCGATCCCAAGCGTGTGCATTTTATTATTTTCTCAACAAATACAGGTCAATCAAATGCTTCATACTCTCAAGCGTATTCCATACACTCTCAAACATCAGCCATTTGATGTGGTCCTGGCCAGATCCAATGTGTCCATAATGAAGGACCACCATGCGCCTGAGTCAAGCATGCACACAGGATTGGGCAAAGTCAAAGGGGCCAGGAGCTTGTTGGGCCAAGAAATGGCTAACAACACCCCTCTTTTGCTAAGCAATCAGACCCATTTTTCTTTCTTTTCTATTTACTTCTTTTATTTTATTTAATTTGCTTAATTATTTTTTTAACAAAATTAATTTCTTTTTCACAAAAAATCATAAAATCAAGAGTTTACAAAAAATTAGAATTAGTTTGTTTTTTTATCAAATTTAATTTAATATTAGTTTAATTTAATTTAGGGAAATTCTAACTGTTTTATATAATTAAAATCAATTAGAAAAATCAGGGTTAGACTCTTGATTCAATATTTATTTCTTTCTCAAAATAAAAATATAAAAAAATAGGTTAATTTATTTATTTTTCTTAATTAAACTTAATCAGTAATTAGGTTTTTTATTATTATTTCAATTGAACTTTATTTTCTCAAATAACAAAAAAACAACAAAAATAATTTTCACTTTAAATTACAATTAGGTATAGTTGGGGTCAAAACCCTAATTCTTTTGTTTTCGATTCATCGCGCGTTTTTATTATTTTTTGCAATATTGATGTAACTGTCTACAGTATGTAATAGTTTAATCTAGGATTTTCTTTATTTATCGTCTTTTACGGGTTTTTTTGGCTATGTAATTAATCCCTACCCCGAAGCCTTGTAATAGCGTAGGTTTATTTTCTCGCATTTTAATTCTCGCAAATATTAACTATTTAGATATATGTTGATAGGATTGTATGACAAGATTGCATGATAATTTAAAAATGGCTAGAAAACCTTAAATGTCCAAAGATAATAACTGAAATCAAATCAGTCGCACATGTGCACTCCTAGGGTATACTCTCACTTCGGTTGCCTTCGGTAAACGATTATTAAGTATAGGGTGTTTTAGTGGTTGTCCTCCTGTCTAAACAAAGATCAAATGTCCCGTTCGGAAATGTTGTCTCGGAAATGTTGCCTCGAATATGATCTTAAGACTTTAGGGTTATTACTAAGACGTCCTAACATTGCTTTAGTGATCGTACGTCCCTTACGAATTGACCCTTACAACTCCAACGACGGTGCTACCTATTTCTCAATAGTAGGATAGTGATGTCTAAAGGAAACGAGAATAGAAACAATCTTTTTTTCGAGTAGGTAGATGCTAGTAGGTACTTGCTCAAATCAAACTTTTCAAACTTACACATTTCAAAACATGTTTTCAAAACAACTTCATCACACCTTTGAGGACTGATACAAAGGTTATCACGAAGTCAAAACTTTTCAAAACAAAGCACACACAGAAGTAATTTTGAAAATGAGAAAGTACCTAAGAGCCCATGGAAAACCATGGATGGAAAGGGTGATAATACCTTCCCTTTCTATAATCTACCCCCTGTACTCGGAATATCTCAAAAAAGGATTTTTTTTTTCTGTACTTTTTTCCTTTCCGGTTGGATGAAATAAAATTCGATGGCGACTCTTGCTTACCGCAACATTTTGCAAACAAAAAACACAAAATGCAAACCAGCATTTTCAAAACAGTCGGTTCTACCACCGTATCATAGCCGCTTCAACAACGCCATTCATCTTCGGCGGGTAGGGAGAAGAGTTATGATGCTGAATCTTGAACTGTTTGTAGAGCTCGGCGATCATCGTGTTGTTGAGATTTGTATCATTGTCAGTAATAATCCTCTCTGGTACACCATATTAATAGATCAGATTGTTTCAGATAAACCGCGCCACGACGTTCTTGGTTACCGTAGCAAAGGAAGCTGCCTCAACCCACTTCGTAAAGTAATCAATCGCCACCAGAATGAAACAATGCCCGTTAGATGTAGTAGGTATGATCTCGCCGATCATGTTGATGCCCCACATTGCAAAGGGCCAAGGAGCTGTCAAAACATTCAGGGGAACTGGAGGCACATGCACCTTATCAGCATAGACTTGGCACTTATGACAGGTTTGAGAGTGCTGATAACAATCGGCTTCCATAGTGGACCAGTAATATCCTTCCTGTAGGATTTTCTTCGCCACGGTATGTCCACTAAAATAAGTTCCGAAGGTACCTTCATGTAGGTCTTCCATGATCCTTTCTGCCTTGCTCTTGTCTACACACCGCAGTAAGGTTGAATCATGGTTACGCTTATAGAGAATCCCATTGCTGATGAAGAACTTCGCAGCGAACCTTCTCAGAAACTTCTTATCATTAACACATGCCCCCTTAGGGTATTCTTGAGCCTCAATATACCTTTTTACTTCGTGAAACCAGGGTTAATCTGCTACCTCTTCAGTCTCAATGTCACAGCAATGTGCGGGTTCGTCCAACCTCTCGATGGTAATCTGGGGAGCTTCATTGTCCCACCTGACTTTGAACATAGAAGACATGGTAGCTAGTGCGTCCTCCAGCTGATTCTCCTCTCTTCGGAAGTGCTCAAAGGTTATCTCCTTAAAGTGTGGGAGCAATGTTAGTACATATTCTTTGTAAGGAATAAGATTTGGGCGCTTCGTATCCCACTCGCCTTTAATATGACTTATCACCAGAGCGGAATCTCCGAATACACTCAAGAACTTAATCCATCAAAATACATAGACCATCGGTATCCCTCCTCGGGTCCTTCATCCGGTACAGGTTCTTCGTAGTCGGTTACCAACATGATATTCTCATCCGGGAACTCGAAATTCATGGACTGGTAGTCGTCCACGGCCTGATGCGCCAAATGATCTGCCAATACACTCCCCTTGATTGCTTTTTGGGTTGTGTATTGGATGTCGTACTCGATTAAGATCATCTGCCATCTTGCTATTCTTTCGGAAAAGGCAGGCTTCTCGAAAATATACTTGATTAGATCCATTTTTGATATCAACAAAGTGGTGTGAGTCAGCATATACTGTCTCAGCCGGCGAGCAGCCCATGCCAAAGCGCAGCAAGTTTTCTCGAGCAATGAGTATCGGGTCTCACAGTCGGTAAACTTTTTACTAAGGTAATAAATGGCGTGCTCTTTTCGACCAGACTCATCATGCTGCCCCAGCACACACCCCATTAAATTATCTAGCACTGTCAAGTATAATATCAAGGGTCTTCCTTCAACTGGAGGCATCAGAATTGGTGGTTCTTAAAGGTATTCCTTGATTCTTTTGAAAGCGGTCTGGCATTCATCATTCCACTTTACCACTTGATCTTTCTTCAGCAGCTTGAAGATTGGCTCACAAGTAGCAGTCAGATGTGAAATGAATCTGGCAATGTAATTCAGACGTCCCAAGAAACCTCTAACCTTATTTTCTGTGCAGGGAGCCGGCATCTCCTGTATGGCTTTTACTTTTGCAGGGTCTACTTGAATACCTTTGTCACTGACAACGAAACCCAGAAACCTACCAGACCTTACCTCGAAGGTACACTTGTTCGGATTTAACCTCATCTTGTACGTCTTCAACCTGTCAAACAATTTTTGGAGATGATCAAGGTGCTCTTCATCAGTCTAGGACCTGGCTATCATGTCATCAACGTAAACCTCGATCTCATGGTGAATCATATCGTGGAATAAAGCGACCATGGCGCGCTGATACGTTGCTCCAGCATTCTTCAATCCAAAAGGCATTACCTGGTAACAGAAGGCGCCCCACTGCATAATGAAGGTTGTCTTCTCCATGTCTTCAGGACCCATCTTGATCTGGTTGTAGCCAGAAAAACCATCCATGAAGGAGAAGATCTTATGCTGCATGGTGTTGTCGACCAAAACATCAATGTGAGGAAGTGGGAAATCATCCTTGGGGCTTGCCCTGTTCAGATCTCTATAGTCCACACACATCCGTACCTTACCGTCCTTCTTAGGTACTGGAACAACATTGGCAACCCACTGTAAATAAGAAGTGATACTAAGAACCCTTCATCGAACTGTTTCATGACCTCTGCTTTGATTTTCTCTTACATTTCAGGGTGCATACGGCGGACCTTCTGCTTTGCCGAAGGGCAGTCTTCTTTAGTCGGCAAGCGATGAACCACAATATCAGTGTCCAAACAAAGCATGTCTTCATAGGACCAGGCGAAGATCTCAACATAGTCGTGTAGCATCTATATTAACCGTTGCTTGACACTAGGCTCCATATTCGCACTTATCTTAACCACTTTCTTGTCTTCCTCTGTACCCAAATTCATTGATTCAACAGACTCTTCATGCGGCTGTATGGCCCTTTCTTCCTGCTGTAATAGTCTAGCAAACTCTCTAGGAACCTCACGATCATCCTCACCTTCGTCCTCAGCTTGGTTGATCGGATTTTTGAAGTCATAACTGGCAGTAGTAGAGTCATTATCAATGGGATTCAGAGTGGATATGGATATGTAGTATGATACGTGAGTGTGTGTAAGAGAAAAGCTATTTTGATAAAGTAAGAGACAGAAAAGAAAAACAAGGAGCGCAAAATTTGTAATGCAAGAAACATCCAATGCTTTATTAATGATATATGAAATGATAAATAATAAGCCCTCACAAGCAAAGCCAAGGTGCCTCGGGCAAGGCACCGGGCCACAAAGTTTCAAACTGTTTATTACAAATCTTAAAACAAAAGTCAATTACTGCGGAATAAAAGAAACAGGTATGAAGTCCTTCGCCGTCCAGTTGTTTAGTCCACCATTAGTTGTTGGGTAGATCTAGCTGTCGATATCTGAATCTTCTTCACTGTCCTCAATTGCGTTAACTCCCCGATTGCTGATGTGTAGAGGAGGTCTTCCAATCCGTGTGTGCCGAACAGCCCTTTGAGCCCCTGTAGTAAAGCCCAAACCAAATTTATCAGTTTTGGGAGTGAAATCAGGGAGCTGGCCCCAATTGTTACACCCACCTTCTTCGATTACAGCCCTGGAATCCTTGAGAGAAGCCATCTTCAGCGGAGGTTTGTTGGTAGTAACTTCGGTTGATGCCGAGAACTGAGGGACCTCTTCGAAATTCTGAAAAGGCGTTTCTATGAACTCCCCGTCCATCTCCATGTAGCGGAAGGAATTGAGATGACTCACCATATACTCTTCTTCACCTTGCACCGTGACAATCTTCCCCTTTACCGGATATTTCAACATTTGATGGAGTATGGACGTAACTGCCCTAGCCCTATGGATCCAAGGACGACCCAGCAAACAAGAATACAATGGTCTGATATCCATTACGTAGAAGGTGGACCCAAAGGTCTGAGAACCTACCTTTACAGGGATGTCCACCTCCCTGTGCACCATTCTTTTTGATCCATCAAAAGCCCTTACCACAATGTTACTCGGTTTTAGAATCAAACCTTCACAATCCAGACGGTCTAACGCTTTCTTTGGCAGAACATTCAATGAGGAACCGGTATCTACCAGCACATGGGCCATAGTGGTTCCCCTGCACTCGATCGATACGTGCAGAGCATCATTATGATTTCTCCCTTTCGGTGTTAGATCTGTATCTGAGAAACCCAACCCATTGTCAGCAGTCAGGCTGGCCACACAATCTTTGAACTGATCGGCTGAAGTTTCCTGCGGCACATGCGCAATTTTGAGAAATGCAATCAAAGCCCTTGCATGGGCTTTAGAACATAATAGCAGAGACAACCTGGAGATGTTTGACGGGGTCTTCCCCAGCTGTTTGACCACATTGTAGTCTCTCTTCTTGATAATCTTCAGTATTTCCTCTATTTCTTGTTTAGAGGCTTCCACAATGATTTTCTTAGGTGCATCCGTCCGGGCTGGCTCACCCATAATTTCTTTGCCCTGAGTCTCAGATGGCTCAGCAGCAGGGGTAATAACTGGAGTAAGAACAGGAATAGTTGCAGGTGTAATAACTGGGGTAGGAACAGGAGAACTGTCAGGAGTGCTGGTTGGAACAGCAGTTGGAATAACAGTAGGCTAGATGACAGTCTTCGGGGAATTCTCGGAAGAGAAGACCCTTCCACTTCGGGTAACTTTACTAGTCCCGACAATATTACTGACATCAGTATCAGCTTCTTCAGTCTTTAGATCTTTCTTAACACCATTGTAATATACATCAGCACCATAATGCCACGGGACAGCCTTATCTGAGGTGTACGGGATGGGACCATGAACGGTGATTATTAGTGGAGCAATTCTTGGAACAGGTGTAACCCTAAAAGGTTTTCTCGAGGAAACCTTGGAAGGATTGGCGGAAATGGTTATAATTGCAAGCCTTTATTTGGAACAAACAGAATCATAGTCTTTTCGAACAAAATCTCTTTATTATCCATCAGGCGCTGAACACCTGACTTCAATAAACGGAAACCAGTAGGTATAATTGAACACATGTGGCAACCTTTACCACAACCCGGAAATAAATCGACCAACAGCAGATTCTTCTTAACAGTCATCAGAGGAGTAGAAATTTCTTCAACCGAGGTCACCAACAAATCGGCGTCAACATCATTAACCCCACGACCATGTTTGGGAATGGGAGCAGTTATAACATTCGGCTTTTCTGGAGCTTCGAACTCTATCTCCTTGGCTTCGAGCAAATCTTGCACTTTGTTTCTCAGGGCCCAGCAATCATTTGTATCATGGCCCGGACTCTCGGAATGGTAGGCGCACCGCGCGTTGGGATTGTGTCTGGGAGAGGTAGTGTTTGGATTCTTGGGAGCCTCTTTCAAGGATTCCAAGTTGGATTTCAGTAGGTGAGGTAACACTTCGGCCAATGTCATGTTGATGCGGGTAAATTGCCGTTGTGGTTTTTCCACCCTTTGTTAATTGTTGCGTTGTGGGGAAACTGCGGGTCTTGGTATTACTACAACATTTACCATTTGATGGTGTTCAGATCTGTTTTGGCCCCTCGGGCTATAGACTGCACTAGCTTCCTTCTTACCGGTGAAAGGCTTCTTTGCTGAATTTGATGAAGCATCCTTCTGAATTTTACCACTTCGAATGCCAGCCTCCACTCTTTCTCCAGTCAAAATCAACTCAGTGAAACCAGATGACGAGCTGCCGATCAAGTGATTAAAAAATGGACTAGATAGCGTCCCCAGGAACATGTCAACCAACTCCCTATCAGACAAAGGGGGTTGGACTCTTCCAGCCAAGTCTCTCCACTTCTGAGCATAGTCCTTAAAACCTTCCCCTGCACCCATGGACATACCCTGGAGCTGAGTACGAGTGAGAGCAAGGTCGGCGTTGTACTGATACTGCTTGTAGAAAGCAGCAGCAATATCCTCCCAGTTTCAGACATTAGCTCCCTCCAACTGATATAACCATTCAAGCTGAGTCCCTGACATACTATCTTGAAAGAAATGTACCCACAAATTTCTATCAGCAGTGTGGGGTTGGATTTTCCTAACATACAAACGGAGATGGAGTTTTGGACAGGATACTCCATCGTACTTGGCAAAAACCGGAGCTTTGAACTTATGAGGGATCACCACTCCCGATACCACTCCTAATTCTCCAAAATCTAAACCAGGTATTTTCTGAATCTCCATAGCGCTCAAACGGTCTTCTAGCTGTTTGTACCTATCCTCAGCAGGAGGATATTGCTCATCATCGTAATCCGTATCGTTGTCAGAAACTGCAGGACTAGGGTCCTTTGCTCTTTCTTGGTTCTCCCCGTCTTTGGATGAAGAGGTCAGATCAGCTGGTTGCCTCAACCTTTCTCCGAATCTTCTACCCATGTTTAGAATATCGACCTTCTTCTTCTTCTTCTTCTTCTTCTTCTTCTCTTTCAGAATAAGGGTCTTCAGATCCTCCTGTCCCTTAGCCAGACTTATGAACATCTGTTGGAATTGGGCGTTTTGTGCCTGAAGATGTTTGATGGCTTGATCGGAAGACATTTCTACTGAAATAAACAACGAAGAAGATGAGAAACCTGTAAGGGTACCTGTAATGATGTGCATGATCATGGGATGCTTATGTAATGATTTCAAAGACTTTGTGAGATTTAAATTTGTAAACCAAAAATAAACAAAACTTTATTAGCTTAACTTTGAAAGGTTCAACAATGCCTTTAAGGCGTTACAAAGAAATAAATGAAACAAAACCTAAAACTAGAAAAAGCAAAGTCAAAAGTCCCATGGTCGCTTCCTCTTTGTGATGATGTAGTCATTGATCACTCTTTCTTCCTCGAGCTGCCTGGTGAGCTTCAAAATCTTCCTTTCTTGCTCATGGTACTGTTCCCGGTAAGTATCCCGCTCATTCTTCAGTTGAATCTAAGACCTCTGCAACTCCCCAGGATCAGTGGGCATGTAAGGATAGAGAACCGTGTAAGGAATAGGGAGATTAAGCAGATCCTAGAGAAAACCATATCATTATCCAGAAAAGACTGGTCTGGAAAACTTAAAGACGCCTTATGGGCTTATAGAACGGCTTATAAAACCCCTATTGGAACAACTCCTTATCAATTGGTTTATGGAAAGTCCTGTCATTTACCCTTCGAACTAGAACATAAAGCCTATTGGGCCATTAAATCCTTGAATCTAGATTACCTAAACGCCGGAGAAAAACGTATCCTGGACATTCACAAGCTGGAAGAACTTCGCTTGAATGCCTATGAGAATGCCATCATATATAAGGAAAGAACCAAGATGTGGCATGATAAAAAAATCATCAAGAAAGATTTCAACATTGGTGACCCTGTTCTCCTATTTAACTCAAGGTTACGACTTTTTCCTGGTAAGCTTCGTTCAAGATGGACAGGTCCATTTGAAGTGTCAAAAGTTCTAAAGTCTGGAGCAGTAGAAATCAAAAACAATTCATGCGCTCCATTTGTGGTAAATGGACAAAGACTGAAGCTATACAAAGGAGGCGATTTGCCTGTTGACTACTCTAGTCATATTCTTATAGACCCACCAATACCCACATAAAGTAAGATCTAATCGTCAAGCTAAAGACGTTAAACGAGCGCTGCATGGGAGGCAACCCATGGTTTATTCTTTATTTTATTTTATTTTATTAATTTATATATGTTTTATCTGGACTAATTTCTTGTGTTTATATTTTCAGGATGCATTACCCCGATGGTATGGTTGTGATTTTCAGGGATGAAGCACAAAAAGCCCGATTTGCTACCTTATCTGCTAGACCTATGGTACCCACTAGGTACCCTGATCAGAGCTGCATGGAGGCACTCGGGATTGAGCCAAGTATTAGGTATCTGTGCAACCAACTTGGCTGGGATTCTTATGCTGATGATGTCCACAAAACCTACAGGAATCTCACTCTGGAGTTTCTTAGCTCTATGGATTATAACCCACGAGTGGGTGAAGGAGATGAGCGAGGATGCCTAAGTTTCAGATTGTTTGGTACCGAGTATACCCTGACCATCAAAGAATTTGGGGATTTGCTTGGTTTCCAAACTGGACCGACCGCTATCACTGAGTTTCCATTGAGTTACTATATGGACAGAGATATTGATAAATTTTGGAAGGACATTACTGATAGAGCCAGCCTTGACCCCTCTACCCAGCTGTCCAGGAAGATCCATAACCCGGCTTTCCGATACTTCGAGATGATCCTGTGCCACACTTTCTTTGGGAGGAGTTACTGTGACCACTTAGTCACCGCTGAGGAGATCCTTTTCCTATACTGTGCTAGTCAGTCCAGACCTATAGCTAGTGGAGGTTTTCTGATAGAGAGCCTCGAGAAGACTGCTCGATCCGCTGTAGGACTCATTCATTCCGGAGGGAATGTGACACAGATAGCTTCTGCTTTGGCTTTGGACAGTATGATAGCACAGCTGACCCCATACTGTGGATATACTTTCCTGGATTTAGACTTTTGCATGGATCGTGGGCTCATGAGGAGGGCCTCTTTCCACCCATATCAGTACAGATTGCTCATCGATGACCAGACAGTTTACACCTTCACAATGCCAGACCCTCAGATGACTTGTGTTTCCAACCCTGCTAATTGGAACTATTCTGTAGAAGGTTGGGGTGAGATATCAGAGTACACTCCAGAATATACTCCTGCTTCCGAAGATCTCACTCCAGAATACACTCCTGCTTCCGAAGATCTCACTCCTGAATACACTTCTGCTCCCGAGGACTCTACTCCAGATCACACATCCCGACCCGAGGTTACATACACTACTGTTCTTACTAATAACCTCAGCTTGCAGGAACCTGATATTCGCACTCTGTTGACTGCTATGCGCACTGAGATAGCCACTCTCCGCAATAAGGTGGCTGACCTTCATTTACAGTTGGAACTGAACGATGTTACCTTTGCTGGTGAGTTAGATGAATTAGCTCACGAGGTGGCAGAGATTCGACGCCAGCTGACTGAGTTGCGTGGCCCAGACACTCCTGCAGAGCATCCTACCGGTTGGCGATAGATCTGTGTTATTCACAAGATCCAGTTCCAGTATTATTAGTATTATGTTGATTTCCTTTTCAGACTCATTTTTTATTTGCATTATCTGTTTCCTGCATTATTAATATCTATTTTGGTGACCCGATGTCCGTACCTATATATATATATATGCATATGTGTTCTTTTTCTCTATATATACCTTTCCTTTACTAATGTTTTTGTTTTTCTGGTCACCATAATGAAAATTTTGATATAAAAAAATAAATAACTATACATGTATATATGTATTCACATACATATATGCACGTTCGTAAGAAAAATAGGTACACCTCCAAAAATTGAAGCTAATGGCAAGGAAGGAAAAGCCCAATTGAAAGGAAGCAAGGCCGGCCCAACTTGGCTCGCCCTCACCGCGCCCGCGGTGACCCCTGCCGCGCCCGCGGTGACGTAACGGTCACCTAACGGCTAGTGGCTCGGTTTTCCCCCCATTTTACCACTTTTTCCACTTCCAATCCCATTTTCTTCCATTCTTAACCCCCCATAACTTCCTTTATTATCCATACCTACCCCACTACATTTATTCCCCTCATAAATATTCATCAACCACCATATTTCTTCACTACCTATAAATACCCCCACTATTTCATTTTCTTCCTCACTCCTTCACTACTTCTACATCCCATTCTTTCTCTTTATATTCATCCTCAAGAAAATACTATGGAATATCACGGCTACATTTTGCGAGATGGCCAACCCGGAGAAAGGCAACAAAAGCGGCTAGAGAAATTGCTGACAACACCAGTACACTCTACCAGGTATATCGATGAAAACTGTCTATATTCATTAGGTATATACCATAGTGTATTTTTCCTTCTCGACAAAATAGGCATGCATGATATTTTTGCTACTCAAGCACCAACCTACCCTAGGCTGACGTTCGAATTTTTGAGTTCTTTAATTTATAACGTCTCTCCTAACACTGCTAGCACCGTAGGTGGAGTCAAATTTAGAATGTTTAATGTTGAATATGACTACTCCACTGACGGTCTAGCTGCCATGTTAGGATGGCCTTATGGGGAGGGTGCCGTTTGTGAAGCACCTTTAGACACGGATTGGGCATTTGAAGCATTTTGGGCCAGGATTACTAAACAAAATGCAACATCTTTTGATGGCCTACTTGCTTCTCACATCCATAATCCTGCCCTTCGTGTTTTTAGATTTCTTTTAGCATCCACCATCTTTGCTCGGGAAAACCCAAACAAGGTGAATGCTAAAGAATTAATTATCATGCAGAGCTGCCTCACAGACACCAAAGTTAATCCAGTCCCATTTATGATTGCCCACATGCACCATGTTTTAAGAAAAGGTGGGCCGATTTCCTTTGGTGGACTGATTACTACAATTGCCCGTGCCATAGGATTGGATACAGAACTTGCCACCCTTGAGCCACTCCCTCCTCGTATTGCAAATCTTAAATTTTAAGGGATATGCGTTTATGCAAGACGAGGAGGGAAGGTGGTTACTTCCTCATGGTTGGAGGTGCTGTTGTACCCAGTGTTGTTATTCCTTGCACCCGTCGTACTGATATTAGATTTGAGCGTAACTGGACCTACGATCTCAACGCTCCTGCTTTTATTGGTCTGTTGCCCCCAAATCTACCTTTAAATGAGGGTAACAACACTGATGATGAGTACGATTTCCAAACGGAAGAACCACCCCACTTTTCACCACCACACACGACACCATCTACTTCTAACCCACATGCAGGTACAGTTCCTAGTTTCCATGTCACTGAGGACATGTGGCGTGAGCATATGGCCCGAGAGGCCCAGAGGGACACCATCCTTGCTACTTTACAACAACAGGCGACCGATAACATGGCCTTCATGCAAGCATCCCAAGAGCAAAATGTTAGCTCTCTGCGCACTATTATGGAAAGTCAGCTGGCTTTCCAGAGAGAACAACACCTAAACCAGACCACATACGCTCGTCACTTCCAATTGATGGAGGCAACCCAAGGCACCCTCATTGGTAGGACCCAAGAGCTACAGGCGGCAAATGCCGCCTTGACAGAGAGAATGGAGCAGCTTGTTTTGGACCGAGAGAGCCGCCGTCGCAGCCGTAGCCGTCGTTCCGGTCGTACCAACCAGGATGGTGAAGGTCCTAGTGGCCCCCACTAGCGTTTTCAGGTACCTCCTCCTACCTTATTTTGGAACATTGAGGACAATGTCTGATTTAAGTCTGGGAGGAGCATTTATCGCTTTTATTTCCCGTTTTTCCTGCTTTTATTTCCCTTCCGCATTTTTCCTTTTAGGTATGTTATATTCGTAGTTAATAAAATGCATGTGATAGGCGAGTCTTTTTGCGTAGTGTACCCTTTCATTTCCCCCACTTTTTAGCCTTACAAAATTTTTACAAATCTTTTTCAAAGAATTGTGGTTGTTTTTAAGGATTTGGGCTATGAGACAGGTCCTAGATAGGGTCTATTTCTTGGGCACTCACTTTTTGAAAAATTCGTTATCGTTTTAACACCGTAAGCCTTTTTGAACATTTAGATTAGATCCTTTCTTCCCAATATGCTATGATTTTGAATAAAGCTGTACAAATAAGGTCTTCAAGTAGTTTATCTTAGCAGTCAGCTCCGGCCTAAGCATGCTCTAAGTGTAGGATCGATGAATATAAGTGGATGATCTCTATTTTGCCTTAAAAGTTTATAAAATAAAGTATGAATACAACTACGAGTTAGGTGATCCTCACAAAGATTACTCAACTCAAGAAAGCTGTAAGCACTGATAAAAACAGAGAAAAAATATATATAAGGCACATCCGTTGTAGTTGGTCCAGAGGTATCTGGTGCTGGACTTGGTAGGGCGGACTACGGTCCGATCCCCCGCAACTGCAAATGGGTAAAATAAAAAGGGTTAAACCAACTCTTGTACCAGAATCCCATCACTTGAGATCAGAGTCACTAACCGGTCACTACACCATGAGTATGTACGGATAACGGGCTTAATGTGATTGCGCCTGAATGAAAAAGGACCTCGTACAAAAAGAAGTCTTAGCATAGTAAGGATATTAGGATCGATCTGTATACTTATGAGGTTTATGTCCGCATTTCTGCGAGTAGTGTAATTACGATACCCTTGATTTAGATAGTTAGTGCCTGACAACACACCCTTACTCGGACTTAGAAGCCCTCTTTGCCCAAAACCTGTATACACCATAATTTTCTTTCATCTACTTCTAAGAGTTGTTGCTTGAGGACAAGCAAAGGTCTAAGCGTGGGAGGATTTGATCGCACTAAATCGCACTATGTTTCTGACTCAAATATCACATGTTTTCCTTAGTTTTTATTATCATTTTCTCGTATTATGTTCCTTTTTCCTTTGTTTTCAGGATTCTTGTCATTTCAGAGCCTTCTGTGAAGAAACGAGCCAAAACGCCAAGAAATTAGGGTTTTTCAAGATATTCTGCACTTATGGCGTTCAGCGCCGCGCTGGCTACAGGGAACGCGATGACGTGGCCCACTTTCACCCAAAGACCAACTGCCACGTTCCCATGATGTGGCAGTTCCAGCCACCGCGCCCGCGGCCACTGCCACCGTGCCCGCGGCCTTCACAAAAAGCTTCCCGCTCAAAAGAAGTTAAGGGGCATGCTGGTCTTTACGCATCTCAAGGATCCTCTATAAATAGTTTTCGATTTTCATTCTTTAGTTTCATCCAAGCTTAGTACAATCTTAAGCCATATACTATCAGTTTCTGTAAAGTAATATTCTCTTCACATCGGGGAGTTATTGCGGTGTAGATTGAGTTGTAATCGAGTCTTGGAGCACTTTGGTTGAAGTTCATCATACCAGCCTTACCATTCCGTAGATTTGTATCAGATTCAAGTCTCCGACTGGAGCAAGGTTCTATTTTATTGCATTTCTTTACTTATAATTGCTCTTACCATAGTCTACACGTTTTATAGACTTTAAATGCTCTTACCATAGTCTACACGTTTTATAGACTTTAAATGCTCTTACCATAGTCTACACGTTTTATAGACTTTAAATGCTCTTACCATAGTCTACACGTTTTATAGACTCGCACTTATTATGTCTGGCTAAACTATAAAGGTTTGGATGTAATGATTGTCATCATGGTCGTGTTCCAATTATCATGCTAGTGAAAATACTCTGGGGATGTTTTGCTTTTAACTTAAGTCAATTATGTTTAAATGTTTATTGGGTAAGATCGAAAGCCGTCCAAACTAATGATACGACTTGATTATTATTTAACCAAACAAAAAGAGCGAAAGCCGTTTATTGGTTAAATATGAATCATTGACCTTTTTAGAAAACGATTTTGAAACTATTTTCGGACGCGTTTGTAGGTTTGAAATCTGACTCTTGGTCAAAAGCCAAAAGTCTCTTTAAGTTAATCTTTCCAAGTAAAATTACTTTTCTGTTAAGTCAAAACTATCAATTTCTTAAAAATAGGTTTACCTCTTTAACGCGGAAGGCACCCTTTATATGTGACAATAAAGGAATTTAATTTAAAGAGTAAACTCGGTTCTTAGTAGTCAAAAGCTACAAGTTCCCGTTAAATTGATTCTTTGCTATCAATAGAAAATACTGCCCCATAAGTAGTTTCATCTACGCATGACCGGACCAATATCTGATTACATGATTTACATTCCAACCTGTCTTTTAAACTGCTATTTACCTCGCTCATTTACTTTGTTGCACTGCACTCACATCAATATTCTTGTTCGCCTTAGATAAGCACCTTAGCAATAGAGTTGATAGATTGACAATTGGTCTCCGTGGTTCGATAATCTTATATATTACTTCGATAGGCTGTGCACTTGCAGTACTATATTTAGGCTATACGTCACACACCCCATCATCTTCCATAGCTCGGGAACACCAAAGAATATTTGTATGAGCAAGTGACATTATTCTGTAGGACCAACCCAAACCTTCTTCGTTCTTCAGCACAGACTTAGGGAGGTGAGAAATAAACCACCTCGACAGCAACGACATGCAGCACATGAGATTCCCTCTTCTCCTCATGGTACGAGTATAGAGGGCATGTAAGATATCTCCAAGCAAGGTAGGCACAGGGTTGCGAGAAAGGAAAATCTTGACAGCATTCACATCTACAAAGGAATCCAGATTCGAGAAGAGAACCAAACCATAGATAAGGAGATCCAAGATATCTTCAAACGCCTGAAAATCCAAATTATCCCAGAATAGCTGAGCCTGATCTATCAGAAATTTGGATAGAAAACCTTCGACCCCGCTTCGAGTTTCCCAATTGGATACCACATCAGCCCGTTTCAAGTGCAAAGCTGAGGAAATGTCTTTTGGCCTAGGAACATCTTCCATACATGTGAAGGGTACCTGTTCAAGGATGGACATGCCCAATAGATGAGAGAACTCTTCCAAGGTGGGTACCAGCTGGTAATCTGGAAAGGTGAAGCAATGATGCACGGGATCGAAGAACTGGAAAAGTACGCTCATCATCTGCTCATCAAGGATTGAAGTAACCAGACTAAGAAGTTGACAGTGTCTCTTAATAAGCATAGAAGTCTCAGAAACTCTTGAGGCTAGCTCTTTAAGTTGGACAGGTATTTGCACAAAGTTGACTCGGATGGTATTTCTACGCACGGAAGCCATGATCTGCAAAACAGAACAAAGATGAATTCCTTTGGTCTTTGAAATGGTTAGTGAAATGAAGCATGAATGCCATGTTATGATGCATGATGTCATGATAAACCACATGTATAGCAAACAATAGGTATTGCACACACAAACAGATCACACAAAGCCCTTAGGTTTAAGGCTTGCATGAGGTCAAAAGGTAGTACCCTCTTGAAGTTAAGTTGGTTCAAACCTGTCCTAGAAAAAGTAACCAAGTTCTAGAGGATCTCAATATCACTGACCATCCTCCATCGGTCATGGTTTCAGCTCACACAATCTTTTCTTGCGGCCGAAACTATCTCGAGAGTATGGTCTCAATGAGTGTAGCATCGAGTATCAACCAGTTCCCAGCTTTACACCGAGGCTGGCTATCTCACTACTTTTTAATGGCCAAGTTGTGCGATTAAAGGTTCTAAGGTCAGTTGATGCTTAACGACACCACGCAACGGCCCTGTATTCTCCTCGTTTCTCCATAAGGGATACTGGTACCAACCAATGTGCCACACCAATGTAGCTACTGCTTCAATCGTATCGGTCTATGTCGTACAGTTCCCTCACATTGCTACTTACCTAAAAGGAATCCCCAGATCCGGGTTAGGATCTATAGTAACCCAAACAAAACCCTTAAAAGTAAAGCAATCAAAGCAATCAAGAGAAACAATTACGATGAACTAGATCCTAAGGTATACCCCACTTAATGTTTCCCCAGTAGAGTCGTCAGTTCTGTGATTCGGTGGCAGAACCGACTGTTTGAAATGCTGGTTTGCGTTTTGCGTTTTCTGTTCGAAAAATGTCGTGGTAAACAAGAGTTGCCACCGACTTTTATTTCATCCAATCGGAAAGGAAAAAAGTACAGAAAAAATCCCTTTTTCGCGTTGTTTCTGAGTACGGGGGGTAGATTATAGAAAGGGAAGGTTTTAGCACCCTTTCCATCCATGGTTTTCCATGGGCTCTTAGGTACTTACTCATATTTTAAAATTGCTTGTGTATGTGCTTTGTTTTGAAAAGTTTTGACTTCGTGATAACCCTTGTATCAATCCTCAAAGGTGTGACGAAGTTTGTTTTGAAAGTTGTTTTGAAAAGTGTAAGTGTGAAAAGTTTGATTTGAGCAAATACCTATTAGCATCTACCTACTCGAAAAAAGATCGTTTCTATTATTGTTTCCTTTAGACAACGCCATCCTACTATTAAGGAATAGGTAGCACCGTCGTTGGAATTTGTAAGGGTCAATTCGAAAGGGACGTACGATCACTAAAGCAATGTTAGGATATCTTAGTAATAACCCTAGAGTCTTAAGATCATATTTGAGGCAACATTTCCGAAGCAACATTTGACCTTTTTAGACAGGAGGGCCACCACTAAGACACCCTATACTTAATGACCGTTTACCGAAGGCAACCTAAGTGTGAGCATACCCTAAGAGTGATATGTGTGAGTGATCTGTTTTCAATTATTTAGTCTTTGCACATTAGGGTTTTCTAACTGGATTAATTTATCATGCATTCTTGCCATACAATCCTATTAGCATACATCTAAACAGTTAAATATTTGCGAGAATTAAAATGCGAGAAAGTAAATCTATGCTATTACAAGGCTTCGGGGAGGGGGGTTAATTACATAGCCAAAAACCCGGGGAAAAGCGATAAATAAAAAGCCCTAGATTAAACTATTACAAACCATGAACAATTACAACAATATTGGCAAAAATAAATAACACGCGTGCGATGAATCGAATACGAGACAACTAGGGTTTTGGCCCTTGCCTAAACCTAATTGCAATTAATTAAAAATGTTTTTGTTATGTTTTATTATTTTAAGAAAATAAAGAAATCATTAAATTAAAAGAAAATCCTAGTTCTAGTTGATTTTAAATTAAAAAAATGAATTAGTTTATTCTAAAACCTATTTTGGTATTTTTATTCATTTGAAAAAAAGAGCAAAATAAAATTAAATCAAAGGTTTTAACCTAATTTCTATTTTGATTTTATTTATGAAAAAAAACTACAATTTCCTAAATTAAACTAAACTAAATTAATTTTGATAAATAAAAAAAACTAATCCTAATTTTGTGAATTATTGATTTTATGTTTTTTTGTGAAAAATAAATTAATTTGTAAATTAAAGTGATTAAAAGAAAAATTAAAAGAAATAAATAAAATAAAAAAGGTTAGAGATGGGCCTCATGTTGTTTAGAAATATGGAGGGTCGGAATATGAATTTTTGGGCCCAAGGTTGGTGGCCCGTTTTGACTTTCCCTGATCCAATGCATACGTTGACCTGGGGAGTATGGTGGTCCTCCAAGGGTAGCACGTTGATCTGGGCCAGAGATGCGTTTGATGGCCAGATGCTGATGGTACATGGTGAACTTCTTGATTTGCAATACGCTAGATTATCTATTGAAAAACATTATGAACAAAGATTGGGACCTGGGGATCGAACCCAGGTCCTTAGGCACTTTTCCAATGCACGCTTGCCATCTATGCTGCACTTGTTATTTGTATATATAATAACAATCAATTATAATATAATGAAAATAAAACGCTGAAACCCAAAACGCGCGAAATTCAAACCACCCAACCAGGGGGTGCCACGCATCTATCTTCTTCCTCCCAACCGTCAATTTAGGTAACAATGTTTTTACCTACGGTTGCCTGGCTGTAGCTACAAGCCTGTTCATCACAAAAAACTCTCTACAAGCAACATAAATGAAATTCAAAGGTGCCAATCAACTCGTCTCATCCTCACAAGTGTCATGGCACCAAAATCCAAACCCAATTTTGCCTATACTACAAAGCCCTAAACAAGAACGTAAAACCCTAGCTATGGCAATATCATGTACAATCGTTAATAATGCAATTAAGTGGTACCAATAGTTTGCAAACTCAATGATGAACACGAATATATAATCAAAACATGCATAGGATGAGTAAATCCACAAAATCAAATTTGAGTTTGGAAGCAAATCGTGATACCTGTAACTTACAATTCCAGGTGTGAAAAGGCTTGCAATTGATTGGGATATGTTCCTGGGATGTCCAGCAATCTGTTGGCAATGTGAGAATGGCACGAATTGGCCTCTAGTATGAAAATTGGATCACCACTTTTTCTTGAATTTTTTGAGTTTTTTTCTAGCTCTGCACGACTGCTCTAACCTTCTTCATGCCTTGGATTGCTTCTGTATATGTACTACAACATGTTAGGTCAACAAAAACGAAATCAATCTTGCCCATTATGAAGATTTGATTTGGTCTTTCATGGCATATGATATCTTTCCAAATTTTCTCAAATTCAATCTTTTTCCAACCAAATTAGCCTTGCACGAATTGGTTCTAAATTGACAGCATATAAGATCTTCTTTCAATGCAAAAATCATCCTTAAAACACATTATATGATTTATTTATATTTTTTTGATTTTATTTGAATTTTAAATGAATAAAAATCAAAATAAATTAAATAAAAGAATAAATAAAGCATAGAGGGTCCCATAGGTCGTGTAATATGTTATCATTGGAGTGCAAGCATAAAAGGTTGGGCCCATTTAGCAAAAAAAATGCAAATTTGAGCACATTTGACTTTTGGTAATTTTGCAAAAATTGTCAACTTGGCCAATGCATAACTCTCTCAATTTTGAACCTAGGAGGGTGTTCTTTGACTTTTTAGAAAGCTTAGGATGTCCTCTAAGCAAACCTTTTGGTCTCATATCAATTGACTCTTCCATGTTCATGTATGAAGCTTTGACCCAAAAGGTGTTTTTGTTGACTTTTCAAAATGACCTATAATGTCAAAGTTTATATCTTTTTGTGAGTGCAGATTTTGAACTTGGGAGCTGAAGATGAATTGTAGAGAATTTCATCCTCTTCAAAATGAGCTTTGGATGGGTCATTTATAATAAAGGATGAGAAAGTTATGCTTGTTCAAAGTTGAGTTGACTTTTCCCACAAAACCCTAATTTAGCAATTTTGGGTTTTGATGAATTGTGAGCAATCCTTGATGAATCATGATCAACCCTTGATCAAATGATGAATGATAATTAAAAATGAGTATGTTGACCAAAAATATTGAAGTTTGACTGTATGTGAGCCACAATTGAATTTTGACCTAACACAGTTGATTTTCAGGCTTTTGAACAGTTGACTGAGCAAACTTCTTCTGCAAGCCTTGAAACTTGACATGGATGATCTTGAGAAAATGTTAGGAAAATGGTGAGCATTTGGGATCCTTTGGACTCAAACATCTTGATGCAAAATGAAACCTTAATTTGAGGTAGACTGCCTTAGGAGAGAGTTTGTCTGGCCAACCCTTGGACTTCCTTGAGCAATTTGAGGACCTCACTTGACATGTATTGAGAAATATGTGAGGGAAAATTTTGGGGTACAACAACCCTGCATCAGAAGTTGAAGTTCCTAGTGGAAGGGAAATTAATCATAATCGATGGCAAGGAAGATATCTTTGTAAGTCACATTGAATCCTACAGATATATCAGTGCCGACGAAGACAGTATAGCTAACCCGTTTCAAGCCTTGGAAATTGCTTCAATTGTGACTTTACCAATCGAGAAGGGTGATAAACCTAAGGTGACAACATGGAGAGATCTTCAAGTAACCATGGGATGTGATGCCTCAAAAGGCTGGGGAAAGCTCCCAGAAATCCCTGAGAAGAAGAATCGCTTTGGATTGGGCTATGAATCATCGAAAGCTACTCCAAAAGGTAATGCACGCTTCCCTCTGATTCAAGAGACCTTTGTCAACAAGGGAACAGAGCATGGTAGACACGTGGCAATGATATCCAACAAATTTCACAGCAGAAAGGCAACAGACTTTATCATGGAGTGCACTCCAGGAGAAGAACTCAAAAGTTGGACTGCCGTGGAGATTCCCGAGATCTTTTTATTTCCTAAGTAATTTTTATTGTTTTTGAAAGAACCTATGTCAAGCCCGAGGTATAGGGGTTGCTTGTAAGGGTTCCCCATTTTGTTTCAGACAATATTTACAATCAATAAAAGTTATATTTTATTTTCAATCAAGATCTTTGTCTTTCTCTTGCATTTATTCCTTAAAAATTAAAAATGGAAATACTTTCTCTGCATATGCATTTTCAAAAACTCATCTGCACCAAAACATGATAAATGTGTAGATCCATACCCAAAACCACCAATAATGTTACTGCTGCGACCCGATACAATTTTGAGGTTCCTATCAACCAAGCTAAAGAGGAAGATGATGAAGATCTGGAACTCTCTGAGGAAATGACGAGGGAAATAGAACGAAAGGCCGACGACATACAACCATACCAAGAGGCCGTGGAGACCATTAATCTAGGCACAAAGGAAGATCCCAAAGAAATCAAGCTAGGGGCAATGTTGGAGCAGAGCATCAAAGACAAGATGATTAAGTTATTACATGAGTATGTAGATATAATCGCTTGGTCTTACAGGGACATGCCAGGGTTGGATACAGACATCGTGGGGCACAAACTACGTCTTAAAGAAAGGTGTTCTCCAGTTAGGCGAAAACTCAGGAGAACTCGTCCATATATGTCCAGCAAAATCAGAGAAGAGGTTCTTAAACAATTTGACACAGGGTTCTTAGCAGTGGTAGATTATCCACCCTGGATAGCTAACATTGTGCCAGTACCCAAGAAAGACGGCAAGGTATGCATGTGTGTGGATTATTGAGATCTGAACAAAGCAAGCCCCAGGGACGATTTCCCGCTACCCCACATAGATGTTCTGGTGGATAACACGACTCAAGCCTCAGTATTCTCATTCATAGATGGCTTCTCAGGCTATAATCAAATCAAAATGGTGCCTTAGGACATGGAAAAGACTACCTTAATGACACCCTGGGGAACTTTCTGCTACAAAGTAATGCCATTATGTCTCAAGAATGCAGGGGCAACCTATCAGAGACCAATGGTCATATTATTCCATGACATGATCCACAAAGAGGTTGAAGTGTACGTAGATGATATGATCGCCAAATCCCATACGGAGGAGGAACATATCATACATTTACAAAATCTATTCGAACGGCTATGCAAATTCAGACTAAGGTTAAATCCGAACAAGTGTACATTTGGCGTCAGAGCAGGCAAATTGTTGGGTTTCATTGTAAGCCAGCGGGGTATCAAAGTGGACCCCGACAAAGTAAAAGCTATACAAGGGATTCCAGCACCAAGGACAGAAAAGGAAGCGTGTGGTTTCTTAGGGAGATTGAGTTACATCTCAAGGTTCATATCGCATCTAGCAACTACATGTGAGCCAATATTCAAGTTATTGCAAAAAGATCAGACGGTAGTATGGAATGATGATTGTCAACCTACCTTCGAGACGGTAAAACAGTATCTAAAAGAGCAACCAATATTAATGCCGCCAGTCCATGGAAGACCACTCATCATGTATCTGACAGTGCTCAGAGGAACAATGGGTTGTGTTTTAGGACAGCAGGACGAAACAGGAAGAAAGGAGCATGCGATTTATCACCTCAGCAAGAAATTCACTGACTGCGAAACCAGGTACTCACTCCTCAAGAAAACTTGTTGCGCATTGGCTTGGGCTGCCAAGAGGTTAAGGCAATATAAGTTAACCCACACTACATGGTTAATAGCAAGAATGGATCCTCTAAAGTACGTGTCTGAAAAGCCAGCTCTTACCGAAAGAATCGCACGATGGCTGATGTTACTATTAGAATACGACATCCAATACGTCACTCTGAAGGCCATCAAAGGTAGTATACTAGCTGATCATCTAGCTCACCAACCGCTGCCAGAATACCAGCCTATGAAGTTTTACTTTCTAGACGAAGACATCATGATTATAGCCGACTAAGAAATACCAGGACACGACGAAGGACCCGAGCCAGGGGCATGTTGGACACTCACGTTCGACGGGGCTTCAAATGCACTAGGGCACAACATAGGGGAAGTTTTGACTTCTACAAAGAACTATCACAAGCCATATACCGCAAGATTATTGTTGTACCCCAAAATTTTCCCTCCCATATTTCTCAAGACATGTCAAGAATAATCTCCAAGTGGCTTAAGATTGCTCAAGAGTTGGACAGTCAAGTTATATCCTAAGGCAGTCAACCCCAAATTAGGGTTTTGTGTTGCATTAAGATCCTTGAGTCCAAATGACCTCAAGTGCTCCCCAATGTCCTAATATGTTCTCAAGATCATCCATGTCAAATTTCAAGCCTTGCAGAGGAAGTTTGCTCAGTCAATTGCTCAAAGGGTCCAAATATCAACTGTGCTAGTTGTGACCTACAAATAGTCAAACCTCAATATTTTTTGTCAACATTATCATTTTGAAGGATAATTCATCATTTGATCAAGGTTTTATCATGATTCATCAAGGATTGCTCAAGATTCATCAAGATTCAAAAGTTGCTAAATTAGGGTTTTGTAGGAAAAGTCAACTCAACTTTGACCAAGCATAACATTCTCATACTTTATGATAAATGACCCATCCAAAGCTCATTTTGAATAGGATGCAATTTTCTAAAATCCATCTTCACACCGCAAGATCAAGAAATGCACTCACAAAAAGTTATAAAATTGGACATTATAGGTCATTTTTGAAAGTCAACAAAAACACCTTTTTTGCCAAAGCTTATAACTGGAGCATGGAAAATCAAAATGAGATGAGACCAAAAGGGTTGGTTAAAGGACATCTCAAGGTTTCTAAAAAGTCCAATAAAACTTACAAAAGTTCAAAATTGAAGAAGTTATGCATTGTTGAAGTTGAGAATTTTTCCAAAATTGCCAAAAGTCAACTATCCCCAAAACTTCAAATTTTGTCAAAAGGGCCCACTTTTTTCCATTTGATTTGATCTTATCACACTACACACGTGTCCTATCTTCAGCCTTGTGTCCAATTATTAATGTTTCTATTTTATTTGGTTTTTATTGATTTAATTCATTTTAAATCAATTTAAATCTAAATTAAATCCAAATCTTAATCACTTGGTATCTTTTTGATCATTACAAGTCTTAATTATCATGATGTACACAATCAAACTCGAATCAAGCCATGTGGTGAACAAAATATTGGTTTTTGACATTTTTGGAAGCTTTGTTAATGGTGAATCATATCAAATCTTGAATCATCAATACACAAGGATTCCAAGCCCAAGATTTAACCTAATACAATACTTGATACATATACAACATAAGGCATACGAAAACAGGACCAAGAGGCTGCAGAATTCACAAAACCAAAACTTGAAAAAGCTTGAAAAAGTTGAAAACTGAAATCCATACTAGAGCCAAATTCAAGGCCAAAACTCAACGTGGTGTTCTTGCTTAACGTCCATTGAAGCTATTGGGACCAAAATCAAGCCTTCTCTCTCCCTGAATCGCACTGTAAGTATCCATGAACATGGCCCTGTACACGAAATCATAATCTCTTATTCTTGCATCCTTTTGCCAAAATCTTTGCACAATCATGCTAATCGATCCATTTAGAACATTTCTGCATTATTTGATTTTGTTTTCATAGCCTGTAACCCTGTGCCCGAAACTAGGGTTTTGGTTCTAGTTTTTTAGGCGTTTTTGCTACAGGAAAAATTAGGGCAAACCATGGACATGGTTGTGTTCAGGGAGGAGAGACGAGCATGGTGATGGTCTCCGTTTGCATTTATATGGCCTACAGTTCATTTTAGGATGAGGCCACGGATTTTGCTGCGAATGAAATCCGCAGGTAAATAACCAGGGGATCAGCGAAGAACATGATCACGTGGCCATATCCCATTCGTCCTTTCAAATAATTCGCGCTTGTTTTTATTTTCAGGCATAATGATTTGTTTTTCAATATAATATTCACTACTTAATATACTAACAATAAAACACAATGGCTCAGTTGGTGAAGGCGCTAGTGGAAAATCCAATGGGACCTGGGTTCGAATCCCAGGTCCACCATATTGCATATTGCTATTTTGTTTCAGATATTCAAGCGCTTTTTAGCAAGCATGATACATGATACATCCTCACCTAATCAGGCGCCAGATGGCCTCCAGGCCAAATCCAAAGGTCAAGGTTGAGTGTCCATCATGGTCTCAAGTCAAAGGCGTGCGTGGAATTGGAAAAGTCAAACGCAGGCTTGCTTGAATTTGGCCAAACAATTGCTATTCTCACATCCAGAATCAGGCCCAAACCCCTCAGAGTTTGCTTTTTCTATTCTTTTTATTATTTTCTTATTTCTATTTTTTGTTATTTGTTTTATTATTAGTTAAATTAACCAATTAAATTTTTTCTCATAAAATCAAAAACACCAAAAATAATATTTTTGTTTATTAAAATTAAATTTGACTCTATTTGTATAAATAAATACTAATTTAATTAATTTAGTGTTAATTAGGTTTAACTTTTAATATCTTTTGCCAAATAATTAAAATTAATTTAGATAATTAGGTTTTACTAATTTTTAATCAATTTATTTTATTTCTTTGAATATTCAAAAATCCAAAAATATTTTCATTAATTAATTAATTTAATTGTTAATTTAGATTTAGTTTCTTTTAATTCAAAAATAACAAAAAATCTTTTCTTTAATAAAAAGGGGTCAAAACCCTAAAAAATGAACCGTCTTAATTTCTCGCACGCGATCCATTTGATTCCAATATTGTAATTGCTTCCGGAATGTAATAGCTTTAAATAGGACTTTGAATTATTTTATCACTTTCTTTTATTTTCCGCAATTTAAATTAAAGGGTTGTGTTGTACCCAAAAATTTGCCCTCCCATATGCCTCAAGACATGTAAAGAATAATCTTCAAGTTGCTCAAGTTGGCTCAAGGGTTGGACAGTCAAATCACCTCCTAAGGCAGTCAAGTCCAAATTAGGGTTTTGTGTTGCATTAAGGTCCTCATATCCAAATGGCCTCAAGTGCTTACCAATGTCTTAATATGTTCTTAAGTTCATCCATGTCAAATTTAAAGCCTTGCAGAGGAAGTTTGGTCAGTCAATTGCTCAAGAGACCCAAAAATCGATTGTGCTAGGGCAAAAGTCAATTGTGTCCCAAATACAGTCAAACCTCAAGATTTTTGTCAACATTCTCATTTTGAAATATAATTCATCATTTGATCAAAGGTTGATCATGATTTATCAAGGATTGCTCAAAGTTCATCAAGATTCAAAAGTTGCTAAATTAGGGTTTTGTAGGAAAAGTCAACTCAACTTTGACCAAGCATAACATTCTCATACTTTATGAGAAATGACCCATCCAAAGATAATTTTGAAGAGGATGCAATTTCCTACAATCCATCTACACACCCTAAGATCAAGAAATGCACTCACAAAAAGTTACAAATTTGGACATTATAGGTCATTTTTGAAAGTCAACAAAAACACCTTTTTTTCCAAAGCTTATAACATAAGCATGGAACACCAAAATGATATGATACCAAAAGGGTTGGTTAGAGGACATCTCAAGGTTTTTAAAAAGTCCAAGAACACCTCCAAAAGTTCAAAATTGAAGAAGTTATGCATTGTTGAAGTTAGGCATTTTTCCAAATTTGCCAAAAGTCAACTATCCTCAAAACTCCAATTTTTGACAAAAGGGCCCACTTTTTTCCACTTGATATAGTATTGTCATTCCACACACGTGTTCCATCTTTAATTTCATGGCCATTCATTTATTTTTCTATTTTATTTAATTTTTATTGATTTAATTCATTTTAAATCAATACTAAATCAAATAAAATCTAAAAATTGATGTAATAAGATTCTTGTGGTCATTACAGCTTGCAAATATCATATGACACTCAATCAAATTCGTGCCAAGTCAAAACATGCACAAAATCCTAGATTTGATGCAAATATGGCAACTTGATAATGGTGATCAAAATCAAATCTTCCATCTTCAATGCATATGGTTTAAGGCCCAAGTTTTGACCTAAATACATCCTCTTATGTGCACACAAGGGAGGCAGACAAGACACACGCACAAAGCACTGCTGAAACGGCCAGAAGAAATTGGTGAAAAAGCTTGAAAACTTGGAAATCAAAATCAACCTTAGAGCTCAATTCAAACAAAAAGCTTGACATAGCTCTCTTCCCTGACATCTCCTGAAACGGTAGCAATCAAAACCAGCCCTTGAGACGCCATCAATCGCACTGTAAGTCATCATGAACCAAGCTCTGAACATGGCATCGTGAATCGTCTCTCTTGCATCTTTTTGCCAATTTATTTGTACCATGATGCTTAACATTCAAATTCTAACAAATTTGTATTATCCAATTTGATTTTCATAGCCTGTATAACGATGCCCAAATCTAGGGTTTACATGTGTTGTTTTTAGGCGTTTAAGTTACAGGGAAAATTGGATCAAATAATGGTTATAGGGATAACCAGGAGGAAGAGACGAACGCGTTGGTACTCTTAGGTTTCGCTTACATGGCCTGGAGAAGGTTTTTGAGATGCCCTACGAATCTTCCTGCGGATAAAAATCCGCAGGTAAATAACCAAGGTTATTTGAAGAAGACGATTACGTGGCTCAGCGTCATTGACTTGTTTAAATTATTAGCGCGTTTTTTTATTTTTCAGGGCATTATTAATTGTTTTGAATATAATATTTGTTATGCATTCAACTAACAAAGAAGCAGCGCAGCAGAGTTGGCAAGGCAGGCGTGTCATTGAGCACTGGGACCTGGGTTCGAATCCCAGGTCCCCCAAAACACTTTATTTGATTTTTTCTTCAGATATTCCTATGCAACTCTCAAAAGATGGTCCATCATGTGCCTCAAATATCAATACGCCAGGTGGCTCCAAATCTTGATCCAGTGGCCAAGGATGGAGGACTACCATGGTCTCTAGTCAACAGGCATGTGGGCGATCCAAAAAGTCAAGCAGGCTGGACGAGAATGGGCCTGGAAATTGTTGATCATACTCCCTCTTTGGGCCCAATACCCCCTAAGTTTGTTCTTTTTTTATTTTCTTTCATTATTTTCCTATTTTTGTTTTATTATTATTATTTATTTAATTAATTACTAACCCATTAACTTTTCTCATAAAAAAAATCAGAAACAACAAAAATAATATTTTTATTAATTCCATTAATTTTATTATTTATTTTTGTAAATAAACATTAATTAATTTATTTAGTGTAAATAGGTTTAACATTAATATCTTTTTGCAATAAATTAAAATCAAGTTAGAATATTAGGTTTTTAATATTTTTAGCCATTCTCATTTTATTTCCTTAATTAAAATAAAACCCAAAAATATTTTCATTTAATTAATTAATTCAATTATTAACTTAGACCAATTTTTAATTCAAAAAATAACGAAAATATGCTTTCTTTAATAAAAAGGGTCAAAACCCTAAGACACTCCGATTTAATTTCCTCGCGCGCGTATTATTTTTTATCCATATTTCAATAATGTAATTGCTTCGGGAATGTAATAGTTTAACTTAGGATTTTATTTATTTATTTATCGCTTTTATTTACTTTTTGCAATTTAATTTTAAAGGGTTTGTCTTTGGCGATGTAAATACCCGACGTCTTGTAATAGCTTAGATTTATTTTCCGCAATTTAATTTCCGCACAATAATAACTGTTAGATGTTTGATAAATAGACAATGCATGACAAGATTAATCTTTAACCTAAAATCAACAATAGCTCACCATTAACATGTACAAAGATAAATAACTGAAGAACAATACACTCGCACATGCGCACTCTTAGGGTACACCTCACTTGGTTGCCTCGAAAGTGGTCATTGAGTATAGGAAGTTTTAGAGGTCGCCCTCTTGTCCAAAGATCATAAGTTGCCTCGAAACGGTTGCCTCGGATAAAATGATCTAAGACATTAGGGTTACCGCTACGGCGTCCTAACATTGCTTTAGTGACCACACGTCCCTTAATCGAATTGACTCGAAAACTCCAACGACGATGCTACCTACTCCTCAATAGTGGGATAACATTGTCTAAATGAAATTAGCATAGTTTAATTTCTCTTTGAGTAGGTAGATGGTTCTTAAGTACTTGCTCCTTTTAAAAACAAAACAAAACTTTTCGCACTCACACTTCTTTTAAACAAAAACTTCTTTCAAACCCACAAACACAAAGAAAAGCAAACTTTTGAAAACACAATGAGCAAGTACCTAAGAGCCCGTGGATAACCACGGATAGAAAGGGTGCTAACACCTTCCCTTTCTATAATCTACCTCCCGAACCCGAGAAACATCTCGAAAAAGGAATTTTCTGTGCTTTTGTCCTTTCCTTGTTGGATAAAATAAAAGACGGTGGCGACTCTTGCTCCCCGCGACATTTTGCAAAAACAAACACAAAACACAAACCAGCATTCCAAAACAGTCAGTTCTATTCCCACCGATCACAGGTTGCTTTTGGTGATGTAAATACCCGACGCCTTGTAATAGTTTAGATTTAATTTCCGCAAATTTAAATTCCGCAACTATACACTGTTAGATGTTTGATAAATATGGAATGCATGACAAGATTAAATATTTAACCTAAAATCAACGTAGATCACCCATGACATGTACAAAGATAAAATTAACCGAAATGACACACTCGCACATGCGCACTCTTAGGGTACACCTCGCTTGGTTGCCTTCGAACGTGGTCATTGAGTATAGGAAGTTTTAGAGGCCGCCCTCTTGTCCAAAGATCATAAGTTGCCTCGAAATGGTTGCCTCGGGAAAATGATCTAAGACATTAGGGTTACCGCTAAGGCGTCCTAACATTGCTTTAGTGACCATACGTCCCTTAATCGAATTGACCCTTAAAACTCCAACGACGGTGCTACCTACTCATTCATAGTGGGATAGCACTGTCTAAAGGACATTTGTACAGATTAATTCCTTTTTCGAGTAGGTAGATGGTTCTTAAGTACTTGCTCATTCTAAAACAAAACAAAACTTTTCGCACTTACACCTTTCAAACAAAAAACTCTTTTCAAACCCACAAACACAAAGAAAAGCAAAATTTTGAAAAAACTTTGAGCAAGTACCTAAGAACGCGTGGATAACCACAGATAGAAAGGGTGCTAACACCTTCCCTTTCTATAATCTACCCCCCGGACCCGAGAAACATCTCGAAAAAGGAATTTTTTTGTGCTTTTTTCCTTTCCTTGTTGGATAAAATAAAAGACGGTGGCGACTCTTGCTTAACGCGACATTTTGCGAAAACAAACCCAAAATGCAAACCAGCATTCCAAAACAGACAGTTCTCTTCCCACCGTATCACAGAACTGACGACTCTGCTGGGGATATCTTGTAAAGTGAGGTGTACCTTAGGATTAGATCATTGTTTTTTCAATTGTATACTTTGTATGCTTTTATTTTGTGGGCTTGTATCGGATTTTCTATAGATCCTAACTCGGGTCTGGGGATACCCTTTAGGTAAGCAGCAATAAACTGTGAGGGAACTGTCCGGCGTAGACCGACACGATTGAAGCGGTAGCCACGTTGGTGTGGCACTTTAGTCTGTACCGATATCCCTTGTGTTGGAACGAGGAGAATATGGGTCTTCTAAGGGGTCATTAAGCACCAACTGACCTTAGAACCTTAAATTGACCAACTTGGCCATAGAATAGTAGCAGTATGCTACACTCATTGAGACTAAACTCTCGCGATGATTCTGGCCGCAAGAAAAGGTTCCTAAACTGGAATTATGACCGATCGAGGGTAGTCAGTGATATTGAGATCCTCTAGAACCCGGTTACTATTTTTAGGACAAGTTTAAACCAACTGAACTGAAAGAGGGTAGTACATAAGCTCCTTGCAAGCCTGAAATCTAAGGGCTCTCTGTGTGACTTGTGTGCCTTTACCATGTTTGCTTTTTGTGGATACTTATGGTGTGCTTACTATCATGACATCATGACATCATAATATTTCATACATCTTGCATTGGACTAACCTATTTCAAAGACATGAGGGATTCATCTTTGTTATGTTTTGTAGGTCATCATGATGCCCATGCGTAAGAATACCATCCGCATCAACTTTGTCCAAGTCCCTACCTTGCTTAAAGAGTTGGTTGCCAAGATGCCTGACACTACCTCCTTCATCAGGAGGCATGGTTCTCTTATCGGTTTGGTCACCTCCAAATTGGACGAGCAAATGATGAGTGTCTTTGTCCAATTCTATGATCCGCTGTACCATTAATTCACTTTTCAGGACTATCAGCTGGTTCCCACCTTAGAAGAGTTCTCTGAGCGGCTCGGTATCTTTGTTCTGGAGAAGACCTCGTTTACTGGTTGGGAGAAGACTCTTAGGCCCGAAGAAATTACTGCAGCCCTTCATATGACCAAAGAGGAGGTAATGGCTAATTGGGAGACTAGAAGTGGAGCAAAGGGCTTTCTGACTAAGTTCTTGGTTGGTAAGTGTGATCGGTGGATCTGGAACTGACTGTTTAACGCTGGTTCGCGAAATGTCACGGAAGCAAGAGTCGTCACCGTCTTTTATTTTCTCCAACATGGACAGGACAAAAGCACAGCAAAATTCCTTATGAGATTGTCTCTCGGTTCGGGAGGTAGATTTATAGAAAGGGAAGGTGTTAGCACCCTTTCTATCCATGGTTATCCATGGGCTCTTAGATACTTGCTCATTGTGTTTTCAAAAGTGTTTGCTTTTCAAAGTGTGAGTGGGTTTGAAAAAGTTTCGTTTAAAGATTTCAGATCGACTCTTGTATCAGTCCTCAAGAGTGTTTGAAAAATCGTTTTGAAAGCTTTTTGAAAAGTGTCGGTGTGAAAAGAGTTTTTGATTTGTTTTTTGAAATAGAGCAAGTATCTACGAGTCATCTACCTACCCTAAGGAATTAGGCTGTGTAAATGTCCTTAAGGTAGTGCCATCCCACCATTGAGAGGTAGGTAGCACCACCGTTGGAGGTGTTCGGGTCAATTCGAGTTTAGGGACAGTGTGGTCACCAGAGCAACAGTGGGACACCTTAGAAGCTACCCTTATTCCATTGATCCTTTTTAATTCCGAGGCAACCATTTCGAGGCAACTGGATCATGTCATGGACATAAGGACTTACTAAAACGTCCTATACTCGACGACCACGTTTCGAAGGCAAGGCAACAGTGAGGCGTACCCTAAGAGTGGTGTGTGAATTTGTGTGTTATTTTCATGTTACGTTTTATCTTGCACATGCATCATGGTGATCTATGCTTGTTTTTATTTTAGGCCATACATTCTTTCATGCAAAGTTTAGCAGTTTTAAGAGTGCGGAAATTTAAATGCGGAAAATAAATACCCTAATTAATCTATTACAAGGCTTTGGGGTAATTACATGAAATTTATAAAAAGGAAATAAAATAAGCGCGCGAAACGAAATTATAATCGAAAGCGAGGGCGTTGGACCCTTTTAAAGAAGTTAAATTGAAATTATGAAATTAATTAAATTAAATAAAGGAAAAAGACTTATTTTTTGATATTTTTTGTACTTTATGAAATTAAGAAAATTAATGGAATTAAAAAGTTACATAAAACCCTAATTCTAAACTATTTTTAATTTATTAAAAAAATGTTTAAGTTTGATCTAATTTTAATTAATTATTTAATTACCAATTTATTTACAAAAATAATTAATTATTAATAATAATAAGAAGAAATTTTAATTATTAAAAAAAAAAGAACAAAAAGCTAGAAACCCTAATTTTTATGTTTTTTTTATTTATTAAGAAAGCATTAAAATTAAACCTAAAATTAAAACTAAGTTAATTATTAAATTTATTTACAAAAACTATTAAATAAAATACATTTTTATTTTTTGTCTTTTCTGATTTTTTTTGTTATTTTTTGTGTTATAAAATTATTTTTATGGAATTAAATAAAATAGTTAATCAAAAGAAAAAAAAGGATTAAAAAAGGAAGAAAAATGCAAACCATAGGGGGTTTTCTGGCCCAGTAGGAGGTGTATGCGCAATAATTTGGCCCATTTGAAGGAGGCCCTTTTGACTTTTCTAGGTTGCATATGGATGTGTTGACTGATGCGTACGGTGGACTCCAGATCATGGCCATTGGATTGATGTTGTGGGACGCGTGGCCAGCTTGAGCATAGGGTGCATGGTGGACTTCTGAAGGGAACGCTGCATGGAAATATAGAAAGCAAAATAACATTGAGAAGGGAGGGGACCTAGGAATCGAACCCAGGTCCCAAGGCTTGCCAACAAGGTTCCCAACCACCACACCATTCAACGCATTCGTATATATCATGCAAAACAAATATAATAAATAATAAGTCACGCTAATGATAAAAACGCGCTAAAAATTTAAACCATCCAACCAAGAGAGGACACGCAGGCTTCGTCCTCGTTGTGCCTGTAAACAGAAAAGAGATAGCGGGGGTTTTAAACCCCCACTAAATGTACCCTGCGAAAAATAGCGATTAGAGCATCGTTGCTCATAAATTGGGCGCGGTATGATGATTGGATTCGCCTGAAGGTCACGAGTTTAATGGTATAGCCCTTGCCGTCCAATTTTTCCATATGAACAGATCCCCAATTTTAAGCTTAGGAAAACCTAGAAGACATCCATGGTATCTTTCGCTACAGGCATGATTAGTTCAATTAACATACATCAAAAGCTTCGGTGAATCCACATTAGTACAAATCAGCATTTAAAATGTATGAAATATGCGTATAAATCAAAGCATGAGTATGAAAAAAGTCAAGAACAGGGCGATTTCGTGCTACCGTTTCTTGAGGTTAGAGGCTATGGTTTTGATTCAAAAAGTCTCCTTGATGCCTTGGCAAGCTATTGGAATGATTATTTTGCTTTGAATTGCGCTAGAACTAGGTTTTCAGTTTTGAAGTTTTTCACAAAAATGCAAAGTTTATCTATGGTTTGAGGCGCAGCTTGAAGGTTCTGAGCATTAGGTTTAGGTTTATACTTATGTGAGGAATGAATTAGGGTAGAAATTTCAACCAAAAACCTTTGCATTCAATGTTTTTGAGATTTGATTTCCATGGATCTTTTCCAATCTTTCCCATGCCCTTTTGATATCAATCATGGCCAAATCTTTCCAAATTGAGTGCGCACGAAATCTTGGAGTTATGATAGACCTATTAGCTGCATAAAAAGATTTAAAATGCATGCTTGAGTATTTTTGTCATATTTTATTTAATTAAATGAATTAATGGTGATAAAAATTCAAATAAATAATAAAAAATGATGAAATAAATCCCCTTTGGGTCAAATGGTCGTGCATAGCTCTTGGATGATGATTCTTGGAAGAAAATGTGGCCCATTAGCAATCTTGAGGCATTTGAAGCAAAGTTGACTTTTCAAAATTCCCAAAAATTTCCCAACTTCCACAAGGCATATCTTGCTCAATTTTTAAGCTTTGATCATGTTCTTGGACATTTTGGAAAGGTCTTGAAGTCCTCTAACCAATGCCTTTGGTCCCATGTCATTTTGATTTACCAATCTTAAGTTATGGGCTTTGACTTAAAGTGCCTTTTTGTTGACTTTTGAAAATGACCTATAATGTTGAGATTGATAACTTTTTGTGAGAGCATTTCTTGGACTTGAAGTGTGAAGAGGAGTTGTATGAAATGTCATTCTCTTCAAAATGAGCTTTGGATGGAATTTTTCTGATGAACCATGTGGAAGTTATGCCTTGGTCAAGTTACAATTGACTTTTTCAACTGTCCAAATATGGAAACTTTTGCATCTTGAGACTTTTTTGAGCCATGCCTTGAAAATCATGATCAAGCATTGATCAAATGATGTTTGTGGCTTCAAAATAATATGTTGACCAAAAATTTGGACTTTTGACTGTCAAATGACCATTTTGCCCCTACAGTTGACTGTTGAGCAATTAGGGTTTTTGACTGTGCAATTTTGTGCTGTAAGTCTTGAAACTTGACATAAGGATGCTTGACAATGTTTATGGGCATGTGGGACTTGTTTGGACCCTTGAAAACTTCCATTTCTTTGCCAGACCCAAAACCCTAGTTTTTGACTGTTAGGAGGCCTTTGAACTGTGCAACCCTTGGGAGATTTTGAAGCATGCTCTTTGCAAATTTTGAAGAATATGGGAGGGAAAATTTTGGGGTACAACAGTAAGGCTAACTATTTCTGGGATAGTCTAGACTTCAAGGCATTCGAGGATATTCTGGCTCTTCTGATCTATGGCTTGGTATTGTTTCCTAATCCTGACACTTTTGTTGATGTTAATGCGGTAAAGATCTTCATCTCTCAGAACCCTGTACCCACTCTCTTGGGTGACATTCTTCATCAGCTTTATGCTCGTACTGCCCGAAAGCGGGGAACCTTAATGTGTTGTGCTCCATTATTGTCGAGGTGGTTTATTTTGCACCTCCCCAAGTCAGTGCTGAAGAACAAAGAAGGCATGGGCTGGGCCTATAGGGTGATGTCTCTCTCGCATAATGACATTATCTGGACTCTCAAGGGTATGGATGAGGTGACTATCATTGATCGTTGTGGAGAGTATCCTAATGTTCCACTGATAAGAACTTATGGAGGAATTTCTTACAACCCATGCTTAGCTCTCCGTCAGTTTGGAAGAGCTAGAAGAGAAGGACCTCACGAGCTGCTAATGCCTAATATCATCTTTGATTTTCAAGGGGATAGCGATGAGCAACATCGCAGATTCATAAGGGATTGGGATAGAGTTCACCAATATGATCCACATGAGCTGGGCCCAAAGACTTCACTTCCGATGGAGCCATATCTCAGATGGGTCCGTATCCGTGCCCAAAAGCTGGGTATGCCGTATGAAGCCGTCCGGTCTGTCACCCTTGAAGTTGCTAATGAAGAAGGAGTTCTTCCAACCATCCTTCATCCTTATATGCCCACTGACATTGGGGCATTGAAAAGATCTTGGATGCAGTTGAGGGAGGAACGGGATTCTTATCGAGAAAAGTTCAACGAGCAAGAGCAGAAGATCTAGAAGCTGACTAGACAGTTGGAGAACGAGCAGATCCTGAATGACTATGTCCGCACTGAGAAGAAGAGACCATGGGAGCATTGATGGGCCTTTGATGATTTCTTTTCCAGTTTTTATTTACTTTTCAGTATTTCCTTCCATGTAACGCCTTAAGGGCATCAGTTGAACAATTTGAATTTTAAAGTTTATCTAATAAAGTGTGTTTTCTTTCTGGTTTACAAATTTGAATCTCCCGATTGTCTTTGAAATCATAATCATATGCACTTCATAAACAGGTACCCTTTACAGGCCTCTTATCTTCTTTGCTGTTTATTTCAGCGCTCATCATGTCTGTTGAACCTTCAACTGAGCAAGCTATCAAGGCCCTCCAGGCCTAGAATGCCCAATTTCAAGAGCTGTTCATGAATCTAGCTAAGGGTCAGCAAGACCTGAAGACCTTGATTCTGAAAGAGAAGAAGAAGAAGAAGAAGAAGAAAAGGACCATCCTGTTCAACACTGGTCACAGGTTTGGGAATAGGCTACAGAATGAAGTTGATCTGACCACCTCATCTGGAGGGAAAGATAGTCAGGAGGAAAGGAGGGCTCCTAGCTCTGTGGTCTCCGACAACGAGACGGACTTTGATGAAGAACAGTATCCTCCTGCTGAGGATAGATACAAGCAACTGCAAGACCGGTTGAATGCTATGGAAGTTCAGAAAGTGCCTGGTCTGGACTTTGCTGATCTAGGTCTATCATCTGGGGTAGTGATTCCCCACAAGTTCAAGGCACCAGCCTTTGCTAAGTATGATGGAGTTTCTTGTCCGAAGTTGCACCTCCGGTCATATGTGAGGAAGATTCAGCTGTACACCGCTGATAAGAACCTATGGATCCACTTCTTCCAAGACAGTCTCTCATGAACTCAGCTTGAGTGGTTCTATCAGTTAGACAGAGCCAGTATCCGCAGTTGGGAAGATTTGGCTACTTCCTTCTACAGGAAAAACCAGTACAATCCGACCTCGCTCTCACGCATACCCAACTCCAGGGTATGTCAATGGGAACGGGTGAAGGATTCAAAGATTATGCTCAAAAGTGGAGGGACCTCGCGGGAAGAGTACAACCACCCTTGGCTGATCGGGAGCTTGTTGACATGTTTCTGGGGACCTTGTCTGGTCCATTCTTCAACCATCTAATTGGAAGCTCTTCGTCTGGGTTTACAGAGCTAATTTTGACCGGTGAAAGGATTGAAGCTGATATTAAGGCTGGGAAGATATAGAAGGGTGCCTCATCAAGCACCGAGAAGAAGCCGTTTAAGAAAGAGTCCAGTGCCGTCTACAGTTCGAGAAGACAGAGTAGACCTGAACATCGCCAAGATGTGAATGCGGTTGTTATTTCAAAACCTGCTGGTGCTCCTCAGTACGACAATCAACAAAAGGAAGAGAGACCTAAGAGGAAATTCACTCGTCTCAGCATGACCTTATCTCAGATTCTACCACAGTTGCTGAAGACCAATCTGGTGATTCTAAAGGAAGCCCCAAAGAATTCAAATACTACATCACCGAGGTATAACCCTAATGCCCGTTGTGCTTATCACTCTGATAGACCGGGGCATAATACGGATGATTACTGGACTTTGAAGAATAAGATACAAGACTTAATTGATGCGAAGGAGATTGAGTTTGAGGCGCCCGAGAGGCCTAATGTTGTGACTGCTCCTATGCCCAAGCATGGAGTAAATGCTATAGAAGAAGATTTGTTCGTGGTTTCTGTGAATGATATTGTTACCCCTCTATTGACTGTGAAGAAGAACCTTTTGCTAGCCGGTTTATTTTCGGGCTGTGACGAAGGTTGTCGTATGTGTTCTGTTCTACCGACTGGTTGCCCACTTTTGAAATCAGGTATCCAACGCCTGATGGATAGTAAGGAAATTATGTTTGAGAAGACTGTTGTTCCTGTAGTCCATACTGAAGAAGTTGCCATTATCACCATCTTCGATAATTCTTCCATGGCTCCCTCGAGGAAGCCTGTTAGAATTACATCTATTCCAAGAATCGCACCTGTGATCATCACTGTTCCGGGGCCCATCCCCTATACCTGTGATAAAGCTGTCCCTTGGCACTATGGGGCTGATGTTTATTTTCATGGAGTTAAGCAAGAGTTGGATGTTGATACTGACGTCAGCAATATTGTTGGACCTGCTAAAGTCACCCGCAGCGGAAGACTTTTCTTGCCTGATATCTCTCCACCAACTGTTCGAAGACCCGTTATTATTACACCTGTCAGCGTACCTGCTACCATTCCTGTTCAAGTTCCTATTCTTACCCCTGTCGCCAAGTCATCTGACACTCGGGGAAAAGGGATCACCACTGATGTGCCTGCCCAGACAGAGGCACCAAAGACAATTACTGTTGAAGCTTCTAAGCAAGAGATGGAAGAGATCCTGAAGATCATTAAAAAGAGTGACTACAATGTAGTTGAGAAGCTGAGGCAAACCCCGTCCAAGATTTCTATGTTGTCACTGTTGCTGTGCTCAGAGGCCCATTCTAAGGCTCTGATTACATTTCTGAAGACTGCCCACGTACCACAAGAGACATCAGCTGATCAGTTTATAGATTGCGTGGCTAATTTAACTACTGATAATGGGTTGGGTTTCTCTGACGCCGATTTAACTACTAAGGGGAAGAATCACAATGATGCCCTGCATATCTCCATTGAATGCTGGGGCACTACTCTCGCTCATGTATTGGTAGATACTGGTTCCTCGTTGAACGTCTTGCCTAAGAAAGCTCTAGACCGGTTGGATTGTGAAGGGTTGGAGTTGAAACCAAGTAACATTATTGTTAGGGCCTTTGATGGGTCTAAGAGAATGGTGCATGGAGAAGTTGATATTCCAATTAAGGTTGGTTCTCAGGTCTTCAACTCTACATTCTATGTGATGGACATTCGGCCATCTTATTCTTGTTTGTTGGGTCGTCCATGGATCCACAAAGTCGGAGCCGTAACCTCAACGCTCCACCAGAAGCTGAAGTATCCGGTTAAAGGGAAGATTGTGACAGTACAAGGGGAGGAAGAGTACATGGTTAGCCACCTCAACTCTTTCCGATATGTAGAGATGGATGGGGAGTTCATTGAGACCCCATTTCAACATTTTGAAGAGGTTCCCCAGACATTGGCGTCAGTTGAGGCTGTGGTTGAAGATTCTCCTATGAAGATGGCTTCCCTCAAGGATGTCCGGGCTGTTGTTGAGAAAGGTAGGTGTGCACAGTGGGGCCGACTTCCTGATTTTACACAGAAGACTAACAAGTTTGGTTTGGGTTTCACTGCAGAAGCTCAAAGGGCTTTTTAGAATGCACGAATCGGAAGACCTCCCGTGTTCATCAGCAACTCGGGGGTGAATACCATTGAAGACGATGTGGAAGAGTCTGAGTTCGACAGCTGGATCTACTCTACGACCGACCGTGGACAATGCAACTGGACAGCAAAGGACTTCATCCCTATTACTTTTGTTACCCAGTAATGAAACTTTTTGTTTTGAATTTGTAACAGACAATGGTTTAAACTGTATGGCCCGGTGTCTTACCCGGGGCATCGTGGCTTCATTTGTGAGGGCTTTTGTGTGTCATCTACATATATCATTAATAAAAGCATTGGACGTTTTCTTGCATTTCAAATTTTGCGCTCCTTGTTTTTCTTTTTATATATTGCAAAACAACTATTTTACACACACTCACATATACAGGTCCACATCCACTCTGGATCCTACTGGTAACGACTCTGCTACTGCCGGTTATGACTTTGAAAATCCGATCAACTTAGCCGAAGACGAAGGTGAAGATGATTGCGAAGTGCCTGGTGAACTTGCAAGACTTCTATTCCAGGAAGAGAGGGTTATTCAGCCACATGAAGAGCCAGTAGAAACAGTGAATCTGGGTACTGAGACAGACAGGAAAGAAGTCAAGATCGGTGCAAATCTGGAGCTTAGTGTGAAACAATGGTTAATTCAGATGTTGCATGACTATGTTGAGATCTTTGCCTGGTCTTACAAAGATATGCCTGGTTTGGATACTGATATTGTGGTTCATCGCTTGCCTACCAAGGAAGATTGTCCTCCAGTAAAACAGAAGGTCCGCCGAATGCGCACAAAGATGTCTGAGAAAATCAAGGCTGAAGTTATGAAGCAATTCGATGCCGGTTTTCTAGAAGTTACTTCGTATCCTCAGTGGGTAGCCAATGTGGTTCCTGTACCGAAGAAGGATGGTAAGGTCCGAATGTGTGTTGACTACAGGGATCTGAACAGGGCAAGCCCCAAGGGTGATTTCCCTCTACCTCATATTGACGTTCTGGTTGACAACACCGCTCAACATAAGGTCTTCTCCTTTATGGATGGTTTCTCCGGTTATAACCAGATTAAGATGGCTCCCTAAGACATGGAGAAGATAACCTTTGTTACTCAGTGGGGTACCTTTTGCTACAAGGTCATGCCTTTTGGATTGAAGAATGTTGGGGCAACGTATCAGCGTGCCATGATTTCTTTGTTTCATGACATGATCCATCATGAGATTGAAGTATACGTCGACGATATGATTACAAGATCCCAGACTGAGGAGGAACACCTTGACCATCTGCAGAAGCTATTTGACAGGCTGAAGTTGTACAAGTTGAGGTTAAACCCGAACAAGTGCGCCTTCGGGGTGAGGTCTGGTAAGCTACTGGGTTTCGTCGTAAGCGATAAAGGTATTCAAGTAGATCCTGCCAAGGTGAAAGCCATACGGGAGATGCCAGCTCCCAGAACAGAGAAACAAGTCAGAGGCTTTCTGGGACGATTGAACTACATTGCCCGATTCATCTCGCACCTAACTGCTACTTGTGAGCCAATCTTCAAGCTACTGAAGAAAGATCAAGTAGTACGTTGGAACGATGAATGTCAGGCCGCTTTCGAAAGGATCAAAGAGTATCTCCATGAGCCACCTATTCTAATGCCTCCAGTTTAGGGGAGACCTCTGATCTTATACTTGACAGTACTCGACAACTCAATGGGGTGTGTGCTGGGGCAGCATGACGAGTCTGGCCGAAAAGAGCATGTTATTTATTACCTTAGCAAAAAGTTTACCGACTGTGAGACCCGATACTCCCTGCTCGAGAAAACTTGTTGCGCTTTGGCATGGGCTGCTCACCGGCTGAGACAGTATATGCTGACTCACACTACTTTATTGATTTCAAAGATGGATCCAATCAAGTATATCTTCGAAAAGCCCGCATTGTCCGGAAGAATAGCAAGATGGCAGATGATCTTGACTGAGTATGACATCCAGTACATGACCTAAAAGGAGATCAAGGGAAGTGTATTGGCAGACCATTTGGCACATCAGGCAGTGGATGATTACTAGTCTATGAACTTTGAATTTTCGGACGAGAATATCATGTTGGTAACTGATTGTGAGACACCTGGACCGGATGAAGGACCTGAGGAAGGATCCCGATGGTCTATGTACTTTGATGGATCTTAGAACGCTTTGGGTAATGGCATTGGCGCCGTAATCATATCTCCTAAAGGCTCTCATACTCCATTTACCACCCGATTATGTTTCAACTGCACCAACAATATGGTGGAGTATGAGGCGTGCATCATGGGTCTTCGAGCAGCAATTGACCTAAGGATTAAGTTTCTAAGTGTCTTCGGAGATTCAGCTCTCGTGATCAGTCAGATCAAAGGCGAGTGGGATACGAAACACCCAAATCTTATTCCTTACAAGGAGTATGTATTGACGTTGCTTCCCCATTTCGAGGAGATAACCTTTAAACACTTCCCTAGAGAGGAGAATCAGTTGGCGGACGCGCTGGCTACAATGTCTTCTATGTTCAAAGTAGATTGGGACAATGAAGCTCCCCGGATCATCATTGAAGAATTGGATGAACCTGCGCATTGCTGTGATCTTGAGACTGAAGAGGTAAAAGAAAAGCCTTGGTTTCATGAAGTAAAGAGGTACCTTGAAGCTCAGGAGTACTCCGAGGGTGCATCTGTTAACGACAAGAAGTTTCTGAGGAGGTTCACAACAAAGTTCTTCATCAGCAATGGCATTCTTTACAAGCGTAACCATGATTCAACCTTACTGCGTTGTGTGGATAAGAATGAAGCAGAATGGATCATGGCAGAGTTGCACGAAGGTACTTTCGGAACTCATTCCAGTGGACATACCATGGCAAAGAAAATCTTTTGGGCAGGATATTATTGGTCCACAATGGAAGCCGACTGTTATCAGCATTCTCGGACATGTCACAAGTGCCAAGTCTATGCTGATAAGGTACACATACATCCAGTTCCTCTGAACGTCTTGACGGCACCTTGGCCCTTTGCAATGTGGGGCATTGATATGATCGGCGAGATCAGACCTACGGCATCCAACGGGCATCATTTCATCCTTGTAGCAATTGATTACTTTACGAAGTGGGTTGAAGCAGCTTCCTTTGCTACTGTAACCAAGAACGTCGTGGCACGGTTCATTCGGCATAATCTGATTTGTCGATACGGTGTACCAGAGAGGATCATAACGGACAATGGTACCAATCTCAACAACAAGATAATCACGGAGCTCTGCAAGCAGTTCAAGATACAGCATCACAACTCCTCTCCCTACCGGCCGAAGATGAATGGGGCTGTAGAAGCGGCTAATAAGAACATTAAGAAGATTGTGCAAAAGATGACAGTGACATACAAAGACTGGCACGAGATGTTACCATTTTCTCTTCACGAGTACCGTACCTCAGCGCAGACGTCAACAGGGGCAACACCCTATTCCTTGGTATATGGTATGGAGGCAGTCTTGCCCATTGAAGTTCAGATACCCTCTGTTCGGATTATGAAGGACGCAGGTTTGAGCGAAGATGACTGGATTCACACCCGGCTTGATCAACTGAATTTAATCGACGAGAAGAGACTTACTGTTATTTGTCATGGTCAGACGTATCAAAAACGGATGATCAAGGCATTTAACAAGAAAGTTAGACGACAAGAGTATCAAGTTGGGGATCTGGTAATCAAGCGCGTTATCTTACCTCAAGGTGATCCCAGTGGCAAATGGACCCCTACTTATGAAGGGCCATTTGTGGTTAAGAACATTTTCTCAGGAGGAGCTATGATTCTAACCACCATGGATGGTGACGACCTTCCTCACCCCGTCAATGCAGACATAGTGAAAAGATACTACGCATAATCAGAGACCCGCTAGGTTGACTAGACTAGGCAAAAATAAGGGCTTCCCGGCGAACCAAAAGGGTTCGGGCAAAAATAAGGGATGAAAATGAAAAAATCTGTACACTCGGCAAGTCGAAAACCTGAAAAGGCGGCTTGGGAAAAAATGGGTATCCCGGTGGACTGAAAACCCGAAAGGGCGGTCCAGGCAAAATTAGGGATCAAAGTGTAACACTATGTCTCATTGGATCACCTTGCATACAGACTTCGGGATCTACTATCAAGCTCAGACGGCACTGATCAATCAGATTCATCTTCAACTAGTAGCAAAGTGATGAGATGCTCAAGGACATAAAGACAATAACAGAGTTGGAACCCAGTGGGATCATTCACATAGTTGTTTTGTTTTTCTTTTCACAAATTGTGTAAATTCTATTGTTCGGCGGCGTTCTCTTACTAGGATGTCATCCTCTTGTACAAAAACGCCTATTTACAGGCCAAACTTCAAAATCAATACAAATTCATTTTCAGACAAATTTCAAACTGTTTTTCCTTTATCTATTTTGTTTTGCAAAGAACGTCCAATGTTCATTTTTGATATATGCATTTGACATTAATTGCTGATCATAAATATTTACATGCGAAACAAAGGACGAATTACTGGTAACATCAGAAACAGGGCCAATAAGAAGTGTCCAAGCTGTATAGTTGCTCTGTCCATCAGGTACAAAGGTAGATTCAGCTAAAGAATAGGGCTAAGATACCTTCACCCCCCGCGGAGTAAGATAGTAATGGTAGCTCTCCCCAGCTGAGACTTGCAACCGTGAACGAATCAACAATACTCTCCCCAATCAAAGTTAATCTACCAGCAGCACTAGAAAGGCTCGGTATCCCCGGAAGGTCTTAATATTCCCCAGCGGAGTATAAAGAATATTCCCCATCGGAGTATAAGAGTATCCCCGGCAGTCTTAATATTCCTCAACGGAGTATAAGAATGTTCCCTGGCAGAATACAAGATACCCCCAGTGGAGTCCATATTTTCCCAGCACGGCCTGAAAAAGCTTCCCCAACGAAGTTAAATCATCTTCCCCAGTAGACTCTGGAAGTTTATCCCCAGCGGAGTACAAAAATAAATCATCCCCAGCCAAGTTCAAAGGATCATTCCCAGCAGAACTCAGAGGTTTATCCCCACAGAAGTCTAACAGGGTTATCCCCAGCGAGTTGCAACCGAAAGATCATCTTCAGCGAAGTTCTTTCCTTTCACAAGCAAGAATTCAATCCTCAACAGATTCAATATCACCAGCAACGGTAATCCATCCCCAGCGGAGTTTATCAGCGGAATCCCCAGCAGAGGTTATCGTTAAAATCCTCAGCAGAGTATCTCTTCCCCACAGAGTAATTCCCCTCGGAGTGATCTCCTCATCAGTTTATTCCCCAACGGAGTTATCTTCTCCCGCAGGTCTATTCTCGCAATCATCTTCGTTCATCATCCCCAGCGGAAACGAAGAATTCAACTCTACTCTCCAGCAGCTATCCGAGATTTATTTTCCCCAGCTAAAACATCACATTTCCATACATCATGATACATGCATATACGCATCATACAAATACAATCTCATTTATGTTGAGAACATCATTGCTTGATCCCCATCATGCATTGCATATGACTGATCTTTACCTTTCAGGAAAGATGCAGTTAAGTTCCCAGCTATGTCAAAGGAGACAAAAACCAGTTAAATGAATTCCTAAATATTTTTCTGAGGCAAGCCAATCAATGGAGACAAAATCAGTTAAAATCGATTCCTAAAGATTTTCTGAGGCCACCCGTCAATGGAGACAAAATCAGTTAAATCGATTCCTAAAGGTTTTTCTGAGGACAACCCGTCAAAGGAGACAAAATCAGTTAAATCGATTCCTAAAGATTTTTCTGAGGCCAAGCCAGTCAATGGAGACAAAACCAGTTAAATCGATTCCTAAAGATTTTTCTGAGGCCAAGCCAGTCAATAGAGACAAAACCAGTTAAATCGATTCCTAAAGATTTTTCTGAGGCCAAGCCAGTCAAAGGAGACAACCCGTCAAAAGAGACAACCCGTCAAAATAGACAACCTGTCAAAAGAGACAACCCGTCAAAAGAGACAACCCGTCAAAAGAGACAACCCGTCAAAGAAGACAATCCAGTCAAAAGAGACAAAACCCCCTCTGGTCCAGTTAAATCAAATCCTAAATATTTTTCTGATGCCAATCCCGTCAAAGAAGACAAAACCACATACCAACAATCTCCAAATGGCATCTGTAAGCCCATTCCCGACATCATAATGCTGATACCAGTTCATGCGAGTGCAAATTTCTGGGCACTCTAGTGTTCAATCATCTTCCACCTTCGGATCACGAAAGGCTCGAAAGCCAATCTATATCCTCAGGTTTAAGAATATTGAACAGGGGCAACTGTTGTACCCCAAAATTTTCCCTCCCATATTTCTCAAGACATGTCAAGAATAATCTCCAAGTGGCTCAAGATTGCTCAAGAGTTGGACAGTCAAGCTATCTCCTAAGGCAGTCAACCCCAAATTAGGGTTTTGTGTTGCATCAATATCCTTGAGTCTAAATGACCTCAAGTTCTCCCCAATGTCCTAATATGTTCTCAAGATCATCCATGTCAAATTTCAAGCCTTGCAGAGGAAGTTTGCTCAGTCAATTGCTCAAAGGGTCCAAAAATCGACTGTGCTAGGGCAAAAGTCAACTGTGACCTAAAAATAGTCAAACCTTAATATTTTTTGTCAACATTATCATTTTGAAGGATAATTCATCATTTGATCAAGTGTTGATCATGATTCATCAAGGATTGCTCAAGATTCATCAAGATTCAAAAGTTGCTAAATTAGGGTTTTGTAGGAAAAGTCAACTCAACTTTGACCAAGCATAACTTTCTCATACTTTATGATAAATGACCCATCCAAAGCTAATTTTTAATAGGATGAAATTTTCTACAATCCATATTCACACCCCAAGATCAATAAATGCACTCACAAAAAGTTATAAATTTGGACATTATAGGTCATTTTTGAAAGTCAACAAAAACACCTTTTTTCCTAAGCTTATAACTTGAGCATGGAACATCAATATGAGATGAGACTAAAAGTGTTGATTAAAGGACATCTCAAGGTTTCTAAAAAGTCCAATAACACTTCCAAAAGTTCAAAATTGAAGAAGTTATGCATTGTTGAAGTTGGGCATTTTTCCAAAATTGCCTAAAGTCAACTATCCCCAAAACTTCAAATTTTGTCAAAAGGGCCCACTTTTTTCCATTTGATTTGATCTTATCACACTATAAACGTGTCCTATCTTCAGCCTTGTGTCCAATTATTAATTTTTATATTTTATTTGGTTTTTATTGATTTAATTCATTTTAAAACAATTTAAATCTAAATAAAATCCAAATCTTAATCACTTGGTATCTTTTTGATCATTACAGGTCTTAATTATCATGATGTACACAATCAAACTCGAATCAAGCCATGTGGTGAACAAAATATTGGTTTTTGACATTTTTGGAAGCTTTGTTAATGGTGAATCATATCAAATCTTGAATCATCAATACACAAGGATTCCAAGCCCAAGATTTAACCTAATACAATACTTGATACATATACAACATAAGGCATACGAAAACAAGACCAAGAGGCTGCAGAATTCAAAAAACCAAAACTTGAAAAAGCTTGAAAAAGTTGAAAACTGAAATCCATACTAGAGGCAAATTTAAGGCCAAAACTCAACGTGGTGTTCTTGCTTGACGTCCATTGAAGCTATTGGGACCAAAATCAAGCCTTCTCTCTCCCTGAATCGCGCTGTAAGTATCCATGAACATGGCCCTGTACACGAAATCATAATCTCTTATTCTTGCATCCTTTTGCCAAAATCTTTGCACAATCATGCTAATCGATCCATTTAGAACATTTCTGCAATATTTGATTTTTTTTTCATATCCTGTAACCCTGTGCCCGAAACTAGGGTTTTGGTTGTGGTTTTTTAGGCGTTTTTGCTACGGGAAAAATTAGGGCAAACCATGGACATGGTTGTGTTCAGGGAGGAGAGACGAGCATGGTGATGGTCTCTGTTTGCAAATATATGGCCTACAGTTCATTTTAGGATGAGGCCACAGATTTTGCTGCGAATGAAATCCGCAGGTAAATAACCAGGGGGTCAGCGAAGAAGATGATCACGTGGCCATATCCCATTCGTCCTTTCAAATAATTCGCGCTTGTTTTTATTTTCAGGCATAATGATTTGTTTTTCAATATAATATTCACTACTTAATATACTAACAATAAAACACAATGGCTCAGTTGGTGAAGGCGCTAGTGGAAAATCCAATGGGACCTGGGTTCGAATCCCAGGTCCACCATATTGCATATTGCTATTTTGTTTCAGATATTCAAGCGCTTTTCAGCAAGCATGATACATGATACATCCTCACCTAATCAGGCGCCAGATAGCCTCCAGGCCAAATCCAAAGGTCAAGGTTGAGTGTCCATCATGGTCTCAAGTCAAAGGCGTGTGTGGAATTGGAAAAGTCAAACGCAGGCTTGCTTGAATTGGACCAAACAATTGTTATTCTAACATCCAGAATCAGGCCCAAACCCCCCTGAGTTTGCTTTTTCTATTCTTTTTATTATTTTCTTATTTCTATTTTTTGTTATTTGTTTTATTATTAGTTAAATTAACCAATTAAATTTTTTCTCATAAAATCAAAAACACCAAAAATAATATTTTTGTTTATTAAAATTAAATTTGACTCTATTTGTATAAATAAATACTAATTTAATTAATTTAGTGTTAATTAGGTTTAACTTTTAATATCTTTTTCCAAATGATTAAAATTAATTTAGATAATTAGGTTTTACTAACTTTTAATCAATTTATTTTATTTCTTTGAATATTCAAAAATCCAAAAATATTTTCATTAATTAATTAATTTAGTTGCTAATTTAGATTTAGTTTCTTTTAATTCAAAAATAACAAAAAATCTTTTCTTTAATAAAAAGGGGTCAAAACCCTAAAAAATGCGTCGTCTTAATTTCTCGCACGCGATCCATTTGATTCCAATATTGTAATTGCTTCCGGAATGTAATAGCTTTAAATAGGACTTTGAATTATTTTATCGCTTTCTTTTATTTTCCGCAATTTAAATTAAAGGGTTGCTTTTGGCGATGTAAATACCCGACGCCTTGTGTTGTACCCCAAAATTTGCCCTCCCATATTCTTCAAAATTTGCCAAGTCAAAGCTTCAAAATTCTCCAAGGGTTGCACAGTGCAAGGGTCTCCTAAACAGTCAAAATTAGGGTTTTTATTCTGATCAAGAAAATGAAGTTTCCAAAGGTCCAATCAAGTCCCACATGCCTACAAATATGGTCAAGTATCCTCATATCAAGTTTCAAGACTTTCAGCATAAAATTGCACAGTCAAAAACCCTAATTGCACTACAGTCAACTGTAGGGGCAAAATGGTCATTTGGCAGTCAAAAGTTCAAATTTTTGGTCAACATCTCATTTTGAAGCCACAAACATCATTTGATCAATGCTTGATCATGATTCTCAAGGCTTGGCTCAAAAATCATCAAGATGCAAAAGTTTCCTTATTTGGACAGTTGAAAAAGTCAACTGTAAATTGACCAGGGCATAACTTTCACATGGATTATCAGAAAAATTCCATCCAAATCTCATATTGAAGAGAAAGACATTTCCTACAACTCCTCTTCATACTTCAAGTCCAAGAAATGCTCCCACAAAAATTTATCAATTTCAACATTATAGGTCATTTTCAAAAGTCAACAAAAAGGGACTTTAAGTCAAAGGACATAACTTGAGATTGGTAAATCAAAATGACATGGGACCAAAGGCATTGGTTAGAGGACTCAAAGACCTTTCCCAAATGTCCAAGAACATGAGCAAAGCTTAAAAATTGAGCAAGTTATGCCTTGTGGAAGTTGGGAAATTTTTGGATATTTTGAAAAGTCAACATTGGTTCAAATGACCTAAAATTGCTAATGGGCCTATTTTTCTTCCACAATTCATCATCCAAGGCATGTGCACGACCATTTGGCCCAAAGGGAAGTTTTTCTCTATTTTTATTTATTTATTTGGATTTTTTATCATTAATAATTCATTTAATTAAATAAAATACATGAAAAATACAAAACTAATGAAATAAAATCTTTTTGTGCAGAAATTATTCTCATTGGACACTCAAATTCGTGCATGATCAATTAGGGAAGGATTGGATATGATTTGGTATCAATTTGCTTGAAAAGGATTGAGAAACTAATGCTTGAAAAATCAAATCTCATAAACCATTAATGCATGGATTTTGATCAAATTTCTTGACCTAATTCACTCTTACATAAGCATAGAACACAACCCTAATGAAAGAAACCACTGAGCTGCGCAGAAAACCCTAAACAAACTTGCATTTTTTTCAAGAAAACTCCATAACTGAAAACGCACTTGCAGGTCAATTCAAGCCTCCAAACTTGCTCCATTAGCTTGCCAGGGTTGTCAGGAAACGATTCCAATCAAAAACTTAATCCCATACTCAAAGAATTGGTAAAACGAGCTGGACCTGTACAAAGAAAATTTCTAATTCGTGCATCTCAATTCATGCATTTTTTGTGAATTTTAATATTTGATTCATATTCCTTGTGTGATTCTGAAGCTAACCATCTATCTTGATTGAGTTTTTGCATGCTGTATACGATTTCACCATTATTGTTTTCTAGGGTTTTGCAAGCTTGAAATTGGGGGTTTTCAGATAGTGTAAAATTAGCCTACCACGATGCCATGGTTATAATCAGCACGCTTGGACGAAGAGGAACCTACCCTCGCGCTCAATTTATGAGGCCTTATGGCCTATTCGCTATTTTTTCATATAGCACCTATAGCAACGTTTGAAAGTCGTTGCTCATTGTTTGTGTATTTCAGGAAAAAGAAAACCAACGAGGAAGACGCTTAGGTGGCTATCCATGAGTGGAGCATTCAAATGTTTCGCGCGTTTTCAAGCCATTGACAATTTTTCTTTTATAATGTTTATTAGTTATTATATGTTAAACGCGCTTGGAATGGCTCAGTGGCACACGTGTAGGTTGGTAACATACATGACCTGGGTTCGAGCCCCAGGTCTTCACTCCTCTCCTTATATTTTTCCCTTGAATATATTCGTGTGCAATTTCAATACAGGGTGTCCATCATGCACCTACAAAATCCAGCTGTCCACGCGTCCTAAGACGTTCCATCAACGGCCACAATCTGAAGAGCATGGTGCACTCGGTCAACAAAGATCCACGCTGGCGCCCAAGTCAACCAGGCCTGAAGGTCATTGGGCCTGAATTACCAAGGCTATACCTCCTATTTGGGGTCTGAAACCCCCCAGGTTTGCAAACCTTCTTTATTTTTCTTTATTTTATTTTACTTTTTTTTTAATTGTTGTTTTTAGTTAATTTAATATTTTTATAAAAAACACAAAACACCAAAAAATCAGAAAAGAGAGAAAATATAATAAATATTTTATTTTTTTTATATTACATTAATTAAATTTAGTTATTAAATTAGGTTTAATAATAATTTTTCCTTAATAAATTTAAAATTTGTAGAACTAGGGTTTTTGATAATTTTTTATTCTTGTTTTTTAATAATCAAATATTTAATATTATTTATTTTTGTAAATTAAATTGCATGTAAATTAATTAGGGTTAATATTATGTTTTAATCTTCTATTCTTAATAAATTAAAAAACAACTAGAATTAGGTTTAATTGCATTTTATTCTTTTTCATTAAAATCCTAAAATACTAAAAAATACCAAAAACATTTCCTTTTCATCCCTTTAATTTTAATTAATTCATCGTTCAATTTGATTTTGCAAAAAGGGTCCAATGCCCTCGTTTCGATTTAAATTCAATTCGCACATTTATTTCTTCTTTCGTATAATTTTTATGTATTTCTCCCAAGGCCATGTAATATTTATCTCTCGCACTTTACCTTTATTTCTCTATTTTCTGTCAAATCGGGTTCTGGAAATTTTGGCGATGTGGACCCGCGCCTTTGTAATAGTTTAGAACTTTCAATTTCCGCATCTTTTTTAACTGTTAAATAAATGCATGCAAGAATGAATGACAAAAAAATAAAAACAAACGCATAGATCACCCATAACCTGACAAGACAAAAATAAATGAATCTGACACACAAATCACACACCACCCCTAGGGTACGCCTCACTGTTGCCTTGCCTGGAAAGGTGATCGTCGAGTAGAGGATGTCTTAGTAAGTCCTCATGATCCGGGAACCTGGCATGAGGGTAGCTTCTAAGGTGTCTTCCCATTGCTCTGGTGATTACCATGTCCTGAATCTCGAATTGACCCGAACACCTCCAACAGTGGTGCTACCTACCTCTCAATGGTGGGATGGCACTACTTTAAAGGACATTTACACAGACGAATTCCTTAGGGTAGGTAGACGACTCTAGATACTTGCTCTAAATTTCAAAACAAAACAAAATACTTTTCACACCAACACATTTTCAAAAAGCTTTCGAAAGCAACTTTTCAAACACTCTTGAGGACCGATACAAGAGTCGAACTGAAATTTTCAAAGAAACTTTTTAAAACCCACAGTTGAAAAGCAAACAAACCATTTTTGAAAACACAAATGAGCAAGTATCTAAGAGCCCATGGATAACCATGGATAGAAAGGGTGCTAACACCTTCCCTTTCTATAATCTACCTCCCGAACCGAGAGCAATCTCTTTAAGGAATTTTTCTGTGCTTTTGTCCTTTCCATTTTGAGAAAATAAAAGACGGTGGCGACTCTTGCTTCCGCGACATTTCGCGAACCAGCGTTAAACAGTCAGTTCCAGATCCACCGATCACAGAACTGGCGACTCTGCTGGGGACTTAACTTAAAGTGAGGTGTACCTTAGGGTTAGTTCATAACTGTGTTTTCAATTGCTTTCCTTGTTTGCTTTAAATTGTGGGACTGTCTTGGGAGTTCTATAGATCCTAACCCGGATCTGGGGATACCTTCTTAGAAAGTAGCAACAAGGCTGTGAGGGAACTGTGCGGGGTATACCTACATGGTTGAAACAGTCTGCTACATTGATGTGGCACTTTGGTGTGTACCGGTAACCCTTGAGTTTAGTCAAGGAGAGTACGGGGCCTCCGCGTGGTGTCGTGAAGCATCAACAGACCTTAGGAACCTTAATTGAACTATCTTGGCCTTTTTAGGGTAGTGAGATAACTGACTTTGGTGCAGTCCGAGGTTGGTTGATACTCGATACTACACTCAATTGAGGGTTGCTTTCCTGGAATATTTCGGTCGCCAGCCCAGTGGCTAAATCGAAACGATGAACAATGAAAGCAATCCAGTGATATTGGGATCCTTAGAACCCGGTTACTTCTGATAGGACAGGTTGAGCCCACCAACTTCAAGAGGGTAATACCCGGACCTCATGCTGGCCTAAACTCTAAGGGCTTCTCTTGTGTGACTTGTGTGCCTTCCAACTTGACTACTTGCATGCTTGTTATCTGACACTTGAGCTACTTGCAGGTTTTGTTTATAGTCCTTAATAGGGACTCATAACAGGGTATACTAAGTTTCTTACAGACTTTGGTTTGCAGTCCTTAATTAGGACTCATAACAGGGTTTACCGAGTTTCTTGCAGGATTTGTTTTTTAGTCCTTAACTGGGACTCATGACAGGTTTTACTTGAGTTTCTTGCAGGTTTCTGTTTATAGTCCTTAATTAGGGACTCATAACAGGGTTTACGCATATTACCCCATGCATACCATAACATCATACCATTGCATACATCCTAACCCATTTCAAGGATCTCAAGGGCTTGTGATGCAGGTCATGGTGAATCAACTATCCCAGCAAGGGGAAAAGAGGATTTATTTTCCTCTAGCCAGAGTTGTCAGGGGCTATGACCCACTTGATATGGTGAGCTCTGACTCTTGAAGAAGGTTCCCCTAACCAAGGTTGTTTAGAAACCAAAACCAGACATGATGACTAAAGTCAGGGGCTATGACCCACTGGATATGGTGAGCCTTTGACCCTTGAAGAAGGACTCTCAACAACATGAGGCCCCTTCACTCAAGCTACCAGATTCAAACTCTGACAAATTTTTTCTTGTTTACCCCACGAGATCTTTGAAAACATTGCATGCATATCATACATATCATTGCATAACAGGTATCATTCTCTGCAGGTTGCTTACCTTCTTCGCTGTTTATTTCAGCAGTCTCGTCATGAATCCTGAATCCTTAACCGAGCACACTATCAAGGCCCTCCAGGCTCAGAATGCCCAGTTCCAAGAGCTGATCATGAATTTGACCCAGGGGCAACAAGATCTGAAGACCCTGCTTTTGAAAAAGAAGAAGAAGAGGACTGTTTTGTTCAGCCCTAGACGCAAATCTGGGAACACACTGCAGGATGAAGCTGAGAGGACAACTCCATCTGTGGGGAAAGGCAGTCATCAAGAGGAAAGGGTTCCCAGTCCAGTGGTCTCCGACAATGAGACAGATTTCAACGACGAACAGTACCCTCCGGCTGAGGATAGGTACAAACAGTTGGAAGACCGGCTAAGTACTATGGAGATACAAAAAGTGCCTGGCCTGGACTTCGAGGATCTAGGTCAGTCTTCTGGGGTAGTGATCCCACATAAATTCAAGGCACCTGCCTTTGCAAAGTACGACGGGGCATCCTGTCCAAAGCTGCATCTCAGGTCATACATGAGGAGGATCCAGCCCTACACGGCCGACAGGAACTTATGGATCCACTTTTTCCAGGAGAGTCTTTCAGGGACTCAGCTTGACTGGTTCTATCAACTGAATGGAGCCAACATCCGTACCTAGGAAGACTTAGCCACTGCATTCTACAAGCAGTACCAGTACAATGCCGACCTCTCTCCCACGCGCACTCAGCTTCAGGGGATGTCTATGGGTACGGGTGAAGGTTTCAAAGAATATGCTCAAAAATGGAGGGACCTTGCTGGAAGGGTACAACCACCTCTGACTGACCGTGAGCTCGTCGACATGTTCTTGGGGACCCTGTCTGGTCCATTCTTCAACCACCTGATTCGGAATTCTGCTGCTGGGTTTACAGATCTGATCTTGACCGGGGAAAGAATAACAGCTGGCATCAAGTCAGGGAAAATACAGAATGGTGACTCCTCGAACACTGAGAAGAAACCATCCAAGAGAGAATCTAGTGCGGTCAACGCAGTAGCTATTGTAAAGCCGGCCGGTGCTCCTCAGCGTCACCAAAGGGAAGAAAGACCTAAGAGGCAATTTACTCCCCTCGGCATGACCTTGTCACAGATATTGCCACAGCTACTGGAAACCAAGTTGGTAACTCTCATGGATCCCCCGAAGAATCCTAACAGGACACCTTCAACGTACAATCCCAATGCTCGCTGCGCCTATCATTCCGACAGCCCGGGGCATGCTACAGATGACTGTTGGACTTTGAGAAACAGGGTTCAAGATCTGATTGACGCAAAGGAAGTCCAGCTCGACTCTCCAGAGGCTCCCAATGTGATCACCGCTCCCTTGCCAAAATATGGCTAGGATTGGAGTTTTTGTTCATTCGAATGTTCAATTTGTAATTTTCTTTTGATTGTTCAAACATTTATTTCATGTCAAACTTGGTTATTTCATTAATGCATTTCACATGTCTGTTTTGAAGTAATTATTTCGTATCCACTATATGCAAACTGTTTTCATATTTTTGTGATGATCAACTCTTGATTGAAAATTCTAAGCCTCTTGAGGGAGGATGACGAAAACGATACCGCGATCTTTACAGTATGCTTTCGAACAAACCTCGCTGATGAGGTACAGGCATTGTTTCAATCCCTAAACACTGGAGTTATAAGGATGATAATCCCTCGTCAACCTCTCTGAGCCAAAGAAGTAGGAGTTTTTTTTTTCTTTTCGAAATTTAAAACCCTTAATCATAACCTGGGGCAGGGTAGTCTCTCAGTTGATCCAAGTGCATAACGAATGGCACCAAAGAGGTCCTTGCAAAACAAAGAAAGACAGTGATAATTCCGAATAATCAATAAAGAAAGGCAGTCATTATCTCAAAAAATGAAAAACCCATTAAGTCAAAACCCATGAAGGAGACTTACAAAACTGGGGCATCCCGCTGACTGTAATTCCAAAAAAGGAAACAGTTCAGGCAAAAAAAAAAGAAAGGGATAACAAAAAATCAGACAAGAAAGAGGTCATACAAACCCTCAACAATAACAAAAAGGAATGACTGCCTATTCAGAATAAGTTATCAACATCCGAATCATCACCAGAAAATCAGAGCAAAGACTCAAACAAAGTCTAACGTATGATCAACTAAGTTTAGGTTTGGAGAACATCACGAAGAGCGGGTGGGTACATATAATTTGAGCCTTTACCCTTTGTTTCTTAAACCGTGAACCAGGCCACGTTACAACCCTAAAAAGTCCTAGCTAAAGCATGGGTTAGTTCGGAAGCATACTGTTACAAAGGTATCCTGACTCCTTAAGGCTCGCAGTAAAATAACGAGTTTGACAGCACAGTTTACAAAAAAAAAAAAAAAACTCACTTGTTTTATTAAAAAAAACTGCATTTCCAAAAACTTCGAAACAGACATAAGCTTTGCATTTTTAACATAACTTTGTTTGCATACGACTATTTGTTTGAACATCATAGAAGCTCGCACGACGAATATCGGATGAACAAAAAGCACTTCCAATCAAGGGGCAGGACCTGATCATGGTCCGTCATCTGGGGCAGTTAAGTCAAGATTCAGAGAATCCCTCAAATTCCAAGTAGCCTGGGGCAAATCTCCGCCTAAGTCACTTGGGGCATTGGACGAGCAAACGAAGATCTTCTGGTAGCATGGCAACACAATAACAGGGGCACCCCCCTACATCCTGAGAGCATGGACATAGTCGGAAAAAATACTATGCGTAATCAAAGACTCGCTAGGTTGACACACCTAGGCAAAAATAAGGGCTTCCCGGCGAACCAAAAGGGTTCGGGCAAAAATGAGGGATGAAATGAAAAAAATCTGGATACCCGGCAAGTCGAAAACCTGAAAAGGCGGCTTGGGCAAAAAATGGGTATCCCGGTGGACTGAAAACCTGAAAGGGCGGTCCAGGCAAAAGTTAGGGATCAAAGCGTACGACTATGTCCTGTCATCTCGTCACTTGCCTACCAGAAGAAGATTTGTCAATTGGCAGTCGTCAGACACCTTCACAGGTACCTTCTTCTCCAACAGAAATTGGGGCAATAATGAGTTGTCTAAATGATCCGGTTTCTCTGTCCACCGAAGTGCCAAGGTAAGTTCAGCTGAAGAATGCGACCAAGATACCTTCCCTCCCTGCAGAGCGAACGCGTCGTCCGGCTTTATTCAAAGAATTATTCCCTTACCAGGATATAACTGGGTTATCCTTAGCCAAAAGCCATGGAAAGATCGTCGTCGACAAAGTCTTCTTATCCCCAGCGAAGTCTATTTAACACTTCCAACATAACAACGGTATCCCCAGCAAGTTATCAACCTCAGCAAAGTACCTCTCTTTCCCCACAGAGTTACCTCCCCGCAGAATCTTCCATTCGCCAAGTTTATTCCCCAACGGAGTCATCTTCTCCTACCGGTATTCTTGCAACCGTCATCCCCAGCGGAGACGAAGAACTTTACTCTTCAGACATCAGCCCAGGATTTAACTTCCTGGCATCCGTCAAGGATTTACTTTCCCAAGACGAAGATACATTCATAAACATCACATTTTCATACATGCATATACGCATCATGTCATACAATCTCATTTATGTCGTTGCTTGATCCATATCATGCACTGCATATGACTGACCTTTACCTTTCAGGAAGGATACAGTTAGATGATCAGCTATGTCAGGGTAGACAAATATAGTCAAAAGAGACCAATCCAGTCAGAGAAGACAAATTCAGTCAAAGTAGATAAATCCAGTCAGAGAAGACAAATTCAGTCAAAGTAGACAAATCCAGTCAAAAGAAGACGTGTCCAGTTAAATTACTTCCACTCGTCGTTATAGACACTCGTCGTGATAGACACCCGTCGTGATAGACACTCGTCGTTATAGACACTCGTCGTTATAGACACTCGTCGTTATAGACACTCGTCGTGATAGATACTCGTCGTTATAGACACTCGTCGTTATAGACACTCGTCGTGATAGACACTCGTCGTTATAGACACTCGTCGTTATAGACACTCGTCGTGATAGACACTCGTCGTTATAGACACTCGTCGTGATAGACACCCGTCGTGATAGACACTCGTCGTTATAGACACTCGTCGTTATAGACACTCGTCGTGATAGACACCCGTCGTGATAGACACTCGTCGTTATAGACACTCGTCATTATAGACACTCGTCGTGATAGACACTCGTCGTGATAGACACTCGTCGTGATAGACACTCGTCGTGATAGACACTCGTCGTGATAGACACTCGTCGTGATAGACACTCGTCGTTATAGACACTCGTCGTTATAGACACTCGTAGTTATAGACACTCGTCGTGATAGACACTCGTCGTTATAGACACTCGTCGTGATAGACACCCGTCGTGATAGACACTCGTTGTTATAGACACTCGTCGTTATAGACACTCGTCGTGATAGACACTCGTCGTGATAGACACTCGTCGTGATAGACACTCGTCGTTATAGACACTCGTCGTGATAGACACTCGTCCTTATAGACACTCGTCGTTATAGACACCCGTCGTTATAGACACTCGTCGTTAAAGACCACTCGTCCATGAGGATAACCTGTCAGTAGAGACAAACTCACCAACCTTACTATATTCCGGACTCGATTCCTGTATCTTGCCAGGGTGTATCTGTTGAAGACATTTCAAGACCTGGACCGGTTCAGTTAAATCAACTTCGAAGATTTCTTATCCAGTCCAAGGCCTTCCCTAGTCCAGCTAAATCGACCCCAAACAGTTTTTCTGATGAAGACTCAGTAGAAGTTATCAAAGGTTTTTCTCAAACGTCCGCTTTTGAGATTATAATTTCCTATGGTTCTCTCCCCGATCCTGCGGAGACGATAATTCCATTCCAGGTTTTTCTCAAACGTCCGCTTTTGAGATTATAATTTCCTATGGTTCTCTCCCCATTGTTGCGGAGACGATAATTCCATTCCAGGTCACCCAAGGTTCTCTCACCGTCCTGTTGAGGTAGTAACCATCCCTGGTTCATTCATCACCGCTTGAAGATCCAGACTCAGCTCCTGTAACCAGTCAGGACACATCTATACCAAGCATCTGAAGACTAGCTCCTACAACATGTCAGGTACCCATTTTTCTTTTGCAGGTATGTAGGTTCTCGCTAAGGAATCTCTTACGTGATCAACATCCAGATGGCATCTATAAGCCCATCATCCTATCCATCAATCTCCAAATGGCATCTATAAGCCCATTCCCATCATCACATTGCTACTATGTGAGCGCAAATTTCTGGGCACTCTAGTGTTCAATCATCTTCTACCCTCAGATTACGAAAGGCACGTCAGCCAATCTGCATCCTCAGGTCTAAGAAGATTGAACAGGGGCAACTGTTGTACCCCAAAATTTTCCCTCCCATATTCTTCAAAATTTGCCAAGTCAAAGCTTCAAAATTCTCCAAGGGTTGCACAGTGCAAGGGTCTCCTAAACAGTCAAAATTAGGGTTTTTATTCTGATCAAGAAAATAAAGTTTCCAAAGGTCCAATCAAGTCCCACATGCCTACAAATATGGTCAAGTATCCTCATATCAAGTTTCAAGACTTTCAGCATAAAATTGCACAGTCAAAAACCCTAATTACACTACAGTCAACTGTAGGGGCAAAATGGTCATTTGGCAGTCAAAAGTTCAAATTTTTGGTCAACATCTTATTTTGAAGCCACAAACATCATTTGATCAATGCTTGATCATGATTCTCAAGGCTTGGCTCAAAAATCATCAAGATGCAAAAGTTTCCTTATTTGGACAGTTGAAAAAGTCAACTGTAAATTGACCAGGGCATAACTTTCACATGGATTATCAGAAAAATTCCATCCAAATCTCATTTTGAAGAGAAAGACATTTCCTACAACTCCTCTTCATACTTAAAGTCCAAGAAATGCTCCCACAAAAAGTTATCAATTTCAACATTATAGGTCATTTTCAAAAGTCAACAAAAAGGGACTTTAAGTCAAAGGCCATAACTTGAGATTGGTAAATCAAAATGACATGGGACCAAAGGCATTGGTTAGAGGACTCAAAGACCTTTCCAAAATGTCCAAGAACATGAGCAAAGCTTAAATATTGAGCAAGTTATGCCTTGTGGAAGTTGGGAAATTTTTGGATATTTTGAAAAGTCAACATTGGTTCAAATGACCTAAAATTGCTAATGGGCCTATTTTTCTTCCACAATTCATCATCCAAGGCATGTGCACGACCATTTGGCCCAAATGGAAGTTTTTCTCTATTTTTATTTATTTATTTGGATTTTTTATCATTAATAATTCATTTAATTAAATAAAATACATGAAAAATACAAAACTAATGAAATAAAATCTTTTTGTGCAGAAATTATTCTCATTGGACACTCAAATTCGTGCATGATCAATTAGGGAAGGATTGGATATGATTTGGTATCAATTTTCTTGAAAAGGATTGAGAAACTAATGCTTGAAAAATCAAATCTCAAAAACCATTAATGCATGGATTTTGATCAAATTTCTTGACCTAATTCACTCTTACATAAGCATAGAACACAACCCTAATGAAAGAAACCACTGAGCTGCGCAGAAAACCCTAAACAAACTTGCATTTTTTTCAAGAAAACTCCATAACTGAAAACGCACTTGCAGGTCAATTCAAGCCTCCAAACTTGCTCCATTAGCTTGCCAGGGTTGTCAGGAAACGATTCCAATCAAAAACTTAATCCCATACTCAAAGAATTGGTAAAACGAGTTGGACCTGTACAAAGAAAATTTCTAATTCGTGCATCTCAATTCATGCATTTTTTGTGAATTTTAATATTTGATTCATATTCCTTGTGTGATTCTGAAGCTAACCATCTATCTTGATTGAGTTTTTGCATGCTGTATACGATTTCACCATTATTGTTTTCTAGGGTTTTGCAAGCTTGAAATTGGGGGTTTTCAGATAGTGTAAAATTAGCCTACCACGATGCCATGGTTATAATCAGCACGCTTGGACGAAGAGGAACCTACCCTCGCGCTCAATTTATGAGGCCTTATGGCCTATTCGCTATTTTTTCATATAGCACCTATAGCAACGTTTGAAAACCGTTGCTCATTGTTTGTGTATTTCAGGAAAAAGAAAACCAACGAGGAAGACGCTTAGGTGGCTGTCCATGAGTGGAGCATTCAAATGTTTCGCGCGTTTTCAAGCCATTGACAATTTTTCTTTTATAATGTTTATTAGTTATTATATGTTAAACGCGCTTGGAATGGCTCAGTGGCACACGTGTAGGTTGGTAACATACATGACCTGGGTTCGAGCCCCAGGTCTTCACTCCTCTCCTTATATTTTTCCCTTGAATATATTCGTGTGCAATTTCAATACAGGGTGTCCATCATGCACCTACAAAATCCAGCTGTCCACGCGTCCTAAGACGTTCCATCAACGGCCACAATCTGAAGAGCATGGTGCACTCGGTCAACAAAGATCCACGCTGGCACCCAAGTCAACCAGGCCTGAAGGTCATTGGGCCTGAATTACCAAGGCTATACCTCCTATTTGGGGTCTGAAACCCCCCAGGTTTGCAAACCTTCTTTATTTTTCTTTATTTTATTTTACTTTTTTTTTAATTGTTGTTTTTAGTTAATTTAATATTTTTATAAAAAACACAAAACACCAAAAAATCAGAAAAGAGAGAAAATATAATAAATATTTTATTTTTTTTATATTACATTAATTAAATTTAGTTATTAAATTAGGTTTAATAATAATTTTTCCTTAATAAATTTAAAATTTGTAGAACTAGGGTTTTTGATAATTTTTTATTCTTGTTTTTTAATAATCAAATATTTAATATTATTTATTTTTGTAAATTAAATTGCATGTAAATTAATTAGGGTTAATATTAGGTTTTAATCTTCTTTTCTTAATAAATTAAAAAACAACTAGAATTAGGTTTAATTGCATTTTATTCTTTTTCATTAAAATCCTAAAATACTAAAAAATACCAAAAACATTTCCTTTTCATCCCTTTAATTTTAATTAATTCATCGTTCAATTTGATTTTGCAAAAAGGGTACAATGCCCTCGTTTTGATTTAAATTCAATTCGCACATTTATTTCTTCTTTCGTATAATTTTTATGTATTTCTCCCAAGGCCATGTAATATTTATCTCTCGCACTTTACCTTTATTTCTCTATTTTCTGTCAAATCGGGTTCTGGAAATTTTGGCGATGTGGACCCGCGCCTTTGTAATAGTTTAGAACTTTCAATTTCCGCATCTTTTTTAACTGTTAAATAAATGCATGCAAGAATGAATGACAAAAAAATAAAAAAAAACGCATAGATCACCCATAACCTGACAAGACAAAAATAAATGAATCTGACACATAAATCACACACCACCCCTAGGGTACGCCTCACTGTTGCCTTGCCTGGAAAGGTGATCGTCGAGTAGAGGATGTCTTAGTAAGTCCTCATGATCCGGGAACCTGGCATGAGGGTAGCTTCTAAGGTGTCTTCCCATTGCTCTTGTGATTACCATGTCCCGAATCTCGAATTGACCCGAACACCTCCAACGGTGGTGCTACCTACCTCTCAATGGTGGGATGGCACTACTTTAAAGGACATTTACACAGACGAATTCCTTAGGGTAGGTAGACGACTCTAGATACTTGCTCTAAATTTCAAAACAAAACAAAATACTTTTCACACCAACACATTTTCAAAAAAGCTTTCGAAAGCAACTTTTCAAACACTCTTGAGGACCGATACAAGAGTCGAACTGGAATTTTCAAAGAAACTTTTTAAAACCCACAGTTGAAAAGTAAACAAACCATTTTTGAAAACACAAATGAGCAAGTATCTAAGAGCCCATGGATAACCATGGATAGAAAGGGTGCTAACACCTTCCCTTTCTATAATATACCTCCCGAACCGAGAGCAATCTCTTTAAGGAATTTTTCTATGCTTTTGTCCTTTCCATTTGGAGAAAATAAAAGACGGTGGCGACTCTTGCTTCCGCGACATTTCGCGAACCAGCGTTAAACAGTCAGTTCCAGATCCACCGATCACACCTTGTAATAGTTTAGATTTAATTTCCGCAAATTTAAATTCCGCAACTATACACTGTTAGATGTTTGATAAATAGGGAATGCATGACAAGATCAAATCTTTAACCTAAAATCAACGTAGATCACCCATGACATGTACAAAGATAAAATTAACCGAAATAACACACTCGCACGTGCGCACTCTTAGGGTACACCTCGCTTGGTTGCCTTCGAATGTGGTCATTGAGTATATGAAGTTTTAGAGGTCGCCCTCTTGTCCAAAGATCATAAGTTGCCTCAAAACGGTTGCCTCGGAAAAATGATCTAAGACATTAAGGTTACTGCTAAGGCGTCCTAACATTTCTTTAGTGACCACACGTCCCTTAATCGAATTGACCCTTAAAACTCCAACAACGGTGCTACCTACTCATTCATAGTGGGATAGCACTATCTAAAGGATAATTGTATAGATTAATTCCTTTTTCGAGTAGGTAGATGGTTCTTAAGTACTTGCTCATTCTAAAACAAAACAAAACTTTTCGCACTTACACCTTTCAAACAAAAAACTCTTTTCAAACCCACAAACATAAAGAAAAGCAAAATTTTGAAAACACTTTGAGCAAGTACCTAAGAGCCTGTGGATAACCACGGATAGAAAGGGTGCTAACACCTTCCCTTTCTATAATCTATCCCCTGGACCCGAGAAACATCTCGAAAAAGGAATTTTTCTGTGCTTTTTTCTTTTCCTTGTTGGATAAAATAAAAGACGGTGGCGACTCTTGCTTACCGCGACATTTTGCAAAAATAAACGCAAAATGCAAACCAGCATTCCAAAACAGTCAGTTCTCTTCCCACTGTATCACAATTATGTTTCGACTGCACCAACAACATTGTCGAGTATGAAGCTTGCATACTAGGACTGGAAGCTGCCATTGATGTGAGAATAACGCACCTCGAAGTATTTGGGGACTCTGCATTAGTCATATATCAGGTTAATGGCGAATGGGATACAAAACACCCAAAACTGATTCCATATCGGGATCATGTTTTGAAATTGGCCGAGGAGTTCACCGAGATCACTTTCAGCTACATCCCGCGAGAAGAAAATCAAATGGCAGACGCCCTAGCAACTTTATCAGCTATGTTCAAGGTAACCTAGCCGAATCATAAATCACGCATCACAATCAGACATTTTGAAGAGCCCACACACTATCTTGTTATTGAAGAAGGACCGGAAAACAAGCCTTGGTCTTACGACATGAAGAAATACCTGGAAAAACAGGAATATCCGGAAAATGCCTCTATCATTGACAAGCAAACCTTGTGAAGGTTAGCTTCAAAATTCTTTCTGAGTAATGGGATGCTATACAAAAGAAACTACGACATGATACTACTCAGGTGTGTGGAGAAGAAAGAAATGGATACGCTTATGACAGAAATCCACGAGGGTACTTTCGAGACTCATACAAATGGGCATGTCGTGGCTAGAAAAATTCTACGAGCAGGGTATTATTGGTTAACAATGGAAGTCGACTGTTATCACTACACAAAGACGTGTCATAAATGTCAGATCTACGCCAATAAGATAAATGTTCCACCAAATCCTCTAAACGTCATGAGCTCCCCGTGGCCATTCTCAATGTGGGGAATTGATATGATTGGCATGATCGAGCCGAAAGCATCCAACGGACACCGTTTTATACTGGTAGCCATCGACTACTTTACTAAATGGGTAGAAGTGGCATCCTACGCCAATGTGACAAGCCAAGTGGTTACACGCTTCATTAAGCAGAATATCATATGCAGATACGGGGTCCCAAGCCGGATAATTACCGATAGCGGGTCCAATTTAAACAACAAAATGATGAAGGAACTGTGCGATGACTTCAAAATCGAGCATCATAATTCCTCACTATACAGACCAAAGATGAATGGGTCCATCGAAGCAGCCAACAAAAATATCAAGAAAATCATCCAGAAGATGGTGAAAACGTACAAAGATTGGCACGAAATACTTCCATTTGCTCTACATGGCTATCGCACTTCGGTGCATACATCAATAGGCGCGACTGCCTTCTCACTAGTATACGAAATGGAGGCAGTACTTCCAGTTGAAATCGAGATACCATCACTTCGAGTTCTAATGGAAACAAAGCTAGAAGAAGTAGAATGGGTGCAGACACGACTCGATCAGCTCAACCTTATTGAAGAAAAACTATCAATAGATCTGTGCCAAAATCAGCTACATCAAAAGTGGATGAACAGAGCCTTCGACAAGAAAGTCTTCCCTCGAATATTCAAAGAAGGGGATCTAGTACTCAAGAAGATTCTGCTACCTCGCCTCGATTCACGGGGTAAGTGGATACCCAACTACGAAGGTCCATACGTAGTCAAAACAGCATTCTTCGGAGGTGGTCTTATCCTCACAACAATGAATGGGGAAGAACTACCGCATCTGGAAAATTCAGATGTAATCAAAAAATACTATGTATAAAAAGCTCGCTAAGCTCGAACCCTAAACGGGCGACTTAGGCAAAAAGGAGCGTCCTGGTGGATCGAAAATCCTAAAGGGCGATCCAGGCAAAAATTAGGGGCATATAAACAAAAAGAATTATCCTAGTGGATTGAAAACTCGAAAGGGTAATCCAGGAAAAAGTTAGGGATTTCATACAAAGAAATAAAGAACAAAAAGACTGTTGTTGTACCCCAAAATTTGTCCTCTCATTTTTCAAGGCTTTCCTCACAAAGATTCTCAAGGTTCAAGCTTGCACAAGTACATTGGGATTTTCCAGCACTAGAATTAAAAGGAAACTGTCAAAAAGGGAGAAAACAGATAAAAATAACATTTTGACAAATTTGGAGGGAAATAGGGCTCCTTCGATTCAGCCCTCTTCGACTGGACTTTGCACCTCCTTCGATTACTAAAAAGTTACTGTTGGCACGCCTCTCTTTTCTAGGCATGTGATTTCAAATAGGTCTCCTTCGATTCAGAAGGAAATGATCTTTATACAAGATTCAATTGAGTTTTTGTTTCCCTCTGAAACAGTGTCTTTCGACTCAGGAATATCCTTCGACTCAGGAATGTCCTTCGACTCAGGAAGTAAAGGCCTCCTTTTGGTTTTCTTCAATTCAAAAAATAAATAATCTTTTGAAAGCTTCCTTTGATTCAGAAGTTAATAACCTTCTGAAAAGTGTCATTCGACTGCACCATTCGCCCCTCACATGTTTGCCTTGGATTCATAAGTTTTCGATTGGATGAATGGCTACCTTCCTGTGACTTTCAAATTCATCTTCATGTATGATTCGAATGCGCCTTCATATCACCTTCGAATCCATCTGTAAACCCTTCGACACGCCATAGTCCTGCATTATGACACACAACTGGTGAAATCGAATGTTGTGTTGTTCTAGTATAGTCGAAAGGTGTAGAAAGATGGAGGATTCGACTCAAAAGATCAAGTTGAACATTTAGACCCATAGGCTAGGCTATGTGTTTCCCCTTTTCAGGCCTCAAACCTATGACTCACCCTATACTTAATTGTCCAAGACCACTTGCACTTAATAGCATAGTACTACTTTTTAGAAAAGTTTGTCTTGAGCCTTGCGCCTATTTTCCTTCAGAAGGAAGCAACCCATCTGAACCATTCATTTTTATTTTATGGCACAAGTGGACACTTACTTTCCATCTGAGCCTTATTTTATTATTTTTGCTCCCCAAGCTTCCCAAAATCCTCTCTCTATAAATAGAGAGTTCATTTTCACAAAGAGAAGAAGAAAAAAAGAGGAGAGGATCTTTAGACCAGAGGAACGAATCCCCCAAATTCTCTCAAACACAACAAAAAAACTATCAAGTTCATCAACACTTGGGAAATCACAAAAAAAGCCTAGAATCACATTCATCTCCTTCAATTCTGAAGAATAACCACACATTCCAGTTTCCTTCGACTCAAGAAGCATCCCATTTGTTCTTTGAATCCAGCAAAGAAGGATATTTCACTTGTTTTGCTCTTTCGAATCCAGTGTCGAAGGCCTACCCTGGGTTTTCTTTTCCTTCGAATCCAGAGGCATCAAAGCAACCGCTTCAAAGTCCAGAACACGCTCCAACCTCCAGCAAGGTAAGTCATTTCTAACCTTTGGCCCTTCGATTCCAGCATAGCATGTAAATAAGTTTTCTTCTTCATTTAAAACATGTACATACTATTTTCTTCTTTTTGTTTTGTTTTCACTCTCTTAATATGTGTCATGGTTAACAATCTTCTTGGCTTTTGCTCTTGGTACATTTAAATACACTTTAAAGAATTAATCTAGTCTTAAGGTGATGTTGGCATGGCCTTGGGCCATATTGCTATTCAAACTCAAATGAAAGAAACAGGAGACAAAAAAGTTAGAAACGAAGCCTCTGGCTTCCATACTAACCTTCAGGCCAAATGATAGAGGCAGTCGAAAGGCACAACATGCTGGCCTCCAGGCCCCAATCGATAGCCAAAATATGCTGGCTTCTAGGCCCCAGTCGAAACTCATTCTTTCACCCCTTTTCATGTAAGGTCGAAGAGGGCCAAAAATGGCAGAGTCGAAGGGTTTGCTGCCCTAAGTCGAAAGATCCATTTTTCTTGCTTTTACCTTATTTTTGCCTTTATATTTTCATGCAATTCAATATGGTTGTAATAGTGTAGGATATTTATTTCCTGCATTTTTATTGCTTTGTACAAATGCTAGTAATTAGGTGTGTATGGAAAGATAAAATCAACAAGTAGACAACCCAAAAATCAAAGACAAAATGCATGCAATCAAACACACTTGCACACGTGCACCCTTAAGGAAATTCCACTTGTTGCCTTACAAAAATGGCCATGTTATGCATGTGGGATGTCTTAGCACAAACAAATCGAAAAAGATCATAGTCCCTCAATAACGCTATCAAAGTTGCCTTTCAAAATGATCTTAGTCCCTACAGAAAAAGTGCTAAGTCATTTCACAACATTGCTATCATGGTCATACGATGACCCAACGCTCGTCCCTTCACATCCAACGATGGGGCTTCTTATCAAATCAATGGTAAGGTAGCAACATCTAAAGGAGGAAAAACACATCTAAGACATTTTTGAGTAGGTAGATTACTTTTAGTTACTTGCTCAATTTCAAAAATAAACATCCTTGCTATTTTCAAAACAATCACATACACTTTCAAAACACTTTCCAAACATGAAATATTTTCAAAAGCTCAACGCTTTGCATACATTCTTATGAACGGGAATCGTTGCAAAGTTTTCCTAAAAGATGGCACCTTTTCAAAATACTTTCAGAACCATACAAAAGCACGACTTTCAAAACAAAATCAAGTGATCTAACAAGTAACTAAGAGCCCATGGAAAATCATGGATGGAAAGGATGCTAATACCTTCCATTTTCATAATCTACCCCTCGAACTCATGAAAACATCTCAAAAGGTATTTCCTGTGCTTTTTCACCTTTCCTTATTGGATAAAAGAAAAGTCGGTGGCGACTCTTGCTAAACCGCAACATTTTGCAAACACAAACGCAAAAACCCTCAAAGTCAGTTCTCCCACCGTATCACAGAACTAGCGACTTCACTAGGGAAATCCTTAAAAGTGGGGTTACCTTAGGGTTAGATCATATTTACTTGCTTATATTGTTTGATTTGCTTGCTTTATATTTTGGTTCCTTGTTTGGGTTACTGTTAAAAATCCTACACCCGGATTTGGGGACACCTTTTAGGTAAGTAGCAATAAACTGTGAGGGAATTGTGCGGGGTATATCGACACGGTTGAAGCAGTAGCTATATTGATGTGGCACTTTGGTTGGTACCGGTAATCCTTGAGTCAATCAAGGAGAGTACGGGGTCGCCGCGTGGTGTCATAAAGCATCAACTGACCTTAGAACCTTACTTGACCAAATTAGACATTAGGACGTAGCGAGATGACCGACTTTGGTGCAGTCCAATGTTGGTTGATACTCGATGCTACACTCATTGAGGTTGGACTCTTGAGTTTTGTTTGGTTGCGAGTCAATCGCATATCGAACGAAACTTGGGGGAAAGATCAGTGATATTGAGATCCCTTAGAACCCGGTTACTTTTAACTAGGACAAGTTGAGCCAACTAAAACTTCAAGAGGGTACTTACCTGAAACCCCATGCAAGCCTAAACTAAGGACTTGTTTGATTTGCTTGTATATGCACACTTGTACATAAACATCATAACATCATAACATCATAAATATCACTAACCATTTCAAGGATTTTTGGATTTATCTTTGTTCTGTTTTGTAGGACATGGCCTCCGCTCGTAGGAACACTATCCAAGTCAGTCTTGTGAGGGTACCCCCACAACTCAAGGATTTAGTATCAAGGGTCCCTGAAGATTCCCCGTTCAACAAAAGACATGGACGACTCCTTAGTTTGGTTACCTCAAGTATTGAAGAAGAGATGATAAAAGTGCTTGTCCAATTCTTCGACCCTTTGCATCATTGCTTCACTTTTCCTGATTACCAACTTATGCCCACTTTGGAAGAATTTTCTCAACTTATGAGGATCCCTATTCTTAATCAGTTACCTTTCAACGGTATTGAAAGAAACCCTAAACCTGAGGAAATCGCCCGAGCTCTACATTTGCAACCATCTGGCATAGTAGCAAATTGGGTAACAAGGAGTGGTGTTAAAGGGTTACTAGCAAAGTTTTTGTTGGAGAAGGCTCGAGAGTGTTGGGATATTTTGGATCTACAAGCCTTTGAGGATATTCTGGCTCTTCTCATCTATGGATTGGTACTATTTCCAAATCCTGACCAATTTATAGATGTGAATGCGATTAAGGTTTTCATGTCTCGTAATCTGGTGCCTACATTGCTTGGAGACATATTGCATTCTCTTCACTCTCGCACTTTGAAGAAAAGGGGGACTTTGATGTGTTGCACTCCTCTGTTGGCTAGGTGGTTTATTTCGCACCTACCTCGATCTGTGGTGAAGAATGAACAAGGTATGAGATAGTCTAAAAGATTGATGTCACTTTCGCATGCTGATATTCGTTGGTATTATCACTCCTTAGAAGACATTACCATTATTGACCGCTGTGGAGAATTCCCTAATGTCCCTCTACTTGGCATTAGGGGAGGCATTACTTATAACCCTTATTTAGCTTTGCGACAATTTGGATACGCTAGAAGAGATGGCCCTCATGACATACTCATCCAAGGAATTGCATTTGACTATGAAAGCGATACCCAAGGTTACCGTCAAAGATTTATACGAGCTCGGGGTATGGTTAACAAAGTTGATAGCAAGACATTATGGCGTAAGAATTCCATTCCTTTGGAACCTTATCTTAAATGGGTAAGGGCTTGCGCTCAAAGTCTCAAGATGCCTTATGAAGCCGTCTCACCTGTCATCATGGAGCCAGTAGTCGAGGGAGACATCCCACATACGATCCTCTATCCTGATATGCCTACTTCTCTTGAAGATTTGCAAAACGCTTAGATTCAGTTAAAAGGAGAGCGAGACACCTACGAAGCTAAGTTCTATAAAAGCGAGAAGAAGATATTGGAGCTTACAAGGGAACTTCATGAAGAAAGGAGCTTAAACACCTACATTGCGCCAAAGAAGATGCGCACAACTTTTTGGTCTTAGAAGTTTACTTTATGCTTATTTCTATTGTTGTAAGCCCAAGAGGCATGTTTGTATTCAAATCAAGATTTATTTAATGTAAGTTAACGTTTGTTCACTCCTTGTCTATACAAATTTAAATTCTTTAAATCCTTGAAATCATTTACATACTGCATATTCATGCATCATGACATGATAGGCGTCCGCATAACAGGTTTCCTCATCTCTCCGCTGTTTATTTCAGCAAGCAAGATGGATCTAGAGAAAACTGTGACGGAACTCCAGGCTCAGAACTCTCAATTTCAGGAAGCTTTACTCGCCCTGGCCAAGGGGCAGCAGGATATGATGGCCTTCTTGGCCGCTAAAAAGAAGCCAAAAAATAAAGCTCAGCTCAACATGGGTAAAAGGTTCAAAGAGACAATCCGTCAAATTCCAATATAGGAAGATTCATCCGAAGAGGATGAGAACCAAATTGGTGAGGTCAAGAGTACCCAGGCCGACTATATCAATGACCAAGAATTGGATGATGATTATTTCAATGAACAATATCCACCCGCAGACATCAAATACAAGCAGCTAGAAGACAGATTGAAAGCAGTTGAAATCCAAGTTATTCCCCATTTGAATTTTGACGATTTGGGCTTAATCTCTGGGGTAGTCGTTCCCCACAAGTTCAAAATACCAACCTTTGCAAAATACGATGGGGTTTCTTGCCCAAAGCTCCATTTAAATTCCTATGTGCGCAAGATACAACCTCACACTGCTGATAAAAAACTATGGATTCACTTTTTCCAAGAGAGTCTGGCCGGAACACAACTTGAATGGTTTTACAAGTTGGATGGCTCTCGGTCAATACTTGGGAGGGTCTAGCTACTGCCTTCTACCATCAATATCAGTACAACACCGACTTGGCACCGACGAGGGTTCAATTGCAAGGTATGACCATGGGGAAGGATGAAGGATTTAAGGAGTATGCGCAGAAATGGAGAGACCTTGCAAGTAGGGTCCAACCTCCCTTGACTGATAGGGAACACATTGACATGTTCATGAGCACATTATCTGGTCCTTTCTTCAATCTGTTGGTTGGCTGCTCTTCTTCTGGTTTCACCGAATTAATCCTAACCAGTGAGAGAGTAGAAAGTGGCATTAAGAGTGGAAAGATCTCTATGGCATCTACTTCCACTCCCAATCCTGTCAAGAAACCTTTTGCTGCGAAGAAAGAAGTTAATGCGGTGTATAAAACAAAGGCCCGTACCACAATGAATAATCATCTGTCCATTAATGTTGTCCGAATCTCCAATTCGACTGCTACTCAAAGACCATCTACCATTCATCAATGGGTTGAAGCTCCAAGAAGACAGTTCACGAGGTTAGGCATGTAATTATCTCAAGCCCTTCAACATCTGCTCAGGACCAATTTAGTGACATTGCGGGATCCTCCTTCCAACCCTTACACCTCGTCACCGAGATATAATCCAAATGTAAAGTGTGCTTATCATTCAAACAGCCAAGGGCATGAGAATGATCTGTGTTGGGCTCTGAAGAACAAAATCCAAGATTTAATCGACAATAAGACTATTGAATTTGATCCTCCTCCAACGCCAAATGTAATTACCGCTCCAATGCCGAAGCACGACAAAGGTGTTAATGTCGTCGAAGATATAACTTTCATTGCCTCTGTCCAAGGGTTAACTACTCCGTTGAATATAATCAAGAGCAATCTGTTGAAAGCTGGGACTTTCCCTGACTGTGAAAAAGATTGTGTGGGTTGTATGAGACAATCTGATGGGTGTGAAAAACTGAGGAAAGGTATACAACGCCTAATGGATAGCCGCAAAATTCTATTTGAAAAGAATTCTGCCATCCAAAATTCAGTCGACAAAGCTGAAGACTTGGCCATCATAACAATTTCAAACAAATCTCTTAGGATCTCATCCAAAGGTCCTATCAGGATTTCAAACGAACCAATCATTACTCCTCTCATAATCAGTGCTGTCGGACTCGTTCCATACACCTCTGACAAAGCGGTTCCATGGAATTATGGTGTCGATGTTTATTACCATGGGGTAAAAAAAGATTCTTGGATTGATGATAATGAAGCAGGTGTTACTAATATTACTGGTTCTAGCAAAGTCATAAGAACAGGAAGAGTCTTTTCCCCTGATATCTCACCACCAACCACTACCGCAGTTCCAATCCGCATAACCAACGGCAATGCTGGTGCCAGTACTAAAGGGAAAGAGAAAGAAAGTGAGCCTGCCAGAGAAGAGGCACTTGCTAAAAAGACTGTTATGGAAGAACTATCCACTCAAGAGATGGAGGAGATTCTGAAAATCATCAAGAAAAGCGACTTCAAAATAGTGGAGCAGTTGGGACAAACCCCTTCTAAAATATCAATGTTGTCCCTATTGCTATGTTCCAAAGCCCATGCACAAGCTCTGATTACGTTCTTGAAAAGGCTCACGTGCCTCAAGAAACCACAGCCGACCAGTTTGAGAACTGCATAGCAAGTCTGACCGCTGACAATGGTTTGGGGTTCTCCGATGCAGATTTAACTCCCATGGGAAAGAATCATAATAAAGCCTTGCATGTTTCTGTTGAATGTAAGGGGACCACTCTGGCACATGTTTTGCTAAACACAGGCTCATCTTTAAATGTGTTACCCAAAGGCGCTTTAGATCGGCTAGACTGTGAAGGTTTGGTTTTAAAGCCAAGTGATATTATTGTGAGGGTATTCGATGGGTCGAAAAGGATGGTTCATGGAGAGGTGGATCTCCCAATTAAGGTTGGTTCACATATTTTCAACTCCACATTCTACATAATGGACATACGGCCTGCGTATTCTTGCTTGCTTGGGCGCCCATGGATCCATGGGGCAGGTGCAGTCACTCCTACTCTCCACCAGAAGTTAAAATATCCAGTTCAAGGGAAGGTTGTCACTGTTTGCGGTGAAGAAGAATTTATGGTAAGCCACCTCACTTCTTTCAAGTATGTAGAAATGGATGGTGAATTCATAGAGACTCCTTGCCAGACATTTGAAGTTGTGGCCACCACCAAAATCTCCTCTGACACTCCAAAAGCCGATAGTTATTCCCAAGATGGTTTCTCTTAAGGATGCCCGTGCGGTGGTAGAAGAAGGAAACAATGAGATGTGGGGTCAGCTCCCCGACATCCCGTTCAAGGCAGATAAGTTTGGGATAGGTTTCACCTCCAAAGCTCAGAAAGAAATTACAGATGCTCGTACGGGAAAGTCGTCTCTCCACCTCAAGAGTCATGAAGTGAACGCCGTAGAGCATTCTGATAATGAGTGTGCTTTTGAAGACTGGATCTACCCAACAACCGAAGGGAAGCCCAACAATTGGCATGCGAAGGACTTTGTGCCCATCTCCTTCATTGAGGAGTAATCTAATTGTTTTTGCTTTTAATCAATTCAAGAACTCTTTGTCTGTAATATTTTGATATTGACTTTTAAACCATGTGCCTAGCATGGGGCACTTTGGTTCTGTTGTCAATGGTTTTATATTTTGTTCATTTAAACATATGATCATTCAGTACATTGGACTCTTTTGCATTTAAATATTTGTGTTCATTGTCTTTCTTTTTCTTTCAAATACATTTTCAAAAAGATAGCCATGTATCTTACATGCACACACACACACACACTCTCTTGCAGGTCTACATCCACTTTGGATCCTATTGCCAACAACTCTATTCTTGCCAAATATGACTTTGAATGTCCCATCAACCAAGCCGAAGACGAAAGCGAGGAAGATTGTGACATACCAGGAGAACTAGCCAGAATTCTATTACAAGAGGAAAAGGTTATTCAACCATATGAAGAGTCAATTGAGGTTATCAACCTGGGTACTGAGTCAGATAAGAAGGAAATCAGGATCGGTGCTAATTTGGAAAGCAGTGTCAAAAGTCGTTTGGTTCAGATGTTGCGCGATTATATGGAAGTATTTGCTTGGTCGTATGAAGATATGCCTGGGTTGGATACCGACATTATGGTTCATCGTCTGCCTACTAAAAAAGACTGCCCTCCTGTTAAACAAAAAGTTCGTCGCATGAGGTCTGACATGTCTGAAAAGATCAAAGCCGAAGTAATGAAACAGTTTGATGCAGGATTCCTAGTTGTAACATCCTATCCTCAATGGGTGGCTAATATAGTGCCAGTGCCAAAGAAAGACGGGAAAGTTCGCATGTGCGTAGACTATAGGGATCTGAATAGGGAAAGCCCCAAGGATGATTTCCCTCTACCACACATTGACGTCTTAGTCAATAATACCGCTCAGCATAAAGTTTTCTCATTCATGGACGGCTTCTCGGGCTATAATCAAATAAAGATGGCTCCTGAAGATATGGAAAAACTACTTTCGTTACACAATGGGGCACTTTCTGCTATAAGGTCATGTCGTTCGAATTAAAGAATGTAGGGGAAACATATCAAAGGGCTATGGTGGCTTTATTTCATGACATGATTCATCATGAGATAGAGGTATATGTGGATGATATGATCGCCAGATCACAAACCGAAGAAGAACATCTCAGTCACTTGCGCAAACTATTCGAGAGACTGAAGAAATATAAACTGAGGTTAAACCCTAACAAGTTCACATTCGGAGTACGCTCTGGAAGGCTTCTAGGATTTGTTGTCAGCAATAAAGGCATTGAAGTTGATCCCGCCAAGATAAAGGCCATCCAAGAAATGCCAACCCCTCGTTCTGAAAAAGAAATCATAGGATTCTTGGGTCGTCTCAATTACATTGCCCATTTCATATCACACTTAACTACTACCTGTGAGCCACTCTTCAAACTCTTGAAGAAAGATTAGGTAGTCAAATGGAACGATGAATGCCAGATTGCCTTTGAAAAAATCAAGGAATACCTGCAAGAACCTCCTATTCTCATGCCTCCGGTTGAAGGAAGATCGTTGACCATCTACTTAACAGTACTAGAGAATTCTATGGGGTGTGTTTTGGGCCAACATAACGAGTCTGGTCAAAAAGAGCATGCAATTTACTACCTAAGCAAAAAGTTTACCGACTGTGAAACCAGATATTCACTGCTCGAGAAAACTTGTTATGCTTTAGCGTGGGCTGCTCTCTGGCTAAGGCAGTACATGTTGACTCATACCACTTTGTTGATTTCTAATATGGATCCGATTAAGTACATCTTCGAAAGACCTGCCCTTTCCGGACGAATAGCCAGATGGCAAATGATCTTGACTGAGTACAACATTCAATACACAAATCAAAAAGCCATCAAAGGAAGTGTACTAGCAGATCATTTGGCCCATCAAGTTGTGGATGATTATCAGTTAATGAACTTCGACTTCCCTGACGAGAATATTATGTTGGTAATCGACTGTGCAAAACCTAGACTGTATGACGGACCTGAACAAGGATCCCGATGGACTATGGTATTCGATGGGGCTTCCAATGCCTTAGGTAACGAAATTGGTGATGTGATCATCTCTCCTGAAGGTTTCCACACTGCTTTTATCGCCAGATTATGCTTCGATTGTACAAATAATATGGCCGAGTATGAAGCATGCATCTTAGGTCTAAGAGCTGCTATTGACTTAAGGATCAAGTATTTGGATGTGTTTGGAGATTCCGCTTTGGTGATCAGCCAAGTAAAAGGAGATTGGGACACTAAACACCCTAATCTTATCCCTTACAAGGAACTTGTGCTATCCCTAATTCCTCACTTCGAAGAGATCACATTCGAGCACTTCCCCAAAGAAGCAAACCAGTTGGCTAACGCTCTGGAAACCATGTCCTTAATGTTCAAAGTCAGATGGGACAACGAAGCCCCTATGATTACAATTGAAAGATTTGATGAACCTGCACATTGTTATGAGCTTGACACCGATACAGAAAAGTCGTGGTACCATGAGGTAATGAGATACCTTGAAGCGCAAGACTATCTAGAGGGAGCATCTATCAATGACAGAAAGTTCTTACGAAGATTTGCAGCCAAATTCTTCCTAAGTAATGGGATATTGTACAAGCGCAACCACGATTCAACTCTACTCCGATGTGTGGATAAGAGGGAGGCAGAGGAAATCATGAAAGACATGCACGATGGCCTTTTTGGTACTCACTCAAGTGGGCATACAATGGCTAAGAAAATCTTAAGAGCTGGCTACTATTGGTCAACGATGGAGATAGATTGCCATCAACACTCAAGAACTTGCCACAAATGCCAAATTTACGCTGACAAGGTCCATGTGCCTCCAATCCCTCTGAATGTCATGACCTCTCCGTGGCCATTTGTAATATGGGGTATCGACATGATCGGAGAGATCAAGCCCACAGCTTCCAATGGAATCCGCTTCATTCTTGTTGCTATCGACTATTTTACCAAATGGGTCGAAGCCGCCTTATTTGCCTCAGTCACCAAGAACGTGGTAGCTAGATTCATCAGACACAATCTTATTTGTTGTTATGGTGTCCCCGAAAGGATCTTCACCGACAATGGGATTAACCTCAACAATGCCATGATCAGGGAATTGTGCACTCAATTTAAGATCAAGCATCACAATTCTTCTCCGTATAGACTGAAAATGAATGGCGCAGTCGAAGCAGCCAACAAAAATATCAAGAAGATTATGCAGAAAATGGTAGTGACCTATACAGATTGGAATGAGATGCTACCATTTGCTCTACATGGTTACCGTACTTCAGCTAGAACATCAACTGGGGCAACTCCCTTCTCTCCAGTCTATGGCATGGAAGCCGTTTTGACAGTGGAAGTTCAAATCCCCTCACTGACGATTATGATTGAGACATGCCTAAGTAAAGACGAATGGATTCAAACGAGATTGGATCAGCTGAACTTGATCGATGAAAAACGATTCGCTGCTATCTTCCATGGTCAGACATATCAAAAACAAATGATCAAAGCTTTCAACAAAAAGGTCAAGCCTCGAGTATATCAAGTTAGTGACCTGGTGATAAAATGCATCATTTTACCATAAGGTGACCCCAGAGGAAAATGGACTCCCACCTATGAAGGGCCGTTTGTTGCCAAAAGAGTTTTCTCTGGCGGCTCCATGATACTGGCCACCATGGATGGTGAAGACTTCCCACATCCTATAAACGCAGACATAGTTAAAAAATACTACGCATAAGAGACCCGTTAGGTTGACACACCTAAGAAAAATCAGGGCATCCCGGTAAACCAAAAGGTTTGGGAAAAAATTAGGGATATACACAAAAGATTGTACACCCGACAAGTTGAAAACTCGAAAGGGCGACTTGGGAAAAAAAGGGTATCTTGGTGGGCCGAAAACTCGAAAGGGCGGTTCAGGCAAAAATTAAGGATTAAAAGCGTACGATTATGTCCCGTGGAATCAACACGGTCAACGCTATCACCAAGGTCCAAGTTCAAATGGTCCAGGACCAATCCAATCAACTTCGATCAACGACAAGGGACGTTCAAAGACATTGGGGCAATAGTAGAGCTAAAAGGCAATGAGATCATTTCACATGGCTATTTGTTTTTCATTTTCCATTTTGTGTTCTTTTCGGCGATTTCCTCTTACTAGGATTTCCATCTCTATGTACAAAAACGCCTATTCATGGGCAAAATATCAATACAAATACACCTTGAAGTGCAAAACTGTATATCTCTGTTTTGAATGCAAATTTTTCCAATAACTAAAGTTGAATGAATATATGCATATGAACATAATTAAAACTATTTGGCGCATGTGTCCTGCCAAGCAGCAACCTCAACAAGGCATCAGTGCAGGACAGCAGTAAGCATTCCCTTTAATGCATGTGAAATATCCCCACAGAGTTATCTCACCATCATTATCTCCACTGGGGCGTTGGCAATGAACCTTTCCCCAACGGAGTTGCCCATGAAATATCCTTGGAACGGGACGATCCTTGGCCAGAGTCTCAATCTCTTGACAGCTTTTTTCAGCTAAAGCCTAGGAGATCTCTCTTAAAGGGAATCCATCTCCTCGGCAGATTTTATTCCCCACAGAGTTATCTCGTCATCATTATCCCTATCGGGGCAACCCCAATGCAACCTTTCCCCAGCGGAGTTGCCAACAAAATTTTCTTCACATAAGAATAAACCCCCTGTCAGAGCCTCAATCTCTCGACAACTTCTACAAATTTGAAGCCTAGAGGTCTCTGTCTAAAGGAAATTCATCTCCTCGGCAGGGTTTATTTCCTCAACAGAGTTATTTCCCCAGGCCAAGTGCAAATTCCTCAACGTACAAGACACCCCGATTTCCCCAGCCGAGTAAGCACTCCCCGTTGAGTCCAAAATTGCCCAGATAATCCCATCATCCCCAGTGGAGTATATCTCCCAACCAGGGTTTTCTGTCCCCAGTGGAGTATATCTCCCAACCAGGAGATTTTATCCCCAGTATAGTATATCTTCCAACCAAGACTTTATTCTCCAAGCTGAGTCCATCCTCCCCAGCTGAATAAACACTCCCCACTGAGTCCATCTTCCCCAGCGGAGTATATCTTCCAACCAAGATTCTATTCCACAGCGGAGTACCAATCCCTCAACGGAACCCAAATTCCCCATTTGAGTCTGAATCTCCCAGTTGAGTACATATTTTCCCACCAAGGTTATTTTCTCCAAAACCGAATCTATCCTCCCCTTATGAGTTCATCATCCCCAGTAGAGTATATCCTCCCCAAGATAAGTCTGCCTTGCCTGACTGAGTCTATACTCTCCAGTTAGAATTTCCCCTTCAAAAGACTACAAATCACAGGGCCACAACCCTTAATCCCTAGTAAAGTCTTCAATAAAGCCTTTATTATTATCAAGAATGCTATGAAGCCTGGATCCGACCAGATATTAGCACAATTTTCAAGTTATACTGAAGCCTGGACCCGACCAGATAACAGTTTGATTTCTTCGATTACTGAAGCCTGGAACCGACCAGATAACAGTTTGACTTCTTGAGTTACTGAAGCCTAGACCCGACCAGATAACAGTTGATCTCATTTCTCAAAAAGCTACGAAAACCTGGACACGACCAGCCCAACTCTTCAAAAATATAGAAGAACCTAAACTTAATCCAACCAAGGTTTTAACTACTTATTCCCAAGTAAAGTTTCCTCTTTATTCCCCAACAAAGGGCTGAGAAACCTGGACCCGACCAGATATCATTCCTTATTCCCATCTTTTCAAGAAAGTCATTGTGAAGCCTGGATCCGACCAGATAGCAATCATCCTCAGAGATTTGTTGTGAAGCCTGGACCTGACCAAATAACAACTAAATCCCCAAGCAGTTCATTGTGAAGCCTGGACCCGACCAGATAACAATTAACTTCATCAGAAATCTGCAAAGCCTGGACCCGACCAGATAACAGTTTTCAACCAGTTCATTGTGAAGCCTGGACCCGACCAGATAACATTTGACCTCATCAAACCTCAGGAATCTGCAAAGCCTGGACCCGACCAGATAACAGTTTTCAACCAGTTCATTGTGAAGCCTGGACCCAACCAGATAACATTTGACCTCATCAAACCTCAGGAATCTGCAAAGCTTGGATCTGACCAGATAACAATTTTCAACCAGTTCATTGTGAAGCCTGGACCCGACAAGATAACATTTGACCTCATCAAACCTCAGGAATATGCAAAGCCTAGACCCTACCAGATAACAGTTTCCAAACGGTATATTGTGAAGTTTGGACCCGACCAGATAACAATTGACCCTGATCCCCAGAAAGACACTATGAAACCTGGATTCGACCAGACAATGGTACAACTTTCCAAAAGACCATAAAGCCTGGACCCGACCAGATAACAACCTTCAAGAAGTACTCTGAAGCCTGGATCCGACCAGATAACAGTTAATTCACCCTTACCTCCAAAAAGTTATTGTGAAGCCTGGATCCGACCAGATAACAGTTAACCTCCACATCCCCAACAAGTTGTTATGAAACCTGGATCTGACCAGATGACTATTCAATTTCGAGGAATTTTCTGCAAATCCTGGATCCAACCAGATAACAGTTAATTCATCCCTTCCCCTAGTAAGTTGCCATGAAACCTGGACCCGACCAGATAGCAACCGACTACTTCATCCTCAGTAACTGTGAAGCCTGGATCCGACCAGATAACAGCTGATTCTTGAGTAATGCTCCTCATTAGAAGCATCTCTTCAATAGAATTTGAAGATATGCATATTCTTCATTTTCAACAGGCAATCAAGGATTCAACCTCCGAAGATTTCTTCAGCAGTAGTCAGGGATTTATTTTCCCAGACGAAAACACATTTCGCATTCATACATCATAGCATGTACATAAAAATGTGTTGTACCACAAAATTTTCCCTCTCATTTTATCAGGATTTCCCCTCACAAGACTCTTTGAACTCCAGACAGGATTAGGGTTTTGCTCTGCTCAAGACATCTCATTGCACTGATGACCTAAATTAGGGTTTGAATTTGCACAGGGATTTTTGGACTTTCAATGCTCAAAGTGACTTTCATACTTCATGTTGTACTTATAAGGTTGTCCCTACCAAGTTTCAAGCTTTGAATCAAATTTTTGCCCAGTCAATTGGACAGTTGACCTAGAAATCAGCTATATTAGGGAAAAAGTCAATTGTGGCCAATTTACAGTCAAACCTCACAATTTTTTATCCACGTCAACATTATAAACTCATATGAACCATTTGATCAAATTTGGACCACAACTCCTCAAGAAATTTGATCAGATCATCAAAGGGGCAAAATGATCATTTTTAGGGTTTTGACTCCACAAGGGCAATTTCTGATTTTTAACCTAACCAATGGCAAATTGGGCTCAAGCATGGATTCAAGGACTCAATGGAATCATCTTAACCTATTCACAAGGTTCAAAAGATCTCAATTGCATTGGATTGACAGATGAATATTCCAGTCAACTGATCAAAATTTGACTGTACACTGAAAAGTCAAACTTTGACTTTTTGGTCAAAATCAAGTGCCAAGGGTTATTTTTCATCAAGATGTGTCAAAACATGAAACTTGTTCATCAAGAAACCTAATTTTGGAAATTAGGGTTTGAAATTGAAATTTTTCATAACTTAGAATTTTTCTAAGTTATGAAATTTTCTTATTTTTTCCCAACTTTGCTCAACATTTTCACCATGATGCAATTAGATTCAAACAAAACTTCCAACATGAAAGTTGTATTCCTCCACAAAGTCTACAACTTTTATTCACAAAGTTTTCCCAAAAGAAGCTTGGATCTCAAGTTATGATTTTTGGAACAAGGGTCCATGAAACTTTTAACTTAGTGAAATTTTGCCCTAATTTAGGCAGGATTTTGACCTATCTTCATGACCATTTTTCACATAGTTCCACTTGGAATATCAAGATGCATTTCAAATATGGATTGTATAGTATGTTACAAGCTTTCCAAAATGTCCAAGAACTCTCCAAAATCATTTGTGGTTAGGGAAAATTGAAGGCTTGAAGTTGGCAAAAACTCACTTTTGATCCATGGCATTTTCTTAGTGATACAAGTTGCAAACTCTAATCAGCCTTGTTTGTACTTGATTACAGGTCCCAAAACCCTTCCATACTCAATAATTAAATGCAAATCCATTGGTTTGAGGCTTTGTTCTGGTCATGGGAGGATTACACAAGAGATTAATCCTTAAATAGCAAAAAGGCAACATTGCCATTTTTGTCAAATTTGCTTTATGTCAAGTAGAATCCTTGAGCCTTGAACAAGATCTTGTACAGCACACAATATCCACAAACTAAGGGGGCCAAGATCATAAAGTGCAGGCTTATAGATAGCCTGTACAGGCTTGTCTTGCATCATGGCTTACTTTTGCTTAAAATACAAGAAACTTTTAAAATACACCACAACTTGAACATCTGAGAGAACCCACCCTTGCAAGATTTTGAAACAAGTTTTGTGCATTCCCTTGAGCCAGAAACACGAGCCATTGAGCCCTCAAACCTTCCAAAACACAAAATCACCTCCCTCATGCAAAACATGGCAGCTTCTACACTTTGAGTTTTATCTCACAAGTTGCTCATGCGTTTTGCCCCAAACTTGTTCTAATACATTCCATATAACCTATCTAAGCTACCCCAACCCTTAGACACTGACTGTAACTCCATTTGCAAGCTTCACCATTTCTGTTTTCAGCTTGTGCAGGTTGAGTTCTACAAGCTTGTTCAAGCACATTCAAAGCAAACTAGCCATTGGGGAAGGTCAGAGGAAGTTCAAGCAAGCTCTCAAACATCTCAGGCCTCACTGAAAAGCTCCACATTGCCATACACGATTTCAACTGAAACAGGTTTTTGTCAACTTCCTATCTCTCTATTTAGGAATCATTAGGCTTAGGTTTGTGAATAAAAAATGTAGTACTCATAGCCCTGAAGCTGTACATATGCTCAGTTTTCATTTAAGTTAAACGTGTTAAGAGAATTTGATCCATGAACTTCCTGAAAAAATTAGGTTAGAATTTAGGGCCAGAGAAATTCTCTCTGGTCTTTGAGAGTTAGATCAAGTTTCTTATATGGTTGAATTCGTCTTGAAAAATGCTACAACTTTGATGTTATGAGTTTTGCATTAGAGCACGTATGCAGGATCTGGATATTTTGTACAGGCGCGCGTATTTTTGAGCCAAGGTTGAAGACGAAGCTTGGAATTGGGCTGGGCTTTTGCTTCTTGTTTTTGGCACCCCCTGCATTGTTGACTGCACCCCCTGGCCCATTTCTTCATATTTTTATATTTTTGCATTTATTTTTCATTTCTGATTTTATTTTATTATTTCCCAAACATAAAAAACACCAAAAATATTTTTATAAATTGTCACATTTATTTTTGTATTTTATTTTATTTTTCTAAGTAATTTAGTGAGTATATACTTTTATTTTATTTAATGAAAACTTGAAAATAATACATAATAATATTATACCTTTATTTTATTTTATTTTTATTTTATTTATACTTAAATAATATTTTCCTAAATATATTTTTATCTTGTATATATTTTATTTTATTTTATTGTACATGAATAATATAAGTAATATATATTTACTTTCTTAAAAGAAAATTAGGGTTTCTTACCCTTAATGAAAAATAATCTTTCTATTTCTTTTTTAATACATTAAATATTATACTTTTGCATACATAAAAATAAACAAAAAAACATTTGTTTACATAGTTATAATATTTTGCACATTTATATTTAAATTGCATATTTAATTATTTCCAATTTATTTATTTGTACCATTTATTCAATTTGAATGTAATAGTAAATATTAGGGTTTATTTTCTTGCAAATATTCCCCATTCAAAATTGTATCCCCCTTCCCATATCAAATGTTGTAATAGTGTAGATTTATTTTGCGCACTTTATGCTTTCAAATATACCATGATTAGAGATTAGGGTTTGTATGCAAAAAAACCAAAATCAAACAAATAGCTTGACTAATACAAGACCTAAATGCATGAAAATGACAAACACAATGCACACTTGCACCCCTAGGGTTTCATCCACTTGTTGCCTTTAAAATGGCCATGTTATGCATGTTGAGTATCTTGGCAAAACAAAAACAAAACAAAAGATCATAGTCCCTCGATGGCGCTATCTTGGTTGCCTATACAAAATGATCTAGTCCCTCAAAAAAATTGCTAAAGATACTTGGCAATATTGCTATCATGGTCAACACGATGACCCGCGCCTGTCCCATTTAACATCCTAATACAAGGTTGTTTACCAAATGCAATGGTAAAACAACACTTTCAAAAGGGTTAAAAATGTGTAGGAAAGATCTTTGAGTACAATAGGGTAGATAACTCTTAGTTACTTGATTAAAACTTGAAAAAATATCCTTGCTATTTTCAAACACACCTCACAACACAATTTCAAAACATTTCCCAATACAAACTTTCAAACATTGAAATATCTTTTCAAAAGACAATACACCTTTGTATACATTCAAACAAGAATCATTACAAAGGTTGCCTAAACAAAGGCCTCTTTTCAAAATACTTTCAAAACCATACACAAAAGCACCATTTCAAACAATTGGAAAAGCAAAGCAAGTGATCTAAAATAAGTAACTAAGAGCCCATGGAAAACCATGGATGAAAAGGGTGCTAGCACCTTCCCTTTTCATAATCTACCCCCCGAACCCAAGAAAACATCTCAAAGGTCTTTCCTGTGCTTTTTGACCTTTCCTTTGGATAAAATAAAAATTCGGTGGCGACTCTTGCTAAACCGAAACATTTGCAAACACAAACACAAAACCTCAAGTCAGTTCTCCCACCGCATCACAGAACTGGCGACTCTGTTGGGGAAAATTTTAAAAGTGGGGTTACCTTAGGGTTTAGATCACCTTTACATGCTTACTTTGTTTGCTTTGATTGCTTTACATTTGGTTCTATTGTTTGGGTTTGAATCCTCTACCCGGATTTGGGAAACATTCATAGGTAAATAGCAATACATTGTGGAAACTGTGTGGGGTATACCGACATGGTTGAAGCAATAGCTATATTAGTGCGACATATTTGTGGGTACCGGTAGCCTTTGAGTCAATCAAAGAGAATACGGGGCCGCTGAGTGATGTCATGAAGCACTAATAAACTCTTAGAACCTTTACTTGACCATCTTGGCCTTTTAGGGGTAGTGAGATGACCGGCTTTGGTGCAGTCCAAAGTTGGTATATACTCGATACTACACTCATTGAGGGTTATTTTCTTGGAATATTTCGGTTGCCAGTAAAGTGTCTAAACTGAAACAATGAACACAGAAAATAATCCGGTGATATTGAGCTCCTTAGAACCCGGTTACTATTTATAGGAAAGGTTGAGCCAACTAACTTCAAGAGGGTACTTACCTATGAAACCCCATGCAAGCCTGAAACTAGGAACTTGTGTAACTTGCTTGTACATATACTTGTGCATACATCATGAACATCATAAAGCATCATATGCATTCACTAACAATTTCAAGGGTTTGGATCTTCATCTTTGTTCTTGTTTTACAGGTTATGGAATCTCTTCGCAGGAAAACAATCCAGGTCAACCTTGTGAGAATCCCTCCTCTACTCAAGGAACTTACTTCCAAGATTCCAGAGAATTCTCTCTTCAGTGAAAGACATGGTAGACTTCTCAACTTGGTCAACTCCAACATTGAAGAAGACATGGTGAAAGTTCTCTTCCAGTTCTTTGACCCCCTACACCATTGCTTTACATTTTCTGATTACCAACTAGTGCCTAATTTTGAGGAATTTTCTCAACTCCTGAGGATTCCTATTCTCCATCAACTACCCTACAACGGTACGGAAAGAGAACCAAAGCCTGAAGATGTTGCTCAAGCCTTACACTTGCAACCATCTGATATCAAAGGTCATTGGGAAACCAGAAGTGGTGTCAAGGGTTTCTTGGCAAAGTTTCTATTTGAGAAGGCACAAGACTGCTGGAATTCTCTAGATCTGCATGCTTTTGAGGAGATTGTAGCACTTCTCATCTATGGGTTGGTTTTGTTCCTAAACCCTGATCAACTTATAGATGTGAATGTTGTCAAGATTTTCATATCTCAGAATCTTGTGCCTACATTGCTTGGGGACATCCTCCACTCATTTTACACACGAACAATGAGGAAAAGAGGTGTTATCATGTGTTGTACTCGTCTTCTAGCAAGGTGGTTTATTTCTCACCTTCCCCAATCAGTCTTGAAGAATAAGCAAGGCTTGAGGTGGTCACAATGATTGATGACTCTTACACATTCTAAAGTTCATTGGTGTTCTTGGTCCAGAGAAAATTTCATCATCATTGATCGTTGTGGAGAATTCCCTAATGTCCCACTACTTGGGATTAGGGGGGCATTACCTACAACCCATGTTTAGCTCTGAGACAATTTGGGTATGCCCGAAGGGATGGCCCTTATGACATGCTTATTCCAGACTTGGTTTTTGACTTCGACAATGACGCTCAAGGACTTCGACAAAGGTTTATCCGAGCCTGGAGGATTCCTAACAAAGTGGACAATAAGACACTGGGACACAAGAATTCCATCCCCCTTAAGCCTTACCTCAAGTGGGTACGAACCCGCGCCCAGAATCTTATGATGCCTTACCCCTACATTCTGCCTATGATCAAAGAGCCTGTTATGGAAGGAGAGGTTTCATACACCCTCCTACATCCTAACATGCCAACATCAATGGAGGATTTGCAAAAGAGTTGGATACAGCTCAAGGAAGAATGGAATACTTTTGAAGCCAATTTCTACGCCAGTGAGAAGTAGGTTTTGGAACTTACCTGTCGACTCCATGAAGAGCAGACTCTCAACAATTACATGGCACCGAAAAGGATGTGCAACGTCTTTTTACATTAGAATTTTGCATTATTTTGCCCATGGGGAATTTATGTACTAACAAAACTCTTCTTATTAATATGACGTGCGTTCTTTTTGTTTGCAACAAATTTGAATTTATGAATCCTTGAATGCATTACATGAATACACATCATTCATCATATGCATAAACAGGTCTTCACACCAGGGTTCCTTATCTCTCTGTTGTTTATTTCAGCAAGATAGATATAGAGCAGACGGTCAAAGATCTACAAGCACAGAATTCGCAGTTCCAACAACTCCTCATGACCTTGGCAAAGGGTCAAGAGGACCTTAAAGCACTGTTAGAGAAGGAAAATGAAAAATAAAAGAAGAAAAAGAAAAGATTTGGTGTAGCCACTATGGGAAGAAGATTTGAGAACCAAGCTAGAAGAGTCCTGGATTTCCCCTCGACGTCTGATGAAGGGGTTGGCAAAGGAAAGGGAGTTGCAGTACCTTCCGAGTCTGAGGCTGAAGAGGAAGAAGAAGAGGATGAAGATTACTTTGAGCAGCAGTACCCTCTTGCGGACGATAAGTATAAGAATCTGGAAGATCGACTGGCAGCCATGGAGGTACAAAGAGTACCTGGGTTGGATTTCGAATAGCTAGGGTTGGTTGCTGGGATCGTCATTCCCCCCAAATTAAAAGTGCCTACATTTGCTAAATACAATGGTTTGTCTTGTCCGAAGATGCATCTGCGGTCTTACGTCATAAAGATCCAACCTCACTCTTCTGGTAAGGATATGTGGGTCCACTTTTTTCAAGATAGTTTATCATGTACGCAATTGGATTGGTTCTATCAGCTTGAGAGATCTGATGTACATAACTGGGAGGATTTGGCTGCTGCTTTCTACCGAAAATATCAATATAATGCAGATTTAGCACCTACTCGTACTCAATTACAGAGTATGGGTATGGTCTCTAATGAAGGCTTTAATGAGTATGCCTAGAAGTGGCGGGATTTGGCTGAAAGGGTGCAGCCACCATTGTCTGAAAGAGAGCTTGTTGATATGTTTTTGGGGACCCTGTCAATTCCATTCTTTAATCACTTGATCGGGAGCTCATCTGCAGGGTTCACCGAGCTAATTCTGACGGGTGAAAGAGTCGAACCTGGCATTAAGAGCGGTAAAATTCAGAAGGATGCATCTGCTTCCGCTGCTATCAAGAAGACCTTTCCAACCAAGAAAGAAGTCTATGCTGCTTACACCCAGAGAAATCAAGGAAGAATGGAGCGCCGACCAGCGGTGGGGGCTGTGATGATTCAGAACTCCTCAGTCGATCAACCTCGAAGCAGTCAACCTAGAGCTAACCAAACTAGGGTGGAAAGGCCTGCACGGCAATTCACCCAGATCAATATGACACCTGCTCATGTTCTCCCTCATCTGTTAAAGTTAAACCTTACAAACTTAAAGGAAGCGCCGAAAAACCCAAATACCTCTTCTCCCTATTATCATTCAAATGAAAAATGTGCATATCATTCAGATAGTGTGGGGCACGACACCAACAACTGCTGGGCCCTTAAAAACAAGATCCAAGATTTAATAGATGCCAAGGAGGTGGAGTTTTCTGCCCCCGAAAAACCTAATGTGATATTCGCTCCTATGCCAAAACATGGTCATAATGTCCATGCTATTGTAGAAGATCTTTGTGTTACTGTTGTTGATGACTTAATGACTCCATTGCCAATGTTCAAGATGAATCTGTTGAAAGCCGGGATTTTCCCGGGCTGTGAAAAAGATTGTTACCTTTGTTCAACCTTGCAATCCGACTGTCCGCTATTAAAGTCAGGCATCCAACGCCTGATGGATACTCAAGAAATCCTCTTCAAGAAAACTCTTGTTACTCCTGTTACTCCAATCAATGATGTTGCTATAATCACCATTTTCGACAATATTTCTAAGGTCTCCAAAAGACCTGTTAAGATTACACCTGATCCAAAGTTTGTACCGTTGAAGATTACTATGCCGGGGCCTATCCCATACAAGTCCAACATGACAATACCGTGGAATTATGGGGGAGAGATCTTCTACCACGGTGTTAAGCAGACCGAATCAGTTGAAGAAAGTTCCGATGAAGAAACTCCTGACATAGGAAATATTGCGGGGACAAGTAAGATCACTCGTAGCGGAAGAATCTTCTCTCCAGAGATTTCTCCTCCAAGGGCAATCTTCGGACCCTCAAGTGATCCTGTGCCACTCAAGATATCTATGCAAAGTCCAGTTATTGAAGAAATTGTTACTCCCGAAGCTATACCCTCTGCTGTTACTGCTGATAAAGGTAAGGGGATCCAAGAAGCGCCCGTCAGGATGAGGGCTCAGACTTTGGTTATCCCCGAGACCACCCAAAAGGAGATGGAGGAGATTTTAAAGATAATTAAGAAAAGCGACTATGATGTCGTAGAGCAGCTGGGGAAAACCCCTTCAAAAATCTCTATGCTGGCTCTATTGCTCTGCTCTGAGGCTCATGCGCCTTGATCAAATTCCTGAAGACGGCACACGTGCCTCAAGAAACATCTGCGGATCAGTTTCAAGAGTGTGTAGCCAGCCTTACAGCCGACAATGGTCTTGGCTTTTCTGATGCCGATCTAACATCTAAGGGAAGAAAGCATAATGATGTGATTCATGTCTCAGTAGAGTGCAGAGGGACCACTCTTGCTCACGTTCTGGTTGATATCGGGTCGTCTTTAAATGTCCTACCAAAGAAAGCATTGGACATACTAGATTGTGAAGGTCTATTTCTGAAGCCCAGCAACATCATCATAAGATCCTTTGATGGTTCTAAGCGGATGGTCCACGGGGAGGTGGGCATCCCAATTAAAGTGGGTACTGAAACTTTCCATTCCACATTTTATGTCATGGATATCCGTCCCTCCTACTCTTGTTTGTTAGGAAGACCATGGATCTATCATGCTGGGGCCGTTACGTCCACTCTACACCAGATGCTCAAATACCCAGTCCAGGGTAAAATCATAACAGTTCATGGTGAGGAGGAGTATATGATAAGCCACCTTAACTCTTTCTGTTACATGGAGTTAGATGGTGAATTCATAGAAACACCTTTCCAACACTTTGAAGAGGTTTCTCCTGAAGTTGCGGTAGTCAAGACAATGATGGATGTGCCCATCATTACCAAACCTGTGTCCTGGATGTCATCCCTTAAAGATGCGGAGGCTGTGATCAAGGAAGGAGGAAGTACGACGTGGGGTCAACTGCCAGATTTTCCTTACAAGACAGATAAGTTCGGCTTGGGTTTCACTGCTGCTAGTCAGAAGGTTGTGCGTCGCTCCCGGGCTGGAGGACCACCATTGAAAATCACTCATCATGGAGTTCATGCTTTAGAGGATGATGAAGAAGGAAGCAATTTTGAAGATTGGATCTTTCCAACTATTGAAGGAGGACTGAACAACTGGGAGGCGAAATACTTCATTCCCATTACTTTCATCAATCAGTAATTTATCTTTTGAACATTTCCTGTTTGGTCTATAATAATTATTAAACAATTTGTACACTCTTTTCGCCTTATGCCTTACCCGGGGCATATAGGTCCATTTGTAAGGGTTTTGATTCTTCATTTTCATATGCCATTTTTAATGAATCATGGACGTTTTCATATATAAACTTTTGTGTTCATTTTCTTTCTTTTTACATTTTTATTTGTTTAAAGGTGGCTATCCCTTACACACACCCACACTCACAAAATGCATGTACCCATCCACTCCGGATTCCATGGGTAACAATTCTGCTATGGCCTTCAGTGACTCTGAAGATCTGGTCAATCATGCCGAATACGAAGGTGATGAAGACTGTGAAGTGCCTGGAGAGTTATCCAGACTTTTGCAACAGGAAGAAAGGGCTATTCTGCCTCACGAGGAGTTGTTAGAGAGTATCAACTTGGGAACAGAGGAAGACAGAAAAGAGGTTTAAGTGGGTGCCAACCTAGAGCCAAGTGTTAAAGAGCGCTTAGTTCAGCTGTTGAATGAATATGTTGAGATCTTCGCCTGGTCCTATGAGGACATGCCGGGACTGGATACAGATATTGTGGTTCACCGACTCCCTACAAGAGAGGACTGTCCACCAATCAAATAGAAAGTCCGCCGAATGAGGCCCGACATGTCCGGAAAGATCAAAGCTGAAGTGATGAAGCAGCTCAATGTTGGCTTTCTTGCTGTTACTTCCTATCCCCAATGGGTTGCTAACATTGTGCCCGTGCCTAAGAAGGACGACAAAGTCAGAATGCGCATGGACTACAAAGACTTAAATAGGGCTAGCCCTAAAGATGATTTTCCACTACCGCACATTGACATCTTGGTTGACAACACAGCTCAACACAAGGTTTTCTCTTTCATGGAGGGATTTTCAGGGTACAACCAGATCAAAATGGCCCCTGAAGACATGGAGAAGACTACTTTTGTTACGCAGTGGGGTACCTTCTGTTATAAAGTGATGCCATTCGGATTCAAGAATTCTGGGGCAACCTATCAGCGAGCCATGGTAGCTTTGTTTCATGACATGATACATCATGAGATTGAAGTCTACGTAGACGATATGATAGCCCGTTCACAGACAGAAGAAGAACACCTCGACCATCTGCAAAAGTTGTTTGTCAGATTGAAAGAGTACAAGCTCAGACTGAACCCTAACAAGTGTACATTCGGAGTCTGGTCCGGTAAACTCTTAGGATTCATTGTCAGCAACAAAGGCATCAAGGTTGATCCTGCCAAAGTCAAAGCTATACAAGAAATGCCTGCTCCTCGCACTGAGAAGGAGGTCAGAGGTTTCTTGGGACGCCTAAACTACATTGCAAGGTTCATTTCTCACCTAACATCTACCTGTGAACCAATCTTCAAGTTGTTGAAGAAAGATCGGGTAGTTAAATGGAATGATGACTGTCAAGTTGCTTTCGATAAAATCAAGGAGTACTTGTTGGAACCTCCTATCTTGATGACTCCCGTCGAAGGAAGACCTTTAATCATGTATCTGACTGTCCTGGAGAATTCAATGGGGTGCGTATTGGGCCAACATGACGAGTCTGGCCGAAAAGAGCATGACATTTACTACCTTAGCAAAAAGTTTACCGACTGTGAGACTCGTTATTCACTGCTCGAGAAAACTTGTTGCGCTTTGGTACGGGCTGCTCGCCGGCTAAGGCAATATATGTTGACACATACCACTTTACTGATCTCTAAGATGGATCTGATCAAGTACATCTTCGAGAAGCCTTCTCTATCCAGAAGAATCGCTAGATGGCAGATGATCCTCACCGAATATGATATCCAGTATACAACCCAAAAACCTATAAAGGGGAGTGTGCTAGCCGATCATCTGGCCCATCAAGCTGTCGAAGATTACAAATCCATGAGGTTCGACTTTCCCGACGAGGATATCATGACTTTGAGCAACATTGAAGAAAACAGACCGTATGACGGACCTGAACAAGGATCCCGATGGACTCTGTACTTTGATGGTGCCTCCAACGCACTTGGGAACGGTATCGGTGTGGTACTTATCTCTCCAGAAGGTTGCCATACACCTTTCACTGCTAGAATCTGCTTTAGTTGCACCAACAACATGGCCGAGTATGAAGCTTGTATATTTGGTCTCAAGGCTGCCATAGACTTGGGAATCAAATCCTTGATTGTATTTGGGGACTCAGCTTTGGTTATCAGTCAAATCAAAGGAGAGTGGGATACTAAACACCCTAACCTTATCCCTTACAAAGAACATGTCCTGACATTGTTACCACATTTCGAGCAGATTACCTTTGAGCACTTCCCACGAAAAGAGAATCAGCTAGCAGATGCGCTAGCTACAATGTCATCCATGTTTAAACTTAATTGGGATAACGAGGCACCTCAAATCACCATCGAACGGATGGATGAACCTGCACATTGTCACGAGATTAATACCGAAGAAGTAGTGGACCGACCTTGGTTTCATGACGTCAAAAGGTATCTCGAAGCACAAGAATATCCTGAAGGAGCTTCAGTCAACGATAAAAAGTTCTTAAGGAGGTTCGCGGAAAAGTTCTTTCTGAGCAATGGTATCCTATACAAGCGCAATCTTGATTGCGTCCTGCTCCGTTGTGTGGACAAGGTTGAAGCTGAGCAGATCATGGCTGAACTACATAATGGCACCTTTGGCACCCACTCGAGCGGTCATACGATGGCAAAGAAGATTCTACGGGCAGGCTACTATTGGTCTACCATGGAAGCTGATTGTCATCAACATTCTCGTACTTGTCACAAATGCCAAATCTACACGGACAAGGTACATATTCCTCCAGTTCCTCTCAATGTCCTAACCGCTCCTTGGCCATTCGCGATGTGGGGAATCGACATGATTGGAGAGATCAAGCCTACAGCATCCAATGGACACCGTTTCATCCTAGTGTCCATTGATTACTTTACCAAGTAGGTCGAAGCAGCTTCCTTCGCCTCTGTTACAAAGAATGTGGTTGCCCGCTTCATTAAGCAGAACCTCATATGCCAGAATGGTATCCCCGACAGGATCATCACTGACAACGGTACAAATTTGAACAATACTATGATCACCGCTCTGTGCGAGCAGTTCAAGATTCAACATCACAATTCATCTCCCTATCGGCCTAAGATGAACGGTTTTGTCGAAGCTGTGAACAAAAATATCAAAAAGATCATTAAAAAGATGACAGTCACCTACAAGGACTGGCACGAGATGTTACCGTTTGCTCTGCACAGATACCGTACCACGGCACGCACTTCAACTGGGGCAACCCCCTTTTCTTTGATATACGGCATAGAGGTTGTTTTACCTGTCGAGGTTCAGATTCCCTCCTTGATAATCATGAAGGATGCTGGTTTGAGTGAAGACAATTGGATTCATACCCGACTTGATCAACTTAACTTGATTGATGAGAAACGACTTACTGATCTTTTCCATGGTCAGGCGTATCAAAAACGTATGATCAAGGCCTTCAACAAGAAAGTCAGAAGACAAGTATATCAAGTCGGGGACCTTGTAATCAAGCGGATCATCTTGCCGCAAAGTGATCCCAGGGGCAAGTGGACTCCTACTTACGAAGGACCATTTGTGATCAAAAACATATTTTCTGGTGGGGCAATGATCCTGACCACCATGGACGGCGATGACCTGCCACACCTTGCAAACACAGACATAGTCAAAAGATACTACGCATAAACGACCCGGCAAGTTGAAAACCTGAAAGGGCGACTTGGGCAAAAATGGGCATCCCGGTGAATCGAAAACCCGAAAGGGCGGTTCAGGAAAAAATTAGGGATAAATAAAAAAATTTGTACACCCGGCAAGTTGAAAACCCGAAAGGGCGACTTGGGAAAAAAGGGGTTTCCCGGTGGACTGAAAACCCGAAAGGGCGGTCCAGGCAAAAGTTAGGGAAATAAAGCGTATGACTATGTCTCGTCGGATCACTTTAAAGACAATCTCTTCACGGACAAGCTCCAAGCTTCTGATCAATCCAATCATTTGCGGACGAAGCAACGAATGGACAAGATACTCAGAGTTACGAAGGCTATAGCAGAATGGGAACCCCATGGAATTGTTACACATAGCCATCTTTCTTTGTATAAAAATTTTCTCAATTTTATGACAACATTCTCTTACTAGGATGTCTATCTCCGTTGTACAAAATATTTACACAAAGTTAAATACAAAAATACTTCAAAGTGCATAAATTTGTTTGCCTTTTCTTTCTTTTTACACTTATGATTTATTTGAGAACGTCCAATGATTTATTAAATGAGCATATGCATTCGAATATAATCACTGCTTACAAATAAAACAAAATGAGAAAGGATGATTACTGATAGGTTGAAAGTATAGGAAAACGTCTTTAGGCTATTCCAGAAGAAATCCCCTGTAGTACATCATTCAGATCCTCAACAGAGCTAAAGCCTTGAAATACATATCCCCAGCGGAGTTAAGTTTCAAAATCCCCATCATATTTGAGTTTCCAAACTCCCAATCCCCAGCGGAGCCAGAAAACTTTGAACTGCAAACCCTCAATGAAGATGAAACTTTCTTCCCCAATAGAGTCCAAAACTTCAACCCTTAAACCCCGGTGGAAGACCATCCAGTTTCCTCCAATTCCCCAGAGATTTGTCTTGAAATCGGAAGATTCCCCTACAAGTTATCTTAGAAATCAGACAACAGCTTTGGATAATTCCTCAGAATGTTGACATACAATTCCAGCCCTTGAGAACTCTTTCAACAAAATAAACATTCTCCCCACAGATTTATTTCCCAGCAGATCGAAGATTCTCGGTCTCGTTGCTCTAGTTGAAGCCTCCCAGGTTTTAATTCCCCAGTAGAGATCGTCAGAGTTTTCCTTACTCCCCAGGAAAAGTCATGAAGGATTCTCACTTTCCCACGGAAGTTGTCAAAATTCTTGTTAATCCCCACAAGTCACCAAGGATTTTCAATCCTCAACAGTGGTCCAAGGATTTCTCATTCTCAGCAATCAAAGATCTCAAATCTACAATAGTTGTCAAGGGTTTATTTCCCCCGGCAGCAGTCAAAGATTTCATTATCTCCGGCTATCAAGGATTTATTTTCCTCACCAAGACAGCCAATCAGTTTACATGCGCATACATTACATTCATATATCATAAACATTAATAAAGCCCATTTTTATTGTGTCATACATATCATGCAACATAACTTTGTGTTTTAGGTAACATTTTACCCTTTTCAGGATAAGATTAAAAGTTACCTTTAACAAATGTTCAAAGATTTCAGATACAGTATGGATACACCCCAGACACGGCGGTCATTTTATTACTCATTCAGAATTTGAAGTCAAGATACAGTATGGATACACCTCAGATACGGCAGTCATTCTACTACTCATTCAGACTTCAGCAATCAGATACCGACTAGATACGCTCCAGACACGGAAGCCATTCTATTTCTCATTCAGATTCAACTATCAACTTCAAGTTCAGATACACTCCAGACACGGAAGTCATTATGTCACTTGTCCAGATCCCAATTACAGTATGGATACACTTCAGACACGGAAGTCATTCTACTACTCATACAGATCTCAACTTCAGATACAGTCTAGATACTCACCAGACACGGTTGTCATTCTGTCACTCATTCGGAATTTATCCCCAGTCCAGAGATGCTTCATACACAGATGTTTCTCTGTCGCCCATTCAGAATTCAGATACAATACAGATACACTCCAGACACGGCAGTTATTCTAATATTCATTCAAGAATCAAGTACAATTACAGCTCGGATATGCTCCAGACACGGACATCATTCCTTTGCTCATACGAATCCAATCTCCAGATACAACTCAGATACGTTCCAGGTACGAATACCATTCTGATGATCATTCTCCTGATATCCAACAAACACTTCTTGGATGGAATCTTTAAGCCCATCTCCAGCAAGATTCTACCATCTCCAAATGGTATCTTTAAGCCCATTCCCTAATTTACATTTTGACGAGTGCAAATTTGCGGGCACTCTAGTGTCCAATCCTCTTTTACCTTCGAGTCACGAAAGGCAAACTCGCCGATCTAACTCTTCAGGTTCAAGAAGATTAAACAGGGGAAGCTGTTGTACCCCAAAATTTTCACTCTCATTTTATCAGGATTTCCCCTCACAAGACTCTTTGAACTCCAGACAGGATTAGGGTTTTGCTCTGCTCAAGACATCTCCTTGCACTGATGACCTAAATTAGAGTTTGAATTTGCACAGGGATTTTTGGACTTTCGATGCTCAAAGTGACTTTAATACTTCATATTGGACTTATAAGGTTATCCCTACCAAGTTTCAAGCTTTGAATCAAATTTTTGCCCAGTCAATTGGACAGTTGACCTAGAAATCAGATGTATTAGAGAAAAAGTCAAATGTGGCCAATTTACAGTCAAAACTCACAATTTTTTATCCACATCAACATTATAAACTCATATGAACCATTTTATCAAATTTGGACCACAACTCCACAAGAAATTTGATCAGATCATCAAAGGGGCAAAATGGTCATTTTTAGGGTTTTGACTGCACAAGGGCAATTTCTGATTTTTAACCTAGCCAATGGCAAATTGGGATCAAGAATGGATTCAAGGACTCAATGGAATCATCTTGACCTATTCACAAGGTTCAAAAGATCTCAATTGCATTAGATTGACAAATGAATTTTCCAATCAACTGATCAAAATTTGACTGTACACTAAAAAGTCAAACTTTGACTTTTTGGTCAAAATCAAGTGCCAAGAGTTATTTTTCATCAATATGTGTCAAAACATGAAACTTGTTCATCAAGAAACCTAATTTTGCAAATTAGGGTTTGAAATTGAAAATTTTCATAACTTAATTTTTCTAAGTTATGAAATTTTCTTATTTTTTCCCAACTTTGCCCAACATTTTCACCATGATGCAATTGGATTCAAACAAAACTTCCAACATGAAAGTTTTATTCCTCCACAAAGTCTACAACTTTTATTCACAAAGTTTTCCAAAAAGAAGCATGGATCTCAAGTTATGATTTTTGGAACAAGGGTCCATGAAACTTTTAACTTAGTGAAATTTTGCCCTAATTTAGGCAGGATTTTGACCTATCTTCATGACCATTTTTCACATAGTTCCACTTGGAATCTCAAGATGCATTTCAAATATGGATTGTATAGAATGTTACAAGATTTTCAAAATGTCCAAGAACTCTCCAAAATCATTTGTGGTTAGGGAGAATCGATGGCTTGAAGTTGGCAAAAACTCACTTTTGATCCATGGCATTTTCTTAGTGATACAAGTTGCAAACTCTAATCAGCCTTGTTTGTACTTGATTACAGGTCCCAAAACCCTTCCATACTCAATAATTAAATGCAAATCCATTGGTTTGAGGCTTTGTTCTGGTCATGGGAGGATTACACAATAGATTAATCCTTAAATAGCAAAAAGGCAACATTGCCATTTTTGTCAAATTTGCTTTATGTCAAGTAGAATCCTTGAGCATTGAACAAGATCTTGTACAACACATAATATCCACAAACTAAGGGGGCCAAGATCACAAAGTGCAGGCTGATAGATAGCCTGTACAGGCTTGTCTTGCATCATGGCTTACTTTTGCTTAAAATACAAGAAACTTGTAAAATACACCACAACTTGAACATCTGAGAGAACCAACCCTTGCAAGCTTTTGAAACAAGTTCTGTGCATTCCCTTGAGCCAGAAACACGAGCCATTGAGCCCTCATACCTTCCAAAACACAAAATCACCTCCCTCTTGCAAAACAGGGCAGCTTCTGCACTTTGAGTTCTATCTCACAAGTTGCTCGTGCGTTTTTCCCCAAACTTGTTCCAATACATTCCATATAACCTATCCAAGCTATCCCAACCCTTAGACACTGACTGTAACTCCATTTTTAAGCTTCACCATTTCTGTTTTCAGCTTGTGCATGTTGAGTTCTACAAGCTTGCTTAAGCACATTCGAAGCAAACTAAGCATTGGGGAAGGTCAGAGGAAGTTCAAGCAAGCTCTCAAACATCTCAGACCTCACTGAAAAGCTCCACATTGCTATACATGATTTCAACTGAAACAGGTTTTTGTCAACTTCCTATCTCTCTATTTAGGAATCATTAGGCTTAGGTTTGTGAATAAAAAATGTAGTACTCATAGCCCTGAAGTTGTACATATGCTCAGTTTTCATTTAAGTTAAACGTGTTAAGAGAATTTGATCCATGAACTTCCTGAAAAAATTAGGTTAGAATTTAGGGCCATAGAAATTCTCTCTGGTCTTTGAGAGTTAGATCAAGTTTCTTATATGGTTGAATTCGTCTTGAAAAATGCTACAACTTTGATGTTATGAGTTTTGCATTAGAGCATGTATGCAGAATCTGGATATTTTGTACAGGCGCGCGTATTTTTGAACCAAGGTTGAAGACGAAGCTTGGAATTGGGCTGGGCTTTTGCTTGTTGTTTTTGGCACCCCCTGCATTGCTGACTGCACCCCCTGGCCCATTTCTTCATATTTTTATATTTTTGCATTTATTTTTCATTTCTGATTTTATTTTATTATTTACCAAACATAAAAAACACAAAAAAATATTTTTATAAATTGTCACATTTATTTTTGTATTTTATTTTATTTTTCTAAATAATTTAGTGAGTATATACTTTTATTTTATTTAATGAAAACTTGAAAATAATACATAATAATATTATACCTTTACTTTTTTATTTTATTTTATTTATACTTAAATAATATTTTTCTAAATATATTTTTATCTTGTATATATTTTATTTTATTTTATTGTACATGAATAATATAAGTAATATATATTTACTTTCTTAAAAGAAAATTAGGGTTTTTTACCCTTAATGAAAAATAATATTTTTATTTCTTTTTTAATACATTAAATATTATACTTTTGCATACATAAAAATAAACAAAAAAACATCTTTTTACATAGTTATAATATTTTGCACATTTATATTTAAATTGCATATTTAATTATTGCCAATTTATTTATTTGTACCATTTATTCAATTTGGATGTAATAGTAAACATTAGGTTTTATTTTCTTGCAAATATTCCCCATTCAAAATTGTATCCCCCTTCCCATATCAAATGTTGTAATAGTGTAGATTTATTTTGCGCACTTTATGCTTTCAAATATACCATGATTAGAGATTAGGGTTTGTATGCAAAAAATCCAAAATCAAACAAATAGCTTGACTAATACAAGACCTAAATGCATGAAAATGACAAACACAACGCACACTTGCACCCCTAGGGTTTCATCCACTTGTTGCCTTTAAAATGGCCATGTTATGCATGTTGAGTATCTTGGCAAAACAAAAACAAAACAAAAGATCATATTCCCTCGATGACGCTATCTTGGTTGCCTATACAAAATGATCTAGTCCCTCAAGAAAAATTGCTAAAGATACTTGGCAATATTGCTATCATGGTCAATACGATGACTCGCGCCTGTCCCGTTTAACATCCTAATACAAGGTTGTTTACCAAATGCAATGGTAAAACAACACTGTCAAAAGGGTTAAAAATGTGTAGGAAAGATCTTTGAGTACAATAGGTTAGATAACTCTTAGTTACTTGATCAAAACTTGCAAAAACATCCTTGCTATTTTCAAACACACCTCACAGCACAATTTCAAAACATTTCCCAATACAAACTTTCAAACATTGAAATATCTTTTCAAAAGACAATACACCTTTGTATACATTCAATCAAGAATCATTACAAAGGTTGCCACAACGATGGCCTCTTTTCAAAATACTTTCAAAACCACACACAAAGCACCATTTCAAACAATTGAAAAGCAAAAGCAAGTGATCTAAAACAAGTAACTAAGAGCCCATGGAAAACCATGGGTGAAAAGGGTGCTAGCGCCTTCCCTTTTCATAATCTACCCCCCGAACCCAAGAAAACATCTCAAAGGTCTTTCCTGTGCTTTTTGACCTTTCCTTTGGATAAAATAAAAAGTCGGTGGCGACTCTTGCTAAACCGAAACATTTGCAAACACAAACGCAAAACCTCAAGTCAGTTCTCCCACCGCATCACACAATGAATTTAGCATGATACCACATCTGGTAAGCATCATGCAAGCATCTGCATTTCCTAACCCCTTTCTCACAGGTAAAACAACAAGTCTAGTATGGATCAACAGGAGATTTGTGCTGATACTTCCAGAGTTTACCAACACTCCTCCAAATGGCATCTATAAGCCCATTTACCATCCATCTTCGAGTGCAAATTTCTGGGCACTCTAGTGTTCAAACTTCTTTCACCATCAAGTCACGAATGCCGGATCCGCCAATCTAACTCTTCAGATTCAAGAAGTTTGAACAGGGGCAGCTGGTGTACCCCAAAATTTGCCCTCTCATTTTTCAAGGCTTTCCTCACAAAGATTCTCAAGGTTCAAGCTTGCACAAGTACATAGGAATTTTCCAGCACTAGAATTAAAAGGAAATTGTCAAAAAGGGAGAAAACATATAAAAATAACATTTTGACAAATTTGGAGGGAAATAGGGCTCCTTCGATTCAGCCCCCTTCGACTGGAATTTGCACCTCCTTCGATTGCTCAAAAGTTGCTGCTGGCGCGCCTCTCTCGTCTGGGCATGTGACTTCAAATAGGTCTCCTTTGATTCAGAAGGAAATGATCTTCATACAAGATTAAATTGAGTTTTTGTTTCCCTCTGAAACATTGTGTTTCGACTCAGGAATATCCTTCGACTCGGGAAGTAAAGGCCTCCTTTTGGTTTTCTTCAATTCAAAAAATCAATAATCTTCTGAAAGCTTCCTTTGATTCAAAAGTTAATAACCTTCTGAAAACTGTCACTCCACTGCACCATTCGCCCCTCACCTGTTTTCCTTGGATTCATAAGTTTTCTATTGGATGAATGGCTACCTTCCTGTGACTTTCAAATTCATCTTCATGTATCATTCGAATGCGCCTTCATATCACCTTCGAATCCATCTGTAAACCCTTCGACACGACATAGTCCTGCATTATGACACACAACTGGTGAAAACGAATGTTGTGTTGTTCTAGTCTGGTCGAAAGGTGTGGAAAGATGGAGGATTCGACTCAAAAGATCAAGTTGAACATTTTGACCCATAGGCTAGGCTACGTGTCTTCCCTTTTCAGGCCTCAAACCTATGACTCACCCTATACTTAATTTTTTATGCAGGCTAAAATAGGCCTTTACCCATTTGTTGTCCAAGACCACTTGCACTTAATAGCATAGTACTATTTTTTAGAAAAGTTTGTCTTGAGCCTTGCGCCTGTTTTCCTTCAGAAGGAAGCAACCCATCTAAACCATTCATTTTGCTTTTATGGCACAAGTGGACACTTACTTTCCAGTTGAGCCTTATTTTATTATTTTTGCTCCCCAAGCTTCCCAAAAGCCTCTCTCTATAAATAGAGAGTTCATTTTCACAAAGAGAAGAAAAAAAAGAGGAGATGATCTTTGGACCAGAGGAACGAATCCCCCAAATTCTCTCAAACACAACAAAAAAACTCGCAAGTTCATCAACACTTGAGAAATCACAAAAAAATCCCAGAATCACATTCATCTCCTTCAATTCTGAAGAACAACCACACATTTCAGTTTCCTTCGACTCAAAGAGCATCCCATTTGTTCTTTGAATCCAGCAAAGAAGGATATTTCACTTGTTTTGCTCTTTCGAATCCAGTGTCGAAGGCCTACCCTGGGTTTTATTTTCCTTCGAATCTAGAGGCATTCAAAGCAACTGCTTCAAAGTCCAGAACACGCTCCAACCTCCAGCAAGGTAAGTCATTTCTAACCTTTGGCCCTTCGTTTTCAGCATAGCATGTAAATAAGTTTTCTTCTTCATTTAAAACATGTACATAATATTTTCTTCTTTTTGTTTTGTTTTCACTCTCTTAATATGTGCCATGGTTAACAATCTTATTGTCTTTTGCTCTTGGTACATTTAAATACGCTTTAAAGAATTAATCTAGTCTTAAGGTGATGTTGGCATGGCCTTGGGCCATATTGCTATTCAAACTCAAAGGAAAGAAACAGGAGACAGAAAAGTTAGAAGCGAAGCCTCTGGCTTCCATACTAACCTTCAGGACAAATGAAAGAGGCAGTCGAAAGGCACAACATGCTGGCCTCCAGGCCCCAATCAAAAGCCAAAATATGCTGGCTACTAGGCCCCAGTCGAAACTCATTCTTTCACCCCTTTTCAGGTAAGGTCGAAGAGGGCCAAAAATGGCAGAGTCGAAGGGTTTGCTGCCCTAAGTCGAAAGATCCATTTTTCTTGCTTTTACCTTATTTTTGCCTTTATATTTTCATGCAATTCAATATGATTGTAATAGTGTAGGATATTTATTTCCTGCATTTTTATTGCTTTGTACAAATGCTAGTAATTAGGTGTGTATGGCAAGATAAAATCAACAAGTAGACAACCCAAAAATCAAAGACAAAATGCATGCAATCAAACACACTTGCACACATGCAACCTTAAGGAAATTCCACTTGTTGCCTTACAAAAATGGCCATGTTATGCATGTGGGATGTCTTAGCACAAACAAGTTAAAAAAGATCATAGTCCCTCGATGACGCTATCAAAGTTGCCTTTCAAAATGATCTTAGTCCCTACAGAAAAAGTGCTAAGTCATTTCACAACATTGATATCATGGTCATACGATGACCCAACGCTCGTCCCTTCACATCCAATGATGGGGATTCTTATCAAATCAATGGTAAGGTAGCAACATCTAAAGGAGGAAAAACACATCTAAGACCTTTTTAAGTAGGTAGATTACTTTTAGTTACTTGCTCAATTTCAAAAACAAACATCCTTATTATTTTCAAAACAATCACATACACTTTCAAAACAATATCCAAACATGAAATATTTTCAAAAGCTCAACGCTTTGCAAACATTCTTACGAACGGGAATCGTTGCAAAGTTTGCCTAAACGATGGCACCTTTTCAAAATACTTTCAAAACCACACAAAAGCACGACTTTCAAAACAAAAGCAAGTGTTCTAACAAGTAATTAAGAGCCTGTGGAAAACCATGGATGGAAAGGGTTCTAATACCTTCCCTTTTCATAATCTACCCCCCGAACTCATGAAAACATCTCAAAAGGTCTTTCCTGTGCTTTTTCACCTTTCCTTATTGGATAAAAGAAAAGTCGATGGCGACTCTTGCTAAACCACAACATTTTGCAAACACAAACGCAAAAACCCTCAAAGTCAGTTCTCCCACCGTATCACAACTGCAATCTAAGAACTACGACTATGAACCACGAAGGGAGAGATAGATCAGAATCATACAAATCAGAAGCAAAGGAGATAAGGTCTATCAAAAGGATATTGGGGAAACAACAGTAATAATTATCATTTTTATTGCCATTTAAAGTTTTGAAAATTTCTATAATTACCTCTTTCTAGGAATTGCATCATGTACATTCCCCTATTCAGAGGCATAATCAATAAAATAGTTGTTTTCTTTGCATCTTTCAAATTGCATTTTTCTTTTTCTGACTTGTTTACAAAATACTACGATTATTACTTGTGAATTTGTTTCGGGGAAATTAACAAATAAAAGCATTTGACAAAACATCGAAAAAGCATTTTGGTTAGAAAAAAATCAAAAGAAAATCCACGATCACGTCCATGCATAAATCTATGTTTGCGCCTATGCTTACACCTGCAACACAAAGTCTATACATCTGTCCACGCCTATGTCTATGCTCATAACTCAAAAAGTCTGTGCCTAATACATACGCCTACCTCGACACTTACAATACAACAAAAATCAATGTTCAAAATCTTGCTAAGACTTTTTCTCCGCATTCAAATCAAATTCAATGATGCTACGACAACACAACATGCACGCCAGGGGATTGGTAACTCTAAGCCAGTGGTTTAAAGGAGAGAATGCCAGAAATAGTCTTCATAGCATTTCAAGGCATACACGCATTTTACACACATTTCATACATACATTTTGCATATCCAAAGCATACCTACACTATACATTTTTGCATACAATACACATATGCCCAGGGTCCCATCTCAGATGCCAAACATCATACGCCTATATCACCCAGCAAACAAACCGTCTTACCCTCGACTCAATCATCTAAGGATCAGTCAACAAAACACTTCTCCTGCGAATCAACATATCACCTAAGTCTCCATGCCTTGACGCGTTCAGCCCATCACCTAAGTCTCCATGCAGTGATGAGTTCCTTACACAGTAGTCCACTACCTAAGTCTCCATGCAGTAATGAATCAAACTTGGTACATTTCCTCTAAGCCTCAATGTACTCTCACCGCTAACTATGTTGCCTCTAAGCCTCACCGTATTCACAATCTCCGTACATTTCCTCTAAGCCTCAATGTACTATCTCAGCTCACTATGTTGCCTCTAAGCCTCAACGTATTCATAAAACTCCGTACATTGCCTCTAAGCGTCAATGTACTCTCACCGCTAACTATGTTGCCTCTAAGCCTCAATGTATTCGCAAACTCTGTACATTGCCTCTAAGCCTCAATGTACTCTCTCCACTAACTACGTTGCCTCTAAGCCTCAACATATTCGCAAAAATCTGTACATTGCCTCTAAGCCTCATTGTACTCTCTCCGCTAACTAAATTGCCTCTAAGCCTCAACATATTCGCAAATCTCCGTACATTTCCTCTAAGCCTTAATGTACTCTCACAGCTCACTATGTTGCCTCTAAGCCTCAACATATTCGCAAATCTTCGTACATTTCCTCTAAGCCTCAATGTACTCTCTCCGCTAACTATGTTACCTCTAAGCCTCAACGTATTCGCAAATCTCCGTACAATGCCTCTAAGCCTCAATGTACTCTCACAGCTCACTACGTTGCCTCTAAGCCTCAACATATTCGCAAATCTTTGTACATTGCCTATAAACCTCAATGTACTCTCTCAGCTTACTATGTGCCTCTAAGCCTCAACGTATTCACAAAAATCCGTAGATTGCCTCTAAGCCTCAATGTACTCTCACCCCTAACTACGTTGCCTCTAAGCCTCAACTTATTTGCAAACTCCGTACATTGCCTCTAAGCCTCAATGTACTCTCTCCTCTAACTACGTTGCCTCTAAGTCTCAATGTATTCGCAAATCTCCGTACATTTCCTCTAAGCCTCAATGTACTCTCACCACTAACTATGTTACCTCTAAGCCTCAACGTATTCGCAAATCTCCATACATTGCCTCTAAGCCTCAATATATTCTCACATCTCACTACGTTGCCTCTAAGCCTCAACATATTCACAGAAACTCGGTACATTGCTTCTAAGCCTTAATGTACTTTCCTCACCAAACCCACTACTTCAAACCATGGTGAGTGATATATCATCGGCTTCGCATATTTTCTCAAGACTCGTGAGGGTGTGCTATATCAGCATAACCTTATGAATGGATCGGACAAATTTTGGATATTCCAAGTATTCAATAAACTCCAAATCAAAATGCACTAGACCTGCATTTTCTCGCGCTATTCGATTGGAAGATAATTGAATAGGGGCAACTATCATACCCCAAATTTATCCTGCCTCAGCAATCCTTTTCTTAAAGTTATTTAGTTAAAGATGGTACAGCAATATCTGATGGACTGTCTTTATTCAAGATCAAGGGGGCGTACTTTAACAAGAAGATTTGGTTGCTATTAAAAAAGGAGGGGTGAAAATTAAATCCAGGAGTATGCAAAAGAAAGGGGAAGAATTAACGTTGGGCCCAATTGAATTAAGGGAGAAGTTTTGACTGCAAATGAAGAAATGTTAGGTTGTATGAATCAAGCACTGGCCCATTAGAACTTCTGAGACTGAAATCCCAGAAGTTCTTCTTTACAGAAACAAACACAAAAAGTTATGCATATCAGAGCCAGAATCACGCACAAGCTAGTGTTGGTACAGAACTAGAATATCAGATCTTCTAGCAGAGTCAAGCAAGGGCAGAATCAGATTATCTTCCACAGCCCAAGCTCAGAGTTTTAGAGGCTAAGCAACCCAAGCCCAAATCTGTTGGACGTGCGTTGTATCAATTTCAATCAAATCTTCCATAGAGAATCAATTCCAATCAATTCTTTTTAATTTTATCCTCAATCTTTGTTCTAGCCATAGCCCAAGCCCAAAAATTGAACATTATAAATAGAGGATAAAACTAGTAAAAAAAAGAAAAAATGGAGGAAAGAATAGGAGGAGAGAGAGAGAGAGAGAGAGGAATTTGCAGATAAAAGCAATACAGTAACGCTTGAAGAAAGAGCAAGGAGAGTAGGATTTTTGGAAAACCCAGAAGAAGAATATGCAGAAGAATAGTTGAGGCTCCAATATCTGTAACCCTAGTTTCAATCGCCATCGCTCCACCTTCCATCACTGCTGTCACCAAAATCTGCAAAAGAAGAAGGAAAGGACAACAAAACACGTACCAAAATCAGAAGTAAAAGCGCCAAAGGGGTAACAAATTTGAATCTGCTTCTTTACTGTTTTCATGCTGGGTAGGATCAGAAGAACATAGGCAGGGTTGAAATCATAGAAGAATATGTAGATAGTCTTATATTCTGATTGCATGTTCATGCTAATTTCTTACGTTCATATGTGGTTCCCTTTTTAGAATTTAGGACTAGGCTTAACCCAGGTTTCAGATTTTTTTTCCCTGTCCAGAATCAGCATTAGGCTTATATACTTTCTGTCTGCCCTTTTCCAGAAATTTCGAGTAGTGGGCTTAGCCCAGAATTTGACGTCCCTATTTTCTATTTGCTAACTAGCTTACAGTGTGCCTTTTCAGAAGTTCTGCGACTGGGGCCAAAACCCAGTCAGTTTCCCTGCATTCCCTGCAAAACTTATGTCCCTTTCAGAAACATCCCTTTTCAAAAAAATTTGCTAAGGCTTAGCAACCAAAAGATGTAACCCCCATCAAAAATGTTATTGTGAATACTATTTATTATATCACTTAAATTATTTTCACATCAAAAAATTGCACATTATTTTCTTATGTTATCTGCATTAAATATTTTTATGTCATACATTAATAAGAATTTTTGCAATTAATATCTATAAAAAACACTCAACAAACATACAACTATTTTTCGCAATAAATTAATCTAAACAACTATTTTTGCAAAAGGGTTTCAAGCAGATTTTGACTTACTGCGTGTTTCGCCAAAATCTCCGCAATCATTACTCCCGGCCAAAATGCGAGGTGATTCAAAGTACGTTTGCAACCCCTAAAAAACACAAACCCGTGCGAACTACGAATTAGGACTCTGATTCCTCGTAAGAGGATACGTAGGCATACGATCAAAAATCGTAGCGAGTTCCCCTATTAAAAATTTAAACCCTTTCCCCTATAAAAAATTTAAACCTTTCCCCTAATAAAATTTAAATCATGTTTCCCCAAATCAAACCTAAAACCTAATATCCTTGTGAACAAGGTAGATGAAAGATGCCTAACACCTTCCTTTCGTCTAAAGAAGTCTGAAACCTAGAATCTCTGTCTGCGAATTAGGGTTTTCTGTTAGATTCCTTTCCCTGGGATAAAAACTAATAGTGGCAACTCTATATTTAAAACCAGTCGCTAAAGGCATACTATGCACTCTTGTGTCTCTAGCGTCAGATCTGCATCAGAGTTTCATCATACAATATCAATGCTCCAGATTAGCGCATTCTTGGTGGACTTGTGCTAGATGACTACACCAGATTTCAAGACCCCATCCAGATCCTATGTGATACACCTCCTGCCTTATGGTGCACCTTCGCTCTTCCAACAGTCATATCACCAACTAACGCTTCTAAGCATGTGTTCCACGCTGCACCCTCCAGAACCTCCCACGCTGGATTGAGCATTGAAGTTTATTGGGCCTTGGACACTTCTGTTTCTAGCACCCCTCATTTCTGACTTATTTCAGGCCCATCTCTATTTTTCATTTATATTTGTTTGTATTATATTATTTTGATTAATTGTTCTGATGTCTATCATTTAAATAAAATACAAAAAATATATATAAACACTTTCAAACTAAATAATTAAACTAAAAAAATGTTATTTTAATATTATTAATTATTTTGCTAATTAATTTTATTAAATAGTTTGTTTTAGTTTAATTAATTGTTTATTTTTTAATTTGGTTGGGTTGTATTGATTGTTTATTTAGACTTTTAATCGTATTGTCGATTCGACACATACCCATTCGTAAACTTATACCCCCATCCCCATATGGTTTGTAATAGCTTAGAATTTTTATTTCTTTATTATTTCTTTATATGTTTAAGTATTCCTATTATGCATATTTTGTTCAATTAAAACACATGGCCTCCTCTTTGGCTCATCATCAATGAGCAGGTATCCACCTACACATGCACACTTGCACACATTTCATAGTTTGGTCATGGGCTTTTCTACAACGACAACTACTCAATCAATTATTCCAATTGGTCGTTTAGAATACTAGTGCCACGCTAGTCCCACTTTCTAGGATCATGCATTTGGCCATTGTTGTACCCCAAAATTTGCCCTCTCATTTTATCAAGATTTCCATCACAAGACTTCTTGGACTCAAGACCAGATTAGGGTTTGCTCAGCTCAAGACATCTCCTTGCACTGATAGCTTGAAATTAGGGTTTGAGTTTGCACAGGGATTTTTGGAATTCCAATGCCTCATGTGACTTTCATACTTCATGTTGGACTTATAGGATTTCCCATACTAAGTTTCAAGCTTTGAATCACATTTTTGCCCAATCAATTGGACAGTTGACCTGAAAATCAGCTGCATTGAGGAAAAAGTCAACCATGGCCAATTTACAGTCAAACCTCATAATTTTTTATCCACAACAACATTCTAGACTCATATGAACCATTTGATCAAATTTTGACCACAACTCCTCAAGAAATTGGATCAAATCATCAAAAGGGCAAAATGGTCAAAATTAGGGTTTTAACTGTAGAAGGGAAATTTCTGATTTTTTACCTAGCCAATGGCAAATTGGGTTCAAGCATGATCTTAAGGACTCAATGGAACCATCTTGACCTAATCACAAGGTTTAAAAGATCTCAAATGCATTGGATTGACAGATGAATTTTTCAGTCAACTGATCAAAAATCAACTGTACACTGAAAAGTCAAACTTTGACTTTTTGGTCAAAATCAAGTGCCAAGGGTCATTTTTCATCAAGATGTGTCAAAACATGAAAATTGTTCACCAAGAAACCTAAATTTGGAAATTAGGGTTTAAATTTGAAAATTTTCATAACTTAGAAATTTTTTAAGTTATGAAAATTTCTTATTTTTTCCCAAAGTTTCCCAACTTTTTCACCATGATGCAATTGGATTCAAAGAAAAATTCCAACATGAAAGTTGTATTCCTCCACAAAATATACAACTTTTATTCACAAAGTTTTCCCAAAAGATGCTTGGATCTCAAGTTATGATTTTGTGAATATGGGTCCATAAAACTTTTAACTTAGTGAAATTTTGCCCTAGTTTTTAGGCAGGATTTTTACCTATCTTCATGGCAATTTTTCACCTAGTTCCAAGTGGAATCTCAAAATTAATTTCAAATATGGATTGTAGATCATGTTACAAGCTTTCCAAAATGTCCAAGAAATCTCCAAAATCATTTATGGTTAGGGAGAATCGAAGAAAAGAAAATGGCAATCTCTCACTTTTGTCCATGGCATTTTTCACATTGATACAAGTTACAAATCTTTCCTAAGCATGCTTGTACTTGTTTTACAGGTCTTAATCCTTTACACACTCCTTAATTTAATGCAAATACATTGGACAATGGCTTTGTTCTGAGCTATGGAGCTTTGCACAATGAATTAATCCATTTATGGCATAAAGGTAACAATGCCATTTCCATAAAGCTTGCTTTTTTGCAACTTTGTTTTCCTTGAGCATTGAACCTGATCTTTGGCTACAAACAAGATCCATAAACTTGAGGCAAATTACACCAACTATATTCAGACCTCAAGCTAGCAAGTACAGCCTTTGCCTTTGTCATTTCAACTTTTGCTTCAAAAGCAAGTAAGCTTGCAAAAAGTCCACAACTCTTGTATCTGATAAAACCAAGCTTCGAGATCATTTCAAACAACTTCAGAATATTGTAACAAGCCTAAAACACGATTTGCTAAGCTCTCAAACACCCTCTAACACAGAAAACCCCATTTCTGCCCAAAACAGGGCAACTTTTGCAAACACCAAGCCACTTCCATATTCCCTCGTGCGTTTTGCTTGGAACCACTTCAGACGCATTCCATACATCACACCTAAACTATCCAAGCCATTGTTCAGCAACTGTAACCTCATTTTCAAGCTTCACCATTTTCAATTTCTGAGTTTGCAGGTTAACTTCTACAAGGAGATTCAAGCCATTTCAAAGCAAGATGAGCATTGGGAAAGGTTGAGGGAACTTCAAGCAAGCTCAAAAGAACTTCAGGCCTCACTCAAAGTTGCTACATTGCCATATCCAAACTCAACTAAACAAGTTAATTTTCAAAGTTCTATCTACTTATTTAGGCATCATTAGGCTTAGGTTTGTGAAGCAAGAATGTAGTCCTTAAGTTCCTTGAGTTGTACATATGCGTAGATTTCATTTATATTAACTGAGCTAGAAGTATTTGATAGTTGAAGTTGCTGAAAAAACTAGGTTAGAATTTAGGGAAATAAAATTCTCCCTGGTCTTTGAGAGTTAGGTCAAGTTTTTTATATCATTGAAATCGTGACTAAAAATGCTACAAGTTTCATGTTGTAAGTTTTGGATTTCATGCAAGCATGAGCAAGAACAGGTTTAACTAAACCAGGGCGCGCGCGCATGTACAGAGGTCAGGGATGAAGTAAACTTGGGCCTGGCGCTTGGGCTTGTTTCTTTTGGCACCCCATGTTTACTTTCTGCACCCCCTTGGCCCATTTTCTATATTTTTGTATATTTTTCATTTCTTTTATATTTTCTGACTTTATTTATTTTTTCTAAACTTTAAAAAATCTCAAAAAAAATTTCTTATTTTTTTTTGCATTTTATTTTATTATTTTTTATTATTTTTTGGGCATAAAAATAGTTTATTAATAATAATATAACTTATTTTTCTAAATAAAACTTGTAAATAATATAAAAATATTATATATTTTTATTTTTTATTATTTGTACACTTAAGATAATATTTTCATACAATATTTAATTTTTTAACATTTTGTATATATTGTTATTATTTTTCTTGTACATAAATGAAATAAATAATTATAGAATATATATTTTCTTTTAAAAACAAAAATTAGGGTTTTCACCCTTTCAAAAAATAATCATTTTATTTTTTCTTATTTTTAAGACTTAAATAATTTATTTTTACATACATAAAAACAAATACAAAAAAAAAACATTTTTGCATATTTAAAATTTATTCCATATTTAAATACTTGTTTATTTATTTATTGTTGTATAAATTCAATTGGGTTGTAATAGTAAATTAGGGTTTTATTTTGTGCAAATATCCCCTATTCAAACTTGTATCCCCCTCCCCATAATAATGTTGTAATAGTCTAGATTTACTTTTACGCATTTTATTGCTTTCATATGCCATGATAGTAAACTAGGGTTTTGTATGCAAAAGACCAAAAACCAAAACAAATAGCATGACTAAACACAAGACAAAAATGCATGAAAAATGACAACACATTGCACACAAGCACCCCTAGGATTTCATCCACTTTGTTGCCTTAAAATGGCCAGGGTATGCATGCTAGGTATCTTGGCAAAACAATACAAACAAAAAGATCATAGTCCCTCGATGACGCTAGACAAGTTGCCTAAAACAAATGATCTTAAGTCCCTCAAAACTTGCTAAGATACTTGGCACCATTGCTATCATGATCATACAATGACCCACGCCCGTCCCGTTTAACATCCAAAGATAGGGTTGTCTACTAAAAAAATAGTAGCACAACAACATCAAAGGAATAAAAATGTGTAGGAAAGACTTTTGAGTAGGTAGATAAGCTTCTAGTTACTTTATCAATTTGCAAACCATCCTTTCTATTTTCAAACTAACACACACAATTTCAAAACAATTTCCAAACAACTTTCAAACATTGAAACATTTTTTAAAAGACAAACACCTTTGTATACATTCAAACAAGAATCATTACAAAGGTTGCCTAAATAAAGGCCTCTTTTCAAAATACTTTCAAAACCATACACAAAAGCACCATTTCAAACAATTGGAAAAGCAAAGCAAGTGACCTAAAACAAGTAACTAAAAGCCCATGGAAAACCATGGATGAAAAGGGTGCTAGCACCTTCCATTTTCATAATCTACCCCCCGAACCCAAAAACAATATCAAAGGTCTTTCTTGTGCTTTTTTACCTTTCCTTTTGGATAAAATAAAAGTCGGTGGCGGCTTTTGCTAAACCGAAACATTTGCGAACATAAACGCAAAACCTCAAGTCAGTTCTCCCACCGCATCACAGAACTGGCGACTCTACTGGGGATCTAATATAAAAGTGGGGTTACCTTAGGGTTTTAGATCACCTTTACATTCTTATCTTGCTTGACTTGTATGCTTTACACTTTGGTTCTATTGTTTGGGTTTGAATCCTCTACCCGGATTTGGGAAAACATTCATAGGTAAATAGCAATACGTTGTGGAAACTGTGTAGGGTATACCGACATGGTCTAAGCAATAGCTATATTAGTGCGACATATTTGTGGGTACCGGTAGCCTTTGAGTCAATCAAAGAGAATACAGGGCCGCTGAGTGATGTCATGAAGCACTAATGGACTTTTAGAACCTTTACTTGACCAACTTGGCGTTTTAGGATGTAGTGAGATGACCAGCTTTGGTGCAGTCCGAAGTTGGTAGATACTCGATACTACACTCATTGAGGGTTGTTTTGTTGGAATATTTTGGTCGCCAGTAAAGTGGCTAAACTGAAACAATGAACACAGAAAACAATCCAGTGATATTGAGCTCCTTAGAACCCGGTTACTATTTCTATGACAGGTTGAGCCAACTAAACTTCAAGAGGGTACTTACCTATGAAACCCCATGCAAGCCTGAAACTAGGAACTTGTGTGATTTGTTTGTACATATATACTTGTGCATAACATCATGGACATCATGAAGTATCATATGCATCCACTAACCATTTCAAGGATTCGGATTTTCATCTGTGTTCCTGTTTTGTAGGTAATGGATTCACTTCACAGGAAAACTATCTAGATCAACCTTGTAAGAATTACTCCTCAACTCAAGGAGCTAGCTTCAAGGATTCCTGAGAATTCTCCATTCACCGAGAGGCATGGTCGTCTTCTCAACTTAGTCAACACCAACATTGAGGAAGACATGGTGAAAGTTCTCTTCCAGTTCTATGACCCCCTACACCACTGCTTCACATTTTCTGATTACCAGCTGGTGCCTACTTTGGAGGAATTTTCTCCACTCTTGAGGATTCCTATTCTCCATCAACTACCCTTCAACGGTATGGAAAGAGATCCAAAGCCTGAAGATGTTACTCAAGCCCTGCACTTGCAACCATCAGATGTCACAAGTCATTGGGAAACCAGAAGTGGTGTCAAGGGTTTCTTGTCAAAGTTTTGTTTGAGAAAGCTCAAAGCTGCTGGAATTCATTGGACTTACAAGCTTTCGAGGAGATTGTAGGTCTTCTCATCTATGGGATGGTATTGTTCCCTAACACTGACCAACTCATAGATGTCAGTGCTGTCAAAATCTTCATGGCTCGTAACCCGGTGCCTACTTTTCTTGGGGATATTCTCCACTCTTTTCACACTCGAACAATGAGGAAAAGAGGTGTTCTCATGTGTTTTACTCCTCTACTGGCAAGATGGTTTATTTCTCATCTTCCCCAATCAGTTTTGAAGAATAAGCAAGGTTTGAGGTGGTCAAAACGGTTGATGACCCTTACACATTCAGATATTCATTGGTGTTCTCGATCAAAAGAGAATGTTATCATCATTGACCGTTGTGGAGAATTTCCTAATGTCCCTCTACTTGGCATTAGGGGAGGAATTACCTACAACCCTTGCTTGGCTCTGAGACAGTTTGGGTATGCCCAAAGGGATGGCCCATATGACATGCTGATTCCAAACTTGGTTTTTGACTTCGACAACGACGATCAAGGACTTCGACAAAGGTTTATCCGATCTTGGAGAATGCCCAATAAGGTGGACAGTAAGACCTTGGGACACAAGAATTCCATCCCCCTTGAGGCTTACCTCAAGTGGGTACGAACCCGCGCCCAAAGTCTTATAATGCCTTACCCTTACATTCTACCTGTAATTATAGAGCCTGTTATGGAAGGAGAGGTTCCATACACCCTCCTACATCCTGACATGCCAACATCACTTGAAGATTTACAAAGGAGTTGGATACTGCTCAAGGGAGAGCGCGACACTTTCGAAGCCCAATTCTACGCAAGCGAGAAGAAGGTTTTGGAACTTACTCGTCAACTTCACGAAGAGCAGACTCTCAACACCTACATTGCACCAAAGAGGATGCGCAACGTCTTTTTAACTTAGAATTTTGTATTATTTTTCCCATGGGGCATTGATGTACTAACAAATTCTATCTTATTAATATGACGTGTGTTATTTTTTGGTTTAAAACAAATTTGAATTTCTGAATCCTTGAATGCATTACATGAATACATATCATTCATCATATGCATAAACAGGTCTTCACACTAAGTTTCCTCATCTCTCTGCTGTTTATTTCAGCAAGATGGATATTGAGCAGACGGTCAAAGACTTGCAAGCGCAGAATTCACAATTTCAACAGCTACTTCTGACCTTGGCTAAGGGGCAGGAGGAGCTCAAGACCTTACTAGAGAAGGAAAAAGAGAAAAAGAAAAATAAGAGAGTTGGTGTGGCTACCTTGGGCAGAAGATTTGAAGGTCAAGCCATAAGGGTCCTGGATTTCCCCTTAACATCTGATGAAGGGGTAGGAAAAGGAAAGGGAGCTGCAGTGCCATCTGATTCTGAGGAAGAAGAAGAAGAAGAAGAGGATGAAGACTATTCTGAGCAGCAGTACCCTCCTGCAGATGACAAATACAAGAACTTGGAAGAACGTCTGGCAGCTATGGAGGTACAGAGAGTACCTGGGCTGGATTTTGAGGAACTAGGGCTGGTCTCTGGAATGTTGATCCCTCCTAAATTCAAAGTACCTTTGTTTTCTAAGTACGATGGGTTGTCTTGTCCCAAGATGCACCTACGATCTTATGTCAGGAAAATCCAACCACATTCTTCTGACAAAGACCTATGGGTCCATTTCTTCCAGGAAATTCTTTCGGGAACGCAGCTGGATTGGCTTTATCAGTTGGAGAGGTTTTATGTGCATAATTGGGAAGATTTTGTGGCCGCCTTCTACAAACAATATCAATATAATGCGGATTTAGCACCAACCCGTACTCAATTACAGAGTATGGGCATGGTCTCAAATGAATGCTTCAAAGAGTATACCCAGAAATGGAGAGACTTGGCGGGACGAGTACAACCACCATTATCTGAAAGAGAGCTTATGGATATGTTCTTGGGGACTCTGTCAGGTCCTTTCTTTAATCACCTGATTGGAAGTTTGTCGGTGGGGTTCACCGAGTTGATTCTAACTGGTGAGAGAGTTGAAGCCGGCATAAAAAGCGGGAAAATTCAAAAATATGCATCTGCTTCCGCTGCCATCAAAATGACTTTTCCAACAAAGAAAGAAGTCTCAACTGTCTACTCCCAAAGAGGTCAAGGAAGAGTTGAGCGCCGGCCAGCGGTGGGGGCCGTAATGATTCAGAAGTCTGCAGCTGATCATCCCAGAAACCATCATTCAAGAACCAACCAAAAAAGGGTGAAAAGGCCTGTACGGCAATTCACCCAGATAAACATGACTCCTGCTCAGGTCCTACCCCATCTCTTGAAGTTAAACCTTTCCAGTCTGAAAGAGGCCCCGAAGAATCTGAATACAGCTTCTCCTTACTACCATTCGAACACCAAGTGTGCTTATCTTTCAAGGAGTATAGGGCACGACACCAACAATTGTTGGACCCTCAAGAATAAGATTCAGGATTTAATAGACGCTAAAGAAGTTGAATTTGACGCCTCTGAAAAGCTGAATGTAATCTCTGCTCCAATTCTAAAGCATGGCCACAATGCCCATGCTGTTGAAGAAGACCTTTTTGTTGCTACTGTTGATGATTTGATGACTCCGCTACCGATAATCAAGTTGAATTTGCTGAAGGCTGGGATTTTCCCAGGTTGTGAAGAAGATTGCCGCCTTTGTCCATCCTTACCAACCGACTGTCCATTGTTGAAGTTAGGCATCCAACGCCTAATGGATAACCAAGAAATCCTTTTTGAAAAGACTCCTGTTACACCGACTCCTGTCAATGATGTTTCAATAATAACCATATCCGCCAATCTTTCCAAGGTCTCCAAAAGACCTGTTAATATTACATTCGCTCCGAAGATTGCACCTTTGAAAATGACTATGCCCGGACCCGTCCCGTACAAGTCTGACAAATCAATACTGTGGAACCATGGTGGAGAAATCTACTACCACGGTATTAAGCAAATTGAATCAACTGAAGAAAGTTCTGATGAAGAGACTTCCGACATTGGAAACATTGCTGGGACGAGCAAAATCACCCGCAGTGGAAGAATTTTCTCTCCAAAGATTGCCCCTCCAAAGGCAATCTTTAGACCCTCAGCTGCTCCTAAGGTTACCCCTGCACCGGTAAACATATCTGCAAGAACTCCAATTATTGAAGAAGTTGTAACTCCTGTGGTTGTCCCCTCTGCTGCTGATGATGATAGAGGGAAACGGATCCAAGAAGAGCCTGTCAGGACGAGGGCTCAGCCATTGGTCATCCCTGAAACCTCTCAAAAAGAAATGGAAGAGAATTTGAAAATAATAAAAAAAAATGATTATGATATTGTGGAACAGTTGGGGCAAACCCCCTCAAAGATCTCTATGTTGGCCCTGCTGCTTTGTTTAGAGGCTCATGCTAAACCTTTGATAAGATTCTTGAAGACGGCCCACGTGCCACAGGAATCCTCCGCGGATCAGTTCCAAGAATGTGTAGCTAGCTTAACAGCTGACAACGGTCTAGGATTCTGCGATGCCGATTTAACATCAAAAGGGAGAAAACATAATGACGCTTTGCATGTCTCGGTGGAATGCAGAGGGACTACTCTAGCACACGTACTGGTAGACATTGGTTCTTCGCTGAATGTCTTGCCGAAGAAGGCCTTAGATAGGTTGGATTGTGAAGGCCTAACCCTGAAACGCAACAATATCATTGTCAGAGCCTTTGATGGTTCTAAAAGGGTTGTCCACGGGGAGGTGGACATCCCGATTAAAGTGGGAACTGAAACCTTCAACTCCACATTCTACGTGATGGGCATCCGTCCATCCTATTCTTGCTTGTTGGGAAGGCCTTGGATTCATAATGCTGGAGCCGTCACTTCTACTCTGCATCAAATGCTCAAGTGCCCTGTCCAGGGGAAAATTATAATTGTTCATGGCGAAGAGGAATACATGATAAGCCATCTAAATTATTTCCGCTATGTAGAATTAGATGATGAATTCATCGAAACCCTTTTTCAGCATTTTGAAGAGGTAGATCAGGAGATTGCGGCAACCAAGACAGTGTCTTCTGTACCCATGATTACCATACCTCCGCCTCGAATGTTGTCTCTCAAAGATGCAAAGGCTGTAATTGAAGAAGGAGGACGCACAATCTGGGGGCAACTTCCAGATTTTCCTTATAAATTAGATAAATTCGGCTTGAGGTTCACTTCTTCTACTCAAAAGGTTGTACGCTGCTCCCGGGCTGGAGGGCCACCAGCGAAGATCACCCATCATGGAGTCAATGCTTTGGAGGATAGTGAAGAGGAATGCAACCTAGAAGACTGGATTTTCCCTACTGTTGACGAAGGACTGTGCAATTGGGAAGCAAAAGACTTTGTTCCAATTACTTTCATATCGCAGTAATTTATCTTTCAAAAATTTCCGTTGGTTTGTAATAATTCTCAAATAATTCGTACACTTTTAACCTTGTGCCTTACCCGAGGCACATAGGTCCATTTGTAAGGGTTTGATTTCTCATCTTCATATGCCATTTTAATTAATCATGGACGTTTTCACAAATAAACTTTTGTGTTCATTGTCTTTCTTTTTACATTTTATTTGTTTAAAGGTGGCTATCCCTTACACACACCCACACTTATAAATGCAGGTACCCTTCCATTCCGGATTCCATGGGTAACAATTCTGCTATGGCCTTCAGTGACTCTGAAGATCTGGTCTACCACGCCGAATACGAAGGTGACGAAGATTGTGAGGTGCCAGGAGAATTGGCTAGGCTGCTACAACAGCAAGAAAGGGCTATTCTACCTCATGAGGAGCTGTTAAAGACAATCAACTTGGGTATTGATGAAGACAGAAAATAAGTTAGAGTGGGTGCCAACCTAGAGTCGAGTGTCAAAGAGTGCCTAATTCAGCTGTTACATGAATATGTTGAGATCTTCGCCTGGTCATATGAAGACATGTCGGGACTCGATACAGACATTGTGGTTCACCGTCTACCCACAAGAGAAGATAGTCCACCAGTTAAACAGAAAGTCCGCCGCATGAGGCCCAACATATCAAAAAAGATCAAAGCCGAAGTTATGAAGCAGTTCAATGCTGGATTTCTTGTTGTTACTTCCAATCCATAATGGGTTGCTAACATCGTGCCCATGCCTAAGAAGGACGGCAAAGTGAGAATGTGCATGGATTACAGAGACATAAACAGGGCCAGCCCTAAAGATGACTTTCCACTTCCGCACATTGACATCTTGGTTGACAACACAGCTCAGCACAAGGTATTTTCTTTCATGGACAGATTCTCGGGTTATAATCAGATCAAAATGGCACCTGAAAACATGGATAAAACTACTTTTGTTACACAGTGGGGTACATTCTGCTACAAAGTGATGCCATTCGGACTGAAGAATGACGGGGCAACCTATCAACGCGCCATAGTAGCTTTGTTTCATGATATGATACATCATGAGATAGAGGTCTACGTAGATGACATGATAGCCCGATCACAGACGGAAGAAGAACACCTCGACCACTTGCAAAAGCTATTTGTCAGGTTGAAGGAGTACAAGCTAAGGTTGAACCCTAACAAGTGTACATTCAGAGTCCGGTCCGGTAAACTTCTAGGTTTCATTGTCAGCAACAAAGGCATCGAGGTTGATCCTGCCAAAGTCAAAGCCATACAAGAAATGCATGCCCCTCGCACTGAGAAGGAGGTCAGAGGTTTCTTGGGATGCCTAAACTACATTGCAAGGTTCATTTCTCACCTAACATCTACCTGTGAACCAATCTTCAAGCTGTTGAAGAAAGATATGGTGGTTAAATGGAATGATGACTATCAAATTGCTTTCGATAAAATCAAGGAGTATTTGCTAGAACCTCATATCTTGATGGCACCCATCGAAGGAAGACCGCTAATCATGTATTTGAATTTCTTAGAGAATTCAATGGGGTGTGTATTGGGCCAACATGACGAGTCTGGCCGAAAAGAGCATGCCATTTATTACCTTAGCAAAAAGTTTACTGACTGTGAGACCCGATACTCACTGCTCGAGAAAACTTGATGCGCTTTGGTATGGGCTGCTCACCGGCTAAGGCAGTACATGTTGACTCATACCACTTTGCTGATATCTAAGATGGATCCAATCAAGTACATCTTTGAGAAGCCTGCTCTATCTGGAAGAATAGCTAGATGGCAGATGATCCTAACAGAATACGATGTACAATACACGACCCAAAAAGCTATAAAGGGAAGTGTGCTAGCTGATCATCTTGCTCATCAAGCTGTTGAAGATTACAAATCCATGAGGTTCGAATTCCCCGGCGAGGATATCATGACATTGGACAACATTGAAGAGAACAGACCCTATGACGGACCTGAACAAGGATCCCAATGGACCGTTTACTTTGATGGTGCCTCCAATGCACTTGGCAACGGTATCGGCGCGGTACTCATTTCTCCAGAAGGTTTCCATACACCTTTCACAGCCAGGCTTTGCTTCAACTGTACTAACAACATGGCCGAATATGAAGCTTGTATATTTGGTCTCAAGGCTGCCATAGACTTGGGAATCAAATCCTTGATTGTATTTGGGGACTCAGCTTTGGTCATCAGTCAGATCAAAGGAGAGTGGGACACTAAGCATCCAAACCTCATCCCTTACAAAGAACATGTCTTGACGTTGTTACCTCACTTCGAGCAGATTACCTTCGAGCACTTCCCGTGAGAAGAAAATCAGCTAGCAGATGCTCTGGCTACAATGTCATCCATGTTTAAACTTAACCGGGATAATGAGGCTCCCCAAATCACCATTGAACGGATGGACGAACATGCACATTGTCACGAGATTAATACCGAAGAAGTAGTGGACCGACCTTGGTTTCATGAAGTCAAAGGGTATCTCGAGGCTCAAGAATATCCTGAAGGAGCTTCAGTCAACGACAAAAAGTTCTTAAGGAGATTCTCAGCTAAGTTCTTCTTGAGCAATGGTATCCTATACAAGCGCAATCATGATTTCATTCTGCTCTGTTGTGTGGACAAGATTGAAGCTGAACAGATCATGGCTGAACTGCACAATGGTACCTTTGGCACTCACTCTAGCGGGCACACGATGGCTAAGAAGATTCTACGGGCAGGCTATTACTGGTCTACCATGGAAGCTGACTGCTATCAACACTCTCGTACTTGTCACAAATGTCAAATCTATGCGGACAAGGTACATATACCTCCAGTTCCTCTCAATGTCTTAACAGCTCCTTTGCCATTCGCTATATGGGGAATCGACATGATTGGAGAAATCAAGCCTACAGCATCCAATGGACACCGCTTTATTCTAGTGGCCATTGACTACTTCACCAAGTGGGTCGAAGCAGCTTCCTTCGCATCGGTCACAAATAATGTTGTTGCACGCTTCATCAAGCAGAACCTTATTTGCCGGTACGGTATCCCCAAAAGGATCATCACCGACAACGGTACAAACATTAACAATACTATGATTACCGCCTTATGCGAGCAGTTCCAGATTTAACATCACAATTCATCTCCCTATCGGCCAAAGATGAACGGTGTTGTCGAAGTTGCGAACAAAAATATCAAGAAGATCATACAAAAGATGACAGTCACCTACAAGGACTGGCATGAAATGCTACCGTTTGCTCTTCACGGGTACCGTACCACGGCACACGCTTCAACTGGGGCAACACCCTATTCTTTGGTATACGGCATGGAAGTTGTTTTGCCTATCGAGGTTCAGATTCCCTCCTTGAGAATCATGAAGGATGCTGGTTTGAGTGAAGACGATTGGATTCAGACTCGGCTTGATCAACTTAATTTGATTGACGAGAAGCGACTCACTATTGTTTGTCATGGTCAGACGTATCAAAAATGGATGATCAAGGCTTTCAACAAAAAAGTCAGGCGCCAGACATATCAAGTCGGGGATCTTGTAATCAAGCGGATCATCTTACCGCCAAGTGATCCCAGGGGAAAATGGACTCCTACTTATGAAGGACCATTTGTGATCAAAAACATCTTTTCTGGTGGGGCAATGATTTTAACCACCATGGACGGCAATGACTTTCCGCACCCTGCGAACGCAGACATAGTCAAAAGATACTACGCATAAATGACCCGGCAAGTTAAAAACCCGAAAGGGCGACTTGGGTAAAAAAGGGCATCCTGGTGAATCGAAAACCCGAAAGGGAGGTTCAGGCAAAAATTAGGGATAAATTTAAAAAATTTGTACACCCGGCAAATTGAAAACCCAAAAGGGCGACTTGGGCAAAAAAGGGTTTCCCGGTGGATCGAAAACCCGAAAGGGCGGTCCAGGAAAAAGTTAGGGAATTAAAGTGTATGATTATATCTCGTCGGATCACTTTAAGGACAATCTCTTCACAGACAAGCTCCGGGCTTCTGATCAATCCAATCATCTTCGGACGAAGCAACGAATGGACAAGATATTCAGAGTTACGAAGGCTATAGCAGAATGGGAACCCCATGGAAATTTTACACATAGCCATCTTTCTTTGTATAAATTTTTTCTCATTTTTATGACAACGTTCTCTTACTAGGATGTATGTCTCCTTTGTACAAAATACTTACACAAAGTTAATACAAAGATACTTCAAAGTGCAGAAAACTATTTGTCTTTTCCTTTTTACACTTGTGTTTTATTTGAAAACGTCCAATGATTTATTATTGAGCATATGCATTTGAATATAATCACATTTTTACAAATAAACGAAATGGGAAAGAATAATTACTGACAGGTTGAAAGTATAGGAAAACATCTTCAGGCTATTCCAGGAGAAATCCCCTGCAGTACATCATCTAGATCCCAAGCGGAGCTAAAACCTTGAAATATATACATCCCCAGCGGAGTTATAATTTCAAACCCTTGGTTCCCATCAAAGTTAAGTCTTCAAACTCCCGATCCCCAGCGGAGTAAAAACATTGAACTACACACCCTCAGCGGAGATGAAACCTTCTTCCTCAGTCGAGTCAAATTTCCAACTATCAATCCACAGCGGGAACCCTCCAATTTCCCCCAAATTTCCCAGCAAGTTGTCTTAAAGGCTGAGAATCAACCAGATAACAGTTAACTTTTGTCTTATCCCCAAACTAGGATAATTCCCCAGTAGATTGGCATACAACCCAAACTCCTTATCTCCCCAGCAGGATAGCTACTCCCCAGCAGTATAGCTACTCCCCCAGAGTTTTCACTTACTCTCCAGCAGGAAGCCTTCTTCCCCCGCAGAGTTTTTACTCCCCTACAGAATGAAGATTCTCATTTTTAACTCCCTAGCATTAAGTCCCCAAGGATTCAGATTCCCCTATAAGATTGAAGATTCTCATTCTCAATCCCCCAGTGAAGTCACCAAAGTTTTCATTACTCCTCAACAGATTGAAGATTCTCATTCTTAGTTCCCCGCAGAAATCATCAGAGTTTTCCCTATTCCCCAGCCGAGTAAGGATTCCTATTATTTAACCCCCAGTGGAAGTCTTCAAAGTTCTATGGATTTCCCAAGCAGATTTCTCAAGCAGTTTGACATTACTCCCACAACAGATTTTGTCAATACTCTAACTTCAAGACATGAAGGATTCTCACATCCCCGCAGAGGTTGTCAGGAATTTTCCATCCCCAACAGTCACCAAGGATTTCTCATCCTCAGCAATCAAAGATTTTGAATCTCCAGCAGCGGTCAAGGATTTATTTTCCTCGGCAGCAGTCAAGGGTTTTATTATCTCCAGCTATCAAGGATTTATTTTCCTCAAGCAAGACAGCGAATCAGCTTACATGCGCATACATTACATTCATATATCATAAACATTGATAAAACATATTTTATTGCATCATACATTTCATGCAACATAACTTTGTGTTTCAGCTAACATTTTACCCTTTTCAGGATAAGATTAACAGCTATCTTTAACAAATATTCAAAGATTTCAGATACAGTACGAATACACTCCAGTCATGGAAGTCATTCTATTACTCATTCAGAATTCACAGTCAAGATACAGTACGGATACACTCCAGACACAGGCCATTCTGTTACTCATTCAGACCTCAACCTCATGATACAGTTTAGATACGCACCAGACATGGATGCTATTCTGTTACTCATTCAGATTCCAACTATCAGATACAGATTAGATACGCTCCAAACACGGAAGCCATTCTATTTCTCATTCAGATTCAGCTATCAATTTCAAGTTCAGATACACTCCAGACACGGAAGTCATTCTGCTACTTATTCATGATACAGTCCAGATACGCTCCAGACACGGAAGCCATTCTTTCACTCATTCTGATTTTCCCCAGCTCAGATACACTCCAAGACATGGAAGTCATTATGTTGCCTATTCAAGATACAGCTCAGATACGCTCCAGACACGGATGCCATTCTGTCGCTTATTCAGATTTCAGATTCATATACAATAGAGATACACTCCAGACACGGAAGTCATTCTGTTATTCATTCAAGAATCAAATATAGTTACAGCTCGGATAGCTCCAAACACGGACGCCATTCCATTTCTCATACAGATTCAGTCTCCAGATACAGTTTAGATACGTTCCAGACGCGGATACCATTCTGATACTTATTCTTCTGACTTACAACATATAATTCAACAAACAGTCTTGGATGGTATATTTAAGCCCATCTCCAACAAGATTTTATCACATCTCCAGATGGCATCTTTAAGCCCATTTCCTCAAACTACATTTTGACGAGTGCAAATTTACGGGCACTCTAGTGTTCATTCTTCTTTTACCTTCGAGTCACGAACGGCAAAACTCGTCAATCTAACTCTTCAGGTTCAAGAAGATTGAACAGGGGCAGCTGTTGTACCCCAAAATTTTCCCTCTCATTTTATCAAGATTTCCATGACAAGACTTCTTGGACTCAAGACCAGATTAGGGTTTGCTCAGCTCAAGACATCTCCTTTCACTAATAACTTGAAATCAGGGTTTGAGTTTGCACAAGGATTTTTGGACTTCCAATGCCTCATGTGACTTTCATACTTCATGTTGGACTTATAAGATTGCCCATACCAAGTTTTAAGCTTTGAATCACATTTTTGCCTAGTCAATTAGACAGTTGACCTGAAAATCAGCTGTATTGGGGAAAAAGTCAACCATGGCCAATTTACAGTCAAACCTCATAATTTTTTATCCACAACAACATTATAGACTCATATGAACCATTTGATCAAGTTTGGACCACAACTCCTCAAGAAATTGGATCAAATCATCAAAAGGGCAAAATGGTTAAAATTAGGGTTTTGACTGTAGAAGGGCAATTTCTGATTTTTTACCTAGCCAATGGCAAATTGGGTTCAAGCATGATCTTAATGACTCAATGGCATCATATTTACCTAATCACAAGGTTCAAAAGATCTCAAATGCATTGGATTGACAGATGAATTTTCCAGTCAACTGATCAAAAATTAACTGTACACTGAAAAGTCAAACTTTGACTTTTTGGTCAAAATCAAGTGCCAAGGGTCATTTTTCATCAAGATGTGTCAAAACATGAAACTTGTTCACCAAGAAACCTAAATTTGGAAATTAGGGTTTAAATTTGAAAATTTTCATAACTTAGAAATTTTCTAAGTTTTGAAAATTTCTTATTTTTTCCCAACTTTTCCCAACTTTTTCACCATGATGCAATTGGATTCAAAGAAAACTTCCAACATGAAATATGTAGTCCTCCACAAAATCTACAACTTTTATTCACAAAGTTTTCCCAAAAGATTCTTGGATCTCAAGTTATGATTTTGTGAATAGGGGTCCATAAAACTTTTAACTTAGTGAAATTTTGCCCTAGTTTAGGCAGTATTTTGACCTATCTTCATGGCAACTTTTCACCTAGTTCCAAGTGGAATCTCAAAATTCATTTCAAAGATGTATTTTAGAGCATGTTACAAGCTTTCCAAAATGTCACAGAACTCTCCAAAATCATTTATGGTTAGGTAGAATCGAAGAAAAGAAAATGGAAATTTCTCACTTTTGTCCATGGCATTTTTCACATTGATACAAGTTGCAAATCTGTCCTAAGCATGCTTGTACTTGTTTTACAGGTCTTAATCCTTTCCACACTCCTTAATTTAATGCAAATACATTGGACAATGGCTTTGTTCTGAGCTATGGAGCTTTGCACAATGTATTAATCCATTTATGGCATAAAGGTAACGATGCCATTTCCATAAAGCTTGCTTTTTTGCAACTTTGTTTTCCTTGAGCATCGAACCTGGTCTTTGGCTACAAACAAGATCCATAAACTTGAGGCAAAGTACACCAACTATGTTGAGACCTCAAGCTAGCAAGTACAGCCTTTGCCTTTGTCATTTCAACTTTTGCTTCAAAAGCAAGTAAGCTTGCAAAAAGTCCACAACTCTTGTATCTGATAAAACCAAGCTTGGAGATCATTTCAAACAACTTCAGCATATTGTAACAAGCCTAAAACACAATTTTCTAAGCTCTCAAACACCCTCTAACACAGAAAACCCCATTTCTGTCCAAAATAGGGCAACTTCTGCAAACACCAAGCCACTTCCATATTCCCTCGTGCGTTTTGCTTGGAACCACTTCAGACACATTCCATACAACACACTTAAACTATCCAAGCCATTGTTCAACAACTGTAACCTCATTTTCAAGCTTCACCATTTTCAATTTTTGAGTTTGCAGGTTGACTTCTACAAGGAGATTCAAGCCATTTCAAAGCAAGCTGAGCATTGGGAAAGGTTGAGGGAACTTCAAGCAAGCTCAAAAGAACTTCAGGCCTCACTCAAAGTTGCTACATTGCCATATCCAAACTCAATTGAACAAGGTAATTTTCAAAGTTCTATCTCCTTATTTAGGCATCATTAGGCTTAGGTTTGTGAAGCAGAAATGTAGTCCTTAAGTTCCTTGAGCTGTACATATGTGTAGATTTCATTTATATTAACTGAGCTAGGAGTATTTGATAGTTGAAGTTGCTAAAAAAACTAGGTTAGAATTTAGGGCCACTAAAATTCTCCCTGGTCTTTGAGAGTTAGGTCAAGTTTTTTATATCATTGAAATCGTGACTAAAAATGCTACAAGTTTCATGTTGTAAGTTTTGGATTTCATGCAAGCATGAGCAAGAACAGGTTTAAACTGAACCAGGGCGCGCGCGCGTGTACAGAGGTCAGGGATGAAGTAAACTTCCTCCTGGCGCTTGGGCTTGTTTCTTTTGGCACCCCATGTTTACTTTCTGCACCCCTTGGCCCATTTTCTATATTTTTGTATGTTTTTCATTTCTTTTATATTTTCTGACTTTATTTATTTTTTCTAAACATTAAAAAATTTCAAAAATATTTTCTTTTTTTTTTCATTTTATTTTATTATTTTTTATTATTTTTTGGGCATAAAAATAGTTTATTAATAATAATATAACTTATTTTTCTAAATAAAACTTGGAAATATTATAAAAATATTATATATTTTTATTTTTTATTATTTGTACACTTAAGCTAATATTTTCATACAATATTTAATTTTTTAACATTTTGTATATATTGTTATTATTTTTCTTGTACATAAATGAAATAAATAATAATAGAATATATATTTTCTTTTAAAAACAAAAATTAGGGTTTTCACCCTTTCAAAAAATAATCATTTTATTTTTTCTTATTTTTAAGACTTAAATAAATTTATTTTTACATACATAAAAACAAATACAAAAAAAAAACATTTTTGCATATTTATAATTTATTCCATATTTAAATACTTGTTTATTTATTTATTGTTGTATAAATTCAATTGGGTTGTAATAGTAAATTAGGGTTTTATTTTATGCAAATATCCCCTATTCAAACTTGTATGCCCCTCTCCATAATAATGTTGTAATAGTCTATATTTACTTTTACGCATTTTATTGCTTTCATATGCCATGATAGTAACCTAGGGTTTTGTATGCACAAGACCAAAAACCAAAACAAATAGCATTACTAAACACAAGACAAAAATGCATGAAAAATGACAACACATTGCACACAATCACCCCTACGGTTTCATCCACTTTGTTGCCTTAAAATGGCCATGGTATGCATGCTAGTTATCTTGGCAAAACAATACAAACAAAAAGATCACAGTCCCTCGATGACGCTAGACAATTTGCCTAAAACAAATGATCTTAAGTCCCTCAAAACTTGCTAAGATACTTGGCACCATTGCTATCATGATCACACGATGACCCACGCCCGTCCCGTTTAATATCCAAAGATAGGGTTGTCTACTAAAACAATAGTAGCACAACAACATCAAAGGAATAAAAATGTGTAGGAAAGACTTTTGAGTAGGTAGATAAGCTTCTAGTTACTTGATCAATTTGCAAACCACCCTCGCTATTTTCAAACAAACACACACAATTCAAAACAATTTCCAAACAAATTTCAAACATTGAAACATTTTTTAAAAGACAAACACCTTTGTATACATTCAAACAAGAATCATTACAAAGGTTGCCTAAACAAAGGCCTCTTTTCAAAATACTTTCAAAACCATACACAAAAGCACCATTTCAAACAATTGGAAAAGCAAAGCAAGTGATCTAAAACAAGTAACTAAGAGCCCATGGAAAACCATGGATGAAAAGGGTGCTAGCACCTTCCCTTTTCATAATCTACCCCCCGAACCCAAAAACAATCTCAAAGCTCTTTCTTGTGATTTTTTACCTTTCCTTTTGGATAAAATAAAAGTCGGTGGCGACTCTTGCTAAACCTAAATATTTGCAAACACAAATGCAAAACCTCAAGTCAGTTCTCCCACCGCATCACAGAACTGGCGACTCTGCTGGGGATCTAATATAAAAGTGGGGTTACCTTAGGGTTTTAGATCACCTTTACATGCTTATCTTGCTTAACTTGTATACTTTACACTTTTGTTCTATTGTTTGGGTTTGAATCCTCTACCCGGATTTGGGAAAACATTCATAGGTAAATAGCAATACATTGTGGAAATTGTGCGGGGTATACCGACATGGTCTAAGAAATATCTATATTAGTGCGACATATTTGTGGGTACCGGTAGCCTTTGAGTCAATCAAAGAGAATACGGGGCCGTTGAGTGATGTCATGAAGCACTAATGGACTTTTAGAACCTTTACTTGACCAACTAGACCTTTTAGGATGTAGTGAGATGACCGGCTTTGGTGCAGTCCGAAGTTGGTAGATACTCGATACTACACTCATTGAGGGTTGTTTTCTTGGAATATTTTGGTCGCCGGTAAAGTGGCTAAACTAAAACAATAAACACAGAAAACAATCCAGTGATATTGAGCTCCTTAGAACCCGGTTACTATTTCTATGAAAGGTTGAGCCAACTAAACTTCAAGAGGGTACTTACCTATGAAACCCCATGCAAGCCTGAAACTAGGAACTTGTGTGATTTGTTTGTACATATATACTTGTGCATAACATCATGGACATCATGAAGCATCATATGCATCCACTAACCATTTCAAGGATTCGGATTTTCATCTTTGTTCCTGTTTTGTAGGTAATGGATTCACTTCGCAGGAAAATTATCCAGATCAACCTTGTAAGAATTCCTCCTCAACTAAAGGAGCTAGCTTCAAGGATTCTTGAGAATTCTCCATTCACCGAGAGGCATGGTCTTCTTCTCAACTTAGTCAACACCAACACTGAGGAAGATATGGTGAAAGTTCTCTTCCAGTTCTTTGACCCCCTACACCACTGCTTCACATTTCCTGATTACCAGTTGGTGCCTACTTTGGAAGAATTTTCTCAACTCTTGAGGATTCCTATTCTCCATCAACTACCTTTCAACAGTACGGAAAGAGATCCAAAGCCGGAAGATGTTGCTCAAGCCCTACAGATGTCACAAGTCATTGGGAAACCAGAAGTGGTGTCAAGGGTTTCTTGTCAAAGTTTCTGTTTGAGAAAGCTCAAAGCTGCTGGAATTCATTGGAATTACAAGCTTTTGAGGAGATTGTAGCTCTTCTCATCTATGGGGTGGTCTTGTTCCCTAACCCTGACTAACTCATAGATGTCAGTGCTGTCAAAATCTTCATGGCTCGCAACCCGGTGCCTACTTTGCTTGGGGATATTCTCCACTTTATTCACACTCGAACAATGATGAAAAGAGGTGTTCTCATGTGTTGTACTCCTCTACTAGCAAGATGGTTTATTTCTCATCTTCCTCAATCAGTTTTGATGAATGAGAAAGGTTTGAGGTGGTCACAACGGTTGATGACCCTTACACGTTGAGATATTCATTGGTGTTCTCGATCAAAAGAGAATGTTATCATCATTGACCATTGTGGAGAATGTCCTAATGTCCATCTACTTGGCATTAGGGGAGGCATTACCTACAACCCTTGCTTGGCTCTGAGACAGTTTGGGTATGCCCGAAGGGATGGCCCACATGACACGCTGATTCCAGACTTGGTTTTTAACTTCGACAACGACGATCAAGGACTTCGACAAAGGTTTATCCGAGCTTGGAGAATGCCTAACAAGGTGGAGAGTAAGACCTTGGGACACAAGAATTCCATCCCCCTTGAGCCTTACCTCAAGTGGGTACGAACCCGCGCCCAAAGTCTTATAATGCCTTACCCTTACATTCTACCTGTAATTATAGAGCCTGTTATGGAAGGAGAGGTTCCATACACCCTCCTACATCCTGACATGCCAACATCACTTGAAGATTTACAAAGGAGTTGGATACTGCTCAAGGGAGAGCGCGAAACTTTCGAAGCCCAATTCTACGCAAGCGAGAAGAAGGTTTTGGAACTTACTCGTCAACTTCACGAAGAGAAGACTCTCAACACCTACATTGCACCAAAGAGGATGCGCAACGTCTTTTTAACTTAGAATTTTGTATTATTTTGCCCATGGGGCATTGATGTACTAACAAATTCTATCTTATTAATATGACGTGTGTTCTTTTTTGGTTTAAAACAAATTTGAATTTCTGAATCCTTGAATGCATTACATGAATACATATCATTCATCATATGCATAAACAGGTCTTCACACCAAGTTTCCTCATCTCTCTGCTGTTTATTTCAGCAAGCTGGATATTGAGCAGACGGTCAAAGACTTGCAAGCGCAGAATTCACAATTTCAACAGCTACTTCTGACCTTGGCTAAGGGGCAGGAGGAGCTCAAGACCTTACTAGAGAAAGAAAAAGAGAAAAAGAAAAAGAAGAGAGTTGGTGTGGCTACCTTGGGCAGAAGATTTGAAGGTCAAGCCATAAGGGTCCTGGATTTCCCCTCAACATCTGATGAAGGGGTAGGAAAAGGAAAGGGAGATGCAGTGCCATCTGATTCTGAGGAAGAAGAAGAAGAAGAAGAGGATGAAGACTATTCTGAACAGCAGTACCCTTCTACAGATGAAAAATACAAGAACTTGGAAGAATGTCTGGCAGCTATGGAGGTGCAGAGAGTACCTGGGCTGGAATTTGAGGAACTAGGGTTGGTCTCTGGAATTGTGATATCTCCTAAATTCAAAGTACCTCTATTTTCTAAGTACGATGGGTTGTCTTGTCCCAAGATGCACCTACGATCTTATGTCAGGAAAATCCAACCATATTCTTCTGACAAAGACATGTGGGTCCATTTCTTCCAGGACATTCTTTCGGGAACACAGCTGGATTGGTTTTATCAGTTGGAGAGGTTTGATGTGCATAATTGGGAAGATTTGGCGGCCGCCTTCTACAAAAATATTAATATAATGCAGATTTAGCACCAACCCGTACTCAATTACAGAGTATGGTCATGGTCTCAAATGAAGGCTTCAAAGAGTATGCCCAAAAATGGAGAGACTTGGCGGGACGAGTACAACCACCATTATATGAAAGAGAGCTTGTGGATATGTTCTTGGGGACTCTGTCAGGTCCTTTCTTTAATCACCTAATTGGAAGTTCGTCGGCGGGGTTCACTGAGTTGATTCTAATTGGTGAGAGAGTTGAAGCCAGCATAAAAAGCGGGAAAATTCAAAAAGATGCATCTGCTTCTGCTGCCATCAAAAAGACTTTTCCAGCAAATAAAGAAGTCTCAGCTGTCTACTCCCAAAGAGGTCAAGGAAGAGTTGAGCGCCAGCCAGCGGTGGGGGCCGTAATGATTCAGAAGTCTGCAGTTGATCAGCCCAGAAACCATCAACCAAGAACCAACCAAGCAAGGGTGGAAAGGCATGTATGGCAATTCACCCAGATAAACATGACTCCTGCTCAGGTCCTACCCCATCTCTTGAAGTTAAACCTTGCCAGTCTGAAAGAGGCCCCGAAGAATCCGAATACAACTTCTCCTTACTACCATTCGAACGCCAAGTGTGCTTATCATTCAGGGAGTATAGGGCACGACACCAACAATTGTTGGGCCCTCAAGAATAAGATTTAGGATTTAATAGATGCTAAAGAAGTTGAATTCGACGCCCCTGAAAAGCCAAATGTAATCTCTGCTCCAATGCTAAAGCATGGCCACAATGTCCATGCTATTGAAGAAGACCTTTTTGTTGCTACTGTTGATGATTTGATGACTCCGCTACCGATAATCAAGTTGAATTTACTGAAGGCTGGGATTTTCCCAGGTTATGAAGAAGATTGCCGCCTTTGTTCATCCTTACCAACCGACTGTCCATTGTTGAAGTTAGGCATCCAACGCCTAATGGATAACCCAGAAATCCTTTTTGAAAAGACTCCTGTTACACTGACTCCTGTCAATGATGTTTCAATAATAACCATATCCGTCAATCTTTCCAAGGTCTCCAAAAGACCTGTTAAGATTACATCTGCTCTGAAGATTTCACCTTTGAAGATAACTATGCTCGTGCCCGTCCCATACAAGTCCGACAAATCATAACCGTGGAACTATGGTGCAGAAATCTACTACCACGGTATTAAGAAAATTGAATCAACTGAAGAGAGTTCTGATGAAGAGACTTCCGACATTGGAAACATTGCTGGAACGAGCAAAATCACCCGCAGTGGAAGAATTTTCTCTCCAGAGATTTCCCCTCCAAAGGCAATCTTTGGACCCTCGGCTGCTCCTAAGGTTACCCCTGCACTGGTAAACATATCTGCAAGAAGTCCAATTATTGAAGAAGTTGTAACTCCTATGGTTGTCCCCTCTGCTGCTGCTGATGATAGAGGGAAAGGGATCCAAGAAGAGCCTATCAGGACAAGGGCTCAGCCATTGGTCATCCCTGAAACCTCTCAAAAATAAATGGAAGAGATTTTGAAAATAATCAAAAAAAGTGATTATGATGTTGTGGAACAGCTGGGGCAAACCCCCTCAAAAATCTCTATGTTGGCCCTGCTGCTTTGTTCATAGGCTCATGCTAAAGCTTTGATAAGATTCTTGAAGACGGCCCACGTGCCACAGGAAACCTCCGCAGATGAGTTCCAGGAATGTGTAGCTAGATTAACAGCTGACAACGGTCTAGGATTCTCCGACGTCGATTTAACATCAAAAGGGAGAAAACATAATGACACTTTTCATGTCTCGGTGGAATGCAGAGGGACTACTCTAGCACACGTATTAGTAGACACTGGTTCTTCGTTGAATGTCTTGCCGAAGAAGGCCTTAGATAGGTTTTCTTATGAAGGCCTAACCCTGAAACCCAGCAATATCATTGTCAGATCCTTTGATGGTTCTAAAAGGATGGTCCACGGGGAGGTGGACATCCCGATTAAAGTGGGAACTAAAACCTTAAACTCCATATTCTACATGATGGAGATTCGTCCTTCCTATTCTTGCTTGTTGGGAAGGCCTTGGATTCACAATGATGGAGCCGTCACTTCTACTCTGCATCAAATGCTCAAGTGCCCTATCCAGGGGAAATTATAATTGTTCATGGCGAAGAGGAATACATGATAAGCCATCTAAATTCTTTCTACTATGTAGAATTGGATGGTGAATTCATCGAAACCCCTTTTCAGCATTTTGAAGAGGTAGATCAGGAGATTGCGGAAACCAAGACAGTGTCTTTTGTACCCATGATTACCAGACCTCCGCCTCGGATGTCGTATCTCAAAGATGCAAAGGCTGTAATTGAAGAAGGAGGAAGCACAATCTGGGGGCAACTTCCAGATTTTCCTTATAAATTAGATAAATTCGGATTGGGGTTCACTTCTTCTGCTCAAAAGGATGTACGCCGCTCCATGGCTGGAGTGCCACCAGCGAAGATCACCCATCATGGAGTCAATGCTTTGGAGGATAGTGAAGAGGAATGCAACCTGGAAGACTGGATTTTCCCTACTGTTGACGGAGGACAGTGCAATTGGGAAGCAAAAGACTTTGTTCCGATTACTTTCATACCGTAGTAATTTATCTTTTAAACATTTCTATTGGTTTGTAATAATTCTCAAACAATTCGTACACTTTTAACCTTGTGCCTTACCCGAGGCACATAGGTCCATTTGTAAAGGTTTGATTTCTCATCTTCATATGCCATTTTAATGAATCATGGACGTTTTCACATATAAACTTTTGTGTTCATTGTCTTTCTTTTTACATTTTATTTGTTTAAAGGTGGCTATCCCTTACACACACCCACACTTACAAATGAAGGTACCCTTCCATTCCGGATTCCATGGGTAACAATTCTGCTATGGCCTTCAGTGACTCTGAAGATCTGGTCTACCATGCCGAATACGAAGGTGAGGAAGATTGTGAGGTGCCAGGAGAATTGGCTAGGCTGCTACAACAGGAAGAAAGGGCTATTCGACCTCATGAAGAGCTGTTAGATACAATCAACTTGGGTACTGAGGAAGACAGAAAAGAAGTTAGAGTGGGTGCCAACCTAGAGCCGAGTGTCAAAGAGCGCCTAATTCAGTTGTTACATGAATATGTTGAGATCTTTGCCTGGTCATACAAAGACATGCCGGGACTCGATATAGATATTGTGGTTCACCGTCTACCCACAAGAGAAGATTGTCCACCAGTTAAACAGAAAGTCCGCCGCATGCGGCCCGACATGTCAGAAAAGATCAAAGCCGAAGTTATGAAGCAGTTCAATACTGGATTTCTTGATGTTACTTCATATCCACAATGGGTTTCTAACATCATGCCCGTGCCTAAGAAGGACGGAAAAGTGAGAATGTGCGTGGATTACAGAGACTTAAACAGGGCCAGCCCTAAAGATGACTTTCCACTTCTGCACATTGACATCTTGGTTGACAACACAGCTCAGCACAAGGTATTTTCTTTCATGGACGGATTCTCGGGTTATAATCAGATCAAAATGGCACATGAAGACATGGAGAAAACTACTTTTGTTACACAATAGGATACGTTCTGCTACAAAGTGATGCCATTCGGACTGAAGAATGTCGGGGCAACCTATCAATGCGCCATAGTAGCTTTGTTTCATGATATGATACATCATGAGATAGAGGTCTATGTAGATGACATGATAGCCCGATCACAGACGGAAGAAGAACACCTCGACCACTTGCAAAAGCTGTTTGTCAGGTTGAAGGAGTACAAGCTAAGGTTGAACCCTAACAAGTGTACATTCAGAGTCCGGTCCGGTAAACTTCTAGGTTTCATTGTCAGCAACAAAGGCATCGAGGTTGATCCTGCCAAAGTCAAAGCCATACAAGAAATGCCTTCCCCTCGCACTGAGAAGGAGGTCAGAGGTTTCTTGGGACGCCTAAACTACATTGCAAGGTTCATTTATCACCTAACATCTACCTGTGAACCAATCTTCAAGCTGTTGAAGAAAGATATGGTGGTTAAATGGAATGATGACTATCAAATTGCTTTCGATAAAATCAAGGAGTATTTGCTAGAACCTCCTATCTTGATGCCACTCGTCGAAGGAAGACCGCTAATCATGTATCTGACTGTCTTAGAGAATTCAATATGGTGCGTACTGGGCCAACATGACGAGTCTGGCCGAAAAGAGCATGCCATTTATTACCTTAGCAAAAAGTTTACCGACTGTGAGACTCGATACTCACTGCTCGAGAAAACATGTTGCGCTTTGGTATGGGTTGTTCGCCGGCTAAGGCAGTAAATGTTGACTCATACCACTTTGCTGATATCTAAGATGGATCTGATCAAGTACATCTTTGAGAAGCCTGCTCTATCTGGAAGAATAGCTAGATGGCAGATGATCCTAACGGAATACGATATACAGTACACGACCCAAAAATCTATAAAGGGAAGTGTGCTAGCTGATCATCTGGATCATCAAGCTGTCAAAGATTACCAATCCATGAGGTTCGACTTCCCCGACGAGGATATCATGACATTGGACAACATTTAAGAGAACAGACCCTATGACGGACCTAAACAAGGATCCCGATGGACCCTGTACTTTGATGGTGCCTCCAATGCACTTTGCAACGGTATCGGCGCGGTACTCATTTCTCCAGAAGGTTGACATACACCTTACACAGCCAGGCTTTTCTTCAACTGTACTAACAACATGGCCGAATATGAACCTTGTATCTTTGGTCTCAAGGCTGCCATAGACTTGGGAATCAAATCCTTAATTGTATTTGGGTACTCAGCTCTGGTCATCAGTTAGATCAAAGGAGAGTGGGACACTAAGCATCCAAACCTCATCCCTTACAAAGAACATGTCTTGACATTGTTACCTCATTTCGAGCAGATTACCTTCGAGCACTTCTCGCGAGAAGAAAATCAGCTAGCAGATGCTCTGGCTACAATGTCATCCATGTTTAAACTTGACTGGGATAATGAGGCTCCCCAAATCACCATTGAACAGATGGACGAACCTGCACATTGTCACGAGATTAATACCGAAGAAGTAGTGGATCGACCTTGGTTTCATGAAGTCAAAAGGTATCTCGAGGCTCAAGAATATCTTGAAGGAGCTTCAGTCAACGACAAAAAGTTCTTAAGGAGATTTTCAGCTAAGTTCTTCTTGAGCAATGATATCCTATACAAGCGCAATCATGATTGCGTTTCGCTCTGTTGTGTGGACAAGATTGAAGCTGAACAGATCATGGCTGAACTGCACAATGGTACCTTTGGCACTCACTCTAGCGGGCACACGATGGATAAGAAGATTCTACGGGCAGGCTATTACTGGTCTACCATGTAAGCTGATTGCTATCAACACTCCCGTACTTGTCACAAATGTCAAATCTATGCGAACAAGGTACATATACCTCCAGTTCCTCTCAATGTCTTAACAGCTCCTTGGCCATTCGCTATGTGGGGAATCGACATGATTGGAGAAATCAAGCCTACAGCATCCAATGGACACCGCTTTATTCTAGTGGCCATTGACTACTTCACCGAGTGGGTCAAAGCAGCTTCCTTCGCATCCGTCACAAAGAATGTTGTTGCACGCTTCGTCAAGCAGAACCTTATTTTCCGGTACGGTATCCCTGAAAGGATCATCACCGACAACGGTACAAACCTTAACAATACTATGATTACCGCCTTGTGCGAGCAGTTCCAGATTCAACATCACAATTCATCTCCTTATCGGCCAAAGATGAACAGTGTTGTCGAAGCTGCGAACAAAAATATCAAGAAGTTCATACAAAAGATGACAGTCACCTACAAGGATTGGCATGAAATGCTACCGTTTTCTCTTCACAGGTACCGTACCACGGCACGCACTTCAACTGGGGCAACACCCTATTCTTTGGTATACGACATGGAAGCTGTTTTTCCTATCGAGGTTCAGATTCCCTCCTTGAGAATCATGAAGGATGCTAGTTTGAGTGAAGACGATTGGATTCAGACCCGGCTTGATCAACTTAATTTGATTAACGAGAAGCGACTTACTGCTGTTTGTCATGGTCAGACGTATCAAAAACGGATAATCAAGGCTTTCAACAAAAAAGTCAGGCGCCAGACATATCAAGTCGGGGATCTTGTAATCAAGCGGATCATCTTGCCGCAAAGTGATCCCAGGGGAAAATGGACTCCTACTTACGAAGGACCATTTGTGATCAAAAACATCTTTTCTGGTGGGGCAATGATTTTAACCACCATGGACGGCGATGACTTGTCACACCCTGTGAACGCAGACATAGTCAAAAGATACTACGCATAAATGACCCGGCAAGTTGAAAACCCGAAAGGGCGACTTGGGCAAAAAAGGGCATCCCGGTGAATCGAAATCCTGAAGGGGCGGTTAAGGCAAAAATTAGGGATAAATATAAAAAAATCTGTACACCCGACAAGTTGAAAACCCGAAAGGGCGACTTGGGCAAAAAAGGGTTTCCCGGTGGATCGAAAACCCGAAAGGGCGGTCCAAGCAAAAGTTAGGGAATTAAAGCGTATGACTATGTCTCGTCAGATCACTTTAAGGACAATCTCTTCACAGACAAGCTCCGGGCTTCTGATCAATCCAATCATCTTCGGACGAAGCAACGAATGGACAAGATATTCAGAGTTACGAAGGCTATAGCAGAATGGGAACCCCATGGAATTTTTATACATAGCCATCTTTCTTGTATAAATTTTTTCTCATTTTTATGACAACGTTCTCTTACTAGGATGTCTGTCTCCTTTGTACAAAATACTTACACAAAGTTAATACAAAGATACTTTAAAGTGCAGAAAACTATTTGTCTTTTCCTTTTTACACTTGTGTTTTATTTGAAAATGTCCAATGATTTATTAATGAGCATATGCATTTGAATATAATCACATGTTTACAAATAAACGAAATGGGAAAGAATAATTACTGACAGGTTGAAAGTATAGGAAAACGTCTTCAGGCTATTCCAGGAGAAATCCCCTGCAGTACATCATTTAGATCCCAAGCGGAGCTAAAACCTTGAAATATATACATCCCCAGCGAAGTTATAATTTCAAACCCTTGGTTCCAATCAGAGTTAAGTCTTCAAACTCCCGATCCCCAGTGGAGTAAAAACATTGAACTACAGACCCTCACCGGAGATGAAACCTTCTTCCCCAGTCGAGTCAAATTTCCAACTATCAATCCCCAGCGGGTACCCTCCAGTTTTCCCCAAATTTCCCAGCAAATTGTTTTAAAGGCTGAGAATCAACCAGATAACAATTAACTTTTGTCTTATCCCCAAACTAGGATAATTCCCTAGTAGATTGGCATACAACCCAAACTCCTGATCTCCCCAGCAGGATAGCTACTCCCCAGCAGTATAGCTACTCCCCCAGAGTTTTCACTTACTCTCTAACAGGAAGCCTTCTTCCCCCACAGTGTTTTTACTCCCATACAGAATGAATATTCTCATTCTTAACTCCCCAGCATGTAGTCCCCAAGGATTCAGATTCCCCTAGCAGATTGAAGATTCTCATTCTCAATCCCCCAGTGAAGTCACCAAAGTTTTCATTACTCCTCAACAGATTGAAGATTCTCATTCTTAGTTCCCCCGTAGAAATCATCAGAGTTTTCCCTATTCCCCATCCGAGTAAGGATTCCTATTATTTAACCCCCAGTGGAAGTCTTCAAAGTTCTCTGGATTTCCCAAGCAGATTTCTCAAGCAGTTTGACATTACTCCCACAATAGATTTTATCAATACTCCAACTTCAAGACATGAAGGATTCTCACATCCCCGCAGAGGTTGTCAGGAATTTTCCATCTCCAACAGTCACCAAGGATATCTCATCCTCAGCAATCAAAGATTTTGAATCTCCAGCAGCGGTCAAGGTTTATTTTCCTCGGCAGCAGTCAAGGGTTTTATTATCTCCAACTATCAAGGATTTATTTTCCTCCAGCAAGACAGCGAATCAGCTTACATGCGCATACATTACATTCATATATCATAAACATTGATAAAACACATTTTATTGCATCATACATTTCATGCAACATAACTTTGTGTTTCAGCTAACATTTTACCCTTTTCAGGATAAGATTAACAACTATCTTTAACAAATATTGAAAGATTTCAGATACAGTACGGATACACTCAAGTCACGGAAGTCATTCTATTACTCATTCAGAATTCACAGTCAAGATACAGTACAGATACACTCCAGACACGGAGGCTATTCTGTTACTCATTCAGACCTCAACCTCATGATACAGTTCAGATATGCACCAGACATGGATGCTATTCTGTTACTCATTCAGATTCCAACTATCAGATACATATTAGATACGCTCCAGACACGGAAGCCATTCTATTTCTCATTCAGATTCAGCTATCAATTTCAAGTTCAGATACACTCCAGACACGGAAGTCGTTCTGCTACTTATTCATGATACAGTCCAGATACGCTCCAGACACAGAAGCCATTCTATCACTTATTCTAATTTTCCCAAGCTCATATACACTCCAAGACATGGAAGTTATTCTGTTTCCTATTCAAGATACAGCGCAGATACGCTCCAGACATGGATGCCATTCTGTCGCTTATTCAGATTTCAGATTCAGATACAATACAGATACACTCCAGACACGGAAGTCATCCTGTTATTCATTCAAGAATCAAATACATTTACAGCTCGGGTAGCTCCAGACACAGACGCCATTCCATTGCTCATACAAATTCAGTCTCCAGATACAGTTCAGATACGTTCCAAACGCGGATACCATTCTGATACTTATTCTTCTGACTTACAACATATAATTCAACAAACAGTCTTGGATGGCATCTTTAAGCCCATCTCCAACAATATTTTATCACATCTCCCAATGGCATCTTTAAGCCCATTTCCTCAAACTACATTTTGACGAGTGCAAATTTACGGGCACTCTAGTGTCCAATCTTCTTTTACCTTCGAGTCACGAACGGTAAAACTCACCAATCTAACTCTTCAGGTTCAAGAATATTGAACAGGGGCAGTTGTTGTACCCCAAAATTTTCCATCTCATTTTATCAAGATTTCCATCACAAGACTTCTTGGACTCAAGACCAGATTAGGGTTTGCTCAGCTCAAGACATCTCCTTGCACTGATAACTTGAAATTGGGGTTTGAGTTTGCACAGGGATTTTTGGACTTCCAATGCCTCATGTGACTTTCATACTTCATGTTGGACTTATAAGATTGCCCATACCAAGTTTCAAGCTTTGAATCACATTTTTGCCCAGTCAATTGGACAGTTGACCTGAAAATCAACTATATTGGGGAAAAAGTCAACCATGGCCAATTTACAGTCAAACCTCATAATTTTTTATCCACAACAACATTCTAGACTCATATGAACCATTTGATCAAGTTTGGACCACAACTCCTCAATAAATTGGATCAAATCATCAAAAGGGCAAAATGGTCAAAATTAGGGTTTTGACTATAGAAGGGCAATTTCTGATTTTTTTTTACCTAGCCAATGGCAAATTGGGTTCAAGCATGATCTTAAGGACTCAATGGAATCATATTGACCTAATCACAAGGTTTAAAAGATCTCAAATGCATTGGATTGACAGGTGAATTTTCCAGTCAACTGATCAAAAATCAACTGTACACTAAAAAGTCAAACTTTGACTTTTTGGTCAAATTCAAGTGCCAAGGGTCATTCTTCATCAAGATGTGTCAAAACATGAAACTTGTTCACCAAGAAACCTAAATTTGGAAATTAGAGATTAAATTTGAAAAATTTCATAACTTAGAAATTTTCTAAGTTATGAAAATTTCTTATTTTTTCCCAACTTTTCCCAACTTTTTCACCATGATGCAATTGGATACAAAGAAAACTTCCAACATGAAAGTTGTAGTCCTCAAAAAAATATAAAACTTTGATTCACAAAGTTTTCCCAAAAGATACTTGGATCTCAAGTTATGATTTTGTGAATAGGGGTCCATAAAACTTTTAACTTAGTGAAATTTTGCCCTAGTTTAGGCAGGATTTTGACCTATCTTCATGGCAACTTTTCACCTAGTTCCAAGTGGAATCTCAAAATGCATTTCAAAGATGGATTGCAGAGCATGTTACAAGATTTCCAAAATGTCCAAGAACTCTCCAAAATCATTTATGGTTAGGTAGAAACGAAGAAAATAAAATGGCAATTTCTCACTTTTGTCCATGGCATTTTTCACATTGATACAAGTTGCAAATCTGTCCTAAGCATGCTTGTACTTGTTTTACAGGTATTAATCCTTTCCACACTCCTTAATTTAATGTAAATACATTGGACAATGGCTTTGTTCTGAGCTATGGAGCTTTGCACAATGAATTAATCCATTTATGGCATAAAGGTAACAATGCCATTTCCATAAAGCTTGCTTTTTTACAACTTTGTTTTCCTTGAGCATTGAACCTGATCTTTGGCTACAAACAAGATCCACAAACTTGAGGCAAAGTACACCAACTATGTTCAGACCACAGGCTAGCAAGTACAGCCTTTGCCTTTGTCATTTCAACTTTTGCTTCAAAAGCAAGTAAGCTTGCAAAAAGTCCACAACTCTTGTATCTGATAAAACCAAGCTTGGAGATCATTTCAAACAACTTCAGACTATTGTAACACGCCTAAAACACGATTTTCTAAGCTCTCAAACACCCTCTAACACATAAAACCCCATTTATGCCCAAAATAGGGCAACTTCTGCAAACACCAAGCCACTTCCATATTCCCTCGTGCGTTTTGCTTAGAACCACTTCAGACACATTCCATACATCACACCTAAACTATCCAAGCCATTGTTCAGCAACTGTAACCTCATTTTCAAGCTTCACCATTTTCAATTTCTGAGTTTGCAGGTTGACTTCTACAAGGAGATTCAAGCCATTTCAAAGCAAGCTGAGCATTGGGAAAGGTTGAGGGAACTTCAAGCAAGCTTAAAAGAACTTCAGGCCTCACTCAAAGTTGCTACATTGCCATATCCAAACTCAACTGAACAAGTTAATTTTCAAAGTTCTATCTCCTTATTTAGGCATCCTTAGGCTTAGGTTTATGAAGCAAAAATGTAGTCCTTAAGTTCCTTGAGCTGTACATATGCGTAGATTTCATTTATATTAACTGAGTTAGAAGTATTTGATAGTTGAATTTGCTGAAAAAACTAGGTTAGAATTTAGGGCCACTAAAATTCTCCCTGGTCTTTGAGAGTTAGGTCAAGTTTTTTATATCATTGAAATCGTGACTAAAAATGCTACAAGTTTCATGTTGTAAGTTTTGGATTTCATGCAAGCATGAGCAAGAACAGGTTTGAACTGAACCAGGGCGCGCGCGCGTGTACAGAGGTCAGGGATGAAGTAAACTTGGGCCTGGCGCTTGGGCTTGTTTCTTTTGGCACCCCATGTTTACTTTCTGCACCCCCTTGGCCCATTTTCTATATTTTTGTACATTTTTCATTTCTTTTATATTTTCTGACTTTATTTTTTTTTTCTAAACATTAAAAAATCTCAAAAATATTTATTTATTTTTTTTGCATTTTATTTTATCATTTTTTAATATTTTTTGGGCATAAAAATAGTTTATTAATAATAATATAACTTATTTTTCTAAATAAAACTTGTAAATAATATAAAAATATTATATTTTTTTATTTTTTATTATTTGTACACTTAAGATAATATATTCATACAATATTTAATTTTTTAACATTTTGTATATATTGTTATTAATTTTCTTGTACATAAATGAAATAAATAATTATAGAATATATATTTTCTTTTAAAAACAAAAATTAGGGTTTTCACCCTTTCAAAAAATAATCATTTTATTTTTTCTTATTTTTAAGACTTAAATAAATTTATTTTTACATACATAAAAACAAATACAAAAAAAAACATTTTTGCATTTTTATAATTTATTCCATATTTAAATACTTGTTTATTTATTTATTGTTGTATAAATTCAATTGGGTTGTAATAGTAAATTAGGGTTTTATTTTGTGCAAATATCCCTTATTCAAACTTGTATCCCCCTCTCCATAATAATGTTGTAATAGTCTAGATTTACTTTTACGCATTTTATTGCTTTCATATGCCATGATAGTAAACTAGGGTTTTGTATGCAAAAGACCAAAAACCAAAACAAATAGCATGACTAAACACAAGACAAAAATGCATGAAAAATGATAACACATTGCACACAAGCACCCCTAGGGTTTCATCCACTTTGTTTCCTTAAAATGGCCATGGTATGCATGCTAGGTATCTTGGCAAAACAATACAAACAAAAGATCATAGTCCCTCGATGACGCTAGATAAGTTGCCTAAAACAAATGATCTTAAGTCCCTCAAAACTTGCTAAGATACTTGGCACCATTGCTATCATGATCATACGATGACCCACGCCCGTCCCGTTTAACATCCAAAGATAGAGTTGTCTACTAAAACAATATTAGCACAACAACATCAAAGGAATAAAAATGTGTAGGAAAGACTTTTGAGTAGGTAGATAAGTTTCTAGTTACTTGATCAATTTGGAAACCATCCTTGCTATTTTCAGACAAACACACACAATTTCAAAACAATTTCCAAACAACTTTCAAACATTGAAACATTTTTTAAAAGACAAACACCTTTGTATACATTCAAACAAGAATCATTACAAAGGTTGCCTAAACAAAGGCCTCTTTTCAAAATACTTTCAAAACCATACACAAAAGCACCATTTCAAACAATTGGAAAAGCAAATTAAGTGATCTAAAACAAGTAACTAAGAGCCCATCGAAAACCATGGATGAAAAGGGTGCTAGCACCTTCCCTTTTCATAATCTACCCCCCGAACCCAAAAACAATCTCAAAGGTCTTTCCTGTGATTTTTTACCTTTCCTTTTGGATAAAATAAAATTCGGTGGCGACTCTTGCTAAACCGAAACATTTGCAAACACAAACGCAAAACCTCAAGTCAGTTCTCCCACCGTATCACAGCCACCTTGTACGGGCTTTCGAATTTTATCTTATGCATTGAAGCAACTCTCTTCTCTCTCCTTGGTCCTCATACCAAGCATCTTCATGAAGGGTCTCATAATTGAGTTTGGGCATGGCTATTCTCACGAGATTGATCAAGTTTTTCCCTTGATTAATCATAACCCGATGAAACCACTCTGATCCATATACCAAGTACTCCATGCAAAAAAGAGTCTCATGGTTGAGGGTAGGAGCACCTACTCTCACGAGATTAACCAAGTACACCCCTTGGTTAATCATAACCCGATTCAACTCCCATATACCAAGCATTCCTTTTATCTTGTGGACACTTGTGCTATGATATTACGATCTATCGTTGAAGCAACCCGGGTATGCCTAATTAATGGTTGTTTGAGGAGGTCCAAGGAGGCGTTTTGTAGAGTTTTCTTATCTCATTTGATTTGAAGAGGAAACGGACCTACTTCGTTAGGTATCATCGTGGATTCATTCTTCATTTCCGCATTATAATGATTTCTAGAGATCATGTCAAGTAGGATTTTTCCATTTTCCTTGCCATGTCAAGCAGGAATAGAGATGCATGAAAGGGGCCTTTGTTGCTGATATCTGTCAGGAATACCTCTGGTTTACTTAAAGACCTCTTTAAGGAAATTCTGCATATGTGCCTTGTTTGTTACTCATGTTGGTGTGATTTTTCCAAAGCACTTGTTTGCTTACTTGTTTGATATGCCATGCTTCCCTTAGGATTACTCGATTAAGGTTAGTCCTCGAGCTAGACATTAGGATATCTATCCATGCATGTTCACTTAGGTAGATATTTCCCCTTTCATCCTCGACATAGGGCCATCTTTGTATGATTACGCTAGGGTTAGAGATTAGGATAATCTCCCTTGGTTGTTTTATTTTCTTTGCATCCTTGCATCTTAAAACAATTTTTTTCTTGGCAAATCATAAAACATCTCTAATGAACTTAAATCCTTCTTCAAGGTAAAAAATACAAACCAATCTTAATTGTTTTTGTGCCTTTTGGCTTTGTTTTAAATCCTTGCCATGATATCTTACTATCTTTTTGTTGATGCTTTGCCATCGCGTATGTTTGTTATCCTACTTTGATTTTCAATATCATTGTTAGGTGTGATGTTTTATCATCTAAGTTTCGACGTGGGGTCATCTTTGCCATGATGCTTTGCTATCTTTGTGTCGATGTTTCGCCATCGTATATGTATGTTATCCTACTTTGATTTTCAATATCATTGTTAGGTGTGATGTTTTATCATCTATGTTTTGATGTGTTGTCATCTTTGCCATGATATCTTACTATCTTTTTGTCGATGCTTCGCCATCACATATGTTTGTTATCCTACTTTGATTTTCAATATCATTGTTAAGTGTGATGTTTTATCATCTTAGTTTTGATGTATTGTCATCTTTGCTATGATATTTTACTATCTTTTTGCCAATGCTTCATCATCGCATATGTTTGTTATCCTACTTTGATTTTCGATATCATTGTTAGGTGTGACGTTTTATCATCTTATCCAATATTTTGCTATCATGCTGATGTGTTATCATCTTATTTGAGTTTGTGTTGCCATGTAAGTCTTGTCGTCCTTGTTTTGATGTTTTATCATTGTTGCTAAGGTTTTGTCATTTTATCTGATTTTTTTCCATCTTGATTATCGCTTTTGTATTTTTAACTAAAAAACACAAACAAACCAAAACATGTGAGCCGAACTATGGCTGCTCTGATTCCTTAAAAGGGATACGTAGGCATTGGGGTAGGGCCCGAACGAGAAGAAATTATATTTTCCCTACATTATTTTCTCTTTTCTTTTGCTTGCATTCCGTCTTTGCATTTTCTTTTATCTCCTAAGCATAGATAAAGATTTTTACACATCCTTTGACTAGAACAACATGAGTGGATACCGTGGAGTACTATGGGCATGTGGGGTGCTAATACCTTCCCCTCACGTAACATACTCCCTTACCTGTATCTCTTGGTCGTTCGACCTTGATTTCACCCTTCTCAGGCTTACTTGATGTTTACCTTTCTCTTCCTGTGGGATAAAAAACATTCGATGGCGACATCATTGATTTTATATCAGATGACTGTTCGACCGGTTGTTTCAGTATGCATATGCTATGATGTATTGTGAAATGATGTATGGACGCAATATGTCATTAAAACGTATATGTAGTTCCTTGTAACAATGTCTAGCTGGGGAAAATAAATCCCGGACTATTGTTGGGGATGAAGAAAGTGATTCTTCAATTTCTACTAGGAATCGTTTTGCTGGGGATTCCCACTTTCTGTTTGAGGATACTCTGTTGGGGATCTTCGACTTCTGCTTGAGGATAGAGGCATTCAAGGGGAGTCGGTCGTTCACCGTTTTTTTGTTGAAGGATTTGATTCTTATGTACCCTGACTGGGGATAAAAGAGATAGATATTCCTCCGTTGTGTTATCTGTCCAGGTTTCAGATACTGTAACAACTCTTCTGGGGATAACAACTTTGATTAAACCCTGCTAGAGAAGAGAATTTTGTTAGGGATTTATGGTGTTGGAATAATAAACTCCGCTGGGGAATTAAATTCCTGTAAAATGTGTTGAGGATATAAAATCTGATGAGGATTGAAATTTTATAGGCTGCGCTGAGGAAGTCTCCATTGTATGCTAGGGAAATGATCAAACTTCCTTATCCGCTAAGAGACCTATTGGGGATGATGATCAGGTCAAGCTATCCATTAGGGATATGGAAGTTAATTGTTGGAAGATGATCTAATTTTTTCCTGAGGGCATATTAGACATGCTGGGGAATATATCTTTGTTGGGGATGAGCTTGCGAAGATAACTATGTAGAGATAGTTTCATGGAGATTGCTCTGTGGGGATTTATGAATGACTTAAACATTATCCTAACTCCTAGAGTCTTCGATAAAGGTTAATCCTGTTTTTATGCATATATTTGTAAATAGTAATCATACTCAAATGCATATGTTCATTCAATATAATCATTGTACGTTTTTGTAGACAAAATAGAGAAAGTAAAAATAGTTTTGAATTTGAAATTGATTGCATTGATTCGGAAAATTTTCCTGTAAGCAGACAATTTTATATAAAGAGACACAAATCCTAGTAAGAGGAAATCATCATAAAAAGAAAAAGGGGTACAAAGAAAAAAATATAGACAAAAAGCTATGTGGAAACGATCCCATCGGGTTTCAACTCTGCAATTGCCTCTATGTCTTCAAGCATCTCATCCCTCACTGTCGAAAGAAGTTGATTGAATCGATCTGTACCATTTGAACTTGACGTCGGTAATTATGATGGCTGTAAGTAAATGGGTGATCCAATGGTACATAGTCGTACGCTTTAATCCCTAACTTTTTCCTGGACCGCCCTTTCGGGTGTTCAGTCCACCAGGATATCTTTTTTTGTCTAAGCCGCCTTTTCAGGTTTTCGACTTGCCAGATGTACATTTATATATATATATATATATATATATATATATATATATATATATATATATATATATATATATATATATATATATATATATATATATATATATATATATATATATATATATATATATATATATATATACCTAATTTTTTCCCGAACCCTTTTGGTTCGTCGGGATGCCCTTATTTTTGCCTAGGCCAGTCAACCTAGCGGGTCTCTTCTATGCGTAGTATTTTTTGACTATGTCCGTGTTCACAGGGTATGGAGAATCTTCACTGTCCATGGTGGTAAGTATCATAGCACTGCCAGAAAATATCTTCTTGATCACAAATGGCCCTTTCTTATGTGGGAGTCCATTTGCCCCTGGGATCACCCTGTGGTAGGAGGATGCGCTTTATAACTAAATCACCAGCTTAGTACACTTGATGTCTGACTTTCTTATTAAAGGCCTTGATCATGCATTTCTAATACATCTGACCATGATAAACAACCGCAAGCCTTTTCTCATCAATCAAATTTATCTGGTCAATTCTAGTCTGCATCCACTCGTCTTCATCTAAATCAGCGTCTTTCATAATCCTTAGGGAAGAAATCTGGACTTCAACAGGTAAGATAACCTCCACACCGTAGACTAGAGAGAACGGGGTTGCCCCAGTTGATGTACATGCTGAAGTGCGATAACCATGAAGAGAAAATGGTAGCATCTCATGCCAATATTTGTATGTCACCATCATCTTCTGCAAAATCTTCTTGATATTCTTGTTGGCGGCTTCCACTACGCCATTCATCTTTGGTTGATATGGAGAAGAATTATGGTGTTTAATCTTGAACAGCGTGCATAGTTCCGTGATCATAGTATTGTTAAGATTGGTACCATTGTCCGCGATGATCCTTTCAAGTATTCCATACCAACAGGTGAAGTTATTCTTGATGAATCGAGCCACAACATTCTTGGTAACAGAGGCAAATAAGGCTGCTTCTACCCAATTCGTGAAGTAATCAATAACGACCATGATGAAACAATGCCCATTATAAGTGGTAGGATTAATCTCTCCAATCATATCAATGTCCCACATTGCAAACGGCCAAGGAGAAGTCAAGGGAATCGGGGGAACATGTACTTTTTCAACATAAATCTGGCATTTGTGACAAGTTCTGGAATGATGGTGGCAATCGGTTTCCATGGTCGACCAATAATAACCCGCTCTCAGAATTTTATTAGCCATTGTATCTCCACTGGAGTGAGTACTAAAGGCTCCTTCATGCATATCTTCCATAATCTTCTCATCTTCCTTCTTATCTACACAAAGAAGCAGAGTCGAATCGTGGTTACGCTTGTACAAGATTCCATTACTCAGAAAGAACTTGGCAGAGAACCTCCGTAGAAATTTCTTATCATTAATAGATGCTCCTTCGGAATACTGTTGAGTCTCGAGGTATCTTTTTACTTTGTGGTACCAAGGCTTTTCCTCTACTCCATCAGTATCAACTTCGTAGCAATGTGCTGGTTCGTCTAGTCTCTCAATAGTAATTCAAGGAGTTTCATTATCCCATCTGACTCTGAACATAGATGACATGGTAGCTAATGCGTCTGCTAATTGATTCTCTTCTCGTGGGATGTGTTCAAAAGTTATTTCTTCGAAGCATGGAATTAATGTCAACACATGCTCTCGATAAGGGATAAGATTTGGGTGCTTCATATTCCATTCTCCCTTAATTTGACTGATTACTAGGGCTAAGTCCCCATATACATTTAGGAATTTTATTCTCATATTGATGGCGGCCTTGATACCCATGATGCACGCTTCATGCTCTGCCATGTTGTTGGTACAGTCAAAACATAATCTGCTGGTGAAGGCCGTATAGAAACCCTTGGGAGAGACGATTACAACACCAATTCCATTACCAAGTGCGTTGGAAGCTCCATCAAAAACCATAGTCCATTAGGATCCTGGCTTGGGTCCTTCATACAGTCCAGGTTCTTCATAATCAGTAATTAGCATAATATTCTCATCCGGGAACTCAAAATTCATAGTTTGATAGTCATCTACAGCCCGATGACCCAAATTATCTTCCAGTACACTTCCTTTGATTACCTTCTGAGTAGTGTACTGAATATCGTATTTTGTCAAGACCATTTTCCATATTTCTATTCTTTTGGAGAAAGTGGGCTTCTCGAGTATGTATTTTATTGGATCCATCTTAGAGATCAATAAAGTAGTATGAGTCAATATATACTGTCTTAGTCGGCGAGTAACCCATGACAAAGTGAAACAAGTTTTCTCGAGCAGTGAGTATATTGCATGCTCTTTTCGACCAGACTCGTCATGTTTCCCCAATACACACCCCATTGAGTTCTCTAACACTATCAATTACATGATAAGAGGTCTTCCTTCAACTAGTGGCATCAGAATCAGAGGTTTTTTAAGGTACTCCTTGATTTTTCCAATAGCTATCTGACAGTCGTCGTTCCATTTCACTACTTGATCTTTCTTCAATAACTTGAAGATTGGCTCACAAGTAGCGGTCAGATGGGAAATAAATATGGCAATGTAATTCAACCATCCTTAGAAACCTCTGACTTCATTCTCAGTATGGGGAGATGGAATTTCTTGAATGGCTTTAACCTTGGTTGGATCAACGTTAATACCTTTAACCTTGTGCAAGTGATCAAGGTGATCTTCTTCAGTCTGAGACCTGGCTATCATGTCATCAACGTAAACCTCTATTTCATAATGGATTATATCATGGAACAAAGCTACCATAGCACGCTGATACGTTGCACCGGCGTTCTTCAAACCAAAAGGCATAACTTTGTAATAGAAAGTGCCCCACTGTGTGACAAAAGTGGTTTTCTCCAGGTTTTTAGGTTCTATCTTTATTTGATTATAACCATAGAAACCATCAATGAAGGAAAATACTTCATGATGAGTGGTGTTGTCAAGCAGAACATCAATGTGTAGAAGTGGAAAGTCATCTTTAGGGCTTGCCCTATTCAGATCTTTGTAGTCTATACACATACGCATCTTACCGTTCTCCTTAGGTACTGGCACCACATTTGCAACCCACTGAGGATAGGACGTGACAGCTAAGGAACCTGCATTCAACTGCTTCATAACTTCATCCTTGATCTTTTCATACATCTCGGGACGTATACGACGAACCTTTTGCTTTATAGGAGGATAACCTCCTTCATCGGTAGACGGTGAACCACAATGTCAGTATCAAGCCCTGGCATGTCTTTGTGCGACCAAGCAAAAATCTCAATATAGTCATGCAACATCTGGATTAACCTCTCTTTCACACTTTCTTCTAGGTCGGCACCTATCTTGATTTCTTTTCTATCCTCTTCAGTACCAAAGTTCACAACCTCGATTGGCTCTTCATGCAGTTGTATGGCTCTTTCTTCTTGCTCTAATAGTCTAGCAAGTTCTCCAGGCACTTCACAATCTTTCTCGCCTTCGTCTTCGGCTTGGTAGATCATATTTTCGAATTCATAATTGGCAATAGAAGAATTGTTATTAATGGGATCCAGAGTAGACGTGGATCTGCAATTTGTTATGTGGGTGTGTGTAAGAACACATAGCTATTTTGAAAGCAATAAAGTAAAAGAAATATAAAGAGCGCAAAATTTTAATGAAAACGTCCAATGATTTATTAAATAAAAATATGTGAATGATAGATAACAACCCTAACAAGTGGACCGTTGTGCCCCGGGTAAGGCACAAGGCTTAAAGTTATTTTTTAAATTACATATCCAAAAATTTGAAAGCAAGAAAACAGATAATAGTATTTACTCCTGACTAAAGGAGATTGGTATAAAGTCTTTAGCCTTCCAATTGTTGAGTCCATCGCCGGTAGTAGGAAAGATCCAATTGTCTATACCGTGGTCGCTATCAATATCTTCCACAACACTGACTTGAGCTTTGTGAACTCCATTGTTGTTGACGCGGAATGACGGTCTCCCATCACGAGCACGACGAACAACCCTCTGAGCCTCTGATGTGAAACCCAGGCCAAATTTGTTGGACTTGTAAGGAATGTCGGGAAGCTGACCCCAAATAGTGCAACCACCTTCTTCTATCACAGTCCTAGCATATTTTAGAGAAGCCATTCTTGGTGAAACCCTGGTAACCTTAGGAACATCAGGAGCAGTTTTAGCAATAGGAGTTGTCTGAGGAATAACTTTAAAGGTCTGGAAAGGAGTCTCGAGGAATTCATCGTCCATCTCAACATACTTGAAGGAGTTCAAGTGGCTCATCATGTATTCTTCTTCACCACAAACTATACAAAAATTTCCTTTCACGAAATATTTTAACTTTTGGTTAAAGTAGAAGTAACAGTGCATGTCCCATGAATCCAAGGGCGTCCAAGTAAATAGGAATAGGTTGGACGAATGTCCATCACATAGAAGGTAGAGTCGAAAACCTAAGAATGGGCTTCAGAGCATAATAACAGAGATAACATAGATATTTTGGAGGGGGTCTACCCCAATTGTTCAACAATATTATAGTCACTTTTCCGGATAATTTTTATTATTTCCTCCATCTCTTGCTTGGAGGAATTTTCAGTAGTTTCTTCCAGCGCCCCCGTCTGGGCAGGCTCGGTCATCTTTTCTTTTCCCCGAGTCTCAGTAGTTGACTCAGTAACAGGGGTACGAACTGGTGTAATAACAGCCTTTGGAGAGATCTCTGGAGAGAAGACCTTTCCACTTCTAGTAACCTTGCTAGTCCCAACAATGTTGCCAACATTGAGATTAGTAACTTCAATATTTTCACCTTCGGCAGCCAACGGTTCCTACTTAATGCCATGGTAGTAGACATCAGCTCCATAATTCCAAGGGACAACCTTGTTAGAGGAATATGGAACTGGCCCCGGTGCAGTAATGATCAGAGAAGCAACCCTAGGCTCGGCAGTAATCTTCACAGGACCCTTAGAAGTGATCCTTAAAGGAGTGCTGGAAATTATAATCACAGACACATCTTTAAGTCTCAGGTCTTGAGACACACTTTCACATAAGTTATCCACGGAAGAAGTTTTCTCGAATAGAATTATATGATCATCCATCAAATGCTGAATACCTTTCTTCAACAACATACAACCATTGGATTAGGACGCACAATGGTAGAAATTTTCAATGCAATCTGAAAATAAATCGGCTTGCAATAGGTTCTTCTTAACAATCATCAGAGGAGTAGTCAAGTCACTTACATCAGAAACATAAGAAACATCATCAATAGCATTAACACCTTTGTCATGGTTAGGCATAGGTGCAGTGGTTACATTAGGAGTTTCGGTAGGATCAAATTCAATCTCCTTAGAGTCAATCATATCTTGGATTTTATTTTTCAGAGCCCAATAGCCGTTTGTGTCATGTCCGGGACTATAGGAATGATAGGCGCATCTTACATTGGGATTATACTAGGGAGAGGAAGTGTTGGGATTCTGAGGAGGATCTCTAAACGTAATCAGCTATGCCTTCAACAGGTATTGCAATGCTTGAGACAATGGCATATTGTTTTGGTGAATTATCTCCTGGGTGCATCTGGCCTACTCTGATTGCCTTATTGTTAATGTTGCGTTGGTGCAGGATTAGAAATCATTACTGCCCCACTGATTGATGGTGGTCACCTTTACCACGACCTTTCTGGCCGTACACAACATTAGCTTTTTTCTTCCCGTTGAATGACTTCTTCGCAGTATTTGAAGATGCATCCACCTGAATTTTTCCGCTTCTGCTTCCACCTTCAACATGTTCCCCTGTTAATATCAACTCGGCGAACCTGACTGAAGAGCTTTCAATCATATGATTGAAGAAAGGACCTATCAATGTTCCCATAAACATGTTAACCAATTCCCTATCAGACAAGGGAGGCTGAAATCTTCCTGCTAAATCTCTCCATTTTTGGGCATACTCTTTAAAGCCTTTGTTAGAGCTCATGGTCATACTCTGTAGTTGCATACGGGTTGGTGCAAGATCAAAATTATACTGGTATTGCTTATAGAAAGCAGCAACCAAATCTTCCCAGGTATGGATATTGGTCCCTTCTAGTTGATAGAACCATTCCGATTGTGTTCCAGACATGCTCTCTTGAAAGAAATGCACTCATAACTTCTTGTCAACAGTGTGTGGTTGAATCTTTCAGACATATGACCTTAAATGAAGCTTTGGGAAAGAAACACCGTCATACTTTTCAAAAGTGGGGACTTTGAACTTATGAGGAATGACAACTCCCGAGACTAAACCCAAATCCTCAAAATCCAACCCAGACACTTTCTGGTTCTCCATAGCATTTAGACGTCTTCCAGCTGCTTGTGTTTTTCATCATCAGGGGGATTTTTTCATTCAAGTAATCTTCTTCCTCTTCATCAGAGTATTTAACAGGACCATGGCTGCTTTTTTCAGTTTCACCACTCTTATTGTCTTTATCTTGTTTTTCGTCTTCGTCTAGTGGAGTATCAGGATCCTGAACCCGCTTGACTGGACCTCTGGACCTTCTTCCCATGTTAAGGATGCTGGTTGGTTTCTTTGTCTTTTTCTTCTTCTCTTTGGTGACGAGTTCCTTCATTTCTTCCTGCCCCTTGGCTAAGTTCAGGAACATCTATTGGAATTGGGCATTCTGAGCTTGAAGATCTTTGGTTGTCTGTTCGAGAGCCATTTTCTGCTGAAATAAACATCAAAAAGATGAGAAACATATCTTGAGAATACCTATTATGCAATGATACTGAAATTCTGGCTGCAGATACTCAATGTCACGTTCAATGTTATGACACCGTATCTGACTTACTATATGACAGTAAATACAAAAGCAATAAAGAACACAGTCAATTGTTTACCCAGTTCAGTGTGCAACAACACCTACTCTGGGGGCTACCAAGCCAGGGAGAGAATCCACTATAAGAGATGTTAATTCAGGAATAAACCAACCAGTTTATCTCCTTCACTTAAGACCTACCCAATGCAATTCCAATCTAAGTACAACTTAAACCTGAGTTCCTACTCACTCCCCCTCAATCACAGCAGTGATACATAAACCAATTTTGACTTAAGAATTGATGAAGACACTCTTCAAAAAACACACACTTGATTAAGCTTCACAGCTTTTTAATCAAGCAACACAATCACTCGTGCTTCACAGCTTTGAGTGATGTACACAACTAACTTGACTCTGCTTCACAGCTTTAGTCAAGGAACATTCAAACACTCTTGCTTCAAAGCTTTGAGTGCTACACAACCCTTACAAATAGAAACCTATTCCAAGGCACTTATCACAATGATAATTGCTTGGAGTACAATGAACAAATCTATACAGATTACAAATTAATCTTCTAATCAATCAGCAGAGGTCCTTGAAAAACAGCAGCTCTGTTGAATATATAGCAGCTGCAACTTCAGTTAGGGTTTCAAAAAACCTAGGGTTAATTCCGTTTGACCTAAAGACCAGGTCACAGGACTTTATTAACCAGGTTAGGGTTGAGCTAGGTTACCCCTCAGAAAACGCAGGATTCTGTTCAGGAAGGACTGAGTTATTTCCTGAAAAAACTCAGACTTATCCAATCCTGCAATCCTGTTAGTTCAGAACAGGATGTCATAACATCTGTTATGACATCTGAGAAAACCTGTCTACTGATTTAGCAAAATGTGATCATTTTGCAAAATGCTCAGATACACACTTATAAACATCAGTATTTGAATTACAATATTTTTCTGCAAAGGTACCTAATGAGTCAGTACAAACTGAACTAGAATGTTATGACATCATTCATGACATTCACACATACATTTGGGATTTACCAAAAATGCAAGCCAATACCTAAACACCTACAAACTCCCCCTTTGGCAGATTTTTGGCTAAAGACCCTAAACAATCAGAGATAGATAGCAGCAGAAATAAGTGACAGCAGAAAAATAGAACACAGAATGTCAAGTACTAATTAAGCAAGTACCAAAATATTCTCCCCCTCTTTAGCCACAAATGGGCCAAAGATACATGTTCATAAAATTATACAGTTATCCAAAACAAACTAGTAAGAGCAGCAGCAGCAAACAATTGAATACACTTCAGCACCAACCAGCAACACCACCAAACAGCAATCATTCTTCAAGCACTGTCATCAGATCCAGAGGATTCAGGCTTCCTTCTTTTTTTGTGAGCAATGTCAGCATTCTTCTCTTTGTTTGATGTCTCAACATTCTTAGAGACATCTGGATTTGTTTCAGCATTTGGGCTTTCTTGGTTCAGAGGAACAGAAATGCCAGGAACTGAGTGGTTCTCGTTCAGAATTCTTGAAACAATTTTTGCTATTGCTTGATTAACATAGGCTGTCCCTTCCCTATTTGCAATTTCAGGGGGAACTGAAGAGGAAGGATGAGATGGATTACCTGCATGTCTTGTTCTCAACTCTTTGACCTTGGTGGGGTTAGTTCCCACTTTTCTATGAGAAGAGATCTCCAGAACGTCAGAGTCCAGACAGGAAGAGATTGTCCCAGAATCTTGATCAGAGGAAGAGGTTGAGATGGTCGTATTGGATGATGATGGTGTTTGAGACATTTTGTCAGTTTTGAAGGACCAACAGCAAATGAGGAGAGATTTCTGATTGAGAGACTGGGTTTTAATGAGGAGACGAGAGAGGAAGGAAGCAAAGGAGTGTCTATTCAACTTCTTAAAAGAATTGTAGGAAATGAGAAAATACAATTTTGACCCAATCAGAACAGACATAAATCCTTTGATCCTTGTTTTAAGCAAAATTAATTGCTACAATTCCTCATGTTGGCAAATACCCAGCTTACCCCTTAAGTTTTCAAATTGATTTGCATCCAGAGCCTTGGTAAAAATGTCAGCCAGCTGTAGCTCAGTGGCAACATTTTCCAATTTGATTGTCTTCTCTTCTACAAGGTCTCTGATAAAGTGATGTCGTATATCAATATGTTTGGTCCTGCTATGCTGAATGGGATTCTTGGATATGTTGATTGTACTCAGATTGTCACGGTACAATGTCATAACATCTTATGTGACATTATACTCAGTGAGCATCTGTTTCATCCATATCATTTGAGAGCAGCTACTACCAGCTGCAATGTATTCAGCTTCAGCAGTGGAAAGAGACACACAATTCTGTTTCTTGCTGAACCAGGAAACCAGATTACTTCCCAAGAAGAAACATCCTCCAGAGGTGCTTTTTCTATCATCAGCACTACCAGCCCAATCAGCATCACAGTAGCCAGTCAGAGCTGGTTCACAGCCATGAGTATACATCAATCCATAGTTGTAAGTACCACTTACATACTTCAAAATTCTCTTCACTTGATTGATATGACTGACTTTGGGATCAGCTTGGTATCTAGCACAAACTCCAACTGCAAAGGCAATATCAGGTCTGCTTGCAGTTAAGTACAACAAGCTTCCTATCATGCTTCTGTACAGACTTTGATCCACCTTAACCCCACTTGAATCTTTGGAAAGCTTTAGATGAGTAGGAGCAGGAGTCCTTTTGTGACTTGCATTCTCCATACCAAACTTCTTTACAATATTCTTAGCATACTTGCTTTGAGATAAGAAGATTGAGTCCTCCATCTGTGAGATTTGTAGTCCAAGAAAATAAGTTAGTTCTCCCATGAGACTCATTTCAAATTCAGCCTGCATCTGGTCAGCAAAGTGTTTAACCATATGTTCTAACATTCCTCCAAACACTATGTCATCAACATATATTTGGGCAACCATCAACTTCCCTCCTTCAGTTTTGACAAAGAGAGTTTTGTCCAAGCCTCCTTTTCTGTAGCCTTTGTCTGAGAGAAACTTTGTTAACCTGTCATACCATGCTCTAGGAGCTTGTTTCAGGCCATATAGAGCTTTTCTCAACTTGTAGACATGATCAGGATGGGTTGGATCCACAAAACCTTTAGGTTGTTCCACATAAGCTTCCTCATTTAAGTACCCATTTAGAAAGGCACTTTTCACATCCATCTGAAATAACTTGAACTTCAGAAGACAAGCAATTGACAACAAGAGTCTGATTGATTCCAATCTGGCTACAGGTGCAAAGGTTTCATCAAAATCAACCCCTTCAACCTGGGTGTATCCTTGAGTAACAAGTCTTGCCTTATTTCTGGTGACAACTCCTTCAGCATCTGACTTGTTCTTGAATATCCATTTTGTCCCAATGATGTTAGTTCCTTCAGGTCTAGGAACCAGTTCCTAAACTTCATGTTGCTTGAATTGGTTCAGTTCATCTTGCATTGCACCAATCCAATATTCATCAGTTAAGGCTTCCTTGACATTTCTTGGTTCCATTTTGGACACAAAACAAGAGTTTGAGATGATTTCTCTAGATCTTGTGATGACTCCACTATTGGGATCTCCTATGATGAGCTCTTTTGGATGATCCTTCTGAATTCTGATGGAAGGAGTCTTGCTAGCTTCCTTTGATTCAGATTCTGTTGTGGTGGAGTTGGGTAGATCATCCTGTTGGGTTGAAGTCTCAAAGAATGTCTCAACAATACAAGGAACATTTATTTCTTCATGATAGTCATCAATTACAACATTTATTGATTCCATCATGGTTTTGGTTCTAGAGTTGAATACTCTATAAGCTCTGTTGTTTGAGGAGTATCCTAGAAATATGCCTTCATCACTTTTGGAGTCCAGTTTTCTTCTTTGTTCACGATCAGACAGGATATAACATTTGCTGCCAAACACATGGAAGTACTTCACAGTTGGTTTTCTTCCTTTCCAAAGTTCATATATGGTGGATGAGGTTCCCTTTCTCAAGGTGACCCTGTTATGAACATAGCAAGCTGTATTCATAGCTTCAGCCCAAAAATACATAGGAAGTCTTTTGGCATGTAACATTGCTCTGGCAGATTCTTGTATGGTCCTGTTTTTTCTTTCCACAACTCCATTTTGCTGAGGTGTTATGGGAGAAGAAAACTCATGACTGATTCCTTCTGAGGCACAGAAGTCATCAAACTTGCTGTTTTCAAATTCCTTGCCATGATCACTTCTGATTCTGACAATACATCCTTCCTTCTCTCTTTGAATTCTCTTGCACAGTTCTCTAAAAACTTCAAATGCATCTGATTTTTCCCTAATGAAATTAATCCAGGTGAATCTGGAAAAATCATCCACAACCACATAGGCATATCTTTTACCACCAAGACTCTCTACTTGCATTGGTCCCATCAGATCCATATGGAGGAGTTCTAGAACCTTAGAGGTGGTCAGATGTCTTGACTTTGGATGTGACATCCTAGTCTGCTTACCAACCTGACATTCACCACAAACTCTTCCTTCATTAATTTGCAGTTTTGGAATCCCTCTGACTGCCTCCAAGGAGATAATCCTCTTCATACCCCTTAGATGAAGATGGCCAAGTTTTTGGTGCCACAGTTTCACCTCTTTTTCTTCTTTTGCAATGGAACACACAGATGAGAAATTAGTGTTCTCAGCCTCCCACAAGTAACAGTTGTCTTTGGATCTGACTCCTTTCATTACTATCTCTTGTTTGTCATTGATTACAAGGCATTCAGATCTTGAGAAATTGACCTTGAATCCTAGATCACACAGTTGACTGATACTAATGAGATTAGCGGTCAGTCCTTTCACCAGCAGTACTTCATTCAGACTTGGAACTCCAGGGCAGTCCAAATCACCAACTCCTTTGATTTCACCTTTAGCCCCATCTCCAAAGGTCACAAAACTGGTGGTGTGAGGCTTAACATTATTGAGGAGGTTCTTGATTCCAGTCATATGTCTGGAACATCCACTGTCAAAGTACCAGTCTTCTTTTGCAGTGACCCTCAGGGAAGTGTGAGCTATCAGTGCAGTAGTCTTTTTCTTCCATTGAGGAGCATGTGGTACCTTTTTAGACTTAGGTTTGACACCTGAGTTCTGATTAGGGTATCCATGTAATCTGAAGCAGAAGGGCTTTATGTGGCCATATCTACCACAATGATGACATTTCCATCGTTGGTACCTTTTCCTCATATGTTTCTGTTCCTGATGTCGAGAGTTGTGTTGAGACATCTGTTTTAACATTTGCTTACCAGAACCAGATTTCGTTGCTTCCATAAATCCTAGACCAGATTTATTTCCCACATTTTGTCCAACCTGTAGGATCTCTTCCAATTTGTCTGTTCCATTTGTCAACATCTTGACAGATTTGGTCATTTGACTTAGTTGTGAGTTCAGCAATTGAACTTCTCCTTCTAGCTGACTTATAGTTTCAAGGTTTGCCCTTTTTTCAGCCTCCATCTTTATGATGAGTTTTGATTGTTTCTCATTCTGCACACAGACTTCAGTACTTCTGATACACAATTCCTTGTAAGTAACAGCAAGTTCTTCAAAAGTCACCTCTTCATCACTGATGTCACTTTCAGAGGTACAAACACCAGTCAAAGCAGTAACTCGTTTGGCAGTCTCTTCTTCAGAATTACTTTCTGAATCGCAGTCAGACCAAGTAACTGTCATTCCTTTTTGTTTCTTAAGAAAGGTAGGACATTCAGCTCGAATATGCCCATATCCTTCACAACCATGGCATTGAATTCCTCTGCCTTGAACTCCCTTCTCTTCTGACCTTGGTCTTCTGCTGGAACTGTCAATGTTAGAGGGAATGTTATGGACATTAGACCTTGACTTTGGGTCTATTCTTTTGATGAGTTTGTTGAACTGTCTTCCAAGCATGGCTACAGCTTCTGAAATGTTTTCTTCAACATCAGTGTTGGACACAAGTGCTATGCTCTTGTTCTTTTTGACACCATTATCAGTGATTCCCATCTCAAAAGTCTGAAGAGACCCAATAAGTTCATCCACTTTCAACTTGCTAATGTCCTGGGCTTCCTCTATGGCAGTTACCTTCATTGCAAATCTTTTAGGCAAGGATCTGAGAATCTTCCTCACCAGTTTTTCTTCTGACATTTTTTCTCCCAGTGCACCTGAGGTGTTGGCAATCTCCAAGATGTTCATGTGAAACTCATGAATGGTTTCATCTTCCATCATTTTTAGATTCTCAAATTTGGTGGTCAACATCTGAAGCCTTGACATTTTTACTTTGGAAGTTCCCTCATGAGTAGTTTTGAGAGTGTCCCAAACTTCCTTGGCCAGTTCATATTGATGTACTAGTCTGAAAATGTTTCTATCAATTCCATTGAACAAGGCATTTAAAGCTTTTGAATTTCCCAGAGCTAACTCATCTTCTTCTTTACTCCAATCTTCCTCAGGCTTCAGACTGATTGTCCCATCTATCTCAGTTATGGTGGGATGAATCCATCCTTTGTCAGCAGCTCTCCAAGCTTTTTTGTCCAAAGATTTTAGGAAGGCAATCATACGAGGTTTCCAGTAGTCATAATTAGTTCCATCCAGAATGGGTGGTCTATTTCCAAAAACTCCTTCTTTGTCCATAGTGCCAGAAAGTGATATCCCTAGATCTCACCCAGTAATACAGGCAGGGTGCCTGCTCTGATGCCAATTGAAATTCTGGCTGCAGATACTCAATGTCACGTTCAATGTTATGACACCGTATCTGACTTACTATATGACAGTAAATACAAAAGCAATAAAGAACACAGTCAATTGTTTACCCAGTTCAGTGTGCAACAACACCTACTCTGGGGGCTACCAAGCCAGGGAGAGAATCCACTATAAGAGATGTTAATTCAGGAATAAACCAACCAGTTTATCTCCTTCACTTAATACCTACCCAATGCAATTCCAATCTAAGTACAACTTAAACCTGAGTTCCTACTCACTCCCCCTCAATCACAGCAGTGATACATAAACCAATTTTGACTTAAGAATTGATGAAGACACTCTTCAAAAAACACACACTTGATTAAGCTTCACAGCTTTTTAATCAAGCAACACAATCACTCGTGCTTCACAGCTTTGAGTGATGTACACAACTAACTTGACTCTGCTTCACAGCTTTAGTCAAGGAACATTCAAACACTCTTACTTCAAAGCTTTGAGTGCTACACAACCCTTACAAATAGAAACCTATTCCAAGGCACTTATCACAATGATAATTGCTTGGAGTACAATGAACAAATCTATACATATTACAAATTAATCTTCTAATCAATCAGCAGAGGTCCTTGAAAAATAGCAGCTCTGTTGAATATATAGCAGCTGCAACTTCAGTTAGGGTTTCCAAAAACCTAGGGTTAATTCCGTTTGACCTAAAGACCAGGTCACAGGACTTTATTAACCAGGTTAGGGTTGAGCTAGGTTACCCCTCAGAAAACGCAGGATTCTGTTCAGGAAGGACTGAGTTATTTCCTGAAAAAACTCAGACTTATCCAATCCTGCAATCCTGTTAGTTCAGAACAGGATGTCATAACATCTGTTATGACATCTGAGAAAACCTGTCTACTGATTTAGCAAAATGTGATCATTTTGCAAAATGCTCAGATACACACTTATAAACATCAGTATTTGAATTACAATATTTTTCTGCAAAGGTACCTAATGAGTCAGTACAAACTGAACTAGAATGTTATGACATCAGTCATGACATTCACACATACATTTGGGATTTACCAAAAATGCAAGCCAATACCTAAACACCTACAGATACAGTATGTAAATGTATATGCATATGCAATGTTTTCAAGGACCTCGTGGGATTTAAATTTATTAATAAAAAAGGAAACAAAGAAACTTAGTAGTAAGTTCAAATTATAACTGCCTTTTAGGCTTACAATGAAAACAAGATAGTTAAATCATGAGACTCCTAAGGCCTAAGGCATTAAGTCTCCCATGGACGCTTCCTCTTTGTGTTGACATATGCATTAATATTCTGCTCTTCGTGGAGTCGTTTTGTCAGCTCTAATACTTTTTTCTCACTAGCATAGAACTGAGTCTCAAAGGTATCCCTCTCTTCCTTGAGTTGAATCCAGGACTTCTGTAGTTCTTCAAAGTCAGTAGGCATATCAGGATGAAGAATGGTATGAGGAACATCCCCTTCAATAACAGGCTCCACAATTACTGGTAGGACAATATGATATGACATTATAAGATATTTTTCTAAACTCTTAGTGGTTGTTGTAATCTTTCTAGGTTATTGGAATGAGTCCTTTTCTAAGGCAAAATCACTTTGGCGGGTGGATAAGAGTAGCATTTTCTAAGGTGAACTTGTATAAACCAAACATGTCACTTTTCTTTCTTAGTTATCATTGTTTGTGAGAAGCATTTGCAAAAGAAATAGTTTTTGAAAACCCCAATTCAAACCCTCCATTTCTTGTGTTTTTCTCAACCTTCAAGATAGTTATAACCACAATATCAAGCACATGCATAAAAAGAAGAGAAACAATAAATAGAAAAGGATGATAAAACATACCAAGAAGGAACTATAATGAGTGGTGAAGATTGCAATCAAGCGCAAAAGGCCAATTGAGATAGGGAAGTCAAAAATACAATGAAGCACAAAGAGAACAGAATTAAGATGAAAGTAAACCACCAATACAACTCTGATTGTAACATGTTGGAAGCCAAAAATTCCAACGAAGGCATTTCTTGGAAAGACAATACCATACAAATCAATACTGATGCAAACTAGCTTCAGATGGAGAGTGGAATATGAAAGATACTTTTTCAAACAAAGGAGAAACCATACTTGAAGATACCTAGAATCAAAGAGGCTAAAGTAACCCCACTGTCGCGAAAGCATAAGACTAAAAGGTTTTCTAATTAGAATTCCAGTGTCAAATGAAATAAGGAGAAACCTCCTTTATATAGGAGTTTTTTTTGCTCAAAGTAGTAATGATGCACATGCCAATTTATTGATTTAATCCATTAACCTTGTCCGATAATCGACAAAAACACCTTAAAAAACAATAATCCTAATCCAAAAAGGAAACCATAAAATTACTACATGTATTAATCAATTAAAAAATTTTCTAATCGGTTAAGAGGTCATTTTATATTGCTCTATTCGATTGGGCCCAATCCTTAATCTAGTAGGCAGTGTAAAGCTTATCCCAATTGATTATAAATACTTCTTAATCAATTTCACACAAGTCTTAATAGATTTCAGGGAGATTCTGTGAAATCAGAAAGGGTTTTGAAAACCTTTTTTATGTGTGTGACTTTCATAGTATGCCAAGACTTACTCTTGTCCTTTTATATTTTAACTAATCAGTTTAAGACTTAACGCCCAAGATCAAACGATCTTTCACACTTTTACAACTCCAGGTCTTCATGTTCCCTTGTTGGATATAATGATGGCTTAACACTTCAAGTAGAACATGATTTTTAGGACTAATGAGGCTTGAGATATCTGGTTGATCAAGTGACATTAGCAATGGATTTATTTTGGCAGTTCAAATTAACTCCTTCTATCACATAGAACTCTCAATACCCACAAGTCATTCGACCTATGAAGTTGTTGTATTCAAAACTATTGCATCATTGTTTTTCATCTTCAAAACCAAATGATGGTCACCATCTACTACACACTCTTTGTTATATAGTATATATTTTGAATATTTTGCAGTTACATAAAAATTGAACAGAGATAATAAATTATTTGTATTGGTCTTGCTTTTTGGTTAATATGTAACAACCCAAGTCCCACTTTATTTTTGTATTTGAGTGTTCGAGTACTTTATTTAAATTATTTGGCATTTTTGGGAATTATTGGGTGTTAGTAGAATTATTAGAATTATTGTAATAATTTAATTAATAGAAAAATAAGAAATTAGAAAAAGGAGGGTTGAGTGAGAATTATAAGGGTGAGAGAGTAAATGATTATTTCAATTGAATTTAAATAATTATATTAATTTAAATATAAAATAAGGGAGAAAAGACAAGAACGTGAAAAGTTATCAACAGAGCAGAAAACATCCTAACTGAGCAAGAGTGGAGAGGAGAGATGACATAACAAGGTTTAGATTTTCTTCACGAATTTGAGGTAGGGTGATTGTTCATAAATAGGTGTTAAAGCATAGGGGATGGAGAGGGGTCCTTACTCTCTATGTTTTTTTAATGTGAATGAATTGATTGAAAACATGATAATTTTTGGTGGAATTGATGTTATGATTGTTCATTCTTTATATTTTGATGTTAGGAAATGTTTATGGATCGATTTCTATGATCGTTATATGTTTTGGGACTGTTTGGGTTTCATAATATTAAGTTTTTTGACTGTTACAACAAAGCGATCGCAAAAAACCGCGACTAACATTTTTGGGGTCCTAGGCACTGCTATGGGTCGTAACAGTTGCTACGGGAAGCCATAGCAGCCCTCTAGTTTTTGTACTGGGGGCATAAAAGTGTGAAAATGGGTCCTGGGAGCTGCTATGGGCCGTAGCAGGTGTTACGGGCGGCCATAGCAGCCCTATTGCTTTTGTACCAAGTGCGTCATTTTAATAGGTATCTTGAGTTCTGTGACTCTATTTGGGACGCGGTTCGAAGTGTTGGAAAGCTAACGCGTAGGGATACATTGAGGTAATTACCATGACTGATAATTATGTATAGGAGGTCATGAATTTATATGTTTAAGTTGATGTTTGGAAAGGGAATGATGGTGAGAGATGTTTCAGGTTGTTAATGTTGTTTGGTGTCTATTGATGGTGAACGAGTCTAAACTGTTGTGATTGCTTTAATTTCTGAGTACCTCATGAAGAGGAATTACTATGATGATTGAGATGTTTGGTTCATTGAAATCATTGTGTGGCCTTACAATGACGATAATTTATGTTGAGATGTGATGATATTATGCTGGTGTGTTTGGTTTAGAGATTGAACAAATAATGAGTAATTGCAAGTGAAGGTTGAGATAAACCTTGTAAAATTTTATGAAATTCATACATTCATATATTGTCGGAGATATGTGAGACTTCGGTCTAGTGATGACTTGTCAAGTTCAGAGATGGAATCATGACATGTCACATTTTTAGAGGTGGAACCAGTGACGAGTGGATAAATCTGTAACGTACTTCTAATATTCTCAAAAACCTTGGTACCACGTGCATATAGAATGAAGGAGGTGAATATGTCGCATATACATTGCACGGGTGATTATGATTGGTGTGGATGTATTGCGTATTTGTTGTTATGTGTTATTTAATTTATCCTTGATATTTTATACACTGCAATATTTTTGAATGTATTCTTACTCCTATTTGTTTTTTGTGATGTTCTATACACATGTGATGCAGATCATCATGTTGAGTCTAAGGAGTAATTATCGTGCTCACTTGTGGTGATGGCGTAGTGACCTCTCCGTTTATTTATTTATGTTGTTATGTTTGCCGTATTGTGGTCGACTATTAGATTTGTTTGGTTGCTTAGCAGCATAACACTAAGAAGGGATCTTCATGTTTTAATTGTTAGTTATTTATTTGAATTATTGAATCTATAGTGTTTTGAAGTTAATTTTGTATTCAAGAATAAATTTAATTGTTTTGAGAATTATGTGTGACATTTTATAATTGTTTTGTTTATTTTTTTTAAATTCTGTTGTGTATGTATAAAATACATATTTTGGGATTTAAAGTATTACATAATACACAATTTTCTTAATCTAAATTTTTTTATTCATTGAATTTTTTTAAAATTCTTATTTTTTGAATTAAGATCGATGAAGATGATGATGGAGGTGAAAAAGAAGAAATGAAATAAAAAAAGAAAAAAATAGATGTTAATGGTTCATCGATAAATTCAACTGTCTCCTATTTAAAAAAAAAAAATTATCAAAAGTAAAAAATTTAATAGGGTCTTTAACGGTCCACCAACAATGTTGGTACACCTAAGACTTTTTAAATTAAAAATTGATAAAAATGATTGATTTGACTAAGACTAAATGGTTATTTTTGTTAAATAGAAGACTAACAAGAAACTATTAAGGAACAAACAAACGAATTATACCTAAAAGTTAATATATTAAAATTATCTTTGACACTTTCTGATGCAAGTATTTCTCTCGAATTTTAGCATATATAACTTTTCTTTTGTCTGTATTATTTGTAATGATTATTAATAAAATTCTAAGACAATCACTTAAAAATATTATAATATATCTTTTAATAGTATTCACACATAATCAATTACTATATGTTATAATTTTAAGAGTTATTTCAAGAGAATAAAAGGATTAAAGAAATTGATAATAGATAAAAATGATGATCATAGAAATGTAACTTAAAACAATGTGCCCTTAAGGCATACTCCCTCTATAAAAAAAAAATAATGTATTTGATTTATATATAAATTAGATATATCAATTATTCAATGAAATTTAAAATTTAAAATTTATTTATAAATAGAAATGGAGAGAGTACGTTAAGAACTAAATATAAAAATATATATTTTGGAAATTGTGCATTGTACTCCATCCGATTCTAAATTATAAGACGTTTTGGAGAAAAAATTATCATAAATTATAAGTCATTTTACAATTCAAATACAACATTAATATAAAATTTTCCAATATACTCTCTATCATTTATTACTCTTTCTCTTTCATACTCTTTTAATTTTGCTTTCCAATATAATTATTGAAAGACATTTTTGTAAAGTTATACATCATTTCATTTTCTCATAAAGTAATAATTGCATTTCTTAATTCGTGTGAAATGTTCAAAACGTACTATAATTTGGGACAGGGTAGTATTTATTAAATATTTTAAATTAATTTTTTATTGTGTTTTTCAATATAAACTTTTTAATTTTAAGTTTCGCCCTTAGGAAATATATTAACATTATTTAGAGATGTCAACTTGCATCCATTAGTGGGGATCTCCGCGGGGATTGTCCGTTTGAGGCTCTAAATATAAGGAATTTTCCCTCACAAGGATGGGGAATAAAGTTCCTTCGGGGATGGTGATGACGAACATATCCTTGTTCCGTGGAGTTCCCACCCCGCACTAAAATACCATAATATTATTAATTAATATATAATTTAGTATTTCTATGTAGGTGCGTTTGTCATTTCAAATAACTTATTTTATAAACAAATGTAAAACACATATGTAATGTTAGTAAAAAAGAGTGATTTAAATGACTATTTTAATATTTTTTTTAAGTTTAAAATTTTGGTTAAAATAATATATTTATCGTAGATGATTAATTTTTTAATTTTTTGTGGTTAGTTATTGAATTTTTCTACTCCCTCCGGTCCTTTTTATAAGGAACACTTTGAAAAAATCACACAAACCAAAGAAGCTAATTCTTTTATTAATAATTTTAAAAATGATTATTTCATTCCAAAACTAACCTTCAAATATTAATCATAGTCATTATTATTCTTGTCTCTTGTAATTATCAATACACCACTATGCTTAATTCCAATAATATCTTTTGCTATTCACAAGAAGAGTTATGTTAATTACCACACATATTACTCCATTGCTACTCAAGCTTCGACGTTGGATTTAATTTCAGAAAAACAAAACTTTTGTTAATTTGGCTTTCCCACCATTTTATATTAGCAATTTACCTCCAAATTTTTAGCAAGTAAACTTTTGAAATTTCAAAGGTTAAATTTTGAAACATTATCACAAAAACTCTACACTTTCAATCACTCTCTATATAAAGAGATTGAGCTTTCCATATTTACTTTCATTCATCCTAAAAAATGCCTCTTGACATAGACTTAAATATCACTTTCTCTTTTCCAGAAGAACAATCATCTTCTATATGTGAGTCTATTGCACCATCAAATATTGAAACACCTCAATTTGAGTTTGAGCTAAATCATCCATCAAATCTCATTGTTGAAGATAACATGAACCAAGATGTGCCATCAAATATAGAATCATCTGAATTTGAGTTTGAGTTAACTCATTTCCCATATGTCAATGATGAAGGTAACATGAATCAATTTTTTTCCATTCAAGAAGAAACAAGCAACAATGATTCTTTTTCAATTGAAAATGGTGAGTAATTATTTCAAATAATAGTAGTGACACTATCATTTTATTTTCTTTTCTTATTTTAATTTTCTTTCGTATTTTTTTGAATTACAAGTGTATTATGAGTAGCATGAAATTATAAAAAGTAGGTTGAAATTATGTACAGTAGCATGAAATACATATATGCAAATTATCATGTTTATGGATGAAAATACATGCATGAAATTATACTATTTGTAGGCAAAATTATCACCTTTAATTGATTCTTTAACTCTTCCATCACATTTTTATCATTTGTGCAGACTCATTGACAAGTGAAATCAATTCAAGAAAACGGGAATTTCTAACTAATGAACAAAGGAAGGCTATATATCATATACTGTTGAGTTTGAGTCCGGATGGGAAGTCACATAAATATGGAGTAATACCACGAATAGCTGCACTATACAATGTTCATAGAAGTGTCATTTACCGTATATGGAATCAAGTAAAGGACACAGGTAATGTTTGTCATAGAAAAACATTGTGTGGAAGGAAAAGGGTCCAATTGGACTTTGAGAGAATGCGTCAAGTACCGTTATCAAAACGATCAACCTATCGAGCTCTATCTAATGCTCTTAACATTCCTAAGACGTCATTGATAAGGTTGCAAAAGTCAGGAGTTATACGACGTCATTCAAGTACGCTTAAGCCGTATTTAAAAGAGGATAACATGATTAATCGTTTAAGGTTTTGTAAGGATATGCTTGATAGTAACAGCTTGCCTCATGATCCAAAGTTTATTTCTATGCATAATATTGTTTTCATCGATGAAAAATGGTTTTATATTACCAAAACCAAAAACAATTATTACTTGCTTTCGGATGAAGAAGAGCCATATAGAACATGCAAAAGCAAGAACTTTATTGGTAAGCTTATGTTCTTAGCTGCTGTGGCTAGACCTAGGTTTGACGATGAAAAGAATGTGACGTTCTCAGGGAAGATTGGTATATTTCCATTTGTGTATGAACAACCAGCTAGAAGAAGTAGTGTCAATAGAGTAGCAGGGACATTAGAAAGGAAACCTATAACTTCGGTTACAAGAGAGGTGAATAAATCTTTCTTAATAAGTAAAGTCCTACCAGCCATTAAGAGTATGTGGCCAAGAGAAGATGTAGGGAAGATAATCTACATTCAGCAAGATAATGCAAGGTCACATATTTCTACAAATGATCCCGATTTTTGTAGAGCAGCAAGTGAAGATGGGTTTGACATTCAAATGACTTGCCAACCACCAAATTCACCGGATTTGAATGTATTGGACTTAGGCTTTTTCAATGCCATACAGTCTTTGCAGCAACAAGAAGCGGTGAATTCAATTGACGAACTTATTGATGCGGTGCAAAAAGCATTTGATGATTTTTCCTGTCAACAATCTGATAAAATTTTTTCTACTCTTCAATCATGCATGATTGAGATAATGAAGATCAAGGGATCAAACAAGTACAAAATTCCTCACATGAAGAAAGACATGATGTATAACCAAGGTTGTATACCTACTCAATTAAGTTGTGATTCTTTGTTAATTCAAGAAGTCACTGAATATCTTCAAAGTTTTGATGATTAATTAGCAGGTGTTTGTTTTGTAATTTTCAGAATTTTTGATTGGATGAAAATGAAATGTTTTGATTCATTATATTGTTACTTTCAGAGCTACTTGAGAGCTACTTTCAGAATCTTTGTTTTAATTTATATTGCCTCTTGAGAGCTACTTTCAGAATTTTCTATAATTTTAACTAAAATGTTTTAAAGTCTCCAAACTAGATAACTTGTTCAAACAAAAAATAAATGACCATGAAAACAACACAATGGATAAATAGCCTAAAATCAAATGCAAATGTAACCTCCTAAGATTTAACTAAACAGAATAATTTTGCAAGTGGTTTTTTTGTTGTATATGAATGTACTAATTAACTCCACAAAACTTTACCAAAGTTACTTGTAGTAGCAGTAACATAAGACTTTATGTATTGCCTTGGAGTATAATTTTATCGTTACAGTGGCGCCGAGGTTGCGTATTGACATTTCAATTTCGTTTTGTATAAAAATAACGAGAGTTTTGTTTTGTTCAAATTAACATAGTAAATCAAAAGTGAAAGTTTTATTCTGTTCGATGTTCGACATAACATAGTACCACAAGAACATTACTAAAATGAAAAGGATTTATCAATATCCATAAAATTTCCATATTTCAAAAACAAAATATCCATAACATTTCTTTTCAACTAAACTCGATGAAAATAAATTCGCAGAACATTCATAATCTCATCCTTCACAGCTTCACGTTCAAGGCTGAAAGGTTCTTCTTCCTCTGCATCTTTGTTAAGTTCTTCCTCTGCATCTTTGTTAAGTTCATGAAGATTATCAATCATGTCCAAGGAACCAGAAGTTGAGTGAGAACCATCTCTAGAATTTACCTCTGTAATTTCTTTTGCATCTTTCTCATTCCATATTTGCATCTTCCTTCTAATGATTGGTTGTCTACCTTCATCCTCACCCTCGATATCAGATTCCTCAACAATCTCTTCAACAGTTGTAGTAGAATCAAGTGAATGTTCAATAGTCTCACTTTCCACTTCAAAAGAATCTTCAATATCTGGAAACTTGTTCAAATCAATATGAAATTTTCGTTTCCCAGCAGAAGACTTAAATCCATCTTCATTAGAGTTATGAGATTCCATGTGTATGCTAATGTGAGAAACAATAGAATATTACAGTGAAGAAAAAGAAAACGTGAATATATTGAATTTAGGTAGTGCCTGTTTGTGTGCTTGCAACTTTCCCTCCAAATTTTTGCATGGGGAGTATGTTTATGTAACTAATGCACTTACATTGAAAAGTGTTATCTAATTTTATTTAATAAGGGTAGAAATGGAATTATGTATTTAATAAAATTTAAATTTAAAGAGTGTTTCTTATAAAAAGGACCAATTTTTTTTGCAAAGTGTTCCTTATAAAAAGGACCGGAGGGAGTATTAATTTAGTTAAAAATAATAAATAAAAATTTTATGTTTATAGATCTCCGCAGAAAACGTGGGGATCCGCGAGAATCTGTGGGGACGAAGATGGGGAATAAAATTCCTCCGTGACGGGGATCCGAGATGAGTATGGAGAATAAATTTGAGAGCGGAGATTGAGATGGGAATGTATCCTCCTCTCCCGCCCCATTGACATCCCTATCATTATCCTAATTTATAATAATAAATTTATATTTCACACTAAATTTTACTCCCTCCGTATTATAATAAGTGTCTCATTTGAGTTTTGCACGTTCTTAAGAAAATGATCAGATGTGTTGATTTTAATGATAAAAATAATACTCGATTCGTTTCAAAATGACTATCGTTTAAGGTTTTTGCACACAAATTAAAGAATGCAATGATGTTGTCATAAAATATTACACTTTTACAAGATTAACCTTATTAATATATTGGAAGTAATGTAGAGAGTAAAAAGTAAATGACACAATTAGAAAAATAGTAATCATTACTATATTGAAAAGTGAAAAATGACAATCATTTTTGAAACATTAGCTAAAATGACAATCATTTTGCAACAGAGGGAGTATCATTTACTAAAACACCTTATTTATTATAGTTAGTATAGTAGTTGAAAAACATAAAAGTTATTCCCTCTGTCTCATAATATGTGTCCTCTTTGAAATTTTCACACTTTTTAAGATAATGATTAATTATGTTGATTTCAATGTTAAAATGAATTTTATTTAGTAAAATAATCCTATTAATAATAGACAGTGATGTAGTTATATGAATTAAAATACAATAAATAAGAGTAAGTTAGTGGAAAAAAATAATAAATATCATATTGATATTTTAAAAGGACATATAATTTGAGACAAATTAAAAAATAAAAGAGAATACTTATTGTGAGACGGAGAGTAATAAATAGAAGTATAGTAATGACAAAAATAAATAAATATTATATTAATATTTTAAAGAAATATTTATTTTAAAATATAAAAAAATATATAAATGAGACACTTATTATAAGAAAGAAAAAATATTTAATAAATATATTTTTCAATAATAATAATGAACTTATTATTAAAATAGGTTAGAGTCGTGCATCACACTAGTCAAAGAAACAACAAAGGGACTATAACTCAATTAATAATTGTCAGGTGAAGTTTGAAAATTATGTCTAATAAATTTGAAGAGATGGTGAAGGATAACTTTTAAAATCAGGTTTAAACACATAGAATTAATTTTGGTAAAATAAAATCAGGCCCACTTTTTTAAAAATGTGTAAAATAGACTATTATTTTTTTGGTAAGACAGATTTTTGAACTTATCATTTATAAAATTTATATAATATTTTAAATTTATTTGATAATAATAGTTTTTTATCATGAATTTATAGTTTATTTTGATATTTTATAATTTATTTTTCAAATGTTATTTTAAATAACATTTTAGATTATAATTTATAGTTTATCATTTTGTTTTTATTATTTAACAAAAAATTCACTTTAATCCTCTATAATTTATTTTAATTTAAAATAAAATATTAAATATCTTTTATATTATTTTATATTTATAAGTTAGTTAAATTATTAATTTTAATAAACACTTAAATTAACTTATCAACTATCTCAACTATCGATTATAAACTATAAACCATCACTCATCCACTATAAACTATAAATTATCATCTAACTTATCGATCAATCACTATGTTTACTAAACATACCTTATATTAAATAAAATTTATTATAATTAAATGGTTTGATAAAATTTCTTAATAGATTTATCAAAATTAAATCATAGATAAATAAAATTATATTGTTAACATTTAATAGAGGTAACAATAAACTAGATCAGATCTTAGAAGGTTTGAATTTAATCAACCATAAATTTTTAAGATTTGATTATGATTCATCACTTATTATAACTTTTTTTATTTGGGTGACTTAACTTTTTTAAAAGTTTGTTAACCTAAAAACCTATTTAAAAATTTATTTTATATTAAAACTTTCAAATCATTTTTACATATTATTTTAAAATAAATAATACTACATTTTATATACAATTTAATCTATTTTTCTAATAAATATGCCTATAAATATTCATATGTTTCTTTAATAGTTTAAGTTACTCATATTTAATTAAATAGTTTTTTAAAAAGCACAAGTATATCATTTTTATTAAAAAAAATCAAACTATATTAAGTTTAAATAAGTTAAAATATAGAACCCTATAACTCAATCTTATCTATTTTTATCTCTCACTAAATGAGAGAGATAATTCAACTAACTTAATACTGGGGAATTAAAGGTTAAAAAAGAGTTGAAAAAAATTGAAGTTTAAATAATGACAAAAGTACAAGTATATACTATTCTCTGTTCTATAATAAATGTCATACTTGATTTTTATATAAATTATTTTTAAAAATTATTAGTGTATTCAAATTAATATTAATATAAAATGAAAAATAATAAATAATAAATATTAATTAAATAGCAAAAATTAAAAGAAGAAAATTAAAATTTCATTGATAACTAAAAATGATAAATATTTTAGGATATATAATTTTAATTAAAAAACTAACATATATTCCAATAATACAAATTAATAAATTATTTATAAAAAAATTATTTTAAAATACGTACATTCAATATTTTAAAATTTTAAATATAATTTTATCATATTTAAATTATTTTAATTATAATATCTTTAAAACACATGTTGAAATGGAGAGAGTATAAGTAAATACTAATCATTTACTATTCAAAATAAATAATTTATTATCACACTTAAATCATAGACTATGAATTGTTGGAAATCTTGGTATGATGTAAATTTGGAGTGGGAGTTGGAATATTTTATTGACATTAAATGGACAATAAATGAGCACAAGTAAGAACTAGTATGGAAGTGAATTTGAAAAGATTCATTTTAGTCCCACATAGAAGGGATTATAAATACTAGTAGTGTATATATATTCCAACTTGGACAATTGGGTTGGGCCCCAAGGGGCACCCCAATTTTGTAAAGGAGTGAGGACACACCCATAAGTCATCTAGACACACGCGCGCGTCGCCGCCGCCGTCCGACCGGTCCGGTCTAGATGAATTAATCTTTTTAAATGTGTCCTGCATAATAGGGCCAATTCCACCTCTCCCACTAGACCTGTTCCATTCAGTTGGACCTTTTCACTTATAAATTGAGTTGTTTCGGTTTATTTGGGCGGTTCCAGAATTCACTACTACAATTCTCTCTTCTCTCTCGCTACTCCCTTCATCTATATTTTTCTTCTCTCTTATTTTCGACTGGATCACTTCGTATTCAGATACTAAGACTGGTTAACTACCATCCGAAGGTGTCATTTTACGAACGACTAATTATAGTGCAAATAATTGTCGTAATTTGAACGGGTTATTTTATCCTGGAGGCGTCGTCGAAACTCGACTGCTTTGTATTAATATTGGCAGTACGATGAAACGTCTTAAAGCAAGCGACCTAGTACGCGACTCGTCCCGATAGTTTTCCTTTGTGCCATTTTCTTTAAATCTAGTTTCTACAATTTTAAGACGTTTTCATAACTGCCATGGCTATTGAGGAAATTATCGGTACTAACGATGCCGCTTCTGTCTCTGACAAACCATTTAAGTTTGAGGGTTCCAATTTCAAACGTTGGCAAGCTAAGATGAAATTTTTCTTAACTTTAAAGAAGGTTGCCCACGTTCTGACTGAGGATATCCCTGTTGCTCCATCTGGATCAAACGAACTAAGTAATGGTAAGTCAACCGTGGAATCAGACGGAACTTCTAAAACGTCTGACTTAGACTCTGCTGCTAAAGCTGCGGCAGATAACCTACAGCTCCGAAAAGAAATCACCTTATGGCAAGAAAATGACTACCTCTGCAAAAATCACATTCTGAATAGTCTTACTGATGATCTCTATGATTACTACAACAATTACAAGACTGCTAAACAGGTATGGGAGGCTCTGCAGAAGAAATATGATACTGAAGAAGCAGTTGCAAAAAAATATGCTGTCAGTCGCTACTTGAATTACAAAATGGTGGATGAAAGGTCCGTCGAAGCTCAAAGCCACGAGATACAAAAGATTGCTCATGAAATCATAACTGAAGGTATGCCCCTCAATGAACAATTTCAGATTGCTGTATAATTGACAAGCTGCCTCCTGGTTGGAAAGATTTTAAAAACTTACTCCGACATAAAACTAAAGAATTTTCAATCGAGAGTTTGATTACCCGCCTTCGAATTGAAGAGGAAGCTCGAAGACAAGATTAGAAATATGAAGTCTTAGTTGTTTCAAACAATAAAAAGAAATTCGGTGCGGTTCTGAAGCCTATGGGCAAACCTTTAAAGAATCAGAACTGTAATACTGTGAACCGAATTAAGAATGGGAATCCTCTAGGGCCCCATATACTCCAATTCCTAGGCAGCAACCACCATCCCAGAGAAATGATGCTCCAGTTTTCACTTGCTACAATTGTGGGAAACCGGGTCATATGGCTAAGAAATGTAAGAGCAGGCCTAAATCTGCTACTGGCCCAAATGCACAGGTTAACCTGAATGATGAGCAATTCATTGCTATGATCACTGAAGTCAACATGGTTGATGGAAGTGATGGTTGGTGGATAGACACTGGCGCCTCTCGTCATGTTTGTAATGATCGTGCTATGTTTAAGACATACATGAATACTGAAGATAAGAAAGTGTTGTTGGGAGATGCCCACACCATTAATGTTGCTGGAATTGGAGATGTTGAGCTGAAGTTCACTTCAGAAAAGACCTTGATCTTGAAGGACGTCATGATCGTTCCTGAAATTAGGAAGAATCTTGTTTCTGGTTTCCTTTTAAATAAGGCTGGGTTTAGTCAAACTATAAGGGCAGATTTGTACACCATCACTAAGAATGGTATTTTTGTTGGGAAAGGGTACGCCACTGATGGCATGTTTAAGTTAAATGTTGATTTAAATAAAATTTGTCCTTCTGTTTATTTTCTGCGTGATTTTAATATTTGGCATGCTAGACTTTGTCACGTTAATAAGCGAATTATGTATAATGCAAGCAACTTAGGCCTGATCCCTAAACTAAATGTCAATGATTCAAATAAATGTGAATATTGTACTCAAGCTAAGATAATTAAGACATCACATAAATCAACTCTAAGAGAAACTAATCCCCTAGATCTTATACACTCTGATATATGTGAATTAGACGGAACTTTGACTAGGAACAATAAACGTTATTTTATCACCTTTATTGATGATTGTTCTGATTATACTTATGTATACTTAATGAAGAATAAAAGTGAAGCACTTGATATGTTTAAGTTGTATGTAATCGAAATTGAGAATCAACTTAGTAAGAAGATCAAGAGACTTCGTAGTGATAGGGGAACTGAATATGACTCTGGTCTATTTAATGACTTTTATAAAGAACATGGAATTATACATGAAACGACTGCTCCATATTCTCCTGAAATGAATGGTAAAGCAGAAAGAAAGAATAAAACTCTTACTGAACTTGTTGTTGCAATTATGATGAATTCTGGTGCTGCACCTCACTGGTGGGGGGAAATTTTATTGATTGTTTGCTATGTCCTGAATAGAATCCCCAAGTCAAAATGTAAGATCTCTCCTTACGAGATATTAAAGAAAAGACAACCAAACTTGTCTTATTTGAGAACTTGGGGCTCTCTGGCTTATGTCAGAATTCCGGATCCGAAGCGAGTTAAACTCGCTAGTAGAGCATATGAATGTGTTTTCATTGGATATGCAGCAAACAGTAAAGCATATAGGTTTTATGACCTAATAGCAAATGTGATCATAGAATCAAATGATGTTGAATTCTATGAAGACAAATTTCCCTTCAAATTGAGAAATAGTGGGGGCACACAATCGAGTCACACTCATGTGATAAGAAGCACACAATGCAACGACAATATAGAAACAGAACTTCGATGAAGTAAACGAGTAAGAGTCACTAAAGACTATGGGCCTGACTATGCGGCTTATAATGTAGAAGAAGATCCAATGAATCTTCAAGAAGCCTTGTCTTCTATGGATGCTGATTTATGGAAAGAGGTTATCAATGATGAGATAGAATCTCTAGAATCCAATAAGACCTGGAACTTAGTGGACTTGCCTCCTGGTTGCAAACCAATTGGTTGTAAATGGGTTTTGAAAAGAAAACTAAAACCTGATGGAACTATTGATAAATACAAGGCTCGCCTTGTTGCCAAGGGTTTTAGACAAAGAGAAAATATAGATTTCTTCGACGCCTTTTCTCCTGTCACTAGAATTACATCCATTAGGGTACTTATTTCAATAGCTGCTATTTATAACTTAATAGTACACCAAATGGATGTAAAAACGGCTTTTTTAAATGGTGACTTAGAAGAAGAAATATATATGGAACAACCGGAAGGGTTTGTGATCTATGGACAAGAAAACAAGGTCTGTAAGTTAAATAAGTCGTTGTATGGACTAAAACAAGCTCCTAAGCAATGGCATGAAAAATTTGATAACTTAATGATATCAAGTGGGTACAAAGTGAATGAAAGTGACAAATGCATTTACTATAAATCTGAGAATCGCATTTGCACTATCATATGTCTTTATGTTGACGATCTACTCATATTTGGATCTAACATTCAGACCATTAATGATGTGAAATCATTGTTGTGCAACAACTTTGATATGAAAGATCTTGAAGAAGCAAATGTGATCCTTGGCATTAAGATCACGAGATCCGAACAAGGAATTTCTTTGGATCAATCACATTATGTGGAGAAGATCTTAAAGAAATATAATTACTTTGAATGTAAACCTGCATGCACACCATATGATCCAAGTGTGAAACTATTTAAGAACACTGGAGAAAGTGTCAGACAATCAGAATATGCGAGCATCATTGGCAGTCTTAGGTATGCCACTGATTGTACTAGACCCGACATTGCATATGTCGTAGGGTTGTTATGCAGGTTTACGAGTAGGCCGAGTAAAGAGCACTGGAAAGCTATTGAACGAGTCATGAGGTACCTCAAAAGGACCATGGATCTCGGTCTACATTATCACAAGTTTCCTGTTGTACTAGAAGGGTACAGTGATGCAGATTGGAATACTTTGTCAGATGATTCCAAAGCTACTAGTGGCTATATATTTAGCATAGATGGAGGAGCTGTATCTTGGAAATCAAAGAAACAAACTATTCTAGCTCAGTCCACAATGGAATCTGAGATGATAGCACTAGCCACAGCTAGTGAGGAAGCAAGTTGGTTGAGATGCTTGCTAGCTGAGATCCCTTTATAGGAAAAACCTATGCCAGCTGTGTTGATCCACTGCGATAGTACCGCGGCTATTGCAAAAATTGATAATCGTTATTATAATGGTAAAAGACATCAAATAAGAAGGAAGCACAGCACTGTTAAAGACTGTATCTCTAAAGGAGCTGTAAGAGTGGATCATATACGCACTGATGAAAATTTAGCAGATCCTTTGACGAAAGGGTTAGCTAGAGAGAAAGTCCATAATACATCCAAAAGGATGGGACTAATGCCTATAAAGAAATGAGGATCTCATAATGGTAACCCGACCTAGATGACTGGAGATCCCAAGAAATAGGTTCAATGGGTAATAACAAGTTATGAGTAATATGAGATGATCATGCAAGTAAAGCATGAATCCTGAAGTAATAAGAGGATGATATAATAGAAACTCTTAATGAGATCTATACTCTGTATGAGGGAGTACCTAGGCTACAGGAGTACTCTTGATAGACTCACCTATGTGATTGTGGAACTTAGGCCGGTTCCTATGGAATTATGAGGTAGGATTCCTAGAGCCTTCACTAAACCGGGATATACGTGCAGGGCCATTAAAGCACGGGCTATTAGAATACACCTTAAGAAAAGGTTGTGTGCGGGTCTGATGTCTGAGATAGAGTTCAAGACAATAGTGTCACTCTTGTTGAATCAGAATCCTACTTGCTACATAAAGGTTCAAGTCGTAGACACCTTTGCTTATGCACAATCTTAAAAACGTTTGACGTACTTCTAAAAATCACCTTTTAAATTCAAGTGGGGGATTGTTGGAAATCTTGGTATGATGTAAATTTGGAGTGGGAGTTGGAATATTTTATTGACATTAAATGGGCAATAAATGAGCACAAGTAAGAACTAGTATGAAAGTGAATTTGAAAAAAAATCATTTTAGTCTCACATAGGAGGGATTATAAATACTAGTAGTGTATATATATTCCAACTTGGACAATTGGGTTGGGCCCCAAGGGGCACCCCAATTTTGTAAAGGAGTGAGGGAACACCCATAAGTCATCTAGACACACGCGCGCGCGCCGACGCCGTCCGTCCGTCCGACCGGCTCGGCTCGGTTCGCTTCGGTCCGGTCCGGTCCGGTTCAGTCTAGATGAATTAATATTTTTTAAACCGAATTAGTGGAAATTAATTAATTAATATTAATATTATTATTAATTAATTAATAGATGGTGATGTGTCCTGCACAAGAGACCAAGTCTTAACCTAATTATTGACTGGTTTTTGCTTGCCCTCCAAGACTGACCAAGTAAAATAACGGCCACCTTTGACTGGGCCAATTCCACCTCTCCCACGATTCTCTCCCACTAGACCTGTTCCATTCAGTTGGACCTTTTCACTTATAAATTGAGTTGTTTCGGTTCATTTGGGCGGTTCCAGAATTCACTACTACAATTCTCTCTTCTCTCTCGCTACTCCCTTCATCTATATTTTTCTTCTCTCTTATTTTCGAATGGATCACTTCGTATCCAGATACTAAGACTGGTTAACTACCATCCGAAGGTATCATTTTACGAACGACTAATTATAGTGCAAATAATTGTCGTAATTTCAACGGGCTGTTTTATCCTGGAGGCATCGATGAAACTCGACTGCTTTGCATTAATATTGGCAGTACGACAAAACGTCTTAAAGCAAGCGACCTAGTACGCGACTCGTCCCGATAGTTTTCCTTTGTGCCATTTTCTTTAAATCCATTTTCTACAATTTTAAGACGTTTTCATAACTGCCATGGCTACTGAGGAAATAATCGGTACTAGCGCTGCCACTTCTGTCTCTGACAAACCATTTAAGTTTGAGGGTTCCAATTTCAAACGTTGGCAAGCTAAGATGAAAATTTTCTTAACTTTAAAGAAGGTTGCCCATGTTCTGACTGAGGATATCCATGTTGCTCCATCTGGATCAAACGAACTAAGTAATGGTAAGTCAACCGTGGAATCAGACGAAACTTCTAAAACGTCTGACTTAGACTCTTCTGCTAAAGCTGCGGCAGATAACCTACAGCTCCGAAAATAAATCACCTTATGGCAAGAAAATTACTACCTCTGCAAAAATCACATTCTGAACAGTCTTGCTGATGATCTCTATGATTACTACAGCAATTACAAGACTGCTAAATAGGTATGGGAGGCTCTGCAGAAGAAATATGATACTGAAGAAGCAGGTGCAAAAAAATATGTTGTCAGTCGCTACTTGAATTACAAAATGGTGGATGAAAGGTCCGTATAAGCTCAAAGCCACGAGATACAGAAGATTGCTCATGAAATCATAACTGAAGGTATGCCCCTCAATGAACAATTTCAGATTGCTGTATAATTGACAAGCTGCCTCCTGGTTAGAAAGATTTTAAAAACTTACTCCGACATAAAACTAAAGAATTTTCAATCGAGAGTTTGATTACCCGCCTTCGAATTGAAGAGTAAGCTCGAAGACAAGATCAGAAAGATGAAGTCTTAGTTGTTTCAAACAACAAAAAGAAATTCGGTGCGGTTCTGAAGCCTACAGGAAAACCTTTAAAGAATCAGAACCGTAATACTGTGAACTGAATTAAGAATGGGAATCCCTCTAGGGCCCCATATACTCCAATTCCTAGGTAGCAACCACCATCCCAGAGAAATGATGCTCCGGTTTTCACTTGCTACAATTGTGGGAAACCAGGTCATATGGCTAAGAAATGTAAGAGCAGGCCTAAATCTGCTACTGGCCCAAATGCACAGGTTAACCTGACTGACGAGCAATTCATTGCTATGAACCCTGAAGTCAACATGGTTGATGGAAGTGATGGTTGGTGGATAGACACTGGCGCCTCTCGTCATGTTTGTAATGATTGTGCTATGTAAAGACATACATGAATACTGAAGATAAGAAAGTGTTGTTGGGAGATGCCCACACCACTAATGTTGCTGGAATTGGAGATGTTGAGCTGAAGTTCACTTTAGGAAAGACCTTGATATTGAAGGACGTCATGCACGTTCCTGAAATTAGGAAGAATCTTGTTTCTGGTTTCCTTTTAAATAAGGATGGGTTTAGTCAAACTATAGGGGCAGATTTGTACACCATCACTAAGAATGGTATTTTTGTTGGGAAAGGGTACGCCACTGATGGCATGTTTAAGTTAAATGTTGATTTGAATAAAATTTGTCCTTCTGTTTATTTTCTGCGTGATTTTAATATTTGGCATTCTAGACTTTGTCACGTTAATAAGCGAATTATGTATAATGCAAGCAACTTAGCCCTGATCCCTAAACTAAATGTCAATGATTCAAATAAATGTGAATATTGTACTCAAGCTAAGATAATTAAGACATCACATAAATCAACTCTAAGAGAATCTGATCCCCTAGATCTTATACACTCTGATATATGTGAATTAGACGGAACTTTGACTAGGAACAATAAACGTTATTTTATCACCTTTATTGATGATTGTTCTGATTATACTTATGTATACTTAATGAAGAATAAAAGTGAAGCACTTGATATGTTTAAGTTGTATGTAATAGAAATTGAGAATCAACTTAGTAAGAAGATCAAGAGACTTCGTAGTGATAGGGGAACTGAATATGACTCTGGTCTATTTAATGACTTTTATAAAGAACATGGAATTATACATGAAATGACTGCTCCATATTCTCCTGAAATGAATGGTAAAGCAGAAAGAAAGAATAGAACTCTTACTGAACTTGTTGTTGCAATTATGATGAATTCTGGTGCTGCACCTCACTAGTGGGGGAAATTTTATTGACTGTTTGCTATGTTCTGAATAGAATCCCCAAGTCAAAATGTAAGATCTCTCCTTACGAGATATTAAAGAAAAGACAACCAAACTTGTCTTATTTGAGAACTTGGGGCTCTCTGGCTTATGTCAGAATTCCGGATCCGAAGCGAGTTAAACTCGCTAGTAGAGCATATGAATGTGTTTTCATTGGATATGCAGCAAACAGTAAAGCATATAGGTTTTATGACCTAATAGCAAAAGTGATCATATAATCAAATGATGCTGAATTCTATGAAGACAAATTTCCCTTCAAATTGAGAAATAGTGGGGGCACACAATCGAGTCACACTCATGTGATAAGAAGCACATAATGCAACGACAATATAGAAACAAAACTTTGACGAAGTAAACGAGTAAGAGTCACTAAAGACTATGGGCCTGACTATGCGGCTTATAATGTAGAAGAAGATCCAATGAATCTTCAAGAAGCCTTGTCTTCTATGGATGCTGATTTATGGCTAGAGGCTATCAACGATGAGATAAAATCTCTAGAATCCAATAAGACCTGGAACTTAGTGGACTTGCCTCCTGGTTGCAAACCAATTGGTTGTAAATGGGTTTTGAAAAGAAAACTAAAACCTGATGGAACTATTGATAAATACAAGGCTCGCCTTGTTGCCAAGGGTTTTAGACAAAGAGAAAATATAGATTTCTTCGACATCTTTTCTCCTGTCACTAGAATTACATCCATTAGGGTACTTATTTCAATAGATGCTATTTATAACTTAATAGTACACCAAATGGATGTAAAAACAGCTTTTTTAAATGGTGACTTAGAAGAAGAAATCTATATGGAACAACCGGAACGGTTTGTGATCTATGGACAAGAAAACAAGGTCTGTAAGTTAAATAAGTCATTGTATGGACTAAAACAAGCTCCTAAGCAATGGCATGAAAAATTTGATAACTTAATGATATCAAGTGGGTACAAAGTGAATGAAAGTGACAAATGCGTTTACTATAAATCTGAGAATTGCATTTGCATTATCATATGTCTTTATGTTGACGATCTACTCATATTTGGATCTAACATTCAGACCATTAATGATGTGAAATCATTGTTGTGCAACAACTTTGATATGAAAGATCTCGAAGAAGAAAATGTGATCCTTGGCATCAAGATCACGAGATCCGAACAAGGAATTTCATTGGATCAATCACATTATGTGGAGAAGATCTTAAAGAAATATAATTAATTTGAATGTAAACCTGCATGCACACCATATGATCCAAGTGTGAAACTATTTAAGAACACTGGAGAAAGTGTCAGACAATCAGAATATGCAAGCATCATTGGCAGTCTTAGGTATGCCACTGATTGTACTAGACCCGACATTGCATATGTCGTAGGATTATTATGCAGGTTTACGAGTAGACCGAGTAAAGAGCACTGTAAAGCTATTGAACGAGTCATGAGGTACCTCAAAAGGACCATGGATCTCGGTCTACATTATCAGAAGTTTCCTGTTGTACTAGAAGGGTACAATGATGCAAATTGGAATACTTTGTGAGATGATTCCAAAGCTACTAGTGGCTATATATTTAGCATAGTTGGAGGAGCTGTATCTTGGAAATCAAAGAAACAAACTATTCTAGCTCAGTCCACAATGGAATCTAAGATGATAGCACTAGCCACAACTAGTGAAGAAGCAAGTTGGTTGAGATGCTTGCTAGTTGAGATCCCTTTATGGGAAAAACCTATGCCAGATGTGTTGATCCACTGTGATAGTACCGCGGCTATTGCAAAAATTAAGAACCGTTATTATAATGGTAAAAGACGTCAAATAAGAAGGAAGCACAACACTGTTAGAGACTGTATCTCTAAAGGAGCTGTAAGAGTGGATCATATACGCACTGATGAAAATTTAGCAGATCCTTTGACGAAAGGGTTAGCTAGAGAGAAAGTCCATAATACATCCAAAAGGATGAGACTAATGCCTATAAAGAAATGAGTTGTTCATAATGGTAACCCGACCTAGATGACTGGAGATCCCAAGAAATAGGTTTAATGGGTAATAACAAGTTATGAGTAATATGAGATGATCATGCAAGTAAAGCATGAATCCTGAAGTAATAAGAGGATGAGATAATAGAAAATCTTAATGAGATCTATACTCTGTATGAGGGAGTACCTAGGCTACATGAGTACTCTTGATAGACTCACCTATGTGATTGTGGAACTTAGGCCGGTTCCTATGGAATTATGAGGTAGGATTCCTAGAGCCTTCACTAAACCGGGATATACGTGCAGGGCCATTAAAGCACGGGCTATTAGAATACACCTTAAGAAAAGGTTGTGTGTGGGTATGATGTCTGAGATAGAGTTCAAGACAATAGTGTCACTCTTGTTGAATCAGAATCCTACTTGCTACGCAAAGGTTCAAGTCGTAGACACCTTTGCTTATGCACAATCTTAGAAACGTTTGACGTACTTCTAAAAATCACCTTTTAAATTAAAGTGGGGGATTGTTGGAAATCTTGGTATGATGTAAATTTGGAGTGGGAGTTGGAATATTTTATTGTAATTAAATGGGCAATAAATGAGCACAAGTAAGAACTAATATGAAAGTGAATTTGAAAAGATTCATTTTAGTCCCACATAGGAGGGATTATAAATACTAGTAGTGTATATATATTCCAACTTGGACAATTGGGTTGGGCCCAAAGGGGCACCCCAATTTTGTAAAGGAGTGAGGACACACCTATAAGTCATCTAGACACACGCGCGCGCGCCGCCGCCTTCGTCTGTCCGTCCGACCGGCTCGGCTCGGTTCGGTTCGGTCCGGTCCGGTCTAGATGAATTAATCTTTTTTAAACCGAATTAGTGGAAGTTAATTAATTAATATTAAAATTATTATTAATTAATTAATAGATGGTGATGTGTCCTGCACAAGAGACCAAGTCTTAACCTAATTATTGACTGGTTTTTGCTTGCCCTCAAAGACTGACCAAGTAAAATAACGACCACCTTTGACTGGGCCAATTCCACCTCTCCCACGATTCTCTCCCACTAGACCTGTTCCATTCAGTTGGACCTTTTCACTTATAAATTGAGTTGTTTCGGTTCATTTGGGCGGTTCCAGAATTCACTACTACAATTCTCTCTTCTCTCTCGCTACTCCCTTCATCTATATTTTTCTTCTCTCTTATTTTCGACTGGATCACTTCGTATCCAGATACTAAGACTGGTTAACTACCATCCGAAGGTGTCATTTTACGAACGACTAATTATAGTGCAAATAATTGTCGTAATTTGAACGGGCTGTTTTATCCTGGAGGTATCGTCGAAACTCGACTGCTTTGCATTAATATTGGCAGTACGACGAAACATCTTAAAGCAAGCGACCTAGTACGCGACTCGTCCCGATAGTTTTCCTTTGTGCCATTTTCATTAAATCCAATTTCTAAAATTTTAAGACATTTTCATAACTGCCATGGCTACTGAGGAAATTATCGGTACTAGCGCTGCCGCTTTTGTCTCTGACAAACCATTTAAGTTTGAGGGTTCCAATTTCAAACGTTGGCAAGCTAAGATGAAAGTTTTCTTAACTTTAAAGAAGGTTGCCCACGTTCTGGCTTAGGATATCCTTGTTGCTCCATCTGGATCAAACGAACTAAGTAATGGTAAGTCAACCATGGAATCAGACGGAACTTCTAAAATGTATGACTTAGACTCTGCTGCTAAAGCTGCGGCAGATAACCTACAGCTCCGAAAAGAAATCGCCTTATGGCAAGAAAATGACTACCTCTGCAAAAATCACATTCTGAACAGTCTTGTTGATGATCTCTATGATTACTACAACAATTACAAGACTGCTAAACAGGTATGGGAGGCTCTGCAGAAGAAATATGATACTGAAGAAGCATGTGCAAAAAAATATGCTGTCAGTCGCTACTTGAATTACAAAATGGTGGATGAAAGGTCCGTCGAAGCTCAAAGCCACGAGATATGGAAGATTGCTCATGAAATCATAACTGAAGGTATGCCCCTCAATGAACAATTTCAAAATGCTGTTATAATTGACAAGCTGCCTCCTGGTTGGAAAGATTTTAAAAACTTACTCCGACATAAAACTAAAGAATTTTCAATCGAGAGTTTGATTACCCGCCTTCGAATTGAAGAGGAAGCTCGAAGACAAGATCAGAAAGATGAAGTCTTAGTTGTTTCAAACAACAAAAAGAAATTCGGTGCGGTTCTGAAGCCTATGGGCAAACCTTTAAAGAATCAGAACTGTAATACTGTGAACCGAATTAAGAATGGGAATCCCTCTAGGGCCCCATATACTCCAATTCCTAGGCAACAACCACCATCCCAGAGAAATGATGCTCCGGTTTTCACTTGCTACAATTGTGGGAAACCGGGTCATATGGCTAAGAAATGTAAGAGCAGGCCTAAATCTGCTACTGGCCCAAATGCACAGGTTAACCTGACTGATGAGCAATTCATTGCTATGATCACTGAAGTCAACATGGTTGATGGAAGTGATGGTTGGTGGATAGACACTGGCGCCTCTCGTCATGTTTGTAATGATCGTGCTATGTTTAAGACATACATGAATACTGAAGATAAGAAAGTGTTGTTGGGAGATGCCCACACCACTAATGTTGCTGGAATTAGAGATGTTGAGCTGAAGTTCACTTCAGGAAAGACCTTGATCTTGAAGGACGTCATGAACGTTCCTGAAATTAGGAAGAATCTTTTTTCTGGTTTCCTTTTAAATAAGGTTGGGTTTAGTCAAACTATAGGGGCAGATTTGTACACCATCACTAAGAATGGTATTTTTGTTGGGAAAGGGTACGCCATTGATGGCATGTTTAAGTTAAATGTTGATTTGAATAAAATTTGTCCTTCTGTTTATTTTCTGCGTGATTTTAATATTTGGCATGCTAGACTTTGTCACGTTAATAAGCGAATTATGTATAATGCAAGCAACTTAGGCCTGATCCCTAAACTAAATGTCAATGATTCAAATAAATGTGAATATTGTACTCAAGCTAAGATAATTAAGACATCACATAAATCAACTCTAAGAGAATCTGATCCCCTAGATCTTATACACTCTGATATATGTGAATTAGACGGAACTTCTACTAGGAACAATAAACGTTATTTTATCACCTTTATTGATGATCGTTCTGATTATACTTATGTATACTTAATGAAGAATAAAAGTGAAGCACTTGATATGTTTAAGTTGTATGTAATCGAAATTGAGAATCAACTTAGTAAGAAGATCAAGAGACTTCGTAGTGATAGGGGAACTAAATATGACTCTGGTCTATTTAATGACTTTTATAAATAACATGGAATTATACATGAAACGACTGCTCCATATTCTCCTGAAATGAATGGTAAAGCAGAAAGAAAGAATAGAACTCTTACTGAACTTGTTGTTGCAATTATGATGAATTCTGGTGCTGCACCTCACTGGTGGGGGGAAATTTTATTGACTGTTTGCTATGTCCTGAATAGAATCTCCAAGTCAAAATGTAAGATCTCTCCTTACGAGATATTAAAGAAAAGACAACCAAACTTGTCTTATTTGAGAACTTGGGGCTCTCTGGCTTATGTCAGAATTCCGGATCCGAAGCGAGTTAAACTCGCTAGTAGAGCATATGAATGTGTTTTCATTGGATATGCAACAAACAGTAAAGCATATAGGTTTTATGACCTAATAGCAAAAGTGATCATAGAATCAAATGATGTTGAATTCTATGAAGACAAATTTCCCTTCAAATTGAGAAATAGTGGGGGCACACAATCGAGTCACACTCATGTGATAAGAAGCACATAATGCAACGACAATATAGAAATAGAACTTCGACGAAGTAAACGAGTAAGAGTCACTAAAGACTATGGGCCTGACTATGCGGCTTATAATGCAGAAGAAGATCCAATGAATCTTCAAGAAGCCTTGTCTTCTATGGATGCTGATTTATGGCAAGAGGCTATCAATGATGAGGTAGAATCTCTAGAATCCAATAAGACCTGGAACTTAGTGGACTTGCCTCCTGGTTGCAAACCAATTGGTTGTAAATGGGTTTTGAAAAGAAAACTAAAACCTGATGGAACTATTGATAAATACAAGGCTCACCTTGTTGCCAAGGGTTTTAGACAAAGAGAAAATATAGATTTCTTCGACACCTTTTCTCCTGTCACTAGAATTACATCCATTAGGGTACTTATTTCAATAGCTGCTATTTATAACTTAATAGTACACCAAATGGATGTAAATACAGCTTTTTTAAATGGTGACTTAGAAGAAGAAATCTATATGGAACAACCAGAAGGGTTTGTGATCTATGGATAAGAAAACAAGGTCTGTAAGTTAAATAAGTCGTTGTATGGACTAAAACAAGCTCCTAAGCAATGGCATGAAAAACTTGATAACTTAATGATATCAAGTGGGTACAAAGTGAATGAAAGTGACAAATGCGTTTACTATAAATCTGAGAATCACATTTGCACTATCATATGTCTTTATGTTGACGATCTACTCATATTTGGATCTAACATTCAGACCATTAATGATGTGAAGTCATTGTTGTGCAACAACTTTGATATGAAAGATCTCGAAGAAGCAAATTTGATCCTTGGCATCAAGATCACGAGATCCGAACAAGGAATTTCTTTGGATCAATCACATTATATGGAGAAGATCTTAAAGAAATATAATTACTTTGAATGTAAACCTGCATGCACACCATATGATCCAAGTGTGAAACTATTTAAGAACACTGGAGAAAGTGTCAGGCAATCAGAATATGTGAGCATCATTGGCAGTCTTAGGTATTCCACTGATTGTACTAGACCCGACATTGCATATGTCGTAGGATTGTTATGCAGGTTTACGAGTAGACCGAGTAAAGAGCACTGGAAAGCTATTGAACGAGTCATGAGGTACCTCAAAAGGACCATGGATCTCGGTCTACATTATCAGAAGTTTCCTGCTGTACTAGAAGGGTACAGTGATGCAGATTGGAATACTTTGTCAGATGATTCCAAAGCTACTAGTGGCTATATATTTAGCATAGCTGGAGGAGCTGTATCTTGGAAATCAAAGAAACAAACTATTATAGCTCAGTCCACAATGGAATCTGAGATGATAGCACTAGCCACAGCTAGTGAAGAAGCAAGTTGGTTGAGATGCTTGCTAGCTGAGATCCCTTTATGGGAAAAACCTATGCCAGCTGTGTTGATCCACTGCGATAGTACCGCGGCTATTGCAAAAATTGAGAACCGTTATTATAATGGTAAAAGATGTCAAATAAGAAAGAAGCACATCACTATTAGAGACTGTATCTCTAAAGGAGCTGTAAGAGTGGATCATATACGCACTGATGAAAATATAGCAGATCCTTTGACGAAAGGGTTAACTAGAGAGAAAGTCCATAATACATCCAAAAGGATGGGACTAATGCCTATAAAAAATGAGTTGCTCATAATGGTAACCCGACCTAGATGACTGGAGATCCCAAGAAATAGGTTCAATCGGTAATAATAAGTTATGAGTAATATGAGATGATCATGCAAGTAAAGCATGAATCCTGAAGTAATAAGAGGATGAGATAATAGAAACTCTTAATGAGATCTATACTCTGTATGAGGGAGTACCTAGGCTACAGGAGTACTCTTGATAAACTCATCAATGTGATTGTGGAACTTAGGCCAGTTCCTATGGAATTATGAGGCAGGATTCCTAGAGCCTTCACTAAACCGGGATATACGTGCAGGGCCATTAAAGCATGGGCTATTAGAATACACCTTAAGAAAAGGTTGTGTGCGGGTCTGATGTCTGAGATAGAGTTCAAGACAATAGTGTCACTCTTGTTAAATCAGAATCCTACTTGCTACACAAAGGTTCAAGTCGTAGACACCTTTGCTTATGCACAATCTTAGAAACGTTTGACGTACTTCTAAAAATCACCTTTAAAATTCAAGTGGGGGATTGTTGGAAATCTTGGTATGATGTAAATTTGGAGTGGGAGTTGGAATATTTTATTAACATTAAATGGGCAATAAATGAGCACAAGTAAGAACTAGTATGGAAGTGAATTTGAAAAAATTCATTTTAGTCCCACATAGGAGGGATTATAAATACTAGTAGTGTATATATATATTCCAACTTGGACAATTGGGTTGGGCCCCAAGGGGCACCCCAATTTTGTAAAGGAGTGAGGACACACCCATAAGTCATCTAGACACACGCGCGCGCGCCGCCTTCGTCCGTCCGACCGGCTCGGCTCGGCTCGGTCCGGTCCGGTCTAGATGAATTAATCTTTTTTAAACCGAATTAGTGGAAATTAATTAATTAATATTAATATTATTTTTAATTAATTAATAGATGGTGATGTGTCCTGCACAAGAGACCAAGTCTTAACCTAATTATTGACTGATTTTTGCTTGTCCTCCAAGACTGACCAAGTAAAATAACGGCCACCTTTGACTGGGACAATTCCACCTCTCCCACGATTCTCTCCCACCAGACCTGTTCCATTCAGTTGGACCTTTTCACTTATAAATTGAGTTGTTTCGGTTTATTTGGGCGGTTCCAGAATTCACTACTACAATTCTCTCTTCTCTCTCGCTACTCCCTTCATCTATATTTTTCTTCTCTCTTATTTTCGACTGGATCACTTCGTATCTAGATACTAAGACCGGTTAACTACCATATGAATGTGTCATTTTACGAACGACTAATTATAATGCAAATAATTGTCGTAATTTGAACGGGCTGTTTTATCCTGGAGGCGTCGTCGAAACTCGACTGCTTTGCATTAATATTGGCAGTACGACGAAACGTCTTAAAGAAAACGACATAATACGCGACTCGTCCTGATAGTTTTCCTTTGTGCCATTTTCTTTAAATCCAGTTTCTACGTGAATAAAATATAGAATATGAAAGAAAGAGTAAGGATTTAGGATAAGGATAGTATGATGAAATAATAGAAACGTTATGATCATAAATGCCGAAAGGTTGTGCCCTTTGGTGAAGGGAAGAGTAAATGCAATGCAGGGCTGTCACAATAAGACGAACGTAGCCTTTTGGAATCTCACGTTTTAACACCACTCTCAATTTTTCTCTTTTTTTTTTGTCGTTTTATACATATTTTCCATTTCACTATGCTTTATTGCCACCGTCCAACAAACAAAGTCTCAAAGTGGACCAAACTAGCCCTGCGTTATTGCTCTCAACTATTTCTATATTTGTAATGTAATCCATTAAACTTACAATTTTATCATAGCTAACATAACAAAGATATCATGTGCTTCTGTCTAAATTTGAGAGAATGAGGTCACTAAGCACTTATATACTAAAGTTAGTGGAGGATTGTAGTAGGAGAATGGACTATTTAGATTTAAAGTTGTGAATGTACTTAATCTTCTATCTATGCTCATTCATTATTTCGATTTTCACAATTTCGATTATTCATTTCTGAATCTAAGATATAGAAAATTAATGATAAATAACTAAAACTTTTTGAATCAAAAGACATATTAACTCGAGTCATAGTTATTTTTGACTCGAATCATGAATGATTTTAAAGTTTTGAAATCTCATTTGGAAAATCTTATTTGAGTCACACATTTGCTTGATTCGGATTACGAGATTTGAGTTATGTCTTAAATCAGATATTCTACATGTTGAATTTCTCATTTTGATTCAAGTCACACTTTCATTTGATTCAAATCATATTTTTTTCGAGCTCTGACTCAACCATATCGCTTGTTTTTCACCTATTTTATGCTTTATCGCTAGCACCTATAAAAGTCAAAATTTTATCTCTATAAATGAATTCATCATTGCAAAAATAATTTTGTGCATTCTCTCACAATATTTGAAAAACTAAAAAGATATTTGTCAATCAGACAAGTTTTATTTCAAATCAACCTTGTAGAAAAAATTTCTTAGCTAGCTGATTTTTTAGTATAAACAAGTTATGTTTGAAATTCTTCTAAAAAACTTCATCTTCAACCTTTAGCAAAAAAAATATTGTTGTGGTTAATTTACTCTAAGTGAGAGTTTGAGTAGTAGTTGTAAGATACAATAAGGATTCTAATGTTTTTGTGAAATTTGATTGTACTTTCAGTTTGAAGAATCATATTGTGATTATGAATTTTGGAGATTGACATCCAGTGAAGAAAAAGAAGACTTTATTCTCTAAAGGATTCTTGATAGGATAGGGTGAAGATCGTTGCAGACAAAATCTTATAGTTTATAGTTCCTTAATCAATTCAAAGACTACGACAAGAAAATTTCTGTAGAATCGAGTGAAGATTGTTACAGATGAAATCTTAGAGTGTTTTTATTCTATAAAAAGTGGTTGGTTCAAGATCGAGTGAAGATCTTAAGGAATTTGCAATCTAGTGAGTTGTGTACAACAGAAGAGAAATCAAGATTCAGATTTGTGTTGCTTAGTAGTTGACTTTAAGTTTTTAGTTTGTTTGTGATTATTTGTTGTATCAAAAGACACTTATAGTAATTTCAAATTAGTGGAAGACCAGTAAATTTTAATGGTTCACCATTGGAGATTGGACGTAACCCGTATAAATCTAGTGTACATTTTTTTCTATCCCAAACTCTTTTAAATTCTGTGTAGTTTGCATGTTTTTACGTTTTAATCGAATTTCTAGAATTTCATGTTGTTAGGTTTTAATGCTTATAATGATTTAATATTTATGCTTAGGTATATGTTAGTTCTTGTGAGCTAAACATTTTTTCTGATGATTATTATGGAAATCTATAATTGTAGATTGTTCTATTAATTAATCTAATTTTGTACAAACGTCTTATTTTGATCAAATTAAATTAATTATCATATTTTCAGTTCTTTGATTGAATATTTGTTTAATATTATTGTATTCATATGTACACTCATACTCAATTGTGCAATTCTATTTATAAAAAGCTTTTAAACTTTTGATCCTGTCCATTTTTTAAACTCGAATTTTCATAATCCTTTTTGAAAATGATTTTAGGAGAATGTTTATTCAACCATCCACTCCCATAGACCATTCTACACCCATATCAACCCAACATCCACAAACTCATATAGATGTTTCCACTTTGGTCCTCTAGATAACATGTTCAATTTCCATGTATGGAATTGATCACATATGTTCCTTCCCAGCTAGTTCCTAGATGTCCATGTTGCTTTTCCTTCCTTACCTCGAAAATAATTCATAAAATTAGGTTTCGTTCCTTACAGTTTATGATTTTAAATTTCATATTAAACATATTCAAAGCCCTGAGTTTTGCAGAATTCTCACTTACGTGCACTAGCGATTGTGAGTAATCGCACTACAATCATTAACTATGTTGATGTGGCATGTTGCGTCAAGACTCAAATCACACTGTGTTGAAATGAAATTGTTGCACGATATTTCTAAGGGATTGGGTTATTTGTTGACTTCATGGATAGCGAGGTAATTTGGATGAATTCTTTATTTTAATTTATTTCTCTCAATTCTCGTGTGTCTATCTCACTCTACTTTTTGTCATTCTAACTTCAACAATTTAAAACACCGTTGAATTGTATGGTTAGGCTGAATTTAAATTGAATTGATATTTTCATAATATCTTGAAGCATATTATACTTTGCTCTATTTCATGCAATTTTAGCTACAAATATAATAAAAACATTGAATAAAATGATAGAAAAATATAGTATGACAGATTGTCATCACTTTTACTGAAATCTTGGAACCTTTGACATGTAGGTTCTTGTATATATGATGATCGAGTATGGAAGATCTTGTTGATAATGTTCTTTCTAACAAACTTTTGCATATGTTCTACAATAATAATGGATAAGGGCTAGACATATATCCACTTAGAGAAATAATATATGGCTACAATTGGGGTGTTTATCTCATTTGGTGTACGTAAATTAGATAATATGCATTTCAAGTGTTAAAAAGGGCTCAGGCTACAGTGAGAGATCTTGTTATTCCGAAGGTTTTTTCATTTTTTAAAAATCTTGTAGCGCTGTAGTGGTAGAAATGTTGAGGCTAAGTCATTGGATTGATTTGACTCATATATATCAAATAAAAATCGCCACCACACTTTATTGTTTCCAAAGGAAATAGAAAAAGAGTGAATAAACCCAAAAAGAGGGGGAGAAAATCTAGGTACGGGGGTTGGTTATACAAAGGGAAGATATTAGCACCCTAAACATCTACGGTACTCCGCAAGAACCTCTTTGAAAATATGTGTATTTTGGCCATAAAAGGCGTATACAAAAGATAAATGGTGGAGATGAGAAAAGAAGTATTTTTTACAATTTTTTCACTCACCGCAGTTGTGAACCTTTAGTGCCTACATACCACCTTCTGTGCAATAGGAGATCAAGGTACTCGTAGTTCACCTAAAATTTTTTAAAACACATGCGTGTTGATTAATTTTAAGAGAAGAGACATTATCGTCAAATCCGAGTGGAAGAACATACTACTGCCCAGAATTTATGAGAAAGGAGAATTTGCATCATCTCAAAGTGGAGGATATAGCTTGGATTTTAAAATCAACAAAGCCTCACTCAACACCCAAGTGAAAAATATCTCACTTCACTATATATCGTAGAAGTATAGTAGCTCGCATTACTACAAGAATCGACAAGAGTCTAATCTTTTGAGAAAAGTTTTAAAGTAAAAAGCCAAAGTTGCAAAATGGTTTGAATGATGTTAATTGAATTTGTCTTGAGAAAAATGTCGAAGTATGATTAAATTTATTAAAGTTTGATTAAGAAAAGATTTTTGAAAATGCATGGACCTAAGTCCAAGTTTATCATGAAAGCAGTTCAAGTTAGAAAACAAGAAGAGTTTTGCAAAGGAGGGAGAATATTTTTGAAATTAAAGAAGATAAGAGGAGATGAAGGGACTATCCTAATGATGATTTAATCAAGGGTCTTTTGCTAAAGTATATCTACTTTCCAGGGACATGGCCATTAATGGTAAGGCAACAAGAGAGGGTACCCTAGAGGTGCAAGTGTGAAGAGTGTTTGTTTTCAGCTATTTATCTTGAGATTAGGGTTTTTCTACATTTGTTTTTAATCTTGCCATACAATCCTAATTACTAGCAGTTATAAAGTATACAGAAAATAAAGATGTAGAAAGTAAAATACCTACGTTATTACATGGCTTTGGGACAGTTACATAATACGAGAGTGCGAGAAATTAAATCTACAATTATTACATCCTTGGAGCAGATACATAATTAGAAAAACACAAGAAAATAAACCTAAGTTATTACAATCAAACAGTGCGACCTATACATTTTTATCTAAGAATTAAAATAGAAAAGAAAAGAAAATATGAGAAAAAACTTTTTTATTAAAGAAAATATTTTAATTTTTAGAAAACAATTTTAAGCGATAAAAATAATGAATAAAACCTAAATCTCTAATTGATTTTAATATTTAAAAAAAAGGTTAGTTAATTTAATTAACTAATTAGTAAAAATAAAAGACAATATTTAATTATTAATTAAAACCCTAATCCTAGTTTATTAGTATTAAGAAAAAAAATAGGTTAATTTATTGTTAAATATAATTAGGGTTTAAAAATTAGGATTAATTTAAGAAAAAGGAAAAGAAATAGGTTAGAAACAAAACAAGGTAAGAAAATGTATGGGGTAGGTGTTGAACCCACGCCCCCAAGGTTCACAGTGTCATTCATTGCCATTGTGTCAGCGTGTTGATTGTGTTAGTAAACAGAAAGTGATTATTATATTGGCAACTTGTACGTTAATCTGGAAAATAACAAAAATAATGTGAAAACACAAGGATCGAACCCATGCCCTCTCATCGCGTGTGTACTTCACCGTCTGAGCTACGTTTCCAATCTGTCATAATAACAAAACAAAAACAATACATAAAAAATCAAAACTAGTGAACCAGAGAAGCGTCAGAGCCCTAGATTCGATCGTCTTCTCCGGCTAGACCTTTTATTGACCTGCAAAAATAACGCGCGTTAGAGCCAAAGGAGGACCCTATCCCCATAAATTGACCCTCCTGAATCCAATGGTGATGTTATTTTTGGCTAATTCCACCTGCATAACGAGATACAACTAAAATAAAGCAAAACGGCACAATCATGGCAATGGAGTTATTTGGCATTATGAGACTCATGCAAGGGATGAAACCTGCACTAATTGGTCTCAGGAACACATTAGACTCGTTAGTTTCAAGTAAAACATGGGAAATATCAAAATATGAATTTCAAATAATAATGCAAAACGACGATGGATGGATGCGAGTTTCAGATATCTTTGATCATCAAGAATGATCAAAACTTACCCTATGATACCTCAGGGATTAATTTGGATGGTTGTTTTTCCTTGAGGGTAGCTGAAAATAGAATTTCTAATTTCACCTTTTCTTGCACTTTTTGATCAAAAGTCCTTGTTTCTTGCAGCCTCCTTGCATGTCCCCTTTGGTTTGAATATGAAGGGTATATATAGATGAAGATATTAAGTTAAAAAGATGGGCTTGGAACTTATGCAAAACATGTTGTTGCACCCCAAAATTTGCTCTCCCATATTTCTCAATACATTGCAAGAATAATCTCCAAGTGGCTCAAGGTTGCTCAAGAGTTGGACAGTCAAATCATCTCCTAAGGCAATCAACCTCAAATTAGGGTTTTGTGTTGCATCAAGGTCCTTGCATCCAAATGACCTAAAGTTATTCCCAATGTCCTAGTATGTTCTCAAGTTCATCCATGTCAAGTTTCAAGCCTTGCAGAGGAAGTTTGCTCAGTCAATTGCCCCAAGGGTCCAAAAAACGACTATGCTAGGGCAAAAGTCAACTGTGACCTACAAATAGTCAAACTTCAAGATTTTTTGTCAACATTCTCATTTTAAAGGATATTTCATAATTTGATCAAGGGTTGATCATGATTCATCAAGGATTTCTCAAAATTCATCAAGACTCAAAAGTTGCTAAATTAGGGTTTTGCAAGAAAAGTCAACTCAACTTTGACCAAGCATAACTTTATCATACTTTATGAGAAATGACCCATCCAAAGTTCATTTTTAAGAAGATGCAATTTCCTACAATCCATCTTCACACCCAAAGATCAATAAATGCACTCACAAGAAGTTAAAATTTTGGACATTATAGGTCATTTTTGAAAGTCAACAAAAACACTTTTTTTCCAAAGCTTATAACTTGAGAATGGAATATAAAAATGCAATGAGACCAAAAGGGTTGGTTAGATAACATCTCAAGATTTCTAAAAAGTCCAAGAAAACCTCCAAAAGTTCAAAATTGAAGAAGTTATGCATTGTTGAAGTTGGGCATTTTTGCAAAATTGCCAAAAGTCAACTATCCCCAAAACTTCAAATTATGCCAAATGGGCCCATTCCTTTCCACTTGATTTGATCTTGTCACACTACACACGTGTCCTAGCTTCAGCCTTGTGTCCATTTATTAATTTTTCTATTTTATTTGATTTTTTATTGAATTAATTCATTTTAAATCAATTTAAATCAAATAAAATCCAAACATTGATTACTTAGTATCTTTTTTATTGTTATAGGTCTTAATTATCATCATGAACATGATCAAATCCGTATCAAGCTTTTCATGTACAAAAATATTGGATTTTGGACAAGTTTGGAAAGTTATCAATGGAGGATCAAATCAAATCCTAAAACATCAATGCATAAAGATTCAAGACCTATTATTTGACATAATCCAATGCTGCATACATATACAAGCCAAAGGTACACAAATTAGAGGTTAGAAGCTGCAGAATCACCAAAACCAAACTTGAAAAAACTTGGAAAAAGCTTGAAACTGAAATCACTCCTAGAGGCGAATTCAAAGGCAAAGCTCAACGTGAATCAATTATTGGATATCCACTGAAGTGAAACCAACCCCTAACAAGATTTCATACACATTCAAAACCGTTGTAAGTCCTTCAAAACACCGCCCTGTGTTTGAAATCGCAACCTCTCATTCTGGCATTTTCTTGACAAATCATTGACATATTCAAGATCCTTGAACAATTTCTAAACTTTCTGCATTATTTAATTGTGTTTATATGACCTGTAGTGCCATACCCGAATCTAGGGTTCTTGGTCTTTGTTTTGGGGTGTTTTATTTGCAGGAAAAATTGGGACCATTAATGGACATAGACATGCTCAGGAGGCCTAGACGATCATGACTATGGTCTTGGAATTGATTTCTATGGCGTAGGATAGATTTTAGGATGCAACTACGGATTTAGCTGCGGATGCAAATTCGCAGGTAAAAAAATCAGGTCCAACGAAGAAGATGTATACGTGCCTCCCCCCCATTGGACCATTCATAATTCGCGCGTTTTTGTTTTTAATTCTAGAATATTAATTGTTTTTCCATATAATAATTGTTATCCAATATACTAACAAATGAAGTGCAGTGGTTGAGTGGAGAAGGTGTTAGTGCATAGTCCAACAGGACCTGGGTTGAATCCCAGGTGCCCATATGCTTTGTATTATTTTTTCACAGATATTCCAGCGGATTTCAAGGATTGTGGACTACCATACACCATCAAATATCAAAGCACTAGATGGCCCAAGGCCAGATCTGGTGACTCAGATTGGAGGTCCATCATAAGACCAAGTCAAAGGCGTACAGGGAACCAGGAAAGTCAACCAGGCCATTGGACAAATGGGCCTTGGAATTGCTGAATGAACCCCCCTATTCAGGCCCAAACACTCTTTTCTCTACTTTCTTTTTATTATTTCTTTATTTAATTATTTTCATTATTATTTTTGACTAACCAATTAAAACCTTTTCCTCATAAAATCAAAAACCAAAAAATATATTGTATTTATTAAAATTAAATTCAACACTTTATTTTTGTAAATAAATATTAATTTAATTAATTTAGCCTAATTAGGAATTAGCTTAAATATCTTTTGCAATAATTAAAATTAATTTAGATAATTAGGTTTTACTAACTTTGATAAAATTTATTTTATTTCTTTAAATATAAAAAAAAATATTTTTATCAATTAATTAATTTGTTTATTAATTTAATTATTAACTTAGCCTAATTTAATTCCTTTTTGATTCAAAAATATACCAAAAAAATTCTTTCTTTAATAATTAAAGGGTCCAAACCCTAGAATGCGCCCGATTTAATTTTCTCGCACGCGATCCATTTTACCATATTATTGTATCTGTTTCCCGGAATGTAATAGTTTAATAGGACTTTAAATATTTTTATCGCTTTATTTACTTTCCGCATTTTAATTTCAATGGTTGTTTTTGGCGATGTAAATACCCGACGCCTTGTAATAGTTAGTTTTAATTTCCGCAATTTAATTTCCGCAACTTATAAACTGTTAGATGTTTGGTAATAGGGAATGCATGACAAGATCGAATGTTTAACCTAAAATCAACATAGATAACCATTGACATGTACAAAGACAAAATTAACTGAAAATAACTCACTCGCACATGCGCACTCTTAGGGTACACCTCGCTTGGTTTCCTTCGAACGTGGTCATTAAGTATAGGAAGTTTTAGAGGTCGCCCTCTTGTCCAAAGATCATAGTTGCCTCGAAACGGTTGCCTCGGAAAAATGATCTAAGACATTAGGGTTACCGCTAAGGCATCCTAACATTACTTTAGTGACCACACGTCCCTTAATCGAATTGACCCTTAAAACTCCAACGACGACGCTACCTACTCATCAATAGTGGGATAACATTGTCTAAAGGACATTAACATAAATTAATTCCTTTTTTGAGTAGGTAGATGGTTCTTAAGTACTTGCTCTCTTCTCAAAACAAAATAAAACTTTTCGCACTTACACCTTTCAAACAAAAACTTCTTTCAAACCCACAAACACAAAGAAAAGCAAATTTTGAAAACACTTTGAGCAAGTACCTAAGAGCCCGTGGATAACCACAGATAGAAAGGGTGCTAACACCTTCCCTTTCTATAATCTACCCCCCGGACCCGAGAAACATCTCGAAAAAGGACTTTTTCTGTGCTTTTTTCCTTTCCTTGTTGGATAAAATAAAAGACGGTGGCGACTCTTGCTTACCGCGACATTTTGCGAAAACAAATGCAAAACGCAAACCAGCATTCCAAAAAACAGTCAGTTCTCTCCCACCGTATCACACATGTCATTGATTCTTGTTTGAAAATAGATTGAATATGACAAAACCATGGATATTTGGTTGAAAAATAGGAATACACGGCTTCTATCATGATCTTTGGGCCTCTAAAATAATCAAATCATAAGCCTTTTATGCCTTACACATTTATCTAATATTTATTTGATTTAATTTTAAATTTAAATGAATAAAAATATATAAAAAAATGAAATAAAAATTAAAATAACGCATGAAGGGACTTAGAGGTCTTCTAAGGTGTTATGAACATGTTTAGACTTTAAAAGAAAGTCCATTAGCCCAAAAGTCAAGTTTGCTTCAAATTGAATTTCATGCATTTTCTCAAAATTTCCCAACTCGCACAAATCATATCTCACTAAATTTTCATCATATGAAAGTGATCTGGACTTTTTGGAAACCTCAAGATGTCTCTTACAAACTTCATGTTGGTCATTTTTCCATTTGAAGACTTTAACTTGATGCAGATTGCTTTGACAAAAGATGTCTTTTTGTTGACTTTTGAAATGACCTGTAATATTTTGGCCCATATCTCTCATATGAAGCATTTTTTGCCTTGATATTAAAGAGACAAAGTTGTAGAGAATTAAATTTTCATCAAAATGGGCTTTGTTTGAAAATTTTCGGATGAAGCATGTGAAATTTATGCTTGGTCAAAGTTTAGTTGACTTCTCTTATAGAAAACCCTAATTTAGTAACTTTTGACTTTTGATGAATCTTGAGGTTTATTGATGAATCATGATCAACCCTTGATCAAATGATGAATTTGACTTCAAAATATTATTGTTGACCAAAAATCTTGAAGCTTGACTGTAAATTGGTCAAAGTTGACTTTTTGCCCAATACAGTTGATTTTCAATCACCTGGCTAATTGACTGAGCAAACTTGTGCTGCAAGGCTTGAAATTTGATACGAATATACCTTGATATAAATAAGAAACCATGAAATCTACTTGAGGCATTAGAAACTCAATTTCCTTTGAGAAAACTAAAACCCTGGTTGTAGGTCACTGTTTAGGAGGAGGGTTCATCTAATCAATTCTTGAATAGTCTTAAGTAATTAAGAACCTTAGGAGCATGAGAAGATATGTTGAACTAATTTTCTTGAAAAATGGGAGGGAAAATTTTGGGGTATAACAGGAGGTGAGCGAAAAGGGTTCGCAGTCAACCCTCGTATTTCGTTTGTGTCATCCTTAGCTCATGATGCACCACGATGCTTTGGAGTGTGATACTCTTATTATCGAGTCGGTCAGATGGAAAAGGGATTTGTAATCGATTCCCCACACTTTGTCTTGAGCTCACGTTGGTCGACATTGACACTCCGTGTTTATCACACTTCCCTCTTACTCTTCTTACCTGGGAATAAGATGCCACAATATGGATTTTATTCCCACATATAGCTTGTTTTCCTCGGTTGATATGACCCCTGGGGTAATGCTTCCCGTATCCTACCCCGCTTTTTTACCTCGGTTGATATGATCCCTTGGCTAAAGCTTCCCATTTCCTACCTTGATGTGCAATATCTTGGTTAGGCCTTTGTGACTTGAGCTAGTGTGCGCTACTCATGACATGTGTGTGCTCTCTTGAGCTTGTTGATTGCTTGTTTTTATTTTCATCCTTATATGTGCCATGTTCCCTTAGGTTTTGAACCTTTGTATGCTCCCTTAGGATCGCTCGATTAGGGTAGATTTTGAGCTAGACATTAGGATAGGTATCCATGCATGCTAACGTAGTTATATATTTCCCCTTTTCATCCTCGACCTTAGGACCATCATTGCATGACAACATTAGGGATTAAAGATAGGTTTGTCTCCTTTAGTTGCTTTTTTTGCATCCTTAAGACTAAAACCCTTTTCTTGGTAAATGCGTAAAACATCTAACAACTATCAAATCCTATTTCAAGGTAAAAAACCCAACCAACTCAAATCTTTTGTCCACCTTTGGTATTTGCATCAAAACTAATAGACTTTTCAAAAAGAACATGTTAATTCACTTCTGTGCTGATGCGTGAGCCTTCAAAGGTCGAGCTGCGGTAGAAGGCGAAATTAATATTATTAATTAAAAAAACAAAAAAAATCAAAACATGTGAGTAGAACTACGACGCTCTGATTCCTTAAAGGGATATATAGGCATCTAGTCACAGGGCTTAGTTGAGTGAAACTTCGTAAATATTTCCTTCTTTCCCCATGTTTTCTTTCGCATGCATTCCCTCTTCGCATTTTTCTCCTTATCTCTTAAGCTTTAGATTTGAATACACCCTTTTATTAAAATAACAAGAGTGTATACCGTAGATTACTATGGGCATGTGGGGTGCTAATACCTTCCCCTCGTGTAACAGACTCCCTTACTCGATCTCTCGAACTTTTGACCTTGATTTCACCCTTCTCAGGTTTACTCGATGTTTACATTTCCCTTCCTGTGGGATAAAATTTTTGATGGTGACTTCATTAATTTTATCTCGATGATTTATTCAGCTGGTTGTTTCAGTAGGGAAGGCAAAATTCATTTTCACCTTCTGCCCGTCAGGCAGGCACGCTTGATTGCATGACCCCCAGGACCAACGATACCACCGTTACCTTGGTCGTACCTTTACTCGCTTCAACGGGCTAGTTTTCCCTATGTCTATCACACAGGGGCAACCATCCACAAACAAGCGAATCACGCTTGTTCGTAACCACACCCTTGTTTGGGGAAACAACTCGTTTCAGTCACCTCTTTTCGTTACAACGGATAGTTCCTGACTGTTACTTATTTTCAGGGAACATGATATCCAAGCCCAAAAATAGGAACCAATGGCCAAGCGCTGGGGGAATTATATAAACTCTCACACTTTTGAGGTTCAGGTATTTAATATCTAACGTTCACTTCTAAAACCCTAAACTCTTTCTTGTATCTCTTTTCACTCTTACTTACTTGAGCATCAGAGTGCCTTGTAGGTACACCCCTCCTCCTCATTCCCAACATTGTAGATGCAGATATCGGCCCATTACAGGTTATAATCACCGATAATATCAGCTCCTTTTGTACCCCAAAATTTGCCCTCTCATATTTCTCAAAACATTGCAAGAAAAATCTCCAAGTGGCTCAAGGTAGCTCAAGAATTGGCCAGACAAGCTCTCTCCTAAGGCAGTCTACCCCAAATTAGGGTTTTGTGTTGCATCAAGATCCTTGAATCCAAATTACCTCAAGTGCTCACCAATGTCCTAATATGTTCTCAAGATCATCCATGACAAATTTCAAGCCTTGTAGAGGAAGTTTGCTCAGTCAATTGCTCAAAGGTCCAAAAATCGATTGTGCTAGGGCAAAAGTCAACTGTGACCCAAATACAGTCAAACTTCAAGATTTTTTGTCAACATTCTAATTTTGAAGGATATTTCATAATTTGATCAAGCGTTGATCATGATTCATCAAGGATTTCTCAAAATTCATCAAGATTCAAAAGTTGCTAAATTAGGGTTTTGCAGGAAAAGTCAACTCAACTTTGACCAAGCATAACGTTCTCATAATTTATGATAAATGACCCATCCAAAGCTCATTTTGAAGAGGATGCAATTCCCTACAATCCATATTCATACCCCTAGATCAAAATATGCACTCACAAGAAGTTATGAAAAATTTGGACATTATAGGTCATTTTTGAAAGTCAACAAAAACACCTTTTTTTTCCAAAGCTTATAACTTGAGAATGGAATATCAAAATTATATGATACCAAAAGGTTTGGTTAGAGGACATCTCAAGATTTCTAAAAAGTCCAAGAACACTTCCAAAAGTTCAAAGTTGAAGAAGTTATGCATTGTTGAAGTTGGACTTTGTTTTGCAAAATTGCCAAAAGTCAACTATCCCCAAAACTTCAAATTTTGTCAAATGGGCCCATTCTTTTCCACTTGAATTAAGTTTGCATTATTGCCCACGTGCTCTAAATTCATCCATATGTCCACATCACATTTTTATTATTTAATTTGATTTTTATTTGAATTAATTTATTTTAAATCAAATAAAATCATATAAAATCTAAAGCTTTGATAACACATGATCTTTTGGCTATTTCAGGCTCCAAATAAAGCAATTATTATCATCAAATTCGTATCAAATCAAATCATGTGCAAAAAGATTGGAATTAGGCAAATTTGGCAAGTTTGTAAATGGATATCAAATCAAATATGCAAGCATTGTTAAGGCAAGATTTTGACCAATTTTATTAACCTAATGCACTGAGTGATACATAAGCAAGCTGAAGGACACGAAATAAGGGTTGAAAATCGTGGGAAGAGGCAGAACAAGAATTGAAAAAATCACAAAAAAGCTTGAGGTCGAAATCCAGGTTAGAGGCATTTTTAGAGGTCGAGACTTGTTCCAATCGATTCCTGGCCATTCATACAGGCTACCTGGATCCAAGCCACGCATTTTCAGACTCCCTAGTGCACTGTAAGTCTCACGCGACATAGCCATATTCTTGAAATCAATTTGAGTTAGTCTGGCATCATTAGAACAAACTAATAGCATATTTTGAATCTACAAACCATTTGCAAGCGTTTGGTATCATTCAATTGCATTTATCTGCCTTGTATAGAAAATCACCATAGCTAGGGTTCTTCGTTTGCTTTTAGGGTTTTCTGTTTCAGGTAAAATTGAGACACAAGAAGAACATGGTTTTGATCAGGACGCCATGATGAATTGAACCATGTTCTTGGATTGTATTTATATGGCCTGGAGAGAATTTTAGAACAGGGCTGCGTTTTTAGCTGCGGATTCAAATCCGCAGGTATTTTTTTACAGGTTTGAGGACAGGGATGAACTCCTGTCATCCATCTGTTGGCCAATTCAAATATCACGCTCGTTTTTTTTTTGTTTTTTCTGTAAATTATTTTGTTTTCATATATTATTATTAGTGTATATTATAATAACAATTGAAACAGCTTGGCATAGTGGTGGACATAGCATATGCGTTCCCCTCAAGACCTGGGTTTGAATCCCAGGTCCCCCACTTTCTCAATAATTTTGGTTTTCAGGTGATTGTATGCATATGCTATCTTGCTATCCACCATACATCCTCATCCATTCAAACGCCATATGGCCAAACGCCAGATCTGATGGTCCATGATTGGAGGTCCACCAAGGCGCCGGTCAATGCATGAGCACCAGATCCACAAAGCCAAAAGGGCCAGCTTCTAATGGGCCAAGGAATTGCTTTCCACACCACCTAAAATCAGGCCCAACTCCTCTCTTTTTACTTATTTTGTTATTTTATTTAATTGTTTATTTCATTTATTTCATTTATTTAATTTTCTAACCAATCACAAAATTCTGTTTTTATTAAATAAAATCACAAAAATATTTTTATTTCAATCAAATTTTAAACTTTTATTCTTCTTAATAAATTTATTAATTGATTAGGTTTTTTAATTAGAAAACTTTAATTCATTTTTTGTAAATCATTAAAATTAATTAGAATTAATTAGGTTTTAACATAATTTAATTATTTTAATTTCTTTCTTAAAATAAAAAAAAATCCAAAAAATATGTCATAATTTTTTTTCTTCATTTAATTAATTTATTAATTTAATTTAGTTATTTAACTTAGGATTAGTTTCTTTCTTAAAATAAAAACAATAAAAACCAAAAAAAGATATTTTCGTTAACCAAAAGGGTCAAAACCCTAAAATTCGTATTCGATTCAATTTCCCGCGCGCGTTACTTATTTTTATCCAATTATGTATCTGCTTCCGGAATGTAATAGATAATTAGGACATTTAATTATTTTTATCGTTTTACTTTATTTTTCAAAGGGTTTGTCTTTGGCGATGTAAATACCCGACGCCTTGTAATTTAAATTCCGCATTTTATTTCCGCAAATTATAATTGCTAGATGTTTGATAATAGGGTTTGCATGACAAGACTGAATGTTAATCTTAAAATCAAATTAGATCACCCTTAACATGTACAAAGATAAAAATAACTGAAAACGACACACCCGCACATGCGCACTCTTAGGGTACACCCCACTTGGTTGCCTTCGTCACGGTCATTGGGTATAGGTCGCTTTAGAGGTCGCCCTCTTGTCTAAAAGATCATAGTTGCCTCGAAATAGTTGCCGCAAATATTGTTGCCTCAAACAAATGATCTAAGATATTAGGGTTACCGCTAAGGCGTCCTAATATTGCTTTAGTGACCGTATGTCCCTAATTCAAATTGACCCTAAAACTCCAATGACGGTGCTACCTACTCATCAATAGTGGGATAGCATTGTCTAAAGGAAATTAGCATAGAACGATTCCTTTTCCGAGTAGGTAGATGGTTTTTAGATACTTGCTCTTTCAAAACAAAACTCTTCACACTTACACTTTTCGAACAAAGTTTTCAAAAACACTTCATTACACTCTTGAGGACAGAAACAAGAGTTAAATCGAAGTTTCAAAACAAAAACTTTTCAAAACCCACAAGCACAAAGAAAACATTTTGAAAATGATGAGCAAGTACCTAAGAGCCCGTAGATAACTACGGATAGAAAGGGTGTTAATACCTTCCCTTTTTATAATCTATCCCCCCATACTCAGAAATATCTCGAAAAAGGAATTTTTCTGTGCTTTTTTCCTTTCCTTGTTGGATAAAATAAAAGTCAGTGGCGACTCTTTCTTACCGCGACATTTTGCGAATACAAAATGCAAAACGCAAACCAGCATTCCAAAAACAGTCAGTTCTTCCCACTGTATCACAGAACTGGCGACTCTGTTGGGGACTTAATAAGTGGGGTGTACCTTAGGAATAGTTCATCATAATGTTTTCAATTGCTTGATTTGTATGCTTTATCTTTGTGGGTTTGAATCAGAGTTACTATACATCCTAACCCGGATCTGGGGATACCCTTTAGGTAAGTAGCAATAGATTATGAGGGAACTGTACGGCATAGACCGATACGGTTGAAGCAGTAGCTACGTTGGTGTGGCACTTTAGTTTGTACCGATATCCCTTGTGTTGGAACAAGGAGAATATGGGTCTTCTAAGGGGTCATTAAGCACCAATTGACCTTAGAACCTATAATTGACAAACTTGGCCATAGAACAGTATCAGTATGCTACACTCATTGAGACCAAACTCTCGCGATGATTCTGGTTGCAAGAAAAGGTTTCCAAACTGGAATTATGACCGATCGAGGGTGGTCAGTGATATTGAGATCCTCTAGAATCCGGTTACTATTTTAGGACAGGTTTGAACCAACTAAACTGAAAGAGGGTAATACCTAAACTCCTTGCCAGCCTGAAATCTAAGGGCTATATGTGTGACTTGTGTGCCCTTATCATGTTTGCTATTTGTGAATACTTGTGATGTGTTTCTATCATGACATCATGCATCATGACATTGCATGCATATTGCATTGTACTAACCTATTTCAAAGACAAAGGGAATTCATCTTTGTTCTATTTTGTAGGTTATGGCACATATGCGTAGAAACACTATTCATATCAACTTTTTCCAGATTCCCACTCAGCTTAAGGAATTGGTTGCAAAGATTCCAGATACTTCCTCCTTTATCAGAAGACATGGGCACCTCCTTGGTTTGGTCACCTCCAAGATGGATGAACAGATGATGAGTGTCTTAGTCCAGTTCTTTGATCCACTGTACCATTGCTTTACTTTTCCGGACTACCAGTTGGTCCCTACCTTGGAAGAGTTCTCTGATCTACTTGGTATCTCCATTCTAGAGAAGACCCCGTTTACAGGTTGGGAGAATATCCTTAGGCCGGAAGAGATTGCTTCAGCTCTCCATCTGACAAAGCCTGAGGTAATGTCAAACTGGGAGACTAGAAGTGGGACAAAAGGCTTCTTGGCTAAGTTTTTGGTTGATCGGGCTAATCAGTTCTGGGACAGTCTAGACTTTCAGGCATTTGAAGACATTCTGGCTCTTCTCATATATGGTTTGGTGTTGTTTCCTAACTCAGATTCTTTTGTTGACGTGAATGCGGTGAATATTTTCATATCCCGTAATCCTGTGCCCACTCTCTTGGGTGACATTTTGCACTCTCTCTATGCCCGTACTGCTCGGAAACGGGGAACCCTTATGTGTTGTGCACCATTGCTGGCGAGGTGGTTTATTTCTCACCTCCCCAAATCAGTTTTGAAGAACAAGGAAGGCATGGGCTGGGCCCATAGGATTATGTCTCTTTCTCACATGGACATCATTTGGACTAATAAGGACATGGAAGACGTGGCTATTATTGATCGTTGTGGGGAATACCCCAATGTTCCACTGCTAGGAATCAATGGAGGGATCACCTATAATCCGTGTTTGGCCTTACATCAGTTTGGGCGAGCTATGAGGGAAGGACCTCATGAGTTGCTAATGCCAAGTATTGTCTTTGATTTCCAAGGGGATAGTGATGAGCAACGCCGCAGATTCATACGAGCCTGGGATAGAGTGCACAGGTCTGATCCGCACGAGTTAGGTGTGAAGACTTCTCTTCCACTGGAACCATATCTCCGATGGGTTCGTATACGTGCCCAAAAGCTGGGAATGTCGTACGAAGCTGTCTTACCTGTGATTGTTGAAGTTGCTGATGAAGAAGGGGTTCCTCCTACCATCCCCCACCCTTACATGCCTAATGACATTGGGGCATTAAAGAGGTCTTGAATACATCTAAGGGAAGAACGGGATACTTACAGAGAAAAGTATCACGAGCAAGAGCGAAAGATCCTGAAGTTGACAAGGCAACTGGAGAATGAGCAGATCCTCAATGACTATGTCAGCACCAAAGGAAAACGGCCACGGGAGCGCTGATGTCTTTTGATTATTTCTAGTTTTGATTTACTTTTCAGTATTTCTCTTTTCGTAACGCCTTAAAGGCGTCTGTTGAACATTTGAATTCAAAGTTTATCTAATAAAAGTGTGTTTCATTTTGGTTTACGAATTTGAATCTCTAAAGTTTTTGAAATCATATCATGCACATTTCATTCCATGCATCTCATAACAGGTACCCTTACAGGTTTTCTCATCTTCTTCGCTATTTATTTCAGCACATCATGTCTGCTGAAACATCAACTGATCAAGCTATCAAGGCTCTACAGGCTCAAAACGCTCAATTTCAAGAAATGTTCATGAACTTGGCTAAGGGTCAGCAAGATCTGAAGACCCTTATCTTGAAGGATAAGAAGAAGAAGAAGAAGAAGAAAGTCCTCCTGAACATGGGTCACAGGTTTGGAAACAGGCTGCGAGATGAAGTCAATCTATCCCACTCATCTGGAGAGGGAGAAAACCAAGAAGAAAGGAAGGTTCCTAGCCCTGTGGTATCTGATCACGAGACTGACTTTGACGAAGACCAGTATCCTCCGGTTGAGGATAGGTATAAACAACTTGAAGACCAGTTAAGTGCCATGGAGATCCAGAAGGTCCCTGGGTTGGACTTTGGTGATCTAGGCTTGTCATCTGGGGTGGTGATTCCCCACAAGTTTAAAGCACCAGCCTTTTCTAAATACGACGGGGTTTCTTGCCCAAAGTTGCACCTCCGTTCGTATGTTAGAAAAATTCAGCCATACACCGCTGACAAGAATATATGGATCCACTTCTTTCAAGACAATCTCTCAGGGACTCAACTTGAATGGTTTTACCAGCTGGAAGGAGCTAATATCCGTAATTGGGAAGACCTTGCTTCTGCTTTCTACAAGCAGTACCAATAAAATGCCGACCTCGCTCCCACGCGTACCCAACTCCAAGGTATGTCTATGGGCGCGGGCGAAGGTTTCAAAGACTACACTCAGAAGTGGAGGGACCTTGTTGGAAGAGTGCAACCACCCTTGGCTGATAGGGAGCTAGTGGATATGTTTCTGGGGACCTTGTCTGGTATGTATTTCAACCATCTGATTAGAAGTTCATCGTCCGGGTTTACTGAGATGATTATGACCGGGGAAATAATTGAGGCTGGTATCAAGAGCGGTAAGATACAGAAGGGTGCTTCGTCTAGTGCCGAAAAGAAGCCTTTTAAGAAGGAGTCCAGTGTTGTTTACAGTTCAAAGAGCCATAATAGACCTGAACACCGCCAAGTTGCTAATGCGGTTGTTATTTCAAGACCAACTGTTGCCGCACAACGCAACAATCAGCCAAGGGCTGAGAGGCCGCAAAGACAATTCACTCAGCTCAATATGACTTTATCCCAAATTCTGCCGCAGTTATTAAAGACTAACTTGGTGATTCCAAAGGAGGCCCCGAAGAATCCCAATACAACATCACCCATGTACAATCCAAACGCCCGCTGTGCTTTTCACTCTGATAGCCCGGGGTATGACACAAATGATTGTTGGGTTTTGAAGAATAAGGTCCAGGACTTGATTGATGCTAAGGAGATTGAGTTTGAAGCACCTGAAAGACCTAATGTTGTGACTGCTCTTATGCCCAAGCATGAAGTGAATGCTGTAGAGGAAGACTCGTTTGTGGTTTTTGTGAAAAACATTGTTACTCCATTAATGACTGTGAAGAAGAACCTTCTGTTAGCCAGTTTATTTTCGGGCTGTGGCGAAGGTTGTCGTCTGTGTTCCGTCTTACCTACCGGTTGCCATCTTTTGAAGTCAGGTGTCCAACGCCTGATGGATAATAAAGAAATTTTGTTTGAGAAGACTTTTGTTCCTTTGGTTCCTATTGAAGAAGTTGCTATAATCACCATTTTCGATAATTCTTCCAAGGCTTCCTCGAGAAAGCCTGTTAGAATTACATTTGTTCCGAGAATCGCTTCCTTGATCATCACTGTTCCTAGGCCTATCCCCTATACATCAGATAAAGTTGTCCCATGGCACTACGGGGCTGACGTTTACTATCACGGAGTTAAACAAGACTTGAGTGCTGAAGAGGCTGATGCTGACGTCAGCAATATTGTTGGACCTGCCAAAGTCACCCGCATCAGAAGACTTTTCTCCCCTGAGATCTCTCCGCCAGTTGTTCGGACGCCTGTTGTCATTACACCTGCTAGTGCACTTGATGCTATCCCTGTTCAAGTTCCCATTCTCACCCCTGTTGCCGAGTCATCTGATACTCGGGGCAAAGGGATCACTGATAAGCCTGCCCGGACAGAGGCACCAAAGAGGATTACTGTTGAAGCCTCTAGACAAGAGATGGAAGAAATTTTGAAGATCATCAAAAAGAGCAACTACAATGTAGTCGAACAGCTGGGGCAAACCCCGTCCAAAATCTCTACGTTGTCTCTGTTGCTATGCTCAGAAGCCCATGCCAAGGCTCTGATTGCTTTCCTGAAAACTGTGCACGTGCCGCAGGAGACGTCAGCTGATCAGTTTAAAGATTGTGTGGCTACTCTGACAGTGGATAATGGGTTAGGTTTCTCCGACGCAGACTTGCCTGCTAAGGGGAGGAATCACAATGATGCCCTGCATGTCTCCATTAAATGCAGGGGCACTACTCTAGCTCATGTATTGGTGGATACTGGTTCCTTATTGAACGTTTTACCTAAGAAAGCTCTAGACCGGTTGGACTGTGAAGGTTTAGAATTGAAGCCAAGTAACATTGTTGTTAGGGCCTTTGATGGGTCTAAGAGAATGATACATGGAGAAGTGGATATTCCAGTTAAGGTTGGTTCTCAGATCTTCGCGTCTACTTTTTATGTGATGGACATTCAGCCATCCTATTCTTGTTTGCTGGGTCGCCCATGGATCCACATAGCTGGGGCAGTGACTTCTACGCTGCACCAGATGCTGAAATACCCAGTGAAGGGGAAAATTGTCACGGTACGAGGATAGGAGGAGTACATGGTGAGCCACCTCAACTCTTTCTGGTATGTAGAAATGGATGGGGAGTTCATTGAGACTTCGTTTCAACATTTTGAAGAAGTTCCCCAGACGCTGGCATCAACTGAAATTGTTACTGAAAATCCTCCAATTAAGATGGCTTCCTTCAAGGATGCCCGGGCTATTTTCGAGAAAGGTGGGTGTGCAAATTGGGGCCAACTCCATGATTTTTCACATAAGACTAACAAGTTTGGTTTGGGTTTCACTGTAGAAGCTCAAAGGGTTGTTCGGAGTACACGGATTGGAAGACCTCCTCTGTTTATCAGTAATTCAGGAGTAAATGCCATTGAAGACGATGTTGAAGAATCTGAGTTCGACAGTTGGATCTATCCTACTACTGATGGCGGACTAAGCAATTGGACAGCAAAGGACTTCATCCCAATTTCTTTTATTGCCCAGTAATGAGACTTTTTGTTTTGAATTTGTAACAGACAATTTTTAAACTTTACGGCCCGATGTCTTACCCGGGGCACCGTGGTTTTATTTGTGAGGGCTTTATGTGTGTCATCTACATATATCATTAATAAAAGCATTGGACGTTTCTTGCAATTCAAATTTTGCGCTCCTTGTTTTTCTTTTTATATATTGCAAAATAACTATTTTACACACACTCACATATACAGGTCTACATCCACTCTGTATCCCACTGATAACGACTCTGCTACTGTCGGTTATGACTTCGAAAGTCAGATCAACTTAGCCGAAGACGAAGGTGAAGATGATTGCGAAGTGCCCGGTGAGCTTTCTAGACTCTTACTTTAGAAAGAGAGGGCCATGGAGCCGCATGAAGAGCCAGTGGAAACAGTGAATCTGGGTACAGAGGTAGACAAGAAAGAGGTCAAGATCTGTGCAAATCTGGAAGCTAGTGTGAAACAACGGTTGATTCAGATGCTGCATGACTATGTTGAGATCTTTGCCTGTTCTTATGAAGATATGCCTGGGTTGGATACCGACATTTTGGTTCACCGATTACCTACCAAGGAAGACTGTCCTCCAGTGAAATAGAAAGTCCGCCGAATACGCCCAAAGATGTCTGAGAAAATCAAGGCTGAAGTTTTGAAACAGTTTGACGCCGGTTTTCTAACAGTTACTTCTTATCCACAGTGGGTGGCCAACGTGGTTCCGGTGCCGAAGAAAGATGGTAAAGTTCGAATGTGTGTTGACTATAGGATCTGAACAGGGCAAGCCCCAAGGACGATTTTCCCCTGCCTCATATCGACGTTCTGATTGACAACACCGCTCAACATAAGGTTTTCTCCTTTATGGATGGGTTCTCCGGTTATAATCAGATTAAAATGGCTCCCGAAGACATGGATAAGACAACCTTTGTTACTCAATGGGGTACCTTTTGCTACAAGGTTATGCCTTTTGGATTGAATAATGCTGGGGCAACATATCAGTGCGCCATGGTCGCTTTGTTCCACGACATGATTCATCATGAGATTGAGGTATACGTCGATGACATGATTGCCCGATCCCAGACTGAGGAAGAACATCTTGACCATCTTCAGAAGCTATTTGATAGGTTGAAGTTGTACAAGCTGAGGTTAAACCCGAACAAGTGCACCTTCGGGGTGAGATCTAGTAAGCTGCTGGGTTTCGTCGTAAGTGATAAAGGTATTCAAGTGGATCCTGCAAAGGTGAAGGCTATACAGGAGATGCCAGTTCCCCGAACAGAAAAAGAAGTCAGAGGCTTTCTGGGACGTCTGAACTATATTTCCCGATTCATCTCACACCTGACTGCTACTTGTGAGCTAATCTTCAAGTTACCTAAGAAAGATCAAGTGGTAAGATGGAATGACGAATGTCAGGCCGCTTTTGAAAGGATCAAAGAATATCTCCAAGAGCCACCCATTTTGATGCCTCCAGTTGAAGGGAGACCTTTGATCTTATACTTGACAGTACTCGACAATTCGATGGGGTGTGTGTTGGGGCAGCATGACGAGTCTGGCCGAAAAGAGCATGCTATTTATTACCTTAGCAAAAGGTTTACCGACTGTGAGACCCGATACTCACTGCTCGAGAAAACTTGATGCGCTTTGGCATGGGCTGCTCACCGGCTGAGATAGTATATGTTGACCCACACTACTCTATTGATATCAAAGATGGATCCAATCAAGTATATCTTCGAGAAGCCTGCCTTGTCCGAAAGAATAGCAAGATGGAAGATGATCTTGACTGAGTATGACATCCAGTACATAACTCAAAAAGCAATCAAGGGAAGTGTGTTAGCGGATCGTTTGGCACATCAGGCAGTGGATGATTACCAGTCTATGAACTTTAAATTCCCGGATGAGAGTATCATGATAGTGACTGACTGTGAAACACCTGGACCGGATGAAGGACCTGAGGAGGGATCCCGATGGTCTATGTACTTTGATGGAGCTTCAAACGCTTTGGGTAATGGCATTGGCGCCGTGATCATATCTCTTAAAGGCTCTCATACTCCATTTACCGCCCGACTATGTTTCAACTGCACCAACAATATGGCGGAGTATGAAGCGTGCATCATGGGTCTTCGAGCAGCTATTGACCTAAGGATTAAGTTTCTAAGTGTTTTTGGATATTCCGCTCTCGTGATCAGTTAGATCAAAGGGGAGTGGGATACGAAACACCCTAATCTTATTCCTTACAAGGAGTATGTGTTGACGTTGCTTCCACAATTCGAGCAGATAACTTTTGAACACTTCCCTAAAGAGGAGAATCAGTTGGGGGACGCGCTAGCTACGATGTCTTCTATGTTCAAAGTTAATTGGGACAACGAAGCTCCCCGGATTATCATTGAGAGGTTGGACGAACCTGCACATTGCTGTGACATTGAGACTGAAGAGGTGGCAGATAAACCCCGGTTTCATGAGGTAAAGAGGTATCTTGAGGCTCAGGAATATCCTGAGGGTACATCTGTTAATGACAAGAAGTTTCTGAGGAGGTTCGTGGAGAAATTCTTCATCAACAATGGCATTCTCTACAAGCGTAACCATGATTCAACCTTACTGCGATGTGTGGATAAGAATGAAGCAGAAAGGATCATGGCAGAATTACATGAAGGTACCTTCGGAACTTATTCCAGTGGACACACCATGGCGAAGAAAATCCTACGGGCAGGATATTTTTGGTCCACAATAGAAGCCGACTGTTATCAGCATTCTCGGACCTGTCACAAATGCCAAGTTTATGCTGATAAGGTGCACATACCTCCAGTTCCTCTGAACGTCTTGACAGCTCCTTGGCCTTTTGCAATGTGGGGCATTGACATGATCGGCGAGATCAGACCTACAACATCTAACGGGCATCATTTCATTCTGGTAGAAATTGATTACTTTACGAAGTGGGTTGAAGCAGCTTCCTTTGTTACCGTAACCAAGAACGTCGTAGCACAGTTCATTCGGCACAATCTGATTTGTCGATACGGTGTACCAGAGAGGATCATCACGGAAAATGGTACGAATCTCAATAACAAGATGATCACCAAACTCTGCAAGCAGTTCAGGATACAGCATCACAACTCTTCTCCTTACCGGCCGAAGATGAATGGGGCTGTTGAAGCAGCTAATAAGAACATCAAGAAGATTGTGCAGAAGATGATGGTGACATACAAAGACTGGCACGAGATGTTACCATTTTCCCTTCATGGGTACCGCACCTCAACGCGAACGTCAACAGGGGAAATACCCTATTCCTTGGTATATGGCATGGAGGCAGTCTTGCCCATTGAAGTTCAGATACCCTCTCTTCGGGTTATGAAGGATGCAGGTTTGAGCGAAGACGATTGGATTTAGACCCGGCTTGATCAGCTGAACTTAATCGACGAAAAGAGACTTACTGCTATTTGTCATGGTCAAACGTATCAAAAGGGAATGATCAAAGCATTTAACAAGAAAGTCATACGACAAGAGTATCAAGTTGGAGACCTGGTTATCAAGCGCATCATTCTACCTCAAGGTGATCCTAGGGGAAAATGGACCCCTACTTACGAAGGGCCATTTGTGGTTAAGAACATTTTCTCAGGAGGAGCTATAATTCTAACCACTATGGATGGGGACGACCTTCCTCACCCCGTCAATACAGACATAGTGAAAAAATACTACGCATAATCAAAGACCCTCTAGGTTGACCGGCCTAGGCAAAAATAAGGGCTTCCCGGCGAACCAAAAGGGTTCAGGCAAAAGTAAGGGATGAAACTTAAAAAAATCTGTACACCCGGCAAGTCGAAAACTTGAAAAGGCGGCTTGGGCAAAAAAGGGTATCCCGGTGGACTGAAAACCCGAAAGGGCGGTCCAGGCAAAAATTAGGGATCAAAGTGTAACACTATGTCTCATTGGATCACCTTGCAACCAAACTTCGGTATCGACTATCAAGCTCGGACGACACTAATCAATCTGATCTACCTTTAACCAAGTAGCAAAGTGATGAGATGCTCGAGGACATAAAGACAATAGCAGAGTTGGAACCCAGTGGGGTTATTCACATAGCTGTTTTGTTTAGTTTTTCACAAATTGTATAAATTCTATTTGTTCGGCGGCGATCTCTTACTAGGACGTCATCCTCTTGTACAAAATGCCTATTTACAGGCCAAACTTCAAAATCAATACAATTCATCTTCAAATAAACTTCAAATTGTTTTTCCTTTTTCTGTTTTGTTTTGCAAAGAACGTCCAATGTTCATTTTTGATATATGCATTTGACACTAATTATTGCTCATGAATATTTACTTGCGAAACAAAAGACGATTACTCGAAACAGGGGCTAATAAGATTTGTCCAAGCTGTACAGTTACTCGGTTCACCAGATACAAGGTAGATTTAGCTTAAGAATATGGCTAAGGTGCTTCCACTCCCTGCAGAATAAGGAAAGACAGTAATGTTAGCTCTCCCCAGCCGAGACTTGCAAGTGTGAATGAGTCGGTAATATTCTCTCCAAGCAGAGTTTGTCTACCATCAGCACTGAAAGGTCTCAATATTCCCCAACGGAGTATAAGAATATTCCCCGGCAGAGTATAAGATATCCCCAATGGAGTCTGAATTTTTTCCCAGCACAGTCTGAAAAAGCTTCCCCAATGGAGTTTGGAGAATCATCCGCAGTAGACTTTGGAAGTTTCCCTAGCAGAGCTCAAAAGACTATCCCCATTAGAGTCTAAAAGGTTATCCCCAGTGAAGTCGCAACTAAAGATCATCCCCAGCGGAGTTCATGCCTTTCACAAACAGAAGACAATCTCCAACAGGATTCTGTATCACCAGCAAACGGTAATTCAACCCCAGCAGAATTTATCGGTTGAATCCTCAGCAGAACATCTCTTCCCCACAGAGTAACTTCCTCGCCAGCTTATTCCCCAGCGAAGTTATCCTCTCCTGCAGGTTTATTTTCACAATCATCTTCATTCGCTACTTCCAGCGGAAACGAAGAATTCAGCTCCTTTCTCCAGCAGCTATCCGGGATTTATTTTCCCTAGCTGAAGACATTACATTTTCATACATCCTACACATTCATATACGCATCATACAACACAATCTCATTTATTTTGAGAACATCATTGCTTGATACCTATCATGCATTACATACAGCTAACCTTTACCTTTCAGGAAGGATGCAGTTAAATTCTCATAAAATTCAAAGCTATGAAGCTTTTACAAAGTCGAATTACTGACTAGTTCTTAAATCTCAACAGAATTATCCTCAGTTGAATTACAGACAAGGTCCTAAATTTCGACAATTTTCCTCCGTCGAATTACAGATGAGTTCCTAAATTTCAGCAGAGTTTTCTCAATTGAATTACGGGCAAGTTCTTAAATCTTGATGAAGATGTTTCCCTCAGTCGAACTACTAACCAGTTCTTAAATCTCAACCGAATTATCCTCAGTTGAATTACAGATAAGGTTCTAAATCTCGACAAAGTTCCTCCGTCGAATTACAGATAGTTCCTAAATCTCAGCAGAGTTTTCTCAGTTGAATTATGGACGAGTTCTTAAATCTTGATGAATATGTTTCCCTAAAAGTCGAACTACTGACCAGTTCTTAAATCTCAACCGAATTATCCTCAGTTGAATTACAGATAAGGTTCTAAATCTCGACAAAGTTCCTCCATTGACTTACAGATAGTTCCTAAATCTCAGCAGAGTTTCCTCAGTTGAATTACGGGCAAGTTCTTAAATCTCAATGAAGATGTTTCCCTAAAAGTCGAACTACTGACCAGTTCTTAAATCTCAACCGAATTATCCTCAGTTGAATTACAGATAAGGTTCTAAATCACGACAAAGTTCCTCCATTGAATTATAGACAGTTCCTAAATCTCAACAGAGTTTTCTTAGTTGAATTACGGGCGAGTTCTTAAATCTCGATGAAGATGTTTCCCCCCCAGTTGAATTACGGACAAGTTCTTAAAACTCAACAGAGATGTTCTCTGAGTTGAAGTAGAGGCAAGTTCCTAAATCTCAACAAATATCAGACTTCCCCAGCGGAATCTTCCTCAACAACAGGTACACAAGCTCTCGCTAAGGAATCTCTTATGCGATCGACACCTCTCCAAATGGCATCTGTAAGCCCATTCCCGACATCACAAGGCTGATACCACTTCATGCGAGTGCAAATTTCTGGGCACTCTAGTGTTCAATCATCTTCCACCTTCGGATCACAAAAGGAATGAAAGCCAATCTACATCCTCAGGTTTAAGAAGAATGAACAGGGGAAGCTATTGTACCACAAAATTTTCCCTCTCATATTTCTCAAAACATTGCAAGAAAAATCTCCAAGTGGCTCAAGGTAGCTCAAGAATTGGCCAGACAAGCTCTCTCCTAAGGCAGTCTACCCCAAATTAGGGTTTTGTGTTGCATCAAGATCCTTGAATCCAAATGACCTCAAGTGCTCACCAATGTCCTAATATGTTCTCAAGATCATCCATGACAAATTTCAAGCCTTGCAGAGGAAGTTTGCTCAGTCAATTGCTCAAAGGTCCAAAAATCGATTGTGCTAGGGCAAAAGTCAACTGTGACTCAAATACAGTCAAACTTCAAGATTTTTTGTCAACATTCTAATTTTGAAGGATATTTCATAATTTGATCAAGGGTTGATCATGATTCATCAAGGATTTCTCAAAATTCATCAAGATTCAAAAGTTGCTAAATTAGGGTTTTGTAGGAAAAGTCAACTCAACTTTGACCAAGCATAACGTTCTCATAATTTATGATAAATGACCCATCCAAAGCTCATTTTGAAGAGGATGCAATTCCCTACAATCCATATTCATACCCCTAGATCAAAATATGCACTCACAAGAAGTTATGAAAAATTTGGACATTATAGGTCATTTTTGAAAGTCAACAAAAACACCTTTTTTTTCCAAAGCTTATAACTTGAGCATGGAATATCAAAATGATATGATACCAAAAGGGTTAGTTAGAGGACATCTCAAGATTTCTAAAAAGTCCAAGAACACTTCCAAAAGTTCAAAATTGAAGAAGTTATGCATTGTTGAAGTTGGACTTTGTTTTGCAAAATTGCCAAAAGTCAACTATCCCCAAAACTTCAAATTTTGTCAAATGGGCCCATTCTTTTCCACTTGAATTAAGTTTGCATTATTGCCCACGTGCTCTAAATTCATCCATATGTCCACATCACATTTTTATTATTTAATTTGATTTTTATTTGAATTAATTTATTTTAACTCAAATAAAATCATATAAAATCTAAAGCTTTGATAACACATGATCTTTTGGCTATTTCAGGCTCCAAATACAGCAATTATTATCATCAAATTCGTATCAAATCAAATCATGTGCAAAAAGATTGGAATTAGGCAAATTTTGCAAGTTTGTAAATGGAGATCAAATCAAATATGCAAGCATTGATAAGGCAAGATTTGGACCAATTTTATTAACCTAGTGCACTGAGTGATACATAAGCAAGCTGAAGGACACGAAATAAGGGTTGAAAATCGTGGGAAGAGGCAGAACAAGAATTGAAAAAATCACAAAAAAGCTTGAGGTTGAAATCCAGGTTAGAGGAATTTTCAGAGGTCGAGACTTGTTCCAATCGATTCCCGGCCATTCATACAGGCTACCTGGATCCAAGCCACGCGTTTTCAGACTCCCTAGTGCACTGTAAGTCTCACGCGACATAGCCATATTCTTGAAATCAATTTGAGTTAGTCTGGCATCATTAGAACAAACTAATAGCATATTTTGAATCTACAAACCATTTGCAAGTGTTTGGTATCATTCAATTGCATTTATCTGCCCTGTATACAAAATCACCATAGCTAGGGTTCTTCGTTTGCTTTTAGGGTTTTCTGTTTCATGTAAAATTGAGACACAAGAAGAACATGGTTTTGATCAGGAGGCCATGACGAATTGAACCATATTCTTGGATTGTATTTATATGGCCTGGAGAGAATTTTAGAACAGGGCTGCGCTTTTAGCTGCGAATTCAAATCCGCAGGTATTTTTTTATAGGTTTGAGGATAGGGATGAACTCGTGTCATCCATCTGTTGGCCAATTCAAATATCACGCACGTTTTTTTGTTTTTTCTGGAAATTATTTTGTTTTCATATATTATTATTAGTGTATATTATAATAACAATTGAAACAGCTTGGCGTAGTGGTGGACATAGCATGTGCGTTCCCCTCAGGACCTGGGTTCGAATCCCAGGTCCCCCACTTTCTCAATAATTTTGGTTTTCAGGTGATTGTATGCATACGCTAGCTTGCTATCCACCATACATCCTCATCCATTCAAATTCCAGATGGCCAAAGGCCAGATCTGATGGTCCTTGATTGGAGGTCCACCAAGGCGCCAGTCAACGCATGAGCACAAGATCCACAAAGTCAAAAGGGTCAGCTTCTAATGGGCCAAGGAATTGCTTTCCACACCACCTAAAATCAGGCCCAACTCCTCTCTTTTTACTTATTTTGTTATTTTATTTAATTGTTTATTTCATTTATTTCATTTATTTAATTTTCTAACCAATCACAAAATTCTGTTTTTATTAAATAAAATCACAAAAATATTTTTATTTCAATCAAATTTTAAACTTTTATTCTTCGTAATAAATTTATTAATTGATTAGCTTTTTAAATTATAAAACTTTAATTCATTTTTTGTAAATCATTAAAATTAATTAGAATTAATTAGGTTTTAACATAATTTAATTATTTTAATTTCTTTCTTAAAATAAAAAAAAATCCAAAAAATATGTCATAATTTTTTTCTTCATTTAATTAATTTATTAATTTAATTTAGTTATTTAACTTAGGATTATTTTCTTTCTTAAAATAAAAACAATAAAAACCAAAAAAAGATATTTTCTTTAACCAAAAGGGTCAAAACCCTAAAATTCGCATTCGATTCAATTTCCCGCGCACGTTACTTATTTTTATCCAATTATGTATCTGCTTCCGGAATGTAATAGATAATTAGGACATTTAATTATTTTTATCGCTTTACTTTATTTTTCAAAGGGTTTGTCTTTGGCGATGTAAATACCCGACGCCTTGTAATTTAAATTCTGCATTTTATTTCTGCAAATTATAACTGCTAGATGTTTGATAGTAGGGTTTGCATGACAAGACTGAATGTTAATCTTAAAATCAAATTAGATCACCCTTAACATGTACAAAGATAAAAATAACTGAAAACGATACACCCGCACATGCGCACTCTTAGGGTACACTCCACTTGGTTGCCTTCGTACACGGTCATTGAGTATAGGTCGCTTTAGAGGTCGCCCTCTTGTCTAAAAGATCATAGTTGCCTCGAAACAGTTGTCGCGGATATTGTTGCCTCAAACAAATGATCTAAGACATTAGGGTTACCGATAAGGCGTCCTAATATTGCTTTAGTGACCGTATGTCCCTAATTCGAATTGACCCTAAAACTCCAACGACGGTGCTACCTACTCATCAATAGTGGGATAGAATTGTCTAAAGGAAATTAGCATAGAACGATTAATTTTTCGAGTAGGTAGATGGTTCTTAGATACTTGCTCTTTCAAAACAAAACTCTTCACACTTACACTTTTCGAACAAAGTTTTCAAAAACACTTCATTACACTCTTGAGGACAGAAGCAAGAGTTAAATCAAAGTTTCAAAACAAAAACTTTTCAAAACCCACAAGCACAAAGAAAACATTTTGAAAATGATGAGCAAGTACCTAAGAGCCCGTAGATAACTACGGATAGAAAGGGTTCTAATACCTTCCCTTTCTATAATCTAACCCCCGTACTCAGAAATATCTTGAAAAAGGAATTTTTCTATGCTTTTTTCCTTTCCTTGTTGGATAAAATAAAAGTCGGTGGCGACTCTTGCTTACCGCGACATTTTGCAAATACAAAACGCAAACCAGCATTCCAGAAACAGTCAGTTCTTCCCACCGTATCACAGCTCCCAAGAGTCAAAGAGGGATTCTCCATCCTCTTGTCTAAAGTTGTTGTCCTTGCTTCTAACTTGGGACATTTTACTTGGCGAGAAATGACGTTCAAGGAAGGAACCTTTCATTTCAGCCCAGAAAGTTATAGAATTAGCTGGGAGAGACTGGAGCGATGCTCGATCTCGATCTCTTAGAGAGAAAGGAAAAATCTTGAGGCGTATGGTGTTTTGGTCAACACCATTTGCCTTCAAGGTACCCCAATTATCAATAAATATAGAAAGATGTAAATTTGGGTTTTCATTTGGTAACTCAGTAAATTAATTATGTTAAACCATTCCAATTAAAGAAGGCTTTAGTTCAAAGTTATTTGTTGCGATGGCGGGTGCACAATACTACAATGTGGTTCCTAATTGGTGTTAACTCCATGGTCCTTGAGATGTTTAGTATCAACCTCTTAATCCATTTTCGGTAGTGCTTTGAGTCGGCGTCTTTCATGTAAATAATGCTCGATCTCGTCAACCACTCTAACCAAATTTCCAGTTGAACAAGTTTTTCGCATAAAAGAAATAGTAGTAAAAAAATTATTCCTTAGTTTAAACAGTGTTAAAACAAATCATTGATATCAAAATACTTCCCTAGCAACGACACCAAAAACTTGATGTGTGTGTACCGCAAGTGGACAGTTTGTGTCAAGCAATACAATAAATTAGATCCCACGGAGAAGTTTATAATTACAAAGATTTATCCTAACTTTGCTTATCTAAGGTGATCAATAAAGGTTTAGTGTTTTGAGAAGAAAAGTAAAGAAGTAATAATATCAATAGCTAAAAGCAGGACATGGAAATTATGTTTTGTCTATCTAGATTCACCTCTACTATTTGCATATGTTTTTAAATCATGATAAGTTCTTTGGGTAATATTTATAGAAGTAGAAAATAATGTGTGTAACCCACTTTCGTGGCGTGCACAACTAAACATTTTGAGGCATGTTTAATTTGCAATCAAGAGTGTACGCTTTTTCACCTAAGCGTCTCAATATTGATTGTTTCTCATTCGAGATCAAGTCGACTTATGAGTGGAGCCTCGAACTCGATTGTTTAGAAAATCACTTTCGGATTCCAGTTCGTTACCTTTTGATATATGAATGACATCTATATTGATCTTGCGTTCGCAACAATCATAAGCGTGCAAATATAACTCGAGTTCTGAAATAAAATATTTCCTTTTTGAACTTTCTCATGATTATAACATAAACCAGTAGAAGTTTAACATAAGATGGACTTACATAACCCCTAGTCCCTATGAGTTTACTCACTCATGGTAACGTAAAATGCATCAATATTGTAAAGCATTATAAGTTAGACAATGTAAATAACAAAGAAATAATAAGATGAAAGTAAGACTCTTGTCATATAAAGAACAAAAGCCTTGAGTTACAAAGTAACTAGCAATAGCTCAAGAGATACAAAATGCAAAGTAATGTGGTAAGACATGATGCTAAAGAAGAGTCATAATGCACCTATTTATAGTAATTCAAGGGCTAGGACACTGATTGCAATCACTAAATTCATAAATAATGAGTCTTGAATCAGGAAATAGGAGTTACAAGGGTTATGAAACAATAAGAAGAGGAATCTAAAACAAATTTTGTAACTTCCCGCACTGCTGACACGGGTCGTGTCAGGTGACACGGGTCTGTCAGGTGACATGGGCTGACCATGTTAGCCTTTGGTGCATCATATGGGGCGGCTCTTTGGGGAGAACATGGAATGTGTCACGGGACACGGGCTGGTCATGTTTACCTCTGACTTTTTATACTGGAGATGGTCTTTGTTAGACTACGACGACTTATCTAAAGGGGGCTGAATAGATCCCTAAATTAAACATCACCTATCAAAATAGGTATTTAAAAAACCTATTTGAAGAACATGGTTGAGCGGAAGATTTTTTGCCTAGATCAAAATAGTAGTCTAAACGAACCTAATTATTGAAAACTCAGATATGCACAAGCCATATGGAATTAAGATAATGCTTAAATCAATCAACATAATAATATCTTAATTGATAGTTTAATATAAAACACAATGGTTTCTTATTTCCAATGAAATCATATTAAAACCATAACTTGACAATTTATCGAACATGTGACACGCAATCAATTTTTCAGAATTTTCTTTGAGCTTTGTTGATATGAAAAATCACATACAATCAAAGTGATTATAAGCTAATCAATAAAACAATTTAAATTTTAACAATCAAACATAAATTTTATATGAATCAATCAATCAAACAACACATTCAATAAATTGCATACATAGAGTAAATGAGAGTTAGAGATATCACATTACAATTTGTCAAACACTTGGTGTGCATTCGACTTTTTAGAATTTTTCTTTGAGTTGTGTTGATATGAAAACCACTTATAATCAAAGTGATTATAAGCTAATCAACACATCACTTTAAACAAAACAATTGTAAAAAAATTCTTATGAGTCAATCGATTAAACAATGCTATTCGAAAAATTACGTAATGAAAACAAAAGCGAGTAAACAGATAATAAAGAGCGACACAAAGATTTGTTTACACATTTACCCATTTTTTCCTCGCGTGTGGGAACGTCTGCGCCTAATTCCAATATGGAATTAGGATACTTTCTTACTTTGCAAAAAGTATGATTACAAGAGAAGTGTTGAAGAGAAACCCTACAAACCATAATCGTTTGATGCTGATTCAAACCCTTCTCTTCTTTTGATCTTCAACAATACCAAGACACAATAGCTTCCATCTTATTGTCCGGATCTTGCTACCCCATTTGAATACTTTATCTCTAAACCTTTCGTGCACCATCAATTACACATATTGCAACACAAGACTTCAATTTAATTTGCCATTCTCGCGCTACTTACTTTGCACTATTTTTATCTAAAGGATCATTTGTGTTATTTATCTCCAAAGCTTTCATTAGGCCATAATCCTCTCTTGAACGTCTTGCACGAAAACCCCGAAATCAACCAGATCTTGGAGGATAAACCCACAATTTTTCCAGATGAAGACCCCTGCAAATCTCAATCCAATATTCTCGACTACACAAGAACCTAATTGGACGTTATGGAACCTCATCTAGATGGCACCCCAACAAAAGATTATTACGTTGATTTGTTAGTGTGTATGCATAGGTTGGAGGTTGAGGCTGAAGAGCAATTACAGGAAATTTTCATGTTACCATCGAGTTGGAATGATGCATGAATGATATATTTATAGTTATGAACTTTTTAGGCAAAGAGAGAGAGGTTTAGGAATGAAAAAAATATGCAAAATGACCCACAAAACAGTATGAGACGACCTAAAAAAGTTATGAGCCGACACATACAAAATAGTAGATACAGGCTTTAATAAGCAGTACATGTGCTGGCTCATAGGGTTTTCATGTACTGCAGTTTTAAAGCAAAAATGTTGAATGTGTTGCTGGCTTTAATAATGTACATGTGTCTTCTCATAAGATTTTTAGGTCGGCTTATGTACTGCCGTTTTAAAGCAACAATGTTGTCAGGAATATTGAAGCACATGTGTCGGCACATAAATTATATGTGTCGGCCTATAAGCCTGTTTTTTTGTGCAAAAACTGATTTTTCATGATTTGAATCAATTTTAAACTTGTTTTGAATACTTCCTAAGACCTCTAATGCAAGGGTGCACCAAACGACACAGAAATATCATCCGATATACATATATTCTAAGTTTTCATAGTTTTGACATCATGCAAAATATTTAATGGTGAAGTTGCACTCACATACTCCCCCTTTGTGATAATGAAAAAACTTGCGATGATGCATTTCATGTAGTTATTGAAGGCTCCTCTTGACTTTTTGCTTCCCAACTTCATCTCCAATGTTCTTCTCCCCCTTTAACAACATCAAAAAGAAAGAAGGAAAATCGTGAGAAGTATCATATTCCAATAACAATACTAATATATCACTTAGAGGTATTTTTGCAAAGAAGAGCATGCAATTACATGTCCCTATATATATGTAATGATGCAAAATTATTAGATAACAAGCATAAAATATTACCAAACATGTAATGCAATTGTATGAATAATAACGAGTGTGATGCAAGAGCAAGCTAGTCAAGTTGATTCTATAGCGTCATGATTATGTAACACAACATAATGGAACTCCTGATACCGCACACGCATGTGCCTAACATAATGACAAGAACATGTCACTACTCAATCCAAAATGAAAATGTTGTCATAAAACATGACTGAACTACAACAAGAATCATACATGAAATTAACATGCTTACATTCAACTCATGCACGAATGTAAGAAATAATAATAGAAACACATGCTTGTACACACAAGAGCAAATTTATACAAATATGAAAGAATTAATACAATGAAGAAATTATAAGCATATACATTAAGAACACACAATGGTTATCAATCAAAATTTTTGGAAATGAACATTCATGGTTTTCATCATTTAAGAACATATCAAGTATTTTTAACCAACCAAAAAAAAGTACTAAGAAAAATCTTACTTTCAAGGAGAAATTTGGAAAAATATTACCTTACTCTTGATAGAATAAAAGTTGCACTCACATGATGTAAAATACTCAAACAAAGTGTTAGAGTAAAAGTATAAAAGTGAAAGTATCATAATAAAGAAAGCAACATTGGAGACATTAGTTGTTATATACGAATCAATCGATCAAACAACACATTCAACAAATTTCATATAGAGGGTAAATAAGAGTAATAGATAGCACATTGCAATTTGTCAAACACTTGGTGTGCGTTCTGCTTTTCACAATTTTTCTTTGAGTTGTGTTGATATGAAAACCACTTATAATCAAAGTGATTATAAGCTAATCAACACATCACTTTAAACAAAACAATTGTAAAAAAATGCTTATGAGTCAATCAATTAAACAATGCTATTCGATAAATTACATAATGAAAACAAAAGCGAGTCAAAAGATAGTAGAGAGTGACACAAGGATTTGTTTACATAATTTCCCATATTCGTCCTCGCGTGTGGGTAGGTCTGAGCCCAATTCCAATGTGGAATTAGGATACTTTCATACTATGCAAAAAGTATGATTACAAGAGAACTGTTCAAGAGCAACCCTACAAATCATAATTGTTTGATGTTAGTTCAACCTCTTCTCTTCTTTTGATCTTCAACAAGACCAAGACATAAAATCTGCCAATTGATCCTTTACGTATTTTATCTCCAAAGTTTTCGCACACCATCAATTTCACATATTGCAACACAAGACTTCAATTGGATTCTTTGTTCTCGCGCTACTTCCTTTGCATTCTTTATCTCCAAAGGATCATTTGCATCCTTTATCTCCAAAGGATTTCACTAGGCTACTAGGCTACTACCCTCTCTTGAATGTCTTACACAAAAACCCCCAAATCAACCAATGATCTTGTTGGACAAACCCTTAGTTTTTCCTGATGAAGACCTCTGCAAATCTCAACCTAATATTCTCGGCTACACAAGAACCTAATTGGACTTTATCGAACCTTGTCTAGATGTAACCCCAACAAAAGATTATTACGATGATTTGTTAAACTGTATACATATGTTGGAGGCTGAAGGTGAAGAGCAATTGAAGGAAAATTTTATGGTATCATCGAGTTGGAATGATGCATGAATGATATATTTATAGTTGGGAACTTTTTAGGCAAAAGAGGGAGGTTTCAGAATGAAAAAAATGCAAAAATAACCTATAAAACAGTATAAACCGACCTGAAAAAGTTATAAGCCGACACATACAAAACAATAGCTACATGCTTTAATAATGCAGTACATGTGCTAGCACATAGGATTTTCAGGTTGGCTAATGTACTGCAGTTTTAAAACAAAAATGTTGAATGTGCTGCAGGCTTTAATAATAAAGTAAATGTGTCGGCTCATGCCATTTTCAAGTCGGCTTATGTTCTACTGTTTTAAAGCAAAAATGCTTTCAGTCTGTAAGATTCAATATTGAAGCATATGTGTCAGCATATAAATCGTATGTGTCGGCCTATAAGTCTGTGTTTTGTGTACAAATTGATTTTTTCATGATTTGGATCAATTTTAAACTTGTTTTAAATACTTCCTAAGACCTCTAATGCAAGGGTGCACCAAAGGACACAGACATATTGTCCAATATATAGAAATAATATGTTTTTCTAATTTTGACGTCATGCAAAATATCTAATGGTGAAGTTGCACTCACACTCTTTTGTGCGGTATTTTGGCTCATTTTCATCATGATTCGCTGCATAAGCTTCTTATTAACTGAAAAACATGAAAAGAAAGCAAAGGCGCATAAAAACTAACTTAAATAGTACAAACACATAAGAAAAGCAATAGAAAACAAGCTAGAAAACGCATACATTTACCACCTATCAGTGACAATATCTTCATTGATTTAGTTTGATTTATTTTTTAGTATTTTTGAAAAATGAAATTTAATCAAACTATCTTATTTAATTTCGGTTGATCAATTTAAAATTTTTTTTAAACATTATATTAATTTGTGTGTTTGCTGCTATCATATTTTTCAGTATATTTTCTCCTATTATTTTATTAAATAATACATTTTATAGAATCTATTTAATCTATTTTATGATTGTTATTTTTAAAATTTATAAGTCGTACTTAATTCATATAAAGAGGTAACACATAAAATACAACAATAACAATAAAAAATTATAAATCACATAAATTATCATATTTTATACGTGAAATATACATCAAAACAATTTTGTAATAAGATTAGAAATTTTTTTGGTGAAGAAGAAACTAAAATGATTAAAATAAATAAATTAATCAAAAGAATTTAAAATACAGAGAACATTAACTATATTCATCATATTGATTAATCAGTTTGGTAGTTTCTAAAAATTAAAATCGAAAATCAAACTAAAACATTTCATTTTTATCGGTTTGATTCGAGTTTTAAACCGAACTAAAAAAAATGATTTTTTCGACTTAATTTGATTTGGACTGTCGATTTAATCGATTTTTTTATCCACTTACACTAAGTTATAGTAAAGGTAAAGATTGTCTAAATAGATGTGGTGTTTAATTTACTCACAACAAATTGATATGGTAATTAGATGTCTTACAGTAGATATTTTTTTATTTGTCTTAAATTATTTTATTCTTTTATAATACTAATGTGATATTTATTATTATTTTTATTTATTTATTTTATTTATTGTATTTTAATTTATGTAATCATTCTATCATCTATTTTAATAAAATTATTTTAATAAATGAGATTCATTTTATTATTGAAATTAACAGAATTAAATTATCTTAAAAAATATGAAAATCTAAAAAAAAGAAAATCTATTGTAAGAAGAAGGGAGTAATAATTTGATATTATATATGCTACTTACAAGACATTAAATTCTGATTATTAGTATTCATTTATGGCCAAGGAATCTCTAAATCAATAGTACAACAATAGTAAATTATTGAAAAGCAATAAGATCAAAAGATGAAACTAACTAAATAAACATAAATAATTGCTAATTTCAAGAGATTAAAATCAAATTATAATTACAAGAAGATTCATCATATCCTAAATTACAAGAAATCCATCTATTTATAGTCAAGGAAAACAAAACAATAGGAAAGATAGATTACATATGGAGACCAATTAATTCTTTAATTAATTATCCTAATGTTGAATCTTGATGTTTTAATGTTTTTTAATGTATAGTGATGATAAGATCGTAAATAAAAGGGTCAGTTTATTTTAGTTTTTTAAAAAAAATATTTTTTAGTGTTACTAAGAAAAATATACAAACAAATGTTTTATAAAAGTTTTAAATAAAAATTTAATTTAAATAATTATTTTAAAATATTATTTTAGATAATTCATGATCTTATTGAAAAAAATTGTAGTCAGAATTTTATAAAATCACTTAATTATAAAGCTATTCCAGATAACTTTTAATAAAAATTATTTTTAAAATACATTTTTTAAAAACTGCAATTTCAATATATTCTAATCTATATTTATATTATAAGATGTTAAAATTAGTATTTTAATTTTAAAAAAATATAAAAAACTTATAATATTTTAAAAAACATTTTTATAAAATCTATTTTTAAAAATATTAAAAAAATATATATTTTTCTTAAAACTAAAACAAACTGACCTTAAATCAGTCACTAATACTAACAACATTTAAAAAAGCTGACTCATTTAGAACGAATTTAAAATCTCACTTTTAAATTTGCTGCTAAGTTAATAATTCAGTTTTAAAATAGAATTTTTTTTTACTCCAAGTGATTGGTTTATTAACATGAATAATATCATTTAATCCAATTATAAAATTAAGATAAAAAAAAAACAAAATTAAAATGTAAAATATTTAACAAATTAAAAACAAACAATATTTTTTATATATACAAAAAGTAAAAGGAAATATATTTGCACAAATAAAAAATTGACTTAAAGCTACAACAACAACAATCAAGTGTGTGTTTGATTCTTCGGTGATAAAATTGATTTTGAGTCAATTGATTTTGTAAACTTGATCTGATTAAAAATGAGTTGAATTAAAAGTGATTTATGTTTAGATATATTTATGTAAAAATATTGAACAATAAATTTTAGTGTAAAAATCACGTTTAAATTCAAAAACTATAAATTATAACTTTAAATAGAATCAATTATAGAGGAAGAAATAATTCTACATTAGATGAACCAAACACCTCAAAATCATTTCAAAATCAATTCTACACCTCTAAAATTACTTTGGGCTCTTTCAAAAATTAAATCAAACATATACCAGGTCTTATACCACTAAGTGAGGTTAGTTACATGCATCAACTTTTGTAATAATGTTCTATCCAATACCATACTTATATCGAAGTCGTTAATTTTGAGATTTTTCAATAATGTCTCTTATAGTTTTTCTAGGTCTTCTTCTACCTCTAACTATTTGACCCTCTCCATCTAATCCACTCTCCTTATTTTAAAATTTATAGATCTTCTTCCTATATTTTCAAACCACTTAAGTTTATTTTTCACCATCTTTTGTATTACTTGGCACTATCTCTAATTTATTATAATAAGATTCATTGTAATTAATTGTTGGGTCATCAATTTTCGATGTGTCGTATCTCAAATTTGTTCTACTTTTTACTTTTGTCTGGCTTAGACTTTGCATTTAATCTACATCATCTTCACCGGTTCATTTGAATATCATGCATTTCATTGAATAAAGGCACCTGAGGTCCAAAAGTTAAGTGGTTATGCAATATCAAAGTTTCACAGTGTTTTGGAGGTGTTTATATTCAGTAAAGTCTATTTCTTTCTGGTTCTTCTAGTTCTTCAGGCACTGAAGTTGTGAATTAGGATTTTGGAGGTTTTCTCAGGTTACTTCAAGAGCAGTGGTTTTAGTTCTTCAAACTGGGGTTTAGTGGATTAGGTTTTATTGGTTTGAGCTTGTAATGATCATCCTTTGAATGTTCAGGAAACTAGAATTTTTGTTTCAAGGTCACATTGAGCTTTATCTCATTCTACAAGTCAATTGCTTATCAAGAGGTTTAAGGGGTGCAACCAAGGAATTCTTTTCGTATGGATTAAATTTTATTTGAGGAGTTTCTTGAGGGACTAAATTCTGAACTAAGATGACATCTATCATTTTCAAAGTAGTTTGAATTTGTCATGAAGTATCGAAATTGAAAGAGAACGAAAACTTGGATTTGGAGTGCAAATTTGAAATAATGGATTCAAACAAGGCTTGACCAACTCAATCTCATTGAAGAGAAGTCGTAGCAGCCATTTGTCATGATCAGATATACCAACAGCGTCTCAAGAGAACATTTGACAAGAATATTTTGTTGGTATAAGCCCTAGAGGCCAATACTTTTGGTACTTGTATCGAATTATTTATTAATAATAAAAGGCATTTATTTATTATGTTTGCTTTCCAAAATAATAAAGTCCCTAGAATGGTTTATTTGTTTAATGAAATGTTAAGTGTGACTTAATCATGAGATCCCATTAAACATAAGACACTATTCTTAAAGTATCCGTAGTCAAGCTTTAATGTAAAGTGAGATAACATTAAAGCATTAAGATTATTATGAAGATAGACTGATGATCACATCTCATGGATCATAGATAAGGAGTTATCAAGTCTTGACATAGGTATGAATATTAGGAGTAATATTTATACTGGATTGACCCGCTATGAGAATACTACATAGAATGTTATGCAAAGTGTCATAAGTTATTCTCATGATGATAATGGTGTATACCACCCTTCGACCTGAAACCACTATGGACCCTAGATGTAGAGTCAAGTACTTTATTGCTGATCAAACGTCATCCGTAACTGGATGACTATAAAGACGGTTGATGGGTACTTCACAAAGCATGCTAAGGGACATGAGTGACCTAGATGGAATTTGCTCATCCTGCATAACAGGATAAATGTCTAAGGGCCCAATATTGAACTGGACAAGGGTGACACAGTGTATGCCTTGTGTTCAATATAGACATGAGGGCAAAAGGGTAATTGTACAACACAAATATTATCACGAAAAAGGTTTGGTCAGATCACATGACATTTTCGTGACTTGGGTAACAGTGATGTGTTGCTAGATACCGCTCACTGTTTATTATATTAAATGTGTGATTTATTATAATTGCCAACGTCGCGAAAACCTACAGGGTCACACACATAAGGACAGGTTGATGAGAGATAGAATAAATAAGGAACACCGTAAGGTACGGTGTACTTAAGTGTAATACAGAAAGTGGTAAGGTACCACGTGGATAAGTGATATATGGTACATCATAAGGTATGATGTCCATAAGCTTAATTGGGCTTTTAGCTTATAGCCTTAATTGGGCTTTTAGCTTGTAGCCCACACGAGTGATTCTATAAATAGATCCCTTGTGATGAAGCAATTTCACTTGATGCAATTTCATTTTTGATTCTCTCTCTCACTCAAAGTTTCCGTTCGTGATCAGCTAGCACTGTAACCGAAAGCGATCTGTTCGTGTGGACTGAGTAGAGGCGTTGTTCTTCATCAACGCTCGTGATCACAACATCAAAGGTCTGAATCGCCACAAGAGGTAAATATTTCTATCACTGACCATGCTCATTCGTAAGGATCGCTAAAGGAAAATTTTAAATTCCACTGCGCTTTTGATCGCAATTTTCCTTCATATTTGACCTCGAGGGTTCCACACAGGTGACTTGGTCTTAAGGAAGATTCTCCCAATTCACAAGTGGACTCTCAACTACGAGGGGATGTACATCGTGAAGAAAGCTTTCTCAGGAGGTGCTCTAATCCTGACAGATATGGATGGGGAAGACGTTCCACTTCCACTCAATTCAGACTCAATCAAAAAATACTACGCATAAAAAGACCCGCTAAGTCGAAAACCGTAAAGGGAGGCTTAGGCAAAAGTTAAGGCTAAAAAAGAAAAATAAAAAATAGAATAACCCGCTAAGTCGAAAACCCGAAAGGATTGTTATGCAAAAATGGGTGTTCCGGCGGATTGAAAACCCAAAAGGGCGATCCAGGCAAAAAATAGGGACAAAAAGCGAGATACTTCATTCTGAAGACTCTTCACGGATAACCAGTACACCCTCCTAACACTGGATGGATCAATTCAACTATTATCCTTTGAAAGCACAGCACTAGGACGAGCCAGGATATGTGAACTATAGCAATATCAGTTTTAATGGAAGTTCAAGATTTTCTTATTGCCATTTTACCTGTTGTATCTTATCTTTTCTTCGCAAATTCCTCAATTATGAGTTGTTTCCATGTACGAATGCATATTCACAAGCCAAACTCATTAATAAAATTTGCCCTTCCACCAACAAGTCTTTGTTATGTCATTTTTACTTTATTTTTCGTATGTGAATTATAATTTAAATTCTTTATTAAGAATTACATTGAAAACAATAAGGCAATAATAATCACAAGCTAAGATGTGAAACACGACATTACATGGATATGAAAGCATCTCGAGGGAATGTCATGGTGTTCAAGTGTTGTTTTTTCTATGCATGTGGCAAGTCATAACGACCTTTTCAACCAAGCTTTTGTCCTCTCCGTCTCCTTAAAGACGGCTGACCACCCAACTCTCCAAAACCGAGAAACTTGAAGCATTTGATGAGATTCATGTCTCCTACTCAGTCATCCGCAAGAAGTCCCGCATGTAAGGAAACTCAGATCAAGCTACTCCTCCTCAACAAGATTTAATCCCCAGCGAACTCGACAAGGCTATAACTCAATTCTCGAAGTTTTCAAGCCCCAATTTGTATTGGCATCTCAAGACAACGGGAAACGGACCTCAATGAGCCTGATATTTTGCACTTTGCATACAATAATCATCACTGCATATTACATTGCATCCTCAAACTCATAGTATATCCATGGATCATCATGCCATACTTCAAAGTGCATATGAAGCATGATCCAGATTTGGTACCTTGCCCGAAAGCCCTAAATCAATCCCCAAAACAGTAAAACATCCCCCACAAAGAATATCATCCTTATAATTCCCAATTGACATCTGTCATTTCACTACCAACCAAAAATTCATGGTGCCAGTACATTGTACTCCCCAACTCTCAATACTTACTTTACCTTTTCTAGGGTCATAGGTCGTCTGTAGATCTTACCCTCACTGTATCTTTTCTAGGATCGTAGGTCGTTCGTAGATCTTACCCTCACTTTATCTTTTCTAGGGTCGTAGGTCGTCCGTAGACTTTACCCTCGTGTTATCTTTTCTTGGGTCGTAGGTCGTCCGTAGATATTACCCTCATGTTATCTTATCTAGGGTCGTAGGTCTTCCATAGATCTTACCCTCACTTTATCTCTCCTAGGGTTGTAGGTCACCCGTAGATCTTACCCTCATTGTATCTTTTCTAGAGTCATAGGTCATCCATAAATATTACCTTCGCGTTATCTTTTCCCAGGTCGTAGGTCGTCCGTAGATCTTACCCTCATGTTATCTTATCTTGGGTCTTAGGTCGTCTGTAGATCTTACCCTCACTTTATCTCTCCTAGGGTCGTAGGTCTCCCGTAGATCTTACACTCACTGTATATTTTCTAGAGTCATAGGCCATCCGTAGATCTTACCTTCGCGTTATCTTTTCCCGGGTCGTAGGTCGTCCGTAAATCTTACCCTCATGTTATCTTATCTTGGGTCGTAGGTCATCCGTAGATCTTACCCTCACATTATCTTACCTTGGGTCGTAGGTCATTCGTAGATCTTACCCTCGTGTTGTCTTTTCTGGGATCGTAGGTCGTCCGTAGATCTTACCCTCACGTTATCTTTTCTAGGGTCATAGGTCATCCGTAGACTTTACCCTTGCATTATCTTTTCCCGGGTCGTAGGTCGTCCGTAGATCTTACTCTCGTGTTATCTTTTCTTGGGTCACAGGTCGCTTGCAAGTATTACCCTCATGATATCCTTTCTCTTGGGTCATAGATCATATGTCGATCTTTACCCGTTGTCTTTATCTTTCTTTTTAGGTCGCGAATCCCACACGATAGATTTTCCGTTGTCGTCGAATTCTACCCATCATCTTTAAGTTATCATGTTGTCATTAATCCTACTCTCAGTCACCACGACATCATCAACCATATCTTTTCAGTCACTTTAACGCCTACTTCCCTGAGAACCTTGTATTGACACAATTACGCCATTACAAGCTATGATTATTCAACCACCCTTACCCATCATGACCAGTTCACCAGAAAGTTCGTTTTTCATCCCCCAGTAGACGTCACAAATAGATAACACTCACGCCATCTCTCCAGGACAAATTTCAGGTCCTGGTATTTAATCATCTTCCACCTTGAACTTTCGAAAGGATGACGCCAATCTCACCTTCAGGTTTAAGACGATTAAATAGGGGCAACTGTCGTACCCCAAATTTGTCATACCTTTTACTTTTGTCTGGCTTAGACTTTGCATTTAATCTACATCATCTTCACTGGTTCATTTGAATATCATGCATTTCATTGAATAAAGGCACCTGAGGTCCAAAAGTTCAGTGGTTATGCAATATCAAAGTTTCAGTGTTTTGGAGGTGTTTATATTCAGTAAAGTCTATTTCTTTTTGGTTCTTCTAGTTCTTCAGGCACTGAAGTTGTGAATTTGGATTTTTGAGGTTTTCTCAGACTACTTCAAGAGTAATGGTTTTAGTTCTTCAAAATGAGGCTTAGTGGATTAGGTTTTATTATTTTGAGCTTGTAATGATTATCCTTTGAATGTTCAAGAAACTAGGATTTTTGTTTCAAGGTCACATTGAGCTTTATCTCCTTCTACAAGTCAATTGCTTATCAAGAGGTTTAAGGGGTGCAAGCAAGGAATTCTTCTCGTATGGATTAAATTTTATTTGAGGAGTTTCTTGAGGGACTAAATTCTGAACTAAGATGGCATCTATCATTTTCAAAGTGGTTTGAATTTGTCATGAAGATTCGAAATTGAAAGAGAGAAAAAACTTGGATTTGGATTGCAAATTAGAAATAATGGAAATTCGTATTTCATACAATGTCTTTGGTTCACAAGTCACCAATTCCTTACATCACAAGTTACTATTCAAGTCACTATTGATTATCTTGCAATTATTTTTGGATTCATGCCATGACCACTTGAAATCATACAAAGAAATTTCTCATTACAAGTCCAAACTGTCCAAATATAACAGGCCCAAAACTAGTCCAAATATAACATGCCAAAATTTTGTCCAAACTATCAAAACCTGCATAATAATGTTATCCAATTTGCTGTTGTATAAACAGTCCAAAGTCTGCACCAACCAGCCCCACTAAACTGTCCAAAACTGTTGTTGTTCATTCTGCTGCATACCAGTCCATAAACTTGCCCAGTCCGCTCCAAAACCTACACAAAAACAGTCCAAGCATAATAGTCCAAAAACCTGCAAAGACAGCCTGCTAAGACTGTCAAAACTACTGCAAACAAATGCCAAACATTTCACAAAATAGAAATCACCAAATCTATAATGAAAAAAGTAGTGAAACAACATGTCAAAATTGTTTAAACCTCACCAACCTTTCCCCCCAATTTCCACCTCTCATCTGATATATACAATAACAATATTGAGATAAAACAGGGTGAAAAAAGGGGAGAAAACACTGTAAAACCAGAAGAGAAAAAACAACAGCAACCATGAAACTGTTTTGAGCCATAAAACTGTTTTGATATATAAAACAACAGCAACAAAAAAAACCAGCAGCAACCAAAAGGAAAAAAGAATTATAAAAACCCTTCAACCCATTGTACAACCTTTCAAGTTTCCCCCTGTTGGCTGAAGATTTTGATAATGTTATTAGAAGCCAAATGAATTAAATGTTTTGATCGAAATGAGGTAAAGCGTCATGTTTCGAAGTAGCAGAAGCAGTGTTTCGAATAAGTATGTCAAAGCTTGGAGCTTCGAGTGGCAATTATGGGAACATATCTAAAGAAGTCTCGAAATAACAACAAGGCTGTGTCTGGGAAGAGCGTTCGAAACGGAGAAGTACCAAAGCATTTGAAATTCAAATGGAAGCGGGACTTTCGAAGTTTGAAAGTTATGTGCTGGAGCATTTGGGGACACGTGGAAAGACGAAAGAGGCATTGTCCTGCATGTTCTAAACGTGGCATAATCCTATAGCAAGACCGTTATGGTCGAATTAGTATAAATAGAAGTCTTAGTATTAGGATTTGGTGTGTCATATCTATTATACAAAATACTCAGTAACATTCAAGCTACCACATGGCAAGGGAAACGAATGCGAGAGAAATGTATGTATGATAGCACCATGTATTTCTAATTTAATGAAAACCTTTTACCATTTCCAGCATTTTCCTTTATCCTTTTGTCAAATAACATTTACAAGTTTTCTCATTTACAGTCTTTTCACTTTGAAATCTCTTCTTCAAAGTTTTACATTTTAATGTTTTCTTCATATTTCAAGCACTTTATATCTCAGAAACTGTCATATTTTCCATACCTTTACCTTCAAGTCTTATCCTTCGAACGCATATTTTTACTTAAAGTCATTTAAAGATTTCTTGCATTAAACGCTTTCTTCATATTTCAAACCTTTTACGTTCCAGAAATCCTTTATATTAACTATTTTGTAAGTCGAAACCATTTACTTCACTTTTATGCAATTTTACATGTCTTTACAATTAGCATTTATTCATGTAACTTAGTTTTCACACACACATTTTGATTACATCTTTAGACTTTTAGAGAGAGAAATCGAAATAAGCCAAACACATATACAATATTAACCATGAATATCTGTTCGATCGTGAGAGTAACCTTAATATCCAAGGAGTCCTAGGATCAATCTAGTCGATCCTGTGAGTTACCAGAGGAATTGAATAACAGTCAGAAAGATTATTCGATAGTTTGGAAGACTAGCGGTTGTTTACCAGAAATCACTGGAAACAAATTGGCACACCTGATGGGACCAATAATTGGATATTAGAAATAAGGATTATTGAGACATAACCATTACAAAAACGTTGGAACCTAAGAAGTTTGCTGTTTTATGAACCTGAGAAGTGGTAAGATAACCAACATCAACCAACATTTATCCAGAAGAAAACGTTTGGACAAAATGTCTAATTCAGACAATCAACAAGGGGACCAAAATGGCCCACATACAACAGGCACTAATGCGTCCACTTCGATCGGAACATCTAATGTAATCCCTTCGAATGCACAGTCAGTTGCATCTTCGACCAGTAACATAGCCACCAATGGAGTAAGTAGCATATCAACTAATAGTTCGATCTTAGGAAATACTGGAACCATTGGCTACCCTGGGGGATTCGTTCCACCATCAGGGACACAATCCCATTTCGCCACTCCATTAACTAGACCACTCGGTTTCGATGGGAATAGAACCAGAAATTCCTCTTATGGAATGCCAACATCTTTTATGGCAGGTTTACACAATTCCACATCGAATTCATCTCCACAACTAGGGTCTGGGTCTGGGGCGAATCAGTTTATGACAAATAACCAAGGGTCGGTGGGTTATAGCACAATGCCTATCTTAACCACAGACAACCAGTTGGCTTTTAGGCAATTGATGGATGACAGTAACCATAATATGATAGGGGTGTTAGCACAAACCATGCAGGAGATATTTGCCCCAATAGTGCAAAATGTGACTGTGACAAATAGAGAAAACGCTGACAATATGAGTCGAATAGCAGATTTCTTTGCTCCCCTAGAAAGGCGTAGGCAGAATCAGGCGGGATTTCGAGCAAACATGCCTGTTATAGAACAAATTGCTAACGATCCAATTTATAGACCACCCAGAGAAGAAGTTAACTTAGGGGCCAGGGCACCAAGGTTAGAAGCCCCAATAATCCCGGGCCCACAAAGGGAAATTATGGAACCAGGGGCAAGGGTCGAAAGGCTAGAAGCCCCAGAGTTTCGAGAAGAACAACCTAGGGGAGTTGTTTTGGTTGGTCGAAATCAAGATGCCGATGCTGTCGTTCGTAGAATTCGAAACGATAACATCTTGGCAGAAAACAACCTAACCACCATGATAGAGAGAGTCATGGCCCAGAATGGCCTCAACACAGGAATGAGAAGGCCAAATTACGCTTCTCCTATATTGGATTGCATAATGCATACTGATTTACCAAGGGGATATAAAGTCCCTAAATTTACAAAGTTCGCTGGGGATACCAATGAGTCAACAGTCGAACACATAGCGAGATATCTAACCGAAGCGGGAGATATAGCCAATAATGAAGATCTCAGGATCAAATACTTCCCAAGTTCCTTGACAAAAAACGCCTTCACATGGTTTACCACTTTGCCTCCTGGGTCCATTGACACTTGGGCTCTCTTAGAGAGATTATTCCATGAACAATTTTACATGGGACAGTCGAAAATAAGTTTGAAGGAATTGGCCAGTGTTAAGAGAAAGTTCACCGAACCCATAGATGATTATCTGAATAGATTTAGGCTTTTGAAATCCAGATGTTACACAGTAGTGCCTGAACATGAGTTAGTCGAAATGGCCGCTGGTGGCTTGGATTATTCTATTCGAAAGAAACTAGACACTCAGTATTTGAGGGATATGGCTCAGTTAGCCGATAGGGTTCGACAGGTCGAAAGACTAAAGGCCGAAAAAGCCAGAGTCTTTAAGAATAGCAAGAAAGAAAGGATTTCCTATGTTGGGACTGAGGAAGCAGAAGAATATCCTGAATTCGAATTCGAAGAGGTCAAAATCGACCTCGATGAATTAAAACAGGCCCCGCCTTATTCCTGCAAATTGTTAGTTCCCACAAAAGGGAAAGACATTGTTGAAAATGAAAAAAGTGACAAATTTCCAAAGAAGGTTTATACCTTCGATGTCACTAAATGTGACGAGATTTTTGACTTACTTGTCAAAGATGGCCAACTAATTGTGCCATCAAATGTCAAAATACCTCCTTTGGATCAGAGAAAGAAGAGAGGATTTTGCAAATATCATAGTTTCCTAGGCCACAAAACCTCACAATGTTTTCTTTTCAGGGACCCGATTCAAAACGCGATCAAAGATGGCAGACTAAAGTTTGCTGATAAGGTGAAGATGAAAGTGGACGAAGATCCCTTGGACGTCGCAGACACCAACTACTCCGAGCCTGCATGCATTGGAGAGGTCAACATGGTGGAAACTGATCAAAGCGACGCCCTAACAGGAGAGAAGGGTACTGGAGTTGAAAACTGGGTGATGGTCGAAGTCAGCGAGGAGGTCACTGAAGACATCCAGAATATGCCAGAGACTCCGATTGCCGCACCTGTAGCTGTTGCAAGAGAAACCTAGGCTACTGAAGGCCAGGGAAATCAAAACCAAGAATTAACACAAGTCACTGAAGGCTTGAGGCTGGAATTGGAGAAATTCCAAATCACGCAGCCAATTTCCCTTCAGAAGGAAATATGGGACACTCTAGGGGAACCCAGTGGAAAATTTGACTATTTGGTCAAATATTCTTCCCCAGAGAGTTCGAAGGTTCAGATTGAGGATATAAAGCCCACAGGATGGGGTGATGATGAAGCTAAAGGGGGAGATGTTGAAATAAATATGGTGGATATGGAAAGACCTCGCTCTGAGATGGAGGAAGTGGAAAAATACTTAGAAAAAGAAAAGTATAGAATGGGGGATAATCACACTGGAGATGCTAGTCTCAAGGATTATCTCATGACATGCCACAAAGGAGATTCAGGCATGATATTGTGCCCTAGGTGCAACATCCTCTACAATCAAAGAATCGCTGCGAATTTCGAAAGGGTACAAAGGACTCGAACTGGCAACAATTGGCGCCAGGATAACCAGCTTTTTAGGTGTTATCCCAAGGCTGGAGAAAGTTTGCTGGAATTTGTGTTTCGCTGCTACAAAGGGCAACCAAGTGCTTGATTTGCCCAAGGTGTTCTGCTGTGTATGACCAAAGCATGGCCAGGGCCTTCGAAACGATTCCCTTTGCCCCTTGCTAGAACCATCAAGAAACTGCCCAGATGGGCCCACGTTTCGACAGCAGACACAAACAGCGAAGGCATGATAGCCCTCACCCCAAGGCTGCTCGAAGAGTGACTTTCAAACTCCCTGCTGAAGTGCCAACCGATAGATGGTTACAGGTCAGAAATGACAAAGGCAAAGATAGATGGAGAAACGCTGAACGAAATGCACGCCATGCTGTGACATACAGGAGGCAATTCAACACAACAAAAAGGGAGGAGGTGAGATTAGAAAATTACAAAGGAAGGAACCCCGTGTCAAGATCCCAGTGGCGCAGACAGCAAAGGATTCGAAAGGCTGATAGAGAAGCTGCGGCAAACAAAGGGGTTACTTCAACGAAAAACCAAGGTGAATCTAGCACCAACAAACCAAAAAATCAAACTGAAGACAAACCTCCAGTCAATAGGAGGCTCTTCTATGAAGAACAACGCGATGAACCAAAGGAATACACTCCAGGCCCGGAAGAGGACGAAGATATGATAACAGATAACTTTGAATCGGAGGGGGAGTCTTCATTTAACTTGAACTGTAACGTGGTGTCTGTGCTTCCCTGCGAATTTGGGCAGGAAACCGAAATCAATGAATATGAGGAGGAAGACACCACAGATTTGATGAAACATAGGCCCGTGTGCTACTATGTGATGGACAATGGTGCTGTTGAGGAACAAAATGCGTTCTTCGAACGTCCAGAACCTGCAATAAAGAACCATCTCAAGCCACTTTTCATTCGGGCGAAAGTTGGTGTCCATGGTGTGAACAAAGTTCTAGTGGATGGGGGTGCTGCAGTCAATTTGATACCCCATTTCATGCTAAAAAGATTAGAGATCCGTGAAGGAGACATCAAGCCCCATAATATGGTTCTATCCAATTATGAGGGAAAAGTGGGCAAAACACTTGGAGTGGTCCAGTTGGAATTGACAATAGGCTCAAGCTGTAGGCCCACCATGTTTATGGTGATCGAAGCCAAGGCCAACTATAACTTACTGCTGGGAAGAGAGTGGATCCATGGCGTGGGGGCAGTTCCTTCGTCAATGCATCAGCGACTAGTTCTGTGGAGAGACGATGGAATCGTGGAAAACATCGAAGCAGACCAGAGTTACTTTATGTCAACTGCTAATTTAGTTGACAAGAGGGATTATGATAAAAATCTGGCAAAGATTGCTCCGTGTGTTCCAAATGATGAGATTAATGAAACTAGAAACGCCCACTACTACATGACCCTTCGCCATGATGGCCTTTACTGGGATAGAACAATAATCAGTGAAGAAGAGGGAGTCGAAAGCACTATACAAAAACGGCCAGCAGGCTGGGACTTCGACAACCTTAGCCATGACTGAGTCTACCTTTTTCGAAAGGATTTCGGCCTATATGGCTGAGAACGAATCAAAAGCGGCCTTAGAGGCTGAAATAAATAAATCAACTATAAAGACGAACGAAGTAAGTGGGGATGGTTCGAAATGCTCACCCTTCAAAGAGTTTGAGATGGATCAAAGGTTGGATGCCATCTATGATAAAGAACCCTTAGGCTTCGAAAGGGACCCCATAAACTCAGGTGCCAAAATGTTGGCACAGGATCCACTCGAAGAAGTCAACTTAGGGGATGAAAAAATGAAAAGAGTAACCTACATAAGTGCTAAACTTAGCCCAGGCCTCAAGAAGGAAGTGATCGAAGTCCTTAAGGAAAACAAAGATTGCTTCGCATGGGATTATGACGAGATGCCTGGTTTAAAGAGGGAGTTGGTCGAACACAGACTGCCAATCAAAGATGGCAAGAGGCCCATCAAACAAACTCCCAGAAGATTCGCACTAGCGGTTCTCACAAAAATTAAAGCTGAGATCGAAAGGTTGCTGCGTTGCAAATTCATCAGAACAACAAGGTACGTCGAATGGTTAGCAAACATAGTACCTGTTATTAAGAAAAATGGTTCTTTAAGAATTTGCATAGATTTTAGGGATTTAAACACTGCAACCCCTAAAGATGAATATTCCATGCCTGTGGCAGAAATGCTAGTAGATTCTGCTGCAGGGTTCGAATACTTGAGTATGTTAGATGGATACTCTGGGTATAACCAGATTTTCATTGCTAAAGAAGATGTTGCAAAGACAGCATTTCGTTGCCCAGGAGCCTTAGGCACCTACGAATGGGTGGTGATGCCTTTTGGTTTAAAGAATGCTGGGGCAACTTATCAAAGGGCAATGAATTCAATTTTTCATGATTTCATTGAAACCTTCATGCAGGTGTATATTGACGATATAATCATCAAATCTATATCTGCAGAAACACATTTGCATCATTTAAGCCAATCATTCGAGCGAATGAGAAAACATGGCTTAAAGATGAATCCCCTTAAATGTGCATTTTTTGTGCAGGCTGGAGATTTTCTTGGTTTTGTGGTTCACAAGAAAGGAATCGAAATCAACCAGAACAAAACCAAAGCCATAATGGAGACGAAAGCACCTGCGTCAAAAAGGGAGTTGCAATCTCTGCTAGGGAAAATTAACTTCCTCAGAAGATTCATCTCGAACCTAAGTGGAAGAACCCAAGCTTTCTCTCCGTTACTTCGTCTAAAGCAAGGTCAAGCCTTCGAATGGAACGAAGCTCACCAGGAGGCGTTTGACAGAATAAAAGAATACCTTTCTCAGCCTCCTATTTTGTCTCCACCTTCATGGGGGAAGCCCATGAGATTGTACATATCTGCCTCTGAAGTTAGTATAGGTAGTATGCTAGCACAAGAAGATAGAAATGGCGTCGAAAGAGCCATATACTATTTAAGTAGAGTGCTAAATGATGCAGAGACCAGATATAGCAATTTAGAAAAGCTATGTCTCTGTTTGTATTTCTCTTGTATGAAACTCAAGTATTATATAAAACCTGTTGATGTTTATGTTTCATCTCATTTCGATGTCATTAAACATATGCTTTCAAAACCAATAATGCATAGCAGAGTTGGCAAGTGGGCTTTAGCCTTAACAGAATATTCGTTGACTTTCATGCCTTTAAAAGCTATGAAAGGTCAAGTGATTCCTGACTTCATTGTGGACCATTCTTTGGTTGAGCAGACGGTCATGAGTTACGTCGAAATGCAACCATGGAAATTGTACTTTGATGGTTCAACCCACAGGAATGGAAGTGGTGTTGGAGTCCTTCTGATTTCTCCTGAAGGAATTCCAACAAAATTCAAGTATAAATTAGATGGTCCTCGTTGTTCTAACAACGAAGTTGAGTATGAAGCGCTCATTGTTGGACTTGAAGCTTTGTTGGAATTGGGGGCAACCAGAGTCGAAATTAAAGGAGACTCTGAATTAGTGGTCAAACAAATCACAAAGGAATACAAGTGAATAAAGGAAAATTTAATGGTATACTTCGTCATAGTCAATAGGCTATTGAGGAAATTTGAATACATGGATATTCAACACATACCAAGAATAGAGAACCAAGAAGCAAATGACTTAGCGCAGTTGGCTTCAGGTTATAAAGTGTCTACCAAGAACTTCAAGGATTTGGTCGAATTAAGGGGAAGAGTTATGGCTACTAGATTCACACCATCGGATCTGGAAAGTATGAGATTGGGATATGCTGAGAAACAGGGATTCGAAATATTAGCCATAAATACTTTGTCAGATGCAGATTGGCGAAGTCCATTGAAGAGTTATTTAGCAGACCCAACTCTAAAGGTGGATAGAAAAACAAAATATAGAGCATTGTCATATCTCCTCATGGGGAACAGATTGTTTAAAAAGACCCAAGAGGGTGTATTATTGAAATGCCTAGGAGAAAGTGAGACATACTTAGCATTGTCTGAAGTCCATAATGGGGCATGTGGGGCACATCAAGCAGGCCATAAAATGAAATGGTTGTTATTTCAATACGGCTTGTATTGGCCTAGCATGCTCAAAGATTTCATAGACTTTGCTAAAGGATGTGAGGAATGTCAGAAACATGCAGGAATCTAACATGCCCCTGCAAGTGAGTTGCATTCGATCATCAAACCATGGCCATTTAGAGGATGGGCATTGGATTTGATAGGAGAAATAAATCCTGCTTCGTCCAAAGGACAGAAATACATCTTGGTGGGAATAGATTATTTTACCAAATGGATCGAAGCTATACCACTGATAGTTGCTGATCAAGAGGCTATTATTGAATTTATACAAAAGCACATTATCTATAGGTTCGAATTACCAGAGAGCATAACTACAGACCAAGGCTCTGTGTTTACTGGTAGAAAGATGCAAGGATTTGCCCAAGAAATGGGGTTTAGATTGCTAACATCAACGCCATATTATGCTCAAGCAAACGGACAAGTCGAAGCAGCAAATAAAGTAATAATAGGATTAATCAAGAAGCATATTGGCAAAAAGCCAAGAAACTGGCACAAAACTCTGGACCAAATATTATGGGCTTGTAGAACATCTCCTAAGGAAGCTACTAACACTACGCCTTTCCAACTCACATTTGGTCATGATGCAGTGTTGCCAGTAGAAATTCATCTACAATCAGTTCGAATTCAGAGACAAAACGAAATCCCAACTGCATTATATTGGGAAATGATGATGAATGAATTAGTTAAGTTGGACGAAATTAGATTACATGCATTGGAAATTTTGATGAGGCAAAAAGAAAGAGTGGCCAGAACATACAATAAAAGGGTGAAGAAAAAAGTATTCATTATTAATGACTTGGTTTGGAGAGTCATATTGCCTATGGACAAGAAGAATAAAGCGTTAGGTAAATGGTCACCTCATTGGGAAGGACCTTTTCGAATATTAAAAGTATTCTCAAACAATGCATACGAAATCGAAGAACTCATGGATGATAAACGTGTCCTAAAGGTTAATGGGAAATATTTAAAGAAATATAAGCCAAGCCTGCAGGAGATTCGAATAGTAACAACGTAAACAAGATGTTATAAAAAGCCAAGATGGCAAGATAAAATGCCAAAATGGCGTTGTTCGAATATTACATGTAAGAAACCAAAATTATAGTCAAATAAACATCAAAATCTAGAAATAAGAATTATTTTTCAATCGATTAAAAGTGCTTCGAAATGATTCAAGTTTCTGCTGAGCGAACCGCCTGGCTCCCTCCAAGGTTTCCACTTCTCCTTTAAGTTGTTCTGCAGTCTCCATTTCCGCAAGCCCCTGGTTGAGAAGCTCTTCGAATTGGTTATCAGCAGAATTGGTTTCGGAGGCTAGTTGTTGTTCTTTAGCCTCCTTAACCTTCTGTTGAAGTTCCAGAATCTGCCTTTCCCAAAGAAGGATGGACTCAGCTCGAGCCTCATAATCAGTTTTCGCCTGCTTCAGATGCATAGCTTGATCCTCAACTTCTTGAGAGAGTTTCGAAGCTTGTTCATAAGCGGCATCCATGGCAATGCGTTTCTCTTGAACCTTCTTGGAAGCAGATTCGTCTTGGAGAAGGTAACCAGTTACGTTGTCCAGCAAATTCTGAAGATCGAACAAGAGAGTACTAACTGGCAAGGAGCAGGTGGAAAGATTGACCTTTGTGAGCAGCTCCTTCATAGTATAGCAAGCAGTACTATCTTGCTTAAGCACTTCGAATATATCCACATTGAGAATGGTTTTCCTAATTTTATTAAGAAGAACAATTCTTTCATTTGTGGGAAGAGGATAGTTGGTCGAACTTGTGCCAGCCCTAGCAAGTGGGACGTCCCTCTGAGCCAACTTTGCCTTCATGTACCCAATAGGGTCATTTCGTCTCAGAAGTGCCAGTTCCTCGTCAGTCATTCGAGACAGAGAGGATTGAGGAAGTTCCACACGTAGGGGAGCCACGTCCATTTCAACCTCTATGGGTTCGTTGGTTGCATTACCATCCCCTTCATTCGTTTCGTGCTCTTGGTCTTCTTCATCCTCATCCAAGTCCACCACTTCGATACCATCCCTTTCACTGCTATTTGCGTTGGACTCCGTCCCAACAGTCGAACCGTCATTGGCATTCTCCTCCTCAGATTCTTCGTCTGCAGATTCTTCGGCTCTTTGCCCAGAATTAGCTTTCTCTTCTTCAGTTTGAGTGTCCTTTGGGTCCTCTTGAAGAGTTTCAAGAGGGGACTTTTGAAGAGAAGCCCTTTGCAAATCTTCTGCAGACGTTTGAAGTGTTGTTTCATTTATCTCTTTCAGAGGAATGGAGGTACCTTGATCATCCTGCTGTTCAGAAGTTCCAGCCAGAACCGCCATATTGGAGGAACCTTTATTTTGAACCAGGTTGCTGGAATCTCCTTGAGGAGAGGAGTTGAGCGGAGCAGCGGCTCTGGATGGTGAGTTCGAAATAGTGGAAGCTGGATTCAAGATGTTCTGCAAGGAACAACAGAATGTTAAGAAAAACATTCACCAAGGTAATAAGAAGTTAGTATTGTAAAAAATTTAAAGGTTCAATTTACCTGTGGACTCTCAGAGGAGAGGTTACTAGCTATACGTTCCAACGTTGGGTTGGAGGTCGAAGGTGGATTTTTGGATTTGGGTGAGGGAGCAGCATCCCTGGAATCAAGTCCAGAGACACTAGTTGGAATGGTGCTTTTCGAAATATCTTTCTTTGGCTTCTTCTTCGAAGCAGTATTTAAGTTTCCTCCAGCCTTGGGGTCTTCCCCAGTGGTGCTTGATTTCCGCTTCTTGGGAGTAGTAGGAGGAAGCTTGTTGGTCTGAAAGAATTTTAAACGAAGAGTTAGATGCAAACCATAAAGCATGAGTGAATTCGAAACATCAAGGCTAAGTGATTACCGGTGGAATTGGAACACTGGTTGTTGTTGGTATTATTGTTGTTGTTATGGTTGCAGCAATAATGGTTGTTTCGGGTGGAGTCACTTTGTCAGTAGTTTCGATGGAGGCTTGAGAGGCACTCCCTTCTTTCGACTTCGAGGCAGCTGTCTTTATCCTGATGGCTGAAAATCGAAACAATTAAAGCAAAGGTTAAAGATGTGGAAAGTAAAAGACATTTGGGATTTTCCCAAGCATTCGCACCTGTGCCTTGATCAGATTTAATTGACATGGCAGAAAGGTCGTATCGAAGGTGTCCTGGGAAATCATGAAGCCAGTATCGAGCCCATGTCACAGTCTCAGATGGCTTTGGTTTCCTTTGAAGATATTTGAACATCTCTTTGCAAGTAAACCACCATGGATATGGGGGAAACCAAGCCAGAGCCAGTTCTGAGGTAGGTAATCTGGAAAATTTAGGTGGATGCATTTCGAATGCCAACCTATACCTATCCTCAGGTGACAGCCCTGAAGGAAGTTTTAACTTAGAAACTTTTTGTTTAAATTTTTCCTTCAAGGTCTCAGCTGCTTGATGCACAGTGGAGTCCAAGCGCATGGGGTCATAAGTAGTTTCAAAATAATTTTGGAAAGCTTTAATCTCTTTGGCATGAGTAAACATACCTTTCTTTGTTGGTACCTGCACATCGAAGGCATCAATTAGTTTCTGTTGAATTGTAAGTGTATCGAACATATAAGTTTGATAAAACTTGGTCCACCATTCCAGAAATCCTTTAGCCGTGAGATGGGTAGGTTCGAAGGTTATCAGCTCAAATTGGGCAAAGCCTTGATATTGTTCTTGCTGTATTTTGGCTTCCCGTGCCTTGAAAGTTCGTCCAGAAGTGATGGCGCTCTCAGTTTGAAATAAAGGTTCAGGAATCAGTTGGCATAAGCCAAACTGCCTCGAAACGAAGTTTGGTTGGTAGGCAAAGAGAAAAATTTGGTTCTTGGCTGGGGTTATTCTTGAAGAAATGAGTCTAGGCAGCAAAAAAGCTCTCCATACATCCTGAATCTCCTTGCTCTTGATAGCTTCTGAGAGAGCCATGGTGAACCAAGAAGGTCCATGAGCCCTCGAAGCAAAAGGCGCCATGCTCTCTTCGAACTTGTGCCTTTTGGAGAATATCATGATGTACTTCGAGAATTGAACTTTGAAGTCATCTTTGTCGTCATTGGGAGTTAATCTTCGAAGCCTAGTGCCTTCGACTATCCTATCATTTATCTCAGAATCTTGCTCATCAATGGTGTTGGCGGTTGATAAGGAGGGTTCGAACATGGCATTTAGCCATAGTTGGAGTAACCAAAAAGGGCCAGCCAATAGAATATTTTTAGAGGTGTGGGATTTGAGGCTCGAAACAGCTGACCTCAGGCTTTCATAGAGGTCAACTAAGAGCAGTTCACTTAGGCACACTTTTCGATTTTCATGCAAGTCCCTAGCTAGAGGAATGAACCTACTAGCTACCTGTAGGGATCTACTACAGAAAACGTATCTTGACAGCCACAGGGTTAAGAAAGCAATGTGCTCTATGTCAGACACATTGTCCCCCTCAGCATGGTAATGACTGATAAATTTGGAAAAACTGGCTAGCTTGACTTCGAAGTCAATTATGCTTGAGTGTTCTTCGTTGTCGGGTATATAAGTTTCTCCCACTGGCGATAGCCCAGTGATGGCCGCTATGTCGAAGAAGGTTGGGGTGATCATTCCACCTGGGAGATGGAAAGTGTTATAGGTACTGTCCCAGAAATAAAGGGACGCGAATAGCAGAGGGTGGCTGTAGGTGAAACCAGGCTTCGATAGCTTAATCAGGTTATAGATGCCTAATTCTTCCCATTGCTGGGATTTCTTAGCTTCTACTTTCGTGAACCAATTTTGATAAGCAATATCCGAGGTGGGGCAAGATCGAAACGGCTTAAAATTACTTTTACATAATCCAAAACAAAGGGGTCCTTAGGAGGAACAGTTGGGGTTTCTATGGTATTTGAACTAGGAGATTCTACTGCCTTAGGGGCATCCATTTTGTTAAATAAGGGTTTGAAGCTATAACAAACTGGGAAAATCGTCCTGGTGTCTTTTAATATTTCAAAAACCGTAAGAGGGCCATTTAAAGCTAACCTCTTACCAGCAACGTTGGTAGGAATGAGTACCTGTGACGCATACAACATTTCTTTTTCTTTTGAAATCATCTGAGGGGCAAGAACGGATTGACCTTGGTGAGTGATGATTTTACTTTCCATGGTAGCTCCTGCAGTTTTTCCTTTCTTCTTGGAGACTTTCTTGAGTTGGGATGAAGTAGAAGAAGACATTTTTGAAAGATGTTGAAAGCTTGGATTTTTTTTTACGAGAGAAGGAGGGTAAAAGATTTAGAGTGTGAAAAGAAAAGAAAAAAGATTAAGTTGGTGATGTTTTATAATGGGGAAGTTTAAGCATCCACCGAATAAAGGTGTGATACGTGGAGATCATGGGTTGGTGTGATGAAGAGGTGGCGTAAAGTTAACATGGGTAATAGGCGTGATTTAAAGATAATCATTATTTGTAACTGCACCATGCTGTGAAGTGGCTCCAGGCGGTTAAGGAATCCAAAAGGTGCTATGATTGACGTGACTGGAGTCAAATGCATTAAATGTTACGATGATTCGAAAGTCCCATCAAAATCTTGTGTAGGTGTTTAAAATAGGTATTTCTCAGAGGAATCGAAATACATATTTTAAAGGGGCAATTTGTTGGCTGAAGATTTTGATAATGTTATTAGAAGCCAAATGAATTAAACGTTTTGATCGAAATGAGGTAAAGCGTCATGTTTCGAAGTAGCAGAAGCAGTGTTTCGAATAAGTATGTCAAAGCTTGGAGCTTCGAGTGGCAATTATGGGAACATATCTAAAGAAGTCTCGAAATAACAACAAGGCTGTGTCTGGGAAGAGCGTTCGAAACGGAGAAGTACCAAAGCATTTGAAATTCAAATGGAAGCGGGACTTTCGAAGTTTGAAAGTTATGTGCTGGAGCATTTGGGGACACGTGGAAAGACGAAAGAGGCATTGTCCTGCATGTTCTAAACGTGGCATAATCCTATAGCAAGACCGTTATGGTCGAATTAGTATAAATAGAAGTCTTAGTATTAGGATTGGGTGTGTCATATCTATTATACAAAATACTCAGTAACATTCAAACTACCACATGGCAAGGGAAACGAATGCGAGAGAAATGTATGTATGATAGCACCATGTATTTCTGATTTAATGAAAACCTTTTACCATTTCCAGCATTTTCCTTTATCCTTTTGTCAAATAACATTTACAAGTTTTCTCATTTACAGTCTTTTCACTTTGAAATCTCTTCTTCAAAGTTTTACATTTTAATGTTTTCTTCATATTTCAAGCACTTTATATCTCAGAAAACTGTCATATTTTCCATACCTTTACCTTCAAGTCTTATCCTTCGAACGCATATTTTTACTTAAAGTCATTTAAAGATTTCTTGCAGTAAACGCTTTCTTCATATTTCAAACCTTTTACGTTCCAGAAATCCTTTATATTAACTATTTTGTAAGTCGAAACCATTTACTTCACTTTTATGCAATTTTACATGTCTTTACAATTAGCATTTATTCATGTAACTTAGTTTTCACACACACATTTTGATTACATCTTTAGACTTTTAGAGAGAGAAATCGAAATAAGCCAAACACATATACAATATCAACCATGAATATCTGTTCGATCGTGAGAGTAACCTTAATATCCAAGGAGTCCTAGGATCAATCTAGTCGATCCTGTGAGTTACCAGAGGAATTGAATAACAGTCAGAAAGATTATTCGATAGTTTGGAAGACTAGCGGTTGTTTACCAGAAATCACTGGAAACACCCCCTAAACAAACTAACCAAACACTTCACATACAAGTTATTCAAAAAAAAGTTTCTGTGATACCATTCTCACCACCATCCAAACACAAACAAAAAAAATAGTATTGTACAACTTGACTGGGTTGGAGTGATTCAACAACTTTCAATACAAATTAAGGATTGGAGTAACTTCCTGGAGGTTCACTGAAGCCATTCTCATCATCATAGCATCTTGAAAGGTGTTCAAACTCAAAACACAATCTTCAGTTTCAAGGTATGTTTTCTTGACCTTGAGCTTTTCATACAAACATCATTAGTGGTTTATTTGTGAAGATGAAATGTAGATATCATACCCTTGAAGCTAACCATATGCTTGATTTTCATTTTTATCAATCATATGTTGAGAACTAACTTTTACATGTAGCAGAACAATGTTAGAAATAAATAAAAAACAGTATGAGTCGACACATATCTCTAAGAGTCGACACATATCAGGCACAAAACAGGTTATGAGTCAATACAAAACACGTATGTGTCGATGTAAAACAGATATGAGTCGATATAAACCATTATGTATCGACTCATACTGAGTTGGTTTTGACTTCCAGGGGAAGGAAATGAGTATGAATTAACACAAAACGTGCATGTGTCGATACAAAACAGAAATGAGTCGATACAAAACCTTATGTGCCGACACATACTGTGTTGTTTTTGACTTCCAGGAGCAAGGAATGATATGTATTGTTACATAAGTGTATGCGTCAACACATAAAAGTTTTCGTATCAATGCATAAGTGCATGTGTCGATACATAAATCAAAAAAAATTTTCCCTTTTTTTTTACATTATCTTTATATTTCTTTATATTTGTATTGTAATTCATAATTCAATATGGTTGTAATAATTTAATTAGGTTTCTACTTCATCCCCATTTATAAACTTGTACCCCCATCCCCATATGGTTTGTAATAGTTTAGAATTTTGTTTCTCTTCTATTTTCTTTACATGTTTAAATTTCTAATGATACATATTTCATCCAATTAGAACATTTGGCCTCCTCTTGGGCTCATAATCAATGAGCAGGTATCCACTTACAAATGCACACTTGCATACATTTCATAGTTTGGTCCTGGGCTTTTCTACAGCGACAACTATTCGATCGATTATTTCAATTGGTCATTTAGAATACTAGGTCCACGCTAGTCCCACTTTCTATGAGCATGCATATGGCCACCTTGTATGAGCTTTTGATTTTTATCTTACACATTGAAACCCCTTCTCCCTCCTTGGTTTTCATACCAAGCATATTCCTAAAGGGTATCATAGTTGAGTTTGGACATGGCCATTCTCATGAGGTTAATCAAGTCTTGCCCTTGGTTAACCATAACCCGGGTCAACCACTTTGGTCCATAAACCAAGGGTTTCCATGCACAAAGGGTCTCATGGTTGAGGGTAGGAGCACCTATTCTCACGAGATTATCAAGTGCACCCCTTGGTTAATCATAACCCAATTCAATTCTCATACACCAAGAATTCCATTTACGCCTTTCATGATACTACTCTTTTTGTCGTCACTTTTGCCATGATTACCATACATGAGCACTCTTCAAAAACATCTTCTCCTTTTACTTTATGTTTATAACATGCTCTCTTAGGATGATAGTTTCATCTTCTCTATGATGTGAACTAATTAGACCTTAGGTTGGAACCCATGCATGACAACATTAGGGTTTTTTCCTAGTCTCCCTCTTAATCTTTTTTTCTTTTGTAATTAAAACTTCTCCTTCACAAATCAAAAATCCAAAAACATTTAATTATTACTCGAATTCATTCTAAAACCCACAAAACGCTCAACCAGTCAAAACTTCCCCCAAAGGGCATGTTATTTATGTTCTACCGCGATACAGGCCGTGCCTATTGCTAGAATGCGCGCGTTAATATTGCCCACTAAAAAACACCAACAAACCAATATTTTCCGGAAGAACTACGGTGTTATGATTCCTTCACTGGATACGTAGGCAAAGCGTTGCGAGACCCTCACAAATGCACTAATAAAAATTATTTTCTTTTCCCTTAAGCAAGTATAGTTATAGATAAACACACCCTTAGAAGTAAACAAATAAAATGGATACCGTTAAGTACAACGGATATGAGGGGTGCTAATACCTTCCCCTTGTATAACTGACTTCCTTACCCTTTCTCTTGGTCGCAAGACCATCTTATCCATCCTCTTGTGGTTTTCTCGATATTTCCCCTTCCTTCGGGATAAATAAAGTTCGGTGGTGGCTATGTGTTTTTTGTCGGTAGCTTCACGATGATCGTGAGAAGGGAGCATTTTTACATTTTTACATTTCTCTATAAGCAACACAAAAGATATTCCACATATTCAACCAAAATCTTAAGGTGATAGGTGTATGAGTTCTCTCATTTATAAAGTGATCAATCTTCAATTTTCTAATTAATGTGGGACTTCTTCACACTTGTTTCTCAATACTTACAACTCACATTTGTTTTTCTCAAGACTCCCCCTCAAGTGTGAGTATATCCACAATGTTTCCCCTCAAGTATAAAATCTTTCATTCATATACCCACACTTGTTTCTCAACACTTATAACTCACACTTGTTTTTCTCAACACTCCTCTCAAGTGTGAGTATATTCACAATGTTCCCTATCAAGCAGAAACTCTTAGAATAATAATGCAAGTGTGAGTAAGATGGGAAATAGTCCCATATTGGATAGGAATATGGAGACTTGAGCATATATAAGTGGGAGAACCCACTCACCTATCACCTTAAGGTTTTAGGTGGATAAATGGTATGTCTCTCACAAAGGTGCCTAATCCTCAACTTTGTACCAATACTCCTAGTAACTCCCTCCAACAAGTGATATCATGAGCCTTTGGTACGATAAAAAAGACCGGCTTAGTATCAAAATGCCCAAGAAGAGGTATCTTGTTGCAAGGTGTCAGACAATACAAGTGTCTTGAGGGGGAGCATTGTGTCACACTTGAGGGGGAGTGTTAGAATAATAATGCAAATGTGAGTAAGCAAGGAAATTGTCTCACGTTGGATAGAAATGTGGAGACTTGAGCATATATAAGTGGGAGAATCCACTCACCTATCACCTTAAGGTTTTTGATAGATAAGTGGTGTGTGTCTCACAAAGGTGCATAATCCTCAAATTTGTATCAATGCTCTTAGTAACTCCCCCAACAGTAAATCTTTCATCCACATACTTTTTGTACCTCTATTGACTCTTTTTAAACGAGACATGCCTTATGACCACCACTATGTCAAGTGGACTTTCCTTGCAAGAGAGTCGATCCTTCACTCGAACCATCAGCTTCGGATATCACTTGGCAGAGAGTCTGAGAAGTGAAGTGTCAGAAGTGTTAATGGACTAAATGTTCAAGATCCAAGAGACATCTACACCACATATCCACTCAAAATCTTAAGACATTAGGTTGATTATTTCTCTTATAAATCCAATATTTCCTCCATTTTTAGTCGATGTGAGATTTTACCACTCATATTTGAAACAGAACAATCATTCCCACAAGTGTGAGCCACTCACATCACTAATCTTGATATACACTAAAATTCACTTTCACTCTCCTACCGAGTCTAACCTTGCTTTTGACGCCAAATATTGGGTAATTTAAATTACAAGTTATTCTCAAATTGAGGAAAATAAAGAAGGATAAAGAGCAATTGAGAGAGAGAAATATTATTGAAATGAAATTAATTGATGGTCATCACGATGTAGTATTTTTACGTTGTAGTTTTTCTTTATGAGCAACACAACTTATGAAAGATACATTACATATTCACCGAAAACATTAAGATGATAGATATATGAATTTTCCCATTTATAAAATATTTAATCTCCACTTTTATAATTAATGTAAAACTTTCACACCTTATTTCTCAACACTTTCCAATTAACACTTATTTGTCTTAATATTAATTTTGTTTCATTTAATATTTCACATTCTTCTACTAACTATCATCAATGGAAAACTATACTTTTTTGTTATAAAAATTTTGGAGAGTTAAATTTTGGAGTTTACCAAAATTGCAAAGAGCCATCAAAGGAGTAATCCTATCAGCGTGCGTTGAACCTACGGCATTTTGATTATCTAACCTTTGGTTTTGTAAGAAAAACATTAATATTTGAGTCCTATATTAGTGTTTGATTTTATTTGGTAAAGTATAAAAAGATTTAAACTAAAATGATAAGGGTACAGACAAGAGAGAAATTATTCATTTTTAATTATAAATTTAAACATTGCAAAATGTATTCCTTTTTAGATTTTAGATTCTAACGTGGCCAGATGGCTACATGCTCCTTCAATTCTCCACTATCCGAAACATACCATTTTCTATCTCCTTGCCTCATTTGACTTTTCCTTATAGGGTCCATAATCCAATGATAGGGACATCCACTAGGCCACTACATTTATTAGGCGCCTCTTCTTATCATTATAGGGGTTTTATTAGTGTGAATTTCTTAACTCATCCAATATCTTTCTTACACATCACGTGAAATTTTATAAATATTTCTCAAAATTGAAACTATATTTCTGGTGTGCACTTAGATATGATAAAATATATATAGAAATCAAAAATTTAATTTTGGTTTGGAATCAAAAGTGTATTTTCGATTTTATTCTTTACAGAAACTAAAAAACATTTTTGAATTGTATCATAATCTCACAGTATAATTTATAACATAAACATAGCAAATACATTTAGGAGTTAAACATAAATCAAACATTACAAATCAACGTTCAGGTGGACGTTGCAACATTATGATAATATCATCGACCAGTCTTGTTATAGTCGCATCTAGCTCGATCAGAACTTTCTCCTCAAAACTGTCAAAAGTATTTCACATAGCCTGTAAATCAGCGATGTTCTTCAGCTCACGATTGATGAGCTCAAGCTTCCCATCTTTGTCAACCGATGGCGAGTGGTACTCGAACTTCACTACCTTGTGATTGTCGCCATAAGGTACAAGTTCCTACAATATTTCACACACATCTTTAATAGGGATGTACACGGTGAACTTAAATTTGCAAGATGGTGTAGCGCCAGTAAAGTGGACAACTCCAACATGTCATTTGATGTTCAATTTCATGTCCATTTCTATTTTTGGGTGTTGTGGTATGAAAACATATAAGAAGTGAGGTTTTTTATAGTAGTTGGAGGTAAACATGAACCATACAAATCTTATCTTTGTGTCAGTGATAAAACCGATAATTAATTTTCGATTTTTTATTAAATGGAACCGGAAGTATATTTTTGATTAAGGCCCTGGGAGTAAAATACCAGAACTAGGCCAGAAACAACAACTCTAATAAAAAAAGCCTCATGTATTCAAATATTGTATTTTTGGTCAAACTAAAAAAATGACTATATTTCCACATCATAATACATGAGCAACATGACGTTAACAATAAAATGATACCTAACTACTTGAATGAGCCGAAAAAACTGTCACCGGATAAATCCGTCGTGGCACCCCTTTTGACTTCTTCCTATTTTTTTTTCTATTTCAATTTGGTTCAACTTGTTGTATTCTTGCATCCTTTCAATGAATTAGTTCGGCCAGGTCTCAGATGGGTTTGTGAAATGAAGCGCCCACTCTGGTTATGTAGGTGGTATGGGACATCCCGGTTTCAAATACACTTGAACAAAATGTTGCCAATTTAAAACTCATCCAACACATATGATATAATCATTGGGATTTGGTGTTAGAGCAGTGCGCAGAGGGAAATAAGTCTCTGAGAAACCGTATCTTTTAAGATTAATACACATTCTCTTATACGCACTTACTATGAGATGACCCATTTCAGGGAAACACATCCATTTATCCCTTGTGCAAATCCAACCTTGGGAGGTACAAGTGTGTGATATATTTCCTCAACCTTCTCTTTACTCCCTAGCACACCTGTGTGTAATTCTCTATTGTCCGTCAACTCTCTGATCAATGTATCTTGGACAATATGGTAATACTCTCCTCCTCTACCGAGCAAACCAGAAACATCTTGAAAATCACATTTACCGTCACCCCCGACATTGACGATTCATTCAATATACTTGTGCATAAAAACTAGCATGTGATCGATGAATGGTATTTTGGGTGGAGTCGGTGTAAGAGGTGGTTTGCTAATACGGGCTCCTTTGAAAGCACTTTTCTTAGATTTTGGTGTAGGTGAATCGGGAAAAACTTTGTCAACATGTTCAAAATATGAAGGACTCCTCGTAGTTGAACTATCGCCCGGTGTAAGTTTCACCTTCTTAGGTGCCCCTTTAGTTTTTACCGATTGGGATAGTGTTTTCAATTCTGTGGTCTCCGGGAATGCAATCTTCCTTAATTATTCTTTGATATGGAGTTTGGTGGCATCACAGACTTTTAAAAATCTTTCATGTATCGCTTCCCATTCGGTCAAGATGGAGATATTTGATTTATCGGTTTTCATTTTACCGTCATCGTTAAAACTTAGTCTCTTCTAATGACCGAAGAGCTCATCCATACGTATCGAGCTATCAACTTTCATCTTCTTAGATATGACACAAGCACAATGGAGACCATATGTTTTCACAATTGTGCAACCATCCTTTGAGTTTTCAGAACCTACATTAGAAGCTCGTTTTACCTCGTAAAAAATATAATTCAGAGTTGTCCGAGATATGTTACCAACCAACTAAGAATATAACGTGTTGTCTTTGAACTTGTGTTCCAACATCATGATACTACGACTAGATCTTATTTGCATCTCATTATGCTGGTTTAGTAGCACCTGGTTCACAGATTCCCAACCCGTAATCAAATCACCCTTGCTATTTCCCAATCAATTCTTCAGACATGCATGTGCAGACTTAACTCGGTTTGTTGTTGTATTACCGAGGTGCATAACCTGATCGGTTCAGGGACAAACAACCTTCTCCTTAACCTGATCAAGAATTGTGCTTTCAACATATTTCAATAGATTGGTATATTTCACGTAAACATTCCTGAGCTATAAAACAGCATCACCGTATCGCTCTTTTGTAGATGCATTTATTATAATATTCTATGCATCCATAATTTTCTCCACAATGACGCCCGCCTTGACCAATTTTCCATCTTCACCTGCAACCTGTTTTGTCCCCCACCACGAGTTTAACCCGACTTCTCACATTTTTAGTAATATGGTACCTATAAAGTAATGTGTAAGAAGTGGGAAATACAGTTGCAACCGAATTCATTAATGTTGTATCCCGGTCAGTAATAATTACTTTTGGTATATCTTCTTGATCCTTCAATATTGACCTACAAACCTCTAAAGCCCATGCAAAGTTGTCCTCTTTTTCACATTCTAAAAATGCAAAACCAACATAATACGTCTTCTTAGTCGATGTAACACCAACAATTTCCAACAATGGAAGCCCGTACTAGTTGGTCTTATACGTTGAATCAATTATGATAATGGTGGTAAAGGTATTTAACAATTTAATGGAATCAGGATGAGTCCAATAAATATCTCTTACTATTACCCCATCATCACCTCTCCGGCGCCTACAAACATAATTGTTTTCATCTAAAAGTTTCATGAGGTGTTGCATCTCGGTTTGATCCTCCTTGAGCGCTATTTTGGTTTGATAGCGCTTATTGTAAACTTGTTTGATATTTGATGTGTTCTAGAGTCTTTTGCGCTTCAAGGTTGCGAGTATGTTTTTGGGTGATACCAAATTTAAAGTCATATCAAAAACACATGTCTTCACATCCGGAAGGAGCCGACATGCAATTGGATGTCCGACTAACTTTTGACTTAAATCATGATTGTGTAAACCACATAGCACATTAAATTTCCATTTTCATTTTCCATAAGAAAACCATGCAACCTAAATGGGTATTCACATTTTCTTGAACCGGTGTCGTCGCATTTCAAATTTTGGATATGGCATATGTATTTCTTACTTCTTTTGTATGTCAAAATCACAAATGCGTTTCTTCTATCCACTGTAACATGTCTTCACGTAATTTAAATTCTTCTACATTTTCAAATTTCTCACAAACATCTACCACCTTAATTATGAGAGGAGAAACTACGAGAGGCGAAACAACTTGAGACACATCAGATTTGGGACTATTATCGGGGTGCACCATACCTAATGTTAGATAAAACACAAAACTTATTAACATGTCACATTGACAGATTGCTGTCAAAATAAACACAGACAGAAACTGGAAATTAACTCATGGTTCTGTTCAACATAGAACCGGAAGTATACATCTGGTTTGTATGTAACCCTTTTCAACAATAAAGAACAGATTAATGTAGGGAATAAGGGTTGAAATGAATCAACTTTACCTAAAATTCCACTTTTTTGAGCTCTTTCTGATATGATGAACCATAAAAATGGAGGTGATCAAACATTACCATACTGGTTACTGTTTTAAGTAACCTGCATCTTCCATAAAACCAGAATTATACTTCCCATTATACATGAAATGTCAAGGTGGCAACAAAATTCAATCTTCCTGCTAATAGAATCGAAAATAGAATTCCAGTTTAGAAACGAAAGTATACCTCTGGTACCGGTTTTTTCATTTTGAAGGGTGAAATCACATTTGGCCTGTTTTGTGCAAAATATGGTGCGAACCGGAAATGCATTTTCGGTTCTCCAAGGAGCAATTTTGGAATTGTATGGGGTGTCCCTTTTTTGTATGGGGTACGATAAGAAATTTTCCTATTAGTTTGAATTCGAATTGAGAAATAATATGTTGACATTTAAATTTGGGTGTTAAAAATATGTCAAGTGTAACTTTTAAATGTATTAGTGTATTATTAGAATTCGTGTAAGTATATGAAATGAAAAGGTAGGAAAGAATTAAGGATATTGGTATGCGGTGTCAAATATTGGATGTTAAAATAACAATCCTTATTCGAAATACAATTACAATAATCATTAGTCATATTTTGTTATCTAGATCCGGAAATAAGTTAAGCCAAGTTGAATTTGTTGAGAATAAAATATAATTCAAGTTGGTGCAACCGATTACAGTAGATGTGTGATCAATTACCACTCATTTCAACTGCAAAAATATCAAACCGAAGCAACCTGTAATCGGTTACAAGTTTGGTGTAATCGGTTACCACCTTCTAGTTTTTAATTTTTTAAGGCATTACTATCATGTAACGGGTTACAAGTTTGATATAACCATCGATTACATGGTTGGAAATTTTGTTTTTTCTTTCAGATGGTTGTTGTGTATTTGTGTATTGTTGTAGATATACTCCGCGTTGGATGGTTAAAGATTGACCACCAATTTTCACCCTAATTCTCTTTAATTCTCTCACTCTCTCGATTATTCTCTTGTTCATCATTTTACCTTGTGATTGAGGTTTTGAGTAAACAATATCAAAAAGAGACAAAACACATCATTAGAAGTATCATATTTTTACACAACAACTAATATATCAAACAGAGGAGATTTAGCAAAGTAAGAGTGTTCACTCACATACACCCTTATATATGGAATGACACAATATTCAACAATAGGTAAGAGATAATCTCAAAGAAAATTATCCAACATTACATAATTAAGGCATAGTTGCACACATTATTCTAAAAACAAAACCAAAACACCATATTGTTCAAACACATAAACCAAGGAACAAAGAAAACAACAAAACAAACAACAAATTATTCTAAAATGCAATACATGAAATGAGAATAACAATAGCTGAATGACAGTAACACATCAACATCCACCAGGTCCACCATGACGCCTTTGATATGTTCTTCCACTTATACGTATCTCTTCATAAAACTCATATGCCTCTTCATTATTCTAGACAACAGTTTTGTACAGGTTGTTGATCTTTCCTTGGACAACAATATTGTTCATGTGAATCTCATCATGAAGTGATTGGAATTGTGTTGTAGCAGTTGAGGCAAACAACTCAAAGTTATATCTTGAGAATTCAACCTTTCATTTACCATCCTAAATTGCTCATTTTGAGCATCCTAAAAGCCAGTTCGCCATTGCTATTCTTCTTTGTAACGCTGATTTTATTAAAGCTGCATATTTCTCAGCATTGAAATCACCTCAGAATTATTTCCAAAATATGATCCAAACATGTTGTCTTGAGAACCAGAATCGTAATTATATGAACATGTATCATACCCTCTATAGTTTTCTCCTTGTGCAGTCCATGAATTTTGTTATCAATTATCTCCCCAAGGTTGTTCATGCTCATGTTGTTGAGCAGCAGTTACATTCATCCAGACCTCATCCTCCTCATGATATGCACCAGCCATTGGAATATCTCAATGAGGAGCACCACCAATATCTTAAACAAACTCATCAACACATTTCTCATCACCAACATCATAGAACTCAGCAAGATCATTAAAATTGTAAATTTTCCTCTCTGTCTGAGGAAACAGATAATAGTATAGTTACCTCTGTGGATCCCAATTATATATCATATTGGTCAGAGTCCGTTTAGTGAACTCCAAATTTGCACTTGGAGTGACAAACATCAGATTTGGAGCACCAATGTTTAAGTATTTAAGCATCTTGGCAATCATAGCTGGATAACAAAAATTAGTCCCTTTGTTGCATGTTTTGATACTAAACATTCGAGCCATGAAGTAATATGGCCAATTTATCTTAATCTGGTTGAGAAGAAGATAAACTAGGTGTATTTCAGCATTATCAACTCTTGAGAAACCACCGACTTTAGGATGCAATATGTGACTAACAAACCAATGTAGTATGCGAGGAAATATCTTAAGGCACCCCGTAGTGATTGCCTCTTTGTTGTTGTTATATCTTGGTGCCTTTAACTTCTCATTTGAGTGAAATATCCAATTGAACTCAAAATTAAATCTTGAGTCCATAACTAATGGCTCATTTCCTATAGTGATGCCAAAAATAGATTTCCACAGATCATTTGTAAAGGTGTAAGACTTACCTCTAATGTGAAAAGTGAACTAAGCCTTGTCACGCTTACTCAACCTGGCATAAAACACATGAGTTAAGTATTCATTGTAATCTTGAGTGAATTGTAGAAATTAGTTAATTCCTTGATGATTGATTCGACTCACGACCTCATGAATGTGAAGCTCTTCAACAATACCAGATTTGGAGTACTTTTGTTTTGTCACAATCCTTCCTCAACACTTATCGTCAAAGTGCTCAAAATCCTCATTATTGACCAAATCAAACACTAATTATGATTCCCTTGAGGTGGAACCAAACTTGTCTTTGCCTTTGTTGTCCCCCTTACCTCTTGCAATCTTAGGAGCCATGAAAACTTCTTCAAAATGAACTTGCCCAAAAGGTGTTTGACAGAATGCTCCAACCAAAACAGTTGGAAATTGAGAGATAAATGTTCAGTCCACAAATGACAATGATGTTATGGCAGAGATAAGTGCACACAAATAGCAAATACACACACAATATATTAAATTTTTGAGTGACAGATGCAATGTATGGATTAAAAAAGATAGTGACACACTATATTGGATTTTGAATGAGAGTTAATTTAGAATATTGAAGGAATTTAAGGTTAATGGTGTGAATAGGATAGTATTTATAACAAAATTGATGGCGATGATGAGAATTTGACCGAAATTATTATGGGTGAAGGAAGTTCTAGGTCTGGTTCATGAATCTAAGAAATAATGAATAAAAATGAAAGATGAAAAAGCAAAAGTTTATATATATTAGTGTACATGTGTCATCCTAAATGGATTATGTGTCGGAAAATGTGCTTTATGTTCCGACCTATACTGAAGCGTTTACACAAGAAGCTCAAAATTTTATTTTATGAGCCGACCTGGACGAATTTTGTGCCGACACATACTGAAGCAAATTTGAAAATTTGTTGAACAAGAATTTATGTATCGACGCATATAACTTATGTTCTGGCCTATACTGAATCAAAATCAACAAAGTTTAAATGCATTAATTTCAGGCCGACTTGGTTGCACCATGTGTCGACACATGCTTGCAAGACTCAAAATAACAATTTGGTGACATTTTTAGGCATGCTTAGAGAGATGTAACTAGACTCGTTCATGAGCAAAGTTAGACAAATATGTAATTGTTTCAATTTACATTCTTATATTTACATGGATCAAATTATACAATAAAACCTCACCGTGTATACGGAAAATGCTCGAGCATTTCACGAGGAGCTCTAGAACGAGAGCTTTAACAAATGCTAGCCGTGACAACAAGAATATCAACACATATTTCTTCATTTACACCTTTCTAAGAGGATTTGCAATCTTTTATCAATAGAGTTACTTGTTGATGCTTCTAGAGAAGATATTCATCCTTCTTTCCACCAAGTCAATTTGGTCTGAATATGTCACCTAATAAATGTCTTGATGTTACTATAAGTGAATCCCCATAAATTCTTCATAGAATCAAGATAATTTTCCTGCATTATCAACAAGATAAAATAGGTACCCAGACATTGTTGGGTCCTTAAGGGTAAGTAACACAATTTTTGCACTTGGGTGACCATTGAGAAATGCCATTAGGGACTGAAAATCTCTGAATTTTGCATTTGGCAATGGTATGACCATTCATACAACAGTAGTGACACGTTATGTTTTGAAAGATGTCAGTTTTTCTATTCTATTTCTTTTTAACAAATTTGTGCTTTTTAAAAGGTGGATTCAAATATTTTTTAAAATTCATTGGATCTATACCAAAGGTGACCTTTGGTTGTTGATCCTTGGTTAGCTTGGCATTAAGAGTATTAACCTCTTTTTGCAAAATATAGAAAATCTCACACCCAAAGTTAAATGGAATGTCATTTTTTTCATTTTTGACTTTTTGAACATCTACTATAGAGTGCTCTAAAGCTTCCATCTTATTTTCAGTATCTAAAATTTTTGCTTCTAAATAGGAAAAAAATATTCTATTTGAATCCGGCTTCGATAGCTTCTCTATGTAAATTTTCAAAAGCATCAAGTAAGTCTAAATGGGAAAATTCATCAACATATTTATTTTGAGATGAGTTTACCTTATTTTTCTTACCTCCTTGATGATGACTAGAGAGACAAACCTCATCTTCTCTGGATAATTTCGAATCCTTCTTCTTATCTTCATGATAATAACTGGAGAGAGACACTTCATCATACTTTGATGGTTTATGTTCCTTTTTCCTTATATTATTGAAGTGAGTTGAAAGAAAAAAGCTGTCCAGTTATTCATCATTATTAGATTCTTTATCGCTTGAAGATTCAATGTCGCTTCCCCAAGCCACATAAGACTTCCTAGGTTTTACATGAATTTTGCGTTGATTCTTCTTCTTATTTTTATCAAGGATAGAACTTATTTCCTTCGACTTATCTTCCTTAGAGGATGTAGATTGTCCTTTAGGCTCAATAGACCTTTTGTTGAGGTCCTTTTAATTTTTATTTTTCAAGTACTTGTGGCACCTTTTAACAAAATAAACTCATCTCTTCGTTATCTGAGTCATAGTTGTTACTAACATCTCTATTATAAAGATGCTCATCCCTTAAGGATCTTGAACTTGAATCCCTAAGATCTTTAGACTTTGTTCCTTCCTCCTTGTCGGTTTCTTTCTCCTTTTTATTCTTTTTCTCAAGCTTCTTTTCATGTTTGTCTAAGCAAGTGACTTCTTGCTCGTGTTCTTCCAACTTTCCAAACAAAGTGACGAGAGCAAGTGTTGCAAGATTATTGGCATCCTAGATCACGGTGACCTTTGGTTTCCATTTCCTAGTAAGACATCTCAAAATCTTGTTAATAGCAATATCAATAGAAATAGGATTACCTAGCAAACTTAAACAATTAATAATATGCGAGAACCGATTTTGCATTTGAGCAATGGTTTCACCATGCTTCATGCGAAAGAGTTAAAACTCTTGATTAAGTGTCTCTGTTTCTTGACTTTCTGTATTCAGAAGATGGTTCATACTTTCTGTATCTAGACGATGATTCAGACTTATTCCATGTTCTTCTAGAATTTTTGAACTTCCTTTGCCTATGCTTCCACAGCTGATTGACTCTTCTGGAGAGAAGAGACGGTTCATCTTCTTCTGATGAGGATCCACCAGAGTTTTCTTCTATAGCCTACAAAAATTTAGATTCATATTTTTTGTTAGATTTAAGGGCTAAAGACTTACCTTGCTTCTGGGGCTCATCATCTTCTAACTCTATCTTATGACTTCTGAGAGAGCTGACAAGTTCTTCTAGAGAGATCTTGTTCAGATCTTTTTCCAGTTTGAGAGCAGTGACCACGGGTCTCCATTTCTTTGGTAAGCTTTTAATGATCTTCTTTACATGATCAGCAGTTGAGTACCCTTTATCCATAACTTTTAGCCCAACAACCAAAATTTGAAACATTGAGAACATTGTTTCAATGGTTTCATCTTCTTCCATTTCGAAGGCTTCATACTTCTGAATGAGCACAAGAGCTTTGGTTTCTTTGACTTTCGTGTTGCCTTCATGCGTCATTCTCAATGAATCAAACATGTGCTTTGTTGTCTCTCTGTTTGTGATCTTCTCATAATCTGAGTATGAGAAGGCACTCAAGAGAATAGTTCTGGCCTTGTGATGATTTCTGAAGTCTCACTTTTAATGATTTGACATTCTTTTTCTGTTAATATTCTGACCACTTTCATCAATAGGATGTATGTACCCATCAATCGCCATATCCCAGAGATCAGCGTCATGAGCGAGAAAGAAACTTTTGATTATGTCTTTCCAGTAATCAAAGTTCTCTCCATCAAAGATTAGAGGTTTTCAGCTGATTCTGTCTTTCTCATCATGGTAGTCATTGCTGATGTTCTGACTTGGCCCCACCATAGTATTTTTCTTAGCTTGGATCTTTTACTGACACAATTAAGTGCTTGAACTCAGAACCAGTCGCTCTAATGCCAATTGAAGAATGGAAAAACACAAGAAATGGGGGTTTGAATTGGGATTTTTAAGACTTAAAGTAAAGAACAAGTTGGTTATCCTGGTTCGTTTGAACTCAAACAACTCCAGTCCACCCGCCAAGGTGATTTCTCCTCTCTCAACGAGGTCTTAATCCACTAATCAATCTTAATTACAAATCTACTTTGACAACTGTCAAAGTCTTCTTGAGTATAAACCACAACCTGGTTTTTCTCAAGGAATTTCTTTAAACAATATTTGAATAAATGTGTACAAGAGTGTTTTCTAATAAAACAGTATCACAAGGATGTTTTACATAATTTGAATTTTGTACGTTTGAGGAAGATGATGATAGCTGCGTTACTGTGTATGAAAAATCATAAACAGTTTATCCTTAAAGCTTTGTTTAAATAGGCGATGCATGTATGAGAATTTGGAAAGTTGATCAATGACAATTTAGGTGCTTTCCAAAAATAAAGGTCCTTATTCCCTTCCAGCCGTTACTCTTGAAATGGAAATATTTTATTTGTAATGCTTTAGAACATGCTTGCTTCAGAAGATGAAGGTAACCGTTGCTGCTTGCTTCAGAACTTTGTAGATCAGAAACACGGAGTCCTGTTTACAGTGTTAGAACTTCTATCATAAATGTTTATAATCAGAGTTGAAACAACATTTTAGCGTATCTTCTGATCTTCTTCCATCAAAACTTCTCTATAAAATAGAATATAATTTTAGGGAGCATATTTGTTCTTTGCGTTTTTTATCATCAAAACTCTTACAAGGGTTGTAGAATCAAACTATGTTCTAACAAGAAAATCCCGAAGAGATGTTTCCTACCATCTTTTCATAGTATACCCCTTGCAAGGTTCCCATGAACATGTTCAATAGCTCTTTCTCTAGAAGTGGTGGTTGTACATGGTGTAATACGGTGGGAGAAATGACTTTTGGGTTTTGTGTTTTATCGCAAATGTTGCGGATAGCAAGAGTCACCACCGACTTTTCTTTTATCCAATAAAGGAAAGGGTGAAAAGAACGGGAAAGACCTTTTGAGAATTTTTTTTTGAGTTCTGGGGGGTAGGTTATGAAAAGGGAAGGTGTTAGCACCCTTTTCATCTGTGGTTTTCCACGGGCTCTTAATTGTTAGCTCACTTTGAAATAAGGCTTTGGGTTTATGTATGTTTAAAAATATTTTTAAAAATGCCTAAGTGCGGCAATTTTGTAATGATTCTCGTATCGTTGAGAATGTATACAAAATGTTTGTTTTGAAAATATTTTTGAAAGAAAGTGTTGTTTTGGAAAATGTTTTGAAAATGCTAATGTAAGGCAGTTTGCTTTATAATAACCATTGTATCAGTCCTCAAGAGTGTTTATAAAGCGTTTTGAAAGTAGTTGTTTTGAAAGTGTAGGTGCAGAGATTGTTTTAGTTTGTGAGTAAGCGATTACGAGCGATCTACCTACTCAAAAAGTATTTGTTATTTTCCTCCTCCTTTAGATAGTGCTATCCTACCATAGTTAGTAGGAAGCCCTATCATTAGATGTGAGGGACATGTGTGGGTCATCGTACAGTCATAGAAGGAAACTTGTAAAACTCTTTTAGTAATTGTCGTAAGGGACTAAGATCATTTATCAAAGGCAGCATCGAAGGGTCATCAAGGGACTACGATCTTTTAACTCAGGGTCTTTGCTAAAGCATCCCACGTTCGAGGGACATGACTGTTTTTATCCGATGCAACTAGTGAGGGTAACCCTAGAGGTGCGTGTGTGCGAAGTATTTTCATTTCAGGTATTTTTGTCTTTGAGATTAGGTTTTCTAATGTTTGCTTTTAGTCTTGTCATACAAACCCTTACTAATAGTAATAAGGAAAGCAGTACATTGCGGAAATTAAATGTCCTGCGCTATTACAACACTTTGGGGATCGGGGTACAAATTTATGAATGGGGATGGAAAACATTAAACCCTAATTATCTATTACAAACTTTTGACAATTACAATAATTGAGAAATAAATAATGTGAAAGTAAAGTGCGCGAAGACGGTGAAAAGGGGAAAATGTTTAAGAAAAACCCTAAAATATTTCTAAGTATTTAAGAAAATTTTTTTGTTGTTTTTGTTTGAGAAAAATATTTGAAATGTGAAATAAAAATTAGACCTAATTCTAATTTAATTACAATTTCAATATTTAAAATAAAACAAAGTGTAATAAAATTAATTAATTTTATTTATGAAAATTAAATTAATTAAGTAAAACCTAAAGGAATCTAATGATTTAGAAAATATTTTTGTATTTTGTTTTTGTTTAGAAAAAATAATTGAAGTATAAAAACCTAGTCTTAGTAAAATAAAATCAAGATGATTAAATTAAATTAATTTTTATTTATCAAAAATTAAATTAATTAATAAAACCTAAATCTAAATTTTTTATGACTTTATGACCTTTTTCTATTTTTATTTAAATAAAATTAATTAAAAGAAAATGATTATTTTAAAAAAAGAAATTCAAATGGGCCTGCTAAAAATAAGTAGATTGGGGGTATGAAGAGAAATGTCAGGCCCAACAAAGTTTTTGTTTGAATCAGAAAATAATAATTAAAAAAAAGGTATGGGTCTGCGTTTGTAAAAGGAATTGGGGGGGGGGGGGGGTGTTGGCTGAAGATTTTGATAATGTTATTAGAAGCCAAATGAATTAAACGTTTTGATCGAAATGAGGTAAAGCGTCATGTTTTGAAGTAGCAGAAGCAGTGTTTCGAATAAGTATGTCAAAGCTTGGAGCTTCGAGTGGCAATTATGGGAACATATCTAAAGAAGTCTCGAAATAACAACAAGGCTGTGTCTAGGAAGAGCGTTCGAAACAGAGAAGTACCAAAGCATTTGAAATTCAAATGGAAGCGGGACTTTCGAAGTTTGAAAGTTATATGCTGGAGCATTTGGGGACACGTGGAAAGACGAAAGAGGCATTGTCCTGCATGTTCTAAATGTGGCATAATCCTATAGCAAGACCGTTATGGTCGAATTAGTATAAATAGAAGTCTTAGTATTAGGATTTGGTGTGTCATATCTATTATACAAAATACTCAGTAACATTCAAACTACCACATGGCAAGGGAAACGAATGCAAGAGAAATGTATGTATGATAGCACCATGTATTTCTGATTTAATGAAAACCTTTTACCATTTCCAGCACTTTCCTTTATCCTTTTGTCAAATAACATTTACAAGTTTTCTCATTTACAGTCTTTTCACTTCGAAATATCTTCTTCAAAGTTTTACATTTTAATGTTTTCTTCATATTTCAAGCACTTTATATCTCAGAAAACTGTCATATTTTCCATACCTTTACCTTCAAGTCTTATCCTTCGAACGCATATTTTTACTTAAAGTCATTTAAAGGTTTCTTGCATTAAACGCTTTCTTCATATTTCAAACCTTTTACGTTCCAGAAATCCTTTATATTAACCGTTTTGTAAGTCGAAACCATTTACTTCACTTTTATGCAATTTTACATGTCTTTACAATTAGCATTTATTCATGTAACTTAGTTTTCACACACACATTTTGATTACATCTTTAGACTTTTAGAGAGAGAAATCGAAATAAGCCAAACACATATACAATATCAACCATGAATATCTGTTCGATCGTAAGAGTAACCTTAATATCCAAGGAGTCCTAGGATCAATCTAGTCGATCCTGTGAGTTACCAGAGGAATTGAATAACAGTCAGAAAGATTATTCGATAGTTTGGAAGACTAGCAGTTGTTTACCATAAATCACTGGAAACAAATTGGCACACCCGGTGGGACCAATAATTGGATATTAGAAATAAGGATTGTTGAGACATAACCATTACAAAAACGTTGGAACCTAAGAAGTTTGCTGTTTTATGAACCTGAGAAGTGGTAAGATAACCAACAATAACCAACCTTTATCCAGAAGAAAACGTTTGGACAAAATGTCTAATTCAGACAATCAACAAGGGGACCAAAATGGCCCACATACAACAGGCACTAATGCGTCCACTTCGATCGGAACATCTAATGTAATCCCTTCGAATGCATAGTCTGTTGCATCTTCGACCAGTAACATAGCCACCAATGGAGTAAGTGGCATATCAACTAATAGTTCGATCTTAGGAAATACTGGAACCATTGGCTACCCTGGGGGATTCGTTCCACCATCAGGGACACAATCCCATTTCGCCACTCCATTAACTAGACCACCCGGTTTCGATGGGAATAGAACCAGAAATTCCTCTTATGGAATGCCAACATCTTTTATGGCAGGTTTACACAATTCCACATTGAATTCATCTCCACAACTAGGGTCTGGGTCTGGGGCGAATCAGTTTATGACAAATAACCAAGGGTCGGTGGGTTATAGCACAATGCCTATCTTAACCACAGACAACCAGTTGGCTTTTAGGCAATTGATGGATGACATTAACCATAATATGATAGGGGTGTTAGCACAAACCATGCAGGAGATATTTTCCCCAATAGTGCAAAATGTGACTGTGACAAACAGAGAAAACGCTGATAATATGAGTCGAATAGCAGATTTCTTTGCTCCCCCAGAAAGGCGTAGGCAGAATCAGGCGGGATTTCGAGCAAACATGCCTGTTATAGAACAAATTGCTAACGACCCAATTTATAGACCACCCAGAGAAGAAGTTAACTTAGGGGCCAGGGCACCAAGGTTAGAAGCCCCAATAATCCCGGGCCCATAAAGGGAAATTATGGAACCAGGGGCAAGGGTCGAAAGGCTAGAAGCCCCAGAGTTTCGAGAAGAACAACCTAGGGGAGTTGTTTTGGTTGGTCGAAATCAAGATGCCGATGCTGTCGTTCATAGAATTCGAAACGATAACATCTTGGCAGAAAACAACCTAACCACCATGATAGAGAGAGTCATGGCCCAGAATGGCCTCAACACAGGAATGAGAAGGCCAAATTACGCTTCTCCTATATTGGATTGCATAATGCATACTGATTTACCAAGGGAATATAAAGTCCCTAAATTTACAAAGTTCGCTGGGGATACCAATGAGTCAACAGTCGAACACATAGCGAGATATCTAACCGAAGCGGGAGATATAGCCAATAATGAAGATCTCAGGATCAAATACTTCCCAAGTTCCTTGACAAAAAACGCCTTCACATGGTTTACCACTTTGCCTCCTGGGTCCATTGACACTTGGGCTCTCTTAGAGAGATTATTCCATGAACAATTTTACATGGGACAGTCAAAAATAAGTTTGAAGGAATTGGCCAGTGTTAAGAGAAAGTTCACCGAACCCATAGATGATTATTTGAATAGATTTAGGCTTTTGAAATCCAGATGTTACACAGTAGTGCCTGAACATGAGTTAGTCGAAATGGCCGCTGGTGGCTTGGATTATTCTATTCGAAAGAAACTAGACACTCAGTATTTGAGGGATATGGCTCAGTTAGCCGATAGGGTTCGACAGGTCGAAAGACTAAAGGCCGAAAAAGCCAGAGTCTTTAAGAATAGCAAGAAAGAAAGGATTTCCTATGTTGGGACTGAGGAAGCAGAAGAATATCCTGAATTCGAATTCGAAGAGGTCGAAATCGACCTCGCTGAATTAAAACAGGCCCCGCCTTATTCCTGCAAATTGTTAGTTCCCACAAAAGGGAAAGACATTGTTGAAAATGAAAAAAGTGACAAATTTCCAAAGAAGGTTTATACCTTCGATGTCACTAAATGTGACGAGATTTTTGACTTACTTGTCAAAGATGGCCAACTAATTGTGCCATCAAATGTCAAAATACCTCCTTTGGATCAGAGAAAGAAGAGAGGATTTTGCAAATATCATAGTTTCCTAGGCCACAAAACCTCACAATGTTTTCTTTTCAGGGACCTGATTCAAAACGCGATCAAAGATGGCAGACTAAAGTTTGCTGATAAGGTGAAGATGAAAGTGGACGAAGATCCCTTGGACGTCGCAGACACCAACTACTCCGAGCCTGCATGCATTGGAGAGGTCAACATGGTGGAAACTGATCAAAGCGACGCCCTAACAGGAGAGAAGGGTACTGGAGTTGAAAATTGGGTGATGGTCGAAGTCAGCGAGGAGGTCACTGAAGACATCCAGAATATGCCAGAGACTCCGATTGCCGCACCTATAGCTGTTGCAAGAGAAACCCAGGCTACTGAAGGCCAGGGAAATCAAAACCAAGAATTAACACAAGTCACTGAAGGCTTGAGGCTGGAATTGGAGAAAGTCCAAATCACGCAGCCAATTTCCCTTCAGAAGGAAATATGGGACACTCTAGGGGAACCCAGTGGAAAATTTGACTATTTGGTCAAATATTCTGCCCCAGAGAGTTCGAAGGTTCAGATTGAGGATATAAAGCCCACAGGATGGGGTGATGATGAAGCTAAAGGGGGAGATGTTGAAATAAATATGGTGGATATGGAAAGACCTCGCTCTGAGATGGAGGAAGTGGAAAAATACTTAGAAAAAGAAAAGTATAGAATGAGGGATAATCACACTGGAGATGCTAGTCTCAAGGATTATCTCATGACATTCCACAAAGGAGATTCAGGCATGATATTGTGACCTAGGTGCAGCATCCTCTGCAATCAAAGAATCGCTGCGAATTTCGAAAGGGTACAGAGGACTCGAACTGGCAACAATTGGCGCCAGGATAACCAGCTTTTTAGGTGTTATCCCAAGGCTGGAGAAAGTTTGCTGGAATTTGTGTTTCGCTGCTACAAAGGGGCAACCAAGTGCTTGATTTGCCCAAGGTGTTCTGCTGTGTATGACCAAAGGATGGCCAGGGCCTTCGAAACGATTCCCTTCGCCCCTTGCTGGAACCATCAAGAAACTGCCCAGATGGGACCACGTTTCGACAGCAGACACAAACAGCGAAGGCCTGATAGCCCTCACCCCAAGGCTGCTCGAAGAGTGACTTTCAAACTCCCTGCTGAAGTGCCAACCGATAGATGGTTACAGGTCAGAAATGACAAAGGCAAAGATAGATGGAGAAACGCTGAACGAAATGCACGCCATGCTGTGACATACAGGAGGCAATTCAACACAGCAAAAAGGGAGGAGGTGAGATTAGAAAATTACAAAGGAAGGAACCCCATGTCAAGATCCCAGTGGCGCAGAAAGCAAAGGATTCGAAAGGCTGAGAGAGAAGCTGTGGCAAACAAAGGGGTTACTTCAACGAAAAACCAAGGTGAATCTAGCACCAACAAACCAAAAAATCAAACTGAAGACAAACCTCCAGTCAATAGGAGGCTCTTCTCTGAAGAACACCGCGATGAACCAAAGGAATACACTCCAGGCCCGGAAGAGGACGAAGATATGATAACAGATAACTTCGAATCAGAGGGGGAGTCTTCATTTAACTTGAACTGTAACGTGGTGTCTGTGCTTCCCTGCGAATTTGGGCAGGAAACCGAAATCAATGAATATGAGGAGGAAGACACCACAGATTTGATGAAACATAGGCCCGTGTGCTACTATGTGATGGACAATGGGGCTGTTGAGGAACAAAATGCGTTCTTCGAACGTCCAGAACCTGCAATGAAGAACCATCTCAAGCCACTTTTCATTCGGGCGAAAGTTGGTGTCCATGGTGTGAACAAAGTTCTAGTGGATGGGGGTGCTGCAGTCAATTTGATACCCCATTTCATGCTAAAAAGATTAGAGATCCGCAAAGGAGACATCAAGCCCCATAATATGGTTCTGTCCAATTATGAGGGAAAAGTGGGCAAAACACTGGGAGTGGTCCAGTTGGAATTGACAATAGGCTCAAGCTGTAGGCCCACCATGTTTATGGTGATCGAAGCCAAGGCCAACTATAACTTACTGCTGGGAAGAGAGTGGATCCATGGCGTAGGGGCAGTTCCTTCGTCAATGCATCAGCGACTAGTTCTGTGGAGAGATGATGGAATCGTGGAAAACATCGAAGCAGACCAGAGTTACTTTATGTCAACTGTCAATTTAGTTGACAAGAGGGATTATGATAAAAATCTGGCAAAGATTGCTCCGTGTGTTCCAAATGATGAGATTAATGAAACTAGAAACGCCCACTACTACATGACCATTCGTCATGATGGCCTTTACTGGGATAGAACAATAATCAGTGAAGAAGAGGGAGTCGAAAGTACTATACAAAAACGGCCAGCAGGCTGGGACTTCGACAACCTTAGCCATGACTGAGTCTACCTTTTTCGAAAGGATTTCGGCCTATATGGCTGAGAACGAATCAAAAGCGGCCTTAGAGGCTGAAATAAATAAATCAACTATAAAGACGGACGAAGTAAGTGGGGATGGTTCGAAATGCTCACCCTTCAAAGAGTTTGAGATGGATCAAAGGTTGGATGCCATCTATGATAAAGAACCCTTAGGCTTCGAAAGGGACCCCATAAACTCAGGTGCCAAAATGTTGGCACAGGATCCACTCGAAGAAGTCAACTTAGGGGATGAAAAAACGAAAAGAGTAACCTACATAAGTGCTACACTTAGCCCAGGCCTCAAGAAGGAAGTGATCGAAGTCCTTAAGGAAAACAAAGATTGCTTCGCATGGGATTATGACGAGATGCCTGGTTTAAAGAGGGAGTTGGTCGAACACAGACTGCCAATCAAAGATGGCAAGAGGCCCATCAAACAAACTCCCAGAAGATTCGCACCAGCGGTTCTCACAAAAATTAAAGCTGAGATCGAAAGGTTGCTGCGTTGCAAATTCATCAGAACAACAAGGTACGTCGAATGGTTAGCAAACATAGTACCTGTTATTAAGAAAAATGGTTCTTTAAGAATTTGCATAGATTTTAGGGATTTAAACACTGCAACCCCTAAAGATGAATATTCCATGCCTGTGGCAGAAATGCTAGTAGATTTTGCTGCAGGGTTCGAATACTTGAGTATGTTAGATGGATACTCTGGGTATAACCAGATTTTCATTGCTGAAGAAGATGTTGCAAAGACAGCATTTCGTTGCCCAGGAGCCTTAGGCACCTACGAATGGGTGGTGATGCCTTTTGGTTTAAAGAATGCTGGGGCAACTTATCAAAGGGCAATGAATTCAATTTTTCATGATTTCATTGAAACCTTCATGCAGGTGTATATTGACGATATAGTCATCAAATCTATATCTGCTGAAACACATTTGCATCATTTAAGCCAATCATTCGAGCGAATGAGAAAACATGGCTTAAAGATGAATCTCCTTAAATGTGCATTTTTTGTGCAGGCTGGAGATTTTCTTGGTTTTGTGGTTCACAAGAAAGGAATCGAAATCAACCAGAACAAAACCAAAGCCATAATGGAGACGAAAGCACCTGCGTCAAAAAGGGAGTTGCAATCTCTGCTAGGGAAAATTAACTTCCTCAGAAGATTCATCTCGAACCTAAGTGGAAGAACCCAAGCTTTCTCTCTGTTACTTCGTCTAAAGCAAGGTCAAGCCTTCGAATGGAACGAAGCTCACCAGGAGGCGTTTGACAGAATAAAAGAATACCTTTCTCAGCCTCCTATTTTGTCTCCACCTTCATGGGGGAAGCCCATGAGATTGTACATATCTGCCTCTGAAGTTAGTATAGGTAGTATGCTAGCACAAGAAGATAGCAATGGCGTCGAAAGAGCCATATACTATTTAAGTAGAGTGCTAAATGATGCAGAGACCAGATATAGCAATTTAGAAAAGCTATGTCTCTGTTTGTATTTCTCTTGTATGAAACTCAAGTATTATACAAAACCTGTTGATGTTTATGTTTCATCTCATTTCGATGTCATTAAACATATGCTTTCAAAACCAATAATGCATAGCAGAGTTGGCAAGTGGGCTTTAGCCTTAACAGAATATTCGTTGACTTTCATGCCTTTAAAAGCTATGAAAGGTCAAGTGATTCCTGACTTCATTGTGGACCATTCTTTGGTTGAGCAGACGGTCATGAGTTACGTCGAAATGCAACCATGGAAATTGTACTTTGATGGTTCAACCCACAGGAATGGAAGTGGTGTTGGAGTCCTTCTGATTTCTCCTGAAGGAATTCCAAAAAAATTCAAGTATAAATTAGATGGTCCTCGTTGTTCTAACAACGAAGCTGAGTATGAAGCGCTCATTGTTGGACTTGAAGCTTTGTTGGAATTGGGGGCAACCAGAGTCGAAATTAAAGGAGACTCTGAATTAGTGGTCAAACAAATCACAAAGGAATACAAGTGCATAAAGGAAAATTTAATGGTATACTTCGTCATAGTCAATAGGCTATTGAGGAAATTTGAATACATGGATATTCAACACATACCAAGAATAGAGAACCAAGAAGCAAATGACTTAGCGCAGTTGGCTTCAGGTTATAAAGTGTCTACCAAGAACTTCAAGGATTTGGTCGAATTAAGGGGAAGAGTTATGGCTACTAGATTCACACCATCGGATCTGGAAAGTATGAGATTAGGATATGCTGAGAAACAGGGATTCGAAATATTAGCCATAAATACTTTGTCAGATGCAGATTGGCGAAGTCCATTGAAGAGTTATTTAGCAGACCCAACTCTAAAGGTGGATAGAAAAACAAAATATAGAGCATTGTCATATCTCCTCATGGGGAACAAATTGTTTAAAAATACCCAAGAGGGTGTATTATTGAAATGCCTAGGAGAAAGTGAGGCATACTTAGCATTGTCTGAAGTCCATAATGGGGCATGTGGGGCACATCAAGCAGGCCATAAAATGAAATGGTTGTTATTTCGATACGGCTTGTATTGGCCTAGCATGCTCAAAGATTGCATAGACTTTGCTAAAGGATGTGAGGAATGTCAGAAACATGCAGGAATTCAACATGCCCCTGCAAGTGAGTTGCATTCGATCATCAAACCATGGCCATTTAGAGGATGGGCATTGGATTTGATAGGAGAAATAAATCCTGCTTCGTCCAAAGGACAGAAATACATCTTGGTGGGAATAGATTATTTTACCAAATGGATCGAAGCTATACCACTGATAGTTGCTGATCAAGAGGCTATTATTGAATTTATACAAAAGCAAATTATCTATAGGTTCGGATTGCCAGAGAGCATAACTACAGACCAAGGCTCTGTGTTTACTGGTAGAAAGATGCAAGGATTTGCCCAAGAAATGGGGTTTAGATTGCTAACATCAACGCCATATTATGCTCAAGCAAACGGACAAGTCGAAGCAGCAAATAAAGTAATAATAGGATTAATCAAGAAGCATATTGGCAAAAAGCCAAGAAACTGGCACAAAACTCTGGACCAAATATTATGGGCTTGTAGAACATCTCCTAAGGAAGCTACTAACACTACGCCTTTCCAACTCACATTTGGTCATGATGCAGTGTTGCCAGTAGAAATTCATCTACAATCAGTTCGAATTCAGAGACAAAACGAAATCCCAACTGCATTATATTGGGAAATGATGATGAATGAATTAGTTGAGTTGGACGAAATTAGATTACATGCATTGGAAATTTTGATGAGGCAAAAAGAAAGAGTGGCCAGAACATACAATAAAAGGGTGAAGAAAAAAGTATTCATTATTAATGACTTGGTTTGGAGAGTCATATTGCCTATGGACAAGAAGAATAAAGCGTTAGGTAAATGGTCACCTCATTGGGAAGGACCTTTTCGAATATTAAAAGTATTCTCAAACAATGCATACGAAATCGAAGAACTCATGGATGATAAACGTGTCCTAAAGGTTAATGGGAAATATTTAAAGAAATATAAGCCAAGCCTGCAGGAGATTCGAATAGTAACAACGTAAACAAGATGTTATAAAAAGCCAAGATGGCAAGATAAAATGCCAAAATGGCGTTGTTCGAATATTACATGTAAGAAACCAAAATTATAGTCAAATAAACATCAAAATCTAGAAATAAGAATTATTTTTCAATCGATTAAAAGTGCTTCGAAATGATTCAAGTTTCTGCTGAGCGAACCGCCTGGCTCCTTCCAAGGTTTCCACTTCTCCTTTAAGTTGTTCTGCAGTCTCCATTTCCGCAAGCCCCTGGTTGAGAAGCTCTTCGAATTGGTTACCAGCAGAATTGGTTTCGAAGGCTAGTTGTTGTTCTTTAGCCTCCTTAACCTTCTGTTGAAGTTCCAGAATCTGCCTTTCCCAAAGAAGGATGGACTCAGCTCGAGCCTCATAATCAGTTTTCGCCTGCTTCAGATGCATAGCTTGATCCTCAGCTTCTTGAGAGAGTTTCGAAGCTTGTTCATAAGCGGCATCCATGGCAATGCGTTTCTCTTGAACCTTCGTGGCAGCAGATTCGTCTTGGAGAAGGTAACTAGTTACGTTGTCCAGCAAATTCTGAAGATCGAACAAGAGAGTACTAACTGGCAAGGAGCAGGTGGAAAGATTGACCTTTGTGAGCAGCTCCTTCATAGTATAGCAAGCAGTACTATCTTGCTTAAGCACTTCGAATATATCCACATTGAGAATGGTTTTCCTAATTTTATTGAGAAGAACAATTCTTTCATCTGTGGGAAGAGGATAGCTGGTCGAACTTGTGCCAGCCCTAGCAAGTGGGACGTCCCTCTGAGCCAACTTTGCCTTCATGTACCCAATAGGGTCATTTCGTCTCAGAAGTGCCAGTTCCTCGTCAGTTATTCGAGACATAGAGGATTGAGGGAGTTCCACACGTAGGGGAGCCACGTCTATTTCAACCTCTATGGGTTCGTTGGTTGCATTACCATCCCCTTCATTCGTTTCGTGCCCTTGGTCTTCTTCATCCTCATCCAAGTCCACCACTTCGATACCATCCCTTTCACTGCTATTTGCGTTGGACTCCGTCCCAACAGTCGAACCGTCATTGGCATTCTCCTCCTCAGATTCTTCGTCTGCAGATTCTTCGGCTCTTTGCCCAGAATCAGCTTTCTCTTCTTCAGTTTGAGTGTCCTTTGGGTCCTCTTGAAGAGTTTCAAGAGGGGACTTTTGAAGAGAAGCCCTTTGCAAATCCTCTGCAGACGTTTGAAGTGTTGTTTCGTTTATCTCTTTCAGAGGAATGGAGGTACCTTGATCATCCTGCTGTTCAGAAGTTCCAGCCAGAACCGCCATATTGGAGGAACCTTTATTTTGAACCAGGTTGCTGGAATCTCCTTGAGGAGAGGAGTTGAGTGGAGCAGCAGCTCTGGATGGTGAGTTCGAAATAGTGGAAGCTGGATTCAAGATGTTCTGCAAGGAACAACAGAATGTTAAGAAAAAACATTCACCAAAGTAATAAGAAGTTAGTATTGTAAAAAATTTAAAGGTTCAATTTACCTGTGGACTCTCAGAGGAGAGGTTACTAGCTATACGTTCCAACGTTGGGTTGGAGGTCGAAGGTGAATTTTTGGATTTGGGTGAGGGAGCAGCATCCCTGGAATCAAGTCCAGAGACACTAGTTGGAACTGTGCTTTTCGAAATATCTTTCTTTGGCATCTTCTTCGAAGCAGTATTTAAGTTTCCTCCAGCCTTGGGGTCTTCCCCAGTTGTGCTTGATTTCCGCTTCTTGGGAGTAGTAGGAGGAAGCTTGTTGATCTGAAATAATTTTAAACGAAGAGTTAGATGCAAACCATAAAGCATGAGTGAATTCGAAACATCAAGGCTAAGTGATTACCGTTGGAATTGGAACACTGGTTGTTGTTGGTATTATTGTTGTTGTTATGGTTGCAGCAATAGTGGTTGTTTCAGGTGGAGTCACTTTGTCAGTAGTTTCGATGGAGGCTTGAGAGGCACTCCCTTCTTTCGACTTCGAGGCAGCTGTCTTTATCCTGATGGTTGAAAATCGAAACAATTAAAGCAAAGGTTAAAGATATGGAAAGTAAAAGACATTTGGGATTTTCCCAAGCATTCACACCTGTGCCTTGATCAGATTTAATTGACATGGCAGAAAGGTCGTATCAAAGGTGTCCTGGGAAATCATTAAGCCAGTATCGAGCCCATGTCACAGTCTCAGATGGCTTTGGTTTCCTTTGAAGATATTTGAACATCTCTTTGCAAGTAAACCACCATGGATATGGGGGAAACCAAGCCAGAGCCAGTTCCGAGGTAGGTAATCTGGGAAATTTAGGTGGATGCATTTCGAATGCCAACCTATACCTATCCTCAGGTGACAGCCCTGAAGGAAGTTTTAACTTAGAAACTTTTTGTTTAAATTTTTCCTTCAAGGTCTCAGCTGCTTGATGCACAGTGGAGTCCAAGCGCGTGGGGTCATAAGTAGTTTCAAAATAATTTTGGAAAGCTTTAATCTCTTTGGCATGAGTAAACATGCCTTTCTTTGTTGGTACCTGCACATCGAAGGCATCAATTAGTTTCTGTTGAATTGTAAGTGTATCGAACATATAAGTTTGATAAAACTTGGTCCACCATTCCAGAAATCCTTTAGCCGTGAGATGGGTAGGTTCGAAGGTTATCAGCTCAAATTGGGCAAAGCCTTGATATTGTTCTTGCTGTATTTTGGCTTCCCGTGCCTTGAAAGTTCGTCCAGAAGTGATGGCGCTCTCAGTTTGAAATAAAGGTTCAGGAATCAGTTGGCATAAGCCAAACTGCCTCGAAACGAAGTTTGGTTGGTAGGCAAAGAGAAAAATTTGGTTCTTGGCTGGGGTTATTCTTGAAGAAATGAGTCTAGGCAGCAAAAAAGCTCTCCATACATCCTGAATCTCCTTGCTCTTGATAGCTTCTGAGAGAGCCATGGTGAACCAAGAAGGTCCATGAGCCCTCGAAGCAAAAGGCGCCATGATCTCTTCGAACTTGTGCCTTTTGGAGAATATCATGATGTACTTCGAGAATTGAACTTTGAAGTCATCTTTGTCGTCATTGGGAGTTAATCTTCGAAGCCTAGTGCCTTCGACTATCCTATCATTTATCTCAGAATCTTGCTCATCAATGGTGTTGGCGGTTGATAAGGAGGGTTCGAACATGGCATTTAGCCATAGTTGGAGTAACCAAAAAGGGCCAGCCAATAGAATATTTTTGGAGGTGTGGGATTTGAGGCTCGAAACAGCTGACCTCAGGCTTTCATAGAGGTCAACTAAGAGCAGTTCACTTAGGCACACTTTTCGATTTTCATGCAAGTCCCTAGCTAGAGGAATGAACCTACTAGCTACCTGTAGGGATCTACTGCAGAAAACGTATCTTGACGGCCACAGGGTTAAGAAAGCAATGTGCTCTACGTCAGACACATTGTCCCCCTCGGCATGGTAATGACTGATAAATTTGGAAAAACTGGCTAGCTTGACTTCGAAGTCAATTATGCTTGAGTGTTCTTCGTTGTCGGGTATATAAGTTTCTCCCACTGGCGATAGCCCAGTGATGGACGCTATGTCGAAGAAGGTTGGGGTGATCATTCCACCTGGGAGATGGAAAGTGTTATAGGTACTGTCCCAGAAATAAAGGGACGCGAATAGCAGAGGGTGGCTGTAGGTGAAACCAGGCTTCGATAGCTTAATCAGGTTATAGATGCCTAATTCTTCCCATTGATGGGATTTCTTAGCTTCTACTTTCGTGAACCAATTTTGATAAGCAATATCAGAGGTGGGGCAAGATCGAAATGGCTTAAAATTACTTTTTACATAATCCAAAACAAAGGGGTCCTTAGGAGGAACAGTTGGGGTTTCTATGGTATTTGAACTAGGAGATTCTACTGCCTTAGGGGCGTCCATTTTGTTAAATAAGGGTTTGAAGCTATAAAAAACTGGGAAAATCGTCCTGGTGTCTTTTAATATTTCAAAAACCGTAAGAGGGCCATTTAAAGCTAACCTCTTACCAGCAACGTTGGTAGGAATGAGTACCTGTGACGCATACAACATTTCTTTTTCTTTTGAAATTATCTGAGGGGCAAGAACGGATTGACCTTGGTGAGTGATGATTTTACTTTCCATGGTAGCTCCTGCAATTTTTCCTTTCTTCTCGGAGACTTTCTTGAGTTGGGATGAAGTAGAAGAAGACATTTTTGAAAGATGTTGAAAGCTTGGATTTTTTTTACGAGAGAAGGAGGGTAAAAGATTTAGAGTGTGAAAAGAAAAGAAAAAAGATTAGGTTGGTGATGTTTTATAATGGGGAAGTTTAAGCATCCACCGAATAAAGGTGTGATACATGGAGATCATGGGTTGGTGTGATGAAGAGGTGGCGTAAAGTTAACATGGGTAATAGGCGTGATTTAAAGATAATCATTATTTGTAACTGCACCATGCTGTGAAGTGGCTCTAGGCGGTTAAGGAATCCAAAAGGTGCTATGATTGACGTGACTGGAGTCAAATGCATTAAATGTTACGATGATTCGAAAGTCCCATCAAAATCTTGTGTAGGTGTTTAAAATAGGTATTTCTCAGAGGAATCGAAATACATATTTTAAAGGGGCCATTTGTTGGCTGAAGATTTTGATAATGTTATTAGAAGCCAAATGAATTAAACGTTTTGATCGAAATGAGGTAAAGTGTCATGTTTCGAAGTAGCAGAAGCATTGTTTCGAATAAGTATGTCAAAGCTTGGAGCTTCGAGTGGCAATTATGGGAACATATCTAAAGAAGTCTCGAAATAACAACAAGGCTGTGTCTGGGAAGAGCGTTCGAAACGGAGAAGTACCAAAGCATTTGAAATTCAAATGGAAGCGGGACTTTCGAAGTTTGAAAGTTATGTGCTGGAGCATTTGGGGACACGTGGAAAGACGAAAGAGGCATTGTCCTGCATGTTCTAAACGTGGCATAATCCTATAGCAAGACCGTTATGGTCGAATTAGTATAAATAAAAGTCTTAGTATTAGGATTTGGTGTGTCATATCTATTATACAAAATACTCAGTAACATTCAAACTACCACATGGCAAGGGAAACGAATGCAAGAGAAATGTATGTATGATAGCACCATGTATTTCTGATTTAATGAAAACCTTTTACCATTTCCAGCACTTTCCTTTATCCTTTTGTCAAATAACATTTACAAGTTTTCTCATTTACAGTCTTTTCACTTCGAAATCTCTTCTTCAAAGTTTTACATTTTAATGTTTTCTTCATATTTCAAGCACTTTATATCTCAGAAAACTGTCATATTTTCCATACCTTTACCTTCAAGTCTTATCCTTCGAACGCATATTTTTACTTAAAGTCATTTAAAGGTTTCTTGCATTAAACGCTTTCTTCATATTTCAAACCTTTTACGTTCCAGAAATCCTTTATATTAACTGTTTTGTAAGTCGAAACCATTTACTTCACTTTTATGCAATTTTACATGTCTTTACAATTAGCATTTATTCATGTAACTTAGTTTTCACACACACATTTTGATTACATCTTTAGACTTTTAGAGAGAGAAATCGAAATAAGCCAAACACATATACAATATCAACCATGAATATCTGTTCGATCGTAAGAGTAACCTTAATATCCAAGGAGTCCTAGGATCAATCTAGTCGATCCTGTGAGTTACCGGAGGAATTGAATAACAATCAGAAAGATTATTCGATAGTTTGGAAGACTAGCGGTTGTTTACCAGAAATCACTGGAAACAGGGGGGAGGGTGAAAAGAAGCAAAATTGAAATAAATTAAAAAAAATGCAAAAGGGGATTCACTATGGTTCGAACCCTCGCCCTTATAGTAAGCAGTGACTTTGTACGCGCGCGCTTGCCACCAGGGTGGTTTTTTCATCCGGTCATTATACCACTTGCACTAAATATAAAATAAAATATATTTTCAAATTTTGAAATCTGGCGCCATGGCCTTCTTCTTCCTTGCGCTGTAAACCAACATACACACTCTATTGCTGATTCTATAAAATGCTCATTTCTCCACCAAATTGAAAAATGTAAACATCAAACTTTCCTGAATTTTAACAACAAATCTAACCATATAACTTTCAAAAGATATAGATCAAATATTAGAACGAATTTTGCTTGTTACCAAATAAAAACCCTAACAGTACAGAAACTTCAGTTCTAAAATTCTCATCACACAGGCAATATAAATGAAAAGTAAGCACATGGTTAGCTTCAGGATATTGATATCTACATTTTTTGTTTTGTATGTATGCACTAAAGATACATGGATAAGAAGTTCAAAGTTTGAGTTTTTTACCAAGTTGGAGAAAGTCTAACGCTTCTTCTATGGACTTTCAGTGCAAAGTAATGATCCTATGAGCTTGTTAGGACCTTTCTGGATCTATTCCAACCCTTACTTTGCTTTGAAAGTTGGTGAAATGCTCTAGCAAAGTCAAGTTGTATGCCACAATTTTTGAGTTTAGAGGATGATGAATATGGTGTTACAGAAGTGTAACAAGTGTTTATACAAGTTTTAATTGATGATTATGAGGTGTTTGAATGGTAAAGGAGGCAAACACACAAGTGAATTTGAAGTTGGATGCTGGAAGCTTCAAATGTGCAACAATGGTGGTTTTATTGCAAATTATGACTTGGGAGTGTTTGAGAGGGTTATAGGGCTTGTGAACTCGTGTCTTAGCTTGCAAATAACCTCTCTATTTATAGAGAAAAGGTTTGATGGCTTGAAGTAACCAGAATCTCAAGATAGCATGTTATGGTTTTAAAACTTCGTTTTGAAGTAACTTGAAGAAACATTGTTCTAATGCATTGTAGGGTGGTTGATAGGTTGTAGATGGTTGCTTCTTGGTACTTAGATGTTTTGAATACAGAAGCAACAATGTATGGGCTCAAGGAGAGTTGACATTGTGTATAAATTCACTTTATCAAAATGGCAATTTGAACTTTCTTCCCTTAATGGCAAAATGGATCGGACAAAACTTTAATCACTTGGTTCACAGCTCAAAAGCTTGTGTAATCTTCTGATTACAGCAAGATTTGGAGGCTAGAAGTCTGTTAAGTGAGATTATGCTGCATGGCTTGAAGATTTTGTCTTATGGTTATCATAGAAATGACCTATAATTCAAGTATGGATGCTCAACTTCATCTCTTCGAATCTCCTAGATCAAGCATGATAAAATTATGTTCTTTGACATTTTGGAAAGCTTGAAACATTGTCTACAAATTTAATGTTGTGAGTTTTGGCTAAATAAAATGGGAACTTGTTGAAAAATGGACATGAAGTTGGGACAAAAATCTGACCAAAACTTGTAAAAAAATTTCTAAGTGTTGGATAAAAAACATCATAACTTCATGAGCTTATATCTCTTAAATTAAGAACTTTTTGAGGATCATCCCACATTAACAAAATTGTGGAAGTCATCAATCCCTACAACTTTCATGTTGAAAGGTTTCCTTGAATTAACTTGCATCCTGAGGAAATTTGCTTGTGAAGTTAGGGTTTTTGTTAAGAACAAAAACACTTAGAATATTTCTATGTGTTAGAAAACTTTCCAAATTTGACTTTTGTTTGAATTTTTGATTTCTTGACGATCAAGTTTGATAGTTTTGAATATCTTGATGATTCTTGAATTTTGAATTCCAATGTTGACCAAAAGTCAAAGTTTGACTTTTGAGTGGCTGTTGACTTTTCATCAGTTGATTTAGTTCTTCAATTATCAATCACTTGCATCTTTGGAAATGTTTTAAGCCATGTAATTAGGTCAATATGTTGTACTTGAATCCTTGAGATCATGCTTCAAGCCATTAGGTCATGCTCTAGGCCAATAGTCAATGATCAGTCATCTTCAATCAAAACCCTAATTTTGGCAATTTTTTCCTTTTGATGATTTGAGGGCTTTTGTTGAGGAATCATGGTCAACCCTTGATCAAATGATGAATATCACCTCAAAATATTGACAATGACAAAAAATATTGAAGTTTGACTGTATGTTTGACCATATTTGACTTTTTACCCAATGTAGTTTATTTTCAGTCATCTGAGCAATTGATTGGGCAAATTTGTGATGCAAGGCTTGAAACTTGACATGAGAATTGTTGAGGACCTAGGATGAACCATGAAAGTAACTTGAGACCTTTTCAAACTAGTCTTCCTTGTACATGATGAAACCCTAGTTGTGGACCCATTGCTTAGGAGGTGAGTTTGTTTGAGCAACTGTTGAGAATCCTTGAGTATTTGAGAATCTTTAGAAGAATGTCTTCAAGAAAATGGGAGGGAAAATTTTGGGGTACACAACTACCCCTGTTCAATCTTCTTAATCCTGAAGAGTTAGATTGGCATGCCCGCCATTCGCAACTTGAAGGTAGAAGATGATTGAACATTTAAGTGCCTAGAAATTTGCACTCGCATGTGCTTGAAGTAATGCTGTTGGTTGATGTAATACTGGGAATGGGATTAAAGATGCCATTTGGAGAGAAGATGGGGAATTGTTAGATACGGGCTTATAGATTCCATCTAAAGTAACTGTTGATAGAAATTAGACTAAGTCTAGGCTCGACTTCAATTGGAAGAAGTATCAGAATAAATCTACGCTTGATTTAAACTGAGTTAGAAGAGGTCTTTTTGTCTGTCTTTAACTGGGAGAAGTATCATAATAAATCTATGGTCAATTTAATTTGAGCCAGAAAAAGTCTTCTGGAAGAAGTATCAGAATAAATATGCGCTTGATTTAATCTAAGCCAGAAGATGTTTGCGTCCGTCTTTAACTAGGAGAAGTATCTGAATAAATCTATGGTTGATTTAATCTGAGCTAGAAAAAGTATTTGAAGGAAGTGTTCGTCATGTAGATAGTCGCCCCGTCCTATTTTGGGAATTGATCTACAATTTGTTTTTGTTGGTAAACTCGTCCTGTTTTGGGAGTTCATACCATTAGGTGATAAAGATAGTCGCCCCGTCCTATTTCGAGAATTAATCTTCATCTGACCATAAAGAAAGAAAGATAGTTTCCATATCCTGTTTCGGGAGTTAATCTTTAACCTATTCATGTAGATAGTCACCCCGTCCTGTTTCGGGAATTGATCTACAATCTATTTTTCACAGATAGTTTCCCTGTCTTGTTTCAGGAATTAATTTGTGGATGGTCATCCAGATAGATGCCCCTCCTTGTTTTGGGAATTAATCTGGAACCTGATTTTTGTTGGTCGTTGAGATAGTTGCCCCGTCTTATTTCGGGAACTAATCTTTGACCTGGTCACGTAGATAGTTTCCCCTTCTTGTTTTAGGAATTAATCTTGAACCTATTTGAGAATTGTTGATGATATTCATCTGTTGATTTATCTTTCTTGAAAAGGTAAAGAGTTAGCTGTATGAAATGTCATGATGTATGAAATGCATTGCATAATGATGTTCTTAAAATAAATGAGACTATGCTATATGCGTTTCGTATGCATATGTTATGATATTGGTAAATGATGTATGAATGTGAAATGTTTGTCGAAAATGTATCAGCAATTCCATGTGATATCTTGTTGGAGAAAATGAATCCCTGACTAGTGCTGGGGATAAAGAAAATGGGTAATCTTTGACCTTGTCTAGAATGCTTTCATTGGGAATTCCTGCTTGCTGTTTGAGGAAACTCTTATGGGGAATTTTGACTTATGTTTAGGGAGAAGAGTTTAAGAACATTAGTCGTTTACCGCTCTACTGGGGAATTTAATTCTTATATACCCTGACTGGGGATAAAAGAGATGGATAACCTTTCGACTCGTCTGAGGAGTTTAATTCTTATATATCCTGACTGGGGATAAAAGAAATGGATAAACTTCCCACTCGTCTGGGAAATTAAAGTTGACTGATATTTGGTCCGGTTCTAGGTTTCGTAGCAACTCCCTGGGGATAGTGGTGTTCACTAGGGAGAGGAACTTTGCTGGTGATTCATAGAAATATGAGGAATAGACTCGAGATGGGGAGACTTATAATATGTTAGGTAAATAAACCCTGTTGGGGAAATAAACCTTGTTGATGAAGAAATACTCTGCTGAGGAAACAAGCTCTGCTGGAGAGTAAATCTGCAAGGGGTTTTATTGTTTTGGAGGAATAAGACCGGCTAGGGATGAGAATCTCCATGAATTGTACTGATTGAAAACTTCGTAGGTTGGTGATATTACCAGGAAGGAGATCATACTGCCGGGGAAATTGTGGGGAATGTATCTTTATTGAAGATGAATTTGTGAAGGTCACTCTGTGGGGATAATCTCATGGAAGTTGCTCTGTGGGGATTTGTGGACGGCTTGGATGTTATCCCAACTCCTAGAGTCTTAAGTAAATGCCTATTCCTGTTCTTATAAATATATTTGTTAACAGTTAATCATATTCATATGCATATGTTCATTCAATTTTAGTCATTGGACGTTTTTGCAAACAAAACAGAAAAAATAAAAAATAAAATATTTGCATTTAGGGTGTATTTATATTGATAGTTTGCCCATAAACAGGCGATTTTGTACAAAGATACATAAATCCTAGTAAGAGTAAATTGTCATAAAATGAAAAGAGTACAAAGTGAAAACAAAACACATAGTTATGTGGAAATGATCTCGTTGGGTTCCCGCTCTTCTATTTCCCCTATGTCTTCGAACATCTCATACCTTGCTGTCGGAAGAAGTTGATTGAACTTGTACCATTTGAAGTTTTGACTTTGGTATTAAAGCTTGCATTAAATGATCCAATGGGACATAGTCGTATGCTTTAATCCCTAACTTTTTCCTGGACCTCCCTTTTGGGTTTTCAATCCACTGGGATACCCTTTCTTGCCCAAGTCACCTTTTCAGGTTTTCAACTTGTCAGGTGTACAATCTTTTATATATATCCCTAATTTTCCATGAACCTTTTTGGTTCGCTAGGATGCCCTTATTTTTTACTAGGCCAGTCAACCTAGCGGGTCGTTTCCATGTGTAGTATCTTTTGACTATGTCCACATTCATATGGTGTGGGAAATCTTCACTGTCTATGGTGTTTAGTATCATAGCACCGCTCGAAAATACTTTCTTGACAATAAATGGCCCTTCGTAGGTGGGAGTCCATTTGTCCCTAGGATCACCTTGCGGTAGAATGATGTGCTTTATTACCAAGTCACCAGCTTGATATACCCGATGCTTGATTTTTTTTTATTGAATGCCTTGATCATACGTTTCTGATACATCTGACCATGACTGACAGCCGCAAGCCTTTTTTCATCAATCAAATTCAGCTGATCCAACCTAGTATGAATCCATTTGTCTTCGTCCAAGTCTGCATCTTTCATAATCCTCAGAGAAGGAATCTGAACTTCGACAGGTAGGACAACTTCCATACCATAGATCAGAGAGAATGGAGTTGCTCCAGCTGATGTTCATGCTAAAGTGCGATAGCCATGAATAGAAAATGGTAACATCTCGTGCCAGTCTTTGTAAGTCACAACCATCTTTTGCACAATCTTCTTTATGTTCTTGTTGGCGGCTTCCACTGTGCCATTCATCTTTCGTCGATACGAAAAGTTGTAGTGTTTGATCTTGAACTGCATGCGGAGTTCAGTGGTCATAGTGTTGTTAAGATTAATACCATTTCCTGTGATGACTGTCTCGGGGATACCATATTGACAGGTAAGGTTATGCTTAATGAACTGAGCTACAACATTCTTGGTAACAGAGGCAAATGAGGTCGCTTCAACCCATTTTGTAAAGTAGTCAATGGTGACGAGAATTAAGCGATGATCGTTAGAAGTAGTAGGTTTGATTTCTCTGATCATATCAATGCCCACATTGCGAATGGCCAAGGAGCAGTCATGACGTTCAAAGGCATTGGAGGCACATGAAGCTTATCAACATAGATCTAGAACTTATGAAAAGTTCTCGAGTGGTGGTGGCAATCAGTTTCCATGGTCGACCAATAGTAACCCGCTCTCAAGATTTTATTATCCATAGCATGCCCACTGGAATGAATACCAAAGACGCCTTCGTGCACGTCTTCCATAATTTTCTTGCCTCCTTCTTGTCTATATAGAGAAGCAGAGTTGAATCATGATTACGCTTGTACAAATTTTCATTACTCAAGAAGAACTTAGCTGAGAACCTCCGCATGAATTTCTTGTTTTTGATCAATGCCCCTTTAGAGTATTCTCGAGTTTCAAGGTACCTTTTCACTTCATGAAACCAAGGCTTTTCTTCTACTCCATCATTAACAATTTCATAGCTGTGTCCCGGTTCATCGAATCATTCAATGGTAATTCTGGGAGCCTATTTGTCCCATCTGAGCTTGAACATGGATGACATGGTGTGATCGATGGAAATAGAACTGACTGTTTTGGAATGCTGGTTCGCGTTTGCGTTTGTTTTCGCAAAATGTCGCGGTAAGCAAGAGTCGCCACCGTCTTTTATTTTCTCCAACAAGGAAAGGACAAAAGCACAACAAAATTCCTTTTCGATATGTTTCTCGGGTTCGGGAGGTAGATTATAGAAAGGGAAGGTGTTAGCACCCTTTCTATCCGTGGTTATCCACGGGCTCTTAGGTACTTGCTCACTGTGTTTTCAAAAAGTTTGCTTTTCTTGTGTTTGTGGTTTTTGAAAAAAGTTTTGTTTGAAAACTTCGATTTAACTCTTGTATCTGTCCTCAAGAGTGTATGAAGTGTTGTTTTGGAAAACTTTGTTTGAAAAGTGTAAGTGCGAAGAATTTGTTTTGTTTTGAAAGAGAAAGTACCTGAGAACCTCTACCTACTAAAAAGGAATTAAGCTGTCCTTTAGACAGTGCTATCCCACTATTGAGAAGTAGGTAGCACCGTCGTTGGAGGTTTCGGGTCAACTCGATTAAGGGACAGGTGGTCCCTAAAGCAATGGTAGGACGCCTTAGCGGTAACCCTAGTGTCTTAGATCATTTTTATCGAGGCAACCTTTTGGAGGCAACTTTAATCTTTAGACAGGAGGGCAACCTCTAAAACTTCCTATACTCAACGACCACGACGAGGCAACCAAGTGAGGCGTACCCTAAGAGTGGCATGTGCGAGTGTGTCAAATTTCAGTTTTGTTATCTTTGTAAATGTTATGGTGAGCTACGATTGATTTTAAGTTTAGGTAGATCTTGTCATGCATAGCCTATTAGCATACATCTAGTAGTTAATGGTTGCGGAAAATAAAACTAAGCTATTACAAGGCGTCGGGTATTTACATCGCCAAAAACAAACCCTTGAAAATAAGTGCGAAAAATAAATAAAAGCGATAAAAGGTCCTAAATAAAGCTATTACATGCTCGGAGCAATTACATAATAAAAATATGGATCAAAAAATGATATGCGCGAGAAAAATTGAATCGGAGAGCTTTTAGGGTTTTGACCCTTTTTGTGAAATAAGGCATATTTTTGTTATTTTTTTGAATTTAAGAATTAAGTCTAAAGTAAAAAATGGAATTAATTAATTAAAAGAAAATATTTTTGAGTTTTTTATTTTTAAGGAAATAAATTAAAAATGGTTAAAAGTTATTAAAACCTAGTATTCTAATTAATTTTAAATTATTGCAAAAAAGTTAAATTTAACCTAATTAAAACTAAATTAATTAAATATTTATTTATTTACAAAAATAATGAAATAGTGAAATTAGTAAAAATATTGTTTTTGAGGTTTTCTGATTTTATTATGAAAAATAAATTAGTTAGTATAATAATAATAATTAATAAAAACAAATTAAACAAAAATATAAAAAGAGAAGAAGAAATGAACCTAGGGGGGTGCTGGGCCTGATCTGGGAGTGACAAGAGCAAATCTGAAGCCCATTAGCATTCCCAGCCTCGTTTGACTTTTCAAGTTATCCACGCATGTGTTGACCAGGGAGTATGGTGGTCCTTCATCCATGACCACTGGATTTAGGTTTGAAGCCACATGGCGTATTGAGATTTGAAGCGTATGGTGGACATCCCTTTGCAAGCTACACATGAATTTCTGAAGAAGAAAAATAAACAAGATTTTGGGGGACCTGGGATTCGAACCCAGGTCCCAATGCTCACAGGCCAACATGTTTACCACCCAACCAAGCTGTTTCAATTGTTATAGGAATAAGAGGCAATTATTATATGTGAAAATAAATCAATATGCTGAAATTATAAAACAAAACGCGCTAAGATTCAAACAGGCAAACCAGATGACAACACGTCATCATCTTCAACCTTGGTTCTATGTAAAAGAGAATCAGATAGCGGGGGTTTTTAACCTCCACTACCTCCCTGCATGAAAAATAGCGAATAGACGCACAACAAACATAAATATTTCGCGAGGTATGGGTTCCAATCGTCTGGGTCTCACGATTTCAACCATGTATCCCTTTAGTCCCAATTTTTCCTGGTCTGAAAAGCCCTATTTGGATGCTTGAAAACCCTAGAAATTCAATCATGGCATCTCTCGATTCAGGGCACTATAGCTCAATTCAATCATTCCATTAGCTTCGTATGGTCTCTAGCAATGCAAATCAATCACAAAAACATGTTAAATGCGTATGAAATAAGAAATACAATTTTGAATTGGAAGTGCAAACCGTGAGATGGTATGTCGCGATTCCTTGAGCTTTGATGCTTGAATTTTATTGAAAATCAATCCTGGTACCTCCTGCAATGTGTTTGGATGGACAAGGTGCCTTGAATTGGCCTAGAATGCAAGAACAAGTTTTGAGTTTTCTTGAAAATTCTTGAATTTGATATGGTCGTTTCTGCAGCTTTTTGTCGTGAATTATATTATGGTAGGCTTGCTTATGTATTAGGCAATCAAATTAGGTCAAGAGCTGGGCCAATATCCATGTGCATTGATGATTGAATCCTTGATTGATAAATCAAATATTCTTGATTTTTCATGATTGAACAAGCTGCAAAAATTGGATATTTTTGTATCTTTTAGCTTGTGCACGAATTGGTCAGCATATTTGGATCATATTTGCTTCACAAAAATGTTTAAGAATCAAATCTTTTATTTTCTTATGATTTAAATTAATTAAATGAATTAATATATATTAAAAATCCATTTAATCAATAAATTTAAGAAAATAAATCCAATTTAACTTGGTGGGTCGTGCATAGGTCATGGGTGAAGTTTCAAGAAGAGATTTGAGGCCCATTAGCAAAAAGAAGGTGTTTTGAGCAAAGTTGATTTTTGCAAATTCATGAAAATTTCCCAACTTCTCCAATACACAACTTGCTCAATTTTGATCATATGACCATGTTCTTGGACATTTTGGAAAGCCCTTGAAGTTCTCTAACCAATGCTTTTGGTCCCATGTCCTTTGGATTTACCAATCTCAAGTTATGGCTTTTGACTCAAAGTGTACTTTTGTTGACTTTTGAAATTGACCTATAATGTAAAAATTTGTAACTTCTTGTGAGAGAATTTCTTGATCTTGGAGTGTGAAGATGGATTGTAGGAAATTGCATCCTCTTCAAAATGAGCTTTGGATGGAATTTTTCTGATAAACCATGAAAAAGTTATGCCCTGGTCAAAGTACAGTTGACTTTTCTATTGTCCAAAAATAGTAACTTTTGCACCTTGATGATTTTGAGCTATTCTTTGTGGAATCATGATCAAAACTTGATCAAATGATGATTGTGAACTCAAAATAAGATTTTGACCAAGAATTCTGTCTTTTGACTGCAAAATGACCATTTTGTCCTTGCAATTGACTGTAGATCAAATGGGGCTTTTTGGCTGTGCAAATTGGCACTGTGAGTCTTGAAACTTGGCATGTAGGTGCTTGAGAATGTATATAGGCCTATGAGACTTGATTGAACCATTGAGAACCCCCAATTCCTTGAAAGAACCAAAACCCTAATTTTAGCTGTCTACTGCTTAGGAGATGGCTTGACTGTCCAACCCTTGAGCAATCTTGAGCAATTTGAAGATCATTCTTGATAAATCTTGAGGAATATGGGAGGGAAATTTTTGGGGTACAATAGTTGCCCCTGTTCAATCTTCTTAAACCTAAGGATGTAGATTGGCTTGTGCGCCTTTAGTGATCCGAAGGTGGAAGATGATTGAACATTAAAGTGCCCAGAAATTTGCACTCGCATGGTGTAGTACCAGCAATGTGATATTGGGAATGGGCTTACAGCTGCCATTTGGAGATTGTTGGTAGAAGGATGGGCTTATAGATGCCATCTGGAGATTGTTTGTTGAATTGTAACTTTGTAAGTTGAAAGAAGGAACCTGTGTAGGGTTGCCTGATGATGAGTCTGTGTAAAACTGCATCTGAAAGAGAAGGAACTGGTGCAGGGTTGCCTGATGATGAGTCCGTGTAAAACTTCATATTAAAGAGAAGGAACTGGTGTAGGGTTGCCTGATGATGAGTCCGTGTAAAACTTCATCTGAAAGAGAGAAGGAACCGGTGTAGGGTTGCTTCATGATGGTCAAGTAGATAATTGTCCTGTCTGGTTTCAGGTGTTAACCTACAATCAGTCGTCCGCAGATGTTTTCCTGGCTTGTTACAAGTGTTAATCTGGAATTAGCTGTCCACATATGCTTTTCCTGGCTTGTTACAGGTGTTCATCTGGAACTTGAAAAGGTTGGCCGACGAGATAGTTGTCCTGGCTGGTTTCAGGTATTAATCTCTGACTTGAGAAAGAAAGATGGTTTTCCTGGCTTGTTACAGGTATTGATCTTCAATCTCTTCATGTAGATAGCTTTCCTGGCTTGTTTCAGGTATTAACCTACAATCAGTCGTCCATAGATGTTTTCCTGGCTTGTTACAGGTATTGATCTGGAACTTGAAAAGGTTGGTCAATGAGATAGTTGTCCTGGCTGGTTTCAGGTATTAATCTCTGACCTGAGAACTGAAGATCTTCCTGGCTTGTTACAGGTGTTAATCCTCAATCTCTTTGTGTAGATGGTTTTCCTGGCTTGTTACAGGTATTAACCTACAATCAGTCGTCCGCAGATGTTTTCCTGGCTTGTTATAGGTGTTAATCTAGAATTTAAAAAGGTTGATGGTAGCCATCTTTTGATTGACCTTCTCCTGAAAAGGAAAAACGTTAGTTGTATGCAATGTCATGATGTATGAAATGCATGATGTCATGATGTTCTCAAAATAAATGAGATTTATGTCGTATGATGCGTATGCATGTCATGATGTATGAAGATGTAATGTTTTTAGCTGGGGAAAATAAATCCCGGAGCTGCTGGAGAATAGTGTTGAGTTCTTCGTTTCCGCTGGGGATGATGAACTAAGATGGTTGTGCGAATAAACCTGTAGGAGAAGATGACTCCGCTGGGGAATAAACCTGGTGAATAGATTACTCTGCGGGGAATTACTCTGTGGGGAAGAGGTGCTGTGCTGAGATTTTAACGATAACTCCGATGGGGATTCCGTTGATAAGCTCTGTTGGGGAATCTGATGATGAACTCCGCTGGGGATAGAAAGAATTTCGCTGGGGATGATCTTTCCGTTGCAAGTTGCTGAGGATAACCCAGTTAGACTCTTGTGGGGATAACCTCTGAATTTGGCTGAGAAGATGCATTTGTATTCTGCAGGAGACAAGCTTCCAGGATCTACTGGGTAAGATGATTCAACTCTGGAGGGGAAGCTTTTTAGGCTGCGTTGGGAGATGGCTCCACTAGGGGTATCTTGTATTCTGTCGGGGAACATTCTTATATTCTGTCGAGGAATATTAAGACTGCCGGGGATGCTCTTTACGCTGATTGGGGAATATCTTTATACTCCGCTGGGGAATATTAAGACCTTCTGGGAATACCGAGCCTTTTTAGGGCTGATGATAGTGTTGTACCCCAATTTTTGACCTAAGATCCCATTTTTATTTTTGCATTTTTTAAAGATAAGTCAAGGTCACGAAATACGGTCGGTTTTAACGTCTCACCTTCGAGCTTTGACTATGCGAAAATTGTCAAATATTTTGAACATTCTTAGCCTATGTATCACTAACTTCTAATCAAGCACGAAGTGTGTTTTTTTTTTATTTCATTTGCAGGAAACAGATCTGAATCAAGAGCATCAGGCGTCATGCCTCGATTAGGGTTCAGAATCTCTCAAGCCAGAAGTACAGTTGATCGTTGATTCTTGGAGACTGATTCATCAAGGGAATCGTGTGTTTATTTCCACGCCTTGTTCGACAGGTGGTCTCAAGCTTCTCCAAAAATTCCCCAAAGCACAATCAAGATTTCATCATCACTGGTTCTCATATGCATCAATGCGTCCGGGAATGCAAGGAATGATCAAGCTTGCAAGTCGATTCAAAGCACTTAGACCAAAAAGCCAACTTTTTCAAGATCAAGTTCAAAGGATCATAATTTCCTCAATTTCCAATATTTTGAGACAGTTCTTTTTGCATGTTGTCATATTATGCTTTGAAGGCTATGGAATTTATTGAAACGTTATAGGTCATTCTCATAACCTAGAATATTCTTAACCTCCAAGCCACAATTCATGCCATAATTGTTCTCTAAAGATATTGAATTTTATGATGAGTTTGTTCATGACCCATGATGATGAGTTTGAGGATTCTTTAAATTGTTTGGCGCTTGTTTCAAGTCACTTGCATTTGAGCATAAGTGATTGTCAAATTATGATGAATTTTTTTACCAAGGCTCTTAAGATACTATTTGTTCACTCAAGTACTAATGACAAGTTTGCAAATATTCTTCAAGAGAAGTTCACAAAAGTTCATCAATTCTACAAGGACTATTTCCAAGGAAGAGTTCTTATTCAATTCAAGAATTTGATACAAACTTTAAAGAAAATTTCAAGATCATTGATTCAAGGATATTTGTCATGTTTAGTTCAAAAGTGGAGAATGCATCATGTTAATTTTTAGGCATATTTCAAGTTTGCAATTTCAAAAAATTTCAAGACAAATCCATTCCAAACTCAAATGAAATATTTAAATTTACATCCAAATTCAAGACTTGTTACAAATTTCATATCCCATAACAAATACTATAGCCACAAAATCACATAAAAAAACATTGCAAATCCTAAAGCCTATTTTAAACTATCCTTCATCAATATTCAAAATACCAAGTCTAAACCTATGCTATTATTTTCAAGCCCGTTTTCCTTGCTTCATGATGCATCAAAATTGCTCCATAACTTGTACCAATGTTGTCCGTAAATCAGCTGCTACAAACACTTCAAAACAGTCCAAAAATCTGCTACAAAATCAGCCCCTGTTGCTGTCCACCCTGCTACTGTCTTGCTGCCCAGACAAACTGCATAAGCATGCCAAAAACCCAGCATCACATCAGTCTAAAAACAGTCCCAAAACTGTGTAAGATCTGTCCCAAAACCAACCTATGTTGCAGCAGTCAAACTAGTTCTGCTATGCTGTCCCAATCTTGCACAAGTAAGGAAAGCTTTAGCCTACAAAAAAAAATAAAAATAAAACAGTTATAACAAAACCAACTTTCACAACCATTTTCCCGCCAAAATTCATTTTGTTCCAGCTATAAAAGTAGTTCTAAGGAGGGGAGAAACACACAAAAAAAGAGAACACAAAAAAATTAGGAAAATTGTAACATGAGTTATGTCCAGTTGAAGATGACTCAGCTGCTGTGTTGAAAGATGAATGTCATGATAAGGAGGCATCAAAGAAGGAGCTTACTGATAATGTTGCTTCTTTACAATCGCCTAAGCCCATTACTTACTCTTCTCGAAAGAGATCTGCTTGCGACTTATGTCCACAGGGATTCATAACAGATAGACATATGCCAGTACGAAGGAATAGAAGAAGCTCATCGCGGGTCCAAAACATTATGTTTCCCTGTAGTGACGGTGGAAAAAATTCTGGCAGCCAATTAACCAATGCAACCTGGATTTCCTTGATGCTGATGAGAACAAGATACAAATGCAGAAGATGCAAATTCGGATTAAGAAGTAAAGTCAGAGAAAGACCAAGAACAAAGTCAAAGACAATTCAATATACCAGGTTTAGGATTTCATTTTCTTTATTTAGATGTTATATTTGCTTCAGCTTCACTATAATCCATCACTTTTTGAAATAGGGGGGGAAGGGTTATTAAGGGTTTCAATTGTTTGCTGCTGTAAAGACGTGTTACTGTTGGTTTTGAAAAAAAACAGATATAAGAAAAGTGAAAAATATGTTTCTTACCTCCAAAAACTTCGCTATAATATATGCATCTCCCATGCCCAGTTCCCCCAACCTTTTGTTTACAAAACCGTTCCAACCACACTTCTGCTCCATTAACCCCTCTTTCATTCTCTACCGCTCACAACTATAACCTCCCTCTCAACGTCCCCTTCGCCCCTTTCTCTCGCTCTGACAAGGTAGGCCGAATCGCCGATGGGACTCGCAACTTCAACAACCAGACCCGATCCAAAACCCCCACCGATTCTGCCTTCGATTTCACCCTCGACGATTCCGTCCCAGGCAACACCGATGACGACGCCGCATTCCGCTTAGTCGTTGGTAAACCCCATCGCCATCCCTTTCAAACCCAAACCCACATCCATCTTCCACTCGATTCTCTTTCAAACCCCTCAGATTCAAAGGACTCAGCATCAAATCCAACAAGAGATTCGTTTGCGAGGCTGTGAAATCTTCAATGGCGGGTGAAGTTGAGGTATTCGAAAAAGAGACACTAGCTGTTTCTCTGGCTAAATACGTCGCTGATCTATCCAATAAGTTTACTCAACAAAGAGGGGCTTTCACTGTTTGCTTGTCTGGTGGTTCTTTGATCAATTATCTTCAGAAATTGTTGGAGGCTCCGTATGTTGATTCTATTGAATGGGGTAAATGGCATGTGTTTTGGGTGGATGAGAGATTTGTACCTAAGGATCATGAAGATAGTAACTATAAGCTTGCTTTTGATGGCTTTCTCTCCAAGGTGCCCATTCCATCCGACAATGTTTATGCAATCAATGATGCCCTTTTGGCTGAAGGAGCAACTGATGATTACGAGACATGTGTCAAACACTTGGTCAATAGCAATGTGATAACATCATCATCATGCAGCGTCGATTTCCTCTTTTCCTTTTAGGTCTTTTTGTTTTTCCAACCCAATGTGAGTGTTACAAGGCAACGGGTCTGGGCCTGACCCGGTTCGGCCCGGTTACAATTTTGTAGGTTTATTTTAGTTTTTTTATTTATTTATGTTCATTACTCATATCTTGGGCCTTATCCCAATTTTTAAGCCCATCCGATTTTCATCTCATAACCCCCCAAGTTTCTGTTACACACCTCCTTTTATTATTAATATGGTTTAGATTTTTATTAGTAATTTTGTAAGGAATTTAGTTTAGATCTAATTTAGTAGTTTTAAAATTATTTTTTTATAACCTTAGAATTTTAATTTGGTTCAGGTCTAATGTAGTACTTTTAAAATTATTTTTATATTCTTAGAATTAGCAATCAATTTAGAATTATTTTAGTGAGTAATCTTAATTTTTTAGTTTAAATAACTTCTTTAGATAATTAGTTGCATTCTCTTTTATTTGTATTTAAATATCTCTGTCATTTTAATTTCTCGATGCCTTTAGGTCATTAATCTGTTTCGTTATATTTTCTTGTGAATTCTGATTACTTATATTTTGATGTCTATTTTATTTTGCTCGCTCGATTTAATCCAAGGGAAATAATTAATTTGTTGACTTCATGTCATCGAGTATCTAATACGATTATGTGAAATCACTTCATACTTTTTTAGTTTTATTAATCTTAAGACGAATCTCCTACAAATCAATTTTTAAACTCATACCCCTTTTTAAGTCAAAACTTCGACATTAGGTCGCTGTCTCTTCAAAATCTCTCTGACACCGATTTTTAGCCAAACGAACCATTTTAATCAAACAAACAATTTTAACCAAAAACAGATATTTCAAAAGGTTCCTGCGGAGTACCGCAGATGCATTGGGTGCTAATACCTTCCCATTGTATAACCAACCCCCGAACTCTCGATCTCTTTCAAAAAACGCATTGTATTTTTATTACTTTTAAGTATTATTTTACATTGCATAGTTTAGGGTTTTATTTCGCTCTTTTTCCCTTTTCCCTTGGAAATAATAAAGCGCGGTGGCGACTCTTGCTTTTGGAAAATAGGCGTTTTTGTACAAGAGGCTGACGTCCTAGTAAGAGAACGCCGCCGAGCAAATAGAATTTATACAATTTGTAAAAAGAAAACAAAACAGCTATGTGAATAATCCCACTGGGTTCTAACTCTGCTATCGCCTTTATATCTTCAAGCATCTCATAACTTTGCTGCTTAGTTGGAGATAAATCTGATTGACCGGTGTCGTCCGAGCTTGATAGTCGATACTGAAGTCCGGATGCGAGGTGATCCATTGAGACATAGTATTACGCTTTAATCCCTAACTTTTTCCTGGACCGCCCTTTCGGGTTTTCAGTCCACCGGGATACCCATTTTTGCCCAAGCCGCCTTTTCAGGTTTTCGACTTGCCGGGTGTACAGATTTTTTTTATTTTCATCCCTTATTTTTGCCCGAACCCTTTTGGTTCACCGGGAAGCCCTTATTTTTTCCTAGGCCAGTCAGCCTAACGAGTCTTTGATTATTCGTAGTATCTTTTTACTATGTCTGCATTGACGGGGTGAGGAAGGTCGTCACCATCCATGGTGGTTAGAATCATCAATCCTTCTGAGAAGATGTTCTTAACCACAAATGGCCCTTCGTACGTAGGGGTCCATTTGCCCCTGGGATCACCTTGAGGTAGGATGATGCGCTTGATTACCAGGTCCCCGACTTGATACTCTTGTCGTCTGACTTTCTTGTTAAATGCCTTGATCATCCGTTTTTGGTACGTCTGACCATGACAAATAGCAGTGAGTCTCTTTTCGTCGATTAGGTTTAGTTGATCAAGCCGGGTCTGGATCCAGTCGTCTTCACTTAAACCCACATCCTTCATGATCCGGAGAGAGGGTATCTGAACTTCAATGGGCAGGACTGCCTCCATGCCGTATACCAAGGAATAAGGTGTTGCCCCTGTTGACGTCCGTGCTGAGGTACGGTACCCGTGAAGAGCAAATGGTAACATCTCGTGCCAGTCCTTGTAGGTCACTGTCATCTTCTGCACAATCTTCTTAATGTTCTTATTAGCTGCTTCTACAGCCCCATTCATCTTCGGTCGGTAGGGAGAAGAGTTGTGGTGCTGTATCTTGAATTGCTCGCAGAGCTCAGTGATTATCTTGTTGTTAAGATTGGTACCATTATCCGTAATGATCCTCTCTGGTACACCGTATCGACATATCAAGTTGTGCCGAATGAACTGTGCCACGACGTTCTTGGTTACGGTGGCAAAGGAAGCTGCTTCAACCCACTTTGTAAAGTAATCAATTGCTACTAGGATGAAACGATGCCCGTTGGATGCCGTAGGTCTGATCTCGCCGATCATATCAATGCCCCACATTGCAAAAGGCCAAGGTGCTGTCAAGACGTTCAAAGGAACTGGAGGAATGTGCACCTTATCAGCATAGACCTGGCACTTGTGACATGTCCAAGAATGTTGATAACAGTCGGCTTCCATTGTTGACCAGTAATATCCTTCCCGAAGGATTTTCTTTGCCATGGTATGTCCACTGGAGTGAGTTCCGAAGGTACCTTCATGCAGCTCTGCCATGATCCTTTCTGCTTCAATCTTATCCACACAACGCAGTAAGGTTGAATCATGGCTACGTTTGTAAAGAATGCCATTGCTGATGAAGAACTTTGCCGCGAATCTTCTCAGAAACTTCTTGTCATTAACGGATGCACCTTCGGGGTATTCTTGAGCTTCAAGGTATCACTTTACTTCATGATACCAAGGCTTTTCTGTTACCTCTTCGGTCTCAAGATCATAGCAATGTGCAGGTTCATCCAATTTCCAAATAATGATCCGGGGAGCCTCGTTGTCCCACTTGACTTTGAACATAGAAGACATCGTAGCTAGCGCGTCCGCCAACTGGTTCTCCTCTCTTGGGAAATGTTCAAAGGTTATCTCCTCGAAATGGGGAAGCAACGTCAACACATACTCCTTGTAAGGAATAAGATTTGGATGTTTCGTATCCCACTCGCCTTTGATCTGACTGATCACGAGAGCGGAATCTCCGAAGACACTCAGAAACTTGATCCTTAGGTCAATTGCAGCTCGAAGACCCATGATGCATGCTTCATACTCCGCCATGTTGTTGGTGCAGTTGAAACATAGTCGGGCGGTGAACGGAGTATGAGAGCCTTTAGGAGATATGATCACAACGCCAATACCGTTACCCAAAGCGTTTGAGGCTCCGTCAAAGTGCATAGACCATCGGGATCCTTCCTCAGGTCCTTCATCCGGTCCAGGTATCTCGCAATCAGTTACTACCATGATATTCTCGTCTGGAAATTCAAAGTTTATAGACTGGTAATCATCCACTGCCTGATGTGCCAAATGGTCTGCCAACACACTTCCCTTGATTGCCTTTTGAGTCGTGTACTGGATGTCATATTCAGTCAAGATCATCTGCCATCTTGCTATTCTTCCGGATAAGTCAGGCTTTTCGAAGATATACTTGATTGGATCCATTTTTGAAATCAATAGAGTAGTGTGAGTCAACATATACTGTCTTAGCCGGCGAGCAGCCCATACCAAAGCGCAACAAGTTTTCTCAAGCAGTGAGTATCGGGTCTCACAGTCGGTAAACTTTTTGCTAAGGTAATAAATAGCATGCTCTTTTCGTCCAGACTCGTCATGCTGACCCAGCACACACCCCATTGAATTGTCAAGTACTGTCAAGTATAAGATTAGAGGTCTCCCTTCAACCGGTGGCATAAGAATGGGTGCCTCTTGGAGATACTTTTTGATTCTTTCGAAAGCGGCCTGACATTCATCGTTCCAACGTACTACTTGATCTTTCTTCAGTAGCTTGAAGATTGGTTCACAAGTAGCAGTTAGGTGAGAGATGAATCGGGTAATGTAGTTCAGCCGTCCTAGAAAGCCTCTAACCTCTTTCTCTGTCTTGGGAGCTGGCATCTCTTGTATGGCTTTCACTTTGGCAGGGTCTACTTGAATACCTTTGTCGCTCACGATGAAGCCTAGCAATTTTCCAGATCTTACCCCGAAGGTGCACTTGTTCGGGTTTAATCTCAGCTTGTACAACTTCAACCGGTCAAACAGCTTCTGTAGATGGTCAAGGTGTTCCTCCTCTGTTTGGGACCTTGCAATCATATCGTCGACGTATACTTCGATCTCATGATGGATCATATCATGAAACAAAGCAACCATGGCACGCTGATACGTTGCCCCAGCATTTTTCAACCCAAAAGGCATGACCTTGTAACAAAAGGTGCCCCACTGAGTAACAAAGGTAGTCTTCTCCATGTCTTCAGGAGCCATCTTTATCTGATTATAACCGGAGAAACCGTCCATGAAGGAGAATACCTTATGCTGAGCAGTGTTGTTAACCAAAACGTCGATGTGAGGCAGAGGGAAGTCATCCTTAGGGCTCGCCCTATTCAAATCCCTGTAGTCAACACACATTCAGACCTTACCATCTTTCTTCGGTACCGGAACCACATTGGCAACCCACTAAGGGTAAGAAGTCACTGCTAGAAAACCGGCATCAAATTGTTTCATAACCTCAGCTTTGATTTTCTCAGACATCTCTAGACGCATACGACGGACCTTCTATTTTACCGGAGGGCATTCTTCCTTGGTAGGTAGGTGATGAACCACAATGTCGGTATCCAACCCAGGCATATCTTCGTAAGACCAGGCAAAGATTTCCATGTAGTCATGCAGCATCTGAATCAACCGTTGTTTCACACTAAGCTCCAGATTTGCACCGATCTTGACTTCCTTCCTGTCTGTCTTAGTACCCAGATTTACCGTTTCCACTGGCTCTTCATGTGGATGAATGACCCTCTCTTCCTGAAGTAGCAGTCTCGCAAACTCACCAGGAACTTCGCAATCATCTTCACCTTCATCTTCGGCTAAGTTGATCGGATTTTCAAAGTCATAACTGGCAGTAGAAGAGTCGTTACCAGTGAGATCCAGAGTGGATTGGAACCTGTATACGTGAGTGTGTGTAAAATAACTGTTTTGAAATATATAATAAAGAAAGACAAGGAGCGCAAGATTTGAAATGCAAAAAACGTCCAATGCTTTTATTAATGATATATGAAAATGGCACACAAAAGCCCTCATAAATGAAGCCACGGTGCCTCGGGTAAGACACCGGGCCATAAAGTTTCACAATATTGTCTATTATAAATTCAAAACAAAGGAGTTCATTACTGAGTGACAAAAGTAATAGGGACGAAGTCTTTGGCTGTCCAGTTGTTTGGTCCACCGTTGGTCGTAGGGTAGATCCAACTGTCGAATTCAGACTCCTCCACGTCATCTTCGATGCCATTTACTCCCGAGTTGCTGATGAACACAGGAGGTCTTCCAATCCTTGCACTACGAATAGCCCTCTGAGCTTCTGCAGTGAAACCCAAACCAAACTTGTCAGTCTTCTGAGTGAAATCAGGAAGTCGGCCCTAGTTTGCATACTCACCCTTCTCAATAACAGCCCGAGCATCCTTTAAGGAAGCCATCTTCAAAGGAGAATCTTCAACCACGGTCTCAGCTGATGCCAGTGTCTGAGGAACCTCTTCAAAGTGTTGGAATGGGGTCTCAATGAACTCCCCATCCATCTCTATATACCGGAACGAGTTGAGGTGGCTGACCATGTACTCTTCCTCCCCTTGAACTGTCACGATCTTTCCTTTGACCGGGTATTTCAGCTTTTGATGGAGTGTGGAGGTCACAGCTCCGGCTTTATGGATCCATGAACGACCCAGCAAACAAGAATAGGATGGTCGAATGTCCATCACATAGAATGTAGAATCGAAGACCTGGGAACCAACTCTAATTGGAATATCGACTTCACCATGCACCATCCTTTTAGACCCATCAAAGGCCCAGACAAAAATGTTACTTGGCTTTAGCTCCAACCCTTCGCAATCCAACCTGTCTAGAGCTTTCTTGGGTAAGACATTCAACGAGGAACCAATGTCAACCAACACATGTGCAAGAGTAGTGCCCCTGCATTCAATGGAGACATGCAGGGTATCATTATGGTTCTTCCCTTTAGCAGTCAGATCAGCGTCGGAGAAACCCAAACCGCTATCAGCAGTTAAGTTGGCCACACAATCGGTAAACTGATCAGTTGATGTCTCTTGTGGCACGTGGGCCGTCTTCAGGAAGGTAATCAGAGCCTTGGCATGGGCCTCTGAACACAACAACAGTGATAACATAGAAATATTGGAGGGGGTTTGCCCCAGCTGCTCAACTACATTATAATCACTCTTCTTGATGATCTTCAGAATCTCTTCCATATCCTGTTTGGAAGCTTCAACATTGATTGTCTTTGGTGCCTCCGTACGGGCAGGCATATCAGTGGCGATCCCTTTTCCCCAAGCGTCAGATGACTCGGCGACAGGGGTAGAACTAAGAACTTGATCAGGAATGGAATTAGGCACACTTGCAGGTGTGATGACAACAGGTCTTCGGATAGTCGGTGGCGCAATATCAGGTGAGAAAAGTATACCACTGTGGGTGACTTTAGCAGGCCCGGTAATGTTGCTGACGCCGGTATTAGTATCAAACTCTTTCTTAACTCCAAGAACATAAACATCTGCCCCATAGTGCCACGGGATAACTTTGTCAGAGGTGTAGGGAATAGGCCCCGGAACAGTGATGATTATGGGTGCAATCTTCTGAACAGGCATAATTCTGACAGGCTTCCTCGAGGGAGCCTTGGGAGAATTGTTGAAAATGGTAACAATGGAAACTTCTTCAGTAGGGGTGGCAGGGACAACAATCTTCTCAAACAGGATCTCCTTGTTATCTATCAGGCTTTGAATGCCTGACTTCAAAGATGGGCAACCAGTAGGTGAAATAGAACATAGATGGCAACCTTCACTACATCCCGGAAATAAACCCGCTAGCAACAGGTTCCTCTTGACGGTCATCAGCGGGGTAACAATATCATCCACAGAGGCTACAAACAAGTCTTCCTCTACAGCATTTACTCCATGTTTGGGCATGGGAGCAGTCACAACATTAGGCCTCTCGGGCGCCTCGAACTTGATCTCCTTTGCATCGATTAGGTCCTGAACCTTATTCTTCAAAGCCCAACAATCATCCGTATTATGCCCCGGGCTATCAGAGTGATAAGCGCAGCGGGCGTTAGGATTGTACTTTGGGGATGTTGTGTTTGACATCTTCGGAGCTTCTTTTAGAGTCACCAGATTGGTTGTCAGTAACTGCGGCAATATCTGGGATAAGGTCATGCTGAGACGAGTGAACTGCCTTCGAGGTCTCTCGCCCCTTTGTTGGTTGTGATGCTGAGGAGCACCAGCAGGTTTTGAAATAACCACCGCGTTGACAGCTTGGCAGTGTTCCGGTCTATTCTGTCTTCTTGAACCATAAACAACACTGGACTCCTTCTTGAATGGCTTCTTCTCAGTGCTTGATGAGGCACCATTCTGTATCTTCCCAGCCTTGATACCAGCTTCGATCCTCTCACCAGTCAAGATAAGGTCTGTAAACCCGGCTGAAGAGTTTCCAATTAAATGGTTAAAGAATGGACCAGACAGGGTCCCCAGTAACATATCAACAAGTTCACGGTCAGTTAAAGGTGGCTGCACCCTTCCGACAAGGTCTCTCCACTTTTGAGCATACTCTTTAAATCCTTCACCCGTCCCTATTGACATACCCTGGAGTTGGGTACGCGTAGGAGCGAGGTCGGAATTATACTGATACTGCTTATAGAACGCAGTAGCCAAATCTTCCCAGTTACGAATACTGGCTCCATCCAGCTGATAAAACCACTCAAGTTGAGTCCCTGAAAGACTGTCCTGAAAGAAATGGATCCACAAATTCTTATCAGCTGTGTAAGGCTGGATCTTCCTTACATATGACCGGAGGTGCAGCTTTGGACAGGAAGCTCCGTCATACTTGGCAAAGGCAGGTGCCTTAAACTTATGGGGGATCACCACCCCAGAGGATAAACCTAGGTCTCCGAATTCCAGCCCGGGCACGTTCTGTATCTCCATAGCGCTCAAGCGGTCCTCCAACTGTTTGTACCTATCCTCAGCAGGAGGGTATTGTTCTTCATCATAATCCGTCTCGTTGTCGGAGACCACGGGGCTAGGAACCCTTCTCTCTTGTGGGCTATCTTTCCCTACAGATGAGGTGGTCAGATCAACCTCATTCTGCAGTCCATTCCCAAATCTGCGTCCAGTATTGAACAAGACGGTCCTCTTCTTCTTCTTCTTCCTCTCTTTCAGAATCAGGGTCTTCAAGTCCTGTTGACCCTTGGCTAGGCTCATAACCAACTCTTGGAACTGGGCATTCTGGGCCTGGAGGGCCTTGATAGCTTGCTCAGTGGAAGGTTCAGAAGACATGATGATTGCTGAAATAAACAGCGAAGAAGATAAGTGACCTGTAAAAGGGGTACCTATTATGCATATGATGAAATGAAATGCGTATGATTTATGTTTTCAAAGACAATCGGGATTCAAATTTGTAGACAAGAAAGGAAACACACTTTATTAGATTTAACTTCAGAATTTAAATTGTTCAACAAATTGCCCTTAGGTGTTACAAGAATGGAAATATTGAAAAGTAAATAAAACCGTAAAAGAAATCATCAATAGGTCCATCAATGTTCCCATGGCCTCTTCTTCTCAGTGCGGATATAATAATTCAGGATCCGCTCGTTCTCCAATTGCTTAGTCAGCTTCTGGATCTTCTGTTCTTGTTCATTGAACCTTTCCCGGTAAGAATCCCGTTCTTCCTGCAGTTGCGCCCAAGACCTCTTTAGTGTGCCAACATCGGTGGGCGTATGAGGATGGAGAATAGTTGGAGGAACCCCGTCCTTGTCAGCAATTTCAAGAATAATAGGCCTGATAGCTTCGTATGGCATACCTAACTTCTGGGCACGGATGCGGACCCATCTGAAGTATGACTCCATTGGTAGAGAAGTTTTTGGTCCCAACTCAAGTGGGTCAGATTTGTGAACTCTATCCCAAGCCCTGATGAATCTACGATGCAGCTCGTCGCTATCTACCTGAAAATCAAAGATGATATGAGGTATCAACATCTCATGAGGCCCTTCTCTTCAGGCTCTTCCAAACTGACGGAGAGCTAAACATGGGTTATAAGAGATTCCTCCACGGGTTCCGATCAATGGAACATTAGGATACTCTCCATAACGATCAATGACGGCCACCTCATCTAAGCCTCTGAGAGTCCAAATAATATCATTATCAGTAAGAGACATTATCCTATGAGCCCAACCCCTTTCTTCTTTGTTCTTCAGTACGAACTTAGGGAGGTGTGAAATAAACCACCTCGACAATAAAGGAGCACAGCACATCAAAGTTCCCCGCTTTCGGGCGGTACGAGCATAGAGCTGATGAAGGATATCACCCAAGAGTGTGGGTACAGGGTTCCGAGAGATGAAGATCCTTATGGCCTTAACATCAACAAAGGTGTCAGGATTTGGAAACAATACCAGACCATAGATTAAGAGAGCCAGAATGTCCTTGTACGCTTTGAAGTCTAAGTCATTCCAGAAACAATTAGCTTTGCCAACCAGAAACTTAGCCAAAAAGCCCTTAACTCCACTTCTAGTCTCCCAGTTAGCCATTACCTCCTCTTTGGTTAAGTGAAGGGCTGCAGCAATCTCTTCAGGCCTGAGAGTCTTTTCCCAACCAGTAAATGCAGTCTGCTCCAAGACAGAGATACCAAGCAACTCAGAGAATTCCAGGGTAGGGACCAGCTGGAAGTCTTGAAAGGTGAAGCAATGGTATAACGGATCATAAAACTGGACTAGGACACTCATCAATTGTTAGTCCCACTTTGAAGTGACTAAACCGAGAAGAGAACCATGCCTCCTGATGAAGGAAGTAGTGTTTGGAATCCTGTCAACCAATTCTTTAAGCAAAGTAGGTGGTTGAACAAAGTTGAGCCGGATAGTATTCCTACGCATAGGAATCATGATGTCCTACAAAACAGAGCAAAGATGAAACCTTCTTGTCTTTGAAATGGGTTAGTCCTTATGCAAGATGTATGCAATGTTATGATGTTATGATGTCATGGTAAAGGCACACCACAAGTATTCACAAAAGGCAAACACGGTAAAGGCACACAAGTCACACAAGAGAGCCCTTAGATTTCAGGCTGGCATGAAGTTTAGGTACTACCCTCTTTCAGTTTCAGTTGGTTAAGACCTGTCCTAAAAATAGTAACTGGGTTCTAGAGGATCTCAATATCACTGACTACCCTCAATCGGTCATAATTCCAGTTTGGCAACCTTTTCTTGCGGCCGGAACCATCGCGAGAGTTTAGTCTCAATGAGTGTAGCATACTGGTACTGTTCTATGGCCAGGTTGGTCAATTTAAGGTTCTAAGGTCAGTTGGTGCTTAACGACTCCTCAGAAGACCCATATTCTCCTCGTTCCAACACAAGGGATATCGGTACAGACAAGGTGTCACACCAACGTAGCTACTGCTTCATCCGTGTCGGTCTACGCCGGACAGATCCCTCACAGTTTACTGCTACTTACCTAAAGGGTATCCCCAGATTCGGGTTAGGATCTATAAAACTCCGATACAAGCCCACAAAATTAAAGCATACAAAGCAATACAATTGAAAACACAAGTGATCTAATCCTAAGGTACACCTCACTTATAAGAAATCCCCAGCAGAGTCGCCAGTTCTGTGATCGGTGGAAATAGAACTGACTATTTTGGAATGCTGGTTCGCGTTTGCATTTGTTTTCACAAAATGTCGCGGTAAGCAAGAGTCGCCACCGTCTTTTATTTTCTTCAACAAGGAAAGGACAAAAGCACAACAAAATTCCTTTTCGAGATGTTTCTCGGGTTCGGGAGGTAGATTATAGAAAGGGAAGGTGTTAGCACCCTTTCTATCCGTGGTTATCCACGGGCTCTTAGGTACTTGCTCAATGTGTTTTCAAAAAGTTTGCTTTTCTTGTGTTTGTGGTTTTTGAAAAAAGTTTTGTTTGAAAACTTCGATTTAACTCTTGTATCTGTCCTCAAGAGTGTATGAAGTGTTGTTTTGGAAAACTTTGTTTGAAAAGTGTAAGTGCGAAGAATTTGTTTTGTTTTGAAAGAGCAAGTACCTGAGAACCTCTACCTACTCAAAAGGAATTAAGCTGTCCTTTAGAAAGTGCTATCCCACTATTGAGAAGTAGGTAGCACCGTCGTTGGAGGTTTCGGGTCAACTCGATTAAGGGACAGGTGGTCACTAAAGCAATGGTAGGACGCCTTAGCAGTAACCCTAGTGTCTTAGATCATTTTTATCGAGGCAACCGTTTCGAGGCAACTTTGATCTTTAGACAGGAGGGAAACCTCTAAAACTTCCTATACTCAACGACCACATCGAGGCAACCAAGTGAGGCGTACCCTAAGAGTGGCATGTGCGAGTGTGTCAAATTTCAGTTTTGTTATCTTTGTACATGTTATGGTGAGCTACGATTGATTTTAAGTTTAGGTAGATCTTGTCATGCATAGCCTATTAGCATACATCTAGTAGTTAATGGTTGCGGAAAATAAAACTAAGCTATTACAAGGCGTCGGGTATTTACATCGCCAAAAACAAACCCTTGAAAATAAGTGCGAAAAATAAATAAAAGCGATAAAAGGTCCTAAATAAAGCTATTACATGCTCGGAGCAATTACATAATAAAAATATGGATCAAAAAATGATATGCGCGAGAAAAATTGAATCAGAGAGCTTTTAGGGTTTTGACCCTTTTTATGAAATAAGGCATATTTTTGTTATTTTTTTGAATTTAAGAATTAAGTCTAAAGTAAAAAATGGAATTAATTAATTAAAAGAAAATATTTTTGAGTTTTTTATTTTTAAGGAAATAAATTAAAAATGGTTAAAAGTTATTAAAACCTAGTATTCTAATTAATTTTAAATTATTGCAAAAAAGTTAAATTTAACCTAATTAAAACTAAATTAATTAATTATTTATTTATTTACAAGAATAATGAAATAGTGAAATTAGTAAAAATATTGTTTTTGAGGTTTTCTGATTTTATTATGAAAAATAAATTAGTTAGTATAATAATAATAATTAATAAAAACAAATTAAACAAAAATATAAAAAGAGAAGAAGAAATGAACCCAGGGGGGTGCTGGGCCTGATCTGGGAGTGACAAGAGCAAATCTGAAGCCCATTAGCATTCCCAGCCTCGTTTGACTTTTCAAGTTATCCACGCGTGTGTTGACCAGGGAGTATGGTGGTCCTTCATCCATGACCACTGGATTTAGGTTTGAAGCCACATGGCGTACTGAGATTTGAAGCGTATGGTGGACATCCCTTTGCAAGCTACACATGAATTCCTGAAGAAGAAAAATAAACAAGATTTTGGGGGACCTGGGATTCGAACCCAGGTCCCAATGCTCACAGGCCAACACGTTTACCACTCAACCAAGTTGTTTCAATTGTTATAGGAATAAGAGGCAATTATTATATGTGAAAATAAATCAATATGCTGAAATTATAAAAAAACGCGCTAAGATTCAAACAGGCAAACCAGATGATAACACGTCATTATCTTCAACCTTGGTTCTATGTAAAAGAGAATCAGATAGCGGGGGTTTTTAACCTCCACTACCTCCCTGCACGAAAAATAGCGAATAGACGCACAACAAACATAAATATTTCGTGAGGTATGGGTTCCAATCGTCTGGGTCTCACGATTTCAACCATGTATCCCTTTAGTCCCAATTTTTCCTGGTCTGAAAAGCCCTATTTGGATGCTTGAAAACCCTAGAAATTCAATCATGGCATCTCTCGATTCAGGGCACTATAGCTCAATTCAATCATTCCATTAGCTTCGTATGGTCTCTAGCAATGCAAATCAATCACAAAAACATGTTAAATGCGTATGAAATAAGAAATACAATTTTGAATTGGAAGTGCAAACCGTGAGATGGTATGTCGCGATTCCTTGAGCTTTGATGCTTGAATTTTATTGAAAATCAATCCTGGTACCTCCTGCAATGTGTTTGGATGGACAAGGTGCCTTGAATTGGCCTAGAATGCAAGAACAAGTTTTGAGTTTTCTTGAAAATTCTTGAATTTTATATGGCCGTTTCTGCAGCTTTTTGTCGTGAATTAAGTTATGGTTGGCTTGCTTATGTATAAGGAAATCAAATTAGGTCAAGAGCTGGGCCAATATCCATGTGCATTGATGATTGAATCCTTGATTGATAAATCAAATATTCTTGATTTTTCATGATTGAACAAGTTGCCAAAATTGGATATTTTTGTATCTTTTAGCTTGTGCACGAATTGGTCAGCATATTTGAATCATATTTGCTTCACAAAAATGTTTAAGAATCAAATATTTTATTTTCTTATAATTTAAATTAATTAAATGAATTAATATATATTAAATATCCATTTAATCAATAAATTTAAGAAAATAAATCCAATTTAACTTGGTGGGTCGTGCATAGGTCATGGGTGAAGTTTCAAGAAGAGATTTGAGGCCCATTAGCAAAAAGAAGGTGTTTTGAGCAAAGTTGATTTTTGCAAATTCATGAAAATTTCCCAACTTCTCCAATGCACAACTTGCTCAATTTTGATCATATGACCATGTTCTTGGACATTTTGGAAAGCCCTTGAAGTCCTATAACCAATGTTTTTGGTCCCATGTCATTTGGATTTACCAATCTCAAGTTATGGCTTTTGACTCAAAGTGTACTTTTGTTGACTTTTGAAATTGACCTATAATGTAAAAATTTGTAACTTCTTGTGAGAGCATTTCTTGATCTTGGAGTGTGAAGATGGATTGTAGGAAATTGCATCCTCTTCAAAATGAGATTTGGATGGAATTTTTCTGATAAACCATGAAAAAGTTATGCCCTGGTCAAAGTACAGTTGACTTTTCTATTGTCCAAAAATAGTAACTTTTGCACCTTGATGATTTTGAGCTATTCTTTGTGGAATCATGATCAAAACATGATCAAATGATGATTGTGAACTCAAAATAAGATGTTGACCAAGAATTCTGTCTTTTGACTGTAAAATGACCATTTTGCCCTTGCAGTTGACTATAGATCAAATGGGGATTTTTGGCTGTGCAAATTGGCACTGTGAGTCTTGAAACTTGGCATGTAGGTGCTTGAGAATGTATATAGGCCTATGAGACTTGATTGATCCATTGATAACCCCCAAATTCCTTGAAAGAACCAAAACCCTAATTTTAGCTGTCTACTGCTTAGGAGATGGCTTGACTGTCCAACCCTTGAGCAATCTTGGGCAATTTGAAGATCATTCTTGACAAATCTTAAGGAATATGGGAGGGCAAATTTTGGGGTACAACACATGGTAGCTAAGGCGTCCGCCAACTGACTTTCTTTATTGGGATATGCTCAAAAGTAATCTTTTTGAAGTACGAAATCAAGGTTAGCACATGTTCCCGGTAAGGGATAAGATTCAGATGCTTCATATCCCATTCTCCATTGACTTGACAGATTACCAAGGATGAATTCCTGTATACGCTCAGGAATTTGATTCTCAGGTCAATAGCAACTTTAATACCCAGGATGCACGCTTCATATTCAGCCATATTATTGGTGCATTCAAAGAAAATTATGGCAGTGAAGGGTGTATGGAAACCTTGAGGCGAGATAATTATAGCACCAATTCTGTTGCCAAGTGTGTTAGAAGCTCCGTCAAAAACCATAGTCCATTGGGATCCTGTCTCAAGTCCTTCATACAGTTCAGGTTCTTCACAATCTGTAATTAGCACGATGTTCTCATCCGGGAATTCTAAGTTCATAGATTGGTAGTCATCTACATCTTGATACGCCAAATTATCTGCCAGTACACTTCCTTTGATTACTTTTTGAATGGTGTACTGAATGTCATATTCTGTTAAGATCATTTGCCATCGGGCTATTCTATCCGAAAGGGTTGGCTTCTCGAATATGTACTTGATGGGATCCATTTTAGAGATCAATAGAGTAGTATGAGTCAACATATACTATCATATTCGGCGAGCAACCCATGGCAAAGGGAAACAAGTTTTTTCGAGCAGTGAATATCTTGTTTCACAATCGGTAAACTTTTTGCTAAGGTAAATATATTTCATTCTCTTTTCGAACAGACTCGTCATGTTGCCCCAGCACACACCCCATTGAATTCTCTAGCACTGTTAGGTACATGATTAGAGGTCTTCCTTTAATTGGTGGCATCAGAATCAGAGGTTCTTGTAATTACTCGTTGATTTTATCTAAAGCTATTTGAAAATTGTAGTTCCACTTTACTACTTGATCTTTCTTTAGCAGCTTAAAGATTGGCTCACAAGTAGCAGTCAAATGAGAAATGAATTTAGAAATGTAGTTTATTCGTCCTAAGAAACCTCTGACCTCCTTCTCAGTATGGGGAGCCAACATTTCTTGAATAGCTTTAACTTTTGCAGGATCAACTTCAATACCTTTACCACTGACGACAAAACCTAGGAGTTTACCATATCTCACACCAAAAGTGAATTTGTTTGGGTTCAACCTCAGCTTCACTTCATCAGCCTTTCAAATAACTTATGTAGATGATCAAGATGTTATTCTTCAGTCTATGATCTGGCTATCATATCATCAACGTAGATCTCTATCTCGTGATGAATCATGTCATGAAATAAAGCTACCATGGCACTTTGATAAGTTTCCCCAGCATTCTTCAACCCAAAAGGCATGACCTTGTAATAGAAAGTTCCCCACTGTGTGACGAAAGTAGTTTTCTCCATGTCTTAAGGTGCCATATTGATCTGATTGTAACTCGAGAAACCATCCATGAAGGAGAATATCTTGTGTTGAGCGGTGTTGTCGACCAAGATGTCTGTGATACGGTGGCAGAACTGACTATTTAATACTGGTTTGCGTTTTGCGTTTTTTGTTCGCAAAATGTCGCGGTAAGCAAGAGTCGCCACCGACTTTTATTTTATCCAACAAGGAAAAGGAAAAAGAACAGAAAAAACCTTTTTCGAGATGTTTCTGAGTACGGGGGGTAGATTATAGAAAGCGAAGGTGTTAGCACCCTTTCTATCCATGGTTTTCCATGGGCTCTTAGGTACTTACTCATTTTGAAATTTCTTGTGTGTGCTTGTTTTGAAAAGTTTTGTTTTACTTCGTTTTAACCCTTGTTTCTATCCTTAAGAGTGTTACGAGGTTGTTTTTGAAAACTGTTTTGAAAGTGTTTGTGTGAAAAAGTTTGATTTGAGCAAGTACCTACTAGCATCTACCTACTCGAAAAAAAGATCATTTCTATTCTTGTTCCTTTAGACAACACTATCCTACTATTAAGAAATAGGTAGCACCGTCATTGGAATTTGTAAGGGTCAATTCGAAAGGGACGTAATGGTCATTTAAGACAACATGTAGGGATACCTTAGCATTTCGAAGGGACTGTCATCATATATTCGTAGGCAACATCGAGGGACAAGATCATATACTATAGGAAACTTCGAGGGACATCGAGGGACCATGTTCTTTATGATGATTTTAACCGAGGTCCTTTTCTAAGGGTATCCCTACGTTCGAGGGACATGACCATTATTTTCCGAGGCAACCAAGTGAGGTATACCCTAAGGGTGCATATGTGCAAGGTGTGTTATGTTCAGTTATTTTAGTCTTGTGTTAAGTTTGCAAATGTTTGATTATTCTTGTCATACAATCCTATTAGTCATACATCTAGCAGTTAAGAATTGCAGTAATTTAAAAGTGCAAAAATATAAAACCTAGCTATTACAAGGCTTCTGGGAGATTGATTATATACATATCCAAAACTGGGGGAAAAAATAAATAAAAGCGGTAAAGGTCCTACTAATCATCTATTACATCCCAATATACAGTAACAATAATAAAATGAAGTGCGAAAGAATAATAACGCGCAAATTTGAAAAGACGTCTAAAAATCCTAAGATATAAAAATCTTTTTGTTATTTTTTTATTTAAATTTATAAAAATGGTTTAAGTTAAAAAATAATTGATATAGATCTATATTTAAAAAAGATAATTATTAAAGAAACATGAAATTTAAATAAAAGAAATTAATTCTATGTTTTTTTTGGTATTTTTGTTACGAAAAGGAAAATGAATTAAAATGAAATTAAACCTAAGTTCTATTAATTTTAATTTTAAAAAAAGAAGTTAAAATGTTTAGTTAATTAATTTACCAAAATTAAAATTTAATTAAGGAAAAATCCTAAATCTATTTTTATGTGATTTTCATATTTGTTTATTGATAAAAATAAATAAATAAAAGGATTAAAAGAAATAAATGAAATGAATAAAACAAGAAAATAAAGATGGGCCTAGTAGCAAAAGTAAATAGGGGGTGCAATCATCAGAAATCCCTAGGTCCGAATCTTCGAAAGCTTCATGCTTTAACTATGGTGTTTTTTGATTCTTGCGTGGAACCTATGATTCAACCATCCATAACTGTTCTATAGAAACTCAAACAAACGTTAGCATACCATAAAATGTGATTAAAATTAGAGATTCAAAGTTTAAAATTTTACCAAACCAGTGTTGTCAAATGGGGGGTGCTAGGCGTGTGATGGATTGCTCTTGGGCCTTGTAAGACTCCTGAGGACTTCAAGAGGATGGTTTGAGGCTTGATGTCAATTGAGAGAGCCCAGAACCTCGAGATATGACTTGCACCAATTCTTTGATTTCTGGAGAGCTTTTTGAAGAGTATTTGGAGAGCTTTTTGAAGAGATTTTTGAGAGATTTTTAGAAAGGAATTTCGTCCCTTTCAAGCTTGTATGACTCTATATTTATAGAGGAGAATGAGGAGACAAGAAATCATGGAAAGAATCTCCCTCATAATGTTGTGTTTTAAGACCATGATCAAAATTTGAAAAAAATGCCATATTTGATGATTTTATGCCATTTTCACATGTGGATGAACCTGGACATATTTGAAAGGTTATTTCACGAAATCAATTGACATAAACCAGCATAAAACTTGCCCAAAATAGATTCACATCAAAATTTATATTATTTCTATTATTTATTTATTTAATTCTGAATTTTAATGAATAAAATATCAAAATAATAGCATAAATAGTAGAAAAATGTATGGGTGGGCTTAGAAGTCGTGGACAATGTTACAAACTCAATGCAAGCCTAAAAAGTTTGGCCCATTTGGCAAAAATTGCAATTTTGGACATATTTGACTTTTGGCAATTTTGCAAAAAAGGGTCAACTTTGCCAATGCATAACTCCCTCAATTTTGACCCTAGAGAGGTGTTCTTGGACTTTTTAGAAAGCTTAATATGTCCTCTAATCAACCCTGTTGATCTCATCTCAATTTAGTCTTCCATGATCATGTATGAAGCTTTTACATAAAAGGTGTTTTTGTTGACTTTCCAAAATGACCTATAATGTCCAAATTTATATCTTCTTATGAGCACATATTTTGAACTTGGGATATAAAGATGAATGGTAGGGAATTGCATCCTCCACTAAATGAGCTTTGGATGGGTCATTTCTGATAAAGTATGAGAAAGTTATGCTTGGTCAAAGTTGAGTTGACTTTTCCTACAAAACCCTAATTTAGGAACTTTTGGGTTTTGATGAATTGTGAGCAATCCTTGAGGAATCATGACAAAACCTTGATCAAATTATGAATAATAATTCAAAATGAGTATGTTGACCAAGAATCTTGAAGTTTGACTGTATGTGGGCCATAGTTGACTTTTGCCCTAACATAGTCAATTTTCAGGCATTTGAATAGTTGACTGAGCAAACTTCTTCTGCAAGGCTTGAAAATTGACATGGATGATCTTGAGAACATATTAGGATAATAGTGAGCATTTGGGACCCTTTTGATTAAGACATCTTGATGCAAACTGAAACCCTATCTTGGGGTAGACTGCCTTAGGAGAGAGTTTGTCTGGTCAACCCTTGGACTTCCTTGGGCAATTTGAAGACCTTAATTGAAATGTATTGAGAAATATGGGAGGGAAAATTTTGGGGTACAACAGCTTCCCCTGTTCAATCTTCTTAAACCTGAGGATGTAGATTGGCTTTTTTGCCTTTCGTGATCCGAAGGTGGAAGATGATTGAACTCTAGAGTGCCCAGAAATTTGCACTCGCATGAAGTGGTACTGGCCTTGTGATTTCGGGAATGGGCTTATAGATTCCATTTGGAAGTTAATGACGGAAAATGGGCTTAAAGATGCCATCATAAGAAGTGTTGATTGCATAATAGATTCCTTTACGAGAGCTCGTATACCTGTTGTTGAGGAGGATTTCGCTGGGGAACGCCGGTCTCTGTCTTGAGAGAAATAGAATTTTAGGAGCTTCAGTCATCCGTTATTCTACTAGGGAATCATCTCTTAGTCGGGGAGGTGAAAATGAACTGCTATCTGGTCGTGTATAGGCTGCATCGCGAACTACTGGGGAAAGGTGAAACCGATCGTGTTTGATCAGGTCCAGGTCTTACAGTGTTGTGGACTACTGTCTGGAGATAAGAGAAAAGAAACCTGGATGGTAAGGTTATGAGAAGGAACTTGGATAGTAGGGCTTATGGGAAGGAACCTGGGTAAGGTTGCTTCGTGAGTAGTTTGGATAAAACTGCATCTGAACCGAGAAGGAACCTGGGTAAGGTTGCATTGTGAGGAGTTTAGGTAAAACTACATCTGAACCGAGAAGGAACCTGGGTAAGGTTGCTTTGTGAGGAGTTTGGGTAAAACTGCATCTGAGCTGAGAAGGAACCTAGGTAAGGTTGCTTTGTGAGGAGTCTGTGTAGGGCTTTAGGAGGAACCTGGGTAGGGTTACTTCGGGATAAGTTCGTGTAAAACTTCGGAAGGAACCTGGGTAAGGTTAATTTGGGCTAAGTCTATGTAAATCTTCAAGAGGAACCTGGGTAAGGTTACTTTGTGATAAGTTCGTGTAAAACTTCAAAATGAACCTGGGTAAGGTTACTTTGAGATAAGTTTGTGTAAAACTTCAGGAGGAACCTGGGTAAGGTTACTTTGTGATAAGTTCGTGTAAAAATTCAGAAGGAACCTGGGTAAGGTTACTTTATGATAAGTTTGTGTAAAACTTCAGGAGGAACCTCAGTAAGGTTATTTCGGGATAAGTTCGTGTAAAACTTCAAGAGGAACCTGGGTAAGGCTACTTTGTGATAAGTTCGTGTAAAAATTCAGAAGGAACCTATGTAAGGTTACTTTGTGATAAGTTCGTGTAAAACTTTATTTGGAAATGTATGAGAAAAGACCCGTGTAAGATTTTTCAGGATAAACCCGTGTGAAGCTGCATTTAGGAGAAACCCGTGTAAAGCTGCATTTAGGAGAAACCAATGTAAGATTGCTTCGTGACGAACCCGTGTAAAGCTGCATTTGATCGTGCAGATAATTACTCTGTTTAGTTTTCGGAGCTAATCTTGAACTTGCTGGAAGTTGTTGATGATAGCCATCTTTCCTGAAAAGGTACATGATTAATCATATATGATGCATGACATGCATTGTATGATGATGTTCTCAAAATAAATGAGATTATGCCGTATGCAATATGTATGCACACGTCATGATATATGAACATGAAATGCTATTGTGGCACGTCCGAGTTTGGGAAAATAAATCCCTGACTGTTGTTGGAGAGTAATGGAAATTGAGTTCCTGACTGTCGTAGAAAAAATGGTTCTTCTACTTCCGCTGGAGATAGTGAACCAGAGATGACTATGCTGGGGATTTGCCCCTTGTTTATGGATATTCTGCCGAGGAGAGACTCTGCTTAAGAACAAATCTACAGGGGAATAATTTCGTTGGAGAGAGAAGCTTCTATAGCTGAAAGGATAAACTCTGTCGGGGATTGAGCTTTTGTATTCAGATAAATAAACTCTGTTCGGGAGAAAAATTTATGAACCGCTTGCGATTACAAAATTCGGCTAGGGAATATAGACGTCAGCTCTCCAAAAGAGCTTGGCTGGGGAAAGTAACTCCTGTTTGGGGAGGCAGAGATCAAAACTTTGGTTGCCTCTACTATGCGGGGAGTGTAGATGTTACTAGGACACATGCTGAGGATACGATAATGACTTCGTATCAAGAATTTTTTACCCCTGTACCTGCTGGAGAAAGTGTCTGCGGAGGCCTTGTGGCTTGAGTGTTATCCCAACTTATGAGGTGCTTGGTAACTGCCGATCGAAATGATAAGTCTTTTACTGATAGGAAAGAGACGAGATGATCGGACATAGTCGTACGCTTTAATCCCTAACTTTTTCCTGGACTGTCTTTTCAGATTTTCAGTCCACCGGAATACCCTTTTTTGCCCAAGCCGCCTTTTCAGGTTTTTGGCTTGCCGGGTGTACATATCTTTTTTTGTTTTTATCCATAATTTTTGCCCGAACCCTTTTGGTTCGCTGGGATGCCCTTATTTTTTCCTAGGCCAGTCAACCTAGCGGGTCTTTGTTCATGCATAGTATTTTCTAACTATGTCCACACTCTCAGGGTGTAGGGAGTTGTCACTGTCAGTAGTGTTGTGTTGCCACACTACCAGAAGATGTTTGTTTGACCGTACATGATTTGTTGCTGGAATTCATGCCCAATGCCCCCAAGTGATTCAGATGGAGATCTTCCCTTGGCTATTTGGCATCTTTGAGAGATTCCTTGAATCTTGACTTGACTGCCCCAGATGATGGATAATGATCATGCCGTGTCCCTTGGTTGGAAGTGTTTTTCCACTTGAGGTGATCCTTTTTATTGAGAAGGTTTTTGTTCACTAGATATTCTTCATGCGAATTTCTCTACTGTTGAACAAATAGTCATCTGCAAACAATGTTATTTTAAGAATGCAAAGCTTATGTTTGTCTTGAAGTTTTGAAAATGCAGTTTTTTTTTATAGAAAAAATAAAATTTTGCAAAGATGTGATATCAACTCAGGATTTGTAACGGACCTTCAGGAGTCAGGATACCTTTTGTAACAGTATGTTTTCGAACTAACCCATGCTTCAGCTAGGACTTTTAAGGGTTATAACGTGGCCTGGTTCACGGTTTAAGAAACAAAGGATAAAGGCTCAAATTTTATTTGTACCCACCCGTTCTTTGTGTTGTTCTTCGATCCTAAACTCTGCTAATTGTGCATTTAGATCCCGTTTGAGTCTTTGCTCTGATATTCCAGTGATGGTTCGGATACTGACAGTTTATTTTGAATAGGCAGTCATTTATTTTTTGTTGAGGGTTTGTAGGACCTCTTTCTTTTTGATTTTATTATCCCTGTCTTTTGCATGAACTGTTTCTTTTTGTGATTATAGTCAGCAGGATGCACCCGTGTTTTTTCTTAAGTCTCCTTCATAGGTTTTGACTTAATGGGATTTTATTTCGAGAGATAATGATTGTCTGTCTTGATGATTATAGGGAACCATCACCACCTTTTGTTTCGGAAGGACGTCTTTGATGCCATTCATTGTGTATGAAGCGGCAGAGTGTGGCTGAATACGCCTCTGAATTAACTGAGAAAACTACCCTGCCCCAGGTTATGATTAAGGGTTTTAATATGTGTGAAAAGAAAAACTCCTACTTTTTTGGCTCGAAGGGGTTGACTAAGGATTATCTTCCTTATAACTCCACTGTTTAGGATTTGAAACAATGCCTGTACATCGTCAATAAGGTCTGTTCAAAAGCATACTGTAGAGATTAGGGTATCATTTTCGTCATCCTCCCTCTAAAGGCTTACAGTTTTTTAGTCGAGAGTTGAATATCACGAAAAGGAAATATAAAGAAATTTAAGCATAATGAAAATAAATTAATTCAAGATAGACATGTGTAATGCATTAATGAAATAATAGAGTTTGACATGACAATAATTGTTCGAATAAGCAAAGAAAATACAACTTCAGAATTTAAATGAACAAAAATGCTTTCAATCCTAGCCATGTTTTGGCAAGGGAGCAGTGATCATGTTGGGAGTCTCAGGAGGGTCGAATTCGATCACCTTGGCATCAATCATATTCCGAATCTTGTATTTCAGCGCCCAACAATCGTTAGTATCGTGCCTCAGGCTGTCAGAATGATAAGCACACCTTGCCTCCAGATTGTAGTTAGGAGAGGAAGTCTTTGGGTTTGGATGAGGGTTTATCACCATAATCAGCTTCATCTTCAACATGTGTTGTAATGCTTGTGACAATGGCATGTTGATTTGGGTGAACTGCCTTTGAGGTCTTTCCACCCTTGGCTGATTGTTTCGTTGTTGTGGTCGTTGTGCGCGTGCCGAATTAGAGATCAGCACTGCCCCCACAAATTGATGGTAGTCTGCCTTGCTACGTCACTTCTGGCCGTGCACAACATGGGCTTCCCTCTTGCCACCAAATGACTTATTCTATGTACTCGAAGAGGTATTTTTATGGATCTTGCCACTCCGGATCCCAGCTTCTACTCTTTCCCCAATCAAGATCAACTCAATAAAACCAGATGACGAACTGCCGATCAGATGATTGAAAAATGGACCAGACAACGTCCCTAGAAACATGTCAACCAACTCCCTGTCAGACAAAGGGGGTTGGACTCTTCCAGCCAAATCTATCCACTTCTGAGCATAGTCCTTAAAGCCTTCGCTTGCACCCATACATATACCCTGAAGCTGAGTACGAGTGGGAGCAAGGTCGGCGTTATATTGATATTGTCTGTAGAAAGCAGTAGCAAGGTCCTCCCAATTTTCGACATTAGCTCCTTCCAATTGATAAAACCATTCAAGCTGAGTCCCTGACAGACTATCTTGAAAGAAATGTACCCACAAATTTCTATCAGCAGTGTAAGGTTGGATTTTTCAGACATACGAGCGGAGATGGAGTTTTGGACAGGATACTCCATCGTACTTAGAAAAAACTGGAGCTTTAAACTTATGAGGGATCACCACCCCAGAGTCCAGTCCCAGTTCTTCAAAATCCAAACCAGGGATCTTCTAACACTTCATAACACTCAGTCGGTCTTCAAGTTGTTTGTACCTATCCTCAGCAGGAGGATACTGTTCTTTATCATAATCTTTATCATTATCAAAAACGGCAGGACTGGGGCCCTTTTCTTCTTCTTCTTGATCCTCCTCTCCTTTGGATGAAAGAGACAGATCAACTTGTTGTTTTAGCCTATCCTCAAACCTTTTACCCATACTCAAAAGAACAACCTTCTTCTTCTTCTCCTTCTCTTTCAGGATGAGAGCTTTCAAATCCTCTTGCCCTTTGGCCAAGCTTAAGAACATCTCTTGGAATTGGGCATTTTGTTCCTGAAGATCTTTGATAGCTTGATCGGAAGACATAACTGCTGAAATAGACAATGAAGAAGATGAGAAACCTGTAATAGTACCTGTGATGATGTGCATGACAATGGGATGCGTATGTAATGATTTCAAAGACTTTGGGAGATTTAAATTTGTAAAACAAAAATAAAACAAACTTTATTAGATTAACTTGTAACAAGGTTTAACAAATGCCTTTAAGGCGTTACAAAGAAATAAACGGAAAACAAATCTAAACTAAAAAGGAAAAATCATAAATCCCATGGACACTTCCCCTTCGTGCTGACATAGTCATTGATTGTTCTTTCATTCTCAAGTTGCCTGGTGAGCTTCAAGATCTTCCTTTCTTGCTAATGGTACTTCTCTCGGTAGGTATCCCTCTCCCCTTTCATCTGAATCCAGGATCTCTTCCATTCCCCAAGTTCAGTGGGCATGTAGGGATAAAGGACTGTATAAGGAATGCCCTCTTCATTGGTGGGCTCCACAATCACTGGTAACACAGCTTCATAAGGCATCCCAAGCTTCTGCGCTCGAGCTCGGACCCACTAGAGATAAGGCTGCATAGGGAGAGAAGTCCGTGGTCCTAGCTCTTGAGGGTCAGATCTGTTCACCATGCCCCAAGCTCGTATAAACCTTCGGCGATGCTTGTCAACGTCTTCCTTGTAGTCAAATGCAATATCCATAAGAAGTAGCTCATGAAGACCGTCTCTCCGAGCACGACCAAATTGTCGCAAAGCTAAACAAGGACTGTAGGTTATTCCCCCTCTAATTCCAAGCAAAAGGACATTAGGGTATCCCCCATATCGATCAATGACAACAATGCTTTCCATAGCCTTAGAACTCCAAAGAATGTCTATATGGGCAAGGGAAATTATCCTGTAAGACCATCCTAAACCTTCCTCATTCTTTAACACGGACTTGGGGAGGTGCAAAATAAACCACCTCGCCAGCAGCGGCATGCAACACATGAGGGTCCCTCTTCTTCGCACAGTACGAGTATAGAGGGCATGTAAGATATCACCCAGAAGAGTAGGTACAGGATTGCGAGCCAGGAAGATCTTAACCGCATTCACATCTATGAAGGAATCTGGATTTGGGAAGAGAACCAAACCGTAGATAAGGAGAGCCAAGATGTCTTCAAATGCCTGGAAATCCAAGTTATCCCAGAATAATTGAGCTTGATCCATCAGAAACTTGGCTAAGAAACCTTCAACCCTGCTTCGTGTCTCCCAATTAGATATTACATCAGCCCGTTTCAAATGTAGAGCTGAAGCAATGTCTTCTGGCCTAGGAGTCTCTTCCAAGCCTGTGAAGGGCATCTTCTCTAGGATGGATATGCCCAATAAGTGAGAAAATTCTTCCAAAGTAGGAACTAGCTGATAATCCGGGAAGGTGAAGCAATGATGCACCGAATTAAAGAACTAGAAAAGCACACTCATCATATGTTCATCAAACTTTGAGGTAACCAAGCTAAGAAGCTGACCACGTATCTTAATGAAGGAAGAAGTATCGAAAACTCTCGAGGCTAAATCTTTGAGTTGAACAGGTATTTGCACAAAGTTAACTCGGATGGTGTTTCTGCATATAAAAGCCATAATCTGCAAAACAAAACAAAGATAAATCCCCTCGGTCTTTGAAATGGTTAGTGTAATGAAGTATGCATGCTATGTTATGATGCATGATGTCATGGTAAAACACACAATAGATATAACAGATAACCGACATGGTAAAGGCTAACAAGTCACACAAGAGCCCTTAAGTTTCAGGCTTGCATGGGGTATAGGTATTACCCTCTTGAAGTTCAGTTGGTTTCAACCTGTCCTAATAATAGTAACCGGGTTCTAGAGGTTCTCAATATCACTGACCATCCTCCATCGGTCATGGTTTCAGCTCACGCAATCTTTTCTTGCAGCTGGAACTATCTCGAGAGTATGGTCTCAATGAGTGTAGCATCGAGTATCAACCAGTTCCCAGCTTTCGCCGAGACCGGCTATCTCACTACTTTCTAATGGCCAAGTTGGTCTATTAAGGGTTCTAAGGTCAGTTGATGTTTAACGACACACATAACAACCCCGTATTCTCCTCATTTCTCCACAAGGGATACCGGTACCAACCAATGTGCCACATCAATGTAGCTACTGCTTCAACCGTATCGGTCTACGCCGTATAGTTCCCTCACAATTTATTGCTACTTACCTAAAAGGTGTTCCCTAGATCCGGGTTAGGATCTATAGTAACTCCCAATACAAAACCCTCAAAAGTAAAGCAACCAAAACAAACAAGAGAAGCAAATATGATGACTAAATCCTAAGGTATACCGCACTTATTTATTCCCAAGCAGAGTCACCAATTCTATGATACGGTGGCAGAACCAACTATTTAATACTGGTTTGCATTTTGCGTCTTTTGTTCGTAAAATGTCGTGGTAAGCAAGAGTCGCCACCGACATTTATTTTATCCAACAAGGAAAAGGAAAAAGAACATAAAAAACCTTTTTCGAGATGTTTATGAGTACGGGGGGTAGATTATAGAAAGGGAAGGTGTTAACACCCTTTCTATCCATGGTTTTCCATGGGCTCTTAGGTACTTGCTCATTTTGAAATTGCTTGTGTGTGCTTGTTTTGAAAAGTTTTTTTTTACTTCGTTTTAACCCTTGTTTCTATCCTCAAGAGTGTTACAAAGTTGTTTTTGAAAACTGTTTTGAAAGTGTTTGTGTGAAAAATTTTGATTTGAGAAAGTACCTACTAGCATCTACCTACTCGAAAAAAAGATCGTTTCTATTCTTGTTCTTTTAGACAGCGCTATCCTACTATTGATAAATAGGTAGCACCGTCATTGGAATTTGTAAGGGTCAATTCGAAAGGGACGTAATGGTCATTGAAGGCAACATGTAGGGATACCTTAGCATTTCGAAGGGACTGTCATCATATATTCGTAGGCAACATCGAGGGACAAGATCATATACCATAGGCAACTTCGAGGGACATCGAGGGACCATGATCTTTATGATGATTTTAACCGAGGACCTTTGTTAAGGGTATCCCTACGTTCGAGGGACATGACCATTATTTTCTGAGGCAACCAAGTGAGGTATACCCTAAGGGTGCATATGTGCAAGGTGTGTTATGTTCAGTTATTTTAGTCTTGTGTTAAGTTTGCTAATGTTTGATTATTCTTGCCATACAATCCTATTAGTCACACATCTAGCAGTTAATAATTGCAGTAATTTAAAAGTGCATAAATATAAAACCTAGCTATTACAAGGCTTCGGGGAGGGGGATTATGTACATATCCAAAACTGGGGGAGAAAATAAATAAAAGCGGTAAAGGTCCTACTAATCATCTATTACATCCCAATATACAGTTACAATAATAAAATGAAGTGCGAAAGAATAATAACACACAAATTTGAAAAGACGTCTAAAAATCCTAAGATATAAAAATCTTTTTGTTGTTTTTTTGTTTTAATTTATAAAAATGGTTTAAGTTAAAAAATAATTGATCTAGATCTATATTTAAAAAAGATAATTATTAAAGAAACATGAAATTTAAATAAAAGAAATTAATTCAATGCTTTTTTTGGTATTTTTGTTACGAAAAGGAAAATGAATTAAAATGAAATTAAACCTAAGTTCTATTAATTTTAATTTTAATTTTTTAAAAAGTTAAAGTGTTTAGTTAATTAATTTACCAAAATTAAAATTTAATTAAGAAAAAATCCTAAATCTATTTTTATGTGATTTTTATATTTGTTTATTGATAAAAATAAATATAAAAAAAAGATTAAAAGAAATAAATGAAATGAATAAAACAAGAAAATAAAGATGGGCCTAGTAGCAAAAGTAAACAGGGGGTGAAATCATTAGAGATCCCTAGGCCCGAATCTTCGAAAGCTTCATACTCTAACTATGGTGTTTTTTGATTCTTCCATGGAACCTATGATTCAACCATCCATATCTGTTCTATATAAACTCAAACAAGCGTTAGCATACCATAAAATGTGATTAAAATTAGAGATTCGAAGTTTAAAATTTTACCAAATCGGTGTTGTCAAATGGGGGCGTGCTAGGCGTGTGATGGATTTCTCTTGAGCCTTGTAAGACTCCTGAGGACTTCAAGAGGATGGTTTGAAGCTTGATGTCAATTGAGATAGACCGGAACCTCGAGATATGACTTGCACCAATTCTTTGATTTCTGGAGAGCTTTTTGAAGAGTTTTTGGAGAGCTTTTTGAAGAGCTTTTTAGAGAGGAATTTCGTCCCTTTCAAGCTTGTATGGCTCCATGTTTATAGAGGAGAATGAGGAGACAAGAAATCATGGAAAGAATCTCCCTCATAATGTTGTGTTTTAAGACCATGATCAAAATTTGAAAAAAAATGCCATATTTGATGATTTTATGCCAGTTTCACATGTGTATGAACCTGGACATATTTGAAAGGTTATTTCACGAAATCAATTGACATAAACCAGCATAAAACTTTCCCAAAATAGATTCACATCAAAATTTCCATTATTTCTATTATTTATTTATTTAATTCTGAATTTTAATGAATAAAATATCAAAATAAATAGCATAAATAGTAGAAAAATGTATGGGTGGGCTTAGAGGTCGTGGACCATGTTACAAACTCAATGCAAGCATAAAAAGTTGGGCCTATTTGGAAAAAATTGCAATTTTGGACATATTTGACTTTTGGCAATTTTGCAAAAAAGGGTCAACTTTGCCAATGCATAACTCCCTCAATTTCGACCCTAGAGAGGTGTTCTTGGACTTTTAGAAAGCTTACAATGTCCTCTAAGCAACCCTGTTGGTATCATCTCAATTGAGTCTTCCATGTTCATGTATGAAGCTTTGACATAAAATGTGTTTTTGTTGACTTTCCAAAATGACCTATAATGTCCAAATTTATATCTTCTTGTGAGCGCATATTTTGAACTTGGGAGATGAATATGAATTGTAGGGAATTGCATCCTCTTCAAAATGAGCTTTAGATGGGTCATTTCTGATAAAGCATGAGAAAGTTATGCTTGGTCAAATTTGAGTTGACTTTTCCTTTAAAACCCTAATTTAGCAACTTTTGGGTTTTGATGAATTGTGAACAATCCTTGAGGAATAATGATCAACCCTTGATCAAATGATGAATAATACTTCAAAATGAGGATGTTGACCAAGAATCTTGAAGTTTGACTGTATGTGGGCCACAATTGACTTTTTCCCTAGCACAGTCGATTTTCAGGCATTTGAATGGTTGACTGAGCAAAATTCTTCTGCAAGGCTTGAAACTTGACATGGATGATCTTGAGAACATATTAGGATAATAGTGAGCAGTTGGGACCCTTTTGATTAAAACATATTGATGCAAACTGAAACCCTAATTTTGGGCAGACTGCCTTAGGAGAGAGTTTGTCTGGTCAACCCTTGGACTTCCTTGGGCAATTTGAAGACCTTACTTGAAATGTATTGAGAAATATGGGAGGGCAAATTTTGGGGTACAACAATGTCAATATGTGGAAGTGGTAAGTTATCTTTGGGGCTTGCCCTGTTCAGATCCCTGTAATCTACACACATACGTACCTTACCATCTTTCTTTGGTACCAGATCAACATTAACAACCCATTGAGGATATGAAGTCACTGCCAAGAACCTTGCATTGAATTGTTTCATGACCTCGGCCTTGATTTTCTATGACATCTCGAGACGCATACGATGAACCTTTTGCTTAATCGGAGAACAACCCTTTTTCATTGGCAAACAATGAACCACGTTATCAATATCGAGTCCTGGAATATCTTCGTATGACCAAGAAAATACCTCAACATAGTCGTGCAACATCTAAATCAATTTGTTCTTGACACTGTCTTCTAAGTTAGCGCCTATCTTGACCTCTTTTTTGTCTGTCTCAGAACCCAAGTTTACAACGTTGACTGGCTCTTCATGTGGTTGGATAACCTTTTCCTCTTGTATTAAGAGTCTGGCCAGTTCTCCAGGTATTTCACAATCTTCCTCGCCTTCCTCCTCGGCTTGGTAGATTGGATTTTCAAATTCATAAGTGGTAATAGCATAATCTTTATCAACGAGCTCCAAAGTGGATGGGGATCTGCAATGTAGTGTGTGGGTGCGTGTAAGAGCACATAGCTATTTGAAAGTGCAATAAAGCAAAATAAAGACAGAGAGTGCAAAATTTGAATTCAAAACATACAATGTTTTTATCAAATGAAAATATAATATATGAAATGACAATCCTTAACAAATGAACCATTGTGCTCCGGGCAAGGCACAAGGTTTAAAGTCATTGTTTTAAAAGGAATTACATAACCAAATTTCTTAAAGCAATAAAAATAGAAATAACTATTACTCTTGGCTAAAGGAGATGAAGATAATGTGTGATACGGTGGGAGAACTGACTTGAGGTTTTGCGTTTGTTTTCGCACTTGTTCGGTTGAGCAAGAGTCGCCACCGACTTTTTATTTTATCCTAAAGGAAAGGTTAAAAAGCACAGGAAAAACCTTTTGAGATATTTCGTGGGTTCGGGGGGTAGGTTATGAAAAGGGAAGGTATTAGCACCCTTTTCATCCATGGTTATCCATGGGCTCTTAGTTACTTGGTTTTTAGATCACTTGCCTTTGATTTTCAAATTGCTTGAAATTGTGGTGTGTGTGTGTTTTGAAAATGTTTTTGAAAGAGATGCCTTGTCTTAGGCAACCAATGCAATGACTCGTGTTTGAGTGTTTCACAAAGGTGTATATCTTTTCGAAAAGATGTTTCAAATGTTTTTGAGAGTTTATTTGTGAAAGTATTTGTGGAGTGTGGTTTTGAAAAAATAGGCAAGTGTTTTTGCAAGTTGATCAAGTAACTAAGAGTTTGTCTACCCCTATTGTACTCAAAGGTTTTTCTCATGTTTTAACCCTTTTTTAACAATTTTGTTCCACCATTGTATTTGGTGGACAATCTTGCGTTTAGGATGTTTAACGGGACAGGCGCGGGTCATCGTATGGACCATGAATGCAATGGTGCCAAGTGTCTTTGGCAATTTGCTTGAAAGGACTATGATCATTTTGATTAGGCAACTTTCGAAAGCGTCATCGAGGGACTATGATCATTTGAATTGTTTTGCCAAAGAAACTCGACGTGCAAGCATGGCCCATTTGGAAGGCAACAAGCGTGATTACCCTAGAGGTGCGAATGTGATTGTGTATTGATTTCATGTATTTGTCTTGTATTAGGTTATCTAGCGTTTGATTTTATGTACATACAAACCCTAGGTCTAACCATGGTATATTTGAAAGCGGTAAGTTGCGGGAATTTAAAGTCTACGATATTACAAATAAGTATCCGGGAGTGGGGGTACAAATTTACAAATGGGGATGAGACTTAATAGGAGAATAGTGTCCAAATAATTTACAACCAAATCGAACTGCGCAAATGTAAAATATAAGGTATAGCAATGTATAGCAAATGTGAATGTGTCAATGTAAAATAAATGTATTTGTGTATTGCAAACGAGTAAGTCTATGTATTTACAAGTTGAGATGGGAACTTAATGAAAAAAATTAAGTGTTTTGTTTATTTAATGTCATCATTTTGTATTTTTGTTTAATATGTACAAACTATTTATCTTAAGAAAAGAAAAGTATTATGTATTGATGTACAAGAATAAAATATTTTAAGAAAAGAAAATATTCAAATTCTATATATTAATGTCTTATATTAAAGAAAAGTATTTCTTGTGTATTTACAAATTAATGTATTTTAATACAATAGTTTTGATTTAAAAGAAAGAAGTTTTAAGTTTGAGAAAAAAAGAAGATAATGTTTGTATATTTATGTTAAAAAAATGTATATATATATATAAAAAGTGTTATTTATTTATTTAGTAAAAATACTATTTTAGATTATGTATGAAAATGATTAATACATTTTAGTATTTACAAAAACAAATTATGTTAACAAAAGAAAAAAATTAAGAGAGCATTTTTTTTATATACAAATTTAGATGGGCTTAAATGGGGTTAACTGGGCCAAAACTAAAAACACAAGCAGGAGGTGGAATGCGGGGTATGCACGTTTAATGGGCTTAGGCGCTGAAACGAGCAAGGCCCAGCATGGTTTACACGTTTTTTCTGTTTAGGGTTGCAAAGCTTTGTAACATTTGGGACTAGGGTTTCAGAGTGAGAACAGAGGCGCGCCGTTTTGGTTTCATCTTCATCTTCTCCGGCCAAAGCTAGAATACAGCTCAACCTTTGCCCATGGCCACCAAGCTGCTTCCTTCGTCCTCTTCCCTCCTTGGTCCAGTGAAGCAAGATTAAAAGGTGACTGTTTCTGTTTTTCTTTTAACGCATTTAAAGGGTTTTTAACCTTATATGTCTTGCATGTTTTGTTTATTGATTCTAATTAAGTCTTATTGTTATTCTTGTTGGAGGTGCGTGAGAAAAATGAGAAGTTATACCTTTGGGGAATGGATACTTTTGGGAGATGGAGGAGGATCTGGGTTGGAAGTTGCTTCAGGCGGCCAAGGGAGAAGGAAGCGGTGCTGAGCTAGCTCCGGTAACCACGGTACTCTGTGTCTTTCTTTGCCTTTTTGTCTGCTTGCTTTCAATGATGTTTTACCTGAGATGCCCTGTATATCTCTCTTCCTCTTCTTTTCTGGTTGCCTCGCCTTTTGTATGTTCTGAGATGATTGATATGTGGCCTCTGAATATGCTTGTTATGAAATGCTTGCTATCCTATGATGATTCCAAACTGAGGGTTTATGTTGCCTGTGTGTACTTGTTTATTGCTGATATGCTAATATTGATGCTTCTTTATCCTCTTCTTCTTGTTGCCTTCTGCTGCTGTATGCTTGGATATTTGGTATGCTTGTTGATGTTATGTTTGAGTTGCCTCGATGATGAACTCTTTGAGTTCTGAGAGCTTGGGCTTCAATTTGAAGGGTTTGAGGGCTTAGACAGGTTGATGCTTTGAGTGGTAAGGCTTGACAGTTTGAGGTTTTTAAGACATATGCAGGTTTTAGGCTTGTATACTTTAGGCTTTTGTTTGGCTTCAGCAGGTTGAGTGTTCTTTGAATCAGGTAAGGCTTTGGCGAGTTACTGGTTTTTGCTTGTGTTTGAATGGTAAGGCTTTTGGTCTTTGAAGGTTAATGCAGGTTTTTTGAAAAGGTTGAGAGCTTTACTGGTTTATGCAGGTTCTGAAAAGGTTGAGCTTGAGGTTTAACACAGGTTATGTGTTTGATAGGCTTGAACCAGTTTAGGCTTATGGCTTTGACACAGGTTTTTTTGGAGAGGCTCTGAGGCTTGGTTCGGCTTGCGTTTAAAAGTTTGACAGAGTTTTTGTTCTCCTTTTTGTTTTTGTTATCTTGGTTATGTAACCCTTGCCCTCTTTCTACTGTGTTAACAGTTTTGTTTTTTATATATTTGGTTCCTCAAGCCTAAGCCTGTAAGCCTATCTTCTTTCTCTCTTCTCTCTCCAGTACAAATTAAAGCATTTAATATTGCTTAGGTGTACTATGTTCTGAAAAGGCAACTGCTGGAAAATGATGAAATTTTACATTGCTTGCACTTGTTGCTTTGCCTCTGCATACTTTATCTCTTCTTCCAGATTTTATGCTTCTTTGTGACAGCATTTTGATAGCCTTTTGTACTTTGATATCTTGATATCTTTTTGGACAGCTTTTTGGATATCTTGGGTAGTTTGAATTTGGAACTTTGTTGGCCTAGTTCAGTTTGCCTTTTATCCTTGGTTTAGAACTTTTGGAATTATGCAGCTTTTGACAAACTTGAACCATGAACTATGCAATTTTGTTTGACCCCTTTTGAATTTGTGCATTTTACAACTTTGTGCATTTCATGTTTAGCAAGCATTTTTCATCCCTCTTTGTGAACCGGGAGAAATCTCGTGATTTGCAGAGAGGGCGAACTGATTCCGGCCAGTTGCTTTTAATGATGAATCTATTTTTTATATGTCTGTCTTTAATTATTTTATCTGCTTTGACTTTTCTTTTGTTTCTTATTTTTTTGCAGATAAAATCAAATGAAGCAGAGGGAGCAATGGATGGAAGATGAAGACTTAGGAATTAGGATAATTTCAATTTAATTATTTGTAACATTATTATTATAAACAAGGATGTAAATAAATTTACAGTTGTTCAAATAATAGATTGTAACAAACCATTAAAGATGAATAAAAAAATCCTCCTTTGATCAATTAATTCCTTTTATTTCCTTTCAATTGTTTAACTTAATTATTTGGATTTCTTAAATTAAAACAATTGGAAATAAATCCAATTATTCTGACTTTAGAAAAAAGAAATAATTAATAAACGTCCGACGTTCCGAATTAAACATAACAATGCACAGTCAAATCAAACAAACATCCACATGTCCTTTTCCACTGATTAAATCCAACACTGCAAACTTAATCCAAATGCTTCAGTCCAAATTTCAGAGTAAACTGAAAAGAACTATAGACTTAATTCTTTCTGAGAAATATGCGCACAAAAACCCTAATTCTTGATTAAATGTCAGAGAAGCGCCAGCCTGATCAAAACCTGAGCCAACTCAACCAAACTTTAGCAATCTGCCTGAACTGCTTTAAAACCAATGAAAACCCTAATTTTGTCTGACTGATAAGAAAAGTCCGTTTGATTGATTCTTACGCCAATTTGAAAAATCAGGAAAATCCCGAAGCTGTGATTTCTTATGGAAAAAGAGGAGGGCAAATTTTGGGGTACAATAGTTGCCCCTGTTCAATCTTCTTGAACCTGAAGAGTTAGATTGGCAAACTTGCCTTTCGCGACTCGAGGGTAAAAGGAGATTGGACACTAGAGTGCCCAAAAATTTGCACTCGGTGATGTGATGGTAGAGGGAATGGGCTTAAAAGATGCCATTTGGAAGTGATAGAATCTTGTCGGGGGATGGGCTTAGAGATGCCATCTGGAAATGGGCTAAAAGATGCCATTTGGAAGTGTAATGGATAGTTGGATGGGCTTATAGATGCCATCTGGAAATGTTGAACTGTATGTCATTGGTGAGTGGACGAGTATCAGAAAGGCATCCATGTTTTGGAACATCTCTGAACTGGGGGTCTGAACAACCAATAGATTGACATCCATGTTTGGAGAATCCGTAAACTGTTTTCAGGAGTTGGAGTTGAATAAGCAATAGAGTAGCATCCGTTGTTGGGAAGCGTCCGTAAACTATTTTCAAAAGTTGCATCTGAACAAGCGATAGATTATCATCCGTTGTTGGGAAGAATCCGTAAACTGTTTTCAGAAGTCTTGAAGTGGAGAAGGAACCGATGTAGGGTTTCCTGATGATGAGTCCGCGTAAAACTGCATCTGGATGAATCTGGAATAAGTATCAGAATGTCGCCGTGTCTGGGTCACATCTGAACTATCTCTAAGTGAAGTTGGAATAAGTATCAGAATGTTTCCATGTCTGGGTGACATCTGAACTATTTCTAGAAAGAATCTCCGAAGATGATGATCTTTGTCTGTCGACTGATCTTACCTGAAAAGGTAAAGAGTTAGTTGTATGCAATGTCATGATGCATGATGCAATGTATGTTATCAATATTTATGATATGAATGTGATGGATGTGCAGGTAAGCTGATGAGTTGTCTTGCTGAGGATAGATGAATCCTGGATGGCTGGAAACAGAAGAATCTTGACTGCTGCCGGGGAAAATAATTCCTTGACTGCTGCTGGGGAGGGCAAGAATCTGTTGATTGCTGCAGATGAGAAGTCCTGGGACCACTGTTGGGGAATCAGGAGCTTGGGTTGTATGCCAATCTACTAGGGAATTCCTGTCTTGAGGAGATCTTCACTGGGGCATATTCGAATATTCTGTGAGGAACTGAAAATGAAAGTCTTCACTCTGCTTGGGGATTGATAGTTGGAAGTTTTAGCCCTGTTGGGGATACTGAAACTTGATTCTGAGGGGAATTAGATTCTGCGAGGCTCTTTGGCTGGGGATTCCAAGAATCTTTTGATTGCTGCAGGTGTTGATCTGGAATAAGTTACGGAATGTCGCCATCTCTGGGTCACATCTTGAACTATCTCTAGAAGCAGGTCTGGAATAAGTTATAGAATGTCGCCAAATCAGGGTCACATCTTGAACTAACTCTAGAAGGAAATCTTGAATAAGTTATAGAATGTCGCCAAATCAGGGTCACATCTGAAACTATCTCTAGAAGGAAATCTTGAATAAGTTATAGAATGTCGCCAAATCAGGGTCACATCTGAAACTATCTTTAGAAGGAAATCTTGAATAAGTTATAGAATGTCGCCAAATCTTGGGTCACATCTTGAACTAAATCTGGAAGCAAATCTGAATGAGTTATAGAATGTCGCTAAATCTTGGGTCACATCTTGAACTATATCTGGAAGCAAATCTGAATGAGTTATAGAATGTCACCAAATCTTGGGTCATATCTTGAACTAACTCTAGAAGGAAATCTGAATGAGTTATAGAATGTCGCCAAATCTTGGGTCACATCTTGAACTATTTCTGGAATGAAATCTGGAATAAGTTATAGAATGTCGCCAAACCTGGGTCATATCTTGAACTATTTCTAGATCTTGATTTTGTTAAGGGTCAGAAATTGGGAGTATACCAATCTTCTGAGGTGATGAGAATCTTCATGCTGTCAACGATCAGAAACTGGGAGTATACCAATCTTCTGAGGTGATGAGAATCTTCATGCTGTCAACGGTCAGAAACTGGGAGTATACCAATCTTCTGAGGTTTTTGAGGAGATCTTCACTGAGAGAAACATATTTTTTGGTTATCTGTTATCTTGTTAGTGGTTGTAACTTCCAGCAGGTGATGAAGGAATTGTTGAACACTTTTGACATTCGAATGCCCCAAGTGATGATGAAGGAGTCTTGAATCAGATTACTCTGTGAATTGAGAGATTTCTTGAAATCTTGACTGGACTGCCCCAGGTTAACTGAACTTTGAAAGATCTGTTGAAACCTTGACTGGACTTCCCCATGTGTGCTGGACAGTGACATGCCATGCCCCTTGTTGATGGGAGACTTGTAATGGAAGTGTCATCCTTTTGAAGTGATTTTAACTCACTGAGAGAGTTTTCGTTCATCCGAACATTCGCTGTATGAATTTCTTCGCTGTCAAACAAATAGCCAAATGCAAACAGTGATATTCAAGCAATGCAAAGTTTATGTTTGTCTCGAAGTTTTGAAAAATGCGTTTTTTAGCAGAAAACTTTTTATAAGACAAATCAACACAAGATTGAGAGCAAAGCCTTACAGGAGTCAGGATACCTTTCGTAACAGTATGCTTTTGAGCTAACCCATGCTTCAGTTAGGACTTTTGAAGGGTTGTAACGTGGCTTGGTTCACAGTTTAAGAAACAAAGGATAAAGGCTCGAAGTTTATTTGTACCCACCCGCTCTTCGTGATGTTCTTCAACCCTAAGCTCAGTCGATTGTGCGTCGCACTCTATTCGAGTTTGGAACGACTTTTGGGTGATGGTTCACCAGTTGAATTTGGGAGACAGTCATCATCTCCTTTTTCTTTTGCAACATTTTTCATGTTGTTGAGGGTTTGTAATGACCTCTCTATTTTGATTTTGATTTGTTATCCCTAACTTTTGCCCGACTGTCTCTGTTTTCGAGATCACAGTCAGCGGGATGCCCCAGCTTTCTTAATCCTCCTTTACAGGTTTTGGCTTGGTGGGCTTTTCTCTTTTGAGAGATTTACTACCTAGGTGATAGAGAACCATCGTTGTGTTTTGATTCCAATGGAATGCCTCTTTTTTGACGTCGTTCGTTGTGTTACGAACTGAGAGTTGGCGACTTCAGTGCGCACTCTTTTGAATTAACTGAGAGACTACCCTGCCCCAGGTTTGTATCAAAGGTTTTGATTGTTTAGAACAGAAAACTCCTACTTCTTTGGCTCGAAGGGGTTGACTAGGGATTATCTTCATTATAACTCCAGTGTTTGGGAATTGAAAGAAATGTCTGGACATCATCAGCAAGGTCTGTTCAAAATGATACTGTATGAGATTATGGTATTGTTTCGTCATCCTCCCTCTAAAGGCTTGTAGCTTTTTATCAAGAGTTAAATATCATAAAGAAAGCATAAGAGTAGTGAAAACGAATGGATGAATTCAAGACAAACATATGCAATGCATTAATGAAACAGAGTTTGACATTTAAAAGATAATTGTTTGAATAATACAAGAAGTTACAACTTGAAAATTCGAATGAAACAAAAACAATCTCAATGATTTGGTATAGGAGGAGTGATCATGCTAGAGTCTCCGGAGGACCAGACTCAATCTCCTTGGCATCAATCATGTCTTGGATCTTGTTCTTCAGAGGCCAACAATTGTTGGTGTCATGCCCCGGGCTATCAGAGTGGCATGCACACCTTTCATTGGGATGATAGGTAGGAGCAGAAGTATTTGGGTTCCGGAGAGGAGCCCTCAATGTAATCAGATCCCTCTTCAACAAGTGTTACAGTGCTTGAGACAGTGGCATGTTGATGTTGGTGAACTGCCTCTTAGGTGCGACTTCCTTACGCTGATGCCCCTGCCTTTGTTGAGCAGGCGTAGGATTAGAGATCAAGATTGCCCCCACGTGTTGGTCATGACGACCCCTTTGACTGTTCGCAGCATTGGACTCTTTCTTTCCGTTGTAGGGAACTATATGAGTATCCGAGGATGTAGTTCCTTGGATCTTTCCACTTTTGATGCCAGCTTCAACCCTTTCGCCGGTCAGTATTAGCTCGGTGAACCCGACTGAGGAGCTTCCAATTAAGTGATTGAAGAAAGGCCCTGTCAAAGTTCCCATGATGATGTCAATCAGCTCCCTATCAGTTAAAGGAGGTTGCACCCTGCCAGCCAAATCTCTCCACTTTTGGGCATATCCCTTGAAGCTCTCGTCAGAACCCATGGTCATGTTCTGCAACTGCGCACGAGTTGGTGCAAAATCAGCATTGTACTGATATTGTCTGTAAAAAGCAGTAGCTATATCCCCCCATGTGTGGATGCGAAAACTCTCCAATTGATAGAACCACTCGAGTTGAGTCCCTACCAGGCTTTCTTGGAAGAAATGGATCCAAAGATTTGGATCAGCTGTGTATGGTTGAATCTTGCGGACATAAGATCTTAGATGCATCTGAGGGCAAGAGACTCCATCGTACAGAGCAAAGGTAGGGACTTTGAACTTTGGCGGAATGACCAATCCAGGAACCAAACCCAAGTCTCCTAGATCCAAGCCAGGTATTTGTTGGATCTCCATAGCATTGAGGCGATCCTCCAATTCTTTATACTTGTCATCAGCGAGAGGGTATTGTTCCTCGGAGTAGTCAGCTTCCTCAGTCTCCAAATTGTGGTCTTCTTCAAGACTGGCCCCTATGCTGGGTGGAGTTGAAAGGTCTAGGGTCTTAGGTCTTCTCCTCAAGTTCAGGATGCGGGCTGCCTTCTTGGACCTCTTCTTCTTGTCTTTGAGAAGGAGAGCCGTCAGATCCTCTTGCCCTTTACCCATAGCCAGCAGCATTTGTTGGAATTAAGCATTTTGAGCCTGGAGATCTTTCACCGTTTGTTCCATATCCATCTTACTGAAATAAATAGTAGGAAGAATAAGGAGACCTGTATGGGAGAAACCTGTTATGCAATGATATGTGTGATATATATGCAATGTTTTCAAGGATCTCTTGTGGTAAACACAAGAGGGTGTTAGAGTTTGAACTTTTGATCTTTGATTGGAGAACCTTGCACCAGTGGATGTCTCTCCACTAGAATCAAGCTCACCATGTCAAGTGGGTCATAGCCCCCGATTTAAGTTGTTACACTTGATCTTTGATGGCATTTGTTTAGAGGAGAAACCTCTTGACCTTTGGTAGACGTCTGGTTCAACGTAACCCTGCATCAAAAGAACCCTCGAGATCCTTGAAAAGGTTATTGAAAATGCCATGGTATGATGTTATGATGTTATGTACATGTATGCAAAAAGCAAGTAAGTGTGTGTACAGGCAAACATATTCACACAAAGCAAACAAGTCCTTAGGTTTAGGCTTGCATGGGGTTGTAGGTAAGTACCCTCTTGAAGTTAGTTGGCTCATCCTGTCCTAACATAGAAACTGGGTTCTAAGGAGCTCAATATCATTGGATTGTTTTCTGTGTTCATTGTTTCGATTTAGCCACTTAACTGGCGACCAAAATATTCCAAGAAAACAACCCTCAATGAGTGTAGTATCGAGTATCTACCAACTTCGGACTGCACCAAAGTCGGTCATCTCACTACCCCTAAAAAGGCTAAGATGGTCAATTAAGGTTCTAAGAGTTCGTTAGTGCTTCACGACATCACTCAGCGGCCCCGTACTCTCCTTGACTGAACTCAAGGGTTACCGGTACTCACAAATATGTCACACTAACATAGCTTACTGCTTCAACCGTGTCGGTATACCCCGTACAGTTCCCTCACAGTTTTTTGCTATTTACCTAAGAAGGTGCCCCAAATCCGGGTGTAGGATTTATAACAAACCCAAACAAGGAACCAAAAAAAGTAAAGCAATCAAGGCAATCAAAGCAAGAATGTAACGGTGATCTAAACCCTAAGGTAACCGCACTTTTGAATAAGTCCCCAGCAGAGTCGCCAGTTCTGTGATACGGTGGGAGAACTGACTTGAGTTTTTGCGTTTGTTTTCGCACTTGTTCGGTTGAGCAAGAGTCGCCACCGACTTTTTATTTTATCCTAAAGGAAAGGTTAAAAAGCACAGGAAAAACCTTTTGAGATATTTCGTGGGTTCGGGGGGTAGGTTATGAAAAGGGAAGGTATTGGCACCCTTTTCATCCATGGTTATCCATGGGCTCTTAGTTACTTGGTTTTTAAATCACTTGCCTTTGATTTTCAAATTGCTTGAAATTGTGGTGTGTGTGTGTTTTGAAAATGTTTTGAAAGAGATGCCTTGTCTTAGGCAACCAATGCAATGACTCGTGTTTGAGTGTTTCACAAAGGTGTATATCTTTTCGAAAAGATGTTTCAAATGTTTTTGAGAGTTTGTTTGTGAAAGTATTTGTGGAGTGTGGTTTTGAAAAAATAGGCAAGTGTTTTTGCAAGTTGATCAAGTAACTAAGAGTTTGTCTACCCCTATTGTACTCAAAGGTTTTTCTCATGTTTTAACCCTTTTTTAACAATTTTGTTCCACCATTGTATTTGGTGGACAATCTTACATTTAGGATGTTTAACGGGACAGGCGCAGGTCATCGTATGGACCATGAATGCAATGGTGACAAGTGTATTTGGCAATTTGCTTGAAGGGACTATGATCATTTTGATTAGGCAACTTTCGAAAGCGTCATCGAGGGACTATGATCATTTGAATTGTTTTGCCAAAGAAACTCGACGTGCAAGCATGGCCCATTTGGAAGGCAACAAGCGGGATTACCCTAGGGGTGAGAATGTGATTGTGTATTGATTTCATGTATTTGTCTTGTATTAGGTTATCTAGCGTTTGATTTTATGTACATACAAACCCTAGGTCTAACCATGGTATATTTGAAAGCGGTAAATTGCGGGAATTTAAAGTCTACGCTATTACAAATAAGTATCCGGGAGTGGGGGTACAAATTTACAAATGGGGATGAGACTTAATAGGAGAATAGTGTCCAAATAATTTACAACCAAATCGAATTGCGCAAATGTAAAATATAAGGTATAGCAATGTATAGCAAATGTGAATGTGTCAATGTAAAATAAATGTATTTGTGTATTGCAAACGTGTAAGTCTATGTATTTACAAGTTGAGATGTGAACTTAATGAAAAAAATTAAGTGTTTTGTTTATTAAATATCATCATTTTGTATTTTTGTTTAATATGTACAAACTATTTATCTTAAGAAAAGAAAAGTATTATGTATTGATGTACAAGAATAAAATATTTTAAGAAAATAAAATATTCAAATTCTATATATTAATGTCTTATATTAAAGAAAAGTATTTCTTGTGTATTTACAAATTAATGTATTTTAATACAAGAGTTTTGATTTAAAAGAAAGAAGTTTTAAGTTTGAGAAAAAAAGAAGATAATGTTTGTATATTTATGTTAAAAAAATGTATATATATATATATATATATATATATATATATATATATATATATATATATATATATATATATATATATATATATATATATATATATATATATATATATATATATATATATATATATATATATAAAGTGTTATTTATTTATTTAGTAAAAATACTATTTTAGATTATGTATGAAAATGATTAATACATTTTAGTATTTACAAAAACAAATTATGTTAACAAAAGAAAAAAATTAAGAGAGCATTTTTTTTATATACAAATTTAGATGGGCTTAAAGGGGGTTAATTGGGCCCAAACTAAAAACACAAGCAGGAGGTGGAATGGGTGGTATGCACGTTTAATGGGCTTAGGCGCTGAAACGGGCAAGGCCCAGCATGGTTTACACGTTTTTTCTGTTTAGGGTTACAAAGCTTTGTAACATTTGGGACTAGGGTTTCAGAGTGAGAACAGAGGCGCGCCATTTTGGTTTCATCTTCATCTTCTCCGGCCAAAGCTAGAATACAGCTCAACCTTTACCCATGGCCACCAAGCTGCTTCCTTCGTCCTCTTCCCTCCTTGGTCCAGCGAAGCAAGATTAAAAGGTGACTGTTTCTGTTTTTCTTTTAACGCATTTAGAGGGTTTTTAACCTTATATGTCTTGCATGTTTTGTTTATTGATTCTGATTAAGTCTTATTGTTATTCTTGTTGGAGGTGCGTGAGAAAAAGGAGAAGTTATACCTTTTGGGAATGGATACTTTTGGGAGATGGAGGAGGAGCTGGGTTGGAAGTTGCTTCAGGCGGCCAAGGGCGAAGGAAGCGGTGCTGAGCTAGCTCCGGTAACCACGGTACTCTGTGTCTTTCTTTGCCTTTTTGTCTGCTTGCTTTCAATGATGTTTTACCTGAGATGCCCTGTATATCTCTCTTCCTCTTCTTTTCTGGTTGCCTCGCCTTTTGTATGTTCTGAGACGATAGATATGTTGCCTCTGAATATGCTTGTTATGAAATGCTTGCTATCCTATGATGATTCCAAACTGAGGGTTTATGTTGCCTGTGTGTACTTGTTTATTGCTGATATGCTAATATTGATGCTTCTTTATCCTCTTCTTCTTGTTGCCTTCTGCTGCTGTATGCTTGGATATTTGGTATGCTTGTTGATGTTATGTTTGAGTTGCCTCGATGTTGAACTCTATGAGTTCTAAGAGGTTGGGCTTCAATTTGAAGGGTTTGAGGGCTTAGACAGGTTGATGCTTTGAGTGGTAAGGCTTGACAGTTTGAGGTTTTTAAGACATATGCAGGTTTTAGGCTTGTATACTTTAGGCTTTTGTTTGGCTTCAGCAGGTTGAGTGTTCTTTGAATCAAGTAAGGCTTTGGTGAGTTACTGGTTTTTGCTTGTGTTTGAATGGTAAGGCTTTTGGTATTTGAAGGTTAATGCAGGTTTTTTGAAAAGGTTGAGAGCTTTACTGGTTTATGCAGGTTCTGAAAAGGTTGAGCTTGAGGTTTAACACAGGTTATGTGTTTGATAGGCTTGAACCAGTTTAGGTTTATGGCTTTGACACATGTTTTTTTGGAGAGGCTCTGAGGCTTGGTTCGGCTTGCGTTGAAAAGTTTGACAGATTTTTTGTTCTCCTTTTTGTTTTAGTTATCTTGGTTATGTAACCCTTGCCCTCTTTCTACTGTGTTAACAGTTTTGTTTTTTATATATTTGGTTCCTCAAGCCTAAGCCTGTAAGCCTATCTTCTTTCTCTCTTCTCTCTCCAGTACAAATTAAAGCATTTAATATTTCTTAGGTGTACTATGTTCTGAAAAGGCAACTGCTGGAAAATGATGAAATTTTACATTGCTTGCACTTGTTGCTTTGCCTCTGCATACTTTATCTCTTCTTCCAGATTTTATGCTTCTTTGTGACAGCATTTTGATAGCCTTTTGTACTTTGATATCTTGATATCTTTTTGGACAGCTTTTTGGATATCTTGGATAGTTTGAATTTGGAACTTTGTTGGCCTAGTTCAGTTTGCCTTTTATCCTTGGTTTAGAACTTTTGGAATTATGCAGCTTTTGACAAACTTGAACCATGAACTATGCAATTTTGTTTGACCCCTTTTGAATTTGTGCATTTTACAACTTTGTGCATTTCATGTTTAGCAAGCATTTTTCATCCCTCTTTGTGAACCGGGAGAAATCTCGTGATTTGCAGAGAGGGCGAACTGATTCCGGCCAGGTGCTTTTAATGATGAATCTATTTTTTATCTGTCTGTCTTTAATTATTTTATCTGCTTTGACTTTTCTTTTGTTTCTTATTTTTTTGCAGATAAAATCAAATGAAACAGAGGGAGCAATGGATGGAAGATGAAGACTTAGGAATTAGGATAGTTTCAATTTAATTATTTGTAACATTATTATTATAAACAAGGATGTAAATAAATTTACAGTTGTTCAAATAATAGATTGTAACAAACCATTAAAGATGAATAAAAAATCCTCCTTTGATCAATTAATTCCTTTTATTTCCTTTCAATTGTTTAACTTAATTATTTGGATTTCTTAAATTAAAACAATTGGAATAAATCCAATTATTCTGACTTTAGAAAAAAGAAATAATTAATAAACGTCCGGCGTTCCGAATTAAACATAACAATGCATAGTCAAATCAAACAAACATCCACATGTCCTTTTCCACTGATTAAATCCAACACTGCAAACTTAATCCAAATGCTTCAGTCCAAATTTCAGAGTAAACTGAAAAGAACTATAGACTTAATTCTTTCTGAGAAATATGCGCACAAAAACCCTAATTCTTGATTAAATGTCAGAGAAGTGCCTGCCTGATCAAAACCTGAGCCAACTCAACCAAACTTTAGCAATCTGCCTAAACTGCTTTAAAACCAATGAAAACCCTAATTTTGTCTGACTGATAAGAAAAGTCCGTTTGACTGATTCTTACGCCAATTTGAAAAATCAGGAAAAGCCCGAAGCTGCGATTTCTTGTGGAAAAAGAGGAGGGCAAATTTTGGGGTACAACATAATGTCTTCTGCTTTCCAATTGTCGAGTCCATCACCAATGGTTGGGAATATCCAACTGTCGAAATCACCATCAATGTCAGCATCCTCTATAGCATTGACTCTATTATTTCTAATACAGAATGGCGGTCTTCCGACACGAGCATGACGAACAACCCTCTGAACCTCTACAGTAAAGCCCAAGATGAACATATCAGATTTGTAGGGGAGATCAGGAAGCTGACCCCAATCAGTACAACCACCTTCTTCTATAATTGCTTTGGCATCTTTCAAAGAAGCTATCTTGCATGGAACCTTGGTAGTTTTTGGAATGGTAGAAACATCTTCAACAGCAGCACGAGAAATCACTTTAAAAGCTTGATAGGGAGTCTCGATGAATTCACCGTCCATTTCTATGTATCAGAATGAATTCAGGTGGCTGGCCATGTACTCCTCCTCTTCGTGGAAAGTAATAATCTTCCCTTTCATAAGATCTTTTAATTTCAGGTTCAAGGTGGAGGTAACAGCACCTTCCCGATGGATCCAGGGGCGTCCTAACAGACAAGAATAAGTTGGCTGGATGTCTATTACATAGAAGGTGGATTCAAAGATTTTTGAACCTACTTTGATCGGGAGGTCCACTTCTCCATGTACCATTATTTTTGATCCATCAAAGGCTCGAACTATGATGTCACTAAGTTTTAGCACGACCCCTTCACAATCCAGTCTATCAAGAGCGCCCTTTGCAAGAACATTCAGAGAAGAGCCAGTATCAACTAACACATGAGCTAGGGTAGTGCCCATGCATTCAATGGAGATATACAGGGCCTTATTATGATTTCTCCCCTTCGGAGTCAGGTCAGCATTGGAGAAACCTAATCCATTGTCAATCGTTAAGCTAGAAACATAACTTCCAAATTGATCGGTAGAAATTTCTTGTGGTACATGGAAAGTCTTCAAAAATTTCATTAAATCTTACGCATGAGCTTCAGAACACAGCAACAAAGATAACATGGATATTTTGGATGGGGTCTTCCCCAGTTGTTCAACAATTTTGTAATCACTTCTACGAATGATCTTCAAAACTTTTTCCAGTTCTTGTCTAGAGGTACCCTTGACTGTAGCTTCTTTTGGTGCCTCCGTCTGGGCAGGCTCTACCATTGGCTCTTTACCTCGAGCTTCGGTAGTTGTCTTGGTAACTGTGAATTGAACACGTGGAGAAATTTTTGAGAGAAAATCCTCCCACTTCTAGTAATTTTGCTGGTCCCCGCAATATTGTCAATGTTGGGATCAGCCTCTTCATCATCTTTGTTAGACAGTTCTTGTTTAATGCCATGGTAATAGACATCAGACCCATAATTCCACGGAATAGCCTTCTCCGAGGAATATGGGATGGGCCCAAGATTTGTAATGATTAAGGAAGCATATTTTGGATTGACAGTAATCCTTACAGGACCCTTGGAAGTGATCCTGAAAGGAGTACCAGATATGGCAGACAAATCTCGGCACAAATTCTCAGCATGCGGAATTTTCTCAATCAGAATTACATGTTCATCCATCAGGCGTTGAATGCCTTCCTTCAGTAACCCGCATCCATTTGACTGTTGAGAGAGGAGTAACCACATCACTTACGAAGGTAACATACAAAACATCTTCAATAGCACTTATGCTGTTGTCATGCTTCAGAATAGGAGCAGTAATCACGTTCGGAGTCTCAGGAGGGTCGAATTCAATTTCCTTATTGTCAATCATGTCTTGGATTTTGTTTTTCAGGGCCCAACAAGTGTTGGTGTCGTGCCCATGACTGTTCGAATGATAGGCACACCTCGCATTGGGGTTATACTTTGGAGAAGACGTGTTGGGATTAGGAGGAGGATCTCATAGTGTTATGAGGTCATCCTTTATCAATGGTTGAAATGCTTGAGTCAAAGGCATATTAATCCTGGTGAACTGCCTCCTTAGAGCATCTGACCTACGTTGATTGCCTTATTGTTGCTATTGTTGAACATGCGTCAGATTAAAGATCAACACTGCTCCCACAGACTGATGGCGGTCATTTTTACTACAACTTTTCTAGCCATAGACAATGTTGGTTTCTTTCTTACCAATGAAAGGCTTCTTCACAATATTAAAATATGTACCCATTGGAATCTTCCCACTCTTAATACCACTTTTAACTCATTCGCCAGTCAGAATCCGCTCAATAAACCCTGATGAAGAACACCCAATCAACAAATTAAATAATGGACCCGTCATAGTGCCCATGAACATATCAACCAATTCTCGTTAGTCAGAGGAGGTTGCAACCTTCCAGCTAGATCTCTCCATTTTTGTGCATATTCCTTGAACCCTTCATTTGAGCCCATGGACATGTTTTGTAATTGTACACGAGTCGTCTCTAGGTCAGCATTATATTGATATTACTTGTAAAAAGCAGCAACCAAGACTTCCCATGTGTGAATGTTGGTTCCCTCCAGCTGGTAGAACCATTCAAGTTGAGTATCAGACAAACTTTCTTGGAAGAAATGGACCCATAATTTCCGATCAGCGGTATGAGGTTGGATTTTTCGGACATACGACCTCAAATGAAGTTTGGAACAAGAGACCCCGTCATATTTTGCAAATACAGGGACTTTGAACTTATGAGGGATGACTACCCCCGAAATCAGACCTAGTTCTCCAAAATCCAATCCAGACACTTTCTGGATTTCCACAACTTTAAGTCGGTCTTCCAACTTATTGTACTTGTCATCTGCAGGAGGATATTGTCCATCAGAGTAGTCTTCATCTTTGGAACCCTGATTTTTTCTATCTTCACCCCTGACACTTCTGCCATCCTCGTCTTGGTTGTCGTCTTCCTCAAAGGAAACATCATTCACTCGAACTAGTTGAGCAGGACCTTTGAATCTTCTCCCCGTGTTGAGGATAATAGCCTGCTTCTTAATCTTCTTTTTCGTGGTGAGGAGCGCCATCATCTCTTGTTGCCCGTTGTCCATATTTAGGAGAGTCTTTCGAAATTGTGCATGTTGAGTTTGGAGATCCTTTAAAATTTGTTCGAGCACCATCTTATACCGAAATAAACAGTAAATAGATGAGGAAACTTGTATCGGAAAACCTGCTTGTGAAATGATGCATGATATGTGGATGTAATGTTTTCAAGTACCTTAGGAGATTTAAATTTGATAATCGAAAGGAAACAAAAACAAAGATGACAATAAAATGCCTTTTATGTTTACAATGAAAAGCAAAATGGTCTCAAAGAGACAACAAAATGAACTTCTAAACCCTAAGACTCAATTTTCCCACAGGTGCTTCCTCTTCGTGTCAAGGTATGCATTAAGGCTTCGCTCTTCATGAAGTTTCTTTGTCAGCTCCAAAACTTTCTTTTCACATGCATATAATTGAGCTTCAAATTTTTCCTGTTCTTCCTTCAGTTGAATCCAAGACTTCTATAATTCTTCGAGGTCAGTGGGAATGTCAGGATGGAGAATGGTATAAGGAATATCCCTCTCAGTAACAGGCTCCATAACTATTGGTAAGACAGCGGGATATGGCATCATAAGGTTTTGAGAACGAGATCGTACCCACTTGAGATATGGATCCAAAGGAATAGAATTATTATGTCCTAAAGTATTGCTATCAATCTTGTTTACCATATCCCAAGCATGTATAAACCTTTGACGATAACGTTGAAAATCATTCTCGTAGTCGAACATAACACCCTGGATAAGTATGTCACGAGGACCATCTCTTCGAGCATAACCAAATTATCGTAGAGCTAGAGAAGGGTTGTAAGTAATACCTCCCCTAATGCCAAGGAGTGGAACATTAGGGAATTCCCCACATCGTTCACTGATTGTAACATCTTCCAGAGCTAAGGAACACCAATAGATATTTGAATAAGAGTGACATCATTCTTTGCGACCATTGATGCGTGGTATTCATAAGTATACAAACCGCGTTAGAGTAATATAAAAGATTATCGATCCCACAGAGACCAAAACATAAATCTATCAAATTCTATTGTCACTATGTTTATCTAAGGCAGATCAAATCACGATTTCATAGCAGACAGACTAAATAAAGTAAAAGATGTTAATTCAAATAAAAGCAACAGGTTCGAATGCAAATCATAATGGTCAGATGATACTCTAAACTGCTTCTAATAGAACTACTTATGGGGCAATATTTCACACAACTAATTTAACAGGAACTGTCACTTTCGCGTATTTAGAACCGAGTTTATTCTTTAAATAATGCCTTTTTATTGTAACGGAAAAAAGGTGCGTATTGTGTTAAAGTAATAAACCTATTTTTAAGAAATATAGTTACTTGACTAAGTTGAAAAGTGATTTTGACTCAGAACTTCTAACCAAGAGATGATTAGACTTTTAAACCTATAAACGTGTCTAAAAAAGGTATTGAAATCATTTCTTCTAAAAAGTTAAAGGTGCTTACTTAATTGAACAAAACACTTTCGCTCTCTTTGAGAAATTAAGACTAACTAAGTTTATCAATGGTTGGACGACTTTTGATCTTACCCAATAGAAAATAAAGTGCAGAAAACTTGTGTTAAAAACCAAAACAGCGCCTAAAGTATTCCTACAGATGCAATGTTTAGACAGTTACCTTAACCATGATCATTACATTCTAACCCTAAAGAAAATTAGCCAGACATGGAAATAAACTTATTAAAACAGATCATGTTTAAGAATAAAATAAAAAGGTTAAAAGATAAGTAAATGCGATGCGAGAAAATAAACAAAGTAAGTGCTATGCGAGAAAATAAACAAAGTAAAGCAAGTGCGGGGAAATATGTGTGATAAATGTGGAAAGTTAAATAGAAAACTGCTCCAAACGGAGGGCTTTAAAGCAATTTGACTGGAAGGTAAATTTGACTGAAATAAAGGAAACTTGAATTAAAATGGCGGCAAGATTGTACAGTGCTCCAAACTTGATTACAAACTCAATGACTCGTGCAATAATTCTTTGGTGTGAAGAGATTACTGCTTACAATTGGACAATATATGGCTTAAATCAGTGTAACTAAGCTTGGATGAAGAAGAAGAACTAAAATCACTTATATTTATAGGCCTAGGAGGATTTTGGAAATCATAAGAATACCCTCCAACTTATTTGGAGCGGGAAGTGAAATTGCAAAGGTGGCGCCCTCCATGGGGGTGTGGAGGCCGCCATGCTCCAAAAATGAAGAAGTAGTGGAGAACGTGGCAGTTTGCAGTTGGCTGAAGTTGGGCACCTCATGGCTGACCCTATGGCGGGCACCATGTTGGAAGCCATAAGTGTAAAAACTCCAAAATCTTGATTTTTAGCTTGTTTTTCTTCATTTCTTCAAGCAAGGCTTAGGAAAGAAAAAAAAACTGAAAACAAAACAAAATGTAATCATAACACAAGAAAATAACAATAAAAATGTATTAAACATGTGCGAATCGAGTCAAATATGCAGTGCGGTTCAGTGTTATCAAATTCTCCCACACTTAGACCTTTGCTTGTCCTCAAGCAAAAACTTTGTATAGCTTAGCAAAGAGAAACAAAATTATCAAACAGTTTGGGAAAAAAGGGCTTTTAAGTTTAAAGCATGATGTGATGATAGGTACTAGCCAGGTGAACCAAGGGTATCGTGACAACACATTCTGCAAGAATATAGACACAAACATTGATCCTATACAAACTGATCCATTCAAAACCATCACACTTATGCCTAATTTTCTAATCTTTTTCATTCAGACACAATCACATTAAGCTCGTTATCTCGCACATACTCATATAAGAAGGACCAGTTAGTGACTCTGATCTCAAGCATGGGGTTCTGGTACATAAGTTGGTAACCCCTCAAATGACTCAATTATGGTTGTGGGGGATCGAGTTGTAACCCGCCCTACCATGTCCAGCACCAGAAACCTCTGAACCAACCAACAATGAGAAAAAATTATTTTATTTTATTCTTTTTGCAATTTCTCACAACCCTTTTTTAGTTTAAGTGACTTTGTGAGGGTCACCTATCCCAGAGTTGTAGCATATGAATCATGAAAGCACAGCAAAAATAATTTGGATCACTCACTTATATTCATCGGTCTCCTACGTAGAGCATGCTTAAGCCAGAGCTGACTGCTAGAATAAACTACTAAAGATGAAGGTTAAGGTCATAGCATAAGGTTATCAGGATCGGTTCCTATAATTATGAAGCTTATGATGTTGAAACGATACCGATTTTTCAAAAGGACTTCCCCAGTCATCTACATCCTATCTTAAACCTGTCTTAAAGCCAAAAAAATTTCAAAGGATATTGTTTTCTTTTGTCAAAAAAAAAAGTAGGCCTAAGAAATGGGGAAAAATAGAAATACACCATACAAATGACTCGGCAAGCACATGAGTTTTATTGAAATCAAACAAAGCAAGGTAAATAAACTGAAAAAGAAATAAGGACTTAAAAATAAAGAAAAGGAAAAGCAATAAAATCTCCTCCCACACTTAAATCGAACATTGTCCCCAATGTTTCGAAATAAAATATGGAAAGAGTAACCTGGATGTATCTAGGGGCGGCCACTGGTTCCCTCTCCAACCTGCTGATGCCTAGGGTGACGAGACTTGCTGCGACGATGATCGCTCTGGGAAGAGGCTAGCTGTTCCACTCTGGATGATAGAGAAGCCTGAGAACTCTGAACCTGTCCAAGGTTCCCTAATAGGGAACCCTAAGTGGCCTCCATTAGTGCAAAGTTCCTCTCAAAATAGCTCTGCTGACGCCACTGCTCCTTACTGATCACAAGCTAAGATTGCATGATACTCTGAAGGCACTGACTAGTATGTTAATGAGAAGTTTGCATAAAGCTCATGTTGTCAGTCAGCTGCTGTTGCAGTGTGGTGAGCATACCATCTCGCCTTTCCTCTCGAGCAAGATGCTCTCTCCATATCTCCTAAGTGATGTAAAATCCAGGGGCAATACTTGCAGAATGATGTGAAGAAGATGGTGCAGTGTGTGTTGGTGAATCATGGTGGGGGGAAATATATGGAACGAGAGACTAGTCTCTTTGTTCATACTCCTCATCAGTCTCATGTCCATCCCCAAGAAGAACATTAGGGAGCAATGGTCCCCTAATAGGCGGAGAGGACAAATCATAAGTCCAGTTTCTCTCATGCAGTACATCAGTCCTCTGGGAGGAAGGTAAAGAGTCACTAGGAATAGCCACACCATGGATCATGAGGTTAAAACCTCCCTCTTTTCTAACCTTGCATAATTTCATATCTTTCAAAAAATTTAAATTAATTATGCGGTTAGGTAGAGGTACCAAAGTGGATAATTCGGTGTCCAAGTTCAAAGCCCGAGCAATGGAGGTAATAAATCCTCCAAAATAAATAATGCCCCCCTTTCACAAAGCGGAAGACATGTGTGCAATCATAAATGGGACAACATTAATTTTTAAACCAGTGATACTTCCTTGCAAAAACAGAAGTTCTTTTGCATTTACCTTGTTTGGATTCTCCCGGGAAATAATAGTACAAGCCAATAAATAACGAAAAACACGATTGGTCGGGTTATGGGTCATTGAGGCAAGAATACCCTCAAAAGAAGAAATGATGGAACTAGACAAACTAGCCCAAAAATCAAATACCTCAATCAACCAATCAGAATCCATAGGGGTCTCACAGATAAAACCTTCCCCATAAGGCATGTCCAATAACTGTGTTAAAGCATCGGTAGTGTACTCATATTTAACATTAAACATTCTAAATTTACCGAACCAATCATGCTAGCAGTGTTGGGACGAACAGTATAAATTAATGTACTTAAAAATTATTTGGTCAGCCTCTCATAAGTAGGTTCTCTCCTAGCAAAAATATCGTGTAATCCTAAAGTGTCTAACATGTGGAAAAATTGTGATAAATTCCTAAAGTGTACAGACAGTCACTATCGATATACCTTCTCGGAGAAATTTCTTGTGTCTGTAATTTCTCGAGAATTTTTCTCTGCCTCGACCCAGGTTTTCCATCACGAAGCAAAAATCCATCGAACTCCATTGTTGCCATTGTTGGTGAAAGAGGATAAAATGGGTTCTTATGGAAAGAAAGTGAAAATGGTAGTTTGTGGATTTTTAATGAGGGAAATGAAGTGGTGGAATAGGAAATGTTAGTGGGGTTGTGAATAAATGGGAAAGTTGTGATTTTAGGGGGTTTTGATGGAGGTTTTGAAGAGGCAAAAAAATGGAGATTTTGGGGTTGGAAAATGAAAAAATGGTGGTTTTGGTGGTTCTGTCCCATAAAAGGTACGGACCCCATGGCGGGCGCCATGAGGGTTATGGCGGGCGCCATGTGTGCAAAATCTAGATGGGCCAGATTTTGAATTTTTGCTCATGGGCCTTGTACTTTTCGCGGGGGGTATGAACAACATCTTTCACATATTTTTCTTCATAATTTGAATCTTGGAAGACATAGCTTGATAAAAATGAAAAGTCATAAAATAAAATCAAATAAAATAAAATACAACAAAATACAAAAATAAGAGAAAAGTAAATAATGAAAAACATCAACACGCAAAATATTAATATATGTAGATATGTAATACGATTGTTAGAGATAGATTCATAAATATGAAAACAAATCCAAGCATAAATCAAATATAGATAGCGATAAGTATGGAAATAAAAATAACGATAAAACATATAAATAGCATCTCAGTCTTAGATGGGAGGAACACCGTCAACACCGGTAGGGGATCTTCATCAAGGTCAGAGTCATAGCCTCTTGGGGCTTGTGGGCCTCCTGCTATCTGTCGATGCAACTCAACAATCTCTTGGTAAAGAAAGTCGGCCTCTGTAGCATGAGTTAAATCAGAGATCTCATGTTGCAAGGCGAGGTCAGCAATCTCCTGTCGAAGTCGGGCCACCTCCATACGCAGCTCAACTAGCTGCGTATGCACATTCGGCTGCTACAAAGAAAAATTATTAGAAAGTACGGTGATCCTGGGTGAAAGTGGTGTAGGGATGTACTCTGCCATAGGTGGAAAATCTAGGCGCATCAATGGTCTCTCCCTAGCCTTCCAAAATGCAGGTCCAGTTAGTCGGATCATGTACACTGGTCATCATAGGATCTGGCAAAGTGAAGTAGTGTATTGTCTCATTCTTGATCAGGAGCCTGAAAGATTCTGAGATGAAGGAGACTCGCCTCATCAATCCACGATCCAAGCAATATCCAATATCCAACAGCGTGTATCCATAATAAGAGGTCAAACGACGTAACTTCCTCTCAAGACCCAAAGCAATAGCAATGTGCGTCATCGTTCCTCCCACGTGTATGATACTCTTAGAGGGAAGGGCAGTGGTGTGCAGATTCCATATCAAGAAATTACTGCAGGAAATTGGACGTGATTGATTAGCAAAAAACAAAAAGAATACCTCATCATCACCTACATAGTGGTTAGCGTCACTCTTTCCTAAGAAGGTATGGGCCAGAATCATCTGAAAATAACGGAGGGCTAGATTATGGATGATGTTTGACATCATGTGGTCAGGATCATTGCTACTCCCAGCAGTGATGTCATCCTAAAACTTCTCCACGTCTCTATTCATGAAGTACCCCAAGGGTAACTCTAGAATAGCACCAGGATAAGTATGAAAACCTAAAAGATCACTAAAATCGCTGTGGTTGTAAGCATACTCTGTCCCGAACAATCTGAAACTGATGTGGCCATCTGGATCAACATATGGATCATAGTCCAATAAACTGAGGAACTCTAAAGTGAGGTTCCAGTAAGTCTCGTTCTTGTTGTCAGCATACTCCTCCCAGTTGAGTTGTTAGCATAGGAATCTGATACTACGCTCCAAGCCTAAGACTTCCAAGCAACCTTCATCTGGATACCGAGTAGGAGCCATCAGGCGAAGGGACAAGGCCTCATAGCATTGTTTCTGAATCTCATTTCTGAATTTGACGTGCATGTCATCAAAAGGCGGCATCCTGGAAAGGTATGGTTAGACGAGAATGATGTCCTGAAAAAAATACAAACATTAAAACCGTTAGTCGAAAAATAGGGAAACATAAGGTGATAAAATTATAAAATAAATAAATAAATGCAAGTAAAGAAAAAAAAAGGAAAGAAAATAAAACCCATGGGTTGCCTCCCATGTAGCGATTGTTTAACGTCATTAGCTTGATGAAATAGACTTCATATCTAGGAAATGGGTATTGGAGGGTCGATCAAAGTGTGGTTGGAGTAGTCAATGGGAATGTCACCTCCTTTATAAATATTGAGTCTTTGTCCATTTACTATGAATGGGTTGCAAGAGCTATTTCTGATTTCCACGACACCTAACTTTAAGATCTTAGAAACATCATAAGGGCCAGTCCATTTGGAGCGTAGCTTACTTGGAAAAAGTCTCAACCTGGAGTTAAAAAGGAGAACAGGATCACCTATGTTGAATTATTTTTTTATAATCCTCTTGTCATGCCATGCCTTAATTCTTTCTTTGTATATTATGGCATCTTTATAGGCATTTTGGCATAGTTCTTCAAGTTTATGAATGTCAAGGATTATTTTCTCACTAGTAGCTAAATAATCTAGATTTAAGGTTTTGATGGCCCAATAGGATTTGTGTTCTAACTTAAAGGTTAAATGACATGACTTTCCATAGACCAATTGATAGGGGGTAGTTCCAATAGGGGATGCTTCTTGTAGCTTTTGAGTCTAATTTTTTCTAGATATTGAAACAGTTTTCTCTAGGATCTGTTTAATCTCCCTATTAGATACTTCCTTTTGTCCACTAGTTTGTGGGTGGTAAGGTGTTGCACCTTTATGTATAACTCCATACTTACTTAAAATTTTGTCAAAAATCCTTGATATAAAATGTGATTCACCATCGTTTATGACAAGACGGGGTATTCCAAACCTGGGGAATATGTAATTTTTGAACAGTTTGAGTACTACCCGTGTGTCGTTTGTGGGTGCAGCTATAGCTTCAATCCATTTAGAAACGTAGTCAACAACCACTAAGATGTATTTATTTCCTAAGGAGGATGGAAAATGACCCATAAAGTCTATACCCCATACATCGAAAAGTTCTCCTTCTTGAATGTTCCTTAAGGGAATTTCGTCGCGTCTTGAGATGTTCCCAGTGTGTTGGCACCGATCACATTGGACAATGTAAGCATGGACAACACGCCAAAGTGTGAGCCAGGAGAGGTCATCTTGGAGGATTTTAGCGTATGTTTTAGAGGTGCTCGTATGTCCACCATAAGGTGAAAAGTGACAATGTTCTATGATATTCCCTATCTCTTCTTCAGGGACACAACATCGAAAAATACTGTCGGTGCCTCTTTTGAACAAAAGTGGTTCTTCCCAATAAAAGTGTTTCACATCATTAAAGAACTTATTTTCTGGTTATAACTAAGATCTGGGGGTACTATATCAGCAGCTAAATAATTAACAAAGTCAGCATACTAGGGAATATTACTAACTGTTAGGGATTTCTCAGGGATCTCGTAAAAATTTAGGTCATCTTCCTCAAAGGTGTCTATTTTGGCTACTAGTCTGTCATAAGCAAAGTCATCATTTATAGGAACTAACTCTGGTTTTAGGTATTCAAGCCTAGAAAGATGGTCAGCAACTACATTTTCTGTGCCTTTCTTATCTCGAATATCTAGATCAAATTATTGTAGTAGAAGGATCCATTGGAGTAGCCTAGGTTTAGCATCTTTTTTACTTAATAGGTAGCGGATAGCTGCATGGTCTATATAAACTATAATTTTAGCTCCTACTAGATAAGATCAGAATTTATTAATAGCAAACACTAACCCTAAAAGTTCTTTTTCGGTGGTAGCGTAGTTAAGTTGGGCAATGTTGTACCCAAATTTTTGCCCCTAAGACCCCTTCATCATACCATATTGTTTCAATCACCACAAAATCACATTATGGCTTTTGGTTCCTCTCCCTATCTTTAACCTTGCTCTTTGAGGAGTCACCAAGCACCTTGACTTGTTTTATTTGGTGATCATGGATATTTTGCTTTGATTTTCTCTCTAAATTAACAAATACAATATTGGTTTGTCTTACTTGTTAATAATGTAGGTGAAGGCAATGAGGTTTAGCAAGTTGCATCATGGGTTCATGAGTTTATTTCCATGCCCTAGTCAAAAGCTTGAGAGATCCAAACCTCACCATTGAAGTTGTTTTGAAGTTGGTATAGAAGTAGTCTAGTGGCCATGAGTCCTCATCATCATCCTCAACAAATCCTATTCATAAAGGAAGAATATTGGCACAAAAAGTTTGTTCAAACTTGGCAAAATTCCACCAAGCATTCTCCTAATCTAGAAGCTAGGGTTTTGGACTTCAGAGGGGCATAGCTTGCTCATCTTTTGGTATTTTTGAGTGATTCCAAAAACATTCTTCTCTTCAAAGAGTTACCAACAAATCACTTCAAAAGTTTCAAGAATTTTTCATGTGGAAGAAACTTGGTGAAGAGGAAAGATTACAAGTCATCCAGATGAATCCCCAATTTTTCATAATGTGATTTCAAATGATCATAACTTGGTCAATTTTTATCACCTTGAGATAATTCTTTTTTCAAGATGACCCTAAGGATGTGTACTTCATGCCTTCTTTTATGTGCAAAGTGAAAAAATGGATGGAAGTTGCCTTAAGAATGCAAAAGATTATAGGCCATTTCATGATTTTTGGCCAACTTCAACAAGTCATAACTTGCTCAATTTTTGGATATTTTGAGTATTTCAAATTTCAAAGTGTCATTCAAGAGGTCTACTTCATTCCATCTTTTTTGGTCAAGAGCAAATTCTAAGTGGAAGGCCGTGTTTGGATGCAAGAGATTATAGGTCATTTTTAAGGAAGAGTTTGAAATTTTTCTAAGTATGGAAAGTCAACACTTTTTTTTCAACTTTGACTCCATGTAACTTTCAGCTCAAGCATCCATTTGATTCCATTATTTTTCCATTGCAAAGCTTGTAACATCATATTTCCAAAGCATCAAGAATCATGCCCTAAGACCCCCTGAGTTGGAAATGCCATGGATTTGAATTTGGTAACTTGAAACTGAATTTTTCACAAAGTCAGAATTTTGAAATCCATAATGTGCCTTCTAAACACAAGATTTGTGCGTGTTTTTGATTTAAACTTGATTAGAAAACTTGCCATAAGTGATTAGCACCCCAAAATGCAAGGTTTGGCTGAGTTTTGATGGAAATGAAGTCACACTTCACTCGTGCTCAACCCTTGCTCAATTTCCCTCCAAACTTCCTTGTTTCTTCAAATTTTCATTCCCATTCACTTCTCTATAAATAGAGGGTCATCCCCCATTCAATTTCCCATGCTTAGAGAGCCAAGAACACCCTGCCAAAACTTCACACGGACCCACTTTTGTTGAATTCAGTTTTTGAAATTTAAGCTTCCTTTTCCAAAATTCTTTGTGTATTCATCATCCTTGAACTTCATACAAACTCTCCAGCACTTAAACCAATCAAAAAGACCCATAATCCAAGCTACAGAAGTCCAGTTTCAGAGCTTCTTACTTGAACTTCAAAAAGGTAGAATTCTCCACCAATTGGATCCAAATCAAGCAGTAATTTGTTCTACTCCTTTGTCTGATTCTAATGATGCTTACAATTTTTAAATCCATTGAGAATTGAGAGAGAAATCTCAAATTGAAGGTGTTCGCTATTTTACTGTGTTTTGATTCATATCTCTCTCTATACTTTACATAAATTTGGCGCGATGGTTGTGTTAGAATCGTCTTGAAGAGGCGAGTTCAATGATGCTAGCCAAGGATCCTAATTTTTCCATTTGAAGGATCTCACAAAATCCCCATTGCAGGTAGTCTGGAGGTTGAAGATGATGACGTGTCTCGTCTCAGCAATGATAGCGTGCCAAGCGTTTTAATTTCATTGGTTGCTCTTTTTCTGATCACATGTGTGTTTCACTAAGGTCCATATCAAGCACAGCGTGTCTGGTCCATTGGATTAGCTTACTAACGCGTTTTGACTATGATCTGATGGTCCACATCTTCTTGGTTTTATTTTATTTTCTGATTTTATATTTTATTGATTAAATTTTCAAAAATTCATAACTCTTTTATTTTTTATCCAAAAATTATGAAAAAATTCACAAAAAAACTTTGAATTATTTCTGATCTCATGACTATTTTTTCACATTTTTATTTTAACATTTGATATTTTTTATATTTTTTGTATTATTTACTTTCTTTTAATTACTTAAAAAATACTTTCTGACATTTTTTTAATTCTGAAAAAATTCATAAATATTATTTTGCATATTTTTGACTTTCTGAAAATTTTATGGGATTTTATGTTGAGGTTTACTATTTTTGACCTATTTTATGTTTGTTTTAGCAATTTTAAATGGTTTAAAAATAGTTTCTGATTTTTAAAAATCACCAAAATTTTTATAAAAATATTTGGATCCATTTCTGATTTTTCTATGGCCTTAATTCTCATTTCTTGATTAATTTGAACATAATTGATATTTTTCTCATTATTTTCATTTTTTTAAAAACATTTTTTAAAAACATAATTGATATTATTTTGTGATTATTTTCTGGCTAATCTTGGGTTAGGTTTTGGATCATGAACTTTATTAACATCATTAGATCCATGGTGTTGAGTTTAACTCCACAAAAATGGATGAATGATTTTAATAATAGTTTGATTAAATATTAATTCAAATGTGATTTTCTTTTTTACCTTAATTCCTCTTCATCTCATCCCCTTCCCCTTGCACTAAATGTTGTTGGAGCATGATCTCTATATCATGTCTCAAAATAAATGGTGCATAGATTGTTATTGACCGGCCTCAAAATAGGTGTGACTTCTATATAAGTCCACTTACAATTGCTTAACATAGCGCTAAATTTTGTCCCGATTCGAATAAATGATCATTCGTGGCCCAAACTTATGATTGCAAGCCCAAGTATGTTAATTTGATCTCTTTAATCCAATAACCTTGAGATTCATTGTATGGAGGCTTTGGTTCTACCAATCCTCTAATGGATCTACAACACCTTTGGTCAACGCGGATCACTTAAACATTGTTGATCATTAAATGGTACTTGTGAGAATTCCAAATGGATGATATACTCGACAAAAAGCAAATGCAACTTGTTGTGTGGAGGCTTTGGTTCTACCAATCCTCTAATGAGTTCCAAATGCAAGTTTCAAGATGGTCATCCAACTAACCACTAATTATTGACTTGTTTTATTTTATGCTTTTATTCTTTGATGCTTTATGCACTATTTACTTTTAGCATTTACATTTCATGCCATTTTCATCTTTTCTCATTTGAGCATTTATTTTCTTGTCATTTTTACTTTGCTCACTTGAGCTTTTTTTTTTCTTTTTCTTTTTTCTAAGATACTTAATAACCAACTTAAACCCTAAAAAACTCTTAATGGTACTTGGACTATTTGGTTACTATCCTTGGCATTATGGAGCATGGGACTTTTTATTGGACTTAGGATTAGAAACCTTGGCCTATCTTGGAGACCTTGTGATCTTATCTGATTATTTTGTCTAGAGCTCTTGAGGTTTACCTCAAGACATTGGGTTGCTTGTTTGTTTTTGTGTGCAGGTTTTGTGATTACATCCTTTGTCTGTAATATGGAATTCACCCGTATACAGCCGTTACTCTGCCCAATTTTTGTGAAGACTTAATACACTTGAAGAGGTCTAGTGTCTTTGCTTGCTTTGTTTCAATCCAAAGAATGGGAATTCTATCTTGGCTCATAATGTCAAGTTTTGGCTTCTTGTTGGTTAGATGGTCTTTATCCTTAGCTTTTACCTTATGCTTTAGGATAGTCTCTTCTTCTCCTCCCATTTTATTTAATTTCAAAAATCTTCTCCCTCCTTTTTTTAAACCCTTCTTGTTTCTAAACTTGAACCACTTTCATAATAAACTTGGACTTATGTCCATGCATTTTCAAAAATAATTTTCATAAATAAACTTCACTCAATTTAATAATACTTTGACACTTTTTTGTGAGAAGACTAAAAGTCAACCAATCTCATTTCAAACCATTTTTCCACTTTGGCTTTTACCTTTAAAACTTTTTCTCAAAAGATTAAGCTCTTGTTAATCCTTGTAGTGATGCAAACAACTATACTTCTACAATATGTAGTGAAGTGAGATATTTTCCACTTGGGTGTTGAGTGAGGCATTTTTTATTTTAAAATCCAAGCCATATCCTCCACTTTGAGATGATGCAAATTCTCCTTTCTCGTGATTGTGGGTAGTAAGTATGTTTTCCACACAGACAATGACGATGATGTCTTATCTCTTAAAATCAACCAACACATTTGTGTTTCAAAATTTTAAAAAGAGGAACTATGTGTACCCTGATCCCCTATTGCACAAAAGGTGGTACGTAGGCACTAAAGGTTCGCAATCGCGGCGGGTGAAAAAATCATAAAAAATACTTCTTTTCTTACCTCCACCATCTATTTCTATACAACACATTTTCATAGCCAAAATATACAAATTTTACAAAGAGGTTCTTGCGGAGTAGCGTAGATGTTTAGGGTGCTAATACCTTCCCTTTACATAACCAACCCCCTTACCTTGAATCTTTCACCCCTTTTTTTGGGTTATTTGCTCTATTCTCATTCCTTTGGAAACAATAAAGCGTGGTGGCGATTTTTATTTTGATTTGTATAAAGTCTAGTTAATAGAATGGCTTAGTCTTGGACATTTCTACCGCTACAGGCAGCATCTAGGGTTTTGCTAGCATAATAAATCACATGCATCTTCTTATCTATTCTTTGACCTAGAACAGCTCCAACAGCTTAATCGCTAGCGTCACACATGATTTCAAAAGGTTCGGTCCAATCTGGGGGTTGCATAATAGGTGTGAAAATTAGGGCTTGTTTTAAAAGGTTAAAGGCTTTGACGCACTTTTCATCGAAAATAAACTCAGCATCTTTCATCAACAGGCCAGTTAAAGGTTTTGTTATCTTAGAGAAATCCTTGATAAAGTGTCGGTAAAAGCCGGTATGACCAAGAAAACTTCGGACTTCCCTAATGGTCTTAGGTGGCTTAAGGTTTTCTATAACTTCTACTTTGGCTTTATCAACTTCAATACCTTTCTCAGATACTATGTGTCCTAAAACTATACCTTCGGTAACCATGAAATGGAATTTCTCCCAGTTCAATACGAGGTTTACTTCTACGCATCTTTCCAAAATTTTCTCAAGGTTAGCGAGGCAATTTTTGAAATCAAACCCGCATACTGAGAAATCGTCCATAAAAACTTCCATAATTCCATCGAAATAATCTGCGAAGATTGACATCATACAACGTTGGAAAGTGGCAGGAGCATTACAGAGTCCAAATGGCATTCGTCTATAGACAAGAGTTCTGTAAGGGCATGTAAAAGGTGTTTTCTCTTGATCTTCAGGATGAATAGGGATTTGGAAAAATCCAGAATATCCATCTAGGTAGCAAAAATAAGAGTGTCTAGCTAAACTTTCAAGCATTTGGTCTATAAATGGTAAAGGGAAATGATCTTTCCTGGTCTCTTTGTTTAGCTTTCCATAATCTATGCACATATGCCAACCGCCTTCCAAACGCTTGGCTACATGCTCGCCTTTTTCGTTCTGCACGACAGTGAGGCCTCCCTTTTTGGGTACTACATGCACATGGCTTACCCATCTACTATCTGAGATTTTATAAATGATACCGGACTCTAGTAACTTAAGGACTTCTTTCTTTACAATATCACTCATTATAGGGTTTATCCTTCTTTGGTGCTGTGTGGAGGGTTTAGAATCTTCCTCTAGTAAAATTCAATGCATACATTAAGACGGGCTTATTCCTTTCAGATAAAAAATGTTATACCCTAAGGCTGAGAGATATTTTTGCAAAACTTCTAAGAGTTGGTTTGTTTCAGCTTGGTTTAAGGTAGCACTCGCGATAACTGGGCGCTTCATCTCTTCGTCAAGAAACTCATATCTTAGATTCTGGGGTAATTCTTTAAGGTCTAAAGTGATTTTCTTAGGGCTAGGTATAGGATCTTGGGTAAGGGCTAAAATTTCATAGAGGTTATCATCAATGTTGGGTTCCATCTTCTCAAATCCATTGTCTTCCTGTATGCTGGTCGAAGGTAGTTTGATTGATTCGATAGGTCCTCCCTTGTTTAATTCTCTTACGCACTCATGAATAATGTCTATGACATAACATGCGTCCCCTATTACTGGTGCCATAAGGAACTTTGAAAGAATAAACTATATCTTTTTATTTCCCACTTCAAATGTCAGTTTTTTTCTCTTGATATCTATTATGGCTCTGGCTGTAAATAAGAAGGGTCTTCCTAGGAGGATTGGGATATCGTCATCTTCTTTGATGTCCATGACAAAAAAGTCAGTAGGGATATATAACTGTCTGATTCTAGCAGGGATGTATTCTAATATACCAATGGGATATTTGACAGATCTATCGGCTAATTGAAGAGACATCTTAGTAGGTTGCAATTCTCCTCAGTTTAATTTTTCACAAACTGCCAGAGGCATTAGGCTAACGCTAGCTCCTAAATCCAGAAACGCCTTATCAATCACATGGTCCCCTAATATACAAGGTATGGAAATGTTTCCAGGGTCTTTCTCTTTCTTGGCAAATCTGTTTTCAAAGATAGAATTGCATTTTAAGGGTTTGGGATCGTCAAGTCTTCGTTTGTTGGTCAGGATGTCTTTAAGGAATTTTGCATATGATGGTATTTGGGTGATGGCTTCAGTAAAAGGAATCTCTACATTAAGTTTCTCTATAATCTTTAAGAATTTTTTATATTGGTTATTGATTTTGGTTTGCTTTAGTCTTTACGGATACGGTATCGGAGGTTTGTATGGCAGAGATGGTACATAATATTTGTCTCTAGTCTCTTCCTTATATTGGTCTTTATCCTTTTCGGGTTCCACTGGTTTTTCTACTCCACTTTCCTTAGGGATTTTAGGTTCACTCAAGGTTGGGTTAAAAGGTTCATCGTAAGCAGTCCCACTTTGCAAGGTAATTGAATTGGCTTGACCTCTAGGGTTTGGTTGAGGTTATCCCGAAAATTGTCCTCCAGGCGTACTCCAGGAAGCTTGTGTTTGGGCTACTTGCGAGATTTGGGTTTCAAGCATCTTGTTATGAGTTACTATCTGGTCAACCTTAGTTCCTAATTGTGTGATCAATTCATTTACATGAATGTTCTGGTTCATGAATTCTTTGTTTTGTTGAGTTTGGGACGAGATAAAAGTTTCCATGATTTTTTTGAGGTTTGGTTTTGGGGGCACAACTTGCATAGGTTGGTTTGGTCTTGGAGCTTGAAAACCTGGTGGTCTCAGGGGTGCAGATTTTTGGATAGGGTTATTGTTCTTATAGGAGATGTTTGGGTGATTCCTCCGTCCAGGGTTATAAGTGTTTGAAAAAGGGTTTCCTTGGGTGTAGTTGATTTGTTCGACGGCTGTTTTGTTCAACAGGTTGCATTCTGATGATTGGTTTCCTTAGCTTCCACATATCTCGCATTCTTGGGTGACTGCTACTGCATTGGCTGAGGTATTGGACATATGCTCGACTTTTAGGACTAGAGAGTCCATTTTGGCTTGCATCATGTCCATAGAGCTTATCTCATGTATTCCTCCTTGGGGCTCCTTCTTCTCCGCTGTTGCTCGCTCTGTTCCCCATTGGCAATGGTTTTGTGCCATATCTTTAATGAGAGCGCAAGCTTCAGGGTAAGGTTTGTTCATCAGAGCGCCACCGGCGGCAGTGTTGATGGTCATCTTGGTATTATATTGGAGTCCATTATAGAAGGTATGTATGATCAGCCATTGTTCTAGGCCATGCTGGGGGCAACTCTTAATAATTCCTTATACCTTTTCCAGGCCTCAAACAATGATTCTCCTTGGACTAGAGTAAATATGGTTATTTGGTTTCTAAGAACGACAATCTTACTAGGGGAAAATATCTAGCAAGGAATACTCTCCTAAGGTCTTCCCAAGTTGTTATTGAATTGGATGGAAGGGTATCTAACCAACAACGGGCTTTATCTCTAAGGGAGAAAGGAAATAATCTTAAACGAATCGCCTTGGATGTAGCACCGTTTGTTTTAAAGGAATCGGCTAGTTGAATGAAGATTTTCAAATGTTGATTTGGGTTCTCCGTAGCGAGACCCACAAATTAGTTTTATTGTACTAGTTATAATAGAGAGGGTTTTAGTTTGAAATTATTGGCAGGAATACCAGGGTTTACTATACTAGAACTACGTTCTTTATTGGAGGGTTGGGCGATCTCCTTAAGGGGTATTTGGTAACGATTTTCGGCCATAGCTTTCCTAACTCTTTGGAGTGAGAGGCGAGCGCGAGCGTAACGTTCAGGTTCTGCTAAAGGGTTTAATAAACTCCCGGTACTGTGAGTTTTTTACACTGACCTAATAGTTAAGCCTTAGTCTAGATGGTGTAACAACAGGGTACGAAATTTGACGTAATTGGTCCCCAACAACAGCGCCAAAAACTTGATGCATGGTATTCCCAAGTATACAAATCACGTCAAAATAATATAAAATATTATCGATCCCACAGAGACCAAAACGTCAATCTATCAAATTCTATTGTCATTATGTTTATCTAAGGCAGATCAAATCAGGGTTTTATAGCAGGCAGAGTAAATAAAGTAAAAGATGTTAATTCAGATAAAAGCAACAGGTTTGAATAAAAATCAGAATGGTCAGATAATACTCTAAAATGCTTCTAACAGAACTACTTATGGGGAAATATTTCTTACTTTGAAAAAGAACTAATTTAACAGGAACTGTCGCTTTTGCGTATTCAGAACCGAGTTTATTCTTTAAATGATGCCTTTTTATTGTCACGGATAAAAGGTGCATATTGCGTTAAAGTAATAAACCTATTTTTAAGAAATACAGTTACTTGACTAAGTTGAAAAGTGATTTTGACTCAGAATTTCTAACCAAGAGATGATTAGACTTTTAAACCTATAAACGCGTCCGAAAAAGGTTTTTAAATCATTTCTTCTAAAAAGTTAAAGGTTCTTACTTAATTGAACAAAACGCTTTCGCTCCCTTTGAGCAATTAAGACTAACCAAGTTTATCAATGGTTGGACGACTTTCGATCTTACCAAACAGAAAATAAAGTGCATAAAACTTGTGTTAAAAACCAAAACAGCCCCTAAAGTGTTCCTACAGATGCAATGTTTAGGCAGTTACCTTAACCATGATCATTACATTTTAACCGTTAAGGAAATTAGCCAAACATGGAATTAAACTTATTAAAGCAAATCATGTTTAAGCAGAAAATAAAAAGGTTAAAAGATAAGTTAATGTGATGTGAGAAAATAAACAAAGTAAGTGCTATGCGAGAAAATAAACAAAGTAAAGCAAGTGCGAGGAAATAAGTGCGATAAATGCCGAAACTTAAATAGAAACCTGCTCCAAACGAAGGGCTTTAAAGCAATTTGATTGGAAGGTAAATTTGACTGAAATAAAGTAAACTTGAATTAAAATGGAGGAAATATTGTAAAGTGCTCCAAACATGATTATAGACTCAATGACTCGTGTGATAATTTTGCGGTGTGAAGAGATTACCGCTTACAATTGGACAATATAGGGTTTAAGTCAGTGTATCTAAGCTTGGATGAAGAAGAACAACTGAAATCACTTCTATTTATAGGCCTAGGAGGATTTTGGAAATCACAAGAATGCCCTCTAACTTCTTTTGAGCGGGAAGCGAAATTGCAAAGGTGGCGCCCGCCATGGGGGTGTAGCAGACACGACGCTCCAAAAATGAAGAAGTAGTGGAGAACATGGAAATTGGCTGAAGGTGGCCACCTCATGGCTAACCCTATGGCGGGTGCCATGGTGGAAGCCATAAGTGTAAAAACTCCAAAATCTTGAAATTTAGGTTATTTTTCTTCATTTATTCAAGCAAGGCTTAGGAAAGACAAAAAAAAACTGAAAACAAAATGAAATCAAATCATAAAACAAGAAAATAATAATAAAAACCTAATAAACATGTGAGAATCGAGTCAAATATGTAGTGCGATTCAGTGTTATCAACCATCTCAGACCTTGTTCATTCTTCAATACTGATCGGGGAAGGTGTGAAATAAACCACCTTGATAGCAGAGGTATGCAACACATAAGAGTTTGTCGCTTCCTTATAGTACGAGTGTGAAGAGAATGCAAAAGTTCTCTGAGCAAAGTAGGCAAAGGGTTACAAGAAAGAAATATTTTGATGGCATTCACATCTATGAGTTGGTCTGGATTAGGGAATAGCACCAACCCATAGATTAGAAGAGCCAAAATTTCTTTGAAAGCTTGAAAGCTCGTAGCATTTAAAAACAGTTGAGCCTTCTCTAACAGAAATTTAGCAAGGAAACCCTTGACTCCACTCCTTATTTCCAAATTATCTACAATGTCAGACCGCTTCAGGTGTAAGGTTGGTGCAATTTCTTCAGGTTGTGGATCTTTCTCTAAATCGGTGAAAGGTATTTGATTGAGAACATGTATTCCCTGTAATTAAGAAAACTCCTCCAACGTGGGTACCAACTGATAATCGGGAAAGGTGAAGCAATGATGCACAAGGTCAAAGAATTGGAATAGAACACTCATCATGTCTATGATACGGTGGCAGAACCGACTGTTATACTGGTTTTGCATTTGTGTTCGCAAATGTTACGGTAAGCAAGAGTTGTCACCGACTTTTCTTTTATCCAAATAAAGGAAAGGGTGAAAATAACAGGAAAAAAACCTTTCGAGAGTTTTCTAAATAAGGGGGTAGATTATGGAAAGGGAAGGTGTTAGCACCCTTTCCATCCATAGTTTTCTACGGGCTCTTAGATGCTTAGCTCATTTTGAAAATACTTTGTGCTTTATGTGTTTTTAAAAGTACTTTGAAATGCCAATAGTAAGGCGATTTTCTTTATGATAACTCTTGTATCAGTCCTCAAGAGTGTTGATAAAGCGTTTTGAAAATGTTTTTGAAAGTGTTTTGTGTATGTGTAAAAAATTGTTTTTTTTAGCATAGCATCTAGGAACTATCTACTTATACTCGAAAGATTTGTTCTTTTCCTCCTTTCCTTTAGACAGTGCTATCCTACTATTAGATAGTAGGTATCCCTAGTCATTTGGATGTATGAGGAGCATTTGTGGGTCATCGTACAATCATAAAGGCAACATATAGAGACGCTTTAGAAATTTTGTTTAAGGGACTAGATCATTTACCAAAAGGAAACACCGAAGAGTCATCGAGGGACTATGATCTTTTGATTCGAGGGTCTTTGCTAAAGCATCCCTATTTTCGAGGGACATGACTGTTTTATTTTCCGAAGGCAACCAAAGTGGGAGTACCCTAGAGGTGTATATGTGCAAGTGTGTTGTATTAAGTTATTTTTGTCTTTTGTGTTAGGTTTGCTAGCGTTTTGTTTTATTCTTTCCATACAATCCTATTACCATACATCTAACAGTTAATATTGTACAGAAAATAAAATGCGGGAATATAAATTTTACATTATTACAAAGCTTCGGGGGGGGGGGGGGGGGAATAAATAAAAGAAGTAAAGATCCTACTAATCATCTATTACATCCCAATATACAAATATAATAATAACAATGCGCGAAGTTAAAAAGACGTCTAAAATCCTAGGAATAAAATCTTTTTGTTGTTTTTGATTTTTATGAAAAGAAAATAATTAAAAAATAAAATTAGACCTACATTCTAATTTATTTTAATTTTTTTGAAAATAGGATGTTAGAATTAATTAATTAATTAATTCAGAAATAAATTTAATTAATAAAATTTAGTCCTATTTTTTGTGATGATTTTTATAAATATTTTACTGACTAAATAAAACTAAATAAACGCAAAACAAAATTCAAAAGGGCGGGATGGTGCAGGAGACTATGAAAATTGTAGCATGGAGGCATGGATCGAAAAGAAGCCTAGAGCTGCCTTTCGATCCCATGAGGAAGTTGGTCGAAGGTGCCTGATACATTCCTTCGATCTACAAAAAAAATCTATTAGAGAAACAAAACAAAAATCATATTTGGATCGAATCTAGTCTTGGATTCGACAACCTATGGTTGTATCATCCTAATTTGAATCCCCTGGGTCTGAATCGAAAGCCATTTCATCTTGCAACATCATGAATCCTGATATTCGAAAGAAAATATAGATTGTGCCCAAGAAATGGCACAATCTTACCCTTGCGCTTAATCTTGCATGTAACGCATGAAAGCAATAACAAACATTAGCAATAACATGAATGTATGACTAACATGAATTTAAAAATTGCACACGTAGCTACTTTGAGATTCAAAGCAAATTACCAACGGGCAGATAATATGAGTGATGCTCTAGTATATGTTGGGCATGCCTAGTGCTTGGGAACGCCTCCTTCAAACTTCAGGGAGTGAGTGGAACATTGTTGAAGATTGCTTCGATTTGGATCACTTATGAGATTTTTGATAACTTTGGCGTGGCTTATGAGGCAGCGTGTGCGTGTAGTCTTTCCTTGTGCGTATGTATGTAGTCTCTGTGTGCATGTACCTTGTACCCTTGGCTTGTAGAATTATTGTGTATTTATAGGAGATGGAGAGAGGGTCATAGCATAAAAATGGCAAGGGACAACCATTAACTAGGCTTTGAAGGAAAAATCAGACACATTAAGGGATTGCCTTTTTTGATGAGTTCCTACCACTTTGATCTTTGGGGTGAACCTGTACACATTTAACTCCTTCGAATACCCTCAATATTTACTCTTCGATTGGCCCATTATTGCCTCCTTCGAATGGCTCTAATTCTCATCATTGGGGCTTCTTCGATTGAGCCCCTATTTGTCTTGGTAGCTTGATCTGAAACTCTTCAACTAGCCCAAACAAAAGCTCCTTTTTGACCAGTCGAAACTTCCCTTGTTACCTCCTTCAAATGCAATTGCGCACGAGGCTTGGGCTTAGCAACATGTTGGCTTTTGGGCCAGTAAGCAACTTGGACCAAGAATCATCATAAGACAAACTTATTCTCAATAATTATGTGTCTCCTTCGAATGGAACACTTGTACATCCTTTGAATGGCCCTTTTGTGTGTCTTTTGAATAGCCCACATGTATGCCTTATGCATTCTTCGAATGGGACACCAATGTGTGCACATAATGTGGCAATCGTGTGCTGAATGGTTCATAGATAGAGTTGACGCAAGCAGTTTCAAAGGGAACCATTTCCCAGTTGAAACTAGCACAAAAGAAGCCAATTCCTTGTGGTTGCTAGCATGAGAAAAGTCATTGCTCTATGAATCGAAGGCCAGTTGAAAGGGTCTTGGCCTTGTGAATCGAATACAAATTGAAGAGGGAGCCTTTGCCTTGTGCGCTGAAGACAATTTGAAGAGGGAGTATTTCCTTATGGGTCGAAGCATACATGAAAGAGGCCCTTGCCTTGTGAATCGAAGGCATGTAGGAAGTCCTTTGTCTAGTGAATTGAAGGCAAGTCTGGAGAAGCCCTTTGCCTTGTGAATCCAAGGCAAGCATGAAGTGGCCTTTGTGCCTTATGCATTGAAAGCAAGCATAGAGAAGGCCCTGCAGGAGTGATACATGTGGGCCCAAAGCTTGATCAAAGGGTTTTTAGAGGTTCAATCAAAACTTGTCTGCAAGGGACTACTACTTTTTGAATTGAAGCCGACATGTAGGAAGTTCTTGCCTTGTGAATCAAAAGCAAGCCTGAAGCAGCCAATGCACAATCGAAGCCTTGGGAATTTTACTTGATCGAAGGAGGCCCAACACCCAATCTAAGCTTGTGAATCAGGCTTACGTCAAAGGAAGTCCAGTGCCCAATCAAAGTTTGCTCAGATGCCAATCAAAATACCCTGTTCAGATTTCAATCGAAAGACACTTGATTATCTCCAAAAAAATTATTTTCCTTAAGCAAGTGTTTGTAACCACCATGCAAAGGGAAGATCTTGGAAAACATGAAAGGGTAAATTTTGGGGTACAACAGTTGCCCCTGTTCAATCTTCTTAAACCTGAAGATTTAGATTGGCGTGTTTGCCTTTCGTGATCTGAAGGTGGAAGATGATTGAACACTAGAGTGCCAAGAAATTTGCACTCGCATGATGTGATGATTGACTGTGTGGGGAATGAGATTAAAGATTCCATTTGGAAAAGATGATTGGGAGTTGTTAGAGATGGGCTTAAAGATGCCATCCAAAGTAGGTGTTGACTTCATAAGAGGTCCCTTTATGGGGAATTCCTGTTCCTGCTGTCTGAGGAGGAATCCACGGGGGAAGGTTGATTTCTGTTGTTCTCCTGCTTGAGGAAGACTTTGTAGGGAATAGAGTCTAGGAACTTCAGTTGTCCAAGGCTCTACTGAGGAATTATCTCTGGAAAAGTTTGTTGTTTTCTGGTTGAACTCCAGGCTTCACAGCAACTTGTTGGGGAGGATGAAATTAACTGTTGTCTGGAAATGTATTAGAAGGATTATGTGTAGGGCTTCTTCAGAATGAGTTCGTGTTAGACTGCATCTTGAAATTGATAAGGAATCCGTGTAAGATTGCTTCAAGATGAATCCGTGTTAGACTGCATCTGGAGATTAAGAAGGAATCTGTGTAAGATTGCTTCAGGATGAGTTCGTGTTAGACTGCATCTGGAAAGTTGAGAAGGAATCCGTGTAAGATTGCTTCAGGATGAATCCGTGTTAGACTACATCTGGATAGTTGAGAAGGAATCCGTGTAAGACTGCTTCAGGATGAGTCCGTGTTAGACTGCATCTGGAAAGTTGAGAAGGAACCCGTGTAAGATTGCTTCAGTATGAGTCCGTGTTAGACTGCATCTAGAAAGTTGAGAAGGAACCCGTGTAAGATTGCTTCAGGATCAGTCCGTGTTAGACTGCATCTGGAGATCATGAGAAGGAACCTGTGTAAGATTGCTTCATCTGGTCATGTAGATAGTTTTCCTGTCTGGTTTCAGGTATTAATTTACAATCAATTGTTCACAGATATTTATCATGTCTTGTTTCAGGTATTAATCTGGAACTTGCTTTTGTTGGTCGTTGAGATAGTTGTCCTGGCTGGTTTAAGGTATTAATCTCTGACCGTAGAAAGAAAGATAGTTTTCCCGTCTGGTTTCAGGTATTAATATTCAATCTTCTCATGTAGATAGTTTTCCTGGATGGTTTCAGGTATTAATCTATAATCAGTCGTTCACAGATATTTATATTGTCTTGTTTCAGGTATTAATCTGGAACTTGATTTTGTCGGTCATTGAGATAGTTGTCCTGTCTGGTTTCAGGTATTAATCTCTGACCTAAGAGAAAGAAAGATAGTTTTCCCGTCTGGTTTCAGGTGTTAATCTTTAATTTTCTTATGTAGATAGCTTTCCTGTCTAGTTCCAAGTATTAATCTACAATCAATCATCCATAGATAGTTGTCCTGTCTGGTTTCAGGTTTTAATCTGGAACTTGCTTTTGTCGGTCGTTGAGATAGTTGTCCTGTCTGGTTTCAGGTATTCATCTCTGACCTAAGAGAAAGAAATATAGTTATCCCATTTGGTTTCGGGTGTTAATCTCCAATCTACTCATGTAGATAGTCGCCATATCATGTGTTGAGAATTAATCTACAATTTGTTTCCACAAATAGTTTCCCTATCTTGTTTTAGGAATTAATCTGCAACATGTTCGAAAATTGTTGATGATATTCGTCTATTTGTAGATTTTAACCTGCAAAGGTAAAACTAGTTTCATGCGATGACATGAGGTATGAATTGCATGATGCTCTCAAAATAAATGAGATTGTGATATATGCATTCATGGTGCATATGCTATGATGCTTGTGGAAATGATGTATGAATGCAATGTAGGAATGTTTTAGCTGTTCTATTGGAGTGCTTGTTGAATTAGGGAAAATAAATCCATGATTGTTGCTGGAGATGAAGAATGTAGGCCTTCAAATATGTTAAAGTTAAATGCTGGGAGATAGATTTCCGTTGTTAGAGAAATGAACTCTGTTGAGGAAGGAAAACTCTGTGCACTGTTTGGGGATTTTGTGAAATCATGCTGGGGAATCCTGAGAATCTTGGTGACTTCATTGGGGAATTTTTCCTAGATGTCAGAGCAGTAGTTGGGGATTTTTGCTCTGCCGGGGATGTGAGAACACCTGGCATCATTAGGCTGTATGTTGTGGATATGGCAGTGACTTTTATTGTAGGATGCCCCTGCCTCTATACTTGCTGAAGAAAGTTTCTTACGGGGATTTTGTGGATGTCCTTTAGACATTGTCCCATTTCTTAAAGACATTGTCTTTCTATTTTTTTTATGCGTATTTGTAAACGGTAATCACATTCAAATGCATATGTTCAAAAATAATCACTGGACATTTTCGCAAACCAAACAGAAAGATAAAAAAGAACAAATAGTTTTGCACTTTCAAAGGGATTATTTTTGTATTGATTTGAATAATTCGTGCCTATAATAGGCATTTTTGTACATCGAGACGGACATCCTAGTAAGAGAATGTTGTCATGAGAATGAAACTAATACAAAATAGTGTACAAAGAAAAACAGTTATGTGAAATAATCCCATCGGATTTCTGTTCTGCTATTTCCTTTATGTCTTTTGAGCGTCTCATCTCTTTGCTGCTTGTCTGAAGCTGACTAGATTGATTAGTACCACTTGAGCTTGAGAGCTGATACTGAAGATTTACTGTAAGGTGATCCAACGGGACATAGTCATACGCTTAACATCTCTAACTTTTTCCTGGACCGCCCTTTCGGGTTTTCAGTCCACCGAGATACCCTTTTTTGCCCAAGCTGCCTTTTCAGGTTTTCGACTTGCCGGGTGTATATTTTTTTTTGTATATCCCTAACTTTTGCCCGAACCCTTTTGGTTTGCCGAGATGCCCTTATTTTTTCCTAGGCCAGTAAACCTAGTGAGTCTTTGTTCATGCGTAGTATCTTTTAAATATGTCTGCGTTTACAGGGTGCGGAAGTTCGTCACCGTCCATAGTGGTTAAGATCATGGCTCCACCAGAAAATATGTTCTTGATCACAAATGGCCCTTCGTATGTGGGAGTCTATTTGCCCCTGGGATCACCTTGCGACAGGATAATGCGTTTGATTACCAGATCACCAGCCTGATATACCTAACGGCTGATCTTCTTGTTAAAAGCTTTGATCATACATTTTTGGTACACCTGACCATGGCAGACAGCTGCGAGCCTTTTCTCGTCAATCAAGTTTAATTGGTCGAGTCGAGTCTGAACCCATTCTTCTTGATTCAAACCTGCATCCCTCATGATTCTCAAGGAAGGGATCTGTACTTCAATGGGTAGGACAACTTCCATACTATATACCAGAGAGAAAGGAGTTGCCCTTGTTGATGTGCGCATTGTGGCGCGGTAACCATGAAGAGAAAATGGTAACATCTCGTGCCAGTATTTATATGTCACCGTCATCTTCTGGATGATCTTCTTGATGTTTTTATTAGCAGCTTCTACAACGCCATTCATCTTCGGCCGGTAAGCAGAAGAGTTATGATGCTGGATCTTGAATTGCGTGTAGAGCTCGATGATCATAGTGTTATTGAGATTGATAGCATTATCTGTAATGATTCTTTCTGGAATACCGTACCGACAGATAAGGTTATGTCTGATGAATCGGTCCATAATGTTCTTGGTAACAGAAGCAAATGAGGCCGCCACGACCCATTTTGTGAAGTAATTAATGGCGACAAAAATGAAGTGGTGCCCATTAGAAGTTGTAGGTCTAATCTCTCCAATCATATCAATGCCCCACATTGTGAATGGCAAGGGAGCAGTCAAAATGTTCAAGAGGACTGGGGGCACATGTACTTTATAGGCATAGATCTGGCACTTGTGACAAGTTCGCGAATGTTGATAATAGTCTGCTTCCATAGTGGACTAGTAGTATCTTGCTCGTAGGATCTTATTAGCCATTGTGTGCCCATTAGAATGGGTGCCAAAGGTGCCTTCGTGCAAATCATCCATAATCTTTTCTGCCTCACTCTTGTCTATACACCGAAGCAAGGTAGAGTCATGGTTGCGCTTGTAGAGGATTCTGTTACTGAGGAAGAACTTGGTAGAGAACCTTCTTTGGAACTTCTTATCATTGATTGAAGCTCCCTCGGGATACTCTTGGGCTTCGAGATATCTTTTGATTTTATGGAACCAAGGTTTGTCCACTACTTCTTCAATACCAATCTCATGACAGTATGCTGGTTCAACGATTCTCTCAATAGTGATCTGAGGAGCCCCATTATCCCACTTAACCTTGAACATGGATGACATAGTAACTAGCACGTCCGCTAGTTGATTTTCCTCTCGTGGAAAATGTTTAAAGGTAACTTCTTCAAAGTATGGAATCAGTGTCAACACATGCTCTCTGTAAGGGATGAGATTAGGATGCTTTGTGTCCCATTCTCCCTTGATTTGACTTATTAATAGGGCCAAGTCTCCAAATACACTCAAGAATTTAATCCTCAAGTCGATAGCAACTTTGAGACCCATGATGCCTGCTTCATATTTAGCCACATTGTTGGTACAATTGAAACATAGCCTGGCAGTGAAAGGAGTATGATAGCCTTTAGGAGATATGATCACAACACGGATTCCATTGCCGAGTGCGTTGAAAGCTCCGTTAGAAACCATAGTCCATCGAGATCCTTTATCATGCCCTTCATCCGGTCCAGGTTCTTCATAATCAGTTACTAACATGATGTTCTCATCCAGGAACTCAAAATTAATAGATTGGTAGTCATCCACAGCCTGATGAGCTAAATGATCAACTAATAAACTTCCCTTAATTGCTTTATGGGTTGTATACTGAATTTCGTATTCAATTAGGATCATCTGCCATCTTACTATTCTTCCAAAGAGAGCGGGCTTCTCAAAGATGTACTTGATAGGGTCTATTTTAGATATCAATAAGGTAGTGTGACTCAACATATACTATCTTAGTCGGAGAGCAGCCCATGCCAAAGCACAACACATTTTCTTAAGCAGTGAGTATCTTGTTTCACAGTCGGTAAAATTTTTGCTAAGGTAGTATATTGCATGCTATTTTCGACCAGACTCGTCATGCTGCCCCAACACACACCCCATTGAGTTCTCTAATATTGTTAAGAGCATGATCAGAGGTCTTCCTTCAACTGGCGGCATCAAGATTGGAGGATCTTGAAGATATTCCTTGATTTTGTCAAAGACATTCTGGTAATCATCATTCCACTTCACCGCTTGGTCTTTCTTTAGTAACTCGAAGATTGGCTCACAAGTAGCGGTCAGATGGGAAATGAACCTGGAAATATAGTTTAGGCGTCCCAAGAATCCCCTGAATTCCTTCTCAGTGCGAGGAGTTGGAATTTCTTGTATATCTTTAACCTTTGCAGGGTCTACTTCAATACCTTTACCGCTGACAACGAAGCCTAAGAGCTTACCAGATCTTACTCCAAATATGCACTTATTCGGGTTCAACCTCAGTTTGTACTTTTTCAGCCTTTCAAATAGCTTCTATAGGTGATTGAGGTGCTCCTCTTCACTCTGAGACCTGGCTATCATATCATCAACATAGACCTCTATCTCGTGATGGATCATATCGTGAAACAACGCTAACATGGCACGCTGATAGGTTGCCTCAGTGTTCTTTAACCCAAATGGCATAACTTTGTAACAGAAAGTTCCCCACTGTGTGGCGAAGGTTTTTTCCTCCATGTTCTCGGGTTCCATTTTGATCTGATCATACCCGGAGAAACCATCCATGAAGGAGAATATCTTATGTTGTGCGGTGTTGTCAACCATAACATTGATATGGGGAAGCGAAAAGTCATCCTTGGGGCTTGCCCTATTCAGGTCCCCGTAATCCACACACATATGTACTTTATCGTCCTTCTTAGGTACTGGAACAACATTGGCAACCCATTATGGATAAGAGGTGAAAGCTAAGAAACCAGTGTTGAACTGTTTCATGACTTCAGCCTTGACCTTTTCTGACATCTATGGCCGCATACGACGAACCTTCTGTTTCACCGAAGGGCATTCCTCTTTTGTCGGTAGGCGATGGACCACAATATCAGTGTCAAGTCCTGGCATGTCTTCGTATGTCCAGGAAAAAACCTCAACATTGTCATGTAGCATCTGAATTAACCGCTCTTTGACACTATGCTCCAGATTAGCACCTATCTTGACTTCCTTCTTATCTTCTTCATTACCCAAGTTCATTGTCTCAACCGGCTCTTCATGAGGTTGTATTTCCCTTTCTTCCTGTTGTAGGAGTCTGGAAATTTCTCCTGGTACTTCACAATCTTCCTCACCTTCGTCCTCGGCTTGGTAGATCATATTTTCAAAGTCATGATTGCCAATAGCAGAATCGTTATCAATGCGATCTAGAGTGGATGTGGATCTGCAGTTTGATACGTGGGTGTGTGTAAGAGCATAGTTGTTGTGGATAAAATAAAAAGGTAGAAAAGAAGAAAAAAAAATAGAGAGCGTAACATTTGTATGTAAAACGTCCAATGATTTATTAATGACATATAAGTATGAAGCAATAACCCTCACAAAATAGACCATTGTGCCTCGGGTAAGACACAAGGCTTTATAGTTTCAATTGTTCAAATATTACATATCCCAAAAAACAAAAAGACAATTACTCTTGAATAAAAGTAATAGGCAAAAAATCTTATGCCTCCCAATTGTTGAGTCCACCACTAGTAGTTGGGAAGATCCACTTATCCATGTCGCAGTCGCTATCACTGCCCTCCAATGCATTGACTTGAAGATGGCTGATGCGTAGTGGTGGTCTCCCGGCACGAGCACAACGAACAGCTCTTTGGGCTCCTGAAGTAAAACCCAAATCAAAATTGTCATATTTGTAGGGAATGTCTGGAAGTTGGCCCCAAATGGTACACCCACCTTTTTCAACTACTGCTTTGGCATCCCTTAGAGAAGCCATCTTCAGCGTAGGTCTCGTGGTCTTTGGAACACTGGTAACAGTCTTGGTTGCAGCAACTGTATATGGAACCTCCTCAAAGTTCTGAAAGGGGGTCTCAATGAACTAGTCGTCCATTTCAGCATACCTGAAAGAGTTCAGGTGGCTCACCATGTATTCCTCCGCACCATGGACTGTGATAATCTTCCCGTTGACTGGATACTTCAAAATCTGATGCAGGGTAGAAGTAACAGCACTAGCCCCGTGGATCCAGGGTCGACCCAATAAGCAGGAGTAGAACGGGAGGATGTCCATCACGTAGAAAATGGAGTCAAAAGTCTGAGTACCAACTTTGATAGGGATGTCCACCTCCCCGTGTACCATTCTTTTGGAACCATCGAAGGCCCTCACCACAATGTTACTAGGGTTCAACGTGAGTCCTTCATAATCTAACTTGTCCAAATCATTCTTTGGTAAGACATTCAACGATGAACCTGTATCTACCAGAAAATGAGCTAAGGTGGTGCCTCTGCACTCAATAGATACATGCAGGGTATCATTGTGTTTCCTTCCCTTGGGAGTTAAATCGGAATCAGAAAAACCCAATCCATTATCAACAGTCAGACTGGAAATGTAGTTCTCAAATTGATCAGCAGAGGTCTCTTGAGGCATATGGGCAGACTTCAGGAACTTTACCAAATCCTTAGCATGGGCTTCAGAGCATAAAAGTAAGGCCAAGATTGAGATTTTTGAAGGGGTCTTCCCCAACTGCTCTATGACGTTGTAATCACTTTTCTTTATTATCTTTAGTATCTCTTCCATTTATTTTTAGAAGCCTCGGGAATGACTTCTTTATGTGCCTTCGTCTGGACAGGCTCAACCAATACCTCTTTGCCCCGAGTCTCGGCCGACTCAGTAGCAGGGATAATAGTAGGAGTAGCAATGGGAGTACTGACAGGAGTAGGAGCAAGAATAATCACAGGAGTAGCAACAGTCTTTGGAGAGATCTCGGGAGAGAAAACTCTTCTGCTTCTCGTAATTTTACTGGTCCCAACGATGTTGTAGATGTCAGAATCAGTATCTTTAGCAACTTTATTCTTAACAGCCAATAGGTCTTGCTTGACGCCATGGTAATAGATGTCAGCCCCATAATTCCAGGGAACAAATTTATCAGAGGAATATGGTATTGGCCCAAGAAGGGTGATGATCAAGGGAGAAAACTTGGGAACAAATGTAATCATGACGGGTCTTTTGGTGGAGACCCTGAGAGGATTGTCGGAAATGGTAATTATTGATACATCTTCACACAAACTTCTTGTAAGGGGAACTTTATCAAACAAAATTTCTTTGTTAACCATCAGGCGATGGACGACCATCTTTAACATAAAACAACCATCTGGAAGAGACATACATGAGTTGCAACCTTCACCATAACCCGAAAATAAACAGGCTCGCAATAGATTCCTTTTAACAGTTATAAGAGGAGTAGTTAACTCATCCACAAAAGAAACAAACCGATCACCGTCAACATCATTGATACCCTGGCCATGTTTGGGAATTGGTGCAGTTATTACATTATGTGTCTCTGGAAGGTCAAACTCAATCTCCTTCGCCTCGATAAGATCCTGCACCTTATTTTTCAGAGCCCAAGAATCATTTGTATCATGCCCCGAAGTTTTGGAATGGTAGGCACAACGAGCATTTTGGTTGTATGAGGGAGATGCAATATTGGGGTTCTTAGGAGCTTCCTTTAGAGTCACCAGATTGGACTTCAGCAAATGTGGCAAAACCTGGGACAAGGTTAAGTTGATCCGGGTGAACTATCTTCTGGGTGCATCTGGTCTGCACTGATTATTTCATTGTTGGTTTGAGGAAGGATTAGAAATCCAGCCCGAGTACCCTCTGGATCTCCATATCATTGAGAGGATCCTCCAGTTGTTTATATTTATCATCAGCAGGAGGATACTGCTCCTCAGAATAGTCAGCTTCATCTTCCTCATACCCTAGGTTATTGTTTTCTTCTGTTGGCTTCTCTTCTTGATTGTCCCCCTCATTTGAAGGGGTTGCGAAATCCAGAGCTCGCTTGGCCGGTCCTCTAAACCTTCTTCCTAAATTCTACACACCAGTTGGTTTCGTTGCCTTCTTAGTCTTTTCTTTGATGATCAGAGCTTTCAGATCTTCTTGTCCTTTGGCCAGAGCCAGGAACAATTGTTGGAATTGAGCATTTTGAGCTTGAAGGTCCTTCACTGTTTGTTTAAGAGCCATTTATTTTGCTGAAATAAACAGCGAAAAGATTAAGAAACATGTCTCAGAATACCTGCTTAATGTAATGATATGCATGATAATGTTTATGTAATGTTTTCAAGGACTTTTAAGATATTAAATTTGCTTAGTCAAAGAGAGAACAAACATTAATCGCATTCAGAAGTTTAAATGATTACAATGATGCTCCTTGGGCTTATAATAGATGAAACAAAGGTAAAATAAAAACTCCTAAATCAAACAGGACTCGGGCTTCCCATGGGCGCATCCTCTTTGGTGCAATGTAGGCATTCAAACTCTGTTCTTCATGCAGTTGCCTTATATGCTCCAAAACCTTTTTCTCGCTTGCGTGGAACTGGGTTTCAAAGGTGTTTTGTTCCTCTTTGAGTTGAATCCAAGATATTTGCAATTCCTCGAGAGTAGTCAGCATGTCAGGATGGAGAATAGTATGAGGTACACTTGTCTCAGTGATAGGTTTCATGAGATTTTGAGTGTGTGCTCGCACCCACTTAAGATAAGGCTCCAAAGGGATGGAGTTCTTATGCACCCAATGTCTTGCTATCTATTCTGTTCACCATGCCCCAAGCTCGGATGACCCTCTGATGGTACCCTTGGACATCATTCTCATAGTCAAATGCAATTCCATGAATCAATATATCATGAAGACCGTCCCTCCTAGCATACCCAAACCATTGCAATGCCAAACAAGGGTTATAAGTGATTCCTCCCTTAACACCTAGGAGAGGGACATTAGGGAATTCCCCGCAGCGATCAATAATGGTAACATCTTCCACAGATCAAGGACACCAGTGAATATTCGAATGCGTGAGAGACATCAACCTGTTAGACCACCGCATGCCTTGCTCATTTCTTCAACATAGATCGGTGTAGGTGCGAAATAAACCACTTATCCAATAGAGGAGTGCAACCCATGAGGGTTCCTCTTCTCTTTGCAGTGCGAGTGTGAAAAGAATGCATAATGTCTCCAAGTAAGGTAGGCACCAGATTACGAGACATGAAAATTTTGACCGCATTCACATCTATGAGTTGGTCCGGATTAGGGAATGGTACCATCCCATAAATGAGAAAGGCCAACACCTCTTCAAAGGCTTGTAAATCCAGGGTATCCCAAAAATAGTGAGCTTTCTCAAACAAGAACTTGGCTAGAAACCCTTTGACACCGCTTCTTATTTCCCAATTTGTCACAACGTTGGACCGTTGTAAATACAGGGCTTGAGCGATTTCTTCAGGATTTAGGTCTCTTCCCATACCGTTGAAGGGTAATTGATTGAGAATAGGCACACCAAATAATTGAGAAAACTCTTCCATAGTAGGCACCAACTGGTAGTCAGGAAATGTAAAGAAATGATGTAAAGGGTCAAAGAACTTAAAGAGAACTTTCACCATGTCTTCATCAGGGCTTGAAGTGACCAAAATGAGAAGTCGACCATGTATTTTAGTGAATGGGGATTTCTCAAGAACCCTTGATTCTAACTCTTTGAGTTGAGGAGGCACCCTTACTAGGTTGACTTGGATAGTATTTTTGTGAATGGGAGCCATGTCCTACAAAATAGACACAAAGATAAGTCCTAAAAGTCCTTGAAATGGTTAGTGTGAAATGCCAATGTTATGATGTTATGATGTTATGTACAAACAAATATATACAAGCACACAAAAATATCCTTAGGTTTAGGCTTGCATGGATTCCATAGGTAAGTACCCTCTTGAAGTTTAGTTGGTTCAACTTGTCCTATTGAAGTTAAGTACCCTCTCAATATCACTGATCTTTCTTCACCGGACATTGTTTCAGCACAAGCCTCTTTATTGGCGAACGAAATATCCCGGAAGTCAGATTTCAATGAGTGTACTATCGAGTATCAACCAACTTCAGAATGCACTAAAGCCGGCTATCTCACTACTTCCTAATGGCCAAGTTGTTCAATTAAAGGTTTTAAGGTCAGTTGGTGCTTCGTGACACCACACAGCGGCCCTGTATTCTCCTTGACTACTCAAGGGCTAATGGTACCAACAAATGTGTCACACTAACGTCTCTATTGTTTCAACTGTGTCAGTGTACCCCGCACAGTCCCCACGATCTATTGCTACTTACCTAAAAGGTGCTCCAGATCCGGGTGTAGGATCTTTACAAGTAAACCCAAGAAAAACCCTTTAAGATAAAACAATCAAAGCATTCAAGGAAAGCAAATTAAATATGACCTAAGCTCTAAGGTAACCCCACTCTTTATACATCCCCAACAGAGTCGCAAGTTCTGTGATACGGTGGCAAAACCGACTATTTTACTGGTTTTGCGTTTGTGTTCGCAAATGTTACGGTAAGCAAGAGTCACCACCGACTTTTCTTTTATCCAAATAAAGGAAAGGGTGAAAAGAACAGAAAAATACCTTTCGAGAGTTTTCTGAGTAAGGGGGTAGATTATGGAAAGGAAAGGTGTTAGCACCCTTTCCATCCGTAGTTTTCTACGGGCTCTTAGATGCTTAGCTCATTTTGAAAATACATTGTGCTTTGTGTGTTTTGAAAAGTATTTTGAAATGCCAATAGTAAGGCGATTTTCTTTATGATAACTCTTGTATCATTCCTCAAGAGTGTTGATAAAGCGTTTTGAAAATGTTTTTGAAAGTGTTTTGTGTATGTGTAAAAATTTGTTTTTTTAGCATAGCATCTAGGAACTATCTACTTATACTCGAAAGGTTTGTTCTTTTCCTCCTTTCCTTTAGACAGTGCTATCCTACTATTAGTGAGTAGGTAGCCCTAGTCGTTTGGATCTATGAGGGACATCTGTCGGTCATCGTACAGTCACAAAGGCAACATATAGAGACGCTTTTGCAATTTTGTTTAAGGAACTAGATCATTTACCGAAAGGCAACACCGAAGGGTCATCGAGGGACTATGATCTTTTGATTCGAGGGTCTTTGCTAAAGCGTCCCTATTTTCGAGGGACATGACTGCTTTATTTTCCGAAGGCAACCAAAGTGGGAGTACCCTAGAGGTGTATATGTGCAAGTGTGTTGTATTCAATTATTTTTTTCTTTTGTGTTAGGTTTGCTAGCGTTTTGTTTTATTTTTGCCATACAATCGTATTACATACATCTAATTGTTAATATTGTACAGAAAATAAAATACGGGAGTACAAATCCTACACTATTACAAAGCTTCAGGGAGGGGGATTATTACAATTCCAAAAAATTGGGGTAAATAAAAAAAAAGCAGTAAAGATCCTACTAATCATCTATTACATCCCAATATACAGTTATAATAATAACAACGCGCAAAGTTGAAAAGACGTCTAAAATCCTAAAAATAAAATCTTTTTGTTGTTTTTGATTTTTATGAAAAGAACATTAATTCAAAAATAAAATTAGACCTAAATTCTAATTTATTTTAATTTTTTTGAAAAGAGGATGTTAGAATTAATTAATTAAATATTTCATAAATTAATTTAATTAATAAAATCTAATCCTAATTTTTTTGTTATGATTTTTATAAATATTTTGCTGAGTAAATAAAACTAAATAAACACAAAATAAAATTCAAAAGGGCAGGATGGTGCAGGAGACTATGCAAATTGTAGCATGCAGGCATGGATCAAAAAGGAGCCTAGAGCTGCCTTTCGATCCCATGAGGAAGTTGGTCGAAGGTGCCCGATACATTCCTTCGATCTGCAAAAAAATCTATTAGAGAAACAAAACAAAAATCAGATTCGGATCGAATCTAGTCTTGGATTCGACAGCCTATGGTTGTATCATCCTAATTTGAATCCCCTGGGTTTGAATTGAAAGCCATTTCATCTTGCAACGTCATGAATCCTGAGATTCGAAAGAAAATATAGATCGTGCCCAAGCAATGGCACAACCTCACTCCTGCGCTTAATCTTGCATGTAACGCATGAAAACAATAACAAACATTAACAATAACATGAATGTATGACTAACATGAATTTAAAAGTTTCATTCTTAGCTAGTTTGAGATCGAAAGCAAATTACCAACAGACATATCGTGTGAGTGATACTCCAGTATATGTTGGACCTACCTAGTGCTTGGGAATTCCGCCTTCAAACTTCATGGAGTGAGTGGAATGTTGTTGAAGATTGCTTCGATTTAGATAATTTATGAGATTTTTGATAACTTTGGTGTGGCTTATGAGGCAGCGTGTGCGCATAGTCTTTCCTTGTGCATATGTATGTAGTCTCTGTGTGCATGTACCTTGTAACATTAGCTTGTAGAATTGTTGTGTATTTATAGGAGATGGAAAAAGGGTCATAGCATAGAAATGGCAAGGAACGGCCATTAACTAGGCTTTGAAGGCAAAATCAGACACATTAAGGGATTGCCTTTTTTTATGAGTTCCTACCCCTTTGAGCTTTTGGGTGAACCTGGACACATTTGACTCCTTCGAATACCCTTAATCTTTGCTCTTCGATTGGCCCAGGGTTGCCTCCTTCGAATGGCTCAAATTCTCATCATTGGAGCTTCTTCGATTGAGCCCTCATTTGTCTTGGTAGTTGTATCTGAAACTTTTTAACTAGCCCAAACGAAAGCTCCTTTCTGGCCAGTCGAAACTTCCCTTGTTACCTCCTTCGAATGAAATAGTGCAGGAGGCTTGGGCTTGGCAACATGTTGGATTTTCGGCCAGTAAGCAACTTAGACCAAGACTCATCATAAGACAAACTTATTTTCAATTATTATGTATCTCCTTCGAATGGAACATATGTATATCTTTCCAATGGCCCTTTTGCGTTTCTTTCAAATAGACCACATGTATGCCTTGTGAATTCTTTGAATGGGCCACCAATGTGTGCTCATAATGTGGCAATCATATGCTGAAAGGTTCAGAGATAGAGTTGACGCAAGCAGTTTCGAAGGGAACCACTGCCCAATCAAAACTAACACAAAGGAAGCCAATGCCTTGTGGTTGCTAGCATGAGGGAGGTCATTGCTCTATGAATCAAAGGCCAGTTGAAAGGGTCTTGGACTGGTGAATTAAATACAAATTGAAGAGGGAGCCTTTGCCTTGTGCACTGAAGGAAAGTTGAAGAGGGAGTATTTACTTATGGGTCAAAGCACACATGAAAGAGGCCCTTGCCTTGTGAATCGAAGGCATGTAGGAAGTCCTTTGTCTAGTAAATTGAAGGCAAGTCTGGAGAATCCCTTTGCCTTGTGAATCCAAGGCAAGCATGAAGAGGTCTTTGTGCCTTATGCGTTGAAGGCAAGCATAGAGAAGGCCCTGCTGGAGTGATACCCGTGGACCCAAAGCTTGATCGAAGGGTTTTTAGAGGTTCAATCGAAACTTGTCTGCAGGGGACTACTACTTTATGAATCGAAGCAGGCATGTAGGAAGTTCTTTCCCTATGAATCGAAGGCAAGCCTAAAGCAACTAATGCACAGTCGAAGCCTTGGGATTTGAACTTGATCGAAGGAGGCCCAACAGCCAATCAAAGCTTGTGAATTAGGCTTGCGTCGAAGGAATTCCAACGCCCAATCGAAGCTTGCTCAGATGCCAATCGAAATACCTTGTTCAGATGTCAATCAAAAGACACTTGATTATCTCCAAAAATTGATTTTCCTTAAGCAAGTGTTTGTAACCACCATGCAAAGGGAAGATCTTGGAAAACATGAGAGGGTAAAATTTGGGGTACAACAATGTCTTCTTCAAAACCCGAGGTAACCAAATTGAGTAGTCGACCATGCCTTTTGATGAATGCAGAACTTTAGGGAACCCTTGAGACTAACTCTTTAAATTGAGAAGGTATCCTCACAAAACTGATTCGGATAGTGTTTCTGCGAGCGGAAGCCATAACCTACAAAACAGAACAAAGATAAATCCCTAGGTCCTTGAAATAGTTAGTGAAAATTATATGGCATGATGTCATGATGTTATGATGTCATGTTCTAACAATTAATTAAACACAAACAAGACACAAAGCCTTAGGTTTAAGCTTGCACGAAGTTTATAGGTAAGTACCCTCTTGAAGTTTTAGTTGGCTCAACTTGTCCTAAAAGAAGTAATCGGGTTCTAGGAGCCTCAATATCACTGATCTTTCTCTCGGGCATTGTTTCAGCACAAGCATCTAAATTGCGACCGAAATATCCCGAAAGTCCAATCTCAATGAGTGTAGTATCGAGTACCAATCAAATTAAGTCTGCACCAAAGCCAGTTATCTCACTACTTTCTAATGGCTAAGTTGTGTCAACTAAGGTTCTACAGACGGTTAGTGCTTATGACACCACGCGGTAGCCCAGTATTCTCCTTGACTTACTCAAAGGACACCGGAACTAACCAATGTGTCGCACTAACGTAGCCATAACTTCAACCATATCGGTCTATGCCGTACAGTTTTCACGATCTATTCCTACTTACCTAAAATTCCCCCAGATCCGGGTACAGGATCTATACAAGAAATAAACCCAAGCATATCCCGAAATATAAAGCATACAAGGAAAACAAGTAAAGAAATAAAGGTGATATAAAGTTTTGTTTTAGAAAATGTTTTGAAAAGGCCAATGTAAGGCAATTTGCTTTATAATAACCCTTATATTAGTCCTCAAGAGTGTCTATAAAGCATTTTGAAAGTATAGGTGCAGATATTTTTTTAATTTATGAGCAAGCGATTACAAGAGATCTACCTACTCAAAAAGTCTTTGTTATTTTCCTCCTCCTTTAGATAGTTCTATCCTACCATTAGTTAGTAGTAAGCCTTATCATTGGATGTGAGGGACAGGCGTGGGTCATTGTACAGTCATAGAAGGCAACTTGTATAACGTTTTTAGCAATTGTCGTAAGGGACTAAGATCGTTTATCAAAGGCAATATCAAAGGGTCATCGAGGGACTACGATCTTTTAAATGAGGGTCTTTGCTAAAGCATCCCACGTTCGAGGGACATGATTATTTTTATCCGAGGCAGCAAGTGAGGGTAACCCTAAAGGTGCGTGTGTGCGAAGTATTTTGATTTCAAGTATTTTTGTCTTTGAGATTAAGTTTTCTAATGTTTACTTTTAGTCTTGTCATACAAACCCTAATTACTAACAGTAATAAGGAAAGCAGTAAATTGTGGAAATTAAATGTCCTACGCTATTACAACGCTTCGGGGATGGGGGGTAAAAATTTATGAATGGGGATGGAAAACATTAAACCCTAATTGTCTATTACAAACTTTTGACAGTTACAATAATTGAGAAATAAATAATGCGAAAGAAAAGTGCGCGAAGACGGCGAAAAGGGGAAAATGTTTAAGAAAAACCCTAAAATATTTCTAAGTATTTAAGAAATAAGATTTTTGTTGTTTTTGTTTGAGAAAAATATTTGAAATGTGAAATAAAAACTAGACCTAATTCTAATTTAATTACAACTTCAATATTTAAAATAAAACAAAGTGTGATTAAAATAATTAATTTTATTTATGAAAATTAAATTAATTAAGTAAAACCTAAGGAAATCTAAATATTTAGAAAATATTTTTGTATTTTGTTTTTGTTTAGAAAAAAATAATTGAAGTATAAAAACCTAGTCTTAATAAAATAAAATCAAGGTGATTAAATTAAATTAATTTTTATTTATCAGAAATTAAATTAATTAATAAAACCTAAATCTAATTTTTTTAATGATTTTATGACTTTTTTCTATTTTTATTTAAATAAAATTAATTAAAATAAAATGATTAGTTTAAAAAAAGAAATTCAAATGGGCCTGCTGAAAATAAGTAGATTGGGGGTATGAAGAGAAATGTCAGGCCCAACAAAGTTTTTGTTTGAATCAGAAAATAATAATAGAAAAAGGTATGAGCATGCATTTGTAAAAGGAAATAGGGGGTGAAAAGAAGCAAAACTGAAATAAATCAAAAAAATGCATAAGCGGGGTTCAATATGGTTCGAACCATCGCCCTTATAGTAAGCAGTGACTTTGTACGCGCGTGCTTGCCACTGGGGTGACTGTTTCATTCGGTCATTATACCACTTGCACTAAGTATAAAATAAACTCAATTTTCAAAATTTGAAATCTGGCGCCATGGCTTTCTTCTTCCTCGCGCTGTACAACAATATTCTCCATCCATTGTTGATTCTGTAAAATGCTCATTTCTCCACCAAATTGAAAAATGTAAACACCAAACTTTCCTAAATTTTAACCACGAATCCAACCATATAACTTTCAAAAGATGCATGGATAAGAAGTTCAAAGTTTGAGTTTTTTACCAAGTTGGAGAAAGTCTAATTCTTCTTTCATGGACTTTCAGTGTAAAGTGATGATCCTATGAGCTTGTTGGGACCTTCTTGGATCTATTCCAACCCTTACTTTCCTTCTAAAGTTGCTGAAACGCTCTAGCCAAGTCAAGTTCTAGGCCATAGTTTTTGAGTTTAGAGGATGATGAAGATGATGTTACAGAAGTGTAACAAGTGTTTAGAGAAGTTCTAAATGATTATTATGAGGTGTTTGAATGATAAAGGAGGAAAATGCACGAGTGGATTTGAAGTTGGATGTTGGAAGCTTCAAATGTGCAACAATGGTGGTTTTGATGCAAATTCTGACTTGGGAGAGTTTGAGAGGGTTAGAGGGCTTGTGAACTCGTGTCTTTGCTTGCAAATAACCTTTCTATTTGTTGAGAAAAGGTTTGATGGCTTGAAGTAACCAGAATCTCAAGATAGCATGTTATGGTTTTGAAACTTGGTTTTGAAGTAACTTGAAGAAACATTGTTCCAATGCATTGTAGGGTGGTTGGTAGAATGTAGATGGTTTCTTCTTGGTGATGAGATGTTTTGAAGTCAGAAGCAATAATGTATGGGCTCAAGGAGAGTTGACATTGTGTATAAAGTCACTTTATCAAAATGGCAATGTGAACTTTCTTCCCTTAATGGAAAAATGGATTGGATAAAGCTTTAATCACTTGGATCATAGCTCAAAAGCTTGTGTAATCTTATGATTATAGCAAGATTTGGAGGTTAGAGGCCTATAAAGTGATATTATGCAGCATGGCTTGAAGATTTTGTCTTATGGTTATCATAGAAATGACCTATAATTCAAGTATGGATGCCCAACTTCATCTCTTTGAATCTCCTAGCTCAAGCATGATAAAATTGTGTTCTTGGACATTTTAGAAAGCTTGAAACTTTGTATAAAACTTTCATGTTGTGAGTTTTGGCTAAATCAAATGGGACTTGGTGAAAATGGCCATGAAGTTAGGACAAAAATCTGACTAAAACTTGTAAAAAAATTTCTAAGTGTTGGATAAAAAACATCATAATCGCATGAGCTTATATCTCTTAAATTAATAACTTTTTGAGGATCATCCCACATTAACAAAGTTGTAGAATTCATCAATCCCTACAAATTTCATGTTGAAATTTTTCCTTAAATCAGCTTGCATCTTGAGGAAACTTGCTTGTAAAGTTAGGGTTTTTGTTAAGAACAAAAACACTTAGAATTTTTCTAAGTGTTAGAAAATTTTCCAAATTTTCCAAATTCTTTACTTTTTGAATTCCAATGTTGACTAAAAGTCAAAGTTTGACTTTTGAGTGACTATTTTCATCAGTTGATTCAATTCTTCAACTATCAATCACTTGCATCTGTGGAAATGTTTTGAGCCATGTAATTAGGTAAAGATGTTGTATTTTAGTCCTTGATATCATGGTTCAAGCTATTAGGTCATGCACTAGGCCAAAAGTCAATGATCAGTCATCTTTAGTCAAAACCCTAATTTTGCCAATTTTTGCCTTTTGATGATTTGAAGGATTTCCTTGAGGAATCATGGTCAAATATTGATCAAATAATGAAGATCACCTCAAAATATTGATGTTGACAAGAAATCTTGAAGTTTAACTGTATGTTTGACCACAATTGATTTTTTACCCAATGTAGTTAATTTTCAGTCATCTGAGCAATTGACTGGGCAAATTTGTGATGCAAGGTTTGAAACTTGATATGAGCATTGTTGAGGACCTAGTATGAACCATTAAAGTCGTTTGATACCTTTGAAAACCATTCTTACTTGTACAAGATGAAACCCTAGTTGTGGACTCATTGCTTAGGAGGTGAGTTTGTCTGAGCAACTCTTGAGAATCCTTGAGTATTTGAGAATCTTTAGAAGAATGTCTTGAAAAAAATGAGAGGGAAAGTTTTGGGGTACAACACATAGGATTCCATATCTCTCCACCTTTGAGCACACTCCTTGAAAGATTACTCTTTCTTCTGAGACAGGTTATGGAGTTATATGCGGGTAGGCGCCATGTCTAAATAGTACTTATATTGTTTCAAGAAAGCATTAGCAAGATTTTCCCATGTTTGGATGTGCATTCTTTATAACTACATGTACCAATCTAGATATTCCCCACTCAAACTAACTTGAAAGCAGTGAATCATTAGTTTCTGGTTTTTGAGCGTAAGCATGCATCTTCCTATAATACATGCACAGACGGTTCCTTGGACAAGTGATCCCTTTGTATCTTCCAAAGTCAGGTACTTTAAATTTTTGTGAAATTACTACTTCTGGGACAAGACCCATTTCAAGGGCATCGACATCGAAAGAATTGTATCCTTCCACAGCTCTCAACCGTTCCTCTAAAGCTTTATACTGATCTAGCACTAGTAGATTCTCAGTAGCAGGAGTATTGGTCATTTTCTGAGGTTCCTGATTGACATCCTCCAGGTCATGTTATCCATATTGTAAATTCAAATAATTATTAGCATTGTTAATCGGAATTTTTAAGGTATGAGATGCCCCTGCCTTTGGTGGAGATGGGACAAACCCTTCAGTTTCTTGTCTTGTCTCATGATGAGCCATGACAGACTTTTGTGGCCCCGTCTCTGGTCCTCTTCTCAGTTGATGACCCTTTGATGCACCAATTTTCTAGGTTATTTCCTCAAAGGCTACCATGGGAATTTGTTCTTGCATGTCGATGATGTTCTTCAAGGCTAGAAGAACCCGGCTCATATCCCCTCTCATTGAGTCGTCATTGCTTTTGACTTGTTCTAGATCCACTTTGGAAGCTGCTTGATTTTCTTCAATTTGTTCCATGGCCCTTAGTTGGTGAACTCTTGTTTGATATGGTGGCCAATGAGGTGGTGGTTTTCTTCTACCAATAGTTTAACTGGAAAATATTTTGAAAAATGAGTTTTCGAGTTGTGAGTTTATGAGATGCAAATGTTTTATGAATGTATGAATATGTATGAACGATGTTGAGGATTACGTTTCGAATGTCTTATTCACTTAGGTTTTGCTTTCTCATTGGTGAGAGTAACTGGAAAACGAATACGCAAACATAAATAAGAAACACAATTCTTTTATTGAAGGTGCTAATTGTCTTTAAAAGAGAACATAATTCAGATACTGAAAGATATTACAATTCTAAAACAATAAATTTGCTGAAAGAAAATAAACAAACGGAAGCATTCTCCTAAGCACGCTTGCGGATGTCTTCTCTGAAACAGTCGACCATTGTTCTACACAGCTTGAGGAAATTGTCGACTTCCTTTGGGAGAGGGACCATCACAGTTTCTGCGTCTCACAAACTTCTAGGGATGTCTTCAATGATATTGTCGGCTAAGAAGGTGAGTCTCTCATGCTTGTCCTTGTAGATCGGTGCTCTTAGTAGATGTTGGGAATTATCTTGTGGTTATCCCTTCCTGCTTGGGTGATCTTTGCATACTGCTCCTCCCAATACATCTTTTCATCCCCCGTCTCCGTATAAAGTCTCTGTTGTATCAGGAAATCTTTTCGGAGGCTTTCTAGCTCAAGGCATACCTGCTCATATTCTTCAGTTTTCTAGGTAAGAAGTATTTATTCCCTCATCTTCACAAGGCGTTCCCTTATCTTTGATTCTCTACTATCCTGAAGTCTGGTAGTGAAATACTTCAATTGCTCTTCTTGATCTAGAGAGGCTTGCACCAAGATTTGGATTTGGGCCCTTAGATCTTCCTCCAGTACTTTCTTTTCTTGCACGTCCTTTTTATACCATCTGGTTAACTTTCCAATTTCATTAGCAGCATCTTCCAACCTCTAGTTGTGGGAATCCAGATTAAAAGTAGCACTCAGCAAGCCTTCAGTCGAATGTTTCCTTTTTAGACTCTCCTTTTCAAATGCCTCGCGGTCTCTTTGAATCTGTTGGTCTTTTGATTCAAGCATACGCTGAATTTGTATTTTTTTTCTTTGGTTAAGTTAAGGAGATTGAGCTCCAATTCTTCTTTCTCCCTTTGAGCTTGTTTCAGGGCTTCCTTCAGATCATCTATTTCTTCCAAAGACATAAGCGGAGTTACTGGGACCTTTGGCTTGTATTTGGGGTCTATGTCAAAAGGCAACTTAATAATTTGTACCCTGTCCAGAACCCATCGAGTGTAAGGTTCTTTTTCCACAACGTTCTTCTTTTTAGCTTTTCTTTTGTTAACTCTGCTCCAGGCTCAGATAATCTTATTGAGCAGCTCTCGTTCATTTTTGCCCATGTTATGAACGATCAATTGTTGAAGATGTTCATCTGAAGGTTTATCTTCCAAGGAATACCCTAGATGTCGTAGGGCCAAGGTAGGGTTATAATTAATGCAACCTTATGATCCAATCAATGGAACATTACGAAAATCCCCACAACTGTAAACAATATCACCAATGTCTAGCTTCCTTGCATACCATAATATAGAACTAGCAGTAAGAGACCTTAATTTTTGAGGCCACTCATACCTTGTCAGATTCGAGATCACGTAATCTTCCTTGTAAAGGTGAGTCATAAACCAAGAATAGAATAATGGGATACAACAATTTAGAGTACCTCTTCTTTTTTCATATCAGCAAGTAGAGAGAGAGTTGGATTTGTATTAAAAGTTTTTGTACCCTATAACACACTGATGGTTGCATGGTCAATGTAGTATACAGTTTGTGGAAACAAGATAACTCTAAATATAAGAAGCCCTAGACAATCGATACAAGACTCATATTCCTTGTTATTAGCCAGATCAAGAGCCTTAGCTTCTAAGTAACATCTCTTAACTCCTCGTACGTCTCCCTCTTTCTTGTAATTAAGAGAAAATTCAAGATAAGGGATTTTTAAGCCTTATGCCAGGTGTTGTACCCCAAAATTCGCCCTCTCATATTCCTCAAGATATGTCAAGAATGATCCTCAAATTGCTCAAGATTGTTCAAGGGTTGTACAGTCACATCACTTCCTAGGACAGCTGAAATTAGGGTTTTGGTTTTTTCAAGGAATTTGGGGTTTTCAATGGTTCAATCAAGTCTCATATGCCTATATACATTCTCAAGCACCTACATGTCAAGTTTCAAGACTCACAGTGCCAATTTGCACAGTCAAAAGCCTCATTTGACCTACAGTCTACTATAAGGGCAAAATGGTCATTTTGCAGTCAAAAGTCATAATTTTTGGTCAACATCTTATTTTGAGTCCACAATCATCATTTTATCAAGTCTTGATCATGATTCCACAAGAATAGCTCAAAAATCATCAAGATGCAAAAGTTACTATTTTTGGACAGAAGAAAAGTCAACTGTATCTTGACCAGGGCATAACTTTTACATGGTTTGTCAGAAAAATTCCATCCAAATCTCATTTTGAAGAGGATGCAATTTCCTACAATCCATCTTAACACTCCAAGATCAAGAAATGCTCTCACAAGAAGTTACCAATTTTTACCTTATAGGTCAATTTCAAAAGTCAACAAAAGTACACTTTGAGTCAAAGGCCATAACTTGATATTGGTAAATCCAAATGACATGGGACTAAAGGAATTGGTTAGAGGACTTCAAGAGCTTTCCAAAATGTCCAAGAACATGGTCATATGATCAAAATTGAGCAAGTTGTGCATTGGAGAAGTTGGGAAATTTTCATGAAGTTGCAAAAGTCATTTGCTCAAAACATCTTCTTTTTGCTAATGGGCCTCAAATCTCTTTTTGAAACTTCACCCATGACCTATGCACGACCCATCAAGATTAATTGGATTTATTTTCTTATTTTTATTGATTAATTGGATTTTTAATTAATATTAATCCATTTAATTAATTTAAATCATAAGAAAATAGAAGATTTGTTTTTTAAATCAATTTGTGAAGCAAATATGATCAAAACATGCTGGAAAATTCGTGCACAAGTCAAAGATACAAAAAAATCCAAATTTGGCAACATTGTTCAATCATGAAAAATCAAGAATATTTGATTTTCAATCAAAGATTTAAACATCAATGCACATGGATTGGATCCAAAACTTTGACCTAATTTGTTTCCCTTATACATAAGCAAGCTAGCCATACCCTAGCACACGATTGAAAGCTGCAGAAACGGCCATAGCAAATTCAAGAAATTTCAAGAAAAGTGAAAACCTGTTCTTGCATTCTAGGCCAATTCAAGGCGTTTTGATCATCCAAATACATTGCAGGAGGTCCCAGGAATGATTTACAATCAACTTCAAGCATCAAAGCTCAAGGAATCACGATACACAGTCCCACGGTTTCCACTTTTGATTCCAAATTGTAACTCTTAATTCATATGCATTTAACATGTTTTTGTGATTGATTTGTGTTGTTAGAAACCATACAAAGATAATGGAATGGTTGAATTGAATTATAATGCCCTGAATCGTGAGATGCCATGATCAAATTTCTAGGGTTCTTGAGCTTTTAAATGGGGCTTTTCAATCCAGGAAAAATTGGGACTAGTGAGATACATGACTGAAATCGTGAGACCAAGACGAACACAACCCATACCTCGCGAAATATTTATGATTGTTGTGGTTATATTCGCTATTTTTCCTTGCAGGAGTTAGTGGAGGTTAAAAACCCCCGCTATCTGATGTTATTTACACAGGAAAAAGGTTGAAGACGATGATGTGTTGACATCCCATTGGCCAATTTGAAAAGCGCGCGTTTTATTACAGCGTATTGATTATTTTCATATATAATTATTGCTCCTTATGTTAATAACAATTGAAGCAGCTTGGTTGGATGGCAAAGGCGTTGGCATGTGAACATTGGGACCTGGGTTCGAATCCCAGGTCCCCCAAACATTTGTTATAATTTTTATCTAGGTGATTGTGTGTGACGCAGCAGGCATTGCATATCATGGATCTCCAATTCCCAGGCGCCAGATGTCTTCAAACTCAAATCCAATGGCCTAGATGGAAGGACTATCATGGTCCTTAGTCAACACGCGTGTGGACAAATCAGAAAGTCAAGCAGGCTGGAGAGTTAGTGGGCCTGGAAGTTGCAAAACACACCTCCTCTTGGGCCCATCACCCCCCTGGGTTTATTCCTTTTTTCTTCTTTTATATCTTTCATTTAATTGTTTTATTATTAATTATTATTATTATTACCAAATTAATTTTTTCATAATAAAATCAGAAAACTAAAAAATATAATATTTTTTTATTATTATTTATTAAAATTAGTTTCACCCTTTCATTATTTTTGTAAATAAATAAATAATTAATTAATTTAGTTTTAATTAGGTTAATTTTAACTTTTTTGCAATAATTTAAAATTAACGTAGAATTAGGGTTTTTAATAACTTTTGACCATCTTTTATTTTTTCCCTTAAAAAACATAAAAAACTCAAAAAAATATTTCTTTTTATTAATTAATTAGTTTAGATTTAATTAAATGCAAAATAACAAAAATCTCTTTCTTTCTCAAAAAAATGGGTCAAAACTCTTCGATCCAATATTTCTCGCACGTGTGATTATTCTTGATAAATTTTTATCCATATAATTGTATTTGCTCCGAGGATGTAATAGCTTTAATTAGGACTTTTTATCGCTTTCATTTAAATTCCCGCAATTTACTTTTCAAGGGTTTGTTTTTGGCGATGTAAATACTCGACGCCTTGTAATAGCTTAGTTTATTTTCCGCAACTATTAATTGCTAGATGTATGCTAACTAGGCTATGCATGACAAGATCTCTCTTAAATTAAAATCAATCGTAGCTCACCATAACATGTACAAAGATAACATAACTGGAACCTGACACACTCGCACATGCCACTCCTAGGGTACGCCTCACTTGGTTGCCTCGACGTGGTCATTGAGTATATGGTGTTTTAGAGGTCGCCCTCCTATCTAAAGATCAAAGTTGCCTCGAAACGGTTGCCTCGATAAAAAATGATCTAAGACATTAGGGTTACCGCTAAGGCGTCCTACTATTGCTTTGGTGACCACATGTCCCTATAATCGAATTGACCCGAAAACTCCAACGACGGTGCTACCTACTTCTCAATAGTGGGATAGCACTGTCTAAAGGACATTTACACAACTTAATTTCTTTTGAGTAGGTAGAGGTTCTCAGGTACTTGCTCTTTCAAAATAAAACAACTTTTTGCACTTACACTTTTTCAAACAAAGTTTTCCAACAAACACTTCATACACTCTTGAGGACAGATACAAGAGTTAAATCGAAGTTTTCAAAATAAAACTTTTTTCAAAACCCACAAACACAAGAAAAGCAAAACCTTTTGAAAACATAGTGAGCAAGTACCTAAGAGCCCATGGATAACCACGGATAGAAAGGGTGCTAACACCTTCCCTTTCTATAATCTACCTCCCGAACCCGAGAAACATCTCGAAAAGGAATTTTTCTGTGCTTTTGTCCTTTCCCTTGTTGGATAAAATAAAATACGGTGGAGACTCTTGCTTACTGCGACATTTTGCGAAACACAAACGCGAACCAGCATTCCAAAACAGTCAGTTCTATTCCCACCGATCACAGAACTGGCAACTCTGCTGGGGACTATTATAAGTGAGGTGTACCTTAGGATAAGATCACTTATGTTTTCAATTGTATGCTTTGTATGCTTTAATTTTATGGGCTTGTATGAGAGTTCTATAGATCCTAACCCGGATCTGGGGATACCCTTTAGGAAAGTAGCAATAAACTGTGAGAGACTTGTCCGGCGTAGACCGACACGGGTGAAGCAGTAGCTACGTTGGTGTGACACCTTGGTCTGTACCGATATCCCTTGTGTTGGAACGAGGAGAATATGGGTCTTCTGAGGAGTCATTAAGCACCAACTGACCTTAGAACCTTAAATTGACCAACTTGGCCATAGAACAGTAGCAGTATGCTACGCTCATTGAGGCTAAACTCTCGCGATGGTTCCGGCCGCAAGAAAAGGTTGCCAAACTGGAATTATGACCAATTGAGGGTAGTCAGTGATATTGAGATCCTCTAGAACTCGGTTACTATTTTTAGGACAGGTCTTAACCAACTGAAACTGAAAGAGGGTAGTACCTAAACTTCATGCTGGCCTGAAATCTAAGGGCTCTTTTGTGTGACTTGTGTGCCTTTACCATGTGTGCCTTTTGTGAATACTTGTGGTGTGCCTTTACCATAACATCATAACATCATAACATTGCATACATCTTGCATAAGGACTAACCCATTTCAAGGATCTCAAGGGTTTGTGATGCAGGTCATGATGAACCAAATGTCTAGCAAGGGGCAAATGGGATTTATTTTCCTCTAGCCAAAGTTGTCTGGAGATCAAAACATGATAACTTGAGTCAGGGGCTATGACCCACTCGATATGGTGAGCTTGACTCTTGAAGAAGGGCTCTCAACAACATGAAGTTCCTTCAATCAAGCTACCAGATTCAAATTCTAACAAGTTTATGTGTTTACCCCGCGAGATCCTTGAAAACATTGCATACATATATCATACATATCATTGCATTACAAGTACCATTATAGGTCTCTTATCTTCTTCGTTGTTTATTTCAGCAATCGTCATGTCTACTGAACCTTCCACTGAACAAGCTATCAAGGCCCTCCAGGCCCAGAATGCCCAGTTCCAAGAGTTGGTTATGAGCCTAGCCCAGGGTCAACAGGATTTGAAGACTCTGATGCTGAAAGAGAGGAAGAAGAAGAAGAAGAGGACCGTCTTGTTCAACACTGGACGCAGATTTGGAAATGGACTGCAGAATGAGGTTGATCTGACTACCTCATCTGTAGGGAAAGACAGCCCACAAGAGAGAAGGGTTCCTAGTCCCGTGGTCTCCGACAACGATACGGATTATGATGAAGAACAGTATCCTCCTGCTGAGGATAGGTATAAGCAGTTGGAGGACCGCTTGAGTGCCATGGAGATACAGAATGTGCCCGGGTTGGACTTTGGAGACCTAGGCTTATCCTCTGGGGTGGTGATTCCCCATAAGTTCAAGGCACCTGCTTTTGCCAAATATGACGGAGCCTCCTACCCAAAACTGCACCTCCGGTCGTATGTAAGGAAGATCCAACCTTACACTGCTGACAAGAATTTGTGGATCCATTTCTTTCAGGATAGTATTTCAGGGACTCAACTCGAATGGTTCTATCAGCTGGATGGGGCCAATATCCACAACTGGGAAGATTTGGCTACTGCGTTCTATAAGCAGTATCAATATAATTCTGACCTTGCTCCTACGCGTACCCAACTCCAGGGTATGTCACTAGGGACGGGTGAAGGATTTAAAGAGTACGCCCAAAAATGGAGAGACCTTGCCGGAAGGGTGCAACCACCCTTGACTGACCGTGAACTTGTTGATATGTTTCTGGGGACCCTGTCTGGTCCATTCTTTAACCATTTGATTGGAAATTCTTCAGTCGGGTTTACAAACCTTACCTTGACTGGTGAGAGAATTGAATTTGGTATCAAGGCTGGAAAAATACAGAAGGGTGCCTCCTCGAGCACTGAAAAGAAGCTGTTCAAGAAAGAATCCAGTGCTGCCTATGGTTCAAGGAGACCAAATAGATATGAACACCGCCAAGCTGTCAATGCGGTGGTCATTTCAAAACCTGCTGGTGCTCCTCAGCATCACAACCAACAAAGTGGTGAGAGACCTAGAAGGCACTTCACTCGTCTCAGCATGACCTTGTCCCAGATATTGCCACAGTTACTGACAACCAATTTGGCAACTCTAAGGGAAGCCCCAAAGAATCTGAATACAACTTCACCAAAGTACAATCCTAACGCCCGCTGCGCTTATCATTCTGAGAGCCCGGGGCATAATACAAATGATTGTTGGACTTTGAAGAATAAGATCCAAGACTTGATTGATGCAAAAGAGATTGAGTTTGAGGCGCCCGAGAGGCCCAATGTTGTGACTACTTCCATGCCCAAACATGGAGTAAATGTTATAGAGGAAGACTTGTTTGTAGCCTCTGTGGATGATATTGTCACCCCGCTGTTGACTGTCAAGAGGAACCTGTTGCTAGCCGGTTTATTTCCGAGATGTAGTTAAGGTTGCTATCTGTGTTCTGTTTCACCTACTGGTTGCCCATCTTTGAAGTCAGGCATCCAAAACCTGATGGATAATAGAGAAATCATGTTTGAGAAGGTTGATGTTCCTGCCACCCCTACTGAAGAAGTGTCCATTGTTACCATTTTGAACAATTCTCCCAAGGCTCCCTCGAGGAAGCCTGTCAGAATTACGACTGTTCAGAAGATTGCACCTATAATCATCATTGTTCCGGGGCCTATTCCCTACACATCCGACAAAGCTGTCCCTTGGCACTATGGGGCAGATGTTTATGTTCTCGGAGTTAAGCAAGAGTTTGATACCAATACCGACGTTAGCAACATCACCGGGCCTGCCAAAGTCACCCGCAGCGGTAGACTTTTCTCACCTGATATTGCGCCCCCAACTATCCAGAGACCTATTGTCATCACACCTGCAAGTGTTCCTACTTCCCCTCCTAATCAAGTTCCTATTTCTACCCCTGCTGCCGAGTCATCTGATGCTCGGGGCAAACGGATCGCCACTGATATGCCTGCCCAGACGGAGGCGCCAAAGACCATTAATGTTGAAGCTTCCAAACAAGAGATGGAAGAGATTCTGAAGATCATTAAGAAGAGTGATTATAATGTAGTTGAGCAGCTGGGGAAAACCCCCTCCAATATTTTTATGTTATCACTGTTGTTGTGTTCAGAGGCCCATGCCAAGGCTCTGATTACCTTCCTGAAGACGGCCCACGTGCCACAAGAGACGTCAGCTGATCAGTTTACCGATTGTGTGGCCAACTTAACTGCTGATAATGGTTTGGGTTTCTCTGACGCTGATCTGACTGCTAAAGGGAAGAACCATAACGATGCCCTGCATGTCTCTATTGAATGCATGGGCACTAATCTTGCACATGTGTTGGTTGACACTGGTTCCTCATTAAACGTCTTGCCCAAGAAAGCTCTAGACAGGTTAGATTGTGAAGGTTTGGAGCTAAATCCAAGCAACATTGTTGTCCGGGCCGTTGATGGGTCTAAAAGGATGGTGCATGGTGAGGTCGATATTCCAATTAGAGTTGGCTCTCAAGTCTTCGATTCTACATTCTACGTGATGGACATTCGACCGTCCTATTCTTGTCTGCTGGGTCGTCCATGGATCCATAAGGCTGGAGCTGTGACCTCCACACTCCATCAGAAGCTGAAATACCCGGTCAAAGGGAAAATTGTGACAGTTCAAGGGGAGGAGGAATACATGGTTAGCCACCTCAACTCGTTCTGGTACATAGAGATGGATGGGGAGTTCATTGAGACTCCATTCCAGCACTTTGAATAGGTCCCTCAGACACTGGAATCAGCTGAGACTGTGATTGAAGATTCTCCTTTGAAGATGGCTTCCTTAAAGGATGCCCAGGCCGTTATTGAGAAGGGTGAGTATGCAAACTGGGGCCGACTTCCTGATTTCACTCAGAAGACTGACAAGTTTGGTTTGGGTTTCACTGCAGAAGCTCAAAGGGTTGTTCGTAGTGCAAGGATTGGAAGACCTCATGTGTTCATCAGCAACTCGGGAGTAAATGCCATTGAAGATGACGTGGAGGAATCTGAATTTGACAGCTGGATCTACCCTACGACCAACGGGGGACCAAACAACTGGACGGCAAAGGACTTCGTCCCTATTACTTTTGTCACTCAGTAATGAACTCCTTTGTTTTGAATTTGTAACAGACAATATTGTGAAACTTTATGGCTCGGTGTCTTACCCGGGGCACTGTGGCTTCATTTGTGAGGGCTTTTGTGTGTCATTTTCATATATCATTAATAAAAGCATTGGACGTTTTTTTCATTTCAAATCTTGCGCTCCTTGTCTTTCTTTATTATATATTGCAAAACAGCTATTTACACACACTCACATATACAGGTCTCCATCCACTCCGGATCTCACTGGTAACGACTCTGCTACTGCCAGTTATGACTTCGAAAATCCGATCAACTTAGTCGAAGACGAAGGTAAAGATGATTGCGAATTGCCTGGTGAGCTTGCAAGACTGCTACTCCAGGAAGAGAGGGCCATTCAGCCACATGAAGAGCCAGTGGAAACGGTAAATCTGGGTACTGAGACAGACAAAAAGGAAGTCAAGATCGGTGCAAATCTGGAGCTTAGTGTGAAACAACGGTTGATTCAAATGTTGCATGACTACGAGGAAATCTTTTCCTGCTCTTACGAAGATATTCCTGGGTTGGATACCGACATTGTGGTTCATCACCTGCCTACCAAGGAAGAATGCCCTCCGGTAAAACAGAAAGTCTGCCGTATGCGTCCAGAGATGTCCGAGAAAATCAAAGCTGAGGTTATGAAACAATTTGACGCCGGTTTTCTAACATTAACTTCTTACCCTCAGTGGGTCGCCAATGTGGTTCCAGTTCCGAAGAAAGATGGTAAGGTCCGAATGTGTGTTGACTACAAGGATTTGAACAGGGCGAGCCCTAAGGATGACTTCCCTCTACCTCACATCGACGTTCTGGTTGACAACACTGCTCAGCATAAGGTATTCTCCTTCATGGACGGTTTCTCCGGTTATAATGAGATAAAGATGGCTCCCGAAGACATGGAAAAGACCACTTTTGTTACTCAGTGGGGGCACCTTCTGTTACAAGGTCATGCCTTTTGGGTTGAAAAATGCTGGGGCAACATATCAATGCGCCATGGTTGCTTTGTTTCATGACATAATCCATCATGAGATTGAAGTATACGTCGACGACATGATTGCGAGGTCCCAAACTGAGGAGGAACACCTTGACCATCTACAGAAGCTGTTTGACCGGTTGAAGTTGTACAAGCTGAGGTTGAACCCAAACAAGTGCACCTTCGGGGTAAGATCTGGAAAACTGCTAGGTTTCGTCGTAAGCGACAAAGGTATTCAAGTGGACCCTGCCAAAGTGAAAGCCATACAAGAGATGCCAGTTCCCAAGACAGAGAAAGAGGTCAAAGGCTTTCTAGGACGGCTGAACTACATTGCCCGATTCATCTTACACCTAACTGCTACTTGTGAACCAATCTTCAAGCTACTGAAGAAAGATCAAGTAGTACGTTGGAACGATGAATGTTAGGCCGCTTTCGAAAGAATCAAAGAGTATCTCCAAGAGCCACCCATTCTTATGCCACCGGTTGAAGGGAGACCTCTAATCTTATACTTGACAGTACTGGACAACTCAATGGGGTGTGTGCTAGGTCAACATGACGAGTCTGGCCGAAAAGAGCACGCTATTTATTACCTTAGTAAAAAGTTTACCGACTGTGAGACCCGATACTCACTGCTCGAGAAAACTTGCTGCGCTTTGGTATGGGCTGCTCGTCGGCTAAGACAGTATATGCTGACTCACACTACTCTATTGATTTCAAAAATGGATCCAATCAAGTATATCTTCGAAAATCCTGCCTTGTCCGGAAGAATAGCAAGATGGCAGATGATCTTGACTGAGTATGACATCCAGTACACGACTCAAAAAGCAATTAAAGGAAGTGTGTTGGCAGACCATTTGGCACATCAGGCAGTGGATGATTACCAATCTATGAACTTTGAATTTCCAGACGAGAATATCATGGTAGTAACTGATTGCGAGATACCTGGACCGGATGAAGGACCTGAGGAAGGATCCCGATGGTCTATGCACTTTGATGGAGCCTCAAACGCTTTGGGTAATGGCATTGGCGTTGTGATCATATCTCCTAAAGGCTCACATACTCCACTTACCGCCCGACTATTTTTCAACTGCACCAACAACATGGCGGAGTATGAAGCATGCATCATGGGTCTTCGAGCTGCAATTGACCTAAGGATCAAGTTTCTGAGTGTCTTCGGAGATTCCGCTCTCGTGATCAGTCAGATCAAAGGCGAGTGGGATACGAAACATCCAAATCTTATTCCTTACAAGGAGTATGTGTTGACATTGCTTCCCCATTTCGAGGAGATAACCTTTGAACACTTCCCAAGAGAGGAGAATCAGTTGGCGGACGCGTTAGCTACGATGTCTTCTATGTTCAGAGTCAAATGGGATAACAAGGCTCCCCGGATCATTATTTGGAAAGTGGATGAACCTGCATATTATTGCGATCTTGAGACTGAAGAGGTAACAGAAAAGCCTTGGTATCATGAAGTGAAGAGGTACCTTGAAGCTCAAGAATACCTCGAGGGTGCATCCATTAATGACAAGAAGTTTCTGAGAAGGTTCGCGGCAAAGTTCTTCATCAGCAATGACATTCTTTACAAACGAAACCATGATTCAACCTTACTGCGTTGTGTGGATAAGAGTGAAGCGGAAAGAATCATGGCAGAGATGCATGAAGGTACCTTCGGAATGCATTCCAGTGGACATACCATGGCAAAGAAAATCCTTCGGGCAGGATATTACTGGTCCACAATGGAAGCCGACTGTTATCAACATTCTCGGACGTGTCACAAATTCCAGGTCTATGCTGATAAGGTGCACATTTCTCCAGTTCCTTTGAACGTCATGACAACACCTTGGCCTTTTGCAATGTGGGGCATTGATATGATCGGCGAGATCAGACCTACGGCATCCAACGGGCATCGTTTCATCCTGGTAGCAATTGATTACTTTACAAAGTGGGTTGAAACAACTTCCTTTGCCACCGTAACCAAGAACGCCGTGGCACGGTTCATTCGGCACAACCTGATCTGTCGATACGGTGTACCAGAGAGGTTCATTACGGATAATGGTACCAATCTTAACAACAAGATGATCACTGAGCTCTGCGAGCAATTCAAGATACAACACCATAACTCTTCTCCCTACCGGCCAAAGATGAATGGGGCTGTAGAAGCAGCTAATAAGAACATTAAGAAAATTGTGCAGAAGATGACAGTGACCTACAAAGACTGGCACGAGATGTTACCATTTGCTCTTCATGGGTACCGTACCTCAGCACGGACGTCAACAGGGGCAACACCATACTCCTTGATATACGGCATGGAGGCAGTCCTGCCCATTGAAGTTCAGATACCCTCTCTCCGGATCATGAAGGATGTGGGCTTAAGTGAAGATGACTGGATCCAGACACGGCTTGATCAACTAAACCTAATCGACAAAAAGAGACTCACTGCTATTTGTCATGGTCAGACGTACCAAAAACGGATGATCAAGGCATTTAACAAGAAAGTCAGACGACAAGAGTATCAAGTCAGCGACCTGGTAATCAAGCGCATCATTCTACCTCAAGGTGATCCCAGGGGAAAATGGACCCCTACGTACGAAGGGCCATTTGTGGTTAAGAACATCTTCTCAGGAGGAGCTATGATTCTAACCACCATGGATGGTGACGACCTTTCTCACCCTGTCAATGCAGACATAGTAAAAAGATACTACGCATGATTAAAGACCCGCTAGGTCGACTGGCCTAGGCAAAAATAAGGGCTTCCCGGCGAACCAAAAGGGTTCGGGCAAAAATAAGGGATGAAAATAAAAAAATCTGTACACTCGGCAAGTCGAAAACCTGAAAAGGCGGCTTGGGCAAAAATGGGTATCCCGGTGGACTGAAAACCCGAAAGGGCGGTCCAGGCAAAAGTTAGGGATAAGCGTAATACTATGTCTCATTGAATCACCCTGCATCCAGACTTCGGTATCGACCATCAGGCTCGGACGACACCAATCAATCAGATTCCTCTTCAACTAAGCAGCAAAGTGATGATATGCTTGAAGACATAAAGGCGATAGCAGAGTTGGAACCCAGTGGGATTTTTCACATAGCTGTTTTGTTTTCTTTTTACAAACTGTATAAATCCTATTTGTTCGGCGGCGTTCTCTTACTAGGACGTCAGCCTCTTGTACAAAAACGCCTATTTACGGGCAAAACTTCAAAATCAATACAAGTTCATTTTTTCAGACAAATTACAAATTGCTTTTTCCTTTATCTGTTTTGTTTTGCAAAGAACGTCCAATGTTCATTTTTGATATATGCATTTGACATTAATTGCTGATCACAAATATTTGCATGCGAAACAAAGGACTAATTACGGGTGACATCGGAAGTAGGGGCAATAAGAATTGTCTAAGCGATCTAGTTGCTCTTTCCATCAAGGTACCAAGGTAGGTTCAGTTGAAGAATATGACCAAGATACCTTCACTCCCCGCAGAGTAAGACAGTAATGGAAGCTCTCCCCACTGAGACTTGCAACTATGAACAAATCAACAATACTCTCCCCAAGCAGAGTTAGTCTACCAAAGAAGTTGGGTATCCCCAGTAGATCTTAATATTCCCCAGCGGAGTATACAGATATTCCTCAGCAAGCGCAAGCATCCCCGGCAGTCTTAATATTCCTCAACAAAATATAAGAATGTTCCCCGGCGGAATACAAGATACTCTGGTGGAACCATTCCCCGGCGCAGTCTAAAAAAGGCTTCCCCGCCAGAGTTGAATCATCTTCCCCAGTAGATTCTGGAAGCTTGTCCCCTGCATAGTACAAGTGCATCTCCTCAGCCAAATTCAGAGGTTATTCCCACAAGAGTTTAACTGGGTTATCCTCAGCAAGGTGCAACTGAAAGATCATCCCCAGCGAAGTTCTTTCTATCCGCAACGGAGTTCATCATCAAAATCCCCAATAGGAGCTTATCAATGGAATCCCCAGCGGAGTTATCGTTAAAATCTCAGCAGAACATCTCTTCCCCACAAAGTAATTCCTCGCACAGTAATCTCTTCACCAGGGTTATTCCCCAACGGAGTCATCCTCTCCTGCAAGTTTATCATCTTCGTTCATTATCCCCAGTGGAAGTGAAGAATTCAACATCATTCTCCAGCAGCTATCCGGGATTTATTTTCCCCAGCTAAAACATCACATTTTCATACATCATGATACATGCATATACGCATCATATCATACAATCTCATTTATATTGAGAACATCATTGCTTAATCCATATCATGCATTGCATACGACTGACCTTTGCTTTTCAGGAAAGATACAGTTAAAGTTCTCAGCAGTCAAAGGAGACAAATTCAGTCAAAGGAGACAAACCCAGCTAAATCGATTCCTAAAGATTTTTCTGAGGCAATCCAGTCAAAGAAGACAAACCCAGCTAAATCGATTCCTAAAGATTTTTCTGAGGCAATCCAGTCAAAGAAGACAAACCCAACTAAATCGATTCCTAAATATTTTTCTGAAGCCAGACAATGGAGACAAAACCAGTTAAATCGATTCCTAAAGATTTTTCTGAAGCCAGTCAATGGAGACAAAACCAGTTAAATCGATTCTTAAAGATTTTCTGAAGCTAGTCAATGGAGACAAAACCAGTTAAATCGATTCCTAAAGATTTTTCTGAAGCCAGTCAATGGAGACAAAACCAGTTAAATCGATTCCTAAATATTTTTCTGAGGCAAAGCCAATCAATGGAGACAAGTCCAGTTAAATCGATTCCTAAAGATTTTTCTGAAGCCAGTCAATGGAGACAAAACCAGTTAAATCGATTCCGAAAGATTTTTCTGAAGCCAGTCAATGGAGACAAAACCAGTTAAATCGATTCCTAAAGATTTTTCTGAAGCCAGTCAATGGAGACAAAACCAGTTAAATCGATTCCTAAAGATTTTTCTGAGGCAATCCAGTCAAAGAAGACAAACCCAGTTAAATCGATTCCTAAAGATTTTTCTGATGATAACCCGTCAATGGAGACAACTCGTCAATGGAGACAACCTGTCAATGAAGACAAACCCGTCAATAGAGACAACCCGTCAATAGAGACAACCCGTCAATGAAGACAACCTGTCAACGAAGACAAAACTTCTACCAACAATCTCCAGGTGGCATCTATAAGCCCATCCTCCTATCCGTCGTCTCTCCAAATGGCATCTGTAATCCCATTCCCGGCATCACATTGCTGATACTACACCATGCGAGTGCAAATTTCTGGGCACTTTTGTGTTCAATCATCTTCCACCTTCGGATCACGAAAGGCACGCAAGCCAATCTACATCCTCAGGTTTAAGAAGATTGAACAGGGGCAACTGTTGTACCCCAAAATTTGCCCTCCCATATTCCTCAAGATATGTCAAGAATGATCCTCAAATTGCTCAAGATTGTTCAAGGGTTGTACAGTCAAATCACTTCCTAGGACAGCTGAAATTAGGGTTTTGGTTTTTTCAAGGAATTTGGGGTTTTCAATGGTTCAATCAAGTCTCATATGCCTATATAGATTCTCAAGCACCTACATGTCAAGTTTCAAGACTCACAGTGCCAATTTGCACAGTCAAAAGCCTCATTTGACCTACAGTCTACTGCAAGGGCAAAATGGTCATTTTGCAGTCAAAAGTCAGAATTTTTGTTCAACATCTTATTTTGAGTCCACAATCATCATTTGATTAAGTCTTGATCATGATTCCACAAGAATAGCTCAAAAATCATCAAGATGCAAAAGTTATTATTTTTGGACAGCAGAAAAGTCAAATGTATCTTGACCAGGGCATAACTTTTGCATGGTTTGTCAGAAAAATTCCATCCAAAGCTCATTCTGAAGAGGATGCAATTTCCTACAATCCATCTTCACACTCCAAGATCAAGAAATGCTCTCACAAGAAGTTACCAATTTTTACATTATAGGTCAATTTCAAAAGTCAACAAAAGTACACTTTGAGTCAAAGGCCATAACTTGAGATTGGTAAATCCAAATGACATGGGACTAAAGGCATTGGTTAGAGGACTTCAAGAGCTTTCCAAAATATCCAAGAACATGGTCATATGATCAAAATTGAGCAAGTTGTGCATTGGAGAAGTTGGGAAATTTTCATGAAGTTGCAAAACTCAACTTTGCTCAAAACATCTTCTTTTTGCTAATGGGCCTCAAATCTCTTTTTGAAACTTCACCCATGACCTATGCACGACCCATCAAGATTAATTGGATTTATTTTCTTATTTTTATTGATTAATTGGATTTTTAATTAATATTAATCCATTTAATTAATTTAAATCATAAGAAAATAGAAGATTTGTTTTTTAAATCAATTTGTGAAGCAAATATGATCAAAACATGCTGGCAAATTTGTGCACAAGTCAAAGATACAAAAAAAATCCAAATTTGGCAACATTGTTCAATCATGAAAAATCAAGAATATTTGATTTTCAATCAAAGATTTAAACATCAATGCACATGGATTGGATCCAAAACTTTGACCTAATTTGTTTCCCTTATACATAAGCAAGCTAACCATACCCTAGCACACGATTGAAAGCTGCAGAAACGGCCATAGCAAATTCAAGAAATTTCAAGAAAAGTGAAAACCTGTTCTTGCATTCTAGGCCAATTCAAGGCGTTTTGATCATCCAAATACATTGCAGGAGGTCCCAGGAACGATTTACAATCAAATTCAAGCATCAAAGCTCAAGGAATCACGATACACAGTCCCACGGTTTGCACTTTTGATTCCAAATCGTAACTCTTAATTCATATGCATTTAACATGTTTTTGTGATTGATTTGTGTTGTTAGAAACCATACAAAGCTAATGGAATGGTTGAATTGAATTATAATGCCCTGAATCGTGAGATGCCATGATCAAATTTCTAGGGTTCTTGAGCTTTTAAATGGGGCTTTTCAATCCAGGAAAAATTGGGACTAGTGAGATACATGACTGAAATTGTGAGACCAAGACGAACACAACCCATACCTCACGAAATATTTATGATTGTTGTGGTTCTATTCGCTATTTTTCCTTGCAGGAGTTAGTGGAGGTTAAAAACCCCCGCTATCTGATGTTATTTACACAGGAAAAAGGTTGAAGACGATGATGTGTTGACATCCCATTGGCCAATTTGAAAAGCGCGCATTTTATTACAGCGTATTGATTATTTTCATATATAATTATTGCTCCTTATGTTAATAACAATTGAAGCAGCTTGGTTGGATGGCAAAGGCGTTGGCATGTGAACATTGGGACCTGGGTTCAAATCCCAGGTCCCCCAAACATTTGTTATAATTTTTATCTAGGTGATTGTGTGTGACGCAGCAGGCATTGCATATCATGGATCTCCAATTCCCAGGCGCCAGATGTCTTCAAACTCAAATCCAATGGCCTAGATGGAAGGACTATCATGGTCCTTAGTCAACACGCGTGTGGACAAATCAGAAAGTCAAGCAGGCTGGAGAGTTAGTGGGCCTGGAAGTTGCAAAACACACCTCCTCTTGGGCCCATCACCCCCCTAGGTTTATTCCTTTTTTCTTCTTTTATATCTTTCATTTAATTGTTTTATTATTAATTATTATTATTATTACCAAATTAATTTTTTCATAATAAAATCAGAAAACTAAAAAATATAATATATTTTTATTATTATTTATTAAAATTAGTTTCACCCTTTCATTATTTTTGTAAATAAATAAATAATTAATTAATTAATTTAGTTTTAATTAGGTTAATTTTAACTTTTTTGCAATAATTTAAAATTAACGTAGAATTAGGGTTTTTAATAACTTTATACCACCTTTTATTTTTTCCCTTAAAAAACATAAAAAACTCAAAAAAATATTTCTTTTTATTAATTAATTAGTTTAGATTTAATTAAATGCAAAATAACAAAAATCTCTTTCTTTCTCAAAAAAAGGGGTCAAAACCCTAAAAACTCTCCGATCCAATTTTTCTCGCACGTGTGATTATTCTTGATTAATTTTTGATCCATATAATTGTATTTGCTCCGAGGATGTAATAGCTTTAATTAGGACTTTTTATCGCTTTCATTTAAATTCCCGCAATTTACTTTTCAAGGGTTTGTTTTTGGCGATGTAAATATTCGACGCCTTGTAATAGCTTAGTTTATTTTCCGCAACTATTAATTGCTAGATGTATGCTAACTAGGCTATGCATGACAAGATCTCTCTTAAATTAAAATCAATCGTAGCTCACCATAACATGTACAAAGATAACATAACTGGAACCTGACACACTCGCACATGCCACTCCTAGGGTACGCCTCACTTGGTTGCCTCGACGTGGTCATTGAGTATAGGGTGTTTTAGAGGTCGCCCTCCTGTCTAAAGATCAAAGTTGCCTCGAAACGGTTGCCTCGATAAAAAATGATCTAAGACATTAGGGTTACCGCTAAGGCGTCCTACTATTGCTTTGGTGACCACATGTCCCTATAATCGAATTGACCCGAAAACTCCAACGACGGTGCTACCTACTTCTCAATAGTGGGATAGCACTGTCTAAAGGACATTTACACAGCTTAATTTCTTTTGAGTAGGTAGAGGTTCTCAGGTACTTGCTCTTTCAAAATAAAACAACTTTTCGCACTTACACTTTTTCAAACAAATTTTTCCAACAAACACTTCATACACTCTTGAGGACAGATACAAGAGTTAAATCGAAGTTTTCAAAATAAAACTTTTTTCAAAACCCACAAACACAAGAAAAGCAAAACCTTTTGAAAACATAGTGAGCAAGTACCTATGAGCCCGTGGATAACCACGGATAGAAAGGGTGCTAACACCTTCCATTTCTATAATCTACCTCCCGAACCCGAGAAACATCTCGAAAAGGAATTTTTCTGTGCTTTTGTCCTTTCCCTTGTTGGATAAAATAAAAAACGGTGGCGACTCTTGCTTACCACGACATTTTGCGAAACGCAAACGCGAACCAGCATTCCAAAACAGTCAGTTATATTCCCACCGATCACACCAGGGTTTTGATGTTGATGGTTTATTTAATACCTATATAAGCCCTCTCTTTAGAAAAATTTAGAGTTCTGTCCAATTCTTCCAAATTTGGTGCCAGCTAGAAATCTTGAAAGGTGAAACATCTCATCGGAGGGTCATAAAACTGAATCAGAGCATAAACAACATCCATTTGTACTTAGACTTTGGTCAAGTTCAGAATATCCCCATAGCGACGAGTGAACATTTTTAGAGCCCTTTCAGATAATCTTTCCTTTACACCCTTAATTTTTTCTACATCTGGTTTGATAGCATGACGCGGACGAGTCACTTCCCTTTAGTATTAACTTTCACGTACTCACCAAAAACCTTTGATTTTTTATATATATTTTTTACCATGTGAACAAGACAAACAAAAGAGAATGGAGAATAATGAATATATGAAATGTAAAGATGTATGAATGCATGAATGTAGGGCTAAATGACGGGATTTGATGGATATTACCCTTAGAAGGTAGGCTCTTAGCTTGGGTTTACAGATATTATACCCTCTCTATAAGGTGGCTTCCTTAAGGGTGTCATGAATAACACTAGAGGGAAAGGCACAAGGGCCTCCCTTAAGTGGAGTCTCTTTGTAGACCAAAACTTTCGTCTCTAAGTCATGAAAGATCTTATCATGAGATTGTGGTTAAGGGTTGTACAAAGAGCCATAGGTATCATTCCAAAATCCTACTTTCTAAGAGGATGTCTCTTGAGAGGTATTCCTTTTGTGGAATTCCACTGACTCTAGGCGAAGTCATCACATAAACTCATAGGGATGATGTATTCCCTTAGCTAATAGATGGACCTTCTTTCTAAGAATTTTTGAAAATAAATTTTTTTGCAAAAATTTAAATCCCGCAACAAATATGACAACATGATAAAAAGAATTAATAAAACTAACAAATCGATAATTAAACAAATATAAAAAACCAAAAAATAAAATAACCTAAAAACCCTAAAACCAAAATGTAAGGCTCCTAAAACTAGGGTTGAGTCCCCAGCAGTGTCGCCAGCTGTTGTAACTGGTTGTTTTTTATCAGAGTCTCCACCCTTAATTTTTATCCTAAGGAAGTGAGTATAAAGTAATAACCCTAAAAAGTTCAGAGATTCTAGATTGTTGACTCGGTTCTAGACGAGGGGAAGGTGTTAGGCACCCCTCATTTACCTTGTTCACAAGGATACTAGGTTTAGAAGCACAATTTTAGGGAATAGGGTTTTAATTTTTATTAGAGGAACTCGCCACGATTTTAATCGTATTCCTACGTATACTCTTAAAAGGAATCAGAGTTCCATTTCGTAGTTCACAGTTGGTTTGTATTTTTTTATAGGTTGAAATTATTTTTGAATTTCCCACATACTCAATCTAGGTGTACGAATAGCGGAGATATTTAGATGGAGTATGCAGTCGATTCAAATATATTTGTGACCCTATTTAAAGAATAATTGTTGGATTAATTTAATTTACAAAAATAATTTGCCACTGGTTAAGTGTTTTTTAGTATATTAATTATAAAAAATATCTTATTTGAAATGCATGATTGAAAGATAATTTAATGCAATAAAATATATTTTGAATGTCTTTTAGAAAAATATTATGGTTTATATGAATAATAGTATAATAACTAATATTATAATTAATATAAATATAAGAAAATATGAATAAAAATAAAATTATAAAAAAATAATTAATAAATAAAATAATTAAAAAAAACATAGGGGATGTAGGTTATATTAAGCTAGTAAAGGGGGGGGGGGTCTAAATAGGATGGACATGAATTCAGATATTGAATTCAGGCCCAAAAGGCGAGGGGTTCCTTTTTTCTCTGCTTAGTAATATTAGGGGTATGAGCAACAGGGGCCCAAGTCCAGATTTTGGACTTGACTCGTTTTGGCCTGGGAGGTGTGTTTTTTCATAGGTTAGAAAAAACAAAAAAGGACAAGGGGTGCGATTAATGATTGGTCCTGGCCCAAAGACAAGCGTTGGGAGGGAGTCCATCTCATACGGGAGGACGTATGGTTACGTGATGGGCATGTGCATTATGGTACGCATGATTGAGATCAAGTGGATATGACCAAGGGAGTATGATAACCACTATAAGCGCACACGTACGGAATAACTAGGCACAATATATTTTATTTTATTTAACAAAGACTTCATTTTATTATCAACCTCATCTCTCTCCTTCCGTCTCGTCTCTCTCTCTCATCTCACTGTTCTTCTTCTTTCTCTAACAATAACAAACCCTAACTTACCCGGTGGCGGCGTTTAAACAACAAGCCAAAGTTATAGAACCCCCAAACCCTAAAATTACAATCCCAATCCCACAAATCTCTTCACAATAAACACAAACAATACCAACCCCTCAAAAAATCAAAAGCTGAGTATCCAAAACTTACCTTTACCCATCGTGATTTTTTGAATCTCTGAGTTTTGAGTGCCAATCCTTCCTCTCTTCTCTTTTGTTTGCAGATAACGACGATGATGATGATGATGATGTTGATGGCGCCGATGGAAGATTTGAGCGGCGGAGGATGAAGAAATTTAGGGTTTCAGATGTTGAAACCCTAAATCTATGTGAAGAGGAAGCTCGGCAAAACCGTAAGCGGCCATATTACACCTTTTGTCTTCTTTCCCTTTCTGTTAGTTGTTATATAGTAAAAAGTATTCTTCTCAAATTTTCTCTGTTTTTGTTATGTTCTTTGTTCTTTATATTTTATAGTATTTTTTTAGGCTTAGATTAGGAATGAATAAATTTGTTTGTTAGGTTTTAATTAGGGCTTGAATTTTTAGGAAAGGAACAATTATGTCTATAAATTGAATTATATTTCGTTTATTGCTTTAGCATATTAGGGAATTGTTTTGATTTCAGTTGATTAATGCAATATTTGTCTCTGTTTTAGCTTCAGATTCGCTTCTATATTGATTCATTTTTATTTCATTCTTGTATTTATTTGTTATGTTTCTGGAAGAACTTTGAATGTAATATCCAATTTGATCTTGTTGTAAAACAATCATTAATCTCTTTTAATTCGTACAGTAAATGTTTGAAACACTTAAAGCATGTGTTTTTCGATTGATTGATAGAGTGAATGTTTACATGTTTTTTGGCCACTCGTTTTGTTTTGGGATTGCTCTCTAAATGGCCTTTTTTGTTATCTGAAACAGAAGCAACTTAAATGAGATGGGCCTATTGTAATACAATGGGAGATCTGACTTGGGTGTTTTGCGTTTTATCGTAATTGTTGTGGATAGCAAGAGTCGCCACTGACTTTTCTTTTATCCAATAAAGGAAAGGGTGAAAAGAACTGGAAAGACCTTTTGAGAATTTTCTTGAGTTTGGGGGGTAGGGTTATGAAAAGGTAAGGTGTTAGCACCCTTTTCATCCGTAGTTATCTACGGGAACTTAGTTGCTATCTCACTTTAAAATTCTTTGTTTGAAATGTGTTTGTGATGGGTTTTGAAAGTATTTTTGAAAAGTTCCTTCGTGTAGGCGAACTTTATAATGATTCTCGTCTCTATGAGAATGTATACAAAGTGTTGGCTTTTCAAAATATTTCATTTGAAAATGTTGGTGTGTTTGAAAGATGTTTTGAAAATGGTTGTGAGCCAGCAACTACGAACGTTCTACCTACTCAAAAAGTATTAGTTCTTTTCCTCCTCCTTTAGATATTTCTATCTTGCTATTGATTGATAAGAAGCCCCATCATTGGATGTGAAGGGACGGGCGTAGGTCGTCGTACAGTCATAGAAAGCAATATTGTAGGATACCTTACCATTTTTGTAAGGGTCTAAGATCATTTATGAAGGCAACATTTGAAGGGTCATCGAGGGACTATGATCTTGTTTTTGGATTGTTTTTTGCTAAAGTATCCCATGTTTGCGTAACATGGCTAATTTTTTCTTAGGAAACAAGTGAGGTCAACCCTAGAGATGCAAGTGTGCAAAGTGTATGTTTTCATGCTCTTTGTCTTTGAATTGGGGTTTTCTACTTGTTGATTTTATGTCTTGCCGTAAAACCCTAATTATTAGCATTTATATTGAAAGCGATAAATTGCGGAAATGTAAAATTATATGCTATTATATCATTTGGGGATGGGGGTACAAATTACAAATGGGGGAATAAAAGAAATTAAACTCTAATTTACTATTACAACCATATTGAATATAGCAAGATAAAATGTACAAGAATATAAAGGCAATGTAAATGGAAAAAGAAAATTGCTTTTGTTTAAGTTTGTATATGAAAGACTTTTTTAACCTAATTAAACTAAAAAGTGAATGGTTAATTAGTCTAAGTTAATTTAAGAAAACTAAACCTAAATTAAATAATAAAAAGAAATAAATTAATTAAGAAAACAATTCTTAGATTTTTTATAAAAAGATTTTAACCTATTTAATTAAAACTAAAATGAATGGAAAGAAATTAATTAATTAAAATCCTAATTTCTAAATTAATTTAATTAAAATAAACTAAGTCTAATATTAATTTAATTAAGAAAAGAAATTGGTTAAAGAAATGTTTTTGGTCTTTTTATCTAAAGAAATAAAATAAAAATATATTAAATATCTAAATAATAAATATAAAATATTTTTAGTATTTTTGGTTAATAAAAATAATAATAATAATAATAAAAATAATAGTAAAGAAAATAAAATAAAATAAAAATATAAAATTAAAGTTAGGGGGGTTTTAAAATGAAAATGGGGTTTGAAAGTAAAACCGATTTTATTTTGTACTAGACCCAAATGGTGTTTTTTGTAATCAGAAAAAAAACAAAAATAAAAATAAAACAGTTGGGCTGCATGGTGTTAGCAATGCAGGGGGTGATGTTGAAGAAAAAAATGGAAAGGCTTAAGGATATGAGGCCCAGCGCGCCTGAAACAAGTTAAAATGTTAGAAAAAATGACAAAAGGCGTCCCTGGGGATCGAACCCATTACCCTTAGCAATAAGACCTTACGCGCGCGCTCTCTATCATTGGGGTGGCTATACATCCAGTGTTATAAACAAAACCATAAATATATATTACAAAACCAATCCTAGGATTGTATCATCTTTAACCTCGCGCCATAAAAACTCCACAAAATTTTCAAAACCTGTTACTTTTTCATCTCTCAACCAAAATGGAAAATGTAAACATGAAAGCTGCGTAAAATTTCATCAGGAATCCAGAAATGTAAATAACTAAATCTATAGATCAAAGATGAAAGAGAATTTCTAATGGTACCAAATTTTGACCTAACTTTTTCAGGAAGTTCAAACTTGAAATTCACACTACTCAGGCAATATAAATGAAATCTAAAGGCATGGTCAGTTTCAGGACTATGATGTCTACATTTTATCTCCACAAATGGAAAGCTAACAATGCCTATATGAAGAGTTCAAAAGTCAGAAAACTCACCTTGAAAATGGAATTCGTGTTTTGAGTTTGAGCTTGTTTCAAGGTGCTGCAATGATCAGGTTAGCTTCCCTGAACCTCTAGGAAGCTAATGCAATGCTTAGCTTGATTTGAGAGTGGCTGAAAAGGTCTGGAGAAGTCCAACTGTAATGCTCTGGTTTTGAACTTGGACAATGGTAAAAATGGATTTACAGTTGGGAAAAAGGGATTGGGATGGTTTGTATTTGATGTATGGAAGCTTTTAGAATGATTTTACGGGAAAACCCACGAGTAGATTTTGTGTTTCAAGTTTATTGGCCAGACATGACAACAATGGAGGTTTGTGTGCATTTTTTTAGTTTTAGGGAGTTTTGGGATGCTTCAGGGCTTGTGAACTTGTATGGTATGTTGCAAATGAAGGTTCAATTTATAGGAAAAGGGTTTGGAGAGCTCAAGTGATCAGAAATTGAGAATCGCGTGTTATGGCTATGTGACTTGATTTTGAAGCAAACATGAAATGAATAGTTTCAATGTGAAGTACAAGGGATTGTAGGGTGGTTAACAGGTTGTAGATATGTTGCTTCTTGCTTTGAAATATTTTAGAATCAGAAGCAACAATGTATGGGCTCAAGGAGAGTTGACATTGTGTATAAAGTCACTTTTCAAGAATGGCAATGTGAACTTTCTTCCATTAATGGCATGATCACTTGGATAAAGACTCAAATGCTTGGATAATGGATTAATTAATTGTGTAAGCATATTATTATGGATAGGTTTTCAAGTCAATAGGCCTGCAAAGCAAGATTTATGCAGCATGGCTTGATATTTGAATTCTTGTTCATCACAAAAATGACCTATAATTTAAGAATGAATGTCCAACTTCTTGCCTTCGATTCTCTTAGCTAAAAAATGATCTCATTGAGTTCTTGGATATTTTGAAAAGCTTGGAACATTATATACAACTTTAATGTTGTCCATTTTGAAAAAATCCTCTTGGAGCTTGGTGAAGATTAACCAAGAAGTTAGGTCAAAAATCTGCCTAAACTAGGTTAAATTTTCACTAAGTGTTTAAGAAAAAGTGCATGACTTCATGAATTTATTACTCAAAATCCAAGCACTTATAGGACTTGATCAGTAAAGAAAAGTTGTAGATCTCTTCAAGATCCACAACTTTCATGTTGAAAGTTTTCTTTGAACCATCTTGCATCTTGGTGAAAAGTTGGTATGAAGTCATGAAAAAATAAGACTTGAAACACTTGGAAAATTTTCTAAGTCTTGAAATCTGTGACTTTTTCAAAGACTTTTGAATTTCTTGATTTATTGATGATAATGCTTCATATTTTTACATGTATTGATGAAATGTAATCTTTGAAACTCAATTTTGATCAAAAGGTCAAAGTTTGACTTTTGGTGTATCAGTTGACTTTTCATCAATTTACAGAATTTCAACTATCAATCAATTGATCATGAGAAATGTTTTGAGCCATGAAATTAGGTCAATATGTTGTATTTGAATCCTTAAAATTGTGCTTCAAGCCATTATATCATGTATTAGGTCAAAAACCCTTAATCAGTCAAATATAGTCAAAAACCCTAATTTTGACTATTTTGCCCTTTTGATGATTTGAATATTTTTCTTGGGGAATTGTGATCCAAACTTGATCAATTGATAAATATAACTTCAAAATGTTGATATTGGTAAAAAAAATTGAAGTTTGACTGTAGTTTTACCACAGTTGACTTTTTATCCAATATAGCTGATTTTGGATCATTTGATCAATTGACTGAGCAATTTTGAGATGCAAGACTTGAAACTTGATATGAGCATTCTTGAAGGTCCATAATGATCCTTGAAAGTAAATTGAAGAACTAGAAGTTCAATTGTCCTTGTGAAAATCCAAACCCTAATTTGAGACATTAGTGTTGAGGAGATGGATTGACCTAGTCAATACTTGTGTAAGCTTGAACCATTGAAGATCTTTGTGAGAAATGTCTTGAGAAAAGAGAGGAAAATTTTAGGGTAAAACAGATGCCCCTGTTCAATCTTCTTACACTTTAAGAGTTAGATTGGCGGGTCCGCCATTCGTGAGTTGAAGGTGGAAGATGATTGAACACTAGAGTGCCTAAAAATTTGCAATTGATGATGTGTTAGTTGATTGTGTCGGGAATGGGCTTAAAGATGGAATTTGGATAAGTGATAAAGACATTGTCGAAGATGGGCTTACAGATGCCATCCATAATGACTCTCGGTATAAATTGGAAAAAGTATTAGAATAAATATTTGGTCGATTTATACTGAAATAGTAGATGTCTTTTGCCTATTTTTAACTGGAAGAGATAAGTCTAACCAGAAGAGGTATTTTATTTGGCGACTTCACTGGGGAAATAATCCTAACCAGAAGAGGTTTTTCGATTGCATGTCTTTAACTGGAAGAAGTAAATCTAACCAGAAGCGGTCTTCGTATGTCTGTCTTTAACCAGAAGAAGTGAATCTAACCAGAAGAGGTCTGTTGATTGCCTGTTTTTAACTGGAAGAAATAAATCTAACCAGAAGAGGTCTGTCGTTTGCGTTTCTTTAACTGGAAGAAATGAATCTAACTAGAAGAGGTCTTCGTCTTCCTGTCTTTAATTGGAAGAAGTAAATCTAACCAGAAGTGGTATGTTGATTGCCTGTTTTTTACTTGAAGAAATAAATCCAACCATAAGAGGTTTGTCGTTTGTCTGTCTTTAAATGGAAGAAATGAATCTAACCAGAAGAGGTCTTCGTCTGCCTGTCTTTAACTGGAAGAAGTAAATCTAACCAGAAGAGGTTCGTCATTTTCATGTCTTAAATTAGAAGAGATAAATCTAACCAGAAGAGTCTGTTGATTGCCTATCATTAACTGGAAGAAGTAAATCAAACCAGAAGAGGTATGTTGATTGCCTATTACTAACTAGAAGAAGTAAATCTAACCAGAAGAGGTCTGTTGATTGATTTTCCATGAAAGGAAGAGGGTTAGTTTCATGTAGATGTATGCATGACGTAATGATGTTCTCAAAATAAATGAGATTATGTTGTATACATTTGTCATGTATGTGCTATGATGTATGAATGTTGTTGAAATGCATCTTTGTCTAGGAAAATAAATCCTTGACAAATATTGGGGAGTGTTAGAATGCAAAATCTTGGACTACTGCTGGAGATGAAGAGTATGTGTATCTTCGAATTTGTTTAGAGCGTTCCGCTGGGGAATCTTGTCTCATTGTTTTTTAGGAAATTCTGTGGGGAATATCAATTTCTTCTTGATGGATAGAGTTTAGGAACCTTGGTTGTCCATTACTCTACTGGGGAATTATAACTTGATTGGGGAGAGTAAAAGTTAATTGGTATCTGGTCTAATTCCAGGCTTTGCAGCAACTTTCTAGGGATAGTAACGACTCCGCTGGGGACAAAGGGTTTTTGTCCGTCGATTTGTAATAGTCTGAGAAAAGACTCGTGTTTGAGACTCTGTAATTTCTTGGGGAAATAAACTTTGTTGAAGAGAATAGTTTGAAGACCTTATTGGGGAGATGAATTCTTTTGGGAAGAACTTCGCTGTTGTACCCCAAAATTTTCCCTCCCATATTTCTCAACAAATTGCAAGTGAGGTCCTCAAATTGTTCAAGGAAGTTCAAGAGTTGACCAGACAAACTCTGTCCTAAGGCAATCTACCTCAAATCAGGGTTTCATTTTTCATCAAGATGCCTGAGTACAAAGGATCCTAAATTCTTTCCATGGTCCTAATATGTTCTCAAGATCATCCATGTCAAGTTTCAAGCCTTGCAGAAGAAGTTTTCCTAGTCAATTACTCAAATGCCTGAAAATCAACTGTGTTAGGTCAAAGGTCAATTGTGGCCCACATACAGTCAAACTTCAAGATTTTTGGTCAACATCCTTATTTTGAAGTGTTATTCATAATTTTATCAAGGGTTGATCATTATTCCTCAAGAATTGCTCATAATTCATCAAAACCCAAAAATTGCTAAATTAGGGTTTTGAGGAAAAGTCAACTCAACTTTAACCAAGCATAACTTTCTCATATTTTACCAAAAATGACCCATCCAAATCTCATTTTGAAGAGGATGAAATTCCCTATAATTCATATTCATCTCCCAAGTTCAGAATATGCACTCACAAAAAGATATGAATTTTGACATTATAAGTCATTTCGAAAAGTCAACAAAAACACCTTTTGGGTCAAAGCTTCATACATGAACATGGAAGACTCAATTGAGATGATACCAAAATATTTTCTTAGATGACATCCTAAGATTTCTAAAAAGTCCAAGAACACCCCTCTAGGGTTAAAATTGAGAGAGTTATGCATTGGCCAAGTTGACCATTTTTGCAAAATTGCCAAAAAGTCAAATATGCTCAAATTTGCATTTTTTTCTAAATGGGCCCAACTTTTTATGCTTGCACTTCACTTATAATGTGGTCCACGACCCAAATGTGCACTCACATATTATTTACTTCATTATTTATTTTATTTTGATTTTTTATTTATTAAAAATTGAATTAAATCAAATAATTGGTAAATAATAGCAAAGATTTGTTTTGATTGGATTTTTGGACAGAATCACAAGCTCATTATGCTGGAAGATCAGAATCAAATCATATCAATGGCAATTGGTACAAGAAAGGCATGATTGGCATGAGTATGGAAAGATATCATATGGATTAAAAATCAAATATTCCATTCATGAATTCTCAAGATTGGATCCAAAATTGTTAACCTAATTGGATTAAATACATATACAAAATTTTGTGGAACCCAAAGAAGAAGGATTTTTCGTGCACAATCTACCTCCAAGAACCAGAACAAAACTCAGAATTTTTGATAAAAACGTGAGATCCAAATTCTGGAATAGAGGACCTTTGAGAGAAATTCAAGGCCAGAAATCAATTCCTTGGCGTTTCAGGGAGCATTCCCAATCATTTGCAGGTGTCAGAACATCCAGAATCTCTTCCTATCATTCACGCGGTTTGCACAATTATTCAAATTCAATTACTGTAATTCTTTCATATTCAGCATGTTTAAATTACATATTTGTGTTCATTATCATGTTTGCAATGTTTCTGGATAGTTTGATTTAATTTATAGTGCAGGAATAAGCTTCTGCCATTGTTAGGTTTTCGTGCTCCAATTTGGGGTTTTGGGTTTTAAAGCAAAATTAGGCTTGATAATGGGTACCATGATGATCAGAACGTCCAATCCAGTTGATTTATGGTCCCCAATTGAATTTATATTGCATATGCTTGATTCTTGAATGACACAGGTTTCAGCAACAGGCCTGCGTCTGTAGGTAAAAGATCAGAACTTAAAACGACAGTTCCAAGGAAAAAGACAACAGCGTGTCACAACCTGACTGTCTGGTTTAAATTCTGGCGCGTTATTCTAGCCAGAAACTTGTTTTTCCTGATATATTATTTGTTTCATTGTATTAACAAGTTAATATCCAGCGTAGTTGGTCAGAAGAACAAAGTCAGAAGCTCATTGTTCTGGGTTCGATCCCAGGCGTGAGCTTTTGGCATTTTATTCATTGTTTTCACCAGATCCAACACATACACCTTCTGAGGTTCAGCATCTTCTGATCCACCAGTCAGGGCCAGATCCAGTATACCTCGTCTTCTGAGGTTCAGCATCTTCTGATCCACCAGCCAGGGCCAAATCCAGTATACCTCATCTTCTGAGGTTCAGCATCTTCTGATCCACCAGCCAGGGCCAAATCCAGTATACCTCATCTTCTGAGGTATAGCATCTTCTGATCCACCATCCAGAACCAAGTCCAACGCACCTCACTTTCTGAAGGCCACCATCTTCTAGACCCATCAGCCAGAACCAGATCTGCTGACAGCAGGCCCACTCGGTTATTTCCATTATTTTTCTTTAATTATTCTGTTTTTTATCAACACCAAAATTATTTTATTTTAAATTAACCAATCAAAAACCACAAAAAAGATTTATTTTCCTAATAAATATTTTGTTATTAATTAGTTTAATTAATTTAGGGCAACTTTAATTTCTTTCACAATTAAAATTTAATTAGAATATTAGGTTAATTCTTGATTTAATTTTTCTTCCTTTCTCAAATAAAATAAAATAAAAACACAAAAACAGGTTTTTAGATTGAATTTAGTTTTTTTTTCTCTTAATTTTAAAATTAACTAGAATTAGGATTTTCTTTTTAATTTAACTATTTCATTATTTTCTTAAAACATGACAAAAAACTTTTTTTTTAATCAATCGCCAATAGGTTTAGTCAAGGGACAAAAACCCCAGTGATTTCATATTTGATTCATCGCGCGCTTATTATTTATTTTGACAATATTTTTGTAACTGCTCACTGGTTTGTAATAGTTAATTTAGGGCTTTTACTTATCGCTTTTTCCCCGATTTTTGGCTATATAATTAATCCCCTCCCCGAAGCCTTGTAATAGCGTAGGTTTACTTTCTCGCATTTCTGATTCCCACAAATATTTAATTGTCTAGATGTATACTAATAGGATTGTATGACGAGAATGCATGACAAATTAATACGGTTAGAAAACCCTAATGTGCAAAGATAAATAACTGAAACAAATCACTCGCACATATCACTCTTAGGGTATACTCTCACTTCGGTTCCCTTCGGTAAACGATCATTAAGCATAGGGTGTCTTAGTGGTTGCCCTCCTGTCTAAAAAAGATCAAACGTCCCATTCGAACATTGCCTCAGAAATGTTGCCTCGGAAATGTCGCCTTGAATATGATCTTAAGACTCTAGGGTTATTACTAAGGTGTCCTAATATTTCTTTAGTGATCGTACGTCCCTTTCGAATTGACCATTATAACTCCAATAATGGTGCTACCTATTTCTCAATAGTAGGATAGCGCTGTCTAAAGGAAACAAGAATAGAAACGATCTTTTTTTGAGTAGGTAGATGCTATTAGGTACTTGCTCAAATTAAAACTTTTCACACTTACACTTTTCAAACAGACTTTCAAAACAACTTCGTCACATCTTTGAGGACTGATACAAGGGTTATCACGAAGTAAAACATTTTTCAAACAAAGCACATACACAAGTAATTTAAAAATATGAGCAAGTACCTAAGAGCCCATGGAAAACCATGGATAGAAAGGGTGCTAATACCTTCCCTTTCTATAATCTACCCCCCGAACTCAGAATATCTCGAAAAAGGAATTTTTTTTTTCTGTACTTTTTTCCTTTCCAAGATTAGATGAAATAAAAGTCGATGGCGACTCTTGCTTACCGCGACATTTTGCAAACACAAAACACAAACCAGCGAATTAATAGTCGATTCTGCCACCGTATCACATCCGCAAAGTTTCTTTTTTCAGTTTAAGACCAACTTAGTTGGGGAGAGGAGTTTCAGGAGATTATACTTTGTGGGGATAATCTTATTGAAGCAAATCTGTATGGATATCCCAATTACATACATTTGTTAATAATTAATCATGTTCAATGAATATGTTCATTTAGTTTTAGTCATTGGACGTTTTTGCACTCAAAATAGAAAAACCAAAAAGTTTGCACTTCAAAGTATATTTGTATTGATGTTTTGCCTATAAACAGGCGTTTTTGTACAAGGAGACAGAAATCCTAGTAAGAGGAAATTGTCTAAAGCATGAAAGGAATACCAAGTGAAAATAATAGCCATGTGGAAGTAATCTCATTGGGTTCCAACTCCGCCATTGCCCCTATGTCTTTGAACATCATCCCTTGCCATTGAAAGAAGTTAATTGAATTGATCTTATACCATTTAACTTGGGCCTCGGTAATAAAGTTGGCGGTAGTAATTTTACGGGATATAGTCATACGCTTTGACCCTTAACTTTTTCCTGGACCGCCCTTTTCGGTTGTCAGCCCACCAGGATACCCCTTTTTGCCCAAGCCTCCCTTTCGGGTTTTCGACTTGTCGGGTGTACTATATCCATGAATTTTTCCTGAACCTTTTTTATTCGTCGGGATGCCCTTATTTTTGCCTAGGTATGTCAACCTAGCGGGTCATTTTTATGCGTAGTATTTTTTAACTATGTCGGCATTCACAGGATGCGGGAATTCTTCACCGTCCATAGTAGTTAGCATCATGGCACCGCCAGAGAATACATTCTTAACAACAAATAGCCCTTCGTAAATGGGAGTCCATTTTCCCCTGAGATCTCCTTGTGGAAGAATGATGTGCTTTATTACCAAATCTCCAGTCTCAAACACTCGAGGTTTGATCTTCTTGTTGAAAGCCTTAATTATACGCTTTTAATATATTTGACCATGACAAACAACAACCAGTCTCTTCTTGTCAATTAATCTCAACTGATTCAACCTAGTCTGAATCCATTCATCTTCGCCTAAGTCTTCTTCTTTCATAATCCTTAAGGAAGGAATCTGAACTTCCACAGGCAGGACAGCTTCCATGCCATAGACTACAGAAAATGGAGTTTCCCTAGTTGATGTTCAAGCGGAAGTACGGTAGCCATGAAGAGAAAATGGTAGCATCTTGTGCCAGTCTTTGTAGGTTACTACCATCTTTTGAACAATATTTTTTATGTTTTTCTTGGAAGCTTCCATTGTGCCATTCATCTTAGGTGTGTATGGAGAAGAATTGTGATGCTTGATTTTGAACTAAGTGAAAAGTTCCATAATCATAGCATTGTTGAGATTGGTTCCATTATCAGTGATGATCCTTTTAGGGATTCTGTACCGGCATATGAGGTTATGCTTGATAAATCGGGCTACAACATTCTTAGTCACTGAGGCAAATGAAGCAGCTTCGACCCATTTAGTGAAGTAGTCGATGGAAACAAGGATGAACAATGTCCATTGGAGACAATGGGCTTGATCTCTCCGATCATGTCAATGCCCCACATTACAAATGGCCACTGAGCAGTCATGACATTCAAAGGAATTGGAGGCACATGAACTTTGTCGGCATAGGTCTGACACTTATGGCAAGTCCTTGAGTGATGGTGATAATCAGTTTCCGTAGTCAACGAATAGTAACCAGCCCTCAAAATCTTTTTGGCCATAGTGTTCCCGCTAGAGTGAGTCCCAAAGACACCTTCATGCATTTATTCCATGATCTTCTTTGCCTCCTTCTTGTCTACACAATGGAGCAGAGTAGAATCATGGTTGCGTTTGTATAGAATCCCATTGCTTAGGAAGAATTTGGTTGAGAACCTCCGCATAAATTTCTTGTTGTTGATTGAGGCTCCTTCAGGATACTCTTGTGATTCAAGATATCTCCTTACTTCATGATACCAAAGCTTCTCTTCATCCATGTCAATCTCATAATAATGTGCAGCTTCGTCAAATATTTCGATAGTAATTCTGGGAGCTTCATTTTCCCAATTGACCTTGAACATGGATGACATTATTGCTAAAGCATCTTCCAATTGATTTTTTTCTCTTGGAAAGTGATAAAAGGTGACCTCTTCGAAGTAAGGGATCAAAGTCAACACAAGCTCTTTGTAGGGGATCGTATTTGGATGCTTAGTATCCCACTCTCCTTTTACTTGACTGATTACTAGAGTTGAGCCCCCGTATACGCTTAAGAATTTTATCCTTAGGTCAATGGAATCCTTAAGACCCCATATGCACGCTTCATACTCAGCCATGTTGTTTGTACATTCAAAGCATAGTCTGGCAGTGAAAGGCATATGGCCACCTTTGGGGGAAATAATCACAGCACTAATTTTGTTACAACTTTTCAAACAGACTTTCAAAACAACATCGTCACACCTTTGAGGACTGATACAAGGGTTATCACAAAGTAAAACATTTTTCAAACAAATCACATACACAAGCAATTTAAAAATATGAGCAAGTACCTAAGAGCCCATGGAAAACCATGGATAGAAAGGGTGTTAATACCTTCCCTTTCAATAATCTACCCCGTACTTAGAATATCTCGAAAAAAGATTTTTTTTTTTTCTGTACTTTTTTCCTTTCCAAGATTGGATGAAATAAAAGTCGGTGGTGACTCTTGCTTACTGCGACATTTTGCGAACACAAAACACAAAATGCAAACCAGCGTATTAACAGTCGGTTCTGCCATCGTATCACGGAATTGGTGACTCTGCTAGGGATGATAAGTGGGGTATACCTTAGGATCTAGGTCATTTAAATTGCTTCTCTTGATTGCTTTGCTTGCTTTATTTTTTAGGGTTCTGTTTGGGGTTACTATAGATCCTACACCCGGATCTGGGGAATACCTTTTAGGTAAGTAGCAATAAACTGTGAGGGAAATGTACTACGTAGACTGATACGGTTGAAGCAGTAGCTACATTGGTGTGGCACTTTGGTTGGTATCAGTATCCCTTGTGGAGAAACGAGGAGAATACGGGGCCGCTGCATGGTGTCATTAAGAATCAACTGACCTTAGAACCTTTAATCATCCAACTTGGCCATTAGAAAGTAGAGAGATAGCCGGCCTCGGTGTAGAGCTGAGAACTGGTTGATACTCGATGCTACACTCATTAAGACCATACTCTCGGAATAATTTTGGCCGCAAGAAAAGATTGCGTGAGCTAAAACCATGACCGATGGAGGATGGTCAGTGATATTGAGATCCTCTAGAACCCGGTTACTTAGCTAGGACAGGTTTGAAACCAACTTAACATCAAGAGGGTATTACCTTTAACCTCATGCAAGCCTTAAACCTAAGGGCTTTGTGTGATTTGACTGTGTTTGCAATATTTGTGTGTGTTATACCTGTGGTTTATCATGATATCATGCATCATAACATGGCATTCATGCTTCATTACACTACCCATTTCAAAGACCAAGGGAATTTATCTTTGTTATGTTTTGCAGATCATGGCTTCCGTGCGTAGAAATACCATCTGAGTCAACTTTGTGCAAATATCTGCCCAACTTAAAGAATTAGCATCAAAAGTTTCTGAAAATTCTACTTTCATTAAGAGACACGGTCAACTTCTCAGCCTGGTTACTTCAAACCTTGATGAATAGATGATGAGCATACTATTTCAGTTCTTCGATCCTAAGCATCATTGCTTCACCTTTCCAAATTACCAGCTGGTACCCACCTTGGAAGAGTTCTCTCATCTATTGGGCATATCCATTCTTGAACAGGTACCCTTCACAGGTATGGAAGAGGTTCCTAAGCCAGAAGACATTGCCTCAGCTTTGCATTTAAAACGGGCCGATATGGTATCCAATTGGGAAACTCGAAGCGGGGTCGAAGGTTTTCTAGCCAAATTTCTGATAGACTAGGCTCAGCTATTCTTGGATGATTTGGATTTTCAGGCTTTTGAAGATGTCTTGGATCTTCTTATCTATGGTTTGGTTCTCTTCCCTAATCCGGATTACTTTGTAGATGTGAATGCTGTCAATATTTTCCTTTCTCGCAACCCTGTGCCTACCTTGCTGGGAGATATCTTGCATGCTCTCCATACTCGTACTATGAGGAGAAGAGGGACTCTTATGTGTTGCATGTCGTTGTTGTCGAGGTGGTTTATTTCTCACCTCCCTAAGTCTGTGCTGAAGAACAAAGAAGGTTTGGGTTGGTCGTACAGAATAATGTCCCTTGCTCATATAGATATTCTTTGGTGTTCCCGGGCTATGGAAGACACTGCTGTTATTGACCGTTGTGGGGGATACCCTAATGTCCCGTTACTTGGTATCATAGGGGGTATAACTTACAATCCTTGTCTAGCCTTGCGACAATTTGGTCGTGCCCAAAGAGATGGTCCCCGTGAGTTACTTCTCGAGGACATTGTATTCGACTATAAGGATGACGTTAAGGAGCATCGCCGAAGGTTCATACGAGCTTGGGGCATGGTAAACAGATCTGACCCCGAAGAGTTGGGACCGAAGACTTCCCTTCTTATGTAGCCTTACCTCCAATGGGTCCGAGCTCGTGCCCAGAAGCTTATGATGCCTTATGTGGCCGTATTACCAGTGATTGTAGAGCCCACTAATGAAGAAGGCATTCCTTACAAGGTTCTCTATCCTTACATGCCCACTGATCCTGGGGGGTTATAGAGGTCTTGGATCCAGTTGAGGAATGAGAGGGATACTTACCGGGACAGTTCCATGAGTAAGAGAGGAAGGTTTTAAAGCTCACCGAGAAGCTCGAGGAAGAAAGAGTGATCAATGACTATATCAGCACAAAGAGGAAGCGTCCATGGGACTTTTGATGTTCTATTTCTAGTTTTAGATTTTGTTTTATTTACTTATTTTGTAAAGCCTTAAAGGCATGTTGAACCTTTCAAATTTAAGCTAATAAAGTTTTGTCTATTTTGGTTTGCAAATTTAAATCTCCCAAAGTCTTTGAAATCATTACATGCGCATCCCATTATCATGCATATCGTTATAGGTACCACTACAGGTTTCTCATCTTCTTCGTTGTTTATCCCACACCGAAATGTATTCCGATCAAGCCATCAAAGATCTTCAGGCATAGAACGCCCAGTTCCAACAGATGTTCATAAGTCTGGCTAAGGGGAAAGAGGATCTGAAGACCCTTATTCTGAAAGAGAAGAAGAAGAAGAAGAAGAAGAAGAAGACTGGAATTCTGAATATGGGAAGAAGGTTCGGAGAAAGGTTGAAGCATCAAAATGATCTGACCTCTTCATCCAAGGAAGGAGAGAACCAAGAAAGGGAAAAGGACCTTAGTCCTGCAGTTTCTGACAATGATACGGATTATGATGACGAGCAATATCCTCCTGTTGAGGATAGATACAAGCAGTTAGAAGACCTCCTGAGTACTATGGAAGTTCAGAAGATACCTGGTTTGGATTTCAGAGAACTGGGACTGGTATCGAGGGTGGTCATCCCTCATAAGTTCAAAGCTCCGGTTTTTGCCAAATATGATGGGGTGTCCTGCCCAAAACTCCATCTCTGCTCGTATCTCAGGAAGATTCAACCCCACACAGCAGATAGAAATTTGTGGGTGCATTTCTTTCAAGATAGTCTGTCAGGGACTCAGCTTGAATGGTTTTACCAGTTAGAGGGAGCCAGTGTCTGAAATTGGGAAGATCTTGTTGCTTCTTTTTACAAGCAGTATCAGTATAATGCCGACCTTGCTCGCACTCGTACTCAACTCCAGAGTATGTCCATGGGTGCAGGTGAAGGTTTTAAGGACTATGCTCAAAAGTGGAGAGACTTGGCTTGAAGAGTCCAACCCCATTTGTCTGATAGGGAGTAGGTTGATATGTTTCTGGGGACGCTATCTGGTCCGTTTTTCAATCACTTGATCGGTAGCTCGTCATCTAGTTTCACCGAGCTGATTTTAATTGGAGAAAGAGTAGAAGCTGGAATTCGAAGCGGTAAGATATAGAAGGATTCCTCTTCGGGTTCGATAAAGAAGCCTTTCACTGGTAAGAAGGAAGCTAGTGCAGTCTATAGCCCAAAGGGCCAAAACAGATCTGAACACCGTCAAACGGTAAATGTTGTAGTGATACCAAGAACCGCAGTTGCTCCACAATGCAACAATCAACAAAGGGTGGAAAGACCATAACGGCAGTTTATCCGCATCAACATGACTTTGGCTGAAGTTCTTCCTCATCTGTTAAAATCCAACTTGGCGACCTTGAGAGAGGCTCCCAAGAATCCAAACACTACTTCTCCTAGATACAATCCTAACACGCGGTGCACCTACCATTCTGAGAGTTCTGGCCATGATACAAATGATTGCTGGGCTCTGAGAAACAAAGTACAAGATTTGCTTGAAGCCAAGGAGATAGAGTTTGACGCTCCAGAAAAGCCGAATGTTATAACTGCTCCCATGACCAAACATGGTCATGGAGTTAATGATGTTGATACCAATTTGTTTGTGACCTCAGTTAAAGAAATTTCTACTCCTCTTATGACTGTTAAGAAGAATTTGTTATTGGCCGATTCATTTCCAGGTTGTTGTGAAGGTTGCCACATGTGTTCGATTATACCTACTGGTTTCCGTTTGTTGAAGTGAGGTTTTCAACGCCTGATGGATAATAAAGAGATTTTGTTCGAGAAGACTATGATTCCTGTTGTTCCCAATGAAGACGTTGCCATTATAACCATTTCTGCTAATCCTTCCAAGGTTTCCTCGAGAAGACCTGTTAGGATTACACCTGTTCATAGAATTGCTCCGCTAATAATCATTTATCCTGGTCCCATCCCGTACACTTCAGACAAGGTTGTCCCATGGCATTATGGTGATGATGTGTACTATCATGGTGTTAAGCAAGACCTAAAGAATGAAGAAGTTGATACTAATGTCAGTAATATTGTTGGGACTAGTAAAGTTACCCGAAGTGGAAGGGTCTTCTCTCCTGAGATTTCCTCGAAGACTATCATCAAGCCTACTGTTATTTCAACTGTTGCTCCAACCAACACTCCTGACATTTCTCCTGTTCCTACTCCAGTTATTACACCTGCTACTGTTCCTATTCTTACTCCAATTATCACCCCTGCTGCTGAGCCATCTGGGACTCGGGGCAAGGAAATCATAGGTGAGCCTTCCCGGAAGGAGGCACCTAAGAAAATCGTTGTGGAAGCCTCTAAACAAGAAATAGAGGAAATACTGAAAATTATCAAAAAGAGCGACTACAATGAGGTCGAGCAGCTGGGGTAGACCCCTTCAAAGATCTCCATGTTTTATTTGCTGTTGTGTTCTGAAGCCCATGTGAAGGCTTTGATTGCATTTCTCAAGACTACACATGTGCCACGGGAAACTTCAGCAGATCAGTTCAAAGATTGCGTGGCTAGCCTGACTACTGACAATGGACTATGCTTTTCAGATGCGGATCTGACCCCTAAGTAGGAATCATAATGATGCTCTGCATGTCTCGATTGAGTGCAGGGGCACCACTATGGCTCATGTGCTAGTAGATACCGGGTCTTCGCTGAATGTTCTGCCAAAGAAAGCATTAGACCGTTTGGATTTTGAAGGCTTGATTCTGAAGCCTAGTAACATTGTGGTAAGGGCTTTTGACGGATCAAAGAGAATGGTGCACGGGGAGGTGGACATCCCTGTTAAAGTGGGTTCTCGGACTTTTGGGTCCACCTTCTATGTAATGGATATCAAGCCATCGTATTCTTGCTTGTTGGGTCGTCCTTGGATCCATAGGGCTGGGGCAGTTACTTCCATGCTCCATCAAATGCTAAAGTATCCGGTGAAGGGGAAGATTGTCACAGTGCAAGGTGAAGAGGAGTATATGGTGAGTCATCTTAATTCCTTCCGCTATGTAGAGATGGACGGAGAGTTCATAGAAACCCCTTGTCAGAATTTCGAAGAGGTCCCTCCGATCTTGGCATCAACTAAAGTTACTACCAACAAACCTCCGCTGAAGATGGCTTCTCTCAAGGATGCCAGGGTTGTAATTGAAGAAGGTGGGTGTACCAATTGGGGTCAGCTCCCTGATTTCACTCACAAAACTGAAAAATTTGGTTTGGGCTTTACTATATGGGCTCAAAGGGATGTTAGGCACGCACAGATTGGAAGACCTCCTCTGCACATCAGCAATCGGGGAGTTAATGCAATTGAGGACAGTGAAGAAGATTCAGACATCGAAAGCTGGATCTACCCAACAACCAACGGTGGACTAAATAACTGGACGGCGAAGGACTTCATACCTATTTCTTTTATTCTGCAGTATTTGACTTTTGTTTTAAGATTTGTAATAAACAATTTGAAACTTTACGGCTCGGTGCCTTGCCCGAGGCACCTTGGCTTTGCTTGTGAGGGCTATTATTTGTCATTTCATATATCATTAATAAAGCATTGGACGTTTCTTGCATTACAAATTTTGCGCTCCTTGTTTTTCTTTTCTGTCTCTCACTTTATCAAAACAGCTATTCTCTTACACACACTCACATATCATACTGCAGATCCATATCCACCCTGGATCCCATTGATAACAACTCTTCTACTTCCAGTTATGACTTCAAAAAATCGATCAACCAAGTCGAGGATGAAGGTGAGGATGATTGTGAGGTGCCTGGAGAACTTGCTAGATTTTTACGGCAGGAAGAAAGGGCCATACAGCCTCATGAAGAGCCAGTTGAGTCAGTGAACTTGGGTACAGAGGAAGACAAGAAAGAGGTCAAGATAGGTGCGAATCTGGAGCCTAGTGTCAAACAACGGTTAATACAGATGCTACACGACTATGTTGAGATCTTCGCCTGGTCCTATGAAGACATGCCTGGTTTGGACACTGATATTGTGGTATATCGCCTGCCGACTAAAGAAGATTGTCCTTCGGTAAAGCAGAAGGTCCGCTGTATGCGCCCTGAGATGTCAGAGAAAATCAAGGCAGAGGTCATGAAACAGTTCGACGTAGGATTCTTAGCTGTCACTTCTTATCCGCAGTGGGTTGCCAACGTCGTTCCGGTACCTAAGAAGGACGGTAAGGTACGGATGTGTGTGGACTATAGAGATCTGAACAGGGCAAGCCCCAAGGATGACTTCCCACTTCCTCATATTGATGTTCTAGTCAACAACACCGTGCAACATAAGATCTTATCCTTCATGGATGGTTTTTCTGGCTACAACCAGATCAAGATTGCTCCTGAAGACATGGAGAAGACAACCTTCGTTACACAGTAGGGCAGCTTCTGTTACAAGGTAATGCCTTTTGGGTTGAAGAATGTTGGGGCAACTTATCAGCGCGCCATGGTCGCTTTGTTCCACGATATGATTCACCACGAGATCGAGGTTTACGTTGATGACATGATAGCCAGGTCCCAGACTGAGGAAGAGCATATTGATCATCTCCAGAAACTGTTTGACTGGTTGAAGACGTACAAGCTGAGGTTGAATCTGAACAAATGCACCTTCAGGGTAAGATCTGGTAAACTTCTGGGTTTCGTCGTCAGTGACAAAGGTATTCAGGTGGATCCTGCAAAGGTAAAAGCCATACAAGAGATGCTGGCTCCCCGCACAGAAAAAGAAGTTAGAGGTTTCTTGGGACGTCTGAATTACATCGCCAGGTTCATTTCACATCTGACTGCTACTTGTGAGCCAATCTTCAAGCTGCTGAAGAAAGATCAAGTGGTAAAGTGGAATGATGAATGTCAGACCGCTTTCGAAAGAATCAAGGAATACCTTCAAGAACCACCAATTTTGATGCCTCCAGTGGAAGGAAGACCTTTGATATTATACTTGACAGTGCTAGACAATTCAATGGGGTGTGTGCTGGGGCAGCATGACGATTCTGGCCAAAAAGATCACGCCATTTACTACCTTAGCAAAAAGTTTACCGACTGTGAGACCCGATACTCATTGCTCGAGAAAACTTGATGCGCTTTGGCATGGGCTGCTCGCTGGCTGAGACAGTATAAGCTGACTCACACCACTTTGTTGATATCAAAGATGGATTCGATCAAGTATATTTTCGAGAAGCCTGCTCTCTCCGGAAGAATAGCAAGGTGGCAGATGATCTTGACCGAGTACGACATCCAATACACAACCCAAAAAGCAATCAAGGGAAGTGTGTTGGCGGATCATTTAGCGCATCAGGCCGTGGATGACTACCAGTTCATGAATTTCGAGTTCCTGGATGAGAATATCATGTTGGTAACCGACTGCGAAGAACCTGGACCGGATGAAGGACCCGAGGAGGGATCCCGATGGTTTATGTATTTTGGTGTAGCCTCGAACGCGTTGGGTAATGGCATTGGTGCTGTAATTATATCTCCTGAGGTCTGTCATACTCCGTTCACCACCCAATTATGTTTTAATTGCACCAACAACATGGCGGAGTATGAAGTATGCATCATGGGTCTTCGAGCTGCCATTGACCTGAGGATTAAGTTCTTGAGTGTATTCGGAGATTTAGCTCTGGTGATAAGTCAGATCAAAGGCGAGTGGGATACGAAGACCCCAAATCTTATTCCTTACAAAGATTATGTACTGACATTGCTCCCACACTTTGAGGAGGTAACCTTTGAACATTTCCCAAGAGAGGACAATCAGTTAGCGGACACGCTAGCTACCATGTCTTCTATGTTCAAAGTCAAGTGGGACAATGAAGCTCCCCAGATTACCATTGAGAGGTTGGATGAACCTGCACATTGCTGTGACATTGAGACTGAAGAGGTAGCAGATAAACCCTGGTTTCACGAGGTAAAGAGGTATCTCGAGGCTCAAGAATACCCCGAGGGGGCATGTGTTAATGATAAGAAGTTTCTGAAAAGGTTCGCTGCGAAGTTCTTCATCAGTAACGGAATCTTCTATAAGCGTAACCATGATTCAACCTTAATGCGGTGTGTAGACAGAAGCGAGGCAGAAAGGATCATGGCAGAGTTGTATGAAGGTACCTTCGGAACTCATTCCAGTGGACATACCATGGCTAAGAAAATCCTACGGGCAGGATATTATTGGTCCACTATGGAAGCCGACTATTATTAGCACTCTCGAACCTGTCATAAGTGCCAAGTCTATGTTGATAAGGTGCACGTACCTCCGGTTCCCCTGAATGTCTTGACAGCTCCTTGGCCATTTGTAATGTGGGGCATCGACATGATTGGCGAAATCAGACCTACTGCGTCTAACGGGCATCGATTCATTCTGGTAGCAATTTATTACTTCACGAAGTGGGTTGAGACAGCTTCCTTTGCTACAGTAACCAAGAACGTCGTGGCGCGGTTCATCCGACATAATCTGATATGTCGATATGGTGTACCAGAGAGGATTATTACTGACAATGGTACAAATCTCAATAACACAATGGTCAATGAACTCTGCAAACAGTTCAAGATACAGCACCATAACTCTTCTCCCTATCGGCCAAAGATGAATGGAGTTGTCAAAGCTGCTAACAAGAACATCAAGAAGATTGTGCAGAAGATGACAGTGACATACAAAGACTGGCACGAGATGTTACCCTTTGCTCTTCATGGGTACCGTACCTCAGCACGGACGTCGACAGGGGAAACACCATACTCTTTGGTGTATGCCATGGAGGCAGTCCTACCCATCGAAGTCTAGATACCCTCTCTCAGAATTATGAAGGATGTGGGTTTGAACGAAGACGACTGGATCCAAACCTGACTTGATCAGCTGAATCTAATCAATGAAAAGAGACATACTGCTATTTGTCATGGTCAGACGTATCAAAAGCGGATGATCAAGGCTTTTAACAAGAGAGTCAGACTCCAAGAATATCAAGTCGGCGATCTAGTGATCAAACGCATCATACTACCGCAAGGTGATCCCAGGGGCAAATGGACCCCCACATACGAAGGGCCATTTGTGGTTAAGAACATTTTCTTGGAAGGAGTTATGATTCTAACCACCATGGATGGTGACGACCTTCCTCACCCCGTCAATGCAGACATAGTGAAAATATACTATGCATAATCAAAAGACCCGCTAGGTTGACTGGCCTAGGAAAAAATAAGGGCTTCCCGACGAACCAAAAGGGTTCGGGCAAAAGTAAGGGAAGAAAATGAAAAAAAACTGTACACCCGGAAAGTCGAAAACCTGAAAAGGCGAGTTGGGCAAAAAAAGGGTATCCTGGTGGACTGAAAACCCGAAAGGGTGGTCCATGAAAAAATTAGGGATCGAAGCGTAACACTATGTCTCATTGGATCATCTTGTAACCAGACTTCGGTATCAACTATCAAGCTCGAACAGCGCCCATCAATCTGCTCCACCTTTAACCAAGTAGCAAAGTGATGAGACGCTTGAAGATATAAAGGCAATAGTAGAGTTGGAACTCAATGGGATTGTTTTACGTAGCTGTTTTTCTTTCTTTTACAAATTGTAATTTCTTCCGGCGGTGTTCTCTTACTATGACGTCAGCCTCTTTGTACAAAAATGCCTATTACGGGCCAACTTCAAAAATCAATACAATTCATTTTCACAAGAAATTTCAAGTTGTTTTTCTTTTTGTGTTTTGTTTCGCAAGAGCGTCCAATGATTCATTTTTTATATATGCATTTGAAAATAATGGCTTGCTCATAAATATTTACATGAGAAACAAATACAGTTACTCGTAATTCCAGGAACGGGGAAAACAAGAAGTGCCCAAACCCTACAGTTACTCTGCCCATCAGGTACAGGGATAGAGCCAGCTTGAGAATATGATCAGTGGTACATACACTCCCCACAGAGTAAAAAGTGTCCAAAGACAGTGGTGTTATCTTTTCCGAACAGGAAATAACTCTCCCAGGCTGAGGTTCACAATCGCGAGTGAGTCAGTAAATTTTTCCCCAAGCTGAGTTTATTTCTCTCACAGGCAGAAATTCAATCTCCAACAAGATTCATTATCACCAGCAACGGAAATTCATCCCCAATGGAGTTTATTTCTCCAAATCAACAGATCTATCTCCAGAGTATCTCCTCTCCAACATAGTTATTTTCCCGCAGAGTTATCCTCGGACAGGGTCTCGTTCGGCAGAATATTTACCAGCCAAGGGGAAAATCCCCAGCATAGTCATCGTTGTTCACCATCCTCAACAGAAGCAGAGGGGCTATGGTTTTTTTACAGCAGTCAGGGATTTATTTTCCCGGACTCAGTTTATTACATCAGCATTTCATGTTCATACATCATGACATGTGCATGCATTACATATAGCATGGTCTCATTTATTTTGAGAAACCTCATCACAATGCATCTCATGCATCACACATAACAAACCTTGTATTTATTTCAGGAAAGACATTTATTATCAACAATTTTCAGCAGGTACATGATCAACACTGGAAGCTAAACAGAGTAAATATCGGTGCGACAAAAGCAACCTTACCCAGGTTCCCTCTGCAGTTTTACCCAAACTCATTCCGAAGCAGCCATACTATCCAGGCTTTCATATCGAAGTAACCCTACTATCCAGGTTCCTTCTCACAGCCCTACTATCCAGGCTTTCATACCGAAGTAACCCTACTATCCAGGTTCCTTCTCACATCCCTACTATCCAGGCTTTCATACCGAAGTAACCCTACTATCCAGGTTCCTTCTCACATCCCTACTATCCAGGCTATCATACCGAAGTAACCCTACTATCCAGGTTCCTTCTCACATCCCTACTATCCAGACTTTCATACCGAAGTGACCCTACTATCCAGGTTCCTTCTCACAGCCCTATTATCCAGGCTTTCATATCGAAGTAACCCTACTATCCAGGCTTTCATACCGAAGTAACCCTACTATCCAGGTTCCTCATCACAGCCTTACTATCCAGGCTTTCATATCAAAGTAACCCTACTATCCAGGTTCCTTCTCATAACCTTACTATCCGGGTTCTTCCTCTTTTATCCCCAGACAACAGTCCACAACACTATAAGACTGGGACCCGATCAAACATAATTGATTTCACATTTCCCCAGTAAGTCGCGGTGCAGCATATACCCCGACCAAACACACAGTTCACTCCTGCTTCCCAAACCGAAATTATTCCCTAGTAGAGTAGCGGACAACTGAATCTCCTAAAACTCTATTTCTCTCAAGACAGAGACCAGCATTCCCCAGCGAAATTCTCCTCGACCACAGGTATGCGGGTTCTCACAAAGGAATCTCTTATGCAATCGACACCTCTCAGGATGGCATCTTCAAGCCCATCTCCGACAACTCTCCATCATCGACCTCCAAATGGCATCTGTAATCCCATTCCCGATATCATAAGTCAAGTATCACTTCATGTAAGTGAAAATTTCTGGGCACTCTAGTGTTCAATCATCTTCCACCTTCAAATCACGAAGGGAAGACAAGCCAATCTACATCCTCGGGTTTAAGAAGATTGAACAGGGGCAGCTGTTGTACCCCAAAATTTTCCCTCCCATATTTCTCAACACATGGCAAGTGAGGTCCCTAAATTGTTCAAGGAAGTTCAAGAGTTGACCAGACAAACTCTCTCCTAAGGCAGTCTACCTCAAATCAGGGTTTCATTTTTCATCAAGATGCTTGAGTACAAAGGATCCCAAATGCTTTCCATGGTCCTAATATGTTCTCAAGATCATCCATGTCAAGTTTCAAGCCTTGCAGAAGAAGTTTTCCCAGTCAATTGCTCAAATGCCTGAAAATCAATTGTGTTAGGTCAAAAGTCAACTATGGCCCACATACAGTCAAACTTCAAGATTTTTGGTCAACATCCTCATTTTGAAGTATTATTCATCATTTGATCAAGGGTTGATCATGATTCCTCAAGGATTGCTCACAATTCATCAAAACCCAAAAGTTGCTAAATTAGGGTTTTGCAGGAAAAGTCAACTCAACTTTAACCAAACATAACTTTCTCATATTTTATCAAAAATGACCCATCCGAAGCTCATTTTGAGGATGCAATTCACTAAAATTTATCTTCATCTCCCAAGTTCAGAATATGCACTCACAAAAAGATATGAATTTTGACATTATAGGTCATTTTGAAAAGTCAACAAAAACACCTTTTAGGTCAAAGCTTCATACATGAACATGGAAGACTCAATTGAGATGATACCGAAAGATTTGCTTAGAGGACATCCTAAGCTTTCTAAAAAGTCCAAGAACACCCCTCTAGGGTCAAAATTGAGAGATTTATGCATTAGCCAAGTTGACCGTTTTGGCAAAATTGCCAAAAAGTCAAATATGCTCAAATTTGCATTTTTTGCTAAATGGGCCCAACTTTTTATGCTTGCACTTCACTTATAATGTGGTCCACGACCCAAATGTGCACTCACATATTATTTGCTTCATTATTTATTTTATTTTGATTTTTTATTTATTAAAAATCGAATTAAATCAAATAATTTGTAAATAATAGTAAAGATTTGTTTTGATTGGATTTTTGGAGAGAATCACAAGCTCATTATGCTGGAATATCGGAATCAAATCATATCAATGGCAATTGGTACAAGAAAGGCATGATTGGCATGAGTATGGAAAGATATCATATGGCTTAAAAATCAAATATTTCATTCATGAATTCTCAAGATTGGATCCAAAATTGTTAACCTAATTGGATTCAACACATATACAAAAGTTTGTGGAACCCTAAGAAGAAGGATTTTTCATGCACAACCTACCTCCAAGAACCAGAACAAAACTCATAATTTTTTATAAAAACGTGAGATCCAAATTCTGGAATAGAGGACCTTTGAGAGAAATTCAAGGCCATAAATAAATTCCTTGGCGTTTCAGGGAGCATTCCCAATCATTTGCAGGCGTCAGAACATCCAAAATTTCTTCCTATCATTCACGCGGTTTGCATAATTATTCAAATTCAATTAGTGTAATTCTTGCATATTCAACATGTTTAAATTACATATTTGTGTTCATTATCATGTTTGCAATGTTTCTGGATAGTTTGATTTAATTTATAGTGCAGGAATAAGCTTCTGTCATTGTTTGGTTTTCGTGCTCCAATTTGGGGTTTTAGGTTTTAAAGCAAAATTAGGCCTGATAATAGGTACCATGATGATCAAAACGTCCAACCCAGTTGATTAATGGTCCCCAATTGTATTTATATTGCATATGCTTGATTCTTGAATGACACACGTTTCAGCAACAGACCTGCGTCTGTATGTAAAAGATCAGAACTTAAAACGACAGTTCCAAGGAAGAAGACAACAGCGTGTCACAACCTGACTGACTGGTTTAAATTCTGGCGCGTTATTCTGGCCAGAAACTTGTTTTTCCTGATATATTATTTGTTTTATTGTATTAACAAGTTAATATCTAGCGCAGTTGGTCAGAAGCTCATTGTTCTGGGTTAGATCCCAGGCGTGAGCTTTTGGTATTTTATTCATTGTTTTCACCAGATCCAGCACATACACCTTCTGAGGTTCAGCATCTTCTGATCCACCATCCAGGGCTAGATCCAGTATACCTCATCTTTTGAGGTTCAGCATCTTCTGATCCACCATCCAGGGCCAGATCCAATATACCTCATCTTTTGAGGTTCAGCATCTTTTGATCCACCAGCCAGGGCCAAATCCAGTATACCTCATCTTCTGAGGTTCAGCATCTCCTGATCCACCAGCCAGAACCAGGTCCAACGCACCTCACCTTCTGAAGGCCACCATCTTCTGGACCCATCAGCCAGAACCAGATCTGCTGACAGCAGGCCCACTCGGTTATTTCCATTATTTTTCTTTAATTTCTTTTCTTTAATTATTCTGTTTTTTATCAACACCAAAATTATTTTATTTTAAATTAACCAATCAAAAATCACAAAAAAGATTTATTTTCTTAATAAATGTTTTGTTATTAATTAGTTTAATTAATTTAGGGCAACTTTAATTTCTTTCACAATTAAAATTTAATTAGAAAATTAGGTTAATTCTTGATTTAATTTTTCTTTCTTTCTCAAATAAAATAAAATAAAAACACAAAAATAGGTTTTTAGATTGAATTTAGTTTTTTTTTCTCTTAATTTTAAAATTAATTAGAATTAGGATTTTCTTTTTAATTTAACTATTTCATTATTTTCTTAAAACATGACAAAAAACATTTTTTTTAATCAATTGCCAATAGGTTTAGTCAAGGGACAAAACCCCAGTCATTTCGTATTTGATTCATCGCGCGCTTATTATTTATTTTGACAATATTTTTGTAACTTCTCACTGGTTTGTAATAGTTAATTTAGGGCTTTTACTTATCGCTTTTTCCCCGATTTTTGGCTATGTAATTAATCCCCCATCCCGAAGCCTTGTAATAGCGTAGGTTTACTTTCTCGCATTTCTGATTCCCGCAAATATTTAACTGTCTAGATGTATGCTAATAGGATTGTATGACGATAATTCATGACAAATTAATACGGTTAGAAAACCCTAATGTGCAAAGATAAATAACTGAAACAAATCACTCGCACATATCACTCTTAGGGTATACTCTCACTTCGGTTGCCTTCGGTAAACGATCATTAATCATAGGGTGTCTTAGTGGTTGCCCTCCTGTCTAAAAAAGATCAAACGTCCCATTCGAATGTTGCCTCGGAAATGTTGCCTCGAAAATGTCACCTTAAATATGATCTTAAGACTCTAGGGTTATTACTAAGGTGTCCTAATATTGCTTTAGTGATTGTACGTCCCTTTCGAATTGACCCTTACAACTTCAATGACGGTGCTACCTATTTCTCAATAGTTGGATAGCGCTGTCTAAAGGAAACAAGAATAGAAACGGTCTTTTTTTGAGTAGGTAGATGCTAGTAGGTACTTGCTCAAATTAAAACTTTTCACACTTACACTTTTCAAACAGACTTTCAAAACAACTTCGTCACACCTTTGAGGATTGATACAAGGGTTATTACGAAGTAAAACATTTTTCAAACAAAGCACATACACAAGTAATTTAAAAAGATTAGAAAGTACCTAAGAGCCCATGGAAAACCATGGATAGAAAGGGTGCTAATACCTTCCCTTTCTATAATCTACCCCCCGTACTCAGAATATCTCGAAAAAGGATTTTTTTTTCCTGTACTTTTTTCCTTTCCAAGATTGGATGAATAAAATTCGTTGGCGACTCTTGATTACCGAGACATTTTGCGAACACAAAATGCAAACCAGCGTATTAACAGTCGGTTCTGCCACCGTATCACATCCGTAAAGTTTCTTTTTTCAGTTTAAGACCAACTCAGTTGGGGAGAGGAGTTTCCGGAGATTATACTTTGTGGGGATAATCTTATTGAAGCAAATCTGTAGGGATATCCCAATTACATACATTTGTTAATAATTAATCATGTTCAATGAATATGTTCATTTAGTTTTAATCATTGGACGTTTTTGCACTCAAAATAGAAAAAACAAAAAGTTTGCACTTCAAAGTATATTTGTATTGATGTTTTGCCTATAAACAGGCATTTTTGTACAAGGAGACGGAAATCCTAGTAAGAGGAAATTGTATAAAGCATGAAAGGAATACCAAGTGAAAATGATAGCCATATGGAAGTAATCTCATTGGGTTCCAACTCCGCCATTGCCCCTATGTCTTTGAACATAATCCCTTGCCATTGAAAGAAGTTGATTGAATTGATCTTATACCATTGAACTTGGGCCTCGGTAATAAAGCTAGGGGTAGTAATTTTACGGGATATAGTCATACGCTTTGACCCTTAACTTTTTCCTGGACCGCCCTTTTGGGTTTTCAGCCAACCAGGATACCCCTTTTTGCCCAAGCCTCCCTTTCGGGTTTTCGACTTGTCGGGTCTACTATATCCATGAATTTTTCCTAAACCTTTTTTATTCGTCGGGATGCCCTTATTTTTGCCTAGGTATGTCAACCTAGCGGTTCATTTTTATGCGTAGTATTTTTTAACTATGTTGGCATTCACAGGATGCGGGAATTCTTCACTGTCCATAGTAGTTAGCATCATGGCACCGCCAGAGAATACTTTTTTAACAACAAATGGCCCTTCGTAAATGGGAGTCCATTTTCCCCTGAGATCGCCTTGAGGAAGAATGATGTGCTTTATTACCAAATCTCCAGTCTCATACACTCGAGGTTTGATCTTCTTGTTGAAAGCCTTATTCATACGCTTTTGATATATTTGACCATGACAAACAGCAACCAGTCTCTTCTTGTCAATTAATCTCAACTGATCCAACCTAGTCTGAATCCATTCATCTTCGCTAAGTCTTCTTATTTCATAATCCTTAAGGAATGAATCTGAACTTCCACAGGCAGGACATCTTCCATGCCATAGACTACAGAAAACGGAGTTGCCCTAGTTAATGTTCGAGCTAAAGTACGGTAGCCATGAAGAGAAAATGGTAGCATCTTGTGCCAGTCTTTGTAGGTTACTACCATCTTTTGACCAATATTTTTTATGTTTTTATTGGCAGCTTCCATTGTGCCATTCATCTTAGGTGTGTATGGAGTAGAATTGTGATGCTTGATTTTGAACTGAGTGCAAAGTTCCATAATCATAGCATTGTTGAGATTGGTTCCATTATTAGTGATGATCCTTTTAGGGATTCTATACAGGCATATGAGGTTATGCTTGATAAATCAGGCTACAACATTCTTAGTCGTTGGGGCAAATGAAGCAGTTTCGACCCATTTAGTGAAGTAGTCGATGGCAACAAGGATGAAACAATGTCCATTGGAGACAATGGGCTTGATCTATCTGATCATGTAAATGCCCCACATTATAAATGGCCACGGAGCAGTCATGAAATTCAAAGGAATTGGAGGCACATGAACTTTGTCGGCATAGGTCTGACACTTATGGCAAGTCCTTGAGTGATGGTGACAATCAGTTTCTGTAGTCGACGAGTAGTAACCAGCCCTCAGAATCTTTTTGGCCATAGTGTGCCCACTAGAGTGAGTCCCAAAGACACCTTCATGCATTTCTTCCATGATCTTCTCTTCCTCCTTCTTGTCTACACAATGGAGCAAAGTAGAATCATGGTTGCATTTGTATAGAATCCCATTGCTTAGGAAGAATTTGGTTGAGAACCTCCGCAAGAATTTCTTATTGTTGATTGAGGCTCCTTCAGGATACTCTTGTGCTTCAATATATCTCCTTACTTCATGATACCAAAGCTTCTCTTCATCCATGTCAATCTCATAATAATGTGCAGGTTCGTCAAATCTTTCGATAGTAATTTTGGGAGCTTCATTGTCCCAATTAACCTTGAACATGGATGACATTATTGCTAAAGCATCTGCCAATTGATTTTCTTCTCTTGGAAAGTGTTAAAAGGTGACCTCTTCGAAGTAAGGGATCAAAGTCAACAAAAGCTCTTTGAAGGGGATCGGATTTGGATGCTTAGTATCCCACTCTCCTTTTACTTTACTGATTACTAGAATTGAGCCTCCGTATACGCTTAAGAATTTTATCCTTAGGTCAATGGCAGCCTTAAGACCCAAGATGCACGCTTCATACTCGGCCATGTTGTTTGTACATTCAAAGCATAGTCTGGTAGTGAAAGGCATATGGCCACCTTCAGGGGAAATAATCACAGCACCAATTTTGTTACCTAAAGCATTAGAAGCTCCATCAAAAACCGTAGTCCATCGGGATCCTTTTTCAGGCCCGTCGTACGGTCCAGGCTTTTCACAATCAGTTACTTGCATGATATTCTCGTTTGGGAATTCAATGTTCATGGAATGGTAATCATCAACAGCTTGATGGGCTAAATGATCTACTAGAACGCTTCCTTTGATGGCCTTTTGTGTAGTGTATTGAATATCATATTCAGTCAAGATCATTTTCCATCTAGCTATTTGTCTAGAGAGGGATGTGTGATACGGTGGGAGAACTGACTTGTGGTTTTTGCGTTTGTATTCGCACTTGTTCGGTTTAGCAAGAGTTGCCACCGACTTTTTATTTATCCCAAGGAAAGGTCAAAAAGCACAGGAAAGACCTTTGAGATGTTTTCGTGGGTTCGGGGGGTAGATTATGAAAAGGGAAGGTGCTAGCACCCTTTTCATCCATGGTTATCCATGGGCTCTTAGTTACTTGTTTTTAGATCACTTGCCTTTGCTTTTCAATTGTTTGAAATGGTGCTTTGTGTGTGTGGTTTTGAAAATGTTTTGAAAAAGATGCCTTGTCTAGGAAACCTTTGTAATGACTCTTGTTTGAGTATATACAAAGGTGTTTGTCTTTTTGAAAAGATAATTCAATGTTTTTGAAAGTTGTTTGGAAGTTGTGTTGTGGTGTGTGTTTGAAAGTAGGCAAGGATGTTTTGCAAGTTTTTGATCAAGTAACTAAGAGTTGGTCTACCCTATTTTACTCAAAGATTTTTCCTATGTTTTAACCCTTTTAACAGTGTTGTTTCACCATTGTGTTTGGTGAACAACCTTGCGTTAGGATGTAAACAGGACAGGCGCGGGTCATCGTATACAATCATTGAAGGCAACTTGTGAGACACTCTAGCAATTTTTGTAAGGGACGAGATCGTTTTATCGAAGGCAACATCGAGGGTCATCGAGGGACTAACGATCTTTTTTTATCGAAGGGACATTTGCTAGAGTGTCTCATACTCGAGGGACATGATTGCATTTTTCCGAGGCATCAAGCGAGGTTACCCTAGACGTGCAAGTGTGAATTGTGTATTAGTTTTCATGCATTTATCTTTGTGTTAGGTTATCTAGCGGTTGATTTTGAATCTTCGCATACAAACCCTAATTACTATACAGTATATGGAAAGCGATAAATTGCGGGAATTTAAAGTCTAAGCTATTACAAATAAGTATCCGGGGATGGGGGTACAAATGTTTACAAATGGGGATGAGTCTTATCAGGATAGTAGTGTCCAAATATTATTTACAACCAAATCGAATCATCGCATTCTCAATGTAAATATAGCAAAGTATAAGAATCAAAGAGAAATAAAAGTATTGTAAAATGCATATGATTATTTACAAATGAACAAAATGTCAACCTAATGCAAATTAAGTATTATTATTTTTGTGTTTTTGTTAATTATATATAAAACAAAAGTTTTAATGAAAAGAAAAGAAAATTGCTTAAGTTAAAGAAAACTATTATTTATGTATTTTAGTTAATGTTTTTTAGAAACTTGTATAAGATTAATTAAACAAAAGTTTAAAAATTAATTAACTTAATAAAATCTAATATTTACATATTTTAAGTGTAATAAAAAAATATTGTTAATAAAAACTTAATATGGAAAATTAATATATTATTTTTATTTACCAAAAGGAATTAGGTTATATAAAAAAGAAAATAAGGTGATGGTAATAATAAAAAAAGTGTTGATTTGTATAAAAAGAGTTAAGAAAATTAAATGGGCCTTAGGTGTTAGTATGAGGGGCAGGCCCAAATAAAAGAACAATGCAGATTAAAACAAGGGGGGTACGTGCCAGAATCAATTGGGCTTAAGGTTTGGAGCGTGGAGCAGGCCCAAAACGGTTTTGACAAAGTTTTTGTTAGGGTTTTGTTGTTTGGCTCAGAATAGGGTTTCAGTTTTTGGAACGGCGCCGCTCTCCTCCTTTCTTTGTCCTCTTCATCTTTCTCAACAGAGCCGCTGATGCTCCTCTCCTCACCTCAGGCTACCAGGCGCCACCTCCATTCTCCTCTCTTCACGGTCGTTCAGGCAATGATGAAAAAAGGTAATAATTTTTCCTTCTGAACATTTTTTAAGGTTTTTTGGATTTCAATCTTGCATGCTTATCTTTTTCATGTTTTAACCATGGATGTTCGTGTTTGTGTGAGGTGTGAAGCAGAAAAAGGAAGGGGAAAAGTACTACCTTGCTGATCTCGTTCTTGGAGAGGCGATGGAGAGGGAGTTTGGGATGGAGGCGCTCTAGGGTGGCCGAGGCGAAGAGAGCGATGATGACAAAAGCTTTGGTGTTCTGGTATTTCGTATCTTTAGCCTTGAACGTTTAATGATGAAACTTCTGAAAACCCTAGCTCGTTCATTTTTGTCTCTCTTCCTATCTGAATGCTTTGTTTATTTGATGATGTTCTTTGATTCTGAGATGCTTGCTTTTTCCTCTCTTGGGCTTTGAGTGAGCTTTTTTCAATGATGATGATATTGAATCTGGGATTGCTTGTTTCTGAGTTGCTTATTTAGATGTTTGGACTTGCTACCTTGTTCTTCTTTTAAGACAAGTTTGGCACTGGCAGGCTTGCGCATTCTGTGGTTTGCAAACTTGAAACAGGTTTATTGAGGGCTTTAGCAGGTCATATGTTTGTGTGGTTTTTGTGTTCTGCCCCCCTTCTGAACTGAAATCTTTGTTATATTTATTGTCCTCTAAGCCTGCCCAAAAACTGTAAGCCTGCTTTTTTTTTACTCTCTTTCTCTCTCTCTCTCCAGAAAAGCATATTTTATTGCTTTAACTGTACTTTTTTCTGAAAAGGTTATGGCTACAAAATGATGAAATTGGTTTTACAAGCTTGCTTGCAATTTAGCTTTCCTCTGCATTCTGTACTTTCTTCTTTTCTTTGATGACAGTTTGATAGCTTTTGATATCTTTTGATATCTTCTTGATAGTTTGGTAGCTTCTTTGGACAGTTTTGACAGCTTCTTTGGACAGTTTTGAACTTGTGATTTAGTTTGCTTAGTTTGAAACTTATTCAGCTTAGTTTGTCACTTGTGACTTGGTTTGGCATTTTCAGTTTGACAATGCAATTTGTTTGGACTTATGCAGCTTTGTGCATTTTGCTTAATTGATTCATATGCTTGTAAACATTTAATTTTACTTTTCCTCTTTGTGAACCAAGAAGAGAAATCTTCTTGCGATTTGCAAAGAGGACGAGCAAAATATGATGAAAACCCAAAATAAACTGATTCCGGCCAACAACCTTTAATGATGAACTTTTATTTATCTGTCTAAGAATGCCTTTTTTTTAATTCATCTGTACTGATTCCTTTTTCTGTCTTTGCAGGTAAATACCAGTCGGGCAAAGGAAGCAGCGGTAGAAGATGAAGACTTCAAGAGACTTAGGATAGTTTTATTTTATTTCTAATCATTTGTAATAAACATTATTATAAATACTGTAAATAAATTTACTGTATTCAAATAACACTTGTACCAATAATTAAAAATAAATAAAAGTCCTTTTTTTTAGATAATTCTTTATTTCACTGTCTATTTAATTATTTATGTTTCTTGAATTAAAATAACTGGAAGTACATCCCAATTATTCTAACTTAGATAAAATAAATAATTAATAAACGTTGTAGTCTCGCAACCCCGCATTAACCAACAATACATTCGGCATTCCAAATAACCAAAAGCATTGCACAATTAAACAAACAAACGTCCATACGCCTTTTACCTCACTGATCAAACTAAAGCTTCAACTTTCAATCAGAAGCCTCAGCTGCTATCCCATATGTTTAGGTTTTGAGAAACAAACTGAAATCTTGAACAAGCGTCAAAGTTGTGTGACAGCCAATTAAGACACTGTGGATTCAAATTCTTCTGAGAATGCGCGTGCAAACCTTAATTTTGGATTTATTATCAAAGAAGCGTCTGCTTGATCAAACCCTGAGCCAAACTCAACCAAATCAATAGAAACCCTAATAATCTGCTTGGACTGATTCAAAATCAATGGAAACCCTAATTTTGGATTTACTAATAAGAAAAGTCTGTTTGATTGATTCTTAAGCCAATTTGAAAAATCAGGGAAAACCCGAAGCTGTGATTTCTTGTGAAAAAGAGGAGGGCAAATTTTGGGGTACAACAATTGCCCCTATTCAATCTTCTTGAACCTGAAGAGTTAGATTGGCAGGTTTGCCTTTCGCGACTCGAGGGTAAAAGGAGATTGGACACTAGAGTGCCCAAAAAATTTGCACTCGTCAAAGCGTAGTTTGAGGGAATGGGCTTAAAGATGCCATTTGGAGATGTGACAGAATCTTGTCAGAGATGGGCTTAAAGATGCCATCCAAGAATGTTTGTTGAACTGTATGTTATCGGTGAGTGGACGAGTATCAGAAAGGTATCTATGTTTGGAACACCTCTGAACTGGGGGTCTGAATAAGCAATAGATTGACATCCGTGTTTGGAGAATCCGTAAACTGTTTTCTTGGAGTTGAATAAGTAATAGATTAGCATCCATGTTGGGGAAGCGTCTGTAAACTGTTTTCAAAAGTTGAGTCTGAACAAGCGATAAATTAACATCCGTGTTTGGAGAATCCGTAAACTGTTTTTGAAAGTTGAACCTGAACAAGCGATAGATTAACATCCATATCTGGAGAACCCATAAACTGTTTTCAGAAGTCTTGAATCTGAACAAGCGATAGATTAACATCCATATCTGGAGAAACCGTAAACTATTTTCAGAAGTCTAAGCTTATCAATCTTATCCTGAAAAGGGTAAAATATTAGCAGAAACACAAAGTTATGTTGCATGAAATGTATGATGCAATATATGTTATATCAATGTTTATGATATGAATGTAATGAATGCGCATGTAAGCTGATGAGCTGTCTTGCTGAGGATAGATGAATCCCGGATAGCCGGAGATAATAGAATCTTGACTGCTGCTGGGGAAAGTAAATCCTTGACTGCCACTGGGGATTGCAAATCCTTTGATCATTGAAAATGAGAAGTCCTGGGACCACTGTTGGGGAATCAGGAGCTTGGGTTGTATGCCAATCTACTGGGGATTCCTGTTTTGAGGAGATCTTCACTGGCGAATATCTGAATACTCTGTGAGGAACTGAGAATGAGAGTCTTCATTCTGCTTGGGGAATTTGAATTCTGTGGGGAATAGCCATACTGTTGAAAGGTAGCTATCCTGTCGGAGAGTAAAACTCGGGACTCTGGGAAAAGCTTATTCCTGTCTGGAAGAAGTTCAGGTTTAGGTTGTATGCCACTTTAAGAACGAGAATCTTCACTCTGTTGGGGATACCAGAAATTCAGATGTTATACCACTTTGAGAAATGAGAATCTTCATTCTGTCGGGAATATCAGGAGGTTGGGTGTATACCGATCCTCTGAGGTTTCAAGGATGAGAGTCTTCATTCTGTTAAGGGTCAGAAATTGGGAGTATATCAATCTTCTGAGGTTTCAAGGATGAGAGTCTTCATTCTGTTAAGGGTCAGAAATTGGGAGTATACCAATCTTCTGAGGTTTCAAGGATGAGAGTCTTCATTCTGTTAAGGGTCAGAAATTGGGAGTATACCAATCTTCTGAGGTTTCAAGGATGAGAGTCTTCATTCTGTTAAGGGTCGGAAATTGGGAGTATACCAATCTTCTGAGGTTTCAAGGATGAGAGTCTTCATTCTGTTAAGGGTCAGAAATTGGGAGTATACCAATCTTCTGAGGTTTCAAGGATGAGAGCCTTCATTCTGTTAAGGGTCAGAAATTGGGAGTATACCAATCTTCTGAGGTTTCAAGGATGAGAGTCTTCATTCTGTTAAGGGTCAGAAATTGGGAGTATACCAATCTTCTGAGGTTTCAAGGATGAGAGTCTTCATTCTTGAGAGAAACAGATTTTTAGGAGCTTCATTTGTCCGTTATCTTGTTGGTGGTTGTAACTTCCAACAGGTGATGAAGGAAATTTTGATGATGATCGTAACTTCCAGCAGGTGATGAAGGAAATTTTTGAACGCTCTTGAATTCCAGCAGGTGATGAAGGAATTTTTGACGATTACTACTCCAAAAGGTGATGAAGGAATCTTTGACGATTACTACTCCAAAAGATGAAGGAATCTTTGACGATTACTACTCCAAAAGATGAAGGAATCTTTGACGATTACTACTCCAAAAGATGAAGGAATCTTTGACGATTACTACTCCAAAAGATGAAGGAATCTTTGACGATTACTACTCCAAAAGATGAACGAATCTTTGACGATTACAACTCCAAAAGATGAAGGAATCTTTGACGATTACTACTCCAAAAGATGAAGGAATCTTTGACGATTACCGCAACTTCCAGCAGGTGATAAAGGAAATTTTTGAATGCTCTTTCAACCTGAAATGTAAATTTGCTTTGGAGAATAAATCCTTGACAAATGTTAGGGAAATAAACCCATGAATGCAGGTTTGTTTAGAGAGGTGATGAACTTCTCGAGGACACTTGAATTTCTTTTCGGAAAGATTTCGGAGAGGTTTCATCACTGCCCCTAGTATCAGATGCTTGTGATATTTCCAGGACACTTGGACTGCATGTAACCCTTTGATGAGATTGACGTTTAAATGCCCCAAGTGATGGTGATGGAGACTTGCCCCAGGTTAATCTGTAATTGAGAGATTTGTTGAAATCTTGACTGGACTGCCCCAGGTTAACTGATCTTTGAAAGATTTGTTGAAATCTTGACTGGACTGCCCCAGGTTAAATGGACAATACCATATAAAATCTCCTTTTGTTGATAGGAGACTTTTGTAACGGAAGTGTCATCCCACTTGAAGTGATTTTAACTCACTGAGAGAGCTTTCGTTCCTCCGAACATTCACTGTGTGAATTTCTTCGCTGTCAAACAAATAGCCATATGCAAACAACGATATTCAAATAACGCAAAGTTTATGCTTGTCTTGAATTTTTGAAGAATGCATTTTTAGCAGAAAACTTTTTATAAGACAAATTCAACACAAGATTTAGGGCAAAGCCTTACAGGAGTCAGGATACCTTTTATAACAGTATGCTTTCGAACTAACCCATGCTTCAATTAGGACTTTTGAAGGGTTGTAATGTGGCTTGGTTCACGGTTTAAGAAACAAAGGATAAAGGCTCAAAGTATATTTGTACCCACCCACTCTTTGTGATGTCCTTCAGTCCTAAACTCAGTTAATTGTGCGTTGCACTCTATTCGAATTTGGAACGACATTTTGGTGATGGTTCACACCAGTTGAATTTTGGAAGGCAGTCATCATCTCTTTTTTTGCAACATTTTTCATGTTGTTGAGGATTTGTAATGACCTCATTCTTTTGATTTATTATCCCTAACTTTTGCCTGACTATTCCTGTTTTCGAGATTACAGTCAGCGGGATGCCCCAGCTTTCTTAAGCCTCCTTTATAGGTTTTGGCTCAGCGGGATTTTCTTTTTTTTAAGAGATTGACTGCCTATGAGGTAAAGAACCATCGCTGTCTTTTGGTTCCAAAGGAATGTTTTTGATGTTATTCGTTGTATTGCGAACTGAGAGTTTGTGACTTCAACACGCATCCTTTTTTTTTGAATTAAATGAGAGACTACCCTGCCCCAGGTTTAAATCAAAGGTTTCGATTTGTTTAAAAACAGAAAACTCCTACTTCTTTGGCTCGAAGGGGTTGACTAGGGATTATCTTCCTTATAACTCCAGTGTTTAGGATTTTAAAGAAATGCCTGTACATCGTCAGCAAGGTCTGTTCAAAAGCATACTGTATGAGTTTATGCCATTGTTTCGTCATCCTCCCTCTAAAGGCTTGTAGCTTTTTATCAAGAGTTAAATATCATAAATAAAGTAGAAAGCATAGTTTAAGAATAGTGAAAACGAATGGATGAATTCAAGACAAATATATGCAATGCATTAATGAAATAGAGTTTGACATCAACATCTAATTGTTTGAATAACAAAGAGATTACAACTTGAAAATTCAAAATGAACAGAAGCCTCTTAGTTCGAGCTTTGTCATTTCAGGTGGAGAAACCCTTAACGGAAGATTTTCATCTCGCCATCCGGCATGAATTTCAACACTCCATTATCAATCAAATCCTGAATTTTGTTTTTCAAGGCCCAGCAGTCATCGGTGTCATGTCCAGGACTATAGGAGTGGTATACACAAAATGCGTCAGGGTGATAGCTAGGAGCAGAGGTATTGGGCTTCCGAATAGGATCCCTTAAAGCAGTCAGATTGACCTCCAACAAGCGTTCCAGTACTAGAGATGACAGTATGTCAGTCTCAATGAACTGTCTTCCAGACATATTTTGCTTATGCTGATTACCCTGTTGATGCTGATGAGGTTGTGGCTGGGCTTGTGACCCTGAAGCAAGTAGAGGAGCTTTTCCCTTGTCTTCTTGTCTCGAAGGGGGTTGAATGATGACTTGGTCTTCAACCCTAGATGTTTGCCCCACTTGGTTGTCCCGAAGCAGTTTGTTGACGAGAACCCTGAGCTCCTCTTGTCCTTGAGCCAAGTCCTGGATGAGAGCCATTTGAATCGCCAGTTCCCCCTTCAATATGGCTATCTCAATTTGTAGCTCCAACTGGCCATCTCTGTCGTCCTCAGGATTTCCCACGATCATGCCCCTGGTGGGGAGCGCCTTGGCCTCTTCTTGTCCCTTGGATAGGTTCAAGAACATCTCTTGAAGTTGAGCGTTTTGAGCCGGGATGTCCTTGATAGTCTGCTCTAGAGCCATTTCTACTGAAATAAACAGTAGGAGAATAAGGAAACCTGAAAAGGAAAACCTGTTATGATGCAATGCATGATATGTGAATGCATGTTTTCAAGGATCTCGTGGGGTAAACACAAGAAAAATGTTAGAGGTTGAACTTTGATCAACATCTTTGATTGGATAACTTTGTATCGATGGATGCCTTTCCACGAGAATCAAGCTCACCATGTCAAGTGGGTCATAGCCTCTGATTCAAGTTGTTGCACTTGATCTTTGACGGCGGTTGTTTAGAGGAGAACCCTCTTGTCCTTTGGTAGACATTTGGTTCAACGTGCCCCTGTATCAAAAGACCCTCGAGATCCTTGAAATGGTTACTGAAAATGCTATGGTATGATGTTATGATGTTATGTACATGTATGCAAAAGCAAGTAAGTGTATATACAGGCAGCCATATTCACACAAAGCAAACAAGTCCTTAGGTTTAGGCTTGCATGGGGTTCGTAGGTAAGTACCCTCTTGAAGTTAGTTGGCTCATCCTGTCCTAAAATAGAAACCGGGTTCTAAGGAGCTCAATATCATTGGATTATTTTCTGTGTTCATTGTTTTGGTTTAGCCACTTAACTGGCGACCAAAATATTCCAAGAAAACAATCCTCAATGAGTGTAGTATCGAGTATCTACCAACTTCGGACTGCACCAAAGTCGATCATCTCACTACCCCTAAAAAGCCCAAGATGGTCAAGTTAGGTTCTAAGAGTTCGTTAGTGCTTCATTACATCGCTCAGCAGCCCCATATTCTCCTTGACTACTCAAGGGCTACCGGTACTCACAAATATGTCACACTAACATAGCTACTGCTTCAACCATGTCGGTATACCCCGCACAGTTCCCTGGCAGTTTATTGCTATTTACCTAAGAAGGTGCCCCCAAATCCGGGTGTAAGATTTACAACAAACCCAAACAAGGAACCCAAAAAGTAAAGCAATCAAAGCAAGTATGTAAAGGTGATCTAAAACCCTAAGGTAACCCCACTTTTAGAAATTAATCCCCAGCAGAGTCGCCAGTTCTGTGATACGGTGGGAGAACTGACTTGTGGTTTTTATGTTTGTATTCGCACTTGTTCGGTTTAACAAGAGTCGCCACCGACTTTTTATTTATTCTAAGGAAAGGTCAAAAAGCACAGGAAAGACCTTTGAGATGTTTTCGTGGGTTCGGGGGGTAGATTATGAAAAGGGAAGGTGCTAGCACCCTTTTCATCCATGGTTATCCATGGGCTCTTATTTGCTTATTTTTAGATCACATGCCTTTTCTTTTCAATTGTTTGAAATGGTGCTTTGTGTGTGTGGTTTTGAAAATGTTTTGAAAAAGATGCCTTGTCTAGGCAACCTTTGTAATGACTCTTGTTTGAGTATATACAAAGGTGTTTGTCTTTTTGAAAAGATAATTCAATGTTTTTGAAAGTTGTTTGGAAGTTGTGTTGTGGTGTGTGTTTGAAAGTAGGCAAGGATGTTTTGCAAGTTTTTGATCAAGTAACTAAGAGTTGGTCTACCCTATTTTACTCAAAGATTTTTCCTATGTTTTAACCCTTTTAACAGTGTTGTTTCACCATTGTGTTTGGTAAACAACCTTGCGTTAGGATGTAAACGGGACAGGCGCGGGTTATCGTATACAATCATTGAAGGCAACTTGTGAGACGCTCTAGCAATTTTTGTAAGGGACGAGATCGTTTTATCGAAGGCAACATCGAGGGTCATCGAGGGACTAACGATCTTTGTTTATCGAAGGGACATTTTCTAGAGTGTCTCATACTCGAGGGACATGATTGCATTTTTCCGAGGCAACAAGCGAGGTTACCCTAGAGGTGCAAGTGTGAATTGTGTATTGGTTTTCATGCATTTATCTTTGTGTTAGGTTATCTAGCAGTTGATTTTGAATCTTCGCATACAAACCCTAATTACTATACAGTATATGGAAAGCAATAAATTGCGGGAATTTAAAGTCTAAGCTATTACAAATAAGTATCCGGGGATGGGGGTACAAATGTTTACAAATGGGGATGAGTCTTATCAGGATAATAGTGTCCAAATATTATTTACAACCAAATCGAATCATCGCATTCTCAATGTAAATATAGCAAAGTATAAGAATCAAAGAGAAATAAAAGTATTGTAAAATGCATATGATTATTTACAAATGATCAAAATGTCAACCTAATGCAAATTAAGTATTATTATTTTTGGGTTTTTGTTAATTATATATAAACAAAAGTTTTAATGAAAAGAAAAGAAAATTGCTTAAGTTAAAGAAAACTATTATTTATGTATATTAGTTAATGTTTTTTAGAAACTTGTATAAGATTAATTAAACAAAAGTTTAAAAATTAATTAACTTAATAAAATCTAATATTTACATATTTTAAGTGTAATAAAAAAAATATTGTTAATAAAAACTTAATATGAAAAATTAATATATTATTTTTATTTACCAAAAGGAATTAGGTTATATAAAAAAGAAAATAAGGTGATGGTAATAATAAAAAAAAGTGTTGATTTGTATAAAAAGAGTTAAGAAAATTAAATGGGCCTTAGGTGTTAGTATGAGGGGCAGGCCCAAATAAAAGAACAATGCAGATTAAAACAAGGGGGGTACGTGCCAGAATCAATTGGGTTTAAGGTTTGGAGCGTGGAGCAGGCCCAAAACGGTTTTGACAAAGTTTTTGTTAGGGTTTCGTTGTTTGGCTCAGAATAGGGTTTTAGTTTTTGGAACGGCGCCGCTCTCCTCCTTTCTTTGTCCTCTTCATCTTTCTCAACAGAGCCGCTGATGCTCCTCTCCTCACCTTAGGCTACCAGGCGCCACCTCCATTCTCCTCTCTTCACGGTCGTTCAGGCAATGATGAAAAAAGGTAATAATTTTTCCTTCTGAACATTTTTTAAGGTTTTTTGGATTTCAATCTTGCATGCTTATCTTTTTCATGTTTTAACCATGGATGTTCGTGTTTGTGTGAGGTGTGAAGCATAAAAAGGAAGGGGAAAAATACTACCTTGCTGATCTCGTTCTTGGAGAGGCGATGGAGAGGGAGTTTGGGATGGAGGCGCTCTAGGGTGGCCGAGGCGGAGAGAGTGATGATGACAAAAGCTTTGGTGTTCTGGTATTTCGTATCTTTAGCCTTGAACGTTTAATGATTAAACTTCTTAAAACCCTAGCTCATTCATTTATGTCTCTCTTCTTATCTGAATGCTTTGTTTATTTGATGATGTTCTTTGATTCTGAGATGCTTGCTTTTTCCTCTCTTGGGCTTTGAGTGAGCTTTTTTCAATGATGATGATATTGAATCTGAGATTGCTTGTTTCTGAGTTGCTTATTTAGATGTTTGGACTTGCTACCTTGTTCTTCTTTTAAGACAAGTTTGGTACTGGCAGGCTTGCGTATTCTGTGGTTTACAAACTTGAAACAGGTTTATTGAGGGCTTTAGCAGGTCATATGTTTGTGTGGTTTTTGACAGGGCTAAAGGCAGGCTTGCAAGTTTGCTTGCTTGCTTGAAGGCAGTTTTGAGGCAAGCAGGTTTGAAGGAAAGCTTGAGAGTTTGCTTGCTTGGTAAGGTTTTTGATGCAGGCTTGAATGTTCTACAGTTTGACAGGTTTTTAGGAGGTTTGGAGGTTTTAGCAGGTTTGGAGGTTATAGGCCTGCTTGAAGCAGGTTTGTTATGTTATGCAGTTTGACAGGTTTTTGGCTTGAAGGCTTGCTTCTGTTATGTGTTTGACAGGTTTTTGGCTTGAAGGCTTGCTTCTGTTATAGGTTTGAGGTAGGCTGAAAGGCTTGAGGGCTTGTGTTTATGTGTTTACAGCTTTGTGTTATATTTTTCTTTATGTGTTCTTTCCCCCCTTCTGAACTGAAACTCTTTGTTATATTTATTGTCCTCTAAGCCTGCCTAAAAACTGTAAGCCTGCTTTTTTTTTACTCTCTTTCTCTCTCTCCAGAAAAGCATATTTTATTGCTTTAACTGTACTTTTTTCTGAAAAGGTTGTGGCTAGAAAATGATGAAATTGGTTTTACAAGCTTGCTTGCAATTTAGCTTTCCTCTGCATTCTGTACTTTCTTCTTTTCTTTGATGACAATTTGATAGCTTTTGATATCTTTTGATATCTTCTTGACAGTTTGGTAGCTTCTTTGGACAGTTTTGACAGCTTCTTTGGACAGTTTTGACAGCTTCTTTGGACAGTTTTGAACTTGTCATTTAGTTTGCCTAGTTTGAAACTTATTCAGCTTAGTTTGTCACTTGTGACTTGGTTTGGCATTTTCAGTTTGACAATGCAATTTGTTTGGACTTATGCAGCTTTGTGCATTTTGCTTAATTGATTCATATGCTTGTAAACATTTAATTTTACTTTTCCTCTTTGTGAACCAAGAAGAGAAATCTTCTTGCGATTTGCAAAGAGGACGAGCAAAATATGATGAAAACCCAAAATAAACTGATTCCGGCCAACAACCTTTAATGATGAACTTTTATTTATCTGTCTGAGAATGCCTTTTTTTAAAGTCATCTGTACTGATTCCTTTTTCTGTCTTTGCAGGTAAATACCAGTCGGGCAAAGGAAGCAGCGGTAGAAGATGAAGACTTCAAGAGACTTAGGATAGTTTTATTTTATTTCTAATCATTTGTAATAAACATTATTATAAATACTGTAAATAAATTTACTGTATTCAAATAACACTTGTACCAATAATTAAAAATAAATAAAAGTCCTTTTGTCAGATAATTCTTTATTTCACTGTCTATTTAATTATTTATGTTTCTTGAATTAAAATAACTGGAAGTACATCCCAATTATTCTAACTTAGATAAAATAAATAATTAATAAACGTTGTAGTCTCGCAACCCCGCATTAACCAACAATACATCCGGCATTCCAAATAACCAAAAGCATTGCACAATTAAACAAACAAACGTCCACACGCCTTTTACCTCACTGATCAAACTAAAGCTTCAACTTTCAATCAGAAGCCTCAGCTGCTATCCCATATGTTTAGGTTTTGAGAAACAAACTGAAATCTTGAACAAGCGTCAAAGCTGTGTGACAGCCAATTAAGACACTGTGGATTCAAATTCTTCTGAGAATGCGCGTGCAAACCCTAATTTTGGATTTATTATCAAAGAAGCGTCTGCTTGACCAAACCCTGAGCCAAACTCAACCAAATCAATATAAACCCTAATAATCTGCTTGGACTGATTCAAAATCAATGGAAACCCTAATTTTGGATTTACTGATAAGAAAAGTCTGTTTGACTGATTCTTAAGCCAATTTGAAAAATCAGGGAAAACCCGAAGCTGTGATTTCTTGTGAAAAAGAGGAGGGCAAATTTTGGGGTACAACAGTTGCCCCTGTTCAATCTTCTTGAACCTGGAGAGTTAGATTGGCAGGTTTGTCTTTCGCGACTCGAGGGTAAAAGGAGATTGGACACTAGAGTGCCCAAAAAATTTGCACTCGTCAAAGCGTAGTTTGAGGGAATGGGCTTAAAGATGCCATTTGGAGATGTGACAGAATCTTGTCGGAGATGGGCTTAAAGATGCCATCCAAGAATGTTTGTTGAACTGTATCTTGTCGGTGAGTGGACGAGTATCAGAAAGGTATCAATGTTTGGAACACCTCTGAAATGGGGGTCTGAATAAGAAATAGATTGACATCCGTGTTTGGAGAATCCGTAAACTGTTTTCTTGGAGTTGAATAAGTAATAGATCAGCATCCATGTTGGGGAAGCGTCTGTAAACTGTTTTCAAAAGTTGAGTCTGAACAAGCGATAGATTAACATCCGTGTTTGGAGAATCCGTAAACTGTTTTCAGAAGTTGAACCTGAACAAGCGATAGATTAACATCCATATCTGGAGAACCCGTAAACTGTTTTCAGAAGTCTTGAATCTGAACAAGCGATAGATTAACATCCATATCTGGAGAACCCGTAAACTATTTTCAGAAGTCTAAGCTTATCAATCTTATCCTGAAAAGGGTAAAATATTAGCTGAAACACAAAGTTATGTTGCATGAAATGTATGATGCAATATATGTTATATCAATGTTTATGATATGAATGTAATGAATGCGAATGTAAGCTGATGAGTTGTCTTGCTGAGGATAGATGAATCCTGGATAGCCGGAGATAATAGAATCTTGACTGCTGCCGGGGAAAGTAAATCCTTGACTGCCACTGGGGATTGCAAATCCTTTGATCATTGAAAATGAGAAGTCTTGGGACCACTGTTGGGGAATCATGAGCTTGGGTTGTATGCCAATCTACTGGGGATTCCTGTTTTGAGGAGATCTTCACTGGCGAATATCTGAACACTCTGTGAGGAACTGAGAATGAGAGTCTTCATTCTGCTTGGGGAATTTGAATTCTGTGGGGAATAGCCATACTGTTGAAAGGTAGCTATCATGTCGGAGAGTAAAACTCGGGACTCTGGGAAAAGCTTATTCCTGTCTGGAAGAAGTTCAGGTTTAGGTTGTATGCCACTTTAAGAACGAGAATCTTCACTCTGTTGGGGATACCAGAAATTCAGATGTTATACCACTTTGAGAAATGAGAATCTTCATTCTGTCGGGAATATCAGGAGGTTGAGCGTATACCGATCCTCTGAGGTTTCAAGGATGAGAGTCTTCATTCTGTTAAGGGTCAGAAATTGGGAGTATATCAATCTTCTGAGGTTTCAAGGATGAGAGTCTTCATTCTGTTAAGGGTCAGAAATTGGGAGTATACCAATCTTCTGAGGTTTCAAGGATGAGAGTCTTCATTCTGTTAAGGGTCAGAAATTGGGAGTATACCAATCTTCTGAGGTTTCAAGGATGAGAGTCTTCATTCTGTTAAGGGTCAGAAATTGGGAGTATACCAATCTTCTGATGTTTCAAGGATGAGAGCCTTCATTCTGTTAAGCGTCAGAAATTGGGAGTATACCAATCTTTTGAGGTTTCAAGGATGAGAGTCTTCATTCTGTTAAGGGTCAGAAATTGGGAGTATACCAATCTTCTGAGGTTTCAAGGATGAGAGTCTTCATTCTTGAGAGAAACAGATTTTTAGGAGCTTCATTTGTCTGTTATCTTGTTGGTGGTTGTAACTTCCAGCAGGTGACGAAGGAAATTTTGATGATGATCGTAACTTCCAGCAGGTGATGAAGGAAATTTTTGAACGCTCTTGAATTCCAGCAGGTGATGAAGGAATTTTTGACGATTACTACTCCAAAAGGTGATGAAGGAATCTTTGACGATTACTACTCCAAAAGATGAAGGAATCTTTGATGGTTACTACTCCAAAAGATGAAGGAATCTTTGACGATTACTACTCCAAAAGATGAAGGAATCTTTGACGATTACTACTCCAAAAGATGAAGGAATCTTTGACGATTACTACTCCAAAAGATGAAGGAATCTTTGACGATTACTACTCCAAAAGATGAAGGAATCTTTGACGATTACCGCAACTTCCAGCAGGTGATGAAGGAAATTTTTGAACACTCTTTCAACTTGAAATGTAAATTTGCTTTGGAGAATAAATCCTTGACAAATGTTGGGGAAATAAACCCATGACTACAGGTTTGCTTAGAGAGGTGATGAACTTCTCGAGGACACTTGAATTTCTTTTCAGAAAGATTTCGGAGAGGTTTCATCCCTGCCCCTAGTATCAGATGCTTGTGATATTGCCAGGACACTTGGACTGCACGTAACCCTTTGATGAGATTGACGTTTAAATTCCCCAAGTGATGGTGACAGAGACTTGCCCAAGGTTAATCTGTAATTGAGAGATTTGTTGAAATCTTGACTGGACTGCCCCAGGTTAACTGATCTTTGAAAGATTTGTTAAAATCTTGACTGGACTGCCCCAGGTTAAATGGACAATACCATATAAAATCTCCTTTTGTTGATAGGAGACTTTTGTAACGGAAGTGTCATCCCACTTGAAGTGATTTTAACTCACTGAGAGAGCTTTCGTTCCTCCGAACATTCACTGTGTGAATTTCTTCGCTGTCAAACAAATAGCCATATGCAAACAACGATATTCAAATAACGCAAAGTTTATGCTTGTCTTGAAATTTTGAAAAATGCATTTTTTTAGCAGAAAACTTTTTATAAGACAAATTCAACACAAGATTTAGGGCAAAGCCTTACAGGAGTCAGGATACCTTTTGTAACAGTATGCTTTCGAACTAACCCATGCTTCAATTAGGACTTTTGAAGGGTTGTAACGTGGCTTGGTTCGCGATTTAAGAAACAAAGGATAAAGTCTCAAAGTATATTTGTACCCACCCACTCTTCGTGATGTCCTTCAGTCCTAAACTCAGTTAATTGTACGTTGCACTCTATTCGAATTTGGAACGACATTTTGGTGATGGTTCACACCAGTTGACTTTTGGAAGGCAGTCATCATCTCTTTTTTTGTAACATTTTTCATGTTGTTGAGGATTTGTAATGACCTCGTTCTTTTGATTTATTATCCCTAACTTTTGCCTGACTGTTCCTGTTTTCGAGATTACAGTCAGCGGGATGCCCCAGCTTTCTTAAGCCTCCTTTATAGGTTTTGGCTCAGCGGGATTTTCTTTTTTTTGAGAGATTAACTGCCTATGAGGTGAAGAACCATCGCTGTCTTTTGGTTCCAAAGGAATGTTTTTGATGTTATTCGTTGTATTACGAACTGAGAGTTTGTGACTTCAACACGCATCCTTTTTTGTTGAATTAACTGAGAGACTACCCTGCCCCAGGTTTAAATCAAAGGTTTCGATTTGTTTAAAAACAGAAAACTCCTACTTCTTTGGCTCGAAGGGGTTGACTAGGGATTATCTTCCTTATAACTCCAGTGTTTGGGATTTGAAAGAAATGCTTGTACATCGTTAGCAAGGTCTGTTCAAAAGCATACTGTATGAGATTATGGCATTGTTTCGTCATCCTCCCTCTAAAGGCTTGTAGCTTTTTATCAAGAGTTAAATATCATAAAGAAAGTAGAAAGCATAGTTTAAGAATAGTGAAAACGAATGGATGAATTCAAGACAAACATATGCAATGCATTAATGAAACAGAGTTTGACATCAACAGCTAATTGTTTGAATAACAAAGAGATTACAACTTGAAAATTCAAAATGAACAGAAGCCTCTTAGTTCGAGCTTTGTCATTTCAGGTGGAGAAACCCTTAATAGAAGATTTTCATCTCGCCATCCGGCATGAATTTTAACACTCCATTGTCAATCAGATCCTGAATTTTGTTTTTCAAGGCCCAACAGTCATCGGTGTCATGTCCAAGACTATAGGAGTGGTATACACAAAATGCGTCAGGGTGATAGCTAGGAGCAGAGGTATTGAGCTTCCAAATAGGATCCTTTAAAGAAGTCAGATTGACCTCCAACAAGCGTTCCAGTACTAGAGATGACGGTATGTCAGTCTCAGTGAACTGTCTTCCATACGTATTTTGCTTACGCTGATTACCCCGTTGATCCTGACGAGGTTGTGGCTGGGCTTGTGACCCTGAAGCAAGTAGAGGAGCTTTTCCCTTGTCTTCTTGTCTCGAAGGGGGTTGAATGATGACCTGATCTTCAACCCTAGATGTTTGCCCCACTTGGTTGTCCCGAAGAAGTTTGTTGACGAGAACCCTGAGCTCCTCTTGTCCTTGAGCCAAGTCCTGGATGAGAGCCATCTGAATCTCCAGTTCCCCCTTCAATATGGCTATCTCAAATTGTAAGCTCCAAGTGGCCATCTCTGTCGTCCTCAGGATTTCCCACGATCATGCCCCTGGTGAGGAGCGCCTTGACCTCTTCTTGTCCCTTGGATAGGTTCAAGAACATCTCTTGAAGTTGAGCGTTTTGAGCGGGATGTCCTTGATAGTCTGCTCTAGAGCCATTTCTACTGAAATAAACAGTAGGAGAATAAGGAAACCTGAAAAGGAAAACCTGTTATGATGCAATGCATGATATGTGAATGCATGTTTTCAAGGATCTCGTGGGGTAAACACAAGAAAAATGTTAGAGGTTGAACTTTGATCAACATCTTTGATTGGATAACTTTGTATCGGTGGATGCCTTTCCACGAGAATCAAGCTCACCATGTCAAGTGGGTCATAGCCTCTGATATAAGTTGTTGCACTTGAACTTTGACGGCGGTTGTTTAGAGGAGAACCCTCTTGTCCTTTGGTAGACGTTTGGTTCAACGTGCCCCTGTATCAAAAGACCCTCGAGATCCTTGAAATGGTTATTGAAAATGCTATGGTATGATGTTATGTACATGTATGCAAAAGCAAGTAAGTGTATATACAGGCAGTCATATTCACACAAAGCAAACAAGTCCTTAGGTTTAGGCTTGCATGGGGTTCGTAGGTAAGTACCCTCTTGAAGTTAGTTGGCTCATCCTGTCCTAAAATAGAAACCGGGTTCTAAGGAGCTCAATATCATTGGATTATTTTCTGTGTTCATTGTTTTGGTTTAGCCACTTAACCGGCGAGCAAAATATTCCAAGAAAACAATCCTCAATGAGTGTAGTATCGAGTATCTACCAACTTCAGACTGCACCAAAGTCGGTCATCTCACTACCCCTAAAAAGGCCAAGATTGTCAAGTTAGGTTCTAAGAGTTCGTTAGTGCTTCATGACATCGCTCAGCGGCCCCGTATTCTCCTTGACTACTCAAGGGCTACCGTTACTCATAAATATGTCACACTAACATAGCTACTGCTTCAACCATGTCCGTATACCCGGCACAGTTCCCTGGCAGTTTATTGCTATTTACCTAAGAAGGTGCCCCCAAATCCGGGTGTAGGATTTACAACAAACCCAAACAAGGAACCCAAAAAGTAAAGCAATCAAAGCAAGTATGTAAAGGTGATCTAAAACCCTAAGGTAACCCCACTTTTAGAAATTAATCCCCAGTAGAGTCGCCAGTTCTGTGATACGGTGGGAGAACTGACTTGTGGTTTTTATGTTTGTATTCGCACTTGTTCGGTTTAACAAGAGTCGCCACCGACTTTTTATTTATTCTAAGGAAAGGTCAAAAAGCACAGGAAAGACCTTTGAGATGTTTTCGTGGGTTCGGGGGTAGATTATGAAAAGGGAAGGTGCTAGCACCCTTTTCATCCATGGTTATCCATGGGCTCTTAGTTGCTTGTTTTTAGATCACTTGCCTTTTCTTTTCAATTGTTTGAAATGGTGCTTTGTGTGTGTGGTTTTGAAAATGTTTTGAAAAAGATGCCTTGTCTAGGCAACCTTTGTAATGACTCTTGTTTGAGTATATACAAAGGTGTTTGTCTTTTTGAAAAGATAATTCAATGTTTTTGAAAGTTGTTTGGAAGTTGTGTTGTGGTGTGTGTTTGAAAGTAGGCAAGGATGTTTTGCAAGTTTTTGATCAAGTAACTAAGAGTTGGTCTACCCTATTTTACTCAAAGATTTTTCCTATGTTTTAACCCTTTTAACAGTGTTGTTTCACCATTGTGTTTGGTGAACAACCTTGCGTTAGGATGTAAACGGGACAGGCGCGGGTCATCGTATACAATCATTGAAGGCAACTTGTGAGACGCTCTAGGAATTTTTGTAAGGGACGAGAACGTTTTATCGAAGTCAACATCAAGGGTCATCGAGGGACTAACGATCTTTGTTTATCGAAGGGACATTTGCTAGAGTGTCTCATACTCGAGGGACATGATTGCATTTTTCCGAGGCAACAAGTGAGGTTACCCTAGTGGTGCAAGTGTGAATTGTGTATTGGTTTTCATGCATTTATCTTTGTGTTAGGTTATCTAGCGGTTGATTTTGAATCTTCGCATACAAACCCTAATTACTATACAGTATATGGAAAGCAATAAATTGCGGGAATTTAAAGTCTAAGCTATTACAAATAAGTATCCGGGGATGGGGGTACAAATGTTTACAAATGGGGATGAGTCTTATCAGGATAGTAGTGTCCAAATATTATTTACAACCAAATCGAATCATCGCATTCTCAATGTAAATATAGCAAAGTATAAGAATCAAAGAGAAATAAAAGTATTGTAAAATGCATATGATTATTTACAAATGATCAAAATGTCAACCTAATGTAAATTAAGTATTATTGTTTTTGTGTTTTTGTTAATTATATATAAACAAAAGTTTTAATGAAAAGAAAAGAAAATTGCTTAAGTTAAAGAAAACTATTATTTATGTATTTTAGTTAATGTTTTTTAGAAACTTGTATAAGATTAATTAAACAAAAGTTTAAAAATTAATTAACTTAATAAAATCTAATATTTACATATTTTAAGTGTAATAAAAAAATATTGTTAATAAAAACTTAATATGAAAAATTAATATATTATTTTTATTTACCAAAAGGAATTAGGTTATATAAAAAAGAAAATAGGGTGATGGTAATAATAAAAAAAGTGTTGATTTGTATAAAAAGAGTTAAGAAAATTAAATGGGCCTTAGGTGTTAGTATGAGGGGCAGGCCCAAATAAAAGAACAATGCAGATTAAAACAAGGGGGGTACGTGCCAGAATAAATTGGGCTTAAGGTTTGGAGCGTGGAGCATGCCCAAAACGGTTTTGACAAAGTTTTTGTTAGGGTTTCGTTGTTTGGCTCAGAATAGGGTTTCAGTTTTTGGAACGGTGCCGCTCTCCTCCTTTCTTTGTCCTCTTCATCTTTCTCAACAGAGCCACTGATGCTCCTCTCCTCACCTCAGGCTACTAGGCGCCACCTCCATTCTCCTCTCTTCACAGTCGTTCAGGCAATGATGAAAAAAGGTAATAATTTTTCCTTCTGAACATTTTTTAAGGTTTTTTGGATTTCAATCTTGCATGCTTATCTTTTTCATATTTTAACCATGGATGTTCGTGTTTGTGTGAGGTGTGAAGCAGAAAAAGGAAGGGGAAAAATACTACCTTGCTGATCTCGTTCTTGGAGAGGCGATGGAGAGGGAGTTTGGGATGGAGGCGCTCTAGGGTGGCCGAGGCTGAGAGAGCGATGATGACAAAAGCTTTGGCGTTCTGGTATTTTGTATCTTTAGCCTTGAACATTTAATGATGAAACTTATGAAAACCCTAGCTCATTCATTTCTGTCTCTCTTCCTATCTGAATGATTTGTTTATTTGATGATGTTCTTTGATTCTGAGATGCTTGCTTTTTCCTCTCTTGGGCTTTGAGTGAACTTTTTTCAATGATGATGATATTGAATCTGAGATTGCTTGTTTCTGAGTTGCTTATTTAGATGTTTGGACTTGCTACCTTGTTCTTATTTTAAGACAAGTTTGGTACTGGCAGGCTTGCGCATTCTGTGGTTTGCAAACTTGAAACAGGTTTATTGAGGGCTTTAGCAGGTCATATGTTTGTGTGGTTTTTGACAGGGCTAAAGGCAGACTTGCAAGTTTGCTTGCTTGAAGGCAGTTTTGAGGCAAGCAGGTTTGAAGGCAAGCTTGAGAGTTTGCTTGCTTGGTAAGGTTTTTGATGCAGGCTTGAATGTTCTACAGTTTGACAGGTTTTTAGGAGGTTAGGAGGTTTTAGCAGGTTTGGAGGTTACAGGCCTGCTTGAAGCAGGTTTGTTATGCTATGCAGTTTGATAGGTTTTTGGCTTGAAGGCTTGCTTCTGTTATGTGTTTGACAGGTTTTTGGCTTGAAGGCTTGCTTCTGTTATAGGTTTGAGGCAGGCTGCAAGGCTTAAGGGCTTGTGTTTATATGTTTACAGCTTTGTGTTATATTTTTCTTTATGTGTTCTGCCCCCCTTCTGAACTGAAACTCTTTGTTATATTTATTATCCTCTAAGCCTTCCCAAAAACTGTAAGCCTGCTTTTTTTTTACTCTCTTTCTCTCTCTCCAGAAAAGCATATTTTATTGCTTTAACTGTACTTTTTTCTGAAAAGGTTGTGGCTAGAAAATGATGAAATTGGTTTTACAAGCTTGCTTGAAATTTAACTTTCCTCTGCATTATGTACTTTCTTCTTTTCTTTGATGACAGTTTGATAGCTTTTGATATCTTTTGATATCTCCTTGACAGTTTGGTAGCTTCTTTGGACAGTTTTGACAGCTTCTTTGGACAGTTTTGACAGCTTCTTTGGACAGTTTTGAACTTGTGATTTAGTTTACTTAGTTTGAAGCTTATTCAGCTTAGTTTGTCACTTGTGACTTGGTTTGGCATTTTCAGTTTGACAATGCAATTTGTTTGGACTTATGCAGCTTTGTGCATTTTGCTTAATTGATTCATATGCTTGTAAACATTTTATTTTACTTTTCCTCTTTGTGAACCAAGAAGAGAAATCTTCTTGCGATTTGCAAAGAGGACGAGCAAAATATGATGAAAACCCAAAATAAACTGATTCCGGCCAACAACCTTTAATGATGAACTTTTATTTATCTGTCTGAGAATGCCTTTTTTTTAATTCATCTGTACTGATTCCTTTTTCTGTCTTTGCAGGTAAATACCAGTCGGGCAAAGGAAGCAGCGGTAGAAGATGAAGACTTCAAGAGACTTAGGATAGTTTTATTTTATTTCTAATCATTTGTAATAAACATTATTATAAATACTGTAAATAAATTTACTGTATTCAAATAAAACTTGTACCAATAATTAAAAATAAATAAAAGTCCTTTTGTCAGATAATTCTTTATTTCACTGTCTATTTAATTATTTAAGTTTCTTGAATTAAAATAACTGGAAGTACATCCCAATTATTCTAACTTAGATAAAATAAATAATTAATAAACGTTGTAGTCTCGCAACCCCGCATTAACCAACAATACATCCGGCATTCCAAATAACCAAAAGCATTGCACAATTAAACAAACAAATGTCCACACACCTTTTACCTCACTGATCAAACTAAAGCTTCAACTTTTAATCAGAAGCCTCAACTGCTATCCCATATGTTTAGGTTTTGTGAAACAAACTGAAATCTTGAACAAGCGTCAAAGCTGTGTGACAGCCAATTAAGACACTGTGGATTCAAATTCTTCTGAGAATGCGCGTGCAAACCCTAATTTTGGATTTATTGTCAAAGAAGCGTCTGCTTGATCAAACCCTGAGCCAAACTCAACCAAATCAATAGAAACCCTAATAATCTGCTTGGACTGATTCAAAATCAATGGAAACCCTAATTTTGGATTTACTGATAAGAAAAGTCTGTTTGACTGATTCTTAAGCCAATTTGAAAAATCAGGGAAAACCCGAAGCTGTGATTTCTTGTGAAAAAGAGGAGGGCAAATTTTGGGGTACAACAGGATGGCTTCTCGAAGATGTACTTGATAGGGTACATCTTAGAAATCAACAAAGTGGTAGGAGTCAACATATACTGTCTTAGCCGGTGAGCAGCCCATCCCAGAGCACAACAAGTTTTCTCGAGTAGTGAATATCTTGTTTCACAGTCGGTAAACATTTTGCTCAAGTAGTATATTGCATGCTCTTTTCGGCCAAACTCGTCATGTTGGCCCAACACACACCCCATTGAATTCTCTAATACAGTCAAGTACATAATAAGAGGTCTTCCTTTAATTGGAGGCATCAGGGTGGGAGGTTCTTGTAGATATTCTTTAATTTGTCAAAAGATGCTTGGCAGTCGTCATTCCATCTGACTACTTGATCTTTCTTCAACAGTTTGAAGATTGGCTCACAAGTAGAAGTTAGGTGAGATATGAACCAGGAAATATAGTTGAGTCGACCTAAGAAACCCCTGACCTCCTTCTCAGTATAGGGAGCTGGCATTTCTTGTATGACTTTGACTTTTACAGGGTCGACCTCAATACCTTTTCTACCGATGACAAACCCCAAGAGTTTTCTGGATCTTACCCCAAAAGTGCATTTATTGGGATTGACCCTTAGCTTATATTTCTTCAACCTCCCAAACAACTTGCGAAGATGATCAAGGTGTTTTTCCTCAGTTTACGACCTTGCAATCATATCATCAACGTACACTTCTATATCATGATGGATCATGTCATGAAATAAAGATACCATAGCTCGTTGATAGGTTGCCCCTGCATTCTTCAAACCGAAAGGCATGACCTTATAGCAGAAAGTGCCCCATTGTGTGACAAAGGTGGTCTTCTCCATGTCCTCGGGAGCCATTTTGATTTGGTTGTAGCCGGAGAAGCCGTCCATGAAGGAGAAGAATTTATGTTGAGTAGTGTTGTCGGCCAAGACGTCAATATGCGGTAGTGGGAAATCATCCTTGGGACTGGCCCTATTCAAATCTATGTAGTCTACACACATACGTACATTTTCATCTTTCTTCAGTACTGGGACCAAATTTGCAACCCATTAGGGATATGACATCATTGCCAGAAAACCTGCATCAAACTGGTTCATTACCTCAGCTTTTATTTTTTCAGACATGTCTGGCCGCATACGATGAACTTTTTGCTTAACTGGAGAACAATCTTCCTTTGTTGGTAGACGATGGACCACAATGTCAGTATCAAGTCCCGAAATATCTTCATATGACTAAGCAAACACCTCAACATAGTCATGCAACATCTGAATCAATCTTCATTTGACGCTGACTTCCAAATTATCGTTGATCTTGACCTCTTTCTTGTCTGTTTCAGTACCTAGGTTGATCACCTCAACTGGTTCCTCATGCGTTTGAATGGCCTTTTCCTATTGTATCATAAGTCTGGCTAGTTCCCTAGGTATTTCACAATCTTCTTCTCCTTTGTCTTCGGCTTGGTAGATTGGATGTTCAAAGTCATAGATGGCAATAGAAGAGTCGTTATCAATGAGATCCGAAGTGGATGTGGATCTGCAAATGTTCGTGTGTACAAGTAAGGTCACATGGATATTTTGAAAGTGAAATAAAGTGAAAGAAAGACAATAAGCGCAAAATTTGAATGCAAAAGAGTCCAATGTTTTTCATTAAATGATCATATGGCATATGAAAATGAACAGACCCTTAACAAATGGACCATCGTGCCTCGGGCATGGCACATGCCTTAAAGTCATTATTTCAATAAAATTGCAGACAGATTTCTTAAATTAATAAAACAGTAAATGGTAATTACTACTTTTTGAAGGAGATGGGAATGAATTCCTTGGTATTCTAGTTATTGGGTCCTTCCTCAGTAGTCGGGTAGATCCAATCATCAAATTCACTGTCATCTTCAGAGTCTTCAAGGACATTCACTTCATGATTATTGATGCAAAGAGGTGGCTTCCCTGCACGAGAACGTCTGACCTCCTTTTGAGCTTTGACACTAAAGCCCAAACCATATTTGTCTGACTTGAAAGGGATGTTAGGGAGTTGTCCCCAAATGGTACAACCTCCATCTTCAATCACAGCGCGAGCATCTTTGAGGGAAGCCATCCTAGGCACACCTTTAACAGCTTTTGGAACATCAGGAGTAGCCTTGGCAGCAACAACCATGGGAGAGACCACTTCGAAGGATTGAAAAGGAGTTTCTATGAACTCACCATCCATCTCAACATATTTAAACGAATTTAGATGGCTAACCATAAACTCCTCTTCACCACAGACGGTAACAGTCTTTCCCTTAACTGAATATTTTAACTTTTGATGAAGTGTAGAGGTCACTGCTTCTGCCCCATGTATCCAGGGGCGTCCAAGTATACAAGAGTAAGTAGGATGGATATCCATTACATAGAAAGTTGAGTTGAAAATTTGAGACCCAACTTTGATGGGGATATCAACTTCCCCATGGACCATCCTTTTTGATCCATCGAAAGCCCTTACCACAATGTCACTTGGCTTCAACACCAAACCTTCACAGTCCAATTTTTCTAGGATACCTTTGGGTAAGACATTCAGAGAGGAACCAGTATCCACCAACACATGGGCTAGAGTGGTTCATTTGCATTCAATGGAGACATGAAAAGCTTTATTATGATTTCTTTCGACTGGAGTTAAATCAGCATCCGAAAATCCAAACCCATTATTGGCAGTCAAACTCGCTACACAATTTTCAAACTGATCGGTTGTAGTCTCTTGAGGAACATGAGCTTTCTTCAGAAATTTTATCAATGCTTGAGCATGCGCATCAGAGCAAAGTAATAGAGATAGCATAGAAATCTTAGAGGGGGTTTTCCCCAACTGCCAGGCGCCTCCATCCTGGAAGGCTCAATCATCTTTTCTTTTCCCCTAGCACCAGTACTAGGTTTGTCAACAGTAATGCGAACAGGTGTAGTTATGGTGGTTAGAGGTGAAATATCAGGAGAGGAAATTCTCCTCGTTCTAGTCACCTTGCTAGACCCAGCAATGTTGGTAATATCAGCAGCCTTTTCTTCATCAATCCATGAGTCTTGTCTAATACCATGGTAGTATACTTCAGCGACATAATTCCAAGGTACCGCCTTATCGAAAGAATAAGGGACTGGCCCTGGTGTGGTAATTATCAATGGAGCTATCTTCAGTTCATTGGAAATCCTAATAGGACCTTTTGAGGTGATCCTAATAGGTTTGTTGGAGATAGTGATGATGGATATGTCTTCAACTTCTTGAGGGACAACTTCAGTCAAACTTTTTACGGATGGAGTTCTTTCAAATAGGATCTCATGGTTGTCCATTAGGTGTTGGACACCTCTTTTTATCCATTCACAGCCATTGAGTAGAGGTTGTTAGATTCAATAGCTTGTTGTTGTGGTCTTTGAGTAGAGGTTGGATTGGAGATTAGAACTGCATTAACAGACTGACGATGGTCCTTCTTGATCTGGCCCCTTCACCCATATACGGCATTAGTTTCCTTTTTGCCGGTAAAAGGTTTCTTCATAACATTTGATGTAGAGGCAGAGGCCATGGGTATATTTCCACTTTTAATACCGCTCTCAACCCTTTCACCAGTCAAGATTAACTCAGTGAACCTAGATGATGAGCTCCCAATCAGTAAATTGAAAAATGGCCCAGTCAATGTTCCCATGAACATATCTACCAATTCCCTATCAGTCAATCATGGCTGCCCCCTGCCAGCCAGGTCTCTCCATTTATGTGCATACTCTTTGAAACCTTTATTGGAACCCATGGTCATTCCTTGTAACTGCACTCTAGTTGGCGCCAGATCAGCATTGTACTGATATTGACGATAGAAGGCGGTGGCCAAGTCCTTCTAGGTATGGATGTTGGAATCTTCTAACTGGTAAAACCACTCCAATTGAGTTCCAGACATACTCTCTTGAAATAAGTGCACCCACAACTTCTTATCAATGGTATGCAGTTGAATTTTACGGACGTAAGATCTCAAGTGAAGCTTCGGGCATGAAACGCCATCGTACTTGGCAAAAACTGGAATCTTGAATTTGTGGGGGATTGCTACCCTAGGAACCAAACCTATATCACCAAAATCTAGGCCAGGCAAAACTTGAATTTCATAGCCTTCAATCTGTCCTCCAGTTGCTTATACTTGTCTTCAGCTGGCCGATATTGTTCGTCAAAATAGTCCTCATCCTCAGAGATTGGATTGTTACCACCCCCAGCACGGGTGCTCCTTGCATATTCATCCTGATTCTCATCCTCTTCGGAGGAGTCTTCTACCATTTGAACTTGTTGAACGGGGCCCTTGAACCTCTTCCCCATGTTGATTAAAGCCTTCTTCTTGGTCTTCTTCTTAGTAACCAGAAGTGAAATCAGTTCTTGCTGTCCTTTGGCCAAGTTGAGAAAGGTTTCTTGAAATTGGGAATTTTATGTTTGCAAGTCCTTCACAGTCTGCTCGAGATCCATCTTACTAAAATAAATTGTAGAAAGATGAGGAAACCTGTGTCTAAAAACCTGCTTATGTTATGATGCATGTAATGTGAATTTAAATGTTTTCAAGGACCTTTAAGATTTAAATTTGTTTAAACAAAGAAAGAACAAACATTAATTGTATTAATAAGTTCAAATGGTTACAAAAAATGCCTCTTGGGCTTACAACGAAAGAAACACAAACAAAACGAACTAATATAAAATAGCTCAGGTCTCCCATGGATGCTTCCTCTTTGGATTAATATAGGCATTCATGTTCTGAGCCTCGTGGAGTTGCCTTGTAATCTCCGACAGTTTCTTCTCGCTTGAGTAGAATTGGGCTTCAAAGGTGTCTCGCTCCCCCTTGAGTTGAATCCATGATCTTTGCAATTCCTCGAGAGTAGTAGGCATGTCAGGATGAAAAATAGTGTAGGGAACATCTCCTTCGGAAATAGGCTCCATGATGATAGGTAAGATGGTAGGATACGGCATCATGAGGCTTTGAGCGCGAGCTCGCACCCATTTGAGATAAGGCTCCAATGGAATAAAGTTCTTATGCCCCAAAGTTTTGCTATCAACTTTTTTCATAATTCCCCAAGCTCGTACAAATATTTGAAGATAACCTTGGACATCGTTCTCATAGTCAAATATAATACCTTGGACAAGCGCCTCATGAGGGCCATCCCTCCAAGCATACCCAAATTGTCGTAGAGCCAAGAAAGGATTATAAGTGATACCTCCACTAATTCGAAAGAGAGGTACATTAGGAAATTCCCCATAACGATCAATGATGGTGACATCCTCCAAAGATCGAGAACACCAATGGATATCCGAATGCGAGAGCAACATCAACCTTTGAGACCAACTCATACATTGTTCGTTCTTCAAAACTGATCGAGGAAGGTGTGAAATAAACCACTTAGCCAACAAAGGAGTACAACACATAAGAATCCCCCTTCTCTTCATGGTGTGAGTATGAAAATAATGCAAAATATCTCCAAGTAAGGTAGGCACCGGGTTACGAGATAGAAAAACTTTGACAGCATTCACATCTACGAGTTGGTCCAGGTTAGGAAATAGTACCCTCCCATAGAGTAGAAGAGTAAAAATTTCTTCAAAAGCTTGCAAATCCAAAGCATCCCAAATTTTTTTAGCCTTCTCAAACAGAAACTTGGCTAGAAAACCTTTAACACCACTTCTTGTTTCCCAATTTGCCACAACGTCGGGCCGTTGTGTTGTGCCCCAAAATTTGCCCTCCCATTTCTCATTGATTTCTCATCACAAAGCCCTTGAAGCTCAAGATCCAGTTAGGGTTTCATCTGCTCAAGACCTCTCCTTGCACTGATAACTCCAATTAGGGTTTGTGTTTGCACAAAGACGTTTTGACCCAAAATGCCTAAGATGACTTTCATGCTTCATATTGGACTCCCAAGTTTACTCATATCAAGTTTCAAGTCCTGATTCCAAGTTTTGCCCAGTCAATTGGACAGTTGACCTAGAAATCCACTGTATTGGGGAAAAAGTCAACTGTGGCCAATTGACAGTCAAACCTCATGAAAATTGATCCACATCAACATATTGAACTCACATGAACCATTTGAACAAGTTTGGATCACAATTTCCCAAGAAATTTGATCAGATCACCAAAAGGGCAAAATGGTCATTTTTAGGGTTTTGACTGCACAAAGGCAATTTTTGACTGTTTGACCTAGCCAATGGTAAACCAAGCCCACACATGGACTCAAGGACCCTATGGAATTATCTTGACATGATCAACCAACTCAAAAGATCCCAAGTACACAAGATTGACAGTTGAATTTCCCAGTCAATTGATCAATTTTGACTGTATACTGAAAAGTCAAACTTTGACTTTTTGGTCAAAATCAAAAGTCAAGATTCATTTTTCATCAAAACATGCCAAATCATGAAACTTGTTCACCAAGAAATCACAAAATGCAAATTAGGGTTAGAAATTTGAAATTTTCATAACTTAGAATTTTTCTAAGTTATGAAAAACCCTAATTTTTTCCCAACTTTTCCCCACTTTTTCACCAAGATCCATTTGGATTCAAACAAAAGTCAAAACATGAAAGTTGTATCTTGTTGAATAATCTACAACTTTGATTCACAAAGTTTTCTCATTTGAAGCTTGTATCTCAAGTTACAATTTTTTGAATAAGGGCACTAAACCATTTTTAACTTAGTGAAATTTTAACCTATTTTGACAAGGTTTTCTACCCCACTTCAAGGCCATTTTCCATACACTTCCAATTGGAATTTCAATTTTCATTTCAAATATGGATTGTAGTACACATTCCAAGCTTTCCAAAATGTCCAAGAACTTCTCAAACAACCTCATGGTTAGAGAGAATCGAATTTCACAATATAGCAAAAAACCACTTTGTTCATGACCAAGTTCCATGTCCATAACTTTGCAATTTGAACTCAGCATGCTTTAGGCTAGATTACAGATCCTTAAACCAAGTTACACTCAATAATTTAATGCTTGTTCATTGTGTCAAGATGTTATTCTATGAGTTCAAGTATTATACACAAGCCTAATCCATTTTTAGATAAAGTGAACTATCCATTTTTGCTAAAATTCACTTTATGTCAATCTGGAAATCCAACAAGTACATTGCAAATCTGAATGGCACAAGTTTATGAGCATAACACACTGATCAAGGAGGGATTATGCAGCACATTAGGGGCCCTCTACATGGCTAGAAAACACAAGTTGCATTTTGTTGCTTAAGTGTGAAGAAAAGTTCCATAACTCACAACAACTCTCATCTCAGCATTAGAACACGAGAACAAACTTATCAAACACACTCAAGACAACATAACCAAGCTAATACACGACCCTTGCACCTCTAAAACACCCTCCATCTCAGAATCATCCTCAAACTGCAAAAACAGAGTTGCCTTTGCAGTTTGAGTGCCAACTTCCATTTCTCTCGAGCATTCTTGCCAAAACCAGTTCATACACATCCCCTAGCATCTATGCAAGCTAACCATGACCTGAAACCTGACCTGTAATCCCTCTAACGAGTTCCACCATTTTCATTTTTTCCTTTTGCAGTTGAAGTTCCACAGCTCGATACAAGAAGTTTCAAGACAAAGTAAACATTGGAATAGCATCCCTGGACCTCAAGGAAGCTTTTCCAATCATCACCTTGCACTGAAAGTCCCCCCATTGTCAGATAGAACTTCAACTGAACAGGTAAGTTCATGGGGTCGTATCTCTCTTATTAGGCATTGTTAGCTTTAGGTTTGTGAAGAAAACATGTCACAATCATAGTCCTGAACATGCTCATATGATTAGATTTCATTTATATTACGTGTGCTTAGAGAATTTTATGTCTGAACATTGGTAAAAATTTAGGTCAGGATTTGGGAGAGAAGAAATTCTCTCTCATTTCTGAGAGTTAGCTTGACTTCTTTATATGTCTAGAATCGTGGTTTCAAGCTCTACAGGTTTCATGTTGGAAGATTTGGCAAAAGATCAAGGAATGGGAAGTTAGAAAACGCGTGTTTTTTGAACAAGGATGTGTTCTGAGGTTGAAGATGACAGGCTTAGTGGGCTGGGCTTGTGTTATCTTTATTTTTGCACCATACATTTATTTTTACACCCCCTGGGCCCATTTGCTTTATTTTTAATGATCTATGACTTTTTCTTTTTTTGATTGGTTCATTTATTTTTCTCAGCATATTAAAAACATAAAAATATTTTTTCCATCATTTTTTGAATTTATTGCATATTTACTTGGTCATTCTTTTGTTTATACACAAATAAATACATATTATTATTTAGAATAAATAGAAAAAATAGTGTAAATATATTTTCATTTTTATTTTTATTATTTTTTATTACTCTCTGAAATACTTCATGTAAAAAATACTATTTTCTAAAAAAAATTAACTATTATTATTATTTACATATAATACATATTTAAAATAATATAAATATACATATATATATATATATATATATATATATATATATATATATATATATATATATTTATATATATATATATATATATATATATATATATATATATATATATATATATATATATATATATATATATATATATATATATATATATATATATATATATATATATATATATATATATATATATATATATATATATATATATATATATATATATATATATATATATATATATATATATATATATATATATATATATATATATATATATATATATATATATATATATATATTAATGCATTTAGAGTAAAAACACCAAAAAAATGTACATATTTTATTTTTTTATTTAATACTAAAAATCCCTTTTTTACAAATATACCATATTTTATTTCATTTTTGTATGTAAATAATGAATATTATATGAATTAATTAATTAATATACATTTTGATTAAAATTAGGGTTTTTGCCCTAAATTTGAAAATACTCCAAAAATAATACCTTTTTATTTTTCTTTTACTTTTATATATAATACTTTTTTTCACATATAAAAACCTTTCTTTTTGCATTTTGCATATTTATTTCAATTTCTATCTATTTATACAATTAAATTACCTTACAAATATTCAATATTGATGTAATAGTCTTAGGTTTTAAATTCTTGTCCAAATAAACCCCATTTGAAACATTGTACCCCCCTCCTCATATTATTGTGATGTAATAGCGTAGGAATTTAAATTTCGCACTTTTAATGCTTTCTAAACATACTATGCTAGAATTAGGGTTTTGTATGCGAATAAAAATGAACAAAAATAGTTGGACCTAATACAAGATAAATGAGCATGAAAAATAAACAAACACATCTCACACTTGCACCCCCTAGGGTATTCCACTTTGTTGCCTTTCAAAAATGGGTCATATTGCATGTTGAACTTCTTTGGGTAAAACAACCAATCAAAATGATCATAGTCCCACAAAATGTTGCTTAAATAAAATGATCAAGTCCCTTTTAAAGAAAAATTGCCCAAAGACATTTAACACTATTGCAACTATGGTCTAAACGATGACCCGCGCCCGTCCCTTTAATCTCCTAAGACAAGATTGTCCACCAAATGCAATGGTGGAACAAAATTGTCAAAAGGTTTAAAACATGACAAAAATCTTTGAGAAAATTTTAGGGTAGATGAACTCTTAAGTACTTGTCAACTTTCCAAGAAAACACTTGCTTTATTTCAAAAAACCCACTTCACAAACACTTTCAAAATCAACTTTTCAAACCCTTGAAACATCTTTTCAAAAAGACAAACACCTTTGTAAAACATTCGAGTAAAGAATTATTACAAGGGTAGCCTATGCAAGGCATCTTTTTTAAAACCTTTTCAAAGCCACATACAAAGCACCATTTCAAACAATTAAAAACCAAGGCAAGTTGATCTAAGCAAGTACCTAAGAGCCCATGGATAACCATGGATAGAAGGGGTGCTAATACCTTCCCCTTCTATAATCTACTCCCCGAACCCAAGAAAAATCTCAAAGGTTTTTGCTGTGCTTTTTAAACCTTTCCTTAGGATAAAATAAAAAGTCGGTGGCGACTCTTGCTCAACCGAAACATTTGCGAAAACAAACGCAAAACCCTAGTCAGTTCTCCCGCCGTATCACAGAACTGGCGACTCTGCTGGGGATAGGATTTTAAAGTGGAGTAACCTTAGGGCTTAGATCACCCTCTTGCATGACTAATTGTTTGATTTGCTTGCTTTATACTTTGGCTCTATTGTTTGGGTTTACAATCCTCCACCCGGATTTGTGGGAAATATTCATAGATAGCAATACGTTGTGGAAACTGTGCGGGGTATACCGACACGGTCTAAGCAATAGCTATATTAGTGCGACATATTTGTGAGTACCGGTAACCCTTGAGTTCAATCAAGGAGAGTACGGGGCCGCTAAGTGATGTCACTAAGCACTAATGACCTAGAACCTTACTTGACCATCTTGGCCTTTTATTAGGGGTAGTGAGATGACCGGCTTTGGTGCAGTCCGAAGTTGGTAGATACTCGATACTACACTCATTGAGGTTTGTTTTCTTGGAATATTTTGGTCGCTAGTTAAGTGGCTAAACCAAAACAATGAACATTGAAAACAATCCCGTGATATTGAGCTCCTTAGAACCCGGTTACTATTTATAGGACAGGTTTTTAAGCCAACTACACTCAAGAGGGTAATTACCTATGAAACCCCATGCAAGCCTGAAATTAGGGTTTGGTGTGATTTGCTTGTACATATGTTTTGTGCATACATCATAAACATCATAAACATCATAAAACATCATATGCATTCACTAACCATTTCAAGGGTTTTGGATCTTCAGCTTTGTTCTTGTTTTGTAGGACATGGAAATTCCTCGCAGAAACACCATTCAAGTCAACCTTGTGAGAATCTCTCCTCAACTCAAGGAGATCACTTCAAGAATTCCGGAAAATTCATCCTTCAGTGAGAGACATGGTAGGCTACTCAGCCTAGTCAACACCAACATTGAAGAAGACATGATGAAAGTGCTATTCCAGTTCTTTGACCCTCTTCACCACTGCTTCACTTTCCCTGATTATCAGTTGGTGCCCACTTTGGAGGAGTTTTCTCAACTCCTGAGAATTCCTATCCTTAATCAACTACCATTCAACGGTACGGAAAAGGAACCAAAGCCGGAAGATGTTGCTCGAGCATTACATCTACAACCATCCGACATCAAGGGGCATTGGGAAACCAGAAGCGGCGTCAAAGGATTCTTAGCAAAATTCTTGTTTGAGAAGGCACAAGAATGTTGGAACTCATTGGACCTACAAGCTTTTGAAGAGATTGTGGCGCTCCTTATCTATGGGTTGGTCTTATTTCCAAATCCTGACCAATTGGTAGATGACAACGCCGTCAAAATCTTCTTGTCCAGAAATCCAATACCAACATTGCTTGGGGACATCCTCCACTCATTTTACATACGAACAATGAGAAAGAGGGGTGTTCTCATGTGTTGTACTCCTCTCCTTGCAAGGTGGTTTATTTCGCACCTTCCACAATCTGTTTTGAAGAATGACCAAGATACAAGGTGGTCCCAACGATTGATGACTCTTACTTATTCTGATGTGCATTGGTATTCTCGGTCCAGAGAAAATGTCATCATCGTCGATCATTGCGGAGAATTTCCTAATGTTCCTTTACTTGGAATTAGAGGAGGTATCACCTACAACCCTTGCCTAGCTTTGAGGCAATTTGGATATGCACGGAGGGATGGCCCTCATGACATGTTGATTCCTAGCCTAGTTTTTGACTTCGACAACGATGCGCAAGGACTTCGCCAAAGATTCATCAGAGCTTGGGGGAAACTCAACAAGGTTGATAGCAAGACTCTGGGACACAAGAACTCCATCCCTCTTGAGCCCTATCTCAAGTGGGTACGAGCCCGATCCCAAAGTCTAATGATGCCTTATCCTCATGTACTCCCAGTGATTAAAGAGCCCGTCAATGAAGGAGAGGTTCCCTACACCATCCTGCATCCAGACATGCCTACATCGTGGGAGGAAATGCAGAAAAGTTGGATTCAGCTCAAGGAGGAGCGGAACACTTTTGAAGCTAGTTACTACGCCAGTGAAAAGAAGGTTCTAGAGCTTACCCGCCGACTCCACGAGCAAGAGGCCCTCAACACCTACATCGCACCGAAGAGGATGCGCAATGTCTTTCTGCCTTAAGAAGTTTATTTTGTAACATTTGGCCCATGGGGCATTTATGTACTAACAAATTTCTTCTTATTAATATGACGTGCGTTCTTCTTTGTCTGAAACAACTTTGAATGTCCTAAATCCTTGAATGCATTGCATACATCAGCATACCATTCATCATGTGCATAAGCAGGTCTCACTCCAGGTTTCCTTATCTATCTGTTGTTTATTTCAGTAGGATGGATCTTGAGCAAACAGTCAAAGACCTACAAGCCCAGAATGCACAGTTCCAGCAACTCTTGATGACTCTGGTTAAAAGTCAAGAGGATATCAAGGCTCATCTGGAGAGTAAGGACCCAGTGAAGAAGAAAAAGAGGGTCGGAGTGGCTACTTTGGGGAGAAGATTTGACAGAGAAGCTCGGAGGGTGCTTGAATTTCCTCCTACTTCTGATGAAGGGACTAGTAAAAGAGATCGAGTTGCGGTGCCTTCCGAGTCTGATGCAGAGGAGGAAGAGGTTGAAGAGGATGAAGATTATTCTGACCAGCAGTATCCTCCAGCTGATGACAAATATAAGGGTTTAGAAGACAGATTGGCTGCCATGGAATTGCAAAGGGTACCGGGTTTGGATTTTGAAGACATGGGCTTGGTTGCCGGAATTGTGATTCCCCCAAAATTCAAAGTGCCAGTGTTTGTGAGGTATGATGGGCTGTCCTGTCCCAAAATGCATCTCAGGTCCTACGTGAGAAAAATTCAACCCTATACAGCAGATAAAAATCTCTAGATTCATTTCTTTCAAGACAGCCTGTCGGGAGCTCAGTTGGAATGGTTTTATCAGTTAGAAGGAACCAGTGTCAGAAATTGGGAAGATTTGGCCACCGCTTTCTACAAACAATACCAGTATAATTCTGATCTTGCTCCTACTCGTACCCAACTTCAGGGTATGTCACTAGGAACAAGTGAGGGATTCAAAGAATATGCACAAAAATGGAGGGATTTGGCTGGCAGGGTGCAGCCTCCTTTAACCGATCGTGAGCTCGTTGATATGTTTCTTGGGACCCTATCTGGGCCATTTTTCAATCATCTAATTGGTAACTCTTCCGCGGGGTTTACCGATTTGATCTTAACAGGCGAAAGAATAGAAGCTGGCATCAAGTCAGGAAAGATTCAGAAGGGTGTTGCTGCAAGTGTTGAGAAGAAGCCTTTTAAGAAGGAGACAGCTATGGTATATTCTCAGAGAAGAGCAGGGAAGATGGAGCGTCGGCCAACTGTGGGGGCCGTAATGATTCAAAATACCCCAAGTGAGCAGCCTCGCTACAACCAATCCAGACCAAATCAGCAACGGGTGGAAAGGCCACAACGGCAGTTCACCCGTATTAATATGACTCCAGCGCAGGTGCTTCCCCATCTATTGAAGTTGAATCTTGCCACCATCAAGGAGGCGCCAAAGAATGTAAATACGTCCTCTCCGCATTATCATGCCAATGCTAAATGCGCCTATCATTCAGACAGCATTGGACACGACACCAATGATTGTTGGGCACTCAAGCATAAGATCCAAGACCTGATAGAGGCTAAGGAGGTAGAGTTTGACGCTCCAGAGAAACCCAATGTGATATCTGCACCTATGCCGAAGCACGGTCGGAATGTCAATGCCATTGAAGAGGATCTGTATGTTGCTGACGTTAGTGATCTGACTACTCCACTGCTAACCATTAAGTTGAATTTATTAAGGGCCGGGATCTTCCCGGGATGTAAAGAAGACTGCTACTGTTGCCACTCTCTGCCGTTTGATTGTCCGCTATTAAAGAAAGGCATCCAAGGCCTCATGGATAGCCGACAAATTTTGTTCGAAAAAGTTCCTGCTGTTCCAGTCCATGTTGAAAATATCTCAATCATAACCATTCACGCCAATCTTTCCAAGGCCGTCAAAAAGCCTGTTAAGATTACACCAGCTGCAAAGTCTATACCTTTGAAGATAACAATGCCGGGGCCTATTCCCTATGTTTCTGAGAAGTCGATACCTTGGAACTATGGTGGTGACATCTATTACCATGGTATCAAGCAAGTTGAAATAATTGAAGAAAATTCAGATGATGAAGAAGCCAGCATTAGTAACATTGCGGGCACCAGCAAAATCACCAAGAGCGGGAGAATATTTTCTCCAGAGATTGCCCCTCCAAGAGCAGTCTTTGGACCCTCATCAGCTAAAGAAGTCATTCCTGCACCAGTAAAACTCTCCGCTAGAACTCCTTTGATTGAAGAAATTGTCGTTCCTAGTGATGTCTCTCCTACCATTGCTGATAAAGGAAAGGGAATACAAGATGAGCCCGTCAGGACGAGGGTTCAACCCTTGGTGATCCCGGAAGCCTCCAAGAAAGAAATGGACGAGATTTTGAGGATAATCAAGAGAAGTGACTACGATGTGGTGGAACAGTTGGGGCAAACCCCCTCCAAGATCTTCATGCTGGCATTATTGCTTTGCTCAGAAGCACACGCTCAAGCTTTGATTAGGTTTCTGAAGGCAGCTCATGTGCCCCAGGAAACCTCTGCGGACCAATTTCAACATTGCGTGGCTAGCCTGACTGCGGACAATGGATTAGGCTTTTCTGATGCCGACCTAACCCCTAAGGGCCGAAACCACAATGATGCGTTGCATATTTCAATCGAGTGTCGCGGAACCACCCTTGCACATGTTTTGGTTGATACCGGTTCATCGCTGAATGTCTTGCCTAAGAAGGCCTTGGACCGGCTAGATTGCGAAGGTTTGGAATTGAAGCCTAGTGATATTGTCGTCAGAGCTTTCGATGGGTCGAAAAGAATGGTCCATGGAGAAGTTGAAATTCCTGTCAAGATAGGTACTGAGGTGTTTAAATCCACTTTCTATGTAATGGACATCCGTCCATCATACTCCTGCCTGCTGGGTAGACCTTGGATACACCATGCTGGGGCAGTCACCTCCTCCTTGCATCAAATGCTGAAATATCCTGTAAAGGGAAAGATCATTACTGTTCACGGCGAAGAGGAGTACATGATTAGCCATTTAAATTCTTTCCGGTATGTGGAGGTTGAAGGAGAGTTCATTGAGACACCGTTTCAACATTTTGAAGAAGTTCTTCTTGAAATAGCAGTGGCGAAGTTGGCAGCTGAGACACCAAGACAGATGGCCAGGATGGCATCTCTAGAGGATGCAAGGGATGCAGTTAAAGAGGGGAAGAATTCAGCATGGGGGCAGTTACCCGACTTTCCACATAAGACCGACAAGTTTGGATTAGGGTTCACAGCTGCTGGTCAGAAAGCTATGCGCCAGTCAAAGATTGAGAGAGCGCCGGTCAAAATTTCTCCTTACAGAATCAATGCCCTGGAAGATGAAGACAAGGAAAGCAACATTGAAGAGTGGATTTATCCAACTGTCAGAGGAGGATTGAGCAATTGGGAGGCTAAAGACTTTGTCCCCATCACTTTTATTCATTAGTAATTTATCTGTTAAACATTTCCTATTTGGTCTGTAATATTTTATTTTCAAACAATCCGTACACTGTCTTTTCACCTCCTGCCTTGCCCGGGGCATGTAGGTCCACTTGTAAGGGTTTTTGACTATTTTTCATATTCATATGCCATGTTTAACGATTCATTGGACGTTTTTCATTTGATAAACTGCTTATGCTCATTTTCTTTTCTTTTTGCATTTTCGTTTAAGGATGGCTATCCCTTACACACACCCACACTCACCAATGCAGGTACCCATCCACTCCGGATTCCATGGGCGACTACTCTGCTGTATCTTTCAATAACTCTGAAGATCTGGTCAATCTAGCCGAGTATGAAGATGATGAAGGTTGTGAAGTACCCGGGGAACTAGCCAGACTCCTGCAACAAGAGGAAAGGGCCATCCTACCGCATGAAGAGCCATTGGAAACTGTTAACTTGGGAACCGAGGAGGACCGGAGGGAGGTACAAGTAGGTGCCAATCTGGAACCGAAAGTCAAGGAGCGCCTAGCACAGTTGTTGAATGAGTATGTTGAGATCTTCGCTTGGTCCTATGAAGACATGCCGGGTCTAGACACAGACATCGTGGTTCACCGTCTCCCCACAAGAGAGGATTGTCCACCTATCAAGCAAAAAGTTCGCCGAATGAGGCCTGACATGTCCGAAAAAATCAAAGCAGAAGTAATGAAGCAATTCGATGCTGGCTTCCTGGCTGTTACGTCCTATCCTCAATGGGTCGCTAACATTGTACCAGTACCTAAGAAAGATGGCAAAGTCAGAATGTGTGTGGACTACCGGGATTTGAATAGGGCCAGCCCTAAAGATGATTTCCCGCTACCTCATATTGACATCTTGATCGACAATACAGCTCAGCATAAGGTGTTTTCCTTCATGGACGGATTCTCGGGCTACAATCAAATCAAAATGGCTCCCGAGGATATGGAGAAAACAACTTTTGTCACGCAATGGGGCACTTTTTGTTACAAAGTGATGTCGTTCGGGCTGAAGAACACAGGGGCAACTTATCAACGCGCCATGGTAGCTTTATTTCATGACATGATACATCATGAGATCGAAGTCTACGTAGACGATATGATAGCTCGGTCGCAAACGGAGGAAGAGCACCTTGAGCATTTGGAGAAGCTGTTTGCCAGATTGAAAGAATACAAGCTCAGGCTGAATCCAAGTAAATGCACTTTTGGAGTTAGGTCTGGTAAACTCCTGGGATTCATTGTAAGCAACAAAGGCATTGAAGTCGATCCGGCAAAAGTAAAAGCAATACAAGAAATGCCTGCTCCCCGTACTGAAAAAGAGGTCAGAGGATTCTTGGGGCGCATAAACTATATTGCCAGATTCATCTCACATCTGACTTCTACCTGTGAGCCAATTTTCAAACTCTTGAAGAAAGATCAGGTAGTTGAATGGAACGACGACTGCCAAGCCGCTTTTGATAGAATCAAGGAATATTTGCTAGAACCTCCTATTCTGATGCCACCTGTCGAAGGAAGGCCATTGATCATGTACTTAACCGTCTTGGATAACTCAATGGGGTGTGTTTTGGGCCAGCATGATGAGTCTGGTAGAAAAGAGCACGCTATTTATTACCTTAGCAAAAAGTTTACCGACTGTGAGACTCGCTACTCACTGCTCGAGAAAACTTGTTGCGCTTTGGTATGGGCTGCTCGCCGACTAAGACAGTATATGTTGACCCATACAACCTTGTTAATTTCCAAGATGGACCCTATCAAGTATATCTTCGAGAAGCCCGCTTTATCTGGAAGGATAGCTAGATGGCAAATGATCTTAACTGAGTATGACATCCAGTACACCACCCAAAAAGCTATAAAAGGGAGTGTACTCGCTGACCATCTGGCTCATCAGGCTATCGAAGACTATCAACCCATGAGATTTGACTTCCCAGACGAGGACATCATGAATTTGGACAACGCCGAAAGTGACGGACCGTATGACGGACCCGAGAAGGGATCCCGATGGACCCTGTACTTTGATGGTGCTTCAAATGCACTTGGAAATGGTATTGGCGCAGTACTCATTTCTCCGGAAGGTTGTCACACTCCTTTCACGGCCCGACTTTGTTTCAGCTGCACAAACAACATGGCTGAGTATGAAGCTTGCATCTTTGGTCTCGAAGCTGCTATAGACTTGGGGATCAAATCTTTGATCGTATTCGGGGACTCGGCTTTGGTCATCAGCCAAATCAAAGGAGACTGGGATACCAAGCATCCTAATCTTATCCCATACAAAGAACATGTCCTGACATTGTTGCCTCATTTCAAGCAAATTACCTTCGAGCATTTCCCGCGAGAAGAGAATCAACTAGCCGATGCTCTGGCCACAATGTCCTCCATGTTTAAACTCAACTGGGATAACGAGGCTCCCCAGATCACCATCAAGCGAATGGATGAACCGACACATTGCCACGAGATTAATACCGAAGAAGTAGTGGAACAACCTTGGTTCCATGAAATCAAAAGGTATCTCGAGACTAGGGATTATCCTGAAGGAGCTTCCGTGAATGACAAGAAGTTCTTAAGGAAATTCGCTGCTAAGTTCTTCCTGAGCAACGGCATCCTTTACAAACGAAGCCATGATTATGTACTACTCCGATGTGTGGATAAAGTTGAAGCAAAGTTGATCATGACTGATATACACAGCGGCACATTTGGCACTCACTTGAGCGGGTATACAATGGCTAAGAAGATCCTAAGGGCAGGCTATTATTGGTCTACCATGGAGGCTGACTGCCATCAACATTCCCGTACTTGTCACAAGTGTCAAGTCTATGCTGACAAAGTTCATATCCCTCTGGTTCCCCTCAACGTCCTGACTGCTCCATGGCCCTTTGCAATGTGGGGCATTGATATGATTGGAGAGATCAAGCCCACGGCTTCCAACGGACATCGCTTCATCCTGGTTGCCATTGACTACTTCACTAAATGGGTCGAAGCAGCTTCCTTCGCCTCTGTTACTAAAAATGTGGTTGCCCGCTTTATCAAGCAAAATCTCATATGTCGGTATGGTGTTCCAGACAGGATCATCATGGAAAACGGTACAAATCTGAATAACACAATGATCACTGCATTATGCGAACAGTTCAAGATTTATCATCACAATTCATCTCCCTATCGGCCGAAGATGAACGGTGTTGTTGAAGCTGCAAGCAAGAACATTAAGAAGATCATTCAGAAAATGATAGTCACTTACAAAGACTGGCATGAGATGTTACCGTTTGCTCTGCATGGATACCGTACGACGACACGTACTTCAACTGGGGCAACCCCATTTTCTTTGGTTTATGGCATGGAAGTTGTTTTGCCTATGGAAGTCCAGATCCCTTCTCTAAGGATTATGAAGGATGCAGGTTTGAATGAAGATGATTGGATGCAGACCCGACTTGATCAACTCAATCTGATCGATGAAAAGCGACTTGCTGCTATATGCCATGGTCAGACGTATCAAAAGCGGATGATCAAGGCCTTCAATAAGAAGGTCAGACGTCAAGTGTATCGAGTCGGAGATCTCGTAATCAAGCGGATTATCTTGCCGCAAAGTGATCCCAGGGGCAAATGGACTCCTACATATGAAGGACCATTTGTGATCAAGAGCATATTTTCTGGCGGTGCAATGATTCTGACCACCATGGACGGAGACGATTTACCGCACCCTGCAAACGCAGACATAGTCAAAAGATACTACGCATAAAATAACCCGACAAGTCGAAAACCCGAAAGGGCGGCTTGGGCAAAAATGGGCATCCCGGTGAACCGAAAACCCGAAAGGGCGGTTCAGGCAAAAATTAGGGATAAAAACAAAAAAATATGTACACCCGGCAAGTCAAAAACCCGAAAGGGCGGCTTGGGCAAAAAGGGGTTTCCCGGTGGATCGAAAACCCGAAAGGGCGATTCAGGCAAAAGTTAGGGAATTAAAGCGTATGACTATGTTTCGTCGGATCACTTCAAAGACAATCTCGTCATCAACCGGTTCCAGGTTTCTGATCAATCCAGCCATCGTCAAACGAAGCATCGAATGGACAGATATTCAGAGTTGTGAAAGCTATAGCGGAATGGAATCCCATGGAATTATTTCACATAGCCATCTTTATTTTGTATAAATTTTTCAATATTTACGACAAAATCCTCTTACTAGGATGATTGTCTCCTTTGTACAAATATACTCAAAGAAAATCAATACAAATACTCTTCCCAAAAATTTGTGTCATTTCCCTCTTCTTTTTTCTCTTGCACTATTTGTTTTATTTTGAGAAACGTCCAATGTTTTGTTGAATAGGCATATGCATTTGAAACATAATCATTCCCTAAATGAACCTAAGAAAAAGGATTACTGATAGGATGAAGGTACAAACGGATATCTTGACACCCTTTCAAAGGAAATCCCTCAAGAAATTTGGAATCCACATCCCTAGTGAACCTTGAGGTTTATCTCCAGCAGACTCTCGAGGCTCATCCCCAGCAAGGTTCTGGATGGTATTCGCCCGCAGAGCACGAACGTCTCCCCCGAGTTTTATTCAAAGTTATTCCTAGCAGAGGCTTATAACTGGGTTATCCTCAGCTAACAGCCACAGAAGACCGCACTCGCTAGAATTCTTCCTATCCCCGGCGGAGTTCATCAAAATTCCCCAGCCTAACTTGGCAATATGATCCCCAGGGGAGCTTATCCTTGTTATCCCCAGCCGAGTTAAAATTTCAAATTATCAACCCCCAGCGGAGCCAGATTAATGAGCCTTATCCCCACAGGGTCTTAGAAAGAGAAATCTTGAGTTCCCCAGTAAGATCACCAGAGTTACTTCCCATCAAGTTGAAGATTCTCAGTCTTGCCGCCCCAGCATGAATCTATTAGGATTGATACTCCCCAGTAGAGGTCATCAGGAATTTTCTCCGCCAGCAGCAGCCAAGGATTTATTTTCCCCGGCAGCAATCAGGATTCATTTATCTTCAGCAAGACAGCTCGTCAGCTTACATGCGCATCCATCACATTCACATCATTTACCTTCATATAACATACATTGCATCATGCATCATGACATTGCATGCAACTAACTCTTTACCTTTTCAGGAAAGATCAGTCGACAGACTAAAATCATTCAACTTCAAGATTTCTGAAAACAGTTCATGGATTCCTCCCAACAACAGATGTTAATCTATCACTTGTTCAGATGCAACTTTCTGAAAACAGTTCATGGATTCCTCCCAACAACGGATGTTAATCTATAACTTGTTCAGACGCAACCTTTGAAAACAGTTTACGGACGCTTCCCAACAACGGATGCTGCTCTATTGCTTATTCAACTTCAAGATTTCTGAAAACAGTTCACGGGTTCCCCAAGTAAACGGATGCTAACCTATCACTTGTTCAGATTCTTCTCAAGACTTCTGAAAATAGTTCATGGATTCCTCCCAACAACGGATGTTAATCTATCACTTGTTCAGATGCAACTTTCTGAAAACAGTTCATGGATTCCTCCCAACAACGGATGTTAATCTATAACTTGTTCAGACGCAACCTTTGAAAACAGTTTACGGACGCTTCCCAACAACGGATGCTGCTCTATTGCTTATTCAACTTCAAGATTTCTGAAAACAGTTCACGGGTTCTCCAAGTAACGGATGTTAACCTATCACTTGTTCAGATTTTTCTCAAGACTTCTGAAAACAGTTCATGGATTCCTCCCAACAACGGATGTTAATCTATCACTTGTTCAGATGCAACTTTCTGAAAACAGTTTACGGGTTCCCCAAGTAAACGGATGTTAACCTGTCGCTTGTTCAATTTCTTTTCCAAACCACTGAAAACAGTTTACAGATTCCTCCCAACAACGGATGTCAATCTATTGCTTGTTCAGACCCCCAGTTCAGAAATGGTCCAAAGCTTGGACACCTTCCTGATTTTCCCTTCCAGATGGCATCGTTAAGCCCATCTCCAAATGGCATCTCTAAGCCCATTCCCGCGTCCAGTGCTTTGATGAGTGCAAATTTACGGGCACTCTAGTGTCCAATCTCCTTTTACCCTCGAGTCACGAAAGGCAAGCTTGCCAATCTAACTCTTCGGATTCAAGAAGATTGAACAGGGGCAACTGTTGTACCCCAAAATTTTCCCTCCCATTTCTCATTGATTTCTCATCACAAAGCCCTTGAAGCTCAAGATCCAGTTAGGGTTTCATCTGCTCAAGACCTCTCCTTGCACTGATAACTCCAATTAGGGTTTGTGTTTGCACAAAGATGTTTTGACCCAAAATGCCTAAGATGACTTTCATGCTTCATATTGGACTCCCAAGTTTACTCATATCAAGTTTCAAGTCCTGATTCCAAGTTTTGCCCAGTCAATTGGACAGTTGACCTAGAAATCCACTGTATTGGGGAAAAAGTCAACTGTGGCCAATTGACAGTCAAACCTCATGAAAATTGATCCACATCAACATATTGAACTCACATGAACCATTTGAACAAGTTTGGATCACAATTCCCCCAGGAAATTTGATCAGATCACCAAAAGGGCAAAATGGTCATTTTTAGGGTTTTGACTGCACAAAGGCAATTTTTGACTGTTTGACCTAGCCAATGGTAAACCAAGCCCACACATGGACTCAAGGACCCTATGGAATTATCTTGACATGATCAACCAACTCAAAAGATCCCAAGTACACAAGATTGACAGTTGAATTTCCCAGTCAATTGATCAATTTTGACTGTATACTGAAAACTCAAACTTTGACTTTTTGGTCAAAATCAAAAGTCAAGATTCATTTTTCATCAAAACATGCCAAATCATGAAACTTGTTCACCAAGAAATCACAAAATGCAAATTAGGGTTAGAAATTTGAAATTTTCATAACTTAGAATTTTTTTAAGTTATGAAAAACCCTAATTTTTTCCCAACTTTTCCCCACTTTTTCACCAAGATCCATTTGGATTCAAACAAAAGTCAAAACATGAAAGTTGTAGCTTGTTGCATAATCTACAACTTTGATTCACAAAGTTTTCTCATTTGAAGCTTGTATCTCAAGTTAAATGTTTTTGAATAAGGGCACTAAACCATTTTTAACTTAGTGAAATTTTAACCTATTTTGACAAGGTTTTCTACCCCACTTCAAGGCTATTTTTCATACACTTCCACTTGGAATTTCAATTTGCATTTCAAATATGTATTGTAGTACACATTCCAAGCTTTCCAAAATGTCCAAGAACTTCTCAAACAACCTCATGGTTAGAGAGAATCGAATTTCACAATATAGCAAAAAACCACTTTGTTCATGACCAAGTTCCATGTCCATAACTTTGCAATTTGAACTCAGCATGCTTTAGGCTAGATTACAGGTCCTTAAACCAAGTTACACTCAATAATTTAATGCTTGTTCATTGTGTCAAGATGTTATTCTATGAGTTCAAGTATTATACACAAGCCTAATCCATTTTTAGATAAAGTGAACTATCCATTTTTGCTAAAATTCACTTTATGTCAATTTGGAAATCCAACAAGTACATTGCAAATCTGAATGGCACAAGTTTATGAGCATAACACACTGATCAAGGAGGGATTATGCAGCACATTAGGGGCCCTCTACATGGCTAGAAAACACAAGTTGCATTTTGTTGCTTAAGTGTGAAGAAAAGTTCCATAACTCACAACAACTCTCATCTCAGCATTAGAACACGAGAACAAACTTATCAAACACACTCAAGACAACATAACCAAGCTAATACACGACCCTTGCACCTCTAAAACACCCTCCATCTCAGAATCATCCTCAAACTGCAAAAACAGAGTTGCCTCTGCAGTTTGAGTGCCAACTTCCATTTCTCTCGAGCATTCTTGCCAAAACCAGTTCATACACATCCCCTAGCATCTATGCAAGCTAACCATGACCTGAAACCTGACCTGTAATCCCTCTAACGAGTTCCACCATTTTCATTTTTTCCTTTTGCAGTTGAAGTTCCACAGCTCGATACAAGAAGTTTCAAGACAAAGTAAATATTGGAATAGCATCCCTGGACCTCAAGGAAGCTTTTCCAATCATCACCTTGCACTGAAAGTCCCCCCATTGTCAGATAGAACTTCAACTGAACAGGTAAGTTCATGGGGTCGTATCTCTCTTATTAGGCATTGTTAGCTTTAGGTTTGTGAAGAAAACATGTCACAATCATAGTCCTGAACATGCTCATATGATTAGATTTCATTTATATTACGTGTGCTTAGAGAATTTTATGTCTGAACATTGGTAAAAATTTAGGTCAGGATTTGGGAGAGAGAAAATTCTCTCTCATTTCTGAGAGTTAGCTTGACTTCTTTATATGTCTAGAATCGTGGTTTCAAGCTCTACAGGTTTCATGTTGGAAGATTTGGCAAAAGATCAAGGAATGGGAAGTTAGAAAACGCGTGTTTTTTGAACAAGGATGTGTTCTGAGGTTGAAGATGACAGGCTTAGTGGGCTGGGCTTGTGTTATCTTTCTTTTTGCACCATACATTTATTTTTACACCCCCTGGGCCCATTTGCTTTATTTTTAATGATCTATGACTTTTTCTTTTTTTGATTGGTTCATTTATTTTTCTCAGCATATTAAAAACATAAAAATATTTTTTCCATCATTTTTTGAATTTATTGCATATTTACTTGGTTATTTCTTTTGTTTATACACAAATAAATACATATTATTATTTAGAATAAATAGAAAAAATAGTGTAAATATATTTTCATTTTTATTTTTATTATTTTTTATTACTCTCTGAAATACTTCATGTAAAAAATACTATTTTCTAAAAAAATTAACTATTATTATTATTTACATATAATACATATTTAAAATAATATAAATATACATATATATATATATATATATATATATATATATATATATATATATATATATATATATATATATATATATATATATATATATATATATATATATATATATATATATATATTAATGCATTTAGAGTAAAAACACCAAAAAAAAATGTACATATTTTATTTTTTTATTTAATACTAAAAATCCCTTTTTTACAAATATACCATATTTTATTTCATTTTTGTATGTAAATAATGAATATTATATGAATTAATTAATTAATATACATTTTGATTAAAATTAGGGTTTTTTCCCTAAATTTGAAAATACTCCAAAAATAATACCTTTTTATTTTTCTTTTACTTTTATATATAATACTTTTTTCATATAAAAACCTTTCTTTTTGCATTTTGCATATTTATTTCAATTTCTATCTATTTATACAATTAAATTACCTTGCAAATATTCAATATTGATGTAATAGTCTTAGGTTTTAAATTCTTGTCCAAATAAACCCCATTTGAAACATTGTACCCCCCTCCCCATATTATTGTGATGTAATAGCGTAGGAATTTAAATTTCGCACTTTTAATGCTTTCTAAACATACTATGCTAGAATTAGGATTTTGTATGCGAATAAAAATGAACAAAAATACTTGGACCTAATACAAGATAAATGAGCATGAAAAATAAACAAACACATCTCACACTTGCACCCCCTAGGGTATTCCACTTTGTTGCCTTTCAAAAATGGGCCATATTGCATGTTGAACTTCTTTGAGTAAAACAACCAATCAAAATGATCATAGTCCCACAAAATGTTGCTTAAATAAAATGATCAAGTCCCTTTTAAAGAAAAATTGCCCAAAGACATTTAACACTATTGCAACTATGGTCTAAACGATGACCCGCGCCCGTCCCTTTAATCTCCTAAGACAAGATTGTCCACCAAATGCAATGGTGGAACAAAATTGTCAAAAGGTTTAAAACATGACAAAAATCTTTGAGAAAATTTTAGGGTAGATGAACTCTTAAGTACTTGTCAACTTTCCAAGAAAACACTTGCCTTATTTCAAAAAACCCACTTCACAAACACTTTCAAAATCAACTTTTCAAACCCTTGAAACATCTTTTCAAAAAGACAAACACCTTTGTAAAACATTCGAGTAAAGAATTGTTACAAGGGTAGCCTATGCAAGGCATCTTTTTTAAAACCTTTTCAAAGCCACATACAAAGCACCATTTCAAACAATTAAAAACCAAGGCAAGTTGATCTAAGCAAGTACCTAAGAGCCCATGGATAACCATGGATAGAAGGGGTGCTAATACCTTCCCCTTCTATAATCTACTCCCCGAACCCAAGAAAAATCTCAAAGGTTTTTGCTGTGCTTTTTAAACCTTTCCTTAGGATAAAATAAAAAGTCGGTGGCGACTCTTGCTCAACCGAAACATTTGCGAAAACAAACGCAAAACCCTAGTCAGTTCTCCCACCGTATCACACGATGCAAATGTAAAGCTAAAGCAATCTCCTCAAGTCTTGGGTCTTTCTCAATACTGATGAAGGGTAATTGATCAAGAATAGGCACTCCCAATATTTGAGAAAACTCATCCATGGTGGGCACTAATTGGTAATCAGGAAATGTAAAGTAATGGTGCTTAGGGTCAAAGAACAGAAAGAGTACCCCCGTCATTTTTTCTTCAAAATTTTAGGTAGCCAAGTTAATGAGACGACCATACTTCTTGGTGAACGGAGAATCATGGGGAACCCTTGACGCTAACTCCTTGAGTCGATGAGGAAATTTCACAAAGCCGATTCAGATAGTCTTTCTACGAGTGGAATCCATGTCCTACAAAATAGATAAAGATAAATACCAAGTTCCTTGAAATGGTTAGTGCAAATGCCATGGTATGATGTCATGATGTTATGTACAAATAAACATATACAAACAAAGCAACCAAGTCCTTAGGTTTAGGCTTGCATGAGGTTCATAGGTAAGTACCCTTTTGAAGTTTAGTTGGTTCAACCTTTCCTACAAAGTAATCGGGTTCTAGGGAATCTCAATATCATTGATCTTTCTTCATTGGGCATTGTCTCAGCATAATTAATCTTTTCTTGCGGACGAAATATCCCAAAAGTGCGATCTCAATGAGCGTAGTATCAATTATCAACCAATTTTCAGCTTTCCACCGAAACCGGCTATCTCACTACTTCCTAATGGCCAAGTTGTTCAATTAAAGATTCTAAGGTCAGTTAGTGTTTCATGACACCACACAACAACCCCTTATTCTCCTTGATTCAACACAAAGGATACCGGTACGCACAAATGTGTCACACTAACGTAGCTATTGCTTGAACCATTTCGGTCTACGCCGTACAGTCTCCACAATCTTTGCTACTTACCTAATAATGTTTCCCGATCCGGGTAGAAAATCAATACAAAACCCAAACAAGGACCCAAAATGTAAAGCAAACAAGTCAAACAATGAAAGCATTTAAAGGTGGTCTAGTCTCTAAGGTAACCCCACTTTTAAGTATTTCCCTAGCAGAGTCGCCAGTTTTATAATATGGTGGGAGAAGTGACTTGGGTGTTTTGCATTTTATCGCAATTATTACGGATAACAAGAGTCGGCACCGACTTTTATTTTATCCAATAAAGTAAAGGGTGAAAAGAAAAAGAAAGACCTTTTGATAATTTTCTTGAGTTCGGGGGGTAGGTTATGAAAAGGGAAGGTGTTAGCACCCTTTTCATCTGTAGTTATCTATGGACTCTTAGTTGCTAGCTCACTTTAAAATGCTTTGTTTGAAATGTGTTTGTGATGGGTTTTGAAAGTATTTTTGAAAAGTGCCTTCGTTTATGTGAACTTTGTAATGATTCTCGTCTCTATAAGAATGTATACAAAGTGTTGACTTTTGAAAATATTTCATTTGAAAATGTTGGTGTGTTTTAAAGATGTTTTGAAAATGGTTGTGAGCAAGCAACTACGAACGTTATACCTACTCAAAAAGTCTTAGTTCTTTTCCTCCTCCTTTAGATATTTCTATCTTACCATTGATTGATAAGAAGCCCCATTATTGGATGTAAAGGGACAGGCGTGGGTCGTCATACAGTCATAGAAAGCAATATTGTAGGATACCTTAGAAATTTTTGTAAGGGTCTAGGATCATTTATGAAGGCAACATTTGAAGGGTCATCGACATAATAAGGGGGAGTCCTTAAACTGAAGCTAGAAGATCTTGAAGAAATGTCAAACATAATGTCTCGACATCCGTGTATTGAGGATTTATTTTTCTCAATATGTCTGGTGGTACTTCTCATAGGATATAGGTTATTTACTCTAACTTGGTATCCCTATCAAGTCTATGAGAGCATGGAGTTCCTGTTTTGATGGAAAAGTCATCCAAGGGATGGCGAGCATTGAAGGTGTGTCAATCGAAATTATGTGGTTGATTGGTGTCTGCACTATTGAAATGTTATCTAATTCATGCAGGATGAGTATTTCAGTTGTTTGAAGCAACGAGGAGTTATTATTTTGGGACCAAAGGATTATGGTTCCCTAGTATCTATGTTTTAAGGACTGACATTAATTTTTGTAAAACAAATAATACAACAATATGTTAGATATGATGTATTAACTTGTAAATAGGAACAAGTTGAACAAGAAATCCTATCTTATGTTAGGACATGTTAAGTTGAAGAGTTTCAACATCTGGAACAACATGTCGGATAAGATGTCCTATGGAGAAGCATACGACATCGCACCTGAGCTGAAGTGGACAGTTATATTCTGTTATGATTTAAATGATGCAGAATATTTTGGGAAATATTATGCAACACTATAGGATGCTGATTTAAAAGTCAAGAAAAAACAATCATAATATTTAAGAATATACAGTTTCTAAATTTTGAGATGATTTAGGAAGATTTGGTTAAAGACCTTGTTTGTAGCTGAAGTTACTGTTGTTTGTTACAGCTGATATGGTGTAGTTTGAAGGTATAAATCCAGTTGGTTATAGGTTATAAATGGAAGTGTTTGTAACCTAGGAAAGACACAGGTTCAAGATGTAGAAGTCCATGGATTTTTCTTTTTGCCGCTCTCTAAGAGAGTTGATGTAAGTGAACCACTCGGATTGTGAGATGGTCATTATGTTCTCATTCAGAAGCTGTGAAGTAATGAGTTGAGTATTGTTCTGGGAGTAAACTTTGAAGCAAATCCAACTTCTAGTCTTAGTCAAGAGTCTTGGATAGTGGTTTTCATGGAAGTGTGTCTTCCTATTTGTTCAGGATTGTTGTTGATCCAATCACTGTCTGTGATTGAAGAAGGATTGGGGAGGACCTCATATCTAAGCAAGTCTTGGATAGAAATCCAGAAAGGGCAGTGATTAAGTGATTAAGCCGTAAACTGGAGGCTTGTTGTAGGGTCTATGAATTGATATTATCATAGTGGATTTGGCCCTGGCTTGGTATGCCCCCAGAGTAGGAAGGTTGTTCCGAATTGGGTTAACAATCATGTGTGTTGTTTATGCTTTTCAGTACCGTTTTTATTGTTAATGCCTTACCTATTTGTTTATATCGGATCAGATGTCTCAACATGTCATAGAACATCTGAGTTCTGTCATTACCAGAATTTCACAAGGGATAACAAATGACATTTATTGGGTATCACTATACAAGTTGCTACAAACTCTATGATGCAGTTAACAAGAGAAACATAATCAACAGGGACATGATTCTTGATGAATTAAGGGATGGTCAATATGTTGTAACTGGTGAATCTAAAGGTTACAATAGTGCTAGAATTTTTCTTGCAGTGTTTGAAAGGGAAAAAACTATAGCTGGTGAAATCCAAGTTGAATAAAATGTGAGAAGATCAACAAGGAAAAGAGGTATGCAAGCGAGATTGCAATATTGTGAGTTGTTCCCAAATAATAAAGTGAACTATAATGGTGATGTTGCCCATTTTGCACTCATAGATGAATCTGAATCTATGAAAATAGAGGAGGCCTTGAGTGATCGAAAATGGATATGTGTAATGAAGGAGGAGCTAGAATCAATTGAAATAAATAAGACATATGAACTAGTTGATCTACCTCTAATAAAAATGTCAATTATTGTAAGATGGTTATACAAAGTGAAGGAAAATCCCAAAGATGTAATAATCAAGCATAAGACTCGATTAGAGAAGGCATAAACTTTGAAAAGTATTCGCATCGGTGGATAGGATTGAAACCATTAGAGTAGTTTTTTGTATTGCAAATAACAACAATTGGCCCATCTCCCAAATGGATGTCAAATATGCATCTTTGAATGGTCCTTTAGAAGAGGAAGTGTATGTGTGTTGGCTCCTAAATTCGACACCTTTGTTTTGTTGATGTCAGCCATTAAAGCTGAAGGATGTTTTCGACTGGCTAAGTCTGTCGAAGTGCCCGTCGAAAGATGGCAAAGTACTTAGAAGATTTCTTCCAAGGGAGAAGTTGGTTGCCTTCGACGTCGAAGGAGTTTCTCGTCGAAGATGTCTCTCGACGAAAGTGTTCGATGGTTCAGAGTGGAGCAGTTTGAAATTCAAGCTTTTGGAGGGAAAACGGTTTCCAGCAGTTACCACGTGTAGCGTGCAAAGATCTGGAGCGTCGAACGTTGAGAACGTGCCAAGTGGAATCATCTCGAAGCAGTGTAACTGCCCGACGGTTACTTGGGATGTTTTAGTATAAATAGTAGTAGTCATGTAAGTTCTCGCGTGTGTTCACAATTCTATACAAAGTCACTCATATAGATTCGAGTACCCAGCGTGTGAGAAAGAATTGTTGAGAAATGTATGTGTGAAACACCAATTTTATTAATCAAAGTCATTTACTTTTCCAGAAATTTACTTGCTTTCCTCTTTACATTCCTGTCGAAGCCTTTTACTTTAAGCCTTGTTTATTTTACCAAGTCCTTTCTTCATGCAATTTACTTGAAACCTCTTTATTTCATTTAAAGCCTCTTTATTTAAAGCCTTATCCAATTTAATCAAAACTTCAAAATCAACCTATGTCCTAGGATCAATCTGATCGATCCTGCGAGTAACCAAATAAGTAACCATTTGGAGGATCAGCGGTTGTTTACCAAATCCCAAGGTAAACAAATTGGCACACCCGGTGGGACTGTGTGTTGATTGTTGAAAATAATCTCATCTTTTCGAGTTGTATGTTATTGAGAAGTGGTAGAATATACACTAACGATAACAATACTGCCAGAAGAAGGGAAGAGATGGCGAATCCGCCAAACAATAACGAAATCCCACAAACGAATGTGGGAGCAACGGTTAGTACGACCGTAAGTGAAGCGACAAATGTTGGTTCGACACCAGCAGTATCGGTCACAACCACGGGGCCAATACCTTCGTTAACAGGCCCCAGGATGCCTTTGGGAACTCCCCCACCAAGGGGAAATTTAGGCACAAGGCCTTTGGTTCCCCCAGGATTTATTCCATTCTATGGTATGCCAAATTCTGAAGTGGCAAGCCTGACGAATGTTGCGTCCACTTTTTCAGACCCTTTAGTGAGTGCCTCTTCGCCACTCCAAGGCTCTGGAGTAGGCATGGCGAATAGAAATAGGACCCAACTCTTAGGAGGAACGTCCCAAGTAGCCCATGGCCTTACAAATGCCTCGACAGCAGTCTTGAGGCAACAAATGGACGAAAGCAACCATGATATGGTGCAAATGTTGGCACAAACTTTGAGTACAGTGCTAAACCCTCTAATACAAAACACTACTCAATCGAATCAGCAAATGACAGCGCAAATGGCGCGCTTGGCTGATTTCTTTGGAGTACCCCAACCGGTTCGACAGCCCCAAAGGGCGCAAATAAGGGGAAACCAGGGGATATTTTTAGAGGAAGAAACCACCATTAACCAGGCTCAACAGCCTGTCGAAGAAAACCTTAGGGCACGATTGGAACAACCTGTCGAGGAACCTAGGGTAATAACCCCAGAGGTAAGGTTAGTTAACAGAAACCAAAATGCTGACGAAGTGGTTCAGCATATCCAATACCAAAACATGGGTTTGGAAAACAATCTGGCAACCATGATTGAAAGGATCATGACTCAGAATGGGATGAACATGGGCTTTCGAAGGCCCAACTTTACATCTCCATTGTCAGAATACGTGTTACAAACGGACTTACCTCCTAGATGCAAAGTCCCCAAATTTACTAAGTTCTCTGGGGACACGACAGAATCTACTGTCGAGCATGTGGCGAGATATTTGATCGAAGCGGGTGACATTTCGAATAACGAAAACCTAAGGATCAAGTACTTCCCAAGTTCTTTAACAAAGAACGCTTTTACTTGGTTTACAACTCTCCCCCCCAATTCGATCCATCATTGGACCCAGTTGGAAAGATTGTTCCATGAACAATTCTACATGGGGCAAACCAAGATAAGCCTGAAAGAACTGGCCAGTGTGAAGAGACGTTTCACTGAACCTATAGACGAATATCTAAATAGGTTTAGGTTGCTCAAGGCGAGATATTTTACACAAGTGCCAGAACATGAGTTGGTCGAAATAGCCGCAGGCGGTTTAGATTATTCCATTAGGAAGAAGCTAGACACCCAGTACCTAAGAGACATGGCCCAACTGGCCGATAGAGTTCGACAGGTAGAACGCCTCAAAGCTGAAAAAGCTAAGGCAACGAAAACTCACAAGAGAGAGAGGATAGCGTACGTTGAGATGGATGACGAAGATCTAGAATCCTTCAACGATACTTTAACTGTCGAAGAAGGAGAAGTCGATTTAGCAGAACTGAAACAAGGGCCACCATACTCTTGTAAACTGTTAGTCCCCTCAAGTGGGAAAAATCCCATTGGTCCAGAAAGGACCAACGATAGGTTCCCAAAAAAGACTTATAGTTTTGACATCACAAAATGTGATGAAATATTCGACTTGCTGGTTAAAGATGGCCAAATGATAGTACCCCCAGGGGTAAAAGTGCCTCCTCTTGATCAAAGAAAGAAGAGAGGTTTTTGCAAATATCATAATTTTTTGGGCCATAAAACTTCTCAATGTTTTCTTTTCAGGAATCTTGTGCAAGACGCTATCGAAGAAGGGAGATTGAAGTTTGCTGACAAATCCCCCATGGCTGTCGACTCAAATCCATTGCAGGCTGAAGCCCACTATGCTGAACCCTCTGAGGTGAACGTGATAGAGGCAACTAGGATCCAGTCGAAGAAGCCAGGAATTACCATGGTCGAAGTCTCAAAGGACCACATCAACATGCCAATCTTTGGCAGTTTTTCTGGAAATTTATCCAGGAAGACAATTGAAGCTGTCCAGAAAGCGGTCGAAAACCCGAAGTCGGAGACCGCTGAAGCACAAAAAACTGGATCAAAACCCAGTTCCCACTTGGCCACCGTTCAAGGCCAGACGGAGAATCTGGAGATACAAATGAAGCAGTTAACTCTTGCTAACAAAGATACAATGAATATCAACATGGTCGAACTTTCTGACCCAAAAGCATCAGAAGAGGCCATGAGGCAAGAACAAGCTAATAAGACTGCTTTCCCTCGGGAAAATGAAAACTTGGCAGATTTTCTACAAAGATGCCAGAAAAAGAAATCAGAGGTGATGATGTGTCCAAGATGCAGTTCGATCTTTGATAAAAAAGCTGCTGAGCACATTCAAGGCGTAAGAGCAGCGAATAAGAGAAGGGAGAATGTTGACCTTCGACATGATCCCAGAAGAGCCTCCCAAAGAGGTTCTAACCAAGAAAAGAGGCCATTGACTTTTAGGCCTCCAACAAATGTGCCAGTAGATACTTGGTACAAAACCTCTGGTCGGAAAAGGCCAAGTGAGGAGAAATGGCATTCTTTCGATGTGCCAAGAGGTTCCTCTTTGACTCAAAAGAAAGAGCCTCAAGTTACTGCACCTAAGGTTGCACAAGTGTCCAGCAACTACAAAGGTAAAAATCCCATGTCTCGATCTCAATGGAGGAGATATCAAAGGAGACGAAAAGCTGAAAGGGAGGCTGCCAACGAACCAAAGGCAGAAACCAGTTCGAACATTCCTCAAAGGAAGCAAAGGAAACCTCTAGAAAGAGAGCCAGTAACCAACAGGCTAGTTTGGCCTAACCAAAGTGAAGTCGAAGACGAAGACGATGCTGAGTCTGATGATACTTTGGACATAATGGTGAATATAGTTTCAGTGCTGCCCAGAGAATTCAATCGACAGGTAGAAGTCGAAGCAAGTGACTGGGAAGTGGAGCAAGAAATGGCCAAACATAGGCCAGTGTGCTATTTTGTCATGGACAATGGCACTACTGAGGAACAAAATGGCTTCTTCGAGCCACCTAGAGAGGCGATGAAAAATCACCTCAAGCCTTTATTCATAAGGGCTAAACTCGAAGAAACTACTGTGAATAAAATATTGGTGGATTGTGGGGCAACCATCAACATTATTCCTCACTCTATGCTAAGGAAAATTGGCAAAAGGGATGAGGACATTAAGCCTCACAACATGGTCCTGTCGAACTATGAGGGCGGCATAGGGACCACTATGGGAGTGATCCAGCTAGATATCAAAGTAGGGTCGATCCTTCGACCAACGATGTTTATGGTCATATCGGCCAAACCTAACTACAATCTTTTGTTGGGCCGTGAATGGATTCATGGTGTTGGCGCTGTGCCTTCATCAATGCACCAAAGGCTGCTGCTATGGCGTCCAGATGGGATGGTCGAAAACATAGAGGCAGATCAAAGCTATTACCTTGGCGAAGTGAATCACCTGGGTTTGGCAGATTTCGACAAGAACTTGGCTCACATAGGGCCATGTCCAACACCTGACTTCGACATGGCGCCAGCGCCAAACACTTTTTGTTCCCTATACCTGCATCCTGAGCATGGTTTCCAATGGGACAGAGAAGACTTGTCCCACATAGACTTCAGTGGGTTAACTGATATCCAACCAACTGGTTGGGGAAGCGAATTCAGTGATAATGACTGAGTCACAATCTTTGAAGCGAATTTCGGCTTATGTAGCCGAAACCAAGATGATAACGGCTCTCGAAGCCGAAGTAAAGTACATGGCCATACAGGCCAATGATCAACAATTATCTGCTGTAGGCCCAGGAAAGGATTTCGATCCAAAACCTCCTGATATCATGCCAGAAGAAATGCAGGAACAGAGGCTCGACGCCATCTATGACGATGAGCCTTTGGGCTTCGAAAAGGACCCATTGGCGAACAACATTAAAATGTTAGCGCAAGACCCTTTAGAAGAAATCAACTTAGGCGAAGGATCAGAGAAAAGGCCAACTTACATCAGCGCCAAAATCGATCCAGAACTTAGGTTGGAAGTAATCCAATTGCTGAAAGAGTTTAAAGACTGTTTTGCATGGGATTATGACGAAATGCCTGGTCTCGACAGAGGATTGGTAGAACTTCAGTTGCCAATCAAACCTGGGAAGAAGCCAATCAAGCAAAATCCAAGGCGCTTCGCTCCAGAAATACTGTCGAAGATCAAAATGGAGGTCGAAAGACTTCTGAAATGCAAATTCATCCGTGTTACAAGGTATGTCGAATGGATTGCAAACATTGTGCCAGTAATTAAGAAAAATGGTACGTTAAGGGTATGCATAGATTTCAGAGATTTGAATGCTGCTACACCCAAAGATGAATATCCTATGCCTGTGGCGGAAATGCTAGTCGATTCTGCCGCTGGCTATGAATACCTGAGTATGCTCGATGGTTATTCAGGATATAATCAAATATTCATTGCTGAAGAGGATGTGTCGAAAACAGCTTTTCGATGCCCTGGGGCCTTAGGCACTTACGAATGGGTAGTGATGCCTTTTGGCCTAAAAAACGCTGGGGCAACGTACCAGCGAGCAATGAATACTATCTTCCATGATTTTATTAACACTTTTATGCAAGTATATATTGATGACATTGTTATAAAATCTGTTTCCAGGAAGAATCATATTGACCACCTTCGACAATCATTCGAAAGAATGAGAGAACATGGTCTGAAGATGAACCCTTTGAAGTGTGCGTTCTGTGTGAAAGCTGGAGATTTCTTGGGCTTCGTTGTCCACAAGAAAGGAATCGAAATCAACCAGAACAAGACGAAGGAAATTTTGGAAGCGAAAGCACCGTCGAATAAGAAGGAACTGCAATCTCTCTTAGGCAAGATAAATTTTTTAAGGAGGTTTATATCTAATCTAAGTGGGAAAGCTCAGGCCTTTTCACCCTTACTGCGACTGAATAAAGAGGGGTTCGAATGGGGGCAAGAGCAACAAGAAGCCTTCGACAAAATCAAAGGGTACCTCACTAAGCCACTTATTCTGGTGCCTCCTTGTAGCAATAGGAGTATGAGATTGTACATAGCTGCATCCGACAAAACTCTGGGAAGCATGTTAGCCCAAGAGGATGAGAATGGAGTCGAAAGACCCATTTATTATCTCAGTAGAGTTTTGAACGATGCAGAAACTAGATATAGTGAAGTTGAAAAATTGTGTCTATGTCTGTATTTCTCTTGTACAAAACTCAAGCAGTATATAAAACCAGTTGATGTGTATGTTTCGTCTCATTTTGATGTTTTCAAGTATATGTTGTCGAAACCTATCTTGCACAGTCGAATTGGCAAGTGGGCATTAGCATTAACTGAATACTCCTTGACCTTTATGCCTCTTAAGGCAGTAAAAGGACAAGTGGTTGCAGACTTCATAGTCGACCACTCAATTCAAGTCGAGGATATTAATTATGTGGAGATAGAGCCTTGGAAATTCTACTTCGATGGTTCCAGCCATAAAGATGGAACAGGGGTAGGAGTCTTGATTATTTCTCCAGATAAAATTCCAACAACATTCAAGTACAAAATACCAGGTTCTTGTTCGAACAATGAGGCTGAGTATGAAGCTCTAATTACTGGCCTTGAGATATTGTTGGAATTGGGGGCAACTCGAGTCGAAATCATGGGAGACTCAGAGTTAGTCATTAAGCAAGTCACAAAGGAATATAAATGCATAAGAGAGAATCTCATTATGTACTTTGTGATAGCAAATCGTTTATTGAAAAAATTTGAAACGATCAATATTCGACACATACCCAGAGTCGAAAATCAAATAGCCAATGACTTGGCACAAATTGCATCTGGGTATAAGATTTCAAAAACGAGATTACAAAGAGCAATCGAAGTTCGAGAAAAGATAAAAGCAACTTGTCTATCACCATCAGACTTGGAATCGACGAGACTAGGATATGCTGATCACAGTAACTTCGAGATTTCGTTCATTGATACTTTGTCAGAGCAAGATTGGAGGAAACCCATTGTGGACTATCTTCAAAATCCAGGAGCTTCGACAGAACGAAAAACAAAGTACAGGGCGTTGAGTTATGCACTCATGGGTAATGAGTTATTCAAGAAAACGCCTGAAGGGGTATTGCTAAAATGCTTAAGTGAAACTGAGGCATACGTAGCCCTTTCGACTACGCATGCTGGGGCATGTGGGGCTCACCAAGCAGGCCATAAGATGAAATGGTTGTTGTTTCGACAAGGACTATATTGGCCCACTATGCTGAAAGATTGTGTTGAGTTCGCCAAGGGTTGTCAAGAGTGTCAAGTCCATACAGGCATCCAACATGTACCAGCAAGCGAACTTCATTCGATAGTGAAGCCTTGGCCTTTTAGAGGATGGGCGTTGGACCTCATTGGAGAGATTCGACCAGCATCATCAAAGAGTCAGAAATACATACTGGTAGGCATTGATTACTTTACTAAGTGGATCGAAGCTATCCCTTTAGTCAATGTAGACCAGGAAAATGTCATTGAATTTATTCAAAAGAACATTATCTTTAGGTATGGAATCCCTGAGACAATAACAACTGATCAAGGATCAGTTTTTACTGGTCGAAAGATGCAAGAATTTGCTCAGGAAACAGGTTTCAAACTCCTAACATCCACGCCTTATTATGCACAGGCGAATGGTCAAGTCGAAGCAGCTAACAAAGTGGTGATTGGCTTGATAAAGAAACATGTTGGGAAGAAACCAAAGAATTGGCATAAGACGTTAGACCAGATTCTGTGGGCTTGTCGAACGTCCCCAAAAGAAGCCACTGGTACAACACCGTATAGGCTAACTTTTGGCCATGATGCAGTGTTGCCAGCAGAAATTTGTCTTCAATCTGCAAGGGTTCAGAGGCATTATGATATTCCTTCTGAAGTCTATTGGAACATGATGTTAGACGAACTGGTGGATTTAGACGAAGAGAGATTACGCGCTCTCGACCTACTCAGGCTTCAGAAGAAAAGAGTAGAAGACTCTTATAATAAAAAGGTAAAACCTAAGGTATTTTTGCCTGAAGAACTAGTTTGGAAGGTAATTCTTCCCATGGATCGAAGGGATCGAAGCATGGGGAAATGGTCACCCAAATGGGAAGGACCCTTCAGAGTTATCCAAACTTTTTCTGGTGGAGCCTATGAAGTCGAAGAGTTAGGTGGAGATAAAAGGCTCTTGAGAGTAAATGGTAAATATTTGAAAAAATACAAACCTACACTTCAAGAGATAAAAATAAAATAATAAAAGAACAAGACTAAATTAACCATAAAAATGCCAAAATGGAAATTTTATAAATTTCAGCCAAGATGGCAATGTTGTCGAATATAGATTACAAAATATGGTTACAAAAGAGAATCAATCAAAAGGGAATAGAGTCCTTGAGTCGAAGGTACTTGGCTTGCTGCAGCTCCAACCTTTTCTTGCACCAGGCGTTCTCCTGCACTAGTTTGGCAATCTGAGCGTCGAAGCCTTGGGCCTTCTCAGCAAATTCCAGGCCTTGTTTGATTTCAGTTTGGCTCTCGGTGTCTGAGATGGTCGAAAGAAGTTCCTCCTTGCGTATAGTGTTGGCATTTATCTTCGCCTCTATTTCTTCGATTTGTGCCCGGAAGGAAGCATTCTCTCGATCGATGGCATCGACTTCTTCCTGCGTAGATGCTTTTTGCTTCGACAACTCCGCAATTCGAGAAGTCGTATCCGAGACAGCAGTCCACGCAGAGGAGCTTTTGCCATACAACACCTCAAGCTGACTGTTAAACCCCCTTTGGCGCCTGTAATCTGCTGAGACTTGATCAATCATAGAGTGTAACTCCATGATCAAGCCTGAAACTTCTGGGGCCACAGCTAACAAGTCGACAGCATTCAAGACATCCTTCAAGTATGATGGAGCAGTGGGGTCCCCCTCTAAAGCCTTCATCAAGTCCTTCTTGAAGAACTGGGCCTTAACCTTCGCCAAAGCTTTATCGAGAGGAGAGGTTTCAGTAGACTTCCCCGACAGGGTAGGAATCTCCTGACTAGCATCAGACGAACTCTTGCTCTCGATGATTGTGTTGAGATAGCTAACAGGGTCAGTTTGTTTCAAGAGTTCTAAGTCCTCTTTTGACCTGTGCTTCGTTGAGGTAACCCTTGCAACAACATTGTCTTGGGTTTGAGGCTGTTGAGTGTTAGGTGCCTCGACTTGTTGCTCTTCGACTCGGACTGGGGCAGTACCAGCGTCACCTTGGTGCTCTTCGCTAGCGTCACCTTGGTGCCCTTCGCCAGTGTCACCTTGGTTCTCTTCGCCAGCAGCACCTTGATTTTCTTCGCCAGCATTGCCTTGGTCCCTTTCTTCATGATTCTCTTCTGACAGATCCACCACCTGAACCGCTTCTGGCTGTTGTTCCTCCGTTTGAGGTTCCTCTGCTGGTTTTTCTACCATTTCAGCATTGGCCTCATTTTCAGTATGGGCTTCGTCATTTCCCAAGCCTTTTTCTTGTGGCCTGCTGAGTTCAGCAGATTCCAGCGTTTCAGAGGTCCTTGGCGGAGAACTTTCAGTGGTGTCCTGAAAAAGGAAAGAAGACAAATCTTCAGAGATCGAAAGAGACACAATCGAATATGGGTATCTATACCTAAGTTATAAAAGGGTCTAAGAGATTACCTGTAAATTAGCTTCAGCCCCAGGGCTGGAATTGTCGCTTTCGACAGGCTTGTTAAGAAGAACGTTTAGTTCCTCCTCCGTTGGCTCCTCAATGATCACTGGAGGTGGCCTAGGCTTTCTCCCAGCAACCTTTATTCTGATGGTTCGACCTTCAGGAGCAGGAGCAGGAACAGGAGCATCCTTCGTCAACTTTCGCCTTTTTAGAGGGGCAGGAGGAGAATCACTTTCTTCATCGCTCCCAGATTCGACCACCAGTGCTGGCCGTTTCTTCGGCGAAGGTGCCTAGAAAACCAATGGGAATTCGATTTAATAATTGCATCGAAAGTCAAAAATCGAAAGCCAGGAGGAAATAATGAAAGTCTGGTTACCGATATAGAAGGCTTCTTCGAAGAGCCTTCCCCCTGTTGGTTGTTTGTGGTCTTCGTCGGCGCTGTAGTCTTCGCCGGCGGTGGAGATTTTGTTGAAGGGCCTCCTCCCTGTTGGCCTTCTGTAGCCTTCTTGGCTACAGGCTTTCGAACAACTGAAAGCAAATAAAAAAGTTAACAGGCTAGCAGTCGAAAAAAAGACAAAGTAATGTAAAAGGATGAACTTACATTTCTTTATTTTATCCAACACAAGGACAAAAGATTTCTGAAGCTCATCCATGAAGTCCTTCTCGTCGAAGAACTCCTCAGCATAATAGCTTTTCCACCACTCCTCGAAGGATGGTGAGCAAAGAAAATTGAGCTGGTAGTCAAACAACAAGAGAACTGTTCGACCAGCATATCTTCCGATATGCTTGATGGCAGCTTCTTCGGTGTAATCATTGCAGAAGTACAACATTAACTTCTCTCGTGGAAAAATCGGAGAAGGTAGGGTTTGGATAATACCAAACTGGCGAGATACCAGGTTTGGTTGGTATGCAATCAGACTCAAGTGAGTCTTAGAGCTCCTGAATCGAAGAGGCATGATCCTTGGTGTGAGGAACGCCTCCCACAGTATTGTATGTTCGTCAACATTAGGACCACTCGACGTCCTTGGATGTGGCCTTGTGAACCATGCTGGGCCTACCTGCCGTCGAGCAAATGGAGCCATAGTTGAAACAAACTCTTTCCTTCGAGCAAACATCAGAACGAAGTTGGTGAAGGTTTGCTGAAACTCCAGTCCATCTTCCATAGGTGTCAACAAAGCCAGCCTGGTTCCTTCGACGCGTCTGTTCGCTATCTCTGGAGCCTGCTCATTTATCTGAACCTTCTTAGGCAAGAAAGATTCGAAAGTGGCATTGAGCCACAGTTGGAGCAGCCAAAAAGGCCCAGCAAGTAGCAAACTGGCCCTGTTCTCGATAATTTTTAGAAGAGTTGCCCCATTGCTGATCGAATCATAGAGGCTAGCCAGAATCAGTTCTGCCAAACAGATATTTTGGCGATGATGCAGTTGAGTAGCGAGAGTGACCATCTTTTTGGTCACCTGTAAAGACTTCGAGCAAAATACAAAGCGAGTCAGCCATAGGGCTAGAAACGCTATGTGTTCGACATCCGACACAGCATCTGTCGACCTGTCGTGATAGTGGTTGATGAAAGTGGTGTATGTTGGTTTGGTGTCAGAAAAGCCAATTTGATCTTCCGACATCTCCTCCGGATCGAAGTAGTCCCCGGTGGGTCGAAGGCCAGTAATAGCGGCCACATCGAAGAGTGTGGGGGTTAGCATCCCACAGGGAAGATGGAAAGTAAAGTGGGAGTAGTCCCAGAACAGCAGAGAAGCTATCAGCATCTCCGGAGAATAGTTCAAACTTGTCTTCGACAGCATCACCAGGTCGAAAATCCCCATATCCTTCCAGATCGAAGTTTGGTGCTTCTCCATCTTTTCTAGCCAAGCAACGTAATCAGGAGTAAGGCTAGGGCCAGACCTGAAGGCCCTAACACCTCTGTTGAAGAAGCGGAGGTCGATTTTTTCATGTGCAGGGTCTTCATTGTCTTCTGCGTCTTTCTTGGCGCATGCAACCGGTTTGAGTTTCTCAACTACCGGGAAATAGCTCTTGATCTTCATAGCCTCAGAGATACTTGGATACATGGGGCCAGACATAGCAAAGATCTGGTTGGAGTATCCAACCGGGATCATAAGGTGGCGTGAGTAGGCATCGCGAACGGTGATGTCCAAGGGTTCAGGAACCCTTCGTTTGCCTGTAGAAGTTACTACTGGAGCAGTGACGAAAACCTTAGGTTTAGCGTTTTCAGATGGTACAGTAGCGCCAGGAGCATTGGAAGCAGATGCCATTGTTAGTGTTGAGGTTGAAGATGAAGTGAAGGAGGAAATGTTTTTGCAAAGATGACAAGTTGTATGAAGACAGAGAAGTTTGAAAGCTAGATGGCGTAAAAAGTCCCACAATGGGGTACTTACTGCTATTTATAGTAGTGGGGGAAAATCCCCAAAACCGAGGACATTAAATGCCATTTAATTATTGCAGGAGCTAGTGGGACGCGTGGCAGCCCCCTGTTGTTTTAGCCGTTCTGCAGAAATAGAGGGACGCAGCGTGCATCCTCGTTTTTGGGAATTGTCATAATGACAAATTCTGAAATGACGTTTGGTACTGCACGCCGTACTGAAAGTGACGTCCTAGGTACGGATAAATGATGGTTTTCTTGGGATTGCCAATAGTTGGTAGAAAACAACAAAAAGTGCACAAGTTAATTTGTGACTAAGCGTGAAAAGACAGGTGTCGAATGGCGTTTCAAAGAATGCCTTTTTCTTTCAGAGTCGAAATAAGGCATTCTTGGGGGGCAATTTGTTGGCTCCTAAATTCGACACCTTTGTTTTGTTGATGTCAGCCATTAAAGCTGAAGGATGTTTTCGACTGGCTAAGTCTGTCGAAGTACCCGTCGAAAGATGGCAAAGTACTTAGAAGATTTCTTCCAAGGGAGAAGTTGGTTGCCTTCGACGTCGAAGGAGTTTCTCGTCGAAGATGTCTCTCGACGAAAGTGTTCGATGGTTCAGAGTGGAGCAGTTTGAAATTCAAGCTTTTGGAGGGAAAACGGTTTCCAGCAGTTACCACGTGTAGCGTGCAAAGATCTGGAGCGTCGAACGTTGAGAACGTGCCAAGTGGAATCATCTCGAAGCAGTGTAACTGCCCGACGGTTACTTGGGATGTTTTAGTATAAATAGTAGTAGTCATGTAAGTTCTCGCGTGTGTTCACAATTCTATACAAAGTCACTCATATAGATTCGAGTACCCAGCGTGTGAGAAAGAATTGTTGAGAAATGTATGTGTGAAACACCAATTTTATTAATCAAAGTCATTTACTTTTCCAGAAATTTACTTGCTTTCCTCTTTACATTCCTGTCGAAGCCTTTTACTTTAAGCCTTGTTTATTTTACCAAGTCCTTTCTTCATGCAATTTACTTGAAACCTCTTTATTTCATTTAAAGCCTCTTTATTTAAAGCCTTATCCAATTTAATCAAAACTTCAAAATCAACCTATGTCCTAGGATCAATCTGATCGATCCTGCGAGTAACCAAATAAGTAACCATTTGGAGGATCAGCGGTTGTTTACCAAATCCCAAGGTAAACAATGTGGCACAATCATATGGTTTTATTGTGAAAAATCATGAACCTAAGTTCTAAGAAGGAACTATATGTGACACTCTCTTCTTGTGAAGTTGAGTACATTGCAACGTCTATGTGTGCGTCTCAAGCTATATGGTTGATGAATGTGATGAAGGAAATGTGCAACAAAGAGTATGAAGCTAAGCCATTAATGATAGACAACGTTTCAGCTATAAACCTTGCACAAAATTCCATTGCACATGTGAGCATATGGAGATGAGATTTCAATACTTGAGAGAGCTTGTGAGTGAAGGAAAATTGAAGTTGGATTGCAAAAATGAAGATCAAATGGCCAATTTTATAACCAAAGAAGAGACAATTGAAGTCTTCAAGAGGTTCAAGAAACACATGTGTGTGGAAGATTTGGAGGACTTGAATTAAGGTGGTGTGGTGTGAATAAAACGTAATTCAAGTTGGTGTAACCGGTTACAATAGGGATGTAACTGGTTACCACCCCTTTCAACAGCAAAAATATCAAAATGAAGCAACATGTAACCAGTTACATGTTTCGTGTAACCAGTTACCACTCTCTGGTTTTTGATATCTTTGAAGGCAATAACATCTTGTAACTGGTTACATGTTTGATGTAACTGGTTACATGGTTGAAAATTTTATTTTTTTTCTTTTAGTTAGTTAGCTGTGCATTTGTGTATTGTTGTATATATAACACATATTGGGTTGTTAAAGATAAATCACAATTTTCACCCTAATTTTCTCTAATTCTCTCGCTCTCTCCATTATACTCTTGTTCATCATTTTGCCTTATGATTGGGGTTTTGACCTAATATAATTTGGTTTAACTCGACTCGATTCAATAAGAATTGATTTAATTCGAAATTCGACTTGAGTTGTATTTTTTTTTAATTTGAATTTAATTCGATTAAAATTCACAAACAATTCAGTTCAACTCCATAACACGAACCTGATTCAACTACCTAGTTTTAAAATGGATCAAATTTTTTTAAAAAAAGAAGTAAAATTAAAAAAAAAAAACTAATTTTTTTTACTGAGACCCATATACTTTTACATTAAGTCTGATGAACTTTTTTTTTTAGAAAAAAAAATATCTAAAAACTTTTAGATGTATTTCAGTTTTGTTACGGACTTTATATATAAAAAAAGAAGAGAAAGTAAGGAAATGTATTTTTCAGGTAATGATTTAAATAATAAAATTCAGAAGATTTTGTCAAATGTTGAATTTTTAAGTGTTAAACTTATCTAAAATGTTAGGATCATCAATTTCGGAATCATCGTGGAGGATATTTTTATATTGGAATTTTTCTTTTATAAATAACACATTTTATGAAAGATATTTACATATTTATTTAATATTTAAAATTGGAAGTGTTGATTATTTTATTTATAAAGTGTTAAATCTCAATTCTTTTTATCAATATAAAACTTTTTCACATTTATTTTTCAAACACGGTCAACTCAAACTTATTTTTCACAACATAAAAAACTATATTTATCTTTTATATATAACACTATATAAACACAACTCTATATAACAATATATAAAGAAAAAACATTCTCTTTTAATTTAGCATATTTTACTCTGTATTTACCCTTACTTTTTAGTTATTGACATGTTTTCTTAGTTACATAATAACCTCCCTTGACTAGTTTCTTAAACATATTTTATAATTATGTGTCAACTTAATTTTTTATTTATTCACTAACTTAATTTTATAGGTTCATCTTCATGTTCAACCACACCAAAATTTTACAACATTTTGTCAAGAATTCATCATCTAAACTTACACATAATTCTTATTCTTATTTAGAATTAACCGAAACTATATATAACTTTTATTCGACTTATTTATTTATCGAACTTATTTTTAAACTCATTTGATATTTTTAAACAAACGAGTGTCTACCATTGTATATAACTTAAAGATAGAAATAGAAAAACCGTGTCATATAAATATAATGTCTTTCACTTACTCAACGTGGTTAATCACTTAATCTTCATGCTTACGTTGGGAGTGATGATATCCTAGCAATAATACAAGATAGTTGAATCTTTTTGTATTTCATTTTTTAAAAAATGCTACTTTCACAAGCTTTTACACGTTTTCTATATCTTATAACACTATATTTACAATATTTTAATTAAACCAATAATTTGAATTATTGAAGAGCAAAATTTTAATTTGTGAGAAAAATATCTAGTGTTTGGTTTAATCCCATGTGAGCCGGTTGTCAGCTGTGCCAGCTTCAGCGTGTCGCAGATTCTCAATCCTTGTCTCCCGGTTAATAGTTAGGTCTATGATTTTTTTTGGAGTTAAATAATTAGGTCTATGATTTTTTTCTGGGCTAAATATTTAGGTCTATGATTGAAAAAAGTGAAATCTTCATCAATTAAAATAAGGAAATTATCCTAATTTACTCTTCAAACACAAACATAAAACTAAAATCTGGTCTGCATTAATTTTTCTTCTTTTACTTTCTTGATGTAGTTGATAGTTCTAGAGAAGAAATGAACTTGATCCTCGTGTGCTTTTTATATACTTTATAATTACTACTCATCTTTAAATATTAAAATATTAAAATAAACAAATTTTCAAAGTTAAAATACAGCATTGTTTGATTGCATCCGATGTCTGTTGAGGACCCACGTCGGCACAGACAAAACACGATGACAACTACTAGTCCCTAAAATATTAAAATAGAGATATCTCTATTTTAATATTTGTTGTTTTCAGCGAACCCATTTACATGGCCAATATATACCCACGTGTCATGTTATCATTTGTTATTACCTAGATTTCCTCTCTATGACCAGTCACTTGACTATAGATATTAGAAAAGCAGCACCCAAAGAAAATCATATTACTCACCTAACTTCATACATTATTCATTCAACCCTTTCTTTTCTCCACTCTTCAAATAAGCACTTGTTATCATAAGCGCGTTTATAACTTAAGTTATTACAAAACAAAACAAAAATTATTTTGGTGTGAGGAGTATGAGTATTGAAAGAGTAGGAGGAGGAGGGCTTAAGAGTTTTCGAAGCGGATGGAGTGTGCCACCTAAGCTATGTGATTCTTGCAAGCTTTGTTCCGCCGCGCTTTTTTGCCATTCTGATTCCGCGTTTCTATGCATCGATTGTGATTCCAGGATTCATTCTGGTAACAAACTCTCCACGCGCCATGAGCGCGTCTGGATGTGCGAAGTTTGCGAACAAGCACCAGCCTCCGTCACGTGTAAAGCTGACGCCGCAGCTCTCTGCGTCACGTGCGACTCTGACATCCACTCTGCAAATCCACTCGCCCGCCGCCACGAGCGTGTCCCCGTCGAACCATTCTTCGACTCCGCCGAATCCGTCGTGAAATCCTCCGCCGCCGCCGCTGTCGCTTCATTCAATTTCGCTGTTCCTTCCGACGACGGATTCAGCCACGACGAAGTTGAAGCATCTGCCTGGCTGATTCCGAATCTGAATCCGAATTTCGGATCCAAACTTTCCGAAACTCCAGATATCAAAACCAGAGAGATTTTCTTCTCCGATATGGATCCGTTTTTCGATTTCGATTACTCGAACAACTTCCAGAACAATAATTGCAACGCGATAAACGACAGCGTAGTTCCGGTTCAAACCAAAGCTACTCCGGCGGCAACGATGATGAATCATCATAACTCAGAAGCTTGCTTCGATATCGATTTTTGCAGATCGAAGCTATCCTCACTTAACTATCCATCACATTCTATTAGCCAAAGCGTAAGTACAAATTAATCACTTAATTAATAAGTTAATTAAGAAATTAAATTAATTACTAATGACTATTTCATTTGATATAAGCAGGTTTCTTCTTCTTCGCTTGACGTCGGAGTGGTGCCGGATGGAAACGTGGTATCGGAGTTTTCATACACTTTTGGTTCTGAATCAATGGTATCAGGTGGTGTGAATAGCAATAGCAACAACCAAGGGGTGCAAGGAGCAACTCAATTATGTGGAATAGATCGTGAAGCGAGGGTTCTGAGATACAGAGAGAAGAGGAAGAATCGTAAATTTGAAAAAACAATTCGTTACGCTTCGCGAAAAGCTTATGCAGAAACCCGGCCTAGAATCAAAGGCCGGTTCGCGAAACGAACCGAAATTGACTCGGATGTAGACCGGCTCTATAACCCGGCAGATCCTCTCACCATCCCTGGTTCACTTTTAATGGACTCCCCTTACGGTGTCGTTCCGACGTTTTAGTATACAATCAACTGAGTTGGATTAACGAAGAATATGAATCTTGCGATGTGTTAGAATAATACTAATGATCAGTGATGCTATGAACCGTTGATTATTATTTTGGTTAGATTTGGTGCAGTTGTACGGTGTAGTGGCGGGGCAGGATGTATGAAATTGAAAAGAAGGAAAGAGTTTAGGGGAGTTTTTGGGGGTATAGTATTAGTAATCTGGAGTAGAATTAGAAAGTGTACTGTAAAATGAATTTCACTGTTTAATGTGCTATTTTGAGTAAAAAAGAAGTGTCTTTTTCTAAAGGATCACGGATCTCTTTCCTCGTTTTTATTGGATGGGGTGCCACTCACTCTCCAACTGTATCTCTATCTGTTTTTTCTTTCTTCCACTCATTTGAGACGTGTACACTTTTAAAATTTATTATTTATATCAATGTTTAATATGAAAAATGTGTTAAGACAATTTTAGCCTCTTTCTTCTCTCCAGGTCATGAGATTTTTTAGGATGATGTAATGGTAGTTCAAGTATTATCACACTACTCAAATTAGAAAGAAAAAAAAATGATGTATAATTATGGAAACAAGATATTTGATTCAAGTGCAGAGTATTACATGAAAGGAAATACAATGAGATAAGGAAAATAATACTACTCGTAAAGTATTGCACGATTGAGGAGAGAGGGAATTATATTACATATAATTTAAATTATATTTTTTGTGCTATCCACTATTAATATTCTCTCACTCATTAATAAATTGGGTTCACATTGGATGCTTTCCTCTGATCCTATTGTTGCGTCTTGCTTCCTTCTTTGCCATGTCAGCATTCAAATTCTTATTATCATCACTTTTACCAATTTGACACTCTCTTTCAAAAGTAATATTGTCCTCGAAGATTGAAGTTCGGGTAACTTTGTAGAATGTCCTCTTTGTCTTCCCAAGTTACCTTCTGACTTGACATATCTTTCCATTTCACCAACACTTATTCCCCCATTTGTGTTCCTTTAAGAATACTTCGAGCACTTAACACCGCTTCTGGTTGAATCACATGTCCTTATTCCACTGTAGTTAATGGTAATGACAAGTACGGTACAACAGTGAGTCATTTGAACAATTTCAACTGGGATACATGGAATACAGGATGTATACGAGTTGTCTCTGGTAATTGAAGCTTATAAACTACAACATCGATTTTGTCAATGATACTGAATGGACAAAAATACCTTATTCCTAGCTTATTATTCTTTCTCAAAGCTACCGAAGATTGTCGATAAGGTTGCAACTTGACTAGCCCTTGATCACCAATTTCCAAAGAAACATTGCTTCTTTTCTTATCAGCATTGGCCTTCATCACTTGTTGAGCTCTCCCCAAATTCTCTTTTAACTCCAATGGAATTCTATCTCTTTCAATTAAATGTTGTTGCAGCTCCATAGGACCAGCATTGCTAACATTGTAACAAATTATCGTAGGGGGTTCTCTGCCATATAAAGCTTTGAATGGAGACATTCCCAAGCTTGAATGCAACATAGTATTATACCATAGTTCTGCCCACGTGAGAGCTTTGGACAAAGCCTTTGGATTCTTGAAAAAAAAAACACCTCAAATACATTTGATTGACCATCCATTTGAGGGTGATAAGCTGAACTCATTGCTAATACTGTGCCCTATAATTGGAATATATGCTGCCATAATTTACTAGTGAATACCTTATCTTTGTTAGATACTATTGACTTAGGCATTGCATGTAACTTAACCACATTATGCATAAATTCCTCAGCAACAGTCCTACTAGAGTAATCAGATTTCAAAGGCATGATATTAGCATTTTTAGTTAGTATGTCCACTACTACCATGATAATAGTAAAACCAGAAGAAGGATGTAAGCCCGTAATAAAATCCATTGATATATCCTCCCATACCAGTTCAGGAATCGGCACAATGGTTACAATAGGCATGCATAAGGGGTATTAACAGACTTAGCTTGTTGACAAATGATACAAGCTTAAATGAATATCTTCACACATTGTCTCATATTAGGCCAATGAAACTGAGATGCAACCCTTGCAAGTGTTCTGGTCACTCCCGTGTGTCCCCTTATAGGTGTGTCATGATATTCTTTGAGAATATTTTGAATCAAACCACTCTCAACCGGAACTACCAATCTTTGTTTCCAATATAAGAAACCATTTTCACAGAATAATTACCACTAATCATATTATTAGTAAGGCATTATTGTATAATTAATTAAAAATGTGCATCCTCCGCAATTTCTTTCTTTAATTCCGTTAAAAACTCATACTCTGGTGATGATAAGGAGAAAAACATCATTTGTGATAACACATCCGCCCCTTGATTATCCTTTCCTGGCTTGTATTGGATTTGGAAATCAAATCCAATGAATTTATAGATCCACACTTGTTGCTCTGGGGTCTGGAGAGATTGATCTAACAGACTTTTCAAGCTCTTTTGGTATGTTCTCAAAATGAATTTATGACCAAGTAGATAGTGTCGAAACTTAGCTAGTGCTGTTGTGATAGCATAAAACTCTCGAGTATAAGCAGATTGTAGCTGCATTCTTGGGGACATCTTCTTTGAAAAGAAATCTATGGGATGATCTCCTTGACTTAATACTGCTCCCACCCCAGTACCAGTCGCATCTATATCAAGTATAAACACTTGTGAAAAATCTGGAAACACTAAAACAAATGTTGAAGTAATTCCAATTTTTAATTGCTTAAAAGATCTTTGAGTATTTTCATCCCATATAAAAGTATCTTTCTTCAAAAGATTAGTGAGAGGGCCTGCTATGGTTACATATGACTTAATAAATCTTCTATAATATCCGGTGAGCCCAAGAGATCCTCGTAACTGTTTCAAATTTGTTGGCATACGCCAATCCAATATAGCTTGAACCTTTGTTCTATACATTGATACACCAGCACCAGAAACTATGTGACAAAGATACTCCACTTCAGATTAACCAAATGAACATTTGGATAGTTTTGCATACAACACTTTTTGACTTAGTATTTGAAACATAATCTCTACATGTTTCAAATGAGCATGCCATGAAGGGTTGTGTACTAGTATGTCGTCAAATAAAACTATCACACACTTCCTTAACAATGGTTGGAATAACTAATTCATAAGTCTTTGGAATGTAGCTGGGGCGTTGGTAAACCCGAAAGGTATCACCAACCACTCATAATGGCCTTGGTGAGTTCTAAAATCCATTTTCTACTTATCCTCTTGCTTGAGAAGTATCTGATGATAACCAGAACGAAGATCAAGCTTAGAAAGAAAATTTGCTCCATGTAACTCATCAAGTAATTCATCCACAGTAGGCATGGGAAAACTATCCTTGACAGTTATAGCATTCAGAGCCCTATAATCTGTACAAAACCTCTAAGTACCATCCTTCTTCTTCACTAGAATAATGGGATATGAAAATGGGCTAAGACTTGGTTGAATTATGCCTTCTTCCAACATGTCCCACACCATCTTTTCAATTTGTTGTTTTTGGCTATGTGGATATCTATAGGGTCTCACCTTCACTGGTTGTGCTCCCTCTTTCAATAATATCTCATGACTCAATTCTCTCTTAGGAGGTATCCCTTTAGGTATTTGAAATATTTCTCTGTATGTGTGATCGGAAAAATAACAAGGGTACTATTTTGCCTCTTGTAATAACAAGGAAAATTCCCTGAATGTCGATCTCAAGGAACGCACATAATTACTGAGATTAATGCGAGGTTCAATTAAAAAAAACTCAATGTGGGGTTTTGGTTTGGTAATTGTACTTAACAATAATTAAAAATATGCGAAGGTAAATTATGACTTTTTTACTAGTGTGAATACTATGCTAGGGGTGATTGTGTGTTTTCCCTGTAATGACCTTCACTATTGATCTCTTCTACAAGATCATTACCTTCAACTACCAGTCCTTTAGATTATTTTCCCCTAAGTCCTTAGTGAGAAAACCTTTAACCATCCATCCTAAATCCTAAGTCCTTAGAAATATCTGACGGAGTCAAGCCCTTATCTTATCAAGGGTTAAAATTGGTGACTATAGGATATCCCTAGCCCTAAGTGATATCTACTATAGCCTAATCATACAAAAACCTTAACAACCACGGTGCAACTAGTTGTTAACCGTAACTCAATCCAAATTGGTCAGATCAAGAAAGCATTAGAAACCTTGAACGATTAAATTGAAAGGAAACTAATGTAATAAAAATCAATAATTCATAGTCAATACATTTGCAAATCAGGGACACCCCTAGCATTGGAGGGGGTGGGGGGTTCATCCTCACATAATATTCAAGGAAATTTCAATAAAGATAAAGATAGAAATTATACAAATTGATGGTGAACTCTGATCTTCAATTGCTTCTTTTGCTCATGAAAGGTCTTCGTTCTCCCACAACTTGCATAGGCTTTAATCCTCTATCGTGAAATTATTCTCCCGTCAAAAGTCCTCCTTTTTTTCTTCTACAAAATAGGTTTAAGTAGTCTCATTTTTCCTAGGTGATGCCAAAAGTCCATAGTAGCCTCTAGGGTTCAAAAACACTAAAAATTCCCAAACTTAAGAATTTTTAGCGCCTAAGCTGACACAGGCCGTGTCACCGGATATGGGCACCCGTGTCAGCATCTGAGATCTGCGCTAGTCACACTTTTTGGTTCGAGCTAAATTGACACGGGTTGTGTCGTGTGACACGGACGAAGTCTCAAACATTCTAACAAAATACAAAGATTTCTTTCTATGTTTTAAAGATTTTTGCAGGTATCACTTAAACTCTGGATGTTTTAATTCAAATGAACATTTATCTTCAAAAGACTTGCTGAAGAAATCTCAGAAGAAAATTTCAAAGCTCTGATGAAAATTCTCAAGAAGTTTTTCTTATAGAAATATTTATTTCAGGGGGAAATTCTTATCTCTTATTCAAATTTATTTCTATATCTGAATATTTTTGTCATCATCAAAAAGGGGGATATTGTTAGAACAAGATTGGTTCTAATCATATCTAAGAGTTTTGATGATAACAATAAATTATATTTTATATATTTGATACTCTGATGAACATATTTAATTGTTTTAGATAATGTTCTGACAGAAGCATTTTGATGTGCTGAGTTGAAAATAAATGAAGAAGTTCTTTGATGAAAGAACTATTTGTTTTAGCGAAAGTGCTGATGCTGACTCTGATATGAAACTATTCTTCTGCATCTTCTAACATTTAGCAGGTTTCCATGTTCTGAAGTACTTTGAAAGCAAGCGCTGATCAGAAGTACTTAGCAAGCAAGCGTTGATAAGAAGATATGCAAGCATGTTCTGAATCAAGATGTGAAGCTAAGTTCTGAAAGAATATAAAAGCTAACAAGTCTTGTCAAGGATCAGGAAACATGCTCTGACAGAATGTCGTTTTCTCATTTAATGCAAAGACGGCTACATGCACTCAAATGTCTACGCTAGTTCATTGGAAAATGCAATAGTGCAAGTAAACACGCAAACATTAATTGTTCTCCACTTTTCAAGGTAGCAACGGTCAATTTTCTTCATGCTATATATAGAAGGTCATTTATTGCAAGCCAACAACTTAACAACTCAAAAATTCAAAAGAAGCAAGAACTACGTGAAAGTATTCTGGGCTCACAAATCATTTTTTTCCTACACTTTGTGCAATACTATTCTTAGTGAAAAATCACAGTTGTGATATAGCTTTCTTAGAAGCAAACTTTGTTTCACTATCTGTAAAGATTTAACTCTTGTAATTGTTCCTTGAGAGACCAAGTTTGGTCATATTTCTCAACTAGACTAGGACTAGTTTAAGTCTTAGTGGTGTGAGTCACTTGTAAGATTACTTGTGCATTGTTAGTCACAACAGTTATTGTGTGATTGTAATCAGTTGATTATAGTGAATTAAGTCCTTGTCGAGAAAGGCGAAATCACCTTGGTGGGTGGACTGGAGTAGTTTGAGTTTAAATGAACCAGGATAAAAATAACCTTGTCTTTCCATTATTGTTGAGCCTTTAAGAAAAAGAAAAAGAGAAACTTATTCAAACCCCCTTCTAAGTGTTTTCTCACCCTTCAATTGGTATCAGAGCTTGACTCTGAGCATAACACTTAACTGTGTCAGGAAAAGATCCAGAAGAAAACACAAATGGCTACTGAACAAAACAACAATAGTTACAACAAACCTCCTGTATTTGATGGAGAAGATTTTGAATATTGGAAAGATAGACTAGAAAGTTTCTTTATAGGTCATGATAGTGATTTATGGGATATAGTCTTGGATGGTTACACATATCCTACAGACTCAGAAGGAAACAAGATTGATAGAAAAAATATGGATAGACAACAAAAAGCTGATTTCAAAAATCATCATAGAGCTAGAAATATTTTTATAAATGCTATCTCTAAAATGGAATATGAAAAAAATCACAAATAGAGATACAACACATGATATGTTTGAGTCTCTTAAAATGACTCATGAAGGAAACGCTCAAGTGAAGGAGTCTAAAGCTCTGGATCTCGTCCAGAAGTATGAAGCCTTTAAAGTAGAAGAAAGTGAATCTATAGAAGCAATGTTCTCAAGGTTTCAAACTCTGATCGCTGGTCTGAGAGTTTTGAACAAGGGATACACTAAAGCAGACCACGTTAAAAAGATCATCTGAAGCTTACCCAGAAGATGGGTACCTATGGTCACTGCTTTCAAAGTATCAAAAGATCTGAACAACGTGTCTTTTGAAGAACTCATCAGCGCTCTCAGAAGTCATGAGATAGAACTTGATGAGAACGAGCCTCAGAAGAAAGGTAAGTCTCTTGCCCTTAAATCAATTAAGAAATATGATACTAACGCTTCTCAGGCTGAAGAGGAAAACTCTGAAGAATCTGCGTCAGAAGAAGACAAATTATCCTTTCTCTCCTGAAGGATCAATCAGCTGTGGAAACACAGACACAAGAAGTTCAGGAACTTCAAGAAGTCAGAAGATAAACCAGAATCTTCTGGACACAAAAAGTCATATAGAAGAGAAATAATCTGTTATGAATGCAAAGAACCTGGACACTACAAGAGTAATTGTCCAAAACTCCAAAGAGAAAAACAAAAGAAAAAGTTTGGTAAAAAGAAAGGGATGATGGAAACCTGGGACGATTCAGAATCCTCTGAAGATGAATTTGATTCTGAAGATGAGAACGCCAATCTAGTTCTGATGGCTACCACAAGAGATGACTCAGACTGTGAGTCAGAACCAAGAGAGGTATTCTCTGAATTTTCTAGAGATGAACTTGCTAATAGTTTATCAGAACTTCTGGAAAACTATAGTCAACTCAAAATCAAATACAAGAAACTCAAGAAGAGTCTTGCATCTGATCTTAAGAAACATGAAACAGAAAAATCTGAACTCATAGAAAATAATTTTAAACTTAAAGAAGAAATTCAAAATGTTCAAAAAAATTCTAATTCAGATTCTGTGTCAAGTTCAAAAGATATTCTGAAAGAATATGATTGTGGCTTTCAAACTTTTCTTGCTAAAAGCATAGATAGAAGCAAAATGGCTTCAATGATCTATGGAGTTAGTGGGAACAACAGAAGAGGAATTGGATATGAACCTCCCAAAGGGAAGGAGACATATATACCAAAACCTATTGCTAAAATGACTTTCACTTACAAACCTCTGAACAAACAATTCAAGTTTGGACATACACATGATATTAAATATACATCACATTCTGGAAACTCTTATGCTAACCCAAAGTTCAAACATAACTTGAAATACTCTAACCTAAGAGGACCCAAAAAGATATGGGTACCTAAGGATAAAATAATATTTGTTGCAGATATCCTTAACAGCTCAATTGAGACACCAGTCATGGTACCTGGACTCTAGGTGCTCACGACACATGACGGGAAGAAAGTCTATGTTCCAAAACCTAGAATTTAAAGCTGGAGGAGACGTCAAGTTTGGAGGTAATAAAAAAGGGAAGATTATTGGTTCTGGAACCATTGGAAACGATAACATTCCTTCTATCTCTAATGTTTTATTAGTAGAAGGATTAGCGCATAACCTGTTGTCCATAAGTCAATTAAGTGACAACGGTTATGACATTATCTTTAATAAAAATTCCTGTAGAGCTGTTAGTCAAAAAGATGGAACAATCCTCTTTTCTGGCAAGAGAAAGAACAACATATACAAAATTGATTTATCATATCTTAAATCTCAGAATGTTAAATGCCTTTTGTCTGTTAGCGATGAGAAATAGGTATGGCATAGAAGATTGGGACATGTCAGCTTAAGAAAAATCTCTCAACTAAATAAATTAAATTTAGTCAGAGGAATTCCCAATCTGAAGTACAACTCAGAAGCTCTGTGCGAAGCATGTCAAAAAGGAAAATTTTCAAAACCTTCCTTTAAATCCAAAAATGTTGTTTCTTCCTCTAGGCCATTAGAACTACTTCATATTGATATGTTTGGGCCAGTTAAAACTGTATCCATCAAAGGTAAGAAGTATGGATTGGTCATTGTTGATGACTTCAACAGATGGACATGGGTTAAGTTTTTAAAACACAAGGATGAGTCACATTCTGTGTTCGTTGACTTCTGTAACCAAGTGCAAAACGAAAAAGATTTTAGAATTATAAAAGTCAGAAGTGATCATGGTGGAGAATTTGAAAACCATCATTTTGAAAAATATTTTAAAGAAAATGGCATTGTTCATAATTTCTCTTGTCCTAGAACTCCCCAACAAAATGGAGTTGTAGAACGAAAGAATAGAACATTACAAGAAATGGCCAGAATCATGATCAATGAAACAAATATGGCTAAGCACTTTTGGGCAGAAGCTGTGAACACAACATGTTATATTCAGAATAGAATCTCTATAAGACCTATTCTTAAAAAGACTCCCTATGAATTGTGGAAAAACAAAAAACCCAACATTTCTTATTTCCATCCTTTTGGATGTACTTGTTTTATTCTGAACACTAAAGAAAGTCTGAAAAAGTTTGATTCTAAAGCACAAAAGTGTTTTCTGCTTGGATATTCTGAACGCTCAAAAGGCTATAGAGTATACAACACAGAAACTTTGATTGTTGAAGAATCAATCAAAGTCAGGTTTGATGATAAGCTTGGCCAGCAACAGCCAAAGCAAATTGATATTTCTGTAGGTACAGAAGATCATCCCTCAAACTCTGAAACTTCAGAAGCAAGAAGCAAAGAAAGACTCAGAAGATCATCCTCTTGACAATGCTCTGGATAATCTTAGAATCTCTGAACAACCCACTCAGAAAAGGTTTCCTAGAATCTCTTTAGCTCATAAAGAAGACATGATTATTGGAAGAAAATAAGATCCCATCAGAACAAGATCCTCTCTCAGAATCAATGAAGAATAATTATATGGATTGGTATCTCTGATTGAGCCAACTTCTATTGATGAAGCTTTGGAAGACAATGATTGGATCTTAGCAATGCAAGATGAACTCAATCAATTTTCCAGAAATGATGTGTGGGATCTAGTTCCAAGAACCAAAGGATTCAACATTATATGAACTAAATGGATTTTCAGAAACAAACTAAATGAGCAAGGAGAGGTGGTCAGAAACAAAGCATGACTGGTTGCACAGGGTTATAGTCAACAAGAAGTAATTGATTATAATGAAACCTTTGCCCCAGTCGCCATGTTAGAGTCTATTAGATTATTAATTTCTTTTGCTATTCAAAATAACATTTCATTATATCAATTGGATGTTAAAAGTGCATTTTTAAATGGCTATATAGAAGAAGAAGTTTATTTCTATCAACCTCCTGGCTTTAATGACTCAAAACATCCAGAACATGTTTTTAAATTAAATAAGTCTTTGTACGGTTTAAAATAAGCTCCCAGAGCTTGGTATGATTGTCTGAGTAATTTTCTTTTAGAAAAATATTTTACCAGAGGGAAAGTGGACACAACTTTATTCAGAAAGACATTTAAAAATGATATCTTAATTTGTCAAATTTATGTTGATGATATTATTTTTGGAACCTCTAATATCTCCCTTGGAAAAGAATTTGCTGAGACCATGCAGGCAGAATTTGAGATGAGCATGATGAGAGAATTGAAGTTCTTTCTAGGAATACAAATTAACCAGACCCCAGAAGGTACTTTCATACATCAGACAAAGTATGTTAAAGAACTTCTGAAGAAATTTCAGATGTCAGAAAGCAAAGATGCTAAGACACCAATGCATCCAACATGCATTATGGGAAAAGATGAGGTAAGTATGAAGGTAGATCAGAAGCTCTACAGATGTATGATTGGATCCCTTCTCTATCTGACTGCATCTAGACCTGATATATTATTCAGCGTATGTTTATGTGCTAGATTCTAATCAGATCCTAGAGAACCTCACTTAACTGCTGTTAAGAGAATTCTGAGGTATCTGAAAGGTACTACTAATCTAGGTCTGTGTTACAGAAGATCAAAATATTTCAGACTAGTAGGTTATTGTGATGCTGACTTTGTTGGAGATAGAATTGAAAGAAAGAGCACCTCTGGAAGCTGCCAGTTTCTGGGTGACAATCTTATCTCGTGGTACAACAAGAAGAAAGCAACAATTGCACTTTCAACAACAGAAGCTGAGTATATATATGCTGCTGGATGTAGTTCTCAGATGATTTGGATGAAAAGTCAGCTAGAAGATTTTAATCTTTATGAAAGTAAGATTCCTATCTTCTGTGACAATACCTCTGCAATTTATCTTTCTAAAAATCCTATTTTACATTCTAAAGCTAAACACATTGAAATTAAATATCATTTTATAAGGGACTACATTCAGAAGGGAATCTTAAATTTAAACTTTGTAAAAACAGACCATCAATGAGCTGATATTTTTACCAAACCCCTTTCAGAAGATAGATTTAAATTCATTTTGAAAAATATTTGTATGAAATTATGTCCTGAATAAAATAATAATTATATTCTGTGCTTGACTCCAGAATGTTCTGAAATGAATGTTCTGATTAACAACTCTTCAGAAGTTAGAAGAGAAGTTATATCAGAAGCTATATGTATAGTTATGAAATGTTCTAACGTTTCATTTCAAGTATAGCTCAGCAGTTCATTAGATCAAACAGCTGTCCCATGCAACCTTCAGGAGATGAACACTTGGTGTGTTTCTGAAAGGTCACGCGTGCTAAGCTATTGACGCCATTCTAGGTAACTGTTATGATTTGATTAAAATATCACGCTTTCCCCTCACTTTTCTATATCATTAAATGCTAAGTCATGATTAGATTCTTTTTATTTAAATTTTTATTAAATACTCTTTTTACAGTTTTATTTTTAAAAGCTATTTCTGAAAAGTATTCATATAAATACCTTTGTAAAAACCCTTCTCACTTTTTACCTTATCTTTCAAAACTCAACCGTCTCTATGTATTTTTCTCTGAAACCCATTTTTCTTCTCTCAACCTAAGTGCTCCAATGGCTTCCTCCTCTGCTCATTCTGAGAACACCCAAGCTGAATAGTACGTCATTCCTGAGAGAACCACTCTCATTCCAGTGGATAGCTTAGAGGTTATAAGTGAATTAATGGTGGACTTTGAGAATCTTAAAGCAAATGGCTTTGATCTTCTTCCTTCTGTGGAGTTTCAAGGATGGGGAAACTTCTTTGACCGTCTAGTTGGTCCTGTTTTTCCACACCTTGTTAAAGAATTTTGGATACATGCAATTGCTTCTCCAAAAGTCATCCTCTCTTTTGTGATGGGTAAGGAAATCTCCATTATTGAAAATCTCATGAGGAAACTTCTAGGTTTTGAAGGAACTGGAGTAACTGGAATCTCTAGTGGCAGAATGGAAATGTCAAAAGTTTATGCAGAAATTTTTACAAATGGGCAAGCGTCTTCAAAGGTCAGAGATTTGAAAAATAAGTACAAAATATGGGCAAGAATCATCCATGGTTGCATTCATCATAGGAAGGAAACAAGTTCTCCAGACTATATAAATGCTGACCAACAATACTTGTTGTTCTGTCTTGGAACAAATATTAAGATTGATTTATCCTATCTCTTGTTTGATCATCTATGGACTCATGTCAAAGAAACGAGAGAAGCAGAAAGAATGAAGAACCCTAAATCCAAAAGGAATTGGATTCCAATGGGGAGATTGATTTCAGACATTCTAACTGAGAATTGTCTGATTGCTCACCTGGATGAAGCAAATCTGCTGGAGGAGTTAGAGCCTACTTGTGGAAAGGCTCTGACTGGAAATAGCTTGGTGAAGAGGAAGATTATTGACAAACTGCTGATAGAACCAACTCCTTTTCTTTCAGCAACTGTTAAGAGAAGGAGGATACCAATTGCTTACTTTCCACTGTTCAACTCAGGAGATCACCCTTGCATCATCCTGCATTACATTCAAATTTGTAAAGAAAGTGAAACACCCATTGATCCTACTTGGCTTCAAGGAAGACATGAAGATGCTCCAGATGTTGTCTTTCAGCAACCATTGAAGAGGAAAGCAGTTGAAGGACCATCTGCTAGACCTTAGAAGAAGAAGAAAAAAAAATCAGGTACACCTGCTGAAACTATTACTGTTTATAATTCTGTTAATATATCTACATCTGCTGAACCCCAAACCTTAGGTGACATAAATGTTGATATAGACCTGACCATACCCTCTGAACCTCCTACTGAAAATCCTCAAAGAGATCAAGTTTTATCAGACTTGAGTGATTTTAACTTTGATGATTTCTCTGAAACCCAAAACAGAACCATCCCAATCAGAACCATCTCAATCTATTCCTGCTGAAAACCTTTCTAGACCTCCTCCCAAACCTTTATCACCCAGACCTACTGGATGGTATGATGCTGGCTCTTGGAGAATACCAGGAATCAACGAACCTCTGGCCACTCTAAAGCCACCATTCACCCTACCTTCTGAAAATATCTTTGCCATGAACGGAACATAAAATCCTACCCCCGCTAATGATAACACAATCATAATTTCACCTGAAGTCACACCACCCACATCTCCATAACTTCCAACACCCAACTCACCAATCATTTCACCTCCTCAATCTCCAGAACATAATCTTCATCCATCACATGAACCATATGAACCTTGTGAACCATCAGCATCACATGAACCTTCTGAACCATCAGCAACACATGAACCCTCTGAATCTCTCAATCCATCAGAAACACCTGAAACTTTTGAACAACCTGACCAAGCTAAAACAACTGAACAATCAGAAAATCCTGAACCAACTGACTTTCTGAAAACCATAGTTGATTTTGAACCTCTATAATTTCTGAAAAACAAAACCTTCAAAAAGGCTGTTCCAAAACCTGTTCAACCAGATGTAAATATATTTTTTTAGAATTTTTTAACAGAAGTTCAAGCTTGGTTGGACCTGCTGAAGGCAGATTGCACCATAAATGTGAACCCAGCAGCAACAGATCTTCTGTAAGAAATGTTCAGAAGAACCTTAGATGCTGAGTCACTGAAGCTGCAAGACTTATGTCACTCTCAGGTGATTGAGAACTTCTCCAAACATCTGCATGCCTTCTAGTCAGAAGCTGCTGATATTTGGGACAAGAAGTCTTCTCTGATGATTGCTAATGCTCCAACTGATCAAATGGACATTTCAGAAGATGAATCTGAAGATGCCTCTGAAGATTCAAATCCTCTGGCAATAGTTCTATTGAATCAACCTTCTGCAAAAGCTGCACCTCAACCTGTGCCAACTCTTATGGTGGATCTGGGCACTCTTCTTTCAACTTTTGTTTGTTCTGACTCAACGATTGCTACTCCAAAGGCTGTATCTGCTGAAGCTTCTTCATCCTCTGATCCTACTTCACTTGTAATGGATACTCTGAATGAGATTAAGAGGGAAAATGAAGCTATTCATGAGCGCTTGGATAAGCAAGATCAGAAAAACCAAGAAATCAGAAACTGGATGATGAAATAAGAGGAATTTGCATCTGAGATCAAGAATCTTCTTATGGCCCTTGTTTCTAAGAAATCTTAGTGTCATTATGTTTCTTGTTTTTGTTTGTTGTTTTTTGTACCTCTGAATCTTTTATTAAAAAAACTTTTACGCTCTTCAACTATTTTTATATACTTTTTGATTATGCCAAAAAGGGGGAAAAGTGAGTATTTTGATCTAATCTCTGATTAACAGTTATGGGACGAAGTCTCAAACATTCTAACAAAATATAAAGATTTCTTTCTATGTTTTAAAGAATTTTGCAGGAATCACTTAAACTCTGGAAGTTTTAATTCAAATGAACATTATCTTCAAAAGACTTGCTGAAGAAATCTCAGAAGGAAATTTCAAAGCTCTGATGAAAATTCTCAAGAAGTTTTTCTTATAGAAATATTTATTTCAAGGGAAGATTCTTATCTCTTATTCAAATTTATTTCTATATCTGAATATTTTTGTCATCATCAAAAAGGGGGAGATTGTTAGAACAAGATTGGTCCTGATCATATCTCAGAGTTTTGATGATAACAATAAATTATATTTTATATATTTGATACTCTGATAAACATATTTAATTATTTCAGATAATGTTCTGACAGAAGCATTTTGATGTGCTAAGTTGAAAATAAATGAAGAAGTTCTTTGATGAAATAACTATTTGTTTTAGCGCAAGTGCTGATGCTGACTCTGATATGAATCTATTCTTCTGCATCTTCTAACGTTTAGCAGGTTTCCATGTTCTGAAGTACTTTGAAAGCAAGCGCTGATCAGAAGTACTTAGCAAGCAAGTGTTGATAAGAAGATATGCAAGCATTATCCGAATCAAGATGTGAAGCTAAGTTCTGAAAGAATATAAAAGCTAACAAGTCTTGTCTAGGATCAGGAAACATGCTCTAACAGAATGCCGTTTGCTCATTTAATGCAAAGACGGCTACATGGACTCAAATGTCTACGCTAGTTCATTGGAAAATGCAATAGTGCAAGTAAAAACGCAAACATTAATTGCTCTCCACTTTTCAAGGTAGCAACAGTCAATTTTCTTCATGCTATATAGAGAAGGTCATTTATTGCAAGCCAACAACTTAATAACTCAAAAATTCAAAAGAAGCAAGAACTACGTGAAAGTATTCTGGGCTCACAAATCATTTTTTTCCTACACTTTGTGCAATACTATTCTTAGTGAAAAATCACAGTTGTGATATAGCTTTCTTAGAAGCAAACTTTGTTTCACAATCTGTAAAGATTTAACTCTTGTAATTGTTCCTTGAGAGACCAAGTTTGGTCAGATTTCTCAAGTAGACTAGGACTAGTTTAAGTCTTAGTGGTGTGAGTCACTTGTAAGATTACCTGTGCATTGTTAGTCACAACAGTTATTGTGTGATTGTAATCAGTTAATTATAATGAATTAAGTCCTTGTTGAGAAAGGCGAAATCACCTTGGCGGGTGGACTGGTATAGTTTGAGTTCAAATGAACCAGGATAAAAATAACCTTGTCTTTCCATTATTGTTGATCCTTTAAGAAAAATAAAAAGAGAAACTTATTCAACCCCCCCCCCCCCCTTCTAAGTTTTTTCTCACCCTTCATCTCTAACTATGCTTTGTACTTAAGTCTCTTTACGATTTTCCTCCTTTTTTATTCGGACAGTCAAATTAAGGAAATGATAATTATTGATGATCATCACACGCACAAGACTGATTAAGAGAGATTTTTGCTCAGGCACCAAATAAGAGATTTTGCTCCTTTATAAATTTAGATGAAATTTTCAAAACTTCTCAGTTTATATATTGTCCTTTATGGACGACGTTTAGGGATCAACCCCCTTTGGGCTGAATAACCTGGTGAGGGATACCCAACTTAGCGAGCCAGATGCCTTTTACCGCCTTTTCATCATTTGGTTCCAAATTTATTTCTTTCTCCTTCAATCGTACATGCATGTGAATCTATGTTATGCCACACTGTGAGGATAAACTACTTTAGAAGTACTTCTCAGGATTTAAGCGTTATGGTACAAATCTACACGTTAGACTCGTATCCATGTCACATTATTTTGAACTTCCTACCCTCGAATAACCATCCCTTTGTCTCTATATACTATTCTCTAACTCTACAAGACTCTAAAAAATTTCGGCCAACTTGGAGGAATTCAACTCGTGGATTTACACAACAATTCACAGAGCACTAACAAATAATTCAAAAAGAATAAAAGAAATAAACCCCCCCCAAACTTGAACTACACATTGACCCCAATGTTTCAGAACAAGCTCGAGAAGGTGAATCACAAAGGGTAGTGCAACACATGCTGCAGCCTCCTATCTCTCACCAGTAAGACTCCCTTTTTATTACCTGCAAATAAAACAAAAATAAAGACTAAATTATTAAAAATGTGGGGTTGCCTTCCACGAAGCGCTTCGTTTAACATCGCATGGCTCGACGGGTCATCCTTTTATGGGGGGAACTTCCTTTTCCGTACCTTGTTGCTTGTTTCATCTGTAATCCAAAATTCATTCAGATCAAACGTCTCAACCCATTTGTGCTTCCAGCCACTTCCAACTTCCATCTTTTCAGCATGGTGTTCCTTCTTCTTTCTCTTTTTTCCTTGTTGACTGCATTTATGAATTTCTATTGCTTCCATCTGAGAGATTTTTCCTGAGACTTCTTCTGGTTATGATTTTGGGTTATTGCCTTCTCCTTCTACTTTGATCATTCCAACCGAAGATTTATCCTTTCCACCCGCACCTTGCTTCCTGATTTCCAACACCTTCAAGGTTATCTCCTCATCAAATGATTTCAGTGCCAGATTACCTGTCTCGATATCAAAATTGCATTGACTCTTCAGCATAAATGGTCGACCAAGAATGATATGAGTCTCTTCATCTTCTGGTATGTCCATGATCTGAAAATCAACTGGGAAAACAAAATTATCAGTTTATACTAAAACATCTTCAACTCTTCCAAATGACTGTTTGATGGTGTGATCAACAAATTTCAATTTTGTCCCACTCCCGCTTATTTCTTAATACCGAGCTTCTTGAAAATTGATAATGGCATTACTCACACTAGAGCCAGAATCAACTAGAACCTTCTTGAAAGCTCTGTCTTTTATTATGCTTGGTATTGCAATTGACCCCGGATCCCTCTGCTTCACATGTATTTTTCTCTAGGACGCAATTGTAGATAATTTCTCATCAACGGGTACCGATCCCTCTCTTGTTGATTTCTTCTTTGACAATACCTCCTTCATGAATTTCCGATGCAAAGGCATTTTGTCGAGCGCTTCAAAGAACAATATATGGATCTCTAGCTTTTTGAAGATTTTGACAAATTTCTCAAAATCTTTTTCTTTTGTTTCCTCCTTTGCCACTCGAGAGGGATACGGTAACTTGATCTCTAGTTTAGTCTTCTCTTCAACTGGATTTACAGGTGATGCCACTTCTTCTTTTTTTCTTGTTCTCTCTCACTTTCAGCTCTACTTCTATGATATTGTCATCAAACCTCACATTATCTTCTTTTTCTCTAGCGATTTTCTCACTCCTTGTTTTGACAACATTCACATTCTCATGACTTTTCAGATTTTCTTGTGCTTGAAGCGCTACCTATTTTGCAATCTGCCCCATTTGAACTTCCAAATTTTTGATTGCAGTTGTGGTATTTTTATGATTACTCCTTGTCTCTTCTTGAAACTGAGAGGTTTGGGAAACCATATTTTCAATAGCCGCCTCCCACTCTGTCTTCTGAGGAGCTTGTTGTTGCTGATATTTCCAAGAGAAATTAGGATGATACTTCCACCCAGGATTATAAGTGTTATAATATGGGTTGTTTTGCATCAAGAATTTTATCCCCTCAATTTGTTGTGGTGTTGCAATACATTGCATAGTATTGTACGGTCCACTACAAATTTCACAAGCTATCTTCTGTACCTGTTGAACCTGCGCTACCTGTTGAGTACCCATGTTCATTGCTTTCAGCCTTTTCTCTACTTCTACAACAATGGCTTCTTCAATTTTCAGTTGCTGATTAATTTCCAAATTAAGATCAATCACTCCCTCTGGTTTGCTTACAACTCTGTCATATAGCTCCAGATGCTCATTTGCAGCAATTGCTTCAATAATTTTCTTCACACTAGTGGCTGTTGCAAAGTTGGCTGAGCCATCAGCTGCTGTATCAATAAGCTGCTTTGTCTTCATTCGGAGGCCATTTACAAATATCTGAACTTGCTTAGTTTAACTCATGTTGTGCATTGGACAGGCCACCGGTAACCCTTTTAATCTCTTGTAAGCATCACCTAATGACTCACCTTCTTTCTGCTTAAAATTCACAATTTCATATCTTTTGCAAATGTAAACAGCAACAGGAAAGTATTCATCAAGAAAAGTCTTCTCCATCTGTTACCAAGTGGTGATACTTCCAGCAGGTAATGAGTAAAACCACTCTTCAGCATCTACAAATAGCGTGAACGGGAATATCCTTAATTTCTTGGCTTCTTCAGAGTGCCCCTCAATCTTCAAAGTAGTGCTCATGGTGAGAAATCTCTGCAAATTATTATTGGAATCTTCATTGATCTTTCCGGTGAAAGATCTATTTTCGAGCTGACGGATAGTTGAAGGATGCAGTTGAAAATTTGCAACATTGACAAGTTGATTCACAATAGTCAACTGATCTGCTGGAGCATTGGCTCCTCTATAATTCCCAAGAAGTCTCTCAGGTGGTGGTGGGTCTTCACCCATTGGTTTTTCCTCTTCAGACTATGAACCAGAATGATTTGATGAACCTTCTGACTCCTGTCTAACTAATCGAGCTTGTCTACGCCTTGCGTGAAAAGTTCTTTCTATTTCCGCGTCAAAAAGAAATTCAGCTGAGGACTTTCCTCGCATGCAAAGGTTAGGAAAAATCAGTAATAACAAAAATATGGAAATAACAGAAAAGAAATTTTAGTTGCAGAGCAACTAAATTTTAATTGAACTAAAATTAAACTTAATGATTAGGCAGTCCCTGAAAACAGTGCCAAAAACTTGATCGGAAAAATAGAAAGTGTACTATTTTTCCTCTTGTAATAACAGGGAAAATTCTCCGAATGTCAATCTCAAGGACTGCACAGAATTACCGAGATTAATGCGAGGTTCAATTAAATAAAATCAATGTGGGGTTTTGGTTTGGTAATTGTACTTAACAATAATTAAAAATATGTGAAGGTAAATTATGACTTTTTTACTAGTGTGAATACTATGCTAGGGGTGAGTGTGTGTTTTCCCTATAATGACCTTCACTATTGATCTCTTCTACAAGTTCATTACCTTCAACTACCGGCCCTTTAGATTATTTTCACCTAAGTCCTTAGTGAGAATACCTTTATCTTATCAAGGGTTAAATCCGGTGACTATAGGGTATCCCTAGTCCTAGGTGATATCTACTATATCCTAATCATACAAAAACCTTAACAACCGTGGTCCACCTGGTTGTTAACCGTAACTCAATCCTAATTGGTCCGATCAGGAAAGCATTAGAAGCTTTGAATGATTAAATTGAAAGGAAATTAATGTAATAGAAATCAATAATTCATAGTCAATACATTTGCAAATCAGGGAAACCCCCTAGCATTGGGGGGTTTAGCCGCACATAATATTCAAGGAAATTTCAATAAAAATAAAGATAGACATTACACAAATTGATGGTGAACTCTGATTTTCAATTGCTTCCGCTCATGAAAGGTCTTCGTTCTCCCACAACTTGCATAGCTTCAATCCTCTATCGTGAAATTATTCTCCCTTCAAAAGTCCTCCTTTTTTCTTCTACAAAATAGGTTTAAGTAGTCTCGTTTTTCCTAGGTGATGCCAAAAGTCCATAGTAGCCTCTTGGGTTCAAAAACACTAAAAATTCCCAAACTTAAGAATTTTCCGCGCCTGAGCTGACATGGCCATGTCACCGGACACGAGCACCCGTGTCAGCATCTGAGATCTGCTGTAGTCACACTTTTTGGTTCCATCTAAATTGACACGGGTCGTGTCGTGTGACACGGGCACCCGTGTTGCCTTTGGTCCTTCCTCTAACAGTTCATGCATCAGCTAACTTGGCACGGGCCGTGTCGTGTGACACAAGCGCGCGTGTCACCTTCTGCCTTACTCGAATTTGAACTTTTTCTAAATCTCTGAATCCTGCACTTTTCTTCCATGATTTGTCCTGTTTTATTCGTTTGAACCTGAAAACACTAAAATACAAAACCAATACATAATATGCAGTAAAATGGAATAAAACACCATTCCATTAAAAGAAACGATGACTGAAATAAATGCATAATCCTGTGTAAAAACCATTGGTCAATGTGCATCAATGTACTCATTTCATGTTCAGGATTAACTAGCATGCCATTCCAATTTTCCTATATAACCACTTTACCAATCTTTTTAATAGTGAATAACTCAATAATTGCATCCATCATGTGTAATCTCTTGAAAATATTCAGTTGAGCTACGATCAGTTTGTTTCCAACTTCACCTTGCAATGTGACAAACTTGCCATCTAATTAGAATTTTAGCAATAATGTAGCATAGTCAGCTACATGAGGTCCCAATGACGCCAATCATGGTGCTCCCAAGATGACATCAGCCCCTGCTAAAGGCAAGAGATATGCATGCACCGTAGTCTCAACGCCCTATATCTTGAGAGACAAATTCTTGACCACACCTTATATCTTTATGTTCTGTCCATTCCCGACAAGAACCTTGCACCCTTTAGTTGGTTCCACGGCTAAATTAAGGCAATATAGAATACATGGTTGAATTAAACTGTCATAACTTCCTCCATCGAGCAAGATAGAAACACTAATAGGACCAATATAGCCCTTAAATCAGATAACACCTGTAACACGGTGGGAGAACTGACTTGGTTGTTTTGCGTTTGATCACAATTGTGCAGATAGCAAGAGTCGCCACCGACTTTTATTTTATCCAAAAGGAAAGGCTGAAAAGAATAGGAAAGACCTTTAGAGATGTTTTCTTGAGTTCGGGGGGTAGATTATGAAAAGGGAAGGTATTAACACCCTTTTCATCTGTAGTTATCTACGGGCTCTTATTGCTTGCTAGATTATTTGCTTTTGTTTGAAAATGTGCTTTGTGTGATTTTTGAAAGTGTTTTGAAAAGGCACCATCGTTTAGGAAAACTTTGTAATAGTTCTCGGTCGTAAGAACGTATACAAAGTGTTGATCTTTTGAAAATGTTTCAAGTTTGAAAGATTTTTTGAAAGTGTTGGTGTTTGTTTTGAAAATAGCAAGGATGTTTTGATTTGAAAATGTGCAAACAACTAGGAACATTCTACCTACTCAAAAGTCTTTCTTGTGTATTTCCTCTTTCCTTTAACATTGTTATTTTACCATGGATTGATAAGTAACCTTATCTTTGGATGTAAAAGGGACGGGCAAGGGTTATCGTATGGTCATGAATAACAATGTTGTAAGATATCTTAGCATTTTCTTTAAGGGACTAAGATCATTCGTAAGACAACAAGTGGAGTTAACCATAGAGGTGCAAAGTGTGCAAGTGTATCTTTTTCATGCTTGATTTTCTTGAATTATGGTTTGCTAACTTGTTGATTTTAGTCTTTCCATACAAACCCTAATTTACATCATTAGGGGAGGAGGGTGTACAAAGTTATAAATGGGGATTTGCAAGAAAATTAAACCTAATTATCTATTACAACCATATTGAATATTGTACAAAATTGAAAAGAAAATAATGCAAGAATGTAAATGAGAAAAAAGAAATGATTTTGTTTTGGTTTTTATGAAAGGAATTTAAACTAAACCTAATTAAGAAAATAATTAATAAAAATCAAATAAAATTAACTTAAACTAATTAAAAAAAGAAATTAACTAAACAAAGATTTTTTAGGGTTTTTTTATGAAAAGGTTTTAAGAATAATATAAAAATACATAAAAAATAATTAATTAAAATAAAACTAAATTCTAAATTAATTTTAATTTACAGGAAAATAATATAATATAATAATTAAACCTAATTATCTAAATATTAAGAAAAGAAAGAAATTTAATTGTTAAGAAAATTGTTTTTGTTCTTTTTAGTGCAAAAATAGTAAAATAAATATTTTTTGGATTTTTTTATTAATAATAAAAAAAATGATATTAATAATAAAAATAATAACAAGAAAAATATGAAAGTAAAATTAACTAAAATAAAAATGAAAATGAAATAAAGAAATAAAATGGGTCAGGGGGTATGTGTTGTACCTCAATTTTTGCCCCTAAGATCCCTTCATCATACCATGTTGATTCCATCACAACAAGATCACATTAGGGTTCTTGGTTCCCATCCCTATATTTAAATTTTCTCTTTGAGGAATCACCAAATACCTTGACTTGTTTTTCTTTTGTGATCATGCATGAGTGTTTTGACTTTCCTTTTAATTAATAAAGTGCAATGTTGTTTTGTCTCACTAATAATGTAGGTAAAGACAATAAGATTCAACAAGTTGCTCTATGGGTTCATGAGTTTATTTCCATGCCCTAGTCATTAAAGCTTGAGAAGTTCAAACCTCACCATTGGATTTGTTTTGGAGGAAATTGCATGGCAAGGTTATTTTGGTTCACCACATTTCAAGATTATCAAATTTGGTTAAAAAATACAAGGGGTTGATTGGAGAAGTTGGCATGCTTGGACAAGGCTTTGTTCCAATTGGTAACAAGTGAATATTCCTCTCAATTCTCAAGATATGGAAGTGTTTTTCATGGCTATGAGTTCTCATTATCATCCTCAACAACTTCTATTTACAAAGCAATAATGTTGGTACAAGAAGGTTGTTCAAAATTGTCAAGGTTCCTCAAGGTATTTTCTTGATCTAGGAGCTAGGGTTTTGAACTTCAAAGGAGTATATCTTGCTCATCTTTTGGTATTTTTGAGTGATTCCAAATACATCCTTATCTTCAAAGGGTTACTAATAAATCACTCCAAAAGTTTCAAGGAGTTTTCATGTGGAAGAAGCTTGATGATGAAGAAAGATTACAAGTCCTCCGGATGAACCCCCATTTTCTCATGTGTGACTTCAAATGATCATAACTTGGTTAATTTTTAGCACCTTGAGACCATTATTTTTCCATAATGATCTTGAGGATGTGAACTTTATGCCTTCTTTTATGTGCAAAGTGAGAGAATGGATGGAAGTTGCCTTAAGGATACAAAAGATTATAGGTCATTTCATGATTTTTTGCCAACTTCAACAATTGATAACTCTCTCAATTTTTGGATATTTTGGATGGTTCAAGTCCAAAAATTTCATTCAAGAGATCTACTTCATTCCATATTTTTTGGTCAAGATCAAATTCCAAGTGGAAGGCTATGTTTGGATGCAAAACATTTTAGGTCACTTTTGAAGAAAAAATTGAAATATTTCTAAGTATCAAAAGTCAACATTTTTTCTCCAACTTTGACTCAACACAACTTTCGGCTCAAGCATCCATTTGATTTCATTATTTTTCCATTGAAAAGCTTGTAACCTCATCTTTCTGAAACATTAACAATCATGCCCTAAGACCCCTTGAGCTGGAAATGCCATTGGTCAGAAGTTGGCACTTTGAAAGTGAATTTTTCAACAAGTCAGAAGTTTGAAATCCTTGATTTGGCTTCTAAACACTTTGTTTATGCATGTTTATGCCTCTAAACATGTTTAATGAGGTTCTAAAAGTTATTAGCATAGCAAAACACGCATTTTGGATGAGTTTTGATCAAATTGGAAGTCACACTTTTCTTGTTTGCAACTTCACACGATTTCCCTCCAAACTTCATTATTTCACACGCCTGGACATTCCATTTGATTACCTATAAATAGAGGGTCATTCCCCATTCATTTCCTCTAGCTTGGATATCCATAATAACCCTGCCAAACTTGTTCCATAACTCAGAATTCAGAAACTTCGAAATCTATTCCCAAGCCTTTTTCAATCCAATTTCTCCATCAATTCACCTTCCTTGATCTTCCCTGAAGCTAACCATATAATTACATTCAATAATTGTGCCCTATATTGCTCCATAGACGTCCTGTTTCAGAGCTCTGCAACTCAACTTCAATAGGTAGATTCTTTCATCAATTCTTCAAAACTTTGATATTATTGTGATACTCCCATTACCCTGGTTCTAGTTGCAACACTTTCTTTCAACTGGAAACATGTTTTGACCATGGAATTTCAAATCCCTTTTCAAAACTTTCCTTCCAAATTGCTTGAGCTACATTTTATATAAATTTATCGCGAAGGTGTGGTTGTCTTCATCTTGAAGAGACGAAGCGAATGACATAGGTCTGAGCTTCTGATTTTACAATTTGAGAGACCTGCAATTCACGTTGGCTGGAGGTTGACGATGACCAATGTGTCCTCTTCCAACCAATGATGGCGCGCCACTTGTTATTTTTGAATTCTGATTTAATAATTGATTTAGTGTTTATTCACTAATGACCATGATATGCACAACGCGCCAGATCCCTTAGATTTGATTACTAACGCGTTTTGACTCTCATCCAATGGTCCACATATTTTTTACTTTTATTTTCTTTTCTAATTTTTTATATTTAATTGTTTTAAACTTCAAAAGATTATAGAAAATTCATTTTAAGTTCAAAATATCTGAAAAAATTATGGAAAATATTTTTGATTATTCTCTTTCTGATTTTTATTTTTTCACAATTTAATTTTGTGTTTTAGTATTTTTTTATAAATTTTCACTTTATTTGAATTGATTTAAATGTTTAAAAATACTTTTATGCGTTTTTAAATTCTGAAAAAATTATGGAATGATCCAATGATATTGTGACAAATATTGGTGACCTTATTTTATTTTTGTTTCTGACTTTGCTATTTTTATCATTTTTGGTTTATTTTACCCATTTCTTTTAATTTTAAAAAATAGTTTCTTATTTTAAAAAATTACCAAAAAGTTATAAAATCATTTGAGCCCTTTTCTGATTTTTCTATGGTATTACTTTTTATTTCTTTATTAATTGGAACATAGTTGATACTTTTTTCTTTTTATTTCTATTTTTAAACATTTTTTAAACCTTTTTTTAATGTATATATTAAATGCAATATTATTTTGTGATTATTTTCTGGTTGATCTTGGGTTAAATTTTTGATCATGAGCTTTATTAACATCATTGGATCCATGGGGTTGAGTTTAACTCCACAAAAATGGTTGAATGATTTTAATAATAGTTTGATTAAATTTAATTCAAAAGTGGTTTATATTTTCTCTCCCACCCCACTTCATCTCATCCCCTTCTTATCGCACTAAGTGTTATTGGAGAATGATCTCTATATCATGTCTCAAAACAAATGGTGCATAGATTGCTATTGATCGACCTCAAAATAGGTGCGACTTCTATATAAGTCCACTTACGATTGCTTAACATAGCGCTAAATTTTGTCCCGATTCGAATAAATGATCATTCGTGGACCAAACTTATGTTTGCAATCCCAAGTATGTTAATTTGATCTCTTTGATCCAATAACTTTGAGATCCATTGTGTGGAGGCTTTGGTTCTACCAATCCTCTAATGGATCTACAACACCTTTGGTCAATGCAGATCACTTAAACATCGTTGATCATTAAATGATATTGTCATACCCCAATTTTTGACCTAAGATCCCTGCTTTATCTGCATTATTTTCTATATACATCAAGGTCATAGAATATGGTAGGTTCTGAATGTTTCACTTTCGAGCTTTGACTGTGTAGAGATTATCAAGTGTTGTGAGCATTTTATCTTACGAATGACTAACCACTAATCAAACACGAAGTGCATGTTTTGTTGTTTTGTTTTCATGTGCAAGAAATAGATCTGAAAGAAGAGCATCTGATGTCGTATATCGATTAGGGTTTCGAGTCTCGAAGCAGAAATGCGGTCGGTCGTTAATTCGCAAAAGCTGATTCATCAAAAGAATTTCAGAGAATTGTGCGTTTATTTCCACACTCTGTCCAACAGATGGTCTCTAGCTTCTCTGAATATTTTTTCAGAAAGAACAGTCGAAGTTCTACTATCTTTGGTTCATGTGTGTTTCACATTGTTCTAAAATACAAGAAAATTAGGCTACACCGTCATTTTCGATTTCTTTGACCAAAATTCATCTGCAAATTTTCTCATAACGCGAGGTGAATTTCGTCAAAATGGGATGATTAAATTCAAAACCGTTCTAGAAGAATTTATTTGGAATATTTGGAATATTTCTTTATTTGAATTCAAGTGATAATTAAAGAGGAGCTATCAAGAGATCTCATCCAAGAATAATCATTTATCGTATGAAATATTTATTCAATATTATTTTTGTGATTATTTTGGTGGACTTACATGAAGCATTTATTCAAGAAGTTAGTGGGAAAAGGAATTCGATCTAATTAATCGGTCATCATAAGACTAATTACATGAGGAATTCTATTTGATTACAAAATTAATTCATGTGATTTATTTGGATCTCTATTACAAAAATGCAAGATTAAAGTCTAAGACTTGCATTATTATTTATTCATCATTCAACAATTTATTCAAGTATTGTTCACCTCTTTCCCAATTCAAATGGAAGGCCTTGAATTTTTATCAAGACATATCAAGATTCATGTTCATATGAAGATTCAAGGTTATTTATAACTACAAAAGAAATTGAGAATATATTGAAGAATACATGTTTATTCATGATATAATTTATTTGGACTTATTGTTACAAAGTTACAAAATAAAATACAAGTTTTGTACATGAAAATCAACTATTATTCTTGCTACAAAATAGTCCCAATGCTGCCCATTTTTCCAGCACTATATTAATCCATAACAGTCCATTTTTTGAGTGTAGTTCTGCCCATTTTCTTCAACCTTGTGTCAACAAAGTCCATGCCAAGCTGCTGTCCAAATCTGCCCTACAAAACAGTCCAGAATGCAGCCCATAAGACAAAAATCTGCACATTTTGCTGTTACAAAAACAGTTTGCAAAGCTCCAAATATTGCACTAAAATGGATACTTCAAAAATCTATCCCATAAAACATCAAAACAGGGCCTAGAATTTGTTCAAACTTCTACTGTTTTCCCCCCCTAAAACCCCACACATTTCACTATAAATAGAGGCTTTCATCAACACAAAGGGAAAATCCAAAAAAATTCAGCAAGAGAGTGAAAACAGAAAAGAGAGTTTTGTTCAAAAAAATTCAGCAAGAGAGTGAAGAAATAGAAAAGAGAGTTTTGTCCAACACACCAACAAGAGAGTGAAAACAGAAAAAAAGATTAGTTTTGTTCTAAAAATTCAGCAAAGAAGAAAAACAGGAAAAAAGGTAAAACTTACGGTTTTGAAGCTCCATCGGAGAGACTCCGATAGGTATTTCTTCTTCCTCCTTATTTATTTATACATAACTTTCTCATTCATATATTTTAGTCTTATTTGCCTCACTTCTATGCCATATGATCATTTGACTTGCTGTATTTTTAGAGTTGCTGCAGTTTGTTAACATTTAGAAAATGTTAGTAATAATAAACACCAAGAAAAATAGTTTTTAAAAATATCAGAAAATAAAAATTGTAGAGACTATGCATTATGTGTTCAACCCACCATAAACTCATCGCCAAGCTTACTTCATTACGACCCATATCCAAAACACTTAACCTGTCAAAGCTAAACTAGTTAATCTTAGAACCTGTCGTAACAGTAGAACCCTGTTAAAAATACTAGAATTTGTACAAACTTTAGAACCTGTCAAAGCTAAACCAGTTAACCTTAGAACCTGTCATAACAGTAGAACCCTGTTAAAAACACTAGAATCTGTACAAACTTTAGAACCTGTCAAAGCTAAACCAGTTAACCTTAGAACCTGTCATAACAGTAGAACCCTGTTAAAAACACTAGAATCTGTACAAACTTTAGAAACTGTCAAATCTTAAAACCTATTAATCTTAGAACCTGTTAACAATCATAGAATCTGTTACCAGATTAGAACCTGTTAACAATCTTAAAACCTGCAAAACACATAACCTTAGCCCTCAACAAAAACTCCATCGCCTCCGTCCACTCCGTCCTTCGCCACTCCTCCTGCCCCGAAAATGTTTTCTTCCATTTCATCTCCGCCGAGTTCGACCCAGTGAGTCCACGTGTATTGACTCGTTTGGTAAGATCCATTTTCCCATATCTAAACTTCAAAGTTTACATCTTTCATGAAGAAACTTTCATAAACCTCACCTCATCTTCAATCTCCTCACAATCCCTAAATCTACTCGAACCGAAACCCCAACCAATGAACATCACTTAGGCAAGAATTTGTAATCCAGACATGGAACCCTAGGGGAAAAGTTATTAAAGCCTCAAGCTTCATTGAGGTGTGAAGAATATGCAAAAGATATGAAGAACAGTGGGAGAGTGATGCTTACCTACTGGAGGATAATCTAGTGCTTCTTCAGTGCCGATAAATACTCTGAGAAAATCAAAGACAATATTGCAACAGTTCAAGTATTCTCTTTCGTATTTCCGCTTTTTCCAGTCCTTCATCTTCTATCTCCGACTTGAGCTTCTTCTTTTGTTTCTATTTTGTGTTTCATTGTGTTGTTTTTCTGTTGAGTGTAAGATCTGCCCATGAAGGTTGTGGTTTGTGACTAGGTTTGATTTCTTTGTGAGGTGGAGGGTATAAGGTTTGGTATACAGGGTGAATATTGGAATATGGACATGGATGGTAAAACACGGACGGTGAAAGCTGGTTTTTTTTAGAGGGTCTGCTATGAACGATTTTATAAATTTGAGTGAGGTTAGATGAGAGGTAGTGTATTGGTGTATTGAGGGAGTTAAAGATGCAAAGAAATAGCAGTGTGAGGTTGGCAAATGGTAATAGATGAAGGTGATTTAGAGAGAGAGTTTTAATTTTGTTTCACGATAAAAAACATAGAAAATATAGATTTTATTAATAATAAACTTTTTTCCCTTCCCAATGACCAAGCAGCAGCGGTGCCTCTCTCTTGGCGTATTAGGGTTACAAATTTTCTTGTTCCTTTCCTCCAAACCGGGACAGCCCCATTGGGCCGCTGGCCCAATCTACTCATTTGCCTCTTTTGTATTATTAGTTTAATAATAATAACGATTAGTAATATAGCTCAGTTGGCAAAGTGCACTATCCATTACTCCTGAAGACTTAAGCTCGATCTCTGCTGGGGCTTTTTTTCTGTTTTCTTGCTCTTTTAACCCTTTTCTTTCAATTAGTTTAGTTTATGTATTATTATTGTTTTCATTATAAAAACGTAAAAAGCCACATCTCTTATATCTAATCTTTATTTAATTTTATTAATTTTTTTTAATTATTAAAAAAAAACATGTTTCATGATTTAATTCTTGCTATTTGTTTAATTATTAAAAATCCATGATATTGTAATGTACTTTTGGTTATTTATTTAATCGTTTAAAATGCATGCTAGTATAATTTAATTTCCATTATTTAAGTGTTCAATTGTCATTTTAATTAATTTTGTCATCAATCGTTAATCTTTATATCTTTCGTCCGTCTCAAATCCAAGGGAATTGTTTTAACTTTGTTGACTTCATGTCATCAAACACGTCTCATCTAATCGTGCGAATACCCTCATTCATCTTTCGTTTATTATTTTGTTAAAAACTTAAGATAATTTTCCTAAATGTTCAAATTTCAAACTCACACCTTTTAAGTCAAAACTTCGACGTTAGGTCGTCGTATCTTCAAAATCTCGTCCATACCCATTTTTGGCAAAACAAGCTATTTTTAATCAAACAAACAATTTTAATAAACAAATATTTCAAAAGGTTCCTATAGGATACTATATATGCATTGGGTGCTAATACCTTCCCATTGTATAACCAACCCCCGAACTCTAGATCTTCTTTTCAAAACGCCTTGTATTTTCATTACTTTTAAGTATTATTTTACATTGCATATTTTAGGGTTTTATTTCGCTCTTTTCCCTTTTCCCTTGGAAATAATAAAGCGCGGTGGCGACTCTTGCTTTTGTGAGAAGAGTTAATTAATAGCTCGATCTCTGATTTACCCTGCTATATTTTTTATCGCTACAGATATTTATGAGGATTCCAAATGGATGATATACTTGATAAAAAGAAAATGCAACTTGTTGTGTGGAGGCTTTGGTTCTATCAATCCTCTAATAAGTTCCAAATGCAAGTTTCAAGATGATCATTCAACTAACCACTAATCATTAATAATTGACTTTATCTTGTATTTTTATTATATGCCCTTTTATTTTTATGCACTATTTACTTTTAGCAATTACATTTCATGCCATTTTCATCTTTACTCATTTGAGCATTTACTTTCTTGTCATTTTTATTTTTCTCACTTGAGCTTTTCTTTTCTTTTCTTAAGATACTTAATAATCAATATGGACCATAAAATCCTTAATGAAGCTTGGACTATTTGGTTACTATCCTTAGGGTTACCTCAAGACATTGGGTTGTTTGTTTGTTTTGTATGAAGGTTATTGTGATTACACTCTTTGTTTGTAATCTGGAATTCACCCGTATACAACCGTTACACTGCCCAATTTTTGTGAAGATTTAATACACTTGAAGTTTGGTTCTTACAAGAGGTATAATATCTTTGTATGCGTGGCTTCAATCCAAAGAATGAGAATTCTATTTTGGCTCATAATATCAAGTATTGGCTTATTGTTGGTTAGATGGTTCTTATCCCTAGCTTTTACCTTATGCTTTAGGATAGTCTCTTCTTCTCCTCCCATCTTCTTTAATTTCAGAAATCATCTTCCTCCTTTTGAAAACTCTTCTTGTTTTTTAACTTGAACCACTTTCATAATAAACATGGACTTAGGTCCATGCATTTTCAAAACATTTTCATAAATAAACCCTAATCAATCTAATAGTACCTTGACCTTTTTGTGAGAAGACTAAAAGTCAATCAATCTCATTTCAAACCATTTTTGCCACTTTAGTTTTATCTTAAAACTTTTCTCAAAAGATTAGACTCTTGTCAATCCTTGTAGTGATGCAAACAACTATACTTCTACAATGTGCAGTGAAGAGAGATATTTTCCACTTGGGTGTCGAGTGATGCATTGTTGATTTTAAAATCCAAGCTATATCCTCCACTTTGAGATGATGCAAATTCTCCTTTCTCATGATTGCGGGTAGTAAGTATGTTTTCCACACGGACAATGACGGTGATGTCTTATCTCATAAAATTAACCAACACACTTGTGTTTTTTTAAATTTTAAAAAAAATGAGGAACTACGTGTACCCTGATCCACTATTGCACGAAAGGTGGTACGTAGACACTAAAGGTTCGCAACCGCGCCGGGTGCAAAAATCATAAGAAATATATTTCTTTTCCCACCTTCACCATCCATTTTTACATACAACATTTTTACAGCCAAAATATATAGATTTTTACAAAGAGGTTCCTGCGGAGTACCGTAGATGTTTAGGGTGCTAATACCTTCCCTTTGCATAACCAACCCCCTTACCTTGAATCTTCCCCCCCTCTTTTGGGTTATTCCCTCTTTTCCCATTCCTTTGGAAACAATAAAGCACAATGGCAATTTTATTTTGATCTGTATAAGTCAAGTCAATCCAATGGCTTAGTCTTAAACATTTCTACCGCTACAGAAAAATGGAGACTTCACTGGGGAAAGATTTACCTCTTGTTGGTCTATCCCTAAGTAGGTTGAGCCTATCTTTGTTTATATCTGTATATGTGCTATTGTTGTTTATGTGTTATATGTTGTATATATGTTTATTTGGATTTTCCCGGTTTTTAGGGTGCTTAGTGATTACATATAAGTCCTATACCTAGACTTGGGAAAACTTTAAGATAGGACGGACGGTATAATCATGTTAACTTTGAGGGAGTAATCCCAAAAAAGGAGGCATGAGATCCCCCACTCAGTGGAGGCCCCTTTGACTGTAGTGTCGTTTACCGAGTAATCGGGAAGACGTACTGCTTTCGACCTGGGAGCTTGCTGAAGTTGAGGACCGTAGAATAACTAAACCATCTTGGCCTTTTAGGTGTAGTGCAGAAGCTATGACGGAGTAAACCGAAAATAGTTGTCACGCAATACTATGCCCGGACAAGTTTTTCTTGAGACTATTATTGATTACCAGTTAATCAGGAAGTTGGTAATATCCGAAAGAAGGATGTATACTCTGGGAACCTCTAGAACCTTGTTCGGAAGGTGATAACTTTTAGAATAAATACCTTATGGGTAGTACCTTCGACCTCATGGTCGTGAAGTTGAATCTATGAACCCTATATGTGTGATCTTGTGTGTGATTGGTGCTTCATGCATCCATGCACTCATAAGCATCTTTTGAAGAGATCTTATTTCAAGGGATTTAAAAGTTGACCATTTGCGAATATCTCAGGTAATCATGGATTCTGGGAAAAGAAAGACCGGGAAGTACAGTTTCAAGGATCCCAAGATAGATGAGTTGATTAGTCTAATTCCCGAGATTGAGTGTTCTGCATATTTTTGGAAGAAGTATGGATCCATCATTCCTCTCATGAAGCTGAAGATGAAGGAGGGTATTCTCTCGACCTTAGTCCAGTTCTATGATCTGATGTATCATTGCTTTACTTTTCCCGATTATCAGTTGATGCCTACACTAAAGGAGTATTCTTATCTATTGGATTTACCTATTACCGATCGTGTTCCTTTTACTGGTTTGTAGGGTGAGCCAAAACCACATGAGATTTCTGCTTTGATTCATCTGGGGAAGTCTGAGGTAGAAGCCCGTATGACTACCAAAGGAGGGATTAGAGGATTACCAGCTCAGTTCTTATTGGAGAAAGCTCGTTACTTTGCCAGGATGAAGAGTACAGTCGCTTTTGAGGCCATCTTTGCTCTACTTGCTTACGGGTTGTTCTTATTTCCTAATGTGGACAAGTTTGTTGACATTAATGCTATCAGGATCTTCATGATTGGAAACCCAGTTCCTACATTGTTGGGTGATGCTTATTACTCTATTCATCTGCGAGATTCTTATCATGAGGGTATGATTATCTGTTGCACGCCCCTGTTGTACCGATGGTTTATCTCTCATATGCCTCAGGATGATGCTTTTTGGGATGTTAGGAAGGAACCCCGTTGGGCTCCTAAGATCATGACACTTACTCACTCGGATATTGATTGGTATCATCGAGCTTACCAGGATATAGAGATTATTGACAGTTGTGGTAGTTTCCCCAATGTACCTCTTCTTGGTACAAAGGGAGGAATTAACTATAACCCTGTTCTTGCACGACGACATCTTGGTTATTTGATGAGGGATAAACCAAACAATATTCATTTGAGTAGTTTCTTTCTAAAGGAAGGAGAAGACCACAAGGAAGTTAGGGAGTAGATTGTGAAGGCCTGGCATCACATTCATAAGAAGAGTAGGAAGGATTTGGGACCTAGGGGTGCTATTTCTTTGGAGCCATATCTTCAGTGGGTCCGAACGAGAGCTATTCAGTTGAAGATGCCATATTCCCGGGAAACACATATGCATGATTTGTTTGTGAAGACCACTCCTCCCTCATTGGATGATCTAGAAGAGCTACAACTTACTTTAGTCAGGATGCAACAGGAAAATGATGCTTGGAAGAACAAGTGCCAAACTTTAGAGATTTCTTATAGAGCATATTTGAAGGAGAAAGACGACTTGATTGAGATTCTTGAGAGTCGGGATGTAGAGACCATGGAGAGGTAAGGGGATTTATTTTCTCCTAAGCCTTAATCAAATGCTGGTTGCTCACTCCCTGATTCAGGTGATTGGAAGGAGGTTGCCACCAGATATGCGGGAGAAAATAAGAGGTTGAAGGCTCAAATTGCCAGGCTTACGGGGAAGCGCCAGCGTATAGAGTGATCTCCATCAGTTTTTTTTCCCCAGGGTTTTAGATTTTATTTTCATCTTGTACTTGGGATCATTGAAACTTATAATCCATTTTGGAGTTGTTATAATAAAATTTTTCGGTATTTCAAATGCGTTATTACTTTGATATTTGCAATATGTCCATAAACTTTAAATCCCTTGAAATATTAAATAATAAAATAAAACCATGTGCATTGCATATCATGCATCATATTGCACATATTTCTTGCATTTGGTATGCATATCCAGGTGTCTTACCAAGCTTCTTTACTCTGATTCAGCAAGCTGACTCATCACTACAACACTCGGGCTAATTTCAGAAAGAAGATGGATAACTTGGAACAAGAGAATCGCGAGCTGCACAAGGAAGTTTCTGCTTTGAAGGCCGGCATGGCTAATCTGATTGTTCTGATGGAATCTCTGGTGGCTGCTCAGAATCAGCCACCGAGTGTTTAACCTCAATCAACAAGGGCAACTACTGAAGCTCCGACTATTCCTGTATCTACTACTCTAGCTGTTATTTAGAATCACATGCCTGAAGGTTAACCATGGGGAATGCCAAAGAATTTTGCGCCTGAAGGTTTCAATCTTGGTCCTCAAGATAGTCCAATTGTTCAGACTATTGTTACTCCGGCACCTCCTGCTGCACCTCCTTCGGTGAATATGTCTCCATTTGTTAATGATGATGTGTGTTGTCCTTTCCTGCCACCGAGTGAAGACTTGGATCTTTATGACAGAATGGATGATTTTCAAGAGCAATTTGACAGGATGCAAAGAGAGATGAAGGCCCTCAGGGGAAAAGATCTATTTGGGCAGAATGTGAATGAGTTATGCTTGGTCCCGAATGTTAAGATACCTGCTAAGTTTAAGGTCCCGGAGTTTGAGAAGTACAAGGGAAACACTTGCCCTCGTGCTCATCTGGTGATGTACGTAAGGAGAATGTCTACCCATACAGATGATCAGCGTCTGCTGATTCACTTTTTTAGGATAGTTTGACTGGTGCTGCACTGAAGTGGTATATGAGTTTGGACATTGTTAACTTCCATACTTTCAATGACTTGGGAGAAGCATTTATCAGACAATACAAGTACAACATGGACATGGCGCCTGACCGTGATCAACTCAGGGTCATGGTCCAAAAAGACAGGGAATCATTCAAATAATATGCACAAAGATAGTGTGAGGTAGCTGCCTAAGTGATTCCTCCCATGGAAGAGAAGGAGATGACTAAGATTTTCCCATGGAAGAGAAGGAGATGACTAAGATTTTCTTAAAGACCCTGGGTGCTTTCTACTATGAGAGGATGGTAGCAAGTGCGCCAAGTGACTTTATTGAAATGGTAGGAATGGGTATCCGCTTAGAAGAGGCTGTAAGAGAGGGCCGTTTAACGAGAAGTGAAAGCTCCAGAGGTGTGAAGAATCCATCTTATAGATTTACCAAGAAGAGGGAAGGGGATGCAAATGCTGTTATGCAAGAGAGGAGGGTTAATACTCCTAGAAGGAATTATCAGCGTCATCAGCAAGTCACCTCAGTTACTCCAGTTGTGGGTACAGCTCCAACTACCGTTGCTTATCAGAGACCGTCCCAACAGGGGAATCAAGGGTATAATCAGAGAAGGAAGAGTTATGACCCTATTCCTATGAGCTATACAGAGTTACTACCGACATTGATTTAGAAGAAGTTGGTTCAGACCCGACCACCTCCCTCTATACCATCACCATTGCCTTGGTATTACAAGGCAGACCAAACATGTGCTTTTTCATCAGGGAGTACCAGGGCATAATGTTGAGAATTGTTATCCTTTAAAGACTGATGTGCATAAATTGGTGAATTCTGGTATTCTATCTTTCAAGGATGTGGGACCCAATGTGAAAGACAATCCTCTACCCAAGCATGAGGGAGTAAATGCTGTGAATATGGTGGCCGGTTGTCCAGGCGATTTCCAGATTTTTGATATTAATCTGGTTAGAGGAGATTTGGTGAAAATGCATGCATACCTTTGTGAATTTAGCTACTATATGCATGGCCATTTCAGTTATTCTATTTGCAGTACAGACATACAGGGTTGCGATAAGATAAAGGCTGATTTGAAGGAAATGATGGACGAGGGCCTCATCCACATAATCAGGCCTAGGGCAGAGTATGAAAAGGAAGTGAATATGGTTTCTGGATGTCTTGGAGAATTCAATTTTTTTATGTAGAGTATATGAATGAAGACCTTGTGCAATTGCATGCTACCTTCTGCCACTTGGCTGGGCAGGAAGAACACCGGTATGGATCTTGCCGAGTTTGCTGTCAAGATTCCTGAGGATGTTCAATCGTGAAGAAGGGTGTTCATTTGTTGTTAGATAATGGAACCGTCAAGGTTACAAGTCAAAGAGATGATTACCATGAAATTGATATGATTGAGGTTTGTTTGGCTGAAGAAGAGTCGAATGAAGAGTATGCCTCTGTAGATGAGTATTTCTCCTCAGATGAGGATTTATTTTCCAGAGATGACTCGATAATGACTGATTGTGTTGAAGAAGGGGTAAATGTCATTGTGCCTTATTTTGGTGCACCTTCCCATTTTGAAATCAAGTATTATAGCAAGTCAACTGTTACACCATTGATGATTAGTTTGCCGGGTCCTGTTCCCTACAAGACGGATAAGGTTGTACCCTACAAGTATAACGCTACAATCTTAGAGGATGGTGTGAAAATTCCCATCCAGCCAATGCCTGATGTTGGAAATATTGCTGAGAATAGCAGAGTGACCCGTAGCGGTCGTGTATTTGCACCAGTTATTTGAGGAGATTTTAGTGTTGGAAAGAAAATTGATGGGAACATTGAATCCAAGAAGGCTACGAGTGAGACTAGTGGAGCTATGTTAGAGAAATAAGTGGATGATATTTTGAAGATAATCAAGATGAGAGATTATAGAATTATAGATAAGCTACTACAGACTCCTTCAAAAATATCTATTTTGGCTTTATTGATGAACTCATATGCTCACAGAGAGTCTCTGATGAGGGTATTGGACCAAGATTTTATGGAGAGTGATATGCCTGTAGACCAGTTCAACAGCGTAGTAGGGAACATTACGTCATGTAATAATTTGAGTTTCCGCGATGATGAATTACCAGAGGAAGGAAGGAATCACAACCTGGCCCTCCACATCTCTATGAATTGCAAGAATGATTCACTATCTAATGTGCTGATTGATAATGGATCCGATTTGAACGTTATACCGATGAGCACTCTTATGAAGTTGAAATATCAAGGAACGCCTATGCGCCCGAGTGGCATCATTGTGAAAGTGTTTGATGAATCAACGAAATCTGTTATTGGTGAGGTGGACTTGCCTATTCATATAGGACCACATTTATTTCAGATTACTTTCCAGGTCATGGATATTGTACCCACTTATAGATATTTGCTAGGAAGGCCATTAATACATGAGGCATGGGCTGTCACTTCAACTTTACACCAGAAACTAAAGTTTATACGTGAAGGGAAAATGGTAATCATAAATAGGGAACAAGAATTATTGATATCTCATTTGTCCTCATTCAACATTGTAGAGGTGGATGAAGCTGCTGTTGGAACCCAGTTCCAAGCTTTATCCATTGACAACATAAGAGGAAATGAGAATTCTATGGTTTCACTTAAGGATGCGCAGCAGTTTGTGTGTAAGGGTCATAGAGAGGTATGGGGACAGATTATGGATCCACCTGTGAACAAGAATAGAGCCGACTTGGGGTTCTCTTTGAAGAATGACAAAGGTAAGAGCATGAAGCTGAAGTCTGCTGCGAGCAAGTATCAAGACATCTTCCGTAGCGGGGGTTATCTTAATCCAACTGTTTCCAGGATTAATGCCATTGTGGAAGATGAAGCAGAGCATGAAATACCGAATTACGTGACTCACGGAGTTAGGGTTCAGAACTGGATCACCATTGATGTTCCCTTTTGCATACATGTTTCAAAGTAATTTATTTTGTTAAATCTTCTTGAAAATCTTTTACTCTGCCCAAGGTGGAAGTATTAATGTTGTAGGGCTTATCTGTTTGTTGTGACTTTTAAAATCTATAATAAAAGTTGTCTTTGTTTCCCAAATTGTGTCTTTGTTTTCTGCTTTTTCTTGGAAAATGGTAATCAGAAAAAAAACTTTCAAAATAAATAATAACTGAAATTTAATCTGCATGATCACTTGTTATATGTGTCAGTTTCTAAATGCAATCATAAATCATATGTGCAGATTAATTAAAAAACCCGTTGAAAACAATGACCCTGCACCCTCTCCCAACTTTGAATGTCCTGTATATGGGGCCGAAGAAGAAGACTATGATGAGATTCCAGAAGAGGTCTCACGGTTGCTTGAGCACGAGGAAAATTCCATTCATCCATATAAAGAGCCATTAGAAGTAATCAATTTGGGTTCAGAAGAAGATCCAAAAGAAGTCAAGATTGGAGCATTGCTGCATCTTGATATGAAGAGCATATTGATTGAGCCGTTGAAAGAATATGTGGATATTTTTGCTTGGTCTTACCAAGACATTCTTGGTCTAGATACATATATTGTAGAGCACCGTTTGCCGTTGAAGCCAGAGTGTCCACCAATCAAATAGAAGTTGAGAAGAACTCACCCAAATATGGTAGTGAAGATAAAAAAGGAGGTTCTAAAGCAGATTGATGCCGGTTTTCTTGTGACGTCAGTGTATCCTCAATGGATTGCCAATATTGTCCCAGTACTAAAAAAGACGGAAAAGTCTGCATGTGCGTAGATTACTAATATCTAAATAAAGCTAGTCCAAAAGATAATTTTCCATTGCCACACATTGATATGTTAGTGGATAGCACAAACAAATTCAAGGTATTCTCGTTCATGGACGGATTTTCCGGGTATAATCAAATAAGAATGGCTCCAGAGGACATGGAAAAAACAACGTTTATTACACCCTGGGGAACATTCTATTACAGAGTGATGCCCTTCAGGTTGAAGAACGCTGGTGCAACGTACCAGAGGGATATCACAACCCTATTCCATGATCTGATGCACAAGGAAATTGAGGTATAGGTTGATGATATGATTGCTAAGTCCCAGACTGAAGAAGGGCATGTAGAAGATTTATTGAAATTGTTTCAGCGCTTGAGGAAGTATCGTGTCTGCTAGAATCCAAATAAGTGTACCTTCGGTGTCTGATCGAGGAAATTGTTGGGTTTCACTGTTAGCCATAAAGGAATTGAAGTTGACAATGATAAAGTCAAAGCAATTCAAGAGATGGCAGCACCAAGAACTAAAAAGCAAGTCAGAGGGTTCCTCGGACTTTAAATTATATTTCCAGATTCATTTCCCACATGACTGCAACATGTGAACCGATCTTTAAGTTGTTAAAGAAAGATCAAGGATGTGTGTGGACGGATGACTGCCAAAGGGAATTTGAAAGTATTAAAGAATATCTGCTCGAACCTCCTATCTTGCTCCCTCCTGTCGAAGGAAGATCGTTGATTATGTATCTGACAGTGTTAGATAAATCCATGGGTTGTATTCTGGGACAACAGGATGAGACAGGGAAGAAAGAGTTTTCCATTTATCATCTCAGTAAAAAGTTTACTGATTGTGAGTCACGGTATTCCATGCTGGAAAAGACATGTTGTGCTCTAGCCTGGGCGGCAAAGCGTTTACGACAATATATGTTGAATCACACTACTTGGTTGATCTCCAAAATGGATCCAATCAAGTACATTTTTGAAAAGCTTGCTCTTACTGGGAGAATTGCCCGCTGGCAGATGCTGTTATCTGAATATGACATTGAATATCATACTCAAAAAGCTATTAAAAGCAGCGTGTTGGCAAATTATCTTGCTCACCAACCAGTTGATGATCATCAGTCTGTAAAGTATGATTTCCCCGATGAGGATGTGATGTTTCTGAAAGTAAAAGATTGCGATGAGCCATTGCCTAAGGAAGGTCCTGATCCTGAATCCCACTGGAAGATGATATTTGATGGAGCTGTGAATGCTTATGGTAAAGGAATTGGTGTTGTGATTGTCACTCTGCATGGATCGCACATTCCTTTTACTGCAAGGTTGACATTTGATTATACTAATAATATGGCAGAATATGAGGCTTGCATCATAGGTCTCGAGGAAGCTATTGATCTCAGAATTAAAATTCTAGATGTGTATGGTGATTCAGCTTTGGTAATAAATCAGATTAAAGGAGAATGAGATACTTGTCACCCCGACTTGATCCCGTACAAAGACTATGCTAGAAGATTGTTACCCTTCTTCAATAAAGTTGAATTCCATGACATTCCTAGAGATGAAAATCAGATGGCAGATGCTCTGGCAACTCTGGCCTCTATGTACCAAGTGAATACTTGGAATGATATACCTAAAATTATGGTTCAGCGATTGGATAGGCCCACTCATGTGTTTACAATATAAGAGGTAGCAGATGAAAAACCTTGGTATTATGACATCAAGCATTTTCTTCCGACTCAGGAATACCCGATCGGTGCATCGAAGAAGGATAGAAAGACATTGAGAAGATTGGCTGGCAGTTTCTTCCTCAATGAAAATGTGTTGTATAAAAGAAATTATGACATGGTCTTGCTCAGATGCGTGGATAGATACGAAGCAAACATGTTGATGCATGAGGTTCATGAAGGTTCATTTGGCACTCATAATGGACATTCAATGGCTAAAAGGATGCTAAGGGAAGATTACTATTGGCTGACAATGGAATATGACTGTTACAAATTTGCAAAGAAGTGTCATAAATGTCAGATTTATGCAGATAAGGTCCATGTGCCTCCGACACTTCTTAATGTGATTTCCTCCCTGTGGCCTTTCTCCATGTGGGGTATTGACATGATTGGGACGATAGAACCCAAACCTTCGAATGGACACCATTTTATCTTGGTAGCAATTGATTACTTCACCAAGTGGGTGGAGGCTGCTTCATATGCCAATGTTACTAAGTAGGTGGTTGTGCGCTTCATCAAGAATAATCTTATATGTCGGTAAGGTGTGCCGAGCATAATTATTACTGACAATGGCTCAAATTTGAACAATAAGATGATGATAGAGCTGTGTGAAGAGTTCATGATTGTCCATCATAATTCATCTCCATACAGGCCAAAGATGAATGAGGCTGTTGAAGCTGCCAATAAGAATATCAAGAAAATTATCCAGAAGATGGTCGTTACTTATAAGGATTGACATGAAATGCTCCCTTTTGCTTTGCATGGATATCGAACGTATGTACGCACTTCAACAGGAGCAACCCCGTTCTCCCTGGTATATGGAATGGAAGCTGTACTCCCAGTCGAGGTTGAGATTCCCTCTTTGCGTGTGATAATGGAAACCAAGTTGACAGAGGCTGAATGGGTCCAGAATAGGTTTGACCAATTGAATTTGATCGAAGAGAAGAGAATGACAACTTTGTATCATGGACAGTTATATCAGAAAAGAATGAAGAAAGCTTTTGATAAAAAGGTCAAACCTCGTGAATTCAGAGAAGGAAACCTCGTGCTCAGGAAGATCATGTCTTTCAACACTAATTATAGGGGTAAGTGGACTCCCAATTTTGAAGGCCCATATGTTGTCAAGAAAGCCTTCTCTGGAGGTGCATTAATTCTTGAAATTCTGGATGGCGAGGATTTCCCACGTCCCATGAATGCAAATGCAGTCAAGAAATACTTTTCCTAAAGAAATAAAAGAACAACTCGCTAAGTTGAAAACCTGAAAGGGCGGCTTAGGCAAAAAAGAGTGTCTCAGTAGGCCGAAAACTCGAAAGGGAGGTCTAGGCAAAAATTAGAGACATAAACATAATAAATTTCCCGCTAAGTTGAAAACCCGCAAGGGTAGCTTAGGAAAAAGTTAGGGACTTTCTTGGCAAGTAACTGCATCATGCAAGATCTGATCATGGAAGCAACAATTTTCTCGGATCCTCATCATACTCCTATGGAAGCTGCTGCTCAAGATTTCAAAAATTGTTAGAGGGGATAGAGCTCATTGTATCTCAATGTATCATTTCCATTATATATTACCATTTTCCAAACTTTGTAATCATCTATGGAGTCTCGCCATTCACAGACTACCATTCTATTAATAAATTTTGAGCTGTTACCCAATTCTTTGTGTTTCTTATTTTGTTTAGCTTGCAAAGACTCCATTTATTATTGATAACAACTTTCAAAGCAAAAAGATTAAATAACAAAATCGACTTTTCAAAAATAATTTACGATTTACTTTTACTTTAGAATTTGTGATGCGAAAAAAAAATAACAACAAAAATGGTGATCCCAGGAATGGACAAACTCTAGTTGTTTTAAGAATTTTTTGTTCCCCTTGGGAAGGTTTACTCAGGATGATTCGTTGTATTGGGTTCGTGACTCCGGTATCCTCGGTCAAGCTTGGATTCATTTCTCCTCTTTCCTGAGTTTTCATGAGGTGAAGTTTCAACCCGCGTTTTCTCCAGTGAAGTTTTTGTTCGGTCTAATGGAAGTACTTTTTCCAGAGAAGTTGGTACCATAATCACTCTTGAAGAATGCAGGTCCCCGGTTTTTCTAGTGAAGAACATATTGTGGTTTTCCCTTTGAGGATGTGGTGTTAACCTCTCCAATGAAGTGGGCTTGAATTCCCCAGTGAATGTTTTGATGATTTGGTGTCCATCTGCTCTACTTAAGATTGGTTTTGCAATCCCCAGTAGAAGTGTTACTTTTGAAAAAATTTGTTTCCCCAATAAAGCCTGAAGAAGGATGTTCTATCCCTGTATTTGTACTATTTTATCACTTTGATTTGTTTACTTCTGGATTTCGTTTCTCCCCAGTAAAGTTAAAGATGGCAGTAGATTTTGTTTCCTCAGTTGGCATTTACTTTTTCCGAGATTGTTCACTTTGGATGTGATTTAGCCGAGTGTTGTTTGTGCCCGAGTTGGTTTTGCCTGATTACTCCCTGTGTTATATGTCTGTTTTGTCAGCATATACATGATAACACTCATACATTCATACATACGTCATGCATAGTTAATTTTAGAAAATCATTGCTCATTCACATTCATTAATATTTTTGTTGACATACTATCCTGTTTTGCAGAGTTATGTTATCCTCTCTCCGATAAAGTGTTGGCCTTAAGCAGAAAGCGTATATTCTTTCAATTTCCCCACTGAGTTACCCCTCGTGGAAGATCTTTGCTTTAGCCTTCCGGTGCAGCTCTTTGGCTGGATAGATTGGGTTTCCCTCTTGAGTTTATTTCTCAAAAGATGTATTTTGGTTGACTGCTTCACTCCAGTTTATTTCTGGTTTTAATCTTTGTCTCCCAGCATTATTATCACCTTGGATTTCTGTGAGCTTCTAGCATTGGTTTGGGAAATGTGCATTTATTTTGGCACGAGAAAACTTTTATCTCCTCAGCAAGAATATGTTGGCATTTATCCAGGAAGTCATATTTCATTCCCCAGGAAGCCGTATAGCTTTCCCCAGGAAGTCATTTCTATAAATCTTCATATAACAGCAAGTAGCAGGTCTCTTTATTTTAGCAACTCATGCTTCTCCGTAAAAGTCGACATTACTTTTTTGTTATCTTCTCTATGAGTGGATAGTTTGCAGTTCATTGTCAAATTACTCCAGTGGATGGCAAGTCTTTCAATGTCACATAGATAGTTCATTGTGAAATCTTTGCAAGTGGAAGTCTCTTTATTTGAGACAATTTATATATTACCCTTTCCAGGCGGAGTGCCTCGGTTAAAGAAGAAGTTGAGACCCATTCTAGGCGAAATGCCATAATTTTGGGGAAATTGTTATCTTTTTACTACCCTCAATGAATGTTGGTAGTTCTTCGTCAGTGAACGGCGGTGCTATGATATATTTTCTCTCCACCTTTAGTGAAAATTGGTAGATCACCATCAGTGAAAGTTGGTGTTTGTTATCTTTTTGCTACCCTCAGTGAACGTTGGTAGTTCATCATCAGTGAACGGCGGTGCTATGATATATTTTATCTCTACCTTCAGTGAAAGTTGGTAGATCACCACCAGTGAAAGTTAGTGTTTGTTATCTTTTTTCTACCCTCAGTGAACGTTGGTAGTTCATCGCCAGTGAACGGCGATGCTATGATATATTTTCTCTCTACCTTCAGTGAAAGTTGGTGTTTGTTATCTTTTTTCTAACCTCAGTGAACATTGGTAGTTCATCATCAGTAAACGGTGTTGCTATGATATATTTTCTCTCTACCTTCAGTGAAAGTTGGTAGATCACCATCAGTGAAAGTTGGTGTTTGTTATCTTTTTGCTACCCTCAGTGAATGTTGGTAGTTCATCATCAGTGAACGGCGGTGCTATGATATATTTTCTCTCTACCTTTAGTGAAAGTTGGTAGGTCATCGGCAGTGAACATCAATGATTGTTATCTTTTTCAACCCTCATTGAATGTTGGTAGTTCATCGTCAGTGAATGGCGATGCTATGATATTTCTTTTCCTTTTACCTTCAGTAAACGTTGGTAGCTCACCGTCAGTGAACGTTGATTTTGTTATTTCTTTTCTCTCTATCATCACTGAACGTTGGTAGCTTTACCTCCAGTAGGAGTTGGTGTATCCTTTGACCATTTTACCATCCTCTCTGATTCAGGTCTTTTCGATCCACCAGTGATTTAATTTCCTAGTTGGGTTACTCTCTTGTTTCTTTATTTTTTTGTTACATCCCCAGTGGTGTTTTGCGTCCCTTTGGAGTTATCCATGTGCAATCATATTCATAAGCATTGCATGACATCTTAGGGCCAAAAATAGGGTTTGTTTTATATTTAAGTATCTTCGATCGCCTCGACACGAAGATTTTTAACCTTCTTATCTCAGGATAGAAGAAACTTAAATAAGGGCAGCTGTTGAACCCTAATTTTTGCCCCTAAGATCCCTTCATCATACCATGTTGATTTCATCACAACAAGATCACATTAGGATTCTTGGTTCCCCTCCCTATATTTAACTTTTCTCTTTGAGGAATCACCAAGCACCTTGACTTGTTTTTCTTTTGTGATCATGCATGTTTTGTTTTGACTTTCATTTTAATTAATAAAGTGCAATGTTGTTTTGTCTCACTAATAGTGTAGGTAAAGGCAATAAGATTCAACAAGTTGCTCTATGGGTTCATGAGTTTATTTCCATGCCCTAGTCATTAAAGCTTGAGAAGTTAAAACCTCACCATTGGATTTGTTTTGGAGGAAATGGCATGGCAAGATGATTTTGGTTCACCATATTTCAAGATTATCAAATTTGGTTCAAAAATACAAGGGGTTGATTGGAGAAGTTGGCTTGCTTGGACAAGGCTTTGTTCCCATTGGTCACAAGTGCATATTCCTCTCAATTCCCAAGATATGTAAGTGGTTTTTATGGCTATGAGTTCTCATTTTCATCCTCAACAACTTCTATTTACAAAGCAATAATGTTGGTATAAGAAGGTTGTTCAAAATTGTCAAGGTTCCTCAAGGCATTTTCTTGATCTAAGAGCTAGGGTTTTAAACTTCAAAGGAGTATATCTTGCACATCTTTTGGTATTTTTGAGTGATTCCAAATACATACTTCTCTTCAAAGGGTTAATAATAAATCACTTCAAAAGTTTCAAGGAGTTTTCATGTGGAAGAAGTATGGTGATGAAGAAAGATTACAAGTCCTCCAGATGAACCCCCATTTTCTCATGTGTGACTTCAAATGATCATAACTTGGTCAATTTTTATCACCTTGAGCCCATTATTTTTCCACAATGATCTTGAGGATGTGAAATTTATGCCTTCTTTTATATGCAAAGTGAGAAAATGGATGGAAGTTTCCTTAAGGATACAAAAGATTATAGGTCATTTCATGATTTTTTGCCAACTTCAACAATTTATAACTCTCTCAATTTTTGGATATTTTGGATGGTTCAAGTCCCAAAATGTCATTCAAGAGATCTACTTCATGCCATCTTTTTTGGTCAAGAGAAAATTCCAAGTGGAAGGCTATATTTGGATGCAAAACATTTTCGGTCACTTTTGAAGAAAAATTTGAAATATTTCTAGGTATGGAAAGTCAACATTTTTTCTCCAACTTTGACTCAACACAACTTTCAGCTCAAGCATCCATTTAATTCCATTATTTTTCCATTAAAAATAGTGTAACCTCATCTTTCTAAAACATCAAAAATCATGCCCTAAGAGCCCTTGAGTTGGAAATGCCATTGGTCAGAAGTTGGCACTTTGAAACTGAATTTTTCACCAAGTCAGAAGTTTGAAATCCTTGATTTGGCTTCTAAACACTTTGTTTCTGCATGTTTATGCCTCTAAATATGTTTAATGAAGTTCCAGAAGTGATTAGCATAGAAAAACGCGCGCTTTGGATGAGTTTTGATCAAATTAGAAGTCACACTTTTCTTGTTTGCAACTTCACACGATTTCCCTCCAAACTTCATCATTTCACACGCTTGGACATTCCATTTAATTCCCTATAAATAGAGGGTCATTCCCCATTCATTTCCTCAAGCTTGGATAGCCAGAATCACCCTGCCAAACTTGTTCCATAACTCAGAATTCAGCAACTTCGAAATTTATTCCCAAGCATTTTTCAATCCAATTTCTCCACCAATTCACCTTCTTTGATCTTCCCTGAAGCTAACCATATAATTACATTCAAGAATCGTGCCCTATATTGCTCCATAGAAGTCCAGTTTCAGAGCTCTGCAACTCAACTTCAATAGATAGATTCCTTCATCAATTCTTCAAAACTTTGATATCATTGTGATACTCCCATTGCCCTAGTTCTAGTCGCAACACTTGCTTTCAATTGGAAACACATTTTGACCATGAAATTTCAAATCCCTTTTCATAACTTTCCTTCCAAATTGCTTGAGCTAAAGTTTACATAAATTTGTCGCGAAGGTGTGATTGTCTTCATCTTGAAGAGACGAAGCGAATGACATAGGTCTGAGATTCTGATTTTATAGTTTGAGAGACCTGCAATTCACGTTGGCTGGAGGTTGAAGATGACCAACATCTCATCTTCCAACCAATGATGGTGCGCCACTTGTTATTTTTGAATTCTGATTTAATAATTGATTCAATGCTTTATTCACTAAGACCATGATATGCACAACATGCCAGATCCCTTGGATTTGATTACTAATGCGTTTTGACTCTCATCCAATGGTCCACATATTTTTTACTTATATTTTCTTTTCTGATTTTATATATTTAATTGTTTTAAACTTCAAAAAATCATAGAAAATTTATTTTAAGTACAAAAAATATGAAAAAATTATGGAAAATATTTTTGATTATTCTCTTTCTGATTTTTATTTTTTCACAATTTAATTTTTTGTTTTGGTATTTTTTTAATAAATTTTCACTTTATTTGAATTGATTTAAATGTTTAAAAATACTTTTATGCATTTTTAAATTCTGAAAAAATTATGGAATGATCCAATGATATTGTGACAAATATTGGTGACCTTATTTTATTTTTGTTTCTGACTTTTCTATTTTTTTAAATCATTTTTGGTTTATTTTACCCATTTCTTTTAATTTTAAAAAATAGTTTCTGATTTTAAAAAATTACCAAAAAGTTATAAAATCTTTTGAGCCCTTTTCTGATTTTTCTATGGTATTACTTTTTATTTCTTTATTAATTGGAACATAGTTGATACTTTTTTCTTTTTATTTCTATTTTTAAACATTTTTTTAACCTTTTTTTTAATGTATATATTAAATGCAATATTATTTTGTGATTATTTTCTGGTTGATCTTGGGTTAAATTTTTGATCATGAGCTTTATTAACATCATTAGATCCATGGGGTTGAGTTTAACTCCACAAAAATGGTTGAATGATTTTAATAATAGTTTGATTAAATTTAATTCAAAAGTGGTTTATATTTTTTCTCTCACCCCACTTCATCTCATCCCCTTCTTATCGCACTAAGTGTTATTGGAGCATAATTTCTATATCATGTCTCAAAACAAATGGTGCATAGATTGCTATTGACCGATCTCAAAATAGGTGCGACTTCTATATAAGTCCACTTACGATTGCTTAACATAGCGCTAAATTTTGTCCCGATTCGAATAAATGATCATTCGTGGCCCAAATTTATGTTTGCAAGCCCAAGTATGTTAATTTGATCTCTTTGATCCAATAACCTTGAGATCTATTGTGTGGAGGCTTTGGTTCTACCAATCCTCTAATGGATCTCAACACCTTTGGTCAACGCGGATCACTTAAACATCGTTGATCATTAAATAGTATTTATGAGGATTCTAAATAGATGATATACTTGACAAAAAGCAAATGCAACTTGTTGCGTGGAGGCTTTGGTTCTACCAATCCTCTAACAAGTTCCAAATGCAAGTTTCAAGATGATCATTCAACTAACCACTAATCATTAATAATTGACTTTATCTTGTATTTTTATTATATGCCCTTTTATTTTTATGCATTATTTACTTTTAGCATTTACATTTCATGCCATTTTCATCTTTGCTCATTTGAGCATTTACTTTCTTGTAATTTTTATTTTGCTCACTTGAGCTTTTATTTTCTTTTCTTAAGATACTTAATAATCAACATGGACCATAAAATCCTTAATGAAGCTTGGACTATTTGGTTACTATCCTTGGCATTATGGAACATTGGACTTCTTGGACTTAGGATTAGAAATCTTAGCCTATGTTGGAGACCTTGTGACCTTAATTGATATTTTGTCTGGAGCTCTTGAGGTTTACCTCAAGACATTGGGTTGTTTATTTGTTTTGTATGCAGGTTATTGTAATTACACTCTTTATTTGTAATATGGAATTCACCCGTATACAACCGTTACTCTGCCCAATTTTTGTGAATATTTAATACACTTGAAGTTTGGTTCTTACAAGAGGTCTAGTATCTTTGTATGCGTGGCTTCAATCCAAAGAATGAGAATTCTATTTTGGCTCATAATGTCAAGTATTGGCTTCTTGTTGGTTAGATGGTTCTTATCCATAACTTTTACCTTATGCTTTAGGATAATCTCTTCTTCTCCTCCCATCTTCTTTATTTTCAGAAATCTTCTTCCTCCTTTTGAAAACTCTTCTTGTTTTTTAACTTGAACCACTTTCATAATAAACTTGGACTTAGGTCCATGCATTTTCAAAACATTTTCATAAATAAACCCTAATCAATCTAATAGTACCTTGACCTTTTTGTGAGAAGACTAAAAGTCAATCAATCTCATTTCAAACCATTCTTGCCACTTTGGCTTTTATCTTAAAACTTTTCTCAAAAGATTAGACTCTTGTCAATCCTTGTAGTGATGCAAACAACTATACTTCTACAATATGCAGTGAAGAGAGATATTTTCCACTTGGGTGTCGAGTGAGGCATTGTTGATTTTAAAATCCAAGCCATATCCTCCAATTTGAGATGATGCAAATTCTCCTTTCTCATGATTGCGGGTAGTAAGTATGTTTTCCACACAGACAATGACAGTGACGTCTTATCTCATAAAATTAACCAACACACTTGTGTTTTTTTAAATTTTTTTAAAAAAGAGGAACTACGTGTACCTTGATCCCCTATTGCACGAAAGGTGGTACATAAGAACTAAAGGTTCGCAACCGCGGAGGGTGCAAAAATCATAAGAAACATATTTCTTTTCCCACCTCCACCATCCATTTTTACTTACAACATTTTTAAAGCCAAAATATACAGATTTTTACAAAGAGGTTCCTGCGGAGTACCATAGATGTTTAGGGTGCTAATACATTCCCTTTGCATAACCAACCCCTTACCTTCAATCTTTCCCCTCTCTTTTGGGTTATTCGCTCTTTTCCCATTCCTTTAGAAACAATAAAGCGCAATGGCGATTTTTATTTTGATATGTATAAGTCAAGTAAATCCAATGGCTTAGTCTTAAACATTTCTACCGCTATAGTATGAAACATAATCAGGGGGGAAAGTCAACAAAAATAATGAAAGCCCAATGTTTGGGGCCCAGGCGCTGCAAACAAAAACAAAAAAAAGTGAAAATATGAGAAAACAACCAAAAGGGTACCACTGGGGCTCGAACCCAGGTCCCTCTGGTTACAAGCGCGCGCTTTAACCACTGGGGTGGTGATACATCCGTTAACTTATATCAAACCATATATATATTTCAAATCAAGTCCATGGCTTGAACTTCATCTTCAACCTCACGCCCAGCCAGACAACCTATAACTTTCTCATTTCTCAACAAAAATGGAAGATGACAACAAGAAAGTTTCTGCATTTCTTCCCATGAATCCAACCATATAAATAACTAAAGCTAAAAATCAAAGACGAGTGAGAATTTTTCTGGCCCTAATTTAAAACCTAAAAATTTCAAAAACTTCAACTCCAAAATTCTCTAAGTTCAAGCCATATAAATGCAAACTATGGATATGTACAGCTTCGTGGCAATGAGGTCTACATTTTATCTTTGAAAATGGAAGCCTAACAATGCCTATATGAATAGTTCAAAAGTCAGAAAACTCACCTTGCAAGAGGGTATCGTGTTTTGAGTTTGTGCAACTTTCAATGAGTTCTAGTGATTGGGTTAACTTCCTCAAGTTCCCAGGAAGCTAATGTGATGTTTGGCTTGAGCTGAAAGTGGCTGAGGAGTTCTGGAGAAGTTAAGGTGAAAGGTGCTGTTTTTCAAAATGGTGGATGACGATGGAGGTGTTACAGTTGTGTTGCAGGTGTTGGAATTATTTGTATATGTTATTTAGAAGCTTTTGAAAGTAAAAGGCCAAAAAACACACGAGCAAATTTAGAGATTGGGTTCAAAACTCAGAAATGGAAAGTTTTGAGATGTTTTTGGTGGTTCTGTGCTTTAGGGGGTTTCAAGGCTTGAGCATGTATGGGTTATCTTGAAAATGACTTGTATATTTATAGGCAAGAGGTCTTGTATGTTACAACAAGTCAGAATTTGAAATCTCAAGTTGTAGCATCTTTACTTGTTTTTGAAGCAAAGTTGAAACATCTTGTTCCAAGGTATGGTACAAGGCTGCATAGAGTAGTTAGTACTTTAGACATGCTTACTTTTGGTTTATAGGGTTTGTGTGTGCGGAAAGAACAAGTTCAATGCTCAAGGAGAGTGGACTTTGTGATTAAAGCCACTTTTCAAGAATAACAATGGTGCCTTTCTTCCAAAAATGGAAATGCAACTTGGATAATGGTTCAAATGCTTGGAGAATTGCTCAATATGTTGTGTAAACATTTAATTAAGGAGTGAATTTCAAGTTAGAAGCCTGCAAAGTGAGATTATGCAGCATGGCTATGTAATTTGGTCCATTGTGCATCACAAATTCTGCCTTATAAACAACTTGAAACCCTAACTCCAGGGCTTCGATTCTCCTTGCTCAAAAATGATTTCAAGGAGTTCTTGGACATTTTAGATACCTTGTAATGTGCTCTACAAAACCTATTTGAATCACTTTTTCAAAATCCAATTGGAACTATATGAAACTTGGCCCAGAAGTTAGGTCAACATCCTGACCAAAATGCTCAAAATTTCACTAAGTGTTTTAGTTTCATGACCATGATTTCATGGATTAATAACTTGAAATCCATACATTTTTAGGAGGAGTTGTGTTAAATAATGTTTTAGATATAATTGAGATCTACAAATTTAATGTTGAAAGTTTCCTTTGAATCATCTTGCATCATGGTGAAAATTTGGCTCAAAGTTGTGAAAAAATATGAAGTTTTCAACACTTAGAAAATTTCTAAGTTTGGAAACTTTGACTTTTCAAAATGAAATCTTGACTTTTTGATTTCTTGATAACAAGTTTCATATTTTGAAATGCTTTGGTGAATTGTGATCTTTGACACTTGATTTTGACCAAAAAGTCAAAGTTTGACTTTTCAGTATGCAGTTGAATTTTGATCAGTTGACTGAAAATCAACTATCAATTAATTGACTTTGAGCAATGTTTTGAGTCATGCAATTAGGTAAAAATGATGCAATTTAATCCTTGAGATCATGTTTCCAACCAATCAACCATTTTCTAGGTCAAAAATCAGAAATTGCCTTTTCTCAGTCAAAACCCTAATTTTGACCATTTTGCCCTTTTGATGATCTGATCAAATTTCTTGAGGAATTATGGTCCAAACTTGATCAAATGACATATATGAGCTCATAATGTTGACATGGATAAACAATTATGAAGTTTGACTGTAAATTGACCACAGTTGCCTTTTTCTCTAATACAACTGATTTTTAGGGCAACTGATCAATTGACTGAGCAAAAATGTGATCCAAGACTTGAAACTTGACATGAGAAATCTTAATGGTCCATAATGATCCATGAAAGTTATATGAGGTATTATAAGTTCAATTATCCTTGTGCAATCTCAAACCCTAATTTTCAGTCATCAGAGCTTGAGGAGGTGTCTTGAGCTGATCAACCCTAGTGCAGTCTTGAACCAAAGGAGATCTTGTGAGAAATTACTTGATAAATGAGAGGGAAAATTTTGGGGTACAATAGCTGACTATGTTCAATCTTCTTAAACCTTAAGAGTTAGATTGGCGGATCCGCCATTCGTGACTTGAAGGTCGAAGATGATTGAACACTAGAGTGCCCAGAAATTTGCACTCGAAGATGAATTGTAATTGGGCTTATAGATGACATTTGGAGTAATGGGGGAGATTTGCCAGAGATGGGCTTGTAGATGCCATCCAAAGGTGACTGTTGACAGAAAATGGACTAAGTCTGAACTTGATTTCAACTGGAAAAGAATCAGAATAAATCTTTGGAGCGATTTATCTGAAACTAGCAGAAGTCTTGTATGTTGTTTGAATGGGAAGAATAAGAATAAATCTTGGAGCGATTTATCCGAACCAGAAATGTTTATTAGGAAAGTATCAGGATAAACCGTTGAGAGGTTTAAACTGAACCAAAAGAGGTCTCGAATATTCTTTAACTGGAGAGAAATCAGAGTAGATCTTTGAGCGATTTATCTGAACCAGAGAAAGTGCCTACTAGGAAAGAATCAGAATAAATCATTGAGAGATTTATCTGAACCAGCAGGGATTTGGAGAAGAATCAGAATAAATCGTTGAGAGATTTATCTGAACCAGAGAAGACGTATGCGGGAAAGCATCAAAATAATCCGTTGAGAGATCTAAACTGAACCGGCAGGGATCTGGAGAAGAATCAGAATAAATTGTTGAAAGATTTATCTGAACCAGAGAAAACGTCTATGGGAAAGAATCAAAATAGATCGTTGAGAGATTTAAACTGAGCCAAAAGGGATTTGGAGAAGAATCAGAATAAATCATTGAGAGATTTATCTGAACCAGAAAAGACATTTGCGGGAAAGCATCAGAATAAACCATTGAGAGATATAAACTGAACCGGCAGGGATCTGGAGAAGAATCATAACAAATCATTGAGAGATTTATTTGAAACAACAGGGATTTGGAGAAGAATCAGAATAACTTGTTGAGAGATTTATCTGAACCAGAGAAGATGTCTGCGGGAAAGCATCAAAATAATCCGTTGAGAGATCTAAACTGAACCGGCAGGGATCTGGAGAAGAATCATAACAAATTGTTTAAATATTTATCTGAACCAGAGAAAACGTCTGCGAGAAAGAATCATAATAAATTGTTGAGAGATTTAAACTGAACTGGTAGGGATCTAGAGAAGAATCAGAATAAATCGTTGAAAGATTTATCTGAACCAGAAAAGACGTCCGCGGGAAAGCATCAGAATAAATCGTTGAGAGATCTAAATTGAACCGGAAGGGATCTGGAGAAGAATCATAACAAATCATTGAGAGATTTATCTGAACCAGAAAAAACATCTGCGGGAAAGAATCAGAATAAACAGTTGAGAGATTTAAACTGAACCGGAAGGGATCTGGACAAGAATCAGAACAAATCATTGAGAGATTTATCTAAACCAGAGAAAACGACTGAACCAAGAAAGCGTCTGCGGAAAGAATCAGAATAAACCATTGAGAGATTTAAACTGAACCAGCAGGGGTCTGAAGGAAATATCTATTATATAGATGGTCGACCAATCCTTTCTCGGGAATTGATCTATAATTGACTTGCTGAAAATTTGACGATAATTTTCTGTTGATTGATCTTTCCTGAAAAGGTGAAGGGTTAGTTGCATGCAATGCCATGATGTATGAAATGCACGGTATAATGCTGTTTCTCAAAATAAATGAGATCACGCTATATGCATCTGTGTTGTCAATGCTATGATGTATGGATGTAATGTATGGACACATTAATTATTATGCCGCACTGTTGCTGGAGTTGAGGAAAATAAATCCCTGAGTACTGCTGGGAATGAGGAGTGTAAGTCTTCATATTTTTAAGTTCAAGTGTTGATGGATGAGTTTCCATTTATTAGAGAAATAAACTCTGTTATGGAAGGGAAACACCTTGCATTGCTTGTTGACCTCGTGCAATCCTGCTGGGGAATCCTGAGAAACTGGGTGACTTTCACTGGGTAATCTTTGGAGCGGTAACTGGAAGTCTTGTTCCGTCGGGTATGTGAGAGAACTTGATACCATTAGGCTGTATACTGGAGAAACATTAGCGATCCTGTAGTGGGATGTCCTAGTTTCCTCCCTTGCTGGAAAAATTACATGCGGGGGATTTTATGGAATGGTCTATAGATATTATCCTATTTCTTAAAGCCATTAGTGATTGTCTTTCTATTTTCTGTTCCCCTTTTTTTTGCTCGTTTGTAAACGGTAGTCACGTTCAAATGCATATGTTCAAAAATAATCATTGGACGTTTTTGCAAACAAAACACGGAAATAAAAGAAAAATAGATAGTTTTACACTTTCAAAGGAATATCTTTGTATTAACTTGAATAAGTATTTTTTTGTACAACGAGACGAACATCCTAGCAAGGGAGTGTCGTCGTAGAAAATGAAAATTGATACAAATAAAAGATAGCTATGTGAAATATTCCCATGGGGTTCCCATTCTGCTATAGCCTTTATGTCTCTGAGCGTCTCGTCCACTTGCTGCTTTGTCAGAAGCTGATTGGATTGATTAGAACCGTTTGAGTTTGTCAGTCGATACTGAAAGTTGTTTGTAAGGTGATTCAATGGGACATAGTCATACGCTTTAATTCCCTAACTTTTTCCTGGATCGCCCTTTCGGGTTTTCAGTCCACCGGGATACCCTTTTTTTCCCAAGCCGCCCTTTCGGGTTTTCAGCTTGCCAGGTGTACAGATTTTTTTTGGTATTTTTATCCCTAATTTTTGCCCAAACCTTTTCAATTCACCGGGATTCCCTAATTTTTGCCTAGGCCATTCGATCTAGCGGGTCTTTATTCATGCGTAGTATCTTTTGACTATGTCCGTGTTTACAGGATGCAGAAGGTCGTCGTAATCCATAGTGGTTAAGATCATTGCTCCACCAGAGAATATTATTTTGATTATAAATGGTCCTTCATGTGTAGGAGTCCATTTTCCCCTGGGATCACCTTGTGGTAATATGATACGCTTGATTACCAAGTCACCAACCCGATATACCTGACATCTGACCTTCTTGTTAAAAGCTTTGATCATACGTTTTTGGTACATCTGACCATGATAGACAGCCGTAAGCCTCTTCTCATCAATTAAGTTCAACTGGTCAAGTCGAGTTTGAATCCATTCATCTTCATTCAGCCCTGTATCTTTTATGATTCTCAGAGAAGGTATTTGGACTTCAATTGGTAGGATGACTTCCATACCGTATACCAAAGAGAAAGGAGTTTCCCCTACTGACGTGCGCGCCGTGGTACGGTAACCATGGAGAGAAAATGGTAACATCTCATGCCAGTCCTTGTAGGTCACTGTCATTTTTTGTATGATCTTCTTGATGTTTTTATTTGCAGCTTCGACAACACCATTCATATTTGGCCGGTAAGGAGAAGAGTTATGGTGCTGGATCTTGAATTGTGCGCATAGTGCGGTAATCATAGTATTGTTTAGATTAGTACCATTATCCGTAATGATTCTCTCCGGGATACCGTACCGACATATGAGATTCAATTTGATGAATCGGGCCACAATGTTCTTGGTAACAGAAGTGAAATAAGTTGCCTCAACCCACTTCATGAAGTAGTCAATGGCAACCAAGATGAAGTGGTGTTCATTAGAAGCTATAGGTTTGACTTCTCCAATCATGTTGATTCCCCACATCGCGAATAGACAGGGAGCAGTCAGGACGTTTAGAGGAACTGGAGGCACATGTACTTTGTCAGCATAGATCTGACACTTGTGACAGGTTCGTGAATGCTGATGGCAACCTGCTTCCATGGTAGACAAGTAGTACCCCGCCTGTTGGATCTTTTTAGCCATCGTGTGACCACTAGAATAGGTGCCAAAAGTGCCTTCATGTAGATTAGCCATGATCTTATCTGCCTTACTCTTGTCTATGCAACTAAGCAAAGTAGAGTCGTGGTTGCGCTTGTAGAGAATGCCATTACTGAGGAAGAACTTAACAGAGAATATTCTCAAGAACTTCTTATCATTGACTGAAGCTCCCTCCGGATACTCTTGGGCCTCGAGATACCTCTTAACTTCATGGAACCAAGGCTTGTCCACTACTTCTTCAGTATCAATCTCGTGACAGTAAGCTGGTTCATCCATCTGATCAATGGTGATCTGGGGAGCCTCGTTATCCCACTTGATTTTAAACATGGATGACATAGTGGCTAGCGCGTCCGCTAGTTGATTTTCCTCTCGTGGAAAATGCTCAAAGGTATTTTCCTCAAAATGTGGGATTAATGTCAACACATTTTCTTTGTAGGGGATGAGATTAGGGTGCTTTGTGTTCCATTCTCCTTTGATTTGACTGATGACTAAGGCTAAATCTCCAAATACCTTTAAGGACTTGATTCCCAAATCAATGGAGGCTTTGAGACCCATAATACACCTTTCATATTCCGCCATATTATAGGTACAGTTGAAACAAAGTCTTGCAGTGAAGGGAGTATGCAATCCTTCAGGGGATATGATCACAACACCTATGCCGTTGCTGAGTGCGTTGGAAGCTCCGTTAAAAACCAAGGTCCATCGGGATCCTTGTTCAGGTCTGTCATATGATCTGAGTTCTTCACAATTGTTTACCAACATGATGTCTTCATCTGGGAACTCGAATTTCATGGACTGGTAGTCATCCACGGCCTAATGAGCAAGGTTATGGGCTAGCATACTGCCCTTTATTTCTTTTTGGGTAGTGTATTGAATGTCGTATTCAGTCAGGATCATCTTCCATCTTGCTATTCTTCCAGAGAGGGCAGGCTTCTCGAATATGTATTTAATTGGATCCATCTTGGATATCAATAAGGTAGGGTCAACATATACTATCTTAGCCGGCGAGCAGCCCATGCCAGAGCACAACAAGTTTTCTTGAGCAGTGAATATCTTGTTTCACAGTCGGTAAACTTTTTGCTCAGGTAGTATATTGCATGCTCTTTTTGGCCAGACTCGTCATGCTGCCCCAACACACACCCCATTGATTTTCCCCAAGACAGTTAGATACATGATCAAAGGTCTTCCCTCGATTGGCGGCATCAAAACAGGAGGCTCTTGAAGGTACTCTTTGATCCTGTCGAAGGCAGCCTAGCAGTCGTCGTTCCAATCTAACACTTGATCTTTCTTCAGTAATTTGAAGATTGGTTCACAAGTAGAGGTTAGGTGAGAAATGAATCTGGTGATGTAGTTTAGTCGTCCTAAGAATCCTATGACTTCCTTCTCGATGCGAGGAGCAGGCATTTCTTGTATTGCTTTTACCTTTGCAGGGTCCACTTCGATTCCTTTATCACTGACCATGAAGCCTAGGAGTTTACCAGACCTCACTCCAAATGTGAATTTACTCGGGTTTAACCTTAGCTTGTATTTCTTTAGCCTTTCAAACAGTTTTTGCAAATGGTCAAGATGTTCCTCTTTAGTTTGAGATCTGGCTATCATGTCATCTACATAGACCTCTATCTCGTGATGGATCATATCGTGAAACAGAGCTACCATGGCGCGCTGATAAGTTGCCCCAACGTTTTTCAACCCGAATGGCATAACTTTGTAACAGAACGTGCCCCACTATGTGACGAAGGTCATTTTCTCCATGTACTCAGGTGCGATTTTAATATGATTGTACCCAGAGAAACCATCCATGAAGAAGAATACTTTATGCTGTGCAGTATTGTCAACCAGAATATCGATATGGGGAAGCGGGAAATCATCCTTAGGGCTTGCCCTATTCAAATCTCTGTAATCCACACACATGTGTACTTTACCGTCCCTTTTAGGCACTGGAACAACATTGGCGACCCATTGTGGATAGGAGGTGACGACTAACAATCCGGTGTTGAATTGTTTTATGACTTCAATCTTGATCTTCTCTGACATTTTTGGCCGCATACGACAAAGTTTCTGTTTTACCGGAGGGCAATCTTCTTTTGTCGGTAGACGATGGACCATGATATCAGCGTCAAGTCCGGGCATGTCTTCGTATGACCAGGAAAATACCTCAACATAGTCATGTAGTAACTGAGTTAAGCGCTTCTTGACACTAGGTTCCAGATTGGCACCTACCTTGACTTCTTTCTTGTCCTATTTGGTACCTAAGTTAACTGTGTCAACCGGTTCTTCGTGGGGCTGTATGGTCCTTTCTTCCTGTTGTAGTAACCTAGCTAGTTCCCCTTGTACCTCAAAATCTTCCTCACCTTCGTCTTCGGCTTGGTGGATGGGATTTTTAAAGTCACAATAGGCCATAGCAGAATCGTTACCCATGGGATCCTGAGTGGATGTGGATCTGCATTTTGATATGTGAGTGTGTGTAAGAGCATAGCTATCTTTGAAAAAAATAAAAATGTAGAAAAAGAAGAAAAAAGATCATAAAATTTGCATGCAAAAACGTCCATGATTCATTGATGACATATGAAAATGAAGTAACAACCCTTACAAATGGACCGTTGTGCCTCGGGTAAGACACAAGGTTTTAAAGTCTAAATTGTTTAATTATTACAATTCAGACAAAAAGTTAAAGACAATTTATGTTGGATAAAAGTAATAGGGACAAATTCTTTGGCTTCCTAGTTGTTGAGTCCTCCGCTTATAGTTGGAAAAATTCATTCTTCCAGGTCATAACTGTCATCACTATCCTCCACTGCGTTGACTCCATGGTTGCTAATTCGCAAAGGTGGTTCCCCGGCACGAGCACGACGAACAACTTTCTGGGCTCCTGAAGTAAAACCCAAACCAAATTTTTCAGATTTATAGGGAATATCCGGGAGTTGGACCTAAATGGTACACCCACCTTCTTCAACTACTGCCTTGGTATCTTTCAGAGAAGCCATCTTCAGCAGAGGTCTGGTAATCTTCAGAATTTGGAAACAGTCTTGGTTGCCGCAACTGTTTGTGGGACTTCCTCGAAATGCTGACACGGAGTTTCAATGAATTCACCATCCATTTCCACATATCTAAAGGAGTTCAGGTGACTGACCATATATTCCTCCTCTGCATGGACAGTGATGATTTTTCCTTTGATTGGGTACTTCAACATCTGATGTAATGTAGAGGTGACGACAATAGCATCATGAATCCAAGGCCAACCCAATAAACAGGAATAGGAAGGGAGAATATCCATCACATAGAAAGTTGAATCAAAGGTATGAGTTCCAACTTTAATGGGGATGTCCACCTCCCTGTGCACCATTCTCTTCGAATCATCGAAGGCCCTTACCACTATGTTGCTGGGTTTTAAGGTTAAACCTTCACAGTCTAGTCTATCCAGAGCCTTCTTAGGCAGCACATTCAATGATGAACCAGTATCTACCAGGACATGGGCCAAAGTAGTGCCCCTGAATTCGACAGAGACATGCAACGCCTCATTGTGTTTCTTCCCTCTAGGTGTTAGGTCATCATCAGAAAAGCCCAAACTATTATCAGCTGCCAAACTGGCCACACAATCTTTGAATTGGTCAGCAGAGGTTTCCTGTGGCACATGGGCAGTTTTAAGAAATTTCACCAAGGCCTTCGCATGAGCTTCGGAGCACAACAATAAAGCTAGCATAGAAATCTTTGAAGGGGTCTGCCCTAGCTATTCGACTATATTGTAGTCGCTTCTCTTTATAATTAAATTTTTTTTTCCATCTCCTTCTTGGAAGCCTCTGGGATAGATACTGATTGCGTCTTCATTCAGACAGGTTCAACCAAAATTCCTTTACCCCGAGTCTCGGTCGACTCGGTGATAAGGGTGTCAGTAGGGGTAACCACGGGAACTGTAGTAGTAGTATCAACATGAATAAAAGCAGGAACGATCATAGGACTGGTAACAATTTTCCTAGGAGCAATCTCAGGGGAGAACACTCTTCCACTTCTGGTTATTTTGCTGGTTCCCACAATGTTGCCGATGTCGGGGTCAGCCCTCTCAAAAACTGGGTCTTCAATAGCCAGCCATTCTTTCTTGACGCCTTGGTAGTAGACGTCACCCCCATAGTTCTAGGGAACAGTTTTGTCTGAAGAGTACGAGATTGCCCCTAGAATAGTAATTATCAGTAGAGTCACCTTCAGAACAGATGTAATCCTAACGGGTCTTTTGGTGGAGACCCTGGGAGGATTGGCGGAAATGTTTACTATTGAAACATCCTTGTAAGCAATGGTTAAAACGGGAGTCTTTTCAAACAAAATCTCTTCGTCACCCATCAAGCGTTGGACACCTGCCTTCAATAAATGACAACCAGTCGGTAGGGATAAATAGAGGTGGCAACCTTCGCCACAGCCCGAAAATAAACCGGCCTTCAACAGGTTCCTTTTGACGGTTAGGAGAGGAGTAACAAGTTCATCAATAACAGCAACAAACACACCATCTTCAACAACGTTAACACCACATCCATGCTTGGGCATAGGAGCGGTGATAACATTTGGGATCTCAGGAGCGTCAAATTAAATTTCCTCTGCCTCGAGAAGGTCTTGCACCTTGTTTTTCAAAGCCCAGCAGTCGCTTGTATCATGACCTGAACTTTATGAATGGTAAGCACAATGGGAATTTGGGTTATAACAGGGAGAGGTAGTGTTGGGATTCTTCAGAGCTTCCCACAAGGTCACTAGATTAGATTACAATAAATGCAGCAAGACTTGAGACATCGTCATATTTATCCGGGTAAACTGTCTTACCAGTATTTTCGTTCTAGGCTGGTTGTTCCTTTGTTGAATAGGTGCAGGCTTAGAGATCATGACAACCCCTACTGCTGGACGACGCTCAGTTCTGTCCTGATTCCTATGGTCATATGCAACACTGACCTCCTTCTTTCTGATAAATGGATTCTTTATTGCGCTCGAAGATGCATCTCTTTGAATTTTTCCACTTTTTATACCCGCTTCTACCCGTTCACTGGTCATGATTAATTTGGTAAATCCAGTAGAGGAGCTCCCGATTAAGTGTTTGAAGAATGGACCAGATAGCGTGCCTAAGAACATATCCACCAATTCTCTGTCAGATAGAGGGGGTTGGACCCTTCCCGCGAGATTCCATCATTTTTGAGCATAGGTCTTGAAACCTTCACCTGCACCCATAGACATGCCTTTCAACTGTGTCTGTGTTGGAGCTAAGTCAGCGTTATATTGGTATTGCTTGTAAAAAGCGGCTTCCAAATCTTCCCAATTGCGGATGTTGGTCCCTTCCAACTGATAGAAGCAATCCAACTGCGTTCTTGACAAGCTTTCTTGGAAGAAATGCATCCATAGATTCCTATCCGCAGTATGGGGTTGAATTTTCCTGACGTATGATCTCAAATGCAGCTTTGGACAAGAGACACCGTCATATTTAGCAAAAGTGAGGACCTTGAATTTATGCGATATGACAACCCCTGAGACAAGTCCTAGCTCCTCAAAATCTAACCCGGGTACTTTCTGGATCTCCAAAGCATTTAAGAGATCTTCCAACTGTTTGTATTTGTCGTCAGCTAGAGGATACTGCTCTTCAGAGTAATCAACCTCTTCTTCCTCTTCAAATTCTGGATGGTCAGTCACTTCCTTGTTTTTTCCTTCTTGATTGTCCCCTTCACCTTATGATGTTGCGAAGTCTAGAGTTCGTCTGGCTGGTATTTTGAACCTTCTTCCCAGATTCAAAACACTGGTTGATTTCTTTGCTTTCTTCTTCTTTTCTTTGATCAACAGGGTTTTCAACTCATCTTGTCCTTTTGCCAGAGTAAATAACATTTGTTGAAACTGGGTGTTCTGCGCCTAGAGATCTCTTACTGTCTGTTCAATATCAATCTCACAGAAATAAACAGTAGAAAGATAAGGAGACATGTTGTAAGAAACCTGTTTATGTTATGATGAATGAAGATGCATACGCAAATGATTTCAAGGAAATTAGAGATTTAAATTTGCTTTAGACAAAAAGGAACACACGTTATATTAATAAATCAAAGTTTGAGTACATCATGCCTCTTTGGGCTTACAAATAAATAAAATACAAAACTTTAAGACAAAAAAGTTCAACGCATCCACATTGGTGCGATGTAGGCGTTCTGACTCCGCTCTTCATGAAGCTGCTTGGTGAGTTCCAGAACTTTCTTCTCGCTGGCGTAGAATTGGGCCTCGAAACTATCTCGCGCCCCCTTAAGTTGTATCCAATCCCTTTGCAAGTCTTCAAGAGAGGTGGGCATGTTAGGATGAAGGATAATGTATGGGACATCTCCTTCCACAACAGGTTCTATGATAACTGATAAGATGGAAGGATAAGGCATCACAAGTTTCTGAGCACGAGCTCGCACCCACTTAAGGTAAGGCTCAAGGGGGATAGAATTCTTGTGCCCCAACGTCTTACTATCTACCTTGTTCAACATCCTCCAAGCTCGGATAAACCTCTGGCGGTAACCTTGATCGTCATTCTCATAATAAAATACCAACCCTTGAATAAGCATCTTATGTGGACCATCCCTTCGAGCCTAACCAAACTGTCATAAGGCCAAGCAGGGGTTGTAAGTGATACCTCCTCTAATGCCAAGTAGGGGGACATTAGGGAATTCTCCACAACGGTCGACGATAGTAACATTCTCCACAGATCGAGAACACCAATGAATATCAGAATGTCTGAGCGTCATCAACCTATGGGACCACCTTGAACCTTGCTCATTCTTCAATACAGATGGGGGAAGATGCAAAATAAACCATCTTACCAAGAGAGGAGTAAAACACATGAGGATAGCTTTTTTCCTCATAGTGCGATAGTGAAAAGAATGTAGGATGTCTACTAACAAAGTAGGCACCGGGTTACGAGACATGAAGATTTTGACGGCGTTTACATCTATGAGTTGGTTAGAATTTAGAAACAAAACCATCCCATAGAGGAGAAGGGCCACAATTTCCTCAAAAGCTTGCAAGTCCAAGGAGTTACAACAGTCTTGAGCTTTCTCAAACAAGAACTTGGCTAAGAAACCTTTGACACCACTCCTTGTTTCCCAATTAGTTGTGACATCAGATTGTTGCAAGTGTAGGGCTTGAGCAATCTCTTCTGGTTTTGGATCTCTTTCCGTATCATTGAAAGGTAGTTGATTGAGAATGGGAATCCTCAAGATTTGGGAGAATTCTTCCAAAGTCGGCACACGTTGATAATCGGGAAATGTGAAGCAATGGTGTAGAGGATCAAAGAATTGGAAGAGCACCTTTATCATATCTTCATCAATGTTGGAGGTAACCAAGTTTAGGAGGCGACCATGTCTTTCGGTAAATGGAGAATTCTCAGGAACCCTTGATGCTAACTCTTTAAGTTGAGGAGGGATCCTTACGAGATTAACTTGAATGGTTTTCCTGCGAATAGAAACCATGTCCTACAAAACAAAACAAAGATAAATCCAAAAATTCTTTGCAATGGTTAGTGATAATGAGTATGATGTTATGATGTTTATGATGTTATGTACAAGTAAATATGTACAAACAAAACAAACAAGTCCTTAGGTTTAGGCTTGCATGGAGTCTCATAGGTAAGTACCCTCTTGAAGTTTAGTTGGCTCAAACCTGTCCTAACAATAGTAACCGGGTTCTAAGGGAGCTCAATATCACTGATTTGTCTTCTCGGGCATTATTTCAGCGCAAGCCTCTTTAATGGTGACCGAAATATCCCAAAAAACTAAACCTCAATGAGTGTAGTATCGAGTATCTACCAACTTCAGACTGCACCAAAGCCGGTCATCTCACTACGTCCTAATGGCCAAGTTGGTCAAGTAAAGGTTCTAGAAGTCAGTTAGTGCTTCATGACATCACTCAGTGGCCCCGTATTCTCCTTGACTACTCAAGGGCTACTGGTACCTAGAAATATGTCACACTAACGTAGCTATTGCTTAGACCATGTCGGTATACCCCGCACAGTTTCCACAACGTATTGCTACTTACCTATAAGGTATCCCAAATTCGGGTAGAGGATTTAAACCCAAACAAATAACAAAAATGTAAAGCAAACAAATCAAACAATGAAAGAAAGTAAATGTGATATAGCCCTAAGGTAACCCCACTTTTTAAATTTTCCCCAGCAGAGTCGCCAGTTCTGTAACGCGGTGGGAGAACTGACTTGGTTGTTTTGCGTTTGATCAAAATTGTGCAGATAGCAAGAGTCGCCACCGACTTTTCTTTTATCTAAAAGGAAAGGCTGAAAAAAACAGGAAAGACCTTTAGAGATGTTTTCTTGAGTTCGGGGGGTAGATTATGAAAAGGGAAGGTATTAGCACCCTTTTCATCCGTAGTTATCTACGGGCTCTTAGTTGCTTGCTAGATCACTTGCTTTTGTTTGAAAATATGCTTTGTGTGGTTTTTGAAAGTGTTTTGAAAAGGCGCCATCGTTTAGGCAAACTTTGTAATAGTTCTCGTTCGTAAGAACGTATACAAAGTGTTAATCTTTTGAAAATGTTTCAAGTTTGAAAGATGTTTTGAAAGTGTTGGTGTTTGTTTTAAAAATAGCAAGGATGTTTTGATTTGAAAATGAGCAAGCAACTAGGAACATTCTACCTACTCAAAAGTCTTTCTTGTGTATTTCCTCTTTCCTTTGACATTGTTATTTTACCATGGATTGGTAAGTAACCTTATCTTTGGATGTAAAAGGGACGGGCAAGGGTTATCGTATGGTCATGAATAGCAATTTTGTAAGATATCTTAGCATTTTCTTTAAGGGACTAAGATCATTCGTAAGGAAACATTTGTGGTATCATCGAGGGACTATGATCTTGTATTTTTGTTTGTTTTTGCTAAGACGTCTTACATGCGTATTATGACCATTTATTTCTCAAGGAAACAAGTGGAGTTAACCCTAGAGGTGCAAAGTGTGCAAGTGTATCTTTTTCATGCTTGATTTTCTTGAATTAGGGTTTTCTAACTTGTTGATTTTAGTCTTTCCATACAAACCCTAATTTACATCATTAGGGGAGGAGGGTGTACAAATTTACAAATGGGGATTTGCAAGAAAATTAAACCTAATTATCTATTACAACCATATTGAATATTGTAAAAAATTGAAAAGAAAATAATGCAAGAATGTAAATGAAAAAAAAGAAATGATTTTGTTTTGGTTTTTATGAAAGGAATTAAACCTAAACCTAATTAAGAAAATAATTAATAAAAATCAAATAAAATTAACTTAAACTAATAAAAAAAAGAAATTAACTAAAAAAAGATTTTTTAGGGTTTTCTTATGAAAAGGTTTTAAGAATAATGTAAAAATACATAAAAAATAATTAATTAAAATAAACCTAAATTCTAAATTAATTTTAATTTACAGGATAATAATATAATATAATAATAAAAATTAATTATCTAAATATTAATAAAAGAAAGAAATTGAATTGTTAAGAAAAATTGTTTTTGTACTTTTTAGTGCAAAAATAGTAAAATAAATATTTTTTGGATTTTTTTATTAATAATAAAAAAAACTAATATTAGTAATAAAAATAATAACAAGAAAAATATGAAAGTAAAATAAACTAAAATAAAAATGAAAATGAAATAAAGAAATAAAATAGGTCAGTGGGGTATGAAACATAATCAGGGGGAAAGTCAACAAAAATAATGAAAGCCCAATGTTTGGGACCCATGCACTGCAAACAAAAACCAAAAAAAGTGAAAATATGAGAAAATAGCCAAAAGGGTACCACTGGGGCTCGAACCCAGGTCCCTCTAGCTACAGGCGCGTGCTTTAACCACTAGGGTAGTGATACATCCGTTTACTTATATCAAACCATAAATATATATTACAATTCAAGTCCATGGCTTGAACTTCATCTCCAACCTCACGCCCATCCAGACAACCTGCAACTTTCTCATTTCTCAACAAAAATGGAAGATGACAACATGAAAGTTGCTGTATTTCTTCCCACGAATCCAACCATATAAATAACTAAAGCTAAAAATCAAAGATGAGTAAGAATTTTTCTGGCCCTAATTTAAAACCTAAAAATTTCAGAAACTTTAACTCCAAAATTCTCTAAGTTCAAGCCATATAAATGCAAACTATGGATATGTACAACTTCGTGGCAATGAGGTCTACATTTTATCTTTGAAAATGGAAGCCTAACAATGCCTATATGAATAGTTCAAAAGTAAGAAAACTCACCTTGCAAGAGCGTATCGTGTTTTAAGTTTGAGCAACTTTTAATGAGTTCTAGTGATTGGGTTAGCTTCCTCAAGTTCCCAGGAAGCTAATGTGATGTTTGGCTTGAGCTGAAAGTGGCTGAGGAGTTCTGGAGAAGTCAAGGTGCAAGGTGTTGTTTTTGAAAATAGTGGATGATGATGGAGGTGTTACAGTTGTGTTGCAGGTGTTGGAATTTTTTGTATATGTTATTTAGAAGCTTTTGAAAGTAAAAGGCTAAAAAACGCACCAGCAAATTTAGAGATTGGGTTCAAAACTCAGAAATGGCAAGTTTTGAGATATTTTTGGTGGTTCTGTGCTTTAGGGGGTTTCAGGGCTTGAGCATGCGTGGGTTAGCTTGCAAATGACTTGTATATTTATAGGCAAGAGGTCTTGTATGTTACAACAAGCCAGAATTTGAAATCTCAAGTTGTAGCATATCTTTACTTGTTTTTGAAGCAAAGTTGAAACATCTTGTTCCAAGGTATGGTACAGGGCTGCATAGAGTAGTTAGTACTTTACACCTCCGCTCATACGTCAGAAAGATTAAACCATATACTGCTGATAGGAACCTCTGGGTTCATTTCTTTCAAGATTGTCTGTCAGGGACTCAACTTGAATGGTTCTATCAATTGGAGGGAGCTAATGTCTGCAAGTGGGAGGACCTTGCTGCTGCTTTTTACAAGCAATACCAGTATAATACAGACCTCGCTCCCACGCGTACTCAACTTCAGGGTATGTCTATGGGTGAGAGCGAAGGTTTTAAGGACTACACTCAGAAGTGAGAGATCTTGCTAGAAGAGTACAACCCCCTCTGTCTGATAGGGAGTTGGTGGATATGTTTCTGGGGACTTTGTCTGGTCCATATTTTAACCATTTGATCGGTAGTTCATCGTCTGGGTTCACTGAATTGATTATGACTGGGGAGAGGGTAGAAGCTGGTATCAGAAGCGGCAAGATATAGAAAGGTGCTTCATCAAGTACAGAAAAGAAGCCTTTCAAGAAGGAATCTAGTGTAGTTTACAGCCCGAGGAGCCAAAACCGACCTGAGCGCTGCCAAGCAGTGAATGCGGTGGTAATATCAAGACCTACTGTTACCCCACAATGCAACAATCAACAAAGAGTAGAGAGACCGCAAAGACAGTATACTCGGCTCATTATGACCTTGTATCAAATTATACCGTAGTTATTAAAGACTAACCTGGTAACACTGAGGGAAGCTTTGAAGAATCCCAGTACCACCTCTCCGCTGTATAATCCAAACGCCCGCTGTGCCTATCACTCTGATAGTCCAGGGCATGATACCAACAACTGCTGGGCTTTGAAGAATAAAGTGCAGGATCTGATTGAAGCTAAGGAGATTGAGTTTGAAGCTCCGGAGAAACCCAATGTCATAACTGCTCCTATGCCGAAACATGATCAGGGAGTGAATGCAATTGAAGATGATGATGAAGAGTCAGATTTCGACAGCTGGATTTACCCGACTACCAACAGTGGCTTGAACAATTGGACGGTGAAGGACTTCGTGCCTATTTCTTTTATTACACAGTAATAAGCTTTTATTTTGGAATATGTAACATACAATTTGAAACTTTTACGGCCCGGTGCCTTGCCCGAGACACCGTGGCTTTGTTTGCGAGGGCTTTATATTTATCATTTCCATATATCATCAATAAAGCATTGGACGTTTTCTTGCATTACAAATTTTGTGCTCCTTGTTTTTCTTTTCTACCTTGCAAAACAACTATTTGTCTTACACACACTCACATATCATAATACAGGTCCACATCCACTCTGGATCCCACTGATAACGACTCTGCTACTGCCGGTTATGACTTCGAAAGTCCGATTAACCAAGCCGAGGAGAAGGTGAGGATAATTGTGAAGTGCCTGGGGAACTTGCTAGACTGTTACTTCAGGAAGAGATGGCCATACAACCGCATGAAGAGCCAGTGGAAACAGTAAATCTGGGTACAGAGGAAAACAAGAAAGAGGTCAAGATCGGTGCAAATCTGGAGCCTAGTGTTAAGCAACGGTTGATACAGATGCTGTGTGATTATGTTGAGATCTTTGCTTGGTCTTATGAAGATATGCCTGGGTTGGATAATGATATCGTGGTTCACCGCTTGCCGACCAAAGAAGACTGTCCTCCTGTGAAGCAGAAAGTTCGCCGAATGCGCCCAGAGATGTCTGAGAAAATCAAGGCTGAGGTTATGAAACAATTTGATGCCGGTTTTCTAGCAGTTACTTATTACCCACAGTGGGTTGCTAATGTGGTCTGGTGCCGAAGAAAGATGGTAAGGTTCGTATGTGTGTGGACTATAGGGATCTGAACAGGGCGAGCCCCAAGGATGATTTCCCTCTGCCTCATATCGACGTTCTCCTTTATGGATGGTTTTTCTGGTTATAATCAGATTAAGATGGCTCCCGAAGACATGGAGAAGACAACCTTCGTTACGCAGTGGGGTACCTTTTGTTACAAAGTCATGCCTTTCAGATTGAAGAATGCTGGGGCAACGTATCAGCGCGCCATGGTCGCCTTGTTCCACAACATGATTCACCATGAGATTGAGGTATACGTTGACGACATGATTGCAAGGTCCCAGACTGAGGAAGAACACCTCGACCATCTTCAGAAGCTATTTGACAGGTTGAAGTTGTACAAGCTGAGGTTAAACCCGAACAAATGCACCTTCGGGGTGAGGTCTGGTAAGCTGTTGGGTTTCGTTGTTAGTGATCAAGGTATTTAAGGAGATCCTGCAAAGGTGAAGGCTATACAGGAGATGCCAGCTCCCCGAACAGAAAAGGAAGTCAGAGGATTTTTGGGACGACTGAATTACATTGCCCGATTCATTTCACACCTGACTGCGACTTGTGAGCCAATCTTCAAGTTACTGAAGAAAGATCAAGTGGTAAGATGGAACGATGAATGTCAGGCCGCTTTCGAAAGGATTAAGGAATATCTCCAAGAGCCTCCTATTCTGATGCCTCCGGTTGAAGGAAGACCCTTAATCCTATACTTGACAGTACTTGACAATTCAATGGGGTGTGTGCTGGGGCAGCATGACGAGTCTGGCCGAAAAGAGCATGCTATTTACTACCTTAGCAAAAAGTTTACCGACTGCGAGACCCGATACTCTTTACTTGAGAAAACTTGCTACGCTCTGGCATGGGCTGCTCGCCGGCTGAGACAGTATATGATGACTCACACTACTCTATTGATATCAAAGATGGATCCAATCAAGTATATCTTTGAGAAGCCTGCCTTGTCCGGAAGAATAGCAAGATGGCAGATGATCTTGACTGAGTATGACATCCAATACACGACCCTAAAATAAATCAAGGGGAGTGTGTTAGCAGATCATTTGGCGCATCAGGCAGTGGATGATTACCAGTGTATGAACTTCGAATTCCTGGATGAGAGCATCATGTTGGTGACCGACTGTGAGAAACCTGGACCGGATGAAGGACCTGAGGAAGGATCCTGATAGTCTATGTACTTTGATGGATCTTCAAACGCTTTGGGTAATGGCATTGGTGCCGTGATTATATCTCCTGAAGGCTGTCATACTCTGTTCACCGCCCGATTTTGTTTTAACTGCACCAACAACATGGCGGAGTATGAAGTGTGCATCACGGGTCTTCGAGTAGCTATTGACCTAAGGATTAAGTTCTTGAGTGTGTTCGGAGATTCTGCTCTCGTGATCAGTCAGATCAAAGGCGAGTGGGATACGAAGCACCCAAATCTTATTCCTTACAAAGAGTATGTATTGATGTTGCTCCCGCATTTTGAGGAGATAACCTTTGAACACTTCCCAAGAGAGGAGAATCAGTTGGCGGACGCGCTAGCTACTATGTCTTCTATGTTCAAGGTCAGGTGGGACAATGAAGCTCCCCAGATTACCATTGAGAGGTTGGATGAACCCGCACATTGCTGTGACATTGAGACTGAAGAGGTAAAAGATAAACCCTGGTTTCATGAGGTAAAAAGGTATCTTGAGACTCAAGAATACCCCGAGGGTGCATCTGTTAATGATAAGAAGTTTCTGAGGAGGTTCGCGACGAAGTTCTTCATCAGTAATGATATCCTTTACAAGCGTAACCATGATTCAACCTTACTGCGGTGTGTGGATAAGAAAGAGGTAGAAAGGATTATGTCAGAGTTGCATGAAGGTACTTTCGGATCTCATTCCAATGGACATACCATGGCGAAGAAAATCCTACGGGCAAGATATTATTGGTCTACTATGGAAGCCGACTATTATCAGCATTCTCGGACCTGTCATAAGTTCAAAGTCTATGCTGATAAGGTGCACATACCTCCAGTTCCCCTGAATGTCTTGACGGCACCTTGGCCTTTTGCAATGTAGGGCATCAATATGATTGGCGAGATCAGACCTACTGTGTCCAACGAGCATTCATTCTAGTGGCAATTGACTACTTCACAAAGTGGGTTGAAGCAGCTGATCGGTCGATATGGTGTACCAGAGAGGATCATTACAGACAATGGTACAAATATCAACAATACAATGATCACTGAGCTTCGCAAGTAGTTCAAGATACAACATCACAACTCTTCCCCCTACCGATCGAAGATGAATGGGGCTGTTGAAGCGGCTAATAAGAATATAAGAAGATTGTGCAGAAGATGACGGTGACATACAAAGATTGGCATGAGATGTTACCATTCACTCTTCATGGGTACCGTACCTCAGCACGGACGTTAATAGGGGCAACACCCTATTCCTTGGTATATGGCATGGAGGCAGACTTTCCCATTGAAGTTCAGATACCCTCTCTTCGGATTATGAAGGATGCAGGTTTGAGCGAAGACAAATGGATCCAGACCCGACTTGATCAGCAAAATTTAATCGACGAAAAGAGACTTACTGCTATTTGTCATGGTCAGACGTATCAAAAGCGGTTGATTAAGGCATTTAACAAAAAATTTAGACGACAAGAGTATCAAGTTGGGGATCTGGTGATCAAACGCATCATACTACCTTAAGGTGATCCCATGGGCAAATGGACCCCTACGTACAGAGGGCCATTTATGGTTAAGAACATTTTCTCGGGAGGAGCTATGATTCTAACCACCATGGATGGTGACGACCTTCCTCACCCCATCAATGCAGGCATAGTAAAAAAATACTACGCATAGTCAAAGACCCACTAGGTTGACTGGCCTAGGCAAAAATAAGGGCTTCCCAGCGAACCAAAAGGGTTCGGGCAAAAATAAGGGATGAAAATGAAAAATTTGTACACCCGGCAAGTCGAAAACTTGAAAAGGCGGCTTGGGCAAAAAAGGGTATCCCGGTGGACTGAAAACCCAAAAGGGCGGTCCAGGCAAAAATTAGGGATCAAAGCGTAACACTATGTATCATTGGATCACCTTGTAACCAGACTTCTGTATTGACTATCAAGCTCGGACGAAGCTAATCAATCTGATCTACCTTCAACCAAGTAGCAAAGTGATGAGATGCTCAGAGACATAAGGGAAATAACAGAGTTGGAACCCAGTGGGATTGTTCACATAACTGTTTTTCTTTATTTTTCACAAATTGTATAAATTCTATTTTTCGGCGGCGTTCTCTTACTAGGACGTCAGCCTCTTGTACGAAACGCCTATTTACAGGCCAAACTTCAAAGTCAATACAATTCATGTTTCACAAAGAAATTTCAAATTATTTTCCTTTTTCTGTTTTTTTTTGCAAAGAACGTCCAATGTTAATTTTTGATATATGCATTTGACATTAATTGTTGTTCATAAATATTTACATGCGAAACAAAGACGATTACTCGTAATATCAGAAACAGGGGCAAAAAAAGAAATGTCCAGACCTTACAGTTGCTCTATTCACCAGGTACAGGAATAAACCTAGCTGAAGAACATGACTATGGTACATTCACTCCCCGCAGAGTAAGAAAAGGACGATGATGTTAATTCTCCCCCAGCTGAGGCTCGCAACCGTGAATGAGTCGGTAAGAGTCTCTCCAATTAGAGTTTATCTATCGCCAACACTGGAAGATTGTCCCTGGTGGAGTCTGGAAGGTTATCCCCAGTGGAGTCTAGAAGACCATCCCCGACGAAGTCTAGAAGACCATCCCCAGTGGAGTCTGGAAGATTATCCCCAGTGAAGTCTCCACTAAAAGATTATCCCCAGCGGAGTTCATTTCTTCCACAAACAGGAAATTAATCCCCAACAGAGTTTATCATCGCCAGCAACGGTAATTCATTGACAGCCGATGGTATTTCTCTAAGATCAGCAAATCCTCAGCAGAGCATCTTTTCCCCACAGAGTCATTCTCTCACCATATATATATATATATTCTCCAGCAGGATTATTCTTCCAATCACCTTCGGTCGTTATCCTCAACGAACGAAACTCTTTTATTCTCAAACATGCAGTCCGAGATTTATTTCCCCCAGCCAGAGAATACCATAAAAACATTGCACATACATACATCATGACATGTGCATACACATCATACAACACAATCTCATTTATTTTGAGAACATCATTGCCTGATACATATCATGCATTACATACAGCTAACCCTTACCTTTCAGGAAAGATACAATCAAATTCTCATAAGTTCAAGCTATGAAGCCCGGGTACGACCGGATAGTATCTTGATTTCTACAGCATATTGTGAAGCCCGGAGAACGACCGGATAATAGTATCAGAATGCTGTGAAGCCTGGATTACGACCAGATAGTGGTATCTCTTTAAAGCAAGCTATGAATCCCGGATTCGACCGGATAATAGTTTAATCCCCATGAGCCGTGAAGCCCGAATTTCGACCGGATAACAGCTCAGCAAATTACCATGAAGCCTGGATTCGACCAGATAGTGGTATATCATAAACACAAGCCGTTAAGCCCAAATTACAACCGGATAATAGCTCAGCAAGTTATTGTGAAGCCTGGATTACGACCAGATAACAATACAAGACCATGAAGCCTGGATTACAACCAGATAATGGTAGAAGACGTTATGAAGCCTGGATTAGGCCCAGATAGCAACCAAAAATACTACGAAGCCTGGATTACGACCAGATAGTGGTATATCTTTAGTACAAGTTATGAAGCCCGAATTCAACCAGATAGTATCTTGATTCCTCTGAACGCCATGAAGCCTGGATTTCGACCAGATAGTGGTATGATACATCGTGAAGCCTGGATTACGACCAAATAGCGGTAAGGGACACTGTGAAGCTTGGATTTCGACCAAATAGCAGTTTACTCGGCCAATTACTATGAAGCCCAGATTCGACCGGATATTACTAGGCCCAACAGTCAAAGGGAAGCCCAGATGCGACCAAATAACCACTTGATTTCCTTCTGAAGCCTGGATTTTGACCAGATAAGAAGTAAGGTATTGTGAAGCTTGGATTACGACCAAATAGCAATACAGAACACCATGAAGCCTGGATTCGACCAGATAATGGTATGAGACATCGTGAAGCCTGGATTACGACCAGATAGCGGTACAAGACATTGGGAAGCCTGGATTACGAGCAGATAGCGGTACAAGACATTGTGAAGCTTGGATTTCGACCAAGTAGCAATTTTATCTGGACAATTACTGAGAAGCCCGGAGTCGACCTAATATTAGTATGCCCTAAATACAAGTTGAAGCCTAAATGCGACCCGATAACAACTCATTTCCTTCTAAAGCCCGAATTACGACCGAATAAGAATTGAGAAATTGTGAAGCCTGGATTACGACCGGATAGCAAGTTTAATCTCATCTCCCCAGTAAGTCATTGTGAAGCCTGGATTACGACCAAATAGCAGTTTATCTTATCACTATGAAGCCTGGATTACAACCAGATAGTAGTTCATTTTCACCTCTTCGACCAAGAGACAATTCCTTAGTAGAAAAATGGACTATCGAAGCTCCTAAAATTCAACTTTTCTCAAGAAACAGAGACGATTCACCAGTAGAATAACGGATGATCGAAGCTCCTAAAATTCTATTTCTCTCAAAGACAGAGATCAGCATTCCCCAGCGGAATCTTTCTCAACAACATGTATACAAGCTCTCGCTAAGGAATCTCTTATACGATCGACACTTCTTCGGATGGAATCTTTAAGCCCATCTTCCTTCATCAATCTCCAAATGGCATCTATAAGCCCATTCCCGACATCACAAGACAAGTACCACTTCATGCGAGTGCAAATTTCTGGGCACTCTAGTGTTCAATCATCTTCCACCTTTGGATCACGAAAGGCAAGCAAGCCAATCTACATCCTCAGGTTTAAGAAGATTGAACAGGGGAAGTTGTTGTACCCTAAAATTTCCCCTCCCATATTTCTCAAAACATTCTAAGAAAGATCCTCAAGTTGCTCAAGGTAGTCCAAGGGTTGGCCAAACAAGCTCCCTCCTAAGGCAGTCTACCTCAAATTAGGGTTTCATGTTGCATAAAGATACTTGAGTCCAAGGGATCCCAAATGCTCACCATTGTCCTAATATGTTCTCAATATCATCCATGTCAAGTTTCAAGCCTCGCAGAGGATGTTTGCTCAGTCAATTGCTCAAAGGCCTGAAAATCGACTATGCTAGGGCAAAAGTCAACTGTGGCCCACATACAGTCAAACTTCAATATTTTTGGTCAACATCCTCATTTTTAAGTATATTTCATCATTTGATCAAGGGTTGATCATGATTCATCAAAGATTGCTCATAATTCATCAAGAACCAAAAGTTGCTAAATTAGGGTTTTGTAGGAAAAGTCAACCCAACTTTGACCAAGCATAACTTTCTCATACTTTATGTGAAATTACCCATCCAAAGCTTATTTTGAAGAGGATGCCATTCTCTACTATCCATCCTCATCTCCCAAGTTCAAAATATGCACTCAAAAGAAGTTATGAATTTGGACACTATAGGTCATTTTGAAAAGTCAACAAAAACACCTTTTTTTCCAAAGCTTCATACATGAGCATGGAATATTAAATTGAGATGAGACCAAAAGGGTTGATTATAGGATATCTCAAGATTTCTAAAAAGTCAAAGAACACCTCCAAAGAGTCAAAATTGAGGAAGTTATGCATTGGTGAAGTTGACCTTTTTTGCAAAATTACCAAAAGTCAACTATGCCTAAAACTTCAAATTTTGCCAAATGGGCCCAATCTTTTTCACTTGTTTTAACTTGGAAACGTGGTCCACGAGCCCTAGCCTTTGACACTTGTCATTATCTTATTTATATTATTTATTTTGATTTTTATTTAAATTAAATCATTTAAATAAAAACAAATCATATAAAATCCAAAACATTGAAATTCAAACATTTTTTTTACATGATTCAGGTCTTAATATCCAGCTAGCATCAAATCAAATTCGTGTAAAGGCATGGTGTGGACAAAAAGATTGAATTAGGCCATTTTTGGAAAGGTTTTCAAAGTGTATGAAATCAAAATCAAAAGCATTGATGGAAGGAGATTGTGATCATTCTTTCAACCCTAATTCACTCCTCAATACATAAAGAGTGTGTGCAGACCAAAAGAGGTTGGAGAAAGAGGCGTGTGATCAAGAACAAAAGTTGAAAAAAACAAGAAAAGTGGTGAATTGAATTCCTACTTAGAGGAAATTTCAAGACCATTGGACCATTCCAATCGCTTCCTGGGATCCCTAGCAAGCAAAAGCAATCAAAAGCAAGCATTTCCAGGCCTAATATCGCGCTGTAAGTCCATCACGACATTGCTTACTTCTTGAATTTGGTTGGCATAATTTAGAAACTGTTAGCATGAATTAACCATATATTCTTGATCCTTGGAACATTTGCAAGCTTTCTATATTGTTTAATTGCATTTATATGGCATGTAGTGGATTTCACCATTATTAGGGTTCCTTGCTTCAAATTGGGATATTCGTTTACAGGAAAAATTGGGCCATGAAAGGGCCACCACTGTACTCAGCAGGTTCAGACGAAGCCATCCACGACTTTGGTTTTTATTTATCACGCTTGTAATTGATTTTGAGAATACACAGGCCTGTAGTGACGGAAAAACGTCCGTAGGTAAAAGTCTGGGACTTTTACCAACGGTGCAAGGAGGGAGACGAAGACGTGGCAAGCCATCACTCGTCCATTTGAATTTTCGCGCTAATATTTTATTATTACGCTTGTTGATAATATAATTATTGATTTATGTTATTATAACAACTAATCACGCTAGCTCAGCTGGTAGCCAGTCACTGGAACGTGCCTCAGGACCTGGGTTCGAATCCCAGGTCCCCCATTCCTTTCATATTATTTTCTTTTCAGCAGTCAGACGCGTGTACAAGACCAAGGTCCATCATGGGACCTCATAATCTAGCTTGCCAAGTGTCTTGAGATCCAGATCTCATGGCCAACAATGGAGGAGCATCATAAGCCAAGTCAAACGCAGAGCATGTGATCTGGGAAGTCAACGTGGACTTCCATCTTTTGGGCCCAGTAGCTGCTGTTTGCACCCCCCAAAATTACTTTTCAGGCCCATTCTCTCTTTCTATTTTTTTTATATTTTATTTTATTCCATTTAATTAATTTATTTTATTTACTAACCAATCAATTATTTTTCTTTTTATCAAAAAAATCATAAAAATAATACTTTCCACAAATTAGGTTTAGACTTTATTTTTTATCAAAAAATTAAATTAATTTAATTAGATTTTAATTTTAGGTAAACCTTAATTCTTTTTGTAAATAATTAAAACTAATTAAAATAATTAGGTTTTTATTTCTAATTTAATTATTTTCTTTTTCCTAAAAATAACAAAAACACAAAAATAAGCCATGTAATTATTTTTATTAATTAATTTAATCACTAATTAATTTTTGTATTTAATTTAGAAAACTTAATTATTTTATTAAAAATAACAAAAACAATTTTTTCTTTTAATTAGGTTAGAAGGGTCAAAACCCTAATTTCTTCCCGATCTAATTCTTCTTCGCGCGCGTTTTTATTATTTATTTTTATCCATATTGATGTAACTTCCTACAAGTTTATAATAGTTTAATTAGGACTTTTATTTTTTCATTTATCGCTTTATTTTCAAAGGGTTTGTTTTTGGCTATATAAATACCCGAAGCCTTGTAATAGCTTAGTTTAGTTTCGGCACTTTAAAATTCCGCAAAATACTAAACTGTTAGATGTATGATATTAGGATGCATGGCAAGAATGTATGTAAAACTTTAAAACAGTTAGATAACCCTAAATGTGCAAAGATAAATAATCTGAAATTGAATCACTCGCACATGCACACTCCTAGGGTATACTCCCACTTGGTTGACTTCGGTAAACAGTCATTGAGTATAGGATGCTTTAGATGTCGTCCTTTTTTCCAAAGATCAAAGTTGCCTCGGAAAGGTTGCCTCAGATATTGTTGACGGATAATTGATCTAAGACATTAGGTTTACTACTAAGACATCCTAACATTGCTTTAGTGACCGTACGTCCCTTTCAAATTGACCCTCAAAACTCCAACGATGGTGCTACCTACTCACTAATAGTAGGATAGCACTATCTAAAGGAAACAAATACAGAACGATTCTTTTTTTCGAGTAGGTAGATTAGCTCTTAAGTACTTGCTCGATCCAAACAAACTTTTTTCACACTTACACTCCTTTACAAACAAAGTTTTCAAAACACTTCATTACACTCTTGAAGACAGAAGCAAGAGTTAAATCGAAGTCAAAACAAAAACTTTTCAAAGCACACAAACACACTGAAGCAATTTTGAAAATGATGAGCAAGTACCTAAGAGCCCGTAGATAACTACAGATAGAAAGGGTGCTAATACCTTCCCTTTCTATAATCTACCCCCCGTACTTAGAAATATCTCGAAAAAGGAATTTTTCTGTGCTTTTTTCCTTTCCTTGTTGGATAAAATAAAAGTCGATGGCGACTCTTGCTTACCGCGACATTTTGCAAACACAAACGCAAACCAACAATTCCTAAAAAACCAAGTCCCGGTTCTGGCCACTGTATCACAGAACTGGCGACTCTGCTGGGGAGTAAATAAGTGGGGTGTACCTTAGGAATAGTTCATCATATTATTTTCTAATGTTGATTTGATTGCTTTATCTTTGTGGGCTTTGTATCGGAGTTACTATAGATCCTAACCCAGATCTAGGGACACCTTTTAGGTAAGTAGCAATAGACTATGAGGGAACTGTACAGCATAGACCGATACGGTTGAAGCAGTAGCTACGTTGATGTGGCACATTAGTTGGTACCGATATCCCTTGTGGAGGAACAAGGAGAGTATGGGGCTGCTATATGGGTCATTAAGTATCAACTGACCTTAGAACCTATAATTGACCAACTTGGCCATAGAAAGTAGCAGGATGCTACACTCATTGAGACCATACTCTCGCGATGGTTCAGGCTGCAAGAAAAGATTGCGTGAGCTGAAACTATGACCGATGGAGGATGGTCAGTGATATTGAGAACCTCTAGAACCCAGTTACTATAATTAGGACAGGTTGAACCAACTAACTTGCAAGAGGGTAATACCTAAACTCCACGCCAGCCTGAAATTTAAGGGCTATTGTGTGACTTGTTTTTCCTTACCGGGTTTTCTATCTGTGATACCTGTGGTGTGTTTTTATCATGACATCATGCATCATGACATTGCATGCATATTTCATTAGACTAACCATTTCAAAGACCGAGGGGATTCATCTTTGTTCTGTTTTGCAAATCATGGCTTCTATTTGCAGAAATACCATTCAAGTCAACTTCGTGCAGATACCTGTTCAGCTCAGAGAGTTGGTTTCAAAAGTTCCCGATACTTCTTCCTTTGTTATAAGACATGGTCATCTCCTTACCTTGGTCACTTAAAAGTTGGATGAGCAAATGATGAGCGTGTTGTTCCAGTTCTTTGACCCGTTACATCATTATTTTACCTTCCCGGACTATCAGCTGGTCCATACTTTGGAGGAGTTTTTTGATTTACTTGGTATATCTATTCTAGAGCAGACACCCTTTACAGGTTTGGAGATAGCTCCTAGGCCAGAGGATATTGCTTCAGCCCTACATCTAAAAATGGCTGATGTAGTATCTAACTGGGAGATTTGGAGCGGGGTTAAAGGTTTCTTGGCTAAGTTTTTGATTGATCAAGCTCAACAGTTCTGGGATAGTTTGGACTTTCAAGCATTTGAAGACATCCTGGCACTCCTCATCTACGGCTTAGTTCTGTTCCCAAACCCATATTCTTTTATCGATGTGAACACAATCAAGATCTTCATGTCTCGTAACCCAGTGCCTACTCTCTTGGGTGACATTATGCATGCTCTTTATACCCGTACTTTGAGGAGAAGGGGAACTCTCATGTGTTGTACACCGCTGCTCGCGAGGTGGTTTATTTCTCACCTCCCCAAATCTGTACTGAAGAATGAGGAAGATGTAGGTTGGGCTTACAGAATCATGTCCCTTGCTCATACGGACATCCTTTGGAGTTCTAAAGATATGGAAAGGGTAGCTGTCATTGATCGGTGTGGGGAATACCCCAATGTTCCATTGCTTAGAATTAGAGGAGGAATAACCTCTAATCCTTGTTTGGCCTTAGGACAGTTTGGACAAGCTCGAAGGGACGGTCCTCATGAGCTGCTGCTTACACGCATTGTCTTTGACTTCAAGGGGGATGTTGAGGGACATCGTCGCCGGTTTATACGAGCTTGGGACAAAGTGAATAGGTCTGATCCACATGAGCTAGGAATGAAGACTTCTCTCCCGATGCAACCATATCTCCAGTGGGTTCGAGCCCGTGCTCAAAAGCTGGGGATGCCATACGAAGCTGTTTTGCAAGTGATCATAGAGCATGCTGATGAAGAAGGTGTTCCTTATACAATCCTCCATCCCTATATGCCTACTGATCTGGGGGCATTGAAGAGATCTTGGATCCAGCTGAAGGAAGAAAGGGATACCTACAGAGAGAAGTATCATGAGTAGGAGCGGAAGATCTTGAAGCTTACAAGGAAACTTGAGAATGAAAGGACAATCAACGATTATGTCAGCACGAAAGGAAAACGACCATGGGACTTCTGATGTGTTTTACTATTTCTAGTTTAGATTTTCTTTTCAGTATTTCTTTTGGTAACTCCTTAAAGGCATTTGTTAAACATTGTTTCAAGTTTTAATCTAATAAAGTGTGTTTTATTTTGGTTTACAAATTTGAATCTCCCTAAGTCTTTGAAATCACTTCATACACATTCCATTACCATGCACCTCATTACAGGTACCCTTACAGGTTTCTTATCTTCTTCGCTGTTTATTTCAACACAACATGTCTTCTGAAACACCTACTGATCAAGATATTAAGGCTCTTCAAGTTCATAATGCTCAGTTCCAGGAGATGTTCTTGAACTTGGCCAAGAGTCAACAAGATTTGAAGACTCTTATCTTGAAAGACAAGAAGAAGAAGAAGAAGAAGAAGAAGAAGAAGGTGGTCCTCCTGAATATGGGTCACAGATTTGGAAACAGGTTGAGACAGGAAGTTGATTTGTCTCATTCATCTGGAGGTGGAGAGAATCAAGAAGAAAGGAAGGGTCCTAGCCCCGTGGTTTCTTACAATGACACTGATTTTGATGAAGACCAGTATCGTCTTGCCGAGGATAGGTATAAACAACTTGAAGACCGTCTGAGTGCCATGGAGGTTCAGAAGGTTCCTTGTTTGGACTTTGGAGATTTGGGGCTTGCATCGGGAGTAGTGATTCCTCACAAGTTTAAAGCTCCTGTCTTTGCTAAGTATGACGGGGTATCCTGCCCAAAGCTACACCTCTGCTCATACGTCAGAAAGATTCAACCATATACTGCTGATAAGAACCTGTGGGTTCAATTCTTTTAAGATAGTCTGTCAGGGAATCAACTTGAATGGTTTTATCTAATGGAGGGAGCTAATGTCCGCAACTGGGAGGACCTTGTTACTGCTTTTTACAAGCAATACCAGTATAATACTGGCCTTGCTCCCACGCGTACTCAACTTCAGGGTATGTCTATGGGTGCGAGAGAAGGTTTTAAGGACTACACTTAGAAGTGGAGAGATCTTGCTGGAAGAGTACAACCCCCTCTGTCTGATATGGAGTTGGTGGATATGTTTCTAGGGACTTTGTCTGGTCCATATTTCAACCATTTGATCGGTAGTTCATCATCTGGGTTCACTGAATTGATTATGACTGGGGAGAGGGTAGAAGCTGGTATCAGAAGCGGCAAGATACAGAAAGGTGCTTCATCAAGTACAGAAAAGAAGCCTTTCAAGAAGGAATCTAGTGTAGTTTACAGCTTGAGGAGCCAAAACTGACCTGAGCGCCGCCAAGCAGTGAATGCGATGGTAATATCAAGACCTACTGTTGCCCCACAATGCAACAATCAGCAAAGAGTAGAGAGATCGCAAAGACAGTATACTCGGCTCAGTATGACCTTGTCTCAAATTCTGCCGCAATTATTAAAGACTAACCTGGTAACTCTGAGGGAAGCTCCGAAGAATCCCAGTACCACCTCTCCGTTGTATAATCCAAACGCCCGTTGTGCCTATCACTCTGATAGTCCAGGGAATGATACCAACAACTGCTGGGCTTTGAAGAATAAAATGTAGGATCTGATTGAAGCTAAGGAGATTGAGTTTGAAGCTCCAGAGAAACCCAATGTCAGAACTGCTCCTATGCCGAAATATGATCAGGGAGTGAATGCAATTGAAGATGATGATGAAGAGTCAGATTTCGACGGCTGGATTTACCCGACTACCAATGGTGGCTTGAACAATTGGACGACGAAGGACTTCGTGCCTGTTTCTTTTATTACACAGTAATAGACTTTTGTTTTGGAATATGTAACAGACAATTTTGAAACTTTTACGGCCCGGTGCCTTGCCCGAGACACCATGGCTTTGTTTGTGAGGGCTTTATATTTGTCATTTCCATATATCATCAATAAAGCATTGGACGTTTTCTTGCATTACAAATTTTGCGCTCCTTGTTTTTATTTTCTACCTTGCAAAACATCTATTTGTCTTACACACACTCACATATCATAATACAGGTCCACATCCACTCTGGATCCCACTGAAAACGACTCTGCTACTGCCGGTTATGACTTTGAAAGTCCGATCAATCAAGCCGAGGACGAAGGTGAGGATGATTGTGAAGTGCCTGGGGAACTTTCTAGACTGTTACTTCAGGAAGAGAGGGCCATACAATCGCATGAAGAGCCAGTGGAAACAATAAATCTGGGTAAAAAGGAAGACAAGAAAGAGGTCAAGATCGGTGCGAATCTGGAGCCTAGTGTTAAGCCACAGTTGATACAGATGCTGTGTGATTATGTTGAGATCTTTGCTTGGTCTTATGAAGATATGCCTGGGTTGGATACTGATATCGTGGTTCACCGCTTGCCGGGCAAAGAAGACTGTCCTTCTGTGAAGAAGAAAGTTCTCCGAATGCGCCCAAAGATGTTTGAGAAAATCAAGGCTGAGGTTATGAAACAATTTGGTGTCGGTTTTCTAGCAGTTAATTCTTACCCACAGTGGGTTGCCAACGTGGTTCCGGTGCCGAAGAAAGATGGTAAGGTTCGTATGTGTGTGGACTATAGGGATCTGAACAGGGCGAGCCCCAAGGATGATTTCCCTCTGCCTCATATCGACGTTCTGGTTGACAACACCGTACAGCATAAGGTCTTCTCCTTTATGGATGGTTTTTCTGGTTACAATCAGATTAAGATGGCTCCCGAAGACATGGAGAAGACAACCTTCACTACGCAATGGGGTACCTTTTGTTACAAAGTCATGCCTTTTGGATTGAAGAATGCTGGGGCAACGTATTAGCGCGCCATGGTCGCCTTGTTCCACGACATGATTCACCATGAGATTGAGGTATATGTTGACGACATGATTGCAAGGTCCTGGACTGAGGAAGAACACCTCGACCATCTTCAGAAGCTATTTTACAGGTTGAAGTTGTACAAGCTGAGGTTAAACCCGAACAAATGCACCTTCGGGGTGAGGTCTGGTAAGCTGCTGGGTTTCGTCGTTAGTGATAAAGGTATTCCAGTAGATCCTGCAAAGGTGAAGGCCATACAGGAGATGCCAGCTCCCCTAACAAAAAAGGAAGTCAGAGGCTTTTTGGGACGACTGAATTACATTGCCCGAGTCATTTCACACCTGACTGCGACTTGTGAGCCAATCTTCAAGTTATTGAAGAAAGATCAAGTGGTAAGATGGAACGATGAATGTCAGGCCGCTTTTGAAAGGATTAAGGAATATCTCCAAGAGCCTCCTGTTCTGATGCCTCCGGTTGAAGGAAGACCCTTAATCCTATACTTGACAGTACTTGACAATTCAATGGGGTGCGTGCTGGGGCAGCATGACGAGTCTGGCCGAAAAGAGCATGTTATTTATTATCTTAGCAAAATGTTTACCGACTGCGAGACTTGATACTCGTTGCTTGAGAAAACTTGTTGCGCTTTGGCATGGGCTGCTCGCCGACTGAGACAGTATATGCTGACTCACACTACTCTATTGATATCAAAGATGGATCCAATCAAGTATATCTTCGAGAAGCCTGCTTTGTCCGGAAGAATAGCAAGATGGAAGATGATCTTGACTGAGTATGACATCCAATACACGACCCAAAAAGCAATCAAGGGTAGTGCGTTAGCAGATCATTTGGCGCATCAGGCAGTGGATGATTACCAGTCTATGAACTTCAAATTCCCAGATGAGAGCATCATGTTGGTAACCGACTATGAGAAACCTGGACCAGATGTAGGACCTGAGGAAGGATCCCGATGGTCTATGTACTTTGATGGAGCTTCAAACGCTTTGGGTAATGGCATTGGCACCGTGATTATATCTCCTGAAGGCTGTCATACTCCGTTCACCGCCCGATTATGTTTTAACTGCACCAACAACATGGCGGAGTATGAAGCATGCATCATGGGTCTTCGAGCAGCTATTGACCTAAAGATTAAGTTCTTGAGTGTGTTCGGAGATTCCGCTCTCGTGATCAGTCAGATCAAAGGCGAGTGGGATACGAAGCACCCAAATCTTATTCCTTACAAAGAGTATATATTGACGTTGCTCCCGCATTTCGAGGAGATAACCTTTGAACACTTCCCAAGAGAGGAGAATCAGTTGGCGGACGCGCTAGCTACTATGTCTTCTATGTTCAAGGTCAGGTGGGACAACGAAGCTCCCTGGATTACCATTGAGAGGTTGGATGAACCCGCACATTATTGTGACATTGAGACTGAAGAGGTAACAGATAAACCCTGGTTTCATGAGGTAAAGAGGTATCTTGAGGCTCAGGAATACCCCGAGGGTGCATCTGTTAATGATAAGAATTTTCTGAGGAGGTTCGCGGCGAAGTTCTTCATCAGTAATGATATCCTTTACAAGCGTAACCATGATTCAACCTTATTGCGGTGTGTGGATAAGAACGAGGCAGAAAGGATTATGTGAGAGTTACATGAAGGTACTTTCGGAACTCATTCCAGTGGACATACCATGGCGAATAAAATCCTATGGGCAGGATATTATTGGTCTACTATGGAAGTCGACTGTTATCAGAATTCTCGGACCTGTCATAAGTGCCAAGTCTATGCTGATAAGGTGCACATACCTCCAGTTCCTCTGAATATCTTGATGGCACCTTGGCCTTTTGCAATGTGGGGCATCGATATGATTGGCGAGATCAGACCTACTGCATCCAACGGACATCGTTTCATTCTAGTGGCAATTGACTACTTCACAAAGTGGGTTGAAGCAGCTTCCTTTGCTACTGTAACCAAGAACTTCGTGGCACGGTTCATTCAGCACAACCTGATCTGTCGATATGGTGTACCAGAGAGGATCATTACGGACAATGGTACAAATCTCAACAATACAATGATCACCGAGCTCTGCAAGCAGTTCAAGATACAACATCACAACTCTTCTCCCTACCGGCCGAAGATGAATGAGGTTGTTGAAGCGGCTAATAAGAATATCAAGAAGATTGTGCAGAAGATGACGATGACATATAAAGATTGGCATGAGATGTTACCATTCGCTCTTCATGGGCACCGTACTTCAGCACAGACGTCAATAGGGGCAACACCCTATTCCTTGGTATATGGCATGGAGGAAGTCTTGCCCATTGAAGTTTAGATACCCTCTCTTCGGATTATGAAGGATGCAGGTTTGAGCGAAGACAACTGGATCCAGACCCGGCTTGATCAGTTGAATTTAATCGACGAAAAGAGACTAACTGCTATTTGTCATGGTCAGACGTATCAAAAGCGGATGATCAAGGTATTTAACAAAAAAGTTAGACGACAAGAGTATCAAGTTGGGGATCTGGTGATCAAACGCATCATACTACCTCAAGGTGATCCCATGGGAAAATGGACCCCTACGTACGGAGGGCCATTTGTGGTTAAGAACATTTTCTCGGGAGGATCTATGATTCTAACCACCATGGATGGTGACGAACTTCCTCACCCCGTCAATGCAGACATAGTAAAAAAAATACTACGCATAGTCAAAGACCCGCTAGGTTGAATGGCCTAGGCAAAAATAAGGGCTTCCCGGCGAACCAAAAGGGTTCGAGAAAAAGTAAGGGATGAAAATGAAAAATCTGTACACCCGGCAAGTCGAAAACCTGAAAAGGCGGCTTGGGAAAAAAAGGGTATCCCGGTGGACTGAAAACCCGAAAGGGCGGTCCAGGAAAAAATTAGGGATCAAAGCGTAACACTATGTCTCATTGGATCACCTTGTAACCCGACTTCTGTATTAACTATCAAGCTCGGACGGTGCTAATCAATCTGATCTACCTTCAACCAAGTAGCAAAGTGATGAGATGCTCAGATACATAAGGTCAATAGCAGAGTTGGAACCCAGTGGGATTGTTCACATAGCCGTTTTTCTTTATTTTTCACAAATTGTATAAATTCTATTTTACAACGGTGTTCTCTTACTAGGACGTCAGCCTCTTGTACAAAATTCCTATTTACAGACCGAACTTTAAAGTCAATACAAGTCATGTTTCACAAAGAAATTTCAAATTATTTTCCTTTTTCTGTTTTGTTTTGCAAAGAACTTCCAATGTTCATTTTTGATATATGCATTTGACATTAATTGCTGTTCATAAATATTTACATGCGAAATAAAGACGATTACTCGTAATATCAGAAACAGGGGCAAAAAAAGAAATGTCCAGACCTTACAGTTGCTCTATTCACCAGGTAATGAATAAACCTAGCTGAAGAATATGACTATGGTACATTCAATCCCCGCAGAGTAAGAAAAGGACGATGGTGTTAATTCTCCCCCAGCTGAGGCTCGAAAACGTGAATAAGTCGGTAAGAGTCTCCCCAATCAGAGTTTATCTATCACCAGCACTGGAAGATTGTCTACGGTGGAGTCTAGAAGGTTATCCCCAGTGGAGTCTAGAAGACCATCCCCGGCGGAGTCTAGAAGACCATCCCCAGTGGAGTCTGGAAGATTATCCCCAGTGAAGTCGCCACTAAAAGATTATCCCCAGCGGAGTTCATTTCTTCCATAAACAGGAAATTCATCCCCAACAGAGTTTATCATCGCCAGCAACGGTAATTCATCGACAGCCGAGGGTATTTCTCCAAGATCAGCAAATCCTTAGCAGAGCATCTTTTCCCCACAGAGTCATTCTCTCACCATATATATTCTCCAGCAGGATTATTCTTCCAATCACCTTCGATCGTTATCCTCAGTGAACGAAACTCTTTTATTCTCTAACATGCAGTCCGAGATTTATTTTCCCCAGCCAGAGAATACCATAAAAACATTGCACATCCATACATCATGACATGTGCATACACATCATACAGCACAATCTCATTTATTTTGAGAACATCATTGCCTGATACATGTCATGCATTACATACAGCTAACCCTTACCTTTCAGGAAAGATACAATCAAATTTTCACAAGTTCAAGCTATGAAGCCCGGGTACGACCGAATAGTATCTTGATTTCTACAGCATATTATGAAGCCCGGAGAACGACCGGATAACAGTATCAGAATGCCGCGAAGCCTGGATTACAACCAGATAGTGGTATCTCTTTAAAGCAAGCTATGAAGCCCGGATTCGACCGGATAATAGTTTAATCCCCAGCGAGCCGTGAAGCCCAAATTTCGACCGGATAACAGCTCAGCAAATTACCATGAAGCATGGATTCGACCAGATAGTGGTATATCATAAACACAAGCCGTGAAGCCCATATTACGACCGGATAACAGCTCAGCAAGTTATTGTGAAGCCTGGATTACGATCAGATAGCAATACAAGACCATGAAGCCTGGATTACAACGAGATAATGGTAGAAGACGTTGTGAAGCCTGGATTACGACCAGATAGCAACCAAGAATACTACGAAGCCTGGAATACGACCAGATAATGGTATATCTTTAGTACAAGTTATGAAGCCCGGATTCGACCAGATGGTATCTTGATTCCTCCGAACGCCATGAAGCCTAGATTTCGACCAGATAGTGGTATGATACATCGTGAAGCCTGGATTATGACCAGATAGCGGTAAGGGACACTGTGAAGCTTGGATTTTGACCAAATAGAAGTTTACTCGGCCAATTACTATGAAGCCCGGATTCGACCGGATATTACTAGGCCCAACAGCCAAAGGGAAGCCCGCATGCAACCGGATAACAACTTGATTTCCTTCTGAAGCCTGGATTTCGACCAGATATGAAGTAAGGTATTAGGAAGCTTGGATTACGACCAAATAGCAGTACAAAACACCATGAAGCTTGGATTCGACCAGATAAGTGTATGAAACATCGTGAAGCCTGGATTACGACCAGATAGCGGTACAAGACATTGTGAAGCCTGGATTACGACCAGATAGCGGTACAAGACATTGCGAAGCTTGGATTTCGACCAAATAGAAATTTTACCTGGACAATTATTAAGAAGCCCGGAGTCGACCGAATATTAGTATGCCTTAAATACAAGTTGAAGCCCGGATGCAACCGGATAACAACTCATTTCCTTCTGAAGCCTGGATTACGACCGGATAAGAATAGAGAAATTGTGAAGCCTGTATTACGACCGGATAGCAAGTTTAATCTCATCACCCCAGTAAGTCATTGTGAAGCCTGGATTACGACCAGATAACAGTTGATCTTATCACTATGAAGCCTGGATTACAACCAGATAGTAGTTCATTTTCACCTCTTCGACCAAGAGACAATTCCTCAGTAGAATAACGGACGATCGAAGCTCCTAAAATTCAACTTTTCTCAAGAAACAGAGACGATTCACTAGTAGAATAACGGATGACTGAAGCTCCTAAAATTCTATTTCTGTCAAAGACAGAGATCAGCATTCCCCAGCGGAATCTTTCTCAACAACAGGTATACAAGCTCTAGCTAAGGAATCTCTTATGCGATCGAAACTTCTTCGGATGGCATCTTTAAGGCCATCTTCCTTCATCAATCTCCAAATGGAATCTATAAGCCCATTCCCGACATCACAAGACAAGTATCACTTCATGGCGAGTGCAAATTTCTGGGCACTCTAGTGTTCAATCATCTTCCACCTTCGGATCACGAAAGGCAAGCAAGCCAATCTACATCCTCAAGTTTAAGAAGATTGAACAGGGGCAGCTGTTTTACCTCAAAATTTTCCCTCCCATATTTCTCAAAACATTCCAAGAAAGATCCTCAAGTTTCTCAAGGTAGTCCAAGGGTTGGCCAGACAAGCTCCCTCCTAAGGCAGTCTACCTCAAATTAGGGTTTCATGTTGCATCAAGATACTTGAGTCCAAGGGATCCCAAATGCTCACCATTGTCCTAATATGTTCTCAAGATCATCCATGTCAAGTTTCAAGCCTTGCAGAGGAAGTTTGCTCAGTCAATTGCTCAAAGGCCTGAAAATCGACTGTGCTAGGGCAAAAGTCAAATGTGGCCCACATACAGTGAAACTTCAAGATTTATGGTCAACATCCTCATTTTTAAGTATATTTAATCATTTGATCAAGGTTTAATCATGATTCATCAAAGATTTCTCATAATTCATCAAGAACCAAAAGTTGCTAAATTAGGGTTTTGCAGGAAAAGTCAACCCAACTTTGACCAAGCATAACTTTCTCATACTTTATGAGAAATGACCCATCCAAAGATAATTAATAAGAGGATTCCATGCTATACAATCCATCTTCATCTCCCAATTTCAAAATATGCACTCACAAGAAGTTATGAATTTGGACACTATAGGTCATTTTGAAAAGTCAACAAAAACACTTTTTTTGCCAAAGCTTCATACTTGAGCATGGAATATCAAATTGAGATGAGACCAAAATGGTTGCTTAGAGGACATCTCAAGATTTCTAAAAAGTCCAAGAACACCTCCAAAGAGGCAAAATTGAGGAAGTTATGCATTGGTGAATTTGACCTTTTTTGCAAAATTGCCAAAAGTCAACTATGCCTAAAACTTCAAATTTTGCCAAATGGGCCCAATCTTTTTCACTTGTTTTAAGTTGGCAACATGGTCCACGAGCCCTAGCCTTTTCCACTTGTCATTATCTTATTTATATTATTTATTTTGATTTTTATTTTAATTAAATCATTTTAAATCAAAACAAATCATATAAAATCCAAAACATTGAAATTCAAAGATTTTTTACATGATTCAGGTCTTAATATCCAGCTAGCATCAAATCAAATTCATGTAAAGGCATGGTGTGGACAAAAAGATTGAATTAGGCCATTTTTGGAAAGGTTTTAAAAGTGTATAAAATCAAAATCAAAAGCATTGATGGAAGGAGATTGTGATCATTCTTTCAACCCTAATTCATTCCTCAATACATAAGGAGTGTGTGCAGACTAAAAGAGGCTGGAGAAAGAGGCTTGTGATCAAGAACAAAAGTTGAAAAAAACAAGAAAAAGTGGTGAATTGAATTCCTAATTAGAGGCAATTTCAAGACCCTTGGATCATTCCAATCGCTTCCTGGGATCCATAGCAAGCAAAAGCAATCAAAAGCAAGCATTTCCAGGCCCTATATCGCGTTGTAAGTCCATCACGACATTGCTTACTTCTTAAATTCGGTTGGCATGATTTAGACATTGTTAGTATGAATTAACCATATATTCTTGATCCTTGGAACATTTGAAAGCTTTATATATTGTTTAATTGCATTTATATGGCCTGTAGTGGATTTCACCATTATTAGGGTTCCTTGCTTCAAATTGGGATCTTCGTTTACAGGCAAAATTGGGCCATGAAAGGGCCACCACTGTACTCAGCAGGTTCAGACGAAGCCATCCATGGCTTTGGTTTTTATTTATCATGCTTGTTATTGATTTTGAGAATACGCAGGCCTGTAGTGACAGAAAAACGCCCGTAGGTAAAAGTTTGGGACTTTTACCAACGGTGCAAGGAGGGAGACGAAGACGTGGCAAGCCATCACTCGTCCATTTGAATTTTTGCGCTAATATTTTATTATTACGCTTGTTTATAATATAATTATTGATTTGTGTTATTATAACAACTAATCACGCTAGCTCAGCTGGTAGCCAGTCACTGGAACGTGCCTCAGGACCTGGGTCCGAATCCCAGGTCCCCCATTCCTTTCATATTATTTTCTTTTCAGCAATCAGATGCGTATACAAGACCAAGGTCCATCATGGGACCTCATAATCCAGCTTGCCAAGTGTCTTGAGATCCAGATCTGATGGCCAGCAATGGAGGAGCATCATAAACCAAGTCAAACGCAGAGCATGTTATCTGGGAAGTCAACCTGGACTTCCATCTTTTGGGCCCAGTAGTTGCTGTTTGCACCCCCCAGAATTACTTTTTAGGCCCATTCTCTCTTTCTATTTTTTTTATATTTTATTTTATTCCATTTAATTTATTTATTTTATTTACTAACCAATCAATTATTTTTCTTTTTATCAAAAAAATCATAAAAATAATACTTTCCACAAATTAGGTTTAGACTTTATTTTTTATCAAAAAATTAAATTAGATTTTAATTTTAGGTAAACCTTAATTCTTTTTGTAAATAATTAAAACTAATTAAAATAATTAGTTTTTTATTTCTAATTTAATTATTTTCTTTTTCCTAAAAATAACAAAAACACAAAAATAGGCCATGTAATTATTTTTATTAATTAATTTAATCACTAATTAATTTTTGTATTTAATTTAGAAAACTTAATTCTTTTATTAAAAATAACAAAAACAATTTTTTCTTTTAATTAGGTTAGAAGGGTCAAAACCCTAATTTCTTCCCGATCTAATTTTTCTTCGCGCCCGTTTTTATTATTTATTTTTATCCATATTGATGTAATTGCCTACAAGTTTGTAATAGTTTAATTAGAACTTTTATTTTTTCATTTATCCCTTTATTTTCAAAGGGTTTGTTTTTGGCTATGTAAATACCCGAAGCCTTGTAATAGCTTAGTTTAGTTTCGGCAGTTTAAAATTCCACAAAATACTAAACTGTTAGATGTATGATATTAGGATGCATGGCAAGAATGTATGTAAAAATTTAAAACGGTTAGATAACCCTAAATGTGCAAAGATAAATAATCTGAAATTGAATCACTCGCACATGCGCACTCCTAGGGTATACTCCCACTTGGTTACCTTCGGTAAACCGTCATTGAGTATAGGATGCTTTAGTGGTCATCCTTTTGTCCAAAGATCAAAGTTGCCTTGGAAAGGTTGCCTCAGATACTGTTGCCTCAGATAATTCATCTAAGACATTAGGGTTACTACTAAGACATCCTAACATTTCTTTAGTGACCGTACGTCCCTTTCGAATTGACCCTCAAAACTCCAACGATAGTGCTACCTACTCACTAATAGTAGGATAGCACTGTCTAAAGGAAACAAATACAGAACGATTCTTTTTTTTCGAGTAGGTAGATTAGCTCTTAAGTACTTGCTCAATCCAAAAAAACTTTTTTCACACTTACACTCCTTTACAAACAAAGTTTTCAAAACACTTCATTACACTCTTGAAGACAGAAGCAAGAGTTAAATCAAAGTTAAAATAAAAACTTTTCAAACACACAAACAAACTGAAGTAATTTTGAAAATGATGAGCAAGTACCTAAGAGCCCGTAGATAACTACAGATATAAAGGGTGCTAATACCTTCCCTTTCATAATCTACCCCCGTACTCAGAAATATCTCGAAAAAGGAATTTTTCTGTGCTTTTTTCCTTTCCTTGTTGGATAAAATAAAAGTCGGTGGCGACTCTTGCTTACTGCGACATTTTGTAAACACAAACCCAAAACGCAAACCAGCAATTCCTAAAAAACCAAGTCCCGATTCTGGCCACTGTATCACAATTATCAATATTGTATTGGACATTTTACAAGCAAAGTAGAAAAAAGGAGAAAAAAACAAAGCATGTTTTTTTTGGACAACAAAAGTTTTTTTATTGATTGAAATTGACCTATAAATAGGCATTTATATCAAGAAGAAACTCCTAGAAAGAGGTAATTGAAAAAGGAAAACAAAAGACTATTATGAACAAAATGGAAATGTGAAAACAAATATACATCAGGTTCTGATTCTTCTATAGCTCTTATAACCTCGAAAATATCATCACTTCGCTCAATCCATCAGGATACCACTTTTTTCTTTTTTCCTGAGCCAGTTAACTCAACGGGTGTATTTATGCAAAAGCTTTTTTTATTTACGTCTGTGTTCACAGGGAGTGGGAAGTATTTATCGTCCATAGTTGTAAGCATCATGGCCCCTCCATAGAATACTTTCTTAACAACAAATGGTCCTTCATAAGTTGGGGTCCACTTGCCCCTGGGATCTCCATGAGGAAAAGTGATTCTTTTCAGAACAAGTTCGCATACTTGATAATACTGAGGATGTACCCTCTTGTCAAATGCTTTTCTCATCCTCTTCTGGTACACCTGCCCATAACATATATCCTCTAATATTTTTCATCAATGAGGTTCAACCGATTCAATCAATTTTGCACCCATTATGTTTCATCAAGCTCAACATCCTTCATAATCCTTAGAGAATTAATCTCCACTTCCACAGGAAAGACTGCTTCCATTCCATATACAAGAGAGAACGGGGTTACCCCAGTCGAAGTACGTACTGAGGTACGATATCCATGCAAAGAAAAAGGCAACATCTCATGCCAATCCTTATAGGTTACCACCATATTTTTCATAATCTTTTTGATGTTTTTATTGGCCTCTTCAACATCGCCATTCATCTCTGGGAGTTATGGAGAAGAATTGTGACATATGATCTTGTAAGTTTCACAGAGATCTTTCATCATTTTGTTATTTAGATTAGATACATTTTTAGTAATAATTTTTTCTGGAATCCCATAACGACAAATTATGTTATGCTTGATAAAATGAGCTACCACATGCTTGGTAACATTTGCATAATATACAACTTTGACCCACTTGGTGAAGTAATCTATAGCAACCAGAATGAATCGATGGTCGTTGGAAGTAGTTGGTTCAATCTTTCCAATCATATCAATGCCACACATTTCAAAGGGCCATGGAGAAGTTAAAATGTTCAGAGAAATGAGAGTAATGTGCACCTTGCCGGCATAAACTTGGCACTTGTAACAAATTCAGGTATGGTTATAACAATTATTTTCCATGGTAGACCAATAGTATCCAGCTCTCAAAATATTTTTGGCCATGGTATGTCCACTGGAATGAGTCCTGAAAGCCTCCTCATGTACCTCTTCGATGATCTTTGCTGCTTCATTCTTGTCCACACATCTGAGCAACATCCCATCATGATTTCTCTTGTATAATGTACCGTTGTTGAGGAAGAACTTTCTGACATCCTTCTCAAAAATTTCTTGTCCATAACAAACGCCTCTTCAGAACATTCTCGGGTCTCAAGGTACCTCTTGATATCATGAAACCATGGATTACCATCCAATTCTACTTCAGCTTCAAAACAAAATACTGGCTCATCCAATCTCATAATAGTGATCGAAGGCGCATCATTAGCCCATTTCACTTTAAACATGGATGACAGGGTAGCCAAAGCATCTGCAAGATTATTTTCTTTCCTCGAGATGTGTTCTAATGTGATTTCCTAAAAGTAAGGAATCAACTTCATAACATGTTCTCTGTAGGGGATCAGATTTAGATGACGAGTCTCCCATTCTCCATTAATATGGCTAATCACAAGAGCTAAGTCTTCGTAAACTTTCAAAAACTTGATTCGCAAATCAATTGCAGCTTCGATCCCATTGATATAGGCATTGTATTCTGCCATGTTATTGGTACAATCAAAACAAATTTGTGTTGTGAAAGGAATATGAAAGCCTTCGGGAGAAGTAATAACAACTCTAACACCATTACCCATAGCATTGGAGGCACCATCAAACACCATCGTCCACCACGATCCTGGTTCAGTTCCTTCCTCTGGGCCAGGGATGTTACAATCTCTGATATACATGATGTCTTCATCTGGAAATTCAAACTTCATTGGATGATAATCCTCCACGGGCTGATGAGTAAGATAGTCCACCAAAACACTACCTTTGATGGCTTTCTGGGTATTGTACAGGATGTCATATTCAGTCAAAATCATCTGCTTGTGTGCTACCCTCCATTTGAGAGCTGGCTTCTCAAAAGTGTACCTGATAGGACCATTTTGGATATCAACTAGGTGCTATGGGTCAACATATATTGTCTCAGGCATTTGGAAGCCCATGCAAGTGCACAATATGTCTTTTCAAGCATAGAATACCTTGCCTTGCACTCTGTAAATTTCTTGCTCAAGTAATAAATAGCCTGTTCTTTTTTTCCCGTCTCGTCGTGTTGATCGAGTACACAAGCCATGGAGCTTTCTAGAACTGTTAAATACATGATTAATGGCTTTCTATCCATTAGAGGCATGAGGATTGAAGGTTCTTGTAAATATTCTTTTATTCTGTCAAATTCTCTTTGACAATTATCATTCCACATGACCGCTTGATCTTTCTTTAGCAGTTTAAAAAATGGTTCACACGTGGCTGTGAGATGAGAGGTTAATCTAAAGATATAGTTTAACCTCCCCAAGAAACCAAATACTTATTTTTCTGTTTTTGGTTCAGGCATTTCTTGAATTGCTTTTACTTTAGCAGGATCAACCTCGATACTTCTTTCACTTGCAATAAATCCTAGCTGCTTTTTGCACCTCAGCCCAAAGGCGCACCTGTTTGGATTAAACCTCAGCCTGAAGTTGCTCAGTCTTTCAAACAATTTCTGCAAATTAACCAGGTGTTCTTCCTCTGTCTGAGATTTGGCAATCATATCATCAACATAAACTTCAATTTCTCTATGAATCATGTCATGCAAGTGAGTAATCATAGCATGTTGATACGTTGCCCTTGCGTTCTTCAGACCAAAGGGCATCACTTTGTAACAAAAGGTTCCCCACAGTGTAATGAAAGTTGTTTTCTCCATGTCTTCTGATTCCATCTTTATTTGATTGTAACCAGAGAAGCCATCCATGAAGGAGAACACCTATAATTGAGCTGTATTATCCAACAGAATATCAATACGGAAAAGGGGAAAATCATCTTTAGGACTTGCTCTATTCAAGTCCCTGTAATCAACACACATCCTAAATTTACCATCTTTCTTTGGTACCAACACAATGCTGGAAATCCATGGCGGATAAGAAATGACTTTTAAGAAACCTGCATCCAACTGCTTATATACCCCCTCTTTGATTTTCTTAGACATCTTAGGATGAGTTCTTTGAAGTTTCTTCTTGATTGGGGGACAATCTTCTCAGAGAGGTAGCGTATGTACCACAATATTAGTATCCAAACCAGGCATATCTTCATAAGACCAGGAGAAGACATCAACATACTCACAGAGCATCTCAATCAGTCTCGCCTTTACACTTTCTTCTAAATCAACTCCTATTCTGACCTCTTTCTTTGCCTCATCGGTTCCAAAGTTGATCATTTCCATATATTCTTGATGCGGCAGAATAACCTTTTCTTCTTGCTTTACTGATCTAGCCAACTCTACAGGGAGTTCGTAATCTTCATCACCATCTTCTTCAACTTGGTAGATCGGATTATCAAAGTCATAATGAGAAATAGTAGAATCGTTATTAATGGCGTCCGCGGTGGATGTGTATCTGCATGATTGATTGATTAATATTTTTTTTTGTTTTAGCGATAGTCTATGAAAAATAAATACATTTCCATTTAATAAAAATAAAATAGAAAGGAAAGGAACATAATATTTGAATTAAAAAACGTCCTTTATTTCATGATAAACTTTTGAAAAAGTAAAACATGGTGGCCCTACACAATGATCCACTACGGCTTGGGCAGAGCGTAGGAATTATGACATGATAAAAGAAAAAAACATGAAAATTACTCCTAAACAGTTGTAACTTGGATGGTATCCATAGAAGTCCAATTGTTGAGTTCTTGGCCTGGAATACTTGGGCGAATCCAATCATCCATGCTGTAATCATTGTCCTCATCATCACCAATTGCATTGGTGTATCCATCTGGAGTAAAACCAAAATTGGAGAATTTCAAAGGAGTAGAAAAGTTTGAAACTTTGGGCGCCACACTCTGCTTCCTAGGAGTGAAACCTAGACCGAACTTGTCAAACTTTGGAATAACTTTCAAAATCTGACCCCAACCCTTGGGGCGAACAACCTCAGCTAGTGCTTGAGCATCCTTAAATGAAACCAAAGACGTTTCAGGTTTCTTCCTTTCCTCAGGACGAGGAGCCTTGATCATCTGAACAATTTCGAAGGCCTGAAATGGAGTCTCATGCACTTCTCCTTCAACTTCCACATAGAGAAATAAATTGAAATGGCTTACAATGTAATATTCCTCACCACAAATAGTGATTGTTTTTCCATCGAGGGGATATTTGAGTTTTTGATGGAGAGTGGAAGTAACTGCCCAAACCTTATGAATCCACAGGCACCCTAGCAAACAATAATAAGCTGGATGGATGTCCATCACTTAGAAAGTAACGACACATATCTTGGGACCAACCTTAATAGGTAGCTCAACTTCACCAAATATTGTCCTTCTGGAACCATCAAATGCCTTCACAACTAGATCACTGGGACGTAACTCCACACCAAAATAGTCAATTTTCATCAATGCAGTCTTTGGCAAAACATTCAATGAGGATACAGTATCCACCAACACCCTTGATAAAGTCGTGCCCTTGCACTCTATAGAGATGTGCAATGCTTTATTGTGATTGCGACCCTCAGGAGGGAGATGAAAATCAGTGAAGCCCAACCCATTTCCTACAGATATGTTGGCACAAACTGTCTCAAACTCGCCAACAGTTATTTCTTGTGTCACAAATGCATTCTTTAATAGATTCATTAACGCATTCCTCTGAGCTTCAGACTAATTTACAAGGACAGAATAGACATTTTGGACAATGTCTGATGTAATTGTTCAATGATGTTATAATCACTTTTCCTGATGATTCTCATTAATTCTTCTACTTCGGCATTGGGAGCTGAAGGTATCTCGGGCGTAGCAATATGTCTACGTACATGAGCTTGATCAACTCTTTGACCACCAACCATTACTTGCTTCCCTTTATTCTTATCCAAGGCAACAGAAGTCTCTTGAACATTTGAAGGGCATAATACTCTGCCACTTCTTGTCATACGACCCTCACCAGCAAAATTGTTGACATCAATGTTATCAACATCAACTGACTTTTCTTAAGAAGGAACAACTTCCTTTTTTACACCATGATAATACACGTCCGTACCATAGTTCCACGAGACAACCTTTTCACTTGTATATGGCACCGGTCCAAGCAAGGTAATCATCAAAGGTACTGGCTTAGCAGTAGTAGGAATACTTCTTGGAGTATATGGGATAGAAATCACCGTAATATCTGCTTTAGTAACCTTTCTATACTTCTGAATTCTATCAAACTGGAGAGAACTATGATTAATCAATTCCTGGACATGAGCCTTAAAATTATCACAACCCTTTGACTGTTCATCACATTGCAACAGTTTGGACCATATCCAGGAAAGATACCATTGTCACTCAAGTATATTTTCTCAAAATTCAAAGAAGAAGTCACCTAATTCACATCCATAAACAAATTCAGTTCTTCACCGTCATCAAAATAACATTAACGGTTGGCCCATCATGAGGTGGCATCGGGCGTTGAATAACATTAGGCCCAGGAACATCGTCAAATTGAATAGCCTTAGCATCAAGCAAATCTTGGATCTTGAATTTCAAAGCATAACAATTCTCAACAGTGTGACCCACAACACCAAAATGAAATGAAACATATTGCATTAACATCATAACTGGATGGAAGCCTATCAGGATTAGCAGGTAAATGTCTCAGATTAACCAACTTCAACTCAAGCAGGTGTTGGAGGGCTTCATCATATCTCATAGGTAATGGATCAAACTTTTTGGGATGTCTTTATTGCTAGTTGTTGTTCTGTCTAGGAGCATTCTACTACCTTTGTTGCCGTGGACTTTGTTGCTGAGGAGAATTTACCAGAATAGTTATAGCATTAATCTGTTAGTGGTGCTGATGATTCCTATCTCTTCCACTGTACGCATGAACCACACTTGTTTTCCCATCTTTATTCCCTGGGTAAGCGATAAACGGTTTTTTACTTCCTCCACATGAAGACCCATTGTAGTTAATAATTTGAATTCTTCCCAATTTTAGATCGACTTCTATCCTTTCGTCGACCATAACCAAGTCAGCGAATCCCATAGAGGTACTTCCAATCATATGATCGTAATAAGGCCCTTGTAATGTACTCATGAACATATCAATGAGTTCCCACTCCATGAGTGGAGCTTGAACTCTAGCAGCTAGTTCACGCCATTTCTTGGCGTATTTTTTTGAAAGTCTCTTCTGCACCCTGCGCCAAACTCTGCTGCTGAGTGCGATTCAGTGCCATATCGATGTTTTACTGATAATGACTAACAAAATCCTCAGATAGATCCCTCCAACTTCTAATACGGGTCCTTTCTAGACTCATATACCATTCCAAAGAGGCACCTGACAAACTCTTGAAAACAGTGGATCAACAGCCCGTCTTCCTCAATATGCACAACCATTTTATGATAATAAGTCCTGGTGTGAGTCTTTGGGCAAGTATGCCCATTATACTTCTCAAACACAGGAGGTTTAAACTTTGGAGGAACCTTCACTCCAAGTATTAGTCCCAAATCATTAGCATTCATTCCAAGGACCCATTGTCCTTCCATAGCCTTCAAATGATCCTCTAGGATGGGACACCTTTTGTCTTCAACAAGAAATCCTTGGTCCAAATTCTGCACAGAATGATGATCCTCTTCCTGATCAAACTCAGGAATCTGGTATCTCCTACCTCCTCTATCAGCAAGAAGTTGAGATCCAGGGGGTGGTGGAAGTTTTCCGTGATTACCAAACATACTTGGATGACGGAAAGGATTTCCTAAACCATGTTGCTCACAAGCATTCTCCTGATAATTTCCTAGTCCAACAGAGATGTCACCATACAAGCCATTCCCATCCTAGTCTTGATTCACACGAGAATTTTCAACAAGGTCCCTCAGCTCGTCTTGCCTTATGTTCACATTGGTAAAGCTTCCATAAATTGCGTCATTTGAGTAGCCATCATATCCCTCATCTCAACCAATTCTGATTGAACTTGATCCATCTGTCGTGGTAAGTTGTTCCTGGTAGAGTAGTGATGAGTATTCGTTTTGAAATCTAATAAGAGAAGCATAATCAAGATAAGAAAACCATCCTGAATAAACTTGCAATGTATGATTATGAATGATATGCATGATATGTTTCATCATTTCCGGGTATCCCAAAGCTTTGTCACCCACCAACGAATAACAAACAACACGACACGAGAGACTAGTAAAAGCAAACAAAAAATGTAATGATAAAAACTTCCTTCATTCATGAAATATTGGATAAAATGAGTTTATACAAAAGAAAACTAAGATGTTTCATAAAAAGGTAAAAGGCCCCATCCAACAAGGCTGATGGTGGTCGTACATTAAAAGATAAATACAACAATCAAATAAAAAAGATTCTTGATGAAGTAATCATCACTCTATAGCTCCTTGGTTCTCCCCCAAACTTATCCACTATCGCAACTGAGCCTCAAGATACAAGAACTGCTCAAGGAACATGTCACACTCTTTGCATTCTGGAAATGGAATTGACACTGGTGCACTTTCCATCTCCTTTATCTTAGCTTTGAATCTGTAATTTTCTTCCATCATACGAGTCATCTGCTTTTCACGCATTTGATCTTGTAATTTTACATCTTTGAGTTGCTTTTCTAGTTCTTTAACCTTCTTGTTATGACTTGCTTTCAACTTTGTTTCTGATATTTGGAGGCTCTCAATTCTTTGTTGACTCTTCAACAATGAATTATCCTAATGATTAGCTACGCCAGTATTCTCAATCCTCAACCTCTTTGACTATTCAAGCAAGTCGTGACTCTCTAGTAAATGATCTTTCACCCGAATCTCCTACAAAAGTCTTTTCTTTTCTTGCAAGCTGAAAGGGAGTTCAATGTTTTTGTCCTCTAGATTTGCTTATAACTTAATATTCTTAGCTTTGGCATTTTTGAGACACGCCATAGACACAAACTCAGATTCTTCTGGCATATATTGCTTAGAGGATGACTTAGAATGGAAAAGATGATCAATCATCCTTTCAGGAGATGAGGAACTATCGATCAACGAATCATAAACATGTTCAGGATACAACGGTTTATCCCTCTTATAAGATAATAATAACATCTTCACCTGATTCTAAATCCAAATTAAATAAGCATCAAGAGCCACACCTCAACATTTATCAAAGGACTGCTTTCCTTTTCGATGAATATCTTTCCAAGAGACTTTCACTCTTTCGAGCATAACACCATCTTCTCCTTTTCCAAAATAAATAGTTTCCCTTACTTCCCGCTCAGTAGGTCCATTCGTCATCACAAACACAAATTGGCGACGTGCCAAAATGGGATTGTAGTTGATACAACCTTTTGTTCCCATGAGTGGCACATTAGAAAATTTTCTACAACTCGTAATGAAATCCTTCAAAATTCCCATGCTATGCCACTCAATGTCGTAAGAAGTGAGTCCGATGACTTATGGGGCCCATAGAGATGACTCAACAATGTCAACGAATGGTCCTCTTCTAGGCATATGCATCATAAACCATTTGCAAAGTAAAATTGTACCGCATACAACATCTTATCGTACCGAGAATGGATGGTGTAATAGGTATCAACTAGTATGGTTGGTACTGGATTATCATTCATAAAGACACAAATTACTGCCAAATCCACCAATTTTTCTGCAACAGGAAAAAGTATCAAGCCATAAATCAACACCGCCAGTAATGCATTGAAAGCAACCCAGTTATCTTCTTCTACAAACCTTTTGGCTTTTTTTATTAGATAATCCCGCGAAATACCCTACATACCACACTTCTTGATCCAATCACCTTCCACTTCTCTAAAGGTCAAATAAAGAGCCTTAGAGATAGCCATGTAGTCGGGAGTTTTTCGTACTTGAGGAAAAGGAATATTATCTGTAATTTTTACGTCGAGAATATACGCATACTCTTCAAGATTCGGTGCTAGCTGGTAGTCTTGAAAGGTAAAGCATCACAACTATGGATCATAGAACTGAAGAAGCACTCTCAAAGCCTATTCCTCATAGTAATCACTCACTAGTGGCAATAAGTCCCTATATAGTTTTCTGAAGATATTCTCATTCGGTCCCTTCACAAGAGCTCCCAATTCTCACAATCGACCACCAAAAAACATGAACTGATAGACAACATTATTCCTAAGGGTTTCTTCACTTGTGCCCATGTTGTTATTCATTCTTTATGCTAATGATAGCTCCTGAATACCCTAGAAATGACATGCATATGCAGATTAAACATTTATATATTATATTTTTATATACGTTTCTTTTGAAAAATAAATATGCCATGATGTGATGCCGACATATAAGAATCAAGGTTTCTATTGTGATGTTCTAAATATGTCAAGAAAACAAGGATCAAGGGTCTGGAACTTCATAAAAGAACCATAGAATAAGCGGTCACCCACAAAACTAAGTCACTAACAAAACAGAGTCACCAACAAAATAGATTCACCAATAGTACCTATAAGAATAAATCATTCCTCCCCACTCACGACTGAAACTAGGTTAGGGTAAGGAAAGGGTAACTCATAATCATGGGTACACCTGAAGCCACTATCGTTGAAACACCTACGTGAAATGATAGCACCTCATTTGTAATCTCAACTGAGCATGGACGATATGATCGTACTAGAAAACCAAAGTCGACTAGCCATTCATTTTCCACTATATTCTTAGGGTTCCTATGGTCGTCACTTGGCTTGGGTATTGGGCCTTTTACCTCTTGTAACACCCACCCAAAGTGGAAATAGAGCCAGCATAACAGATAACCAAATATGGAAAGCATTAAAATACAATGTAATGCAAACATACATACATGTAAACAAACAAACACATATACATATGAGCAAGCTGTAAAACAATAAACACACCCAAAAGATAAATCCAAAAAGAGCTAGGACTCAATCTGGGATGGACCAGCAATTGGTCAACCGTCCCCAGTGAAGTCGCCAACTAAAACAATCGGCCGAACCATCATCTGATGATAAAATCGATGAAGTCACCACTGAACGTATTTTATCCCACCGAAAGGGAAATGTGAACATCAAGAAAACCCGATGAGGGAGAAATCACGATTTTTTAATGAGAGATCGGGTAAGGGAGTCGGTTACACGAGGGGAAGGAATTAACACCCCGCACGTCTGTGGTACTCCAAAAGATCCACTCTTGTTATCTAATCTAAATGGCGTAGTCAAAAACTATGTCTAAGGCTTAAAAGCTAAAAAGAAAGATGAAAAGGTAGGATGCATGCAAACGATAAAACACGTGGAAAAGAAGGGAATAATTATAAAGTTCGGTCGGCTGAGCCCCGTAACCAGATGCCTACATATCACTTTTAAGGAATTAAAGCACCGTAATTTGGCTCATACGTTTATGTTTTTTTTATGTTTTTTAAATGAACAATGTTAAATTAAATCATTTCACCTCTACTAAACTATTGGAGACTCACGCACTATAGTGGAAAGGACTTAACACGTTCTTAAAAGAGAAAGGCCGAATGGCGAAAATTGATGAATTAGTTGGTGTTTTTTACCATGAAAATGATTTTTGTATGGTTAGCATGTTTTATAAATTTGCCAATAAAAAGGAGTTTTTGTTTTAAGATGCAATATGCAGAAGAAAAGAAAAACATCTAGGGGAAACTATCCTAATCTGTAGTCCTAATATGATCATACAAAGATGGCCCTATGTCAAGGATGGAATGGAATATCTACCTAAGTGGACATACATGGATATCTATCCTAATGTCTAGCTCGAGGACTAACCTAAACGAGCAATCCTAAAGGAGCATGGTAAATATCTCACAAAAGAGACGCAAGAGTAGTCATACTGTCATAAGAGAAAGTACGAGAATGGATGATGAAACATCCAACAGGAGATGGAAAAACATCACAGATCATGTGACAAGAATAAAAAAAATAGATGGAAAAACATCTGAATAAACAAAAGCTCGAGCATCACTCAAAAATCAAACACCTACAAGGCACAAGCCACGTAGTAAAAGGGTAGGTTCCGCCATAGACAAGAAACCAAGCATCAGACCAAGGGTCAAGCCATAGCCAAGGGGAACGAATCACCCGAGTCAACCAAGCAATAAAACTATGGGAATATAATAGGTTCCTAATCGTGGTATCAATTACCAGGGCAAGGCGGATCTGGGGGAAAAGACAAAGTGTATGAATACATTGAGCATCAATGTCGGTCAATACGAGCTAAAGAAGATGCAGGGATTCGATTGAAGGAACCCTTTTCACTTGCCTTAATTGCGCTTAGACTTATTCAGATCTTGGGCACTGTTCAGAGCATCTACTTGTAAAAAGTAAGCATAGGAATGACACAGAAGAGGGACTGCAGGGGTTAATTACTAACCCTTTCCACTTGCCTACTCACGAGGACTTAGGAATGGTTTCCATAAAAAGACCCTAAACCATCATCCCACTATGAAAGCATAAAAAGTAAACAAACAAATACATGGCCTCCTAGCGAGGACTTCCAAAATTTCCTGCCAAGTGGCACGGAATCCCAATCCTAAGTAAACAGTAAAATGTGAAAAGAGTAAATCTGATAAGAAAGTACCAAACGAATATAAATCCGCAATAAAACAACTAAACAGTAGCGAAACCCAGAGATCTTCGAACAAGCTAGCATCGATAAATAAATGAGTTAAAAGTCACGTCGTCAGACATAAACATCAAGGCCTCGATGTGAAAATACATCACAAGCGGTGTATAGAAAATACAATCACATAAACATCCTACAAGGCAATACAAACAGATAAAATTCATAATAGTGTAAATATAACAATTGTGTCCCACAAATAAAGTGGAACACAAAGCCATCAAGTCAATACTGAAAGCTTTTCTCATAGTTCCTTGCACACTTAACAAACAAGTTTGTAGTAATAAGGCAAAGTGATGAAACATTAAAGGATAGATGAAAAATACATCAAAGTAATGAGAAATGAATAAAAAATATGACAAGGTATGAAAACTTCATAGTCAATGTTAGAGAAGTAATGACAAGCTCGTGAAGTCAATCACAAGTAATCAAAGAGACATGGAATTCAGAAATCATTATAACGCTGACATGTATATTTTATACATAACAAGCATCATATGAACAAGATGAAACTAGTTGGAGACAAGAAACATGGTACAAGCACAAAAACATTTAAAGTAGAACACCATAAAAAAGGTGTAATAAAGTATGCACAAGTGTATGAACAAATGAACATGGCAAGTCATGTCAAGTAATGATAAGGCCAGAAGCAGACACATAGGGTTAGTGTACCCTAAAACCCATGGAAACCCCAAAACAACTCTACTAGAGAAAACCTAAGCATAAGCACAAAACTAAATGTAAATCAACCCTAAACTATACCCTAAGAGTGAAAGAAGTGCAATGAGAGGGTAGATGAAGGATGAAAATGATTAGAGGAGTATATTATCACATAAGTCAGTAGCATGTCAATATTTAAAACAAATATTCAAATGTCATAGGTCATGCAAGAAAAGTTACATATGTATCATACAAATGGAAGTATTGAAAAGAGACAAACAATCAAGTTTTAAACTGAACGATCATGGATTTTACAAAGAATGCATGATTTAAGAATCATGTAATGTGTGACTTATATGATAAGCTATCTCAATATGAGACTCAAGAGTAGCCAAGTAGAAGATGAGACTTCATACATAACCAAAGTCACCTAATTGATGAGCAAGATCATCTAAAGAAAGGATATCATTTATCTTAAATCAAATTATGTTGATAAATATTAAATGAAAATAATAAAGTATCCTATATGTCCTTGGGTTCTGATAAATCCCTCATAAGATACTAATCATGAACCTAAAACCTCGAGAAATGTTAACAAGTTAACACACTTAAGTGTCATGATATATTGATGAAATATAATCCCTTAATGTATACAAGCAAAGTGATTTAGACAAACCAAACCAAATGTCCTTAGATGTTATGGGTAATAACCAACATCAAGGTACAATTTTGGGACAAGGCACACAATCTCAAGAAGAAACCATCAACATGTAATGTACAAAACATAAGCAAGAGGCAAATATAGCTCTCATTGTGTCACCATGATGAATTAGAAAGTTAATACTAACCAAATGGATAGTAGAAGCATAGAGAGTTGAGATTATGGGAGAAGTAAAATCAAATCTTAAACATAAATAAAAGTGGGACTTGAAGTCCTCTAAAGCAATCACACACAAAGTAGGTCAAACTAGTATATGGCTCTAATTGTGTCATCAAGATGAGTTAATAATGAGATATCAACCAAGGAATATAGGAGCAAAGTAAAGAAAGTATGAGGATCCTCAAAGTAAGAAGTAAAAACACAAAGCATCACTCATTATATATCAAAGGTACTTGGCAAAGAAGTGCATCAAAATAACTCCTAACCTTGATCATATTTAGTGAAATTAAGCACACAAGCAATCACAAATTAGAGAGTTTAAATGGTTTAATGTAATTAAAATTAATACACTAAAAAGTGGTGAGAATAAGGCACAAATGGCTTGCTTCCTTAAATGTTGCCTAAATGCATTTCAATATATCTCACATCATGAGCAAATAGTATAATCAAAGATCAATTATATTATGAAGCAAGAAAATGATCAAAAGAGATCTAATGTCTCTCAAACCTTAAGTAATGTTATCCTTGAGTTATATTATCTCAAAATTACTTTAAATTGTAATCACGATGAAGATTTGATCAAAGGTTTTACCAAAAATTCCCCAAGTTAGGGTTCTAACTTGCTAAATTTAGGAACTCCAACACAATGATCATCAAAGACTATAATAGATCAATTAAATTGTTCCAAGTTCATGAGGTATAAAAGGATTCTAAGGGCTATCATGAGTGCAAAGCTCAGCCTAAAAAAATCACAAAAATAACAAAATAGCAAGCTTGAAGTTCAAGCAAGTCTCAAAGGAAACAATTAATACATAATTAGGTAAAAAATAGAAAGGTAACTTGTAAAATCAAAACAAATTAATCCTAGCATCCTAAGGACTTATAAAAGTCAGAGGCATAATCAAAAGTTCCTGGAATAAGAAAGAGATATGGTTTTGAAACTCAAACATCAAAACTAGTTAGCAAAGTGCTAAAACTAGGCATATTTTACAAAATATTTTGGGAAAAATATGAAATTAATCTTAAAAGTTTATCAAAAATGACTTAAATAATCTCAACTCAACCATGGACCTTGAACATATTTTATTTTATTTTTAGAAGTAATGAAAGTTGGAGAAATAAATGTTACTTTAGGATTAAGCAAGAGTAAAGACCAAAAACAACAATTAACTTCCAAAATTCATAAAAAACAAGCAAACCGTAATCTAAATCAAAGTAGAAACCATGGAAAATTAGTTTAAAACCTAAGAGTTAGTAAACCTATTTTTCTGGAGTTTTATCCTAAGAGGAAGGAATTAAACAAAAATTATTTGTATAAAGTAATAAAAGATGTTAAAGAAAATGTCATATCTACAGAATTAATTAAAATAGTATGTCACAAAATTTTATAAAAAAAAAACAAAATTATTTTCATGTAGAAGACTCAAAATACAACTCAGAATATTTCTTATGGACTTTTTAGTTTTTAATGGAAAATAGTAAATAAAAATCAAAACTAAAATAAATGATTAAAAACTTAAAAGAAATATTTAATTATTCAAAAGTGGCAAAAATATAAAATAAATTTCAGAATATAAAAATAGACTAAACAACGAGTTAATTTGTTTTTTTGTGATGATTTTTAAATAACGAAAAATATTAAAACAAAAATAAAGAAATCAAATGAAATTTTATAAAATTCAAATAACAAAGAGATCTATTACACCTACTTTAATCAAAGTGCACTGTAAAAAGCTTTATGCATGCACAAATCAAAATGCGCCACCTAATCATCCCTGTCCTGTAGACTAAAGCCCTAACTCGTTTTTTCAGTTTTCAACACACAACTTTCAGATCTCATAATTCAATCATTTCTAAACCATTTTTGATGAATCAAAGCGCATTTTAAAGATCTCATGGCAAAGAACATCACACAATCCATAGAAATCAAAACCATCAAGAGATCAATCAGAAATCTGAGCACGTAAATCACAAAAATCATTTGTACATGACATTTTCAAAAGTTCAAAATATGATATACACTTCAAATCCAAGCAGTTTATACATTAAACCTATTGTTTGGCCAGCTATGAACATGCATTCAATATCTTATACTCTAAGTCAAACTACATTGAGAGAATTTGAGATCTAAACTTTACCTATCGAGTTGGAAAATAAATCAAACTGGTGCCTCTGAACAAACTTGAAACCCTACGAATCTTACTCCTTAAGCTCCAATGAAGTGAAATTCAGAGAGAATTTGTGACTAGAACAAGTGAAATGAGAGAGAGCTTCAAAGAAGTCTTGAGAGAGAAGGAATTTCATATTTGGTTTTGTGAGGAGAATGAAGCGTCCAACACGAAATGAGAGAGTGATGAGCTCTTATAGAGAGTGTAGAGTGAGGGCAAAGAAGTATAATGAAGCTTCAATACCGTTAGAAGATATTTTGTGAAAATTAGAAGAAAAAAAGAGTGCACATGGTGGCTGCGATTTACTTTGTAATGCAGTGAGGTTGGGGTCATTTTTTTGAGAAAATATTGAGTGGAAATGAGAGGAATAATTAGGAATGGTGAGCTGGTTGTACTGATCACATAGGGGAAAGTTTGAGTGGGGAGAAAATTGCATTTTTTGGCAAAGCACGAAATGGAGGGCTCATGCACATGGTGTGACTTGTCTTGGCTTGTTTTGGCAAACAAAGGGAGTATAATTACATGCCAAGCATGTGATTGAAGTACGGAATAAAAACCAAAACAAATTGTGCACAAAAATCTAAAACGAACAAAATTGCATGCATACATTAATGGCCAGCTAACTTCTCATGCAATTCTCTTGAAATTGACCTGTGAAAAATTCAGGTTATGGAGGCCTATTGAAAGATCTTTCAATGTAGATCATGGTAGGATTTTACATTTTTTTAAATTGATGTTTGGATCATGTAGAAATCACAATGAGAAGTTTGGAGGAAGAGAGGCTTGGCAAGGCAGCCTGCGCGCGCGTGCATGGCATGCATGGTACGCATGATGATCACTTGTGAGAACCCAACTTCATGATCTTGTAAATCTTTCAATTTTTGGCCATTTGACATGATTCAAAGCTTGACATGAATGTGAGATGGCTATCTTCAATATCCATCCACTCAATTTTTCAATTGAAGCTTGAGTTAAAAGGTTTTCAATCGTGAAAATGGCACACCAGCTGTTTGTGGAAATGACTGGCTATGCGCATGCATGACTTGTTAACTTTTAAGCCTTGTGCCCTAACTTTCCAAGATCCATATCACTCAAATGCTTCACTTTTGGGATTGAAAACCACAATGACAAACTTGTAGGATTTTCTGTAAGCTTTCCAAGCAGGTAAAGTTTGCTCATTTGAATAAAAATTGCTTAAGTTATGAATGGTGAAATTTCGGTACTATAGAGACTTAGGAAATTTTTAAATAACAAAATAACTTATTCAACAATTTAAATTTAATTCAACCATTTCCCTTGATTCAATGACATCAGTGATCATGAAATATGAAAATATGATATTTGAATTGATGGTTAACTAAAAGTCCACTTGGTCAACTTTGATTTTGGTTGGCTTTTAAGTACCAACTCGATCTCACCATTTTAAGACCTTCTGATCTTTAAGTAGCAACTTGATCTCACCATTTTCAGACCTTATGAGCTTACTTCAAGTAGGTAGCTACGAGTTTCTTTTTGATTTAAACAAGTTACCACACTCTTTGTCTTGTTCTTCCAAGTTAAAACCCTCATCTAACTGTGATTTATTGTTTACATTAGTATTTATTTTTACTTTGAAGCTCTTAGGGTTTTTGAGTTTTTCTGCAAATTCTCTTTTCTTAGAACAAATAAATTGTTATGATGAAGAAAGACATGAATTATGAAGGAATACGAAGCTTGCACAATGCGTGTTGGAGCTTAAAATTCCAATTCATGAAACTGCTAAATCAACTTTTCAGAGATTGATGATGAAGTGCTTCACATGTGTTGGAGCCAAATTAAAATCATTTGGCCAATGGTTGCGTGAGACGCGTGGTAGTCGTTGGACATTTTATTTTATTTCATTTTCTTTCAAAAATCATTAAAAATAGCTCTTTTAATATTTTCACTCCTTTTTTTTCATGATTTTCTAAAAAATATTTTCTACCTTGTGGGATTTGTAAAATTATTTTTAGCATTTTTGCTATTTTATTTTTTTCTATATTAATTGATTTCAAACAATTTTTTCTCATTAATTTTGAAATATTTTGGATCCAATCTTTTGAGATCTTGATCCTTGGATGTTTTCTGACTTTCCATATTTTCTTGAACATTTATTTGATGTTTAGTGCATCATTTGAACTTTTCTTATATTTTTCATTTTAATGTCATTTTTATTTATTTGCTGCATGTATTTTTGGTTTGACTACTGGTTGACTTGAATCATAGCTTGATTGATCAATGCTTCGTTAAGATCAATGGACTTTGGGTGATTCTTGGGTTTTATGAACCTTCATAATTTTAAACTTATAATTAAATTATCATTTGTATCATTTTTTGTACTTTGAATTAATGATAGGTTTATTCCATTGTGCTACTAATAGAGGTGATTGGAATTGATGATAGATGATCTCATGTTATGTTTGTTATGGTTTAATCAATCTTTATCTTCTCATCTCCTTCTCCTTTGCTTTGTTTTAAAACTTGGTGTTGCATTATTTTTGGAGAATGACTTTGTATTATTTCTCTAACATGCACTACACATACATTAATATTGTCTGGCCTCAGATAGGTGCAACTTCTACATAATCTCACTTATGATTGCTAGCGCTAAATTTTATCGAATAAGATTATTAACTACTAACATTAACATTAACTCAACATTATTGTGCTAACTTTACATTTCCGCACTTTTATATTAATGTTATTTAATTTCTCGCCCTTTACTTTAATGCTATTTATATTTTGAGCATTTAGGTTTCATGTCATTTTACTTTTATGTCATTCAATTATGCATTTTTTTTCCTTTTCCCCTTGGGTTTTTCTTTTTCTTTTGATCAAAGACATTAATAAAGGAAAAACCCTAAAAAACCATAACGTGTTCTTGAGGACTATTGGTTACTATCCCTTGCTTGAGGAATTTGGACTTTGGACTTAGGATAGTTCCTTTGCTTGGAGCATTTTCATTTGAGGCTTTGTGATTCATCTGAACCCTTCCATATCATACTTTGATATTTCATCTGAGACTTTGAGATTTCATCTGATACCTTGGAATTTCATCAGATACTTTGAGCTTTATCTATTACATGGAGTTTCATCTGATGCTTTAGATTTCATCTGGTGCTTTTAAGATTCATCTTCTTGTTTGATTGTTCATCTGTTACACTAAACTTGTGGCTTAAATCCAAAGGGAAAAGAATGCTTATTTTGACCAATTTCAAATGCTTGCTCTTCTCGTGGTTAGTTCACTTGCACACACAAAGGCTTTCTCTTTGTCTACCTTATAATGAGACAATTTATTTATTGTCCTTTACTTTATTCTTTAGGATAGTATCTTCATCTTCCCCCTTATTTAATTTTTAAAATCTTCTCTCTATTTCAAAACCTTCTTATTTTCAAACTTCATCACATCTTCTTAAACAAGCCTTGACTTTTATCAAGTGATCCAGAAAATCTTTTTCTTAATAAATTCTAAAACACATAAGCATATTAAAACTCTTCCCAATAATCATAAAAAAGACAAACCTCATCAAATTTTTTTTTTGCCTTAGCACATTTTTGTTTACAAACCAGACCATTTTTATGAAAGAAAAATATGAGTCTATTCTCGAAGTGATGCAAATTCCTATACTTCTACAGTGTGTTGTAAAATTGATTGATATTTTCCACTTGAATGTTGAGATATGCTTTTTAGTAAAACCAAGCAAAATTATCCATATCAAGATGTTGCAAATGCACATTTCATAATACTTGTGGGTAGTAAGTTAAGTTTTCATCTAAAAAATAACAACATGTCTTTTTCACTTAAAATCAATTAACAAACAAAATCTAATTTCATAAACAAATGCAAGTGGTTTCGATGGAGTACCATAGATGTGACGGGTGCTAAAACCTTTCTCTTGCATAACCAACCCTCATACCTAAATCTCTCTTTTGTTTTGGTTTTCAAAACTTTTTATGGTTTGTTTTCTGATATTTTCCTTTTTCCCATTGAAAATAATAAAGTTTGGTTCCGACTCTTGCTTTTTCTAAGTTAAGTAAATCAATAGCTTAATCTCAATTTTATCGCTGCAGCATCAGAGCATAAAACTCAGTTGTTCGACTTAATAGTGTAATACTCTATAACCACTTCCATAAAAGATAATCCAAAAATACATACTTATGACCAGAATAGTACTATCACATAATATCTTAGTACAAAGGTATAACTCTCTCTACTTAACCTTATACTCTATAAATATTTGTATACGAATAATCATCAACTTCACACTCCTATCTTGGCATCAATGACATCTTCATGATCCCATTATGCATTTTCCAAAATGCATCCCATTACGGTAATCGTAATGCATGATTTACAATACTCCCGAACTCTGCATTTGCTTTCTTCCTATGGTATTCCTCTTAACTTCCTTGAATCTAAAATGCTTACTCTCTCTCTCTATCTATCTATCTATCTATCTATCTATCTATCTATCTATCTATCTATATATCTATCTATCTATCTATCTATCTATCTATCTATCTATCTATCTATCTATCTATCTATCTATCTATCTATCTATCTATCTATCTATCTATCTATCTATCTATCTATCTATCTATCTATCTATCTATCTATCTATCTATCTATCTATCTATCTATCTATCTATCTATCTATCTATATATCTATCTATCTATCTATCTCTCTCTCTCTCTCTCTCTATATATATATATATATATATATATATATATATATATATATATATATATATATATATATATATATATATATATATATATATCTTGACACAAACCTCTTTCAATTGTTTCTTGGGCAACTCAACATTTCCATAACAGTCTCATATTGACATTGAATCCCTGATGACTTATCCTGAACCTGATCTACATTCTAAGACTGGGTATACTTGGTCTATCTTTTACCCTTCGTCTGGTGTAGCCATGTCTCGCTTGGAATATGCAGTCATGTCCTCGAGTCTCTTCACATACTTCACCACTACCTTAGAACATCAACAGAGATGTTGAATTCCAATTCCTCTCAAACCTTCCACCATTTTGAACATACTCCCTGAAGTACTCTCTCTCTCTCTCTCTTCCAATATGCTCTATTGAACTTATATGCTACAACACTGGTACGCCACCTCACTTCCAAGCCTCATGACATGCTGTAGCGGTGAAAAATTAAGATTAACCTATTGATTAACTTAACTCACAAAGCAAGATTCGCCACCACACTTTATTATTTCCAAAGGAATGGGAAAAGAGCGAATAAAACCCAAAGAAAATTCAAGGTTCGGGGGTTGGTTATGCAAAGGAAAGATATTAGAACCCTAAATATACATGGTACTCCATGGGAACCTCTTGAAAATCTATGCTAAATGCTAAAACTGGTTGTTTGCAAAAAGATTATGGAGATGAGAAAATAAATGTTTTTTTATGATTTTTGATCCAGAAAAACTTTGAGATCTCTGTGCCTATGTACCTCTAATTTACAATGGAGAAATCAGAACACTGTAGTTCTTCTAAAAAGAAACAAGGTTTATTGGTTAATTTTAAATGAAGAGAAATTTTATCATCTTAAGGAGAATACTCAACTAATCATCCTTTAAACATGAGAAAGATGGACCTTTGCATCACAATGAAAGAAGGTCTCCAACTAGGATAGAAATCAACAAGTATGTCACTAACTCTTTCAAGTGGAAAAGGATCAACACCATATCAATAAATATTATGGAGATAGGATAATTACATCTCTACTACGGGCTCATGTCTAATCTTTGAGAAAATATTTAAAAATGAAAAGGCAAGTGGCAAAATATTTGAATGATTTTTGTGTTTTTAAGTCTTTTGAAAATATTTTGATATGCTTAAGTGTTTTGAAGCATTTTGTTGTAACCGGTTTGAAAATATAGAGTTGCCACATTTAATTTTTATCCTAAGGAAGGGGATATAAAGGATAACCCTAGTTTGATCAGAGATTCTAAGTTGTTTGGCTCGTTTTAAATGAAGGAAAGGTGTTAGGCACCCATCATCTACCTTTTTCACAAGGATAATAGGGTTTAGAAATGCGATCTTTGAGAAATAGGGTTTTAGTTTTTATTAGGGGAACTCTCCACGATTTTAGTCGTATGCCTACGTATCCTCTTTGGAGGAATCAGAGTCCCAATTCGTAGTTCGCAGTGGGTTGGTGTTTTTTATGGATTAAGAAGATATTTGAATCCTCCTTGTACTTAGTATGGGTGTGTGAATAGCGAAATTTGTTAGACGAAGTGTGCAGTCGATTAAAATACTTTCGTAATCCTTTTTAAAGATTGATTGTTGAGTTAAATTTATTATGAAAAAAATAATTTAGTGTTTGGTTAAATATTTTTTAATGTATTAATGTATAAAATATCTTATTAATGCATGATAAAAAATGATTTTTAATGCAATAAATAAATAAATATTGGGATGAGTTGAAAAAATAATATTAAATTTATAATAATAAAATAATATTAAGATTATAAATATATTAAAATATAAAAATATAAAAAATATAAATATAAATAAAAAAGAATTAAATTAGAAAATGTAGGGGGTGTAAATTATATTAGGCTAGAAAAACAAGGGGGTAGATGTAGCAGGGCCCTGAATTCAGATGTTGAATTCAGGCCCAACGCAGGGAGTGTGTGAGTTTGGACTATGTAGCAAAAGTTGGGGGCGTAGGGAGTAAGGGTCCAAGTCCAGATGATGGACTTGGCCCATTAGGCTGAGGGGTGTGAATTCGCATAGGTTAGTAAAACAAAAACAAAGGGGGGTGTGAATAGTGATTGGGCCTGGTCCAAGGGTATTTGGAGTCCATTTGGACTCCATGCAGACGGGAGCATGATAATCCAATAGGCGCACGTTTCTGGGGCGCTAGATGGGGATCACATGGTCATGATGGAAGGAGTATAGTAACACGTGTGGGATGGCGTGCATCTTATTATTGGAAACAATATATTTTTGTTTTTACAAAACATCTAATCATTTTCATAACTCTCTTATCCCTATCCCTCGTTCTCTCTTCTCTCACTAAACAGAAACCCTAATCGACCCATTTTAACCCTAATATGCAGCAACGCTACCCCTAAAACCCAAACCAGACCAAAACCACCACAAATCCCTAAATTTCTTCGAACAACAATCAAATCGTGGCCAAAGAAAAGCTAAGTGGAATAAAAAATACCTTTATTGCCGTGAAACTTTAACGCTCTCGATCTCTCCGATTTGCTAAACCCTTTCTTTTTTCCTCCGTAGGTACAATGGCGGTTGAAGAGTTGTGGAGGCGGTTTGAAGATTCTAGGGTTTCAGATGTTGAAACCCTAGGCTTATGGAGCGACAATGGTGTTTGGATCTCCTTCCTATCTCATGCACTTTCTTCTCTATTTTTCACGCTTTGTCCCTTTTCTTCCTCTTTTCCCTTAGAAAACCTAGGCTTTTTATAGTGTTTTAGATTTAGGTTATTTAGGAAAGTTTTTTTTTATGATTTATCGTTATTCTTTAGATTGATAGCAGAATTAGGGATTTAAAGATTAGTTTTTAATTTGTTTGTGATTTTGTTATAATCTGGATAGTAATTTTTTATTTAATCACGATTTGATGCTGATTTTGTTTTGATAAGTTTGATTATGTATTAGGTTTGATTTTGTTTTGTATTGTGTTCGTTGTAAAGTTCTGGATATTTCAAAGGGAAAGATTTGATTTCGTTTGATTGGAACAATAATTTTTATAACTCTAAACACAAGCGTTTTTCTTTCCTGATTCGAACAATGAACATTTTAGCTTTGGGCTTGGGCCTTGAAAATGATGAAGAGTCGGTCTGGGAAATTGGAAGGCCTTTTTTAGTTAACGTTTTTTCTCTTAATAAAACAATCATCATTTTTAAATAAGTTTATAACAGTAATGTTAATTTTAATAATGTTACTATAAAACCAAATAATTTCTCAACGCAAAGAAAAACTTGGAAATGGGCCAACTTGCTCAATTTATTGGGCCTCTTATCTCAAAAAAACATACCCCTCCTTTCTGTATGTAAACGCGCCCTCAACTTTTACATGGGCTTTTTATGATTTAGAAAGGCCCAAGATTTCTCAAAATATCCTAAACCCCCTTTCAACATTTGAAATGGGATGAAACCATAAGGTCTTAACCCAAAGTGAAATAGGCTTAGAAAATTGGATGCTAAGCCCTTAGCCTAAGACACACCCTTCATCATCAAGCGAAGCTTTAACGGGCTTAAGAAAAAACTTAAAATGAGCTAAGAAGTCCATACACCTCCTTTCTAAAAAAAACTTATGGACCATCAATTTTTCATGGGCTTTTCTGATTTAGAAAAGCACATTAATTCTTTAATAGGAAAAACCCCATTTTATAAATGTAAACCCTCTGAATATATATGAATAAATTATAAAGGAAATGATAATTCTGGAAATCAATAAGGGATAAAAGATTAGAAACCAATAAGGAAAATTTGGGGTATGATAACTACCCCTATGTAATCACTCTTCGATTGAATGGTGCGAGAATGCGCAGGTCTCACACATTTGAATTGGAGGGTTATTAAATAATGGAAGACCCAAAATTTTGGACCAAAGATTATTAAATAAGGATACACTGATATAACATACCGAAGAGCTCAAAGAAATAGGCAAAGATGATGAAGTATCATCCTACCAGATTTTGGATACATAGATAGGCAAAGATAATGATGTATCATCCTACCAGAGTTAGAGCAATAAGTGAAATTGACGTAGATATGACGACGCAGATAACTCGCCAATACCTAGAAAAGAAATCATAGATTTTTGCATATTTACCATAACCTAGTAGGTAAGTAACACAAGTTACAAAATTGTTAACTTATATGTTCATTGAGACTAATGCAACAAGATATATTGCGGTTAAAGAGTAAACAATATTAGTTTGAAATTTGACTCACTAACGCTTTGACACTAACATAGTGAGCTAATGTAGCAGATTTTGCATATTCATCGCAGCCTAGGGGATGAATAACATATAGTCTAATAATCCATTGACTCATGGAGACTAACATAATGAATTATATAGAAAATTTCACACATCTACTATGGCCTAGGGAATAGACAATACAGGTTGAAAATATCTTCTCAAAGCATAGAGATTAATGTAGTAATCTTAAGACACCAATTCTATTCATCACAACCTAGAGGATGAATAAAACAAAGTTTGATAACACATCGCTGCATGGAGACTGATGCAATGAGTTATATCACATATTTCATCATGTCTACCACAACCTAGGGAGTAAACAGTACGAGAATGAACCTGTGCATTTTTCATGACCTAGGGGATAAAAGACAACATGGATGGGATTATGTTATTCATCACAACCTAGGGGATGCATAGTATAACCCTAAAATTTTTCATACGTATCACAACCTAGGGGATAGATAATTGAAAAAGCTTGATAACACATCGCTACATAGAGACTGACATAATGGGTTGTATCGCAGATTTCATCATGTTTACTACAACCTAGGGAGTAAACAGTACAAGGATGAATTTGTGCATTTATCACAACCTAGGGGATAAAATACAATAGGGGTAAGATAATATTATTCATTACAACCTAGGGGATGAATAATATAACCTTGAAATTTTGCATTCTATCACAACCTAGGGGATAGATAATTGAAAAAGCTTGATAACACATCACTGCATGGAGATTGATACAATGAGTTATATTACAAATTTTGTCATATTTACTACAACCTAGGGAGTAAACAGTAGGAGGACGAACCTGTGCATTTATCATAAACTATGGGATAAAAGGTAATAGGGGTAGGCTTATGTCATTCATCACAACCTAGGAGTTAAATAGTTTAACCCTAAAAATTCCCATATCTATCGCTACCTAGGGGATAAATATTTGAAAAAGCTTGATAACATATCGCTGCATGGAGAGTGACACAATGAGTTATATCGTAGATTTCGTCATGCTTACTACAACCTAGGGAGTAAACATTACGAGGATGAACTTGTGTATTTATCACAACCTGGGGGATAAAAGACAACAAGGGTGTTCTTATGTTATTCATCATAACCTAGGGGATAAATAACATAAGTCTGAAAATTCGCGTACCTATCGCAAGCTAGGGGATAGATAATTGAAAAAGCTTGATAACACATCGTTGCATGGAGACTGACACAATGAGGTATATCACAAAATTCATCATGTTTACTACAACCTAGGGAGTGAACAGTACAAGGATGAAACTCTGCATTTATCACGACCTATGGGATAAAAGACAACAAAGGTGGATTTATGTTATTCATCACAACATAGGGGATGAATAGTATAACCCTGAAAATTTGCATACCTATCACAACCTAGGGGATAGATGATTGAAAATCTTGATAAAACATCACTGCATGGAGACTAACACAATGAGTTATATCGTAGAATTCATCCTGTTTACCACAACCTATAGAGTGAATAGTACGAGGGTGAACCTTTGCATTTATCACGACCTAAGAGATAAAAGACAACAGAGGTGGGTTTATGTTATTTATCACAAACTAGGGGATGAATAGTATAACCCTGAAAATTCACATACCTATCACAACCTAGGGGATAAATAATTGAAAAATCTTGATTACACATCGCTGCATGGAGATTGACGCAATGAGTTATATTGCAGATTTCTTCATGTTTAATACAACCTAGGGGGTAAACAATACGACGATGAACCTGTGCATTTATCACAATCTAGGGATAAAAGATAACATGGATAGGCTTATGTTATTCATCACAACCTAGGGGGTGAATAGTATAATCCTGAAAATTCACATACCTATCGCAACCTAGGGGATAGATATTTGAAAAAGCTTGATAACACATCGCTGCATGGAGATTGATGCAATGAGTTATATCGCAGAGTTCGTCATATTTACTACAACGTACGGAGTAAACAGTACAAGGATGAACCTGTATCTTTATCCCAACTAGGGGATAAAAGACAATAAGGGTGAGTTTATGTTATTCATCATAGTGTAGGGGATGAACAGTATAACCCTGAAAATTCACATACCTATCACAACCTAGGGATAAATATTTGAAGAATTTGTGCATTTATCACGACCTAGGGGATAAACGACATAAAAATAGACTCACGTATTCATTACATCCTATGGAATGAATAATATGAACCCGAAAATTTGTACACCTACCACAACCTAGGGGGTAGATGACTGAAAAGTGTTTTGATTATCAAATCTTGGATAACTAGATCAAAGACGAGATCAAAGTTTTTTACCGATTGTGTCTGTTCTCAACCAAGGTAATTGTTTAGCATGAATAATGTTAGGTTTGAAGATTGAAACCAAAGTTTTATTGATTGTAATACAGTGGAAGAACTGACTTTGTTTTGCGTTTCATCGCAAATGTTGCAGATAACAAGATTCGCCAATGACTTTTCTTTTATCCAATAAGGAAAGGGTGAAAAGATCAAGAAAGACCTTAGACATTTTTGAGTTTGGGGGTTAGGTTATGAAAAGGGAAGGTGTTAGCACCCTTTTTATCCGTAGTTATCTACGGGCTCTTAATCGCTTAGCTCACTTTGTTTGAAAATGCTTTGTGTTTGTGTGTTTGAAAAAATATTTTGAGAATGCCTAAGTATAGTGAACTTTGTAATGATTCTCGTATCTGTTGAGAATGCATACAAATTGTTTATTTTGAAAAATATTTAGGGTTTAATATCGTACAATCATAAAAGACACTTGTAGGGTGCTTTACCAATTTATCTTAAGGGACTAAGATCGTTTACCGAGGGCATCATCGAAGGGTCATCGAGGGACTACGATCTTTTATATTGGAGGGACTTTGCTAAAGCGTCCACACGTTCGAGGGACATGACTGTTTAATCTAAAGGCAACAAGTGGGGTCACCCTAGAGGTGAGTGTGTGAATAATGTATTGAATTCAGTTATTTATCTTTGAGAATTAGGGTTTTCTAATTTCAATTATTAGTCTTGCCATACAAACCCTAATTACTTGCAGTTATAAAGAAAAAAGTAAAGGCAAAAATTAGAAGTCCTACGCTATTACAAAGCTTCGGGGAAGGGGGTACAAACCACAAAAATTGGGGGAGATGGAAGGAAAATAAAGCCCTACTTAAACTATTACATTCTGTTGCAATTACATAATAGGAAAAACTAATGCGAAAATAATAAAGCGCGTGAAACAGTAAAAAGGAAAAGAAACGGAAAAATTGTTTGATGAAAAATGATTGATGATTTAACCTAAACCTTTATGATTTTAGTTAAAGAAAACTAATTAAATGATTAAATTAAACAAACCCTAAAGTCTAGGTTAATTTTAATTAATCGAAAAAAGTTAGGTTATTAAATTAATCGAAACTAATTATCCTAATTAATTTAATAAATAAAAAATAAAAAATAATTCATGAGGAAGAGACTAAACCTAATTTGTTTTAATGTTGATTAGAAAATAATTAGGGTTAAGAAAAAGAAAATAATGTTAGTAAAAAAATAGAGAAAAAGAATGCTGGAGATGAGTGTTGAACTCAGGCCCCCAAGACCTGCAGGAAGCATGCAAACCACCAGGCCAAGCGTGCGCCTGTGCCAGGATACAAATCCAACATGTTTTATAATCAGCCTGCAAAAATATGAGAAATATGAAAAAAATAGCAAAACCGGGGATCGAACCCGTGACCAGAGAGAGGAATGACTTAGTGCGCGCGTTTTAACCACTAGGGTGGTGATACATCCATTAATACAACTGAAACAATAAATAAATAATATATAACCAAATATACTGGGCCGAGAAGCGCCAAAGCCCTAGCTCCGGTCATCTTCTTCGGTGAACTCTGTTATCTAAAACCTGCAAAATTCAAATAGTTAATAATCCAAAATGTCCCATCTCCCCTAATTCAACCCTACTGAATCCAAATATGGACTTAGTTTTGGATAAAAGTCCTTGGATCATGATTTTCAAAGCAAGAGCCCTAACTCAGTTCAAGAATGGAAAATTAAGATTTGGACGTCAAAAACCCCATGCAACGATTGTAACCTGTTCTGAACATACATATAAGCTGATTTGAATGGTTAGAAATATTCAACAATGCATAAAATTAAAAATATATGTATGATAAAAATTAAGAACCGGCCATAGCCTATATGCATGTTTCAAGCCCTTTGGATCATGGTAACTAATCCAAACTTACCCTTCAATATTCCTGGAAGTGAATGGAATGGAGGTTTGATGGTGAGAAGGCTCGAGAATAGGGTTTTCAAAACTTAGGGTTCTTGGAAAATTTTGATGTTTTTTTGAAAATTTTGTGGTGCAAGGATTCGTGTCCTTTGTTCTTGTTTTGATGTCTAAATATATAGATAATTTTTAGGGAAAAAACTAATGGGCTTGGACCTTGTAGTAAGATATAATTTTATCTTATACTATTTTCTATTATTAATGAATTAAATCAAAACTTATAAAAATAATTAAAATAAAATAAGGCCAAAGGATGTATGAATGAGTTCTGAGGTGAATGAAGAGTATAACACACTTTTGGACCTCAAAACCATGGCCCAATAGTCCAAAATATCAAGCTTGCCCACTTTGAACTTCATACATTTGCTCAAAATTTCCCAACTTACAATGGCCATAACTCACTAAATTTTTATCTTTTGAAGGTGTTCTTTGACTTTTTGGAAAGCTCAAAATGTCCTCTACAACCTCTATGTTGATCATTTTTTCTTTTGAAGAGTTTATATTGATGTAAGTTGCATTGACAAAAGTGTCTTTTTGTTGACTTTTGAAATGACCTATAATGTATTGACTTATATCTCTCAAATGATGCATTTTTTGGACTTGAGCATAGAGATAAAAAGTTGTAGAGAATTGAATTTCCTTCAAAATGGGATTTGGTTATGGAAAATATGATGAAGCATGTGAAAGTTATGCTTGGTCAAAGTTCAGTTGACTTCTCCTAAGGAAACCCTAATTTGGCAAAATTTGAATTTTGATGATTTGAGGGATTTTCTTAAGGAATCATGATAAACCCTTGATCAAATGATTAATATCACTTCAAAATGTTGTGGTGACCAAAATCTTGTGGGTTGACTGTATGTTGACCACAATTGACTTTTTACCCAATACAGTTGTTTTTCAGTCATCTGAGTCATTGACTGAGCAAACTTGTGATGAAAGACTTAAAACTTGACATGATCATTCTTGAAGACCTATGGAGAACCATGAAAACCACTTAAGACATTGAAAACCCAATCTTCCTTGAGAAATAACAAACCCTAGTTGTGGACCGATTGCTTAGAAGGATAATTTGTCTGATTAATTCTTGAGCCAACTTGAGCAACTGAGGACCTCATGAGAATGTCTTTGAATAAAAATGGGAGGGAAAATTTTGGGGTATAACAGCTGCCCATGTTCAATCTTCTTAAACTAGAAAAGTTAGATTGGCACGTCTGACATTCGTGACTTGAAGGTAGAAGATGATTGAACTCTTAAGTGCCCAGATATTTGCACTTGCCTGTGCACGAAGTAACATTGTTGGTTGATTATACCGAGGATGGGATTAAAGATGCCATTTGGAGAGGTGAAGGAGAATTTCCATAGATGGGCTTACAGATGCCATCCAGAGTAACTATTGATAGGAATATCAGAATAATTCTACGCCTAACTTTGTCTTTAGAAGATGTATTTGGAATGAGTCTACGTCTGACTTTATCTAAAAGATTACCGGAATAAATCTATGCTTGACTTTATCCGAATGTTACACTAGAATGAGTCTATACTTGACTTTGTCTAGAAGATACATTTGGAATGAGTCTATGCTTGACTTTTTCCAGAAGAGTTTCAAAAGGAATCTATGCTTGACTTCATCCGAACTAGAAGATGTCTACACCCGACATTAACTAGAAGAGGTACCGGAAAAAGTCTACGCCCGACTTTTCCAAAAAGAGTATCAGAAGGAAATCTATGCTTAATTTCATCTGAACTAGAAGATTTCTACGCTCAATTTCAACTAGAATAGGTATTGGAAGGAGTCTACGACTGACTTTTTTGAAAAGAGTATCAGAAGGAAATCTATGCCTGATTTTATCTGAACTAGAAGATGTCTACACCGACTTCAAATAGAAGAGGTATCGGAAAGAGTCTACATCTGACTTTTCCAAAAAGAGTATCAGAAGGAAATTTACACCTGATTTCATCTGAACTAGAAGATGTCTACGCCCGACTTCAACTAAAAGAGGTATTGGATGGAGTCTACACCTGACTTTTTCGAAAAAAGTATCAGTAGGAAATCTACGCTTGATTTCATCTGAATGATGCACTAGGAGATTTCTACGTCTGACTTCCTATAGAAGAGATATCTTTCAGAATGGCCTTCTGGGAAAAATGTTTAAGTAGCTACTTGTTAGATTTAGTCTCTGAGGGAAATACTTGTCTGTTTGCATACTTAACTTGAAAAGACAAAGTTAGTTTAATGCAACATCATGATGCATTGCATAATGATGCTCTCGAAAGAAATGTGAATATACCAATGCATTTCGTATTCATATGCTATGATAAATGATATATGAATGTGAGATGTCATTGAAGTGTAGCGGTAGCTTCGTATAAAATTTTTGATAGGGAAAATAAATCCATGATTTTTGCTAGGAATGAAGAAAATGAATCTTCGATGTACTGGGGATTTATGCTTGATGTTTAAGGAAACTTCGACAGATAAGGTTGTGTTTAATGAATCAGGCAACAACATTCTTAGTAACAAAGGTAAATGAGGCTACTTCAACCCACTTAGTGAAATAGTTAATATCAACAAGGATGAAACAATGTCCATTAGAAGTAGTAGGCTTGATCTCTCCAATCATATCAATTCCCCACATTGCAAATGGCCAAGGAGCAGTCAAGAAATTTAACGGAACTGGAGGTACATGTACTTTGTCAGCGTAGATTTGGAACTTGTGACAAGTTCTTGAGTGGTGATGGCAATTAATTTCCAGAGTCTACCAACAATAACCCTCTCTTAGAATTTTCTTAGCCATAGTATGTCCACTGGAATGAGTACCAAAGATATCTTCGTGCATGTCCTCCATAATATTCTCCGCCTCTTTCTTGTCCATACAACAAACCAGAGTCGAATCATGGTTGCGCCTATACAGAATTCCATTTCTCAAGAAGAACTTAGATGAGAAACTCCGTAGGAATTTATCGTCATTGATAGATTCCACCTCAGGATACTCTTGAGCCTCAAGATATCTTTTCACCTCATGAAACCAAGGCTTCTCCTCTACTTCGTCAATGTCAACTTCAAAACAGTGTGCTGATTTATCTAGCCTTTATATGGTAATTTTGGGAGCCTCATTGTCCTATCTGACCTTAAACATAGACGACATGGTGTCCAACGCGTATGCCAACTAATCCTCTTCTCGTGGGATATGGTCAAAAGTGATCTCCTCGAAATACGAAATTAAAGTCAACACATGCTCTCAGTACGAAATGAGATTCAAATGCTTAGTATCCTATTCTCCCTTAATCTGACTGATTACCAGGGCCGAGTCTCCATATATGTCCAAAAACTTGATTCTCAGGTCAATAACAACTTTAATACCCATGATGCACACTTCACATTCAGCCATATTGTTGGTACAGTCGAAACATAATCGGGAGGTGAAGGGTGTATGGCAACCCTGAGGAGATATAATTATGGCACCAATTTCATTGCCAAGTGCATTATAGGCTCTGTCAAAAACCATAGTCCATTGGAATCCTGGCTCAGGTACTTCATATTGTCCAGGTTCTTCATAATCTGTAACTAGCATGATGTTCTCATCCGAGAACTCAAAATTCATAGATTGGTAATCATCTACAAATTGATGCGCCAAATGATCTGCCAATACACTTCCTTTAATTTCTTTCTGAGTGGTGTATTGAATATCATATTCTGTTAAGACCATTTTCCATCGGGTTATTCTTTCGTAGAGAGTTGGCTTCTTGAATATATATTTGATCATATCTATTTTAGAGATAAAAAAGGTAGTATAAGTCAACATATACTGTCTTAGTCAGCGAGAAGCCCATGCCAAAGCGCGACAAGTTTTCTCAAGCAGTGAGTATCTTGTTTCACAATTGGTAAACTTTTTGCTAAGGTAGTATATTGCATGCTCTTTTCGAACAGACTCGTCATGCTACCCCAATACACACCCCATTTAGTTCTCTAGCACTGTTAAATACATGATCATAGGTCTTCCTTTAATTGGCGGCATCAGAATTGGAGGTTCTTGTAGGTACTCCTTGATTTTGTCAAAATCTATTTGGCAATCGTCGTTCCATTTCACTGCCTGATCTTTCTTTAACAACTTAAAGATCGGTTCACAAGTAGTGGTCAAATGAGAAATAAATTTGGCAATATAATTCAGTAGTCCCAAGAAACCTCTGACTTCCTTCTCAGTACGGGTAACGGGAATTTCTCAAATAGCTTTGACTTTAGCAGGATCAACCTCGATTCCCTTACCACTGACAACAAAACCCAAGAGCTTACCAGATCTCACCCCAAAGGTGCACTTGTTCGGATTCTACCTCAGCTTATACTTCCTCAGTCTCTCAAACAGCTTATATAGATGGTCTAAATGCTCTTCTTCAGTCTGTTATCTGGATATCATATCATTGACATAAACCTCTATCTCGTGATATATCATGTCATGGAAAAAAGCTACCATTGCACACTGATACTTTGTGCTAGTGTTCTACAACCCAAAAGGCATACCCTTGTAGCAGAAAGTGCCCCACAGTGTAACAAAAGTAGTATTTTCCATGTCTTCCGGTGCCATCTTGATCTGATTTACCCTAAGAAACCATCCATGAAGGAGAATACCTTATGTTGAGCAGTATTGTCGACCAAAACATCAATATGTGGAAGTGGGAAGTCATCTTTGGGGCTCGCCCTATTCAGATCCCTGTAGTCTACATACATACGTGCCTTGTGGTCTTTCTTTGGTACCGGGAAAAGATTCACAACCCATTGAGGATACGATGTCACTGTAGCGGTAGAAATGTTCAAGACTAAGCCATTGGATTGACTAGACTTTATACAAATCAAAATAAAAATTGCTACCACGCTTTATTGTTTCCAAAGGAATGGGAAAAGAGCGAATAACCCAAAAAAGGGGGAAAGATTCAAGGTAAGAGGGTTCGTTATGCAAAGGGAAGGTATTAGCACCCTAAACATCTATGGTACTCCGTAGGAACCTCTTTGTAAAATCTGTATATTTTGGCTATAAAAAAATGTGTTATAGAAAATTGATAGTGGAGGTGAGAAAAGATATATATATTTTTTATGATTTTTGCACCCGCCGCGATTGCGAACCTTTAGTGCCTACGAACCACCTTTCGGGAAATAGGGGATCAAGGTACACATAGTTCCTCTTTTAAATGTTTGAAACACAAGTGTGTTGGTTGATTTTAAGAGATAAGACATCATCGTCATTGTTCGTGTGGAAAACATACTTACTACCCACAATCATGAGAAAGGAGAATTTGCATCATCTCAAAGTGGAGGATATGACTTGGATTTTAAAATCAACAATGCCTCACTCAACACCCAAGTAAAAAATATATCACTTCACTACATATTGTACAAGTATAGTTGTTTGCATCACTACAAGGATTGACAAGAGTCTAACCTTTTGAGAAAAGTTTAAAGATAAAAACCAAAGTGGAAAAATAGTTTGAAATGAGATTATTTGACTTTTAGTCTTCTCACAAAAATGTCAAGGTATTATTAAATTAATTGGAGTTTATTTATGAAAATATTTTGAAAATGCATGGACCTAAGTCCAAGTTTATTATGAAAGTGGTTTAAGTTTCAAAACAAGAAGAGTTTTCAAAAGGAGGGAGAAGATTTTTGAAATTAAAGAAGATGGCAGGAGAAGAAGAGACTATCCTAAAGCATAAGGTAAAAGCTAAGGATAAGAACCATCTAACCAACAAGAAGCCAAAACTTGATATTATGAGCCAAGATAGAATTCTCATTCTTTGGATTGAAACCAAGCAAGCAAAGATACTAGACCTCTTCAAATGTATTAAGTCTTCACAAAAATTGGGCAGAGTAACGGTTGTATACAGGTGAATTCCAGATTACAAACAAAGGATGTAATCACAAAAACCTGCATACAAAAACAAACAAGCAACCCAATGTCTTGAGGTAAACCTCAAGAGCTCCAGACAAAATAATCAGATAAGATCACAAGGTCTCCAAGATAGGCCAAGGTTTCTAATCCTAAGTCCAAGAAAAAGTCCCATGCTCCAAAATGCCAAGGATAGAAACCAAATAGTCCTAGTACCATTAAGAGTTTTTTAGGGTTTATGTTGATTATTAAGTGTCTTCGGAAAAGAAAAAGAAAAGCTCAAGTGAGGAAAGTAAAATGGCAAGAAAATAAATGCTCAAATGAGCAAAGATCAAAATGGCATGAAATGAAAAATGCTAAAAATAAATATTACATAAAGCATAAAAAAGAATAAAAGCATAAGATAAAACAAGTCAATAATTAGTGGTTAGTTGGATGACCATATTGAAACTTGCATTCGGAACTCATTAGAGGATTGGTAGAACCATAGTCTGCACACAATAAGTTGCATTTGCTTTTTGTCAAGTATATCATCCATTTGGAATTCTCATAAGTACCATTTAATGATCAACGATGTTTAAGTGATCCACGTTGACCAAAGGTGTTGTAGATCCATTAGAGGATTGGTAGAACCAAAGCCTCCACACAATAAATCTCAAGGTTATTGGATCAAAGAGATCAAATTAACATACTTGGGCTTGCAATCATAAGTTTGGGCCATGAATGATCATTTATTCGAATTGGGACAAAATTTAGCGCTATGTTAAGCAATCGTAAGTGGACTTATATAGAAGTTGCACCTATTTTGAGGCCGGTCAATAGTAATCTATGCACCATTTGTTTTGAGACATGATATAGAGATCATGCTCCAACAACATTTAGTGCAATGAGAAGGGGATAAGATGAAGAGGATTAGGGAAAGAGAAACCACATTTGAATTATTATTTAATCAAACTATTATTAAAATCATTCATCCATTATTTTGTGGAGTTAAACTCAACACCATGGATCCAATGATGTTAATAAAGCCATGATAAAAAAATCAACCCAAGACAGCCAGAAAATAATCACAAAATAATATCATATTTAATATATACATTAAAATGTTTAAAAATGTAAAAAAAAAAGGAAAATAATGAGGAAAATATCAATTATATTCAGATTAATCAAGAAATGAAAAATAAGACCATAGAAAAATCAGAAAAGAGGCCAAGTAATTTTAAATTTTTTTTGGTAATTTTTAAAAGTCAGAAACTATTTTTAAAACTTAAAATAAATGGGTAAAATAAATAAAAATAGTAAAAAATAGTAAAGTCAGAAACAAAAATAAAATAAGGTCACCAATATTTGTCACAATATCGTTGGATCATTCGATAATTTTTTTCAGAATTAAAAAATGTATAAAAGTATTTTTAAATATTTTAAACAAATAAAATAAGTGTAAAATTCTTAAAAAATACCAAAACATAAAATTAAATTTTGAATAAAATAAAAATCAGAAAGAGAATAATCAAAAATATTTTTCAAATTTTTTTCAGATTTTTTGGACTAAAAATGAATTTCTATGATTTTTTGAAATTTAAAACAATTATAATATAAAAATCAGAAAAAGAAAATAAAAGTAAAAGATGTGGACCATTGGATGAGAGTCAAAACGCGTTAGTAATCAAATCCAAGGGATCTGGCGCGCTGTGCATATCATGGTCATTAATGAATAATGTACAAAATCAATAATAAATCAGATTTTTTAAAAACACAAATGGCACGCCATCATTGGTTGAAAGGTGACACGTAGGTCATCTTCAACCTCCAGCCAACGTGATTTGCAGGTCTCTCAAACTGTAAAATCAGAAGTTCATCCCTATGCCAATCGCTTCATCTCTTCAAGACGAAAACAACCACACCTTCGCGCCAAATTTATATAAACTGTAGTTCAAGCAATTTGGAAAGAAAGTTTTGAAAAGGGATTTGAAAATTCATGGGCAAAACGTGCTTCCAGTAAAATGTAAGTGTTGCAACTAGAACCAGGGCAATGAGAGCAACACAATGATATCAGAGTTTTGAAGAATTGATGAAGGAATCTACCTATTGGAGTTGAGTTGCAGAGCTCTGAAACTGGACTTCTATGGAGCAGTATAGGGCACGATTCTTGAATGTAATTATATGGTTAGCTTCAGGGAAGATCAAGGAAGGTGAATTGAGGGAAAAGTGGATTGGAAATAGCTTGAGAATAGGTTTAGAAGTTGCTAAATTCTGGGTTGTGAAGCAAGCTTGGCGGGGTGATTCTAGCTATCTAAGCTTAGGGAATTGAATGGGGAATAACCCTCTGTTTATAGGGAAGAAAAAGGGATCATAAGGAATAGCAAATGATGCGTTTTGGAGGGATATCGTATGGGTATGAATCATGAAGAAAGTGTGACTCAAACTTGATCAAAACTCAACCAAATCGTGCGTTTCATGATGCTAATCACTTCTAGAAAGTTACTAAACATGATTAGAAACAAAAACGCGTGGAAATCTTGTGATTAGAAGCCAAAACAAAGATTTCCAAATTCTGACTTTGTGCAAGAATCAGTTTCAAACTACCAAATTCAAATCCATGGCATTTCCACTTCAAGGGGTCTTAGGGCATAATTCTTGATGCTTTAGAAAGATGAGGTTACAAGCTTTGCAATGGAAAAAGAATGGAATCAAATGGATGCTTGAGCTGAAAGTTACATGGAGTGAAAGTTGAAGAAAAAGAGTTGACTTTCCATACTTTAGAAATATTTCAAATTCTTCTTTAAAAATGACCTATAATCTTTTGTATCCAAACATAGCCTTCCACTTAGAATTTGCTCTTGACCAAAAAAATATGGAATGAATTAGATCTCTTGAATGACATTTTGCAATTTGAACCACTCAAATTATCCAAAAATTGAGCAAGTTATGACTTGTTGAAGTTGGCCAAAAATCATGAAATGACCTATAATTTTTTGCATTCTTAAGGCAACTTCTATCCATTTTATCACTTTGCACATAAAAGAAGGAATTAAATACACACCTTTAGGATCATCATGAAAAAATAATGGGTTCAATGTGATAAAAATTGACCAAGTTATGACCATTTGAAGTCACATATGGAAAATTGGGGATTCATCTGGGTGACTTGTAATCTTTCTTCTTCACCAAGTTCCTTCCACATGAAAACTCCTTGGAACTTTTGAAGTGATTTGTTGGTAACTCTTTGAAGAGAAGGATGTTTTTGGAATCACTCAAAAATTCAAAAATATGAGAAAGATATGCTCCTTTGAAGTCCAAAACCCTAGCCTCTAGATCAAGAGAATTCTTTGAAGAACTTTGCCAAGTTTGAACAAACTTTTTGTGCCAATATTCTTCCTTTGTGAATAAAAGTTGTTGAGGATGATGATGAGGACTCATATCCTCCAAAACCACTTCCATATTATGAAATTTGAGAGAAATGTGCTCTTGTGACCAATAGGAATAAGACCTTGTCCAATCATGACAGCTTCTTCACTCAACCCCTTGTACTTTTGAATCAATTTTGATAACTTTGAAATATATTGAACCAAAGTAAGCCTTGTCATGCCATTTATTCCAAAATAACTCCAATATAGAGGTTTGAATTTCTCAAGATTGACTAGGGCATGGAAATAAACTCATGAACCCATGAAGCAAACTTGTTAAACCTCATAGCCTTTACCTACATTATTAACAAGTAAGGCAAACCAACATTGCATTTTATTAATAAAAGAAAAATCAAAGCAAAATATTCATGATCATAACGGAAAACAAGGTGCTTGGTAACTCCTCAAAAAGAGCAAAGCTAAATGATAGGGAGAAGAAACAAAAGTCCTAATGTAATCTTTTTGTGATTGAATCAACATGGTATGATGAAGGGATCTTAGGGGCAAAAATTGGGGTACAACAACTGCCCTTATTTAGGTTTCTTCTATCCAGAGATACGAAGGTTGGAAATCTTCGTGTCGACGTGATCGAAGATACTAAAATATAAAACAAACCCTATTTTTGGCCCTAAGATGCCATGCAAATGCTTATGCATATGAATGCATATGAACAATACCAAAGAGACGTAAAGTATCATTGGGGATGCTACAAAAATGAAGAAACAAAGGAGCAACTCCACCAGGAAAATAAATCACTGGTGGACCAAAAGAATTGAATCAGAGAGGAAGATAACAAGCATCGACGTTCACTGCCGATGGTCTACCAACTTTCATTGAAGGTAGAAAGAGAAAATATATCATATCACCGCCGTTCACTGACGATGAACTATCAACGTTCACTGAAGATAGCAAAAAGATAACAAACACCAACGTTCACTGCCGATGTACTACCAACGTTCACTGAAGGTAGAGAGAGAAAATATATCATATCACCGCCATCACTGACGATGAACTATCAACATTCACTGAAGATAGGAAAAATATAACAAACACCAACGTTCACTGCCGATGTACTACCAACATTCACTGAAGGTAGAGAGAGAAAATATATCATATCACCATCGTTCACTGATGATGAACTATCAACGTTCATTGAAGATAGCAAAAAGATAACAAACACTGACGTTCACTGCCGATGTACTACCGACGTTCACTGAAGGTAGAGAGAGAAAATATATCATATCATTGTCGTTCACTGACAATGAACTATCAACGTTCACTGAAGATAGCAAAAAGATAACAAATACCGACGTTCACTGCTGATGTACTACCAACATTCACTGAAGGTAGAGAGAGATAATAGATCATATCACCTTCGTTCACTGATGATGAACTATCAATGTTCACTGAAGATAGTAAAAGATAACAAACACCGACGTTCACTGTCGATGTACTACTAACATTCACTGAAGGTAGAGAGAGAAAATATATCAAGTTACCCCAAAATTCTGGCGTTTTTACCTAGAACGGGTCTCAACTTCTTCTTTAACCAAGGAAATCTGCCCGAAAAAGATCAAACATCAGCTGTCTCAAATAACGAGACATGTTACTCATTGTCATGGGGAATTGCAAAGAGAAATGAATCTCTGGGGATAGAAATATGTCTTCCCGGGGAAATGCCATGATATTCCTGCTGAGGAGATAAAGTCTTCCCGTGCAAAATAAATGCACAAACCAAAACTCGAAGTTTTAAAAAATCCAAAGTAACTAATATTGTCATGCAATCCACAGATCCAAATCATAAATGAATTGGAGCAAGACGGCCAATGAAGATACATCCTCTAGGAAATAAACTCAAGAAGGAAAACCAGATCGATCTAAGCAAGGAGCGCTGCAGGAAGGTCAGAACACAATGTCAATGAACAATGGTTTTTAGCCATGCATGATGTATGTGTGAATGTGTAAGTGCTATCATGCATATGCTGGTAAAAGGATACATAATCAGTACAAACAAACAAAACCACCTCAGGTACTAACAACATTGGGCTAAACTTCAACCAGAAAAATCAATCCAAGAAAGGTAAAAGAAACTGCGGAAACCAAACTTATTGCCTTCCTTAACTTCACTTAGGAGAAACATAATCCAGAGGTAGCCAGATCAACCAGATACCGGGATAGAACATCCTTCTTCCGGTTTTATCAGAGAAGCAGTTTACCAAAAAGCAACATGCCTACTGGAGATTGCAAGACCAACCTCAAATAAAGAAGACTGATGCCGACACAACTAAACCTCACTGGGAGATTCAAGCCTACCTACCGGGAGAAGAGATGCCCTAGGATAACCTTCCTGAGAAATCTAGAAATCGATACTAATGCCAATACTGCAAAGAGAACGACATCTTTGCACACCAAGGGAATAAAACCCTTCATCATATGAGGGAAGACTTTGCTGGGGAATCTGGGTCGGATGTTTCTGACCATGCAAACCCAAAATCAAAAGCGAACCAAGACTTGACTGGGGATAATGGGATCACAAACCCAATAATGTACCTTACACCCACTGATATCGTCTTTAACTATCTGAAAAACACACAAAGATTGCGCATATACCAGCAAAATGACCTGAGAAAACCTTCATGAAGGGAGTAAATCTTCTTAAAACAACCGAAGTTTGTTCATTTTGGGATCACCATTCTTGTTGTCATTGTTTCATCACAAATCCCAAAGTAAATTCAATTGTAAAGATCTCTTTTTTTTGAAAAGTCAATTTTTTGCTTTTTTTTTAATCTTTTTGCTTTAACAGTTAATATCAGTAATAAATGGAGTCTTTGTAAGCTAAATAAAAATAAGAACACAAAGAATTGGGCAAAAGCTCAAATTTCATTAATAGAATGGTAGTCTGTGAATGGCAAGACTCCATGGATGATTACAAAGTTCGGGAAATGGTAATGCATAATGGAAAAGATACATTGAGATACAATGACCACCATTCTCCCTAACAACTTTTGAAATCCTGAGCAGCAGCTTTTGTTGAAGTATGGTGAGGATCCGAGAAGATTGTTGCTTCAACGATCAAGTCTTGTCTGACGTAGTTACTTGCCAAGAAAAATCCCTAAATTTTGCCTAAGCTGCCCTTGCGGGTTTTCAACTTAGCGGGAAATTTATTCTTTTTATGTCTCTAATTTTTTCCTAGACCGCCCTTTCGGGTTTTCGGCCTACTGAGATGCTTCTTTTTGCCTAAGCCGCCCTTTCGAGTTTTCAACTTAGTGAGCTATTCTTTTATTTCTTTAGGCGAAGTATTTCTTGACTGCGTCAGCATTAATGGGACGTGGAATCTCCTCGCCATCCATAGTTTCAATAATTAATGCACCACCAGAGAAGGATTTCTTGACAACATACGGGCCTTCAAAATTGGGAGTCCACTTGCCCCTAGAATCAGTGTTGAAAGACATGATCTTCCTGAGCACGAGGTCGCCTTCTCTAAATTCACGAGGTTTGACCTTTTTATCAAATGCTTTCTTCATTCTTTTTTGATATAACTGCCCATGACATAAAGCTGTCATCATCTTCTCTTCAATCAAATTCAATTGGTCAAACCTGTTCTGGACCAGTTCAGCCTCTGCCAACTTGGTTTCCATTATCACACGCAATGAGGGAATCTCTACCTCGACAGGGAGTACAACTTTCATTCCATACACTAAGGAGAGCGGGGTTGCTCCTGTTGAAGTGCGAACAGATGTTCGATATCCATGCAGAGCAAAAGGGAGCATTTCATGCCAATCCTTATAAGTAACAACAACCATTTTCTGGATAATTCTCTTGATATTCTTATTAGCAGCTTCAACATCCCCATTCATCTTCGGCCTGTATGGAGATTAATTATGATGGAAAATCTTGAATTCTTTGCACAGTTCTGTCATCATTTTCTTGTTCAAATTGGAGCCATTGTTAGTGATGATTCTGCTCGGCACACCATACCGGGATATAAGATTGTTTTTGATGAAGCGCAAACCACCTTCTTGGTAACATTGGCATATGAAGCAGCCTCTACCCATATGGTAAAGTAGTCAATTGCTACTAAAATGAAACGGTGTCCATTCGAAGCTTTGGGCTCTGTCATCCCAATCATGTCAATGCCCCACATAGAGAAAGGCCATGGGAAGTAAATCACATTGAGAAGGTTCAGAGGCACATGAACCTTATCCGCATAAACCTGGCATTTATGGCACTTCTTTGCAAATTTGTAACTGTCAAATTCAATTGTCAACCAATAATAACTTGCCCTTAGCATCTTTTTAACCATCGAATGTCCATTAGCATGAGTGCCAAATAAACCTCCATGAATCTCATGCATCAACATGTCTGCTTCGTGTCTATCCACGCATCTGAGCAGAACCATGTCATAATTTCTCTTGTATAACATATTTTCACTGAGGAAGAAACTTCCTGCGAATCTTCTCAGTGTCTTTCTATCTTTCTTCGACGCACCAATTAGGTATTCCTGAGTCTGAAGAAAATGCCTGATATCATAATACCATGGTTTTTCATCTACTACTTCCTCTGTCATAAACACATGAGTGGGTCTATCCAGTTGTCGAACTATAATTCAGGGTATATCATTCCAAGTATTCACTTGGTACATGGAATCCAGAGTTGCCAGAGCATATGCCATTTGATTTTCGTCTCTAGGAATGTGATGGAATTCAACTTTATTGAAGAAGGATAGTAATCTTCTAGCATAATCTTTGTAAGGGATCAAGCCAGGGTGACGAGTGTCCCATTCTCCTTTAATCTGATTTATTACCAAAGCTGAATCACCATACACATCTAGAAATTTGATTATGAGATCAATAACTTCCTCAAGACCCATGATGCAAGCCTCATATTCCGCCATATTATTAGTGCAATCAAATGTTAGCCTCGCAGTAAAAGGAATGTGCGATCCATGAGGAGTGACAATCACAACACCAATTCCTTTTCCATAAGCATTCACCGCTCCATTAAATACCATAATCCAACGAGATTCAGGGCCAGGGCCCTCTTCAGGCAATGGTTCATCACAATCTTTCACTTTCAAGAACATCACATCCTTATCGGGGAATTCATACTCTGCAGACTGATAATCTTCCACCGATTTGTGAGCAAGGTAATCTGCCAACACACTACTTTTAATAGCCTTTTGAGTGCGGTACTCGATATCGTATTCAGATAATAACATCTGCCAGCGGGAAATTCTCCCAGTAAGAGAAGGCTTCTCAATAATATTCTTGATTGGATCCATTTTGGAGATCAACCAAGTGGTATGATTTAACATATACTTCCGCAAACGATTTTCCGCCCAGGCCAAAGCACAACATGTTTTTTCTAGCATAGAATACCGCGACTCACAATTAGTGAACTTTTTGCTGAGATAATAAATGGCGAACTCTTTCTTTCCTGTTTCATCCTGTTGTCCCAGAATACAACCCATGGACTTATCTAACACCGTTAGATACATGATCAACGATCTTCCTTCTACGGGAGGGAGCAAGATACAAGGTTCAAGCAAATATTCTTTAATACTCTCAAATTCCCTTTGGCAGTCATCCGTCCACACATAACCTTGATCTTTCTTTAACAACTTGAAGATCGGTTCACACGTTGCAGTCATGTGGGAAATAAGTATGGAGATATAATTCAAACACCTGAGGAAACCCCTGACTTTCTTTTCAGTTCTTGCTGCTGGCATTTCTTGAATTGCATTGACTTTGTCAGGGTCAACTTCAATTCCTTTCTGGCTAATAATAAATCCTAACAATTTCCCCGATCTAACTCCGAAGGTGCATTTATTTGGATTCAAGGGGAGACGATACTTCCTCAAACACTGAAACAAATTCAACAAATCTTCTATATGCCTTCTTTATTTTGGGATTTGGAAATCATATCATCAACATATACTTCGATTTCTTTTTGCATCAGAACATGGAATAGGGTTGTCATAGCCCTCTGGTACGTTGCACCAACGTTCTTCAACCCGAAGGGTATCACTCTGTAACAGAATGTTCCCCAGGGTGTGATAAACGTTGTTTTTTCCATGTCCTCTGGAGCCATTCTTATTTGATTATACCCTGAAAATCCATCCATGAACGAGAATACTTCGAATTTTGCTATGCTGTCCACTAACATGTCGATGTGAGGCAATGGAAAATCATCTTTTAGACTAGCTTTATTTAGATCTCTGTAATCTACGCACATGCGGACTTTTCCATATTTTTTCGGTACTGGGACAATATTGGAAATCCATTGAGGATACACTGACGTCACAAGAAAACCAGCATTAATCTGCTTTAGGACCTCCTCTTTGATCTTTACTGCCATATCTGGGTGGGTTCTTCTCAACTTTTGTTTAATTGGTGGACACTATGGCTTCAATGGCAAACGATGCTCGACAATGTCTATATCTAGACCAGGCATATCTTGATAAGACCAAGCAAAAATATCCACATACTCTTACAACAGCTCAATCAACCCGCTCTTTACATCAGGATGCAACGATGCTCCAATCTTAACTTCCTTCGGATCTTCTTCTGAACCCAAAATAATCACTTCCAAAGGCTCCTTATATGGATGAATGGTATTTTCCTCGTGCTCAAGCAACTGTGAGACCTCTTCTGGAATCTCATCATAATCTTCTTCTTCAGCCCCAAACATAGGACAATCAAAGTTGGGAGAGGGTGCAGGGTCATTGTATTCAACGGGTTTTTTAATTAATCTACACATATGATTTATGATTTCTTTTAGAAACTGACACATATAACAAGTGATCATGCAGATTAATTTTCAGTTATTATTTATTTTGAAAGGTTTTTTATATTTTTTTATTACCATTTCCCAAGAAAAAGCAGAAAATAAAGACATAATTTGGGAAGCAAAGACAACTTTTATTGATGATCTTAAAACTCATAGCAAACAGATAAGCCCTACAACATTAATACTTCCACCTTGGGCAGAGTGAAAGCTTTTCAAAAGAAAGAAACAGATTAACAAAACAAATTACTTTGAAACATGTATGCAATAAGAAACATCAATGGTGACCCAGTTCTGAACTCAGACTCCATGCGTCACATAATTCGGTACTTCCTGTTCTGCTTCATCCTCTTCAACAACATTAATTCCAGAACCAATTGGATGGAGGTAGCCTCCGTTGCGGAAAACATCATGATAACTATTCACAGAAGACTTTGAATTCAAATTTTTGCCTTTGCCATTCCTTGAAGAGAAACCCAAACCAGCTCTGTTTTTGTTCACGGGTGGATCAACAAGTCGTCCCCAAACTGCATTATGACCATTGCGCACAACCTGCTGCGCGTCCTTCAGCGAAACCACAAAATTCTCATTTCTCCTTATGTTGTCAATGGATAGGGCTTGGAACTGGGTTCCAACAGCAGCCTCATCCGCTTCTACAATACTGAAAGAGGATAGATGGGATAACAACAACGCCTGCTCCCCATTTATGATCACTACCTTCCCTTCACGCACAAATTTTAGCTTTTGATGCAGAGTTGAAGTGACAGCCCCCACTTCGTGAATCCATGGCCGTCCTAGCAAACAACTATATGCGGGGATAATGTCCATGACCTGGAAGGTTATCAAGAACAAATGTGGTCCTATATGGATGGGCAAGTCCACTTCACTGATGACAGATTTCCTCGACCCATCAAAAGCCTTCACAATGATGCCACTCGGGTGCATAGGTGTTCCCTGATACTTTAACTTCATGAGAGTACTCCTCGGTATAACATTTAACGTGGATCCACTATTAATTAGAACATTGGACAACGAATCATTCTTGTAGTTCATAGATATATGGAGGGCTAGGTTGTGATTCCTCCCTTCATCTGGTAACTCATCATTGCAGAAACTCAAGTTGTTACATGATGTAATGTTTCTAATTATGCTGCTGAATTGATCTAACGGCATGTCATTCTCTACAAAAGCTTGGTCTAGTACTCTCATCAGTGATTCTCTATGAGCGGAGGAATTCATCAATAAAGCTAGGATGGATATCTTTGAAGGAGTCTGCAAAAGCTGATCTACAATTCTGTAATTGCTCATCTTAATTATCTTCAAGATATCATCCACTTCTTTCTCTAATGTGGCTCCACTAGTCAATCCTGCAGCCTTCTTAGATTCATCATTATCATCAATTTTCTTTCCAGCAACAACATCTCTTCGTACAACTGGTGCAAACGCACAACCATTACGGGTCACCCTGCTATTATCAGCTATATTTCCAACATCTGGCATTGGCTGGATGGGAACTTCCATCCCATCTTCTAAGATTGTAGTGTTGTATTTGTAAGGCACAACCTTATCTGATTTATAGGGAACAAGACCTGGCAGACTAATTACCAATGGGGTAACAGCTGGTTTGCTATGGTACTCCACCTCAAGATGAGCGGGTGCACCAAAACAAGGTACAATGACATTTACCCCTTCCTCAACATAATCAGCCATTAAAAAGTCATTTCCGGCAAACAAATCTTCGTCTGAAGAGAAATGCTCATCCGGAGACGCATACTCTTCCTCTGACTCTTCTTCGATCAAACAAACTTCAACCATATGAATCTCGTGATAATCATCTCTCTGACCTGTGATCTTAATAGTTCCATTGTCTAACAACAATTGAACACCCTCTCTCACGATAAAACATCCTTGGGGGTCTCGACAGCAAACTATGCAAGATCCATATTGGTGTTCCACCTGACCAACAGTATGACAGAAGGTAGCATGCAACTGCACGAGATCCTCATTCAAATGCTCCACATCAAAAATTCTGAATTCACCCGGACATCCAGAAACCATATTCACTTCCTCTTCATATTCTACCCTAGGCCTATTTATATGGATTAAACCTTCATCCATCATCTCCTGTAAATCAGCCTTTATCCTCTCGCAACCCTGTATGTCTGTACTGCAAACAGCACAACCGGTGTGGTCATGTGTATAATAACTGAATTCACAGAGGTCTGCGTGCATCTTCACCAAATCTCCTCTAACCAGATTAATGTCAAAAATCCAAAAGTCACCTGGACAACCGACCACCATATTTACAGCATTCACCCCACCGTGCTTGGGTAGAGGATTGTCTTTCACATTAGGTCCCATGTCTTTGAAAGATAGAATTCCAGACTTCACTAATCTTTGCACTCCAGTCCTTAAAGGATAACAATTCTCAACACTATGCCCTGGTGCTCCCTGATGAAAGGCACACGTCTGGTCTTCTTTGTAATACCAAGGCAATGGTGATGGTACGGCTAGAGGTGGTCGTGTATGGACCAACTTCTTCCGAATCAATGCTGGTAGCAGTTCTGCATAACTCATGGGAATAGGGTCATAGTTCTCCTTTCTCTGATTATTTCCTTGGTTCCCCTGCTGGGACTGTCTTTGATAAGAAACGGTAGTCGGAGCGGCATTCATAACAGGAGTAACTGAGGCAACTTGCTGGTGATGCTGATAATTCCTTCTAGGATCGTTCACTCTCTTCTCTTGTATGACAACATTTGTATCCCCCTCTTTCTTCTTTGTAAACCCATAAGCTGTCTTTTTCACACCTCCGAATCCTTCACCCTTTGTCAAACGACCTTCTCTTACTGCCTCTTCTAGGCGGACACCCATTCCTACCATCTCTGTAAAATCACTTGGGGCACTTGCTACCATTCTTTCATAGTAGAAAGCGCCCAGCGTATTTAGAAATTTTTTAGTCATTTCCTTCTCCTCCATGGGAGGAATCACTTGTGCAGCCACTTCGCGCCATATCTGCGCATACTCTTTGAACTATTCTCTGTCTTTCTGAACCATGGCCCTAAGCTGGTCACGGTAGGGCACCATGTCCACATTGTACTTGTATTGTTTAATGAATGCTTCTCCCAAATCATTAAAAGTATGGATGTTGGCACTGTCTAAACTCATGTACCATTTCAACGCTGCGCCGGTCAGACTATCCTGAAAAAAGTGAATCAGCAGACGCTGATCATCAGTGTGGGTAGAAATTATCCTTACGTACATCAACAAGTGAGCACGAGGGCAAGTGTTGCCCTTGTACTTCTCAAACTCCAGGACCTTGAACTTAGCAGACACTTTAACATTCAGGACCAAACACAACTCATTCACATTCTTCCCAAATAACTCTTTTCCCCTAAGAGCCTTCATCTCTCTTTGCATTCTATCAAACCGCTCTTGGAAATCATCGATTCTGTCATAAAGACCCAAGTCTTCACTCGGCGGAGGGAAAGGATGACACACATCTTCATTAACAAACGGAACCAAATTCACCGAAGGAGATGCAGCAGGAACAGTATGCATCACAGGAGGTGCTAGAGTAACAACAATTTGAACCACTGGAGCATCTTGGGGGCCCAAATTGAAACCTTCAGGTGCAAAATTCTCTGGCATTTCCCACGAATAACCCTGAGGCATACGGTTTTGAACAACAGCCGGAGTAGCGGATACAGGAACAGTAGGAACTTTAGCATTTGCCCTTGTTGGTTGAGGTTGAACACTCGGTGGCTGATTCTGAGCAACCACCAGAGCTTCCACCAGAGTAGTCAAGTTGTCCAAGCCATACTTCAAAGCAGAAACTTCTTTGCGTAGCTCGCGATTTTCCTGTTCTAAGTTGTCCATCTTCTTTTTGAAGTTAGCCCAAGTGTTGTAGTGATGAGTCAGTTTTCTGAACAAAGTAAAAAGCTGGGTAAGGCACCTAGATATGCATAACAAATGCAAGAAATATGTGCCATATGATGCATGATATGCAATGCATATGATTATTTTTTTACTTTATCATTTAATATTTCAAGAGATTTAACATTTATAGACATATTTCAAACATCAAAGTAATAACGCTTTTGAAATACTGAAATTTTTTTATTATAATAACTTCAAAATGTATTACAAGTTTCAATGATCCCAAGTACAAGATGAAAATACAGTCCAAAAATCCTAAGAAAAAGAACTGATAGAGATCAATCTGTACGCTAGCGCTTCCCTGTGAGCCTGGCAATCTGAGCCCTCAACCTCTGGTTTTCTTCCACATGTCTGATGGCAACCTCCTTCCAATCATCTGGATCAGGAAATGAGCAATCAACACCTGTTTGAGGCTTAGGAGAAAATAAATCCCCTTGACTCTCCATAGACTCCACCGCTCGACTCTCGAGGATCTCGATCAAATCATCTTTCTCCTTCAGGTCTGCTATGTAGTAACTCTCTAAAGTATGGAACTTGTTCTTCCAAGAATCCCTTTCATGTTGCATCCTGACCAAAGCAAGTTGCAGCTCTTCCAGATCATCTAATAAGGGAGGAATGGTCTTCACAAATAGGTCAGGCATGGGTGTCTCCCGAGTATACCACATATTCAACTGAATGGCTCTCGATCGGACCCACTGAAGATATGGCTCCAAAGAAACAACACCCCTAGGTCCCAAATCCTTCCTACTCTTCTTATGAGTGTGACGCCAGGCCTTCACAATCTGCTCCCTAGCTTCCCTGTAGTCTTCTCCTTCCTTCAAAAAGAAACTACTTAAATGAATACTGTTCAGTTTATCCCTCATCAGATAACCAAGCTATCGCCATGCAAGAACAAGGTTATAGTTGATTCCTCCCTTTGTACCAAGAAGAGGTACATCGGGGAAACTACCACAACTGTCAATAATCTCCACATCCTGATAAGCTCGATGATACCAATCAATATCCGAGTGAGTAAGTGCCATGATCTTAGGGGCGCAACGGGGTTCATTCTTGACATCCCAAAAAGCATCAAACTGAGGCATATGAGAGATGAACCACCAGTACAACAGAGGCATGCAACAGATAATCATTCCCCCATGATAGGAACTTCAAAGATGAACAGAGTAATAAGCATCACCTAACAGTGTAGGAACCGGGTTTCCAATCCTGAAAATCCTGATAGCGTTAATGTCCATAAACATGTCCACATTAGGAAATAAGAATAATCCATAAGCAAGTAAAGCGAAGATGGCCTCAAAAGCAATCGTTCTCTTCATTCTGGAAAAGTAACGAGCTTTCTCCAATAAGAACTGAGCTGGTAATCCTCTAATCCCTCCTTTAGTAGTCATATGGGCTTCCACCTTAGACTTCCCCAGATGAATCAAAGCAGCAATCTCATGTGGTTTTGGCTCACCCTTCAAACTAGTAAAAGGAACACGATCGGTAATAGGTAAATCTAATAGATAGGAATACTCCTCCAGTGTAGGCATCAAGTGATAATCTGAAAAAGTAAAGCAGTGATACACCGGATCATAGAACTGGACCAAGGTCGAGAGAATACCCTCCTTCATCTTCAACTTCATTAGTAGAATAATGGATCCATACTTCTTCTGAAAGTCTGCAGAACACTCGATCCTGGAATTAGACTGACCAACTCAACTATCTTGGGATCCTTGAAACTGTATTTCCCAGTCTTTCTCTTTCCAGAATCCATGGTTTACAGTACCTGAGATATTCACAAATAGTCAACCTTTAAATCCCTTGAAATATTGTTTTCTTCAAAAGATGCTTATGAGTGCATGGATGCATGATGCAACAATCACACACAAGATCACACATATAGGGTTCATAGGTTCAACGTCACGAGCATGAAGTCGAAGGTACTACCTATAAGGTGTTGGTCTAAGAGTTATCACCTGCCGAACAAGGTTCTAGAGGTTCCCAGAGTCTACATCCTTCCTTCAGATATTACCAACTTCCCAATTAACTCGGTAATTAGTAATATTCTCAAGAAAGACTCGTCCGAGCGTAGTATCGCGTGACAACTATTTACAAATTACTCCGTCATAGCTTCCGCACTACACCTAAAAGGCCAAGATGGGTTAGGTATTCTACGGTCCTCAGTTTCAGCAGGCTCCCAGGTCGAAAGCAGTACGTCTTCCCGATTACTCTGTAAATGACACTACAGTCAAAGGGGCCTCCACTGAGTGGGGGATCTCATGCCTCCTTTTTTGGGATTACTCCCTCAAAGTTAACATGACTATATCGCCCGTCCTATCTTACAGTTTGCCCAAGTCCGGGTATAGGACTTAAGAGTAATCACCAACCACCCTGAAAACCAGAAAAATCCAAACAAACATATATACACAATATAACACATAAACAACAATAGCACACATACAGATATAAACAAAGATTGGCTCAGCCCACTTAGGGATGAACCAACAAGAGGTCAATCTCTCCCCAGTGAAGTTGCCATTTTTCTGTAGCGGTAGAAATGTTCAAGACTAAGCCATTGGATTGACTAGACTTTATACAAATCAAAATAAAAATCGCCACCGCGCTTTATTGTTTCCAAAGGAATGGGAAAAGAGCGAATAACCCAAAAAAGGGGGAAAGATTCAAGGTAAGGGGGTTGGTTATGCAAAGGGAAGGTATTAGCACCCTAAAAATCTACGGTACTCCGTAGGAACCTCTTTGAGAAATCTGTATATTTTGGCTATAAAAAAAATGTGTTATAGAAAATGGATAGTGGAGGTGAGAAAAGAAATATATTTTTTATGATTTTTTCACCCTCCACGGTTGCGAATCTTTAGTGCATACGTACCACCTTTCATGCAATAGGGATCAGGGTAAACGTAGTTCCTCTTTTAAAAGTTTGAAACACAAGTGTGTTGGTTGAATTTAAGAGATAAGACATCATCGTCATTGTCCGTGTGGAAAACATACTTACTACCCGCAATCATGAGAAAGGAGAATTTGCATCATCTCAAAGTGGAGGATATGGCTTGGATTTCAAAATCAACAATGCCTCACTCAACACTCAAGTGGAAAATATCTCACTTCACTACATATTGTAGAAGTATAGTTGTTTGCATCACTACAAGGATTGACAAGAGTCTAACCTTTTGAGAAAAGTTTAAAGATAAAAACCAAAGTGGCAAAATAGTTTGAAATGAGATTATTTGACTTTTAGTCTTCTCACAAAAATGTCAAGGTATTATTAAATTGATTGGAGTTTATTTATGAAAATATTTTGAAAATGCATGGACCTAAGTCCAAGTTTATTATGAAAGTGGTTTAAGTTTCAAAACAAGAAGAGTTTTCAAAAGGAGGGAGAAGATTTTTGAAATTAAAGAAGATGGGAGGAGAAGAAGAGACTATCCTAAAGCATAAGGTAAAAGCTAAGGATAAGAACCATCTAACCAACAAGAAGATAAAACTTGATAATATGAGCCAAGATAGAATTCCCATTCTTTGGATTGAAACCAAGCAAGCAAAGATACTAGACCTCTTCAAATGTATTAAGTCTTCACAAAAATTGGGCAGAGTAACGGCTGTATACGGGTGAATTCCAGATTACAAACAAAGGATGTAATCACAAAAACCTGCACACAAAAACAAACAAGAAACCCAATGTCTTGAGGTAAACCTCAAGAGCTCCAGACAAACTAATCAGATAAGATCACAAGGTCTCCAAGATAGGCCAAGGTTTCTAATTCTAAGTCCAAGAAAAAGTCCCATGCTCCAAAATTCCAAGGATAGTAACCAAATAGTCCAAGTATCATTAAGAGTTTTTTAGGGTTTATGTTGATTATTAAGTGTCTTAGGAAAAGAAAAAGAAAAGATCAAGTGAGCAAAATAAAATGGCAAGAAAATAAATTCTCAAATGAGCAAAGATGAAAATGGCATGAAATGAAAAATGCTAAAAATAAATATTACATAAAGCATAAAAAAGAATAAAAGCATAAGATAAAACAAGTCAATAATTAGTGGTTAGTTGGATGACCATCTTGAAACTTGCATTTTGAACTCATTAGAGGATTGGTATAACCAAAGCCTCCATACATCAAGTTGCATTTGCTTTTTGTTAAGTATATCATCCATTTGGAATTCTCATAAGTACCATTTAATGATCAACGATATTTAAGTGATCCGCGTTGACCAAAGGTGTTGTAGATCCATAAGAGGATTGGTAGAACCAAAGCCTCCACACAATGAATCTCAAGGTTATTGGATCAAAGAGATCAAATTAACATACTTGGGCTTGCAATCATAAGTTTGGGCCATGAATGATCATTTATTCGAATCAGGACAAAATTTAGCGCTATATTAAGCAATCGTAAGTGGACTTATATAGAAGTCGCACCTATTTTGAGGTCGGTCAATAGTAATCTATGCACCATTTGTTTTGAGACATGATATAGAGATCATGCTCCAACAACATTTAGTGCAATGAGAAGGGGATAAGATGAAGAGGATTAGGGCAAAAGAGAAACCACATTTGAACTAATATTTAATCAAACTATTATTAAAATCATTCATCCATTTATTTGTGGAGTTAAACTCAACACCATGGATATAATGATGTTAATAAAGCCATGATCAAAAAATCAACCCAAGACAGCCAAAAAATAATCACCAAATAATATCATATTTAATATATACATTAAAAGGTTTAAAAATGTTTTAAAAAAATGGAAAATAATGAGGAAAATATCAATTATATTCAAATTAATCAAGAAATGAAAAATAAGACCATAGAAAAATCAGAAAAGAGGCCAAGTAATTTTACAAAATTTTTGGTAATTTTTAAAAGTCAGAAACTATTTTTAAAAATTAAAATAAATAGGTAAAATAAACAAAAATAGTAAAAAATAGTAAAGTCAGAAACAAAAATAAAATAAGGTCACCAATATTTGTCACAATATCATTGGTTCATTTCATAATTTTTTCAGAATTAAAAAATGTATAAAAGTATTTTTAAATATTTTAAACAAATCAAATACGTGTAAAATTCATAAAAAATACCAAAACACAAAATTAAATTGTGAAAAAATAAAAATCAGAAAGAGAATAATCAAAAATATTTTTCATAATTTTTTCAGATTTTTTGGACTAAAAATGAATTTTCTATGATTTTTTGAAATTTAAAACAATTAAAATATAAAAATCAGAAAAAGAAAATAAAACTAAAAGATGTGGACCATTGGATGAGAGTCAAAACGCTTTAGTAATCAAATCCAAGGGATCTGGCTCGATGTGCATATCATGGTCATTAATGAATAATGTACAGAATCAATAATAAATCAGATTTTTGAAAAACACAAATGGCACGCCATCATTGGTTGGAAGGTGACACGTAGGTCATCTTCAACCTCCAGCCAACGTGATTTGCAGGTTTCTCAAACTGTAAAATCTGAAGCTCATACCTATGCCAATCGCTTCATCTCTTCAAGACGAAAACAACCACACCCTCGCGCCAAATTTATATAAGCTGTAGCTCAAGCAATTTGGAAAGAAAGTTTTGAAAAGGGATTTGAAAATTTATGGTCAAAACGTGCTTCCAGTAAAATGTAAGTGTTGCAACTAGAACCAGGGCAATGAGAGCAACACAATGATATCAGAGTTTTGAAGAATTGATGAAGGAATCTACCTATTGGAGTTGAGTTGTAGAGCTCTGAAACTAGACTTTTATGGATCAGTATATGGTACGATTCTTGAATGTAATTATATGGTTAGCTTCTTGGAAGATCAAGGAAGGTGAATTGAGGGAAAAAGGCTTGAGAATAGGTTTCGTAGTTGCTGAATTCTGGGTTGTGAAGCAAGTTTGGTAGGGTGATTCTGGCTATCTAAGCTTGGGGAATTGAATGCGAAATGACCCTCTATTTATAGGGAAGAAAATGGGATCAAAAGGAATAGCAAATGATGCGTTTTGGAGGGAATTCGTGTGGGTCTGCATCATGAAGAAAGTGTGACTCAAACTTCATCAAAACTCAGCCAAATCGTGCGTTTTATGATGCTAATCACTTCTGGAAAGTTGCTAAACATGATTAGAAACAAAAATGTGTGGAAATCTTGTGATTAGAAGCCAAAACAAAGATTTCCAAATTCCGACTTTGTGCAAGAATCAGTTTCAAATGACCAAATTCAAATCCATGGCATTTCCACCTCAAGGGGTCTTAGGGTATATTTCTTGATGCTTTGGAAATATGAGGTTACAAGCTTTGCAATGGAAAAATAATGGAATCAAATGGATGCTTGAGATAAAAGTTACATGGAGTCAAAGTTGAAGAAAAAGAGTTGACTTTCCATACTTTAGAAATATTTCAAATTCTTCTTTAAAAATGACCTATAATATTTTGTATCCAAACATGGCCTTCCACTTAGAATTTGATCTTGACCAAAAAAGATGGAGTGAAGTAGATCTCTTGAATGACATTTTGCAATTTTAACCACTCAAAATATCCAAAAATTGAGCAAGTTATGACTTGTTGAAGTTGGCCAAAAATCATGAAATGACCTATAATCTTTTGCATTCTTAAGGCAACTTCCATCCATTTTCTCACTTTGAACATAAAAGAAGGCATGAATTACACATCTTTAGGACCATCATGAAAAAATAATGGGTTCAAGGTGATAAAAATTGACCAAGTTATGACCATTTGAAGTCACATATGGAAAATTGGGGATTCATCTGGGTGACTTGTAATCTTTCTTCTTCACAAAGTTCCTTCCACATAAAAACTCCTTGGAACTTTTGAATTGATTAGTTGGTAACTCCTTGAAGAGAATGATTTTTTTGGAATCACTCAAAAATACCAAAATATGAGCAAGATATGCTCCTTTGAAGTCCAAAACCCTAGCCTCTAGATCAAGAGAATGCTTTGAGGAACTTTGCCAAGTTTGAACAAACTTTTTGTGCCAATATTCTTCCTTTGTGAATAAAAGTTGTTAAGGATGATGATGAGGACTCATAGCCACCAAAAGCACTTCCATATCTTTAAATTTGAGATAAATGTACTCTTGTGACCAATAGGAACAAGACCTTGTCCAATCATGACAACTTCTTCACTCAACCCCTGTACTTTAGAATCAATTTTGATAACTTTGAAATATGTTGAACCAAAGTAAGCCTTGTCATGCCATTTCTTCCAAAATCACTCCAATAGTGAGGTTTGAATTTCTCAAGATTGACTAGGGCATGGAAATAAACTCATGAACCCATGAAGCAAACTTGTTAAACCTCATAACCTTTACCTACATTATTAACAAGTAAGGCAAGCCAACATTGCATTTTATTAATAAAAGAAAAATCAAAGAAAAATATTCAAGATCTTAACAGAAAACAAGTCAAGGTGCTTGGTAACTCCTCAAAAAGAGCAAAGCTAAATGATAGGGAGAAGAACCAAAAGTCCTAATGTGATATTGTTGTGATTGAATGAACATGGTATGATGAAGGGATCTTAGGGGAAAAAATTGGGGTACAACAGTCACTACTAAGAAACCTGTGTTGAATTGTTTCATAACCTCAGCCTTGATCTTCTCTGACATTTTGGGACGCATACGACGAACCTTCTGTTTTATTGGAGCACAACCCTCTTTCATCGACAGATGGTGAACCACAATATCGGTATCAAGTCCTGGCATGTATTCATATAACCAAGCAAATATCTCAACATATTCATGAAATATCTGTATTAACCTATTCTTGGAACTGTCCACTAAGTTGGCACCTATCTTGACCTCTTTTTTGTCTGTTTCAGAACCCAAGTTTATCACTTCGACCGATTCTTCATGTGGTTTAATAGCTTTCTCTTATTGCACTAACAGTCTGGCAAGTTCTCCTGGTATCTCACAATCTTCCTCACCTTCTTCCTCGACTTGGTAGATCAGATTTTCAAAGTCATAAGTGGCAATAGCAGAATCATTATCAACGAGATCTAGAGTAGACATGGATCTGCAATGTATTGTATGGGTGTGTGTAAAAACACATAGCTATTTGAAAGTGATAAAAGTGAAAATAAAGAAAGAGATCATAAAATTTAAATGCAAAACGTCCAATGCTTTATTAAATGAAAATATGTTTATGAAATGACAACCCTTAACAAACGAACCGTTGTGCCCCCGGTAAGGCACAAGGCTTAAAGTCATTGTTCAAATATTACAAAGCCAAAACTTGAAAACAAAAAAAACAGAAATGTAGCTATTACTCCTGACTAAAGGAGAGAGAGAGGACTTCTTCCGCCTTCCAGTTGCTAAGCCCTTTGCGAATGGTATGAAAGATCCAACTTTCTAGGTCATAATCACTGTCAGCATCCTCTATTACGTTGACTCCGCTGTTGCTGATGTGGAATGGTGGCCTCCCAGCTCAAGCGCGAAGAACAACCTTTGACCCTCTGCAGTGAAACCTAAACAAACTTTCCAGATTTATAAGGGATGTCAGGAAGCTCACCCCAAATAGTACAACCACCTTCTTCTATAGTAGCTTTAGCGTCTTTCAATGAAGCCATCCTGGGCGAAACCCTAATGACTTTGGGAATGGAATAGACATCTTCAGTAGCGACATGAGGGATAACTTTGAAAGTTTGACAAGGAGTCTCAATGAATTCGTCGTCCATCTCTATGTACCAAAATGAATTCAGGTGGCTAACCATATAATCCTCTTCACCGTAAATAGTAACAATCTTTCCGTTCACAGGATACTTTAATTTCTGATGTAGGGTAGAGGTGACAACGCCTACCCCATGAATCCAGGGGTGTCCTAGTAAGAAAGAATAAGATGTTCGAATATCCATTACATAAAAGGTAGGTTCAAAATCTGCAAACCCATATTAATCGGAAGACCCACTTCCATGTGTACCATCCTTTTTGATCCGTCAAAGGCTCGAACCACAATATCACTAGGTTTTAGTATAATCCCTTTGCAATCAAGTTTGTCAAGAGCACCTTTCGGTAGAACATTCAATGAAGAGACAATATCAACCAAAACATGAGCCAGAGTAGTACCCCTGCATTCAATGGAGACATACAGGGCCTTATTATAGTTTCTTCCCTAAGGAGTCAGATCAACATCAGAGAAACCTAAACCATTTTCAGTCGTCAAGCTAGCAAGATAACTTCTAAATTGATCCGCAAAAATCTCTTGTGGCACATGAGCAGTCTTCAAACATTTCACCAGAGCTTGTGCATGGGCTTCAGAATAAAATAACAGGGATAACATAGAGATCTTGGATGGGGTCTGCCCTATCTGTTCAACAATTTTAAAGTCACTCTTGCGAATAATCTTCAATACCTCTTCCAACTCTTGTCTAGATGTATCCTCAACTATAGCTTTGTTAGGTGCCTCCGTATGGGCAGGCTCTGTCACTTTCTCTATTCCTCGAGCCTCAGTAGTTGACTCGGTAGCAGTAACTTTAATAGGTGTGGAAATAGTCTTCGGAGAGAAAACCCTTCCACTTCTAGTAACCTTACTAGTTCCAGCAATGTTGTCAATGTCGGGATCATCAATTTAAGTAAGCGCATCTTCAACAGTCGGTAGTTCTTGTTTGACGCCATGATAGTAGATGTCAGATCCATAGTTCCAAGGAATATCTTCATTCGAAGAATATGGGATAGGTCCAGGTGTAGTGATAATCAGGGGAGAACCTCTCGGGTTGGCAGTAATCCTTACAGGATCTTTGGAGGTGATCCTGACAGGAGGGCCAAAAATTACAGATAAGTCTTGACACAGATTCTCAGTAGACAGAACTTTCTCGATCAGAATTATATGATTGTTCATTAGGCGTTGAATGCGTTCCTTCAGTAACTTGCAACCATTGGGTTGGATCACACAACAATAACATTTTTCAATACAGCTCAGAAATAAACCATCCTACAACAAATTCATCTTGATAATTAGTAGAGGAGTCATCAATTCACTTACAAAATCAACATAAAGAACATCGTCAATTGCACTTATGCCTTTGTCATGCTTCAGGATATGTGCAGTAATCAATCTCCTTGTTGTCAATGATATCCTGAATTTTGTTTTTCAGGCTCCAACAATTACTGGCGTCGTGCCCAAGACTGTTAATTGCAGGCGCATCTCGCGTTCGGGTTGTACTTAGGAGATGAGGTGTTAGGATTCTGAGGAGCATCCCTTAGCGTAATCATTTCTACTTTTATCAAATGTTGTAATGCCTGAGACAATGGATATTAATCTTGGTAAACTGCCTTCCCGGAGCGCCTGACCTACGCCTATTACCCTGTTGTTATTGTTGAACAAGTGCAGGATTAGAAATTAATATCGCTCCCACAGACTGATTGTGGTCATTTTTACCATGGCCTTATGGCCATAAACAACATTGGTTTCTTTTTTGTTATTGAATTTCTTCTTTACAACACTCGAATACGCAACCACTTGAATTCTTCCGCTCTTAATACAACTTTTAACTCATTCCCCAGTTAGAATCAGCTCAGTAAAACCAGACGAAGAACTCGCAATCAGATGATTAAAGAATGGACCTGTCAGAGTGCCCATGAACATATCAACTAGCTCCCGGTCAGACAAGGGAGGTTGCACCCTTCCATCTAAGTCTCTCCACTTTTGGGCATATTCCTTGAATCCTTCATTAAAACCCATAGTCATGTTTTGTAATTGCATATGAGTCAATGCAAGGTCAGCATTATATTGATACTGTTTGTAGAAAGCAGCGGCCAAGTCTTCCCAAGTACGAATGTTGGTTCCCTCTAGCTGATAGAACCACTAGATTTGTGTACCAAACAAACTTTCTTGAAAGAAGTGAACTCATAACTTTCTATCAGCAGTATGGGGTTGGATCTTCCGAAAATAAGATTGCAAATAAAGTTTCGGATATGACACACCATCATATTTAGAAAAAGCAGGGACGTTGAACTTATGAGGATAATTACCCCCGAGATAAGGCCCAGCTCTCCGAAATCCAATCCAGGAACTTTCTAGATTTCCATAGCCTTAAGAAGGTCTTCTAGCTGCTTGTATTTGTCGTCGGCGGGAGGATACTGTTCATCAGAATAGTCTTCGTCCTCAGAAATTTTACCAGAACCAATGTTGCTTCCACCTTCAGCTCTGATACTCCTACCATCCTCCTCTTGGTTGCCATCTTCATCTGAAGTGATATCAGCAGTTTGAACTTGTTTAGCAGGACATTTGAATCTTCTTGCCATATTGAGAATATCAATGGGCTTTTGAGTCTTCTTCTTTTTGGTGATGAGCGCCATCATATCCTTTTGTCCTTGAGCGAGATTCGAGAGGTTATCTTGGAATTAGGCATTCTGATCTTGGAGTTCCTTAACAGTCTGTTCAAGAGCCATATTTTAATGAAATAAACAACCAGAAGATGAGAAAACCTATATGGGAAAACCTATTATGTAAGGATGCATTATATGTAGATGCAATGTTTTCAAGGATCGTCGCAGGATTAAAATTTGTTTAAACAAAAGGAAACAAGAGAAATTTTAGTAATAAACTCAAATTACAATTGGTTTTAATAAAAAGAGTTACAAAATAGAAAAAAAATATAAATTCAAGTATCCCATGGACGCTACCTCTTTGTATTGACATACGTGTTAAGGATTTGTTCTTCGTGGAGTCGTTTTGTTAGCTCGAATACTTTCTTCTCACTAGCATATAACTGAGCTTCGAAAGTATCTCTCTCTTCCTTTAGTTAGATCCAGTACTTCTGTAGCTCTTCGAAGTCAGTAGGCATATCAGGATGAAGAACGGTATGAGGAACATCCCTTTTAACAACAGGCTCTATGATCAATGGTATGATTCTTGTGTCCCAAAGTCTTGCTATAAATTTTGTTGACTGTACCCCATGTATGTATAAACCTTTTATGGTAACCTTGAGGATCGTTCTCGTAATCGAATACAATACCCTGGATAAGCATATCATGAGGACCGTCACTTCAAGCATAACCAAACTGACGCAGAGCTAGATAAGGATTGTAAGTGACATCCTTCTTATAACAAGGAGCAACATAGTAGGAAATTCCCCAAAGCGATCAATAATAGTGACATCTTCCTGAGATCGAGAACACCAATGGATATTTGCATGAGTGAGCGGCATCAACCTTTAAGACCACCTCAAACCTTGTTCGTTCTTTATAACTGATTGGGGCAGGTGCGAAGTAAACCACCTGGACAGTAGAGGTATGCAACACATAAGAGTTCCTCGCTTCTTCATAGTACGAGTGTGGAGGGAATGCAGGATATCTCCGAGTAAAGTAGGTACTAAATTATGAGTGAGAAATATCTTGATGACACTTATATTTATGAATTGGTCCGAATTAGGGAATAGTACCGACCCATGTATCAACAAAGCCAACATCTCCTCAAAAGCACGAACTTTCATGGCATAGAGAAATACCTGAGCCTTTTCTAACATAAATTTAGGAGAGAAACCCTGGACTCCATTCATTGTTTCCTAATTAGATATAATTTCCGGTCGTTTCTTATGTAGGGCTACTACAACGTCTTCAGGTTTTGGAACTTGCTCTAAACTGCTGAAAGGTATCTGATTAAGAATAGGCACTTCGAGCAATTTAGAGAATCCTTCCATTATGGGCACCAACTTATAATCTGGGAATGTAAAACAGTGATGGTTCAGATCAAAGAACTAGAATAGAATGCTCATCACATCTTCTTGAAAGCCAGTGGTAACCAAACAGAGTAGATGACCATGTCTTTTGGTGAATTGAGAATTGTCAGGAACCTTTGAAACTAATTCCTAAAGCTTGGGAGGTATTCTTACGAAGTTGATCCGGATAGTATTCATACGACTGGAAGCCATGACCCTGCAACACAGAACAAAGATAAATCACCTAGATCCTTGAAATTATCAGTCATGATATAATGTTATAATGTTATGATGTCATGATAAAATGTTCAAATAGATAATCAAACACAAGCAAAGCATGCAAAAGGCCTTAGGTTTAAGGCTTGCATGGAGTTTATAGGTAAGTAACCTCTTGAAGTTTAGTTGGCTCATCCTATCCTAGAGAAGTAACCAGGTTATAGGGATCTCAATATCACTAATCTTTCCCACAAGTTTTTTCTAGCCCGATAACCGACTTGCCACTAAACAAAACTCGGGAGTCGAATCTCAATGAGTGTAGTATCGAGTATCAACCAACTTCGGACTGCACCAAAGGCAACTATCTCACTACCTTCTAATGGATAAGTTGGGTCAATTAAGGTTCTAAGGTCAGTTAGTGCTTATGACACCACACGACAGCCTAGTATGCTCCCCGACTGACTCGAGGGATACCGGTACAAAGCAATGTGTTGCACTAAGTAGCCATCATCTCAACCATATCGGTATACGCCATATAGTTTCCATGATCTATTGCTACGTATCTAAAATGTTCCCCAGATCCGGATATAGGATCTTGGAAGAAATAAAACCCAAACACCCTTTAAAAATAAAGCAAAACATTTAAAAGTGACCTAAGTCTAAGGTAACCCCACTTTTAGATATCCCCAGCAAAGTCTCCAGTTCTGTAATACAGTGGGAGAACTGACTTGGTTTTGCGTTTTATCGCAAATTTTGCAGATAGTAAGAGTCGCCACCGGATTTTCTTTTATCCAATAAGAAAAGGGTGAAAAGAACAAGAAAGACCTTCAAGATTTTTGAGTTGGGGGGGGGGGGTAGGTTATTAAAAGGGAAGGTCTTAACAACCTTTTCATCCATAGTTATCTATGAGCTCTTGCTTATATCACTTTGTTTGAAAATGCTTTGTGTTTGTGTGTTTGATAATATTTTGAGAATGCCTAAGTACAAAGAGCTTTGTAATGATTCTCGTATCAGTTGAGAATGCATACAAAGTGTTTGTTTTGAAAAATATTTCAGAGAAAAGTGTTGGTGTGAAAAGATGTTTTCTTTTGTGAGCAATCAATTACGAGCTCTCTACCTAATCAAAAATCTTTCGTGTTATTTTCCTCCTCCTTAGATAATGCTATCCTACCATTAGTTAGTAGGAAGCCCTATTGTTGGATGTGAAGGGACATAAACGGGTCATCATACAATCATAAAGGAAACTTGTAGGGCGCTTTAGCAATTTATCATAAAGGACTAAGATCGTTTTACCGAAGGAAACATCGAAGGATCATCGAGGGACTACAATATTTTGTATCGGAGGGACTTTGCTAAAGTATCCCCACGTTCGAGGAACATGACTATTTAATCGAAAGGCAACAAATGGGGTCACCCTAGACGTGAGTGTGTGAATAGTGTATTGTATTCAGTTATTTATCTTTGAGAATTAGGGTTTTCTAAGTTCAGTTATTAGTCTTGTCATACAAACCCTAATTACTTGCAGTTATAAACAACCACAGTAAAGGAAGAAACTAGAAGTCCTGCGCTATTACAAAGCTTCGGGGAATGGGGTATAAACCACAAAAATTGGGGGAGATAGAAGACAAATAAAGCCCTAGTTAAACTATTACATTCTATAGCAATTACATAATAGGAAAACTAATGCGAAAATAATAAAGTGCGCGAAACAGTAAAAAGGAAAAGAAACAGAGAAATTGTTTGATGAAAAATGATTGATGATTTAACCTAAACCTAATTGATTTTAGTTAAAGAAAACTGATTAAGTGAATAAATTAAACAAACTCTAAAGTATAGGTTTATTTTAATTAATCGAAAAAAGTTAGGTAAATAAATTAATGGAAACTAATTATCCTAATTAATTTATTAAATAAAAATAAAAAATAATTCATGAGGAAGAGACTAAACCTAATTTGTTTTAATGTTGCTTAGAAAATAATTAGGGTTTATTAAAAAATTAGGGTTAAGAAAAAGAAAATAATGTTAGTAAAAAAATAGAGAAAAAAAATGCTGGAGATGAGTGTTGAACTCAGGCCCCCAAGACCTCCAGGCAACATGCATACCACCCGGCCAAGCGTGCTCCTGTGCTAGGATACGAATCCAAATGTTTTATAATCAGCCTGAAAAATATGAGAAATATGAAAAAAAATAGAAAAACTGGGGATCGAACTCGTGACCAGAGGGAGGAATGACTTAGCATGCGTGTTTTAACCATTGGGGTGGTTGTACATCCACTAATACAACTAAATAATAAATATATATTATATAACTGAATATATTGGCCGGAGAAGCGCCGGAGCCCTAGCTCCGGTCGTCTTCTCCGGTGACCTGTGTCCTATCCCCCCTAATTAAACCCTCCTGAATCCAAATATAGGCTTAGTTTTGGCTAAAAGTCCTTGGATCATGAGTTTAGAAGCAACAACCCTAACTTAGTTCAAGAATGAAAAGTCAAGATCTGGACGTCAAAAACACCATGTAACGATTGCAACCTGTTATGAACATACATATAAACTGATTTGAATGGTTAGAATCATTCAACAATGCATAGAATTAAAAATATATGTATGATAAAAATCAAGAACTGGCCATAGCCTATATGCATGTTTAAAGCCCTTTGGATCATGGTAACTAATCCTAACTTACCCTTCAATATTCCTAGAGGTGAATGGAATGGAGGTTTGGCGGTGAGGAGACTCAAGAATAGGGTTTTCAAAACTTATGGTTCTTGGAAAATTTTGATGTTTTTTTTTGTGACAATTTTGTGGTGCAAGGATTCGTGTGCTTTGTTCTTGTTTTGATGTCTGAATATATAGAAATTTTTTATGGAAAAAACCAATGGGCTTGGACCTTGTAGTAAGATATGATTTTATCTTATATTATTTTGTATTATTAATGAATTAAATAAAAAATAATAAAAATAAATAAAATAAAACAAGGCCAAAGGGTGTATGAATGAGTTCTGAGGTGAATGAAGAGTATAACACACGTTTGGACCTCAAAACCATGGCCCAATAGTCCAAAATATCAAGCTTGCTCACTTTGAACTTCATACATTTGCTCAAAATTTCCTAACTTGCAATAACCATAACTCACTAAATTTTTATCTTTTCAATGTGATCTTTGACTTTTTGGAAAGCTTAATATGTCCCCTACAACCTCTATGTTGATCATTTTTGCTTTTGAAGAATTTACCTTTATGTAAGTTGCCTTGACAAAAGTGTCTTTTTGTTGACTTTTGAAATGACCTATAATGTATTGGCTTATATCTCTCAAATGATGCATTTTTTGGACTTGAGCATAGAGTTACAAAGTTATAGAGAACCGAATTTCCTTAAAATGGGCCTTGATTATGGAAAATCTGATGAAGCATGTGAAAGTTATGCTTGGTCAAAGTTCAGTTGACTTCATCTAAGGAAACCCTAATTTGGAAACTTTTGACTTTTGATGATTTGAGGGCTTTTCTTGAGGAATCATGATCAACCCTTGATCAAATGATTAATATTAGTTCAAAATATTGATGTTGACAAAAAATATTAAGGTTTGACTATATGTTGACCATAGTTGACTTTTTACCCGATACAATTGATTTTCAGTCATCTGAGCCATTGACTGAGCAAACTTGTGATGCAAGACTTGAAACTTGACATGAGCATTATTGAAGATCTATAGAGAACCATGAAAACCACTTAAGACATTGAAAACCCAATCTTTCTTGATAAATACCAAACCCTAGTTGTGGACCCATTGCTTAGAAGGAGAATTTGTCTGATAAATTCTTGAGCCAACTTGAGCAAATGAGGACATCATGAGAATACCTTTGAAGAAAAATGGGAGGGGAAATTTTGGTGTATAACACTGATGATTCCGGTTGTGTCTGTTCTTTACCAAGGCTTGATAATAAAGTGAAATTGGATGTTTTTGGAAAGGTTTGAACTTGAAAAGTTTGAATTTGATAGTTGCAAGTGTAATGCCCGGAGGTTGGTGATGACTAAGCCTTGAATATGAATCATAAGTAAGATACCTAGTGAAATTTTGATAGCGGTACCTTTGAAGGTTGTGTCTGTTCTTAATCGAGGTAGCTATAGTGATAGAAATACGAATGGATAATGCTGAGCTTGGATTTGACTTCGAGTTCGTCTTAGCTGGTAATCATGCCTTGTGATTTTTCCGCAGTTTTCATGGGCAAATATTATTGAAAGTAATGCATATATGCATGTTTGATATGATTATTCTTGATGTATGCGTGATGCATGGTATGTATGCTTAATATGATAATATTATGAATTGAATGATGTGATGATTGATAAATGCAACGCTCATTTTATTTGAACTGCAAAATTAGTGCATACAGTAGGTTACCGGTCGAGAACTGGTGATAAGTAGTTTCCAAATGGAGATTGGAACACTGCTATACGAGAACTGGATTTTACACCAATGTCATTAGAGTAAGAAGAATATTATCAACTTGGTGGCTTGGAAAGGTGGAACAGATGGCAGGGTTGCTAACATCAATAAGGTCACCGAGAGACGTTGATCAGGTGATTGGAAAGTGTGAGTGTTGTACCCCAGAATTTTCCCTCCCATTTTCTTTAAGACATTCTCATGAGGTCCCCATTTGCTCAAAACTACTCAAGAGTTGACTGGTTAAAAACACTCCTAAGCAAGGTTCTTCAACTAGGGTGTGGTGCTTCTCAAAGAAAATTTGTCTGCAAGGGTCTCAATTGACTTTCATGGTTCATCGTAGGTCCTTAATAATGCTTATGTAAAGTTTCATGTCTTGCATCACATGTTTGCTTAGTCAATGACTCAGATGATTAAATATCAACTATATTGAGTAAAAATTCAGCAGTCGTCAACATACAGTCAAACTTCAATATTTTTGTCAACATCAACATTTTGAAGTGATATTCATCATTTGATCAATGGTTGATAATGATTCCTCAAGGAAAGCCCTCAAATCACCAAAGGTCAAAAATTGCCAAATTAGGGTTTTGACTAAAGATGACTGATTATTGTCTTTTGGCCTAGTGCATAACTGTTGTACCCCAAATTTTCCCTCCCATATTTCTCAAGACATGTCAAGAATAATCTCCAAGTTGTTCAAGATGGCTCAAGAGTTGGACAGTCAAATCATCTCCTAAGGCAGTCAATTAGAAATTAGGGTTTTGTGTTGCATCAAGGTCCTTACATCCAAATGGCCTCAAATGATCCCCAATGTCCTAATACGTTCTTAAGATCATCCATGTCAAATTTCAAGCCTTGTAGAGGAAGTTTGGTCAGTCAATTGCTCAAGAGGCCCAAAAATTGACCGTGCTAGGGCAAAAGTCAACTGTGACCTACAAACAATCAAACCTCAAATTTTTTTGTCAACATTCTCATTTTGAAGGATAATTCATCATTTGATCAAGGTTTGATCATGATTCATCAAGGATTGCTCAAGATTCATCAAGATTCAAAAGTTGCTAAATTAGGGTTTTGTAGGAAAAGTCAACTCAACTTTGACCAAGCATAACTTTATCATACTTTATGAGAAATGACCCATCCAAAGCTCATTTTTAAGAGGATTCAATTTCCTACAATCCATATTCACACCCCAAGATCAAGAAAAGCACTCACAAAAAGTTACAAATTTGGATATTATAGGTCATTTTTGAAAGTCAACAAAAACACATTTTTCTCCAAAGCTTATAACTTGCGCATGGTATATCAAAATGAGATGAGACCAAAAGGTTTGGTTATAGTACATCTCAAGGTTTCTAAAAAGTCCAAGAACACTTCCAAAAGTTCAAAATTGAAGAAGTTATGCATTGTTGAAGTTGGGCATTTTTCCAAAAGTGCCAAAAGTCAACTATCCTCAAAACTCCAATTATTGACAAAAGGGCCCACTGTTTTCCACTTTATTTGATCTTGTCACACCACACACGTGTGCTATCTTCAGTTTCATGTCCATTCATTAATTTTTCTATTTTATTTGATTTTTATTGAATTAATTCATTTAAAATCAATATTAATTCAAATAAAATCCAAAAATTGATGGAATAAGATCTTTTTGATCATTACAGGTCTTAATTATCATGATACACCCAATCAAATTCGTACCATGCCATATTGTAACAAAATCTTGGATTTGGAACAATTTTGGAAGCTTTGTTAATGGAGATCAAATCATATCTTAAATCTTCAATGCACATGGATTCAAGGTCCAAGGTTTAACCTAATTGCTTCCCATATACTCACACAAGCTAGAGACATCAAGAACACGACCTAAGAGCTGCAGAAACAGCCAAACCAAATTTGAGAAAAAGCTTGAAAAATTAAAAACTGAAAAATCCACACTAGAGGCAAATTGGAGGCCAAAACTCAACGTGGTGTTCTTGCCTGACATCCAACGAAGCTATTGGGATCAAAATCAAGCCTTGAAGCAGCCCCAAACTCACTGTAAGTCGTCCTGAACATAGCTCTGAACATGAAATCGTGAATCCATGTTCTTGCATCTTTTTGCCAATTTTTTTGTATAATCATGCTTGCCATTCAATTTCTGAACTTTCTGTATCATTTAATTTCGTTTTCATGGCCCTTAACGTAATACCCGAACCTAGGGTTTCCATTCCTTGTTTTTAGGAATTGTTGATACAGGCAAAATCAAGACAAACGATGACCATGGTTGTGTTCAGGGAGGAGAGACGAACACGTTGATGTTTTTAGTTTGTATTTAGATGGCCTGGAATTCATGTTAGAAGCAAGCCACGGATTTTGTTACGAACCCAAATCCGCAGGAAAAAAATACAAGTTCTGTTGAAGAATACGAAGACGTGGCTTGTCTTCATTGGCCCGTTCAAATTAAATCTCGCGCGTTTTTGATTTTCCAGTATATTATTGGCTTTTCTCTTATAATTTTATTTGTCCATAATAATAACAAACAGGCACGTTAGTAGGGTTGGTAAGCATGTTAGTGGATTGTCCATTGGGACCTGGGTTCGAATCCCAGGTCCCCCAATACATTTGTGTATTTTTTCTCCAGGCAATTGCATGTGCTCTCCAAAGCGTTGGTCCACCATATTCCTCATCCCATCAGGCGCCAGATGGCTTCAGATCAAGTCCAATGGCCAAGATTGAGCGCCTACCATGAACTCTAGTAAACAGGCGCGTGTGAGATCCTGGAAAGTCAAACAAGGCTGGCTTGATTTGGGCCTCAGAATTGCAGATTTCACCCCCTTTCCAGGCCCAGCACCCCCATTGGTTTATTCCTTTTCCTTTATATTTCTTATTATTTATTTGATTTTAGTTATTATTTTTATTGTTTAAATCAACCAATTAAAAATCATTTTCCTTAATAATATCAAAACCACAAAAAATATTATTTTTATTAATTTCATTATTTTTGTAAATAAATATTAATTAATTAACTTAGTCTTAAATAGGTTTAAACATTTAATTTTTTTTGCAATAAATTAAAAATCAATTTAGAATATTAGGTTTTTACTAACTTTTAATCATTTTTTATTTTATTTCCTTAAATACAAAAAAATAAAAAATATTTGTATTAATTAAATAATTAAGTTTGACCTAATTTAATTTCCATTTAATTCAAAAAAATAACAAAAAAACATGCTTTCTTTTCAAAAAGGGTCAAAACCCTAAAAAATGCGCCGATTTAATTTTCTCGCACGCGTATCGTTTTATCCAATATTGTAATTGCTCCCGGTATGTAATAGTTTAATTAGGACTTTAATTATTTATCGCTTTATTTTACTTTCCGCAATTTAAATTAAAGGGTTTGTTTTTGGCAATGTAAATACCCGACGCCTTGTAATAGTTTAGATTTAATTTCGGCAAATTTAAATTCCGCAACTATACACTGTTAGATGTTTGGTAAATAGGGAATGCATGACAAGATTAAATCTTTAACCTAAAATCAACATAGCTCACCCATAACATGTACAAAGATAATATAACCGAACTAACACACTTGCACATGCAACTCTTAGGGTACACCTCACTTGGTTTCCTCGAACGTGGTCATTGAGTATAGGAAGTTTTAGAGGTCGCCCTCTTGTCTAAAGATCATAAGTTGCCTCGAAACGGTTGCCTCGGATAAAATGATCTAAGACATTAGGGTTACCGCTAAGGCGTCCTAACATTGCTTTAGTGACCACACGTCCCATAATCGAATTGACCCTTAAAATCCAACGACGGTGCTACCTACTCCACAATAGTGGGATAGCATTGTCTAAAGGACATTTGTACAGATTAATTCCTTTTTCGAGTAGGTAGATGGTTCTTAAGTACTTGCTCCTTTTAAAACAAAACAAAACTTTTCGCACTTACACTCTCTTCAAAACAAAAACTCTTTTCAAACCCACAAACACAAAGAAAAGCAAATTTTGAAAACACAATGAGCAAGTACCTAAGAGCCCGTGGATAACCACGGATAGAAAGGGTGCTAACACCTTCCCTTTCTATAATCTACCTCCTGAACCCGAGAAACATCTCGAAAAAAGGAATTTTTCTGTGCTTTTGTCCTTTCCTTGTTGGATAAAATAAAAGACGGTGGCGACTCTTGCTTACCGCAACATTTTGCAAAAACAAACGCAAAACGCGAACCAGCATTCCAAAAACAGTCAGTTCTATTCCCACCGATCACAATAACCTAATGGATTAAAGCATGATCTCAAGGGCTCAAATACAACCTATTTATCTAATTACATGTCTCAAGAAATCTCCAAAGATACAAGTGATTGAGAGTTGAAGAATTGAATTAATTGAATGAAAAGTCAACCATCACACAAAACTCAAACTTTGACTTTTTGGTCAACATTGAAATTCAAAAATCAAGAATCATAAAAACTTTCAAAGCTATCAAACTTGATCATCAATAATCAATAATTTCAACAAAAGTCAAAATTGAATATTTTCAAACACTTAGAAAAATTCAAGTGTTTTGTGCCTAAAAAACCCTAACTTCACAAGCAAGTTTCCTCAATATACAAGCTGATTCAATGAAACCTTTCAACATGAAAGTTGTAGGGATTAATGAACTCTACAAATTTTTTAATGTGGGATGATCCTCAAAAAGTTCTTAATTTAAGAGATATGAGCCCATGAAGTTGTGATATTTTCTATCCAACACTTAGAAATTTTTTCAACAAGTGTTGATCAGTTTTTTATCCCAAGTTTTTGGCCAATTTCCACCAAGTTCCCATTTCATCTAGCCAAAGTGATCAACATTAAAGTTGAAGATCATGTTTCAAGCTTTCCAAAATTTCCAAGATCATGAAAAGATCATACTTGAGCTAAGAGACTCTAAGATTTGAAGTTGGCACTTCATTCTTGAATTATGGGTCATTTTTGTGATGAACTCATAATCAAATCTCATAGCCATGCCCTGTAATCTCACTTTGTAGGCCTCTAAACCTCCAAATCTATCCATAATCAGAATATTACACACAATTTTGAGCCATGATCCAAGTGATTAAAGCTTTATACAATCCATTTTTCTATTTTGAGAAGAAAGGCAAGACTTCCATTTTGATAAAAGCTTGATTTATGCATTTTTCAACTCTCCTTGAGCCTCTCACATGTTTTCTATGGACACACTCAACCTAAAAGATCAGATGATCATGCTTGAAGTATCCAACAACTATATGAGACAAAGTACAATGCATTGGAACCGTGTTCTTCAAGGTTACTTCATAACTAAGCTTCCAAGCCATAACTTGTTATCTTGTAAATCTGGTTACTCCAACTTCTCAAACCTCTTGCCTATAAATATAGAGTTAATTTGCAAACCAAGAGATGAATTTACAAGCCCTATAAACCTCTCATACACTCTCAAAGTCAGAATTATCATAAAACTCCATTTTGAGCTTTGAAGTCCATTTCTTCAAATCCCTTAAACCTTACAATATATGTGAAAACCAACCATCCATACACCTTACATAAATTACATATAACACATCCAAATACCTATTACACTTCTGTAACACAATCTCCATCATCCTCTAAACTCCATATTTGAAGCTTGCACATTGACTTGGTTGGATTGATTCAACAACTTTCAAAGCAAAGTAGTTATCCCTTTAGGTCAAGGAAGGTCCCAGCAAGCTTAATCCATCATCACATTGCTTCTGGAAGTCGTGTAAAAGGAGTTGGATTTTCCTTCAAGAGGTGAGTTTTCCACATTGTGATATCCATATACATGCATCATTTGTGTTTGGTTTATTAATAAAAGATGTAGATATCAATGCCCCGAAGCTAACCATGTAATTAGTTTTCATTTATATTGCTTGTGTGATGAGAATTTTAGCTCTGACCAGTTAGGTTTTTGTTTTGGTACCAACATAAATTCCTTTTAATCTTTGAGTATTAATTAAAGTTAATGGCATGGTTGAATTCCTTGGGAAATTTAGAACAAGTTTGGTGTTTACAGTTTCCAAAATGGATGAGAAATGAGAGTTTTAGGAAATCAACAATGGTGTTGTTGTCTGTTAGCGTGCGAGGAAGATGATGAATTTGAAATTTTGAACATGTTTTATAATATATTTAATGGGTGCTGTTTCATAACCAGATAAAACAGCCACCCCAGTGGCAAGCGTGTGTCTGAGTAAGGCGTTGGTATGCCAGTGCAGGGATTTCATCCCTGCCTCTAGAATATTATTTTCTAACATTTCTCTTGCAGATCCCATACAAGCCATCCCAATGCGCGCATGGATTACCTCACCCCACACCATCAGATCTCAACTATCTTGATCCAACATTCCCAAATTAGCATGCCTATGGTACACTCCAAATAATTGTCCTCACCAGATCTAGGACAGGCGCCTGGGCTCCTTGAGCTGGGCTTGCTATTTTTACTTCTTCTCACCCCCATTTTTACTTATTTACTCCTTAATTAAAACCTAAATCTAAAATCAAAAAATTTAGATGTAGGTTTTAATTTATTAATTTAATTTTCATAAATAAAAATTAATTTAATTTAATCACTTGGTTTTATTTTATTAATTAATTTGTAAAATAATTAGAATTAGGTTTTTTTATAATTTTTCACTATAAAATATCTTTTCTAAATAAAACACCAAAAATATTTTCTAAATACTTATAATTATTTAGGTTTTAAATATCTTTCCCTTTTCACCACCTTCGCGCACTTTACTTTCGCATTAATATTTTTCAATGTTGTAACTGCTAATACTCTGTAATAGCTTTAATTAGGATTTACTTTACTTTTCATCCCCATTCATAAATTTGTACCCCCACTCCCGAAGCATTGTAATAGCGTAGAACATTTAATTTCCGCAATTTACTGCTTTCCTTATAACTGCTAGTAATTAGGGTTTTGCATGGCAAGACATAAAAAGAACAAACATTAGAAAACCTAATCTCATGACAAATACTTGAAATTAAAACACTTCACACACACACCTCTAGAGCTACCCTCACTTGTTGCCTCGGATTTAAATAGTCATGTCCCTCGAATATGGGATGCTTTAGCAAAGACCCTCAGTTAAAAGATCGTAGTCCCTCGATGACCCTTCGATGCTGCCTTCCGCAAACGATCTTAGTCCCTTATGAAAATTGATAAAGCCTCCTACAAGTTACCTTCTATGACTGTATGATGACCCGCACATGTCCCTCACATCTAACGATAGGGATTCCTACTAACTAATGGTAGGGTAACATTATCTAAAGGAGGAGGAAAAGAACAAAGACTTCTTTTGAGTAGGTAGATAGTTCTTAATCGCTTGCTCACAAACTAAAACAATTTTCACACCTCACACTTTCAAAATAACTACTTTCAAAGTGCTTTATAAACACTCTTGAGGACTGATACAAGGGTTATTATAAAGCAAAACTGCCTTACATTGGCATTTTTAAAAATATGTTTTCACAAAACAACACTTTATTTCAATAGATATTTTCAAAACAAACATTTTGTTTACATTCTCAACGATACGAGAATCATTACCAAATTTCCGCACTTAGGCATTTCCAAAATATTCTCAAACGTACACTAACACAAAGCATTTCAAAAGTGAGCTAGCAATTAAGAGCCCGTAGAAAACTACAGATGAAAAGGGTGTTAACACCTTTCCTTTTCATAACCTACCCCCTTACTCAAAAATTCTCAAAAGGTCTTTCCTGTTCTTTTCACCCTTTCCTTTATTGGATAAAAGAAAAGTCGGTGGTGACTCTTACAATCCGCAACATTTACAGTAAAATGCAAAACCCAAAAGTTAGTTCTCCTACCGTATTACATAACTGGCGACTCTGCTGGGGAGATAATAACTAAAAAAAGGGTTACATTAAGAGTTAGATCATCTTTATTTCTTTACTTGTTTGCCTTGTATGCTTGGGTATATTTCTTGTATAGTTCCCGCACTCGGATCTGGGGGCTCTTTAGGTAAGTAGCAATAGATTGTGAAAACTGTACGGCGTAGATCGATATGGTTGAAACGATGGCTACATTAGTGTGACACATTGGTTGGTGTTGGTGTCCCTTGAATTAGTCAAGAAGAATGATGGGCTTTCGCATGGTGTCATAATCACTAACTGACTTTAGAACCTTAGTTGACACAACTTAGCCATTAGAAAGTAGTGAGATGGCCGAATTTAGTGCAAACTGAAGTTGGTTGATACTCGATGTTACACTCATTGAGATTGGACTCTCGGGATATTTCGGTCGCAAATCAGATGCTTGTGCTGAAACAATGCATGAGAGAAATGTCATTGATATGAGATTCCTAGAACCTGATTACTTCTTTTAGGACATGTTGAGTCAACTAAAACTTTAAGAGGGTACTTACCTACAAACTCCTTGCAAGCTTTAACCTAACGCCTTGCGTGTTTAGTTTGTGTATGATTAAATTGTTCAAACATGATATCATAACATCATGACATCATTACACATGTCATTTTAACTAACCATTTTAAGGACCTAGAGATTTATCTTTGTTCTATTTGTAGGTTATGGCCTCCGCTCGCAGAAGACTATCCGAATCAGTTTTTTGAGAATACCTTCTCAACTTAAGGAGTTAGTCTAAAAAATCCCTGAAAGTTCTCTATTCACCAAAATGCATGGTCATATACCTAGTTTGGTTACCTCAAGTTTTGAAGAAGACATAATCAGTGTTTTATTCCAGTTCTTTGATCCCTCACATCACTGTTTCACCTTTCCATATCATCAGCTGTTACCTATAATGGAAGAATTATCTAAGCTACTAGGATTACCTATTCTTAATCAGACACCTTTCACCAGTTTAGAGAAAGATCCACAAACTGAAGAAATTGCAGTAGCCTTACATCAGAAGCGGTCCGACATTGTATCTAATTGGGAAACAAGAAGTGGAGGCAAGGGTTTTCTTGCTAAATTTTTGTTAGAGAAGGATCAGCTATTTCTGGATGCTATGAGTTTTCAGGCTTTCGAGAAAATCTTAGCTTTGTTGATTTATGGTTTGGTGCTATTCCCTAATCACGACTAACTCGTAGATATGGATGCTGTCAAAGTTTTCCTCATTCGTAATCCTGTACTTACTTTGCTTGGAGATATTTCTCATTCTCTTCACACTTGTATTATGAGGAAGCGAGGGACTCTTATGTGTTGCATACCTCTACTGTGTAGATGGTTTATTTCTCACATTCCCCAATCCGTATTGAAAAATGAACAAGGTTTGAGGTGGTCTCAAAGGATGATGTCGCTCTCTCATTCAAATATCTATTGGTGTTCCCAATCTCTGGAAGTTGCTACTATCATTAACCGTTATGGGGAATTCGCTATTGTTACAATCCTTGGCATTTGGGGAGGTATTACCTACAACACTTCTGTAGCTTTACACCAATTTGGTTATGCTCGAAGAGATATTCCTCATGACATGCTTATCCAGGGTATTATATTCGATTACGAGAACGATTTTCAAGGTTATCGTCAGAGGTTTATACGTGCTTGGGGCATGGAAAACAAGATTGATAGCAAGACTTTAGGACAAAAGAATTCCATCCCTTTGGAGCCCTACCTCAAATGGGTATGAAGTCACACTCAAAACCTCATGATGCCATATCCAGCTATTCTTCCGGTGATCATAGATCATGTTGTCTAAGGAGACGTTTCTTGCACCATCCTCCATCCAGACATGCCTACCGACCTTGAAGAATTATAGAAGTCATGGATTCAACTCAAGGAAGAACGAGAAACCTTTGAAACTTAATTCTATGCAAGTGAATAGAATGTGTTGGAGCTCACAAAGCAACTTTGCGGGAGTAAAGCCTTAATGCATACATCGACATGAAGAGGAAGCATTCGTGGGAGACTTGAATCTTAGGTTTTAGGAGTTTATATTTTTGTCTCTTTGAGACCATTTTATTTTCATTGTAAGCCTAAGAGGAATTTGTAATTTTGAACTTACTAATAAAAATATTTGTTTTGGACTCCTCTCAGTTAGCAAATTTAAATCTCCTAAGGTCCTTGAAAACATTGCATCCACATATCATGCATCATTTCATTAAACAGGTTTTCCAAATGCAGGTTTCCTCAACTATTTACTATTTATTTCAGTATAAGATGGCCCTCGAATAGACTGTCAAGGATCTCCAGACTCAGCATGCACAATTTCAAGAGACTCTTCTAAATCTGGCCAAAGGGCACCAAGAGATAATGGCACTCCTCACCAAGGAAAAGAATACTAAGAAGCGGGCTGTTATCCTCAATATGGGAGGAAGATTCAAAGGTCCTGCTCGACCAATTCGAGTGGATGATGTTTCCTCTGAGGAAGACGACAACGAAGAGGAGGATGGTAGAAGTTTCAGGGGTGAAGGTATGAATAACCAGGGTTCTGATAATATTCCTGAAGATGAAGACTACTCCGACGAACAATACCCTCTTGTTGATAACAAGTACAAGCAGTTAGAAGACTGTCTCAAAGCTATGGAAACTTGGAAAGTGCATGGATTGGATTTTGGAGAGCTAGGTCTGATCTTATGGGTGGTCATTCCCCATAAGTTCAAGGTCCTCTTCTTTTCTAAATACGATGGGGTCTCTTGTACCAAACTCCATTTTAGGTCGTATATTTGAAAGATCTAACCTTATATTGCTTCTGGAAATTGTGGGTCCATTTCTTTCAAGAAATTTTGTTCGATACTCAACTTGAATGGTTCTACCAGCTCGAAGGAACCAACATTCACACATGGGAAGACTTGGCTGCTACTTTCTACAAGCAGTATCATTATAATGCTGACCTTGCACCGACTCGTGTACAATTAAAAAACATGTCCATGGGCTCGAATGAAGGGTTCAAGGAGTATGCACAAAAATGGAGGGATTTAGCTGGAAGGGTGCAACCTCCCTTATCTGACCAAGAATTAGTTGATATGTTCATGGGTACTCTAGCAGGCCCATTCTTTAATCATCTGATTGGGAGTTCTTCATCTGGATTTACTGAGCTAATTATGACAGGAGAAAGAGTTGAAAGTGGTATTAAGAGTGGGAATATTCTAATGGATGTAACTTCTAATGCTGTGAAGAAGCTGTTCGGTGGTAAAAAAGAAACCAATGTTGTCTATGGCCAGAAGAGGCATAGTAAAAATGACCACCATCAGTCTGTAGGGGCGATATTGATCTCTAATCCAACGCCTGTTCAACAACAACAACAGGGTAACCAGCGTAGGTCAGATGCTCCAAGGAGGAAATTCACCAAGATTAATATGCCATTGGCTCAAGCATTGTAACATTTGGTAAAGGCTATACTCATTTCACTATGGGATCCTCCTTAGAATCCCAACACATCCTCTCCAAAGTTCAATCCAAATGTGAGGTGTGCCTATCATTTGAACAGTCCTGGGCACGACACCAACAACTGCTGGGCCCTGAAAAACAAAATTCAAAACATGATTCATAACAAAGAAATTGAGTTCGGCCCTCTAGAGACTCTGAACGTGATTACTGCACCTATGCCTAAGCATGACAAAGGCATAAGTGCTATTGAAGATTTTTTGTAAGTTGCAACCATAAGTGATGTGGTTACTCCTCTCTCAATAGTCAAGGAGAATTTTCTACAAGCTGGTTTATTTCCGGGTTGTATTAATAAATTTTATTTCTGTGCAGTTCAGCCCAATGGCTCCGGGTTAGTGAAGGAAGGCATTCAACGCCTGATGGATGAACATGTAATTTTGATTGAGAAAGTTCTGTATGCTGAGAATTTATGTCGAGACTTGTCTGTCATATCTGGTACCCCTTTCAAGATCACTTCCAAGGGTCCAGTAAGGATTACTGCCAATCTAAATGTTTCTCCATTAATCATTACAACCCTTAGGCCTATCTCATATTCTTCGGAGAAGGCTATTCTGGAATTATGGGTCTGACGTCTATTACCACGACATTAAACAAGAGTTGTCTATCAAATATGATGAAGAGGATGATCCCAATATTTACAATATTGCGGGGACCATTAAAATTACTAGAAGTGGAAGTATTTTCTCCCCAGAAATCTCTCCACTTGTTCAAGTCACAGTTACCAAGAAAACTGTCGAGGCTACGGGAAAAGAGCCAAATATAAAGCCTTCCCAGATAGAGGCACCAAAAGAAGCTATAATCAAGGACACCACTGGAAAAGATTTGGAAGAGGTTTTAAAGATCATTCGCAGAAGTGATTATACAATTATTGAACAGCTGGGGCAGACCCCGTCCAAAATTTCCATGCTATCTTTACTACTGTGTTCTGAAGCCCATGCGCAGGCTTTATTAAAATTCTTGAAGACTGCTCATGTGCTGTAAGAAATTTTGGCTGATCAATTTGGAAGTTATGTAGCGAGTTTAACAACTGATAATGGAGCTTCTCCGATGTTGACCTGACTCTAGAGGGGAGAAATTACAATAGGGACATGTATGTCTCCATTGAATGTAGGGGCACTACGTTGGCTCATGTGTTAGTTGATACTGGCTCTTCTCTGAATGTTCTGCCAAAGGGCGCTCTTAACAGACTAGATTATGAAGGGGTTATGCTAAAACCCAGTGAAATTATAGTCCAAACCTTTGACTGGTCCAAAAGAATGGTACATGGAGAAGTGGACCTCCCAATCAAAGTGGGTTGATAGATATTTTAGTCCACTTTATGTGATGGACATCCGACCAGCTTATTCTTGTCTACAAGGACGCCCCTGGATCTATGGGGAAGGTGCAGTCACATCCACCATGCACTAGAAATTAAAATATCTTGTAAAAGGGAAGGTTGTTATTGTCTGCGGAGAGGAGGAGTATATGGTCAGTCACCTGAATTCATTTCGGTACGTGGAGATGGATGGAGAATTTATGGAAACTACACGTTAGACCTTTGAGTTGATTTCCCCTGCTGCTGTTGAAGAAGTTATGCCATTCCAAGGACTACCAGGGTTCTGCACAAGATGTCTTCTTTGAAAGATTCCAAAGCAACTATAGAAGAAGGTGGTTGTATTATTTGTAGTCAACTTCTTGATATCCCTTACAAATCTGACAAGTTTGGTTTGGGCTTTACCGCAGAAGGTCAAAGGGTTATTCTCCATGCTCGGGCTGGAAGACTTCAGTTCTGTAATAGCAATCGTAGAGTCAATGCTATAGAAGACGCTGATAATGATTGTGACTTCAATAGATGGATCTTTCCTACCATTGGAAACAGACTCAACAACTGGAAAGTGCAAGACATTAGCTCAAGTGTTCAATCATCTTCTACCTTCAAGTTACGAATGGCGGACATGCCAATCTAACTCTTCAGTTTTAAGAAGATTGAACGGGGGCAGCTGTTGTACCCCAAAAGTTTCCCTCCCATTTTCTTCAAGAAATTCTCATGAGGTCCCCATTTGCTCAAAACTACTCAAGAGTTGACTGGTCAAAATCACCTCCTAAGCAAGGGTCTTCAACAAGGGTTTGGTGCTTCTCAAATAAAATTGGTCTGCAAGGGTCTCAATTGACTTTCATGGTTCATAATAGGTCCTCAATAATGCTTATGTCATGTTTCAATTCTTGCATCACATTTTCCTTCATACTGACTAAGCCCACAATGAGTTCACACATAACTTCCATTGAATCAATGGGAGTTGGGGGTGTTCTTGATGGTTCTTTGTACCTTTCTGTTGTTGAAGAAGAAGAGCCAAGAATGCTTAGCGAGCTTTGAGCAATTTGTTGGGAGGAAGCCATTGTTCACATAGAATTTTTAGGGTTTTGAAAGATTGAACACGAGTAAGAGTGAAAAAAGGAATTGAGAGTGAAAAAGTGATAGTGAAAGTGAGCAACACATTTATAGAATAATAGGAAACTTAACTAACAAGAAAAGAAGAAATAACACTCCTAACTCCCATGGATAGTGAAAAAGTGATAGTGAAAGTGAGCAACACAGTTACCGATACGACACGAGTCTCAATGCATCCAATCAAAGTTTCTGTCTCTTCAAAATTTGAACACATGTTCAGCCTTAGAAGAAACGCTTATGAAGAGATGACAAATATTGATATTGTGAACTACAAGCCTATCTTTGAATTGAACCGTTTGAAGACTGTTCAGATCTTCTTAGTTAGATCTTGATACAACTTTCCTTCTCACTTATGAAGAATTATTGATCATATGTTCACACAAAAAAACATAAAGTTATGAGGGTTAATGTATACATAAATAAGCCTATCATTCTGCGTATAATTTTATGCTAAGATGTTTCAGAATGAAGTTAAACCTATCTTCAGAAAGGGATTTTGTGAAAACATCAACACATTGATGTTTTGTGTCTATAAATTTTAATGAAATAATTCCTTTCTGAATATAGTCCCTAATAAAATGATGTTTTATTTCTATATGCTTAGCCCTAGAATGTATTAGAGTATTTTTTTGAAAGGCGTATAGCATAAGTGTCGTCACAGAGTATAGGAATGTTGCTCTCAAATAAGTTGAAGTCTTCAAGTTGACTTTTCATCCAGAGCATCTGTGTGCTGCATACAGCTGCTGCTATATATTTAGCTTCAGCAGTTGACAATGCAATGGTGGATCGCCTTTTGCTGGACCATGAGATAAGATTTTCTCCCAGAAATGTGAAGCTTCCAGAAGTACTTTTCCTTTCTATTCTGTCTCCAGCGAAGTCAGCATCATAGTACCCTACTAATTTTAATTCTTTGATTTTTCTATAACAAAGACCAAGATTAGTAGTGCCTTTCAGATACTTGAAAATTCTCTTATTAACAGTTAAGTGTGATTCTCTAGGATCTGATTGGAATCTAGCCTACAGACAGACACTATACAGAATATCAGGTCTTGAAGCTGTTAAATATAAGAGACAACCAACCCTACCTCTATAGATCTTTTGTCCTACCTTCTTACTTACCTCTTCCTTTTCCAGAATGCATGTGGGATGCATGGGAGTTTTGGATGGCTTACATTATGATAAGTCAAATTTCTTCTGAAGTTCTTTAACATATTTGCTTTGATGTATGTATGTTTCTTCTGGAGTTTTATTTATTTGTATGCCCATAAAGAACTTGAGTTCTCCCATCAAGCTCATTTCAAACTCTACCTCCATAGACTTAGAAAATTCTCTTCCCAAAGAGGCTTTAGTATATCCAAAAATAATATCATCTACGTAAGCCTGAAAAACTAGAATTTCATTTTTAAATAGTTTACAGATTAAAGTTATGTCCACCTTCCCTCTGGTAAAATCATTTTCTAACAGAAAACTATTTATTCTTTCACACCAAGCTATATGAGCTTGTTTCAGACCATATAATGATTTCTTTAGTTTATAGACATATTCTGGATGTTTTGAATTTTTAAAACTAGGGGGTTGGTGCACATAAACTTCTTCATCAATGTAACCATTTAAAAATTCACTTTTAACATCCATCTAATAAAGAGTGATGCCATTATTTATAATAAAAGAAACTAAAAGTCTGATAGATTCTAACCTGGCGACTGGAGCAAAGGTTTATGTATAGTCTATTCCCTCTTATTGACTATAACCTTGTGCCACCAGTCTTGCTTTGTTTCTGATGACTTCTCCTTGTTCATTCAGTTTGTTTAGAATACCCATTTAGTTCAAATGATGTTGAACCCTTTTGGTTTAGGAGCTAGATCCCACACACCATTTCTGGTGAATTGGTTTAATTCTTCCTGCATTACAAGTATCCAGTCATTGTCGAAAAGGGCTTCATCAATGGAAGTTGGATCAATCAGAGACACTAATCCCATGGGAGATTCTTCAGAATTTCTGAATGTAGATCTTGTTCTGATTGGGTCTTCTTTCTTTCCCAGAATTTTGTTTTCCGGATGAGTTAAACTGCTTCTAGATTGTCTTTTATGGAAAGGCTCTTCAGATGTTGTTGTAATGTTTGTGACATCTTCTTTTGGAGTTGTCTGTAATTCTTTGTGAGAAACTTCTGATGCAGTGTCTTCAGTACCTATAAATTTGACTTCTATATATGCAAAACCTTTATCCTGCTTTGACTTTTGAGAGCCAAGCTTATCATCAAATCTGACATTGATGGACTCTTCTACAATCCGTGTTTCTGTGTTATATACTTTATACCCTCTTGAGCGTCCAGAGTATCCTAACATGAGACACTTTTGTGCTTTAGAGTCAAATTTGTTAAGATGTTCTTTAGTGTTCAGAATAAAACAAGTACATCCAAATGGATGAAAATAAGAAATGTTGGGCTTTCTGTTCTTCCTCATTTCATATGGAGTCTTATCCAGAATAGTTATTATGGAGATTCTATTCTGAATGTAACACACTGTGTTAATTGCTTCTTCCCAGAAGTTCTTATCAATGTTAATCTCGTTGATCATGGTTCTGGCCATTTTTTGTAAAGTTATGTTCTTTCATTCTACAAATCCGTTTTGTTGAGGAGTTCTAGGACAAGGGAAATCATGAGAGATTCTATTCTCATTAAAAAATAGTTCAAATTTTTTGTTTTCAAATTCTCCACCATGATCACTTCTGACTTTAACAATTCTAAGATCTTTTTCGTTTTGGACTTGGTTATAGAAGGCAAAGAACACATAAAGTGACGCGTCCTTGTGTCATAAGAACTTTAACCATGTCCATCTGCTATATTAATCTATGATCACTAATCCATACTCCTTGACACTAATAGATGCAGTTTTCACTGGTCTAAATAGATCTATATGCAAAAGTTCTAATGGTCTAGAGGTAGAAACAACATTTTTGGTTTTGAAAGAAGGTTTTGTAAATTTTCCTTTTTGACATGCTTCACACAGAGCATCAGAGCTAAACTTCAGGTTAGGAAGTCCTCTGACCAGATTGAGTTTGTTAATCTGAGATATTCTTCTCATACTAACATGCCCCAATCTTTTGTGCCAGACCCATTGCTCATTGTTAACAGACAATAGGCATTTTACATTCTGATTTTAGTTCAGTAAGTTTTATTTTGTAAATGTTGTTCTTTCTCTTTCCATTAAAGAGGACAAATCCATCTTTCTGACTAACTGCTTTGCAGGACTTTTAATTGAAGATTATATCATAGTCGCTATCACTTAATTGACTTATGGATAACAAGTTATGCATTAATCTATCTACTAACAGAACATTAGTTATAGAAGGAAGTGTACTGTCACTAATAGTTCCAGAGCCAATAATCTTCCATTTCCGATTGCCTCTGAAACCTACGTAGCCTCCATATTTAAGCTCAAGGCTTTGGAACATATGCTTTCTTCCCGTCAAGTGTCGAGAGCATCCAGAGTCCAGGTACCAAGATTTGTGTTTCAATCTTTCTATTAAAGACATCTGTAACATAAAAGATTTTATCCTTAGGTACCCATATCTTTTTGGGTCCTTGTTTGTTAGAGTTACCAAAATTCTGTTTGAATTTTGGTTTGGCAGAAAAAGCATTACTAGTATACTTTATGTCACGTGTGAGCCCATAGGTGAAGTGATATTATAGAGGTGTGTGTTTAATGACCATATCCTTAATTTTCTTAGGTTAAGATACTTTACCCTTATATCCTATTCCTTTTCTTCCATTTCTGCTAACTCCATAGATCATTGAAGCCATCTTGCTTCTATCTATGTTTTTAGCAAGAAATTTTTTAAAGCTATGATCATATTCCTTTATGATCTTATCAGAGTTACTAGGAACTTCTGAGACAGTTTCTTTCTTAGCATTCTGGGGATCATCTTCTTCTAACTCAATCTCATGACTTCTCAGGGAGCTGACAAGTTCTTCGAGAGAGATTTTGTTCAAATCTTAGGCCATCTTAAGAGCTGTGACCATGGGTCTCCATTTCTTGGGTAAACTTCTGATTATCTTCTTTACATGATCAGCAATTGAGTACCCTTTATCCAGAACTTTTAACCCATCAATCGGAATTTAAAATCTTGAGAACATTGTTTCAATGGTTTCATCTTCTTCCATTTTGAAGGCTTCATACTTCTAAATAAACGCAAGATCTTTGGTTTCTTTGACTTGCATGTTGCCTTCATGCGTCATTCTCAAGGTGTCAAACACGTGTTTTGCTGACTCTCTGTTTGTGATCTTCTCTTACTCTGTGTATGAGATAGAACTCAAGAGAATATTTATGGCCATGTGATGATTTCTGAATTCTCTCTTTTGATGATTTTTAATTCTTTTTCTGTCAATCTTCTTACCGCTTTCATCAACAGGATGTATGTACCCATCAGTCACCATATCCCAGAGATCAGCATCATGAGCTAGAAATAAAGTTTTGATTCTGTCTTTCCAGTAATCGAAGTTTTCACCATTAAAGATTGGAGGTTTGTCATTGATTCTGACTTTCTCATCATGGGAGTCATTGTTGATGTTCTGACTTGGTCCCACCATAGTGTTTTTCTTGCTTGGATCTTTTTCTGACACAGTTAAGTGCTTGTACTCAGAACCAGGCGCTCTGATGCTAATTGAAGAATGGAAAAACACAAGAAGTGGGGGGGGGGGGGGGGTTGAATTTTTGTTTTTAAAACTTTAAGTAAAAAACATGTTGGTTATTCTGGTTCTTTTGAACTCAGACTACTCCAGCCCACCCGCCAAGGTGATTTTTCCTCCCTCAACGAGGTCTTAATCCACTAATCAAACTCTATTACACAACTACTATGACAACCGTCAAAGTCTCCTTGAGTTTAAACCACACCCCAATTTTCTCAAGGAATTATACTATACAATATTTAAGAGAGTGTACAAAAAGTGTTTTCTAATAAAACAGTATCAAACAAGTTATGTTTTACACAAATGGAATTCAGTACGTTAAAGGTGATAAAGATGAATCGTTTGTTCTACACTAAAAATCGTAAATGATTTCTCCTTCAAGCTTTGTTTATATAGGAAACACAAGTGGGAGCTTTTGGAATGTTGATAAATAGTAATTAAAGAGATTTCCAAAAATAGATATTCTTGTTCCCTTTCAGTCATTACTTTTGAATAGCCATAAGTGATTTGTAATGCTTCATAACATGCTTGCTTCAGAAGATGACTATTACCGTTACTTCTTTCTAGAATTGTATGAATCAGAATAACAGAGTTCCTGTTCGCAGCGTTTAGGCACTCAGAAGTTGCATCCTTATGACTTCTTTATAAAGGATATATTAAGTCATAATTTGAACAGCTGTCTAACTCATCTTCTGTGCTTCTTCCATTAGAACTTCTCTGCAAAACAAAATATTTATTTAGGGAGCATAATTGTTCTTTGAGTGTTTGTTATCATCAAAACTCTTATAAGGGTTTTAGAATCAAACTATGTTCTAACAATGTTATGTATGTATGCAGATGTAGGCGTTAATGCGTAGAATGACTAACCAATGCATGTAATGAGAGACTTGGATACACGTCAATGGATGTTGGAATTTTGATGTGCCATTGAGAATTTGGCTTAAGGGTAGATGCCAAGTGATATTGGGCCCTTGTTTAGATCTATGATGTCAGAATTCGTCAGCAGGATAAGATGATATGCATGACTTGATTATGGATCGAAGTGACCTAATGAATGCATGACAATGATTTATAAAGACTTGTATGCTTTTGGCTGGTGCCCCTATGATAGGTCGTGGATGATTAAAGCGTAAAGGTGTCGCTTGCCTAACAAGTCTGCTTGTCACAAGGTGGTTGGATGTTATGCTAATATGATTTCATGATACTCGATTTGAACTCGAAGATTACCGATGTAGTAGAAATATCCACTAGAGAAAGTACCCAGAGAGCTTGCCCTTATGTGGAATATGTTGGGTCTTGGAGGAGATTCTCATTGATATGAGCTTGGAAATAGTTTGATCATAATATGAATGGCCCCACTATCTTAAAATATTCTCTTGATTAAAAGACTCTTGAAAATGTTTTCCTTTGATGAACCATTTTGAATCAACTCCTTTTGATTGAGTCTCGCAGTGAATTGCCACAACATTTGAATTTTGAAAGATGTGCCCCTAAAACTCCGGGATTTGGAGGAAGTACCCTCATAAATAACTTAAACCGCACCACGAACTTGACATAGATTGCCCCAAGTATTTGAAGCTTGAAAAGTGTTGTTCTTGAAGTTGTTTGAAGGGGAATTTGGACCCTACGTGCAGTAGGATGAACTAGATACGTACTGCCTCGACATTTGAATCTTGGAAGGTTTCCCCTGATTATCAAGGTCATGAGAAGTTTGTTGAAACGAGGAAACCGGGTCATACCCTGTTGTGATATGTGTTGATTAAGGAATTCTCCTTTGAAAGGTATGCCCCTGATTGAACGACATTTTCAAACTTGATCCAAGTTAATTGAATCTTGGAATGATCACCCCTTGTCAGTAGTATCTTCATGTGATATACCCCTACGATCATTAGTCTTGCTTATGATTATAGGGTTATTTTTTGGATGCTTTGTCCCTAGTTAGGAGTTTCTTTGGAAAGGATCGCTTTTGTTTTAACCAATTTTTAAGATCTCCATGATGCTAAGTGTCAATTCGTATATAAAATTGTACATTTTTGTAAAGTAACTCTCTATTGATGCACATGCAGGTTTTGAAATCAAAGTTTGTTATGGAACAAAAATGGATGATTACAAATGGATATTCGAAGAAATGAAGTGGTTAGTAATAATTTTAACAAATATAGGAGTCAGTTTAACACAAATTTTCCGAGTTTGCTTTCATAGTTAACCTTGCTTCAATTAGGACTTTTGAAGGATGTAGCGTGGCCTTGGTTCACGGTTTAATAAAAAAAGGATATAAGCCTCAAAATTTATTTATCCCACCCCATTCTCCTTGATGTTCTCCAATCCTAAGTATAATTAGTCTAAAAGATGCGTTCAATCTCCAAGATAAAGTTTAAGCATTAATGAGAAGCCTTGATAATTGTTGAGGTGGCAATCATAAGATTATTCTCCAATTTTATTTCAAATCCTTATTTTTGCATGGGCTGACTCTTTTGAATCTGGTCCATTAGGATGCCCTACCTTTTTCCTAAGTCATGTTTTTTTATTGTTACTTGACTTAGCGGGCTTTTTTTTTAATTTCTTTTTTTTTTTGCTTTTGATTTTGTCAGTTTGACTTTCTATGCTGATATTGTATGCTTCATCTTTATCATTTCCTCGATCTTGAAGGATGTTTTGAGGAAGAAGATGTCGGGAACTTTGTCTTTACTGATTGCTTCCTCAATCTTTGTTGATGTGCGAGGAAAAGGATGTGCTTGAACCTTTGCTTAGATCATTTCCTCAACGATGTATCGAGAAAAGATATATGCTTGAACCTTTGCTTAGATCATTCTGATTCTCCTAGGATTTGAATGCATCGTCGAATTAATTGAAATATAAACCGTCCTTGGTTAAAATTAAGGGTTTTTATTTTTAGAAAATAGAACAAAACTCCAACTCCTGGCTCGAAGGGGTTGACTACAGATTAACTCCTTATTTCTCTACTGTTTAGGAATTGAAACAATGTCTTACATCGTCAGCTCAGTCTTACCATTGAAGTTTGTTAAATGGTGGAATGGAAGATGGAAGTGTTGTACCCTAAAATTTTCCCTCCTATTTCTCATTCAAGATATTCTCATAAGGTTCTCAAATGCTCAAGGTGGCTCAAGAATTGATCTAACAAATTCTCCTCCTAAGCATTGGGTCCACAACTAGGGTTTTGTGTTTCACAAGGAATATTGGGTTCTCAAGGTCTCAAGTGGTTTTCATGGTTCTCCATAGGTCTTCAAAAATGCTCATCTCAAGTTTCAAGCCTTGCATCATAAATTTGCTCAATCAATGGCTCAAATGGTTGAAAATTAAAGATATTGGGTAAAAAGTAAATTATGGTCAACATATAGTAAAACCTCAAGATTTTTGGTCAACATCAACATTTTGAAATAATATTCATCATTTGATCAAGGGTTGAGTCATGATTCCTCAAGAAAGGCCCTGAAATCATCAAAGGTCAAAAGTTGCAAATTAGGGTTTCCTTAGGAGAAGTCAACTGAACTTTGACCAAACATAACTTTCCCATGCTTCATTAGCTTTTCCTAAACCAAAGCCCATTTTGAACAGAATTGAATTCTCTACAACTTTGTTTCTCTAAGATCAAGTCCAAAAAATGCATCATTTTAGAGACACAAGCCAATACATTACAGGTCATTTCAAAAGTCAATAAAAAGACACTTTTTGTCAAGGCATTTTGCGTCAAGATAAATTATTCAAAAGAAACAATGATCAACATAGAGGTTTTATAGGACATCTTAAGATTTCTAAAAAGTCAAATATCACCTTAAAAATATAAAAATTGAGTGATTTATGACCATTTCAAGTTGGGATTTTGAGCAAATGCATGAAGTTCAAAATGAGCAAGCTTGATATTTTGGGCTATCTGGCGTGGTTTAAGATTCCAAAATTTATTATACTTGTTATACAACCAAATACTTTTTTATACACCTCCCTTTGATTTATTTTATTTATTTTTTATTTTTTATTCATTTAAAAGTCAAAATAAATAAAATAATACAAAGCCTTTTACACAAGGTCAAGCCCATATTTTATTTGACCTAATTTCCACTTATAAATTCACATCAATTCCCTTACAATAGGGAGACAAAAAAACCATTACTTCTTTCCAAAAAAAAAAAAACCAACACCAATTTTTCATTCTCACATAAAAACATGTAACACATAACCTCACGTATAAACCCTTTTTTTGAACATGTCTTCATCAAACTAAATATAACCAACTTGCAATTTTTTTGATCCAAACAATAGAAATACTTTCAAAATATTCAAAGCTTTTCAAATCCATAAAAAGGGTTTAGCATAAACTGATAAATCCTAGAAATCTATTGTCTCTTGTGGTTTGGGTTCCTTCCAACATTCCAAATTCACTCTGCAACTTTGCAATAAAAGTTAGCAAACAACCTAACAAGAAAACACAGAGAAAATAATGAGAGGCGAATTGTTGTCGATACTAATTGTGTAGCTTTCATGTTTTTTTGTTTTTTTTTCAGTTTTGTTGCAGGATGTAGTTGAGGATAAGAAGAAGTAAAGAATAAAGAATTTTGTTTTAACCACAAATCTGCAGGAACAATAGTAACAAGAAAAAAATTGAATTGTATCCCTAGTCCTCCGCGAAGCAGCAACATTGTCCCTAACTCCAAGTCTCTGTGTCGACCTCCGCAGGCTGGCAAAACAACTGCCAGTCTCCCTGACAATTCGCGCAGCTCCTCGCGGTTCACGCTCTGCCGCTATAACCTTCTTGAGGAACTGAGCTCTGCGATGAAGCCCATCATTGGCGACTCTGTTCAGAACCACTCAACTATCTTCTCTCCTATCAAAGACCACCATCGCAGTCAATAACTAGATCCTTCGCATATCCGAGAACCACTCTTTCGTTGCTACTACTGATTGATTTCATATTCCTTCTTTTTTGATTTAACGATTTTAATAATGCATAGATTTTGTTGTGATTTTTTGTTTTAGGGAACATGAAAAGAAAGGGAAAAATAGAATGAGAGTGAAGAAACACAAAATGGATGAAGAAAGTAAAACAGAGGAAAAAAATAAAGAATTCGTGAAGAGAGAAGAATTTGTTTTTTTAATTCTCTTTTTGGTTTTAAAAAGATAACAAAATTATTTTGGTTCCACCTTGCTAACGTAAACAAGCAAATGGCCTAGTGGTAAAGCATGCGATTGAGAAAGCTGAGGGCATAGGTTCAACACCCACCCCTGGCACTTTGAGTTTTTATATTTTTCTTGTTTTTCAGGTACAAAATAGAAGCGCTAGTGCTACTCCTTAAACACAAGAACGCGTTTGGCCTGATGGTGAGATTGTTGTTAGAACTGTTGAGGGCATGGGTTCAACACCCAACCGTACTCATTTGGTTATTTTATTTTTTCAATTCTATGTTTCTCACTCTTTTACAAACTTTTTTTCAAAAACTTTTTAAAACAAACCCTTATTTTAATTTTAGGTTTTATTTTTAATTTTAGGTTTCAATGTTAGTTTTTCTTAATTTAATCAATTTTAGGTTTTAATAGTTAACCTTAATTTAGTTTTATGTTTTTGTTAATAAATCCTAATTTGATTTTATAGGTTTTCTCAATTGAAAAAAAAAATCAATCTAGATTTTAGGGTTTGCCTAATTAATCGGTTATTTTTAATCAACTACTTCTTTTTTCTAAATTAAAAACAATTAGGTTTTTTTTCTTAGACTAATCATCAAACGTTCATAAAATGATTTTTTACTTTCTTTCTGTTCTACAATCTTCGTGTATTTACTTTCGCATTAGTTTTTTCCGACTATGTAACCACTATAGTATGTAATAGCTTAACTAGGGCTTTTATTTGCTTTATTTTTTCTCCCCATTTTTATGGTTTTGTACCCCCTTTCCCGAAGCTTTGTAATAGTTTAGGTTTACTTTCCGCACCATTACTTTCTACAATTTACGGCTTTCCTTATAACTGCTAGTACGTAGGGCATGTATGACAAGATCTAAAACTAACTGTTAGATAACCTTAATCAAGATTAAATAACTTATTGAATCACTATTCACACACTCTCCTCTAGGGTAACCTCACTTGTTGCCTTTGAATAAAAAACAGTCATGTCCCTCAAACGCGGGGACGCTTTATCAAAGTCCCTCGAATACAAAATATCGTAGTCCCTCAATGATCCTTCGATGTTTCCTTTGATAAACGGTCTCAGTCCCTTACGATAAACTGCAAAAGCGCCCTACAAGTTGCCTTTATGATTGTACGATGACCCTCGCCTGTCCCTGCACATCCAACGATAGGGCTTCCTACTAACTAAGTAGGATAAAACTATCTAAAGGAAGAGGAAAATAACATGAAAGACTTTGAGTAGGTAGATAGCTTGTAATGGCTTGCTCACAAAAAACATCTTTTTACACAAAACACATTTTTTCTGACGCATCCTCAACTGATATGAGAATAATTACAAAGTTGTTGGACTTAGGCATTTTCTTTCAAAATATTTTCAAACACTTACACAAAAAAGCAAATTTTCAAAGTGAGCTAGCGATTAAGAGCTCGTAGATAACTACAGATGAAAAGGGTTCTAACACGTCCCTTCTGATAACCTACCCCCCAGACTCAATAAATCTCAAAGGTATTTCTTGTTCTTTTCACTCTTTCCTTATTGGATAAAAGATAATTTGGTGGCGACTCTTGCTATCCGTAACATTTGCTCTAAAATGCAAAAATAAGTCAGTTCTCCCACCGTATTACAAGAAGTGAACACTTGATATTTATGAAAAGTGATAGACGAGTGAATATGAATGGATTGATTTCAAAACATGCATTCTCATTTTATTAGTATTACTAATCAAAAGATACAAATTTATACCAAATACAACTTAGCAACTTGGATAGCACAAACTGAAATTGATAAAGTCTAATGATCCTAGAGATGAGTTTTTTGTTGATCCACTTGACTTTAGGAGGTGCTTCGTAGTTCTTGGATTTGTCAAAGCATGGGGATGACCCTTGACTCTTCTTGGGCATACCAGTTCTGTTGATAGGGAAATGAATCATCTAATGAAAGTTGAAACTAAGGCGTCACATAGGCTTGTATAGTAAATGGATGCCTTCTCTTCATAATAAGATTTGTAGGACCAAGCTCCTTTGAATATCCAACGTTTGACCTTTTCCTTCACCAATCTAAGATTTTCTTAAAATGCTCGGAATTTGTTCTTGAGCATCGGGAAATTTTTTAGCTAGATTGATAGCGACCAAGGGAGATGGTGGAAAGGCATGACATTCAAATGTATGAAAATACATGGGTATGCAAAAAAGTTTTTTTGGTTTTTGGGTATACAAAAAGGTTTCATGGATATGTGACACAGGTGTAGTATAAGTGTAGACATAGGGGTACCCTATACAGGTTTAATGGTAGATATGGAAATGAGGATACCCTATAATAACTCAAATATTGAGACAAACATGAACTTCTTAAGGATAAAGAAAGACAAAGAAAAATCCCTACAGACTTGGGATTATAAAAGAGGGACGAGAATTCCTACAGGCTAGGAATTGTGATAGACCAACGAACGATTGAGTTAGAGGCTGGACTAGAGGAAATAGCATGGAAGAGAACACATGGTGACAGGTTGTAATTCGGTGGGAGAACTGACTTGGGAAGTTTTGCGTTTGATCGTAATTGTTGCAGATAGCAAGTGTCGCCACTGACTTTTCTTTTATCCAATAAGGAAAGGTTGAAAAGACAAGAAAGACCTTTCAAGATATTTTCTTGAGTTTGGGGGGTAGGTTATGAAAAGAGAATGTATTAGCACCCTTTTCATCCGTATTTATCTACGGGCTCTTAGTTGCTTGCTAGATCACTTGTTTTTGTTTGGAAATGTGCTTGTGGTGTGGGTTTTGAATTTATTTTGAAACTGTCTTTGTAATGGTTCTCATTTCTATAAGAATGCGTACAAAGTGTTGTTTTAAAAACAGTTCAAAGAGGTGTTTGTGGAATTTGTTTTTGAAAGTGATTTTGAAAAACGATTTTGTAATGGTTCTCGTTTCTATAAGAACGCGTACAAAGAGGTTTGTGTTTTGAAAATGTTTCAAATGAAAGTGTTGGTGTATAAAATGTTTTTGTTGTGAGCAAGTGAGAAACTAGGAGCATCATGCCTGCTCAAAAGGTATTATTGTTCTTTTCCTCCTCCTTTAGATGTTGCTGTCTTACCATTGATTTGGTAAGAAGCCCCATCATTGGATGTGAAGGGACGGTTGTGGGATGTTTGTATAGTCATAGAAGGCAACCTATGGGACATTTTAGAAATTTCGTTTAGGGACTAGATCATTTACCGAAGGCAACATTAAGGGTCATCGAGGGACTGTGATCTTTTGTTGAGGGTCTTCGCTAAAACGCCCATGTTCGAGGGACATGACTAGTTTTCTGAGGCAACATGTGAGATTACCTTAGGGGTGCATGTATGTGAATAGTGTGTTTGATTGTATGCATTTTGTCTTTGAATTTTAGGTTATCTACTTGTTGATTTTATCTTGCCATACATCCTAATTACTAACATTTATACAAAAGTAATAAAAATGCAGAAAAATAAATCATACACTATTACAACCATATTGAATTAGCAAGAAAATATAAAGGCAAAATAAAATAAATAAGGAAAAAGGGTGTCTTTCGATTCAGACGGCCACACTCTTCGATTTGCTGTTCTTGACTTCCTTCTATTTGGGCCTGGAGTCAGCAAGGTCATGTCCTTCAATTTCATCCCTTGCTTGTTACTTTTAATTGGGAGCTGGAAGTCAGCAAGGCCACCCTTTTGGCTACATCCTTTGTTTGAGGCCTGCAGTCAGTGTGAGATGCATTCTACTGGCTACTTCCTTCGTTTGAGGCCTGGAGTCAGTGTGAGGTGCATTCTTTGCCTCAGGCTCCTTGCTGACTCCTTCGACAGCAAGCATGTTAGGCCCTCAGGTTGAGATTCGAAAGGCTTGAGTAATTAGCCAATCGAAGGGGTACATTGAACCTCTTTTAAATACTTAAAATGCAACATTCAAGTGTAACTTTCGAAAGATATAGACTAGGGGTTAGCACAAAATTATTGGGTCTCAAAGTCCAAAGCCTAACTAGTCAGAGTTGATATTTTCAACACATGGGCAGTCAGAATCGAAGGTTAAAACATGGTCAAGTTCTCTATATGGAATATCTATGTTTTCTTTATTGGCATGTGTACATGATATTTAAATAAAATAGTTTCAAGTTTAAAGGGAACTTACCTCTTGAAGCTCTTAAATCGAAGGAAACTGCAAGTTTCTTCCTTGGTGGTGAATGGAAGTTATTTGGGGCCTTCCTAAGACTAATCCAGTTACTACTTTGTGCAAGCAGTCATTGAATCAAAGGAGGGTGTGTGAGTGGATTGAAGGTTTTCTTCTATAACAAGTAACAGAATGAATCAAAGGGTTAATATATTGTAGTCGGGGAAGTGGGCCGAAGGCTAGCTATATGGTCACTTGGGGGGTGAATCGAAGGATTCACTTAATATACAAAGGGGGCTGAGTTTTTTAGAAGTGTTTGGAAAAAAAGGTTGGGAGGTGTTTGAGAGTTTTGGGAATTTTTCACAAGGGTTTTCTTGCAATTATTCCGGGGCCCCTAACATGTGTGGTGGAGGCTCATATTTATAGAAGATTTTGGCTGATGTTTTAGGAGGGAAAACAAAAGGTTTAAACAAAAAAGGCATGCTGTGTTTGTAGCTTTCAAGGGGCAGTGTTTGTATGCCACTTAGGTGCAAGAAAATAAGGCAGTGTTGCAGGATTGCTGTGCAGCAATTTTGGAGTTTTATGGCCAGTGTATCAGGCCTGAACTTGGCAGCGCATGGGACTTGGTCAACAAGTACCTTTGGGCATATCAACCTTTTGTTTTGACCCCCTAGCCCTATCCTTCGACCATACTCCTCAACAATGTTTTCCTTTTTTCAAATCAAAGTGTCCTTCGAAGGGCTCATGTGGGTATACTTCGACCAAGCCTTTTATGGGTTCCTTCGAATGGTCCCAATACATGCTCCTGGAATGGATCAACAAAAAATGTCCTTCGATTGGGACATCCAAACATGTCTGGAAAGTCCTTCGAATATGCCACCATGGTACTTCTTTCGCACGAGACAATGGCATAGTGTAGAATTTGAAGCAAGCTATTTCCAAGGGAGATACTGCCCACTCAAACTTGCCTGCAAGGGGTTATATGGCCAAACAAAAGGGTGTATGTAGGGGGTCCCTGTTTTTTGACTTTATGTAAACATGCAAAACATCTTTGTTCAAACAAAGGCTTTCATGAAGGGAGCCACATGCCCAAACGAATGGTGTAACCAAAAACTTGTACTGAAGGATTCACACGCCCCAAACGAAGAATGCATGCAGTGGATAAGGGCACTATCGAAGCTTGCAGAAAAAGAGGGCTACATACCCCAAACGAAGGAGGCCTGCAGGAGGAAAAATGTGCAATTGACGGAGGCCAAAAGGAGGCCTTTTGCCTTGGAATCGAAGGAGGATACGAGAGGCTCTTGCCTTGTGCCTACTAGCCTTGTGGGTGCTTCTTGCGTGCAAGAAGGAATCTGTGGCTCAAATCAAGGCTTGTATGCAGCCAATCATTAACTTGTGAATTAAAGCAAGCATGAGGGAAATATTTGTCCAGTCAACACAAGGATGCAAGAATCAAACATCCAATCAAAGCAAGCACATAGGCAGCCATTGCATTGTTAACCCTGTGAGGCCAAAGATGCAATCGAAGGTGGCATGCAGGAAGCTCCTGCCTTGTGAATCAAAGCCAACGTGACAGAGGCCCACGCCAAAGGATGCAAGCCAAGCTTTCATCGAAAGAGGCCAAAAGGCCAATCGAAAGATATAAATAGAAAGAGACTTGTTTTTTCTCCAATTTTGTCAAAAATATTATTTTCATCTGTTTTCCCCTATTTAACAGTTTCCTCTTTAACTTGATGCTGGAAAATCCAATTTGTACTTATGCAAGCTTGAATTTTGAGAATCATTGTGAGAAATGCTTTTGAGAAATGAGAGGGCTAATTTTGGGGTACAACAGCTGCCCCTGTTCAATCCTCTTAAACCTGAAGAGTTAGATTGGAAAATCTGCCATTCGTGACTTGAAGGTGGAAGATGATTGAACACTATAGTGCCCAGAAATTTGCACTTGATGATGTTGTGGTTGATTGTGTAGGGAATGGGCTTAAAAATGCAATGTGGAGAAATGATAGATAGTTGTTGGAGATGGGCTTATAGATGCAATACAAAGGTGATTGTTTACAGAAATTAGACTAAGTCTAAGCTTGACTTTAACTGGAAAAGAATTAGAATAAATCTTTGGAATGTTTTGTCTGAACCAGATAAAGTGTCTACCAGAAAAGAATTAGGATAAACCATTGATCGATTTAAACTGAACCAGCAGAGGTATTAAATAATCTTTAACTGGAACGAATCATGATAAATCATTGGAGCTATTTATCTGAACTAGAGAAAATGTTTACCAGAAAGGAATCGGGATAAACCATTGATTGATTTAAACTGAACCAACAGAGGTCTTGAATAAGCTTTAACTGGAAAGAATCAGGATAAATCTTTGGAATGTTTTATCTGAACCAGAGAATGTGTCTACTGGAAAGGAATTAGGATAAACCATTAATCGATTTAAACTAAACCAGCAGAGGTCTTGAATAAGTTTAACTGGAAAGAATCTGGATAAATCTTTGGAGCGATTTATCTAAACCATAAAAAATGTCTACTGGAAAGGAATAAGGATAAACCATTGATCGATTTAAACTGAACCAACAGAGGTCTTGAATAAGATTTAACTGGAAAGAATCAAGATAAATATTTGGAGTGATTTATCTTTACCAGAGAAAGTGTCTACTGGAAAGGAATCAGGATAAACCATTGATCGATTTAAACTGAACTAGCAGAGGTCTTGAATAAGCTTTAACTGAAAAGAATTAGGATAAATCTTTGGAGCGATTTATCTGAACCAGAGAAAGTGTCTACCAGAAATGAATCAAGATAAATCTTTGATCGATTTAAACTGAACCAGTAGAAGTCTTGAATAATATTTATCTGGAAAGAATTAGGATAGATCTTTGGAGCGATTTATCTGAACCAGAGAAAGTTTCTACCAGAAAGAAATCAGGATAAACCATTGATCAATTTAAACTGAACCAACAGAGGTCTGAAGGAAGTATTCGTCATGTAGATAGTCACCCAGTCCTGCTTCATAAATTGATCTATAATTGATTTGTCCACAGATAGTTGTCCTGTCTTATTAAAAATTTGTTTATGATAGTTTTCTATTGATTGATCTTTCCTAAAAAGGTAAAGAGTTAGTTGTATGCAATGCCATGATGTATGAAATGCATGGCGTAATGATGTTTCTCAAAATAAATGAGATTTCACTATATGTATTTATGTTATCGATTTTATGATGTATGAATGCAATGTATACACATATTAGTTGTTCTGCCGCAGTGTTATTAGACTGGGGAAAATGAATCCCTGACTGCTGCTGGGAATGCAGAGTGTATGTTTTAATATTTGTTGAAGTTAAAGTTTTGATGGACGGGTTTCCATTATTAGAGAAATAAACTATGTTGAGGAAGGGAAACACCGTGCATTGCTTGTGGACTTTGTGAAATCCTGCTAGGGAATCCTAAGAAGCTGGGCGACTTTCACTGAGGAATCTTCGGTGCAGAGATTGGAAATTTTGCTTCGTCGGGGATATGAGAGCACCTGTTACCATTGGGCTACATACTGGAGATACGCTAGTGATCCTGTAGCAGGATGTCCTTGCTTCTGCTCCTGTTGGAGAAAGTACTTACGGGGATTTCATGGAATGGCCTATAAATATTATCCTACTTCTTAAAGCCATTATAATTGTCTTTCTGTTTTCTGTTCCCTTTTTTTATGCACTCATTTGTAAACAGTAATTATGTTCAAATGCATATGTTCAAATATAATCATTGGATGTTTTTGCAAACAAAACAGGAAAGTAAAAGAAAAATAGATAGTTTTGCCCTTTTAAAGAAATATCTTTGTATTAACTTGAATAAGTATTTTTGTATAAAGAGACGAACATCCTAGTAAGAGAATGTCGTCGTAAAAAACGAAAACTGATATAAAGAAAAGACAGCTATGTGAAATAATCCAATGGGGTTCCCATTCTGTTATAGCCTTTATGTCTTTGAGCGTCTCATCCACTTGCTGCTTTGTCCGAAGTTGATTGGATTGATTAGTACCGTTTTGACAATTGACTGAAGGTTGGCTGTAAGGTGATTCAACGGGACATATTCATACACTTTAAATTCCTAACTTTTTCCTGGACCTCCCTTTCGGGTTTTCAGTCCACCAGGATACCCTTTTTTGCCCAAGCTGCCTTTTCAGGTTTTCAGCTTGCCGGGTGTACAAATGTTTATCCCTAGTTTTTGCCTAGGCCAATTAACCTAGCGGGTCTTTTTCATGTGTAGTATCTTTTGACTATGTCCGTGTTTACAGGGTGAGGAAGGTCATCGTCTTCCATAGTGGTTAAGATCATTTCCCTAGCAGAAAATACGTTTTTTTATCACAAATGATCCTTCGTATGTAGGAGTCCATTTGCCCATGGGATCACCTTGTGGCAGTATGACACGCTTGATTACAAAGTCACCAACCTGATATACCTGATGTCTGACCTTCTTGTTAAAAGCTTTAATCATTCATTTTTGGTACATCTGGCCATGGAAGACAACCGTAATCCTCTTCTCATCAATCAAGTTCAACTGGTCAAGTCGAGTTTGAATCCATTCATCTTTGTTCAACCCTGCATCCTTTACGATTCTTAGAGAAGGTATTTGGACTTCAATTGGTAGGACATCTTCCATTTTGTATACCAAAGAGAAAGGAGTTTCCCTTGTTGATGTGCGCGCCATGGTACGATAACCGTGGAAAGCAAATGGTAACATCTCATGCCAGTCTTTATAGGTCACTTTCATCTTTTGTATGATCTTCTTGATGTTTTTATTAGCGACTTCTACATTGCCATTCATCTTTGGTCGGTAAGGAGAAGAGTTATGATGCTGGATCTTGAATTGCGTGCATAGTATGGTGATCATAGTATTGTTGATATTGGTACAATTATTTGTAATGATTCTCTCTGGAATTCCATACCGACAGATAAGATTTTTTCTGATGAATCGGACCATAACATTCTTGGTAACAAAAGCGATTGAAGCTGCCTCGACCCACTTCGTAAAGTAATCAATGGAAACCAAGACGAAGCGGTGTCCATTAGAAGCACTGGGTTTGATATCTCCAATCATGTCAATTCCCCACATTGCAAATGGTCAAGGAGCAGTCAGGACGTTTAGAGGAACCAGAGGCACGTGTAATTTTTCAGCATAGATCTGACACTTGTGGAAGGTTCGTGAATGTTGATAACAATCCGCTTCCATGGTGGACCAGTATTATCCTGCCCGTAGGATCTTTTTAGCCATCGTGTTCCCACTAGAATGGGTGCGAAAGGTACCTTCATGTAAATCAGCCATGATCTTATCTTCCTCACTCTTGTCTACGTACCAAAGCAAAGTATAATGGTGGTTGCGCTTATAGAGGATTCTGTTACTGAGGAAGAATTTAGCAGAAAACCTTCTCAGGAACTTCTTATCATTTACTGAAGCTCCCTTCGAATATTCTTAGGCCTCGATATATCACTTAATTTCATGGAACCAAGGCTTGTCCACTACTTCTTCAGTATCAATCTCATGACAGTAAGCTAGTTCGTTCATCCTCTCAATAGTGATCTGAGGAGCCTCTTCATCCCACCTGATTTTGAATATGGATAACATAGTGGCTAGCGCGTCCGCTAGTTGATTTTCCTCTCGTGGAAAATGCTCAAAGATAATTTCCTCAAAATATGGGATTAGCATCGAGACATGTTATTTGTAAGGGATGAGATTGGGATGCTTTGTGTCCCATTCTCCTTTCATCTGACTGATGACTAAGGTTGAGTCTCCAAATACTCTTAAGGACTTGATCCCCAAATCTATGGCAGCTTTGAGACCCACACTACACGCTTCGTACTCATCCATATTATTGGTACAATTGAAACACAACCTTAAAGTGAAGGGAGTATAACAACCTTCAGGGTATATGATCACAACGCTGATGTCATTGTCGAGTGCGTTGGAAGCTCCGTCAAAAACCATGGTCCATCGGGATCCTTGTTCAGGTCCGTCATACGGTCTGAGTTCTTCACAATTATTTACCAACAAGATGTCTTCATCCGGGAACTTAAAATTCATGGATTGATAGTCATCCACAGCCTGATGAGCCAGGTGATCAGCTAGTACACTTCCCTTTATTAATTTTGGGTAGTGTACTGAATGTCGTATTCAGTCAGGACCATCTTCCATCTTGCTATTCTTCCAGAGAGGGAGGGCTTCTCGAATATGTATTTAATTGGATCCATCTTGGATATCAATAAGGTAGTGTGAGTCAGCATATACTATCTTAGCCGGCGAGCGGCCCATGCCAGAGCGCATTAAGTTTTCTCAAGCAGTGAATATCTGGTTTCATAGTCGGTAAAATTTTTGCTCAGGTAGTATATCACATGATCTTTTCGGCCAGACTCGTCATGCTTCCCCAACACACACCCCATTGAATTTTCTAAAACTATTAGGTACATGATCAGAGGTCTTCCCTCAACTGGAGACATTTGAATGAGAGGCTCTTGAAGGTACTCCTTGATCTTGTCAAAGGCATCCTGGAAGTCATCATTCCATTCCACCACTTGTTCTTTCTTCAGTAATTTGAAGATTGGTTCACAAGTAGCGGTCAGATGGGAAATAAATCTGGCGATGGTGTTTAGCCGTCCTAAGAATCCCCTATCTTCTTTTTTAGTGCGAGGAGAAGGAATTTCTTGTATTGCTTTTACCTTTTCAGGGTCCACTTCAATACCTTTACCGCTAACAATGATGCCTAAGAGCTTACCGGACCTTACTCCAAAAGTGCATTTATTCGGGTTCAACCTTAGTTTGTATTTCCTCAGTATTTCAAACAGTTTTTGCAGATGGTTAAGGTGTTCTTCTTTAGTTTGAGATATGTCTATCATGTCATCCACGTAGACTTCTATCTCGTGATGGATCATACCGTGAAACAAAGCTACCATGGCACGCTGATAGGTTGCCCCAATGTTCTTCAGCCCAAATGGCATAACTTTGTAATAAAACGTGCCCCACTGTGTGACGAAATTCGTTTTCTCCATATCCTCAGGTGCCATTTGGATCTGATTGTATCCGGAGAAACCATCCATGAAGGAGAATACTTTATGTTGTGCGGTGTTGTCAACCATAATGTCGATGTGGGGAAGCGGGAAGTCATCCTTAGGGCTTGCCCTATTCAGGTCACTATAATCCACATAGATAAGTACCTCACCGTCCTTCTTGGGCACCGGAACAACATTGGCGACCCATTGTGGATAGGAGGTGACAGCTAGGAATCCTGTGTTGAACTGCTTCATGACTTCTGTCTTGATCTTTTATGAAATTTCTGGCCGCATATGACAAACCTTCTGCTTCACCGAGGGCAGACTTGTTTTGTCGGTAGACAATGGACGACGATATCAGCGTCGAGTCCTTGCATGTCTTTGTATGACCAGGAAAAGACCTCAACATAGTCATGTAGTAACTAAGTTAAGCGCTTCTTGACTCTATGCTCCAGGTTGGCACCTATCTTGACTTCTTTCCTGTCCTCTTCAGTACCTAAGTTAACTTTTTCAACCGGCTCTACATGGGGCTGTATGGTCCTTTCTTCCTGTTCTAATAATCTGGAAAGTTCCCCCGTTACCTCACAATCTTCCTCATCTTTGTCCTCGGCTTGGTAGATCAGATTGTCAAAGTCATGATAGGCCATAACAAAATTGTTACCCATGGGATTCTGAGTGAATATGGATCTACATTTTGATTTGTGAGTGTGTGTAAGAGCATACATATCTTTGATAAAATAAAAGGTAGAAAAAGACAAAGAAAGAGCGTAAAATTTACATGAAAAAATGTCCCATGATTTATTAATGACATATGAAGATGAAGTAACAACCCTCACAGATGAACCATTGTGCCTCGGGTAAGACACAAGGTTTTAAAGTCTAAATTGTTTAAATATTACAAGTCCGAAAAATTTAAGAGACAATTACTCTTGAATAAAAGTAATAGGAATAAAATCTTCGGCCTTCCAATTGTTGAGTCCTCCGCCGATGGTTGGAAAAATCCACTCGTCCATGTCACAACTTCTATCACTGTCTTCCAATGCATTGACTCCCTGATTACTGATACGTAAAGTTGGTCCCACAACGCGAGTACGTCGAACATCTCTTTGGGCCTACGAAGTAAAACCCAAACCAAATTTGTTAGATTTGTAGGGAATATCTGGAAGTGTACCCCAGATGGTACATCCACCTTCCTCTACTACTGCTCTAGCATCCTTCAGAGAGGCCATTTTCAATGGAGATCAGGTAACCTTCGGAGTCTTGGTAGAAGTCTTAGTTGCAGCAGTTGTCTGTGGGACCTCTTCAAAATTTTGACATGTGTTCTCAATGAACTCACCGTCCATTTCAACATACCTGAAAGAGTTCAGGTGCTTAACCATGTATTCCTCCTCCCCATAGACTGTGATGATCTTTCCCTTGACTGGGTACTTCAACATCTGATGTAGGGTAGAAGTGACGACACCAGCCCCATGGATCCAGGGTCGACCTAGAAGACATGAATAGGATGGGCGGATATCCATCACATAGAAGGTTGAATCAAAAGTCTGAGTTCCAACTTTGATAGGAATGTCTACTTCTCCGTGCACTATTCTTTTAAAACCATCGAAGACCCTCACCACAATTTTACTGGGCTTTAATGTGAGTCCTTCATAATCTAACCAGTCAAGTGCATTCTTGGGTAAGACATTCAGAGACGAACTTGTATCCACCAGAACGTGGGCTAATGTAGTTCCCTTGGATTCAATGGGGACATGCAAGGCATCATTGTGTTTCCTTCCCATTGGGAGTTAAATCAGTGTTAGAAAAACCTAGTCCATTATCAGCAGTTAGACTAGCCACACAACTCTCGAATCGATCAATGGAGGTCTCTTGAGGCACGTGGGAGGTCTTCAGGAATTTTACTAAGGTCTTAGCGTGGGCCTCAGAGCATAAAAGTAAAACCATCATTGATATTTTTGAGGGGGTCTGCCCCAACTGCTCTACGATGTTGTAGTCACTTTTCTTGATTATCTATAATATCTCTTCCATATCCTTCCTAGAAGCCTCAGGAATGACTTCTGGATGCACCTTCGTCTGGACAAGCTCAAATAATACCTCTTTTCCCCGTGTCTCGGTAGTAGGGATAACTATAGGACAAACAATGGGAGTAACATTGGGAATACTGACATGAGCGATAGAGGGAATAATTATAGGAGTAGAAATGGTCTTTGGAGAGATCTCGGGGGAGAAAACCCTTCCACTTCTTGTTATCTTACTGGTCCCAACGAGATCGTCGATGTCAGGATCAGTGCCTTCAGCAACTTTGTCTTTGATAGCCAATAGATCTTGCTTGACGCCATGGTAATAGACGTCATCCCCATAGTTCCAGGGGACAACTTTATCCAAAGAATATGGTATTGGCCCCAACATGGTGATGATAAAGGGAGCAGACTTTGGAACATATTTAATCTTGACGAGTCTTTTGGTGGAGACCCTGGGAGGATTGTCGGAAATGGTGATTATTGAAACATCTTCACATGACTTTTTGGCAAGAGGAACTTTCTCGAACATGATTTCTTTGTTAATTATCAGGCGTTGGATGCCCATCTTCAGTAACAAACAACCAAATGGTAGAGACATACATGAGTGACAACTTTCATCACAACCCGGAAATAGACTGGCTTGCAATAGATTCTGTTTAACAGTTAAAAGGGGAGTAGTTAAATCATCCACGAAGGAAACAAAACAGTCATCATCAACATCATTGACGCCTTGACCAGTTTTGGGCATTGGCGCCATTACTACATTAGGTGTTTTTGGGGGGTCAAACTCAATCTCCTTCACTTTGATAATGTCTTTTACCTTATTTTTTAAGGCCCAACAATCGTTTGTCTCATGTCCCGAACTTTAAGAATGATAGGCACATCGAGCATTCGAGTTGTAGTGGGGAGAAGCAGTATTGGGGTTCTTGGGAGCTTCCTTTAGAGTCACCAGATTGGACTTTAATAGATGCGGCAAAACTTGGGACAAGGTCATGTTGATCCGGGTGAATTGTCTTATGGGCGCCTCTGGCCTGCATTGATAATTTCGCTGTTGATTTGATAAAGGATTGGAGATTATAACAGCCCCTATCATTGGGCGACGTTCGGTTTTTCTTTGATTCCTGTGGTCATATGCAACAGTAACCTCCTTCTTTCCGGTAAAGGGTTTCTTTATCGTGCTTGAGGATACATCCCTTTGAATTTTGGCGCTCTTAATACTGGCTTCTACCCGCTCACCAGTCATGATTAGTTCAGTAAATCCAGCCGAAGAGCTTTCGATCAGATGGTTGAAGAATGGACCAGAAAACATGCCTAAGAACATATCCACCAATTCTCTATCAGATAAAGGGGGTTGGACTCTTCCCTCGAGGTCCCTCCATTTTTGGGCATAAATTTTGAAACCTACACCAGCACCCATATATATGCCTTGCAATTGTGTTCGAGTTGGAGCTAGGTCAGCGTTATACTGGTATTGCTTGTAAAAAGCAGCAACCAAATCTTCCCAATTGCGAATATTGGTTCCTTCCAACTGATAGAACCAATCAAACTGTGTCCCTGACAAACTTTCTTGGAGGAAATGTACTCATAGGCTCCTATCAGCAGTATGGGGTTGAATCTTCCTAACGTATGACCTTAAATGCGGCTTAGGAGAAGAGACACCGTCATATTTAGCAAAAGTGGGGACTTTGAATTTCTGCGGGATGACCACCCCTGAGACAAGGCCTAGCTCTTCAAAATCCAATTCGGGTACCCTCTGGATCTCCATAGCATTGAGTCGATCCTCCAGCTGTTTGTATTTATCATCAGCAGGAGGATACTGTTCTTCAGAGTACTCAACCTCTTCTTCTTCTTCAGACTCTAGGTTGTCATTTCCTTCCTCGTTCTTTCCTTCTTGATTATCTCCTTCACCTGACGAGGTTGCGAAATCTAGAGTTCGCCCGACCGGTCCTTTGAACCTTCTTCCCAGATTCAAAATGCCGATTGGTTTCTTCGCCTTCTTCTTCTTACCTTTGATCATAAAGGCCTTCAAGTCCTCTTGTCCTTTAGCCATAGCCAAGAACATTTGTTGGAATTGATCATTCTGCGCTTGAAGATCCTTTACTGTCCGTTCAATATCCATCTCGCTGAAATAAACAGTAGAAAGATAAGGAGACCTGTTGTAAGAAACCTGTTTGTGTTATGATGAATGAAAATGCATATGCAAATGATTTCAAGGAAATTATAGATTTAAATTTGTTTAGAAAAAAAGGAAACACCCGTTTTATTAATAATTCTAAGTTCGAGTACATCATGCATCTTTGGGCTCACAATGAAAGAAATAAAATACAAAAACTTCTAAGACAAAAAGGTCAAACGCATGCATCCTCTTTGGTGCAATGTACGCATTCAAACTCCTCTCCTCATGAAGCTGCATGGCGAGTTCCAAAACTTTCTTCTCACTGGTGTAGAATTGAGCTTTGAAGGTGTCTCCCTCTTCCTTTAGCTGAATCCAATCCTTTTGCAAGTCTTCAAGCAAGGTAGGCATATTGGGATAAAGGAAAGTGTATGGAACAACTCCTTCAACAACAGGCTTTACGATAACAGGTAGGATGGAAGGGTAAGATATTACGAGACGCTGAGTACGAGCTCGTACCTACCTAAGATAAGGCTCAAGGGGAATAGAATTTTTGTGCCCCAATGTATTACTATCCATTTTGTTTACCATCCTCCAAGCTCATATAACCCTTTGAAGGTAGCCTTGTATCGTACCCTAAATGTTCCATACCTCGATGATTTTAAAGATGGTACAATAATATTTGATATCCCATATTTATCTAAGACTAGGGGGTGTATTTTAATTCGGGAGAGTGGGACTTTCTAAGTCAGAAAGACCCATGTATTCATAGGCCCATTTATGAAGCATGTTGGCCAATGGCCCATGCGATTCGAAAAATGAAAAATATTTCAAATAATTATTAAGTTCTTAAATTATCAAATCCATATAAGAATAGTTGTTATTAGAGAGGATGCAATTATATTAAAATATTGTTCCATTTCTTTTAAAATAGAAAACAGTAAGGAGGGGGGTATAACTCTGAATCACAGGCCCAAATAAATGTTTTTGGCACTTACCATTTTATCTCGAAGAAAATAAAACATTTTCACTAAAATAAGTTTTGTTTAGAATCATTCGTTTAAAATTGTTTTGGGCCCCAAACTTGATTAAAAAAGGAAAAGGGTTGTTGTATATTTTTTTTGTTAATTAGACCCTAATATTTGGCCCATTTCGCGTTGGCATTTGGAATCATTTTCTGGTTCATATTTTTATTAAGGTTAATATATAAAGGTATTAATAATTATTGGATTGGGCCTGGTTTAAAAGAAAATATGTTTGCTGTAAATAAAAAAACAGAGGTGCTGGGCTGAAATAGGAAACTAACGCACATGCCCATGTGTTAGAGAAACAATCACTGTACCAATTCAAGCCAAATTAAGCGCATGATTTTTGCAAATAACGGATACTGTTAAAATTGAAATTAAATCAAATCTAAAACTTAATTTTGTTATAAAAATCAAATCTGCACGATTTCCATATTCATCCACAATCAATTTCCATTATCAGATTAAAAAGCCCAGAATTTCGGAGTTACATTGCAAATTTTACAGAAAAAATCAAAACGAATCTCTATTGTATCAAATCCATATCCATATATTACAGCAAATTCCGGAAATTACAATCAATCAACAAAAATTTCAATCCCTAAATTAAATAAAATCCTAAATCTATACTTCCTAATCTACGCTAACAAATCCAAAACCCTAAAATTAACCTATATATACAAAATGCAAAGAATACAGAAGGGGGGGGGGGATTCGAAGACAATAAAAAAATAGGAATACAGGGGGATTACTGTGAGAAATTGTTGGAGATGCAACTGTGATTTTGAAAGATTACAAAGAAGAAACCGAGTGCCATTGAAGAAGACAGTTGATGCGATTGGGATTTCGACATCTGAAACCCTAATTGCTGGCCTAGTCGCCTCCAATTCCCGTACACCATCATCTTCAACCTCTCCTTTCCACCTCCACCACCGTTACTGTAACTTGCGAAATAGAGGAGATCATCCCCAAATCAGAAAAAGCTCAAGAATCAGAACAAGAAAATCGCGCAAAGGGTAAAAACTAATATCTTTTTCTTTTGTTTTGGTGTTTGATTCACGGTGGGTAAGGGTTAATTTTTTCCTCCGCGGATATCAGTAGACATTAGGGTTAAGAGAAAGGCGAGTAAGGTGTTAAACAAGAGAGAGAGAGAGAGAGGAGAAGACTAGTTGCTGTAAATGAAAAAAAAACAAAAATGGCTTGTTATATTCTGTCTCAATACAATGCACACTAGCGTATGGTAATTAGGATACTCTCTCGCTATCGTCCCTTAGATTTTAACCAAACGGTCGTTAGGCCAAGTTTCATGATGACTTCCCCGCACCCTCGCCAAGCTAGAACACGCGGACACCCCTTCAAGCTATAATGGGCTTAAGCCCACTGATATTCACGCCCCCTTGTTAATTAATTACTAAAAACAACAGTGCACCTCCCTTGCATGGACTCATACTTGGCTTAATTCCCATTGTTAATCACACCCCCTGTTTTACTTATCAATTAAAAGACGCACCCCCAATGTAGTTTAACTAAATTAATTTATTTTCTATTTTTTTAACAACCCATATATTTTTCTATTTTCCCTTTTTTATATATATATTATTAATTTCTTTTATTTACAATAATAATTATTATTAATCATTTTTTTACATTTTCTATATAATTATTATTTTCTTATTATTATTATTATTATTATTATTATTATTATTGTATTATCTTTTTTAGTTATTATTATTATTAGTTATAATTATTATTATTACTAGTAATTTTTATTTATGGTATTATTATTTATTATATATAAATATCACCTATTGTCATAAATAAATTATGTTTATTAAAAAAAAAACTCATGAACACATTTTTATACATATTTTCATTAAATATTTTTATCATTCATTAATCAAGATCTTCACAAATAATACGATTAAAAAACACAAACCAATCATCAAACTATTTTCTCAATAAACTAAGCTAATCAACTTTTTGCAAAATGGTTTCAAACTAGTTTTAACTTACTACGCACTCAGTCAAAATCTCCGTAATCACTACTCCCGACCGAGTGTGAAGTGATCCAAAATAGGTTTGCAAACCCCTAAAAAACACCAACCCATACGAACTACGAATTGGGACTTTGATTCCTTATAAGAGGATATATAGGCATACGATCTAAAATCGTGGCGAGTCTTCCTAATTAAAACTTAAAATCCAGTTTAACCCAAACCTAAGCCTAGAGTCTAATATCCTTGTGAACAAGGTGGAAGAAAGGTGACTAACACCTTCCTTTCGTCCAATTGAGTCTGAAACCTAGAATCTCTGTCTGTGAATTAGGGTTTTCTGTTAGGTTCCCTTCCCTAGAATAAAAACTAATAATGGCGACTCTTGATTTAAAAACCAGTTGCTACACCTTGGTTGTTGCTCTCATAGTCGAACACCCCACCTTAGATGAGCGCATCATGAGGACCATCTCTTCGTGCGTACCCAAACTGTCGCAAAGCTAAGCAAGGGTTGTAAGTGATACCTCCTAATGCCAAGAAAAAGGACATTAGGGAATTCCCCACACCGGTCAATGATAGTAATGTCCTCCAAGGATTGAGAACACCAATGAATATCTGAATATCTGAGTGACATCAACCTATTGGACCATCTTAAACCTTGCTCGTTCTTCACAACGGATCGGGGGAGGTGCGAAACAAACCACCTAGCCAATAGAGGAGTGCAACACATGAGGGCTCCTCAACTATTCATGGTGCGAGAGTGGAGAGAATGCAAGATATATCCTAACAAAGTAGGCACTAGATTGCGAGACATGAAGATTTTGACAACATTCACATCTATAAGTTGGTCAGGATTTGGAAATAGTACCACCTCATAGATGAGCAGAGCCAAGATTTATTCAAAACTTGTATATCCAAAGTGTTCCAACAATATTGAGCTTTTCCAACAGGAACTTGGCTAGGAACCCTTTGACACCATTTCTTGTTTCCCAATTAGCTGTGATGTCGGATTGTTGCAAGTGTAAAGATCGGGCAATCTCTTCAGGGCTTGGGTCTCTTTCAATATCGTTGAAAGGTAGTTGATTGAGAATGGGAATTCCCAAGAGTTGAGAGTATTCTTCCATAGTAGGTACAAGTTGGTAATCAGGGAAGGTAAAGCAATGGTGCAAAGGGTCGAAGAACTGAAAAAGCACCTTCATCATATGTTCATCAAATATTGAGGTAACCAAGTAGAGAAGTCGTCCATGTCTTTTGGTGAACGGAGAATTCTCAGGGACCCTTGATTCTAACTCTTTGAGCTAAAAAGGTACTTGTACGAGGTTGACTTGGATTTTATTCCTACGAGTGGGAGTTGTTGTACCCCAATTTTTGCCCCTAAGATCCCTTCATCATACCATTTTGATTTAATCACAACAAGATCACATTAGGGCTTTTGGTTCATCTCCCTATCTGTAGATTTTCTCTTTGAGGAATCCCCAAGCACCTTGACTTGTTTTATTTTATGATCATTAATATGTTGTCTTGATTTTCCTTCTAATCAATAAAATGCAATATTGGTTTGTCTTGCTTGTTACTAATATAGGTAAAGGCAATGAGATTTAGCAAGTTGCTCTATGGGTTCATGAGTTTATTTTCATTCCCTAGTCAATAAAGCTGGAGAAGTTCAAACCTCACCATTGGATTTGTTTTGGAAGAAATGGCATGGCAAGGTTATTTTGGTTCACCACATTTCAAGATTATCAAATTTGATTCAAAAGTACAAGGGGTTGATTGAAGAAGTTGTCATGCTTGGACAACACATTGTTCCCATTGGTCACAAGTGCATATTTCTCTCAATTCTGAAGATATGGAAGTGTTTTTGGTGGCTATCAGTTCTCATTTTCATCCTAAACAATTTCTATTTACAAAGCATTTATGTTGGTACAAGAAGTTTGTTCAAAATTGTCAAAGTTCCACAAAGCATTTTCTTGATCTATGAGCTAGGGTTTTGAACTTCAAAGAAGTATATCTTGCTCATCTTTTTGTATTTTTGAGTGATTGCAAAGACATCCTTCTCTTCAAAGTTTTATCAACAAATCACTTCAAATGTTTCAAGGAGTTTTCATGTGGAAGAAGCTTGATGATGAAGAAAGATTACAAGTCCTCCAGATGAACCCCCAATTTCTCATGAGTGACTTCAAATGATCATAACTTGGTCAATTTTTATCACCTTGAGCCCATTACTTTTCCACAATTATCTTGAGTATGTGAAATTTATTTCTTCTTTTATGTGCAAAGTGAGAAAATGGATGGAAGATGCCCTTAGGATACAAAATATTATAGGTCATTTCATGATTTTTTGACAACTTTAAAAATTCATAACTCTCTCAATTTTGGGAGATTTTGAATGGTTCAAGTTTCAAAATGTCACTCAAGAGGTCTATTTCATTCCATCCTTTTTGGTCAAGAGCAAATTCTAAGTGGAAGGCCATGTTTGGATGCAAAACATTATAGGTCACTTTTGAAGAAAAACTTGAAATATTTCTAAGTATGGAAAGTCAACTTCTTTTTCCCAACATTGACTCATTGTAACTTTCAGCTCAAACATCCATTTGATTCCATTCTTTTCCCATTGAAAAGCTTGTAATCTCATCTTTCTAAAGCTTCAAGAATCATGCCCTAAGACCCCATGAACTGAGGATGCCATTAATTTGAACTTGGTAACTTGGAACTGAAGTTTCTTCAAAAGTCAGAATTTGAAATCATTGGTTTAGCTTCTAAACACTTTTTTCTGCGTGTTTTTGCGTATAAACATGTTTAGTGAACTTCCAGAAGTAATTAGCACAACAAAATGCACGTTTTGGATGAGTTTTGATCAAATTAGAAGTCACACTTTTCTTGTTTGCAACTTCACACGATTTCCCTCCAAACTTCATATTTTAACACGCCTGGACATTCCATTTGATTCCCTATAAATAGAGGGTCATCCCCCATTCATTTCCTTATGCTTGGATAGCCAGAATCACCTTGCCAAACTTGTTCCATAACTCAAAATTATGCAACTTCGAAATCTGTTTTCAAGCCTTTTTCAATTCAATTTTTCTATCAATTTACCTTCCTTGATCTTCCCTGAAGCTAACCATATAATTACATTCAAGAATCGTTCCCAATATTTCTCCATAGAAGTCCAGTTTCAGAGCTCTGCAACTCAACTTCAATAGGTAGATTCCTTCATCAGTTCTTCAAAACGTTGATATCATTGTAATACTCTCATTTCCCTGGGTCTAGTCGCAACACTTGCCTTTTACTGGAAACAGGTTTTGACCATGAAATTTCAAATCCCTTTTCAAAAAATTCCTTCCAAATTGCTTGAGCTACAATTTTAAAAAATTTGGCGTGAGTGTGTGGTTGTCTTCATCTTGAAGAGACGAAGCGAATGGCATAGGTCTGAGCTTCTGATTTTACAGTTTGAGAGACCTGCAATTCATGTTGGCTGGAGGTTGAAGGTGACTAACGTGTCATCTTCCAACCAATGATGGCACACCACTTATATTTTTTGAAATATGATTTAATTATTGATCCTATGCATTATTCACTACTGACCATGATATGCACAATGTGCCAAATCCCTTGGATTTGATTACTGATCGCGACTTTATCGTCTAAATTAATCGGGAGACTGCAAGTATACAGCCCTATCGCGTAGTTTTAAAAGATATCGAACCTAAGGGACTATAAATCGAACTAACGTAACCTAAACTACTGTGTAAAGCTATAGCTATCGAATAATTAATTAGGGGAATTTTTGGGTAATAAAACTTAATTCTAATTGAAATAATAATAATGCGAATATCGGTATGTACTTCGTTAACATTAAAGAATCCGGCTTTCCACTGGCTTATTTTCTAAAAATGATAATAATATCTTTTTCAGCAAAAAGTATTTATTCAAAAATCTATTCTCAAACTTTCGCTCTATTGAAGTAAATTATAATTTTAAACTCTGATGTATGCTTTCGCTATCCCATTGATTTTAAAATTACTTTTTGAAAATAAATAAAGTTTAATTGGTTTTAAAACGCTGTCGCAGTCTTTAAAAACAATACCTAGTATCTACTATCTGATTTTAAACCTCAAACTGTCGCTCTATTGGTTTCTAATCTTAGTCAGTTTATTAGCCTCAAACTTTCACTCTGTTGGTTTCTAAACCTTTTTTAACAAAATAAATTAGATAACTAAATCAGAAAAAGTGTTTATTTTATAAAATATAATCAAGCTTGTTTGTTCCGGATCCATTCAAATTAACTCGTTACATACCGATATTTAAATAATTTAGCCAGACATACTCATAAAAGCAGACATGAATACATTAAAGGAATTAACATTCGTAAATAAATTCATGGCTAAATAAATATCTCTCATGCAAATAATTAATTAAATAAATTAAAGCGATGTAAATAAGAAACCTGAATTAAATAAATGCTGGAAATAATTCTTAGAGCTTGAATCAATTCGTACAAAATCCCGGTTCTTCAACAGAAATAAAATTTAAGTCTTTGAAAAGGAACTGGCTGGAAAATAACTGCTGGAAACTGAATTACAATGGAAAATAATAATGCGGGAAGGTAAATTCTGAAACTGGAAAAATAATGCTCAAAAAACGGCCCCCGATTTTGATTTCCTGATGTCCTTTTATAGTGGTAGAATGTAACCACGTTTTGAGATATTTTCATACCACTTTTCCCCAAATTTCTCGTTCTAACTGCTTTGAGTGGAGGTGGTCGTCCCAAAATTTACTCATCCACTTGACCACGTTGAGACGGGCGCCTCATGTTGAGACGTACCAGTTGAGACGGACGCCTCCCACTAAGGGGAGGGTCCGAGGCGGGCGCCTCAATTGTAGGAGAGGAGTTGAGACGTGCGTCTCACTCTTGCACGTGCCTTTAGGGCTCTCTTGCTTGCGTGGGCCTGATTTCATTTGGGCCCAGTTTGGAGATAATAAACCTTTTGATCCATCATTTTTGCTTTGCACACCCCTTTTCTTCATTTCTTGCATATTTAGTCCAATAACTCTCTTAATTTCTTCACTTTGCTCAATTTGTCTAATTAAAATAAAATACCTGAAACAATAAAAATATCGGCGTAATATGGAAATAAAATGAAATAATTAAATAAAAATACTAACATTATTTATGAAAATTAAATCAAATATACTATATAAAATTGTGTTATCAATTACTAACATGTTTTGACTCTCATCCAATGGTCTACATATTTTTGACTTTTATTTTCTTTTCTGATTTTTATATTTAATTGTTTTAAACTTCAAAAAATCATAAAAAAAATCATTTGAAGTCCAAAAAACTTTGATTTCATTGTGATGGTCTCTTACTTTAATTTTGCCCTGGTTCTAGTTGCAACACTTAGTTTCATCTGGAAACTTGTTTTGACCATGAAATTTCAAATCCCTTTTCAAACTTTCTTTCCAAATTGCTTGAGCTATAGTTTATATAAATTTATCGCGAGGGTGTGGGTGTCTTCGTCTTGAAGAGACGAAGCGAATGACATAGGTCTCGTGCTCTAATTTTACAGATTGAGCAACCTGGTTTTGAGACTGGATGGAGGTTGAAGATGACTAATGTGTCATCCTTCAACCAATGAAACAACGCCATTTGGATGTTTTGAATTTCTTATTTACATTTGATTCAGTGCTTTATTCACTAATGACCATGATATGCACAGCGCGCCAGATCCCTTGGATTTGATTACTAACGCGTTTTGACTCTCATCCAATGGTCCACATATTTTTTACTTTATTTTTCTTTTCTGATTTTTATATTTAATTGTTTTAAATTTCAAAAAATCATAGAAAATTCACTTTTAGTCAAAAAAATCTGAAAAAATTATGAAAAATATTTTTGATTTTTCTATTTCTTATTCTTATTTTTTTCACAATTTTATTTTGTGTTTTGATATTTTTTATAAATTTCCACTTTATTGGAATTGTTTTAAATGTTTAAAAATACTTTTATGCATTTTAAAATTTTGGAAAAATTATGGAATGATCCAATGATACTGTGACAAATATTGGTGACCTCATTTATTTTTTATTTCTGACTTTGTTAGTTTTTATCATTTTTGGTTTATTTTACTCATTTCTTTTAATTTTAAAAATGGTTTCTGACTTTAAAAAATTACCAAAAAATTTTACAAAAATCATTTTAGTTCATTTATGATTTTTCTATGGTCTTAATTTTTATTTCTTGATTAATTTGAATATAGTTGATATTTTTCTCTTTTATTTCTATTTTAAAACATTTTAAAATCTTTTTTTATGTATATATTAAATGCAATATTATTTTTTGATTATTTTCTGGTTGATCTTGGATTGAATTTTTGGTCATGAACTTTGTTAACATCATTGGATCCATGGTGTTCAGTCTAACTCCACAAAAATGGAAGAATGATTTTAATAATAGTTTGATTTAAATTTAATTCAAATGTAGTTTATTTATTCTTTCCCACCCTTCTGCATCTTGTCCTTTTCTCATTGCACTAAGTGTTATTGGAGCATGATCTCTATATCATGTCTCAAAACAAATGGTGCATAGTTTGCTATTGACAGGCCTCAAAATAGGTGCGACTTTTATATAAGTCCACTTACGATTGCTTAACATAGCGCTAAATTTTGTCCTGATTCGAATAAATGATCATTCGTTGCCCAAACCTATGTTTGGAAACCCAAGTATGTTAATTTGATCTCTTTGATCCAATAACCTTGAGATTCATTGTGTGAAGGATTTGGTTCTACCAATCCTCTAATGAATCTACAACACTTTTGGTCAACGCGGATCACTTAAACATCATTGATCATTAAATGGTACTTTTGAGGATTCTAAATGGATGATATACTTGACAAAAAGTAAATGCAACTTGTTGTATGGAGGATTTGGTTCTACCAATCCTCTAATAAGTTACAAATGCAAGTTTCAAGATGATCACCCAACTAACCACTAATTATTAAATTGTTTTTACATTGTGCTTTTATTTTTTATGCTTTATGTACCATTTACTTTAAATATTACATTTCATTCTATTTGCATTTTTCTCACTTGAGTATTTATATTCTTGTCATTTTTATTTTGCTCACTTGAGCGTTTTCTTCTCTCTTCTAAGACACCTAATAATCAACATGAACCATAAAAAACTTTAATGATACTTGGACTACTTGGTTACTATCCTTGGCATTATGGAGCATTGGACTTCTTGGACTTAGGATTATAAACCTTGGCCTACGTTGGAGACCTTGTGACCTTGATAGATATTTTGTCTGGAATTTCTTGAGGTTTACCTCAAGACTTTGGGTTGTTTGTTTGTTTTGTGTACAGGTTATTGTGATTACATTCTTTGTCTGTAATCTGGAATTCACCTGTATACCGCCGTTACTCTGCCCAATTTTTGTGAAGACTTAATACACTTGAAATTTGGTTCTCACAAGAGGTCTGGTATCTTTTCTTGCTTGGTTTCAATCCAAAGAATGAGAATTTTATCTTGACTCATAATTTCAAGTATTGGCTTCTTGTTGGTTAGATGGTTCTTATCCCTAGATTTTACCTTAGGCTTAAGGATAGCCTCTTCTTCTCCTCCCATCTTCTTAAATTTCAAAAAAATATTCTCCCTCCTTTTGAAAACTCTTCTTATTTTTAAAATTTAACTACTTTCATAATAAACTTGGACTTAGGTCCATGCATTTTCAAAACATCTTTCACAAATAAACTTCAATCAACATTAATAAAACCTTGGCATTTTTTTTGAGAAGACTAAAAATCAATCAATCTCATTCAAACTATTTTTGACATCTTGGCTTTCATCTTAAAATTTTCTCAAAAGATTCGAATCTTGTCAATCCTTCTAGTGATGCAAACAACTATACTTCTCTGATATGTAGTGAAGTGAGATATTGTAACGCCCGGAAATTCATTAAATTATTTAAATAAATTATTGAGCATTTAAATTTTTGGAATTTAGTCGAAGAAGGAATTATCGGAATAATTATGAGAAGCATTATGGTATTATATATATATATATATATATATATATATATATATATATATATATATATATATATATATATATATATATATATATATATATATATATATATATATATTGTTAGAATTTATAATCGAATAATTAGTCAATTTAGTCAAGAGAAACTAATATTGGATTTAATGTTGATTTTAGTAGAATGTTATTTTATTAGTTGGTTCAAGTGGGGTGTGTGAAATAGCAAGATTAGGAATAGAATTAATAGGCCCATTAAAGTTACTAGTAGACCTATTATTATATTAGGTTATAATATATAGAGGTTATCAACCAAAAGCAAAACAATTATCACGTAGTAGTAGAAGAAGCAAGGGTTTGGAGGCACCAAGTGGGAGGCAAGCAAATTTAGAAAACTCGCCGTCAAACCAGTTGCAGTTTCAACCGGATAATTCGACCGACCGAAAAACCAAAAGGTAAGGGTGGGGTTCGGATTTTATAACCGGGAATATGATGGTTAGTATGTATGGGCGGGGTTCTGACTTTATAATTGGGTTCATGATGTTTGATATGTGGGTTAGAGGATTGTTGTTTTTGTTATTGAATTGAATGATGTATGATGAAGATTGATGAATTCTTAATGAATAATGATGTTATTATGTTGTTTGATCAATGGAGTAATAGAGTGTAATATTAGGTGATGAATTATCATGATCATAATAAGGTTTTTAGGGCTGTAGTATGATTCCCGTAGTGAATTACAGTAGAAAAACGCAAAAAATTATGCAGACTGTCGAAGGATATGTCGACCTCAAACCAGATGCGTTGATACATGAAGGATGTTAGACTCAGGATGAGTCGAAGCATGCAGGGCTTGCATCGATGCATGTTAAGTATAAGACTCAGAATGAGTCGACGCGAAGAGAGGATGTATCGATACATGCTGTGATTTGATGCAGAATGAGTCGACCCATAGTGTTTTGTGTCGATACATAAGGTCCGATTTTTGACAGAATTGACTTTTATTTGCTGTAACTTGAGTTGTAGAATGTTATTTAAGATGTCATTCAAAGCGTTGATTAGCTAACATGATGAACTCTATTCTAGATGATTTAGATGATAATTAAGAGGTGTAATCCCAGTAACCAATTTAGGATTTAGAAATTAATTCCGTTGTTGGTTGTTGTGCTGATTTTTGGACAGAATGATGAATAATAGATGTTTAGAGGCTGCTGTTAGAATTATGACAGTAGGATTAGTGACAGTAACGATATAAATTAGCAGAATAACAAGATGGGTTACTGTACTATTTTTATACAGTTGCGTATTAGTGATATTTTATTGATGAAGTTGTGTTCGATGATTTTTGTGATAATAAATGATGTTTAATAAATTATTTTGATGTTATGAGATGTTGTTAATTGAGATGATTGAGATGTTGTTGTTTTGAGATGTTTATGAGATGTTGTTATTCTGAGATGTTTATGAGATGTTGTTGTTCTGAGATGTTTATGAGATGTTGTTGTTTTGAGATAATTGAGATGTGATTGAATATGTGAAGTGTTAGGCTTATTTGATTTTATGATGTTTTAAGTTTAATTCAAGTTGTTGTTTTAAGAAGTTGTTTTCTTCAAATTAAGTTGTTTAAAAGATGCTATGTTTCCTTTGAAGTTTTAAAGTTATGAATCTGCAGCATATTTATGGAATCAAGTTGAAATACTTTTGAAGACTAATAAATTGTTATAAGTTATTTTGATCAATATGAGCTATGTATCTATTATGATAGGTTTTTATGTTGTTGGTTTTTGGAATGAGAATGTAATGCCCCATGTTTGCGAAAATTTTGGCACTCTGATTTTAATTTAACTGTGGGGTAGATTTGGGGTGTTACATTATTGGTATCAGATCAGGTCGGTCCATCCGGCCAAAGTTGTTGAGTCTTTAACAATCGAGTATTATTGATTTTTTTATACCATTGTTTGTGTTCGCGTTGGTGGAAACTCTAATGGGCAACGAGGGCAGAGGTACCAGAGGTACGTGTTTCATCGATAGAACTTTGTTAGTTGTTACTATTGTTGTTGGATGAGTTGAAATAGAATTGCACGTGTGCGTTAGATTTTAATTTTAGTAAGTTGTGATTATATCGGAAGGCTATAGGTGGAGGCGAAGTTAAGGGAAGTGGTGTCGGATGAATTTTCGAGGACGAAAATATTCTAAGTGGGGGAGAGTTGTAACGCCCAGAAATTTATTAAATTATTTAAATGAATTATTGAGGATTTAAATTGTTGGAATTTAGTCGAAGAAGGAATTATCAGAATAATTATGAGAAGCATTATGGGATTATATATATATATATTGTTAGAATTGATAATCGAATAATTAGTCAATTTAGTCAAGAGAAATTAATATTGGATTTAATGTTGATTTTAGTAGAATGTTATTTTATTAGTTGGGTCAAGTGGGGTGTGTAAAATAGCAAGATTAGGAATAAAATTAATAGGCCCATTAAAGTTACTAGTAGACCTATTATTATATTAGGTTATAATATATAGAGGTTAGCAACCAAAAGCAAAACAATTATCACGTAGCAGTAGAAGAAGCAAGGGTTTGGAGGCACCAAGTGGGAGGCAAGCAAATTTAGAGAACTCACCGTCAAACCAGTTGCAGTTTCAACCGGAGAATTCGACCGACCAAAAAACCAAAAGGTAAGGGTGGGGTTCGGATTTTATAACCGGGAATATGATGGTTAGTATGTAAGGGTGGGGTTCTGACTTTATAATTGGGTCCATGATGTTTGATATGTGGGTTAGAGGATTGTTGTTTTTGTTATTGAATTGAATGATGTATGATGAAGATTGATGAATTATTGATGAATAATGATGTTATTATGTTGTTTGATCAATGGAGTAATAGAGTGTAATATTAGGTGATGAATTATCATGATCATAATAAGGTTTTTAGGGCTGTAGTATGATTCCCGTAGTGAATTATAGTAGAAAAACGCAAAAAATTATGCAGACTGTCGAAGGATATGTCGACCTCAAACCAGATGCGTTGATACATTAAGGATGTTAGACTCAGGATGAGTCGAAGCATGCAGGGCTTGCATCGATGCATGTTAAGTATAAGACTCAGAATGAGTCGACGCGAAGAGAGGATGTATCGATACATGCTGTGATTTGATGCAGAATGAGTCGACCCATAGTGTTTTGTGTCGATACATAAGGTCCGATTTTTGACAGAATTGACTTTTATTTGCTGTAACTTGAGTTGTAGAATGTTATTTAAGATGTCATTCGAAGCGTTGATTAGCTAACACGATGAACTCTATTCTAGATGATTTAGATGATAATTAAGAGGTGTAATCCCAGTAACCAATTTAGGATTTAGAAATTAATTCCGTTGTTGGTTGTTGTGCTGATTTTTGGACAGAATGATGAATAATAGATGTTTAGAGGCTGCTGTTAGAATTATGACAGTAGGATTAGTGACAATAACGATATAAATTAGCAGAATAACAGGATGGGTTACTGTACTATTTTTATACAGTTGCGTATTAGTGATATTTTGTTGATGAAGTTGTGTTCGATGATTTTTGTGATAATAAATGATGTTTAATAAATTATTTTGATGTTATGAGATGTTGTTGTTTTGAGATGTTTATGAGATGTTGTTGTTCTGAGATGTTTATGAGATGTTGTTGTTCTGAGATGTTTATGAGATGTTGTTGTTTTGAGATAATTGAGATGTGATTGAATATGTGAAGTGTTAGGCTTATTGCCTGTGATGCAGGGATGTAGGCGAATGCCTCGTAATGAAGTTTGTGGTGAATGATATATCTGTGATGTTGTATGTTACATGAGTCTCATACATTTGCATTTTGTGAAGGCCTGTATTGGTGGATTTGTGAAGTAGGCTTATGCCTTGTGCCTCTATTAATTGGCAATTAGTGAAGAGGGTTGAAGCCCTGTTGGTACCACATGCATATGCACAGTTGTGTCGCATTCAAATTGCATTTTGAATCGCTAATGATAATTGTGAATGTTTATTGATTGTTGTGTGTTGTTGAGAAGCGGTGAAGTTTATAATTCTCTTGTCTAATATATTAATTATCATAATATCATTTATATTATTCGATGTCTCACCCCTTTATTTGTTTCGTCGTTGCCTTTATACTGGTAACGTGCAGGTAACGAGGAGTAGAGACTTAGTAGCTTGTTGGTGTCGTCGCTCTGATACGTAGAACTCGGGGGGGATGAACGCTTATTTGATTTTATGATGTTTTAAAATTAATTCAAGTTGTTGTTTTAAGAAGTTGTTTTCTTCGAATTAAGTTGTTTAAAAGATGCTATGTTTCCTTTGAAGTTTTAAAGTTATGAATCCGCTGCATATTTATGGAATCAAGTTGAAATACTTTTGAAGACTAATAAATTGTTATAAGTTCTTTAGATCAATATGTGCTATGTATATATTATGATAGGTTTTTATGTTGTTGGTTTTTGGAATGAGAATGTAATGCCCCATGTTTGCGGAAATTTTGGCACTCTGATTTTAATATAACTGTGGGGTAGATTTGGGGTGTTACAGATATTTTCCACTTGGGTGTTGAGCGAGGCATTGTTGATTTTAAAATCCAAGCCATATCCTCCACTTTGAGATGATGAAAATTCTCCTTTCTCATGATTGTGGGTAGTAAGTATGTTTTCCACACGGACAATGACGATGATGTCTTATCTCATAAAATTAATCAACACATTTGTATTTTAAAATTTTCAAAGGTGAACTACGTGTACCCTGATCCCCTATTGCATGAAAGGTGGTACGTAGGTACTAAAGGTTCGCAATCGCGGCGGGTGAAAAATCATAAAATATATATTTCTTCTCTCATCTCCACCATCTATTTTACATACAACATTTTATAGCCAAAGTATACAGATTTTACAAAGAGGTTCCTGCGGAGTACCGTAGATGTTTATGGTGCTAATACCTTCCATTTGCATAACCAACCCCCTTACCTAGAATATTTCCCCCTCTTTTTTGGGTTATTCTCTCTTTTCCCATTCCTTTGGAAACAATAAAGCGCGGTGGCGATTTTTATTTTGATTTGTACAAGTCTAGTCAATCCAATGGCTTAGTCTTAAACATTTCTACCGCTACAAAAAAATGGCGACTTCACTGGGGAAAGATTGACCTTTTGCTAGTCCATTCCTAAGTGGGTTGAGCCTATCTTTGTTTATATCTATATATGTGCTATCGTTTTTTATATGGTATATGTTGTATATATGTTTGTCTGGATTTTCCTAGTTTTCAGGGCACTTGGTCATTACTTATAAGTCCTATACCCGGACTTAGGCAAACTTTAAGATAGGACGGGCGGTATAGTCATGTTAACTTTGAGGGAGTAATCCAAAAAAAGGAGGCATGAGACCCCCCACTCAGTGGATTCCCCTTTGACTGTAGTGTCGTTTACCGAGTAATCAGGAAGACGTACTACTTTCGACCTGGGAGCCTGCTAAAGCCAAGGACCGTAGAATACCAAACCCATCTTGGCCTTTAGGTGTATTGCGGAAGCTATGACGGAGTAATCCGGAAATAGTTGTCACGCGATACTACACTTGGACGAGTTTTTCTTGAGAATATTTCTAATTACCGAGTTAATCAGGAAGTTGGTAATATCCAAAGGAAGGATGTAGACTCTGGGAACCTCTAGAACCTTGTTTGGCAGGTGATAGCTTTTAGACCAACACCTTATGGGTAATACCTTCGACCTCATGCTCGTGACGTTGAACCTATGAACCCTATATGCGTGATCTCGTGTGTGATTGTTGCATCATGCATCCATCCACTCATAAGCATCTTTTGAAGAAATATTATTTCAAGGGACTTAAAAGTTGACCATTTGTGAATATCTCATGTACTTTTTAACCTTGGAATCAGGAAAAAGAAAGACTGGGAAGTACAGTTTCAAGGATCCCAAGATAGATGAGTTGATCAGTCTGATTCTCGAGATCGAGTGTTCTGCAGATTTTCGGAAGAAGTATGGATCCATCATTCCTCTTATGAAGCTTAGGATGAAGGAGGGTATTCTCTCGACCTTGGTCAAGTTCTATGATCCGATGTATCATTGCTTTAATTTTCCCGACTATCAGTTGATTCCTACACTGGAAGAGTATTCTTATCTGTTGGATTTACCTGTTACCAATCGTGTTCCTTTTTCTGGTTTGAGGGTGAGCCAAAACCACATGAGATTGTTGCTTTGATTCATTTGGGGAAGTATGAGGTGGAAGCCCATATGACTACTAAAGGAGGGATTAGAGGATTATCGGCCCAATTCTTATTGGAGAAAGCTCGTTACTTTGCCAGGATGAAGAGTACAATCGCTTTTGAGGCCATCTTTGCTCTACTTGCTTACGGGTTGTTCTTATTTCCTAATGTGGACAAGTTTGTTGACATTAATGCTATCAGGACCTTCATGATTGGAAACCCAGTTCCTATGTTTTTGGGTGATGCTTATTACTCTATTCATCTTCAGAATTCTTATCATGGAGGGATGATTATCTTTTGCACGCCTTTGTTATACCAGTGGTTTATCTCTCATATGCCTCAGTCTGATGCTTTCTGGGATGTCAGGAAGGAACCCCGTTGGGCTCCTAAGATCATGTCACTTACTCACTCGGATATTGATTGGTATCATCGAGCTTAATAGGATATAGAGATTGTTGACAATTGTTGTAGTTTCCCCAATGTACCTCTTCTTGGTACAAAGGGAGGAATTAACTATAACCTTGTTCTTGCACAACAACAACTTGGTTATCCGATGAGGGATAAACAAAATAGTATTCATTTGAGTAGTTTATTTCTAAAGGAGGGAGGAGACCATAAGGAAGCTAGGGATCATATTGCAAAGTCCTGGCGTCATATTCACAAGAAGAGTAGGAAAGACTTGGGACCTAGGGGGCTGTTTCTTTGGAGCCATGTCTTCAGTGGGTCCAAACAAGAGCTATTCACTTGAAGATGTCGTATTCCCGGGAAACACCTATGCCTGATTTGTTTGTGAAGACCACTCCTCCCTTATTGGATGATATAGAAGAGCTATAACTTGCTTTGGTCAGGATGCAGCAGGAAAAGGACACTTGGAAGAATAAGTGCCAAGCTTTAGAGATTTCCTATAAAGCATACTTGAAGGAGAAAGATGACTTGATTGAGATCCTTGAGAGTCGAGCGGTAGAGACCATGGAGAGGCAAGGGGATTCATTTTCTCCTAAGCCTCGGTCAGATACTGATTACTCATTTCTTGATTCAAGTGATTGGAAGGAGGTTGCCACCAGGTATGCGAAAGAAAATTAGAGGTTGAAGGCTCAGATTTCCAGGCTTACGGGCAAGCGACATCGTATAGAGTGATCTTCGACAGCTTTACTTCTCTGGGTTTAGACTTTATTTTCATCTTGTACTTGGGATTGTTGAGACTTGTAACCTATTTGGAAGTGATTATAATAAAAAAATTTAGTATTTTAAATGTGTTATTACTTTGATATTTCCAATGTGTCTATAAAACTTTAAATCCCTTGAAATATTAAATAATAAAATAAAATCATGTGCATTGCATATCATGCATCATATTGCACATATTTGTTGCATTTGTTATGCATATCCAAGTGTCTTACCAAGCTTCTTTACTTCGTTCAGTAAGCTGACTCACCACTACAACACTCGGGCTAATTTCAGAAGGAAGATGGACAACTTAGAATAAGAGAATTGCAAGCCGCACGAGGAAGTTTCTTCTTTGACGACCGATATGGCCAATCTTACTACTCTGATGGAATCTCTAGTGGCTGCTCATAATCAGCCACCGAGTGTTCAACCTTAACCAACAAGGGCTACTGCTGAACCTCTGACTGTTCCTGTATCTGCTACCCCAGTTGTTATTCAGAATCACATGCCTCAAGGATATCCATGGGGAATGCCAAAGAACTTCGCGCCTGAAGGTTTCAATCTTGGTCCTCAAGATACTCCAGTTGTTCAGACTATTGTTACTCCTGATGCACCTCCTTCGGTGAATATGGTTCTGTTTGTTAACGATTGTGATACGGTGGGAGAACTGACTTGGGTGTTTTGTGTTGGATCACAAATGTTGCAGTTTGCAAGAGTCGCCACCGACTTTTCTTTTATCCAAAAGGAAAGGTGAAAAAGCACAGAAAAGACCTTTGAGATTGTTTCTTGAGTTCGGGGGGTAGATTATGAAAAGGGAAGGTATTAGCACCCTTTTTATCCATGGTTTTCCATGGGCTCTTAATTACTTGCTAAATCACTTGCTTTTGTTCGAAATTGTGCTTTGTGTGGTTTTGAAAGTATTTTGTAAAAGAGGCCATTGTTTAGGCAATCTTTGTAATGATTCTCGTTCGTAAGAATGTATACAAAGATGTTTGTCTTTTTGAAAATGTTTTCAATGTTTGTAAGATGTTTGGAAATGTGTGTGTTTGTTTTAAAAATAGCAAGGATAGTTGTTTGGAAATAGAGCAAGTAACTAGAAGTAATCTACTTACTCAAATGTCTTTCTTGTTCATTTTCTATTCCTTTGACATTGTTGTCTTACCATTGATTTGGTAAGCAACCCTATCTTTAGACGTGAACGGGGCGGGCGTGGGTTATCGTATAACCATGATTAGAAATATTGCAAAGTATCTTAGCATTTTTGAGGGACCAAGATCATTTTGTAAGGCAACTTTGAATAGCGTCATCGAGGGACTATGATCTTATACTTGTTTGTTTTGCCAAGATACTTCGCATGCATAATATGGTCATTTTTATATAAGGCAACCAAGTGGAGAAACCCTAAGGGTGCTTGTGTATAGGTTTGTTATTTTCATGCTTTGATTTTGTCTTGTATTTAGGGTTTTCTATTTGATTTGTTTTTATCTTGCCATACAAACCATAATTACTAGCATGGTATATAAAAACGGTAAATTGCGTAATTTAAAGATTACCACACTATTACAACATTTTTATGGGAAGAGGAATACAAATTACGAATGGGGATTTGCAATAATGTAAATCTAATTAAGCTATTACAACCAAATCTAATTTGTACAAATATTTGAATAAACAATATACAATATAATTTAAATATGTTATGTATATGCAAGAAAAAAGATTTTTGTTTTATTTTTCATATGCAAAAGAGTTTTGACTTAAACCTAATAAACTTAAGAAAAAGAAATTAATTCTTGAAAACAAAAGTTAACCCTAATTTCTAATTTAAAAGAAAATAAAGTTCTTTAGGTATTATTTTTATGTATTTTTTATATTAAAAATAATAAATAATATCTTATGAAAATATTTAGTTTCTTTATATGTTTTAAAAAAAATATTTATCTATGTGAGAAAAAAAAGAAATAAATGATTAAACTAATGCTATTCTTTTATTTACAAGTTTATTAAAGAAATATATATATATATATATATATATATATATATATATATATATATATATATATATATATATATATATATATATATATATATATATATATATATATATATATATATATATATATATATATATATATATATATATATATATATATATATATATATATATATATATATATATATATATATATATATATATATAACTAAAATAAAAATAAAAATGAATAATAAAAAATATGGGTCAGGGGTGCTGCAAGCAAACAAGGGATAGTATGTTAGCAAAAAAACGCTAAGGCCCAAACATTGAGGCCCATCCTGCAAACAGCCAAAAAATGAAACTGGAAAAATATGAAAAAAACAAAAGGTAGTGCCAAGGTTCGAACCCACGACCTATGCATTTCCAGCGCGCTACCTTGCCACTGGGGTGGCTGTACATCCGTTAGCTTATGTGAAACAAGAAAAACATAACACAAAACGCTTCCTTGACCCTATACTTCGTCTTCTTCCTCTAGCTAGACGGACCTCCTGTAACTCTTTCGTCTCTCAACAAAAATGGAAATTGATAACATGAATGTTATAGCATTTTGTCTCACGATTCCAACCATGTGCATAACTAAAACTATAAGTCCAAGACTAAAGAGAATTTTAATGGCCCTAATTCTTAACCTAATTTTTTCAGGAACTTCAAGCTCAAAATTCTCTCAACTCAGGCCAAATAGATGCAAGTTATGGATATGTATAGCTTCGTAGAAATGATGTCTACATTGTATATACACAAATGGAAAGCTAACTATGCCTGTGTCAAGAGTTGGAAAAATAGAAAACTCACCTTGAAAATGGAAATCGTGTTTTGGAAATGAGCTTGCTTTAGGATGCTATGATGATCAAGTTAGCTTCCTTGAACCTCTAGGAAGCTAATGAAAGGCCTAGCTTGTCTTGAGGGTGGCTGGAATGATCTCTAGAAGTCCACTTGTGTTACTCTGTTTTTGAAGTTCAATAATGGGGAAGATGGAGTTACAATGATGTTTCAGGGCGTGGGATGGCTTTCTTGTAAGGTAAGGAAGCTTAGGGAAGCAAAAGGCCTGAAAACGCACAAGTGGAATAGAAGATTCAAAGCACAAGTCAGAAATGGCAAGTTTGGGAGCTTGGTCTGCAATTTATGATTCTAGGGTGTTTCTAGGCTTGGGCATTCGTGTTTTAATCTGTAATCTATTTGTGTATTAGTATGGAGAAATTTTAAGTCAGTTTCACAACATATCTTTGAGTTGTAGACTTTTTGCACACTTTCTTGCTTTTGAAGCAAAGTGAAGAGACAAGTCTCCACATGCTTGTACTGGCCTGCTTGGAGTTGGTATAATCTCTATACAAGTTGCTTTAGGTCTATAGGACTTGTGTGTGCAGAGAAGACAAGTCCAATGCTCAAGAATTGAAAAGTTGCAAAAGTTAAGCTTTTCCAAAATGGCAATGGCAACTTTGGGCTATTTATGGAATTAAAGCTTGGACAAAGACCTTTGGGCTTGGATTAAGGCTTTGTCAACTGAATAAGCATTAAAATATGAAGTGAGAAACAAGTTTGAGACCTGTAAAGCAAGAATTAGGCAGCATAGGTTCAGATTTGAATTTTGTTCTTCATGAAGTGGCTTGAAATCAAAGTGAGAAATTGCCAATTTCATCTCTTCGATTCTCCCTACTCAAAAATCATCTCAAGGAGTTCTGTGACATTTTGGAAAGCTTGCAATGTGCTCTATAACGCATCTTTGAAATGAATTTCAAGATTCCTCTTGGAACTAGGTGAAAAATTTCCATGAAGTTTGGTCAAAAACCTGCCTAAATTAGGGCCAAATTTCACTAAGTTATTTTAGTTCATGGGCATGTATTCATAAAATTATATCTTGAGATCCAAGCATCTTTAACGAAAAATGTGTGAAGAAAAGTTGTAGATTTCATGGAGATATACAACTTTCATGTTTGGAATTTCCTTTGAATCATCTTGTATCATGGTGAAAAAATGGCTTAAAGTTGAGAAAAATAAGAAATTTTCTATACTTAGAAAAATTTCTAAGTTAAGAGAAATTTCAAATTTCAAAATCAAATCTTCAATATTTGGTTTCTTGATGAAAAAGTTTCACATTTTGACATGTTTTGATGAATTGTGATCCTTGGCACTTGATTTTGACCAAAAAGTCAAAGTTTGATATTTCAGTATACAATTGACTTTTGATCAGTTGACTGCAAATTTCATCTGTCTATCCAATGGATTTGCAATGTTTTGAACCATGTAATTAGTTCAAGATGATAAAAATGAAACCTTGGAATAATGCTTCAAAACAATTGGTCATTTGTTAGGTCAAAAATCAGAAATTGCCCTTTCTCAGTCAAAACCCTAATTTTGACCATTTTGCCCTTTTGATGATTTGATCAAATTTCTTGAGGAATTGTGGTCCAAACTTGATCAAATGGTTGACTGTAAAAAATTATGAAGTTTGACTGTAAATTGGTCATGGTTGACTTTTTCCCCAATACAGCTGATTTTTAAGTCAACTGTCCCATTGACTGATAAAAAATGTGATTCAAGGCTTGAAACATGTCATGAGTAATCTTAGGGGTCCACAATGATGTTTGAAAGTCATATGAAGCATTGATAGTCCAAAAATCCTTGTGCAATCCCAAACCCTAATTTTGGGTCATCAGGGCATGATGAGATGTCTTGAGCTGGTCAAACCCTAATCCAGTCTTGAGTCAAAGAGATCTTGTGTGAAAAGTCTTGATAAATGAGAGGGAAAATTTTGGGGCACAACAGCTTCCCCTGTTCAATCTTCTTAAACCTGAAGAGTTAGATTGGTGAGTTTCGCCATTCGTGACTCGAAGGTGAGAGAATGATTGGACACTAGAGTGCCCAGAAATTTGCACTCGATGACGTGTAGTTGAGGGAATGGGCTTAAAGATGCCATTTGGGGAAGTGATAGAATCTTGTTGGAGATGGGCTTGTAGATGACATCCAAGAGTGCTTATTGAATTGTAAGTTGTAAGCTGAAAGAATAAGTATCAGAATGGCATCCGTGTCTGGAGCATATATGTACTGTATCTAAAAGTTGAATCTGAATGAGTATCAGAATGGAATCCGTGTCTGGAGCGTATCCGTACTGTATCTGAAAGTTGAATCTGAATGAGTATCAGAATGGCATCCGTGCCTGGAGCGTATCCGTACTGTATTTGAAAGTCTGAATCTGAATGAGTATCAAAATGGCATCCGTGTCTGGAGCGTATCCGTACTGTATCTGAAAGTCTGAATCTGAATGAGTATCAAAATGGCATCCGTGTCTGGAGCGTATTCGTACTGTATCTGAAAGTTTAATATGAATGAGTATCAGAATGGCATCCGTGTCTGGAGCGTATCCGTACTGTATCTGAAAGTCTGAATCTTAATGAGTATCAGAATGGCATCTGTGTCTGGAGCGTATATGCACTGTGTTTGATTGCATATTGTTAATGGTAGCTGTTAATCTTATCCTGAAAAGGGTAAAAAGTTAGTGAAACACAGAGTTATGTTGCATGAAATGTATGATGCAATGTATTTGTTTATCAATGTTTATGATATGTGAATGCAATGTTTGCGCATGTAGGCTGATTTGCTGTTTGATCGAGGAAAATAAATCCTTGAATGCTGCTGAGGATATGTTGAATTTTCATGTCTTGAAGTTGAAGTACTGACGAACTCTTGTTGAGAGAAGTAAATTTCGTTGTAAGGGAAACGTCATGTACTGCTTGTAAGATTTGCTTGGGGAATCCTGAGAATTTGATGATTTCTACTGGGAATTAATAATTTGAAGTTTAGTTCCGCTAGGGATTCAAATGACCTACTGCGGGGATTTCTTGGATAATAGCCTAGAGAAATTTTCCTATTCTTTCCATCTATCAGTAATTTTCTTTCTCATTTTGTTTATTTGTAAACAGTAATTATGTTCAAATGCATATGTTCATCAATGAATCATTGGACGTTTTTGCAAACAAAACACAATCGTAAAGAAAAGACAAATAGTTTTTGCACTTTCAAAGGGGTATTTTTGTATTGATTTTGAATAAGTATTTTTTTTGTACCAAGGGGACAAACCTTCTAGTAAGAGAATGGTGTCATAAAACAAGAAAAATTTATACAAAGAATGATAGCTATGTGTAAGAATCCCATGGGGTTCCCATTCTGCTATAGCCTTCATATCTCTGAATATCTTGTCTATTTGGCTTGTCCGAAGATGATTGAATTGATCAGAAACTTCGAGTTTGTCAGTTAGAAGTCAAAGGTTGTCTGTAAAGTGATCCGACTGGACATAGTCATACGCTTTGATTCCCTAACTTTTGCCTGGACCGCCTTTTCGGGTTTTCAATCCACCGGGAAACCCTTTTTTGCCCAAGTCGCCCTTTCGGGTTTTCAACTTGCCGGGTGTACAGATTTTTTTTATTTTATCCCTAATTTTTTCTGAACCTTTTTGGTTCGCCGGGATGCCCTTGTTTTGCCTAGGTGTGTCAACCTAGCGGGTATCTTATGCGTAGTAGCTTTTGACTATGTCTGCATTCGCCGGGTGTGGCAGGTCGTCGCCATCCATGGTGGTCAAGATCATTGCCCCACCAGAGAATATGCTTTTGATTACAAATGGTCCTTCATAGGTAGGAGTCTATTTGCCCCTGGGATCACTTTGTGTCAAGATGATATGTTTGATCACTAGATCCTCAACTTAATATACTTGGCGTCTGACTTTCTTGTTAAAAGCCTTGATCATCCATTTTTGATACATTTGACCATGGAAAACAATAGTAAGTCTCTTTTCATCAATTAATTTCTGTTGATCAATTAGAGTTTGGATGCAACCATCTTCATTCAAACCTGCATCCTTGATAATCCTCAGAGAGGGGATTTGGACCTCAATAGGCAAAATAGCTTCCATGCCATATACCAAAGAATAGGGTGTTTCCCCAGTTGATGTGCGAGCCATGGTACGGTACCCGTGGAGAGCGAATGGTAGCATCTCATGACAGTCTTTGTATGTGACTGTCATCTTTTGTATTATCTTTTTAATGTTTTCATTTGCAGCTTCAACAACACCATTCATCTTTGGCCGGTAGGGAGAAGAATTGTGATGCTGAATTTTGAATTGCTCGCACAAGGCGGTGACCATAGTGTTGTTAAGATTTGTACCATTGTCAGTGATGATCCTTTCCTAGATACCGTACCGGAAAATGAGATTTTTATTGATGAAGCGGGCAACAACATTCTTGGTAACAGAAGCGAAAGAAGCTGCTTCAACCCACTTGGTAAAATAGTCAATGGCCACTAGGATGAAGCGGTGTCCATTGGAGGTTGTCGGCTTGATCTCTAAAATCATATCAATTCCCCACATAGCAAAGGGCCAAGGATCCGTCAAGACATTCAGAGGAACCGGGGGTACGTGCACCTTGTCAGCATAAATTTGACACTTATGACAGGTCCGAGAGTGTTGATAGAAATATGCTTCCACGGTAGACCAATAATAGCATGTTCGTAGGATTTTCTTCGCCATCGTATGCCCACTGGAGTGAGTGCCAAAAGTACCTTCATGTAATTCATCCATGATCTTTTCGGCTTCCATCTTATCCATGCACCAAAGCAAAATGGAGTCATGATTACGTTTGTACAGGATGCCATTACTCAGGAAGAACTTAGCAGAGAATCTCCTTAAGAACTTCTTATCATTGATTGAAGCTCCTTCTGGATATTCTTGAGCCTCGAGATACCTCTTGACTTCATGAAACCATGGCTGGTCCACTACCTCTTCAGTATTAATCTCCTGGCAGTATGCCGGTTCGTCCATTCGTTCGATGGTGATCCGGGGAGCCTCATTATCCCAATTAAGTTTAAATATAGATGACATTGTGACTAGAGCATCTGCTAGCTGATTTTCTTCTCGCGGGAAATGCTCGAAGGTAAACTTCTTAAAATGTGGTAGCAATGTCAAAACATGTTCTTTGTAAGGGATAAGATTTGGGTGCTTAGTGTCCCATTCCCCTTTGATCTTACTGATGACCAAAGCTGAATCTCCAAACACGTCTAAGGATTTAATTCCCAAGTTTATGGCAGCTCTGAGACCAAAGATGCATGCTTTTTATTCCGCCATGTTGTTCGTACAGTTGAAGAAAAGTATGGAAGTAAAAGGAGTATGACACCCTTCCGGAGATATGAGTACAACACTGATACCATTACCAAGTGCATTGGATGGCTCATCAAAGAACAGGGTCCATCGGGATCCTTGTTCAGGTCCGTCATATGGTCTGATTTCTTCACAGTTGTCTAATGTCATGATGTCTTCATCCGGGAATTCAAACTTCATGGAATGATAGTCTTCTACAGCTTGGTGAGCAAGGTGATCAGCCAATATGTTTCCCTTTATAGCTTTCTAGGTAGTCTACTGTATGTCATATTCTGTTAAGATCATCTTCCATCTAGCTATCCTCCCAGACAGAGCAGGCTTTTCGAAGATGTATTTTATCGGATCCATCTTAGATATCAACACGGTAGTATGAGTCAGCATATACTGTCTTAGCCGGCGAGCAGCCCATACCAGAGCGTAGCAAGTTTTCTCGATCAGTGAATATCTGGTTTCACAGTCGGTAAAATTTTTGCTCAGGTAATAAATAGCGTGCTCTTTTCGGCCAGACTCGTCATGCTGCCCCAATACACACCCCATTGAGTTCTCTAAAACGGTCAGATACATGATCAGTGGTCTTCCCTCGACTGGTGGCATCAAAACAGGAGGCTCTTGTAAATACTCTTTGATCTTGTCAAAAACAACCTGGCATTCATCATTCCATTTGACTACCAAGTCTTTCTTCAATAGTTTGAAGATTAGATCACAAGTAGCCGTTAGGTGAGAAATGAATTTGGAAATATAGTTCAGGCGCCCCAAGAATCCTCTGACTTCCTTCTCAGTACGAGGAGCAGGAATTTCTTGTATTGCTTTAACCTTGGCAGGATTGACCTCAATGCCTTTGTTACTGACGACAAAACCTAAAAGTTTACCAGACCATACTCTGAATGTGCACTTGTTAGGATTCAACCTTAACTTGTACTCCTTCAATCTCTCAAACAGCTTTTGCAAGTGATCAAGGTGCTCTTCTTTCGTTTGTGATCGGGCTATCATATCGTCTACGTAGACATATATTTCATGATGTATCATGTCATGAAACAAAGCTACCATGGCGTGCTGATAGGTGCCCCCAGCATTCTTCAGTCCGAATGGCATCACTTTGTAGCAGAATGTGCCCCACTGTGTGACAAATGTTCTTTTCTCCATGTCTTCAGGTTCCATTTTGATTTGGTTGTAACCTGAGAATCCGTCCATGAAGGAAAACACTTTGTGCCGGGCCATATTGTCAACCAGGATATCTATGTGGGGGAATGGAAAATCATCTTTAGGGCTGGCCCTATTCAAATCTCTATAGTCCATGCACATTCGTACTTTTCCGTCCTTTTTAGGCACGGGAACAATGTTGGAAACCCATTGGGGATAGGAAGTGACAACCAAGAATCCAGCATTGAATTGTTTCATGACTTCCGCTTTGATCTTCTCCGACATGTCAGGTCTCATGCGGCAGACTTTTTGTTTTACTGGTGGGCAGTCTTCTCTTGTTGGTAGACGATGTACCACAATGTTTGTATCAAGTCCTGGCATGTCTTCATATGACCAGGCAAAGATCTCAACATAATCATGCAACAGCCAAATCAGACTCTCCTTGACATTGGGCTCCAGATTGGCACCCACCTTGACCTCTTTTCTATCCTCTTCGCTACCCAGATTGATTGTATCCACAGGTTCCTCGTGAGGCTGAATGGCTCTTTCCTCTTGTTGTAGTAGTCTGGCCAGTTTCCTTGGTACTTTACAATCTTCCTCATCTTCATCTTCGGCTTGGTAGATTAGATCTTCAGAGTCACGAAAGGCCATAGCAGTATCATTACCCATGGGATCCGGAATGGAGGGGTACCTGCATTTGTGAGTGTGGGTGTGTGTAAGGGAATAGGCATCTTTAAACAATAAAATGTAAAAGAAAGACAATGAGCACAAAAGTTTGTATGTGAAAAATGTCCATGATTCATTGAATGTCATATGAAGATGAAATAATAACCCTTACAAATGGACCATTGTGCCTCGGGCAAGACACAAGGTTTTAAATGTGCGAATTGTTTGTGAATATTACAAGTCCAACAGAAATGTAAAGGTAAATTATTGAGGGATGAAAGTTATTGGGACAAAGTCTCTGGCTTCCCAATTGTGAAGTCCTTCGTTGATAGTAGGAAAGATCCAATCCTCCAAGCTGCAATCCTATTCACCATCTTCCACCGCATGGACCTCTCGGTTGCTAATCTTCTAGGGTGGCCCTCCAGCACGGGCATGACACACAGCCTTCTAAGCACTTGAAGTGAACCTTAAGCCAAACTTGTCAGACTTATACGGAATATCCAGAAGTTGCCCCCATATGGTGCATCCACCCTCCTCTACTACTGATTTAGCGTCCTTCAGATATGACATCCAGAGTGGAGGTCTTGTAATCTTGGGAATCTGGGACACAGTCTTGGTCACTGCTACCTCTTGGGGGATGTTGTACCCCAAAATTTGCCCTCCCATTTCCCCAACATTTTCTCATCACCAGACCTTTGAAGATCAAGATCCAATTAGGGTTTCCTCTGCTCAAGATTTCTCCTTGCACTGGTGGACCCAAATTAGGGTTTGTGTTTGCACAAAGATGTTTTGACCTAAAAAGCCTAAGATGACTTTCATGCTTCATATTGGACTCCCAAGTTTATCCATACCAAGTTTCAAGTCTTGATTCCAAATTTTGCCCAGTCAATTGGACAGATGACCTAGAAATCAGCTGTATTGGGGAAAAAGTCAATTGTGGCCAATTGACAGTCAAATCTCATGAAAATTGACCCACATCAACATTATGAACTCATATGGACCATTTGATCAAGTTTGGATCATAATCCCACAAGAAATTTGATCAGATCATCAAAAGGGCAAAATGGTCATTTTTAGGGTTTTGACTGCACAAAGGCAATTTTTGACTATTTGACCTAGCCAATGGCAAACCTAGATCACATATGGACTCAAGGACCCCATGGAATTGTCTTGACATGCTCAACAAACTCAAAAGATCCCAAGTACACAAGATTGACAGTTGAATTTCCCAGTCAATTGATCAATTTTGACTGTACACTGAAAAGTCAAACTTTGACTTTTTTGGTCAAAATCAAGAGTCAAGATTCATTTTTCATCAAAACATGCCAAAATCATGAAACTTGTTCACCAAGAAACCAAGAAATGCAAATTAGGGTTTAAAATGGAATTTTTCATAACTTAGAATTTTTCTAAGTTATGGAAAACCCTAATTTTTTTCCCAACTTTGCCCCACTTTTTCACCAAGATTCATTTGGATTCAAACAAAAGTCAAAACATGAAAGTTGTAGCTTGTTGCATAATCTACAACTTTTATTCACAAAGTTTTCTCATTTGAAGCTTGTATCTCAAGTTACAATTTTTTGAATAAGGGCACTAAACCATTCTTAACTTAGTGAATTTTTGACCTATTTTGACAAGTTTTTCTACCCCACTTCAAGGCCATTTTCCATACACTTCCACTTGGAATTTCAAATTTCACTTCAAAGATGGATTTCAGTACACATTCCAAGCTTTCCAAAATGTCCAAGAACTCATCAAACAACCTCATGGTTAGGGAGAATCGAATTTCACAATATAGCAAAAACTCACTTTTGAATTGGCCATTTTTCATGTTCATAAGTTATGCAAACTTCTCAAAACCAGCATGCCCTTGATTACAGGTCCTTAAACCAAGTTACACTCAATAATTTAATTCTTGTTCATTGTGTCAAAGTGTTATTCTATGAGTTCAAGTATTATATACAAGTTTAATCCATTTTTAGATAAAGCAAAATAGCCATTTTTGAAAAGTCATGCTTTATGTCAATTGGTAAATCAAGCAAGTACAAACCAAATCTCTTTAGCACAAGATTATGAACAAATCACTCTGATCAAGAGAAGCTTTGCAGCAGGATTAGGGGTCCTCTACTGACCTGGAAACACAACTTGCCATTTCTTGCTTAAGTTAGAAGAAACATTGCATAACTCATACCAACTTCCATATCAGCAAAAGAACACAAGAACAAAGTTATCGAACACATTTCACACAACACAACCAAGCTAATACACGAGCCCTTAGCCTTCAAAACACCCTCCATCTCAGAATCACTCTCAAACTGCAAAAACAGGGCAGACCCTGCAGTTTGAGTGCTATCTCTCATTTCTCTCGAGCTCTCTTGCCCAAACCAGTTCACATACCTTCCATACCATCTATGCAAGCTAACCAAAAGCAAAAGCACGACCTGTAATCCCTCTAACCACTTCCACCATTTTCAGTTTCTTGTTTTTCAGGTGAAGTGCTCTAGCACGATTCAGAAGCTTTCAAGACAAAGTAAACATTGGAATAGCATCCCTGGACCTCAAGGAAGCTTTTCCAATCATCACCTTGCACTGAAAGCTCCCTCATTGCAAGATAGAACTTCAGCTGAACAAGTATCTTGGTGAACTCGTATCTCTCTTATTATGCATCATTAGCTTTAAGTTTGTGAATAAACAAGGTTCTACTCATGCCACTGAACATGTACATGTTTTTACTTTTCATTTCTTTTGCTTGAGCGGTGAGAATTTGGAGTTTGAAAATGGCAGAAAAACTAGGTTAGGATTTGGGGGAGGAGAAATTTTCCCTCATCTTAGAGAGTTAGATCAAGTTATGCATATGGTTAGAATCGTCTCTTCATGCTGAACATTTTTTATGTTATGAGTTTTTGTTAAAAAGCCAGGAATCAGGAGTTAAGGATTGATGAAGAAAGGCGCGCATTTTTGAATTGTTTGGTCTGAAGGTTGAAGACAACCATTTTCTGGGCTGGGCCTGTTTTGTTATTCCTTTTTGCACCATACATTTACTTTTGCACCCCTTGAGCCCATTTGCTTCATTTTTAATATTTTTTGACTTTTTCTTTTTTTAACTGATTCATTTATTTTTTCTCAGCATATTAAAAATATAAAAATATTTTCCCATCATTTTTTTGAATTTATTAAGTATTTATTAGATTGTTTTGTACATAAATAAATAAATATGAATATATACATTTTATTAAAAATATCAAGAAATAGGTAAAAATACTTTTATTTTCATTTTTATTTTATTATACCCTCTGAAAATATTTTACATAAAAAAAATACCTTTTTTTGCAAACATTAAAAATTATTATTATTTATATATATAATACATATTTAAAATAATACATATATACATATATTTATTAATATATTTAGGATAAATACAAATATATACCCTTTTATTTTTATTATTAATATTTAATATAAAAATGCATTTTTGACAAATACTTCACTTTATTTTATTTTTTACATAATAAATAAATACTTACACATATTAAATAATTAATGCATTTCATTTAATAAAAATTAGGGTTTTTGCCCTAAATTTTAAAATACCCCAAAAAATAACATCCTTCTATTTTTCTTTTTATTTTACATAAATAATACTTTTTTTTTCATACATATACAAAACATTTTTGCATCTTGCATATTTTATTCCATTTTTATTTAATTATTGTACATTAATTAAATTGTATAAATTCAAAATTGATGTAATAGTTTTAGGTTTAAATTCCTTGTCAAAATCCCCCTTTGAAACATTGTACCCCCTCCCTATATTATTGTGTTGTAATAGCGTAGGAATTTAAATTTCGCACTTTATCGCTTTCTAAACACAATGCTAGAATTAGGGTTTATATGCGAATAAAAAATGAACAAAATAGTTGAACCTAATATAAGACAAACAAGCATGAAAATGGACACACAAATCACACTTGCACCCCCTAGGGTATTCCACTTGTTGCCTTTCAAAATTGGGCCATATTGCACGTTAGGTCTCTTTGGGCAAAACAAACAAATTGAATGATCATGGTCCCTCGATAACATTTTTCAAAATATTGCCAAACAAATGGTCAAGTCCCTTAAAGAGAATGCCCAAAGATACTTGGCACCATTGCAACTATGGTCCAAATGATGACCCGCGCCCGTCCCTTTCACATCCTAACATGAGATTGTCCACCAAATACAATGGTGGAACAAACTTATTAAAAAGGGTTAAAACATAGCAATAAACTTTGAGAAATTTAGGAGTAGATAACCTCTTAGTTACTTGAATCAAACTTGCAAAAACAAAACACTTGCCTATTTTATAAAACACACCTCACAACACTTTCAAAACAACTTTAAAAAAAAATGAAAACCTTTTCAAAAGACATACATCTTTGTATACATCCCCACATGGATCATTACAAAGGTTGCCACCACATTGGCTTCTTTTCAAAACATTTTCAAACCCACACACACAAGCACCATTTAAAACAATTGAAAACAAAAGGCAAGTGATCTAAGCAAGTAACTAAGAGCCCATGGATAACCATGGATAGAAAGGGTGCTAATACCTTCCCTTTCTATAATCTACTCCCCGAACCCAAGAAAACATCTCAAAAGGTTTTTGCTGTGCTTTTTAACCTTTCCTTAGGATAAAATAAAAAGTCGGTGGCGACTCTTGCTCAACCGAAACATTTGCGAAAACAAACGCAAAACCATAGTCAGTTCTCCCACCGTATCACAGAACTGGCGACTCTGCTGGGGAATAATTTTTAAGTGGAGTAACCTTAGGGCTTAGATCACCCTCTTGCATGACTAATTGTTTGTTTTGATTGCTTTATATCCTGGCTCTCTTGTTTGGGTTTACAATCCTACACCCGGATTTTGGGAAACATTCATAGATAGCAATACGTTGTGGAAACTGTGCGGGGTATACCGACACGGTCGAAGCAATAGCTATATTAGTGCGACATATTTGTGAGTACCTGTAACCCTTGAGTTCAATCAAGGAGAGTACGGGGCCGCTGAGTGATGTCACTAAGCACTAATGACCTAGAACCTTACTTGACCATCTTGGCCTTTTATTAGGGGTAGTGAGATGACCGGCTTTGGTGCAGTCCGAAGTTGGTAGATACTCGATACTACACTCATTGAGGGTTGTGTTCTTGGAATATTTTGGTCGCTAGTTAAGTGGCTAAACCAAAACAATGAACAATGAAAACAATCCAGTGATATTGAGCTCCTTAGAACCCGGTTACTATTTATAGGACAGGTTTTTAAGCCAACTACACTCAAGAGGGTACTTACCTATGAAAACCCATGCAAGCCTGAAACTAGGGTTTGGTGTGAATTGCTTGTACATATGTTTGTGCATACATCATGAACATCATAAAGCATCATATGCATTTACTAACCACTTCAAGGGTTTAGATCTTCATCTTTGTTCTTGTTTTGTAGGTCATGGAAATTCCTCGCAGAAAAACCATCCAAGTCAACCTTGTGAGAATCCCTCCTCAACTCAAGGAGCTCACCTCAAGAATTCCGGAAAGCTCATCCTTCAGTGAAAGACATGGTAGACTGCTCAGCCTAGTCAACACCAACATTGAAGAAGACATGATGAAAGTGCTATTCCAGTTCTTTGACCCTCTTCACCACTGTTTGACTTTCCCTTATTATCAGTTGGTACCCACTTTGGAGGAGTTTTCTCAACTCCTGAGAATTCCTATCCTTAATCAGCTACCTTTCAACGGTACGGAAAAGGAACCAAAGCCTGAAGATGTTGCTCGAGCACTACATCTACAGCCCTCCGACATCAAGGGGCATTGGGAAACTAGAAGCGGCGTCAAGGGATTCTTAGCAAAATTATTGTTTGAGAAGGCACAGGAATGTTGGAACTCATTGGACTTACAAGCCTTTGAAGATATTGTGGCACTCCTTATCTATGGGTTGGTCTTGTTCCCAAATCCTGACCAATTGGTAGATGTCAATGCTGTCAAAATCTTCTTATCCAGAAATCCAATACCGACATTGCTTGGGGACATTCTTCACTCAAGGTTGATAGCAAGACTCTGGGACACAAGAACTCCATCCCTCTTGAGCCCTATCTCAAGTGGGTACGAGCCCGAGCCCAAAGTCTGATGATGCCTTATCCTCATGTACTCCCAGTGATTAAAGAGCCCATCAATGAAGGAGAGGTTCCCTACACCATCCTACATCCAGACATGCCTACATCGTGGGAGGAAATGCAGAAAAGCTGGATTCAGCTCAAGGAGGAACGGAACACTTTTGAAGCTAGCTACTACGCCAGTGAAAAGAAGGTTTTAGAGCTTACCCTCCGACTCCACGAGCAAGAGGCCCTCAATACCTACATCGCACCCAAAAGGATGCGCAATGTCTTTCTGCCTTAAGAAGTTTATTTTGTAATATTTGGCCCATGGGGCATTTATGTACTGACAAATTTCTTCTTATTAATATGACGTGCGTTCTTCTTTGTCTAAAACAATTTTGAATGTTCTAAATCCTTGAATGCATTGCATACATAAGCACACCATTCATCATGTGCATAAGCAGGTCTCATTCCAGGTTTCCTTATCTGTCTGCTGTTTATTTCAGTAGGATGGATCTCGAGCAAACAATCAAAGACCTACAGGCTCAGAATGCACAGTTCCAGCAACTCCTGATGACCTTGGCTAAGGGTCAGGAGGATATCAAGACTCAATTGGGGAACAAAGACCTGGTGAAAAAGAAGAAAAAGAGACTCGGGGTGGCTACTTTGGGGAGAAGATTTGACGAAGAAGCTCGAAGAGTGCTTGAATTTCCTCCTACTTCTGATGAAGGGACCAGTAAAAGAGATGGAGTTGCGGTGCCTTCCGAGTCTGACGCGGAAGAAGAAGAGGTTGAAGAGGATGAAGATTACTCTGACCAGCAATACCCTCCAGCTGATGATAAATATAAGGGTTTAGAAGACAGATTAGCCGCCATGGAGCTACAGAGAGTTCCGGGTTTGGATTTTGAAGACTTGGGTTTGGTTTCCGGGATTGTGATTCCCCCAAAATTCAAGGTACCAGTGTTTGTAAGGTATGATGGGCTGTCCTGCCCCAAAATGCATCTTAGGTCCTACGTGAGAAAGATCCAACCCTATACGGCAGATAAAAACCTCTGGATTCATTTCTTTCAAGACAGCCTTTCTGGAGCTCAGTTGGAGTGGTTTTATCAGCTAGAAGGAACCAGTGTTCGGAATTGGGAAGATTTGGCCACCGCTTTCTACAAACAATGCCAATACAATTCCGACCTTGCCCCTACTCATACCCAACTTCAGGGTATGTCGTTAGGAACAAGCGAAGGATTCAAAGAGTACGCACAAAAATGGAGGGATTTGGCTGGCAGGGTGCAGCCTCCTTTAACCGATCGTGAGCTGGTTGATATGTTTCTAGGGACCCTATCTGGGCCATTTTTCAATCATCTAATTGGTAACTCTTCCGCGGGGTTTACCGATCTGATCTTAACAGGCGAGAGAATAGAAGCTGGCATCAAGTCAAGAAAGATTCAGAAGGGTGTTGCTGCAAGTGCTGAGAAGAGGCCTTTTAAGAAAGAAGCAAGTGCCGTCTATGGTCCTAGAAGGCAAGTCAAGCCAGAAAGTTGCCAAGCCGTTAATGCTCTGGTCATTTCAAAACCTGTTGCTGCTCCTCAGCAGTACAATCAACAAAGAGGCGAAAGGCCCAAGAGGCAGTATACTCGGTTGAGTATGACCTTATCTCAAATTTTACCTCAACTGTTATCCACCAATTTGGTGACCACCAAAGAAGCTCCTAAGGTCGTCAACACTGCGTCTCCTAAGTATAACCCAAATGCCCGGTGTGCTTATCATTCTGATAGTCCCGGGCACACTACTGATGATTGTTGGGCCTTGAGAAACAATGTGCAAGATCTTATCGACGCGAAGGAAATTCAGTTCGAAGCGCCTGAGAGACCGAATGTTGTAACTGCCCCTATGCCCCAGCATAGGGTAAATGCCATTGAGGAAGAATTATATGCTGTTTCGGTGAATGAAGTTGTTACCCCGCTTTTGACTGTTAAGAGGAACTTACTACTAGCCGGTTTATTTCCGGGTTGTAGTAAGGGTTGCCTCCTGTGTGCTGTTATCCCTACCGGTTGTCCACTGCTGAAATCAGGCATCCAAAGCCTGATAGATAGCAAGGAGATTCTATTCAAGAAAACTGTTGTTCCGTCTGTTTCCGTTGAAGAAATATCTGTTGTCACAATCTACAATCCTGCCAAAGCTCCCGTAAAGAAACCAGTCCAAGTTATGTCTGTTGCACCCATTACTATTACTGTTCCGGGGCCTCTCCCCTATGAGTCTGATAAAGCGGTCCCATGGCATTATGGAGCCGATGTGTATGTGCTCGGGGTGAAGCAGGAGTTCAACACCAATACCAGTATCAGTAACATCACTGGTCCCGCCAAGATTACCCGCAGTGGCAGGCTCTTCTCGCCTGACATTGCACCGCCAGTTATCCGAAAACCTCTCACCATCACACCCGCAAGTGTGCATGTTCCAATTCAAGTTCCTGTGTCTACTACTGCCGCCGAGTCCTCTGATACTCGGGGCAAAGAAGTTGCTACCGATTTGCCTGCCAGGACGGAGGCACCAAGAAAGACTGCTGTGGAAGCCTCCCAACAAGAAATGGAGGAAATTCTTAAAATTATCAAAAAAAGTGACTTTAATGTTGTTGAACAGTTGGGGCATACTCCCTCCAAAATCTATATGCTATCACTACTGCTATGCTCGGAGGCCCATGCAAAAGCCCTGATTTCATTTCTGAAAACGGCCCATGTGCCGCAAGAGACCTCCGCAGATCAATTCACCGACTGTGTGGCTAATTTGACGGTTGACAATGGCTTGGGGTTCTCAGATGCTGACCTTACCGCCAAAGGGAAAAATCACAATGATGCCCTGCACGTCTCTATAGAGTGCAGGGGCACTACTCTCGCGCACGTATTGGTGGATACCGGTTCTTCCCTGAATGTTTTACCCAAGAAGGCATTGGATCGCTTAGATTGTGAGGGTCTGGAGTTGAAACCTAGTAACATCATTGTTAGAGCCTTCGACGGTTCTAAGAGGATGGTGCACGGTGAGGTAGATATCCCTATTCGTGTGGGTTCTCAAGTTTTCGGCTCAACGTTCTATGTAATGGATATTCGTCCATCTTACTCTTGCTTATTGGGTCGACCCTGGATTCACAAAGCTGGGGCAGTAACTTCCACTTTACACCAAAAGCTCAAATACCCTGTCAAAGGGAAGATTGTTACTGTGCAGGGTGAGGAGGAATACATGGTGAGTCACTTGAATTCATTCCGATATATCGAGATGGACGGGGAGTTTATTGAAACCCCCTTTCAGCATTTTGAGGAAGTACCTCCAGTGTTGGCATCAGCTGAAGCAGTGGTTGAAGAAGACTTTCCGTTGAAGATGGCATCCTTGAAGGATGCCCGGGCTGTAATCGAGAAAGGCAATTGTGCAAACTGGGGTCAGCTTCCTGACTTCACTCAAAAGAATGACAAGTTTGGGCTGGGCTTTACTGCAGAGGCTCAGAGGGCTGTGTGCAAGGAAAGGATCGGAAAGGCTCCGGTGTTTATCTCCAACCCAAGGGTGAATGCTATTGAGGAGGATGCGGAGGAAGCAGAGTTTGACAGTTGGATCTACCCGACTACCAGCAACGGACCAAGCAACTGGACGGCAAAGGATTTTACACCTATCACATTTGTCACACAGTAATTAATTTCTTTTGATTTCCAATTTGTAACAAACAATGTGTTAAAACTTTTATTGGCTCGGTGTCCTACCCGGGGCATCGTAGCTCCATTTGTGAGGGCTTTTTGTATGACATTTCCATATATCATCAATCAAAACATTGGACGTTTGTTGCATTTCAAATCTTATGCTCCTTTTTCTTTCTGTGTTATATATATTGCAAAACAGCTATATTTACACACACTCACTTATACAGGTTTCAATCCACTCTGGATCTCACTGGTAACAGCTCTGCTACCGCCAATTATGACTTCGAGAATCCGATCAACTTGGCCGAGGACGAAGGTGAAGATGATTGCGAAGTGCCTGGTGAACTCGCAAGACTGCTACTCCAGGAAGAGAGGGCTATTCAACCACATGAAGAGCCGGTGGAAACAATTAACCTGGGTACTGAGAAAGATAGAAAAGAGGTCAAGATTGGTGCCAATCTAGAGCTCAGCGTGAAGCAACGATTGATCCAGATGCTACAGGATTACATGGAGATGTTTGCTTGGTCCTATGAAGATATGCCTGGTTTAGATGCCGACATTGTAGTCCATCACCTGCCAACCAAGGAAGACTGCCCTCCGGTAAAGCAAAAGGTCCGCCGTATGCGCCCAAAGATGTCTGAAAAGATCAAGGCTGAGGTTATGAAGCAATTCGATGCCGGGTTTCTTGCGGTAACTTCTTACCCTCAATGGGTTGCTAATGTGGTGCCAGTACCGAAGAAGGACGGTAAAGTCAGGATGTGTGTCGACTACAGGGATTTGAACAGGGCCAGTCCCAAGGATGATTTTCCTCTACCTCACATTGACGTCCTCATTGACAATACTGCTCAACACAAGGTGTTCTCCTTCATGGATGGTTTTTCAGGGTATAATCAGATCAAGATGGCCCCGGAAGATATGGAAAAGATCACCTTTGTGACTCAGTGGGGCACCTTCTGTTACAAGGTCATGCCATTCGGGTTGAAAAATGCAGGGGGCAACCTACCAACGCGCCATGGTTGCTTTATTTCATGATATGATCCATCATGAGATTGAGGTATATGTTGATGACATGATAGCAAGGTCTCAAACTGAGGAGGAGCATCTTGACCATCTGAGGAAGCTGTTTGACCGACTCAAGTTATACAAGCTGAGATTGAATCCCAACAAATGCACCTTTGGGGTAAGGTCCGGAAAATTGCTAGGCTTCATTGTAAGTGACAAAGGTATTCAGGTGGACCCTGCCAAGGTAAAAGCCATACAAGAGATGCCGACTCCGAAGACAGAGAAAGAAGTTAGAGGCTTCCTGGGACGACTGAATTACATTGCCCGATTCATCTCACATCTGACTGCTACTTGTGAGCCAATCTTCAAATTACTGAAGAAAGATCAAATAGTACGCTGGAACGATGAATGCCAGGCTGCCTTTGAAAGGATAAAGGAATATCTCCAAGAGCCACCCATTCTTATGCCACCAGTGGAAGGAAGACCTCTAATATTATACTTGACAGTACTTGATAATTCAATGGGGTGTGTGCTGGGGCAGCATGACGAGTCTGGCCGAAAAGAGCACGCTATTTATTACTTGAGCAAAAAGTTTACCGACTGTGAGTCTCGTTACTCACTGCTTGAGAAAACTTGCTGCGCTCTAGTATGGGCTGCTCGCCGGCTGAGACAGTATATGCTGACTCACACTACTCTATTAATTTCAAAGATGGATCCCATCAAGTACATATTTGAAAAGCCTGCTCTGTCTGGAAGGATAGCGAGATGGAAAATGATCTTGACAGAATATGACATCCAGTATACAACTCAGAAAGCTATTAAGGGAAGTGTACTGGCAGATCATTTGGCACACCAACCTGTGGACGATTACCAATCACTGAACTTTGATTTTCCGGACGAAGACATCATGGTGGTAACTGACTGTGAAGTACCTGGACCGGATGAAGGACCTGAGGAAGGATCCCGATGGTCTATGCATTTTGACGGAGCCTCCAATGCTCTGGGTAACAGCGTCGGCGCTGTAATCATATCCCCCAAAGGAACTCATACTCCACTCACTGCCCGATTGTGTTTCAACTGCACCAACAACATGGCAGAATATGAAGCATGTATCATGGGTCTGCAAGCTGCAATCGACCTAAGGATCAAGTTTCTGAGTGTCTTCGGAGATTCCTCTCTCGTGATCAATCAGATCAAGGGCGAGTGGGATACGAAACACCCAAATCTTATTCCTTACAAGGAGTATGTGTCAACCTTGCTTCCCCACTTTGAAGAAATAACTTTTGAGCACTTCCCAAGAGAGGAGAATCAGCTAGCAGACGCACTAGCTACGATGTCTTCAATGTTCAAAGTTAAATGGGACAATGAGGCTCCCCGGATCATTATCTCGAAGTTGGATGAACCGGCATACTGCTGCGAGCTTGAGGCTGAAAAGGTGACTGAAAAACCCTGGTATCATGAGGTGAAGAGGTACTTAGAAGCTCAGGAATACCCTGAAGGTGCATCTGTCAATGACAAGAAGTTCATGAGGAGGTTTGCGGCAAAATTCTTCCTCAGCAACGGCATTCTCTACAAACGGAATCATGATTCAACTCTACTGCGTTGTGTGGATAAGGCTGAAGCAGAGAAGATCATGATAGAATTGCATGAAGGTACATTCGGAACACATTCCAGTGGACACACCATGGCTAAGAAAATCCTTCGGGCAGGATATTTCTGGTCCACAATGGAAGTTGATTGTTACCAACACTCTCGAACTTGTCATAAATGCCAAATCTATGCTGACAAGGTGCATATTCCTCCAGTTCCTCTAAACGTCCTGACGGCACCTTGGCCTTTCGCAATGTGGGGGATTGATATGATCGGTGAGATCCGACCGACGGCATCCAATGGGCATCGCTTCATCTTGGTGGAGATCGATTATTTCACAAAGTGGGTTGAGGCAGCTTCCTACGCAACGGTAACCAAGAGCGTCGTGGCCCGTTTCATCCGGCATAATATGATCTGTCGGTACGGCGTCCCGGAAAGAATCATTACGGACAATGGTACCAATCTCAACAACAAGATGATCACTGAACTCTGTGAACAATTCAAGATACAGCACCACAATTCTTCTCCCTACCGGCCGAAGATGAATGGGGCTGTAGAGGCAGCTAATAAGAATATCAAGAAAATTGTGCAGAAGATGACAGTGAACTATAAAGATTGGCACGAGATGTTACCGTTCGCTCTTCATGGGTATCGTACCTCAGCAAGGACGTCAACCGGGGCAACTCCCTTCTCTTTGGTCTATGGCATGGAGGCAGTCTTGCCAATTGAAGTCCAAATACCCTCTCTCCGAATAATGAAGGATGCAGACTTGAATGAAGATGACTGGATCCAGACTCGACTTGATCAATTAAACCTGATTGACGAAAAGAGACTCACCGCTATCTGTCATGGTCAAACGTATCAAAAACGGATGATCAGGGCATTTAACAAGAAAGTCAAACCACGAGAGTATCAAGTTGGGGACCTGGTAATCAAACGCATCATCCTTCCTCAAAGTGATCCCCGGGGCAAATGGACCCCTACATACGAAGGGCCATTTGTGGTTAAGCATGTGTTCTCAGGAGGAGCCATGATCCTAACCACCATGGATGGTGACGACCTTCCTCACCCCGCCAATGCAGACATAGTGAAAAAATACTACGCATAAATAAAAGACCCGCTAGGTTGACATACCTAGGCAAAAATAAGGGCTTCCCGGCAAACCAAAAGGGTTCGGGCAAAAATAAGGGATGAAATGAATAAAAATCTGTACACCCGGCAAGTCGAAAACCTGAAAGGGCGGCTTGGGCAAAAATGGGTATCCCGATGGACTGAAAACCCGAAAGGGCGGTCCAGGCAAAAGTTAGGGATAAAAGCGTAACACTATGTCTCATTGGATCACTTCGCATCCGGAATTCGGCATCAACTATCTGGCTCAGACTTCGGCATCAACCAATCAGCTTCATCTTCAACTAGGCAGCAAAGCGATGAGACACTCGGAGACATAAAGGCGATAGCAGAGTTGGAACCCAGTAGGATTGTTCACATAGCTGTTTTGTTTTCTTTTCAAAATTATAAATTCTGTGTTATTCGGCGGCATCCTCTTACTAGGATGTCAGCCTCTTGTACAAAAAAACGCCTATTCACAGGAAAAATTCAAATCAATACGAATTCACTCGTCCATACAAATTGCCATTGTTTTTTTCCTTTTTTCTGTTTTTGTTTTGCGAAGAACGTCCAATGTTCATTTTTGATATATGCATTTGACGTTAAATTGCTGATTCATAAATATTTGCACATGAAACGAAAGATTAATTACAAGTGACATCAGAAACAGGGGCAATGTGAAATTGTCTGATGCAGTCTGGTTGCTTTGTCCGCCAAGGTACCAAGGTGGATTCGACTGAAGAATGTGACCAAACGATCTCAGCTCCCCGCAGAGTAAGGCGAGATTCAGCAATACTTTCCCCAGTGAAGTCACCAACTTTCCCCGGCAGGTCTAAAAGCTTATCCCCAGTAGATTCTGGAAGCTTGTTCCCTGCAGGATACGGACGTCTCTCCCGAGCTTTATTCAGAGTTATTCCTCACAAAGGCTTATAACTGGGTTATCCTCAGCTAATTGCCATGGAAGATCGCCCTCGGCAAGGTTCTTTCAGTCCCCGGAAGGAGTTTGTCTTTGGTGTTCCCCAAGCAGAGTTTATCATCATTATCTCCAGCGGAATCCATCATCAAAGTCCTCAGCAGGACTCCCATCAAAACTTCGGCAAAGAATCTCTTCCACAGAGCAGTTCTCCGGTCGATCGTCAAGGATCTATTCTCCTACGACAAAAATACACCCATAGACATTTCACATTTCATACATCATGCTTACATACATGATAAAGTGCATGCTCACACTATCTCATGTTGAACAGCATGGCATCATGCATATCATACATCATGACATTGCATACAACTTACGTTTTGGCCTTTTCAGGGAAAAAGACAACCCTAAAGACAACTACCTTCAACTGTCACAAATTCCAGATTCGATACCTGTATCTAGCCAGGGCACATCTGAAAGTGATCATTTCCAGACTCGATTCCTGTATCTAGCCAGGGTACGTCTGAAGAGTTCGAAGATTCGATTCCTGTATCCAGCCAGGGCATATCTGTTGACAACTATTTTCAGATTCGACTCCTGTATCCAGCCAGGGCATATCTGTTGACCACATTTCCAGACTCGATTCCTGTATCTAGCCAGGGCACGTCTGAAGAGTTCGAAGATTCGATTCTTGTATCCATCCAGGGCATATCTGTCGACAACTATTTCCGGATTCGATTCCTGTATCCAGCCAGGGCACATCTGTGAGCAACCATTTGTAGACTCGACACCTGTATCTAGCCAGGGAATATCTACATAAAGAGATGGAAGATCAAACACCTGTAACAAGCCAGGAAAACATCTGTCTTTCTCAAATACACAAGTTCTCGCTAAGTAATCTCTTATGCGATCAACACTTCCAAATGGCATCTATAAGCCCATTCCCGACAAGGTTCTGTCACATCTTCAGATGGCATCTATAAGCCCATCTCCCTATCCACCACCTATCCAAATGGCATCTATAAGCCCATTCCCGACATCACATTGTTGATACTCTAACATGCGAGTGCAAATTTCCGGGCACTCTAAGTGTCCAATCTCCTTTTACCCTCGAGTCACGAAAGGCAAACTTGCCAATCTAACTCTTCAGGTCCAAGAAGATTGAACAGGGGCAACTGTTGCACCCCAAAATTTGCCCTCCCATTTCCCCAACATTTTCTCATCACCAGACCTTTGAAGATCAAGATCCAATTAGGGTTTCCTCTGCTCAAGATTTCTCCTTGCACTGGTGGACCCAAATTAGGGTTTGTGTTTGCACAAAGATGTTTTGACCTAAAAAGCCTAATATGACTTTCATGCTTCATATTGGACTCCCAAGTTTATCCATACCAAGTTTCAAGTCTTGATTCCAAATTTTGCCCAGTCAATTGGACAGATGACCTATAAATCAGCTGTATTGGGGAAAAAGTCAACTGTGGCCAATTGACAGTCAAATCTCATGAAAATTGACCCACATCAACATTATGAACTCATATGGACCATTTGATCAAGTTTGGATAACAATCCCACAAGAAATTTGATCAGATCATCAAAAGGGCAAAATGGTCATTTTTAGGGTTTTGACTGCACAAAGGCAATTTTTGACTGTTTGACCTAGCCAATGGCAAACCTAGATCACATATGGACTCAAGGACCCCATGGAATTGTCTTGACATGCTCAACAAACTCAAAAGATCCCAAGTACACAAGATTGACAATTGAATTTCCCAGTCAATTGATCAATTTTGACTGTACACTGAAAAGTCAAACTTTGACTTTTTTGGTCAAAATCAAGAGTCAAGATTCATTTTTCATCAAAACATGCCAAAATCATGAAACTTGTTCACCAAGAAACCAAGAAATGCAAATTAGGGTTTAAAATGGAATTTTTCATAACTTAGAATTTTTCTAAGTTATGGAAAACCCTAATTTTTTCCCAACTTTGCCCCACTTTTTCACCAAGATTCATTTGGATTCAAACAAAAGTCAAAACATGAAAGTTGTAGCTTGTTGCATAATCTACAACTTTGATTCACAAAGTTTTCTCATTTGAAGCTTGTATCTCAAGTTACAATTTTTTGAATAAGGGCACTAAACCATTCTTAACTTAGTGAATTTTTGACCTATTTTGACAAGTTTTTCTACCCCACTTCAAGGCCATTTTCCATACACTTCCACTTGGAATTTCAAATTGCACTTCAAAGATGGATTGTAGTACACATTCCAAGCTTTCCAAAATGTCCAAGAACTCATCAAACAACCTCATGGTTATGGAGAATCGAATTTCACAATATAGCAAAAACTCACTTTTGAATTGGCCATTTTTCATGTTCATAAGTTATGCAAACTTCTCAAAACCAGCATGCCCTTGATTACAGGTCCTTAAACCAAGTTACACTCAATAATTTAATGCTTGTTCATTGTGTCAAAGTGTTATTCTATGAGTTCAAGTATTATATACAAGTTTAATCCATTTTTAGATAAAGCAAAATAGCCATTTTTGAAAAGTCATGCTTTATGTCAATTGGTAAATCAAGCAAGTACAAACCAAATCTCTTTAGCACAAGATTATGAACAAATCACTCTGATCAAGAGAAGCTTTGCAGCAGGATTAGGGGTCCTCTACTGACCTAGAAACACAACTTGCCATTTCTTGCTTAAGTTAGAAGAAACATTGCATAACTCATACCAACTTCCATATCAGCAAAAGAACACAAGAACAAAGTTATCAAACACATTTCACACAACACAACCAAGCTAATACACGAGCCCTTAGCCTTCAAAACACCCTCCATCTCAGAATCACTCTCAAACTGCAAAAACAGGGCAGACCCTGCAGTTTGAGTGCTATCTCTCATTTCTCTCGAGCTCTCTTGCCCAAACCAGTTCACATACCTTCCATACCATCTATGCAAGCTAACCAAAAGCAAAAGCACGACCTGTAATCCCTCTAACCACTTCCACCATTTTCAGTTTCTTGTTTTTCAGGTGAAGTGCTCTAGCACGATTCAGAAGCTTTCAAGACAAAGTAAACATTGGAATAGCATCCCTGGACCTCAAGGAAGCTTTTCCAATCATCACCTTGCACTGAAAGCTCCCTCATTGCAAGATAGAACTTCAGCTGAACAGGTATCTTGGTGAACTCGTATCTCTCTTATTATGCATCATTAGCTTTAAGTTTGTGAATAAACAAGGTTCTACTCATGCCACTGAACATGTACATGTTTTTACTTTTCATTTCTTTTGCTTGAGCGTTGAGAATTTGGAGTTTGAAAATGGCAGAAAAACTAGGTTAGGATTTGGGGGAGGAGAAATTCTCCCTCATCTTAGAGAGTTAGATCAAGTTATGCATATGGTTAGAATCGTCTCTTCATGCAGAACATTTTTTATGTTATGAGTTTTTGTTAAAAAGCCAGGAATCAGGAGTTAAGGATTGATGAAGAAAGGCGCGCATTTTTGAATTGTTTGGTCTGAAGGTTGAAGACAACCATTTTCTGGGCTGGGCCTGTTTTGTTATTCCTTTTTGCACCATACATTTACTTTTGCACCCCCTGAGCCCATTTGCTTCATTTTTAATATTCTTTGACTTTTTCTTTTTTTAACTGATTCATTTATTTTTTCTCAGCATATTAAAAATATAAAAATATTTTTCCATCATTTTTTTGAATTTATTAAGTATTTATTTGATTGTTTTGTACATAAATAAATAAATATGAATATATACATTTTATTAAAAATATCAAGAAATAGGTAAAAATACTTTTATTTTCATTTTTATTTTATTATACCCTCTGAAAATATTTTACATAAAAAAATACCTTTTTTTGCAAACATTAAAAATTATTATTATTTATATATATAATACATATTTAAAATAATACATATATACATATATTTATTAATATATTTAGGATAAATACAAATATATACCCTTTTATTTTTATTATTAATATTTAATATAAAAATGCATTTTTGACAAATACTTCACTTTATTTTATTTTTTACATAATAAATAAATACTTACACATATTAAATAATTAATGCATTTCATTTAATAAAAATTAGGGTTTTTGCCCTAAATTTTAAAATACCCCAAAAAATAACATCCTTCTATTTTTCTTTTTATTTTACATAAATAATACTTTTTTTTCATACATATACAAAACATTTTTGCATCTTGCATATTTTATTCCATTTTTATTTAATTATTGTACATTAATTAAATTGTATAAATTCAAAATTGATGTAATAGTTTTAGGTTTAAATTCCTTGTCAAAATCCCCCTTTGAAACATTGTACCCCCCTCCCTATATTATTGTGTTGTAATAGCGTAGGAATTTAAATTTCGCACTTTATCGCTTTCTAAACACAATGCTAGAATTAGGGTTTATATGCGAATAAAAAATGAACAAAATAGTTGAACCTAATATAAGACAAACAAGCATGAAAATGGACACACAAATCACACTTGCACCCCCTAGGATATTCCACTTGTTGCCTTTCAAAATTGGGCCATATTGCACGTTAGGTCTCTTTGGGCAAAACAAACAAATTGAATGATCATGGTCCCTCGATAACATTTTTCAAAATATTGTCAAACAAATGGTCAAGTCCCTTAAAGAGAATGCCCAAAGATACTTGGCACCATTGCAACTATGGTCCAAACGATGACCCGCGCCCGTCCCTTTCACATCCTAACATGAGATTGTCCACCAAATACAATGGTGGAACAAACTTATTAAAAAGGGTTAAAACATAGCAATAAACTTTGAGAAATTTAGGAGTAGATAACCTCTTAGTTACTTGAATCAAACTTGCAAAAACAAAACACTTGCCTATTTTCTAAAACACACCTCACAACACTTTCAAAACAACTTTCAAAAAAAAATGAAAACCTTTTCAAAAGACATACATCTTTGTATACATCCCCACATGGATCATTACAAAGGTTGCCACCACATTGGCTTATTTTCAAAACATTTTCAAACCCACACACACAAGCACCATTTAAAACAATTGAAAACAAAAGGCAAGTGATCTAAGCAAGTAACTAAGAGCCCATGGATAACCATGGATAGAAAGGGTGCTAATACCTTCCCTTTCTATAATCTACTCCCCGAACCCAAGAAAACATCTCAAAAGGTTTTTGCTGTGCTTTTTAACCTTTCCTTAGGATAAAATAAAAAGTCGGTGGCGACTCTTGCTCAACCGAAACATTTGCAAAAACAAACGCAAAACCATAGTCAATTCTCCCACCGTATCACAGGGGACCTCTTAGAAGTGTTGAAAAGGAGTTTCAATGAACTCTCGTCCAATTACACATCCCTGAAGGAATTGAGATGGATAATCATATATTCTTCCTCTCCGTGGACAGTGATAATCTTTCCTTGAACTGGATATTTCAGCATCTGGTGCAAGGTAGAGGTGACAGCGCCAACATTATAGATCCACGACCGTCCTAGCAGACGGGAGTAAGAGGGGCGGATGTCCATTACATAGAAGGTTGAGTTGAAAGTTTGAGTCCCAACCTTTATAGGGATATCCACCTCCCTGTGCACCATCCTCTTTGAGCCATCAAATGCCATTACAACTATGTTACTGGGTTTCAACGTCAGTCCCTCGCAGTCTAGTCTGTCGAGAGCTTTCTTCGGTAAAACATTCAAAGATGAACCAGTTTCTACCAAGACATGGGCCATAGTTGTTCCTCTACATTCCACAGAGACATGCAATGCCTCGTTGTGATTTCTTCCCCTTGGTGTCAGATCAGCATCTGAGAAGCCTAGGTCGTTATCGGCCGTCAAGCTGGCCACGCAATCTTGAAATTGGTCAGCCGATGTCTCTTGAGGCACATGGGTTGTCTTTAGAAACTTCACCAGGGCTTTCGCATGTCCCTCGGAGCACAGTAATAATTCCAGCATGGAGATTTTGGAGGGAGTTTTCCCCAACTATTCAACTACGTTGTAGTCGCTCCTCTTTATTATTTTCAGGATCTCTTCCATTTCCTTCTTGGAGGTTTCGTGGATAGTCAGCGGTTGAGCCTTCGTCCAAACAGGCTCTTCTTGAATACTTTTCCCTCGAGTTTCGGCAGTAGGAGTGTTGGTAGGGATAACAGCAGGGGTTGTGTCGTCTTCGTAAATAGGAGTACTTGCAGGTATAATTATTGGTACGGAAGTAACTATTGGAGCAGCCACGGGTCCAAAAACGGCCTTTGGGGGGGCAATTTCTAGAGAGAAGATTCTACCGCTTCGGGTAATCTTACTGGTTCCGGCAATATTGCTAATGTCAGAGTCTTCTTCTTTAGAGTTTATTTCTTCCGCGGCCAGCCCGTCTTTTTTGATGCCATGGTAATAAATGTCCCCACCTTAATTCCACGGCACAGTCTTGTCTGATTCATACGGGACTGACCCAAGCATTGTGATTATAAGAGGGGTAGTTTTTGGAACCGATGTAATCCTAACGGGTCTTTTGGGGACCCTGGAAGAATTGGCGAAGATGGTGATGATTTAAACATCTTCAATAGGAACAGGTAAAACAGGAGTACTTTCAAACAAAATCTCTTTGTTGTCTATCAAGCGTTGAATGTCTGTTTTCAACAAAGGGCAAACAATTGGTGAGGATAAGCAGAGATGACAGTCTTCATTAAAACCCGGGAATACACCAACTTTCAACAATTTTGTCTTAATGATTGGGAGTGGAGTCAAGAGTTCATCAATTGTAGTAACAAACAAATCTTCTTCAATTGCATTGGTGTTGTGACCATGCCTTGGCATAGGAGCAAAAATGACGTTTGGCTTCTCGGGCGCATCAAACTCAATCTCTTTTGCATCTATAAGGTCTTAAATCTTGTTTTTTAGGGCCCAACAGTTGTTAGTGTCATGACCCGGACTTTCAGAATGATATGCGCATCTGGAATTTGGGTGATAATGAGGGGACACTGTGTTGGGGTTCTTTGAAGCTTCTTTTAAAGTTACCAAATTGGATTTCAGAAGGTGCGGTAAAACCTGGGATAAAGTCATATTGATTCTGGTGAATTGTTGGACTGGCCTTTCCACCCTCGTTGATTACTTCTTGGTTGATTAGATGTAGGCTTTGGGATCATAACAACTCCTACCATTGGTCGGAGTTTAGCTCTCCCTTGGTTCCTTTGTGGATAAACAGCAGATACCTCCTTCTTCACAATGAAAGTCTTTCTCACAGCTGTAGAGGCAGACAAATGCTTCTGAATCTTTCCACTTTTTATGCCAGCTTCCACCCTCTCTCCGGTTAGTATTAACTCAGTAAGTCCTGCAGATGAGCTTCCAATCAGATGGTTAAAAAAAGGGCCCGATAGAGTGCCTAATAACATATCCACCAACTCCCTTTCAGACAGAGGGGGTTGAAATCTCCCAGCTAGATCACTCCACTTCTGCGTGTAATCCTTGAAACCCTCATTGGAAGCCATGGCCATACTCTAAAGTTGAGTACGGGTAGGCGCCAAATCTGCATTATATTGGTATTGCTTATAGAAAGCTGCGGCAAGATCTTCCCAGTTGTGGACGTTGTCCCTTTAAAATTGGTAAAACCAATCGAGTTGTGTTCCAGATAGGCTATTTTGGAAAAAATGCACCCACAGGTCTTTATCGGCGGAGTGAGGCTGGGTATTTCTTACATATGATCGGAGGTGCATCTTAGGACATGACACCCCATCATATTTTGCGAACAACGACACTTTGAACTTCGGTGGGATCACAATTCCCGACGCTAGTCCCAATTCTTCAAAGTCTAGACCTGGCACCTTTTTTATTTCCATAATGCTCAAATGCTCTTCAAGATGTCTGTACTTATCATCTGCTGGAGGATACTGTTCCTCAGAGTAGTCTTCCTCTTCTTCCTCCTCTTCAGATTATGACAGAACTGCTGTTTCTTTTCCTTTCCCTTCTCCTTCCCCGGAAGTGGTTTCAAAATTCAAGGTTCTTCTAGTCTGTCCCTGAAACCTTCTCCCCATGTTTAAAACCCCAATGACCTTCTTTGTTGTCTTCTTTCTCTCTTCAGCTAATAGAGTCTTCAACTCTTCTTGCCCCTTGGCTAGGGTCATGAGTAACTGTTGAAACTGCGTCTTTTGAACTTAAAGATCTTTGACTGTCTGTTCGAGATCCATCTTACTGAAATAAACAGTAGAGAGATGAGGAAACTCGTTGCAAAAGACCTGTTTATGTTATGATGAATGATATGTGCATATGTAATGTTTTCAAGGATTTTTAAAGATTCAAGTTCGTTTTAGACAAAAAGAAACACACGTTATATTAATAAGATAAAGTTTGAGTACATTAATGCCCCTTGGGAAAAATAATACAACACTCTAAGATAAAAAAGTAGTGTGCATCCTCTTTGGTGCGATGTAGGCATTTAGAGTCTGCTCCTCATGAAGTAGCCTAGTGTGTTCCAAAACCTTCTTCTCGCTTGCGTAGAATTGGGCTTCGAAAGTATCTCGCTCTCCTTTGAGCTGTATCCAATCCCTTTGTAGGTCTTCAAGAGATGTGGGCATGTCAGGATGTAGGATTGTGTATGGAATATCTCCCTCCTTAACAGGCTCAATAATTACCGGAAGAATGAAAGGATATGGCATCATAAGACTTTGAGCACGGGTTCGTACCTTTTTGAGGTAAGGCTCAAGAGGGATGGAATTCTTGTGCCCCAAAGTCTTGCTATCCACCTTGTTTAGGATCCTCCAAGCTCAGATGAATCTCTGGTGAAGACCATGATCGTCATTGTCGTAGTCGAATACCAAACCTTGAATCAGCATCTCGTGCGGGCCATCCCTTCGGGCGTAACCAAACTGTCTTAAAGCTAAGCATGGGTTGTAGGTGATGCCTCCCCTAATGCCAAGTAGAGGGACATTAGGGAATTCCAAACAACGGTCAACAATGATAACATTCTCTTTGGATCAGGAGCACCAATGAATATCTGAATGTTTGAGCATCATTAACCTTTGTGACCACCTTGAACCTAGCTCATTCTTTAAGACTGATTGGGGAAGATGAGAAATAAACCATCTTTCCAGGAGAGGAGTGCGACACATAAGGACACCTCTTTCCCTCATTGTGCGAGTGTGAAAAGAGTGTAGGATATCCCCTAGCAATGTAGGCACTGGGTTGCGTGGCATAAAGATCTTGACGGTGCTCACATCTATGAGTTGGTAAGAATTGGAGAACAAGACCATCCCATAGATAAGAAGAGGCCCAATTTCCTCAAAAGCTTGCAAGTCTAAGAAATTCCAACAACTTTGGGCTTTCTCAAATAGAAACTTTGCTAAGAAGCCTTTGACACCACTTCTAGTTTCCCAATGAGTTGTGACATCAGATGAGTGCAAGAAGAGCTTGAGCAATCTCTTATGGCTTTGGGTCTCTTTCCGTACCTTTGAAAGGTAGTTGATTGAGAATAGGAATCCTCAAGAGTTGAGATAATTCTTCCAAAGTGGGCACAAACTGATAGTTGGGAAATGTGAAGCAATGGTGCAAAGGATCAAAGAACTGGAAGAGCACCTTCATCATATCCTCATCTGTGTTGGAGGTGACCAAGTTGATTAGACGACCATGCCTCTCGGTGAATGGAGAGTTCTCAGGGATCCTTGAAGTTAGCTCCTTGAGTTGTGGAGGAATTCTGACAAGGTTGACTTTGATAGTTTTCCTGCGAAGTGAATCCATATCCTACAAAACAAGAACAAAGATGAATCTCCAAAATCCTTGAAATGGTTAGTGGATGCATATGATGCTCATGATGTCCATGATGTTATTTACAAGTATGCATATACAAGCAAAACAAGCAAGTTCTTAGTTTAGGCTTGCATGGGGTTTTATAGGTAAGTACCCTCTTGAAGTTTAGTTGACTTAAACCTGTCCTAGTAATAGTAACCAGGTTCTAAGGAGCTCAATATCACTGAATTGTTTCCTTGGTCATTGTTTCATCTCAAGCCTCTTTAATGGCGACCAAAATATCCTAAGAAACCAACCCTCAATGAGTGTAGTATCGGGTATCTACCAACTTCGGACTGCACCAAAGCTGGTCATCTCACTACATCCTACAGGCCAAGTTGGTCAAGTAAAGGGTTCTAGAAGGTCATTAGTGCTTCATGATATCACTCAGAAGCCCCGTATTCTCTTTGATTGACTCAAAGGCTACCGGTACACACAAATATGTCACACTAACATAGCTATTGCTTAGACCATGTCGGTATACCCCGCACAGTTTCCACAATGTATTTCTATTTACCTATAATGTTTCCCAAATCCGGGTAGAGGATTCAAACCCAAACAAAGAACCATAATGTAAAGCAAACAAGTCAAACAATGTAAGCAAATAAATATGATCTAGCCCTAAGGTAACCCCACTTTTATAAGTTCCCCAGCAGAGTTGCCAGTTCTATGATACAGTGGGAGAATTGACTTGGGTGTTTTGCGTTTGATCACAAATGTTGCGGTTAGCAAGAGTCGCCACCGACTTTTCTTTTATCCAAAAGGAAAGGTGAAAAAGCACAGGAAAGACCTTTGAGATTGTTTCTTGAGTTCGGGGGGTAGAATATGAAAAGGGAAGGTATTAGCACCCTTTTTATCCGTGGTTTTCCATGGGCTCTTAGTTACTTGCTTTTGTTTGAAATTATGCTCTGTGTGGTTTTGAAAGTATTTTGTAAAAGAGGCCATTGTTTAGGCAATCTTTGTAATGATTCTCGTTTGTAAGAATGTATACAAAGATGTTCGTCTTTTTGAAAATGTTTTCAATGTTTGTAAGATGTTTAGAAATGTGTGTGTTTGTTTTGAAAATAGCAAGGATAGTTGTTTAGAAATAGAGCAAATAACTAGAAGTAATCTACTTACTCAAATGTCTTTCTTGTTCATTTTCTATTCCTTTGACATTGTTGTCTTACCATTGATTTGGTAAGAAACCCTATCTTTGGATGCAAACAGGACAGGCGTGGGTCATCGTCTAACCATTATTAGTAATATTGCAAAGTATCTTAGCATTTTTGAGGGACCAAGATCCTTTTGTAAGGAAATATTGAATAGCGTCATCGAGGGACTATGATCTTATACTTGTTTGTTTTGCCAAGATACTTCACATGCATAATATGGTCATTTTTATATAAGGCAACCAAGTGGAGAAACCCTAAGGGTGCTTGTGTACAAGTGTGTTATTTTCATGCTTTTATTTTGTCTTGGATTTAGGGTTTTCTATTTGATTTGTTTTTATCTTGCCATGCAAATCCTAATTACTAGCATGGTATATAAAAGCTGTAAATTGCGTAATTTAAAGATTACTACGCTATTACAATATTTTTATGGGAGGGGGGGAATACAAATTATGAATGGAGTTTTGCAATAATGTAAATCTAATTAAGCTATTACAGCAAAATCAAATGTGTACAAATATTTGAATAAACAATATACAATATAATTTAAATATGTTATGTATATGCAAGAAAAAAGAGTTTTATTTTATTTTTCATATGAAAAAGAGTTTTGACTTAAACCTAATAAACTTAAGAAAAAGAAATTAATTCTTGAAAAAAAAAGTTAACCCTAATTTCTAATTTAAAAGAAAATAAAGTTCTTTAGGTATTATTTTTATGTATTTTTTGTATTAAAAATAATAAATAATATCTTATGAAAATATTTAGTTTCTTTATATGTTTTTAAAAAAAAATATTTATCTATGTGAGAAAAAAAAGAAATAAATGATTAAACTAATTCTATTCTTTTATTTACAAGTTTATTAAAGAATATATATATATATATATATATATATATATATATATATATATATATATATATATATATATATATATATATATATATATATATATATATATATATATATATATATATATATATATATATATATATATATATATATATATATATATATATATATATATATATATGATATGTAACTAAAAAAAAAAAATTTATGAGAAAAATAAAAATAAAATGGACCAAAATAAAAATTTTGCATTTTTATATTTTTTTTAATGATTTTTATATTAAGGAAAATATATTTAGTATAATAGAAATAAAAATAAAAATGAATAATAAAAAATATGGGCCAGGGGTGCTGCAAGCAAACAGCGGATAGTATGTTAGCAAAAAAACGCTAAGGCCCAAACATTGAGGCCCATCCTGCAAACAGCCAAAAAATGAAACTGGAAAAATATGAAAAAAACAAAAGGTAGCGCCAAGGTTTGAACCCACGACCTATGCATTTCCAGCGCACTACCTTGCCACTAGGGTGGCTGTACATCCGTTAGCTTATGTGAAACAAGAAAAACATAACACAAAACACTTCCTTGGCCCTGTACTTCGTCTTCTTCCTCTAGCTAGCCGGACCTCCTGTAACTCTTTCAGCTCTCAACAAAAATGGAAGTTGATAACATGAATGTTATAGCATTTTGTCTCACGATTCCAACCATGTGCATAACTAAAACTATAAGTCCAAGACTAAAAAGAATTTTAATGGCCCTAATTCTTAACCTAATTTTTTCAGGAACTTCAAGCTCAAAATTCTCTCAACTCAGGCCAAATAAATGCAAGTTATGGATATGTACAGCTTCGTAGAAATGATGTCTACATTGTATATTCAAAAATGGAAAGCTAACTATGCATGTATCAAGAGTTAGAAAAATAGAAAACTCACCTTGAAAATGGAAATCGTGTTTTGGAAATGAGCCTGCTTTAGGATGCTGTGATGATCAGGTTAGCTTCCTTGAACCTCTAGGAAGCTAATGCAATGCCTAGCTTGTCTTTAGGGTGGCTGGAATGATCTCTAGATGTCCACCTGTGTTACTCTATTTTTGAAGTTCAATAATGGGGAATATGGAGTTACAGTGATGTTTCAGGGTGTGGGATGGCTTTCTTGTAAGGTAAGTAAGCTTAGGGAAGCAAAAGGCCTGAAAACGCACGAGTGGAATAGAAGATTCAAATCACAAGTCAGAAATGGCAAGTTTGGGAGCTTGGTATGCAATTTCTTATTCTAGGGTGTTTCCAGGCTTGGGCATTCGTGTTTTAAGCTATAATCTGTTTGTGTATTAGTATGGAGAAATTTTAAGCCAGTTTCACAACAGATCATTGAGTTGTAGACTTTTTGCACACTTTCTTGCTTTTGAAGCAAAGTGAAGAGACAAGTCTCCACATGCTTGTACTAGCCTTCTTAGAATTGGTATAAGATCTATACATGTTGCTTTAGGTATGTAGGACTTGTGTGTGCAGAGAAGACAGGTCCAAGAAATGAAAAGTTGCAAAAGTTAAGCTTTTCCAAAATGGCAATGGCAACTTTGGGCTATTTATGGAATTAAAGCTTGGACAAAGACCTTTGGGCTTGGATTAAGGCTTTGTCAACTGAATAAGCATTAAATTATGAAGTGAGAAACAATTTTGACACCTGTAAAGCAAGAATTAGGCAGCATAGGTTCGAATTTGAATTTTGTTCTTCATGAAGTGGCTTGAAATCAAAGTGAGAAATTTCCAATTTCATCTCTTCGATTCTCCATACTCAAAAATGATATCAAGGAGTTCTGTGACATTTTGGAAAGCTTGCAATGTGATCTATAACTCATATTTGAAATGAATTTCAAGACTCTTCTTGGAACTAGGTGAAAAATTTCCATGAAGTTTGGTAAAAAACCTGCCTAAATTAGGGCAAAATTTCACTAAGTTATTTTAGTTCATGGGCATGTATTCATAAAATTATATCTTGAGATACAAACATCTTTAATGAAAAATGTGTGAAGAAAATTTGTAGATTTTATGGAGATCTACAACTTTCATGTTGGGAATTTCCTTTGACTCATCTTGTATCATGGTGAAAAAATGGCTTAAAGTTGAGAAAAAATAAGAAATTTTCTATACTTAGAAAAATTTCTAAGTTAAGAGAAATTTCAAATTTTAAAATCAAATCTTCAATCTTTGGTTTCTGGATGAACAAGTTTCACATTTTGACATGTTTTGATGAATTGTGATCCTTGGCACTTGATTTTGACCAAAAAGTCAAAGTTTGACTTTTCAGTATACAGTTGACTTTTGATCAGTTGACTGCAAATTTCATCTGTCTATCCAATGGATTTGCAATGTTTTGAACCATGTAATTAGGTCAAGATGATAAAAATGAAACCTTGGAATCATGCTTCAAACCAATTGGTCATTTGTTAGGTCAAAAATCAGAAATTGCCCTTTCTCAGTCAAAACCTTAATTTTGACCATTTTGCCCTTTTGATGATTTGATCAAATTTCTTGAGGAATTGTGGTCCAAACTTGATCAAATGATACATATGAGTCTAGCACGTGTATAAAAAATTATGAAGTTTGACTGTAAATTGGTCATGGTTGACTTTTTCCCCAATACAGCTGATTTTTAGGTCAACTGTCCCATTGAATGATAAAAATGTGATTCAAGGCTTGAAACATGTCATGAGTAATCTTAGGGGTCCACAATGATGTTTGAAAGTCATATGAAGCATTGATAGTCCAAAAATCCTTGTGAAATCCCAAACCCTAATTTTGGGTCATCAGGGCATGATGAGATGTCTTGAGCTGGTCAAACCCTAATCCAGTCTTGAGTCAAAGAGATCTTGTGAGAAAAGTCTTGATAAATGAGACGACAAATTTTTGCGGTACAACAACGATGATGTGTGTCATCCTTTTCCTCCACCATGTGAAGACTTGGGTCTCTATGACAAAATGGATGATTTTCAAGAGCAGTTTGACAAGATGCAGAGGGAGATGAAGGCCCTCGGAGAAAAAGAGTTATTCGGGCAAAATGTGAATGAATTATGCTTGGTCCTGATGGTTAAGATACCTGCAAAGTTTAAGGTTCCAGAGTTTGAGAAGTACAATGGCAACACTTTCCCTCGTGCTCATCTGGTAATGTATGTAAGAAGAATGTCTACCCATACTGATGATCAGCGTCTGTTGATTCACTTTTTTTAGGATAGTTTGACCGGTGTTGCGCTGAAGTGGTATATGAGTTTGGACAACGTCAATATCCATACTTTTAATGACTTGGGAGAAGCATTTATCAGATAATACAAGTATAACATGGACATGGCGCCTGACCGTGATCAACTCTGGGCCATGATCCAGAAAGACAGGGAATCATTCAAAGAATATGCACAGAGATGGCGTGAGGTAAACTCCCAAGTGATTCCTCCCATGGAAGAGAAGGAGATGACTAAGATTTTCTTGAAGACTCTGGGTGGTTTCTACTATGAAAGGGTGGTAGCAAGTGCGCCAAGTGACTTTACTAAAATGGTAGGCATGGGTATCCGTTTAGAAGAGGCTGTAAGAGAGGGCCGTTTAAGAAAGAGTGAAGGACCTGGAGGAGCGAAGAATCCATCTTATGGGTTTACCAAGAAGAAGGAAGGGGATGTAAATGTTGTTATGCAAGAGAGGAGGGTTAATCCTCCTAGAAGAAATTATCAGCGTCATCAGTAAGTCGCCTCAGTTACTCCAATTATTGGTGTAGCTCCAACCACCGTTGCTTATCAGAGACCATCCCAGCAGGGGAATCAAGGGTATAGTCAGAGAAGGGAGAGTTGTGATCCTATTCCTATGAGTTATATGGAGTTACTACCAACATTGATTTAGAAGAAGTTGGTTCAGACCCGACCATCTCGCGTTGTACCATCACTATTGCCTTGGTATTACAAGGCAGACCAAACATGTGCTTTTCATCAGGGAGCACTAGGGCATAATGTTGAGAATTGTTATCCTTTATAGACTGAGGTGCAAAAATTGGTGAAGTCTGGTATTCTATTTTTCAAGGATGTGGGTCCTAATGTGAAGGACAATCCTCTACCCAAGCATGGAGGAGCAAATGTTGTGAATATGGTGGCTGATTGTCCATGCGACTTCCTGATTTTTGATATTCATCTAGTTAGAGGAGATTTGGTGAAAATGCATGCAAAACTCTATGAGTTTAGCTACTATACGCCTGACCATTCTGGTTGTGCTATTTGCAGTACAGACATACAAGGTTGCGACAAGATAAAGGTTGATTTACATGAGATGATGGATGAGGGCCTCATCCACATAATCATGCCTAGGGCAGAGTATGAAGAGGAAGTAAACATGGTTTCTGGATGTCCTGGAGAGTTTAGAATCTTTGATATGGAGTATATGAATGAAGACCTTGTGCAATTGCATGATACTTTCTTCCACTTGGTTGGTCAGATGTAACATCAGTATGGATCTTGCCGAATTTGCTGTCTAGACTCCCGAGAATGTTCAATCGTGAAGAAAGGTGTTCAGTTGTTGTTGGACAATGTAACTATCAAGGTTACAGGTCAAAGGGATGATTACCATGAAGTTGATGTGATTGAGGTTTGTTTTGCTGAAGAAGAGTCAAAAAATGAGTATGCCTCTACAGGTGAGTATTTCTCCTCAATTGAGGATTTATTTTCCAGAGATGACTCAATAATGACTGATTATGTTGAAGAAGGGGTAAACGTCATTGTGCCTTGTTTTGGTACACCCGCCCATTTTGAAGTTGAGTATTATAGCAAGCCAGTTGTTACCCCATTGGTGATTAGTTTTCCGGGTCTTGTTCCCTACAAGTCAGATAAGGCTGTACCCTACAAATATAACACTACAATCTTAGAGGATGGTGTGGAAGTTCCCATCTAGCCAATGCCTAAGGTTGGAAATATTTATGAGACTAGCAGAGTAACCCGCAACAGTCGTGTATTTGCGCCAGTTGTTCATGGAGATGTTAGTACTGGAAAGAAAATTGTTGAAAATGTTGAACCCAAGAAGGCTACGGGTGAATCTAGTGGAGCTATGTTAGAGAAAGAAGTGGATGATATTTTAAAGATAATCAAGATGAGCGACTACAGAATTATAGATCAGCTACTGCAGACTCCTTTAAAAATATCTATCTTGGCTTTATTGATGAACTACTCTACTCACAGAGAATCTCTGATGACGGTACTGGATCAGGCTTTTGTGGAAAGTGACATTCCTATAGACCAATTCAGCAGTGTAGTAGGGAACATTACATCATGTAATAACCTGAGTTTCTGCAATGATGAATTTCCAGATGAAGGAAGGAATCACAACCTGGCCCTCCACATCTCTATGAATTGCAAGAATGATTCACTATCCAATGTGCTGATTGATAATGGATCTGCATTGAACGTTATACCAAGGAACACACTTATGAATTTAAAATATCAAGGAACGCCCATGGGCCCAAGTGGCATTATTGTGAAAGCGTTTGATGGATCAAGGAAATTTGTTATCGATGAAGTGGACTTGCCTATTCATATAGGCCCACATTTGTTTCAGATTACTTTCCAGGCCATGGATATTGTATCTGCTTATAGCTTTTTGCTAGGAAGGCCGTGGATATATGAGGCAGGGGCTGTTACTTCAACTTTACACCAGAAACTGAAGTTTGTAACTGAAGGAAAAGTGGTAATCATAAATGGAGAACAAGCATTATTGATATCTTATTTGTCCTCTTTCAGCATTATGGAGGCGGATGAAACTGCTGTTGGAACCCAGTTCCAAGCCTTATCCATTGATAATATAAGAGGAAATTAGAATTCCACGGTTTCACTTAAGGATGCGCAGCTAGTTGTGCTTAAGGGTCATAGTGAAGTATGGAGACAAATTGTTGATCCACCTGTAAACAAGAATATAGTTAGCTTAGGGTTTCCTGTGAAGAATGATAAAGGTAAGAGCATGAAGTCGAAGACTGCTTCATGCAAGTATCAAGACATCTTTCGTAGCGAGGGTTATCTTCATCCAACTGTTTTTGGGATTAATTCCATTGTGGAAGATGAAGCAGAGCTGGAAATGCCAAATTACGTGACGCATGAAGTTAGGGTTCAGAACTAGATCACCATTGACGTTCCCTCTTGCATGCATGTTTCAAAGTAATTTGTCTTGTTAATCTTTTTGAAAAGCTTTCACTCTGCCCAAGGTGGAAGTACTAATATTGTATGGGCTTATATGTTTGCTATGACTTTTAAAATCAATAATAAAAGTTATCTTTGTTCCCCAAATTTTGTCTTTAATTTCTGCTTTTTCTTGAAAAATGGTAATCAGAAAAAAAACCTTTCAAAATAAATAATAACTGAAATTCAATTTGCATGGTCACTTGTTATATGTGTCAGTTTCTAAAAACAATCATAAATCATATGTGCAGATTAGTTAAAAAACCCGTTGAATACAATGACACTACACCCTCTCCCAATTTCGAATGTCCTGTGTATGGGGCCGAAGAAGAAGACTATGATGATATTCTAGAAGAGGTCTCATGGTTGTTTGAGCGCGAGGAAAATTCCATTCAGCCATATAAAGAGCCATTGGAAGTAATCAATTTGGGTTCAGAAGAAGATCCGAAAGAAGTCAAGATTGGAGCATTGTTGCGTTCTGATGTGAAGAGCAGGTTGATTGAGTTGTTGAAAGAGTATATGGATATTTTTTCTTGGTCTTATCAAGATATGCCTGGTCTAGATACAAATATTGTAGATTGCTGTTTTCCATTGAAGCCAGAGTGTCCGCCAATCAAACAGAAGTTGAGAAGAACTCACCCAGATATGGCAGTAATGATCAAAGAGGAGGTTCTAAAGAAGATTAATGCCGGTTTTCTTGTGACGTCAGTGTATCCTCAATGGATTGCCAATATTGTCCCAGTACCGAAAAAAGACGGAAAAGTTCGCATGTGCGTAAATTACAGAGATATAAATAAAGCTAGTCCAAAAGATGATTTTACATTGCCACACATTGATATGTTAGTGGATAGCACAACAAAATTCAAAGTATTCTCGTTCATGGACGGATTTTCCGGGTATAATCAAATAAGAATGGCTCCAGAGGACATGGAAAAAATAACGTTTATCACACACTAGGGAACATTCTGTTACAGAGTGATGCCCTTCAGGTTGAAGAACGCTGGTGCGACGTACCAGAGGCTATGACAACCCTATTCCATGATCTGATGCACAAGGAAATTGAGGTATATGTTGATGATATGATTGCTAAATCCTAGACCAAAGAAGGGCATGTAGGAGATTTGTTGAAGTTTTTCAGTGTTTGAGGAAGTATCGTCTCTGCTTGAATCCAAATAAATGCACCTTCGGTATTCAATCGGGGAAATTATTAGGTTTCATTGTTAGACAGAAAGGAATTGAAGTTGACCCTGATAAAGTCAAAGCAATTCAAAAGATGCCAGTGTCGAGAACTGAAAAGCAAGTCACAGGGTTCCTCGAGCGTTTGAATTATATTTCAAGATTCATTTCCCATATGACTGCAACGTGTGAACCGATCTTTAAGTTGTTAAAGAAAGATCAAAGTTGTATGTGGATGAATGACTGCCAAGGGGCATTTTAAAGTATTAAAGAATATTTGCTTGAACCTCCTATCTTGCTCCCTTTTGTTGAAGGAAGACCATTGATTATGTATCTGATAGTGTTAGATAATTCCATGGGCTGTATTCTGGGACAACAAGATGAAACGGGGAAGAAAGAGTACGCCATTTATTATCTCAGTAAATTTTTTACTGATTATGAGTCTCGGTATTCCATGCTGGAAAAGACATGTTGTGCTCTGGCCTGGGCGGAAAAACGTTTGCGGAAGTATATGTTGAATCATACCACTTGGTTGATCTCTAAAATGGGTCAATCAAGTACATTTTTGAAAAGCCTGCTCTTACTGGGAGAATTTCTCGCTGGCAGATGTTGTTATCTGAATGTGATATCGAATACCGCACTCAAAAGGCTATTAAAAGCAGCATGTTGGTAGATTAGCTTGCTCACCAACCAGTTGAGGATCATCAGTCTGTGAAGTATGAATTTCCCGATGAGGATGTGATGTTTCTAAAAGTGAAATATTGTGATGAACCATGGAAGGTCCTGATCCCGAATCTCGTTGGAGTATGATATTTGGTGGAGCTGTGAATGCTTATGGTAAAGGAGTTGGTGTTGTGATTGTCACTCCACATGGATCGCACATTCCTTTTACTGCAAGGTTGACATTTCATTGTACTAATAATATGGCATAATATGAGGCTTGCATCATGGGTCTCGAGGAAGCTAATGATCTCATAATTAAAATTCTAGATGTGTATGGTGATTTAGCTTTGGTAATAAACCAGATTAAAGGAGAATGGGATACTCGTCACCCCGGATTGATCCCTTTCAAAGATTATGCTAGAAGGTTGTTATACTTCTTTAATAAAGTTGAATTCCATCACATTCCTAGAGATGAAAATCAAATGGCAGACGCCCTGGAAACTCTGGCTTCTATGTATCAAGTGAATACTTGGAATGATATACCTCTAATTATGGTACGACAACTGGATAGGCCCGCTAATGTGTTTACAACAGAAGAGGTAGAAGATGATAAACCTTGGTATTATGATATCAAGCATTTTATCCAAACTCAGGAATACCCGATTGGTGCATCAGATAAATATAGAAAGACATTGAGAAGATTGGCTGGCAGTTTCTTCCTCAGTGAAAATGTATTGTACAAGAGAAATTATGACATGGTCTTGCTCAGATGCATGGATAGACATAAAGCAGACATGTTGATGCATGAGGTTCATGAAGGTTCATTTGGCACTCATGCCAATGGACATTCGATGGCAAAAAGGATGCTAAGGGAAGGTTACTATTGGCTGACAATGGAATCTGATTGTTACAAATTTGAAAAGAAGTGTCATAAATGCCAGATTTATGCGGACAAGGTTCATGTGCCTCCGACACTTCTCAATGTTATCTCTTCCCCAAGGCCTTTCTCTATGTGTGGTATTGACATGATTGGAATGATAGAACCCAATGCTTCGAATGGACACTATTTTATCTTGGTAGCAATTGATTACTTCACCAAGTGGGTGGAGGCTGCTTCATATGCTAACGTTACTAAGCAGGTGGTTGTGCGCTTCATTAAGAATAATCTTATATGTCGGTATGGTGTTCTAAGCAGAATTATCACTGACAATGGCTCGAATTTGAACAACAAGATGATGACAGAACTATGTGAAGAATTCAAGATTGTCCATCACAACTCATCTCCGTACAAGCCAAAAATGAATGGGGCTATTGAAGCTGCTAATAAGAATATCAAGAAGATTATCCAGAAAATGGTTGTTACTTATAAGGATTGGAATAAAATGCTCCTTTTTGCTTTGCATGAATATCGAACATCTGTCGGCACTTCAACAGGAGCAACCCTGTTCTCCCTTGGGTATGGAATGTAAGTTGTGCTCCTAATCGAGGTTGAGATTCCCTCTTTTCGTGTGATAATGGAAACCAAGTTGTCAGAGGCTTAATGGGTCCATAACCGGTTTAACCAATTGAATTTGATCGAAGAGAAGAGAATGACAGCTTTGTGTCATGGACAGTTATATCAGAAAAGGATGATGAAAGCTTTTGATAAGAAGGTCAAACCTCGTGAGTTCGGAGAAGGCAACCTCGTGGTCAGAAAGATCATGACTTTTAACGCTGATTCTAGGGGAAAGTGGACTCCCAAATTTGAAGGTCCATATGTTGTCAAGAAAAACTTCTCTGGCGGTGCATCAATTCTTGAAACTATGGATGGCGAAGAGTTCCCATGTCTTATGAATGCTGATGCAGTCAAGAAATACTTCGCCTAAAGAAATAAAAGAACAGCTCGCTAAGTTGAAATCCCGAAAGGGCGGCTTAGGCAAAAAAGAGCATCTCGGTAGGCCGAAAACCCGAAATGGCGGTCTAGGCAAAAATTAGAGACATAAACAGAATAAATTTCCCGCTAAGTTGAAAAACCGCAAGGGCAGCTTAGGCAAAAGTTAGGGACTTTCTTGGCAAGTAACTACATCAGACAAGACTTGATCATTGGAGCAACAATTTTCTCGGATCCTCATCATACTTCGACAGAAGCTGCTGCTCAGGATTTCAAAAGTTGTTAGAGGGGATAGTGGTCATTGTATCTCAATGTATCTTTTCCATTATATATTACCATTTTCCGAACTTTGTAATTATCCATGGAGTCTCACCATTCGCATACTACCATTCTATTAATGACATTTGAGCTTTTACCCAATTCTTTATATTTCTTATTTTATTTAGCTTGCAAATACTCCATTTATTATTGATAATAACTTTAAAAGCGAAAAGATTAAATAACAAAATCGATTTTCAAAAAGAATGTACAATTTTCCTTTACTTTAAAATTTCTGACGCAAGAGAGAAAAAAACAACAAAAGTGGTGATCCCAGGAATGAACGGACTCCGGTTGTTTTAAGAGGTTTTGTTTCCCGGAGAAGTTTTTCTCAAGATGTTTCGCCGTATAGGGTTTGTAACCCCAATATCCCCGGTCAAGTTTTGGTTCGTTTCTCCTCTTTTCTGAGTTTGCATGATATGAAGATTCAATCCAAGATTTCTCCAGTGAAGGTTTCATTTGGTTAATAAAAGTTCTTTCTTCCCAGAAAAGTTGGTATAATGATTACTCTCGAAGAACACGGGTCTCTAGTTTCGCTAGTGAATAACGTATATTGGTTTTCCCTTTGTGAATGTGGTGTTGACCTCCCCAATAAAGTCGACACAAATCCCCCAGTAAATATTTGGATGATTTGATGTCCGTCTACTCTACTTGAAATTGATTTTTCAAATCCCCAGTAGAGGCATTACTTTTGAAATATTTGATTCCCCGTTAAAGTCTGAGTGATATTCTCTGGTAAAGCATGGGAGAGGATTGTATCTCTATATCTGTACTGTTTGCCCGCTATGTTTTGTTTACTTCCGAACTACATTTCTTCCCAGTAAAGTTAAACCAGGCAGTAGGTTTTGTTTCCTCAGTTGGCGCTTACTTTTTCTTGGATTGTTCATCGTGGATGTAATTTAGCCGAGTATTGATTATGCCTGAGTTGGTTTTTCCTGTTTACACCTAGTGTTATATATTTGTTTTGTCAGCATATGCGCGATAACACTCATACATTCATACATACATCATACATAGCTAAAATTGGAAAATCATCGCTCATTCAGATTCGTTAATATTTTGTTGACATATTACCCTATTTTGCAGAGTTATGTTATCCTCTCTCCAAAAGAGTGTTGGCCTTAAGCAGAAAGTGTATATTCTTTCAATTTCCCCACTGAGTTATCTCTCGTGAAATTTTTTTGCTTTAGCCTTCTTGTACAACTCTTTTTATGGATGATTTGGGTTTCCCTCTTGAGTTTATTTCTCAAAGGAAGTGTTTTGGACGACTGTTTCATTCTAGTTTATTTCTGGTTTGAATTTTGGATCCTCATCAATATTATTACTTTGGATTTCTGCAAGCTTCTAGCATTGGTTTGAGAATATGCATTTATTTTGCACGAGAAGACCTTTATCTCCTCAAGCAGGAGTATATTGGCATTTCCCAAGGAAGTCACGATTCATTCCCCAGGAAGTCAATGTTCTATCCCTAGGAGGTCATATTGCTTTCCCCAGAAAGTCACTTTTACTATCCTTCCTATAACAACAAGTAGCAGGTCTCTTCATTTGAGCAACCTGTACTTCCCTGTAAAAGTCGACATAACTTTTTTTGCTATCTTCTCTATGAGTGGATAGCTTGCAGTCTGTTGCCAAATTACTCCAGTGGATGGCAAGACTTTCAATATCGCAGAGACAATTCATTGTGAAATATTTATAAGTGGTAGTCTCTTTATTTAAGACAGCTTATATATTACCCTTTGCAGGCGGAATTGCTTAGTTAAAGAAGAAGTTGAGACCCGTTCTAGGTGAAATGCAAGAATTTTAGGGAATCTTGTTATCTTTTTGCTACCCTCAGTGAATGTTGCTAGTTCATCGTCAGTGAACGATGATGTTATGATATATTTTCTCTCTACCTTCAGTGAAAGTTGGTTGGTCACCTTCAGCAAAAGTTGGTGATTGTTATCTTTTTGCTACCCTCAGCGAACATTAGTAGTTCATCGTCAGTGAACGGCGATGTTATGAAATATTTTATTTCTACCTTCAGTGAAAGTTGGTAGGTCACCTTCAGTGAAAGTTGGTGATTGTTATCTTTTTTCTAACCTCAGTGAACGTTGGTAGTTCATCGTTAATGAACGACGATGTTATGATATATTTTCTCTCTACCTTCAGTGAAAGTTGGTAGGTTACCTTCAGTGAAAGTTGGTGATTGTTATCTTTTTGCTACCCTCAGTGAAAGTTGGTGATTGTTATCTTTTTGTTACCCTCAGTGAATGTTGGTAGTTCATCATCAGTGAACAATGATGTTATGATATATTTTCTTTCTACCTTCAATGAAAGTTGGTAGGTCACCTTCAGTGAAAGTTGATGATTTTTATCTTTTTGCTACCCTCAGTGAACGTTGGTAGTTCATCTTCAATGAACGGCGATGTTATGATATATTTTATTTCTACCTTCAGTGAAAGTTGGTAGGTCACCTTCAGGGAAAGTTGGTGATTGTTATCTTTTTGCAACCCTTAGTGAACATTGGTAGTTCATCATCAGTGGACGACGATGTTATGATATATTTTCTCTCTACCTTTAGTGAAAGTTGGTAGGTCACCTTTAGTAAAAGTTGGTGATTGTTATCTTTTTGCTACCCTCAGTGAACGTTGGTAGTTCATCGTCAGTGAATGGCGATGCTATGATATCTCTTTTCCTTCTACCTTCAGTCAATGTTGGCAGCTCACAGTCAGTGAATGTCAGTATTGTTATTTCTTTCCTCTTTCTTCCTTCAGTGAACGTTGGTAGTTTCTCCTTCAGTAGGAGTTGGTGTATCCTTTGGCCATTTTACCATCCTCTCTAAGTCGGGTCTTTTGATCCACCGGTGATTTATTTTCCTGGTTGGGTTGCTCTCTTGTGTCTTTATTTTGTTACATCCCTAGTGGTGTTTTGTGTCCCTTTGGAATTGTCCATGTGCACTCATATTCATAAGAATTTCATGGCATCTTAGGGCCAAAAATAGGGTTTGTTTTATATTTAAGTATCTTCGATCGCGTCGACACGAAGATTGTTAACCTTCATATCTCCGGATAGAAGAAACTTAAATAAGGGCGGTTGTTGTACCCAAATTTGTGCCCCTAAGATCCCTTCATCATACCATTTTGATTCAATCACAACAAGATCACATTAGGGCTTTTGGTTCTTCTCCCTATCTGTAGCTTTGCTCTTTGAGGAATCCCCAAGCAGCTTGACTTGTTTTCTTTTGTGATCATGAATATTTTGTCTTGATTTTCCTTCTAATCAATAAAATGACATGTTGGTTTGTCTTGCTTGTTACTAATGTAGGTAAAGGAAATGAGATTTAGCTAGTTGCTCCATGGGTTCATGAGTTTATTTCCATGCCATCATCAATAAAGCTGGAGAAGTTCAAACCTCACCATTGGATTTGTTTTGGAAGAAATGGCATGGAAAGGTTATTTTGGTTCACCACATTTCAAGATTATCAAATTTGATTCAAAAGTACAAGGGGTTGATTGAAGAAGTTGTCATGCTTGGACAAGACTTTGTTCCCATTGGTCACAAGTGCATATTTCTCTCAATTCTAAAGATATGGAAGTGGTTTTGGGGGCTATTAGTTCTCATTTTCATCCTCAACAATTTCTATTTAAAAAGCATTTGTGTTGGTACAAGAAGTTTGTTCAAAATTGTCAAAGTTCCTCAAAGCATTTTCTTGATCTAGGAGTTAGGGTTTTGAACTTCAAAGAAGCATATCATGCTCATCTTTTAGCATTTTCGACTGATAACAAAGACATCATTCTCTTCAAAGGGTTATCAACAAATCACTTCAAAAGTTTCAAGGAGTTTTCATGTGGAAGAAGCTTGATTATGAAGAAAGATTACAAGTCCTCCAGATGAACCCCCAATTTCTCATGAGTGACTTCAAATGATCATAATTTGGTCAATTTTTATCACCTTGAGCCCATTCTTTTTCCATAATGATCTTCAGGATGTGAACTTTGTTCCTTCTTTTATGTTCAAAGTGATAAAAGGATGGATGATTCCCTAAGGATACAAAAGATTATAGGCCATTTCATAATTTTTTGCCAACTTCAAAAATTTATAACTCTCTCAATTTTTGGAGATTTTGAATGGTTCAAGTTTCAAAATGTCACTCAAGAGGTCTATTTCATGCCATCTTTTTTGGTCAAGAGAAAATTTCAAGTGGAAGGCAAATTTTGGATGAAAAACATTATAGGTCACTTTTGAAGAAAAACTTGAAATATTTCTAAGTATGAAAAGTCAAATTCCTTTTCCCAACTTTGACTCATTGTAACTTTCAGTTCAAACATCCATTTGATTCCATTCTTTTCCCGTTGCAAAACTTGTAATCTCATCTTACTAAAGCTTCAAGAATCATTCCCTAAAACCCCTTGAGATTAGAATGCCATTTATTTGAACTTGGTAACTTGGAACTGAAGTTTCTTCAAAAATCAGAATTTGAAATCATTGGTTTAGCTTCTAAATACTTTGTTTATGCACGTTTTTACCTCTAAACATGTTTAGTGAACTTCCAGAATTAATTAGCACAACAAAACGCGCGTTTTGGATGGGTTTTGATCAAATTAGAAGTCACACTTTTCTTGTTTGCAACTTTACACGATTTGCCTCCAAACTTCATCATTTCACACGCTTGGACATTCCATTTGATTCCCTATAAATAGATGGTCATCCCCATTCATTTTCTTAAGCTTGGATAGCTAGAATCACCCTGCCAAACTTGTTCCATAACTCAAAATTCTGCAACTTCAAAATCTGATTTCAAGCCTTTTTCAATACAATTTTTATATCAATTTACCTTCCTTGATCTTCCCTGAAGCTAACCATATTATCACATTCAAGAATCGTGCCCTATATTGCTCCATAGAAGTCCATTTTCAGAGCTCTACAACTCAACTTCAATAGATAGATTTCTTCATCAATTCTTCAAAACTTTGATGTCATTATGATGCTCTCATTACCCTAGTTCTAGTTGCAACACTTACTTTCATATGGAAACTTGTTTTGACCATGAAATTTCAAATCCCTTTTCAAAACTTTATTTCCAAATTGCCTGAGCTACAATTTATATAAATTTATCGCGAGGGTGTGGTTGTCTTCGTCTTGAAGAGACGAAGCGAATGACATAGGTCTCGTGCTCTAATTTTACAGATTGATAAACCTGGTTTTGGGACTAGCTGGAGGTTGAAGATGACCAACGTGTCATCCTTCAACCAATGAAACAACGTCATTTGGATTTTTTGAATTTCTGATTTACATTTGACTCGGTGCTTTATTCACTAATGACCATGATATGCACAACGCGCCAAATCCATTGGATTTGATTACTAACGCGTTTTGACTCTCATCTAATGGTCCACATGTTTTTGACTTTATTTTTCTTTTCTGATTTTTATATTTAATTCTTTTAAATTTCAAAAAATCATAGAAAATTCATTTTTAGTCAAAAAAATCTGAAAACATTATCAAAAATATTTTTGATTTTTCTCTTTCTGATTTTTATTTTTTCACAATTTTATTTTGTGTTTTGATGTTTTTTATAAATTTCCACTTTGATTGAATTGATTTAAATGTTTAAAAATACTTTTATGCATTTTTAAATTTTGGAAAAATTATCGAATGATCCAATGATACTGTGACAAATATTGGTGACCTCATTTATTTTTTATTTATGAATTTGTTATTTTTTATCATTTTTGGTTTATTTTAATCATTTATATTAATTTTAAAAATAGTCTCTAACTTTAAAAAATTACTAAAAAAATTTATAAAATCATTTTAGTTCATTTCTGATTTTTTTATGGTCTTACTTTTTATTTATTGATTAATTTGAATATAGTTGATATTTTTCTCTTTTCTTTCTATTTTAAAACATTTTTAAAAGCTTTTTTTAAGTATATATTAAATGCAATATTATTTTGTGATTATTTTATGATTGATCTTGGATTGAATTTTTGGTCATGAACTTTGTTAACATCATTGGATCCATGGTGTTGAGTCTAACTCCACAAAAATTGTTGAATAATTTTAATAATAGTTTGATTTAAATTTAATTCAAATGTGGTTTGTTTTTTCTTTCCCACCCCTCTTCATCTTGTCCATTTCTCATTGCACTAAGTGTTATTGGAGCAAGATCTCTATATCATGTCTCAAAATAAATGGTTCATGTATTGTTATTGACCGGCCTCAAAATAGGTGCGACTTCTATATAAGTCCACTTACGATTGCTTAACATAGCGCTAAATTTTGTTCCGATTCGAATAAATGATCATTTGTGGCCCAAACCTATGTTTGTAAGCCCATGTATGTTAATTTGATCTCTTTGATCTAATAACCTTGAGATTCATTGTTTGGAGGCTTTGGTTCTACCAATCCTTTAATGGATCTATAACACTTTTGGTCAACGCAGATCACTTAAACATCATTGATCATTAAATGATACTTTTGAGGATTCCAAATGGATGATATACTTGACAAAAAGCAAATGCAACTTGTTGTGTGGAGGCTTTGGTTCTACTAATCCTCTAATAAGTTCCAAATGCAAGTATCAAGATGGTCACCCAACTAACCACTAATTATTAAATTGTTTTTACTTTATGCTTTTATTTTTTATGCTTTATGTACCATTTAATTTAAGCATTACATTTCATGCTATTTTCATTTTGCTCACTTGAGTATTTATATTCTTGTCATTTTTATTTTGCTCACTTGAGTATTTATATTCTTGTCATTTTTATTTTGCTCACTTGAGCCTTTTCTTTTCTCTTCTAAGACACCTAATAATCAACATGAACCATAAAAAACTTTAATGATACTTGGACTACTTGGTTACTATCATTGGCATTATGGAGCATTGGACTTCTTGGACTTAGGATTAGAAACCTTAGCCTATGTTGGAGACCTTGTGACCTTGATATATATTTTGTCTGGAAGTTATTGAGGTTTACCTCAAGACATTGGGTTGTTTGTTTATTTTGTGTGCAGGTTATTGTGATTACATTCTTTGTCTGTAATCTGGAATTCAACTGTATACAGCCGTTACTCTGCCCAATTTTTGTAAAGACTTAATCCACTTGAAGTTTGGTTCTTACAAGAGGTCTAGTATCTTTGCTTGCTTGGTTTCAATCCAAAGAACGGGAATTTTATCTTGGCTCATAATGTCAAGTATTGGCTTCTTATTTGTTATATGGTTCTTATCCCTAGCTTTTACCTTATGCTTTAGGATAGCCTCTTCTTCTCCTCACATCTTAAATTTCAAAAAAAATATTCTCCCTCCTTTTGAAATCTCTTCTTATTTTTAAAATTGAACTACTTTCATAATAAACTTGGACTTAGGTCCATGCATTTTCAAAACATCTTTCATAAATAAACTTCAACCAACATTAATAAAACCTTGGTTTTTTTTAGAAGACTAAAAATCAATCAATCTCATTCAAACCATTTTTCCATCTTGGCTTTCATCTTAAACTTTTCTCAAAATATTCGACTCTTGTCAATCCTTGTAGTGATGCAAACAACTATACTTCTATGATATGTAGTGAAGTGGGATATTTTCCACTTAGGTGTTGAGCGAGGCATTGTTGATTTTAAAATCCAAGCCATGTCGTCCACTTTGAGATGATGTGAATTCTCCTTTCTCATGATTGTGGGTAGTAAGTATGTTTTCCACGCGGATAATAATGATGATGTCTTATCTCATAAAATTAATCAACACATTTGTATTTTAAAATTTTCAAAGGTGAACTACGTGTACCCTAATCCCCTATTGCACGAAAGGTGGTACGTAGGCACTAATTGTTCGCAACCGCGGCGTGAGAATAAATCATAAAAAATATATTTCTTCTTTCATCTCCACCATCTATTTTACATACAACATTTTATATCCAAAGTATACAAATTTTACAAAGAGGTTAATGCAGAGTACCGTAGATGTTTAGGGTGCTAATACCTTCCCTTTGCATAACCAACCCCCTTACCTAGAATCTTTCCCCCTCTTTTTAGGGTTATTCGCTCTTTTCCCATTCCTTTGGAAACAATAAAGCACGGTGGCGATTTTGATTTTGATTTGTACAAGTCTAGTCAATCCAATGGCTTAGTCTTAAACATTTCTACCTCTACAGGAGTCATGTCCTACAAAACATAACAAAGATGAATCTCAAAATCCTTGAAATGGTTAGTCTAAAATGATATGTTATGATGCCATGATGTTATGTACAAGCATATGCATAAGTTAATCACATAAATCCTTAGGTTTAGGCTTGCATGAGGTTCAAAGGTAAGTACCCTATTGAAGTTTAGTTGGTTCAACCTGTCCTAGAAAGTAATCAAGTTCTAGGGAATCTCAATATCACTGATCTTTCTTCATCGGGCATTGTTTCAGCGCAAGCCTCTTTATCGGCGACCAAAATATCCCAAAAGTATGATCCCAATGAGCGTAGTATCGAGTATCAATCAACTTTAGACTGCACCAAAGCCGACTACCTCACTACTTCCTAATGGCCAAGTTGTTCAAGTAAAAGTTCTAAAGTCAGTTAGTGCTTCATGACACCACACAGCGGCCCCGTATTCTCCTTGAATACTTAAGGGCTACCGATACCAACAAATGTGTCACACTAACATAGCTATTGCTTTGACCATGTCGGTATACCCTGCACAGTTTCCATAACTTATTGCTACTTACCTAAAATGGTAACCCAGATCCGAGTAGAGGATCAAAACAAGCCCAAGCAAGGAACCATAATGTAAAGCAAACAACTCAAACAATGAAAAGCAAGTAAAGGTGATCTAACCCTAAGGTAACCCCACTTTTAAGATGATTCCCCAGTAGAGTCGCCAGTTCTATGATTCGGTGGGAGACCTGACTTGGGAAGTTTTGCGTTTCATCGTAATTGTTACGGATAGCAAGAGTCGCCACCGACTTTTCTTTTACAATAAGGAAAGGTTGGAAAGAACAAGAAATACCTTTCGAGATATTTTCTTGAGTTCGGGGGGTAGGTTATGAAAAGGGAAGGTATTAGCATCCTTTTCATCCGTAGTTATCTACGAGCTCTTAGTTGCTTGCTAGATCACTTGTTTTTGTTTGAAAATGTGCTTGTGGTGTGGGTTTTGAATGTATTTTAAAAATGTGTTTGTAATGGTTCTCGTTTCAATAAGAACACGTACAAAGTGTTGTTTTAAGAATAGTTCAAAGAGGTGTTTGTGGAATGTGTTTTTGAAAACCGTTTTTGTAATGGTTCTCGTTTCTATAAGAACACGTACAAAGAAATTTGTCTTTTGAAAATGTTTCAAATGAAAGTGTTGGTATATAAAATGTTTTTGTTGTGAGCAAGCGAGCAACTAGGAGCATCCTACCTACTCAAAAGGTCTTATTTTTCTTTTCCTCCTCCTATATATGTTCCTATCTTATCATTGGATGTGAAGGGACGGGCGTGGGTCGTTTGTATAGTCATAGAAGGAAACCTATGGGACATTTTAGCAATGTCATTTAAGGACTAGATCATTTAACAAAGGCAACATTAAGGGTCATCGAGGGACTACGATCTTTTATTGAGGGTCTTTTCTAAAACTCCCATGTTCGAGGGACATGACTAGTATTCTTAGGCAACAAGTGAGATTACCCTAGGGGTGAATGTGTGTGAATAATGTGTTTGATTGCATGCATTTTGTATTTGAATTTTAGGTTATCTACTTGTTGATTTTATCTTGCCATACATCTTAATTACTACATTTATACAAAAGTAATAAAAATGTAGAAAAATAAATCCTACACTATTACAACCATATTTAATTAGCAAGAAAATATAAAGGCAAAATAAAATAAAGAAGGAAAAAGGGGGTCTTTCGATTCAGGAAGCCACACTCTTCGATTTTCACTTCTTGAATTCCTTCGATTTGGGCCTGGAGTCAGCAACGTCATATCCTTCGATTTTACCTCTTGTCTGTTCCTTTCGATTGGGAGCTGGAAGTCAGCAAGGCCACCCTTCTAGCTACTTCATTCGTTTGAGGCCTGGAGTCAGTGTGAGATGCATTCTACTGGCTACTTCCTTCATTTGAGGCCTGAAGTCAGTGTGAGGTGCATTCTTTGCCCTAAGCTCCTTGCTGACTCCTTCAAATGCAAGCATTCTAGGCCCTCAGGTTGAGATTCGAAAGGCTTGAGTACTTAGCCAATCGAAGGGTACAATGAACTGTTTTAAATTCTTAAAATGCAACATTCAAGTGTAACTTTCGAAAGCTACAGACCAGGGGTTAGCAAAAAATTATTGGGTCTCAAAGTCCAAAGCCTAACTAGTCAGAGTTGAGATTTTTAACACATGGGCAGTCAGAATCGAAGGTTAAAACATGGTCAAGTTCTCTATATGAAATATCTACATTTTCTTTATTGGCATGTGTACATGATATTTAAATAAAATAGTTTCAAGTTTAAAGGGAACTTACCTCTTGAAGTTCTTAAATCGAAGGAAAATGCAAGTGTCTTCCGTGGTGGTGAATGGAAGTTCTTTGTGGCCTTCCTGAGACTAATCCAGTTACTACTTTGTGCAAGCAGTCACTGAATCGAAAGAGGGTGTGTGAGTGGATTGAAGGTTTTTTTCTATAACAAGTAACAAAATGAATCAAAGGGTTACTATATTGTAGTTGGGGATGTGGGTCGAAGGCTAGTTATATGGTCACTTGGGGGGTGAATTGAAGGATTCACTTAGTATACAAAGGGGGTTTAGTTTTTTAGAAGTGTTTGGAAACAAACGTTGGGAGGTGTTTGAGAGTTTTGGGAATTTTTCACAAGGGTTTTCTTGCAATTATTCTGGGGCCCTTAACATGTGTGTTGGAGGCTCGTATTTATAGAAGATTTTGGCTGATGTTTTAGGAGGGAAAACAAAAGGTTTAAACAAAAAAGGCATGATGTGTTTGTAGCTTTCGAGGGGTAGCGTTTGTATGCCATTTTGGTGCAAGAAAATAAGGCAGTTTTGCAGGACTACTGTGCAACAGTTTTTGAGTTTTATAGCCAGTGTATCAGGCCTGAACTTGGCAGCGCATGGGACTTAGTCAGCAAGTACCTTTGGGAATCTCAACCTTTTGTTTTAACCCCTAGCCCTATCCTTCGACCAGACTCCTCAACAACATTTTCCTTTTTTCAAATCAAAGTGTCCTTGGAAGGGCTCATGTGTGTATCCTTCGACCATGCCTTTTATGGGTTCCTTCAAATGGTCCCAATACATGCTCCTGGAATGGATCAACAAAAAATGTCCTTCGATTTGGACATTGAGACATCTTTGGCAAGTCCTTCGAATGTGCCACCATGGTACTTCTTTTTCACGAGACAATGGCATAGTGTAGAATTTGAAGCAAGCTATTTCCAAGGGAGATATTGCCCACTCAAACTTTTCTGCAAGGGGTTATATGGCCAAACGAAAGAGTGTATGTAGGGGGTCCCTATTTTATGACTTTATGCAAACATGCAAAAGATATTGTTCAAACAAAGGCTTTCATGAAGGGAACCACATGCCCAAACGAAAGGTGTAACCAAAAACTTGTACTGAAGGATTCACACGCCCCAAACGAAGAATGCATGCAGTGGATAAGGGCACTATCGAAGCTTGCAACAAAAGAGGGATACATGCCACAAACAAAGGAGGCCTCCAGGAGGCAAAATTTGCAATCGACGGATTTTTTCCTTGGAAACGAAGGAGGCTACGGGAGGCTCTTGCCTTGTGCCTGTTGGCCTTGTGGGTGCCTCTTGCGTGCAAGAAGGAATCTGTGGCCCAATCGAATGCTTGTATGCAGCCAATCATCAACTTGTGAATTAAAGCAAGCATGGGGGGAATATTTTTCCAGTCAACACAAGCATGCAAGAATCAAACATCTAATCGAAGCAGGCACATAGGAAGCCATTGCATTGTGAACCCTATAAGGCCAAAGATGCAATCGAAGGTGGCATGTAGGAAGCTCCTGCCTTGTGAATCAAAGCCAACGTGCCAGAGACCCACACCCAGTTGAAGGATGCAAGCCAAGCTTGCATCGAAAGAGGCCAAAAGGCTAATCGAAAGAGATAAATTGAAAGATACTTGTTCTTTCTCCAATTTTGTCAAAAATAATATTTTCATTTGTTTCCCCTATTTAACAGTTTCCTCTTTAACTTGATGCTGGAAAATTCAATTTGTACTTATGCAAGCTTGAATTTTGAGAATCATTGTGAGAAATGCTTTTGAGAAATGAGAGGGAAAATTTTGGGGTACAACAGCAGTCAACAGTCACCAGATCCCATGGCCTAAAATAGGCCACGTGGCGTACATCAACGAGGACGTACTTCATGGGAAGGTCAACAAGATCTTATAAAAGTTCTAAGGATAATGGTGGACAAAAGGGGATCCCTGCAGGCTAGGGATTATGACTAAAATATAAAACCCTGCGATTAAGATCCCGTAGATAACTACGGATGAAAAGGGTGCTAGCACCTTCCCTTTTCATAATCTATCCCCCGAACTCAATAAATCTCAAAGGTCTTTCCTGTTCTTTTCACCCTTTCTTTATTGGATAAAAGAAAAGTTGATGGTGACTCTTGCTATCCGCAACATTTGCGATAAAATGCAAAAACAAGTCAGTTCTCACACCGTATTACAGAACTGGACACTCTGCTGGAGACGCTTTAAGTGGGGTTACCTTAGAGTTAGATCACTTTTAAATGCTTTCCTTGTTTGATTTGTCTGCTTTTTTCTTAAAGGGTTGTTTATGTTTTATTTCTTGCAAAGATCCTATACCCGGATCTAGGGAACATTTTAGGTAAGTAGCAATCGATTATGGAAACTATACGACATATATCGATATGGTTGAGATGATATCTATGTTAGTGCGACACATTGGTTTGTACTGGTATCCCTCGAGTCAGTCGGGGAGCATACTAGGTTTCCGCATGGTGTCATAAGCACTAACTGACCTTAGAACCTTAATTGACCCAACTTAGCCATTAGAAGGTATTGAGATAGCCGACTTTTGGTGAAATCCGAAGTTGGTTGATACTCGATACTACACTCATTGTTATTTGACTCTCGAGTTTTGTTTGGTGGCAAGTCAGTTGTCGTGATAGACGAAATATGTGGGAAAAATCAGTGATATTGAGATCCCTAGAACTTGGTTACTTCTCTAAGATAGGTTGATCCAACTAAACTTCAAGAGGGTACTTACCTACAAACCCCATGCAAGCCTTAAACCTAAGGCCTTTTGCGTGCTTTTCTTGTGTTTGATTATCTATTTGAACATGTTATCATGACATCATGACATTATAACATCGTATCATGAATGACCATTTCAAGGATCTAGGGGGTTTATCTTTGTTCTATGTTGCAGGGTCATGGCTTCCAATCATAGGAATACTATCCGGATCAACATTGTAGAATACCTCCCAAGCTTGAGGAATTAGTATCAAAGGTTCCTGACAAATCTCAATTCACTAGGAGACATGGTCATCTACTCAGTTTGGTTACCACTGGCTTTCAGGAAGACGTGATGAGCGTTCTTTTCCAGTTCTTTGATCTGAAGCATCACTATTTTACATTCCTAGATTATCAGTTGATGCCCGCAATGGAAGAATTCTCGAAATTTCTCGAAGTACCTATTCTTAATCAGATACCTTTCACCTGTTTAGAGCAATTTCCAAAACATGAATACGTTATAGTAGCCCTACATCTGAAACGACCGGACATTGTATCTAATTGGGAAACAAGGAATGGAGTCAAGGGTTTCTCTCCTAAATTTTTGTTAGAAAAGGCTCAGGGATTTCTCTATACCATGAACATTCATGCTTTTAAGGACACGTTGGCTTTGCTGATCTATGGGTTGGTACTATTCCCTAATCCGGACCAATTCATAGATATAAATGCCATCAAAATATTTCTCACTAATAATATGGTACCTACTTTGGTCAGAGATGTCCTGCATTCCCTCCATACTCGTACTATGAAGAAGCGAGGAACTCTTATATGTTGCATACCTCTACTGTCCAGGTGGTTTATTTCGCACCTGCCTCAATCAGTCATAAAGAATGGACAAGGACTGAGGTGGTCTCAAAGGCTGATGTCACTCACTCATGCAAATATCCATTGGCGTTCTCAATCTCAGGAAGATGTCACTATCATTGATTGTTGTGGGGAATTACCTAATGTATAACCCTTCTCTAGCTCTACGTCAGTTTGGTTATGCTCGAAAGGACGGTCCTCATGATATGCTCATCCAAGATATTGTGTTCGACTATGGCAATGATCCTCAATATTACCATCAAAGGTTTATACGTGCTTCGGTAAAAGTCAAAAAGATTTATTGCAAGACTTTGGTACACAAGTATTCCATTCCTCTAGAGCCTTACCTCAGATGAGTGCGGTCTCATGCTCAGAATCTTAAAATTCCATATCCTACTATCTTACCAGTGATTGTAGAGCCTACTGTTGTAGGAGATGTTTCTCATACCATTCTTCAGCCTGATATTCCTACTGACTTCGAAGAGCTATAGAAGTCCTGGATTCAGCATAAGGAAAAAAGAGATACCTTTGAAGTTCAGTTCTATGCTAGTGAGAAGAAAGTACTGGAGCTAACAAAATGACTCCATGAAGAACAAAGCCTTAACACATATTTCAACACAAAGAGGAAGCGTCCATGGGAGAATTGAATTTATATTTTTCTATTGTTGCAACTCTTTCATTAAAATCAATTGTAATTTGAGCTTGTTACTAAAATTTCTCTTGTTTTCTTTTGTTTAAGCAAATTTAAATCCCACTATGATCCTTTAAAACATTGCATTTTCATATCATGCATCATTACATAAACAAGTTTTCCCATACAGGTTTTCTCATCCTCTTGCTGTTTATTTTAGTAAAAGATGGCTCTTGAACAAACTGTTAAGGAACTCCAACTCAGAATTCCAAATTCCAGGAGACCCTCTTGAACCTGGCTCAAGGACAGAAGGATGTGATGGAACTCATCACAAAAAAGAAGAAGACTCAGAAGACAATTGTTATCCTTAACATGGGAAGAAGATTCAAAGGTCCTGCTAAACTAGTCTAAACTGCTGATATCACTTCGGATGAAGATGGCAACTAAGAGGAGGATGGTAGAAGTGTCAGAGCTGAAGAGGGAAGTAACATTGGCTCTATGACTGAGGATGAAGACTATTCTGATAAATAGTATCCTCATGCTGATGATAGATATAAACAATTGGAAGATCGCCTCAAGGCCATATAAATCTAGAATGTGCCTGGATTTGATTTCAGAGAACTGGGTCTTATTCCGGGGGTGGTTATCCCTCAAAAGTTCAAAGTCCATGCTTTTGCTAAATATGATGGTGTGTCTTGTCTGAAACTTCATCTGAGGTCTTATGTTCGGAATATCCAACCCCATACTTCTGATGGAAAGTTATAGGTTCACTTCTTTCAGGAAATTTGTTTAGTACACAACTCGAGTGGTTCTATCATGTGGAGGGAACCAACATCCATACTTGGGAAGACTTGGCTGCTGCTTTTTACAAGCAGTACCAATACAATGCTAACCTTGCACCGACTCGTGTGCAATTACAAAACATGACTATGGGTTCGAATGAAGGATTCAAGTAATATGTCCAGAAATGGAGAGACTTAGGTGGAAGGGTGCAGTCTCCCTTGTCGGACCGGGAACTAGTTGATATGTTCACGTGTACTCTAATAGGTCCATTCTTTAATCATCTGATTGGAAGCTCCTCAGCTGGTTTTACTGATCTGATTCTAACTGAGGAACAAGTTGAAAGTGGTATTCAGAGCGGAAAAATTCAAGTGGTTGCGTATTCGAGTGTTGTGAAGAAGACATTCAATGGTAAGAAGGAGATCAATGCCGTTTATGGCCAGAAGGGTCATGTAAAAATGACCGTAATCAGTCTGTGGGAGCGATATTGATTTCTAATCCCGCGTCGGTTCAGCAACAACAGAGCAATAAGCATAGGTCAGACGCTCCAGGAAGGCAGTTTACCAAGATTAATATGCCATTGTCTCGGGCGTTACAACATTTACTAAAAGCGGAGCTAATTACACTAAGGGATCGTCTAACAGTCCGAACGCGATATGCGTCTACCATTCTAACAGTCCTGAGCACAACCCCAACAACTGCTAGAGCCTGAAAAACAAAATCCAGGACATGATTGATAACAAGGAAATTGAGTTTGACCCTCCGGAGACCTCAAATATGATTACTGCACCCATGCCCAAGCACAACAAAGGTGTGAATGCTACTGATGTTTCCACTATAGAAGACAAGGATTATGACCTTGACAACTGGATATTTCCTACCATTGGTAATGGGCTCAACAACTGGAAGGCTGAAGACGTTATCTCAATCTTCTTTAGTCAGGAGTAAATGCCATTTTCTGTTTTCTTGCTTTTCAAGTTTTGGTTTTGTAATTTTTAAACAATGAATTTAAGTCTTGTGCCTTACCCGGGGCACAACGATTTGTTTGTTAAGGGTTATCATTTCATAAACATATTCTCATTTAATGAAGCATTGGACATTTTGCATTCAAATTTTGTGCTTTGTCTTTCTTTTTACCTTTATCACCTTCAAATAGTTATGGGTTTATTACACACACCCACATGATAAATTGAAGATCCACATCCACTATGGAACCTCTTGATAACGACTCTGCTTTTACCACTTATGACTTTGAAAATATGATCTACCAAGCCGAGGACGAAGGTGGGGAATATTATGAAATACCTGGAGAACTTGCCAGACTGTTAGTGTAAGAGGAAAAGACCATACAACCATATGAAGAGCCGGTTGAAGTTGTAAACTTTGGTTCTGAATTAAACAGAAAAGAAGTCAATATAGGTGCTAACTTAGAGGACAATGTCAAGAACAGTTTAATACGGATGTTGCATGAATATATTGAGATCTTTGCTTGGTCATACGAAGACATGTCGGGGCTTGATACCGATATTGTGGTTCATCGTCTGTTGATGAAAGAGGGTTATGCTCCGATAAAATAGAAGGTTTGTCGTATGCATCCCAAGATGTCAGAGAAGATCAAGGTTGAGGTAATGAAACAATTCAACATAGGGTTCTTAGTAGTGACATCATATCCTCAATCGACTGCAAATTTTGTTCTGGTACCAAAGAAATACGTCAAGGTATATATGTGTATAGACTACAGGGATTTGAACAGGGCGAGCCATAAAGATGACTTCCCACTTCCATATATTGATGTTTTAGTCGACAACACCGCTCAACATAAGGTTTTCTCCTTCATGTACAGTTTATTAAGGTATAATTAGATCAACATGGTACCAGAAGACATGGAAAAGACTATTTTTGTTACACAATGGGGCACTTTCTGCCATAAGGTTATGCCTTTTGGGTTGAAGAACACCAGCGCAACATATCAGCGTGCTATGGTAGTTTTGTTTCATGACATGATTCATCACGAGATAGAGGTCTATGTCGATGATATGATAGCCAGATCACAGACTGAAGAAGTGCATCTGGACCATTTACATAAGTTGTTTGAGAGACTGAGGAAGTATAAGCTGAGATTGAATCCAAACAAGTGCACCTTTGGGGTGAGATCCGATAAACTTTTGTGTTTTGTTGTCAGCAGCAAAGGAATTGAAGTTGATCCCGCTAAAGTCAAAGCTATTCAAGAAATTCCTCCTCCCCGTACCAATAAAGAAGTCATAGGTTTCTTGGGACGACTGAATTATATTGCCATATTTATTTCTCACTTGACCGCTACTTGTGAGCTGATCTTTAAGTTGCTGAAGAAAGATCAGGTAATGAAATGGAACGGCGATTGCCAAATAGCTTTTGAAAAAATCAAGGAGAACCTACAAGAACCTCCCATTATTATGCCTCCAGTTGAATGAAGACCTCTAATTATGTACCTAGCAGTGCTAGAGAACTAAATGGGGTGTGTACTACGCCAGCATGACGAGTCTGGTCGAAAAGAGTATGCAATATACTACCTTAGCAAATATTTTATAGACTGTGAAACAAGATATTCAATGCTCAAGAAAACTTTTTGTGCTTTGGCTTGGGCTGCTTACCAACTAATACATTATATGTTGACTCATACCACTTTTTTTATCTCTAAAATGGATCCCATGAAGTACATATTTGAGAAACCCGCTCTCTCCGAAAGAATAGCCCGATGGAAAATGGTCTTAACAGAGTACGAAATTCAATACACCACTCAGAAAGAAATCAAAGGAAGTGTACTGGTAGATCATTTGGCTCATCAAGCCATAAATGACTACCAATCTACGAATTTTGAATTCTCGGATGAGAATATTATGCTAGTTACAGATTGTGAAGTACCTGGACTGTATGAAGGACCTTAGCCAAGATCCCGATGGACTATGGTTTTTGATGGAGTCTTTAACGCACTTGGCAACTGAATTGGTGCTGTGATTATCTCTCCTCAGGGTTTCCATACGCCCTTCACCGTCAGATTATGCTTTGATTGTACCAACAATATGGCAGAATATGAAGTGTGCATCATGGGCATCAAAGCTACTATTGACCTAAGAATTAAGTTCTTGAGTGTATACGGAGACTCATATCTAGTAATCAGCCATATTAAGGGAGAATGGAATACTAAGCATCTGAATCTCATTCCTTATAGAGAGCATGTGTTGGCCTTAATTCCATACTTCGAGAAGATCACTTTTCAGAACATCCCAAGAGAAGAAAATAAGTTGGCATACACATTAGCTATCATGTCGTATATGTTCAAGGTCAGATGGGATAATGAGGCTCCCAGAATTACCATTGAAAGGCTAGAACAACCCGCACAATACTACGAAGTTAACACTGATGGAGTAGAAGAGAAGCCTTGGTTTCATGAAGTGAAAAGATATATTGAGGCTCAAGAGTACTCTGAAGGAGCATCTATCAATGAAAAGAAATTCCTACGGAGGTTCTCAACTAATTTCTTCCTGAGCAACAAAATTTTGTACAAGCGCAACCATGATTCGACTCTACTACATTTTGTGAACAAGAAAGAGGCGGAGAAGATTATGGAAGATATGCACAAAGGTATCTTTGGTACTCATTCCAGTGGACATACTATGGCTAAGAAAATTCTGAGAGTGGGTTACTATTGGTCGACTATAGAAACTGACTGTCACCATCATTTAATAACTTGTCACAAGTGCCAGATCTACGCTAACAAAGTACATATGCCTCTAGTACCTTTGAATTTTTTGACTTCTCCTTGGCCATTCGCATCGTGGGGCATTGATATGATTGGAGAGATCAAACCTACTTCTTCCAAAGGACATTTCTTCATCCTCGTTGCCATTGATTATTTCACAAAGCGGGTTAAAGTAGCCTTATTTTCTTCCGTTACTAAGAATGTGGTTGCCAGGTTCATTAAGAATAACCTTATCTGTCGGTATGGAATCCCCGAAAGGATTATCATAGACAATGGTACTGATCCGAATAACACTATGATCACGGAATTATGCACGCAGTTCAAGATCAAACACAACAACTCTTCTTCATATCGACCAAAGATGAATGGTGAAATGGATATCACCAATAAGAATATTAAGAAGATTATACAGAAGATGACATTGACATATAAAGACTCTCACAAGAAGTTACCATTTTCTCTCCATGGCTATCTCACTTTAGCTTAGACATCAACTGGGGCAACCCCATTCTCTCTAGTTTATGGTATAGAAGCTGTCTTACTTGTCGAAGTTTAGATCCCTTCCTTGAGAATTATGAAAGATGTAGACTTGGACGAAGACGAATGGATTCAGACTATGCTGGATCAGTTGAATTTGATTAACGAGAAGAGGCCTGCCGTTATTTTTCATGGTTAGATGTAACAGAAATGTATGATCAAAGCATTCAATAAGAAAATCAGGCATCGGGTATAACAGGCTGGTGACTTGGTAATAAAGTGCATCATCCTACCGCAAGGTGATCCCAAGGGCAAATGGACTCCCACTTACGAAGGTCCATTCGTGATCAAGAAGATATTTTTGGGCGGTGCCATGATACTTACCAGCATGGACGGTGAGGATCTCCCACATCCTATGAATGCGGACATAGTTAAAAGATACCACACATAAAATACGACTGTGATACGGTGGGAGAACTGACTTGAGGTTTTGCGTTTCGTCGCAAATGTTTCGGTTTAGCAAGAGTCGCCACCGACTTTTATTTTATCCAAAAGGAAAGGTAAAAAAGCACAGGAAAGACCTTTGAGATGTTTTCTTGAGTTCGGGGGGTAGAATATGAAAAGGGAAGGTGCTAGCACCCTTTTCATCCATGGTTTTCCATGGGCTCTTAGTTACTTGCTTAGATCACTTGCTTTGCTTTTGCAATTGTTTGAAATGGTGCTTTGTGTGGTTTTGAAAGTATTTTGAAAAGAGGCCTTTCGTTTAGGCAATCTTTGTAATGATTCTCGTTCGTAAGAATGTATACAAAGACGTTTGTCTTTTTGAAAATGTTTTCAATGTTTTGAAAGTTGTTTTTGAAATGTGTGTGTGTGTGTTTGTTTTTGAAAATAGCAAGTATTTGTTTTGAATTGGAGCAAGTAACTTAGAACTATCTACCTACTCAATTGTCTTTCTTGTGCATTTTTCATTCCTTTGATGTTGTTGACCTAACATTGATTTGGTAGGCAACCCTATCTTTGGATGTTTAAACGGGACGGGCGCGGGTAATCGTATAACCATGATAGCAATGTTGCTAGGTATCTTGGCATTTTTTCTGAGGGACCAAGATCATTTGTTTTTAGGCAACCTTGTCTAGCGCCATCGAGGGACTATGATCTTTTGTTTTGTTTTGTTTTGCCAAATACTTTGCATGCATACCATGGCCATTTTTAAGGCAACAAAGTGGGTGAAACCCTAAGGAGTGCTTGTGTGCAATGTTGTCATTTTACATGCATTTGTTTGTCTTGTATTAGGTCATTCTATTTGTTTGTTTTTTGCCTTATCATGCAAAACCCTAGTTTTACTAAACATGGTATAATGCGATAAATTGCGTAAAATAAATCTAAGCTATTACAACAATTATTATGGAATGGGGGATACAAATTTTTTGAATGGGTATATTGCACAAAATAAACCCTAAAATACTATTACAACCCAATTGAATATTTGCAAATTAAATAAACATACAAATATTAAAAATGCAATAAAAATGTAATTATGCAAAAAATGTTTTGTATTTGATTTTTTGTATGAGAGAATTAATTATTTAATCCCTAGAAAATAAGAGAAAAAATATTGTTATTTTTGAGAGGGGTAAAACCCTAGTTTTTGATTAAAAGAAATATATATTCTATATTATCATTTTATCCATTTATGTACAAGAAATAATAAATAATATTATTAATAAATATTAAAAATTAAAATATGTATAAAAATAATATTTTATGTGTATGAATAATAAAAATAAAAAATGTGTAGTATTTTTAAATGTGTTTACTATTTATTTTAAGAAAATAGATTCTACTTATTCTAAATAATCAATATTTTATGCAAAAAATAAGATAAAAAATAAAATAAAATGCAAAAAATAAAGAAAATATTTTTTGTGATTTTTTAATGTTCAGAAAAAATCATTAAAAGCAATAAATATAAAAATGAAAAGAAAATATGAAAAATATAAAAAATGAGACAGAGGGGTGCAAAAGCAAAACAAGGGGTGTGGAAATCAAAACCAAAAAAGCCAGAAATGCAAAAAGCCCAAACCAAGCCACTTCGTCCATGTCCTTGGCTTCTTCCATGCGCGCGTTTTTTCAAACCCGCAACTTGCTATTCTTTGCACAAAATCAAAAACTCAAAATATAAAACATGTAGCATTTTTTATCACGATTCCAATGATATAAGATTTGAAACCTAACTCTAAAAAACCAGGGAGAATTTCAGTGGCCCTAATTCCTGACCTAATTTTTTCAGCATGTTCAACATTCAAATACTCTTAGCTCAATTAATATAAATGACAACTATGCATATGTACAGCTTCACTATGCTAGAGACTACATTTTTGCTTCACAGTTCGTGGCATGAGGATGCCTAAATAAAGAGATAAAGTTTTGAAAAATACCTCCTTCAGCTGGATTTGGATATGGAAATATGGGGACTTTGAGTGAGGCCTGAGGGTCGTGTGAGCTTCCTTGAAGTTCCCTCAAGCTATTCCAATGCTTATGGGGCTTTGTGGATGGCCAGAACTTCTTGCACAAGTCAATCTGCAACTTCCAAGTTTGAAAATGGTGATGTCTGAAACAGGGGTTACAACAATAGGACAAGGGCTTGGATAGTTTTGATATTATGTGAATGAAGTGTTTCAAAGGTTGAAAGGCAAAACGCACGAGCCAAAATGGAGTTGGCAAGGATTTTGCAGAAGCTGCCCTGTTTGGGCAGAAAAATGTGTTTTTGTGTTTTGGGAGAGTTTCAGATGCTATGAATTCGTATTCTAGCTTGAGATAATTTTGTGAACTTGTTTAGAATGAAGCCAAGTTCACCCTTTATCAGATGTACAAGTTCTCTACCTTTTGGCCACTTTTCTTGTTTTTTAAGCAAAGTGACAAGACTTATGCAAAAGGTCTGTGCTAGCTGCCTCAAGGGCTGATAATAGTTGGTATGCTTTGCTTAATTCCTGTGAAAATTGTCTGCACCATAAGAACAAGTCCAAGGCTCAAGGCCGATAAAGTTGGAAAAGTTTGCTTTATCAAAATGGCATTGTGAACTTTTGGTCATTTATGGAATTATTTCTTGTACAATGCTTCAATAGTGAAAACAAAGCCTTTAACCACTGAGCTAGAATTTAATTATGGAGTGTAAAAGGGATTTAGGACCTGTAATGCAAGGTACAAGCATGCTTGATCAGATTTGCAAATTGGTGCATTGTAAAAATGACTTGAACAAAAGTGACAAAATGCCATTTTCTCATCTTCGATTCTCCCTAACCACAAATGATCTTGGAGAGTTCTTGGACATTTTAGAAATCTTGAAACATTCTCTACAATCGATCTTTGAAATGCATTTTGAGATACCTCTTGGAAATAGGTGAAAAATGTCCATGAAGTTAGGTCAAAAACCTGCCTAATTTAGTTCATGCACCCCTATTCACAAATTTATATCTTGAGATCCAAGCATATTTTGGGAAAACTTTGTGAATAAAAGTTGTATATTTCATGGAGGACTACAACTTTCATGTTGGAAGTTTTCTTTGAATCCAATTGCATCATGGTTAAAAAGTTGTGAAAAGTTGGGGAAAATAATAAATTTTCCATACTTAGAAAAATTCCAAGTTATGAAAATTTTTCAAATTAAAACCCTAAATTGCAATTTTAGGTTTCTTGGTCAACAAGTTTCACATTTTAACATATCTTGATGAATTATGACCCTTGGCACTTGATTTTGACCAAAAAGTCAAAGTTTGACTTTTCAGTGTACAATTGACTTTTGATCAGTTGACTGCAAAATTCATCTGTCTATCCAACGAACTTGTGATCTTTTGAACTATTTGATTAGGTCAATATGATGCCATTGAGTCCTTGAAATCATGTTTGAATCCAATGACCAATCAGAAATTTCCCTTTCTCAGTCAAAACCCTAATTTTGACCATTTTGCCCTTTTGATGATCTGATCAAATTTCTTGAGGAATTGTGATCCAAACTTGATCAAATGGTACATATGAGTCTAAAATGTGGTTGTGGATCAAAAACTATGAAGTTTGACTGTAAATTGGCCATGGTTGACTTTTTCCCTAATACAACTGATTTTTAGGTCAACTGTCCAATTGACTGGGCAAAAATGTGATTCAAGGCTTAAAACTTGGTATGAGCAATCTTAGGGGTCCAAGATGGTGTATGAAAGTAACATGAAGCATTGATGGTCCAAAAATCCTTGTGCAAACTCAAACCCTAATTTCAGGTTATCAGTGCAAGGAGATGTCTTGAGCTGAGCAAACCCTAATCTTGTCTTGGGTCCAAGAAGATCTTGTGAGGAAAATCTTGATAAATGAGAGGGAAAATTTTGGGGTACAACAACGACCTACTAGGTTGACTGTCCTAGGAAAAAATAAGGGCATCCCAGCAAACCAAAAGGGTTCGGGAAAAAATTAGGGGTATATATATATATATATATATATATATATATATATATATATATATATATATATATATATATATATATATATATATATATATATATATATGACTGTACACCCGGAAATTCGAAAACCTGAAAAGGCGGCTTGGGAAAAAAATGGTATCCCGGTGGACTGAAAAACCGAAAAGGCGGTCCAGGAAAAAAATTAGGGATTAAAGCGTTCACCTATGTCCCGTTGGATCACTTACAACCAGCTTTATTACCAACGTGAAGTTCGAATGGTACAGATTAATTCAATCAACTTCTTCCGACAACAAGGGATGAAATGCTCAAAGATATAAGGGCAATAGCAGAATTGAAACCTGACGAGATCATTTACACATAGTTATGTATTTTACACTTATTTCATTTCACGATGATTTCCTCTTACTAGGAATTCTGTCTCTTTGTATAAAAATCGCCTATTATAGGCAAACTATCAATATAAACACAATTTCAAAGTTCAAATTTTGTTTGACTTTTTCTGTTTTGTTTACAAAAACGTCCAATGACTAAATTGAATAAACATATGCATATGAACATGATTACTGTTAACAAATATATGCATAAAAATAGGAATAAGTATTTACTCAAGACTTTAGGAGGCTGGATAATGTTCAAGTCGTCCATAATTTCCCACAGAATGATCCCCAGTGAAGTCGCCCCACAAAGCAGTTCCCATAATACATATTCCCTACAAGCTTGGAATACTCTAACCGTACTCACCAGCAGATCCCCCTAGCAGAGAAAGGAGTATAATCTTTCCCCAAAAATGTTTCCAACCTACGGATCCCCAATCCTCATCATAATTTATCACCAGCAAAGTTCACAGGAATTCTCTTCCCCAGCTGAGTTTATTTCTCCAACACTGTAAAATCCCCTACAAAATTATCTTCTCCAGCGGGATTCAAATCCCTCAACAGAGCATATTCCTCAATAGAGTGTTTCTCCAACAGGGTTTATTTCCCCAGCAGAATTCAGTCTCCCCAACTTAAGTATATCCCTCTGACTACTGTAAATCTCCGACAAAACTTCTCTCTCCAACAAAGGGAAATTCAGGCTTGTACCCCCAGGGTGTTGCTACGAAATTGGAAACCGGACCAAATATCAATTAATCCTATCCTCCCCAGACGAGTTGGCATCCATATCAAAAACTTGGTCAGACAGCACCTCGTGAAGGTTATCCATCTCTTTTATCCCTAATTAGGGTATGTAAGAATTAAATTCCCTGGTAGAGCGATGAACGACCAGTGCCCCTAAACTCTTCTCCCCAAACAAAATTCAACATTCCCCGGCGGAGTTTCCTCAAACAGAAAGCCAGAATCCCCAGCAAAGGCATTCTATGACAAGATTGAAGATCACACATATTCGTCATCCCTAACAATAGTCTGGGATTTATTTTCCCGATATATAATGTTATACAAATCTACCGATACACTTAAACGACATCTAACATTCATACATCATTTATCATAGCATATGCATATGAAATGCATATAGCATATTCTCATCTATTTTGAGAGCATCATTATGCAATGCAATACATATATTATGACATTGCATAAATATTAACTCTATATTTTTAGGTAAATTTCACAAACAGACGAACATCATCAACAATTTTCTAATAGGTTGCATAGTAATTCCTGAAGAAAAAAAGATGGTGAGACTATTCACATGATCATACAATTCCCCTCAGAGACTAAAATGGATAAGTAGCCACTTAAGCATTTCCCCCAGAGAATCATTCTGGAAAAAATATGTCTCCTAGATGAATTCTGGCGTAGACATCTTCTAGTTCAGATGAAATCACGCGTAGATTTCTTTCATATACCCCTTTTGGAAAAAGCCATGCGTAGACTCCTTCCAATACCTCTTCTAGTTGAAGTCGGTCGTACACATCATCTAGGTTAGATGAAGTCAAGAGTATATTTCCTTATAATACTATTTTTGGAAAAGTCAGGTGTAGACTCTTTCTGGTACCTCTTCTAGTTGAAGTCGGGCGTAGACATCTTCTAGTTTAGATGAAATCAAGCATAGATTCCTTCAGAAACTCTTTTGGATAATGTCGGGCGTAGACTCATTCCAAACGTATCTTCTAGATAAAGTCGAGCGTAGATTCATTCTAGTATAGCATTCGGATAAAATTAAGTGTAGATTTATTATGATATTCTTTTTGGACAAATTCGGGCGTGGACTCATTTCAAACGTATCTTCTAGACAAAGTCAAGCGTAGACTCATTTTAGTACATCATTCAGATGAAATCAAGCGTAGATTTATTCTGATATTCTTTTTGGACAAAGTTGGGCGTAAAATCATTCCAAACGTATCTTCTAGACAAATTCAAATGTAGACTCATTCTAGTGCATCATTCAGATAAAATCAAGCGTAGATTCACTCTGATATTCTTTTGGACAAAGTCAGACATAGACTCATTCCAAATACAACTTCTAAGACAAAGTCAGGCGTAAATTTTTTCTTATATTCCTATCAATAGTTAATCTAGATGGAATCTATAAGCCCATCTCTGACGACTCTCTCTCACCTCTCCAAATGGCATCTTTAAACCCATTCCCGGTATAATCAACCAATAATGTTACTTCGTGCACAGGAGAGTGCAAATTTCTAGGCACTTAAGTGTTCGATCATCTTCTACCTTCAAGTCACGAATGACGGACATGGCAATCTAACTCTTCAGGTTTAAGAAGATTGAACAGGGGAAATTGTTGTACCCCAAAATTTTCCCTCCCATTTCTCATTCAAGATATTCTCATAAGGTTCTGAAATGCTCAAGGTGGCTCAAGAATTGATTAGACAAATTATCCTCCTAAGTAATGGGTCCACACTTAGGGTTTTGTGTTTCACAAGGAAGATTAGGTTCTCAAGGTATCAAGTGGTTTTCATGGTTTTCCATAGGTCTTCAAGAATGCTCATGTCAAGTTTCAAGCCTTGCATCATAAATTTTCTCAGTCAATGGCTCATATGGCTGAAAATCAATTGTATTGGGTAAAAAGTCAATTATGGTCAACATATAGTCAAACCTCAATATTTTTGGTAAAAATAAACATTTTGAAGTGACATTCATCATTTGTTCAAGGGTTGATCATGATTCCTCAAGAATGGCCCTCAAATCATCAAAGGTCAAAAATTGCCAAATTAGGGTTTCCTTAGGAGAAGTCAACTGAACTTTGACCAAGCATAACTTTCACATGCTTCATCATCTTTTCCCCAAAAAAATCCAATTTTAAAGGTAATTCAATTCTTTACAACTTTGTCTCTCTAAGCTCATGTCTAAAAAATGCATCATTTGAGAGACATAAGCCAATACATTACAGGTCATTTCAAAATTCAACAAAAATACACTTTTGTCAAGGCAATTTACATCAAGATAAAGTCTTCAAAAGCAAAAATGATAAACATATATGTTGTATATCACATCTTAAGATATCCAAAAAGTCAAATATCACCTTCAAAAGATAAAAATTGAGTGAGTTATGACCATTGCAAGTTGGGAAATATTTAGCAAATGCATGAAGTTTAAAATGAGCAAACTTGATATTTTGGGCTATTGGGCCATGGTTTAAGATTCCAAACGTTATTATACTTCTTATACACCTCAAAACTTATTTATACACCTCCCTTTGTTTTTTTTTGTTTTTACTTTATTTTTTATTCATTTAAAAGTCAAAATAAATAATTATACAAAGCCTTTTACACAAGGTCCAAGCCCATATTTTATTTGACCTAATTTCCACTTATAAATTATCATCAATTCCCTTACAATAGGGAGACAAAAAAAACCCTTATTTATTTCCAAGAAAAAAGCAGCACCAATTTTTCATTCTCACATAGCAAACCCTTTTTTTGAACCTGTCTTCAACAAACTAAATATAACCAACTTGCAACTTTTTTTCATCCAAACAATAGCAATACTTTACAAACATTCAAAGCTTTTCAAATCCATGAAAAGGGTTTAGCATAAACTGATAAATCCTAGAAATCCATTGTATCTTGTGGTTTGGGTTCCTTCCAACATTCCAAATTCACTTTGCAGCTTTGCAATAAAAATCAGCAAACAACCTAACAAGAAAACACAGAGAAAATAATGAGAGACTAATCGTTGTTGCTGCTAATTGTGTAGCTTTCATGTTTTTTTTGTTTTTTTTTTCAGTTTTGTTGCAGGATGTAGTTAAGGAAAAGAAGAAGTAAGGAATAAGGCATTTTATTTTAACCACAAATCTGTAGGAACAACAATAAGAAGAAAAACTTTGAACTATATCCCTAGTCCTCCGTGAAACAGCAACACTACCCCCAACTCAGAATCTCCATGTCGACCTCTACAGGCTGGAGAAACAACCTCCGGTCTCCCAGATGATCCACACAGCTCCTCGTAGTTCACACTCTGCCGCTATACCCGTTGTGAGGAATTGAGCTTTGCAACAAAGCCCATCACCAACGACTCTGCGCAGAACTACATAATTGTCTTTTCACCGATTGAAGACCACCACCATGATCAACAACTAGATCCGCCACATATCCGAGAACCACCATTTCGTTGCCGCTACTGATTGATTTCATATTCCTTCTTTTTTTATTTCACGATTTTAATGATGCATAGATGTTGTTGTGATTTTTTGTTTTAGGACACATGAAAGTAAAGGGATGAAGAGAATGAGGGAGAAGAAACACAAAAAGGATGAAGAAGGGAAAAAAGCGGAAAAAAAGAAATAATTTGTGGAGAGGGAAGAATTTTTTTTAATTCTTTTTTTGGGTTCTAAAAAGATAACAAAATTATTTTGGTTTCACCTTACTAACATAAATAAGCAAATGGCCTAGTGGTAAAGCATGTGATTGAGAATGCTGAGGGCGTGGGTTTAACACCAACCCCTGGCACTTTGAGTTTTTTTATATTTTTTCTGTTTTCAGGTACAAAATAGAAGCATCGTTGCTACTTCTTAAACACAAGAACGTGTTTGGCCTAGTGGTGAGCTTGTTGTTGGAACTGCCGAGGGCGTGGGTTCAACACCCACCCTTACTCATTTGGATATTTTATTTTTCCAATTCTATGTTTCTCACTCTTTTACACAATTTTTTTCAAAACCTTTTTAAAACAAACCCTAATTTTAATTTTAGGTTTTAATTTTAACTTTAAGTTTTAATGTTAGGTTTTCTTAATTTAATCAATTTTAGGTTTTCATAATTAACCTTAATTTAGTTTTAGGTTTTTGTTAATAAACCCTAATTTGATTTTTTAGGTTTTCTCAATAGAATAAAAATTAATCTAGATTTTAGTGTTTGCCTAATTAATCGATTCTTTTTAATCAACTAATTCTTTTTTCTAAATTAAAATCAATTAAGTTTTTTTCTTAGACTAATCATCAAACTATTTTTAACTTTCTTTCTGTTCTGCAATCTGCGCGCATTTCCTTCACATTAGTTTTTCTGATTATGTAACTGCTATAATATGTAATAACTTAATTAGGGCTTTTATTTGCTTTACTTTTTCTCCCCAGTTTTATGGTTTTGTACCCCCTTCCCCGAAGCTTTGTAATAGTTTAGGTTTACTTTATGCACCTTTACTTTCAGCAATTTACGACTTTCCTTATAACTGCTAGTAAGTAGGGCATGTATGGTAAGGTCTAAAACTAACCGTTTGATAATCCTAAGCAAGATTAAATAACTAAATTGAATCATTATTCACACACTCACCTCTAGGGTAATCTCACTTGTTACCTTCAAATAAAATATAGTCATATCCCCTGAACGTCGGGACACTTTGGCAAAGTCCATCTGATACAAACGATCGTAGTCTCTCGATGACCCTTCGATGCTGCCTTCAATAAACGATCTTAGTCCCTTACGATAAATTGCTAAATCACCCTAGACGTTGCCTTTATGACTGTACGATGACCCTCGTTTGTCCCTTCACATCCAACGATAGGGCTTCTTACTAACTAATGGTAGGATAGAACTATCTAAAGAAGGAGGAAAATAACACAAAAGACTTTGAGGAGGTAGATAGCTCGTAATCGCTTGCTCACAAAAAACAACTTTTTACACAAAACACCTTTTTTCTGAAATATTTTCAAAACACTTTGTACGCATCCTCAACTGATATGAGAATAATTACAAAGTTGTCATACTTAGGAATTTTAGTCAAGATATTTTCAAACACTTACACAAAAAAGAAATTTTTTCAAAGTGAGCTAGCAATTATGAGCCAGTAGATAACTACAGATGAAAAGGGTGCTAACACCTTCCCTTTTCATAACCTACCCCCCGAACTCAATAAATTTCAAAGTCTTTCTTGTTCTTTTCACCCTTTCCTTATTGGATAAAATAAAAGTCGATGGCGACTCTTGCTATCCGTAATATTTGCGATAAAACGCAAAAACAAGTCAGTTCTCCCACCGTATTACATAAATTTAACACTTTATATAGATGAAAAGTGATAGAAGAGTGAATACAAATGAATTGATTTCAAAACATGCATTCTCATTTTATTAGTATTACTAATCAGAAGATACAAATTTACACCAAATACAATTTAGCAACTTGGAAATTACAAATTGAAATTGATAAAGTCTAATGATCCTAGAGATGAGTTTTTTATTGATCCATTTGACTTTAGGAGGCGCTTTGTAGTTCTTGGATTTGTCAAAGCATGGGGATGACCCTTGAAACTTATTGGGCATACCAATTATGTTGATAGGGCAATGATTCACCTAATGAAAGTTGAAACTGAGGCGTTGCATAGGCTTGTATAATGAAGGATTGCCTTCTCTCCATAACAAGATTTGAAGGACCAAGCTCCTTTAAATCTCCAATGTTTGACCTTTTACTTCACCAATCTAATATTTTCTTGAAATTCTTGGACTTTGTTCTTGAGTATCGTAAAATTTGTTAGCTGGATTGATATCAACCAAGGGCGAAGGTGGAAATGCATGATATGCAAATGTATGAATATACGAAAGTGCATGGGTATGCAAAAATAGTTTTTTGGCTTTTGGGTATGCAAAAAAGTTTCATGGATATGTGACACAGGAGTAGTATGAGGGTAGACAAAGGGGTACCCTATACAGGTTTAATGGTAGATATAGAAATGGGGATACCCTATACTAACTCAGAGATTGAGACATACATGAACTTTTTAAGGATAAAGAAAGACAAAGAATAATCCCTACAGACTAGGGATTATAACAGAGGGACGGGAATTCCTACTGGCTAGGAATTATGATAGACCAACGAACGATTAAGATGGAGGATGGACTAGAGGGAATATCATAGAAGAGAGGACATAGTGACTAGTCAACAGTCACCAGATCCCATGGCTTAATATAGGCCACGTGGCATGCATCAACAAGGACGTCCTCCGTGGGAAGATGAACAAGATCCTATAAAAGTTCTAAGGATAATGACGGACAAAAGGGGATCCCTATAGGTTAGGGATTATGACTAAGATAGAAAACCATACGATTTAAAATAAAGAATTCCCCTACGAGTTTAGGGTATAATAATGATAAGAGGTAACCTCGTGTAGGTTTAAACTTACAATAGAATGTTCCTCATGGGAAGGCTTCCTATGAAGGACGGGATGACAATAGTTTCCTTAGTACGTAGGTTCCTAGTTTCAGCCTACGAATATTCTACCCTCCTTATAAGGTGGCTTCTTGAAAGGTATCATGGATAACACTAGAGGGAAAGGCACAAGTGCCTCCCTTAAGCAGAGCCTCATTATTGACCGAAACTTTCGTCTCTAATATCGTACAAGGTCTCACCACGAGATATTGGTTGAGGGTTATACAAAGAGTCATAGGTTTAATTTCAAAGTTCTACCCTCTAAGAGGATGTCTCTTGATATGTATTCCTTTCGCAGAATTCCACCGACTCTAGGAGAAGTCGTCACATAAACTAATAGGGCTGATGTATCCCCTTGGCTAATAGACGAACCTTATTTCTAAGGTTTTTTTGAAAAATATTTTTTTTTAGAACTAAATAATCCAATCAAATATAATATGATCAAAATAATAAATGTAAGTAAATGAATAAAAAAGGCAAATATTGAAAGCAGTAAAAAAAACAAAAACCCTAAACCTAAGAGAGAGCTTCTAAACCCTAGGGTTAAGTCCCCAACAGAGTCGCCAACTGTTGTAACTAATTTAAAAATATAGAGTCGCCACCCTTAATTGTTATCCAAAGGAAGGGGATATAAAGGATTACCCTAACTTGATCAGAGATTCTAAGTTGTTTGACTCGTTTTAGATAAAGGGAAGGTGTTAGGAAACCCTCATCTACCTTGTTCAAAAGGATACTAGGGTTTAGAAGTGCGATCTTTGAGAAATAAGGTTTTAGATTTTTATTAGGGGAACTCGCCACAATTTTAGTCGTATGGCTACGTATCCTCTTAGAAGGAATTCGTAGTTCGCAGTGAGTTGGTGTTTTTTATGGATTACGAAAATATATGAATTTCCCTTGTACTTAGTCTGGGTGTGCGGATAGCGGAATTTTTTAGACGAAGCGTGCAGTCGATTAAAATACTTTTGTAATCATTTTTAAAAATTGATTGATGAGTTAAATTTATTATGAAAAAAAGAATTTATTTTTGGTTAAATATTTTTTAATGTATTAATGTATAAAAATATTTGATTAATGTGAAGACAAGCTTCCTAAAGAGTTATGATGATGACAAACTATCATTGATTGCAACATGGAATGGCTCAAATCAAGACATTTTAATCAAGTCAAATTTATCAAAGTCTTGAAGAAATATTTTGTGAACAAATCATGTGTCAAGGTATAAAGAATTCAACCTCTCTATATGCATACAAGTGTTCATAGCAATGTTTCATGCATGCCATATATCTTTAAACATGTTTTAGAAATCGCAACTATATGTTTCACACCTTTTTTTCAAAGTATTTTTTCAGAACTGTCTTAGGGAACTCGGTTACCCAGTTATGAGAATCGGTTACCCTGTATTGTTTTTCAAAAATAAAAGCTTTTGTCTTGGGAAACCCGGTCACCCATATATGGGAACCAGTTACCCAATGATGTTTTTGAAATTTTGTAACATTGAGAAAGGTGGTACCCGAGTACCCACTTATAGGAACCGATTACCTTCGAAACAATGTGAAATTTTATAGTTTAAAAAAATAAAAGTTGTGTGGTTTTGTTTATGAAGAATGGCATCTTTCCATTGAATCATACCATTTTGAAAGGATGTATAGAGGTCTATATAAACTTATAATTTCATAATTATTTTTCACCTCCTTTCAATGTACAACTCAAATTACATAAACTCTTTATCTTTCAAATTTTCAAGTGTTCTACACCAGATTTCTATTGAAACTTTCTGCACTCATTTTTCATTAAATTTTATTCTAAGTTTCATATCATCATTGTGAACACTTGTATCCATTATTGAGAATTGTTTTTCTTGAACAACAAGATCAATCTAAGATTGATATACTGTATCATATTTCAAGATCTCTTGTAAAAATTCAAAATGCATTATTACTTCCCTTGTTATTCAGGATTGTTGAAAGCAAGTGTGTGCATCGAAGATGATTGTTCTTCTTGAACTTAGTGTTCAAATATTAAAGGTGATAAGAGCCTATTATTTCCCTATAGGTTAGATAGTAAGAATCACAATTGGCGTGAATAGGCTGTACAATCATTCTAACTATAGTGAAATCTCTTTCGTGTTGAAATGGGACTGGAGTACTCTCGAACTGTAAGGGGAACCAGGATATATCCTTCTGTTATTTACTTTCCGCATTTTATCACTTTCATCACTTAACCTAAAACCATAAAACAAAGATCAAAGATTCATAAAACTGAAAATAATTTTAAAAGTCCTAATTCACCCCCCCCCCCTCTTAGACGCACTCATAAACTTATAGTTAATTCATAATAAAAAAATGATTTTAATGCAATAAATAAATAAGTATTGGGATGAGTTGAAAAAATAATATTTTATTTATAATAATAAAATATTATTAAAATTATAAATATATTAAAATGTAAAAATATAAAAAATATAAATCTAAATGAAAAAAGAATTAAATTAGAAAACCCAGAGGGGTGTAAATTATATTAGGCTAGCAAAACCGGGGGCCAGATGTAGCAAGGACCTTAATTCAAATTTTGAATTCAGGTCCAATGCAGGGGGAGTGTGAGTTTAGAATATGTAGCAAAAGTTAGGGGAGTAGGGAGTAAGGGTCCAAGTCCATATGATGGACTTGGCCCGTTAGGGTAAGGGGCGTGAATTCACATATATTAGTAAAACAAAAACAAAGGGGGTGTGACTAGCGAATGGTCCTGGCCTAAGGGTATTTGGGAGTTCATTTGGTCTCCTGCAGATGGGAGCATGATAATCCAATATGTGCGCGTTTCTGGGGCTCTGGATGGGGATCACACGATCATGATAGAAAAAGTATGGTAACACGCGTGGGATGGCATGCATCTGATTATTGGAGAAAAAAATTGTTTTTAAAATTTTTTTTATCATTTTCATCTCTCTCTCTCTCAACCCTATCCCTGGTTCTCTCTTCTCTCACCAAACAAAAGCCCTAATTAACACATTTCAACCCTAATATGTGGCGGTGTTATCCCAAAAACCCAAACCAGACCAAAACCACCACAAATCCCCAAATTTCTTCGAACAACAATCAAATTGCGGCAAAACTAAAAAGCTAAGTGGAAGCGAAAATACCTCTGTTACTGTGAAACTTTCGCGCCATCGATCTCTCTGATTTGCTAACACATTTCCTTTTCCTTTGCAAGTATAATGGCGGTTGAAGAGTTGCGGCAGTGGTTTGATGAGTCTAGGGTTTTAGATGTTGAAACCCTAGGCGGTGATGTTTGGATCTCCTTCCTTACAGAGTGGCTATTAATCACGATTTGATACTGATTCTGTTTTGATAAGTTTGATTATGTATTAGGTTTGATTTTTTTTTTGTATTGATTCCATTGTAAAGTTCTGGATATTTCAAAGGGAAAGATTTGATTTTGTTTGATCGGAATAGTAATTATTATAACCCTAAATGTAAGCGTTTTTCTTTCCTAATTCGAACAATGAACATTTTAGCTTTAGGCTTGGGCCTTGAGAATGATGAAGAGTTGGTCCGGGAAATTGGAAGGCCTTTTTTAGTTAACATTTTTTTTCTCAATAAAACAATCATCGTTTTTAAATAAGATTATAACAATAATGTTAATTTTAATAATGTTATTGTAAAACCAAACGATTACTCAACACAAAGAAAAACCTGGAAATGGGCCAACTTGCTCAATTTCTTGGGCCTCTTATCTCCAAAAAAACATACCCCTGCTTTCTGCATGTAAATGGGCCCTCAACTTTTACATGGGCCTTTTCTAATTTAGAAAGGCCCAATATTTGTCAAAATAGCGTAAACCTCCTTTCAACATTTGAAATGAGCTGAAACAAAAAGGCCTTAACCCAATGTGAAATGGGCTTAGAAAATTGGATGCTAAGCCCTTAGCCTTAGAAATACCCTTCATCATCAAGCAAAGCTTTATGGGCTTAAGACAAAATCAAAATGAGCTAAGAAGTCCATACACCTCCCTTCTAAAAAAAACTAATGGACCATCAATTTTTCATGGGCTTTTCTGATTTAGAAAAGCCCATTAATTCTTTAATAGGATAAAACCCCCTTTTATAAACGTAAACCCCATGAATATATATATATATATATATATATATATATATATATATATATATATATATATATATATATATATATATATATATATATATATATATATATATATATATATATATATATATATATATATATATATATATTATACACAAAATGATAATTATGGAAATCAATAAGGGATAAAAGATTATAAATCAGTAGGGAAAATTTGGGGTATGACACATTTATTAAGAAAAAGGTATTGAAAATGCACTTGACAAAGTAAAGGCTTTTATTAAAAGTGGTTTAAGTTTGAAAACAAGAAAGTTTTAAAAAAGAGAGAAGTTTTGAAATTTGAAGAAGATGGGCAAGAGATTAAGGGACTACCATAAAGTATAAAGAAAAAGTGAAGGCTAAAAAAGATCTAACCAAGATAAGATAAGCAACTTGACACAAGTCAAACTATGCACCCCAATCCTTTGGATTAAAGCCACAACACAAGTAGGTAAACAAAGGAATATCACAAGCGTTTAATGTCTCGGATAAATGCTAAAGGTCTCAGCATCAGATGAATTACACGGTGCAAATGATTTTTCATGCATCAGATGAAGACTTTAAGTCTCAAGTAAAATTGTCGGCATCAGACAAAACACACAAAAGAAAACAGACAGATAAAACCCAATGATCAGATGAAACACTTAAGGTCTCAGATGAAGGCTCCAAGGTCTCAGATGGATCAAGGTATCAGATGAATCAAGGTCTCAAGTCACATCTCCAAAGCATAGGATCAAAAACCTAAATCTAACTTCATAAGTCAAAATCAAATCCAATGATAGTAACCATAGCCCAAGAAAACCATTAAGTATTTTAGGATTTAATATTTATTAATGTCTTTTAAATGAAAAAGAAAATGTCCAAGGGACAAAGAAAAAAAACTAAATTTAAAAGGAAATAAAATAAAATGGCATGAATGATAAAAATGCTAAATGTAAACTACATAAAGTAAATTGCGAGAATTTAAATGATATAATTGTAAAGTGCATAATTTAAATGGAATTAATATAAAAGGAAAGATATTAAAGTTAATACAATTATGGTTAATGTTAATAATTAGTATTTCAATTTAGGACAATTTGGCGCTATCTTAAGCAATCGTAAGGAAACTTATGTAGAAGTTGCATCTTTTTGAGGTGGGGCCAAAATAATATAGGTGTATTGCATATAATGCACACCATGGTCTAAAAATAGGGTGATCAATACTAATTAAAGGAGATGAAATCTTTACTCAACCAAGTCATTCATGATACCTTGAGACAAACTTATCATTAATCCAAAGTACCTTGAGTGATCAATTGATCACTTAGAGGTAGATTTGAAATGATGAAAGTTCATCAAGCATCAATCCAAACCTAATTGAACTAAGATGAATCATCATCATCAAATTGATCAAAAGGAAAAAGAAAGAAGAAACAAGGAGATGATGTATAGAATCCAAATTGAATACAGTCTTGTGACCATTCTATCATCAATATCAATCACATCTCTTAGTGCATCCATGGGATAAACCTTTCATCACTTTAAAGTACCAAAAATGATCAAATGATCATTTAATGATATGTTTAAAATGATGATGATTCAAACATCCAAGGTACCACCCAAAGTCCATTGAGATTGAGGAAGAATTTCGTCAAGAAAGTCAATATCCAAGGCAACTAGAAATCAACAATATTTAAATTGCAAAATAAATAAATTAAATTCAATGAAAATGATTTTTAGGTTGATTTAAAAATGAAAATAAAAGAGAAAAAAGAAAAGCATAATCAAAACATCAATTAAAAGAAAAATAAAACCATAGAAAAATCAGAAATGATTCAAAGTATTTTTAGAATTTTTTTTGGATATTTTAAGAAAACTATTTTTAAACCAATTAAAACAAAGAAAATAAGAGAAAATTAATGAAAAATAGTTAAACCTAAAATAAAATTCTCAAAAATTAAAGTAAGTTGTAAAATAATAAAAAGAGATTTTTAGAACTTTTTTGGTATTTTTTGGAATAAAATCTAAAGAGAAATAAATTTTAAAAAAAACAAAATAAAATGGACTCGTTTCTAATCAACATCTCAAATTCCATCAGAAGGAAAGATCAAAGGATGATCTTCTCAAGCTAATCTGCTCCGCAAGAGAAATACTCATAAGAGGACAAATATCATCACAAAGACCACTTCACTGAACAGAAGAACTATTGAGATCATTTCTATAGAAACATCAGTAGTTCTATGGAATGTTGAACGTTCATCAGAAAGGGAATCAAGTATGTTTTAAGGAAAGCATTGCTCTTAGATGAGAAACCATATAAGCTTCCAACCAAAGAAAGAAAGGAATTCATGATCAAACAACAAAGATGTAGCAGACCATAAGTTGCTGCTTTTACCTCAATTCAAAGGAACAGAAAGAAGGAACTCAACGTCAAATCAAATTTACTGATAGAAGTTGTTGCTTTAGAAATCAAACATCAGATATGTAGCTTAGAAAAATTGATAATCAAAGAATCAAGCAAGGTCAAGACGAATTAGATCAAAAGAGCTTTCACTCGAAGAAGAAATTGTTAATCATATAAGTTGTTGCTTATATATCTGAAGACAATGTTCAAACATCTGAAACACTATGACTCTACAACAAAGAAGAATCTTCTGGATCAACATCACTCCTCATATCAGAAACAATCCAGCAAGAAGAAAAGAAGACAAAGACAAGATCAAGATATCTTCCAAGCTTACTACTTCAAGTCAGAAGTAAATCATCAGAAGATAAAGTCTTAACAAACTTAGCCACGAAGTTTAAAATACAGTCAATACGATTAAAATATCCACTAATTTCTTACATATTGTACTATGTTGCTTCCCAAGATGAAATAATACTGTTATTGTAGTTGGAAAGTGAAAGTGACATCTTCGTACTACCAACGATCTTATTCTCAAGTCTATATAAAGAGACATCATCAGGATTTGAAGATTGAAGAATTATCAACCATTATCACGTTTGAATCAAATTGCTGAAATATTGTGAAACACCAAGAGAAAAGAAGAATCATTATTCATATACATCTTCATATATTATTCTAGAGAAATATCAAGAACACAAGAGTTTCTTCTCATTATTGTGTTATGATATTAAGAGATTAAACACAAAGAGTTGTTGGTCATTATTTATGTGTTAATCTTAGAGTTCTCAATACAAAAAGTTGTTACTCATTATTTGTATTAGAGACTTTGTTATTCATATTGTGTTAATCTGCTTATTTAGAAGCAAACATTGTAAACACAATTAATTGTAATTCTGTTAAGAATTGATTATTACCTCAACTGACTAGGTTGTTAGTCTGAGACTTGAGAGGGCCAAGGTGTCAGGTAGACTCTAACACGATCATGGTTAGTCACTGGCGGGTATCCCATGCAACTGTAATCTATTCATATTAGTGGATTAAGTTCTTGTTGAAGGCGAAATAACCCGAGGAGGGTGAACATAAGTAACCGAGTTAAAGGTGAGCCTGGATAAACCAAAGTGTCATTTATAGTTCTTTATCATTTATTTTCTTTCTAGTTAGGTTACAAATAGTTTACAAAATTGAAGCTTAGTATAAAACTGAATTCAACCCCCCCCCCCTCTTTCTTGTGTTTTTCTAAACTTCACAAATAATGAAGCAAGCTGAAATGGAAATAAGCTTCCATTATTCATGGGTCTTTAATTCTTCCCTAATGAAGACCAATATTTGAAAAAAGGAAATAAACCTCTCGTCCTTTTGGTCATCAGGCAGGACTGAGTCATAATTTCTTACTTTAACCAAGTCTTCCACTCGGAAAGGGAAAAACAGACAACCTCCTCAGAAGGTAGCCACTTGTCGAGAATAATCAATAATATTGTCAGGGATACTCAAAGAAGAGATGCGGGCAGGTTAAATTTCTCAAAAGGCTTCTCAAATAAAGAGCCAACCACTTATAGGGCACATAAGACTTATTGGATCGCAATAGACCTAACCATATGTTCAAATCACGAACCAAGTCGAATTTGATTGGATGAGGATCAAAGAGTTCACAAAAGCTTCTCTGCTAGGGATATGCTAAAGAGATGACTACTTGATATGAAGATACAATAACTTAACAAGCTGCTCCAATAAATAGGTTTCCACTTGTCATTATGCGAGGATATACAAAGGACTGCTGAGGAATAACAGGTACTCTAGATGTTAAAAGTAAATGTATCCTTAATCCCCAAAGATTCCAAAATATTGTTTTTGATGGACCAAATTTAAATCCAGGAAAAAACTGGAAAGAAACGATCAAACAAGACTCGAATCAGTGAGGAATAAACTCAACTGGGGAGTTGTTCCATCCATATAATAAACTGGGAAAGAACGCCAAAAAAACTCAGTAGAGATTAAAAGGGTGCACACTTTGCAAAGGGGAAATAATCACCAAAGAAGTGGATTTAGAAAACATCAAGGAATGCAAATGAACACGAACCTAAATTCGACTATGAAATATGTATGTAAGAATATTATGTTATGTTATCTGTATCGTGACAAATAAACAACGACTCAGCTGGAGAAGACTGAACATCACATGCTCATATAGGGAATACATCATAGATCATACTGGAGAGAACACCACAACTCAACTGGGGAATACCAAATGCCACAAGACAAATAGGTACTCAGCTAAAACAAAACTAGATGGAGATCCTACTTTATAAAAGCGGATTTTTGAGGAACAAAGGTCCTGCTACTGCTTGGGGAATGAAGACACTGCATAATCTTCTGATAAAAAAATCCACTAAGGGGGTGTTCGCACAAACTCTGTTGTAGAAAGAGGAAATTTGCTATGGATACACAAAGCAAAATCTTGGGGATTAACAACTCTGACGAAAAGCGCCACTTCAAACTAGCTAAGACCCTGATGGAGAATACCAACAATCGCATAAAAACAAGAAAGTTAGAACTTTGCAGGAAAGGTCCAAATCTTAACACAAGGTGAGATAATCATCTATTAGTCGGATGGGGGATGAACCACACTCAGTTGGAGAGAAATCAGTTTGAAATTCAATTGGGAAAACTAAACTTATCTGGGGGAAGTTGGATCAACCATGCCATGAACCAATCATATCAAAACGGCTTAGAAGAAAACCACTGTCCATGCAAGTAACTGTAGGGGAAACCTGAACATGTCTGCAATATAATAGAAAACAAAATTATTCTCTACTTGGTAAAGCTAAGTTTCGTACTTCAAGCTTTGACCATACTTGAGCAACTATTACTATTCCTTTTTAGTTTGATTTAGAGATCAGAATATGACAATTTTGTAATTTTCAAAAAGCTTGATTACTTATTTAGAGCTTTTTGTTTCAAAAATTACTATCAATAATAAATGAAATTTTGCAAACAGAAAGAAATAAGAATTATAAATAATTGGATAAATGCTTAAACTTTATTAATAGAATGGTAGTATACAAATGGCGTAACTCCGTGGATGATTACAAATTTTAAAAAATGGTAAATACATGGAAAGGGATGCATTTAAATACGATGATCATTATTCTCCCTAACACCTTTGAATTCTAATGCTCAAGCTTCTGTTGAGAAATGATGAGAATTCCCGATGGATATCGTTGCTTCAGGCGATCAAGTCTTGTCTGATGCAGTTACTTTCCATGAATCCCTAACATTTGTATAGATTTCCATTTTGGGTTATTAATCTACTGGGACGAATTATTTCTGTTTATGTCTCTAACTTTTTCCTGGACCACGCTTTTTGGTTTTCAGCCCATTGAGACGCTCATTTTTTTCTAAGCCTCCCTTTCAGGTTTTCAACTTAGCGAGTTATTTTTTTATTGTTTAGGAAAAAATATTTCTTGATTGCATCAACATTCACGGAACGTATGAGCTCCTCACCATCCATAGTTGCAAGAATCATAGCACCACCAGAGAAGGTGACGAGTTATGATGTTCAATCTTGAAACATTCACAAAGCTCACCCATCATCTTATTATTCAAGTTCGAATTGTTATCAGTGATTATCTTGGTTGGGACAATGTACCGACAAATAATATGATTTTTATAAACTTGACCAAAACCTGCTTGGTCACATTAGCATAAGATGCTGCTTCCACCCACTTGGTGAAATAATTAATAGCTACAACAATGAACCAATGTCTTTTTGAAACTTTAGGCTCAATCATTCCAATCATGTCAATGCCACACATAGAGAAAGGCCACGAGAAAGAAATAACACTAAGAAGAGTTTGAGGCACATGAAAATTATCAACATAGATCTGACACGTGTGGCACTTCTTCACAAACTTGCAGTAGTCAGACTCCATTGTAAGCCAATAGTAATCTTCTCTGAGCATCTTCTTAGTTATTGCATGTCCATTGACATGGGTACCAAAGGATACTTCATGAACTTCTTGCATAAATATGTCGGCTTCACGTCTATCCACGCATCTGAGCAAGACCATATCAAAATTTCGTTTGTGCACCCAAAATTTTCCCTCTTTATTTTACCTTTCATGGCTTATGCTTCATCATACATGCTCATAAATTCTCATGATAAGGATCAGGGTATCTTGATTCCTAAGGCTATAAAGAGATGTTTGCTTGGTCAAACAATGCAAAAGAGGATCTCATATCTTCAATCTTTAAACTCTCTCAAGCTACAAGGTTTTCTTATATTGCAATGCATCTCATTTGTCCCATATGATCATTAGAAGTTGGAAATTTGCAAAGTTTGGGGAAGAATCACATTTCTACTGTTCATTTCTTAAGATTAGGGTTTTGGTTAGTTGAAATATTTAAGGCTTTTATGATACAAATTTGTGCAGTATCATCTTCTCATCATCATATTAGGCATCTCTGTTCAAGGAATTTCCCAAACATGTCTAGAAGAATTAGGGTTTTGAAGCTTGATTATCATCTCTTAACACAAAGAACCAAAACTAGGGTTTTTATTTAATCAAGAAATCTTTGATTTTTGGGAAAGATTTGATTCCATGATTCTTAACATGTTTATGATCATCTATGAATGGAATATTGACCATCAATTTTTATTGAAAGAGGTTTAATTGATCAAAAGGGGCAAAATAGTCATTTTGACTAAAGTCAACCAAAGTCAAATGTTAACCAAGGGGACTTTTGGTCAAACATAAATTCAAAGATCCTATTCTCATATTTCATAATCAATGGTGGCATAAAATCAAGAGGAAGATTTAATTTGGAGTTAACTTGTGTAAGAAGTCATTTGAGCATTTTTGAGAATTTTCCCAAAGTATCCATAGTACTGAACTTTGAATGATCACAACTCTTTCAATTTTTATTAAAAATTTATATGGTCAGAAAGACGAGAGAAATTTATTCAAATTTGTTCTTGTGGTGTCATGACCAAAAAGTGATTATTTTGAGATATATTTGGCTTGGAAATTTCTGGGCACATAGAAATTTTTGAAGTATCAAATGATTTCAATTTTGAAAAGAATCAACATCAAAATTGTAGCTTGAATCTTCCTGTGCATTTTTTATTCAATAAATATCTCATTTGCTCGTGTATAAAGAAAGATAGGATGGCAGGATCTCAAGGCTTGAGAAGGCGATAATGCTTAGCAAACGAGGCCCCGCGTGCAGAATTTGATCAAATAGATGGTGGGAAGACCTTCACCATAGCTTTTCTTGTTGAATTAGTCATGATTTCAAAAATATTTGAACATCAAGGTTGGAGTTTGATATCTCCTCTTTAATTTTGATTCAAGGTTTGTTTCAATTGGGGCATTGTGGAGAGGGTTATTGGATTTAGAAGTTGAAAGAAAGAAGCTGGCAAATGTATGCCATGCGCGTGCAAGATTTCCCAGCCTGAGAAGCCCGCGCACGCATAAGGTCAGTCATTACATCAAACACTTGGTATGCCCATGTTCATGGTGGTTAATCTATTAATTCAAACTTTTAATTTGGAAATGATAAGAAGGGAGTTGTAATTATATGTATAAGCTTCATGTCACATTTTGAATCACATCATTTGGTTTAGAAATGAGGGAGATATCATCATTTAAATCTTGGTTCTCAAAGTTTTCAACAAGGCCTACCAGTATACAAGCATGGGCGTGCCCCGACCTACTAGACCCCATTTCAACCAAACTTCATGACATGTTTTCTAACACTTGCAAGCATCATTTTTAATTTCCATTAACTACAACATTGTTGCTTATCATGTAAGCTTTCTAAAGGCCTCATTCTTTTCAAAAACTCACGAGGAAATATTGAGAAAATTTGAATTTATCATAACTGATTCAAGTGCGCATGGCAAGGCAAGCAAGGCAGGCAGGCATTTCATGTGCGTGGGGGAATTTTATGTTGCATGAATCTTACCATAAACTTCATGGACGCATTGCACATCATGACCTCATCATTTTTTCCTTTCCAAAACATGCAAAACACATGCAGTCATCGGGAATTGCTATTTTGGGCATCAATCCTCTACTTCCCTCCTATCCATGTGAAGTCCATTCCAGCTCATCCTTCACATGCTTATTTCACTCAATTCTACTCTCTTTTAACTCATCAAAATGCACACAAATGATCAGCAACAAGGCATGAAACGCAGACTTGCATTGCTTCACTCAAATCTGCCATAAACTTCCAAATTGCCCTCTAACAGCTCCAAACTTCCAATGACTTTTCTACACTCAGCAAAAATTCCTCAACACTCTTCCTTACTCTATATAAGCTTGCTCTTCACTCTCATTTTGCAGGGAGGCTTCATCATTCACAAGAGAGAAAAAATCAGTTTCTCTCTTCACATTTAGAAGAGCTCTTCAGAATTTTCCTTCAAAGCTTTTGTAATACTCTTTCTTTCTCTATATAAAGGAAGCTTTCTGTTCACTCCAGAGGGAGAACTTTAATCCTGAAGTTGCATACAAGCTTCTCCTCCAAAATCTGATTGCACATTTTTTCTGCATTTTCAAGAATTCACAAGTTTTCTCTCAACTTGCTCATGCGTTCTTCAAATTTTAGCTTGCATCTTCATCTTTTAAGCTCAAGGAGAAGATCCATCGAGTTTCTTATTTAAATTCTGAGGCACCTAGTTAATTTAATTTTCACTACTTGAGGTATGTTTTCATGAACTTCACATCATCATTTCATCATGAATTTGCAATGTAGATCTTGTTCTAATCATGCTAGCTGGTCGGATCTTAGATCTGAAGTATGTACATGAGTGATTTGATGATGAATTTATGCTCTGCAAGTTGCTTGAAGTTTTGTTTGAACCGGTGCTTTCATGCTCAGATTTCATTTAGATGTTGCATCATTTGGTGAATTCATGAACATTTTGTTGTTCCTTGCATTTTTGTGATGAGTTTTGATGTTTGTATAAAGTAAAATGGTTAAGAAACGTGTAAGATAATTGAATTTGAAAACTGTTTAATGAATTGCTTAACTTGAAATCATGTTCATGCTGAAACTTTCATGTGGATTTTTCCTTCTGATCCGTGCATCATCTTGTGATTCTCTTGATCCTATCATGATCCACTCGTTTAGATCTTGAAGTTTGGTGTTTATACTTTGCAAATTCATGGACAAAAGAGAGAGAAATTGTGTCATGAACATTGCTTGTTTAACTATTTTCAAATGTTAGGGTTTTAGTTCTTAGGACAAGGACGAGACCTGGCGCGCTTCATTTGAACATACTTTGATTTTCTTTTACAATGCGTTTTGACTTTAACAAATGTAATAAGCCTTGTTTTTATTTTTTTGAATTTTAATACATTTTTAATTGATTTCTTATTTTTGGTTTAATATTTTATCTCATCCAAAAATTATCAAAAAAATATATTCGACTCTATTTTTTTTGTCTATTTTCACATTATGAATTTTATTTCTTTTTTATCATTTTTACAACATTAAATAAATAATGAGTTCAATTAGGGTTTTTATCATCTTTTAAGTTCTAGAATTTTACTTTCCAAGTTTTAATAATATAAAAAATACACAAAAAATAAACTAAGTTTCAATTTGAATCTACTTAATAAAAATAATTTTTGTTGGATTTTATAAAATTTTGTGACAAGTAAATAAAATCAACCAATAGTTATATCTTTTTTTACTTTTTTTTGTTACACTGTGCAAATAATTTTTGTTCGATATCTTTTTCTATTAATAAAATTCCACAAAACTATACTTTCTAACCCTTAGGTATTAAAATAAATTACTATAATTTTTAATTGAACTTACATTTTAATTTTCCAATTTTTTCCAAATTTTAGAAACTAATGATATTTTTTGGACTTTCTTTTTGCTTAAGCTAGAAGAAACTTTTGAAACCCTAATTTCATTTACTTATAAAAATCAAATAAGATATGTTTAAATTTCTTGAATGACTTAAAATAATAAAAATCATTTTTTCTGAATTTTAATTTTTGATTTTACATAATTTTCATAAATATTTTTCTAAAACTCTCTAATTTGATCACTTTGTCAACTAGTCTTGAGGATTCTCAATCATTTTCACCTCTTCAAATTAATCCAAGAGATTTAATCTATGTCTTTGACTTTCATAAGTCTTTAGTAAGCTAGGGTTCATTGTTTCTGATTTTTGCAAGTTATTTCTTTATTTTTTAACCTAATTTGGATTTAGGGCTTCTCTCCCTTTCAAAGTTAGAATATTCTCTTATCCATCTCTCTTGGTGTGTTTAAGAGTTCCACTCATAGCTTGTGTTTGTAAAGATATTGATCATACTTAAGGCTTACTTTTTCCTTGTGTGAGTTTTTATCATCCGTTTCCTCATCTTTGCTTTCTTTGCCATGCTCCACATAGGATTTTCAAATCATTTTTTTTCCAAGTTTGAGCTGAATAGACATTAGGCTTATATCCATGTATGCCAATATTAAGTAGATATTTCCCTTTTCAAAACTCAACTATAGGATCAATCATTGTCTGATAACACTAGGGATTAGATTTAGTTTAGTCTCCCTTAGTTGTTTTTCTTTCTTTTGCATCATTGCATTTAAAACAAAAACTTATTTTTCTTGCAAACTTCAAAACACTTAAACATTACTAATGAGAATCATACCTTTGTTGAGAACGGGATATGATAAGAGGGTTTCTTCTCATTCTTATTGATTTTCCATTCTAAACCTTGGTGTGCTTCAAGTCTCTAGGTCTCATTTCATGAATAAGTGGATAAATGGATAATATCTCTCTCTTGAGATCAACTAACTGTCATCCACAACAAAAACACCAACCAATAAAAAATCTTTTTACCTTCGGGCTTTTGTTTTAAACTCTTTTCAAAATAATATGTTAATTCACTTCTGTGCTGACGCGTAAGTCTCTAAAGGTCGAGTTCCGGCAGAAGGTGAAATTAATGTTGTTCATTAAAAAACACAAAACAAACAAAACTTTTGAAGCCAAACTACGGCTGCACTGATTCCTTAAAAGGGATACGTAGGCATTGGGGTAGGGCCCGAACGAGAACCACTTTTATTTTCCCTACATTATTTTCTCCTTTCTTTTGCATGCATTCCCCTTTTGCATTTTCTTTTAGCTTTTTAGCCTTAGACATAGAGTTCACACCCTTAGATCATAACAAACATAAGTGGATCTTGTAGAGTACAATAGACGTGTTGGGTGCTAATACCTTCCCCTTGCGTAACCAATTTCCTTACCCGATATCTATGGTCATAAGACCGTGATTTCATCCCTTCAGGTTTTCTCGATGATTACCTTTCCCATCCTGTGGGATAAAAGACGTTCGATGGCGACTTCATTGAATTTTATCTTTGATGATTTCAGCCGGTTGTTTCAGCTAGCGACTTCAGTGGGGACAAATTGAACTATTGTTGGTTCATCCTTAGCAAGTTATTACTAGCTTGTGTTTGTCTTCCATTCTTGGGTGTTTATGTGTTTATTGCTTTCTAGCTTTATTTTTTATATGCATTGATTATATGCTTTCATGCATTGCATTTTATTGTTTTCTATACTCTGGATACTGTTGTTATGTTGTTTCTTTGTGGGGTTGGGATGATACTTCTTGAGGTAAAAGGCCCAGTACTCAGGACAGAGTGTACTAGGACACTAGGAATAGAGTGGGGCCATGACGGCTATAAGACGTTGTCCGATTAGTGAAGTCATGTCATATACCACGCTCGGATGAGGTTCAAGTGAAGGTACTTTTATCATGTATGTCTGTGTTGTGATGATTTTACTTTCAGCCAGACCCATATTTTTGAGTTACCCTTGCCTTACCCTGACCTAGTCTTCACCCGTGAGTGGGAAGGATGCTTTCTTACAAGTACAATTGGTGAATTTGATTATATTGGTAACTCTAGTTTTGAAGGTGACTTTGGATCAGTAGGCGACTTTGGATCAGTTGGTGACTTTGATTATGTTGGTGATTCTCTTTCTGTTGGAAATTTTGGTTGGTGGTTATTATCGGTGGCTGTCTAGAACCTTTGAACCTATGACTCTATACAGCAGAATAGTAGTGTCCAGTATATTGGAAACCCTGGTCCTATCATGTTGCATCATAACATACTTACTTCTCAAAAATATATGTTGTATAAAAAATGATTAACCTACAGATGCATTGTCATTTCCAGGATTTTCCAAGGTTTTCTTTTTCCCTAAGAATGGAAAACAACACTAATATCGTCATAAAGACCAAGAGGAATAACTTCAGCTACCTGTTTCGTCCAAGTGTTTGGGCCTTTCTTGAAGAACTAAGGGATCTCATGAATTGTCAATAGATGGGTGTTTTTTGCGAAAGATATGGGAATCTCCTATCTTTGTTGGATGCTCAGGTTAATGACAAGGTTGTTCTGACTTTGCTACAACTTTATGATCCAGAGTTGCGTTGTTTCACATTTCAGGATTACCAGTTGGAACCCACTCTTGAGGAGTATTCTCATCTTCTCCATATCAAAGTTATTAATCATATTCCCTTCAGCCAGGTCCCCATTGAGCCTGACTATGAAGCTATTGCTAGGGTTCTTAATTTGAGCCTTAGTGATGTAAAAGGAAAGTGGAAACATAATAAAGTCACTTGTGGTCTTTCGATAGATTTCTTGGAAGGAAAGGTTAAAGAAATGGCGAAAAAGGGACATTGGGATGCTTATTATGCATTATTGGCTGCTACCATTTATGGGGTTGTTCTCTTCCCCAATATTAAGGAGATATTGGCCTTGGCTGCTTTTTGCGTCTTCATGAATAAAAATACCATACCTACCTTATTAGATGACACTTACCATACCGTTCACTCTAGGTATGGGAAGAAGGGAGTAGTGGTATGTTATGTACCGATGCTTTACAAATGGTTCATGGTACAATTACTTACAAAGGGTCAATTCAAGGAATACCCTCGTTCTTGGGAATCCAAAGTGACGACGCTCACCTCTTTTTATATTCAATGGTACAAACTCAAGGTTGATATTATTGAGGTAATCTATAACTATGCGGGTTTCTCTAATGTTCCACTCATAGGAACAAAAGGGATCATCAATTACAATCCAGTACTCGCTCTTCGCGAGTTAGGCTATACATGAGGCGTCACCCACAACTAAAGAATTTGAACTTGTATACTGTAAAAAGAGAGAAAACCTTTCATTGTTAAAAAGGCAGAGAAGGAAATGGGGATATCATTGTACAGTTGGAAAACGCTTTTATCAAGTACAGTTGGAAAATAGGGATCTTCGTCAAAATCTTGAATACAGGGAAATGGAAATATACTTCTTGACAGAAAAGAAGAGAGAATTGGCTCGTTAACTAAAATAATATGAAGGTGAAGTTAGATATGAAAGTACGAAGAACAAAAGAAGACCTGGGATAGAAAACTTTTTTATATATGCAGAAGAGTATCAGATGCTGACGCAAAGAAGAATCATCAAGAGACCATGAAATTCCAAATGGCCAACAATAGAAACAAGGAAAAAGCCAAAGAGTTGGGAAACCAATTCAAAGGTGCTATGTTAGAGCAAGAAGCAAAAGAAGCTCAGATGACCGAATTGATGAAAGGAAATGCCAAACTCCGAGAAAAATAAAAGAAATGGAAGATGCGCCGGTACCCATACCTTTGCAGAAATGCAAGGAGTGTGATCACTTATTAGAGGAATGTGTGTATTTGGAGGGATAACTATTTGAGAAAGATGTGTCGATCCATAGCTTCGCACATGGGAGAGATCGTGAAAAGACAAGGAAATCCATGAGGTGACCTATAATCTTTTAGGTTCTTGGGGCATCTTCCACTCATTTTCAAGCTTTGCACATAAACGAAGACTTGAAGTTCAAATCCTTAAGATAATTGTGGAAAAAGAATGGTATCAAGGAGATAAAAATTGACCAAGTTATGATATTTTGAAGTCACATAAGAGAATTTGATGGCCTATTTAGAGGACTTGTAATATTTCTTCATCATTAAGCATCTTACACACAAAATTTCCTTGAAACTCTTGAAGTGATTCGTTGATAACCCTTTAAATAGAAGCATGTCTTTGGAATCACTCAAAAATCCCAAAAGATGAGCAAGATATAGGCCTTATAAGTTCAAAATCCTAACTCCTAGAGCACCAAAATAAAATGGAAACCCTTTTCCATTTTAACAAACTTTCTTGCACAATTACTCTTGCCATGTGAATAGAAGTTGTTGTGGATGATAAAAAGAAACCATAGAAACAAAAACCACTTCCAAATGTTAAGAATTGAGAGAGTTATGCACTTGTGATAAAGAAATCAAGAACTTGTCCAATTATGCCAAACTTCTTCAATAAACTATTGCATCTTTTGACTTTATTTGACAAATTGAGGCATGATGAATCATAGTGGACCTTTTCAATACATCACTTTAAAGAATCTTCAATGATGAAGCTTGAATCTCAATGAAGCTTTGTTGAAGAAATCATGGAAATAAACTCATGAACCTATGAATCAACTTGATGAAATATGTTGTGCCCTCACCTATAGTATCATCAATTAGAGAAAACAATCATTGCATTTATTACTTTAAAAGTTAATCAATACAAAACAAATATGATCACAATATACAAATAAAGGTGCTTGGTGATTCCTCATGAGAAAACCTAAAGATAGGGAGAAGAACCAAACCTAGTGTGATCCTGTTGTGATTGAGTTGATATGAGATAATAGAAGAATCTTAGGGGGAAATTAGGGTACAACAGCTTCCCTTATTAAAGTGTCTTCTATCTGGATATGTGAAGATTAAAATCTTCGTGTCAACGCGATTGAAGATACTTAAATATAAAACAAACTCTATTTTGGGCCCTAAGATTCCATGCAATGCATATGATTATGCATGCAAACAAAAAAATTCAAAGATGACACTGGACACCATTGGGGGAGCAGAAAATAAAGGATCAAAAGAAAGTTCGACAAAGAAAATAGATCACTAGTGAACAAAAGACTCAACTCTACTAGGATGTAGCGCAAGGAGGAGATAAAGCATCATCAACTCAAATATTGAGAAGAGAAAATAAAGGATAATAGTGATTGATATATAACTGCAAACTATCCACTCACTAAGAAGATAGAAAAAAAAGGTTGCGTCGACCCACAAGGGGAAATAAATGGTAGGATAATACCAGCAAAAGCAAATATTAGGGTAGGAAACAAATAGTCAACATCTCTACTTATTAATAGAAACTAATGAATTCTTCAGAGAAAAAATGAATCTCAATGACAAACTATATCCCATAATGATGAGACTACCATCCATCGGAGTACAAATCTCGATAACAAACTATCTCCCATAATGACGAGACTACCATTCATTGGAGTTTCAAAATCTCAACAATGAACTATCTCCCATAATGACGAGACTACCATTCATTGGAGTAATAAAATCTAAACAATGAACTATCTCCAATAATGACTAGACTACCAATCATTGGAGTAACAATATCTCCACAACAACCTATCTCCCATAATGATTAGACTACCATCCATTGGAGTAGCAAAATCTCAACAACTAAATACCTCCTATAATAACGAGACTACCATCCATTGGAGTAACAAATATCAATAATGAACTATCTCCCATAATGAAAAAACCACCATCCATTGGAGTAACAAAATCTCAACAACAAACTATCTCCCATAATGACGAGACTACCATCCATTGGAGTAACAAATCTCAAAAACGAACTATCTCCCATAATGACGAGACTACCATCCATTGGAGTAAAAAACATGAGTCTTCTCTAAGAACTAACAGACTTACTGGGGAAGTGCAGGTTGCTGAAATAAAGAGACCTGCCATCTACTATTATGAGAAAACCTTTAGGCAAAGAAATATGACTTCTCTAGGGAAGTTTCAATATATTCACTGAGGAGGTAAAAATCTTCATGTGCAAAATAAATGCACGCCTTCAATCCAGAGTTCAGAGCCTACGAAAATCAGAATAGTAATGTTGTCGGGGACCACAGATTCAAACCAGAAATCAACTGGAGTGGAACCGTCAATCAAGATAGCACCTGATAAAATTAACCCAAAAGGGAAATATAGAGCTAAATAGACAATGAGCTGAATAGGAAGGCTGGAGAAAAATTCTTCCACGAGGGATAACTCAGTGGGGAAACTGAAAGAATATACATTTTCTGCTTAAGGTTGACACTCTATTGGAGAGAGGGTAACATAACTCTGCAAAATATGGTAATATGCCAAGAAAATACTAACGAATGCAAATGAGAAATGAATTTTAAATTCAGCTATGCACAATGTATGTATGAATGTATGGATGTTATCATGTATATGCTAACAAAATAGACAGAAAGTACTGGGGATGACCAGACAAAACAAGCTTGGATAACGACAACACTCGGCTAAACCACATCCAAGAGGAAAATTTCATAAGAAAGTAAGCACCAACTGAGGAAACAAATTCCTATTTCACAGCTTAACTTCACTAGAAAGAAACATAATCCAAAAGTAATCAATACAACAAATCAGTACAGATACAGGGATATAACATCCTCCTTCGGGCTTCACCGGGGGACGTCACACACACTTCAATGGGGAAAACAATGCTTCAAAATCTGTACTTCCACTAGGGAGTACAATACTTACTTTATTAGGGCAGATGAAAACAATGTTGTCGAGATATCATCTGAGGATCCCGTGTTGTCTTTATTGAGGAGTAAAACACCACATCATCGAGGGATCCCAAAATATATTCTTCAATACTAAGAGTGATGATTACACAAACTTATCTGGGGAGAAATTATGAAATCACACGGGGATAACAACTCCTTGAGAGAAACAAAAAACTCAACTTTACTTGGGGATCTAAGAAGCTAAATAATACAGCAAGAAATCAAAATTATGGGGATTTCAAATCAAACCCAACGCTTGGCGGGAGAAAACCCAAAAAATTGACACTTATTGTAACTCTTCTTAGAGAAGATAATGCCCTTGTCTAGTTTCCTGGGAAACAGACAACAACAATAATTCCATTACTGCAAAGGGCGTTGTTTTGAAAATGATTCCACCTCAGCATACAAAGGGAGAAGGAATTGTATTCATATAAGTGAATACCTTACTAGGAAATCTGGGATAGAGGCTTCAGACCATGTAAAACCCGAAATCAAGATAAACATCTTGGAGGAAAAACTGAACCAAGACTTGACTAGGGAAAATGAGATTACAAACCCAAACCCAACACAACACCATACATAAATTGGTATCATCTCTAAATATTTGAGAAACAACAAGAAGATCATACGCATATCAACATAAGCGACTTGAGAGAACTTCCTTGGGGAACATATACTTCCAAATTTCAGAGCTCGTCCATCCTCGGGATCACTATTTTTGTTTTTCTTGAGTTACAAAATCTAAAGTAAAAGCTAATTTGTAAATTCTTTCCAAAAACAATTTTATTATTAAATCTCTTTGTTTTGAAAATTACTATCAATAATAAATGGCGTCTTTGTAAGCAGAATAAAATAAGAATTACAAAGAATTGGATAAAAGCTCAAAATTTATTAATAGAATGGTAGTCTGCGAATGGCGAGACTCCATAGATGATTATAAAGTTTGAAAAATGGTAATATATTGGAAAAGATACATTGAAATACAATGACCACTATTCTCCCTAAAAACTTTGAATTCCTGAGCAATGACTTATATTAAAGTGAGAATCCAAGAAGATTGTTGCTTTAATAATCAAGTCTTGTCTGATGTAGTTACTTTCCAAGAAATCCCTAACTTTTGCCTAGGTTGCCCTTGCGGGTTTTCAACCTAGCGGGAGAATCTATTCTGTTTGTGTCTCTTATTTTTGCCTAGACCTCCCTTTCGGGTTTTGAGCCTATCGAGACACTTTTTTTTCCTAAGTCGCCCTTGCGTGTTTTCGACTTAGTGAGCTATTCTTTTATTTCTTTAGACAAAGTATTTCTTGACTGCATCAGCATTCATAGGACGTGGGGACTCCTCGCCATCCATAGTTTTTAGGATCAATGCGCCGCCAAAGAAGGCTTTCTTGACAACATATGGGCCTTCAAATTTGGGAGTCCACTTGCCCCTAGAATCAACGTTAAAAGACATGATTTTCCTGAGTACGATGTCGCCTTCTCTGAACTCACGAGGCTTGAACTTCTTATCAAAAGCTTTATTCATTCTCTTCTGGTTTAATTGACCATGAAACAAGGCCATCATTCTCTTTTCTTCAATTAAATTCAACTGGTCAAACTTATCCTGGACCCATTCAGCCTCTGACAACTCAGTTTCCATTATCACACGCAAAGAGGAAATCTCAACCTCAACGGGGAGCATTGCTTCCATGCCATACACAAGAGAGAACGAGATTTCCCATGTTGAAGTGCAGACAGATGTACGATATTCATGCAAAGAAAAAGGGAGCATCTCATGCCAATCTTTATAGGTAACAACCTTTTTCTGGATGATCTTCTTAATATTTTTATTAGCAGCTTCAACAGCCCCATTCATCTTTGGTCTGTAGGGAGATGAATTGTGATGGACAATCTTGAATTCTTCACAAACTTCTGTCATCCTCTTGTTATTTAGATTCGATCCATTGTCAGTGATAATCCTTCTTGGCACACCATACCGACATATAAAATTGTTCTTGATAAAGTGTACTACCACCTGCTTAGTAACATTAGCATATGAAGTTGCTTCTACCCATTTGGTGAAGTAGCCAATTTCCACCAAGATAAAACGATGTCCATTCGACGCCTTAGGTTCAATCATTCTAATCATGTCAATACACCACATAGAGAAAGGCCACGGGGAAGAAATGACATTGAGAAGTGTTGGAGGCGCATGAATTTTGTCAGCATAAATCTGGCACTTATGGAACTTCTTTGCAAATTTTTAACAGTTAGATTCCATTGTCATCCAATAGTAACCTGCCCTAAGCATCTTTTTTGCCATCAAATGTACATTGACATGAGTGTAAAAGGAGCCTTCATGAATTTCATGCATCAACATGTCTGCTTCTTGTCTATCCACGCATCTGAGCAAGACAATGTCATGATTTCTTTTGTATAGCACATCTTCATTCAGGAAAAAGATACATGCCAACCTTCTCAATGCCTTTCTATCTTTGTTAGACGCAACAGTCGGGTATTCTTAAGTCTGGAGAAAATGCTTGATATCATAATACCAAGGTTTTTTGTCTAACGTTTCCTCTGGTGCAAACACATGAGCCGGCCTATCCATACGTCGAACTGTGATACAAGGCATATTGTTCCAAGTATTAACTTGAAACATAAAATCCAAAGTGGCTAAAGCATCCGCCATTTGATTTTCATGTATGGAAATATGATGGAATTCAACTTTATTAAAGAAGGGTAATAATCTTATAGCGTAGTCTTTGTAGGGAATCAAGCTAGGGTGACGAGTATCCCATTCTCCTTTAATCTGATTTATTACCAAAGCTGAATCACCATACACATCTAGAATTTTGATTCTGAGATCAATAGCCTCCTCGAGACCCATGATACAAGCTTCATACGCTGCCATGTTAATAGTGCAATAAAATTCCAATCTTGAAGTAAAAGGAATATGCGATCCATGAGGAGTGATAATTACGGCACCAATTCCTTTCCCATAAGCGTTCACAGCTCCATCAAACACCATGGCCCAACGAGATTTAGGATCAGGACCTTCCCCAGGTAAAGGTTCATCACAATCTTTTATTTTCAAAAACATCACATCCTAATTAGGAAAATCATATTTAACATATTGATAATCATCAACCGGTTGGTGAGCAAGATAATCTGCTAACACACTGCTTTTTATAGCCTTTTGAGTATGGTATTCAATGTCATATTCAGACAACAACATCTGCCAACAGACAATTTTTCCAGTAAGAGCAGGCTTTTCAAAAATATACTTAATCATATCCCTTTTGGTAATCAACCAAGTATTTTGATTCATCATATATTTCCGCAACCGTTTTTCCGCCCAAGGCAAAACACAACATGTTTTTTCCAGCATAGAATACCGTGTCTCATAGTCAGTAAACTTCTTGCTCATATAATAAATGGCATATTCCTTCTTCCCCGTTTCATCTTGTTGTCCCAAAATACAACCCATAGAATTATCTAACACTGTTAGATACATAATCAATGGTCTTCCTTCAACGAGCGAGATCAAGATTGGAGGTTCAAGAAAATACTCTTTAATACTTTCAAATTCCCTTTGGCAATCATCCGTCCATACACAACCTTGATCTTTCTTTAACAACTTAAAGATCGGCACACATGTTGCAGTCATATGGGAAATAAATCTGGAAATGTAATTCAAACGCCCAAGGAAGACTCTAACTTGCTTTTCAGTTCTTGGTGCTGGAATTTCTTGAATTGCCTTAACTTTATCAGTGTCAACTTCAATCCCTTTTTGGTTGACAATGAAACCTAAAAAATTTCCTAATGTGACACCAAAGGTGTATTTATTTGGATTCAAGTGGAGACGATGCTTCCTCAAACATTGAAACAATTTCAACAAAACTTCTATATGTCCTTCTTCAGTCTGGAATTTGGCAATCATATCATCAACATATACCTCAATTTACTTGTGCATTAGATCATGGAATATTGTTGTCATATCCCTCTGGTACGTTGCACCAACATTCTTCAACCAGAATGGCATCACTTTGTAACAGAATATTCCCCAAGGTGTGATAAACTTTGTTTTTTCCATGTCCTCAAGAGCCATTCTAATTCGATTATATTCGAAAATCCGTCCATGAACGAGAATACTTTGAATTTTGCTATACTATCAACCAACATATCAATATGTGGTAATGGAAAGTCATCTTTTAGACTAGCTTTGTTTAAATCTCTATAATCCACGCACATGCGAATTTTTCTGTCTTTCTTTGGTATTGGGACAATATTGGCAATCCACTGAAGGTGCACTAATTTCACAAGAAAACCGACATTAATTTTCTTTAAAACATCTTCTTTAATTTACACTGCCATATTAGGGTTAGTTATTCGCAATTTCTACTTGATTAGCGGGCATTCTGGCTTTAACGCCAAATGATGTTCCACAATATCAGTATCCAAACCAAGCATGTCTTGGTAAGACCAAGAAAATATGTTCACATACTTTTTCAACAATTCAATCAAATAGCTCTTCACATCAGGATAAACCAATACTCCAATCTTGACTTCTTTCAGATCTTCCTCTGTACCCAAATTAATTGTCTCCAACGACTCTTTATATGGCGGAATGGTACTTTCCTCGCGCTCAAGCAACCGTGAAACCTCTTCTAGGATTTCATTATATTCTTCTTCTTCGGTCACGTACGTAGGATATTCAAAGTTGGGAGAGGGTTCAAGGTCATTATACTCAACGAGTTTTTTTAATTAATCTACACATGCTTTTAGAAACTGACACATATAGCAAGTGATTATGAAGATTCAATTAAAATTATTATTTATTTTGAAATGGATTTTTCTAATTACCATTTTCCAAGAAAAAGCAGAGAATAAAGACACAATATCAAGTCACCTTGGGCAAAGTAAAAGATTTCTAAAAAGATTAACACAAAAAACAAGTTACTTTGAAATATGAATGCAAGAGGGAACATCAATAGTGATCCAGTTTTAGACTATGACTCCATGTGTCACATAGTTCGATATCTCTTTCTCTGCTTCACTTTCCACAATAGCATTGATCCTCGAAACAGTTGGACGAATGTAACCTCCGCTGTGAAAGATATCTTGATATTTTCCCAAAGAAGAATTCAGATTCATAACCTCACCTTTACCATTCCTCACAGAGAATCCTAAACCAACTCTATTCTTATTCACAAGTGGATCAACAATATTCCCACACACTTTTCTAGGGCCATTATGCACTACCTATTGAGCATCCTTAAACGAAGCTATATAATTCTCATTTTCCCTTACATTATCAATGGATAAAGCTTTGAACTAAGTTCCAACAATAGCTTCATCCACTTCCATATCACTGAAAGAGGATAAATGAGATATTAACAAAGCCAATTCTCCATTTATGATGACCACCTTTCCTTCATGAAAAAACTTAAACTTCTGGTGCAAAATTGAAGTAACAGCCCCTGCCTCGTGGATCCATTGTCGTCCTAGTAAAATACTGTAAGCGAGAACGGTATACATAACCTGGAAAGTAATCTAAAATAAGTGCAGACCTATATTAATAGGAAAATATACTTCTCGGATGACAGACTTCCTTGATCCATCAAAAGCATTCACAATTATGCCACTCGGGCGCATGGGAATTCTCGGGTACTTCAGCTTCATAACTGTGCTCCTCGGTATTACATTTAAGGTTGACCCATTGTCAATCAACACATTAGACAATGAGTCATTCTTATCAATTCATGGATATATGGAGAGCCAGGTTGTGTTTCCTTCCTTCGTTAGGTAGCTCGTCACCACATAAACTCAGGTTATCATAGGATGTAATATTCCCTACGACACTGCTGAACTGGTCCAAAGGCATATCACTTTCCATGAAAGCTTGATCCAATACTCTCATCCAAGATTCCCTGTGGTCAGAAGAGTTCATTAGCAAGGCTAGAATAGATATCTTTGATGGCATATGCAACAATTGATCTATGATCCTGTAGTCCCTCATCTTGATAATCTCCAATATATCGTCCACATCTTTTTCCAGAGTAGTACCACTAGATTCCCTCACTGCTTTCTTAGGTTGAGCATTTTCAACAACCCTTTTATCAGCATTAACATTCCCTTGAATGACAGGTGCAAAAACACGACCACTGCAAGTCACCCGACCGACTTCAGCAATATTCTTGTCATCAGACAAAGGTTGGATGGTAACTTCCACACTATCCTCTAAGATTGTATCATTGTATTTGTATGGCACGACTTTGTCTGATCCATAAGGAACATGCCCTAGTAATCAAATCAGCACTGGAAAAACAATTAGTTTGCTATGGTACTCAATCTCTATAGGGGCGGGAACACCGAAATAAGGAACAATAACATTCACCCCTTCTTCAAAATACTTAAACATCACATAATAATTTATGGAGAACACATCTTCATCTGAGGAAAAGAATTCATCTGCAAAAGCATACTCATCATCTGATCCAGTCTCGGACGAGCAATATTCAATCACATTAATCCCACGATAATAATCTCTATTGCCTAAAATTTTGATAGTACCATTGTCCAATAACAATTGAACACACTTTCTCTGTACAGAACAACCTCGAGAATCTCTATATCAGATCTGGCAAGACCCATAATGGTGTTCTTCTTGACCATCCATGTGACAGAAGGTAGCGTGTAACTGCACCAAATCATCATTCATATTGTTCACGTCAAAAATCCATAGTTCTCCAAGACATCCAAAGACCATATTCACATCTTCTTCATACTCTACCCTAGGCCTGATTATATGAATGAGGCCCTCATCCATCATTTTATGAAGATCATCTTTTATCTTATCATATCCCTGGACATATGTACTACAAATACCACAACCAGCATGGTCATGCGTATAGTAACTGAACTCGCAGAGGTCAGCATGCATCTTTACCAAATTTCCTATAACTAGGTTAATATCAAAAATGTGAAGTCCCCTGGACAACCAGCAACCATGTTTACAATATTGTTGAAGCCTCTCTCTTCTGAATTTTCCCTTGATTTCCCTGAGGGGATGGTCTCTGATAGGCAATAATGGTTGGAGCTACACTGACAATTTGAGTCACAGAAGCAACATGTTACTGGTACCATTGGTGTCTTCTAGGTGGCCTAATCTTTCTTTCCCCAATAAAATATTTGTTTCACTTTCTTTCGAGAGAACCCGTATGACAACTTCTTTGGCCCTTCATCTTTTGTCAAGCGCCCTTCTTTGACAGCCTCTTCCAAACAAACACCCATGCTCACCATCTCGGTGAAGTCACTTGGCACACTGGGGACCATCCTATCATAATAAAATGATCCAATTGTTTTCAGGAAGACCTTGGTCATTTCTTGTTTTCCCATAGGTGGCACCACCTGGGAAGCTATCTCGCGCCAACACTGTGCATATTCTTTGAATGACTATTTGTCTCTCTGAGCCATTTCTCTTAATTGGTCACAGTCAGGTGCCATTAACATATTGTACTTGTACTGTTTAATAAAGGCTTCTCCCAAATCATTAAAGGTATGGATACTGCTACTGTCCAGACTCATATACCACTTTAGAGTTGCACCAGTTAAACTGTCTTGGAAGAAATGAATGAACAAATGTTGATCATCAGTATGGCTAGACATTTTCTTGGTATACATCACAAGGTAGTCACGAGAACAATAATTTCCCTTGTACCTCTCAAATTCCAGCACTTTAAACTTCGTTGGAACCTTCACATTGGGAACTAGGCAGAGTTCACTGACGTTTTATCCAAATAATTATTTTCCTCGAAGGGCCTTCACTTCCTTCTGCATCTCATTGGACTGGTCTTGGAGGTCATCCAATCGGTCATAGAAACCCATGCAGGAGTAATATGCACAACAGGAAGTGCAACATAGTGGATCTCATTTCTAGCAGCAGGAGTAATATGCACCACAAGGGGTGCAGGAGTAACAGCAGCTTGAACAACTAGAGTGACTGGAGCATCAAGATTGTACCCTTCTGGCATGAAGTTTTTAGGCATTCCCCACGGGTAACCCTAAGGCATATGGTTTTGAGCAGCAGTAGCTGGAGTAACAGAGACGAGAATTGATGGTCCTTCAGAGCAAATATTGTTTGTTGTGGCTGAGCAAGTGGTGTTTGAGCAAGTGGTGGCTGATTCTGAGCATCCACCAACGATTCCATCAAAGTAGTCAGATTGGCCTTACTGGCCTTCAAAGTAATAACCTCTTCCTGGAATTATCCCGAGTATTGTACCGGTGAGACAACTTGCTGAACAAAGTCAGAGAAACACAGTAAGACAGTTGGGTATGAACAAAAATGCAAGAAATATGTGCAAGATGATGCATGATGTGCAATGTGCATGACTTATTTATCATTAATAATATTTCAAGGGAGTCAAAGATTTATAGACAATTTGCAAATACTAAAGTACTAACACATTTTGAAATACTAAAAATCTCATTATAATAACTTGAAATGGATTACAACTTTTTTAGTACAAGTTTCAACAATTCCAAGTACAAGAGAAGATAGAATTTGGAACCCTAAAAAGGTAAATCTAATGAAGATCACTCCAAACACTGATGTTTTCCCGTGAGTCTTGCAATCCGAGCCTTTAACTTCTTGTTCTTTTCTGCATACCTGTCAACAACCCCTTTCCAATCACTAGAGTCGGGAAATGAATGACTAAGTCCTGATCGAGCTTTATAGGAAAATAAACCCTCTTGCTTCCCCATCATCTCTACACCTAATATCAAGAATCTAAATTAGGCCATCCTTCTCTTTCAAGTCTGCTCGGTAGGACGTCTCTAAAGTATGACACTTGTTCTTCCAAGCCTATTTCTCCTGCTGCATCCTGACTAGGGCAAGCTGAAGCTCTTCCACATCATCTAAAAGGGAATGAGTGGTATTCACAAACATATCAGGCATAGTTTCTTCATGGGAATATGGCATCTTCAACTGAATTTCCCTTGCATGTACCCACCATAGATAAGGCTCTAAAGAAACAACTCCTCTAGGCCCCAAGTCCTTTCTACTCTTCCTGTGAATATGGCGCTAAGCCTTTGCAATTTACTCCTTAGCTTCCTTATGATACCCTCCCTATTTGAGAAAGAAACCACTCAGATGAAAACTATCTGGCTTATCTCTCATCGGATATCCAAGCTGACATCGTGCAAGAACGAGACTGTAGTTAATTCCTCCATTTGTACCAAGAAGAGGTACATTGGGAAACTACCAACACTATCGATAATCTCCACATCATGGTAAGCCTGGTGATACCAAACAATATCTGAATAAGTGAGGGCCATAATCTTAGGATCCCAACGAGGTTCCTTCTTGACATCCTAGAAAGCATCAACTTGAGGTAAGTGAGAAATAAACCACTGATACAACAAAGGCGTGCATCAAATGATCATCCTCTGTGATAAGAATACCAAAGATGAATGGAGTAATAAGCATCTTCTAATAATGTGGGGACTGGATTCCCTATCAAAAATATCCTGATGGAATTGATATCTACAAAGGTGTCGATGTTCGGGAATACGAACAACCCATAAGCAAGTAGAGCAAAGATAGCCTCAAAATAAATTGTACTCTTCATCCTAACAAAGTGGCGAGGTTTCTCTAATAAAAACTGAGTAGGTAATCTTCTAATTCCTCCTTTGGTAGTCATGTGGGCCTCAACCTCAGACTTCCCCAAATGAACCCTAACAGTTATCTCATGGGACTTTGGCTCTCCCTCCAAACCGGTGAAAGGAACACGATCGATGATAGGTAAACCCAATAGGTAAGAATACTCCTCGGATGTAGGCATCAACAAATAATCAGAGAAAGTGAAACATCGATACATCAGATTATAGAACTGGACCAAAGTCGAGAGAATACCCTCCTTCATCCTGAGCTTCATGAGAGACATGATGGATCCATACTTCTCCTGAAAATCTATTGAACTCTCGATCTCAGGAATCAGACTCATCAATTCATCTATCTTGGGATTCTTGAAACTGTACTTCAGAGTCTTTCTTTTTCTAGAATCCATGGTTAAAAAGTACCTGAAATATTTGCAAAAAATCAACTTTTAAGTCCCTTGAAACACATGTTTTAAAGGATGCTCATGGGTGAAATAATCACACACAAGATCACAAACATGGGGGGTTCATAGGTTTGACGTCACGAGCATGAGATCAACGGTACTACCCACAAGGTATTGTCTAACAATTTATCACTTGGCAAACAAGGTTCTAAGAGGTTCCCAAAGTCTACATCCTTCCTTCTGATATTACGAATATACTGATTGAATCGGTAATTAGTAATATTCTCAAGAAAAACTCATCTGAGTGTAGTATCGCGTGACAACCATTTCCGGTTTACTCCGTCATAGCTTTCGCACTACACCTTAAAGTCCAAGATGGGTTAAAGGTTCTACGGTCCTCAGTTTCAGCAGGCTCCTAGGTCGAAAGCAGTATGTCTTCCCGATTACTCGATAAACGACACTACATTCAAAGGGGCCTCTATTGAGTGGGGGTTCTCATGCCTCCTTTTTCGGGATTACTCCATCAAAGTTAACATGACTATACCGCCCGTCCTATCTTAAGTTTTCCCAAGTCCGAGTAGAGTACTTATGAGAAATCACCAAGCACCATGAAAACCAGGAAAATCCAGACAAACATATATACAACGTATAATATACAATAAATAATAGCACATACACAAATAAACAAAGATAGGCTCAACCCACTTAGAGATGTACGAGCATTTGGTCAATCTTTCCCCAGTGAAGTCGCCAATTTTTTGTAGCCGTAGAAATGTTGAGACTAAGCCATTGGATTGACTTTACTCGCATATATTCAATCAAAATTGCCACCACGCTTTATTGTTTCCAAAGGAATGGGAAAAGAGCGAATAAACCAAAAAGAGGGGGAGAGAATCTAAGTTCTGGTGTTGGTTATGCAAAGGGAACGTATTAGAACCCTAAACATCTACGATACTCCGCAGAAACCTCTTTGAAAATATGTATATTTTGGCTATAAATGTTGTATACAAAAATAGATTGTGTGGATGAGAAAATAAATATATTTTACAATTTTTGCATCCGCCGCGGTTGCGAACCTTTAGTGCCTACGTACCACCTTCCGTGCAATAGGGGATCAGGGTACTCGTAGTTCACCTTTAAAAATTTTAAAACACAAGTGTGTTGGTTAATTTTAAGAGACGGGACATCATCGTCTTATCCGAGTGGAAAATATACTTACTATCCACAATTATGAGAAATTGAATTTGCGTCATCTCAAAGTGGAGGATTTAGCTTGGATTTTAAAATCGACAAAGCCTCACTTAACACCCAAGTTGAAAATATCTCACTTCACTACTTATCGTAGAAGTATAGTAGCTCGCATCACTACAAAGATTGACAAGAGTATAATCTTTTGAGAAAATTTAAAGATAAAAAGCCAAAATGGAAAAAATGGTTTGAATGAGATTAATTGACTTTTAGTATTCTCACAAAACGTCAAAGTATTATTAAGTTGTTTAAAGTTTGATTAAGAAAATATTTGTGAATGCATTGACCTAAGGCCAAGTTTATTGTGAAAGTGGTTCAAGTTTAAAGAAAAAACAAAAAAAAAAACAAGAATAGTTTTGAAAATGAGGGAGAAGATTTTTGAAATTAAAGAAGATTGGAGGGGATGAAGGGACTATCCTAAAGCATAAGATAAAAGCTAGGGAAAAGAGTCATCTAACCAACAAGAAGCCAACACTTGACACAATAAGTCAATGTAGAATTCCCATTATTTGGATTTGAAATCAAGCAAACAAGGATACTAAACCTCTTAAGAAAACCAAGCTTCAAATGCATTAAGTCTTCACAAAAATTGGGCAGAGTAACGATTGTATACATATGAATTCCCAACACAGACAAAGCATATAATCAGAATAACCTGCACACAAAGAAACAAACAACCCAATGTCTTAGGGTAAACCCCAAGAACTCCAAACAAAATAACAGTAGAAGATACAAGGTCTCAAGGTAGGTCAAGATCTCTAATCCTAAGTCCAAGAAGTCCAAAACTCCAAAATGCCAAGGATAATAACCAAATAGTCCAAGTAACCTTAAAGTTTTTTATTGTTCAAGTTGGTTATTAGGTATCTTAAAAAAAGAAAATGAAAGCTCAATTGATAAAAGTAAAAATGACATAAAAATAAATGCATAAGTGAGCAAAGATGAAAATAGCATGAAATGTAAATGCTAAAATAAATTATGCGTAAAAGCAAAAGTGTAAAGTAAAAGCATAAAAACAAAAGTCAATTGTTAATGAATTAGAAATTAGAGGTTAGTTGAATGACCATCTTGAATCTTACATTTGGAAACTCATTAAAATATTGATAAAATTAAATCCTCTCAACAACAAGTTTCATTTACTTTTTGTCGAGTATATCATTCATTTCAAATTCTCAAGGCAACAACAAATGATCAATGACGTTTAAATGATTCACTTAGTCCAAAAATTTATGAAAGTCCATTAGATGATTGATAAGACCAAAATCTCATAACAATGAACCTCAAGGTTATTGGATCAAAGGTTTCAAATAAAACATACTTGGGCTTGCAAACATAGGTTTGGGCCACAAATGATAATTTCTCGAATCGAGACAAAATTTAGTGCTATGTTAAGCAATCGTAAGTGGACTTATGTAGAAGTCGCACCTATTTTGAGGACGGTCAATAACAATCTATTTGACATATGTTTGGAGAGATGATATGTAGATAATACTCTAACAACATGTAATACAATGAGAAAGGGATAAGAAGAAGAGGTAGGGGAAATATTTGAATCAAAAATTTAATTAAAACTATCATTAAAATCATCCATCCATTTTAGTGGAGTTAAACTCAACACTCAAGATCCAATGATGTTAATAAAAGTTATGATCAACAACCACATCACCAGAATATATTGAAAAATAAAGTGCATTTAATGAATAAAACAAAAAAGAAAAATGAATTTTAAATTATTTTTTAAAATGAAAATAAAAGGTAAAATAGCAAACTATATTCAAAGTATCAAAGAAAAAATAAAATAGACCATAGAAAAATAGAAATCACCTCAAATATTTTTATAAATTTTTTGGTAATTTTTTAAAACAGAAAAGTATTTTTAAACTAATTAAAATCACTCAAATAAGTGAAAAAAGGATAAAAAAATAATAGAAGTCAAAATAAAAGTCTAGAAAAATTTCAAAAAGTCAGAAATAAGGAAAATGATTTTTATAAAAAAATTTAGAATTCAAAAATTATCAAAAAGTCATTTTAAATAATTAAAAAATGCTAAAACAAAAGATAATGATATAAAAGTTCTCAATTTCGATTGTGAAATTGAGAGGGAGATGTACCCACACACGAGGACGATAGTGGGGAACTTCCTTACCAAATTGCCTGCATATCATTCTCTCTTTCTTTCTCTTTATAATTTTACATATTCTATAATTTTGTAATTCAATTGGCTGGCTACGTTTTACTGTCTAATGATAAACATAGTGGTTCAAACATTTTCACCAAACCACCACTACTAAATCATTATACAAGCATTTGCCAAGTGTTTGACAAAATTCCTATCAAATTTCTAAATTCATTGGAAATACTGTTTTATTATAAGTGCATTTAAAAGTTAAGATTTCTGAGTTGTATATTCATCCATCTCATTCAATAAAAATCCAGCAAGTTTTTCACATGTCAAGTTTTCTAGTAGTCGGTTCAAAGTAGACGGAATTGATTCAAGACATTGATTTTCGCTGCTATCAACTCGCTTTGATAAAATAATTTTAAATCCTTGAAAAAGTAAGAGGTGATCTATTCACCCCCTCTCTCGATCACTTGCCACACCGTCTGATTCCTCAAGAAATGCTCCTAATTCATCAAAAGTCAAAAGTTGCTAAATTAGGGTTTCTATAGGAAAAGTCAACTAAACTTTGACCAGGCATAACTTTCTCATACTTTATCAGAAATTTTTCCATTAAAGCTCATATTGAAGAGAATATCATTCCCTACAACTTCTCTTCAGCCCACAGATTCAAGAGATTCACCATTTAAAAAATATAAGCTCAGACATTACATGTCATTTTCAAAATGTCAACAAAAGCCACTTTTTTCCAATACCTTTTACATCAAGGTAACATCTTCAAATGCAAAATTGATCAAAAGAGGGATTGAAGTAGACATCTTTGGATTTCCAAAAAGTACAATATTATCATCATGGGATAAAAATTGAGCAAGTTAAGGTTTTCCGAAGTTGGGAAAATTTTGGAAATTTCAAGAATGGCGCACTTAGCAAATTTGGATTTTTGATTCAATGGCCTAGCTTTTTAAGGTTCATACATCTTCCTAAGGTCATAGAGGACCTCTAATATTATTTTTGCTTGGCCTTGTATTTTCTACCTGTTTTTTTACATATTTATTTTAATTTATTTCAAATAAATATAAAATAAATTGTATAAAATATTTTGAAATGGGCTTAGGCATCTGGGCTAGTGTTTTGGTTTGCTTAGAGGTCCATAATTTCGTGCTAAAGTGACCAGATACATTCAAGCAAGATAAGGCATGTTTTGACAAAATTGGAAGGCCTTGAATATGTTTGATTTTTGTTGGGAAACATTGAATTATGGCCATGATTATTTCCCTTTAATGGTGTCTCCTCACTCCACACGATATATACAGCATCCTTGCAAGCCATTTGGGCACGCATATAGCCTGAAGAACCTCTGTCACTTTGCAAAAAAATCATACAATTGTCAAATTCGAATTCCCAGTTCCAGCTAGTTTCAGCCCCAAACAAAGGCTCAAACGCATTCCTGGAAGCCTCCTGGATCATTCCCAACCATTATCGGGTCCTAAGGCAGTCTGAAACGTGCTTCAACCACACCACAGTTTTCATATTTTACTTGATTCCGATTGCTCTGATTCTTATGATATAAATGCATTTTCATCATGTATCCTTAATCTCTCTTATGTTTGCAAACTTTTTGGATGGTTGAATTGAAGTTTGAGTGCAGGTATAACAATTTTCCATAGCTAGGGTTTGAACCTCCAATTTGGGGTTTTCCGTATAAGGAAAAATTAGTACAAATAAGGGGTCTTGTCCTTTTCAGGAGGTTGAGAGCAATCCAGCTATGGCCTCAAAGTGAATTTACTCTGCGTATTATGATTGTTTCAGATGCAGGACTTGTAGTGACGGACATAAAACTGTCTCTATAGGTACCATAACCTAAAACAACGGAGGGAGGTTGAAGAAAAAGTGTGTCAGCCTCTGGTTGGCTCATACAAATAATGGCGCGTTTTTTTATTTTCTGGATAAAAATTTGTTTTTAAATATAATATATTAGCTTCATTATAATAAACGAATGAGTAAGTGGCTGAGTGGTAAAGCAGGCGTGTGTGCAGGGGAAGGACCTGGGTTCGATACCCAGGTCATGCATTTTGATTTTTTATGAATATGTTCTTGCAGATTCAGTATGTTGCCTTCCAAACACTTACCGTGCGCCTTCAAAATCCAGGCAATTAATGATAATGAGAACAAATCCAATGCATCCAAGTGCATGGACTACCATGGACACTCAGAGGCTGTCTCCACATGATCCCAACAAGGCATGGGCTTAGCCTCATTTGGGCCTAAACTTTTTTTAATTTTCTCACCCCCCCCCCCCACATTTTGTTTTGATAACCAGGCCCATTGTTTTTGTTTGTTTATTTTCTTTTTTTTACTTTGTTTATTATTTTCAAAATCACTTTTTTTAATAATCATAAAAAAATCAAAAAATAAATAAATAGACTTAGGTTTTATAAAATTAGTTTAATTAATTAATTATTTTAATTTTATTTTTTATTAATTTCAAACCAATTAGACTTAGGTCCATTTTAATTTGAATTGTTTTCTTAATAAAAATATTTAAAAAAATTAGAATTAGGGTAAATTTACTTCAAAATTTATTTTCTTAAATTAAATTTAGATTTTAGATTATTTCTTTTTCCTAATAAATTAATAAAAGACCAAAAATATTTTATTATTTACTTAGAATACTTTTTTAGGTTTTTCTTCTTAGACGTATTATCTCGTCTCGCGCGCATTATTTTATTTCTCGCATTTTTTCATATAATGTAACTGATTATGGAATGTAATAGGCTAGGTTTAAAATTCCGCTTTTTATTTCTTGTACCTTTTATGTAAATGTCCCGAAGCCATGTAATAGCGTAGACTTACAATTCTTGCACTTTATATTTTTGTATATATTAACTGTTAGTAATTAGGTATGCATGATAAGACTATAAATTAAAATATTAGCTCACCTAATAAAAAAGACAAAAATAACTGAACCAAGCAAACTTGCACATGCTCACCCCTAGGGTACTCCCCACTTCGGTTGACTTTGAATTAGTCACAATTCTCAAAATATGAGAATTCTTAGTGGCTGTCCTTAAATCTAAAGTGATCTTAGGGTTTTAGGATAGTTACTAAGAGATCTTGCCTAGTTGCCTTAGTGACCGTACGTCCCTTTCGATAGTCCCTTAAACTCCAACGATGGAGTTACCTACTCCTTAATAGTAGTATAGAATTGTCTAAAGGAAACGAGAAAATGAACAATATTTTTTTTCGAGTAGGTAGAAACTCTTAAAGTACTTGCTCAAAACAAAAAAAACTCTTTCGCACAAACACTTTCAAAATAGTTTTCAAAAACAATTTCGTCACACTCTTGAGGACAGATACAAGGGTTATCACGAAGTTAAACAAAAACTTTTCAAAACACACAAGCAATTTAAAAATGAGCAAGTACCTCAGAGCCCGTGGAAAACCATAGATAGAAAGGGTGCTAACACCTTCCCTTTCAATAATCTACCGTACTCAGAAAATCTCGAAAAAATGTTTTTTCTATTCTTTTTCCTTTTCCTTTGTTGGATGAAATAAAAGTCGATGGTGAATCTTACTTACCACAACATTTGTGAATATAAAATGCAAACCAGTATAACAGTCGGTTCTCCCACCGTATCACAATAACCCTAGTTTTTTTCTAAATAAAACTCCCCACAATTCACAACCTAATATTCTCGGTTACACAAATACCTAATTGGATGTTATCAAACCTCGCCTAGATGGCACCCCCGACAAAAGATGATTATGGGTGATTTATCAGTGTGTATGCATAGGTTTGAGGTTGAATGTGAAAATCAATGGTGGTAAGTGTTTATATTTTCATCTAGTATGAATGATGCATGAGTTATGTATTTATGGTTGTGGAAGTTTGTATGCAAAGAAGCAACTTTTAGAATTAAAAAGAATTGAAGAATTGACCAAACCAAACAATATGTGTCGACAAATAATTCAAAAATCAATAGTATGTGCTGGCCTAAAAAGGCAAATGTGTCGGCCTATGCAAGTCAGTAGCTACAGGCTTTAGTAATGCAGTAGATGTGCCAGCCTAAAAATCGTATGTGCCGACACATAAAATTGAAAGTTGTAGTATGTGCCGACCTGTATGATGCATGTGTCGGTCCATATTATACAAAAGCTACAGGCTTCGTTATTGAGTTACATGTGTCGTCCTGAAACACATATGTGCCAGCACATGCAAGCAAATTTATGTAAAAAATTAATTTTCAAGGTTTTTGTCAATTTGAAAGTGGTTTTTAATGATTCCTAAGACCTCTAATGCAAGGGAGTGCCACATGACATAGAGATATTGTGCAATATACATAAATGATATGTTTTCCTAGTTTTGACAACATGTAAAATATCTAATGGTGAAGTTGCACACACAACTTATCGTCTCTCTATTTTCATAATTGCTTTTAACAATGATTGTCATAGTTCCAAAAGATTGAAAAGTCCTTGTAAGAGTTTTCCATAATAAGTGTAGTGTTTTATTTTCCTTAGTCAAGAGTGTAATTATCTTGTGAATTTTATTTGTAAAAGAATTTAAGGTTGCGAGATAAAATTGAAAAAATCATGGGAGAAGGTTGTTGATCTAAACATGTGTTAAAAGCTTTGTTTGATTATTGAAGGATCATGGGTTAATCCTGCAAAATCTCAAATTTGATCTTAGTGAAACTCTTAAGAGGAAATTCTTAGGGATAAGAGTAGGCTAAGTCGTTAGGACAAACATGTATAAATATCCACCACACTTTCCTTAAACTCTCCTCACTTTAATGTTTGTTCACTATTTTACTTCTGTTATGTTTTTCTCTTCATCTCTTTCATTCTTCTTAACCTCTAACATAAATGTTTTAAAAACAAAAATTATTTTATAAATTAAAGCCAAAATTTTAATATCACACAATTCTCCCCTCTCTCTTTTGTTGACTCACTTGTTCAACACATTTTAGGTTGAATAACATGAAATTCCACTGGAATTCTTTAGTCAGTGTGATCATCTCAAATGTTTCCATTTTTGCAAATGTTTCTAAGATTCCTTCTACATGTTCAATCTATGAGTTTATCATTTTAAAAGATTTTGGTGCTAAAATTCATCCTTCTAAGGCATAGATGGATCAACTATGGGTAATCCATGTTTTGGCTCTTCTGCTGGAATTTACAGAGATATTCAATCATTATTTTTAGGTTTCTTTGTACTCAACATTGGCCAAGACAATGTTCTTCAAACTATGCTCTGAAGTGAGATGGCCAAGCTAAGCTCGCCATCTCACATCAAATCACCGCAGTGATATCTACAACGACAATCCCACTGACTAGAATCTACAGCCATAATCCCACTGACTAGAAACTACAGCCACAATTGCACTGACTAGAAACTACAGCCACAATTCTTGTGACTACAATTAATAATCTCAATCCCAAGGAATGTATCAAGAAACCAAAAATAAGATTACACTTCAATTACAATAATACTTAGTTAATACTCTTACCTAAGAACAATACTTGGTTTTCTTAAAAGCTTCCTCCAAGAAAAATACTCAACTCATTACCTATACGCTTCTGAGGGAGAACACTATGTCTACCTCTATGTATCAAAAGATACAAAGGGTGACTTACACCGCAAGAAACACGAGAGACTCTAAAACATAAACCCTTATCCTTAACTAAACAGAATAAGAACTAATTTGCCCTAGGTTCCGGTCTTCCTTTTATAAGCTTCGGTTGTCCCCGGGCTTCGAATTCTCTGCCCAATTATTCCTTGATCCGTGTGTTGATTTCTATAGTAAATATCTCCTTAAATCTTGGAATAAATCTTCAAGTATCCTAAGTTGTCTTAATAAACAAATTTAGAAACTTTAATGTTGTTGGAGATTTGATTCACGTGTTCCAGATTACATCTTCTTGACCTGTGAGAATAACTGAGATATATCCAAAAGGAATCTCAGAAAATCAAATCAAATTTTATCAAGAAATACCAAACATAAACGGCTGCTGTATCAGACCAAGATATCATGACATTGCCTTCAATATCTAGTTGAAAAGCATATAATAGCAAACTTGTTAAGACAAACCATGTTTTACCAAAATTTAGCAAATCACAACACCATGGTACTAACAATCTACCCCTTTGGAAATTTTGGCTAAAACACTCTTAGGAGACCCAAAATTTTGATTATCCCAGATTTATTTCTCCCCTGTCACCAGAAACCCAACCAGAAAAAATCAACAGACCAGAATTGAGGAAAACCCAAATGACCTGTATGAGTTATCCAAGTTCACACATATGAGACTCATTCCCTCATAACAACACACATGAGTTATCTAAGTTCACACATAAACAAAATGTATGAACATCTGGTTCGACATCTCTGCTCACCAGAAAATAGAGCAGCAACAACAAAAGCACACAAGCATGACAAGTTATCCCTCTCCTGCTAAATAGTTGCATAGAGTAAGAAACTACAACTACACAAGACTACTCCCCATTAGTAGTAGTACAATCTTATCACAATGCTAATCAACATGTCAAGACATGTGATATAGAATTAGGACACACCATACCACACTTTACTCCCCATTTATAGCCAAAATATTGACAAAAACTTGAGTAAATGTACACAATGGAAACACATAATGCTTTAGAACATATTGCACACATGCAAAACCAAAACAAATTCAAGCACAAATAGAAAATGGAGACACAAATTGAACCACCAACTAAACTGAATACTTAAAACAAAGACTCAACCATGTCCTCATCACTACACATAGTTTCAAGACAAACACACATTTACACTTTTACTCCCCCTGCAAATGACCTTATGCACTCCTTGCTTTTGTCATAGGTTATGTGAGATAGAAAATTAAAATCACTTGAAACGGATACACTAGTAGCTAATTCTTTTTTCTTTGGGTTCATCCTACTATGAACCATCACTCTTAACCTTCTTAGCTTCCAGCAAACAAAGCTTTATAGTATCAGCCTTATGCCATGATTTTTTCCTCTTGAATCTTAGCCTATAACGACTAATTTTTAAACAGAGAACGAGGTTACCTTGCTTGTAACGAAGATTTAGTAAATGAGAGTGTTTTTGAAGAAAGTGTAGTTACTCTTATCATCAATGCACCACTCTTCATAAGAGAGCGAGACACTCACCTTTTCTTATACTCTTCACAAGCGTTGACTACTGGGAAACAGAAATCTAGTTGACACAGTCTAGGCTAACCATAACCACCCGACTAGACAAAAAGCTCTACACGCCTCCTATGTTGTCATTGACCCAATAATGGACCAATTTCCTAAAATACCCTTCGAGATTTCAATCTGACTTGCATCTAAGGACTCCTAATGGATCCCAAGCTAAGGAGAATACCTTTGCTTGTAGCAAGACCACTAACCAGTATCAATGAGATTTGTCATGTCAAACTTGTAAAATTGATTACATAGGATGTAACCAACTTGCCAAAGTACAATGCCATAACATCCTCTTTGATATTGCATGCAAAACAGTTTCCTTGAGCATTATATTTATCCTTAGTAAAGACTAGAATACAAACAAACCTTGGCTGATTCACGAGATAAGACTGCTTCCTAAGGACAATCATCCTTCAATAACACAAACTTCATCGGATTTGTTCTTAAAAGTCTATAATGTGTCAATATCTTCATTACAAACTACACCTATTAAGGTCTCCTTAAATTCTTAGTGCAAGATAACATCATATTTAGATATTAAAGTGAAGATCCTTTCACAGACCAAACTCCACACTATCTAATTTTATGGATAAAACTCCTTAACACTTGCTGACTTGAGAAATTCTTGATTTAGTGCTTGTAGCTATTCAGAGCTTTTTGTTCTAGAGTATCAGTGAGATGATGTCCCAACATCAGGTTCAACTTCATACCCTTTCTTAAACACAGATTTTCATTTAATATAGTTGAGACCCATAATAATCTTTGAAGACTTCAGAGATACCTGATTCTACTTTGTTAGAGATTATTTAAAGTGTTTTTATTAACACCTTCTGACACTAACTTTCCTTAGCGGAAGTTGATAAAGCCTTTTGATAACTTCAAATAGATTTGATCTTTATTTTTCTAAAGTTCACCAAGGATTGTCAACAAACATTACGATAACATACTTTGTTCAACAACATTCTCACATTGCACAAGACTTCATGAGATTCACAAGAGAAAGTTCTAGAAATATTGCAGCAGACGGGTGTTACAACTTTTAGTGAGGCATCTTCACCTTAACTTCCTTGGATGATAAGGATAAGAAAATAGAGATTAGTAGCCAATGTACTTATCTGAATTTCATTCATCCCATTGGTGATCATGATCACACAACTGAAACAACTCATCATATTATATGTCAGACCTTTAGTCAAGGAGCACATCATTATGACAAGAGAAACTTGAACGCTCCAGTTTCTTCAGCACCTTCATCTTTGGCCACACTACCAAGGTAGCACAGGTAGTATAATGATACACAGTGTACACTAACTTCTTTCTAAATTCATAATATAACTAGCCCAGACAATTTCAGAATTCCTATCTCCTTTTGTTGAATATTTACAACAAAAAGAAAAAATAAACAAAAGGAAAGAACACTTCCTTTGAATTTTAACCATAACTTGGTTATTTCTTAGGATGAGAAGATGTTTTCGAATTAGCTATTCATTCATGACACAAAATAATTTGATCTAACCATTTATCACAGGAGTGACATCTTCAATGCAAGACTTGGTTTTTAGCTTGAGTATTCTGAAAATTGTTTAATGATGAAATATTCTGATTAATCATCATTGACTTAGCTTTCTTTCTCAATCTTCCTCTTCATCCTGTAGTCAAGAAAGAGATACCTTCAGATTATCTTCTTATTGACAGACTCTTCAATTTAGATGCACCATCCTTTGAAAGAAGGTGCCAGCTCTTCATGATATCATAATTCTTTATCAGCAGTTCTAGATCAGGGTTTTCAAATTCAGCAACAGGATTACCACTTTGATAGGTAAAAACACAAAAGGTTATAGCATTTTCCGCCCAATTTACATAGATAAAACTTCTAATTCTTCATTTATTACGTCACATTCCATCTCTATTCATAGTATTTGTAGCATATTTCAAGTACTTAGCTTATGCAAGGCTTAAATGAGAAAAGGAAGAAAAACAATGGAGAAATGAAGAAGAAATGGCCATTTAGCAGCATTTTGTACCAGAAGGCGTGTTGACCGCCACAGGCGCGTGCCGCCCGTCACAACTTGCAAAAGTGTTCCCCTCGGCATGCTTCATGTCCCGACCAGCACAATTTTAAGATGTATGCGCCATGTCAGAGTGTGTATGACGCTCGTGACAACCCATATAACTGCTACGAAAATATCTCCACGAAGCGGATGGAACAGACATTTTTTCTAGATTCTTCTCCATGATGGAAGAACGAGGATCAAGGGGATTCCTCCTATTTTTGCTCACTTTTAGAATCTATAAATTGAAATCAGTTACCAACATTGTTATGATTCAGACGTTCCAGACTTTGCACCAATTTTTATTGTTTCTTCTACGTATTGTAACTTGTGATTATTTTCCTGTTTTTCAACTTTATTATTATTTCAGTTTCATAGTTTTTAGTATTTTGTTTCCGGTTTTGTAGAATTCCCGTAAGCATAGAAAACTTGCACCATTAAAGCAATATTTATTCACATCGGAGGAATACTACAACTCTAGTTTTCTTCCTAGCTTCCAGAATTCGTTTAGGTCGACTTTATTTAATTCAAGATATTTCATTACAAGTTAATCCTACCGGCTTGTGGAGGATACACACTGCTTAAATTATTTGCTTCAGTATTTAATTTCAGGTTCCTATTTTAAGTATAATTCATTTATTTTTACCAAGCACGTGTTATTAACTTTATGTTTTAATTTTATGTTATCTTGTAATAAAATTATGTCTGGCTAAATTCCCTGATACCGGTATGTAAATAAACCGAAGGGATTCGGTAATAATTGGAATTAATATTTTACAAAATCACTTTTCTGGTTTTGATTTCCAATTTGGATATTTAATTGTTTTTGAACGAGAGTAAAAGACAGTCTAAAATTAAAATCAACAGAGCGAGAGCTCGAGGTTTTAACCAGATAGTGGTTATTAAACATTAATTTTAAAAACAGCGAGAGCGCTTTAAAGTTAATTGGACTCTATTTGTTTTTAATAAATACTTTTGAATTTTAAATAAAACAGCGAGAGTGCTCATTTGAGTTTAATTATATAACCTGAATCGATAGAATGAAAGTGTGAGACGAGGGTTTTTAAATAAATAGTTTCTACTATAACAGTGTTTTAATACTGAAAACAAATGCCAATGACTTATTGAATCCCTGAAGTTGACAAAGTATATATCGGTGTCCCGTTATTAATTATTAGATTTTAGTTAATTCCCGATTAAACCCAAACACCAAAATTTTATAATTATCCTTAGCTTTACACAATGACCCTAAGATAACAGTAGTTTGACCATCAGTCGTTGTGGGTTTGATATCTTTTCAAACTACGCGATAGATTGTGCACTTTGCAGTCACTACACCCGACAGACTCATAGAACCGCGATCAAGTTTTTAGGGCCGTTGTTGGGGACTGATTCAGTCAAATAATGTAAATACCTTGTTATGCAGTATAGACTAAGGCAACCAATTTTATTTTATTTTTATCAGTTGATTGTATGCAGAGCACTCGCTCTCGAGGAGAGGAATTAGAGAAACCAATCGACGAGGTCGAGCGTTTTGTTAATATAAGACACCAAATTAGAAAGTACCAAACTAAATACAATCTTCCTGAATTCAATCTTCCTAACTATTCTCTTCCTTACCCAAAAATGGCTGAAGGACCCCAAAATCGTCCTCTGAAGGATTATGCTGCCCCATCGCAAGAGGAACCCCACAACAGTATTGTTTCTCCCGCCATCGCACGAAACAATTTCGAGTTAAAACCTTCATTATTTCAAGTTGTCCAACAAAACCGATTTTCAGGATGTCCTCGGACGATCCAAACCTTCATTTGTCGGTGTTTATGCAGCATGCAGACACAGTGAAAGAAAAACGTGTCAGCCCTGAAGCAATAAGACTTTGTCTTTTTCCTTTCTCGTTACGAGATAGAGCTAGAGCATGGCTCCAGTCTCTACCACCTAACTTTGTTACCACATGGAACAAATTGAAGAAAGTTTTCCTAGCGCGGTATTTTTCACCGAGTAAGACGGTTATGCTAAGAGCCAATATCAACGGTTTTAAACAAAAGGAAAGTGAATCTCTTTTCTAAGCATGAGAAAGATACAAATACATGTTACGACTTTGTACGCATCACGGTCTTGAAGAATGACTGATCATCCACACCTTTTACAATGGTCTCTTGTACAACACAAGATTAACTATTAACAGAGCTGCTGGTGGTGCACGGATGGATAAACCGTACCACAATGCCTATCAACTTATTGAAAGTATGGCTCAAAATCATTATCAGTGGGGAAGCGATAGAACCATGATGGAGAAACCTAAAATGAAAGGCGGTATACACAAAGTTAGTAGCTTAGACCATGTTAACGCCAAGGTAGAAGCCCTTACCTAAAATATAGAAAGCTTGGCCATAACTCCCGCAGCCACTGTGGTTTTAGTAGCTCCAACTTGTGACTTATGCGGACTTCACGCGCATGCTGCACCCGAATGTCCACTCTCAACAGGAGTACCAGTTAATCAAGTAAACTATGCTTAAGGAAACCCCTATGGAAATAACTATGACCCTGCTTGGAAGAATCATCTGAACTTGTCATACAAAAGCAACAATGCTTTGTACACACCTGAGAAAGCTCCTACTACACCTCCAGGATTTCAGAAAGCCACCCAAAAATTCTTAACTATCCTAAATATCCCTAGGAAGTCCAACATTGAAATAATGATAGAAAACTTTTAAGCCACCCAAGATCAAACTAATAAGTTTCGTACCCCAAATTTTCCCTATCTCTTTTATTCTTGTCTGGCTTTGAACTTTGCATTCCATTTGCATCATTTTATTATTCAGTCATTTGCATATCCCGCATCTCAGGGTATCATGCGCTTTGGTTTAAAGTTTTAGGGTTGCACTCTCTTTATGTCTAATCTTGTTTTGAGGTTTTCTTATCAGGTAAAAAGGAAGCACATCTGGTTCTCGATTAGAGGATCATGGAATGAAGGGTGTCGTCAGGTTACAAGGTTGTTTCTCATTCAAACTCATCAGAGCCTGGATTAGGGTTTATTTTCCTATTGTTTGTCAAGGGACTAGGGTTTTGGATCCATGGTTATTGTGAAATCCCTCTTTCATCTATTTCAAAGACGTCTCAAGAGCAAGATGTTAGGGTTACAACTTGTTGATGATAAGGTGAATTTGGGCCGTTGAATTGCAGGGTTTCTATAATTATTTCAGGGGAGAATCTTGTGGGCTAGGTTTCATCCTCGTGTTCTCAAATAATCTTCATTTCAAGGCGTTTATACGTGTGTTAATTTTATCAACTGCAAAAGGCATTGTCTCATTAAAGAGTGTATTAAGTTTTCCTTCGAGTCTTTATTGATTTAAGGCACTCTTTTGGTTCATGTCGCATTTTTGATTAAGGGAAGATTTCTGCATCAAGGTGATTATTGTGGAGTTGAGATTGAAATATAGTGTGAAATGAAGAACAAATCTTGGTTCAAGATCTTAAGGATGATTCGTCAATGTTTGATCCTAGATTAAGAAGTTTTCTTTGTGCGATTTCATGGTATACAAAGTAAAAATGAGCAACCGAGTACATCATTGAGTTACAAATATCAAAGTCCATTGCCTTTGTTCTTTATTTTGTTTAAGATATTGAATAGTCGATATTTATTTCATGGTCATCAAAAGACTCAAAGATTATCAAGACAAGTTCATCATTCATTGATTTCTACCATATTTCATTCAAGATTCAAGTCTCATTCACGGATTCAATGTTTAAAATGTTGATTCACAATACAAAAAAAATTCATTCAATTTTAGCTCAATACAAAGAAATATTTACATTCATTACAAAATCCAAATTGAATTACCATTACATACATATTAAAATTCATACAAAAAAATCAATACGAGTTCTTCAATTTTATGAAGCCCAATATCCAAAATATAATACAGCTTCTAGCCAATTTCCAAAACCTTGTGCAAAACAGTCCAAACTTGCTTCAAGTCAAAAAACCTGTCACAACCTGCTGTTGCACATAGGCCTGCATCATCTGCAAAATAACCGAAAACATGTAAAGAAAAAAAAAACAGCCCCGCAACAAACCAGGACATGTCCCAAATAGGCTATTATGCTGCAAAAAATTCTGCTACTATGCCGCAAAATTCTGCTACTATGCTGCCTTTCTTACTGCTCCAATAGACCAAAACACTGCATATAATATCCCAAAATATACATCAAAATATCAACAAAAAATTGCATCATAAAAGAAATAGAACAGTTAACTACAATTGTTCAAATGAACCAACTCTTCCCACCAGATTTTATCAAGTTTTTCTCTATAAAAATGAAAACATGATTCAACAGAAAAGAGAATTGTTTAGAAAAAAACCTCACACAATAACCAACAGGGAGATGCCAAAAATGATCCTAAAAAAAACCTTTTTGCACAGAGATCACCGATTTCAGTATATCTCTACTCAAAACCACTTCACATCAGGATGAATCACTAATTTCTTTCTTCAATACCCTGCAAACACAACCATCTCATTCAGAAAATATTAAAGAACCTATGTTATTTTACTTCATTCAACTTACTGCCTACACACTAGAAGTTTGATTCTAATAAGAGTAGAAGGCAGGAGTTCACCTCATTATACACTCATAGAAGTTTTTAATGCAGAGTCGTTGAGGAAGCTTTCAACATTAGCTCAGGCAATAACGTCGACATCGTGAACCACACCTTCAACAGTATCACAACCTGCTTGCAGTGATTCATCGATCTTTCTCTCTGAACCTACAACACCAACACGCTTTCAAGCTTCAATCATCTCCACAATCTGCAACAAAATTTCTTCTATCTGCACCACAGAAAACAACGTCAACGACTTATGAGTTGCTACAACAGCATCGCGGAAGCGGAATAGAATCATAAATGTTTTGAATCGCAAATGATGGTGACGAACCGTGGCAGAGACGTGAAGGGAGGAATCAGGAAGTTTGAGCTCTTAAAGTGGAAGCTGAAGCAAAATAAGGGAGGCATTGAGACTGAAGTCGAATGAATCAAAGGACATAGATATGATGGCGAGTGTGCAATTGGAGGAGACATTGGTGCTATGTGCACTGATTTTGTGAAGAAGAGGATAAGTGGAATCGGTGTACGTAGGATAGAGAGAGCAAGAAGAAGGCCAACGATGAGAAGAGATGGTGAATCGAAGATGTCCGGTGCCTATTTGGTCTGAGATCGGAGGAGACTCGAGCCGTGGAATTTCAAGAATCTCTATGTTAACCTAAAATCCAAAAACACGCTCACCATTGCCTTTGTTAATTTATCCATGTTTATTTTATAATTCTTGCTAATGTTTCTTATCAGTGGTGTAGGTGGACCGAAAAATCTCCCCAGGCCCATCACCAATTTTTTGACAGCATTTGGATTTTGAGCAAAAAGCTGCTATTTGGACTTGCAGAATGGGCTTAGAACTGTTTACTATTTTACACCCCTGAATCCGGCTTAGCACCCCCTGAACTCTTTATATTTTTATTTTTTATTTTTCTTTATCAATTTTCTTTTATTGGCTTTTGTTAATTTTTATTGCATGAAAAATAACCTAAAAAATAGTTAGAATATTTTAGGAAACGTTTTATAATTCTTTAAGACTCCTCCTTAGAATTTCCATTAGAGTTTTTCTATTATTTTCATGTTCGATAATCATTTTCATTGTCATTTTTTAGCTAATATTTTGTGATATTATATCGATGTAACCTTCACAATGGGGAATGCTCGGGATTAATTCTTTGATCACTCGCGCGGAGCAGCTTTTGGAAGAGTTTTCTTATGTCTTGGATGGTGTTGAATAGGCAACGGACTTTCTCTGTTCGGTATCATCTCCACTTTATTTTATACCTCATTTCTCACTTTACCGCTTTCTAGATATCATGAGAAGTAGGAAATAAAGAGCGTGTGCTCGAAGTCGCTGTTTAAAGGCCTGTAGCAGGCATTCCTCACTTCATTTTCCATATGTGTTATGCTTGTGTTTGTTTATTTCTTGTTGATCGATGAGTCACTCAATTTAGAAATTGAGATCACGACTTCGCTCTCATTGCATGTTCCCTATAGGATAGTTTTGTTAGAATTTCTTTGGCATGCTAACTTAGATAGGACCTATTTAGGTGTGCTCTCTTGAGCTTATTAACTTGTTCACTTTATCCTTGTATATACCATGTTCCCTTAGGATGGGCTTGCTCCGTTCGGACGCAAGTTAGACCTTAGGATGAAACCCATGCATGACGACATTAGGGCTTTTTCTAGTTTCCCCCCTTCTTAACCTTTTCTTCTTTTGTAATTAAACTTCCCAAACAAACCAAAATCCAAAAACACCTCTTTAATCATTACTCGAATTTATTCTAAAACTCACAAAAACACTAAACCAATCAAAACTCCCCCAAAGGGCATGTTATCTCTGTTCTACCACGATATCGGTCGTGCCTATTGCTAGAATGCGTGCGTTAACGTCACCCACTAAAAAACACAAACAAACCAACCATTTTCTAGAGGAACTACGGTGTTCTGATTCCTTCTTTGAATACGTAGGCAAAGGGTCGCGAAACCCTCACGAACGCAATAATCAAAAACCATCCATTTCCCTTTAAGCAAGTATAGTTGTAGATAAATACACTCTTTAAGACAAACAAACAAAATGGATCCCGTTGAGTACAACTGATGCGAGGGGTGCTAATACCTTCCCCCTTCATAACCGACTCCCTTACCCTTTCTCTTGGTCGCAAGACCATCTTATCCATTCCCTTGTGGTTTTATTGATATTTCCCCTTCCTTCGGGATAAATAAAGCTCGGTGGCGGCTCTGTGTTTTCTGCTGGTGGCTTCAGCTAGCGACCTTTAGCGAGTCTCTCCTAGTTTTGTTTATTTTTCTTTTTTTGGGTGTTTATTTATTTGCTTTATCTTGCTTTACTATTTTATTTCTTTATTTATTTTATTATTTTGTATATATTGCATATATTGTTGCTACTCACATATTCTTGATACATTGTGTTGTTGGGTTTGGTGTTTATTTTTGATAAGTCCTCTACCCGGACTTGGGTTACACATAGGATTAGGACGGGCGGTATAGCCATGTTAACTTTGAGGGAGTAATCCCGAAGAAGGAGGCATGAAAATCCCCCACTCAGTGGAGGTCCCCTTGAAAGTAGTGATGTTTACCGAGTAATCGAGAAGACATCATAGCTTTCGACCTGGGAGCTCGAGAAGCTGAGAGCTGTAGAACCATTAACCCGTTTTGGCCTTTTAGGTGCAATGCGGAGACTGTAACGGAGTAATCCGGAAGTAGTCGTCATGCGATATTGCACTCGGATGAGTTTTTCCTGCAAATATTATTGATTACCAAGTAATTGGGACGTCGGTAATATCCAAAGGAAGAGCGTAGACTTCGAGAACTCTTTAGAACCTTGTTCGGAAGGTGATAAATCCCTAGTACATACCTCGTGGGTGGTTACTTTGACTCCATGCCTGTGACGTCGAACTTTTGATCCTGTTACTTTCAGCCTGTGCAACGGACTACGCAATGGTTATCCAGAATATGTGGAGCTAAGACTTCATGCCATAGCATACCATGACATCATATCATCATGTATATATATCTCATATCTAGAGAAATCCAAAGACAAGTCTAGTTGATATAGCTTTTCAAAAAGGAAATTTTAAAAAGATAGATGAGTCTTTAGGTCTCATTAGAAATGAAGATAAAGCATTCATTCATATTACCATGTATTCATTTTTTCACAACAAAAACTCATTGGGGTCCCATTTCTCAGAATCCAATAAACAGCAAAGACGACTCATCCACATCCTTACCATACCAGAGGAAACCAGCAAAGGCTAATGGATCTTTTCGAAGAAAATTAGAATGCACTTCGTCGGGATATGGACACTATGGGTACTCGCATGGATCAACTCATGGAAACTCTGCATGCCGTGATTAAGGGTCAGGAAGAACTACACCAGAGTGTTACCAAGCTTACTATTGCTGCTACTTCCACTTCTTCTAATGGGAGAAATGACAATTCTAATGTTGAGACTCCTACCGGTGCTCCTAGGAATGATGTCGACGATCATCATGATGTTATTGATCTCGATGAACCCCAAGTGAATCTTGCCACCGGGGTTGCCGAAACTGCGAAAATGTATCATGCTCTTGAAGAGCGACTTAGAGCCATGGAAGGTATCAAGGCTTCCGGATTCAATATTGCCGCAATGTGCCTCGTGCCTATGGTAGTTATTCCTCCCAAGTTCAAAGTACCAGAGTTTGACAAATACAAAGGCACTTCTTGCCCAGAGACACATCTCCGTTCCTATTGTCGCAAAATGGCGGCCTATGCTGGAAATGAACCTTTGCTCATGCATTTATTTCAGGACAGTTTGACCAGGGCATCATTAGATTGGTATATGCAATTGGAAAGATCTCATGTCAGTATTTGGGGATTGCTTGCCGATGCTTTTCTAAAACATTACCATTACAATACTTCCATGGCTCCAAGCCGTACTCAGCTCCAGGGGATGGTACAAAAGTCTGAAGAGTCTTTCAAAGAATACGCTCAGAGGTGGCGTGAACTAGCTGCAAGGGTCCAACCTCCTCTCTTGGATCGTGAGTTGATTGATCTGTTTATGGGTACTCTACGAGGCCCTTATCTCCAGCATATGCTCAGTAACACTTCTACTTCATTTTCTGATATGGTCATCATTGGTGAACATGTTGAGACGTGTATTAAGGGTGGAACAATTCAAAGTGTTCCTAATAATGCTAACAACAATGCAGACATTAATAGGAAACCATTTTCCGGTTTTGTCAAGAAGAAAGAGGGCGAGACCAGTGCCATCACCGTCAACCAAAGAAGAGCTCCCACATTTCCTCAAGTCTGATTCCCTTATTTTCCTACACCTGATGTTGTTCCCAACTAATTTGTTTTGCAAGTATACGCTGCTACAACTCCAGCACCTTGGATATCCCAACAACGGCCTTTCTCTCTGCAACCGCATTATGTTCCGCAACAACTATTTGTACCTCCTACAACTTATCAACAACCGAATCAACATCTCCAAGGCCCGAGAGCTCCTCCAAGACAGAGAGCCCCTGAAAGAAGGTTTGATATCATTCCCATGTCCTACGCTCAGCTTCTCCCACAGTTACTTGCTAGTCAAATGGTTCAATTGCGCGAGCTCGGTCCACCGCCAAATCCTCTCCCTAGGGGATATGATATTAATGCTTATTGTGAATTCCATTCTGGTGCCCCAGGCCATACACTTGAAAATTGCAGAGCATTCAAGTGCAAAGTTCGATATCTCATTGATGCGAAAACCATCAACTTCAACCCCGTTGGTTCGAATATTCAAAATAATCCCATGCCTCCTCATCAAGGGGGAACAGTCCATGCTATTGAAGAAGTTAATGAACGGGTTTTGGTATCAAAGGTTGATGAAATTAAGATATATTTGAAAACTATCAAAGAACATTTGTTGAAGCATGGAGTGCTACAAGAACTCCATGAATTCTGCTTAACCTGTTCTTCCAAACCAGAAGAGTGTGCTGAGTTAAAGACGACCATCCAACAGTTGATCGATGAAGGTGTCTTACAGATAGAGAAAGTATTCTGAGAATAAGAAATTGATGTTCTGGAAATCCCCTACTATCCGAGAAGTTTTTCAGCCACCCCTAGTATTCCGTTAACAATTCAGGTTCCTATTACCCCCACAATGATTCAAGCTCCTATTCCTCCTACAAGCGACGACTCGAAGGTAGTTCCTTGGGAGTACAATGTAGCCTATATTCATGGAAAGAGGTATGAGTGCCCTTCGGTACGTGACAAGAATATTACCAACATTACAGGAACAAGCAACATGACCCGTAGTGGTCGGATCTTTTCTCCTCCACAACCACCTCCTAAGGAAACAAACAGTGAAACTCTAGCTAAGGCCAGGGGAAAGCAAGTAATGGATAATCAACCCGAACTTTCTGAAGGACAAGAAGTGGAACAACTTTTGAGAATTCTCAAGCGGAGTGATTACAAAGTAGTGGACCAGCTCAACCAGAAACCATCCAAGATTTCCATATTGTCTCTCTTTTTATGTTCAGAGGCCCACCGCAATGCCTTATTGAAGACCTTATGTTTTGCTCATGTTACCCAAGACATCTCTGTGGCCCAGTTTGAAGGAATAGTCACCAATATTACTGTGGGAAATTGTTTGGGTTTCTGCGATGATGAACTCCCAATTAAAGGCAGAGCCCACAATAAAGTGCTGCATGTTTCTATGAAGTGTTTGGACACTATTTTATCTCGATTTTTGGTGGATACAGGTTCTTCACTCAATGTGATGCCTAAGGTTACCTTGTTTAAGCTGAATATAAACGGAGTAATGATGAGGCCATCCACTCTAAATGTTCGGGCGTTTGATGGTTCGAGAAGATCGGTGGATGGAGAAGTTTATTTGCCTGTCAATATTGGTCCCCACACTTTCTATTTGTCATTCTATGTTATGGACATTCGTCCATCCTATACTTGCCTTTTGGGTCGTCCATGGATTCATGTAGAAGGAGCTGTGACATCTACCCTTCATCAATGCCTGAAGTTCATTGTGAATGACCAAGTTGTCGTTGTTTGCGGGGAAGAAGACATAGTGATTAATAATCTGATTACCTACCGTTATGTGGAAGTGGAAGGCGAGGTGCAAGAGTTTCCCTTTCAAGCTCTGGAAATTGTTACTGTTGATAAAGTCCCCGTTGTGGAACGTAAGAAGTCTGAGATACCCCTGGCCTCTTTGAAGGATTCCAAAGCCCTCATAGAAGCTAGACCTCCCCATGACAGTTGGGGCAAATTGATTGAAGTTCCATAGAAGAAAGATCGTTTTGGTCTTGGGTATTAGCCATCATCCTTCGTGCAAGCTGGTTGGGCTCCTCTCAAAGGACAACAGGTTCCCCCAATTTCTGAAGTGTTCGTCAGTGCTGGTGTAAGCAAAGAAGGACAAGTGCTCTCCACAGATGCTGAAGGTGACGATGAAGATATTTCAAGATTTATCTATCAAGTTGCGCCAGACCAGGAGCTCAACAATTGGACTGCCATGGACATCCCTGAAGTTGTTTTCCTTGATGTGTAATTTTCTGTTTCCATTTTAAGTTATATGTCCTGCCCAAGGCATACTGACAACTTGTAGAAGGGGCCCAATATGTTTCAATCTTCGTTTAACATTGAATGAAAAACCGCACTTTTGCATACAATTTTGTTCTCTGTCTTTTCTTTTTACTTTTTCGAAATAAAAATTGGAATACTTTTATTTTCATATTCTAAATATTCTTTTGCACTTTCTAAAAATAAAACATAAAATCATCGATCAAGCAGATCCGTCTCGGACTCCGTTGGAAATGATAATGCTATGGCTCCTTATATCCTTGAGAATTTAGTTGATCATGCTAACAAAGATAATGAGGAAGATTGTGAAGTCCCTGAAGAACTAGCCATACTCTTGAGACAGGAAGAGAAGGTCATTCAGCTGTATCAAGAAGAAACATAAGTCATCAATCTCGGTACTGAAGAGGTAAAGAGAGAAGTCAAGATAGGGGTCGCCTTGCAAAGTGAAGAAAAGAAGGGGTTGATTGAATTTCTTCAAGAGTATGCTGACATCTTTGCCTAGTCTTATGAAGACATGCCCGGCTTAGACACTGATATAGTAATGCATAGATTACCACTCAAGCCAGAATGTCCTCCTGTAAAGAAAAAACCAATAAGGACCAGACCCAACATGGCTTTGAAGATCAAAGAAGAGGTTCAGAAACAGCTCGAAGCAGGTTTCCTATCTGTGATAAATTACCCGCCTTGGATTGCTAACATTGTGCCCATACCTAAGAAGGATGGTAAGGCACGTATGTGTGTTGACTACCGAGACTTGAATAGAGCAAGCCCGAAGGATGATTTCCCGTTGCCTTATATTGATGTATTGGTTGATAACACTGCTCAGTCTTTAGTATTCTCCTTTATGGATGGATTCTCTGGCTACAATCAGATAAAGATGGCTCCGGAAGACATGGATAAAACAGCTTTCACAACTCCTTGGGGTACCTTTTGCTATAGAGTCATGCCTTTTAGTCTTAAAAACGCTGATGCGACATATCAACAAGCTATGGTGACTCTCTTTTATGACATGATTCATAAAGAGGTTGAGGTGTACGTGGACGACATGATTGCGAAGTCACAGACTGAGAAAGAACATTTGGTTCATTTGAAGAAGTTGTTTGATCGTTTGCGAAAGTTCAGGTTAAGGCTTAATCCCAACAAATGCACCTTTGGGGTTCGGTCGGGCGAGTTACTCAGTTTTATCGTGAGTCAACAAGGAATTGAAGTAGATCCAGACAAAGTAAAAGCAATACAAGGTATGCCGACGCCGAAAAATGAGAAGGAAGTACGAGGTTTCCTTGGAAGATTGAATTACATAGCCAGGTTCATTTCCCATCTCACTGCTACCTGTGAACCCATCTTTAAATTTTTACGCAAGAATCAGGATGTCTGTTGGGATGAGAGTTGTCAAGAAGCTTTCAAGAATATTAAGCAGTATCTTCAAGAACCACCAATACTCATACCACCAGTTCCCGGGAGACCTCTCATTATGTATTTGACTGATCTTGAAGGATCTATAGGTTGTGTGCTCGGACAACATGATGATATTGGACGAAAAGAACACGTTATTTACTATTTGAGCAAGAAGTTTACTGATCATGAATCGAGGTATTCCTTACTTGAGAAGACTTGTTGTGCTCTTACATGGGCAGCCCAACGTTTGAGACAGTATATGTTGACACATTCTACGCTTCTGATATCTAAGATGGACCCGATAAAGTATATCTTCGAGAAACCAGCACTTATAGGTAGATTGGCTCAGTGGCAAATGCTTTTGTCTGAGTATGACATCCAGTACGTCACACAAAAGGCTATCAAAGGTAGCATTCTTGCTGATCATCTCGCTCACCAACCATTGGAAGAATATCAGCCCATGAAGTTCGACTTTCTAGACGAGGATATTATGAAACTTGATGACAATGAAGGACCTGAACCAGGGGAGCGATGGACTCTCACGTTCGATGGTGTGTCAAATGTTATGGGTCACGGTATTGGGGCAGTTCTGACCTCTCCATGCAACACTCACATACCTTTTACTACCAGATTATGTTTTGATTGCACGAATAAAGTCACTGGATACGAAGCTTGTGTGATGGGCCTTGAGGCAACCATTGATTTGAAGATTAAGGTTCTTGAAGTTTATGGGGACTTTGCCTTAGTGATACATCAAGTACGAGGTGATTGGAATACACAGCGCCCTAATTTAGTTCCATACAGGGATTACATAATTGAGTTGTTGCCCGCTTTCGATGAGGTTACCTTTGAGCATATTCCTAGAGAAGCGAATCAACTGCCAGACGCTCTGGCCACTTTAACAGCAATGTTCAAAGTCAATTACCCGAATCATGCACCCAATATAAGGATCTGTCGTTACAAGGAGCCAACACATATTTTCCCTGCTCATTGTCTCACCACTGAAGATGTATCAGATGAAAGGTCGTGGTATTTCGACATCAAAAGATATCTTAAGAAGCAAGAGTACCCCGAAGGTGCTACAATTTGTGATAAGCGGACTCTCATAAGGTTGGTGTCTAAGTTTTTATTATCAGGAGACGTCCTATAAAAGAGAAACTATGATTCAGTTTGGCTCAGATGCGTGGATAGACACGAAGCAGAATCTATTATACGAGAAATACACGAGGGCTCTTTTGGGACTCATGCCAGTGGGCATTCCATGGCCAAGAAAATCCTACGAGCAGGTTATTTCTGGTTGACGATGGAAAGTGACTGTTGTGTATATGCCAAAATGTGCCATAAATGTCAGGTTTACGCAGATAGGATACATGTTCCTCCCACTCCTTTGAATGTGATGACTTCACCATGGCCATTTGCAATGTGGGGTATTGATATGATTGGATGCATCGAGTCGAGCGCTTCGAATGGACACAGGTTTATCCTCGTTGCTATTGACTACTTCACCAAGTGGGTGGAAGCAGCATCATACAAATATGTGACCAAGCAAGTTGTCACCGGTTTCATCAAAAGAGAAATCATATGCCGGTATGGAACTCCCAACAAGATCATCACTGATAACGGGTCAAATCTCAATAACAAGATGATGAAGGAAATATGTGAAGAGTTCAAGATCGAGCACCATAATTCATCACCTTATCGGCCAAAGATGAATGGGGCAGTCGAAGCCGCTAATAAGAACATAAAGAAGATCGTCCAAAAAATGGTGAGAACATACAAAGATTGGCATGAGATGTTGCCTTTTGCCCTGCATGGCTATCGAACTTCGGTGCGTACTTCCACTGAGGCAACTCTATTTTCACTAGTCTATGGTATGGATGCAGTGCTCCTTATCGAAGTGGAGATTCCTTCCTTAAGGGTTCTGATGGATACTAAACTTGATGAAGCAGAATGGATTCAAACGAGACTCGACCAACTCAATCTCATCGAAGAAAAGCGCCTGGCAGCCATTTATCACGGTCAGTTATACCAACAGTGTCTCAAGAGGGCATTTGACAAGAAGATTCGGCCTCGAGAGTTCCACTCAGATGACCTGGTCTTAAGAAAGATTCTCCCAATCCACACTGATCCAAGAGGCAAGTGGACTCCCAACTATGAGGGACCGTACATCGTGAAGAAAGCTTTCTCAGGAGGTGCTCTAATCCTGACAAACATGGATGGGGAAGACGTTTCGCTTCCAGTCAATTCAGACTCAATCAAAAAATACTACGCGTGAAAGGACCCTTTTAGTCGAAAACCCGAAAGGGCGGCTTAGGCAAAAATTAGGGCTAAAAAAAAAGAAAAAAGAATAACCCGCTAAGTCGAAAACCCAAAAGGGCGACTTAGGCAAAAATGGGTGTCCCGGTTGATTGAAAACCCGAAAGTGCGATCCAGGCAAAAATTAGGGACAAAAAAGCGAGAGACTGCAGTCTGAAGGCTCTTCACGCACACCATCCTAATGCGAGATGGATCGATCTAACTATTATCCTTCGGAAGCACAGCACTAGGATGACCCGGGATATGAGAACTATAGCAATATCAGTTTTAACGGAAGTTCGAGATTTTCTTATTGCCATTTTACTCGTTGTATTTCTTTTCTTTTCCGTAACTTCCACATTTAGGAGTTGTTTCTATGTATGAATGCCCATTCACGGGCCAAACTCATTAATAAAATTTTCCCTTCCATTAAAAATATTTGTTATGTTCTTTTACTTTATTTTTCGTATGCGAATTGTGATTTAAATTCTTTGTTAAGCATTGCATTGAAAACGATAAGTCAATAATAATCACGAGCTAATATGTGAACACTACATTACATGTATTTGAAGGCATCCCAAGGGAATATTGCAGTGTTCAGGTGTTCGTTCTTCTGTGCAGGTAGCAAGTCATAACTGTCACCTTAACCAAGATTTCATCCTCGTTGTCTCTCTATAATCAATCGAGCGCCCGATTCTCCCACACGGAGAAACTTGTGGAATTGGTTGAGATCAACGTCTCATTTTAGTTATTCACAAAGTCCAACACATGAAATAAGTCAGATCAAGTCATTTCTCCTCAGCAAGATTTATTCCCCAGTGAACTCGACAGGGCTATTTCTTTCTTCTCAAATTTTAAGAACCAATCCATATTGGTACCTCAAGATGACGAGCAATAGATCCCAATGAGTTTTTGACATTTTTCACACAAGAATCATCACGACATATTGCATTGCATCCTCAAACGCATAGCATATCCATGAATCATCATGTCACACCTTAAATGCATATGAAGCATGAGCCAGATCAATCCCAAATCAACAAAACATCCTCACAAAATTTCATAATTCCCAGTTAACATCTGTTACTACACTACCAGCTAGAATAAATCAGGGTTTTAGTACTTCATGCTCCCAAACTCTCAATACTCATTTTATCTCTCTTAGGGTCGTAGGTCATCCGTAGACTTTACCCTCTCTTTATCTCTCTTAGGGTCGTAGGTCGTCCATAGACTTTACCCTCTCTTCCTCATATTATTAGGGTCGTAGATCGTCCGTAGATCTTACCTTCGCTTTATCTTTCTAGGGTCGTAGGTCGTCCGTAAACTTTACCCTCTCATCCTCTTAAGGTCGTAGATCAACCGTAGATTTTACCGTCACATCATTTCTTAGGGTCGTAGATCGTCCGTAGATCTTACCTTTGCTTCATCTTCCTAGGGTCGTAGGTCGTCCGTAGACTTTGCCCTATCATCATCTTTTTTCTAAGGTCGTAGATCATCCGTAGATCTTACGGTCACATCATCTTTTAGGGTCGTAGATCGTCCGTAGATCTTACCATAGTGTTATCTTTATAGGGTCGTAGGTCATCCGTAGACTCTACCCTCTCATCCTCTTAAGGTCGTAGATCTTACCGTCACTTCACCGTTTTAAGGTCGTAGATCGTCCGTAGATCTTACCGTCGCTTTATCGTTTTAAGGTCGTAGGTCATCCGTAGATCTTACCGTCGCTTTATCTTTTTAAGGTCGTAGATCGTCCGTAGATCTTATCGTTGCTCTATCTTTTTAAGGTCTTAGATCGTTCGTAGATATTACCATCGCATTATGTTTTTAAGGTCGTAGATCGTCCGTAGATCTTACTGTCGCTTTATCTTTCTATGGTCGTAGATCGTCTGTAGATCTTGCCTTCGCTTTATCTCTCTTAGGGTCGTAGGTCGTCCTTAGACTTTACCCTCTCCTCCTCTTAAGGTCGTAGGTCGTTCGTAGACTTTACCCTCTCCTCCTCTTAAGGTCGTAGGTCGTCCGTAGACTTTACCTCCTCCTTTTTACCTCGTTTAGTGTCGTAGATTGTTCGTAGATCTTACCATTGCGTTATGTTTTTAAGGTCGTAGATCATCCGTAGATTTTACCTTCGCATCATATTTTAGGGTCGTATATCTTACCATCGCGTTATGTTTTTAGGTTCGTAGATCATCCGTAGATCTTGCCGTTGCGCCATATTCTTAGGGTCTTAAGTCTTCCGTAGACTTTACCTTCGTGTTATCTTTATGTTTCTTACTTTCAGTCATCACGATATTGTCAACCATATCTTTTCAGTCACTCTACCACTCACTCAATCGAGAACCTTGTATTGGTACCGTTACCCCAGTACAAGCTACCTTTTTTTCAACCGTATTTTATCCATCATGACCAGTCCCCCAGATAACCATTTTGTCTTTCCTCAGCAGACATTCACAGCAGCGAATAACACTCACACCATCTCTCCAGGGAAATTTCCGGGTCCTGGTATTTAATCATCTTCCACCTGGAACTCTCGAAAGGCTGACGCCAATCTCGCCTTCAGGTTTAAGACGATTAAATAGGGGCAGTTGTCGTACCCCAAATTTGCCATATCTCTTTTATTCTTGTCTGGCTTTGAACTTTGCATTCCATTTGCATCATTTTATTATTCAGTCATTTGCATATCCCGCATCTTAGGGAATCAGGCGCTTTGGTTTAAAGTTTTAGGGTTGCGCCCTCTTTATGTCTAATCTTGTTTTGAGGTTTTCTTATCAGGTAAAAAGGAAGCACATCTGGTTCTCGATTAGCGGATCATGGAATGAAGGGTGTCATCAGGTTACAAGGTTGTTTCTCAATCAAACTCATCAGAGCCTGGATTAGGGTTTATTTCCCTATTGTTTGTCAAGGGACTAGGGTTTTGGATCCATGGTTATTGTGAAATCCCTCTTTCATCTATTTCAAATACTTCTCAAGAGAAAGATGTTAGGGTTTCAACTTGTTGATGATAAGGTGAATTTGGGCCGTTGAATTACAGGGTTTCTATATTTATTTCAGGGGAGAATCTTGTGGGCTAGGTTTCATCCTCGTGTTCTCAAATCATCTTCATTTCAAGGCGTTTATGCGTGTGTTAATTTCATCAACTGGAAAAGGCGTTGTCTCAGTAAAGACTGTATTAAGTTTTCTTTCGAGACTTTATTGATTTAAGGCACTCTTTTGGTTCATGTCGAATTTTATGATTAAGGGAAGATTTGTGCATCAAGGTGATTATTATGGAGTTGAGATTTAAATATAGCGTGAAATGAAGAACTAATCTTGGTTCAAGATCTTAAGGATGATTTGTCAATGTTTGATCCAAGATTAAGAAGTTTTCATTGTGCGATTTCATGGTATACAAAGTAAAAATGAGCAACGGAGTACATCATTGAGTTACAAATATCAAAGTCCATTGCCTTCGTTCTTTATTTTGTTTAAGATATTGAATAGTCGACATTTATTTCATGGTCATCAAAAGACTCAAAGATTATCAAGACAAGTTCATCATTCATTTATTTCTACCATCTTTCATTCAAGATTCAAGTCTCATTCACGGATTTAACGTTTAAAATGTTGATTCACAATACAAAAAAAAATTCATTCAATTTTAGCTCAATACAAAGAAATATTTACATTCATTACAAAATCCAAATTCAATTACCATTACATACATATTAAAATTCATACAAAAAAATCAATACAAGTTCATCAATTTCATGAAGCCCAATATCCAAAATATAATACAGCTTCTAGCCAATTTCCAAAACCTTGTGCAAAACAGTCCAAACTTGCTTCAAGTCAAAAAACCTGTCACAACCTGCTGCTGCACATAGGCCTGCATCATCTGCAAAATAACCGAAAACATGTAAAGAAAAAAAAACAGCGCTGCAACAAACCAGGACTTGTCCCAAACAGGCTATTATGCTGCAAAAAATTATGCTACTATGCTGCAAAATTCTGCTACTATGCTGCCTTTCTTACTGCTCCAATAGACCAAAACACTGCATATACTATCCCAAAATATACATCAAAATAGCAAAAGAAAAATTGCATCATAAAAGCAATAGAACAGTTAACTACAATAGTTCAAATGAATCAACTCTTCCCACCAGATTTTATCATGTTTTTCTCTATAAAAATGAAAACATGATTCAACAGAAAAGAGAATTGTTTAGAAAAAAAACCTCACACAATAACCAACAGGGAGATACCAAAAATGATCCTAAAAAAACATTTTTGCACAGAGATCACCGATTTTAGTATATCTCTACTCAAAACCACTTCACATCAGGATGAATCACTAATTTCTCTCTTCAATACCCTGCAAACACAACCATCTCATTCAGAAAATATTACAGAACCTCTGTTATTTTAATTCATTCAACTTACTGCCTACACACTATAAGTTTGATTCGAAGAAGAGTAGAAGGCGGGAATTCACCTCATTATACACTCATAGAAGTTGTTGATGCAGAGTGGTTGAGGAAGCTTTCAACATTAGCTCAGGAAATAACGTCGACATTGTGAACCGCACCTTCAAGGGTATCACAACCTGCTTGCAGCGATTCATCGATCTTTCTCTCTGAACCTACAACATCAACACGCCTTCAAGCTTCAATCATCTCCACAGTTTGCAACAAAATTTCTTCTATTTGCATATCAGAAAACAACGTCAAGGACTTATGAGTTGCTATAATAGCATCGCGGAAGCGGAATAGAATCATAAATGTTTTGAATCGCAAATGATGGTGACGAACCGTGGCGGAGACGTGAAGGGCATAATCACGAAGTTTGAGCTCTTGAAGTGGAAGCTGAAGCAAAATAAGGGAGGCATCGAGACTGAAGTCGAATGAATCAAAGGGCAGAGTTACGATGGCGAGTGTGCAATCGGAGGAGACGTTGGTGCTACGTGCGGTGATTTTATGAAGAAGAAGATAAGTGGAATCGGTGTACGTAGGACAGAGAGAGCAAGAAGAAGGCCAACGATGAGAAGAGATGGTGAATCGAAGATGTTCGGTGCCTATTTGGTCTGAGATCGGAGGAGACTCGAGCTGGGGAATTTCAAGAATCTCTATGTTAACCTAAAACCCAAAACACGCTCAACATTGCCTTTGTTAATTTCTCTATGTTTATTTTATAATTCTTGCTAATGTTTCTTATCAGTGGTGTAGGTGGACTGAAAAATCTCCCCAGGCCCATCACCAATTTTTTGACAACATTTGGATTTTGAGCAAAAAGCTGCTATTTGGACTTGCAGGATGGGCTTAGAATTGTTTACTATTTTACACCCCTTAATCCGTCTTAGCACCCCCTGAACTCTTTATATTTTTATTTTTTATTTTTCTTTATCAATTTTCTTTTATTGGATTTTGTTAATTTTTATTGCATGAAAAATAACCTAAAAAATAGTTAGAATATTTTAGGAAACGTTTTATAATTCTTTAAGACTCCTCCTTAGAATTTCCATTAGAGTTTTTCTATTATTTTCATGTTCGATAATCATTTTCATTGTCATTTTTTAGCTAAGATTTTGTGATATTATATCGATGTAACCTTTGCAATGGGGAATGCTCGAGATTAATTCTTTGATCACTCGCGCGGAGCAGCTTTTGGTAGAGTTTTCTTATGGCTTGCATGGTGTTGAAGAGGCAACGGACTTTCTCCGTTCGGTATCATCTCCACTTTATTTTATACCTCATTTTCGTACTTTACCGCTTTCTACATATCATGAGAAGTAGGAAATAAAGAGTGTACGCTCAAAGTCGCTGTTTAAAGGCCTGTAGCAGGCATTCCTCACTTCATTTTCCATATGTGTTGTGCTTGTGTTTGTTTATTAACTTGTTCACTTTATCCTTGTATATACCATGTTCCCTTAGGATGCGCTTGCTCCGTTCGGACGCAAGTTAGACCTTAGGATGAAACCCATGCATGACGACATTAGGGATTTTTCTAGTTTCCCCCCTTCTTAACCTTTTCTTCTTTTGTAATTAAACTTCCCAAACAAACCAAAATCCAAAAAAACCTCTTTAATCATTACTCGAATTTATTCTAAAACTCGCAAAAACACTCAACCAATCAAAACTCCCCCAAAGGGCATGTTATCTCCATTCTACTGCGATACCGGCTGTTCCTATTGCTAGAATGCATGCGTTAACGTCACCCACTAAAAAACACAAACAAACCAACCATTTTCTAGAGGAACTACGGTGTTCTGATTCCTTCTTTGAATACGTAGGCAAAGGGTCGCGAAACCCTCACGAACGCAATAATCAAAAACCATCCATTTCCCTTTAAGCAAGTATAGTTGTAGATAAATACACCCTTTAAGACAAACAAACAAAACGGATCCCGTTGAGTACAATGGATACGAGGGGTGCTAATACCTTACCCCCACATAACCTACTCCCTTACCCTTTCTCTCGGTCGAAAGACCATCTTATCCATTCCCTTGTGGTTTTATCGCTATTTCCTTTTCCTTCGGGATAAATAAAGTTCGGTGGCGGCTCTGTGTTTTCTACCGGTGGCTTCAATAAAGATTTCATGAATCAAAATATTGACACCAGTTAGAAAATCAACCATATGATGAATAAGATTGATGCTCTTGCCACACACAAAAAAGTTAGAAACATAAATCTCCCATGTAGCTCAACAGCAAGCAGCTATAGCTGCTCCAGCTGGAACTTTTCCTGGAAAACTCCAAACAAATCCAAAGGGACATGATAACTCCATAACACTTCAGAGTGGGACAAACCTACACAGACCAACAGAACCTAGAGTTGAGAAACCAGCCATGTACCAAAATCATGGGAATGGAACTAAGAAGGAAGCTGAACCAAAGGAAGTAGAAAAAGAAGGTGATGAAGAGGCCTTGGAAAAAGAAGAACCTTATGTGCCTCTGCCACCCTTTAAACCACCTAGCCCATATCCTCAAAGATTTGATAAGTCTAAAAATGTAGGGAAATTTAAGAAATTCATTGAACTTCTAAAACAACTTAACATTACCATACATTTTACAGAAGTTATCACACAAATGCCCTCCTATGCTAAATTTCTTAAAGAAATCTTATCAAATAAGAAAAAGCTTGAGGATAATGAAACTGTACTTCTCACTGCTGAATGTAGTGCTATAATCCAAAACAACATGTCTCCTAAACTTAGGGATCCATGTAGTTTTTCCATACCTTGCGTAATCAGAAAGTTTGTTATAGACAAAGCACTATGTGATTTAGGGGCCAGTATTAGTCTAATGCCCTTATCAATTTCAAGAAACTCAACATGGGATAACTAAGACCAACACGAATGTCCGTATAATTAGCAGATTGATCAGTGAAATTTCCTTTCGGTATGTTAGAAAATGTTCCCGTACGTATAGGACAATTCTATATCCCCACTGATTTCATAATCATGGACATTAAAGATGACTCCAATATTCCTATTATATTAGGTAGACCATTCATAGCCACTGCATGAGCCATCATAGATGTTAAAAATGGAAAACTGACTTTCGAAATCGAGGAAGAAAAAGTTGAATTTATCTTGTCTAAATTCTTTAAGGCACCATCCATCGACGACTCATGTTGTTTCTTAGATGAAATTGATAAATGGATAAAATAATTGGAGAAACAACAAACCACCTATTCAGAAGTATTGAACATTCTTATACCTCTAATTCTCGAAGATGATAATTAGCGCCCTGAATATCAAGATGAAAATCTGAGTGAATGCTTAGCTCTAACTCCTGATTATATACCTTGTCCAAAGAAGCCAGCCATATAACTCAAAACACTACCCAAAGACCTAAGGTATGAATTCCTAGACACAGAACTTGAACGACCAGTTATAGCCAATGCAGACCTAGGACAAATAGAAACTGAAAAATTATTACATGTCCTAAGAAAATACCCAACCGCTTTAGGATATAACATCTCATATCTAAAAGGAATAAGACCTTCAATCGGTATGCACCATATAACGCTCGAAGAAGACTGCAAGACCTCTAGGGAACATCAAAGAAGAAAAGCTATTAGAAGCAGGAATCATATACCCAATATCCGATAGTAAATGGGTTAGCCCAATACATGTCGTACCTAAGAAAGGAGGTGTTACAATTGTAAGAAACACTAAAGGAGAATCCGTAGCGCAATGAACTCACACCGGGTGAGGAATGTTCATCGATTATAGAAAGTTAAACAAAGCCACTCGTAAAGATCATTTTCTTTTATCTTTCATTGATAAAATGCTCCAACGACTAGCTAAACACTCTCACTTCTGCTATTTAGACAGTTATTCTGGATTTTTCCAAATTCCTATCCATCTTGACGACCAGGAAAATACAACTTTCACTTGTCCTTATGGTACGTTCGCCTATATACGAATGCCATTCGGATCATGTAATGCCCCTGTAACATTCCAGAAATTTATGATGTTCATCTTCTCTGATTTTCTAGATGGTATAATGGAAGTTTTTTATGGACGACTTCTCCGTCTATGGAGAAAGTTTTGAAGGACGTCTATCGAACCTTGAAATGGTACTAAAAAGATGCCTAAGTGTAAACCTCATGCTAAACTAGGAAAAATGCCACTTCATGGTCCGACAAGGAATTATCTTAGGGCACATCGTATCCGATAGGGGAATTGAAGTAGATAAAGAAAAGATTGAAGTAAAAGAAAATGTTCAACCACCCAAAACTATTATAGAAATAAGAAGTTTTTTAGGACATGCTTGTTTTTATCGATGTTTCATTAAATACTTCTCTAAGATAACAAAACCTCTAACCAAACTGCTAATGAAAGATGTTGAGTTCATTTTACCGATAATTTCTTGGACGCGTTTACAACACTAAAAAAGGCATTAATTTCAGCACCTATTATGTAACCTCCCGATTGGAACGAACCATTTGAAATAAATGTCAGTGGCTATGTCGTAGGTGCAGTTCTAGGAAAGAGAAAAGACAAAAAGCTTCATGCAATCTACTACGCAAGTAGAACCCTAGATCCTGTGCAGACGAATTACGCCACCACAGAAAAAGAACTGTTAGCTATTGTGTTTACTTTAGATAAATTTCGTTCTTACTTAGTAGGAGCATGAATAATTATCTATACCAATCACGCTGCAATGCGGTGCCTCTTAAGTAAGAAATCAAAGGTATCAAAGACAAGAGAGGCACTGAGAATGTAGTAGCTAACCACCTATCCAGAATAGAAGGCATCAAACTAGATCATATACCCATCAATAATGATTTTCCTTACGAACGCCTTGTATCCCAATTAGAATTAGAAAGCAGTACAACCAAATACCCTGTGACTTATGAAGACACGAACACAAAAGAAATTATGGAAGCAATCTACACTAAAACCATACTGCCATGGTATGTTAATTTTGTCAACTACTTGGCTGCTGGAGTGCTTCCACCTGATATGTCTTATCAACAAAAGAAGAAATTCTTCCATGAACTTAAACATTATTATTGGGATGAGCCTTTTCCTTTCAAGAGAGGCGTCGATGGTATTTTCCATCAAAGTGTTCCCGAAAATGAAATTGAAAACATAATTTTCCACTGTCATGTTTCTCCCTATGGAGGACATGCGAGTACTTCAAAGAACTGCACTAAAATATTACAAGTTGGCCTCTATTGTCCTAATCTATGGAAAGATATCCATATCACAGTTAAAAACTGCGACCAATGCCAACGCACTGGAAGCTTTTCTAGATGCGATGAGATTCCTCAAAAAGGCATTCTAGAAGTGGAAGTCTTTGACATATTGGGAATTGATTTCATGGAACCCTTCTCCTCTTCCTTTAGAAATCACTATATACTAGTTGATCTCGACTATGTTTCAAAATGGATTGATGTTGTAGCCTCTCCAACAAATGATGCACGAGTAGTAGTCAAGATTTTCAAGAACATAATTTTTCTAAGATTCAGTGTTCTAAGACTCTTCATCAGTGACGGTGGCTCCCATTTCATTTCCAAAATCTTAGAAAAATTATTAGCAAAGTATGGAGTCTGACACCGTGTCGCAACATCTTATCATCCATAAATAAGTGGGCAAGTAGAGGTCTCCAACAGAGAGATTAAGCAAATCTTAGAAAAAATGGTAGCAACCTCTAGGAAATATTTGTCATCTAAGATACACGAAGCTCTATGGGCATATAGGAAGGCATACAAAACTCCGATCGGAACCACGGAATTTAAATTAGTCTATGGGAAATCATGTCATCTACCGGTAGAAATTGAACATAAAGCTTATTGGGCCATTAAGACCCTTAATTTAAATTACACTGCTGCAGGTGAGAAAATAATCTTAGATATCCACGAACTTGAATAACTTAGACTAGAAGCTTACGAGAATGCTCGGATTTATAAGGAGAGAACTAAAAATGGCTTGATAAACAAATATGTAGAAAAGAATTCAATGAAGGCAATATAGTTCTCATATTTAATTCATTACTTAAACTATTTCCAGGAAAACTTTGCTCTAGATGGTATGGTCCCTTCGAAGTCACTAAGGTTTTTCAAAATGGCATAATAGAAGTTAAGGGAATGTGAAGTGAACCTTTCATTGTAAATGGACAATGTTTAAAACATTATCATAGCATTGATAATAAGGAATGTTACACAACATTAAGGCTATATGCGCTGCCACCCCATTCATTAGACTAATAACCATGTTATGTCGAGCTTACGACGTAAAATAAAGGGCTTACTGGGAGACAACCCACTTTTTAGTCTTTTCTTTTTGCTTTACTTATTTTTAATTTTTTCTCTTCTTTTCTTATCTTTGTTATTGCTTATTTTTATAAAATTATGCAGTATTGTTTCTCTAATATTACTCACTACTAACTTAATTCTAATTGTCAACCTACTTCAGGCTAACTTTACTATTAGCTAATTGAACTAACCACGATGAATTCGGTTGATACTATGGGCATTATTTTTAGAGGAAGAAATCAGCAGAGGATGTTTGAGTCTTTATCTGATAGGGAGATAGGATTGAGTGTCTACCCTGACGGACCTGCTATGATCACATTAGAAATCCAAGACATTGTCTTATTCCTATTAAGCCAAATAAGTTGGAACACATCTTCCCTAAGAAGATGGTTTAGTTCCTACTGTAGATTAACCCTAGAGATTTTAAGCTCTCTTGTCTACAAACATAACCATGGTCTAGGGTTTGATAGAGGACTAATTAGGTTTAGGTTGTTTAATATTGAATGCACCTATACCCATAAGAAGATGGTGGAACTGTTAGGATTTCCATACGGCCTATATGCATTCACCGTAATCCAAGAAGATCTTTTCGATGTGGGTGAGCTAGACTATTTCCGAGGGGATATTACAGGTATAAGTAACCCTGAGCCTAATGATATGCACACAAAAAACATTCATAACCCTGCCTTGAGATATTTTCATAAGATCCTAGCACACACCCTCTTTGGTAAACCAGAAAACATGACCACAGTATATCTATAGTCGAGCTTTTAATTATGTTTTGTGCTTTGCAAAATTGTCCCATAAACGGAGCTACCTTTATAATAGCCAACTTTCACCTTCTTGCGAGAGCCGTCCATGAACCAATCTTGATAGGTGGCTTAGTAACCATGATAGCAGATGTTATTGGCTTAAGACAACAATTGGTAAACCTTGTCCCTCTAGGTAGATTTCAACCAATGAATATCAATTTTTGTTTCAATAGGGGAATAATTGGAAACCTAGGCCTGGGTAACTTTGAACAGCTCATTAATAATTAGTTAATGCCCCTTTTTACCCTGTCTGGCCCTAGAACTAGTGTGCATCACAGGAACAACTGGTTATATGATTGGGCCGAACCACACATTTCACCACCACCTACTCCTGAGACACCCATGATTTATGACCACCTTGACTCCTTCATGTCTGATGAGGAAACTGACCCCGAAACCCCTCCTTTTTACCATCATTCTCCTTCTCCCAATCAGGTTAACTCAAACACCTCTATCGCTCCAGTTTCTACTCTACCTCCCGTATTTGATCACGGGCTTGCTATAAATGCTTTACAATCTGAGCTTGATTTGTTGAGGGATGAGCTTATTATTTTCTGAGGATCGACTTCCATTCTTTCATGGATGTGGTAGCCAAACAGTTGGACCATTTTTACCAGCATATTTACTTCGCTTCTCTTCTTAACAATCGACGTGGCTAATTTTTCGAACTTACTGCATATCTTCTTTTCACATTTAAACATTGCGGACAATGTTTTGTTTAAGTGTGGGGAGAAGACTTATTAGCTCAGAATTTTCATTATTTTCTATTTCAATTTCTTAAGTATAATTTTTACCATTATTTGCTATTTCAATTTTGTTAAGTACAATTTTTATCATTTATTTTTAGTTCAGTTATGTTTTTGTTTAGTTTTTCATTCATTTACTTGTGGAATTTACATTACATTACTTTTCATTTAATGAACTATTATCATCATGTTCACACACACACACACACACACACACACACACGCACACACACACGCACACGCACACGCACACGCACACGCACACCCACACACACACACACACACACACACACACACACACTCACACACACACACACATACACACACACACACACACATATATATATATATATATATATATATATATATATATATATATATATATATATATATATATATATATATATATATATATATATATATATATATATATATATACGTACATCATGCTTGCAAGTATTGAAAAATATATGAGTTTAATGTTTGAAATATATGGGAAGTCTGGGCAACGAAATTTTAAATTTTTATTCTAATTCTGCGCTGCGTGCCGTTCGCCATACAAGTGTGACATCCGTCACGCTTCACAACATTTATCCCGCTCGACACAATGGCGTGCCCCTTGGCACAAAGTTAGAAACATAATCGTTTTTGTTTTAAATGCAGAAACCCTTAATCTCTTCTTCTTCTCATTTTCTTCAAACTTCTCTTTAACTCCATTAAACCTCCGCCTGTTTCACTACCTCCATTATCATTATCATCAAAATTCATTAATCCCCACTCATTACTCTCATTATATTTCTCTACATATACACCCTCCAAACCCACTTCCATTCCAAAACCCCCAACTTCTCACACAAAACTCTTACTCATTCCTCCATCTTTACTTGAACAATGGCATGCAGAAGTTCAAGACCAGAGCCAGACCTTTCCGGAATTACATTTCAAAATGGGGAAGACGGAGAACATCAAAGGGCTCAATATCTCAAATTTTATCAATGCTCCGTAGTTCCTACACGGTATGTTGATACTAAGTGTTTGTGCAAATTAGGATTTCTTGACAGTGTGTAGTGGTTACTCCAAAATTCTGATTTAGCATTTGTCTGCACACAAAATCTTCTAACGTATGAGTTGCTAACTTTTGAATTTTTAAGCTCGTTCTCATACAACCCACCGTGCGATGAAAGCCAGCACTTATCCATCTCAGTTACTTTTATAATGTTCAACGATGAATATTCTATAACTCAAAACACTTTGAGTGATTTCTTCCACTTACCTCATAAAGGGGTGGTACACCAACATATTCCTATAGACCAAGATTGGGCATCTACAGCCTTCAAGCTTTGGAAAGCTATCTCTGACGAGGAATAGAACGTTTAGGAGGGACGTTATGCATCATCCATTCATAATCCCGCTATCAGGTATTTTCACCGAGTCATCTCCAACACTATTTTTGGGAGGATTAACAACAACAAAGTTAATTCTAAAGAATTGTTCCTACTCCATTGTACCTTTACTCCAAACCAAAAGATCAATGCGAGCACGTTCCTTCTATCACATATTCAGTCTTTGTATGCAAGAGGCTCTATGCATTTCTGCATTGGAGAGCTAGTTACCTCTATAGAACTTGGCCTGCGCCTCGAGGACAAGCTCGCAAATCTGTCTCCACTGCCGCCCATATTCATTGACATCGACAACTGTCAGGCTAGCCACTTGATTAAGGTCATAAGAAGATGGTAGGTATAATCTGATGGTGCATAACATAGTTGTCCCTAGTTTCATTTTGCCAAACATTGCACTTACTGATATCACAAACATGGAAAAGTGGCTTTATGACCTTAATGCTCCTACACCTGGAGATAACGAGCAAAACAACCAAGTGAATGTCCAAGATGATGAAATGGAGCAAGAAATGGAATAAGGAGATACTTAACAACAAGCTCCTCCTGAAAACATTGCAAGCATGTCCACAAGACCCAGAAGAAAATGCAAAAGAGTACCAGCCTCAAATGATGACATTATGGCTGTCGTCATGCAACAAGATGAAAGAGTGCAAGCGATGTAGAACAATCAAAATGCAATGATGCAACTTATGCTAGCTATACAGACTCAGCAGTAGGAATATGACGAAAGAAAGAAGCGTCGTGCTTCAAGATTTACTGAGGAAATGGCAACCTTAATTGTATGCATGGATGGTTTTCAAGATTATATATACCATGTGGTTATGCCTCATCCTTCGGGTACACGTGGCCAAGCACAAGGGTGAGGAAGAGGACGCGATAATGAGCAAGAATAGATCGATTTTTTCTTCTCTTCCCATTTCCTTTTTGTTTTTAAGCATTGGGACATTGCTTATTTCAAGATTAGGGGAGCTAGTTAGTTAGGAAAATCTCTATTGCTTTCTAATTAGATATTTCATTCCCATTTGTATTTCTTGTAATCAAAAACATCTTTGTACTTTCGAGTTAGTTTATGCAATTTTTCTGCTATTATCTAATTTCCCCACTTTCTTGAGCCATAACAAAAACATTTGTCTGTTACTTGCATAAGCTGCGCATTCGAAGAGTATATAGGCTGCTCACTTTTTAAAGATATATGAGAAACCTTGAGTGAAACAGAAGTACGATGGATACCGTTGTAACATTCGAAATCCCCAAATTGCGCTAGATCGATTTCATGACCCTTTATACCGAAACCTTAAACTTTAGTTTTAAAGTAGCCCCGAATAGTTTATTTAGCAGTCAGCACTGTTTTAAACACAAACTATATAGGGAGTCGATGAATATATGTGAGTGATCCATAGTACTTAAAAGATACATGCTTTACTATAAGGAAATAGGGAATGTACCAATTAAGTTAGGTGACCCTCACCCGGTCACTTAATCCAACAGATGTATAACCTACATTATATAACATAGAAACTCGTTGTTGGTTGGTTCAGAGGTGTCTGGTACTGAAATTGGTAGGGTGGACTACGGTCTGATCCCTCGAAACTTGCAATTGGGTGAACTAAAGGAGGTTACCGTATTTATGTTCCAGAACCTCATGCTTAAAAGGATCATAGTCACTAACCGGCTACTCTACTATGTGTGTGTAAAGATAAAAGGCTTAATGTGATTATGCTAGAATGAAAACGGGTGAAATTTAGCGAAAATAATTTGGTTGAGATATATGGCATGATTGGAATTGGTCTGCATAATGGGGGGCGTTTAGTGTTATTACCGTATTTTTTGTGTTATGTTGAGCTTATGTTTCCGCAAAAACATTGGCAACCACTTACAATTCAAATTGCATAGTGAATTTGCATTTAACTTGTGCCTTATTGGTTTTTATAAAGACTTTATTGCTTGAGGACAAGCAAAGGTTCAAGCTTAGGGGAGTTTGATAACATGAAAAGTTATAGCATTTTCCGCCTGATTTACATAAATAAAATATCTGATTATTCGTTTATTACATTACATTTTATCTATTTGCAACATATTTCAAGTACTTAGCTTATTTAAGGCATAAATGAGAAAAGGAAGCAAAACAATGGAGAAATGTAGAAGAAATGGCCATTTAGCAGCATTTTAGCAGCATTCTATACCAGAAGGCGTGTCGTCCACCATAGGTGTGTGTCGCCCATCACAACTTTCAAAAGTGTGTCCCTCGGCACGCTTCATGTCCCAACCGGCACAGTTTCAAGATGTGTGCCCCACGTCACAGCTCGCATGACGCTTGTGACAACACATATAACTGCTACAGAAATATCTCCACGAAGTGGACGAAACAGACAGTTTTGTTGGATTCTTCTCCACGGTGGAAGAACAAGGATCAAGGGGATTCCTCCTATTTTTGCTCACTTTTGGAATCTATAAATTGAAATCAGTTACCAACATTGTTACAATCTAGACGTTACAGACTTTGCACCAATTTTTATTGTTTCTTCTATGTATTGTAACTTGCGATTATTTTCCAGTTTTGCAACTTTACTATTATTTCAGTTTCATAGTTTTTAGTATTTTGTTTTCCAGTTTCATAGAATTCATGTAAGCATAGAAAACCCGCACTATTAAAGCGGTATTTCTTCACATCGGAGGAATACTGCAACTCTAGTTTTCTTCCTAGCTTCCAGAATTCGTTTAGGTCCATTTTATTTAATTCAAGATATTTCATTACAAGTTAATCCTGCCGGTTTGTGGAGGATATGCACTGCTCAAATTATTTGCTTCAGTATTTAATTTCAGGTTCCTATTTTAAGAATAAGTTATTTATTCTTACCATGCATGTCTTATTAAATTTATGTTTTAATTTTATGTTATCTTGCAATAAAGTTATGTTTGGCTAAATTCCCCGATACAAGTATGTAAATCTTAAACCGAAGTGATTCGGTAATAATTGGCATTAATATTTTACAAAAGCACTTTTCTGATTTTGATTTCCAATTTGGATATTTAACTGTTTTTGTACGAGAGTAAAATACATTCTAAGGATAAAATCAACAGAGCGAGAGTTTGAGGTTTTAACAAGATAGTGGTTATTAAACATTAATTTTAAAAATAGCGAGAGCGCTTTAAAATTAATTGGAATCTATTTGTTTTCAAAAAATACTATTGAATTTTAAAAGAAACAGCGAGAGTTCTCATTTGAGTTTAATAATATAACCTGAATCGATAGAAGGAAAGTGTGAGACGAGGGTTTTTAAATAAATAGTTTCCACTAAAACAGTGTTTTAATACTGAAAACAAATGCCAATGACTTATTGAATCCCTGAAGTTGACAAATTACATACTTGTGTCCCGTTATTAATTATTAGATTTTAGTTAATTCCCGATTAAACCCAAACACCCAAATTTTATAATAAGCCTTAGCTTTACACAGTGACCCTAAGATAACAATAGTTTGACCACCAGTCCTTATGGGTTCGATATTTTTTAAAACTATGCGATAGACTATGCACTTCAAGCCACTACACCTGACAGAGTCATAAAGTCGCGATCAATAGGAACCCCTTTTTAATGTTGATGTCAGAATGGATGTTCTAGACATATGGACTAGACCTTCTCTCCACTCTTCATGGTACATGGTTTAAACACAGCGTTATAGGATAACCTTTCATCAAACACCATATCATAATGCCATCTCCTTTATCTGATTCCCAACAGGCGATGCCTTGAACTTATCCACATGTTTTCACTTTTAAGTCAACTCTCTTAACAAGAGACCTGATAATCTTCTAAACCATCTCATCTTTTAACAATTCATCTCCTAAAGATCTGAAAGAATTTGATATAACAAGGGAACTCATGAAAGGTCATGGATTGCTTTCATTATCTTTCTCCTTCAAGATTTTAGCATGAGAGTGAGAAGCTATACATATACACCTTATATGTGCCTAAGAAAGGTCTTGAGAAATTCCCAAGCAACAAAGTCCATAGCACACATCCTTATTTGCCTCCAAACCTTTATCCTCTATAGACATAGATAATTGGTTTTGAAAACAACTCAACCTCTTCTAGCTTCCAAAGAAAATCCACTCCTTAGCCTTCACACCAGACAAAAAAAAATATGAAATGTCAAGGTTCATACACCAGAGGCATATGCAGCAGATGAAATAAAGCTAGCATCAATCCACTTCAGACAAGATGTTAGAACATATGGTAGGAGATTATGCACGTATACAACCTTCAGTAGTTGTAACAGCATCAGCATACAAACAATCATTAGTAGTTGTTGTATCAGCAACATAACCATCAGTAGTTATGACATAAAGACAACCATCTGTAGTTATCAGCAGCATCATTACATCCATCAGTAGTTGTAACATTAACACAACCATCAGTAGTTGTGAAAGCAGCAGAACCAGCAGCAATTGTAGTAGGCCCACAGAAGCATAAGACAACCATCAATAGTTGTCATATTGAATACAAGAAAGCCATCATCCTAGCCTTCTAATAGCCAAATAGTACCAGAAATATCCCTGAAGCTATCCCGATAGACAGACCAGGGTGTCAGCTCTAATTCCAATTGAAATTCTGGCACTGGTACACATATCTGTATAGTGATGTTTTTCAACATCAGAACTTGATGTCAGTACAGATGTTACGACATATGTAGACAGACTGAATGGCAGTATCAAACTGAAATAATATACAGAATGATAAAGAACACAGTCAATTGTTAACCCAGTTCGGTGCAACTCACCTACTTTAGGGTCTACCAAGGAAGGAAGGAAATTCACTATTAGTAGTATTAATTCTAAGCCTAAGAATTCCTAGTTTACAACTTATAACTTAATTCCTACCTAGTGCAACTTCTACCTAGGAACCTCCTAGATAAGAGAAATCCTCATCTCACTTCCAATCACCGCAGTGATACCTACAACCATAATCCCAGGGACTAGAAACTACAATCACAATCCCAGTGACTAAAAAATACAGCCACAATACTTGTGACTAGAATTAACAATCCAAATCCCAGGGAATGTCTCAAGAAACTAAAAAGTGTCAGACGATGAGACGGATCTAGAAGGGGGGTTGAATAGGTCCTTTATTAAAATTTGCACTTTTTTAAAAATGTTTTATAAAAGATGAAAAGGCTTCCCGGATGAAAATCTTCTAAACGATTTGTTATTGAAAAGACTGGATATGCGAAACTGAATGGAATTCTTATGATGAAAAATGAATCAATATGTTTACTAATTAATCAAACACTTAAACAATATAAATGAGTACTTACTACTTCCAATGAATTGTTTAAGATAAAACTTGACAGTATCACAAATTTCTGTGTTAGTCAATTAATCAAACACTTGGTGTGCACAAACACAACAAGTCCAATTTTACTTGATTGTAGTGATGAATTTTCCTCAATAACAATCAAAATGATTGCTACGATTATTGTAAACTAAGTTTGAATCACTACAATCATGGTAAAATGAATTGAATAATCAATATCACACAAATTATAACAAATGAAAGTAAAATGATAGGGAAAGAAGAACAACACATGATTTTTAAGGCAGTTCACCTTGTCGTCCTCGCGTAGGGTATGTCTGCCCCCAATTCTAAAATATAGAATTGAGATATATGATATTAAGTTGCAAAGTGCTACGAGATAAGCAATAGTCTTCACAATATGCAAACTAATTGTTGATGATTAACCAATTCCCTTCTCTCCTTTAGGTTCAAACCAAACCAAGTATGCCAAACTCTTCGAAAAATCCTCTAGTTACCGCTACTTATTTCACAAATTCTTCGTTCTACAAATATTTCACTCGGCTGATTTTGATCGCAAGAAATTTGACCCCAAATCCCCCTTCATAATACTCGGGTTACTGATACGTAATTGAGAAAACCCACTGTTTCATAACCCTTTCACTCGACTAAATTCAATAAAGCAAAGACTTATGCAAAAACCACTGCACCAAACGAAATCTTGGAGGACAAAACCCTGACAGTTTTATTCAAGAAAAAACCCACTAAATTCTAAACTCAAATATGAGATCAATCTTCAATTTGAATGTTATCACCACAACTCTGCACTTTAATCAACAAAAATTGTTGTGTGTAATTGTTAATGAATGCAAGGAGAGGATGAAGATGATGAGAAGTTGGTGTATCTCTTTCACTTTTTCTTGTTAATCATAATGATGAAAGAAAACCAATATTTATATGTTACCAAATAGTCAAGACCCAAAAATATAGCAGAAAATTGGTTGAAGGCAGCGAGCGGTCAACCCATGTAGGATATCCACTCGACACGAGTAAACCTGAGCGTTGTAGAAAGGTATTTGGAAAAGTGATGTGTCGACTACAACAAGGCATGATTCGATGCAAATAGAAGATATTTTACTCCCAATATGAGTTGACTGAAATGGTTGGCGCGAGCAGACGTGAGCTTAATGCAATGATATCCTTCAATCTATGAGTCGACCTAACTCTTGTATGAGTCGAAGCAAGTAGAGAACATTTTTACTCCCAATATCAGTCGGTCGGAATAATCGACGCGAGCAATCCCGATCTTGATGAAATGACATTCTTGAATATATGAGTCGACCTAACTTTTGCATGAGTCGATGCAACCAGTAAAAACACCCAAGAATGAATATTTTCAATAATTTTCATTCCAGCCATTCCACTAGCAAGTTTGTCCATAGAACCAACCCAGATCAAGAGCATGCGATGAATGTTTTTACATCATTAAAACAAGGATAAAGGAACATTGCCCTCATATACTCCCACTTTTTTATGATGGCAAAACCTAAGAAATTTTTCTACTCAATTCATCGAGTACCTTAATCGAATATCATCCCTCTGAATTTGTGCATTCTGTTAGATCACCAATCTGCAACCCCTTGCTCACTATATTCCTTATATATTCTTGTTTATTCTCTTCTCCCCCTTTGACTACATCAAAAATAGAAAATACAAAGGTCAAGAGTAATAAAATCATATCAAAACGCATAATTATCATCTACTTTGCAACTAATAAACACTAACAACCATTCACATAAAATGAAGCTAGTGAAAAACATATAATAGTGAACATAATTAATAAAACACATAATGAGTTCAACAATAAAAGCAACGAACACAAAGTAATGTTTTAAGAGGATAGAAATGCACTACAAAGCACCAAATAGAGATCAAGAAGTTTTTTAGTATGCGCCGACAACTGCAACTCACGAGTCAACATATGCAGTCCAAATATCAATTTTCAAAATTTTCATGTTATGTAATTCCATTCATACAATAAATAGAAAGCCTACGCATGAATCAATTATGTCAATGATGAGGAATACATATTGTAAAAACAAGTTTAGAATTTACTCAAGATCAAGAGAGGTAGAATATATAGGAATGATATTACCTTCATGGAAGATTAAAGACGAAAGCCCTCACTAATGCTTCATTATATGAAGTAGATTATAAAGGAATATATAATCATAAAATAAAGACCATGTAACTTTGTCAAGTTGCAACCTATTTGAGATATCAAGAACACTAAGTTCCCTACGGATATGAAAGAAGGGTGTTAGAAAAAAGTTTGATTCTACAACCCTCGTAAGAGTTTTGATGATAACAAGCACAAATAACAAATATGCACTCTAAATTTGTGTTCTATGTTGTACAGAAGTTCTGATGGAACTGCATCAGAAGTTAAGCCACAAAGGTGCTCAAGCTGAGTAAGCAAACTGTTATCAGAATTTTCTGAAGAAATGAAGATAAAAATTTGTGCTAAAGAGAAAGATATCCTGATTCTGAATGAAAGTCTGACATGCAAACAGAACCTTATGATTCTGACTTCCCGAGTTCTGAAGCAAAGAAGAAAGCAATACTCCTTAAGTTCTGAAGCGTTACTTTTCATAAAGGTTGTATCATTTACAACGGCTAAATCAGACAAGGATCTTCTCTTTATGGAAAGTGCATTAAGTGCCAATTAACATGTTTCCATTTGCACAAATTGCCATGCCTATTTAAACAAGCTACAAGGCTAAATCATTTACGATTTTTGCAAAACTGCTCCATACAATCTCAAAATGCTGCAAAATCATATTCATACTACTCTCTCAAAATTGTGTAATACATCACAGTTTGTGATACAATTTTTGTAAAGAAAAACATATAGTACACAATGAATTTCTTCTTTTGATTAGTGAATTTCCTTGAGATAAAACGGGTTGTGGTTGTATTCAAGAAGACTTTGGCAGTTATCAAAGTACAATTGTAATCAGTTTGATTAGTGAATTAAGTCCTCGTTGGAGAGAGGCAAAATCACCTTGGCGGGTGGACTGGAGTAGTTTGAGATCAAGCGAACTAGGACAAAAATCATCGTGTCAATTGCTTTTGATTTTTAAGTTTTAATTCAACCCCCCCCCCCCTCTTGTGTTTTTCACTTCTTCAATTGGCATCAGAGCGCCTGGTTCTGAGTTCATACACTTAACCGTGTCAGTACAAGATCCAAGCTTTAGAAAAACACCATGGTGGGACCAAGTCAAAACATTAGCAATGACTATCATGATGATAAGGATAAAATCAACGGAAAACCTCCAGTCTTTGATGGAGAAAATTTTGACTACTGGAAAGACAGAATTAAGAGCTTTCTTCTGGCTCATGATGCTGACTTATGGGATATGGTAATTGATGGATACATGCATCCTGTGGATGAAAGTTGTCAGAAGATTGATAGAAAAATAATGTCAAGCTAGCAAAAGCGTGACTTCATAAACCATCACAAGGCCAAAAATGATTCTTCTTAGTGCCATCTCACATTCAGAGTATGATAAGATCTCAAACAGAGAGACGGCTAAAAATAGGTTTGACTCTCTGAGAATGACGCATGAAGGCAATATACAAGTTAAAGAAACCAAGGCCCTTGCCCTCATTAAGAAATACGAAGCCTTCAAAATGGACGAGAGTGAATCTATTGAAGCAATGTTCTCAAGATTCCAGATTCTAGTTGTTGGGCTGAAAGTTCTTGACAGAGGGTATTCTACTACTGATCATGTAAAGAAGATCATCAGAAGTTTACCTAAGCAATGAAGGCCAATGGCCACTGCTCTCAAGCTGGAAAAAGATCTCAACAAGATATCTCTGGAGGAACTTGTCAGCTCCCTCAGAAGTCATGAGATAGAGCTAGAAGATGACGGGCCTCAGAATCAAGGTAAGCCTTTAGCATTAAAATCTAACAAAAAACTTGATTCTAAAGTTTTGAAGGCTATGGAAGAAACCTCTGATGGATCCTCATCAGAAGAAGACGAATTGTCTCTTCTCTCTAGAAGAGTCAATCAGCTGTGGAAGCAGAGGAAAAGAAAGTTCAGAAACTCCAGAAGATAAAGGAATCAGAATGAATCCTCCTCTGGATACAGAAAGTCTGAACCCTCCTCTGGACCCATAAAGTCTAAAGCTTCTTCTGGTCACAGAAATTCAAGCAACAGGGACATCATCTTCTATGAGTGCAATGAACAAGGGCACTATAAAAGTGATTGTCCAAGGCTTTAGAAGGAGAAACCCAAAAAGAAGTTCTTCAAGGATAATAAGAAAAGTCTCATGGTAACATGGGATGATTCAGATACTTCTGATGCAGACACAGAGTCAGATGATGAAAGAGCCAACATTGCTCTTATGGAAAATGTGACAGAAGACATCGAAGCATCTGGGTCAGACTCGGAATTAGACACAGAAGAGGTATTTCTTAACTTTACTATTAATTTTACCAAAGCTGAAATAGGAGAAAGTCTGGGTGAAATTCTGGACAGGTATCAGCAGCTCAGAGTCAAATTCAAGAACCTGAAAGAGGATCTTGTTTCTGACTCTGAAGAAACTGGGAGTCTTAGATTAGAAAATTCAGAGTTAAAAGAAAAGATTTCAAAACTAGAAAATGATTTACAAAACTCTCAGAAGGAAATAATCTCAGAGGCTCCCAGTAATGCTGATAAGATCATAAAAGAATATGATCAAAGCTTTCAGAAGTTTATGGCTAAAAACATAGATAGAAGCAAGATGGCTTCAATAATCTATGGAGTTAGTAAAAATGGCAAAAAAGGAATAGGATACCAAGGTAAGGTATCGCCACCTAAGAAAGTCATGGACTTAGTAATTAAACGCACACCATTAAAATCTCACTTCACTTATGGGCACACACATGATCTGCAATACACCAGTAATGATTATTCTTCCAAACCAAAATTCGAACAAAGTTTTGGTAAAACTAACAAACCAGGATCCAAAAAGATATGGGTACCAAAGGAAAATATTATATACGTAGCAGATATCTTTAGCAGCAAGGCTAAAACACCAGCCATGGTACCTGGACTCTGGATTCTCTCGACACATGACAGGAAGAAAGCATATGTTCCAAAGTCTGGAACTTAAACCTGGAGGCTACGTGGGTTTTAGAGGAAATAAAAGAGGGAAGATCATTGGCTCTGGAATAGTAGGTAATGGTAATCTACCTTCTATTAATAATGTGTTGTTATTTGATGGATTGATGCATAACCTGTTATCCATAAGTCAATTAAGTGATAACGGTTATGATATAATCTTTAATCAAAATTCATGCAAAGTTGTTAGTCAGAAAGATGGATTTATCATGTTTAATAGAAAGAGGAAAAACAACATTTATAAGATAAAACTTTCTGAACTAAAAAGTCAGAATGTAAAATGCCTTCTTTCTGTTAACAAAGAGCAATGGGTCTGGCACAGAAGATTGGGGAATGTTAGTATGAGAAGAATATCTCAGATTAAAAAACTCAATCTGGTCAGAGGACTTCCTAATCTGAAGTTCAGCTCAGATGCTCTGTGTGAAGCATGTCAGAAAGGAAAATTAGCAAAACCTACTTTTAAAGCTAAAAATGTTATTCTACCTCTAGACCATTAGAACTTCTGCACATAGATTTATTTGGACCAGTGAAAACTGCGTCTGTTAGTGGCAAGAAGTATGGGTTAGTGATCATAGATGACTATAGCAGATGGACAAGGGTAAAGTTCTTAAGACACAAGGACGAGTCACATTCTGTGTTCCTTGCTTTCTGTAACCAAGTTCAGAAAGAAAAGGATCTTAGAATTGTCAAAGTCAGAAGTGATCATGGTGGAGAGTTTGAAAACAAAAAATTTGAAATATTCTTTAATGAAAATGGAATTTCGCATAATTTCTCTTGTCCTAGAACTCCCCAACAAAATGGAGTTGTAGAACGAAAGAATAGAACATTGCAAGAAATGGCCAGAACCATGATCAATCAGACTAACATTGCTAAGATCTTCCGGGCAGAAGCAATTAACACAACATGTTAAATTCAGAATAGAATCTTTATAAGACCTATTCTAGATAAGTCTCCATATGAATGATGGAAGAACAGAAAGCCCAACATTTCTTATTTCCATCCTTTTGGATGTACCTGTTTTATTCTGAACACTAAAGAACATCTGAACAAGTTTGAATCTAAAGCATGGAAGTGTATTATGTTAGGATACTCTGAACGCTCAAGAGGGTACAGAGTATACAATACAGAAACACAGGTTATGGAAGAGTCAATCAGTGTTATATTTGATGACAAGCTTGGCCCTCAAAAGACAAAGCATAATGAATCTTTTGCAGATATAGAAGTTGAATTCACATGTGCTGAAGACAAGTCATCAGAAGTTCCCAACTGAGACGCTCCAACAACATCAGAAGGAAATGTCACAAGCACTCCAACAACTTCTGTTGAAAAACTCCAGAAAAGACTATCCAGAAGCAGCATAGCTCACCCTGAAGATAAGATTCTGGGAAAGAAGGATGATCCAATCAAAGCAAGATCAACATTCAGAAATTCTGAAGAATCCCTCATGGGATTGGTATCTCTTATTGAACCAACAACAATTGATGAAGCTCTTTTATACAATGACTGGACTCTGGCTATGCAGGAGGAGTTAAACCAATTCACCAAAAATGACGTTTGGGATCTGGTTCCTAAACCAAAAGGATTCAACGTCATTGGGACAAAGTGGGTGTTCAGAAACAAACTCAATGAACGAGAAGTCATCAGAAACAAGGCACGACTGGTTGCATAAGGTTGTAGTCAGCAAGAGGGGATAGACTATACAGAAACCTTTACTCCAGTCGCTGGGTTAGAATCTATCATACTCTTAATCTCTTTTGCTGTAAATAATGGCATCTCTCTGTATCAGATGGATGTCAAAAGCGCATTCTTAAATGGTTACATTGATGAAGAAGTATATGTGAACCAACCCCCTGGGTTTGAATATTCCAAACACCCATAATATATTTTCAAACTAAAGAAGTCACTTTATGGTCTGAAACAAGCTCCCGGAGCTTGGTATGAAAGACTAAGTAACTTTCTGTTAGAAAAGGAATTCACCAGAGGGAAAGTGGACACAACCTTGTTCTGTAAGACATTTAAGAATGACATTTTAGTTTGTCAGATTTATGTAGATGATATTATATTTGGATCTACTAAACCTTCTCTGGGAAGAGAATTTTCTAAGTGCATGCAGGCAGAGTTTGAGATGAGCTAGATGGGAGAAATTAAATTCTTTTTAGGCATTCAGATCAATCAGACTCCAGAAAGAACTTACATTCACCAGAGCAAATACATCAGATAACTTCTGAATAAATTTGACCTCTCAGAATGTAAACCATCAAAGACTCCAATGCATCCCACGTGCATTCTGGAAAAGGAAGAGGTAAGTAAAAAGGTAGAGCAGAAGATCTACAGAGGTATGATTGGTTCTCTCCTTTATCTGACAGTTTCAAGGCCTGACATTTTATACAACGTTTGTTTATGTTCTAGATTCCAATCAGATCCTAGAGAATCTCACTTAACAACAATTAAGCGAATTTTCAAGTATCTGAAAGGTACTACTATCTTGGGTTTGTTTTATAGAAAAACCAATGAATACAGTTTAATAGGATACTGTGATGCTAATTTTGCGGGAAACAAAGTAGAACATAAAAGTACTTCTGGAAGCTGCCAGTTTCTGGGAGATAATCTGATCTCATGGACCAGCAAGAGGCAGTCCACAATTGCATTGTCAACAGCAGAAGTTGAATACATTACAGCTGCTGGATGCATCACACAGATGCTCTGGATGAAAAGTCAGCTTGAAGACTTCAATATATTTGAGAGTAACATCCCTATTTTCTGTGATAATACTTCTGCAATATGTTTATCTAGAAACCTTATTTTACATTCCAGGGCTAAGCTTATAGAAATAAAACATCATTTTATAAGGGACTATATTCAGAAAGGCGTTCTTACCTTAAAATTTATTGACACTGACCATCAACGGGCTGATGTTTTTACAAAACCCCTTTCTGAAGATAGGTTTAATTTCATTCTGAAACATCTCAGCATGAAATTATGTCCAGAATAAGAAGTTTTATTTACATATTTTGTAACCCTTAGCACTTTATTTTTTTGTGAACATCTGATCAACATGTCTTCAAAAGTTAGGAGTACAGTTGTTTCAGAATCTATCTAAGAAGATCTGAACATTTCATTTCAAAGATAGAGGCGTGCAGTTCACACCATCAAACAACTGTCATCCTCTCACAAGCCACCTTTTAAGGCTGAACACGCGTTCATATTCTGAAGGGTCCAAGGCTCTGATTGGATGCATTGAGACACATGTCAAGGATAACTGTTCAGTATCTACACGGAATCCCCTAATTTCAGGTTTCATAATTTTAGTATAATCATTACTTATTTTCTCTTACTTACTGATTAAGTTTTCAAAACCGTTTATAGATACACAATCACTATTTCATTCACATCTTCTTGCATCTATTATTCTTTCTTGCTCTCGTTTTGCATAAACCTTTTTCTCAGTAATTTCAAAACAAACTGTGTGAACAATGGCATCCTCCTCAAGCATCAAAAATCTCCACAGTGCTCATGGTTCTTCTTCAATAGAACATTATGAGGAACCCATAAGAACTTTGCTCACTTCGGTCGACTCTCTTGAAGTTCTATGTGAGTTAATCATTGATTTTAAGAGCTTAAAGGAAAATGGTTTTGAATTGTATGAAGATGTAATGGCTCAAGGCTGGAATAGGTACTTTGATCGTCTGTTAGGTCCAGTATTCCCCATTCTTGTTAAGGAATTCTGGATTCATGCTACTTCATCCAATCATCAGGTTACGTCATACGTAATGGGGAAGAAGATAGTGATTACAGAAGACTTGATTGGAAAACTTATTGGGTACAATGGCGGAGGAGTTAGGTGCATTGACATGGCTGATAAGCGTTTTTACCTAAAGTCCATTGCAAGAATTATTTTTACTTTTGCACAGCCATCCAACAAGATAAGAGACTTGAAGGATTACTATAGAATTTGGGCCAGGATCATTCTGGGATGTATAAATCACAGGAAGCCTACAATCTCTCCTGACTACATCAACATTGATCATTAGTTTCTGTTGTATTTTATTTCAAAGAAGACCAAAATAAATCTTCCACACTTGATTTTCAATCATTTGAGAACAAGCGTGAAAAAAACAAAGGAAGAAGAAAGGACAAAGAGGGATTGGATTCCTCTAGGAAGATTGATTTCTGATATTCTAATGGAGAATAGGCTGATAGAGCATCTGACAGAGGCTCACCAGATCAACACGCTGGAGGCATGTGCTGGTAAACCTCTTAATGCCAAAAATATGAAGAAAATGAAGATTATTGAAAGCATTAAGAAGGAACCAACAGTTTCTACTCACGAAGTCATCACATCTAGGAGAATACCTCTGAAAGTTTTTCCATTATTTTCTGAGATGGATGCTTCTCCAGAGATTATGGTCAGATACCTTGAAGCTTGCAAGGAAGATGGAACAATTCCATAACTCAACATTCGTGATCTGCAAAAGCCAGCTCCAGATGTTGTGATGAAGAAATCCAGAAAGAGAAAGACAACAGGAGAAGGATCCTCTCAGAGGACACCCAAATCTTCTAAAAAGAAAGGTAACACTTCCTTTGTTTCTGTTGTAGAATCTATAGTTTTTCCAACATCTAAAATTGTTCCCCCTCAACCAATAGAAGATCCCTCACCACAAACATTTGAGGATTTTAACATAGATTTTGATCCTTCTATAACCCTTGGCAGCTTCTTAAATGAACCTCACTCCCCTAATCCAAATCAAGAATAAAATCAACCAAACTTGCAAGAGTTCTTTCTGATATTGAACTTTTTGATCAAGACTTTCAATCACCAATCCCAGAAAATCCAAACCTCCATTCTCCACAACCAGAACATCAAAACCTCCACTCTCCACAACCAGAACATCAAAACCTCCATTCTCCTCAACCAGAAAATGAAAACCCTCTCACTCCCCAAACTGAAAATCCAAATTGTGAAACCCCTGAACCAGAAAATCAACACGCTACGGCAAACCAATTAGAAGATTCTTTTACAGACTCTGATACCACTACCCCTATTTGTGGAATAACAGAACCTCTTATGGTTCGTCAACCTCTCTCCATATTAGACATTCCAGAAATACCTTCACCCTATCATTTCACACCATCAAACACTCCCCATTCACCAATCCTAATTTCTGATTCTCCTACTCCCTCTCCCATTAATTGTCCAGATGATCACCTTAGAACCATCATTTATTTAGAAGCGCTGGACCACCTAGATTCAACCACCAATAAAATTTCCATTCCCAAACCTAAACCAACCATAACCAAAATAGATGTTGGCAAGAACTTTTTGATTTTTGAAACAGAATTACAGGAATGGGTTAATTCTTTGAAGCAAGCTAGTATGGAAAATTCAAATCCTACTGCTTCTGATTCTCTTTGGGATCGATTCAGAAAATGGTTCAACTCTGAATCCCAGAGGCTGAAAGAATTGAGTTATTATATGGATCAATAGAACTTTAATGATCAGCTAAAAGCCTTCAAATATCAAGTTCTAAGTCACTGGGACAAGAAAGAAATTCTTCTGCTGGAAAATGCTCCCTAGAAAGAGCAGCAACCTTCAGAAGCCATTGAACCATGTTCTGATAGTCACCCTCTGGCTACTGCTCAAGAAAAGGAAAATGCAACTGAAGAAGTAGTTGAATCAGAAGATGCTACAGAGTGTTCTGAATGACTCGTAACCTCGGAGGAAACACCAGCTTCATCTCTAGTCATGCAAACTCTGGAAGAGCTAAAGAAGGAGAATGCTATATTCCACGCAAGATTGGATAATCAAGAAGACATCACAAAATAAATCAAGGATATATTGGATAAGTAAGAAGAATTAAGCACTCAGATTAAGAGCTTCCTGGAAACGTTGTTCACACGACTTCCCCCTCCATCTTAGCTTTTTTAACTTGTTTTTTGCATTCACTATTCATGTCTTATCCGCTTCTGAAATTTTATTGAAATCCGTTTTAATACAAATAATCCTTTTTGACTCTGATAATTTGTGATTATATTGCTTTTTGATACCTGACAAAAAGGGGGAGAATGTAATATATTTTCAATAACAGTATACCAGGACAAAAGTCTGAAACATTCTGAATATCTTAACTTCTTATTTTTTCTAAAAGCATAAACAGGAACAAATTCTGATAAAGACAGAAGGAGATGCATCAAAAGCTTTGATGAGAAGAAACTTCAGGGAAGTATTTCATATTTATCTGAGTACTCAACTCAGGGGGACACTCTCTTAAGCTTTTTGTTCTGTATATATTTATGGAGATCCTAGTTTTTGTCATCATCAAAAAGGGGGAGGTTGTTAGAACAAAGTTTGATTCTACAACCCTCATAAGAGTTTTGATGATAACAAACACAAAGAGCAAATATGCGCTCTAAATTTGTGTTCTATGTTGTACAGAAGTTCTGACGGAACTACATCAGAAGTTAAGCCACAAAGGTGCTCAAGCTGAGTAAGCAGACTGTTATCAAAATGTTCTGAAGAAATGAAGATCAAAATTTGCACTAAAGAGAAAGATATCCTGATTCTGAACGGAAGTCTAACATCCAAACAGAACCTTATGATTCTGACTTCCCAAGTTCGGAAGCAAAGCAGCAAGCAAGACTCCTTAAGTTATGAAGCATTACTTTTGCATCAAGGTTGTATCATTTACAACGGCTACAATCAGACAAGGATCTTCTCATTATGGAAAGTGCATTAAGTGCCAGTTATCATGTTTCCATTTGCACAGATTTTTGTGCCTATTTAAACAAGCTACAAGGCTAAATCGTTTACGATTTTTACACAACTGCTCCATACAATTTCAAAACGCTGCAAAATCATATTCATACTACTCTCTCAAAATTGTGTAATACATCACAGTTTGTGATACAGTTTTTATAACGAAAAACATATAGTACACAGTGAATTTATTCTTTTGATTAGTGAATTTCCTTGAGATAAACCGGGTTGTGGTTGCACTCAAGAAGACTTTAACAGTTGTCAAAGTAGATTTGTAATCAGTTTGATTAGTGAATTAAGTCCTCGTTGGAGAGAGGCGAAATCACCTTGGCGGGTGGACTGGAGTAGTTTGAGATCAAGAGAACCAGGATAAAAATCATCGTGTCAATTGCTTTTGATTTTTAAGTTTCAATTCAACCCCCTCCCCCCCCCCCCCTCCTTCTTGTGTTTTTCACTTCTTCAAAGGGTTTTGTCGCGAGTGGTTTTTTAAAAATATCAGCCAGTTGATTTTTTCTATAAATGTGCTCGAATATAACGTCACCCTTTTCTACATGATCCCTGAGAAAGTGATGTATAATTTCAATATGTTTTAAGCGTGAATGGAAAATTGGATTCTTGGTTAGATTAACGGCACTTGTATTGTCACAAAAAATAGGAATACATTTAAGTTTAATATTGAAGTCGAGCAATTGTTGTTTGAGACACAAAATTTGGGCACAACAATTGTCGGTTGCAATGTATTCTGCCTCGGAAGTTGACAAAGCAACATAAACTTGTTTTTTGTTATGCCAACTTACTAAGGAGTTTGAAAAGAAATGATAAGTTCCACTAGTGCTCTTCCTATCCGATTTTCAACCAGAAAATCATAGTCGGAATAGCCAGCCAAAGAATAATCACTACCCTTGGAAAACCAAAGTCCATACTTTGACGTACCACAAAGGTACCTAAGCATGTGTTTTACGACTTTTAAATTTGATTCCATGGGACATGATTGAAACCTAGCACACATGCAAAAACGAAACATAATATCCGGATGGGATGCGGTAAGATAGACAAGGGAACCAATCATACCTTTATACATTATCACATCGACGGACTTAATGTGTTTATCCCAGACCAAATTCACCGTCGTAGGCATTAGAGTGTCCATTACTTTGGAGTTAGCCATATTTAAGTGCTTGAGTAGGTCATTACAATACTTTGTTTGTCTTACAAAAATCCCTTTATTTAGTTGCTTGATCTGAAGGCTGAGGAAGTAGTTTAACTCTCCCATCATGCTTATTTCAAATTCTCCCTGCACTAGCTTACATAATTCCTTGACTAGAGACATATTAGTAGATGTAAAGATAATGTCATCTACATAAACTTGAACTAAAATAGAGTGTTTCCCTTGACACTTAATAAAAAGGGTTGTGTCAACCTTTCCTCTTGAAAATCCTTGATCTAATGAGAATTTGATAAGATGCTCTTAGAGTGCTCTTGAAAACCCTTGACACTTAAGTTTGTAAACATAGTTAGTATGCTCAAAATTTTCAAAACTACGAGGCTGAGATACATATACCTCTTTATTAATGTAGCCATTGAGAAAAGTGCTCTTAACATCCATTTGAAATAACTTGAAATTTTGTGAACAGACATAGGCAAGCAAAAGGCGTATAGCCTCAAGTCGGGAAACCGGAGCATAAGTTTCCTCATAATTGATGTCTTCCTCTTGGTTATACCCTTGAGCAACAAGATCTTCCTTATTGCGAGTTATTATTCCGTTTTCGTCTAATTTGTTCCTAAACACCCATTTAGTACCCATTACTCGATGGTCTCGTGGAGTAGGGAGAAGGTCCCAAACCTCATTTATCTTGAACTGATTTAGTTCCTCTTGCATAGCCAAAAACCAATGTTCAATGAGTAATGCATCATTAGAGTTTTTAGGCTCAATTAGAGAGACGAAAGCAAAATGATAACAAAAGTTAATTGTCTTAGATCGTGTGGTAACTCTCTTTGAGATATCTCCTAGAATATTGTTGACGGGATGATCCTTAGAGGTTTTCCATTCCAAAGGAAGATCACTTTCATTGATTGGATGATCCTCCTCTCTTTCTTCGGCTACTTGATTTAGCTTCTCCTCAACTTATATAGGCTTAGAGTCACTTTATTTAGGATCTTTTACTATGATTTCCGAAGATACACTTGTACCATAAAAAAACAACACCTTTTTTCAACCAATTTCGGATAAGATTCATCAAAGGAAACATGCACGGATTCTTCAATGATATGTAACCTTTTATTGTATACTCTATATGCTTTGCTTGATTGAGAGTATCCGAGAAAGATACCTTCATCGGCTTTTGAGTCAAACTTACTAAGATTCTCTTTACCATTATTTAACACAAAGCACTTACATCGGAAAACATGTAAATGTGAAATATTTGGCTTCCTACCTTTTAAAAGTTCATAGGTAGTTTTGTTTAGAATAGGACGTATTAGAATCCTATTTAAAACAAAACATGCAATATTTATAGCATCGACCCAAAAATATTTAGGAAGACCTTATTCATTAATCATAGTTCTTCTGAGCTCTTCTAAAACACGGTTTTTACGTTCCACCACTCCATTTTGTTGAGGAGTTCGTTGGGTGGAAAAATCATGATCAATACCATGATTTTCACAAAATTCTTCAAAGAGCTAGTTTTCAAATTCACCTCAGTGATTACTTCGAATAGTAACACTGCTAGTGTTCAATTTCTTTTGAGAAATCTTGGCAAACTTTTCAAATGCCGAAAAAGTGTCACTTTTACTAGCTAAGAAAATAGTCCAACAAAATCTAGAGTAATCGTCTACAATAACAAAACTGTAGTAGTTACCACCTAGACTTTTTGTTCTACATGGTCCAAAAAGGTCCATACGAAGAAGTTCAAGGGGTCTCGACGTAGAAACAATGTTTTTAGATTTAAATGAGATCCTTGTTTGCTTCCCCACTTGACAGACATCACATAAGTGATATTTAGAAATTTTAATTTTGGGTAGACCAACTACTAAATCTTTTGAAACTATTTTATATAGCAAGTCAAAATTGATATGTAATAAACGCCTATGCCAAATCCATGAGTCTTCACTTATGGTGACTAGGCATTTAGTACCGGTTAATGATACTTCATTCAAGTCAAGAATGTATACATTATTTACCCTCAAGCCCTTAAACACGTCATCTTTCTTATCATCATTTTCAATTATTCAACAATCTTTTGAAAAAGAGACTTTGTATCCTTTGTCGCACAATTGGATAATTCTAATAAGATTTTGTTTAAGACATTCAAATAACAGGACATAAGAGATAGTAGTAGAAGAGGGATTACCTACACTACCTTTTCCGAGTATAGCTCCCTTGTTATTGTCATTGTAGGTTACAAACCATTTCTTTTTAGCCACAAAGTCTAAAAAATAAAGAGATGTCACCTGTCATATGTCTTGAGCATCCATTATCGAGAAATCATCTTCTCTTTGTAGTCTCAAGACATTCCACCTGCAAATTTTAAACAAGAAAAAAAGGTACCCAATTTTTATTGGGTCCTTGTGTGTGAGTGATACTAGTATCGCATTTAGGCAACCATTTGAAAATGCCTTGAGGAACCAAGAATCTCCTAAAGCGACATTTACTAATGGTATGACCCTTCTTGAAACAATATAGACAAGTCAAGGTTTGGGGTCAACTACTTTTTCTAGATTGATCCCTTATCTCATAAGTGTATTTTTTTATAAGGATTATTCATGCTACTTCTAAAATTTGATTGATCAATAGCATAAGTTGTTTTAGGTTGTAAATCCTTGTATAATTTAGCTTTAAGAGTATTAACCCCTCTTTGAAAAATATCACAAGTTTCACATCGAGCCCATGTAAACCAAAAACCCTTGTCATTTTATCTTTTACCTTTGATAGCTTCTACCATAGATACCTTAAGAGTTTCCAATTCCTTTTCCGAATCGGAAACCTTTTTCTAAAGGTAAGAAAAAAAATTCTTATTTGAGGCTAAATTTTTAAAATCTTCCTTAGCCTCATTATTTAAAGTATCAAAGGCTTTTTTCAATTCAATCTAACACATTTTATCAACATGATCATATTTAGAATGACTTACATTCTTTTTCTTCTTTTGATGAGCCATAGGACAAAGGTTGACTACTTCTTCTTCATCACTAGAGTCGCTTTTAGTTGAGGTTTCACTATCGCTTTCCCATGCAATATAGGCTCTTCTAGCTTTATTTGATATCTATTGATATTTGTCTTTACCTTTATCTTTCTTCAATAATGGGCAATCAGGTTTGTAGTGACCGGATTTTCCAAAATTGTAACATTATCCTTTTGACTTAGATTTACTACTTTCATCTTGCATAGAGGGTTTAGATTGATGTTTATATATATGAGGTTCTTATCTGAATGCTGAACTTCATTCTTTCGGAGATACTTATGATACTTTACCATAAATAACCATATATCTTCATTCGAAATTTCATCATCATCACTTGAATCACTTCCACACAAATCTTTGGAGGATGCAAAGAGCTTGAAGCCTTTAACGCGATAGACTTATTTTCCATGTCCCTTGATTTTTCTTTCCTTTCCTTCTTTTCATGTTTATTGAGATTTATGAGCTCTTGCTCATGTTCTTGAAGCTTACCAAACAATATTGTAACATCAATAGTTGTAAGATCATCAGCTTCCTTGATTGTCGTGACCTTAGGTTTCCATTCCCTATTAACACATCTCAAAATTTTGTTAGTAGAAACAACATTGGCAGTGGTATGACCAAGTGTGTGTAAGCGATTGATCATATGAGTAAATATCTTTTTCATTTCCATAATGGTTTCACCATGCTTTATGTGAAAAAGATCAAACTCTTGAGTTAAGGTATTGATTCTAGCTAATTAACTTCATTAGTTCCCTCATGGAAAACTTGTAATGAGTCCCACATTGCCTTAGCAGTAGCATAATGGGAGACTCTAAATTACTCATCAACACCTAAAGATAATATGAGCATAATTTTATCTTTCCAATCATATTTATAAATTTTTTTATCATCCTCTTTCCATTGTGCTTCCCGTTTTGGTATGGTGGTACCAACAGCATTGGTCATGATTATTGCAACATGACCATTTTTTATGATGCCCCATAGTTTTCTATCAATAGAATTGATATGCACCCACATACAATCTTTCCAATAACTATAGTTTTCTCAGGTGAAAATAGGCGGTCTATTGTATGCCCCTTTTTGGATCATTCTCCATTGTCTAAAAAGTTATATGTGAAGCACTAGATAAATCGACACTCGTGATACCACTTGTTAGACAATGAGACCAGTTAGTAAAAAGACCAGATATGCGAAACCGAATGGAATTGTTATGATGAAAATGAATTAATACATTTACTAATTAATAAATAAATTGAACAATATCAATGAGTACTTACTACTTCCAATGATTTGTTTAAGATAAAACTTGATAATATCACAAATTTATGTGTTAGACAATTTATCAAACACTTTGTGTGCACAAACACAACAATTCCAATCTTACTTAATTGTAGTAATGGATTTTCCTCAATAACAATCAAAGTGATTTGTATGGTTATTGTAAACTAAGTTTGAATCACTACAATCACGCTAAAACGAATTGAATAATCGATATCACACAAATTATAAAAAATTAAAGTAAAAGGATAGGGAAATAAAAACAACACACAATTTTTTAAGATAGATCTTCTTGTCGTCCTCGCGTAGGGTACGTCTTCCCCAATTCTTAAATCTAGAATTGAGATATATGATATTAGGTTACAAAGTGTTACAAGAGAAGCAATAGTATTCACAATACACAAACCAATTATTGATGATGAACCTATTCCCTTCTCTCCCCTTGGTTCAAACCATACCAAGTATGCCAAACTCTTCGAACAAACCTCTAGTTACAACTAACGACTTTATTCAAGAAAAAACCCTAACGGAATCTTGGAGGACAAAACCCTAACGGAATCTTGGAGGAAAAAATCCTAACGGTCTTATTCAAGAAAAAACCCACTCAATTCTCAACCCAAATCTGAGATCAATCTTCAATTTGAACATTATCAGCATAGCTCTTCACTTTAATCAACAAAAATTGTTGTGTGTAATTATTGATGAATGCAAGGATAGGATGAAGATGACGAGAAGTTGGTGTATCTCTTTCACTTTTTCTTGTTAACCACAATGGTGAAATAAAAACAATATTTATATGTTACCAAATAGTTAAGACCCAAAAATATAGCAGAAAATTAGTTAAAGGCAGTGAGCGATTAACCCATGCAGGATATCCACTCGATGTGAGAAAACCCGAGTGTTGTAGGTAGGGATTTGGAAAAGCAATGCGTCGACTGCAACGGGGCATGAGTTGACGCATGTGATACGGTGGGAGAACTGACTTGAGGTTTTGCGTTTGTTTTCGCAAATGTTTCGGTTGAGCAAGAGTCGCCACCGACTTTTTATTTTATCCTAAGGAAAGGTTAAAAAGCACAGCAAAAACCTTTGAGATGTTTTCTTGGGTTCGGGGAGTAGATTATAGAAAGGGAAGGTATTAGCACCCTTTCTATCCATGGTTATCCATGGGCTCTTAGTTACTTGCTTAGATCAACTTGCCTTAATTTTCAATTGTTTGAAATGGTGCTTTGTGTGTGTGGGTTTGAAAATGTTTTGAAAAGAAGCCAATGTGGTGGCAACCTTTGTAATGATCCATGTTGGGATGTATACAAAGGTGTATGTCTTTTGAAAAGGTTTTCATTGTTTTTGAAAGTTGTTTTGAAAGTGTAGTGATGTGTGGTTTGAAAAATAGGCAAGTGTTTATGTTTTGCAAGGGGGCAAGTAACCAAGAGCTATCTACCATATATTTCTCAAAGATCTTTGCTATGTTTTAACCCTTTTAACAATTTTGTTCCACCATTGTATTTGGTGGAAAATATTGTGTTAGGATGTGAAAGGAATGGGCGCGGGTCATCGTTTAGACCATGATTGCAATGGTGCCAAGTATCTTTGAGCAATTTTCTTTTAAGGGACTTGATCATTTTTTAGGCAACTTTCGAAAGCGTCATCGAGGGACTATGATCATTTGGATTTGTTTTGTTTTGCCCAAAGAGACCTAACATGCAATATGGCCCATTATTGAAGGCATCAAGTGGAATACCCTAGGGGTGCAAGTGTGATTAGTGTTGTCCATTTTCATGCTTGATTATCTTTGAAGTTAGGTCAAACTATTTTGGTTAATTGATTCGCATACAACCCTAATTCTAGCATGGCATATTTAGAAAGCTTGTAAATGCGAAAAATAAAGTTCCTAAGTTATTACAACACAATATATGGGATGGGGGGTACAAATGTTCAAATGGGGGTATTTTGACAAGAATTAAAACCCTAGACTATTACATCAAATTGGAATTTTGCAAGGTATTTAATTACACAATATTTAAATAAGATAAATATGCAAAATGCAAAAAGGTTTTCTTTTTTATATGTATGTAAAAGGTATTTATCATGTACCAAATAAAATAAAATTAATTAATTTTTTTGGGATTTTTATGCATTTAGGGCAAAAACCCTAATTTTATAAATAAAAGTATTTATTGTATAATATATGTAATATTTATTTATCATGTACAAAAGATAAATGAAAAGAAAAATATATGAAAAAAAAGTAATTTTTAAGTTAAATATTAGTAAAAATAAAATGTATTATTTTATTATGTTTTTAACCTAAATGTATTAATAAATACCTAAATGTTTATAATATTCACTAAATACTAAATATATATATATATATAAATAATAATATTTAATATTTACAAAAAAATGTATTTTTATTATAAAATGTTTTCAAGAGATAACATAAAATAAAAATCAGAAATAAAATATGTGTGTATTATTTTTTGTATTGAAAAATAAAAGTATACTTATTTATTTATTTACAAAAAAACCTAATAAAACCAAATAAATATCAAAATAAATGCAAAAAATATGGGAAAAATGTTTTTAATGTCTTTTATGATTTAAACAAAAATATGGAAACAAAATCAAAAAGAAAAAAATGGAAAATAACAAGTATATCTCAAAATGGGCCAGGGGGGTTCAAAAGTAAAAACAAGGTACAAATAGGAAAATGAAACAGGCCCAGCCCATGAAGACTTTGTCTTCAACCTCAGAACCTGTATGAACAACAACAACACGCGTTTTCTATCTCCCGATTCCTTGATCTTTTGCCAAATCTTGCAACATGAAACATGTAGAGCTTGAAGCCACGATTCTAGACATATAAAGAAATCAATCTAACTCTCAGAAATGAGAGATAATTTCTTCTCCCCCAATTCCTGACCTAGTTTTTGTTCCATGTTCAGACATCAAATTCTCATAGCACACATAACATAAATGAAAACTAATTATATGGGCATTTTCAGGGCCATGAATGTGACATAATTTCTTCACAAATCTAAACCTAACAATGCCTGGATAGAGAGATAAGAGTTCATGAACTTACCTATTCAGTTGGAATCGTATCTGGTAATGGAGGTGTTTTCAATGCAAGGTGATGATTGGTATAGCTTCCTTGATGTCTAGGGATGCTATTCAAAGCTTTAGTTTGCTTTGAAACCAAGTGAATCGTGTTATGGCACTTCAACTGCAAAACAGAAAAATGAAAATGGTGATGTTGATTAGGAGTGTTACAGTCTTCTTCTAATGCTTTGGACAGTTTGTATGGATGGTAGGGAAAGTGTTTGAAGTGCTTTTGGCCAAGGTGCACGATGGAAATGAACTATGGAAGTCCAATTGTAGCTTATGCCCTGTTTTTGCAGTTTTAGGGTGATTCTGTGTTTGAGGATGTTTGGAACTTGGTTGGCTTGTGTTTCAGCTTAAGTTTAGTGTTTAGAATGTGTTTGATAACTTTGCTTAAGGTTGTCTTGGCTGAGATGAGAGTTGGTAGGTGTTATGCAAGTTTTCTTCTTACTTAAGCAACAAAATGCCAAGTTGAGTTTTTTACTGATGGAGGCCCCTCTAATGTGTTGCTAAGCTTGCCCTTGATCAGTGGGATTAGCTCAAAAACTTGTGCCAAGGAGATTTTGTTGTGTACCTCTTGATTTTCTAATTGACATAAAGTTCTACCTTTGCAAAAATGGACATTATGCTTTTTCTATTCTAGGACTAAACCTTCATGTAATGCTTAAACACATAATGCAAGGCTTGAACACAAAGGGTTTGCATTTAATTTATGAGTTCAAATGGGATATAGGACCTGTAATCAAGTTGTGCAAGCTGATTTGAAAAATTGCACAAGTTATGAACATGTACATGGCCATGAATCAAAATGACTTTTTCCCAACTTGCCAAATTCGATTCTCTCTAACCATGAGTTTGTTTGATGAGTTCTTGGACATTTTGGAAAGCTTGGAATGTGTACTACAATCCATCTTTGAAATTCAAATTGAAATTCCAAGTGGAAGCATGTGAAAAGTGGTCTTGAAGTTAGGCAAAAATCCTGCCTAAAATGGTTCAAAATTTCTCTAAGTTAAGAATGGTTTGGTACCCTTGTTCCAAAAACTGTAACTTGAGCTACAAGCTTCTTTTGAGGAAACTTTGTGAATCAAAGTTGTAGATTTTGCAATGGACTACAACTTTCATGTTTTGACTTTTCCTTGAATCCAAATGCATCTTGATGAGAAAGTGGGACAAAGTTAGGAAAAAATTAGGGTTTTTCATAACTTAGAAAAATTCTAAGTTATGAAAAATCTTCATTTCAAACCCTAATTTGTGATTTTGGATTTCTTGATGAACAAGTTTCATGATTTGGCATGTTTTTATGAAAAATGAATCTTGACACTTGATTTTGACCAAAAAGTCAAAGTTTGACTTTTCAGTATACAGTCAAAAATTGATCAATTGACTGGAAAATTCAACTATCAATCTTGTGCATTTGGGATCTTTTGAACTTGTTGAGTATGTCAAGACAATTCCATGGGGTCCTTGAGTCCATATGTGAGCTTGGTTTGCCATTGGCTAAGTCAAACAGTCAAAAATTGCCTTTGTGCAGTCAAAACCCTAAAAATGACCATTTTGCCCTTTTGGTGATCTGATCAAATTTCTTGTGGAATTGTGATCCAAACTTGACCAAATGGTTCATATGAGTTCATAATGTTGATGTGGGTCAATTTTCATGAGATTTGACGGTCAATTGGCCACAGTTGACGTTTTCCCAATACAGTTGATTTCTAGGTCAACTGTCCAATTGACTAGGCAAAGGTTGGAATCAAAGCTTGAAACTTGGTGTGGATAAACTTGGGAGTCCAAAATGAAGCATGAAAGTCATCTTAGGTATTTTAGGTCAAAATATCTTTGTGCAAACACAAACCCTAATTTGGGTCAACAGTGCTAGGAGAAGTCTTGCAGAGGGAACCCTAATTGGTTCTTGAGCTCCAAGGGTTTTGTGGTGAGAAAAAATGTTGAGAAAATGGGAGGGCAAATTTTGGGGTACAACAGTTGCCCCTGTTCAATCTTCTTGAACCTGAAGAGTTAGATTGGCAAGTTTGCCTTTCGTGACTCGAGGGTAAAAGGAGATTGGACACTAGAGTGCCCGGAAATTTGCACTCGCATGTTGGAGTATCAGCAAATGTGATGTCGAGAATGGGCTTATAGATGCCATTTTGGAGAGATGGTGGATAGGGAGATGGGCTTATAGATGCCATTTGAAGGCGTGACAGAACCTTGTCGGGAATGGGCTTATAGATGCCATCTGAAGGCGTGACAGAACCTTGTCGGGAATGGGCTTATAGATGCCATTTGGAAGTGTTGATCGCATAAGAGATTCCTTAGCGAGAACTTGTGTATTTTGAGAAAGACAGATGTTTTCCTGGCTTGTTACAGGTGTTGATGTTCAATCTCTTCATGCAGACATGCCCTGGCTAGATACAGGTGTCGAGTCTAGAATCGGTTGCTCGCAGATATGCCCTGGCTGGATACAGGTATCGAATCTGGAATTAGTCGTCTATAGATATGCCCTAGCTGGATATAGGTGTCGAATCTTCAAACTCTTCAGATGTGCCCTGGCTGGATACAGGAATCGAATCTGGAAATAGTCGTCAACAGATATGCCCTGGCTGGATACAGGAATCGAATCTGGAAATAGTCGTCAACAGATATGCCCTGGCTGGATACAGGAATCGAATCTTCAAACTCTTCAGATGTGCCCTGGCTAGATACAGGAATCGAATCTGGAAATAGTCGTCAACAAATATGCCCTGGCTGGATACAGGAATCGAATCTTCAAACTCTTCAGATGTGCCCTGGCTAGATACAGGAATCGAATCTGGAATTAGTCGTCAACAGATATGCCCTGGCTGGATACAGGAATCGAATCTGGAATTCTTCAGATGTGCCCTGGCTAGATACAGGAATCGAATCTGGAAACTGATCACTCACAGATGTGCCCTGGCTAGATACAGGAATCAAATCTGTAATTGTGACAGTTGAAGGTAGTTGTCTTTTGGGTTGTCTTTTCCCTGAAAAGGCAAAACATCAGTTGTATGCAATGTCATGATGTATGAAATGCATGATGTCATGATGTTCAAAATGAGATAGTGTTGTATTCACTTTGTTGTACCACAAAATTTGCCCTCCCATATTCTTCAAGATTTGCAAAGAGCATGCTTCACAATCTCTCAAGAGTTGCACAGTTCAATGGCCTCCTAACAGTCAAAAAACTAGGGTTTTGGTTCTGACAAAGAAATTGAAGTTTCCAAGGGTCCAAACAAGTCCCACATGCCTACATACAAGGTCAAGCATCCATATGCTAAGTTTCAAGACTTACAGCACAAAATTGCACAGTCAGAAACCCTAATTGCTCAACAGTCAACTGTAGGGGCAAAATGGTCATTTGACAGTCAAAAGTCCAAATTTTTGGTCAACATCTTATTTTGAAGCCACAAACATCATTTGATCAATTCTTGATCATGATTCTCAAGGCATGGCTCAAAAAGTCTCAAGATGCAAAAGTTTCCATATTTGGACAGTTGAAAAAGTCAACTGCAAATTGACCAAGGCATAACTTCCACATGGTTTATCAGAAAAATTCCATACAAAGCTCATTTTGAAGAGAATGACATTTCCTACAACTCATCTTCACACTTAAAGTCCAAGAAATGCTCTCACAAAAAGTTATCAATCTCAACATTATAGGTCATTTTCAAAAGTCAACAAAAAGGGACTTTAATTCAAAGACCATAACTTGAGATTGGTAAATCAAAATGACATGGGACCAAAGGCATTGGTTAGAGGACTTCACGACCTTTCCAAAATGTCCAAGAACATGATCAAAGCTTAACATTTGAGCAAGATATGCCTTGTGGAAGTTGGAAAATTTTTGGGAATTTTGAAAAGTCAACTTTACTTCAAATGCCTCAAAATTGCTAATGGGCCACAATTTCTTCCAAGAATCATCACCCAAAGGCTAGGCACGACCCATTGACCCAAAGGGGAGTTATTTTCTTATTTTTTATTTATTAATTGAATTTTTAAATCCATTAATTCATTTAATTCAAATTAAATATGAAAAAATACTAAATGCCACCTTTCAAATCTTTTTATGCAGCATTTCTACTCATCATAACCTCAAGATTTCGTGCATACTCAATATGGAAAGAATCTCCAATGATTGGCATATTTGGCATGAAAAAAAAGATTGAAAAAATCATGGAAGATCACAAAATTCAAAAGCATTGATTCCATGGATTTTGGACTTGTTTTGTTGACCTAAAACATTCACATACATATACATATTGCAACCCTAATGCACAGAACCAGGAAGCTGCGCCTCAAACCAAAGCATCACTTTGCATTTTTTGTCAAAATTTTGAAAACTGAAAACGCACATAGAGCACTTTTCCAAGCCAAAGAACGATTCCATTACATTCCTGACACCTCCAGGAAGCTTTCCCAATCAAAATCACATCTCCATACACCAAGAACTGGTAGAACACAAGCGCCCTGTTCCCAAAATCTTCACATTCGTATTTGATTTTTCATGCATATTTACTGAGTTTTAATGATTGATTTATATTAACATAATCATGCTGAAGCTTTTGATGTCTTTTAATTAAGCTAACGTGGTCTGTATGCAAAGTTACCATGGGAGATGCTTAGGGTTTCAAAGCTCCTAAATTGGGGTTTTACGCATAAGGCAAAATTAGGCCATGAAACCTACACCATTGAAACCAGGATGTCCAGACGAATCATTCTCATACCTCGCGCCCAATTTATCATTGCCCAGGATCTAATCGCTATTTTCCTATATTGTGGTTAGTGGGGGTTCAAAACCCCCGCTATTTGATGTATTTTTCAGGAAAAAGCAAAGGCATGGTGGAGAAGACGCTGAGGTGTAAGCCTAGGACTGGGTAATTCATATATTCCGCGCGTGTTTTCATTTGTCACCACTAACTCTTATTTCTCTTTCATAATAATTCATTTCCATTATATATCAAACAAACGCATTTGGCTGGTTGGTAAGTGATGTGTCACGCATGCAATGGGACCTGGGTTCGATTCCCAGGTCCCCCATATTTCCTTCTATTTTTTCTCATAACATGATTAGGTGTCCAACACGCCCAGAAGTCCACCAAATTCCCCAGTGCCAAAGCTTGCCACATGTCCCTGAAGATCAATCTAGTGGCTATCACCAGCTATCCCCCATACGCATCAGTCAACACATCCATATGCAAGCCAGAAAAGTCAAAAGGGCCTCCTTCAAATGGGCCAAATTGCTATGAACAAACCTCCATAATTGGGTCAACAAACCCTCTTGTTTGTATTTCTCTCCTTTATTCTTTTCCTTTTTATTTTGTTTTAATTATTTGCTTTTAATTCTTCAAATTAATTTTTTATAACATAAAAATACAAAAAAATCAGAAAGTAAAAAAATAAAAATATATTTTATTATTTAATTCACTAATGTTTTATTTTGTAAATAAATTTAATAATTAACTTAGTTTTAATTTTAGGTTTAATTTTAATGCTTTCTTAATAAACTAAAAAAATGTAGAAATTAGGGTTTTAATATTTTTATTTTTTTCTTTTCTTTTTACCATTTATTAAGTATTAATTATTTTTGTAAATAAATATACCATGTAAATAATTAATGTAAATTAGGTCAAACTTGAATTTATTTCTTTAATAATTAAAAATGTTTAGAATTAGGGTTTTAATTCCATTTAATTTTCTCTAATCTCATAAATACAAAAACTCCAAAAAAAATAAGTTCTTTCTTTTATTTAATTTAATTAATTTTATAATTTCAATTTAATTTCCTCAAAGGGTCCAACGCCCTCGCACCTTCGAATTTAATTTTCTCTTCGCGCGTTTATTTTATTTTTCTTTTGTGAAATTTATGTACTTGCCCCAAAGCCTTGTAATAGATTAATTAGAATATTCATTTTTTTGCACTTTTCTTTTCAAATCGGGTCTTGGTTTAATTTGGCGATGTAGACCCGCGCCTTTGTAATAGCGTAGGACTTTATCTTCCCGCACCTTTTAACTGTTAATAACTTGCATGAAAGAATGAATGCCAAAAATAAAAACAAAGCGTAGATCACCAATGCATGACAAGATAAACATAAACTGAAATTGACACACAAATCACACACCACTCCTAGGGTACGCCTCACTATTGCCTTGCCCCTCGAAACGTGGTCGTCGAGTAGAGGACGTTTTAGTAAGTCCTCATGTCCATGAACATGGAATGAGGGTAGCTTCTAAGGTGTCTTCCTATTGCTCTGGTGACCACACTGTCCCTAAACCTCGGATTGACCCGAACACCTCCAACGGTGGTGCTACCTACCTCTCAATGGTGGGATGGCACTATCTTAAGGACATTTACACAGACGAATTCCTTAGGGTAGGTAGATGACTCGTAGATACTTGCTCTAAATTCAAAAACAAATCAAAAACTTCTTATCACACCGACACTTTGCAAAAAGGTTTCAAAAACAACTTTTCAAACACTCTTGAGGACTGATACAAGAGTCGAACTGAAATTTTAAACGAAACTTTTTCAAACCCACTCACATTTTGAAAAGCAAACAAACATTTTGAAAACACAAATGGGCAAGTATCTAAGAGCCCATGGATAACCATGGATAGAAAGGGTGCTAACACCTTCCCTTTCTATAAATCTACCTCCCGAACCGAGAAACAATCTCAAAAGGAATTTTTCTGTGCTTTTGTCCTTTCCTTGTTGGAGAAAATAAAAGACGGTGGCGACTCTTGCTTCCGCGACATTTCGTGAACCAGCGTTAAACAGTCAGTTCCAGATCCACCGATCACAGAACTGGCGACTCTGCTGGGGACTCTTATAAAGTGAGGTGTACCTTAGGATAGTTCATAACTGTGTTTTCAATTGTTTTGACTTGTTTGCTTTAAATTGTGGGTTGCATCGGAGTTACATAGATCATAACCCGGATCTGGGGATACCCTGTTTAGGTAGCATAAGCTGTGAGGGACCTGTCCGGCGTAGACCGACACGGGTGAAGTAGTGGCTACGTTGGTGTTGCACCTTGGTCTGTACCGATATCCCTTGTGTTGCAACGAGGAGAATATGGGTCTTCTGAGGAGTCATTAAGCACCAACAGACCTTAGAACCTTAAATGACACAACTTGGCCATTAGAACAGTAGCAGTATGCTACGCCCATTGAGGCTAAACTCTCGTGATGGTTATGGCCGTAAGAAAAGATTGCGATGCTGGAGTTATGACCGATTGAGGGTAGTCAATGATATTGGGATTCTCTAAGAACCCGGTTACTTTTGATAGGACAGGTATGAACCAACAAACTGAAAGAGGGTAATACCTAGACCTCATGCTGGCCTAAACTCTAAGGGCTTGTCTTGTGTGACTTGTGTGCCTTATCATGTTTGCCTTTGTAAATATTTGTGGTGTGCTTTATCATAACATCATGAGCATTGCATGCATCCTGCATAAGGGCTGACCATTTCAAAGACAAGAGGGTTTCACCTTTGCTCTGTTTTGTAGGACATCATGATGCCTATGCGAAGGAATACTATCCGGTTCAACTTTGTTCACCCACCTGAGTTGCTTGAAGAGTTGGTTAGCAGGATTCCAAATACCACTTCCTTCATCCAGAGGCATGGTTCTCTTCTCAGTTTAGTCACTGCAAAGCGGGATCAACAGTTGATGAGTGTCCTGACTCAGTTCTATGACCCTCTGTACCAGTGCTTCACCTTTCAAGACTTCCAGTTGGTCCCTACCCTGGAAGAGTTCTCTGATTTGCTTGGCATCCCTATCTTGGATCAGACTCCTTACACTGGTTGGGAAAAGACCCTCAGGCTTGAGGAGGTTGTTGCAGCTCTTCCTTTGACCCATCAAGAAGTAATGGATAACTGGGTGACTAGAAGCGGGGTTAAGGGTTTCTTGGCCAAGTTTCTGATTGGTAAAGCCAACAGTTTCTGGAATGACTTGGACTTTAGGGCATATGAAGACATCTTGGCTCTCTTAATCTATGGGCTAGTCTTGTTTCCTAATCCTGACAACTTCATCAACGTCACTGTCATAAAGATCTTTATGCCTCAGAACCCTGTGCCCACTCTCTTGGGTGACATCCTGCAACAACTTTATGCTCGTACTTCCCGAAGACGAGAAACCTTGTGGTGTTGTATCCCTTTGTTGGTGAGGTGGTTTATTTCACACCTCCCTAAGTTCGTGCTGAAGAATCAAGAAGGAAGAGGTTGGGCTCATAGGTTAATGTCTCTCACTGATAAGGACATCATCTAGACTCTCAGAGGTTTGGATGAGGTAGCTGTTATTGATTGTTGCGGAGAATACCCTAATGTTCCTTTGATTGGTACTCAAGGAGGAATCTCTTATAATCCATGTCTAGCTCTCCGTCAGTTTGGAAGGGCCAGAAGAGCAGGGCCTCATGAGATGTTGGTGCCTCACATCAGTTTTGAGTTTCAGGTGGATAGTGACGAGCTGCGTCGTAGGTTCATCAAGGCTTGGGACAGAGTTCATAAAGCTGATCCATTAGAGTTGGGGCCAAAGACTTCTCTACCTATGGAAGCCTACTGCAAATGGGTTCGCATCCATGCTCAGAAGTTAGGTATGCCCTACGAAGCTGTCAGACCCGTCATTCTTGAGTATCCTGACAAAGATGGGGCTCCTCCAACTGTCCTCCCTCCTCAGATACCTACTGATTATGAGACATTAAAGAGGTCTTGGTCGCAACTGCGAGAAGAACGGGATTCTTATCGGGAAAAGTTCAACGAGCAGGAATTGAAGATCCAGAAGCTAACAAAGCAGTTGGAGAATGAGCGAGCTCTGAATGACTACATCCGTACTGAGAAGAGGAGACCCTGGGATCAATGAGGAGCTCTGGATGTTCTTTTACAGTTTTATTTCCCTTTTCAGTATTTCCATTTTATGTAACGCCTAAGGGCAACCTGTTGAACAATTTAAGTTTCAAAGTTGAATCTAATGAAGTGTGTTCCTTTTTGTTTACAAAGTTGATTCCCGATTGTCTTTGAAAACATAAATCATACGCATTCCATTAATCATGTGCATAGCAGGTATTCTTCTTTTCAGGTTGCTTACTGTTCTTCGCTGTTTATTTCAGCATCATGAACCCTGACTCATCATCAACCGAGATGTCTATCAAGGCCCTTCAGGCGCAGAACGCACAATTTCAGGAGCTGATCATGGGTTTGGCTCAAGGCCAAGAAGAGCTGAAGGCTTTACTCCTGAAGAAGGAGAAGAAGAAGAAGAGAACTGTTCTTTTCAACTCGGGCCGGAGGTTTGGTAACACTCTGCAGAATGAAGAAGCTGGTTCTTCTGTAGGCAAAGGCAGTCCCCAGGGGGGAAAGGCTTCAAGTCCAGTAGTCTCTGACAACGAGACTGACTTTAATGAGGAACAGTATCCTCCTGCTGAAGACCGGTATAAGCAGTTGGAAGACATACTGAATGCAATGGAGATCCAACAAGTGCCTGGGCTGGATTTCGGAGATTTGGGCTTATCTACTGGTGTGATCATTCCTCACAAGTTTAAGGCACCATCTTTTACCAAGTATGATGGGGCATCTTTCCCCAAGCTACACCTCAGATCTTATGTGCGGAAGATTCAGCCGTACACTGTGGATAAGAATTTATGGATCCACTTCTTCCAGGAGAGTCTTTCAGGGACTCATCTCGAATGGTTCTATCAGCTGGATGGGACCAAAGTTCGTAACTGGGAGGAGTTGGCTACTTCTTTCTACAAGCAGTATCAATATAATGCCGACCTTGCTCCTACATGTACCCAACTCCAGGGTATGTCGCTAGGATCAAGCGAATGTTTTAAAAAGTATGCACAGAAGTGGAGGGATCTGGCTGGCAGGGTGCAGCCTCCGTTGACTGACCGTGAGCTGGTGGATATGTTCTTGGGGACCCTATCTGGGGCATTTTTCAATCATCTTATCGGTAATTCGTCTGCAGGGTTCACTGATCTTATCCTGACTGGGGAGAGGATAGAGGCTGGAATGAAGTCCGGTAAAATTCAGAAGGATGCATCTTCAAGTTCTGAGAAGAAACCCTTTAAAAAGGAGGCCAGTGATGTGTATGGGTGTTGGCTCTTAAATTCGACACCCTTGTTTCATTAATGTCAGCCATTAAAGCTGAAGGTTGTTTTCGATCAGCTGAGTCTGTCGAAATGCCCATCGAAAGATGGCAAGGTACTTAGAAGATTTCTTCCAAGGGAGAAGTTGGTTGCCTTCGACGTCGAAGGTGTTTCTCGTCGAAGATGCTTCTCGACGAAGGTGTTCGATGGTTCATAGAGGAACGGTTTTAAATTCAAGCGTTTGGAGGGAAAACGGTTTCCAGCGGTTACCAAGTGCAACGCGCAAAGATCTGGAGCGTCGAACGTTGAGAACGTGCCAAGTGGAATCATCTCGAAGCAGTGTAACTGCCCAACGGTTACTTGGGATGTTTTAGTATAAATAGTAGTAGTCACGCAGTTTCTCACGTGTGTTCACAATTATATATAAAGTCACTCATATAGATTCGAGTACCTAGCGTGTGAGAAAGAATTGTTGAGAAATGTATGTGTGAAACACCAACTTTATTAATCAAAGTCATTTACTTTTCCAGAAATTTACTTGCTTTCTTCTTTACTTTCCTGTCGAAATCCTTTACTATTAAGCCTTCATTTATTTTACCAAGCCTACTTCTTCATGCAATTTACTTAAAGCCTCTTTATTTTATTGTCACTTAACCAATATCCAATTTAATCAAAACTTGAAAATCAACCTATGTCCTAGGATCAATCTGATCGATCCTGCGAGTAACCAAATAAGTAACCATTTGGAGGATCAGCGGTTGTTTACCAATAACCACGGTAAACAAATTGGCACACCTGATGGGACAGTGTGTTGATTGTTGAAAATAATCTCATCTTTTCGAGGAGCGTTGTATGTTATTGAGAAGTGGTAGAATATACACTAACGATAACAATACTGCCAGAAGAAGGGAAGAGATGGCGAATCCGCCAAACAATAATGAAATCCCACAAACAAATGTGGGAGCAACGGTTATCTCGACCGTAAGTGAAGCGACAACTGCTGGTTCGACACCAGCAGTGACGGTCACAGCAACGGGGCCATTACCTCCGTTCACAGGCCCCAGAGCGCCTTTGGGAACTCCCCCACCAAGGGGAAATTTAGGCACAAGGCCTTTTGTTCCCCCAGGATTTATGCCACTCTATGGCATGCCAACTTCTGACTTGGCTAGCCTGACGAATGCTGCGTCCACTTTTTCAGACACTTTAGTGAGTGCCTCTTCGCCACTCCAAGGTTCTGGAGTAGGCATGGCGAATAGAAATAGGACCCAACTCTTAGGAGGAACGTCCCAAGTAGCCCATGGCCTTACAAATGCCTCGACAGCAGTCTTGAGGAAACAAATGGACGAAAGCAACCATGATATGGTGCAAATGTTGGCACAAACTTTGAGTACAGTGCTAAACCCTCTAATACAAAACACTACTCAATCGAATCAGCAAGTGACAGCGCAAATGACGCGTTTGGCTGATTTCTTTGGAGTACCCCAACCTATTCGACAACCCCAAAGGGCGCAAATAAGGGGAAACCAGGGGATATTCTTAGAGGAAGAAACCACCATCAACCAGGTTCAACAGCCTGTCGAAGAAAATCTTAGGGCACGACTGGAGCAACCCGCCGAGGAACCTAGGGTAATAACCCCAGAGGTAAGGTTAGTTAACAGAAACCAAAATGCTGACGAAGTAGTTCAGCATATCCAATGCCAAAACATGGGTTTGGAAAATAATCTGGCAACCATGATCGAAAGGATCATGACTCAAAATGGGATGAACATGGGCTTTCGAAGGCCCAACTTTATGTCCCCATTGTCAGAATACGTGTTACAAACAGACTTACCTCCTAGATGTAAAGTCCCCAAATTCACTAAGTTCTCTGGGGACACGACAGAATCTACTGTCGAGCATGTGGCGAGATACTTGATCGAAGCAGGTGACATTTCGAATAACGAAAATCTGAGGATCAAGTACTTCCCAAGTTCTTTAACAAAGAACGCTTTTACTTGGTTTACAACTCTCCCCCCCAATTCGATCCATCATTGGACCCAGTTGGAAAGATTGTTCCATGAACAATTCTACATGGGGCAAACCAAGATAAGCCTGAAAGAATTGGCCAGTGTAAAGAGACGTTTCACTGAACCTATAGACGAATATCTAAATAGGTTTAGGTTGCTCAAGGCGAGATGTTTTACACAAGTGCCAGAACATGAGTTGGTCGAAATAGCCGCAGGTGGTTTAGATTATTCCATTAGGAAGAAGCTAGACATCCAATACCTGAGAGACATGGCCCAACTGGCCGATAGAGTTCGACAGGTAGAACGCCTCAAAGCTGAAAAAGGGAAGGCAACGAAAACTCACAAGAGAGAGAGGATAGCGTATGTTGAGATGGATGACGAAGATCCAGAATCCTTCGACGATACTATAACTGTCGAAGAAGGAGAAGTCGATTTAGAGGAACTAAAACAAGGGCCACCATACTCTTGTAAACTGTTAGTCCCCTCAAGTGGGAAAAATCCCATTGGTCCAGAAAGGACCAACGATAGGTTCCCCAAAAAGACTTATAGTTTTGACATCACAAAATGTGATGAGATCTTTGACTTGCTTGTAAAAGATGGCCAAATGATAATACCCCCAGGGGTAAAAGTTCCTCCTCTTGATCAAAGAAAGAAGAGAGGTTTTTGCAAATATCATAATTTTTTGGGCCATAAAACTTCTCAATATTTTCTTTTCAGGAATCTTGTGCAAGACGCTATCGAAGAAGGGAGGTTGAAGTTTGCTGACAAGACCCCCATGGCTGTCGACTCAAATCCGTTGCAGGCTAAAGCCCACTATGCTGAACCTTCTGAGGTGAACGTGATAGAGGCAACCAGGAGCCAGTCGAAGAGGCCAGGAATCACAATGGTCGAAGTCTCAAAGGACCATATCAACATGCCAATCTTTGGCAGTTTTTCTGGAAATTTATCCAGAAAGACAATTGAAGCAGTTCAGAAAGCGGTCGAAGGCCCAAAGCTGGACACCGTTGAAGCACAAAAAACTGGACCAAAACCCAGTTCCCACTTGGCCACAGTTCAAGGCCAGACGGAGAATTTGGAGACCCAAATGAAGCAGTTAAACCTTGCCAACAAAGATACAATGAATATCAATATGGTCGAACTCTCTGACCCAAAAGCATCAGAAGAGGCCATGAGGAAAGAACAAGCTAATAAGACTGCTTTCCCTCGGGAAAATGAAAATCTGGCAGATTTTCTGCAAAGATGCCAGAAAAAGAAGTCAGAGGTGATGTTGTGTCCAAGATGCAGTTCGATCTTTGACAAAAAAGCTGCTGAGCACATTCAAGGCGTAAGAGCAGCGAATAAGAGAAGGGAAAATGTTGATCTTCGACATGACCCCAGAAGAGCCTCCCAAAGAGGTTCAAACCAAGAAAAGAGGCCATTGACTTTCAGGCCTCCAACAAATGTGCCGGTAGATACCTGGTACAAAACCTCTGGTCGAAAAAGGCCAAGTGAGGAGAGATGGCACTCTTTCGACGTGCCAAGGGGTTCCTCTTTAACTCAAAAGAAAGAGCCTTAAGTTGCTGCACCTAAAGTTGCACAAGTGTCAAGCAACTACAAAGGGAAGAATTCCATGTCTCGATCTCAATGGAGGAGATACCAAAGGAGACGAAAAGCTGAGAGGGAGGCTGCCAACGAACCAAAGGCAGAAACCAGTTCGAATTTTCCTCAAAGGAAGCAAAGGAAACCTCTAGAAAGAGAGCCAGTAACCAACAGGCTAGTTTGGCCTAACCAAGGTGAAGTCGAGGACGAAGACAATTCTGAGTCTGATGATACTTTGGACATAATGGTGAATATAGTCTCAGTGCTGCCCAGAGAATTCAACCGACAGGTGGAGGTCGAAGCAAGTGACTGGGAAGTGGAGCAAGAAATGGCCAAACATAGGCCAGTGTGCTATTTCGTCATGGACAATGTCACCACTGAGGAACAAAATGGATTCTTCGAACCACCCACAGAGGCGATGAAAAATCACCTCAAGCCTTTATTTATAAGGGCTAAACTCGAAGAAACTACTGTGAATAAAATATTGGTAGATTGTGGGGCAACCATCAACATTATTCCTCACTTTATGCTAAGGAAAATTGGCAAAAGGGATGAGGACATTAAGCCTCACAACATGGTCCTGTCGAACTATGAGGGCGGCATAGGGACCACTATGGGAGTGATCCAGCTAGATATCAAAGTAGGGTCTATCCTTCGACCAACAATGTTTATGGTCATATCGGCCAAACCTAACTACAATCTTTTGTTGGGCCGTGAATGGATTCATGGTGTTGGAGTTGTGCCATCATCAATGCACCAGAGGTTGCTCCTATGGCGTCCAGATGGGATGGTCGAAAACATAGAGGCGGATCAAAGCTATTACCTGGGCGAAGTGAATCACCTGGGGCTGGCAGATTTCGACAAGAACTTGGCTCACATAGGGCCATGTCCAACACCTGACTTCGACATGGCGCCAGCGCCAAACACTTTTTGTTCCCTATACCTGCATCCTGAGCATGGTTTCCAATGGGACAGAGAAGACTTGTCCCACATAGACTTCAGTGGGTTAACTGATATCCAACCAACTAGTTGGGGAAGTGAATTCAGTGATAATGACTGAGTCACAATCTTTGAAGCGAATTTCGGCTTATGTAGCCGAAACTAAGATGATAACGGCTCTCGAAGCCGAAGTAAAGTACATGGCCACACAGGCCAATGATCAACAGTTATCTGCTGCAGGTCCAGGAAAGGATTTCGATCCAGAACCCCCTGATATCATGCAAGAAGAAATGCAGGAACAGAGGCTCGACGCCATCTATGATGATGAGCCTTTGGGCTTCGAAAAGGACCCCTTGGCGAACAACATTAAAATGTTAGCGCAAGATCCTTTAGAAGAAATCAACTTAGGCGAAGGGTCAGAGAAAAGGCCAACTTACATCAGCACCAAAATTGACCCAGAACTTAGGTTGGAAGTAATCCAATTGTTGAAAGAGTTCAAGGACTGTTTTGCTTGGGATTACGACGAAATGCCTGGTCTCGACAGAGGATTGGTAGAACTTCAGTTGCCAATCAAGCCTGGGAAGAAGCCAATCAAGCAAAGTCCAAGACGCTTCGCTCCAGAAATACTGTCGAAGATCAAAACGGAAGTCGAAAGACTGTTGAAATGCAAATTCATACGCGTTACAAGGTATGTCGAATGGATTGCAAACATTGTGCCAGTGATTAAGAAAAATGGTACATTAAGGGTGTGCATAGATTTCAGAGATTTGAATGCTGCTACGCCCAAAGATGAATATCCTATGCCTGTGGCGGAAATGCTAGTCGATTCTGCCGCTGGCTATGAATACCTGAGTATGCTCGATGGTTATTCAGGATATAATCAAATATTCATTGCTGAAGAGGATGTGTCGAAAACAGCTTTTCGATGCCCTGGGGCCCTAGGCACTTACGAACGGGTAGTGATGCCTTTTGGCCTAAAGAACGCTGGGGCAACATACCAGCGAGCAATGAATTCTATCTTCCATGATTTTATTAACACTTTTATGCAAGTATATATTGATGATATTGTTATAAAATCTGTTTCCAGGAAGAATCATATTGACCACCTTCGACAATCATTCGAAAGAATGAGAGAACATGGTCTGAAGATGAACCCTTTGAAGTGTGCATTCTGTGTGAAAGCTGGAGATTTCTTGGGCTTCGTTGTCCACAAGAAAGGAATCGAAATCAACCAGAACAAGACGAAGGCAATTCTGGAAGCGAAAGCGCCATCGAATAAGAAGGAACTGCAATCTCTGTTAGGCAAGATAAATTTCTTAAGGAGATTTATATCCAACCTAAGTGGGAAAGCTCAGGCCTTTTCACCCTTACTTCGACTGAATAAAGAGGGGTTCGAATGGGGGCAAGAGCAACAAGAAGCCTTCGACAAAATCAAAGGGTACCTCACTAAGCCACCTATTTTGGTGCCTCCTTGTAGTAATAGGAGTATGAGATTGTACATAGCTGCATCCGACAAAACTTTGGGAAGCATGTTAGCCCAAGAAGATGAGAATGGAGTCGAAAGACCCATTTACTATCTTAGTAGAGTTTTGAACGATGCAGAAACTAGATATAGTGAAGTTGAAAAATTGTGTCTATGTCTGTATTTCTCTTGTACAAAACTCAAGCAATATATAAAACCAGTTGATGTGTATGTTTCGTCTCATTTTGATGTTTTCAAGTATATGTTGTCGAAACCTATCTTGCACAGTCGAATTGGCAAATGGGCATTAGCATTAACTGAATACTCCTTGACCTTTATGCCTCTTAAGGCAGTGAAAGGACAAGTGGTTGCAGACTTTATAGTCGACCACTCAATTCAAGTTGAGGATATTAATTATGTGGAGATATAGCCTTGGAAATTCTACTTCGATGGTTCCAGCCATAAAGATGGAACAGGGGTAGGAGTCTTGATCATTTCTCCAGAAAAAATTCCAACAACATTCAAGTACAAGATATCAGGTTCTTGTTCGAACAATGAGGCTGAGTATGAAGCTTTAATTACTGGCCTTGAGATATTGTTGGAATTGGGGGCAACTCGAGTCGAAATAATGGGAGACTCAGAGTTAGTCATTAAGCAAATCACAAAGGAATATAAATGCATAAGAGAAAATCTCATTATGTACTTTGTGATAGCAAATCGTTTATTGAAAAAATTTGAAACGGTCAATATTCGACACATACCCAGAGTCGAAAATCAAATAGCCAACGACTTGGCACAGATTGCATCTGGGTATAAGATTTCAAAAACGAGATTACAAAGAGCAATCGAAGTTCGAGAAAAGATAAAAGCAACTTGTCTATCACCAACAGACTTGGAATCGACAAGGCTAGGATATGCTGATCAAAGTAACTTCGAAATTTCGTTCATAGATAATTTGTCAGAGCAAGATTGGAGGAAACCCATTGTGGATTATCTTCAAAATCCAGGAGCTTCGACAGAACGAAAAACAAAGTACAGGGCGTTGAGTTATGTACTCATGGGTAATGAGTTATTCAAGAAGACGCCTGAAGGGGTATTGCTAAAGTGCTTAAGTGAAACTGAGGCATACATAGCCCTTTCGACTACGCACGCTGGGGCATGTGGGGCTCATCAAGCAGGCCATAAGATGAAATGGTTGTTGTTTCGAAAAGGACTATAATGGCCCACTATGCTGAAAGATTGTGTTGAGTTCGCCAAAGGTTGCCAAGAATGTCAAGTACATACAGGCATCCAACATGTACCAGCAAGCGAACTTCACTCGATAGTGAAACCTTGGCCCTTTAGAGGATGGGCGTTGGACCTCATTGGAGAGATTCGACCAGCATCATCAAAGAGTCAGAAGTATATACTGGTAGGCATTGATTATTTTACTAAATGGATCGAAGCTATCCCTTTAGTCAATGTAGACCAAGAAAATGTCATTGAATTTATTCAAAAGAACATTATTTATAGGTATGGAATCCCTGAGACTATAACTACTGATCAAGGATCAGTTTTCACTGGTCGAAAGATGCAGGAATTCGCTCAGGAAACAGGTTTCAAACTCCTAACATCAACGCCTTATTATGCACAGGCAAATGGTCAAGTCGAAGCAGCAAACAAAGTAGTGATTGGCTTGATAAAAAAGCATGTTGGGAAGAAACCAAAGAATTGGCATAAGACGTTAGACCAGATTTTGTGGGCTTGTCGAACGTCCCCAAAAGAAGCCACAGGTACAACACCATATAGGCTAACTTTTGGCCATGATGCAGTGTTGCCAGCAGAAATTTGTCTTCAGTCTGCAAGGGTTCAGAGACATTATGATATTCCCTCTGAAATTTATTGGAATATGATGTTAGACGAACTAGTGGATTTAGACGAAGAAAGATTGCGCGCTCTTGACCTACTCAGGCTTCAGAAGAAAAGAGTAGAAGACTCTTATAATAAAAAGGTGAAACCTAAGGTATTTTCGCCTGAAGAACTAGTTTGGAAGGTGATTCTTCCCATGGATCGAAGGGATCGAAGCATGGGAAAATGGTCACCCAAATGGGAAGGACCATTCAGAGTCATCCAGACTTTTTCTGGTGGAGCCTATGAAGTCGAAGAGCTAGGTGAAGATAAAAGGCTCTTGAGAGTAAATGGTAAATATTTGAAAAAATACAAACCTACACTCCAAGAGATAAAAATAAAATAACAAGACTGAATTAACCATAAAAAAGCCAAAATGGAAAATTTTTATAATTTTAGCCAAGATGGCAATGTTGTCGAATACATATTACAAAATATGGTTAAAAAGCTGAATCAATCAGAAGGGAATGGAGTCCTTGAGTCGAAGGTATTTGATTTGCTGCAGCTCCAATCTTTTGGTGCACCAGGCATTCGCCTGCACAAGCTTGGCAATTTGATCGTCGAAGCCTTGGGCTTTCTCAGCAAATTCTAGGCCTTGTTTGATTTCAGTTTGACTTTCGGTGTCTTGGACGGTCGAGAGAAGTTCCCCCTTGCGCTTAGTATTGGCATTTATCTTAGCCTCTATTTCTTCGATTTGCGCCCTGAAGGAAGCATTCTCTCGATCGATGGCATCAACTTCTTCTTGTGTAGATGCTTTTTGCTTCGACAACTCCGCAATTCGAGAAGTTGTCTCCGAAACAGAAGTCCATGCAGAAGAGCTTTTGCCATATAACACCTCAAGCTGACTATTAAAGCCCCTTTGTCGCCGATAATCTGCTGATACTTGATCAATAATGGAGTGTAACTCCATGATCAAGCCTGAAACTTCTGGAGCTACAGCTAATAAGTCTACAGCATTCAAAACATCCCTCAAGTATGATGGAGCAGTAGGGTCCCCCTCCAAAGCTTTCATCAAGTCCTTCTTGAAAAACTGAGCCTTAACCTTCATCAAAGCCTCATCGAGAGGAGAAGTTTCAGTGGACTTCCCCGACATGGTAGGAACCTCCTGACTAGCATCAGACGAACTCTTACTCTCGATGATGGCGTTGAGATAGCTAACAGGGTCAGTTTGCTTCAAGAGTTCTAAGTCCTCTTTCGACCTGTGCTTTGTTGAAGTAACAGCCCTTGCAACAACATTGTCTTGGGTTTGAGGCTGTTGAATGACAGTTGCCTCGACTTGATTCCCTTCGACTCGGACTGTGGCAGCACCAGCATCATCTTGGTGTCTTTCGCCGGCGTCACCTTGGTTCTCTTCGCCAGCGGCACCTTGATCCTCTTCGCCAGCATTGCCGTGGTCCCCTTCGTCACGATTCTCTTCCGACAGATCCACCACCTGAATCTCTTTTGGCTGTTGCTCTTCTGTTTGAGGATCTTCTGCTGGTTTTTCTGCCGTCTCAGCATTGGCCTCATTTTTTTCAGTATGGGCTTCGTCATTCTCCAAGCCTTTTTCTTGTGGCCTGCTGAGTTCAGCAGACTCCAATGTTTCAGAAGTCCTTGGCGGTGAGCTTTCAGTGGTGTCCTGAAAAGGAAGAAGAAGAATCTTCAAAATTCGAAAGAGACATAGTCGAATGTATGTATCTACACCTGAGTTACAAAGAGGTCTAGGAGATTACCTGTAAATTTGCTTCAGCCCCAGGGCTGGAATTGTCGCTTTGACAGGCTTATTGAGAAGAACGTTTAATTCCTCCTCCGTTGGCTCCTCAATGATCACTGGAGGTGGCCTGGGCTTTCTCCCAGCAACCTTTATTCTAATTGTTCGACCCTCAGGAGCAGGAACGTCCTTCGTCAGCTTTCGCCTTTTTAGAGGAGCAGGGGGAGAATCATCTTCTTCATCGCTCCCGGATTCGACCGTCAGTGCTGGCCGTTTCTTGGGCGAAGGTGCCTAAAAAACCAATGGGAATTCGATTTAGCAATTGCATCGAAAGTCAAAAAATTAAAAGCCAGAAGAAAATAATGAAAGTCTGGTTACCGATACAGAAGGCTTTTTCGAAGGGCCTTCCCCCTGTTGGTTTGTTGTGGTCTTCGCCGGCGCTATAGTCTTCGCCGACGGTGGAGGTTTTGTTGAGGGGCCTCCTCTCTGTTGGCCTTCTGCAGCCTTCTTGGCTGCAGGCTTTCGAACAACTGAAAGCAGATAAAATAATTAACAGGCTAGCAGTCGAAAGAGAAAGACAAAGTAATTCGAAAGGATGAACTTACATTTCTTTATTTTGTCCAAGACAAGGACAAAAGATTTCTGAAGCTCATCCACGAAGTCCTTCTCGTCGAAAAACTCCTCAGCGTAGTAACTTTTCCACCACTCCTCGAAGGATGGTGAGCAAAGAAAGTTGAGCTGGTAGTCAAACAACGAAAGAACTGTTCGACCAACATATCTTCCGATATGTTTAGTGGCAGCCTCTTCGGTGTAGTCGTTGCAGAAGTATAACATAGACTTCTCCCTTGGAAAAATTGGAGAAGGTAGTGTTTGAATAATACCAAACTGGCGAGACACCAGGTTTGGTTGATATGCAATCAGACTCAAGTGAGTCTTAGAGCTCCTGAATCGAAGAGGCATGATTCTTGGTGTGAGGAACGCCTCCCACATTGTTGTATGTTCGTCAACCTGAGGACCACTCGACGTCCTAGGATGTGGCCTTGTGAACCATGCTGGGCCTACCTTCCGTCGAGCAAACGGAGCCATAGTCGAAGCAAACTCTTTCCTTCTAGCAAACATCAGAACGAAGTTTGTGAAAGTTTGCTGAAGCTCCAGTCCATCTTCCATTGGAGTCAACAGAGCCAGTCTGGTTCCTTTGACACGTCTGTTCGCTATCTCTGGAGCCTGCTCGTTTATTTGAATCTTCTTAGGCAAGAAAGATTCGAAGGTGGCGTTGAGCCACAGTTGGAGCAGCCAAAAAGGTCCAGCAAGCAGCAAACTGGCCCTGTTCTCGATAATCTTCAGAAGAGTCGCTCCATTACTAATCGACTCATACAGGCTAGCCAAAATCAATTCTGCCAAACAGATATTTTGGCCATGATGGAGTTGAGTGGCGAGAGTGACCATCTTCTTGGTCACCTGCAAGGACTTGGAGCAAAACACAAAGCGTGTCAGCCATAAGGCTAGAAACGCAATGTGTTCGACATCCGACACAACATCTGTCGACCTGTCATGGTAGTGATTGATGAAGGTGGTGTAGGTTGGTTTTGTGGCAGAAAATCCAATTTGATCCTCCGACATTTCTTCCGGGTCGAAGTAGTCCCCAGTAGGTCGAAGGCCAGTGATGGCGGCCACATCGAAGAGTGTGGGAGTCAGCATTCCACAGGGAAGATGGAAGGTGAAGTGGGAGTAGTCCCAGAAAAGTAGAGAAGCTATCAACATCTCTGGGGAGTAGTTGAGGCCTGTCTTCGACAGCATAACCAGGTCGAAAATCCCCATATCTTTCCAGATCGAAGCTTGGCGTTTCTCCATTTTTTCCAGCCAAGCACTATAATCAGGAGTAAGGCTGGGGCCAGACCTGAAAGCCCTAACACCTTTGTTGAAGAAACGGAGGTCGATTTTCTCTTTAGCAGGGTCTTCATTATCCTCTGCATCTTTCTTAGCGCATGCAACCGGTTTGAGTCTCTCAACTACCGGAAAATAACTCTTGATCTTCATGGCCTCAGCAATGCTTGGGTACAATGGGCCAGACATAGCAAAGATCTGGTTGGAATATCCAACCGGGATCATAAGGTGGCGTGAGTAAGCATCACGAACAGCAATGTCCAAAGGTTCAGGGACCCTTCGTTGGCCCGTGGGAGTTACTACTGGAGCGGTCGAGAACACCCTAGGTTTGACGTTTCCAGATGGTACGGTGGCGCTAGGAGCATTGGAGGAACCAGATGCCATTGTTAATGGTGAGGATGAAGACGAAGTGAAGAAAAGGGTTTGCAAAGTTGACAAGTTTGTATGCAAATGGAGAAGTCTGAAAGCTAGATAGCATAAAAAGTCCCACAATGGGTACTTACTGCTATTTATAGTAGTGGGGGAAAATCCCCAAAATCGAGGACATTAAATGCCATTTAATGTTGCAGAAGGTAGTGGGACACGTGGCGTCTCCCTGTTGTTTTAGCCGTTCTTCAGAAATGGAGGGGTGCAGCGTGCGCCCTCGTTTTTGGGAATTGTCATAATGACAAATTCTGAAATGACGTTTGGCACACTGCACGCCGTACTGAGGTGACGTCTTAGGTACGGATAAATGATGGTTTTTCTTGGGATTGTCAGTGGTTGGTAGAAGACAACAAAAAGTGCACAAATTAATTTGTGACTAAGAATGAAAAGACAGGTGTCGAATGGTATTTCAAAGAATGCCTTTTTCTTTCAGAGTCGAAATAAGGCATTCTTGGGGGGCAATTTGTTGGCTCTTAAATTCGACACCCTTGTTTCATTAATGTCAGCCATTAAAGCTGAAGGTTGTTTTCGATCAGCTGAGTCTGTCGAAATGCCCATCGAAAGATGGCAAGGTACTTAGAAGATTTCTTCCAAGGGAGAAGTTGGTTGCCTTCGACGTCGAAGGTGTTTCTCGTCGAAGATGCTTCTCGACGAAGGTGTTCGATGGTTCAGAGTGGAACGGTTTGAAATTCAAGCGTTTGGAGGGAAAACGGTTTCCAGCGGTTACCAAGTGCAACGCGCAAAGATCTGGAGCGTCGAACGTTGAGAACGTGCCAAGTGGAATCATCTCGAAGCAGTGTAACTGCCCGATGGTTACTTGGGATGTTTTAGTATAAATAGGAGTAGTCACGCAGTTTCTCGCGTGTGTTCACAATTATATACAAAGTCACTCATATAGATTCGAGTACCCAGCGTGTGAGAAAGAATTGTTGAGAAATGTATGTGTGAAACACCAACTTTATTAATCAAAGTCATTTACTTTTCCAGAAATTTACTTGCTTTCTTCTTTACTTTCCTGTCGAAATCCTTTACTATTAAGCCTTCATTTATTTTACCAAGCCTACTTCTTCATGCAATTTACTTAAAGCCTCTTTATTTTATTGTCACTTAACCAATATCCAATTTAATCAAAACTTCAAAATCAACCTATGTCCTAGGATCAATCTGATCGATCCTGCGAGTAACCAAATAAGTAACCATTTGGAGGATCAGCGGTTGTTTACCAATAACCACAGTAAACAATGGGCCTAGGAGGCAAGAGAAACCAGAACGCCGCCAATCTGTCAACGCGGTGATGATTGCCAAGCCTGCTGCCGCTCCTCGGCAAACCAATCCACCCAGGGCTGAAAGACCCAGAAGAGAGTTTACCCGGCTGAGTATGACCTTGTCGCAAATCTTGCCGCAGTTGCTATCCACCAACTTGGTGACGGTCAGAGAGGCTCCAAAGGTTGTGAATACTGCCTCTCCCAAGTACAATCCAAATGCCCGCTGTGCTTATCACTCCGATAGCCCGGGGCATTCCACTGATGACTGTTGGGCCTTGAGGAATAAGGTGCAAGACCTTATTGACGCAAAGGAGATACAATTTGAAGCGCCTGAGAGGCCAAATATGGTGACTGCTCCTATGCCCCAGCATGGAGTGAATGCCGTTGATGAAGATGTGTATGCCGTCTCTGTGAATGATGTAGCTACTCCTCTAATGACTGTTAAGAGGAACCTACTGCTGGCCGGTTTATTTCCGGGTTGTAGCGAAGGTTGCCTTTTGTGTGTTGTTTCCCTTTCTGGTTGTCCTTTGCTGAAGTTAGGCATCCAAAGCCTGATGGACAGCAAAGAGATTCTCTTCAAGAAGACCGTTGTTCCATTTGTTCCTGTGGAAGAAGTATCTGTTGTTACCATTTTTAACAATCCAATCAAGGCTCCCCCGAGGAAGCCAGTGAAAATCATGACTGTCGCACCCATTGTTATTACTGTTCCGGGGCCTCTCCCCTATGAATCTGATAAGGCTGTCCCATGGCACTATGGGGCAGATGTGTATGTACATGGTATAAAGCAAGAGTTCAACACTGGCACCAACATCAGCAATATCACTGGTCCAGCCAAAGTTACCCGCAGTGGCAGGCTCTTCTCGCCTGACATTGCTCCACCAGCTATTCGAAGACCTCTCATTATAACACCTGCAAGTGCACCTGTTCCCATTTCTGATCAAGTTGCTTCCCCTGCTGCCGAGTCATCTAATGCTCGGGGCAAAGGGATTGAAGATGAGCCTGCCCGGATGGAGGCACCAAAATATGTGAATGCTGAGGCCTCCCAACAAGAGATGGAGGAAATTCTGAAGATAATCAAGAAGAGCGATTTTAATGTTGTTGAACAGCTAGGGCATACCCCCTCCAAGATCTTTATGCTCTCCTTGCTGCTGTGCTCAGAGGCCCATGCTAAGGCCCTGATTTCATTTCTAAAGACGGCCCATGTGCCACAGGAGACATCTACAGTCCAGTTCACTGATTGCGTAGCCAATTTGACAGCCGACAATGGTTTGGGTTTCTCGGATGCTGACCTTACTGCTAAGGGAAAGAACCACAATGACGCCCTGCATGTCTCTATTGAATGCAGGGGCACTACTCTTGCGCACGTGTTGGTGGACACCGGTTCTTCCCTGAATGTGCTACCCAAAAAGGCCTTAGACCGGTTGGATTGTGAAGGCCTGGAATTAAAACCTAGCAACATCATTGTCAGAGCCTTTGACGGTTCTAAGAGGATGGTTCATGGAGAGGTAGACATCCCTATTCGTGTGGGTTCTCAGGTATTCGACTCAACTTTCTATGTGATGGATATCCGTCCATATTATTCTTGTTTACTGGGTCGACCTTGGATTCACAAAGCTGGGGCAGTGACCTCTACCCTACACCAGAAGCTTAAGTACCCTGTCAGAGGGAAGATTGTCACTGTGCAGGGAGAGGAGGAGTATATGGTTAGTCACTTGAATTCCTTCCGATATATTGAGATGGATGGGGAGTTTATTGAAACCCCCTTTCAGCATTTTGAAGAGGTACCCCCAACATTGGCAGCAGCAGAAGCAGTGGTTGAAGAGGACTTTCCATTGAAGATGGCTTCCTTGAAGGACGCCCGGGCTGTGATCAAGAAAGGTGAATGTGCTAACTGGGGCAGGCTCCCTGATTTTACACCTAAAACTGACAAGTTTGGACTGGGTTTTACTGCAGAGGCTCAGAAGGCTGTGCGCAAAGCTAGAACCAGAAGACCTCCTGTGCCCATCACCAATCCAGGAGTGAATGCCATTGGGGATGAAGATGAAGTGGAAGAGTCAGAGTTTGATAGCTGGATCTACCCGACGACTGATGGTGGATTGACCAATTGGACTGCTAAAGATCATACTCCTGTTACTTTTTTTACGCAGTAATAAACTCCTTTTTTTTGTTATTTGTAATAAACAATGAATTAAAACTTTAGGGCCCGGTGTCTTACCCGGGGCACCGTGGCTTCATTTGTGAGGGCATATTAATTGTCATTTCATATATCATGAATAAAGACCTTGGACGTTTTCTCGCATTTCAAATCTTATGCTCCTTTTCTTTCTTTCCTTTCTTTATATATTGCAAAAACAGCTGTATTTACACACACTCACCCATACAGGTTTCAATCCACTCTGGATCTCATTGGTAACGACTCTGCTACTGCCAGTTATGACTTCGAAAATCCGATCAACTTAGCCGAAGACGAAGGTGAAGATGATTGCGAAGTGCCTGGCGAGCTTGCAAGACTGTTACTCCAGGAAGAGAGGGCAATTCAACCACATGAAGAGCCGATGGAAACGATAAACCTGGGTACTGAGGCAGACAGAAAGGAGGTCAAGATTGGTGCCAACCTAGAGCTCAGCGTGAAGCAACGGTTGACTCAGATGTTACATGATTACATGGAGATCTTTGCCTGGTCCTACGAAGACATGCCTGGGTTGGATACCGACATTGTGGTCCATCATTTGCCTACCAAGGAAGACTGCCCTCCGGTTAAGCAAAAGGTCCGCCGTATGCGTCCAGAGATGTCTGAGAAGATCATAGCTGAGGTAATGAAGCAATTCGATGTTGGGTTTCTTGCAGTAACTTCTTACCCTCAGTGGGTTTCTAATGTGGTGCCGGTACCAAATAAAGATGGTAAGGTCAGAATGTGTGTCGACTACAAGGATCTGAACAGGGCCAGCCCCAAAGATGACTTCCCTCTACCTCACATTGATGTCCTTGTTGACAATACTGCTCAGCACAAGGTGTTCTCTTTCATGGACGGCTTTTCAGGTTATAATCAGATCAAGATGGCTCCTGAAGACAAGGAAAAGACTACCTTCGTTACTCAGTGGGGCACCTTCTGCTACAAGGTCATGCCATTCGGGTTGAAAAATGATGGGGCAACCTACCAACGTGCCATGGTTGCTTTATTTCATGACATGATCCATCATGAGATAGAAGTGTATGTTGACGACATGATTGCAAGGTCTCAGACTGAGGAAGAACACCTTGACCATCTGCAGAAATTGTTTGACCGTCTGAAGTTGTACAAGCTGAGGTTAAACCCGAACAAGTGCACCTTCGGGGTAAGACCTGGAAAGTTGCTAGGCTTCGTTGTAAGTGATAAGGGTATTCAAGTGGACCCTGCTAAGGTTAAAGCCATTCAAGAGATGCCAGTTCCTAAGACAGAGAAAGAGGTCAGAGGCTTTTTAGGACGCCTGAATTACATTGCCCGATTCATCTCACACCTAACTGCTACCTGTGAACCAATCTTCAAGTTGCTGAAGAAAGATCAGGTAGTACATTGGAACGATGAATGTCAGGCCGCTTTTTACAGAATCAAAGAGTATCTCCTAGAACAACCCATTCTTATGCCACCGGTTGAAGGGAGACCTCTGATACTATACCTGACAGTACTTGACAACTCAATGGGGTGTATGCTGGGGCAGCATGACGAGTCTGGCCGAAAAGAGCACGCCATTTATTACCTTAGCAAAAAGTTTACCGACTGTGAGACCCGATACTCACTGCTCAAGAAAACTTGCTGCGCTTTGGTATGGGCTGCTCGCCGGTTGAGACAGTATATGCTGACTCACACTACCTTGTTGATTTCAAAGATTGATCCTATAAAGTATATATTTGAAAAGCCTGCTCTGTCTGGGAGAATAGCAAGATGGCAGATGATCTTGACAGATTATGACATCCAGTACACGACTCAGAAAGCTATCAAAGGAAGTGTATTGGCAGACCACTTGGCACATCAGGCAGTAGACGACTATCAGTCAATGAACTTCGAGTTTCCGGACGAGAGCATCATGATAGTGACTGATTGTGAAGTACCTGGACCGGATGAAGGACCTGAGGAAGGATCCCGATGGTCTATGCACTTTGACGGATCCTCCAATGCTTTGGGTAACGGTATCGGCGCTGTGATCATATCCCCTCAAGGCACTCATACTCCACTCACTGCCCGCCTATGCTTCAACTGCACCAACAACATGGCGGAGTATGAGGCATGCATTATGGGTCTTCAAGCTGCGATCGACCTAAGGATCAAGTATCTGAGTGTCTTCGGAGATTCCGCTCTCGTGATCAATTAGATCAAAGGAGAGTGGGATACGAAACATCCGAATCTTATTCCTTACAGAGAATGTGTGTTTACCTTGATCCCCCACTTCACAGAGATAACCTTTGAACACTTTCCGAGAGAGGAGAATCAGCTGGCGGACGCGTTAGCTACAATGTCTTCCATGTTCAAAGTCAAGTGGGACAATGAGGCTCCCCGGATCATCATCTGGAAATTGGATGAACCGGCATACTGTTGTGATCTTGAGACTGAGTTGGTGACTGAGAAACCTTGGTACCATGAGGTGAAGAGATATTTGGAAGCTCAGGAGTACCCTGAAGATGCCTCTGTCAATGACAAAAAGTTTCTAAGAAGGTTCGCGACAAAGTTCTTCCTTAGCAACAACATTCTGTATAAGCGAAACCATGATTCGACCTTACTGCGTTGTGTGGATAAGACTAAAGCTGAAAGGATCATGGAAGAGCTACATGAAGGGACCTTCGGAACACATTCCAGTGGAAACACTATGGCAAAGAAGATCCTTCGGGCAGGGTATTTCTGGTCCACAATGGAAGCCGACTGCTACCAACATTCTCGGACATGTCACAAATGCCAGATTTATGCAGACAAGGTGCACGTTCCTCCAGTTCCTCTGAATGTCTTGAAGGCACCTTGGCCGTTTGCAATGTGGGGCATATATATGATTGGCGAGATTAAATCTACAGCGTCCAATGGGCATCGCTTCATCCTGGTAGCGATTGATTACTTCACGAAGTGGGTTGAAGCAGCTTCCTACGCTATGGTAACCAAGACTGTTGTGGCACGGTTCATTCGGCACAACCTGATCTGTCGATACGGCGTCCCTGAAAGGATCATTACAGACAACGGTACCAATCTCAATAACAAGATGATCACTGAGCTCTGCGAGCAATTTAAGATACAGCACCACAACTCTTCTCCTTACCGGCCGAAGATGAACGGGGCTGTAGAAGCAGCGAATAAGAATATCAAGAAAATTGTGCAGAAGATGACAGTGACCTATAAAGATTGGCACGAGATGTTACCGTTTGCTCTACATGGGTACTGTACCTCAGCAAGGACATCAACCGGGGCAACTCCTTTCTCCTTGGTCTACGGTATGGAGGCAGTCTTACCGATCGAAGTGCAAATACCCTCTCTTCGGATAATGAAGGATGCAGATCTAAGTGAAGATGATTGGATCCAGACACGACTTGATCAGCTAAATCTAATTGACGAAAAAAGACTTGCTGCTATTTGTCATGGTCAGACGTACCAAAAACGGATGATCAGGGCATTTAACAAAAAGGTCAGACCACAAGAATATCAAGTTGGGGATCTGGTAATCAAGCGCATCATCCTTCCTCAGAGTGATCCAAGGGGCAAGTGGACCCCTACATACGAAGGGCCATTTGTGGTTAAACATGTGTTCTCATGAGGAGCCATGATTCTAACCAACATGGATGGTGACGACCTTCCTCACCCCGCCAATGCAGACATAGTAAAAAGATACTACGCATGAAAAAAGACCCGCTAGGTTGACATACCTAGGAAAAAATTAGGGCTTCCCGGCGAACCAAAAGGGTTCGGGCAAAATGAAGGGATGAAATGAAAAAAATCTGTACACCCGGCAAGTCGAAAACCTGAAAAGGCGGCTTGGGCAAAAATGGGTATCCCGGTGGACTGAAAACCCGAAAGGGCGGTCCAGGCAAAAGTTAGGGATAAAGCGTAATACTATGTCTCATTGGATCACCTTGCATCCAGAATCCGGTATCAACATCAAGTTCAAACGGCATCGATCAATCAGCTTCATCCTCGACTAGGTCATCAAGTGATGAGACGCTCGAAGATATAAAGGCGATAGTAGAGTTGGAACCCAGTGGGATTATTCTTTTCACACAGCTGTTTTATTTTCCTTTGTACAAATTGTATAAACTCTTTTGTTCGGCGGCGTTCTCTTACTAGGACGTCAGCCTCTTGTACATAAACGCCTATTTTACAGGCAAATTCAAAAATCAATATAAATACACTTTTTAGTTAAAATTGCCAATTGTTTTTCCTTTTCTGTTTTGTTTTGCGAAGAACGTCCAAGGTTCAATTTGTGATATATGCATTTGACACTAATTGCTAACTCATAAATAATTGCATACGAAATAAAGGATCAATTACAAGTAACATTAGAAACAGGGGCAATAATGAGTTGTCTAAGCGATCTAATTGTTCTGTCCATCAAGGTACCAAGGTAGGTTCAGCTAAAGAACATAACCAGTATATCTTAATTCCCCAGAGAGTGAGTCAGCAAGTCAATGCACTCTCCCCAAGCAAAGTTATATTGTCAGCCTTAAGGAAGTTGGATATCCTCCAGCAGATCTCAGCATTCCCCAGCACGATATACAGATACTCTTAAACAAGCATCCCCGGCAGTCTTGACCTAAAGATTGTTCCCCGGTGGTATATCAAACGTTCAATGGAGTCACTTCCCCAATATAGTTCAAAATTTTCCCAGGAGAGTCCAATCCAGTTTCCCCAGGAAAGTTGGAATCCATCTCCCCAAGCAGTAAGCTTATCCCCAGTAGATTCTAGAAGCTTATCCCCGTAGAGCACGAACGCGTCCACCGGCTTTATTCAAAGGTTATTTCCCTACCAGGATATAACTGGGTTATCCTCAGCCAAAAGCCATGGAAAGATCGTCCCCGACGAAATCTTCCTATCCCCAGCGGAGTCTATTAACACTTCCAACATATCAATGGTATCCCCGGCGGAGTTATCATCATCCCAGCAAAGTATCTCTCTCCCCACAGAGTATTGCTCCCCAGCAAGATCGCTAGAGTAATTTTCTCCCCGCAGAGTGTTTTATTCGCCAAGTTTATTTCCCAACGGAGTTATCTTCTCCTACCGGTATTCTTGCAACTATCATCCCCAGCGGAGACAACAAAGCACTATTCTCCAACATCAGCCCAGGATATGACTTCCCGGCATCCGTCAAGGATTTATTTTCCTAGGACGAAAACATACGTTCATAAACATCACATTTCCATACATTATAGCATGCATATATGCATCATATCTTACAAATCTCATTTATGTTGAGAACATCATTGCTTGATCCATATCATGCATTGCATATGACTGACCTTTACCTTTCAGGAAAGATCCAGTTAAGTTCTCAGCTATATTTCAAGACTTTAGTCTGGTTCAGTTAAATCGATTCTAAGATTTTTCTGATTCTTATCCAGTCAAAGGCCTTCTCTGGTTCAGTCAGATCGACCCTAAGATCTCCCTGATTCTTATCCAGTTGAAGATTTCAAGACCTTGTCCGGTTCAGTTAGATCGACCCTAAGATCTCCCTGATTCTTATCCAGTTGAAGATTCCAAGACCTTGTCCGGTTCAGTTAAATCGACCCTAAGATTTTCCTGATTCTTATCCAGTCAAAGGCCTTCTCTGGTTCAGTCAGATCGACCCTAAGATCTCCCTGATTCTTATCCAGTTGAAGATATTTCAAGACCTAGCCTGGTTCAGTTAAATCGACCCTAATATTTTCCTGATTCTTATCCAGTCAAAGGCCTTCTCTGGTTCAGTCAGATCGACCCTAAGATCTCCCTGATTCTTATCCAGTTGAAGATATTCCAAGACCTTGTCCGGTTCAGTTAAATCGACCCTAAGATTTTCCTGATTCTTATCCAGTCAAAGGCCTTCTCTGGTTCAGTCAGATCGACCCTAAGATCTCCCTGATTCTTATCCAGTTGAAGATATTTCAAGACCTAGCCTGGTTCAGTTAAATCGACCCTAAGATTTTCCTGATTCTTATCCAGTCAAAGGCCTTCTCTGGTTCAGTCAGATCGACCCTAAGATCTTCCTGATTCTTATCCAGTTGAAGATATTCCAAGACCTTGTCCGGTTCAGTTAAATCGACCCTAAGATTTTCCTGATTCTTATCCAGTCAAAGGCCTTCTCTGGTTCAGTCAGATCGACCCTAAGATCTCCCTGATTCTTATCCAGTTGAAGATATTCCAAGACCTTGTCCGGTTCAGTTAAATCGACCCTAAGATTTTCCTGATTCTTATCCAGTCAAAGGCTTTCTCCGTTTCAGTCAGATCGACCCTAAGATCTCCCTGATTCTTATCCCAGTAGAAGACATCCAAGATTCTCTCAGCGTTCCTGTTGAGGTAGTAATCGCCCAAGGTTCTCTCAGCGTTCCTGTTGAGGTAGTAATCATCCAAGAGTCTCTCAGCGTTCCTGTTGAGGTAGTAATCGCCCCAAGATTCTCTCAGCGTTCCTGTTGAGGTAGTAATCATCCAAGGTTCTCTCAGCGTTCCTGTTGAGGTAGTAATCGTCCAAGGTTCTCTCACCATCCCGTTGAGGTAGTAACCATCCCTGGTTCATTCATCACCTTTTGAAGCTCCAGATTCAATTCCTGTAACCAGTCAGAGTGCATCTATACAAAGAGTTTGAAGACCAGCTCATGTAACAGGTCAGGTAATCATCTTTCTTTTTCAGGTACGCAAGTTCTCGCTAAGGAATCTCTTACGCGATCGACACCCAGATGGCATCTATAAGCCCATCCACCTTCCATCACCTCTCAACATGGCATCTATAAGCCCATCTTCCTATCCACTAATCTCCAAATGTCATCTATAAGCCCATGCCCATCATCACACTGCTACTATGTGAGCGCAAATTTCTGGGCACTCTAGTGTTCAATCATCTTCCACCTTCGGATTACGAAAGGCACGTCAGCCAATCTGCATCCTCAGGTCTAAGAAGATTGAACAGGGGCAACTGTTGTACCCTAAAATTTTCCCTCCCATATTCTTCAAGATTTGCAAAGAGCATGCTTCACAATCTCTTAAGAGTTGCATAGTTCAATGGCCTCCTAACAGTCAAAAAACTAGGGTTTTGGTTCTGACAAAGAAATTGAAGTTTCCAAGGGTCCAAACAAGTCCCACATGCCTACATACAAGGTCAAGCATCCATATGCTAAGTTTCAAGACTTACAGCATAAAATTGCACAGTCAGAAACCCTAATTGCTCAACAGTCAACTGCAGGGGCAAAATGGTCATTTGACAGTCAAAAGTCCAAATTTTTGGTCAACATCTTATTTTGAAGCCACAAACATCATTTTATCAATTCTTGATCATGATTCTCAAGGCATGGCTCAAAAAGTCTCAAGATGCAAAAGTTTCCATATTTGGACAGTTGAAAAAGTCAACTGCAAATTGACCAAGGCATAACTTCCACATGGTTTATCAGAAAAATTCCATCCAAAGCTCATTTTGAAGAGAATGACATTTCCTACAACTCATCTTCACACTTCAAGTCCAAGAAATGCTCTCACAAAAAGTTATCAATCTCAACATTATAGGTCATTTTCAAAAGTCAACAAAAAGGGACTTTAAGTCAAAGACCGTAACTTGAGATTGGTAAATCAAAATGACATGGGACCAACGGAATTGGTTAGAGGACTTCAAGACCTTTCCAAAATGTCCAAGAACATGATCAAAGCTTAAAAATTGAGCAAGATATGCCTTGTGGAAGTTGGGAAAGTTTTGGGAATTTTGAAAAGTCAACTTTACTTCAAATGCCTCAAAATTGCTAATGGGCCACAATTTCTTCCAAGAATCATCACCCAAAGGCTAGGCACGACCCATTGACCCAAAGGGGAGTTATTTTCTTATTTTTTATTTATTAATTGAATTTTTAAATCCATTAATTCATTTAATTCAAATTAAATATGAAAAAATACTAAATGCCACCTTTCAAATCTTTTTATGCAGCATTTCTACTCATCATAACCTCAAGATTTCGTGCATACTCACTATGGAAAGAATCTCCAATGATTGGCATATTTGGCATGAAAAAAAAGATTGAAAAAATCATGGAAGATCACAAAATTCAAAAGCATTGATTCCATGGATTTTGGACTTGTTTTGTTGACCTAAAACATTCACATACATATACATATTGCAACCCTAATGCACAGAACCAGGAAGCTGCGCCTCAAACCAAAGCATCACTTTGCATTTTTTGTCAAAATTTTGAAAACTGAAAACGCACATAGAGCACTTTTCCAAGCCAAAGAACGATTCCATTACATTCCTGACACCTCCAGGAAGCTTTCCCAATCAAAATCACATCTCCATACACCAAGAACTGGTGGAACACAGTCGCCCTGTTCCCAAAAATCTTCACATTCGTATTTGATTTTTCATGCATATTTACTGAGTTTTAATGATTGATTTATATTAACATAATCATGCTGAAGCTTTTGATGTCTTTTAATTAAGCTAACATGGTCTGTATGCAAAGTTACCATGGGAGATGCTTAGGGTTTCAAAGCTCCTAAATTGGGGTTTTATGCATAAGGAAAAATTAGGCCATGAAACCTACACCATTGAAACCAGGATGTCCAGACGAATCATTCTCATACCTCGCGCCCAATTTATCATTGCCCAGGAGCTAATCACTATTTTCCTATATTGTGGTTAGTGGGGGTTCAAAACCCCCGCTATTTGATGTATTTTTCAAGCAAAAGCAAAGGCATGGTGGAGAAGACGCTGAGGTGTAAGCCTAGGACTGGGTAATTCAAATATTCCGCGCGTGTTTTCATTTGTCACCACTAACTCTTATTTCTCTTTCATAATAATTCCTTTCCATTATATATCAAACAAACGCATTTGGCTGGTTGCTGAGTGATGTGTCACGCATGCAATGGGACATGGGTTCGATTCCCAGGTCCCCCATATTTCCTTCTATTTTTTCTAATAACATGATTAGGTGTCCAACACGCCCAAAAGTCCACCAAATTCCCCAGCGCCAAAGCTTGCCACATGTCCCTGAAGATCAATCTAGTGGCTATCACCAGCTATCCCCCATACGCATCAGTCAACACATCCATATGCAAGCCAGAAAAGTCAAAAGGGCCTCCGTCAAATGGGCCAAATTGCTATGAACAAACCTCCATAATTGGGTCAACAAACCCTCTTGTTTGTATTTCTCTCCTTTATTCTTTTCCTTTTTATTTTGTTTTAATTATTTGCTTTTAATTCTTCAAATTAATTTTTTATAACATAAAAATACAAAAAAATCAGAAAGTAAAAAAATAAAAATATATTTTATTATTTAATTCACTAATGTTTTATTTTGTAAATAAATTTAATAATTAACTTAGTTTTAATTTTAGGTTTAATTTTAATGCTTTCTTAATAAACTAAAAAAATGTAGAAATTGGGGTTTTAATATTTTTATTCTTTTTCTTTTCTTTTTACCATTTATTAAGTATTAATTATTTTTGTAAATAAATATGCCATGTAAATAATTAATGTAAATTAGGTCAAACTTGAATTTATTTCTTTAATAATTAAAAATGTTTAGAATTAGGGTTTTAATTCCATTTAATTTTCTCTAATCTCATAAATACAAAAACTCCAAAAAAATAAGTTCTTTCTTTTATTTAATTTAATTAATTTTATAATTTCAATTTAATTTCCTCAAAGGGTACAACGCCCTCGCACCTTCGAATTTAATTTTCTCTTCGCGCGTTTATTTTATTTTTCTTTTGTGAAATTTATGTACTTGCCCCAAAGCCTTGTAATAGATTAATTAGAATATTCATTTTTTTGCACTTTTCTTTTCAAATCGGGTCTTGGTTTAATTTGGCGATGTAGACCCGCGCCTTTGTAATAGCGTAGGACTTTATCTTCCCGCACCTTTTAACTGTTAATAACTTGCATGAAAGAATGAATGCCAAAAATAAAAACAAAGCGTAGATCACCAATGCATGACAAGATAAACATAAACTGAAATTGACACACAAATCACACACCACTCCTAGGGTACGCCTCACTGTTGCCTTGCCCCTCGAAACGTGGTCGTCGAGTAGAGGACGTTTTAGTAAGTCTTCATGTCCATGAACATGGCATGAGGGTAGCTTCTAAGGTGTCTTCATATTGCTCTGGTGACCACACTGTCCCTAAACCTCGGATTGACCCGAACACCTCCAACGGTGGTGCTACCTACCTCTCAATGGTGGGATGGCACTATCTTAAGTACATTTACACAGACGAATTCCTTAGGGTAGGTAGATGACTCGTAGATACTTGCTCTAAATTCAAAAACAAATCAAAAACTTCTTTTCACACCGACACTTTGCAAAAAGGTTTCAAAAACAACTTTTCAAACACTCTTGAGGACTGATACAAGAGTCGAACTGAAATTTTAAACGAAACTTTTTCAAACCCACTCACATTTTGAAAAGCAAACAAACATTTTGAAAACACAAATGAGCAAGTATCTAAGAGCCCATGGATAACCATGGATAGAAAGGGTGTTAACACCTTCCCTTTCTATAAATCTACCTCCCGAACCGAGAAACAATCTCAAAAGGAATTTTTCTGTGCTTTTGTCCTTTCCTTGTTGGAGAAAATAAAAGACGGTGGCGACTCTTGCTTCCGCGACATTTCGCGAACCAGCGTTAAACAGTCAGTTCCAGATCCACCGATCACACACTTTATCACGTATGTAAGCAAGATGTATGAAATGTGAAATGTTTATGAATGCGTTTTCGTCTAGGAAAATAAATCCTTGACGACCGGCCGGGGGATTAAATCCTGGGCTGACGTTGAAGAGTAGAGTTCTTCGTTTCCGCTAGGGATGAGGATCGCAAGAATACACCGGTAGGAGAAGATGACTCCGTTGGGGAACAAACTTGTTGGAGAGATTACTCTGAGGGGAATTACTCTGAGGGGAATTACCCTGTGGGAAGAGATACCTTGCTGAGGTTTTGATGAGAGCTCCGTTGAGGATTTCAATGATGGACTCCGCTGGGGATAACAATGATAAACTCCGCTGGGGATTGTGTTGATAAGTTATACTGGGGAACTTTGATGAACTCCGCTGGGGATTAGAAGAACTTCGCCGAGGGAGATCTTCTGTGGCAATTAGCTGAGGATAACCCAGTTATAAGCCCTTGTGAGGAAAAACTTTGAATAAAGCTCGGGAGAGACGTCCGTACTCTACAGGGGATGAGCTTCCAGAATCTACTGGGGATAAGCTTCAAGACCTGCTGGGGATATGGATTCCAATTTTCCTGGGGAGACCTTCAGACTGTACTAAAAAAAAGAAAAGGTTCCACTGGGGTGCCTGTGTTCCGCCAGGGAATAATCTTAGATCAAGACTGCCGGGGATGCTTGCTGAGGAATACCTATACTTCGCTGGGGAAAGTTAATATCTTCTGGGGATACCCAACCTCCTTTAGGCTGATCGTAGACTAACTCTGCTAGAGAAGAGTATTGCTGACTTGCTAGGGGAACAGGGTTCCTGTTGTAGGGCTGATGATAGACTAACTCTTCCTGGGGGGAGTATTGCTGAATCATGTCTTACTCTGTGGGGAGTTGAGGCAACTTGGTCACATTCTTCAGTTGAATCTACCTTGGTACCTTGGCGGACAGAGCAACTAGACTGCCTGGACAACTCTACATTGCCCCTGTTTCTGATGTCACCTGTAATTAGTCCTTTGTTTCGTATGCAAGTATTTATGAATTAGCAATTTAATGTCAAATGCATATATCAAAAATGAACATTGGACGTTCTTCGCAAGACAAAACAGAAAAAGGAAAAACAAATGGCAATTTGTATGGAAAAGTGAATTTTTATTGATTTTGAAATTTGCCTGTAAAATAGGCGTTTTTGTACAAGAGGCTGACGTCCTAGTAAGGGAACGCCGCCGAGAAACATAAAGTTTATACAATTTTGAAAAGGAAACAAAACAGCTATGTGAACAAAATTCCCACTGGGTTCCAACTCTGCTATTGCCTTTATGTCTTCAAGTGTCTCATCACTTTGCTGCTTAGTTGAAGATGAAGCTGATTGATCGATGCCGAAGTCTGAGCCCGATAGTCGATGCCGAATTCTGGATACAAAGTGATCCAATGAGACATAGTGTTACGCTTTATCCCTAACTTTTGCCTGGACCGCCCTTTAGGGTTTTCAGTCCACCGGGATACCCATTTTTGCCCAAGCCGCCTTTTCAGGTTTTCGACTTGCCGGGTGTACAGATTCTTTTTTCATTTCATCCCTTATTTTTGCCCGAACCCTTTTGGTTCGCCGGGAAGCCCTTATTTTTACCTAGGTATGTCAACCTAGCGGGTCTTTTATTCATGCGTAGTATCTTTTTACTATGTCTGCATTGGCGGGGTGAGGAAGGTCGTCACCATCCATGGTGGTTAGAATCATGGCTCCTCCTGAGAACACATGTTTAACCACAAATGGCCCTTCGTATGTAGGGGTCCATTTGCCCCTGGGATCACTTTGAGGAAGGATGATGCGTTTGATTACCAGGTCCCCAACTTGATACTCTTGTGGTCTGACTTTCTTGTTAAATGCCCTGATCATCCGTTTTTGGTACGTCTGACCATGACAGATAGCAGTGAGTCTCTTTTCGTCAATTAGGTTTAATTGATCAAGTCGAGTCTGGATCCAGTCATCTTCACTCAAGTCTGCCTCCTTCATTATCCGGAGAGAGGGTATCTGGACTTCAATTGGCAAGACTGCCTCCATGCCATAGACCAAGGAAAAAGGAGTTGCCCCGGTTGACGTCCTTGCTGAGGTACGGTACCCATGAAGAGCAAATGGTAACATTTCATGCCAATCTTTGTAGGTCACTGTCATCTTCTGCACAATTTTCTTAATATTCTTATTTGCCGCTTTGACAGCCCCATTCATCTTCGGTCGGTAAGGAGAAGAGTTGTGGTGCTGTATCTTGAATTGCTCGCAGAGCTCAGTGATCATCTTGTTGTTAAGATTGGTACCATTGTCTATAATGATTCTTTCCGGGACACCGTACCGAAAGATTAGGTTATGTCGAATGAAACGTGCAACGACGCTCTTGGTTACGGAGTCGTAGGAAGCTGCTTCTACCCACTTTGTGAAATAATCAATCGCTACCAAGATGAAGCGATGCCCGTTGGATGCCGTCGGTCAGATCTCGCCGATCATATCAATGCCCCACATTGCAAAAGGCCAAGGTGCCGTTAGGACGTTCAGAGGAGCCGGAGGGATATGCACCTTATCAGCATAGATCTGGCATTTATGACAAGTTCGAGAATGTTGGTAACAGTCGGCTTCCATTGTGGACCAGAAATATCCTGCCCGAAGGATTTTCTTTGCCATGGTATGTCCACTGGAATGTGTTCTGAATGTACCTTCGTGTAGTTCTACCATGATCTTCTTTGCTTCGGCCTTATCCACACAACGCAGTAAAGTTGAATCATGGTTTTGTTTGTAGAGAATGCCGTTGCTGAGGAAGAATTTCACCGCGAACCTTCTCAGAAACTTCTTATCGTTGACAGACGCACCTTCAGGGTATTCCTGAGCTTCCAAGTATCTCTTCACCTCATGATACCAGGGTTTTTCAGTCACCTCTTCGGCCTCAAGATCGCAGCAGTATGCAGGTTCGTCCAACTTCCAGATAATGATCCGGGGAGCCTTATTGTCCCATTTGACTTTTAACATTGAAGACATCGTAGCTAGTGCGTCCGCTAACTAATTCTCCTCTCTTGGGAAGTGCTCAAAAGTTATCTCTTCAAAGTGGGGAAGCAAAGTCAACACATACTCCTTGTAAGGAATAAGATGTGGGTGTTTCGTATCCCACTCGCCTTTGATCTGATTGATCACGAGAGCGGAATCTCCGAAGACACTCAGAAACTTGATCCTTAAGTCGATTGCAGCTTGAAGACCCATAATACATGCCTCATATTTTGCCATGTTGTTGGTGCAGTTGAAACACAGTCGGGCGGTGAGTGGAGTATGAGTGCCTTTGGGGGATATGATCACAGCGCCGATGCCGTTACCCAAAGCGTTCGAGGCTCCGTCAAAATGCATAGACCATCGGGATCCTTCCTCAGGTCCTTCATCCGGTCCAGGTACTTCACAATCAGTTACTACCATGATATCTTCGTCCGGAAATTCAAAGTTCAATGATTGGTAATCGTCCACAGGTTGGTGTGCCAAATGGTCTGCCAATACACTTCCCTTGATTGGTTTTTGAGTTGTGTATTGGATGTCATATTCCATCAAGATCATTTGCCATCTTGCTATTCTTCCAGGCAGAGCAGGCTTTTCGAATATGTACTTGATTGGATCCATTTTTGAAATCAACAGGGTAGTATGAGTCAACATATACTGTCTCAGCCGGTGAGCAGCCCATACCAGAGCGCAGCAAGTTTTCTCGAGCAGTGAGTACCGAGACTCACAGTCGGTAAACTTTTTGCTCAGGTAATAAATAGCGTGCTCTTTTCGGCCAGACTCGTCATGCTGCCCCAGCACACACCCCATTGACTTGTCGAGCACTGTCAAGTATAGTATTAGAGGTCTCCGTTCCACTGGTGGCATAAGAATGGGTGGTTCTTGGAGATATTCCTTTATCTTTTCGAAAGCAGCCTGACATTCATCGTTCCAACATACTACTTGATCTTTCTTCAGCAATTTGAAGATTGGCTCACAGGTAGCAGTTAGATGTGAGATGAATCGGGCAATGTAATTCAGTCGTCCTAGAAAGCCTCTGACTTCTTTCTCTGTCTTGGGAGTTGGCATCTCTTGTATGGCTTTCACTTTGGCAGGGTCCACTTGAATACCTTTATCGCTTATAATGAAACCTAGCAATTTTCCAGACCTCACCCCAAAGGTGCATTTGTTTGGGTTCAACCTCAGCTTGTACAACTTTAGTCGGTCAAACAGCTTCCGCAGATGGTCAAGGTGTTCCTCCTCAGTTTGGGACTTTGCAATCATATCATCGACGTACACTTCAATCTCATGGTGGATCATGTCATGAAATAAAGCAACCATGGCACGTTGGTAGGTTGCCCTAGCATTTTTCAACTCGAATGGCATGACCTTGTAGCAGAAGGTGCCCCACTGAGTAACAAAGGTAGTCTTTTCCATATCTTCAGGAGCCATCTTGATCTGATTATACCCTGAAAAACCATCCATGAAGGAGAACACCTTGTGTTGAGCAGTATTGTCAACAAGAACGTCGATGTGAGGCAGAGGGAAATCATCTTTAGGGCTGGCCCTTTTCAAATCCCTGTAGTCAACACACATTCTGACTTTACCATCTTTCTTTGGCACTGGAACCACGTTGGCCACCCATTGAGGATAAGAAGTCACTGCTAGAAACCCGGCATCAAATTGTTTCATAACCTCAGCCTTTATTTTCTCGGACATCTCTGGGCGCATGCGGCGGACCTTCTGCTTTACCGGAGGGCAGTCTTCCTTGGTAGGCAGGTGATGAACCACAATGTCGGCATCCAAACCAGGCATGTCTTCGTAACACCAAGCAAATATTTCCATGTAATCATGTAGCATCTGAATCAATCGTTGTTTCACACTGAGCTCCAGATTGGCACCAATCTTGACTTCTTTTCTATCTGTCTCAGTACCCAGGTTTATCGTCTCCACTGGCTCTTCATGCGGCTGAATGGCCCTCTCTTCCTGGAGTAGCAGTCTTGCGAGTTCACCAGGAACTTTGCAATCATCTTCACCTTCGTCTTCGGCCAAGTTGATCGGATTTTCGAAGTCATAACTGGCAGTAGCAGAGCTGTTACCAGTGAGATCCAGAGTGGATTGGAACCTGTATAAGTGAGTGTGTGTAAATATAGCTGTTTTGCAATATATAACAAAGAAAGAAAAAAGATCACAAGATTTGAAATGCAACAACGTCCAATGTTTTGATTAATGATATATGGAAATGTCATACAAAAAGCCCTCACAAATGGAGCCACGGTGCCCCGGGTAGGACACCGAGCCAATAAAAGTTTCAACATATTGTTTGTTACAAATTGAAAACAAAAGAGTTCATTACTGCGTGACAAATGTAATAGGTGTAAAATCTTTTGCCGTCCAGTTGCTTGGTCCGTTGTTGGTTGTTGGATAGATCCAACTGTCAAATTCTGCTTCCTCTACGTCCTCCTCGATAGCATTCACTCTTGGGTTGGTGATGAACACCGGAGGCTTTCTGATCCTTTCTTTGCGAACAACCCTCTGAGCCTTTGCAGTGAAGCCCAGCCCAAACTTGTCGGTCTTTTGAGTGAAGTCAGGAAGCTGACCCCAGTTTGCACACTTGCCTTTCTCGATTACAGCCCGGGCATCCTTCAAGGAAGCCATCTTCAAAGGAAAGTCTTCTTCAACCACTGTCTCAGCTAATGCCAAGGTTGGAGGTACCTCTTCAAAATGTTGAAAGGGGGTTTCAATAAACTCCCCGTCCATCTCGATATACCGGAATGAATTCAGATGACTTACCATGTATTCCTTCTCTCCCTGCACAGTAACAATCTTCCCTCTGACAGGGTATTTGAGCTTCTGGTGTAGAGTGGATGTTACAGCCCCAGCCTTGTGAATCCAAGGTCGACCCAGTAAACAGGAATAAGATGGACGAATATCCATCACATAGAACGTTGAGTCAAAGACTTGGGAACCCACACGGATAGGAATGTCTACCTCACCGTCCACCATCCTCTTAGAACCGTTGAAGGCTCTAACAATGATGTTACTAGGTTTCAATTCCAGGCCCTCACAATCCAACCGATCTAAGGCCTTCTTGGGCAAAACATTCAGGGAAGAACCGGTGTCCACCAACACGTGTGCGAGAGTAGTGCCCCTGCATTCTATGGAAACATGCAGGGCATCATTGTGATTTTTCCCTTTGGCGGTAAGGTCTGCATCCGAGAAACCAAAACCATTGTCAACTGTCAAATTGGCCACACAGTCAGTGAACTGATCTGCAGATGTCTCTTGCGGCACATGGGCCGTTTTCAGAAATGAAATCAGGGCCTTGGCATGGGCTCTGAGCACAGCAACAATGATAGCATAGAGATTTTGGAGGGGGTATGCCCCAGCTGTTCAACGACATTGAAGTCACTCTTTTTAATGATTTTAAGGATTTCCTCCATCTCTTGCTGGGAGGCTTCAACAGCGGTCTTTTTTGGTGCCTCCGTCCGGGCAGGCAAATCGGTAGCAACTTCTTTGCCCCGAGCATCAGAGGACTCGGCGACAGTAGTAGACACAGGAACTTGATTTGGAACATGCACACTTGCGGGTGTGATGATAAGAGGTTTTCGGATAACTGGTGGTGCAATGTCGGGCGAGAAAAGCCTGCCACTGCGAGTAATCTTGGCGGGACCAGTGATGTTACTGATATTGGTACCGGTGTTGAACTCCTGCTTCACTCCAAGCACATACACGTCTGCCCCATAGTGCCATGGGACAGCCTTGTCAGACTCATAGGGGAGGGGCCCCGGAACAGTAATGGTAATGGGTGCAACAGACATAATTTGGACTGGCTTCCTCGGGGGAGCCTTGGTAGGATTGTTGAAAATTGTGACGACAGATACTTCTTCAGCGGAAACAAATGGAACAGCGGTTTTCTTGAACAGAATTTCTTTGCTATCCATCAGGCTTTGGATGCCTGATTTCAGCAGCGGACAACCGGTAGGGGTAACAACACACAGGAGGCAACCCTTGCTACAACCCGGAAATAAACCGGCCAGCAGTAGGTTCCTCTTAACAGTCAATAGAGGGGTAGCAACATCATTCACCGAAACAGCATACAAATCTTCCTCGACGGCATTTACTCTATGCTGGGGCATAGGAGCAGTTACAACATTTGGCCTCTCAGGCGCCTCAAACTGAATTTCCTTCGCATTAATAAGGTCTTGAACCTTATTTCTCAGGGCCCAGCAATCATCAGTAGTATGCCCGGGGCTATCAGAATGATAAGCACAACGGGCATTTGGGTTATACTTAGGAGATGCAGTATTCACGACCTTCAGAGCTTCTCTGGTGGTCACCAAGTTGGTTGATAGCAGTTGCGGTAAGATTTGTGACAAGGTCATACTCAGCCGAGTGTATTGCCTCTTGGGCCTCTCACCCCTTTGTTGATTGTACTGCTGAGGAGCAGCAACAGGTTTTGAAATGACCAAGGCATTGACGGCGGAGTTCTGGCTTAACTTGTCTTCTAGGACCATAGACGGCACTAGCTTCCTTCTTGAAAGGCTTTTTCTCAGTACTTGCGGCGGCTCCTTTCTGTATCTTTCCTGACCTGATGCCAGCTTCTATCCTTTCACCCGTCAGGATCAAATCCGTAAACCCAGCAGAGGAATTACCAACCAGATGATTGAAGAATGGACCAGACAAGGTCCCTATAAACATGTCAACCAGTTCACGGTCAGTCAAAGGAGGCTGCACCCTGCCAGCCAAATCTCTCCATTTTTGCGCATATTCTTTGAACCCTTCGCCCATTCCTAGTGACATATCCTGAAGTTGGGTACGCGTAGGAGCGAGGTCAGAATTGTATTGATATTGTCTATAAAAAGCGGTAGCCAAATCTTCCCAATGTCGGATACTGGTTCCATCTAGCTGATAGAACCACTCAAGTTGTGACCCCGAAAGTCTATCTTGGAAGAAGTGGATCCAAAGGTTCTTGTCTGCCGTGTAAGGTTGGATCTTCCTTACGTACGATCTGAGATGCAGCTTTGGACAGGAAGCCCCGTCGTATTTTGCAAAGGCAGGCGCCTTGAACTTGTGTGGGATTACCACCCCAGAAGATAACCCTAAATCTCCGAAATCCAACCCCGGCACATTTTGAATTTCCATGGCACTTAAGCGGTCCTCTAATTGCTTGTATCTGTCAGCAGCATGAGGGTATTGTTCGTCATTGTAATCCGTCTCGTTGTCAGAGACTGCAGGACTAGGAGCCCCTCCCCCTTGGGGACTGTCTTTCTCTGCAGAGGAAGTATTTGGATCAGCCTCGTTATGGAGTGTGTTCCCAAACCTGCGTCCAGTATTGAACAACGCAGTCCTCTTCTTCTTCTTCTTCTTCTTTAGGAGCAGAGCCTTCAACTCTTGTTGACCTTGGGCCAAGCTCATGACCATCTCTTGAAACTGGGCATTCTGGGCCTGGAGGGCCTTGATAGCTTGTTCACTGGATGATTCTGGATTCATGATGACTGTTCAAAATAAACAGCGAAGAAGATTAAGCAACCTGTAGAAAAAATGGGTACCTGTTATGCACATGATGCATGAGATGATATCTATGCAATGCATTCAAGGATTTTAGAAATTCACAATTGTTGCAGACAAAAAGAACGCACGTCATATTAATAAGAAGAAGTTTGTTAGTACATAAGTGCCCCATGGGCCAAATATTACAAAAACAACTTCTCAAGGTAAAAAGACGTTGCGCATCCTCTTTGGCACAATGTAGGTGTTGAGGGCCTCTTGCTCATGGAGTCGGCGGGTGAGCTCTAGAACCTTCTTCTCGCTGGCGTAAAAGCTGGCTTCAAAAGTGTTCCGTTCCTCCTTGAGTTGGATCCAACTCTTCTGCATCTCCTCCCACGATGTAGGCATGTCAGGATGTAGGATGGTGTAGGGAACCTCTCCTTCCTTGACGGGCTCTTTAATCACAGGGAGAACATGAGGATAAGGCATCATCAGACTCTGGGCTCTGGTTCGTACCCACTTGAGATAAGGCTCAAGAGGTATGGAATTCTTGTGTCCCAGTGTCTTGCTGTCAACCTTGTTGGGAATCCTCCAAGCTCTGATGAATCTTTGGCGAAGTCCTTGCGCATCGTTGTCGAAGTCAAAAACTAGGTCAGGAATCAACATGTCGTGAGGGCCATCTCTTCGTGTGTATCCAAATTGCCTCAAAGCTAGACAAGGGTTGTAGGTAATGCCCCCTCTAATTCCTAGTAATGGAATATTAGGGAACTCTCCATAATGATCGACGATGATGACATTTTCTCTGGACCGAGAACACCAATGTACATCAGAGTGAGTAAGAGTCATCAACCGTTGGGACCACCTTGAGCCTTGGTCATTCTTCAAGACAGATTGTAGAAGGTGCGAAATAAACCACCTTGCAAGAAGAGGAGTACAGCACATGAGAACACCCCTCTTTCTCATTGTTCGTGTGTAAAATGAGTGAAGGATGTCCCCAAGCAATGTTGGTATTGGATTTCTGGACAAGAAGATTTTGACGGCGTTGACCTCCATAAGCTGGTCAGGATTTGGGAACAGGACCAACCCATAGATAAGGAGTGCCACAATTTCTTCAAAGGCTTGCAGGTCCAATGAATTCCAACATTCTTGTGCCTTCTCAAACAAGAATTTTGCTAAGAAACCTTTGACGCTGCTTCTAGTTTCCCAATGCCCCTTGATGTCAGAAGGCTGTAGATGTAATGCTCGAGCAACATCTTCAGGCTTTGGTTCCTTTTCCGTACCGTTGAAAGGTAGTTGGTTAAGGATAGGAATTCTCAGGAGTTGAGAAAACTCCTCCAAAGTGGGCACCAACTGATAGTCGGGGAAAGTGAAACAGTGATGAAGAGGGTCAAAGAACTGGAATAGCACTTTCATCATGTCCTCTTCAATGTTGGTGTTGACTAAGCTGAGCAGTCTACCATGTCTTTCACTGAAGGGAGAGCTTTCCGGAATTCTTGATGTGAGCTCCTTGAGTTGAGGAGAGATTCTCACAAGGTTGACTTGGATGGTTTTTCTGTGAGGAATTTCCATGACCTACAAAACAAGAACAAAGATGAAGATCTAAACCCTTGAAGTGGTTAGTAAATGTATATGATGCTTTATGATGTTCATGATGTATGCACAAACATATGTACAAGCAATTCACACCAAACCCTAGTTTCAGGCTTGCATGAGGTTTCTAGGTAAGTACCCTCTTGAGTGTAGTTGGCTTAAAAACCTGTCTTATAAATAGTAACCGGGTTCTAAGGAGCTCAATATCATTGGATTGTTTTCATTGTTCATTGTTTTGGTTTAGCCACTTAACTAGCGACCAAAATATTCCAAGAAAACAACCCTCAATGAGTGTAGTATCGAGTATCTACCAACTTCGGACTGCACCAAAGCCGGTCATCTCACTACCCCTAATGTAAGGCCAAGATGGTCAAGTAAGGTTCTAGGTCATTAGTGCTTAGTGACATCACTCAGCGGCCCCGTACTCTCCTTGATTTAACTCAAGGGTTACCGGTACTCACAAATATGTCGCACTAATATAGCTATTGCTTCGACCGTGTCGGTATACCCCGCACAGTTTTCACAACGTATTGCTATCTATGAATGTTTCCCAAAATCCGGGTGTAGGATTGCAAACCCAAACAAGAGAGCCAAGATGTAAAGCAATCAAGACAAACAATTAGTCATGCAAGAGGGTGATCTAAGTCCTAAGGTTACTCCACTTTAAAGTTTTCCCCAGCAGAGTCGCCAGTTCTGTGATACGGTGGGAGAACTGACTTGAGGTTTTGTGTTTGTTTTCGCAAATGTTTCGGTTGAGCAAGAGTCGCCACCGACTTTTTATTTTATCCTAAGGAAAGGTTAAAAAGCACAGCAAAAACCTTTGAGATGTTTTCTTGGGTTCAGGGAGTAGATTATAGAAAGGGAAGGTATTAGCACCCTTTCTATCCATGGTTATCCATGGGCTCTTAGTTACTTGCTTAGATCAACTTGCCTTAATTTTCAATTGTTTGAAATGGTGCTTTGTGTGTGTGGGTTTGAAAATGTTTTGAAAAGAAGCCAATGTGGTGGCAACCTTTGTAATGATCCATGTTGGGATGTATACAAAGGTGTATGTCTTTTGAAAAGGTTTTCATTGTTTTTGAAAGTTGTTTTGAAAGTGTAGTGATGTGTGGTTTGAAAAATAGGCAAGTGTTTATGTTTTGCAAGGGGGCAAGTAACCAAGAGCTATCTACCCTATATTTCTCAAAGATCTTTGTTATGTTTTAACCCTTTTAACAATTTTGTTCCACCATTGTATTTGGTGGACAATCTTGTGTTAGGATGTGAAAGGGACGGGCGCGGGTCATCGTTTAGACCATGATTGCAATGGTGCCAAGTATCTTTGGGCAATTTTCTTTTAAGGGACTTGATCATTTTTTAGGCAACTTTTGAAAGCGTCATCGAGGGACTATGATCATTTGGATTTGTTTTGTTTTGCCCAAAGAGACCTAACATGCAATATGGCCCATTATTGAAGGCAACAAGTGGAATACCCTAGGGGTGCAAGTGTGATTAGTGTTGTCCATTTTCATGCTTGATTATCTTTGAAGTTAGGTCAAACTATTTTGGTTAATTGATTCGCATACAACCCTAATTCTAGCATGGCATATTTAGAAAGCTTGTAAAGGCGAAAAATAAAGTTCCTAAGTTATTATAACACAATATATGGGATGGGGGGTACAAATGTTCAAATGGGGGTATTTTGACAAGAATTAAAATCTTAGACTATTACATCAAATTGGAATTTTGCAAGGTATTTAATTACACAATATTTAAATAAGATAAATATGCAAAATGCAAAAAGGTTTTCTTTTTTATATGTATGTAAAAGGTATTTATCATGTACCAAATAAAATAAAATTAATTAATTTTTTTGGGATTTTTATGCATTTAGGGCAAAAACCCTAATTTTATAAATAAAAGTATTTATTGTATAATATATGTAATATTTATTTATCATGTACAAAAGATAAATGAAAAGAAAAATATATGAAAAAAAAGTAATTTTTAAGTTAAATATTAGTAAAAATAAAATGTATTATTTTATTATGTTTTTAACCTAAATGTATTAATAAATACCTAAATGTTTATAATATTCACTAAATACTAAATATATATATAAATAATAATATTTAATATTTACAAAAAAATGTATTTTTATTATAAAATGTTTTCAAGAGATAACATAAAATAAAAATCAGAAATAAAATATGTGTGTATTATTTTTTGTATTGAAAAATAAAAGTATACTTATTTATTTATTTACAAAAAAACCTAATAAAACCAAATAAATATCAAAATAAATGCAAAAAATATGGGGAAAATGTTTTTAATGTCTTTTATGATTTAAACAAAAATATGGAAACAAAATCAAAAAGAAAAAAATGGAAAATAACAAGTATATCTCAAAATGGGCCAGGGGGGTTCAAAAGTAAAAACAAGGTGCAAATAGGAAAATGAAACAGGCTCAACCCATGAAGACTTTGTCTTCAACCTCAGAACCTGTATGAACAACAACAACACGCGTTTTCTATCTCCCGATTCCTTGATCTTTTGCCAAATCTTGCAACATGAAACCTGTAGAGCTTGAAGCCACGATTCTAGACATATAAAGAAATCAATCTAACTCTCATAAATGAGAGAGAATTTCTTCTCCCCCAATTCCTGACCTAGTTTTTGTTCCATGTTCAGACATCAAATTCTCATAGCACACATAACATAAATTAAAACTAATTATATGGGCATGTTCAGGGCCATGAATGTGACATAATTTCTTCACAAATCTAAACCTAACAATGCCTGGATAGAGAGATAAGAGTTCATGAACTTACCTGTTCAGTTGGAATCGTATCTGGTGATGGAGGTGTTTTCAATGCAAGGTGATGATTGGTATAGCTTCCTTGATGTCTAGGGATGCTATTCCAAGCTTTAGTTTGCTTTGAAACCAAGTGAATCGTGTTATGGCACTTCAACTGCAAAACAGAAAAATGAAAATGGTGATGTTGATTAGGAGTGTTACAGTCTGCTTCTAATGCTTTGGACAGTTTGTATGGATGGTAGGGAAAGTGTTTGAAGTGCTTTTGGCCAAGGTGCACGATGGAAATGAACTATGGAAGTCCAACTGTAGCTTATGCCCTGTTTTTGCAGTTTTAGGGTGATTCTGTGTTTGAGGATGTTTGGAACTTGGTTGGCTTGTGTTTCAGCTTAAGTTTAGTGTTTAGAATGTGTTTGATAACTTTGCTTAAGGTTATCTTAGCTGAGATGAGAGTTGGTAGGTGTTATGCAAGTTTTCTTCTTACTTAAGCAACAAAATGCCAAGTTGAGTTTTTGACTGATGGAGACCCCTCTAATGTGCTGCTAAGCTTGCCCTTGATCAGTGGGATTAGCTCAAAAACTTGTGCCAAGGAGATTTTTCTGTGTACCTCTTGATTTGCTAATTGACATAAAGTTCTACTTTTGCAAAAATGGACATTATGCTTTTTCTATTCTAGGACTAAACCTTCATGTAATGCTTAAACAAATAATGCAAGGCTTGAACACAAAGGGTTTGCATTTAATTTATGAGTGCAAATGGGATATAGGACCTGTAATCCAGTTGTGCAAGCTGATTTGAAAATTGCACAAGTTATGAACATGTACATGGCCATGAATCAAAATGACTTTTTCCCAACTTGCCAAATTCGATTCTCTCTAACCATGAGGTTTTTTGATGAGTTCTTGGACATTTTGGAAAGCTTGGAATTTGTACTACAATACATCTTTGAAATGCAAATTGAAATTCCAAGTGGAAGCATGTGAAAAGTGGTCTTGAAGTTAGGCAAAAATCCTGCCTAAAATGGTTCAAAATTTCTCTAAGTTAAGAATGGTTTGGTACCCTTGTTCCAAAAATTGTAACTTGAGCTACAAGCTTCTTTTGAGGAAACTTTTTGAAACAAAGTTGTATATTTTGCAATGGACTACAACTTTCATGTTTTGACTTTTCCTTGAATCCAAATGCATCTTGATGAGAAAGTGGGACAAAGTTAGGAAAAAATTAGGGTTTTTCATAACTTAGAAAAATTCTAAGTTATGAAAAATCTTCATTTCAAACCCTAATTTGTGATTTTGGATTTCTTGATGAACAAGTTTCATGATTTGGCATGTTTTGATGAAAAATGAATCTTGACACTTGATTTTGACCAAAAAGTCAAAGTTTGACTTTTCAGTATACAGTCAAAAATTGATCAATTGACTGGAAAATTCAACTATCAATCTTGTGCATTTGGGATCTTTTGAATTTGTTGAGTATGTCAAGACAATTCCATGGGGTCCTTGAGTCCATATGTGAGCTTGGTTTGCCATTGGCTAAGTCAAACAGTCAAAAATTGCCTTTGTGCAGTCAAAACCCTAAAAATGACCATTTTGCCCTTTTGGTGATCTGATCAAATTTCTTGTGGAATTGTGATCCAAACTTGACCAAATGGTTCATATGAGTTCATAATGTTGATGTGGGTCAATTTTCATAGGATTTGATTGTCAATTGGCCACAGTTGACTTTTTCCCAATACAGCTGATTTCTAGGTCAACTGTCCAATTGACTGGGCAAAGGTTGGAATCAAAGCTTGAAACTTGGTGTGGATAAACTTGGGAGTCCAACATGAAGCATGAAAGTCATCTTAGGCATTTTAGGTCAAAATATCTTTGTGCAAACACAAACCCTAATTTGGGTCAACAGTGCTATGAGAAGTCTTGCAGAGGAAACCCTAACTGGTTCTTGAGCTCCAAGGGTTTTGTGGTGAGAAAAAATGTTGAGAAAATGGGAGGGAAAATTTTGGGGTACAACAACGCAAATAAAAGATATTTTACTCCCAGTATGAGTCGGTAGAAAGGGTCGATCCAAGCAGACTCGAGCTTAATGCAATGATGCCCTTCAATCTATGAGTCGACCTTACTCTTGTATGAGTCGATGCAAATAGAGAACATCTTAATCCCAATATGAGTCAACCGGAATAATCGACGTGAGCAGTCCTGGGCTTGATGCAATGACTTTCTTAAATCTATGAGTCGACCTAGCTTTTACATGAGTCGACGTAACCAGTAAAAACACCCAAAAATTAATATTTTCAAAGATTTTCTTTCCATCCATTCCACTAGCATGTTTGTCCATAGAACCAACCCATATGAAGAGCATGCAATGAATCTTTTGACAACACTAAAACAAGGATAGAGGAACCTTGACCTCACAAGAAGAAGATTACACTTCAATTACAGTAATACTTAGTTAAGACTCTTAACTAAGAACAATACTTGGTTTGCTTAAAATCTTCCTCTAAGAACAATACTCAACTCATTACCTATAAGCTTCTGAGTGCAAACGCAATATCTACCTCAATGTATCAAAATATACAAAGGGTGACTTATAACACAAAGAATACGAGAGACTCTAAAACCTAAACTCTTATTTTTAACTAAACAGAACAAGAACTAATTTGCCATGGTCTTGGTCTTCCTTTTATAAGCTTCGGTTGTCAATGGGCTTCAAATTCTCTTCTCAATTATTCCTCTATCCATGCGTTGATTGTTGCAGAAAATATCTCCTTAAATCTTGAAACAAATCTTCAAGTATCCTAAATTGTCTCAACAAACAAATTTAGAAACTTTAATGTTGTTTGAGATTTGATTCACTTGTTCCAGATTACCTCTTCTTGACTTGCGAAAATAACTGAGATATGTCCAAAAGGAATCTTATAAAATCAAATAAAATCTTGTCATGATATACCAAACAGCAGCGCCTGATATATCAGACCAAGATGTCATGACATTGCCTTTGAAATTTGGTTGAAAATCACATAACAGCAAATATGTTATGGCAAACCATGTTTTACAAAAATTTAGCCAATCGCAAAACCATGTTACTAATACTTATATCCAATACCATGTTTGTATCCAATTAGTTTATCTGGATGTCTTTTTTAACATTTTCTCTTATAGTTTATCTAGGTTTTCCTTTATCCATAGTTGTTTGAATCCTCTTATATGGTTTTTTCTCCTTACAATAGAATCTACAAGTCTTCTTTCTACATGTCCAAACCATCTAGGCATATTTTTCATTGTCTTTTCTACTATAGGTGTTATCCCCAACATTATCTCTAATATTGTCATTTCTAATCTTATCGTGTATATTCTTACCACACATCCAACACAACATTCTCATATCCTCTACATTTACTTTATTCTCGTGTTTATTCTTAACCACATAACCTTCTTTCTCGTATAACATCACAAGTCTTATCGTTCTCTAGTAAAATATTCCTTTCAACTTGAGTGTTACTTCTGTGTCAAAGAAAACCCATTAGACCCTCCACCATTTTGGCACCAATTAGAATTTGATGGCCTACATCCAATTCTATTTCTCCATCATTTTTCATTACAAACCCAAAATATTTAAATCATATGAGTTGTGGGATGATATGTTCTCCAACTTTAACCTCTTGGTTAGAAAAACTTCTCCTTTTGCGAAAATTAAATTCCTTATACCTTGCCTTACTTCTATATTCAAAAAGCATAAATATTGGGGCTAACTCTTGGAATTTATGTATAAACACAATACCAACAACCAATCCTTATCCCACTAAGTGGGATCATCTGCATGCATCAACTTTCGCCATAATATTCTATCCTTGACCATGCTTTTATTCAAATCATTAATCTCAAGATTTTTCTTAATAACTTCTCTTATAATATTTCTAGGTCTTCTTCTTCCACTAGTTGTTTTATTTCTCTTTATTTGATTTATATCCTTACCACATTATCTACAAGTCTTCTCCCTACTTGCTTACACCACCTAATTTTATTTTCTACCATCTTCACTACTATAGAAGCCACCCCTAACAGTCTCTCTAATATTTCCATTTCAAATCTTATATTGTATAATCTTCCCATACATCAAACTGAACGTCCACATATTTGTTAAATTTGCTTTATTCTATCTAACATTGATTCTTAACCTCCTAACATTTTGTCATGTACAACATTTTAGGTCTTACCCCAGTCCGATGAAATTTCCCATTTAGCTTGACCGCTACCTTTGTCACATAAAATGCCTGAAGCCTTCCTCCTTTTTAGCCACTCAACTTGAATTTGATGGTTTACATCCCCTTATATTTCTCCATAATTTTTATTGCATACCTAAGATATTTAAACTGTGTGACTTGAGGGATGATTTGTACATTCATAATTAAGCTATTAGATATGTTAGTCTTCTTTATTGTATATAGTTCAATATATAACTTTTTATTCAATATGAGACTTCTAACTCACACTTGATTAATATTTAAAAAGTTAAGTATATTCATTGATATATAAAAAATCGTGAGTCAGGGATGAAAATTATGAATTTCTAATATATAAATTTCAATCGTCAAATGAAGTTAAGGTTTTAAGAACAAGATTTAATTTTGGATCTGGCCTAGAGTTTTGATGATAACATTACATAGGTGACTAGATAACAATTTAGTAACCTAATGGTCTGTTTAGTGTGTAGATTTTGCTAACTGGTTCTGACTCTGAATATTTGATGAGTGATGTCATCAGATTCTGGACTCAACACACTAAGAGATACAAGTGCGTGTTTCATTGCTTAGAGTGCTTCTAAAAAACTAGTTTTGATGAACGTTAGTTTTAAAGCATCTGACTTTGACTCTGATAGTAGAGCTTCTAAAGGGTTCTCAAGCTCTGAATATTCCAAGCTCTATTTCTTCAAGGTTCTGAAGATTGTGAAGACATGGTTTTGCTTAATAAATTTTTGAAGATTCAAATGACCAGTGATTGTGAGTGTTGAAGACTCTTAAGACAAGGTTTTGTTGAAGAAGTTATGGAGACTTTAAGGACATGGTTTTTTATCCTTCTAAGCATGCTTAAACTGTTATATATTTTGAAGCCTCTGAAGATTTGAAGATAAGGTCAAAAATATTTACTTGAGAAATAGTACAAGATCACCCCCTTCCATTACTCCGATTTTGTGGCACAATGAATGTACTATTGGTACGATGTTGTCTACCGCTCACACTGACTGTTATGCATGAAGACAATTGAAAATCTGGTATTCCTATTCTACCCTCCAATTGATTTCTTTTTGGATATAAAAGGAGGATTTGGAAGAGTTGGAAAAACAACAAATTTGTGTTGATTCATTTTGCTAAAACGCTGCTGAAATTTCATTGTAAATCTTTTGTAAAGTTTTGTAAAAGCCAGAAACTTTTGTTCTTTAACTTTCTAGGAAGAAATTGTTGTTCTCTAACTTGCTTCTAACACTGTTATGTAATTATATGTACTTCATATTTGTGTAATCTGCTCTCTAGAAGCAATTCTATAAACACAAAATCTTGTAATTCAATAGTGAGTTGATAGTTCCTAAAGAGACCGCTGTTTAGTCAGGACTCTCAAGAAAACATAACAATTGATCCTTGTGGTTGTAAACATTGACAATTAGTCTTTGTTAGTGTCTGTAATCAATTTCATTATAGTGGATTAAGTCCTTGTGGAGAAAGGAAAATCACCTTGGTGGGTGGACTGAATTAATTGTGATAACAGTGAACCAGGATAAAAATAATTGTGTTTTTTTTCTTGTGTTAACTTCAAGTGCTTGGTTTCGAAAAGATTTTATTTCTAGAAACCCAATTCAAACTCTCTTTCTTGTGTTTATCGCACCTTCATGGGTAATTATAATTAGAAAAAATGTGTAAATAAAAGAAAAGAAAAAAAAAGAAGAAAAAAAATAAGAAAAAAAGAGTAAATTTTGTAGAAACCAGGAATATATGTAAGAATTTAATTGGTATCCTCCGTCGATGTAAAGAAATTATACACTTTCAATTAATCATGATCGTTAAATTTTTACTAAAATTTGACTTTTATTTTAATTATATATAAAGTATCATCTACGAATGGTTGTAATGCACTGAATGAATAATGAAATTTGCAACGACAGTGCATAATAACTAATATCTATATGTAATCCATGTTGGAACATACACTAGCTCTATTGGTGAATCAATGGAGAATTTTTGTTAATTAGATAAGATGGAATGAAAAAATTAAGAGAGAGAGAGAGAGAGAGTAATTGAGGTTTAGGAGAAAATATGTAACAGATGGCATTAAGTGAAATGTTACAACTTTGGGATATTTATACAAGCTAACAAAACTGTTGGAAAACAAAACAACTTAAAAAATATGCTAAAAAGCCAAACACAGGTTCGTAATCGGTTACACCAAACACTGTAACCAATTACGAATGTGATAAATAGAATAACAGAACTGAAGCTTCCTTGTGTAATTGGTTACGCCTTTTCATGTAACCGGTTAGGCCCATGATAAAGCCAGTCCCTACATTCCAGAAGTGCTCATTTTTTATGTTTTTTCCTCCAATATGCTCCCAGAAGTCTATACAATGCATTTGAATTACTATGTACATCCAATACACCACCTTAATTCAAATGCTCCAAGTTCTCCATGCTGAAGTTCTACATGCCCAATTTCAATTCAACCCCCCCCCCTCCTTCTTGTGTTTTTCACTTCTTCAAAGGGTTCTGTCGCGAGTGGGTTTGTAAAAATATCAGCCAGTTGATTTTTGCTATCAATGTGCTCGAATATAATGTCACCCTTTTCTACATGATCCCTGAGAAGGTGATGTATAATTTCAATATGTTTTAATCGTCAATGAAAAATTGGATTCTTGGTTAGATTAACGTCACTTGTATTGTCACAAAAAATAGGAATACATTTAAGTTTAATATTGAAGTCGAGCAATTGTTGTTTGAGACACAAAATTTGGGCACAACAATTGTCGGTTGCAATGTATTCTGCCTCGGAAGTTGACAAAGCAACATAAACTTGTTTTTTGTTATGCCAACTTACTAAGGAGTTTGAAAATAAATGACAAGTTCCACTAGTGCTCTTCCTATCTGATTTGCAACCGGAAAATCAGAGTCGGAATAGCCAGCCAAAGAATAATCACTACCCTTGGAAAACCAAAGTCCATACTTTGACGTACCACAAAGGTACCTAAGCATGTGCTTTACGAATTTTAAATTTGATTTCATGGGACATGATTGAAACCTAGCACACATGCAAAAACGAAACATAATATCCGGATGGGATGCGGTAAGATAGACAATGGAACGAATCATACCTTTATACCTTTTCACTTCGACGGACTTACTGTGTTTATCCCGGTCCAAATTCACCGCGGTAGGCATTAGAGTGTCCATTACTTTGGAGTTAGCCATATTTAATTGCTTGAGTAGGTCATTGCAATACTTTGTTTGTCTTACAAAAATCCCTTCATTTAGTTGCTTGATCTGAAGACCGAGGAAGTAGTTTAACTCTCCCATCATGCTTATTTCAAATTCTCCCTGCACTAGCTTAGAGAATTCCTTGACTAGAGACATATTAGTAGATCTAAATATAATGTCATCTACATAAACTTGAACTAAAATAGAGTGTTTCCCTTAACACTTAATAAAAAGGGTTGTATCAACCTTTCCTCTTGAAAATCCTTGATCTAATGAGAATTTGATAAGATGCTCTTAGAGTGCTCTTGAAAACCCTTGACACTTAAGTTTGTAAACATAGTTAGTATGCTCAAAATTTTCAAAACTAGGAGGCTGGGATACATATACCTCTTTATTAATGTAGCCATTGAGAAAAGTGTTCTTAACATCCATTTGAAATAACTTGAAATTTTGTGAACAGACATATAGGCAAGCAAAAGGCGTATAGCCTCGAGTCGGGAAACCGGAGCATAAGTTTCCTCATAATTGATATCTTCCTCTTGGTTATACCCTTGAGCAACAAGATCTTCCTTATTGCGAGTTATTATTCTGTTTTCGTCTAATTTGTTCCTAAACACCCATTGAGTACCCATTACTCGATGGTCTCGTGGGGTAGGGAGAAGGTCCCAAACCTCATTTATCTTGAACTGATTTAGTTCCTCTTGTATAGCCAAAAACCAATGTTCAATGAGTAATGCGTCTTTAGATTTTTTAGGCTCAATTTGAGAGACGAAAGCAAAATGATAACAAAAGTTAATTATCTTAGATCGTGTGGTAACTCTCTTTGAGATATCTCCTAGAATATTATTGACGGGATGATCCTTAGAGGTTTTCCATTCCAAAGGAAGATCACTTTCATTGATTGGATGGTCCTCCTCTCTTTCTTCGGCTACTTGATCTAGCTTCTCCTCAGCTTATATAGGCTTAGAGTCACTTTATTTAGGATCTTTTAGTATGATTTCCGAAGATACACCTGCACCATCAAAAACAACACCTTTTTCAACCAATTTCGGATAAGATTTATCAAAGGAAACATGCACGGATTCTTCAATGATATGTGACCTTTTATTGTATACTCTATATGCTTTGCTTGATTGAGAGTATCCGACAAAGATACCTTCATCGGATTTTCAGTCAAACTTACTAAGATTCTCTTTACCATTATTTAACACAAAGCACTTACATCGGAAAACATGTAAATGTAAAATATTTGGCTTCCTACCTTTTAAAAGTTCATAGGGAGTTTTGTTTAGAATAGGACGTATTAGAATCCTATTTAAAACAAAACATGCATTATTTATGGCATCGACCCAAAAATATTAAGGAAGACCATGTTCATTGATCATAGTTCTTCTGAGCTCTTCTAAAACACGGTTTTTACGTTCCACCACTCCATTTTGTTGAGGAGTTCGTGGGGTGGAAAAATCATGATCAATACCATGTTTTTCACAAAATTCTTCAAAGAGGTGGTTTTCAAATTCACCTCTGTGATCATATCGAATAGTAACAAAGCTAGTGTTCAATTTCTTTTGAGAAATCTTGGCAAACCTTTCAAATGCCAAAAAAGTGTCACTTTTACTAGCTAAGAAAATAGTCCAACAAAATCTAGAGTAATCGTCTACAATAACAAAACTGTAGTAGTTACCACCTAGACTTTTTGTTCTACATGGTCCAAAAAGGTCCATACAAAGAAGTTCAAGGGGTCTCGACGTATAAACAATGTTTTTAGATTTAAATGAGATCCTTGTTTTCTTCCCCATTTGACAGACATCACATAAGTGATATTTAGAAAATTTAATTTTGGGTAGACCAACTACTAAATCTTTTGAAACTACTTTATATAGCAAGTCAAGATTGATATGTAATAAACACATATGCCAAATCCATGAGTCTTAACTTATGGTGACTAGGCATTTAGTATCGGTTAATGATACTTCATTCAAGTCAAGAATGTATACATTATTTACCCTTAAGCCCTTAAACACATCATTTTTCTTATCATCATTTTCAATTATTCAACAATCTTTTAAAAAAGAGACTTTGTATCCTTTGTCGCACAATTGGATAATTCTAATAAGATTTTGTTTAAGGCCTTCAAATAACAGGACATCAGAGATAGTAGTAGAAGAGGGATTACCTACACTACCTTTTCCGAGTATAGCTCCCTTGTTATTGTCATTGTAGGTTACAAACCATTTCTTTTTAGCCACAAAGTCTAAAAAATAAAGAGATGTCACCTGTCATATGTCTTGAGCATCCACTATCGAGAAATCATCTTCTCTTTGTAGTCTCAAGACATTCCACCTGCAAATTTTAAACAAGAAAAAAAGGTACCTAATTTTTATTGGGTCCTTGTGTGTGAGTGATACTAGTATCGCATTTAGGCAACCATTTGAAAATTCCTTGAGGAACCAAGAATCTCCTAAAGCGACATTTACTAATGGTATGACCCTTCTTGCAACAATATAGACAAGTCAAGGTTTGGGGACAACTACTTTTTCTAGATTGATCCCTTATCTCATAAGTGTATTTTTTTATAAGGATTATTCATGCTACTTCTAAATTTTTATCGATCAATTGCATAAGTTGTTTTAGGTTGTAAATCCTTGTATAATTTAGCTTTAAGAGTATTAACCCCTCTTTGAAAAATATCACAAGTTTCACATAGAGCCCATGTAAACCAAAAACCCTTGTAATTTTATCTTTTACCTTTGATAGCTTCTACCATAGATACCTTAAGAGTTTCCAATTCCTTTTCCGATTCAGAAACCTTTTTCTCAAGGTAAGAAAAAAAAATTCTTATTTGAGGCTAAATTTTTAAAGGCTTCCTTAGCCTCATTATTTAAAGTATCAAAGGCTTTTTGCAATTAAATGTAACACATTTTATCAACATGATCATATTTAGAATGACTTACATTCTTTTTCTTCTTTTGATGAGCCATAGGACAAAGGTTGACTATTTCTTCTTCATCACTAGAGTCGCTTTTTGTTGAGGTTTCACTATCGCTTTCCCATGAAATATAGGCTCTTCTAGCTTTATTTGATATCTATTAATATTTGTCTTTACCTTTGTCTTTCTTTAATAATGGGCAATCAGGTTTGTAGTGACCGAATTTTCCACAATTGTAACATGATCCTTTTGACTTATATTTCCTACTTTCATCCTACATAGAGGGTTTAGATTGATGTTTATAGTTTATGAGGTTCTTATCTGAATGTTGAACTTCATTCTTTCATAGATACCTATGATACTTTACCATAAATAACCATATATCTTCATTCCAAATTTCATCATCATCACTTGAACCACTTCCACACGAACCTTTGAAGGATGCAAAGAGCTTGAAGCCTTTAACGCGATAGACTTATTTTCCATGTCCCTTGATTTTTCTTTCCTTTCCTTCTTTTCTTGTTTATTGAGATTTATGAGCTCTTGCTCATGTTCTTGAAGCTTTCCAAACAATATTGTAACATCAATAGTTGTAAGATCATTAGCTTCCTTGATTGTTGTGACCTTAGGTTTCCATTCCCTATTAAGACATCTCAAAAAAATTTAGTAGCAACAACATTGGCAGTGGTATGACCAAGTGTGTGTAAGAGATTGATCATATGAGTAAATCTCTTTTTCACTTCCATAATGGTTTCACCATGCTTCATGTGAAAAAGATCAAACTCTTGAGTTAAGGTATTGATTCTAGCTAATTAACTTCATTAGTTCCCTCATGGAAAACTTGTAATGAGTCCCACATTGCCTTAGCAGTAGCACAATGGGAGACTCTAAATTACTCATCAACACCTAAAGATTCTATGAGCATAATTTTATCTTTCCAATCATATTTATAATTTTTCTTATCATCCTCTTTCCATTGTGCTTCTCGTTTTGGTATGGTGGTACCAGCAGAATTGGTCATGATTATTGCAACAGGACCATTTTCGATGATGCCCCATAGTTTTCTATAAATAGAATTGATATGCACCCACATACAATCTTTCCAATAACTATAGTTTTCACAGGTGAAAATAGGCACTCTATTGTATGCCCTTTTTGGATCGTTCTCCATTGTCTAAAAACTTATATGTGAAGCACTAGATAAATCGACACTCGTGATACCACTTGTTAGACGATGAGACGGATCTAGAAGGGGGTTGAATAGATCCTTTGTTAAAAATTGCGCTTTTTTAAAATTGTTTTCAAAAAGATGCGAAAGCTTCCCGGATCAAATCGTCTAAAGGATCAGTTAGTAAAAAGACCAGATATGCCAAACCGAATGCAATTCTTATGATGAAAATGAATTAATACATTTACTAATTAATCAATAAATTAAACAATATCAATGAGTACTTACTACTTCCAATGATTTGTTTAAGATAAAACTTGATAATATCAAAAATTTGTGTGTTAGACAATTTATCAAACACTTTGTGTGCACAAACACAACAATTCCAATCTTACTTAATTGTAGTGATGGATTTTCCTCAATAACAATCAAAGTGATTTCTATGGTTATTGTAAACTAAGTTTGAATCACTACAATCATGCTAAAACGAATTGAACAATCGATATCACACAAATTATAACAAATTAAATTAAAAGGATAGGGAAAGAAGAACAACACACGATTTTTTAAGGCAATTCTCATTGTCGTCCTCGCGTAGGGTACGTCTTCCCCAATTCTTAAATCTAGAATTGAGATATATGATATTAGGTTACAAAGTGTTACAAGAGAAGCAATAGTATTCACAATACACAAACCAATTAGTGGTGATGAACCTGTTCCCTTCTCTCCCCTTGGTTCAAACCATACCAAGTATGCCAAACTCTTCGAACAAACCTCTAGTTACCGCTAACGACTTTATTCAAGAAAAAACCCTAACGGAATCTTGGAGAACAAAACCCTAACGTTCTTATTCAAGAAAAAACCCACTCAATTCTCAACCCAAATCTGAGATCAATCTTCAATTTGAACATTATCAGCATAGCTCTTCACTTTAATCAACAAAAATTGTTGTGTGTAATTATTGATGAATGCAAGGATAGGATGAAGATGACGAGAAGTTGGTGTATATCTTTCACTTTTTCTTGTTAACCACAATGATGAAATAAAAATAATATTTATATGTTACCAAATAGTTAAGACCCAAAAATATAGTAGAAAATTGGTTAAAGGCAGCAAGCGGTTAACCCATGCAGGATATCCACTCGATGTGAGCAAACCCGAGTGTTGTAGGTAGGCATTTGGAAAATCGATGCGTCGACTGCAACGGGGCATGAGTTGACGCAAATAAAAGATATTTTACTCCCAGTATGAGTCGATAGAAAGGGTCGATGCAAGCAGACTCGAGCTTAATGCAATGATGCCCTTCAATCTATGAGTCGACCTTACTCTTGTATGAGTCGATGCAAATAGAGAACATCTTAATCCCAATATGAGTCAACCAGAATAATCGACGTGAGCAGTCCCAATCTTGATGCAATGACTTTCTTAAATCTATGAGTCAACGTAACTAGTAAAAACACCCAAAATATAATGTTTTCAAAGATTTTCTTTCCAGCCATTCCACTAGCAAGTTTTTCCATAGAACCAACCCATATGAAGAGCATGCGATGAATGTTTTGACAACACTAAAACAAGGATAGAGGAACCTTGACCTTACAAGAAGAAGATTACACTTCAATTACAGTAATACTTAGTTAAGACTCTTAACTAAGAACAATACTTGGTTTGCTTAAAATCTTCCTCTAAGAACAATACTCAACTCATTACCTATAGGCTTCTGAGTGCAAACGCAATATCTACCTCAATGTATCAAAATATACAAAGGGTGACTTATAACACAAAGAATACGAGAGACTCTAAAACCTAAACTCTTATTTTTAACTAAACAGAACAAGAACTAATTTTCCATGGTCTTGGTCTTCCTTTTATAAGCTTCGGTTGTCAATGGGCTTCAAATTCTCTGCTCAATTATTCCTCTATCCATGCGCCGATTGTTGCAGAAAATATCTCCTTAAATCTTGAAACAAATCTTCAAGTATCCTAAATTGTCTCAACAAACAAATTTAGAAACTTTAATGTTGTTTGAGATTTGATTCACTTGTTCCAGATTACCTTTTCTTAACTTGCGAAAATAACTAAGATGTGTCCAAAAGGAATCTCATAAAATCAAATAAAATCTTGTCATGAAATACCAAACAGCAGCGCCTGATATATCAGACCAAGATGTTATGACATTGCCTTTGAAATTTGGTTGAAAATCACATAACAGAAAATCTGTTATGGCAAACCATGTTTTACAAAAATTTAGCCAATCGCAAAACCATGGTACTAATACTTATATCCAATACCATGTTTGTATCCAATTAGTTTATCTGGAGGTCTTTTTTAACATTTTCTCTTATAGTTTATCTAGGTTTTCCTTTATCCATAGTTGTTTGAATCCTGTTATATGGTTTGTTCTCCTTACAATAGAATCTAGAAGTCTTCTTTCTACATGTCCAAACCATCTAGGCCAATTTTTCATTGTCTTTTCTACTATAGGTGTTATCCCTAACATTATCTCTAATATTGTCATTTCTAATCTTATCGTGTATATTCTTACCACACATCCAACACAATATTCTCATATCCTCTACATTTACTTTATTCTCATGTTTATTCTTAACCACATAACCTTCTTTCTCTTATAACATCACAAGTTTTATCGTTCTCTGGTAAAATATTCCTTTCAACTTGAGTGTTACTTCTGTGTTAAATAAAACCCATTAGACCCTCCTCCATTTTTGCACCAATTAGAAATTGATGGCCTACATCCACTTCTATTTCTCCATCATTTTGCATTACAAACCCAAAATATTTAAATCATATGAGTTGTGGGATGATATCTTCTCCAACTTTAACCTCTAGGTTAGAAAAACTTCTCCTTTTGCGAAAATTAAATTCCATATACCTTGCCTTACTTCTATATTAAAAAATCATAAATATTGGGGCTAACTATTGGAATTTATGTATAAACACAATAACAACAACCAATCCTTATCCCACTAAGTGGGATCATCTGCATGCATCAACTTTCTCCATAATATTCTATCCTTGACCATGTTTTTATTCAAATCATTAATCTCAAGATTTTTCTTAATAACTTCTCTTATAATATTTCTAGGTCTTCTTCTTCCACTAGTTGTTTTATTTCTCTCTATTTGATTTATATCCTTACCACATTATCTACAAGTCTTCTCCCTACTTGCTTACACCATCTAAGTTTATTTTCTACCATCTTCACTACTATAGAAGCCACCCCTAACAGTCTCTCTAATATTTCCATTTCTAATCTTATATTGTATAATATTCCCATACATCAAACTGAACATCCTCATATTTGTTAAATTTGCTTTATTCTATCTAATATTGATTCTTAACCTCCTAACATTTTGTCATGTACAACATTTTAGGTCTTACCCCAGTCCGATGAAATTTCCCCTTTAGCTTGACCGCTACCTTTGTCACATAAAACCCCTGAAGCCTTCCACCTTTTTAGCCACTCAACTTGAATTTGATGGTTTACATCCCCTTATATTTCTCCATAATTTGTATTGCAAACCCAAGATATTTAAACTGTGTGACTTGAGGGATGATATGTTCTCTAACTTTCAGCTCTAGGTTAGTGACGCTTCTTATTTTGTTGAACTTACATTCAATATCCCGTATTACTTCTGCATAGGAGAAAACCATGTGTTTCTAAGAATCGTCTCCAAGTCCATAACATCACATTTAAACCCTTGTTCTACTCTTCAAATAGGGTTACATCATCCGTAAAAAAACATTATCTCGATGCTAGCTCTTAGATGTGTTCCGTGAGTACATTCATAATTAAGCTATTAGATATGTTAGTCTTCTTTATTGTATATAGTTCAATATATAACTTTTTATTCAATATGACACTTCTAACTCACACTTGATTAATATTTAAAAAGTTAAGTATGTTCATTGATATATAAAAAATCGTGAGTCAGGGATGAAAATTATGAATTTCTAATATATAAATTTCAATCGTCAAATGAAGTTAAGGTTTTAAGAACAAGATTTAATTTTGGATCTGGCCTAGAGTTTTGATGATAACATTACATAGGTGACTAGATAACAATTTAGTAACCTAATGGTATGTTTAGTGTGTAGATTTTTCTAACTGGTTCTGACTCTGAAGATTTGATGAGTGATGTCATCAGATTCTGGACTCAACACACTAAGAGATACAAGTGCGTGTTTCATTGCTTAGAGTGCTTCTAAAAAACTAGTTTTGATGAACGTTAGTTTTAAAGCTTCTGACTTTGAATCTGATAGTAGAGCTTCTAAATGGTTCTCAAGCTCTGAATATTCCAAGCTCTATTTCTTCATGGTTCTGAAGATTGTGAAGACATGGTTTTGCTTAATAAATTTTTGAAGATTCAAATGACCAGTGATTGTGAGTGCTGAAGACTCTTAAGACAAGGTTTTGTTGAAGAAGTTCTCGAGACTTTAAGGACATGGTTTTTTATCCTTCTAAGCATGCTTAAATTGTTATATATTCTTAAGCCTCTGAAGATTTGAAGATAAGGTCAGAAATATTTACTTGAGAAATAGTACAAGATCACCCCCTTCCATTACTCTGATTTTGTGGCACAATGAATGTATTATTGGTACGATGTTGTCTATCGCTCACACTGACCGTTATGCAAGAAGACAGTTGGAAATATGGTATTCTTATTCTACCCTCCAATTGATTTCTTTTTGGCTATAAAAGGAAGAGTTGGAAGAGTTGGAAAAACAACAAATTTGTGTTGATTCATTTTGCTAAAACGCTGCTGAAATTTCATTGTAAATCTTTTGTAAAGTTTTGTAAAAGCCAGAAACTTTTGTTCTTTAACTTGCTAGCAAGAAATTATTGTTCTCTAAGTTGCTTCTAACATTGTTATCTTATTATATGTACTTCGTATTTGTGTAATCTGCTCTCTAGAAGCAATTCTATAAACACAAAATCTTGTAATTTAATAGTAAGTTGATAGTTCCTTAAGAGACCGGTGTTTAGTTAGGACTTTCAAGAAAACATAACAATTGATCCTTCTGGTTGTAAACATTGACAATTAGTCTTTGTTTGTGTCTGTAATCAATTTCATTATAGTGGATTAAGTCCTTGTGGAGAAAGGCAAATCACCTTGGTGGGTGGACTGAATTAATTATGTTAACAGTGAACCAGGATAAAAATAATTATGTTTTTTTTTTCTTGTGTTAACTTCAAGTTCTTGGTTTCGAAAAGATTTTATTTCTAGAAACCCCATTCAAACTCTCTTTCTTGTGTTTATCGCACCTTCAGAGGTAATTATAATTAGAAAAAAATGTGTAAATAAAAGAAAAGAAAAAAAAAGAAGAAGAAAAAAAGAAAAAAAGAGTAAATTTTGTAGAAACCAAGAATATATGTAAGAATTTAATTGGTATCCTCCGTTGATGTAAAGAAATTATACACTGTCAATTAATCATGATCGTTAAAGTTTTACTAAAATTTGACTTTTATTTTAATTATATATAAAGTATCATCTACGAATGGTTGTAATGCACTGAATGTATAATGAAATTTGCAACAACAATGCATAATAACTAATATCTATATGTAATCCATGTTGGAACATACACTAGCTCTATTGGTGAATCAATGGAGAATTTTTGTTAATTAGATAAGATGGAATGAAAAAATTAAGAGAGAGAGAGAGAGAGAGAGAGAGAGAGAGAGTAATTGAGGTTTAGGAGAAAATATGTAACAGGTGGCATTAAGTTAAATGTTACAACTTGGGGATATTTATACAAGCCAACAAAACTGTTGGAAAACAAAACAACTTAAAAAAATATGCTAAAAACCCAAACACAGGTTCGTAATCGGTTACACCAAAAACTGTAACCAATTACGCATGCGATAAATAGAATAACAGAACTGAAGCTGCCTTGTGTAACTGGTTACGCCTTTTCATGTAACCGGTTAAGCCCATGAAAAAGGCAGTCCCTACATTCCAGAAGTGCTCATTTTTTATGTTTTTTCCTCCGATATGCTCCCAGAAGCTTATACAATGCATTTGAATTACTATGTACATCCAATACACCACCTTAATTCAAATGCTCCAAATTCTCCATGCCCAAGTTCTACATGCCCAATTTCATCTTCAAATTCTTGAACCCATCATTTGTGGCTCTCTTTGTCAACAAATTCACAACTTATTCTTCGATTTGACTGTATCCTAACCTTAGCTTTCCTTCGCTCACCAGATCCCTCAAGTAATGAAACCTCATCTCAATATGCTTGCGCCTCCCATGTGAAATGGGATTCTGAGCATGGTTAATGGCTGAAACATTATCAACCAAGTGTGACAACTTCTCCTACATTTCGCCCCAGCTCTTCTAAGAGATTCATAAGCCACACAGCTTGACACACACATAATGATGTTGCGATATACTCAACCTCGCAAGAAGAGAGTGAAACCATCAGTTCCTTTTTATAACACCAAGAGATTGGTGCTCCTCTAAACATAAAGATATAACTAGTTGTAGACTTTTGATCATCTTTATCTTTGTACCAATTGGAATCGGTATAACCAAGAAAATAACATGTTATGTCTGTATCTGCTATAGGAGAGATAATTCTGCAGTCAAGAGTTCCTTTAATGTATCTTAGGATCCTCTTAACTACTTCTAAGTGAGACACCTTCGGTCCCTCTATGACTCTACTCGCAATACCGACATTAAATGTCAAATATTTTCGTGTATTATATAAGTAACGTAAATATCCAATCAATTTTCTATATTGGTTGGATCCACATTTTGCTCATCATCACTTTTGGACAATTGTAACCTTGCTTCAGCTGGTGCATTGGCAGCATTACAATGCTTTATATCAAACCTCTTTAAAATCTCAAGTGCATACTTCCTTTGGTGCATGAGCAGTCCCATTTTTGGCTTCTGGAACTATATGCCAAGGAAGTATGTCATAGTGCCAAGGTAACTCATCTCGAATTCTTCCATAAGCTCACTATTGAACTTAGAAATACTCATCTCATTGTTGCATGTCATTAACAAATCATCCACCCATAGGCAAAGTATGATCACATCTTTGTTTGCATCTAACTTCACATAAAAACCATGCTCGGACACACATTTCTTGAAGCCGACATTAACTAGGAAACCATCTATGTGTTTGCTCCAAGCTCTAGGAGCTTACTTTAAACCATAAATTTCTTTCTTTAGTTTTTAGACCCTTCCCTCTTGATTTGTCACAAGAAAATAAGGGGGTTGTTCTACATAAACTTCCTCCTCAAGCGGATTGTTCAAAGATGTGGATTTGACGTCCATTTGATGTATCAACCAATTGTTTCAATTTACAATACCAACAACTAGTTGTATCGTTTCTATCCTAGAAATAGGTGCAAACGCATCATCTAAATATATACATTTTCTTTGAATAAATCCCTTTGCAACTAATCGAGCCTTATGCTTGACTATTTCACCTTTGGGATTCGCCTTCACTATATAGACCCGTCTTACATCGATTGGCTTATTTAATTCAGGTAGATCAACCAACTCCTAAGTATTCTTTTTCACAATCGATTCCAGCTCCTCTTTCATTGCACACACCCACTTTGAATCACTTAATACCTTTTCCATGCTAATGGGTTCAGATCCTGCCATAAGCACAAAGTGAATGAAATCACCATCATCATTGATCTCATCATACCGGAATATTTAATAATATTGGAGTCTCTGAGGTAAACCTATTTTCCTAGTTGGTCGTCTATTGTTTTCCCCAATTTTGGCTTCGATAGGTTGCTGTACAGAACCTCCTACATTCTGAAAATTCAATTTGTGTTGCTGTAATCGGTTACAGGATTCTGGTAACCAATTACGCCTTCTATTAAACTAGTTCGAGTAGCCTCAAGATCCATAAAACCATGCCCATAATCGGTTACGCCATTATGGTAACCAGTTGCAACACCTGTCAAAACAACTTTTTTGTTGTCGAAGTGCTTCAGTTTATCAACCACTACATCTCGACTGATCAAGATCCTCTTGTTTACATCATCAAACAACTTATAAACTCCAGTAGGATGATAACCAATAAGCAACATCGTCTCACCTTTGTCATCCAACTTTTTTCGAGTCTGACCCGGAATGTGTTAAAATGCTAGCTGTCACGGTGAAAAATCGGGAGACCAAGCTATTGGATAACTTGACTCACAAAATTAAGAAGCCACCGCTGAACTTTAATGTTTCCAAGTAAAAGGGAAAAGATCAAAACCTATGTTTATCATGTATTACAAGAAGTAAAAACTAAAAGCAAAGAACAAATAAGAGATCTAAGATACAGAGGTTGGTTATACAAAGGGAAGGTATTAGAACCATGTGTATCTATAGTACCTTATAAGAACCTCTTGTAATATATGTTTTTTGGTTAAAATGTTTTGTTTGCAAAAAGAGTGTGGAGGTGAGAAAAGAAATGTTTTATTATATTTTTGTTTGGAAATACATGATGCCTTATATCTACGTGCCAATGAAGGATCAAAGCGTCGTAGTTCGTGGTAAATATGACAAAATAGTTTGTTGATTGATTTTAAACTAGGAGAGTGTTTATCATCTTATGGAGTATATTCAACTAATTCCACCACAACTATGAGAAGATGGATCTTGCATCATCATGAGGTAAGGGCTCCTAACATGAACATAAAATCAACAAGTTTTCCACTAGCTCCCTCAAGTGGAAAGAATCAACATTTACTTCACTCAATACTATGGAGATAGAAGAGTTATATCTCCACTATGGAGATGACTCATGTCTAATATCTTTGTGAAAATATTTTAAATTGAAAAACCAAGTGGAAAGATGATTTGAGTGAAGTTGAATATTTTGTAGTCTTTTGAAATTGTTTAATATGCTTAAGTGCATTGAAGCATTTATTAAAGAAAGTAAGGTTGAAAATACAATGACATAAAGTCAAGGTTTTTTATATGAAAGAAGTTCAAGTTTGAAATTAGGGTTTAAAGGTACAAGGGTTAACACAAGTGAATAATTACAAAGGTAACATATAAAGGTAAACATATGAAGATGAACATAAGACATACATATGCACATGATTATCAAGTCACACCTATAATCCCTTTCCTTGGATTTAAACACAAGTACTAACATAATGAAGTATAAACATTAATTATCAACACATAAACATTAAGATCAATATCAAAGCAAGGAGTATTCATGCAAGTTTCATGGATTATGGTTTCACACAATCAAACAAGGCATTAATCAAAACCTCAAGGTAAAAGTAAGGATCAAATACACATGGCAATAACAAAACTCTAAATGAGAATCTTCATATATACAAGCCAATAAAGAAATCACACAAGTATTTAAACCATAACCATAAAAGGGATTAAGAATATATCAATGATAAACTACACACTCATGGAAAAAAAATATCAAAGCATCTTTAAAGATCAAGTAATTAAAACCCTAAAGTTTCAACTAAACAAACACTTAAACAAAACAATTTTCCAAAGGAATAACTTTTAATCAAAAATCATGTTCAACAATTTTCCCTAACGTAAGACTTTCAAAATAAAAATCATATTCAAATAAGCACATCAATGTATCATGATATTAAGAGAGTCATTTAATAAATTAATTCACAAAAGTTTAATAAAAGAAACATCAAGATTTAAATAAATTAAAACAAATAAACTATTTTTGGTTTTTTAAATTAACATATTAAATAAAATAAAATCAAAGCTTGACTAAATAAATAAATAAATTATTATTTTAAAATATTGAGTTTGATGAAATAAAAATCAAGAGAGAAAATAAAATAAAGAAATAAACTATAAGCAAAAAGAAAATGAAAAGAAAAGAAATAGAAATAAAATAAAAGAAACTAGTGGTAAAAATTAAGGAATATGATCAAGGGGTGTTGGACCCTTGACCTTGAGGTCGGGGCTTAAAACATTAGCCATTAGGTCATGCGTTGCATGGTGTTAACAACACACAACCATAAAATAAATATGAAATAAATTTTTGAACTGGATTTGGAACTCACACACAAACACACAAATACTCGCGCATTAACCACTGGGGCGCAATGCCAATTCGTTCATATAACAATTTCAACTAAATATAAAATAAACTTAATTTTTAAAACTGAATTTCGCGGGTGAAGCTCATCTTCAACCTCTCGCTACTGTAACTTTTTTTTTAAAACGGTCAAATTCGTGTTTTCTTATTTTGGCACCAAAAAATATCTATGAGTATATCATTTCAATTAAAATTTCATGAGGAATTCAATTATTATAAATTTTATTAATTTTCACTGGAACTTATGAAATTTGGCAAAAACCAGAGAACCCTAGATTTTTTTAACTAAAACTAAATTGCATATATGAACATTCAATGCCCCAAACCTCGGGGCTTTTATTCCTTACATCTAAACAAGAATGAATGGCACGAGAATGGATTAAAATTATGCTCAGAGTATGGAGTTCAAAGTCACGAAAACTTATCTATTGGAGCAAGGTCCAATGCCTTTTTTGCACTTACAGAAGTGAAGTGATGATGCAATGAACTTCCTTGAACCTCCAGGAAACAAATGGTATGCTTACTTTATTACGAAATTACCTGAAACGTTCCAACCAAGTTCACTTACAAATAAAAAAATGGAGGTTTGGATGACTCGGTTTTGGTGTTTATAGTTGAGTATCAATGCATACAGAAATTTACTTGTGATGTATGGATGGTGTCTTAATGGAGAAAGTGAAGGAAACTTGAGAGAAATGGAATACTCGAATTTAAGGTTTTGGAGGTGAGAAAATGGAGTTTTTGAGTGATTTTATGGATTATTGAGTTCTAATAATTGAAGTCCTTTTATATAGGTTTCATATGGTCCTCATAAGTTAATAGATTGAGCTTGGTTCATTTCTAATGCTAGTTTGTAATGTTTTAAAAGTTCACTTTGTGCATTATAGTACCAATGTGAAATATGGAGGGATTTATGGACAATAGGAGAGTTTTTTCTTCACAAAGGAGTTTGCTTCTAAAAATTTAGATATTGTTTGATTAGAATGAAAAGTGTATAGGCTCAATGCAAAATTTTTAGCAAATGTCATGCTTTGACAAAGTTGATATGAAGTTTTTTGGCAAAATGATCGATGTATGGAATGTGAATTGGATAAAGCCTCAAGTTTTTGTGTAATGCACTTAGGATTTGTGTAAAATACTAATGATGTGGAGATTTGGAAGTAACATAGTTTGAAAAGAAAGATCTCTTGGTTGAGGCATATTTTTGGACATGAATTTGAACATGGATATGGACCTTCAATTCAGCTCTAGCATGGCTACTTCATCTCTTCGAAACTCGGTGCTCAAGTAAAGGAATTACATGCTTTTGGTATCATTGGAAAGATGGTTCCACCCTCTAAAACTTTCATGTTGATCACTTTAAGAGAATCAACTTGCATCTTGGAGAAATCTGGCCATCAAATTTGAATATTGTAACTGAAAAACACTTAGAAAAATTCTGAGTGTTTTTGGCAATTTTAACAACTTTGAGATCTCATCTTTCTCTGTTGCTATAAGAAATTGAGGAATTCTTTTGAATCAAAACTTTTAACAATATTGAAGTATGTAATATTATCTTTAAGTACATCCATTGTGCGTGAAAAATGATTGCTTGAATTGATCACAAATTGGCCATAAAGTCATGAACTTGGTAAGGTCAAAACACTTAGAAACATTTCTAAGTGTTGAGATTTTTCAACAACTTGGAACATCAACTTTGGCTATCAATTTTAAGAACTTTAAGGATCCTTTTAACTCCAAATCTTTTCATCACATTGAAATATGTCAAGAGAGATTTCCAAAGAGTCCTTGTTTGCAAGTTTAGGATACTTGAGGAGGAAGATATGATCATGAAAAGTTGGTTAAAAGAACATGAATTTTTGGTACTTAGAAATATTTCAATTTCTTCAAAATGACTAATTCTCCAATTTTTATTGATTTTCATGATCCTACTTGATCAAATTCACGCATCTTCCATATTTTCATGAAATTTGACTTGATAAAAATCCATGGTTGACCAAAAATCTCAAAAGTCAAACTTTAACTTTGAGCAACTATTAACTTTAGCAATTGAATCACAATCCTTTAGTTATCGATAGATCAAGCTTTTTGGACCAAATGAGGAAGCTGAATGGATCACAAGGAAGAATTTGAGGCCCTTGAATCATGTTACAAGCTATGAGATTATATTTTAGGTCAAAAGTTAACAACAAGTTAACTTTGACCAAAAACCCTAATTTGAAACATCTAACGAATTTAAGCTTGATAAACTTGATTTGATGCACACTTGAAATTTGATTAATGGTAAGGAGGGGTCTCTTAATCACCATGAATTATTGGGGACTTTAAAGTATTGAGGAACACATAGATCTTTGATTTATCAATCACTTGGACTCCTTGATTCAACACACCTATCTTGCAAAAGAAACAAACAAGCAAAACATACTTTTGTATTTTTATGAGGTTAGTGATACAAAGATGAATGAGATGATCTCTTGATGTTATGTAATTATGCAAAAATAGGTGGGATCTTAGGTAAAAAATTATGGTATAACACTAACAAACCGAAAACTTTCAAATGACTTAAGCTTTGTTTAAATCCAGACCATGCATCTTCTCAAGTCACCTTATCAAGCTTCTTTGTATGGAACCTATTCAACAAATATGTGGTTGTAGGAATGGCTTCACCCCATAACTCCTTTGGAAAGTCTTTTGCCTTTAACATGCTTAGAACCATGTTCATTATCGAACAATTTTTCCTCTCGGCAACACCATTTTGTTGTGGCGTATAGGGTGGTACAACTTCACGAACTATCCCATCTTCATCATAATACATCCTAAACTTATTCGAGGTATATTCACCTCCACCATCCATTTTGACAATTTTAAGGTTGTGACCACTTTGTCGCTCAACCATGGACTTGATCTTTTAAACACGTCAAATACCGCATCCTTTATCTTGATTAGATATGTCTATATTTTCCTACTAAAATCATCGATAAAAGTGACAAAGTACCTATTGTCACTATACGAGTCAACTTGTATTGGCTCGCAAACATCGGAGTACACCCCCTCAAGGTGATATTTTGGTCTTATGGTCTGCATCCTTGCTGAAACTACTCTTGTTAAGCTTCTCTTGCACACACTCTTCACATATCTCAATTGGAACATTGATTTTTGGTAACCCGGTTGTAGCAATAGAAATGTTGAGACTAAGCCATTGGATTGACTTAACTCATACACATCAAATAAAAATCACCACCGTGCTTTATTGTTTCCAAAATAATGGGAAAAGAGTGAATAACCCAAAAAAAAGGGGGAGACAATTTAAGTACGGGGTTTGGTTATGAAAAGGGAAGGTATTAGCACCCTAAACATCTACGATACTCCGCAAGAACCTCTTTTAAAATTTATGTATTTTGGCTATGAATGTTGTATACAAATATAGATGGTAGAGATGAGAAAAGAACTATTTTTTATTATTATTTTGCACCCTTCGCGGTTGTGAACCTTTAGTTCCTACGTACCACCTTCCGTGCAATATGGAATTAGGGTACTTGTAGTTCATCTTTAAAAAAATTTAAAACACATGTGTGTTGGTTAATTTTAAGAGACGAGACATCATCGTCATCTCCGAGTGGAAAACATACTTACTACCCACGGTTATGAGAAAGGAGAATTCACATCATCTCAAAGTGGAGGATATAGCTTGAATTTTAAAATCAACAAAACCTCACTCGACACCCAAGTGGAAAATATGTCACTTCACTACATATCATAGAAGTATAGTAGCTCATATCGCTACAAGGATTGATAAGAGTCTAATCTTTTGAGAAAATTTTAGTATAAATCCAAAGTGGCAAAATGATTTGAATGAGATTGATTGACTTTTAGTCTTCTCAAAAAAATGTCAAAGCATGATTAAGTTGATTAAAGTTTGATTAAGAAAATGTTTTTGAAAATGCACGGACCTAAGTCCAAGTTTATTATGAAAGTAGTTCAAGTTAGAAAACAAGAAGAGTTTTAAAAAGGAGGGAGATAATTTTGGAAATTAAAGAAGATGGGAGGAGATGAAGGGTCTATCCTAAAGCATAAGATAAAATCTAGAGAAGAGAATTGTCTAACCAACAATAAGTGAACACTTGATACAATGAGTCAATGTAGAATTCACATCCTTTGGATTTAAACCTAGCAAGCAAAGATACTAAATATCTTAAGAATACTAAGCTTCAGATGCATTAAGTCTTCTCAAAAATTGGGCAGATTAACGGTTATATATAGATGAATTCCCAACCACAAACAAAGCATATAATCATAATAACTTGCACATAAAGAAAATCAACCCAATGTCTTAGGGTAAACCCCTAAGAACTCCAGACAAAATAACAAACAAAGTTACAAGGTCCCAAGGGTATCAAGGCTTTTAATCCTAAGTCCAATAGGTCCACAACTCCATTATGCCAAGGATAGTAGCCAAATATTCTAAGTAACCTTAAAGTTTTTTATTGTTCAAGTTGGTTATTAAGTATCTTCAAAAAGAAAATGAAAAGCTCAAGCGAGCAAAAATCAAAATGACATAAAGATAAATGCTCAAGTGAGCAAAGATAAAAAAATGACATGAAATGTAAATACCAAAATAAATAGTACATAAAAGTAAAGGCATAAAGTAAAAGCATAAAATAAAAGCACAAAGCAAAAGTCAAATGTTAATGAGTTAAGAATTAGAGGTTGGTTGAATGACAATCTTGAAACTTGCATTTGAAAACTCATTAGAAGATTGATAAAATCAAAGCTTCTCAAAAACAAGTTTCATTTGCTTTTTATCAAGTATATCATTCATTTCAAGCTTTCGAGGCGACAACATAAGATCAACGATGTTTAAATGATTTGCTTAGGCCAAGTTTATGAAGGTTCATTAGAGGATTGATAAGATCAAAGACTTGTAGCAATGAACCTGAAGATTATTAGATCAAAGGTTTCAAATTAAACACATTTGGCTTGCAAACATAGGTTTGGCCCACGAATAATCATTTCTCGAATTGGGACATAATTTAGCGTTATGTTAAGCAATCGTAAGTGGACTTATGTAGAAGTCACACCTATTTTGAGGCCGGTCAATAGCAATCTATATACCATATGTTTGGAGAAATGATATGTAGATTATTCTCTAACAAAATGTAGCACAAGTGAGAAGGGGATGAGTTGAAGAGGGAGAATAAATAATTGAACCAAGGAATTTAATTAAACTATCATTAAAATTATTCATCCATTTTGGTTGAGTTAAATTAAACACCCAAGATCTAATGATGTTAATGAAGCTCATGATTTAAAAATCACATAGTTCAAGATCAGCCATAATATATACAAAAATAAAATTGCATTTAATAAGAAAAATAGAATAAAAAAATGATTTTTAAATTGTTTTTTAAGTGAAAATAAAAGGTAAAATAACAAACTATATTCAAAGTATCAAATAAAAATTAAAAGAATCCATAGAAAAATCAGAGATGATCTCCAGTATTTTTACAAAAAATTTGATAATTTTTTAATATAAAAAAGTATTTTTAAATTATTTAAAATCACTCAAATAAGTGGAAAAATGATTAAAAAAAGTAAAAAATCATAATAAACTTCTAAAAAAATTCCAAGAAGTCGGGAATAAAGAAAATGATTTTTATGAATTTTTCCAGAATTTAAAAATATTAAAAAGTATTGTTAGAACAATTAAAAAACAAGTTAAACAAAAGAAAAATCATAAAAAATATCAAATCTGGAAAAAATCATGAAAAATAAAAATCATAAAAAGAATATTTGAAATAATTTTGTGAATTGTTTCATAAATTTTGGGTCAGAAATGAATTTTCTATGATTTTTTTAAGTTTAAAACAAATAAATGTAAAAATCAGAAAATAAAAATAAAGTCAAAAAAATATAGATCATTGGATGAGAGTCAAAACGCGTTAGTAAACATATCCAAAGGATTTGACCCGCTGTGTATATCATGGTTTATTTTGAAAATCACACCAAATCATTTTTCAATAATTAAAAGCAACTTATAATCTATCATGTTGGATGGAGTCTGACTAATGAAAGTAATCAGATCCAGGGGTTCTCAAAACGCGCGTATGGTAAGGCAAGCACACTGGATAGGATTCAAAACAATTACATGTCACGCTATCATTGGTTGAAGCACGACACGCAAGTCGTCTTCATCCTCCAAACGCCCTAGATTGGAGTTCTACAAACTATAAAATTAGCTAACCAGACCAGTACCATTAGATTCGTCTCTTCAAGACGATTCTAATGGTACTCTCGCGCCAAATTTATATAAGATGAGCAAAACTGGATTTGAGAAAAACCAGAAAAAACAGTGAGCACGAAATTTCCAAGTATCTCTCTCAATTCTCAATGAGAATGAAAACCATAAGAAGTATGAGAATCGGAAGGATGAGTAGAGTAGAATAAAAATTTATTTGGTTCTATTTGGTTGAGAATTCTACCTGAACTAAGTTCACCAAAATATCTCTGAAACTTGACTTATGTAGCTTAATTCAGGTCACGATTCTTGAAGGTAAGAGTATGGTTAGCTTCTGAGAAGTTCAATGAAGCTAACTGAATGGAGCTTTTAGTGTTTTGAGGTGAGAATGAAAGAACTCAAAATTTTAAATTTAGAGTTCATGTGGGATCTTAACAGGTGATTTTGGCTATTAAAGCTTGAGAAAAGGAGAGGAGTGAGGTCCTCTATTTATCGGGAAGTGAGTGGTGCAAAGAAATGAGAGGAAAATTGAAGTTTGGAGGGAAATTGGATGGAGCCCGAACGTGGAAAACGTGTGACTCCTTGTGCATCAAAACTCAGTCAATTCCTATGTTTTGATCCTTAATTCAACTTTGGTAACTTTGTTAAACATGTTTAAATCAAAAATGCATGATAATTTGGTGTTTAGAAGCTGGATTATGGATTTCAAATCTGACTTGGAGGAAAAATGCAGTTTCAAGTAGCTGACTTTGAACTCATTGTGTGCACGATTTAGAAAGTCTTAGGACTTAATTCTTGATGCATTGGAAAGATCAACTACATTCTTTATAATGTTCCAAGAAATAATTCATTTTAATTCTTGATCTAGAAGTTATGCTTGTCAAAATCAGGAAAAATGCGCTGACTTTTATACTTTGAAAAGTTCTAAGTTTTTTCTTCAAAAATGACCTATAATGTGTTGATTCCAAACAAGGTCTTCCTTCAAAATTGAATTTTATCATTGATGCTAGCTTTAATTAGACTACATAAAGAGTATTGTGAAACATATATCACTAAAAAATTCTAAATATTGAACAAGTTATGATCTTTTGAAATTAATGAAAAACCATGAGGTGACCTATAATCTTTTGAACTCAAAAAGCATCTTGCAATCATTTACAAGCTTAGCACCAAAAATAGAGTTAAATTTAACATCCTTAAGATCATTATGAAAAAATAATGAGCTCAAGATGATAAAAATTTACCAAGTTATGATCCTTTGAAGTCACATAAAAGAATTTGATGGCTTATTAGAGGACTTGTAATCTTTCTCAACAATTAGTGAGCTTCCATGTAAAATTTGCTTGAAAATATTGAAGTGATTTGTTAATAACCCTTTAAACATAAACATTTCTTTGGAATCACTCAAAAATATAAAAATATGAATAAGATATAGTCCTTAGAAGTTCAAAACTCTAGCTCCTAAAGCATCAAAATGACTTGGAACCCCTTTTAACTTTTGACAATCTTTCTTGCACAATTGCTTTTTCTATGTTAAGAGAAGTTGGTATGGATGATAATAAGAACCCATAGCAACAATAATTACTTCCAAATGTTAAAAAATAAGAAAATTATTCACCTGTAATCAAGGAATCAAGAACTTGTCAAATTAGGTCAAACTTCTTGAATCAATTTTGCATCTCTTGACTTTCCTTAGCAAAGTAGATCGTGGTGAGACATAGTAGGCCTTGTCATGACAGTGTCTTTAAAGAAAACTCAAAGATGAAGCTTAAATATCAATGAAGCTTTGTTGAATAAGGCATGGAAATAAAATTATGAACCTATGAATCAACCTGATGAAATGTGTTGTGCCATCACTTATAATGCCAACATCCATAGAGAAAATATATATACATTTTATTTGTTAGTTAAAAGTCAATCAACACAAGATAAACAAATCAGGGTGTTTGGTGATCCCACATTGATCAAACCTAAAGATAGGAAGAAGAACAAAACCCTAGTGTGTGATCTTGATATGATTGGGTTGACATTGAAATGATGAGAGATCTTAGGGGCAAAAATTGGGGTATAACAGCTGCCCTTATTTAAGTGTCTACTATCCGGGGATACGAAGGTTAAAATTGTCGTCTCGATGCGATTGAAGATACTTAAATATATATTTAAAAAACCCTATTTTTGACCATAAAATGCCATGAAATGCTTATGATCATGCATGCGGACAAACAAATCCAAAGGTGACACAGGACACCACTGGGGATGCGAGAAATAAAAATAAAGGATCAAAAGAAAATCTGACCAGGAAAATAAATCAATGGTGAATAGAAGACTCAACTCTACTAGGCTAAATCCCAAAGAGAAGACAAGGCATCATCAATTAACAATATTAAGGAAAAATTAATGGATGACAAAGATCGATAGATAATTGCGAACTACCCACTCATAGAGAAGATAACAAAAAAGTAATGTCGACTAACAGGGAAATGAAATGGTAAGATAATACCGGTAAATACCAATATTAGAGTAGGTAACAAATGATTAGCATCAGTACTTATGACTGGAAACAAATGAACTTCTTTAGAGTAAAGTGAATCTCAACGAGGAACTATCTCCTATAATGACGAGACTACCATTCATCGAAGTAACAAATCTCAATAATGAACTATCTCCTATAATGCAAGACTACCATTCATCGGAGTAACAAATCTCAACAACGAACTATCTCCCATAATGACGAGACTACCATTCATCGGAGTAACATCTCAACAACAAACTATCTCCCATAATGACGAGACTACCATTCATCGGAGTAACAAATCTCAACAACGAACTATCTCCCATAATGACGAGACTACCATTCATCGGATAACATATCAACAACGAACTATCTCCCGTAATGACGAGACTACCATTCATCAGAGTAATAAATCTCAACAACAAATTATCTCCCATAATGACAAGACTACCATTCATTGGAGTAACAAATCTCAACAACGAATTATCTTCCATAATGACGAGACTACCATTCATTGGAGTAACAAATCTTAACAATGAACTATCTCCCATAATGACGAGACTACCATTCATTAGAGTAAAAAATCTGAGCAATTACATATCTCCCACAATGACGAGACTACCATTCATTGGAGTAACAAATCTCAACAATGAACTATCTCCCATAATGACGAGACTACCTTCATTGGAGTAACAAATCTCAATAACAAACTATCTCCCATAATGATGAGACTACCATTCATTAGAGTAACATCTTCTTTGGTATTAACAGACTTACTGGGGAAGAACAAGTTGCTCAAATGAAGAGACTGCCACTTGCTGTTATGAGAAGGAAATGCAATAATGCTACTGGGAAATGAGTCTTGGCTTCTTTGGGGAAATGCAAATATATTCCTGCTGAGGAGATAAAGTCTTCTCATGAAAAATAAATGCACATTCTTAATCCTGGGATCAAAGCCTACAGAAATCAAAATAATAACGTTGCCAGGGACGAAAAATTCAAGCCAGGAACAAACCAAAGTGAAACAGTCAACTTAGACACTATCCAATAAGGAATAAACTCAAATGGGGATCAACTTCCATCCAAATAATGATTTGGGCAGCAAGGCTAAAGCAAAATTCTTCCACGAGGGATAACTCAGTGGGGAAATTAAAAGGATATACACTTTCTGCTTAAGGTCGACAACCTATTGGAAAGAGAGTAACATAACTCTGCAAATAGGGAAATATGTCAACAAAAATAATAACAAATGCAAATGAGAACAATTCAACTATGCATGATGTATGTATGAATGTATGAATGTTAGCATGTATATGATGACGAAACAGACACACTGCACTTGGGACAACCAGAAAAAACTAACTTGGACAAAAAAATAAAACACGGCTAAATCACATCTAGGATGAAGATTCTATAAGAGAGTAAGCACCAGCCAAGGAAACAAAGTCCTACTTCATGGCTTAACTCCACTGGGAAGAAACATGGTTCGAACAATAATCAAAGCATAATAAAATAGTAATAAACCAATGCAACTGCAGGGCTATAAAATCTTCCGCCAAATTTCACCGGGGAATATCATACAGTCTTTGATTGGGGAACATAGTGCCTCATTGTTTAGTCTTCCACTGGAGATTCCAATATTGACTTTACTAGGGAAGGTGAAAACAAAATCATTGAGACTTCAACTGGGGATCTCGTGTCGACCTCATTGGGGAGGACCACGTTATGTCATCGAGGAGAGATTAACTACATTATCCAAAATTAAGGATATTAGTATGTGTAAACTTCTCTGGGTAGAAATTATGAAACTTCATGGGGATATTCATCTTAAAGGGAAACATCGTCCTGGATTCATCTAGAGATCTAAAGAAGTTAATATCACAACAAGAGGTCAAAATTATAGGAATTTTAAACCAAACTCAACATTTGCCGAGAGAAAACCCAAAAAGTTGACAGCCATCATGTTGTACCCAAAAATTTGCCCTCTCATTTATCAAGACTTTTCTCACAAGATTCCTTTGACTTAAGACTGGATTAGGGTTTGGTCAACTCAAGACATCTCATCATGCACTGATGACCCAAAATTAGGGTTTGAGATTGCACAAGGATTTTTTGACTATCAATGCTTCATGTGACTTTCAAACATCATTATGGACCCCTAGGATCACTCATGACAAGTTTCAAGCCTTGAACCACATTTTTTATCAGTCAATTGGACAGTTGACCTAAAAATCAACTATATTGGAAAAAAGTCAACCATGGTCAAATTACAGTCAAATTTCAAAATTCTTTATCCACATCAACATTTTAAGCTTATATGTATCATTTGATAAAGTTTGGATTACAATTCCTCAAGAAATTTGATCAAATCACCAAAAGGGCAAAATGGTCAAAAATTAGGGTTTTGACTAAGGAAGGGCAATTTCTGATTTTTAACCTAGAAAATGACCAATTGAGTTAAAGAATGATTTCAAGGATTAAATTTCATCATCTTGACCTAATAGCATGGTTCAAAACATTGCAATTTCATTGGATTGACAGATGAAATTTGCAGTCAACTAATCAAAAGTCAACTGACACTGAAAAGTCAAACTTTGACTTTTTGGTCAAAATCAAGTGTCAAGGGTCCCAATTCATCAAAACATGTCAAAATGTGAAACTTTTTCATCAAGAAATACAAGTTTGAAGATTAGGGTTTAAATTTGAAAATTTTCTTAATTTAGAAAAAAATTTAAGTATAGAAAATTTCTTATTTTTATTCAACTTTAGGCCATTTTTTCACCATGATGCATAATGATTCAAAGAAAGTTCCCAACATGAAAGTTGTAGACCTCTATGAAATCTACAACCTTGCTTCACACACTTTTCCCTAAAGATGCTTGGATCTCAAGATATAAATTTATGAATACATGCTCATGAACTAAATAACTTAGTGAAATTTTGCCCTAATTTAGGCAGGTTTTGGACCCAACTTCATGGAAATGTTTCACCTAGTTCCAAGAGGTATCTTGAAATTCATTTCAAAGATGAGTTATGGAGCATATTGCAAGGTTTCCAAAATGTCAAAGAATTCCTCAATATCATTTTAGAGTAGAGAGAATCAAAGAGATGAAGTTAGCAATTTCTCACTTTTTGTCCAAGCCATTTCATGAAGAACAAAGTTCCAATCAGCACCTATGCTGCCTAATCCATGCTTTAAAGGTCCCAAACTTGTTCCTTAATCCTTAATTTAATGCTTACTCAGTTGACAAAGCTTTGATCCAAGCCCGAGAGCCATTATCCAAGTTGTAATTCCATAAATGGCATAAAGTGACCGTTGCCATTTTGAAAAAGCTCAACTTTTGCCACTTTCCAATTCTTGAGCATTGAACCTGTCTCCATTGCACATACAAGTCTTGCAGGCCTAAAGCAAATTGTACAAGTATATACCAACCCTAAGAAATCCAGTACAAGCATGGTAAGCCTTGTCCCTTCACTTTACTTCAAAAGCAAGAAAGGTTGCAAAAAGGTGAGAACTGGCACATCTGTTGGAGGGTTGAGATGAAACTAATTCCATACTAATATACAAACATAATACAAAACAAGACACATTGACTTAAAGCCTAAAACATTCCCAAACTCAAAAACACCAGAAAATTGTCAAGACTTGCAGTTTTTGCATAAGCATACCAATCTCCCATTTGGCTCGTGCGTTTCAAGTCGTGATCATCAAAACATCTTACCTACTTGATATCTAACTAATCCAGACCTTCACCCCTGTATTGTAACCCCTTCTCCATCATCTTCCATTTTTGTTTTCAAAGCTTACAGGTTATCTTGGCCAAGGAGTTTCAGACACTTTCAAAGCAAGGCAAGGGTGGGAATACATTCAGGGAGGTTCAAGGAAGCTCAAGCAAGCATCAGGCCTCCATCAAACTCACACCAGCTCCATCCACGATTTCAACTAAAGGAGGTAAAATCTCAACTTCTATCTCTTTGTACAGGCAACCATTGGCCATGATTTATGAATAATTAATGTAGTCCTCATTGCAACGAAGTTGTACATATCTTTATCTTACATTTATTTGGCCTGAGTTGAGAAAATTTAGAACTTGAAGTTTCTGAAAAAATTAGGTTTAAATTTAGGGCTTTTAAAATTCTCTCTGATCTTTGATTGTTAGCTTATATAACTTATATGGTTAGCATCGTGAGATCAAATACAACAACTTTCATGTTATGAGTTTTCATTTTCATGGAAGAATGAGAGAGTTACAGGACATCTGGCCAAGCTTGGAGAAGAAGATGAAGTACAGGGCAAGGACTTTGTTCATGTTATGTTATTTTCGTTTCACTTAAATTAATGGATGTATAGCCACCCCAGTGGCAAAGTAGCGCGCTAGTGAGACTCATGTCCTGGGTTCGAACCTGGGCGCTACTTTTGTTTTTTCACATTTCTTCCATTTTTCAGTTTTGGCTTTTTGCAGGTTTGGGCCTCCATGTTGGGCTTAGCTGTTTTTTCTAACTTTCACCATTTGATTATTCAAGACACCCCATTTGCCCAACTATTTTTATATTTTTATTTTATTTGTTTTATTTTCATTTTAATATATTAAACATTTTCTTTGATGCATAAAAATCCTAAAAAATATAAATTTGGTAATATCATATTTTATTTTACTTTATTTTATTTTACACATAAAAATATATTTTATCTTCAATATATATTATTTATTTTTCTTAATAAACTTGTAAAATATAATTAAAACATGTTTAGTTTAATTTATTTTTCATTCCATACTTATAAATATTTATTTTTGCATATATAAAAACTTTATATTTTTATACAATATTATTTATTATTTTAATACAAAAAAATACATAAAAAATAGTACATAAGAGCTTTATTTTCTTTTAAAATAGAAATTAGGGTTAAACCTTCCTTTTAAAAATTATTTTATTTTCCGTATATTTTTAGGCTTAGATTAAAATTTCTTTTACATAAAAAAAAGACAAAAATCTTTTCTTACATGTACATTATATTGCATCTTTAAATATTGTATATTATTTATTCTAATATTCGTACAAATTCAATTTGGTTGTAATAATTTATTTAGGTTTACATTCTTGCAAATCTCCATTCAAATTTGTATTCCCCCCTCCCATAAATTGTTGTAATAGCTTAGTAACCTTTACATTACGCAATTTACCGCTTTACATGCCATGATTAGTAATTAGGGTTTGTATGATAAGATAAAAATAAAGCAAAATAGAAAACCCTAAATACAAGATAAAACCCAAGCATGAAAATGATACACTTGCACACAAGCATCCTTAGGGTTTCTCCACGTGGTTGCCTTATACAAAAATAGCCATGTTACGCATGCGAAGTATCTTGGCAAAATAAACAAATATAAAGATCATAGTCTCTCGATGACGCTATTCAGGGTTGCCTTACCAAAATGGTCATGGTCCCTACAAATTCTAAGATACTTTACAACATTGCTAATCATGGTTATACGATGACCCATGCCCGTCCCGTTTACATCCAAAGATAGGGTTGCTTACCAAATCAATGGTAAGACAACAATGTCAAAGGAATAAAAAATGCATAAGAAAGACATTTGAGTAGGTAGATTGGTTCTAGTTACTTGCTCTATTTTCAAACAAATATCCTTGCTATTTTCCAAAACAAACACACACTTTTCCAAACATCTTAAAAACATTGAAAACATTTTCAAAAAGACAAACATCTTTGTATACATTCTTACGAATGAGAATCATTACAAAGATTGCCTAAATAGTGGCCTATTTTACAAAATACTTTCAAACCACACAAAGTACAATTTCAAAACAAAAGCAAGTGATCTAGCAAGTAACTAAGAGCCCATGGAAAACCATGGATGAAAAGGGTGCTAATACCTTCCCTTTTCATAATCTACTCCCCGAACTCAAGAAAACATCTCAAAGGTCTTTCTTGTGCTTTTTCACCTTTCCTTTTGGATAAAAGAAAAGTCGGTGGCGACTCTTGCTAACCGCAACATTTGCGATAAAACACAAAACCCTCAAGTCAGTTCTCCCACCGTATCACACATCCAAAAACTCTTTAAAAAATAATACTGCCCTTTCTAGGTTGTCTGGGAAATAAACAACAACAACAATGTTATTACTATAAATAGTGATGATTTGCAAATGATTCTCACTCAACACGCACAGAGGGAAAGAACTTATGTCAGATGAGTGAAGACCTCACTGGGGAACTCGGGATAGAGGTTTCAAACCACACAGATCCGAAACCAAATAATTAACCTGAATAAGATCTAAGCTAAGAATTAATTGGGGGAAAGATGAGATCACAAACCCCACACCCTCATATATCAATTGGTGTGAAATCCAAATATCCAAAACACAAATGGATCACGCACTTATCAGAAAGAGTAATACTGAGATACATCTTAAGGAATCCCTTCAGAACTTCGAGGTTAGCCCATCCTTGGAATCACTACTTTTGTTCCACTTGAATCACAAAATCAGAAGTAAAAGGTGATTTGCAAATTCTTTTAAAAAACATATTTTTATTATTAAGTCTTTTTGTTTTGAAAATTACTACCGATAATAAATGAAACTTTTTTAAACGGAATAAAATAAGAACCACAAAGAATTGGAAAAAGGCTCAAATTTTATTAATAGAATGGTAGTCCGTAAATGGCGTGACTCCACAAATGGTTACAAAGTTTGGAAAATGGTAAGTATATGGAAAAGATACATTGAAATACAATGACCACTATTCTCCCTAAAAACTTTAAACTCCTGAGCAGAGGCTTTAGTTGAAGTATGATAAGATTCTGAGAAGATTATTGCTTCAATGAACCTGTCCTGTCTAACCCAGTTACTTGCCAAAAAATCCGTAACTTTTTCCTAGGTTGCCTTTGCGGGTTTTGAACCTATCGGGAAGATTTTTTTTTGTTTATGTCTCTAACTTTTTCCTAGACCTCCCTTTCGGGTTTTCAGCCTACCAAGATACTCCTTTGTGCCTAAGCCGCCCTTTCGAGTTGTTCTTTTATTTTCTTAGGCAAAGTATTTCTTGACTGCGTCAGCATTCATGGGATGTGGGAACTCCTCACCATCCATAGTTTCAAGAATCAACGCACCTCCAGAGAAGGTTTTCTTGACAACATATAGGCCTTCATAATTGGGAGTCCACTTTCCCCTAGAATAAGTGTTAAAAGACACGATCTTTCTGAGCATGAGGTAGCCTTCTCTAAATTCACAAGGCTGGACCTTCTTATCAAAAGCTTTCTTCATTCTTTTCTGATATAATTGGCCATGGCACAGAGCCATCATTATATTTTCTTCAATCAAATTCAAATGGGCAAACATGTTCTAGACTCATTCAGTCTCTGACAACTTGGTTTCCATTATTACACGCAAAGAGAGAATCTAAACCTCGACGGGGAGTACTGCTTCCATATTGTATACAAGGGAAAACGGGGTTGCCCCTGTCGAAGTGCGTACAGATGTACGATACCCGTGAAAAGCAAAAGGAAGCATCTCATGCCAATCTTTATAGGTAACAACCATCTTTTGGATGATCTTTTTAATATTTTTGTTAGCAGCTTCAGCAGTCCCATTCATCTTAGGCCTGTAAGGAGACGAATTATGATGGACAATTTTGAATTCTTTACAAATTTTTGTCATCATCTTGTTATTTATATTTGAGCCACTGTCAGTAATAATCCTGTTTGGCACACCATACCGACATATAAGATTTCTTGATAAAACGCACTACCACCTGCTTGGTGACATTAGCATAAGAAGTTGCTTCCACCCATTTAGTGAAGTAGTCAATTGCCACCTAGAAGAAATAATGTCCATTTGATTCCTTGGGTTCAATCATTCCAATCATGTCAATACCCCACATAGAGAAAGGCCATGGGGAAGAAATAACACTTATAAGCGTTAGAGGCACATGAATCTTGTTAGCATAAATTTTGCACTTATGGAACTTCTTCACAAATTTGTAACTGTCAGATTCCATTATAATCCAATAGTAATCTGCCCTAAGTATCTTTTTTTCCATTGAATGTCCATTGGCATGGGTACTAAAGGAACCTTTATGGATCTCATGCATCAACGTGTTTGCTTCGTGTCTATCCACGCATCTGAGCAAGACTATGTCGTAATTTCTTTTGTATAGCATATCTTCATTGAGGAAAAAGCTACCTGCCAGTCTTGTCAATGTCTTTCTATCTTTGTTTGATGCCTCGAGCGGATACTCTCGAGTTTGGAGAAAGTGCTTGATATCATAATACCAAGGTTTTTCATCTGACATACCCTCTGTAGAAAACACATGAGCAGGTCTGTCAGAACATTGAACAGTGATATGAGGTACATCATTCTAAGTATTCACTTGATACATGGAAGCCAAGATGGATAAGGCATCTGCCATCTGATTCTCATCTCTGGGAATGTGATGGAATTCAACTTTATTAAAGAAAGGTAATAATCTCCTATCATAATCTTTGTATGGAATCAAGCCAATATGACGAGTGTCCCATTATCCTTTAATCTGACTTACTACCAAAGTTGAATCACCATATACATCCAGACTTTTGATTCTGAGATCTATAGCCTCTTCAAGACCCATGATATAAGCTTCATATTCTTCCAAGATATTGATAAAATCAAAAGTCAACCTTGCAGTAAAATGGATATGTGATTCATGGGGAGTTATAATCACGGCACCAATTCCCTTCCCATAAGCATTTACAACTCCATCAAACACCATACCACATATAGATTCAGGATCGGGACCTTCCTCAAGCAAAGGCTCACCAAAATCTTTTACTTTCAAATACATTACATCCTCATCCAGGAAATCATATTTAATAGACTGATAATCATAAACTGGTTGGTGAGCAAGATAATCCGCCAACACACTACTTTTTATAGCCTTCTGAGTTCAGTATTCAATATCATATTTAGACAATAGCATCTACCAACGGGAAATTCTTCCAGTAAGAGAAGGCTTTTCAAAAATATACTTAACTGGATCCATTTTGGAAACCAACCAAGTAGTATGATTCAACATATATTGCCGCAATCGCTTTGCTGCCCAAGCCAAAGTGCAACATGTTTTTTCCAGCATAGAATATTGTGACTCTCGGTAGGTAAACTTCTTACTGATATTATAAATGGCATATTCTTTATTTCTTATTTCATCTTGTTGTCCCAAAATACAACCCATAGAATTATCTAACACAGTTAGATACATAATCAATGGTCTTCCTTCAACCGCGGGGAGCAATATAGGAAGTTCAAGCAGATACTCTTTAATTCTTTCAAATGCCCTTTAGAAATCGTTTGTCCACACACAACCTTGATATTTCTTTAACAACTTAAAGATTGGTTCACATGTTTCAAGGATATGGTAAATAAATCTAGAAATGTAATTCAAATGTCCAAGGAAGCCTCTAACTTGCTTTTCCGTTCTTGGTGCGGGCATTTCTTGAATTTCCTTAACTTTATCAGGACCAACTTCAATTCCTTTTTGGCTGAGAATGAAACCTAGCAATTTTCCTGAAAGAACACCAAAAGTACAGTTATTTGGATTCAAGCAGAGATGAAACTTTCTCAGACGCTGAAACAATTTCAACAAATATTCTATATGCCCTTCCTCAGTATGAGACTTGCCAATCATATCATCAACATATACCTCAATTTCCTTGTGCATCAAATCATGGAATAGGGTTGTCATGGCTAAAGCGGTAGAAATTTTGAGACTAAATCATTGGATTGACTTGACTCACATATATCAAATAAAAATCTCCACAACGCTTTATTGTTTCCCAAGGAATAGGAAAAGAATGAATAACCCAAAAAGTGGGGGAGAGGATCTAAGTTCGGGGGTCGGTTATGCAAAGGTAAGGTATTAGCACCTTAAACATCTATGGTACTCCACAGGAACCTCTTTGAAAATTTATGTATTTTGGCAATAAATGTTGTATACAAAAATAGATTGTGGGGATGAGAAAAGAAGTATTTTTTACAATTTTTTCACCCGTCGCGGTTGCGAACCTTTAGTGCCTACGTACTACCTTTCGTGCAATAGGGGATCAGGGTACTCTTAGTTCACCTTTAAAAATTTTTAAAGCACAAATGTGTTGGTTAATTTTAGGAGACGATACATCATTGTCTTATCCGAGTGGAAAAACATACTTACTATCCACGATTATGAGAAAGGAGAATTTGTGTCATCTTAAAGTGGAGGATATGGCGTCATCTCAAAGTGTAGGATATGGCTTGGATTTTAAAATCAACAAAGCCTCGCTCAACACCCGAGTGGAAAATATCTCACTTCACTTTATATTGTAGAAGTATAATAGCTCGCATCACTACAAAGATCGACAAGAGTCTAATCTTCTCAGAAAATTTTTAAGGTAAAAATCCAAAGTGGAAAAATAGTTTGAATGAGATTAATTGACTTTTAGTCTTCTCACAAAAAAATGTCAAAGTATGATTAAGTTGTTTAAAATTTAATTATGAAAATATTTTGAAAATGCATGGACATAAGTCCAAGTTTATTGTGAAAGTGATTCAAGTCTTAAAACAAGAAGAGTTTTCAAAAGGAGGGAGAAGATTTTTGAAATTAAAGAAGATGGGAGGAGATGAAGGGACTGTCCTAAAGCATAAGGTAAAAGCTAGGGAAAAGAACCGTCTAACCAACAAGAAGCCAATATTTGACACAGTGAGTCAATGTAGAATTCTCATACTTTGGATTGAAACCAAACAAGTAAAGATAATGAACCTCTTAAGAATACCAAACTTCAAATGCATTAAGTCTTCACAAAAATTGGGCAGAGTAATAGTTGTATACAAATGAATTCCTGATAAAGCGCATAATTAGAATAACCTACGCACAAAGAAAACAAACAACCCAATGTCTCGGGGTAAACCCTATGGACTCCAGATGAAATAACAATAGATGTCACAAGGTCCCAAGGTAGGTCAAGGTATCTACTCCTAAGACCAAGAAGTCCACAACTCCATTATGCTAGGGATAGTAACCAAATTGTCCAAGTAACATTAAAGCTTTTTATTATCCAAGTTGATTATTAAGTATCTTCAAAAAGAAAATGAAAAGCTCAAGTGAGAAAAACAAAATGACATAAACATATATGTTAGAGTGAGGAAAGATGAGAATAGCATGAAATGTAAACGCTAAGATAAATGGTACTTAAAGTAAAAGCAAAAAAGTAAAAGAATAGAAATAAAAGTTAATTGTTAATGAGTTAGAAATTAGAGGTTAGTTGAATGACCATCTTTAATCTTGAATTTGAAAACTCATTAGAAGATTTATAAAATCAAAGCCTCTCAACAACAAGTTTTATTTGCTTTTTGTCAAGTATATCATTCATTTTAAAATCTCAAGGCAACAACAAATGATCAACAATGTTTAAATGATTCACTTAGTCCAAAATTTATGATGATTCAATATCGAATTGATAAGACCAAAGCCTCCTAAAAATGAACCTCAAGGTTATTAGATCAAAGGTTTCAAATTAAATATACTTGGGCTTGCAAATATAAGTTTGGGCCACGAATGATCATTTCTCGAATCGGGACAAAATTTAGCGCTATGTTAAGCAATCGTAAGTGGACTTATGTAGAAGTTGCACCTATTTTGAGGTCGGTCAATAGAAATCTATGTGCCATATGTTTGGAGTGATGATATGTTGATCATCCTCTAACAACATATAGCATAAAAGAGAAGGGGATAAAATGAAGAGGAATGGGATATATTTGAATCAAAAATCTAATCAAACTATCATTAAAATTATTCATCCATTTTAGTGGAGTTAAACTCAACACTCAACATCCAATGATGTTAATGAAGTTTATGATCAACAATCACATAACCAGAATATATTAAAAAAATAAATTGCATTTAATGAATAAAATAAAAATAAAAATATTTTAAATTGTTTTTAAAATTAAAATAAAAGGTAAAATAGCAAACTATATTCAAAGTATCAAATAAAAATTTAAAGAGACCATAGAAAAATCAGAAATGACCTCAAATATTTTTTATAAAATTTTTGGTAATTTTTAAAACAGAAAAGTATTTTTAAAATAATTAAAATCACTCAAATAAGTGAAAAAAGGATCAAAAATAGTAGAAGTCAAAATAAAATTCTAGAAAAACATCAGAAGGTCAGAAATAAGGAAAATGATTTTTATAAAAAAATTTAGAATTTAAAAATATCAAAAAGTAATTTTAAATAATTAAAAACAAGTTAAAATAAAGGAGAAATTATAAAAAATATCAAACCTGAAAAAAAATCATGAAAAAATAAAAATTAGAAAGAGAATATTTTTGTGAAATTTTTCATAATTTTTGAGTCAAAAATGAATTTTCTATGATTTTTTGAAGTTTAAATCAATTAAAATATAAAAATCTGAAAATAAAAATAAATCTAAAAAATATAGACCATTGGATGAATGTCAAAACGCGTTAGTAATCAGATACTAGGGACTTGGCGTGATGTGCATATCATGGTCCTTAGTGAATAAAACATTTGATCAATTATTAAATCAGATTTTGAAAAAAACAAGTGGCGCATTATCATTGGTTGAGAGATGACACGTTGGTCATCTTCAACCTCTAGCCACGCGAATTGCAGGTCTCCCATACTGTAAAATCAAAAGCTCAGACCTATGCCATTCGCTTCGTCTCATCAAGACGAAGACAACCGTACCCTCGTGAAAAATTTATTTAAGGTGTAGCTCAGTCGATTTGCAAAAAGCAAGAAGGAAAAATTTGAATAGGGATTTGAAAATACATGGCTAAAACTCACTTCCAGTTGAAAACAAATGTTGCGACTAGTATCAGAATGATGAGAGCTTCATTGTAGTAACAAATTTTGATAGAATTAATGAAGGAATCTACCTATTGAAGTGAATATTCATAGCTCTGATACTTGACTTGGCTAGCACGATTTAGGATGCTTTAGGGCTTGGTTCTTCTTTTGTTAGCTTCAGTGAAGTTCAAGGATGAAGAATTGACAAAGAAAATGAATTGAGGAAGGCTATAAAACCAAATTCGAAGTTGCAGAAAGGTGGGTTAAAGAGAGAGTTTGGCATGGTGATTCTGGTTGTTCAAGCTTGATAAAATGAATGCAATATGTCCCTCTATTTATAGGAGAGTGAATGGTGAAAAGAGTTAGAAGCAAAAGTGAAGTTTGGAGGGAAAACAAAGGAAGCTCGAAAATGAGAAAAGTGTGACTTGATTTTGTTCAAAACTCTGTTAATTCTTGCATTTTGATCTTTAATTCAACTTTAGGAACTTTGTTAAACACGTTTAAATCAAAAATGCATGCTAATTTGGTGTTTAGAAGCCACATTATGAATTTCAAATTCTGACTTTGGAGAAAATTTCAGTTTCAAGGTACCATCTTTGAATCCATGGTGTTCATAGCTCAAGGGGTCTTAGGGCATGATTCTTAAAGCTTTTGAAAGATAAGGCCACAATCTTTACAATGTGCCAAGAATGAGATCAAATGGATGCTCGAGCCAGAAGTTGTGATGGGTCAAAGTTGAGAAAAAGATGTTGACGTTTCTTCAAAAGTGACCTATAAAGTTTGGATTCTAAACAAGGTCTTCCTCCAAAATTGAGCTTTGATAAATGATTCTAGCTTGACGTAGACTTCCATAAGAGCATTGTGAAACTCGAATCACTCAAAAATACCAAGTATTGAAAAGGTTTTAACCTTGTAAAATTGGTAAAAATTCATGAGGTGACCCATAATCTTTTGGGTTCTTAGGGAATCTTACACCCATTTTCAAGCTTTTCACACAAAAGAAAAATTAAAGTTAACATCCTTAAGATCATTATAGAAAAATAATGGGCTTAAGGAGACAAAAATTGACCAAGCTATGATCTTTTGAAGTCACGTAAGGGAATTTGATGGCCTATCTAGAGGACTTGTAATCTTTCTCAATCATTAGGCATCTTCCACAAAAACTTTCCTTGAAACTCTTGAAGTGATTAGTTGATAACCCTTTAAATAAAATAATTTCTTTGGAATTACTCAAAAATCTCAAAAGTTGAGCAAGATATAGCCTTTAAAAGTTCAAAACCCTAGCTCTTCAAGCAAAAAATAACTTGGAAACCCCTTTCAATTTTAACAAACTTTCTTGCACAATTACTCTTGCCATGTGGATAGAAGTTGTATTGGATGACAATAAGAACCTATAGCAACAAAAACCACTTCTAAATATTAAGAAATGAGAGAGTTATGCACCTGTGATTAAGGAATTAAGAGCTTGTCCAGATAGGTCAAACCTCTTCAATCAACCCTTGCATATTTTTACTTTCTTTGACGAATTGAGGCATGATGAATCATAGTAGAACTTGTCATGATGTACTTTAAAGTATCCTCAGTGATGAAGTATGGATCTCAATGAAGTTTTGTTGAAGAAGGAATGGAAATAAACTCATGAACCTATGAATTAACTTGATGAAGTGTGTTGTGCCCATACCTATAGCATCATCATTTAAAGCAAATATTCATAGTATTTGTTAGTTAAAAATTAATCAATAAAAACATATATGATCACAAAATACAAATCAAGGTGCTTGGTGATAACTCATGAGCAAACCTAGAGATAGGGAGAAGAACCAAACCATAGTGTGATGTTCTTGTTATTGAGTTGATATGGTATGATAGAGGAATCTTAGGGGCAAAAAATGGGGTACAACAGTTGCCCTTATTTAAGTGTCTTCTATCCGGAGATACGAAAGTTAAAATCTTCATGTCGACGCGATTGAAGATACTTAAATATAAAACAAGCCTTATTAGATGCCATGCAATGCTTATGATTGTACATGCAAACAAATCCAAAGGTGACACAAGGCACCACTGGGGAAAAAGAAAATAAAAGATAAAAAAGAAAATTAGACCAGGAATATAAATCACTGGTAAACAGAAGACTCGACTCTATTGAGGTAAAGCCCAAGGAGGAGACAAAGTAAAATCAACTCAAATATCAAGGACAGACAGTAAACTGGTGATCGACATATAGCTAAGAACTATCCACTCACTGAGAAGGTAGAAAAAAAGGAAACGTCGACCCACTGGGGGAAAGAAATGGTAGGATAATACTACCAAAAACCAATATTAGGGTAGGCAACAAATAATCAGCATCATCACTTATGACTGGAAACAAATGAATTCCTCAAAGCAAAATGAATCTCAACGACAAACTCTCTCCCATAATGAGGAGACTACCATTCATCGGAGTAACGAAATCTCAATAACGAACTATCTCCTATAATGACGATACTACCATCCATTGCAGTAAAAAAATATCAACAACAAACTATCTCCCATAATGATGAGACTACCATCCATTAGAGTAACAAATATCAACAACGAACTATCTCCTATAATGACAACCATCCATTGGAGTAACAAATCTAAACAACGAACTATCTCCCATAATGATGAGACTTCCAACCATTGGAGTAAAAAATCTCAAAAACGAACTATCTCCCATAATGACGAGACTACCATCCATTGGAGTAACAAATGTCAACAACAAACTATCTCCCATAATGAAGTGACTACCGTCCATTGGAGTAACAAATATCAACAATGAACTATCTCCCATAATGATAATACTACCATTCATCAGAGTACAAATCTCAACAATGAGCTATCTCCTATAATGACGAGACTACTATTCATTGAAGTATAAATCTCAACAATGAACTATCTCCCATAATGACGAGACTATCACCCATTGGAGTAAACAAATCTCAACAACGAACTATCTCCCATAATGACGAGACTATCATTCATTGGATTACAAATCTCAACAATAAAATATATCCCATAATGACGAGACTACCATCCATTGGAGTAAACAAATCTCAACAATGAACTATCTCCCATAATGACGAGACTACCATTCATAGGAGTAATAAATCTCAACAGCAAACTATCTCCCATAATGATGATACTACCATACATTGGAGTAACAAATCTCAAATCTTCTTTGGGAACTATCAGATTTACTAGGGAAGTATAGGTTTCTCAAATAAAGAGATTTTCCACTTGGTGTTATAAAAAATCATTCAGGCAAAGAAATAAAACTTCTTTGGGGAAATTTCAATATATTCAAACTGAGGAGATAAAATATTCTTGTGCAAAATAAATGCCCATTCTTAAACTAGGGCTTAGAGCCTACGGAAATCATAATAATAATTTTGCTAGGGACCACTGGTTCAAACCAGAAATAAACTAGAGTGATAGAGCCAACCGAGATAGCACCTAATGAGAAATAAAATCAAAAGGGAAAAACGGATCTAACAAGATAATGAGCTGAATAGGAAGGCTAAAGTAATACCCTCCCACGAGGGATAACTCAGTGGGGAAATTGAAAGAATATACACTTTCTGCTTAAGGATGATAATCTATTGGAGAGAGGGTAACATAAATCTATAAAATAGGGTAACATGCCAACAAAATATTAATGAATGCAGATGAGCTATGAATCGTTAAATTCATCTATACATGATGTATGTATGAGTGTATGAATGTTATCCTATATATGCTGACAACACAGACACATAGCACAGGGAATAACCAGACAAACCAGCTTGGGTAAAGTCAACACTCAGATAAATCACATCCAGGAGGAAAATTTCACAAGAAAGTAAGAACCAACTGAGGGAACAAATTATTACTTCACGACTTAACTTCACTGGGAAAAACATAATCCAAAAATAATCAATTTTAAACAGGGAATCAAGACAGATACAGGGATAAAACATCCTCCTTCAAGCTTCACCGGGGGACGTCACGCAGACTTCAATGGGGAAAACAATGCTTCAATGTCTGTACTTCCACTAGGGATTACAATACTGACTTCATTAAGGCAGATGAAAACCATGCCGTCAAGATATAAGCTGGGGATCCCTTGCTGACTTCATTGGGGAATACAACACCACATCATCGAGGGGATCCCAAAATACATTCTTCAATACTAAGTGATGATTGCACAAACTTCTCTGGGGAGAAATCATGAAACCTCATGGTAATAACAACTTTCAGAGAGAAACATTATCTTAGCTTTACTTGGGGATTTTAGGAAGTCAAACAATACAGCGAGAAATCAAAATTATGGGGATTTTAAATCAAACCCAGTGCTTGGCGGGAGAAAACCCAAAAAAAATTGACAACTATTTCAACACTTCGTAGAAAAGATCTTGCCCTTGTTTAGTCGCCTGGAAAACAAACAATAACCATAATGCTATTACTGAAAAGGGCGATGTTTTGAAAATGATTATTCCTTAGCACACAAAGGGAGAAGGAAATTTCATCGTATTAGCGAAGGCCTCATTGGGGAATCTGGGATAGAGGTTTCAAACCACACAAACCCGAAACCAAAATAATCAACCTGGAGAAAAGTTGAATCAAGACCTGGCTGGGGAAAATGGGATTACAAACCCAACATCGTATCGTATATCAATTGGTACCATCTCCAACTATTTGAGAAACAACAAGAAGATCATATGCATATCAGCGAAAGTGACCTGAAAGAACTTTCCTGGGGAATACCTACTTCAGAGTTCGTCCATCCTCAGAATCACTATTTTTGTTTTTCTTGAGTCACAAAATCTAAAGTAAAAGGTAATTTTTAAATTCTTTTCAAAAACAAATTTATTATTAAATCTCTTTGTTTTAAAATTACTATCAATAATAAATGGAGTTTTTATAGAAGAATAAAATAATAATTGCAAAGAATTGGATAAAAGCTCAAACTTTATTAATAGAATGGTAGTCTGCAAATGGCGAGACCCATAGATGATTACAAATTTAGGAAAATGGCAATATATTGGAAAAGATACATTGAAACACAATGACAACTATTCTCCCTAACAACTTTTAATTACTGAGCAGCGACTTGTGTTGAAGTGTGGTGAGGATCCAAGAAGATTTTTGCTTCAATGATCAAGTCTTGTCTGATGCAGTTACTTGCCAAGAAATCCCTAACTTTTTCCTAGGTTGCCCTTGCGGATTTTCAACCTATCAGGAAAATTTATTTTGTTTGTGTCTCTTATTTTTGCCTAGACCGCCCTTTCGGGTTTTCAGCCTACTGAGGCGCTCTTTTTTTCCTAAGATTCCCTTTCAGGTTTTCGACTTAGCGAGCTGTTCTTTTATTTCTTTAGGTAAAGTATTTCTTGACTGGATCAACATTCATAGGACGTGGGAACTCCTCACCATCCATAGTTTCAAGAATCAATGCATCTCAAGAGAAGGCTTTCTTGGAAACATATGGGCCTTCAAAATATTTCTTCAATTTCTTCTGGTATAACTGACCATGACACAAGGCCGTCATTCTTTTCTCTTCAATCAAATTCAACTGGTCAAACTTGTCCTGGACCTATTCAGCCTTTGATAACTTGGTTTCAATTACCACACGTAAAGAGGGAATCTCAACCTCAACGGGGAGCACTACTTTTATACCATACACAATAGAGAACGGGGTTCCCCCTGTTGAAGTGCGGACGGATGTACGATAACCATGCAAAGCAAAAGGAAGCATCTTATTCCAATCTTTATAGGTAACTACCATTTTCTCGATGATCTTCTTAATGTTTTTATTAGCGGCTTCAACAGCCCCATTCATCTTTGGCCTGTAAGGAGATGAATTGTGTTGGACAATCTTGAATTCTTCACTTCAACAGTCCCATTCATCTTTGTCCTGTAAGGAGATGAATTGTGTTGGACAATCTTGAATTCTTCACAAAGTTCTATCATCATCTTATTATTCAGATTCGAGCCATTATCAGTGATAATCCTACTTGGCATACCATATCGACATATAAGAGTGTTCTTGATAAAGCGTACTACCACCTGCTTAGTAACATTAGCATATGAAGCTTCATCCACCCATTTTGTGAAGTAGTGTATTCCCACCAAGATAAAATGATGTCCATTCGATGCCTTGGGTTCAATCATTCCAATCATGTCAATACCCCACATAGAGAAAGGCCACGGGGAAGAAATAACATTGAGAAGTGTCGGAGGCACATGAACTTTGTCAGCATAAATATGACATTTGTGGGACTTCTTTGTAAATTTGTAATAATCAGATTCCATTGTCAGCCAATAGTAACCTGTCATAAGCATCTTTTTTGCCATTGAATGTCCATTGGCATGAGTTCCAAAGGAGCCTTCATGAATTTCATACATCAGCATGTCTACTTCGTGTCTTTCCACGCATCTGAGCAAGACCATGTCATAATTTCTTTTGTATAGAACATCTTCATTGAGGAAAAAGCTACCTTTCAACCTTCTCAATGTCTTTCTATCTTTGTTTGATGCACCTTCCGGATATTCCTGAGTCTGGATAAAATGCTTGATATCATAATACCACTGTTTTTCGTCTTACATTTCCTCTGCTGCAAACACATGAGTAGGCATATCCAGACATCGCACTATGATACGAGGCACATACTTCCAAGTATTTACTTGATATATAGAAGCCAAAGTAGCCAAAGCATCCTCCATCTTATTTTCATCTCTGGGAATATGATGAAATTCAAATTTATTAAAGAAGGGTAATAATCTTCTAGCATAGTCTTTTTATGGAATCAAGTCAAGGTGATGATTATCCCATTATCCTTTAATATTATTTATTACCAAAGCTTAATTGCCATACACATCTAGAATTTTGATTCTGAGATTAATAGCTTCCTCGAGACCCATGATACAAGCTTCATACTCTACCATATTATTGATGCAATCAAATGCCAACTTTGCAGTAAATAAGATATGTGTGATCGGTGGATCTGGAACTGACTGTTTAACGCTGGTTCGCGAAATGTCGCGGAAGCAAGAGTCGCCACCGTCTATTATTTTCTCCAACATGGATAGGACAAAAGCACAGCAAAATTCCTTATGAGATTATCTCTCGGTTCGGGAGGTAGATTTATAGAAAGGGAAGGTGTTAGAACCCTTTCTATCCATTGTTATCCATGGGCTCTTAGATACTTGCTCATTGTGTTTTCAAAATGTGTTTGCTTTTCAATTGTGAGTGAGTTTGAAAAAGTTTCGTTTAAAAATTTCAGATCGACTCTTGTATCAGTCCTCAAGAGTGTTTGAAAAATTGATTTGAAAGCTTTTTTGAAAGTGTCGGTGTGAAAAGAGTTTTGATTTGTTTTTGAATAGAGCAAGTATCTACGAGTCATCCATCTACCCTAAGGAATTAGGCTGTGTAAATGTCCTTAAGGTAGTGCCATCCCACCATTGAGAGATAGGTAGCACCACCGTTGGAGGTGTTCGGGTCAATTCGAGTTTAGGGACAGTGTGGTCACCAGAGCAACAGTAGGACACCTTAGAAGCTACCCTTATGCCATTGATCCTTTTTAATTCTGAGGCAACCGTTTCGAGGCAACTGGATCATGTCATGGACATAAGGACTTACTAAAACGTCCTATACTCGACGACCACGTTTCGAGGGCAAGGCAACAGTGAGGCGTACCCTAAGAGTGGTGTGTGAACTTGTGTGTTATTTTCATGTTAATATTCGTCTTTGATCATGCATTTGGTGAGCTACGCATTGTTTTTAAGTTAGGTCATTCATTCTTTCATGCAACGTTTAGCAGTTTAAAAGTGCGGAAATTTAAATGCGGAAAGTAAAATCCTACGCTATTACAAGGCGCGGGTCTATACATCGCCAAATTAACAAAGACCCGTTTTGAATAAAAATGCGGAAAATAAATAAATTGCTAATTACTATTACATAGATTGAACAGTTACATAATATTTGAAAGAAATTAATAAGAATAAATGCGCGAAAAGAAATTAGAATCGAATGTTCGAGGGCGTTAGACCCTTTTGAAATTAAATTGAATGAAAAGTTAATTAATTATTTAATTAAAAGAAAAGGAATATTTTTTATGTTTTTGGTATTTAATGAGAATAAAGAAAATTAATTAAAATTAGAAGTTAAATGAAACCCTAGTTCTAAATTATTTTTAATTGTTAAAGAAAAATATTCAAGTTTAACCTAATTTACACTAGTTAATTAATTACATGGGTATTTACAAAATAATTAATAATTAATAATAATAATAATAATAATGAGAAAATTATTTAAAAAAGAAAAGGTGAGAAAATATCAAAATCCTAATTCTACCTATTTTAATTTATTAAGAAAAACATTAAAGTTTCAAAACCTAAATTAACTAGTTAATTATTAAAGTTTATTTACAAAATAAATAATGGTGACATAAATATTATTAAAAAAAGAATAAGTATTTTAGTTTCTGATTTTTTTATTGTGGAAATTATTTTATGGTGAAAAGAAATAATTAAAACATTAAAAAGAATTTAAAGAAAATCAAATAAAAAAGCAAAAATAATGCAAACCATGGGGGGTATCAGGCCCTTTTAGGAGGTTTTTGTAGAGTAATTTGGCCCATTGAATCAGGCCCTTTTTGACTTTTTGCGCTTGCGTGCAGAGTGGTTGACTAGCATGCACGGTAGACCTCCATTCATAGCCTTCAGATGGATCATCATGCATATGTGGCAAGCCAGCATGTGGAGTTGTATGGTAGGACGTTGATGGCATGCTGCATAGAAACATGTTAAGGAAAAAATTATAGAATAAGTGGGGGGACCTGGGAATTGAACCCAGGTCCCAGCGTTTACCAAGTGGGTGCTTTGCCAGTTGAGCTGTTTGCGCGCTTTGTTAATAATATGGAATACAAATAATATATATGAAAACCAATCATTATGCTGAGACAATCAAAAAACGCGCCAACGTTCAAATCATCCAATCACGTTCATACACGCGTGCATCTTCTTCCTTTTGTACCTTTAATACAAGCAATTAGAGGGGGTTTTAAACCCCCACAAAAACAAATGCCAGAAAATAGCGATTAGCACATAGATAAACATAAAAAGGGCGCGAGGTAATCAAATGATTCGTCTTCATGTCACGAATTCAATGGTACCAGTTTGAGGGTCCAATTTTGCCATATGTGTAAACCCCTAAATCCAAGCTTCTGAAACCCTAGAGAACGTTAATGGCAACTTTTGATACAGGCATTCTTAGTTCAATTCAAGGGTACCATTAGCTTCAGAACATCCATATTAGTGTAAATCAACATTTAAAACATATGAAAAATGCATGTAAATTGAAACACGATAATGAACAAGTTCAAGAGAAGTGTGATGTCGTTCTACCACTTCTTTAGGTATGGAGGCCTGGATTTGATTATAATCGATTCCTGGATGCTTTGGCAATATATTAGAATGCGTTTGGAGCTTTGAATTGTGCTCTATGTATGAAAACAGTTTCCAACTTTTTTGTGAAAAAATGCAATTTTGTTCTTTGTTTCCTGCGTAGCTTTTTGTGTCTAATGCCTTAGGTTAACTTGTTCATAAGTAAGTGAATAGAATTAGGTCAAGAAAATAAGCCCAAAGTCCATCCATTTATGATTTTGATATTTGATTTCCAATCATATAAAATCCAATCTTTTTCAATCTTTTTGCCATGAATCTCTTGCCAATTGTGAAAGATATTGCCTTTTTGAATGTGAAACGAAATCCTTAGCACATAATGAGTTAATTCTCTGCACAAAAAGATTTGAAAGGTGTTATTTGATATTTTTTCATATTTAAATTTAATTAAATGAATTAATAATAATAAAAATTCAAATAATTAATCAAAAATAAGAAAATAAATCCCTTTAAGGTCAATGGGTCGTGCATAGCCTTTGGGTAATGATTCATGAAAGAAATTGAGGCCCATTAGCATTTTTGAAGCCTTTTGTGCCAAGTTGACTTTTCAAAATTCCCAAAACTTTCCCAACTTCTACAAGGCATATCTTGCTCAATTGTGAAGCTTTGATCATGTTCTTGGACATTTTGGAAAGGTCTTGAAGTCCTATAACCAATGCCTTTGGTCCCATGTCATTTTGATTTACCAATATCAAGTTATAGTCTTTGACTTAAAGTGCCTTTTTGTTGACTTTTGAAAATGACCTATAATGTTGAAATTGATAACTTTTTGTGAGAGCATTTATTGGACTTGAAGTGTGAAGATGAGTTGTAGGAAATGTCATTCTCTTCAAAATGAGCTTTGGATGGGATTTTTCTGATAAACCATGAAGAAGTTATGCCCTGGTCAATTTGCAGTTGACTTTTTCAACTGTCCAAAAATGGAAACTTTTGCATCTTGAGACTTTTTGAGCCATGCCTTGAGAATCATGATCGAGAATTGATCAAATGATGTTTGTGGCTTCAAAATAAGATGTTGACCAAAATTTTTGACTTTTGACTGTTAAATGACTATTTTGCCCCTGCAGTTGACTGTGAAGCATTTAGGGTTTTTGACTGTGCAATTTGATGTTGTGAGTCTTGAAACTTGACATATGGATGCTTGACAATGTTTATAGGCATGTGGGAATTGATTGGACCCTTGGAAACCTCAATTTCTTTGCCAGAACCAAAACCCTAATTTTGACTGTGTTAGGAGGCATTTGGACTGTGCAACCCTTGAGAGATTTTGAAGCTTGATCTTGGCAAATCTTGAAGAATATGGGAGGGAAAATTTTGGGGTACAACAGTCCCCTGTTCAATCTTCTTAGACCTGAGGATGTAGATTGGCTGGCGTGCCTTTCGTAATCCGAAGGTGGAAGATGATTGAACACTAAAGTGCCCAGAAATTTGCGCTCACATAGAGTGTGTTAGCAGTATGATGTAGGGAATGGGCTTACAGATGCCATGTTGAGAGATGATGGATAGGAGGATGGGCTTATAGATGCCATCTATAGACTGTTGGTAAGTGGAGAGATGGGCTTATAGATGCCATCGGGAGGTTGTCGATCGCGTAAGAGATTCCTTAGCGAGAACTTGCGTACCTGAGAAAGAAAAATAATTACCTGGCTTGTTACAGGAGTTGATCTTCAAACCCTTTATGTAGATGTGCCCTGGCTGGATACAGGAATCGAATCTTTAAACTCTTCAGACGTGCCCTGGCAAGATACAGGAATCGAGTCCGGAGAATACATTCGTCAACAGATACACCCTGGCGAGATACAGGAATCGGATCCTCGAACTCTTCAGACGTGCCCTGGCAAGATACAGGAATCGAGTCTGGTAATGTTAGTCGTCAACAGATACACCCTGGCAAGATACAGGAATCGGATCTTCGAACTCTTCAGACGTGCCCTGGCAAGATACAGGAATCGAGTCTGGTAATGTCAGTCGTTAACGGATACACCCTGGCAAGATACGGGAATCGGATCCTCAAACTCTTCAGACGTGCCCTGGCAAGATACAGGAATCGAGTCTGGTAATGTTAGTCGTCAACAGATACACCCTGGCAAGATACAAGAATCAGATCCTCAAACTCTTCAGACGTGCCCTGGCAAGATACAGGAATCGAGTCTGGTAATGTTAGTCGTCAACAGATACACCCTGGCAAGATACAGGAATCGGATCCTCAAACTCTTCAGACGTGCCCTGGTAAGATACAGGAATCAAGTCTGGTAATGTTAGTCGTCAACGGATACACCCTGGCAAGATACAGGAATCGGATCCTCAAACTCTTCAGACGTGCCCTGGCAAGATACAGGAATCGAGTCTGGTAATGTTAGTCGTCAATAGATACACCCTGGCAAGATACAGGAATCGGATCCTCAAACTCTTCAGACGTGCCCTGGCAAGATACAGGAATCGAGTCTGGAATATAGTCGTCAACAGCTACACCCTGGCAAGATACAGGAATCAGATCTAGAATTACGACTATTGATAGTAATCATCTTTGTATTAACCTCTGTTCTGAAAAGACAAAACGTTAGTTGCGTGCAATGTCATGATGTATAACATGCGAGATGTTCTCAGAATAAATGAGATTGTATGTTCATGATGCGTATATGCATGATATAATGTATGAAGATGTGATGTTTATGAATGTATGTTTTTGTCTAGGAAAGTAAATCCTTGATGGGTGCCGGGAAGTTAAATCCTGGGCTAATGCGGGAGAATAGAGCTTCGTTGTTTCCGCTGGGGATGATTGTTGCAAGAATGAACCTGTAGGAGAAGATGACTCTGTTGGGGAATAAACTTGGCAAATAGATTACTCTGCGGGGAGTGAACTCTGTGGGGAGAGAGGTACTTCGCTGAGATGTTGATGATAACTCCGCTGGGGATACCATTGTTGAGTCATGTTGGAAGGTTTGATGAATTTCGCTGGGGATAGGAGAACTTCGTCGGGGACGATCTTTCCGTGACAATTGGCTGAGGATAACCTAGTTATATCCTGGTGGGGAAATAACCTTTAAATAAAACCGGGAGATGCGTTCGTACTCTGTGGGTGACAAGCTTCCAGAATCTACTGGGGATAAGCTTCAAGACCTGCTGGGGATATTGATTTAACTTTCCTGGGGGAACTTTTCAGATTGAACTCTCCTGGGGAAATCTTTTGAGGTTGCACTGGGGAATTTTTGAACTGTACGGGGGAAGTGGCTCCACTGAATGTCTGGTATACCTCCGGGGAACAATCTTAGACCAAGACTGTCGGGGATGCTTGTTAAGAATATTTGTATACTTTGCTGAGGGATGTTGAGATCTGCTGAGGATAATCCAACTTCCTTAAGGCTGACTGTAGCTTAACTTTGCTTGGGGAGAATACCGTTGACTTACTGGCTCACTCTCTGGGGAATTAATGATATCTTGGTTGTATTCTTCGGCCGAACTTACCTTGGTACCTTGGTGGACAGAGCAATTAGATCGCTTAGACAACTCATTATTGCCCCTGTTTCTAGTGTTACCTGTAATTAATCCTTTGTTTCGCACGCAGATATTTATGAGTTAGCAATTAGTGTCAAATGCATATATCAAAAATTGAACATTGGACGTTCTTCGCAAAACAAAACAGAAAAAGGAAAAACAAATGGCAATTTGTCTGAAAAGTGAATTTGTATTGATTTTTGAATCTGCCTGTAAATAGGCGTTTATGTACAAGAGGCTAAAGTCCTAGTAAGAGAACGCCGTCGAATAACAGAGTTTATACAATTTGTGAAAAAGGAAAACAAAACAGCTATGTGACAAGAACAATCCCACTGGGTTCCAACTCCGTTGTTGCCTTTATATCTTCGAGCGTCTCATCACTTTGCTGCTCGGTTGACGATGAAGCTGATTGATCGATGCCATTTGAACTTGATAGTTGATACCGGATTCTGGATGCAAGGTGATCCAATGAGACGTAGTATTACGCTTTATCCCTAACTTTTTCCTGGACCGCCCTTTCGGGTTTTCAGTCCACCGGGATACCCATTTTTGCCCAAGCCGCCCTTTCAGGTTTTTGACTTGGCGGGTGTACAGATTTTTTCATTTCATCCCTCATTTTTCCCGAACCCTTTTGGTTCGCAGGGAAGCCCTAATTTTTGCCTAGGTATGTCAACCTAGCGGGTCTTTTATCATGCGTAGTATCTTTTTACTATGTCTGCATTAGCGGGGTGAGGAAGGTCGTCACCATCCATGGTGGTTAGAATCATGGCTCCTCCTGAGAACACATGTTTAACCACAAATGGCCCTTCGTACGTAGGGGTCAATTTGCCCCAGGGATCACTATGAGGAAGGATGATGCGTTTGATTACCAGATCCCCAACTTGATACTCTTGTGGTCTGACTTTCAAGTTAAATGCCCTGATCATCCGTTTTTGGTACGTTTGACCATGACAAATAGCAGTGAGTCTCTTTTCGTCAATTAGGTTTAACTGATCAAGTCGTGTCTGGATCCAATCATCTTCGCTCAGATCTGCATCCTTCATTATCCGGAGAGAGGGTATCTGCACTTCAATCGGTAAGACTTCCTCCATGCCATAGACCAAGGGAAAAGGTGTTGCCCCAGTTGACGTTCTCGCTGAGGTACGGTATCCATGAAGAGCAAACGGTAACATCTCGTGCCAATCTTTGTAGGTCACTGTCATCTTCTGCACAATCTTCTTGATATTCTTATTAGCTGCTTCTACAGCCCCATTCATCTTCGGCCGGTAGGGAGAAGAGTTGTGGTGCTGTATCTTGAATTGCTCGCAGAGCTCAGTGATCATCTTGTTGTTAAGATTAGTATCGTTGTCCGTAATGATCCTTTCCGGGACGCCGTATCGACAGATCAGGTTATGCCGAATGAACTGTGCCACAACGTTCTTGGTTACAGTGGCATAAGAAGCTGCTTCAACCCACTTTGTAAAGTAATCGATCGCTACCAGGATGAAGCGATGTCCGTTGGATGCCGTAGGTTTAATCTCGCCGATCATATCTATGCCCCACATTGCAAAAGGCCAAGGTGCAGTCAGGACGTTCAGAGGAACTGGAGGAACGTGCACCTTATCAGCATATATCTGGCACTTATGACATGTCCGAGAATGTTGGTTGCAATCAGCTTCCATTGTGGACCATAAATATCCTGCCCGAAGGATCTTCTTTGCCATGGTGTGTCCACTGGAATGTGTTCCGAGGGTACCTTCATGTAGCTCTGCCATGATCTTTTCTGCTTCAGTCTTATCCACACAACGCAGTAAGGTCGAATCATGGTTTCGCTTGTACAGAATGCCGTTGCTGAGGAAGAACTTTGCTGCGAACCTTCTCAGAAACTTCTTGTCGTTGACAGATGCTCCTTCAGGGTACTCTTGAGCTTCCAAGTACCTCTTTACCTCATAGTACCAGGGTTTTTCAGTCACTGTCTCAGCCTCAAGATCACAATAGTATGCAGGTTCGTCCAGTTTCCAGATGATGATCCAGGGAGCCTCATTGTCCCACTTGACTTTGAACATAGAAGACATCGTAGCTAAAGCGTCCGCCAACTGATTCTCCTCTCTTGGGAAGTGTTCAAAAGTTATCTCTGTGAAATGGGGGATCAATGTCAACACACATTTTCTGTAAGGAATAAGATTCGGATGTTTCGTATCCCACTCGCCTTTGATCTGATTGATCACGAGAGCGGAATCTCCGAAGACACTCAGAAACTTGATCCTTAAGTCAATCGCAGCTTGAAGACCCATGATACACGCCTCATACTCTGCCATGTTGTTGGTGCAGTTGAAGCATAGCCGGGCAGTGAGTGGAGTATGAGTGCCCTGAGGGGATATGATTACAGCGCCGATGCCGTTACCTAACGCGTTGGAGGCTCCGTCAAAGTGCATAGACCATCGGGATCCTTCCTCAGGTCCTTCATCCGGTCCAGGTACTTCACAATCAGTCACTATCATGATACTCTCGTCAGGAAATTCAAAGTTCATTGACTGATAGTCGTCTACTGCCTGGTGTGCCAAGTGGTCAGCCAATACACTTCCTTTGATAGCTTTCTGGGTCATATACTGGATGTCGTATTCTGTCAAGATCATCTGCCATCTTGCTATTCTCCCAGACAGAGCAGGCTTTTCGAAAATGTACTTTATTGGATCCATTTTTGAAATCAACAGAGTAGTGTGAGTCAGCATATACTGTCTCAGCCGGCGAGCAGCCCATACCAAAGCGCAGCAAGTTTTCTCGAGCAGTGAGTATCGGGTCTCACAGTCAGTAAACTTTTTGCTAAGGTAATAAATGGCGTGCTCTTTTCGGCCAGACTCGTCATGCTGCCCCAGCACACACCCCATTGAGCTGTCAAGTACTGTCAGGTATAGTATTAGAGGTATCCCTTTAACCGGTGGCATAAGAATAGGTGGTTCTTGGAGATACTCTTTGATTCTGTCAAAATCGGCCTGACATTCATCGTTCCAACGTACTACCTGATCTTTCTTCAGCAGCTTGAAGATTGGTTCACAGGTAGCAGTTAGGTGCGAGATGAATCGGGCAATGTAATTCAGACGTCCTAGAAAGCCTCTGACCTCTTTCTCTGTCTTGGGGACTGGCATCTCTTGTATGGCTTTAACCTTGGCAGGGTCCACTTGAATACCCTTGTCACTTACGACGAAGCCTAGCAACTTTCCAGATCTTACCCCAAAGGTGCATTTGTTCGGGTTCAACCTCAGCTTGTATAACTTCAGACGGTCAAACAATTTCTGCAGATGATCAAGATGTTCCTCCTCAGTTTGGGACCTTGCAATCATATCATCGACATACACTTCAATCTCATGATGGATCATGTCATGAAATAAAGCAACCATGGCACGTTGGTAGGTTGCCCCAGCATTTTTCAACCCGAATGGCATGACCTTGTAGCAAAAGGTGCCCCACTGAGTAACGAAGGTAGTCTTTTCCATATCTTCAGGAGCCATCTTAATCTGATTATAACCTGAAAACCCATCCATGAAGGAGAACACCTTGTGCTGAGCAGTATTGTCAACCAGAACGCCAATGTGAGGTAGGGGGAAGTCATCCTTGGGGCTTGCCCTGTTCATATCCCTGTAATCGACACACATTTTGACCTTACCATCTTTCTTCGGTACCGGCACCACGTTGGCAACCCACTGAGGGTAATAAGTTACTGCTAGAAACCCGGCATCAAATTGCTTCATAACCTCAGCTTTGATCTTTTCGGACATCTCTGGACGCATACGACATACCTTTTGCTTAACCGGAGGGCAGTCTTCCTTGGTAGGAAGGTGATGGACCACAATGTCAGTATCCAACCCAGGCATGTCTTCGTAGGACCAGGCAAAGATCTCCACATAATCATGTAACATCTGAACCAACCGTTGTTTCACGCTGAGCTCCAGATTGGCATCAATCTTAACTTCCTTTCTATCTGCCTCAGTACCCAGATTTACCGTTTCCACTGGCTCTTCATGTGGCTGAATGGCCCTCTCTTCCTAGAGTAACATTCTTGCAAGCTCGCCAGGCACTTCGCAATCATCTTCACCTTCGTCTTCAGCTAAGTTGATCGAATTTTCGAAGTCATAACTGGCAGTAGCAGAGTCGTTACCAGTGAGATCCAGAGTGGATTGAAACCTGTATGGGTGAGTGTGTGTAAATATAGCTGTTTTGCAATATATAAAGAAAGAAAGAAAGAAAGGGAGCACAAGATTTGAAATGTGAAAAACGTCCAATGCTTTTATTCATGATATATGGAGGTGACAAACAAAAGCCCTCACAAATAAAACCACGGTGCCCCGGGTAAGACACCGGGCCAATAGAGTTTCAAATCATTGTTTATTACAAATCCAAAACAAAGAAGTTCATTACTGGGTGACAAAAGTAATGGGTGTAAAGTCTTTTGCGGTCCAGTTGCTAGGTCCACCGTTAGTCGTTGGGTAGATCCAGCTGTCAAACTCGGATTCTTCAACTTCGTCTTCATCCCCAATAGCATTCACTCCTGGATTGGTGATGAGAACAGGAGGTCTTCCAATCCTTGCCTTGCGCACAACCTTCTGAGCTTCTGCAGTGAAACCCAAGCCAAACTTGTCAATCTTAGGAGTAAAATCAGGGAGCCTGCCCCAGTTTGCACATTCACCTTTTTCAATCACAGCCCGGGCGTCCTTTAAGGAGGCCATTTTCAAGGGAGAACCCTCTTCAGTCATTGCTTCTGTTGCTGCCAATGTCTGAGGCACCTCTTCAAAATGTTGAAAGGGGGTCTCAATGAACTCCCCATCCATTTCTACGTACCTAAAGGAGTTGAGGTGGTTGACCATGTATTCCTCTTCCCCTTGCACTGTTACAATCTTCCCCCTGACCGGGTATTTGAGCTTCTGATGTAAAGTTGAAGTTACAGCTCCAGCCTTATGGATCCACGGGCGACCCAGCAAACAAGAATAGGATGGATAGATGTCCATCACATATAATTTTGAATCAAATACCTGCGAACCAACCCTGATCAGGATGTCAACCTCACCATGTACCATCCTTTTGGACCCGTCAAAGGCCCGGACAACAATGTTACTTGGTTTGAGCTCTAAACCCTCACAGTCCAGCCTGTCTAGAGCCTTCTTGGGCAGCACGTTTAATGAGGAACCAGTGTCAACCAGCACATGAGCAAGAGTAGTGCCCCCGCATTCAATGGAGACATGCAGGGCGTCATTATGGTTCTTCCCCTTGGCCGTCAGATCAGCGTCAGAGAAACCCAGGCCATTATCAGCGGTTAAGTTGGCCACACAGTCGGTGAATTGATCAGCAGACGTCTCTTGAGGCACGTGGGCCGTCTTCAAGAAAGCAATCAGGGCCTTGGCATGGGCCTCTGAACACAGCAGCAGTGATAGCATGGAGATTTTGGAGGGGGTGTGCCCCAACTGTTCAACGACGTTGAAATCACTTTTCTTTATAATCTTGAGGATCTCTTCCATCTCTTGCTTGGAAGCCTCAACAATGGTCTTTGGTGCCTCCATCCGGGCAGGCATATCAGCAGCAATCCCATTGCCCCGAGCGTCAGATGACTCGGCAGCAGGGGTAGAAACTTGATCAGGGGGGGAAACAGGCACACTGGCAGGTGTGATGACAAGAGGCCTTTGAATGGCTGGAGGTGCAATGTCTGGTGAGAATAGTCTTCCACTACGAGTGACCTTAGCAGGCCCGGTGATGTTGGTGACACCGGTACCAGTGTTGAACACTTGTTTCACTCCCAAAACATAAACATCTGCCCCATAGTGCCATGGGACAGCTTTATCAGACTTGTAGGGGATGGGTCCCGGAACGGTAATGGTGATGGGAGCAATCTTGTGAACAGGAAAAATTTGGACAGGCTTCTTTGAAGGAGCCTTGGAAGGGTTATTGAAAATGGTAACAATTGAAACTTCTTCAACAGGGGCAGCAGGAACGGCAGTCTTCTTGAACAATATCTCTTTACTATCCATCAGGTTTTGGACGCCTGATTTCAGCAAAGAACAACCAGCAGGGGAATCATCACATAAAGGGCAACCTTTGCTACATCCCGGAAATAAAACGGCTAGCAACAGGTTCCTCTTGACGGTCAGCAGCGGAGTAGCAACATCAGCCATAGAAGCTACATACAAATCCTCCTCAACAGCATTCACTCCATGTTGGGGCATGGGGGCGGTCACAACATTTGGCCTCTCGGGCGCCTCGAACTGTATCTCCTTGGCATCAATAAGGTCCTGAACCTTATTCCTCAGGGCCCAGCAATCATCAGTAGAATGTCCCGGGCTATCGGAGTGATACGCACAACGGGCGTTGGGGTTGTACTTCGGAGATGCTGTGTTTACCATCTTCGGAGCTTCCTTGACAGTTACCAGGCTAGTTGACAGCAGTTGCAGTAATATTTGAGAGAGAGTCATGCTGAGCCGAGTATACTGCCGTTTGGGCCTCTCAGCTCTAGGTTGGTTGTACTGTTGTGGAGCAGCAGCAGGCTTAGAAATAACCACCGCGTTGACAGCTTGGCGGCGTTCAGGTTTGTTCTGCTTTCTTGGACCATACACAGCACTGGCCTCCTTCTTGAAGGGTTTCTTTTCAGCATTTGAGGAGGCGCCCTTCTGTATCTTCCCTAATTTTATACCAGCTTCGATCCTTTCACCTGTCAGGATTAGGTCAGTAAACCCAGCAGAGGAATTACCAATGAGATGATTGAAGAATGGACCAGATAGGGTCCCCAAGAACATGTCCACTAGCTCACGATCTGTTAATGGTGGCTGCACCCTGCCAGACAGATCTCTCCATTTCTGTGCGTACTCCTTAAAACCTTCACCCGATCCTAGCGACATACCCTGGAGTTGGGTACGCGTAGGAGCGAGGTCGGAATTATATTGATACTGCTTGTAAAAAGAAGTGGCCAAATCCTCCCAGTTACGAATGTTGGTTCCATCCAGCTGATAGAACCATTCGAGGTGAGTCCCTGAAAGACTCTCCTGGAAGAAATGGATCCATAAGTTCTTGTCTGCTGTGTAAGGCTGGATCTTCCTTACATAAGAACGGAGGTGCATCTTAGGGCAGGAAGCCCCGTCATACTTCACAAAGGCAGGCGCCTTGAACTTGTGCGGGATCACCACCCCAGAAGATAAACCCAAGTCTCCGAAATCCAACTCAGGCACACGTTGAATCTCTATAGCATTTAACCTGTCCCCCAGTTGTTTGTACCGGTCCTCAGCAGGAGGGTACTGTTCATCGTTGAAGTCCGTCTCAGTGTCAGAGACCACAGGACTAGGGACCTCTCTCCCTTGGTGACTACCTTCCTCCACAGATGGAGTAGACCTCTCAGCTTCATTCTGCAATGTGTTCCCAAGTCTGCGCCCAGTGTTGAATAGCACAGTCCTCTTCTTCTTCTTATTCTTCTTCAGGAGCAAAACCTTCAGCTCTTGTTGTCCCTGGGCCAAGTTCATGACCATTTCCTGAAATTGGGCATTCTGGGCCTGGAGGGCCTTGATAGCTTGCTCGGTAGTGAGTTCAGGATTCATGATGCTTGAGTGCTGAAATAAACAGCGAAGAAGATTAAGCAACCTGTAGGAAAAGGGTACCTATAATGCATATGATGGATGAAGTGCGTATGAATTATGTTTTCAAAGACAATCGGGAATCAACTTTGTAAACAAAAGGAACACACTTTATCAGATTTAAACTTTAAATTGTTCAACAATTTGCCCTTAGGCGTTACAGGAATGAAAATACTGAAAAGGAAATAAAGCTGTAAAAGAAACATCCAAAGCTCATCAGTGCTCCCATGGCCTCCTCTTCTCAGTACAGATATAGGCGTTCAGGGTTCGCTCGTTCTCCAATTGCTTGGTCAGCTTCTGGATCTTCTGTTCCTGTTCGTTGAACTTTTCCCGATAATAATCCCGCTCTTCCTGTAGTTGCACCCAAGACCTCTTTAGTGTATCAACATCAGTGGGTATCTGAGGAGGGAGAACAGTTGGAGGAGCCCCATCTCTATCAAGATACTCAAGAATGATGGGTCTGACAGCTTCATATGGTATACCTAACTTCTGAGCACAGATGCGGACCCATTTGTAGTAGGCTTCCATAGGTAGAGAAGTCTTCGGTCCCAGCTCTTGTGGGTCAGCTTTGTGAATTCTGTCCCAAGCTTTGATGAATCTACGACGTAGCTCGTCACTATCTTTCTGAAACTCAAAACTGATGTGAGGCACCAGCATCTCATGAGGTCCTGTTCTTCTGGCTCTTCCAAACTGATGGAGAGCTAAACATGGATTATAAGAGATCCCTCCTTGGGTACCAATCAAAGGAACATTAGGGTATTCTCCGCAACGATCAATAACAGCTACCTCATCCAAACCTATGAGAGTCCAAATGATGTCCTTATCAGTGAGAGACATTAACCTGTGAGCCCAACCTTTTCCTTCTTTGTTCTTCAGCACGAACTTAGGGAGGTGCGAAATAAACCACCTCACCAACAAAGGAGTACAACACCACAGAGTTCCTCGTCTTCGGGAAGTACGAGCATAGAGTTGTTGCAGGACATCACCCAAGAGAGTGGGTACAGGGTTCCGAGACATGAAGATCCTTATGGCATTGATATTGACAAAGTTATCAGGATTTGGAAACAATACTAGCCCATAGATTAAGAGATCCAGAATGTCCTCGTACGCCCTGAAGTCTAAGTCGTTCCAGAAACTGTTAGCTTTACCAATCAGAAACTTGGCCAAGAAGCCCTTAACTCCGCTTCTAGTCACCCAGTTGTCTATTACCTCTTGGTTGGTCAAGGGAAGGGCTGTAGCAATCTCCTCGAGCCTAAGAGTCTTTTCCCAACCAGTGAAGGGAGTCTGATCCAAGATAGGAATGCCAAGCAAATCAGAGAACTCTTCCAGGGTAGGGACCAGCTGGAAGTCTTGAAAGGTGAAGCACTGGTACAGAGGGTCATAAAATTGGGTCAGGACACTCATCAGTTGTTGGTCCCATTTTGCCGTGACTAAACTGAGAAGATAACCATGCCCCTGGATGAAGGAAGTAGTATTTGGAATTCTTCTAACCAATTCTTCAAGCGACTCAGGTGGGTGAACAAAGTTGAACCGGATAGTGTTCCTTCGCATAGGCATCATGATGTCCTACAAAACAGAGCAAAGGTGAAACCCTCTTGTCTTTGAAATGGTCAGTCCTTATGCAGGATGCATGCAATGTTTATGATGGCATGATGTTATGATGAAGCACACCACAAGTATTTACAAAGGCAAACATGATAAGGCACCCAAGTCACACCAAATCCCTTAGAGTTTAGGCCAGCATGGGGTCTAGGTATTACCCTCTTTCAGTTTGTTGGGTTAAGACCTGTCCTATCAGAAGTAACCGGGTTCTAGAGGATCCCAATATCACTGACTACCCTCAATCGGTCATAACTCCAGCATCACAATCTTTTCTTGCGGCCAGAACCATCGCGAGAGTTTAGCCTCAACGGGCGTAGCATACTGCTACTGTTCTATTGGCCAAGTTGGGTCATTTAAGGTTCTAAGGTCGGTTGGTGCTTAATGACTTCTCAGAAGACCCATATTCTCCTCGTTGCAACACAAGGGATATCGGTACAGACCAAGGTGCCACACCAACGTAGCCACTGCTTCACCCATGTCGGTCTACGCCAGACAGGTCCCTCACAGCTGATGCTACCTGACAGGGTATCCCCAGATCCGGGTTAGGATCTATGTAACTCTGATGCAGCCCACAATATAAAGCAAACAAGCACAACAATTGAAAACACAAGTGATCTTAGTCCTAAGGTACACCTCACTTTAAGTATGTCCCCAACAGAGTCGCCAGTTCTATGATCGGTGGATCTGGAACTGACTGTTTAACGCTGGTTCGCGAAATATCGCGGAAGCAAGAGTCGCCACCGTCTTTTATTTTCTCCAACATGGACAGGACAAAAGCACAACTAAATTCCTTATGAGATTATCTCTCGGTTCGGGAGGTAGATTTATAGAAAGGGAAGGTGTTAGCACCCTTTCTATCCATGGTTATCCATGGGCTCTTAGATACTTGCTCATTGTGTTTTCAAAATGTGTTTGCTTTTCAATTGTGAGTGGGTTTGAAAAAGTTTCTTTGAAAGATTTATGAATGACTCTTGTATCAGTCCTCAAGAGTGTTTGAAAAATTTGTTTTGAAAGCTTTTGAAAGTGTGAGGTGTGAAAAGTATTTTGTTTGTTTTTGAAAAGAGCAAGTACCCATGGCTCATCTACCTACCCTAAGGAATTAAGTAGTGTAAGTGTCCTTTAGGTAGTGCCATCCCACCATTGAGAGGTAGGTAGCACCACCGTTGGAGGTGTTCGGGTCAATTCGATTTTAGGGACAGTATGGTCACCGAAGCAACAGCAAGACACCTTAGAGGCTACCCATATGTCGTTGATCCTTTTTTAATCCGAGGCAACCATTTCGAGGCAACTGTTCCGAGGCAACTGTTCCGAGGCAACTGTTTCGAGGCAACTGTTTCGAGGCAACTGGATCATGGACATAAGGACCACTAAAACATCCAATACTTGACGACCACGTTTCGAAGGCAACGAGTGAGGCGTACCCTAGAAGTGGTGTGTGTATTGTGTGTTGTTTTCAGTTAATGTTTGTCTTTGTAATTAGTGAGCTACAAGTTGTTTTTATTTACATACATTCTTTCATGCAAGTTTAGCAGTTAAAGGGTGCGGAAAGTAAATTGCGGAAACATAAATCCTACGCTATTACAAGGCGCGGGTCTATACATCGCCAAAAATTACAAAGACCCGTTTTTTAGTAAATAAGTACGGAAATTAAATAAAGCGATAAACCTATTTAACTATTACATTCTTGAAGGCAATTACAAAAAATAATCAAAATAAAGAATTAAAATTAAAATGCGCGCGAAAGAAAGAATCGGGAATGTTCTAAGGGTTTTGACCCTTTTAAGAAAAGAAATTGATTTTTTTTGGTCTTTTTGTAATTAAAATGAAATTAAAGCTAATAAATGACTAATTAATTAATTTAATTAAAAGAAAATATTTTTTTGTTTTTTATGTTTTTATGAAATAAAAGAAATGAAATAAAATTAAAAGTTAACTTTACCTAATTCTAGATCTATTTTAATTATTTAAGAAAAGGAATTAAAATTGTCTAATTAAACTATTTTAGTTAATGTTTATTTACAATATAATATAATAATAATAATAATGATGTTAGTTCTATTTTTTTGATTTTTTATGAAAATATGTTAATTATGCTAATTATTAAAAAAATAAAATAAGGCAAATAAATAAAAGAAAAGAAAATGACAAAACAAAATAAAATAAGAAAAAAGTAAATAAACCCAAGGGGGGTGAGATGGCCTTCATGGAGGTTTTCTGAAGTAATTTTGGCCCAACAACAAGAAGCCTTATTTGACTTTTTTCGGTTGCCTACGCATGCGCTGACTCCAGAGCATAGTACTCTTGCGTTTTGGGCCTTTAGATCTGCCTCCAATGACACTTGGCTTGTTGGATGGGTGAGGCTTATGGTGGAAACTACTTGAGAAACTGCACAAGAACGCGTTAACAAAAATGATATGAGAATTATGGGGGACCTGGGAAAAACTTACAGCGCGGTATGAGCCTCAGGACTTGGCAAAGGTTGCTTTAGCTTCAGGGTGTGGCAAGGAATAGAACCACGTGCTTGTTTTGATCTGAAGATGCTCGTAACTATGTTTTAGAACTCTCACTTTTTGAATAATTTTTGGTTTTGCTCTTGGCCGTTTCTGCACACACTATTTTTTTTGAATGAGGTTGGGAAGGCTTGTATATATAGTGATGAATGAGAATCAGTCACATGATGAGCATTTAACCATTGCAATTATGCTTGAGATTTTGCCATAACCAACATTGAAACAACTTGCCTTTTGTGTCAAAATTTGAATTTCTATGCCCCTAATAGGCCTTGCACGAATTTGGAAGGTATTTCAAGGTGCATCAAAGCCATTCAACACAAAATATATCCCTCCATTAATGTCTTTGATTTTTATTTGATTTTAAAAGATTTAAAATGAATTAAATCAAATAAAATTAAATAAAAATGGAAAAATTAATTTTAAATCTTGAAATAAATTGTGGGACACGTGGGAGGCATGGCCAAGCTGAATCAAGTGGAAAAAGTGGGCCCCTTTTGTCAAAAATGAAGTTTCAAGGATAATTGACTTTGGCCATTTCACAAAAAAATTCCCAACTTCTCCAATGCATATCTTGCTCAATTTTGAAGCTATGAACATGTTCTTGGACATTTTGGAAAGGTCTTGAAGTCCTCTAACCAATGTCTTTGGTCCCATGTCATTTTGATTTACCAATATCAAGTTATGGTCTTTGACTTAAAGTGCCTTTTTGTTGACTTTTGAAAATGACCTATAATGTTGAAATTGATAACTTTTTGTGAGAGCATTTCTTGGACTTGGAATGTGAAGATGAGTTGTAGGAAATGTCTTCCCCTTCAAGATGAGCATTGGATGGGATTTTTCTGATGAACCATGAAAAAGTTATGCCTTGGTCAAGTTATAGTTGACTTTTCAGCTGTCCAAAAATAGAAACTTTTGACACCTTGATGATTTTTGAGCCATTCTTGTGAAATCATGGTCATGATTTGACCAAATGATGATTGTGGCTTCAAAATAAGATGTTGACCAAAAATTTTGACTTTCGACTGTCAAATGACCATTTTGCCCCTGCAGTTGATTGTGGAGCAATTAGGGTTTTTGACTGTGCAACTTGACCTTGTGAGCCTTGAAACTTGACATGTAGGTGCTTGACAATGTGTATGAGCATATGGGACTTGATTGAGCCTTTGAAACCCTCAACTTCCTTGCAGGAACCAAAACCCTAGTTTGACTGGCTTTAGGAGAGTGGTTTGACTGTGCAACCCTTGAGAGATTTTGAACAAATCTAGATGATGCTTGTCAAAACATTGAAGAATATGGGAGGGCAAATTTTGGGGTGCAACAATATGCGATCCATGGGGAGTGATAATCACAACACCAATTCCTTTCCCATAAGCATTCACAGCTCCACCAAACAACAAGCCCCAACGAGATTCAGGATCAGGACCTTCCCCAGGAAACGGTTCATCATAATCTTTTACTTTCAAAAACATAACATCCTCATCTGGGAAATCATATTTAACAGACTGATAATCATCAATCAATTGGTGGGCAAGATAATCTTCCAACACACTGCATTTTATAGCGTTCTGAGTATGGTATTCAACATCATATTCATACAAAAGCATCTGCCAACGGGAAATTCTCCCAGTAAGAGCAGGATTTTCAAAAATATACTTAATTGGATCCATTTTGGAAATTAACCAAGTAGTATGATTCAACATATATTTCCGCAACCGTTTTGTAGCCTAAGATAAAGCATAACATGTTTTTTCTAGCATAGAATACCATGACTCAAAGTCAGTAAACTTCTTGCTGAGATAATAAATGGCATATTATTTTCTCCTTGTTTCATCTTGTTGTCCCAAAATACAGCCCATATAATTATCCAACATTATCAGATACATAATCAATGGTCTTCCTTCAACGGGAGGGAGCAATATAGGAGGTTCAAGCAGATACTCTTTAATACTTTCAAATGCCCTTTGGCAATCATCTGTCCACACACATCCCTGATCTTTCTTTAACTTAAAGATCGACTCACATGTTGTAGTCATATGGGAAATAAATCTTGAAATGTAATTCAAACACCCAAGGAAGCCTCTAACTTGCTTTTCAGTCCTTGGTGCAGGAATTTCTTGAATTGCCTTAACCTTATTAGGGTCAACTTCAATTCCTTTTTGGATGAAAATTAAACCCAATAATTTTCCTGATTGAACACCAAAGGTGCATTTATTTGGATTCAAGGGGAGATGATACTTCCTTAAATGCTGAAACAATTTCAAAAAATCCTCTATATGCCCTTCTTCAGTTTTGGATTTGGAAATCATATCATCAACATATACGTCAGTTTCCTTGTGCACCAGATCATGGAATAGAGTTGTCATAGCCCATTGGTATGTTGCACCAGCGTTCTTAAACATGAAGGGCATCACTCTGTAACAGAATGTTCCCCAGGGTGTGATAGACGTTGTTTTTTCCATGTCCGCAGGATCCATTCTGATTTGATTATATCCGTAAAATCCGTCCATGAACGAGAATACTTTGAATTTTGTTGTACTATCATCCAACATATCAATATGTGGTAATGGAAAGCCATCTTTTGGGCTAGCTTTGTTTAAATCTCTATAATCAACCGCACATGCAAATTTTTCCGTCTTTCTTCGGTACAGGGACAATATTAGCAATCCACTGAGGGTACACTGATGTCACAAGATAACCAGCATTAATTTTCTTTAAAACTTCTTCTTTAATTTTCATTGACATATCAGGGTGAGTTCTTCGCAACTTATGCTTGATTGGCGGGCATTCTGGTTTTGGCGGCAAATGATGTTCCACAATATCAGTATCCAAACTAGGCATGTCTTGGTAAGACCAATAAAAGATGTCTACATACTCTTTCAACAATTCAATCAACCTGCTCTTTACGTCGGGATGAAGCAATGCTCTAATCTTGACTTCTTTCGAATCTTCCTCTGAACCCAAATTAATCATATCTAACTACTCTTTATGTGGTTGTATGGTACTTTCCTCGCGCTCAAGTAACCGTGAAACCTCTTCTTGGATTTCATCATATTCTTCTTCTTCAGCCACATACGCAGGATATTCAAGGTTGGGAGAGGGTGCAGGATCATTGTATTCAACGAGTTTTTTAATTAATCTGCACATATGATTTATGATTACTTTTAGAAACTGACACATATAGAAAGTGCTTATGCAGATTTAATTACAGTTATTATTTATTTTGAAAGGATTTTTCTGGTTACCATTTTCCAAGAAAAAGCAGAAAATAAAGACACAATTTGGGAATCAAAGACAACTTTTATTATTGATTTTAAAGATAAAAGCCAACAGATATGCCCATACAATGTCAATACTTTCACATTGGGTAGAGTGAAAGATTTTTGAAAATATTAAAAAACAAATTACTTTGAAATATGAATGTAATAGGGAACATCAATAGTGATCCAACTTTGGATTCTAACTCCATGTGTCACGTAGTTCGGCATCTCTTACTCCGCTTCGCCTTCCAGAATAGCATTGATCCTAGGAACAGTTGGATGAAGGTAACCTCCGTTGGGAAAGATGTCTTGATATTTTCCCAAAGCAGCTTCGACTTCATTTTATCACCTTTACTATTCTTCAAAGAGAATCCCAAACCAGCTCTATTCTTATTCACAGGTGGATCAACAATCTTCCCTCATACTTTACTAAGGCCATTACGCACTACCTGTTGAGAATCCTTAAACGAAGCTATACAATTATCATTTTCTCTTACATTATCAATGTATAAAGCTTGGAACTGAGTTCCAACAGTAGCTTCATCCGCTTTCACAATACTGAAAGAGGATAAATGAGATATTAACAATGCATGTTCTCCATTTATGATGACCACCTTTCCATCACGAACAAACTTCAGCTTCTGGTGCAAAGTTAAAGTAACGGCCCCTGCCTCGTGGATCCACGGTCGTCCCAGTTAACAGCTATAAGCGGGAACAATATCATAACCTGGAAAGTAATCTGAAATAAGTGTGGGCCTATGTGAATAGGCAAATCTATTTCCCCGATGACAGACTTCCTTGATCCATCAAAAGCTTTCATAATTATGCCACTCGGGCGCATGAGAGTTCCTTGGTACTTCAACTTCATGAGCATGCTCCTCGGTATGACATTTAAAGTGGACCCATTTTCAATCATCACATTAGACAATGAATCATTCTTACAGTTCATGGAGATATGGAGAGCCAGATTATGATTCCTTCCTTCATCGGGCAGTTCCTCATCACCGAAACTCAGGTTATTATAGGATGTAATATTACCGACGACAGTGCTGAATTGGTCCAAAGGTATATCACTTTCCATGAAAGCTTGATCCAGTACTCTCATCAAAGATTCCCTGTGGGAAGAAGAGTTCATTAGCAAGGCTAGAATGGATATCTTTGATGGAGTCTGCAACAATTGATCTACGATCATGTAGTCGCTCATCTTGATAATCTTCAATATATCGTCCACATCTTTTTCTAGAGTAGTGCCACTAGATTCCCCCACTGCTTTCTTAGGTTCGGTACTTTCAACAACCTTTTTATCACCATTAGCATTCCCTTGAATGACAGGTGCGAAAACACAACCACTGCGGGTTACTCGGCTGGCTTCAGCAATATTCTTGACATCAGAAAAAGGTTGGATGGGGACTTCCACACCATCCTCCAAGATTGTAGCATTGTATTTGTACGACACGACTTTTTCTGATTCGTAAGGAACAGGACCCGGCAAGAAAATCACAACTGGAGCAACAACTGGCTTGCTATGGTACTCAATCTCTATAGGGGAGAGAATACCTAAACAAGGCACAATAACATTCACCCCATCTTCAGAATACTTAGACAACACAGAGTCGTTGCTGAAGAACACATCTTCATCTGAGGAAAAGAGTTCATCTGCAGAAACATACTCATCATCCGACACAGTCTCAGCCAAGCAATCTTCAATCATGTTAATCCCACGGTAATTATCTTTATTTCTTGAGAATTTGATAATACCATTGTCCAATAACAACTGAAAACCCTTTTTCACTATGGAACAACCACGAGAATCTCTGCAACAGGTCTGGCAAGACCCATAATGGTGTTCTTCTTGACCATCCATGTGACAGAAGGTAGCGTGCAACTGCACCAAATCATCCTTCATATGATTCACGTCAAAAATCCAGAATTCTCCAGGACATCCAAAGACCATATTTACATCTTCTTTGTACTCTTCCCTAGGCCTGATCATATGAATGAGGCCATCGTCCATCATTTCCTGAAGATCAACTATTATCTTATCACATCCTTGGATATCTGTAATGCAAATACTACAACCAGAATGGTCGTGCATATAGTAACTGAACTCGCAGAGGTCAGCATGCATCTTTACCAAATATCCTCTAACCAGGTTGATATCAAAAATCTGAAGTCCCCAAAACAACCAGCAACCATGATTACAACATTTGCTCCCCCATGCTTTGGCAAAGGATTATCTTTCACGTTAGGGCCAACATCTTTAAAAGATGGGAGACCAGATCTCACCATTTTTTGTACTTCAGATTTCAAAGGATAACAGTTCTAAATAGTATGCCCTGGTGCTCCCTGATGAAAAGCACATGTTTGGTCTTCCTTATAATACCAGGGTAGAGGTGAAGGTATAGCAGGGGGAGGCCTGGTTTGAACCAACTTCTTCTGAATCAAAGTCGAGAATAACTGCATAGCTCATCGGAATGGATTCAAAAGCTTCTCTCTTTTGACTTTTCCCTTGATTCCCCTGAGGAGATGGTCTTTAATAGGCAGTAGTAGTTGGAGCTACATTAACAAATGGAGTCACAGAAGCAACTTATTGCTGGTACCGATTATGTCTTCTAGGTGGCCTAATCTTACTTTCCCCATGACAGAATTCATTTCACTTTCTTTATTTCAAGAAAACCTGTATGATGACTTCTTTGTCCCTTCATCTTTTGTCAAGCGCCCTTCTCTAACAGCCTCTTCTAAATGAACACCATGCTTACCATTTCAGTAAAATCACTCGGTGCACTGGCGACCATCCTTTCATAATAAAATGATCCAAGGGTTTTCAAGAAGACCTTAGTCATTTCTTGTTCTCCCATAGGTGGTACCACCTGGGAAGCTATCTTGCGTCAACGTTGCGCCATTGCCCTCAACTGGTCACGATTAGGTGCCATGAAAATATTATACTTGTATTGTTTAATGAAGGCTTCTCCCATATCATTGAAGGTACGGATACTACTACTTTCCAGACTCACATACCACTTCAGAGAAGCACCGGTTAAACTATCATGGAAGAAATTAATGATTAATCGTTGATCATCGGTATGGGTAGACATTTTCCTGATATACATTACGAGGTGGTCACGAGGTGGTCACGAGGACAATAGTTGCCCTTGTACCTCTCAAATTCTGGTATTTTGAACTTCGCTGACACTTTCATGTTGGGAACTAAGCAGAGTTCACTGACGTTCTGTACAAACAATTCTTTTCCTCAAAGGGCCTTCATTTCCTTCTGCATCTCATATAACTGGTCTTGAAAGTCATCCAACTGGTCATAGAAACCCACACTTTCACTCCATGGAGGAACAACATGATAAACGTCATCATTAACAAACGGTATAGCATTCACCGAAGGAGGTGCAGTGTTATGGATCTCATTTCTAGTAGCAGGAGTAACATGCACCACAAAAGGTGCAGGAGTAGCAACAGCTTGAGCAACTGGAGTAGCTTGAGCATAAAGATTATAACCTTCTGGCATGAAGTTTTCTAGCAGCCCCCACGGGTGACCCTGAGGCATACAATTCTGAGCAACAGTAATTGGAGTAACAGAAATGGGAATTGATGGTCCTTCAGAAACAATTGTTGTTTGTTGTGGATGAGCAAGTGGTGGCTGATTCTGAGAAGCCACCAACGATTCCATCAAAGCAGTCAGATTTTGCCATACCATCCTTCAAAGCGGTAACTTCCTCGTGTAGCTCGCGATTCTCTTGTTCAAGATTCTCTATTTTCTTCCTGGAATTATCCCTAGTATTGTACCAATGAGACAGCTGTTGAACAAAGTCAGAGAAACACAGTAAGACACCTGGGTATAAATAAAAATGTAAGAAGCATGTACAAGATGATGCATGATATTAAATGCACATGATTTATTTTATTATTATTAATATATCAAGGGACTCACAGAATTATAGACAATTTGCAAATACTAAAGTACTAACGCATTTTGAAATACTGAAAATATCATTATAATAACTTCAAAATGGATTACAACTTTTAGTAGAAGTTTCAACAATCCTAAGTACAAGAGAAGATAGAATCTAAGATCTAAAGAAAGCAAAGTTGATGAAGATCTCTCCACACACTGGCTCTTTCCCGTGAGTCTTGTAATCCGAGCCTTCAATTGCTCGTTTTCTTCTGCATACTTGTCGGTAACCTCTTTCAAATCACAAGAGTTGGGATGTAAATGAATAAGTCTTGATCTTTCCTCTCCATCATCTCTACAGCATGACTCTCAATAATCTCGATAAGGTTATCCTTCTCCTTCAAGCCTTCCCGGTAGGACGTTTCTAAAGTCTGACACTTATTCTTCCAAGCCTCTTTCTCCTGTTGCATCCTAACTAGGGTAACTTGAAGCTCATTCACGTCATCTAAAAGGTGAGGAGTGGTCTTCACAAACATATCAGGAAAAGTTTCCTCACGAGAATATGGCATCTTCAACTGAATTTCCCTCGCTTGTATCCACCAGAGATAAGGCTCCAAAGCAACAGCTCCTCTAGGTCCCAAGTCCTTTCTACTCTTTCTGTGAATATAGCGCCAACTATTTTCAATATCCTCTTTATCTTCCTTTTAATCTTCTCCCTCTTTGAGAAAGAAACCACTCAGATGAATACTATTTGGCTTATCTCTCATCGGATACCAAGAAGAGGTACATTGGGGAAACTACCACAACTATAGATAATCTCCACATCATAGTAATCCTGATGATACCAAACAATATATGAATGAGTGAGGGCCATAATATTCGGATCCCAACAAGGTTCCTTCTTGATATCGCAGAAAGCATCGGACCGAGGTAAGTGAGAAATAAACCATTGATACAACAAAGGCGTGCAACAAATAATCATCCCTCCATGATATGAATCCCGAAGATGAATGGAGTAATAAGCATATCCTATAATGTAGGGACTGGATTCCCTATCAAAAATATCATGACGGTGTTGATATCCACAAAGCTTTCGACATTAGGAAATAAGAACAACCCATAAGCAAGCAGAGCAAAGATTGCCTCAAAAGCAACTGTACTTTTCATCCTAGCAAAGTAGCAAGCTTTCTCTAATAAAAACCGAGCGATTAATCCTCTAATTCCTCCTTTGGTAGTTATGTGGGTCTTAATCTCAAACTTCCCCAAATGAGCCACGACAGCAATCTCATGAGACTTTGGCTCCCCCTCCAAACTAGTGAAAGGAACACGATTTGTAACAGGTAAATTCACTAGGTAAGAATACTCCTCTAATGTAGGCATCAATTGATAATCATGGAAAGTGAAACATCGATACATAGGATCATAAAACTAGACCAAAGTCGAGAGAATACCCTCATTCATCCTAAGCTTCATAAGAGACACGATGGATCCACACTTCTTCCGAGAATTAGTAGAACTCTCAATCTCGGGAATCAGACTCATCATATCATCTATCTTAGGATCCTTGAAATTGTACTTCCGAGTCTTTCTTTTTCTAGAATCCATGGTCAAAAGTATCTGAGATATTCTCCAAAAGTCAACTTCAAGTCCCTTGAAACAAAATGTTTTAAAGGTTGCTCATGGGTGCATGAATGTATGACGCAACAATCACACACAAGATCACAAAGATGGGAGGTTCATAGGTTCGATGTCACGAGCATGAAGTCAAAGGTACTACCCACAAGGTATGGTCTAATAGTTTATCACCTACCGAACAAGGTTCTAAAAGGTTCCCAAAGTCTACATCCTTCCTTCGGATATTACCAAAGTCCCGATTGACTCGGTAATTAGTAATATTCCCAGGAAAAACTCGTCTAAGTGTAGTATTGCGTGACAACCAATTCCGGATTACTCCGTAATATTTTCTGTACTACACCTAAAAGGCCAAGATTGGTTAAGGGTTTTGCACTCCTCAGTTTCAGCAGGCTCCCAGGTCGAAGGTAGCACGTCTTCCCGATTACTCAATAAATGATACTACAGTCAAAGGGGCCTCTACTGAGTGGGGGATCTCATGTCTCCTTTTTTGGGATTACTCCCTAAAAGCTAACATGACTATACCACTCGTCATATCTTAAGTTTGCCCAAGTCCGGGTAAAGGACTTATGAGAAATCACCAAGCACCCTGGAAACCAGGAAAATCCAGACAAACATATATATAACTCATAATATACAAACAACAATAGTACATACACAAACAAACAAAGATAGGCTCAACCGACTTAGGGATGGACCAGAATTTGGTTGATCTTTCCCCAGTGAAGTCACCATTTTTTGTATTGGTAGAAATATTGAGACTAAGTCATTAGATTGACTTTACTCGCACATATCAAATAAATATTGCCATCGTGCTTTAATGTCTCCAAAGGAATGGGAAAAGAGAGAATAACCCAAAAAGAGGGGGAGAGGATCTAAGTTCGGGGGTTGGTTATGAAAAAGGAAGGTATTAGCACCCTAAACATCTACGGTACTTCACTAGAACCTCTTTGAAAATTTATGTATTCTGGTTATAAATGTTCTATACAAAACTAGATTGTAGGGATGAGAAAAGAAGTATTTTTTACAATTTTTGTACCCGCTACGGTTGCAAACCTTTAGTGCCTATGTACCACCTTCTAAGCAATAGGGGATCAGGGTACTCGTAGTTCACCTTTAAAAATTTTAAAAACACAAATGTGTTGATTAATTTTAAGAGATGAGACATCATCGTATTATCCGAGTGGAAGAACATACTTACTACCGACGATTATGAGAAAGGAGAATTTGTGTCATCTCAAAGTAGAGGATATGGATTGGGTTTTAGAATCAACAATGCCTCGCTCAACACCCAAGTGGAAAATATCTCACTTCACTTCATATCATAGAAGTATAGTAGCTCCCATCACTACAGAGATTGACAAGAGTCTAATCTTCTGAGAACATTTTTAAGGTAAAAAGCCAAAGTGGCAAAATAGTTTGAATTAGATTGATTGACTTTTAGTCTTCTCACAAAAAATATCAAAGTATGATTAAGTTGTTTAAAATTTGATTAAGAAAATATTTTGAAAATGAATGGACATAAGTCTAAGATTATTGTGAAAGTGATTCAAGTCTAAAAATAAGAAGAGTTTTCAAAAGGAGGGAGAATATTTTTGAAATTAAAGAAGATGGGAGGAGATGAAGGAACTGTCCTAAAGCATAAGGTAAAAGCTAGGGAAAAGAATCGTCTAACCAACAAGAAGCCAACATTTGACACAATGAGTCAATGTAGAATTCTCATCCTTTAGATTGAAACCAAACAAGCAAAGATAATGAACCTCTTAAAAATACCAAACTTCAAATGCATTAAGTCTTCACAAAAATTGGGCAGAGTAACGGCTGTATACAGATGAATTCCTTATAAAGCGCATAATCAGAATAACCTATGCACAAAGAAAACAAATAACCCAATGTCTCGGGGTAAACCCCAAGAACTCTAGACAAAATAACAATAGAAGTCACAACGTCCCAAGGTAGGTCAAGGTCTCTACTCCTAAGTCCAAGAAGTCCACAACTCCATTACGCTAGGTGTGATCGGTGGATCTGGAACTGACTGTTTAACGCTGGTTTGCGAAATGTCGCGGAAGCAAGAGTCGCCACCGTCTTTTATTTTCTCCAAATGGAAAGGACAAAAGCACAGAAAAATTCCTTAAACAGATTGCTCTCGGTTCGGGAGGTAGGTTATAGAAAGGGAAGGTGTTAGCACCCTTTCTATCCATGGTTATCCATGGGCTCTTAGATACTTGCTCATTTGTGTTTTCAAAAATGGTTTGTTTGCTTTTCAACTGTGGGTTTTAAAAAGTTTCTTTGAAAATTCCAGTTCGACTCTTGTATCGGTCCTCAAGAGTGTTTGAAAAAATGCTTTCGAAAGCTTTTTTGAAAATGTGTTGGTGTGAAAAGTATTTTTTTGATTTGTTTTGAATTTAGAGCAAGTATCTACGAGTCTTCTACCTACCCTAAGGAATTCGTCTGTGTAAATGTCCTTTAAAGTAGTGCCATCCCACCATTGAGAGGTAGGTAGCACCACCTTTGGAGGTGTTCGGGTCAATTCGAGTTTGTAGGGACATGGTGATCACCAGAGCAATGGGAAGACACCTTAGAAGCTACCCTCATGCCAGGTTCCCGGATCATGAGGACTTACTAAGACATCCTCTACTCGACGATCACCTTTCGAGGCAAGGCAACAGTGAGGCGTACCCTAGGGGTGGTGTGTGCGATTCGTGTGTCGTTTTCATTTGTTTTTATCTTGTCATGTTATTGGTGTTCTACGCTTGTTTTTATTTTGTCCATACATTCTTTCATGTCATTTGATTAACAGTTAAAAAGTTGCAAGGAAAGTAAATTCTAAGCTATTACAAACGGCGCGGGTCCACATCGCCAAAATTAACCAGGACCCGATTTGACAGAAAAAATAAATAGACAAAGTAAATAAAGAATTGAAAAGTGCGATAAATAATTACATGGCTTCGGGAGAGATACATAAATATTTAACAAAATAAAATAAGTATGCGAAATTAAATCGAAACGAGGGCGTTGGACCCTTTTGCAAAATTAAATTACATGGAATTGATTAATTTTAAAAGAAAGAAAGAACTTGTTTTTTTTGGTATTTTTAGTATTTTAGGATTTAAAGGAAAAAGAAGAATTAATTAAAATTAAAATAAGATGCAAACCCTAATCCTAATTATTTTTAACTTATTAAGAAAATATTGAAGTTTTTTAACCTAAATTAAACCTAATTTTTATTTTCATGCAATTTAATTATAAAAAGTAAAATATTTAATTATTTAATATGTTTATGAAAGAAAAATAAAAAAAAGATGGAAAATTATTAATTAAACCTATTTCTACATTTTTTAGATTTTATTATGAAAAGAATTAAAATTAACCTAATTTACACTAAAGTTAATTACATGCAAATTTATTTATAAAAATACTAGAAATAAAAATATTCATTATTTTTGCTCTTTTCTGATTTTTTTTATGTGTTTTAGGTTTTTTATGGAAATAATTAATTAATTAAGTAAAGCAATAATTAAAAGAAAATATAAATAATAAAAAAAATTAAGGAAAGAAAATAAATTGGCAAACCTAGGGGGGTGTCAGTCCCCAAAGTGGAGGTATAGCCCAAGGAGTCTGAGCCCAATGACCTTCAGGTCCGCTGACTTTTCCAGACACCATGTGGCACCTTTGACTAGGGCCTACCCTATGCTTTAAATCTGAGTCTTTAGATTGATGTCACTAACACGTGGGCGACTGGATCTTGGAAGCGTACCATGGTCTTCAACGTTGGCGCTGCATGTGAATATGAAGTGGAAAATAATATTGAAAACATGCAGACCTGGGGCTCGAACCCAGGTCATGTGCTTTACCACCAATTCTGCTTGCCAGCTGAGCCAATTGCGCGTTCTGATTAATAAACAACTAATAAATATTATAAAGAAAAACAAATGGTCAGTGGTTCAAACGCGCGAAACATTTAAACGTTCCAATCAGTGCCTCCCACGTAATCGTCTTCCTCGCGTGGTTTTTGATTTTTCTAAAACATAAACAATGAGCAACGGTTTTCTACGCGTTCTCTTAGGCATGCTACTAAAAAATAGCGATTAGCCCTACGACGCTCATAAATTGAGCGCGAGGGTTCCATGGTCTCCGTCCAGACATGCTGATTACAACCATGGTACTCTTGAAGGCCAATTTTTCTTTAATTAGAAACCCCTAATTTGAGGTCCTGCAAACCCTAAAATATAATCATGGCATAATCGCGTATAGCACATAAAAATACAATTAAACATATTGGTTAGCTTCAGAATTTCACAAGGAATGTAAATCAACAATTAAAATGCCATAAGAATGCCTAGATGTCAAAGCACGATCATGAATTTTTTTCTGTACAGGGGCGGTTCATGTTACCAATTCCTTAAGCTTTGATGAATGTTTTTGATTGTAATCGCTTCTGGACAACCCTGGCAAGCTAATGGAACAAGAATTATGCTTTGAATCGCCCTGGAAGTGAGTTTGCAGTTTTGAGTTTTTAGAGAAAAATTTCAATTTGTGAATGGAGTTTTCTGAGCAGCTGCGTGTGTTTTTTGATTAGGGTTGTGTTCCTGGCTTATGTATGAATCAATTAGGTTAAGAAAAACAAATCAAATCCCTTGCAATGATGGTTTTGAAGATTTGATTTCCAAGCTTTGTTTTTTCAATCTTTTCTATGCATTTTTGTATCAATTATGATCTAATCAATCCAAATCTTTCCTTATTGGTACATGCACGAAATCTTGAGGGTAAAATATGCACAAAAAGATTTAAAACTTTAGGTTAAGTATTTTTCATACATTTAATTTGATTTAAATGAATTATTATAAATAAAAATTCAAATAAATAAATAAAAAATGAAGAAAGACTTCCCTTTGGGCAAAGTAGTCGTGCACATGCCATGGATGATGATTTGTGGAAGAAAAATGGGCCCATTAGCAATTTTAGACCATTTGAATCAATGTTGACTTTTCAAAATATCCAAATATTTCCCAACTTCCACAAGGCATAACTTGCTCAATATTTAAGCTTTTCTCATGTTCTTGGACATTTTGGAAAGGTCTCTGAGTCCTCTAACCAATGCCTTTGGTCCCATGTAATTTTGATTTACCAATCTCAAGCTATGGCCTTTGACTTAAAGTCCCTTTTTGTTGACTTTTGAAAATGACCTATAATGTTGAAATTGATAACTTTTTGTGAGAGCATTTCTTGGACTTGAAGTATGAAGATGAGTTGTAGGAAATGTCTTTCTCTTCAAAATGAGCTTTGGATGGAATTCTTCTGATAATCCATGTGAAAGTTATGCCTTGGTCAATTTCAGTTGACTTTTTCAACTGTCCAAATAAGGAAACTTTTGCATCTTGATGATTTCTGAGCCAAATTTTGAGAATCATGATCAAGCATTGATCAAATGATGTTTGTGGCTTCAAAATGATATGTTGACCTAAAATTTGAACTTTTGACTGTCAAATGACCATTTTGCCCCTACAGTTGACTGTAGTGCAATTTAGGGTTTTGACTGTGCAATTTTGAGTTGAATGCCTTGAAACTTGATATGAGGATACTTGACCATATTTATGGGCATGTGGGACTTGATTGGACCTTTGAGAACTTCATCTCCTTGATCAGAACACAAACCCTAATTTTGTCTGCTTAGAAGGCCCTTGACTGTGCAACCCCTGGGGAACTTTGAAGCTTTGCTTGGCAATTTCTTGGAGAATATGGGAGGGCAAATTTTGGGGTGCAACAGTTGCCCCTGTTCAATCTTCTTAGACCTGAGGATACAGATTGGCTGACGTGCCTTTCGTAATCTGAGGGTAGAAGATGATTGAACACTAGAGTGCCCAGAAATTTGCGCTCACATGGTAGCAGTGTAATGATGGAATGGGCTTATAGATGCCATTTGGAGTTTGGTGAATAGGATGATGGGCTTATAGATGCCATCTAGATGTTGATCGCGTAAGAGACTCCTTAGCGAGATCCTGCATACCTGCAAAAGAAAAATGAGTACCTGACACGTTGCAGGAGATGGTTTTCAGATGCTTGGTCTAGATGTGTCCTGCCTGGTTACAAGAGCTGAGTCTGGAGCTTCACACGATGATGAATGAACCAGGGATGGTTACTACCTTAGTATGAACGGTAAGAGAACCTTGGGTGACTTTAACTTCAACAACGCTCGCTGAGAAAATCTTGGTGGGAATTACCATCTTCGCAAGATCGGGACGAGAACCATAGGCAATTATAATCTGAAAGGGAATTACATCTCACGCACCGTCGGGGAGAGAACCATAGGAAATTATAATCTGAAAAGGAATTATCACCTCACTCACCGTCGGAGAGGGAACCATAGGAAATTATAATCTGAAAAGGAATTATCACCTCACTCACCGTCGGAGAGGGAACCATAGGAAAAGGAATTATCACCTCACTCACCGTCGGAGAGGGAACCATAGGAAAAGGAATTATCACATCACTCACCGTCGGAGAGGGAACCATCTGAAAAGGAATTATCACCTCACTCACCGTTGGAGAGGGAACCATAGGAAAAGGAATTATCACCTCACTCACCGTCGGAGAGGGAATCATAGGAAAAGGAATTATCACCTCACTCACCGTCGGAGAGGGAACCATAGGAAAAGGAATTATCACCTCACTCACCGTCGGAGAGGGAACCATAGGAAAAGGAATTATCACCTCACTCACCTTCGGAGAGGGAACCATAGGAAAAGGAATTATCACCTCACTCACCGTCGGAGAGGGAAACATCTGAAAAGGAATTATCACCTCACTCACCGTCGGAGAGGGAACCATAGGAAAAGGAATTATCACCTCACTCACCGTTGGAGAGGGAACTATCTGAAAAGGAATTATCACCTCACTCACCGTCAGAGAGGGAACCATAAGAAAAGGAATTATCACCTCACTCACCGTCGGAGAGGGAACCATCTGAAAAGGAATTATCACCTCACTCACCGTTGGAGAGGGAACCATAGGAAAAGGAATTATCACCTCACTCACCGTCGGAGAGGGAACCATAGGAAAAGGAATTATCACCTCACTCACCGTCGGAGAGGGAACCATAGGAAATTATAATCTGAAAGAAAAACCTACAATGGAAATCTCATGCACCGTCGGAGAGAGAACCAATAGGAAATTATAACCTGGGATAACTTCTACTGAGTCTTTATCAGAAAAATCTGTTGGGAGTCGATTTAGCTGGACTAGAGAAGGCCTGGGACTGGATAAGAAATCTTTGGAGTCGATTAACTGAACCGGTCTAGGTCTTGCAATATGATTGAGAATTTCAACTGCATCTTTCCTGAAAGGTAAAGGTTAGTCATATGCAATGCATGATATGGATCAAGCAATGATGTTCTCAACATAAATGAGATTTGTATGATATAATGCGTCTATGCATGCTATAATGATGTATGTGATGTTTTATGAATGTATGTTTTCGTCTAGGAAAGTAAATCCTTGACGGGTGCCGGGAAGTCATATCCTGGGCTGATGTTGAAGAATAGATTTTGCTTCCGCCGAGGCTGATAATTGCAAGAATACTGGTAGGAGAAGATGACTCCGTTGAGGAATAAACTTGGACAATGGAAGATTCTGCGGGGAGAAAAATACTCTAGCGACCATGCTGGGGAGTGATATTCTGTGGGGATAGAGATGCTTTTGCTGAATTGTTGAGAATGACTTGCTGAGGATATCTCTGTTGTATTGGAAGTGCTGATAGACTTCGCTGGGGATAAGAAGATTCTGTCGACGACGATCTTTCCGTGGCTTTTGGCTGAGGATAACCCAATTATATCCTGTTAAGGAAATAACTCTTTAAATAAAGCCGGACGACGCGTTCATGCTCTGCGAGGGATAAGCTTCCAGAATCTACTGGGGATAAGCTTACTGCTTGGGGAGATGGATTCCTAACTTTCTTGGGGAAGCTAATTGGACTCTCCTGGGGAAGTGTTTTGATATATTGGGGAAGTGATTCCTTTGAATGTTGATATACCGCCGGGGAACAATCTTTAGACCAAGACTGCCGGGGATGCTTGTTATGGATATACATGCTGCTGGGGAAGTATTGAGATCTACGGGAGGATACTCAATTTCCTTGAGATTTGATAACTCTGCTTGGAGAAGAATGTACTGCTTGCTGGCTTACTCTCTGGGGAATTAAGATGTACTGGTCATGTTCTTTAGCTGAACCCACCTTGGTACCTTGGAGGACAGAACAATTAGATTGCTTAGACAACTCTTTATTGCCCCTGTTTCTGATGTGGGAGAGGAAGACCTGTTGAGGTGTTAATAGTCGTTGATGGACAAACCTTCTTTTGATAGGAAGGTGGCAAGATGACAGGACATAGTCGTACGCTTTTGATCCCTAACTTTTGCCTGGACCGCCCTTTCGGGTTTTCAGTCCACCGGGATACCCATTTTTACCCAAGCCGCCTTTTCAGGTTTTCGACTTGCCAGGTGTACAGATTTTTTTCATTTCATCCCTTCATTTTGCCCGAACCCTTTTGGTTCGCCGGGAAGCCCTTATTTTTGCCTAGGTGTGTCAACCTAGCGGGTCTTTGATTATGCGTAGTATTTTTTCGACTATGTCCGCGTTCAGGGAATGTAGGGAGTTGCCCCTGTTTAGAAGTGTTTTTGTCGTGCCACCAGAAGGTATTTGATCAGACCAGATTCGTTGTTGAAATGCCCCAAGTGACTCAGGAGGAGATTTGCCCCAGGCTATTTGGCCTTTGAGAGATTCTCCGAATCTTGATTGGGATTGCCCCAGATGATAGACCATGATCAGGTCTGTGCCCCTTGATTGGAGGCGCTTTTGTTCATTAGACATTCGTCGTGCGAATTTCTATGCTGTTCAATCAAAAGCCATATGCAAACAAGGTTATGTTAAAAATGCAAAGCTTATGTCTGTCTTGAAGTTTTCGAAAAGGCATTTTTTGTAAAACAAGCAATTTTTGTAAATTGTGATGTCAACTCGTTATTTTACCACAAGCCTTAAGGAGTCAGGATACCTTTCGTAACAGTATGCTTTCGAACTAACCCATGCTTCAGCTACGACTTTTGAGGGTTATAACGTGGCCTGGTTCACGGTTTAAGAAACAAAGGATAAAGGCTCAAACTTTATTTGTACCCACCCGCTCTTCGTGATGCTCTTCAATCCTAAACTCAGCTGATCGTGCGTTAGACCTTGTTTGAGTCTTTGCTCTGATTTTCTGGTGATGGTTCGGATATTGATGATTTATTTTGAATGGGCAGTCATTTCCTTTTTGTTGAGGGTTTGTATGACCTCTTTCTTTTTGATTTTTGTTATCCCTGTTTTTTGCCTGAACTGTTTCTTTTGTGATTACAGTCAGCGGGATGCCCCGGTTTTGTAAGTCTCCTTCATAGGTTTTGACTTAATGGGTTTTTGATTTTGGTAATGACTGCCTTTCTTTATTGATTACTCGGAACCATCACTGTCTTTCTTCGTTTTGTAAGGACTTTTTTTTTGTGCCATTCGTTATGCACTTGGATCAACTGAGAGACTACCCTGCCCCAGGTTATGATTAAGGGTTTTAAATTTCGAAAAGAAAAAAAAAAGCTCCTACTTCTTTGGCTCAGATGGGTTGACGAGGGATTATCATCCTTATAACTCCAATGTTTAGGGATTTGAAACAATGCCTGTACCTCATCAGCGGGGTCTGTTCAAAAGCATACTGTAAAGATCGTGGTATCGTTTTCGTCATCCTCCCTCAAGAGGCTTAGAATTATTATTTAAGAGTTGATCATCAGAAAAAATATGAGAATAATTTGCATACGAATATATTGTTTCAGAACAGACATATGCGATGCATTAATGAAATAACAATGTTTAACATGAGCAGATGTTTGAACAAAAGAAAATTACAACTTGAACATTCGAATGAACAAAAGTTTCTCAATCCTAGCCATGTTTTGGCAAGGGAGCAGTGATCATGTTGGGAGTCTCGGGTACTTCAAACTGAATCTCTCCAGCGTCGATCATGTCTTGAATCTTGTACTTTAGTGCCCAACAGTCCTCAGTATCGTGCCCCGGGCTACCAGAATGGTAAGCGCACCTTGCTTCTGGGTTGTAGTTTGGAGAGGAAGTCTTTGGATTTGCAGGAGGGTTGATCACCGCAATCAGGTTCATCCTTAACATGTGCTGCAAAGCTCGTGACCACGACATGTTGATGTAGGTGAATTGTCTCTTAGGCTCGTCCGACCTGTTCTGACCAACCCACTATTCTTGGCGAGGTCGTTGTTGGCCCTGAGAAGTAGTAGCAACTCGGAGAGGTCTATTCATTGGACCCGACCTTTGCCTTCTTGGAAGCTGTTCCATGACCTGGTCCCTGATTTGGGCTGGTTGCCTCTTGTCTTGATGAAGCTGACTGATCATGGCCCTGAGCTCTCCTTGCTCCTGAGCTAAACCTTGAATGAAGGCCCTTTGCCCCAGCATCTGAGTTTTCAATGTGTCTACCTCAGCTTGTAGACGTTTCAGCTGTTCATCCTTGTCGTTCTCAACATTGTTCCTGACCAGGGTCCCTGTGAGAAGTGTCCTCAACTCTTCCTGCCCCTTGGATAGGCTTAGGAAGATCTCCTTGAACTGAGTCTCTTGAGTGTGAAGGTCCTGGTTATGTTGTTGGGAAGCCATTGCTGAAATAAACAGCGAGAAGGGTAAGTGACCTGCAACAAAGATACCTGTTATGCAATGATGTGTATGTATGCATATGCAATGTTTCCAAGGATCCCGCGGGGTAAACAAGAAAATTTGTTAGAACTTGGGTCCGGTAGCTTGATTGAAGGAACTCCATGTTGCTGAGAATCCTTCTTCAAGGGTCAAGGCTCACCATATCGAGTGGGTCATAGCCCCTGACTTTAATCATCATGTCTGGTTTTGATTTCCAAATAACCTTGGTTAGGGGAACCTTCTTCAGGAGTCAGAGCTCACCATATCAAGTGGGTCATAGCCCCTGACAACTTTGGCTAGAGGAAAATAAATCCTCTTTGCCCCTTGCTAGATATTTGATTCATCATGACCTGCATCACAAGCCCTTGAGATTCTTGAAATGGGTTAGGATGTATGCAATGGTATGATGTCATGATGCATGGGGTAATATGAATAAACCCTGTTATGAGCCCTTATTAAGGACTATAAACAGAAACCTGCAAGAAACTCAAGTAAAACCTGTCATGAGTCCCAATTGAGGACTATAAACAGAACCTGCAAGTAGTTAGTACACCCTGTTATGAGTCCCAATTAAGGACTATAAACAAAACCTGCAAGAGACTTAGTAAACCCTGTTACGAGTCCCAATTAAAGACTATGAACAAAACCTGCAAGTAGTTCATGTGTCAGATAGATAACAAGCATGCAAGTAGTCAAGTACGAAGGCACGCAAGTCACACAAGAGAAGCCCTTAGAGTTTAAGGCCAGCATGAGGTCTGGGTATTACCCTCTCGAAGTTGGTGGGTTCATACCTGTCCTATCAAAGTAACCGGGTTCTTAGAGGATCCCAATATCATTGACTACCCTCAATCGGTCATAACTCCAGCATCGCAATCTTTTCTTGCGGCCAGAACCATCACGAGAGTTTAGCCTCAATGGGCGTAGCATACTGCTACTGTTCTAATGGCCAAGTTGTGTCATTTAAGGTTCTAAGGTTGTTGGTGCTTAATGACTCCTCAGAAGACCCATATTCTCCTCGTTGTAACACAAGGGATATCGGTACAGACCAAGGTGCCACACCAACGTAGCCACTGCTTCACCCGTGTCGGTCTACGCCGGACAGGTCCCTCACAGCTTATGCTACCTAAACAGGGTATCCCCAGATCCAGGTTAGGATCTATGTAACTCCCATGCAACCCACAAATTTAAAGCAGACAAGTCAATACAATTGAAAACACAGTTATGAACTAGCCCTAAGGTACACCTCACTTTATAAAGGGTCCCCAGCAGAGTCGCCAGTTCTGTGATCGGTGGATCTGGAACTGACTGTTTAACGCTGGTTCGCGAAATGTCGCGGAAGCAAGAGTCGCCACCGTCTTTTATTTTCTCCAAATGGAAAGGACAAAAGCACAGAAAAATTCCTTAAAGAGATTGCTCTCGGTTCGGGAGGTAGGTTATAGAAAGGGAAGGTGTTAGCACCCTTTCTATCCATGGTTATCCATGGGCTCTTAGATACTTGCTCATTTGTGTTTTCAAAAATGGTTTGTTTTCTTTTCAACTGTGGGTTTTAAAAAGTTTCTTTGAAAATTCCAGTTCGACTCTTGTATCGGTCCTCAAGAGTGTTTGAAAAAATGCTTTTGAAAGCTTTTTTGAAAATGTGTTGGTGTGAAAAGTATTTTTTTGATTTGTTTTGAATTTAGAGCAAGTATCTACGAGTCATCTACCTACCCTAAGGAATTCGTCTGTGTAAATGTCCTTTAAAGTAGTGCCATCCCACCATTGAGAGGTAGGTAGCACCACCTTTGGAGGTGTTCGGGTCAATTCGAGTTTGTAGGGACATGGTGATCACCAGAGCAATGGGAAGACACCTTAGAAGCTACCCTCATGCCAGGTTCCCGGATCATGAGGACTTACTAAGACATCCTCTACTCGACGATCACCTTTCGAGGCAAGGCAACAGTGAGGCGTACCCTAGGGGTGGTGTGTGCGATTCGTGTGTCGTTTTCATTTGTTTTTATCTTGTCATGTTATTGGTGTTCTACGCTTGTTTTTATTTTGTCCATACATTCTTTCATGTCATTTGATTAACAGTTAAAAAGTTGCAAGGAAAGTAAATTCTAAGATATTACAAACGGCGCGGGTCCACATCGCCAAAATTAACCAGGACCCGATTTGACAAAAAAAATAAATAGACAAAGTAAATAAAGAATTGAAAAGTGCGATAAATAATTACATGGCTTCGGGAGAGATACATAAATATTTAACAAAATAAAATAAGTATGCGAAATTAAATCGAAACGAGGGCGTTGGACCCTTTTGCAAAATTAAATTACATGGAATTGATTAATTTTAAAAGAAAGAAAGAACTTGTTTTTTTTGGTATTTTTAGTATTTTAGGATTTAAAGGAAAAAGAAGAATTAATTAAAATTAAAATAAGATGCAAACCCTAATCCTAATTATTTTTAACTTATTAAGAAAATATTGAAGTTTTTTAACCTAAATTAAACCTAATTTTTATTTTCATGCAATTTAATTATAAAAAGTAAAATATTTAATTATTTAATATGTTTATGAAAGAAAAATAAAAAAAAAAGATGGAAAATTATTAATTAAACCTATTTCTACATTTTTTAGATTTTATTATGAAAAGAATTAAAATTAACCTAATTTACACTAAAGTTAATTACATGCAAATTTATTTATAAAAATACTAGAAATAAAAATATTCATTATTTTTGCTCTTTTCTGATTTTTTTATGTGTTTTAGGTTTTTTATGGAAATAATTAATTAATTAAGTAAAGCAATAATTAAAAGAAAATATAAATAATAAAAAAAATTAAGGAAAGAAAATAAATTGGCAAACCTAGGGGGGTGTCAGTCCCCAAAGTGGAGGTATAGCCCAAGGAGTCTGAGCCCAATGACCTTCAGGTCCGCTGACTTTTCCAGACACCATGTGGCACCTTTGACTAGGGCCTACCCTATGCTTTAAATCTGAGTCTTTAGATTGATGTCACTAACACGTGGGCGACTGGATCTTGGAAGCGTACCATGGTCTTCAACGTTGGCGCTGCATGTGAATATGAAGTGGAAAATAATATTGAAAACATGCAGACCTGGGGCTCGAACCCAGGTCATGTGCTTTACCACCAATTCTGCTTGCCAGCTGAGCCAATTGCGCGTTCTGATTAATAAACAACTAATAAATATTATAAAGAAAAACAAATGGTCAGTGGTTCAAACGCGCGAAACATTTAAACGTTCCAATCAGTGCCTCCCACGTAATCGTCTTCCTCGCGTGGTTTTTGACTTTTCTGAAACATAAACAATGAGCAACGGTTTTCTACGCGTTCTCTTAGGCATGCTACTAAAAAATAGCGATTAGCCCTACGACGCTCATAAATTGAGCGCGAGGGTTCCATGGTCTCCGTCCAGACATGCTGATTACAACCATGGTACTCTTGAAGGCCAATTTTTCTTTAATTAGAAACCCCTAATTTGAGGTCCTGCAAACCCTAAAATATAATCATGGCATAATCGCGTATAGCACATAAAAATACAATTAAACATATTGGTTAGCTTCAGAATTTCACAAGGAATGTAAATCAACAATTAAAATGCCATAAGAATGCCTAGATGTCAAAGCACGATCATGAATTTTTTTCTGTACAGGGGCGGTTCATGTTACCAATTCCTTAAGCTTTGATGAATGTTTTTGATTGTAATCGCTTCTGGACAACCCTGGCAAGCTAATGGAACAAGAATTATGCTTTGAATCGCCCTGGAAGTGAGTTTGCAGTTTTGAGTTTTTAGAGAAAAATTTCAATTTGTGAATGGAGTTTTCTGAGCAGCTGCGTGTGTTTTTTGATTAGGGTTGTGTTCCTGGCTTATGTATGAATCAATTAGGTTAAGAAAAACAAATCAAATCCCTTGCAATGATGGTTTTGAAGATTTGATTTCCAAGCTTTGTTTTTTCAATCTTTTCTATGCATTTTTGTATCAATTATGATCTAATCAATCCAAATCTTTCCTTATTGGTACATGCACGAAATCTTGAGGGTAAAATATGCACAAAAAGATTTAAAACTTTAGGTTAAGTATTTTTCATACATTTAATTTGATTTAAATGAATTATTATAAATAAAAATTCAAATAAATAAATAAAAAATGAAGAAAGACTTCCCTTTGGGCCAAGTAGTCGTGCACATGCCATGGATGATGATTTGTGGAAGAAAAATGGGCCCATTAGCAATTTTAGACCATTTGAATCAATGTTGACTTTTCAAAATATCCAAAAATTTCCCAACTTCCACAAGGCATAACTTGCTCAATATTTAAGCTTTTCTCATGTTCTTGGACATTTTGGAAAGGTCTCTGAGTCCTCTAACCAATGCCTTTGGTCCCATGTCATTTTGATTTACCAATCCCAAGTTATGTCCTTTGACTTAAAGTCCCTTTTTGTTGACTTTTGAAAATGACCTATAATGTTGAAATTGATAACTTTTTGTGAGAGCATTTCTTGTACTTGAAGTATGAAGGTGAGTTGTAGGAAATGTCTTTCTCTTCAAAATGATATTTGGATGGAATTCTTCTGATAATCCATGTGAAAGTTATGCCTTGGTCAATTTCAGTTGACTTTTTCAGTTATCCAAATAAGGAAACTTTTGCATCTTGATGATTTCTGAGCCAAATTTTGAGAATCATGATCAAGCATTGATCAAATGATGTTTGTGGCTTCAAAATGATATGTTGACCAAAAATTTGAACTTTTGACTGTCAAATGACCATTTTGCCCTTACAGTTGACTGTAGTGCAATTTAGGGTTTTGACTGTGCAATTTTGAGCTGAATGCCTTGAAACTTGATATGAGGATACTTGACCATATTTATGGGCATGTTGGACTTGATTGGACCTTTGAGAACTTCATCTCCTTGATCATAACACAAACCCTAATTTTGTCTGCTTAGGAGGCCCTTGACTGTGCAACCCCTGGGGAACTTTGAAGCTTTGCTTGGCAATTTCTTGGAGAATATGGGAGGGAAAATTTTGGAGTACAACACTAGGGATAGTATCTAAATAGTTCAAGTAACATTAAAGCTTTTTATTGTTCAAGTTTATTATTAGGTATCTTCAAAAAGAAAATGAAAAGCTCAAGTGAGCAAAAAAAATGACATAAAGATGAATGCTCAAGTGAGCAAAGATGAAAATAGCATGAAATTTAAATGCTAAGATAAATGGTGCTTAAAGTAAAAGAAAAAAGTAAAAGCATAAAAATAAAAGTCAATTGTTAGTGAGTTAGAAATTAGAGGTTAGTTGAATGACCATCTTGAATCTACATTTGAAAACTCATTAGAAGATTGATAAAATTTAGGCCTCTCAACAACGAGTTTTATTTTCTTTTTGTCAAGTATTTCATTCATTTCAAAATCTCAATGCAACAACAAATGATCAACGATGTTTAAATGATTCACTTAGTCCAAAATTTATGATGATTCATTAGAGGATTGATAAGACCAAAGCCTCCAAACAATGAACCTCAAGGTTATTAGATCAACATTTTCAAATTAAATATACTTGGGCTTGCAAACATAGGTTTGGACCATGAATGATCATTTCTCGAATTGGGACAAAATTTAGCGCTAGGTTAAGCAATCGTAAGTGGGCTTATGTAGAAGTCGGACCTATTTTGAGGCCGGTCAATAGCAATCTATGTGCCATATACTTGAAGTGATGATATGTAGATCATCCTCTAACAACTTATAGCACAACTTGTAGATCATCCATCCATTTTAGTGGAGTTAAACTCAACACTCAAGATCCAATGATGTTAATGAAATTTATGATCAACAATCAAATAACTAGAATACATTAAAAAAATTAATTGCATTTAATGAATAAAATAAAAAGAAAAATTACTTTTAAATTGTTTTTAAAAAGAAAATAAAAGGTAAAATAGCAAACTATATTCAAAGTATTAAAGAAAAATTTAAAGAGACCATAGAAAAATCAGAAATGACCTCAAATATTTTTTATAAAATTCTTGGTAATTTTTAAAACAGAAAAGTATTTTTAAACTAATTAAAATCACTCAAATAAGTGAAAAAATGATCAAAAATAGTAGAAGTCAAATTAAAATTCTAGAAATTTTCAGAAGATCAGAAATAAGGAAAATGATTTTTAGAAAAAAATTTAGAATTTAAAATTATCAAAAAGTCATTTTAAATAATTAAAAACAAGTTAAAATAAAGGGGAAATTATAAAAAAAAATATCAAATCTGAAAATAAAATCATGAGAACGAGAATATTTGAAAATATTTTTGTGAATGTTTTCAGAATTTGAGTCAAAATTGATTTTTTCTATGATTTTTTGAAGTTTAAATCAATTAAAATATAAAAAACAGAAAATATAAATAAAACAAAAAATATAGACCATTGGATGAATGTCAAAACACGTTAGTAATCAGATCCAAGGGACCTGGCGCGCTGTGCATATCATGGTCCTTAGTGAATAAAACATTGGATCAATTATTAAATCATATTTTGAAAAAAAACAAGTGGTGCATTATCATTGGTTGAGAGATGACACGTTGGTCATCTTCAACCTCCAACCATGCGAATTGTGGGTCTCTCGTACTTTAAATTCAGGAGCTCAGACATATGTCATTCGCTTCGTCTAAGCAAGACGAAGACAACCGTACCCTAGCAAAAATTTTATTTAAGGTGTATCTCAGTCGATTTGAAAAAAACCAAAAGGAAAATTTTGAATTGGGATTTGAAAATTCTTGCCCAAAACTCACTTCTAGTTGAAAACAAATGTTGTGACTAGTATCAGAATTATGAGAGCTTCATTGTAGTAACAAATTTTGATAGAATCAATGAAGGAATCTACCTATTGAAGTTCAAATTCAGAGCTCTGAAACTTGGCTTGGCTAGCACGATTTAGGATGCTTTAGGGCTTGGTTCTTCTTCTGTTAGCTTCAGTGAAGTTCAAGGATGAAGAATTGACAAAGAAAATGGATTGAGGAAGGCTGTAAAACCAAATTCGAAGTTGCAGAAAAGTGAGTTAAGAAGAGAGTTTGTTAGGGTGATTCTGGTTGTTCAAGATTGAGAAAATGAATGCAATGTGTCCCTCTATTTATAGGAGAGTAAATGGTGAAAAGAATTAGAAGCAAAAGTGAAGTTTGGAGGGAAAACAAAGGAAGCTCGAAAATGAGAAAACTTTGACTTGATTTTATTCAAAACTCAGTTAATTCTTGAGTTTTGATCCTTAATTCAAATTTGGGAGCTTTTCTAAACATGTATAAATAAAAAAATGCGTGCTAATTTGGTGTTTAAAAGCCACATTATGAATTTCAAATCATGACTTTGTAGAAAAAGTTCAGTTTCAAGGCACCATCTTTGAATCCATGGTGTTCATGGCTCAAGGGGTCTTAGGGTATGATTCTTGAAGCTTTTGAAAGATAAGGTCACAGTCTTTGCAATGTGCCAAGAAGAGATTAAATGGATGCTCGAGCCAGAAGTTGTGATGAGTCAAAGATGAGAAAAAGATCTTGATTTTTTGTACTTAGAAAAATTCTAAGTTTTTTCTTCAAAAGTGACCTATAATTTTTTGATTCCAAACAAGGTCTTCCTCCAAAATTGAGCTTTGATGAATGATGTTAGCTTGAAGTATACTTCCCAAAGAGCATTGTGAAACTTGAATCACTCAAAAATACCAAGTATTGAAAAATTTATGGCCTTGTAAAATTGGTAAAAATTCATGAGGTGACCCATAATCTTTTGGGTTCTTAGGGAATCTTCCACTCATTTTCAAGCTTTTCACACAATAGAAGAGTTAAAGTTAACATTCTTAAGATCATTTTAGAAAAAGAATGGGCTTAAGGAGATAAATATTGACTAAGTTATGATCTTTTGAATTCACATAAGGGAATATAATGGTCTGTCTAGAGGACTTGTAATCTTTCTCAATCATTAGGCATCTTCCGCGCAAAATTTATTGAAACTCTTGAAGTGATTAGTTGATAAACATTTAAAGAGAAGCATTTCTTTGGAATTACTCAAAAATCTCAAAATATGAGCAAGATATAGCCCTTAGAAGTTCAAAACCCTAGCTCTTCAAGCACCAAAATGACTTGGAAACCCCTTTCAATTTTGACAAACTTTATGCATAATTACTCTTTCCATATGAATGGAAGTTGTTGTGGATGATAATAAGAACCCATAGCAACAAAAACCACTTCCAATATTAATAAATGAGATAGTTATGCACTTGTCATCAAGGAATCAAGAGCATGTCCAATTAGGTTAAACCTCTTCAATCAACCCTTGCATCTTTTGACTTTCTTTGACAAATGAAGGTATGATGAATCATAGTAGACCTTATCCTGATGTACTTTAAAGCATCCTCAGTGATGAAGCTTGAATCTCAATGAAGTTTTGTTGAAGAAGGCATGGAAATAAACACATGAACATATGAATTAACCTGATGAAGTGTGTTGTGCCCTTACCTATAGCATCATCATTTAGAGCAAACATTCATAGTATTTTTTAGTTAAAAGTTAATCAATACAAAACATATATGATTAAAAAAATACAAATCAAGGTGCTTGGTGATTCTTCATGAGTAAACCTAGAGATGGGGAGAAGAACCAAACCCTAGTGTGATCTTCTTGTGATTGAGTTGATATGGTATGATAGAGGAATCTTAGGGGCAAAAATTGGGGTACAACAGTTTCCCTTATTTAAGTGTCTTCTATCCGGAGATACGAAAGTTAAAATCTTCATGTCAACGCGATTGAAGATACTTAATATAAAACAAGCCTTATTTTTGGCCCTGAGATGCCATGCAATGTTTATGATTGTGCATGTAAACAAATCCAAAGGTGACACAAGGCACCACTGGGGAAACAGAAAATAAAAGATCAAAATAAAACTAGACTAGGAAAATAAGCCACTGGTGAACAGCAGAATCGACTCTATTGGGGTAAAGCCCAAGGAGGAGACAAAGTAACATCAACTCAAATATCAAGTAGAGACAGTAAAGGATAATGGTGATTGACAGATAGCCGTGAATTATCCACTCACTGAGAAGATATCAAAAAAGGCAACGTCGACCCACAGGGCGAAAGAAATGGTAGGATAATACCAGCAAAAACCAATATTAGGTAAGGCAACAAATAATCAGCATCAGTACTTACAACTGGAAACAAATGAAATCTTCAAAGCAAAATGAATCTCAACAATGAACTATCTCCCATAATGACGAGACTACCATTCATCGGAGTAACAAAGTATCAATAATGAACTATCTCCCATAATGATGAGACTACCATCCATTGGAGTAACAAAATCTGAACAATGAACTATCTCCCATAATGACGAGACTACCATCCATTGGAGTAACAAATCTCAACAAAGAACTATCTCCCATAATGACGACACACCCATCCATTGGATTAATAAATCTCAACAAAGAACTATCTCCCATAATGACGAGACTACCATCCATTGGAGTAACAAATCTCAACAACCTACTATGTCTCATAATGACGACACTACCATCCACTGGAGTAACAAATATCAACAAAGAACTATCTCCCATAATGGCGAGACTACCATCCATTGGAGTAACAAATATCAACAATGAACTATCTCCCATAATGACAAGACTACCATTCATTGGAGTACAAATTCAACAATGAACTATCTCTCATAATGACGAGACTACCATTCATTGGAGTATGAATCTCAACAACGAACTATCTCCCATAATGACGATAATACCATCCATTGGAGTAAACAAATCTCAACAACAAACTATCTCCCATAATGACCAGACTACCATTCATTGGAGTACAAATCTTAATAACAAACTATCTCCCATAATGACGAGACTACCATCCATTGAAGTAAACAAATCTCAACAACAAACTATCTCCCATAATAAAGAGACTACCATTCATCTTAGTAACAAATCTCAACAATAAACCATCTCCCATAATGACGAGACTACCATCCATTGGAATAACAAATCTCAAATGTTCTATGGGAACTATCAGATTTAATAGGGAAGTATAGGTTGCTCAAATAAAGAGATCGGCCACTTGTTGTTATAAGAAACCCTTCAGGTAAAGAAATAAGAATTCTCTGGGGAAATTTCAATATATTCAAACTGAGAAGATAAAATCTTCTTGTGTAAAATAAACGCACATTCTCAAACTAGGGCTTAGAGCCTACAGAAATCATAAAAATAATGTTGTCGGGGACCACTGATTCAAAATAGAAATAAACCGGAGTGAGACAGCCAACCAAGATAGCACCTGATGAGAAATAAACTCAAAAGGGAAAAACGGATCTAACCAGATAATGAGCTGAATAGGAAGGCTAAAGTAAAACCCTCCCACAAGAGATAACTCAGTGGGGAAATTGAAAGAATATACACTTTTTGCTTAAGGTCGACACTCTATTGGAGAGAGGGTAACATAACTCTGTAAAATAGGGTAACATGCCAACAAAATATTAATGAATGCAGATGAGCGATGAATCGTTAAATTTAGCTATACATGATATATATGTGTGAATGTATGAATGTTATCCTATATATGCTGACAACACAGACACACAGCACAGGGAATAACTAGACAAAACCAGCTTGGGTAAAGTCAACACTCGGCTAAATCACATCCATGAGGAAAATTTCACAAGAAAGTAAGCTCCAACTAAGGGAACAAATTATTACTTCACGGCTTAACTTCACTGGGAAGAAACATAATCTGAAAATAATCAATTTTAAACAGTGAATTAAGACAGATACAAGGATATAACATCCTCATTCAGGCTTCACCGAGGGACGTCACACAGACTTCAATAGGGAAAACAATGCTTCAATGTTTGTACTTCCACTGGGGATTACAATATTGGCTTTATTAGGGAAGATGAAAAACATGTTGTCGAGATATCAGCTGGTGATCATGTGCTGACGTCATTGGGGAATAGAACAGTACATCATCGAGGAGAGCCCAAAATACATTCTTCAATACCAAGAGTGATGATTACACAAACTTCTATGGGGAGAAATCATGAAACCTCATGGGAATAACAACTTTTAGGGAGAAACATTATCTTAGCTTTACTTGGGGATTTTAAGAAGTCAAACAATATAGCGAGAAATCACAATAATGGGGATTTTAAATCAAACTCAGCGCTTGGCGGGAGGAAAGCCAAAAAAATTGACAATTGTTTCAACACTTCTTAGAAAAGATATTGCCCTTGTTTAGTCGCCTGGAAAACAAACAACAACAATAATGATATTACTAGAAAGGGCGATGTTTTGTAAATGATTCTTCCTTATCACACAAAGGGAGAAGGAAGTTTTGTCGTATGAGCGAAGGCCTCACTAGGGAATCTGGGATAGAGGTTTCAAACCATGCAAACCCGAAACCAAAATAATCAACCTGGAGAAAAGCTGAATCAAGACCTGACTGGGGAAAATGGGATTACAAACCCAACACCGTACTGTATATCAATCAGTACCATCTCTAACTATTTGAGAAACAACAAGAAGATCATACGCATATCAGCAAAAGCGACCTGAAATAACTTTCCTGGGGAATAACTACTTCAGAGTTTGTCCATCCTCGGAATCACTATTTTTGTTTTTCTTGAGTCACAAAATCTAAAGTAAAAGGTAATTTGTAAATTCTTTTCAAAAACAATTTTATTATTAAATCTCTTTATTTTTAAAATTACTATCAATAATTAATGGAGTCTTTGTAAGCAGAATAAAATAAGAATTGCAAAGAATTGGATAAAAGCTCAAACCTTATTAATAGAATGGTAGTATGTGAATGGTGAGACCCAATAGATGATTACAAAGTTTGGAAATGGTAATATATTGGAAAAGATACATTGAAACACAATGACCACTATTCTCCCTAACAACTTTGAATTCCTGAGCAGTGACTTTTGTTGAAGTGTGGTGAGAATACAGGAAGATTGTTGCTTCAATAATCAAATCTTGTCTGATGCAGTTACTTGCCAAGAAATCCTTAACTTTTTCCTAGGTTTCCCTTGCGGGTTTTCAACCTAGCGGGAAAATTTATTCTGTTTGTGTCTCTTATTTTTTGCCTAGACCTCCCTTTCGGGTTTTCAGCCTACTAGGACGCTCTTTTTTGCCTAAGCTGACCTTTCAAGTTTTTGACTTAGCGAGTTATTCTTTTATTTCTTTAGGCGAAGCATTTCTTGACTGCATCAGGATTCATAGGACGTGGGAACTCCTTGCCATCCATAATATCAAGAATCAATGCACCTCCAGAGAAGGCTTTCATAAAAACATATGGACCTTCAAAATTGGGAGTCCACTTGCCCCTAGAATCAGCGTTAAAAGACATGATCTTCCTGAGCATGAGGTCGCCTTCTCTGAATTCACGAGGCTTGACCTTCTTATCAAAATCTTTCTTCATTCTCTTCTGGTATAAGTAACCATGACACAAGGCCATCATTCTTTTCTCTTCAATCAAATTCAACTGGTCAAACTTGTTCTGGACCCATTCAGCCTCTGACAACTTGGTTTCCATTATCACACGTAAAGAGGGAATCTCAACCTCAACGGGGAGCACTGCTTCCATACCATACACATGAGAGAATGGGGTTTCCCCTGTTGAAGTGTTGAAGGGTGTACAATACCCATGCAAAGCAAAAGGAAGCATCTCATGCCAATCTTTATAGGTAACAACCATTTTCTGGATGATCTTCTTAATGTTTTTATTAGCAGCTTCAACAGCCCCATTCATCTTTGGCCTGTAAGGAGATGAATTGTGATGGAGAATCTTGAATTCTTCACAAAATTCTGTCATCATCTTACTATTTAGATTCGAGCAATTGTCAGTGACAATCCTGCTTGGCACACCATACCGACATATAAGATTGTTCTTGATAAAGCGTACTACCACATGCTTAGTATCATTAGCATATGAAGCTGCTTCTACCCATTTGGTGAAGTAGTCTATTGCCACCAAGATAAAACCATGTCCATTAGATGCCTTGGGTTCAATCATTCTAATCATGTCAATACCCCCACATAGATAAAGGCCACGGGGAAGAAATAACATTGAGAAGTTTCGGAGGCACGTGAATTTTGTCAGCATAAATCTGACATTTATGGCACTTCTTTGTAAATTTGTAACAAACATATTCCATTGTCAACCAATAGTAACCTGCCCTAAGCATCTTTTTTGCCATTGAATGTCCATTGGCATGAGTGCCAAAGGAGCATTCATGAATTTCATGCATCGGCGTGTCTACTTCGTGTTTATCCATGCATCTGAGCAAGACCATGTCATAATTTCTTTTGTATATCACATATTCATTGAGGAAAAAGCTACCTGCCAACCTTCTCAGTGTCTTTCTATATTTGTTTGATGCACCAGTCGGGTATTCCTGACTCTAGAGAAAATGCTTGATATCATAATACCACGGTTTTTCGTCTGACATTTCCTTTGCTGCAAACACGTGAGTTGGCCTATCCAGATGTCGCACTGTGATACGAGGCACATCGTTCCAAGTATTTACATGATATATAGAAGCTAGAGTAGCCAAAGCATCTGCCATCTGATATTCATCTCTGGGAATATGATGAAATTCAACTTTATTAAAGAAGGGTAATAATCTTCTAGCATAGTCTTTGTAGGGAATCAAGTAGGGTGACGAGTATCCCATTCTCCTTTAATCTGATTTATTACCAAAGCTGAATCGCCATACACATCTAGAATTTTGATTCTAAGATCAATAGCCTCCTCGAGACCCATGATACAAGCTTCATACTCTGTCATGTTATTGGTGTAATTAAATTCCAACCTTGCAGTAAATTGGATATGTGATCCATGGGGAGTGATATTCACAACACCAATTCCTTTCTCATAAGCATTCACAGCTCCATCAAACACCATGCCCACAACAAGATTCAGGATCAGGACCTTCCCCAGGAAATGGTTCATCATAATATTTTACTTTCAAAAACATAACATCCTCATTAGGAAAATCATATTTAACAGACTGATAATCATCAACCGGTTGGTGAGCAAGATAATCTGCCAACACACTGCTTTTTATAGCCTTCTGAGTACGGTATTCAATATCATATTCAAACAACAGCATCTACCAACGGGAAATTATCCCAGTAAGAGTAGGCTTTTCAAAAATATACTTAATTTGATCCATTTTGGAAATCAACCAAGTAGTATGATTCAACATATATTGCCACAATCATTTTGCCATCCAAGTCAAAGCACAACATGTTTTTTCCAGCATAGAATATCGTCACTCACAATCAGTAAACTTCTTGTTGAGATAATAAATGGCATATACTTTTCTCCGTGTTTCATCTTGTTGTACCAAAATACAGCTCATAGAATTATCCAACACTATCAGATACATAATCAATGGTCTTTCTTCAACGGGAGGTAGCAAGATAGAAGGTTCAAGCAAATACTCTTTAATACTTTCAAATTCCCTTTGGTAATCATCTATCCACAAACATCCCTAATATTTATTTAACAACTTAATGATCGGCTCATATGTTGCAGTCATATAGGAAATAAATCTGGAAATGTAATTCAAATGCCCAAGGAAGCCTCTAACTTTCTTTTTTGTCCTTGGTGCAAGCATTTCTTGAATTTCCTTAACCTTGTCAGGGTCAACTTCAATTCCTTTTTGGATGACAATGAAACCTAACAATTTTCCTGATCGAACACCAAAGATGCATTTATTTGGATTCAAGCAGAGACGATACTTTCTCAAACGCTGAAACAATTTCAACAAATCCTTTATATGCTCTTCTTCAGTATGGGATTTGGCAATCATATCATCAACATATACCTTAATTTCCTTATGCATCAGATCATGGAATAGGGTATCATAGGCCACTGGTACATTGCACCAGCGTTCTTCAACCCAAAGGGCATCACTCGGTAACAGAATGTTCCCCAGAGTGTGATAAACATTGTTTTTTCCATGTTCTCAAGAGCCATTATGATTTGATTATATCCATAAAATTCGCCCATGAACGAGAATACTTTGAATTTTTTTGTACTGTCAACCAACATATCAACATGTGATAATGGAAAGTCATTTTTTGGACTAGCTTTGTTTAAATATCTATAATCAACGCACATGGGAACTTTTCCGTATTTCTTTGGTACAGGGCCAATATTGGAAATCCACTGAGGGTATGTTGATGTCACAAGAAAATTGGCATTAATATTCTTTAAAACTTCTTCTTTAATTTTCATTGCCATACCAGGGTGAGTTCTTCGCAACTTCTTCTTGATTGGCGGGCATTCTGGTTTTAGCGGCAAATGATGTTCCACAATATCAGTATCCAAACCAGGCATGTCTTGGTAAGACCAAGCAAATATGTCCACATACTCTTTTAACAATTAAATCAACCTTCTCTTTATGCCAGGATGAAGCAATGCTATAATCTTGACTTCTTTTGGATCTTCCTTGTTGTACCCCAAAATTTGCCCTCTCATGTTTTCCAAGGTTTTCTCTTGCATGGGTGGTCACAAACACTTGATTAAAGAAAAATAAAGATTTTGAAGATAAAGAAGGAGTCTTCAATTGGAATTGGGGAAAGGCACCTTTGATTGGAATATGGACAGGAGTCTTCGATTGGCCTTGGGACAAGGTCTTTCGATTGGCATTTTAACAAGGTCCTTCGATTGGCATCTGAACAAGATGTCTTTTGATTGACATCTGGACAAGGTCTTTTTCTGTAATCTACCCTTCCCTTTCCATAATCTACCCCCCTTACTCAGAAAAATCTCAAAAAGGTCTTTTTCAGTTCTTTTCACCCTTTCCTTAATTTGGATAAAATAAAAGACGGTGGCGACTCTTGCTTACCGTAATATTTGCAAACACAAACGCAAAACCAGTATTAAATAGTCGGTTCTGCCACTGTATCATAGAACTGGCAACTCTGTTGGGGAAAATAAAAAGTGGGGTTACCTTAGAGTTAGTTCATTGTTTAACTTCTTTATATGCTTTGATTGCTTTACTTTTGAAGGCTTTGTTTGGGTTACTATAGATCCTACACCCGGATTTGGGGCACCATTTAGGTAAGTAGCAATAGATCATGGAAACTGTGTGGGGTATACCAACACGGTTGAAGCGATAGCTACTTTGATGTGACACTTTGGTTGGTACCGGTAGCCCTTGAGTAATCAAGGAGAATATGGGGCCGATGTGTGGTTTCATAAAGCATCAACTGACCTTAGAACCTTTAATAGACTAACTTGGCTATTAGGACGTAGTGAGATAGCCGTCTTTGGTGTATCCCCAAAGTCGGTTGATACGCGATGCTACACTCATTGAGATCCGACTCCCGAGTTTTATTTGGTGGCAAGTCAGTTGTCTATCGGAACGAAACTTGTGGGGAGGATCAGTGATATTGATATCCCTTAGAACCCGGTTACTATTTATAGGACAGGTTGAACCAATCAAAACTTCAAGAGGGTATTACCTTAAAACCCATGCAAGCCTTAAACCTAAGGTCTTTGTGTGATTTTCTTGTGCTTGCTATATCTGTGATTTCTTAGAATAATCATGACATCATAACATGGCATATCATACTAACCATTTCAAGGATTTTCTAGGGCTTATCTTTGTCTTGTTTTGTATGACATGACATCCGCTTGCAGGAACATTATCCAAGTCAACCTTGTGAGGGTACCTCTTCAACTTAAGGACCTGGCATCAAGGGTCCTTGAAAGCTCTCCATTCACTGAAAGACATGGTCGACTTCTCAACTTAGTCACCTCAAACCCTGATGAAGAAATGATAAAAGTGTTCTTTTAGTTCTTTGACCCGCTACATCAATGCTTCACTTTTCCTGATTACTAGTTAGTTCCTACTATGGAGGATTTTTCTCAATTATTGGGGTACCTATCCTTAATCTATTACCATTCAATGGTATGGAAAGAGACCCAAAGCCTTAAGATATTTCTCAAGATTTATCTTTACAACGGTCTAATGTAGTGGCAAATTGGGAAACTAGAAAACGCATCAAGGTATTTCTAGATAAGTTTTTGTTTGATAAAGCTCACCATTTTTGGGATACCCTTGATTTACAAGCTTTTGAAGAAGTCTTGGCTCTTCTCATCTATGGGATGGTGCTCTTTCCTAATCCAAACCAACTCATAGATGTGAATGTGGTCAAAGTTTTTATGTCTCGTAATCTGGTGCCTACTTTACTTGGAGATATTCTACATTCTCTGCATGCTCGCACTCTAAAGAAAAGAGGGACCCTTCTATGTTGCACTCCTCTGTTGGCTAGGTGGTTTATTTCACACCTACCTCAGTCTATTTTGAAGAATGAGCAGGGTATGAGATGGTCTCATAGGTTGATGTCCCTCATACATTCCGATATTCATTGGTGTTCTTGATCCTTGGAGAATGTTATAATCATTGATCATTATGGGGAATTTCCTAATGTCCCTCTCTTAGGCATTAGGGGAGGAATCACTTATAATCCTTGTTTGGCGTTACGACAGTTTGGTTATGCTAGAAGGGACGGTCCTCATGATGCACTCTTCTAAGGAATCATCTTTGACTATGAGAATGATGCTCAGGGTTATCGTAAGAGGTTCATTCGAGCTTGGGGCATGGTAAACAGAGTTGATAGTAAGACACTGGGGCACAAGAATTCCATCCCTCTTGAGCCTTACCTCATATGGGTGCGAGCTCATGCTCAATGTCTTATGATTCCTTACCCCACTGTCTTACCTATGATTATGGAGCCAATTTCTGGGGGAGACACTCATTACATTGTTCTTCATCCTGACATGCCAACTGATTTCGAGGAGCTACAGAAATCCTAGATCCAACTCAAAGAAGAGAGGGATACCTTTGAAACCCAATTATACGCCAGCGAGAAGAAGGTTTTAGAGCTCACCAGGTAACTTCACGAAGAGAAGAGTATAAATGCTTATATTTCACCAAAGAAGATGCGCTTGTGGGAAGCTTGAGTATTTATTTAGAGAGTTTATTTTTGCTTTGTTACTTCCTTTGTAAGCCCAAAAGGCATCGTTGTGATCGTTAAAACTTCTTAATGCAATTAACGTTTGTTCTCTTTCTGTTTAAGCAAATTTAAGTCTTAGAAATCCTTGAAATCATTGCATACATATATCATACATATCATTGCATAACCAGGTTTCAAAGCAGGTTGCTCATCTTCTTTGTTGTTTATTTCAGCAAGTAAAGAAATGGCTTTTGAATAAAACATCAAAGATCTTCAGGCACAAAACACCCATTTCCAGCAAATGATTGTGGCTCTAGCAAAAGGGAAAGAAGATCTGAAGGCTCTCATACTGAAGGACAAAAAGAAGAAGCCAAACAAGCCAACTGGGTTAGTGAATCTGGGAAGAAGGATTAGAAGACCAGTGCGGCGAGCGTCAGAACTAGCAACTTCATCAAAAGAAGGAAAAAATCGGGAAGGGGAGATGAGAGAGGAAGACCTCAGCCCAGAGGAATCTGATGATGAATCTGATTATGATGAGGAGCAGTATCCTCCTGCTGATGATAAATACAAAAAGCTAGAGGATCATCTGAATGCAATAGAAATACAGAAAGCACGTGGACTGGATTTTAAGGAGCTGGGCTTGGTTTCTGGGGTTGTCATCTCGCAGAAGTTCAAGGTTCTGGTGTTCACAAAATATGATGGGGTCTCATGTCCTAAGATGCATCTCCAATCGTATGTGAGGAAGATTCAGCCTCACACTGCAGACAAGGACTTATAGGTCCACTTCTTTCAGGACAGTTTATTTGGGACTCATCTAGAATGGTTCTATCAGCTAGAGGGGACCAATATTCGTAATTGGGAAGACCTGGCTGCTGCTTTCAACAAGAAGTATCAGTATAATACAGACCTTGCTCCCACCCGTACACAACTCCAAAGTATGTCTATGGGTTCGAGCGAGGGTTTTAAAGACTATGCTCAGAAGTGAAGGGACTTAGCAGGAAGAGTCCAACCCCCATGTCTGATAGGGAGTTAATGGATATGTTTTTGGGTACCCTATCTGGTCAATTTTTCAATCATCTAATTGGAAGCTCCTCAGTTGGCTTTACTGAGTTAATTTTGACAGGAGAAAGAGTAGAAGTTGGGATCAGAAGTGGTAAGATTCAGAAGGATGCCTCTTCAAGTGCAGGAAAGAGACCTTTCGTTGGAAATAAAGAGGTCAATGTTGTCTACAATCAAAGAAATCAGGGCAGAACCGAGCTCCTTCCAACGGTAGAGGCTATTATGATATCCAAGCCTGCAGCTACTCAATAGCGGAACAACCAGCCTAGAGCAGAAAGGCCTATGAGACAGTTCACTCAGATAAATATGACTTTGTCTCAAGTATTTCCTCGTCTACTAAAATCCGATCTAGTTACTTTTAGGGAAGTTCGTAAGAATCCCAACACCGCATCTCCTCGCTACAATCCAAATGCTCGTTGTGCTTACCATTTAGAAAGTCCAGGCCACGATACAAACGACTGTTGGGCTTTAAAGTACAAGGTGCAGGATCTGATCGAGGCAAAGGAGATTGAATTCAATGCTCCAGAAACTCCCAATGTCATAACTGCACCCATGCCCAAGCATGGCCCGGGAATCAATGTTATTGATGTTGTCTCTGCCACAGAAGATGCTGACAGTAGCTATGACATGGACAACTGGATCTTCCCTACTACCAACAGTGGACCCAGTAACTAGACAACTAAGACTTTATACCAATTACTTTTATTTAGAAGTAATTGTCTTTTTGTTTTCATATATGTAATAATTAAACAATATAAACTCTATGTCCATATGTCTTACCCGAGGTACAATGGTTTATTTGTGAGGGTTATCATGTTTTAATCGCATATGTCATTAATAAAGCATTGGACGTTTTGCATACAAATTTTGCGCTCTCTATTTTTCTTTCCTGCTTTTTACTTTGTCAATACAGCTATGCTCTTACACACACTCATGTATCAAACAGTAGATACATATCCACTCTGGATCCCATTGATAACAGTTCTGCTATTACCAGTTATGACTTTGAAAATCTGATCAACCAAGCCAAGGACGAAGGTGAGGAAAATTGTGAGGTACCCAGAGAACTTTCCAGGCTGTTACAGCAGGAAGAAAGGACTATACAGCCTCATGAAGAGGTAGTTGAGACAGTGAACTTGGGCACAGAAGAGGACAGAAAAGAAGTTAAGATAGGTGCAAATTTAGAGCTTAGTGTCAAACAGCGGTTGATTCAGATGTTGCATGATTGTGTGGAGATCTTTTCCTGGTTATATGAAGACATGCCAGGACTTGACACTGATATTGTGGTTCATCGACTGCCGACTAAAAAAGATTGCTATCCAGTAAAGCAGAAGGTTCGTCGTATGCACCCTAAAATGTTAGAGAAGATCAAAGCATAATTTATGAAACAATTCAACGTTGGGTTCTCATTTGTCACCTCTTATCCCCAATGGGTTGCTAACGTAGTCCCGATGCCTAAAAAGGATGGCAAAGTACGGATGTGTGTGGACTATAGAGATTTGAATAGGGCAAGCCTCAAGGATGACTTCCCGCTTCCCCACATTGACGTTCTGGTTGACAACATCGTACAGTATAAAGTATTTTCCTTTATGGACGGTTTCTCTAGCTACAATCAGATCAAGATGGCACCCAAAGACATGGAGAAGACAACCTTCATCACACAATGGGGCACTTTCTGTTACAAAGTCGTGTCGTTTGGATTAAAGAATGTTGGGGTAACCTATCAGCGAGCCATGGTAGCTTTATTCCATGACATGATTCACCATGAGATAGAGGTCTATGTTGACGACATGATAGCCAGATCTCAAATGGAAGAAGAACACCTTGACCACTTGCAAAAGTTGTTCGATAGGCTGAAGACGTGCAAGTTGAGATTAAATTCGAACAAATGCACCTTCGGGGTAAGGTCTAGTAAACTCCTAGGTTTCATTGTCAGTGACAAGGGTATTCAAGTAGACCCTGCAAAGGTGAAAGCTATACAAGAGATACCGGCTTCTCACACTGAGAAGGAAGTTAGAGGCTTCTTAGGATGCCTAAATTAAATTTCTAGGTTCATTTCCCATCTAACTACTACTTGTGAGCCAATCTTCAAACTCTTGAAGAAAGATCAAGTGGTAAAGTGGAATGACGAATTCCAGACTGCCTTCGAGAGAATCAAGGAATACCTTCAAGAGCCTCCAATTCTGATGCCTCTGATTGAAGGATGACCTTTGATAATGTACTTAACAGTGTTGGATAATTCAATGGGGTGTGTGTTGGGGCAGCATGACGAGTCTGGTCGAAAAGATCATGCAATATACTACCTTAGAAAAAAGTTTACCGACTGTGAAACAAGATACTCACTGCTCGAGAAAACTTGCTGCACTTTGGCATGGGCTTCTCGCCGACTAAGACAGTATATGTTGACCCACACTACTTTGTTGATATCTAAGATGGATCTTATCAAGTACATCTTCGAGAAGCCCGCTCTCTCTGGAAGAATAGCAAGATGGAAAATGATCCTAACTGAATACGACATTCAACACACGACCCAGAAAGCAATCAAAGGAAGTGTACTAGCTGATCATTTGGCCCATCAGGCTGTGGATGACTACCAATACATGAACTTTGAATTCTCGGATGAGAGTATCATGTTAGTGACTGACTGTGAAGAATCTGGACCGGATGAAGGACCTGAGAAAGGATCCCTATGGACTATGGTTTTTGATGGAGCCTCCAACACACTCGACAATGGCATTTGTGCTATAATCATATCTCCCGAGGGCTGTCATACTCCTTTCACCGCCAGATTATGTTTCAACTGCACCAACAATATGGCTGAGTATGAAGCATGCATCATGGGTCTCAAAGCTGCTATTGACCTAAGGATCAAATTCTTGAGTGTTTTTGGGGATTCAGCCTTGGTAATAAGTTAAATCAAAGGGGAGTGGAACACGAAGCACCCTAATCTCATCCCTTACAAAGAACATGTGCTGACATTGCTTCCACACTTTGAAAAAGTAACCTTTGAACATTTTCCACGGGAAGAGAATCAGTTAGCAAACGCGCTAGCTACTATGTCATCTATGTTCAAAGTCAGATGGGACAACGAAGCTCCTCAAATCACTATTGAGATATTAGATGAACCAGCATACTGCTATGAGATTGATACTGAAGGGGTAACAGACAAACCTTGGTTCCATGAAGTGAAAAGGTATCTCGGGGCTCAAGAATATCCTGAGGGGCATCTGTCAATGATAAAAAGTTTCTAAAAAGGTTCTCCGCAAAGTTCTTCCTCAGTAATGAAATCCTCTACAAGCGCAACCACGACTCTACTTTACTTCGGTGTGTAGACAAGAGTGAAGCAGAAAGGATTATGGAAGATTTACATGAAGGTACCTTTGGCACCCATTCTAGTGGACACACCATGGCTAAAAAGATCCTGCGGGCAGGATACTATTGGTCCACTATGGAAGCAGACTATTACCAGCATTCCCGAACTTGTCACAAATGCCAAATCTATGCTGATAAGGTACATGTACCTCTGGTTCCCTTGAACGTCTTGACAGCTCCCTGGCCCTTTGCAATGTAGGGCATTGACATGATAAGAGAGATTAGACCTACCTCTTCCAATGGGCATCGCTTCATCCTAGTGGCCATTGATTACTTCATGAAGTGGGTTAAGGCTGCCTCTTTTGCTACTGTTACCAAGAATGTTGTGGAGCGATTTATCAAGCATAACCTTATTTGTCGGTATGGTGTCCCAGAGAGAACAATAATAGATAATGGTACAAATCAATGATACAATGATCACTGAACTCTGTAAGCAATTCAAGATCCAGCATCATAACTCTTCTCCCTACCGGCTAAAGATGAATGGCGATGTTGAGGCTGTTAATAAGAACATTAAGAAAATCGTACAGAAGATGACGGTGACATATAAAGACTAGCATGAGATGTTACCATTTGCTCTTCATGGGTACTGCACCTCAACACGTACGTCAACATGGGCAACACCTTACTCTCTGGTGTATGGTATGAAGGTTGTCCTACCTATTGAGGTCCAGATCCCTTCTTTGAGAATCATGGAGGATGCAGGTTTGAACGAAGATGATTGGATCCATACTCGACTTGACCAACTGAATCTGATTGATGAGAAAAGGTTAGCGGCTATTTGTCACAGTCAGATGTACCAGAAGCGTATGATCAAGGCTTTCAACAAAAAGTTCAGATGTCAGGCATATCAAATGGGTAATCTAGTAATCAAACGCATCACACTGCCACAAGGTGATCCCAGGGGAAAATGGACACCCACGTACAAAGGGTAATTTGTAATCAAAAGCATATTTTCTGGTGGAGCCATGATTCTAACCACCATGGATGGTGATAACCTTCCACACCCTGTGAATGCGGATATAGTGAAAAGATATTACGCATGAATAAACACCCGCTAGGTTGACTGGCCTAGGCAAAAATAAGGGCATCCCGGTGAACCAAAAGGGTTCGGGCAAAAGTTAGGGATAGAATACAAAAAAAATATGTACACCCGACAAGTCGAAAACCTGAAAATGTGTCTTGGGAAAAAAAGGGTATCCTGGTGGACTGAAAACCCGAAGGGGCGGTCCAGGAAAAAGTTAGGGATTTTAAGTGTACAACTATGTCCCATTGAATCACCTTGTGACTGGACTTCTGTATCAACTATCAAGCTCAAATGGTACCGATCAATCCAGTCAGCTTCAGACAAGTAGCAAAGTGATGAGACGCTCAAGGACATAGGGGCAATAGCAGAATTGAAGCTCAATGGGATTATTACACATAGCTGTTTTCTCTTTGTACACTATTTTGTATAGTTTTCATTTTCACGGCGGCGTTCTCCTACTAGAACGTCAGTCTCTTTGTACAAGAATGCCTGTTATAGGAAAACTTCGAAATTAATGCAAGTCATTTCTTTGAATGTACAAAACTATTTTTTTCCATTTTTATGTTTTGTTGTGCAAAAACGTCCAGTGATTATATTTGACATATGCATTTGAATATAATTATTGTTCACAAATACTTGCATAAGAAACAGAAAGACAGTTACTAATGACTTTAAGAAATGGGACAAACTCTAAAAAATAAATTTCTAGTCCCAACAGTTACTCTTTCCAACAGGTACAGGAGCAGAGACATCTTGGGACAAAGTCACCACTACATCCTTAACATACGACCCAGTGACGTCTATGTTCCCCATAGAGTAGAAACGACCAAGGTTTTGATCTTTTCTTCCCCAAGAAGGAATCACCTCCTCCAGCAAAAGTTCCCTCAAAGAACTGAAATATGTACTCCCCAACTGAGTTTTATAATCTCAAACAGTTTATAAAGCCTTATACCCGATAGAGTTTATTTATCTAACTACGGAATTTTATCCCCCAATAGTGTTTATTTCTCTATATCGGTAGAATATTCCGACAAAACATCATCTCTCTCCATAAAGTCCTTCTCAAGCAGGAGCTAAAGATCCCCGATAGAATACTCTCAAACGGAAAGAGGAAATCCCCGGCGAATCATCTACATTCATCATCCCCAGCGGAAATGAAGGATTTAGCTTCCTAATACTCTTCAGCAGCAGTCAGGGATTTACTTTCCCAGACTAAGAAATATCGCCACAGCATCCCATATTCATACATCATGGATGCGCATACACATTGCATATAGCATAATCTCATTTATTTTAAGACCATCTTCACAATGCATTTCATACATCATGAGATTGCATACGACTAACTCTTTACTGTTTTCAGGAAAGATCAAATCAATAAACATCGTTGACTACTTGCGTGACCTGGTAGTCTTCTCAAAAGCTACGTCTGATGAAGGGCTATTTCAGCATTTTCCTCAAAAAGATATTCTCACAAGACCTTCTCTAGTTCAGTTAGATCGATACTAAGATCTCTCTGATTTCTATTCCAGTTGAAGATAATCTAAGACTTTTGTCTGGTTCAGTTAAGTCGACCCTAAGATTTTCTTATTCTTATCCAGTCAAAGATAACTCAAGACCTCTGTTGGTTCAGTTTAAATCGACCAATGATTTATTATGATTCTTTTCAAGTAGATACTTTCTCTGGTTCAGTTAAATTGACCCTAATATTTTCTGATTCTTATCCAGTCAAAGATAAGTCAAGACTTTGTTGGTTCAGTTTAAATCGATCATTAATTTATTACTGATTCTTTTCTGATAGATACTTTCTCTGGTTCAGTTAAATCGACCCTAAGATTTTCTAATTCTTATCCAGTTAAAGATATTGTAAAGCCTGGAGTCCGGCCAGATCACAATTAATTTAATATTTCCTAATAAGTTGCTGTGAAGCCTGGAATACAACCAGATAGCAGTCAGTCTTATTGTCCTCAACAAGTCGTCGTGAAGCCTGGATCCCGACCAGATAACAACTCACTTTCAAGAGATAAATCCCCAATAGAGTAATAGACAACCGAAGTTCCTAGACTTTATTCCCCACAAAGTTTTCCTCAAGCTGGAGAACAACAGAAACCCATATTCCCCAGCAAATTCCTCCTTAAACAGCAGGAATAGGAACCACCAAAGGGACCATGTGTGAAATCAGCATCTACTTTGGATGGCATCTTTAAGCCCGTCTCCGACGACTCTCTATCATCTTATCCAAATGGCATCTGTAAGCCTATTCCCACTGTCATCAACAATCAGTGTTACTTCATGCGAGTGCAAATTTCTGGGCACTCTAGTGTTCAATCATCTTCCACCTTCAGATCACAGAAGGCAAACAAGCCAATCTACATCTTCAGGTTTAAGAAGATTTAACAGGGGTAGTTGTTGTACCCTAAACTTTGCCCTCTCATGTTTTCCAAGGTTTTATCTTACATGGGTGGTCACAAACACTTGATTAAAGAAAAATAAAGATTTTGAATATAAAGAAGGAGTCTTCGATTGGCATTGGGGCAAGGTGCCTTCGATTGGCATATGGGAAGGAGTCTTCTATTGGCCTTGGGACAAGGTCTTTCGATTGGCATTTTAGCGAGGTCCTTCGATTGGCATCTGAGCAGGATGTCTTTCGATTGACATCTGGATAAGGAGATTCAATTGGGCATCTAAAACCCTTCGATCAGGCACTGGACTCCCTTTGACCAAGTTTGGTTCACAAGGCTACAATTGTGCATTAGCTACTTCAGGCTTGCCTTCGATCCACAAGGCAAAGGCTTCCTCAGACTTGTCTTGGATTCACAAAGGCAGAGGTTTCTTCTATAATTACCTTCAATGCACAAGGCAAAGACTTCCTATGTGTTTACTTTCAATGCACAAGGCTAAGACCCCTCAACACAGTTTTTGCACTATGACACCTAATATGACCCCTTCGAAAGATTATTCCAAAGGCCCATTCGAAGGACACACATTGGTGGCCCATTCAAAGGAGGCAACAAAAGACTATTCGAATGACACTCAAAAAGTCCATTCGAAGGAGGCCATCAGAGCCATTCGAAGGAGATGAATCAAAGCCATTCAAAGGAGGAAATCAGAGCCATTCAAAGGAGGCCATCAGATCCATTCGAAGGAGGCCATCAGAGCCATTTGAAGGAGAGCATTCAAAAGTCAAATGTCCATATACATTCAAAATTCAAAAAAGGACAAGATCCCATGTTTTTGGCAAACGTTACAAATTCTCATTCATGGCTTTCAAACATATAATCAAGGTTGTTTAAACCTTTTCCTTCTTGTCCCTTCTACCCCCTCTATATAAAGAGATCACAAGTGTTGCATCATAGGGGGGAGATTGCCTAGAAAAAGAGAATACTCACACCACCATAGACAGGGTCAAAATTCTAACTAGTTTTCTTTGCAGGCACCCTCAATCCAGACGAAGGCTATATTTGTGTTATTGAGATTCCCAAGAATATGTTCCAAGCCAGGCCATGCTCAGATCGAAGCATCTCAAGTTGGTAAGGATTTACCCAAATTGAAACTGCATTTCTAAGCCTTTTAAATACATATTATTGGTATATATGTGTTGCTAATACCATTTGTATATATATGAGCATATTATACACAAGATAACATGCAGGAATAAAATCACGCCATCGAAAGGCATGACATGATCTTCCTTTCGAAACTCATGGCATATCCCGTTTCAAGTCAAAATAAGCTTAGGCCTGAGGACAGAAGATTCGAATTAGGGAGAAGGACTTGGGTTCGATACCCAGGTCCTGCATCTTTATTTTTTTCCAGCATTTTCCTTGAAGGTTCAATTCGAAGAACAACTCCCTCCTTGGATCGAAAGAGGCAACGTCCCTCCTGGATCAAAAATTCCATCCCCTTCACAGAATCGAAAGGCAACATCCTTCAAGAATCGAAAGGGAATGACTCTCTCTGAATCGAAGCTTCTCCTTTCTCCTTGGATCGAAGGATGCCCTTTTTATATTTTATTTTTTTCTTTTGGATATTTCTTTATTGATCCTTTTATTTAAATTGACTTTAAGTCAAAATCACAAACAAACAAAAATTAGGCTAGTGTATTTTCTAATTAAATTAATTTTTTAAATAAATAGATTAATTATTTTAACCTCTTTCTTGAAATTAAAGCTAAATAGACATAGGTTATATTTTCTTAAAATAAAAACAAAACAAAAAGATTTTTCACCTTAGAATTTTTCAGACATCTTTTCTACTTCGCGCATTTCCTTATTTTCATATTATTTTTCCATATTATTGTATCTGCCTACTGGATGTAATAGATTAAAACTAGGACACTTACTGCTTTATCCCCCCTCATTCTTGTACAGTGTAAATCCCCTCCCCAAAGCATTGTAATAGCATAGATTTAAATTTCGGCACTTTAATATTCTGCAATATATATTAACTGCTAGTAATTAGGCGTGTATGATAAGATTAATAATCAAACGCTAGCAAACTTAACAAAAAGATAAATAACTGAATTGAACACAATTGCACACAAGCACCTCTAGGGTATCCCACTTTGGTTTCCTTTAAGAAATAAACAGTCATGAGGTAGGAACACTTTAGCAAAGACCTATAAATCAAAAAAGATCATAGTCCCTCGATGACCTTACAGTTACCTTTCAGTAAATGATCTAGTCCCTAAAAGAAAATAGCTAAAGCGTCTCCACAAGTTGCCTTTGTGACTGTAAAATGTCCCTTCGATTGTCCCTCAAACATCCAACGATAAGGCTACCTACTCACTGATAGTAGGATAGTATTATCTAAAGGAAAAGAGGAAAAGAATGACCCTTTTCGAGTAACAAAAAAGATAGCTGTTAGAAGTTTGCTCAAACATTTTGTACTTATACAAACACTACTTTTCAAAAACAATTTCAAAACACTTTGTATACTTTCTCCATTATCCCGAGAAACATTACAAGGTTCGCCGTACTAAGGCGTTTTCAAAACATTTTCAAACACAAAGCACAAAGGTATTTTTAAAATGAGCAAACCGCTAAGAGCCCATGGAAAACCAAGGATGGAAAGAGGGCTAGCACCTTCCCTTTCCATAATCTACCTCCCTTACTCATAAAAATCTCGAGAAGGTACTTTTCTGTTCTTTTCACCCTTTCCTTAATTTGGATAAAATAAAAGACGGTGGAGACTCTTGCTTACCGCAACATTTGAGAACACAAATGCAAACCAGTATTAAATAGTCAGTTCTGCCACCGTATCACATTCCTCTAAACCCAAATTAATCGTCTCTAACGGCTCTTTATATGGTTGAATGGTACTTTCCTCATGCTTCAGCAGTCGTGAAACCTCTTCTGGGATTTCATTATATTCTTCTTCTTCAGCCACATCCGCAGGATATTCAAAGTTGGGAGAGGTGTAGGGTCATTGTACTCAACGAGTTATTTAATTAATCTACACATATAATTTATGATTGCTTTTAGAAACTGACACATATAGCAAGTGCTTATGCAGATTTAATTACAGTTATTATTTATTTTGAAAGGATTTTTCTGGTTACCATTTTCCAAGAAAAAGGAGAAAATAAAGAAACAATTTGGGAATCAAAGAAAACTTTTATTTTTGATTTTAAAGATCAAAGCAAACAGATATGCCCATATAATGTCAATACTTTCACCTTGGGCAGAGTGAAAGATTTTTGAAAAGATTAAAAAACAAATTACTTTGAGATATGAATGTAAGAGGGAACATCAATAGTGATCCAATTTTGGATTCTAACTCCATGTGTCACGTAGTTCGGCATCTCTTGCTCCGCTTCGCCTTCCAGAATAGCATTGGTCCTAGGAATAGTTGGATGAAGGTAACCTCCACTGTGAAAGATGTCTTGATATTTACCCAAAGCAGACTTTGGCTTCATATTCTCACCTTTACTATTCTTCACAGAGAATCCTAAACCATCTCTATTCTTATTCACAGGTGGATCAACAATATGCCCCCACACTTTACTAAGGCCATTACGCACTACCTGTTGAGCATCCTTAAATGAGGCTATAGAATTCTAATTTTCTCTTACATTATCAATGGATAAAGCTTGGAACTGAGTTCCAACAGTAGCTTCATCCGCTTCCACAACACTGAAAGAGGATTAATGAGATATTAACAATGCCTACTCTCCATTTATGATGACCACCTTTCCATCACGAACAAACTTCAGCTTCTGGTGCAAAGTTGAAGTGACGGCTCCTGCCTCGTGGATCCACGGTTGTCCCAGTAATCAGCTGTAAGTGGTAACATTAACCATAACTTGGAAAGTAATTTGAAATAAGTGTAGGCCTATGTGAATAGGCAAATCTATTTCCCTGATGACAGACTTTCTTGATCCATCAAAAGCTTTAACAATTATGCCACTCAGGCGCATGGGAGTTCCTTGGTACTTCAACTTCATGAGCATGCTCCTCAGTATGACATTTAAAGCGGACCCATTGTCAATCAGCACATTAGACAATGAATCATTCTGACAGTTCATGGAGATATGGAGAGCCATATTATGATTCCTTCCTTCATTGGGCAGCTCGTCATTATAGAAACTCAGGTTATTACAGGATGTAATATTCCCGAAGGCACTACTGAATTGTCCAAAGGCATATCACTTTCCATGAAAGCTTGATCAAATACTCTCATCAAAGATTCCCTGTGGGCAGAAGAGTTCATTAGCAAGGCTAGAATGGATATCTTTGATGGAGTCTGCAACAATTGATTTATGATCCTGTAGTCGCTCATCTTGATAATCTTCAATATATCATCCACATCTTTTTCCAGATTAGTACCACTAGATTCCCCCACTGCTTTCTTAGGTTTAGTACTTTCAACAACCTTTTTATCAGCATTAACATTCCCTGAAATGACAGGTGAAAAAATACGGCCACCGCGGGTTACTCGGCTGGCTTCAGCAATGTTCATGATATCATACAAAGCTTGGATGAGGACTTCCACGCCATCCTCCAAGATTTTAGCATTGTATTTGTACGACACGGCCTTTGTCTGATTTGTAAGGAACATGACCCGGCATGTAAATCACCACTAGAGCAACAGCTGGCTTACTATGGTACTCAATCTCAATAGGGGCGAGAACACCAAAACAAGGCATAATAACATTCACCCCCTCTTCAAAATACTTAGACAACACAAAATCTTTGTTGGAGAACACATCTTCATCTGCGGAAAAAAAATTCATCTGCGGAAACATACTCATCGTCCGACACAGTCTCAGCCAAGAAATCTTCAATCACGTTAATCCCATGGTAATCATCTTTATTGCTTAAGACTTTGATAATACCATTGTCCAATAACAACTGAACACCGTTTTTCACTATGGAACAACCACGATAATCTCTGCAGCAGATATGGCAAGACCAATAATGATGTGCTTCTAGACCATCCATGTGACAGAAGGTAGCGAGCAACTGCACCAAATCATTATTCATATGATTCACGTCAAAAATCTGGAATTCTCTAGGACAACCAAAGACCATATTCACATCTTCTTCGTACTCTTCCCTAGGCCTGATTATATGAATGACGCCCTCGTCCATCATTTCCTGAAGATCAGCTTTTATCTTATCACATCCTTGGATATCTGTAATGCAAATACTACAACCAGCATGGTCGTGCTTATAATAACTAAACTCGCAGAGGTCAGCATGCATCTTTACCAAATCTCCTCTAACCAGGTTGATATCAAAAATCCGGAAGTCCTCGGGACAACCAACAGCCATGTTTACAGCATTTGCTACTCCATACTTTGGCAAAGGATTATCTTTCATGTTAGGGCCAACATCTTTAAAGGATAGGAGACAAGATCTCACCATTTTTTGTACTTCAGATTTCAAAGGATAATAGTTTTCAATACTCTGTGTTGGTGCTCCCTGATGAAAAGAACACGTCTGGTCTGCCTTATAATACCAAGGTAGAGGTGAAGGTATAGCAGGTGGAGGCCTGGTTTGAACCAATTTCTTCTAAATCAAAGTCGGGAATAACTCTGCGTAGCTCATCAGAATGGAGTCAACAGCTTCTCTCTTCTGACTTGTTCCTTGATTCCCATGAGGAGATGGTATTTGATAGGCAACAGTGGTTAGAGCTACATTAATGACTGGAGTCATAGAAGCAACCTATTGCTGGTACTGATGATGTCTTTTAGGTGACCTAATAATCTTTTCCTAATAACGGCATTTATTTCACTTTCTTTCGATAAAACTCGTATGATGACTTCTTTGTCCCTTCATCTTTTGTCAAGTGTCCTTCTCTAACAGCCTCTTATAAACGAACATATATGCTTACCATTTCGGTAAAATCACTCAGCAGCACTGGCGACCATCATTTCATAATAAAATGATCCAAGGGTTTTCAAGAAGACCTTGGTCATTTCTTGTTCTCCCATACGTGGTACCACCTAGGCAGCTATCTCGCGCCAACGCTGCACATATTCTTTGAATGACTCCTTATCTCTCTAAGCCATTACCCTCAACTGGTCACGGTCAGGCACCATGAACATATTGTGCTTGTACTGTTTGATGAAGGCTTCTCCCATATCATTTAAGGTACGTATACTACTATTGTCCAGACTTATATACCATATCAGAGCAGCACCAGTTAAACTATCCTGGAATAAATGAATGAGTAAACACTGATCATCAGTATGGGTAGACATTTTCCTGATATACATTACGAGGTGGTAATGAGCACAAGAGTTGCCCTTGTACCTCTCAAATTCTGGTACTTTGAACTTCGCTGGTAGTTTCACATTGGGAACTAAGAAGAGTTCATTGACATTCTATCCAAACAATTCTTTTCCTCGAAGGGCCTTCATTTCCTTCCGCATCTCATTGAACTAGTCTTGAAAGTCATCCAACCGGTCATAGAAACCCACACTTTCACTCGATGGAGGAACAGGATGATAAACTTTATCATTAACGAACGGCATAGCATTCACCGAAGGAGGTGTAGTATAATGGATCTCTTTTCTAGCAGCAGGAGTAACATGCACCACAGGAGGTGCAGGAGTAGCAACAGCTTGAGCAACTGGAGTAGCTTGAGCATCAAGATTATAACCTTCTGGCATGAAATTTTCTAGCATCCCCCACGGGTAACCCTGAGGCATACGATTATAAGCAATAGTAACTAGAGTAACAGAAGTGGGTATTAATGGACCTTCAGAAATAATTGTTATTTGTTGTGGCTGAGAAAGTGGTGGCTGATTCTGAGCAGCCACCAACGATTCCATCAAAGCATTCAGATTGTCCATACCGGTCTTCAAAGCGGTAACTTCCTCGCGTAGCTCGTGATTCTCTTGTTCAAGATTCTCCACTTTCTTCCTGGAATTAGCTCGAGTATTGTACAGGTGAGATAACTTGCTAAACAAAGTCAGAGAAATACAGTAAGACACCTGTGTATGAACAAAAATGCAATAAGCATGTACAAGATAATGCATGATATGAAATGCACATGATTTATTTTATTATTAATAATATTTCAAGGGACTCAAAGAATTGCAGACAATTTGCAAATATTAAAGTACTAACACATTTTGAAATACTAAAAATCTCATTATAATAACTTCAAAATGAATTACAACATTTAGACAAGTTTCAACAATCCTAAGTACAAGAGAAGATAGAATATAAGATCTTAAGAAATAAAAGTTTATGAAGATCTCTCCATACACTGGCTCTTTCCCGTGAGTCTTACAATATGATCCTTCAACTGCTCGTTCTCTTATGCATACCTGTCGACAACCTCTTTCCAATCACAAGAGTCAGGAAGTAAATGACTAAGTCCTGATCAAGCTCTAGAGGAAAATAAATCCTCTTACCTCTCCATCATCTCTACAACATGACTCTCAAGAATCTCGATCAGGTCATTATTCTCCTTCATGTCTTCCCGGTAGGACGTTTCTAAGGTCTGACACTTATTCTTCCAAGCCTCTTTCTCCTGATGCATCCTAACTATGGCAAGTTGAAGCTCTTTCACATCATCAAAAAGGGGAGGATTGGTCTTCACAAACATATCAGGCAAAGTTTCCTCACGGGAATATGGCATCTTCAACTGAATTTCCCTCACTTGTACCCACTGAAGATAAAGCTCCAAAGCAACAGCTCCTCTAGGTCCCAAGTCCTTTCTACTCTTCCTGTGAATATGTGGCCAAGCCTTTGCAATCTCATATTTAGCTTCCTTGTGATCTTCTCCCTCTTTGAGAAAGAAACATCTCAGATGAATACTATTTGGCTTATCTCTCATCGAATACCTAAGCTGACGTCATGCAAGAACAGGATTGTAGTTAATTCCTCCCTTTGTACCAAGAAGAGGTACATTGGGGAAACTACCAAAACTATCGATAATCTCCACATCATACTAATCCTGATGATACCAAACAATATCTGAATGAGTGAGGTCCATAATCTTTGGAGCCCAACGAGGTTCCTTCTTGATATCCCAGAAAGCATCAGACTGAGGTAAGTGAGAAATAAACCACTGATACAACAAAGGCGTGCAACAAATAATCATCCATCCATGATATGAATCCCGAAGATGAATGGAGTGATAAGCATATCGTAATAATATAGGGACTCGATTCGCTATCAAAAAGATCCTGATGGCATTGATATCCATAAATATGTCGACGTTAGGAAATAAGAACAACCCATAAGCAAGCAAAGCAAAGATGGCCTCAAAAGCAACCGTACTCTTCATCCTAGCAAAGTAGCGAGCTTTCTCTAGTAAAAATTGAGTGGGTAATCCTCTAATTCCTCATTTGGTAGTCATGTGAGCCTCAATCTCAAACTTCCCCAAATGAACCATAGCAGCAATCTCATGAGACTTTGGCTCCCCCTCCAAACTGTGAAAGGAACATGATCGGTAACAGGTAAACCTAGTAGGTAAGAATACTCCTCTAATGTAGGCATCAACTGATAATCATGGAAAGTGAAACATTGATACATCGGATCATAAAATTGGACCAAAGTCGAGAGAATACCCTCCTTCATCCTGATCTTCATAAGAGACGTGATGGATCCATACTTCTTATGAGAATTAGTAGAACTCTCGATATCGGGAATTAGACTCATAAAATTGTCTATCTTAGGATCCTTGAAACTGTACTTCTGAGTCTTTCTTTTTTCAGAATCCATGGTCAAAAGTATCTGAGATATTCACAAAAAGTCAACTTCAAGTCCCTCGAAACAAAATGTTTTAAAGGATTCTCATGGGTGCATAAATGCATGATACAACAATCACACACAAGATCACAAACATGGGGGGTTTATAGGTTTGATGTCACGAGCATGAGGTCAAAGGTACTACCCACAAGGTATGGTCTAATAGTTTATCACCTGCCGAACAAGGTTCTAAAAGATTCCTAGAGTCTACATTCTTCCTTCGGATATTACCAACATCCTGATTGACTCGATAATTAGTAATATTCTCCATAATAACACATCTGAGTGCAGTATCGCGTGACAACCACTTCTAGATTACTCCATCATAGTTTTCGCACTACACATAAAAGGCCAAGATTGGTTAAGGATTCTACGGTCCTCAGTTTCAGCAGGCTCCCAGGTTGAAGGCAGCACGTCTTCCTGATTACTCGGTAAACGATACTATAGTCAAAGGGTCCTCCATTGAGTTGGGATCTCATGTCTCGTTTTTTGGGATTAGTCCCTCAAAGTTAACATGACTATACCGCCCGTCCTATCTTAAGTTTTCCCAAGTCCGGGTAGAGGACTTATGAGAAATCACCAAGCACCCTAAAAACCATGAAAATCCAGACAAACATATATACAACACATAATATACAAACAGCAATAGCACATACACAAACAAACAAAGATAGGCTCAACCCACTTAGGGATGGACCAGAATTTGGTCGATCTTTCCCCAATGAAGTCTCCATTTTTTTCAGTAGCAGTTGAAATGTTGAGACTAAGTCATTGGGTTGACTTGACTCGCAAATATCAAATAAAAATCTCCACCGCGCTTCATTGTTTCCAAAGGAATGGGAAAAGAGTGAATAACCCAAAAAGAGGGGGAGAGGATCTAAGTTTGGGAGTTGGTTATGCAAAGGGAAGGTATTAGCACCCTAAACATCTACGATACTCCGCATGAACCTCTTTGAAAATTTATGTATTTTAGTTATAAATGTTGTATAAAAAAATAGATTGTGGGGATGAGAAAAGAAGTATTTTTTACAATTTCTGCACCTACCACGGTTGCAAACCTTTAGTGCCTACGTACCACCTTTCGTGCAATAGGGAATCAGGGTACTCGTAGTTCACCTTTAAAAATTTTAAAACACAAATGTGTTGGTTAATTTTAAGAGATGAGACATCATCGTCTTATCCGAGTAGAAGAACATATTTACTACCCACGATTATGAGAAAGGAGAATTTGCATCATCTCAAAGTGGAGGATATGGCTTGGATTTTAAAATCAACAAATCCTCGCTCAACACCCAAGTGGAAAATATCTCACTTCACTTTATATCCTATAAGTATAGTAGCTCGCATCACTACAAAGATCGACAAGAGTCTAATTTTCTGATAAAAGTTTTAAGGTAAAAAGCCAAAGTGGCAAAATAGTTTAAATGAGATTGATTGACTTTTAATCTTCTCACAAAAAAATGTCAAAGTATGATTAAGAAAATATTTTTAAAATGCATGGACATAAGCCCAAGTTTATTGTGAAAGCGATTCAAGTCTAAAAATAAGAAGAGTTTTCAAAAGGAGGGAGAAGATTTTTGAAATTAAAGAAGATGGGAGGAGATGAAGGGACTATCCCAATGCATAAGGTAAAAGCTAGGGAAAAGAACCTTCTAACCAACAAGAAGCCAACATTTGACACAATGAGTCAATGTAGAATTCTCATCCTTTGGATTGAAAACAAACAAGAAAAGATAATGAACCTCTTAAGAATACCATTCTTCAAATGCATTAAGTCTTCACAAAAATTGGGTAGAGTAACGGGTGTATACAGATGAATTCCAGATAAAGCGCGTAATCAGAATAACCTGTGCACAAAGAAAATAAACAACCCAATGTCTCGGGGTAAACCCCAAGAACTCTAGACAAAATAAAAATAGAAGTCACAAGTTCCTAAGGTAGGTCAAGGTCTCTACTCTTAAGTCCAAGAAGTCCACAGCTCCATTATGCTAGGGAAAGTAACCAAATAGTCCAAGTAACATTAAAGTTTTTTATTGTTCAAGTTGATTATTAGGTATCTTCAAAAATAAAATGAAAAACTCAAGTGAGCAAAATAAAATGACATAAAGGTAAATGCTCAAGTGAGAAAAGATGAAAATGGCATGAAATGTAAATGCTAAGATAAATGGTGCTTAAAGTAAAAGCAAAAAGTAAAAGCATAGAAATAAAAGTTAATTTTTAATGAGTTAGAAATTAAAGGTTAGTTAAATGACCATCTTGAATCTTGCATCTGAAATCTCATTAGAAGATTGATAAAATTAAAGCCTATCAACAACAAGTTTTATTTGCTTTTTGTCAAGTATATCATTCATTTCAAAATCTCAAGGCAACAACAAATGATCAACGATGTTTAAATGATTCACTTAGTCCAAAATTTATGATGATTTATTAGAGGATTGATAAGACCAAAGCCTTCAAACAATGAACCTCAAGGTTATTAGATCAAAGGTTTCAAATTAAATATACTTGGCCTTGTAAACATAGGTTTGGACCAGGAATGATCATTTCTCGAATTGGGATAAAATTTAGCACTATGTTAAGCAATCGTAAGTGGACATATATAGAAGTCACACCTATTATGAGGCCGGTCAATAGCAATCTATATGTCATATGTTTGGACTGATGATATGTAGATCATCCTCTAACAACATGTAGCACAAAAGATAAGGGGATAAGATGAAGAGGGAGGAGATATATTTGATTCAAAAATTTAATCAAACTATATTAAAATCATCCATCCATTTTAGTGGAGTTAAACTCAACGCTCAAGATCCAATGATGTTAATGAAGTTTATGATCAACAATCATATAATCCGAATACATTAAAAAAATTAATTGCATTTAATGAATAAAATAAAAAGAAAAATAACTTTTAAATTGTTTTTAAAATGAAAATAAAAGATAAAATAGCAAACTATATTCAAAGTATCAAAGAAAATTTTAAAGAGACCATAGAAAAATCAGAAATGACCTCAAATATTTTTTATAAAATTTTTGTTAATTGTTAAAACAGAAAAGTATTTTTAAACTAATTAAAATCACTCAAATAAGTGAAAAAAGGATAAAAATAGTAGAAGTCAAAATAAAATTTTACAAAATTTTCAAAAGGTCAGAAATAAGGAAATGATTTTTATAAAAAAACTTAGTATTTAAAAATATCAAAAATTATTTTTAAATAATTAAAAACAAGTTAAAATAAAGGAAAAATTATAAAAAATATCAAATATGAAAATAAAATCATGAAAAAATAAAAATTAGAAGGAAAATATTTGAAAATATTTTTGTAATTGTTTCACCATTTTTGAGTCAAAAATGAATTTTCTATGAATTTTTGAAGTTTAAATCAATTAAAAAATAAAAATCAGAAAATAAAAATAAAACAAAAAATATAGACCATTGGATGAATGTCAAAACGCGTTAGTAATCAGAGCCAATGGACTTGGCGCGCTGTGCATATCATGGTCCTTAGTGAATAAAATTTTGGATCAGTTATTAAATCAGATTTTGAAAAAAAAAAACAAGTGGTGCATTATCATTGGTTGAGAGATGACACGTTGGTCATCTTCAACCTCCAGCCACACGAATCGCAGGTCTCTCATACTATAAAATTAGGAGCTCAGACTTATGCCATTCGCTTCGTCTCATCAAGACGAAGACAGTCGTACCCTAGCAAAAAAATTATTTAAGGTGTAGCTCAGTCGATTTGCAAAAAAATAGAAGGAAAAATTTGAATAGGGATTTGAAAATTCATGGCCAGAACTCACTTCTAGTTGAAAACAAATGTTGTGACTAGTATTAGAATGATGAGAGCTTCATTGTAGTAACAAATTTTGATAGAATTAATGAAGGAATCTACCTATTGAAGTTCAAATTTAGAGCTCTGAAACTTGACTTGGCTAGCATGATTTAGGATGCTTTAGGGCTTGGTCTTCTTCTGTTAGCTTCAGTAAAGTTCAAGGATGAAGAATTGACGAAGAAAATGGATTAAGGAAGGTTGTAAAATCAAATTCGAAGTTGCAGAAAAGTGGGTTAAGGAGAGAGTTTGGCAGGGTGATTCTGGTTGTTCAAGCTTGAAAAAATGAATGCAATATGTACCCTTATTTATAGGAGAGTGAATGATGAAAAGAATTAGAAGCAAAAGTGATGTTTGGAGGGAAAACAAAGGAAGCTCGAAAATAAGAAAAGTGTGACTTGATTTTGTTTAAAACCCAGCTAATTCTTGTGTTTTGATCCTTAATTCAACTTTGGGAACTTTGTTAAACATGTTTAAACCAAAACACATCCTAATTTGGTGTTTAGAAGCCACATTATGAATTTCAAATCCTGACTTTGGAGAAAATTTCAATTTCAAGGTACCATCTTTGAATCCATGGTGTTCATAGCTCAAGGGGTCTTAGGACATGATTCTTAGAGCTTTTAAAAGATAAGGACACAATATTTGCAATGTGCCAAGAATGAGATCAAATGAATGCTCGAGCCAGAAGTTGTGATGAGTCAAAGTTGAGAAAAAGATGTTGACTTTTTGTACTTAAAAAAATTCTAAGTTTTTTCTTCAAAAGTGACCTATAATGTTTTGATTCCAAACAAGGTCTTCCTCCAAAATCGAGCTTTGATCAATGATGCTAGCTTAAAGTAGACTTCTCAAAGAACATTGTGAAACTTAAATCACTAAAAACTACCAAGTATTAAAAATTTTATGGCCTTGTAATATTGGTAAAAATTTATGAGGTGACCCATAATCTTTTGGGTTCTTAGGGCATCCTCCACTGATTTTCAAGATTTGCACACAAAAGAACAGTTAAAGTTAACATCCTTAAGATAATTGTGGAAAAATAATGGGCTTAAGGAGATAAAAATTGACCTAGTTATGATCTTTTTAAGTCACATAAGGGAATTTGATGGCCTATCTAGAGGACTTGTAACCTTTCTCAATCATTAGGCATCTTCCACACAAAATTTCCTTGAAACTCTTGAAGTTATTAGTTGATAACCCTTTAAAGAGAAGAATGTCTTTGGAATTACTCAAAAATCTCAAAATATTATCAAGATATAGCCCTTATAAGTTCAAAACCCTAACTCTTCTAGCACCTAAATGACTTGGAAACCCCTTTCAATTTCGACAAAATTTCTTGCACAATTAATCTTGCCATGTGAATAGAATTTGTTGTGGATGATAATAAGAACCCATAGCAACAAAAACCACTTCCAAATATTAAGAAATGAGAGAGTTATGCACTTGTGATTAAGGAATCAAGAGCTTGTCTAATTAGGTCAAACCTCTCCAATCAACCCTTGCATCTTTTGACTTTATTTGATAAATTGAGGCATGATGAATCATAGTAGACCTTATCATGATGTACTTTAAAGAATCCTCAGTGATGAAGCTTGAATCTCAATGAAGTTTTGTTGAAGAAGCCATGGAAATAAACTCATGAACCTATGAATCAACCTGATGAAGTCTGTTGTGCCCTTACCTATAGCATCATCATTTAGAGAAAACATTCATAGTATTTGTTAGTTAAAAGTTAATCAATACAAAACATATATGATCATAAAATACAAATCAATGTGTTTGGTGATTCCTCATGAGCAACCTAGAGATAGGGAGAAGAACCAAACCCTAGTGTGATCTTGTTGTGATTGACTTGATATGGTATGATAGAGGAATATTAGGGGCAAAAATTGGGGTACAACAATGGCCCTCTGGTACATTGCACTAGTGTTCTTTAACCTGAATGGCATCACTCTGTAACAGAATGTTCCCCACGGTGTGATAAACGTTGTTTTTTCAATGTCTTCAGGAGGCATTCTGATTTGATTGTATCCAGAAAATCTTTCCATGAATGAAAATACTTGAATTTCACTGTACTATCAACCAATATATTGATATGCGGCAATGGAAAGTCATCTTTTGGACTAGCTTTTTTTAAATCTCTATAATCAACGCACATGTAGACTTTTCTGTCTTTTTTCGGTACCAGAACAGTATTGGCAATCCACTGAGGGTACACTGATGTCACAAGAAAACTGGCATCAATTTGTTTTAAAACCTCTTCTTTAATCTTCACTGCCATGTCAGGATAAGTTCTTCGCAACTTCTGTTTAATTAGCGGGCATTCTGGCTTTAGCGGCATATAATGCTTCATAATATCAGTATCTAAACCAGACATATCTTGATATGACTAGGCAAAGATATCCATATATTCCTTCAACAATTCAATCAACATGCTCTTCACATCAGGATGAAGTAATGCTTCAATTTTGACTTCTTTTGGATCTTCCTCTGAACCCAAGTTAATTGTCTCCAACGACTTTTTATATGGTTGAATGGAATTTTCCTTGCGCTCAAGAAATCATGAATCCTCTTCTGGTATTTCATCATATTCTTCTTCCTCAGTCACATACACAGGATATTCAAAGTTGGGAGAAGGTGGAGGGTCATTGCATTCAACGGGTTTTTTAGTTAATCATCACATGTGATTTATGATTGATTTTAGAAACTGACACATGTAACAAGTGATTGTGCAGATTTATTTATAGTTATCATTTATTTTGAAAGGGTTTTTTTTTATTACCATTTTCCAAGAAAAACAGAAAATAAAAGACATAATTTTGGAATCTAAACAACTTTTATTAATGATTTTAAAAATCAAAACAACAAATATGCCCATACAACATGATTACTTCCACCTTGCGCAGAGTGAAATATTTTTGAAAAGACTAAAAAAAACAAATTACTTTGAAATGTGCATGCAAGAAGGAACATCAACAGTGATCCAGTTTTGGACTATGATTTTGTGTGTCATGAAGTTTGGCATCTCTTGCTTCGATTCATCTTCAAGAATAGCATTAATCTTTGGAGTAGTTGGATGAAGATACCCAGCACTGTGAAAGATTTCCTTATACTTACTTAAAGCAGACTTCAGCTTCACAACTTCCTTCTTTATGGAGAAACCCAGGTCGGTCCTACTCCTATTCACAAGATGATTAATAATCTTCCCCCACACCTTGTTAGGGCCTTTCTGAACTGCTTGTTGTGCATCCTTAAACAAGGTGATAGAATCTTCATTCTTTCTTATATTGTCAATAGATAAAGCTTGGAACTGAGTTCCAATAACAGCTTCATCTTCTTCCACAATGCTGAAGGAGGACAAATGAGATATCAACAGAGCTTGTTCAGAGTTCACAATGACCACCTTTCCTTCATGAACAAATTTCAGCTTCTGGTGCAAGGTTGAAGTAACGGCTCCTGCTTCATGGATCCATGGTCGTCCCAATAGACAAATATAAGTGGGAACAATATCCATAACCTGGAAAGTGATATGGAATAAGTGTGGTCCTATGTGAATAGGCAAATCTACCTTTATGATGACAGACTTCCTCGAACCATCAAATGCTTTCACTATGATTCCACTTTGGTGCATGAGAGTCCTCTAGTACTTAAGCTTCATGAGTGTACTTCTTGGTATGACGTTCAAAGCATACCCATTATTAATCAGCACATTAGATAAAGAGTCATTCTTACCATTCATAGAGATATGGAGATCCAGGTTATGATTTCTTCCTTCATCAGGAAACTCATCATCACAAAAGCTCAGATTATTACAAGATGTAATATTCCCCACAACATTGTTGAACTGGTCCAAAGACATGTCACTCTCAACAAGAAATTGATCTAACACTCTCATCAAAGATTCTCGATGAGTAGAAGAGTTCATTAGTAAGGCTAGAATGGAAATTTTAGATGGAGTTTGCAACAACTGATCTATAATCTTATAGTCACTCATTTTGATAATTTTCAACAAGTCATCCACATTCTTTTCCAAAGCAGTGCCGCTAGATTCTCCCACCACTTTCTTAGGTTCATCATTCTCAAACGTCTTCTTTCCAGAATCAACATCTCTTTGAAAAGTAGGGGCAAAACTCGACCACTGCGAGTTACCTGACTGGCTTCAGTAATATTCTTGACGTCAAACAAAGGTTGGATAGGGATTTCTGTTAGAACAAAGTTTGAATCTACTACCCTATATTTAAGTTTTGATGATAACAAAGTGAAAAGATATAGTATTTATAAGTTTCATGTATGAACTATCTGCTGCCTAAGATTATTATGTTCTGACTTGCAGATACTCTGATTGATATAAGCAAGATCACATCTATTCAGCATCAGAACTTGATTTCAGACACCAGCATCAGAAGTTGCCATATCAGAATGTCAGAATCAGATGATCAACTCACGTACATGCTGAAGCCTGATGAACAAGACTGCGCTCAACACTCTGATAAAGAAACACAACAGTTCATCAGCAGCGAAGCAGAGTCAGAATGAGCCAAGCCAGAACTTGCATTAAGTAAGCAACGGTACTGTGCATTGAAAGCAAATTAATTCCAACGGCCTCATTCCAGACAAGATCTGCTCAATAAGGAAAGTTTGTTATTAGCATTGAATCAAGAATATTGCATCCAACGTTAATTATCTCAGTGTTATATAAACAAGGCTTTGAAGATTGAAATGGCTAATGCTCTCCAAATCTCTACACGCACAAAAGCTCATTATAATCTTCTCTCTCAGTTTTGCTAAACCACTCACTCTGATATTCTATCATTGTTTAGCAATCTAGTTTCTAAGCTTCAAATTGTGTATACATCACAGTTGTGATAAAGTTTTGTAGAAAACATTCACACACTTAGTTTTATCTCTTTGTAAGAAAGTGTTACCTTGACAAACCGGGTTGTGGTTTGGATCAAGAAGGCTTTAGCAGTTGTTAAAGCAGTCTGTAATATTCAGTTGAATATAGTGGATTAAGACCTCGTTGGAGAGAGGCGAAATCACCTTGACGGGTGGACTGGAGTAGTTTGAGATCAAACGAACCAGGATAAAAATATCTTGTTCATTGCATTAGATTTCAGTTTTACAATTCAACCCCCCCTTCTTGTGTTTTTCACCACTTCAATTGGCATCAGAGCGCCTGGTTCTGAGCTAAAACACTTAACCGTGTCAGTACAAGATCCAGCGTCAGAAAAATACAATGGCAGGAAACAATTCTCACATCAGCAATGACAACAATGAGGACAGAGACAGATTCAGTGGCAAACCTCCAGTATTTGATGGAGAAAACTTTGATTACTGGAAAGACAGAATTGAAAGCTTCTTTCTGGCACATGATGCTGATCTGTGGGATATGGTGACAGATGGATACACGCACCCTGTGAATGCAAGTGGTCAGAAGATTGATAGAAAAACAATGTCTCATCAACAAAAGCGTGACTTCAAGAATCACCACAAGGCCAGAACCATCCTCCTCAGCGCCATCTCCTATACTGAGTATGAAAAGATCTCCAACAGAGACACAGCAAAGAATATCTTTGACTCACTCAGAATGACGCATGAGGGCAACGTTCAGGTCAAAGAAACAAAATCTCTGGCGCTCATTCAGAAGTATGAGGCGTTCAAAATGGAAGAATCTGAATCCATTGAAACCATGTTCTCTAGATTCCAGATTCTGGTAGCTGGTCTCAAAGTTCTGGACAAAGGATACTCTACTGCTGACCATGTCAAGAAAATCATCAGAAGTTTACCCAAGCAGTGGAGACCTATGGTTACTGCTCTGAAGCTAGCTAAAGATCTCAACAAAATCACTCTGGAGGAACTTATCAGCTCCCTCAGAAGTCATGAGATAGAGCTAGAAGCTGGTGATCCTCAGAAGCAAGGTAAGCCTTTAGCATTAAAATCTAACAGAAAATTTGAGTCTAAAGTTTTGCAGGCAGTTGAAGAAACATCTGATGGATCCTCATCAGAAGAAGACGAACTCTCCCTTCTCTCCAGAAGAGTAAATCAACTGTGGAAGCAAAGACAAAGGAAGTTCAGGAATCCCAGAAGATCTGATCAGAACGAGTCTTCTTCCAGATACAGAAGGACAGATTCTTCCTCTGGATACAGAAGATCTGAAGGCTCCTCCAGTAGCAAAAAGCCAAACACCAAAGACACCATCTGCTATGAGTGCAATGAGCAAGGACACTATAAGAGTGACTGCCCAAAGCTTCAGAGGGAAAAGCCCAAAAAGAAGTTTGGAAGAGAGAAGAAGAAAAGTCTCATGGCTACATGGGATGACTCTGACTCGTCTGAAGCTGACTCAGAATTAGATGATGAAAGGGCAAACATAGCTCTCATGGCTAACATTTCAGAAGATAGTGAAGCTTCTGAATCAGACTCAGAATCAGACACTGAAGAGGTATTTCCTAACTTTGCTATTAACTTTACAAAGGCTGAACTTGCTGAAAGCCTTAATGAGATTCTGGAACGTTATCAGCAAATTAGAGCTAAATTCAGAGACCTGAAAAGGAATCTTGAATCTGACTCTAATAAGACTGGGAGTCTCAAATTGGAAAACTCTGAGCTGAGAAATAAGATTTCAAAATTAGAAAACACTTTACAAAACTCTCAGAAGGAACCAATTTCTGAAACTCCCAGCAACGCTGATGAGATCATCAAGGAGTATGATCACAGTTTCCAGAAGTTCCTTGCTAAAAGCATAGATAGAAGCAGAATGGCTTCAATGATCTATGGAGTTAGCAGAAACGGCAGGAAAGGAATAGGATACCAAGGTAAGGTTCCTACACCAAAGAATGTCATGGACTTAACCATTAAACACACTCCTCTGAATTCACATTTTGTATATGGTCACACACATGACATCAAATACACTAGCAGTAAGCACTCTGTGAAACCAAAATTCAACCAGAGTTTTGGTAAAACTAACAAATCAGGACCCAAGAAAATCTGGGTACCTAAGGATAAAATAATACATGTTGCAGATATCTTTAGCAGCAAGTCAGAAACACTAGTCATGGTACCTGGACTCTGGCTGCTCACGACACATGACGGGAAGAAGGCATATGTTCCAAAGCCTGGAACTTAAGCCTGGAGGCCACGTTGGCTTTGGAGGCAATCAGAGGGGAAAGATAATTGGCTCTGGAACTGTAGGTAATGGAAATCTTCCCTCTATTAATAATGTTCTGCTAGTAGATGGATTGATGCATAATCTGTTATCCGCAAGTCAATTAAGTGATAACGGTTATGATATAATCTTTAATCAAAAATCATGTAAAGCTGTTAGTCAGAAAGATGGGACTATCCTGTTTAATGGTAAGAGGAAAAACAACATTTACAAAATCAAACTTTCTGAACTAAAGAGTCAGAATGTAAAATGTCTTCTGTTTGTTAACAACGAGCAGTGGATCTGGCACAGAAGATTGGGACATGTTAGTATGAGAAGAATATCTCAGATTAACAAACTCAATCTGGTCAGAGGACTTCCTAATTTGAAGTTCAATTCAGATGCTCTGTGTGAAGCATGTCAGAAAGGCAAATTTGCAAAACCTTCTTTTAAATCCAAAAATGTTGTTTCTACCTCTAAGCCATTAGAACTTCTGCACATTGACTTATTTGGACCAGTTAAAACTGCTTCAGTCAGTGGTAAGAAGTATGGGTTAATAATCGTAGATGACTATAGCAGATGGACATGGGTAAAGTTCTTAAGACACAAGGACGAGTCACACTCTGTGTTTGTTACCTTCTGTAACCAAGTCCAGAATGAAAAGGATCTTAGAATCGTTAAAGTCAGAAGTAATCATGGTGGAGAGTTTGAAAACAAAGATTTTGAGTCATTCTTTAATGACAGAGGCATTCTGCATGATTTCTCTTGTCCTAGAACTCCCCAACAAAATGGAGTTGTAGAACGAAAGAACAGAACATTGCAAGAAATGGCCAGAACCATGATCAATGAGACAAACGTTGCTAAGACTTTCTGGGCAGAGGCAATAAACACAGCGTGCTACATTCAGAATAGAATCTCAATAAGACCTATTCTGGAAAAGACTCCATATGAATTGTGGAAGAACAGAAAGCCCAACATTTCATATTTTCATCCATTTGGATGTACTTGCTTTATATTAAATACGAAGAATTATTTGAACAAGTTTGACTCTAAAGCACAGAAGTGTATTATGTTAGGATACTCTGAACGCTCAAGAGGGTACAGAGTATACAATACAGAAACACAGATTGTGGAAGAATCAATCAGTGTTCATTTTGATGATAAGCTTGACTCTGAAAAGTCAAAGCAGAATGAAGTTTTTGCAGGTATAGAAATTGAATTTGCAGGCTCTGAAGACAAGTCATCAGAAGCTCTCAACACAGACATTCCTTCAACGTCTGAAAGGATCACTGCTAGCAATCCTACAACAGCTGCTGATCAACCTCAGAAGAGATTACCCAGAAGCAGCTTGGATCACCCAGAAGAGACTATTCTAGGAAGAAAGGAAGATCCAATCAGAACAAGAGCAAGCTTCAGAAACTCTGAAGAAACTCTTATGGGACTTGTGTCTCTGATTGAACCTTCTTCTATTGATGAAGCACTTCTGGATAATGACTGGATTCTGGCAATGCAAGAAGAGCTGAATCAATTCACCAGAAACGACGTATGGGATCTCGTTCCCAGACCAAAAGGATTCAACGTCATTGAAACAAGATGGGTGTTCAGAAACAAGCTAAATGAACAAGGTGAAGTCATCAGAAACAAGGCACGACTAGTTGCACAAGGTTATAGTCAGCAAGAGGGGATAGACTACACAGAAACCTTTGCCCCAGTCGCCAGGTTAGAATCTATCAGACTTTTAATTTCATTTGCTGTTAATAGAGGCATCACTCTGTATCAGATGGATGTCAAAAGTGCATTCTTAAATGGTTATATAGAAGAAGAAGTGTATGTACACCAACCCCCAGGTTTTGAAAATACAAAACATCCAGAACATGTTTTCAAACTAAAGAAGTCATTGTATGGTCTGAAACAAGCTCCCAGAGCTTGGTATGAAAGGCTAAGTAACTTTCTGCTGGAAAATGAATTCACCAGAGGGAAGGTGGACACTACACTATTCTGTAAATCAGTTAAGAGTGATATCTTAGTCTGTCAAATTTATGTTGATGATATTATTTTTGGTTCTACTAATCCTTCTCTTGGAAGAAAATTTGCTAAGTGTATGCAGGCAGAATTTGAGATGAGCCTCATGGGGGAACTGAAATTCTTTCTAGGAATTCAGATCAATCAAACTCCAGAAGGAACTTACATTCATCAGAGCAAATACATCAGAGATCTTCTGAAGAAATTTGACCTCTCAGAATGTAAGCCATCAAAGATTCCAATGCATCCCACGTGCATTCTGGAAAGAGAAGAGGTAAGCAAAAATGTAGAACAGAAAGTCTACAGAGGTATGATTGGTTCTCTCCTCTATCTGACTGCTTCAAGACCTGACATATTATTCAGTGTTTGTATATGTGCTAGATTCCAATCAGATCCTAGAGAATCTCACTTAACAGCTGTTAAGCGAATTTTCAAGTATCTGAAAGGTACTACTAATCTGGGTTTGTTTTATAGAAAATCTAGTGATTACAGCTTAGTAGGCTACTGTGATGCTGATTTTGCTGGAGACAGAGTAGAACGTAAAAGTACTTCTGGAAGCTGCCAGTTTCTGGGAGAAAATCTGATCTCTTGGTCCAGCAAAAGGCAATCAACAATTGCTCTGTCAACAGCAGAAGCTGAGTACATAGCAGCAGCAGGATGTAGCACACAAATGCTCTGGATGAAAAGTCAGCTTGAAGACTTCCAGATTTTTGAGAGTAACATTCCTATACTTTGTGATAATACTTCTGCTATTTGCTTAAGTAAGAATCCCATTTTACATTCTAGAGCTAAGCATATAGAAATAAAACATCACTTCATTAGGGACTATATTCAGAAAGGTATTTTGAACTTAAAATTTATAGATACAGACCATCAATGGGCTGATATCTTTACTAAACCCCTTTCAGAAGATAGGTTTAATTTCATTCTGAATCATCTCAGCATGAAAGTGTGTCCAGAGTGAAAATGTTTTAATTCCATATATTTACCTTCTGAATGTAATTGTTTTACTGTGAACTTCTGATCAATCTCCTTTCAGAAAGATAGAACATGCAGATTGTATCAGATGCAAGTTTAAAGATCTGAGAGTCTAAGCTCAAAGACAGACGTGCTGATCACTACATCAAACAAGTGTCATCCAATCATCAGCATATCTCTGAAGCAGAACGCGTGCATGCTTCTGAGAAGGCAAAGCGCTGATTGGGTGCATTGAGACACATGTCTGGTAACCGTTTTTAAGTATCTTTCTCAAATCCCCCAAAATCAGCAAGCATTTAATGAAAAGTAATCATGCTTTTAAAATGCAATCATGATTTTTCTCTCTCTTAAAAAACCTTTATCTTTTCAAAACAGTTTTGAAAATTCTATTTAAGCACATTAATCTCTCATTCCCATTCTTTACGCTTTCTCACAAACACTCAAACATTTTTCTGCATATTTCTGTGTTCATCTCTTGCAACCTATTTTCCTCAGTTTATTCTCAAAACCCTTTTAGTGTGAACATGGCAACCTCCAGCAGCGCTTCTGCAGGTCCTCAGAAGAAAGCATCATCTGAGCAATATCAAGTGCCATTCAGAACTCTCCTCACTCCTGTGAAGAATCTTGAAGTGCTTTCTGAATTAATCATTGATTTTGAAAGCTTGAAGGAGAACGGTTTTGACCTAACTGAAGAAGTTAGGGCTCAGAAGTGGGAAAGGTACTTTGATAGGTTGGTTGGACCAACGTTCCCAATGCTAGTCAAGGAATTCTGGATTCACGCCAAGGCTTCAACACATCTGGTCACCTCCTTTGTTTTGGGGAAGAAGATTGTGATCACTGAGGATCACATTGCAAGGCTAATCGGTCACAGTGGCGGTGGCGTCCGTTGTGTGGACATGGCTGAAAGATGTGCTGATGTAGGTGTGATAGCTGCAAGGATTTTCACTCTTGGGGTGCCCAGCAGCAAGATTAAAGATCTGAAGGATCATTACAGAGTGTGGGCTAAGATAATTCTGGGGTGCTTCAACCACAGGAAACCAACCAGTTCTCCTGATTACATAAATGTGGATCAGCAGTTTCTGATCTACTTTATTGATCAGAAGGTAAAGATCAATCTGGCTCACTTCCTGTTCAACCACCTCAGAACAAGTGTGAAGGAAACCAGGGAAGAAGAAAGAACCAAGATGGATTGGATACCTTTTGGAAGGTTGATATCAGATATTCTGACAGAGAATAGGCTGATTGAACATCTGATAGAAGCTCAAGAGCTAAGCGCTATTGAACCAACAATTGGGAAACCTCTGAATGCAAAGAACTTGAAGAAGATGAAGCTGATAGAGAATGTTCAGAAGGAACCCAGAGCCACTTCTATTGCTGATATCTCCAGCAGAAGAGTGCCTCTGAGTGACTTTCCGTTATTTTCTGAAATTGAATCCAAACCAGAGGTGATTCTCAGGTACTTGGATGCGTGCAAGGCAGATGGTACAGATCCAAATCTGAATATCAGAGATCTGCATCAACCTCAACCAGAAGTGACTCTGAAGAAGACAAAGAAGAGGAAGGCACCATCAGAAGGATCATCCCAGCAGACACCCAGAAAAAGAGGTAATTCATCTGTTGCTCCTGTTTTAAATTCTTCTACTATTCCAGCATCTATTCCTCCTCAAACCTCTCATAGAATCTCAATCCCCATCCCTACCATAGATGAAACTGTACAAGAAGAGGACCCTTCTGAGGCATTAAAACTCAGAAGACCCAGAACCAAACATCCCAAACAACCAATAATCTCAACAACATCAGCAATTGACCAAGTGCTGTCTGACATTGATCAACACACCTCTGATCAACCAAACTCTGAACCACAAACTGTTCCTCCTCCACAACCAGAACAACAGCAATCTGCTGAAGAACCAGAACAACAACAACCACTCTCATCAATTCCAGAAGAACCCATTATCCCTGAACAATCAGAAATTCCGTCTCCCTCTCCCCAACCAGAAATTAATCCACCATCACCTCAAACAGAGTTTCATCACTCTGAAACTCCTTCTCCTCAACCATCTGAACCTCATTCACCTCAACCATCACCTCTGGCAATCCAGCTGCCATGTGGAACAACTGTTATCATGCCCCAGTTACCATCCTCACCAGAATCTACACCACCAAATACTCCCAAAACACCACCCAGTCCAATCATAATTTCTGATACTGATACTCCATCTCCAAAACAAACAGTTGCTCAGAAAACCTCCGAAAACCCCAGCAGGACTTTCATAGACTTAACCAGTCTTGACCGTCTTGCTGATCTGAAACACAAAATTTCCATCCCAAAACCAAAGCAACCAGATGTTGGCTCTGGTATTATGAATTTTGAAACAGGTGTGCTGCAATGGATTGCTTCTTTGAAGCAAGTCTGTCCTGGAATGATTGACCCAGCTGCTTCTGATCAGCTCTGGTCACAATTCAGACTTTGGGTATGTGTTGAAGCCCTCAAGTTGCAGGATATCAACTATGAGCAGGCACAACAGAACTTCAGCAAGCTGCTGAAGGAAGTTGAAAGTCAGCTGCCTCAGGAACCTGTGCTCCCTCTGGACAGTGAACCTTGGTCTGAGAAACAGCAAGCTGCAAAGGTGCAATCAGAAGAAGACAAGACCATTCAAGCTGAAGAAAGTCAAGCAGAGGATGTTGCTGAAAGTTCTCAGAAGCCTCCTGCTTCTGATGCTTCTCAAGCTGCCTTGGACAGGAAGACTCTGGAAGAACTAAGGCTGAATGACATGCGTCTGCAGCAGCGGATGGATGAAAGCGATCAGAAGATGAAAGAGAGAATGGATGTGCAGGATAGCAAGATTGACACTGTTGTCAGCATGGTGCACAAGCAGAATGAGACTGCTGAAAAGATCCAAGCCATGCTGGAGAACCTGTTCACACGCTTGCCTCCTCAACCTTAGTCTCTTTTTTCATTCATGACCTTTTTCATGTGTTCCTTGATTTTATAATGTACTGTTTGAATATGTTTTGTAATATTTTCTTGTTTTGATTCTGAACTCTCTCAATATGATTAGTTTTTCTGATTTTAATTGCTTTAGCACATCACCTACACTTTTTGATTGCTGACAAAAAGGGGGAGAACAAGAATGATATTTTAATCAATAACGGATAACTAGACAGAAATTCTCAAACATTTCTAACTCTATTACTTGAAAATGTTTTTCTGTTTTGCTTAAAGTCTACAGGTACAAGGAAGCTCCTGGACACTCTGAAGACTAGAAGCTCTGAAGCTCTGATCACTATGAAGTTCTGATCCACTCTGATATTCTGATCCAAAGCAAAGCTCTGACAAGAAAAGCTCTGAAGCTCTTCTCTGACATAAAGCTTCTGATAAGTCAAAGACTCTGATACTCTGATGTTCAAAGAAAGGCAAAAAGATCTGATCCTGAAGAACACGTGTAATCAAAGGGAAGTAATAAACTCAGGGGGAGTATCTCTCAACTCTGAAATTTCTTTACTCCTTATCCTTTTACTTCTTATTCTGATACATATTCCAGATACCTTTTCACGTTATTTTCCTTTAAAATATCTAGTTTTTGTCATCATCAAAAAGGGGGAGATTGTTAGAACAAAGTTTGAATCTACTACCCTATATTTAAGTTTTGATGATAACAAAGTGAAAAGATATAGTATTTATAAGTTTCATGTATGAACTATCTGCTGCCTAAGATTATTATGTTCTGACTTGCAGATACTCTGATTGATATAAGCAAGATCACATCTATTCAGCATCAGAACTTGATTTCAGACACCAGCATCAGAAGTTGCCATATCAGAATGTCAGAATCAGATGATCAACTCACGTACATGCTGAAGCCTGATGAACAAGACTGCACTCAACACTCTGATAAAGAAACACAATAGTTCATCAGCAGCGAAGCAGAGTCAGAATGAGCCAAGCCAGAACTTGCATTAAGTAAGCAACGGTACTGTGCATTGAAAGCAAATTAATTCCAACGGCCTCATTCCAGACAAGATCTGCTCAATAAGGAAAGTTTGTTATTAGCATTGAATCAAGAATATTGCATCCAACGTTAATTATCTCAGTGCTATATAAACAAGGCTTTGAAGATTGAAATGGCTAATGCTCTCCAAATCTCTACACGCACAAAAGCTCATTATAATCTTCTCTCTCAGTTTTGCTAAACCACTCACTCTGATATTCTATCATTGTTTAGCAATCTAGTTTCTAAGCTTCAAATTGTGTATACATCACAGTTGTGATAAAGTTTTGTAGAAAACATTCACACACTTAGTTTTATCTCTTTGTAAGAAAGTGTTACCTTGACAAACCGGGTTGTGGTTTGGATCAAGAAGGCTTTAGCAGTTGTTAAAGCAGTCTGTAATATTCAGTTGAATATAGTGGATTAAGACCTCGTTGGAGAGAGGCGAAATCACCTTGACGGGTGGACTGGAGTAGTTTGAGATCAAACGAACCAGGATAAAAATATCTTGTTCATTGCATTAGATTTCAGTTTTACAATTCAACCCCCCCTTCTTGTGTTTTTCACCACTTCAATTTCCACACCATCTTCCAGGATAGTCGCATTATATTTATAAGGCACGGTTTTATCTGATTTATATGGACCAGGACCAGGCAGACAAATAACTACAGGAGCGACAGCAGGCTTACTATGATATTCAATATCTACAAGAACGGGAATACCAAAATATGGCACAATGAAATTCACTCCTACTTCAGAATATTTTGGTATTGAAGAATCGTTATCGGAGAGCATGTCTTCTTCAGAAGGAAAGAACTCATCAGCAGAAACATATTCATCGTCAGACATGGCCTTAATAGAGTAATCTTCAATCATATTAACTCCATTGTAATCATCTCTATTACCCGTGACTTTGATAGTACCATTATCTAGCAATAACTGGACACCTCTTCTTACCACGGAACAACCACGGGAATCCCTACAGTAGACCTGACAAGATCCATAATGATGCACCTCCTGACCCTCCATGTGACAAAATGTGGCATGCAACTACACCAGATCGTCATTCATATAGTTCATATCAAAAATATGGAAATCCCCAGGACAACCAGCAACCATATTAGCTTCTTCTTCATACTCATCCCTTGTCCTGATTATATGGATAAGACCTTCATTCATCATCTCTTGAAGATCATCTCTCACTTTATCACATTCATGGATATCTACACTGCAAATACTACAACCAACATGGTCATGTGTATAATAGTTGAATTCACAGAGGTCAACATGCATATTCACCAAATCACCTATGACCAGGTTGATCTCAAAAATCTGGAAATCCCCAGAACAACCAGCAACCATATTTACAGCACTTCCAACTCCATGATTGGGTAATGGATTATCTTTTACGTTAGGACTAACATCTTTAAAAGATAAAAGACCAGATCTCACCATCTTTTGTACTTCAGACTTCAAAGGATAATAGTTTTTGGTGTTGTGCCTTGGGGCTCCTTGATGAAAAGCACGGGTCTGATATGCCTTATAATACCATGGTAAAGGTGAAGGTATAGCAGGGGGTGGCCTAGTCTGCACCAATTTCTTTTGAATCAGAGCTGGAAACAACTCTGCATAACTCATCAGGATAGATTCAAAAGCTTCTCTCTTCCGACCTTGCCCTTGATTTTCTTGAGGAGGTGGTCTTTGATAGGAGACAATAATCGGAGTTGTATTTACAATTGGAGTCATGGAAGCAACTTGTTGTTGGTACTGATGACGTCTTCTTGATAGTCTAAACTTTCTTTCCTCAACGACAGCATTTGTTTCACTCTCTTTCTAGAAGAACACCCATGCTTACCATCTCAGTGAAATCACTTGGTGCACTAGCAACCATCCTTTCATAGTAAAATGATTTAAGGTTTTTGAGAAAGACCTTGGTCACATGTTGTTCTCCCATCGGGGGTACCACTTGGCCAGTAATCTCGCGCCAACGTTGCGCATATTCTTTGAATGACTCTTTATCCTTCTGAGTCATTGCCCACAGTTGGTCACGATCAGGTGCCATAAACATGTTGTACTTGTACTGCTTGATAAAAGCTTCCCCCAAATCATTGAAGGTACGGATACTACTACTGTCCAAACCCATATACCATTTAATGCAACACCGATTAAGCTATCCTGGAAAAAAATGAATAAGCTAACGTGGATCATCAGTATGAGTGGACATATTTCTGATATACATCACTAGGTGGTCACGAGGACAACAGTTGCCCTTGTATCTCTCATATTCTGGCACCTTAAACTTTGATGGTACTTTTACGTTAGGAACTAAACAGAGTTCACTGACATTCTGCCCGAATAATTCATTTCCTAAAAGAGCCTTCATTTCCTTCTGTATCTCATTAAAATGGTATTTAAAGTCGTCGAGTCGTTCATAGAAACCTACACTTTCACTTGGTGGAGGAATAGGACGATAAACTTCATCATTAATAAATGGCACAACATTCACCGAAGGTGGAACAGTATAATGGATCTCATTTCTAGCAACAGAAGCAGCATGCACCACAGGAGGCATAGTAACAGCAACTGCTTAAGCAAATGGATCAACTTGAGAATCTTGATTATAAACTTCTGGCATAAAATTTTCAGGAATTCCCCACGGGTAACCTTGAGACATACGGTTCTGAGCAGCGGTAATGGGAGCAACAGAAACGGAGACTAATTTATTGTGGCTGAGCAACCTGAGGAGATGGGGGAGGAAGTGGTGGCTGATTCTGAGCAGTCACCAATGATTCCATCAAAGCAGTCATATTAGCCATATCGGCCTTTAAAGCAGTAACTTCTTTGTGCAGCTCGCGATTCTCTTATTCAAGATTCTCCATTTTCTTCCTGGAATTAGCCCGAGTATTATATTGATGAGACAACTTGCTGACTGAACGATGTAGAGAAACAAAGTAAGACACCTGGGTATGAACAGAAATGCAAGAATATATGCAATGTATATTATTTATTTATCATTATTTTTATTTCAAGGAACTCAAATAATTATAGGCAACTTTAAATATTAAAGTACTAACACATACTGAAAATTTCATTATAATAACTTCGGAATGGATTACAACTTTTAGTACAAATTTCAATGATCCTAAGTACAAGATAATAAAGATAGAATCTAAAATCCTAAGGAGCTAGATCTAATTAAGATCTCTTCATACACTGACGTTTTCCCGTAATTCGTGTAATCTGAGCCTTCAACTGCTTATTCTCTTCTGCATACCTATTAGTGACTTCTTTCCAACCACCAGAGTCAGGAAGTGAGCCACTACGTCTTGGCTGAGCTCTAGAGGAAAATAAATCCTCTTAATTATCCATCATCTCCATAGCTCGACTCACAAGAATCTCGATCAAGTCATCTTTCTCTTTCAATTCTGTTGAGTAGGATACCTCCAAAGTCTGGTACTTGTTCTTCCATGCTTCCTTCTCTTTTTGCATCCTAACCAGAGTAAGCTAAATTTCTTCTACATCATCTAAAAGAGGAGGAGTAATTCTCACAAACATATCATATATAGGTTCTTCACGAGCATAAGGCATCTTCAACTGAATTGCCCTTATTTGTACCCAATGGAGATGTGGTTCTAAAGAAGCAGCTCCTCTTGGTCCCAAATATTTTCTACTCTTCTTATGAATATGGTGTCAAGCCTTCTCAATCTCTTTCTTAGCCTCCTTGTGATCTTTTCCTTTTTTGAGAAAGAAACCACTTAAATGAATACTATTTGGTTTATCTCTCATCGAATATCCAAGTTGATAGCGTGCAAGAACGTGATTGTAGTTAATTCCTCCCTTTGTACCAAGAAGAGGTACATTGGGTAAACTGCCACAGCTATCAATAATCTCCACGTCATAATAAGCTTGATAAGATCAAACAATGTCAGAATGAGTGAGAGCCATGATCTTCGGGGCCCAACGAGGTTCCTTCTTGGTATCTCAAAAAGTAACAGACTGAGGTAAGTGAGAAATAAACCACTGGTATAATAATGACGTGCAATAAATGATCATCCCTCCCTGATAGAAATTCCACAGATGGATAGAATAACAAGTATCCCCTAGAAGCGTAGGGACTGGATTCCCAATCATAAAGATCCCAATGGCGTTAACATCCACAAACTTATTGACATTAGGAAACAAGAACAAACCATAGGCGAGCAAAGCAAAGATAGCCTCAAAAGCAACCGTACTCTTCATCTTGGAAAAGTAACGAGATTTCTCCAATAGAAACTGAGCAGATAAACCCCTAATTCCTCCTTTAGTAGTCATAGCAATCTCAATCCCATACTTTTTCAAATGGGTCATAGCAGCAATCTCATGAAATTTAGGTTCTTCCTCTAATCTGGTGAAAGGAACACAATCAGTAATAGGTAAGGCAAATAGGTAAGAAGACTCCTCCAATATGGGCACCAACTGATAATCAGGAAAAGTAAAACACATGCACAACAGATCATAGAACTAGACCAATGTAGAAAGAATACCCTCATTTATCTTAAGTTTAGTAAGAGGCACGACAGTTCCATATTTCTTCCGGAAATCCGTAGAGCTTTCAATCTCAGGAATCAAACTCATCAGCTCCTCTATCTTAGGATCTTTGAAACTTTATTTCTGAGTCTTTCTTCTTCCAAAATCCATGGTCAAAAGTACCTGAGATATTTGTAAAAGTCAACATTAAGTTCCTCGAATCAACTCTTTTAAAGAATGCTCGTGGGTGCATGAATGTATGATGCAACAATCACACGCAAGATCACAAACATGGGGGGATTCATCGGTTCGACATCACGAGCATGAAGTCAAAGGTATTACCTACAAGGTATGGACTAATAGTTTATCACCTTCCGAACAAGGTTCTAAAAGGTTCCCAAAGTCTACATCCTTCCTTCGGATATTACCAACGTCCCATTTAACTCGGTAATCAGTAATATTCTCAGGACAAACTCATCTGAGTGTAGTATCGCGTGATAACCACTTCTAGATTGCTCTGTCATAGTTTGAACACTACACCTAAAAGGCCAAGATGGGTTAAGGGTTTTATGGTTCTCAGCTTCAGCAGGCTCCCAGGTCGAAAGCAGCATGTCTTTCTAATTTCTCGGTAAACGAATACTACAGTCAAAGGGGCCTCCACTGAGTGGGGGATCTCATGTCTCCTTTTATGGGATTCCTCCCTCAAAGTTAATATGACTATATTGCTCGTCCTGTCTTAAGTTTTCCCAAGTCCGGGTAGAGGACTTATGAGAAATCACCAAGCACCCCTGTAAACTAAGAAAATTCAGACAAACATATATACAACACATAACATACAACAGATAATAACACATACCCAAATAAACAAATATATGTTCAACCCACTTAAAGATGGACCAGCATTTGGTCAATCTGTCCCCAGTGAAGTCGCCAATTTTTCTGTAGCGGTAGAAATGTTTGTAGGATCAAGCGCTTACCACTGAGCTAAAAGAAATTGCTTATAGCCAAGGTGCAACTTTATTTCCATATAGTACGAGCATTTTCAAGGGTTGCACCTAGTTTACTAAGCGCCCATGGGTGGGATGTTAAGCCCTTCGAATCCCTAAGGTTGACGCTGGATATTTTAATCCATAAATCTCCCCCCCCCCCCCCCCCCCCCAGTGTCAGCCGAGGGGATTCGAACCTATGACCATTCTCTTATACCACCTGTAGGATTAAGTGCTTACCACTGAGCTAAAATCAATTGCTTATAGCCAAGGTGCAACTTTATTTCCATATAATACGAGCATTTTCAAGGGCTGCACCTAGTTTAATAAGCGTCCATGGGTGGGATGTTAAGCCCTTCAAATCCCTAAGGTTGATGCTGGATATTTTAATCCAACAATGTTGAGACTAAGCCATTGGATTGTCTTAACTCGTATAGATCAAAATAAAAATCACCACCGCGCTTTATTGTTTCCAGAGGAATGGGAAAAAAGCGAATAACCCAAAAAAAGAGGGGGAGAGATTCTAAGTACGAGGGTTGGTTATGCAAAGGGAATGTATTAGCACACTAAACATCTACAGTACTCCACAGGAACCTCTTTGAAAATTTGTTTATTTTGGCTATAAATGTTGTATAAAAAAATAGATGGTGGAGATGAGAAAAGAAGTGTTTTTTTACAATTTTTCACCAGTCGCGGTTGTGAACCTTTAGTGCCTATGTACCACCTTACGTGCAATAGGGAATCAAGGTACTCATAGTTCACCTTTAAAAAAATTTAAAACACATGTGTGTTGGTTAATTTTAAGAGACGGGACACCATCATCATCTCCGAGTGGAAAACATACTTACTACCCATGATTATGAGAAAGGAGAATTTGCATCATCTCAAAGTGGAGGATATAGCTTGGATTTTAAAATCAACAAAGCCTCACTCGAAACCCAACTGGAAAATATCTAACTTCACTACATATCCTAGAAGTATAGTAGCTCGCATCACTACAAGGATTGATAAGAGTCTAATCTTTTAAGAAAATTTTAACGTATAAAGCCAAAGTGGCAAAATTATTTGAATGAGATTGATTGACTTTAGTCTTCTCACAAAAATGTCAAAGCATAATTAAGTTGATTAAAGTTTAATTAAGAATTTTTTTTTGAAAATGCATGGACCTAAGTCCAAGTTTATTATGAAAGCAGTTCAAGTTAGAAAACAAGAAGAGTTTTGAAAAGGAGGGAGAATATTTTTGAAATTAAAGAAGATGAGAGGAGATGAAGGGACAATCCTAAAGCATAAGATAAAAGCTAGAGAAGAGAACCGTTTAACCAATAAGAAGTCAACACTTGATACAATAAGTCAATGTAGAATTCCCATCCTTTGGATTGAAACCAAGCAAGCAAAGATACTAAACCTCTTAAGAATACCAAGCTTCAGATGCACTAAGTCTTCTAAAAAATTGGGCAGAGTAACAACTATATACAGATGAATTTACAACCACAAACAAAGCATATGATCAGAATAACATGCACACAAAGAAAATCTGAAGAAGTGAAAAACACAAGGGAGGGTTGAATTGAAACTTTAAAATCAAATACAAATGACACGATTGTTTTTATCCTGGTTCGCTTGATCTCAAACTACTCCAGTCCACCCGCCAAGGTGATTTCTCCTCTCTCCAACGAGGTCTTAATTCACTAATCAAACTGATTACAAATCTACTCTGACAACTGCCAAAGTCTTCTTGAGTACAACCACAACCCGGTTTATCTCAAGGAATTTCACTAACAAAAGTAAGAATTAATCTGGGTACAGGATGTTTTTCATTACAAAAATGGTATCACAAACTGGTGATGTATTACACAATTTTAGAGAATAGTATGAATATGCAGTTGCAAAATTTTGAGATTGTATAATAGCAGTTATGTAAATCGTGAACGATTTAGCCTTTATGCTTGTTTAAATAGGCGCAGCAATCTTATGCAAATGGAAACTTGATAATTGGCAGGTAATGCACTTTCCATAATATGAAGATCCTTGTCTGTTTGCAGCCGTTGCAATTGATACAACTTTGATGGAATAGTAACACTTCAGAACATAAGTAATATGCTTGCTGCTTTGCTTCAAAACTTGGAAGGTCAGAATTATAAGGTCCTATTTGCAGCGTTAGACTTCCGTTCAGAGTTAACATGTCTTTCTCTTTAGCGTAAATTCTGATCTTCATTCATCAGAACATTCTGATAAAAGTCTATGTACACAGCACGAACACCTTTGTAGCTTAACTTTTGATCCACTTTCATTCAGAACTTCTGTACAAAATAGAACATAATTTTAGAATGCATATTTGTTCTTTGTGTTTGTTATCATCAAAACTCTTACGAGGGTTATAGAATCAAACTATGTTCTAACAATCTCCCCCTTTTTGATGGTGACAAAAACTAGGATTTTTCAATAAAAATAGCCAGAAAATAAAGCTTTAGAGAGTCTCCCCATGAGTTGAGTACTCAGATAGAGATGAATTACTTCCAAGAAGTTCATTCTGATAAGAGCTTTTGATGCATCTCCTTCTGTCTTTATCAGAGTTTTGTTCCTGTTATGATTTTAAAAAAAATGAGAATTTAAGATATTCAGAATGTTTGAGACCTTGTCCTGGTATACTGTTATTGAAAATATCTTACGTTCTCCCCCTTTTTGTCAGGAATCAAAAAGCAATATAATCACAAAGTTCAGATTCAAAAAGCATGATTTATATTAAAACAGATTTCAATAACATTTGCAGAGCCAGATGAAACAAGTTAATAAATGCATAAAACAAGTTTAAAAAAATATCTAAGATGGAGGGGAAGTCGTGTGAACAACGCTTCCAGCAAGCTTTTAATCTGAGTGCTTGATTCCTCTTGCTTTCCCAGCATTTCCTTAATTTCTTTGCTTGTGTCTTCTTACTTATCCAATCTTGCGTTGATTAAAGCATTCTCCTTCTTTAACTCTTTTGGAGTTTGCATGATCAAAGATGGAGCTGGTGTATCCTCATAGGATGCAAGTCTTTCAGAACACTCTGCAACATTTTCTAATTCAGTTGCTTCTTCAGTTGCTTTTTCCTTTTCTTGAATAACAGCCAGAGAAATACTGTCAGAATGTGGTTCAATAACTTATGAAGGTTGGTGCTCTTTCCAGGAAGCATTGTCCAGCAGAAGAATTAATTTATTTTCCCAGTGACTCAGAACTTGATCTTTGAAAGCTTTCAGCTGATCACTAAAGTTTTATTGAGCCATTTCATAACTTAATTCTTTCAGCCTCTAGGATTCTGAATTGAACCATCTTCTGAACCGATCCTAATGAGAATCAGAAGCAGTAGGATTTAAATTTTCTAGAATTGCTTGCTTCGATGAGTTAACCCATTCCATTAATTTTGTTTCAAAAATCATTAAGTTCTTACCAACATCTGTTTTGGTTATTATTGGTTTAGGTTTGGGAATGGCAATTTTATGAGAGGTTAAGGCTAGGTGGTCTAGTGCTTCTAAATCAATGATTGTTCTGAGATGATCATATGGACGGTTAATAAAAGAGGGAGTAGGTGAATCAAAAATTAGGATTGGTGAACGAATTGTGTTTGGTGGAGTGGAATGATAAAGTGATGGTATTTCTGGAATCTGACATTGATTCTTCTACAATATGTGTTTCTGTACTGTATACTTTGTAGCCTCTTAAGCGTTCAGAGTATCCTAATATAATACACTTATGTGCTTTAGAGTCAAACTTGTTCAGATGTTCTTTAGTGTTAAGTATAAAACAAGTACATCCAAAAGGATGAAAATAAGAAATGTTGGGCTTTATGTTCTTCCACAATTTATATGGAGTCTTATCCAGAATAGGTCTTATGGAGATTCTATTATGAATGTAACATACTGTGTTAATTGCTTCTGCCTAGAAGATCTTAGCAATGCTAGTCTCATTGATCATGGTTCTGGTCATTTCTTGTAAGGTTATATTCTTTCGTTCTACAACTCCATTTTGTTGGGGAGTTCTAGGACAAGAGGAATCATGAGAAATGTCATTTCCATTAAAAAATATTTCAAATTTTTTATTTTCAAATTCTCCACCATGATCACTTCTAACTTTGACAATTCTAAGATCTTTCTCATTCTGAACTTGGTTATAGAAAGAAACGAACACAGAATGTGACTCGTCCTTGTGTGTTAAGAACTTTACCCATGTTCATCTGCTATAGTCATCTACAATTACTAACCTATACTTCTTGCCACTAACAGGTGCAGTTTCCACTAGTCTAAATAGATCTATATGCAGAAGTTCTAATGGTTTAGAGGTAGAAACAAAAAATTTTGCTTTAAAAGGAGGTTTTTCAAATTTGCCTTTCTGACATGCTTCACACAGAGCATCTGAGCTGAACTTCAGATTAAGAAGTCCTCTGACCAGATTGAGTTTGTTAATCTGAGATATTCTTCTCATACTAACATGCCCCAATCTTCTGTGCCAGACCCATTGCTCGTTGTTAACAGACAGAAGGCATTTTACATTCTGACTCTTTAGTTCAGAAAGTTTTATCTTGTAAATGTTGTTTTTCCTCTTTCCATTAAATAGGATAGTTCCATGTTTCGGACTAACAGCTTTACATGAATTTTGATTAAATATTATATCATAACCGTTATCACTTAATTGACTTATGGATAACAGATTATGCATTAATCTATCTACTAATAGAACATTATTAATAGAAGGTAGGTTATCGTTACCTACTGTTCCAGAGCCAATGATCTTCCCTCTTTGATTGCCTCCAAAACCCACGTAGCCTCTAGGTTTAAGTTTCAGACTTTGGAACATATGCTTTCTTCCCGTCATGTGTCGAGAGCATCTAGAGTCCAGGTACCATGACTGTTGTTTTAGTCTTGCTGTCAAAGATATCTGCTACATATATAATTTTGTCCTTAGGTACCCATATGTTTTTGGGTCCTTGTTTGTTAGTGTTACCAAAATTCTATTTGAATTTTGGTTTAGCAGAATAATCATTACTAGTATATTTCAAGTCGTGTGTGTGCCCATAAGTAAAATGATATTTTAAAGGTGTGCGTTTAATAACTAGGTCCATGACTTTCTTAGGTTGGGATACTTTACCTGTGTATCATATACCTTTTCTGCCATTTTTGCTAACTCCATAGATCATTGAAGCCATCTTGCTTCTATCTATGTTTTTAGCCAGAAACTTTTGAAAGCTATGATCATATTCCTTTATGATATTATCATCATTACTGGGAACCTCTGAGATTATTTCCTTCTGAGAGTTTTGTAAATCATTTTCAAGTTTTGAAATCTTTTCTTTTAACTCATAATTTTCTAATCTCAGACTCTCAGTTTCTTCAGAGTCAGAAACAAGATCCTTTTTCAGGTTCTTGAATTTGGCTCGAAGCTGTTGATATCTTTCTAGAATTTCACTCATACTTTCTCCTAATTCAGCTTTAGTGAAGTTAACAGTAAAGTCAGGAAATACCTCTTCAGTGTCTGATTCTGATTCTGACACAAATGCTTCACTGTCTTCTGTCACATTGGCCATAAGAGCAATGTTGGCTCTTTCATATTCTGACTTTGTGTCTGCGTCAGAAGTATCTGAGTCATCCCATGTTGCCATGAGACTTTTCTTCTTCTCCTTGAAGAACTTCCTTTTGGGTTTCTCCTTCTAAAGCCTTGGACAATCGCTTTTGTAGTTCCCTTATTCATTACACTCATAGCAGATGATGTCCCTGTTGCTTGACTTTCTGTGGCCAAAAGAAGATTCATACTTTCTGTGTCCAGAGGAGGGTTCAGACTTTCTATATCCAGAGGAGGATTCAAACTTTCTGTATCCAAAGGGTGATCCGTTCTGATTCCCTGTTATTTTGGAGTTTCTGAATTTTCTTTGCCTCTGCTTCCACAGCTGATTGACTCTTCTGGAGAGAAGAGACAATTCGTCTTCTTCTGATGAGGATCCATCAGAGGTTTCTTCCATATCCTGCAAAAATTTAGAATCATATTTTTTGTTAGATTTTAGCGCTAAAGGCTTACCTTTCTTCTGAGGCTCGTTATCTTCTAGCTCTATCTCATGACTTCTGAGTAAGCTGACAAGTTCCTCCAGAGATATCTTGTTGAGATCTTTTGCCAGCTTGGGAGCAGTAACCATTGGCCTCCATTGCTTCGGTAAACTCCTGATGATCTTCTTTACATGATCAGCAGTTTAATACCCTTTGTCAATAAATCTCAGCCCAACAACTAGAATCTGGAATCTTGAGAACATTGCTTCAATGGATTCACTTTCTTCTATCTTGAAGGCTTCGTATTTCTGAATGAGCACAAGGGCTTTGGTTTCTTTAACTTTCATTTTACCTTCATGTGTCATTCTTAGAGAATCAAACATACTTTTAGTTGTCTCTCTGTTTGTGATCTTCTCATACTCTGAATATGAGATGACAATCAGGAGAATTGTTCTGGCCTTGTGATGATTTCTGAAGTCACGCTTTTGCTGATCAGACATTCTTTTTCTATCAATCTTCTGACTAATTTCATCCACAAGATGCATTCACCCATCAATTACCATATCCCAGAGATCGACATCATGGGCCAGAAAGAAGTTTTCAATTATGTCTTTCCAGTAGTCAAAGTTCTCTCCATCAAAGACTGGAGGTTTGTCGTTGATTTTGTCTTTATCATCATGGTAGTCATTGCTGATGTTCTGACTTAGTCCCACCATAGTGTTTTTCTAAGCTTGGATCTTGTACTAACACGGTTAAGTGTATGAACTCAGAACCAGGCGCTCTGATGTCAATTGAAGAAGTGAAAAATACAAGAAGGGGGGTTGAATTGAAACTTTAAAATCAAATACAAATGACAAGATGGTTTTTATCCTGGTTCGCTTGATCTCAAACTACTCCAGTCCACCCCAAGGTGATTTCTCCTCTCTCCAACGAGGTCTTAATTCACTAATCAAACTGATTACAAATCTACTTTGACAACTGCCAAAGTCTTCTTGAGTACAACCATAACCCGGTTTATCTCAAGGAATTTCACTAACAAAAGTAAGAATTAATATGTGTACAGGATGTTTTTCATTACAAAAACGGTATCACAAACTTGTGATGTATTACACAATTTTAGAGAATAGTATGAATATGCAGTTGCAACATTTTGAGATTGTATAATAGCAGTTATGTAAATCGTGAACGATTTAGCCTTTATGCTTGTTTAAATAGGCGCAACAATCTTATGCAAATGGAAACTTGATAATTGGCAGTTAATGCACTTTCCATAATATGAAGATCCTTGTCTGTTTCCAGCCGTTGCAATTGATACAACTTTGATGGAATAGTAACGCTTTAGAACATAAGGAATCTGCTTGCTGCTTTGCTTCAAAACTTGGAAGTTCAGAATTATAAGGTCTTGTTTGCAGCGTTAGACTTCCGTTCAGAGTTAAGATGTCTTTCTCTTTAGTGCAAATTCTGATCTTTATTCATCATAACATTCTGATATCAGTCTACATACACAGCATGAACACCTTTGTAGCTTAACTTCTGATCCACTTTCATTCATAACTTTTGTACAAAATAGAACATAATTTTAGAGTGCATATTTGTTCTTTGTGTTTCTTATCATCAAAACTCTTACGAGGGTTGTAGAATCAAACTATGTTCTAACAAAATCAACCCAATGTCTTGGGGTAAACCCCCAAGAACTCTAGACAAAATAACAAACAAAGTCACAAGGTCCCAAGGATATTAAGGCTTATAATCCTAAGTCCAAGAGATCCACAACTCCATTATACCAAGGATAGTATCTTCCAAAAGAAAATGAAAAGCTCAAGCGATCAAAAATCAAAATGACACAAAGATAAATGCTCAAGTGAGCAAAGATTAAAAAAATGACATGAAATGAAAATGCCAAAATAAATGGTATATAAAAGTAAAGGCATAAAGTAAAAGTCAATTGTTAATGAGTTAGGAATTAGAGGTTAGTTGAATGACCATCTTGAAACTTGCATTTGAAAACTCATTAGAAGATTGATAAAAACAAAGCTTTCCAACAACAAGTTTCATTTGCTTTTTGTCAATTATATCATTCATTTCAAGTTTTTTAGGCGACAACATATGATCAACGATGTTTAAATGATTTACTTATACCAAAGTTTATGAAGGTTCATTAGAGGATTGATAAGATTAAAGCCTCCTAACAATTAACCTCAAGATTATTGGATCAAAGGTTTCAAATCAAACACACTTGGGCTTGTAAACATAGGTTTGTGCCACGAAAGATCATTTCTCGAATCGGGACATAATTTAGCGCTATGTTAAGCAATCATAAGTGGACTTATATAGAAGTCGAACCTATTTTGAGGTCGGTAAATAGCATCTATGTACCATATGTTTGGAGAAATGATATGTAGATTATTCTCTAACAACGTGTAGCACAAATGAGAAGGGGATGAGATGAAGAGGGAGAATAAATATTTGAACCAAGAAATTTAATCAAACTATCATTAAAATTATTCATCCATTTTGGTGGAGTTAAACTCAACACTCAAGATCTAATGATGTTAACGAAGCTCGTGATTTAAAAATCACATAGTTCAAGATCAGCCAGAATATATACAAAAATAAAATTGCATTTAATAAGCAAAATAGAATGAGAAAAATGATTTTTAAATTGTTTTTTAAGTGAGAATAAAAGGGAAAATAACAAAATATATTCAAAGTATCAAATAAAAATTTAAAGAATCCATAGAAAAATCAGAGATGATCTCAAGCATTTTTACAAAAAATTTGGTAATTTTTTAAAACAGAAAAGTATTCTTAAATTATTTAAAATCACTCAAATAAGTAAAAAATGATTAAAAAAAGTAAAAATCAGAATAAAATTCTAGAAAAATTCCAGGAAGTCAGGAATAAAGAAAGTGATTTTTATGAATTTTTCCAGAATTTAAAAATATCAAAAAGTATTTTTAGAATAATTAAAAAACAAGTTAAACAAAAGAAAAATCATAAAAAATATCAAATCTGAAAATAAAATCATGAAAAAATAAAAATCAGAAAGAAAATATTTGAAAATAATTTTGTGAATTTTTTCATAATTTTTGTGTCAGAAATGAATTTTCTATGATTTTTTGAAGTTTAAAACAATTAAATGTAAAAATAAAAAAATAAAAAAAAATATGGACCATTGGATGAGAGTCAAAACGCATTAGTAAACAGACCCAAAGGATCTGGCGCGCTGTGCATATCATGGTCTATTTTGAAAATCACACCAAATTATTTTTTAATAATTAAAAGCAACTTAAAATCTAGCACGTTGGATGGAGTCTGACTAAAGAAAGTAATCAAATCCAAGGGTTCTCAAAATACATGTATGGTAAGGCAATCACACTGGATGGGATTCAAAAAAATTATATGTCATGCTATCGTTTGTTGAAGCACGACACGTAGGTCGTCTTCAACCTCTAGACGCCCTAGATTGGAGTTCTACAAACTGTAAAATTAGCTAACCAGACCGGTACCATTAGATTCGTCTCTTCAATACTATTCTAATGGTACCCTCGCGCCAAATTTATATAACCTGAGCAAGGTTGGATTTTAAAAAAAGTAGAAAAAATAGCGAGCACGAAATTTCCAAGTATCTCTCTCAATTCTCAATGAAAATGAAAACCATAAGAAGTATGAGAATCAAAAGGATGGGTAGAATAAAGATCTATTTGATTCTATTTGGTTGAGAATTATACCATAACGAAGCTCACCAAAATATCTCTAAAATTTGACTTCTGTAGCTTAATTCAAGTCACAGTTCTTGAAGGTAAGAGTATGGTTAGCTTTAGAGAAGTTCAATGAAGCTAACTGAATGGAGCTTTTAGTGTTTTGAGGTGAGAATGAAAGAAATCAGGATTTCAAATTCAGAGTTCATGTGATATCTAACAGGGTGATTTTGGCTGTTAAAGCTTGAGAAAATAAGAGGAGTGAGGTCCTCTATTTTTAGGGAAGTGAATGGTGCAAAGAAATGAGAAGAAAATTGAAGTTTGGAGGGAAATTAGATGGAGCCCGAAAGTGGAAAACGTGTGACTCCATGTGCATAAAAACTTAGCCAATTCCTGTGTTTTGATCCTTAATTCAACTTTGGTAACTTTGTTAAACAAGTTTAAATCAAAAACGCGTGCTAATTTGGTGTTTAGAAGCTGGATTATGGATTTTAAAATCTGACTTGGAGGAAAAATACAGTTTCAAGTAGCTGACTTTGAACTCATGATGTGCACGATTTAGGAAGCCTTAGGACTTGATTCTTGATGCATTGGAAAGATCAGTTAACAATCTTTATAATGTTCCAAGAAATAATTCATTTGGATGCTTAATCTAGAATTTATACTTGGTCAAAATCAGGAAAAATCGCTGACTCTTATACTTAGAAAAATTCTAAGTTTTTTCTTCAAAAATGACCTATAATGTTTTGATTCGAAACAAGGTCTTCCTTAAAAATTGAGCTTTGATCATTGATTATAGCTTGAAATGGACTCCCTAAAGAGTATTGTGAAACTTATATCACTAAAAAATTCCAAATATTGAACAAGTTATGATATTTTGAAATTGATGAAAATCCATGAGGTGGCCTATAATATTTTGAACTCAAAAAACATATTGCAATCATTTACAAGCTTAGAACCAAAAAGAGAGTTAAATTTAACATCCTTAAGATCATTTTGAAAAAATAATGAGCTCAAGATGATAAAAATTGACTAAGTTATGGTCCTTTGAAGTCACAAAAGAATTTGATGGCCTATCTAGAGGACTTGTAAACTTTCTCAACCATTAGTGATCTTCCATATAAAATTTGCTTGAAACTCTTGAAGTGATTTGTTAATAATCCTTTAAAGAGAAAAATATCTTTAGAATCACTAAAAAAATCTCAAAAGATGAACAAGATATAGTCCTTAGAAGTTCAAAACCCTAGCTCCTAAAGCATCAAAATGACTTGGAACCCCTTTCAACTTTTGATAATTTTTCTTGCACAATTGCTTTTGCTATGTTAATATAAGTTGTTATGGATGATAATAAGAACCCATAGCAACAATAATCACTTCCAAATGTTAAAAATTGAGAAAATTATGCACTTGTAATCAAGGAATCAAGAACTTGTCAAATTAGGTCAAACTTCTTGAATCAATCTTGTATTTCTTGAATTTCCTTAGAAAAGTAGAGCATGATGAGACATATTAGCCCTTGTCATTACATTATCTTTAAAGCACACTAAAAAATTAAGCTTAAATGTCAATGAAGCTTTGTTGAAGAAGGCATGGAAATAAACTCATGAACCAATGAACCAACCTGATGAAATGTGTTGTGTCTTCACCTATAATGCCAACATCTATAGAGCAAATATATATACATTATATTTGTTAGTTAAAAGTCAATCAACAAAAGATAGACAAATCAGGGTGTTTGGTGATCCCACATTGAGCAAACCTAAAGATAGGAAGAAGAACCAAACCCTAGTGTGTGATGTTAATATGATTGGGTTGACATTGAAATGATGAGAGATCTTAGGGGTAAAAATTGGGGTATAACACCGGTTACCACACCATTATTTTGTAACGCGTCGAGGTATCAAAAATTGAGATGTCCAAGACGGTAGCGCCATAACCACTATTCTCAACTTTATATTGTAGAAAAATACCTATGCTCCATCACTTTCAACTCTATCTTGAAAGTCCTATTGAGAGCCATATGCGTTTTAAGGACTAAACCCTCGTTTCGGCCCAAAATGCACAAAATATTGTTTTCCATGCGAATCATACATGTAATTCTTCTCAAGTAATTGGCCAATGCTTAAGAGATTACATGTAATTCCTGGAATGTATAGCACGTCTTTGATCAAGGAATGACCATCATCTCTTCTCATGATCAAAACATCACCGATCTCGTCGGCCGCTAAAGTCGTATCGTCAGCGAATTTCACCTTAATATTTGTGGCTTGATTGATTTTAACAAACCAATCCTTTTTATCCATCATACACATTGAACAACCAGAATCTAAGTACCATTCATCACTGCCTTGGACTCCATCTCAAACCGTTACCATTATGTTTTTCTCCAAACATGTTTCTGCAGCATTCCTCGAACTACTATAGTTGTTGTCCAGCAACTTGCAGCTGCTACTGCTTTAGTCCAGCAGCTTATTACCGCCATAATTCTCCTATATGATCATGACCATAAGCCTTTTTTATTCGTCCACCTCATGTCGAGCAACCTTTGCCTCATCACTTTCATTTTCCCTTAATTTCGCATTACAATTTCTTGCGAAATGACCAAGTCTTTGATAATTGTAACACTTCACATTACTCTTGACAATCTTCTTAGTATAGTTGCCTTGACCACTACCTTTGGAGTTGCTCTCACCTCTTTGCTCCATCGAACCCTTCGAATTTTGTGGATCTTTTCCACCAAAATTCTAGAAATTTGCCTTTCCTACTGAAGGCCATTTTCCTTTCGATCTTTTACTCTTCTCGTTAAATCGTGCTTGTAAAGCAATCTCCGCTTTAGCCTTTTCGTTTCCCATTTCATCCATCATTTACCCATGAGCCTCAAGAGAGCTTTGAGGCTCTTCTTTGCTCAATGTCGGAAGATCGTTTGACTCTTTAATCGCTACTACAATATTGTCAAATCTTGGTGTCAAAGAACGTAAGATTTTCGATACAACATTCTACTCTGAAACAATTTCTCTGCAAGACTTTATTTGATTCACTAAACATGTAATGTGCGATACGTAGTCGTTGATTGTCTCTTTCTCTTCCATTTGAACCAATTCAAATTATCGCTTGTGAGTTTGTAACCTCATCGCCTTTGCTTTATTAGCTCATTCATAAGTTTTCTTCAAGATCTCCCTTGCTTGATTTTCCGAATCGCAATCACCAATTTTCTCAAAGTTGTCATTATTGATCCAAGAATGGATCAAGAACAGCGTCTTGTAGTCTTTCTTCTTCTCTTCCTTGTGTGCAACCTTTTGTGCATATGTTGCCTCTGCAACAAGGGGAGCAACTTCATTGTTGACCACTTCCAGGACATCTTGATAGCCAACCAACACATTCATTTGTTTGCACCATTTATCGTAATTCTTCGAATCAAGGGTTGGAAGATTAGTGGGGACTCGATCATTGGAGATGGTAGTCATCTTTGTAGCGGATTATGGATCAGAATCAGGGCTCTGATACCAAATGCTAAAACATACACTAGCTCTATTGGTGAATCAATAGAAAAATTTGTATTAATTGCAGAAGATGGAATGAGAGAGAGAGAGAGAGAGAGAGAGAGAGAGAGAGAGAGAGAGAGAGAGAGAGAGAGAGAGAGAGAGAGAGAGAGAGAGAGAGAGAGAGAGAGAGAGAGAGAGAAGAAAATATGCAATAAATGACATTAACTGAAATGTTACAATTTGAGGGAAATTTATTCAAGCCAACAAAATTGTTGGAAAACAAAACTTAAAAAAATAAGCTAAAAAACCCAAACATAAATTTGTAATCAGTTATACCAAACACCGTAACTGACTACGCATACGATAAACAAAATAATGAAACTGAAACGGTCTTGTATAACCGATTGCACATTTTTACATAATCAGTTACCCCATAAAAAATCAGTCTCTACTTTTCAAAAAAAGTTATTTTTTTTATTAAATTGTTTCCTCATTTTTACACTCAAAAACTTATACAATACATTTAAATTACTATCTACATCAAATAATCCAAACAGTCACACCTTTTATAAATTTTAAAAAACGAGAAAAATATTTATAGCAAGTAGCAACATTTGACCCAATGAAGATAAAACTATCTGTAGAAGAGCTAGTTACAATAATGTCTCATTCAATTAAAACCATCAAACCAAGGCACCTGTCTACTATTAATGTTGAAAGAAAACAGAAAACTTGACATGGATAGCATCCATGTCTATCTTTATGCGACGCAACACGGAAGAAGGAAAAAGATGTCGATTGTTTGTATTGTATCACGCGCTTTCCTTATCAAACTGGGTCCTGCCCATCCTCTCTTCACGTGTCCACAGACGAAACCATAATATGTGGGATCGGTTTTTGTCGTGTAGCACCATGTGGTCCTTTCCAGTTATGTCTAATCCATTATCTACACCATGTATAAAAGTTAAGGTATGAATAGTCAACACAACACTTCTTCTGCTCATTCACCAATATGTACAGTGATAATAATTGTATCGAGAAAACTAAAATGCTTGGATTTTTTACATGATTCAAAGAGAAAGTCAAATGTTCTATCTAGAATTAATTTGGTTTTAGACATGATTAGTCTTTTTTAAAGGGTTATGATAAGGCTTGTTAGTCAACTTAAATATACTTTATGGAATAATTATGATGATTTTTCAGTGTTTTATTATCCGAATTGTACATATCTAACATTTCTCTTTAAAAATTTGTAATTGTATGACCGAGTTTTTAATTTTGTCCTTGTTAAAATTAGAATTTGAATAATAAATTTATAAATTTTATTTTCGATTTTTTTTTAATTCTTCTTTTTTTTTTCAGTGTACTTCTGCGTGTGTAGAGATTTGTGTTCTTGTTACTTTCTAAAAAATATTAATGGCTGTTTAGACCTTTTGATAACGAATATTCAAATAATTTTCTTTAATTTTTCAATTTGTTTAAATAATATTCAAACAACTTAAATATTTAAGAATTTTAAAATAGCATTCAACATATTTAAATGTAAAATTTTAAGAAAATAATATGACTTAATTGTTTGATTTCTATATTATTCATTTTTTTGGATTTTGTTCTTTCTATTTTAAAATCAGAAATAATATGACACTTTTTAATGATATATCATTCACATTGATGATATAGCGGTGTCAATTCAACGTAGACCGTTCAAAAAAATTATTTTTATTTAAGATTTATGTGTGAACTCTGTGTCATTAAAAATTGCTTTTGAATTTAAATGAGACTAAAATCCTAAAAAAAATTAAATAAATAGATTAAAATTCCAGATTTTAAAATAGGGGACTAAAACCAAAAAAAAATAATAGTGAGAACAGAATTACAATTAGAATAATATTTAAATACATTGAAATATTTAAATGTGATTGAGTATTATCAAATACATAAAAACTAAAATGACATTTAAATAATATTCAAACTAAAATTACAAACTAGACATATTTAATTTTGTTTACCATTCAATTTTCAAACACATTTAAAATTATAAAAATAAAGACAATATTCAAACAACTTTAGATATTTTATTTTTTAAATAATATTGAAAATTTTGAAAATATTTAATTTTTCAATAATATTCAAACATAATTGTCATGCCTATTGAGACATTTTGAGAAGGAACATTTAAATAAATATTCATGCAAACTAAAACTATAAATCATTTTAAAATATAGAAAAATATTAAATATGTTTATATATTATTTAAATATGTTTGAATATTATTCAAAAAATAAAATATTTAAATATGTTTGAATATAATTTTATTTTCGATGATTTTAAATATGTTTGAAAGTTGAACATTATAAACATAATTAAATATTTTTAGTTAGTGATTTTAGTTTGAATATTATTTAAATGTGTTTTAGTTTGTACGATTTTTAAATAATAATAATAGTAAAATAGTGTGTTCATAATTTAATAATTTTTTTAATAAAGATAAATTACTGAATAAAAAGGGGAAAAAATAGGGGACATAAAATCTAATTCATCAAATAATTAATAAAAATGATAGTTGGATATGTTCAATTTATCTTTAAATTTTTTTTCAAATAAAATAATAAATTAAAAAGTGAATCACATCAAGTGTCATAATGCACAAACATTTCTCTATCCTAAAATGTGAGATATATTGAATCTAAAAGAATAAATAGTGTATAAAGTATTTTTCCATTTAATTAAAAGATATCGATAAATAATATTCAATTAAAAAAAGCATTAATGATCATTATTGAGTCGGCTTCAAGTCTAATATTTCTCAAATTCCTTCTATTAGCATATTCGATAATAAGCATATTTTTATGCAATTCAACTTAAAAGAAAAAAAAACAAACTCCATTCGTAGCTATTAAATCTCCAAAAAAATTATACCTAAATTATTACTGAATATAAAACCACAAATTGATATTCAAGGATTTCCTCTTCAAACTCCATTTGTGTTGCACTTAATCTAATTATATCTAGGAAGACATCAATTAACTTGTATGATTCTAGATGCATAAGGAGGTCAGCATTTGATATCATAAAATTTAATAATTGAAAACTGAAGAATTAAAGAATACATGTGCCCCCTTCAAAAAAGTACATGCTATGTAGACCAGTTCTTTAACATGAAGAACGACTCTATAAAAGTCAATTTTACTATTTTGAAACTTATATCATTTGGTGTGTCAAAATTTTCAAGAAATTATTATAATGAGAGTCAAGATCAAATTTTGAATATATGAGCTTCAACTTCTACTAGCAATCTTGAATAAGCTTTCATAATTAGTTATATCAATTTTAATGTCTAACAATCGTCTCATTCATTGTCAAAAAAAGGTGTACATGCATCTAAGAAATTATTGGTCTCCAATTTTTACATCATGATTGCAAAACGAGCACCTTAAAGCCCCATGCATTCCCTTTTGAACCATATTGCCTTCTTTTGCAATAACATTTTGTATTAGTCAATAATGATTTAGTAGGAGATATGTAGAGATGCTAAATGAATTTTGTGCTAGAAAGCTCAATGTGACCCCTTCTAATACAATTGTAGGCATATTTAAAATATAGATAACCATTCGTAAATCTTGTTGAAATAAAATCATCAACATTAGCATTATCAAACTACCAACTGATCTTTAAAATGTCTTCTATAATTTGAGGAGGCAAAATGGATAAGCCATGAGGAATATTCTAATTTTTGTATTGGATAATTGAATTGACCTTAGCAGTTTGCATAAATTGAATATTCACTAGAAATACTATGTGTAAATCTTTAATTTTGTATCTCAACCAATTATCATTCCATAAATTAATGTCCTTCCCTTTACTAACCTGTCATCTACTTTGTTCCTCGAGAAATGAAAGAGAATTCTTAATGTCATGTCATATTGAAAAATAAATATGATGCATGATTGAGTTTTTATGTATGAAGTATCTACTAATAAGCATAGAAGACCCTTGATTATTGGTAGTCAAAATTTTCTAACAAAAAGATCGATAACCAACTTTATTTATTGTCTTAGTATCTTTTAGACCAAAACCTCCTTACGACAAATGTGATAAAAACAACTTTTCAAGAAGTAGTAATAAATTTTCTATTCTTTATGCTATATGTCTACCCAAATTTTATGGTGCAAAAGTCTAGTTTGTTAAGAATATTGATTTGCCACTCAAAAATCCTAATATTATATAGTAGCATGTGTTGTATGAATGAGTGGACATATTAAACTCTACCCATTTTAGAAATAAGGTAGCCTTTCTAAGTAGTTTGCTTGACAAATATTTTATAAGTTATGATCTGAAGATGATGGGTTCTATGCTTGTCTTTGAATATAAAAATTCACAGATAGTTAAGTGGTGTTTGTACAAACAGTGAATCCAAGTATATTTGCATCGTGCCTCAACCGAGATCTAGAACTACCTCCACTATAAAATTTACACTTAATTTTACTGGTATGTTGACCATGATTATGGCCATATTTTTGAAGAATATGGTTAGTAACTTGAGCATTTTCCTAATATAATTGTATAATATCATAAGGTCATATGCAAAAAAGTGTGGTTAGGAATGATTGTCCTACCAAGTGATATGCATGTTAGATTCCCCTGATCCACCAACATATATATTTTCTAACTAAGTGTCTCTTCAGTGATGCGAAAGAGAAAGAGGATCTCATTGCATCTCTCCTCTAAAGAAAGAAAATAATCCTACAACTTTCCTATTTATCATGACTAGTAGTTTGGCCGAGTGGAGAATGATGATAATTCAATCACAAATTTTTTGATAAAAGCTAAATTGAAAAATAACTTTAATAAGATAATGTGAATATAAAGTACCAAAGGTTTTTCCAATGTCTATCTTCAAATCCATACTACCTCCAAAGGACTTATTGTCCAACAAATGAATGACTTTTGAAGTAATCTTAATGCACTCATAAACATGCCTATCCTTAATGAAGCCTATTTGGTATTCTAAAACAATTTTAGGAGGTAAGATGACCAACCTGTTTACAATGAACATAGTGATACTTTTGAATTTAAAATTTGTAAGTGTAAGATGTCTATAATACTTAATAGACTATGATCTGTATTGTTTAGGTATAAAAGTCACATTGACTGAATTGAGATTAGGAAGGATCTAACCTTGTTCAAATATTTAATTCGATGAATTAATCACACTTGTACCCATTATATCCCATTAGTCCTAGAAAAAAAACACCCCCAAAACCACCAGGGCCTACAACGGAGTTAGCATCCATATTGTATACTACATTATTAACTACCTCAAACTGAGGCGTTCTAGTGAGATATTTATTATCTGCATGAGTTATACGTTGTAGAATAGTTCTCTCCACTAGATCACTATAATAGCATTTGTTTTCTGAATTGAATTTTTTTAGAAGTTAATAACATGATTATCTAATTCAATGACATCCTCCAAGAAAATATTGGCATGCCTCAATCTAGTGACTTTGTTACTAGCATTTCTCAATTTGATTTTGTTGTTAAAAAATTATATTCCTATCTCTATCCTTAAACCACTTATTCTTTATCTTGTTCTTCCAAAATTGGTCCTTCATATTCAATGCCTTATCTAATAGAATTTGAGCATTTCCCCCTAATCCAAGATCATCATCGTAAACTGCATCATTAATCAAACCATGTATCTTATTAACTTCATCGGTAGCTTTAGTGAGTTTAACATGAATATTTCCTATAGTCTCTTTGTTTTGTTTCTTAAGAATATATTGAATATATTTCAGCTCAGAAGATAAAACAAACATTAGGCAACCTACCACACTAGTATTCCAATAATTAGCAATTAATTGTCTAGAACTATCACCCAAAGTTCAAAGCTTCGGAAATTTGAATAGACTAGGCGAATCAAAATCATTTTTGTCACAATGGACAAGAATAAGGTAATGGTGTGAATTATTCTTGATAAAAGGGGAAAAATTGAGTGTTTACAAATTATCTACCTAGTGTTGATTACAAATGTCTTTGTCAGGCCTAATAGAAGAGTAAGCACACCTTTTCTCCCATTGGTCCAAGTGTAATAACTACCATTACTGTCAAGATACATTATCTCATTTTGATTGGTTCAACTAAGAAACTCATAAGTGAATGTTTTGTTTGGAGGTATCCTATCAAATTTCCCATGGGAACAAATAACTGCATTAAAATCATGTATCATTCACCAAAGGCCAAGATTAGCATGCTAAAGATTGGTAACTTCATTCCATAACTGTCTTTGAATCACATGAGAGTTACTCGCATATACAAGTCCAATGAAGAATTATGTTTGATTCACTTCTATAGGAAAAATATAATATTTTTTTAGTCAAACTCAACATAGAGGGATTTATATCTATTGCACAAAATATCATAGGTTTGAATCATCGTTTTTGTCTAAACTTTAATGAAAATATCCTAAGTATAATTTGTTTAAGATCCTGAATAGAGAAATGAGCATAAGGAATTATTGGTTTAACAATTAAAAACAAGTATAATTTTGTTGATCACGAAGATTTTTAATAGCCAAGTTAGTATCAAGGTTTCTTAATCCTTTATAATTTCAATAAATGGCTTTCATTGAATGGTGTTGTGTTTACATGACATGGCTCAGGTGTTGATTTCCATTATAGGTTGAGTAAGTTTATGCATTTCCCTACGCTTTTCTTGATCAAAGGAAAACATTGCCTGATGTGGCTCGAGAGGATTATCTTCATCATTCCAGAAGTTATTATTCTTCTATGAATGCAAACAATAACAAAGATCTTTCACCCAATTCTTACCATTATTTTTCATAACCACATTATCAACACTAGGTTGATCATTTCTATCATTAGCGAGCTCGTTTTTAATCACCAAATTCTCATTCAAATAATTAGCAGTTTATTCTACTATTTATTCTTCATTTAGATATTTTGTTTATGATAAATAGTACTCTTAATTAGCATTAACCATGTTGCCTCCTTGAATGGCCACAACATAGTCATCATTCTCTATGTATTTTCAAGCGTTTATTTTCCTGTCATATTCAAATTTACAGAGTTATCATTCACTATGAAATTTACATATTCATCATTCTCCATGTTCTTCACACTCTTATTAACTGGTATAGCCTATTGAGAATTTTAAGGTGTGTATCTTGTAGATTTTTTAATCATAGGATTCTCAACATTCTTACCTTTCAGCTTCCAACATTTATTAACACTATGTCTAACATGCACAATGATAGAAAAAAAGGTAAACTCTCATATTCCAATTCAACAAAGAACGCACAATCCTCTCGTTCCATTAAAATACGATCATGAAGAATGTCTTATATGTTAAGGTCTATCTGCACACGCGTAAAATTCCCCTGAGTTTTTCTTGTAAGCCCATTACTTGATAAAGGAGTGTTGATATCATAAACAATTGAAGACATAGTAGTTGGTTCCCAATATTCTAAGGGAAGACCATACATTCTTAGCCATACTTAAGCATGTGTAGTCTTAAAGTTTTGAGGTAAAAAATCGGGCGTCCATGCAAACAAGCACATGAACAAGGTCTTAAGATTTCATGTTCCTACAATCCAAATTTTGTCGAGATCCTCCCTTAATTTTGAATGGAAATTTAAAATAGCTACATCCAATGGAGTTAAATCCTAATTTGTTATTTGATTCCATAATTTTATATGTTTGTCATGTAACTTTAAAGCCTTCAATGTCACATTACCTTTATTAGTGATCAATCTCCCAAATAAATTATTTCTACAACGTTCCAGATCTAATCTCTAAGCCTCTTAGGGTTTCTTGGTTGAGAGACAATAATTACCTTTGAGACAAGACTTTACAAAATTAGAAATTGATATGTCACATGTATTTTGAAGAGCTTGTGTAAAGAAATTCTTTTAACCTTAGGGTTGAGATGGAGATATATGAGTTGTTTGAGGAAGAAAAGGTGACCATGGCATGTCTCCATGCTTGTGGTCAATACCATAGGAGTCTATGCAGATTAATCTTTCTTTCAAACCCTACTAGAGTAATAATTTTCTTAAACTCTTGATTTTCTTCAACTTTTTTATCACATCAAACATATATATATAGCATGTATAATAATTTTCTTCATAGTTTAAGAATTAAAAGACAAAAATCTTCTAAAAAACATATTGGATGTAGTGTGAACACGATATCTCCCTCTTATACCTTGGTTTGACAATATGAGCGGTTAAAAAGCATAAATATTGTGCCAACCAAAATTTAATTTTATTGTATTAATTCTTTTAGTTTTAATAATTATATAAATTTAAAATAATTGAAAATAAAAAATATTTATGTGTGCAGTCACGTCTCAGTTAAAATTTTTTTTTAAAAAAGTTGTGCTACAATGTCGCGTCACTTAAATGATTGATCGAGTTTAATAATGTATAATCTTTAAATGGATATTGTTTATACCTATTTATGTTATTGGTAAAAATAGATGAGAGTTTAACAAAAAATTAATTAATTAATATTATAAATAATCACTTAACACAGTTCCATACTATAAAGATATTTCAATATATTAGAAATAAATCGATGATAATGTAAATGATTTTACAAATAATTATAATTTGTGATTCAAACCGTTATTGATTTTACAAATTTTATTAAACTAAAATATAATTTAAAATTCACATTGTATAATATTTTACACAAAAATATTAGCATTTAGACTACAAAATTTTTACAAATATTTATTTTTAAAGTATGTCTTTTTTGCATCTAATCATTATTAATCATTTATATTATTAATAAAATAAATATTATAATGTTGTTACATAATAATTTTTTTTTTAATATTGATAAAAAAAATTATTATACTTATGGTAACTTTATCAAATAGTTAATTTAACTTAAATTATTTTCAAACATTAATTGATCCATTAAAATTCAATTTAATGGAAATAATGGAAATAAACTATATAATATTGATATAATTTTAAATAGCATTCAAAAAGTGTTTTAAGAAAAAACTATATAATTTTTAATGTTATTAATATTTTTTTACATTTCTATATGATATTTGACTGTATTAGGTTTTTCTTGGTTTAGTTGAATCTGTGTTGTGACTCATATTTTGTTGAAATTTTAGAAAGAATTTCTGTAATCAAGATTGTTGTTAGAGTCTATAAATAAGACATATTTAAAATTGATATTTGACGGGAAGCTGTCATAAATTTTAGGTTTAAAAAAATTGACTAATATCTAAAAAATAATGTTATTTGAATTGGAAAAATAATTTTATTCGTAGTTTTAAAATTAACTCATCTGGATCCAACTGAGTTTTGTTAACTCATTTGAATTCACGGGTAGATGTGAACATATATATGAGATACCAGTTGTAGACTGATCATTTTAATATTCATTTTTTAACTATTTCTTTTGTTGTTGATATATATAATCGAAGTCATAAAAATGGTTGTACGATTTATTATAACTAAGAATAAATGCTTAAAAATTGCTAGTGAAAAACATGTAATGTAAATTTTGGTTCAAAATAGATTAAATTTTGATTAAATCATATTAACTTATATATATATATATATATATATATATATATATATATATATATATATATATATATATATATATATATATATATATATATATATATATATATATATATATATATATATATATATATATATATATATATATATATATATATATATATATATATATATATATATATATATATATATAAGAACTTTACAAAAGAACTGTTTTAAGGTATTGGATAAGACACTCAAAAATGTCATGAGCAAACATGGTCTTATGAATACAATCTTTGGTGGGAAAGTTATTGTTTTTGGAGGAGATTTCGGACATATACTTCCAGTTGTTCCAAGAGCGGGGCGTTCTGATATTGTCCATGCGTCAATATGATCATCATATGTATGAGACTATTTTCAAGTTCTAACACTAACAAAACATATGAGGATGCAACAAGGAAGAGATAATACAAGTTCTAATGTACTAGCTGAGTTGTTAAAATGGATCTTAAAAGTTGGGGATGGTAAGATATGAGAACCAAATAATGGATTGGTTGAGATAGAGATTCCTCAAGAATTATTGATATCCAATTTTGATGATCCTATAAAAGCTACTGTTGATAGCACATATCCAATTTGCGTGACAATTTTCAGGATGTTGGATACTTACAAGAAAAAGCTATTCTTGCATCAACCATTAGAATTGTGGACAAAATCAACCACTGTATACCGGAAATGATACCAGGTAATATAATTTTAACTTTAATATATATATATATATATATATATATATATATATATATATATATATATATATATATATATATATATATATATATATATATATATATATATATATATATATATATATATATATATATATATATATATATATATATATATATATATATATATATATATATATATATATATATATATATATATATATATATATATATATATATATATATATATATATATATATATATATATATATATATATATATATATATATATATATGTACACAACTTTCAACAATAAATTTATATCATGTTAGTTATTAATGTATTAATATTTTCACTTCATGGCATTTTTAGGAGAAGAGAAAGAGTATCTAAGTTTCGATTCAATTGATAGAACCGATACAAGTTATACTGAAGCTTATGAAGTTCTAACCCCAGAATCCTAAGTAAACTAAGAACACCGGGACTTTCAAATTATAGAATCAAATTGAAGGTTGGTACCCCCATCATGCTAATGAGAAATTTGGATCAAAGTGATGGATTATGCAATGGAACATGATTAATTGTTACAATCACTACGCCAAAAATGATTTTTTGTATCACCTAATTTAATAGCACTTTTAAAAAAAATGCTATTAAAATGGAAAAAACACATTTATAATAGCACTTTTTAATCGGGCGCTATTATATAATACAGACTATGTAATTATGATAGCACTTTGTACCAGAACGCTATTATTAAACTTCTTTAAGATAGCATTTTGTATAAAACGCTATTATTTGACTACCTATATAATAGCATTTATTAAAAAGCGCTATGTTATATATAATAATGAATTAATTAATTAATTGATAAAAAAAAAACAAAACACATTTTCATTTTTAGTCAGATTTAGCTCACTTCTAATTATCTAAAACTAAAAGAAAATGCAAATAAAATTGAATTGGGGTTAGGGTTAAAGAATTGAGTCTTCATCTTCTCACAAAAATACAACTCCCTCTTCTCTGATTCCTCAAGCTATACGCTAATCGCTCACCATATCATGGTCTCTGACTTGTCTCTCAACGAATTATACTCAGACGTGGTGGTCCACTTCTTTCTCTGGTGATCTCTGACTCACCACTCAACGGCGCCTCCATCTTTGTCATCGCGTATCGACCTCTTATCAACCTTCAGTTGGAGTTTTAATCCACGAACTCCACACCGGTATCGATTTAGCTTCTACGGACTTAAACTAGACGCCAAGCTTGAAGAAACATAGATATGCAAGATTTAGAGGATATGATACTTACCGATCGGATTCGCTCCGATGGCATTTCGTAGCGACGAAGATATCGAATAGAAATCCAGATATTCTTAAGAAATAGTTCAAGTACGCTTTCTCTTCGCTCTCTTCTTCGTGATTTTGAACCTTATGTTGATGTGCGTTGCATTTTTTGTGAAGCTGAAACTTAATGATGATCGAAGATTGAAGTAGAGAGTAGAGCATTGAGGACTTTGTTGTTGAGGGTTACAGTGTGATGAATGAGGAACTGTGAAGAATTTGCGGAAGATGGTGAAGATGCAGATTGAGAAACAGTTATGGAAAGAGAATGCAGAGAGAAATTTTCTCGAGTAACTGATGAAGAATGATGAAGATGAGAGGAGAAGAGATAGTTTGAGAGGGTTTTTGTGTGATTCTTCAGCGATTATGAAGAATAATGAGAATGGATTGAGGTGGTTCAGAGAAAGATCAAGCTCTGAGTTTTTTTTTTTGGTATTTTCTTATTCTCCAATGGTTGTTGAAGAATGAAGGTGAAGTAGAATATGAGAAGAACGAGGGTGTTTTAGCTATTTTTTGGTGATTCTTCTGCAAAATCCAGAATGAATGAATCTCCAGTGAGTTTTTCTGTATTAATTTGTTATGAGTTTGTTAGGAAATAGAAAATCTTAACCTTTTGATTAAAGTTAGTTACAAAAAGTCGAAGGTTGAGATTAAATCTGGTATGAGGTTAGTTTGGGAATTCCCATCTTTTGAGTTTTCGCTCTGATTTTATATTTTTGTGTTTCCAATGTTTTCCTTGATTTCTCTATTTTGAGTGTGAGGCAGTTTTTGTTTGGTAAAGCTTTGATACAGCAGTGATATTATTTAGGCTCGATTTTTTCATTCGGTTTTGTTAAATTGAATGAGCAGGGCTATAACATAGTTTGATCCAATGGTCCATGATGCAAAGTTGAAACTAGCATGGTGTAGCAAAGTTCATGGAGTTTTGAAGCATGAAGTTTGACATGAACTCGTAGAATTAGGACATTCATTAACTTGCAACATTTTTATAGTTTTACTTTAAATGTGACACAGGTGATATGGCTGGTTTTCGGATGTAATTGAATTTTGGTTTATGGACTTTGATGTAATATATTCATAAGTTAGATTGAAATTGTCACTTTTATGTAATTTCGAATGGTTGAAAGTGTATATGTTCTTAGTTCTTGATTTTGTAATAGCCTTGACTGGCCTCCGACGACACGCCGGCGACCGCGAGCGACAACTCAACTGCTTCTGCAACAACACAATATCGACGCACTCCGGCCCCCTGTAGCGTCACCGGCAGCCACCACTGGGCGTTCGACTCCGACCTCCATCTCCAGCCACTCTCGGTTTTGCTTGCAGGTAAGCAATTTTTTCCCTCTATTTTCTCGATTTGTTGTCATTGTTGTTGGAGAACTTAAATGCTTGATTTGAATCTTAGATTTCTATTTTGTTGTTGTTCTTATTTTAAGAGAAAGATTGATTTTGTTTTGGGGTTGAAATGGATGAGAGATAGAAAAAACCATGGTTATTGTTCTGCAAGTTGTGGTCTTTTGTGAGAGAGAGTAAGAAGAAGAAGTATCACTGTCTAGAAAGAAAAGAGAGAACTAACATTTCTCTCTCAAGATGTGTGCATTATAATTTGTTTTCTTATAATAATAGTTGCCATTTCTCAAAATCTCATTCTCCGTCGAACTCAACCCTTTGTCATCTCACCTACGTCGTCGTCATCCCTCTCTTCATTTGTATCCGGTAATATTTCTTTTTTCAGTTTCTGCTATCCGTTGATTCTCTGTGTTGTTTGTGAGCGTTATGATGTCTTTGTGTTGACGGATATTCGTGATTTTAAGTAGCTGTAATGAGGGTTTTAGCTTTTGTTAACAAAAGACCACCGATGGCCACAATAGCTAATGGTAGCCCTCCACATTTTTGAACAATTTCTCTGGACATCTCCTCAAGTTCTGTTGGACAGTGCCCTCTAAACGTCTTGTTGCAAAACAGCTCCCATGCTTTGTCTGGAGGCAAACGTTGTAGCTCATGGACATGAACAGGAAAAGATTTCCTAAAATAATCAGCTACATGCATTTTTCTAGTAGTCACAATGATTCTACTTCCTTTGTTATTACTAATTAAGGCATGTTCAATCCCATCAGAAAAATTATCTTTCCAAACATCATCAAATAAAACCAAGTACCTTTTTGACTCAAGGTATTGTCTCACTTGATTAATCAAAGTTTCATCATCCATATTCTGCAGACCCCTTGGAATAGGCTCGTTGCTGTCCTTGCAAAATTTCTTTATCATTTCTGTCAACAGCTCTCTGATGGTGTACGATTGCGAAACAGTGATGAAAGATCTACAATCAAATTTCTTTTTCACTAGCTGGCTATCAAAAACATGCTTTGCGAGAGTAGTTTTCCCGAGTCCTCCCATGCCAACCACAGTAACCAACATGAGCTCATTGTTTTCCTCCACCAAGCATCTGACCAATTCATCTCGCGCGGACTCAAATCCTACAACTTGAGTCTCTTCAATGAAATACGGAGCCATTCGAGGGTCACCAATTCTAGGAGCTTTAGTCCTTCCTGCTTCATTTTCAGACAGAAACTCGAACCTTGTACTTCTTTCTTTGATTCTACCAAGTGATAACTTGATGTCTTGAATCTCAGAAGCAATCTGGTGATGCAGATTCATGGTTTTGATCAAACCAGGAATCATTTGGAGTGCAGATCTGAATATAGAATGACTGGCCCTCTCTGCCAAAAACATGTTGTAGTAATCAATCACATCTTCTATGCGAAAAGACGCTTCTGTCACCTGCTTCACCCAAGTTTTGACTCCATTGGATCCATCATCATCATCAGCAGCCTTTGTGTCTGCATCCTTGAGGAAGGCTTGGATGCTCTCAAGTTCATCTTTGATATCATTGAAGTCTCTTTCAATCCCTGCTACTGAATTTCTTTCTTCTACTGTATATTGGCTAGTTTCTTTTATTACAAATTGGCCTAGTTCTTGTAAAACAAATGATACTGCAGTTTCTGCCATATCATTTCAATGTTTTCATCAATCAGATTAGCTTTTGCAAGAATATTTTTTAGCAATCAATTAAGTTCATGTAAAGTGCATTGCTTTTGCAAGAATATTTTTTTAGCAATCCAATTAAGTTGACTAATGAATAGTTTAGTCTACATGGCAGTATTTTTCTAATGTAGTGTGGACAGATATAACTCTTTTCAATTATGTCGGCTATATTTTTGTTTTTTTATATACTGCTTGCAAAGAAAATGTAGGTATAGTAGTAGGTGGTTCTGAATGTTATTTCTTTAATCTTTGAAATTTGGGGGTAATCACCAACCAAGGACTGAATATTTCAATCCAAGCAAAATATTTGGCCACTCGCCTTCGATCTTCTTACAAACCTTCTTCTGAACTTCAGCTCTCTGATCTTCTCCAGTTTGCACATTGTACTTCTCTTCTATTTCATCTTACGATTTTGTAATATAAGCATGATCTTGTTTGATATGATATGATAGTGTTTCAGCTTTACAAGAGATGCCTGTTGCAGTTAGTACTGATAAGCCTAAATCTCAGCATTATGAACTACCAACCTCTTTCTTTAAGTTCGTTCTCGGAAACAATCTCAAATACAGGTACGATTACAGATTCATATACTGATAGCCTTGTTAGTTGATATAGCTAACTTCATAGAAGCTATAAGTTGTTTTCATAAACTATTCTGAAAACTGAAGAGCTTATAGAAATAAGGTGAAAGCAGTTTATAGACGATAAGCTTAAATATGCACATATAAGTTATAACCTTGTGATTTGTGTAAGACTCTTATATGTATGAACTGGTGCAATTCTTGTTATTTCTCTTCTACGTCAAAGACGCTGGAAGATGCTGAAGAAGAAATGTTGAAACTGTATTGCGAGAGATCAAATCTGAAAGATGGTCATACAGTTCTTGACGTTGGATGCGGTTGGGGTTCTCTTACTTTATATATTGCCAAGAATTACAGTAATTGTAGATTTACAGGAATCTGCAATTCCACAACTCAAAAAGCTTTTATCGAGGAGAAATGCGTGTATATTACTTGACACTGTTATTATTTGTGAAAAACCTATTGTATGATGACCGAAATCACTTTCTTGCATTGGCCTCTTGTCAGGGAGCTGCAGCTGCAAAATGTGGACATCATTGTTGCGGACATTAGCACATTTGAAATGGAAGCTTCTTACGACAGAATATTTTCCATAGAAATGTTTGAGGTTTGATTTTGTTGGTAAATCATCTGCATTGAAGTGGTATTTCATTAAATTTGATTTAAGTTTTAACCCTGTCACAGCATATGAAGAACTATAAAGATCTTCTAAACAAGATATCCAAATGGATGAAAGAGGATGGTCTTTTATTTGTTGCTCATTTCTGCCACAGCATTTGCCTACCACTTTGAGGTAAACTTCATATTTTGTCTGTTATTTTTGCTTGCGATATTAGTTGATGCCTTAATAACAGTACTCGAGTTCTCAAAGATACTAGTCATTTGATTACTGTTACTTGCTACTCATACGTAAAGGACAAAAATGAAGATGATTGGATTACAAGATACTTCTTTACTGGAGGAACTATGCCTGCAGCAAATCTACTTCTTTATTTTCAAGTATGCGTATTACATACTAGCTTACAGTTGTTTTAGCTATGATTTCCTCTGAGATAAATATGAAGAAAAATTCAACAAAAAATATGTTTACTTTTTTCTATTAGAACAGAAAAAACGAATAAAAGAACAGAAGCAACAGTTTTGTTGTGTATTTTATATCTTGTCATGATTTTGCTCACTTGTAATTGAATTTTTTGGTGATTTGTGAAGGATGATGTTACAGTCGTCAACCATTGGCTGGTAAATGGGAAACACTACACACAGACCAGGTTAGAATATGGCAGATTGCTCAATTTATTTGTTTACTGAACAAGTTTGAACCATATTGCTGAAGCAAAAATGAATTTATCTTGCAGTGAAGAGTGGCTCAAGAGAATGGATAAGAACATGACTTCAATCAAGCCAATTATGGAATCAACATATGGCAAAGATTCGGCTACTAAGTGGACTGTCTTCTGGAGGATTGTTTTGGATCATGAAGGTGGTTACTACATGGGATTGTTTTGTTATCCTTTCTTATTTTTTTGGTGTTTTGTTTAGAGAATTTGATTGTATGTTTTTGGATTTGGATTGAAGTACTCATAGATGGGCATCTACAAATTTGGCTATGCAAACGCCCTCTTAATATTCTATATGTTATGATATTTGGAAACAATAGGATTTGGTAATTTAAAATGTTATTTGGTATTTGATGGATCATAATATATATGCAATGAGTAACTTAAAGCGTTATTTGTGTTGAATTGAATATAGTTATTTTATATTTACACCAAAAAAAATGATTGTGTAAGAAAAAATATTGTACTGTACTTATTAAAAATATTGTACCAAATATGTACCATTTATTAGCACTTTATTTGAAAGCGCTATCAAACATATGTTATATATTAGCGCTTTTTGTTTAGAGTGCTATAAAAAAACAAACAAAAAACATGCAAAATACTGACTTTGATAGCACTTTAATTAAAACGCTATTATAAATTGGTACTTTAATAGCGCTTTTAAAGTGCTATTAAATAAGAAATATTTACAATAGTGGCGCGGTTAATAGCATTTTTAAGCGCTATCAAAAACAAAAAAAAGCGCTATTAAATAGCTTATTTGGCATAGTGAATGTTAGTAAATCACAACATTGAGGCCAAAATGATGCCAGGAAAGAACATAGGTAACATTTTTTACATTCCTCAAATGTCTATGTCACCTTCTGAGTCACCGTAGTTATTCAAGTTGATTAGAAGACAATTTCCAATCACTGTCTCATATGCAATGACAATTAATAAATCCCAAGGTCAATCTCTTGATAATGTCGAATTGTATTTGCCTACACATGTTTTTAGTCATGGATAATTATATGTTGCAATTTCGAGAGTTACAACCAAAAGTGATCTTAAAATCTTAATACATGACAAAAAGAATGCACTGTGTTCGACCACTACGAATATTATATACAAAGAAGTCTTTCAAGTACTTTGTTAGTTGGTAATCCTTTTCACCTATTCCTTTGTGATACAAATTAAATACCAATGTTTAATTTATGTGTTTAAAAACCACATATTTACATAATTTTAAAAAAATGCATAATATTTAATATCTAATTTGATATATTTTCGCATGAATATGTATAATGCGAGTCGTTGTTGTTGGTTGGTTCATTCATTGACAAGTTCAACTATGAAATATATAATATTGAGAAGTTTACATTTGGACTTATAATGCTGAAAAATTTATGTATTATTAGTACAAGTCATGTAAATTTTGTTGTTTAAAATACTATTTTGTTCAAAATTGATTAAATTTTAATTATTTTTTATTAGTTTAATTTTGACACAAGATAGAACTGTACAAATCAATATTAAATCATGCAATATAAAAATCATACGAGACCCGTGCGATAGCACGGGTTTCCCACTAGTTTATAATAAAAAAAATACGATAATAGAAGATACATTGTCCCTTTAAATAACTTTACCCTAGTATTAGAAACCTATATTTTTATGAATCACACCTATATTTTAAAATTATTTAATTGATATTGACAGTAATATTTTTTTTAGATAATCATATGAAATTATTTTATAACATATTAATAAATATTCATTAAATTAAAAATATATTATTAAAATTAACATAAGTATGTGAATCTCTTACGTTGAAAAAGATCTTTTTCCGCTTTAGATCTTAACCTTTTGAGTAGTATTTCTGCGTTTCAAAATAATTGTGATTTAAAAAAAAAATATTTTAAATATAGTAATAATTATTATTTATGTTTTTTAATTGTGTTATTTATTTTTTATTTTCTACGATACTTCTAATATATTAATAGAATTAATTTTATAAAAGTGTAATATCTTATGAAAACATCATTACATTTCTTGATTTGTAAACGAAAAATTTAAAACAATAATCCTTCTGAAACTGATAGAGTATTTAATATTACTATAGTGAGAATGAACAAATTTAGTGAAAGAGAATGTGTTAGAGGTTGGTCTCCTCTTCTTGCTATAATTGATAACTCTAAATTTAGAATGGTTAATATCATGCAAGTTTGTTGTAGGGAAATGGCAAGTCAAGTGGATTGCAGAGAGACAAGTATTTGGATCCATCTGTGCCTATCCTTTTCACCTTTACAATAAGGTACTCCTTCGTTTCATAAACCTACCATGTGCCCGCTGGTCCTTTTCTTTCTTTTATACGTATCTTTTTTCAAATAACTATTTTACTGCACTTGGTTTGACCTCGGTGAACAAAATAACTTTTTACTCAGAAATATTTGTTTTAAATTTAATTTCACTTGATAAATACATAACCTTTTAGCTTTTAAGTACTGAGTTTTTGAGAATGTTCTTATTATTAATGAATAAAAGATGACCTTTTTTTTTAATAGAAATAACAAAGATTTTAATAATTTTTAATATTATCTATACAAATGTTATTGCCATTGGGCTGGTTTTTATACCATTTCTTGTAATGGATTGGTTTATTGGGCTAGCATGTGGATTCGGATTTAACATGACACCCTTCGAATTATACATGATATTTTTTTAATTTTCGTTATTTCAAAAATATTCTTCAACATATTAACGAGGTGTAACAAGAATTAAGTTTTCGATAATTTTTCAAAATATTCAGTTTTTTTTATTTAAAATTTCCGGACTTTTTTTTGTGAAATTTCTAGTTTTTTTTTTTGTGAAGTTTCCCATTCTTCAATTGATTTTTTTTCTCTGAAAATTTCTTAATAAATAACAAAGATTTTAATGATTTTTAATATTATCCATATAAATGTTGGCCATTGGGCTGGATTTTATACCATTTTCTTGTAATGGATTGGTTTATTGGGCTAACATGTTGGCTTTTCAATTGGAGATTTGACAGATTTAACATGATACTCCTTAAATTATATATGGTATTTTTTCAATTTTCATTATTTTAAAAATGTTCTTAAACAAATTGAGGGAGTGTTCAAAGACCAATTTTGAGTAGTTTTTTAAAATTTCCATTTTTCTTTTTTGCGAAATTTCTAGTTTTTTTTATGAAATTTCTATTTTTTTTTTTGCAAAATTTCTGATTCTTCAATTGTTTTTTTTCCTAAAATTTTTTAAATATATTGAAATTTTCAATACAATATCGAAAATTTCTGATAGTATAAAAAAAATTTTTTTTCTCCTTAAAAAACTTTTTGATACAAACTCTATAATATGATAATCTATAATATGTATTAGATATTTTGAAAAATCCTGTGCATATCAAATTTTTTAGATATTTTGAAAAATTCGAAAGGCAGTAGTGAGTTTTAGGAAAAATCATAAGTTTTTGACATTTTTACATTATGAAAATTTTTTATATATATATATATATAATGCAAAAGTGCTCAAATATAAATACAAAATAAATTATATTGACTTCCTAACTTCTTCTTCTCAGCACCTAAAGTGTCGCATATGTTAATTTTCATCCTCTTGCACCTTCACTACAGTTATGTCTCTATCGATCTTTGATAGGAGGTGTTCTATCTCATTTTTTATCCCTTATCTTTTTCTAAAATATGTTATATGTTTTTTCGTTCTTAAAAGTCGATCATTTTCACTTCTTTTTTTTTTGTTCATCATGTCCTCCTTGTTTCAGAAAACATAAAAACTACAGTTTATTTAGTTCTATTTTAATATCTTACTTTTTATTTAGTATTTTAATCTTTATTTTTTATTATTAATTATTTTATTATTATTATTATTATTATTATTATTATTATTATTATTATTATTATTATTATTATTATTATTATTATTATTATTATTATTATTATTATTATTATTATTATTATTATTATTATTATTATTATTATTATTATTATTTAAAAAAATAGAAAACAATGAAGAAAACAACACGGGACCACTTCATGCATGCATACAAGGTTTTTACATTACAGGACAACAACATTTCAGAAATTCACTTCTTCAAATTTCAAACTCATGACAACTTTCAATACACCATCTATTTCAAATAATCAAAGGCTGAAAACTAATCCAAACTCAAGCCACGGATTCCACTCCAAAACCTGTTCCAAACAGAAAACTACCTTGTTTTCCACTATCTAAACCTTGCACAAAAATAGCTATAAAAAAAACCTGCTACATAAAAAGCAATAAAACAGTAAGATGAAAAGAGAGTGGAAAAAAGACAAGAGGAATCAGAGTTGTACCTTAAACTTGTTAACCAAGTTTTGATTTTGGTTGATCTTGTCTAAATGCTAAAACTCCATTATGCCTTCACTCTCCTTCCATCTATATAACAATATTCCATCTTCATCATGAGAGGGGAGAAAAATGAGAAGAGAAGAATGGTCGAAGAGGCTTACAGTTAGAAAAGGTATGACGTTGTTGTTAAAGCGTGAAAAAATACAGAGGAATTTTGTTCTATTTTGGCATAGAGGCTACGCTATTGATACTGATATCCTGCCTGATACACCCCATGTTTATTAGATTAGTTTTATAAATTTTCTTATTGTTTTATTAATTTAGATTAGTTAGTTTTTTTTAATAGTAGTTTTTTAATCAATTAGCTAATTTTTGTCAATTTCAATTAATTAGATTAGTTTTAAAATTAATTAGTAATCTTTGTGAATTTTAATATTTGTTTTAGTTTAGTTAGTAATTTTAGTCAATTTGTTTAGTTACATTTCTTTTCTATGTATGATTTTTCTTTGTCTCTTTAATTGAAATTTTTATTGTTTTTTTGTTATTGGTTTGTTTGCTTACTTTCTTGTGATTTTCCTTTTATGATAAGTATTTGTTGGTTGATGATGTGATAATTTTGATTTAATTCATCTTGTTTTCATAGCTCACTTTTGAGTTTCTTGTGTAAAATTTTCTGGTACAGACACACATGTTAATATTGATATCCTAACATTAGAACAATGTTACGACAAATGTTATAGCATCTGTTTTGACATACAGAACATATTTATCAAGATGCAAGTGATACTGAAATTAAATTATAGAAAGATAAATAACACATAGAGATGTTAACCCAGTTCAGTGTAACTCACATATTCTTGAGGCTACCAAGCCAGAAAGGAAATCCACTATCAGTAGTATCAACTCAAAACCTAAAAAGTCTCAGTTTACAACTTCTCACTTAATCCCTACCCATTACAACTCTACCTAGGAACCTCCTAGATATGAGAAATCACCATCTCACTCCTAATCATCGCAGTGATATCTAATAGTCTTAATTCTAGTGATTATATAAAAAATAACTCAACAAGAAGATTACACTTCCAATATAAAAATACTTAGTCAAGACTCTTAACTAAGAACAATATTTAGTTTTGCTTAAGAGTTTTAACCAAGAAAAATACTCAACTCATTACCTAAAGGCTTCTGAGTGAGAATATTATATCCACCACACGTATCAAAAGATACAAAAGTGACTTACAACTACACAAGAGACTCTCAAAACCTAAGACTCTAAGCTTCCCCTAATTTACAAATTATGAAAAACTTTGTTGAAAGAATTGATACATTAGGTTTAGGTTTTCTCTTTTAAATACACCTCTGCAATCCATGGGCTTCGATATGCGTCCAGAAGTTTCTTGATCCATAAGTTGATTGATGCACCAATTGTGCAGCTAAATCTCATAACATCAAACCTGTTATGACAGTTGATAAAAATGCTGCAACACCTTGATCAACATCAGTATAAAACCATGTTTTAGAAAAATTATATCAATCCTAAAACCATTGAACTAACATTATGGATATTTGAGTGCTTATGCTTTGGTATTTATCATATTATTGCTTGATTGCTTAAATCCAAGGGAAATAGATTATGTATATTGACTTCTCGTCAAGTGCTTGTCTCGTATGTGTTTGTTGTTTCGTTTGCCCATCTTTTCTTTGTTTTCATATTTGGTCCTTAAACCCTGTTCTAGACTGGGCCGCGCTGGCCCAAGAGCAAGGATGAAGGCCCAAATCCAAATGGCCCTGCAAAAGGTCGCTCCTACCCAGAAGCTACAGCCTTGTCCACGACATCCTCGACTTCATGCAGCCCAGCTCGACCTTTGCTCGAGCGCTCCTCGTAGGGCAGACTATGACCATTACGCCACGTTCTGGATTCCGAAAAGACCGCGTCCTCGTCCGTCCGTACTTCTCGCAGGACACCCAGGAAGGAGACCACGTGCGGGTCCCCACTACACACGTAGAACCTGGCAGTTCCTTCATTGGGCCAAACCTGCCCGGCCCAATAAAGGGACCTTGGCCCAGCGCTGGGGGCTATAAATACCCTCTGTTCCCAGAGGGTCAGGTATTCATTCTTTTACCCATACTCATACTTTTGCCTGCTCGTACTCTCACTTACTTCAGCATCGGAGTGCCTTGCAGGTACCCCCTCCATCTCGTTCAAACTTCAGCTCGGAGCAAGTCGTGACGGTCCAAGTCTGATCGGGTAAGATCAGTGGCACCGTCTATGGGAACTAGCTTCCCCGTCTTGCAAAACTCAAAGACCAAAGCTCAACTCAACTACCACTGTCATGGCTGACCAAGCTCGCGATGAACAAAACATCCGCGTCGTCGACACCAACAACGGCCCCACGGACAAAAACGGACACCTTGACAATGCCGGCAACTCCGGTCACAACACCATCCCTGTGTCAACTGCCCCCGGACCTTCAACCTACTGCGACGGAGCTACTGCGTCGTCTTCCTCGGTCCCTCCGCCACTCGAAGAGCACGATGCAGCTCTCGCGAACTACCGGGCTGCCCGGCTTCAGGAAGTCCCCGTCCCCGCCGGGGCGGACGCCACAACTCGAGCGTTGTTCGCAGCGATCAATCAAACAAATTATCTCATCTTCGCCCAAGGGGAAAGACTGAGGGCACTTGAAGACGACCGAAGACCCCCGAGGAGGCATCAGAGGCCCCAGACTCCACCTCCTCGAGTGACTGAAGTCCAACTCCCGTCTCCCCCGCGGAGACATTACAGAGATACCTCTCGAAGCCCGTCACCCCACCCATCGGGGAAACGGCCCCCTTTGGAGAGGCAGCCCATCATCCAAGCCGGAGGACATGGTCGCGACCCGGCGAGACAGGAAAGAAGACACTCCGGAGACGGGCGTGTAAGAATCAACCAACGAGCACCACGCTCGAGAGAGGCCCAGCACGACCAGGACTGTCATGCCCGACAGTATTACAGGTCCCCATCTCTGTCTCCAGAGAGGAGCGACGAGGACGACCCCCGCGGTCCCCTGTCGCAAGCTATCATGGAAGCGCCCATCCCCCCGGGCATGGAGAAACCCCCGCACTTGAAGGAGTACGATGGAGTCGCGGACCCGGTCGACCACATAGACGGGTTCGAGGCTATGCTGCATTACCACAATGTCGGGGGGCCCATCAAATGCCGACTATTCCCCACGACTCTCAGGAAGGCGGCAATGGACTGGTACAAAGGACTCTCCCCGGGCTCAATCACCTCGTGGCAAAACCTGAAAAACCAGTTCATCAGTTTATTCACAGCTTCTCGGCGGCATCCAAAGACCGAGGCGGCTCTCGAGGCCATCATCCAAAGACAGGATGAAACCTTGAGGGAGTTCATCAATCGCTTCAACCGGGAAGCTATACAGGTCCCCTACGCGGACCATATGAAGAGATATCTGCTGGAGAGGGGGCTCCTCCCCGGCACGGAATTCAGAAAAGCCGTGGGCATCGAGCCACCCAGAACATTCGACGCCCTCCTCGAAAAAGCTCGGGCATACATGGACTACGAGGAGAGGGAAGCGGCCAACAGAGCCCGAGACCCCAGGACTCGCGGGTCCAACAGCAACTTGCGCCAGGAAGCTCCTCCTCCTCGACGAACCGGGGAGAAAAGAAAAGAAGACAGACCCCGGGAAGTCCGAGAACAAAGGGGACCCTCGGGGCATTTTACCGAGTACACTCCGCTCACAGCTTCCTGCGAGCGTATTCTGGCGGAGTGTGCCAGCACTGACTTCAAGGACGGCGATGTCAAACGTCCCCGACCTGCTCCCTCCAAGCCCAGAGCAGACAAGAACAAATATTGTCAGTACCATAGGAGCCATGGTCATCTGATTGAGGATTGCGTCCACCTCAAGGACGCCATCGAAACCCTCATCAAGGGGGGGAGGCTCGCACAATACCGGCGAAGTGACGCTCCCCGTCGTGACGCCCAGGAGACAAGGGAGCCGGAGGAAGATGCCCGACCATCTGGCGAGTCGGTACCCATCCAGACCACCTTCTCCGTGACCAGACCCGAGGACTTCGACGTCCCCGAACACCTGTAGAAGCCGCTCACAACGCACAGCAGGTGGGAATATTTCCCCTCCGCCATGGTCATCAACGGCGGAGGATTCAACGACTTGACCATTAATTCGGCTAAGAGGAAGCTGGACGAGCTGGTCGATATGGTGCCCCCGCAAACAGTGACGTTTGAAAGGGTGAAGGGCAGGTTAGAACCCATCACCTTCTACCTAGAAGAGCTCCCCGGCGGAGCCCCAAACGCGGTCATCCCCTTACTGATAAGGGCAAGAATGGCCAATTTTGATGTGCATCGCATCCTCGTCGACGAAGGAAGTTCCGTCGACGTAATGTACAACCAACTGTTCCGAACTCTACAGCTGGACGACTCACATCTCTCGCCATATGTAGGGTCGGACTTACAAGGTTTCAACGGCTCGACCTCCAAGCCTTGGGGTATGTCGAGCTCCTGGTTACATTCGGCGAAGGAACGACGACAAGACAGGTCAAAGTACGCTTCCTCGTCATCGACTGCCCGTCTCTGTACAACTGCATCCTGGGGAGACCAACACTGGCAGAACTGACGGCGGTGCCCTCGACCGTCCACCTGAAGATGAAATTCTACACCAAAAGGGCACAAGTAGCCACTATCCAAGGAGACCTAGCCGCTGCTCGGAGGTGTTTCAACGCTGCATCTAAGGGGCGCGACACTGTCGACGTAGGAACAAGGCCCGCCAAAAGACAAGCAACGTCGCGACAGGAGCCTGACAAGCAAGAGTCCACCAAGGAAGAAGTCCAGAGAGCCCCACCAAAGGTCGACTCTATAGCTCTGGACGCTCGTTTCGACCAGGACGAACCTCCCAACGGCGAGCAAGTTCCACTCCGACCAATACCGGACGGGGATTTTGAGCTTGTCCCCCTCGGCACCGACTCGACCAAAGGAGTGAAGATTGGCAAGGATCTCCCCGACCTGGCAAGGAAGCAAATCAAGGCCTGCTTGCGCGAGAATGTTGACTTGTTCGCCTGGAGCGCCGCGGAGATGCCCGGACTCGACCCTGAGGTCGCCTGTCACCACCTCGCCATAGATCCTGCCGCTAGGGCCGTAGTACAACGTAGGCGTAGGCAGTCTCCAGAGAAAACAGAGGCTGCTGAAAAAGCTGTAAAAGACCTCCTAGATGCAAATTTTATTTCTGAAGCCCGGTATTCCACCTTGATGTCAAACGTTGTACTTGTTAAAAAGAATAATGGAAAATGGAGGATGTGTGTTGACTATACCGATCTCAACTGGGCCTGCCCAAAAGATGCTTTCCCTTTGCCGAACATAGACATGTTGGTCGACAACTCGGCCGGCTACAAAACGTTGTCGTTCATGGATGCCTACTCGGGCTATAACTAAATCCCGATGGCCGTGGGCAACAAACACTGCACGGCTTTCATGACCAGCTCAGGCAACTATCACTACAACGTAATGCCCTTTGGACTGAAAAACGCCGGGGCAACTTACCAGCGCATGATGAACAAGGTTTTCCACAAACAGATTGAGGACATGCTCGAGATGTATATGGACGACATGATCGTCAAATCCCTAGCAGACACCGACCATGCAGCATACCTCAAGACAGTCTTTGCCCAAGCAAGACAATGTAAAATGAGATTCAACCCCGAGAAATGTACGTTCGGAGTCAAGGCAGGAAAGTTCCTCGGATTCTACCTAACAAAACGAGGAATTGAAGCCAACCCCGACAAATGTCAGGCGTTCTCCGACCTCCCGACACCGACGTCGAAGAAGTCAATACAAATCATGAACGGCATGCTCACATCATTGTCCCGCTTCGTCGCGAGGTCCGCTCAGCACGCCCTCCCCTTCTTCAAACTCCTTAGTAAGGAAGCAGCCTTCGAATGGAACAAGGAGTGTGAACGGGCGCTGCGTCACCTAAAGCAAAGTCTATCTCAACCACCCGTACTATCTCGACCAGCCGACGGGGAGCCACTGTTCTTATACTTGGCCGTCTCGAATGAAGCCATCAGCGCGACTCTCATCCGCGAGACCACCGACGGATAGAAACCTGTCTACTTCACGAGCAAAGCCCTACAAGGACCCAAAAGCAGGTACCAATAGATAGAAAATGTAGCTCTAGCCCTCGTCAACGTGGCGAGGAGACTCAAACACTATTTTCTGGCCCACACAATCATCGTGCGAACTGACCAACCAGTGAGGCAACTCCTGGGTCGGCCTGACATGGCAGGCAGAATGTTGAAATGGTCCTTGGAACTCTCCGAATTCGACATTCAATACGAGAGTAGGAAAGCCCTGAAAGCACAGGCCCTGGCCGACTTTGTCGCGGAAATGACCACTCATGACCCACCCGCGGGGAAGGAACACAAGTGGACCATCTTCGTCGATGGGGCATCCAGCTTGTCCGGAAGTGGCGCAGGAATCCTTTTGGAGAACGAGGAAGGCATAGTGATCGAACACTCCTTAGCTCTCTCCTTCCCGACGTCGAACAACCAAGCAGAGTACGAAGCCCTGCTCGCAGGACTGAGGCTAGCCGAGGACCTGGGAGCCCGCGAGATACAAATCTACACGGACTCCCAACTCGTCGCCTCCCAAGTCCAGGGGAGTTACCAAGCCAAGAACGACAACCTCGTCAAATACTTAAACTTAGTCAAAAAATACATGACAAAGTTTGAACGAGCGAAAATTTCACATGTCCCCCGCGAGCAAAACACAAGGGCAGACATATTGTCCAAACTCGCGAGCACGAGAAAGAAGGGCGGAAACAAATCCGTCATCCAAGAATCCCTAGCACACCCGAGCATCGAAAGATCCTCGACGCTAGTCGAGGTCCACGCCATAGGAGATGCCTCGTCCTGTATGACCCCGGTTTACAATTTCTTGACGAAGGGCGAACTCCCCTCGAACCAGACCGATGCGACCATCACAAAGCGACGAGCATGCTCCTACGTGGTGCTCGAGCACAAACTGTATCGCAGGGGATTCTCCATCCCTCTCCTAAAATGCATCGACGAATCCACAGTCCCCGAGGTACTGCGGGAGATACACGAAGGGATTAACGCCCAGCACATGGGCGGTAAGTCCTTGGCGAGGAAAGCTCTTCGAGCGGGGTATTACTGGCCGACGATGCAGCAGGATACCAAGGAACACGTTAAGAAGTGTGACAAGTGCCAGAGGCACGGTGACATGCACCTCGCCCCCCTCACGAACTGAGCACACTGTCGTCCCCATGGCCGTTCACATGGTGGGGTATGGACATCCTCGGGCCCTTCGTACAGGGGACTTACCAAAATAAATTCCTCACCGTGGCCATGGATTACTTCACGAAATGGATAGAAGCCGAGGCCCTCGCGAAGATCACCTCGCACAACATCCTCCGCTTCTACAAGAGAAACATCCTCGCCAGGTTCAGAATTCCGAGGGCACTGGTGACCGACAACGGCACCCAATTCACTGACCACGGGTTCCAAGACTTCGTCACCAGACTAGGAACGAAACAACACTTCACTTCGGTCGAGCACCCTCAAACCAACGGGCAAGCCGAAGCTGCAAACAGAGTCATCCTTCGGGGACTCGAACGCTGACTCGGCGAAGTGAAGAGGGGATGGGTCGAGGAGCTGCACAGCGTCTTGTGGGCATACTGCACCACGCCCCACTCAACGACGGGCGAGACCCCATTCCGACTAACATACGGCACCGAGGCCGTTATCCTGGTAGAAATTATGGAACCATCCAGACGGACAGAGAACCCCCTCGACGAAGAAATGAACGACGAGGCACTCAGGGACGAGCTCGACTTAGTCGAGGAAATCCGATCTGGGGCGGCCCTGCGCGAAGCCACCCTAAAACAACGAGTGGCTCTGTGCCACAACGACAAGGTCATTAAGCGCGAGTTCGAAATCGGAAGCCTGGTATTACGAAGGAACCAGAAAGACTCCCGCGAAGGGAAGCTGGCCGCGAACTGGGAAGGGCCTTATCGCGTCCACGGCACCACTGGTACCGGGGCATACTACCTCGAGCAACTAGACGGAGAACCACTACCACGACCCTGGAACGCTGCTAAACTAAAGCAGTACTATAGTTAAAAACCATCAACACTGAGGACCCTCGACCGTCGACACCCGCGCCCGGTCAACAAGGAAAAACGTCTGACCCCGTAGAAAGGCCAAGGTACAGGCCCGACCTACACCCAAACGGCATAACATCGTTCAACAGACGAGAGTGAACGATAGTGCCCGACGTGGACACCTCAATCGAGCTCCGCTGTCGAAGTACCTGCAGGGAAGAACACCCAGCTCGCGATGGGCAGTTCACGCCGCGGGTGAATAACCCCGATCCGGGTCATATACCCGAACAAGCGGCTTCGCTTCGCACGCCCAATGAATCTCGAAGAACGTCGGGCCATCCAAAAGGGTCGAAAAAGAAATCTCTCCTCGAGGTCATCACTTAGGCGAATTCGGCCACCGAATAGAAAGCCGAGCACAGGCACGAACAAAAGACAGGCAAATTTGCCAACAAAGTCACAACCACATACGGGCAAGACTCGGGCCCGTGACTTAGGCCAATTTTAGCGCAAAAACATAAAACACAAACACGGGCAAACAATCCAAAGTCGAAACAAACATTCATTTGAAATGCCCGTAGGCAACAAAACAAATAGAGATAAACCGACCAAGACGGCCGGTGATGTTCAAGAAATACAAAGAACGGGCACACAGGCCCAAAAGGTAAAAATGATCGGGCACGCAGGCCCCGAAACAAACATCAATAAAGGCGCGTAGGCCCTATCAGAACCTCACAACTCAGCTTCCCCGGAGCTATCACCACCGACAACAGGAGACTTGGGCGGAGGTACGACCTGACCATCAATGATCTGGGACATGTAACCCACTCCTTCAGTATTCAGACCGGGATTCAATAGAGAGAGCTGGCTGACCGCAGCTTCAAAGCCATCCGCCATAGCACCGACACAGTCCACCTCGAGGAGTTGAATATGAGCGACCAGTTCCGATCGACTCCGCAAAGGAGCCGTCTCCTCCGACTCATCCTCGGCAGGGAGCATGGCGGCCTTTAATTCCTCAACCTCTCTGGCGAGGCACCCGTTGTCAATTTCCAGACGTTCCCGATCCTCACGGAAATAGTCCCTCTCCTCGGCAATCTTCCCCGAGTTCTCTTTCTCCACAACCAGCAACTCTGTCTCCACCGCCAGCAGCTCGGCTTGCTCGCAGAACATCTCCTCGGAGCGCTCCAGGGCAGCCTTCAACTTTCGAGAACTCGAAGTAAGGGCAGATTTCTCCTGTTCCAGCTCCTTGATACGATCAGAATATTCCCCCTCCTCGGCCAGCACGACGGCCATCTCAGCCATCTTGACCAGCCCAGCCATATTGGCGGCCAGATGCCTTCTCCGACTCTCCTTGCTCATCCGCCTAATGGTATCAGCTTCATCAGCACTCACGGACAAGGGATATCCCTCAAAGAAACCCTCCTCTTTAAAACAAGCGGGCAACCCGAAGGACCACACCGCGCTAGAATTCTCTCCAACCTCCGGTTGGCTTTCCACCCGATTCCTCTTCCTCGGTATCAGATCGGTGTGTGGCTCGACATCCTGAGCGTCCAGGGTCCCTCCCGAAGCAGCTCCCGGGCTAGTTGGCGGGCCCATCTTCATTGCTTGAGAAGCACCCGGGCTAGTTGGCGGGCCCATCCTCGTCGCCTGAGGAGCTCGCACCAACTTCTTGTTAACCTTCTTATCCTGTGTCAGCTTCAGGAGCCTCTCCTTTCGTCCAGCCATGAGACCTGCATAAAATGACCTCGGGTTAGTGACAGACAAGTAACAAGTGAAGAAATTCAAACAAGACAAAACAATAACGACCTAGCAGGTTCGCGGCCTGCCCGAAGGACTGGCACTCCACAAGTGCCTTCGTATCAATCGGCCGGGCCTCGAAGGTCGGATAACCTTCTTCGTCAAGAATATCCTTCCCCTCCCTCATGGCCCACCGAGCAGGGAAGAAACTATCGACATACCGGCAGAGAGTACCATAAGCCTTCTCATCTTCGGTGCTCATCTCGCCCGCGGACGTATGGTAGTGCCCGGTGCCATGCTCGTAGTGCCGCGAGGTCCAGTGCAAGGGAAATTTGGCCACGCGCCCTAACACCGGGCGTCCCTCGTCGTCTAGAAGGGCTTCCCCGTGATCATCGGTCACAACCGTTTCTTCCTCATATACAGATTCTAAACCCGTTGTGGTAACCGGCCTCACGATGTACCACTTGTCCTTGAAGCCCCGGACGTAATCCATGTACATCCTGAATAGTCTCTTCGACTGCTTCAGGGAAACCCAGCTATGCCTACCTCCCCGGGACTGGCGCTGTAAGTGGAAGACTCTGAAGAAGAGGGGTATGGTCGCCCCAATCCTTAGAAATCGACACGTCAGCTCGAACGCCCGGATGAAAGCAATCAAGTTTGGGTGAAGCTGCGACGGGGCCAGCTCCAGATGACTGAAGACCCCGACCTGAAAATCGTTGAAGGGGAGCTTTAACCCCAGGTCCTTGAAAGCAATATCGTACATCGGGAACCCATACTCGGGGAACTCCGAGCAAATCCGGGCAGTAAGAGTCGGCCTAGTGACGACAAAGTTCTTCTGAAAACCGGGCTGACTACCGCCCTGTTCGATGATGGTGAACGCACTTCGACTGCGTCGACTATAGGCCGAAGCGATACCTCTGGGCTCGGCGCCCACCCATTCCAGCAGAGGATCCTATATGGTATCAACCAAATTCACATTCTCCTCAGCACTTTGGTCTTCCGCCTCAGTGCGCCCCGAGGAACACGGTTCGTCCGCCATTGTTACCTACAAAGCACAGGAAACCGATCAATTGGGGAGCAAATCCACACGCTCGCCATAACGGATGGGAAGAAGGGAGCGACAAACCGTGTCACTCCATGCACGACTAAAAAAGATGGTGTCACCTCCCCGACTCCCAGGTACCACGACAAGTCTTCCTACAGATCGCCTAAATGGACCAACATCTCGACCACTCACGAATATGTCGACCAGGCTATGGACATGGCGAGCGATATCATAAATCCCAAAACTAGAGCTATGCGTTTACCGGGAACTAACACGAATTAGGCGCCCTGAATCATGAAGATCCTGGGCAGCACCGCGAGTCAAATACCTAAACTATGCGTTTACCGGGCGCAAACATGCGTTTGCCGGGCATAAACATGGATTTGCCGAACCAAGCAATAATCTACCGGGGCTAATCCCAGGCGTACAGTCTCTAGCGTCTAAAGAACAACGAAAAATATCATACATCACAAAGGAAAAGCATGGGGGACAAGACGCTTACTTGAAATCTGAAAAGAAGTGCGACGGCGGAAAGGAGAATCAGCGACGAAGGTCACAGCGGTCCTATGAATATCTGGAAAGAACAGCAGCAGCAAAGGCAGAGGAAGGAGGAGAAGCACGAAGAGGAAAAACATGTTCTGGGGCCCAAGGATGCTATTTATAGTGATGACGTGGAATACGAAACGTCACCCCGGGGAACCACAGACTTCCCTCCTCGACACATAGCTCCCCTAGGCAATGATGACCCTATCGTCAATAGGGTGGCGGCACGGTTCCCAAGAGATGCCTCGTGTGCTCAAGAGACGCCTCGTCGATAGTCCCCCGAGCACTCCTCGAGAGGATTACTTCACGGGCGCGATACAGGGGGAAACTCCTCGAGCAACCACGGGGAACCACATCTCTTGTTCGGGAGCGTAACCCCGTGACAAAGGCGAACTAAGATCAAGTCATGGCTCCACCCCAGGAACCACGACTTGGGGGGCTCCTGTTCTGGACTGGGCCGCGCTGGCCCAAGAGCAAGGATGAAGGCCCAAATCCAAATGGCCCTGCAGAAGGTCGCTCCTACCCAGAAGCTACAGCCTTGTCCACGACATCCTCGACTTTATGCAGCCCAGCTCGACCTCTGCTCGAGCGCTCCTCGTAGGGCAGACTATGACCATCACGCCACGTTCTGGATTCCGAAAAGACCGCGTCCTCGTCCGTCCGTACTTCTCGCAGGACACCCAGGAAGGAGACCACGTGCGGGTCCCCACTACACACGTAGAACCTGGCAGTTCCTTCATTGGGCCAAACCTGCTCGGCCCAATAAAGGGACCTTGGCCCAGCGCTGGGGGCTATAAATACCCTCTGTTCCCAGAGGGTCAGGTATTCATTCTTTTACCCATACTCATACTTTTTCCTGCTCGTACTCTCACTTACTTCAGCATCGGAGTGCCTTGCAGGTACCCCCCCCATCTCGTTCAAACTTCAGCTCGGAGCCAGTCGTGACGGTCCAAGTCTGATCGGGTAAGATCAAACCCTAATTTTCAAAACTTAAAACCACTTTCATAATAAAATTTGACTTTGTCAAGTTATTTTCAAACTCTTTTCTTAATAAATGATTCAAAATATCTTAAGCATATCAAACTCATTTTCATAAGACTAAAAAAAATACAAAACTCACTCAATCATTTTTTCACTTTGGCTTTTTCATCTTAAAACCTTTTTCTCAAAGATTAGACATAAGCCCTCTTCATAAATGAGATATAATTCTATTATCCCATAGTAATGATTGAATTAAATGTTGATTCTTTTCTACTTGAGGGATTTACTGGCATATTTATTGATTCTATATCAAAGTTGGAGCCATTCTTCATGATGATACAAAGATCCATCTTCACATACTTGTGGGTTGATTAGTTGAGTATCCTCCTTAAGATGACAAAATGTTTCTTCATTTAAAATCAACCAAAACAAAACCCTTTTGTTATTTGTACCCCGGACTATGATGTTTTGATCCTTCATTAATACGTAGACATAAGAATTCATGTCTTTCCAAACATAAAAACAATACAAAAAAAATTTCTTTTCTCATCCCTCCACTCTTTTGCAAACAACTCTTTATTTATCCAAATACACAGATTTTCAAAGAGGTTCATGTGGATACCACAAATGTTTAGGATGTTAATACCTTCCCTTTGCATAACCAACCCCCGTACCTAGATCACTGTTTTATTAGTTTTGTTTCAAAACATATTTGTGTTTTATTCGCTCTTTTCCCATTTCCATTGGAAACAATAAAGTGTGGTAGCGACTTTCACTTTGCGAGTTAAGTGAATCAATATCTTAATCTCAATTTTTCACCGCTACAGAAGGCAACAGACAATTGAGTTTCAACTTCACCATAATCCAATGGTTGTTGTCAACAAAACCAACTGTAATAATTTTGTGTCTACTCGAAGCTATGCATGAGCTATCACTAATGGGAATAAAATGATGTTAAGGTTCTTGGAGAACGAGACCAATATGACATTGTATCTAGAAGCAATAGGGTAACCCATATCAGGAATCTTCACCCACTTCTCACGACCATAAACTCCCAAGCTAGCTACCTATAATACACTCCTAACTTCTAGTATCATGTCATAGAACACATAGGAATATGTTTGATGGTGTGGATAAACTTTAGTATCTAACTGTGTCCAAACCAAAGGCCAAGACTCTTCGTCCCATCCAAGTAAAGCTGCAATAGTAAGGAAACCACAATTTCCATCTTTACCCACATCAACAATGACATAAATGTAATGATGTAAGAAAAAGGAAACTAAGACAAATAAAGATGTTTTGAAGACTGGTTACACAATTCACTTTAAGTTAGTTTTGCACATGATCTCTTTGTAGTCTGACTTCCTTGCGAGCTCTCATCTTACTCCCACTATAAAGGATCACGATGTATTGTACCCTAATTTTTTACCTAAGATCCCACCTCCTTTTTCATCATTTGTATAATATTAAAATATCATCTCATTCATATTCACATTCACTAACCGTATGAGATTGCAAAGATATGGTTTTTTTATTGCTTGTGCAAGGCAGGATAGAGGATACAACAATTAGTTGATCAAAGGGCATATGTTCCTCAGAGATTTAAACCCCTCATTGGTGGTGATCAAGTAATCATCATCTTCACCACAACTTCATCATATTAGGGTTTATTTGGATTCATCAAGTTGATTAGGTTTTTGGTGCCTTAGATGAAAATCATGGATTTAGGATTTGAGGTCTCCAATTGTGTATCACTCAAGGCATTCAGCATATCAACATCTTATGAACTTCAAAGAAATCTCAACATGTTAAGGGTTGCACCATAATCAAGGGTTCCCATTGAAATTGGACAATTTGGACTCATCTGGTGTATTGTACCCCAAAATTTTCCTTCCCATTATCCAAGACATTCTCCCAGGGTTCTCAATTGCTCAAGGTTGCTCAAGAATTGAACAGACAAATACTCCTCCTAAGCAATGGACCTATAACTAGAGCTTTACTTTTCTTAAGGAAAATTGAGCTTATAATACCTCAAGTGGATTTCATGGTTCCTCACATGTCTTAAGGAATGATCATTCCAAATTTTAAGCCTTGCATCACAAGTTTGCTCAGTCAAATGCTCAGATGATTGAAAATCAACTATATTGGACAAAAAGTCAATTATGATCAACATATAGTCAAACCTCAAGATTTTTGTTCAACATCAAGATTTTGAAGTCACATTCATAATTTTATCAAGGGTTGATCATGATTCATCAAGAAAACTCTCAATTCATCAAAAGCCAAAAGTTACCAAATTAGGATTTTCTTAAGGAGAAGTCAATTGAACTCTGATCAAGCATAACTTTCACACACCTCATCAGATTTTCCTCAAACAAAGCTCATTTTGAAGAAAATTAAATTATCTACAACCTTTTCTCTCTAAGCTCAAGTCCAAAAAATACTTCATTTGAGAGATATGGGCCAAAACATTATAGGTCATTTCAAAAGTCAACAAAAAGACACTTTTTGTCAACATCACTTACTTCAAGATAAAGTCTTCAAATGCAAAAATGATCAACTTAGATATTGTAAAGGACACATTGGGCTTTCCAAAACGTCCATAATCACCTTGATATGATAAAAATTTAGAGAGTTATGATTGGTGCAAGTTGGGAAATTTTGAGAAAATACATGAAACCAAAAGTGATCAAACTGAAGTTTTTGGGCTAATTGACTGATGTTTCAAGGTCCAAACGTGCATAAGGACTAAATATGGACCTCATAACTTATTCATACACCCCTTGGGTTTTTATTCTATTCATTTTTTTTATTTAAATTCAAAATTGAATTAGATAAAGTCAAGCCTTTCTTACAAAAGTCGAAGCCCAATCCTTTTTGACCTAACTCATCACTATATATCCTCATTATTTCAGACAAGAGAGGAAACGAAAAAACCTTGCAAGTTCACCATTCCGAAATTCCAAAAATTATCAAAAATTAGGGCAAACACAAAACCCTATTGACAGTCTCCTTCAATTGAAACCAAGCATTCAAACATACTCCTGAAGATCCCATAAGTCATTCCCATTCATACAACAAGCTTGAGGCATCCCAGAACGCGCTCCCTCAAGAACACCGGTTGGGTAGTTTTTCAAAACCTTTAATTTTTATTTTTCTCATTGTTAACTGATTTTGTGTGTTCATGTATGCTTATAATGATGTTTAGAACATATTACAACTATTACATGGGATTCATAGCGTCCAAATCATGAGTTGCCATTGATGAGCAGAACTAGGAATTTTCTTTTAGAAACTCATGATTCAGGCATTTTTAGCTAAAACTAAGCCCATATTTGGATTCAAGGCCCTCGATTTAGGGGGGTATGGCATTCCTTGGTCAGTAACTCTCTCTGTTTTGCAGGATAAGAAAATGCCCTCATCGGAGAAGATTACCAAAGTTAGGGTTCCGACGCTTCTCCAACCCAGTAATTTTGTTTTATTATATAATCATTTTTTTTCACTTATGTACCAGATGAGAAGCATGGCCCAGTGGCAAGCGCACACGTGATAAGGCTTTGATGTACAAAGGCGTGGGTTCGATCCCTGCCTTTTGAAGTTTTTATATTTTTTCCATATTTTTGCAGGTTTTAACATGTAAGCGCATGGCTTCCATTCTTCTAACACAGGCGCTCACCTGGTGTGGCGAAGCGTGTTATGGAAAAGGCTAAGGGCGTGGGTTTAACACCTACCCCTGACATTTTGCTTGGTTTTGTTTCCAACTTGTTTTTCTTCCTTAATTTCTTCCCATAAACCCTAATTCTTTTGGCAAACTTAATCTTTTTCAATTAACAACAAAACCTCTTTAAAAACCCTAAAAATAATTAGGTTTTAGATTTTTATTAACATTTTTTAATTTCATTAATTACCTTTTTTTTATTAATTAAAATTAACTAGGTTATCATAAATCTTTTTAATTATCATAAATCTTTCTTTTCATAAAAATTACCAAAAATATTTTCTTTTCTATTTTTCATTTTACATTTTAGACCGACTGTAGAGGTTTCACAAATATAATCTTTATTTGTCGTTTTATTTTTTTTCATTATTATGTAACTACTCATGGATGTAATAACTTAAGATTTCTTTTCTTTACTATCTATTATGTATCTGCCCCAAAGCGTTGTAATAGTTTAGGGTTTACGTTTATGCTTTTATCTCCTACTATTATTTTATGTTTACTGCTTAATAATTAGGGTTTGCATAGAAAGACTAAAAACAAATGATAGAAAACCCTAAATCTCAAGATAAATAACTGAAAAACAAATCACTTATGCACTCACACCTCTAGGGTAACCTCCCTTGTTGCCTTCGGAATAAAATGGTCACGTCCCTCGAAAGTAGGGATACTTTAGCAAAAAGACCCTCGATCAAATCATCATAGTCCCTTTTGAATAAAGATAATAATCCCTTGACGACTCTTCAAGTTTCATACAAAATGATCTAGTCTCTTTGATGATCCTACGAGCAAAATGATGATAGTCCCTTCGATACAATTGCTAAAGTATCCTTACATGTTGCCTTCAATGATCGTATGATGACCCTATGTCTGTCCCTTCACATCCAATGGATAGGGCTACCTACTAACTAATGGTATGGATAGAACTATCTCTAAAGGAGAAGGAAAAGAATAAGAAAGACTTTAATGGATAAGAAACTCCTAATCAATTGCTCATAACTTTTCTCAAAAACAAAACATTTCATAAACACTTTCGAAAATATTTTCAAAACACTTTGTACGCATTCTTGAGGACCGATACAAGAATCATTACAAAGTTTCGCCTTATATTAGCAAATTTCAAAATATTTTTCAAACACATACAAAAAGGAAATTTTCAAAAGTGAGCTAAGCGATTAAGAGCCTGTAGATAACTACGGATGAAAAAGGTGCTAACACATTCCCTTTTCATTACCTACCCCTCGAACTCAAAATCTTAGAAGGTCTTTATTGTTCTTTTCACCCTTTCCTTATTGGATAAAAGAAAAGTCGGTGGTGACTCTTTCTATCTACAACATTTCGATAAAATGCAAAAATAAGTCAGTTATCCCACCGTATAACAGAATTGACGACTCTGCTGGGGAATATATCTTAAAAAAGAGGGGTTACCTTAGAGTCTTAGATCACTTTTACTTACTTTTACTTATCTGCCTTGTTTTCTTTAAAATTAAGGGCTGCTTGGGTTTAGTTTCTTGCAAAGATCCTACACCCAGATCTAGGGTACCCTAGGTAAGTAGCAATAGATCATGGGAACTGTACGATATAGATCGATATGGTTGAATTGATGGCTATGTTAGTGTGACACTTTGGTTTGTACTGATATTCCTTGAGTCAGTCGAGGATAACGTTGGGCTGCTGTGTGGTGTCTTATAAGTGCAAATTGTAACTATTTTTATATATAAATTTTGTTGTACTTATTGACTTTTTATTTGTTATTATTGTTGAATAAACCCGACTTTTATGTAAATACGTTTAGTTTGTGTATAATGCGTTTTCTTGTATAAATTGTATCGTTTGATAGTTTTGTATTTCTTTTGTAGGTATTTGAGCATTGTTGGAGCAATGAGGAATAAAGCTCCAAGATGCATTTTTGGATCAAACAGGAATAAGGCCAAGATTGGAGGCCATTTGAAGTTGCAGAGAAACAAACATAAGTTGCCTTCCTGTCATGGATCGTCGGGCGAAGGGAAGCTGTCGTCAGGCGAATTTCTGAAGACCATTGTTGATGAAAGCTCTGCGTTACTTCACTTCTGCATCGCTGGGCAAGGAGAAGATGCATCGTCGGGCGACGTGAGTCTATCACCGGGCGAAAGAGGATATTTGTTTCAGTTGAGGACGTGGCTTTTCCTGGGCCTTGTATATAAGAGCTTTCGTCGGGCGAGGGTTAAGGATCAGATTTTCTTTATATCTTTCATTTGTTTGTGTTGGTTTTGGGAGATATTTTTGTTCTCTCAACTCCATCCACCTCATTTTTATAGTGGATTAGCTTAGATAATCACACTAGGGATTTGCTTATGGATGATTAGAGGTGGATTTCTCATTGACCGACGCTGACAAACCGGAATATTTGTTGTTTATCTCTTCTCCTCTCTATGTATTTCTCTTTTGTTGGGTTTGTACATGTATTTTAATCTGAACTTATGTATATTTGTCGCCCATGGCGTTATATAAAACATCCTTTACAAATCTTTGTGGATTATTATCTTATATTTTTGCTTTGTGCTAGGTATTTGAGTTGTTATAGACATATACTGCTTAGATTCTTATCTAGGATTATTATCTGTTAGTTTCTGAACTCTAGAGATAGATTTAGGGCTAACATCTACTTGGGTATCAGAGCTTAATGCCTCTGTGTGGTTGTGTTATGCTGAGAGATCATCAGTGCGATTACATAGTTGTCTTATGTGTTGTTGAGGAGGTAGAGAGATCATTTCCTTGGTGATACAACCGGTCTCTCAATTTGGGTTAGAAATCACTTAGGTTGTGAGTGATACGTAGTAATATTGATGGGTATTATTAGGTTGAATGTAACTGGTCCATAGATTTAAGTCTGTGATGAGTAGATTATATGCAGGCTTGATAAGTTCTTCCTTAGTTTTTACTTTTGTTTACATTTATTTTCCGTTGATAACATTTTCTTTACAAAACCATTTATCCCCAAACTCATTAACGAGAGCTTTGTCGAATGGAAATTCAATAACCAATCTCCGTGGACACGATAAATTCTCGGATAAATATTTCCAAAACTTTTATTGCTTGCCGCTATAACGCTTCCAACAAAATGGCTCCGTTGTCGGGGATTAGTTCTATTGTTTTTGCATTGTGATAATTCTTTTTTTTTTTTATTTTTGTAATTAATGTATATGTTGTATAGAAATTGTATATTAACTTGTATATGATACTTGTGCATATATGTGTTTTTCTTTGTTTTCATGTATTATTGTGAATTGTCTCGTTTTCGTAACGTTTGTTGTGTGATTGTTAGGACACTTTCTTTAGGTTTGTGCAGTGTAACAATACCATGGCATGATGAGAGGAGGTTACTATCTCGCACAATAAAGGCGTCGAGCTTACAACGTAAAACAAGCATGTTTGTTTGTATTTGTTTATGTGTGTGCTGATTTGTGTTTTAACAAGTTGAAACAAGGAAATATTCTAAATTTCAAATCTTCACTTTTCAACTTGTTAATTCATTTTCACCCGGTTTTCATACCGTTATTTGTATTTGGTTTGTTATGTCAATTTGTGTTTTCTGAAAGCTTGTCGTATTTATCTTGAGGAGTTTTGTTCATTGTATATATTGTAAATTTTGTACATTGAAATTTTGTAGGAGTATTATTTTTCTAATTCTTTTGTTATTGTTTGCACTCAAGTTTTGGTCCGGTAACTTGTATAATATTGAGGTGATTTGTCACGTTTGATCGTTTTGACTTGCGAATGCATGGTAATGATTTTGTTAAAGTTTTGTACATGTTCGAGGTATGTATTTATCGCTTTCTATACTTTAGCATATTCGTGATACTTAGACTTTTTACAATTTTTATGTCATTCATTCTTTTGTATACTTGTTCATTTGTGAATCACTTTAGTTCCCACCCTTTTTGTGAGGTAACTTTCCATTGTTCACATATGCTGGAGACCACAATTCTTGTTTTAACTGGATTTTATTATGCTTAATCTTTTGTTTGTGTTGATTGTATGAAAGCTCGAACATGATCAAGACAATTTTTTGTTTCATTTTAAGCATAACTACCTTGGCTAAATAAGTCAATTCACCTTGTGAGTGTGTGATCATTAGTAATCCCTTTTAGCTTTTTATCGATATCCATGTTGTATTTGCTAAGTGCTTGTCTATAAGTGTTTAGTTTCCCTTTTTGCATGGACGTTGATTCGTTGTTTTCTTGAACCCTCAACCATTGTTTTGGTTTGAATTTTTACCTTGCCTTAGAAAGTAGAGAGTATTCACATAGTGATACAGTTGAATTCTAGTTGGGGAGAGGAATACTTATGTGCTTATGTTGTGATTTCTATGAGGTTGAAAAAGAAAAGAAAAAGAGAAAGAAAGAAAAAAATGTGAAAAAAAAGTGATAGAAAAAGAAAGGAAAAAATAGAAAAGATTTGGAAAAGAAAAACAGAAAGAGTATGGAATAATATTGTGTTAATAAGTGATGTGTGTTGGTGTGAAACTTGTGATGAAGAAGAATTTTGATTGAAATTCTATTGTTTGAAACTTTGTAGAAGTAATTACTCCCTTAGGTTTAGGCAAGTTTTTGTTTCAATTAACTTTAAGACTTATCACTTGTTTGTTAACCAAGCCACATTACAACCTTGAAAAGCCCTTGAGATTCTTGCTTTTATTTTTTTAAATGTAAATTTTTGGATGAATGCATAATTTAGTCTATTGTTTGCAAGATTGTTGGATGAGTGAAAATACCCCATTTTTGTGTGTTTTTTATCTACCAATGATTATGTTTGCTAGGTGTGATTCATTTGTGACCAAGTATTGTTTTATAATGTTTGGCATATTCTTTGTATTTAGAATTTGTTTCATGTTTATGTTATAGTCGTAGTTTCATGGTACATATGTTTCTTCGTGTGTACCGTTTTTCATTTAAACCATTGCATTTGTTTTCTGCTTTCAAAACCCGTTGATTCGTCATTCTTTGATTATCGTCTTTTGCTTCTTTAAGTCTATTTGACTTTGTTTAAGGACAAACAATGATTCAAGTTGGGGAGAGTTTTATAAGTGCAAATTGTAGCTATTTTTATATATAAGTTTTGTTGCACTTATCGACTTTTTGTTTGTTAATATTGTTGAATAAACCTGACTTTTGTGTAAATACGTTTAGTTTGTGTATAATGCATTTTCTTGTATAAAGTGTATCGTTTGATAGTTTTGTATTTATTTTGTAGGTATTTAAGCATTGTTGGAGCAATGAGGAATAAACTCCAAGATGCATTTTTGGATCTGTTGTACCCCAAAATTTTCCCTCCCATATTTCTCAATACATTTCAAGTGAGGTCTTCAAATTGCTCAAGGAAGTCCAAGGGTTGACCAGACAAGCTCTCTCCTAAGACAGTCTACCTCAAATTAGGGCTTCATGTTGCATCAAGATACTTGAGTCCTAGGGATCCCAAATTCTCACTATTGGCCTAATATATTATAAAGATCATCCATGTCAAGTTTCAAGCCTTGTAGAGGAAGTTTGCCCAGTCAATTGCTCAAAAGCCTGAAAATCGACTGTGCTAGGGCAAAAGTCAACTGTGGCCCACATACAGTCAAACTTCAAGATTGGTAAAAATCCTCATTTTGAATTATTATTCATCATTTGATCAAGGGTTGATCATTATTCCTCAAGGATTGCTCACAATTCATCAAAACCCAAAAGTTGCTAAATTAGGGTTTTGTAGGAAAAGTCAACTCAACTTTGACCAAGCATAACTTTCTCATACTTTATGATAAATGACCCATCAAAAGCTCATTTTTAAGAGGATTCAATTCTATACAATCCATCTTCATCTCCTAAGTTCAAAATATTCACTCACAAGAAGTTATGAATTTGGACATTATAGGTCATTTTGAAAAGTCAACAAAAACACCTTTTTTGTCAAAGCTTCATAAATGAACATGGAAGACTTAATTGAGATTATAACAAAAGGGTTGATTAGAGGAAATCTCAAGCTTTCTAAAAAGTCCAAGAACACCTTCAAAGAGTCAAAATTGAGGAAGTTATGCATTGGTGAAGTTGACCTTTTTTGGAAAATTGCCAAAAGTCAAAAATGCCTCAAATTGCAATTTTTGCTAAATGGGCCTAACTTTTTGCACTTGTTTTGAGTTGGTAGCATGGTCCACGAGCCCTAGATCTTCCCATTTGTCTTTATATTTTTTTTGCTATTTATTTTGATTTTTTATTTCAATTAAATCATTTAAATCAAAACAAATCATGAAAAAATCTAAATCATTGAGACCTCAAGATCTTGTGCACATTTCAGGTCCTATATCCAGCTAGCAAGTGAATCAATTCGTGCAAGGCATAGGTGGGCACAAAAAGATTGATTTTGGCCTATTTTGGAATGATTTTCAAGTGAATCAAATCAAGATTAAAAGCCATAATTGATAAAGATTGAGAACACTTTTGCAACCCTAATTCAATCAGTGGTATATAGTGTACAATTGCATACCAAAATCACAAGGTTTAGAGGCGCATAGAGGAAGAACAAAACTTGAAAAAATCACTAAAAAGTGCTGACTTGATTTCATACTTCCAGGCGTTTACAGAACTCCCTAACCATCTCATTCGATTCCTGGGATTGCAAGCAAGCTATACCAATCAAGAACGAGCATTTTCCAGCGCTAGAACTCACTGTAAGTGATCCACGGCCATGGCTTCTTCTTGAAATCGAATCACATGATTTTGACACTTATAGCACAAAATACTTACATATTCTTGTTCTTTGACGCATTTGCAAGCTACTCATAACAATTAATTGCATTTTTATTGGCTATACTGGAATCTACCATTGCTAGGTTTTGTTGTCTCATTTTAGGATCTTTGTATACAGGTAAAATTGGGCCACAAGAAGGGCACCATCATGCTCAGCAGGCCAAGAAGATTCGATTCGTGGCATTAGATTTCATTTATTGTGCATGTATGTGATTTTGGAATATGCAGGGTTTGTAGTGACGGACATTTGTCCGTAGGTAAAGGTCACTGAAGCTTTTAGCAACGGAGAGAGGACAGGGACGATGGCGTGGCAAGCTTCCATTGCTCCGTTTGAAAATTCGCGCCCTGAGTTAACATATTATGTTTTCTTAATATATAATTTTTGATTTGTCCATGGTATACAACAAAGACACGCAGCATAGTTGGTCAGTGGGAGAGAGAAAAATCCATAGGACCTGGGTTCGATCCCCAGGTCCCCTTGTTTCTTCATTGCATTTTTCTATACTTGATTCCATGTGCAGATTCCAAAGACGTATAAAAAATTAATTAATTAGTTTATTTAATTTTAGGGTAACTTTAATTCTTTTGTAAATAAATTAAAAGCAATTAGAAAATTAGGGTTTTAATTTAATTTAATTCTTATTTTCTTTTTCTTAAAAATAACAAAATAACAAAATAGGTCATGTAAATTATTTTCTTTAAATTAATTTAATTACTAATTAGATTTGTATTTAATTTAAAAAACCTTATTCTTTTCCTTAAAAATAATCAAAATCACAAAAATAATCGTTTCTTTTTAATTAGGTTAGACGGGGTCAAAACCCCTAATTTTACTCGTTCTTAATACATCGCGCGCGCTTATTTATTTTTACAATATTGATGTAATTTCTCATGGGATGTAATAGATTAATTAAGACTTTTTTCCCGCTCATTTATCGTTTTTTTACGGGTTGTTTTTTGGCTATGTAATTAATACCCGAAGCCTTGTAATAGCGTAGCTTATTTTCCGCATTTTAATTTTCCGCAAATATTAACGGTTTGATGTATGGTAATAGGGATGCATGACAAGAATGTATGTAAACTTTAAAACAGTTAGCAAACCCTAAATGTGCAAAAATAATAGACTTGAAATTGAATCACTCGCACATGCGCACTCCTAGGGTATACTCTCACTTCGGTTGCCTTCAGTAAACGATCATTAAGTATAGGGTATTTTAGTGGTCGCTCTTTTGTCTAAAAGATCAAATGTCCTGTTCGGAAAGGTTGCCTCGAATATTGATCTTAAGATATTAGGGTTATTACTAAGACGTCCTAACATTGCTTTAGTGATCGTACGTCCCTTTTCAAATTGACCCTTACAATTCCAACGACGGTGCTACCTACTCACTAATAGTAGGATAGAGTTGTCTAAAGGAAACAAACATAGAACAATTCTTTTTTTTCTGAGTAGGTAGATGCTAGTAGGTACTTACTCAAAACAAACAAACCTTTTTCACACTTACACTCTTTTCAAACAAAGTTTTCAAAACGACTTCGTAACACTCTTGAAGACAAAAGCAGGGGTTAAATCAAAGTAAAACAAAAAAATTTCAAATCACACAAACACAGAAGCAATTTTTAAATGATGAGCAAGTACCTAAGAGCCCGTAGAAAAATACAGATAGAAAGGGTGCTAATACATTCCCTTTCTATAATCTACCCCCCGTACTTAGAATATCTCGAAAAAGGAATTTTTCTGGGCTTTTTTCCTTTCCAGTTGGATAAAATAAAAGTCGATGGCGACTCTTGCTTACTGCGACATTTTGCAAACACAAACGCAAAATGCAAACCAACACTTTTCATAAAAACAGTTCTGGTTCTGCCACCGTATCACAGAACTGGCGACTCTGCTGGGGAGTATAAAGTGGGGTATACCTTAGGATTAGTTCATCATATTGCTTCTATTGTTTGATTTGATTGCTTTACTTTTGAGGGCTTTGTATTGGAGTTACTATAGATCCTAACCCGGATATGGGGAAACACCTTTTAGGTAAGTAGCAATAAACTGTGAGGGAACTGTACAACGTAGACCGATACGGTTGAAGCAGTAGCTACATTAATGTGGCACATTGGTTGGTACCGATATCCCTTATGGAGAAACAAGTAGAATACGGGGCTGCTATATGGGTCGTTAAGCATCAACTGACCTTAGAACCTATAATTGACCAACTTGGCCATAGGAAGTAGTGAGATAGCCGGTCTCGGTATAAAGCTGGGAACTGGTTGATACTCGATACTACACTCATTGAGACCATACTCTCGAGATAGTTTCGGCCGCAAGAAAATATTGCGTGAGCTGAAACCATGACCGATGGAGGATGGTCAGTGATATTGAGAGCCTCTAGAACCCGGTTACTATTATTAGGACAGGTTGAAACCAACTGAACTTCAAGAGGGTAGTACCTAGACCCCATGCAAGCCTGAAACTTAAGGGCTCTTGTGTGACTTGTGTGCCTTTACCATGTTTGTTATCTGCTATACCTATTATGTGTTTTTATCATGACATCATGCATCATAACATAGCACGCATACTTCATTAGACTAACCATTTCAAAGACCGAGGAGATTTATCTTTGTTCTGTTTTGCAGATTATAGCTTCCATACGCAGAAACACTGTAGTTGTTTAGTTATTGGCTTGCATTTTTGGTAAAACCAAGTGTGTGTGTGTGTGTGAATGTCATGACTGATGTCATAACATTCTAGTTTAGTATGTACTGATTCATTAGGTACCCTTGCAGAAAAATATTATCATACAGGTGCTGCTGTTTATAAGTGTGTATCTGAGCATTTTGCAAAAAGATCACATTTACCTAAATCAGTAGACAGGTTTTCAGATGTCATAACAAATGTTAAGACATCCTGTTCTGAACTAACAGTTATGCAGTTTGGGTAATTCTGAGTTTTTTCAGGATTATGACTCAGTCTTTCCAGAACAGAAAATCTCGTGGACTTGGGGTTAACCTAGCTCAACCCTAACCTGGTTGATAAAGTCCTGTGACCTAGTCTTAAGGTCAAACAGAATTAACCCTAGCTTTTTGTGGAAACCCTAACTGAAGATGCAGCTGCTATATATTCAACAGAGCTGCTGTTTTGGAAGTATCCCTTTTTTGACAGAAGATCATTTAGAAGCTGTATAGTTTTAACTATTGTAATCCAAGCAATTATCATTGTGATAAGTGACTTGGAATAGGTTTTAATTGTAAGGGTTGTGTATCACTCAAAGCTTTGAAGCAAGAGTGTTTGTATGTCCCTTGACTAAAGCTTTGAAGCAAAGTCAAGTTAGGTTTGTGTATCACTCAAAGCTGTGAAGCAAGAGTGTTTGTGTTGCTTGATTAAAAAGCTGTGAAGCATAATCAAGTGTATGTTTTGAAGAGTGTCTTCATCAATTCATTAGTCAAATTGTTTTATGTATCACTGCTGTGATTGAGGGGGAGTGAGTAGGAACTCAGGTTTAAGTTGTACTTAGATTGAAGTTGCATTGGGTAGATCTTAAGTGAAGGAGATAAACTGGTTGGTTTGTTCCTGAATTAATATCTCTTATAGTGGATTTCCTCCCTGGCTTGGTAGCCCCCAGAATAGGTGTTGTTGCACACTGAACTGGGTAAACAATTGACTGTGTTCTTTACTGTTTTTGTATTTACTGTCTTATAGAAAGTCAGATACGGTGTCATAACATTGAATGTGACATTGAGTATCTGCAGCCAGAATTTCAATTGGCATCAGAGCAGGCACCCTGCCTGTATTACTGGGTGAGATCTAGGGATATCACTTTCTGGCACTATGGACAAAGAAGGAGTTTTTGGAAATAGACCACCCATTCTAGATGGAACAAATTATGACTACTGGAAACCTCGTATGATTGCCTTCTTAAAATCTCTGGACAAAAAGGCTTGGAGAGCTGCTGACAAAGGATGGATCCATCCCACCATAACTGAGAAAGATGGGACAATCAGTTTGAAGCCTGAGGAAGATTGGAGTAAAGAAGAAGATGAGTTAGCCCTGGGAAATTCCAAAGCTTTAAATGCCTTGTTAAATGGAATTGATAGAAACATTTTCAGACTAGTACATCAATATGAATTGGCCAAGGAAGTTTGGGACACTCTCAAAACCACTCATGAGGGCACTTCCAAAGTGAAAATGTCAAGGCTTCAGATGTTGACTACCAAGTTTGAGAATCTAAAAATGATGGAAGATGAAACCATTCATGAGTTTCACATGAAGATCTTGGAGATTGCCAACACCTCAGGAGCACTGGGAGAAAAGATGTCAGAAGAAAAATTGGTGAGAAAGATTCTCAGATCCTTGCCTAAAAGATTTGCTATGAAGGTAACTGCCATAGAGGAAGCCCAGGACATCAGCAAGTTGAAAGTGGATGAACTAATTGGGTCTCTTCAGACTTTTGAGATGGGGATCACTGAAAATGGTGACAAGAAGAACAAGAGCATAGCACTTGTATCCAACACTGATGTTGAAAACAAGGAGGATGAAGAAGAAAATATTTCAGAAGCTATAGCCATGCTTGGAAGACAGTTCAACAAACTCATCAAAAGAATAGATCCAAAGTCAAGGTCTAATGTTCATAACATTCCCTCTGACATTGACAGTTCCAGCAGAAGACCAAGGTCAGAAGAGAAGGGAAACCAAGGCAGAGGAATTCAATGCCATGGTTGTGAAGGATATGGGCATATTCGAGCTGAATGTCCTACCTTTCTTAAGAAACAAAAGAAAGGAATGACTGTTACTTGGTCTGAATGTGATTCAGAAAGTAATTCTGAAGAAGAATCTGCCAAACTAGTTACTGCTCTAACTGGTGTTTGTACCTCTGAAAGTGACATTAGTGATGAAGAGGTGACTTTTGAAGAACTGGCTGATACTTACAAGAAATTGTGTATCAGAAGTACTGAAGTCTGTGTGCAGAATGAGAAACAATCAAAACTCATCATAAAGCTGGAGGCTGAAAAAAGGGAAAACCTTGAAACTATAAGTCATCTAGAAGGGGAAGTTCAATTGCTGAACTCACAACTGAATCAAATGACCAAATCTGTCAAGATGCTGACTAATGGAACAGACAAATTGGAAGAGATCCTTCAGGTTGGACAAAATGTGGGAAATAAATCTGGACTAGGATTTGTGGAAGCAAAGAAATCTGGTACAGATAAGAAGATCAGGCCTGATAAGCAAATGTCAAAACAGATGTCTCAACACAACTCTCAACATCAGGAACAGAGACATATGAAGAAAAGGTACCAAAGATGGAGATGTCATCATTGTGGGAGATATGGCCACATAAAGCCCTTCTGCTTCAGATTGCATGGATACCCTAATCAGAACTCAGGTGTCAAACCTAAGTCTAAAAAGGTACCACATGCTCCTAAATGGAAGAAAAAGGCTACTGCCCTGATAGCCCACACTTCCCTGAGGGTCTCTGCAAAGGAAGACTGGTACTTTGACAGTGGGTGTTCCAGACACATGACTGGAATCAAGAACCTCCTCAATAATGTTAAACCTCACACCACCAGTTTTGTGACCTTTGGAGATGGTGCTAAAGGTGAAATCAAAGGAGTTGGTAATTTGGACTGCCCTGGAGTTCCAAGTCTGAATGAAGTACTGCTGGTAAAAGGGCTGACTGCTAATCTCATTAGTATCAGTCAATTGTGTGATCTAGGATTCAAGGTCAATTTCTCAAAATCTGAATGTCTTGTATTTAATGAAAAACAAGAAATTGTAATGAAAGGAGTCAGATCTAAAGACAACTGTTACTTGTGGGAGCCTGAGAAAACTAATTTCTCCTCTGTGTGTTCCATTGCAAAAGAAGAAAAAGAGGTGAAACTGTGGCACCAAAAACTTGGCCATCTTCATCTAAGAGGTATGAAAAGGATTATCTCCATGGAGGCAGTCAGAGGGATTCCAAGACTGCAAATTGATGAAGGAAGAGTTTGTGGTGAATGCCAGGTTGGTAAGCAGACTAGGATGTCACATCCAAAGTCAAGACATCTGACCACCTCTAAGGTTCTAGAACTTCTTCATATGGATCTGATGGGACCAATGCAAGTGGAGAGTCTTGGTGGAAAAAGATATGCCTATGTGGTTGTGGATGATTTTTCCAGATTCACCTGGATTAACTTCATTAGGGAAAAATCTGATGTATTTGAAGTTTTTAAAGAATTGTGCAAAAAAATTCAAAGAGAAAAGGAAGGGTGTATTGTCAGAATCAGAAGTGATCATGGCAAGGAATTTGAAAACAGCAAGTTTGATGATTTCTGTTCCTCAGAAGGAATTAGTCATGAATTTTCTTCTCCTATAACTCCTCAGCAAAATGGAGTTGTGGAAAGAAAAAACAGGACCATACAGGAATCTTCCAGAGCAATGATACATGCCAAAAGACTTCCTATGTATTTTTGGGCTGAAGCTATGAGTACAACTTGCTATGTCCATAACAGGGTCACCTTGAGAAAGGGAACCTCATCCACCATATATGAACTCTAGAAAGGAAGAAAACCAACTGTGAAGTACTTCCATGTGTTTGGCAGCTGTGATCGGTGGATCTGCAACTGACTGTTTAACGCTGGTTCGCGAAATGTCGCGGAAGCAAGAGTCGCCACCGTCTTTTATTTTCTCCAAATGGAAAGGACAAAAGCACAGAAAAATTCCTTAAAGAGATTGCTCTCGGTTCGGGAGGTAGGTTATAGAAAGGGAAGGTGTTAGCACCCTTTCTATCCATGGTTATCCATGGGCTCTTAGATACTTGCTCATTTGTGTTTTCAAAAATGGTTTGTTTACTTTTCAACTGTGGGTTTAAAAAGTTTCTTTGAAAATTCCAGTTCGACTCTTGTATCGGTCCTCAAGAGTGTTTGAAAAATTGCTTTCGAAAGCATTTTGAAAAGGTGTCGGTGTGAAAAGTATTTTTGAATTTGTTTTGAATTTAGAGCAAGTATCTAGAGTCGTCTACCTACCCTAAGGAATTCGTCTGTGTAAATGTCCTTTAAAGTAGTGCCATCCCACCATTGAGAGGTAGGTAGCACCACCGTTGGAGGTGTTCGGGTCAATTCGAGGTTCGGGACATAGTGATCACCGGAGCAATAGGAAGATACCTTAGAAGCTACCCTCATGCCAGGTTCCCGGATCATGAGGACTTACTAAGACATCCTCTACTCGACGATCACCTTTCGAGGCAAGGCAACAGTGAGGCGTACCCTAGGGGTGGTGTGTGATTTGTGTGTCAGATTCATTTATTTTTGTCTTGTCAGGTTATGGGTGATCTATGCGTTTGTTTTTATTTTTTGTCATTCATTCTTGCATGCATTTATTTAACAGTTAAAAAAGATGCGGAAATTAAAAGTTCTAAACTATTACAAAGGCGCGGGTCCACATCGCCAAAATTAAAATCCAGGACCCGATTTGACGGAAAGTAAATAAAGAAAATAAAGTGCGAGAAATTAAGTTTACAAGGCTTTGGGAGAGTTACATAAATATTTAAAAGAAGGAAATAAATAAAAATGCGCGAATAGGAATTAAAATTGGAAACGAGGGCGTTGGACCCTTTTTAATGAAATTAAATTAAATGATTAAACTAATGAAATTAAAGAGAAAAAAGAAAATATTTTTTTTTTGAGTTTTTGGTATTTATGTTTTTTATGTATTTTTATGAGAAAGATTAAATGAAATTAAAATATTAACCCTAATTCTAATTTTTTTTTATTTATTAAGAAAAACATGTTAAAATTAAACCTAAAATTAATCTAATTATTTACATGCAATTTTGATTTATAAAAATAAATAATTAATTATTAGTGAAATTTATTTACAAAAAATATTAATTAAATAAATATATTTTGATTTTTATGACTTTTCTGTTTTTTTACCATTTTTTATATTTTATGAAAATAAGTTAAATTAAAGGAATTAATTAAAAAAAAGAAATAATTGAATCAAAATAATAAAATAAAATAGAAAAGATGTTGCAAACCTAGGGGGGTCTGTCCCCATTTGGGAGGTTTTCATTAGCACTTTAGGCCCATTAAGCTTCTGACTTTGTTGACCTTTTGACTAACATGCATGTGTGTTGACCAACGATCATGGTGCTCCTCTGATCAGAGCCAACGGATCAATCTCAGTGGGCGCGTGGCATAGCTGGATCAAAGGTTGTATGGTGTTCCCTGTATTGAAATTTGCATAGGAGTATTAATTGAAAAATAATATGGAAAGAGTGAGGACCTGGGGCTCGAACCCAGGTCCTGGAGATTACCAACGTACACGCTTGCCAACCATGCTACTTTGTTTATCTGTAGATAATATAATCAATAATCATAATAAAATAAACAAACGTTAATGCTTCTTTTTCGCGCGAGAATTTGAATGACCCAATCACTGATGGCCACCTAAGCGTCTTCTTCCTCGCTTGTTCTTTTTTCCTGAAACAAAAGATGGTTAGCGGGGGTTTTTAACCCCCCCAAAATACGCCATATCTAAGAATAGCGAATAGGCCATATGGCCTCATAAATTAGGCGCGAGGATCAATTTGTTTTCGTCTGAACACGCTGAATTCGTTCATGGTATTGGCCTGTCCTAATTTTACAATAGCTGAAAACGCCCAATTTAGAACTTGGAAAACCCTAGATGATAACAATGGTGAATCCTTCCATGGTGCACGAAAACAAAATCAGACCACGCAGTTAGCTTCAGAATTGTATAATGAACATAAATCAAATGTTAAAAATTGCAAAAGATGCATGAATTGAGATGCACGAATATGAAATATTTTCTGTACAGGTTGCGATCGTGTTACCAATTCAGGGCGTTAGGATGATTGATTTTTGATTGGAAAACTTTCCTTGAAGCCTCAGGAAGCTAATGGAACAAATATTTGGCCTTGAATCGTCCTAAAACTCAGTTTTCAGTATTGGAGTTTTCTTGAAAAAATTCAAGTTTTCATATGGCTTTTCTGCGCAGCTTGGACCTTTTGATCACTAGGGTTGCGTTTTGTATTTATGTGTGGATGATTTAGGTTAAGAAAATTGAAAAAAGAATCATTGAATTGATGAATCAATATTTGATTTTTCATGCTATTATTTTCAAATCTTTTCATGCACATTTGCTACCAAATCATGTTCAATCACCAAGATACTTTCCAAATCTGATTATACACAAAATCTTGAGATTATTTTATGCACAAAAAGATTCAAAAAGTTAGGTTTAGCATTTTTTACCTATTTATTTTAATTAAATGAATTATTAATGATTAAAAATCCAAATAAATAAATAAAAAATGATAAAAACTTCCCTTTGGGCCACATGGTCGTGCACATGCCTTGGATGATGAATTGTGGAAGAAAAAGAGGCCCATTAACAATTTTAGGTCATTTGGAGCAATGTTGACTTTTCAAAATATCCAAATATTTCCCAACTTCCACAAGGCATAACTTGCTCAATTTTTAAGCTTTGCTCATGTTCTTGGACATTTTGGAAAGGTCTTTGAGTCCTCTAACCAATGCCTTTGGTACCATGTCATTTTGATTTACCAATCTCAAGTTATGGCCTTTGACTTAAAGTCCCTTTTTGTTGACTTTTGAAAATGACCTATAATGTTGAAATTGATAAATTTTTGTGAGATCATTTCTTGGACTTGAAGTGTGAAGGGGAGTTGTAGGAAATGTCTTTATCTTCAAAATGAGCTTTGGATGGAATTTTTCTGATAATCCATGTGAAAGTTATGCCCTGGTCAATTTACAGTTGACTTTTTCAACTGTCCAAATATGGAAACTTTTGCATCTTGATGATTTTTGAGCCAAGCTTTGAGAATCATGATCAGGCATTGATCAAATGATGTTTCTGGCTTCAAAATGAGATGTTGACCAAAAATTTGGACTTTTGACTGTCAAATGACCATTTTGCCCCTACAGTTGACTGTAGTGCAATTAGGGTTTTTGACTGTGCAATTTTGTGCTGAAAGTCTTGAAACTTGGTATGAAGATGCTTGACCATATTTATAGGCATGTGGGACTTGATTGGACCCTTGGAAACTTCATTTTCTTTGTCAGAACCAAAACCCTAATTTTGACTGTTAGGAGGCCCTTACACTGTGCAACCCTTGGGGAATTTTGAAGCATGCTTTTGACAAATCTTGAAGAATATGGGAGGGCAAATTTTGGGGTACAACAGCAGCAAATGCTATATTCTGGCAGATCGTGAACAAAGAAGAAAACTGGACCCTAAAAGTGATGAAGGCATATTTCTAGGATACTCCTCAAACAGCAGAGCTTATAGAGTATTCAATTCCAGGACCAAAGCCATGATGGAATCAATAAATGTTATAATTGATGATTATCATGAAGAAATAGATGTCCCTTGTAATGTTGAGACATTCTTTGAGACTTCAACCCAACAAAATGATCTACCCAACACCACCACAACAGAATCTGAATCAAAGGAAGCTAGCAAGATCCCTTCCATCAGAATTCAGAAGGATCATCCAAAAGAGCTCATCATAGGAGATCTCAACAGTGGAGTCATTACAAGATCTAGAGAAATCATCTCGAACTCTTGTTTTGTGTCCAAAATGGAACCAAGAAATGTCAAAGAAGCTTTAACTGATGAATACTGGATTGGAGCAATGCAAGATGAACTGAACCAATTCAAGCAACATGAAGTTTGGGAACTGGTTCCTAGACCTGAAGGAACTAACATCATTGGCACGAAATGGATTTTCAAGAACAAATCAGATGCTGAAGGAGTTGTCACCAGGAATAAGGCAAGACTTGTTGCTCAAGGATACACTCAGATGGATGTAAAAAGTGCCTTTCTAAATGGGTACTTGAATGAGGAAGCTTATGTGGAACAGCCTAAAGGCTTTGTGGATCCAAATCACCCTGATCATGTCTACAAATTGAGAAAAACTCTATATGGCCTGAAACAAGCTCCTAGAGCATGGTATGACAGGTTAACAAAGTTTCTCTCAGACAAAGGATACAGAAAATGAGGCTTGGACAAAACACTCTTTGTCAAAACTGAAGGAGGGAAGTTGATGGTTGCCCAAATATATGTTGATGACATAGTGTTTGGAGGAATGTCAGAACCTATGGTTAAACATTTTGCTGACCAGATGCAGGCTGAATTCGAAAATGAGTCTCATGGGAGAACTAACTTATTTTCTTGGACTGCAAATCTCACAGATGGAGGACTCAATCTTCTTATCTCAAAGCAAGTATGCTAAGAACATTGTAAAGAAGTTTGGTATGGAGAATGCCAGTCACAAAAGGACTCCTGCTCCTACTCATTTAAAGCTTTCCAAAGATTCAAGTGAGGTTAAGGTGGATCAACGTCTGTACAGAAGCATGATAGGAAGCTTGTTGTACTTAACAGCCAGCAGACCTGATATTGCTTTTGCAGTTGGAGTTTGTGCAAGATACCAAGCTGATCCCAAAGTCAGTCATATCAATCAAGTGAAGAGAATTTTGAAGTATGTGAGTGGAACTTACAACTATGGGTTGCTATATTCTCATGGCTGTGAACCAACTCTGACTGGTTACTGTGATGCTGATTGGGCTGGTAGTGCTGATGATAGAAAAAGCACCTCTGGAGGATGTTTCTTCTTGGGAAATAATCTGGTTTCCTGGTTCATCAAGAAACAGAATTGTGTGTCTCTCTCTACTGCTGAAGCTGAATACATTGCAGCTGGTAGTAGCTGTTCTCAAATGATCTGGATGAAACAGATGCTTACTGAGTATAATGTCACACAAGATGTTATGACATTGTACTGTGACAATCTGAGTACAATCAACATTTCCAAGAATCCCATTCAGCATAGTAGGACCAAACATATTGACATAAGACATCACTTTATCAGAGGCCTTGTAGAAGAGAAGACAATCAAATTGGAACATGTTGCCACTGAGCTACAGCTGGCTGACATTTTTACCAAGGCTCTTGATGCAAATCAATTTGAAAACTTGAGGGGTAAGTTGGGTATTTGCCAACATGAGGAATTGTAGCAATTAATTTTGCTTAAAACAAGGGTTAAAGGAGTTATGCTTGTTCTGATTGGGTTAAAATTATATTTTCCCATTTCCTTCAATTCTTTTAAGAAGTTGAATAGGCACTCCTTTTCTTCCTTCCCCTCTCGTTTCCTCATCAAAACCCAGTCTCTTAATCAGAATTTTCTCTTCAGTTGCTGTTGGTCCTCTAAGACTGTCAAAATGTCTCAAACACCATCATCATCCAATACGACTATTTCAACCTCTTCCTCTGATCAAGATTCTAGGGCAATCTCTTCTTGTCTGGACTCTGAAGTCCTGGAGATCTCTTCTCTTAGAAAAGTGGAAACTAACCCCACCAAGGTCAAAGAGTTGAGAACAAGACATGCAGGACGGTCCCAAGCCTCTGCCTCTGGTAATCCATCTCATCCTTCTTCAGTTCCCCCTGAAATTGCAAATAGGGAAGGGTCAGCCTATGTTCGTCAAGCAATAGCTAAAATTGTTTCAAGAATTATGAACGAGAACCACTTAGTTCCTGGCATTTCTGTTCCTTTAAATCAAGAAAGTTCAAATGCTGAAACAATTCCAGATGTCTCTAAGGATGTTGAGACATCAGACAAAGAGAAGAATGCTGACATTGCTCACAAGAAAAGGAAGAAGCCCGAATCCTATGAGTCTGATGACAGTGCTTAAAGGTTGGTGGAGTTGCTGATTGGTGGAGTTGATGCTGGTCCTTGGTAGAGTTTGGAAGTGTGTTCAGTTTTTAGTTGCTGCTCTTATTACTGTTTCTGGATGACTGTATAATTCTTAAGAACATGTATATTTGGCCCATTTGTGGCTAAAGAGGGGGAGATATATTTTGGTACTTAATTAGACATAATATTTTTATGCAGTCATTTCTTTCTGCTGCTATCTATCTCTGATTGCTTAGGGTCTTTAGCCAAAAATCTGCCAAAGGGGGAGTTTGTAGTTGTTTAGTTATTGGCTTGCATTTTTGGTAAAACCAAGTGTGTGTGTGAATGTCATGACTGATGTCATAACATTCTAGTTTAGTATGTACTGATTCATTAGGTACCCTTGCAGAAAAATATTATCATACAGGTGCTGCTGTTTATAAGTGTGTATCTGAGCATTTTGCAAAAAGATCACATTTACCTAAATCAGTAGACAGGTTTTCAGATGTCATAACAAATGTTAAGACATCCTGTTCTGAACTAACAGTTATGCAGTTTGGGTAATTCTGAGTTTTTTCAGGATTATGACTCAGTCTTTCCAGAACAGAAAATCTCGTGGATTTGGGGTTAACCTAGCTCAACCCTAACCTGGTTGATAAAGTCCTGTGACCTAGTCTTAAGGTCAAACGGAATTAACCCTAGCTTTTTGTGGAAACCCTAACTGAAGATGCAGCTGCTATATATTCAACAGAGCTGCTGTTTTGGAAGTATCCCTTTTTTGACAGAAGATCATTTAGAAGCTGTATAGTTTTAACTATTGTAATCCAAGCAATTATCATTGTGATAAGTGACTTGGAATAGGTTTTAGTTGTAAGGGTTGTGTATCACTCAAAGCTTTGAAGCAAGAGTGTTTGTATGTCCCTTGACTAAAGCTTTGAAACAAAGTCAAGTTAGGTTTGTGTATCACTCAAAGCTGTGAAGCAAGAGTGTTTGTGTTGCTTGATTAAAAAGCTGTGAAGCATAATCAAGTGTATGTTTTGAAGAGTGTCTTCATCAATTCATTAGTCAAATTGTTTTATGTATCACTGCTGTGATTGAGGGGGAGTGAGTAGGAACTCAGGTTTAAGTTGTACTTAGATTGAAGTTGCATTGGGTAGATCTTAAGTGAAGGAGATAAACTGGTTGGTTTATTCCTGAATTAATATCTCTTATAGTGGATTTCCTCCCTGGCTTGGTAGCCCCCAGAGTAGGTGTTGTTGCACACTGAACTGGGTAAACAATTGAGTGTGTTCTTTACTGTTTTTGTATTTACTGTCTTATAGAAAGTCAGATACGGTGTCATAACATTGAACGTGACATTGAGTATCTGCAGCCAGAATTTCAAACACCATTCGGGTTAACTTCGTGCAAATGCCTGCTCAACTCAAAGAGTTAGTCTCAAAAGTTCCTGATACTTCTTCATTTGTTATAAGACATGGTCATCTCCTTAGCCTGGTCACTTAAAAGTTGGATGAGAATATGATGAGCGTGCTTTTCCAGTTCTTTGATCCGGTGCATCATTGTTTCACCTTCCCGGATTATCAGCTAGTTCCTACTTTGGAGGAGTTTTATAACTTACTGGGTATATCCATCCTCGAGCAAACACCCTTCATAGGTTTGGAATAGGTTCCTAGACCCGAGGACATTGCTTCAGCCTTACATCTAAAAAGGGCTGATGTAGTGTCCAACTAGGAGACACGAAGCGGGGTTAAAGGATTCTTGGCTAAGTTTCTGATCGATCAAGCTCACTAGTTCTGGGATAACTTGGATTTTCAAGCATTTGAAGACATCTTGGCTCTCCTCATCTACGGCTTGGTTCTTTTCCCGAATCCAGATTCTTTCATAGATGTGAATACGGTCAAGATCTTCCTGTCTCGTAATCCAGTGCCTACTCTTCTAGGCGATATTTTACATGCTCTCTATACCCGTACTGTGCGAAGAAGGGGGAGCCTCACATGTTTCATGCCGCTGCTGGCGAGGTGGTTTATTTCGCACCTCCCCAAGTCTGTATTGAAGAATGAGGAAGGGTTAGGTTGGGCCTACAGGATAATGTCCCTTGCCCATACGGACATTCTTTGGAGTTCTAAGGATATGGAAAGAGTAGTTATCATTGATCTATGTGGGGAATACCCTAATGTCCCTTTGCTTGGAATCAGAGGGGGAATAACCTACAGTCCTTGTTTGGCTTTACGACAGTTTGGTCGCGCTCGGAGAGACGGTCCTCATGAGCTATTGCTTACAAATATTGTCTTTGACTACAATGGGGACGTGGATGAGCATCGCCGAAGGTTTATACGGGCCTGGGGCATGGTGAACAGGTCTGACCCTCACGAGCTAGGACCGAAGACTTCTCTCCCTATGCAGTCTTATCTCCAATGGGTTCGAGCCCGTGCTCAAAATCTGGGGATGCCCTATGAAGCTGTTTTGCCAGTGGTTGTGGAACATACTAATGAAGAAGGTGTTCCTTATACAGTCCTCTATCCCTATATGCCTACTGATCTTGGGGCATTAAAGAGATCTTGGATCCAGTTAAAGGAAGAAAGGGATACCTACCGAGAGAAGTATCATGAGCAGGAAAGGAAGATCTTGAAGCTCACGAGGAAACTTGAGAATGAAAGGACAATCAATTATTATGTCAGCACGAAGGGGAAACGACCAGGGATTTCTGATATCTTTTATTGTTTCTAGTTTAGATTTGCTTTTCAGTTATTTCTTTTGTAACGCCTTAAAGGCATTGTTAAACATTTTTACAATTTAATCTAATAAAGTTTGTTTCGTTTCTTGATTTACAAATTTGAATCTCCCAAAGTATTTGAAATCACTTCATACGCATTTCATTACCATGCACCTCATTACAGGTACCATTACAGGTTTCTCATCTTCTTCGCTGTTTATTTCAGCATGAAATGTCTTCTGAAATGCCTACCGATCAAGCCATCAAAGCTCTTTAGGCACAAAATGCTAAATTCCAAGAGATGTTCTTGAACTTGGCTAAAGGACAACAGGATTTGAAGACTCTCATCCTGAAGGAGAAGAAGAAGAAGAGGAAGAAGGTGGTTCTGCTGAATATGGGTCACAGGTTTGGGAATAGGTTGCGACAAGAAGCTGATCTGTCTCATTCATCTAAAGGAGGAGAACATCAAGAGGAAAGAAAGGGTCCTAGTCCTGTGGTCTCTGATAATGATACTGATTTTGATGATGAACAGTACCCTCCTGCTGAGGATAGGTACAAACAACTTGAGGACCGTCTAAGTGCTATGGAGATTCAGAAGGTTCTTGGGTTGGACTTTGGAGATTTGGGACTAGCATCGGGTGTGGTGATCCCTCATAAGTTCAAAGCTCCAGTTTTTGCTAAGTACGCTGGAGTGTCCTGTCCAAAACTCTATCTCCGCTCGTGCGTCATAAAAATTCAACCCTACACCGCTGATAGGAATCTGCGGGTCCATTTATTTCAAGATAGTCTGTCAGGGACTCAACTTGAATGGTTTTATCAATTGGAAGGAGCTAATGTCCGAAACTGGGAGGACCTTACTGCTGCTTTCTATAGGAAATACCAGTATAATGCCGACCTTGCTCCCACGCGTACTCAACTTCAGGGTATGTCTATGGGTGCAAGTGAAGGTTTTAAGGACTACGCTCAGAAGTGGAGAGATCTGGCTGGAAGAGTCCAACCCCCTCTGTCTGATAGGGAGTTGGTTGATATGTTTATGGGGACCTTGTCTGGTCCATTTTTCAATCATCTGCTCGGTAGTTCATCATCTGGGTTTACTGAATTGATAATGACTGGGGAAAGAGTAGAAGCTGGTATCCGAAGTGGGAAGATACAGAAAGGTGCTTCGTCAAGTACAAAAAATAGGTCTTTCACTGGAAAGAAAGAAGCTAGTGTAGTTTACGACTCAAGGAGCCAAAGCAGACCTGAGCGCTGCCAAACGGTAAATGCGGTAGTAATATTAAGATCTATAGTTGCCCCGCAATGCAACAATCAGCAAAGAGTCGAGAGGCCGCAGAGACAGTACACTCGGCTTAATATGACCTTGTCACAAATTCTACCCCAATTGTTGAAGACCAACCTGGTAACTCTGAGGGAAGCCCTAAAGAATCCCAGAACCATATCTCCGCTGTATAATCCGAACGCCCGTTGTGCCTATCACTCTGATAGCCCGGGTCATGATACGAACAACTGTTGGGCTTTGAAGAATAAGGTGCAAGATTTGATTGAAGCTAAAGAGATTGAGTTTGACGCTCCGGAGAAACCCAACGTCATAACTTCTCCTATGCCCAAACATGATCAAGGAGTGAATGCAATTGAAGATGATGAAGAAGAGTCAGATATCGACAGCTGGATTTACCCGACTACCAACGGTGGCTTGAACAACTGGACGACGAAGGACTTCATGCCTGTTTCTTTTATTACACAGTAATAGACTTTTGTTTTGAGATTTGTAATAAATAATTTGAAACTTTACAGCCCGATGCCTTGCCCGAGGCACCTTGGCTTTGTTTGTGAGGGCTTATTATTTGACATTTTCATATATCATCAATAAAGCATTGGATGTTTTCTTGCATTACAAATTTTACGCTCCCTGTTTTTCTTTTCTATCTTGCACTTTATAAAACATCTATTTGTCTTACACACACTCACATATCATAATACAGGTCCACATCCACTCTGGATCCCATTGATAACGACTATGCTACTGCCAATTATGACTTCGAAAATCTGATCAACCAAGCCGAGGATGAAGGTGAGGATGATTGTGAAGTACCTAGGGAACTTTCTAGACTGTTACTTCAGGAAGAGAGAGCCATACAAGCTCATGAAGAGCCAGTGGAATTAGTGAATTTGGGAACAGAGGAAGACAAGAAAGAGTTCAAGATCGGTGCAAAGCTGGAGCCTAGTATCAAGCAGCGATTGATACAAATGCTACGTGACTATGTTGAGATCTTCGCTTGGTCTTATGAAGATATGCCTGGTTTAGACACTGATATTGTGGTTCATCGCCTGCCAGCCAAAGAAGACTGCCTTCTGGTAAAGCAGAAGGTCTGTCGTATGCGCCCTGAGATGTCTGAGAAAATCAAAACTGAGGTCATGAAACAGTTTAACGCCGGTTTTCTAGCAGTTAATTCTTATCCACAGTGTGTAGCCAACGTTGTTCCGGTGCCGAAGAAAGATGGTAAGGTCTGAATGTGTGTGGACTATAGAGATCTGAACAGGGCGAGTCCCAAGGATGATTTCCCTCTACCTCATATCGATGTTCTGGTCGACAACACCGCACATCATAAGGTCTTCTCCTTTATGGATGGTTTTTCTGGTTACAATTAGATCAAGATGGCTCCCGAGGTCATGGAGAAGACAACCTTCATTACGCAGTGGGGCACCTTTTGCTAAAAGGTAATGCCTTTTGGGTTGAAGAATGTCGGGGAAACATATCAGCGCGCCATGGTCGCTTTGTTCCATGACATGATTCACCATGAGATTGAGGTTTATGTTGATGACATGATCGCAAGGTCCCAGACTGAAGAAGAACACCTTGACCATCTCCAGAAACTGTTCGACAAGTTGAAGATGAACAAACTGAGGTTAAACCCGAACAAGTGCACCTTCGGGGTAAGGTCTGGTAAGCTGTTGGGTTTCATCATTAGTGATAAAGGTATTCAGGTGGATCCCGTAAAGGTGAAGGCTATACAGGAGATGCCAGCTCCTCGAACGGAAAAGGAAGTTAGAGGATTTTTGGGACGTCTGAATTACATTGCCCGATTCATTTCACATTTGACCGCTACTTGTGAGCTGATCTTTAAGCTGCTGAAGAAAGATCAAGTGGTAAAATGGAATGATGAATGTCAGATCAGTTTCAAAAGGATCAAGGAATACCTCAAAGAGCCACCTATTCTGATGCCTCCAGTTGAAGGGAGACCTTTGATCTTATACTTGACAGTACTCGACAATTCAATGGGGTGTGTGCTGGGGCAGCATGATGAGTCTGGGCAAAAAGAGCACGCTATTTACTACCTTAACAAAAAGTTTACCGACTGTGAGACCCGATACTCACTGCTTGAGAAAACTTGATGCACTTTGGCATGGGCTGCTCGCTGGCTAAGACAGTATGTGCTGACTCCCACTACCCTATTGATATCAAAGATGGATCCAATCAAGTATATCTTCGAAAAGTCTGCCTTGTCCGGAAGAATAGCAAGATGGAAGATGATCTTAACTGAGTATGACATCTAATACACAACCCAAAAGGCAATCAAGGGGAGTGTGTTGGCAGATCATTTGGCGCATCAGGCTGTGGATGATTACCAGTCTATGAATTTCGAGTTTCCGGATGAGAACATCATGTTGGTAACTGACTGTGAAAAACCTGGACCGGTTGAAGGACCTGAGGAAGGATCCCGATGGTCTATGTATTTTGATGGAGCTTCAAATGCGTTGGGTAACGACATTGGCACCGTGATCATATCCCCTGAAGGCTGTCATACTCCGTTTACCACCCGATTATGTTTTAACTGCACCAACAATATGGCGGAGTACGAAGCGTGTATCATGGGCCTTCGAGCAGCTATTGACCTAAGGATTAAGTTCTTGAGTGTATTCAGAGATTCCGCTCTCGTGATCAGTCAGATCAAAGGCGAGTGGGATACGAAGCACCCAAATCTTATTCCTTACAAAGAGTATGTACTGACATTGCTTCCACACTTCAAGGAGATAACCTTCAAACATTTCCCCAGAGAGGAGAATCAGTTAGCGGACGCGCTAGCTACCATGTCTTCTATGTTCAAAGTCAGGTGGGACAATGAAGCTCCCCAGATCAGCATTGAGAGGTTGGACGAACCCGCACATTGCTATGACACCGAGACTGCAGAGGTAGCAGATAAACCCTGGTTTCACGAGGTAAAGAGGTATCTTGAGGCTCAAGAGTACCCCGAGGGTGCATCTATTAATGATAAGAAGTTTCTGAGAAGATTCGCTGCGAAATTCTTCATCAGTAATGGGATTCTTTATAAGCGTAATCATGAATCGACCTTACTGCGATGTATGGACAAGAGCGAGGCAGAAAGAATTATGGCAGAGTTACATGAAGGTACTTTCGGGACTCATTCCAGTGGACACACCAGGGCGAAGCAAATCCTATGGGAAGGATATTACTGGTCTACTATGGAAGCCGATTGTTATCAGCATTCTCGGACCTGTCATAAGTGCCAAGTCTATATTGATAAGGTACATGTACCTCCCGTTCCTCTGAACATCCTGACAGCTCCTTGGCCTTTCACAATGTGGGGCATCGATATGATCGGCGAGATCAGACCTACTGCGTCTAACGGGCATTGTTTCATTCTGGTAGCTATTGATTATTTCACGAAGTGGGTTGAGGCATCGTCTTTTGCTACAGTTACCAAGAACGTCGTGGCGCGGTTCATACGACACAATCTGATCTGTCAATATGGTGTACCAGAGAGGATCATTACGGACAATGGTACAAATCTCAACAATACGATGATCACCGAACTCTGCAAACAGTTTAAGATACAGCATCACAACTCTTCTCCTTACCGACCGAAGATGAATGGGGCTATTGAAGCAGCTAATAAAAACATCAAGAAGATTGTGCAGAAGATGACGGTAACATACAAAGACTGGTATGAGATGTTACCATTCGCTCTTCATGGGTACCGTACCTCAGCACGGACGTCAACAGGGGAAATGCCCTACTCTTTGGTGTATGGTATGGAGGCAGTCTTACCCATTGAGGTCCAGATACCCTCTCTCTGGATTATGAAGGATACAGGTTTAAGCAAAGACGGTTGGATTCAGACCCGACTTGATTAGCTGAACTTAATCGACGAGAAGAGACTTACCGCTATTTGTCATAGTCAGACATATCAAAAGCGAATGATCAAGGCATTTAACAAGAAAGTCAGACGACAAGAGTATCAAGTTGGGGATCTGATGATCAAACGCATCATATTACCTCAAGGTGGTCCTAGGGGCAAATGGGCCCCTACGTACGAAGGACCATTTGTGGTTAAGAACATGTTCTCGGGAGGAGCTATGATTCTAACCACCATGGATGGTGACGACCTTCCTCGCCCCGTCAATTCAGACATAGTGAAAAAATACTACGCATAATCAAAGACCCGCTAGGTCGACTGGCCTAGACAAAAATAAGGGCTTCCCGACGAACCAAAAGGGTTCGGGAAAAAATATGGGATGAAAATGGAAAAAAACTGTACACCCGGCAAGTCGAAAACCTGAAAAAGTGGCTTAGGAAAAAAGGGTATCCCGGTGGATTGAAAACCCGAAAGGGCGGTCCAGGAAAAAAATAGGGATCAAAGCGTAACACTATGTCTCATTGGATCATCTTGCAACCAGACTTCGGTATCGACTATCAAGCTCGGATGGAGCCAATCAATCCGATCTACCTTCAACCAAGTAGCAAAGTGATGAGATGCTTGAAGACATAAAGGCAATAGCAGAGTTGGAACCCAATGGGATTGTTCACATAGCTGTTTTTCTTTGTTTTTCACAAATTGTATAAATTCTATCATTCAGCAGTGTTCTCTTACTAAGACGTCAGCCTCCTATACAAAAAACGCTTATTATAGGCCAACTTCAAATTTAATACAATTCATTTTCACAAAGAAATTTCAAATTGTTTTTCTTTTTTCTATTTTGTTTTGTAAGAACGTCCAATGGTTCATTTTTGATATATGCATTTGACAATAATTGCTGCTCATAAATATTTACATGCAAACAAAAGACGATTACTCATAGTTCCAGAAACAGGGGCAAATAAGAAATGTCCAAGCCTTACAGTTTCTCTATTCACCAGGTACAGGGATAGACCCGGTTCGAGAATATGACTAAAAATGCATACACTCCCTGTAGAGTAAGAAAAAGACAGTGATGTTAGCTTTCCCGAACAGGACACAACTCTCCCCAGCTGAGGTTCGCAATCGCGAGTGAGTCGGTAAGATTATCCCCAAGCAGAGTTCATCTATCACCAATTATGGAAGACCATCCCCAGTGGATTTTATTTCTTCCATAAACAGAAAGTTTATCCCCGACAGAGTTCATCATTTCCAGCAACGATAATTCATCCCCAGCCGAGGTTATGGCTCCAAATCAGCGAATCTTCTAGCAGAGTATCTCTTCCCCACAGAGTCATTCTCTCACCAATGTATTCTCCAGCAGAATAATTCTCCTTCCAAGTTATTCTCAAATCATCTTCGGTCGTTATCCCCAGCGAGCGAAACTCTTTATATTCTCCAGCAGCAGTCCGGGATTTATTTTCCCGAGTTAGAGAACATCATAAAAACATTGCATTTCCATATATCATGGCATACACATATACATCACATAACACAATCTCATTTATTTTGAGAATATCATTTCTCAATACATGTCATGCGTCATGGCATTACATATGACTAATTCTTTACATTTCAGGGAAAGATACAATCAAATTCTCACAAAGTTCAAGCTATGAAGCCCAGGTACGACCGAATAGTATCTTGATACCTCCATCATATTGTGAAGCCCAGAGAATGACCGGATAACAATATCAAAACACCGCGAAGCCTGGAATCGACCAGATAGTGGTATCTCTTAAACAAGCTATGAAGCCCAGATTCGACCGGATAATAGTTTAATCCTCAGCAAGCCGTGAAGCCTGGATTACGATCGGATAACAGCTCAGCAATTTACTGTGAATCCTGGATTACGACCAGATAGCAGTGCGAGACACCATGAAGCTTGGATTCGACCAGATAGTGGTATATCATAAACACAAGCCGTGAAGCCCGGATTCGACTGGATAATAACTCAACAAGTCATTGTGAAGCCTGGATTACGACCAGATAGCAATGTAAGTTTCTGTGAAGCCTGGATTACGACCAGATAGCAACCAAGAATACTACGAAGCCTGGATTACGACCAGATAGTGGTATATCTTTAATACAAGTTATGAAGCCCAGATTCGACCAGATAATATCTTGATTTCCCTGAACACCATGAAGCCTGGATTCGACCGGATAATGGTATAAGACATCGTAAAGCCTGGATTACGACCAGATAGCGGTATAATACATCGTGAAGCATGGATTACGACCAGATAGCGGTAAAGAACACTGAAGCCTGGGATTACGACCAGATAACAGTAAGGGACACTGTGAAGCTTGGATTTAGACCAAATAGCAGTTCACCCGTCCAATTACTATGAAGCCCGGAGTCGACCGAATATTAGTAGGCCTTAAAATCAAATGGAAGCCTGGATGCGACTGGATAACCACTTGATTTCTTCTAAAGCCTGGATTTCGACCAGATAAGAAGTGAGGTATTGTGAAGCCTGAATTTGACCAGATAGCAGTACAAGACACCATGAAGCCTGGATTTGACCAGATAATGGTATGAAACATCGTGAAGCCTGGATTACAACCAGATAGCGGTACAAGACATTGTGAAGCTTGGATTTCGACCAAATAGCAGTTTACCTGGACAATTACTAAGAAGCCCGGAGTCGACCAGATATTAGGGTGCCCTAAATTCGAGTTAAAGCCCGGATGCGACCGGATAGCAACTGAATTCCTTCTGAAGCCTGGATTACGACCAGATAAGAATTGAGAAATTGTGAAGCCTGGATTACGACCGGATAGCAAGTTTAATCTCATCTCCCCAGTAAGTCACTATGAAGCCTGGATCACGACTAGATAGTAGTTCATTTTCACCTCTTCGACCAAGAGACGATTCCCCAGTAGAATAATGGACGACCGAAGCTCCTAAAATTCTATTTCTCTCAAGACAGAGACCGACATTCCCCAGCGGAATATTCCTCAACAACAGGTATGCAAGCTCTCGCTAAGGAATCTCTTAAGCGATCGACACTTCTTCTGATGGCATCTTTAAGCCCATCTTCCAACATCAACTTCAAAATGTAATCTATAAGCCCATTCTCGACATCACAAGACAAGTGCCACTTCATGCGAGTGCAAATTTCTCGGCACTCTAGTGTTCAATCATCTTCCACCTTCGGATCATGAAAGGAAGACAAGCCAATCTACATCCTCAGGTTTAAGAAGATTGAACAGGGGCAGGTATTGTACCCCAAAATTTTCCCTCCCATATTTCTCAATACGTTTCAAGTGAGGTCTTCAAATTGCTCAAGGAAGTCCAAGGGTTGACTAGACAAGCTCTCTCCTAAGGCAGTCTACCTCAAATTAGGGCTTCATGTTGCATCAAGATACTTGAGTCCAAGGGATCACAAATGCTCACTATTGGCCTAATATGTCATCAAGATCATCCATGTCAAGTTTCAATCCTTGCAGAGGAAGTTTGCTCAGTCAATTGCTCAAAAGCCTAAAAATCGACTGTGCTAGGGCAAAAGTCAACTGTGGCCCACATACAGTCAAACTTCAAGATTTTTGGTAAACATCCTCATTTTGAAGTATTATCCATCATTTGATCAAGGGTTGATCATGATTCCTCAAGGATTGCTCACAATTCATCAAAACCCAAAAGTTGCTAAATTAGGGTTTTGCAAGAAAAGTCAACTCAACTTTGACCAAGCATAACTTTCTCATACTTTATGAGAAATGACCCATCCAAAGCTCATTTTTAATAGTATTCAATTCTCTACAATCTATATTCATATCCAAAGTTCAAAATATGCACTCACAAGAAGTTATGAATTTGGATTTTATAGGTCATTTTGAAAAGTCAACAAAAACACCTTTTTTGTCAAAGCTTCATACATGAACACGGAAGACTTAATTGAGATGAGACCAAAAGGGTTGCTTAGAGGACATCTCAATATTTCTAAAAAGTCCAAGAACACCTTCAAAGAGTCAAAATTGAGGAAGTTATGCATTGGTGAATTTTACCTTTTTTGTAAAATTGCCAAAAGTAAAAAATGCCCAAATTGCAATTTTTGCTAAATGGGCCTAACTTTTTGCACTTGTTTTGAGTTGGTAGCATGGTCCACGAGCCCTAGCTCTTCCCATTTGTCTTTATATTATTTTTGCTATTTATTTTGATTTTTTATTTCAATTAAATCATTTAAATCAAAACAAATCATGAAACAAATCCAAATCATTGAAACCTCAAGATCTTGTGCACATTTCAGGTACTATATCCAGCTAGCAAGTGAATCAATTCGTGCAAGGCATAGGTGGGCACAAAAATATTGATTTTGGCCTATTTTGGAAAGATTTTCAAGTGAATCAAATCAAGATCAAAAGCCAAAATTGATAAAGATTGAGAACACTTTTGCAACCCTAATTCAATCAGTGGTATATAGTGTACAATTGCAGACCAAAATCACAAGGTTTAGAGGCGCATAGAGGAAGAACAAAACTTGAAAAAATCACAAAAAAGTGCTGACTTGATTTCATACTTCCAGGCGTTTACAGGACTCCCTAGCCATCTCATTCGATTCCTGGGATTGCAAGCAAGCTATACCAATCAAGAACGAGCATTTTCCAGCGCTAGAACTCACTGTAAGTGATCCACGACCATGGCTTCTTCTTGAAATCGAATCACATGATTTTGACACTTATAGCACGAAATACTTACATATTCTTATTCCTTGATGCATTTGCAAGCTACTCATAACAGTTAATTGCATTTTTATTGGCTATACTGGAATCTACCATTGCTAGGTTTTGTTGTCTCGTTTTAGGATCTTTGTATACATGTAAGATTGGGCCACAAGAAGGGCACCATCATGCTCAGCAGGCCAAGACGTTTCGATTCATGGCATTAGATTTCATTTATTGTGCATGTATGTGATTTTGGAATATCCAGGGTTTGTAGTGACAGACATTTGTCCGTAGGTAAAGGTCACTGAACCTTTTAGCAACGAAGAGAGGACATGGACGATGACGTGGCAAGCTTCCATTGCTCCGTTTGAAAATTCGCGCGCTGAGTTAACATATTATGTTTTCTTAATATTTAATTTTTGTTTTGTTCATGGTAGACAACAAAGACACGTAGCTCAGTTGGTCAGTGGGAGAGAGAAAAATCCATAGGACCTGGGTTCGATCCCCAGGTCCCCTTGTTTCTTCATTGCATTTTTCTATACTTGATTCCATGTGCAGATTCCAAAGACGTCTACCATAGGCCATCAACTAGCATCCACTGGATCTAAGGCAATTCAAATCCAACGCTTAGAACAAAGAGACCCATGATACGCCTTGGTCAACATGTAGCATGGAATCCAGGAAGTCAAACGTGGACCATTTGGTTTGGGCCCAAAATTGCTAATGGCACTCCCCAAATGCTAACAAACAGGCCCAATTTCCTTTTCCTTTTCTTTTATATTTATTTTATTTAATTTTTTTAGTTATTTTCCTAACATAAAAATCAATTCTTTTTTTTTAAAAATCATAAATTTTTTTTTTCATCCAATTAGATTTAGGTTATTTTTATATAAAAAATTAATTAATTAGTTTATTTAATTTTAGGGTAACTTTAATTCTTTTGTAAATAAATTAAAAGCAATTAGAAAATTAGGGTTTTAGTTTAATTTAATTCTATTTTTATTTTTCTTAAAAATAACAAAATAACAAAATAGGTCATGTAAATTATTTTCTTTAAATTAATTTAATTACTAATTAGATTTGTATTTAATTTAAAAAACCTTATTCTTTTCCTTAAAAATAATCAAAATCACAAAAATAATTGTTTCTTTTTAATTAGGTTAGACGGGGTCAAAACCCCTAATTTTACTCGTTCTTAATTCATCGCACGCGCTTATTTATTTTTACAATATTGATGTAATTGCTCATGGGATGTAATAGATTACTTAGGACATTTTTTTCCGTTCATTTATCATTTTTTTACGGGTTGTTTTTTGGCTATGTAATTAATACCCGAAGCCTTGTAATAGCGTAGCTTATTTTCCGAATTTTAATTTTCCGCAAATATTAACTGTTAGATGTATGGTAATAGAGATGCATGACAAGAATGTATGTAAACTTTAAAACAGTTAGCAAAACCTAAATGTGCAAAGATAATAAACTTGAAATTGAATCACTCGCACATGCGCACTCCTAGGGTATACTCTCACTTCGGTTGCCTTCGGTAAACGATCATTAAGTATAGGGTATTTTGGTGGTCGCTCTTTTGTCTAAAAGATCAAATGTCCCGTTCGGAAAGGTTACCTCGGAAATGTTGCCTCGAATATTGATCTTAAGATATTAGGGTTATTACTAAGACGTCCTAACATTGTTTTAGTGATCGTACGTCCCTTTTCAAATTGACCCTTACAATTCCAACGACGGTGCTACCTACTCACTAATAGTAGGATAGCGTTGTCTAAAGGAAACTAACATAGAACAATTCTTTTTTTTCTAAGTAGGTAGATGCTAGTAGGTACTTGCTCAAAACAAACAAACCTTTTTCACACTTACACTCTTTTCAAACAAAGTTTTCAAAATGACTTCATAACACTCTTGAAGACAGAAGCAAGGGTTAAATCGAAGTAAAACAAAAACTTTTCAAATCACACAAACACAAAAGCAATTTTTAAATGATGAGCAAGTACCTAAGAGCCCGTAGAAAACTACGGATAGAAAGGGTGCTAATATCTTCCCTTTCTATAATCTACCCCCCGTACTCAGAATATCTCGAAAAATGAATTTTTCTGTGCTTTTTTCCTTTCCAGTTGGATAAAATATAAGTCGGTGGCGACTCTTGCTTACCGCGACATTTTGCAAACACAAACGCAAAACGCAAACCAACACTTTTCCTAAAAACAGTTCCGGTTCTGCCACCGTATCACAGGATTAAACAGGAATAAGGCCAAGATTGGAGGCCATTTGAAGTTGCAGGGAAAGTAACATAAGTTGCCTTCCTGTCATGGATCACTAGGCGAATGGAAGATATCATCGGGCAAATTTCTGAAGACCGTTGTTGATGAAAGCTTTGTCTTGCTTCGCTTCTGCATCGCTGGGCGAGGAGAAGATGCATCACCGGGCGACGTGAGTCTGTCGCCGGGCGAAAGAGGATTTTTTTACAGTTGAGGACGTGGCTTTTCCTGGGCCATGTATATAAGAGCTTTCTCCGGGTGATGCTTTTATTTCGCCGGGCGATGGTACGGATCCAATTTTCTTTATATCTTTCATTTTGTTTCATTTTTTGTGTTGGTTTTGGGAGAGCTTTTTGTTCTCTCAACTCCAGCCACCTCATTTTTGTAGTGGATTAGCTTAGATAACAACACTAGGGCTTTGCTTATGGATGATTAGAGGTGGATTTCTCATTTACCGATGCTGACAAATTGGAAGATTTATGGTTTATTTCTTCTCCTCTCTATGTATTTCTCTTTTGTTGGGTTTGTACATGTATTTTACTCCTAACTTATGTATACTTGTTGCCCACAGAGTTATATAAAACGTGATTTACAAATATTTATGGATTATTATCTTATATTTTTGCTCTGTGCTAGGGATTTGAGTTGTTATAGACATATACTGCTTAGATTCTTATCTAGGATGATTATTTGTTAGTTTCTGAACTCTAGAGATAGATTTAGAGCTGACATCTACTTGGGTATCAAATATTAATGCCTCTGTGTGGTTGTGTTATGCTGAGAGATCGTCAGTGTGATTACATAGTTGTCTTCTGTGTTATTGAGGAGGTAGAGAGATCATTTTCTTGGTGATACAGTCGGTCTCTTAATTTGGGTTTGAAATGACTTAGGTTATGAGTGATACATAGTGACATTTATAAGTATTGTTAGGTTGAATGTAACTGGTCAATAGATTTAAGTCTGTGATGAGTAGATTATATGCATGCTTGATAAAGTCTTTCTTAGTTTTTACTTTTGTTTACATTTATTTTCTGTTAATAACATTTTCTTTACAAAACCATTTATCCCCAAACTCATTAACGAGAGCTTTGTCGAACAGAAATTCAATAACCAATCTCTGTGGACACGATAAATTCTCGGATAAATATTTCCAAAACTTTTGTTGCTTGCTGCTATAACGCTTTCAACAGTGTCATAAGAACTAACTGACTTTTAGAACCTTAATTGATCCATCTTGGCCATTAGAAGGTAGTGAGATAGCCGATTTTGGTGCAGTCTAGAGTTAGTTGATACTCAATGCTAAACTCATTGAGATTCGACTTGCAAGATGTTTTGATGGCAAGTCAATTGATGTGCTAAAATAAAACCTTCGAGAAAGATCTGTGATATGAGATTCCTAGAACCCGGTTACTATTTTAGGATAGGTTGAGCCAACTGAGCTTAAATAGAAAAGGGTACTTACCTACATACCTCATGCGAGCCTTTGAACCTAAGGCCTTTTGTGTGATTTGTTTGTGTTTGCTATCTTATTTAAACGTGACATTATAACATCATACCATGGCATTTTCACTAACCATTTTCAAGGATCTTAGGGACCTGTGATGCAGGTCTATCATGAACCAGACTTCTAGCAAGAGGCAAGAGGATTTATTTTCCTCTAGTCAGATGCCGTCAAAATCAAAGTACGTCCTCGTGAGTCAAAATATAGGACCCACTTGACATGGTGAGCTTGATTCTTATAGAGGAACATTCAAAGATGAAGACCCAGAGCTCTTCAGATAAAGCTGCATACTCAACTTCGACTATTTCATCTTTTTTTTGTTTATCCCGCGAGATCCTTGAAAACATTACATATGCATCCACATACCATACATATCATCACATAACAGGTTTTCCCAAGACAGGTTTTCTCATCTTCTTGCTGTTTATTTCAGTAAAATATGGCTCTCGAACAAACCGTCAAAGATCTTCAAGCTCAGAACGCTCAATTTCAACAAATGTTCCTAGACTTAGCCAAGGGGAAAGAAGAGATGAAGACCCTCATCACCAAGGATATGAAGAAAAGACTAAGAAACCAACCGTCATCCTTAATATGGGTAGAAGATTCAAAGGTACGTTCAAGAGGGCTCTAGATTTTGAGGTCCCATCAAATGAAGATGATAACAAAGAGGAAGATGATAAGAGTGTTAAAGCTAAAGAGAATAACAACCAGGGTTCTGATGAAGAGGAAGCAGACTATTCAGATGAACAGTATCCTTTGGATGATGACAAATACAAATAGCTGGAAGATCGTCTCAATGCTATGGATATCCAGAGAGTTCCAGGGTTGGATTTTGAAGAGCTGGACTTAGTCTCGGGAGTTGTTATTCCTCACAAATTCAAGGCCTCTACTTTTGCAAAGTATGGCGGTGTTTCTTGTCCTAAGATGCATTTAAGGTCTTATGTATGGAAAATTCAACCCTACACTGCTGATAGGAAGTTATGGGTGCATTTCTTTCAATAAAGCTTGTATGGAACACAATTGGAGTGGTTCTATCAAGGGACCAATATTCGTACTTGGGAAGACTTGGCTGCTTCTTTTTACAAATAATACCAGTACAATGCCGATCTTGCACCAACTCGCATGCAATTACAAAGTATAACTATGGGCTCGAACAAAGGCTTCAAAGAGTATGCCCAGAAATGGATGGATCTAGATGGAAGATTTAAACCTCCTTTATCTGATAGGGAGCTAGTTGATATGTTTATGGGAACTTTGACAGGTCCTTTCTTCGATCATCTGATTAGAAGCTCTTTAGTCGGATTCATCGAGCTGATATTAATAGGGGAACAGGTTGAAAAGGGAATCAAAAGTGGAAATATCCAGGTAGCTTCATATTCAAGTACCATGAAGAAGACGTACAACGGTAAAAAAGAAACTAATGTCGTGTATGGCCAGAAGGGTCGTGCTAGAAATGACCGCAACCAATCTCTGGGAGCTGTGCTAATTTCTAATCCCGTGCCAGTGCAACAACATCAACGACGCAATCAGCGTAGGTCAGATGCACCCAAGAGACAATTTACTAAGATCAACATCCCATTGTCTCATGCATTACAACATCTATTGAAGGCAGAGTTGATAACGTTAAGAGATCCGCCTCAGAATCCCAACACTTCCTCCCCAAAGTACAATCCTAATGTAAGATGCGCCTATCATTCCAATAGTACCGGAAACGACACAAATAGTTATTGGGCTTTGAAAAATAAAATTTAAGATATGATTGACAATAAAGAGATTGAATTTGATCATCTCGAGACCTCCAATGTGATTACCTCTCCTATGCCTAAGTACGACAAAGACATCAGTGTTATTGATGATGTTTTGTATGTTTAAGCTGTAAGTGACTTAACTAATCCCCTCCTAATTATTAAGAAGAATCTGTTGCAAGTCGGTTTATTTCCGGGTTGCATTGAAAGATGCCACTACTGTGCAGCCCAACCCAATGGCTGCAAACTGCTGAAAGAAGGTATTTAACATCTGATGGATAACCACATAATTCTAGTTGAGAAGACTCCTTCTATTGATATTTTGTTTCAATAATTGGAGCTTGAAGAGGTATCTGTAATTTCTGGTACTCCTATAAGGATCACTACCAAAGGCCCTGTAAAGATTAAAGCTGAACTTAGAGTTGCTCCTATGATAATCACCACATCCGAACCAATCCCATACTCCTCTGACAAGGTTGTCCCTTAGAATTATGGGGCTGACGTCTACTACCATGGCGTCAAGAAAGAACCATTGACTGTTGAAAGTGAAGGTATTGAGTTACTGATTCCAACGTTGGAAATATTGCTGGGACCAGTAAGGTTACTAGAAGTGGAAGGGTTTTCTCTCCAGAAATCTCTCCGAAGACTGTTTCTACAGAAGTTCATGTTACTGCTACTGAGTCAACTCCCGAGACTCGAGGCAAGGGACAAATTAATGAGCCTGCCCAGACGGAGGCACCTAAAGAAGTTATCGCTGAAGATACTTCCCAGCAAGAAATGGAGGAGGTACTGAAAATCATCTGAAAAAGTGACTACATGATTGATAAACAGCTGAGGCAGACTCCCTCCAAGATATCCATGTTATCCCTATTGTTGTGCTTTGAAGCCCGCACTCAGGCTTTGGTGAAGTTCTTAAAATCTGCACATGCACCGTAAGAAATCTCTGCTGATCAATTTGAAAATTATGTTGCTAGCATGACCACTGATAATGGGCTAGGCTTTTCTGATGCTGACTTGACTCTCGAAGGAAGGAATCATAACAAGGCCTTGTATGTCTCTGTTGAATGCATGGGCACTACCTTAGCTCATATGTTGGTTGATACAGGTTCCTCATTAAATGTTTTACCGAAGGGTGATTTAGACAGGCTTGACTGTGAAGGGGTTATGCTGAAACCCAGTGACACTATGGTCAGAGCCTTTGATGGTTCGAAGAGGATGGTGCACGGAGAGGTGGATATCCCGATCAAAGTAGGTTCGCAGGTCTTAGACTCTACCTTGTATGTGATGTACATTCTTCTAGCCTATTCTTGTTTACTTGGACGCCCCTGGATTCATGGGGTAGGCGCTGTCACTTCCACTCTACATCAAAAGCTGAAATATCCCGTGAAAGGAAAGGTTGTCACAATTTGTGGTGAAGAAGAGTACATGGTAAGTCACTTGAACTCATTCAAATATGTTGAGATGGACGAAGAATTTATAGAGACTCCCTGACATACTTTTGGAGTTATTCCTCAGACAACTATTGCTACTAAGGATGTTTCTGCTATTCCTAAGGTTACCAAGGTTCCGCCCAGGATGGCTTATCTGAAGGATGCAAGAGCTGTGGTAGAAGAAGGTGGTTGTACTACTTGGGGTCAGCTTCCTGACATTTCTTACAAGTCTGACAAATTTGGTTTGGGTTTCACTGCAGAGGCTCAGAGGGTTGTTCGTCGTGCTCGTGCTGGAAGACCACCATTCCGCGTCAACAATAATGGAGTCAACATGGTGGAAGATGCTGATAGTGACTACAACCTAGACAATTGGATTTTTCCCACCACCGGCAATGGACTCAGTAATTGGAAAACTAAAGACATTATACCGATCTCCTTTAGTCAGGAGTAAATGATATTTTCTGTTTCTTTTTTCTTTCAAGTTTTGGCTATGTAAGTTTTAAAACAATAACTTTAAGCCTCGTGCCTTACCCGGGGCACAACAGTCCATTTGTTAGGGTTGTCATTTCATTTGCATATTTTTATTCAATAAAACATTGGAAGTTTGCATTCAAATTTTGTGCTCTATATCTTTCTTTTACTTTATTACTTTACACACATCCACACAACAAATTGCATATCCATATCCACTCTGGATCCCATTGATAACAATTCAACTATTGCCAATTATGACTTCGAAAATCTGATCTACCAAGCCGAGAATGAAGGTGAGGAAGATTGTGAAGTACCTGGAGAGATTTCTAGGGTGTTAATGCAGGAGGAAAGATCCATACAACCGGATGAAGAGCCAATCGAGGTTGTGAACTTGGGTACTAAAGAGGACAAGAAAGAAGTCAAGATAAGTGCCAACCTAGAAGATAATGTCAAGAACATACTAATCTAGATGTTGCATGACTATGTTGAGATCTTTGCTTGGTCGTACGAATACATGCCAGGGCTCGATACTGATATTGTGGTTCACCGTCTGCCGATGAAAGAAGGTGTTCTCCAATAACACAGAAGGTTTGCCGTATGCATCCCGAGATGTCCGAAAAGATCAAGGATGAGTTTATGAAACATTTCAACTCAGGTTTCTTAGTTGTTACGTCCTATCCTCAATGGGTTGCAAATGTGGTGCCAATACCTAAAAATGATGGCAAAGTGTGTATGTGTGTAGACTACAGGGATCTGAATAGGACGAGCCCGAAAGATGACTTTCAGCTTCCACATATCAATGTTCTTGTTGACAACACCACTCAGCATAAAGTATCTTCCTTCATGGATAGTGTTGTACCCCAAAACTTGCCCTCTATTTTCTCAAGACATTTCTCACAAGAATATTTCAAATGCTCAAGGATTCTCAAGGGTTTGATCAGACAAGCTCACGTCCTAAGCACTGAGCCTCCAAATTAGGGTTTTTGTTTTTATCAAGGAAAATTGGACTTTTGATGCCTCAAGTGAATTTCATGGTTCATTATAGTTCTTCAAGAATACTCATGCCAAGTTTCAAGTCTTGCATCACAATTCTGTTCAGTCAATTGATCAGATGACTGAAAATCAACTATATTGGGTAAAAAGTCAACTATGGTCAAACTACAGTCAAACTTCAAGATTTTGGATCCACGTCAACATTTTGAAGTGATATTCATTAATTGATCAAATTTGGATCACAATTCCACAAGAAAAATGTTCAAATCACCAAAAGGGCAAAATGGTTAAAATTAGGGTTTTAATTGAGAATGAGTGATCATTGACTTTTGACCTAATACATGACTTAATGGTTTGGTATATGATCTTAAGGATTCAAAAACCATAGCTTGAACTAATTTCATAGCCCAAATCATTTCTCAAGATCAATTGAGTGATAGTTGAAATTTGGTCAACTAATGAAAAAGTCAACTGTCACACCAAAAGTCAAACTTTGACTTTTTGGTCAACATTGAGTTTCAAAGATCATAATTTATCAAGACATTCAAAAATATGAAGCTTGATCATCATGAAATCAAGAAAGTCAAAAGTCCATGAAAAAATTCAAAATTTTCGAGACTTAGAAAAATTCTAAGTGTTTTTATCCTTATAATTTCATAACTTCATGACATTGTTTCACCAAGATGCAAGATGATTCAAAGAAAACTTCCAACACGAAAGTAGTAGATCTTAATGAAATATACAACTTTTATTTTATAATCAAGTCCTAGAAATGCTTGGATTTTGATTTATAAATTCATGAAGTTATGCCCATGTTCTAAAACACTTTGAAATTTTTTAACCTACTTTGGTCACGATTTTTCCCTAACTTCTTGTCCAATTTTCACCAAGTTCCAATTTTACTTAGAAAAAATGGCCAACATGAAAGTTATAGATAATGTTTCAAGCTTTTAAAAATGTCCCAGAACTTAAAGAGATCATTTTCGAGCTAGGAGATTCGAAGACATGAAGTTGGAATTTCATTCTTGAATTTCAAGTCATTTTTATGAAGAACTCAAGACCAAATCTCATAACCTTATCATCCAATCTCACTTTTCAGGCCATGTTGCTTCTAAATCTCCACATAATCAGAGATTTACACAAATTTGTGATGCATTACACAAAGATTTGAGGCTTTATCCACTTGGTTATACCATTCTTGGATGAACTTGCAAAAAGCTCCATATCCATTTTAATAAAGATCACTTTAATCACAAAGTCAAATTCTTGAGCTCCCAAACTTTTTTCATCTGAACAGAAGCAAAGTCAAAACCAGAAGCAACAGGTCTAAGGCCCCCAACAATTTTTGACCATTCTTGTACAACATATTGAAACTTGTTTTCCACTTTTCTTTAAAAGCAAACCACCTAGCTAAAACCCTACAATTCAGAAATCCCTTGTGCAAAACATCTCTAACCTTTTCCATATAAATAGACAAGTTATTTGCAAGTAAAGGCACAAGTTCAAGAGCCCAAAAACCTGCTCAAGCACTCTCCAACACAGAACTATCCAAAATGCCATCTTCTTGAACGTCAAACACTCATCTCTTTTTCACTCGTGCCTTTTCACTTTCAAATATCCAAACATTTCACACACATCATATAGAACTTATTCCAACATATGTTACACTTCTATAATTCCATCTTCATCAACCACCATTTTCAAAAACCTCCATTACAGTTGGACTTGAGTAGAGAGTTCTAGTTGGTTTTAAAACAAAGTAAAGCTTGCAACACACTCAGGGAGGTCTAGGAAAGCTAACCAGGTCATCCTTATATCTCTAAGGTTGCTCAAACTCCATACACGAATCTCCCTGCAAGGGGTAAATTTTCTAACTGTGATATCTTGGTACAAGCATCATTTGTGCATACTTTGAAAAGTAAAAATGTATATATCATTTCCATAAAGCTAACCATATTCTTAGTTTTCATTTTAATTTCTTGTGTATGAATAATTTTTCCTATGACCAGTTAGGGAACGTTTTTGGTACCAACAAAAATTAAACTTAACCTTTAATCTATAACTTTCAAGAGTTATATGATTGGATTCGTGGTGAAGAAATACACAAGTTTATTGTTTGTACTTTTTAAAATGATTGAGAAATAAGAAAGTTACAAGGTTGATAATGGTGGTTGTGTGTTCTGCACACGCGAGGAAGACGAAGCTAGGCATTTTCAAATTTCAAGAATTGAGTTTATAATATATTTACTGGTAGCTGTTTCATAATCGGATGAAACAACCACCCCAGTGGCAAGCACGCGCATACTAAAGCTTTATTGGCCTAAAGGGAGAGGGTTTGAACCAATGTGAACCCCCCTTTTGTTTTTTTCCATATTTTTCCTTGTTTCAAGATCCAGTGCATCCAAGGCTTGGCGCGCATGATGCGCCTCTCATCTTCAACCATCTGATCTCTATCCAGCCAAATCCAACATGCCATAATACAGCCTCATGGTGAACCTTCCATGGGACATCCACACTGGAGCACTCAAGGCGCTGAACTCACTATAAATGGGCCTAGCATTTTTACTTGTTTCTCACCCCTGTTTCACTTTTGCAACACCAGGCTTAAAACAATTTCTTTTTCTTATTTTGTTTAATATTTTTTGTTTAATATTTTTTTATTTAATAAAAAAAATCATAAAATCACAAAAATTGTTAGATCTAGGTTTTACTTAATTAAACTTTTTTTGACATTTAAAATTAATTTATTTTAATTACCCTTTTGTTTAATTTTATTAATTAACTTGTAAATTAATTAAAAACTAGGGTTTTCACTATTTTTTTTCTTCTATTTTTACACATTAAGAAATATTTTCTTAAACAAAACTCCGAAAGATAATTGTTTCTAAAAATACTTAAATCATTTTAGGTTTTGTTAATTAATTTATTTTCATGATAAATTAATTAACTTTCATCACACCTTTCTTTTATTTTGTGATTAAATAGAATTAGGCTTTAACTCCTAATTTCTTCCATTTCAAAATTCAAAATTCTTTTTCTCAAGACAAAAACAAACAAAAACAAATATTTTTTTAGGGTTTTATCATATATTTTTCCCTTTTCCTCTTCATATTTTTTATTTACCCTCTTATTATTATGTTTACATTTATGCAATTATTCATCAATTTGTAATAGTAATTTAGGGTTTATTGCCTTCATCCCCTATTCATAAATTTGTACCCCCATCCCCTAGAGCATTATAATAGTGTAGGACGTTTAATTTCCGCAATTTACCGTTTTCCATTATTGCTAGTAACTAGGGTTTGTATGGAAAGATAAAATCAAATCTTAGAAAACCCTAATTTCAAAGAAAAAATACATGCAATCAAAACACTTTTCACACTTGCACATCTAGGGTAACCCACACATGTTTCCTTGTATATAAACACTCATGTCCCTCGAACGTACGATACTTTAGCAAAAACTCTCGAATACAAGATCGTAGTCCCTCGATGACCCTTCAATATTGCCTTCAGTAAACGATTTTAGACCCTTACAATAAATTGCTAAGATATCCTACAATGTTTCTTTCTATGACTGTACGATGACCCACGTCTGTCCCTTCACATCCAATGATAAAGCTTCCTACTAACTAATGGTGGAAAAGAAATATCTAAAGGAGTAGGAAAAGAACAAAGACTTTTTGAGTAGGTAGAACGCTCATAGTTTCTTTCTCACAAACATTTCAAAATAAAACATCTTTTTAAACACACCAACAATCTTCATGAAATATTTTCAAAAGTCAACACTCTGTATACATTCTTATAGAGACGAGAATCGTTACAAAGTTCTCATAAACAAAGTAACTTTTCAAAAATACTTTCAAAACAAACACAAACACATTTTATAAAGCATTTCAAAGTGAGCTAACAACTAAGAGCCCGTAGATAACTACAAATGAAAAGGGTTCTAACACCTTCCCTTTACATAACCTACCCCCCGAACTCAAGAAAATTCTCAAAAGGCCTTTCATGTTCTTTTCACCCTTTCCTTTATTGGATAAAAGAAAAGTCGGTGGAGACTCTTTCTATCCGCAACAATTGTGATAAAACACAAAACACCCAAGTCAATTCTCCCACCGTATCATAGAACTGGAGACTCTGTTGGGGAATATCTTAAAAGTGGGGTTACTTTAGAGACTAGATCACATTTAAATACTTTCATTGTTTGACTTGTTTGCTTTACTCTTAAAGTGTGTTTGGGTTTTGTATAGATCCCCTACCCGGATCTGGGAACACCATTAGGTAAGTAGCAATAGATTGTGGAGACTGTACGGAATATACCGATATGGTTGAAAAAATGGCTACATTAGTGTGACACATTTGTTGGTATCGGTATCCCATATGTTGAATTGAGGAGAATACGGGGCCGTCGTGTGGTGTCACGAAGCACTAACTAACCATAAAACATTTTAGTTGAACAACTTAGCCATTAGGAAGTAGTGAGATAGCCAACTTTGGTGCAAATCTGAATATTGGTTGATACTCGATGCTACATTCATTGAGATCAGACTTTCGGGATATTTTGGCTGCAAGAAAAGATTTATTGTGCTAAAACAATGCCCGATAAAGAAATATTAGTGATATTGAGATTCCCTAGAACCCAATTACTTTCTAGGACAGGTTGAACTAACTAAACTTCAAGAGGGTACTTACCTGTGAAACCCATGCAAGCCTAAACCTAAGGTCTTTGTGTGCTTTGTTTGTGATTATTATTCATGACATCATAAACATCATAACATCATAAGCATTCCCACTAACCATTTCAAGGATTTAGAAATTTATCTTCATTCTGTTTTGTAGGACATGGCTTCCACTCGTAGAAATACCATCCGAGTCAGCTTCGTGAAAGTGCCTCCTCAAATTCAAGAGTTAGCATCGAGGGTTCCTGGAGATTCTCTCTTCACCAAGAAATATGGCCGACTTATCAACTTGGCTACCTCAAGCTTTCAAGAAGAAATGATGTGTGTGCTTTTTCAGTTCTTTGATCCTATACATCATTGCTTTACCTTTCCCGACTACCAATTAGTGCCTACATTGGAAGAATTCCTTCAACTGCTAGGAGTGCATGTGCTTGATCAAATACCATTCACCGGTTTAGAGGAAACTCCAAATCCTGAAGTTATTGCCAAAGCTTTTCATTTGAAGAGATATGATATTGTGGCAAATTGGGAAACAAGGAGTGGAGTTAAGGGTTTACTAGCCAAGTTTCTGTTGGAGAAGGCTCGATTGTTGTGGGAAGATATGGATTTTCTAGCTTTTGAAGATGTATTGGCCCTTATAATCTATGGTTTGGTTCTATTCCCCAATCCGGACCAACTTATAGATGTGGATACCATCAAGGTTTTTCTCTCTCATAATCCCGTGCCTATGCTACTTGGAGACATCCTACATTGTTTTCACACTCACACCATGAAGAAGAGAGGGACTCTTTTGTGTTGTATTCCATTGTTGTCTATGTGGTTTATTTCACACCTACCTCGATCAACATTGAAGAATGAACAAGGGTTAACATGGTCTCAAAGGATGATGTCGCTCTCACACTCGGATATTTATTGGTGTTCCCGATCTTTGGAGGATATTACCGTTATTGACCGTTGTGGGGAGTTCCCTAATGTTCCACTCTTGGAAATTAGGGGAGGTATTACCTATAACCCTTCTCTTGAATTACGACAGTTTGGGTATGCGCAAAGAGATGGTCCGTATGATGCGCTCATCCAAGGTTTGGTATTTGACTACGAAGGCGACATCCAAGGCTATCGTTAAAGGTTCATACGAGCTTGGAGAATGGTAAAAAAGTGGATAGTAAGACTTTGGGGCATAAAAATTCCATCCCTCTTGAGCCTTACCTCAAGTGGGTACGAACTCGTGCTCAAAGTCTTATGATGCCTTACCCAGCCATCCTACCTGTGATTATGGAGCCCGTTGCTGAGGGAGACACCCCTTACACTTTTCTTCATCCCGACATGCCTACCGACTTCGAGGAATTTCAAAGATCGTGGATTCAACTCAAAGGGGATTGAGATGCCTTTGAAGCACAACTCTACGCAAGGTAGAAGAATGTTTTAGAGCTCACGAGGCAACTTCATGAAGAGCAAAGCCTGAATGCCTACATTGCACCAAAGAGGATGCGCCCATGGGAAATTTGAGCCTTTATTTTTTGTTTTAGGAGTTTATTTTGTAACCTTTGTAAGCCCAAGAGGCATTTGTAATTCATGAACTTATTAATGCATTTAATGTTTGTTGTCTTCTCTTTGTCTAGAAAATTAAATTCCATAGAATCCTTGAAAATATTGCATTTGCATAACATGCATCATATCATAAGAAGGTTTTACAACATAGGTTTCCTCATCTTTTTACTGTTTATTTCAGTATAAGATGGATCTGGAGAAAACTGTCAAGGACTTGCGGACTCAAAACTCTCAGTTTCAAGAAACTCTGCTCAACTTAGCAAAGGGGCAGCAAGAAATGATGTCACTTTTGGTTACGAAGAAGAAGACCAAGAAGAAAGTTGTAATCAACATAGGGAAGAGATTCAAGGGTCTCGTCTGACAAGTTCAAATTGAAGAAGACTCCTCCATGGATGATGAGAATCAAGATGAAGATGCTAGGAGCACCCGTGCTGGGGGTGGAAACAATTAAATCTCTAAAGATGAGGATTATTTTGACGAGCAATATCCACTGATCGAAGACAAATATAAGCAACTAGAAGACAAATTTAAGGTTATGGAAATCCAAACTGTGTCTGGCTTGGACTTTGGTGACTTGGGTTTGATTCATGGGGTAGTCATCCCCCACAAATTCAAGATTCATGTTTTTGCCAAGAACAATGGTATCTCATGCCTGAAGCTTCACTTAAGATCTTACATCCGCAAAACTCAGTCGCATACCACAGATAGAAAACTATGGGTGCACTTTTTTCAAGAAAGTCTATCTGGGACGCAGTTGGAGTGGTTTGACCAATTGGAAGGGACTAACATCCATACTTAGGAGGATTTGGCCACTGCTTTTTACCACCAATATTAATATAACACTGATCTTGCGCCGACTAGGGTGCAACTATAAGGAATGACCACGGGTTCCAACGAGGGTTTCAAAGAATACGCTCAAAAATGGAGAGACCTGGATGGAAGAGTGAAACCACCTTTGACTAATAGAGAGTTGGTAGATTTGTTTATGGGAACATTGACTGGACTATTTTTCAACTTACTGATTGGAAGTTCATCATCCGGATTTACTGAATTGATTTTAACTGGTGAGAGGGTTGAAAGCGGGATTAAAAGCGGGAAGATACCCATGGCTTCCAACTCAAATGCTGTGAAAAATCCATTTATTGGTAAAAAAAGAGGCTAATGATGTGTATGGGACAAGAAGCCATGCTAGGAAGGACTATCATCAGTCAATGAATGCAGTTCTTGTTAGAACAATGTTTGAATCTACTACCCTATATTTAAGTTTTGATGATAACAAAGTGAAAAGATATAGTATTTATAAGTGTCATGAATGAACTATCTGCTGCCTAAAATTATTATGTTCTGACTTGCAGATACGCTGATTGAAATAAGCAAGATCACATCTATTCAGCATCAGAACTTGATTTCAGACACCAGTATCAGAAGTTGCTACATCAGAACGTCAAAATCAGATGATCAACTCACGTACATGCTGAAGCCAGATGAACAAGACTGCGCTTAATACTCTGATACAGAAACACAATAGTTCATCAGCAGCGAAGCAGAATCAGAATGAGCCAAGCCAGAACTTGCATTAAGTAAGCAACGGTACTGTGCATTGAAAGCAAATTAATTCCAACGGCTTCATTCCAGACAAGATCTGCTCAATAAGGAAAGTTTGTTATTAGCATTGAATCAAGAATATTGCATCCAACGTTCATCATCTCAGTGCTATATAAACAAAGCTTTGAAGATTGAAATGGTTAATGCTCTCCAAATCTCTACACGCACAAAGCTGAACCATAATCTTCGTCCTATCAGTTTTGCTAAACCACACACTCTGATATTCCATTACTGTTTAGCAATCTAGTTTCTAAGCTTCATTTTGTGTATACATCACAGTTGTGATACAGTTTTGTAGAAAACATCCACACACATAGTTTTATCTCTTTGTAAGAAAGTGTTACCTTGACAAACCGAGTTGTGGTTTGAATCAAGAAGGCTTTAGCAGTTGTTAAAGCAGTCTGTAATATTCAGTTGAATATAGTGGATTAAGACCTCGTTGGAGAGAGGCGAAATCACCTTGACGGGTGGACTGGAGTAGTTTGAGATCAAACGAACCAGGATAAAAATATCTTGTCAATTGCTTTAGATTTCAGTTTTTACAATTCAACCCCCCCTTCTTGTGTTTTTCACCACTTCAATTGGCATCAGAGCGCCTGGTTCTGAGCTAAAACACTTAACCGTGTCAGTACAAGATCCAGCGTCAGAAAAACACAATGACAGGAAACAATTCTCACATCAGCAATGACAACAATGAGGACAGAGACAGATTCAGTGGCAAACCTCCAGTCTTTGATGGAGAAAACTTTGATTACTGGAAAGACAAAATTAAAAGCTTCTTTCTAGCACATGATGCTGATCTGTGGGATATGGTGACAGATGGATACACGCACCCTGTGAATGCAAGTGGTCAGAAGATTGATAGAAAAACAATGTCTGATCAACAAAAGCGTGACTTCAAGAATCACCACAAGGCCAGAACCATCCTCCTCAGTGCCATCTCCTATACTGAGTATGAAAAGATCTCCAACAGAGACACAGCAAAGAATATTTTTGATTCTCTCAGAATGACGCATGAGGGCAACGTTCAAGTCAAAGAAACAAAAGCTCTGGCGCTCATTCAGAAGTATGAGGCGTTCAAAATGGAAGAATTTGAATCCATTGAAACTATGTTCTCTAGATTCCAGATTCTGGTAGCTGGTCTCAAAGTTCTGGACAAAGGGTACTCTACTGCTGACCATGTCAAGAAAATAATCAGAAGTTTACCCAAGCAGTGGAGGCCTATGGTTACTGCTCTGAAGCTAGCTAAAGATCTCAACAAAATCACTCTGGAGGAACTTATCAGCTCCCTCAGAAGTCATGAGATAGAGCTAGAAGCTGATGAGCCTCAGAAGCAAGGTAAGCCTTTAGCATTAAAATCTAACAGAAAATTTGAGTCTAAAGTTTTGCAGGCAGTTGAAGAAACATCTGATGGATCCTCATCAGAAGAAGACGAACTTTCCCTTCTCTCCAGAAGAGTAAATCAACTGTGGAAGCAAAGACAAAGGAAGTTCAGGAATCCTAGAAGATCTGATCAGAACGAGTCTTCTTCCAGATACAGAAGAACAGATTCTTCCTCTGGATACAGAAGATCTGAAGGCTCCTCCAGTAGCAAGAAGCCAAACACCAAAGACATCATCTGCTATGAGTGCAATGAGCAAGGACACTACAAGAGTGACTGCCCAAAGCTTCAGAGGGAAAAGCCCAAAAAGAAGTTTGGAAGAGAGAAGAAGAAAAGTCTCATGGCTATATGGGATGACTCTGACTCGTCTGAAGCTGACTCAGAATCAGATGATGAAAGGGCAAACATAGCTCTCATGGCAAACATTTCAGAAGATAGTGAAGCTTCTGAATCAGACTCAGAATCAGACACAGAAGAGGTATTTCCTAACTTCGCTGTTAACTTTACAAAGGCTGAACTTGCTGAAAGCCTTAATGAGATTCTGGAACGTTATCAGCAAATTAGAGCTAAATTCAGAGACCTGAAAAGGAATCTTGAATCTGACTCTAATAAGTCTGAGAGTCTCAAATTGGAAAATTCTGAGCTGAGAAATAAGATTTCAAAATTAGAAAACACTTTACAAAACTCTCAGAAGGAACCAATTTCTGAAACTCCCAGCAACGCTGATGAGATCATCAAGGAGTATGATCACAGTTTCCAGAAGTTCCTAGCTAAAAGCATAGATAGAAGCAGAATGGCTTCAATGATCTATGGAGTTAGCAGAAACGGCAGGAAAGGAATAAGATACCAAGGTAAGGTTCCTACACCAAAGAATGTCATGGACTTAACCATTAAACACACTCCTCTAAATTCACACTTTGTGTATGGTCACACACATGATATCAAATATACTAGCAGTAAGCACTCTGTGAAACCAAAATTCAACCAGAGTTTTGGTAAAACTAACAAATCAGGACCCAAGAAAATCTGGGTACCTAAGGATAAAATAATACATGTTGCAGATATCTTTAGCAGCAAGTCAGAAACACCAGTCATGGTACCTGGACTCTGGCTGCTCACGACACATGACGGGAAGAAGGCATATGTTCCAAAGCCTGGAACTTAAGCCTGGAGGCCACGTTGGCTTTGGAGGCAATCAGAGGGGAAAGATAATTGGCTCTGGAACTGTAGGTAATGGAAATCTTCCCTCTATTAATAATGTTCTGCTAGTAGATGGATTGATGCATAATCTGTTATCCATAAGTCAATTAAGTGATAACGGTTATGATATAATCTTTAATCAAAAATCATGTAAAGCTGTTAGTCAGAAAGATGGGACTATCCTGTTTAATGGTAAGAGGAAAAACAACATTTACAAAATCAAACTTTCTGAACTAAAGAGTCAGAATGTAAAATGTCTTCTGTCTGTTAACAATGAGCAGTGGATCTGGCACAGAAGATTGAGGCATGTTAGTATGAGAAGAATATCTCAGATTAACAAACTCAATCTGGTCAGAGGACTTCCTAATTTGAAGTTCAATTCAGATGCTCTGTGTGAAGCATGTCAGAAAGGCAAATTTGCAAAACCTTCTTTTAAATCCAAAAATGTTGTTTCCACCTCTAAGCCATTAGAACTTCTGCGCATTGACTTATTTGGACCAGTTAAAACTGCTTCAGTCAGTGGTAAGAAGTATGGGTTAGTAATCGTAGATGACTATAGCAGATGGACATGGGTAAAGTTCTTAAGACACAAGGACGAGTCACACTCTGTGTTTGTTACCTTCTGTAACCAAGTTCAGAATGAAAAGGATCTTAGAATCGTTAAAGTCAGAAGTGATCATGGTGGAGAATTTGAAAATAAAGATTTTGAGTCATTCTTTAATGACAGAGGCATTCTGCATGATTTCTCTTGTCCTAGAACTCCCCAACAAAATGGAGTTGTAGAACGAAAGAACAGAACATTGCAAGAAATGGCCAGAACCATGATCAATGAGACAAACGTTGCTAAGACCTTCTGGGCAGAGGCAATAAACACAGCGTGCTACATTCAGAATAGAATCTCAATAAGACCTATTCTGGAAAAGACTCCATATGAATTGTGGAAGAACAGAAAGCCCAACATTTCATATTTTCATCCATTTGGATGTACTTGCTTTATATTAAATACAAAGAATTATTTGAACAAGTTTGACTCTAAGGCACAGAAGTGTATTATGTTAGGATACTCTGAACGCTCAAGAGGGTACAGAGTATACAATACAGAAACACAGATTGTGGAAGAATCAATCAGTGTTCGTTTTGATGATAAGCTTGACTCTGAAAAGTCAAAGCAGAATGAAATTTTTGCAGGTATAGAAATTGAATTTGCAGGTTCTGAAGACAAGTCATCAGAAGCTCTCAACACAGACATTCCTTCAACATCTGAAAGGAGCACTACTAGAAATCCTACAACAGCTGCTGATCAACCTCAGAAGAGATTACCCAGAAGCAGCTTGGATCACCCAGAAGAGACTATCCTAGGAAGAAAGGAAGATCCAATCAGAACAAGAGCAAGCTTCAGAAACTCTGAAGAAACACTTATGGGACTTGTGTCTCTGATTGAACCTTCTTCTATTGATGAAGCACTCCTGGATAATGACTGGATTCTGGCAATGCAAGAAGAGCTGAATCAATTCACCAGAAACGACGTATGGGATCTCGTTCCCAGACCAAAAGGATTCAACGTCATTGGAACAAGATGGGTGTTCAGAAACAAGCTAAATGAACAAGGTGAAGTCATCAGAAACAAGGCACGACTGGTTGCACAAGGTTATAGTCAGCAAGAGGGGATAGACTATACAGAAACCTTTGCCCCAGTCGCCAGGTTAGAATCTATCAGACTTTTAATTTCATTTGCTGTTAATAGAGGCATCACTCTGTATCAGATGGATGTCAAAAGTGCATTCTTAAATGGTTATATAGAAGAAGAAGTTTATGTTCACCAACCCCCAGGTTTTGAAAATACAAAACATCCAGAACATGTTTTCAAACTAAAGAAGTCACTGTATGGTCTGAAACAAGCTCCCAGAGCTTGGTATGAAAGGCTAAGTAACTTTCTGCTTGAAAATGAATTCACCAGAGGGAAAGTGGACACTACTCTATTCTGTAAAACAGTTAAGAGTGACATCTTAGTCTGTCAAATCTATGTTGATGATATCATTTTTGGTTCTACTAATCCTTCTCTTGGAAGAAAATTTGCTAAGTGTATGCAGGCAGAATTTGAGATGAGCCTCATGGGGGAACTGAAATTCTTTCTGGGAATTCAGATCAATCAAACTCCAGAAGGAACTTACATTCATCAGAGCAAATACATCAGAGATCTTCTGAAGAAATTTGACCTGTCAGAATGTAAGCCATCAAAGATTCCAATGCATCCCACGTGCATTCTGGAAAGAGAAGAGGTAAGCAAAAATGTAGAACAGAAAGTCTATAGAGGTATGATTGGTTCTCTCCTCTATCTGACTGCTTCAAGACCTGACATATTATTCAGTGTTTGTATCTGTGCTAGATTCCAATCAGATCCTAGAGAATCTCACTTAACAGCTGTTAAGCGAATTTTCAAGTATCTGAAAGGTACTACTAATCTGGGTTTGTTTTATAGAAAATCTAGTGATTACAGCTTAGTAGGCTAATGTGATGCTGATTTTGCTGGAGACAGAGTGGAACGTAAAAGTACTTTTGGAAGCTGCCAGTTTCTGGGAGAAAATCTGATCTCTTGGTCCAGCAAAAGGCAATCAACAATTGCTCTGTCAACAGCAGAAGCTGAGTACATAGCAGCAGTAGGATGTAGCACACAAATGCTCTGGATGAAAAGTCAGCTTGAAGACTTCCAGATTTTTGAGAGTAACATTCCTATACTCTGTGATAACACTTCTGCTATTTGCTTAAGTAAAAATCCTATTTTACATTCTAGAGCTAAGCATATAGAAATAAAACATCACTTCATTAGGGACTATATTCAGAAAGGTATTTTGAACTTAAAATTTATAGATACAGACCATCAATGGGCTGATATCTTTACTAAACCCCTTTCAGAAGATAGGTTTAATTTCATTCTGAAACATCTCAGCATGAAAGTGTGTCCAGAGTGAAAATGTTTTAATTCCATATATTTACTTTCAGAATATAATTATTTTACTGTGAACTTCTGATCAATCTCCTTTCAGAAAGATAGAACATGCAGATTGTATCAGATGCAAGTCTAAAGATCTGAGAGTCTAAGCTCAAAGACAGACGTGCTGATCACTACATCAAACAAGTGTCATCCAATCATCAGTATATCTCTGAAGCAGAACGCGTGCACGCTTCCGAGAAGGCAAAGCGCTGATTGGGTGCATTGAGACACATGTCTGGTAACCGTTTTTAAGTATCTTTCTCAAATCCCCCAAAATCAGCAAGCATTTAATGAAAAGTAATCATGCTTTTAAATGGCAATCATGATTTTTCTCTCTCTTAAAAACGTTTATCTTTTCAAAATAGTTTTGAAAACTCTATTTAAGCACATTAATCTCTCATTCTTATTCTTTATGCTTTCTCACTAACACTCAAGCATTTTCTGCATATTTCTGAGTTCATCTCTTGCAAACCTTTTTCCTCAATTCATTCTCAAAACCCTTTTTAGTGTGAACAATGGCATCCTCCAGCAGCGTTTCTGCAGGTAATCAGAAGAAAGCAACTTCTGAGCAATATCAAGTGCCACTCAGAACTCTCCTCACTCCGGTGAAGAACCTTGAAGTGCTCTCTGAGTTAATCATTGATTTTGAAAGCTTGAAGGAGAATGGTTTTGACCTAACTGAAGAAGTTAGGGCTCAAAAGTGGGAAAGGTATTTCGATAGGTTGGTTGGACCAACATTCCCAGCGCTGGTCAAGGAATTTTGGATTCACGCCAAGGTTTCAAAACATCTAGTCATCTCCTCTGTTATGGGGAAGAAGATTGTGATTTATGAAGATCTCATTGCAAGGCTAATCGGTCAAAGTGGTGGTGGCGTCCGTTGTGTGGACATGGCTGAAAGATGTGCTGATATAGGTGTGGTAGCTAACAGGATTTTCACTCTTGGGATGCCCAGCAGCAAGATTAAAGATCTGAAGGATCATTGCAGAGTATGGGCTAAGATTGTTCTGGGGTGCTTCAACCACAGGAAACCAACAAGTTCTCCTGATTATATAAATGTGGATCAGCAGTTTCTGATCTACTTTATTGATCAGAAGATAAAGATCAATCTGGCTCACTTCCTGTTCAACCATCTCAAAACCAGTGTGAAAGAAACAAGGGAAGAAGAAAGAACCAAGAGGGACTGGATACCTTTTGGAAGGTTGATATCAGATATTCTGACAGAGAATAGACTGATTGAGCATCTGATAGAAGCTCAAGAGCTGAGCACTATTGAACCAACAATTGGGAAACCTCTGAACGCAAAGAATCTGAAAAAGATGAAGCTGATAGAGAATATTCAGAAGGAACCCAGAGCTACTTCCACTGCTGATATCTCCAGCAGAAGAGTGCCTCTGAGTGATTTTCCGTCATTTTCTGAAATTGAATCCAAACCAGAGATGTTTCTCAGGTACCCAGATGCGTACAAGGCAGATGATACAGATCCAAAGCTGAATATCAGAGATCTGCGTCAACCCCAACCAGAAGTGACTCTGAAGAAGACAAAGAAGAGGAAAGCGCCATCAGAAGGATCATCTCAGCAGACTCCAAAGAAAAGAGGTATTTCATCTGCTGCCCCTATTTCAAATTCTTTTACTATTCCAGCATCTATCCCTCCTCAAACCTCTCATAGAATATCAATTCCCATCCCTACCATTGATGAAACCGTACAAGAAGAAGACCCTTCGGAGGCATTAAAACTCAGAAGACCTAGAACCAAACACCCCAAACAACCAACAATTTCAACAACAACAGCACTTGACCAAGTGCTGGCTGATATTGAGCGTCAACATGCCTCTGCTCAACCAAACTCTGAACCACAAAATGTTCCTCCTCCACAACCAGAACAACAACAACAACCACTCTCAGAAGAACCTCTGATCCCTGAGCAATCAGAGATTCCACCTCCCTCTCCCCAACCAGAAATAAATCCACCTTCACCACAAACAGAGTTTCACCACTCTGAAACTCCTTCTCCTCATCAATCTGACCCTCACTCACCTCAACCATCACCGCTGGCAATTCAGTTGCCATGTGGAACCACTGTTGTCATGCCCCAGTTACCATCCTCATCAGAATCGACACCACCAAATACTCCCAAAACACCACCCACTCCAATCGAAATATCTGACTCTGATACTCCCTCTCCAAAACAAACAGCTGCTCAGAAAACCTCTGAAAACCCCAGTAGGACTTTCATTGACTTAACCAGTCTTGACCGTCTTGCTGATCTGAAACACAAAATTGCCATCCCAAAACCAAAGCAACCAGATGTTGGCTCTAGTATTTTGAATTTTGAAACAGGTGTGCTGCAATGGATTGCTTCTTTGAAGCAAGTCTGTCCTGGGATGATTGACCCAGCTGCTTCTGATCAGCTCTGGTCACAGTTCAGACTTTGGGTACGTGCTGAAGCCCTCAAGTTGCAGGATATCAACTATGAGCAGGCACAACAAAATTTCAGCAAGCTTCTGAATGAAGTTGGAAGTATGCTTCTGAAAGAGGACGTGCTCCCTCTGGACAGTGAACCTTGGTCTGAGAAACAGCAAGCTGCAAAGGTGCAACCATCAGAAGAAGACAAGACCATTCAGGCTGAAAGTCAAGCAGAGGATGTCGCTGAAAGTTCTGAGAAGCCTCCTCCTTCTGATGCTTCTCAAGCTGCCTTGGACAGGAAGACTCTGGAAGAACTAAGGCTGAATGACATGCGTCTACAGCAGCGGATGGATGAAAATGATCAGAAGATGAAAGAGAGAATGGATGTGCAGGACAGCAAGATTGACACTGTTGTCAGCATGGTGCATAAGCAAAATGAAACTTCTGAAAAGATTCAAGCCATGCTGGAGAGCCTGTTCACACGCTTGCCTCCTCAACCTTAAATCTTTTCTTTCATGCATGACCTTTTTCATGTTTTCCTTGATTTTCTGATGCACTGATTGAATATGTTTTGTAATATTTTCTTGTTTTGATTCTGAACTATATTAATATAATTAGTTTTTCCTGATCTTAATTGTTTTAGCACATCACCAACACTTTTTGATTGCTGACAAAAAGGGGGAGAACAAGAATGATATTTAAATCAATAACGGCTAACTAGACAGAAATTCTCAAACATTCTAACTTTATTACTTGAAATATTTTTTTCTGTTTTGTTTAAAGTCTACAGGCACAAGGAAGCTCCTGGACACTCTGAAGACTAGAAGCTCTGAACAATGTTGCTCTGATCAATATGAAGTTCTGATCGTCCTAATACTCTGATCCAAAGTAAAGCTCTGACAAGAAAAGCTCTGAAGCTCTGCTCTGACACAAAGCTTCTGATAAGTCAAAGACTCTGATAATCTGATGTTCAAAGAAAGAAAAAGATCTGATCCTGAAGAACACGTATAATCAAAGGGAAGTAATAAACTCAAGGGGAGTATTTCCTTACTCCTTATTCTTTTACTTCTTATTCTGATACATATTCCAGATACCTTTTCACGTTATTTTCATTTAAAATATCTAGTTTTTGTCATCATCAAAAAGGGGGAGATTGTTAGAACAATGTTTGAATCTACTACCCTATATTTAAGTTTTGATGATAACAAAGTGAAAAGATATAGTGTTTATAAGTGTCATGAATGAACTATCTGCTGCCTAAAATTATTATGTTCTGACTTGCAGATACGCTGATTGAAATAAGCAAGATCACATCTATTCAGCATCAGAACTTGATTTCAGACACCAGCATCAGAAGTTGCTACATCAGAACGTCAAAATCAGATGATCAACTCACGTACATGCTGAAGCCAGATGAACAAGACTGCGCTTAATACTCTGATACAGAAACACAATAGTTCATCAGCAGCGAAGCAGAATCAGAATGAGCCAAGCCAGAACTTGCATTAAGTAAGCAACGGTACTGTGCATTGAAAGCAAATTAATTCCAACGGCTTCATTCCAGACAAGATCTGCTCAATAAGGAAAGTTTGTTATTAGCATTGAATCAAGAATATTGCATCCAACGTTCATCATCTCAGTGCTATATAAACAAAGCTTTGAAGATTGAAATGGTTAATGCTCTCCAAATCTCTACACGCACAAAGCTGAACCATAATCTTCGTCCTATCAGTTTTGCTAAACCACACACTCTGATATTCCATTACTGTTTAGCAATCTAGTTTCTAAGCTTCATTTTGTGTATACATCACAGTTGTGATACAGTTTTGTAGAAAACATCCACACACATAGTTTTATCTCTTTGTAAGAAAGTGTTACCTTGACAAACCGAGTTGTGGTTTGAATCAAGAAGGCTTTAGCAGTTGTTAAAGCAGTCTGTAATATTCAGTTGAATATAGTGGATTAAGACCTCGTTGGAGAGAGGCGAAATCACCTTGACGGGTGAACTGGAGTAGTTTGAGATCAAACGAACCAGGATAAAAATATCTTGTCAATTGCTTTAGATTTCAGTTTTTACAATTCAACCCCCCCTTCTTGTGTTTTTCACCACTTCAGTTCTAATCTCCAATCCAACTTCTACTCAAAGACCATAACAATAAGCTAATCAACAAAGACCAGACATCCCGAGGAGACAATTTACCAGAATCAACATGTCACTATCTTAAGCCCTACAACACCTTTTGAAAGCTGATTTGGTGACCTTGTAAGATCCCCCTCCTAATCCTAATACTGCTTCTCCAAAATATAATCCCAATGCCAAATGTGCTTACCATTCCAATAGTCATGGACATGATACCAATGACTGTTGGGCATTGAAGAACAAAGTCCAAGACCTAATTGATAACAAGACAATTGAATTCAAACCTCCTCCAACTCCAAATGTGATCACCGCACCCTTGCCAAATCATGGTAAGGGTGTCAATGCTATTGAAGATGCCCCTTTTGTTGCCTCCATCAAAGACTTGACCACTCCATTAAAGACTGTTAAAGAGAATTTGTTAAAAGCCGGGGTATTCCATGGATGCCTTGAAAACTGTTGATGTTGTGTTGTACAAATTAATGGTCGTGAATGGCTAAAGAAAGGTGTCCAACACCTGATGGATAGCCATGGGATTCTATTTGAAAGAACTCTATCTATGAAAAGTTTTACCGAAGTTGTATCTCAAGAAGTTGAAGACATATCCATCATTAATATCTCAAACCTATTAGGATAACCTCAAAAGGTCCTATTAGGATTCCCATTGAACTAAGAATAGCTCCACTAATCATCACCACCCCAGGGTCAATCCCCTACTCTTCTGATAAGGCTATGCCCTGAAATCATGGGGCAGAAGTGTACTACCATGGTATCAAACAAGATTCATGGATAGATGAAACTGCTGACATTACAAACATTGTTGGATCAAGTAAAGTTACTGGGATGGGGAGGATCTTCTCTCCAAAAATTTCACCTCCGACAAACACTATTACACCCATTCGTATTACTGCTGTTAAACCTATTGCTAATACTCAGGGAAAGGAAAAAATGACGGAGACTGCCCTAACCGAGGCCCCCGCAAAAGATATTAACATTGAGGAGCCATCTACCCAAGAGATGGAGGAGATTCTAAAAATCATCAGAAAAAGTGATTACAAGATAGTGGAACAGTTGGGGCAAACACCCTTTAAGATTTCTATCCTGTCTTTGTTGCTATGTTCTGAAGCGCATGCCCATGCACTGATAAAGTTCCTGAAAAATGCACATGTCCCACAAGAAACTACGACCGACCAATTTGAAAACTGTGTAGCAAGCTTGACTGTCGATAATGGTTTAGGTTTCTCTGATGCAGATTTAACCTTGATGGAGAAGAATCACAACAAAGCTCTCCATGTCTCCATAGAATGCAAGGTAACTACCATGGCACATGTATAGTGGATACTGGATCTTCTCTCAATGCCTTACCTAAAGGAGATATTAATGGACTAGATTGTGATGGAATGGTGTTGAGACCTAGAGACATTATAATAAAGGCTTTCGGTGGTTCTAAGAGGATGGTCCATGGAGAGGTTGATCTCTCTATCAAGGTTGGGTCTCAAGTCTTCAACTCAACATTCTATGTGATGGATATCCGTCCTGCTTATTCTTTCCTTCTTGGACGCCCTGATGCAGTGTATTTACAAGTGTACGAATCACGTCAGAGTAATATAAAAGATTATCGATCCACAGAGACCAATCGTTAATCTATCGTTTCCTATTGTTACGGTGTTTAGCTAAGTCAATATTAAACATGGAATTTAGCATGCAAGAAAGTAAAGTGCAGCGAAATAAACTTCATATATAAAAGCAGGGTCGAATGTAATTCACGTAGTCAGATGATATTCGCAATGCTTCGGAATAGAACTACTTATAGGGCAATATTTTCTACTAAAGAAAAGAACTAATTTAACAAGAACTGCCGCTTTCGCGTAATCAGAACCGAGTTTACTCTCTAATCAGACCTTCTTATTTTCACTTATAAAAAGGCGCGCATTGTGTTAAAGTAATAAACCTATTTTTAAGAAATAGAGTACTTGACCAAGTTGAAAAGTATTTTGATCTAGAATTTCTAATAAAAAGGGAACCTAACTTTAACCCTATAAACGCATCCGAAAATAGTTTCAAAATTGATTTCTTTGATAATAAAAATCCCTAACTAACCGGACAAAGCGCTTTTACTTCCTTTGACCAGTTAGAACTAACCGAGTTTAACAAAGGGTTGGACGAATTTCGATCTTACCCAACAACAATAAAGTACAGAAAAATCGTATTAAAAACCAAAATAGCCCATAAGAATTTCTATTGACACATTATTTGGAATATCGATCTAACTAGATTCCTTACATTCTAGCCCAGTAAGGTTCAGCCTGACATGGGAATGTAAACAGACATGTTAAAATAAATCATGCGAGAAAGTAAATAATTTAAAGTGCGGTGTGGGAAATAAACAAAGTAAAAGCAGGTGCGGGAAATAAACAAAGTAAAAGCAGGTGCGGGAAATAAACAAAGTAAAAGCAGTGCGAGAAATAAACAAAGTAAAAGCAGTGCGGGAAATAAACAAAGTAAAAGCAGGTGCGGGAAATAAACAAAGTAAAAGTAGTGCGGGAAATAAACAAAGTAAAAGCAGTGCGGAATATATAAATAGAAACCTGCTCCAAACGGGGAGGTTTTAAATCTAGTACAAATTGGAAGTAAAATGCGACTGGAAATAAACAGCAGTTGAAAATAAATGTGGCAAGATAAAATTCTGCCGAAGTGCTCCAAACTCGATTACAGACTCAATCTACAAACTCGATCACAGATTCAATCAACATTGCAATAATTCCCCGATGTGAAGAATTATCGCTTTACAATGGTGAAATTATATGGCTTAAGTTCGTAACTATGGTTGGATCAAGTTTGCAACTAAGCTTGGGTGAATTGAAATGAAATCAGGAAATTCTATTTATAGAGGATGAGAAATGCAGGAAATCACAGGAATGCCCCCCAACTCCTTTTGGGGGGGGAAAACATCGTCCAAAGGTGGCATCCGCCATGGAGCCCGCCATGAGTGTAAATGAAATGAAGTAGGGAATGTGGCTGTTGAGGTCAACAGGAGGTGGTCCACGTCATGGCCTACCCTATGGATGGCGCCATGGTGGACGCCATGAGTGCAAATTTGACCTAAACTCCTATTTTTCAGCCTGTTTTCCTTCATTTCTTCAGGGGAGCTCTGGATATTTGAAATACCTGAAAAGGAAACAAAAGATAGGCATAATGCGAGAAAACAATAATAAAATACCTAAATAAGATGTGAAATCAGAGTAAAAAACAAGTGTAAAGTAAGTGTTATCAAATTCTCCCACACTTAAACCTTTGCTTGTCCTCGAGCAAGAAATCTAAATAGATTACAAAGAAAAACGGTGTTAGTGAACAAGTTGGGCTGCAAGGGGCCTCTAGAATTAAAACAGGGATGTATTGATAGGTACTGACTGATTCAAACCAAGGATATCGTAGTGCACTCTTCCGTAAAACGGACATAAGCTTCGTTCTTTTACGAACCAATCCATATCATGCCACTATGCTTAGGCCTATATTTTTCCTTTTTTTCAAATCCTTTTTCATTCAGGCACAATCACATTAAGCCCGTTATTCGTACATGCTCATAGTAAAGTGACCGAGTAGTGATTCTGACCATAAAACGTAGGGTTCTGGTATAAAAATTTGGTGTAACCCCTTTTATTGACCCATTTATAGTTGTGGGGGATCGGATCGTAATATGCCCCACCAAGTTCAGCACCAGATACCTCTGAACCAACTAAAGATGGGTAAATTTTTTTCCTTCTTTTTCTTCTTCTTTTGCTTTTGCTTTATTTTTCAACATATAACTTTTGTTGAGTTAAATGACTTTGTGAGGGTCACCTATACCGGGGTTGTAGTTTATAATAAGAACATAGCATATAGATCATTCACTTCTCTTCGGTCCCCTACGTAGAGCATGCTTAGATTGGAGCTGACTGCTAGGATAAACTATTCAAGGATTTAAGAATGAAAATTTTAAGGCCACGACATAGGGGGTATCAGGATCGAATTCCTAAATTTACGAAGCTTAAGGTGTAAAAACGATGCCAATGCTTCGAAAGGGCTTTCCCAAGTCATACTACATCCTATCTCAACCAGGTCTTATAGCCCAACTAAGTTCAAAACACAGTGTTTTTATTAGGAAAAAAATTTCGGTTAGGCTCAAGAAATGGGGGAGTGGACATACACTAGACCATACAGATATAGATGACTCGTCAAACACATGTATTATTTTGAAAAGAAAGAAAACAAGCAAACTAAAGCAAATAAATAAGTAAAATAACGAGAAGGAAAATGCAGGAAAAGGGAAAAATAAAGCGAGAGAAAAAATAAAGCGAGAAAGCGAGTAAATCTCCTCCCACACTTAAATCGAGCATTGTCCCCAATGTTACGAAATAAGAATAGGAAAGAGTCACCTGGTAAAGTACTAAGGTTGGATGGGTCCCTCGCTATCCTGTGGTGAATGTCTAGGATGATGGGATCGACTGTGACGACGACTGCTCTGAGAAGCCTCGAACTGGTCGAATCTGGCAGACAAGGAAATCTGTGAACTCTGAATCTCGTGAAGGTTGCCAAAAAGGGAACCTTGAGTGGCCTCCATGAGGGCGGAGTTCCTCTGAAACTGGGCTTGTTGCCTATGTTGCTTGTGGGATATCTCCAATTGAGATTCCATAAGACTTTGAAAAGAGTGGTCCGACTGCTGTCGTGACGCCTCCATGAAACTCATGTTATCTGCCAGCTGCTGTTGGATGGCAGAAAGTAAACCATCTCTTCTCTCCTCCCGGGCTAGCTGGTCACGCCACATCTCTTCAGTGATATAGAAGCCAGGAGCCGTACCTGCAAAAGTGTTAGAAGTAGAAGGTGCAGTGTGTACAGGTGAAGCATGGTGGGGGGACACAGGTGGGGCATGAGGTTCATCCCTCTGCTCGTATTCTTCATCAGTCTCGTGTCCATCCCCAAGTGGAACATTAGGAGGTAATGGACCCGTAAAAGGTGGAGCATCTAGATCGTAGGTCCAGTTCCTCGCAATTCGTACATCAGTATGTCTAGTGCAAGGCAGAACGACTGATGGGATAACGACACCCCGAACCATAAGTTCAAAGCCACCCACTCTCCTCACCTTGCACAATTTCATATATTTTAGAAATTTAAAATTAATTGTGCAGGGAGGCAGGGGTGCAAGGGTAGCTATCTCAGTGTCAAGGTGCAAAGCTCTAGAAATATATGTAACTAGTCCTCCAAAATCTATGGTCCCTGTGTGTCTCAGGACAACAATCATGTGAGAAATCATAAACGAGACTGAATTAATTCTCTATTAGTGAGACTACCCTGCAAAAATAGAATTTCTCTAGCATTTACCTTGTTTGGATTCTCCCGGCCAAAAATAGTACAGGCGAGCATATATCAAAAAATTCGAATAGCTGGATTATGGATCAATGATGCTAAAACTCATTCAAAATAATTTATAGAAGAGTTTGACAATTGACGCCAGAAGGAAAATGCATCAGTGGACCATTCAGAATCCAAAGGGGTCTCACAAATAGCGTCATCACCATGGGGAATACCCAATAGAGCTGCTAGTTCATTGGTGCTATATTCATATTCAACATTAAACAAACAGAATTTAACCGTACCGACGGTACTAGCAGTGTCGGGGTGAACCAAATAAGTTAGGGAACTTAAGAATTCCCGAGTTAGCCTCTCAAAGGTGGGCTCTTTTCTAGTAAAAGTGTCATGCAATCCTAGGATGTTAGATAAATGAAAAAAACTATGATAAAGTCCTAAAGTATACAGACAGTCTTCATCGACATACCTGGTTGAGACAATTTCTCGTCCTTGCAATTTTTCAAGGATTTTCCGTTGTCGGTCTCCGGGTTTTCCTTCACGAAGAACGTATCCGTTGAACTCCATTGTTTCTCCTTTGGAAGAAAATTGAAAAAAATTGGTTTCAAAAATGGGTGTTAGAGATTGGGAGGAGAAAGTTTGAATTTTTATGATGGTTAGAAAAATGGATGTTGAAGTGGTTAATGGGGTAGTAGGTGGTTGAGAAAATCAGAGGTTTTGGGGTTGAAAATGGAGAAAGTGGGAGGTTTTTGAAAATCTGCCCGTTATAATCCCAGACCCCATGGCGGGCGCCATGGTCTTGGTGGCGGGCGCCATGTTTGAAAATTGGGCTGGGCTCAAATTTCTTTGTTTTATTGGTTTGGGCTTCTTATTCTAATTTCTTCTCGTAGGTGCAAACAACAATTATTCATTTGGTGCTTCCAAGGATTGGTGTATTGAATTCTTTTCTTTTATGTTTATAACTTGAAAATAATAAACTCATAAAAAAATAAAATAAACAATTAATTAAAGAGAAAAAAATAAAAATAACAATAAAAAGAAATATACTTAATCATGGTAAGTCACAAAAAATAAAAAGAAATGAGAATGCAAGAGTTAGGCATAAAAATAAATAAGTCTGAAAAAGGAAACAACATGATAAAAGAAACAACAAAACAACAAAACAGTGCAGATATGAATCAAGATCATCAAGGAGTGATAGGGTCTGTGGTCGACTCAGGACCATGAGATGCAGCTAACTTACCACGAAGATCATCAATTTTCTGCTGTAGGAGGTCTGTCTCAGTAGAGTGAGTAGCATCGGAAACCATAACCTGAAGAGAGAGGTCTTCAACTGTCTGACGAAGTTGGGTTACCTCTCTATGCAGCTCAGCAACCTGTGCATAGATGTCGGGTTGCTGCAAAGATAAATTATTATAGAATACAGTGGTCCTTTCTGGCGAAGGACATGGATGATACTCAGGTACCAGAGGTGATTTTCGCTTGTCCAAAGTCTCTCCAAGACCTTCTAAGGCATATGTCCAATTGGCAGGGTTATGGACATTGGTCATCATGGGATCAGGCAAGGTAAAATAGTGAACAATTTCATTATCAATCAGGAGTCTATACTAGTTGGGATTAAAGTAGACTCTTCTCATCAGCCCAAGATCCAAACAGAAATCAATGTCCATTGTAGTATATCCACAGTAGGAGGTAAGGTGAGGTAACTTACTTGTATGACCCAAAGAAGAAGCAATTTGAGTCACTGTCCCTCCCACATGGATGATACCCTCAACAGACTTAGAAGTCATCATGAGATTCCACAGCAGAAAATTTCCATAGGCTACAGGGCGAGACTGGGTCACACAGTAGAGGAAAAAGATCTCCTCCTCGCTAACATGGGTATCAGTGTCGGCCTTCCCTAGGAAAGTGTGAGCAATAACCATTTGAAAATACCTAAAAGCAGAGTTGTGAATAACAGGGGATAGCTGAGTGGAAGGATCAAGGCTCCCTCCAACAGTAATATCTCTCTAAAATTTCTCTATGTCCCTAGTCATGAAATAGCCAACTGGTAGCTCAAGTATAGCATCGGGTGTGGTCTGGAAGCCTAGCAAGTCGCCAAACTCCCTCTGGGTAAAACAGTATTCTATCCTGAATAGTCTGAAAGTGAGATATCCATCCTGGCCATTATAGGGCTCAAACTCGAATGAACTGAGGAATTCTAAGGTGAGGTTCCTGTAGGTCACATTTAGGTTATCTGCATACTCGTCCCACTTTAGCTGGTTGCATAGATACTTGATATTGGCTTCAAAGCCAAGCGCTTCCATGCAAATCTGGTCTGGATATCTGGTCGGTGCCATGGGTTGCTGTGAAAGGACCGCATAACATTGTCTCTGAGTGTCATCTCGGAAGGAAACATGCATGTCATCGAAATGCTCCATCCTGAAAAATGTAGTTAGCAAAGACGGCTAGCAGGTGATGCCTGAAATCATAAATTTTGCAACTGTTAGTATAAAGATAAAAATAAAATTTGATAAAGTAAAAAGTAAATAAATGCAAAAAAATAAAAATAAACTCATGGGTTGCCTCCCATGCAGCGCTTGTTTAACGTCGTTAGCTTGACGAGTAAGCTTCATATATCAGAAAATGGTACTGGTGGATCAATCAGTGTGTGGCTGGAGTAGTTGGTGGGAATGTCACCTCCTTCGTAGTGCTTCAACATCTTCCCATTGACGGTGAATGGGCTACAAGAATTGTTCTTGATCTCGACTGCTCCAGATCTTAGGATTCTAGAGACCTCAAAAGGACCAGTCCATCTTGAACGTAGCTTGCCATGAAAAAGTCGCAACCTGGAATTGAAAAGGAGAACAAGGTCGCCTATATTGAAATCTTTCTTTACAATTCTTATGTCATGCCAAGTTTTGGTTCTTTCTTTATATATTATAACATTCTCATAGGCAGACTGGCGAAATTCCTCCAATTTATGAATGTCAAGGATGCGCTTTTCACCAGCAGTCAAATATTCCAAATTCAGGGTCTTAATGGCCCAATAGGCTTTATGCTCTAACTCGAAGGGTAAATGACAAGATTTTCCATAAACTAATTGGTAAGGGGTTGTTCCAATAGGGGTATTAAAAGTTGTTCTGTAGGCCCATAGTGCTTCATGCAGCTTTTGAGACCAATCTTTTCTGGAAATTGAAACGGTTTTTTCTAAGATTTATTTAATCTCCCTGTTAGACACTTCTACTTGGCTGTTAGTCTGTGGGTGATAAGGTGTTTCTACTCTGTGCTTTACTCCATACTTACTTAAGAGCTTATCAAAGATTCTGGATATGAAATGTGATCCTCCATCACTTATAACGAGACGGGGTGTTCCAAACCTCGGAAAAATGATATTCATAAATAACTTGACTACTATTCTTGTATCGTTTGTGGGTGATGCAAGAGCTTCAATCCATTTATACACATAGTCCATAACTACCAAAATGTACCTGTTTCCCATTGAAGGTGGAATTGGTCCCATAAAGTCTATATCCCAAACGTCAAAGAGTTCAACTTCCTGGATATTCCTTATTGGCATCTCGTCATGTCTCGATATGTTCCCGGTGCATTGGCATCGGTCGCACTTGACAATGTAGGCATGAACATCGTGCCATAAAGTTGGCCAATAGAGGCCTGCTTGAAGAATCTTGGCGTGCGTTTTAGATATACCTGCATGTCCACCATAAGATGCAGAATGACAGTGTCTGATGATGTCTTCTATTTCCTCTTCTGGGACACAACGCCTGAAAATATTATCTATTCCTCTCGAATAGGAGCGGTTCATCCCAGTAGAAATGTTTAACATCTTTGAAGAACTTCTTTTTCTGTTGGTAATTTAGATATGGGGGTATGATATCTGCAGCTAGGTAGTTTACAAAATCAGCGCACCATGGTACACTCTTCATTACTGAAATTTTTTCAAAATCTTTATCTCTGTAAGGCTCGAAATCATCAGTCTTAGCTATAAGTATGTCATAGGTGAAATCATCATTTATAGGCAATAAGTTAGGTTTTAAGTGTTCTAATCTAGAGAGGTGGTCAGCGACAACATTCTCTGTGCCTTTCTTATCCTTAATGTCTAGATCAAACTTTTGGAGTAACAAGATCCATCTAAGTAATCTAGGTTTAACATCCTTTTTATTTAATAGATAACGTATGACAGCATGATTAGTGTAAACAATGATCTTTGCTCCAACTAGGTAAGACCTAAACTTATCTATCGAAAATATTACTGCCAGTAATTCTTTCTCTGTTGTTGCATAGTTGAGCTGGGCGGTATCTAGGGTTATACTAGAATAATATATAACATGTAATTTCTTGTCTTTTCGTTGTCCTAGAATAGCACCAACTGCATAATCGCTGGCATCGCACATGATTTCAAAAGGTTGTGTCCAATCTGGGGGTTGCATGATCGGAGCTAAAATCAGTGCTTGTTTCAAAAATTTAAAAGCTTTGAGACATTTCTCGTCAAAAACAAATTCAACGTCCTTCATTAGAAGATTAGTCAAAGGTTTTGTTATTTTAGAGAAGTCTTTTACAAAACACCGATAAAAACCAGCATGTCCAAGAAAACTTCTAATCTCCCTAATGGTTTTAGGTGGGTTGAGGTTTTCTATAACTTCAATTTTGGCTCTATCGACCTCAATGCCTCTTTCGAAGACAATGTGTCCTAATACTAAACCTTCATTAACCATAAAATGGCATTTTCCCAGTTTAGCACTAGGTTCACCTCTACGCATCTTTCAAGGATTTTTTCGAGGTTGGAGAGACAATCTTTAAAATTGAATCCACACACCGAGAAATCGTACATGAAAACTTCCATTATTCCATCTAGGTAATATGCAAATACAGACATCATACAATGTTGAAAAGTGGCAGGGGCATTACAGAGTCCGAAGGGCATTCGTCTATAGGCGAACGTTCCATAAGGACAGGTAAAGGTTGTTTTCTCTTGATCCTCAGGGTGAATAGGTATTTAGAAAAATCCTGAGTATCCATCTAGATAACAAAAGTGCGAGTGTCTAGCTAGACGTTCGAGCATTTGATCTATAAATGGAAGAGGGAAATGATCCTTCCCGATTGCTTTGTTTAATTTTCTATAATCTATACACATGCGCCAACCTCCTTCTGTTCGTTTAGCAATATGCTCACCTTTCTCATTTTCTATGACTGTGATGCCTCCTTTCTTTGGAACCACATGCACAAGGCTCACCCAATTACTATCTGATATTTGGTAAATTATACCAGCCTCTAGTAACTTAAGAACTTCACTTTTAACAACATCGCTCATTATATGGTTTATTCTTCTTTGATGTTCTCTTGAGGGTTTTGAGTTTTCCTCTAACAAGATCCAATGCATGCACACCGATGGACTTATTCCTTTTAAATTGGAGATGTTATACCCTAAAGCTAAGGGATAGATCTCTAAGAGTGAGTTGTCTCGTCTTGACTTAAAATAGCGTTAACTATAACAGGACGATTCATCTCTTTATCTAAGAATTCGTATCTGAGGTTCTTGGGAAGTTCCTTCAGTTCTAAAGATGGTTTCAAAGGGCAAGGCATGGGATCGGGAGTAAGCGATAAACATTCATAGAGGTCGTCATCGATGTAAGGTTCTAAACCTTTAAATCCATCGTCCTCCATAATGGGGGTCGAAGGTAACTTAATATTTTTGTTAGATTCCTCTCGCTTAAGTTCCAATATACACTCATCAATGACGTTGATGGCATAACAAGCATCTCCTATGACATGTGCCATTAAGAACTTTGAAAGAATAAATTCTATCTTCTCATCACCCACCTCAAATGTTAATTTTCCTTTCTTAACGTCAATTATGGCTCGGCTGTTGATAGGAATGGTCTACCTAAGAGGATTGGGATTTCTTCGTCTTCTTTAATATCCATAACTACGAAATCAGTTGGGATATATAGCTGACCGATCTTAACTGGTATATCTTCAAGTATGCCTATAGGATACTTAACTGATCTATCAGCCAATTGGAGAGACATTTTAGTCGGCTACAATTCTCCTAAGTTTAACCTTCTACAAACTGCTAAAGGCATAAGGCTGACGCTAGCTCCTAGATCTAAGAAGGCTTTGTCAATAGTATGATTTCTAATGGAAAAACTTCCTGGATCCTTTTCTTTCTTGGCAAGTTTATTTTATGAAATAAAATTGCATTAGATAGATTTGGGATCATCAAGTCTACGCTTGTTGGTCAGGATGTCTTTTAGGAATTTAGCATAAGATGGTATCTGAGTGATGGCTTCGGCGAAAGGAATCTCTACATGGAGTTTTTTTATAACTTTAACGAATCTCTGGTATTGATTGTCAAGTTTGGTTTGTTTAAGTCTTTGCAGAAATGGGACTGAGGGTTTGTACGGGGGTGGTGATTTACTAGTTTTATCTTTTAATTCTGGTTCTTTTTGCTTTTTGTATCGAGGTTGATCCCTTCAAGGACAATGTAATTCAAGAAATGCCGGCTCCCCGTACTGAGAAGGAAGTCAATGGTTTCCTGGGACGATTAAACTATATTGCCAGATTTATTTCTCATTTGACCGCTACTTGTGAGCCGATCTTCAAGTTGCTGAAGAAAGACTAAGTAGTAAAGTGGAATGAAGATTGTCAGATAGCTTTCGAAAAAATCAAGGAGTACCTTTAGGAACCTCTAATTCTGATGCCACCAGTTGAAGGAATACCTCTGATCATATACCTAACAATGTTAGAGAACTCAATGGGGTGTTTACTAGAGAAACATGACGAGTATGGTCGAAAAGAGAATGCAATATACTACCTTAGCAAAAAGTTTACTGACTGTGAAACAAGATACTCACTGCTCAATAAAACTTGTTGCGCTTTGGAATGGGCTGCTCACCGACTAAGATAGTATATGTTGACTCATACAACTTTGTTGATCTCTAAGATGGATCCCATAAAATACATATTCAATAAATCCGCTCTCTCTGGAAGAATATCCATATGGAAAATGGTCTTAACAGAATACGACATTCAGTACACCACTCAGAAGGCAATCAAAGGAAGTATGCTGGCAGATCATTTGGCTCATCAGGCTGTAGATGGCTATCAACCTATAAATTTCGAGTTCCCAAATGAGAATATCATGCTAATTATAGATTGTGAAGAACCTGGACCGTACGAAGGACCTGAGATGGGATCCCGATGGACTTTGGTTTTCTATAGAGTTTCTAACGCGTTGGGAAATGGAATCGGTGCTATGATTATCTCTCCCAAGGGTTTCCATACGCCTTTCACCTCCAGACTCTGCTTTGACTGTACCAACAACATGGCCGAATACAAAGCATGTATCATGGGTATCAAGGCTGCTATTGATATGAGAATCAAGTTCTTGAATGTATCCGAGGACTCAGCCCTAGTGATCCATCAGATTAAGAGAGAATGGGATACAAAGCACCCAAATCTCATTCCTTATCGAGATCATGTATTGACATTAATTTCGTACTTCGACGAAGTCACTTTCGAACATATTGCACCAGAAGAGAATCAGTTGGAAGCCGTATTAGCCACTGTGTCATCTATGTTCAAAGTCATATGAGACATTGAAGCTCCTCGTCACTATTGAAAAACTAGACAAACCAGCACATTGCTACGAAGTTGGCACCGATGGAGTAGAGGAAAAGCCTTGGTTTCATGAAGTAAAAATATACCTCGAGGCTCAAGAGTACCCCGAGGGGACATCTATCAATGACAATAAATTTCTATGGAGGTTCTCTTCTAAGTTCTTTCTGAGTAATGGAATTTTGTACAAGTGAAATCATGATTCGACTCTGCTTCATTGTATACAAGAAGGAAGATGAGAAGATTATGGAAGATATGCCTGAAGGTATCCTTGGTACTCATTCCAGGGGGAACACAATGGCTAAGAATATTATGAGAGCAGGTTATTATTCTTCGACCATAGAAACTGATTGTCATCATCATTCCAAAATTTGTCACAAATGCCAGATTCATGCTGATAAAGTACATGTGCCTCCGGTTCCTTTGAATGTTTTGACTACTCCTTGGCCGTTTGCGATGTGGGGCATTGACATGATTGGAGAGATCAAGCCTACTGCTTCCAATGGACATCATTTCATCCTCGTCGATATTGATTACTTCACGATGTGGGTTGAAGCAGCCTCATTCGCCTCCATTACCAAGAATGTTGTGGCTCAGTTCATTAATCATAATATTATTTATCGGTATGGCATCCCCAAAAGGGTTATCACGGATAAAGACACCAATCTCAACAACACTATGATCACGAAACTCTGCATGCAGTTCAAGATTAAACACCATAATTATTCTCTGTATCGACCGAAGATGAACGGTGCAATGGAAGCCGCCAATAAGAACATCAAGAAGATTTTGAAAAAGATGACAGTGACGTATAAAGATTGGTATGAGATGTTTCCATTTTGTCTTCATGGATATCGCACTTCAGTAAGATATCAACTGGGGCAACCCCATTCTTTCTAGTCTATGGTATGAAGGTCGTCTTACCTGTCGAAGTCCAGATTCCTTCCCTAAGGATCATGAAAGATGCAGGTTTAGATGAAGACGAATGGATTCAGACTAGGCTGGACCAGATAAATTTGATTGATGAGAAAAGGCTTGCAACTGTTTGTCATGGTCAGATGTATCAGAAGCGTATGATATAAACCTTCAACAAAAAATTCAAGCATCAGGTATATCAGGCTGGTGACTTGGTGATAAAGCGCATCATCCTACCACAAGGTGATCCCAGGGGAAAATGGATTCCCGCATACGAAGGGCCATTTGTGATCAAGAAGATATTTTTTGGCGGTGCTATAATACTTACCACCATGGACGGTGAAGATTTTCTACACCCTCTGAAAGCGGACATAGTCAAAAAATACTACGCATAAAAGAGACCCGCTAGGTTGACTGGCCTAGGAAATAATAAGGGCATCCTAGCAACCAAAAGTGTTCGGGAAAAATTAGGGATATATAAATAAAGATTGTACACCTGGCAAGTGGAAAACATGAAAAGGCGGCTTGGGCAAAAAAGGGCAACCCGGTGGACTGAAAACCCGAAAGGGTGGTCCAGAAAAAAAGTTAGGGATTAAAGCATACGACTATGTCCCATTGAATCCCCCATCTACTTACAACCAACTTCATTACTAACATCAAGTTCGAATGGTACAGATCAATTCAGTCAACTTCTTTCGACAACAAGGGATAAGATGCTTGAAGACATAAGGGCAATAGCAGAGTTGAAACCCGATGGGAATGTTTCAACATAGTTGTCCTTCTTTGTTTTTCTTTGTACTTTCTTCATTTTTATAATGATTTCCTCTTACTAGGATCTATGTCTCCTTGTACAAAACTGTCTGTTTATAGGCAAACTATCAATACAAATATAATTCAAAATTCAAATTTACTTTCTCTATTTTGTTTGCAAAAACGTCCAATGACTAAATTGAGTGAACATATGCATATGAATATGATTACTATTAACAAATCTGTGAATAAAAATGGGGTTAGCATTTACTAAAGACTCTAGGAGTTGGGATAACGTTCAAGTCGTCCACAAATCTCCATAGAGAAATCCCCGCAGAGCTACCTTTACAAGATCATCCTCGACAGAGATATATTCTCCAACGAGTCTAATATACCTTTAGACAGAAATTGAGGCATCTTCCAGCAGTTCACATGATCATCTCCCCCAGTAGGCCCCCTAGCGGATAAGGAAGTTTAACCATTTCCCTAACATGCGATGGAAACTTCCTCCGCACAACCTATGAAATTCCAATTCCCATCAGATATGATTCCCTCAACACAGTTTATATGAATTTAATTCCCTAACGGAGTTTATTCCTCCAACATTATAAAATCCCCGACGGAATTCTCTTCTCCAGTGCAGTTATCTCCCCAACAGGGTTTATCTCCCCAACAGGGTTTATTTCCCCAGCAGGGTTTATTTCCCCAACAGGGTTTATTTCCCCAACAAGATTCATTTCCCAAATAGAGGTTATTTCTCCAATTATCGCAATTCCCTGACATAATTCTCTTCCCAGGTCAGATGTCATTCAACTTTGTCCTCCCCAAAAGAGTGGACGTCAATGCATAAAAGGATTATCTATCTCTTTTATCCCTAGTCAGCATACATAAGAATCAAATCCTTCTAGAGAATGATAAACGACCAATGTTCTGGAATTCTTCTATCCCCAAGCGGAAGTCATACATCCCTAGCAGAAATCCTCAGACAAAGCGGAAATCCCCAACAAAATTATTCCTAGCGGAGGGAAGAAGTTTTATATCCTTCATCCCCAACAACAATCAGGATTTATTTTCCCCAACCAAATATGTTATACGAATGAAGAACAAAATGAATGATCAATTCCCAAAACAGGATAGGGCGACTATCTGCATGACCAAATGATTTACCTCAGAAATTGAATTCTGAAAAGCATCTCCTTCAGGGCCTACATTCCGAAAAGAATTTTTCTTTGAAAATGTTCATTCCATCATATCAATTCGAGCATAGACTCATTCTGATAATCCTATCAATAGTTACTTTAGATGGCATCTATAATCCCTTCTCTGACAATATTCTATCATTTCTCTAAATAGAATCTTTAAGCCGATTCAAGCAGTACTATCAACCAACAACATCACTTCATGCACCGACGATTGCATATTTTTGGGCACTTAAGTGTTCAGTCCTCTTCCACCTTTAGATCATGAATGGTGGATGTGATACGGTGGGAGAACTGACTAGGGTTTTGCGTTTGTTTTCGCAAATGTTTCGGTTGAGCAAGAGTCGCCACCGACTTTTTATTTTATCCTAAGGAAAGGTTTAAAAAGCACAGCAAAAACCTTTGAGATTTTTCTTGGGTTCGGGGAGTAGATTATAGAAAGGGAAGGTATTAGCACCCTTTCTATCCATGGTTATCCATGGGCTCTTAGGTACTTGCTTAGATCAACTTGCCTTGGTTTTCAATTGTTTGAAATGGTGCTTGATGTGTGGTTTTGAAAATGTTTTGAAAATATGCCTTGTATAGGCTACCCTTGTAACAATTCTTAACTCGAATGTTTTACAAAAGGTGTTTTGTCTTTTGAAAAGATGTTTCAAGGTTTTTGAAAGTTGGTTTTGAAAGTGTTTGTGAAGTGGGTTTTGAAAATAGGCAAGTGTTTTCTTTGCAAATTGACAAGTACTTAAGAGTTATCTACCCTAAAATTTTCTCAAAGATTTTTGTTATGTTTTAAACCTTTTGACAATTTTGTTCCACCATTGCATTTGGTGGACAATCTAGTCTTAGGAGGTGAAAGGGACGGGCGCGGGTCATCGTTTAGACCATAATTGCAATAGTGTTAAATGTCTTTGGGCAATTTTTCTTTAAAAAGGGACTTGATCATTCATTTAGGCAACATTTTGAGGGACTATGATCATTTGACTGTTTGTTTTACCCAAAGAAATATAACATGCAACATGGCCCAATTATTTGAAGGCAACAAAGTGGAATACCCTAGGGGTGCAAGTGTGGAATGTGTTGTCCATTTTCCATGCTTTTTTTGTCTTGTATTAGGTCAAGCTATTTTGTTCGTTTTATTCGCATACAAACCCTAATTCTAGCATAGTATGTTTAGAAAGCTTTAAAGTGCGAAATTTAAATTCCTACACTATTACAACACAATAATATGGGGAGGGGGGTACAATGTTTCAAATGGGGTATATTTAGACAAGAATTTAAACCTAACTATTACATCATTTTTCTTTGAATATTTACAAGACAAATAATTGTATAATTAAATGGAAATTGAAATAAATATGCAAAAAAAGAATTTTTATGTGTATGGAAAAAAGATATTATTTATGTGAAATAAAAAGAGAAATAAAAAGGTATTATTTTTGGAGTATTTTCAAATTTAGGGCAAAACCCTAATTCTATTAAATAAAATACATTATTCATTTATTATGTACAAATATTTATTTATATATACAAAAATAAAATAAAATGAGGTATTTGTCAAAAATGTATTTTTATATTAAATATTAATAATAACAAAAAAAACAAAAGTGTATATATTTTGTATTTACCCTAAATATATTAATAAATATATGTATATATGTATTATTTTAAATATGTATTATATATATATATAAATAATAATAATATTTGATATTTGTAAAAAGGTATTTTTTATATAAAGTATTTTCAGAAGGTAAAATAAAATAAAAATGAAAATAAAAGTATTTTTACATATTTCTCAATATTTTTAATGAAATGTATATATTCATTTATTTGTGTATTAATCAAAAGAAAATCACATAAATACCTAATAAATTAAAAAATGGTGAGAAAAAAGATTTTTATATTTTTAATAACATGAGAAAAAATAAATGAACCAATCAAAAAAAGAAAAAGTCAGAAATCATTAAAAATAAACCAAATGGGCTCAGGGGGTGCAGAAGCAATTGTATCGTGTGAAAAGTAGAACAAAAGCTGGCCCAGCCCATGAGACACCTTCTTCAACCTCCAGCCAAAAACGCGCGCTTGTAACAGGGATTCAAACATCCTGATTCTTTGAGCTTTTGCACAAACTTTCAACACAAAACATGTCAAGCATTGAATCACGATTCCAAATATATAAAAAACTCATCCTAACTCTTAGAAATGAGAGAGAATTTTAACAATCTCAAATCCTGACCTAGGTTTTCTGCCATTTTCAAACCTTAAATTCTCACAGCTCAAGCAAAAGAAATGAAAAGTAAAAACATGTACATGTTCAGTGGCATGAGTAGAACATTGTTTATTCACAAACTTAGAGCTAATGATGCCTAATAAGAGAGATACGAATTCAAAAACTTACCTGTTCAGTTGAAGTTCTATCTGGCAAAGGAGAAGCTTTCAGGGCAAGATAATGGTTGGTGTAGCTTCCTTGAGGTGTGGTGATGCTGTTCCAATATTTACTTTGCCTTGAAAGCTTTTGAATCGAGCTAGAGCACTTCACCTGCAAATCAGAAATGTGAAAATGGTGGAACCAGTTAGAGGGATTACAGGTCGTGTTTTTGCTTTTGGTTAGCTTGCATAGATGGTAGGGAAGGTGTATGAACTGGTTCGGGCAAGAATGCTTGAAAGGATTGAGAGTTGGAACTCAATCTGCAGAGGTTGCTCTGTTTGAGCAGTTTCAAGGTGATTCTGAGTTTGGGAGTGTATGAGAGGTGTTAGGGTCGTGCAATAGCTTGGTTGAGATATCTTGAGTGTGTTTCACAAGTTCACTTCAGTGTTTGCAAGCTGATATGGAAGTTGGTTTAAGTTATGATGTGTTTCTTACACTTTAAGCAAGCAATGGTTACTTTGTGCCTCTAGCTTGTACAGGCCCTCATACTATGCTGCATAATCCCTCCTTGATCAGTGTGATTAACTCATAAACTTGTTCCAATTAGATATGGACTGTACTTCTTGGATTTGTAATTGGACATAAAGCTACCTTTTGCAAAAATGGAAGAAATGCTTTATCTATTTTGGGATTAATCCTTTATGCAATGCTAGAACACAAAGAACATGGCCTTGGCACAAAGAATATGCATTAAATTTATGAGTGTTGGATGGTTTAAGGACCTGTAATCAAGATATGCAAGCTGAGATTGAAATGCATAGTGTTATGAACATGTACATGGCCAAGAACAAAAGTGACTTTTTCCCATTTTGCAAAATTCGATTCTCCCTAACCATGAGGTTGTTTGAGAAGTTCTTGGACATTTTGGAAAGCTTGGAATATGTACTACAATCCATCTTTGAAATGCAAATTGAAATTCCAAGTGGAAGTGTATGGAAAATGGCCTTGAAGTTGGGTTGAAAACCTTGTCAAAATAGGTTAAAATTTCACTAAGTTAAGAATGGTTTAGTGCCCTTATTCAAAAATTTGTAACTTGAGATACAAGCCTCAAATGGGAAAACTTTGTGAATCAAAGTTTTATATTATGCAACAAGCTACAACTTTCATGTTTTGACTTTTGTTTGAATCCAAATGGATCTTGGTGAAAAAGTGGGGCAAAGTTGGGAAACAATTAGGGTTTTTTATAACTTAGAAAAATTCTAAGTTATGAAAAATTCTAATTTCTAACCCTAATTTGCATTTTGTGATTTCTTGGTGAACAAGTTTCATGATTTGGCATGTTTTTATGAAAAATGAATCTTGACTCTTGATTTTGACCAAAAAGTCAAAGTTTGACTTTTCAGTATACAGTCAAAATTGATCAATTGACTGGGAAATTCAACTGTCAATCTTGTGTACTTGGGATCTTTTGAGTTTGTTGAGCATGTCAAGATAATTCCATGGGGTCCTTGAGTCCATATATGAGCTTGGTTTGCCATTGGCTAGGTCAAACAGTCAAAAATTGCCTTTGTGCAGTCAAAACCCTAAAAATGACCATTTTGCCCTTTTGGTGATCTGATCAAATTTCTTATGGAATTGTGATCCAAACTTGATCAAATGGTCCATAAGAGTTCATAATGTTGATGTGGGTCAATTTTCATGAGGTTTGACTGTCAATTGGCCACAGTTGACTTTTTCCCCAATACAGCTGATTTCTAGGTCAACTGTCCAATTGACTGAGCAAAACTTGGAATCAAAGCTTGAAACTTGGTATGGATAAACTTGGGAGTCCAATATGAAGCATGAAAGTCATCTTAGGCACTTTAGGTCAAAACATCTTGGTGCAAACACAAACCCTAATTTGGGTCAACAGTGCAAGGAGAAGTCTTGAGCAGATGAAACCCTAACTGGATCTTGGGCTTCAAAGGTTCTGTGATGAGAAATCATTGAGAAATGGGAGGGCAAATTTTGGGGTACAACAGTTGCCCCTGTTCAATCTTCTTGAATCCGAAGAGTTAGATTGGCAAGTTTGCCTTTCGTGACTCGAGGGTAAAAGGAGATTGGACACTAGAGTGCCCGGAAATTTGCACTCGTCAAAGCAATGATTGCGGGAATGGGCTTAGAGATGCCATTTGGAGATGGCCTTAGAGATGCCATCTGGAAGGGAATATCAGGAAGGTGTCCAAGCTTTGGACCATCTCTGAACTGGGGGTCTGAACAAGCAATAGATTGACATCCGTTGTTGGGAGGAATCCGTAAACTGTTTTCAGAAGTTTGAGAAGAGTCTGAACAAGCGATAGGTTAACATCCGTTACTTGGAGAACCCGTGAACTGTTTTCAGAAATCCTGAAGTTAAATAAGCAATAGAACAACATCCGTTGTTGGGAAGCGTCCGTAAACTGTTTTCAAAAGTTGCATCTGAACAAGTGATAGATTAACATCCGTTGTTGGGAAGAATCCATAGACTGTTTTCAGAAGTCTTGAGAAGAAACTGAACAAGCGACAGGTTAACATCCGTTACTTGGAGAACCCGTAAACTGTTTTCAGAAGTCTTGAAGTTTGAATAAGCAATAGAGCAGCATCCGTTGTTGGGAAGCGTCCGTAAACTGTTTTCAAAAGTTGCATCTGAATAAGTGATAGATTAACATCCGTTGTTGGGAAGAATCCATAGACTATTTTCAGAAGTCTTGAGAAGAAACTGAACAAGCGACAGGTTAACATCCGTTACTTGGAGAACCCATAAACTGTTTTCAGAAGTCTTGAAGTTTGAATAAGAACCGGTGTAGAGTTGCTTGATGATGAATCCGTGTAAAACTGCATCTGAAACTGTTAAGGATAGCTTTTTATTCTTATCCTGAAAAGGACAAAATGTCAGCTGAACACAAAATTATGTTGCATGAAATGTATGATGCAATATATGTTATATCAATGTTTATGATATGAATGTAATGAATGCGCATGTAAGCTGATGAACTGTCTTGCTAGGGATAGATGAATCCTGGATGGCTGAAGATAAAAGCATCCTGACTGTTGCCGGGAAGAATAATTCCTTGGCTGTGACTGGGGAATAAGGAGCTTGGGTTGTATACCAAACCTCTGGGGAATTCCTGATGACTTCTACTGGGGAGCACCAATCTAGCAGACTTATGCTGGGGATACAAGACCGGGAATCTTCAGTTCGGTGGGAAGTGTCTCTGGCGACTTCACTGGGGAACTCAAGATTTATTCTCCTAAAACTCTGTGGGGAGAAGGTTCATTAGTCTGGCTCCGCTGGGTATTGATAATGAAACTGGACTCTGAGTGGAGTTAGCTTTTGGAAGGTTCTCTGGCTGGGGATTTGCAAGGATAAGTTACTGCTGGGGAATTTTGATGAACTCCGCTGGGGATAGGAAGAATTTTGGCGAGTGCGATCTTCCGTGGTTGTTAGCTGAGGATAACCCAGTTATAAGGCCTTGTGAGGAATAACTTTGAATAAAACTCTGCATGGAATAAGCTTCCAGAATCTACTGGGGATGAGCTTCAAGATTTGCTAGGGATATGGATTCCAAATCTCCCGGGGGTTTCCTTTGAAGGGTATCAAGATATCCAATTGTACCTTTGACCTATCAGTAATCTTCTTTCCCGACTCATAAGAGAATGATTATGTTTCAAATGCATATGCCTATTTAACAAAACATTGGACGTTTCTCAAAATAAAACAAATAGTGTAAGAGAAAAGAAAAGGAAATGACACAAATTTCTGGGAAAAGTATTTGTATTGATTTTCTTTGAGTATGTTTGTACAAAGGAGACAATCATCCTAGTAAGAGGATTCTGTCGTAAATATTGAAAGATTTATACAAAATAACGGATGGCTATGTGAAATAATTCCATGGGATTCCTTTCCGCTATAGCTTTCACAACCCTGAATGTCTGTCCATTCAATGCTTCGTCTGACGATGACTGGATTGATCAGAAGCCTGGAACCGGTTGATGAAGAGATTATCCTTGAAGTGATCCGACGAGACATAGTCATATGCTTTAATTCCCTAACTTTTGCCTGAATCGCCCTTTCGGGTTTTCGATCCACCGGGAAACCCCTTTTTTCCCAAGCCGCCCTTTCGGGTTTTCGACTTGTCGGGTTATTTTATGCGTAGTATCTTTTGACTATGTCTGCGTTCGCAGGGTGCGGCAAATCGTCGCCGTCCATGGTGGTCAGAATCATTGCACCACCAGAAAATATGCTCTTGATCACAAATGGTCCTTCATATGTAGGAGTCCATTTGCCCCTGGGATCACTTTGCGGCAAGATAATCCGCTTGATTACGAGATCTCCAACTTGATACACTTGACGTCTGACTTTCTTATTGAAGGCCTTGATCATCCGCTTTTGATACGTCTGACCATGGCATATAGCAGCAAGTCGCTTCTCGTCGATCAGATTGAGTTGATCAAGTCGGGTCTGCATCCAATCATCTTCATTCAAACCTGCATCCTTCATAATCCTTAGAGAAGGGATCTGGACTTCCATAGGCAAAACAGCTTCCATGCCATAAACCAAAGAAAATGGGGTTGCCCCGGTTGAAGTACGTATCGTCGTACGGTATCCATGCAGAGAAAACAGTAACATCTCATGCCAATCTTTGTAAGTGACCGTCATTTTCTGAATGATTTTCTTAATGTTTTTGTTCGCAGCTTCAACAACACCGTTCATCTTCGGCCGATAGGGAGATGAATTGTGATGATAAATCTTGAACTGTTCGCACAATGCAGTGATCATTGTGTTATTCAGATTTGTACCGTTGTCTGTGATGATCCTGTCTGGAACACCATACCGACATATGAGATTTTGCTTGATAAAGCGGGCAACCACATTTTTAGTAACAGAGGCGAAGGAAGCTGCTTCGACCCATTTGGTGAAATAGTCAATGGCAACCAGGATGAAGCGATGTCCGTTGGAAGCCGTGGGCTTGATCTCTCCAATCATATCAATGCCCCACATTGCAAAGGGCCACGGAGCAGTTAGGACGTTGAGAGGAACCGGAGGGATATGAACTTTGTCAGCATAGACTTGACACTTGTGGCAAGTACGGGAATGTTGATGGCAGTCAGCTTCCATGGTAGACCAGTAATAGCCTGCCCTCAGGATCTTCTTAGCCATTGTATGCCCGCTCAAGTGAGTGCCAAATGTGCCGCTGTGTATATTAGTCATGATCAACTCTGCTTCAGCTTTATCTACGCATCAGAGTAATACACAATCATGGCTTCGTTTGTAAAGGATGTCGTTGCTCAGGAAGAACTTAGCAGCGAATTTCCTTAAGAACTTCTTGTCATTTACGGAAGCTCCTTCAGGATAATCTCTAGTCTCGAGATACCTTTTGATTTCATGGAACCAGGGTTGTTCCACTACTTCTTCGGTATTAATCTCGTGACAATGCGCAGGTTCATCCATTCGCTCGATGGTGATTTGGGGAGCCTCGTTATCCCAGTTGAGTTTAAACATGGAGGACATTGTGGCTAGAGCATCTGCTAGCTGATTCTCTTCTCGCGGGAAATGCTCGAAGGTAATTTGCTCGAAATGAGGCAACAATGTCAGGACATATTCTTTGTATGGGATAAGATTAGGATGCTTGGTATCCCACTCTCCTTTGATTTGACTGATAACCAAAGCCGAGTCCCCAAATACGATCAAAGATTTGATCCCCAAGTCTATAGCAGCCTTGAGACCAAAGATGCAAGCTTCATACTCAGCCATGTTGTTTGTGCAGCTGAAGCAAAGTCGGGCCGTGAAAGGTGTGTGACAACTTGCCGGAGAAATGAGTACTGCGCCAATACCGTTTCCAAGCGCATTTGAAGCACCATCAAAGTACAGGGTCCATCGGGATCCCTTTTCAGGTCCGTCATACGGTCCGCTACCTTCAATGTTGTCCAAATTCATGATGTCCTCGTCTGGGAAGTCAAATCTCATGGGTTGATAGTCTTCGATAGCCTGATGAGCCAGATGGTCAGCTAATACACTCCCTTTTATAGCTTTTTGGGTGGTGTACTGGATGTCATACTCAGTTAAGATCATTTGCCATCTAGCTATCCTTCCAGATAAAGCGGGCTTTTCGAAGATATACTTGATAGGATCCATTTTGGAAATCAACAAGGTAGTATGAGTCAGCATATACTGTCTCAGTCGGCGAGCAGCCCATACCAAAGCGCAGCAAGTTTTCTCGAGCAGTGAGTAGCGAGTCTCACAGTCGGTAAACTTTTTGCTAAGGTAATAAATAGCATGCTCTTTTCGACCAGACTCGTCATGCTGGCCCAAAACACACCCCATTGAGTTATCCAAGACGGTTAAGTACATGATCAATGGTCTTCCTTCGACGGGTGGCATCAGAATAGGAGGTTCTAGCAAATACTCCTTGATCCTATCAAAAGCAGCTTGGCAATCGTCGTTCCATTCCACTACCTGGTCTTTTTTCAAGAGTTTGAAAATTGGCTCACAGGTAGAAGTCAGATGTGAGATGAATCTGGCAATGTAGCTTAAGCGCCCCAAGAATCCTCTAACCTCCTTTTCAGTATGGGGAGCAGGCATCTCTTGTATTGCTTTTACTTTTGCCGGATCGACTTCAATGCCTTTGTTGCTTACAATGAATCCCAGGAGTTTACCAGACCTAACTCCAAAAGTGCATTTACTTGGATTCAGCCTGAGCTTGTATTCCTTTAACCTGGCAAACAGCTTCTCCAGATGTTCAAGGTGCTCTTCCTCTGTTTGTGACCGAGCTATCATATCGTCTACGTAAACTTCAATCTCATGATGTATCATATCATGAAATAAAGCTACCATGGCGCGTTGATAAGTCGCCCCTGCGTTCTTCAGCCCGAACGACATCACCTTGTAACAGAAAGTGCCCCATTGTGTGACAAAAGTTGTTTTCTCCATATCCTCGGGAGCCATTTTGATTTGATTGTAGCCCGAGAATCCGTCCATGAAGGAAAACACTTTATGCTGAGCTGTATTGTCGATCAAGATGTCAATATGAGGTAGCGGGAAATCATCTTTAGGGCTGGCCCTATTCAAATCCCGGTAGTCCACACACATCCTGACTTTGCCATCTTTCTTAGGTACTGGCACGATGTTAGCGACCCATTGAGGATAGGACGTAACAGCCAGGAAGCCAGCGTCAGATTGCTTCATTACTTCTGCTTTGATCTTTTCAGACATGTCAGGCCTCATTCGGCGAACTTTCTGCTTGATCGGTGGACAGTCTTCTCTTGTGGGGAGACGGTGAACCACGATGTCTGTGTCTAAACCCGGCATGTCTTCATAGGACCAAGCGAAGATTTCAACATACTCATCCAACAATTGTATCAGGCTTTCCTTGACATTCTGTTTCAAATTGGCACCCACTTGCACCTCCTTCCGGTCTTCCTCGGTCCCTAAGTTGACAGTTTCTAATGGCTCCTCATGCGGTAGGATGGCCCTTTCCTCTTGTTGCAGAAGTCTGGCTAGTTCCCCGGGTACTTCACAACCTTCGTCATCTTCATACTCGGCTAGATTGACCAGATCTTCAGAGTTATTGAAAGATATAGCAGAATAGTCACCCATGGAATCCGGAGTGGATGGGTACCTGCATTGGTGAGTGTGGGTGTGTGTAAGGGATAGCCATCCTTAAACAAAATTCAAAAGGAAAGAAAATGAACATAAGCAGTTTATCAAATGAAAAACGTCCAATGAATCATTAAACATGGCATATGGATATGAAAAATAATCAAAACCCTTACAAATGGACCTACATGCCCCGGGCAAGGCAGGAGGTGAAAAGATAGTGTACGGATTGTTTGAAAGTAAATATTACAGACCAAATAAGAAATGTTTAACAGATAAATTACTGATGAATAAAAGTGATGGGGACAAAGTCCTTAGCCTCCCAATTGCTCAATCCTCCTTTGACAGTTGGATAAATCCACTCTTCAATGTTGCTTTCTTTGTCCTCATCTTCCAGGGTGTTGATTCCGTAGGGAGAAATTTTGACTGGCGCCCTTTCAATCTTCGCACGGTGCATAGCTTTCTGGCCAGCGACTGTGAACCCCAATCCAAACTTGTCAGTCTTATGCGGAATGTCAGGTAACTTCCCCCATGCTGAATTCTTCCCTTCTTTTATTGCGGCCCTCGCGTCCTCCAGAGATGCCATCCTGGCCATCTGTCTCGGTGACTCAGCTGCCAACTTTGCTACTACTATTTCAGGAAGGACTTCTTCGAAATGTTGAAATGGTGTCTCGATGAATTCTCCTTCAACCTCCACATACCGGAAAGAATTTAAGTGGCTAATCATGTACTCTTCTTCGCCATGGACGGTAATGATCTTTCCCTTAACAGGATACTTCAACATCTGATGTAAGGAGGAGGTGACTGCCCCAACATTGTGTATCCAAGGTCTACCCAGCAGGCAAGAATATGATGGACGGATGTCCATCACATAGAAAGTGGATTTAAACACCTCGGCGCCTATCTTGATGGGAATTTCAACCTCTCCATGGACCATTCTATTCGAACCATCGAAAGCTCTGACAACAATATCAATCGGCTTCAATTCCAACCCTTCACAATCTAGTCGGTCCAAGGCCTTCTTAGGTAAAACATTCAGCGATGAACCGGTATCAACCAAAACATGTGCAAGAGTGGTTCCGCGACACTCGATTGAAATATGCAAAGCATCATTGTGGTTTCTGCCTTTAGGGGTTAGGTCGGCATCAGAAAAACCTAATCCATTGTCTGCAGTCAGGCTAGCCACGCAATTCTGAAATTGATCTGCAGAGGTTTCCTGGGGCACATGAGCTGCCTTCAGGAATTTTATCAGAGCTTTAGCGTGCGGTTCTGAGCAAAGTAGTAGTTCCAGCATGGAGATCTTGGAGGGGGTTTGCCCCAACTGTTCCACCACATCGTAATCACTTCTCTTGATTATCCTCAAAATCTCGTCCATTTCCTTCTTGGAAGTTTCTGGGATAACCAAGGGTTGAGCCCTCGTCCTGACGGGCTCATCTTGGATTCCCTTACCTTTGTCAGCAGCGGTAGGAGAGACAGTACTAGGAACAACAATGTCTTCAATCAGAGGAGTTCTAGCAGAGAGTTTTATTGGTGCAGGGATGACTTCGTTAGCTGATGAGGGTCCAAAGACTACTCTTGGAGGGGCAATCTCTGGAGAAAATATTCTCCCGCTCCTGGTGATCTTGCTGGTGCCCGCAATGTTACTAATGCTGGCTTCTTCATCATCCGAACTTTCTTCAATTACCTCGATTTGCTTGATACCATGGTAGTAGATGTCACCGCCATAGTTCCAAGGTATGGACTTCTCAGAAACATAGGGAACAGGCCCTGGCATTGTTATCTTCAAAGGAACAGATTTTGCAGCTGGTGTAATCTTAACAGGCTTTTTGACGGCCTTGGAAAGATTGGCGTGAATGGTTATGATTGAGACATCTTCAGTATGAACTGGAACATCAGAAACTTTTTCAAACAAAATTTGTCGACTATCCATAAGGCCTTGGATGCCTTTCTTCAGTAGCGGACAATCAAACGGCAGAGAGTAGCAACAATAGCAGTCTTCTTTACATCCCGGGAAGATCCCGGCCCTTAACAAATTCAACTTAATGGTTAGCAGTGGAGTGGTCAGATCACTGACATCAGCAACATACAAATCTTCTTCAATGGCATTGACATTTCGGCCGTGCTTCGACATAGGTGCAGATATCACATTAGGCTTCTCTGGAGCGTCAAACTCTACCTCCTTAGCCTCTATCAGGTCTTGGATTTTATGCTTGAGTGCCCAACAATCATTGGTGTCGTGTCCAACACTGTCTGAATGGTAGGCGCATTTAGCATTGGCATGATAATGCAGAGAGGACGTATTCACATTCTTTGGCGCCTCCTTGATGGTGGCAAGATTCAACTTCAATAGATGGGGAAGCACTTGCGTTGGAGTCATATTAATACGGGTGAACTGCCGTTATGGCCGTTCCACTCGTTGCTGATTTGGTCTGGACTGGTTATAGCGAGGCTGCTCACTCAAAGTGTTTTGAATCATTACGGCCCCCACAGTTGGCCGACGCTCCATCTTCCCTGCTCTTCTCTGAGAATATACCATAGATGTCTCCTTCTTAAAAGGCTTCTTCTCAACACTTGCAGCAACACCCTTCTGAATCTTTCCTGACTTGATGCCAGCTTCTATTCTTTCTCCTGTTAAGATCAAATCGGTAAACCCCGTGGAAGAGTTACCAATTAGATGATTGAAAAATGGCCCAGATAAGGTCCCAAGAAACATATCAACGAGTTCACGATCGGTTAAAGGAGGCTGCACCCTGCCAGCCAAATCCCTCCATTTTTGTGCATATTCTTTGAATCCCTCGCTTGTTCCTAGTGACATACCCTGAAGTTGGGTACGAGTAGGAGCAAGGTCAGAATTATACTGGTATTGTTTGTAGAAAGCGGTGGCCAAATCTTCCCAATTTCTGACACTGGTTCCTTCTAGCTGATAAAACCACTCCAATTGAGCTCCCGACAGGCTGTCTTGAAAGAAATGAATCCAGAGGTTTTTATCTGCTGTATAGGGTTGAATCTTTCTCACGTAGGACCTGAGATGCATTTTGGGACAGGACAGCCCATCATACCTCACAAACACTGGCACTTTGAATTTTGGGGGAATCACAATCCCGGCAACCAAGCCCAAGTCTTCAAAATCCAAACCCGGTACTCTTTGTAGTTCCATGGCGGCCAACCTGTCTTCTAAACCCTTGTATTTATCATCAGCTGGAGGATATTGCTGGTCAGAATAATCTTCATCCTCTTCAACCTCTTCCTCCTCCGCATCAGACTCGGAAGGCACCGCAACTCCATCTCTTTTACTAGTCCCTTCATCAGAAGTAGGAGGAAATTCCAGCACTCTCCGAGCTTCTCTGTCAAATCTTCTCCCCAAAGTAGCCACCCCAATCCTCTTTTTCTTCTTTTTCACTGGGTCCTTATTCCCCAACTGAGTCTTGATATCCTCCTGACTTTTAACCAAGGTCATCAGGAGTTGCTGGAACTGTGCATTCTGAGCTTGTAGGTCTTTGACTGTTTGCTCGAGATCCATCCTACTGAAATAAACAGCAGACAGATAAGGAAACCTGGAGTGAGACCTGCTTATGCACATGATGAATGGTATGCTTATGTATGCAATGCATTCAAGGATTTAGAACATTCAAAATTGTTTCAGACAAAGAAGAACGCACGTCATATTAATAAGAAGAAATTTGTTAGTACATAAATGCCCCATGGGCCAAATATTACAAAATAAACTTCTTAAGGCAGAAAGACATTGCGCATCCTCTTTGGTGCGATGTAGGTGTTGAGGGCCTCTTGCTCGTGGAGTCGGCGGGTAAACTCTAAAACCTTCTTTTCACTGGCGTAGAAGCTAGCTTCAAAAGTATTCCGTTCCTCCTTGAGCTGAATCCAACTTTTCTGCATTTCCTCCCACGATGTAGGCATGTCTGGATGTAGGATGGTGTAGGGGACCTCTCCTTCATTGACGGGCTCTTTAATCACTGGGAGTACATGAGGATAAGGCATCATTAGACTTTGGGCTCGGGTTCGTACCCACTTGAGATAGGGCTCAAGAGGGATGGAGTTCTTGTGTCCCAGAGTCTTGCTATCAACCTTGTTGAGTTTCCCCCAAGCTCTGATGAATCTTTGGAGAAGTCCTTGCGCATCGTTGTCGAAGTCAAAAACTAGGCTAGGAATCAACATGTCATGAGGTCCATCCCTCTGTGCATATCCAAATTGCCTCAACGCTAGGCAAGGGTTGTAGGTGATACCTCCCCTGATTCCAAGTAAAGGAACATTAGGAAATTCTCCGCAACGATCGACAATGATGACATTTTCTCTGGACCGAGAACACCAATGCACATCAGAATGAGTAAGAGTCATCAACCGTTGGGACCACCTTGTACCTTGGTCATTCTTCATGACAGACTACGGAAGGTGCGAAATAAACCACCTTGCAAGGATAGGAGTACAGCACATGAGAACACCCCTCTTTCTCATTGTTCGTGTGTAAAATGAGTGAAGAATGTCCCCAAGCAATGTTGGTATTGGATTTCTGGACAAGAAGATTTTGACGGCGTTGACATCTACCAATTGGTCAGGATTTGGGAACAATACCAACCCGTAGATAAGGAGTGCCACAATCTCTTCAAAGGCTTGTAGGTCCAATGAGTTCCAACATTCTTGTGCCTTCTCAAACAAGAACTTTGCTAAGAATCCTTTGACGCTGCTTCTGGTTTCCCAATGCCCCTTGATGTCGGATGGTTGTAGATGTAATGCTCGAGCAACATCTTCCGGCTTTGGTTCCTTTTCCGTACCGTTGAAGGGTAGTTGATTAAGGATAGGGATTCTTAGGAGTTGAGAAAACTCCTCCAAAGTGGGTACCAACGGATAATCAGGGAAAGTGAAGCAGTGGTGAAGAGGGTCAAAGAACTGGAATAGTACTTTCATCATGTCTTCTTCAATGTTGGTGTTGACTAGGCTGAGCAGTCTACCATGTCTTTCACTGAAGGATGAATTTTCCGGAATTCTTGAGGTGAGCTCCTTGAGTTGAGGAGAGATTCTCACAAGGTTGACTTGAATGGTATTTCTGCGAGGAATTTCCATGACCTATAAAACAGGAACAAAGATGAAGATCCAAACCCTTGAAATGGTTAGTAAATGCATATGATGCTTCATGATGTTTATGATGTATGCACAAAACATATGTACAAGCAAATCACACCAAACCCTAGTTTCAGGCTTGCGTGGGGTTTCATAGGTAAGTACCCTCTTGAGTGTAGTTGGCTTAAAAACCTGTCCTATAAATAGTAACCGGGTTCTAAGGAGCTCAATATCACGGGATTGTTTTCATCGTTCATTGTTTTGGTTTAGCCACTTAACTAGCGACCAAAATATTCCAAGAAAACAACCCTCAATGAGTGTAGTATCGAGTATCTACCAACTTCGGACTGCACCAAAGCCGGTCATCTCACTACCCCTAATAAAAGGCCAAGATGGTCATGTAAGGTTCTAGGTCATTAGTGCTTAGTGACATCACTCAGCGGCCCCGTACTCTCCTTGATTGAACTCAAGGGTTACCGGTACTCACAAATATGTCGCACTAATATAGCTATTGCTTTGACCGTGTCGGTATACCCCGCACAGTTTCCACAATGTATTGCTATCTATGAATGTTTCCCAAAATCCGGGTGTAGGATTGCAAACCCAAACAATAGAGCCAAAGTATAAAGCAAACAAATCAAACAATTAGTCATGCAAGAGGGTGATCTAAGCCCTAAGGTTACTCCACTTTTAAATAGTCCCCAGCAGAGTTGCCAGTTCTGTGATACGGTGGGAGAACTGACTAGGGTTTTGCGTTTGTTTTCGCAAATGTTTCGGTTGAGTAAGAGTCGCCACCGACTTTTTATTTTATCCTAAGGAAAGGTTTAAAAAGCACAGCAAAAACCTTTGAGATTTTTCTTGGGTTCGGGGAGTAGATTATAGAAAGGGAAGGTATTAGCACCCTTTCTATCCATGGTTATCCATGGGCTCTTAGGTACTTGCTTAGATCAACTTGCCTTGGTTTTCAATTGTTTGAAATGGTGCTTGATGTGTGGTTTTGAAAATGTTTTGAAAAGATGCCTTGTATAGGCTACCCTTGTAACAATTCTTTACTCGAATGTTTTACAAAAGGTGTTTTGTCTTTTGAAAAGATGTTTCAAGGTTTTTGAAAGTTGGTTTTGAAAGTGTTTGTGAAGTGGGTTTTGAAAATAGGCAAGTGTTTTCTTTGCAAATTGACAAGTACTTAAGAGTTATCTACCCTAAAATTTTCTCAAAGATTTTTGTTATGTTTTAAACCTTTTGACAATTTTGTTCCACCATTGCATTTGGTGGACAATCTAGTCTTAGGAGGTGAAAGGGACGGGCGCGGATCATCGTTTAGACCATAATTGCAATAGTGTTAAATGTCTTTGGGCAATTTTTCTTTAAAAAGGGACTTGATCATTCATTTAGGCAACATTTTGAGGGACTATGATCATTTGACTGTTTGTTTTACCCAAAGAAATCTAACATGCAACATGGCCCAATTATTTGAAGGCAACAAAGTGGAATACCCTAGGGGTGCAAGTGTGGAATGTGTTGTCCATTTTCCATGCTTTTTTTGTCTTGTATTAGGTCAAGCTATTTTGTTCGTTTTATTCGCATACAAACCCTAATTCTAGCATAGTATGTTTAGAAAGCTTTAAAGTGCGAAATTTAAATTCCTACACTATTACAACACAATAATATGGGGAGGGGGTACAATGTTTCAAATGGGGTATATTTAGACAAGAATTTAAACCTAACTATTACATCATTTTTCTTTGAATATTTACAAGACAAATAATTGTATAATTAAATGGAAATTGAAATAAATATGCAAAAAAAGAATTTTTATGTGTATGGAAAAAAGATATTATTTATGTGAAATAAAAAGAGAAATAAAAAGGTATTATTTTTGGAGTATTTTCAAATTTAGGGCAAAACCCTAATTCTATTAAATAAAATACATTATTCATTTATTATGTACAAATATTTATTTATATATACAAAAATAAAATAAAATGAGGTATTTGTCAAAAATGTATTTTTATATTAAATATTAATAATAACAAAAAAAACAAAAGTGTATATATTTTGTATTTACCCTAAATATATTAATAAATATATGTATATATGTATTATTTTAAATATGTATTATATATATAAATAATAATAATATTTGATATTTGTAAAAAGGTATTTTTTATATAAAGTATTTTCAGAAGGTAAAATAAAATAAAAATGAAAATAAAAGTATTTTTACATATTTCTCAATATTTTTAATGAAATGTATATATTCATTTATTTGTGTATTAATCAAAAGAAAATCACATAAATACCTAATAAATTAAAAAATGGTGAGAAAAAAGATTTTTATATTTTTAATAACATGAGAAAAAATAAATGAACCAATCAAAAAAAGAAAAAGTCAGAAATCATTAAAAATAAACCAAATGGGCTCAGGGGGTGCAGAAGCAATTGTATGGTGTGAAAAGTAGAACAAAAGCTGGCCCAGCCCATGAGACACCTTCTTCAACCTCCAGCCAAAAACGCGCGCTTGTAACAGGGATTCAAACATCCTGATTCTTTGAGCTTTTGCACAAACTTTCAACACAAAACATGTCAAGCATTGAATCACGATTCCAAATATATAAAAAACTCATCCTAACTCTTAGAAATGAGAGAGAATTTTAACAATCCCAAATCCTGACCTAAGTTTTCTGCCATTTTCAAACCTTAAATTCTCACAGCTCAAGCAAAAGAAATGAAAAGTAAAAACATGTACATGTTCAGTGGCATGAATAGAACATTGTTTATTCACAAACTTAGAGCTAATGATGCCTAATAAGAGAGATACGAATTCAAAAACTTACCTGTTCAGTTGAAGTTCTATCTGGCAAAGGAGAAGCTTTCAGGGCAAGATAATGGTTGGTGTAGCTTCCTTGAGGTGTGGTGATGCTGTTCCAATATTTACTTTGCCTTGAAAGCTTTTGAATCGAGCTAGAGCACTTCACCTGCAAATCAGAAATGTGAAAATGGTGGAACCAGTTAGAGGGATTACAGGTCGTGTTTTTGCTTTTGGTTAGCTTGCATAGATGGTAGGGAAGGTGTAAGAACTGGTTTGGGCAAGAATGCTTGAAAGGATTGAGAGTTGGAACTCAATCTGCAGAGGTTGCTCTGTTTGAGCAGTTTCAAGGTGATTCTGAGTTTGGGAGTGTATGAGAGGTGTTAGGGTCGTGCAATAGCTTGGTTGAGATGTCTTAAGTGTGTTTCACAAGTTCACTTCAGTGTTTGCAAGCTGATATGGAAGTTGGTTTAAGTTATGATGTGTTTCTTACACTTTAAGCAAGCAATGGTTACTTTGTGCCTCTAGCCTGTACAGGCCCTCATACTATGCTGCATAATCCCTCCTTGATCAGTGTGATTAACTCATAAACTTGTGCCAATTAGATATGGACTGTACTTCTTGGATTTGTAATTGGACATAAAGCTACCTTTTGCAAAAATGGAAGAAATGCTTTATCTATTTTGGGATTAATCCTTTATGCAATGCTAGAACACAAAGAACATGGCCTTGGCACAAAGAATATGCATTAAATTTATGAGTGTTGGATGGTTTAAGGACCTGTAATCAAGATATGCAAGCTGAGATTGAAATGCATAGTGTTATGAACATGTACATGGCCAAGAACAAAAGTGACTTTTTCCCATTTTGCAAAATTCGATTCTCCCTAACCATGAGGTTGTTTGAGAAGTTCTTGGACATTTTGGAAAGCTTGGAATGTGCACTACAATCCATCTTTGAAATGAAAATTGAAATTCCAAGTGGAAGTGTATGGAAAATGGCCTTGAAGTTAGGTTGAAAACCTTGTCAAAATAGGTTAAAATTTCACTAAGTTAAGAATGGTTTAGTGCCCTTATTCAAAAATTTGTAACTTGAGATACTAGCCTCAAATGGGAAAACTTTGTGAATCAAAGTTGTAGATTATGCAACAAGCTACAACTTTCATGTTTTGACTTTTGTTTGAATCCAAATGGATCTTGGTGAAAAAGTGGGGCAAAGTTGGGAAAAAATTAGGGTTTTTTATAACTTAGAAAAATTCTAAGTTATGAAAAATTCTAATTTCTAACCCTAATTTGCATTTTGTGATTTCTTGGTGAACAAGTTTCATGATTTGGCATGTTTTGATGAAAAATGAATCTTGACTCTTGATTTTGACCAAAAAGTCAAAGTTTGACTTTTCAGTATACAGTCAAAATTGATCAATTGACTGGGAAATTCAACTGTCAATCTTGTGTACTTGGGATCTTTTGAGTTTGTTGAGCATGTCAAGATAATTCCATGGGGTCCTTGAGTCCATATATGAGCTTGGTTTGCCATTGTCTAGGTCAAACAATCAAAAATTGCCTTTGTGCAGTCAAAACCCTAAAAATGACCATTTTGCCCTTTTGGTGATCTGATCAAATTTCTTATGGAATTGTGATCCAAACTTGATCAAATGGTCCATATGAGTTCATAATGTTGATGTGGGTCAATTTTCATGAGGTTTGACTGTCAATTGGCCACAGTTGACTTTTTCCCCAATACAGCTGATTTCTAGGTCAACTGTCCAATTGACTGAGCAAAACTTGGAATCAAAGCTTGAAACTTGGTATGGATAAACTTGGGAGTCCAATATGAAGCATGAAAGTCATCTTAGGCACTTTAGGTCAAAACATCTTGGTGCAAACACAAACCCTAATTTGGGTCAACAGTGCAAGGAGAAGTCTTGAGCAGATGAAACCCTAACTGGATCTTGGGCTTCAAAGGTTCTGTGATGAGAAATCATTGAGAAATGGGAGGGCAAATTTTGGGGTACAACAGTGGACATGCCAATCTAACTCTTCAGGTTTAAAAAGATTGAACAGGGACAGCTGTTGTACCCCAAAATTTTCCCTCCCATTATCCAATACATTATCCTAGTTGTCTCAATTGCTCAAGGTTGCTCAAGAATTGATCAGACAAATTCTTCCGCTAAGAAATGGACCTACAACTAGGGTTTTGCTTTTCTCAAGGAAATTAGAGCTTATAATATCCTCAAGTGGATTTCATGGTTCCTCATATGTCTCAAGGAATACTCATGCCAAATTTCAAGCCTTGCATCACAAGTTTATTCAGATCAAATACTCAGATGATTGAAAATCAACTGTATTGGACAAAAAGTCAACTGTGGTCAACATATAGTTAAACCTCCAAATTTTTGGTCAACATTAAGATTTTGAAGTCACATTCATCATTTGATTAAGGTTTGATCATGATTCATAAAGAAAACTCTCAATTCATCAAAAGCCAAAAGTTACCAAATTAGGGTTTTCTTAAGGAGTAGTCAACTGAACTCTGACCAAGCATAACTTTCAAATGCCTCATCAGATTTTCCTCAAACAAAGCTTATTTTGAAGGAAATATTATTCTCTACAACTTTTTCTCTCTAAGCTCAAGTCCAAAAAGTGCTTCATTTGAGAGATATGGGCCAAAACATTATAGGTCATTTCAAAAGTCAACAAAAAGATATATTTTGTCAAGGCAACTTACATCAAGATAAAGTCTTCAAATGCAAAATTGATAAAAATTGAGATTGTAGAGGACATCTTGGGCTTTCCGAAACGTCCAAAATCACCTTCATATGATAAAAATTGAGAGATTTATGATTGGTGCAAGTTGGAAAATTTTGAGAAAATGCATGAAACCAAAAGTGATCAAACTTGAGTTTTCTTGGCTAATGGGCTGATGTTTCAAGATCCAAATGTGCATAAGGCCTCAATATGAACCTCAGAACTTATTCATACACCCCTTAGGTTTCTATTTTATTTTTTTAATTTATTTAAAGTCAAAATTGAATTAGATAAAGTCAAGCCTTTCTTACAAAAGTCCAAGCCCAATCCTTTTTGACCTAATTCATCACTATATATCCTCATTATTTCAGACAAGAGAGGAGACGAAAAATCCTTGCAAGTTCACCATTCCAAAATTCCAAAAATTATCAAAAATTAGGGCAAACACAAAACCCTATTGGCAGCATCCTTCAATTGAAACCAAGCATTCAAACATACTCCTGAAGATCCCAAAAGTCGTTCCTATTCATACAACAAGCTTGAGGCATCCCAGAACACGCTCCCTCAAGAACATCAGTTGGGTAGTTTTTCAAAACCTTGAATTTTTATTTTTCGCATTGTTATCTGATCTCGTGGGTCTCATGTGTGCTTATAATGGTGTTTAGAACATGTTACAACAATTACATGGGATTCATAACGTCCAAATCACGAGTTGCCATTGATGAACCAAACTAGGAATTTTCCTTCAAAACTCACGATTCAGGCGTTTTTAGCCAAACCTAAGCCCATATTTGGATTAATGGCCGTCAATTTAGGAGGGGGTAGGGTACTCCTTGGTCACTAACTCTCTTTGTTTTGCAGGATAAGAAAACGCCCTCACTGGAGAAGACGAACGGAGCTAGGGCTCCGACGCTTCTCCCGCCCAATAATTTTGTTTTATTATATAATCATTTGTTTTCACTTATGTACAAGATGAGAAGCATGGACCAATGGCAAGCGCGCGCATGATAAGGCTTTGATGTACAAGGGTGTGGGTTCAATCTATGCCTTTTGACGTTTTTATGTTTTTTCACATTTTTGCAGGTTTTAACATGTAAGCGCATGATTTCCATTCTTCTAACACATGCGCACGCCTGGTGCAGCGGAGAAGCGTGTTATGGAAAAGGCTAAGGGCGTGGGTTCAACACCCACCCTTGAAATTTTTCTTGGTTTTGTTTCCAACTTGTTTTTCTTCCTTATTTTTTTCCCATAAACCCTAATTCTTTTGGCAAACTTAATCTTTTTTAATTAACAATAAAACCTTTTTTAAAAACCCTAAAAATAATTAGGTTTTAGATTTTTATTAACATTTTTTAATTTCAATAATTACCCTTTTTTATTAATTAAAATTAACTAGGTTTTTAGGTTTAATTAATTAATGATTATAAATCTTTCTTTTCATAAAAATCATGAAAAATGTTTTCTTTTCTATTTTTCATTTTACATTTTAGACCGACTGTAGAGGTTTTACGAATGTAATCTTTATTTGTCATTTTCTTTTCATTATTATGTAATTTCTCTTGAATGTAATAGCTTTAGATTTCTTTTCCACACTGTCTATTATGTATCTTCCCTAAAGCGTTGTAATAATTTTGGGTTTACGTTTCTGCTTTTATCTCTTGCTATTATTTTATGCTTACTGCTTATTAATTAGGGTTTGTATGGAAAGACTAAAAATAAACGATAGAAAACCCTAAATCTCAACATAAATAACTGAAAAACAAATCACTTGCACACTCACATCTCTAGGGTAACCTCCCTTGTTGCCTTCAGAATAAAATAGTCACGTCCCACGAAAGTAGGGATACTTTATCAAAAAGACCCTCGATCAAATCATCATAGTCTCTTTCGAATAAAGATCATAATCCCTCGATGACCTTTCGAGCTGCCTACAAAATAAACTAGTCACTTCGATGACCTTACGAGAAAAGTGATGATAGTCCCTTTGATATAATTGCTAAAGTATCCTTACATGTTGCCTTCAATGACCATATGATGACCCTATGCATGTCCCTTCACATCCAATGGATAGGTCTACTTATCAATTAATGCTATGGATAGCACTATCTATAAAGGAGAAGGAAAATAATAAGAAAGACTTTAGTGGGTAAGAAACTCCTAATTGTTTGCTAATAACTTTTCTCAAAAACAAAACATTTCACAAACACTTTCGAAAATATTTTCAAAAACACTTTGCACACATTCTTGAGGATCGATACAAGAATAATTACAAAGTTTCGGCTTACATTGGCAAATTTAAAAATATTTTTCAAACACACACAAAAAGCAAAATTACAAATGTGAGTTAAGCGATTAAGAGCCCATAGATAACTACGGATGAAAAGGGTACTAACAGCTTCCCTTTTTATAACCTACCCCCCGAACTCAAAATCTTAGAAGGTTTTTCCTATTATTTTCACCATTTCCTTATTGGATAAAAGAAAAGTCGATTATGACTCTTACTATCTGCAACATTTGCAATAAAACACAAAAGTAAGTCAGTTCTCCCACCGTATTACATGGTGCAAAGTAAAATCAAAAGTCAAATTTTGACTTTTTGAAGTTTTTGGTCAACCATGGACTTCTCAAGTCAAGCATCATGAAAATATGATTAATGAAGTCATTTGATCAAGATTAATCAAGAAAATCAAGAGAGATAATCAAAGATCAAAGATTTTGATTTTGGAAATTCATTAAGTCTTTTAAAAATTCATGTTCAAGTATACTACTTTGTAAGCTTGTAATTTCTTCATCAAGTAACCATTTTTCTTGCTCCAATGCTCAAATTGAAGAGAATGTTTCGTACTACACTTTTTTCAATGAGGGTTAATCTCCAAAATATGCATAGATTTAAAGATATGTGTTGATGAAGTTAGTACCTCAAAATTGTCAAAATCTCAACACTTAGAACAATTCTAAAGTGTTTTTTTCAATCTAAAATACCAAAGTTGTAAGGCATTTTTCACCAAGATCCCATCTGATTTAAGGAAAGTGGTCAATATGAAAGTTGTAGAGGATATTTCAAGCTTTCCAAAATGTCTAAGATCAAAAATTTATCATGCTTGAGCTAGAAGAATCGAAGAGATGAAGTTAGGCATTTACACTTGAACTAGAGGTTCATTTTGTGACAAGTTCTTGACAAATCTCCAAACCATACCATGTAATCTTGCTTTTCAGGCCATTTAACTTGCAAATATCACCATAATCAGAGGTTGGCACAAACCCTAAGTGCATTACTTAAAGAATTGAGGCTTTATCCACTTTAATTTACCATTTATGGATGAATTTGCCAAAATTTACATTACTACTTTGATAAAGATCAGCTTTTGCTAACCACTCCCTCTTTCACCCTTGTAACTTGCTCCTAATCAGATCATGCAAATCTAGACACTCGGAATAAATCTCACATAGGCTAGAAAAGCATGACAAAGTCCCTTGATTCACTCCTCTTTCTTCATAATGAAGCAAACTTGTATTTTATGCAAAACGAAACCAAATATCCAAACCATCCTTCCATGTGAGCTAAACCTTATTTCTGCAAGTTACTTGAGCCATTTGCAACCTATATAAATAAGATAAGCCATTCTCAAAGCTCAACACACCAAGTTTACACACAAAACCTCTATTGTTGCATCCTTCACATCATAAACTCCAAATTCTCATCCCTTGCAATATCTTTGTAATCTAACCATATAGTCACCACTAACACATCATATGTAAGTTTCTAAGTTCGTTAATTTACAAGTGGAACACCCTCATTGATCCACCCAACCCGTGTCCATTAACTCACATAACTTGACTTGGTTGAGAAGTTTGAGGTCGTTTCAAAGCAAGCCAGGAGTTGCATTGTGTTCCTGGGATATCATACAAGTTAAGAGGATCATTTTCCATCTCTAAAAGTCACTACAATAGGAATTGGACCTTGTTCTAATAGGTAACTTTTGTTGTACTTTAAACTTCATCATATAATCATCACTTTTAACATTTATTGATACTAACTTGTGTGTTTTAGTACCATGAATGAAAGACCTATGAAAATAGGCATTGGTTGATCATCTATAGCATTTAATTTAACTTTGAAAATTATTAGGGTTTCTGGTTTTGTTATAAATTCTTGAGCTACAGTATAAATAAATTTTTAATGTTTGCATTTTTTAATTCCTTGTGAAAATCTGAGCAAGTTTGATGTTTACATCTTTTAAAAACATTGAGAAATGAGAAAGTTATAAAAATCACCATCTATGGTGTTGCTGTTGTGTCGTGAGGAAGAAGAAGATGAGGAGGGCGCGCGTTTTCCATTTTGAAAAAGAAATTTAATTTTATATTTAATGCAATTCATATTTTTAATGGATGAGAGCGTAGCACCGTTGGTCAAGGAGTTTGTGTTGCAAGCGAGAGGGTGAGGGTTCGAACTAATGTGAATCCCCTTTTTCATTTTCCCTTTTTTTTTGTTCTGTTATACGCTCAGTGAGTTATTTCAAATATTATTCACTGAACTTATATTATTAATACCACATGCGCGTGGACCACTGGTATAGCTTTTGACCTGTAACCTAAGGGCGCAGGTTCAAGCTTTGGCAGCCCCTTGCTTAATTTTTTGTCACTTGTATCTTTTAGTTTGTTTTCACCACTTTCTTTCAATTATTTCCCTATGCAAATTAACTTATTTTAAGATGATTTTTTGCATACTTTTCATTTATTACCCCTATTTTATGTATACATTAGAAAATCCCAAAAATAATATTTATTTCACTTATTTTTGTTCAATTTAAAATTATTCCTTTTTAGGTGTTTTTTTAAAAAGCTTTTGTGATGTTCTTTTGATTGATTCTCTTACTTAATTGATCATTTGTGTTTAAGTAACCATAGTAAACCTTGGTTTCTTTTCACTTGATGTTGATGATATTTTTTATCTTAACTTAGGGTTTTAGCTTTTTTTTAAAGTGAACTTTGTGTTAGATAATTTCATAACCCTAATTTGATCATGTTGCTTTTCTCTTTGCTTTTGAGGCAATGTATTGTTGATCTCCCCTTGTTCCTACCATGATGATTTCTTGATACATGTTTACCATGAGTTTAAACCTTATTTTATGACATGTTCATATATCCTCCTAAATTTTGATACCATGATTTTATTTGGATTTTAAACTTTGATACTTATCTTGTTTAAAACCCTCTTGATGTTTAGAATTGTTTATTGACATGATAAGATGGCTGCTTGATTTTCCATGTACCTTGTGTGTTTGTTTACATACCCATGTTATCCATGTTTGATTGTTTTGTCAAAATATGTTTCCATTTTCTATATTTTGTCACAACTTTTACTTGATAATCATGTTGGTTTCCCCCTTTTAATACTTGTCCATATTTGACTTAACATTTTCTTAAATGGATCTCTTAAAATCCATGTTATTTTGTGATCCTGTCCTTAACACTTGTGATATGTGTGTTTTCTCTTATGTTAGTAATTAATATTTATATTTTGTTATATCTTGTGTCAAAATCCAAGGAAAAGGGATAGTTTGATTGACTTTATAGTCATAAGCATGTGCATTGCCTTAAGTTTACCCTTGTATGTTTACGTTTGTATATTACCCTTGTAATTGTTGTTGTTTACCCTATATATCCTTATGTAATATAAAAAACCTTTTAAACCTCAAAAAATTAATTTTCAAACTTTCACCACTTTCATATAAAAACCTTGACTTTGTATCACTGTATTTTAAAACTCTTTTTCTTTGACAAAAACCTCAATATACTTAAGCATATCAAAACAAATTTCAAAAGACTAAAAGTGACTCAACCTCACTCAAATCTTTTTGCCACTTGGCTTTTCAATTTAAAACCTTTTCCCAAAGAAATTAGATATAAATACTCTTTATAGTTGAGATATGATTCTCCTATCCCTATAGTAATAATTGAAGCAAATCTTGATTCTTTCCACATAAGAAAATTAGTGGCAACTTGTTGATCTTTATATCCAGTTAGTAGCCCTTTCTTCATGATGATACAAGATCCATTTTCTCATACTTGTGGTGGTATTAGTTAAGCATTATCCTTAAAGATGATGAAATATCTCTTCTCCTAAAATCAACCACAACAAACTCTTTTGTTATTTTTACCATGAACTACGAGGTTTTGATCCTTAATTGGTACGTAGATATAAGACTATGTCTTTTCAAACAAAAATCAATAAAATATATTTCTTTTCCCATCCCCACCTTCATTTTAACCAAAAAACAGATATTATAAAAGGTTCCTATAGAGTAATATATATAGGGTACTAGTACCTTCCCTTTGTATAAACTAAACCCCGTACCTTGTATCTTTTCCTTATGCTTTGCTTTTAGTCTTTACTTCGTTCATTTCATGTTTAAATATTAGGGTTTCGATCTTTTCCCTTTTCCTTAGAAACAATAAAGTTCGGTGGTGACTTCTTAAAGTCTTTGTGAGTCAAGTTTCTCAATAGCTTGGTCTCCTCGATTCTTCATTGCGACACGATGCATATCACTATCTTGACCATTTTTAATTTTATTATTTCCCTTTTTTGGCTTGTACTTCACTGGTGTTGGACACATGGAATTTGTGGATGGATGTGTTGGTTCCAAGACTTCTTTTCTTCATCACCCTCTGGCCTATAATACCCAATGTACTGAAATATATCTTCAACTCTTCACACTCGTCTTCTAAATCCAACTATGTCCCACTATCTTCTTGAGTGACCTCATCCTCTTCTATGTATAATTTCTTCCAAAAGACATGAATCAATTCTAATGGAATATGGCCAACTTGAATTTGAAGACCTTCAAATTCGCATACACGAGGTAAACCATGTGTTGTTATAATGATGCAACCACATGCAACTTTGTCACAACCAATGAATTTTACCTTTTCCAACGTGTTGTATACATTGTCTTGAAACAAAAACATGCAATCTGGATTAAAATAGAGTGCTATAGAGATGCTCATTGTTGGCAATAATTTTTTGAAATGATACTATAATTGAACCTAATTGCAACTTCAACATGGTGTTCACAACATTGCAACTTCTACATAAATCTCCCCTTCTAGATGTCAACATGTTTTTTAGTCTCCAGTGAGCACACTCAACCTTAAAAACATAAATAGAAAAAGGGTGTCATTACTTGATAATTAGTAATGTACCCATATTCAAAGTTACATCGATGTAATTTTTTTAATTGTGTTCCCTAAGTAAGTGTGTGACACGGTGGGAGAACTGACTTGAGGTTTTGCGTTTGTTTTTGCAAATGTTTCGGTTGAGCAAGAGTCGCCACTGACTTTTTATTTTATCCTAAGGAAAGGTTAAAAAGCACAGCAAAAACCTTTGAGATGTTTCCTTGGGTTCGGGGAGTAGATTATAGAAAGGTAAGGTATTAGCACCCTTTCTATCCATGGTTATCCATGGGCTCTTAGTTACTTGCTTAGATCACTTGCCTTGTATTTTCAATTGTTTGAAATGGTGCTTTGTGTGTGGGTTTGAAAATGTTTTGAAAAGAGGCCATTGTTGTGGCAACCTTTGTAGTGATCCATGTTTGAATGTATACAAAGGTGTGTATCTTTTGAAAAGTTTTCAATGTTTTTGAAAGTTGTTTTGAAAGTGTGTTGTGATGTGTGTTTTGAAATATGGCAAGGATTGTTTTGCAAGATTGGTCAAGTAACCAAGAGCTATCTACCCTAAATTTCTCAAAGATCTTTCCTATGTTTTAACCCTTTTAACAATTTTGTTCCACCATTGTATTTGGTGGACAATCTTGCGTTAGGATGTTTAACGGGACAGGCGCGGGTCATCTTATGGACCATGAATGCAATGGTGCCAAGTGCCTTTGGCAATTTTGCTTGAAGGGACTATGATCATTTTGATAGGCAACTTTCGAAAGCGTCATCGAGGGACTATGATCATTTGAATTGTTTTGTTTTGCCAAAAACACCCAACATGCAACATGGCCCATTATTGAAGGCAACAAGTGGAGTAACCCTAGGGGTGCAAGTGTGATTGGTGTTGTCCATTTTCATGCTTTTTTGTCTTTGAATTAGGTCAAGCTATTGGTTATTTTTGATTTGCATACAAAACCTAAGTCTATCATGGCATTTTTAGAAAGCTTTAAAGTGCGGAAAATAAAATCCTAAATTATTACAACATAATTATGGGATGGGGGGTACAAATGTTCAAATGGGGATATTTAGCAAGAAATTTAAATCTAAGCTATTACAATCCAAATTGAATATACAAGTTATTTAATTGTACAATAATTGAATAAATACAATAAATGATGCAAAATGCACAAAAATGGTTTTATATGTATGTAAAAAGTATTTTTCATGTGACAAATAAATAAAAATAAAAAAAAGATTAATTTTTGGGTATTTTCATGGTTTAGGGCAAAACCCTAATTTGCTAAATAAAAGGTATTTATTATTTATTATATACAATATTTATTAACTATATACAAAAAATAAATAAAAAGGAAGTATATTGTAAAAAAATGATTTTTGAGGTTAAATATTAATAAAAGAAAAAAATGTATTATTTTTGTATTTTTATCCTAAATATTATATATATATATATATATATATATATATATATATATATATATATATATATATATATATATATATATATATATATATATATATATATATATATATATATATATATATATATATATATATATATATATATATATATATATATATATATATATATATATATATATATATATATATATATATATATATATATATATATATATATATATATATATATATATATATATATATATATATATATATATATATATATATATATATATATATTTACATACACATATCAAATAAAACAAATAAGTGCCTAATAAATACAAAAAAAAGGTGAAAAATATTTTTAATGTTTTTTTATATTTTAACAAAAAATAACAAGTCAGAATCAAAAAGAAAAAGTCAAAAATGATAAAAATAACACACAATGGGCCAAGGGGGTGTATGTATGAAATAGTGGTGCAAACAGAAAAAATAAGCCAGGCCCAGCCCAAAGGACTTTGTCTTCAACCTCCAGCCATTTTCAAACAAAAACGCGCGTTTTCTCTTGTCCTTGCTATCTCTTGATCCTTTGACTTTTAACAAAAACTTATAACATCAAAAATGTAGAGCATCAAACCACGAATTCATACATATAAAGAACTTGATCTAACTCTCAGAAATGAGAGAGAATTTCTTCTCCCCCAATTCCTGACCTAGCTTTTTTTCAATGTTCAGGTTCAAAATTCTCTAAGTACACACAACATAAATGAAAAGTAATGATATAGGTAGCTTCAGGGCCATGAGTAGGACATAACTTCTTCACAAACCTAAGCCTAGATATGCTTGGATAGAGAGATAGAAGTTCAAACTCTTACCTGTTCAGCTTGAATCGTGTGCAACAATGGAGGCACTTTCAATGCAGTGTGAGGACTTGTACAACTTGCTTGAGGTCCAAGGATGCTCTTCCAACCTCTAGCTTGCTTTGAAACTAACTGAAACAAGCTATGTAACTCAACCTGCACAACTGAAAAAATGAAAATGGTGAACTTGGTTAGAGGTGTTACAGTCTGTAGCTAAGGTTTGGGATAGTTTTATGGATGTTATGGAGTGTGTATGAAGTGGTTTTGGCCAAGGCGCATGAATGGATTGAGCTGACCAAATCAAAATGCAGCAGGTGCCCTGTTTTGCCACAAAACTATGTTTTGATGAATGAGGGAGTTTTAGGGATGGTTTGGTCGTGTTTCAGGTTAGTTAGGGAGTATGAAATATGTGGAGAAAGTTTGTTTTAGTTGGTTCTTGCAGGAATGTCAGTTGTTGTTCAAAATGCAAGCTTTCTTCTTATCTAAGCAAGCAAAATGCAAGTTGGATTATAGGCTCCTACAGGCCCCTCAAACATGCTGCATATTTGGTTCTTGATCAGTGGGATATGTCCATAATCTTGTGCCCAAAAGATCTGTCTTGTACCTCTTTGATTTGTGTTTTGACATAAAGTGCACCTTTTCAAAAATGGCTAAGTTACTTTTTCTAATTATGGATTAAACTTCCATGTAATGACCAAATGAGCAAAATAACATCTTGGCACAAAGGTTTAACATTGAATTATTGAGTGCAAATGGGATTAGAGGCCTGTAACCTAGCTTGTGCAAGCTGACTTGAAAAATGCAAAGTGTTATGAACATGAAAATGGCCATGAACAAAGTGACTTTTGCCCATCTTTACAAATTCGATTCTCCCTAACCACAAGGGTGTTTGAGAAGTTCTTGGACAATTTGGAAAGCTTGGAATGTGTACTACAATCCATCTTTGTAATGAAAATTGAAATTCCAAGTGGAAGCATGTGAAAAGTGGCCATGAAGTTAGGCAAAAATCCTGCCTAAAATAGGTCAAAAAATTTCTAAGTTAAGAAAGTTTTGCACCCCTATTCCAAAAATCATAACTTGAGCTAAAAGCTTATTTTGAGGAAACTTTGTGAATCAAAGTTGTAGATTTTTCAATGGACTATAACTTTCATGTTTTGAGTTTTGTTTGAATCCAAATACATCTTGATGAAAAAATGGGACAAAGTTAGGAAAAAATTAGGAAATTTCATAACTTAGAAAATTTCTAAGTTATGAAATTTCTTCATTTCAAACCCTAATTAGTAATTTTTGATTTCTTGATGAACAAGTTTCATAATTTGACATGTCTTGATGAAAAATAAATCTTGGCACTTGATTTTGACCAAAAAGTCAAAGTTTGACTTTTCAGTATACAGTCAAATTTTGATCAGTTGACTGGAAAATTCATTTGTCAATCTTGTGCATTTGGGATCTTTTGAACTTGTTGAACATGTCAAGACAATGCCATTGAGTCCTTGAGTCCATATGTGAGCTTGTTTTGCCATTGGCCAGGTCAAACAGTCAAAAATTGCCTTTGTGCAGTCAAAACCCTAAAAATGACCATTTTGCCCTTTTGGTGATCTGATCAAATTTCTCGTGGAATTATGATCCAAACTTGACCAAATGGTTCATATGAGTTCATAATGTTGATGTGGATCAAAAATCATGAGGTTTGACTGTCAATTGACCACAGTTGACTTTTTCCCCAATACAACTGATTTCTAGGTCAACTGTCCAATTGACTGGGCAAAGATTGGAATCAAGGCTTGAAACTTGGTATGGATAAACTTGTGAGTCCAACATGAAGCATGAAAGTTATTTTGGGCATTTTAGGTCAAAAAATCTTTGTGCAAACTCAAACCCTAATTTGGGTCAACAGTGCAAGGAGGAGTCTTGAGCAGAGCAAACCCTAACTGGATCTTGAGCTCCAAGGGTCTTGTGGTGAGAAAATATTGATGAAATGGGAGGGAAAATTTTGGGGTACAACAGTTTCCCCTGTTCAATCTTCTTAGACCTGAAGAGTTAGATTGAAAAGTTTGCCTTTCGCGACTCGAGGGTAAAAGGAGATTGGACACTAGAGTGCCCTGAAATTTGCACTCGCATAGTGGAGTATCAGCAATGTGATGGAGGGAATGGGCTTATAGATGCCATTTGGAGAGATGGTGGATAGGAGGATGGGCTTATAGATGCCATCTGGAGACGTGACAGAACCTTGTCGGGAATGGGCTTATAGATGCCATTTGGAAGTGTTGATCGCGTAAGAGATTCCTTAGCGAGAACTTGCGTACTTTGAGGAAGGAAGATGGTTTCCTGGCCTGTTACAGGTGTTGATCTTCAAACTCTTCATGCAGATATGCCCTGGCTAGGTACAGGTATCGAATCTACAATTAGTTGCTCACAGATGTGCCCTGGCTAGATACAGGAATCGAATCCGGAACTTCAAAAGGTTGCTTACAGACGTGCCCTGGCTGGATACAAGTATCAAATCTCTAAACTTTTCATGCAGATATGCCCTGGCTAGATACAGGTGTCGAATCCGGAATTTGTTATCTACAGATATGCCCTGGCTAGATACAGGTATCGAATCTGGAATTAGTCGTCTACAGATATGCCCTAGCTGGATATAGGTATCGAATCTGGAATTGGTCGTCTACAGATATGCACTGGCTGGATACAGGAATCGAATCTGGAATTCGTCGTCTACAGATATGCCCTGGCTGGATACAGGTATCGAATCTGGAAATGGTCGTCTACAGATATGCCCTGGATGGATACAGGAATCGAATCTCTAAACTCTTCATGCAGATATGCCCTGGCTGGATACAGGTATCGAATCTACAATCAATCACTCACAGATATGCCCTGGCTAGATACAGGAATCGAATCTGGAATTGTGACGGTTGATAGTAATCATCTTTGGATTGTCCTTTTTCCTGAAAAGGCAAGACATCAGTTGTATGCAATGTCATGATGTATAAAATGCATGATGTCGTGATGCTCAAAATGAGATAGTGTTGTATGCACTTTATCATGTATGTAAGCAGGATGTATGAAATGTGAAATGTCTATGAATGTATTTTCGTCTAGGAAAATAAATCCTTGACGAGTGCCGGGAACTTGTTGAATCCTGGGCTGATGTTGAAGAGTGGAGTTCTTCATTTCCGCTGGGGATGATGGTTGCAAGAATAAACCGGTAGGAGAAGATGACTCCGTTGGGGAATAAACTTGTTGGAGAGATTACTCTGTGGGGAATTACTCTGTGGGAAGAGATACTTCGCTGAGGTTTTGATGAGAGCTCCGCTGGGGATTCCACTGATAAGTTATGTTGGGGAATTTGATGAACTCCGCTGGGGAATAGGAAGAACTTCTCCGAGGACGAACTTTCCGTGGTAATTAGCTGAGGATAACCCAGTTATACCCTGGTGGGGAAATAACCTTTGAATAAAGTCGGGGAGAGACGTATGTACTCTGCAGGTGATAAGCTTCCATAATCTACTGGGGATAAGCTTCAGAACCTACTGGGGAGGATGATTCAACTTTCCTGGGGAAACTTTTCAGATTTCACTGGGGAAGGGATTCCACTGGGGTGTCTGGTATCTCGCTGGGGAACAATCTTATATTAAGACCGCCGGGGATGCTTGCTGGGGAATGTCTATACTCCGCTGGGGAATATTGAGATCTTCTGGGGATACCCAACTTCCTTAAGGCTGACAGTAGACTAACTCTGCTTGGGGAGAGTATCGCTGACTTGCTGTAGATACTGTGCCTTTTTAGGGCTGATGGGAGACCAACTCTGCCTGGGGAGAGTATTGTTGAATCTTGTCTTACTCAACGGGGAGTGAAGGTATCCTGGTTACGTTCTTCAGCCGAACCTACCTTGGTACCTTGGTGGACAGAGCAACTAGATTGCTTAGACAATTCTTTATTGCCCCTATTTCTGATGTCATATGTAATTAGTCCTTTGTTTCGCATGCAAATATTCATGATTAGCAATTAATGTCAAGTGCATATATCAAAAATGAACATTGGACGTTCTTTGCAAAACAAAACAGAAAAAGGAAAAACGATGGGTAATTTGTCTGAAAAATTGAACTTGTATTGATTTTGAATTTTGCCTGTAAATAGGCGTTTTTATGTACAGGAGGCTGACGTCCTAGTAAGAGAACACCGCCGAGCAAAATAGAGTTTATACAATTTTGTGAAAAGGAAACAAAACAGCTATGTGAAAAATAATCCCACTGGGTTCCAACTCTGCTATCGCCTTTATGTCTTCAAGTGTCTCATCACTCTGCTGCTTAGTTGAAGATGAAGCTGATTGATTGGAGTCAACTGAGCCCGATAGTTGATGCCGAATTCCGGATGCAAGGTGATCCAATGATACATAGTATTACGCTTTATCCCTAACTTTTGCCTGGACCGCCCTTTCGGGTTTTCAGTCCACCGGGATACCCATTTTTGCCCAAGCCGCCTTTTCAGGTTTTCGACTTGCCGGGTGTACAGATTTTTTCATTTCATCCCTTATTTTTGCCCGAACCCTTTTGGTTCGCCGGGAAGCCCTTATTTTTGCCTAGGTGTGTCAACCTAGCGGGTCTTTAATTCATGCGTAGTATCTTTTCACTATGTCTGCATTGGCGGGGTGAGGAAGGTCGTCACCATCCATGGTGGTTAGAATCATAGCTCCTCCTGAGAAGATATGTTTAACCACAAACGGCCCTTCGTACGTAGGGGTCCATTTTCCCCTGGGATTACTTTGAGGAAGAATGATGCGCTTGATTACCAGGTCTCCGACTTGATACTCTTGTCGTCTGACCTTCTTGTTAAATGCCCTGATCATCCGTTTTTGGTACGTTTGACCATGACAAATAACAGTGAGTCTCTTTTCGTCAATTAGGTTTAATTGGTCAAGCCGAGTCTGGATCCAGTCATCCTCTCTCAAACCTGCATCCTTCATTATCCGGAGAGAGGGTATCTGGACTTCAATAGGCAAGACTGCCTCCATGCCATAGACCAAGGAAAAGGGAGTTGCCCCTGTTGATGTCCGTGTTGAGGTACGGTACCCATGAAGAGCAAATGGTAACATTTCGTGCCAATATTTGTAGGTCACCGTCATCTTCTGCACAATCATCTTGATGTTTTTATTCGCTGCTTCTACAGCTCCATTCATCTTCGGCCGGTAGGGAGAAGAGTTATGGTGTTGTATCTTGAATTGCTCGCAGAGCTCAGTGATCATCTTGTTGTTAAGATTGGTACCATTATCCGTAATGATCCTCTCAGGTACACCGTATCGACATATCAGGTTGTGCCGAATGAACCGTGCCACGACGTTCTTGGTTACGGTAGCGAAGGAAGCTGCCTCGACCCACTTTGTGAAGTAATCAATCGCTACCAAGATGAAGCGGTGCCCGTTAGATTCCGTAGGTCGGATCTCGCCGATCATATCAATGCCCCACATTGCAAAAGGCCAAGGTGCTGTCAAGATGTTCAGAGGAACCGGAGGAATGTGCACCTTATCAGCATAGATCTGGCATTTATGACAAGTTCGAGAATGCTGATAACAGTCAGCTTCCATTGTGGACCAGAAATATCCTGCCCGAAGGATTTTCTTTGCCATGGTATGTCCACTGGAATGTGTTCCGAAGGTACCTTCATGTAGCTCTGCCATGATCCTTTCTGCTTCAGTCTTATCCACACAACACAGTAAGGTTGAATCATGGTTTCGCTTGTAGAGAATACCATTGCTGAGGAAGAACTTTGCCGCAAACCTCCTCAGGAACTTCTTGTCATTAACAGATGCGCCTTCAGGATATTCTTGAGCTTCTAAGTACCTCTTCACTTCATGATACCAGGGTTTTTTAGTTACCTCTTCGGTCTCGAGATCGCAGCAATGTGCAGGTTCATCCAACTTCCAAATAATGATCCGGGGCGCCTCGTTGTCCCATTTGACTTTGAACATAGAAGACATCATAGTCAACGCGTCCGCTAACTGATTCTCCTCTCTTGGGAAGTGTTCAAAAGTTATCTCTTCGAAATGGGGAATCAACGTCAATATATACTCCTTGTAAGGAATAAGATTTGGGTGTTTCGTATCCCACTCGCCTTTGATCTGATTGATCACGAGAGCGGAATCTCCGAAGACACTTAGAAACTTGATCCTTAAGTCGATTGCAGCTTAAAGACCCATGATACATGCTTCATACTCTGCCATGTTGTTGGTGCAGTTGAAACATAGCCGGGTAGTGAGTGGAGTATGAGTGCCTTTAAGGGATATGATCATAGCGCCGATACCATTACCCAAAGCGTTCGAGGCTCCGTCAAAGTGCATAGACCATCGGGATCCTTCCTCAGGTCCTTCATCTGGTCCAGGTACTTCACAATCAGTCACTACCATGATATCCTCGTCTGGAAATTCAAAGTTCATCGACTGGTAATCATCCACTGCCTGGTGTGCCAAATGGTATGTCAATACACTTCCCTTGATTGCTTTTTGAGTCGTGTACTGGATGTCATATTCCGTCAAGATCATCTGCCATCTTGCTATTCTTCCGGACAAGGCAGGCTTTTCGAATATATACTTGATTAGATCCATTTTTGAAATCAACAAAGTATTGTGAGTCAACATATACTGTCTCAGCCGGCGAGCAGCCCATACCAAAGCGCAACAAGTTTTCTCGAGCAGTGAGTATCGGGTCTCACAGTCGGTAAACTTTTTGCTAAGGTAATAAATGGCGTGTTCTTTTCGGCCAGACTCGTCATGCTGCCCCAGCACACACCCCATTGAGTTGTCCAGTACAGTCAAGTATAAGATTAGAGGTCTCCCTTCAACCGGTGGCATAAGAATGGGTGGCTCTTGGAGATACTCTTTGATTCTTTCGAAAGCGGCCTGACATTCATCGTTCCAACGTACTACTTGATCTTTCTTCAGCAGCTTGAAGATTGGTTCACAGGTAGTAGTTAGATGCGAGATGAATCGGGCAATGTAGTTCAACCATCCTAGAAAGCCTCTAACTTCTTTCTCTATCTTGGGAGTTGGCATCTCTTGTATGGCTTTCACTTTGGCAGGGTCCACTTGAATGCCTTTGTCGCTTACGATGAAGCCTAGCAATTTTCCAAATCTCACCCCAAAGGTGCACTTGTTTGGGTTCAACCTCAGCTTGTACAACTTCAAACGATTAAACAACTTCTGTAGATGGTCAAGGTGTTCCTCCTCAGTTTGGGACCTTGCAATCATATCATCGACGTATACTTCTATCTCGTGATGGATCATGTCATGAAATAAAGCAACCATGGCATGTTGGTAGGTTGCCCCAGCATTTTTCAACCCAAAAGGCATGACCTTGTAGCAAAAGGTGCCCCACTGAGTAACAAAGGTGGTCTTCTCCATGTCTTCAGGAGCCATCTTGATCTGATTATAACCGGAGAAGCCATCCATGAAGGAAAATACTTTATGCTGAGTAGTGTTGTCAACCAGAACGTCGATATGAGGCAGAGGGAAATCATCCTTAGGGCTCGCCCTGTTCAAATCCCTGTAATCAACCCATTGAGGGTAAGAAGTCACTGCTATAAATCCAGCATCAAATTGTTTCATAACCTCGTCTTTGATTTTCTCGGACATTTTTGGACGCATACGGCGGACCTTCTGTTTTACCGGAGGGCATTCTTCCTTGGTAGGCAGGTGATGAACCACAATGTCGGTATCCAAACCAGGAATGTCTTCGTAAGACCAAGCAAAGATTTCCACATAGTCATGCAGCATCTGAATCAATCGTTGTTTCACACCGAGCTCTAGATTGGCACCAATCTTGACTTCCTTTTTGTCTGTCTCAGTACCCAGATTTACCGTTTCCCCTGGCTCTTCATGTGGCTGAATGGCCCTCTCTTCCTGGAGTAACAGTCTTGCGAGCTCACCAGGCACTTCGCAATCATCTTCACCTTCGTCTTCGGCTAAGTTGATCGGATTTTCGAAGTCATAACTGGCAGTAGCAGAGTCGTTACCAGTGAGATCCAGAGTGGATTGGAACCTGTATAAGTGAGTGTGTGTAAATATAGCTGTTTTGCAATATATAATAAAGAAAGAAAAGGAGCGCAAGATTTTGAAATGCAACAAACGTCCAATGTTTTTATTGATGATATATGAAAATGACACACAAAAGCCCTCACAAATGAAGCCACGGTGCCCCAGGTAAGACACCGAGCCATAAAAGTTTCAAAATATTGTCTGTTACAAATTAAAAAAAAGAGTTCATTACTGAGTGACAAAAGTAATAGGTGTGAAGTCTTTGGCAGTCCAGTTGCTTGGTCCACCGTCGGTTGTTGGGTAGATCCAGCTGTCGAATTCAGATTCCTCCACGTCGTCTTCAATAGCATTCACTCCCGGGTTGGTGATGAACACAGGAGGTCTTCCAATCCTTGCCTTACGAACAGCCCTCTGAGCTTCTGCAGTGAAACCCAAACCAAACTTGTCAGTCTTCAGAGTAAAGTCAGGAAGTCGGCCCTAGTTTGCGCACTCACCCTTCTCAATAACAGTCCGGGCATCCTTCAAGGAAGCCATCTTCAAAGGAGAATCTTCTACAGTCACAGTCTCAGCTGATGCCAGTGTCTGAGGCACCTCTTCAAAGTGTTGAAAGGGGGTTTCAATGATCTCCCCATCCATCTCTATGTACCGGAACGAGTTAAGGTGGCTGACCATATATTCTTCTTCCCCTTGAACTGTCACAATGTTCCCTCTGACCGGGTATTTCAGCTTTTGATGTAGTGTGGAGGTCACAGCTCCAGCCTTGTGGATCCATGGACGACCCAACAAACAAGAATAGGATGGTTGGATGTCCATCACATAGAAAGTTGAATCAAAGACCTGCGAACCAACCCTGATTGGAATGTCAACTTCCCCATGTACCATCCTTTTCGAACCGTCAAAGGCTCGGACAACAATGTTACTAGGCTTGAGCTCCAAACCCTCACAATCCAACCTGTCTAGGGCCTTCTTGGGCAATACGTTCAATGAAGAACCGGTGTCTACCAACACATGGGCAAGAGTAGTGCCCCTGCATTTAATGAAGACATGCAGGGCGTCGTTATGGTTCTTTCCTTTGGCAGTCAGATCGGTGTCAGAGAAGCCCAACCCATTATCGGCAGTCAAGTTGGCCATACAATCGGTAAATTGATCAGCAGACGTTTCTTGTGGCACATGAGACGTCTTTAGGAAGGAAATCAGGGCCTTGGCATGGGCCTCTGAACACAACAACAGTGATAGCATAGAAATCTTTGATGGGGTGTGCCCCAACTGCTCAACTACATTGAAATCACTCTTCTTAATGATCTTGAGAATCTCTTCCATCTCTTGCTGGGAAGCTTCAACATTGGTTGTCTTTGGTGCCTCCGTCAGGGCAGGCAAATCAGTAGCAATCCCTTTGCCCCGAGCGTCAGATGACTCGGCAGCAGGGGTAGAAACAGGAACTTGATCAGGAAGGGGAGCAGGCACACTTGCAGGTGTGATGATAAGAGGTCTCTGAATAGCTGGTGGCGCAATATCTGGTGAGAACAGCCTACCAGTGCGAGTAACTTTGGCAGGCCCGGTGATGTTACTGACGCCTGTACTAGTATCAAACTCTTGCTTTACTCCAAGAACATAAACATCTGCCACATAGTGCCATGGGACAGCTTTGTCGGATGTATAATGGAGAGGCCCCGGAACAGTGATGATGATAGGAGCAATCTTCTGAGTGGACATGATTTTGACAGGCTTCTTTGAAGGAGCCTTAGGAGGGTTGTTGAAAATAGTGATAATGGACACTTCTTCAGTAGGGACAGCAGGAATAACAATCTTCTCGAACAAGATCTCTTTGCTATCCATCAGGTTTTGGACGCCTGACTTCAGCAAGGGACAACCAGCAGGTGAAACAACACATAGATGGCAACCTTTACTACATCCCGGAAATAAACCGGCTAGCAACAGGTTCCTTTTGACGGTCAATAACGGAGTAACAATCTCTTCCACGGAGGCTACATACCGGTCTTCTTCCACAGCGTTCACTCCATGCTGGGGCATGGGAGCAGTCACAACATTGGGCCTTTCGGGTGCCTCGAACTGTATTTCTTTAGCATCAATAAGGTCCTGAACCTTATTCCTCAGAGCCCAACAATCGTCCGTAGTATGCCCCGGGCTATCAGAGTGATAAGCACAACGGGCGTTGGGGTTATACTTTGGAGAAGCTGTGTTCACTACCTTCGGAGCTTCTTTGACAGTTACCAGATTGGTTGACAGTAGTTGCGGAAAAATCTGAGACAGGGTCATGCTGAGTCGAGCGTACTTCCTTTTGGGTCTCTCACCCCTTGGTTGGTTATACTGCTGAGGAGTAGCAACAGGCTTTGAAATTACCAACGCGTTGACATCTTGGTGGCGTTTCGGTTTAATTTGTCTTCTGGGACCATAAATAGCACTGGCTTCCTTCTTGAAGGGCTTATTTTCAGTACTCGAGGAGGCGCCTTTCTGTATCTTCCCCGACTTGATACCAGCTTCTATCCTCTCACCGGTTAAGATCAGGTCTGTGAACCCAGCAGAAGAATTACCAATCAGGTGGTTGAAGAACGGACCAGACAGGGTCCCCAGGAACATGTCAACAAGTTCACGGTCAGTCAAAGGTGGCTGCACCCTGCCAGCCAGGTCTCTTCACTTTTGCGCATACTCCTTGAATCCTTCGCCTGTCCTCAGTGACATACCCTGGAGTTGGGTACGCGTGGGAGCGAGGTCGGAATTATACTGATACTTCTTATAAAATGCAGTAGCCAAGTCCTCCCAGTTTCGAATACTGGCTCCATCCAACTGATAAAACCATTCGAGTTGAGCCCCTGAAAGGCTATCCTGGAAGAAATGGATCCATAGGTTCTTGTCTGCAGTGTAAGGTTGGATCTTCCTTACATATGATCTGAGATGCATCTTCGGGCAGGACAGCCCGTCATATCTTGCAAAAATTGGCACTTTAAACTTCGGGGTGATCACAATTCCAGCAATTAACCCCAAATCTTCGAAATCTAAGCCGGGAACTCTCTGCAGCTCCATAGCTGCCAACCTGTCTTCCAAGCTCTTTACTTATCATCGGCGGGCGGGTATTGTTGCTCTGAGTAGTCTTCGTCTTCTTCAGCCTCTTCTTCTTTAGCTTCAGATTCGGAAGGTACCGTAACCCCCTTTCCTTTACTAGTTCCCTCTTCAGACGTAGGGGGAAATTCAAGAACTCTTCTGGCTTCACCCTCAAACCTTCTTCCCAGGGTAGCCACCCCGACTCTTTTCTTCTTCTTTTTCACTTTCTCTTTGTTCCCAAGCAGGGCTTTTAGATCCTCCTGACCCTTTGCCAAGGTCATCAGGAGATGTTGAAACTGTGAGTTTTGAGACTGCAAATCCTTGACCATTTGTTCGAGATCCATCTTACTGAAATAAACAGCAGAAAGATAAGGAAACCTGGTGTGGAGACCTGCTTATGCGCATGATGAATGATATGCTTATTTATGCAATGCATTCAAGGATTTAGAAAATTCAAAATTGTTGCAAACAAAAAGGACACACGTCATATTAATAAGAAGAAATTTTGTCAGTACATAAATGCCCCATGGGCCAAATATTACAAAAAAACTTCTCAAGGTAAAAAGACGTTGCGCATCCTCTTTGGTGCAATGTAGGTGTTGAGGGTCTCTTCCTCATGGAGTCGGCGGGTAAGCTCCAAAACCTTCTTCTCACTGGCGTAAAAGCTGGCTTCAAAAGTGTTCCGTTCCTCCTTGAGTTGGATCCAACTCTTCTGCATCTCCTCCCACGATGTTGGCATGTCAGGATACAGGATGGTGTAGGGAACCTCTCCTTCCTTAACGGGCTCTTTAATCACAGGGAGAACATGAGGGTAAGGCATCATTAGACTCTGGGCTCGGGTTCGTACCCACTTGAGATAAGGCTCAAGGGGGATGGAGTTCTTGTGCCCCAGTGTCTTGCTGTCTACCTTGTTAGGCATCCTCCAAGCTCTGATGAATCTTTGGCAAAGTCCTTGCGCATCATTGTCGAAGTCAAAAACTAGGTCAGGAATCAACATGTCGTGAGGGCCATCCCTTCGTGCATATCCAAATTGTCTTAAAGCTAGACAAGGGTTGTAGGTAATGCCTCTTCTAATTCCAAGTAATGGAACATTAGGGAACTCTCCACAACGATCGATGATGATGACATTTTCTCTGGACCGAGAGCACCAATGTACATCAGAGTGTGTAAGGGTCATCAACCGTTGTGACCACCTTAAGCCTTGGTCATTCTTCAAAACAGATTGTGGAAGGTGCAAAATAAACCACCTTGCAAGGAGAGGAGTACAGCACATGAGAACACCTCTCTTTCTCATTGTTCGTGTGTAAAATGAGTGAAGAATGTCCCCAAGAAATGTTGGTATTGGATTCCTGGATAGGAAAATCTTGACGGCGTTGACATCTACAAGCTGGTCAGGATTCGGGAACAAGACCAACCCATAAATGAGGAGTGCCACAATTTCTTCAAAGGCTTGTAGATCCAATGAATTCCAACACTCTTGTGCCTTCTCAAACAAGAATTTTGCCAAGAAGCCTTTGACACCACTTCTAGTTTCCCAATGCCCCTTGATGTCAGATGGTTGCAAGTGTAGTGCTTGAGCAACATCTTCAGGCTTTGGTTCTTTTTCTGTACCGTTGTAGGGTAGTTGATTAAGAATAGGAATTCTCAGGAGTTGAGAAAATTCCTCCAAAGTGGGCACCAACTGGTAGTCGGGGAATGTGAAACAGTGGTGAAGGGGGTCAAAGAACTGGAACAACACCTTTACCATGTCCTCTTCAATGTTGGTGTTGACTAGGCTGAGCAGTCTACCATGTCTTTCACTGAAAGGAGAGCTTTCCGGAATTCTGGATGTGAGCTCTTTGAGTTGAGGAGGGATTCTCACAAGGTTGACTTGGATAGTTTTCCTGCGAAGAATTTCCATGACCTACAAAACAAGAACAAAGATGATGATCTAAACCCTTGAAATGGTTAGTGTATGCATATGATGCTTTATGATGTTCATGATGTATGCACAAACATATGTACAAGCAAATCACACAAAACCCTAGTTTCAGGCTTGCATGGGGTCTCATAGGTAAGTACCCTCTTGAGTGTAGTTGGCTTAAAAACCTGTCCTATAAATAGTAACCGGGTTCTAAGGAGCTCAATATCATTGGATTGTTTTCCATGTTCATCGTTTTGGTTTAGCCACTTAACTAGCGACCAAAATATTCCAAGAAAACAACCCTCAATGAGTGTAGTATCGAGTATCTACCAACTTCGGACTGCACCAAAGCCGGTCATCTCACTACCCCTAATGAAAGGCCAAGATGGTCAAGTAAGGTTCTAGGTCATTAGTGCTTAGTGACATCACTCAGCGGCCCCGTACTCTCCTTGATTGAACTCAAGGGTTATCGGTACTCACAAATATGTCGCACTAATATAGCTATTGCTTCAACCGTGTCGGTATACCCCGCACAGTTTCCACAATATATTGCTATCTATGAATGTTTCCCCAAATCCGGGTGTAGGATTTCAAGCCCAAACAAGAGAACCAAGATATAAAGCAATCAAATCAAACAATTAGTCATGCAAGAGAGTGATCTAAGCCCTAAGGTTACTCCATTTTTAAAATCTTCCCCAGCAGAGTCGCCAGTTCTGTGATACGGTGGGAGAACTGACTTGAGGTTTTGCGTTTGTTTTCGCAAATGTTTCGGTTGAGCAAGAGTCGCCACCGACTTTTTATTTTATCCTAATGAAAGGTTAAAAAGCACAGCAAAAACCTTTGAGATGTTTTCTTGGGTTCGGGGAGTAGATTATAGAAAGGGAAGGTATTAGCACCCTTTCTATCCATGGTTATCCATGGGCTCTTAGTTACTTGGTTAGATCAATTGCCTTGTATTTTCAATTGTTTGAAATGGTGCTTTGTGTGTGGGTTTGAAAATGTTTGAAAAGAGGCCATTGTTGTGGCAACCTTTGTAATGATCCATGTTTGAATGTATACAAAGGTGTGTATCTTTTGAAAAGTTTTCAATGTTTTTGAAAGTGTGTTGTGATGTGTGTTTTGAGAAATGGAAAGGATTGTTTTGCAAGATTGGTCAAGTAACCAAGAGCTATCTACCCTAAATTTCTCAAAGATCTTTCCTATGTTTTAACCCTTTTAACAATTTTGTTACACCATTGTATTTGGTGGACAATCTTGCGTTAGGATGTTTAACGGGACAGGCGCGGGTCATCGTATAGACCATGAATGCAATGGTGCCAAGTGCCTTTGGCAATTTTGCTTGAAGGTACTATGATCATTTTGATAGGCAACTTTCGAAAGCGTCATCGAGGGACTATGATCATTTGAATTGTTTTGTTTTGCCAAAAACACCCAACATGCAACATGGCCCATTATTGAAGGCAACAAGTGGAGTAACCCTAGGGGTGCAAGTGTGATTGGTGTTGTCCATTTTCATGCTTTTTTGTCTTTGAATTAGGTCAAGCTATTGGTTATTTTTGATTTGCATACAAAACCTAAGTCTATCATGGCATTTTTAGAAACTTTAAAGTGCGGAAAATAAAATCCTAAATTATTACAACATAATTATGGGATGGGGGGTACAAATGTTAAAATGGGGATATTTAGCAAGAAATTTAAATCTAAGCTATTACAATCCAAATTGAATATACAAGTTATTTAATTGTACAATAATTGAATAAATACAATAAATGATGCAAAATGCACAAAAATGGTTTTATATGTATGTAAAAAGTATTTTTCATGTGACAAATAAATAAAAATAAAAAAAAGATTAATTTTTGGGTATTTTCATGGTTTAGGGCAAAACCCTAATTTGCTAAATAAAAGTTATTTATTATTTATTATATACAATATTTATTAACTATATACAAAAAATAAATAAAAAGGAAGTATATTGTAAAAAAGTGATTTTTGAGGTTAAATATTAATAAAAGAAAAAAATGTATTATTTTTGTATTTTTATCCTAAATATTCTAAATATATATATATTTATATTATGTATTAAATATATTAAATATATACAAAAAATAAAAATATTTATTATTTACAAAAAAAGTATATTTTTTAGAAAATGTTTTCAAAAGATAAAATAAAATAAAATCAGAAAATAAAATGTATTTGTATTATTTTTAGTATTTTAAATAAAAGTATATATATATATATATATATATATTGATTTACATACACATATCAAATAAAACAAATAAGTGCCTAATAAATACAAAAAAAAGGTGAAAAATATTTAAAATGGTTTTTTATATTTTAACAAAAAATAACAAGTCAGAATCAAAAAGAAAAAGTCAAAAATGATAAAAATAACACACAATGGGCCAAGGGGGTGTATGTATGAAATAGTGGTGCAAACAGAAAAAATAAGCTAGGCCCAGCCCAAAGGACTTTGTCTTCAACCTCCAGCCATTTTCAAACAAAAACACACGTTTTCTCTTGTCCCTGCTATCTCTTGATCCTTTGACTTTTAACAAAAACTTATAACATCAAAAATATAGAGCATCAAACCACGAATTCATACATATAAAGAACTTGATCTAACTCTCAGAAATGAGAGAGAATTTCTTCTCCCCCAATTCTTGACCTAGCTTTTTTTCAATGTTCAGGTTCAAAATTCTCTCAGTACACACAACATAAATGAAAAGTAATGATATAGGTAGCTTCAGGGCCATGAGTAGGACATAACTTCTTCACAAACCTAAGCCTAGATATGCTTGAATAGAGAGATAGAAGTTCAAACTCTTACCTGTTCAGCTTGAATCGTGTGCAACAATAGAGGCACTTTCAATGCAGTGTGAGGACTTGTACAGCTTGCTTGAGGTCCAAGGATGCTCTTCCAACCTCTAGCTTGCTTTGAAACTAACTGAAACGAGCTATGTAACTCAATCTGCACAACTGAAAAATGAAAATGGTGAACTTGGTTAGAGGTGTTACAGTCTGTAGCTAGGGTTTGGGATAGTTTGTATGGATGTTATGGAGTGTGTATGAAGTGGTTTTGGCCAAGGCGCACGAATGGATTGAGCTGACCAAATCAAAATGCAGCAGGTGCCCTGTTTTGCCACAAAACTGTGTTTTGATGAATGAGGTAGTTTTAGGGATGGTTTGGTCGTGTTTCAGGTTAGTTAGGGAGTATGAAATGTGTGGAGAAAGTTTGTTTTAGTTGGTTCTTGCAGGAATGTCAGTTGTTGTTCAAAATGCAAGCTTTCTTCTTATCTAAGCAAGCAAAATGCAAGTTGGATTATAGGCTCCTACAGGCCCCTCAAACATGCTGAATATTTGGTTCTTGATCAGTGGGATATGTCCATAATCTTGTGCCCAAAAGATCTGGCTTGTACCTCTTTGATTTGTGTTTTGACATAAAGTGCACCTTTTCAAAAATGGCTAAGTTACTTTTTCTAATTATGGATTAAACTTCCATGTAATGACCAAATGAGCAAAATAACATCTTGGCACAAAGGTTTAGCATTGAATTATTGAGTGAAAATGGGATTAGAGGCCTGTAACTTAGCTTGTGCAAGCTGAATTGAAAAATGCAAAGTGTTATGAACATGAAAATGGCCATGAACAAAGTGACTTTTGCCCATCTTTACAAATTCGATTCTCCCTAACCACAAGGGTGTTTGAGAAGTTCTTGGACAATTTGGAAAGCTTGGAATGTGTACTACAATCCATATTTGTAATGAAAATTGAAATTACAAGTGGAAGCAATGGAAAAGTGGCCATGAAGTTAGGCAAAAATCCTGCCTAAAATAGGTCAAAAAATTTCTAAGTTAAGAAAGTTTTGCACCCCTATTCCAAAAATCATAACTTGAGCTACAAGCTTCTTTTGAGGAAACCTTGTGAATCAAAGTTGTAGATTTTGCAATGGACTATAACTTTCATGTTTTGATTTTTGTTTGAATCCAAATTCATCTTGATGAAAAAATGGGACAAAGTTAGGAAAAAATTAGGAAATTTCATAACTTAGAAAATTTCTAAGTTATGAAATTTCTTCATTTCAAACCCTAATTAGTAATTTTTGATTTCTTGATGAACAAGTTTCATAATTTGACATGTCTTGATGAAAAATAAATCTTGGCACTTGATTTTGACCAAAAAGTCAAAGTTTGACTTTTCAGTATACAGTCAAATTTTGATCAGTTGACTGGAAAATTCATCTGTCAATCTTGTGCATTTGGGATCTTTTGAACTTGTTGAACATGTCAAGACAATGCCATTGAGTCCTTGAGTCCTTGAGTCCATATGTGAGCTTGGTTTGCCATTGGCCAGGTCAAACAGTCAAAAATTACCTTTGTGCAGTCAAAACCCTAAAAATGACCATTTTGCCCTTTTGGTGATCTGATCAAATTTCTTGTGGAATTGTGATCCAAACTTGACCAAATGGTTCATATGAGTTCATAATGTTGGTGTGGGTCAAAAATCATGAGGTTTGACTGTCAATTGACCACAGTTGACTTTTTCCCCAATACAGCTGATTTCTAGGTCAATTGTCCAATTGACTGGGCAAAGATTGGAATCAAGGATTGAAACTTGGTATGGATAAACTTGTGAGTCCAACATGAAGCATGAAAGTCATTTTGGGCATTTTAGGTCAAAACATCTTTGTGCAAACTCAAACCCTAATTTGGGTCAACAGTGCAAGGAGGAGTCTTGAGCAGAGCAAACCCTAACTGGATCTTGAGCTCCAAGGGTCTTGTGGTGAGAAAATATTGATGAAATGGGAGGGAAAATTTTGGGGTACAACAAAGTGACTCTATTAGTCCAAGCATTAATAAATCTTTCTTTATAGGGTGTCAACCCAGTTTCGGGCACACACTGAACAAATAAAGGAATATCATCACATGCAACCTCAAAATGATCTAGGTGCGCCAAAAAGTCAGTCTCCATATTTGAATATTTGATGTTATTCCATAGATCCATAACATGTTCAAGCCTATGTGATTCGACATACTCCTTGCACTTCAGACTAACTCTTTTTTTGCAATATCGAACGAACACCACAAATGAGTTGAGTTTGGGAACACAACTTCCACATTATTTATCAACTCTAGTTCACGACCCGTCACCAAAACCTTCGATAGAAACTTCTCAGAAGCGAATAATGTTTTTAGTTTCTCTAGTGCCCATGTGAAGTTTTCCTCCCTTTCATGTTCCATATAGATAAATCCAACTGAAAACTTAACTTCGTGGATGTAACACCAAATATCTCAAGTAATGGTAGCTGGTACCTATTTTTTTTGTACAATAAATAATCAATAACTTATAATCTATAATCAAATAATTGAAAATAGAATCAATTGGAGAATGTAGTACTTGTTTGTTTTGTTTCTATAATAAATAATCAAAAGCAGACAGATTCAACGATGGTTGAAGAACCATTCTTGTGGGCTTGTCAGATTACCTAAGCAAAAATGGTAATTGGAAACAAGTGGATACAAGTGGTATGATCAAGGTTCAAAGGTGTCTTGAAATTGATGAATGTTATTGATTAAAGTTTCAATATGGTAGGGAGCAGCAAGGTGGTTAATGGTTAAATTGACATTGCCACAATTTCAAGTTAATGCGGAGATTGTTGGAATATGTATTAAAATCTTTGTTGTTGAATATAAAGAAAAAATATTTGAAGATGGAATAAATTAGAAAATCAAAAATTTTAAAAATTAAAAAATTTTAAATTCGAGGCAAAAAACGAAGATAGGGGTGTTGAATCCGCGGTAGCGGCGATGGCTGACGGAGCTCCAGCAAGCAGGTAAATCTATGAGGAGGTGAAAGCAGGCCTCATAAAAGAGGTATAGCTGTAGAGATCAGATCACAGAGAGGGCGACCAAAACTCAAAGGTTGATTATGACTGACCACAGTGTGTGGTGGAGCTGCATTGTTCGGAAGATGACGCTGGAATCCTTACGATTTTGGAGGGTTGTGGGCCTGTGGCTGGCTGACTAAATTACAATGGTAGAGGAAGTCTGAAGGGTAGAATTCAGAGGCGCGGTGACCTCCATATGGCTGGAGACGTGTCTAAACTTCATATTTGAATTAGTCCATGCAATTTTCAGGAATTTGATCATTTAGCCAGTTTTCTCGGTTCAAGTGTTTTGGGATTTTTCAGTTTGATTCATGGGTCAATTTAGTTATGGGCCGTGTTTTAGGTTTTTTTGTTGGGTTTTTGTAATTATAAATATGTATCTCTTATGTTATTACAGTGTGACAATTTTAGAGCTTTAGAACAAAAGGAAGAAAAATAAGGTTTATGGAATTCCAAGGGAAAAACTTAGAAAAGCAAGGTTTTTGAGAAACATTGGGAGTTATTTAAGGGGGTTGGGAAATACTTGAAAACATCTTGTATTTGTGTGGTTCATATATTGAGAAATGGAGGGATTGGGAAACACTTGGGTAGAAAATAGGGTTTGTTCTTGGGAACTTTGAAGTTTATTTTCTATTAACTCTTTTGTAATCTCTCGTAACAACTTTTAGAGTATAGTGAATTAGAGAGCTTCTCTCTCCCCCAGGCGTAAATCAATTGATCGAGCTGGGTAATCAAACTTTTCGTGTTTCTCTCCTTGTTTTATCTTCTTTTGCAAAATTCATTATCTTTTTTGGTATTATTGTTGAAGGCCATTTATTTTGGTTGCCACTGTTCTTTGTCTTCACACAAAAAGTTTCTTAATGTGAGTTGAACCTTATATTTTCACAAGAAGTGGTGCCCACCGTGGGGGAAAAGGGATGAAGGTGAGAAAAAAACAAGAAGAGAGGGTTGAATTGTGTTGAATTTTTTTGTTTAAGATTTGTTGTCATGTTATGGTTATAACATTTAAAATCCTATTCAGAGTCTAATGAATAGCAGTAGAATAATGTTGAACAAAAATAAAGAAGAGAGGAAGACAACACACAAGCAATTATCCTGATTCCTCCTACAAATCAGGAGTAGTCCAGTCCCCTTGCACTTCTAAGAGATTTCCACTATAACCAAATATGATTACAAGTTGCTCAAACTCACAAGCAAGAGACTTCCAATACATAAACACACAATTATGAGACTTCAATGCTCAAACACACAAGCAAGAGACTTCTAGTTGCTCAAGCACACAAGAAAGAGACTTCCAAATTCTCAAGCATACAATCAAGAGACTTTCAATTTCTCAAGCATAAAAGCAAGAGACTTCACTACTTAAGCACTCAAGCAAGAGACTTGTAAAAATATATCTAACGGATAAATGATAGTGATAGAGTGATAATTACACTTGAAATACAATCATAGGTGTAAACAAAATACAACACAAAAACCTCTAAGACTTAAGAACTTCTAAGAATGTACAATTGGTAAGAAGTTCTAAGTTAGCTTATGTTTTGTTTTGACAGAGTAACTTCTATTTTTCTTGTCAAGGTGCAGTGTTGTGTGTTTCTACAAATCTTCAGCTCCTTTTATTGAGTTTCATGAAAGACTCGTTGAAGAGAACTTCAAGCACAAGCGAGTCTTTGGAGAGAAGCTTCAACAGATCCATTACAAAGCTTCATGATATGATTAATGTCGTTGCAATCCCATTTGAAACTCATTTTCTACAAAAGGAATTACCGGTTTTAAGTCTTCAGGCTTTTGAAACTTTCCACTAAGTCTTCATATTTTTCCTCTTCAGGGCTTCTCTTTCAATGTTAAGTGCATTTTCAAAACTGAATTTCAATGAGTATATTAATCTTTGTACCTGCGCACTTGAACATACATTAGTCCACCTAATTGTTATTTAAATACATTTTCATCATCAAAACCTAAGGGATATGGTATAAACCAATTTTATTCCAACAAGGGGTATTGTTTACAAGTGAACATCATGGAAAAATGGGAGATCGCGAAATTTTCCGGAGGCAACAATTTTGGATTGTGGAAAGTGAAGATGCAAGAAATTTTAACTAATGAGAAGTGTATTGAAGCTTTGAAGAGAGAGGAATTGATGCCTGCAAGGCTTACACCGACATATAAGGCTGAGATGATGGATAAGGACAAAAGTGCCATTATCTCGTGCCTCAGGGATAAAGTTCTTAGGGAAGTCGCCAGAAAGAAGATTACGGCCTTGATGTAGGCAAAAGTTGAATCATTATATATAACTAATATTTGGCTCATAAGTTGTGTCTGAAACAACAACTCTATTCATTCGGAACGGTAGAGAACAAATCCATAGTGGAGAAGTTTATAGAATTTCACAAGATTATTGATGATTTTGAGAATATTGAGGTGAAGATTGATGATGAGAACAACTCATTTGAGCATTTTAAGGATGCCCTTATTTATGGTAATAAAGGAGCTATTACTTTGGATTAAGTCCAAACAATGGTGAAATCCAAAGAATTTTCAAATGAGAAATATTTGAAGATTGATGATAGTGGTGAAGGCTTGAGTGTCTCAAAAGGAAGAACTGGGCGTAGAATAACATCCAAATAAAATATTTTTGAAAAGTCAAAGGTAAAATGTTTTAATTTTCAGAAAACCAGTCACTTCAAGAAGGATTGTCATGAGAGAAAGGTAAATGATGATTCTTTTTAAGTTGTCATTTCCTTAGATGAGGATGGTTATGAGAATGATGATGCACTAGTGGTATCGGGTTTGGAGACTGAATATAGTTGGATCATATGCTCGGGTTTCTCTTATCACATGTTACGAGGAATAGAATACTTTGAGACTTTGAAGTTGGAGCAAGGTGGAGTAGTTTATCTTGGTGATAATAAGGCTTGCAAGGTCTATGGTATTGGTGCGGCCAGACATAAAATGTGTTATGATCATGAGTTTATTATTCACAATGTGAGGCATGTTCCAGAACTTAAGAGGAATTTGTTGCCCATAAGCATGTTTGATGATCTAGGCTGTTGTACTAGAGTTGAACGTGGAGTGTTAAAGATTTTGCATGATGAAGTGATCATTATTAAAGGGTTTAAAATATGTGATCTATATATTTTAGAAGGTTAACATTTTGTGTTCATTCATCATTAACTAGTGAATACTTCCATAACAAGAACAAGCTATGGGATTTATGGTTAATACACCATGATTGCGCGAAAGTTATTTCAGAACAGTTTAATGAATTTTGAAGAAGACAAGGGCTAAAAATGCATGAGGCCAATGAGTTGTCATTGAGTTTCTGGGGTAAAGCTGGTGTCTAAGAAACTTAATTGGTAGGTAGAGAGTTCTTTCAGATAAATAATAGCAAAAACCAAGGGATGGATGTAACACTATAATTCCGAACTCAACATAAATACGATAATACAATGAAGAAATTCAAGCAATTAAAATGTTACTTGTAAAGCCCTAATTTCCCAGCGAGTAATATAACGAACTAAATCATGAATATATGACATTTTCACATTAGGATGTCACACATCTCAAATCGTAACCTGTTATGTAAAACTAATAATTTAAAATAAAACATCCAACACCTGTCATCAAATGCTCACCTTCACTTAGGATATTATCGCAACGGAATTTATCAAATACACATGCTTCATAAATCATATAAGTCTCATAAAATACTAAATTAAAATTAAAACAATTCAGTAAAAGTCTCTGCAAATTAACATAAACATCAAAACACCGAGAGTATAACATCCAACTCTATAATTAATGTAAATGGAAATAAAAAGCATCATTCTCCCCACCCAGTGTTACAGATAAGAGAAACGTAATTCTAAGAACACAAAATGAAAAAGAGAAGAATAACCTCAATGTCATCCCCAGCTCTAAGTAGCTACTTGGTTACCTTCTTATTTGTACTTCAAAGAAGATATGCCACAACAAGAACAACAAAGGGGTGAGAATTCACATCAAAAAATTAAACGATACAAACTACAAGGTAGAACATATACAACTACACATATTTCACAAAAGTCACACAATCACATTCTCACACCCAACTCAACATCATACACAATCATGATTAAGCATACAACTCATTATAAAATGTGACTAAACTATGAAACTCAATGCACATGCATGTGGTATTAACTCAACAAATGGTTCCTCGTTTGAACTGGGTCCCGCACCGAACCGCGAGCCTATTGTAACCGAAAAAAATATGAGAGTAGCCACTACAAATTTTGTCCTAAGGACGGGGATTTAATAGATAAGCCTAATTTGTACATATATTCTAAATTCATGAGTCGGTTAGACAAAGGGAAGGTGTTAGGCACCCTTAATCTACCTTGTTCTCAAGGGGCTCCCCTTTTAGGTTCTAGGGTAAATAAGGAATTTGGTAGTTAATATTCCTATATGTTGACAAAAGGATTAAATTTTTTAATAGTTGGACTCGCCTAGGTTTTAACCGAGTGCCTACGTAAAGAATCAAGGTCCAATTTCATAGTTCGAATGTGTTTGGTTAGTTTTTTTTATGGATTATGAAAATATTTTGAAATCTCTATTGTACCCCAAAATTTTCCCTCCCATTATTAAGACAAATTAATTTAAGACACATCCTCATGCTCATAGGAGTCTCAAGTACTCAAGACTGCTCAAGGGTTGACCAGACAAACCCTCATCCTAAGCAATTGACCTACATCTAGGGTTTTGCTTCTCTCAAAGGAAATTGATTTTCTAATGCCCCAAATGGACTTCATGGTTTCTCATATGTATCAAAGTACCCTCATGCCAAGTTTAAAGCCTTGCAATACAAGTTTGCTCATTCAATTAGTCAGATGATTGAAAATCAGTTGTATTGGACAAAAAGTCAACTTTGACCAATTGACAGTCAAATCTCAAGATTTTTGGTCAACATCAATATTTTGAAGTCACATTCATCATTTTATCAAGGGTTTACCATGATTCATCAAGAAAAATTAAGATTCATCAAAAGTTACTAAATTAGGGTTTTCTTAAGGAGAAGTCAACTAAACTTTGACCAAGCATAACTTTCACATAATTCATCAGAAATTCCTCAACCAAAGCTCATTTTTAATGAAATTCAATACTCTACAACTTTGTCAATCTAAGCTCAAGGCCAAAAATGCTTCATTTGAGAGATATTAGCCAAAACATTACATGTCATTTTAAAAGTCAACAAAAAGACATTCTTTGTCAAAGCAATTTACAAAAATATAAAACTTCAAATGAAAAAATGATCAACATGAAAGTTATAGGAGTCATCTTGAGGTTTCCAAAAAGTCTAAAATCATCTTGAATGACAAAAGTTGAGAGAGTTATGATTGGTGCAAGTTGAGCAATTTTGAGAAAATGCATGAAACCTAAATTGATCAAAGTTGAATTTTTGGGTAAATGGGCCTTAGTTTTTAGGTTCAAACGTGTTCATAACCTCATAAAACACCTCTAGATCCATTCATATATTTTTGTGATTTTTATTTCTTTTTATTTTGATTTTATTCAATTAAATTCAAAATATATCAAATAAATAAGAAAACTAATGGATTAAGGCGCAAGGCTTTTGATTTTAATCACATGGAGGCCCAACAAAGCTGGTGATAACTTGCCAAAACCGTGTGGGATCATGAATATTTTATTAGGCCTAAAATAAAAACTTTTTATGCAAAATTCAAATCAAATCTATTCACCATGAAATAAAAAGATTTATCTCACTTTTGTTGACCTGATTCTTCCACTATAAATACACAACACATTCAGCCGTTTAGAGGACGTACATGCTGCATCATAGAAGCAACCCTAAAATTCCAAAATTTTCAAGAAAATATGGAAAACTCGAACCCTCGTGTGCAGAATTTATCAACCAATTCCAAGAATTCTATCATACTCCTGAGGTTCCCAGGAATTCATACCAATCATCACTCAAGCTTGAAGCATCCCATAACGTTCCAACCAAGTCGCTCTAGTTTGGTAATTTTTTTCGATTTCAAACTCTTAATCGCACAATATAAATTGTTTTTAAGCATTCACATATGTTCATAATCATGTTTAGAATGTTTTTGAACCATTAAATTTGGGGTTTAGTGTAGGAACAACAAAACACCATTGTTAGGGCTCGAAGCTCTCAAAGTTTCAAAACCCCAACTACAAGTGTTTTAGCTAAAACTAACACTACCATTGAGATCGCAAGACCCTAATTAGTGGATCATGATTATTTGTTTTCATTTTTGATTGATTGTAGAAGGTTTTCAAAATCTCCTCACCAGAGAAGATGAATTTGACCACCCTCCACGATGGTTTGACTGTCCTGACTCAGGCGACCTAGGCATGGCGTTCTCTCATTGGTCCATTTAAAACCCCAGACCCCACTAACACGCGTGTATTCAATTTTGTTTGACTTCTAATTTTTTGAATTAAGTTTTATTATATATTGAATGATAATGGTAATAAGAACGCGTAACAACTGATTGACGAGTGGTAAGTATGGTGTATGTTAACCATATAGGCATGGGTTCGATCCCTCCTCTTGTGAAATAATTTTGTTTTTCAGGATAACGCACATGTTTATAATAGATTGATTCATTCTCATTCATAAACACAAACAACACCATGGCGCAGAGAATAGAAGGGCATTCTTTGAGGCTGAGGATGTGGGTTCAACTTCCACCCCATGCATTTTGTTTTCTTATTTTACTAACCATAGTTTCTTTTCCATTTTCTTAATTAACCTATTTTCTAGTTAACCATTACCAAACTTTAATTTTTTTTTCAAAACCATAACAAATTAGGATTAGTTTTTTTTAGTTAGTAATTAAATGTTGACATATTTTTATTTAGGCAAAATACCCATTTTGGTCCCTTAACTATAGGTCATTGTTCATATCGGCTCGTTATCTTTTTTTCTTGCCAAATTGGTCCTTTAATTTTCAAAATGATGCAAACAATTCCCTTCCGTCTATTCAGTTATTCAAAGTCTGTTAAAAATCTACGTGACACATTTGACCAACTATTGTGACGGAGTTAGCATCGAAAAAATCGACGCTAATTTTTTTCTTCTGAAATTTAAATAATATTCATCTCCTTCCCCAAATTTTTATGATATCATTTGCAGATCTAGCTTCTACTAAATCAACACATGAAACTAACCTTCCATAAGTTGCTTTGATATCTTTGGCGGGGACAAATTTGGGAACATTGTAGATTTATATAATGATTCAATTTAATATTCAATTTGGGGTTTCAATTCATTTAAGGATTTGGTATTTGAGATTCTGCCGTATTCTTCTTTCTCCTCTTTATCTTTCTGTCCCTTCAAATTCAATGGGGTTTTCTTGTTCGCGTACAAATAAAGCTTAATTATAACCACTGCTTGTTTATGATGTTTTCAAAAATTAAAATGCTTGTTCCTGGACGAGTTTAGCACACTAATGTAAGTGATGGTCCTCCACCTTTGGAATTTATCAATGGATAAATCCTCAAATTTGGATTGTTTTTGTTTTTCTGTATCGTTTAAGATGTTACATAAAGAATTGATTTTTCTTTGGTGTGAAAATAATGTGGGGGTAGGTGGCGGTGTTCCAGTGGGGGTTTTAGATCATTGAGCAAAAAGGTGTCTTCTACTGTCAATCTAACTCACAGTTATGAGGAAAAACTTCATCCTTTTAGATTTGACCCTCATTTGTTAATTTTAAGGAGTGTTGTTACATTGACATGTGGTGATGGCGGTGGTTGGGGAAGAGGAAGGGGAAGTGGTGTCAGTAATGTGTTAGAAGGAATTGACAATGTGATGTTAGAACAATTAGTATGTTTTAGCTTCAAGACCATTAATAATCAAGAAGGATGCAGTTGCTAAATTGATGAGCATCAAAAATTAAAATGCAGAATAATTTGGGGAAAGAGATGAATAATAATTAAATTCCAGAAATAGTTTTTAGCGTTGGTTTTTCTGACGCTAACTCTATCACAATAGTTGGTTAAACGTGCCACATAGATTTTTAACAGGCTTTGACTAACGGAGTAGATGGAAGGGACTCGTTTGCATCATTTTGAAACTTAAGGGACCAATTTGACAAAAAAAAAGATAAGGGACCAAAGTGAGCCATGCCCCATAGTTAAGGGATGAAAATGTGTATTTTTCCTTTTATTTATTAATTAATTAGATTTTTCTCAATATTAAAATTAATTAGAAATATTATGTTTTAATTACTATTTATTAACCTAAATTATTTTCTACAAAAAACACAAACATTTTAACATTTTTCTAACATTTTTCTTATTTATTCTTGCTATTTAAATTCCTAGAACAAGTGTATAGGTCGCACTCTCAATTGTAATAGCGTAGATTTACATTCCCGCATTTTTTCTAATTATGTAACTTCTCACAGGATGTAATAGCTTAGGTTTTACTTTTTGCATATTATATTTTATAAAGGTTAGTAATTAGGGTTTGCATGGAAAGACTAACAATTGGACATAGAAAACCTAATTTTCAAAACTAAATAACTTAATTAACACACTCTTCACACTTGCACCTCTAAGGTAACCTCTCTTGTTGCCTTACGATACTTTAGTCATGTCCCTCGAAAGTAGGGATGCTTTAACAAAAGACCCTCGATTTAATAATATCATCATGGCTCCCTTTCGAATAAAGATCATAATTCCTCAATGACCTTTCGAGTTGCCTACAAAAGGATCTAGTCCCTCGATGAATCTATGAGCAAAATGATGATAGTCCCTTTGATACAATTGCTAAAGTATCCTTACCTATTGCCTTCAATGACCATACGATGACCCTATGCCTATCCCTTCACATCCAATAAATAGGATTACCTACCAACTAATAGTATGGATAATACTATCTCCAAAGGAGAAGGAAAATAACAAGAAAAAATTTAGTGGGTAAGAACTCTTGAATGCTTGGTCACAACATTTTTCACAATAAATACATTTCCACACTACACTTTCAAACAAGATATTTTCAAAAACACTTTGTATACATTCTTGAGGACCGACACAAGGATTATTACAAAGTTAGACTTACATTGGCATTTCTAAATATTTTTAAACAAATCACACACACATAAAGCAACTTTTTAAAGTGAGCTAAGAAATTAAGAGCCCGTAGATAACTACAGATGAAAAGGGTATTAACACCTTCCCTTTTCATAACTTACCCCCGAACTCAAAATTTATCAAATGTATTTCCTATTCTTTTCACCTTTCCTAAATATTGGATAAAAGAAAAGTCGGTGGTGAATCTTGCTAACCGCAACATTTGCAATAAAACCAAAAAAATCATTTCTCCCACCGTATTATAGAACTGGAGACTCTGCTGGGGACTTACTTAAAAAAGGAGGGGTTACCTTAGAGTTTAGATCACTTTTACTTTCTTTAATTGTTTTAATTGTTTAATTTAAATTTAAGGGCTTGTTTGGGTATTATTGCTTGTGTGAAAGATCCTATACCCGAATCTAGTGATTCCTTAGGTAAGTAGAAATAGATCATAAAGATTGTACGGTGTATACTGGTATGGTTAACATGATAGCTACAATTAGTGTGACACTTTGGTTTATACTGATGTTCCTTGAGTCAGTCAAGGATAACATTAGGCTTCCGCATGGTGTTGTTAACACAGACTTGATTTTAGAACCTTAATTGACCCATCTTGGCCATTAGGAAGTAGTGAGATAGTCGGATTTGGTGCAATCCGAAGTTAGTTGATACTCGAGGTTACGGTCATTGAGATTCAACTTTCGGGACGTTTTGGTGGCAAGCCGGTTGCCGTGCTAAAATAAATCCTGCAAGAAAGATCTGTGATATGAGATTCTTAGAATCTGGTTACTATTTTAGGACAGGTTGGGCCAACTTAACTTCAGTGGGGAAGGGTAAGTGGTGTCAGTAATGTGTTAGAAGGACCTGGCAATGTGATGTTAGAACAATTAGTATGTTTTAGCTTCAAGATCATTAACAATCAAGAAGGATGCAATTGTTAAATTGATGAGCATCAAAAATTAAAATGCAAAACAATTTGGGGAAAGAGATGAATAATAATTAAATTCCAAAAATAGTTTTTAGCGTTGGTTTTTCCGATGCTAACTCTATCAAAATAGTTGGTCAAACGTGCCACGTAGATTTTTAATAGACTTTGACTAACAGAGTAGACAAAAGGGACTCGTTTTCATCATTTTGAAACTTAAGGGACCAATTTGGCACAAAAAAAGATAAGGGACTAAAGTGAACCATGGCCTATAGTTAAGGGACCAAAATGAGTATTTTTCCTTTTATTTATTAACTAATTAGATTTTTCTCAATATTAAAATTAATTAGAAATAATTAGGTTTTGAAGAATGGAAAAACACAAGAAGGGGGGTTGAACTGGGATCTTAAAACTTAATAGAAAGAACACGTTGATTTTTATCCTGGTTCGTTTGAACTCAAACTACTCCAGTCCACCTGCCAAGGTGATTTCGCCTCTCTCTAATGAGGTCTTAATCCACTAATCAATCTTGATTACAAATCTACTTTGACAACTGTTAAAGTCTTCTTGAGTCTAAAACCACAACCTAGTTTTCTGAAGGAATTACAAAATAATATTTGAATAAATGTGTACAAGAGTGTTTTCTAATAAAACAATATCACAAGGATGTTTTACACAATTTAAGATTACTAGGTAGAACTGGATAAATGATTTTCTTTTTCATGCGCAAAGATTCGTTCCTTGAATTCTTCTTTTCGTCTTATGTATATAGGACATGCAACAGTGACATAAGAAGATGCTTTTGGAATGTTCATAACACCAATTAATGATCTTTCCAAACCAGGAGATTCTTGTCTCTTTATAGCCATTAATTTTGATATGCAATGATAAAATGTAACATTTCAGAACTTCTCACATCAAAGGATGAATGTTGCCGTTGGGAGTCTGTTACTGCTTGTATCAGAACTTTACAAATCAAAGTATCAGAGGTCCTGTTACACAATGTTGGTGCATTCAGAAGTTGTAACAGAACTTCTTCATATAAGCATGTCACGCAAATTTGCTTCTAATAAGGGTGTGTATGATTATATCATAATACTCTCATCTTCTATGCTCGATGTATCAGAACTTCTAATGATGTCTAATAGATCTTTTCACATCAGAACACCATGTATATAAGGATACTTTTATTAGCGAGCATATTTGTTCTTTATATATATCATGTGTTTGTTATCATCAAAACTCTTACAGGGATATAGAACCAAATTATGTTCTAACAATCTCCCCCCTTTTGATGATGATGAAAACTTGTATATTTTTATGGAATATAAAGAACAAAGAAATAAAAAACTCCCCCTAAGTAGAATACTCAGATAACTAGAAAATAAAATATTTCCCTGAAGATCTTCTGATAGGAGTCAACTTTTGATAGGAGTCAAAATATCTCTAAAAAATAAAATACTTCCCTTAAGATCTTCTAATATGAGTCAACTTCTGATAGGAGTCAAAATATATTTCCTTCTCCCGCTTTTTGTCAAGAATCAAAAAGTTGGAAAAACTCTATTTGTCTTGCTTTGATAGAAGTTGCTTGAAAAGGTGTGACATCCTCCTCTGGATTCAACTGAGATTCTTTAGAGAGCTTCTGATGCTGTATTCTCATTACCGTCCCCAGTAGTTCTAGAGCCAATAACCTTTTGTTTCTGATTGCCTCTAAAACCTACGAATCCTTTAAATTCCAGGCTTTGGAACATATGCTTTCTTCCCATCATGTGTAGAGAGCATCCAAAATCCAGGTGTTAAGACTGGTGTTTCAACATTGTTGTTAAAAATATCTGCAACATAGATGATTTTATCCTTTGGTACCCATATCTTTTTGGGTCCATGATTGTTAGAGTTTCCAAAGTTCTATTTGAATTTTGGTTTAGGATAAAACGCCTTACTAGTATGTTTTATATCATGTGTTTGCCCAGAAGTGAAGTGAGAATAAAGAGGAGTGTGTTTAATAACCATATCCTTAACTTTATTAGGTTGGAATACTTTACCTTTGTATCCTATACCTTTTCTGCCATTTCTGCTAACTCCATAGATCATTGAAGCCATCTTGCTTCTATCTATGTTTTTAGCGAGGAATTTTTGAAAGCTATGATCATATTCCTTTATGTTCTTATCAGGGTTACCAGGAACTTCTAAGATAGTTTCCTTCTGAGTATTTTGTAATTCATTTTCAATTTTTGAAATTTTTTCTTTCAGCTCAGAGTTTTCCAATCTCAGATTTTAGTTTCTTCAGAGTCAGAAACTACATCCTTTTTTCAAGTTCTTGTTTATGACTCGAAGTTTCTAATACCTTTCTAGAATTTATGACAGACTCTCTTCTAATTGAGATCTAGAAAAGTTAGAAAATACCTCTTCTTCCTGAGTCTGATTCTGATCCAGATGATTCAATATCTTCTTATATGTTGGCTAGCAGGGCAACGTTGGCTCTTTCATCTTCTGATTCAGTGTCTGCTTCTGAAGAGTCGGAGTCATCCCATGTTGCCATGATACTTTTCTTCTTCTCCTTAATGAACTTCTTTTTAGGTTTCTCCTTCTGAAGCTTTGGACAGTCGCTTTTGTAGTGCCCTTGTTCATTGCATTCGTAGAAGATAATGTCTTTGTTTCTTGACTTTCTGTATTCAGAAGATGATTCAGACTGATTCCCAGTTCTTCTGGAATTTCTGAACTTCCTTTGCATGTGCTTCCATATCTGATTGACTCTTCTGGAGAGAAGCAACAATTCGTCTTCTTTTGACGAGGATCCATTAGAGTTTTCTGCTTCTGCTTTTTCCTGCAATAATTTGGTTTCATATTTATTAGATTTCAGAGCGAGAGACGTACCTTGCTTCTGAGGCTCGTCTTGTTCTAATTCTATCTCATGACTTTTCAGGGAGTTGACAAGTTCTTCAAGAGAAATTTTATCCAGATCTTTGGCTAGTTTTAATTTTGTGACCATGGGTCTCCATTTCTTGGTTAAACTTCTGATGATCTTCTTTATATGGTCAGCAGTTGAGTACCTTTTATCCAAAACTTTTAGCCCAACATCTAGAATTTGAAATCTTGAGAACATTGTTTTAATGGTTTCATCTTCTTCCATTTTGAAGGCTTCATATTTCTGAATGAGCACATGGGCTTTGGTTTCTTTGACTTGCGTGTTGCCTTCATGCATCATTCTCAAGGAATCAAACATGTGCTTTGCCGCCTCTCTGTTTGTTATCTTCTCATACTCTAAGTATGAGATGGCACTCAAGATAATAATTCTGGCCTTGTGATGATTTTTGAAATCTCGCTTTTGATGATATGACATTCTTTTTCTGTCTATCTTCTGACCACTTTCATTAACTGGATGCATGTACCCATCAATCACAATATCCCAGAGATCAGTGTCATGAGCCAGAAAGAAACTTTCAATTATGTCTTTCCAGTAGTCAAAGTTCTCTCCACCAAAGACTGGAGGTTTGCCGCTGATTCTGTCTTTCTCATCATGGTAGTCATTGTTGATATTCAGACTTGGTCCCACCATAGTGTTTTTCATAGCTTAGATCTTTTACTGACACACTTAAGTGCTTGTACTCAGAACCAGGCGCTCTGATGCCAATTGAAGAATGGAAAAACACAAGAATAGGGGTTGAATTGGGATCATAAAACTTAATAGAAAGAACACGTTGATTTTTATCCTGGTTCGTTTGAACTCAAACTACTCTAGTCCATCCACCAAGGTGATTTCTCCTCTCTCCAACGAGGTCTTAATCCACTAATCAATCTTGATTACAAATATACTTTGACAACTGCCAAATTCTTCTTGAGTCTAAAACCACAACCCTATTTTCTCAATGAATTACAAAATAATATTTTAATAAATGTGTAAAAGAGTGTTTTCTAATAAAATAGTATCACAAGGATGTTTTACACAATTTAAGATTACTAGGTAGAACTGGATAAATGGTTTTCTTTTTCGTGCGCAAAGATTCGTCACTTGAATTCTTCTTTTTGTCTTCTTTATATAGGCCATGCAACAGTGACATAAGAAGATGCTTTTGGAATGATCATAACACCAATTAATGATCTTTCCAAACCAGGAGATTCTTGTCTCTTTATAGCTGTTACTTTTGATATGCATTGATAAACTGTAATGCTTCAAAACTTGTCAGATCAGAAGATGAATGTTGCCATTGGGAGTCTCTTACTGCTTGTATCAGAACTTTACAGATCAGAGTATTAGAGATCCTATTACACAGCGTTGGTGTATTCAGAAGTTGTAACAGAACTTCTTCATATAAGCATGTCACACATATTTGCTTCTAATAAGGGTGTGTCTGATTATATCATAATACTCTTATCTTCTATACTCGTTGTATCAGAACTTCTAGTGATGTCTAGTAGATCTTTTTCACATCAAAACATCCTGCATATAAGGATACTTTTATTATGAGTATATTTTTCTTTATACACACACACACACACACACACACACACACACACACACACACACACACACACACACACACACACACACACACACACACACACACACACACACACACACACACACACACACACACACACACACACACACACATATATATATATATATATATATATATATATATATATATATATATATATATATATATATATATATATATATATATATATATATATATATATATAATTTATTTGTCATGATCAAAACTCTTACAGGGATGTAGAACCAAATTATGTTCTAACAGGTTTTAATTACTATTTATTAACCTAAATTATTTTCTACAAAAAACACAAACATTTTAACATTTTAATTATTTATTATTGATATTTAAATTCCTAAAACAAGTGTATAGGTCACACTCTCAATTGTAATAGCGTAGATTTACATTCCTGTGTTTTTTTTTCTAATTATGTAACTTCTCACAGGATGTAATAGCTTAGGTTTTACTTTCGGCACATTATATTTTATAACTGTTAGTAATTAGGGTTTGCATGGAAAGACTTACAATTGGACATAGAAAATCTAATTTTCAAAACTAAATAACTGAATTAACACACTCTTCACACTTGCACCTCTAAGGTAACCTCTCTTGTTGCCTTACGATACTTTGGTCATGTCCCTCGAAAGTAGGGATACTTTAGCAAAAGACCCCCGATTTAATAATATCATCATGGTCCCTTTCAAATAAAGATCATAATTCCTCAATGACCTTTCGAGTTGCCTACAAAAGGATATAATCCCTCGATGACCCTACGAGAAAATAGATGACAGTCCCTTCGATACTGTAATACGGTGGGAGGACCGATTGTTTTTAGTTACTACCGGTTTTGCGTTTGTGTTTGCAAATGCACAATAAGCAAGAGTCACCACCGTCTTTTATTTTATCCAACAAAGGAAAAGGGAAAAAGAACATAAAAAACCTTTTTCGAGATGTTTATGAGTACAGGGGGTAGATTATAGAAAGGGAAGGTGTTAGCACCCTTTCTATCCATGGTTTTCCATGGGCTCTTAGGTACTTGCTCATTTTTAAATTGCTTTTGTGTGTTTGTGTGCTTTTACAAAGTTTTTAAATTGCCTTAGTGCGGAGAATCACTTTATGGTAACTCTTGTATCAGTCCTCAAGAGTGTGATAAAGTGTTTTTGAAATTTTAGTTGAAAAGAGTGTGAAAGTGTAGGGTGTAAAAAGTTGTTGTTTTGAGCAAGTACTTAAGAGTTTCTACCTACTCGAAAAAGACTGTTCATTTTATTATTTCCTTTAGACAACATTATCCTACTATTAAGGAGTAGGTAGCTCCATTTTTGGAGTGTGAGAGACAATCGAAAGGGACGATTACGGTCACTTAAGGCAACAGGGCAAGATCTCTTAGTAACTGTCCTAAAGTTCTAAGATCAAATTTTTTACCGAGGCAACGTCGAAAGGGTCATCGAGGGACTATTGATCTTTCGAATTAGAGGACAACCACTAAAAATTGTCACGTTTAGAGAATAGTGACCATTTTCAAAGGCAACCGAAGTGGGGGAAAAACCTTAGGAGTGAGCATGTGCAAGTGTTTGTTTTTCAGTCAATTATCTTTGCACAATTAGGATTTTCTACTGCTTTAAACATTGATCTTTTGCATACAATCCTATTATCAATCATATAACAGTTTATAATTGCACCACTTGAAAGCGGAAAAGAAAACCTAATTATTACAGGGCTTCGGGGAATGGGAATTACATAACCAAAACTTGGGGGAAAAGCGGCAAATAAAAGTAGTAATAAACCTAAGTTAAAAGCTATTACAAACTCGAAACAGAGACAATAATTGGAATAAATAAATGCGTGCGAGAATAAATTAAATACGAGGAATTAAAGTTTAACGAATCTAATTGATTTAGAAGAAAAAATATTTTTGTATTTTTTATTTGAGAAAATAATTAATTTTTGCAAATTAAAAATAATCTCTAATTGATTTTAATTATGAAAAGGGAATTAAATTATCCTAATTTAAGCTAATCTAATCAATTAATGAAATTAATTATTTTAAGAAAAAGAAACCTAATTCTAATGTTGTGATTTTTTGTGATTTTTTTTAAAAAAAAACAATGTTTTTTGTAAAGTAATTAAAAACCAATAATTGAATAAAGAAATTAAAAAGAATTAGAATGGGCCTAGTATGAAATAGAAAACAGGGGGGGGTGCCTTGCTGAATTTTGTTTGGCCCATAATAGCTAGCCCATCTGCCTGGCGCGTGATCTAGTGAGGCTCTTATATGGGGGTTCACCATGGGGATTGGTTGATTGGGCACTGGATCTGATCTTGGGAAGATCCAATGGTTAGATCTTGAGAACGCATGGTATACGCGCTGAATGTCACACACTGGAACCTGCAAGCAATATTGGGAAAATGCAAAATTGCTGGTTTCTGGGATTGAACCCAGGTCTTTGGTTTCACATGCTTGCTTCGTTGTCATCTGCGTTGTTAACTCATTCATATACATAATTACACAAAATAAATATAAGGTAAATAGAGCGATATGCCTAGCATGTCACATGCGCGCCTTTTGGTGGGTCCCCTCTATTTGAATGAGACAATCAGTAAGCTTCCTCCAGCCACACCATCATCTTCTCCAACAGCCTATTGTTTTAGACCAAACACTTTTACCTACAGTCCGATCTGTCACTGTAGGCTATAATGACGGTTTTTTATTGTAGCTACAAATTTGCAAAAGTCTAAAACACGATTCAAGCAAAATCAATTCCATCCAAAGACATGGGTCGAATGCAACTCATCCCCTGAACATGAAGAGGCCCTTAATTTGGCCCAATTTTGCCTCTAGCTAGGGTTCCCCAATTTTAAGCTTTGGAACCCTAACTATGGAAAACGACTCTACCTGCACTCAAACTTAAATTGAAATATCCAGAAACATTCACATGATGATCATGAACACAAATATGCAGCCAAATCATATTTATAATGGATGAATGAGTGAAATCGAGATTAGAAAAGATAAGAACAAACCTAGAGTGCAAGGGCATGGTTCTGCACACTGCAAGCTTTGGGAATGGTCGTGATAACTTCCTAGATGTCCAAAGATTATTGTTTGATCCTTAGAACAAATTGAATCGGCCTCTAGAAGTGAAACCGATATGCACTTTTTGTTGGAAAATTTGGAATTTTTCTCTCTGTTGTGAGGCTAGCTGCGCATCTGTTACCTTGTCCTCTAGGTCTTGAGTGTCCTAGTATAGGTAGTTAATCAATCTAGGGTAATAAAATGGGAAAGAATCAAAAGATGTTATGGTCTTTAAGTTTGCTTCCAATCTTTCCAAACATGGAGATTTCTTTCCATTCTCAAACTTGCACGATTTGTTTGTCTATTTGACAACTCATGAGATATTTAATCAATTCCAAAACAAATCTTATCCCATTTATTTGATTTATTCTTGATTTTATTTGAATTTTAAATAAATAAAATCAATATAAATTATATAAATAGCTGAATAAGGCATGGAGGGTCCCATAGGTCATGGACCATGCTAGGACTAAGATTCAATCTTGAAAAGATGGGCCCATGTGGAGAAAATGCAATTTTGGGCATTGTTGACTTTGTGCAAATTTCTAAAAATGGACAACTTTGACAATGTATCTCTCTCTCTCTCTCTCTCTCTCTCTCTCTCTCTCTCTCTCTCTCTCTCTCTCAATTTGACCCTAAGAGGGTGTTCTTGGACTTTTTAGAAAGCTTAGTATTCCCTCTAAACAACCCTTTTTGTATCATCTCCATTGGATCTTCCATGTTCATGTAGGGAACTTTGACCCAAAAGGTGTTTTTGTTGACTTTTTGAAATGACCTATAATGTCTGATTTTATATCTTTTCATGAGTGCATTTATTGAACTTGAGGGCTGAAGATGAATTATAGGGAATTGGATTCTATTCAAAATGAGCCTTGGATTAGAAATTTTTGATAAAGTATGAGAAAGTTATGTTTGGTCAAAGTTTGGTTCACTTTTCCTATAGGAACCCTAATTTAGCAACTTTTGAGTTTTGATGGATTAGGAGCATTCCTTGAGGAATAATGATCAACCCTTGATAAAATGATGGACATCACTTCAAAATGTTGATGTTGACCAAAAATCTTGAATTTTGACTGTATGTGGGTCACAGTTGACTTTTGACCTAGTACAACTGATTTTCAGGCATTTGAGCAGTTGACTGAGCAAACTTCTTGTGCAAGGCATGAAACTTGGCATGGATGATCTTGAGGACATATTAGGGTAATGGAAACCATTTAGGAACCTTGGAGTGAAACCCTAGTTTGAGACTTATTGTCTTAAAAGGAGGATTTATCTGGTCAATCCTTAGCCAACTTGAGCAATTGAGGACCTCTAGGAGTATGTTTTGAGTAAAATGAGAGGGAAAATTTTGGGGTGCAACAACTTCCCATGTTCAATATTCTTATACCTGAGGATGTAGATTGACTTGTCTGCCTTTCGTGATCTATGGGTGGAAGATGATTGAACACCAGAGTGCCCAGAAATTTTCACTCGCATGAAATGAATGTCGATCGATAATATCGAGAATAGGCCATTTGGAAGGCGACGAAGAATCCTCGGAGATGGGCTTAAAGATGCCAACCAGAAAAGATATCGGTTGCATAAGAGATTCCTTTGCGAGAATTCCTATACCTGCCATTGGGGAGCACTTCACCGGGGAATGTTGATTTATGTCTTGGGAAATAGAGTCTAGGAGCTTCGATTGTCCATTACTCTACTGGGGAATTAACTCTTGATTGATGAAACAAAAGTGAGCAGTTATCTGGTCGAGTCCAGGATTTAGAAGTGACTGGTTGAGGATGGTAAGGCTGACTGCTATCTGATTGTATTCTAGGCTTCACAATGACTTACTGGGGAAATGTAAAATCAACCGTATCTGGTCGGGTCCAGGTTTTGCAGTGTTATAAACTGTTGTCCGGAGATAAAAGAGAAGGAGCCTGTATAGGGCTTTCTCGGGACAAGTCCATGTAAAACTGTGTCAGGTAATTCATGAAAAGGAGCCTGGATAGTAGGGCTATGAGAAGGAACCTGGGTAGTAGGGTTACTTCGAAATGAAGCCTGGGTAGTAGGGCTGTGAGAAGGAACCTGGGTAGTAGGGTTACTTCGAAATAAAAGCCTAGGTGGTAGGGCTGTGAGAAGGAATCTGGGTAGTTTGGTTACTTCGAAATAAAAGCCTGGGTGGTAAGGCAATGAGAAGGAACCTGTGTAGTAGGGTTACTTCGAAATAAAGCCTGGGTAGTAGGGATATGAGAAGGAACCTGGGTAGTAGGGTTACTTCGAAATAAAGCCTGGGTAGTAGGGCTATGAGAAGGAACCTGGGTAGTAGGGTTACTTCGGAATAAAGTCTGGATAGTAGGGCTATAAGAAGGAACCTGGGTAGTAGGGTTACTTCAGAATAAAGCCTGGGTGGTAGGGCTGTGAGAAGGAACCTGGGTAATAGGGTTACTTCGAAATAAAAGCCTGGGTAGTAGGGTTGCCACATTTGATCACGCAGATTAGTTGACCTGTTTGGTTTCGGGAACTAATTTTCCATTAGTTGTCTGCAGATATGACATGTATAGCTTCATGGATTTAGTCTTGAACTAGGAATTGTTGATGATAACCATCTCTCCTGAAAAGTTACATGATTAATTATATGCGATGCATGAAGTACTTTGTGTGATGATGTTCTCAAAATAAATGAGATTATGCTGTATGCAATATGTATGCGCATGTCATGATGTATGAACATGAAATGCTATTGTGACATATCCGAGTATGGGAAAATAAATCCCTGACTGCTGCTGGAGAGTACTGGAAATTGAATTCCTGATCGTTGTAGAAAAAGTGGTTCTTCTACTTCCGTTGGGGATGGTGAACGGAGATGACTATGCCGTGGATTTACTCCTTTCTATTCGTGAATATTCTGCCGGGGGGAGACTCTGCTTGAGAATAACTCTGCGGCGGGATAACTCTGTCTGAGAGAGGAGATGCTTTGCTAGAAGATTTTGCCGATTCAGAGAAATAAACTCCGCTGGGGGATGAACTTCCGTAGCTGGAGGAATAAACTCTATTGGGGATTGAGCTTCTGTATTCATAGAAATAAACTCTGCTCGGGAGAAAACTTTATGAATCAATTGCGATTATAAAATTCAACTGAGGAATATAGATGTCAGCTCTCTGAAGGAATTTGTTGGGGAAAGTAACTCCTGTTTGGGAAAGCTGATGTCAAAGCTTTGGGTGCCTCTACTCTGTAGGGAGTGTAGACGTCATAGGGTCTCATGTAACGGTGACTTTGTTTCAAAGCTATCCCTGCCCCTGTTCGTTAAGTTATAAGCAATTGTCTTTTCGTTTCTTATACGAATATTGGTGAATAGAAATCAAATTCAAATGCATATGTCAAGAATAAATCATTAGATGTTTTTACAAAACAAAACAGAAAAATGAAAACAAATGGTTTTGTAAAAATGACTTGTATTAATTTCTGAAGTTGGCCTATAACAAACATTTTTGTACAAGGAAGCTGACGTTCAAGTAAGAGAATGTCGTCGTGGAAATGAAAGCTATACAATATTGTTTACAAAGAGAAGAAAACAACTATGTGTAATTGTGATACGGTGGGAGAACTGACTTGAAGGTTTTGCGTTTTATCGCAAATGTTGCGGTTAGCAAGAGTCGCCACCGACTTTTATTTTATCCAAAAGGAAAGGTGAAAAAGCACAGGAAAGACCTTTGAGATTATTTCTTGAGATTGGGGGGTAGATTATGAAAAGAGAATGTATTATAACCCTTTTCATCCATGGTTTTCCATGGGTTCTTAGTTACTTGCTAGATCACTTTCTTTTGTTTGAAATTGTGCTTTGTGTGGTTTTTGAAAGTATTTTGTAAAGAGGCCATTGTTTAGGCAATCTTTGTAATGATTCTTGTTTGTAAGAATGTATACCTAGATGTTTGATCTTTTGAAAATGTTTTCAATGTTTGTAAGATGTTTGAAAGTGTAAGTGTTTGTTTTTGAAAATAGCAAGGATGTTTTGTTTGAAATGGAGCAAGTAATTAGGAACAATCTACCTACTCAAATGTCTTTCTTGTTCATTTTCTTTTCCTTTGACATTGTTGTCTTACCATTGATTTGGTAAGAAACTCTATCTTTGGATGTTAACGGGACGGGCGTGGGTCATCGTATAACCATGATTAGCAATGTTGCAAGGCATCTTAGAATTATTTTTGAGGGACTAAGATCATTTGTAAGGCAACTTAGATAGCTTTATCGAGGGACTATGATCTTGTATTTGTTTGTTTTTGCTAAGATACCTTACATGCGTAATATGGCCATTTTGTAAGGCAACCAAGTGGATTTTACCCTAGAGGTTCTTGTGTGCAAGTTTATTATTTTCATGCTTGTTTTTGTCTTGAATTAGGGTTTTCAACTTGATTGATTTTATTCTTTCCATACAAACCCTAATTACCAGCATGTTATGTAAAAGCGATAAATTGCGAAATTTAAAGTTACTATGCTATTACAACATTTGTGGGGAGGGGTATACAATTTATGAATGGGGATTGCAATAATATAAACCTAATTAATCTATTACACCCAAATTAAATTTGTACAAGAATTACAAAGTATAATGATGAATAATGTATAAGGATGAAAAATGTAAAGAAAATGAATTTTGTTTGATTTTCATAAAGAAAGATTTTTTGTCTTAACCTAATTTAAATAAAGAAAATAATTAATTAAGTTTGAATTTATTAAGAAAAATATTTTAAAATAAAACCCTAATTCTATTAATTAATCAAAAGAAAATAAGTTAAGGAAAGTATATTTTTTATCTTCAAAATATTTATAGCATTAAAAAAATAATATATTTTTAAATCGTATGAAGAAAAATAAATAATATAATTATTAATTAAGTCTATAAGATTTAGTTAATAAAAATAAATAAATTATAGTAAATAAAATATTTTTTTGTTTTAAAAAAAAAATAAAAAAAAATAAAAAAATGAAATTATTATGTTTTTATTTTTATGATTTTTAGTATTTTAGAAAAGAAATATTTAAGAAAAATAGAAATGAAATAAATAAACAAATAAATAAACAGGGGCAGGGTACAAATATGAAGCGGGGGGGGGGGGGGGGGGGAGTTAGAAAAAAGTCAGGCCCAGGACGGGGGGAGGCCCATGCGCTGGAAGGAACAAAAAAAGAAAGAAAAATGTAAAAAAAACATTTACAAAAGGAAGCGCTGAGGTTCGAACCTACGACCTCTAGCAATAACGCGCACTGCCTTAACACTGGGGTGGTTGTACATCCGTTAACTTAAATTAAAGAATAAATACATAAGGTAAAACATTTCCTTGGCCTGTACTTCATCTTCAACCTTCAGCCAGCCGGACCACCTGTATCTCATTCATTTCTCAACAAAAATGGAAAACGAAAACATGAATGTTGTGCTATTTTTTCTCATGAATCCAACCATATAACTTATGTAAGCTAAAAGTTAAAGATGAAGATTAATTTTGCTGGCCCTAAATTGAAACCCAATTTTCTCTGAAATTTCAAATTCAAAATTCTCTATACACAGTCAATATAAATGGGAACTATGAACATGGTCAGTTTTAGAGCAATGATATCTACATTTTATCTTCACAAATCAGAAACAAATGATGCATGTATGAAGAGATGGAAGTTTGAAAACTTACCTCTTGCAGCTGGAGTTGTGAATGGAGTTTGAGCAACTTTTGAGAAGGCCTAATGATTTGTTTAACTTTACTAGACTTCCTTGAGTGTATTTCAACTCCTACTTTGCCTTGAAAGTCCCTGAATCTCTCTACTCAAGTCAACCTGCAAGCTTGATTTTTTAAAATGGTGGATAGTGATGGAGGAGTTACAGTCTTGAAACAAGGGCCTGAATTACTTTGGTATGATGTATAGAAGGTGTTTGAATGACTGGTTTTCAAAACGCACGAGTGGAAATGAAGATGATGAGTTTTGGCTCAAAACTGTTAAATTGGGAAGTTTTGTGCAGCAATGGTGTTTTTGAGAGTTTTAGGATCTTCAAGATCGTGTGTTAGCTTGCAAATAGTGTATGTACTTATAGGCAAGTGGTTTTGAGGCTTGAAACAACTTAGAAAATGAAATCACATGTTATGGCTTGGTTACTTAATTTTGAAGCAAAGTTGACAAACATGGTTTCAATGTGAAGTACAAGGATTTGTAGGGTGGTTAGCAGGATGTAGATATGTTGCTTCTTGATTTTAAATGTTTTGGAGTCAGAAACAACAATGTATGGGCTCAAGAAGAGTTGACATTGTGATTAAAGTCACTTTTTCAAAATGGAAGTGGTGACTTTCTTCCCAAAATGGAAATGCAACTTGGATAATGGCTCAAATGCTTGGATAATGGCTCTATAAGTTGAGTAAACATTAAATTATTGAGTTATTAACAAGTTTGAATCCTGCAAAGCAAGATTAGTACAACATGCTTGAAGATTGGATCAAGTGTTCTTCACAAAATGGCTTGTAATTCAAGTTTGAAAACCCTAACTTCTTGCCTTCGATTCTCCTTGCTCAAGAATGATCTCAAGGATTTCTTGGACATTTTGGAAAGCTTGCAATGTGCTCTATAACCTATGTTTGAATTTCTTTTGAATATTCCCCTTGGAATTATGTGAAAAATTTCCATGAAGTTAGGTCAAAAATCTGCCTAACTAGGGCAAAATTTCACTAAGTCTTTTTTAGTTCATGAGCATGTATTCACAAAATTATAACTTGAGATCCAAGCACTTTTTAGAAGAAGTTGTGTGAAGAAAAGTTATAGATTTCATGGAGATCTACAACTTTCATGTTGGAAGTTTCCTTTGAATCATCTTGTATCATAATGAAAAAATTGCTCAAAGTTATGAAAAACTGAGAAATTTTCAACACTTAGAAAAAATTTCTAAGTTTAGAAATTTTGAATTTTCAAAATGAAATCTTGATTTCTTGATTTATTGATGAATAAGTTTCCTATTTTGAAATTTTTTGATGAATTTTGATCTTTGGCACTTGAATTTGACCAAAAAGTCAAAGTTTGACTTTTCAGTATACAGTTGACTTTTGATCAATTGACTGCAGAATTCATCTGTCAATCCAAAGGATTTGCAATGTTTTGAATCATGTCATTAGGTAAAAATTATGAAATTGGACTCTTGAGATCATGCCTTAAACCAATTGACCATTTGCTAGGTCAAAAATCAGAAATTGCCCTTTCCCAATCAAAACCCTAATTTTGACCATTTTGCCCTTTTGGAGATTTGATCAAATTTCTTAAGGAATTGTGGTTAAAACTTGATCAAATGATACATATGAGTCTAAAATGTTGATGTGGATAAAAAATTATGAAGTTTGACTTTAAATTGACCGCAGTTGACTTTTTCCCCAATATAGTTGATTTTTAGGTCAACTGTTCAATTGACTGATCAAAAGTGTGATCCAAGGCTTGAAACTTGACATGAATAATATTAGGGGTCCATAATGGTCCATGAAAGTCATATGAAGCATTGATAGTTCAAAAATCCTTGTGCAAACTCAAACCATAATTTTGGTCATCAGTGCATAAGGATGTGTCTTGAGCTGATCAGACCCTAATGTAGTCTAGAGCCCAAGGAGATCTTGTGAGCAAATTCTTGATAAGTGAAAGGGCAAATTTTGGGGTACAACAGCTGCCCCTGTTTTATCTTCTTAAGCCTGAAGAGTTAGATTGGCATGTTTTTCCAGTCGTGACTCGAAGGTGGAAGATGATTGGACACTAGAGTGCCCAGAAATTTGCACTTGGTGATGTGATGGTTGAGGGAATGGGCTTAAAGATGCCATTTGGAGAAGTGACAGAGAGCTGTAGGATATGGGCTTAAAAGATTCCATCCGAAAGTGATTGTTGGTTTTGTAATTTGTAAGTTGTAAGAATGAGTATCAGAATGACGTCCGTGTCTGGAGCGTATCTGAACTGTATCTGAGAGCTGATTTTGAATGAACATCAGAATGGCATCCGTGTCTAGAGCGTATCTGAACTGTTTTTGAAAGCTAGTTTTGAATAGTGTCATAATGGCGTCCGTGTCTGGAGCGTATCCGAATTGTATCTGAAAGTTGAATCTGAATGAGTATCAGGATGGCATCCGTGTCTGAAGCGTATCTGAACTGTATCTGAAAGTTGAATTTAAATGAGTATCAGAATGGCATCCGTGTCTGGAGCGTATCTGAACTGTATCTGAGAAGTTGAATCTGAATGAGTATCAGAATGGCATCCGTGTCTGGAGCGTATCTGAACTGTATCTGAGAAGTTGAATCTGAATGAGTATCAGGATGGCATTCGTGTCTGGAGTGTATCTGAATTGTATCTGAGAAGTTGAATCTGAATGAGTATCAGAATGGTGTCCGTATCTGGAGCGTATCCGAACTGTATCTGAAAACTTTGAATATTGTTAATGGTAGCTGTTAACCTTATCCTGAAAATGGTAAAATGTTAACTAAAATGCAATGTTTATGCTATATGAAATGCAATGAATTTGTTTTATAAATGTTTATGATATATGGATGCAATGTATGCGTATGTGAGCTGATTCTGCGGTACTGCTATTGGATTGGGGAAAATAAATCCCTGAACACTGCAGAGGATATGTAAGTCTTCATGTTGCGAAGTTGAAGTGTTGATGAATTTTTGCTTAGAGAAATAAACTCTGTTGTAAGGGGAATGTCGTGTACTATTTGAAAAATCCTGGTCGGGGAATTCTGAGAAATTTGGTGACTTCTACTGGGGAGTGATAACTGGGAGTTTTGTTCCCCTGGGGATTAAGATGTACACTGCGGGGGACTTTTATGGAAAATGACTTAGAGAGATTTCCCTATCTCTTAAAGCCAACAATGATTGTCTTTTATTTTTTTTATTTGTAAACAGTAATTATGTTCAAATGCATATGTTCAACAATGAATCATTGGACGTTGTTGTAAACAAAACACAAGAGTAAAGAAAACAGATAGTTTTTGCACTTTCAAAGAGGTATCTTTGTATTGACTTTGAGTAAGTATTTTTGTACAAGGAGACAAACATTCTAGTAAGAGAATGCCGTCGTAAAAAATGAAGATTTTAATACAAATAAAAGATAGCTATGTGTAATAATCCCATGGGGTTCCCATTCTGCTATAGCCTTTGTATCTCTGAGTATCTTATCTATTTGTTGCCTCGTCCGAAGATGATTGAATTGATCAGAACCTCTGAGTTTGTCAGTTGAAGCCAAAGGTTGTTCGTAAGGTGATCCAACGGGACATAGTCATACGCTTTAATTCCCTAACTTTTGCCTTGACCGCCCTTTCGGGTTTTCAGTCCACCGGGAAACCCTTTTTTGCCTAAGCCGCCCTTTCGGGTTTTCAACTTGCCGGGTGTACAAATTTTTTTACTTTATCCTTAATTTTTGCCCGAACCTTTTTGGTTCGTCGGGATGCCCTTGTTTTTCCTAGGTATGTCAACCTAGCGAGTCTCTTATGTGTAGTATATTTTGACTATGTCCGCGATTACAGGGTGCGGCAGGTCGTCGCCATCCATGTTGGTCAAGATCATTGCCCCACCAGAGAATATGTTTTTGATTACCAACGGTCCTTCATAGGTAGGAGTCCATTTTCCCCTGGGATCACCTTGTGGCAGTATGATGCGTTTGATCACCAGATCTCCAACTTGATACACTTGGCGTCTGACCTTCTTGTTGAAAGCCTTGATCATCCGTTTTTGATACATTTGACCATGGAAAACAGCAGTAAATCTTTTCTCATCAATCAAGTTCAATTGATCAAGTCGAGTCTGTATCCAATCGTCTTCATTCAGACCTGCATCCTTCATAATCCTCTGAGAGGGGATCTGAACCTCAATAGGCAAGACGAATTCCATTCCGTAAACCAGAGAATAGGGTGTTGCCCCAGTTGATGTGCGAGCTGTGGTACGATACCCGTGGAGAGGGAATGGTAACATCTCATGACAGTCTTTGTATGTGACTGTCATTTTTTGTATGATCTTTTTAATGTTCTTATTCGCGGCTTCGACAACACCATTCATCTTCGGCCGATAAGGGGAAGAATTATGATGCTGGATCTTGAATTGCTCGCACAAGGAGGTGATCATAGTATTGTTCAAGTTTGTACCATTATCTGTAATGATCCTCTCTGTGATACCGTAACGACATATTAGATTTTGCTTGATGAACCAGGCGACAATATTCTTGGTAACAGAAGCGAAAGAAGTTGCCTCCACCCACTTTGTAAAATAGTCAATGGCCACTAAGATGAAGCGGTGTCCATTGGAGGCTGTTGGCTTGATTTCCCCAATCATATCAATTCCCCACGTAGCAAAATTCCAAGGATTCATCAAGACATTCAGAGGAACCGGAGGTACGTGCACCTTGTCAGTATAAATCTGACACTTATGGCAAGTTTGATAGTGTTGATAGCAATCTGCTTCCATGGTAGACCAGTAATAGCCTGCCCGTAGGATTTTCTTTGCCATCGTATACCCACTGGAATGGGTGCCAAAATGCCTTCATGCAATTCAGCCATGATCCTTTCAGCTTCAACCTTATCTATGCACCGAAGTAACACAAAGTCATGATTGCGTTTGTACAGGATGCCATTACTAAGGAAAAATTTAGCAGATAATCTCCTTAAGAACATCTTATAATTGATTGAAGCTCCTTCTGGATATTCTTGAGCCTCGAGATACTTCTTGACTTCGTGAAACCAAGGCTGGTCCACTACTTCTTCAATATTAACCTCGTGATAGTGTGCTGGTTCCTCCATTTGTTCGATGGTGATCTGGGGAGCCTCGTTATCCCAATTAAGTTTAAACATAAATGACATTGTGGCTAGAGCGTCTGCTAGATGATTTTCTTCTCGCGGGAAATGCTCGAAGGTAATCTTCTCAAAATGTGGTAGCAACGTCAAAACATGTTCTTTGTAAGGGATAAGGTTTGGGTGTTTGGTGTCCCATTCCACTTTGATATAGTTGATAACCAAAGCTGAGTCTCTGAATAAACTTAAGGATTTGATCCCCAAGTCTATGGCATCTTTGAGACCAAAGATGCATGCTTCATATTCCACCATGTTGTTTCTACAATTGAAGCAGAGTCTGGCTGTAAAGGGAGTATGACACCCTTCCAGAGATATGAGTACAACACCAATACCATTTCCAAGTGCATTGGATGCCCCATCTGTAATACTCCAAATTTGTCCTACCCTTTTAATTTTATCTGGCTTATGCATCTTGCAGTTTTCTCATGTACACAACCTTCATTAGGTCATCTAACGCATCATGCCTGATTAGTCAATAAATTTAGCACAGGATCAATGATATTGAAGAATTAGGGTTGTTGTATGGATTTAAGGCTCTTATCTTCGCACAAGCTTATTTCATTTGATTTCTCCATCAATCATTCGTTTGAAGCTAGGGTTTTATTTCCTGGATTTCATTATCATCAAGCTACAGGGATATTCTTTTTTCTCAACATCAAGTAGCAATCTTTCATCAAGGGTTAAGAATTAGGGTTTTCGTCTGACTTTAACTGGGGATCATTGGATTAGGGCCTGATCTTGTGGTTATCTTGAGGCTCTCCTTCTCCAACATAGTGGATTTGTTTTTCTCATCAAATACTTGCCACTTCAATTGCAAGTCATCCTAAGGCTATCTCCAAAGGCTACAAGCTCAAGCAGTGAAGGCCATCATCTTGCACCTATCATCTCCATATGAATGATGATTTATTTCCCTAATCATGTGGACTTTAAGAGGGGTTCCATGTGTATTTGTTCATCAATAAATTTCAAAGGGGTTCTATCATTACTTGAAGTACGAGTGGTTGAAGATTTTGGGTGTATCCATAGCCATTAGGGTCTTATTCAGGGATGCTTCACTATGTCATACAAAGAGGTTATCATATAATAAAATCTTGTCCTTTACAAGTTAGGATTTCAAATGGTCCTTTCTTCATAAAATAAGATTTAGATGTTACTTGAATCTCAAGGCATATGTTCACGAGCTCTAGGCAAGAGGATTCAATGGGGTACTCTTTGCAAATTGGAGTTTGTACAATTTATGATGCAAAGCTCTTCATCGGACCTATTGGTTCACTTGTGACACAATATACTTTGGGGACTTCATTTCAAATCAAAATCTAAAGTTTCTTTAATTGTGGTTTTTGAAGTGAGGATTAAGAAAGATGCAAGGCTCGTTCATTCATTTGAAGAGATTTAGACATGTTTTCATTCAAAAGAAAAGAAACTCAACACTACAAATTCATTCTTGGCAAGGGCTCTTATTAAATTCATGTCATAGCCATGGAGTTATATGTAACACAAAATTAAAAGACCTTGGAGATACAAAAGACAAGTTGGAAGAGAAGATTACTTGGAGTGTTTGGGCTTCATCATTAAAATTCAAGAATTTACAAGAAGCTTACATTACCAATATCATTGTAATTCCATTACAAGGTTAATCATGCTACATTGATATCACAACATCGGATGAAAACGCTTTGAATACTTGGAAAAAATTATAAGTGAATCTACAAAGCATTACACGGAAAAATCTTCATGATTACCGTTACATTTTTTGGACTTTTGACAAAATAAAGAGACTTTACAAATTAAGTCTATTCCTAATTTGTTAAGTTCCTAAGCTACACGAACAAGCTTCAATATTCGCCGACTTTATGCAACCCTGACCATGCTCCATTATGACTTCATATTTTTCCCCTCTTGATTCAAGCATTTGACACCAATAGCTTGTTGTACCAAGGCAGCCCTGCACACAAAACCATCCAAGACAGCCCTGCAAAAACAATCCAAATCGATTATAACCGGCCAACTCATTCAAATAGAAGGCAAAATCAATTTAACAAAAACCCGCATAAAACAGTACAGAAAACCAGTTCAGAATTTAACCAAACTATAACATCCATAACCAATTCCAACCAATTCCAAACAACCCTTTAACAGTTTTTAACCATTCTCCATAACGAACCTTTCTAACAACCCTGCATATTGTCCTAACAGTATTCCAAAAACATTTCTTAACTCTCATCCTCTAACAAAAGCAACTACTAACAGAAAACAAGAAAATCTCATAACATTTTTCCAGAAAACTTCATGGCATCTCAACAGAATTCTGTAACAAAAGTTCCAGCAGGAAACTGATATAACAGAATTTCTAACAACTTTCCCTAACCATATATTCCTAACAGCCCTATAACAAACCAACAGAAAAACTGACAAGGCCTGTAACAAATTACATAACCACCAAAACAAAATTCCCCATCTGTTTGTAAACAGAAGCATAACAGAGCTAGCAGTTAGCTAGCATAACGAACTTCTAACCTATTAACTGCTTCAAATCCAACCAACCAACCCCTAACAGAACAGAAAAACCTAACCTCTCAAACACTCTAACCCCTAACTGAGTTCCAACGGTGTAACAGAATTTTATAACCATTTTTCTAATTGTCTCAACAAACAAACTCCAAACCTCTTCATAACTGACTTTTTCTAACCCTTAACCAACGTCCAAAACTAATAAAAAAAAGATCCTAACTTGCAGAATTCCCAACCTACCTCATAACAACCTTCTAACAGAAATTACACTAGCCTTCAAAAACTAACATACAACCTTCAACACTCTCTTCATCTTCACCTTCATTCAATTGGAACCTCTGAATCCATATCTTTGACCCTCTCTCTCGTTCCTCTCTACCGCACCATTCTCTACTTCAACATAATAACTCTAATATTCACCAAAACTACAACATGCGCTCTAATCTCTCTCATTGCAAGCCAGTCAACACTCGACCTCACAATCTCAACTCCTCCATTGTATAACGAACAGAGACACAACAAGAATCATAGCGCACAAGAACAAAGAAAAGCAGGAGAAGAAGAAGAAAACAAGAAGAAGAAACAAAATCAGAACAATAGAAGAAAACAAAGAGAGGTACATGGACTTAGAGTTCAGTTTTCATCGGAGAGCGTAACTTCACCTTCGCCGCCTCCGTCAAAGTTGGTTCATTACTCACCATTTAATCGTTTTCCGACACCATTGCGTAACTTTGAACATGATGAGTCTTTACCCCATGAAGGCGTAGCATGAAATCCCTTCATCGTCATTTAATTTTCATTCACAAAGACTTAGGGTTTACACATTTCTAGTAGATTTAGAATGAATGAATTGGAATTGATAAGGAAAAAACATCGTTGGATTCGTATTGAGAGGGTTAAGACGAATAAATTAGTATATGTGATTGGAGTTTCCGGTATGAATGGCGGCGGTGACGGTGATGAAGCCGCCAGGTTCTTTTGGCAAGAGGAGATAGAGATAAGCATTTTGGTGTTGAGAGGTTGAATTTCCGAGCGATCCGAAGGTGGCGATACAGCGGCGAGGACGGTAAGGAATGTGAACAAAAGAGGAAGACTTTGTTAAGAATTTCAAGAGTCACATTTTTTATCTTCCAAATGCATCATTTTGTATTTTATATTTTAATTTTTTTGAAGTTTTCTTTTCTTTTTTTGCAATGTTAACAAAATGACGGGCTTGTGTTGTTAAAAAGAGTTAAACCAAGGCCCATTAGGTGCACATGTTGTTAGCAAAATCTGATTTAGATAAGTGGTGTTTGGATTAGGGTAACTTTTTTTTTACCTTACTTAGGCCCGTTGGTTTTTTTGGTAGCTTATTACCTAATGAAAAATTGCTTTCGGACTTGAGCCAGCTTGGGCCTTGCGCCTAGAATTGTTTCTACAGAACCTCCTGACTTCAGTTTTCACCCCCTAAACCCATATTATTATATTAAGATTGAGGATCCTTTTTTAGTTTTTATATTTTTGTTGTAATAAAAAAACAACTAAAATAGTAGATTTTAATAGAAATTTTAGGAATTAATTCTTTGGATTTTTTAGAATTTCCCTAACATAAAAACTAATAATGAAAATACTTTGTTTCTTTTAGTTTTTATCCATATCTTCATACTACTCCGCCTTGTTATTTTTGACGCGTTTGTTCATTGTGAAACATACATTCTTTTTGTTTTTGATCATATAACATAACATGTAGTTATGTGATTGAAACATACAGCTTATGCTTGCTTATGATGCGACACGCCTTATTTCTCACCATCCTGAGAAATTCATATCGTATTATATGTTATCCTAATACATGTGATACTTTATGAGCTTTATGCAGGAACTTTTGAATATCCATTCCATTCGCAACATGCGCTTACCTTTATCTTAGTTGGATATTGTTTCTGACTCTGTTTGTTTCTTGGTGAAGCTTTATCGACGCGTGCTCCCTGCTTCTTCAGTGCTTTCGTCTGCTCTTGACGACTTTCTCGCTTTGATAGTCGCCGCTACTGCCTTCGTATTTCTTCGCGCTTTATTATGCTTACTTACTGCTTACCATGAGAAGTAGGGAATAAAGAGCGTGCACTCGAATTCGCTATTTAAAGACCTGTAGCATGCATTCCGCACTTCATTTGCTATATGTGTTGTGCTTGTGTTTGTTTACTTTCTTGTTGATCGATGAGTCACTCACTTTAGGAATTGAGATCATGACTTCGCTCTTAGTGCATGCTCCCTATAGGATTTTATCTCTTTCCTTTATTTCTTGTTGATCGATGAGTCACTCAATTTAGAAATTGAGATCACGACTTCACTCTCATTGCATGTTCCCTACATGATAGTTTTATTAGACTTTCTTTGGCATGCTAACCTAGATAGGATCTCTCTAGGTATGCTCTCTTGAGTTTACTGGCTTGTTTGCTTTACCCTTGTACATACCGGGTTCCCTTAGGATGCGCTTGCTCTGTTCGGACGCAAGTTAGACCTTAGGTTGTAAATCATGCATTCTAACATTAGGTAGAAACTCCCCCTTCATCCTCGACGTAGGGCTACCATTGTATGATAACATTAGGTTAGAAATAGGCTAGTCTCCCTTAGACTCTTTTCTTACCCTTTTTGCATCCTTGCATTCAAAACAAAAATCTTTTTCTTAGCAAATCAAAAACATGCTAATCTCACTTAAACCCTTTTCCAAGGTAATAAAACACAAACCAATTCAAACCATTTTGTGCGCTCAAGCACCTTTTCTCTAAAAACCCTTTTCAGGTAAAGACATAATTAATTTACTTCGGTGCCAACGCGTGAGTCTCCAAAGGTTGAGCTGAGGCAAAAGGTGGAATTAACATTTTCCATAAAAAATACAAACAAACAAAACATATGAGCCAAACTATGGTAGCTCTGATTCCTCAAAAAGGACAAGTAGGCATTGAGGTAGGGCCCAAGCAAACACAATTTTATTTTCCCTACATTCTTTTCTCCTTCCTTTTGCATGCATTCTCCCTTCAGTAGTATAGTAAACAGTAAGCATAGATTGAACACAGCCATAAGATAGACAACAAGAGTGGATACCGTATAGTACTACGGGCGCGTGGGGTGCTAATACCTTCCCCTCGCGTAACAGACTTTGTTACCCGATCTCCCGGTTGCAAGACTGTGACTTCTCCTTTCTCAGGTTTTCTCGATGTTTACCTTTCCCTACACGTGGAATAAAAGACGTTCAATGGCGAATTCATTGTTTGATGATTTTCAGCCGGTTGTTTTAGCTGGCGACTTTACTGGGGACAGGTCGACCAAATGCCGATCCATCCCGGAGTCGCTCTTAGATCTTGCTTTATTTTCTTTGGGTGTTTATTTTATGATTTCAGTTTGTTCATTCATTTTATATATACTTGAGCATATGTATGCATTACATTTTACTATCTTCCATATACTACTGTTGTACAGGATCTGCTTCTTATTGGGTGGGTGTTACTATGAGGTAAAAAGCCCAATACCCAGGCCAGAGTTGTATACCATAAGAACCTAGGAATAGAGTGGAACATGAACGGCCAGTTGACTTATGTCTCACTATCGCCGCCATGTCGTCCATGCTATGATGAGGTACAAATGAGGGGCTATAATTTTCACATAGGTGATACGATGATAGTTTTTCAGGAGTACCCTCGATTCTGAGTTACCATTGCCTTACCCTGGCCTAGTCTTCACCCGTGAGTGGGGAGGGAATTATTATCACAGGTACAGATGGTGACTATATTCAGATGGTTACTCATGTTAAAATGGTGACCATACTCAGACGATGACTATTGGTCCTAATGGTTATGTCCTGGATTTCTATCCGTAACTAGGAGAATCTCAGATTTATTTTCTGGGTTCCAAATCCGTTCATGAGGTTCTTTGGTTTATTTTCCGGACCTATGATCTTGGTACTCACAGACTGCAGAAACAGTACAATAGAAACCTGTATCATGGAATTAGTAACCCCATGATCATTTGCACTCACATTATATCATATTTATTTTTCAAAAGAAATGTCAGAAAAATAAAACTATATACTAACCCTGCATGTGCACGTCCATTCCGAGTTATTTCACGAAGTTACAGTTTTCGTCAGTGACGTGTAGCAACAATGATGTTCTCAAGAGGATCAGGAGGGGCGATTGTACTTATCCGTGCTACCCAAGCTTTCCGCTCAAGTTCTTGGCCTTCTTTGAAGAGTTTAAAAGACCGTTTAGTCTGCCCTGATGCAAAAAAAAAACAAAAAACCTTATTGAAAGACATGGTGGTGCCTTGACTCTACTTTAGTTTTACGACCACGAGTTACATTGTTTCACCTTCCAGGACTATCAGTTTGTTCCAACTCTGGAAAAATACTCTCGTTTGTTCAAGATTATCGAGCACACACTTGTTGCTAGTCCGAACGGGCATGATTTTGAAACTATTGCTAAGGCACTTTATTTGGGCCTTGATGATGTGAGATAGAAATGGAAGAAGAATGGTAGCCTACATTCAGACTGATTATTATATTGTTACTTCAATTATCGACAAGCTTGTTATACGGAGTTGCTCATCTTGTACTCCCATAACTTTCGTGTATTTAATTATGCGAGAACTTCTCTTGTTTCTGGATATTTTACTCATACAGTCATTCTTATCATCATGTTGCTCGATTACTGCTGATGGTAATTGAACCATGGAAAACCGGAATGGACAATCATTTCATACATCATACATATCATGCATTTCATGAATTGCAGGTTTTCTTGCAGGATTTTTATCGGATGGTTTTGCCTCTTATTATCAGAATCTACAAGACGAATTACTTACATCCATATCGCACTCGAGCCAACAAGTTGAGGATTATGGAATAGATTGAGCAGAACCAGGCCGCTCTCTGCAAAGACATGGACACCATGGGTGATCGAATGAATCAGCTCATGGAAACTCTTCATGCCGTCATCCACGGGTAGGAAGAGCTCAGAATAAGTGTTACTAAACTAGTAGGCAGTGCCTCCACATCCGAGAATGGTGGACCCAGGAATGACCATGGGGGGATTCCTAAGGAGAACCCACAACTGATTGTGGATGAGAACCATGATGTCATCGATCTCGATGACCCTCCAAAGGATTCTACGGCTGATTTGACTGAAACCGCTAAGATGTACAAGGCTCTGGAAGAACGCTTGAAGGCTATGTAGACTTATAAGAAACCAGAATTCAGTGTCGCTGCTATGTGTTTGGTTCCAAGGGTTTTGATTCCACCAGAGTTTAAGGTACCTGATTTCGACAAGTATAAGGGGGTTACATGCCCAGAGACTCATATCCGATCTTACTGTAGAAAGATGGCTGCTTATGCTAGCAATGAGTCATTGCTTATGTATTTATTTCAGGACAGTCTTGCTGAAGCTCCATTAGAATGGTACATGCAATTGGAGAAAACTCATGTTAGCACTTGGGGTGAGATGGTCGAAGCTTTCCTAAAACATTATCACTACAACACCGCCATGGCATCTAGCTATGCACAGCTGCAGACTATGTCTCAAAAGACTGGTGAGTCTTTCAAAGAGTATGACCAGAGATGGCGCAGTTTGGCCGCGAGAGTTCAACCTCCTCTCCTAGACCAGGAACTGGTAGATTTGTTTATGAGTACCCTCCGAGGCTCATATCTGCAACATATGCTCAGCAGTACTTCTGATTCATTTTCGGATATGGTCATCATCGAGGAGCTGGTTGAAATGTGTATTAAAGTAGAGACTATTTCAGGTGCATCTGGCACAAATCGTAACAATAACTCAGGTGGTGGGAAGAAACCGTACTCTAGCGATTTCGTCAAGAAAAAGGAAGGAGAGGTGAGAAATGCCTCTGATGATAAGGGGAAAGCTATTGTACAATTTCCATATTACCAAATTCCCGCTACTTCTCCACAACAAAAATATGCGCCGCCACGAAAATATTAACAAAATCAAAGGCCCCAGGGGCAAAGGGGTCAACAAAGGAAGCAAAGGTATCCCGAGAGGAAGTTGGATTTAATCCTGATGTCGTACGCCTAGCTGCTTCCACAATTGCTAGCCGGTCAGTTGGTACAGCTCCGAGTATTAGCTCCCCCACTAGCAGAACTTCGAAAGGGTTATGATGTCAATGCACGTTGTGAGTTTCATTCAAGAGCTCCAGGTTATTCAATCGAAAACTGCAGAGCTTTAAAGTACAAGGTGCAAGAACTTTTGGAGGCCAAGGAGTTAAGCTTTGCTCCTATAGGCCCTAATGTTCAGAACAACCCAATGCCTCCCCATCATAGGGCTACTGCCAATGCAATCAGGTTCGATGATGGTTATGACTTAGTGACTCAGGTTGATGAGGTTCAGATGCCAGTAACAGTTCTAAGAGAGCATCTTTTGCAGCAGGAAGTTCTACAAGAGCTTCACGGATTTTGTTTGAAATTCTCATCCAATCCGGAAGAGTATGATGATTTCAAAAATTCCATTCAGAGACTGATGGACGAAGGGGTTGTTAGAATTGAGAAAGTCATCCCCGAAGGTGATGTCGCTATTCTAGAGATTCCGTACTGTTGTACCCCAAAATTTGCCCTCCCTTTTTAATAAGAAAATCACAACCCCAGGGTTTTCTTTGATTTTTGAGATTGGCTCAGGAATTGATCAAGCAGACCTTTCTTTGGCAACAAATCCGGAATTACGGTTTTTCGCTCGTATTTCTCAGAAGAAACTTAATCCTCAGAAATTCAGTTAACTGTTACATTGTTTTCATGCTTGTTCAAGTTTATTGGTTGTTTCTCAAGGCCTGATTATCTGGAATAAGAACTGAGACTCTTATTTGGAATATTAAGGCATCTGTTTGTTAATGGAACGAAATGTTTGTTTGTTAATGGAATGCTTTTTTGCTTATTGGAATATACAACGCGTGTGTGGATTTGAATGCTGTCGCAAGTTATGAGAGTGCAGAGTTTTTAAAGATTACTTGGATTTTAAGTTATCTGTATTGGAAATGCTGGAATGTCGTTTCAGTTTATTTTTAATCAGGAATCTTAAATATAAAATTGAAGAGGCAAAGGGAAAAGTTGAAAGATATTTTACAGTAGAAATATTCTTTTGGATAAAGACTTTTATTCATTTCAAATGTTGTTACAAAATTTATTTTGAATATTGTAAGTTTACAACTTATGGTATTTAAGATGATATTTGTTTACAATAAATGAAAAAATAAATCTAAGCCTAACCTCCTAAGCCCCAATGCTCTCATGCTCAAGGAATTTTTGCTTCCTCTGCTTCCTCTATTGTCCAAGATGCATTCACCTGAAAAAAGAAGAAAGAAAAGAAATTATCATAGTTAATTGGAAAAGATTTTCAAATAGAAAAAGAAAGAAATCATCATTAAAGTTTGTCGGCTGGAATCAGAATGCTATTGGTTCATCATGTTTTTATTTTTATCTTTGCAAATCACAAGAAGATTGCTCTTCTTGGTTCACAAAGAGAAAAGTAAAAAATAAAATACAAGCATACAATTGGTTCAAATGCAAAGACATAGGCATTGCAAAGGCAAACCAGAGCGCTAAAATTTAAATATGATGGGCACCCACTGTACTGCAAACTAAACCAAACTGCAGTAATCAAACCAAATGCAATAAGGTGCCAAGCATGTCAAACTGAATTGCAAAACATAAGCAAGTTAGCAAAGCAAACTAAGCATGTCAAACTAGATGCAAAAAGCATACAAGTACACAGTACAGAAAATGAAGCAGGTAATACAATGCAGAGAAAAACCAATTCACAAGCAAGAGGCTTGTAATAGCCATCATCATTTTCCAGCCTAGACAAACTTTTCAGAAAGATATAATATAATAAGAAAAAAGGTGCTTAGGAGAGAGAGAGGAACAGAGAACCTTTAGTGAAAAGTTTGCAGTTTGGCTAAGGCTGGCATAAGTTAACAAAAACAAAAAGAAGATATAAAAGAAAGGACTGCATAACAGTCTAAAAAAGAGAGAAAATACTTAGCCAAAAAAAATCTGCACAACTTGCAAACTGTGAAACCACAGCCAAGCTTACCCAAACTGTTAACCCAAACTGCAGGTCAAACAAAACAAGCTCAAACCTGCATAACAACAACAAACTGCAACTTACCCAAGCTGCAAGTCAAAAAACTACAAGCTCAAGCAAACCTGCATGGCCAAAACAAACTGTAAGCCAAGCAAACTTACTTGCCCAAACCCGTCAAACAAACTGTAAGGTTTACTCAAAAACCAACAAACACCCACAAACTCAGCAAGCTCACAAACTCGAGCTTGCTCAAACCTGTCCAAACTACAAACTCAGCAAGTCAAACAAAACACAAGCTGGCCAAAACTACAGAAAACACCTGTCAATCCAAGCTAGCCACTAAACACCTGCAGAATAACAGCTTACCAAACTATGCACAATCAATAACCCACCACCAAGTTTTTAGAATCAAGTCATCATCAAACATTAGCATTCAGAAAAAGAAAGAGGAAGAAGTTCAGAACCAAATCAAAAACAATACAGTTTCAGAATTAAATCATCATCAACAAGCCAAAAAAGAGGAAGAGATTCAGAAGCAAAGCACGTTGTTTCAGAATCAAGATCATCATCAACATCAACAAAAGTTTCAAAACAGTTTTCAGAACCACTCATAATAAAACATCAAATATCCAAGGAAGAAGTTCAGAGGTTCAGAAGTGACAAAAATAACAAGTTTCAGAATACATGTCATCATCAACACTCAAGAAAGAGTAGAAGAAATTCCAGAAGCGTACCAAACATCAACAATATCAAGAGTTTTTATCAAAACCTTATCATCCAAAGAACAACAAATAGAGGTCTCGGAATCAAGTTCATCATTGACCTTCAAAGAAGAAAGGAAGAGGGTTACGAAATGCGCGTCCATCACATCTCTTCCTCCACTCCGGCCACCAAGAACGCCGCCACCAAATCCGCCTCACCTTTCCTCTCCCTCCTTCCCCAAGGTACAATTTTCTCAAAAAATTTTTACTGCATCATATTCATAAGCATCATAGGTTAAAGAACTACACATGCAAGCAAACCCAAAACAAATGTAAGCAACTGTAAAACGCGAAAGAGATAACAAGTCATACCGCTCAGTCCAAAGCCAAGGTTTATCTTGAGGAGATGAGGGAGCTAGGGTGGCGCTCCGGCGACCTAGGGAAAAGGAGAAATCAACGCCTTGTCCGAGAAAGATGAAAAGGAGGAAGAATAGGAGAAACGGCGCCGCTGTTGAAACCTAACGCACAAACCCTAAAAATGTCAAACCCTAAAAAATGTTACAACATTTCGTTCTGGGCCTTCGCCCCAATAAGTCCCTAGGCCCATTTTATTTTTGGCCAGCGTACCCCCACACCATTTCCTTACATCCTGACTTTTGTTTTTGTCTTTCTTCCATTTTGGGCCTAACCTCCAACAAATCCTTGGCCCATCACACTTCTTAATTTCTTTTCTTTAAACAAAATATTATTGTGTTAATTTCAATTAATTGAACCTTTTTTTTTAATTAAATCATTTTAACTAATTTGTTTTTTCTTTTAGCAAATAAAAACACTAAGTAACTTTGTTTTATTAAGTTAGTCTTATTATTAATTAACCTTGTTTAATATAATAAAAATACAAAAAAAAAGAATATTTAGTTTAATTTAAATAATTTTTGGTTTTCTTTAACCCTAGTTATTGATTAATAAAAATACGTAAATAATAGGGATTTAGTTTAAAGTAAATTTTTCTTTTAAAACTTTTTCTTTTCATAATTCATAAAATACAAATAATAATAATACTTAATCTTTTTTAGAATAGATTTTTATTTACAAATACATGCATCTCATAATATTTTTGATTTTCTTTATCTTATAAATTGTTATAATTTTACATTGAATTGCGGCAGTTCAATTTGGTTGTAACACATATTTGGGACATTATTATTCTTATGAGACTCATCCCCATTTGTAAATAATTGTACCCCTATCCCCGGATACTTTTTGTAATAACTTAGACTTTTAATTCCCGCAATTTATTGCTTTCAATATACTGTATAGTAATTAGGGTTTGTATGGCAAGATTCAAAATCAATCGCTAGATAACCTAATACAAGACAAATGCATGAAATTGACAAACACGATGCACACTTGTACCTCTAGGGTAACCTCACTCGTTGCTTCGAAAAATGCAATCATGTCCCTCGAATATGAGACACTCTAACAAACGCCCCTTCGATAAACAAAGATCGTAGTCCCTCGATGACCCTCGATGTTGCCTTCGGTAAAACGATCTCGTCCCTTACAAAATTGCTAGAGCGTCTCACAAGTTACTTTCAATGATTGTATGCGATGACCCGCGCCTGTCCCGTTTAACATCCTAACACAAGGTTGTTCACCGAATACAATGGTGAAATAACACTGTCAAAAGGGTTAAAAACATAAGAAATATCTTTTGAGTAAAATAGGGTAGACAACTCTTAGTTACTTGATCAAAAGCTTACAAAACATCCTTGCTACTTTCAAACACACCTCACGACACAATTTCAAATCAAATTTTCAAAATATTGAAATACCTTTTCAAAAAGACACACACCTTTGTATATATTCAAACAAGAGTCATTACAAAGGTTGGCTATACAAGGCCTCTTTTTCAAAGCATTTTCAAAACCACACACACAAAGCACCATTTCAAACAATTGAAAAGCAAAAGCAAGTGATCTAAAACAAGTAACTAAGAGCCCATGGAAAACTATGGATGAAAAGGGTGCTAGCACCTTCCCTTTTCATAATCCACCCCCCGAACTCAAGAAAACATCTCAAAGGTCTTTCCTGTGCTTTTTGACCTTTCCTTAGGATAAAATAAAAAGTCGGTGGCGAATCTTGCTAAACCGAAACATTTGCGAACACAAACGCAAAACCTCAAATCAGTTCTCCCACCGTATCACAGAACTGGCGACTCTGCTCGGGAAGAATTTTGAAAGTGGGGTTACCTTAGGATTTTAGATCACCTTTACATGCTTATCTTGCTTGATTTGTATGCTTTACTTTTTGGGTTCCTTGTTTGGGTTCCTTGTTTGGGTTTGTTTTAAATCCTACACCCGGATTTGGGGACACCTTTTAGGTAAGTAGCAATAAACTGTGAGGGAACTGTGTGGGGTATACCGACATGGTTGAAGCAGTAGCTATGTTAGTGTGACATATTTGTGGGTATCTGTAGCCTTTGAGTCAATCAAAGAGAATACGGGGCCGCTGAGTGATGTCATGAAGCACTAACGAACTCTTAGAACCTTACTTGACCATCTTGGCCTATTTTAGGGGTAGTGAGGTGACCGGCTTTGGTGCATTCCGAAGTTGGTAGATAATCGATACTACACTCATTAAGGGTTGTTTTCTTGGAATATTTTGATCGCCAGTAAAGTGGCTAAACTGAAACAATGAACACATAAAATAATCCAGTGATATTGAGCTCCTTAGAACCCGTTTTCTATTTATAGGACAGGTTGAGCCAACTAACTTCAAGAGGGTACTTACCTACGAACTCCATGCAAGCCTAAACCTAAGGACTTGTCTGCTTTGTGTGAATGTGATTATCTGTATATACACTTGCTTACTTTTGAATACCTGTACATGACATCATAACATCATACCATATCATTTTCAATAACCATTTCAAGGATCTCTAGGGTCTTTGATGCAGGGTCACGTTGAACCAGACGTCTACCAAAGGGAAAGAGGATTCATTTTCCTCTAAATAAACGCCGTCAAAGATCAAGTACAACAACTTGAATCGAGGGCTATGACCCACTTGACATGTTGAGCTTGATTCTCGTGGAAAGACATCCACCGATACAAAGTTCTCCAATCAAAGATGTTGATCGAAGTTCAATCTCTAACATTTTCTTGTGTTTACCCTGCGAGATTCTTGAAAACATGCATCCATATATCATGCATTGTATCATAACAGGTTTTCCTTTTCAGGTTACCTTATTCTCCTACTGTTTATTTCAGTAGAGATGGCTCTAGAGAGGACTATCGAAGATATCCAGGCTCAAAACGCTCAACTTCAAGAAATGTTCTTGAACCTGTCCCAGGGGCAAGAAGAAGTGAAAGCTCTCCTCACAAGGGGCATGGTCCTAGGAAATCCAGGCAGCATCAGGAATGATCTGTTGAAAGGGCTACAGATTGAGTTGTCAACAATGAAGATACAGATGATGGGACAACTGGTGGGCCAGATGGCTCTCATTCAAGACCTGGCGCAAAGACAAGAGGAGCTCAGGGTCCTCATCAACAAACTGCTTCAAGATAACCAAGTGGGGAAAACAACTAGGGTTGAAGATCAAGTCATCATTCAACTTCCTTTGAGACAAGAAGACAAGGGAAAAGCTCCCTAGCTTGCTTTAGGGTCACAAGCCCAACAACAACCTCGCCAGCGTCAACGGGGTAATCGGCGTAAGCAAAATACATTTGGAAGACATTTCACTGAGACTGACATACCATTCTCTCTAATACTGAAACGCTTGTTAGAGGTCAATCTGACTACTTTAAAGGATCCTCTTCGGAATCCCAATACCTCTACTCCTGGCTATCACCCCGACGCATTTTGTGTATACCACTCCTATAGCCCTAGACATGACACCGACGACTGTTGGGCTTTGAAAAACAAGATCCAAGATTTGATTGACAGAGGAGTGCTGAAATTCATGCCGGATGGCGAGATGAAAATATTCCACTAAGGGTTCTCCACCTGAAATGACAAGTTCAAACTAAGAGACTTTTGTTTCATTTGAATTTTCAAGTTGTAATTTCTTTTGTTATTCAAGCATTTATCTGTTGATGTCAAACTCTGTTTCATTAATGCATTGCATATGTTTGTCTTGAATTCATCCATTCGTTTTCACTATTCTTGAATTATCCTTCCTACTTTCTTGATGATATTTAACTCTTGTTAAAAGTTACAAGTCTTTAGAGGGAGGATGGCGAAACAATTCCATAATCTCATACAGTATGCTTTTGGACAGACCTTGCCGACGATGTACAGGCGTTTCTTTCAAAACTTAAACACCGGAGTTATAAGGAAGATAATCCCTAGTCAACCCCTTTGAGCCAAAGAAGTAGAAGTTTTCCGTTTTAACACAAATTGAAACCTTTAATCAAACCTGGGGTAGGGTAGTCTCTCAGTTAATTCAAAATGCGTGTTGAAGTCGCAAACTCTCAGTTCGTAATATAATGAATGACGTCAAAAACATTCCTTTGGAAGCTAAAAAGACATTGATGGTTCCTTATCTCATAGGCAGTCATTATCTCTCAAAAAATAAAAGCCCATTGAGTCAAAACCTATAAAGGAGGCTTAAGAAAGCTGGGGCATCCCGCTGACTGTAATCTCGAAAACAGGAACAGTCAGGAAAAAATTAGGGATAATGAATCAAAAGAAAGAGGTCATTACAAATCCTCAACAACATGAAAAATGTTGCAAAAAAAAGTGAATGCCTTCCAGCAAATTCAACTTGTGTGAACCATCACCAAAAAAAGTTGTTCCAAACTCGAATAGAGTTCGACGCACGATTAACTGAGCTTAGGATTGAAGAACATCACGAAAAGCGGGTGGGTACAAATATACTTTGAACCTTTATCCTTTGTTTCTTAAAACAGTGAACCAAGCCACGTTACAACCCTTCAAAAGTCCTAATTGAAGCATGGGTTAGTCCGAAAGCATACTATTATAAAAGGTATCCTGACTCCTGTAAGGCTTTGCTCTAAATATTGAGCTAAATTTTTCTTATAAAAAGTTTTCTGCTAAAAAACTCATTTTTCAAAATTTCAAGACAAGCATGAACTTTGCATTATTTGAATATCGTTGTTTGCACATGACTATTTGTTTGACAACGAAGAAATTCACACAGTGAATGTTCGGATGAACGAAAGCTCTCTCAGTGAATAAAATCACATCGAGTGGGATGACACTCCCATTGCAAAAATCTCCTATCAACAAAAGGGGACTTCGTATGGTATTGTCCAGTAAACCTGGGGCAGTCCAATCAAGATTTCAACAAATCTTTCAAAGCCCAGTAAACCTGGGGCAGTCCAGTCAGGATTACAACCAATCTTTCAAAGCCCAGTAAACTTGGGGCCGTCCAGTCAAGATTTCAAGAAATCTCTCGATTGGAGATTAACTTGGGGCAAGTCTCCGTCACCATCACTTAGGGCAAGTCTCCGTCACCATCACTTGGGGCATTTAAATGTTAATCTCATCAAAGGGTTACATACATTCCAAATTTCCTGGCAGTGTCACAAACATTTGATACTGGGGGCAGTCCAGTCAAGATTTCAACGAATCTCTCCAAAATCTTTCTGAAAAGAAATTCAAGAATACTCGAGAAGTTCATCACCTCTCTAGCAGACCGGCAGTCATGGGTTTATTTCCCCAGCACTTGTCAAGGATTTATTCTCCAAAACAAAATTACATTTCAACAACAGTCATAACATACTCAGATTGATCGGCAGGTAAAGATTCCTTCATCACCTGTTGGAGTTTTGATCGTCCAAGATTCCTTCATCACCTGTTGGAAGTTACAGTCGTTAAAGATTCCTTCATCACCTGTTGGAGTTACAGTCGTCAAAGATTCCTCCATCATCCGGTCGAGTCAAGGTTAATCCAAGACCCTCTCTGGTTCAGTCAGATCGACACTAAGATCTCCTTGATTCATATTCCAGTGGAGGATATTCCGGGTTTTTGCTGTTTCAAATAAATCTCTCAGCGATTTATTCTGATCTTTTCACTATCAGAGATGAAGAATCCAACTCTTTTCTCCTTTACCAGCTCGGGATTTATTTTCCTCAGCGAAAGGTCGTCTTGAAAAACATTACACCTCCATGCATCAGGACATCATACAACGCAATCTCATTTATTTTGAGATCATCATTGTTTGATATATACCATTAACCTCTACCTTTCAGAAAAGGTACAATCAAATTCAAGAGACAAAGCCTTTCTTCAGTCGAATTACAGACGAGTTCCTAAATCTCGACAAAAGCTTTTACTTCAGTTGAATTACGGACAAGTTCCTAAATCTCAGCAAAAACAACCCACCAGCAGAATAACGGACAATTGAAGCTCCTAAAATGCTATTTCTTAGAATGAAGATTCTCATCCTTGAAACCTCAGAAGATTGGTATACTCCCAAGCTCCTGATACCGTTAACAGAATGAAGATTCTCATCCTTAAAACCCCAGTAGATTGGCATACACCCAACCTTCTGACGCAAACGCCTGAATGAAGATTCTCATTTTTGCTTCCCCAGTAGATTGGCATACACCCAACCTTCTGACCCAAAGGCCTGAATGAAGATTCTCATTCTTGCTTCCCCAGTATATTGGCATACACCCAACCTTCTGACCCAAGGCCTGAATGAATATTCTCATTCTTGCTTCCCCAGTAGATTGGCATACACCCAACCTCCTGATATTCCCGACAAAATGAAGATTCTCATTCTCAAAGTGGCATATAACCTGATATTCCCGACAGAATGAAGATTCTCATTCTCAAAGTGGCATATAACCTGATATTCCCGACAGAATAAAGATTCTCATTCTCAAAGTGGCATATAACCTGATATTCCCGACAGAATGAAGATTCCCATTCTCAAAGTGGTATATAACCTGAATTCCTGATATTCTCGACAGAATGAAGATTCTCATTCTCAAAGTGGCGTATAAGCTGACCTCTTGATATTCCCAACAGAATGAAGATTCTCATTCTCAAAGTGGCATATAACCTGATATTCCCGACAGAATGAAGATTCTCATTCTCAAAGTGACATATTACCCGAGTTCCCGATATTCCTGAAAGAATGAATATTCTCATTCTCAAAGTGGTATATAACCTGAATTCCTGATATTCTCGACAGAATGAAGATTCTCATTCTCAAAGTGGCGTACAACCTAAACCTGAACTTCTTCCAAACAGGAATAAGCTTTTTCCAGAATCCTGAGTTTTACTCTCCAACAGGATAGCCACTCCGCAACAGTATGGATATTCCCCACAGAGTTCTTACTCCCCAACAAAATCAAGATTCTCATCCTTGATTCTCCAGAGCTTTCTTTACTCTCAGCATAAATTTGTCAGAGTTTTTAACCCCCTGCAGATCGAAGATTCTCGTTCTTGGCTCCTCAGTACAAATTCCCCTAGCAGAATGAAGATTCTCATTCTCAGTTCCCCAACAAAGTTCTCCTCAAAACAGGAATCCCCAGTAGATTGGCATACAACCCAAACTCCTGACTTTCCCCAAGTAGTATAACTTCTCCCCACAGAGGTTTTCAAAAAGCTTGAAGGTACACATACTCTTCAACAGTGGTCCCAGGGCTTCTCATTCTCAATTAATCAAAGGATTTTCAATCCCCAGCAGCAGTCAAGGATTTATTTTCCCCGACAGCGGTCAAAGATTTTATTATCTCCAACTATCCAGGATTTATCTTCCTCGGCAAGGCAGCTAATCATCTTACATGCGCATTCATTGCATTCATATATCATAAACATTGACATAACACATACATTGCATCATACATTTCATGAAACATAACTTTGTGTTTCATCTAATATCTCACCTGTCGCAGGATAAGTTTAGCAGGTTTCAAACTTCAAGGATTTCTGAAAACAATTTACGGATTCTCCAAACACGGATGCTAATATATTGCTTATTCAGACTCTCAGCTCAGAAACGTTCCAAACATAGATAACTTTCTGATACTCACCCTTTCACCTACAACATACAGCTCAACAAACATTCTTGGGTGGCATCTTTAAGCCCATCTCCGACAAGTTTCTGTCACATCTCCAAATGGCATCTTTAAGCCCATTCCCTCAACTATGCTTTGACGAGTGCAAATTTATGGGCACTTTAGTGTCCAATCATCTTTTATCTTCGAGTCGCGAACGGCAAAATTGCCAATCTAACTCTTCAGGTTCAAGAAGATTGAACAGGGGCAACTGTTGTACCCCAAAATTTGCCCTCCCTTTTTCATAAGAAAATCACAACCCCAGGGTTTTCTTTGATTTTTGAGATTGGCTCAGGAATTGATTAAGAAGACCTTTCTTTGGCAACAAATCCGGAATTAGGGTTTTTCGCTCGTATTTCTCAGAAGAAACTAAATCCTCAGAAATTCAGTTAACTGTTACATTATTTTCACGCTTGTTCAAGTTTATTGGTTGTTTCTCAAGGCCTGATTATCTGGGATAAGAACCGAGACTCTTATTTGGAATATTAAGGCATCTGTTTGTTAATGGAACGAAACGTTTGTTTGTTAATGGAATGCTTGTTTGCTTATTGGAATATACAACGTGTGTGTGGATTGGAATGCTGTCGCAAGTTATGAGAGTGCAGAGTTTTTAAAGATTACTTGGATTTTAAGTTATCTGTATTGGGAATGCTGGAATGCCGTTTCAGCTTATTTTTAATCAGGAATCTTAAATATAAAAGTGAAGAGGCAAAGGGGAAAATTGAAAGATATTTGACAGTAGAAATATTCTTTTGGATAAAGACTTTTATTCATTTCAAATGTTGCTCCAAAATTTATTTTGAATATTGTAAGTTTACAACTTATGGTATTTAAGATAATATTTGTTTACAATAAATGAAAAAATAAATCTAAGCCTAATCTCCTAAGCCCCAATGCTCTCATGCTCAAGGAATTTTTTCTTCCTCTGCTTCCTCTATTGTCCAAGATGCATTCACCTGAAAAAAGAAGAAAGAAAAGAAATTAGCACAGTTAATTGGAAAAGATTTTCAAATAGAAAAAGAAAGAAATCATCATTAAAGTTTGCCGGCCGAAATCAGAATGCTATTGGTTCATCATGTTTTTATTTTTCTCTTTGCAAATCACAAGAAGATTGCTCTTCTTAGTTCACAAATAGAAAAGTAAAAAATAAAATACAAGCATACAATTGGTTCAAATGCAAAGACATAGGCATTGCAAAGGCAAACCAAGGCGCCAAAATTCAAATATGATGGGCCCCCACTATACTGCAAACTAAACCAAACTGCAGTAATCAAACCAAATGCAACAAGGTGCCAAGCATGTCAAACTGAATTGAAAAACATAAGCAAGTCAGCAAAGCAAACTAAGCATGTCAAACTAGATACAAAAAGCATACAAGTACACAATACAAAAAATGCAACAGGTAATACAATGCAGAGAAAAACCAATTCACAAGAAAGAGGCTTGTAATAGCCATCATCATTTTCCAGCCTAGACAAACTTTTCAGAAAGATATAATATAATAAGTAAAAAGGTGCTTAGGAGAGAGAGAGAGAAACAAAGAAACTTTAGTGAAAAGTTGCAGTTTGGCTAAGGCTGGCATAAGTTAACAGAAACAAAAAGAAGATATAAAAGAAAGGACTGCATAACAGTATAAAAAAGAGAGAAAATACTTAGCCAAAAAAAATCTGCACAACTTGCAAACTGTGAAACCACAGCCAAGCTTACCCAAACTATTAACCCAAACTGCAGGTCAAACAAAACAAGCTCAAACCTGCATAACAACAACAAACTGCAACTTACCCAAACTGCAAGTCCAAAAAACTACAAGCTCAAGCAAACCTGCATGGCCAAAACAAACTGTAAGCCAAGCAAACTTACTTGCCCAAACCTGTCAAACAAACTGTAAGGTTTACTCAAAAACCAACAAACAACTACAAACTCAGCAAGCTCACAAAGTCGAGCTTGCTAAAACTGTCCAAACTACAAACTCAGCAAGTCAAACAAAACACAAGCTGGCCAAAACTGCAGAAAACAATCGAACAGTTGTCAAACCTGTACGAAACTCCAAACAAGCTTTGCCAAACAGTTCCAAAAAACCATAAGCTGGCCAAAACTCAAAAATTTGCAAGCCTGTCAAGCCAAGCTAGCCACTAAACACCTGCAGAATAACAGCTAACCAAACTATGCACAATCAATAACCCACCACCAAGTTTTCAGAATCAAGTCATCATCAAACATTACCATTCAGAAAAAGAAAGAGGAAGAAGTTCAGAAGCAAATAAAAAACAATATAGTTTCAGAATCAAATCATCATCAACAAGCCAAAAAAGAGGAAGAGATTCAGAAGCAAAGCACTTTGTTTCAGAATCAAGATCATCATCAACATAAACAAAAGTTTCGAAACAGTTTTCAGAACCACTCATCATAAAACATCAAATATCCAAGGAAGAAGTTCATAGGTTCAGAAGTGACAAAAATAACAAGTTTCAGAATACATGTCATCATCAACACTCAAGAAAGAGTAGAAGAAATTCCAGAAGCGTACCAAACATCAACAATATCAAGAGTTTTTATCAAAATCTTATCATCTAAAGAACAACAAATAGAGGTCTCAGAATCAAGTTCATCATTGACCTTCAAAGAAGAAAGGAAGAGGGTTACCAAACGCGCGTCCATCACATCTCTTCCTCTGCTCCGGCCACCAAGAACATCGCCACCAACTCCGCCTCACCTTTCCTCTCCCTCTTCCCCAAGATACAATTTTCTCAAATTTTTTTTACTGCATCATATTCATAAGCATCATAGGTTAAATAACTACACATGCAAGCAAACCCAAAACAAATGCAAGCAACTGTAAAACGCGAAAGAGATAACAAGTCATACCGCTTAGTCCAAAGCCAAGGTTTATCTTGAGGAGACGAGAGAGCTAGTATGGCGCTCCGGCGACTTAGGGAAAAGGAGAAATCAACGCCTTGTCTGAGAAAGATGAAAAGGAGAAAGAATGGGAGAAACAGTGCCGCTGTTAAAACCTAACGCAGAAACCCTAAAAATGTCAAACCCTAAAAAATGTTACAACATTTCGTTTTGGGCCTTCGCCCCAATAAGTCCCTAGGCCCATTTTATTTTTGGCCAGCGTACCCCCACACCATTTCCTTACATCCTGACTTTTGTTTTTGTCTTTCTTCCATTTTGGGCCTAACCTCCAACAAATCCTTGGCCCATCACACTTCTTAATTTCTTTTCTTTAAACAAAATATTATTGTGTTAATTTCAATTAATTGAACCCTTTTTTTTAATTAAATCATTTTAACTAATTTGTTTTTTCTTTTAGCAAATAAAAATACTAAGTAACTTTGTTTTATTAAGTTAGTCTTATTATTAATTAACCTTGTTTAATATAATAAAAATACAAAAAAAAAGAATATTTAGTTTAATTTAAATAATATTTGATTTTCTTTAACCCTAGTTATTGATTAATAAAAATACGTAAATAATAGGGATTTAGTTTAAAGTAAATTTTTCTTTTAAAACTTTTTCTTTTCATAAATCATAAAATACAAAAAATAATAATAATACTTAATCTTTTTTAGAATAGATTTTTATTTACAAATACATGCATCTCATAATATTTTTGATTTTCTTTATCTTATAAATTGTTATAATTTTACATTGAATTGCGGAAGTTCGATTTGGTTGTAACACATATTTGGGACATTATTATTCTTATGAGACTCATCCCCATTTGTAAATAATTGTACCCCCATCCCCGAATACTTTTTGTAATAACTTAGACTTTTAATTCCCACAATTTATTGCTTTCAATATATTGTATAGTAATTAGGGTTTGTATGGCAAGATTCAAAATCAATCGCTAGATAACCTAATACAAGACAAATGCATGAAATTGACAAACACGATGCACACTTGCACCTCTAGGGTAACCTCACTCGTTGCTTCGAAAAATGCAATCATGTCCCTCGAATATGAGACACTCTAACAAACGCCCCTTCGATAAACAAAGATCGTAGTCCCTCGATGACCCTCGATGTTGCCTTCGATAAAATGATCTCGTCCCTTACAAAATTTCTAGAGCGTCTGACAAGTTACTTTCAATGATTGTATGCAATGACCCGCGCATGTCCCGTTTAACATCCTAACACAAAGTTGTTCACCGAATACAATGGTGAAATAACACTGTCAAAAGGGTTAAAAACATAATAAAGATCTTTTGAGTAAAATAGGGTAGACAACTCTTAGTTACTTGATCAAAAGCTTGCAAAACATCCTTGCTACTTTCAAACACACCTCACGACACAATTTCAAATCAAATTTTCAAAATATTGAAATATATTTTCAAAAAGACACACACCTTTGTATATATTCAAACAAGAGTCATTACAAAGGTTGCCTATACAAGGCCTCTTTTTCAAAGCATTTTCAAAACCACACACACAAAGCACCATTTCAAACAATTGAAAATCAAAAGCAAGTGATCTAAAACAGGTAACTAAGAGCCATGGAAAACCATGGATGAAAAGGGTGCTAGCACCTTCCCTTTTCATTATCTACCCCCCGAACCCAAGAAAACATCTCAAAGGTCTTTCCTGTGCTTTTTGACCTTTCCTTAGGATAAAATAAAAAGTCGTTGGAGACTCTTGCTAAACCGAAACATTTACGCACGCAAACGCAAAACCTCAAGTCAGTTCTCCCACCGTATCACACGTACTATCCGACCGATGTTCAGAAGAATACTCCAAGAGTTCCATTGGTTATACAAGTTCCAACACTCCCTGTGCCAGATCAGAATCCGGTTGCTTCTCTGCCAATCCAAGCATCGACACTTCTAAATCCAGTATCCGCTCCGATAGCTAATAACAGGGCAGTGCCATGGGAATATAATGCTGTTTACATTCGGGGAAAGAAAGTTTTTTGTCCGCCGATTGAAAATAAGGATGTAACCAACATTGTCGGGACTAGTAGAATAACTCGAAGCGGGAGAGTCTTCACTCCTACTCCACCACCTCCTGAAGAAGTTATCTAAGAGATTCTTGTGAGAGATAAGGGGAAACAAGTAGTTTATGATTCTCCTGGGACGTCTTTTGAACAACAAGTGGAGCAGATAATCAGGGTAATCAAGAAGAGCGATTTCAAGGTGGTTGACCAGTTGAATCAGATGCCTGCAAAGATCTCAATCTTATCCCTCATCCTGTACTCCGAAGCTGATCGAACCTCCTTGATGAGAATACTGCATGGTTCCCATCTGAATCCTGAAATTTCTGTGGCCCAATTTGAAGGGGTTGTTACAAATATTTCTGCAGGAACTTGTCTGGGCTCCAGTGATGACGAGCTCCCTCCTGGGGGAAGAGCTCATAATAAAGCTCGGCATATTTCCATCAGATGCTTAGACACTGTGATGTCTCGAGTCCTAGTAGATATTGGGTCTTCTTTGAACGTGATGCCTAAGCATACTCTATTCAAGTTGAATATGGATGGGGTTATGATGAAACCTAGCACGCTGACAATCAAAGCTTTTGATCGGTCAAGGAGATCTGTGGAAGAGGAAGTTGACTTACCCACAAAAATCGGCCCCCACGTGTTCTACCTATCGTTCTACATCATGGATATTCGTCCATCTTATACTTGCCTATTGGGATGCCCGTAGATCCATATGGCAGGGCACGTTACCTCAAATCTGCACAAACGTTTGAAGTTTATCGTCCAAGACAAGGTCATCATTATTGGCGGAGAGGAAGATGTCATGATCAACAATGTTACTTCTTTCGGTTATGTCGAAGTGGATGGGGAAGTTCATGAAATGCCTTTCCAAGCCTTGGAAATCATTTTTGTTGACAGATTCCCCACCCTGTTGGAAACTACAAAGAAATCTGGAGTTCCAATGGTTTCCTTGAGAGATGCCAAAGCCATTGTGGAATCTTGGATTCCTAATGAAGACTTGGGAAAAGTGGTAGAGGTGCGCGAAAAGCATGACAAGTTTGGACTTAGGTTCAGGTCCTCTTTTTCAGACCGTGTTGGTACGGGTCCGATTGTGCTCAAAGGAAAACAAGTTCCCCCGCTTTCAGAGGTATTTGTTAGGGCCAGTCTGAGGGCTCAAGGATAAATCCATGCAGTGGGTGATGAAGATGATGCAGATATGGCTCAGTATATCTACCAGATTGCACCTGATCAAGAGCTTGGTAATTGGACTGTCACTGATATTCCCGAAGTGGTTTTCTTTGACATGTAATGTTCTTGTTTTAAATAAGTCGCATGCTTTCGCCCGAAGCATGTTGACAGCTTGTGGAAAGGGCCCCCTCATGTTTCTATGTTTGTTTAAAAATTGAATAAAATGTCATTTTTGCATATAATTTTTGCTCTCTATCTTTTATTATTTTCGTAAATTAGAAATGGTAATGCTTTTCCTTCTAACTCTTTAACCATCTTCCAATTCGCATCCATATTCTAAAATAAGGCATGATTCATTAATCATGCAGGTCTGCCTCGAATTCCATAAAAAACGATGATGTTACAGTTCCTTGCACCAATATCCTTGGAAATACGAATGACCAAGCCGACGAAGGTAGTGGGGAAGATTGTGAAATTACAGAGGAATTGGCAAGGATTTTAAGACAAGAAGAGAAAACGATCTTGCCTCACCAAGAAGCTATTGAAGCCATCAATCTCGGCACTGACACAGTAAAAAAAGAGGTCAAGATAGGGGCCACTTTGCAAGATGACGTAAAGAAGGGGTTGATTGAGCTTCTCAGAGAGTACTCTGAAATCTTTGCCTGATCGTATGAAGATATGCCTGGTCTAGATACGGATATAGTCATACACCACTTGCCACTCAAACCAGAATGTCCTCTGGTAAAGAAAAAGCCGAGGAGAACTCGTCCAGATATGTCTCTCAAAATCAAAGAAGAAGTTGAAAAGCAGTTGAACGCAGGATTTTTGTTGGTATGTGAATACTCAGATCAGATTGCCAACATGGTACCTGTCCCTAAGAAAGATGGGAAGGTGCGCATGTGTGTAGACTATCGATATTTGAACAAAGCAAGCCCAAAGGACGACTTCCCATTACCACATATCAACGTATTGGTTGATAATACGGCTCAGTCCTTAGTTTTCTCCTTCATGGATGGTTTTTAGGGATACAATCAAATAAAGATGGCCCCGAAAGACATGACAAAGACGACATTCACTACTCCATGGGGTAGTTACTGTTATAAGGTCATGCCTTTTGGCCTCAAAAATGCTGGTGCAACGTATCAACGTGCCATGGTGACACTCTTCCATGATATGATTCATAAGGAGATCGAAGTATATGTTGATGATATGATTGCAAAATCACAAACCGAGGATGAACACTTGGTCCATCTACGAGAGTTATTTGCGCCTCTGTAAAAGTTTAGACTAAGGCTTAATCCGAATAAGAGTACCTTCGAGGTGCGATCCGGAAAACTACTCGGTTTTATCATAAGTCAACGAGGAATTGAGGTAGATCCTGACAAAGTAAAAGCAATACAGAATATGCAGCACCAAAAAATGAAAAAGAAGTAAGGGGGTTCCTTGGGAGATTGAAATACATAGCCAGGTTCATTTCTCATCTCACAGCTACTTGTGAACCCATCTTTAAATTGCTGCGCAAGAATCAAGATGTCCAATGGGATGATAATTTCCAGGAAGCCTTTCAAAAGATCAGACAGTACCTCCAAGAGCCACCAATCCTTATCCCTCCAGTGCCTGGGAGGCCACTCATTATGTACTTGACGGTGCTGGAAGGATCCATGGGTTGTGTGCTCAGGCACCAGGATGAAACAGGACGCCATTTATTATCTGAGTAAAAAGTTTACCGATTGCGGATCTAGGTATTCTTTACTTGAAAAAACTTGTTGTGCGCTTGCTTGGGCTGCTCGACGTCTGAGGCAGTATATGCTAACATACACAACTCTTCTAATAAAAAAGATGGACCCAATAAAGTATATCTTCGAAAATCCAGCACTCACGGGCATGCTTGCTCGGTGGAAGATGCTTTTATCTGAATACGAAATTCAGTATGTTACATAAAAGGCTAACAAGGGTAGCATTCTTGCGGATCATCTTGCTCATCAGCCGTTGGAAGAGTACCAATCAATGAAATTTGAATTCCCTGACGAAGATGTTATGAAGCTTGACGATTATGATGTGGTTGATCCGGGAGATCAATGGACTCTTACGTTCGATGGTGCCTCGAACGCTACAGGCCATGGCATTAGGGAAATACTGACTTCTCCACGTAATACTCATACACCGTTTACGGCCCGGTTATGTTTCGATTGTACCAATAATGTGGAGAAATATGAAGCATATGTAATGGGTCTAGAGGCAGCTATTGACCTTAAAATCAAAATCCTCGAAGTCTATGGAGACTCCGCCTTGGTCATACATCAAGTATGAGGTGATTGGGAGACGAAACACCCTAGTTTGATTCCGTACAAAGACTACATCTTGCAGTTGATACCTGCTTTTGACGAAATCACCTTTGAACATATTCCCAGAGACGAAAATCAGTTGGCCGATGCTTTAGCCACATTAGCATCAATGTTCTCAGTGATCTTTCCAAATCAGGTGCCTAATATACGCATTCTCAGGTACAAAGAGCCAGCACATGTCTTTCCTGCCCATTGTCTCTCAACTGAGGATATGTCTGATGAAAAGCCATGGTATTACGACATCAAATGGTACCTTGAGAAGCAAGAGTATCCCGAAAATGCTACAATCTATGATAAGCGCACACTTAGAAGGTTAACATCCAAGTTCCTCTTATCAGGAGACATCTTGTACAAGATAAATTATGACTCGGTTCTGCTCAGATGCGTGGATATACACGAAGCAGATTCGATCATAAAGGAAATCCATGGGGGTTCTTTCGGGACTCATTCGAGCAGGAATTCTATGGCGAAGAAAATCCTACGAGCAGGATACTTCTAGACGACAATGGAGAGCGACTGTTATGTATATGCAAAATCGTGCCACAAATGCCAAGTGTATGGAGACATAATTCATGTTCCTCTAACTCCTTTGAGTGTTATAACCTCCCCATGGCCGTTTGCGATGTGGGGAATTGATATGATTGGAAGGATTGAACCAAGTGCTTCGAATGGTCATAGATTCATCCTAGTGGCTATTGACTATTTCACCAAATGGGTGGAAGCAGCTTCTTACAAGAATGTAACCAAACAGGTCGATACCAACTTCATAAGGAAAGAAATCATATGTCGTTACGGAGTTCCTCATAGAATCATCATTGATAACGATTCTAATCTTAACAACAACATGATGAAGGAGTTGTGTGAAGAGTTCAAAATTGAACATCATAATTCATCTCCATATCGACCAAAAATGAATGGTGCAGTCGAAGCTGCTAACAAGAACATAAAGAAGATCATCTAGAAGATGGTTAGAACATATAAAGATTGGCATGAAATGTTACCTTTTGCTCTGCACGGCTACAAAATGTTTGTGCGTAATTTAACAGGGGCAACTCTAGTTTCGCTTGTCTATGGCACGGATGCCGTGCTTCCTGTCGAAGTAGAAGTTCCTTCGTTGAGGGTTCTGTTGGAAACCGAGCTTGATGAGGCAGAATGGGTTCAGACAACATTCGACCAACTCAACCTGATTGATGAAAAGCATCTGGAGGCCATTTGTCATGGCCATTTGTACCAACAAAGGATGAAGAGAGCATTCGACAAAAAGATCCGTCCTCGAAAGTTTTATCCTGGTGATTTGGTCTTGAGAAGGGTCATCGTGCAAAGCCATTCCGATCCAAGGGGCAAATGGACTCCCAATTACGAGGGACCATATATCATGAAGAGAGATTTTTCAAGAGGTGCTCTAATCCTGACAGACATGGATGGGGAAGATGTTACACTCCCAGTCAATTCAGACTCAGTCAAAAAATTCTACGCATAAAGAGACCCACTAGGTCAAAAACCCGAAAGGGCGACTTAGGCCAAAAAAAATGGGCATCCAGGTGGACACGAAAGTCCAGGAAAAAATTAGGGATAAAATGAAAAAAGGATAACAACCCGCTAAGTTGAAAACTCGGAAGGGCGACTTAGGAAAAAATGGATATCCCGTTGGGTCGAAAACCCGTAAGGGCGATCCAAGCAAAAGTTAGGGATATTAAGCGAGAGGCTGTAGTCTGAATGCTCTTCATGAATGACACATGCATATCTATAGCACCTTGGCAGCGAATCGACCAGTCTGACTGCTACTCTTAAGAGGCAAGGCATTGAGACTACTTAGGATATGAGAACTGTAGCAATATCAGTTTTAATGGAAATTTGAGCATCTCTCATTGCCATTTATACTTGTTGTATTTTCAATTTCTATTTCGTAACTACCTCATATAGGAGTTGCATCCCTGTACAAATGCCTATTCACAGGCCAATCAATAAAAGTTGCTTTCGTCAAAAAGTTGTCTTCTATTATCATAAAAATGTTTTTCGTATGCGAAGTGTGTTTTAGTCGTTATTAAACACTGCATTAGAAACATGGGGAATAAAAATTCTCAAGCCCAGATAAAACTTGACTTTACATCGATATATAACCATGAGGGAGTGTCGTATGCATTCCAAGTGTTGTTTTTCCTTACAGGTAGTAATTTGTAATGGTCGTCACAATTTAGCTAATGCATGAAGCTGCCTTCATCTGCTACAGACAACTTCAAACCTAATTCCCCAAGTGAATTCAGAATGTTCGGAGTCGTCATTTGACTCGACATGCGCAGGTGCATCCCCAATGGAGTTAATCAAGAACATCCCTAGTGAAGCTAAACCGGGGCATTCGCAGAGCTAAACCGGGTCGTTCACGGAGCTAAACCGGGGAATTCATAGGTGTCCATGCCCATCTCTTATTCCCAAGTAATTCAAGAGATAATTCCTCAGTGTGCGTAAACTTGGGGCATGCGTTCAGAGAGATTCACATGGTGTTCACTATCCATGATTTGGCATGGTCAATTCTATCATCCTCTCGACGGTTCAGGATGTATGGATGTCTGGCCAGATTATCTCTTCCCCGACGGTACGATTCAGAGTTCAGCAGCGTACCTGAAGACTCGCTTCGTCAGCAATTCAATCTTCAGCAGAGTCACTAACAATCTCTGGTATCATGGGCCCCCCAGTGCAGATTCTTATCAGTATTCCCAACAATCTTTGATACTGCAGGTTTCCAGCACCAATATGTATTGGAATCTTCAGTAATGAGCGACAGTTCTCAATGGGCCTTATCTTATCCCCATGAAGTCTATTTCTTCGCATTGCATATAGTTATCATTACATAACATTGCATCCTCAAAGGCGCGTAGTCGATCCATTAACATGGATCTTTGCGGCAAAAGAAATTCAAACATGCATACGAAGCATAAGCCAAATCAGGTACCTTACACGAAAGACCTAAATCATTCAAGGACACCGATACATCCCTACAAGAGGATATCATTCCCAAAATCCCCAGTCGAGGACCTTCACCTTTTCAAGTGCCCAGTAAAATCGATACACCAAGTCTAAACCCAGCATTCGTCTATGTCGGTCTCCAAACACTCGTCCGTGTAAACTCATAAACACTCATCTGTGTTAGTTTCCCAAACAATCGTCCGTGTTTAACCTTTTGATACTCGTCCATATCTTCTTTCAATACCCGTCCGTATTGATTCAAACACTCGTCCGTGTTTAACCTTTTGATACTCGTTTGTATCTTCTTTCAATATTCATTCGTATTGATTCAAACACTCGTCTGTATGTTCTTTCAATACTCGTCCGTATTGATTCAAACACTCGTCTGTGTTTAACCTTTTGATACTCGTCCGTATCTTCTTTCAATACTCGTCTGTATTGATTCAAACACTCGTCTGTGTTTAACCTTTTGATACTCGTCCATATCTTCTTTCAATACTCGTTCGTATTAATTCAAACACTCGTCTGTGTTATACCTTCCTTGTATTGGCATCCTGCTATGTTACAAGTTCGATCTCCTCCTTGTATTGGTATCCTGCTACGTTACAAGCCAGATCCCTTCCTTGTATTGGCATCATGCTACGTTACAAGCCAGATCCCTTCCTTGTATTGGCATCTCGCCACGTTATAAGTCTTCTTTATCCTTGTGCTTACACCATGCTACCTTCCAACACTCATCGTGTCAGCTTCTAAACACTCGTCATGTCGTAACCCATGTTTACATCATAGAACCCGAGATCAACTGTAGGCTAGGTTCTTCCCATAGATCATCGTAGAATCTGAGATCGCCTGTTGGCTAAGTTCTACCCACAAATCTTGTCTCAGAACCTGAGATTGCCCTTAGGCTAGGTTCTCCAACAAATCACTCTCATGTTTCACCTTAGGATTGTAGGTCGCCCGTAGACCTTGTCCTCTGTCTTTTCGTACCAACCATTTGTCTTGTATTGGCATCACGCCACGTTACAAGTCCAATCTCCGTCTCTTCACTAAAAAACGAAAAATTCTTTCCCCAACAGATTTCACAAAATAAATAAAGAAATACTTACACTCTCTCTCAAGACAAATTTTTGGCATTGGTATTTAATCATCTTCTACCTCGAACTTCTAAAAGGCACGCGCCAATCGTACTTTCAGGTTTAAGACGATTAAATAGGGGCAGCTGTAATACTCTAAATTTGTCCAACCCTTTTACTTTTATATGGCTTATGCATCTCACAGTATTCTCATGTACACAACCTTCATTAGGTCATCTAACGCATCATGCCTCATTAGTCAATAAATTTAGCACGGGATAAATGATATTGAAGAATTAGGGTTGTTGTATGGCTTTAAGGCTCTTATCTTCGCACAAGCTTATTTCATTTGATTTCTCCATCAATCATTCATTTGAAGCTAGGGTTTTATTTCCTGGATTTCATTATCATCAAGCTACAGGGATATTCTTTTTTCTCAACATCAAGTTGCAATCTTTCTTCAAGGGTTAAGAATTAGGGTTTTCGTCTGACTTCAACTGGGGATCATTGGATTAGGGCGCGATATTGTGGTTATCTTGAGGCTCTCCTTCTCCAACATCGTGGATTTTTTTCTCATCAAATACTTGCCACTTCAATTGCAAGTCATCCTAAGGTTATCTCCAAAGGCTACAAGCTCAAGCAGTGAAGGCCATCGTCTTGCACCTATCATCTCCATATGAATGATGATTTATTTCCCTAATCATGTGGAATTTAAGAGGGGTTCCATGTGAATTTGTTCATCAATAAATTTCAAAGGGGTTCTATCATTACTTGAAGTACGAGTGGTTGAAGATTTTTGGTGTATCCATAGCCATTAGGGTCTTATGCAGGGATGCTTCACTTTGTCATACAAAGAGGTTATCATATAATAAAATCTTGTCCTTTACAAGTTAGGATTTCAAATGGTCCTTTCTTCATAAAATAAGGTTTAGATGTTACTTGAATCTCAAGGCATATGTTCACGAGCTCTAGGCAAGAGGATTCAATGGGGTACTCTTTGCAAATTGGAGTTTGTACAATTTATGATGCAAAGCTCTTCATCGGACCTATTGGTTCACTTGTGACACAATATACTTTGGGGACTTCATTTCAAATTAAAATCTAAAGTTTCTTTAATTGTGGTTTTTGAAGTGAGGATTAAGAAAGATGCAAGGCTCGTTCATTCATTTGAAGAGATTTAGACATGTTTTCATTCAAAAGAAAAGAAACTCAACACTACAAATTCATTCTTGGCAAGGGCTCTTATTAAATTCATGTCATAGCCATGGAGTTATATGTAATGCAAAATTAAAAGACCTTGGAGATACAAAAGACAAGTTGGAAGAGAAAGATTACTTGGAGTGTTTGGGCTTCATCATTAAAATTCAAGAATTTACAAGAAGCTTACATTACCAATATCATTGTAATTCCATTACAAGGTTAATCGTGCTACATTGATATCACAACATCGGATGAAAACGCTTTGAATACTTGGAAAAAATTAGAAGTGAATCTACAAAGCATTACACGGAAAAACCTTCATTATTATCGTTACATTTTTTGGACTTTTGACAAAATTAAGAGACTTTACAAATTAAATTTATGCCTAAGTTGTTAAGTTCCTAAGCTACACGAACAAGCTTCAATACTCGCCGAATTTATGCAACCATGACCATGCTCCATTATGACTTCATATTTTTCCCCTCTTGATTCGAGCATTTGACACCAATAGCTTGTTGTACCAAGGTAGCCCTGCACACAAAACCATCCAAGACAGCCATGCAAAAACAATCCAAATCGATTATAACCGGCCAGCTCATTCAAATAGAAGGCAACATCAATTTCACAAAAACCCGCATAAAACAGTACAGAAAACCAGTTCAGAATTTAACCAAACTATAACATCCATAACCAATTCCAACCAATTCCAAACAACCCTTTAACAATTTTTAACCATTCTCCATAACGAACCCTTTTAACACCTTGCATATTGTCCTAACAGTATTCCAAAACACATTTCTGAACTCTCATCCTCTAACGAAAGCAGCTACTAACAGAAAACAAGAAAAGCTCATAACATTTTTCCAGAAAACTTCATGGAATCTCAACAGAATTCTGTAACAAAAGTTCCAGCATGAAACTGATATAACATAATTTCTAACAACTTTCCCTAACCATATATTCCTAACAACCCTATAACAAACCAACAGAAAAACTGACAAGGCCTGTAACAAAATACATAACCACCAAAATAGAATTCCCCAACTGTTTCTAAATAGAAGCATAACAGCGCTAGCAGTTAGCTAGCATAACGAACTTCTAACCTATTAACTACTTCAAATCCAGCCAACCAACCCCTAACAGAACATAAAAACCTAACCTCTCAAACTCTCTAACCCCTAACTGAGTTCCAACGGTGTAATAGAATTTTATAACCATTTTTCTTACTGTCTCAACTAACAAACTCCAAACCTCTTCATAAATGACTTTTTCTAACCCTTAACCAATGTCCAAAACTGATAAAAAAAAGATCCTAACTTGCAGAATTCCTAACCTACCTCATAACAACCTTCTAACAGAAATTACACTAACCTTCAAAAACTAATATACAACCTTCAACACTTTCTTCATCTTCACCTTCATTCAATTGCAACCTTTAAATCCATATCTTCGACCCTCTCTCTCTCATTCCTCTCTACCGCACCATTCTCTACTTCAACATAATAACTCTAATCTTCACCAAAACTACAACATGCGCTCCAATCTCTCTCATTGCAAGCCAGTCAACACTCGAACTCACAATCTCAACTCCTCCACTGTATAACGAACAAGACACAACAAGAATCAGAGTGCACAAGAACAAATAAAAGCAGGCGAAGAAGAAGAAAACAAGAAGAATAAACAAAATCAGAACAATAGAAGAAAACAAAGAGAGGTACATGGAGTTAGAGTTCAATTTTCATCGGAGAGCGTATCTTCACCTCCGCCGCCGCCGTCAAAGTTGGTTCGTTACTCACCATTTAATTGTTTTCCGACACCATAACGTAACTTTGAACATGATGAGTCTTTCCCCTATGAAGGCGTAGCATGAAATCCCTTCATCGTCATTTAATTTTCATTCACAAAGACTTAGGGTTTACACATTTCTGGTAGATTTAGAATGAATGAATTGGAATTGATAAGGAAAAAACATCATTGGATTCGTATTGAGAGAATTAAGACAAATAAATTAGTATATGTGATTGGAGTTTCCAGTATGAATGGCGGCGATGACGGCGATGAAGCCGCCGGGTTCTTTTGGCAAGAGGAGATAAAGATAAGCATTTTGGTGTTAAGAGGTTGAATTTTCGAGCGATCTGAAGGTGGCGATACAGTGGCGAGGACGGTAAGGAATATGAACAAAGGAGGAAGACTCTGTTAAGAAGTTCAAGAGTCACGTTTTTTATCTTTCAAACGCATCATTTTGTATTTTATATTTTAATTTTTTTTTGAAGTTTTCTTTTCTTTTTTTGCAATGTTAACAAAATGACGGGCTTGTGGTGTTAAAAAGAGTTAAACCAAGGCCCATTAGGTGCACATGTTGTTAGCAGAATTTTATTTAGATAAGTGGTGTTTGGATTAGGGTCAGTTTTTTTACCTTGCTTAGGCCCGTTGGTTTTTTTGGTAGCTTATTGCCTAATGAAAAATTGCTTTCAGACTTGAACCAGCTTGGGCCTTGCGCCTAGAATTGTTTCTCTAGAACCTCCTGACGTCAGTTTTCACCCCCTAAACCCATATTATTATATTAAGATTTAGGATACTTTTTTAGTTTTTATATTTTTGTTGTAATGAAAAAAACAACTAAAATAGTAGATTTTAATAGAAATTTTAGGAATTAATTCTTTGGATTTTTTAGAATTTCCCTAACATAAAAACTAATAATGAAAATACTTTATTTCTTTTAGTTTTTATCCATATCTTCATACCACTTCGCCTTGTTATTTTTGACGTGTTTGTTCATTGTGAAAGGTACATTCTTTTTGTTTTCGATCATATAACATAACAGGTAGTTATGTGATTGAAACATACAGCTTATGCTCGCTTCTGATGTGACACGCCTTATTTCTCACCGTCCTGAGAAATTTATATCGTATTATATGTTATCTTGATACATGTGATACTTTATGAGCTTTGTGCAGGAACTTCTGAATATGCATTCCATTCGCAACATGCGTTTACCTTTATCTTAGTTGGATATTGTTTCTGACTCTGTTTGTTTCTTGGTGAAGCTTGCTCGATGCGTGCTCCCTGCTTCTTCAATGCTTTCGTCTGCTCTTGACGACTTGCTCACTTTGATAGTCGCCGCTACTGCCTTCATATTTATTTGCGCTTTATTATGCTTACTTACTACTTTTCTAGATACCATGAGAAGTAGGGAATAAAGAGCGTGCGCTCGAAGTCGCTGTTTAAAGACCTGTAGCAGGCATTCTACACTTCATTTGCTATATGTGTTGTGCTTGTGTTTATTTACTTTCTTGTTGATCGATGAGTCACTCAATTTAGGAATTGAGATCACGACTTCGCTCTTAGTGCATGCTCCCTATAGGATTTTATCGCTTTCCTTTATTTGTTGTTAATCAACGAGTCACTCAATTTAGAAATTGAGATCATGACTTCGGTCTCATTGCATGTCCCCTACAAGATAGTTTTATTATACTTTCTTTGGCATGATAACCTAGATAGGATCTCTCTAGGTATTCTCTCTTGAGTTTACTGGCTTGCTTGCTTTACCCTTGTACATACCAGGTTCCCTTAGGATGCGCTTGCTCTGTTCGGACGCAAGCTAGACCTTAGGTTGTAAATCATGCATGCTAATATTAGGTAGAAACTCCCCCTTCATCCTCGATGTAGGGCTACCATTGTATGATAACATTAGGTTAGAAATAGGCTAGTCTCCCTTAGACTCTTTACTTCCCATTTTTGCATCCTTGCATTCAAAACAAAAATCTTTTTCTTAGCAAATCAAAAACATGCTAATCTCACTTAAACCCTTTTCCAAGGTAATAAAACACAAACCAATTCAAACCATTTTATACGCTCGAGCACCTTTTCTCTAAAAAACCTTTTCAAGTAAAGACATGATTAATTTACTTCTGTGCCAACACGTGAGTCTCCAAAGGTCGAGCTGCGGCAGAAGGCGGAATTTACATTATCCATAAAAAATACAAACAAACAAAACATGTGAGCCGAACTACGGTAGCTCTGGTTCCTCAAAAAGGATACGTAGGCATTGAGGTAGGGCCCAAGCGAGCACAATTTTATTTTCCCTACATTCTTTTCTCCTTCCTTTTGCATGCATTCTCCCTTCAGTAGTATAGTAAACAATAAGCATAGATTGAACACACCCATAATATAGACAACAAGAGTGGATACCATAGAGTACTACGGGCGTGTTGGGTGCTAATACCTTCCCCTCGCGTAACAGACTCCCTTACTCGATCTCTCAGTCGCAAGACCGTGACTTCTCCCTTCTCAGGTTTTCTCGATATTTACCTTTCCCTACACATGGGATAAAAGACGTTCGATGACGACTTCATTGTTTGCCGATTTTCAGTCGGTTGTTTCACCATCAAAGAACAGGGTCCATCGGGATCCTTGTTCAGGTCCGTCATATGGCATGAATTATTTACAGTTGTCTAACGTCATGATGTCTTCATCCGAGAATTCGAACTTCATGGACTGGTAGTCTTCTATAGCTTGGTGAGCAAGGTGATCAACTAATACACTGCCCTTTATAGCTTTCTGGGTAGTATAATGTATGTCGTACTCTGTTATAATCATCTTCCATCTCGCTATTCTCCCAGAAAGAGAAGGCTTCTCGAAGATGTATTTTATCGGATCCATTTAAATATCAACAAGGTAGTATGAGTCAGCATATATTGTCTTAGCCAGCGAGCAGCCCATGCCAGAGCACAGCAAGTTTTCTCGAGCAGTGAATATCTGATTTCACAGTCAGTAAACTTTTTGCTCAGGTAGTAAATAGCATGCTCTTTTCGGCCAGACTCGTCATGCTTCCCCAATACACACCCCATTGAGTTTTCTAAAATAGTCAGATACATGATCAATGGTATTCCCTCAACTGGTGGTATCAACACGGGAGGCTCTTGTAGGTATTCTTTGATTTTGTCGAAAGCAACTTGACACTCATCATTCCATTTGACTACTTGATCTTTCTTCAACAATTTGAAGATTGGCTCACAAGTAGCTGTAACGTGAGAGATGAATCTGGAAATGTAGTTCAAGCGTCCCAAGAACCCTCTGACTTCCTTCTCAGTACGAGGAGCAGGAATATATTGTATTGCTTTTACCTTGGCAGGATCTACTTTGATACCCTTGTTGATGACGATAAAGCCTATGAGTTTACCATACCATACCCCAAATGTGCACTTGTTTGGATTCAACCTAAGTTTATACTTCTTCGGTCTCTCAAACAGTTTTTGTAAGTGATCAAGATGCTCTTCTTCTGTTTGAGATCTGGCTATCATGTCAACCACATAGACCTCTATTTCGTGATGTATCATGTCGTGAAATAAAGCTACCATGGCATGTTGATAGGTTGCCCCATCATTCTTCAGTCCGAATGGCATCACCTTATAGTAGAAAGTGCCCCACTGCGTGACAAAGGTTGTTTTCTCCATGTCCTCAGGCGCCATTTTGATTTGGTTGTAACCTGAGAATCCGTCCATGAAGGAAAACACTTTGTGCTGTGCCGTATTGTCAACTAGAATATCAATGTGGGGAAGTGGAAAATCATCCTTAGAGCTTGCCCTATTTAAATCTATGTAGTCCACACACATTCGCACTTTTACGTCCTTTTTGGGCACGGGAACAACATTGGCAACCCATTGGGGATAACAGGTGACAGCCAAGAATCCAGTGTTGAATTGCTTCTTGACTTCTTCTTTAATCTTTCCTGACATATCCGGCCTCATGCGGTGAACCTTTTGCTTTACTGGTGGAAAATCCTCTCTTCTAGGCAGACGATGTACCACAATATTTGCATCAAGTCCTGGCATGTCTTCATACGACCAGGCAAAGACTTCGACATAATCGTGCAGCAACTCAATCAGACGCTCCTTGATACTGGGTTCCAGATTGACACCCACTTTGACCTCTTTTTTCTCTTCTTCGATACCAAGGTTGATTGTATCCACGGGTTCCTCGTCAGGTTGAATGGTTCTCTCTTCTTGTAGTAGTAGTATGGCAAGTTCTCCTGGTACTTCACAATCTTCCTCACCTCCGTCTTTGGCTTGGTAGATTAGATTCTCAGAGTCACAAAAGGCCATAGCAGTATTGTTACCCATGGGATCCCGAATGGATGTATACCTGCATTGTGAGTGTGAGTGTGTGTAAGGGTATAACTATCTTTGAAATAAATAAAAATGTAAAATAAACACAATGAGCACAAAATTTTGTATGCGAAAACGTCTATGATTCATTGTTGTCATATGAAAATGAGATAATAACCCTTACAAATGGACCATTGTGCCTCGGTTAAGACACAAGGTTTTAAGAGTGCGAATTGTTTTAATATTATAGATCCACCAAAATGTAAAGACAAATTACTGTGGGATAAAAGTGATCAGGATAAAATATCTAGCCTCCCAATTGTTGAGCCCTCCACTGATAGTCGGGAATATCCAATCCTCCAAGTCACAACTATCTTCATCCCCTTCTACAACGTTGACCTCGCGGTTGCTGATCTTCAGGGGTGGTCCTCCGGCGTGAGCGTGACGTACATCCTTCTGAGCACTTGAAGTGAAACCTAGGCCAAACTTGTCATACTTATATGGGATATCTGGGAGTTGTCCCCAGATAGTGCACCCACCTTCTTCTACCATTGCTTTGGCATCCTTCAGAGATGACATCCGTAGTGGAGGCCTTGTAATCTTGGGAACAGCCTTGGTTACTGCTATATCTTGCGGGACCTCTTCAAAGTGTTGGAATGGAGTTTCAATAAATTCACCATCTAATTCTACATATCTGAAAGAATTGAGATGGATGATCATATACTCTTCTTCTCCATGAATGGTGACAATCTTCCCTTGAATTGGATATTTCAGCATTTGGTGCAACGTAGAAGTGACAACGCCAACATTATGAATCCATGGTCGACCTAGCAAGTAGGAATATGAGGGACGAATATCCATTACGTAAAAAGTTGAATCAAATGTTTGTGTTCCAAATTTTATGGGAATGTTTACCTCCCCGTGTACCATCCTTTTCGAGCCGTCAAAAGCCCTTACTACTATGTTACTTGGTTTCAATGTCAATCCCTCATAGTCAAGCCTATCAAGAGTTTTTTTAGGCAATACATTCAGAGATGAGCCAGTGTCCACCAAAACATGGGCCAAGGTTGTGCCCCTACATTCAACTGAGACATGCAATGCCTCATTATGCTTCCTTCTTCTTGGTGTTAAATCAGCATCCGAAAAACCTAGACCATTATCTGCAGTCAAGCTGGCTACGCAGTCTTGAAACTGATCGACAAATGTCTCTTGGGGTACATGGCCAGTTTTCAGGAATTTTACCAAGGCTTTTGCATGCGCCTCGAAACATAGCAATAAAGCCAGCATAGAGATTTTAGATGGAGTTTGCCCCAGTTGTTCAACTACACCGTAGTCGCTCATTTTTATGATTTTTAGAATCTCCTCCATCTCTTTCCTAGAGGTCTCATGGATAGTCAATGATTATGCCTTCTTCCAGACAGGCTCAATCAGAATACTTTTTCCTCGGGTCTCAGTTAACTCGGCAGCCGAAATGTCAGTAAGGGTGATAATAGGGATTGTAACAGCTTCGTCAATAGGAGTACTAGTGGAGATGATTGTAGGAGCGAGAACATCTTTTGGGGGAGCAACAACAGGAATGATTACGGGTCCAGAAACTGCTTTTGGGGGAGCAATTTCTGGAGAGAATATACTTACACTTCGGGTAAAATTGCTACTTCCTGCAATATTACTGATGTCGGAATTGACTTTCTCAGAACTTGAATCTTTGGCGGCTGGCGAGTCCTGTTTGATACCATGGTAGTAGACATCCCCTCCATAATTCCATGGTATGGTTTTGTCTTACGAATATGGGACTGGTCTAGGCATTGTAATTATTAAAGGAGTTGCTTTCGAAACTGATGTAATTCTAATGGGTCTTTTGGTGGAGACCCTGGAAGAATTGGAGGAAATGGTAATGATAGAAACATCTTCAAAAGAAACAGGTGGAACATAAGTCTTATCAAATAAAATTTCTATTATCTATTAGGCACTGAACGCCTACTTTCAACAAAGGATAGCTGGTTGGTAAGGACAAACAGAAATGGCAAACTTCATCACAGCCCGGGAACACACCAGCATTCAACAAGTTCATTTTAATAGTCAGAAGTGGGGTCATAAGTTCATCAATTGATGTAACAAACATTCCTTCTTCAATGGCATTGGTATTATGTCCATGTCTGGGCATAGGGGCAGAAATGACAATTGGCTTTTCGGGCGCATCAAATTCAATCTATTTTGCTTCAATGAGGTCTTGTATTTTGTTCTTTAGAGCCCAACAGTTATTAGTGTCGTGACCAGGACTTTCAGAGTGATATATGTGACACCCCAAATAATCCGATTATTAAATAATTAGAATTTTTAATTATTAATTTAATTGGAAATTTAATTATTGGTATTTTTGGATTATTGGAGTTAATTTAATTAATTAAAGGAAAGAAGTATTGGTGGTGTGAAGAGTGATTAGAGGGTGTGAGGGGTAAAATACTCTACTCTTACTAATTACTAATTTAATTATTTTATTGGAATAATAAAAGGAGTATTAAAAGGAAAAAGAAGAGAAAGAGAGTTATTTTGGAATATTCATCATACGTGCATTTGAGGAGAGGAAAAAGAAGGAGAAAACCAGAAGCGTCAGAATTCGAAGAACCCACAAGGTAAGGGGTGATTTCGATTAGTTAATTCGTATTATCGATTTAGATATTCAATAGTATGGATCATAGTATGTTAGGGAATCCCAGTTTGGAATTCTAGGGTTCCGTTGAATTGTCCCTATTGCGTCGAATTGTAGGTTGAAAACCATTAGGGTGTCATATGATAAAAAGGAATGATGAAATAATGTTGTTTGATGTTATAATGGTGCAAAATGGATGTGTTTTGGAGTTTCTCATGTTGTAATTCGTATAGGTATGTTTGGAATTGGTTTAGAATGAATAAATGCTGTCAAAAGTGCAGAATTTGACTCTGCAGGTCGGGGGAACCGGTTCCCAATGGGAGGAACCGGGTTCCACTGTGTGAATTTATAAAAACTGGCAAAAATGCACGTAGGAACCGGTTCCTGTATAGGTAGGAACCGGGTTCCCATACATTTTTCCAGAAGCGTGATTTTTGAACTTCGCAGGAACCGGTTCCTGCATATGTAGGAACCGGGTTCTGCTGTAACTTTTGAAAAATATTAAACTTTGAAAATTCATAACTTTCAAACCGTAAGTCCGTTTTGAGTGCCGTTTTGGACGTTATTTCTTAAATTTAATGCTCTATTTTATAAAATGAAAAGATTTCCTAAAACCTGAAATTATTTTGAAAATGAGTCAAATCCCGGAATAAGTGATTATTGGCTAACGCACATGGGTGTGTATGTAGCAGTGAACCTGTGATGGATGGATGTATTAGTATTATGTGAATGAAAGGCATGTTTATGTTTCTAATGATGGTGTGCATGATCGTTGAGATATCATGTTTTTGGTTTTGGTTCAGTTATGATAATTTGATGTATTTCATAGACTGATTTGATGTTGCATGCTAGTGATGTGCGTGCATATGCATTGTTTTGGTGAAGTTAATTCCCATTGTGTGGAATTTGACTTGTATTGTCGTTAACTGATACCCGGGAGATGATGGGTGGTTAGGCTGGATTCGTGTCTGGGTGTTTATGGACGAATCGATGGTTGCTGTATCTGGTTGATGATGGATCAGTGTTGGGTGACTTAGTCACGTGTTGGTACCACATGCATTGTGTCTGCATTTGTGTTTGCATGGAATTGTAACATGTTAGGATGTCTTCCAGTGTTACAATTCTTTGGTTGATTATTGATTTGTGCATAATGACTTGTATGATTGGAACTGCGTGTTGAACCTGAATTTATGCTAAAATGGGTGAAATAATATGCTTGTGATATAATGTTGATTGAGAAGCTTATAATGCATGTTAATTATGAGAAATCTCACCCTTACTTTAACAATTTCAGATTAAAGTTATCAGCTCAAGAGTTGGTGAGGATGGCTCTAGAGCTATGTTACTTTAAGTCCGCGTGTCAGTGTCGTGCTCTTATAGGTTGTAACACTGGGGAACGTTTAGTTGAGGAATTAGTTATTATTCAATTTTTTCTTTCAATTTCATCGGGAATAATTATGTTTTGGTTTATTCCGTTTTGGTTATGGTATTTTTCCGCTGTGTAAGACATGGTCTTAAGTTGATTGAATTATTCGAATAATGACCCTCAGTGTAGCATGACTACTGTTTTATTGGAAGTTTTATTTATTTCATAATTGTGACATCCCTTGTTCCGTGTTAACTCTGATGGAATATGTCTTTAATCATTGATATAATTAATATTATTCGGGGTATTTTAGAAGGGGTGTTACAATATACGCAACGGGCATTGGGATGATAGTAAGGAGATGTTATGTTGGGGTTTTTAGGAGCTTCTTTCAAGGTCACCGAATTGGATCTTAGTAGATGCGGTAATACCTGAGATAGGGTCATGTTAATTCTGGTGAATTGCCTGACTGGTCTTTCCATCCTCGATTGGTTGTTTCTTTGTTGATCAGGCGCAAGCTTAGGAATCATAACATCCCCCACCATTGGTCGGCGTTCGGCCCTATCTTGACTTCTCTGAGGATAAACGGTAACCACTTCTTTCTTTCTGATAAATGGCTTTCTTATTGCAGCAGAGGAGGATGTATCTTTCTGAATCTTTCGAATTTTTATACCGGCTTCTACCCTTTCTCCGGTCAATATTAGTTCAGTAAAACCTACATATGAACTTCCAATTAAATGATTGAAGAAGGGACCAGACAAGGTGCCCAAGAACATGTCTACTAACTCTCTCTCTGATAGAGGGGGTTGAACTATTCCATCCAAATCTCTCCATTTTTTCTGCATAGTCCTTGAAACCTTCATTGGAAACCATGGTCATACCCTGGAGTTGAGTACGGGTAGGCGCCAGACCAACATTATATTGGTATTGTTTGTAGAAGGCTGCAGCAAGATCTTCTCAATTGTGAACATTGGCTCTCTCTAGTTGGTAAAACTAGTCAAGTTGAGTTCCAGACAGACTGTCTTGGAAGAAGTGTACCCATAAGTCTTTGTCGGTGGTATGGGGTTGGATTTTCCTCACATAGGACCGGAGATGCATTTTAGGGCATGAAACTCCGCCATATTTGGCAAACACATGTGCTTTGAATTTTGGAGGAATAACAATCCCCGACACTAAACCCAATTCCTCAAAGTCTAAGCCAGGCACTTTTTGGATTTCCGTCGCACTCAACCACTCTTTGAGGTGTTTATACTTGTCATCAGCTGGAGGGTATTGTTCTTCAGAATAGTCTTCTTCTTCCTCTTCCTCTTATGATTCTGACAGGACAACTGTTTCCTTTCCTTTTCCATCTTGGTTGTCTCTTTCACCGGATGTCGTTGCAAAGTTTAAGGTCCTTCTTGTCTGCTCATGAAATCTTCTTCCCATGTTTAGGACTCCGATTACCTTCTTTGTTTTCTTTTTCCTCTCCTCAGCTAGCAAAGTCTTCAACTCTTCTTGTTCCTTGGCTAGGGTCAAGAGCAACTGTTGAAACTGTGTATTCTGATCTTGGAGGTCCTTCACTGTTTTCTCGAGATTTATCCTCTGAAATAAACAATAGAGAGATGAGGAGACTTTTGGCAAAAGACCTGCTTATGTTATGATGAATGGTATATGCATATGTAATGATTTCAAGGATTTAAAAGATTCAAATTTGTTTTTAGACATAAAGGAAACACACGTTATATTAATAAGCTAAAGCTTGAGTACATCAATGCCTCTCGGGCTTATAAGGAAATACAAAAGCTCTAAGATAAAAAGGTAGTGCGCGTCCTCTTTGGCGCGATGTAGGCATTGAGAGTCTGCTCCTCATGAAGTAACCTAGTGAGTTCCAAAACCTTCTTCTCGCTTGCATAGAATTGCGCTTCGAAAGTATCTCGCTCTCCCTTGAGTTGTATCCAATTTCTTTGTAGGTCTTCAAGAGAGGTGGGCATATCAGGATGTAGGATAGTGTATGGAACATCTCCTTCCATGACAGGCTCAATGATTACCGGGAGAATGGAGGGGTAAGGCATCATAAGACTCTGAGCCCGAGTCCGTACCCATTTAAGGTAAGGCTCAAGAGGGATGGAATGTTTATGCCCCAAAGTCTTGCTATCCACCTTGTTTAACATCCTCCAAGCTCGGATAAATCTCTAGCGAAGACCTTGATCGTCATTGTCGTATTCAAATACCAAACCTTAAATCAGCATCTCATGCGGGCCATCCCTTCGGGCGTAACCAAACTGTCTTAAGGCTAAACATGGGTTGTAGGTGATACCTCCCCTAATGCCAAGTAAAGGGACATTAGGGAATTCTCCACAATGGTCGACAATGATAACATTCTCTTTGGATTGGGAGCACCAATAAATGTTTGAATGTTTGAGTGTCATCAACCTTTGTGACCACCTTGAACCTTTCTCATTCTTTAATACAGATTGGGGAAGATTAGAAATAAACCATCTTGTCAAGAGATGAGTGAAATACATAAGGACACCTCTTTTCCTCATTGTGCGAGTGTGAAAGGAGTGTAGGATATCCCCTAGCAATGTAGGAACCGGGTTGTGGGATATGAAGATTTTGAAGGCGTTGACATCTATGAGTTGGTCAGGATTTGGAAACAAAACCATCCCATAGATGAGGAGAGCCACAATTTCCTCAAAGTCTTGCAAGTCCAAGGAATTCCAACAACTTTGGGCTTTCTCAAACATAAACTTTGCTAGGAAACCTTTGACACCACTCCTTGTTTCCCAATGAGTTGTGATATCAGATGAGTGCAAGTGTAGAACTTGAGCAATCTCTTCTGGCTTTGGGTCTCTTTCCGTACCATTAAAAGGTAGTTGATTGAGAATTGGAATCCTCAATAGTTGGGAGAATTCTTCCAAAGTAAGCACAAGTTGATAGTCGGGAAATGTGAAGCAATGGTGTAAAGGATCAAAGAACTGAAAGAGCACCTTCGTCATATCCTCATATGTGCTGGAGGTAACCAAGTTGAGTAGGTGACCATGTCTCTCGGTAAATGGAGAGTTTTCAGGAATCCTTGAAGCTAGCTCCTTAAGTTGCGGAGGGATCCTTACAAGATTGACCTGAATAGTTTTTCGGCGAAGTGTGTCCATATCCTACAAAACAAGAACAAAGATGAATCACAAAAATCCTTGAAATGGTTAGTGGATGTATATGATGTTTATGATGTTCATGATGTTATGTATAAGTACGTATATACAAACAAAACAAACAAATCCTTAGGTTTGGGCTTGCATGGAGTTTTATAGGTAAGTACCCTCTTGAAGTTTAGTTGGCTCAAACCTGTCCTAGTAATAGTAATCGGGTTCTAAGGAGCTCAATATCACTTGTTTGTTTCCTTGGTCATTGTTTCAACACAAGCCTCTTTAATGGCGGCCGTAATATTCCAAGAAACCAAACCTCAATGAGTGTAGTATCGAGTATCTACCAACTTCGGACTGCACCAAAGCCGATCATCTCACTACATCCTAAAGGCCAAGTTGGTCAAGTAAAGGTTCTAAAAGTTCATTAGTGTTTTACGACCTTACTCAGCGGCCTCGTATTTTCTTTGATTAACTTAAAGGATACCGATACCCACAAATATGTCGCACTGACATAGATATTGCTTAGACCATGTCGGTATACCCCACATAGTTTCCACAACGTATTGCTACTTACCTATAATGTATCCCAAATCTGGGTAGAGGATTCAAACCCAAACAAAGAACCATAATGTAAAGCACACAAGTCAAACAATGTAAGCAAGTAAATGTGATTTATCCCTAAGGTAACCCCACTTTTAGAATATTCCCCAGTAGAGTCGCCAGTTCTATGATACGGTGGGAGAACTGAATTGAAGGTTTTGCGTTTTATCGCAAATGTTACGGTTAGCAAGAGTCTCCATCGACTTTTCTTTTATCCAAAAGGAAAGGTGAAAAAGCACAGGAAAGACCTTTGAGATTATTTCTTGAGTTCGAGGGGTAGATTATGAAAAGGGAAGGTATTAGAACCCTTTTCATCCATGGTTTTCCATGGGCTCTTAGTTACTTTCTAGATCACTTGCTTTTGTTTAAAATTGTGCTTGGTGTGGTTTTTGAAAGTATTTTGTAAAGAGGCCATTGTTTAGGCAATCTTTGTAATGATTCTTGTTTGTAAGAATGTATACAAAGATGTTTGATCTTTTGAAAATGTTTTCAATGTTTGTAAGATGTTTGAAAGTGTAAGTGTTTGTTTTTGAAAATATCAAGGATGTTTTGTTTGAAATGGAGTAAGTAATTAGGAGCTGTCTACCTACTCAAATGTCTTTCTTGTTCATTTTCTTTTCCTTTGACATTGTTGTCTTACCATTGATTTGGTAAACAACTCTATCTTTGGATGTTAACGGGACGGGCGTGGGTCGTCGTATAACCATGATTAGAAATGTTGCAAGGTATCTTAGCATTCTTTTTGAGGGACTAAGATCTTTTGTAAGACAACTTAGATAGCGTCGTCGAGGGACTATGATCTTGTATTTGTTTGTTTTTGCTAAGATACCTTACATGCGTAATATGGCCATTTTGTAAGGCAACCAAGTGGGTTTTACCCTAGGGATGCTTGTGTGCAAGTGTATTGTTTTCATGCTTGTTTTTGTCTTGAATTAGGGTTTTCAACTTGATTGATTTTATTCTTTCCATACAAACCCTAATTACTAGCATTTTATGTAAAAACGATAAATTACGAAATTTAAAGTTACTACTCTATTACAACATTTGCGGGGAGGGGGTATACAATTTATGAATGGGGATTGAAATAATATAAACTTAATTAATCTATTACAACCAAATTGAATTTGTATAAGAATTACAAAGTATAATGATGAATAATGTGTAAGGATGAAAAATGTAAAGAAAATGAATTTTATTTGATTTTCATAAAGAAAGATTTTTTGTCTTAACCTAATTTAAATAAAGAAAATAATTAATTAAGTTTGAATTTATTAAGAAAAAGATTTTAAAAGAAAACCCTAATTCTATTAATTAATCAAAAGAAAATAAGTTAAGGAAAGTATTTTTTTTAGCATTTTTTTATCTTGAAAATATTTATAGCATTAAAAAAATAATATATTTTTAAATGGTATGAAGAAAAATAAATAATATAATTATTAATTAAGTCTATAAGATTTAGTTAATAAAAATAAATAAAGTATAGTAAATAAAAAATATATTTTTGTTTTAAAAATAAAATAAAATAAAATAAAATAAAGTCAAAATAGAAAATTATTATTTTTTGTATTTTTATGATTTTTAGTATTTTAGAAAAGAAATATTTAAGAAAAATAAAAATGAAATAAATAAACAAATAAATAAACTAGGCTAGGGTGCAAATATGAAGCAGGGGGGAAAGTTAGAAAAAAGTCAGGCCCAAGATGGGGGAGTCCCATGCGCTGGAAGGAACCAAAAAAGACAGAAAAATGTAAAAACAAATTTTGCAAAAGGCAGCGCTGAGGTTCAAACCCACGACCTCTAGCAATAACACGTGCTGCCTTACCATTGAGATGGCTGTACATTCGTTAACTTAAATGAAAGAATAAATACATAAGGTAAAACATTTCCATGGCCTGTACTTCTTCTTCAACCTTCAGCCACCCGGACCACCTGTATCTCATTCATTTCTCAACAAAAATGGAAAATGAAAACATAAAAGTTGTGCTATTTTTTCTCACGAATCCAACCATATAACTTATGTAAGCTAAAAGTCAAAGAAGAAGATTAATTTTGCTGGCCCTAAATTGAAACCTAATTTTCTCAGAAATTTCAAATCCAAAATTCTCTATACACAGTCAATATAAATGGGAACTATGAACATGGTCAGTTTTAGAGCAATGATATCTATATTTTATCTTCACAAATCAGAAACAAATGATGCCTGTATGAAGAGATGGAAGTTTGAAAACTTACCTCTTGCAGTTGGAGTCGTGAATGGAGTTTGAGCAACTTTTAAGATGGCCTAAGGATTTGTTTAGCTTGCCTGGACTTCCTTGAGTGTATTCCAACTCCTACTTTGCCTTGAAAGTCCCTGAATCTCTCTACTCAGGTCAACCTGCAAGATTGATTTTTAAAAATGGTGGATAGTTATGGAGGAGTTACAGTCTTGAAATAGGGGCCTGGATTAATTTGGTATGATGTATAGAAGGTGTTTGAATGATTGGTTTTCAAAACGCACGAGTGGAAATGAAGATGATGAGTTTTGGCTCAAAAATGTTAAGTTGGGCAGTTTTGTGCAGCAATGGTGTTTTTGAGAGTTTTAGGATCTTCAAGCTCGTGTGTTATCTTGCAAATAGTGTATGTACTTATAGGCAAGAGGTTTTGAGGCTTGAAACAACTCAAAAATTGAAATCACATGTTATAGCTTGGTTACTTGATTTTGAAGCAAAGTTGACAAACATGGTTTTAATGTAAAGTACAAGGATTTGTAGGGTGGTTAGCAGGATGTAGATATGTTGCTTCTTGCTTTTAAATGTTTTGGAGTCAGAAACAACAATGTATGGCCTCAAGAAGAGTTGACATTATGATTAAAGTCACTTTTCCAAAATGGAAGTGGTGACTTTCTTCCCAAAATGGAAATGCAACTTGGATAATGTCTCAAATGCTTGAACAATGGCTCTATAAGTTGTGTAAACATTAAATTATTGAGTGATTAGCAAGTTTGAATCCTGTAAAGCAAGATTTGTACAACATGCTTGAAGATTGGATCAAGTGTTCTTCACAAAATGGCTTGTAATTCAAGTTTGAAAACCCTAACTTCTTGCCTTTGATTCTCCTTGCTCAAGAATGATATCAAGGAGTTATTGGACATTTTGGAAAGCTTGCAATGTTCTCTATAACCCATATTTGAATTGCTTTTGAATACTCTCCTTGGAATTATGTGAAAAATTGCCATGAAATTAGGTCAAAAATCTGCCTAACTAGGGCAAAATTTCACTAAGTCTTTTTTAGTTCATGAGAATGTATTCAAAAAATTATAACTTTATATCTAAGCACTTTTCATGTTTGAAGTTTCCTTTGAATCATCTTGTATCATAATTAAAAAATTGCTCAAAGTTATGAAAAAGTAAGAAATTTTCAACACTTGGAAAAAATTTCTAAGTTTAGAAATTTTGACTTTTCAAAATGAAATCTTGATTTCTTGATGAATAAGTTTCCTATTTTGATATTTTTTGATGAATTATGATCTTTGGCACTTGAATTTGACCAAAAAGTCAAAGTTTGACTTTTCAGTATATAGTTGACTTTTGATCAGTTGACTACAAAATTCATCTGTCAATCCAAAGGATTTGCAGTGTTTTGAATCATCTCATTAGGTAAAAATGATTCAATTGGACTCTTGAGATCATGCCTTTAACCAATTGACCATTTGCTAGGTCAAATATAAGAAATTGTCCTTTCCCAATCAAAACCCTAATTTTGACCATTTTGCTCTTTTGGAGATTTAATCAAATTTCTTGAGGAATTGTGGTTCAAACTTGATCAAATGATACATATGAGTCTAAAATGTTTATGTGGATTAAAAATTATGAAGTTTGACTGTAAATTGGCCATGGTTGACTTTTTCCTCAATACAATTGATTTTTAGGTTAATTGTTCAATTGACTGATCAAAAGTGTGATCCAAGGCTTGAAACTTGACATTAAGAATATTAGGGGTCCATAATGGTCCATGAAAGTCATATGAAGCATTGATAGTTCAAAAATACTTGTGCAAACTCAAACCCTAATTTTGGTCATCAGTGCATAAGGATGTGTCTTGAGCTGATCAGACCCTAGTGTAGTCTAGAGCCCAAGGAGATCTTGTGAGCAAATTCTTGATAAGTGAGAGGGAAAATTTTAGGGTACAACAATAATAATCCCATTGAGTTTCGATTCTGCTATTGCTGCTATGTCCTCGAGCATCTCATCACTTTGCTACTTGTCCAAAGCTGACTGGATTGATTGGTGCCATTTTGAGCTTGATAGATGATATTGAAGTCTGGTCGCAAGGTGATCCAATGGGACATAATGATACGCTTTAAATACCTAACTTTTTCCTGGACCACCCTTTCGGGTTTTCACTCCACTGGGATACCCTTTTTTTCCCGAGCCGCCTTTTCAGGGTTTCGACTTGCCGGGTGTACGGATTTTGTGGTTTTCATCCCTAATTTTTGCCCGAACCCTTTTGGTTCATCGAGAAGCCCTTATTTTTGCCTAGGCCATTCAACTTAGTGGGTCTTTAATCATGCGTATTATTTTTTCACTATGTCCGTATTGATAGGGTGAGGAAGGTCATCACCGCCCAAGGTGGTCAGAATCATGGCTCCACCTGAAAAAATGTTTTTGATCACAAATGGCCCTTCGTATGTGGGAGTCCATTTGCCCCTGGTATCACCTTGCAGAAGTATGATACGCTTGATCACTAGATCCCCGACTTGATATGCTTGGCGCCTGACCTTTTTGTTGAAAGCCTTGATCATCCATTTTTGATACATTTGACCATGACAGACAGTAATAAGTCTCTTCCCATCAATCAAATTCAGTTGATCAAGTCGAGTCTGGATCCAATTGTCTTCGTTCAAACCCGCGTCCTTCATAATCCTCAGAGAAGGGATCTGGACCTCAATAGGTAGGACAACCTCCATGCGTATACCAGAGAATAGGGTGTTACCCCTGTCGATGTTTGTGCAGAGGTGTGGTACCCATGAAGAGAAAATGGTAACATCTCATGCCAGTCTTTGTACGTCACCATCATCTTCTTTATGATCTTTTTTATGTTCTTGTTAGCAGCTTCAACAACGCTGTAGCGATAAAAAATGTAGCGGGGTAAATCGGAGATCGAATTATTAATTAATTCGTCTCACAAAAGCAAGAGTCGCCACCGCGCTTTATTATTTCCAAGGGAAAAGGGGAAAGAGCGAAATAAAACCCTAAAAGTATGCAATGCAAATAATACTTTAAAAGTAACGAAAATACAAGGCGTTTTTGAAAAGAGGTCTAGAGTTCAGGGGTTGGTTATACAATGGGAAGGTATTAGCACCCAATGTATCTATAGTATTCTATAGGAACCTTTTGAAATATCTGTTTATTAAAATGTTTGTTTGATTAAAATAGTTTGTTTGATTAAAAATAAATTGTTTTGGCCAAAAAGGGGTACGGACGGGTTTTTGAAGATACGACGACCTAATGTCGAAGTTTTGACTTAAAAGGTATGAGTTTTGAAAAAATCGAATATTTGGGAAAATTATCTTAAGTTTTCAATGAAATGAAGGTATTCGCGTGATTGGATTTGAGGACATAAAGTCAACAAATTTAATCATTTTTTCTCTTGGATTTAGACGTAAACAGAATAACCAAGTAAAGACTGAACAATCAAACAGAAAATTAGATAGATAATGATTAAGTAGCTAAATGATATATAACCACAACAATGGTTTAATAACAGACTAACTGGTGTGAACATGCATTTTTATATTTTTGTTTAATATGTACAAAGCAAGATAATTTAATTAAAGAAAAAGAAAATGTTTTTAAATTTTCTATTTTTATGAATTTTTTAGTATTAATATGCAAATAATAAAATATACTAATGTCTTATACTAACTCAAGTTTTTTTTAACTAATCTTTTATATACAAAGTCTTAATTAGTATATAAAAAAGTAAGTTTTGTGTATAAACAAAAATTAAATAAAAAATAGTTTTAAGCTTTTAATTATATTATGTATTATTGTTTTAATGTACAAAGTTTGCATTTAAATAAATAGTTTTAATGAAAGAAAAACAAGAAAGAAAAAGTTTTAATCTTAATAATATTTAATATTAGAGTATTTTAGTTATAATGAAAGTATTGATAATATTATTATTAAAAGGAAAAATAAGATAAAAATCTTTTTAGTTGAATGAAATAGCAAAAAGAAGAGAGGTAAATGGGCTTCAAAGGGAATTTATAAGCCCAAATCTGATCAAAACAGAAACAAAAGGGGTGGCAATTGGGAAGAACGTTCGGACTTAGGCTAGGGGAAACGGGTTGTGGCCCATTCACTTCTCAAAATGTTTTTTCTTAGGGTTCCTCACAATTTGTTCAATTGGAAAACCTAGGGTTACAGAAACGGCGCCGCTACTCCTCGTTACGGATTCGTCTTCTTCGTTCGTCATATGTCTCTGCCTCTGAGTTTCCCTTGCCCATGGCCACCGGCATCCTCAAACTCCCTCTTCCCTCCAACGAAACGCTAGGGTGACAGATTCAAGGTAATAATCTTTGTTTTAATCTCATTAGGGTTTTATTATTTGCATGTTATGATCTCGCCCCTTATTGATTCTGACTTCATATTGTTATGGTTATTTGAGGTACGTGAAAGAAAGATAGGGAGAGACATTACCTTTGGAGACGGAGGAGGAAAGGGTTGAGAAGAGCTGTGGCGGCCAAGGCGGTGAGGGACGGTGCTGAGTTAGCTTTCCTTGGAGACCCTGGTATTTTGTATTTTTCTACCTCTTCGTTGTTGAGTTGATGATGACGAACTGAACCACTTTGATATTTTTCTCTTCTTCTCTCTTTGCTTCCTTGAGTTACTTAGTTGTGTTGGTTGCTGTATGATTTTGAATCAGTTATCCCAATGAGGAAACCTAGGTTCTGAGGGCCTGTGTTTACCTATCTTGCTTAGCTTGATGCTCTGATATGCCTTGAAACACTCGTTGATGACATGCTTGACTGTTATATTTGGTAGCCCGATGATGTTTTTCTGAGGGTCCTGATGGGTTTGGAGGCTTAGGCAGGTTTGGTGTTCATCTTGTTTGATGCAGGTAAGGATTGACAGGGTTTTTGGCTTTTAGGCTTAAGCTGCTTTGTTAGCTTGGTTCAGGTTCTTGAGGCTTGACAGGTTTAAGGTTGTTGGTTGATGGATTTACTGGTTTAGGCTTCAGGCAGGTTGGAGGCTTGACATGGTTAAGGTTTATGGCTTTCTGGTCATGGTTTCAGGTTTGTGGCCTTGAGTTTTATGTTAAAGGTTCAAGGCTTAAGTAGGTTTTTAGGCTTTGTGTTTGGATAGTTTTCTGGTTAGGCTTGATGCTGTTTGGGATATGGCTTTCAGCAGGTTTGACAGGGTATTGTTTAAGGTGATGGCTTTTTGTTGAATACAGGTTGGGTTTTACTGGTTTTAACTTGACAGGTTAACTTGGCTTGATGATTGAGTTTTTGGCATGATATTTGAATGTTTACACAGGTTTGTTTGAAAAGGTTATATGTTATTTTGAATGCAGGTTCTTGAAGTTTTTGGTACTTTGAGAATAGGCTTCAAAACAGGTTTTTGAACTCAGGCCTTTGCTTGAGAAGTTTGTGTTGTTATTATATCAGTTGGTTGGCCTTTTCTTGATAATTCAGGTTTTTGTTGTTTTGTCAATTTTCCTTTTGATACTGCTGCCCTTCTACTGTTTCATTCAGTTTGTTTTGTATCTTTTTCTATGCCTCCTTTTTTTACTGTGTTACTGCAGTTTTGTTTTCTATATCCTTTCTGCCTAAAGTCAAAACCTGTAAGCCCAATTCTTTTCTCTCTTCTCTCTCCTTAGTACAGCTTAAACATTAAAATAATGTTATGTACTTTAGTTCTGAAAAAGCAAAGGCTGGGAAATGATGAAACTGGAAATATTTGGCTTGCATATGTGGTTTTAATCTGCATATTTCCTTCTTTAGCTTTCCTGCATCTGTTACAGTATAGAGGAGCCTTTGTATCTTGACCTCCTCCCATATGTTGGACAGTTTACGTTGGACTTTGTTTTGAAAATGTGACTTTGACTTGCATATGATGTTGGTTTTGAAATATGCAGTTGGTTTTGAAATATGCAGTTGGTTTTGGCAAAATTGAATTTGTGTATTTCAAATACTTGTGCATTCATATTTATCAAGCAAAATTCATCCCTTTTTGTGAACCGGGAGAAATCCCGTGATTTGCAAAGAGGGTAAAAACTGATTTCGGCCGTTTGCTTTTAATGATGAACTCTAAATTAATTGTCTGCTTTTAATTATATATCTATTTCTGATTTTTTTCTTTAATTATTATTTGCAGGTAAAATCAAAGGTGCATCAAAGAAGTATTGGATAGAAGATGAAGATTTAGAACTTAGAAAAAATTAAGATAGTTTTTTATTTCACTTTAAACATTTGTAAAATTATCATTGTAAATACTTTGTAAATAAATACGGTATTTAAACAACAATTGTAACAATTAGAATAAAGCTGAATAAAACTCTATTATTTTACCAGTTAATTCTTTTCTTCTTCTCAATTATTTACTTTATTATTTATAATTCTTTAAATTATAATAAATGAAAATAAATTCCAACTATTTAAACTCAGAATAATAAATAATCAAATAAACATCATTGATCAATTAATAAACTTCTTTTCAATTATTTACTTTATTATTTATAATCCTTTAAATTATAATAACTGAAAATAAATTCCAACTATTTAAACTTAGAATAATAAATAATTAAATAAACATTGTTTTAGCATTGATCAATTAATAAACTTGGCGTTTCAAAAATAATCAGCTCTTGATTTCTAAAGAAAAGTTGTAGTTGTCGTCAAGGAGAAACAAAGGTAAAATAACAACTAAAAATTGTCGAAATTTGAAAAAGTTATGAATTTTTAAAATCTGCTTTAAAAATTGATAAAATAGGTCGAATCGCTTGTGAACGCTTGCAATGTAATGATGCAGATGGGAGATGGTATCTTAGGTCAAAATTTGGGGTACAACAGCTGCCCCTATTTAAGTTTCTTCTATCCGGAGATATGAAGATTAAAATCTTCGTCTCGACGAGATTGAAGGTACTTAAATACATAATACGCAATTTTTGCCCTAAGATACCGCCATTATGTTTGTGATATGAATGTAGTAATTGAATTCACAGAGAAAGATTTTGTATGAAACAAGATAATGCTGGAGAAATCAAACACCAACGAAACACAGGGACATAGATTATACACTACTGGGAAAATGAGCCATCGACTTCAAATAATAGACTCTTGACAGCGAATAAAAATTTGAGAGAATACGGACTCTGACCCTAACAAAGAAGGTATCTTGCATAGGCCATAAAAACAGATTATTGACCCAAAATATCAGTGAGTTCACAACTCAAGGTCAAAGATAGACAGAAAGTATCAATTTGCTGGCGACGGATTACCGACTTCTGAAGGTAAAGATTCATAACAAACTCTCTGCAGGATTTTCGGAGATATACTAATTTAATGCTGGAATAATAATATGGTTGTAGATACACAAGCTGCTCAAATAAAGAAGCTTCCACTTGCTGTCGTTCAGAGATGTCAATAACATACAAGCTGCTCAAATAAAGAAGCCGCCACTTGTTGTCTCCCAAAATACTATGACATACAAGCTGCTCAAATAAAGAAGCTGCCACTTGTTGTCTTCCAAAAATACTATGACATACAAGCTGCTCAAATAAAGAAGCTGCCACTTGATGTCTTCCAAAAATACTATGACATACAAGCTGCTCAAATAAAGAAGCTGCCACTTGCTGTATTCCAGAAAAATAACAATAACGCGCAAGTTGCTCATGAAGAGACTGCCGCTTGCCGTTTTTCCGAAAAAATAATAACGTACAAGTTGCTCATGAAGAGACCGCCGCTTGTCGTTTTCTAACGATGTCTATAACGTACAAGTTGCTCATGAAGAGACCGCCGCTTGTCGTTTTCCAAAAATAATAATAACGCACAAGTTGCTCATGAAGAGACCGCCGCTTGTCGTTTTCCGAAGAATAATAACGTACAAGTTGCTCGTGAAGAGACCGCCGCTTGTCGTTTTCCAAAAATAATAATAACGCACAAGTTGCTCATGAAGAGACCGCCGCTTGTCGTTTTCCAAATAATAATAACGTACAAGTTGCTCGTGAAGAGCTGCCGCTTGTCATTTTCCGAAAGATAATAACGTACAAGTTGCTCGTGAAGAGCTGCCGCTTGTCGTTTTCTGAAGAATAACTCAGAAGGAAATTGCAATGACACTGGCAGAGAATAAAATCTCCATCAAAGAGAACCATGAATCAATACTTCCCGAGGAGATCACATACTTAAATGTGCAAAATAAATGCATCATTCGTCTAGGTAGCGACTTCACTGGGGAAAATCATGAGATAGCCTATGCAAGAGACAACAACTCCCTCCAGGAATAAACCAGAGGGAAAACAGTCAAACAAGACTCCACCCAATGAGAAAGTAACTTGATTAGGGGATTCATCCTATCCAGAAATGGACAAGGTAGGCTAAATCAAAAAATCATCCACGAGGATTAGCTCAGTTGGGGAATTTAGAAAGGAAGCACATTTTCTGCCTAAGCTAACCTTCTACTTGGAAAGAACATGTACATTGTCTTAATAAACAAAGTATACAACCCAAAATCAACGACAAATGCGAATATGCATGCTGATATAAGTGTAAATGAGTAAATGAATGTTATGCTGACAAAACAAACAGATGGAATATCTTGAAGACGATAAGATGTCACGAAATAATAGATACTCGGCCAATCTTAAAAAAGACGGAAAATAATGGGAACTGGAACCACAAAGCAACGTCAGAGCGTATCACGCTACAAGGCTCAAGTCTTCTGATGAGAAAAGTATTCAACCCTAATCTTCTAATACCAATAGACTACTGGCATGAGACAAATCGTACCACACTTCAAAATCGCCCAAATAAAGGTAACCAAAACAACGCTTAATTGGAATAACTGGGGAGTCACCAAACTTAGTACCACGAGAAACGCAAGTTTACACCACCAACACCCCATGACGATTTTTTTGAAATAAAACATGTTCATCATGCAAGGATAAATTACTGTATTGTTTTGCATTTCATGGTTTGACCATCCTCGGAACAACTGTTAATATTCCTTTCGTTATTCACGACACATTTTTAAAATAAGAATACTTTAAATAACTTTGTTTCAAATATTTCCATAAAATTAAAATTTTGCCCACAAAAGGTAAATGCTCAAATTTCATTAATAAGATGGCAGTTCGCTAACAACGCGACTCCAACGGTTTACAAAAGTTTGGGAAATAGTACATGAAAGAAAGGGTTACACAAAAAACAATGATCACTATTCTCCCTAACAACTTCGAATTCCGAAATGTGTTCAAATGCCAAGACTGGTCTGACCAAAAGCTTGCCTAAGCCGCCCTTTCGGGTTTTCAACTTAGCAAACTGTCAACTCAAACCTAAGCGAAATACTTCTTGACTGCATCAGTGTTCAAGGAGCGCGGGAACTCTTCACCGTCCATATTTGTGAGAATCAAGGCACCTCCAGAGAAAACTTTCTTAACGACATACGGTCCTTCGTAATTCAGAGCCCACTTGCCCCTAGAATCAGGTTGGAAAGATAATATCTTTTTAAGCACGAGGTCACCTTCTCTGAACTCGCGTGGTCGAATCTTCTTATCAAAAGCCTTCTTCATTCTCTGCTGATATAATTGAACGTGACACAATGCTGTCAATCTCTTTTCCTCGATTAAATTCAACTGATCATATCTACTTTGACACCATTCAACCTCAAAAAGTTTAGCTTCCATCAACACTCTCATAGACGGAATCTCAACCTCCACGGGGAGTACTGCTTCCATACCATAAACTAGGGAAAATGGGGTTGCACCTGTTGAAGTTTGAACTGAAGTACGATATCCATGTAAAGTAAACGGAAGCATTTCATGCCAATCTCTATAAGTTATCACCATCTTCTGGACAATCTTTTTGATATTCTTGTTAGCAGCTTCAACAGCCCCATTCATCTTCGGCCTGTAAGGAGAAGAATTATGATGTTCGATCTTGAACTCTTCACAAAGCTCTCTCATCATCTTGTTATTCAAATTCGAACCATTATCAGTGATGATCTTGCTCGGGATACCGTATCGATAAATGATCTGATTCTTGATAAATCTGACTAACACCTGTCTGGTTATATTAGCATAAGATGCTGCTTCCACCCATTTAGTAAAATAATCGATCGCTACCAAGATGAAACGATGACCATTTGAAGCTTTGGGTTCAATCATTCCAATCATATCAATGCCCCACATAGAGAAAGGCCAAGGTGAAGAGATAACGTTGAGGAGGTTCGGTGGCACATGTATCTTGTCCGCATAAATCTGGCATTTATGACATTTCTTCACATATTTGCAACAATCAGATTCCATTGTCATCCAATAGTAACCAGCTCTCAACATCTTTTTAGCCATTGCATGTCCGTTGGCATGTGTGCCAAAGGATCCTTCATGTACTTCTTGCATCAGCATATCTGCTTCATGTCTGTCTACACATCTGAGTAGGACCATGTCATAATTCCTCTTATACAAAATTCTTCATTGAGGAAGAAACTTCTTGCTAATCTTCTCAACGTCTTCCTATCTTTATTGGATGCCCCAGGCGGGTACTCTTGAGTTTGAAGAACACGTTTAATGTCATAGAACCACGGTTTGTCGTCAGTGACCTCTTCTACGGAGAACACATGAGCAGGTCTGTCGAGGCGCATAACCCGGATTGTAGGCACATCGTTCCAACCATTCACTTGAAACATTGAAGACAAAGTAGCTAAAGCATCAGCCATTTGGTTTTCATCTCTAGGGATATGATGTAATTCCACTTTGTTGAAGAAAGTTAACAATCTTCTAGCATAGTCTCTGTAAGGGATCAAACCAGGATGACGAGTCTCCCATTCTCCTTTGATTTGATTAATTACCAATGCCGAATCTCCGTAAATATCAAGAATCTTAATCCTTAGATCCACTGCTTCTTCGAGACCCAAAATACATGCCTCATATTCAGCCATGTTGTTCGTGCAGTCAAACTTCAACCTCGTCGTGAACGGGATATGAGTACCTTGAGGAGTGACGATGATTGCCCCAATTCCACTTCCATAAGAGTTCACAGCTCCGTCAAATATTAAACCCCAATGGGATTCGGGATCAGGTCCTTCTTCAGGTAACGGCTCTTCACAATCTTTAGCTTTCAAGTACATAACATCTTCATCTGGGAAATCAAACTTGATGGATTGATAATCATCAATTGGTTGGTGAGCCAAATGGTCGGCTAAAATACTCCCTTTGATTGCTTTCTGAGTGTGATACTCAATGTCATATTCGGATAACAACATCTGCCAACGGGCTATTCTTCCAGATAAGGCGGGCTTCTCAAAGATATACTTGATCGGATCCATTTTGGAGATCAACCAAGTGGTGTGGTTAATCATATACTGGCGCAGACGGAGAGCAGCCCAAGCTAAAGCACAACAGGTTTTCTCAAGCAATGAGTATCGAGACTCACAATCTGTGAATTTCTTACTCAGATAATATACAGCATGTTCCTTTCTTCCAGTCTCATCTTGTTGACCAAGCACACATCCCATGGAATCTTCCAATATAGTCAGGTACATAATCAAAGGTCTTCCTTCCACTGGAGGAATCAAAATGGGAGGTTCAAGTAAATATTCTTTGATCCTATCAAAATCTCTCTGATAATCTTCTGTCCACACACATCCTTGGTTCTTTCTTAGAAGCTTGAAAATCGGCCCACAGGTAGCAGTTATATGAGATATAAATCTAGAAATATAGTTCAGTCTCCCAAGGAATCTTCTTACTTGTTTTTCCGTCTTGGGTGCGGGCATTTCCCGAATAGCTTTAACTTTATTAGGATCAACCTCAATACCTTTCTGACTGACAATGAAACCCAGAAGTCTTCCAGAACGAACACCAAAAGTGCACTTGTTGGGATTCAGACGGAGTTTATACTTTCTCAAACGCTGGAATAACTTCAGTAAATGTTCCAAATGATCCTCTTCAGTTTGTGATTTAGCAATCATGTCATCTACATACACTTCTATCTCTTTATGCATCATATCATGGAACAAAGCAGTCATGGCCCTTTGGTATGTTGCACCAGCATTCCTCAAACCAAACGGCATAACCCGATAACAAAATGTTCCCCAAGGTGTAATGAAAGCTGTCTTCTCCATATCTTCTGGTGCCATCTTGATTTGATTGTAACCAGAGAAACCATCCATGAAAGAAAAGACTTTGAACTTTGCGGTACTGTCGACCAATACGTCAATGTGCGGTAATGGGAAGTCATCCTTTGGGCTAGCTCTATTCAGATCTCTATAGTCTACACACATTCGAACTTTGCCATCTTTCTTAGCAACAGGCACTATATTGGCTAACCATTGAGGAGAGACCGATGTAACAAGGAAACCTGCATTAATTTGTTTTTGAACTTCTTCTTTGATCTTGTCAGCCATATCGGGACGAGTCCTTCTCAACTTCTGCTTAATCGGCGGACATTCAGGTCTCAACGGTAAACGATGCTCCACAATATTGTTGTCCAAACCTGGCATATCTTGGTAGGACCAAGCAAACACATCAACATACTCTTTGAGAAGCTCCATCATTTTCTCTTTGACCTCTAGGATGAGCAATGCTCCGACCTTGACTTCCTTTTTATCTTCTTCATCACCCAAATTGATCATCTCTATAGGTTCTTCAAACGGCTGAATAGTCTTTTCATCGTGCTCAAGTAAACGGGAAATTTCATCAGGAATCTCTTCACTATCCTCTTCTTCGACTCTGAACACAGGGAATTCAAAGTTGGGAGAGGGCATAGGATCATTGTTTTCAATGGTTAAGTCATGGATTAATCTTCACATATGATTATGCTTTATTTTAGAAATCGATTAATATGAATGTTGTACAAATGAAACAAAATATTATTATATTTTCCTATTACTACCAATTAATTTTCATTACTATTTCCCAGAAAAAGTGAAAAATAAAACAGTAGTGGACAAAATAACATTTTTATTCATGAGGGACAATACTTGAAACAAAGAGCCCAGACATTTTCTCCTTTGCCTTGGGCAGAGAAAAAGGATTTATTTTCAACATAGCCCGACACAAATACTTTTCGCCTTGGGCAGAGCGAAATTTTTTTCAAAAATAAAACAAAACATTACTCAGAAATGTGCATCACAACAGGAACGTCAACAGCAATCCAGTTCTGGCAAACCACTCCATGCGTTACAAAATCGGGTAAATCCTCTTCAAAATCGTCTCCTATTATAGCATCAACTTCAGGAGGAGTCGGATGGATAAAACCTGCGCTTCAGAAAACTTCTTGTATCGGATGGGTAACTACTTCCTGCTTGACTCTTGTAGACACGCGATGAAAACCAAGACCTTCTCCAGACTTGTTCTCGGGCAAAGTCAACACCTGGCCCCAACCTTCAGCCGAACCACTTTCAACCACTCGTCGCGCATCCTCAAAAGAAGAAATAGATGTCCCTTGCTTCTTCACTTCATTATTAGCAACAGATAGAGCTTGGAATTGGGTTCCAATATCCTCATCAGCATCAATAAAAGAGAAAGATGATAAATGGGTTACCACCATAGCCTGCTCTCCACCAATCATTACCAGCTTTCCATGCCTTACAAACTTCAATCTTTGATGGAGCGTGGAAGTGACTGCCCATGCATCATGGATCCATGGACGACCCAATAGGCAACTGTAGGCGGCACAAATATCCATTACTTGAAAAGTGATCTGAAAAGTATGAGGACCAATTATTATAGGAAGATCCACTTCACCAATGACAGTCTTCCTAGAACCATCAAACGCTTTGACAATTACTCCACTGGGTCTCATGGGAGCACCTTGATATGAGAGTCGAGATAATGTATTTTTGGGCATTACATTTAACGACGAACCTGTATCTACCAACACACTTGATAAAGTATCATTTCCACAACTTAATGAGATATGAAAAGCCATATTATGGTTCCTTCCCTCCTCCGGAAGTTCTTCATCACTGAAACCAAGATTGTTGCATGAAGTAATATTTCCCACAATTCCATCAAATTGGTCAACCGTCACATCATGATCCACGAATGCCTGGTCCAAGACCTTCATCAAAGCTTCTCTATGGGCACCAGAATCTCTCAGTAAAGAAAGCAAAGAAATCTTGGAAGGAGTTTGCAATAGTTGGTCCACAATCTTATATTCACTTCTCTTGATGAGCTTCAGAATCTCATCATCATCAGGATGAGGGATGGGTTCATTGGATCGGCCTATCTCAACCCTTGGTTCAACATTTCTCGCCGGAATTTCTGCCGGTATGGGCCTCCTGACTTGAACTTCTGGTCTCTTCAAAGGTACTGCTACGAAGACACGTCCGCTTCTCGTAACTCTACTCACATCAGCGATGTTAACAAAAGATGGCCTTGTTGGTATAGGGACTTCTACCCCATTATCAATCATTGTGGCATTATACTTATACGGTATAGCTTGGTCTGAGTTGTAAGGCACAGGACCAGGTGGATAAATGATCAAAGGAGCAACAGGTGCAGTCTGACTATCGTAAACGATCTCAACTGGTTCAGGCAAGTTGAATTGCGATATTATAACATTCACTTCATCCGCCGGATCTCTGTCATGTGTAATAGTGATAACCCTCTGGTCTAACAATTTTTGAATATCCTCCTTCACAATAGGGAAATCAACCTCTCTTGAACAAAATTCACAAACATCATAATCATGATGATGTCTAAAAAAGGCAAGTCTTCTTAAGCTCTGATGTAACCTGATCAACGAATCTCTTATGTGTTCAACTTGAAAAACCCGAAACTTTCCCGGACAACCTTCCACCATATTCACTGATGCTGCCCCATGTCGAGGCAAAGGATTATCTCTAACATTTGGGTTAACATCCTTGAAAGACAAGATACCATTCTTAATCAACCTCTGCACGTCCGCCTTTAGAGCAAAGCAATTTTCAATGTTGTGCCCCGGCGACCCTTGATGATATTCACAAAACTGATCTGCCTTGTACCACGGAGAAGTACTATTTGGTGCGACAGGAGGAGGCTTCGTAGTTATGAGGTTTTTTCTAATCAAGGCGGGGAACAACTCAGTATAAGTCATGAGAATGGCATCGAATTGCGGTTTCCTTGGTGAACGGTTCTGGTTGTTGAATGGATAAGCCTGTTGTCGAGGCTGCTGCTGAAATGGTCGCTACTGAGTTGGTGGGGTTTGATGAGTTGGGGTCATCAATGTTGGGCGGACAGCCGGAGTGACTGCCGCAACGTGTGAGTAACTTCTCCTTGGTCTCCCTGGGAAGATTACGCTGACATCCTGCTCTTTTCTTTTTGGGAAAACACTTCCAAACTTCTTGGTACTGCTAGACGGACTTCCTTCTTTAACCAAACGTCCTTCACGAATCCCTTCCTCCAACTGCATGCCCATGCTTACCATTTCGGTGAAGTCACTGGGTGCGCTGGCAATCATTCTTTCATAGTAAAAGGAACCTAGAGTCTTCAAGAATATCTTTGTCATCTCTTTCTCCTCAAGAGGAGGATAGATTTGAGCAGCAATTTCGCGCCACCTCTGGGCGTATTCCGTAAAGGACTCTCTGTCTCTCTGGGACATCGCCCGGAGTTGATCCCTGTCCAGTGCCATGTCGACGTTGTACTTATACTGGTGAACAAAAGCTTCACTAAGATCGTTGAAGTTGCGGATCCGAATGCTGTCCAAACCCATATACCACTTTAGAGTGGCACCAGTCAAACTGTCTTGAAAATAGTGAATTAACAAGTCATGATCATCGGAATATGTAGACATCTTTCTCACGTACATAGTCAAATGACTCCGAGGACACGAATCACCCTTATATCTTTCAAAGTCTGGCACTTTGAATTTTGCTGGAATCTTGACATTCGGAACTAAACACAGGTCAAGAGTGTTCTTTCCAAACAAATCCTTCCCCTTTAACGCTCTGAGCTCCCTCTGCATTTCTTGGAATTGGTCTTGAAATTCCTCCATTCTATCAAAAAGACCCAGACTTTCGGCAGGCTCGGCAGGATAAGTAGGTTCATTCAAGTATGGCATAGAGTGAACCAGAGGAGCGACAGTTGTCATCACTGGTTGCGGGAAGGGTGCCACAGACGGGATTACCGGCGGCATAGCAGTTGTCTCTGGTTGAGGAAAAGACATAGTAGGTTGAAACAAAGGCTGTACGACAGGCTGATACCCCTCTGGCACAAATTTGTAAGGCATTCCCCACGGAAAAGCTTTTGGCATCTGATGTTGAAGCGGAGAGTTGACTTGAGTCACAGATGTTGGAACGGTGACAATCTCGGAAACCACAGTAGTTGAAGTCTGAATCTCAGCAGCCGTAGTCGATGGCTGATTCTGAGCAGCCATCAAACTTTCCACTAACGCAGTTAACTTTTCCATCCCGACACGAAGGGTAGCGACCTCCTCACGAAGCTCGTGGTTTTCCTGTTCCAGATCTTCCATCTTCCTCTGACAATTGGCTCGAGTATCGTATCGATGAGACAGCTTGACAATCTATCGGAGTGGAAAAAGAAACAAGGATAAGACTCTAGAAAACATGTGAAGTGGAATGTTGGATGATGCATGATATGTGATGCAAATGATAATTCATTTTAATAGTTTTTCAAGGAACTTCAATAATTTTGCACACATCAATGGTAAAGGAATTTGGAACAACAAAAACTCACTTCATTAATCAAAAGCGGTAAATTACAACTTACAACTTTGGAACAATAAAACAATAAATTACAACTTTGGGATAACAACCCAATAATAAAGCAGTAAACTACAACTTTGGAACATGAAGCCCATAATAAAGCAGTAAATTACAACTTTGGAACATGAAGCCCATAATAAAGCAGTAAATTACAACTTTGGAACATGAAGCCCATAATAAAAGCAGTAAATTACAACTTCGGAACATGAAGCCCTTTTACAGAGTTTTACAAAATGACATCAGTAAAATAAAACTAAGAACTAAAGATCACTCAGAATCATCAGATGAAGTACCAAATGCCAACTGTAACCAGAGCTTCCTGATCTTCTCTTCATAAAAGTCTTCCATCTCTTTCTTCTCAGCTACCAATCGATCAATGATTTCCTTTTGTGGATTAGGAACGAGAGCAACGCTTACCGAACCTTCCTTCTTTATCTTCCTTTCACTAGCATATTTCTTCAGTAAAGCACCCTTTTGACGAAGCTTCTCATCATGATCAATGAACCAGCCATCTTGAATAAATAGCAAATCCTCCTTTTCCTTTAGTTGTCGAGCCAGGACCCGATTCTCATATTCAGACATATTATACTTTTCTTTCCAAGCATCTCTCTCGGACTTCATCCTAGCCAGATTTCCTTGGTATTCTCCCATATTCTCGATAAGGATATCAGCAGATGATGATGCAACGGTAGGGAATAAAGGTTTCTCAGGTTTATAGGGCATCTTGAGAGCACAAGCCCTAGCACGGACCCATTGTAGGTAAGGCTCCAAAGAAACGGCACCCATATGTCCTAACATGTCTCTCCCTTTCCTATGGATGTGGCGCCAAGCTCCTTCGATCTCCCTCTTAGCTACCTGGTGATCTTGTCCTTCTTATAGAAAGAAACCACTCACATGGATGTTGTTCGGCTTGTCCCTCATCGGGTATCCAAACTGACGGCGCGCGAGAACAGGATTATAGTTAATTCCTCCTTTCGTACCAAGAAGAGGCACGTTAGGAAAAGCACCACAGCTATCGATGATCTTCACGTCATAGTAAGCTCGATTATACCAATCAATGTCGAAATGAGTGAGAGCCATAATTTTTGGCGCCCATCGCGGCTCCTTCTCGAGATCCCAGAAAACATCAGACCTAGGTAGATGAGAAACATACCACTGATACAACAACGGTGCACAACAAAAAATCATCCCTCCTTGATAAGAGTTTCGAAGATGGATGGAGTAGTAGGTATCTCCTAGCAGCGTAGGGACCGGATTTCCAATCAAGAAAATTCCGATGGCGTTGATATCCACAAACTTATCAACGTTAGGGAACAAGAATAGACCATAAGCGAGTAAAGCAAAGACGTCTTCAAATGCAATAGTATCTTTTATCTCAGCGAAAAGACGAGCTTTCCTCAACAAAAACTGCGCAGACAAGCCTCAGATTCCCCCTTTTGTAGTCATGTTCTCCTCTATCTCTGACTTCTTCGAGTGGGTGATGGTCGCCATCTCGTGAGATTTGGGTTCCTCTTCTAAACCAGAAAAAGGAACACAGTCGGTGATCGACAAACTAAGTATGTAGGAGTACTCTTTCAAGGTGGGCATTAACTGGTAATCCGGAAAGGTGAAGCATCGGTACAAAGGATCGTAAAATTGGACTAACGTACTAAGGATGCCTTCTTTCATCTTGCGCTTCATGAGAGGTATAATGGACCCATACTTTTTCTGAAAATCCGTCGGGTTCTTCATCTTAGGAATTAAACTCTTCAGTTCTTCAATCTCGGGCTCCTTAAAACTAAAACTTTGAGTGTTTCTCCTTCCAAATTCCATAATAATAATACCTGAGATGTCTGCAAAAATCATTCTTAAGTTCATTGAAAAACAAGTTTTTACAAAAAAATGTTGATGAATGCATGAATGAATGATAATGCAACAGTTACACACAAGTTCACAAACATGGGGTTCAAAGGTTCAACGTTTCGAGCATGGAGTCAAAGGTAAAGCCCACCCCAAGGTATGTACTACGGTTTAATCACACCTGTAAGACAAGGTTCTAAGAGTTCCCAGAGTCTACATTCCTCCTTCGGATATTACCAACGTCTTGATTACTCAATAATTAGCAATATTCTCAAGAGAAACTCATCTGAGCGTAGCATCGCGTAACAACTACTTCTGAATTACTTCGTTATAGTCTCCGCGCTACACCTAAAAGGCCAAGATGGGTCAGGGTTCTACGGTTCTCAATTTCTCTGGCTCCCAGGTCGAAGATAATAATGTCTTCCCGATTACTCGGTAAACAAATATTATGTTCAAAAGGGCCTTCCATTGAGTGGGGGATCTCATGCCTCCTTCTTCGGGATTACTCCCTCAAAGTTAACATGACTATACCGCCCGTCCTATTCTTAAGTGTAACTTAATCCGGGTATAGGATTCGTCCTTTGCAAAAAAAAACCAAACAACCCCAATTTAAACACATAATCAAACAAATCAAATAATAATAAAATAGATAAAACAAACTAGGCTTAACCCACTTAGGGATGGACCAGCAAGAGGTCAATCTTTCCCCAGCAGAGTCGCCAATTCTGTAGCGATAAAAAATGTAGCAGGGTAAATCGGAGATCGAATTATTAATTAATTCGTCTCACAAAAGCAAGAGTCGCCACCGCGCTTTATTATTTCCAAGGGAAAAGGGGAAAGAGCGAAATAAAACCCTAAAAGTATGCAATGCAAATAATACTTTAAAAGTAATGAAAATACAAGGCGTTTTTGAAAAGAGGTCTAGAGTTCGGGGGTTGGTTATACAATGGGAAGGTATTAGCACCCAATGCATCTATAGTATTCTATAGGAACCTTTTGAAATATCTGTTTATTAAAATGTTTGTTTGATTAAAATAGTTTGTTTGATTAAAAATAAATTGTTTTGGCCAAAAAGGGGTACGGACGGGTTTTTGAAGATACGACGACCTAATGTCGAAGTTTTGACTTAAAAGGTATGAGTTTTGAAAAAATCGAATATTTGGGAAAATTATCTTAAGTTTTCAATGAAATGAAGGTATTCGCGTGATTGGATTTGAGGACATAAAGTCAACAAATTTAATCATTTTTTCTCTTGGATTTAGACGTAAACAGAATAACCAAGTAAAGACTGAACAATCAAATAGAAAATTAGATAGATAATGATTAAGTAGCTAAATGATATATAACCACAACAATGATTAAATAACAGACTAACTGGTGTGAACATGCATTTTTATATTTTTGTTTAATATGTACAAAGCAAGAGAATTTAATTAAAGAAAAAGAAAATGTTTTTAAATTTTCTATTTTTATGTATTTTTTAGTATTAATATGCAAATAATAAAATATACTAATGTCTTATACTAACTCAAGTTTTTTTTTTAACTAATCTTTTATATACAAAGTCTTAATTAATATATAAAAAAGTAAGTTTTGTGTATAAACAAAAATTAAATAAAAAATAGTTTTAAGCTTTTAATTATATTATGTATTATTGTTTTAATGTACAAAGTTTGCATTTAAATAAATAGTTTTAATGAAAGAAAAACAAGAAAGAAAAAGTTTTAATCTTAATAATATTTAATATTAGAGTATTTTAGTTATAATGAAAGTATTGATAATATTATTATTAAAAGGAAAAATAAGATAAAAATCTTTTTAGTTGAATGAAATAGCAAAAAGAAGAGAGGTAAATGGGCTTCAAAGGGGATTTATAAGCCCAAATCTGATCAAAACAGAAACAAAAGGGGTGGCAATTGGGAAGAACGTTCGGGCTTAGGCTAGGGGAAACGGGTTGTGGCCCATTCACTTCTCAAAATGTTTTTTCTTAGGGTTCCTCACAATTTGTTCAATTGGAAAACCTAGGGTTACAGAAACGGCGCCGCTACTCCTCGTTACGGATTCGTCTTCTTCGTTCGTCATATGTCTCCGCCTCTGAGTTTCCCTTGCCCATGGCCACCGACATCCTCAAACTCCCTCTTCCCTCCAACGAAACGCTAGGGCGACAGATTCAAGGTAATAATCTTTGTTTTAATCTCATTAGGGTTTTATTATTTGCATGTTATGATCTCGCCCCTTATTGATTCTGACTTCATATTGTTATGGTTATTTGAGGTACGTGAAAGAAAGAGAGGGAGAGACATTACCTTTGGAGACGGAGGAGGAAAGGGTTGAGAAGAGCTGTGGCGGCCAAGGCGGTGAGGGACGGTGCTGAGTTAGCTTTGCTTGGAGACCCTGGTATTTTGTATTTTTCTGCCTCTTCGTTGTTGAGTTGATGATGACGAACTGAACCACTTTGATATTTTTCTCTTCTTATCTCTTTGCTGCCTTGAGTTGCTTAGATGTATTGGTTGCTGTATGATTTTGAATCAGTTAGCCCAATGAGGAAACCTAGGTTCTGAGGGCCTGTGTTTACCTAGCTTGCTTAGCTTGATGCTCTGATATGCCTTGAAACACTCGTTGATGACATGCTTGACTGTTATATTTGGTAGCCCGATGATATTTTTCTGAGGGTCCTGATGGGTTTGGAGGCTTAGGCAGGTTTGGTGTTCATCTGGTTTGATGCAGGTAAGGATTGACAGGGTTTTTGGCATTTAGGCTTAAGCTGCTTTGTTAGCTTGGTTCAGGTTCTTGAGGCTTGACAGGTTTAAGGTTGTTGGTTGATGGATTTATTGGTTTAGGCTTCAGGCAGGTTGGAGGCTTGACATGGTTAAGGTTTATGGCTTTTTGGTCATGGTTTCAGGTTTGTGGCCTTGAGGCTTATGTTACAGGTTCAAGGCTTAAGCAGGTTTTTAGGCTTTGTGTTTGGATAGTTTTCTGGTTAGGCTTGATGCTGTTTGGGATATGGCTTTCAGCAGGTTTGACAGGGTATTGTTTAAGGTGATGGCTTTTTGTTGAATACAGGTTGGGTTTTACTGGTTTTAACTTGACAGGTTAACTTGGCTTGATGCTTGAGTTTTTGGCATGATATTTGAATGTTTACACAAGTTTGTTTAAAAAGGTTATATGTTATTTTGAATGCAGGTTCTTGAAGTTTTTGGTACTTTGAGAATAGGCTTCAAAACAGGTTTTTGAACTCAGGCCTTTGCTTGAGAAGTTTGTGTTGTTATTATATCAGTTGGTTGGCCTTTTCTTGATAATTCAGGTTTTTGTTGTTTTGTCAATTTTCCTTTTGATACTGCTGCCCTTCTACTGTTTCATTCAGTTTGTTTTGTATCTTTTTCTATGCCTCCTTTTTTTACTGTGTTACTGCAGTTTTGTTTTCTATATCCTTTCTGCCTAAAGTCAAAACCTGTAAGCCCAATTCTTTTCTCTCTTCTCTCTCCTTAGTACAGCTTAAACATTAAAATAATGTTATGTACTTTAGTTCTGAAAAAGCAAAGGCTGGGAAATGATGAAACTGGAAATATTTGGCTTGCATATGTGGTTTTAATCTGCATATTTCCTTCTTTAGCTTTCCTGCATCTGTTACAGTATAGAGGAGCCTTTGTATCTTGACCTCCTCCCATATGTTGGACAGTTTACGTTGGACTTTGTTTTGAAAATGTGACTTTGACTTGCATATGCTGTTGGTTTTGAAATATGCAGTTGGTTTTGAAATATGCAGTTGGTTTTGGCAAAATTGAATTTGTGCATTTCAAATACTTGTGCATTCATATTTATCAAGCAAAATTCATCCCTTTTTGTGAACCGGGAGAAATCCCGTGATTTGCAAAGAGGGTAAAAACTGATTCCGGCCGTTTGCTTTTAATGATGAACTCTAAATTAATTGTCTGCTTTTAATTATATATCTATTTCTGATTTTTTCTTTAATTATTCTTTGCAGGTAAAATCAAAGGTGCATCAAAGAAGTATTGGATAGAAGATGAAGATTTAGAACTTAGAAAAAATTAAGATAGTTTTTTATTTCACTTTAAACATTTGTAAAATTATCATTGTAAATACTTTGTAAATAAATACGGTATTTAAACAACAATTGTAACAATTAGAATAAAGCTGAATAAAACTCTATTATTTTACCAGTTAATTCTTTTCTTCTTCTCAATTATTTACTTTATTATTTATAACTCTTTAAATTATAATAACTGAAAATAAATTCCAACTATTTAAACTCAGAATAATAAATAATCAAATAAACATCATTGATCAATTAATAAACTTCTTTTCAATTATTTACTTTATTATTTATAATCCTTTAAATTATAATAACTGAAAATAAATTCCAACTATTTAAACTTAGAATAATAAATAATTAAATAAACATTGTTTTAGCATTGATCAATTAATAAACTTGGCGTTTCAAAAATAATCAGCTCTTGATTTCTAAAGAAAAGTTGTAGTTGTCGTCAAGGAGAAACAAAGGTAAAATAACAACTAAAAATTGTCGAAATTTGAAAAAGTTATGAATTTTTAAAATTTGCTTTAAAAATTGATAAAATAGGTCGAATCGCTTGTGAACGCTTGCAATGTAATGATGCAGATGGGAGATGGTATCTTAGGTCAAAATTTGGGGTACAACAAACGCCATTCATCTTTGGCCGGTAGGAGGAAGAATTATGGTGCTGGATCTTGAACTATTTATAGAGTTTGGTGATCATTGTGTTGTTGAGATTCGTATCATTGTCAATGATGATTCTTTCGGGGGTACCATAACGACAAACCAGGTTATGCTTTATAAACCATTCCACAACATTCTTGGTAACAGTAGCAAAAGAAGCAGCTTCAACCCACTTCGTGAAGTAATCAATGGCCATATGGATGAAGCGATACCCATTGGAAGCGGTAGGTCCAATCTCTCCGATCATGTCAATGCCCCACATTGCAAAGGGCCAAGGAGCCGTCAAGACATTCAAGGGAACCAGAGGTACATGTACTTTATCAGCGTAGATTTGGAACTTGTGGCAAGTTTGGGAGTGCTGATAACAATCTGCTCCCATAGTGGACCAATAGTATCCTGCCCGTAGGATCTTCTTAGCCATGGTATGTCCACTTGAATGGGTTCTGAAGGTACCTTCGTGTAGATCTGTCATAACCCTCTCTGCTTCGCTCTTGTCTATGCACCAAAGTAAAGTAGACTCATGGTTGCGCTTGTAGAGGATTCCATTACTGAGGAATAATTTACGGAGAACCTTCTCAGAAACTTTTTGTCGTTGACAGATGCCCCCTCAGGGTATTCTTGAGCCTCAAGATACCTTTTTAGTTCGTGAAACCAAGGTTTGTCTGCTACCTCTTCAGTATTAATTTCACAACAGTATGCTGGTTTATCCAACCTCTCGATAATGATTCGGGGAGCTTCGTTGTCCCACCTGACCTTGAACATAGATGACATAGTAGCTAGCAAGTCTGCTAACTGATTCTCCTCTCGTGGGAAATGTTCAAAGGTTTTCTCCTCAAAGTGTGGGAGCAATGTCAGGACGTGCTCTTTGTACGAGATGAGATTTGGGTGCTTCATATCCCATTCTCCTTTGATCTGACTTATCACCAAGGCTGAATCCACGAAAATGTTTAAGAACTTGATCCTCAAGTCGATAGTAGCTTTAAGACCCATGATGCATGCTTGATACTCCTCCATGTTGTTGGTACAGTTAAAGCATAGTCGGGCAGTAAAAGGAGTATGACAGCCTTCAGGAGATATGATTACAGCACCAATTCCATTACCTAGTGCATTCGAAGTTCTGTCAAAAACCATATTCCATCGGGATCCTTCTTCGGGTCCTTCCTCCGGTCCAAGTTCTTCATAGTGAGTCACTAGCATAATATTCTCGTCCGAGAACTTAAAATTCATGGACTGGTAGTCGTCCACGGCCTGATGAGCCAAATGATCAGCTAATACACTTCCCTTGATTACTTTATGGGTTGTATATTGGATATCGTATTCGGTTAAGATCATTTTCCATCTTGCTATTCTTTCGGAGAGAGCGGGCTTCTCGAAGATGTACTTGGTCGGATCCATCTTAGATATCAGCAAAGTTGTGTGGATCAACATATACTGTCTTAGTCGGCGAGAAACCCATGCCAAAGCGCAGCAAGTTTTCTCAAGCAATGAGTATCTTGTCTCACAGTCGGTAAACTTTTTGCTAAGGTAGTATATTGCATGCTCTTTTCGACCAGACTCGTCATGCTGCCCCAACACACACCCCATTGAATTGTCTAACACCGTTAAGTACATTATCAAAGGTCTTCCTTTAATCGAGGGCATCAAAATTGGTTGTTCTTGAAGGTATTCCTTGATTCTTTCGAAAGCGGTCTGGCATTCGTCATTCCATTTTACTACTTGATCTTTCTTCATGAGTTTGAAGATCGGCTCACAAGTAGCAGTCAGATGTGAAATGAACCTGGCGATATAATTTTGGCGTCCCAAGAAACCTCTAACTTTCTTCTCAGTACGGGGAGCTGGCATCTCTTGTATGGGCTTTACCTTTGCAGGGTCTACCTGAATACCTTATTCACCGACGATGAACCCCATAAGTTTACCAGACCTTACCTCGAAGGTGCACTTATTCGGATTTAACCTCAACTTGTATGTCTTCAACCTGTCAAACAACTTTTATATATGACCAAGGTGTTCTTCCTCGGTTTGAGACCTAGCTATCATATCATCAACATAAACCTCTATCTCATGGTGAATCATATCGTGGAACAAAGCTACCATGGCTCACTGAAAAGTTGCCCGAGCATTCTTCAACCCAAAAGGAATCACCTTGTAATAGAAAGTGCCCCACTGTGTGGTGAAGGTTGTCTTCTCCATGTATTCGAGTGCCATCTTGATCTGGTTGTAGCTAGAGAAACCATCCATGCAGGAAAATATTTTGTGTTGTGCGGTCTTGTCAACCAGAACATCGATGTGGGGAAGCGGGAAGTCATCCTTGGGGCTTGCCCTGTTCAGGTCTCTGTAGTCCACACACATTCGTACTTTACCATCTTTTTTAGGCACCGGCACTATGTTTTCCACCCATTGGGGATAAGAGATAACAACTAAGTACCCAACGTTAAACTTCTTTATAACCTCTGCTTTGATCTTCTTTGACATTTCAGGGCACATGCGGAAGACCTTCTACTTTACCATAGGGCAATCTCCATTAGTCGGCAGATGATGAACCACTATATCTATGTCTAGTCCCGGCATGTCTTCATATGACCAGGCGAAGATTTCAACATAATCGTGCAACATTTGTACCAACCGCAGTTTGACACTAAGCTCCAGATTTGTGCCAATCTTGACTTCTTTTATTTCTACCTTTGTGCCCAAGTTTATTGTCTCAATTGGCTCTTCATGAGGCTGTATAACCCTCTCTTCCTGCTGTAACAGTCTAGCAAGTTCTCCAGGTACCTCACAATCTTCTTCACTTTCGTCCTCAGCTTGGTTGATTGGATTTTTGAAGTTATAACTAGCAATAGAAGAACTGTTATCAATGGGATCCATAGTGGATATGGATCTGCAGTTTGATATGTGATTGTGTGTAAGAGTATAGTTGTATTGATAAAGTGAAAAGCAGAAAAGAAAAATAGACAGCGCAAAATTTGTATGCAAGAACGTCCAATGTTTTATTGATGACATATGATAATGACATATAATAACCCTTACAAATAAACCATTGTGCCTCGGGTAAGACACACAGACATAGAGTTTATATTGTTTATTACAAATCCGAAAAACAAGTAAGACAATTACTGCTGAACAAAAGTAATCGGCACAAAATCTTTGGTCGTCCAGTTACAAGGTCCACCGTTGATAGTAGGGTAGATCCAGCTGTTAATATCAGAATCCTCATCATTGTCTTCTATAGCATTGACCCCATGATTGCTAATGCGTAGGGGAGGTCCTCCAGCTCGAGCACGTCGAGCAACCCTTTGAGCTCCTAAAGTAAAGCCCAAACCAAATTTTTCAGTTTTGTAAGGAAAATCAGGGAGTTGTCCCCAAATGGTACACCCACCTTCTTTAACTACTGCTCTGGCGTCCTTGAGAGAAGCCATCTTCAAAGGAGGTCTAGTGATGTGATAGTCTCGGTTGATGCCATAGTTTGGGGAACCTCTTTAAAATTTTGACAAGGGGTCTCTATGAACTCACCGTCCATCTCCACATACTTGAAAGAGTTCAGATGGCTTATCATGTACTCCTCTTCACCATGCACAATGACAATATTTCCATTCACTAGATACTTCAGCATTTGGTGCAGCGTAGAAGTAACGGCTCCAGCTTCATGGATCCAAGGATAACCCAACAAACAAGAATAAGATGGCCTGATATCCATCACGTAGAAGGTGGATTCAAAGGTTTGGGAACCCACTTTGACAGGGATGTCCACCTCCCCATGCACCATTCTTTTTGAACCTTCGAAAGCCCTCACCATAATGTTACTGGGCTTTAAAGTCAAACCTTCACAATCTAGCCTATCAAGAGCCTTCTTAGGCAGAACATTTAGTGACGATCTAGTGTCCACTAGCACATGGGCCATAGTAGTGCCCCTGCATTCGATCGAGACATGTAGAGCATCATTATGCTTTCTCCCCTTGGGTATCAAATCAGCATCAGAAAAACCCAACCCATTATTGGCAGTCAAATTGGCCACACAGTCCATGAATTGGTCAGCGGAGGTTTCTTGTGGCACATGCGCAGTCTTGAGAAATGTAACCAAAGCCTTTGCATGGGCTTGGAACACAATAGTAGAGACAACATCGATATCTTCCAAGGGGTCTACCCGAGCTATTCGACCACATTGTAGTCGCTCTTCTTGATTATTTTTAAAATCTCCTCCATTTCTTGTTTAGAGGATTCCAAAACAACTTTTCTAGGTACCTCCGTCGGGGCAGGCTCACCTATAACTTATTTTCCCTGAGTCCCAGATGACTCATTGGCAGGGGTAACATCTAGAGTAAGGATGGGAGTAGTAGCAGAAGTACTAGCCGGAACAATAAATGGAATAACAACAAGCTTAGCAATAGTCTTCGGGGAGATTTCGGGAGAGAAAACCCTTCCACTTCGAGTAATTTTGCTGGTCCCGACAATTTTACTGATATCGGGATCATCCTCTTCAGCTTTTTCGTCTTTAAGGGTTAACAAATCCTGCTTGACGCTATGGTAGTAAACGTCAGCACCATAATTCCAAGGAACAGCTTTGTCCGAGGAGTATGGTACTGGGCGAGGAAAAGTGATTATTAATGGAGCAATTCTTGGAGCAAATGTAATCCTAACAGGTCTTTTGGAGGAGACCTTGGAAGGATTGGCGGAAATGGTTATGATAGCAACATATTCATGTAGAACAGTTGGAAATGAAGTCTTTTCGAACAAAATATCTTTGTTATCCATCAGGCGTTGAACACCTGCTTTCAGCAAATAAAAACCAGAAGGCAAAGATAAACACATGTGGAAACCTTCACCACAGCCCGAAAATAAATCGGCTAGCAACAAATTCTTCTTGACGGTCATGAGGGGAGTGGAAACCTTATCAACAGAAGTAACAAATAGATCAGTATCAATGACATTAACACCATAGTTGTACTTGGGCATGGAAGCAGTTATGACATTAGGCATTTCAGGAGCATCAAAATCAATCTCCTTTGCTACGATCAGATCCTGTATCTTATTCTTCAGAGCCCAATAGTCGTTTGTATCGTGGCCTGGTCTCTAAGAATGGTAAGCACACCGGGCGTTTTGATTGTAATGAGGAGATGTGGTGTTGGGGTTTTTGGGAGCCTCATTTAAGGTTGCCAATTTAGATTTTAACAAATGGGGTAAAACCTCAAACAACGTCATATTGATCTGGGTGAACTGCCTTTAAGGTCTTTCTACCCTTGGCTGATTGTTTCGTTGTAGAGTAGCCACATGCCTAGGTATCATCACAGCCCCTACCGTTGGATGGTGCTCGGTTCTATTCTGACTTCTTGGATTGTAAATAGCATTTACCTCCTTCTTACCCATGAATGGCTTTTTCACTGTACTGGAAGAGGTGTCTTTTTGGATCTTGCCACTTCGGATCCTAGCTTCTACCCTTTCTCCAGTCAATATCAGCTCAATAAAACTAGCTGAGGAGCTACCAATCAAGAGATTGAAGAATGGACCAGATAGCGTACTGAGAAACATGTCCACCAACTCTCTATCAGACAGAGGGGGTTGGACTCTCCCTGCCAAATCTCTCCACTTCTGAGCGTAGTCCTTAAAACCTTCGCTTGCACCCAAGGACATACTCCAGAGTTGAGTAAGGGTAAGAGAAAGGTCAGCGTTATATTGACACTTCTTATAAAAAGCAGCAACCAGATCTTCCCAATTGTGGACATTGATTCCCTCTAGCTGATAGAACCACTCAAGTTGAGTCCCAGACAGGCTGTCTTGAAAGAAATTGACCCACAAGTTCCTACCAGCAGTGTGAGGCTGAATCTTCCTCACATAAGAACGGAGGTGAAGCTTGGGATAAGAAACCCCATCATACTTTGCAAATACCAGAACATTGAACTTCGGTGGGATGACAACCCAGATACCAATCTTAGCTCTTCAATATCCAGCACTGGTACTCTTTGGATCTCCATTGCATTTAGACGATCCTCTAGCTATTTGTACCTTTCGTCAGCTGGAGGATACTGCTCTTCATTGTAATCAGTGTCATTATCAGATTCCCCTAGACTAGGGTATTCCTCCCTTGTCTCACCCTCTTGGTTCTCCCTTTCTTTGGATGAAGAGGTCAGATCAACCGTTTGCTTCAATGGTCCCTTGAATCTTCTGCCTAGATTCAGGATACCAGTGGTCTTCTTCTTCTTTCTATCTTTCAGAATAAGGGCCTTAAGATCTTCCTTCCCTTTAGCCAAAGCTACGAACATTTGCTGAAATTAGGCATTTTATGCTTGGAGATCCTTGATACTTTGTTCAGAAGTCACTATTGTTGAAATAAACAACGAAGAAGATGAGAAACCTGTTATGAGACCTGTTAATGCATTGATATGTATGGCATGTGTATGCAATGATTTCAAGGACTTTGGGAAATTTAAATTTGAGAACCAAAATAAAACAAAGATTTTATTAGTAGAATTCAAAATACAATTGCCTTTTAGGCGTTTCAATTGAAAATTCTAAAAACTAAAAAAAAAATCAAGTTTCCCATGGATGCTTCCTCTTTGTGTCGTGATAGACATTAAGGCTTCTTTCCTCATGAAGCTGCTTTGTGAGCTCTAAAACTTTCTTCTCCTGGGCATAGAACTGGTCCCTATAAGTATCCCGCTCCTTCTTCAACTGAATCCAGGACTTCTGTAATTCTTCAAGATCAGTGGGCATATCAGGATGAAGAACCGTGTAGGAAATATCCCCTTCAGTAATGGGCTCCACAATCACTGGTAAGACGGCTATGTATGGCATCATAAGTTTCTGAGCACGAGCTCGTACCCATTGGAGATAAGGTTCCATAAGAATGGAAGTCTTCAGCCCTAAAGTCTTGATGTCAATTCTGTTTACCATGCCCCAAACTCGTATGAACCTCTGGCGATACCCTTGAACATCATCCTCATAGTTAAACATAATTCCCTGGATAAGCATCTCATGAGGACCATCCCTTCGAGTGTAACCAAATTGTCGCAGAGCCAAATAAGAATTATATGTTATGCCTCCCCTAATTCCAAGTAGTGGGACATTAGGGAATTCCCCGCAGCGGTCAATAATAAAAATATCTCCCATAGATCAAGAATACCATAGAATATCCCCGTGAGTAAGTGACATTATCCTTTGCGACCAACCCAAACCTTCTTCATTCTTCAGCACTGACTTAGGGAGGTGAAAAATAAAACACCTCGACAGTAATGTCATGCAACACATAAGAACCCCTCTTCTCTTCATGGTACGAGTATGGAGAGCATGCAAGATATCTCCGAGCAAAGTAGGCACAGATTGCAAGAGAGGAAGATCTTGATAGCATTCACATCTATGAGTAAGTCTGGATTAGGTAACAGTACTAATCCATAAATTAGAAGAGCCAAGACCTCCTCAAAAGCCTGAAAGTACAAATCATCCCAAAACAGCTGGGCCTTCTTTATTATGAACTTGGCTAGAAAACAGATGACTCTGTTTCTTGTTTCCCAATTGGATACCACGTCGGCCTGTTTCAGATGCAAATCTGAGGCAATGACCTCTGGCTTGGGAACTTCTTCTAAACCGGTGAAAGGCATATGGTCAAGAATAGGTATATCCAATAACTGAGAGAACTCTTTCATGGTAGGCACCAACTGATAGTCTGGAAAGGTGAAGCAATGATGCTTGGGATCGAAGAACTGAAAAAGTACACCCATCATCTTTTCGTCAAAGCTCGAAGTAACCAGGTTGAGAAGTCGACCATATCTCTTAGTGAACGATGTTTCAGGAACCCTTGATACTAGCTCCTTGAGTTGGAGAGGTATTCTAACAAAGCTGATTCATATAGTATTTCTATGATCGGAAGCCATGATATGCAAAATAGAACAAAGATAAACTCCCTTGGTCCTTGAAATGGTTAGTGTAATAAGAATGGATGCCATGTTATGATGCATGATGTTATGTTCAAACAGAGTAAATCACACACAAGCAAAGCACACAATAGACCTTAGGTTAAAAGACTTGCATGAGGTTAAAGGTAAGCACCATGTTGAAGTTTAGTTGGTTTCAAACATGTCTTAGAAAAGTAACCGGGTTCTAAGGATTCTCAATACCACTGATCATCCTTTATCGGGCAATGTTTCAACTCAGACAATCTTTTCTTGCGGCCGAAATATCCCGAAAGTCTGATCTCAATGAGTGTAGAATTGAGTATCAACCAATCCTCAACTTTATACCGAGGAAGACTATCTCACTACTTTCTAATGGCCAAGTTTTTTCAACTAAGGTTCTAAGGTCCGTTAGTGCTTCACGACACCACGCGGCGGCCTCGTATTCTCCTTGTTTTAACACAAAGAATGCCGGTGCCAACCAAAGTGTCACACCAACACAGCCATCACTTAAACCATGTCGGTCTACGCCATACAGTCTCCACGATCTATTGTTGTTTAACTAAAAAGTGTCCCTAGATACGGGTGTAGGATCTTCAACAATACCCAAGCAAAAACCCTTAAAGATAAAGCAGGAAAAACAAACAAGAAAGTGATTTAAAAATGACCTAGATCCTAAGGTAAACCCCACTTTATTAATTTTCCCCAGCAGAGTCACAAGTTCTGTAACACGGTGGCAGCACTAACTTTTTTTAGTTACTACTGGTTTTGCGTTTGTGTTTGCAAATGTACGGTAAGCAAGAGTCGCCACTGTCTTTTATTTTATCCAACAAAGGAAAAGGGAAAAATACAGAAAAAACCTTTTTCGAGATGTTTCTGAGTACAAGGGTAGATTATAGAAAGGAAATGTGTTAGCACCCTTTCTATCCATGGTTTTCCATGGGCTCTTAGGTACTTGCTCATTTTTAAATTGCTTTTGTGTGCTTTTACAAAGTTTTGAAATGGCCTTAGTGCGACGATTCACTTTATGGCAACTCTTATATCAGTCCTCAAGAGTGTGATAAAGTGTTTTTGAAAACTTTAGTTGAAAAGAGTGTGAAAGTGTAGGGTGTAACAAGTTATTATTTTGAGCAAGTTCTTAAGAGTTTCTACCTACTCGAAAAAGACTGTTCATTTTCTTATTTCCTTTAGACAATGTTATCCTACTATTAAGGAGTAGGTAGCTCCATCATTGGAGTTTGAGGGACAATCGAAAGGGACGATTACGATCACTTAAGACAACAGGGAAATATCTCTTAATAATTGTCCTAAAGTTCTAAGATCACTTTTTTACCGAGGCAACTTCGAAAGGGTCATTGAGGGACTAGTGATATTTCAAATTAGAGGACAACCACTAAAAATTCTCACGTTTCGAGAATAGTGGCCGTTTTCCAAAGGCAACCGAAGTGGGGGGAAAACCCTAGGAGTGAGCATGTGCAAGTGTTTGTTTTTCAGTCAATTATCATTGCACAGTTAGGGTTTTCTATTGCTTTAAACATTGATCTTTTGCATACAATCCTATTATCAATCATCTAACAGTTTATAATTGCAGAAATTGAAAGCGGAAAAGAAAACCTAATTATTACAGGGCTTCGGGGAATGGGAATTACATAACCAAAGTTAAAAGCTATTACAAACTCGAAACAGATACAATAATTGGAAAAAATAAATAAATAAATGCGCGCGAGAATAAATTGAATATGAGGAATTAAAGTTTAACGAATCTAATTGATTTAGAAGAAAAAATATTTTTGTATTTTTTATTTGAGAAAATAATTAATTTTTGCAAATTAAAACTAATCTCTAATTGATTTTAATTATGAAAAGGGAATTAAATTGGCTTAATTTAAGCTAATCTAATCAATTAATGAAATTAATTATTTTAAGAAAAAGAAACCTAATTCTAACGTTTTGTGATTTTTTGTAATTATTTTTTAAAAACAATGATTTTTGTAAAGTAATTAAAAACCAATAATTGAATAAAGAAATTAAAAAGAATTAGAATGGGCCTGATATGAAATAGCAAACTAGGGGGGGTGCCTTGCTGAATTTTTGTTAGTCCCAGAAAAGTTGGCCCATCTGTCTGGCGCGTGATCCAGTGAGGCTCTCATCTGGGGGTTCACCATGGGGTTTGGTTGATTGGGCGCTGGATCTGATCTTGGGAAGATCCAATGGTTAGATCTTTATAACGCATGGTATATGCGCTGAATGTCACACACTGGAACCTGCAAGCAATATTGGGAAAATGAAAAATTGTTGGTTTTTAGGATCGAACCCAGATCTTTGGTTTCACATGTTTGCTCCTTTTCCATCTGCGCTGTTAACTCATTCATATACATAATTACATAAAATAAATATAAGGTAAATAGAGCACTATGCCCAACTTGTCACACGCGCGCCTTTTGGTGGGTACCCTCTATTTTAATGAGCCAATCAACAAGCTTACTCCAGCCACGCCATCATCTTCTCCAACAACCTGTTATTTTAGACCAAACACTTTTACCTATAGTCTGATCCGTCACTATAGGCTATAGTGACGGTTTTTAATTGTAGCTACAAATCTTCAAAACTCTAAAACACAATTCAAGCAAAATAAATTCCATCCAAAGACATGGGTCGACTGCAAATCATCCCCTAAACACGAAGAGGCCCTTAATTTGGCCCAACTTAGCATCTAGCTAGGGTTCCCCAATTTGAAGCTTTGGAACCCTAACTATGGCAAACGATTGTACCCTAACTATAATGGATGAATGACTGAAATTGATATTAGAATAGATAAGAACAAACCGTGAGTGCAAGGGCGCGGTTCTGGACCCTGCAAGCTTTGGGAATGATCGTGATAGCTTCCTAGATGTGCAAGAATTAATGTTTAATCCTTAAAACAACTTGAATCAACCTCCAGAAGTGAAACTGATCTGCACTTTTTGTTGGAAAATTTGAAATTTTTCTCTCTATTTTGAGGCTAGCTGCGCATCTGTTCCATTGTCCTCTAGGTCTTGAGTGTCCTGGTATAAGTAGTGAATCAATCTAGGGTAATAGAATGTGAAAGAATCAAAAGATGTTATGGTCTTAAGTTTACTTCCAATCTTTTCAAACATGGAGATTTCTTCCTATTCTCAAACTTGCACGATTTGTTTGGCTATTTGACAACTCATGAGATATTCAATCAATGCCAAAACAAATCTTATCCCATTTATTTGATTTATTCTTGATTTAATTTGATTTAATTTGAATTTTAAATAAATAAAATCAAAATAAATTAAATAAATAAGTGAATAAGGCATGGAGGGTCCCATAGGTCGTGGACCATGCTAGGACTGAGATTCAATCTTGAAAAGATGGGCCCATGTTGAGAAAATGCAGTTTTGGGCATTATTGACTTTGTGCAAATTTCCAAAAACGGCCAACTTTGACAATGCATATCTCTCTTAATTTTGACCCTAAGAGGGTTTTCTTAGACTTTTTAGAAAACTTAGGATGTCCTCTAAACAAAACTTTTGATTTCATCTCCATTGGATCTTCCATGTTCATGTAAGGAACTTTGACCCAAAAGGTGTTTTTATTGACTTTTTGAAATGACCTATAATGTCTGATTTTATATCTTTTCATGAGTGCATTTATTGAACTTGAGGTATGAATATGAATTGTAGGGAATTGGATTATCTTCAAAATGATCCTTGGATGAGAAATTTATGGTAAAGTATAAGAACATTATGTCTGGTCAAAGTTTGGTTGATTTTTCCTATAGGAACCCTAATTTAGCAACTTTTGAGTTTTGATGGATTAGGAGCATTCCTTGAGGAATCATGATAAAACCTTGATCAAATGATGGATATCACTTCAAAATGTTGATGTTGACCAAAAATCTTGAAGTTTTACTGTATGTGGGTCACAGTTGACTTTTGACCTAGTACATTTGATTTTCAGGCATTTGAGCAGTTGACTGAGCAAACTTCTTGTGCAAGGCATGATACTTGGCATGGATGATCTTGAGGACATATTATGGCAATGGAAACCATTTAGGAACCTTGGAACTCAAACATCTTGATGAGGAGTGAAACCCTAGTTTGAGACTTATTGTCTTAAGAGGAGGATTTGTCTTGTCAATCCTTAGTCAACTTTAGCAATTGAGGACCTCTAGGAGTATGCTTTGAGTAAAATGAGAGGGCAAATTTTGGGGTGCAACAGATACAATTGCTAAAGTATCCTTACCTGTTTCCTTCGATGACCATACGATGACCCTACACATGTCCCTTCACATCTAATAAATAGTATTACCTACCAACTAATAGTATGGATAATACTATCTCCAAAGGAGAAGGAAAATAACAAGAAAGACTTTAGTGGGTAAGAACTCTTGAATGCTTGCTCAGAACCTTTTTCACAACAAATACATATTCATACTACACTTTCAAACAAGATATTTTCAAAAACACTTTATATACATTATTGAGGACTGACACAAGGATTATTACAAAGTTAGCCTTACATTGACATTTCTAAATATTTTTAAACAAATCACACACACATAAAGCAAGTTTTCAAAGTGAGCTAAGAAATTAAGAGCCCGTAGATAACTACGAATGAAAAGGGTATTAACACCTTCACTTTTCATAACTTACCCCCGAACTCAAAATCTATCAAATGTATTTCCTATTCTTTTCACATTTCCTTAATATTGGATAAAATAAAAGTCTGTGGCGACTCTTTCTAACCGCAACATTTGCGATAAAACCAAAAAAGTCAGTTCTCTCACCGTATTATAGAACTGGCGACTCTGATAGGGACTTACTTAAAAAAGTATGGGTTACCTTAGATTTTAGATCACTTTTAATTTCTTTAATTGTTTGCTTTAAATTTAAGGGCTTGTTTGGGTATTATTGCTTGTGTGAAAGATCCTACACCCGAATCTAGTGATTCCTTAGGTAAGTAGCAATAGATCATAAAGATTGTACGGTGTATACCGGTATGGTTAACATGATAGCTATAGTTAGTGTGACACTTTGGTTTGTACTGATGTTCCTTGAGTCAGTCAAGGATAACATTAGGCTTCCGCATGGTGTTGTTAACACTAACTTGATTTTAGAACCTTAATTGACCCATCTTGGCCATTAGAAAGTAGTGAGATAGCTGGCTTTGGTGCAATCTGAAGTTGGTCTATACTCGAGGCTAAGCTCATTGAGATTCGACTTTCGGGATGTTTTGGTAGGAAGCCAATTGCCGTGCTAAAATAAAGCCTGCAAGAAAGACCTGTGATATGAGATTCTTAGAATCTGGTTACTATTTTAGGACAGGTTGAGTCAACTTAACTTCAGTGGGGAAGGGTATTTACCTATGGACTTCATGCAAGCCTTTAAACCTAAGGCTCTTGTATGACTTATTTGTGTTTGCTACTTATTTAACATGAACATAACATCATATAATCATAACATAACATTTTCACTAACCATTTCAAGGACCTAGGGATTTATCTTTTTTCCTTGTTGCAGGTTATGGCCCCCGCTCATAGAAATGCTATCTGAATCAACTTTGTTAGGATACCTTCCAAGCTTAAGGAGTTAGTCTCAAAGGTTCCCGAAAACTCTCAATTCACCAAGAGGAAGGTTTTGAAGAAGACATGATGAATGTTTTATTCCAGTTCTTTGATCCTAAGAATCACTATTTTACCTTTCTAGATTATCAGTTGGTACTCACAATGGAAGTGTTTCTAAGTTATTTAGAGTACCTATTCTTGATCAGACACCCTTCATAAGTTTAGAGAATGTTCCAAAACCTGAAGTTATTGCAGCAACCTTACATCTGAAGCAGTCAGACATTGTGTCTAATTGGAAATAAGAAGTTGAGTTAAAGGTCTTCTTGCTAAATTTCTGATAGAGAAGGCTCAGTTATTTCTAAATTCTATGAGTTTTCATAATTTTGATGAGATCTTGTCTCTGTTGATCTATGGTTTGGTATTATTCCCTAATCCAGACCAACTCATAGATGTGAACACCATCATAATATTTCTTACTCATAATCTTGTGCCTACTTTGCTTGGAGATATTTTGCACTCTCTTCACACTCATACTATGAGAGAGCGAGGGACTCTCATGTGTTGCATACCTTTACTATTCAGGTGGTTTATTTTGCGCCTTCCCTGATCTATGATGAAGAATGAACTAGGTTTGAAATGGTCTCGAAGGATGATGTCACTCTCTCATTCAGATATCTATTGGTGTTCCCGCTCTCAGAAGGACATAAATATTATTGACCCTTGTGGGGAATTCCCTAATGTGCCACTCCTCTACATAAGGGGATGTATTACTTACAACCCTTCTCTAGCTCTATGTCAATTTGGTTATGCTCGAAGAAATGGTCCTCATGATATGCTTATCCAGGGTATTGTATTTGATTACGAGAACGATTCTCAAGGTTATCTTCAAAAGTTTATACGTTCTTGGGGCATGGTGAATAAGATTGATAGCAAGACTTTGGGACAAAAAAATCCATCCCTTTGGAGCCCTACCTCAGATGAGTACAATCTCGTGCTCAAGATCTTATAATGTCATATCTTGCTGTCCTACCAGTAATTGTGGAGCCTGTTGTTGAAGGAGATATTCCTCATACCATTTTTCATCTAGATATGCCTACTGACCTTGAAGAACTACAGAAATCTTAGATTCAATTGAAAGAAGAAAGGGACATCTTTGAGACTCAATTCTATGTTAGTGAGAAGAAAGTGTTGGAGCTGACAAAATGACTTCACGAAGAGCAGAGCCTTAATGCATATGTCAACACAAAGAGGAAGCGTCCATGTGAGACTTGAGTCTTAGGTCTTAGGAGTTCATAATTTGTTTCCTTGTAACCCTTTTTGTTTTCATTGTAATCCTAAAATGAGGTTATAATTTGAACTTACTAATAAGAGTCTTTGTTTCTGTTCCCTTTGATTAACAAATTTAAATCCCACGAGGTCCTTGAAAACATTGAACATGAATCTACATGCCATACATATCATTGAATAACAGGTTTCCAAGACAGATTTCTCATCTTCTTGCTGTTTATTTCAGCAAAAATGGCTCTCTAATAGACAGTTAAAGAACTTCAGGCTCAGAATGCTCAGTTCCAAGAGATGTTCCTAAGCTTAGCCAAGGGGCAATAAGAAATGAAGGCGCGCATTGCCAACGAGAAGAAAAAGAAGAAAAAGAAACCAATCAGCATCCTTAACATGGGGAGAAAGTTCAGAAGTCCAGTCAAGCAAGCTCAAGATCTTGATATCCCATTGGATGAAAATGAAGAACGAGATGAAGATGGTAAGAGTGTTAAAACTGAAAAAAGAATTCATGGTTCTGACAAATGTTCTAATGAAGAGGAAGAGGATTATTTGGATGAAAAATATCCCCCTGTTGGCGAGAATTATAAGTTATTAGAAGAGCGTCTGAAAGCTCTGGAGATCCAGAAGGTGCCTGGATTGAACTTTGAAGAATTGGGTTTAGTCTCAGGAGTCGTCATTCCTCATAAGTTCAAAACTCCTACCTTTGCTAAGTATGATGACGTTTCTTTCCTGAAGCTGCATTTGAGATCATATGTTTGGAAAATTCAACCACACACCGTTGACAAGAAATTGTGGTTGCATTTATTTCCAGAAAGTATGTCTGGAACACAATTGGAATGGTATTATCCACTTGAAGGTACCAATATCCATACCTGGGAATATTTGGATGCAACTTTCTATAGATAGTATCAGTATAATTCTAATTTGGAACCAACCCGCATGCAACTGCAGAGTATGTCCATGGGTTCTAAGGAAGGCTTTAAAGAGTACGCACAAAAAGGGAGAGATCTTGCAGGTAGATTTCAACCTCCTTTGGCTGATAGGGAATTAGTTAACATGTTCATGAGTACACTAACAGGTCCTTTCTATAATCACCTACTTGGAAGTTCTTCATCTGGTTTCACTAAACTAATAATGACAGGGAACATGTTGAGAATAGAATTAGAAGTGGTAAAATTCAGGTGGCTGCATCTTCGAATACTGCGAATAATTCATACAATGGTAAGAAAGAATCCATTGCTGTGTACAGCCAGAAGGGTTGTCATAAGAATGATTGCAACCAATCTGTGGGGGAAGTTCTAATCTCTAATCATGTGCCAGTGCAACAACAACAGAATAATCAACGTAGGCAAGTCACGCCGAGGAGATAGTTCACAAAAATAAACATGCCATTGTCTCAAGCATTGCAACACATATTGAAGGAAAAGCTGATTACATTGAAGGATCCTTCTCATAATCCCAATACTTCCTCTCCCCATAAAAATCCTAATGCAAGGTGTGCATATCACTCCAACAGTCCTATACTTGACATAAATAGCTGTTGGGCATTGGAAAATAAGATTCAAGATATGGTTGACTCTAAGGAGATTGAATTTGATCCTCTTGAGACTCCTAATGTGATCACTGCACCTATGCCTAATAATGACAAAGCGTTAATGCTATTGATGATGTTTCTTATGTTTCGGCTGTGAGTGACTTGACTACTCCTTTGATGATTACTTAGAAGAAGTTTTGTTAGTCAATTTATTTTCGGGTTCTGTTTAAAACTGCTACTACTGTGTGTCCCAATCCAATGGTTGTGTACTGCTGAAAGAAGGTAATCAATGTTTGATGGATGACCGTGTAACTCTATTTGAGAAGACTCCTTCTGTGGAGAGGTTATGTAAAAGTATGTATCAAGACCTGAAGCTTGAAGACATGTCTGTGATTATAATTTCTTGTACTCCTATAAGGATCACTTCTAAGGGCCCTATGAAGGTTAATACCAAGCCTAGGGTTGCTCCTCTGATCATTACCGCACCTGGGCCAATTCCATATTCCTCTGACAAGGCTATCCCTTGAAATTATGGAGCTGATGTCTACTACCATGGCGTCAAGCAAGAACCATTGGCTGTCAAAGATGAAAATACTGAAGTAACTAATCCCAATGTTGGAAATATTGTTGGGACTAATAAGGTTACCATAAGTGGAATAGTTTTTTCTCCAGAGATATCTCCAAAGGCTCTTACTACACTAGTTCGTATCAAGGCTACTAAATCAACTACTGAGACTCGAGGCAAAGAACATATGAGTGAGTCTGCCCAGACTGAGGCACCGAAAGAGGCTACTGTTGAAGATACCTCCAAGTAAGAGATGGAGGAGGTACTGAAAATTATTTAAAAGAGTGACTATAAGATTGTTGAACAGTTGGGGCAGACCCTCTATTGTTGTACTTTAAATCCCATGCTTAGCTTTGGTAAAGTTTCTGAAATTTGCTCATGTACTGCAGGAAATCTCTGTTGATCAGTTCAAAAACTGTGTTGCTAGCCTGAAAAATGATAATAGGCTAGGCTTTTCTGACGTTGATTTAACTCCCGCAGGAAGGAACTATAATAGGGACATACATGTCTCTATTGAGTGTAGGGGAACTACTTATCTCATGTGTTGGTTGACACAGGTTCTTCATTGAATGTATTGCCAAAAGCTGTTTCAGACAAACTTGACTATGAAGGGGTCTTCGACTCTACTTTCTATTTGATGGAAATTCGTCCAGCCTATTCCTGTTTGCTTGGATGCCCTTGGATTCATGGGGCAAGTGCTGTTACTTCTACTTTACACCAAAAGTTGAAGTATCTCGTGAAAGGAAAAATCATTACAGTTTGTGGGAAATAAGAATACATGGCGAGCCATTTGAACTCCTTCAAGTATGTTGAGATGGATGGTGAATTCCTCGAGACTCCTTGCCAGACCTTTGAAGTTATTCCTCATACAACCCTTGTTGCTAAAGCTGCTCCTACTGTTCCTAATGTTACCAAGATTCCACTAAGAATTGCTTCTCTAAAAGACGCTAAGGCTGTGGTAGAAGAAGGTGGTGGCACTATTTTGGGTCAGCTTTCCGACATTCCTTACAAGTCCGACAAATTTGGTTTTGGTTTCACCTCAGAGGCTCAGAGGGTTGTCCGTCGTGCTCGTGCTAATTCTAGGAGACCTCCATTCTGCATCAACAATAATGGAGTTTACAAAAATCAAGTCAACATTGTGGAAGACGCTAATAGCGACTGTGACATAGACAATTGGATTTTCCCTACTACCGGCAGTGGGCTCAACAATTGGAAGGATGAAGACTTTATACCAATATTCTTTAGTCAGGAGTAAATGTTATTTTCTGTTTTATTTCTTTCAAGTTTTTGGTTATGTAATTTGAAAGAAAAAAATTTAAGCCTTATGCCTTACCCGGGGCTCAACGGTCCATTTGTTAGGGTTGTCATTTTTCATCCACATATTTTCATTCAATAAATCATTGGATGTTTGTATTCAAATTTTGCACTCTTTGTCTATCTTTTACTTTATTGCTTTTAAAATAGCTAAGTGTTCTTACACACACCCTCATAATAAATTGCAGATCCACATCCACCCTAGGTCCCATTGATAACAATTATACTATTGCAAATTATGACTTCGAAAATCCGATCTACCAATCCGAGGACAAAGGTGAGGAATATTATGAAGTAAGTACCTGGAGAGCTTGATATACTATTAGAGTAGGAGGAAAGATCCATACAACCGCATGAAAATCCAGTAGATATTGTGAACCTGGGTGCTTAAGAGGACAAGAAAGAAATCAAGATAGGTGCCAACCTAGAAGACAGTGTCAAAAAGAGATTAATCTAGATGTTATGTGACTATGTTGAGATCTTTGCTTGGTCTTATGAAGACATTCCAGGGCTTGATACTGACATTGTGGTTCACCGTCTACCGACGAAGGAAGGTTGTCCTCCTATAAAGCAAAAGGTTCATAGTATATATCCTGAGATGTCTGAAAAGATCAAAGTTGAGGTCATGAAGCAGTTCAATGCAGGTTTCTTAGCTGTTACGTCCTATCTTTAGTGGGTTTCAAATATGGTGCCGATACCTAAGAAGGATGGTAAGGTGCGTATGTGTATAGACTAAATGGATTTAAATAGGGCAAGCCCCAAAGATGACTTTCCGCTTCTGCATATTGATGTTCTGGTCGACAACACCGCTTAGCACAAAGTATTTTCCTTCACGGATGGTTTCTCTAGTTATAATCAAATCAAGATGACACCTAAGGACATGGAGAAGACTACTTTTGTCACACAGTGGGGAACTTTCTGTTACAAAGTTATGCCTTTTGGTTTGAAGAACACCGGTGCAAGATATCAGCGGGCTATGGTAGCTTTGTTCCATGATATGATCCATCATGAGATAGAGGTTTACGTTGATGACATGATAGCCAGGTCTCAGATGGAAGAAGAACATCTTGGCCACCTGCACAAGCTGTTTGAGAGATTGAAGAAGTACAAGTTAAGGTTGAATCTAAACAAGTGCACGTTTGGGGTAAGATCCGATAAACTCCTAGGCTTTGTCGTAAGTGGTAAAGGTATTGAAGTTGATTCTGCCAAGATTAAAGCCATTCAAGAAATGCCAGCTCCCCATATTGAGAAGGAAGTCAGAGGTTTCTTGGATGATTGAACTACATTTCCAGATTTATTCCCATTTGAACGCTACTTGTGTGCCAATCTTCAAGTTACTGAAGAAAGATGAAGTAGTGAAGTTGAGCAACGATTATCAGATAGCCTTCAAAAAAATCAAGGAGTACCTCCAGGAACCTTCAATTCTGATGCTACCAGTTGAAGAAAGACCTCCAATCATGTACTTGACAGTACTAGAGAACTCAATGGGGTGTGTATTGGGGCAACATGACGAGTCTGGTTGAAAAGAGCATGCAATATACTACCTTAGCAAAAATTTTACCGACTGTGAAACAAGATACTCACTATTCGAGAAAACTTGTTTCACTTTATCATGAGCTTATCGCCGACTTAAACAGTATGTGTTGACTCATACTACTTGTTAATATCTAAGATGGATTCAATAAACTACATATTCTTGAGACCCATTCTCTCCGAAAGAATAGTAAGATGGCAAATGGTCTTGAAAGAATACGACATTCAGTACACTACTCAGAAGGAAATCAGAGGAGGTGTATTGGTAGATCATTTGGCTCATCAAGATGAAGATGACTATCAGTCTATGAATTTTGAGTTCCCAGATGAGAATATCATACTAGTTAATAATTATGAAAAACTCGGACCATATAAAGGACTTGAACCGGGATATTGGTGGACTATGGTTTTTGATGGAGCTTCCAACGTGCTTGGTAATGGAATTGGTGTTATGATTGTCTCTCCCAAGGGTTTCCATATGCCCTTCACCACCAGATTGTGTTTTGATTTTACCAACAATATGGCTGAGTATGAAGCATGCATCATGGGTATCAAAGCTGCCATCGATATGAGAATTAAATTATTGAATGTATATGGGGATTTAGCCCTAGTGACCAGTCAGATTAAGGGAGAATAGGACAAGAAGCATCCAAATCTCAATCCCTACCGAGAGCATGTGTTTACATTAATTATGTACTTCAAAGAAATCACTTTTGAACACATTCCACGAGAAGAGAATTAATTGGCAGACACACTAGCTACCATGTGATCTATGTTCAAAGTCAGATGGGATAATGAAGCTCCTCGAATTACTATTGAGAGACTAGACGAATCAGAGCATTGCTACAAAGTTGATACTGATGGAGTTGAGGAAAATCCTTGGTACCACGAAGTAAAAAGATACCTCAAAACTCAAGAGTATCCTAAAGGGGCATCTATAAATGATAATAAATATCTAAGGAGGTTCTCTGCCAAGTTCTTTCTGAGTAAAGAAATCTTGTACAAGCGCAACCACGATTCGACTTTGCTTCATTGTGTAGACAAGAAAGAAACTGAGAAAATTATGGAAGATATGCATGAAGGTGTCTTTATTACTCACTCCAGTGGTCATACAATGGCTAAGAATATTCTGAGAGAAGATTATTATTGTTCTACCATGGAAACCGATTGTCATCATTATTCCAGAACTTGCCACAAATGTCAGATTTATGCTGACAAAGTACATGTGCCTCCGGTTCCTTTGAATTTCTTGACTGCTCCTTGGTCGTTTGCAATGTGGGGCATTGATATGATTGGAGAGATTATGCCTACTGCGTATCCTTGCCATTATTGATTACTTCAAGTGGGTAGAGGCAACCTTATTTTCTTTCGTTACCAAGAATGTTGTGGCTCGATTCATTAAGTATAACCTTATCTATCGGCATGGCATCCCTGAAAGGATTATCACGGACAATGGTACCAATATCAACAATATTATGATCACGAAACTCTTCATGAAGTTCAAGATTAAGCATCATAGTTCTTCTCCGTACTAAACAAAGATGAATGGCACAGTGGAAGCTGCCAATAAGAATATCAAGAAGATATCGCTGAAGATGATAATGACATACAAATATTTACATGAGATGTTACCATTTGCTCTGCATGGTTATCGCACTTCAGTATGTACTTCAATTGGGGCGACCTCGTTCTCTCTAGTCTATGGTATGGAGGTTGTCTTACTTGTTGAAGTCCAGATTCCTTCCCTAAGGATTATGAAAGATGCAGGTTTAGATGAAGGCGAATGGGTTCAGACATGACCAGATAAATTTGATTTATGAAAAAAGGCTTGTGCTTGTGTGTCATGGTCAGATATATCAGAAACGCATGATCAAGGCCTTTAACAAGAAAGTCAAATATCAGGTGTACCAGGCTGGTGATATGGTAATAAAGCACATCATCCTACAACAAGGTGATCCCAAGGGCAAATGGACTCCCACATACGAAGGGCCATTTGTGATCAAAAAGATATTTTCTGGCGGTGCTATGATACTTACCACCATGGACGGTGAATATTTTCTGCATCCTGTGAACGCGGACATAGTAAAAAATACTACACATAAAAGAGACTCGCTAGGTTAACAGGCCTATGCAAAAATAAAGGCATCCCGGTGAACCAAAAGGGTTCGGACAAAAATTATATATATATATATATATATATATATATATATATATATATATATATATATATATATATATATATATATATATATATATATATATATATATATATATATATATATATATATATATATATATATATATATATATATATATATATATATATATATATATATATATATATATATATATATATATATATATATAATTGTACATCCGGCAAGTCGAAAACCTGAAAAGGCGGCTTGGGCAAAAAAGGATGTCCCGATAGACTGAAAAACCGAAAGGGCGCTCCAGGAAAAAGTTAGGGGTTAAAGCGTACGACTATGACCCATTGGATTACCCATCTCCTTACAGCCAACTTTATTACTAGCGTAAATACAGTTCAATTCAATCATCTTCTTCCAATAGCAAGTGATGAAATACTTGAAGACATAAGGGCAATAGCAGAGTTGAAACTCGATGGGATCATTTCCATATAACTGTTTTTCTTTGTTTATCACTTTTTACCTGTTGTACCCCAAAATTTGCCCTCTCATGTCTCAAGATATTTCCTACAAAGATCTCCAATGCCTCGAGTTTGTGCAAGTACCGACTAGGTCAAACAATCTCCTCAACACTACCTAAAATTAGGGTTTGAATATGTACAGAGATATTCAAATTTCTAATGCTTTAAATGACTTTCACTGATCTTTATGAACCCTTAGAATTACTTCAGTCAAGTTTAAAGCCTCAGATCATAATTTTCTAAGAAAATCATTCAAATTATCAAAAGGGGGAAAATGAGCAAAATTGAAGTTTCAGTTGGAAAAAGTCAACCAGACGCTAAAAAAGGTCAAACTTTGACTTTTTTTTACCGAATTTGAGTCCCAAAAATCACATTGCGTCAAAACATCCAAAATGTGAAATTTGATCATCAAAAATCAAGAGAATCAAATCAAACTTTTGCAAGACTTTGAAATTTTTCTAAGTATTTTCTAGGGTTAATACCTATTTTCACCCCTGACATATGGGGTGTATTTGAAAAACCCCCTTGCCAAAAAAAAAGTTCCAATTGTTACCTTGACAAATTTTAAAAGTTTCAATTTTTACCTTGAGGATGCCACATCCCTAAAAAGGCTGATGTGGCTTATATTTTTGTTATATTTTTATTATTATTTAATGACATGGCTTGATTAGTTGTCATTTTTAATTAATTTTTAATTTTTAATTCCACATGGCATTTATATTAATATTTTATTAATTGAGTGTTAATTCAAAGTTAAAAAATTTTTGTCCTTCATTCGAACCATGGACATTATGTTTGCAATAAACGCTTCTTACCACTAGACCAATGCATTTTCTTTGTTACATATATGCATCAATAAATATTCATATCATTAACATATTAATTACAATTATCAATAAATTTTCTTAACTAGTTGATTTAAATAATTTTTAAAAAAATGTTTTATACATATTTTATCTTTTTACTCTAACTTTTTTTAAATTTTAAATTTTCAAAAATCACTTAAATTTAAAAAAATCACTTAAATTTTCAAAAAACACTTAAATTTAAAAAAATCACTTAAATTTAAAAAAATCACTTAAATTTTCAAAAATCACTTAAATTTTCAAAAGTCACTTAAATTTTCAAAAATCACTTAAATTTTCAAAAATCACTTAAATTTTCAAAAATCACTTAAATTTACAAAAATCACTTAAATTTTCAAAAATCACTTAAATTTTCAAAAGTCACTTAAATTTTCAAAAGTCACTTAAATTTTCAAAAATCACTTAAATTTTCAAAAGTCACTTAAATTTTCAAAAATCACTTAAATTTTCAAAAATCACTTAAATTTTCAAAAATCACTTAAATTTTCAAAAATCACTTAAATTTTCAAAAATCACTTAAATTTTCAAAAATCACTTAAATTTTCAAAAGTCACTTAAATTTTCAAAAACCACTTAAATTTTCAAAAATCACTTAAATTTAAAAAAATCACTTAAATTTAAAAAAATAAGTTAAATTTAAGTGATTTAAGTGATTTTAAATTTAAGTTTTTTGAAAATTTAAGTGATTTTTGAAAATTTAAGTGATTTTTGAAAATTTAAGTGATTTTTGAAAATTTAAGTGACTTTTGAAAATTTAAGTGATTTTTGAAAATTTAAGTGACTTTTGAAAATTTAAGTGACTTTTGAAAATTTAAGTGATTTTTGAAAATTTAAGTGATTTTTGAAAATTTAAGTGATTTTTGTAAATTTAAGTGATTTTTGAAAATTTAAGTGATTTTTGAAAATTTAAGTGACTTTTGAAAATTTAAGTGATTTTTGAAAATTTAAGTGATTTTTTAAAATTTAAGTGATTTTTTTAAATTTAAGTGTTTTTTGAAAATTTAAGTGATTTTTTTAAATTTAAGTGATTTTTGAAAATTTAAAATTTAAAAAAAGTTAGAGTAAAAAGATAAAATATGTATAAAACATTTTTTTAAAAATTATTTAAATCAACTAGTTAAGAAAATTTATTGATAATTGTAATTAATATGTTAATGATATGAATATTTATTGATGCATATATGTAACAAAGAAAATGCATTGGTCTAGTGGTAAGAAGCGTTTATTGCAAACATAATGTCCATGGTTCGAATCTTGCTGAAGGACAAAAAATTTTTAACTTTGAATTAACACTCAATTAATAAAATATTAATTAAATGCCATGTGGAATTAAAAATTAAAAATTAATTAAAAATGACAACTAATCAAGCCATGTCATTAAATAATAATAAAAATATAACAAAAATATAAGCCACATCAGCCTTTTTAGGGATGTGGCATCCTCAAGGTAAAAATTGAAACTTTTAAAATTTGTCAAGCTAACAATTGGAACTTTTTTTTTGGCAGGGGGGTTTTTCAAATACACCCCATATGTCAGGGGTGAAAATAGGTATTAACCCTATTTTCTATACTTGTTAATTTCATTTGCTTCATGACATTTTTTTACTACAGTTACAAATAATTTAAAATGAGGCAAATAATTCAAGTTATTACAAAGTGACATTTTTTCAAGTTTACAAACCCTAAACTTTGTATTGCTTGGACTTTTCCCTTTGACTCAAAACCTTGCCACGATGTTTTGTCCTTGATATAATGTGCATAAAATACTCCACAAGACCAAATTTATTTCATGCTACAAATCTTATTGTCCAAGTTGAACAAAGTATGATATGCTGCATTGCCACAACACCCCAAAACCTGCTCCATTGCTGTCCTACAAAAAACCTTGTGCTATGCTGCACCATAAATCTGCATATGTTGTCCTATACAGTCTAAAACTGCTCTATGCAGTCTGCCCCAACCTGCATCATAACAACCCCAAAATTGCACCAAAATGGAAAAAGGAAATTATGTGAATAAAATATCAAAACAGTAGGCAAAAATAATTCAAAATGACTTATTTTGTTTTCCCCCTAAACTTCAGTCAAGGGTCTACAAAAGGGACTGTTTCATAAGACATAAGGGTTGAAATTTTTGGAGAGGATAGAGAGTCTTTAAATAGAAAAACAATATTCTTTATAACTTTGGCTCATTCAAGAAAAAACCAGCTCTAATCTCATTCAAAATAGAACTTCAATCCATTATTCCATCTTACAAACTCTCCCATAAACCAAACACCTTAGCACATAGAGATTGTAAAAGCACTAAAACAGTTTCTGCTAGTGCCATTATCCTCACCATCCAAACATAAAAACAATATTGTACAACTTGACTGGGTGTCAACAGTTTGGAACAAGCTGCCTGGAGATTCATTGGAGCCCTCACAACATCTTGGAAAGTATTCAGATTTCAAACACCAAGTGTAGTTTCAAGGTAAGTCTTCTTGACTTGGTATTTTTCATACATCATTATTGATTTATTTTTGAAGATAAGATGTAGTAATCATTGCCCCTTTTAGCTAACTGTTTGCTTGCTGCTTATGTTTATCAATCATATGCTGTAAACTAACATGTATCGACAATAAAACAATGTTTAAGGCAGAAAAATACAGTATATATTGACATATATGCACACGTGTCGACTCATCCTAGTAAAAAAACAGGGTATGAGTCGATACATAAACCCCATCCATTGATTCATACTGATTCCAAGTCCCAAAACAGAAGGTTCAAAAGTATGTGAGTCGACACAAAATGCGTATGTGTCGATACAAAGAAGGTGTATGAGTCGATACATCCCATTATGTGTCGGCTCATACTGAGCTGATTTTCCTTTATAGGAGCAAGGAAAAGTTATGTGTCGATGCATAACATCATGTGTCGACACATAATGGTTCAAAAGGAAGTTTCTCCCATTTTCTACACTATTTATGCATATATTTTCATCGCTGCCTAGTTGTTCGACATGGTTGTAATAATTAGACACTTATTTCATCCTTATTTGAAAATTGTACCCTTGTCCCCCAAATAATGTAATAGCTTAGGATTTTATTTTCCGTATTTTATTTTGCTTTCATATATTGCTAGTAATTAGAATGTATGGCAAGATAAAAATCAACAAATAGGTAACCTTTAAATGGAAGACAAAATGCATGCAAACAAACACACTTGCACACTAGCACCTCTAGGGTAATATCACTTTGTTTTCCTTTTGGAAAACTGTCTTGTCCCTCGAATATGTGATGCTTTAGCAAAGACCCTTTTGAAAAAAGAAGATCGTCGTCCCTCGATGTCACTCGATGTTTCCTTTGATAAAACGATCTAGTCCCTTACGAAAAATTTCTAAAGCGTCTCATAAGTTGCCTTCTGTGGCTATACGATGACCCTTTCCCGTCCCTTTTACATCCAAAGATAGGGTTACTTACCAAATTAATGGTAAGATAACAATGTCAAAGGAAAGAGGAAATAAACATGAAAGACTTTTTGAATAGGTAGAATACTCCTAGTTGCTTGCTTAATTTCAAAACCAAAACATCCTTGCTATTTTCAAAAGAAACACCAAACACTTTTAAAACATCTTTCAAACTTGAAAACATTTTCAAAAGATCAACACTTTGTATACATTCTTACGAACGAGAATCATTACAAATTTTGCCTAAACGATGGCATCTTTACAAAATACTTTCAAAAAAACACACAAAGCACATTTTCAAACAAAAGCAAGTGATCTAGAAAGTAACTAAGAGCCCATGGAAAACCATCGATGAAAAGGGTGCTAACACCTTCCCTTTTCATAATCTCCCCCCGAACTCAAGAAAACATCTATAAAGGTCTTTCCTGTTCTTTTCAGTCTTTCCTTTTGGATAAAAGAAAAGTCGGTGTCGACTCTTGCTAACCGTAACATTTGCGAATAGAAATGCAAAACAACCAAGTCAGTTCTCCCATTGTATCACAGAACTGGCGAATCTGCTGGGGAATTATTTTAAAGTGGGGTTACCTTAGGGCTAGATCAAATTTATTTTCTTTCATTGTTTGACTTGCATGCTTTAGACTTTGGTTCTTTGTTTGGGTTTGAATCCTCTACCCGGATTTGGGATACCTTATAGGTGAGTAGCAATATGTTGTGGAAACTGTGCGGGGTATACCGACACGATGTAAGAAATAGCTACGTTAGTGAAACATATTTGTGGGTACCGGTAGCCCTTGAGTAGTCAAGGAGAATACGGGGCCACTGAGTGATGTCATGAAGCACTAATTGACTTTTATAACCTTTACTTGACCAACTTAGCCTTTAGGACGTAGTGAGATGACTGGCTTTGGTGCATTCTGAAGTTGGTAGATATTCGATACTACACTCATTGAGGTTTGTGTTTTGGGATATTTTGGTCGCCATTAAAGAGGCTTGCGCTGAAACAATGCCCGAGAAAATAAACCAGTGATATTGAGCTCCTTAGAACCCAAATACTATTACTAGGACAGGTTTGAGCCAACTAAACTTCAAGAGGGTACTTACCTATAAGACTCCATGCAAGCCTAAACCTAAGGACTTGTTTTCTTTGTTCGTATGTATATGCTGGTACATAACATCATAAACATCATAAACATCATAACATCATACTCATTAACAATTTCAAGGATCTTGGGATTTATCTTTGTTCTGTTTTATAGGACATGGATTCTATTCGCAGGAAAACCATTCAAGTCAATATTGTAAGGATTCCTCCTCGACTTAAAGAGCTAGAATCAAGGATTCCTGAAAACTCTCCATTTATCGAAAGACATGGTCGTCTACTAAACTTGGTCACCTCCAACACTGATGAAGACATGATGAAGGTGCTTTTCCAGTTCTTTGATCCTTTATACCATTGCTTCATATTTCCTGATTATCAACTTGTTCCAACTTTGGAAGAATTCTCCCAACTCTTGAGGATTCCCATTCTAAATCAACTACCCTTCAATGGTACAGAAAAAGATCCAAAGCCAGAAGAGATTGCTCAAGCCTTACACTTGCAATCATCTGATATCACAACTAATTGGGAAACAAGGATTGGTGTCAAAGGTTTCTTAGCAAAGTTCTTGTTTGAGAAATCCCAAAACTGTTGGAACTCTTTGGATTTGCAAGCTTTTTAGGAAATTGTGGCTCTCCTGATCTATGGGATGATTTTGTATCCAAATCCTGACCAACTCATAGATGTGAACACCGTCAAAATCTTCATGTCTCGTAACCCAGTGCCTACTTTGCTAGGAGACATCCTACATTATTTTCACACTTTCACTATGAGGAAAAGAGGTATCCTTATGTATTGTACTCCTCTCTTGGAAATATGGTTTATTTTTCAACTTCCCCAATCTGTATTGAAGAACGAGCAAAGTTCAAGGTGGTCACATAGGTTGATGGCACTCAAACATTCAGATATTCATTGGTGTTCCCGATCTATAGAGAATGTTACTATTATCGACCGTTATGGAGAATTCTCTAATGTCCCCTTACTTGGCATCAGAGGAGGTATCACCTTCAAGGTCAAGGTCAGAGATTTATCCTTTAAGGTTTGGTATTTAACTACGAGAACAACGATCAAGGTCACTGCCAGAGATTTATCCGGGCTTGGAGGATGTTGAACAAGGTAGATAGCAAGACATTGGGGCATAAGAATTACATCCCTCTTGAGCCTTACCTCAAATGGTATGAGCTCGTGCTCAAAGTCTTATGATGCCTTACCCCTCCATTCTCCCGGTGATCATAGAGCCTGTTGTGGAAGGAGATGTTCCCTACATTATCCTACATCCTGACATGCCCCACCTCTCTTGAAGACTTACAAAGGGATTGGATACAGCTTAAGGGGGAGCGATACACTTTCGAGGCCCAATTCTACACCAGCGAGAAGAAGGTTTTGGAACTCACTAAGAAACTTCGTGAGGAGTGGACTCTAAACGCCTACATCGCACCAAAGAGGATGCGTACAACCTTTTTATCTTAGAGTTTTTGTATTTCTTTGTAAAGCCCAAAGAGGCATGATGTACTCAAGCTTTGATTTATCAATATAACGTGCGTTCCTTTTTTGGCTAAAGAAAATTTGAATCTCTAATTTCCTTGAAATCATTGCATATACATATCATCCATAACATTGTACAAGCAGGTACCATTATAGGTTTCTCATCTTCGGTGTTTATTTCAGCAAAAATGTATTCTGAACAAAGCATCAAGGATCTTCAGGCACAAAATGCCCAATTTTAACAGATGTTCATAACTCTGGAAAAAGGGCAGGAGGATCTGAAGGCCCTCATCCTGAAAGAGAAAAAGAAGAAGAAGATGTTTGTTGGTGCCCTCAACATGGGTAGAAGATTTAGGGGGCCGCTAAGGCAACCAGTCGATCTGACCTCCTCGCCCAAAGAAGGGGAAAATCAAGAGAGAGAAACAAGGTAGGAGAACCCCAGTCCTGAAGTCTCTGACAATGATACAGACTACAATAATGAGAAGTATCCTCCCACTGAGGATAGGTACAAGCTGTTAGAGGATCCGTTAAGCGCTATGGAGATCCAGAGAATACCAGGGCTAGATTTTGAAGAGCTGGGATTGGTGTTTTGGGTAGTCATCCTACACAAATTTAAAGCTCCGGTTTTCGCAAAATATGATGGGGTGTCTCTTCCTAAGCTTCACCTTTGTTCCTATGTGAGGAAGATTCAGCCTCACACTGTTGATAGGAACTTGTGGGTCCTCTTCTTTCAAGACAGCCTGTCAGGGACTCAGCTTGAGTGGCTCTACCAATTGGAGGGAACCAATGTCCGAAACTGGGAGGATTTAGTTGCTGCTTTTTATAAGCAGTATCAATACAACCACGACCTTGCCCCTACCCGTACTCAGCTTCAGAGTATGTCCATGGGTGCAGGTGAAGGCTTTAAGGACTAAGCGCAAAAGTGGAGAGATTTGGTTGGGAGAGTCCAACCCCCTTTGTCTGATAGGGAGTTGGTCGACATGTTTCTAGGGACGCTGTCTGGTCCATTCTTCAACCATTTGATCAATAGCTCATCGGTTGGTTTTACTGAGCTAATATTAACTGGAGAGAGAGTAGAAGCTGGGATCCGGAGTGGTAAGATACAGAAAGATACCTCGTCAAGTTCAGCAAAGAAGCCCTTCACGGCTAAGAAGGAGGTCATTGTCGTTTATAGCCCAAGAGGTCAAAGCCAAGCTGAGTACCGTTAAACGGTAGGTGCTATGATGATACCTAGGCCTGCGGCTGCTCCACAATGCTACAATCAACAAAGGGTAGAAAGACCACAAAGGAAGTTTACCCGGATTAACATGACATTGATAGAGGTTTTACCCCATCTGCTGAAAACCAACTTGGAAACCTTGAAAGAGGCTCCCAAGAATCCTAATACCACCTATCCTCGGTACATTCCAAACGCTCGGTGCGCCTACCATTTTGAGAGTCCTGATAATGATACAAATGACTGCTGGGCTCTAATAAATAAAGTACAAGATCTGATTGAAGGCAAGGAGATTGAGTTCGATGCTCTGGAGAAGCCCAATGTCATAACTGCTCCCGTGCCTAAGCACAACCGTGGAGTTAACGTCGTTGATGACGATCTGTTCGTGACCTTAGTTGATGAAGTTTCTACTCCTCTTATGACTGTAAAGAAGAATTTGTTGTTGGTCGGTTTATTTCCGAGTTGTGGCGAAGGTTGCCACATGTGTTCATCTCTGCCTTCTGGTTTCTATTTACTGAAAATAGGTGTCCAATGCCTGATGGACAGCAGAGTAATTTTGTTCGAAAAGACTTTGATTCCAACTGTTCCATGTGAAGATATTGTTATTATAACCATTTCCACCAATCCTTCCAAGGCCTCCTTGAGAAGACCTGTTAGGATTACACCTGCTCCGAGATTCGCTCTGTTAATAATCACTTTTCCTAGTGTTGTACCATACGCCTCGGACAAAGCCGTCCCTTGGCATTATGGTGTCGATGTTTACTATCACGGCGTTAAATAAGATTTGAAGAATGAAGAGTCTGATCCTAATGTCAGTAACATTGTCGGGACCAACAAGATTACCAGAAGTGGAAGGGTTTTCTCTCCCGAGATTTCCCCAAAGACTGTCAATAAGCCTGTTGTTACTCCATCTGTTATTCCTGCTAGTACTTCAGCTACTACCCCCTTCCTTACTCCAGTGGTTACCCCGGCTGGTGAGTCATATGGGACTCGAGGAAAAGAATCTGTAGGTGGGCCTACCCGGGTGGAGGCACCTAGAGAATTTGTTGTGGAATCCTCTAAGCAAGAGATAGAGGAAATCTTAAAAATAATCAAAAAGAGCGACTACAATGTGGTCGAGTAGTTGGGGCAGACCCCCTCGAAGACATCGATAATGTCTTTGTTGTTATGTTATGTGGCCCATGCAAAGGCTTTGATTTTATTCCTCAATACCGTGCATGTGCCGCAAGAAACCTCAACCGATCAATTCAAAGATTGTGTGGCCAACTTGACTGCTGACAATGGGTTGGGTTTTTCAGATGTTGACTTGACTCCGAAAGGGAGAAAGCATAATGATGCTCTACATGTCTTGATCGAAAGCAGGGGTACCACTATGGCTCATGTGCTGGTGGATACTAAATCTTCACTAAACTTTCTGCCTAAGAAGGCTCTTGATCGACTGGATTGTGAAGGCTTGACTTTAAAACCTAGTAACATTGTGGTAAAGGATTTTGACGGGTCAAAGACAATGGTGCACGGGGAGGTGGACATCCCTATCAAGGTAGGCTCTCATACCTTTGAGTCCACCTTCTACGCGATGGACATTAGGCCATCATACTCTTGTTTATTGGGTCGTCCTTGGATCCATGAAGTTGAGGCTGCTACTTCTACACTCCACCAACTGCTGAAATATTCGGTGAAAGGGAAGATTGTCATTGTGCATGGCAAAGAGGAGTATATGGTGAGCCACCTGAACTCCTTCAGGTATGTGGATATGGATGGGGAATTCATAGAGACTCCTTGTCAAAACTTTGAAGAGGTTCCCCAGATTTTGGCGTCAACCGAGACTACCACCAGTACCAAACCTCCTCTGAAGATGGCTTCTCTCAAGGACGCAAAAGCAGTGGTCGAAGAAGGTGGGAGTACCAATTGGGGACGGCTCCTTGATTTTACTCATAAATCTTACAAATTTGGCTTGGGCTTTACTTCAGGGGTTCAAAGGGCAGTTCGACACGCTCGGGCTGGAGGACCTCCCTTACACATCAACAATTGTGATACGGTGGAAAAACCGACTGTTTTTGAACATGTTGGTTTTGCATTTTGCGTTTGTGTTTGCAAATTGTCGCGGTAAGCAAGAGTCGCCACCGACTTTTATTTTATCCAACAGGAAAGGAAAAAATCATAGAAAAATTCCTTTTTCGAGATTTTCTGAGTACGGGGGGTAGATTATAGAAAGGGAAGGTGTTAGCACCCTTTCTATCCGTAGTTATCTACGGGCTCTTAGGTACTAGCTCATCTTTTAAAATTGCTTGTGTGTGTTTGTTTGGAAAGGTTTTGTCTTACTTCGTTTTAACCCTTGTTTTTGTCCTCAAGAGTGTTACAAAGTGTTTTTTGGAAACTTTATTTGAAAAGTGTTTGATGTGAAAAAAGTTTGATTTTGAGCAAGTACCTACTAGCATCTACCTACTAGAAAAAAGATTGTTTCTATTCTTATTTCCTTTAGACATCACTATCCTACTATTGAGAAATAGGTAGCACCGTCGTTGGTATTTAACTACGAGAACAATGATCAAGGTCACCGCCAGAGATTTATCCGGGCTTGGAGGATGTTGAACAAGGTAGATAGCAAGACATTGGGGCATAAGAATTCCATCCCTCTTGAGCCTTACCTCAAATGGTATGAGCTCGTGCTCAAAGTCTTATGATGCCTTACCCCTCCATTCTCCCGGTGATCATAGAGCCTGCTGTGGAAGGAGATGTTCCCTACATTATCCTACATCCTGACATGCCCACCTCTCTTGAAGACTTACAAAGGGATTGGATACAGCTTAAGGGGGAGCGATACACTTTCGAGGCCCAATTATACGCCAACGAGAAGAAGGTTTTGGAACTCACTAAGAAACTTCGTGAGGAGCGGACTCTAAACGCCTACATCGCACCAAAGAGGATGCGTACAACCTTTTTATCTTAGAGTTTTTGTATTTCTTTGTAAAGCCCAAAGAGGCATGATGTACTCAAGCTTTGATTTATCAATATAACGTGCGTTCCTTTTTTGGCTAAAGAAAATTTGAATCTCTAATTTCCTTGAAATCATTGCATATACATATCATCCATAACATTGCACAAGCAGGTACCATTATAGGTTTCTCATCTTCGTTGTTTATTTCAGTAAAAATGTCTTCTGAACAAAGCATCAAGGATTTTCAGGCACAAAATGCCCAATTTTAACAGATGTTCATAACTCTGGCAAAAGGGCAGGAGGATCTGAAGGCCCTCATCCTGAAAGAGAAAAAGAAGAAGAAGAAGATGTCTGTTGGTGCCCTCAACATGGGTAGAAGATTTGGGGGGCCGCTAAGGCAACCATTCGATCTGACCTCCTCGCCCAAAGAAGGGGAAAATCAATAGAGAGAAACAAGGTAGGAGAAACCTAGTCCTGAAGTCTCTGACAATGATACAGACTACAATAATGAGCAGTATCCTCCCACTGAGGATAGGTACAAGCTGTTAGAGGATCGGTTAAGCGCTATGGAGATCCAGAGAATACCAGGGCTAGATTTTGAAGAGCTGGGATTGGTGTTTTGGATAGTCATCCCACACAAATTTAAAGCTCTGGTTTTCGCAAAATATGATGGGGTGTCTCTTCCTAAGCTTCATCTTTGTTCCTATGTGAGGAATATTCAGCCTCACACTACTAATTGGAACTTGTGGGTTCGCTTCTTTCAAGAAAGCCTGTCAGGGACTCAGCTTGAGTGGTTCTACCAATTGGAGGGAACCAATGTCCGAAACTGGGAGGATTTAGTTGCTGCTTTTTATAAGCAGTATAAATACAACCACGACCTTGCCCCTACCCGTACTCAGCTTTAGAGTATGTCCATGGGTGCAGGTGAAGGCTTTAAGGACTATGCGCAAAAGTGGAGAGATTTGGTTGGGAGAGTCCAACCCCCTTTGTCTGATAGGGAGTTGGTCGACATGTTTCTAGGGACGCTGTCTGGTCCATTCTTCAACCATTTTATCGATATCTCATCGGTTGGTTTTACTGAGCTGATATTAACTGGAGAGAGGGTAGAAGCTGGGATCCGGAGTGGTAAGATACAGAAAGATACCTCGTCAAGTTCAACAAAGAAGCCCTTCACATCTAAGAAGGAGTTCATTGCCGTTTATAGCCCAAGAGGTCAAAGCCAAGTTGAGTACCGTTAAACGGTAGGTGCTGTGATGATACCTAGGCCTGCGGCTGCTCCACAATGCTACAATCAACAAAGGGTAGAAAGACCACAAAGGCAGTTTACCCGAATTAACATGACATTGATAGAGATACTACCCCATCTTCTGAAAACCAACTTGGAAACCTTGAAAGAGGCTCCCAAGAATCCTAATACCACCTCGCCTCGGTACATTCCAAACGCTCGGTGCGCCTACCATTTTGAGAGTCCTGATAACGATACAAATGACTGCTGGGTTCTAAGAAATAAAGTACAAGATCTTATTGAAGGCAAGGAGATTGAGTTCAATTCTCCGGAGAAGCCCAATGTCATAACTGCTCCCATGCCTAAGCACAACCGTGGAGTTAACACCGTTGATAACGATCTGTTCGTGACCTCAGTTGATGAAGTTTCTACTCCTCTTATGACTGTTAAGAAGAATTTGTTGTTGGTCGGTTTATTTCCGAGTTGTGATGAAGGTTGCCACATGTGTTCATCTCTGCCTTCTGGTTTCTATTTACTGAAAACAGGTGTCCAACGCCTGATGGACAACAGTGAAATTTTGTTCGAAAAGTCTTTGATTCCAAATGTTCCATGTGAAGATATTGTTATTATAACCATTTCCACCAATCTTCCAAGGCCTCCTTGAGAAGACATGTTAGGATTACACTCGCTCCGAGATTCGCTCTGTTAATAATCACTTTTCCTAGTGTTGTCCCATACGCCTCGGACAAAGCCGTCCATTGGCATTATGGTGTCGATGTTTACTATCACGACGTTAAACAAGATTTGAAGAATGAAGAGTCTGATCCTGATGTCAGTAACATTGTCGGGACCAACAAGATTACCAGAAGTGGAAGGGTTTTCTCTCTCGAGATTTTCCTGAAGACTGTCAATAAGCTTGTTGTTACTCCATCTGTTGTTCCTGCTAGTACTTCAGCTACTACCCCCGTCCTTACTCCAGTTGTTACCCCGGCTGGTGAGTCATCTGGGACTCAAGGCAAAGAAGTTGTAGGTGGGCCTACCCGGGTGGAGGCACCTAGAGAATTTGTTGTGGAATCCTCTAAGCAAGAGATAGAGGAAATCTTAAAAATATTGAAAAAGAGCGACTACAATGTGGTCGAGTAGTTGGGGTAGACCCCCTCAAAGATATCGATAATGTCTTTGTTGTTATGTTTTTTGGCCCATGTAAAGGCTTTGATTTCATTCCTCAAGACCGTGCATGTGCCGCAAGAAACCTCAACCGATCAATTCAAAGATTGTGTGGCCAACTTGACTGCTGACAATGGGTTGGGTTTTTCAGATGCTGACTTGACTCCGAAAGGGAGAAAGCATAATGATGCTCTACATGTCTCGATCGAATACAGGGGTACCACTATGGCTCATGTGCTGGTGGATACTAAATCTTCACTAAATTTTCTACCTAAGAAGGCTCTTGATCGGCTGGATTGTGAAGGCTTGACTTTAAAACCTAGTAACATTGTGGTAAAGGATTTTGACGGGTCAAAGAAAATGGTGCACGAGGAGGTAGACATCCCTATCAAGGTAGGCTCTCATACCTTTGAGTCCACCTTCTACGCGATGGACATTAGGCCATCATTCTCTTGTTTATTGGGTCGTCCTTGGATCCATGAAGCTGGGGCTGTTACTTCTACACTGCACCAACTGCTGAAATATCCAGTGAAAGGGAAGATTGTCATTGTGCATGGAAAAGAGGAGTATATGGTGAGCCACATGAACTTCTTCAGGTATGTGGAGATGGACGGGGAATTCATAGAGACTCCTTGTCAAAACTTTGAAGTGGTTCCCCAGATTTTAGCATCAACCGAGACTACCACCAGCACCAAACCTCCTCTGAAGATGGCTTCTCTCAAGGACGCAAAAGCAGTGGTCGAAGAAGGTGGGAGTACCAATTGGGGACGGCTCCTTGATTTTACTCATAAAACTGACAAATTTGGCTTGGGCTTTACTTCAGGGGTTCGAAGGGCAGTTCGACACGCTCGGGCTGGAGGACCTCCCTTACACATCAGCAATTGTGATACGGTGGCAAAACCGACTGTTTTTGAACATGTTGGTTTTGCATTTTGCGTTTGTGTTTGCAAATTGTCGCGGTAAGCAAGAGTCGCCACCGACTTTTATTTTATCCAACAGAAAAGGAAAAAAGCATAGAAAAATTCCTTTTTCGAGATTTTCTGAGTACGGGGGGTAGATTATAGAAAGGGAAGGTGTTATCACCCTTTCTATCCGTAGTTATCTACGGGATCTTAGGTACTAGCTCATCTTTTAAAATTGCTTGTGTGTGTTTGTTTGGAAAAGTTTTGTCTTACTTCGTTTTAACCCTTGTTTTTGTCCTCAAGAGTGTTACGAAGTGTTTTTTGGAAACTTTATTTGAAAAGTGTTTGGTGTGAAAAAAGTTTGATTTTGAGCAAGTACCTACTAGTATCTACCTACTAGAAAAAAGATTGTTTCTGTTCTTATTTCCTTTAGACAACACTATCCTACTATTGTGAGATAGGTAGCGCCGTCGTTGGAGTTGTAAGGGTCAATTCGTAAGGGACATACGATCACTAAAGCAATGTTAGGATGTCTTAGTAATAACCCTAATGTCTTAAGATCATATTTGAGGCAACATTTCTGAGGCAACATTTCTGAGGGGGGCATTTGATCTTTTGTTTAGACAGGAGGGCAATCACTAAGACACCCTATGCTTAATGATTGTTTACCAAAGGCAACCGAAGTGAGAGTATACCCTAAGAGTGCGCATGTGCGAGGGATTTGTTTTCAGTTATTATCTTTGCACATTAGGGTTTTCTAACCATTTTAAATTGTCATGCAATCTTGTCATACAACCCTATTAACATACATCTAAACAATTAATATTTTGCGAGAATTAAAATGCGAGAAAATAAACTATGCTATTACAAGGCTTCGGGGGAGGGATTAATTACATAGCCAAAAAACCGTAAAACGATAAATAAAGAAAAGCCTAATTAAGCTATTATATACCGTGAGCAGTTACATTAATATGTCAAAAATAATAATAAACGCGCGCGAGGAATCGAAAATGAGAGATTTAGGGTTTTGACCCCACTACCTAATTATAATTTAAAAGAAAAATCATTTTTTGTCGTTTTTTGTGCTTTATTTTAAGAAAATAAGGTTTAATTGAATAAATAAAAACCTAATTACTAACTAATTTAAAATTTAAGAAAAAATAATTAAATTAACTTATTTTTATATTTTTATTTTGAAAAAAGAAATAAAAATTAAAATCAAGAGTTAACCCTAATTTCTCTAATTGATTTTAATTATAAAAAAGTTAGAATTAACCTAAATTAAATTAAACTGACATTAAATTAAATTTGATAAAATAAAAAAAAGAACCTAATTCTAAATTTTTGAAATTTGATTTTATGATTTTTTTGTGAAAAAAAGAAATTAATTTTGTTAGAAAATAATTTAAACAAATTAAATTAAAAAAACAAATTAGAGAAAAGAAAGAGAAAAGGGCCTGATATTGCTTAGCAAGAAGGGGGTATGATTTGGTAAATCTGAGCCCAATAAGCTCCTGGCCCGTTTGACTTTGCCAAATCCCATGTGCTTGCTTGACTGGGTGTATGGTGGACCTTCAAGGGATGGCCTTAGATCTGGAGTGTTGATGGATGGAATGGTTGAATACTGAGGACGTATGGTGGAATTATGGGACATCTATGCACCTGATTATGCAAAGCAAAATAATATGAAGCAATGTTGGGACTTGGGGATCGAACCCAGGCCCTTAGGCATTCTCACGCTGCATGCTAGCCAACTGAGTTGGCTTGGTTAGTTGTACAAATAATTAACAACAAATATAATATGACAAAAGCAAAAAAGTTATATTTAAAACGCGCGAACTTTAAATTGGCAAGTCAGGGAGTGCCACGTTACTTTCTTCTTCCTCCCACCGTCGCTGTAAATTACATGGCTTTTACCTACGGACACCAGGCGTAGGTATAACCCTGTGCATCTCCAAAACCCTGTGCAAGCATGATAAATCTCAACCAATGGTACCAATAAACTCGTTACAACCTCACGAGCATCATGGTACCATTATTAATGACCAATTTTTCCTGTATGCAAAACCCCTAAAAACGAAGCAAGAACCCTAGCCATGGCAGCTTCGTGTTCAGTCAGCAAAAATACAATTGATCATAACCATTAGCTCGCAAACCACTCAAGGATTAAGAATATGCTAATAAATCATGTTAAAGATGCCATAATGATTGTATTCGATTTCAAGAAAATATGGAAACCGTGTGATATTTACAACGCGATTCTGAGTGTGAGGAAGCTTGTTAATGGTTGCAATACGATCCAGGGATATCCAGCAAACGACTGAGATGGTTAGAATGGCTTGAGAAGGCCTGAAACCTGGAAATCAGTTTACACTTTTTCTTGAATCTTTTGAAATTTGTTCTCTCTCTCTTGCACGCCTCCAACCTCTTTCTTTTTGGTCTGCAATTGTTCCTTAGGTATCCAAGAATGAATTAGGGTTGCAACTTTGTATCAAATCTTTTCCAATTATTATTATTGATACATGATTTGATCCTTGTGAAAATATTTCCAAATCAAGCAAATTCAATCTTTTTCTGTCCATTTTGAACCTTGCACGATTTGATCTTGTTTCCAGTTGTGTATTGGACCTAATCATGCACAAAATCTCAAGATTTAATTAGCTTTTGATATTCTTACTATTTTATATTGATTTTATTTGATTTAATTGAAATAAAATAAAAATAAAAAACAAAAATAAAATAATGACAAGTGGAAGGGCTCATGGGTCATGGGTCACATTACAAACTCAATGCAAGCATACAAAGTTGGGCCTATTTGACAAAAATTGCAATTTGGGACATATTTGACTTTTGGAAATTTTGCAAAAAGGGTCAACTTGGCCAATGCATAACTCTCTCAGTTTTGACCGTAGAGATGTGTTCTTGGACTTTTTAGAAATCTTAAGATGTCTTATAAGCAAACCTTTTGGTATCATCTCAATTTAATATTCCATGTTCATGTATGAAGCTTTGACCCAAAAGGTGGTTTTGATGACTTTCCAAAATGACCTATAATGTCCAAATTCATATCTTCTTATGAGTGCATATTTTGAACTTGGGAGCTGAAGATGAATTGTAGGGAATTTTATCCTCTTAAAAATGAGCTTTGCATGGGTCATTTTTGATAAAGTATGAGAAAGTTATGCTTGGTCAAAGTTGAGTTGACTTTTCCTACAAAACCCTAATTTAGCAACTTTTGGGTTTTGATGAATTGTGAGCAATCCTTGAGGAATCATGATCAACCCTTGATCAAATGATGAACAATACTCCAAAATGAGAATGTTGACCAAAAATCTTGAATTTTGACTGTATGTGGGCCACAGTTGACTTTTGCCCTAGCACAATCGATTTTCAGGCCTTTGAGAAATTGACTGAGCAAACTTCCTCTGCAAGGCTTGAAACTTGACATGAATGATCTTGTGAACATATTATGGAAATGGTGAGCATTTGGGACCCTTTGGATCCAAACATCTTGATGCAAAATGAAACCCTAATTTGAGGTAGACTGCCTTAGGAGAGAGTTTGTCTGGTCAACTCTTGGACTTCCTTGAGCAATTTAAGGACCTCACTTGAAATGTATTGGAAAATATGGGAGAGCAAATTTTGGGGTACAACATATGCCCTTGTTCAATCTTTTTAAACCTGAGGATGTAGATTGGCTTGTCTGCCTTTCGTAATCTGAAGGTGGAAGATGATTGAACACTAGAGTGCCCAGAAATTTGCACTCGTATGAAGTGGTACTTGCCTTGCGATATCGGGAATGGGCTTATAGATGTAATTTGGAAGTCAATGACGGAAGATGGGCTTAAAGATGCCATCGGAAGAAGTGTTGATCGCATAAGAGATTCCTTTGCGAGAACCCGTACACCTGTTGTTGAGGAGGACTACGCTGGGGAATGCTGGTCCTTGTCTTGGGAGAAATAGAATTTTAGGAGCTTCAGTTGTCCGTTATTCTATTGGGGAATCATTTCTTAGTCGAGGAGGTGAAAATGAACTGCTATCTGGTCATGTTCCAGGCTTTACAGTGATTTGCTGAGGAAAATAAGACTGACTGCTATCTGGTCGTGCTCCAGGTTTTACAGTGACTTACTGGGGAGATGAGATTAAACTTGCTATATGGTTGTGCTCCAGGATTTGCAATTTCTCAATTCTTATCTGGTTTTGCTCCAGGCTTCAGAAGGAATCAAGTGGTTATTCGGTCGCATCCGGGCTTCAACTTGAATTTAAGGCATACTAATATCCGGTCGATTTCCGGGCTTCATAGTAATTGGCCGAGTAAACTGCTATTTGGTCGAATTCCAAGCTTCGCAGTATCTTATATTGTTATCTGGTCGTGTCCTAGGCTTCAATGTCCTTTTACGTTATCTGGTCGTGATCTAGTCTTCACAGCATCTTATACCATTATCTGGTCGATTCCAGGCTTCATGGTATCTTGTATTGCTATCTGGTCGATTTCCAGGATTCACAATAACTTGTTGAGGGGTTAAGCTATTTTCCGGTTGATTTCTGGGCTTCATAGCTTGTATTTAAGATATACCACTATCTGGTCGATTCCAGGCTTGGTAGTATTTTGGAGAGGTCAAGATACTATCTGATCAATTTCTGGGCTTCATAGCTTGAACTTGGAATATAAATCTTAGTATTGATTTGATTGAACCAGAGAAAACTTGTGAGAACTTGATTGTATCTTTCCCTAAAAGGTAAAGAGTTAGTCGTATGTAATGTCATGATGTATGAAATGTATTGAGTAATGATGTTCTCAAAATAAATGAGATTGTACTGTATGATGCATATGCGCATGCTATGATGTATGGATATGCAATGTTCTTGTGATATTCTCCGGCAGGGGAAAATAAATCCTAGACTGCTATTAGAGAGTACAAGGAGTTGAGTTCTTCGTTCACGATGAGGATAGTGATCGAAGATGATTTGTTGGAGACTTGCGTCCGTTCTGCTCGAGAACAATCTGCCGGGAGAGACTTTGTTTGAGAATAACCCTGTGTGAGAATGACTCTGTGGGAGAGAGATACTCTGTTGGACGATCTGCTGATTTGAAGAAACCAATCCGCTGGGGATGAATTACCGTTGCTGGTGATGATGAACTCTGTCGGGGATTGAATTTCTTCATGTGGGAGCAATAAACTCAGCGGGTGGTAATCTTCTATTGCTGGTGATAGATAAACTCTGCTTGGGTTGAATTTTTCCGACTCATTCGCGATTATGAACCTCGGTTGGGGAGAGTTGTCACCACTGTCTTTGAGTACTTCCTACTCTGCGGGGAGTGTATGTACCTTTAGTCATATTATTAAGCTGGCTTTGTCCCTGTACCTAGTGGGTAGAGCAATTGGAAGGTTTGGACATTTATTGTTTGCCCTTGTTCTTGGAATTATAAGTAGTTGTCTTTTGTTTCTTATGTAAACTTTTATGATCAGCAATTATTTTAAAATGCATATATAAAAAATGAATCATTGGACGTTCTTGCAAAACAAAACAGAAAAATAAAAACAAGTTGAAATTTCTTGTGAAAATGAATTGTATTCATTTTGAAGTTAGTCTGTAATAGGAGTTTTGTACAAGAAGCTGACATCCTAGTAAGAGAATGCGGCTGAAAGATAGGAGTTATACAATTTGTGTAACAGAAAGAAAAACAGCTATGCGAACAATCCCATTGGGTTCCAACTCTGCTATTGCCTTTATGTCTTCGAGCGTCTCATCACTTTGCTACTTGGTCGAAGGTAGATCAGATTGATTGGCGCCGTCCGAGCTTGATAGTCGATACCGAAGTCTGGTTGCAAAATGATCCAATGAGACATAGTGTTACGCTTTGATCCCTAATTTTTTCCTGGACCGCCCTTTCGGGTTTTCAGTCCACCGGGATACCCTTTTTTGCCCATGTCGCCTTTTTAGGTTTTCGACTTGCTGGGTATACAGTTTTTTTTCATTTTCATCCCTTACTTTTACCCGAACCCTTTTGGTTCGCCGGGAAGCCCTTATTTTTTCCTAGGCCAGTCGACCTAGTGGGTCTTTGATTAGGCGTAGTATCTTTTCACTATGTCTGCATTGACGGGGTGAGGAAGGTCGTCACCATCCATGGTGGTTAGAATCATAGCTCCTCCTGAGAAAATGTTCTTAACCACAAATGGCCCTTCGTATGTGGGGCTCCATTTGCCCCTGGGATCACCTTGCAGAAGTATGATGCGTTTGATCACCAAATCCCCGACTTGATATTCTTGACGTCTGACTTTATTGTTAAAAGCCTTGATTATTCGCTTTTGATACGTCTGACCATGACAAATAGCGGTAAGCCTATTTTTATCAATTCAATTCAGCTGATCAAGTCAGGTTTGGATCCAATCATCATCGCACAAACCTGCATCCTTCATAATATGGAGAGAAGGTATCTGGAGTTCGATGGGTAGGACTGCCTCCATGCCATACACCAGAGAGTGGGGTGTTTCCCCTGTTGACGTCCGTGCTGAGGTACGGTACCCATGAAGAACGAATGGTAACATCTCGTGCTAGTCCTTGTATGTCACTGTCATCTTCTGCACAATCTTCTTGATGTTCTTATTAGCTGCTTCAACGGCCCCATTCATCTTCGGTCGGTAGGGAGAAGAGTTGTGATGCTGAATCTTAAACTGTCTGCAGAGCTCGGTGTGATCGGTGGAAATAGAACTGACTGTTTTGGAATGCTGGTTTGCGTTTGCGTTTCACAAAATGTCGCGGTAAGCAAGAGTCGCCACCGTCTTTTATTTTCTCCAACAAGGAAAGGACAAAAGCACAGCAAAATTCCTTTTCGAGATGTTTCTCAGGTTCAGGAGGTAGATTATAGAAAGGGAAGGTGTTAGCACCCTTTCTATCCGTGGTTATCCACGGGCTCTTAGGTACTTGCTCACTATGTTTTCAAAAAGATTTTTCTTTTCTTGTGTTTGTGGGGTTTGAAAAAGTTTTGTTTGAAAACTTCGATTTAACTCTTGTGTCTATCCTCAAGAGTGTATGAAGTGTTGTTTGAAAACTTTGTTTGGAAAAGTGTAAGTGCGAAAAGTATTTTTTTTTGAAAGAGCAAGTATCTAAGAACCTCTACCTACTCAAGAGAAATTAAGCTATGTAAATGTCCTTTAGACAGTACTATCCCACTATTAAGAAGTAGGTAGCACCGTCATTGGAGTTTTCGGGTCAATTCGATTATGGGACATGTGGTCACTAAAGCAATAGTAGGACGCCTTAGCGGTAACCCTAATGTCTTAGATCGTTTTTTTATCGAGGCAACCGTTTCGAGGCAACTTTGATCTTTAGACAGGAGGGAGACCTCTAAAACATCCTATACTCAATGACCATGTCGAGGCGACCAAGTGAGGCGTACCCTAGGAGTGGCATGTGCGAGTGTGTCAGGTTTCAGTTAAGTTATCTTTGTACATGTTATGGTGAGCTACGATTGATTTTAATTTAAGAGAGAAATCTTGTCATGCATATACTAGTTAGCACACATCTAGCAGTTAATAGTTTGCGGAAAGTAAAACTAAGCTATTACAAGGCGCCGGGTATTTACATCGCCAAAAACAAACCCTTGAAAAGTAAATGCGGGAAATTAAATGAAAGCGATAAATAAGGTCCTAATTAAAGCTATTACATCCTCGGAGCAAATACAATTATATGGATCAAAATATGAATCAAGAATAATCACACGCGCGAGAAAAAATTTGAATCAGAGAGTCTTTTAGGGTTTTGACCCTTTTTTGAGAAAGAAAGAGATTTTTGTTATTTTGCATTTAATTAAATTAAACCTAGACTAATTAATTAAATAAAAGAAAGATATTTTTTGAGTTTTTTATGTTTTTAAGGGAATAAAATAAAAAATAAAAATGATTAAAAGTTATCAAAAACCCTAATTCTATATTAATTTTATTTATTGTGAAAATATTAACCTAATTAAAAATTAAATTAATTATGTTAGTATTTATTTACAAAATAACTAATTAAATTTAATAAATAAGAATATTATATTTTTTATGTTTTCTGAATTTATTATGAAAAAATTAATTTGGTTAATTAAGTAATAATAATAACAATTAATAATAAAACAATTAAATGAAAAATATAAAAGAAGAAAAAAAGGAATAAACCCAGGGGGTGATGGGCCCAAGAGGAGGTGTATTCTGCAATTTTCAGGCCCAACAACTCTCCAGCCTGTTTGACTTTCTGATTTGTCCACACGCGTGTTGACTAAGGACCATGGTAGTCCTTCCATCTAGGCCATTGGATTTCAGTTTGAAGACATCTGGCGCCTAGGAATTGGAGATCCATGATATGCTATACCTTCTGCGTCACACACAATTACCTAGATAAAAATTATAACAAATATTTGGGGGACCTGGGATTCGAACCCAGGTCCCAATGTTCACATGCCAACGCCTTTGCCATCCAACCAAGCTGCTTCAACTGTTATTAAAATTAGGAGCAATAATTATATATGAAAATAATCAATACGCTGTAATAAAACGCGCGCTTTTCAAATTGGCCAATGGGATGCTAACACCTCATCATCTTCTTCGTTTGTCCTGTATAATTAACATCAGATAGCGGGGGTTTTTAACCACCACTAACCACTGCAAGGAAAAATAGCGATTAGAAGCACAGTGAATATAAATGTTTCGCGAGGTATGGGTCTTGGTCATCTTGGTCTCACGAACTCAACCATGTGTCTCACTGGTCCCAATTTTTCCTGGTTCAGAAAGCCCCATTTAAAAGCTCAAGAACCCTAGAAATTCAGTTATGGTATCTTTTGATTCATGGCGTTATAGTTCAATTAAATCATTCCATCAGCTTCATATAATCTCTAGCAATGCAAAACCATCACAAAAACATGTTAAATGAGCATGAATTAAGAGATACGATTATGAATCAAAAATGCAAACCGTGGGACTGTGTATCGTGATTCTTTAAGCTTTGATGCCTGAATTTGATTGCAAAACGTTCCTGGGACCTCCTACAATATGTTTGAATGAATAGAATGCCCTGAATCGACCTAGGATGCAAGAACAGGTTTTTAGTTTTCTTGGAATTTCTTGAATTTGACAGGGTCTTTTATGCAGCTTTCAATCGTGTGCTAGGGTATGGTTAGCTTGCTTATGTATAAGAGAATCAAATTAGGTCAAAGTTTTGGATCCAATCCATGTGCATTGATTATTCTTCATGATTGAACAAAGTTGCCAAAATTGGATTTTTTTGTATCTTTTACTTGTGCACGAATTTGCCAGCATGTTTTGATCAGATTTGCTTCACAAGTTGATTTAAAAAATCAAATCTTCTATTTTCCTATAATTTAAATTAATTAAATGAATTAATATTAATTAAAAATCCAATTAATCAATAAAAATAAAAAAATAAATCCCATTAAGCTTGGTGGGTAGTGCATAGGTCATGGGTGAAGTTTCAACAAGAGATTTGAGGCCCATTAGCAAAAAGAAGGTGTTTTGAGCAAAGTTGACTTTTGCAAATTCATGAAAATTTCCCAACTTCTCCAATGCACAACTTGCTCAATTTTGATCATATGACCATGTTCTTGGACATTTTGGAAAGATCTTGAAGTCCTCTAACCAAATGCGTTTGGTCCCATGTCATTTGGATTTACAAATCTCAAGTTATGGCCTTTGACTCAAAGTGTACTTTTGTTGACTTTTGAAATTGACCTATAATGTAAAAATTGGTAACTTTTTGTGAGAGCATTTCTTGAACTTGGAGTGTGAAGATGGATTGTATGAGATTGCATCCCCTTCAAAATGAGCATTGGATGGAATTTTTTTGACAAACCATGAAAAAGTTATGCCCTGGTCAAGATACAGTTGACTTTTCTACTGTCCAAAAATAGTAACTTTTTGCATCTTGATGATTTTTGAGCTATTCTTGTGGAATCATGATCAAGGCTTGATCAAATGATGATTGTGAACTCAAAATGAGATGTTGACCAAAAATTACGACTTTTGACTGCAAAATGACCATTTTGCCCTTGCAGTTGACTGTGGATCAAATAGGGCTTTTGACTGTGCAAATTGGCACTATGAGTCTTGAAATTTGGCATGTAGGTGCTTGAGAATGTGTATAGGCCTATGAGACTTTATTGAACCATTGAGAACCCTCAAATTCCTTGAGAGAACCAAAACCCTAATTTTGAACTGGCTTAGGAGGTGGTGTGACTGTACAACCCTTGAGCCATTTTGAGCAATTTGAGGATCATTCTTGACAAATCTTGAGGAATATGGGAGTGAAGATTTTGGGGTACAACAGTTGCCCCTGTTCAATCTTCTTAAACCTGAGGATGTAGATTGGCTTGCGTGCCTTTCGTGATTCAAAGGTGGAAGATGTTTGAACACTAAAGTGCCCAGATATTTGCACTCGCATGGTGTAGTATCAGCATGGTGATATCGGGAATGGGCTTACAGATGCCATTTGGAGTGATGATGGTAGAAGGATGGGCTTTATAGATGCCACCTGGAGATTGTTGGTAGAAGGATGGGCTTATAGATGCCATCTGGAGACTGTTGGTAGGTAGTTTTGTCTTCGTTGACAGGTTGTCTTCATTGACGAGTTGTCTTCATTGACGGGTTGTCTTCATTGACGGGTTGTCTCTTTTGACGGGTTGTATTCATTGATGGGTTGTCTCTATTGACGGGTTGTCTCTATTGACAGGGTTTGCATCAGAAAAATCTTTAGGAATCGATTGATCTGGTTTTGTCTCTATTGACTGGCTTCAGAAAAATCTTTAGGACTCGATTTAACTGATTTTGTCTCCATTGACTGGCTTTGCCTCAGAAAAATCTTTAGGAATCGATTTAACTGATTTTGTCTCCATTGACTGGCTTTGCCTCAGAAAAATCTTTAGGAATCGATTTAACTGATTTTGTCTCCATTGACTGGATTTGTCTCCTTTGACTGAATTTGTCTCCTTTGACTGAATTTGTCTCCTTTGACTGGATTTGTCTCCTTTGACTGAATTTGTCTCCTTTGACTGAATTTGTCTCCTTTGACTGAATTTGTCTCCTTTGACTGAATTTGTCTCCTTTGACTGGATTTGTCTCCTTTGACTGCTGAGAACTTTAACTGTATCTTTCCTGAAAAGCAAAGGTCGGTCGTATGCAATGCATGATATGGACCAAGCAATGATGTTCTCAATATAACTGAGATTGTATGGTATGATGCGTATATGCATGTATCATGATGTATGAAAATGTGATGTTTTAGCTGGGGAAGATAAATCCCGGAGCTGCTGGAGAATAGAGTTGAGTTCTTCGTTTCCGCTGGGGATGATGAACGAAGATGATAAACTTGCAAGAGAGGATGACTCCGTTGGGGAATAAACTGGTGAAGAGATTACTCTGCGGGGAATTACTCTGTGGGAAGAGATGCTTTGCTGTGATTTTAATGATAAACTCCACTGGGGATTCCGTTGATAAGCTTTGTCGGGGATTTTGATGATGAACTCCGCTGGGGATAGAAAGAACTTCGCTGAGGATGATCTTTCTGTTGCAACTTGCTGAGGATAACCCAGTTAGACTCTTGTGGGGATAACCTTCTGAATATGGCTGGGGAGATACATTTGTACTCTGCAGGGGACAAGCTTCCAGAATCTACTGGGGAAGATGAGTCAACTCTGGCGGGGAAGCCTTTTTTAGACTGCGCTGGGAAATGGCTCCACTGGGGGCATCTTGTATTCCGCCGGCGAACATTCTTATATTTCGGTGACGAACATTAAGACTGCCGGGGATGCTTGCTGAGGAATATCTGTATACTCCGCTGGGGAATATTAAGATCTACTGGGGATACCTAACCTCTTTAGGGCTGATGGTAGACCAACTCTGCTTGGGGAGAGTATTGCTGATTCGTTCATGGTTGTAGGTCTCAGTGGGGAGAGCTACCATTATTGTTTTATTCTGTGGGGAGTGACGGTATCTTGGTCATATTCTTCAGCTGAACTTACCTTGGTACCTCGGTGGATAGAGCAACTAGATCGTTTAGACAATTCTTATTGCCCCTACTTCCGATGTCACTCGTAATTAGTCCTTTGTTTCGCATGCAAATATTTATGATCAGCAATTAATGTAAAATGCATATATCAAAAATGAACATTGAACGTTCTTTGCAAAACAAAATAGATAAAGGAAAAACAATTTGCAATTTGTCTGAAAAATGAACTTGTATTGATTTTAAAATTTTCCTGTAAATAGGCGTTTTTGTACAAGAGGCTGACGTCCTAGTAAGAGAACGCCGCCGAACAAATAGGATTATACAGTTTGTAAAAAGAAAAAAAAACAGCTATGTGAAAAATCCCACTGGGTTCCAACTCTGCTATCGCCTTTATGTCTTCAAGCATCTCATCACTTTGCTGCTTAGTTGAAGAGGAATCTGATTAATTGGTGCCGTCCGAGCCTGATGGTCGATACCAAAGTCTGGATGCGAGGTGATCCAATGAGACATAGTATTACGCTTATCCCTAACTTTTGCCTGGACTGCCCTTTCGGGTTTTCAGTCCACCGGGATACCCTTTTTTGCCCAAGCCGCCTTTTCAGGTTCTCGACTTGCCGGGTGTACATAGATTTTTTTTATTTTCATCCCTTATTTTTGGCCGAACCCTTTTGGTTCGCCGGGAAGCCCTTATTTTTGCCTAGGCCAGTCGACCTAGCGGGTCTTTGGTCATGCGTAGTATCTTTTTACTATGTCTGCATTGGCGGGGTGAGGAAGGTCGTCACCATCCATGGTGGTTAGAATCATTGCTCCTCCTGAGAAGATGTTCTTAACCATAAATGGCCCTTCGTACGTGGGGGTCCATTTGCCCCTGGGATCACCTTGAGGTAGAATGATGCGCTTGATTACCAGGTCCCCGACTTGATACTTTTATCGTCTTACTTTCTTGTTAAATGCCTCGATCATCCGTTTTTGGTACGTCTGACCATGACAAATAGCAGTGAGTCTCTTTTCGTCGATTAGGTTTAGTTGATCAAGCCGGGTCTGGATCCAATCATCTTCACTTAAACCTGCATCCTTCATGATCCGGAGAGAGGGTATCTGAACTTCAATGGGCAGGACTGCCTCTATGCCATATACCAAGGAATAGGGTGTTGCCCCTGTTGACGTCTGTGCTGAGGTACGGTACCCATGGAGAGCAAATGGTAACATCTTGTGCCAATCTTTATAGGTCACTGTCATCTTCTGCACAATTTTCTTAATGTTCTTATTAGCTGCTTCTACAGCCCCATTCATCTTCGGCCGGTAAGGAGAAGAGTTGTGGTGCTGTATCTTGAACTGCTCGCAGAGCTCAGTGATCATCTTGTTGTTAAGATTGGTACCATTATCCGTAATGATCCTCTCTGGTACACCGTATCGACAGATCAGGTTATGCTGAATGAACCGTGCCACGACGTTCTTGGTTACGGTGGCAAAAGAAGCTGCTTCAACCCACTTCGTAAAGTAATCAATCACTACTAGGATGAAGCGATGCCCGTTGGATGCTGTAGGTCTAATCTCGCCGATCATATCAATGCCACACATTGCAAAAGGCCAAGGTGTTGTCAAGACGTTCAGAGGAACTGGAGGTATGTGCACCTTATCAGCATAGATCTGACACTTATGACATGTCCGAGAATGCTGATAACAGTCGACTTCTATTATGGACCAATAATATCCTGCCCGAAGGATTTTCTTTGCCATGGTATGTCCACTGGAATGAGTTCCGAAGGTACCTTCATGCAGCTCTGCCATGATCCTTTCTGCTTCGATCTTATCCACACAACGTAGTAAGGTTGAATCATGGTTTCGTTTGTACAGAATGTCATTGCTGAGGAAGAACTTTGCCGCGAACCTTCTCAGAAACTTCTTGTCACTAATGGATGCACCCTCGGGGTATTCTTGAGCCTCAAGGTACCTCTTCACTTCATGATACCAAGGCTTTTTTGTTACCTCTTCGGTCTCAAGATCACAGCAATGTGCCGGTTCATCCAATTTCCAAATAATGATCCGGTGAGCCTCGTTGTCCCACTTGACTTTGAACATAGAAGACATCGTAGCTAGCGCGTCCGCCAACTGATTATCCTCTCTTGGGAAATGTTCAAAGGTTATCTCCTCGAAATGGGGAAGCAACGTCAATACATACTCCTTGTAAGGAATGAGATTTGGGTGTTTCGTATCCCATTCGCCTTTGATCTGACTGATCACGAGAGCGGAATCTCCGAAGACACTCAGAAACTTGATCCTTAGGTCAATTGCAGCTCGAAGGCCCATGATGCATGCTTCATACTCCGCCATATTGTTGGTGCAGTTGAAACATAGTCGGGCGGTGAGCGGAGTATGAGAGCCTTTAGGAGATATGATCACAACGCCAATACCATTACCCAAAGCGTTTGAGGCTCCGTCAAAGTGCATAGACCATCGGGATCCTTCCTCAGGTCCTTCATCCGGTCCAGGTATTTCACAATCAGTCACTACCATGATATTCTCGTCTGGAAATTCAAAGTTCATAGACTGGTAATCATCCACTGCCTGATGTGCCAAATGGTCTGCCAACACACTTCCCTTGATTGCTTTTTGAGTCGTGTACTGGATGTCATATTCAGTCAAGATCATCTGCCATCTTGCTATTCTTCCAGACAAGGCAGGCTTTTCGAATATGTACTTGATTGGATCCATTTTTGAAATCAATAGAGTAGTGTGAGTCAGCATATACTGTCTTAGCCGGCGAGCAGCCCATACCAAAGCACATCAAGTTTTCTCGAGCAGTGAGTATCGGGTCTCACAGCCGGTAAACTTTTTGCTAAGGTAATAAATAGAATGCTCTTTTTGGCCAGACTCGTCATGCTGACCCAACACACATCCCATTGAGTTGTCCAGTACTGTCAAGTATAAGATTAGAGGTCTCCCTTCAACCGGTGGCATAAGAATGGGTAGCTCTTGGAGATACTCTTTGATTCTTTCAAAAGCGGCCTGACATTCATCGTTCTAATGTACTACTTGATCTTTCTTCAGTAGCTTGAAGATTGGTTAGCAAGTAGCAGTTAGGTGTGAGATGAATCGGGCAATGTAGTTCAGCCGTCCTAGAAAGCCTCTGACTTCTTTCTCTGTCTTGGGAGATGGCATCTCTTGTATGGCTTTCACTTTGGCCGGGTCCACTTGGTTACCTTTGTCGCTTACGATGAAACCTAGTAGTTTTCCAGACCTCACCCCGAAGGTGCACTTGTTCGGGTTCAATCTCAGCTTATACAACTTTAACCGGTCAAAAAACTTCTGTAGATGGTCAAGGTGTTCCTCCTTAGTTTGGGACCTTGCAATCATATCGTCGACGTATACTTCAATCTCATGATGGATCGTGTCATGAAACAAAGCAACCATGGCGCGTTGATATGTTGCCCCGACATTTTTCAACCCAAAAGGCATGACCTTGTAATAGAAGGTGCCCCACTGAGTAACAAAGGTGGTCTTCTCCATGTCTTCGGAAGCCATCTTTATCTGATTATAACCGGAGAAACCTTCCATGAAGGAAAATACCTTATGCTGAGCAGTGTTGTCAACCAGAACGTCGATGTGAGGCAGAGGGAAGTCATCCTTAGGGCTCGCCTGTTCAAATCCCTGTAGTCAACACACATTCTGACCTTACCATCTTTCTTTGACACTGGAACCACATTGGCGACCCACTGAGGGTAAGAAGTTACTGCTAGAAAACCGGCGTCAAATTGTTTCATAACCTCAGCCTTGATTTTCTCGGACATCTCAGGGCGCATACGGCGAACCTTCTGTTTTACCGGAGGGCATTATTCCTTGGTAGGAAGGTGATGAACCACAATGTCGGTATCCAAACCAGGCATATCTTCATAAGACCAGGCAAAGATTTCCATGTAGTCATGCAGCATCTGAATCAACCTTTGTTTCACACTAAGCTCCAGATTTGCACCGATCTTGACTTCCTTTTTGTCTGTCTCAGTACCCAGATTCACTGTTTCCACTGGCTCTTCATGTGGCTGAATGGCCCTCTCTTCCTGGAGTAGCAGTCTTGCAAGCTCACCAGGCACTTCACAATCATCTTCACCTTCGTCTTCGGCTAAGTTGATCGGATTTTCGAAGTCATAACTGGAAGTAGCAGAGTCGTTACCAGTGAGATCCAGAGTGGATTGGGACCTATATATGTGAGTGTGTGTAAATAGCTGTTTTGCAATATATAATAAAGAAAGATAAGGAGCGCAAGATTTGAAATGCAAAAAACGTCCAATGCTTTTATTAATGATATATGAAAATGACACACAAAAGCCCTCACAAATGAAGCCACAGTGCCCCGGGTAAGACACTGAGCCATAAAGTTTCAAAATATTGTTTGTTACAAATTCAAAACAAAGGAGTTCATTACTGAGTGACAAAAGTAATAGGGACGAAGTCTTTCGCTGTCCAGTTGTTTGGTCCCCCGTTGGTCGTAGGGTAGATCCAGCTGTCGAATTCAGATTCCTCCACGTCATCTTCGATGGCATTTACTCCTGAGTTGCTGATGAACACAGGAGGTCTTCCAATCCTTGTGCTACGAACAACCCTTTGAGCTTCTGCAATGAAACCCAAACCAAACTTGTCAGTCTTCTGAGTGAAATCAGGAAGTCGGCCCCAGTTTGCATACTCACCCTTCTCGATAACAGCCTGGGCATCCTTTAAGGAAGCCATCTTCAAAGGAGAATCTTCAACCACAGCCTCAGCTGATGCCAACGTCTGAGGAACCTCTTCAAAGTGCTGGAATGGAATCTCAATGAATTCCCCATCCATCTCTATGTATCGGAATGAGTTGAGGTGGCTAACCATGTATTCCTCCTCCCCTTGAACTATCACAATCTTCCCTTTGACCGGGTATTTCAGCTTCTGATGGAGTGTGGAGGTCACAACTCCAGCTTTATGGATCCATGGACGACCCAGTAAACAAGAATAGGACGGTCGGATGTCCATCACGTAGAATGTAGAATCAAATACCTGAGAACCAACTCTGATTGGAATATCAACCTCACCATGCACCATCCTTTTCGACCCATCAAAGGCCCGGACAACAATGTTACTTGGCTTTAGCTCCAAACCTTCACAATTTAACCTGTCTAGAGCTTTCTTGGGTAAAACGTTCAATGAGGAACCCGTGTCAACCAACACATGTGCAAGAGTAGTGCCCCTGCATTCAATGGAGACATGCAGGGCATCATTATGGTTCTTCCCTTTAGCAGTCAGATATGTGTTGGAGAAACCCAAACCATTATCAGCAGTTAAGTTGGCCACACAATCGATAAACTGATCATCTGATGTCTCTTGTGGCACGTGGGCCGTCTTCAGGAAGGTAATCAGAGCCTTGGCATGGGCTTCTGAACACAACAACAGTGATAACATAGAAATCTTGGAGGGGTTTGCCCTAGCTGCTCAACTACATTATAATCACTCTTCTTAATGATCTTCAGAATCTCTTCCATATCTTGTTTGGAAGCTTCAACATTGATGGTCTTTGGTGCCTCCGTCTGGGCAGGCATATCAGCGGCGATCTCTTTGCCCCGAGCGTCAGATGACTCGGCGACAAGGGTAGAACTAAGAACTTGATCAGGAGGGGAAGTAGGCACATTTGCAGGTGTGATGACAATAGGTCTCTGGATAGTTGGTGGCGCAATATCAGGTGAGAAAAGTCTGCCACTGCGGGTGACATTAGCAGGCTCGGTGATGTTGCTGACGCCGATATTAGTATCAAACTCTTGCTTGACTCCAAGAACATAAACATCTTCCCCATAGTGCCAAGGGACAGCTTTGTCAGATGTGTAGGGAATAGGCCCCGGAACAGTGATGATTATGGGTGCAATCTTCTGAACAGGCATAATTCTGACAGGCTTCCTCGAGGGAGCCTTGGGAGAATTGTTGAAAATGGTAACAATGGAAACTTCTTCAGTAGGGGTGGCAGGAACAACAATCTTCTCGAACATGATCTCTTTATTATCCATCAGGTTTTGGATACCTGACTTCAAAGATGGGCAACCAGTAGGTGAAACGGAACACAGATGGCAACCTTTACTACATCCCGGAAATAAACTGGCTAGCAACAGGTTCCTCTTGACGGTCAACAGCGGGGTAACAATATCATTCACAGAGGCTACAAACAGGTCTTCCACTACAGCATTCACTCCATGCTTGTGCATGGGAGCAGTCACAATGTTAGGCCTCTCGGGCGCCTCAAACTCAATCTCTTTTGCATCGATCAGGTCCTGAACCTTATTCTTCAAGGTCCAGCAATCATCCGTATTATGCCCCGGGCTCTCAGAATGATAAGCGTAGCGGGCGTTGGGGTTATACTTTGGTGATGTAGTGTTGGGATTCTTAGGAGCTTCCCTTAGAGTCACCAAATTGGTCTTTAGCAACTGCGGCAATATCTGGGACAAGGTCATGTTGAGACGAGTGAATTGCCTTCTAGGTCTCTCACCCCTTTGCTGGTTGTGATGCTGAGGAGCACCAGCAGGTTTTGAAATGACCACTGTGTTGACAGCTTGGCGGTGATCAGATCTATTTGGTCTCCTTGAACCATAGACATCACTAGATTCTTTCTTGAACGACTTTTTTTCAGTGCTCGAGGAGGCACCTCTCTGTATCTTTCCGGCCTTGATACCAGCTTCGATCCTTTCACCAGTCAAGATAAGGTCTGTAAACCCGGCTGAAGAATTTCCAATCAAATGGTTAAAGAATGGACCAGACAGGGTCCCTAAGAACATATCCACAAGTTCACGATCAGTTAAAGGTGGCTGCACCCTTCCAGCAAGGTCTCTCCACTTTTGGGCGTACTCTTTAAATCCTTCACCCGTCCCTAGTGACATACCCTGGAGTTGGGTACGCGTAGGAGCAAGGTCGGAATTATACTGATACTGCTTATAGAACGCAGTAGCCAAATCCTCCCAGTTACGGATACTGGCTCCATCCAGCTGATAGAACCACTCGAGTTAAGTCCCTGAAAGACTATCCTGGAAGAAATGGATCCACAAATTCTTGTCAGCAGTGTAAGGTTGGATCTTCCTTACATACGACCGGAGGTGCAGCTTTGGGCAGGAGGTTCCGTCATATTTGGCAAAAGCAGGTGCCTTGAATTTATGGGGAATCACCACCCCAGAGGATAGGCCTAGGTCTCCAAAGTCCAACCCGGGCACATTCTGTATCTCCATGGCGCTCAAGCGGTCCTCCAACTGTTTGTACCTATCCTAAGCAGGAGGATACTGTTCTTCATCATAATCCGTCTCGTTGTCGGAGACCACGGGGCTAGGAACCCTTCTCTCTTGGGGGCTGTCTTTCCCTACAGATGAGGTAGTCAGCTCAACCTCATTCTGCAGGCCATTTCCAAACCTGCGTCCAGTGTTGAACAATACGGTCCTCTTCTTCTTCTTCTTCCTCTCTTTCAGAATCAGAGTCTTCAAATCCTGTTGACCCTGGGCTAGACTCATAACCAACTCTTGGAACTGGGCATTCTGGGCCTGGAGGGCCTTGATAGCTTGTTCAGTGGAAGGTTCAGTAGACATGATGATTGCTGAAATAAACAGCGAAGAAGATAAGTGACCTGTAAAAAGGGTACCTGTTATGCACATGATGAAATGAAATGCGTATGATTTATGTTTCCAAAGACAATCGGGATTCAAATTTGTAGACAAGAAAAGAAACACACTTTATTAGTTTTAACTTCAGAATTTAAACTGTTCAACAAATTTCCCTTAGGCGTTACAAGAATGGAAATACAGAAAAGTAAGTAAAAGCTGTAAAAGAAACATCAAATGTCCATCAATGCTCCCATGGCCTCTTCTTCTCAGTGCAAATATAGTCATTCAGGATCCGCTCGTTCTCCAATTGCTTTGTCAGCTTCTGGATCTTCTGTTCCTGTTCATTGAACCTTTCCCGATAAGAATCCCGTTCTTCCTGCAGTTGCGCCCAAGACCTCTTTAGTGTGCCAACATCAGTGGGTGTATGAGGATGGATAACAGTTGGAGGAACCTCGTCTTTATTAGCAACTTCAAGAGTAATAGGCCTGACAGCTTCGTACAACATACCTAACTTCTGGGCACGGACGCGGACCCATCTGAAATATGACTCCATGGGTAGAGAAGTCTTTGGTCCCAACTCATGTGGGTCAGCTTTGTGAACTCTATCCCAAGCCCTGATGAATCTACGACGCAACTCGTCGCTTTCTACCTGAAAATCAAAGACGATATGAGGTATCAACATCTCATGAGGCCCTTCTCTTCTGGCTCTTCCAAACTGACGGAGAGCTAAACATGGGTTATAAGAGATTCCTCCACGAGTTCTGATCAATGGAACATTAGGATACTCTCCACAACGATCAATGATGGCCACCTCATCTAAGCCTCTGAGAGTCCAAATAATGTCTTTATCAGCAAGAGACATTATCCTATGAGCCCAGCCTCTTCCTTCTTTGTTCTTCAGCACGAACTTAGGGAGGTGCGAAATAAACCACCTCGCCAATAACGGAGCACAACACAGCAAAGTTCCCCGTCTTCGGGAAGTACGAGTATAGAGCTGATAAAGGATATCACCCAAGAGAGTGGGTACAGGATTCCGAGAGATGAAGATCCTTATGGCATTAACATCAACAAAGGTGTCAGGATTTGGAAACAATACCAGACCATAGATTAAGAGAGCCAGAGTGTCCTCGTACGCTTTGAAGTCTAAGTCATTCCAGAAACAATTAGCTTTGCCAACCAGAAACTTAGCCAAAAAGCCCTTAACTCCACTTCTAGTCTCCCAGTTAGCCATTACCTCCTCCTTGGTCAAGTGAAGGGCTGCAACAATCTCTTCAGGCCTGAGAGTCTTTTCCCAACCATTGAATGGAGTCTGCTCCACAACAGGGATACCAAGCAACTCAGAGAATTCTTCCAGGGTAGGGACCAGCTGGAAGTCTTGAAAGGTGAAGCAATGGTATAGCGGATCATAAAACTGGACTAGGACACTCATCAATTGTTGGTCCCACTTTGAGGTGACTAAACTGAGAAAAGAACCATGCCTCCTGATGAAGGAAGTAGTGTTTGGAATCCTATCAACCAATTCTTTAAGCAAAGCAGGTGGTTGAACAAAGTTGAGCCGGATAGTATTCCTACGCATGGGCATCATGATGTCCTACAAAACAAAGCAAAGATGAAACCCTCTTGTCTTTGAAATGGGTTAGTCCTTATGCAGGATGTATGCAATGTTATGATGGTATGATGTCATGGTAAAGGCACACCACAAGTATTCACAAAAGGCAAACATGGTAAAGGCACACAAGTCACACAGAAGAGCCCTTAGATTTCAGGCTGGCGTGAAGTTTAGGTACTACCCTCTTTCAGTTTCAGTTGGTTAAGACCTGTCCTAGAAAATAGTAATCGGGTTCTAGAGGATCTCAATATCACTGACTACCCTCAATCGGTCATAATTCCAGTTTGGCAACCTTTTCTTGCGGGTGGAACCATCGCGAGAGTTTAGCCTCAATGAGTGTAGCATACTGCTACTGTTCTATGGCCAAGTTGGTCAATTTAAGGTTATAAGGTCAGTTGGTGCTTAATGACTCCTCAGAAGACCCATATTCTCCTTGTTCCAACACAAGGGATATCGGTACAGACCAACGTGTCACACCAACGTAGCTACTGCTTCACCCGTGTCGGTCTACGCCGGACAGGTCCCTCACAGTTTATTGCTACTTACCTAAAGGGTATTCCCCAGATCCGGGTTAGGATCTATAGAACTCCGATGCAAGCCCACAAAATTAAAGCACGCAAAGCATACAATTGAAAACATAAGTGATCTAATCCTAAGGTACACCTCACTTATAATAGTCCCCAGCAGAGTCGCCAGTTCTGTGATCGGTGGAAATAGAACTGACTGTTTTGGAATGCTGGTTTGCGTTTGCGTTTCGCAAAATGTCGCGGTAAGCAAGAGTCGCCACCGTCTTTTATTTTCTCCAACAAGGAAAGGACAAAAGCACAACAAAATTCCTTTTCGAGATGTTTCTCGGGTTCGGGAGGTAGATTATAGAAAGGGAAGGTGTTAGCACCCTTTCTATCCGTGGTTATCCACGGGCTCTTAGGTACTTGCTCACTATGTTTTCAAAAAGATTTTGCTTTTCTTGTGTTTGTGGGGTTTGAAAAAGTTTTATTTGAAAACTTCGATTTAACTCTTGTGTCTGTCCTCAAGAGTGTATGAAGTGTTGTTTGAAAACTTTGTTTGGAAAAGTGTAAGTGCGAAAAGTATTTTTTGTTTTGAAAGAGAAAGTATCTAAGAACCTCTACCTACTCAAGAGAAATTAAGCTGTGTAAATGTCCTTTAGACAGTACTATCCCACTATTAAGAAGTAGGTAGCACCGTCGTTGGAGTTTTCGGGTCAATTCGATTATGGGACATGTGGTCACTAAAGCAATAGTAGGATGCCTTAGCGGTAACCCTAATGTCTTAGATCGTTTTTTATCGAGGCAACCATTTCGAGGCAACTTTGATCTTTAGACAGGAGGGCGACCTCTAAAACATCCTATACTCAATGACCACGTCGAGGCGACCAAGTGAGGCGTACCCTAGGAGTGGCATGTGCGAGTGTGTCAGGTTTCAGTTAAGTTATCTTTGTACATGTTATGGTGAGATACGATTGATTTTAATTTAAGAGAGAAATCTTGTCATGCATAGCCTAGTTAGCACACATCTAGCAGTTAATAGTTTGCGGAAAGTAAAACTAAGCTATTACAAGGCGTCGGGTATTTACATCGCCAAAAATAAACCCTTGAAAAGTAAATGCGGGAAATTAAATGAAAGCGATAAATAAGGTCCTAATTAAAGCTATTACATCCTCGGAGCAAATACAATTATATGGATCAAAATATGAATCAAGAATAATCACACGCGCGAGAAAAAATTTGAATCGGAGAGTCTTTTAGGGTTTTGACCCTTTTTTGAGAAAGAAAGAGATTTTTGTTATTTTGCATTTAATTAAATTAAACCTAGACTAATTAATTAAATAAAAGAAAGATATTTTTTGAGTTTTTTATGTTTTTAAGGGAATAAAATAAAAAATAAAAATGATTAAAAGTTATCAAAAACCCTAATTCTATATTAATTTTATTTATTGTGAAAATATTAACCTAATTAAAAATTAAATTAATTATGTTAGTATTTATTTACAAAATAACTAATTAAATTTAATAAATAAAAATATTATATTTTTTATGTTTTCTGAATTTAGTATGAAAAAATTAATTTGGTTAATTAAGTAATAATAATAACAATTAATAATAAAACAATTAAATGAAAAATATAAAAGAAGAAAAAAAGGAATAAACCCAGGGGGTGATGGGCCCAAGAGGAGGTGTATTCTGCAATTTTCAGGCCCAACAACTCTCCAGCCTGTTTGACTTTCTGATTTGTCCACACGCATGTTGACTAAGGACCATGGTAGTCCTTCCATCTAGGCCATTGGATTTCAGTTTGAAGATATCTGGCGCCTGGGAATTGGAGATGCATGATATGCTATGCCTGTTGCGTCACACACAATTACCTAGATAAAAATTATAACAAATATTTGGGGGACCTGGGATTCGAACCCAGGTCCCAATGTTCACATGCCAAAACCTTTGCCATCCAACCAAGCTGCTTCAATTGTTATTAAAATAAGGAGCAATAATTATATATGAAAATAATCAATACGCTGTAATAAAATGCGCGCTTTTCAAATTGGCCAATGGGATGCTAACACCTCATCATCTTCTTCGTTTGTCCTGTATAATTAACATCAGATAGCGGGGGTTTTTAACCTCCACTAACCACTGCAAGGAAAAATAGCGATTAGAAGCACAGTGAATATAAATGTTTCGCGAGGTATGGGTCTTGGTCGTCTTGGTCTCACGAACTCAACCATGTGTCTCACTGGTCCCAATTTTTCCTGGTTCAGAAAGCCCCATTTAAAAGCTCAAGAACCCTAGAAATTCAGTTATGGTATCTTTTGATTCAGGGCGTTATAGTTCAATTAAATCATTCCATCAGCTTCATATAATCTCTAGCAATGCAAATTCATCACAAAAACATGTTAAATGAGCATGAATTAAGAGATACGATTATGAATCAAAAATGCAAACCGTGGGACTGTGTATCGTGATTCTTTAAGCTTTGATGCCTGAATTTGATTGCAAAACGTTCCTGGGACCTCCTACAATATGTTTGAATGAATAGAATGCCCTGAATCGACCTAGGATGCAAGAACAAGTTTTTAGTTTTCTTGGAATTTCTTGAATTTGACAGGGTCTTTTCTGCAGCTTTCAATCGTGTGCTAGGGTATGGTTAGCTTGCTTATGTATAGGAGAATCAAATTAGGTCAAAGTTTTGGATCTAATCCATGTGCATTGATGTTTAAATCTTTGATTAAAAATCAAATATTTTTTATTCTTCATGATTGAACAAAGTTGCCAAAATTGGATTTTTTTTGTATCTTTGACTTGTGCACGAATTTGCCAGCATGTTTTGATCAGATTTGCTTCACAAGTTGATTTAAAAATCAAATCTTCTATTTTCCTATAACTTAAATTAATTAAATGAATTGATATTAATTAAAAATCCAATTAATCAAAAAAAATAATAAAATAAATCCCATTAAGCTTGGTGGGTCGTGCATAGGTCATGGGTGAAGTTTCAACAAGAGATTTGTGGCCCATTAGCAAAAAGAAGGTGTTTTGAGCAAAGTTGACTTTTGCAAATTCATGAAAATTTCCCAACTTCTCCAATGCACAACTTGCTCAATTTTGATCATATGACCATGTTCTTGGACATTTTGGAAAGCTCTTGAAGTCCTCTAACCAATGCCTTTGGTACCATGTCATATGGATTTACCAATCTCAAGTTATGGCCTTTTACTCAAAGTGTACTTTTGTTGACTTTTGAAATTGACCTATAATGTAAAAATTGGTAACTTTTTGTGAGAGCATTTCTTGAACTTGGAGTGTGAAGATGGATTGTAGGATATTGCATCCCCTTCAAAATGAGCATTGGATGGAATTTTTATGACAAACCATGAAAAAGTTATGCCCTGGTCAAGATACAGTTGACTTTTCTACTGTCCAAAAATAGTAACTTTTTGCATCTTGATGATTTTTGAGCTATTCTTGTGGAATCATGATCAAGGCTTGATCAAATGATGATTGTGAACTCAAAATTAGATGTTGACCAAAAATTCTGACTTTTGACTGCAAAATGACCATTTTGCCCTTGCAGTTGATTGTGGATCAAATAGGGCTTTTGACTGTGCAAATTGGCACTATGAGTCTTGAAACTTGGCATGTAGGTGCTTGAGAATGTGTATAGGCCTATGAGACTTGATTGAACCATTGAGAACCCTCAAATTCCTTGAGAGAACCAAAACCCTAATTTTGAACTGGCTTAGGAGGTGGTGTGACTGTACAACCCTTGAGCTATTTTGAGCAATTTGAGGATCATTCTTGACAAATCTTGAGGAATATGGGAGGGAAAATTTTGGGGTACAACACTCGGTGATCATCATATTATTGAGATTTGTACCATTATCCGTAATGATTCTCTCCGGTACACCATATCGACAGATCAAGTTGTGTCGGATAAACCGCGACACGACGTTCTTGGTTACTGTAGCAAAGGAAGTTGCCTCAACCCACTTCGTAAAATAATAAATAGCTACCAGAATGAAACGATGCTCGTTAGACGCAGTGGGTCTGATCTCGCCGATCATGTCGATGCCCCACATTGCAAAAGACCAAGGAGCTGTCAAAACATTCAGAGGAACCGGAGGTACATGCACCTTATCAGCATAGACTTGGAACTTATGACAGGTCCGAGAGTGCTGATAACAATCGGCTTCCATAGTGGACCAATAATATCCTACCCGTAGGATCTTCTTTGCCATGGTATATCCACTGGAATGAGTTCCGAAGGTACCTTCATGTAACTCTGCCATGATCCTTTCTGCCTCGCTTTTATCCATGCACCGCAGTAAGGTTGAATCATGGTTACACTTGTACAGGATACCATTACTGATGAAGAACTTCACAGTGAGCCTTCTCAAGAACTTCTTATCATTAACAGATGCACCCTCGGGGTACTCTTGAGCCTCAAGATACCTCTTTACCTCGTGGAACCAGGGTTTATCTGCTACCTCTTCAGTCTCAATGTCACAACAATGTGCGGGTTCGTCCAACCTCTTGATGGTAATCTGGGGAGCTTCATTGTCCCACCTGACCTTGAACATAGAAGACATGGTGGCTAGCGCGTCTGCTAACTGGTTCTCTTCTATAGGGAAATGTTCAAAGGTTATCTCCTCAAAATGTGGGAGCAATGTCAGTACATATTCTTTGTAAGGAATAAGATTTGGGTGCTTAGTATCCCACTCGCCTTTGATCTGACTGATCACTAGAGCATAATCTCTGAATACACTCAAGAACTTAATCCCCAGGTCAATAGTAGCTCGAAGACCTAGGATACATGCTTCATTTTTCCGCCATATTGTTGGTGCAGTTAAAACATAATCGGGCAGTGAATGGAGTATGAATGCCCTCAGGAGATATGAACACAACGCCAATGCCATTACTCAACGTGTTTGATGCTCCATCAAAATACATGGACCATCGGGATCCTTCCTCAGGTCCTTCATCCGGTCCAGGTTCTTCACAGTCGGTCACCAACATGATGTTCTCATCCGGGAACTCGAAATTCATGGACTGGTAGTCATCCACTGCCTGGTGCGCCAAATGATCTACCAATACACTCCCCTTGATTGCTTTTTGGGTTGTGTATTAGATGTCATACTCGGTTAGGATCATCTGCCATCTCACTATTCTTCCGAACAGGGCAGGCTTTTTGAATATATACTTGATCGGGTCCATCTTCGATATAATAAGGTGGTGTGATTCAGCATATACTGTCTCAGCCAGCGAGCAGCCCATGCCAAAGTGCAGCAAGTTTTATCGAGCAATGAGTATCGAGTCTCACAGTCGGTAAACGTTTTGCTAAGGTAGTAAATAGCGTGCTCTTTTCGGCCAAACTCGTCATGCTGCCCCAGCACACACCCCATTGAATTATCCAGTACTGTCAAGTATAAGATCAAAGGTCTTCCTTTAACTGGAGGCATCAGAATAGGTGGCTCTTGGAGGTATTCTTTGATTCTTTTGAAAGCGGTTTGACATTCATCATTCCATTTTACTACTTGATCTTTCTTCAGTAGCTTGAAGATTGGCTCACAAGTAGCAGTTAGATGTGAAATGAATCAGGTGATGTAATTCAGCCTTCCCAAAAAGCCTCTAACTTCCTTTTCTATGCGGGGAGCCGACATCTCCTGTATGGCCTTTACCTTGGCAGGATCCACCTGAATACCCTTATCCCTGACGATGAAACTGAGCAGCTTACCAGACCTTACCCCGAAGGTGCACTTGTTTGGGTTCAACCTTAGCTTGTACATCTTCAACCTGTCAAATAGTTTCTGGAGATGGTCAAGGTGTTCTTCCTCAGTTTGGGACCTTGCGATCATGTCATCAACATGAACCTCAATCTCATGGTGAATCATGTCATGGAACAAAGAGACCATGGCGCGCTGATAAGTTGCCCCAGCATTCTTCAACCCGAAAGGCATTACCTTGTAATAGAAGGTGCCCCACTGTGTAACGAAGTTTGTCTTCTCCATGTGTTCGGGAGCCATCTTGATCTGATTGTAACCAGAAAACCCATCCATAAAGGAGAAGATCTTATGCTGCGTGGTGTTGTCGACCAGAACATCGATGTGAGGAAGTGGGAAATCAACTTTGGGGCTTGCCCTGTTCAGATCTCTATAGTCCGCACATATCCGTACCTTACCATCCTTCTTAGGCACCGAAACAACGTTGGCAACCCACTGCGGATAAGAAGTGACAGCTAGAAACCCCCCATCGAACTGTTTCATGACCTCAACTTTGATTTTCTCAGACATCTCAGGGCGCATACGGTGAACCTTCTACTTTACCGGAGGACATTCTTCTTTAGTCGGCAAGCGATGAACCACAATATCAGTGTCCAAACCAGGCATATCTTCATAAGACCAAGTGAAGATCTCAACATAGTCACGTAACATCTGTATCAACCGTTGCTTGACACTAGGCTCCAGATTCGCACCTATCTTGACCTCTTTCCTGTCTTCATCGTTACCCAAATTCACTGATTCAACTGGCTCTTCATGAGGCTGTATGGCCCTTTCTTCCTGTAGTAATAGTCTAGCAAGCTCTCCAGGCACCTTACAATCAGCCTCACCTTCGTCCTCGCCTTAGTTGATCGGATTTTCAAAGTCATAACTGGAAGTAGCAGAGTCGTTATCAATGGGATCTAGAGTGGATATGGATCTGCATTATGATACGTGAGTGTGTGTAAGAGAATTGCTGCTTTGATAAAGCGAGAGACAGAAAAAGAAAAACAAGGAGCGCAAAATTTGTAATGCAAGAAACATCCAATGCTTTATTAATGATGTATGAAAATGACAAATAATAAGCCCTCACAAACAAAGCCAAGGTCCCTCGGGCAAGGCACCGGGCTGTAAAGCTTCAAACTTTCTATTACAACTCTTAAAACAAAAGTCAATTGCTATGGAATAAAAGAAATATGTATGATGTCCTTCGTCGTCTAGTTGTTCAATCCACCATTGGTCGTTGGGTAGATCCAGTTGTCGATGTCAGGGTTCTCATCATCAGCATCTTCCATGGTGGAGACAACCTCAATAACATTGATTCCCGAGTCGTGCTTGGGCATGGGCACAATTATGATGTTGGGCTTCTCTGGAACGTAAAACTCAATCTCTTTGGCTTCGATCAAGTCTTGCACCTTATTTTTCAAGGCCCAATAGTTGTTTGTATCATGACATGGACTTTCGGAGTGAGAGGCGCAGCGGGCATTCGGGTTATAATGAGGAGATGTGGTGTTCGGGTTCTTCGGGGCCTCCCTCGGAGTTACCAGATTGGTTTTTAATAATTGTGGTAGAATTTGAGACAAGGTCATATTGAGCCGAGTGTACTGCCTCTGTAGTTTTTCCACCCTTTGTTGATTGTTGCATTGTGGAGCAACTGTGGGTCTTGTTATTACTACTGCATTTACTGCTTGATGATGTTCAGGTCTGCTTTGGCCCCTCGAGCCATAAACTGCACTATCTTCTTTCTTACCGGTGAAAGGCTTCTTTACTGCACTTGATGAAGTATCCTTTTGTATCTTACCACTTCGGATACCAACTTCTACTCTCTCTCTCTAGTCAAGATCAACTCAGTAAACCCAAATGATGAACTGCCGATCAGATGATTGAAAAATGGACCAGATAGCGTCCCTAGAAACATGTCAACCAACTCCCTGTTAGACAAAGGGGGTTGGACTCTTCCAGCCAATTCTCTCCACTTTTAAGCATAGTCCTTAAAACCTTCACTTGCACCCATAGACATACCCTGGAGCTGAGTACGAGTGGGATCAAGGTCGGTGTTATATTGAGACTGCCTGTAGAAAGCAGCAACAAGGTCTACCCAGTTTCGGACATTAGCTCCTTCCAATTGATAAAACCATTCAAGCTGAGTCCCTAACAGACTATCTTGAAATAAATGCACCCACAAATTTCTATCAGCAGTGTGGGTATTGGATGTTTCTGACGTACGAGCGGAGATGGAGTTTTGGACAGGATACTCCATCGTACTTGGCAAAAACCGGAGCTTTGAACTTATGAGGGATCACCACTCCCGATACCAATCCCAGTTCTCCGAAATCCAAACCAGGGATCTTCTGAATCTCCATAGCACTCAGGAGGTCTTCTAGTTTCTTGTACCTATCCTCAACAGGAGGATATTGCTCATCATCATAATCCGTATCATTATTAGAGATTGCAAGACTGGGGCCCTTTTCTTCTTCTTGGTTCTCCCCTTCCTTGGATGAAGAGGTCAGATCAGCTTGCTGTTTCAACCTATCCCCAAACCTTTTTCCCATATTCAGAAGAACGACCTTCTTCTTCTTCTTCTTCTCTTTCAGAATCAGAGTCTTCAGATCCTCTTGCCCTTTATCCAAGCTTAAGAACATCTGTTGGAATTGGGCGTTTTGTGCCTGAAGATCTTTGATGGCTTAATCAGAAGACATTTCTGTTGAAATAAACAGTGAAGAAGATGAGAAACCTGTAATGGTACCTGTAATGATGTGCATGATAATGGGATGCGTATGTAATGATTCCAAAGACTTTAGGAGATTTAAATTTGCAAACAAAAAATAAACAAACTTTATTAGATTAACTTGTAAAAAGGTTCAACAATGCCTTTAAGGCGTTACAAAGAAGTAAATGAAAAAAAATTCTAGAACTAGAAAAGAAAAATCAAAAGTCCCATGGACGCTTCCTCTTTGTGCTGACGTAGTCATTGATCACTCTTTCTTCCTCGAGCTTCCTGGTGAGCTTCAAAATCTTCCTTTCTTGCTCATGGTACTTTTCCTGGTAAGTATCTCTCTCCTCTTTTAGCTGAATCCAAGACCTCTGCAATGCCCCAGGATCAGTGGGCATGTAAGGATAAAGAATTGTATAAGGAATGCCTTCTTCATTAGTGGGCTCCACAATCACTGGAAATACAGCTTCATAAGGCATCCCAAGCTTCTGGGCACGAGCTCGGACCCATTGGAGGTAAGGATGCATATGAAGGGAAGTCTTTGGTCCCAGCTTTTGGGGGTCAGATCTGTTCACCATGCCCCAAGCTCGTATAAACCTCTGGCGGTCCTCTTCTACGTCCTCCTTGTAGTCAAATGCAATATCTGCAAGAAGTAGCTCATGGGGACCATCTCTCCGAGCACGACCAAATTGTCGCAAAGCTAGATAAGTATTGTAGGTTATACCCCCTATGATTCCAAGCAATGGGACATTAGGGTATCGCCCACAACGATCAATGAAAGCAGTGTCCTCCATAGCCCGGGAACACCAAAGAATGTCTATATGGGCAAGTGGCATTATTCTGTAGGACCATCCCAAATGTTCTTCGTTCTTCAGCACAGACTTGGGGAGGTGCGAAATAAACCACCTCGACAGCAACGACATGCAACACATAAGAGTCCCTCTTCTTTGCACAGTACGAGTGTAGAGGGCATGCAAGATATCACCCAACAGAGTAGGCACAGGATTGCGAGAAAGGAAAATCTTGACAGCATTTACATCTACAAAGGAATCCAGATTCGGGAAGAGAACTAAACCATAGATAAGGAGAGCCAAGATATCTTCGAAAGCCTGGAAATCTAAATTATCCCAGAATAGCTGAGCCTGGTCTATCAAAAAATTAGCTAGAAACCCTTCGACCCCGTTTCGTATTTCCCAATTGAATACTACATCAGCCCGCTTCAGATGCAGAGCTGAGGTAATTTCTTCTGGTCTAGGAGTCTCTTCCATACATGTGAAGGGCACCTGCTCAAGGATGGATATGCCCAACAAGTGAGAGAACTCTTCCAAAGTTGGAACCAGTTGTTAATGTGGAAAGGTTAAGCAATGATGCACAGGATCGAAGAACTGGAAAAGTACACTCATGATCTGGTCATCTAACATTGAGGTAACCAGGTTAAGAAGCTGACCATGTCTCTTAATGAACAAAGAAGTCTCGGAAACTCTTGAGGCTAACTCTTTAAGTTGAGCAGGTATTTGCACAAAGTTAACTCGGATGGTATTTCTGCGCACAGAAGCCATAATCTGCAAAACAGAACAAAGATAAATTTCCTTGGTATTTGAAATGGTTAGTATAATGAAGTATGAATGCCATGTTATGATGCATGATGTCATGATAAAAACAACAGGTATAGCAGATAACAGGCACGGCAAAGGCAAACAAGTCACACAAAAAGCCCTTAAGTTTAAGGCTTGCAGGGGGTCTAAGGTATTACCCTCTTGAAGTTCAGTTGGTTTCAACCTGTCCTAGCAAAAGTAACCGAGTTCTAGAGGTTATCAATATCAGACCATCCCCCATCGGTCATGGTTTCAGCTCACGAAATCTTTTCTTGAGGCCGAAACTATCTCGAGAGTATGGTCTCAATGAGTGTAGCATCGAGTATCAACCAGTTCTCAGCTTTACACTGAGGCCAGCTATCTCACTACTTTCTAATGGCCAAGTTGGTCGGTTAAAGGTTCTAAGGTCAGTTGATGCTTAACGACACACGTAGCGGCCCCGTATTCTCCTCGTTTCTCCACAAGGGATATCGGTACCAACTAATGTGCCACATCAATGTAGCTACTGCTTCAACCGTATCGGTCTACGCCGTACAGTTCCCTCACAGTTTATTGCTACTTACCTAAAAGGTGTCCCCAGATCCTGGTTAGGATCTATAGTAACTCCCAAACAAAAACCCTTAAAAGTAAAGCAACCAAAACAAACAAGAGAAGCAAATATGATGAACTAGATCCTAAGGTACACCCCACTTGTATCTCCCCAGCAGAGTCGCCAGTTCTGTGATACGGTGGCAGAACCGACTATTTTGAACATGCTGGTTTTGCGTTTTGCGTTTGTGTTTGCAAAATGTCGCGGTAAGCAAGAGTCGTCACCGACTTTTATTTTATCCAACACAAAAGGAAAAAAGCACAGAAAAATTCCTTTTTCGATATTTTCTGAGTACGGGGGGTAGATTATAGAAAGGGAAGGTGTTAGCACCCTTTCTATTTGTAATTATCTACGGGCTCTTAGGTACTAGCTCGTCTTTTAAAATTGCTTGTGTGTGTTTGTTTGGAAATTTTTTGTCTTACTTCGTTTTAACCCTTGTTTTTGTCCTCAAGAGTGTTACGAAGTGTTTTTTGGAAACTTTTTTTGAAAAGTGTTTGGTGTGAAAAAAGTCTGATTTTGAGCAAGTACCTACTAGCATCTACCTACTCGAAAAAAGATTGTTTTAGTTCTTATTTCCTTTAGACAGCGCTATCCTACTATTGAGAAATAGGTAGCACCGTTGTTGGAGTTGTAAGGGTCAATTCTTAAGGGACGTACGATCACTAAAGCAATGTTAGGATGTCTTAGTAATAACCCTAATGTCTTAAGATCATATTCGAGGCAACATTTCTGAGGCAACATTTTCGAGGCAACATTTCCGAGGGGGGCATTTTATCTTTTGTTTAGACAGAAGGGCAATCACTAAGACACCTTATGCTTAATAATTGTTTACCGAAGGCAACCTAAGTGAGAGTATACCCTAACAGTGCGCATGTGCGAGGGATTAGTTTTTAGTTATTATCTTTGCACATTAGGGTTTTCTAACCATTTTAAATTGTCATGCAATCTTGTCATACAACCCTATTAACATACATCTAAACAATTAATATTTTGCGAGAATTAAAATGCGAGAAAATAAAAATACGCTATTACAAGGCTTCGGGGGAGGGATTAATTATATAGCCAAAAAACCCGTAAAACGATAAATAAAGAAAATCCTAATTAAGCTATTGCATACCGTGAGCAGTTACATTAATATGGAAAAAATAATAATAAAGGCGCGCGAGGAGTCGAAAACGAGAGATTTAGGGTTTTGACCCCACTACCTAATTATAATTTAAAAGAAAAATCTTTTTTTTGTTGATTTTTGTGCTTTTTTTAAGAAAATAAGGTTTAATTGAATAAATAAAAACCTAATTACTAACTAATTTAAAATTTAAGAAAAAATAATTAAATTAACTTATTTTTATATTTTTATTTTGAAAAAAGAAATAAAAATTAACATCAAGAGTTAACCCTAATTTCTCTAATTGATTTTAATTATAAAAAAGTTAGAATTAACCTAAATTAAATTAAACTGACATTAAATTAAATTTGATAAAACAAAAAAAAGAACCTAATTCTAAATTTGTGAAATTTGATTTTATGATTTATTTGTGAAAAAAAGAAATTAATTTTGTTAGAAAATAATTTAAACAAATTAAATTTAAAAAAAATTAGAGAAAAGAAAGAGAAAAGGGCCTGATATTGCTTAGCAAGAAGGGGGTATGATTTGGCAAATCTGAGCCCAATAAGCTCCTGGCCCGTTTAACTTTGCCAGATCCCATGTGCTTGCTTAACTAGGCGTATGGTGGACCTTCAAGGGACCTGGGGATCGAACCCAGGCCCTTATGCATTCTCACACTGCATGCTAGCCAACTGAGCTGGCTTGGTTAGTTGTACAAATAATTAACAACAAATATAATATGACAAAAGAAAAAAAGTTATATTTAAAACGCGCGAATTTTGAATTGGCAAGTCAGGGAGTGCCACATTACTTTCTTCTTCCTCCCACTGTCGCTGTAAATTACATGGCTTTTACCTACGGACACAAGGCGTAGGTATAACCCTGTGCATCTCCAAAACCCTGTGCAAGCATGATAAATCACAACCAATGGTACCAATCAACTCGTTACAACCTCACGAGCATCATGGTACCATTATTAATGGCCAATTTTTCCTGTATGCAAAACCCCTAAAAACGAAGCAAGAACCCTAGCCATGGCAGCTTCGTGTTCAGTTAGCAAAAATACAGTTGATCATAACCATTAGCTTGCAAACAACTCAAGGATTAAGAATATGCTAATAAATCATGTTAAAGATACCAGAATGATTATATTCGATTTCAAGAAAATATGGAAACCGTGTGATACTTACAGCGCGATTCTGAGTGTGAGGAAGCTTGTTAATGGTTGCAATACGATCCAGGGATATACAACAAACGATTTGGATGGTTAGAATGGCTTGAGAAGGCCTGAAACCTGGAAATCAGTTTACACTTTTTCTTGAATCTTTTGCAATTTGTTCTCTCTCTTGCACGCCTCCAACCTCTTTCTTTTTGGTCTGCAATTGTTCCTTAGGTATCCAAGAATGAATTAGGGTTGCAACTTTGTATCAAATCTTTTCCAATTATTATTATTGATACATGATTTGATCCTTGTGAAAATATTTCCAAATCAAGCAAATTCAATCTTTTTCTGTCCATTTTGAACCTTGCACGATTTGGTCTTGTTTCCAGTTGTGTATTGGACCTAATCATGCATAAAATCTCAAGATTTAATTAGCTTTTCATATTCTTACTATTTTATATTGATTTTATTTGATTTAATTGAAATAAAATAAAATAAAAATAATGACAAGTGGAAGGGCTCATGGGTCGTGGGTCACATTACAAACTCAATGCAAGCATAAAAAGTTGGGCCTATTTGACAAAAATTGCAATTTGGGACATATTTGACTTTTGGAAATTTTGCAAAAAGGGTCAACTTGGCCAATGCATAACTCTCTCAGCTTTGACCCTAGAGATGTGTTCTTGGACTTTTTAGAAAGCTTAAGATGTGTTATAAGCAAACCTTTTGGTATCATCTCAATTTAATCTTCCATGTTCATGTATGAAGCTTTGACCCAAAAGGTGTTTTTGTTGACTTTCCAAAATGACCTATAATGTCCAAATTCATATCTTCTTATGAGTGCATATTTTGAACTTGGGAGCTGAATATGAATTGTAGGGAATTTTATCCTCTTAAAAATGAGATTTGCATGGGTCATTTTTGATAAAGTATGAGAAAGTTATGCTTGGTCAAAGTTGAGTTGACTTTTCCTACAAAACCCTAATTTAGCAACTTTTGGGTTTTGATGAATTGTGAGCAATCCTTGAGGAATCATGATCAACCCTTGATCAAATGATGAATAATAATCCAAAATGAGAATGTTGACCAAAAATCTTGAATTTTGATTGTATGTGGGCCACAGTTGACTTTTGCCCTAGCACAGTCGATTTTCAGGCCTTTGAGAAATTGACTGAGCAAACTTCCTCTGCAAGGCTTGAAACTTGACATGAATGATCTTGTGAACATATTAGGGCAATGGTGAGCATTTGGGACCCTTTGGATCCAAACATCTTGATGCAAAATGAAACCCTAATTTGAGGAAGACTGCCTTAGGAGAGAGTTTGTCTGGTCAACTCTTGGACTTCCTTGAGCAATTTGAGGACCTCACTTGAAATGTATTGGAAAATATGGGAGGGAAATTTTTTGGGTACAACAGCAATCGTGGGGTCAACGCTATTGAAGACAGCGAGGAAGACTCTGACATTGACAGCTAGATCTACCCGACTACCATCGGTAGACCGAGTAACTGGACGGCTAGAGATTTTATACCAGTTTCTTTTATTCCGCAGTAGTCGTCTTACTTGTGTTTTGAATTTGTAATAAACAATTTTTAACTTTTTGGCCTTGTGTCTTACCCGAGGCACAATGGTTCTATCTACGAGGGTTATTATGTGTCATTTCATATGTCATCAATAAAGCATTGGACGTTCCTTACATACAAACTTTGTGCTCTCTGTTTTTCTTTTCTGTTTTTACTTTATCAATACAACTATGCTCTCACACACACTCATCTATCAAACTACAAATCCATATCCACTCTGGATCCCATTGATATTAATTCCACTACTGCCAGCTATGATTTCGAAAATCTGATCAACCAAGCCGAGGACGAAGGTGAGGACGATTGTGAGATGCCTGGAGAGCTGGCTAGACTATTACAACAGGAAGAGAGGTCTATACAGCATCATGAAGAGCCAGTTGAGATAATAAACTTAGGCACGGAGATGGACAGAAAAGAAGTCAAGATCGGCGCAAATCTGGAAGCTAAGATCAAACAGCATTTGATACAGATGTTGCACGACTACATTGAGATTTTCGCCTGGTCATATGAAGACATGCCTGGTTTAGACACTGACATCGTGGTACACCGTCTTCCAGCTAAAGAGGATTGTCCTCCGGTTAAACAGAAGGTCCGTCGTATGCACCCTGAAATGTCAGAGAAGATCAAAGCGGAGGTTATGAAACAGTTCAACATCGGGTTCTTGGCTGTCACCTCCTATCCGCAATGGGTTTCTAACGTTGTTCTGGTACCTAAAATGGACGGTAAGGTACGGATGTGTATGGAATATAGATACCTGAACAGGGCAAGCCCCAAGGATGACTTCCCGCTTCCCCACATTGATGTTATGGTCGACAACACCGCACATCATACATTTTTCTCCTTCATGGATGGTTTCTCTGGCTATAACCAGATCAAGATGGCTCCTGAAGACATGGAGAAGACAACCTTCGTCACACAGTGGGGCACCATCTGTTACAAGGTGGTGCCTTTTGGGTTGAAAAATGTTGGGGAAACTTATCAGCGAGCCATGGTTGCTTTGTTCCATGATATGATTCACCGTGAGATCGAGGTTTATGTTGATGACATGATAGCCAGGTTTAAACCAAATAAGAGCACCTCGACCATCTACAAAAGTTGTTTGACAGGTTGAAGACATACAAGCTAAGGCTAAATCCGAACAAGTGCACCTTCGGGGTCAAGTCTGGTAAACTTTTGGGGTTCATTGTCAGTGACAAGGGTATTCAGGTAGACCCTGCAAAGGTAAAGGCCATACAAGAGATGCCAGCTCCCCGCACAGAGAAGGAGGTTAGAGGTTTCTTGGGATGCCTAAATTATATTGCCAGGTTCATTTCACATCTAACTGCTACTTCTGAGCCCATCTTTAAGCTTCTGAAGAAAGATCAAGTGGTAAAGTAGAATGACGAATGCCATACTACTTTCGAAAGAATCAAGGAATAACTTCAAGAACCACCAATTCTGATGCCTCCGGTTATAGGAAGACCTTTGATATTATACTTAACAGTGCTATACAATTCAATGGGGTGTGTGTTGGGGCAGCATGACGAGTCTGGTCGAAAAGAGAACGCAATATACTACCTTCACAAAACGTTTACCGACTGTGAGATAAGATACTCACTGATCGAGAAAACTTGTTACGCTTTGGCGTGGGCTGCTCGCCGACTAAGACAGTATATGCTGACCCACACTACTTTGTTGATATCTAAGATGGATCCAATCAAATACATCTTTGAGAAGCCCTCTCTCTCCGGAAGAATAGCGAGATGGCAGATGGTCTTAACTGAATATGATATACAATATACAACCTAGAAAGCAATCAAGGGAAGTGTATTAGCTGATCATTTGGCTCATCAGGTTGTGGATGACTACCAGTCCATGAATTTTGAGTTCCCGGACAAGAATATCATGCTAGTGACTGACTATGAAGAACCTGGACCAGATGAAGGACCTGAGGAAGGATCCCGATGGACCATGGTTTTTGATGGAGCTTCGAACTCACTCGGTAATGGAATTGGCGCCGTAATCATATCTCCTGAGGGATATCATACTCCTTTCACTGCCCGATTATGTTTCAACTGCACTAACAACATGGCGGAGTATGAAGCCTGCATCATGGGCCTCAAAGCCGCTATTGACCTCAGGATCAAGTTCTTGAATGTCTTCGGGGATTCATCCTTGGTGATAAGTCAGATCAAAGGCAAATGGGATACGAAGCATCTGAACCTCATCCCATACAAAGAGCACATACTGACATTGCTCCCACACTTTGAGGAGGTAACCTTTGAACATTTCCCATGAGAGGAGAATCAATTAGCGGACGTGCTAGCTACCATGTATTATATGTTTAATGTCAGGTGGGACAACAAAGCTCCCCGAATCACCATCGAAAGGTTAGATGAACCAGCACACTGCTGTGAGATTGATATTAAAGAGGTAGAAGATAAACCCTAGTTTCATGAAGTGAAGAAGTACCTCGAGACTCAAGAGTATCCCGAAGGGGCATCTGTCAATGATAGCAAGTTTCTGAGAAGGTTCGCTGTGAAATTCTTTCTCAGTAATGGAATCCTCTACAAGCGCAACCATGACTCTACCTTAATGCGGTGTGTAGAGAAGAGTGAAGCAGAGAGGATTATGACCGATCTACATGAAGGTACCTTCGAAACTCATTCCAGTGGACATACCATGGCTAAGAAGATCCTACAGGCAGGACACTACTGGTCCAATATGGAAGCATATTGTTATCAGCACTCCTGAACCTGTCATAAGTGCCAAATCTATGCTGATAAGGTGCATGTGCCTCTGTTTCATTTGAATGTCTTGACAGCTCTGTGGCCCTTTCCAATGTGGGGCATTGACATGATCGGAGAAATCAGGCCTACCGCTTCCAATGGGCATCGCTTCATCCTGATAGCTATCGATTACTTCACAAAGTGGGTTGAAGCTACCTCTTTTGCTACTGTGACCAAGAACATGGTGGCACAGTTTATCAGGCATAAACTGATCTATCGGTATGGTGTGCCAGAGAGAATCATCACGGACAATGGTAGGAATCTCAATAATACGATGATCACCGAACTCTGTAAGCAATTCAAGATACAACATCATAACTCTTCTCCCTACCAACCGAAGATGAATGGCGTTGTTGAAGCGGCTAACAAGAACATAAAGAAGATTATACAAAAGATGACAGTGACATACAAAGACTGGCATGAGATGCTACCATTCGCTCTTCATGGGTACCGTACCACAACACGGACATCGACAGGGGCAACTCCTTACTCTCTGGTATATGACATGGAGGCAGTCCTACCCATTGAGGTCCAGATTCCTTCTTTAAGGATTTTGAAAGATGCGGGTTTGAACAAAGACGACTGGATCCAGACTCGACTTGATCAACTAAATCTGATCGACAAAAAGAGACTTACTGCTGTCTACCATGGTCAGACGTATCAAAAGCGGATGATCAAGGCTTTCAACAAAAAAGTCAGACGCCAAGAGTATCAAGTCGGGGATCTGGTAATCTAGTGCATCATACTACCGCAAGGTGATCCCAGGGGAAAATAGACTCCCACCTACGAAGGGCCAATTGTAATTAAGAACATTTTCTCGGGTGGAGCCATGATACTAACCACCATGGACGGTGACGACCTTCCTCACCCTGTCAATGCAGACATAGTGAAAAGATACTACGCATGATAAAAGACCCGCTAGGTTGACTGGCCTAGGCAAAAATAAGGGCTTCCCGGCGAACCAAAAGGCTTCGAGAAAAAATAAGGGATGAAAACGAAAAATCTATACACCTTGCAAGTCGAAAACCTGAAAAGGCGGCTTGGGCAAAAAAGGGTATCTCGGTGGACTGAAAACCCGAAAGGGCGGTCCAGGAAAAAGTTAGGGATGTAAAGCGTATCACTATGTCCCATTGGATCACCTTGCGATCAGAACTCAGTATCAAATGTCAAGCTCGAACAACACCAATTAATGTAGTCAACTTCAGACAAGCAGCAAAGTGATGAGACGCTCGAAGACATAGCGACAATGGCAGAATTAGAACCCAATGGGATTGTTGTACATAGCTGTTTTTTTTACATAATATTGTATAACTTCTTTTTTTTTACGACAGCGTTCTCTTACTAGAGGACCAGCCTCCTTGTACATAAACGCCTATTACAGGCCAACTTCGAAAAATCAATACAAATCATTTTTACAAAAAACTAGGTGGTTTTCCTTTTCTGTTTTGTCTTACAAGAACGTCCAATGGTTTATTCTTGACATATGCATTTGAATATGGTTACTGCTCATAAATATTTACATAAGAAATGGAAAGACAATTGCTCGTAACTTAAGAAACAGGGGCAAAAAACCAGAAATGTCAAAACCCGACAGTTACTCTGTCCAACCGGTATCGGGGCAGAGACATCTTTGAAACATAATCATCAACGCATACGACCTCGTAGCATCTATATTTCCCACAGAGTAAAGGTAATCAAAGCATTGATATCAGTTCTCTCAAAACGGGAAGTAATCTCCCTAGCCAGGGTCGTCTAGAAACTTGACATCTACATCCCCCAGCTGAATTTCATAATCGCAAGTGGATCATCGTAAATTTTGATCTCCCCAAGCAGAGTTTATTTCTCTGGATACAGAAGCTTAATCCCCAACAGAGCTTATTACTTCAGCTATGGAAGTTCACCTTCCAACAGAGTTATTCCCCCGCAGAGTTATTCTCAAATAAAGTCTCTCCCTGGCAGAATATTCATAAACAACAAGGAGTAAACCTCTAGCATAGTCATTTCCAGTCACCATCCCCAGCGGAAGTAGAAGGTCCTCAGTCCTCTATAACAGTCAGAGATGCTATACTCTCCAGTAGCAATCGGGGATTTATTTTCCCAAACTCGGACATCTCATAATAGCAGTTCATGTTCATGCATCATGACATGCGCGTACATATCACATACAACATAGTCTCGTTTATTTTGAGAACGTCATCCCACAATGCATTTCATGCATTGCATATAATTAACCCTGTTACCTTTTCAGGAAAGACAATTATCACCAACAATTCCGCCTGTTACGCAGGTCACATCTGCAGACAACTAATGGAAAATTAGTTCCCGAAATCAAACGGGTCAACTAATCTACATGGTCAAATGAGGCGGCCTTACTATCTAGGCTTTCATACGAATTAACCCTACGACCCAGGTTCCTTCTCACAACCCTACGATCCAGGTTCCTTCCCAAAGCCCTACTATCTAGGCTTTCATCTTGAAGTAACCCTACGACCCAGGTTCCTTCTCACAACCCTACTATCCAGGCTTTCATCTTGAAGTAACCCTACGGTCCAGGTTCCTTCCCATAGCCCTATTATCCAGACTTTCATTTCGAAGTAACTCTACGACCCAGGTTCCTTCTCACAGCCTTACTATCCAGGCTTTCATTTCGAAGTAACCCTACGACCCAGGTTCCTTCTCATGGCCCTACTATCCAGGTTTTCATTTTGAAGTAACCCTACGACCCAGGTTCCTTCTTACAGCCCTACTATCCAGGCTTTCATCTTGAAGTAACCCTACGATCCAAGTTCCTTCCCATAGCCCTACTATCCAGGATTTCATTTCAAAGTAACCCTACGACCCAGGTTCCTTCTCACAGCCCTACTATCCAGGCTTTCATCTTGAAGTAACCCTACGACCCAGGTTCCTTCTCACAGCCTTACTATCCATGCTTTCATTTCGAAGTAACCTTACGACCCAGGTTCCTTCTCACAGCCCTACTATCCAGGATTTCATTTTGAAGTAACCCTACGACCCAGGTTTCTTCTCACAACCTTACTATCCAGGCTTTCATTTCAAAGTAACCCTATGACCCAAGTTCCTTCTCGTAGCCCTACTATCCAGGTTTTCATCTTGAAGTAACCCTACGACCCATGTTCCTTCTCACAACCTTACTATCCAGGCTTTCATTTCGAAGTAACCCTACGACCCAGGTTCCTTCTCACAGCCCCACTATCTAGACTTTCATCTCGAAGTAACCCTACGACCCAGGTTCCTTCTCACAACCCTATTATCCAGGCTTTCATCTTGAGGTAACCCTACTATCCAGGTTCCTTCCCATAGCCCTACTATCCAGGCTTTCATTTCGAAGTAACCCTACTATCCAGGTTACTTCTCATAGCCCTACTACCTAGGATTTCATTTCGAAGCAACCTTGCTATCCGGGTTCCTTCTCTCTTATCTCCAGACAACAGTTTACAACGCTATAAGACCTGGACCCGACTAGAATCTGTCGATCTTGCCTTTCCCCAGTAAGCCGTTGTGCAGCTTGGATCCTAACCAATTAGGCAGCATGCTTCCACCTCCTCAATCAAGAGTTAATTCCCCAGTAGATTAATGGAAAACCGAAGCTCCTATACTCTATTTACCCATACGTAAATCAACATTCTCCAGCGAAGTCCTCCTCAATGGTAGGTACAGGAATTCTCACAAAGGAATCTCTCATGCGACCAATATCTTTTCTAAATGGCATCTTTAAGCCCATCTCCGACAATCTTTCTTCATCTTCTTCCAAATGGAATCTGTAAGCCCATTCCCGATATTACCTACACTACCAGTATCATTTCAGACGAGTGCAAATTTCAGGGCACTCTAGTGTTCAATCATCTTCCACCTTCAGATCACGAAAGGAAGACCAGCCAATCTACATCCTCAGGTTTAAGAAGATTGAACAGGGGAAGCTGTTGTACTCCAAAATTTTCCCTCTGATGTCTCAAGATATTTCCTACAAAGATCTTCAATGCCTCGAGTATGTGCAAGTACCGACTAGGTCAAACAATCTCCTCAACGCTAATACCTCAAATTAGGGTTTGAATCTGTACAGAGATATTCAAATTTCTAATGCTACAAATGACTTTCACTGATCTTCATGGACCCTTAGAATTACTTCAGTCAAGTTTCAAGCCTCAAATCACAATTTTTTAAGAAAATCATTCAAATTATCAAAAGGGGGAAAATGAGCAAAATTGAAGTTTCAGCTGGAAAAAGTCAACCAGACGCTAAAAAAGGTCAAACTTCGACTTTTTGACCAAATTTGAGTCCCAAAAATCACATTGCATCAAGACATCCAAAATGTGAAATTTGATCATCAAAAATCAAGAGAATCAAAAATCCAACTTTTGCAAGACTTTGAAATTTTTCTAAGTATTTTCTATACTTGTTAATTTCATTTTATTTTTTATATTTTTTTATCTACAATTCCAAATAATTTAAAATGAGGCAAATAATTTAAAATGAGGCAAATAATTCAAGTTATTACAAAGTGACATTTTTGCAAGTTTACAAACCCTAAACTTTGTATTGCTTGGACTTTTCCCTTTGACTCAAAACCTTGCCACAATGTTTTGTCCTTGATACAATGTGCATAAAATACTCCACAAGACCAAATTTGTTTCATGCTACGAATCTTGTTGTCCAAGTTGAACAAAGTATGATATGCTGCATTGACCCAACACCCCAAAACCTGCTCCATTGCTATCCTACAAAAAAACCTTGTGCTATGCTGCACCACTAATCTGCATATGCTGTCCTATACAGTCCAAAACTGCTCTATGCAGTCTGCTCCAACCTGCATCATAACAGCCCCAAAATTGCACCAAAATGGAAAAAGGAAATTGTGTGAATAAAGGATCAAAACAGTAGGCAAAAATAATTCAAAATGACTTATTTTATTTCCCCCCTAAACCTCAGTCAAGGGTCTACAAAAGGGACTGCTTCATAAGACATAAGGGTTGGAATTTTTGGAGAGGATAGAGAGTCTTTGAACAGAAAAATAGTATTCTTTATAACTTTGGCTCATTCAAGAAAAAAACCAGCTCTAATCTCATTCAAAATAGAACTTCAATCCATTATTCCATCTTACAAACTCTCCCATAAACCAAACACCTTAGCACATAGAGATTGTAAAAACACTAAAACAGTTTCTGTTAGTGCCATTATCCTCACCATCCAAATATAAAAACAATATTGTACAACTTGATTGGGTCTCAACAGTTTGGAACAAGCTTCCTGGAGATTCATTGGAGCCCTCACAACATCTTGGAAAGTATTTAGATTTCAAACACCAAGTGTAGTTTCAAGGTAAGTCTTCTTGACATGGTATTTTTCATACATCATTAATGATTTATTTTTGAAGATAAGATTTAGTAATCATTTCCCCTTTTAGCTAACCGTTTGCTTGTTGTTTATGTTTATCAATCATATGCTGTAAACTAACATGTATGGACAATAAAACAATGTTTAAGGCAGAAAAATACAGTATGTATTGACACATATGCACACGTGTCGACTCATCCTAGTAAAAAAATAGGATATGAGTCGATACATAAACCCCATGCATCAAATCATACTGATTCCAGGTCCCAAAACAGAAGGTTGAATAGTCTATGAGTCGACACAAAATGCGTATGTGTTGATACAAAGAAGGTGTGTGAGTCAATACATCCCATTATGTGTCGGCTCATACTGATCTGATTTTTCTTTACAGGAGCAAGGAAAAGTTATGTGTCGATGCATAACATCACGTGTCGACACATAATGGTTCAAAAGGCAGTTTCTCCCATTTTCTACATTGTTTATGCATATATTTTCGTTGCTGCCCATTTGTTCGATATGGTTGTAATAATTAGACACTTATTTCATCCCTATTTGCAAATTGTACCCCTATCCCCCTAATGATGTAATAGCTTAGGATTTTATTTTCCGTATTTTATTTTGCTTACATATATTGCTAGTAGTTAGAATGTATGGAATGATAAAAATCAATAAATAGATAAACTTTAAATGCAAGGCAAAATGCATGCAAACAAACACACTTGCACACTAGCACCTCTAGGGTAATCTCACTTTGTTTTCCTTTCGGAAAACAGTCATGTCCCTCGAATATCGGACGCTTTAGCAAAGACCCTTTCAAAAAAAGAAGATCGTCGTCCCTCGATGTCCCTCGATGTTGCCTTCGATAAAACGATCTAGTCCCTTACGAAAAATTGCTAAAGCGTCTCATAAGTTGCCTTCTATGGCTATACGATGACCCTTGCCCGTCCCTTTTACATCTAAAGATAGGGTTACTTACCAAATTAATGGTAAGATAACAATGTCAAAGGAAAGAGGAAATAAACATGAAATACTTTTTGAGTAGGTAGAATACTCCTAGTTGCTTGCTCAATTTCAAAACCAAAACATCCTTGCTATTTTCGAAACAAACACCAAACACTTTCAAAACATCTTTCAAACTTGAAAACATTTTCAAAAGATCAACACTTTGTATACATTCTTACGAACGAGAATCATTACAATGTTTGCCTAAACGATGGCATCTTTACAAAATACTTTCAAAAAACACACAAAGCACATTTTCAAACAAAAGCAAGTGATCTAGCAAGTAACTAAGAGCCCATGGAACACCATGGATGAAAAGGGTGCTAACACCTTCCCTTTTCATAATCTCCCCCCGAACTCAAGAAAACATATCTAAAGGTCTTTCCTATTCTTTTCAGCCTTTCCTTTTGGATAAAAGAAAAGTCGGTGGCGACTCTTGCTAACCGCAACATTTGTGAATACAAACGCAAAACAACCAAGTGAGTTCTCCCACCGTATCACAGTACCCCTTTTTCAATTTTTACGACGATTTCCTTTTACTAGGATTTTTGTCTTCTGGTATAAAACTTCCTGCTTGTAGGAAAACTTTCAGAATCAATGCAATTAAATATATTTCAAAATTCAAAATTGTTTTTACTTTCTCTGTTTTGTTCACAAAAACGTCCAATGATTACGTTGAGTAAACATATGTATTTAAATATGATTACTGTTTACAAAACATATGCATGAAAACAGGATTAGAATTTACTAAGGACCCTAGGAGTTGGGGTAATGTTCAAAAGTTCCCATAGAGCAATCTCCATGGAACTATCTCTACAGAGCTATCTTCACAAGCTCATCCCCAACAGAGATATATTCCCTAGAAAATCAAATATGCCCTCATATAGAAATTAGGGCATCTTCTAGCAGTTCACGTCTATATCCATGATGGATAGCTTGACATGATCATCTTCCCCAATAGGTCCCCTAGAAGATAAGGAAGTTGGATCATTTCCCCAGCATACAATGGAAACTTCCTCAGTGCAGCCTATGAAATTCCAATCCCCATTAGAGATTATTTCCTCAATGAAGTCTACAGGATTTAATTCCCCAACAGAGTTTATTTCTCAAACACTGCAAATTCCTCGACGAAATTCTCTTATCCATCCAGATGTCATTCAACGTTGTCCTCCCCAGAAGGGTTGACATCCGTATCTGAAACCTGGTCAGATAGTGTATTAGAGGATTATCCATCTGTTTTATCTCAGTCATGGTACATTAGAATTAAATCCTTCAATAAAAAGAACGACGAAGGATCGACTTGCCTTGAATTCTTCTATCCCCAAGCAAAAGTTGAACATCCCCAGCGGAGTGGCTTCAAACAAAAAGCGGGAACCCCTAGTAAAGTCGTTCTAAACAAAAAATGAAGAATTACTTTCTTCATCCCCAACAACAGTCAGGGATTTTCCCCACCTAGACGTTGTTACAAGATGCTACTGATATGCTCCAAAGACATATTGCATCCATACATCATTTACAAAATATCATAAAATATGCATACAAAACGCATATACTATTCTCATTTATTTTGAGAGCATCACTACAAAGTACATTTCACACATCATGACATTGCATAAAACTAACTTTATCTTTTCAGTTTAGTTCCCGAACAAATAGATATTGTCAACAGTTTATCACCTTTCAGATACAATCAGATAGTAATTCATTCTGATAAACATATCTTTCAAATACAATCAGTCGAAGATTCACTCTAGATCATCTTCTAGATACAGTTCAGATACAATCGAGATATAGATTCATTGTAATACTCATTCCAGTATTCCTTCTAGATATAATTCAAATACGATCGAGATATAGATTCATTCTAATACTTATTCCAATATATTTTCTAGATGTTGTTCAGATACGATCGAGATATAGATTCATTCTGATACTCATTCCAATACATCATTCAAATACAATCGGCCGAAGATTTATTATGATCCACTTCTAGATACAGTCGGGAATAGACTCATTCCAATACATTTTTCAGATATAGTCGGGCGAAGACTCATTCTAATCCACTTTTGGATATAGTCAAGCATAGAATCATTCCAGTACATTTTTCAGATACAATCGGGCGAAGACTCATTATGATTCTCTTATAGATACAGTCAAATCATAGATTCATTCTAGAACATCATTTAGATACAATCGAGACATGAGATTCATTCTGACACTCCCCAACAAGTCTGCTAGATATAATCAGACACATACGCATTCTAGTATACTTTTTCAGATACAGTCGGGCATAGACTCATTATGATACTCCTATCAACATTTACTTTGGATTGCATCTATAAGCCCATCTCTGACGGAATCCTATCACCTTTTCCAAATGGCATCTTTAATCTCGTTCAAGCAGTACAATCAACCAACAGTGTTACTTCATGCATCCGTGAGTGCAAATTTCTGGGCACCTATAAGTATTCAATCCTCTTCCACCTTCAGATCATGAAAGGCAGGCATGCAAATCTAACTCTTCAGGTTTAAGAAGATTGAACAGGGGAAGCTATTGTACCCCAAAAATTTTCCTCCCATTCTTAATACAAATTAATTCAAGACACATCCTCATGCTCATAGGAGTCTTAAGTACTCAAGACTACTCAAGAGTTAACAAGACAAACCCCCATCCTAAGCAATTGACCTACAACAAGGGTTTTGCTTCTCTCAAAGGAAATTTAGTTTCTAATGCCCCAAATGGACTTCATGGTTTCTCATATGTCTCAAATTATACTCATGCCAAGTTTCAAGCCTTGTAGTACAAGTTTGCTCAGTCAATTAGTCAGATGATTAAAAATCAGGTATATTAGACAAAAAGACAAATTTGACCAATTGGCAGTCAAATCTTAATATTTTTGGTCAACTTCAAGATTTTGAAGTCACATTCATCATTTTATCAAGGGTTGACCATGATTCATTAAGAAACCTTGGGATTTATCAAAAGTCAAAAGTTACTAAATTAGGGTTTTGTTAAGGAGAAGTCAACTGAACTTTGACCAAGCATAAATTTCACATACTTCATTAGAAATTCCTCAACCAAATCTAATTGAAGGAAATTCAATTCTCTACAACTTTCTCTCTCTAAGCTCAAGGAAAAAATGCTTCATCTGAGAGATATGAGCCAAAACATTACAAGTCATTTTAAAAGTCAACAAAAAGACATTTTTCGTCAAAGAAATTTACAAACATATAAAACTTCAAATGAAAAAATGACCAACATGAAAGTTGTAGGAGACATCTTGAGGTTTCCAAAAAGTTAAAAATCATCTTCATATGACAAAAATTGAGAGAGTTATGATTGGTGCAGGTTGAGCAATTTTGAGAAAATGCATGAAACCTAAATTGATCAAAGTTGAATTTTTAGGCTAATGTGCCTAAGTTTTTAGGTTCAAACGTGTGCATAACCTCATAAAAGACCTCTAGATCCATTCATATATATATTTTTTTTATTTCTTTTTATTTTGGTTTTATTCAATTAAATTAAAAATAAGTCAAATAAAATACAAAACTAATGGATTAAGGCGCAAAGCTTTTGATTTTAATCACATGGAGGCCAACCAAAGCTGGTGACAACTTGCCAAACCATGTGGGATAAAGAATATTTGATTTGGTCTAAAATAGAAACTTTTCAGGCAAAATTCAAATCAAATCTCTTCACCATGAAATACAAAGATTCATCTCACTTTTTTTGACCTAATTCTTTCACTATAAATACACAACACATTCAACCATTCAAAGGACACACATGTTGCATCATAGAAGCAACCCTAAAATTCCAAAATTTTCAAGAAACTAGGGCAAACTCAAACCATAGTGTGCAGCCTTTATCAACCAATTCCAAGCATTCTATCACACTCTTGAGGTTTCCAGGAATTCATATCAATCATCACTTAAGCTTGAAGCATCCCAGAACGTTCCAACCAAGTCGCTCTGGTTTGGTAATTTTTTTCGATTTCAAACTCTTAATTCGCACAATATAAATTGTTTTTAAGCCTTCACATATGTTCATAATCATGTTTAAAATGTTTTTGAACCATTAACTTTGAGGTTTAGTGCAGGAACAATAAAACACCATTGTTAGGGCTCGGAGCTCTCAAAGTTTCAAAACCCTAGCTACAAGTCTTTTTAGCTGAAACTAACACTACCATTGAGATTGCAAGACCCTAATTAGTGGATCAGGATTATTTGCTTTCATTTTTTGATTGATTATAGCAGGTTTTCAAAATCTCCTCACCGAAGAAGATAAAGTTGACCACCTTCCACGATGGTTTGACCCTCTTGACTCAGGTGACCTAGGCATGGAGTTCTCCCATTGGTCCTTTCAAAACCCAAACCCCACTAACATGCGCGTATTCAATTTTGTTTGATTTCTAATTTTTTTGAATTAAGTTTTATTATATATTGAATGATAGTGGTAATATGAACGCGTAACAACTGATGGACGAGGGGTAAGTGTGGTGTGTGTTAACCATATAGGCATGGGTTCGATCCCTCCTCTTGTCAAATAATTTTGTTTTTCAGGATAACGTGCAGGTTTATAATAGATTGATTCATTCTTATTCATAAACACAAACAACACCATGACGCAGTGGATAGAAGGGCATTCTTTGAGGCTGGGGCATAGGTTCAACTCCTACCCCATGCATTTTGTTTTCTTATTTTACTAACTCTAGTTTCTTTTCCATTTTCTTAATTAACCTATTTTCTAATTAACCATTACCAAACCTTAATTTTTTTTCAAAACCATAACAAATTAGGATTAGTTTTTTTTAGTTAGTAATTAAATGTTGACATATTTTTATTTATTAATTAATTAGATTTTTCTCAATATTAAAATTAATTAGAAATAATTAGGTTTTAATTACTATTTATTAACAGAAATTATTTTCTACAAAAAAGACAAAAAACATTTTAACACTTTTCTAACATTTTTCTTATTTCTTCCTGCTATTTAAATTCCTATAACAAGTGTATAGGTTGCACGATCAATTAAAATAGTATAGATTTACATTCCCGCATTTTTTTCTAATTATATTACTACTCACAAGATGTAATAGCTTAGGTTTTACTTTCCACACATTATATTTTATAATTGTTAGTTATTAGGGTTTGCATGGAAAGACTAACAATTGGACATAGAAAACCTAATTTTTAAAACTAAATAACTGAATTAACATACTCTTCACACTTGCACCTCTAGGGTAACCTCTCTTGTTGCCTTATGATACTTTGTTCATGTCCCTCGAAAGTAGGGACACTTTAGCAAAATACCCTCGATTTAATAATATCATCATGGTCCCTTTCGAATAAAGATCATAATCCCTCAATGACCCTTTAAGTTGCCTATAAAAGGATCTAGTCCCTCGATGACCCTACGAGCAAAATGATGATAGTACCTTCGATACAATTGCTAAAGTATCCTTACCTGTTGCCTTCAATGACCATACGATGACCCTACACCTGTCCCTTCATATCCAATAGATAGTATTACCTACCAACTAATGGTACAGATGATACCATCTCCAAAGGAGAAGGAAAATAACAAGAAATAATTTAGTGGGTAAGAACTCTTGAATGCTTGCTCATAACCTTTTTCACAACAAATACATTTTCACACCACACTTTCAAACAAGATATTTTCAAAAACACTTTGTATACATTCTTGAGGACCGACACAAGGATTATTACAAAGTTAGCCTTACATTGACATTTCAAAATATTTTCAAACAAATTACACACACACACACACAAAGCAAGTTTTTAAAGTGAGCTAAGCAATTAAGAGCCCGTAGATAACTCCAGATGAAAAGGGTGCTAACACCTTCCCTTTTCATAACTTACCCCCCGAACTTAAAATTTATCAAAGGTCTTTCCTGTTCTTTTCAATTTTCCTAAATAATGGATAAAAAAAGTTAGTGGCGACTCTTGTTAACCACAACATTTGCGACAAAACCAAAAAAGTCAGTTCTCCCACTGTATTACACTCTCCAAGAACCTTGTCTGAGTTTAAAAATAGCATAGTCGTAGACGAATTTTGCAGTTAATATAAAATATATCCATAATCCTTTTTTATAAATAAATTGAGTTTGGAATTAAGTTAGTAAAGAAATGTTAGTATTTGATTGGTTAGCTGTCTTAGAATTTATAATGCAATATGTAAAAAAAAAGTTTAGAATGACGAAAATATTTGATAAATAGAAAGAAAAACATGGTTAGTATTTTAGAAAATATTTAATAAACAACTATTTTCTTATTATTAAAAATATATTAATATTTTTAATATTAATCCAATATTTTATTTACTAATGATTTTATGACAAAATGCACAAATATTTTAATGAAATATGCTAAAAAATTAGATATTATAAAATAAAATAAAAACAAAATATTAAATTAAATAAATTAATTATCAAAATTGTGCAGGGGGCATGCAAATATTAAATCCGTAAGGTGTAAATATGAAGGGCCTAAGCCCAACATTAATTCTGAGTCCAAAAGCGCATGGGGGTGTAATTTTGAGCTGGCTATACAAATAAAGGGTGTGATTAGAAAGGACTTTAGCCCAAAAAAATTGTACCAAGGCCCAAAACGAATATGGGTTCATTTTGATTTCGTATGGAGAGGTGTATGCGTTATGGTGGGGAAGTAGATATCTGAAAAGTTTGATTTAGATTAAATGGCCAGTAAGCATTGAGCCTGGACCATTGATTTGCAGTATGTGAAACGAAGGGATTAGATCAGACAGTTGATTGAGTGTATGGTAAACGAAGCACATGTGACTAGTCAACATCCACCTCATCCAGGGGCTCTCAGGGAGCCACCTGGCGTGCATCTGCGAGCAAAGAGAGTATTATAAAAAGAAAAAATGGAGCTTATGGCTCATTTTCCTTCCTTCTCTCTCTCTCTCTCTCTCTCTCCATAATAAACACAAACCCTTTTATCATTTTCTAGAGAGAGACTGTGCCTTCTCTCTAGAATTTTGGCAATCGGAAATTGCTCATCCCTGGCGTCATAGCCCAAATTTTCCCTATGGATTTATAACTAAATTATTCCTTATTAATGTTATTCTTTTCAAACTATCTTGGGGTGTAAGTGGATAAATGGGGGTGGGTTTTAACAAAAGAGTTCACGGGCTTTCTAAATCAGAAAGGCCCATGTAAACTTGATGATCCATTTGGTTTGCGCTTATAATTAAAAAGGGGGTATGCTATTACAATATAGGGGTGTGGTATTTTGGGCCACCAAAATCTAATGGCCCATTAAAGTTTATTTCGTAAGCTTTAAGGAGGGCGTGTGCATTTAAAAAAAAAGAACTCGTTGCTTCGGTTTTTATTAGATAGGTCCATTGAATTGCTTGCCCATATTCTTGAAACCCATCATGCTAAGACTGTTGACTGGAGTCGATGTTTTTGTTATTTATTTATTTATAAATTGTCATAATTAAGTCTTCATCAATTATTAATTTATTATCAATACTATTATGATTTATTAAGTAAAATATATTAATTATTTTATTATTGTTTGAAACGTTGACTAGAGTCAACCAAACCAAAGCTAGGGTTTTCAACCCAAACTCTTAGCAACGCCTTGTTCTTGTTAACCCTTCATCACTAAGTAACCCAAGCCCATAAACATCCAATGTACAGATCTAGAAGGAAAAGCACATTTTGTAAACTAAATCAAATCACACATTTTTTAATAAAATATGAAAAATTACAAATAAAATATAATCTAATCATATCAAATCATTTCCATTACAGTACATATTTTCTAAAAATTACACAAATACAAAATCAATCACAGATCTAAAATCCCTAATTTACAACAAAATCTTCTAATTCCTAAACAAATCTAGATCTTCCTCATTCCTAATTCAATTATAAAATATAATGACAATCCTAAACAAATATTCCCAATCTGTCTAAAACCTAAGCTATAAAAACCTAAGAATCTAAGAAGAAATGGGGGAGAAATTTGGACGAACAAATTGACAGAGAAGCAGAAAGAAGGAGAAGAGAAGTTTAGGGCTTGAATATATGAAACCCTAAAGTTCTTCGTCGCGTCGCCGCTACACTACCATCTGTCACCGTCACCTGAAAAATAAGAAAAGAAGAACTTAGGAACGGAGGAAGAGGAGAAGTAGAAGCTGCAAGCTTATGCCTAGCATCCACGTTCTTCATTGGAGTTCTGGGTTTCAACTCGGAAGCCCTAGATTCATTGTTATGCCGCTGTTGTGCCTCTTCCGTCATCACCATTACCTCAAAACAATGAGAGGAAAGGATTAGAAGGAAGGATCAAGGAGGAAGCACAAAGAAATAATGCAAGTGAGGTAAACCGAGTCCCTTAGATTTCGTTAATTGTTGTTAGTTTTTGTTGTTTTTTTGGTTTCTCGAAGGTGTTTGGGGTTAGGGTTCTTAGGTTTGGGGTTAGAGTTCTTAGAACTAGGTTTAGGGTTCATCGTTGTTGTGTGTTTTACATTTTGGTTGGTTAGGGTTCATCATGAACCCTTAGGGTTCTTAGGGTTCATAGAACCCAGATGAAGATGCACGGTGGTTGTAATGAAGGTTTGAAGGCAAGCGATGGAGCCCAGATGCAGCCGCTGGAGGAATTCTAGAGAGGAAGCATAGCCTCTCTCTCTCTAGAAATAACAAAGGGTTAGGTTGTTTCGTTGTAGAGAGAGTAAGAAAGAAGAGAAAATGGGCTCTCATCCCAACAATTGGTTTATATAACCCTTGTTGATCTTGTGCTTGCACTACCACATACCCTTATCATACACCCTTTCTATTCATCCTCTGATCATAATCCAACACCCTTAAAGCGCACGACCACCACAACTCCCATGACCTCTCCCATACCTTGCCTAACCGATCCCACATTGTTTTGGGCCTAAGCCCATGATATTCAAACCTCCCTTATTTTTTTGTTTTGCTATGCCAACATAATTCTCAACCACTACGCTTCTGGGCCAAGTTCAATATCTGAACTTGGGCCCTTGCTAAACCGGACCCCCCATTTTTACTGCCTTGTACAATTATTCACACCCCTCCTGCGCTTGGGCCTGAATTCAATATTTGAATTCAGGGCCCTGCTTTCTACACCCCCCCTGTTTTACTTAGCCCAGATGAAATACACCCCTCCTGTGTTTTTTTAATTAAAATTATTTTACCCTTTTATTTTTTATTTATATTATTATAATTTTATATTTAATATATTTATAAAATTCTAAAATTATTTTACTATTATTATAAAAATCAAATATTTATTTTTCTAATCCATCCAAATATTTCATTTATTTATTGCATTAAAATTATTTCTCTTCATGCATTAACAAGATTTTTATATTAATACATTTAAAAAATACCTAACCAACATCAAGTCTATTTTTCTTACTAATTTAATTAAATCCTATATTATTTTCAAAAAAGGATTATAGAGATATTTTTGACCGACTGCGAACTTCGTCTAACAATTCCGCTATTCACACACCTAAACTTGGTTCAATGAGAAATCAAAATATCCCCGTAGTCCATAAAAAACACCAACAAACTGCGAACTACGAATTGGGAATCTGATTCCTCATAAGAGGTTACGTAGGCATACGACTAAAATCGTGGCGAGTTCCCCTAATAAAAATTAAAACCCTATTTCCTAAGCCGTAATTCTAAACCCTAGTATCCTTGTGAACAAGGTAGGTGAGGGGTGCCTAACACATTCCCTTCATCTAAAAATGATTCAAACAACTTAGAATCTCTGACTAAATTAGGGTTATCCTTTATATTCCCTTCCTTAGGATAAAAATTAAGGGTGGCGACTCTCAATTTAAAACTGGTTACAACACTTGGGTGCCACTGATTAGAAATCGCTTCCACTGGCGGCTGCTCCAGGGCATCATCGCCTTCATCAATAACCACTGCAAATCTTCATACATTCATCATAACTTCAACCCAAAACCCATAAACGCAACTCAAACCCAGAAAATATTCATACATTCATCTAGGTTCGCATGAACCCTATGAAGGACAACCCTAACCCTAAACAACTTCTTCCAAACCCTAACCCTTCTTCCAAACCCTAACCAAATAATTAGAACCTCATATGTTCGTATCTTAACCCTAACATAATCACCAAACCCTAACATGTTTACCCTAACCCAATGTCAAAAAACCCAGAAACCCTTAATCTAAGTAGAAATTAAAGAAGAACAACAACAATCATCAACCAAAATTATACCCTAAGCTAAGTGATTAGGCTTACCGTCCATGCAGTGATTCTTTTTGTATAATTTCCTCTCCTGGTTCTCTAATCCTCTTTTCTAATCTCTTTCTCATTCTCTCTTCGCATGTACTTTGAAAGGTTGGAGATTTAGCTCAAAGAACTTGGAGTTTCAGTCGTGAAACTCAAGTCTTTACTGATGCAGAGCTTTGGTGAGGTGTAAGGATTGCGCAACAACAATAAGAATCTCCAAGGGTTTTCTGTCTATTGATTCCAATAGCTTAGGTATAAATTTATAGGCTTTAGGATTTGTTAGATTAGGAAATTAATTATAGTGATTGGCAGATTGAATCAATCTCATGGATTTGATTTAGCAATTTAAAATATTTAATTAGATTTTAGTTTGTAATTAGAATTAGGGTTTGTACTATGTATGTATTTGGACACTATTATATTGTAAATTCGTTCAATTTAATAAAAAAAATCAAATCTTTTGATCCAATATAAGATTTCTAGATTCGATTCCAAAATCATTGTTTATTGGGCTCTCTGAGTAGCTTGGGGAAAAAGAAGGTTTGCGCAGCTTTTGGAAATTAGGGTTAAACCCTAATGTTGACTTTAGTCAACAAATCCCCAACGATAATAATAATAATAATAATATATGTAATATAACAATAACAATAATTATAATAATAACAATAATAAGAAAATAATAATAATAATGAAAAGTAAAAATGCATAATTAGAGGGAGTTGACTCTGGGTCAACCCCTCTTTAATATATATTTATATTATTGCATCAAAATAATAATAATAATAATAATAATAATAATAATAATAATAATCATAATAATAAACCAATATAGTATATGTTGACTTCTGGTCAACAGCAACAACAACAACAAAATAACATTGGGCATTATACAATAACCCTTTGGAGTCCACATAAACCCATCAACACCCCCCCCCCTTTTTCTAACTTAAACTCCTTTTCAATATATTCAAAAATTAGCATATGCAACTAAAGCAAATTAATTAAATAACACTAATATTAATAGAAAGAAGATATACCATAATAACTTGACCTTTAATACCCATAGGGAAAATTTGGGGTATGACAGAGCCCTGCACCAAGCCGTAAGCCCTTACACCGAGCATTGGACAAGTCACAAAATCCCACATCAAACTGGTGAACTCATCTCTTTGTTAAGAACAAATATGTATGATGCATGTCATACAAGTCAATGCAACTCAACAATAACTGCAATGTTTAAGGTCCACACCGACTATAAATAACGTGCATTGACAACAACATAATAATCCTGCACCAAATTATTATTCAACAACCACCAAAAAATCAATAACAACAACATAATTATGCTCATACAACGGCAAGTATTCAACAATACACATGATAACTCATCATAACAATATCGACATTGTAATACGGTGGGAAAACTGACTTGTTTTTGCATTTTATCACAAATGTTGTGGATAGCAAGATTCACCACTGACTTTTCATTTATCCAATAAGGAAAGGGTGAAAAGAACAGGAAAGGCCTTCGAGATTTTTTATTTCGGGGGGTAGGTTATGAAAAGGGAAGGTGTTGGCACCCTTTTCATCTGTAGTTATCTACGGGCTCCTAATAGCTAGCTCACTTTGTTTTTGAAGATGCTTTGTGAATGTGTGTTTGAAAAAAATATTTTGAAAGTGCCAATGTAAGGAAAACTTTGTAATGATTCTCGTTTATGTTCTTGAGAATGCGTACATAGTGTTTGTTTTGAAAAATATTTTTGAAGAGTTTTTGTGAAAATATGTTTTTATTTTGAAATGTATGTGAGCAAGCGATTATGAGTGTTATACCTACTCAAAGTCTTTCTTGTATTTTTCCTCCTCCTTTAGATATTTCTATCCTACCATTAGTTAGTAGGAAGCCCTATCGTTGGATGTGAAGGGACAAGCGTGGGTCATCGTACAATCATAGAAGGCAACTTGTAGGGACGTTTTAACAATTTCGTAAGGGACTTGATCGTTTATCGAAGGAAATATCGAGAGTTTCATCGGGAGACTACGATCTTTGATTTTGAGGGACAGTGCTAAAGCATCCCCACATTCGAGGGACATGACTATTTTTTATCGAGGCAACAAGGCAGGTTACCCTAGAGGTGCGGGTGTGCAAAGTGTGATGTGATTCAAGTATTGTTTATCTTGCATTAGGGTTAGCTATTGATTCATTTATATCTTGCCATACATGACTAATTACTAACAATAACAGTAAAAAATAATAAAGCAATAAAGTACGGAAAATAGATGTGGAAAGAAAACCAAAACCTATTACATCGCTTTGGGATAGATACATGATAAAAAGACGCGGAAAAGTAAAACCTAATTACTATTACAAACCATATGGGAATGTGGGTACAAGTTTACGAATAAGGACATATCAAATCAACAATAAGATTAAAAGTTTAAATAAACAAAACAATACAATCCAAAGGAAATAATTAAATAACTAATTAAGTTAAATCCTTTTATTTAATAAAATTAATTAATTAAACATATTAAATATAAGTCTTCAAAATAATTATTTATTTAAAACAAGTATATTCTTTTGATATTTTTATTTGATAAAGAAAATAATAAAAAAAAAACAATACAAAAATTTAATGAAAAAGAGAAAATCGGCCTGAAATGAAGCAAACAGGGGGAGTGCTGAAAAGCATTTCGTGAGGCCCAAAGAGGAGAGGCTCAAAATGATGAAGTATGTGTGACCTAGTACTTTGCTACAGGAAGGGCGTACCATGGGGACTTGCTCTGGGTCTGTTGGATCTGGATCTATTGAGATCCAAGAGTGATAATGAGAGGGTGTATGGTATCGTTGGTGGAACGCGAACGTGGGATAGAACTTTAAGTCTCCTTCTCAGGTGGGGAAAAGTGGCACCAGAGCCACTTGTCACCCACCGGTTTCCTAGCTACAACTCATTCAAAGGATTAATCAAATAAAAAGAAAAACAAATAGTCATGCATTTTAATAAAACTATTCTCTCTCTTCATGAAAGAAGCTTACGTTTCTCTCTTATCTCTCTAACTTATTCATCCCCAAACCCCTAAAAACAAAAACAACGACCAAGCTAAAGATATACGCGACGGCTATGATGAAGATAAACAGTGGCTAGCAAGAACATCACGGCGACGGTGATGAAGATTCACAGTGGCAATGATTAACATCGCAGTAGCGGCGCAGCAGATTGCTCTGACACTCATTTTTTTTACATTTTTTTGTTCGTTATCTTCTTTTCATCACTAATTCCAAAATGATTTTTGCAGAAAATGATAAAACTGAAGCAGATCTACAACAGTAAATTGGGAACCCTAACCACAAATTAACAGCAAAATGAAATAAGAGATAGGGAGAGAGGATCTAATGATGTTCGAAGATGGGGTAATCAACTTTCGAAGGTGAAGAACAATGGAGAACGGTAGAAGGACGTCTGCTTTGGATGATTTCCGGCATTGTGAGTGAGTTCTAATAGAGGATTATGATCGGTACGCTCCTTTCTACCTTCTTCTTCTTGCTGCCTCTAAAATTTGTGATTTATGAATGAAATTTTGAAAAGGAAAATGATGGATCTCGGATTAGGGTTTGTGAGTTGTGGCTGTATCTATGAACAATTCCCAATTCCCTCAAAATCTATGCAATTGATCCTTTTATATCATGAGATTAGAGGTTCATATATGTTTGGGTTCTCTAAGTTGCTTAACAGGCCTGGCTGATTGAATTTGTTTTTTTTGGGCTTAAGCATTCTTTGACATGTTATAATTTCCTGACATGTTGCTGCAATTTGTTATGTTGGGCCTGAGATGCAATTTCAGTACTGGGTTATTTATGAGATGTGTGAATTTGACATTGGGCTGGGAATTTGCGATTTACAATTTGTATGTATGTATGTATATATAAATGTATAGAAACTAGGCGTGTATGATAAGATCTAAAATCAATCGCTAGATAACCCTAAATGTAAGATAAAGTAATTGAATTAAAACACTATTCACACACGCACCTCTAGGGCGACTCCACTTGTTGCCTTCAGATAAAACACTCATACCCCTCGAACATAGGGATACCATTAGCAAAGACCCTCGGTTAAAAATCATCATAAAGATCATAGTCCCTCGATGACCCATTGTGTCATACCCCAAATTTGCCCTACCCTTATATTATACGTTTCTTTTTTAAATCATATTATATAATTTTTATTTCTACGGGGAGTGTAAAACATAATAGAGGGGTGTATCGATCCAAAATGGACCATCAATATCTGATGGCCCATTAGGAATTAACAAAAGTCCATTTCAAGTTAAGGGAGGTGTATTTGTTTTAAAAGAGGTGTGAACAAAATCATTTTTTCATAACAAGCCCATTTCAGTTTTGGTTGTTAAGAACTTTATTTTTCTTTGAAATCATTTAGTTAAATATTATTATCATTTTTTGGCTAAGAAGTCCAATAAAGCAATGAGGCCCATTTAGGCAGAGTGATGTGTTAAAAAAATTCATTTTTTAGTTTGAATCCCAAAGGGATTAAGCTTGATGGTCAATTAAAGTTTTTTTCTTCCCAAATAGTTTTCAATAATTGGGAGTGTATAAGCAATTTTTTTATATATTGCTTAAGGCTCAATATAGTAAGTAAGAAGGCCCAATAAGTCAGATAAAAACTTGTTAGGCCCGTTACAATTTTTTCTGTCTCAAAAGAAGAAGAAAAATTTAGCCCATATTATTAAGATTGCTGAAATAATTAACTTGTTTATAGTTTGAAAAAGACTGTTAAGTTGATGGGCCAAAGAACGCATAAGCCCATCTCTTTAAAATCCTTGTTGCTTAAAAAAAACAGACAAACGCACAGTCCAAAAAGCACAGCAGGCCTAAACCAAAAAAATAACAACAATTTCAATTGCTACAAACAGAAACGAGACTAATGAAGAAACAAATCTTCAGTCAATGTGAAATCAACTCAAAACATAAACATTTTTATTAACATTCAAAGTACTGATAAATAGAAAGCAGAACGAATCAATGTTAAAACAGAATCAGACAAATTAAAATGTTTCCTAAAACTAATTTCCCAACAATCGCTATAAAACCTGAGAAGTTACAGTGCGGAGAGGGGAAAAAGGAGAGACCCCTAAAACGAAATTACAGTAGGAGAAAAACGGGAAAAAATTACAAAAAGAAGAAAATCAATACAGAAAAGAATTTGTTACAGAGAGGCAGAGAAATTTTACAGAACAAGAGAGGAGGAAGTTTATGGGAGTTTGTCACCACCATCAAACCCTTATCTCCCCCGTTGTACAGCAGATCAGTGAACAGGCTCAACATCGTGATCTTCCGCTCCAGCCACCAGCCACTGGACACCATGCTTTAGACATGAATCGTCATTGCATCTGGCTCACCTCCAATCGCATCAGCCACTGAAAGACAACCCCAATCCATCCACACTCAAGTTCAAACGATCACCAATCCAGCCAAGACCACTTCCATGTGATAATAGCTCTCGCGCTGCCGCAGATTCAAAAGGTTGGGGTTTTGGTTTGTAAACAGAGAGAAGAGAGAAGGTGAAGAAGTGTTATCGTTATTAATTGGCGGCGGGAGTGGGTTGGATAAATTAGATGAAATAAAGGAAAGAAATAGAGGAAGTGTGGCACAAAAGGTTGCAAGATGAAGAAAGAAGCAGTGAAGCAGTCTTGTGGGAACCCTTAGATTTAGAGTTAACACAACCCTTGTTTTTTTGTTTTAAGCTGGCCAAATTCGGGTCCAGCCTGACCCAGTCTGGCCCATAATTTTTTTCCTTCTTTTTTTATTTTTTTTAATTTGCTTTATATGTCTATATGCCTCACCTCATATCAATAACCCAAGCCCGTGCCCGAATTACACTCTCCACCCCCCCCCCCCCCCCCATACTACTAACACCCCCCTTATGTTTTGGGTTTGAATTCAATATCTGAATTCAGGCCCATGCTATTCACACCCCACCTTTTTACTATGTCAGTTAATTTTGCACCCCCCCATTTTTTAATTTATTTTTATTTTATTATTTATTATAATAATTATTTTTATATTTTATACTTATATTTTAATAGTATATTTATTATTTTTTACAATTTGAATTAATTATTTTCAACTCATAAGTAAAAATTATATTTTTTTTATTATTACATTAAATCGTTCTTTTAGTCATGCACTTAGAAATATATTTCACAATATAAGTTAATTTAATATTTTACATCAAAATATTAAAACCCGCGTAATTCACCAAATTACTACGTCCGCAAGCGACACGTGGCCAATATTTGGCCACGTGATGAGGAGACTATATCAGACTCCCTCGCTCTACGTCTTAATACAACTAACTAACATCAAATCAACTTTTTTACTAACATAATCAAATTTAAATTTATTTTCATAAAAGGGTTGCATTAATTTTTTTAAATTGCGAGCTATGTCTACAATTATGCTTTTTTTCAAACTCGGACTTGGTTCAAGAAGGACTCGAAATATTTCTATAACCCGTATAAAATACTAACCAAACTCGCAAACTACGAAATTGGACTCTGATTCCTCCTAAGAGGATACGTAGGCATACAATTAAAACATGGCGAGTTCCCCTAACTAAAATTAAACCTCATTTCCCCTAATAAAACTTAAAACCATGTTTCCTAAAACGTGCTTCTAAACCTAGTATCCTTGTGAACAACGTAGACAAGGGGTGCCTAACACCTTCCCCTATCTAGAACCGAGTCAAACTTAAAATCTCTGAGTTTTTAGGGTTATTCCTTTATACTCCCTTCCTTAGGATAAAAATTAATGGTGGCGACTCTTATTTAAAAACCAGATGCAATAGTTGGCGACTCTGCTGGGGACTCAACCCTAGGTTTAAAAGCCTCTCCTTTAGGTTTTAGGGTTTTTCTTATTTTTTGGGTTTTATTCTTTCTTATTTATTTATTTATTTCTTGCTTATTTTTTTGTATTATTAATTATATTTATTTATATGTGGTGGGATTTAATTTTCGCAAAATTTTTTTTTTAAAACCTTAGAAAGAAGGTTCGTATATTAGCCAAGGGGTTACATCAGCCCTATGAGTTTATGTGACGACTTCACCTAGAGTCGGTAGAATTTCACAAAGGGAATACCTCTCGAGAGACATCTTCTTGGGAAGTGGGACTTTGGAATGACACATAGACTCTTTGTACGACCTTTAAACAAAAAACTCATGATGAGACCTTTCATGACCTAGAGATGAAAGTTTCGGTCTATAAAGAGGCTTTGCTTAAGGGAGATCCTTGTGCCTTTCCCTCTAGTGTCATTCATGACACCCTTAAGGAAACCACCTTACGGGGAAGGTAGAATATTCGTAGGCCAATACTAAGAACCTACCTTCTAAGGATACCTTTCACAAATCCAATTACAATTTGCAACCATGCAAGGGTTATCCCTTCATCCACTACTATCTCTAGCCCGTAGGGCTTCTGTCTATATCATCATCTTTATCTTGTAGTGACTCATTATCGTCTTTCATTTGCAATAATCCTTAAAGAATTTTTGTCTCCATCTCTAATACAATGTAAGATATCATCAAATCTATGTCTAGTATCATCTACGTTTGTAAGGAGTCCTTTCCTGTCTCATTTTTTGAGTCAGAGTAGGATATCATCATTAAACTTGTATAGAGTACCCCTACGTCTACCATTATACTACATCTATGTCACATTGCATATCCATGAAACCTCTTTGCATACCTAAAAAAATATTTTTGCATACCTAAAAAAATATTTTTTTCATAACCAAGCATTTTCATACATTTACATTTCCATCCATTTTCACAGAATCATTTACACTTCCACCCTTATCTAATTGTGATCAGCTAGAAAATATTTTCGATACTCGCAAGCAAACTTAGAACATGTCTCAAGAAGCCATGGAAGAACTCAAAAGAGACCAAGAACTGTTGAAGGAGGAGGTCTGCCAATTGAAGACTCAAATGAACTTGATCATGCAATTATTACTAAGGAGCGAAGGTAACCCTTCATCATCCAAGCCACATGCCTATTAAACATTGCAGATGCCACCACCACGGGAAGTTCCCCCGCCTCAACAGCAACTACAACAACCCTACCAACAAAAGGGATATGCCCAACAAAGGAAAAGATAAAAGCTATCACCTCGGAGATTTGATCCACTTCCCATATCGTATAGTCAACTACTACAACATTTACTCAGGGAATCCTTCGTAGAGCTGAAGGCATTTGCTCCTCCAAATGGGTCACTCCCACCAAAATATGATACAAATTCAAGGTGCGGGTATCATGCCAATTCTCCAAGGCATACCATAGAAAAATGTTGGGCTTTCAGACACAAGGTCCAAGATTTGATCAATAATAAGCAGTTAAATTTTGAAGAAGGGGTCTCATTGGTGAATGGTCGCCCTTGCCTTGACAAATCCAAAGACTAAGAAGAATTCCCTAAAGTCATTGGATCAACATGAGGCTTATCTCTATATCATTAGGCCTTTATCATTTCAAATTGTAATTTCTTTCTTATTAAGTGTTGTTTGTTATAAACTTTGTACTCTTTGGTCAAGTAATTCTAATAAAATAAGCATGCATGTTTTTGAAATCGATTCATTCCACAAATAATCAATGACTTTCCATTTTCACTATTATCTTCAATTTTCAAATTAACAAACTTCGATAGAGAATGATGAAAATACAAAATAATCGAATTTTGTTGGCATATGCTTTTTAATAGTAAGGCTTAGCTGACGATGTAAGGCATTGTTTCAATTCCTAAACAGTGGAGATATAAGGAGTTAATCTGTAGTTAACCCCCTCGAGCCATAAGTCGAAGCTCTTTCTATTTTTCTAAAAACCCTTAATCTTAACCAGAGGCAGGGTAGATTTCAATTAATTCAACGATGCATTCAAATCCCAAGAGAATAGAAGCAATCTAAGCATAGGTTTAAGCATATCTCTTTCCTCAATACAACATTGAGAGAACTATCTAAGCAAATATTCAAGCACATCAACTTCCCTGCATTCATCATCCAAGGTTGAGGAATCAATGAAGATAAAATCCACGACATCTTCTTCCTCGGTACATCAATCAAGAAGATGGAGCTTACAACAATCAGCATGACAGTCACAAGTGTCAAAATCAAAAGCAATTTTTTTAAATAAAAAAAAAAGAGAAATAAAAAAGGGATAAAGCTCACTAAGTCAAAGCAAATCAAAATTTGACTTGGGAAAAAATTAGGGCATCTCGATGGATCAAAAAATTCAAAAAATCGGTCCATGCAAAAATAAGGGATTGAAAATAATAAATTAAAGAACAATCTTTTGACTGTCATCTCAAGAATCATAAAGGCTTCTCATCAAAGCTTGGATATTATAGATTTCAGGATCTTATCAATGCTTTTCATCGGTGTTTAGATCATTATCAACACTTCTCATCATCTGTGCAACTACGGAATTTCTCTTCGGGATTAAATGCATTTGTTAGATTAATTGAACTTAGGATTGGAGAACATCAAGGATAATGGGGTGGGCTAAATGAATTTTGAGCCTTATATCTTTTATTTCTTAAAAATATGAACCATGGCCATGTTACAACCTTCGAAAGTCCTAATTGAAGCCAGGTTCACTATGAAAGCATACTCGGCAAGATTTGTGTTGAACTGACTCATATGTTTGTTAAAATTATTTCTAACTACTTCACTTATTTGAATATTCATCTTCTAATCTTCAATTTATTTTCAAATAATCAATTTATATTTCAAGAACTTACATTGTGCATCAAACGGAATTAATTTTTTTAAAATGTACAATTTTATCTACGAATCAATACTTAGCATCAAGGAGATTTCAAAAAGGTCTGATCAAAAGCTGAATTTCCAATAAGATTCTAACTAGGGGAAAAGCATCTAAGGGGGTCCCTTTAAACAGGGAAAAATACTAATGATCATAGGGTTATATCACACAAAGACACTATTAACAAGTGGTGAGCATTCCGAGATTCAGTCAACTTGGATCAGGTTTCGAAGTACTATTCAATCAGGGACATACCAGTTGAAGGGGAATTCCTTAATCACCTCATATCACAACAGAGTATGACTCAGTTTCCTTATGTTAACAAGATTCTCGAGGCATTGATGAACAGGGGCATTCCTCCAAGATCCAAATTCAGGGGCAGTGCGTATCAAGTCCATCCTACTACGCATAGGGTCCAAATTCCCCTTCAAGCAACTTTGAGTACAACCTTTCAAGCTTCAAATACTTGGGGAAATCTATGTCAAGTTTATGATGAGGTCTATGTTATTTTTGAGAGTACCACTGCAAGGCTCAATCAAAAGGGAGTTCATTCAAAATGGTTCATCAAAGCCAAACATTCGTAAGAGTCTTTTAATTAGGGGCGTGGTGCAAAATATTGGGTTCATTCACATTATGATCAAACTGTTTCCAAAGCTCATATCAAAGAGAATCTCCTCCATGACCCTATCAACAAATTAGAAAAAAATAGTTCACACAGGGGCAAGCTCTCTGTGAACTTTCACAACCTCCAGTGGGCCTCTCTCCTATGTCAAGCAATCTTCAAGTTAGAATCAAGTATTAGGAAATCATGCAAGCACAACATTCAACTATCATGTGACAAGCATCTTTTTGCATAAGCAAACCTCTACGCTTTAATCATCCACGACCCATCGTAGAGGCACCCTAAAAAAACCATTCGAGTCATAATCATATTGTTTAAGGCTTCATAAATCACGCATTAGGACTTCCTCGATCCAGAATCAACCTATACGATTCATCTCATCCATCTGATGAATTCCAATAGCATATCTCGAAAAGCCCAATTACGCATTCACATTTCAAAATCCAATAATCATTTACATATATCCAAGTCATTCATCACATACATAAATCAATCATTACATTTCATACATCATTCAATCATTACATTTCATGCATCAATCAAATTTACACGTATAGCATAAAACCTTATTTTATGTAAGGACAATCATCATTGTCAATCAAACCATTAATTTACAAACGAATCTCGGCAGTAGATTCCCCTGGTCGATCATGGCAGTTGATTATCCGGAAGACCTCGGCAGAAGGTAGCTCACAATTGAATCTCGGAATTAGATTCTCCTGGTTGATCACGACTGTTGGTTATTTGGAAGACCTCGGAAGGAGGTAATTTACAAACGAATGGCAGTAGATTCCCCCGGTCGATCATGACAGTTGATTATCCGAAGGACCTCGACATAAGGTATTTTAATTGAATCTCGGCAGTAGATTCTCCTGGTTGATCACGACAGTTGATTAACCGGAAGACCTCGATAGAAGGTATTCTAATCAAATCTTGGCAGTAGATTTCTCCTGGTTGATCACGACAGTTGATTATCCGGAAGACCTCGACATAAGGTATTTCAGTAGAATCTTGGCAGTAGATTCTCCTGGTTAATCTCGGCAGATGATTATCCAAAAAGGCCTCGACAAAAGATAGTTCTCGATAGAGTCTCGACAGTAGATTCCTTGGAAATCTCGGCAGCAGATTTCCCATTAAAAGGCCTAATATTAAGCATGACGTACACATAACCATATCAAAATCTCAAGGTCATTCACAACATTTGGTGCATCTAACATACGGAAACACCAGAGAACATTTGATAAAGCATCAAAGGTTAATCCTGGTTAGGAAAACATCGAAAAGAATTTTGGTTAGAAAAACATTGAAAGAAAATCCACGTCTGTGTCCATGTCCACGCCTATCTCTACGCCCACTCTATGTCTACGACTATGTCAATGTCCACGCCAATATACACGTTTACATCCATACCTACGCCTACGCCTATGATAAAGACATCAAGATCCTGCTAACACTTTTCATCGAATTCAAATAACTTGGAGATACAACAATTTGCAACGAACAACGTTGGGGAGTTGGTGATTACGAGAACCCGATGATTTAACAAAAGAGAATTATAAAAAAAAATTGCAAAATATTTGGGGCATACATATACATTTGGGGCATATACACACATAAGCATTTTGACGCATGAGCATTTAAAACATTTGGGGCATACATCACACTAGGATAACACAACAATTTAGGGCATTATGCATGCACGACATCTTGCAAAGCTACTTTGGTTAAAATTACGAATTTTCTTGGGGTTCATCATTAGCAAGCTTATTTGTGCAAACTTTATAGTTTAAACTTTAAGCAAATTTGGTGTTTATTTTCTTCATGTTGGTAGTTGTGGTTGAGGACGACACAAACGACTTCATCATGAATTTGGTGTTCTTCATATTGATAGTTGTGGTTGAGGACGACACAACCGACTTCATTGTGAATTTGGTGTTTATTTTCTTCATGTTGATAGTTATGGTTGAGGGTGAAACAACCGACTTCATCATGAATTTGGTGTTTATTTTCTTCATGTTGGTAGTTGTAGTTGAGGGCGACACAACCAACTTCATCATGAATTTGGTGTTCTTCACGTTGATAGTTGTGGTTGAGGGCGACACAACCGACGTCATCGTGAATTTGGTACTTATTTTCTTGATGTTGATAGTTGTGGTTGAGGGCGACACAAACGATATCATCATGAATTTGGTGTTTATTTTCTTCATGTTGATAGTTGTGGTTGAGGGCGACACAACCGGCATAATCGTGAAATTGGTGTTTATTTTCTTCATGTTGATAGTTGTGGTTGAGGGCGGCACAACCGACATCATCATGAATTTGGTGTTTATTTTCTTCATGTTGATAGTTGTGGTTAAGGGCGACACAACCGACATCATCGTGAATTTGGGGTTTATTTTCTTCATGTTGGTAGTTATGGTTGAGGACGACACAATCGACTTCATCATGAATTTAGTGTTCTTCACGTTGATAGTTGTGGTTGAAGATGACACAACCGACTTCATCGTGAATTTTGTATTTATTTTCTTCACGTTGATAGTTGTGGTTGAGGGCGACACAACTGACTTCGTCGTGAATTTGGTGTTTATTTTCTTCGTGTTGGTAATTGTGGTTGAGGATGACACAACCGACTTCATCATGAATTTGGTGTTCTTCACGTTGATAATTGTGGTTGAGAGCGACACAATCGACATCATCGTGAATTTGGTGTTTATTTTCTTCATGTTGATAGTTGTGGTTGAGAGCGACACAACCGACATCATCGTGAATTTGGTGTTTATTTTCTTCATGTTGATAGTTGTGGTTGAGGGCGACACAACCGACATCATCGTGAATTTGGGGTTTATTTTCTTCATGTTGATAGTCATGGTTAGGGGCTGATACTACCGACATCATCGATGAATTTGGGAGTTTATTTTCTTCTTTTTGATACTCTTGGTTGAGAGTTGACACAACCAAATTTCATCAGTGAATTTAGGTTCCATCGCTTCAAACCTGGTGTATTTCATTTGGTTATCGAGTCTCAGTTGAGGGCTAACACAACCAACATCGTCTTTCCAAGTTCTAAATATCTGTTTGCAAGCTTGTATTATTTATCCTCTAGGTTGTGATAGATATATAAAAAAGCTTTGGCTCATGGGTTAGTCTCTAAGCAGCAATGTATTATCAAGCTTTATGTTATTCATCCCCTAGGTTACGACGAATATACAAAATCTACGTCACAAACTTACTATATCCGTCTCCTAGCATTAGTAAGTCAGCTTTTCAAACTTGTATCAGTTACCTCCTAGGTTACGGTAAATATGCAAAATTCTAAAATCTCTTTTAAATACCGACGAGTCATCTACATTGTTATATCTAAAGTAAAAATCAACTTTTGTTTGGACGCGGGTAAGATGATACATCATCATCTATGCATATCCTTCATACTCGTGGGAACGCTGTACAGCGTATCCTTGCAATCTTTCAGACAAATTTTTGGGTCTTCCAATATTTAATAAACTTACGATCAGAACATGCGAGACCTGCATATTCTCGCACTATTCAATCAAAAGATAATTAAATAGAGGCAATTGTCATACCCCAAATTTTCCCTACCATTATATCATGCGTTTCTTTTTTAAATCATATTATATAAGTTTTATTTCTAAGGAGGTGTAAAACATCAGAGAGGGGTGTATCGATCCAAAATGGACCATCAATATCTGATGGCCCATTAGACTTTAATAAAAGTCCATATCAAGTTAAGGGAGGTGTATTTGTTTTAAAAGAGGTGTAAACAAAATCATTTTTTCATAATAAGCCCATTTCAGTTTTGGTTGTTAAGAACTTTATTTTTCTTTGAAGTTATTTAGTTAAATATTATTATCATTTTTTGGCTAAGAAGTCCAATAAAGCAATGAGGCCCATTTAGGCAGAGTGATATGTTAAAACAATTCATTTTTTAGTTTGAAGCCCAAAAGGATTAAGCTTGATGGTCCATTAAAGTTTTTTTTCTTCCCAATTAGTTTTCAATAATTGGGGGTGTATAAGCAATTTTTTTATATATTTCTTAAGGCTCAATATAGTAAGGCAGGAGGCCCAATAAGTCAGATAAAAACACGTTAGGCCCGTTATAGTTTTTTTTCTGTCTCAAAAGAAAAACTTTTTTTAGTCCATATTGTTAAGATTGTTAGAATAATTAACTTGTTTATTGTTTGAAAAAGACTGTTAAGTTGTAGGCCCAAAGAACGTACAAGCCCATCTCTTTAAAATCCTTGTTGCTTAAAACAAACAAACAAACGCACGGTCCAAAAAGCACAACATGCCCAAACCCAAAAAAAAAAACAATTTCAATTGCTGCAAACAAAAACAAGACTAATGCAGAAACAAATCTTCAGTCAATGTGAAATCAACTCAAAACAGAAACATTTTTATTAACATTCAAAGTAATGATCAATACAAAGAAGAACGAATCAACGTTAAAATAGAATAAGACAAATTAAAATGTTTCCTAAAACTAATTTCCCAACAATCTCTATAAAACCTAAGAAGTTACAGTATGGAGAGGGGGAAAAGGAGAGAAACCTAAAACGTAATTACAGTAGGAGAAAAACGAAAAAAAAAAAGAAGAAAATCAATACAAAAGAGAATTTGTTACAGAGAGGCAGCAAAATTTTACAGAATAAGAGAGGAGGAAGTTTACGGGAGCCTATCACTACCGTCAAACCCTTATCTCCCTCGTTGCACAGCAGATCCGTGCACAAGCCTAACATCGTGATCTTTCGCTCCAGCCACCAGCCACCGGGCACCATGCTTTAGACGCGAATCATCTTCGCATCTAGCTCACCTCCGTTCGCATCAGCCGCTGGAAGACAACCCTGGTCCGTCCACACTCAAGCTATAACGATCATCAATCTGGCCAAGACCATTGCCCTGTGATAGCAGCTCTCGCGGCACCATGGATTCAACAGATTAGGGTTTTGATTTGTAAATAGAGAGAAGAGAGAAGGCGAAGCTGCGTTATCGTTATTGATTGGCGGTGGGAGTGGGTTGGATAAATTAGATGAACGAAAGGAAAAAACAGAGGAAGTGTAGCACAAAAGGCTGTAAGATGAAGAAAGAAGCAGGAAGCAGTCTTGTGGGAAGCTTTATATTTAGGGTTAACACAACCCTAGTTTTTTTGTTTTAAGCTGGCCAAATCCAGGTCCATCCTGACCAAGTCTGACCCATAATTTGTTTCTTTTTTTTATTGTTTGTAATTTTCTTTATATGTCTATGGGCCTCGCCTCATATCAATAACCCAAGCCCATGTCTGAATTACACTCTCCACACCCATACTACTAACACCCCCCTTATGTTTTTGGCCTGAATTCAATATATGAATTCAGGCCCATGCTATTCACACCCCACCTTTTTACTATGCCAGTTAAGTTTGCACCTCCCATTTTTTAATTTATTTTTCTTTTATTATTTTATTATAATTATTATTTTTATATTTTATACTTATATTTTAATAGTATATTTATTATTTATTACAATTCGAATTAATTATTTTCAACTCATAAGTAAAAAATATATTTTTTTATTATTGCATTAAATTGTTCTTTTAGTCATGCACTTAGAAATATTTTTCACAATATAAGTTAATTTAATATTTTACATCAAAATATTAAAACCTGCGCAATTCACCAAATTACTACGTCCGCGAGCGACACGTGGCCAATATTTGGCCACGTGATGAGGAGACTATATCAGACTCCCTCGCTCTACGTCTTAATACAACTAACTAACATCAAATCAACTTTTTTGCTAACATAATCAAATTTATATTTATTTTCAAAAAAGGATTGTATTATTTTTTTTAAACTGCGAGCTACGTCTATAATTCCGCTTTTTTCAAACTCAGACCTAGTTCAAGGAGAACTCCGAATATTTCTACAACGCATAAAAAATACTAACTAACCCCATGAACTACGAAATGGGACTCTGATTCCTTCTAAGAGGATACATAGGCATACGATTAAAATCGTGGCGACTTCCCCTAACTAAATTTAAACCCCATTTCCCCTAATAAAACTTAAAACCCTATTTCCTAAAACGCACTTCTAAACCTAGTATCCTTGTGAAAAAGGTAGACATGGGTTTCCTAACACCTTCCTCTCATCTAGAACCGAGTCAAACTTAGAATCTATGAACTTTTTAGGGTTATTCCTTTATACTTCCTTCCTTATGATAAAAATTAAAGGTGGCGACTCTGATTTAAAAACCAGTTGCAACACATCGATTTTGCCTTCGGTAAATGATCTTGTCCCTCGATGTTTCCTATAAATACATGATGATATTCCCTTAAAGTTGCTAAAGGTATCCCTATATGTTGCCTTTATGAATGTACGACAACCCGCTCATATCCCTCAAACAACCAACGATAGGGCTTCCTACTAACTAATGGTAGGATATCACTATCTAAAGAAAGAGAAAAGGAACAAAAGACTTTTGAGTAGGTAGATAGTTCTTAATCGCTTGCTCACGAATATTTCAAAATATTTTTTACACAAGACATTTTTTTTGAAATATTTTCAAAACAAACACTTTGTATGCATTCTCAACTGATACAAGAATCATTACAAAGTTGTCGAACTTAGGCATTTTCAAAATATTTTCAGACTTACACATTCACAAAGCATTTTAAAAAGTGAGATAGCGAAGAGCCTGTAGATAACTACGGATGTAAAGGGTGCTAATACATTCCCTTTTCAGGACCTACCCCCCTTACTCAGAAAAATTCTCAAAGGTCTTTCCTGTTCTTTTCACCCTTTCCTTTATTGGATAAAAGAAAAGTCGGTGGCAACTCTTGCTATCTGCAACATTTGCGATGAAATGCAAAAACCGAAAGTCAATTCTCCCACCATTTTACAGAACTGGTGACTCTGTTGGGGAAAACTAAAAGTGGGGTTACCTTAGAGTTAAATCACATTTAAAATGCTTTACTTGCTTGATTTATATGCTTTACATTTCGGGGTTTTGCTCGGGTTTTTGTAAAGATCCTATACCTGGATCTGGGGGCATTTTAGGTAAGTAGAAATAGATCGTGAAGATTGTACAGCGTATACTGATATGGTTGAAGCAACGGCTACGTTAGTGTGACATATTGGTTGGTGTCAGTGTCCCTTGAGTTAAGTCAAGGAGAATGTTGGGCTGCCGTGTGGTGTCATAAAGCACTAATTTCCTCTAGAACCTTAGTTAACACAACTTAGCCATTAGAAAGTAGTGAGATGGTCGGCTTTGGTGCAGACTGAAGTTAGTTGATACTCGATGCTACACTCATTGAGATCGGACTCTCGAGATATTTTGGTCGCAAATCAGATGCTTATGCTGAAACAATGTCTGGGAGAAAAGATCAGTGATATTGAGGCTCCTAGAACCCGATTACTTTTCTTAGGACAGGTTGAGCCAACTAAAAATCAAGAGGGTACTTACCTTAAGACTCCATGCAAGCATGAACCTAAGGCTACTTGTGTGATTTGTTTTCATTTAATATCTAACAACTTAAACTCCTTGCAGGGCTTGTTTATATTCATTATCTAACAACGTGAATTCCTTGCAGGACTTGTTTATATTCTGTTGTACCCCAAAATTTTCCCTCTCACTTCTCAAGAATTTTCTCACGAGATCTCTATTGGTTCAAGACTGCACAAGGTTTGATCAGCTCAAGATAATTCCTCAAACACTGATGACTCAAAACTAGGGTTTGAGTTTGCATAAGTACATTTGGACTTTTAATGTCCCATATAGTTTCCATGGATCATATTGGGATATCAAGCATCCGGTCGAAGATGGAACTTATGAATCCTCGAAAGGAGGAAGAGGAAACTGTCGAAAGAGCAAAGCAGATAAAAAAAGGTGTGTAGCTGCAGTTAATCATGTTGAATTCAAAATCTGGTTCAGGTTGTTCGAACCACATGTCTGATCGAAAGGAGGGGTTGGCAGATTTTGACAAGTCGAAGAAGAGAAAGCTTTCTTCAATCCCCAAGCTTCTATAGGACAATGGCTTCCTTCGAGCATACCTTCTTCGATCCACAAGCTTCGACTGGGCAATGGCTTCCTTCGAGCAACCTGCTTCGATCCACCTCTAAACCCTTCGACACACATAGTTTCGACACTATGAATTACAAGTTTATCTTCATGCTTGCTTCGATCCACAAGCTTTGACTGGGAAATGGCTTCCTTCGAGCAACCTGCTTCGATCCACCTCTAAACCCTTCGACACACATAGTTTCGACACTATGAATTACAATTTAACAAAAAAACTTGCTGATAATAGTTCATTGCAAGACAATGATCAATTCGACAGAAGGATAGTTGGTTGTGGCATTTTAAGTTTGTACATTTGAACTTTCGACCACTTAATCAACTGATTACTCAAGATATGGTTACTGGTATTCCAAGTCTTGAGATTCCTGGAAAAAAACTTTTTGAAGTTTGTTTAGTAGGAAAGCAATCCATAAATTCTTTCATTTCAACTATACCAATAAGATCATCTTGCATACTCAAAATGGAACGTTCAGACGAATGTGGTTTAATCGAAGAACATACAATTAGTGGAAACAAATATTGTTTTGTCTATTGATGATTTTGGTTGAAAGTTGTGGATCTATGTGATCAAAACGAAAGGATGGAGTATTCGATTCAAGGAATCAAGTTGAAGACAGAATTTTGAAAAACATTGATCAAATCCATAGGCCATGCTATAGGATCTTACTTTGTAGGCCTCAAACTTGTGTTTCATTCCATAATTAATTAATCTCATACCCAAGTGTTTAAAGTATTGTCCAAACCAATTTTCCCTTAATGGCACAAAGTTACCATTGCCATTTTAGAAAAGCAAGCTTTATGCAAATTGTCAATGCATTGAGCCTTGTGACCTTTATCTCTGATTGCAAGAAATATCAAAAGAATGAATCAAGTCTCCTACATCCAACAAACATCAGGCCATGCTTGTACTTGAACTTTGGAACCATGAAAATCCATTCAACTTGATTTTTTTCATTTTCAACTAAACCATAACATGTTATCTCAAGATTCTGGTTATTACAAGATGTCAAAACTTTTCCCTATAAATAGAGACATTATTTGCAACATAAAATAAGAGAGAGATTACGAGCCTTAGAACACTCTCAAAAACTCCTTGAATTCAGAATTTGCATCAAAAGCTACATTACTTGCTATTTCTGACTTTGAAGAGCCAAATCCAAAATCCTTCGTGCATTTTCCATTTTTTTTCCATTTGAACATCATCTATACACCACATACACACTATCTAATCCCTTAAACCACCTCTGTAATTCCTTCTTCCTCTTCCACCATTTCCAAAATCCTTATGGCTTTCAGAGAAAAGTAGTGATCCCACTAGCTCAAGGAAGGTCCCTGCAAGCTTAATCCATCATCGAACCATTTCTGGAATTAATATAAAGGTCATTCGAATTTCACTTCAAGAGGTAAGTTTTTTCAAACTTGGAACTCTTCATTCAAGCATCATTTGTATATACATTGTGAAGAAGAGATGTAGATACCATGTCTAGGAAGCTGACCATGTCCATAATTTTGATTATCTTTGCTTGTACATTGAGAATTTCATATCCGATAAATTAGGTTTTAGTTTTGGAACTGAATAAAATCCATGCTAACCTTCGATCCACAGCTTTTGAAAATTATGTGGTTAGATTCGTATTCAAATTTTAGGCAGGTTTGATGTTTATATTTTTTTTATTTGGCTGAGAAATGAAGCTTTTAGAAGCTTAATAATGGTAATATATATCCCTGCGTGTGCGAAGGAAGAAGATAATGCCGTGTTCAAATTTTCAGAAAATGAGTTCATTTTATATTTAGTGCAAGTTGGATAACTAACGGATGAAACAGACCACACCAGTAGTACAAATAGCGTGCGCGTAAGGCATTCATGTATAAGGTCCTAGGTTTGAGCCCCAGCGAGACCTTTTGTATTTATTTTGTCATTTTTTCCAAACTAACGTGCGGGCTTATAACATATTGAGTGTTGGTTGTTTTGAATGGAAGGTGTGGAGAACCTGGGTTCAAACCTTGGCAGGACCAAAACAAATTTTTATCACTTGTTTGCTTTCATTTTTTTAACAAACTTCAACATTTTTTCAACCAATCAAAACAACTCCTTTTGAATTTATATTTTGCACACTATTTATTTACAATACAATATCTATTTTATGAATATATAAAAATATCACAAAAAATATTTTATTTTCATATTCATTTTAATTAACCAAAAGCCTTCCATAAAAAAACCCTAAAAAATGATTTCTTGATTAATTTGATTTCCTTTTAACTTAGGATTAATTTTCCTATTTTTTACTAATCACCTCCCTTTATGTTAATTAGGTCAAAACAATTTTCCTAACAAAAGTGCAAAGCAAAATCCATTTCTTTTTGTATTCGTTGTACATTATATTCATGTCATTTCTTGTATAAATTCAATATGGTTGTAATAGATAATTAGGGTTTAACTTCTTGCAATCCCCATTTGTAAATTTGTATCCCCCTCCCTAAATGATGTAATAGCATAGTAAATTTACTTTCCGCAATTTATCGCTTTCATATCAATCCTAGTAAATTAGTGTTTGTATGGAAAGATAAAATCAAATGCTTAGAGAAACCTAATTCAAGATAAACCAAGAATGAAAAAATAAACACTTGCACATTTACACCTCTAGGGTTAACTCTACTTGTTGCCTTGAGAAAATAGTCATAATATGCATGTGAGACATCTTAGAAAAAATAATAAAAAATACAAGATCATAGTCCCTCGATGACGCTTCGAATGTTGCTTTATAAATGATCTTAGTCCCTCAAGAGAAATGCTAAGATATCTCACAACATTTCTATTCATGACTATACGATAACTCATGCTTGTACCTTTAGATCCAAAGATAAGACTACTTACCAATCAATGGTGAGATAGAAATATCAAAGGGAGGAAGAAATGAACAAAAGACTTTTTATTAGGTAGAACATTCTTAGTTGCTTGCTAATAGTCCATCTTCAAAAAATAAACATGTTTTCAAACACACCAAACACTTTCAAAACATGAAATATTTTCAAAAGTCCAACACTTTGTATGCATTCTTATAGACACGGGAATCATTAGAAAGTTTGCCTAAACGAAGAAGCTTTTCAAAAGTACTTTCAAAACCCACCACAAACACATTTCAAACAAAGAAATTTCAAAAGTGATCTAGAAAGCAACTAAGATCCCATAGATAACTATGGATGAAAAGGGTGCTAACACCTTCCCTTTTCATAACCTACCCCCCGAACTCAAGAAAATATCACAAAGTTCTTTCCTGTTATTTTCACCCTTTCCTTATTGGATAAAAGAAAAGTCGGTGGCAACTCTTGCTATCCGCAACAATTGCGTTAAAACGCAAAATACCCAAGTCAGTTCTCCAACCATATTACATATCTGTTATCCAATAATTTAGACTTCTTGCAAGACTTACTTGTTTTCACTACCTTACACTTTTGCTTGGTAAATATCATACACATCATGCCATAGCATTTTCGTTAATCATTTCAAGGACCTCAAGGGTCTGTGATGCAGCCTTATTATGAACAAGACGTCTAGCAAGGGGTTGGAGGACTTATTTCCCTCGAACCCAATGTCGTCGAATTATCATGGACTAGACACCTAGTAAGGGGCAAGAGTGAAGCTACCGGCAGAAAACACAGAGCCGCCACTAAACTTTATTTATCCCGAAGGAAGAGGAAATATCGATAAAACCACTAGGGAATGGATAAGATGGTCTTGCGACCAAGAGAAAGGGGAACGAAGTCGATTATGCGAGTGGAAGGTATTAGCACCCCTCACATCCGTTATACTCAACGGGATACATTTTGTTCATTTGTCTTTAAGGGTTTTTTATCTACAACAATACTTCCTTAAGGGGAAATGAATGGTTTTTGATTATTGCGTTCGTGAGGGTTTCGTGACCCTTTGCCTATGTATCCAGTGAAGGAATCAGAACACCATAGTTCTTCTAGAAAATGGTTGGTTTATTTGTGTTTTTTAGTGGGAAACGTTAACGCACGCATTCTAGCAATAGGCATGGCCAGTTTCGCAGTAGAACAGAGATAACATGCCCTTTGGGGGAGTTTTGATTGGTTGAGCATTTTTGCAAGTTTTAAAATAAATTCAAGTAATGATTAAAGGTGTTTTTGGATTTTTGATTTATGAATGATGAGTTTTAACTTTAAGAAAGAGAAAGTCCAAAGGGGAAAAAACCTAATTTTTATTATGTACTTGAAGGGCTAAAAGTCTACCTCAACATAAGACAATCGAAACGAGATTTAATCGCCTCATGGAGTTACCTAAGGGAATATGGCACCGGGGTTTGAACGAACAAATAAATAAACTTAAATTCTAAATGTTTTCTTGTAGTTTTATATTTAAATAATATAAATGGGGTATTAAAAGTAAATTAAAACCTACAAAAAATATTCTAATATCTTATGTGAATTTTAAAGTAAAGAAAATATTGAAAGGAAATCAAAATCTAACTCTAAATATTGTATTTTTGTGGTTTAATATTATAACTTGATTAAGAAAATAAGGCTCATTTTTATTTTTGTATCAATTAAATAAAAGTATAAAATTAAGAAGTAAAAATACAAAATTGAGCTTGAGGGTGTTGCTGGCAAAAGGGGTGGTAAGGTGTAGCAAGAGAAACCCTAAAGCCCAATCTAACATCACTTGTCAAAAAAGAAACCACATTCAGCTCAAAAAAGAGGAAATTATGTTCAGAGGGTGTAAAAGAAAATATTGTGCAGGCCCAAACACTACATTCTATTCAAACTTAACCCAAACATTTTTCTTTCCCATCATTTTCTGTCTCATGAAGTAATAAAAAAACAATTAAAAAAAGAACGCTGCAAATCCCAAGCAGCATTGAGGTCCAGAATTAGGTCATTCTCGCTTCTTCTCCTTAAGAAATGTTGCATGAACCCTAACCTTCATCACCTTCATCTCTCTATTCCGCCGCCGATCTTCCTCATCGCAATCACCTCAGAAACAACCATCCTCCTCTCCAAACCTCCTTTGCTATCTCTCGATCTCCTTTTTAGTCTCTCATTCCCATCTTTCTGTTTCTCTATCTCACTCAAACAAGCGACCTCCCTCTTTGTTTCTCTATCTCCCTCACCGAACCTTCTCGGTCTCTCTCACGATCTAAACCCGAACCCCTCAATAACCTTAAACCCCAAAATTTTACTATGTTCATGAGATTAGAAATCGATTAATCAATGATGTAAAAAAAGGTACAGTATCACACAATATTAGATCCAAAGCTCTTGAAAAGATGAGGAATCTACCCATTATCGTAAGTGATATCAATTTGATATCAAGTATGATTATTGCCCTCTAGCTCTTTTTATTGTGATTTCTCCTTCTTCTTTTCCTCTGACTTGTGATGCTGCTTGGTATTGTATATTTTAGGCCCTTAATGAGCGTTTGTATGCAGAGATCGAGTCGGTGTTGAGTTATGCCTCAATGTTTCCATTTCGGTGTTTGAGATGATAAACAAAAAACGACATGTTGTTATTATGACTATAAAACCTATACTTTGTATGTTGGGATTTTTTTGTTTACAATTTTGTGAGTCGAAGAGGCTTGCAAGTTTGATTTTGAGCGGATGGTAAATTGAAGGAGACGATTTGGTTGGTGTGGCAGGTTTGGGTGATGAGGTTGTTGCTGATATTTTTTGGTTTTTTTGATACTGTATAGTTGCAGTGTTTATGGTCTTATGCTGGTTGTTAGTATGTTGTTGGGTTTTGTTGGTATACTTTGATATTTTATTTGTGTTTCTCCTGGATGTTTTCTGGCCCTTGTGTGTTATGTTGGTTTTTTGCTTTGGCTGTTTGTTTTATAATAGCTGAGAAGTGGGAATTAGAGGGGAGGTTTTGGTGAATTTTAACAAAATTGGCTTGCTTACTTTATGTTTTAGGTTGCAGGTTTTGTTTTTAGTCATTTTGGTGAAAATTTTGGCTTGTTTTGTCTGGTATTTGTGTGCAGGCTGGACAGAGTTTTGGGCAGTAAAGTACAGAGCTGACTTTTGTCTAGTTTTGACTGCTATTGTTGGGTGACATCTTTCTGACCCTATCTCTTTTCCTCTTTATCTTTCTATGACATAAAGATATTTGTATTTTTTCAATACAATTCTGAAGGGTTTTTATATTTAGGGAAAATGATGATATATGGCTTTGTGAGCTAGTTCTAGCTTGCATTGTTTTGTAAATTACTCTTATTGTATATTTGCTTGTTTTGCGCTTTATTTGGCAGCTTACGGCTATTGTTATCTTTGTTGTTGTATTGCAGCTTGCTTGCTGGTTTTTCCTATGCTGCCTTGTTCTGCTACTGCTGTTTTTTGTATATCTTGTTGCACTTGCTTGGCAGTGGGTTGCTATTTGTTATTTCCTTTTTCTTGTTATTTGGCAGCTTGCAGTTGTTGTTACATTAGCTACTATTTGGCAGCCTTGCCCTGTTTCTATGATTGTTGGCTTGCTGCTGTCTTGGTGCTTTGCTGGATCTTATATTTTGCCTATGTTGCCTTGTTTTTGTGATGTTGCATGCTGTTTTTGTACCTGGCAGTTTTAACTTTTCTTTTGCAGTAGGAAAATATTTGCGAATTTCTTTTCCCTTTTGTGAACCAAAAACCCACACTTTTTATGATTTACAAAAGTGGGAAGAGATAGCCCATGATTAAAAACAAACCCTTTTAGTTCTGATTCCAAATGCAAACCCTAATGATGAGCTTTCTTATTTAACAAATAATTATTTGGAATTTTTCACATGTTGATTATTGCTAACTTTCTCTTTTTCTTATTTCATGAACACGAGAATTGGACGATCGAGACACGGTTAAAAGACGAAGAGGAGACCATGGCTAGCAAGGAGTGGATGAGTTTCTTGAAGATAAAGCAAAATAAAATTGAAGAAGAAACATTTATTCCCTTTTTTTTGTAATCAACGATTGCAACTTGTGATTTCACATTGGTATCCCTCTTGTAACTTGTCCAAAAATGTGATGAACACAAAACTTGAATGATATATTTTTTGAATGATGAATTCAATGTATGGAAACCAAACAACTCTTGAATCTTGATTGAAAATAGAAATTTCAATTGAATGGTTTGAATAATACATCTTTCCTTTGTAACCTGTATTTCAAGCAAACCACATGCCTTGTCTTCCAAACACCAATCAAATTCTTGAAAAAAATAAATGCTTAAGAATTTAATTCCACTTGGTTAACTCTAACCAAAACAATGGTCATTTAAATTAAAACCTTAATCTTCATATCATGTACAAATCAAACTTGTATTCTCAATGAGAAACTTAACTCTGATATCCAAATCGCAAGTAATTTGTAACTGAAACAACAAAAACATGCCTTGATTATCATGAAACTCCAACCTTATTTCTTGTGCCCGGATTCCGCATTCATCGATTTAAACTTCAAACTCTTGACTTGGTGACTTAGAGATTCTTGAAAAACAAATAGGGAAATAAACCCTAATCCAGGCTCTGAGGAATTCGAGTGAGAAACAACCTTGTAACTTAATGAGAAAGAAATCCATGACAACTCATAACTTCATCCGGTGATCCACCACTCAAGAACCAGAAGAATTTCCCTTTTACCTGATAAGAGAACTTCAAAACAAAATTAGACATAAAGAGGGCATAACCCTAATACCTCAAACTAAGGAGCTTGATTCCATGAGATGCGGGATATGCAAATGACTTAGTGAAAATGATGCAAATGGGATGCAAAGTTCAAAGCCAAACAAAAGTCAAAAGAGGTAGGGCAAATATGGGGTACGACAGCTGCCCCTATTTAATTGTCTTAAACCTGAAGGTGAGATTAGCGTCAGCCTTTCGAAAGTTCAAGGTGGAAGATGATTAAATACCAGGACCCAAAATATGTCCTGGAGAGATGGTGTGAGTGTTATTTATTGGTGATGTCTGCTGGGGAAAGAAAAATTGGTTTTCAGGTAAACTGGGCACGATGGATAAACATGGTTGAATACTGGTAGCTCGTATTGGGGTAACGGTGCCAATACAAGTTTATCGTGGAAGTGGGCGGTAAAGTGACCGAAAGGATATGGTTGACGATTTCGTGGTGACTGAAAGTAGAATTACTGACCAAACAATAACTTAAACATGATGGGTAGAACTCGACGATGAAAAAGAATCTATCGTGTGGGATTCACGACCCAAAAAGAAAGGTAAAGACAAATAGGTAAAGATCAGTGTATGATCTATGACCCAAGAAAAGATAACGTGAGGGTAAGACCTACGAGCGACCTATGACCCTAGAAAAGATAGAGTGAGCGTAAGACCTATGAGCGACCTACGACCCTAGAAAAGATAACGTGAGGCTAAGACCTATGAGCGACATACGACCCTAGAAAAGATAACATGAGGGTAATTCCTACAAGCAGCCTACGACCCTAAAAAAGATAACATGAGGGTAAGACCTACGATCGACCTATGACCCTAAAAAAGATAACATGAGGGTAAGACTTACGGGCGACCTACAACCCTAGAAAAGATAACGTGAGGGTAAGATCTATGGGCGACCTACGACCCTAGAAAAGATAATGTGAGGGTAAGACCTACGGGTGACCTACGACCCTAGAAAAGATAACGTGAGGGTAAGACCTACGAGTGACCTACGACCCTAAAAAAGATAACATGAGCGTAAGACCTACGAGCGACCTATGACCCTAAAAAAGATAACGTGAGGGTAAGACCTACAGGAAACCTACGACCCTAGAAAAGATATTGTGATGGTAAGACCTACGGGCGACCTATGACCATAGAAAAGACAATGTGAGGGTAAGACCTACAGGCGACTGTGATACGGTGGGAGAACAGACTTGAGGTTTTGCGTTTGTATTCGCATTTGTTCGGTTGAGCAAGAGTCACCACCGACTTTTTATTTTATCCTAAGGAAAGGTCAAAAAGCACAGGAAAGACCTTTGAGATGTATTCGTGGGTTCGGGGGGTAGATTATGAAAAGGGAAGGTGATAGCACCCTTTTTATCCATGGTTATCCATGGGCTCTTAGTTACTTGTTTTAGATCACTTGCCTTTGCTTTTCAATTGTTTGAAATGGTGCTTTGTGTGTGTGGTTTTTGAAAATGTTTTGAAAAAGATGCCTTGTCTAGGCAACCATTGTAACAATTCTTTACTCGAATGTTTTACAAAGGTGTTTGTCTTTTTGAAAAGATGTTTCAATGTTTTTTGGAAGTTTGTTTTGAAATTGTGTGGAGATGTGTGTTTGAAAAATGGCAAGGATGTTTTGCAAGTTTGATCAAGTAACTAAGAGTTGTCTACCCTAATTTACTCAAAGATCTTTCTCATGTTTTAACCCTTTTAACAGTGTTGTTTCACCATTGTATTTGGTGAACAACCTTGCGTTAGGATGTTAACGGGACGGGCGCGGGTCATCGTTTATACCATGAAAGCAATAGTGTCAAGTATTTTGGCAATTTTCTTGAGGGACTATGATCATTTTGTTTAGGCAACAAGATAGCGTCATCGAGGGACTATGATCATTTGATTTGTTTTTGATTTGCCAAAGACACTTAACATGCAACCATGGCCCATTTTTGAAGGCAACAAGTGGAGTAACCCTAGGGGTGCAAGTGTGCATTGTGTTTGTTTTTTCATGCATATTTATCTTGGATTAAGTCAAGCTATTTGTTGATTTGATTTGCATACAAGCCCTAAGTCTAAACATGGCATATATGAAAGCTTTTAAATGCGGAAATTTAAATGCTAAGCTATTACAACAATGATTATGGGGATGGGGGTACAAGTTTGAATTTGGGGATATTTGACAAGGAAATAAATGCTAAAATTATTACAACCATATCGAATATACAAATTAATAGTTGGCATTTAAATAAATACAATTAAATAAATATCAAAATGCAATGTATTATGCAAAAAAGATTTGTTTATGTATGTGAAAAAGGTTTTCATGTTTGAAGTATAGACAAAATAAAAAAAGTCATTTTTTGGTTATTTTTGTTGTTTAGGGCAAAACCCTAGTTTTTAAATAAATAGTAATATTTATTAATTATGTACAATATATATTAATTTATACAAAAATAATAAAAAAGGAAGTATATTGTAGAAAAAAAGTAAAAAAATAAAAATGTATTATTTCTATATTTTTGTCCTAATTATCTAATAAAATATACAAGTATTTATATATTATATATTAAATATACTAAATATGTACAAAAATAAAATATTGATTATTTATAAAAAATGTGTATTTAAGAAAATGTTTTCAAAATATAAATAAAAAATAATAACTAAAAAATAAATATTTTTGTATTATTTTTTAGGGTTTTAAATAAAAAGGTTTTTATATTATTTACATGTATATGTTTAATAAAACAAATAAATGCCAAATAAATGTAAAAAAATGTGGAAAAATATTTTTGGTGTTTTTTATGTTTGGACAAAAAATATTAAGTCAGAATCAAAAAAGAAAAATGCAAAAATAACAAATATTTCACATAATGGGCCAGGGGGGTGCAAATGGAAAAAAAGAGTGTAAACAACAAGACTGTCTCAGGCCCAGCCCAAGCCAGTCATCTCCAACCTTCAGCATTGTCAAACGCGCGCCTCTCCTTTCAAAATACAAACTCCTGATTCCTTGATTTTTAGCAAAAACTCATAACACAAACAATGTAGAGCATCAAACCACGATTCCAAACATGTAAAAAACTTGACCTAACTCTAAGAAACCAGGGAGAATTTCTTCACCCCCAATTTTTGACCTAATTTTTCTTCAATGTTCATGGCTAAAATTCTCACAACATGCTTAATATAAATAAAAAGTAAACACATGGATGGCTTCAGGGCTATGAGTAGGACATGTTTCATTCACAAAACTAAGCTTAACTCTTCCTAGATTGAGAGATAGAAGTCCATGGTTTTACCTATTTCAGCTTGAATCGTATACAGCAATATGGCCAACTTCAATGGAGTTTGAGCTTCTGTATAGCTTTCTTGAAGTCCAAGGAAGCTTCCTCAATACCTGGCTTGCTTTGAATCAGCCTGTATCGTGCTATGGAAGTTCACCTGCAAAACTGAAAAATGAAAATGGCAGCTGAGGTTAGGGGAGTTACAGCTTGTGTTTAGGGCTTGGAATAGTTTGTGTGGATGGTGTCGAATTTGTTGGAACTTGTTTGGGCAAAAACGCACGAGTGGATAATGCTAGGCAAGTCAATCTGCAGAGAATGCCCTGTTTTGCAGCAAAACAGGGATTCTGAGTATTAAGAAGTGTGAGGGATGGTTCAGTCGTGTTTTAGGCTTGGCTTGATGTATGGAAAAGGTTCACAAGGTTTGCTCTTGGCTGTGTTGACAGGAAGTGGAAGTTGGAGTTGTTTTGCAATGTTTCTTCAAGTGTAAGCCAAGAAATGTAAGTTGTGATACCAGCCAGTACAATGCCCTAATGTATGCTGCAAGTTAGGCTCTTGATAACTGGGATTTGTGGATTTGATTTGGCTCTAAGATCTGGCCCCATGCCTCAAGGATTTGGTATTTGACATAAAGCATAACTTTATCAAAATGGCATTCTACCTTTTTCCATTTAAGGGTTAATTTTGTGTGCAATGTCCAAATGAACAAAATAATGCATTAGCTCAGTGGATTTGCATTCAATTAAGGAGTGTAAAAGGGTTTAGAGGCCTGCAAGCAAGCATAAACCAAACTGATTTGAAAATGCCATTTGCTATGAACATGTATTGGTCATGAACAAAAGTGAGTTTTGGCCAACTTTGTGAATTCGATTCTCTCTAACCACAAGGGTGTTTGAGGAGTTCTTAGATAACCTGGAAATCTTGGAATGTGTACTACAATCCATCTTCGTAATGCAAATTGATAATCCAAGTGGAACCATGTGAAAAATGGCCAAGAAGTTGGACAAAAATCCTGCCTAGAATAGGGAAAAATTTCTCTAAGTTAAAAATGTTTTGTACCCTTGTTCCAAAAATCATAACTTGAGATACAAGCTTCCTTTGAGAAAACTTTGTGAATCAAAGTTGTAGATTTTTCAATGGACTACAACTTCATGTTTCAAGTTTTGTTTGAATCCAATTGCATCTTGGTGAAAAAATGGGACAAAGTTAGGAAAAAATAAAGAAATTTCATAACTTAGAAAAATTCTAAGTTATGAAATTTTTCATTTTAAACCCTAATTTGTAATTTTGGGTTTCTTGATGAACAAGTTTCATAATTTTACATGTCTTGATGAAAAATGAATCTTGGCACTTGATTTTGACCAAAAAGTCAAAGTTTAACTTTTCAGTGTACAGTCAAATTTTGATCAGTTGACTGAAAAATTCATCTGTCAATCTTATGCATTTGAGATCTTTTGAACTTGTTGAATGGGTCAAGACAATGCCTTTGAGTCCTTGAGTCCATATGTGATCTTGGTTTGCCATTGGTTAGGTCAAACAGTCAAAAATTACCCTTGTGCAGTCAAAACCCTAAAAATGACCATTTTGCCCTTTTGGTGATCTGATCAAATTTCTTGTGGAATTGTGATCCAAACTTGACCAAATGGTTCATATGAGTTCATAATATTGATGTGGGTCAAAAATCATGAGGTTTTATTGTCAATTGGCCACAGTTGACTTTTTCCTCAATACAGCTGATTTCTAGGTCAACTATCCAATTGACTGGGCAAAGATTGGAATCAAGGCTTGAAACTTGGTATGGATAAACTTGTAAGTCCAACATGAACCATGAAAGTCACTTTGGGCTTTTTAGGTCAAAACATCCTTGTGCAAACTCAAACCTTAATTTGGGTCAATAGTGCAAGGAGGGGTCTTAAGCAGAGCAAACCCTAACTTGATCTTGAGTTCCAAGAGTCTTGTGATGAGAAAATGTTGATGAAAAGGGAGGGAAAATTTTGGGGTACAACAGTTGCCCCTGTTCAATCTTCTTGAACCTGAAGAGTTAGATTGGCAGGTTTGCCTTTCGCGACTCGAGGGTAAAAGGAGATTGGACACTAGAGTGCCCAAAAAATTTGCACTCGTCCAAGCGTAGTTGAGGGAATGGGCTTAAAGATGCCATTTGGAGATGGGCTTAAAGATGCCATCTGCAGATGTGACAGAATCTTGTCAGGGGATGGGCTTAAAGATGCCATCTGGAATGTATGTTGTAGGTGAAGTAAATGAGTATCAGAAAGGTGTCCATGTTTTGGAACATCTCTGAGCTGGGGGTTTGAATAAGCAATAGATTGACATCCGTATCTGGAAGCATCCGTAAACTATTTTCAAAAGTTGAATTCGATCAAGTGATATATTAACATCCGTATCTGGAGAATTCGTGAACTGTTTTCAGAAGTCTTGAAGTTGAATAAGCAATAGATTAGCATCCATGTTAGGAAGCGTCCGTAAACTATTTTCAAAGGTTGAGTCTGAACAAGCGATAGATTAACATTCGTGTTTGGTGAATCCATAAACTGTTTTCAGAAGTCGAAGTTGAAGCTTATTAATCTTATCCTGAAAAGGGTAAAATATTAGCTGAAACACAAAGTTATGTTGCATGAAATGTATGATGCAATATATATGTTATATCAATGTTTATGATATATGAATGTAGTGAATGTGCATGTAAGCTGATGAGCTGTCTTGCTGAGGATAGATGAATCCTGGATAATGAAATCTTTGACTGCTGCCGGGGAAAGTAAATCCTTGACTGCTGCTGGGGATTGAAAATCCTTTGATTATTGAAAATGAGAAGTCCTGGGACCACTGTTGGGGAAATCAGGAGTTTGGGTTGTATGCCAATCTACTGGGATTTTAAGGACGAGAGTCTTCATTCTGTTAAGGGTCAGAAATTGGGAGCATACCAATCTTCTGAGGTTTCAAGGATGAGAATCTTCATTCCGTTAACGGTTAACTGTTATCTGGTTGATCTCCAGGTTTTCATAGAAACTTGTATTGCTATCTGGTCGTAATCCAGGCTTCACCATAACTTGGTGAGCTGCTATCCGGTCGAATCCGAGCTTTATAGCTTGTGTTAAAGATATACCACTATCCGGTCGACTCCAGGCTTCGTAGTATTCTTGGTTGCTGTCTGGTCATAATCCAGGCTTCACAGAAACTTGCATTGCTATCTGGTCGTAATCCAGGTTTCACAATAACTTGCTAAGCTGTTATCCGGTCAAATCCGGGCTTCACGGCTTGTGTTAAAGATATACTGCTATCTGGTCAACTCCAGGCTTCGTAGTATTCTTGGCTGTTGTCTGGTCGTAATCCAGGCTTCACAAAAACTTGTATTGTCATCTGGTCGTAATCCAGGCTTCACAATAACTTATTGAGCTGCTATCCGGTCAAATTCGGGCTTCACGACTTGTGTTAAAAATATACCGCTATCTGGTCGACTCCAGGCTTCGTAGTATTCTTGGCTGCTGTCTGGTCGTAATCCAGGCTTCACAGAAACTTGCATTGCTATCTGGTCGTAATCCAGGTTTCACAATAACTTGCTAAGCTGTTATCCGGTCAAATACGGGCTTCACGGCTTGTGTTAAAGATATACCACTATCTGATCGTAGTCCAGGCTTCTCGGTAGTCTGACACTGTTATCCGGTCATAATTCGGGTTTCACAATATGCTGTAAAGATCAAGATACTATCCGGTCGAATCCGGGCTTCATAACTTAAATTTTGTGGGAATTTGATCTTTGACGATCGTAACTTCCAACAGGTGATGAAGGAACTTTTGAACGACCGATCAATTTGAAATGTGATTTGTTTTGGAGAATAAATCCTTGACAAATGTTGGGGAAATAAACCCATGACTGCAGCTGGGGATTGAAAATCCTTTGATTACTGAGGGTGAGAAATCCTTGTTAACTGCTGATTGCTTGGGGAACAAGATCTTCAATTGTTGAGGGATCTTAGGACCACTGTTGGGGATTGAAAATCCTTGGTGACTTATGGGGAATGAGAATTCTGACGATCTTTACTGGGGAATTTAAAACCTGGTAGACTTATGCTAGAGAAGTGAGACTGAGAATCTTCAATCTGACGGGAGGTATCTCTGTGGGGAGAATGCTCACTAATCTGGTTCCGCTGGGGATTGATAGTTGGAAGTTTTAGCTCCGCTGGGGATTAACAGTTTTGGATCCACTGGGGATCTTGAAACTTGACTCTGAGGGGAATTAGATTCTGGAAGGCCCTCTGGCTGGGGAAATCAGCTTTAAGAAAGCCTTTGTTCTGCTGAGGATCCTGAAGTTTAACTCTGTTTGGGGAATTAAGTTCTGGATTTTAACTTTGTTGAGGAATTTGGAGTTTAATTCCACTGGGGATTCCTTCTGAAAGGGCATCAAGATATCTATCTGTACCTTCAACCTATCAGCAATCATCTTTCTTGATTTGTAAGAAAATGATTATGTTCAAATGCATATGCCTATTTAACAAAACATTGGACGTTTCTCAAATAAAACATAAGTGTGAAAAAGAAAAAGAAGACAAAGCAAATTTCTGTATTTGGAAAAGTATTTGTATTAACTTTTTATGAGTATCTTTGTACAAAGGAGAGAGACATCCTAGTAAGAGGATATTGCCGTAAACATTTGAAAAATTTATACAAAAGGAAAGATGGCTATGTGTAAGAATTCCATGGGATTCCCATTCTGCTATAGCCTTCACAACTCTAAATATCTTGCCCATTCGCTGCTTCGTCCGCCGATGATTGGATTGATCAGAAACTCGGAGCTTGTTGATAAAGAGATTGTTCTTTAAAGTGATCCGACAAGACATAGTCATACGCTTCAATTCCCTAACTTTTGCCTGAATCGCCCTTTCGGGTTTTCGATCCACCGGGAAACCCTTTTTTGACCAAGCTGCCCTTTCGGGTTTTCAACTTGCCGGGTGTACAGATTTTTTTGTTTTATCCCTAATTTTTGCCTGAACCGCCTTTTCGGGTTTTCGGTTCACCGGGATGCCCATTTTTGCCCAAGTCGCCCTTTCGGGTTTTCGACTTGTCGGGTTATTTTATGCGTAGTATCTTTTGACTATGTCTGCGTTTGCAGGGTGTGGCAAATCGTCGCCGTCCATGGTGGCCAGAATCATTGCACCACCAGAGAAGATGCTCTTGATTACAAATGGTCATTCGTAAGTAGGAGTCCATTTTCCCCTGGGATCACTTTGCGGCAAGATGATCCGCTTGATTACAAGATCTCCGACTTGATATACTTGACGTCTTACTTTCTTGTTGAAAGCCTTGATCATCCGTTTTTGGTACGTCTGACCATGGAAAACAGCAGTGAGTCGCTTCTCATCGATCAAATTGAGTTGATCAAGTCGGGTCTGAAACCAATCGTCTTCACTCAAACCAGAGTCCTTCATAATCCTTAAAGAAGGAATCTGAACTTCCATGGGTAGGACAGCTTCCATGCCATATACCAAAGAAAATTTTGGTTGCCCCTGTTGAAGTACGTGTCGTGGTACGATATCCATGCAGAGCAAACGGTAACATTTCATGCTAGTCTTTGTAGGTAACTGTCATTTTCTGAATGATCTTCTTGATGTTTTTGTTCGCAGCTTCAACAACACCGTTCATCTTCGGCCGATAGGGAGATGAATTGTGATGATAAATCTTGAACTGTTCGCATAGAGCGGTGATCATAGTATTGTTCAGATTTGTACCGTTGTCTGTTATGATCCTGTCAGGGACACCATACCGGCATATAAGGTTCTGCTTGATGAAGCGGGAAACCACATTCTTCATAACAGAGGCAAAGGAAGCTGCTTCGACCCACTTGGTAAAATAGTCAATAGCGACCAAGATGAAGCGATGTCCATTGGACGTTGTGGGCTTGATCTCTCCAATCATGTGAATGCCCCACATTGCGAATGGCCAAGGAGCTGTCAGAACGTTGAGAGGAACAGGAGGAATATGTATTTTGTCAGCATAGACTTGACATTTGTGGCAAGTACGGGAATGTTGATGGCAATCAGCTTCCATGGTAGACCAGTAATAGCCTGCCCTTAGAATCTTCTTAGCCATCGTATGTCCGCTCAAGTGGGTGCCAAATGTGCCACTGTGTATCTTAGTCATGATTAACTCTGCTTCAGCTTTGTCTACACATCGGAGTAAAACACAATCGTGGCTGCTCTTATAAAGGATACCATTGCTTAGGAAGAACTTGGCCGCAAATCTCCTTAAGAACTTTTCGTCATTGACGGAAGCTCCTTCGGGATATTCTCTAGTATGGAGATACCTTTTGATTTCATGAAACCAGGGTTATTCCACTACTTCTTCGGTATTAATCTCATGACAATGCGCAGGTTCATCCATTCGCTCGATGGTGATTTGGGGAGCCTCGTTATCCCAGTTGAGTTTAAACATGGAAGACATTGTAGCCAGAGCATCTGCTAGCTGATTTTCTTCTCGCGGGAAATGCTCGAAAGTAATCTGCTCGAAATGAGGCAGCAATGTCAGGACATGTTCTTTGTATGGGATAAGATTAGGATGTTTAGTGTCCCACTCTCCTTTGATTTGACTGATAACCAAAGCCGAGTCCCCAAATATGATCAAAGATTTGATCCCCAAGTCTATAGCATCCTTGAGACCAAAGATGCAAGCTTCATATTCGACCATGTTGTTGGTACAACTGAAACAAAGTTGGGCCGTGAAAGGTGTATGGCAACCTTCTGGGGAAATGAGTACCACACCGATACCGTTTCCGAGTGCATTTGAAGCACCATCAAAGCACAGGGTCCATCGAGATCCATTTTCAGGTCCGTCATACGGTCCGTTACCTTCAATGTTGTCCAATGTCATGATGTCCTCGTCCAGAAAGTCGAATCTCATGGATTGATAATCTTTGATAGCTTGATGATCTAGATGGTCAGCTAGTACACTCACTTTTATAGCTTTTTGGGTAGTATACTAGATGTCATATTCAGTTAGGATCATTTGCCATCTAGCAATTCTTCCAGATAAAGCAGGCTTCTCGAAGATATACTTGATCGGGTCCATTTTGGAGATCAGCAAAGTGGTATGAGTCAACATATACTGCCTTAGTCGGTGAGCAGCCCATACCAAAGCGCAACAAGTTTTCTCGAGCAGTGAGTAACGAGTCTCACAGTCGGTAAACTTTTTGCTAAGGTAATAAATGGCATGCTCTTTTCGACCAGACTCGTCATGTTGGCCCGGTACGCACCCCATTGAGTTGTCCAAAACGGTCAGATACATGATCAGCGGACTTCCTTCGACGGGTGGAATCAGAATAGGAGGTTCTAGCAAATACTCCTTGATCTTATCAAAAGCAATTTGACAATCATCGTTCCATTCGACTACCTGATCTTTCTTTAATAGTTTGAAAATTGGCTCACAGGTAGACGTTAGATGAGAGATGAATCTGGCAATATAGTTCAAGCGTCCCAAGAACCCTCTAACCTCCTTTTCAGTACGGGGGGCAGGTATTTCTTGTATAGCCTTTACTTTTGCTGGATCGACCTCAATGCCTTTGTTGCTGACAATAAATCCCAGAAGTTTACCAGACCTAACTCCAAAAGTGCACTTACTTGGATTCAGCCTGAGTTTGTATTCCTTCAACCTGGCAAACAGCTTTTGCAAATGTTCAAGGTGTTCCTCTTCCGTTTGTGATCGAGCTATCATGTCATCTACGTAAAATTCAATCTCATGATGTATCATATCATGAAACAAAGCTACCATGGCGCGTTGATAAGTTTCCCCTGCATTCTTCAGTCCGAACGGCATCACTTTGTAGCAGAAGGTACCTCATTGTGTAACAAAGGTTGTTTTCTCCATGTCCTCGGGGGCCATTTTAATCGGGTTGTAGCCCGAGAATCCGTCCATGAAAGAAAATACTTTATGCTGAGCCGTGTTGTCAATCAAGACTTCGATATGTGGCAGCGGAAAATCATCTTTAGGGCTAGCCCGTTCAAATCCCGATAGTCCACACACATTCTGACCTTGCCGTCTTTTTTGGGAACGGGCACAATGTTAGAAACCCATTGCGGATAGGATATAACAGCCAGAAATCCAACATTGAATTGCTTCATTACTTCAGCTTTAATCTTCTCAGACATGTCGGGCCTCATTCGGCGGACTTTTTGCTTGATCGGTGGACAGTCCTCTCTTGTAGGGAGACAGTGAACCACGATATTTGTGTCTAACCCTGGCATGTCTTCATAAGACCAGGCGAAGATTTCAACGTATTCATTCAACAGCTGTATTAGGCGTTCTTTGACACTCGGTTCCAAGTTGGCACCCACTTGTACTTCTTTCCTGTCTTCCTCTGTCCCTAAGTTGATGGTTTCCAACAACTCATCATGAGGCAAGATGGCCCTCTCTTCTTGTTGTAGAAGTCTGGCTAGCTCTCCCGGTACTTCACAATCTTCGTCATCTTTGTACTCAGCCTGATTGACCAAATCTTCAGAGTTATTGAAGGATAAAACAGAATAGTCACCCATGGAATCCGGAGTGGATGGGTACCTGCATTTGTGAGTGTGGGTGTGTGTAAGGGATAGCCATCCTTAAACAAACAAAAATGCAAAAGGAAAGAAAATGAACACATCAGTTTATAAATGAAAAACGTCCAATGATTCATTAAACATGGCATATGATTATGAAGAGAATCAAAACCCTTACAAGTGGACCTACATGCCCCGGGCAAGGCATGAGGTGAAAAATAGTGTGCAGATTGTTTTGGTAATTATTACAGACCAACACGAAATGTTCGAAAGATAAATTACTGATTGATGAAAGTAATGGGAACGAAGTCTTTCTCCTCCCAGTTGTGCAGTCCTCCTTCAATGGTTGGGAAGATCCAATATTCAACGTTACCCTCTTCGTCTTCGTCTTCTAAAGCATTGATTCCATGAGGAGAAATCTTGATGGGTTCCTTTTCAATTTTGGAGCGACGCATAGCCTTTTGCCCCACAGCCGTAAATCCCAACCCAAACATGTCTGTCTTGTGAGGAAAGTCAGGCAACTGACCCCATACTGTGCTCTTCCCCTCCTTCATTGCAGCCTTTGTGTCTTTTAGAGATGCCATCCTGGCCACCTGCTTGGGTACCTCCGCTACTGCCTTTGCTACTGCAGCCTCGGGAGAAACTTCCTCGAAGTGTTGGAACGGTGTTTCAATGAATTCGCCATCCACTTCCACATACCGAAAGGAATTCAGATGACTGATCATGTACTCCTCCTCACCGTGTACGGTTATGATTTTTCCCTTAACAGGGTATTTCAGCATCTGATGTAGAGAAGAAGTGACTGCCCCAGCATTATGTATCCACGGTCTTCCTAGAAAGCAAGAGTATGATGAGCGGATGTCTATCACATAGAATGTTGAGTGGAACACTTCAGTGCCTACCTTGATGGGAATGTCGACCTCCCCATGCACCATTCTTTTAGACCCGTCAAAGGCCCTGACAATGATATTACTTGGTTTCAGCTCCAAGCCTTCAAAATCCAATCGGTCAAGAGCTTTCTTAGGCAGCACGTTTAGGGAAGAACCAGTATCGACCAAGACATGGGCGAGAGTGGTTCCTCGGCATTCAACTGACACATGCAGTGCGTCATTGTGCTTTCTCCCCTTAGGAGTCAGGTCAGCATCAGAGAAACCCAGGCCGTTGTCGGCGGTAAGGCTGGCTACACAATCCTGGAATTGATCGGCTGAGGTTTCTTGGGGCACATGGGCTGTCTTCAAAAACCTTATCAAAGCTTTGGCATGAGCCTCCGAAAAAAGCATCATGGCCAACATGGAGATCTTCGAGGGAGTTTGCCCCAGTTGCTCCACCATATCATAATCACTCTTCTTGATTATTTTTAGAATCTCCTCCATTTCTTTTTTAGAGGTCTCAGGGATGACCAATGGCTGAGCCCTCGTCCTGACGAGCTCTTCTTGGATCCCTTTCCCCTTATCATTAGCAGCAGCAGAAGGGACAACCACAGGAGTTACAATTTCTTAAATCATTGGCGTTCTTGCAGATAGTTTTACCGGTGCAGGGGTAACCTGGGGAGCAGCTGAGGGTCCAAAGATTGCCTTTGGAGGGGAAATCTCTGGAGAGAAAATTCTTCCACTTCGGGTAATTTTGCTCGTACCGGAAATGTTTCCAATGTCGGCAGTTTCTTCGTCAGAGCTCTCTTTAGTTATCTCAATTTGTTTAACACCGTGGTAGTAGATTTCTCCACCATAATTCCACGGTATTGATTTGTCAGATTTGTATGGGACGGGCCCAGGCATGGTTATATTCAGAGGTACAATCTTCGGAGCGGATGTAATCTTAACAGGCCTTTTGGGGACCTTGGAAAGATTGGCGGAAATGGTTATTATTGAAACTTCATTGATAGGAGTTGGAGTAACATGAGTCTTTTTGAATAGAATTTCTTGGTTGTCCATTAGGTGCTGAATGCCTAACTTCAACAGTGGACAGTCGATTGGTAGGGAGGAACAAAGGTAGCAATCTTCTTTACAACCTGGGAAAATCCCAGCCTTCAACAGATTCAACTTGATTGTCAGTAGTGGAGTTATCAGATCATCAACAGTAGAAACAAACAGATCTTCTTCAACAACATGGACATTGCGACCATGCTTTGGCATTGGAGCGGAGATTACATTCGGCTTCTTAGGGGCGTCGAACTCAACCTCTTTAGCGTCTATCAAATCCTGAATTTTATTCTTAAGTGCCCAGCAATCGTTGGTGTCATACTCGACGTTGTCAGAATGATAGGCACATTTAGCATTGGGATGATAGTGTGGGGAAGTGGTATTCACAACCTTTGGCGCCTCTCTAATATTGGTGAGATTTAGCTTCAGCAAATGGGGAAGAACTTGTGCAGGCATCATGTTGATGCGGGTGAACTGCCGTTATGGCCGTTCTACCCGTTGCTGATTAGGTCTAGACTGATTGTTACGAGGCTGATCATTTGACGAATTTTGAATCATCACGGCCCCTACAGTCGGTCGGCGCTCAGTTCTTCTCAATCCTTTCTGAGAGTATATAACAGCTGCTTCCTTCTTGGCCGGGAACGGTTTTTTAACAGCTGTGGACGCAGAGGCATCCCTTTGAATTTTTCTGCTCTTAATACCAGCTTCCACCCGTTCGCCAGTCAGAATCAGTTCGGTAAACCCTGCAGAAGAGCTCCCGATCAAATGTTTGAAGAAAGGGCCAGATAGGGTCCCCAAGAACATATCAACTAGCTCCCTATCTGAAAGCGGTGGTTGTACTCTTCCGGCCAAGTCGCGCCATTTCTGGGCGTATTCTTTGAATCCCTCACTTGAGGCCATCCCCATACCTTGTAGCTGAGTACGGGTTGGCGCCAAGTCGGCGTTGTATTGATACTGGAGATAGAAGGCAGCTTCCAAGTCTTCCCAGTTATGCACTTCTGACCTCTCAAGCTGGTAAAACCAATCTAGCTGTGTACCAGACAGGCTGTCCTGGAAGAAGTGTACCCAAAGATTTCTATCGGATGAATGAGGTTGAATTCTTCTGACATATGACCTCAGGTGCATCTTCGGGCAAAACAGACCGTCGTATTTTGCAAAAGTTGGCACCTTAAACTTTGGAGGGATCACAATCCCAGCAATCAATCCCAATTCTTCAAAATCTAACCCGGGAACCCTTTGCAGCTCCATAGCTGCCAGTCTATCCTCCAGGTTTTTGTATTTGTCGTCCGCTGGCGGGTATTACTTCTCTGAATAATCTTCATCTTCCTCAACCTCTTCCTCTTCAGCCTCGGATTCAGAAGGTAACGCAACTCCTTTTCCCCTACCGGTCCCCTCATCAGATGTGGAGGGGAATTCAAGAACTCTCCTAGCTTCATTCTCAAATATTCTTCCCAGTGTAGCTACCCCAACTCTTTTCTTCTTATTTTTTCCTTTTTCTTGCTCTTTATTCCCTAACAGTGCTTTAAGATCCTCCTGACCCTTTGCCAAGGTCATAAGGAGGTGTTGAAACTGCGAGTTTTGTGACTGCAGATCTCTGACCGTCTGCTCAATATCCATCTTACTGAAATAAACAGCAGAAAGATAAGGAAACCTGGTGTGAAGACCTGTTTATGCATATGATGAATGATATGTTTATTCATGTAATGCATTCAAGGATTTAGAAATTCAAAGTTGTTGCAAACAAAAAGAACACACGTCATATTAATAAGAAGAAATTTTGTCAGTACATAAATGCCCCATGGGCCAAATATTACAAAAACTTCTTAAGGTAAAAAGACGTTGCGCATCCTCTTTGGTGAGATGTAAGTGTTGAGGATCTCTTCCTCGTGAAGTCGGCGGGTAAGCTCCAAAATCTTCTTCTCACTGGCGTAGAAGCTGGCTTCAAAAGTATCCCGTTCTTCCTTGAGTTGGATCCAACTCTTCTGCATTTCATCCCATGATGTTGGCATGTCAGGATGTAGGATGGTGTATGGAACCTCTCCTTCCTTAACAGACTCTTTGATCAAAGGGAGAATATGAGGGTAAGGCATCATAAGACTCTGACCTCGGGTTCGTACCCACTTGAGGTAAGGCTCAAGAGGGATGGAGTTCTTGTGTCCCAGTGTCTTGCTATCTACCTTGTTAGGCATCCTCGAAGCTCTGATGAATCTTTGTCGAAGTCCTTGCGCATCGTTGTCGAAGTCGAAAACTAGGTCAGGAATCAGCATGTCATGAGGGCCATCCCTCCGAGCGTATCCAAATTGCCTTAAAGCTAGACAGGGGTTATAGGTAATGCCTCCCCTAATGCCAAGTAATGGAACATTAGGGAACTCCCCACAACGATCGATGATGATGACATTTTCTCTGGACCGAGAACACCAATGTACATCAGAATGTGTGAGGGTCATCAATCGTTGCGACCACCTCAAGCCTTGTTCATTCTTTAAAACTGATTGTGGAAGGTGAGAAATAAACCACCTTGCAAGGAGAGGAGTACAGCACATGAGAACACCTCTCTTCCTCATTGTTCGTGTGTAAAATGAGTGGAGGATATCCCCAACCAATGTAGGTATGGGATTCCTGGATATGAAGATCTTGACAGCATTTACATCTATAAGTTGGTCAGGATTTGGGAAAAAGACCAACCCATAAATGAGGAGTGCCACAATCTCTTCAAAGGCTTGTAGATCCAAAGAATTCTATCACTCTTGTGCTTTCTCAAACAAGAACTTTGCCAAGAAGCCCTTGACACCACTTCTGGTTTCCCAATGCCCCTTGATGTCAGATGGTTGCAAGTGTAGTGCTTGAGCAACATCTTCAGGTTTTGGTTCTTTTTCCGTCCTGTTGTAGGGTAGTTGATTAAGAATAGGAATTCTTAGGAGTTGAGAAAATTCCTCCAAAGTAGGCACCAATTGGTAGTCGGGGAATGTGAAACAGTGGTGAAGGGGGTCAAAGAACTGGAACAACACTTTCACCATGTCTTCTTCAATGCTGGTGTTGACTAGGTTGAGAAGTCTACCATGTCTTTCACTGAAGAGAGAACTTTCTGGAATTCTGGATGTAAGCTCCTTGAGTTGAGGAGGGATTCTCACAAGGTTGACTTGGATAGTTTTCCTGCAAAGAGATTCCATGACCTACAAAACAAGAACAAAGATGAAGATCCAAACCCTTGAAATGGTTAGTGGATGCATATGATGCTTTATGATGTTCATGATGTATGCACAAACACATGTACAAGCAAGTCACACAAAACCCTAGTTTCAGGCTTGCATGGGGTTTCATAGGTAAGTACCCTCTTGAGTTTAGTTGGCTTAAAACCTGTCCTAAATAGTAACCGGGTTCTAAGGAGCTCAATATCATTGGATTGTTTTCTATGTTCATTGTTTTGGTTTAGCCACTTAACTAGCGACCAAAATATTCCAAGAAAACAACCCTCAATGAGTGTAGTATCGAGTATCTACCAACTTCGGACTGCACCAAAGCCGGTCATCTCACTACCCCTAATAAAAGGCCAAGATGGTCAAGTAAGGTTCTAGGTCATTAGTGCTTAGTAACATCACTCAGTGGCCCCGTACTCTCCTTGATTGAACTCAAGGGTTACCGGTACTCACAAATATGTCGCACTAATATAGCTATTGCTTCAACCGTGTCGGTATACCCCGCACAGTTTCCACAACATATTGCTATCTATGAATGTTTCCCAAATCCGGGTGTAGGATTTCAAGCCCAAACAAGACAACCAAAATGTAAAGAAATCAAAGCAAACAATTAGTCATGCAAAAGGGTGATCTAGGCCCTAAAGTTACTCCACTTAAAAATTTCTCCCCAGCAGAGTCGCCAGTTTTGTGATACGGTGGGAGATCTTGTTAGAACAAAGTTTGAATCTACTACCCTATGTTTAAGTTTTGATGATAACAAAGTGAAAAGATATATTACTTATATGATTCATGTATGAACTATATGCTGCCTAAATTATTACGTTCTGATTTGCAGATACTCTGATTGGTATAAGCAAGATCACACCTAATCAGCATCAGAATTTTGGTTTCTGACATCAGCATCAGAAGTTGCCATATCAGAATATCAGAATCAGAAGATTAATTCACGTATATGCTGAAGTCTGATGAACAAAACTGCGCTCAACACTCTGATAAAGAAACACAACAGTTCATCAGCAGCTAAGCAGAATCAGAATGAGCCAAGCCAGAACTTGCATTAAGTAAGCAACGGTACTGTGCATTGAAAGCAAATTAATACCAACGGCCTCATTCCAGACAAGATCTGCTCGATAAGGAAAGCTTGTTATTAGCATTGGATCAAGAATATTGCTCAAACGTTCAACATCTCAGTGCTATATAAACAAGACTTTGAAGATTAAATTGGCTAATGCTCTCCAATCTTTACACGCCTAAAAGCTGATCATAATCTTCCTTCTCTCAGTTTTCTAAACACTACACATTCTCTTATTCAATCATTGTTTAGAAATCTAGTTTCTAAGCTTTAAGTTGTGTATACATCACAGTTGTGATACAGTTTTGTAGAAAACCTTCACACACTTAGATTTATCTTCTTTGTAAGAAAGTGTTTCCTTGACAAACCGGGTTGTGGTTTGCATCAAGAAGGCTTTAGCAGTTGTTAAAGCAGTCTGTAATATTCAGTTGAATATAGTGGATTAAGACCTCGTTGGAGAGAGGCGAAATCACCTTGACGGGTGGACTGGAGTAGTTTGAGATCAAATGAACCAGGATAAAAATATCTTGTTCATTGCATTGATTTTCAGTTTTACAATTCAACCCCCCCTTCTTGTGTTTTTCACTACTTCAATTGGCATCAGAGCGCCTGGTTCTGAGCTAAAACACTTAACCGTGTCAGTACAAGATCCAGCGTCAGAAAAACACAATGGCAGGAAACTATTCTCACACCAGCAATGACAACAATGAGGACAGAGACAGATTCAGCGGCAAACCTCCAGTCTTTGATGGAGAAAACTTTGATTACTGGAAAGACAGAATTGAAAGCTTCTTTCTGGCACATGATGCTGATCTGTGGGATATGGTGACAGATGGATACACGCACCCTGTGAATGCAAGCGGTCAGAAGATTGATAGAAAAACAATGTCTGACCAACAAAAGCGTGACTTCAAGAATCACCACAAGGCCAGAACCATCCTCCTCAGCGCCATCTCCTATACTGAATATGAAAAGATCTCCAACAGAGACACAGCAAAGAACATTTTTTACTCACTCAGAATGACGCATGAGGGCAACGTTCAGGTCAAAGAAACTAAAGCTCTGGCTCTCATTCAGAAGTATGAGGCGTTCAAAATGGAAGAATCTGAATCCATTGAAACAATGTTCTCAAGATTCCAGATTCTGGTAGCTGGTCTCAAGGTTCTGGACAAAGGATACTCTACTGCTGACCATGTCAAGAAAATCATCAGAAGTTTACCCAAGCAGTGGAGACCAATGGTTACAGCTCTGAAGCTAGCTAAAGATCTCAACAAAATCACTCTGGAGGAACTTATCAGCTCCCTCAGAAGTCATGAGATAGAGCTAGAAGCTGACGAGCCTCAGAAGCAAGGTAAACCTTTAGCATTAAAATCTAACAAAAAATTTGAGTCTAAAGTTTTGCAGGCAGTTGAAGAAACATCTGATGGATCCTCATCAGAAGAAGACGAACTCTCCCTCCTTTCCAGAAGAGTAAATCAACTGTGGAAGCAAAGACAAAGGAAGTTCAGGAATCCCAGAAGATCTGATCAGAACGAGTCTTCTTCCAGATACAGAAGGACAGATTCTTCCTCTGGATACAGAAGATCTGAAGGCTCCTCTAGCAGCAAAAAGCCAAAAACCAAGGACATCATCTGCTATGAGTGCAATGAGCAAGGACACTATAAGAGTGACTGCCCAAAGCTTCAGAGGGAAAAGCCCAAAAAGAAGTTTGGAAGAGAGAAGAATAAAAGTCTCATGGCTGCATGGGATGACTCTGACTCGTCTGAAGCTGACTCAGAATCAGATGATGAGAGGGCAAACATAGCTCTCATGGCTAACATCTCAGAAGATAGTGAAGCTTCTGAATCAGACTCAGAATCAGATACTGAAGAGGTATTTCCTAACTTTGCTGTTAACTTTACCAAGGCTGAACTTGCTGAAAGCCTTAATGAGATTCTGGAACGGTATCAGCAAATTAGAGTTAAATTCAGAGACTTGAAAAGGAATCTTGAATCTGACTCTAATAAGACTGAGAGTCTCAAATTGGAGAATTCTGAGCTGAGAAATAAGATTTCAAAATTAGAAAACACTTTACAAAACTCTCAGAAGGAACCAATTTCTGAAACTCCCAGCAACGCTGATGAGATCATCAAGGAGTATGATCACAGTTTCCAGAAGTTCCTCGCTAAAAGCATAGATAGAAGCAAAATGGCTTCAATGATCTATGGAGTTAGCAGAAACGGCAGGAAAGGAATAGGATACCAAGGTAAGGTTCCTACACCAAAGAATGTCATGGACTTAACCATTAAACACACTCCTCTGAATTCACATTTTGTGTATGGTCACACACATGATATTAAATACACTAGCAGTAAGCACTCTGTGAAACCAAAATTCAACCAGAGTTTTGGCAAAACTAACAAATCAGGACCCAAGAAAATCTGGGTACCTAAGGATAAAATAATACATGTTGCAAATATCTTTAGCAGCAAGTCAGAAACACCAGTCATGGTACCTGGACTCTGACTGCTCGCGACACATGACGGGAAGAAGGCATATGTTCCAAAGCCTGGAACTTAAGCCTGGAGGCCACGTTGGCTTTGGAGGCAATCAGAGGGGAAAGATAATTGGCTCTGGAACTGTAGGTAATGGAAATCTTCCCTCTATTAATAATGTTCTGCTAGTAGATGGATTGATGCATAATCTGTTATCCATAAGTCAATTAAGTGATAACGGTTATGATATAATCTTTAATCAAAAATCATGTAAAGCTGTTAGTCAGAAAGATGGGACTATCCTGTTTAATGGTAAGAGGAAAAACAACATTTACAAAATCAAACTTTCTGAACTAAAGAGTCAGAATGTAAAATGTCTTCTGTCTGTTAACAACGAGCAGTGGATCTGGCACAGAAGATTGGGGTATGTTAGTATGAGAAGAATATCTCAGATTAACAAACTCAATCTGGTCAGAGGACTTCCTAATTTGAAGTTCAATTCAGATGCTCTGTGTGAAGCATGTCAGAAAGGCAAGTTTGCAAAACCTTCTTTTAAATCCAAAAATGTTGTTTCTACCTCTAAGCCATTAGAACTTCTGCACATTGACTTATTTGGACCAGTTAAAACTGCTTCAGCCAGTGGCAAGAAGTATGGGTTAGTAATCGTAGATGACTATAGCAGATGGACATGGGTAAAGTTCTTAAGACACAAGGACGAGTCACACTCTGTGTTTGTTACCTTCTGTAACCAAGTTCAGAATGAAAAGGATCTTAGAATCGTTAAAGTCAGAAGTGATCATGGTGGAGAATTTGAAAACAAAGATTTTGAGTCATTCTTTAATGACAGAGGCATTCTGCATGATTTCTCTTGTCCTAGAACTCCCCAACAAAATGGAGTTGTAGAACGAAAGAACAGAACATTGCAAGAAATGGCCAGAACCATGATCAATGAGACAAACGTTGCTAAGACCTTCTGGGCAGAGGCAATAAACACAGCGTGCTACATTCTGAATAGAATCTCAATAAGACCTATTCTGGAAAAGACTCCATATGAATTGTGGAAGAACATAAAGCCCAACATTTCATATTTTCATCCATTTGGATGTACTTGCTTTATATTAAATACAAAGAATTATTTGAACAAGTTTGACTCTAAAGCACAGAAGTGTATTATGTTAGGATACTCTAAACGCTCAAGAGGGTACAGAGTATACAATACAGAAACACAGATTGTGGAAGAATCAATCAGTGTTCGTTTTGATGATAAGCTTGACTCTGAAAAGTCAAAGCAGAATGAAGTTTTTGCAGGTATGGAAATTGAATTTACAGGTTCTGAAGACAAGTCATCAGAAGCTCTCAACACAGACACTCCTTCAACGTCTGAAAGGAGCACTGCTAGCAATCCTACAACAGCTGCTGATCAACCTTAGAAGAGATTACCCAGAAGCAGCTTGGATCACCCAGAAGAGACTATCTTAGGAAGAAAGGAAGATCCAATCAGAACAAGAGCAAGCTTCAGAAACTCTGAAGAAACTCTCATCGGACTTGTGTCTCTGATTGAACCTTCTTCTATTGATGAAGCACTTCTGGATAATGACTGGATTCTGGCAATGCAAGAAGAGCTGAATCAATTCACCAGAAACGACGTATGGGATCTCGTTCCCAAACCAAAAGGATTCAACGTCATTGGAACAAGATGGGTGTTCAGAAACAAGCTAAATGAACAAGGTGAAGTCATCAGAAACAAGGCACGACTGGTTGCACAAGGTTATAGTCAGCAAGAGGGGATCGACTATACAGAAACCTTTGCCCCAGTCGCTAGGTTAGAATCTATCAGACTTTTAATTTCATTTGCTGTTAATAGAGGCATCACTCTGTATCAGATGGATGTCAAAAGTGCATTCTTAAATGGTTATATAGAAGAAGAAGTCTATGTACACCAACCCCCTGGTTTTGAAAATACAAAACATCCAGAACATGTTTTCAAACTAAAGAAGTCACTATATGGTCTGAAACAAGCTCCCAGAGCTTGGTATGAAAGGCTAAGTAACTTTCTATTAGAAAATGAATTCACCAGAGGGAAAGTGGACACTACTCTATTCTGTAAATCAGTTAAGAATGACATCTTAGTTTGTCAAATTTATGTTGATGATATTATTTTTGGTTCTACTAATCCTTCTCTTGGAAGAAAATTTGCTAAGTGTATGCAGGCAGAATTTGAGATGAGCCTCATGGGGGAACTGAAATTCTTTCTAGGAATTCAGATCAATCAAACTCCAGAGAGAACTTACATTCATCAGAGCGAATACATCAGAGATCTTCTGAAGAAATTTGACCTCTCAGAATGTAAGCCATCAAAGATTCCAATGCATCCCACGTGCATTCTGGAAAGAGAAGAGGTAAGTAAAAATGTAGAACAGAAAGTCTACAGAGGTATGATTGGTTCTCTCCTCTATCTGACTGCTTCAAGACCTGACATATTATTCAGTGTTTGTATCTGTGCTAGATTCCAATCAGATCCTAGAGAATCTCACTTAACAGCTGTTAAGCGGATTTTCAAGTATCTGAAAGGTACTACTAATCTGGGTTTGTTTTATAGAAAATCTAGTGATTACAGCTTAGTAGGCTACTGCGATGCTGATTTTGCTGGAGACAGAGTGGAATGTAAAAGTACTTCTGGAAGATGCCAGTTTCTGGGAGAAAATCTGATCTCTTGGTCCAGCAAAAGGCAATCAACAATTGCGCTATCAACAACAGAAGCTGAGTACATAGCAGCAGCAGGATGTAGCACACAAATGCTCTGGATGAAAAGTCAGCTTGAAGACTTCCAGATTTTTGAGAGTAACATTCCTATACTCTGATAATACTTCTGCTATTTGCTTAAGTAAGAATCCCATTTTACACTCTAGAGCTAAGCATATAGAAATAAAACATCACTTCATTAGGGACTATATTCAGAAAGGAATTTTGAACTTAAAATTTATAGATACAGACCATCAATGGGCTGATATCTTTACTAAACCCCTTTCAGAAGATAGGTTTAATTTCATTCTGAAACATCTCAGCATGAAAGTCTGCCCAGAGTTAAAATGTTTTAATTCCATATATTTACCTTCAGAATGTAATTGTTTTACTGTGAACTTCTGATCAATCTTCTTTCAGAAAGATAGAACATGCAGATTGTATCAGATGCAAGTCTAAAGATCTGAGAGTCTAAGCTCAAAGACAGACGTGCTGATCACTACATCAAACAAGTGTCATCCAATCATCAGCAAATCTCTGAAGCAGAACGCGTGCACGCTTCTGAGAAGGCAAAACGCTGATTGGGTGCATTGAGACACATGTCTGGTAACCGTTTTTAAGTATCTTTCTAAAATCCCCCAAAATCAGCAAGCATTTAATTAAAAGTAATCATGCTTTTAAAACGCAACCATGATTTTTCTCTTTCTTAAAAACGTTTATTTTTTCAAAATATTCTGAAACTCTATTTAAACACATTAACCTCTCATTCTAATTCTTTACAGTTTCTCACTAATACTCAAGCATTCTCTGCACTTTTTTGTGTTCATCTCTTGCAAAACCTCTTTTTCTCAGTTTCTTCTCAAAATCTTTTAGTGTGAACATGGCAACCTCCAGCAGTGCTTCTGCAGGTCCTCAGAAGAAAGCATCATCTGAACAGTATCAAGTGCCATTCAGAACACTCCTCACTCCTGTGAAGAATCTTGAAGTGTTATCTGAATTGATCATTGATTTTGGAAGCTTGAAGGAGAACGGTTTTGACCTAACAGAAGAAGTTAGGGCACAGAAATGGGAAAGGTATTTTGACAGATTGGTTGGACCAACATTCCCTATGTTAGTCAAGGAGTTCTAGATTCATGCGAAGGCTTCAACTCATCTAGTTACCTCCTTCGTTATGGGGAAGAAGATTGTGATCACTGAGGATCACATAGCAAGGTTAATCGGTTACAGTGGCGGTGGCGTCCGCTGTGTTGATATGGCTGAGAGATGTGCTGACGTGGGCGTGATAGCTCAAAGGATTTTCACCCATGGGGTGCCCAGCAGCAAGATCAAAGATCTGAAGGATCATCACAGAGTTTGGGCTAAGATAATTCTGGGGTGCTTCAACCATAGGAAGCCAACTAGTTCACCTGACTACATAAATGTGAATCAACAGTTTCTGATCTACTTTATTGATCAGAAGGTAAAAATCAACTTGGCTCATCTTCTGTTCAACCACCTCAGAACAAGTGTGAAGGAAACCAGGGAAGAAGAAAGAACCAAGAGGGATTGGATACCCTTTGGAAGGTTGATATCAAATATTCTGATAGAGAATAGGCTGATAGAGCATCTGATAGAAGCTCAAGAGTTAAGCACCATTGAACCAACAGTTGGGAAGCCTCTGAACGCGAAGAACTTGAAGAAAATGAAGTTGATAGAGAATATCAAAAAGGAACCCAGAGCTACTCCTATTGCTGATATCACCAGCAGAAGAGTTCCACTGAGTGACTTTCCTTTATTTTCTGAGATAGAATCTAAACCAGAGGTGGTTCTCAAATACTTAGACGCGTGCAAAGCAGATGGTACAGATCCAAATCTGATTATCAAAGATCTGCATCAACCTCAACAAGAAGTGACTCTGAAGAAGACTAAGAAGAGGAAGGAACCTTTAGAAGGATCATCCCAGCAGACACCCAAGAAAAGAGGTAATTTATCTGCTGCTTCTGTTTTAAATTCTTCTACTATTCCAGCATCTATTCCTCCTCCAACCTCTCATAGAATCTCAATCCCCATCCCAACAATAGATGAAACTGAACTAGAAGATGACCCTTCTGAGGCATTAAAACTCAGAAGACCCAGAACCAAACATCCCAAACCAATCTCAACAACATCAGCAATTGACAAAGTGCTGTCTGACATTGATCAACACACTTCTGATCACTCCGCCAATCCAAACTCTGAACCACAAATTGTCCCTCCTCCACAACCAGAACAACAGCAATCTGCTGAAGAACCAGAACAACAACAACCTCTCTCATCAATTCCAGAAGAACCCCTTATCCCTGAACAACTAGAAATTCCGTCTCCCTCTCCTCAACCAGAAATTCATCCACCATCACCTCAACCTGAGTTTCATCACTCTGAAACTCAAACTCCTCCACCTTTTGAACCTCATTCACCTCAATCATCTGAACCACAACCTCTGGCAATCCAGCTGCCATGTGGAACAACAGTCACCATGGCACAGTTGCCATCCTCACCAGAATCTACACCACCAAATACTCCCAAAACACCAAACAGTCCAATCATAATTTCTGATTCTCCCACTCCATCTCCAAAACAAACAGCTGCCAAGTAAACCACCGAAAACCCCAGCAGGACATTCATAGACTTAACCAACCTTGACCGTCTTGCTGATCTGAAACACAAAATAGCCATCCCAAAACCAAAACAACCAGATGTTGGCTCTGGTATTATGAATTTTGAAATAGGTTTGCAACAATGGATTGCTTCTCTGAAGTAAGTCTGTCCTAGAATGATTGACCCAGCTGCTTCTGACCAGCTCTGGTCACAATTCAGACTTTGGGTACGTGCTGAAGCCCTCAAGTTGCAGGATATCAACTATGAGCAGGCACAACAGAACTTCAGCAAGCTGCTGAAGGAAGTTGAAAGTCAGCTGCCTCAGGAAGCTGTGCTCCCTCTGGATAGTGAACCTTGGTCTGAGAAACAACTAGCTTCAAAGGTGCAACCAGAAGAAGACAAGACCATTCAAGCTGAAGCAAGTCAAGCAGAAGATGTTGCAGAAAGCTCTCAGAAGCTTCCTGCTTCTGATGTTTCTCAAGCTGCCTTGGACAGGCAGACTCTGGAAGAACTGAAGCTGAATGACATGCGTCTGCAGCAGAGGATGGATGAAAACGACCAGAAGATGAAAGAAAGAATGGATGTGCAGGATAGCAAGATTGACACTGTTGTCAGCATGGTGCACAAGCAGAATGAGACTGCTGATCAGATCAAAGCCATGTTGGAGAACCTGTTCACACGCTTTCCTCCCCAACCTTAGTTTTTTATTCATGTCATTTTTATGTTTTCTTTAATTTTCTGATGTACTGTTTGAATATGTTTTGTTTGATTCTGAACCCTTTTAATATGACAAGTTTTTCTGATCTTAATTTGTTTTAGCATATCATCTACACTTTTTGATTGCTGACAAAAAGGGGGAGAACAAGAATGATATTTTAAACAATAACGGTTTACTAAGACAGAAATTCTCGAACATTCTAACTCTATTATACTTGAAAATGTTTTCTGTTTTGCTTAAAGTCTACAGGCACAAGGAAGCTCCTGGACACTCTGAAGACTAAAAGCTCTGATCCGCTCTGATACTCTAATCCAAAGCAAAGCTCTGATAAGAAAAGCTCTGATACGCTGATCTGAAGCTCTGCTCTGATATGCTGATCCAAAGCTTCTGATAGTCAAAGACTCTGATACTCTGATGTTCAAAGAAAGGCAAAAAGATCTGATCCTGAAGAACACTTGTAATCAAAAAGGGAAGTAATAATCTCAGGGGGAGTATCTCTCAACTCTGATATCCTTTTATCCCTTATCTTTGATAACCTCTTACTCTGATGCATCTCTCTGACACCTTTTTACATTATTTTCATTTAAAAAATATCTAGATTTTGTCATCATCAAAAAGGGGGAGATTGTTAGAACAAAGTTTGAATCTACTACCCTATGTTTAAGTTTTGATGATAACAAAGTGAAAAGATATATTACTTATATGATTCATGTATGAACTATATGCTGCCTAAATTATTACGTTCTGATTTGCAGATACTCTGATTGGTATAAGCAAGATCACACCTAATCAGCATCAGAATTTTGGTTTCTGACATCAGCATCAGAAGTTGCCATATCAGAATATCAGAACCAGAAGATTAATTCACGTATATGCTGAAGTCTGATGAACAGAACTGCGCTCAACACTCTGATAAAGAAACACAACAGTTCATCAGCAGCTAAGCAGAATCAGAATGAGCCAAGCCAGAACTTGCATTAAGTAAGCAACGGTACTGTGCATTGAAAGAAAATTAATACCAACGGCCTCATTCCAGACAAGATCTGCTCGATAAGGAAAGTTTGTTATTAGCATTGAATCAAGAATATTGCTCCAACGTTCAACATCTCAGTGCTATATAAACAAGACTTTGAAGATTAAATTGGCTAATGCTCTCCAATCTTTACACGCCTAAAAGCTGATCATAATCTTCCTTCTCTCAGTTTGCTAAACACTACACATTCTCTTATTCAATCATTGTTTAGCAATCTAGTTTCTAAGCTTTAAGTTGTGTATACATCACAGTTGTGATATAGTTTTGTAGAAAACCTTCACACACTTAGATTTATCTTCTTTGTAAGAAAGTGTTTCCTTGACAAACCGGGTTGTGGTTTGCATCAAGAAGGCTTTAGCAATTGTTAAAGCAGTCTGTAATATTCAGTTGAATATAGTGGATTAAGACCTCGTTGGAGAGAGGCGAAATCACCTTGACGGGTGGACTGGAGTAGTTTGAGATCAAACGAACCAGGATAAAAATATCTTGTTCATTGCATTGATTTTCAGTTTTACAATTCAACCCCCCCTTCTTGTGTTTTTCACTACTTCAGATCTGACTTGAGGTTTTGCGTTTTTATTCACATTTGTTCGGTTGAGCAAGAGTCGCCACCGACTTTTTATTTTATCCTAAGGAAAGATCAAAAAGCACAGGAAAGACCTTTGAGATGTTTTCGTGGGTTCGGGGGGTAGATTATGAAAAGGGAAGGTGCTAGCACCCTTTTCATCCATGGTTATCCATGGGCTCTTAGTTACTTGTTTTAGATCACTTGCCTTTGCTTTTCAATTGTTTGAAATGGTGCTTTGTGTGTGTGGTTTTTGAAAATGTTTTGAAAAAGATGCCTTGTCTAGGAAACCATTGTAACAATTCTTTACTCGAATGTTTTACAAAAGTGTTTGTCTTTTTGAAAAGATGTTTCAATGTTTTTTGGAAGTTTGTTTTGAAATTATGTGGAGATGTGTGTTTGAAAAATGGCAAGGATGTTTTGCAAGTTTGATCAAGTAACTAAGAGTTGTCTACCCTAATTTACTCAAAGATCTTTCTCATGTTTTAACCCTTTTAACAGTGTTGTTTCACCATTGTATTTAGTGAACAACCTTGCGTTAGGATGTTAACGGGACGAGCGCGGGCCATCGTTTAGACCATGAAAGCAATAGTGTCAAGTATTTTGGCAATTTTCTTGAGGGACTATGATCATTTTGTTTAGGCAACAAGATAGCGTCATCGAGGGACTATGATCATTTGATTTGTTTTTGTTTTGCCAAAGACACTTAACATGCAACCATGGCCCATGTTTGAAGGCAACAAGTGGAGTAACCCTAGGGGTGCAAGTGTGCATTGTGTTTGTTTTTTCATGCATATTTATCTTGGATTAAGTCAAGCTATTTGTTGATTTGATTTGCATACAAGCCCTAAGTCTAAACATGGCATAATTGAAAGCTTTTAAATGCGGAAATTTAAATGCTAAGCTATTACAACAATGATTATGAGGATGGGGGTACAAGTTTGAATTTGGGGATATTTGACAAGGAAATAAATGCTAAAATTATTACAACCATATCGAATATACAAATTAATATTTGGCATTTAAATAAATACAATTAAATAAATATCAAAATGCAATGTATTATGCAAAAAAGATTTGTTTATGTATGTGAAAAAGGTTTTCAGGTTTGAAGTATAGACAAAATAAAAAAAAGTCATTTTTTGGTTATTTTTGTTGTTTAGGGCAAAACCCTAGTTTTTAAATAAATAGTAATATTTATTAATTATGTACAATATATATTAATTTATACAAAAATAATAAAAAAAAGGAAGTATATTGTAGAAAAAAAGTAAAAAAATAAAAATGTATTATTTCTATATTTTTGTCCTAATTATCTAATAAAATATACAAATATTTATATATTATATATTAAATATACTAAATATGTACAAAAATAAAATATTGATTATTTATAAAAAATGTATATTTAAGAAAATGTTTTCAAAATATAAATAAAAAATAATAACTAAAAAATAAATATTTTTGTATTATTTTTTAGGGTTTTAAATAAAAAGGTTTTTATATTATTTACATGTATATGTTTAATAAAACAAATAAATGCCAAATAAATGTAAAAAAATGTGGAAAAATATTTTTGGTGTTTTTTATGTTTGGACAAAAAATATTAAGTCAGAATCAAAAAAGAAAAATGCAAAAATAACAAATATTTCACATAATGGGCCAGGGGGTGCAAATGGAAAAAAAGAGTGTAAACAGCAAGACTGACTCAGGCCCAGCCCAAGCCAGTCATCTTCAACCTTCAGCATTGTCAAACGCGCGCCTCTCCTTTCAAAATACAAACTTCTGATTCCTTGATTTTTAGCAAAAACTCATAACACAAACAATGTAGAGCATCAAACCACGATTCCAAACATGTAAAAAACTTGACCTAACTCTAAGAAACCAGGGAGAATTTCTTCACCCCCAATTTTTGACCTAATTTTTCTTCAATGTTCATGGCTAAAATTCTCACAGCATGCTTAATATAAATAAAAAGTAAACACATGGATGTCTTCAGGGCTATGAGTAGGACATGTTTCATTCACAAACCTAAGCTTAACTCTTCCTAGATTGAGAGATAGAAGTCCATGGTTTTACCTGTTTCAGCTTGAATCGTATACAGTAATATGGCCAACTTCAATGGAGTTTGAGCTTCTGTATAGCTTGCCTGAAGTCCAAGGAAGCTTCCTCAATACCTGGCTTGTTTTGAATCAGCCTGTATCGTGCTATGGAAGTTCACCTGCAAAACTGAAAAATGAAAATGGCAGCTGAGGTTAGGGGAGTTACAGCTTGTGTTTAGGGCTTGGAATAGTTTGTGTGGATGGTGTGGAATGTGTTGGAACTTGTTTGGGCAAAAACGCACGAGTGGATAATGCTAGGCAAGTCAATCTGCAGAGAATGCCCTGTTTTGCAGCAAAACAGGGATACTGAGTATTAAGAAGTGTGAGGGATGGTTCAATCGTGTTTTAGGCTTGGCCTGATGTATGGAAAAGGTTCACAAGGTTTGTTCTTGGCTGTGTTGACAGGAAGTGGAAGTTGGAGTTGTTTTGCAATGTTTCTTCAAGTGTAAGCCAAGAAATGTAAGTTGTGATACCAGCCAGTACAATGCCCTAATGTATGCTGCAAGTTAGGCTCTTGATAACTGGGATTTGTGGATTTGATTTGGCTCTAAGATCTGGCCCCGTGCCTCAAGGATTTGGTATTTGACATAAAGCATAACTTTATCAAAATGGCATTCTACCTTTTTCCATTTAAGGGTTAATTTTGTGTGCAATGTCCAAATGAACAAAATAATGCGTTAGCTCAGTGGATTTGCATTCAATTAAGGAGTGTAAAAGGGTTTAGAGGCCTGCAAGCAAGCACAAACCAAACTGATTTGAAAATGCCATTTGCTATGAACATGTATTGGTCATGAACAAAAGTGAGTTTTGGCCAACTTTGTGAATTCGATTCTCTCTAACCACAAGGGTGTTTGAGGAGTTCCTGGACAACCTGGAAAGCTTGGAATGTGTACTACAATCCATCTTTGTAATGCAAATTGATAATCCTAGTGGAACCATGTGAAAAATGGCCAAGAAGTTGGACAAAAATCCTGCCAGGAATAGGGCAAAATTTCTCTAAGTTAAAAATGTTTTGTACCCTTGTTCCAAAAATCATAACTTGAGATACAAGCATCCTTTGAGAAAACTTTGTGAATAAAAGTTGTAGATTTTGCAATGGACTACAACTTCATGTTTCAAGTTTTGTTTGAATCCAATTGCATCTTGGTGAAAAAATGGGACAAAGTTAGGAAAAAATAAAGAAATTTCATAACTTAGAAAAATTTTAAGTTATGAAATTTTTCATTTTAAACCCTAATTTGTAATTTTAGGTTTCTTGATGAACAAGTTTCATAATTTGACATGTCTTGATGAAAAATGAATCTTGGCACTTGATTTTGACCAAAAAGTCAAAGTTTGACTTTTCAGTGTACAGTCAAATTTTGATCAGTTGACTGAAAAATTCATCTGTCAATCCTATGCATTTGAGATCTTTTGAACTTGTTGAATGGGTCAAGATAATGCCTTTGAGTCCTTGAGTCCATATGTGATCTTGGTTTGCCATTGGTTAGGTCAAACAGTCAAAAATTACCCTTGTACAGTCAAAACCCTAATAATGATCATTTTGCCTTTTTGGTGATCTGATCAAATTTCTTGTGGAATTGTGATCCAAACTTGACCAAATGGTTCATATGAATTCATAATGTTGATGTGGGTCAAAAATCATGAGGTTTGACTGTCAATTGGCCACAGTTGACTTTTTCCCCAATACAGCTGATTTCTAGGTCAACTGTCCAATTGACTGGGCAAAGATTGGAATCAAGGCTTGAAACTTGGTATGGATAAACTTGTAAGTCCAACATGAAGCATGAAAGTCACTTTGGGCTTTTTAGGTCAAAATATCCTTGTGCAAACTCAAACTCTAATTTGGGTCAACAGTGCAAGGAGGGGTCTTGAGCAGAGCAAACCCTAACTTGATCTTGAGTTCCAAGAGTCTTGTGATGAGAAAATGTTGATGAAAAGGGAGGGAAAATTTTGGGGTACAACAGCGACCTACGTCCCTAGAAAAGATAACATGAGGGAAAGACCTTCGAGTGACCTACGACCCTAAAAAAGATAACATGAGGGTAACACCTACGAGCGACCTACGACCCTAGAAAAGATAACGTGATGATAATACCTACGGGTGACCTACGACCCTTGAAAAGATAACGTGAGGGTAAGACCTATGAGCGACCTATGACCCTAGAAAATATGACGCGAGGGTAAGACCTACGAGCGACCTACGATCCTAGAAAAGATAACGTGAGTATTGAGATTTGGGGAGTAAAATGTATTGGCACCACGACTTATTTTGGTTGGTAGTGTAATGATAGATGTTAAGTGGGAATTATGAGGATGATATTTTTTTGGGGTTTTTTACTGATTCGAGATTTATTTGGGATTGATCTGGCTCATGATTCATATGCATTTGAAGTGTGGCATGATGATCCATGGATATGCTATGCATTTGAGGATGCAATGCAATATGCAGTGATAATTATCGTATGCAAAGGGCCAAATGCTAAGCTCATTGGGATCTGTTGCTCGTCGTCTTGAGATACCAATATGGATTGGTGCTTGAAAACCGAGAGACTAGAGTTAGCCTTATCGAGTTCACTAGGGATTAAATCTTGCTGAGGAGAAGTAGCTTGATCTGACTTTCTTCTTATGTTGGACTTCTTGTGAATGACTGAACAGAGACGTGGATCTCATCAAATTCCCCAAGTTTTCTCTATTATCGGGGAGGAAATTTCTTGGTCTGACTTTTCCCACACCGCAAACTACTTGGGGATGGGGGAATGGACATGGGTATCTTCATATGCCCTAAGTTCACTTTATCGCCAAGGAATTGCATGTTTAAACATATGCAGGGAATGATGATGATTTGGAGGATGTTAATTGAGCCAAAGTGAACATCATGATGCTTTTATCCTAATTGCATTTGTACGGTTGACAGGAATTTGCTTGAGAAGCTTCATAAGAGGGGAGGAGGAATGCCCGTGTATGCAATGATCTCTTCAAGTGGAAGGATGGAAGATTCGTGTCATAATATGACACAAAGTGGCATGCCCCAATATCTGCCTCTGATCATGGATTCTCGTAGATATTTTTCGAATCTCGACATAATTTCCCCAGGTTGCACAAATTTTGAATAGGTTACTCGGCCAGATTTCCCAAGTTTAAAGTTTAAAGAGATTTATCGACATGATTGCCTATGATTGACTGGAAAAAGCTGAAAGAGATTTATCGACATGATTGCCTTTGATTGACTGGCAAAAGCTGGAAGAGATTTATCGACTTGATTGCCTCTGATTGGTTGGCAAAAGTTGGAAGAGATTTGTCGACGTGATAGCCTCTGATTGGAAGCTTGTGGGAATTCCCCATAATAAGATTATTCTTCGTTTTTTGACAATTTTTTGCGGTAATTCGTCCTTCGAGATAACCAGGTTTTCATTTGATGCTCATCACGCAAGCATACTTGATGTTCAAGCACTTATTTATATGCAACGAATGTTTGTCTAAGAATGATGATTCTAATGAAAATTTTATGCTTGTCTTGAAGTTTGAAAAACTTTTATTGAAAAGATGTCGAAGCATCAGTTTTTGTTTTTTATGAAAAGGTTGTGTATTACCAACTCAAATTTCAGCACATCTTCGAGGAGTCAGGTTACCGTATTCTTACTACAATATTGCTTTTGAATTAACCCATGCTTCAGTTAGGACTTTTAAGGGTTGTAACGTGGCCTGGTTCATGGTTTTAGAAAAAAGATTTAAGGCTCAAAATCATTTGGTGCCCACCCATTCTCCATGATGTTCTCCATTCCTATGTTCAATTAACTTGATACGAGCACTTATCTCCTGAGAAGAGAGTTTGTGATGATTGAGGAACCACATAGGTTTCTAGGACCCAACAATCACTAACTTCTTGGCGTATGATCACTCGATCTTGTTCTTTGCTGAGGATTATTACTTTTTACTTTCGTTTTCCATAATTTTTTCCTGGACAATTTTTGATTTTGAAGTTGCAATCCAGCGGGATGCCCTGACTTTTGCCTAAGTCTCTTGCTTTTCAAGTTTCGACTTAACAGGGCTTTTTGTCTCTTTCTTTTTGAATAAGTCGTTGATTTTTGCATCATCTTTGATTTATTGGAAATGATTGTGGTTTCCTGAGTCCTAGATAGATGAAGGATAACCGTTATGGTATCGTCATCTGCTGACAACCTGATTGTGTAAGAGATACCCATGGGGATATAATTATGTTTGATGCACAATGCTGATAGGTAAAGGTTGGTCATTATGGTTTTGACTTTCCCCTACCCTTTAATAGATAACCATTATTGTATCCCTAGAGGCTTACTCTTGACGAGTTCTGAATGCTCGATCAGATTCACTGAAATTTACCCACCTCAGGGTTAGAATTGAGGGTTTTTCTACATAAAAGAAAATTCCTACTTCAAGGCTCGAAAGGTTTGACGAGGGTCTATCTCCCTTATAACTCCGATGTTTGGGGATTTGAAACAAGGCTTGTACATCGTCAGCAAGGTTTTATTCAAAAGCATATTGTTTGAGAATCTAAGTGTCAGATCTTCATCATCCTCCCTAAAGAGTTATTTTGTTCTTAAAAAGAGTTAAGCATCAAAAGCAAGTATAATAACAAAATGTAAATGAGTGAATACGAATGGATTAGTTCAAGACAAACACAGTCAATGCATGGTGATTTAATATAAAACGAAAAACAGTTTTGCATACAATGGGTACTGAACAAAACAAGAAATGTTACAAATGATAATGTAAATGAAATTAGAAATTGCTATGTTAAGGAGACTTCTTCAGGCTTGGCTCATTTAAGGAGACGCTCTTGTAGTCTTGTCACCTGTCTCAGCAAGAGGATTCAATCCATTATCAGAACTTTTGGAGTGAACAAGATAACTTTGGCATCGAGGAGGCCTTGAATGTTGTTTTTTAATGCCCTGCAATTCTCAATTGTGTGGCATGGAGCCCCTGAATGGAATTTGCAACGATCACTGAAATCATACCCCCGTGGGAGTGGATTTGGTGTTGGACCAAGTTCATGCAACTGAACCAACTGATTGGCCAGTAATTGAGGGAGAAGCTGAGCATAAGACATTGGAATGGGATCCACCCTTCTTTCAAGAACTTTCTTCCTCTTTCGTTCTCGTTGCCCCTGGGGTTGTTGATTCAGCTGGAAAGGCCTAGATCTTGCTCGTTGAATATACAGTTGTCTCTGTGTGTACTGATGTTGATGATGGATTGACTCATGTTGAGTCACCCGAGGTTGTTGAGCCGAGATTGTGGCGTATGCTTGAGGAACATATCGATTAGGATGAACAAACGAAGCTTGATGGTGTAGAGCTTGATCTTGATGATGGACCGGGGCATTCCCTTTGTCTATAGTAGCACTAGTCTCTCCTTCTTTATTCTTGAGAAGGCCAAAGCAAGGCTTCTTGTTACTTCCATTAATAGCTCTAGATGTACCTTTAATTTTTCCTGACTTCAGGCCATCTTCAATACATTCCCCGATGGTAACCAAGTCTAAAAAGGAAGTTGAAATACTACCGAGTATATGTTGGAGATATGGGTCTTGCAAGGTACCCACGAACAAATAAGTCAATTCACGATCCAAGAGAGGAGGCTGGACCCTTACAGCCAGTTCACGCCACCTTTGAGCATACTCTTTGAACGACTCTTCGGATTTTGGTATGATCTCTTGAAGTTGAGTACAGCTAGGAGCCATGGTAGTATTATAATGGTAATTTTTCAAAAAGGCGTCAACTAGTTCTCCCCAAGTACTGACATGAGATCTTTCTAATTATATATACTAAACCAATGGTGCCCCGGTCAAGCTATCTTGGAAGAAGTGCATGAGTAACATAGGCTACCATCTTACGACAGTAGGAACGGAGATGAGTCTCTGGGAAGGAAGTGCCTTTGTATTTGTCAAAATCAGAAAATTTGAACTTCGGAGGAATAACTACCCCAGGCACAAGACACATTGCAGAAGTATTGAATCCAGAAGCCTTGATACCATCCATGGCTTTGAGACGCTCTTCGAGAGCATGGTACATTTTCGCAGTTTTGGCATCTCCAACAGAAAGATTCACTTGGGGTTCATCAAGATCAATGACGTCTTGATGATCATCAGCATTGTTCCTAAGAGCTCTAGTAGGGGTCTCAACATTTGCATTACCATTCCTCCTATTAGCAGAAGTCGAGGGAGTGGCAGTAGTAAGCTTGGAAACACTTTGATGTAACTCTTCTTAACCCTTGATCACATCATGAAGGGTTTCCATAAGCTGATCCATGCGAGTGCCCATGGTGTCCATATCTCGGCGGAGAGCATTCTGATTCTCTTTAAAAAGATCCATAAGTCTTCGCTGGTTTCTTCTTGTACGGTAAGGATGTGGAGAAGTCGTCTTTGTTGTTTACTGAAGTCTGGCGGAAAAGGAACCCCAATGAGTTTTTGTTGTGAAAAATGAATGCATGATAGTATGAATCAATGCTTTATCTCCATTTCTGAGGAATCTCAAAGACTCGTCTATCTTTGAATATTTGTTTTCCTTTTTTAAAAGCTATACCAACGAGACTTGTCTTTGGACTTCTTTAGATATGAGATATATATACATGATGATATGATGTCATATTATGTTATGGCATGAAGTCTCAGCTCCACATATTCTGGATAACCAGTGCGTAGTCTGTTGCACAAGCTGAAAGTAACAGGATCAAAAGTTCGACGTCACGGGCGTAGAGTCAAAGTAACCACCCATAAGGTATGTATTAGGGGTTTGTCACATGCCAAACAAGGTTCTAAGGAGATCTCAGAGTCTACGTTCTTCTTTTGGATATTACCGATGTCCCAATTACTTGGTAATCGGTAATATTCGCAGGAAAAACTCATCCGATTGCAGTATCGCGTGACAACTACTTTCGGATTACACTGTTATGGTCTCCGCACTGCATCTAAAAAGGCCAAGATGGGTTAATTCTTCTACGAATCTCAGCTTCTCGAGTTCCCAGGTCGAAAGCAACAATGTCTTCCCAATTACTTGGTAAACATTTCTACTTCCAAGGGGACCTCCATTGAGTGAGGGATTTTCATGCCTCCTTCTTCGGGATTACTCCCTCAAAGTTAACATGACTATACCTCCCTTCCTAATCCTAAGTGTGACCCAAGTTCGAGTATAGGACTTATAAAATGTAATCTCCCAACCCAATATCACAGTGTATCCAGAATATGTGAGTAGTAATAATATATGCAATATGTACAAAAGAATACAATAAAGAAATAAAGAAATAAAACAGTAAAGCAAAATAAAGAAAATAAATAAACACCCAAAATGGAAAATAAAAAAAACTAGGAGAGACTCGCTAAAGGTCCCCAGCAGAGTCACTACCTGAAGCTACCGCCAGAAAACACAGAGCCGCCACCGAACTTTATTTATCCCGAAGGAAGGGGAAATATCAATAAAACCACAACGGAATGGATAAGATGGTCTTGCGACCAAGAGAAAGGGGAAGGGAGTCGATTATGCGAGGGGAAGGTATTAGCACCCCTCACATCTATTATACTCAACAGGATCCATTTTGTTCGTTTGTCTTTAAGGGTGTCTTTATCTACAACTATACTTGCTTAAGGGAAAATGAATGGTTTTTTATTATTGCATTCGTGAGTGTTTAGTGACCCTTTGCCTACGTATCCAATGAAGGAATCAGAACACCGTAGTTCTTCTAGAAAATGGTTAGTTTGTTTGTGTTTTTTAGTGGGCGACGTTAACACACGCATTCTAGCAATAGGCACGGCTGGTATCGCGGTAGAACGAAGATAACATGCCCTTTGGGGGAGTTTTGATTGGTTGAGCATTTTTGTAAGTTTTAAAATAAATTCAAGTAATGATTAAAGGTGTTTTTGGATTTTTGATTTGTGAATGATGAGTTTTAATTTTAAGAAAGAGAAAGTCTAAAGGGGAAAAAAACCTAATTGTTATTATGTACTTGAAGGGATAAAAGTCTACCTCAACATAAGACGATCGAAACGGGATTTAATCGCCTCATGGAGTTACCTAAGGGAATATGGCACCGGGGTTTGAACGAACAAATAAAGAAACTTAAATTCTAAATGTTTTTTTGTGGTTTTATATTTAAATAAGATAAATGGTGGATTAAAAGTAAATTAAAACCTACAAAAATTATTCTAATATCTCATGTGAATTTTTAAGTAAAGAAAATATTGAAAGGAAATCAAAATCTAACTCTAAATATTGTATTTTTGTGGTTTAATATTATAACTTGATTAAGAAAATAAGGCCCATTTTTGTTTTTGTATCAAGTAAATAAAAGTATAAAATTAAGAAGTAAAAATACAAAATTGAGCTTGAGGGTGCTGCTGGCAAAAGGGGTCGTAAGGTGTAGCAAGCAAAACCTTAAAGCCCAATCTAACATCACTTGTCAAAAAAGAAACCACATTCAGCTCAAAAAAGAGGAAATTGTGTTCATGGGGTGTAAAAGCAAATATCGTGCAGGCCCAAACACTACATTCTATTCAAACTTAACCCAAACATTTTTCTTTCCCATCATTTTTTATCTCATGAAGTAATAAAAAAAATGATGCAAATCCCAAGCAGCATTGAGGTCCAGAATTAGGGTCATTCTCGCTTCTTCTCCTTAAGAAACGTTACATGAACCTTAACCTTCATCACCTTCATCGCTCTGTTTCTCCACCGATCTTTCTCACCGCAATCACCTCAGAAACAACAATCCTCCTCTCCAAACCTCCTTCGCTATCTCTCGATCTCCTTTTTAGTCTCTCATTATCAGCTTTATGTTTCTCTATCTCCCTCAAACAAGCGACCTTCGTCTCTATTTCTCTATCTCCCTCACTGAACCCTCTTAATCTCTCTCACGATCCAAACCTGAACCTCTCAATAACCCTAAACCCCCAAATTTTACTAATTTCATGAGATTAGAAATCGATTCAATCAATGATACAAAAAAAGGTACAGTATCACACAATATTAGAGCCAGAGCTCTTAAAAAGATGAGGAATCTACGTGTTATCGAAAGCGATCTCGATTTGAAATCAGGTATGATTACTGCCCTCTAGCTCTTTTGATTGAGATTTCTCCTTCTTCTTTTCCTATGACTTGTGATGTTGCTTGGTATTTGTATATTTTAGGCCCTTAATGAGCGTCTGTGTGCAGAGATCGAGTCGGTGTTGAGTTATGCCTCAATGTTGCCATTTCGGTGTTTGAGATGATAAACAAAAAATGACATGTTGTTGTTATGACCATAAAACCTATACTTTGTGTGTTGGGATTTTTCTGTTTACAGTTTTGTTAGTCGAAGAGGCTTGCAAGTTTGATTTTTAGAGGATGGTGAATTGAAGGCGACGATTTGGTTGGTGTGGCAGGTTTGGGTGATGAGGTTGTTGCTGATATTTTCTGGTTTTTTTGATACTGCATAGTTGCAGTGTTTATGGTTTTATGTTGGCTGTTAGTATGTTGTTGTGTTTTGTTGGTATGCTCTGATATTTTATTTGTGTTCCTCCTGGAGGTTTTTTGGCCCTTGTGTGTTCTGTTGGTTTTCTGCTTTAGTTGTTTGTTTTATAACAGCTGAGAAGTGGGAACTGGAGGGAAGGTTTTGGTGAATTTGAACAACATTGGCTTGTTGACTTTGTGTTTTAGGATGCAGGTTTTGTTTTTAGTCATTTTGGTGTAAATTTTGGCCTGTTTTGTCTGGTATTTGTGTGCAGGCTGGACAGAGTTTTGGGCAGTAAAGTGCAGAGCTGACTTTTGTCTGGTTTTGACATCTTCCTGACCCTATCTCTTTTCCTCTTTATATTTCTATGACATAAAGCTATTTGAATTTTTTTAATACAATTCTGAAGGGTTTGTATATTTACGGAAAATGATGATATAGGGCTTTGTGAGCTAGCGCTAGCTTGCATTGTTTTGTGAATTACTGTTGTTGTATATTTGCTAGTTTTGGGCTTTATTTGGCAGCTAGCAACTGCTGTTATATTTACTGCTGTATTGCAGCTTGCTTGCTGGTTTTGCCTATGTTGCCTTGTTCTACTACTGTTGTTTTTTATATGTCTTGTTGCACTTGCTTGGTAGTGGGCTACTGTTTGTTATTTACTTTTTCTTGTTATTTGGCAGCTTGCAATTGCTGTTATATTAGCTGCTATTTGGCAGCCTTGCCCTGTTTCTGTGCTTGATGGCCTACTGCTGTCTTGGTGCTTTGTTGTATCATATATTTTGCATATGCTGCCTTGTTTTTGTGATGCTACATGTTGTTTTTGTACTTGGCAGTTTTAACTTTGCTTTTGCAGTAGGAAAATATTTGCAAATTTCTTTTCCCTTTTGTGATCCAAAAACCCACACTTTTTGTGGTTTTCAAAAGTAGGAGGAGATAGCCCATGATTAAAAACAAACCCTTTTAGTTCTTATTCCAAATGCAAACCCTAATGATGAGATTTCTTATTTAACAAATAATTATTTGGAATTTTTCACATGTTGATTATTGTTAAATTTCTCTTTTTCTTATTTCATGAACACGAGAATTGGACGGTCGAGACACAGTTAAAACACGAAGAGGAGACCATGGCTAGCAAGGAGTGGATGAGTTTCTTGAAGATGAAGCAAAAGAAAATTGAAGAAGAAACATTTATTCCCTTTTTTGTAAACAACTATTGCAACTTGTGATTTTACATTGGTATCCCTCTTGTAACTTGTCCCAAAAATGTGATGAACACAAAACTTGAATGATATATTTTTTGAATGATGAATTCATTGTATGGAAACCAAACAACTCTTGAATCTTGATTTAAAATAGAAATTTCCAATTGAATGGTTTGAAGAATACATCTTGCCTTTGTAACATATATTAGCAAACCACATGCCTTGTCTTCCAAACACCAATCAAATTCTTGAATAAAATAAATGCTTAAGAATTTAATTCCACTTGGTTAACTCAAACCCAAAACAATGGTAATTTAAATGAAAACCTTAATCTTCATATCATGTACAAATCAAACTTGCACTCTCAATGAGAAACTTAACTCTGATATCCAAATCGCAAGTAATTTGTAACTGAAACAACAAAAACATGCCTTGATTATCATGAAACTCCAACCTTATTTCTTGTGCCCAGATTCCACATTCATCGATTTAAACTTAAAACTCTTGACTTAGTGACTTAGAGATTCTTGACAAAAAAATAGGGAAATAAACCCTAATCCAAGATCTGAGGAATTCGAGTGAGAAAAAACCTTGTAACTTGATGTGAAAGAAATCCATGACAACTCAGAACTTCATCATGTGATCCACCACTCAAGAACCAGATGAATTTCCCTTTTACCTGATAAGAGAACTTCAAAACAAAATTATACATAAAGAGGGTACAACCCTAATACCTCAAACCAAGGTGCCTGATTCCATGAGATGCGGGATATGAAAATGACTTAGTGAAACTGATGCAAATGGGATGCAAAGTTCAAAGCCAAACAAAAGTAAAAAGAGGTAGGGACAATTTGGGGTACGACAAATGCCCCTATTTAATTATCTTAAACCTGAAGGTGAGATTGGCGTCAGCCTTTCGAAAGTTCAAGGTAGAATATGATTAAATACCAGGACCCAAAATTTGTCCTGGAGAGATGGTGTGAGTGTTATTTATTGGTGATGTCTGTTGGGGAAAGAAAAATTGGTTTTCAGGTAAACTGGGCACGATGGATAAAAATGGTTGAATAATGGTAGCTTGTACTGGGGTAACGGTGCCAATACAAGTTTCTCATGGATGTGGGCGGTAAAGTGACCGAAAGGATATGGTTGACGATGTTGTGGTGACTGAAAGTAGAATTACTGACCAAATGATAACTTAAAGACGATGGGTAGAACTCAACGATGGCAAAGAATCTATCGTGTGGGATTCACGACCCAAAAAGAAAGGTAAATACAAATAGGTAAAGATTAGTGTATGATCTATGACCCAAGAAAAGATAACGTGAGGGTAAGACCTACGAGCGACCTACGACCCTAGAAAAGATAGCGTGAGGGTAAGACCTATGACCCTAGAAAAGATAACATGAGGGTAAGACCTACGAGCGACCTATGACCCTAGAAAAGATAACATGAGGGTAAGACCTACGAGCGACCTACGACCCTAAAAAAGATAACGTGAGGGTAAGACCTACGAGCAACCTACGAACCTAAAAAAGATAACATGAGGGTAAGACCTACAGGCGACCTACGATCCTTGAAAAGATAACGTGAGGGTAAGACCTACGGGCGACCTACGACCCTAGAAAAGATAACTTGAGGGTAAGACCTACGGGCAACCTATGACTCTAGAAAACATAACATGAGGGTAAGACCTACGACCCTAAAAAAGATAGCATTCCGATGTTGCAAGCCTTGCAACACATGTTGAAGTTGAATTTGGTCACGTTGAAGGATCCTCCTTGGAATCCCAATACTTCCGCTCCTAGCTACAATCCTGATGCAAGATGTGCATATCACTCCATAAGTCCAGGGCATGATACTGATAGTTGTTGGATGTTGAAATATAAGATTAAAGACTTGATTGACAAAGGAGTGTTGGAAATCACACGAGATGGTAATATTTAGATTTTCTATCACCCCTCAAAGGAACACCATCTGAAGTGACAAATTCAGGCACATAAGCTTTTTGTTCATTTGAATTTTCATTTGCAATTTCTTTGTTTATTCAAACACTTATCTTCATGTCATACTTTGGTTGTCCCCATTAATGTATTACATATATTTGTCTTGAATTAATCCATTTGTTTTAAATATACTTAAACTATGCTTTTACTTCCTTTTTATGATATTCAACTCTCGATTAAAAGTTATAAGCCTCTAGAGGAAGGATGAAGAAAATGATACCATAATCTCTATAGTATGCTTTTGAACGGACCTTGCTAACGATGTACATGCGTTGTTTCAAATCCTAAACAGTGGAGTTATAAGGAAGATAATCCCTAGTCAACCCTTTGAGCCTAAGAAGTAGGAGTTTTCTTTTTCACGCAAATTGAAACCTTTAATCATAATCTGGGAAAGGGTAGTTTCTCAGTTAATTCAAATGCACATGATGTCACAAGATTTTACTTCGTACACGGCGAATAGTACCGGAGACATCCTTCCAAATCAAAAGACAGTGATGGTTCCCCATAAAAGAGGCATCCATTATCTCTCAAAAGAAAAGTCTTCTAAGTCAAAACCTATGAAGGAGACTTAAGAAAAAGTTGGGGCATCCCGCTGACTGTAACCACAGAAGAAACAGTTCAGGTAAAAGGTAGGGATAATAAAATCAAAAAGAGGTCTCTACAAAAACTCGACAATAGAAATATGTTACCAAAAATGACTTCCTTCTCAAATAAACTTCCAGTATTCGAACCATCACAAAAATGTCATTCCAGACTCAATTGGAATCTACACGCACAATTAACTAAGTATAGGGCTGAAGAGCATCACGGAGAACGGGTTGGGTACAAATAAAGTATGAGCATTTATCCTTTGTTTCTTAAACCATGAGCCAGGCTATGTTATAACCCTTAAAAGTCCTAACTGAAGCATAGGTTAGTTTGAAAGCATACTGTTACAAAAAGTATCCTGACTCCTGTAAGGCTTACTATAAATCTTGAGTTGAATTGATATTCTTACAAAATTTTGTTTGTTTACTAAAAATGCATTTTCAAAACTTCAATATAGACATAAGCTTTGCATTTTTAATACCATTGTTTGCATATAACTAATTGTTTGACATCAGAGAAATTCACACGACAAATATTCAACGAACATAAATCCTCTCAATAAAAAGAATCACTTCAAATGGAAAGACACTTCCAATAACAAGTATTCCATAATAAAGGGGCATGACATGTTATTATCCAACTCATATGTGGCAGTCAAGTCAAGATTAAAAGAATCTCTCAAAAGTGCTGAATAGCCAGGGGCAGATCTCCATCTGAATAACTTGGGGCATTAAACATGAATTCTAGAAAAGGGTTATGTACGATCAAGCAAACATTTTCTAGCAATGTTACAACACTTACTACTATGTACAGTGACAATTCTTTGCACCTTCTGAACATGGACATAGTCGGAAAATACTATACATGAAAAAAAGACTCGCTAGGTTGACTGGCCTAGGTAAAAATAAGGGCATCCCGGCGAACCAAAGAGTTCGGGCAAAAATTAGTGATATATAAATAAAATTGTACACCTGCAAAGTCGAAAACCTGAAAAGGAGGCTCGGGAAAAAAAGGGTATCCTGGTGGACTGAAAATATGAAAGGACGGTCCAGGAAAAAGTTAGGGATTAAAGTGTACGACTATGTCCTGTTATCTCTTGTCTATCAGTAGAAGACTCATCACTTTGATCAAAATTTACCAAGGACTTTAGAAGTTTAGATAATGTTCAAGTCGTCCAAAAATCCCCACATAACAGTTTCCACATAATTATCCCTACAGAGCTATCTGCACAAGCTCATCTTCAACAAGAGAAACATTCCCCGTAAGTCTAATATGCCTTCACGACAGAAAGTAGGGCATCTTCCAACTGTTAACATAATCGTACTCACCAGCAGATCCCCCTAACGGATAAACAAGTGTGATCATATCCACAGCAATGTCTCCAACTTACGGAGTCCCAACCCTCATTAGAGATTAGGTTGTCATCACAATTCATAGGCATTCTCTTCACCATCTGAGTTTATTTCTCCAGCACTATAAAATTCCCTGTAGAATTCTCTCCTCCAGCGGGACTCACTTCCTCAGCAAAAGTATTCCTTAGCAAAGTGTTTCTACAACAGGGTTTATTTCCCCAACAAGCTTTATTTCCCCAACAAAATTCAGCCTCCCCGTCTTGAGTCTATTCCTTTATCTTCTGCAAATCACCAGAAAAACTCCTCTCTCCAGCAAATGACAGTCCAAGCTACTATCCCCAGAGAGTTGCTACCAAATCTAAAAGTAGACCAGGTAACATTCAACCTTATCCTCTTCAGACGAGTCAGCATCCATATCAGAAACTCGTTCAGGCAGCACCTTAGAAGGTTATCCATCTCTCTTATCCCTAGTTAAGGTGTATAGGAATTAAATTCCCCAGTAGAGTGATAAACGAACAATGTTCTTGAACTCTTCTCCCCAAACAGAAACCAATATTCCCCAGAGGAGTTTCCTTAAACAGGAAGCAGGAATCTTCGGCGGAGGCATTCCATGACAAGATTGAAGATCACACATATTCTTCATCCCCAGCAGCAATCAAGGATTTATTTTCTGATAAAAAATGTTATACGAAGCTACCGACACACTTCAACGACATCTCACATTCATACATCATTTATCATAGCATATGCATATAAACGCATATAACGTTCTCATTTATTTTGAGAGCATCATCATGCAATACATTACATACATCATGACATTGCATAAAGCTAATTTTGTCTTTTCAGGTAAAGTTTGCAAACAGACGAATATCATCAGCAACTTTTAAACAGGTCACATATTAATTCCTGAAACATGACGGGGCGACTATCTTTATCACCAACGGTATAAACTCCCGAAACAGGATGGATTTACCAACATACTAATCATAGATCAATTCCCAAAACATGACGGGGGGACTATCTACATAAACAGATTAAAGATTAACTCCCGAAATAGAATGGGGAAACTATCTTTCTTTCTTTATGGTCAGATAAAGATCAATTCCCGAAATAGGACGGGGCGAATATCTTTATCACCAATAGTATGAACTCCCGAAACAGGACGGGTTTACCAACAAACTGATTGTAGATCAATTCCTGAAACAGGACGAGGTGACTATCTACATAAACAGATCAAAGATTAACTCTCAAAATAGGACGGGGAAACTATCTTTCTTTCTTTATGGTCAGATAAAGATCAATTCCCAAAACAGGACGGGGTGACTATCTTTATCACCAATAGTATGAAATCCTGAAACAGGACATATTTACCAACTAACTGATTGTAGATTGTGATACGGTGGCAGAACCGACTGTTTAATACTGGTTTTGTGTTTTTTGTTCGCAAATGTCGTGGTAAGCAAGAGCCGCCACCGACTTTTCTTTTATCCAACAAAGGAAAGGGTGAAAAGAACATAAAAAGACCTTTTTTCGAGATTTCTGAGTAAGGGGGGTAGATTATAGAAAGGGAAGGTGTTAGCACTCTTTCCATCCATGGTTTTCCACGGGCTCTTAGGTACTTGCTCATTTTTGAAAATTGCTTTCGTGTTTGTGTGAAAAAAAATTGGTTTGAAAATGCCTTAGTGCGGCGATTCGCTTTATGATAACCCTTGTATCAGTCCTCAAGAGTGTGATAAAGCATTTTGAAAACTTTGTTTGGAAAGTGTTTGAAAATATGGTGTGAAAATTTGTTTGAGCAAGTACCTAACAATTATCTACCTACTCGAAAAAAGTTTGTTCTTTTCCTCCTATCCTTTAGACCGTGTTATCCTACTATTAGTGAGTAGGTAACCCTAGTCGTTGGATGTTGAGGGACTATCAAAAGGGACGTAATGGTCATTGAAGGCAACATGTAAGGATACCTTAGCATTTCAAAGGGACTATCATCATAAGATCATTTCTCGTAGGCAAATCGAGGGACATTTAGGGACTATGATCTTTATGATGACTTTAAACTGAGGGTATTTGCTAAAAGTATCCCTAAGTTCGAGGGACATGAACATTTTCGAAGGCAACCAAAGTGGAAAATACCCTAGGGGTGCAAGTGTGAAATAGTGTACTTTTTTCATATATTTTATCTTGAAGTTTAGTGATCTACTGATTGATTGATTAATCATACAGGCCTAGGTTGCTAGCAATTATATACAAGCATATAACATATAAAAGCGAAAAATAAAGGTCCTACGCTATTACAAGGCTTTGGTGTAGATACATAAATAGTTACTGAAAAAATAAAGTGCGGAGATAAAACCTTAATTAAGCTATTACAAACCGGGAAAAGTTATATAATTAACAAAAAAATGCTAAAGTAAATAAACACACGCATGAATTGAAAATACGTCTAAAATCCTAAGTGAAAGGAATTTTTGTTTGTTTTTGTTATGAAAAGAAATTGAATTAAAAAAATCCTAAGTCTATTCAATTTTAGTTTTTTAAGAAAATATTAAAATAATTAATTAATTGACAAAATTAATTTAATGTAAAAAGTTAAGCCTAATATTTTTTGGGGTTCTTTTTAATGTTAATCAGAGCTTAGAAGAAGTAAGGACAAACAACCAAAAGAAAGGAAACACAATCGAAAGACCAAAATAGGAAACGAAAGGAATGCACTCTTGGAAGCAAGGCATGGATCTAAGAGGCTTGGGTTGCTCTTTGATCCAGAGGGCAAATCGAAGACCTCGTTCGAGGGTCTTGGGGGTGCTAGATCTGCAAGCAAATTCGTTAGAAATTAAAAATGTAAGGCCTGGGATTCGAACCCTGGTCCCTTCGATTGCACGAATTCCCTTTCACCACCTGAGCTACTCGCTCATTCAAAATACATGACACCTGCTTTTAGTCCTGCAAATTAGTTAATTCGGAACTAAACAACACATAAAAACATCCCATTCAAAATCAATCCCTGAACCCGAATCTGGGTTGGTTTCGATTTGTGACAGCTAGTATCATGGATTTCAAAAGTAGCCAGCTTCGAAAAACTCTATCCATGGTGTTCGAATGTATGAACACTGCAACTCGCATACACTTTGTTAAATCACTCACAAATAATAACAAAAACTATGAACATGCAATCATGAGTCTAATTTAAGATTAGGTGGGATTGTATATTTTTACCATTGGAGGCTCCTTGATCTGCAGTCTTGGGTGTGAGATGGCTGGGGCACAAACGAGTGTACGCCTGTGTGATCTCCAAGAACACGATCTAAGTGTTAACCTGGACGGAAGGTGCCTGTAATGGAGTTTTGACAACTTTGGAATTTGATGCTATTTTCCGGACTTTCGTGGGATAGGCAGCATTTTCTTCTGAGGCATCCTCCGTGTGTTTTTCGTGTGGCAATCTCCATGGGTTTCCGTCTGTTTTTTCTTTGGGATCATGAGGTTTATATAGACAAGGGAATTTAGGTCAACATTTGTGTATCAAAACTTGGTCCATTATGATGAAGAGATTTGATTTGATTTCTTGTTATCTTTGATTCAATTAAGTGTCAATCTATTTTCATGCGTTACTGCCAGCCTGTTATGAGTTGTTTGGGCCTCCAACATGATGAAAATTGAAAGCTGACCTGCCCCCTACAGATCCATTTCCCTTCGAGTTTGCTCTCTTCGAAGACTCTAAGCTCCAATTCGAATTACTCCATCTTCGATGTCATATCCCCTTCGATTGAGCCTCCCTCTTCTTTGATTTCTTGATTCGAAAAGAATCACCCTGGTCGAATCAACTCTTGTGGAGTTGTGAACAAATAAGGAAATTATCTGGCCTTTAATTCAAAAGTTGAATCCATGATCAACATTGAATTCTTTCCATATTTGCAAGGAAAACATGCCATTCTTTCATGTTCAGTGTACCTGGACATGTTTTCCGAGTGCCCTCTTGATGGCCTCTTTCGACTGGCCTGGAAGGGGTTCTTCGAATGGCCCTTTTCCAAATACCAATCGAAGGGTATTTGTTGAAATGTAAATTGAATAGTCCTTTGCTACGCCAATCGAAAGATCTTGTCCATGCCAATCGAAGGACACGGTTAACAAGCATGTCGAAGTTGCCTTGACACAATTCTAAATCGAAGGATCCCTTGCCATGCCAATCGAAGGGTACTTGTTAAAATTCCAATCTAAAGGCCTTAGAGATGCCAATCGAAAAGCATTTTGTAGATGCCAATCGAAAGGCATTTTGGAGATGCCAATTGAAAGGCATTTTGGATATGCCAATCGAAAGGCATTTTGGAGATGCCAATCGAAGGAAACTTAAAAACATCACTCACAAATTTTCCTTTTCTTTAGGCAAATGTTTGTGACCAACCATGTAGGGGAAATATTGGAAAAACCTGAGAGGGCAAATTTTGGGGTACAACAGCTGCCCCTGTTCAATCTTCTTAAACCTGAGGATATATATTGGCTGGTATACCTTTCGTGATCGGAAGGAGGAAGATGATTAAACACTAGAGTGCCCAAAAATTTGCAGTCGTCTGAGATGATACTTGACTGTCTAGATAGTATTGGGAATGGGCTTATAGATGCCATTTGGAAAAGATGACAGAAGATCGTTGGAGATGGGCTTAAGGATGCCATCAGAATGTAACGGAGAGTCGTCGGAGATGGGCTTAAAGATGACATCCAAAACAATGACGATTTCATGAGATATCCCTTTGTGGGAATTCCTGCTCTTGCTGTTAGAAAGGACTCAGCTGAGGAATGTTGGTCTCTGTCTTGGAACACAGAGTTTTAGAAGCTTCAGTTATCCGTTACTCTACTGGGGAGTCATCACTTGATTGAAGAGATGGGAGTGAACTGCTATCTAGTCAGAATCCAGGCTTCACGGTGACTTACTGGGGAGATGAGATTAAATTGTTATCAGGACAGGATCCAGGCTTCACAGTGTCTTGTATAACACCCCAATTCTACCCCGGAAATTATGTAAATAAATCAGAGTTATAAAATCATTCATGCAAACAAATCAGGATGCCACAAATTCATCATTAAAAACTCATTTCATTCATCGTGGATATATAACATTTTAAAACTTCGGATGAACCATCAGCATAATACTTTAATTAAATAATTCAACAATTTAAACATCTACGCAGCGGAATTCTTAATAACATCTTTATCATTGTTACAACAACTTCAAAATAACACATACTTAATAATAATCAACTTAAAGTTCAACAACTGAATAATCAACAATCAAAAGCAACAAGCATTCATCCCCCCGAGTGTTACATATCAGAGCAATGACATCGACTCGAACTGTTGAAGGTATATAGCCTTCACTCTCGATTACCTGCATGTTACCAATATCGGGGCAACATTCAAACAGAAGGAGTGAGATATCTAACAATATAATAAAGTGTGTGATAATTAATATATTAAATTAGATCACATAACATCACCACTTCTCATATTACAAACAGCAAACATCGTAACAGAATATCAACAATATACACATATACCACTTCAATGCACAACCTCTTTATGAAATAAAATAATGCGACTCAATACTATGAAAATGCATGTGGTACCATTGGAGCATAACTCCCATCTCAAAAATTGCCAATTAATAGAGGCATCAACAAGGCATAAGCCTTCATCTCAACATTCGCCAATACAGGCCATCTCAAAGAGCATAAGCACCATCTCAAAATGCAATGTATGCGACACAATCATGAATGTAATAACAACACCATAATTGACAACATCTCAATACAACACCATCGTTGGCCAAAGGCCTACATCTCAAAAGCATCTCAACATCTCTTCATCAACGTCATTCATCGACATCATTTATCATCATAAATCATCAAACAACATGTATACATCATAATTCATTAAAACAAACTCTCATTAATATCATCTCATCAACAACTCAGTTGTACAGTAATATAACGGTAACTCATCAATCTCACAACGTTGACCATAGGCCTATACAAGATATTGCCTATGATTAGTTAATCAACTAAGGCTTACTTCTAAATCAACAAATCTCCACATACTACTATTCTATAATACTACATCAGTATCATCATTAATCCTACTGTTACAAACCAGACAATAATCTATAACCGTCTCATCCTCATCATTCTTCACAAAAACCAACATAGTGATTACCGCGGGAACTAAATCAAATCTTAATTTGGATACTAGGGTTATCCTTCCTATTCTTCATTTTAATCCTTAAGAATAAAGCTCATCACGTTAGCTATTTAACGCTTTGAACGACACCTCAAACGGAGTCTGAAAACTCAAGTTACAGCATTCTCAAACTGATTCTGCCAAAAACCAGACAACATGGATCGACGCATAACGTCTTGGATCGACACGTACTTCACTGAACTCGCAACATGAGTCGAAGCATCCTTTCTTGTATCGACTCATATTGATCCTACCACAAAGCATGTATCGACACATGCTCCTACGTATCGACTCATCCTGAGTCTAAAAGTCCTCATGTATCGACGCAAGACTCTTTCGTGTCGACTCATCCTGAGTCTAAAGACCATCTTGTATCGACACATACCATTTGGGGTCGACACATACTGCTTTGTCATGGGTAATTTCTGCAATTTTCTCTGCGTTTTCACTATGGGTTCCATACTTTAATCCCTAAAAACCTAATCTAATCATAGATAATCATCACTTACAGTTATCCTATAATTCTACATCATTTAAACAGCATCGGAACGTCATTATTCATCTTCTAATCATCAATTCTCATCATACAACAACATATAATCCAATCTTGAACAAATAACACTTTCACATCTAATCCCATAAACTAATTATCATGAACCCAATTATAGAGTCAGAACCCCACCCTTACCTTGGATTGAAGGTTGCTCTATAACTTCCGGTTGAATTCCCGTTCTACCATTTTTCCTCTTTTCCAACAACTTCACGTTCTTCTTTCCAACCCTTAATCTTCTTACTGCCTCTTCTCTCTATTCTTTCTAACAATAATAAGAATAACCCTATTATTCTCTTTGTTCCTTAATGGGCTTAAAACTAATACACCCCCCTTATTACTTCTATTCCTTTAAAATAGGCCCACATCAAATAATATCATTCTTCTAATATTATTTCACCACTTATTAAAATAATTTAAATCCAATTAATCACAACAAAAATTCACAAATATTCCAAAAATAATTTAATTAAATTATGGGCGTTACAATTCTCTCCTACTTAGAATATTTTCGTCCTCGAAAATTTACCTTAATCAAACAAATCAGGGTAGGAGTCTCGCATCTTGCTCTCCAACTTCTAAGTCATGCTTTCTCCGACAGCTCCTAGCCAAACCACTTTAACCAAAACAATCTCTTTTACCCTCAGAGTCTTCATTTCACGATCCGTGATCCGTACAGACATCGTCTCCACCGTAAGATTATCTCGTACTTGCACATCGTCCATATGAATCACATGAGATGGATCTGAAATATACTTCCAGAGTTGTGACACATGAAACACATCATGCAAATTCGAAAGATTAGGCGGTAAATCCACTCTATAGGCAACATTCCCCACTTTCTCCGAGATCTGATATGGTCCAATAAAATGAGAAGTGAGCTTCTTAGACTTCAATTCTCGCCCAACACTAGTCACAGTTGTAACTCTAAAAAACACATGGTCACCCGCTTGAAATTCTAAATATTTCCTTCGCTTGTCATGATAACTCTTTTGTCTACTATGGGAAGCTTTCATCTTTTCTCGAATCAACTTCACTTTCTCAGTAGTCTCACGAACAAGTTCAGGTCCGAGTACTACACCTTCACCAGATTCATGCCAACATAATGGAGTTCTACATCTTCGACCATACAACGCCTCAAAAGGTGTCATCCCAATACTAGAATGGTAACTATTATTATAAGTGAACTCTATCAATGGAAGATAAGTATCCCACGAACCTCCCTGCTCAAGAACACATGCCCTCAACAAGTCTTCCAACGATCGAATAGTCCATTTAGTCTGACCATTTGTCTGAGGATGACACGCTGAACTCAACCTCAACTTAGAACCCAACGCTTCTTGCAAACCCTTCCAAAAATCAAAAGTAAATTTTGGATCTCTATTTGACACAATGCACAAAGGAACACCATGCAGCTTCACAATCACACTAGTATAAATCTCAGCCAACTTCGACACTGGAAAACTGACGTTAATAGGAATAAAATGAGCTGACTTCGTAAGCCTATCAACAATCACCCAAATCGAATCATGTTCTCTTAAGGTATTAGGTAACCCCGTCACAAAGTCCATTAAAATGCTATCCCATTTCCATTCTGGAACTTCTAACGGTTGCATCAACCATGCTGGCTTCTGATGTTCAACTTTCGACTTCTGACAAGTCAAACATGCATACACAAACCGAGCCACATCACTCTTCATTCCAGGCCACAAAAACAAACCTTTCAAATCTTGATACATCTTTGTAGCTCCTAGATGAATACTCAACTTACTTCTATGACTCTCCTCAAGTATCACTTTCTTCATCTCAGCATCACCAGGAATACAAATCCGGTTACGAAACCTCAACACACCTTGCACATCTAGCTTAAAATCACTATTCTTTGAATGATCAATTCCAACCATCAAATCTACCAGTTTCACATCCAACTTTTGAGTTCCCCGATACTGTCTAGAAATTCATTATTAATCTTCAACATACCCAACATAACACTCTGCGGCGTAACCTCGTAAACTAAGCTCATATCTCGGAACTGTTCAATTAATTCCAACTCTTTAACCATCATTTCCGACATATGTAGAGTCTTTTGACTCAATGCGTCAGCTACCACATTCGCTTTTCCTGAATGATAATTCAAACCGAAATCATAATCCTTTAACAATTCCAACCATCTCTGTTGCCTCATATTCAACTCCTTCTGATTGAATAAATACTTTAAGCTCTTATGGTCACTAAACACTTCAAATCTAGAACCATAAAGATAATTCCTCCAAATCTTCAGCACAAAAACAACTGTAGCAAGCTCTAAATCATGCGTAGGATAGTTCTTCTCATGAGTCCTTAACTGCCTTGACGCATAAGCAACTACCTTATCATTCTGCATAAGCACACCTTCTAAACCCATCTTAGAAGCATCACAATATACCACAAAAGGCTCTCCTGGATTAGGCAACGTCAAAATCGGAGCCAACGTTAACCTCTTCTTCAATTATGTAAAACTTTCTTCGCACTTAACATCCCACACAAAAGCTCTACCTTTATAAGTCAACTTAGTCAGTTGAAGTGCCAACTTAGAAAAACCTTCAATAAACCTTCTATAATAACCAGCTAATCCCAAAAAGCTTCTAATGTCAGTAGCTGACCTCGGAGTTTCCCATTGCAACACAACATCAACCTTTGATGGGTCTACAACAATGCCACTACCTGAGATTACATGACCAAGAAAACTCGCCTCCTTTAACCAGAATTCACACTTGGATAGCTTTGCATACAATTTCTTCTCTTTCAAAACTTGCAATACTACTCTTAAGTGTTCTGCATGCTCTTCTTCTGACTTAGAGTAAATCAAAATATCATCAATGAACACCACTACAAACCGATCCAAATAAGTATGAAAGATGCGATTTATATATTCCATGAATACTCCCGGCGCATTAGTAACACCGAAAGGCATTACCGAATACTCATAATGTCCATAACGTGTTCTGAAAGCCGTCTTCTGGATATCTTCATCCTTCACTTTAATCTAATGGTACCCCGACCTCAAATCAATCTTACTAAACACACGAGTATCCACCAATTGGTCCATCAAGTCATTTATTCTTGGAAGCGGATACTTTTTCTTAATCGTCACTTTATTCAACTGCCTATAATCAACACAAAGCCTCATACTTCCATCTTTCTTATTTACTAACAACACTAGAGCTCCCCACGACGATACACTTGGTCTTACAAACTTCTTCTCAAGTAACTCTTCCAATTGCTTCTTTAACTCTGACAATTCAGATGCAGACATCTTGTATGGTGCCATAGACATATGTCTGGTACCAGGTACAAGATCAATTGCAAATTCAACTTCCCTCTCTGGTGGTACATCAGGAATCTCATCTGGGAAAACTTCAGGAAATTCACACACCACCTGCAATTCCTCAATTATAGCTTAAGTCTCTACAGATAGCGACGCCATCAACGAGAACATTTGTGCTTATTCTTGCATCAACTTCCTCAATTGTCTAGAAGATAACATACCATCTCCCTCTTCTTCAGGAGTAGAAAACCTCACAGACTTGTCATAACAGTTAATATGAACACAGTTATGCTCTAACCAGTTCATACCCAAAATTACATCCAAACCTCTTAACGGTAAACAAACAAAATCAACAACAAAGTCTCTGTCGAAGATTGACAAGGGACACCTTAAACACACAAAAGAATTAGTCACCAACCCCTTGGCTGGAGTATCAACGACCATTTCTCCATTCAAAGAAGACAACATAAGACTCAATCTTTCAACACAATCAGCAAAAATAAAATAATGCGTAGCACCAGTATCAATAATAGTAATTAAAGGAGTACTATTAATGAAACATGTACCTCTGATAAGTCTGTCCTCAACAGCTGTCTGATCCCCCACCAAAGCGAACACTTTACCACTTGTCTACGCCCTCTTTGGATTCTGACACTGACTACCAATGTGCCCTTCTTCTCTACAATTGAAACAAATCACATCCTTATGTTCACACTCAGATACAACATGTCCATTCTTACCACAACGAAAACACCTCTTCACTTCAGTAGTACACACATTACTCTTATGCCCAGGTTTTCCACACTTAAAACAAACCACACCAGCAGGAGCATCTCCCCCACTAGTCCTCTGACCCTGAGCAACTTTCTATTTACCTTTACCAACTGGGGCATCATAAGGCTTACCACGATCTTGTTGGTGCTTACCCCTCTTTTCACTGATAATCTTGTAATGAGCATTATTATCCTCCTCATAAACCCTGCAACTATCAATCAAATCAGCAAAGACACAGATCTTATGGAATCCAACTGCCTTCTTGATCTCCGGGCGCAACCCGTTCTCAAACTTGATACACTTCGAAAACTCAGCATCTGCCTCAGCGTAATGCAGATAAAACTTAGCCAACTCAACAAACTTGGCAGCATACTCAACAACTGACATACTCTCTTGCTTTAGCTCAAGGAATTCAATTTCCTTCACGGACATCTTCAGGAAAGTACTTCCTCAAAAATTCCCTACCGAACACAGCCTAAGTGACATTCTCACCTGCAGCTTCCATCTTCTGACAAGTCTCTAGCCACCAGTCATCAGCCTTGACTGCTAGCATATGAGTACCATAATGAAACTTCTGCGCTGGAGTGCAGTCCAACACACAAAAGATTCTCTTGATCTCTTTCAACCAATCCAGTTCTCCGTCAGGATCATACTTTCCCTTAAACGTAGGCGGATTCTCTCTCTGTAAAGTCGCAAAGCTACGAGATCCAGCATTCCCGTTAGCATTCAGCTGATTCTCCATCACATGAGCCATTGCTTCTAAAGCAGCAGCAAGTGAAATATCATTCCTTCCATCCATCTCAACTTCTCACTACAATACAAACAACAGTTAGAACTGAAATTAACAATACTCGATTGTTAGACCACTACGACTCGACGACAAGGTCGGACCAACCTTTTGCTCTGATACCAACTTTGTAACACCCCAATTCTACCCTAGAAATTATGTAAATAAATCAGAGTTATAAAATCATTCATGCAAACGAATCAGGATGCCACGAATTCATCATTAAAAACTCATTGCATTCATCGTGGATATATAACACTTTAAAACTTCGGATGAACCATCAGCATAATACTTTAATTAAATAATTCAACAATTTAAACATCTACGAGTTCTTAATAACATCTTTATCATTGTTACAGCAACTTCAAAATAACACATACTTAATAATAATCAACTTAAAGTTCAACAACTGAATAATCAACAATCAAAAGCAACAAGCGTTCATCCCCCCGAGTGTTACATATCAGAGCAATGACACTGACTCGAACTATTGAAGGTATACAACCTTCACTCTCGATTACCTGCACGTTACCAACATCATGGCAACATTCAAACAGAAGGGGTGAGATATCTAACAATATAATAAAGTGTATGATAATTAATATATTAAATTAAATCACATAATATCACCACTTCTCATATTACAAACAACAAACATTGTAACAGAATATCAACAATATACACATATACCACTTCAATGCACAACCTCTTTATGCAATCAAATAATTACACTCAATACTATGCAAATGCATGTGGTGCCATTGGAGCAGAACTCCCATCTCAAAAATTGCCAATTAATAGAGGCATCAACAAGGCATAAGCCTTCATCTCAATATTCACCAATACAGGCCATCTCAACGAGCATAAGCTCCATCTCAAAATACAATGTATGCGACACAATCATGAATTTAATAACAACACCATAATTGACAACATCTCAATACAACACCATCATTGGCCAAAGGCCTACATCTCAAAAGCATTTCAACATCTCTTCATCAACATCATTCATCGACATCATTTATCATCATAAATCATCAAACATCATGTATACATCATAATTCATTAAAACAAACTCTCATTAATATCATCTCATCAACAACTCAGTTGTACAGTAATATAACGGTAACTCATCAATTTCACAACGTTGACCATAGGCCTATACAAGATATTGCCTATGATTAGTCAATCAACTAAGGCTTACTTCTAAATCACCAAATCTCCACATACTACTATTCTGTAATACTACATCAGTATCATCATTAATCCTACTGTTACAAACCAGACAGTAATCTATAACCGTCTCATCCTCATCATTCTTCACAAAAGCCAACATAGCGATTACCGCGGGAACTAACTCAAATCTTAATTTGGATACTAGGGTTATCCTTCCTGTGATACGGTGGGAGAACTGACTTGAGATTTTGCATTTGTGTTCGCAAATGTTTCGGTTTAGCAAGAGTCGCCACCGACTTTTTATTTTATCCTAAGGAAAAGTCAAAAAGCACAGGAAATACCTTTGAGATGTTTTCTTGGGTTCGGGGAGTAGATTATAGAAAGGGAAGGTATTAGCACCCTTTTTATCCATGGTTATCCATGGGCTCTTAGTTACTTGCTTAGATCACTTTCTTTGCATTTTCAATTGTTTGAAATGGTGCTTTGTATGTGGTTTTGAAAGATATTTTAAAAAGAGGCCATTTGTGGCAACCTTTGTAATGATTCTTGTTTGAATGTATACAAAGGTGTATTGTCTTTTGAAAATTTTTCAATGTTTTTGAAAGTTGTTTTGAAATTTTGTTGTGATGTGTGTTTTGAAACGTAGCAAGGATGTTTGTTTGCAAGTTTGATCAAGTAACTGAGAGTTGTCTACCCTATTTTACTCAAAGATTTTTCCTTATGTTTTTAACCCTTTTAACAGTGTTATTTCACCATTGTTTGGTGAACAACCTTGCGTTAGGATGTAAACGGGACAGGCGCGGGTCATCGTATAGACCATGAAAGCAATAGTGTCAAGTATTTTGGCAATTTTCTTGAGGGACTATGATCATTTTGTTTAGGAAACTAGATAGCGTCATCGAGGGACTATGATCATTTTGTTTGTTTTTGTTTTGTTTTTCCAAAATACTTGACATGCAAACATGGCCCATTTTTGAAGGCAACAAGTGGATGTAACCCTAGGGGTGTAAGTGTGCAAGTGTGTTTTGTTGCATATAAGAGTTTATCTTTGAATTAGGATTTTCTATTTCATTGATTTTATCTTGCCATACACATCCTGATTACTAGAATTTATATTTGAAAGCAATAAAGAGCAGAAATATAAAATCCTACGATATTACAGCAATTAGGGGGTGGGGATACATATTTGTACATGGGGTGTTTCAATGAGAAAAATAGATAAGAAAAGAAAATAACAAAGGCAAGATAGAGAGAAAGAGAGAGAGAGCCAGCGCGCTGCTGAGAGGCCATCAGAAGTTCTGACTCAGGCCTGCTGCCAGATTATCAACCTTTTGGTTAAACTGTATGAGTCAGAACTTCTGACTCTGGCACCTGCAAAACAGAAACCTGTTAGTGGGGAGATCAGAAGTTCTGACCCCCATGCGCTGCAAGACAAAAATTTGTTAGTGGGGATATCAAAAGTTCTGATCCTGCTGGAGATACAATAATCTTCAGAAGTTCTGATATTATTGACATCAGAACAGGCTTCATATGTGCTAACGTCAAAGTCAGCACTTGGCTTCTCCCTGTGCTAGTCAGAACATCTGCAGTTTTGTTATTGTTCCACAAAACAGATAACATGTTTGGGACAGCTTCAACAGCTGTCAAAGTGTTTTAGGAGACATAACCAACAAGGTCACAGGCAGGTTCTACGCTGATTTACTTCCTACTCAAACATTCTGAGGTATGAAAATCCTCAGAACGCAAACAGCAGCAACATGATATTTACATTATGTTTATTTGAGCATGCAAAGCTGATGATGTTTAGCAGCGTGATGAAGGTCAGCAGGTGCTTACCTGGCTGTTGGAAAAGTTTTTGAGTGAGAGCTAGCTTTTAGCTCTGATAGTGTTCTGGACAGGTTCTTTTTTAAAGGGGTGGATGGAGAGTATATGTGGTCAGAAGCTGTAGGGGCGTATTTCTTTAATCAAGAAGCAATCTGGGTACAAATGAGGTTTTGAGACAGGAGATTTAAAGTTATGTTTGAGGCTCTTGAGACACCAAGATTTTTTGACAGAGTTTCAAAGTATTTTCTTGCTAAAAAATTTCTGTTTCTCTTCTAGCAATTTTTTTCTGGTTTTTTTTGGACCCGCTTCTTAGTGGTCAATGGTGCTCTATTTATAGGCAAAGCTCTTGTGGATTCTTGAACGTTAAATGCGCCAATAGAGGTTAAATTGTTTTTTTTAAAAGAAGTTCATGGAAAGTTGTGATAATGCACAGCTTTTCAGCCTAGGCTAGAACAGCAGGCAAGGATTGAGGAGAAGTGACCTCTATAGGTGGAAGGTGGCGCGTAGACCCATGCCTAAGCCTGCAGAAAGGTGTTTACCAAGCCACACGTGAAGAGACCTCTTGGATGAATGTTCAGGAGTGGTTGGGAGCATTAATGAGCATTAAATGGTGATGAGACTTATCAACACCAAAATTCTTGTAATAGGAGAAAACCTGAACCAGCAGTTCTGTTTTACCAAAAACAACGTGAACCAAGCTCTGATCTTGGCCTCTTGCTGTCTCAGCAAATTCTGGGGATTCTCCTGACTTTCTAACACGTTCCTTGGATTTGCTTCTGGAAATCCTGGACTTAGAGATTTTGTGTCAGTGTAACACCCACTCTTCTGATCTTTTCATCTTCTGATTTCAGCATGTTCTGAAGGAGCCTTAAGACTTCTTTGCTTCCTTTGCATTCCTCTAGCAAACTCTGGCTGAACTTGCGTAACTGCTGAAAGAGCCATGTTCTGTTTGAGGCTTACGTGTTGAACCACGTTTGCAACCTCTAACTGAGTTAATGTAGCTGCTGAAGAGCCAACTTCTGACTGCTTTGAGCCAAGCTTGCAACTTCTGACCGTTTCTGTCTGGAGGTTGGTCCAGAAGTTCTGAAGTGCTATTTTCTTCTTAAACACCCATTTTTAGAGAAAAATTCCAAATGTTTAGAATTTAATTTTTCAAGGTAAAAGTGTTGCCTTTAGAGCTTGTGTGATCATTTTGCTCTTGTAAATGGTTTGCTTGGGAAGAAATGATAATTCAGGACTTGGATTTGCTTCAGAGAGACTCTGAGAATCCAAGATAATTTCCTGAAGAATGAGAGGGCAAATTTTGGGGTACAACAGCTGCCCCTGTTCAATCTTCTTGAACCTGAAGAGTTAGATTGGCAAGTTTGCCTTTCGCGACTCAAAGGTAAAAGAGGATTGGACACTAGAGTGCCCGTAAATTTGCACTCATCCAAAGCATAGTTGAGGGAATGGGCTTAAAGATGCCATTTGGAGATGGTAGAATCTTGCTGGAGATGGGCTTAAAGATGCCATCCAAGAATCTTTGTCAACTTGCAATGTTGTAAGTCAAAAGAATGAGTATCAAAATGGTATCCGTGTCTAGAATGCATTCAAACTGTATCTTGGAGTTGAATTTGTATGAGCAAAAGAATGGCCTCCGCGTCTGAGGCGTATCTGAGCTGTAACTGTGTTTGAATGTAGAATGAATATCAGAATGACTGCCGTGCCTGGAGTGTATCTGTATTGTATCTGGATGACAGAGGAATATCTGTGTATGGAGCAACTGTGTGCTGGGGATAAACTCTGAATGAGTGACAGAATGGCAACCGTGTCTAGAGCATATCTGGACTGTACCTTGGAGTTGAGATCTGTATGAGTAGTAGAATGACCGCCGTGTCTGGGGTGTATCTGTACTGTAACTGGGACTTGAATAAGTGAAAGAATGGCAACCATGTCTGGAGCGTATCTGGACTGTACCTTGGAGTTTAGATCTGTATGAGTAGTAGAATGACCGTCGTGTCTGGGGTGTATCTGTACTGTAACTGGGATCTGAATAAGTGACAGAATGACTTCTGTGGCGACTGCACTGGGGAGAATCAAACTGCTGGTGTAAGGGCCAGAATGGCATCCGTGTTTGGAGCATATCTGAACTTGAGGTTGATAAATGAATCTGAATGAGAGATAGAATGGCTGCCGTTTCTGGAGCGTATCTAGTCTGTATCTGATTGCTGTAGTCTGAATGAGTAGTAGAATGACCGCCGTGTCTGGGGTGTATCTGTACTGTATTTGACTTGAAATTCTGAATGAGTAATAGAATGACCGCCGTGCCTGGGGTGTATCCATAATGTATCTGACTTGAAATTCTGAATGAGTAATAGAATGACCGCCGTGTCTGGGGTGTATCCATACTGTATCTGACTGGAAATTCTGAATGAGTAATAGAATGACCTCCGTGTCTGGGGTGTATCCATATTGTATCTGACTTGAAATTCTGAATGAGTAATAAAATGACCGCCGTGTCTGGGGTGTACCCATACTGTATCTGACTGGAAATTCTGAATGAGTAATAGAATGACCTCCGTGTCTGGGGTGTATCCATACTGTATCTGACTTGAAATTCTGAATGAGTAATAGAATGACCGTCGTGTCTGGGGTGTATCCATAATGTATCTGACTTGAAATTCTGAATGAGTAATAGAATGACCGCCATGTCTGGGGTGTATCCATACTGTATCTGACTTGAAATTCTAAATGAGTAATAGAATGACCGCCGTGTCTGGGGTGTATCCATATTGTATCTGACTTGAAATTCTGAATGAGTAATAGAATGACCACCGTGTCTGGGGTGTATCCATACTGTATCTGACTAATTGTTAGCGATAGCCTTTTAATCTTATCCTGAAAAGGATAAAATGTTAGCTAAAACACAAAGTTATGTTGCATGATATGTATGATGCAATGAATTGCGTTTCATCAATGTTTATGATATATGAATGTAATGATTATGCATGTAAGCCGAGTAGCTGTCTTGCTGAGGAAGATAAATCCTGGACTACTGCCGGTGATTTGAAAATCCTTTGATTGTTGTCGGGAAAATAAATCCATGACCGAAGCTGGGGATTCTAAGGATCTTTGATCACTGGAGATGAGAAATCCTTGCTGACTGTTGATTGCTGACTGCTTGGGGAGCAAGATCTTCAATTGTTGAGGGATCTTAGGACCACCGTTGGGGATTGAAAATCCTTGGTGACTTGTGGGGAATGAGAATTCTGACGATCGCTACTGGGGAATTTAAAACCTGGGAGACTTATGCTGGAGAAGTGAGACTGAGAATCTTCAATCTGATGGGAAGTATCTCTGTGGGGAGAATGTTCACTGATCTGGTTCCGCTGGGGATTGATAGTTTTAGCTCCGCTGGGAACTATCAGTCTTGGCTCCACCGGGGATCTTGAAACTCAACTCTGAGGGGAGTTATATTCTGGAAGGCTCTCTTAGTTGGGGAAATCAGTTTTTAGAAAGCTTTTGCTCTGCTGAGGATCCTGAAGTTTAACTCTGTTTGGGGAATTAAGTTCTGGATTTTAACTCAGTTGAGGAACTTGGAGTTTAATTCTGCTGGGGGTTTCTTTTGAAAGGGCCTCAAGATATATGTCTGTACCTTTAACCTATCAGCAATCATCTTTTCTTGATTTGTAAGCAAATGATTATATTCAAATGCATATGCCTATTTAACAAAACATTGGACGTTTCTCAAATAAAACATAGGTGTAAAAAAGAAAAGGAAGACAAAGCAAAATTTTTGTACTTGGAAAAGTATTTGTATTAACTTTTTATGAGTATCTTTGTACAAAGGAGACAGACATCCTAGTAAGAGGATGTTGTCGTAAACATACAAAAGAAAGATGGCTATGTGTAACAATTCCATGGGATTCCCATTCTGTTATAGCCTTCACAACTCTGAATATCTTGTCCATTCATTGCTTCGTCCGCCGATGATTGGATTGATCAGAAGCTCGGGGCTTGTTGATGAAGAGATTGTTCTTTATAGTGATCCGACGAGACATAGTCATACGCTTTAATTCCCTAACTTTTTCCTGAATCGCCCTTTCGGGTTTTCGATCCACCAGGAAACCCTTTTTTGCCCAAGTCGCCCTTTCGGGTTTTCAACTTGCCGGGTGTACATATTTTTTTGTTTTATCCCTAATTTTTTCCTGAACTGCCCTTTCGGGTTTTCGGTTCACCGGGATGCCCATTTTTGCCCAAGTCGCCCTTTCGGGTTTTCGACTTGTCGGGTTATTTTATGCGTAGTATCTTTTGACTATGTCTACGTTCGCAGGGTGTGGCAAATCATCGCCGTCCATGGTGGTCAGAATCATTGCACCACCAGAAAAGATGCTCTTGATTACAAATGGTCCTTCGTAAGTAGGTGTCCATTTGCCCCTGGGATCACTTTGCGGCAAGATGATCCGCTTGATCACAAGATCTCCGACTTGATATACTTGACGTCTGACTTTCTTGTTGAAAGCCTTGATCATCCGTTTTTGGTACGTCTGACCATGGCAAACAGCAGTGAGTCACTTCTCGTCGATCAAATTGAGTTGATCAAGTCGGGTCTGAATCCAATCGTCTTCAGTCAAACCAGCGTCCTTCATAATCCTTAAAGAAGGAATCTGAACTTCCATAGGTAAGACAGCTTCCATGCCATATACCAAAGAAAATGGGGTTGCCCCTGTTGAAGTACGTGTCGTGGTACAGTATCCATGCAGAGCAAACAGTAATATCTCATGCCAGTCCTTGTAGGTGACTGTCATTTTCTGGATGATCTTCTTGATGTTTTTGTTTGCAGCTTCAACAGCACCGTTCATCTTCGGCCGATAGGGAGATGAATTGTGATGATAAATCTTGAACTGTTCGCATATAGCGGTGATCATGGTATTGTTCAGATTTGTACCGTTGTTTGTGATGATCCTATCGGGGACACCATACCGGCATATGAGGTTCTGCTTGATGAAGCGGGCAACCACATTTTTTGTAACAGAGGCAAAGGAAGCTGCTTCGACCCACTTGGTGAAATAGTCAATAGCGACCAAGATGAAGCGATGTCCGTTGGATGCCGTGGGCTTAATCTCTCCAATCATGTCAATGCCCCACATTGCGAATGGCCAAGGAGCTGTCAGAACGTTGAGAGGGACAGGAGGAATATGAACCTTGTCAGCATAGACTTGACATTTGTGGCAAGTACGGGAATGTTGATGGCAATCAGCTTCCATGGTAGACCAGTAATAGCCTGCCCTTAGAATCTTCTTAGCCATCATATGTCCTCTCAAGTGGGTACCAAATGTGCCACTGTGTATCTCAGTCATGATCAACTCTGCTTCAGCTTTGTCCATACAACGCAGTAAAACACAATCATGGTTGCCCTTATAAAGGATGTCATTGCTTAGGAAGAACTTGGCGGCAAATTTCCTTAAGAACTTCTTGTCATTTATTGAAGCTCCTTCAGGATATTCTCTAGTCTGGAGATACCTTTTGATTTCATGAAACCAGGGTTGTTCCACTACTTCTTCGGTATTAATCTCATGACAATGTGCAGGTTCATCCATTCGCTCGATGGTGATTTGGGGAGCCTCGTTATCCCAGTTGAGTTTAAACATGGAAGACATTGTAGCCAGAGCATCTGCTAACTGATTTTCTTCTCGAGGGAAATGCTCGAAGGTGATCTGCTCAAAATGAGGCAGCAATGTCAAAACATGTTCTTTGTATGGTATAAGATTAGGATGTTTGGTGTCCCACTCTCCTTTGACTTGACTGATAACCAAATCCGAGTCCCCAAATACGATCAAAGATTTGATCCCCAAGTCTATAGCAGCCTTGAGACCAAAGATGCAAGCTTCATATTCGGCCATGTTGTTGGTACAGCTGAAACAAAGTCGGGCCGTAAAAGGTGTATGGCCACCTTCTGGGGAAATGAGTACCGCACCGATACTGTTTCCAAGTGCATTCGAAGCACCATCAAAGTACAGGGTCCATCAGGATCCTTTTTCAGGTCCGTCATACGGTCTGTTACCCTCAATGTTGTCCAATGTCATGATGTCCTCGTCCGGGAAGTCGAATCTCATGGATTGATAATCTTCGATAGCTTGATGAGCTAGATGGTCAGCTAGTACACTCCCTTTTATAGCTTTTTGGGTAGTATACTGGATGTCATATTCAGTCAGGATCATTTTCCATCTAGCAATTCTTCCAGATAAAGCACGCTTCTCGAAGATATACTTGATAGGATCCATTTTGGAAATCAGCAAAGTGGTATGAGTCAACATATACTACCTTAGTCGGCGAGCAGCCCATACCAAAGCGCAACAAGTTTTCTCGAGCAGTGAGTAACGAGTCTCACAGTCGGTAAACTTTTTGCTAAGGTAATAAATGGCATGCTCTTTTCGACCAGACTCGTCATGTTGGCCCAGTACGCACCCCATTGAGTTGTCCAAAACAGTCAGGTACATGATCAATGACCTTCCTTCGACGGGTGGCATCAGAATAGGAGGTTCTAGAAAATACTCCTTGATCTTATCAAAAGAAAATTGACAATCATCGTTCCATTCAACTACCTGATCTTTCTTCAATAGTTTGAAAATTGGCTCACAGGTAGACGTCAGGTGAGAGATGAACTTGGCGATATAGTTCAAGCGTCCCTAGAATCCTCTAACCTCCTTTTCAGTACGGGGGGCAGGCATTTCTTGTATAGCCTTTACTTTCGCTGGATCGACCTCAATGCCTTTGCTGCTGACAATAAATTCTAGAAGTTTACCAGACCTAACTCCAAAAGTGCACTTACTTGGATTCAGTCTGAGTTTGTACTCCTTCAGCCTGGCAAACAGCCTCTGCAAGTGTTCAAGGTGTTCTTCCTCTGTTTGTGATCGAGCTATCATGTCATCTACGTAAACTTCGATCTCATGATGTATCATATCATGAAACAAAGCTACCATGGCGCGTTGATAGGTTGCCCCTACGTTCTTCAGTCCGAACGACATCACCTTATAGCAGAAGGTACCCCATTGTGTAACAAAGGTTGTTTTCTCCATGTCCTCGGGGGCCATTTTGATCTGGTTGTAGCCCGAGAATCCGTCCATGAAAGAAAATACTTTGTGCTGAGCCGTGTTGTCAATCAAAATGTCGATATGTGGTAGCGGAAAATCATCTTTAAGGCTAGCCCTGTTCAAATCCCGGTAGTCCACACACATTCTGACCTTGCCATCCTTTTTGGGAACGGGCACAATGTTAGCAACCCATTGAGGATAGGATGTAACAGCCAGAAAGCCAGCGTTGAATTGCTTCATTACTTCAGCTTTAATCTTCTCGGACATGTCGGGCCTCATTCGGCGGACTTTTTGCTTAATCGATGGATAGTCTTCTCTCGTAGGGAGACGGTGAACCACGATGTCTGCGTCTAACCCTGACATGTCTTCATAAGACCAGGCAAAGATTTCAACGTATTCACTCAACAACTGTACTAAGCGCTCCTTGATACTTGGTTCCAAGTTGGCACCCACTTTTACTTCTTTCCTGTCTTCCTCTGTTCCTAAGTTGACGGTTTCCAATAACTCTTCATGAGGTAAGATGGCCCTCTCTTCTTGTTGTAGAAGTCTGGCTAACTCTCCCGGCACTTCACAATCTTCGTCGTCTTCGTACTCATCCTGATTGACCAAATCTTCAGAGTTTTTGAAGGATACAACAGAATAGTCACCCATGGAATCCGGAGTGGATGGGTACCTGCATTTGTGAGTGTGGGTGTGTGTAAGGGATAGCCATCCTTAAACAAACAAAAATGCAAAGGGAAAGAAAATGAACACAGCAGTTTATAAATGAAAAACGTCCAATGATTCATTAAACATGGCATATGATTATGAAGAGAATCAAGCCCTTACAAATGGACCTACATGCCCCGGGCAAGGCATGAGGTGAAAAACGGTGTGCGGATTGTTTAAGAGTAATTATTACAGACCAACAGGAAATGTTCAGAAGATAAATTACTGATTGATGAAAGTAATGGGAACGAAGTCCTTCGCCTCCCAGTTGTTCAGCCCTCCTTCAATGGTTGGAAAGATCCAATCTTCAAAGTTAGCCTCTTCATCATTGTCTTCTAAAGCATTGATTCCATGAGGAGAAATCTTGATGGGTGTCTTTTCAATTTTGGAGCGACGCATAGCCTTTTGCCCCGCAGCAGTAAATCCCAAACCAAACTTGTCTGTTTTGTGAGGAAAATCAGGCAACTGTCCCCACACTGTGCTCTTTCCCTCCTTTATTGCAGCCTTTGCGTCTTTCAGATATGCCATCCTGGCCACTTGCTTGGGTACCTCAGCTACTACCTTTGCTATTGCAACCTCGGGAGAAACTTCCTCAAAGTGTTGAAAAGGTGTTTCAATGAATTCGCCATCCACTTCCAGATACCGAAAGGAATTCAGATGAATGATCATGTACTCCTCCTCACCGTGTACAGTTATGATTTAACCCTTAACAGGGTATTTCAGCATCTGATGTAAAGAAGAGGTGACTGCCCCAGCATTATGTATCCATGGTCTTCCTAGCAAGCAAGAGTGTGATGGGCGGATCTCCATCACATATAAGGTTGAGTGGAACACTTCAGTGCCTACCTTGATGGGAATGCCGACCTCCCCATGTACCATCCTTTTAGACCCGTCAAAGGCCCTGACAATGATATTACTTGGTTTCAGCTCCAAACCTTCACAATCCAACCGGTCGAGAGCCTTCTTAGGCAGCACATTTAAGGAAGAACCAGTATCGACCAAGACATGGGCGAGAGTGGTTCCTCGGCATTCAACTGACACATGCAGTGCATCATTGTGCTTTCTTCCCTTCGGAGTCAGGTCGGCATCAGAGAAACCCAAGCCATTGTCGGCGGTAAGGCTGGCTACACAATCCTGGAATTGATCGGATGAGGTTTCTTGGGGCACATGAGCCGTCTTCAAAAACTTAATCAGGGCTTTGGCATGAGCCTCCGAACAAAGCAGCAAGGCTAACATGGAGATCTTCGAGGGGGTTTTCCCCAGTTGCTCCACCATATCATAATCACTCTTCTTGATTATTTTCAGAATCTCCTCCATTTCTTTTTTAGAGGTTTCGGGGATGACCAATGGCTGAGCCCTCGTCCTGACGAGCTCCTCTTGGATCCCTTTCCCCTTATCAGCTGCAGCAGGAGGGACAACCACAGGAGTAACAGCTTTTTCAATCATTGGCGTTCTTGTAGATAGTTTTACCGGTGCAGAGGTAACCTTGGGAACAGCTGAGGGTCCAAAGATTCCCTTTGGAGGGGCAATCTCTGGAGAGAAAATTCTTCCACTTCGGGTAATTTTGCTCGTTCCGGTAATGTTTCCAATGTCGGCAGTTTCTTCGTCAGAGCTCCCTTCAGTTATCTCAATTTGTTTAACGCCATGGTAGTAGATTTCTCCACCATAATTCCACGGTATTGATTTGTCAGATTTGTAGGGGACGAGCCCAGGCATGGTTATTTTCAGAGGTACTATCTTTGGAGCGGATGTAATCTTAACAGGTCTTTTGGGGACCTTGGAAAGATTGGCGGAAATGGTTATTATTGAAACTTCATTGATATGAGTTGGAGTAACTGGAGTCTTTTCGAAAAGAATTTGTTGGTTGTCCATTAAGCGTTGGATGCCTATCTTCAGCAATGGACAGTCGGTTGGTAGGGCGGAACAAAGGTAGCAGTCTTCTTTACAACCTGGGAAAATCCCAGCCTTCAACAGATTCAACTTGATTGTCAGTAGTGGAGTTATCAGATTATCAACAGCGACAACATACAGATCTTATTCAACAGCATGGACGTTGTGACCATGCTTCGGCATTGGAGCGGAGATTACATTCGGCTTCTCAGGGGCGTCAAACTCAACCTCTTTAACATCTATCAAATCCTGAATTTTATTCTTAAGCGCCCAGCAATTGTTGGTGTCATTCCCGGCGCTGTCAGAATGATACGCACATTTAGCATTTAGATGATAGTATAGAGATGTGGTGTTAGGGTTTTTCGGTGCCTCCTTTAAACCAGTCAGATTTAACTTCAACAAATGGGGAAGAACTTGTGCAGGCGTCATGTTGATGCGGGTGAATTGTCGTTGTGGCTGTTCTACTCGTTGCTGATTTGGTCTCGACTGATTGTTACGAGGCTGATCATTTGATGAATTTTGAATCATCACGGCCCCTACAGTTGGTCGGCGCTCAGTTCTTCCCAATCCTTTCTGAGAGTATATAACAGTCGCTTCCTTCTTTGTCGGGAAAGGTTTTTTAACAGTTGTGGATGCAGAGGCATCCCTTTGAATCTTCCCACTCTTAATACCAGCTTCCACCCGTTCGCCAGTTAGAATCAGTTCAGTAAACCCTGCAGAATAGCTCCCGATCAAATGGTTGAAGAAAGAGCCAGATAGGGTTCCCAAGAACATATAAACTAGCTTCCTATCTGAAAGAGGTGGCTGCACTCTTCTGGCCAAGTCGCGCCATTTCTGGCCGTATTCTTTGAATCCCTCATTTGAGGCTATCCCCATACTTTGTAGCTGAGTACGGGTTGGCGCCAAGTCGGCGTTGTATTGATACTGGCGATAAAAGGCAGCTGCCAAGTCCTCCCAATTATGCACTTCTGATCTTTCAAGCTGATAAAACCAATCTAGATGTGTACCAGCCAGGCTGTCCTGGAAGAAGTGTACCCAGAGATTTCTATCGGATGAATGAGGCTGAATTTTTATGACATACGACCTCAGGTGCATCTTTGGGCAAGACAGACCATCGTATTTTGCAAAAGTTGGTACATTGAACTTGGGAGGTATAACAATCCCAGCAATCAATCCTAATTCTTCAAAGTCTAGCCCGGGAACCCTTTGCAGCTCCATAGCTGCCAGTCTATCCTCCAGGTTTTTGTATTTGTCGTCCGCTGGCGGGTATTGCTGCTCTGAGTAATCTTCATCTTCTTCAGCCTCAGACTCAGAGGGTAATGCAGCTCCTTTTCCCTTACTGATCCCCTCGTCAGATGTGGAGGGGAAATCAAGAACTCTCCTAGCTTCATTCTCAAATCTTCTTCCTAGTGTAGCTACCCCAGCTCTTTTCTTTTTCTTTTTTCCTTTTTCTTGCTCTTTATTCCCTAACAGTGCTTTAAGATCCTCCTGACCCTTTGCTAAGGTCATGAGAAGCTGTTGAAACTGCGAGTTTTGTGCCTGCAGATCTTTGATTGTCTGCTCAATATCCATCTTACTGAAATAAACAGCAGAAAGATAAGGAAACCTGGTGTGAAGACTTGTTTGTGCATATGATGAATGATATGTTTATTCATGTAATGCATTCAAGGGTTTAGAAGGTCAAAGTTGTTGCAAACAAAAAGAACACCCGTCATATTAATAAGAAGAAATTTTATCAGTACATAAATGCCCCATGGGCCAAATATTACAAAAACTTCTTAAGGTAAAAAGACGTTGCGCATCCTCTTTGGTGCGATGTAAGTGTTGAGGGTATCCTCCTCATGAAGTCGGCGAGTAAGTTCCAAAACCTTCTTCTCACTGGCGTAGAAGCTGGCTTCGAAAGTATTTCGTTCTTCCTTGAGTTGGATCCAACTCTTCTGCATTTCCTCCCATGATGTTGACATGTTAGGATGTAGGATGGTGTTTGGAACCTCTCCTTCCTTAACAGGCTCTTTGATCAAAGGGAGAATGTGAGGGTAAGGCATCATAAGACTCTGGGCGCAGGTTCGTACCCACTTGAGGTAAGGTTCAAGAGGGATGGAGTTCTTGTGCCCCAGTGTCTTGCTATCTACCTTGTTAGGCATCCTCCAAGCTCTGATGAATCTTTGGCAAAGTCCTTGTGCATCATTGTCGAAGTCAAAAACTAGGTCAGGAATTAGCGTGTCATGAGGGCCATCCCTCCGAGCGTATCCAAATTGTCTTAAAGCTAGGCAGGGGTTGTAGGTAATGCCTCCTCTAATGCCAAGTAATGGAACATTAGGGAACTCACCACAGCGATCGATGATGATGACATTTTCTCTGGACCGAGAACACCAATGTACATCAGAATGTGTGAGGGTCATTAATCGTTGTGACCATCTTGAACCCTGCTCGTTCTTCAAAACTGATTGTGGAAGGTGCAAAATAAACCACCTTGCTAGGAGAGGAGTACAGCACATGAGAACACCTCTTTTCCTCATTGTTCATGTGTAAAATGAGTGTAGGATGTCCCCAAGTAATGTAGGTATGGGATTCTTTGACATGAAAATCTTGACAGCATTGACATCTATAAGTTGGTCAGGATTTGGGAACAAGACCAACCCATAAATGAGGAGTGCCATAATTTCTTCAAAGGCTTGCAGATCCAAAGAATTCCAACACTCTTGTGCCTTCTCAAACAAGAATTTTGCCAAGAAGCCTTTGACACCACTTCTAGTTTCCCAATGCCCCTTGATGTCAGATGGTTGCAAGTGTAGTGCTTGAGCAACATCTTCAGGCTTTGGCTCTTTTTCCGTACCGTTGTAGGGTAGTTGATTAAGAATAGGAATTCTCAGGAGTTGAGAAATTTCCTCCAAAGTAGGCACCAACTGGTAGTCGGGGAATGTGAAATAGTGGTGAAGGGGGTCAAAGAATTGGAACAACACTTTCACCATGTCTTCTTTAATGCTGGTGTTTACTAGGCTGAGCATTCTACCATGTCTTTCATTGAAGAGAGAACTTTCTGGAATTCTGGATGTAAGCTCCTTGAGTTGAGGAGGGATTCTCACAAGGTTGACTTGGATAGTTTTCCTGCGAAAAAATTCCATGACCTACAAAACAAGAACAAAGATGAAGATCCAAACCCTTGAAATGGTTAGTGGATGCATATGATGCTTTATGATGTTCATGATGTATGCACAAACACATGTACAAGCAAGTCACACAAGACCCTAGTTTCAGGCTTGCATGAGGTGTCATAGGTAAGTACCCTCTTGAGTGTAGTTGGCTTAAAACCTGTCCTAAATAGTAACCGGGTTCTAAGGAGCTCAATATCATTGGATTGTTTTCTATGTTCATTGTTTTGGTTTAGCCACTTAACTAGCAACCAAAATATTCCAAGAAAACAAACCTCAATGAGTGTAGTATTGAGTATCTACCAACTTCAGACTGCACCAAAGCCGGTCATCTCACTACCCCTAATAGAAGGCCAAGATGGTCAAGTAAGGTTCTAGGTCATTAGTGCTTAGTGACATCACTCAGCGGCCCCGTACACTCCTTGATTGAACTCAAGGGTTACCGGTACTCACAAATATGTCGCACTAATATAGCTATTGCTTCAACCGTGTCGGTATACCCCGCACAGTTTCCATAACGTATTGCTATCTATGAATGTTTCCCAAATCCGGGTGTAGGATTTCAAGCCCAAACAAGAGAACCAAAATGTAAAGCAATCAAAGCAAACAATTAATCATGCAAAAGGTGATCTAATCCCTAAGGTTACTGCACTTTTAAAGACATTTCCCCAGCAGAGTCGCCAGTTCTGTGATACGGTGGGAGAATTGACTTGAGATTTTGCGTTTGTGTTCGCAAATGTTTCGGTTTAGCAAGAGTCACCACCGACTTTTTATTTTATCCTAAGGAAAGGTCAAAAAGCACAGGAAATACCTTTGAGATGTTTTCTTGGGTTCGGGGAGTAGATTATAGAAAGGGAAGGTATTAGCACCCTTTCTATCCATGGTTATCCATGGGCTCTTAGTTACTTGCTTAGATCACTTGCTTTGCATTTTCAATTGTTTGAAATGGTGCTTTGTGTGTGGTTTTGAAAGATATTTTGAAAAGAGGCCATTTGTGGCAACCTTTTTAATGATTCTTGTTTGAATGTATACAAAGGTGTATTGTCTTTTGAAAATTTTTCAATGTTTTTGAAAGTTGTTTTGAAATTGTGTTGTGATGTGTGTTTTGAAACGTAGCAAGGATGTTTGTTTGCAAGTTTAATCAAGTAACTGAGAGTTGTCTACCCTATTTTACTCAAAGATTTTTCCTTATGTTTTTAACCCTTTTAACAGTGTTGTTTCAACATTGTTTGGTGAACAACCTTGCGTTAGGATGTAAACGGGACAGGCGCGGATCATCGTATAGACCATGAAAGCAATAGTGTCAAGTATTTTGGCAATTTTCTTGAGGGACTATGATCATTTTGTTTAGGCAACTAGATAGCGTCATCGAGGGACTATGATCATTTTGTTTGTTTTTGTTTTGTTTTGCCAAAAATACTTGACATGCAAACATGGCCCATTTTTGAAGGCAACAAGTGGATGTAACCCTAGGGGTGTAAGTGTGCAAGTGTGTTTTGTTGCATATAAGAGTTTATCTTTGAATTAGGATTTTCTATTTCATTGATTTTATCTTGCCATACACATCCTGATTACTAGCATTTATATTTGAAAGCAATAAAGAGCAGAAATATAAAATCCTACGCTATTACAGCAATTAGGGGGTGGGGATACATATTTGTACATGGGGTGTTTCAATGAGAAAAATAGATAAGAAAATAAAATAACAAAGGCAAGATAGAGAGAAAGAGAGAGAGAGCCAACGCGCTACTGAGAGGCCATCAGAAGTACTGACTCAGGCCTGCTGCCAGATTATCAACCTTTTGGTTAAACTGTATGAGTCAGAACTTCTGACTCTGGCACCTACAAAACAGAAACCTGTTAGTGGGGAGATCAGAAGTTCTGACCCCCATGCGCTGCAAGACAAAAATTTGTTAGTGGGGATATCAGAAGTTCTGATCCTGCTGGAGATACAATAATCTTTAGAAGTTCTGATATTATTGACAGCAAAACAGGCTTCAGATGTGCTAACGTCAAAGTCAGCACTTGGCTTCTCCCTGTGCTAGTCAGAACACCTGCAGTTTTGTTATTGTTCCACAAAACAGAAAACATGTTTGGGACAGCTTCAACAACTGTCAAAGTGTTTTAGGAGACAGAACCAACAAGGTCACAGGCAGGTTCTACGCTGATTTACTTCCTACTCAAACATTCTGAGGTATGAAAATCCTCATAACGCAAACAGCAGCAACATGATATTTACATTATGTTTATTTGAGCATGCAAAGCTGATGATGTTTAGCAGCGTGATGAAGGTCAGCAGGTGCTTACCTGGCTGTTGGAAAAGTTTGTGAGTGAGAGCTAGCTTTTAGCTCTGATAGTGTTCTGGACAGGTTCTTTTTTGAAGGGGTGGATGGAGAGTATATGTGGTCAGAAGCTATAGGGGCGTATTTCTTTAATCAAGAAGCAATCTGGGTACAAATGAGGTTTTGAGACAAGACATTCAAAGTTATGTTTGAGGCTCTTGAGACACCAAGATTTTTTGACAGAGTTTCAAAGTATTTTCTTGCTAAAAAATTTTTGTTTCTCTTCTAGCAATTTTTTTCTGGTTTTTTTTTGGACCCGCTTCTTAGTGGTCAATGGTGCTCTATTTATAGGCAAAGCTATTGTGGATTCTTGAACGTTAAAGGCGCCAATAGAGGTTAAATTGTTTTTTTTTTAAAGAAGTTCATGGAAAGTTGTGATAATGCACAGCTTTTCAGCCTAGGCTAGAACAGCAGGCAAGGATTGAGGAGAAGTGACATCTATAGGTGGAAGGTGGTGCGTAGACCCATGCCTAAGCCTGCAGAAAGGTGTTTACCAAGCCACACGTGAAGAGACCTCTTCGATGAATGTTCAGGAGTGGTTGGGAGCATTAATGAGCATTAAATGGTGATGAGACTTATCAACACCAAAATTCTTGTAATAGGAGAAAACCTGAACTAACAGTTCTGTTTTACCAAAAACAACGTGAACCAAGCTCTGATCTTGGCCTCTTGTTGTCTCAGCAAATTCTGGGGATTCTCCTGACTTTCTAACACGTTCCTTGGATTTGCTTCTGGAAATCCTGGACTTAGAGATTTTGTGTCAGTATAACACCCACTCTTCTGACCTTTTCATCTTTTGATTCCAGCATGTTCTGAAGGAGCCTTCAGACTTCTTTGCTTCCTTTGCATTCCTCTAGCAAACTCTGGTTGAACTTGCGTAACTGCTGAAAGAGCCATGTTCTGTTTGAGGCTTACGTGTTGAACCACGTTTGCAACCTCTAACTGAGTTAATGTAGCTGCTGAAGAGCCAACTTCTGACTGCGTTGAGCCAAGCTTGCAACTTCTGACCGTTTCTGTCTGGAGGTTGGTCCAGAAGTTCTGAAGTGCTATTTTCTTCTTAAACACCCATTTTTAGAGAAAAATTCCAAATGTTTAGAATTTAATTTTTCAAGGTAAAAGCGTTGCCTTTAGAGCTTGTGTGATCATTTTGCTATTGTAAATGGTTTGCTTGGGAAGAAATGATAATTCAGGACTTGGATTTGCTTCAGAGAGACACTGAGAATCTAGGATAATTTCCTAAAGAATGAGAGGGCAAATTTTGGGGTACAACACTTCCTATTCTTCATTTTAATCCTTAAGAATAAAGCTCATCGTGTTAGCTATTCAACGCTTCGAATGACACCTCAAACGGAGTCCGAAAACTCAAGTTACAGCATTCTCAAACTGATTCTGCCAAAAACCAGACAACATGGATCGACGCATAACGTCTTGGATCGACACGTACTTCACTGAACTCGCAACATGAGTCGAAGCATCCTTTCTTGTATCGACTCATATTGATCCTACCACAAAGCATGTATCGACACATGCTCCTACGTATCGACTCATCCTGAGTCTAAAAGTCCTCATGTATCGATGCAAGACTCTTTCGTGTCGACTCATCCTGAGTCTAAAGACCATCTTGTATCGACACATACCATTTGGGGTCGACACATACTGCTCTGTCATGGGTAATTTCAATGATTTTCTCTGCGATTTCACTACGGGTTCCATACTTTAAGCCCTAAAAACCTAATCTAATCATAGATAATCATCACTTACAGTTATCATATAATTCTAATCAATTAAACAGCATCGGAACGTCATTATTCATCTTCTAATCATCAATTCTCATCATACAACAACATATAATCCAATCATGAACAAAATAACACTTTCACATCTAGTCCCATAATCCAATTATCATGAACCCAATTATAGAGTCAGAACCCCACCATTACCTTGGAATGAAGGTCGCTCTATAACTTCCGGTTGAATTCTCGTTCTGCCATTTTTCCTCTTTTCCAACAACTTCACGTTCTTCTTTCTAACCCTTAATCTTCTTACTGCCTCTTCTCTCTATTATTTCTAACAATAATAATAATAACCCTATTATTCTCTTTGTTCCTTAATGGTCTTAAAACTAATACACCCCCCTTATTACTTCTATTCCTTTAAAATAGGCCCACATCAAATAATATCATTCTTCTAATATTATTTCACCACTTAATAAAATAATTTAAATCCAATTAATCACAACACAACTTCACAAATATTCCAAAAATAATTTAATTAAATAATTAATCAAATTACGGGTGTTACATCTTGAATTGTTTATTGACTATTATCCGGTCTGTTTTCGGTCTTCATAGCTTCTTTAACTGGAATAGAAATCTTAGTATCGATTTGACTTGACTAGAGAAAGGTCTCGAGTTGTCTTCAGCTGAGATAGAAATCTTAGTATCGATTTGACTGAACCAGTGGAAGGCCTCGAATTGTCTTCAACTGGGATAGAAATCTTAGTATCAATTTGACTGAACCAGGGGAAGGCCTTGAATTAACTTTGACTGGCATAGTAATCTTAGTATCGATTTGACTAAACCAGGGGAAGGTCTCGAATTGTCTTCAACTGGGATTGAAATCTTAGTATCGATTTGACTGAACCAGGGGAAGGCCTTGAATTAACTTTGACTGGCATAGTAATCAGGAGAATCTTAGTATCAGTTCAACTGATCCAGACGAAAGTCTTGGAATATCTTAAACTGGAGTGGTAATAAGAGAGATCTTAGTGTCGACCTGCCTGACCTAGGGAAATCTTGGGTTAACTTTGACTGGCATAGTAATCAGGAAAATCTTAGTATCGATTCAACTGACCCAGACGAAAGTCTTGGAACCTCTTCCACTGGAATGGTAATCAGAGAGATCTTAGTGTCGACCTGTCTGGCCCATGGAAAATCTTGGGTTAACTTTGAATGGCATAGTAATCAGGAGAATCTTAGTATCGATTCAACTGACCCAGATGAAAGTCTTGGAATATCTTCAAATGGAATGGTAATCAGAGAGATCTTAGTGTTGACCTGTCTGACCCATGGAAAATCTTAGGTTAACTTTGACTAGCATAGTAATCAGGAGAATCTTAGTATCGATTTAACTGACCCAGACGAAAGTCTTGGAACATCTTCAACTAGCATAGTAATCAGGGAGATCTTGGTGTCGATCTAGCTGATCCAGAGAAGACCTTGTGAGGACATCTTTCTAAGGAAAAATCCTGGAATATCCCTTTGTTAGACGTAACTTATTGATTTGATGTTTTCCCTGAAAGGTAAAGAGTTAGTCGTATGCAATGTCATTATGTATGAAATGCATTGTGATGATGTTCTCAAAAAAATGAGATTGTGTTGTATGAAATATGTATGCGCATGCCATGATGTGTGAATATGGGATGCTATTGCGGTATTTCTTAGTCGGGGAAAATAAATCTCGGACTACTGCTAAAGAGTATTGGGAAGCTGAGTTCTTCATTTTCGTTGGGGATGGTGAATGGAGATGACTATGCTGGGGATTTATTCCTTTCTGTTTGCGAATATACTACCGGGGAGAGACTCTGCCTGAGAATAACTCTGCAGGGGAATAACTCTGTTTGAGAGAGGGAGATGCTTTGCTGGAATATTTTGCCGATTCGGAGAAATAAACTCCGTTGGGGGATGAATTTCCATAGCTGGAGAAATGAACTCTGTTGGGGATTGAGCTTCCACATTCAAAGAAATAAACTCTGCTCGAGAGGAGGTTCCGCAGTCAGAGAAATAAACTCTGCTTGGGAGAAAGCTTTATAAACCGTTTGCGATTATTAAACTCGGCTGGGGAATATAGATATCGGCTCTCTGAAGGAACTTTGCTGGGGAAAGTAACTCATGTTTGGGGAAACAGAGATAAAAATTTTTGGTTGCCTCTACTCTGTGGGGAGTGTAGATGTCACGGGGTCGCATGTAATGGTGACTTCGTCTCAAAACTATCTCTGCCCCTATGCCTGCTGGAAGGAGTAACTTGTCGGGATTGAAATGGTTTTATAGATTTTTCCCCGTTCCCTAAGTCATAAGCAATTGTCCTTCTATTTCTTATGCAAATATTTGTGAATAACAATCATATTCAAATGCATATGTCAAAAATTCATTGGACGTTTTTGCAAAACAAACAGGAAAGAGAAAAAAAGAAAATCAAATAGTTTTTCACTTCCAAAGAAATTATTTGTATTGATTTCTGAAGTTTACCTATAACAGGCGTTATGTACAAAGAGGCTGACGTTCTAGTAGGAGAACGCTTCTGTGAGAATGAAGACTATACAAAGTAGTGTATAAAGAGAAGAAAACAGTTATGTGTAATAATCCCATTGAGTTTCAATTCTGCTATTATCTCTATGTCTTCGAGCGTCTCATCACTTTGCTACTTGTCCGAAGCTGGCTGGATTAATCGGTGTCGTTTGAGCTTGATAGTTGATACTGAAGTCTGGTCGCAAGGTGATCCAATGTGACATATTAATACGCTTCCAATCCCTAACTTTTTCCTGGACTGCCCTTTCGGGTTTTCAGTCCACCTGGATACCCTTTTTTGCCCAAGCCGCCTTTTCAAGTTTTCGGCTTGCTGGGTGTACATATATTTTTGTTTTCATCCCTAATTTTTGCATGAACCCTTTTGGTTCATCGGGATGCCCTTATTTTTGCCTAGGCCAGTCAACCTAGCAAATCTTTATTCATGCATAGTATCTTTTCATTATGTCCGCATTAACATGGTGAGAAAGGTCGTCACCATCCATGGTGGTCAAAATCATGGCTCCTCCTGAAAATATGCTTTTGATCACAAATGGCCCTTCGTATATGGGAGTACATTTTCCCATGGGATCACCTTGCGGCAGTATGATGCGCTTGATCACTAGATCCCCTACTTAATATACTTGGCGTCTGACCTTTTTTATTGAAAGCCTTGATCATCCGTTTTTGATACATTTGACCATGACAGACAACAATAAGCCTTTTCTCATCAATCAAATTCAGTTGATGAAGTCAAGTCTGGATCCAATCGTCTTCATTCAAACCCACATCCTTCATGATTCTCAGAGAAGGGATCTGGACCTCAATAGGCAGGACAACCTCCGTACCATATACCAGAGAGTAGGGTGTTTCCCATGTCGACGTTCGTGTTAAGGTGCGATAACCATGAAGAGAAAATGGTAACATATCATGCCAGTCTTTGTATGTCACTGTCATCTTCTGTATGATTTTCTTAATGTTCTTGTTAGCAGCCTCCACAATGCCATTCATCTTCGGCCGATAAGGGGAAGAATTATGATGCTAGATCCTGAATTGTTGACAGAGTTCAGTGATCATCATATTATTAAGATTCGTACCATTGTTAGTGATGATTATCTCTGGCACATCGTACCAACAAATCAGGTTATGCTTGATAAACCGTGCCACAATTTTCTTGGTAACAGTAGCAAAAGAGGCAGCTTCAACCCACTTCGTGAAATAATCAATGGCCACCAGGATGAAGCGATGCCCATTGGAAGCGGTAGGTCTAAACTCTCTGATCATATCAATGCCCCACATTGCAAAGGGCCAAGGAGCCATCAAGACGTTCAAAGGAACCGGAGGTACATGCACCTTATCAGCATAGATTTGGCATTTGTGACAAGTTTGGGAATGCTGATAGTAATCCGCTTTCATAATGGACCAATAGTATCCTTCCTGTAGGATCTTTTTAGCCATGGTATGTCCACTCGAATGGGTTCCAAAGGTACCTTCATGCAGATCTGCCATAATCCTCTCTGCTTCGCCCTTGTCTACGTACCGAAGTAGAGTAGAGTCATGGTTGCGCTTGTAGAGGATTCCATTACTGAGGAAGAACTTTGCGGCGAACCTTCTCAAAAACTTCTTATTATTGACAGATGCCCCCTCGAGATATTCTTGAACCTCGAGATACCTTTTCACTTCATGAAACCAAGGTTTATCTACTACTCCTTCGGTGTCGATCTCGTAGTAGTATGTTGGTTCATCCAACCTCTGGATGGTAATTTGGGGAGCCTCGTTGTTCCATTTAACCTTGAACATAGATGACATGGTAGCTAGCGCGTCCGCTAACTGATTATCTTCTCGTGGAAAATGTTCAAAGGTGACCTCTTCAAAGTGTGGAAGCAATGTCAGCGCGTGATCTTTGAAAGGGATAAGATTCGGGTGCTTCGTATCCCACTTGCCTTTGATTTGACTTATTACCAAGGCTGAATCCCCAAAAATGCTCAAGAACTAGATCCTCAGATCAATAGCGGCTTTGAGACCCATGATGCATGCTTCATACTCTTCCATGTTGTTGGTACAGTTGAAACATAACTTGGCAGTGAAAGGAGTATGACAGCCTTCAGGAGATATAATTACAACACCAATGCCATTTCCGAGTGCGTTTGAGGCTCCGTCAAAAACCATAATCCATCGAGATCCTTCTTTAGGTCCTTCATCTGGTCCAAGTTCTTCATAGTCAGTCTCTAGCATAATATTCTCGTCCGGAAACTCAAAATTCATGGACTGGTAGTCATCCACAGCTTGATGAGTCAAATGATCAGCTAGTACACTTCCCTTGATTGCTTTATGGGTCGTGTATTGGATATCATATTCGGTCAGGATCATTTGCCATCTTGCTATTCTTCCGGAGAGGGTGGGCTTCTCAAAGATGTACTTGATCAGATCCATCTTAGATATCAGCAAAGTAGTGTGGGTCCACATATACTGTCCCAGTCAGCGAGCAGCCCATGCCAAAGCGCAGCAAGTTTTCTCGAGCAGTGAGTATCTTGTTTCACAGTCAGTAAACTTTTTTCTAAGGTATTATATTGCGTGATCTTTTCGACCAGACTCGTCATACTGCCCCAGCACACACCCCATTGAATTAACTAACACTGTTAAGTACATTATCAATGGTCTTCCTTCAATCGGAGGCATCAGAATTGGTGGTTCTTGAAGGTATTTCTTGATTCTTTCGAAGGCAGTCTAGCATTCTTCATTCCATTTTACCACTTGATCTTTCTTCAGGAGCTTGAAGATTGGCTCACAAGTAGCAGTTAAATGGGAAATGAACCTGGCAATGTAATTTAGTCATCCTAAAAATCCTCTGACCTTCATCTCAGTGCGAGGAGTCGGCATCTCTTGTATAGCCTTTACTTTTGCAGGGTCTACCTGAATGCCCTTGTCACTGACAACGAAACATAGCAGTTTACCAGACCTTACCCCGAAGGTGCACTTGTTTAGATTCAACCTCAGCTTATACGTCTTCAACCTATCAAATATCTTTTGTAAATGATCAAGGTGCTCTTCCTCAATTTGAAATCTGGCTATCATGTCATCCACATAGACCTCTATCTCATGGTGAATCATGTCATGAAGCAAGGCGACCATGGTTCGCTGATAGGTTGCCCCGACATTCTTTAATCTAAATGGCATCACTTTGTAGCAGAAAGTGCCCTATTGCGTGACGAAGGTTGTCTTCTCCATATCTTCGGGTGCCATCTTGATCTGATTGTAACTAGAGAAGCCATCCATGAAGGAAAAGATCTTCTATTGCACGGTGTTGTCAACCAAAACGTTAATGTTGGGGAGCAGAAAGTCATCCTTGGGGCTTGCCCTTTTCAAATCTCGGTAGTTCATACACATTTGTACCTTGCCGTCTTTTTTAGGTACCGGGACTATGTTAGCAACTCATTGGGGATAAGAAGTGACAGCTAGGAACCCAGTGTTGAACTGTTTCATAACCTCTACTTTGATCTTCTCTAACATTTCAGGGTGCCTGTGACAGACCTTCTGCTTTACCGGAGGGCAAACTTATTTAGTTGGAAGACGGTGAACCACAATATCCGTATCCAGTCTTGGCATGTCTTCATATGACCAGGAAAATATCTTGACATAGTCATGCAACATCTATATCAACCGTTGTTTGACATTAAGCCCTAGATTTGCGCCGATCTTGACTTCTTTTCTGTCTACCTCTATGCCCAAGTTTATTGTCTCAACTGACTCTTCATAAGGCTGTATAGCCCTCTCTTCCTACTGTAACAGCCTAGCAAGTTCTCCAGGTACCTCACAATCTTCCTCACCTTCGTCCTCAGCTTGGTAGATCAGATTTTCAAAGTCATAACTGGAAATAGCAGGACTGTTATCAATGGGATCCAAAGTGGACATGGATCTGGAGTTTGATACGTGAGTGTGTGTAAGAGCATAGTTGTATAGACAAAGTAAAAGTAGAAAAGAAAAACAGAGAGCACACAATTTCTATGCATAAACGTCCAATGCTTTATTAATTCCATATGATGATAGAACATGATAACCCTCACAAATAAATCGATGTGCCCCGGGTAAGACACACGGCCATAAAGTTATATTGTTTATTACATATCCAAAAAAACAAGAAAGACAATTACTTCTGAATAAAAGTAATCGGTACAAAATCCTTTTTCGTCCAGTTACTGGGTCCACCGTTGGTAGTAGGGAAGACCCAGATGTCCATGTCATTGTCACCGTCTCCATCTTCTAAAGCGTTGACCCCATGATTGCTGATGCATATGGGAGGTCTTCCAGCACGAGCACGTCGAACATCCCTTTAATTCCCTGAAGAGAAACCTAAACCAAATTTATCAGACTTGTATGGAATATCAGGGAGCTGACCCCAGATGGTAGACCCACCTTCTTCGGCAACCGCTTTTGCATCCTTGAGAGAAGCCATCTTTAAGGGAGGTCTGGTGATCTTCGGCATATTGGTAACAGTTTCAGTTGCAGCTAGAGTCTGAGGTACCTCTTCAAAATTCTAGCACAGAGTCTCGATGAACTCACCATCCATTTCCACATATCTGAAGGAATTCAGGTGACTGACCATGTATTCTTCTTCGCCGTGTACAGTGATAATTCTCCCTTTGACCGGGTATTTCATCATCTGATGAATAGTGGACGTAACAGCTCCAGTCCCATGTATCCAAGGGCGTCCCAACAAATAAGAATAAGATGGTCTGATATCCATCACATAGAAGGTAGAGTCGAAAGTATGAGAACCAACCTTGACAGGGACATCCACCTCCCCGTGCACCATTCTCTTTGAACCGTCAAAATCCCTCACTACAATATTGTTGAGCTTCAAGGTCAAACCTTCACAGTCTAGTCTATCCAGAGTGTTCTTAGGCGGCACATTTAATGATGAACCAGTATCTTCTAGGAAATGGGCCAAATTAGTGCCCTTGCATTCGACAGAGACATGCAACGCATCATTGTGCTTCCTCCCTCTAGGAGTCAAATCAACATCAGAAAAGCCCAAACCATTATCAGACATCAAACTAGCCACACAATCTTCAAATTGGTCAGCAGAGGTTTCCTGGGGCACATGGGCAGTTTTCATGAATTTCACCAAAGCCTTCGCATGAGCTTTGGAGCATAATAGCAAGGCTAGCATAGAGATCTTTGAAGGGGTATGCCTCAGTTGTTCGACCACGTTGTAGTCGCTTTTCTTGATAATTTTCAAAATTTCTTCCATTTCTTCCCTGGAAGCCTGTGGGGTAGATACCAAAATGTGCCTTCGTCTGGACAGGCTCAACCAATATGTCTTTGCCCCGAGTCTCGGTCGAATCGGTGATAAGGGTGTCAACAGGGGTAATCACAGGAATTGTAGTAGTAGTATCAGCAGAAACAAAAGTGGGAATGATCACAGGACCGGTAACAGCTTTCAGAGGAGAAATCTCAGGGGAGAACACTCTTCCACTTCTGGTTATTTTGCTGGTTCCCACAATGTTTCTAATGTCGGGGTCAGCCTTCTCATAAACCTGGTCTTCATCAGCCAGCCAATCTTTCTTGACATCGTGGTAGTAGACGTCACCCCCATAGTTCCAAGGAACAGTTTTATCTGAGGAGTATCGGATTGGCCCTGGCATAGTAATTATCAGCAGAGTAACCTTCGGAACAGATGTAATCTTGACGGGTCTTTTGGTGGAGACCCTGGGAGGATTGGTAGAAATGGTTATTATTGAAACATCTTTGCAAGAAATTGTTGGAACGGGATTCTTCTCAAACAAAATCTCTCTATCATCCATCAAGCACAGAACACATGCCTTCAACAAATGACAACCATTCGGTAGAGATAAACAGAAGTGGCAACCTTCGCCACAACCCGGAATTAAACTGGCCTTCAATAAGTTCCACTTAACGGTCATAAGAGGAGTAACAAGCTCTTCAACAGTAGTAACAAACATATCATCTTAAATAGCGTTAACACCACGGCCGTGCTTGGGCATAGGAGAAGTGATAACATTTGGAATTTCAGGGGCGTTAAACTCAATTTCCTTCGCCTCGATAAGGTCTTGTACCCTGTTTTTCAAAGCCTAACAGTCGTTTGTATCATGACCTAGACTTCCCGAATGATAAGCGCAGTGGGCATTTGGATTGTAGCGGGGAGAGGTAGTGTTGGATTCTTTGGCGCTTCTCGTAAGGTTACCAGATTAGATTTCAACAAATGTGGCAAAACTTGGGATAAAGTCATATTTATCCGGGTGAACTGTCTTATCGGACTTTCTGTTCTCTACTGATTATTCCTCTATAGAGTGGGTGCAGGCTTATGGATCATGACAGCCCCTACCATTGGATGGAGTTCAGTTATGTCCTGACTTCTTTAATTGTACACAGCACTAACCTCTTTCTTCCCAGTAAATGGCTTCCTTACTGCGCTGGAGGATGCACTCTTTTGGATCTTAACACTTTTAATTCCAGCTTCCACTCTTTCCCCTGTCAAGATTAATTCAGTAAAGTCGATCGAGGAACTTCCAATTAGGTGATTAAAGAATGGACCAGACAGGGTACCCAGAAACATATCCACTAGTTCCCTATCAGACAGGGGAGGCTGGACTCTTCCTGCTAAGTCCCTCCACTTCTGAGCGTAGTCTTTGAAACCCTCGCTCGAACCCATAGCCATACTTTGGAGTTGAGTACGGGTGGGAGCAAGGTCTGCATTGTACTGATACTGCTTATAGAAAGCAGCGGCCAGGTCTTCCCAATTATGGATGTTGGTCCTCTCCAGCTGATAGAACCAATCTAACTAAGTTACGAATAGACTATCCTGAAAGAAGTGGACCCATAAGTCTCTATCAGCAGTGTGAGGCTGTATCTTTCTCACATAAGACTGGAGGTGCATCTTGGGACATGAAACCCCATCGTACTTGGAAAACACTGGCACCTTGAACTTTAGAGGAATGACAATCCCAGACACCAAACCCGGCTCTTCAAAGTCCAGTCCATGCACTTTCTAAATCTCCATTGCACTCAGACGCTCTTCCAACTATTTGTACTTTTCGTCGCCTGGAGGACACTGCTCTTCATTGTAATCAGTCTCATTGTCAGATTCATGCAGACTAGGGTCATCCTCTCTTGTCTCGCCCTCCTGGTTATCTCCTTCTTTGGAGGAAGATGTCAACTCAACCACTTGCCTTAGCGGTCCTTTGAATCTTCTTCCCAGATTTAACACACTAGTTGTCCTCCTTGGCTTCTTAGTCTTGTCTTTAACAATCAGGGCTTTCAGTTCCTCCTGCCCTTTGGTAAGAGCCATGATCATCTGTTGGAATTGTGTGTTCCGAGTCTGTAAGTCCTTCACAGTTTATTTGAGATCCATTTCTTTACGGCTGAAATAAACAGCGAAGAAGATGAGAAACCTGTTATGAAACATGTTTATGCAATGATATGTATGACATGTGTATGCAATGATTTCAAGGACTTTAGGAAATTTAAATTTGAGAACCAAAATGAAACAAAGATTTTATTAGTATAATTCAATATACAATTGCCTTTTAGGCGTTTCAATTGAAAGTTCATAAAACTAAAAAAAAATAGGTTTCCCATGGGCGCTTCCTTTTCGCGCCGAGATAGACAATGAGGCTTCTTTCCTCATGAAGTTGCTTCGTGAGCTCTAAATATTTCCTCTCATGGTCATAGAAATGGTCTCTAAAGGTATCCCTCTCTTTCTTCATCTAAATCCAGGACCTCTGTAATTCCTCAAGATCCGTGGGCATATCAGGATAAAGAACCGTATAGGGAATATCCCCTTCAGTAATGGGCTCCACAATCACCAGTAAGATGGATGCATATGTCATCATAAGATTCTAAGCACGAGCTCGTACCCATTGGAGATAAGGCTCCATAGGAATGGAAGTCTTCGGCCCCAACGTCTTGATGTCAAATCTGTTTACCATGCCCCAAGCACGTATGAACCTTTGGCGATACCCTTGAACATCATCCTCATAGTTAAACATAATGGCCCGGATAAGCATCTCGTGAGGACCATCCCTTCGAGCGTAACCAAATTTTCGCAGAGCTAGAGAGGGATTATAGGTTATACCTCCCCTAATGCCAAGTAGTGGGACATTAGGGAATTCCCCGCAGCGGTCAACAATAGAAATATCTCCCATAGATCGGGTATACCAGAGAATATCCATGTGAGAAAGTGACATTATCCTTTGCGACCAGCCCAAACCTTCTTCATTCTTCAGTATTGTCTTAGGGAGGTGAGAAATAAACCACCTCGAAAGCAATGGCATATAGCACATAAGAATCCCTCTTTTCTTTGTGGTACGCGTGTGGAAGGTATGTAAGATATCTCTGAGTAAAGTGGGCACAGGGTTGCAAGAAAGGAAGACCTTGATAGCATTCACATCTATGAGTAAGTCTGGATTAGGGAACATTACTAACCCATAGATGAGAAGGGCCAAGACCTCCTCAAAAGCCTAGAAGTCCAAATCATCCAAAAATAGATGATCCTTCTCTATTAGGAACTTGGCTAGAAAACCCTTAACTCCGCTTCTTATTTCCCAGTTGGATACAATGTCGGACCGTTTCAGGTGTAAAGTTGCTGCAATGATCTCTGGTTTTGAAGCTTCTTCCAAACCGGTGAAAGGCAACTGATCCAAAATAGGTATACCCAATATCTGAGAGAAATCTTTCATGGTGGGTACCAACTGATAGTTTGGAAAGGTGAAGCAATGATGCTTAGGGTCAAAGAACTGAAAGAGAACACTCATCATCTTCTCATCAAAACCTGAGGTAACCAGATTGAGGAGTCGACCGTAGTTCTTGGTGAATGAGGAAGTCTCAGAAGCCCTGGATAATAGCTCTATCAGTTGAATTGGTATTCTCACAAAGTTGATTCGGATGGTATTTCTACGAGCAGAAGCCATGATCTGCAAAATAGAACAAAGATAAATTCCCTTAATCCTTGAAATGGTTAGTGTAATGAAGAATGAATGTTTATGATGCATGATGTCATGTTTAAGCAAATTAATCACACACAAGCAAAGTACACAAGACCTTAGGTTTAGGCTTGCATGGGGTTTATAGGTAAATACCCTCTTGAAGTTTAGTTGATTTCAAACTTGTCCTCGAAATAGTAACTGGGTTCTAAGGAGTCTCGATATCACTAATCTTTCTTTATCGGTATTATTTCAGTTTAGCAATATTTTCTTGCGACCGAAACATCCCGAAAGTCCAATCTCAATGAGTGTAGTATCGAGTATCAACTGATTCCAAGCTTTACACCAAGGTCAGCTATCTCACTACTTTCTAATGGTCAAGTTTGTTCAACTAAGGTTCTAAGGTTCGTTAGTGCTTCACGACACCACGTGGCGGCCCTGTAACACAAGGGATACCGGTACCAACCAAAGTGTCACACCAACACAGCTATCAGTTCAACCATATCGATCTATGTCGTACAGTCTCCACGATCTATTGATATTTACCTAAAAAGATGCCACAGATCCGAGTATAGGATCTTTACAAGAATACCCCAACAAACCCTTAAAGATAAAGCAGTCAAAGAAAACAGAGAGAGCAATTTTAAAATGATCTAGACCCTAAGGTAAACCCCACTTTATAATTGTCATCCTCAGCAGAGTTTCCAGTTATGTGATACGGTGGCAGAACCGACTGTTTAATACTGGTTTTGCATTTTTTGTTTGCAAATGTCGCGGTAAGCAAGAGTCGCCACCGACTTTTCTTTGACCCAACAAAGGAAAGGGTGAAAAGAACATAAAAAGACCTTTTTTCGAAATTTCTGAGTAAGGGGGTAGATTATGGAAAGGGAAGGTTTTAGCACCCTTTCCATCCATGGTTTTCCATGGGCTCTTAGGCACTTTCTCATTTTTGAAAATTGCTTTCGTGTTTGTATGAAAAAAGTTTTTTTGTTTGAAAATGCCTTAGTGTGGCGATTCGCTTTATGATAACCCTTATATCAGTCCTCAAGAGTGTGATAAAGCGTTTTGAAAACTTTTTTTGAAAAGTTTTTGAAAATATGGTGTGAAAATTTGTTTGAGCAAGTACCTAACAGTTATCTACCTACTCGAAAGAAGTTTGTTCTTTTCCTCATATCCTTTAGACCATGTTATCCTACTATTAGTGAGTAGGTAACCCTAGTCGTTGTATGTTGAGGGACTATCGAAAGGGACGTAATGGTCATTGAAGGCAACATGTAAAGATACCTTAGCATTTCGAAGGGACTATCATCATAAGATCATTTCTCGTAGGCAAATCGAGGGATATTTAGGGACTATGATCTTTATGATGACTTTAAACTGAGGGTCTTTGCTAAGAGTATCCCTACGTTCGAGGGACATGACCATTTTCGAAGGAAACCAAAGTGGGAAATACCCTAGGGGTGCAAGTGTGCATTAGTGTGCTTTTTTCAGATATTTTATCTTGCAGTTTAGTGATCTACTGATTGATTAATTAATCATACACGACTAGGTTGCTAGAAATTATATACAAGCATATAAAATATAAAAGTGAAAAATAAAGGTCCTACGCTATTACAAGGTTTTGGTGTAGATACATAAATAATTACTGAAAAAATAAGTGCGGAGATAAAATCCTAATTAAGCTATTACAAATCGGGCATAGTTACATAATTAACAAAAAATGCTAAAGTAAATAAACACGCGCATGAATTGAAAATACTTCTAAAATCCTAAGTGAAAGGAATTATTTGTTTGTTTTTGTTATGAAAATAAATTGAATTAAAAAAATGCTAAGTCTATTCAATTTTAGTTTTTTAAGAAAATATTAAAATGATTAATTAATTAATTGACTAAATTAATTTAATGTAAAAAGTTAAGCCTAATATTTTTTGGGGTTCTTTTTAATGTTAATTAGAGCTTAGAAGAAGTAAGGACAAACAACCAAAAGAAAGGAAACACAATCGAAAGACCAAAACAGGAAACGAAAAGAATGCACTCTTGGAAGTAAGGCCTGGATTGAATGGGCTTGGGTTGCTCTTTGATCCAGAGGGCTGATCGAAGACCTCGTTTGAGGGTCTTGGGGGTGCTAGATCTGCAAGAAAATTCGTTAGAAATTAAAAATGCAAGGCCTGGAATTCGAACCCTGGTCCCTTCAATTGCACAAATTCCCTTTTACCACCCGAGCTGCTTGCTCATTCGAAATACATGACACCTGCTTTTGGTCCTGCAAATTAGTTAATTCGAAACTAAACAACACAGAAAAACATCTCATTCGAAATCAATCCCTGAACCCAGATATGGGTTGGTTTCGATTTGTCACAGCCAATATCATGGATTTCAAAAGTAGCCAGCTTCGAAAAACTCTACCCATGGTGTTCGAATGTATGAACAATGCAACTCGCATACACTTTGTTAAATCGCTCACAAATAATAACAAAAACTATGAACATGCAATCATGAGTCTAATTTAAGATTATGTGGGATTGTATATTTTTACCACTGGAGGCGGTTGGATCTGCAGTCCTGGGTGTGAGATGGATGGGGCACGAACGAGTGTACGCCTGTGTGAACTCCAAGAACACGATCGGAGTGTTAATCTGGACGGAAGGTTCCTGCAATGGAGTTTTGACAACTTTGGAATTTGATGCTATTTTCTGGACTTTCGTGGGATAGGTAGTGTTTTCTTCTGAGGCAGCCTCCGTGTGTTTTTCGTGTGGCAGTCTCTGTGGGTTTCCGTCTATTTTTTCTCTGGGATCTTAAGGTTTATATAGACAAGAGAATTTAGGTCAACATTTGTGTATGAAATCTTGGTCCATTATGATGAAGAGATTTGATTTGACTTCTTTCTATATTTGATTCAATCAAGTGCCAATCTATTTTCATGCGTTACTGCCAGCCTGTTATGAGTTATTTGGGCCTCCAACATGATGAAAATCGAAAGCTAACCTACCCCCTGTAGATCCATTTTCCTTCGAGTTTTCTCTCTTCGAAGACTGTAAGCTCCAATTCGAATTACTCCAACTTTGATGTCATATCCCTTTCGATTGAGCCTCCCTCTGCTTCGATTGCTTGATTCGAAAAGAATCACCCTAGTCGAATCAACTCTTGTGGATTTGTGAACAAACAAGGCAAGAATCTGACCTTTAATTCAAAAGTTGAATCCATGATCAACATTGAATTCTTTCCATATTTGCATGGAAAACATGCCATTCTTTCATGTTCAATGTACCTAGACATGTTTTTCGAGTGCCCTCTTGATGAGCTCTTTCGAATGGCCTGGAAGGAGTTCTTCGAATGGCCCTTGTCCAAATACCAATCGAAGGGTATTTATTGAAATGTCAATCAAAGAGTTCTTTGCTACGCCAATCGAAAGATATTATCCATGCCAATCGAAGGACACGGTTAACATGCATGTCGTAGCTGCCTTGACACAATGCTAAATCGAAGGATCCCTTGCCATGCCAATCAAAGGGTACTTGTTAAAATGCCAATCGAAAGGCCTTGGAGATGCCAATCGAAAGGCATTTTGTAGATTCTAATTGAAAGGCATTTTGGAGATGTCAATGAAAGGCATTTTCGAGATGCCAAACGAAGGAAACTTAAAAACATCACTCACAAATTTTCCTTTTCTTTAGGAAAAGGTTTGTGACCAACCATGTAGGGGAAATCTTGGAAAAACCTGAGAGGGAAAATTTTGGGGTACAACATAGATCAATTCTCGAAATTGGACAGGGCGACTATCTACATGAACAGATTGAAGAATAACTCCCGAAACAGGACGCGAAAACTATCTTTCTTTCTTTTTGATGGGATAAAGATCAATTCCCAAAATAGGACGGGGTGACTATCTTTATCACCAATGGTATGAAATCCCGAAACAGGACGGGTTTACCAACAAACTAATTATAGATCAATTCCCAAAACAGGACGGCGCAAATATCTATATAAACAGATCGAAGATTAACTCCCGAAACAGGACGGGTAGACTATCTTTCTTTCTTCATGGTCGGATAAAGATCAATTCCCGAAACAGGACGGGGAGATTATCTTTATCACTAACAGTATGAACTCTCGAAACAGGACGGGTTTACCAACAAACTGCTTGTAGATCAATTCTCGAAACAGGACGGGGTGACTATCTACATGACGAACACTCCCCTTCAGGATATTCATTTTGAAAATCACTTTCCTTCAATAATTCATTCTGAAAAGCAGCTCCTTCAGATAGGATCGAATAGGTTCATCCTGAAAGGCATTCCTCAGAAGTGGTCAAGCGTAGACTCCTTATGATAATTTTATCAACATTCACTATGGATGGCATCTATAAGCCCATCTCCGACGACTCTTAGTAACCTCTCCAAATGGCATATTTAAGCCCATTCCCGATACAATCAACCAACAATGTTACTTCTTGCACAGGCGAGTGAAATTTTTTGGGCATTGAAGTGTTCAATCATCTTCTACCTTCAAGTCACGAATGGCGGACGTGCCAATCTAACTCTTCAGGTTTAAGAAGATTGAACATGGGAAGTTGTTGTATCCCAAAATTTTCCCTCTCAGTTCATTCAAAAATATCCCTTCATGCCCCTAGGGTTTTCAATCACTTTAGGCTACCCAGGATTTCTATGCCTCAGGATATCACATTGATTCTTTGTTTCATCAGAGAACTAGAACTGCAGGTATTTTGATCTTGAATCATGGTTCTCCCATATATTGTCTCTTGTGCTAGGGTTTTTAATTATTTAATCTGTGACATCTTTCTTCACAAAATATCTAAAACATTATCATCCTGAATTTTATCTTAGTACACTTTTGATCATCAGTTGAGGTTCATTAGAAATGGTCTTCTATTCTCCAAATATCATTTCCATCCCCGAGGACTCTCTGGGGCATTGTTGTTGAGTTGGATTGAAATACAAGTACCATGGCTTAGGAGACGAGCTTGATGTCTCTCTTGATTTTTTTGAAGACATGGTTTCTTTGAGAAATGAAGATTAATGTGGATTCTTGGCTTGGTTAACATTCATCAATTAAAGTCCAGTGTATTTCATGCATCAAAGCTTTATCATCTTCTAAGTTTTCCTCAGGGCATGTTGTTGTACCCCCAAAATTTCCCTCTCATTTATCAAGTATTTCTCTCACAAGATCTCCTTTGGTTCAAGACTGCACAAGGGTTGATCAGCTCAAGACACCTCCTTAAGCACTGAGGACTGAAATTAGGGTTTGAGATTTAACAAGGATAATTAAAATTTTAATGCCTAATGTGACTTTCATGGATCATTATGGACCCTCAAGATTGCTCATGTCATGTTTCAAATCTTGGATCACATTTTTGCTCAGTCAATTGACCAGTTGGCCTGAAATTCAGCTGTATTGGAGAAAAAGTCAATTGTGGCCAATTTACAGTCAAACTTTATAATTTTTTATCCATATCATCATTATAAACTCATATGTATCATTTGATCAAGTTTGGACCACAATTCCTCAAGAAATTTGATCAGATCATCAAAAGGGCAAAATGGTCAAAATTAGGGTTTTGACTAAGAAAGGGTAATTTCTGATTTTTGACCTAGCAAGTGGTTAATTTGTTTGAGGCATGATCTAAAGAGTTTAATTGCATCATTTTAACCTAATGGCATGACTCAAAACATCCCTCAAGATCAATTGATTGATAGTTGATTTTCGGTCAACTGATCAAAAGTCAATTGTACACTGAAAAGTTAAACTTTGAATTTTTGGTCAAAATCAAGTGTTAAGATCACAATTCATCAAAACATGTAAAAATATGAAACTTGTTCATCAAGAAATCAAAAATTCAAGATTTCATTTTGAAAAGTCAAAGTTTCCAAACTTAGAAATTTTTTCTAAGTGTTGAAAACTTCATATTTTTTTCACAACTTTAAGCCAATTTTTCACCATGATGCAAGATGATTCAAAAGAAACTTTCAACATGAAATTTGTATATCTCCATGAGATATAAAACATTTATTTATACAACTTCTCCTAGAAATTATTTGATCTCAAGTTATTAATATATTAAGTCATGGTCATGAAACTAAAACACTTAGTGAAATTTTAAACATTTTTGGTCAGATTTTGACCTAACTTCTGACCCAAGTTTCACATAGTTCCATTTGGATTTTGCAAAAGTGATTCAAAGAGGGGTTGTAGAGAACATTACAAGATTTCCAAAATGTCTAAGAACTCCTTGATATCATTTGTGATCAAGGAGAATCAAAGGTCAGAAGTTGGGAGTTTCAAGTTGTTTTGCAAGGCAAAATTTGTGATGCAACATGAACTAAATCCATAGCCATGCTGCACAATCTTGCTTTGAAGGCCTATAAACCTCAAGATCTCTCCCTAATTATAATATTACACTAGCTTTTGATCTATTATCCATTTGATTCAACCTTTATCCAAGATAATTTTCCATTAATGGCACAAAGACACCATAGCCATTTACGTAAAGCAAGCTTTATGCAAAGTCAACTTGCATTGAGCTTTGCACTTGTTCCTTTTACACAAAATTCCTCTACAAAGTCAGATAAGCATGTTTAAAGTTGGTAACCACTCAAGATAGCTTTGTACTATGCATTGAAACCATGTTTGTCAACCTTACTTCAAAAACAAGCCAAGAAGCCAAAACATGTGATCTTGTACTTCTGACCACCTCAAGTATCCAAACCTTTTCCATACATATACACAAGTTGTTTGCAAGAAAACACACGCATACACGAGCCCTAAAACACACAAGAACTCAGGATTGAATCAAAAATCACCATTGTTGCACATTCTGACCAAAAACTTGAAACTCACATCTCCCTCGTGCGTTTTCAATCCTTTTGGTTCCTAAAGCTTCTAAACATCAAATATAACCCATCCCTGGCCCTGTTACACGACTGTAACACCATTTTCACCATCTTCCATTTTCAAAAACAGAGCTTTGCACTTGGACTTCTCCAGCACGATTCAGCCATCTACAGTACAAACTAAACATTGCATTAGTATCCTAGAGGGTCACTGAAGCTATTTTGATCATCACAACACCTTGTGGAGTGCTCAAACTCAAATACGATTTCCAGTTTTGAGGTAAGTTTCCTTAAATTTGAACTCTCTATACAAGCATCATTATTGATTCATTTGTGAAGATAAAATGTAGACCTCATTGCCTTGAAGTTGTACATATCCTTAGTTTTCATTTACATGGCTTGAGCTTAGAGAATTTTAAGTTTGAAGTTTCTGAAAAAATTAGGGTTCAAATTAGGGCCAGATAAATTCTCATTCATCTTTGATCTATATCGTTAGTTGTTTACATGGTTAGATTCATGAGAAAAAATAGCACAATTTTCATGTTTACATTTTCCACTTTTGTTGAGAAATGAATGAGATACAGATGGTCTGGCTGGTTGAAGGTTGAAGACGAAGTACAGGTCATGGATACGTTTTACATTATGTATTTATTCTTTCATATAAGTTAACGGATGTACAACCACCCCAGTGGTACGGCAGCGCGCTGGTAACCAAGAGGGTGTGGGTTCAACACCCAGCGCGCTGCCTTTTGCATTTTTTCACATTTTTTGACATTTTTTGAAGCGCTTGGCCCTTCCCCTCCTGGGCTTTGTATTTTTACTCAATCTGACCCCCCTGATTGCCATAACAACACACTCCACTTTACATTTTTATTTATTTATCCTGACCAAAAATCATGTTGGACCCAAACTAAAAAACAAAATTGTTCTACTTCCATACACCTTAAATAGATTTCACACCCTACTGACTTTTATTTTTATTTTATTTCCTTTATTATTATTATTTTTATTTTTATTATTTTTATTATTATTAATATTTTTATCAATAAAAATCCAAAAATATTTTTATTTTTATTATTTATTTATTTTTCTTCATAAAATTAAAAGAACAAAAGCATTTCCTTTAATAAATTAATTTACATTGTTTAAATATTTAGATAATTGGTTTTAATCATTATATTATTATATTTTTCTTATAAATTAAAATCAATGTAGAACTTAGGACTTTTATTTGATTAATTTTATTTACTAATTAAATTCACAGAAACTTTAAAAAAACTTATTTTCTTTAAATTAATTTATTTTACTAACTTAATCTTAATTTTCTTATTTTTAGTTAGTTATTTTATTTAACTAGGTCAAAAAAAACCTTTTCATGAAAACCAAACAAAAATCACATTTCTTTTTACATTTACATTCTTGCATTTTATTTATTCATTTTTGTGCAATATTTAATATGGTTGTAATAGTTATTTAGATTTAATTTCTTGCAATTCCCCATTTGTAAATTTATACACCCCCTCCCCTAAATGATGTAATAGCTTAGTATTTTTATTTTCCGCAATTTAAATGTTTTATATACAAATGCTAGTAATTAGGGTTTGTGTGGCAAGAATAAAACCAACAAATAGAAAACCCTAATTCAAAGACAAATCAAGCATGAAATACAATACACTTGCACACTTACACCCTTAGGGTAAATCCACTTTGTTGCCTTACAAAAATGGCCATATTATACATGTGAGGTATCTTAGTAAAAACAAGCAAATACAAGATCATAGTCCCTCGATGACGCTATCAAAGTTGCCTTTCAAAAATGATCTTAGTCCCTTAAAGAAAATGCTAAGATATCTTACAACATTGCTAATCATGGCTATACGATGATCCTTGTCCGTCCCTTTTACATCTAAAGATAGGGTTACTTACCAAATCAATGGTAAGATAACAATATCAAAGGAAAGAGGAAATAAACATGAAAGACTTTTGAGTAGATAGATTACTCCTAGTTTCTTACTCAATTTCAAAACCAAAACATCCTTGCTATTTTCAAAACAAACACTAACACTTTCAAAAACATCTTTCAAAGGATAAACACTTTGTATACATTCTTACAAACGAGAATCATTATAAAGTTTGCCTAAAAGATGGCGCCTTTTTAAAATACTTTCAAAAAACCACACAAAGCACATTTTCAAACAAAAGCAAGTGATCTAGCAAGTAACTAAGAGCCCATAGAAACCATGGATGAAAAGGGTGCTAATACCTTCCCTTTTCATAATCTACCCCCCGAACTCAAGAAAACATCTCAAAGGTCTTTCATGTTCTTTTCAGTCTTTCCTTTTGGATAAAAGAAAAGTCGGTGGCGACTCTTGCTAAACCGCAACATTTGCAATCAAACACAAATCACCCATCAGTTCTCCCACCGCATTACAGAACTGGCGACTCTGCTGGGGAATCTTCTAAAAGTGGGGTTACCTTAGGGTTAGATCACATTTATTTTCTTTCATTGTTTGGCTTGTATGCTTTACATTTCAGTTCTTTTGTTTGGGTTTGAATCCTCTACCCGGATTTGGGATACCTTATAGGTAAGTAGCATTACATTGTGAAAACTGTGTGGGGTATACCGACATTGTCTAAGCAATAGCTACGTTAGTGTGATATATTCATGGGTACCGGTAGCCCTTGAGTATTCAAGGATAATACGGGGCCGTTGAGTGATATCATGAAGCACTAATTAACTTCTAGAACCTTTACTTGACAAACTTGGCCATTAGGACGTAGTGAGATGACCGACTTTGGTACAGTCCGAAGTTGGTAGATACTCGATACTACACTCATTAAGGTTTGTTTTTTGGGATATTTTGGTTTCCATTAAATAGGCTTGCGCTAAAACAATGCCCGAGAAAACAAACCAGTGATATTGAGCTCCCTTAGAACCCGGTTACTATTGCTAGGACAGGTTTGAGCCAACTATATTTCAAGAGGGTACTTACCTATGAGACTCCATGCAAGCCTAAACCTAAGGACTTGTTTGTTTTGTTTGTATATATTTACGTGTACATAACATCATAAACATCATAACATCATACTCATACTCACTAACCATTTCAAGGATTTTTGGGATTTATCTTTGTTCTGTTTTGTAGGACATGGATTCTATTCGCAGGAAAACTATTCAAGTCAATCTTGTAAGGATCCCTCCTCAACTTAAAGAGTTAGCATCAAGGGTTCCCGAAAATTCTCCATTTACCGAAAGACGTGGTCACCTCCTAAACTTGGTGACCTCTAACACTGATAAGGACATGGTGAAGGTGCTCTTCCAATTCTTTGATCCTTTACACCATTGCTTCACATTTCCCGATTATCAACTTGTGCCAACTTTGGAAGAATTCTTGTAACTCTTAAGGATTCCCATTTTCAATCAACTACCTTTCAATGGTACAGAAAGAGATCCAAATCCAGAAGAGATTGCTCAAGCCTTACACTTGCAACCATCTTATATCACAACTAATTGGGAAACAAGGAGTGGTGTCAAAGGTTTCTTAGCCAAGTTCTTGTTTGAGAAAGCCCAAAATTGTTTGAATTTCTTGGACTTGCAAGCTTTTGAGGAAATTTTGGCTCTCCTCATCTATGGGGTGGTTTTTTTCCAAACCCTGACCAACCCATAGATGTAAACACCGTCAAAATCTTCATGTCTTGTAACTCAGTGCCTACTTTGTTAGGAGACATCCTACATTCTTTTCACACTCGCACTATGAGGAAAAGAGGTATTCTTATGTGTTGTACTCCTCTCTGGGAAAGATGGTTTATTTCGCATCTTCCCCAATCTGTATTGAAGAACGAGCAAGGTTCAAGGTGGTCACATAGGTTTATGACGCTCAAACATTCAGACACTCATTGGTGTTCTCGATCTATAGAGAATGTTACTATCGTCGACCGTTATGGAGAATTCCCTAATGTCCCTTTACTTGGCATTAGAGGAGGTATCACCTACAACCCCTGTTTAGCCTTAAGACGGATTGGTTACGCCCGAAGGGATGGTCCACATGAGATGCTTAAGGGTTGTAAGTGATACCTCCTCTAATTCCAAGCAAAGGGGCGTTAGGGAATTCTCCATAATGGTCGGTGATAGTAACATTCTCCAAAGAGCGAGAACACCAATGAATATTTGAATGTCTAAGCGTCATCAACATATGTGACCACCTTGAACCTGGCTCCTTCTTCAATACAGATTGGGGAAGATGTGAAATAAACCATCTTTCCAAAAGAGGAGTACAGCACATAAGGATACCTCTTTTCCTCATGGTGCGAGTTTGAAAAGAATGTAGGATGTCCCCTAGCAAAGTAGGCATTGGGTTACGAGACATGAAGATTTTGACGGTGTTCACATATATGAGTTGGTCGGGATTTGGAAACAAAACCATCCCATCGATGAGGAGAGCCACAATTTCCTCAAAGGCTTGAAAATTCAAAGAGTTCCAACAGTTTTGGGCTTTTTCAAACAAGAACTTTGCTAGGAAACCCTTGACACCACTCCTTGTTTCCCAATTAGTTGTGATATCAGATGGTTGCAAATTTAGAGCTTGAGCAATCTCTTCTGGCTTTGGATCTCTTTCCGTAGCGTTGAAAGGTAGTTGATTGAGAAAAGGAATCCTTAAGAGTTGGGAGAATTTTTCCAAAGTTGGCACAAGTTGATAATCGGGAAATGTGAAGCAATGGTGTAGGGGATCAAAGAACTGAAAGAGAACTTTCATCATGTCTTCATTAGTGTTGGAAGTGACCAAGTTTAGTAGGCGACCATGTCTTTCGGTAAATGGAGAATTTTCAAGAATCCTTAATGCTAACTCTTTGAGTTGAGGAGGGATCCTTACGAGATTGACTTGAATGGTTTTCCTGAGAATAGAATTCATGTCCTTAAAACAAAACAAAGATAAATCCCAAGATCCTTGAAATGGTTAGTGAGTATGAGTATGATGTTATGATGTTTATGATGTCATGTACAAGTAGATATATACAAACAAAGAAAACAAGTCCTTAGGTTTAGGCTATCATGGAGTCTCATAGGTAAGTACCCTCTTGAAGTTTAGTTGGCTCAAACCTGTCCTAGTAATAGTAACCGGGTTTTGAGGAGCTCAATATCACTGATTTGTTTTCTCGTTCATTGTTTCAGCGCAAGCCTCTTTAATGGCGACCGAAATATCCCAAAAAACCAAACCTCAATAAGTGTAGTATCGAGTATCTACCAACTTCGGACTTCACCAAAGCTGGTCATCTCACTACGTCCCAACGACCAAGTTGGTCAAGTAAAGGTTCTAAGAGTCAGTTTGTGCTTCATGACATCACTCAGCGGCCCCATATTCTCCTTGACTACTCAAGGGATACCGGTACCCACAAATATGTCGCACTAACGTAGCTATTGTTTAGACCATGTCGGTATACTCCACACAATTTCCACAATGTATTGCTACTTACCTATAAGGTATCCCAAATCCGGGTAGAGGATTCAAACCCAAAAAAATAACCATAATGTAAAGCATACAAATCAAACAATGTAAGCAAGTAAATATGATATAACCCTAAGGTAACCCCACTTTTAAAATTTCCCCAGCAGAGTCTCCAGTTCTGTGATACGGTGGGAGAACTGACTTGAAGGTTTTGCATTTTATCGCAAATGTTGCGATTAGCAAGAGTCATCACCGACTTTTCTTTTATTCAAAAGGAAAGGTGAAAAAGCACAGGAAAGACCTTTGAGATTGTTTATTGGGCTCGGGGGGTAGATTATAAAAAGGGAAGGTATTAGCACCCTTTTTATCCATAGTTTTCCATGGGCTCTTAGTTACTTGCTAGATCACTTGCTTTTGTTTGAAATTGTACTTTGTGTGGTTTTTGAAAGTATTTTGTAAAGAGGCCATTGTTTAGGCAATCTTTGTAATGATTCTCATTCGTAAGAATGTATACAAAGATGATTGTATTTTTGAAAATGTTTTCAAGTTTGTAAGATGTTTTTGAAATGTGTGTGTTTGTTTTGAAAATAGCAAGGATATTTGTTTGAAATGGAGCAAGTAACCAAAAGTAATCTACCTACTCAAATGTCTTTCTTGTTCATTTTATTTGCCTTTGATATTGTCGTCTTACCATTGATTTGGTAAGCAACCCTATCTTTGGATGTAAACGGGACGGCGTGGGTCATCGTATGACCATGATTAGCAATGTTGCAAAGTATCTTAGCATTTTGAGGGACTAAGATCATTTTTGTAAGGCAACTTTGAATAGCATCATCGAGGGACTATGATCTTGTTGTTTGTTTTGCTAAGATGCCTTACATGCGTAATATGGCCATTTTGTTCAAGGCAACCAAGTGGAGTAACCCTAGGGGTGTTTGTAAGTGTGTCATTTTCATGCTTGATTTTGTCTTGAATTAGGGTTTTCTATTTGATTGGTTTTATCTTGCCATACAAACCTTAATTATTAACATGTTATATATAAAGCGATAAATTGAGGAAAGTAAATATCCTACGCTATTACAATCATTTGGGGATGGGGTGTACAAATTTACAAATGGGGATTGCAAGAAATTAAAGTCCTAATTATTTATTACAACCATATTGAATATCCATGAAGAAAATATATGAAGCATATAAAAATAAAGAAAAACGAAAGGAAAATAAAACATTTTAGATCATTATGTGTCGACATGCCGTAAAATCAAGCTTCTCGAATGGACTTTTTCTTTGATGAAGACAAATCATGATTGATAAAGAAGGCAAAAATTATTGATCAAGCTAAAAGCCTCTTTGGATGAAGTCTTTGGTTCAAGCCCTTAGCAAATTTCAAGGTATAATGATAATACTTACCTTGAACTTAAGATATAGATGCTCAATGGTAAAAAAGAAACATTTAATATTGTCCAACTCTTTATTCAAGTTTTCTTCAAAGCAAAAATTCAATTTTAATTTGAGTGCAATCGATTTGCATGTTAGTGCAATCGATTGCATGCTTCAGTTTTTTCAAAATATGGCTACTGACTTCCAGTGCAATCGATTTGCATGGTTGTGAAATCGATTGCACACTCAAAATATTTGGAAATCTGGCTACTGGAACCCCGTGCAATCGATTTGCATGGTTGTGAAATCGATTGCACACTCAAAATATTTAGGAATCTGGCTACTGGAACCCCGTGCAATTGATTTGCATGGTTGTGCAATCGATTGCACACTCAAAATATTTGGAAATATGGCTTCTGGAACCATGTGTAATCGATCTGCATGGTTGTGCAATCGATTTCCTGTTGTATGGTTTTGAAAAACAGCTGCCTTACACCTGCCTGTTCATGATACTATTTCATGGAAAACTTTTCACTCAATCTTGGCAATTGTTCATGATTTTTTTACAAACCTTTTCTTCAAAGGTCACTGCATTTTAGCCTCAAAATGAACCAAATGATGATGATTGAAATGAAGAGTTTTAAAGTTAAGGAGACTTACCTTGCAACTAGAATTTATGTTTTGAGCTTGAGGTGTTGCCTTGTGGACTGTTATGACCTTTTTCAGTTATGAGATTTTTTGAGAGTTTATCAACAAAACTTCTGGTTTTATTTCTATTTTTCTAACCTATCTCCTCTTTCTTTTTTTTCTACCCTTCTTTGTCTTGCAAATGCTTCTTCTATTTATAAACAAGAGGTTTGTGCATATGAGCTGACTAAGTTTGCAAGACAGCATGTTATGGTTTGGTTGGATTACAAAAAACAAATTTTGTCAAGTACTCCATAGTCACAAGGTGAAGTACCAAAGTTGCTGGTATAGTGGAGCTACTTCCCATGATTTATGGTCGAGTATAATCAGCAACAAGCAAGGTATGGGCTCAAGACAAACTTTGTACAAAAAGCTTGCTTTTCAAGAATAGCAATGGTGCATTTATGCCATAAATGGAAAGATCTTTTGGACAATGGCTCAAACACTTGGGTAATAGCTCAAGAGTGGGTGTAAGCATTAAATTATGATGAGATTTGCAAGCAAATAAGCCTGCAACATAAGATTATGCAGCAAATCATGAGAGTTTTGTTATGTGTTCTTCACTTAGAATGACTTGCAATTCAAAGATGGATGGCCAACTTCAAGCCCTTGAATCTCCTAGCTCAAGTATGATAAATTTATGCTCTTGGATGTTTTGGAAAGCTTGAAACATCCTCTATAACTTTCATGTTGGCCATTTTGACAAAATCATCTTGGAACTATGTGAAAAAATGCCAAGAAGTTCAGGTGAAATCCTGAACAAAATCTGTTGGAAATTTCTCTAAGTGTTAAATGAAAATGTCGTGACTTCATGAATTTATAACTCAAAATCCAAGAACTTCTAGGAGAAGTTGTGTAAAGAAATGTTGTAGATATCATGGAGATCTACAACTTTCATGTTGAAAGTTTCCTTTGAACCGTCTTGCATCTTGGTGAAAGAATGGCATGAAGTGATGAAATTATCATGTATAAAACACTTAGAAAATTTCTAAGTCTTGGAAATCTTGACTTTTCAAGTTGACTTTTGACTTTCTTGACTTCTTGATGATCAAGCTTGACATTCTTGAATGTCTTGATGAAATTTAATCTTTGGAATGTAATGTTGACCAAAAAGTCAAAGTTTGACTTTCTAATATGCAATTGACCATTTTGCCCTTGTGCCAATTCCAAGCCTAAATTGATGTATGAGTGCTGCAAACTTGACGTCATAGAAGATCTTGTGAGAGAATCCTTGAGAAATGAAAGGGAAAATTTTGGGTTACAACAGCTGCCCCTGTTCAATCTTCTTAAACCTGAAGAGTTAGATTGGTGAGTCCGCCATTCGTGACTTGAAGGTGAAAGATGGTTGAACACTAGAGTGCCCAGAAATTTGCACTCGAAGATGGATGGTGAATGGGCTTATAGATTCCATTTGGAGGAAAGTTGATAAACATTAGAAGAAATATCAGCATAAATCTCTTGTTGCTTTATACTAAAACTTGATGTTTTACCTGTGAGAAAAAGAGTTAGTAAAATGCAGATGCATGCACGATGTTCACCAGATATGGTATTATGCTAAATGCATAGGGTATGTACATGCTATGATGTATGATCGTGAGATGTATGTTTCTGTCTGGGAAAATAAATCCCTGACTGGTGCTGAGGAAATTCTGGGGGGTTGAATCCCTGATTGCCGTTTGGGGATGAAGAATATGCATATCTTCAAACTTTGTTGAAAGGATGCTTTCGCTAGGGAATATCTCTTGAATGTCAGCTGTTATCTAGTTGGATCCAGGCTTCACAATTTGCTGAGGATGAAGTAGTCAACTGCTATCTGGTCGGATCCAGGATTCACGGCAACTTACTGGGGGAAGAGATGAATTAACTGTTATCTGGTCGGATTCCAGGCTTTGCGGAAAATTTCTTGAAATTGAATATTTATCTGGTCGGATCCAGGCTTCACAATGACTTGCTGGGGATACGGAAGTTAACTGTTATCTGGTCGGATCCAGGCTTCGCAGTAACTTGAAGTGGTAACTACTATCTTGTCGGATCCAGGTTTCATGGTTTTTGGAAAGTTGTATTATTATCTGGTTGAGTCCAGGCTTGATAGTGTCTCTCTGGGGATCATAGTTAATTATTATCTGGTCGGGCTCCAGGTTTCACAATAAACTGTTTGAAAAAACTGTCATCTGGTCGGGTCCAGGCTTTGCAGATTTCTGAGGTTAATGAGGTCAATTGCTATCTGGTCGGGTCCAGGTTTCACAATAAACTATTTGGGGATTTAGTTGTTATCTGGTCAGTTTCCAAGTTTCATAACGAATCTCCGAGGGTAATCGATATCTGGTCGGATCCAGGCTTCACAACAACTTGTTGGGGTAAAGGCAAACTCTACTGGGGAAAAGAAATTAAACCTTGGTCGGATTGAGTCCAGGTTCTTCTATATCTTTGAAGAGTTAGACTATTATCTGATCGGGTCCAGGTTTCATATAATCTTGAAATTGAGATCAACGGTTATCTGGCCGGGTCTAGGTTTCAGATACTCAAAGTGTTATCTGGTCGAGTCCAAATTTCAGCAACTTGAAGAAGTCAAACTATTATCTGGTTGGGTCCAGGCTTCAGTAATAACTTGAAAATTGTGCTAATACCTGGTCAGATCCAGGCTTCGTAGTATCTTTTTTTTTTTTGAAATAGTAAAGGCTTTGCTGGCGGCTTTACTGGGGATCAGGGGTTGTGGCCCTATGATTTGCAACAATCTGAAAGAAAATTCAAGCTGGAGAGTGTAGACTCAGTCGGGTAGGACATACTCAACTTGGGGAGGATATACTCAACTTGGAAGGATAAACTCCGCTTGGGGATAATAGCCTTCGTCGGGGAAGATATGCTCAGCTGGGGAACTTTGTGGCGTCTTGATTGTTGTATGTTGGGGAAATTTAAATTCGGCTGGGGAGTTATGTGGTTCCTAGATGATTGTTAGGGAAATAAAAACCTGTTGGGGAAAGTTTTATTGCAGCCGTCCTCATGGGGATAATGATAATGATATAACTCTGTGGGGATATTTCCTACACATTAAAGAGATGCTTACTGCTGCTTAGCAGGACACATGTGCCAAATAGTTTTTAATTATGTCCATATGCATATGTTCATTCAATTTTAGTCATTGGACAAATTTGCATTCAAAACAAAGATAGAAATTTTGTACTTCAAAGTGTATTTGTATTGATATTTTTCTCATGAATAGGCATTTTTGTACAGAGAGACGGAGATCCTAGTAAGAGGAAATCGTCGAAAGGAAAACAAATATTGAGAATGAAAACAAAATAGCCATGTGAAATGATCTTATTGCCTTCCAACTCTACTATTTCCCCAATGTCTTCGAATGTCTCTTTCCGTTGATAGAAGTTGATTGGATTAATGTTGTACCGTTTGAACTTGGACCTTGATGATAAAATTTACTGTATTGATTCCACGGGACATAGTCATATGCTTTTAATCCTTAAATTTTTCCTGGACCGCCCTTTCGGGTTTTCAGCCCACCAGGATACCCCTTTTTGCCCAAGTCGCCCTTTCAGGTTTTCAACTTGCCGGGTTTACAATCTTTTGCATATATCCCTAATTTTTACCCAAACCTTTTGGTTTGCCGGGATGCCCTTATTTTGCTTAGGTGTGTCAACCTAACGGGTCTCTTATGCATAGTATTTTTTAACTATGTTCGCGTTTATGGGATGTGGGAAATCCTCACCATCCATGGTAGTCAGCATCATGGCACCGCCAGAGAAAACTCTCTTGACAACAAATGGCCCTTCATAGGTGGGAGTCCATTTGCCTCTGGGGTCGCCTTGTGGTAGAATGATGAGTTTTATCACCAAGTCACCAGCTTGATATACTCGAGGCTTGGTCTTTTTGTTGAAAGCCTTGATCATCCGTTTTTGGTATGTTTGACCAAGGCAAACAGCAGCTAACCGTTTCTCGTCAATCAAGTTCAGCTGATCCAATCTCGTTTGAATCCACCCATTTTCTCCTAAGCCTGCCTCAATCATAATCCTCAGCGAGGGAATCTGAACTTCCACTAGCAGAACAGCTTCCATGCCATAAACTAAGGAAAAGGGAGTTTCCCCAGTTGAGGTTCTAGCTGAAGTACGGTAACCATGTAGAGAAAACAGCAATATCTCATGCCAATCCTTATAGGTTACTACCATATTTTGCACAATCTTCTTGATATTTTTGTTGGTTGCTTTGACTGCGCCATTCATTTTTGGTCTATATGGAGAAGAATTGTGATGCTTGATCTTAAACTGAGTGTAAAGCTCAATAATCATAGCATTATTGAGGTTAGTCCCATTTTCAGTGATGATCCTTTCGGGGATACCATAACGGTAGATGAGGTTATGTCTGATGAATCTGGATACCACATTCTTGGTGACTGAGGAAAATGAGGTGGCTTTGACCCATTTGGTGAAATAATCAATAGCAACAAGAATAAAGCGATGTCCATTGGAAGTTGTGGGCTTGATCTCTCCAATCATGTCAATGCCCCACATTGCAAATGGCCACGGAGAGGTCATGACATTCAGAGGGATAGGAGGCACATGGACCTTGTCAGCGTAGATTTGGCATTTGTGACAGGTCCTTGAATGTTGATGGCAATCAGTCTCCATTGTTGACCAATAGTAACCTGCTCTTAAGATTTTCTTGGCCATCGTATACCCACTTGAGTGAGTACCGAAGAGACCATCGTGCATGTCTTCCATAATTTCCTCTTCCTCCTTCTTGTCCACACATCAGAGTAGAGTCGAATCATGGTTGTGTTTGTACAATATCCCGTTACTTAGGAAGAATTTGGCTGCAAATCTTCGCAAGAACTTTCTGTCATTGATAGATTCCCCCTCTGGATACTCTTGTGTTTCAAGGTATCTCATCACCTCATGGTACCATGGCTTTTCCGATCAGTGTCAAGCTCATATAAATGTGCAGGTTCATCGAATCTTTCAATTGTTATCATAGGGGCTTCATTGTCCCATCTGACTTTGAACATTGAAGACATGATTTCCAAAGTGTCAGCCAATTGGTTTTCTTCCCTAGGGAAGTGCTCGAACGTGATCTCTTCGAAGTAAGGAATTAGGGATAGCACAAGTTCCTTGTAAGGGATAAGATTAGGGTGTTTAGTGTCCCAATCTCCTTTTACTTGGATGATCACCAAGGCGGAATCTCCAAACACATCCAAATGCTTGATCCTTAAGCCAATGGAAGCTTTCAGACCTAAGAGGCATGCTTCATACTCAGCCATATTGTTTGTGCAATCGAAGCATAGTCTGGTAGTGAAAGGAGTGTGGCAGCCTTCAGGAGAGATGATCACAACACCAATTCTGTTACCTAAGGATTTGGAAGTCCTATCAAATACCATAGTCCATCAGGATCCTTGTTCAGGTCTGTCATACGGTCCAGGTTTCGCACCGTCGGTTACCATCATGATGTCCTCATCAGGGAAGTCAAAGTTCATTGACTGATAATCATCCATGGCTTGATGGGCCAAATTATCTTCTAGTACACATCCTTTGATGGCTTTTCGAGTCGTGTATTGAATGTCGTACTCATTCAAGATAATTTTCCATCTGGCTATCCGTCTGGAAAGGGCAGGTTTCTCGAAGATGTACTTGATTGGGTCCATTTTAGAAATCAACAATGTGGTATGAGTCAACATATATTGTCTTAGCCGGCGAGCAGCCCATGCTAGAGCACAGTAAGTTTTCTCGAGCAGTGAATATCTGGTTTCACAGTCGGTAAACTTTTGGCTCAGGTAATAAATAGCATTCTCTTTTCGGCCAGACTCGTCATGTTGGCCCAACACACACCCCATAGAGTTCTCTAGTACAGTCAAGTACATGATCAAGGGTCTTCCTTTAACTGGAGGCATGAGAATAGGAGGTTCTTGTAGGTATTCTTTGATTTTGTCAAAGGCAATATGGCATTCATCGTTCCATCTGACTACCTGATCTTTCTTCAAGAGTTTGAAGAGTGGTTCACAAGTAGCAGTCAAGTGGGATATGAAACGGGAAATGCAATTGAGACGACCCAAGAATCCTCTGACTTCTTTTTTAGAATAAGGGACTGGAATTTCTTGGATGGCCTTTATCTTGGCAGGATCAACTTCAATGCCTTTATTGTTGACAACAAAACCTAGAAGCTTTCCAGAGCATACTCCAAATGTGCACTTGTTAGGGTTTAACCTCAGCTTGTACTTCTTCTGCCTCTCGAATAATTTGTGTAAGTGATCAAGATGTTCTTCTTCGGTTTGTGATCGGGCAGTCATATCATCCACATATACCTCTATCGCATGATGAATCATTTCATGAAATAAAGCTACCATAACCCTTTGATATGTTACCCCTACATTCTTTAGTCCGAACGGAATGACCTTGTAGCAGAAGGTGCCCCATTGCGTAACGAAAGTAGTCTTCTCCATGTCTTCGAGAGCCATCCTTATTTGATTATAGCCTGAGAAGCCATCCATGAAAGAGAAGACTTTATGCTGAGCAGTATTCTCAACTAAGACGTCAATGTGTGGTAGAGGGAAATCATATTTTGGGCTTGCCCTATTCAGATCCCTATAGTCTACGCACATGCGAACTTTCCCGTCTTTCTTTGGCACTGGCACCATATTGGCAACCCATTGAGGATAGGATGTCACAGCTAGGAACCCTGCATCAAATTGTTTCATCACTTCAGCTTTGATCTTTTCAGACATATCAGACCTCATGTGGTGAACCTTTTGCTTGACAGGCAGACAGTCTTCTTTTGTCGGCAGACGATGAACTACGATGTCGGTATCCAACCCAGGCATATCTTCATAATACCAAGCAAAAACTTCCACATAATCATGCAACATTTGAACCAACCTGATCTTGACACTGCTTTCCAAGTTAGCGCCGATCTTGATTTCCTTCTTATCTAACTCAGAACCCAAGTTGATAACCTCAACTGACTCTTCGTGCAGTTGAATAGCTTTTTCCTCTTGTAATAGAAGCCTGGCTAGTTCTCCTGGTATGTCATAATCTTCCTTGCTTTCGTCTTCATCTTGGTTGATAGGATATTCAAAGTCATAGTCAGCAATAGTAGAGTCATTGGCAATAGGATTCAGAGTGGATGTGGACATGCAAGAGTGTGTGTGTGTGTGTGTGTGTGTGTGTGTGTGTGTGTGTGTGTGTGTGTGCATGTGTGTGTGTGTGTGTGTGTGCGTGTGTGTGTATGTGTGTGTGTGTGTGTGCATGTAAGATACATGGCTATTTTTTTTGAAAAATGTAATTGAAAGAAAGGAAAGACAATGAACACAAATATTCGAATGCAAAAGGGTCTAATGTTCTAAATGATCATATGATTAGATGAACATAAATAAAACCCTTGACAAATGGACCAAAGTGCCCCGGGCCAGGCAAATGGCTGAAAAGTCATTGTTAAAATATTACAGACAGCATGTTCTTGAATTGAAAGAAAAGAAATAACAAGTAGTTTACTCCTCAATGAAGGAGATGGGCACAGAGTCCTTTGTATGCCAATTCTTCAGCTCCATAGTAGTTGGATACACTCATTCTTCAAATGTGGCTTCTTTTTCAGAGTTACCCACGGCGTTGACTTCATGGCTTCCAATGCGGAGAGGTGGCTTTCCAGCACGAGCACGCCTCACTTCCTTCTGAGATTTACCAGTGAATCCCAACCCAAATTTGTCTGTTTTAAAAGGGATGTCGAGGAGTTGCCCCCAAGTATCACAGTTTCCTTCTTCAATTTCCGCGCGGGTATCCTTGACTGAAACCATCTTTGGCATGGCCTTGACAGCTTTGGACTCATCAGAAGAACATTTAGTAGCAGCAATCATCGGTGATACAACCTCAAAGGCTTGACATGAGGTTTCAATGAATTCTCCGTCCATCTCTACATACTTGAAAGAGTTAAGGTGGCTCACCATAAACTCTTCTTCCCCACAGACGGTGACTATTCTGCCCTTGATTGGATATTTGAGTTTCTGGTGGAGGGTTGAGGTTACTTCCCCAGCCTTATGAATCCACGGGCGACCTAACAGACAAGAATAGGCTGGATGAATATCCATAATATAGAAGGTGGAGTTGAAGATTTGGGAGCCCACTTTGATTGGAAGATCTACTTCCCCATGAACAGTCCTCTTTGATCCATCAAACGGCCTTACGATGATATCACTTGGCTTCAGGATTAAATCTTCACAGTCAAGATGGTCTAACACCCCCTTTGGTAATACATTCAGAGAAGAACCAGTGTCGACTAGAACATGTTCTAAGGTAGTCCCTTTGCACTCGATAGAAACATGTAAAGCTTTATTGTGATTCTTCCCGAGAGGTGTTAGGTCAATATCTGAAAACCCCAAGCCATTATCAGCTGTCAGGCTAGCCACGCAATTCTCAAATTGGTCTGTTGTTATCTCATGGGGGACATGAGCCTTTTTCACGAACTTGATTAATGTTTGAGCATGGTCATCGGAGAAAAGCAGTAATGACAACATTGAAATCTTAGAGGGGGTTTTCCCCAACAGTTCTACAATCTTGAAGTCACTTCTTTTTATGATCTTTAAAATCTCGTCCATCTCGCGAGCGAAGGGTTCTTCATTAGTTACGTCCTTGGAGGGTACTTCAATCACATCAGGATCAATAACCTTCCCTTTCCCTTTTGTCTCGGTACTCGGCTTGGCGCCAGTAATGCGGATGGGCATCTTTGTAACTACTGAAGGTGAGATATTGGGTGAGAATATTCTTCCAGTTCTAATTACTTTGCTTGAGCCAGCTATGTTGCCGACATCGTCATCTTTTCCTTCTCCGATCCAGGCATCTTGTTTAATCCCATGATAGAACATCTCAGCATCGTAATTCCCTAGTACCGCTTTGTTTGAAGAGTAAGGAATCAGTCTAGGATTGGTAATTATTAATGGAGAAATGGTGGGTTCATTTGAAATTATAATAGGACCTTTGGAGGTGATCCTAATAGGTTTGTTTGAGATGGTAATAATGGAGAGGTCTTCACATTTGTTGATCAAACTCTTGGCAAATGGAGTCTTTTCAAACAAAATTTTGTGGCTATCTATCAGGCATTGTATGCCTTTTTTCAGCCTTTCACAAACATTGTGTCTTCTTGTACAACACACACAGTCTTTTTTACATCCAGGGAAGATCCCAACTTTCAACATATTGTTCTTGATTATATTCAGCGGAGTAGTCAAATATTCAACAGAGGTAACAAAAATTGTATCTTCGACATCATTAACACCTTTGTCATGCTTCGGCATTGGAGCGGTAATTACATTCGGCATTGGAGGAGGATCAAATTCAATAGTTTTGTTGTCAATTAAATCCTAGATTTTGTTCTTCAAGGCCCAGCACTGGTAAGTCTCGTGCCCGGGGCTGGTTGAATGGTAAGCACATTTAGCGTTTAGATTATACTTTGGTGACGAGGTGTCAGGGTTGGCAGGAGGATCGCGCAACGTCACTAAATTAGCCTTGAGATAATGTTGAAGGGCTTGAGACACTGACATGCCTAACCTTTTAAATTGTCTTCTTGGAGTTTAAAAATGTTGATGATTTGCGGATGGTCTTGGAGTAGGAGTTGGATTGGAGATTCAGACAGCACTGACAGACGGACGATCATTCTTCTTGGTATGGGCCCTTTCCCTATACACAGCATTAACTTCCTTCTTTGTAGCAAAAGGTTTCTTGATAGGATTTATTGTGGAGGTAGATGCCACAGAGATCTTCCCACTTTTGATGCCACTTTCCACTCTTTCACCGGTTAAGATTAGTTCGGTGAAACCAGAAGAAGAGAAGCCAACCAACAGATTAAAGAAAGGACCAGATAAAGTGCCCATGAACATGTCGATGTGCTCCCTATCAGTCAAGGGAGGTTGGACTCTACTAGCAAGGTCTCTCCACTTTTGCGCATATTTCTTAAATCCTTCATTCTTTCCCATGGTCATATCTTGTAACTGAACCCTTGTTGGTGCCAATTCGGCATTGTATTGATACTGATGGTAAAAGGCAGTAGCTAGATCCTCCCAAGTGTTGATGCAAAAACCATCTAGTTGTGTTCCAGCCAAGCTCTCTTGGAAAAAGTGAACCCAGAGCTTTCTATCAATAGTGTGCGGTTGTATCTTGCGTACATAAGATTTCAAATTGAGTTTGGGACAAGAAACCCCATCGTACTTTGCAAAGATTTGTACTTTGAATTTTTGGGGAATGATTAACCCAAAGATCAAACCCAAATCATCAAAATCTAAACCGGGGACGGCTTGAATTTCAACAGCTTTCAATCTGTCTTCTAACTGCTTGTATTTGATGTCAGCGGGTGGATACTGCTTGTTGAAATAATAGTCATCAGATTCTTGATTATTAGCACATTCAGCCTGAGTACTCTTGACCTCATCGACCTGGTTCTCGTCCTCTTCAGATTAGTCTTCTTCAACTTGGATTTGACGGATGGTCTCGTTGAATCTTCTACCCATGTTGAGTAGAGCTTTCTTCTTTGGCTTTTTCTTAACTGCCAGCAAAGCCATCATATCTTACTGCCCCTTGGCTAGGACGAGTAGAGCTTCCTGAAACTGAGAGTTCTGGGTTTGGAGTTCCGTCACAGTTTTCTCTAGATCCATCTTGCTGAAATAAATAGCAGAAAGATAAGGAAACCTGTTATGCGAAAACCTGTCATCTTATGATGCATGGAATATGTATATGCAAATGATTTCAAGGATTAATGAAATTTAAATTTGTATAGACAAAAGAATGAACAAACGTTAATTCTCATTAGACAAAATAAGAAAGATTACATCATGCCTCTTGGGCTTACAAAATAGCTTTCTAGGATAAAAAGACCGAACGCATCCTCTTTGGCGCGAGATAAGTGTTCATATTCTGCTATTCTTGTAGCTATTTTGTAAGCTCCAAGACTCTCTTCTCACTAGCATAGAACTGAGCCACGAAAGTGTCTCTTTCTTCCTTCAGCTGGATCCAACCCTTTTGTAAGTCTTCGAGAGAGGTAGGCATGTCCGGATGGAGGATAGTATAGGGAACATTTCCTTCGACCATAGGCTCCACAATGACTGGTAAGATGGAGGGATAAGGCATCACGAGTTTCTGAGCACGAGCTCGCACCCATTTAAGGTAAGGCTCGAGGGGAATGGAATTCTTGTGTCCTAGCGTCTTGCTATCCACCTTGTTCAACATCCTCCAGGCACGGATAAACCTCTGATAATAACCTTGATTGTCGCTCTCGTAGTCAAATACCAAACCTTGAATAAGCATCTCATGGGGACCATCCCTTCGGGCGTAACCAAACTATCTTAAGGCTAAGCAAGGGTTGTAAGTAATACCTCCTCTAATTCCAAGCAAAGGGACATTAAGGAATTCTCCATAACGGTCGACGATAGTAACATTCTCCAGGGGAACACCAATGAATATCTGAATGTCTGAGTGTCATCAACCTATGTGACCACCTTGAACCTGGCTCATTCTTCAGTACATATTATGGAAGATGTGAAATAAACCATCTTGCCAAAAGAGGAGTACAACATATAGGATACCTCTTTTCCTCATGGTATGAGTGTGAAAAGAATGTAGGATGTCCCCTACCAAAGTAGGCACTGGGTTACGAGACATGAAGATTTTGACGGTGTTCACATCTATGAGTTGGTCAGGATTTGGAAACAAAACCATCCCATAGATGAGGAGAGCCATAATTTCCTCAAAGGCTTGCAAATCCAAAGAGTTCCAATAGTTTTGGTCTTTCTCAAACAAGAACTTTGCTAGGAAACCCTTGACACCACTCCTCTTTTCCTAATTAGTTGTGATACCAGATGGTTGCAAATATAGAGCTTGAGCAATCTCTTCTGGCTTTGGATCTCTTTCCGTACTGTTGAAAGGTAGTTGATTGAGAAAAGGAGTCCTCAAGATCCGGGAGAATTCTTCCAAAGTTGGCACAAGTTGATAATCGGGAAATGTGAAGCAATGGTGTAGGGGATCAAAGAACTGAAAGAGCACCTTCATCATGTCTTCATCAGTGTTGGAAGTGACCAAGTTTAGTAGGCGGCCATGTCTTTCGGTAAATGGAGAATTTTCAGGAATCCTTAATGCTAACTCTTTGAGTTGAGGAGGGATCCTTACGAGATTGACTTGAATGGTTTTCCTGCGAATAGAATCCATGTCCTACAAAACAGAACAAAGATAAATCCCAAGATCCTTGAAATGGTTAGTGAGTATGAGTATGATGTTATGATGTTTATGATGTCATATACAAGTAGATATATACAAACAAAGCAAACAAGTCCTTAGGTTTAGGCTTGCATGGAGTCTCATAGGTAAGTACCCTCTTGAAGTTTAGTTGGCTAAAACTTGTCCTAGTAATAGTAACCGGGTTCTAAGGAGCTCAGTATCACTGATTTGTTTTCTCGGGCATTATTTCAGCGCAAGCCTCTTTAATGGCGACCAAAATATCCCAAAAAACTAAACCTCAATGAGTGTAGTATCGAGTATCTACCAACTTCGGACTGCACCAAAGTCGGTCATCTCACTACGTCCTAACAGCCAAGTTGGTCAAGTAAAGGTTCTAAGAGTCAGTTAGTGCTTCATGACATCACTCAGCGGCCCCGTATTCTCCTTGACTACTCAAGGGCTATCGGTATCCACAAATATGTCGCACTAACATAGATATTTCTTAGACCGTGTCGGTATACCCCACATAGATTCCACAACGTATTGCTACTTACCTATAAGGTATCCCAAATCCGGGTAGAGGATTCAAACCCAAACAAAGAACCATAATGTAAATCATACAAATCAAACAATGTAAGAAAGTAAATATGATCTAACCCTAAGGTAACCCCACTTTTTAAATTTCCCCAGCAGAGTCGCCAGTTCTGTGATACGGTGGGACAACTTACTTGAAGGTTTTGCGTTTTATCGCAAATGTTGCGGTTAGCAAGAGTCGCCAACGACTTTTCTTTTATCCAAAAGGAAAGGTGAAAAAGCACAGGAAATACCTTTGAGATTGTTTCTTGGGTTCGGGGGGTAGATTATAAAATGGAAGGTATTAGCACCCTTTTTATCCATTGTTTTCCATGGGCTCTTAGTTACTTGCTAGATCACTGTCTTTTGTTTGAAATTGTGCTTTGTGTGGTTTTTGAAAGTATTTTGTAAAGAGGCCATTGTTTAGGCAATCTTTGTAATGATTCTCGTTCGTAAGAATGTATACAAAGATGTTTGTCTTTTTGAAAATGTTTTCAAGTTTGTAAGATGTTTTTGGAATGTGTGTGTTTGTTTTGAAAATAGCAAGGATATTTGTTTGAAATGGAGCAAGTAACCAAAAGTAATCTACCTACTCAAATTTCTTTCTTGTTCATTTTCTTTTCCTTTGATATTGTTGTCTTACCATTGATTTGGTAAGCAACCCTATCTTTGGATGTAAACGGGACGGGCGTGGGTCATTGTATGACCATGATTAGCAATGTTGCAAAGTATCTTAACATTTTGAGGGACTAAGATCAATTTTGTAAGGCAACTTTAAATAGAATCATCGAGGGACTATGATCTTGTTGTTTTTTTCTAAGATACCTTACATGCGTAATATGGCCATTTTGTTCAAGGTAACCAAGTGGAGTAACCCTAGGGGTGTTTGTGTGCAAGTGTGTCATTTTCATGCTTGATTTTGTCTTGAATTAGGGTTTTCTATTTGATTGGTTTTATCTTTCCATACAAACCTTAATTATTAACATGTTATATATAAAGCGATAAATTGAGGAAAGTAAATATCCTACGCTATTACAATCATTTGGGGATGGGGTGTACAAATTTACAAATGGGGATTGCAAGAAATTAAAGTCCTAATTATCTATTACAACCATATTGAATATCCATGAAGAAAATATATGAAGCATATAAAAATAAAGAAAAATGAAAGGAAAATAAAACATTTTAGATCATTATGTGTCGACACATGCCGTAAAATCAAGCTTCTCAAATGCACTTTTGCTTTGATGAAGACAAATCATGATTGATAAAGAAGGCAAAAATTATTGATCAAGCTAAAATCCTCTTTGGATGAAGTCTTTGGTTCAAGCCCTTAGCAAATTTCAAGGTATAATAATAATACTTACCTTGAACTTAAGATATAGATGCTCAATGGTCAAAAAGAAACATTTAATATTGTCCAACTCTTTATTCAAGTTTTCTTCAAAGCAAAAATTCAATTTTCATTTGAGTGCAATCGATTTGCATGTTAGTGCAATCGATTGCATGCTTCAGTTTTTTCAAAACATGGCTACTGACTTCCAGTGCAATCGATTTGCATGGTTGTGCAATCGATTGCACACTCAAAATATTTGGAAATATGGCTACGGAACCTCGTGCAATCGATTTGCATGGTTGTGCAATCGATTGCACACTTAAAATATTTGGGAATCTGGCTAATGGAACCCCGTGCAATTGATTTGCATGGTTGTGCAATTGATTTCACACTCAAAATATTTGGAAATCTGGCTACTGGAACCCTGTGCAATCAATTTGCATGGTTGTGCAATCGATTTCCTGCTGTATGGTTTTGAAAAACAGTTGTCTTACATCTGCCTGTTCATGATACTATTTCATGGAAAACTTTTCACTCAATCTTGGCAATTGTTCTTGATTTTTTTACAAACCTTTTCTTCAAAGTTCACTGCATTTTAGCCTCAAAAATGAACCAAATGATGATGATTGAAATGAAGAGTTTTAAAGTTAAGGAGACTTACCTTGCAACTAGAATTTATGTTTTGAGCTTGAGGTGTTGCCTTGTGGACTGTTATGACCTTCTTCAGTTATGAGATTTTTTGAGAGTTTGTCAATAAAACTTCTGGTTTTCTTTCTATTTTTTCTAACCTCTCTCCTATTTCTTTCTTTTTTCTAACCTTCTTTGTCTTGCAAATGCTTCTTCTATTTATAGGCAAGAGGTTTGTGCATATGAGCTGACTAAGTTTGCAAGATAGCATGTTAAGGTTTGGTTGGATTACAAAAATCAAACTATGTCAAGTACTCCATAGTCCCAAGGTGAAGTACCAAAGTTGCTGGTATAGAGGAGCTACTTCCCATGATTTATGGTGGAGTATAATCAGCAACAAGCAAGGTATTGGCTCAAGACAAACTTTGTACAAAAAATTTTCTTTTCAAGAATAGCAATGGTGCCTTTATGCCATAAATGGAAAGATCTTTTGGACAATGGCTCAAACACTTGGGTAATAGCTCAAGAATGGGTGTAAGCATTAAATTATGATGAGATTTGCAAGCAAATAAGCCTGCAACATAAGATTATGCAGCAAATCATGAGAGTTTTGTTATGTGTTCTTCACTTATAATGACTTGCAATTCAAAGATGGATGGCCAACTTCAAGCCCTTGAATCTCCTAGCTCAAGTATGATAAATTTATGCTCTTGGATGTTTTGGAAAGATTGAAACATCCTCTATAACTTTCATGTTGGCCATTTTGACAAAATCATCTTGGAACTATGTGAAAAAATGCCAAGAAGTTGGGGTGAAATCCTGAACAAAATCTGTTGGAAATTTCTCTAAGTGTTAAATGAAAATGTCATGACTTCATGAATTTATAACTCAAAATCCAAGCACTTCTAGGAGAAGTTGTGTAAAGCAATGTTGTAGATATCATGGAGATCTACAACTTTCATGTTGAAAATTTCCCTTGAACCGTCTTGCATCTTGGTGAAAGAATGACATGAAGTGATGAAATTATCATGTATAAAACACTTAGAAAATTTCTAAGTCTTGGAAATCTTTACTTTTCAAGTTGACTTTTGACTTTCTTGACTTATTGATGATCAAGCTTGACATTCTTGAATGTATTGATGAAATTTGATCTTTTGAATGTAATGTTGACCAAAAAGTCAAAGTTTGACTTTCTAATATGCAATTGATCATTTTGCCCTTGTGCCAATTCCAAGCCTAAATTGATGTATGAGTGCTGCAAACTTGACGTCATAGAAGATCTTGTGAGAGAATCCTAAAAGAACAAAAGCATTTCCTTTAATAAATTAATTTACCTTTTTTAAATATTTATATAATTAGTTTTTATCATTATATTATTATATTTTTCTTATAAATTAAAATCAATGTAGAACTTAGGACTTTTATTTGATTAATTTTATTTACTAATTAAATTCACAAAAACCCTAATAAAACTTGATTTCTTTAAATTAATTTATTTTACTAACTTAATCTTAATTTTCTTATTTTTAGTTAGTTATTTTATTTAACTAGGTCAAAAAACCCTTTTCATGAAAACCAAACAAAAATCACATTTCTTTTTACATTTACATTCATGCATTTTATTTATTCATTTTTGTGCAATATTCAATATGGTTGTAATAATTATTTAGATTTAATTTCTTGCAATTCCCCATTTGTAAATTTATACACCCCTCCCCTAAATGATGTAATAGCTTAGTATTTTTATTTTCCATAATTTAAATGTTTTATATACCAATGCTAGTAATTAGGGTTTGTATGGCAAGAATAAAACCAAAAAATAGAAAACCATAATTCAAAGACAAATCAAGCATGAAATACAATACACTTACACACTTACAACCTTAGGATAAATCTACTTTGTTGCCTTACAAAAATGGATATATTATGCATGTGAGGTATCTTAGCAAAAACATGCAAATACAAGATCATAGTCCCTCGATGACGCTATCAAAGTTGCCTTTCAAAAATTATCTTAGTCCATTAAAGAAAATGCTAAGATATCTTACAACATTGCTAATCATGGCTATACGATAACCCTTTCCCGTCCCTTTTACATCCAAAGATAGGGTTACTTACCAAATCAATGGTAAGATAACAATGTCAAAGGAAAGAGGAAATAAACATGAAAGAGTTTTGAGTAGGTAGATTACTCCTAGTTGCTTGCTCAATTTCAAAACCAAAACATCCTTGCTATTTTCAAAACAAACACTAACACTTTCAAAAACATCTTTCAAACTTGAAAACATTTTCAAAGGATCAACACTTTGTATACATTCTTACAAACGAGAATCATTACAAAGTTTGCCTAAACGATGGCGCCTTTTCAAAATACTATCAAAAAACCACACAAAGCACATTTTCAAACAAAAGCAAGTGATCTAGCAAGAAATTAAGAGCCCATGGAAAACCATGGATGAAAAGGGTGCTAATACCTTCCCTTTTCATAATCTACCCCCCGAACTCGAGAAAACATCTCAAAGGTCTTTCCTGTTCTTTTCAGCCTTTCCTTTTGGATAAAAGAAAAGTCGACGGCGACTCTTGCTAAACCGCAACATTTACGATCAAACGTAAAACACCCAAGTCAGTTCTCCCACCGTGTTACACATGTGTTTTAAGATCATTGGTTATCAATTTGAGATGTCTTGCTGGATTTAACCGTAAAGCATGAATTATGAAAGCAAAGTTTGAAGTTGTAAATGCTTGGTGAGCGAGGCATTCTTCCTATGAGACTGAGGTCATTTTTCTCTCGTTTGTCGAAGTGGAATCGGTCGCTCGATTATAATTTAATTAGGATTTGTGGGCTTAAGTAAGATTAAGGTTCTTTATTAGGAATACGAGACTGAAAGAATTGTTCATGAAACAAGTGACAAGATTTACAAAGCATGGTGGAAATTCAAATTGCAAGGCATATTCTTTCATTCAAAGTTCCATTCAAAATGCCTTCAAGTAATTATCTTGCCTCAAACATGGCAAGCGGATCAACATTTCAAGATTGCAAGATTCATCCAGAATATTCATTCAAGGTCTTGATTTTGAATTCCATTCGAATTAATCGTCCATCATTCAAGTTTAATTTCAAAATCTAACTATCCCAAAATTCCTCCAAATTCATGTCAAATGCAAATTCTACAAAGTTCCATGGTGTTTTCTACCAAACATTCAAGAATAATTTCATTCATTTCTATATGATTTCCCACAAGGTTCACAAAAGAACATTTCATTTTTTGTAAGTTTGTTTAACTACAAGACTTAAGATCAAAAGATGTTGGAAAATACAAGACTTGCATTCAATCTTTAAAGCATCCAAAGTTCTTAACAAAATAACAAGGCAAACCAAAAGATTTTTAAGCTCTTAAAAATCTATAAAATTCTAATGATCTTCATTCTTCATTTATTCCAAGTTTCCTCTCAAAGCTTCCTTCTCCAAGCTTCATGCCAAGCCACGGATCCCTTTCTTCTTGCCTTGCCATAGCTTCTTCATCTTTCTCCCATAACCATACATGAAACAAAAAGGAAATTGGTTAGCAACATGATTACCAAAACATAAACAAGAACAAGTTTTACACTAAGGATTCTCTCTTTTCAAAATCATCATGAGGGTGTGTATAAGAATCATAATAAAGGGTTTTTTAATCACATTCAAGTTTCAAGCAACCAAGGCATCATAGAAAAAATCAGAATTTTATAATAGGCCCAAAGGAACCTCTATTACAAATCACAAATTGTGTTTTGGTTCACAAAGAGAGGTGTAAAGAAGAATTCCTGCAGTAATTCAATAATCGCGACAGTCCAACCCAAACAGCAAGTAATACAAAATTCACAAAAAGCAGACCAGGTTTCATAAAAGCCCAAAAAAACAATTTCACAGCTTGTTATCAAAATTCATAAACCACTCAGCACTACAATTGATCTCTGGCCCAGAATCGCAGCAACATATCAGAAAATATGAAATATAACAGATATCAAAAAGCCCAAGAACAGAAAGTCCAAAACTGATCAGAAACCCTAAACTAAGGATATAAAACAATCATTGGTACAAGTTTCAGAGGGAACTATTCAAAAACACAAAAGCTGCATGAAACCCTAACCCTAAGTATCTCATCATCTTCCTAAAACAACCCCTTCAGAAATTCAGAAAAAAGAAGAAAAGAGTGAAAAAAGGAAAGATTTCACTGGATAGCAAAAGAAGAACATGGAGGTTCACATCTCAATCAGATGATGCTCCCTCTGTCTCCACAATGGAGCACCAGCAACTTACGCACACCCTCAAACCCGTCACACCACTCACAGTTGTGCGAATCCGAAAGCTCCGGTGGAAAACCACGAAGCCATTATGTTTGCACAACAACAGTACCACGCTTCCGATCTCACGCCATTGCACAACACAACACTACTCCACACTTTAGGCCGCGCTTCAAAACACAGTTGTGATGCCACACCGCAAGGAATTTCCAACATTGTCGGCCAAATTCGTTTTTCCCTGTAGGGCCGATTCATCAATTTGTGTGGAAGAGAAATGTTGGTGTTTTGATTGTGGATGGCTCGTTGTGAAAAGAATAAGATAAGAGAAAGAGTTAGAAAGAGAATGGGTATCTTGAACCCTATCTCTTGTTTTAATGTTTTATATTTTTTCTATCTTATATTAATTCAATATGTGTCACAATTCCATTGGGGTTTTCTACTTGTTTTGGAAATTCATATGCAAAATAATAGTGGAGACGCCAGCTACTAACACCAGAACACGTTTGGTCTGGTGGTGGGTGTATCGATTAAAATAGATAAGGGAGGGGGTTCGACACCCACCCCTGGTACTTTGAGTTTTATATTTTTTTCATGTTTTTCTTTTCAGGTACAAAACAAAAGATGTTGGCTCACATTCTACCAACATAAACCACACAGTGGCCCAGTGGAAGATGGCACACCTTTGAGACAAAGGGGTGGGTTCAAGTCCCACCCCATGCAATTTCTTTTTACTAACATTTTTTATTGATTTCCATTAATTCATTTTTCAATTAAAACCAATAACTAGTAATTAGGTTTTCTTTGGCATTTTTTTATTATTGACTAATTAATTAATTTAGAATCAGGTTTTAATTATCTTTTAACACTTAGTTTATTTTCTACAAAAAAAAACCAAAAACATTAACTTAGAACTTTAAGTCTTTAACATTTTTCCTAACATAATTTTTCCTATCTTTTGTTATTTAAATTCCTAGAAATAAATGTATAGGTCGCACGGTTGATTTTGTAATAGTCGTAGTTTACATTTCCTTGCATTTTTTCCTATCATGTAACTTCCCATGGGATGTAATAGCCTAGGCTTATTTTCCAGCACTTTACTTTCCGCACCTATGTATGTATGTATGTATGTATGTGTGTGTGTGTGTGTATATATATATATATAACTGTATAGAAACTAGGCGTGTATGACAAGATCTAAAATCAACTGCTAGATAACCCTAAATATAAGATAAAGTAATTGAATCGAATTACTATTCACACACGCGCCTCTAGGGTGACTCCACTTGTTTCCTTCAGATAAAACAGTCATATCCCTCGAACGTAGGGATACCATTAGCAAAAACCCTCGGTTAAAAATCATCATAAATATGATAGTCCCTCGATGACCCATCGATGCTGCCTTCGGTAAATGATCTTGTCCCTCGATGTTGCTTATGAATACATGATGACAGTCCTTTCAAGTTGCTAAGGTATCCTTATATGTTGCCTTTATGACTGTACGATGACCCGCGCCTATCCCTCAAACATCCAACGATAGGGCTTCCTACCAACCAATGGTGGGATCGCACTATCTAAAGGAAGAGGAAAAGAACAAAATACTTTTGAGTAGGTAGATAGTTATTAATCGCTTGCTCGCGAACATTCCAAAACTTTTATCACACAGGACATTTTTTCTGAAATATTTTCAAAACAAACACTTTGTAGGCATTCTCAACTGATACGAGAATCATTACAAAGTTACCGAACTTAGGCATTTTCAAACTTACACATTTTCAAAGCCTTTTCAAAAGTGAGATAGCGATTAAGAGCCTGTAGATAACTATGGATGAAAAGGGTGCTAACACCTTCCCTTTTCATAACCTACCCTCCTTACTCAAAAATTCTCAAAGGTCTTTCATGTTCTTTTCACCCTTTCCTTTATTGGATAAAATAAAAGTCAGTGGCGACTCTTGTTATCTGCAACATTTGTGATGAAACGCAAAAACCAAAAGTGAATTCTCCCATCGTATTACATTTGTCAACAGTAATCATATTCATATGCATATATTCATTCAATTTAGTCATTGGACGTTTTTGCAAACAAAATAGAAAAGTGAAACAAATTTGAATTTTGAAATTGACTTGTATTGATAATTTGCCTATAAACAGGAGATTTTGTACAAAGAGACAGAAATACTAGTAAGAGGAAATCATCGTAAAATGAAAAGGGTACAAGGTAAAACAAAATGTATAGCCATGTGGAAATGATCCCAATGAGTTTCAATTCTGCTATTACCTCTATGTCTCCAAGCATCTCATCCCTCACTGTCGGAAGAAGTTAACTGGATTGATCTGTACCATTCGAACTTTATGTGGGTAACAAAGCTTGTTGTAAGTAGATGATCCAATGGGACATAGTCGTATGCTTTAATTCCTAACTTTTTCCTGGACCGCCCTTTTGGGTTTTCAGTCCACCGGGATACCCTTTTTTTCCCAAGTCGCCTTTTCAGGTTTTTAACTTGTCGGGTGTATAATATTTATATATATATCCCTGATTTTTTCCCGAACCCTTTTGGTTCATCGGGATGCCCTTATTTTTTCCTAGGCCAGTCAACCGAGCGGGTCATTTTCATGCGTAGTATCTGTTGACTATGTTCACGTTCACAGGGTGCAGAAAATCTTCACCGTCCATGGTGGTAAGTATCAATGCACCACCAGAAAATATTTTCTTGACCACAAATGGCCCTTCATAGATGGGAGTCAATTTTACCTTGGGATCGCCTTGCGGTAGGATAATGTGCTTTATTACCAAGTCACCATCCTGATATGCCTGATGCTTGACTTTCTTGTTGAAGGATTTGATCATACACTTCTGATACATATGACCCTAACAAACAACTGCAAGCCTTTTTTCATCAATAAATTCAACTGGTCCAGCCTAGTTTGAATCCACTTGTCTTCGTTTAGACCTGCATCTTTCATAATCCTTAAAGAAGGAATCTAGACTTCGACAAGTAAGAAAGCTTCCATACTATAGACTAGAGAGAATGGAGTATCCCCATTCGATGTTCGTGCCGAAGTTTGATAGCCGTGAAAAGCAAATGGTAACATCTTATGCCAATCTTTGTATGTCACTGTCATCTTCTGTATAATTTTCTTAATGTTCTTATTGGCAGCTTCCACTGCACCATTCATATTCCGTCGATATGGAGAAGATTTATGGTGCTTAATCTTGAACTGCATGCAGAGTTCCATGATCATAGTGTTGTTGAGATTGGTACCATTATCTATGATAATCCTTTCGGGGATGCCATACCGACAAATAAGGTTATGCTTAATGAACCGAGTCATAACATTCTTAGTAACGGAGGCAAATGAGGCTGCTTCAACCCACTTTGTGAAGTAATCAATAGCTATGAGGATAAAACGATGTCTGTTAGAATCGGTAGGCTTGATTTATCCGATCATATTAATGACCCACATTGCAAACGGCCAAGGAGCAGCCAATATATTCAGAGGAACCGGAGGCACGTGTACTTTGTCAACATAGATCCGTCATTTGTGACAGGTTCTGGAGTGGTGGTGGCAATCGGTTTCCATGGTCGACCAATAATAACATGCTCTCAGAATCTTCTTAGCCATAGTATGCCCACTGGAATGATTACTAAAGACACCTTTGTGCATATCTTCCATAATTTTCTCAGCTTCCTTCTTGTCCATACAACGAAGCAGATTCGAATCATCATTGCGCTTGTAAAAAATTCCATTGCTCAAGAAGAATTTAGCAGAGAACCTTCGTAGGAATTTCTTATTGTTGATAGATGCTCCCTCAAGGTATTATTGAGCTTCGAGGTACCTCTTCACTTCATGAAACCAAGGTTTCTCTTCTACTTCGTCAGTGTCAACTTCGTAGCAATGTGTCGGTTCATCTAGTATTTCAACAGTAATTCGAGGAGATTCATTTTCCTATCTGACTTTGAACATAGATGACATGGTAGCTAACACGTCTGCCAATTGATTCTCTTCTCTTGGGATGTGCTCAAAAGTGATTTCCTCGAAGTACGGGATTAATGTCAACACATGCTCCCGGTAAGGAATGAGATTCGGATGCTTCATATCCCATTCTCCCTTAATATGACTAATTACCAGAGATGAGTCCATGTATATGTTCAACAACTTGATTCTTAAATTAATAGAAGCTTTGATACCCATGATGCATGCTTCATATTCCGCCATATTGTTGGTACAGTCAAAACATAATCTAGCGGTGAAGGGCGTATGACAACCCTGAGGGGAGATAATCACAACAATAATTTTGTTGCCTAGTGAGTTAGAAGCCCCATCAAAAACCATAGTCCATTGGGATCCTGGCTCAGGTCCTTCATACGGTCCAGGTTCTTCACAATTTGTAACTAGCATAATATTCTCGTCCGGGAACTCGAAATTCATAGATTAATAGTCGTTTACCGCTGGATGAGCCAAATGGTATGCCAGCACACTTCCTTTGATTGCTTTCTGAGTGGTGTACTGAATGTCATACTCTATCAAGACCATTTTCCATCTGGCTATTCTTCCGTAGAGAGTGGGCTTCTCGGATATATACTTTATGGGATCCGTTTTAGAGATCAACAAAGTGGTATGAGCCAACATATACTCTCTTAGTCGGCGAGTAGCCCATGCCAAAGTGCAACAAGTTTTCTCGAGCAGTGAGTATCTTGTTTCACAGTCGGTAAACTTTTTGCTAAGGTAGTATATTGCATGCTCTTTTCGACCAGACTCATCATGCTGGCCCAGTACACACCCTATTGAAGAGTATGTGTATCTTCAGATTTTGTTAAAATGCTTCTGTTGGGGATTCGTGCTTGGATGAGAAGAAACTCTGCTAAGGAATACTGACTTTGCTTGAGAAGACTCTGTGGAGAGTGTTGATTTCTGTTTGGGAACCAAAATTCAGGAGTTTTAGTTGTCCATTACTCTGGTGGGGAATTATCTATTGAAAGTTAGTTGTTATCTGGTCGGATTCCTGGCTTCACAAAAACTTACTGGGGATAAAGAAGTTAATTGTTATCTGGTCGGATTCCAGGCTTTGCAGTAATTCGCTGGAATAGTGGAAAACTCTACTAGGGAAGAGGAGTTTTATTAGCGATTTGTAAGAATTAAATTGTTATCTGGTCGGGTATAGGTTTCAGCAACTCGAACTGTTAACTGGGCGGGTTCAGGATTTGCAATAGATGGAGAAGTTAAGTTACTATCTGGTCGGGTCCAGGCTCTAGCCACTTGAAATTAAAATTTATTGTTATCTGGTCGGGTCTATTTTTCAGCAATTTGAACTTTAGATCATTTGTTATCTGGTTGGGTCCAGGTTTTAGTAACTCGAACTGTTACCTGGTCGGGTCCAGGCTTCAGAATTTTAAGAAGTTAAACTAATATCTGGTCGGATCCAGGCTTTAGCAACTAAATTTGAGATTTATTGTTATCTGGTCAGGTCCAGGTTTCAGAAATTTATACTCGAGGTTAACTGGTATCTAGTTGGGTCCAGGCTTGAACTGTTGATGGGTCGGGTCCGGGCTTTGTAGTAACTTTCTTGAAAGGATAAAGTTGATTGTTATCTAGTCGGGTTCTAGGCTTTACATCAAATTTCGGAGATAGCAATGAATCTGTTGACGCCTTTACTGGGGATTAGGGGTTGCGGTCCCTTGATTTGTAATAGTCTACTAGGCAAACTCAAGTTGGGGAATTTGTAGTTTGTTGGGGAAATAAACCTTGTTGAAGAGGATATTTGACGAACTGCTGTGGGGGATTTATTTTTTTAGGAAAAATTCCATAAGGCTTCCTTTTAAGACCAACTCAGCTGGGGAGAGGATTTTCCGGAGATTGAAACTCTGGTTGGGGATTTTATGAATCCAAATTTGTGGGGATAATGTTAATAAAATAACTTTGTGGGGATATCTCAAATGCATTTAAGGAGATGCTTGTCACTATTTTTAAGAGTACATTTATTGAAAGTTTAATCATGTTCATACGCATATGTTCATTCAATTTTAGTCATTGGACACTTTTGCACTCAAAACAGAAAAAACATAAATTTTGCACTTCAAAGTATATTTGTATTGATGTTTTGTCCATGAATAAGCATTTTTGTATAAAGAGACCGAGATCCTAGTAAGAGGAAATCGTCGAAAGAATGGAAAGAATACAAAGTGAAAACAAAATAATAGCCATGTGAAAATGATCTTATTGTGTTCCAACCCCACTATTTCCCCTATGTCTTCAAACATTATCCCTTGTCGTTGAATAGAAATTGATTGGATTGATCTTGGACCATTTGAACTAGGACTTTTGTAATAAGGCTGGCTGTAGAGACTTTATGGGATATAATCATACGCTTTAATCCTTAACTTTTGCATGGGCCGCCCTTTCGGGTTTTCAGCCTGCCAGGATACCCATTTTTGCCCAAATCTCCCTTTCGGATTTTCAACTTGTCGAGTGTACAATCTTTTGCATATATCCATAAATTTTTCCCAAACCTCTTTGGTTCGTCGGGATGCCCTTATTTTTTCCTAGGTATGTCAACCTAGCGGGTCATTTTATGCGTAGTATTTTTTAACTATGTTCGCGTTCACATGATATGGGAAGTCTTCGCCATCCATAGTAGTCATCATCATGGCACCACCAGAGAAAACCTTCTTTACAACAAATGGTCCTTCATAAGTGGGAGTCCATTTTCCCCTGGTGTCGCCTTGTGGAAGAATGATGTGTTTTATTACCAAGTCGCTAGTCTGATACACTCGAGGCTTGATCTTTTTGTTGAAAACCTTGATCATATTTTTTTGGTACATCTGACCATCACAAACAGCAGCCAATCCCTTCTCGTCAATCAAGTTCAACTAATCCAACCTAGTATGAATCCATTCGTCTTCACCTAAATCTTCTTCCTTCATTATCCTTAGAGAGGGAATCTGAACTTTGATGGGTAGGACAGCTTTCATGTCATAGACCAAGGAGAACGGGGTTGCCCCAGTTGATGGTCGAGCTGAAGTACGATAGCCATTGAGAGCAAATAGTAACATCTCATGCCAGTCCTTGTAATGATTCTCATCTCTATAAGAATGCATACAAAGTGTTGGACTTTTTAAAAATATTTCATGTTTTGAAAGTGTTTGGTGTGTTTTGAAAAATGTTTATTTTAAAGATGGATTATGAGCAAGCAACTAATAATGTTCTACCTACTCAAAAGTCTTTTGTTCATTTATCTCTTCCTTTCATATTACTATCTTACCATTGATTGGTAAGAAGCCATATCTTTGGATGTAAAGGGACGGGCGTGGGTCATCGTATAGTCATAGATAGAAATGTTGGGAGATACCTTAGCATTTTACTTACGGGACTAAGATCATTTGTAAGGCAACATTCGTAGCGTCATCGAGGGACTATGATCTTGTGTTTTTTTTTATTGTTTTTGCTAAGATGTCTCACATGCATATCATGACCATTTTTTAAGGCAACAAGTTGAGTTAACCCTAGAGGTGCAAGTGTGCAAGTGTTTATTTTTCATGCATTTCTTTGTCTTGGATTAGGATTGTCTAAGATTGATTTTTATCTTGCCGCACACACCCTAGTTACTAGCATTTTTATTTGAAAGTGGTAAATCACGAAAATAAAGTCCTACGTTATTACATCATTTTAGGGGGATAGGGGTACAATTTACAAATGGGGATGGATAGAAGCTTAAATATTACAACCATATTGAATAGCCATGAAGAAAATATGTGAAACATGTAAAAACAAAGGAAAACGAAAGAAAAATGCATTTTGAACATTATGTGTCCACACATGCTCTTTTGCATCGACACATAACCTTCCATTGCCCCTGTATAGCCAAATCAACTCAGTATGAGTCGATACATAATGGTATGTGTCGACTCATACGTGCTTTGTGTCGACTCATACACCATTTTTTCCTTCTGTTTTAGGTCTATATAGCAGTATGTGTCGACTCATAAGGCTATGTGTTAACTCATAACCTGTTTTCCAATAAGATATGTTGACTCATATAGGTATGTGTCAACTCATACTCTCATTATTTCGTTTCAACATTGTTTTGCTGCACACAGGAGTTAGTTCTCAGCATATAAATGACAAGAATGAAAGACAAAACAAAGGTTAGCTTCAAGGGGAATATTTATTACATTTTATCTTCAAAGATGAATCATTAATGATGCTTGAAATGAAGGGTTTAAAGTTAAGAAGACTTACCTTAAAGTTGGAATTTATGCTTTGAGTTTGAGTTGTTGTCTTGATTGTTCTTGAGCTTGGAAAATAATTATGTTACAAAAGCTATACTTGTGTTTGAACAAACTCTATAGGATGTATGTAAGGTATTTAGATGGTTGTACAGAACTTGTAAGGTATGAAGAGTTATAGGAGTAGATTTCAAAGTTCAAGAGTGGGAGCTTTGTGGACAGTTATGGCTTTTTTGGAGGTGTGATATTTTGGGGGGCTTGTCTACACAACAACACTTATGGATTTTCTCTATTTTTTTTACCTCTTTCCCTGTCAATTGGCCTCTCTATTTATAGAGAAGGTTTGAGACTTCAAACAACTCATATTTTGAATCACATGTTATGGTTATCTTGCTTATTTTTGAAGCAAAGTGACAAACATCTTCCCAAAGCTTGTACCGTGCTATTGTAGAGTGGTTGAACTTTTAACATGGTTGCTTCTAATCTTGTACATGAAGTTTGTGCAGAAAGAACGGGTCCAATGCTCAAGGAGAGTGAAATTTGTGATTAAAGCCACTTTTCTAAAATAGAAGTGTGAACTTTCTTCCAAAAATGGAATGATCAATTGGATAATGATTCAAACACTTGGATTATAGCTCAATCAGTTGTGTAAGCATTCAAATATGGACTGAAATGCAAGTTAGAAGTCTACAAAGTGGGATTTGTACAACATGCTTGAAGATTGAATCAAGTGTTCTTCACAAATTTGCCTTGTAAATCAAGAATGAATACCCAACTTCAGATCCTTGATTCTCCTAGCCCGAGTATTATAAATTCATGCTCTTGGATGTTTTGGAAAGCTTGCAACGTACTCTACAAATTTCATGTTTTTCACTTTTATTAAATCAAACTGGAACTTAATGAAAACTTTCATGAATTTATAACTTAAAATCCAAGCATTTATAGAAAAAGTCTTGCCCTACAATGTTTTAGATCTCATTGTCATCTACAACTTTCATGTTGGAAATTTTCCTTGAATCATCTTGCATCATGGTGAAAATTTGGCACAAAGTCATGAAAAAAAAGGTTAACTTTCTAACACTTTGAAAAATTTCTAAGTCTTAGAATTTTGACTTTTCAAAGATAATTTTGACTTTTTGATTCCTTGATGAACAATATTCATATTTTTACATGTCTTGAAGAAATACAATTTTTGAAACTTGATTTTGATCAAAAAGTCAAAGTTTGACTTTTCAGTGTACAGATGACTTTTTCATCAGTTGACCAAATTTCAACTATCAGTCAATTGATCTTGAGAAGTGTTTTGAACCATGCCATTAGGTCAAGATGATGCATTTGAATCCTTCATATCATGTCTCAAACCAATAAGTCATGTATTTGGTCAAAAATCAAAATTTGAGCCTTCTCAGTCAAAACCCTAATTTTGACCATTTTGCCCTTTTGGTGATCTGATAAAACTTCTTGAGGAATTATGTTCCAAAATTAATCAATTGACATATATGAGTTCAAAATGTTGAGATGGATCAAAAATTACGAAGTTTGACTATAAATTGACCACAATTGACTTTTTGCCTAATACAGTTGATTTTAGGTCAACTGATCAATTGATTGAGCAAAAATATGATTCAAAGCTTGAAACTTGACATAAGAAATCTTGAGAAAATGAGAGGGGAAATTTTGGGGTACAAAAGTTGCCCCTGTTCAATCTTTTTAAACTTGGAGAGTTAGATTGGCGGATCTGCCATTCGTGGCTTGAAGATGAAATATGATTGAACACTAAAGTGCCCAGAAATTTGCACTCGATGATGTATTGATTCGGGAATGATCTTATAGATGCCATTTGGAGAGATGGTGGTAGAAACTGGCGAAACATCGTCATAAATCTTAGGTTAATTTGTGCGGAAAACTAGGTGTCTTGCCTATCTTTACCTGGAAGAAATAATTCTGATCCAGAAGAGGTCTTTGGATCAATGATCTTTTCTGCAAGGAACAAAAGGGTTAGATGTATGAGAATGTATGCATGGTGTAATGATGTTCTCAAAATAAATGAGATTATGTTGTATGTATATGTTATGTATGTTATATGATGTATGAATGCGACAAGTCGAAGCGTATCCTTGACAGATACTCGGGAGTTTTGAGAAGTTAAATCTCGGATTGTTGTTGGGGATGAAGAGTATGTGTATCTCCAGATTTTGTTAAAATGCTTCTGTTGGGGATTCGTGCTTGGCTGAGAAGAAACTCTACTAAGTAATACTGACTTTGCTTGAGAAGAATCTGTGGATAGTGTTGATTTCTGCTTGGGAACCAAAATTCAGGAGTTTTAGTTGTCCATTACTCTGGTGGGGAATTATCTATTGAAAGTTAGTTGTTATCTGGTCGGATTCCTGGCTTCACAATAACTTGCTTGGGATAAAGAAGTTAACTATTATCTGGTCGGATTCCAGGCTTTGCAGTAATTCGCTGGGATAGTGGTAAACTCTACTAGGGAAGAGGAGTTTTATTAGTGATTTGAAAGGATTAAGTTGTTATCTGGTCGGGTCCAGGTTTCAGCAACTCGAACTGTTAACTGGTCAGGCTCAGGATTTGCAATAGATGGAGAAGTTAAGTTACTATCTGGTCGGGTCCAGGCTCTAGCCACTTAAAATTAAAATTTATTGTTATCCGGTCGGGTCTAGTTTTCAACAATTTGAACTTGAGATCATTTGTTATCTGGTCGGGTCCAGGTTTTATTAACTCGAACTGTTAACTGGTTAGATTCAGGCTTCAGAATTTTAAAAATTTAAACTAATATATGGTCAGATCCAGGCTTTAGCAACTAAATTTGAGATTTACTGTTATCTGGTCGGGTCTAGGTTTCAGAAATTTATACTTGAAGTTAACTGGTATCTGGTTGGGTCCAAGCTTGAACTGTTGATCGGTCGGGTCTAGGCTTTGTAGTAACTTTATTGAAAGGATAAAGTTTGCTGTTATCTAGTCGGGTTCCAGGCTTTACAGTAACTTTTAGAGATAGCAATGAATCTGTTGACGCCTTTACTGGGGATTAGGGGTTGCGGTCCCTTGATTTGTAATAGTATACTAGGCAAACTCAAGTTGGGGAATTTGTAGTTTGTTGGGGAAATAAACCCTGTTGAAGAGGATATTTGACGAACTGCTGTGGGGGATTTATTTTTTTAGGAAAAATTCCATAAGGCTTCCTTTTAAGACCAACTCAGCTGGGGAGAGGATTTTCCGGAGATTGAAACTCTGGTTGGGGATTTTATGAATCCAAATTTGTGGGGATAATGTTAATAAAATAACTTTGTGGGGATATCTCAAATGCATTTAAGGAGATGATTGTCACTATTTTTAAGAGTACATTTATTGAAAGTTTAATCATGTTCATACGCATATGTTCATTCAATTTTAGTCATTGGACACTTTTGCACTCAAAACAGAAAAAACAGAAATTTTGCACTTCAAAGTATATTTGTGTTGATGTTTTGCCCATGAATAAGTGTTTTTGTACAAAGAGACCGAGGTCCTAGTAAGAGGAAATCTTCGAAAGAATGGAAAGAATACAAAGCGAAAACAAAATAATAGCCATGTGAAAATGATCTCATTATGTTCCAACCTCATTATTGCCCCTATGTCTTCAAACATTATCCCTTGTCATTGAATAGAAATTGATTGGATTAATCCTGGACCATTTGAACTGGGACTTTTGTAATAAGGCTGGTTGTAGAGACTTTATGGGACATAGTCATACGCTTTAATCCTTAACTTTTGCATGGGCCGCCCTTTCGGGTTTTCAGCCTGCCAGGATACCCATTTTTGCCCAAATCGCCCTTTCAGATTTTCAACTTGCCGAGTGTACAATCTTTTGCATATATCCCTAACTTTTTCCCAAACATCTTTGGTTCCCCGGGATGTCCTTATTTTTGCCTAGGTATGTCAACCTAGCGGGTCATTTTATGCATAGTATTTTTTAACTATGTCCGCGTTCGCAGGATGTGGGAAGTCTTCGCCATCCATAGTAGTCAGCATCATGGCACCACCACAGAAAACCTTCTTTACAACAAATGGTCCTTCATAAGTGGGAGTCCATTTTCCCATGGGGTCACCTTGTGGAAGAATGATGCGTTTTATTACCAAGTCGCTAGTCTAATATACTCAAGGCTTGATCTTTTTGTTGAAAACCTTGATCATACATTTTTGGTACATCTGACCATGACAAACAGCAGCCAGTCGCTTCTCGTCAATCAAGTTAAACTAATCCAACCTAGTCTGAATCCATTCGTCTTCACCTAAATCTGGTTCCTTCATTATCCTTAGAGAGCGAATCTGAACTTCGATGGGTAGGACAGCTTCCATGCCATAGACCAGGGAAAACGGGGTTGCCCCAGTTGATGTTCGAGCTGAAGTATGATAGCCATGGAGAGCAAATGGTAACATCTCATGCTAGTCTTTGTAATGATTCTCGTCTCTATAAAAATGCATACAAAGTGTTGGACTTTTTGAAAATATTTCATGTTTTGAAAGATTTTGGTGTGTTTTGAAAAATGTTTGTTTTGAAGATGGATTATGAACAAGCAACTAATAACGTTCTACCTACTCAAAAGTCTTTTGTTCATTTCTCTCTTCCTTTCATATTACTATATTACCATTGATTGGTAAGAAGCTTTGTCTTTGGATGTAAAGGGACGGGTGTAGGTCATCATATAGTCATAGATAGCAATGTTGTTAGATACCTTAGCATTTCTCGTAAGGGACTAAGATCATTTGTAAGGCAACATTCGTAGCATCATCGAGGGACTATGATCTTGTGTTTTTTTATTGTTTTTGCTAAGATGTCTCACATGCATATCATGACCATTTTTTAAGGCAACAAGTGGAGTTAACCCTAGAGGTACAAGTGTGCAAGTGTTTATTTTTCTTGCATTGTTTTGTCTTGGATTAGGATTGTCTAAGATTGATTTTTATCTTGCCATACACACCCTAGTTACTAGCATTTGTATATGAAAGCGGTAAATTGCAAAAATAAAGTCCTACGTTATTACATCGTTTTAGGGAGATGGGGGTACAATTTACAAATGGGGATGCATAGGAGCTTAAATATTACAACCATATTGAATAGCCATGAAGAAAATATGTGAAACATGTAAAAACAAAGGAAAACGAAAGAAAAATGCATTTTTGAACATTATGTCTCGACACATGCTCTTTTGCATCGACACATAACCTTCCATTGCCCCTGTATTGCCAAATCAACTCAGTATGAGTCGATACATAATGGTATGTGTCGACTCATACGTGCTTTGTGTCGACTCATACACCATTTTTTCCTTCTGTTTTAGGTCTATATAGCAGTATGTGTCGACTCATAAGGCTATGTGTTGACTCATAACCTGTTTTTCCAATAAGATATGTCGACTCATATAGGTATGTGTCAACTCATACTGTCATTTTTTTGTTTCAACATTATTTTGCTGCACACAGGAGTTAGTTCTCAGCATATAAATGACAAGAATGAAAGACAAAACAAAGGATATCTTCAAGGGGAATATTTATTACATTTTATCTTCAAAGATGAATCATTAATGATGCTTGAAATGAATGGTTTAAAGTCAAGAAGACTTACCTTGAAGCTAGAATTTGTGCTTTGAGTTTGAGTTATTGTCTTGACTGTTCTTGAGCTTGGAAAATAATGATGTTAACAAAGTTATACTTGTGTTTGAATAACCTCTATAGGATGTATGTAAGGTATTTAGATTGTTGTACAGAACTTGTAAGGTATGAAGAGTTCTAGGATGTGGATTTCAAAGCTCAAGAGTGGGAGCTTTGTGGACAGTTATGGCTTTTTTGGAGGTGTGAGATTTTTAAGGGCTTGTCTACACAACAACACTTCTGGCTTTTCTCTATTTTTTTTACCTCTTTCTCTGGCAATTGGCCTCATTATTTATAGAGAAGGTTTGAGACTTTAAACAACTAATATTTAGAATCACATGTTATGGTTATCTTGCTTATTTTTGAAGCAAAGTGACAAACATCTTCCCAAAGCTTGTACCATGCTATTGTAGAGTGGTTGAATTTTAACATGCTTGCTTCTGATCTTGTACATGAAGTTTGTGCAAAAAGAACGGGTCCAATGCTCAAGGAGAGTGGAATTTGTTATTAAAGCCACTTTTCCAAAATGGTAGTGTGAACTTTATTCCAAATATGGAATGACCAATCGGATAATGATTCAAACACTTGGATTATAGCTCAATCAGTTGTGTAAGCATTCAAATATGGAGTGAAATGCAAGTTAGAAGTCTGCAAAGTGGGATTTGTAAAACATGCTTGAAGATTGAATCAAGTGTTCTTCAAAAATTTTCCTTGTAAATCAAGAATGAATACCCAACTTCAGATCCTTGAATCTCCTAGCCCAAGTATTATAAATCCATGCTCTTGGATACTTTGGAAAGCTTGAAACATACTCTACAACTTTCATGTTTTTCACTTTTATTAAATCAAACTGGAACTTAATGAAAACTTTCATGAATTTATAACTTAAAATCTAAGCATTTCTAGAAAAAGTCTTGCCCTACAATGTTTTAGATATCGTTGAGTTCTACAACTTTCATGTTGAAAATTTTCCTTGAATCATCTTGCATCATGGTGAAAATTTGGCAGAAAGTCATGAATAAAAAGGTTAACTTTCTAACACTTTGAAAATTTTCTAAGTCTTAGAATTTTGACTTTTCAAAGATAATTTTGACTTTTTGATTCCTTGATGAACAATCTTCATATTTTGACATATCTTGAAGAAATACAATTTTTGAAACTTGATTTTGATCAAAAAGTCAAAGTTTGACTTTTCAGTGTATAGTTGACTTTGTCATCAGTTGACCAAATTTCAACTATCAGTCAATTGATCTTGAGAAGTGTTTTGAACCATGCCATTAGGTCAATATGATGCATTTGAATCCTTTATATCATGTCTTAAACCAATAAGTAATGTATTTGGTCAAAAATCAAAAATTGAGCCTTCTTAGTCAAAACCCTAATTTTGATAATTTTTCCCTTTTGGTGATCTGATAAAACTTATTGAGGAATTATGATCCAAACTTGATCAATTTACATATATGAGTTCAAAATGTTGATATGGATCAAAAATTATGAAGTTTGACTTTAAATTGTCCACAATTGACTTTTTGCCTAATACAATTGATTTTAGGTCAACTGATCAATTGATTGAGCAAAAATGTGATTCAAAGCTTGAAACTTGACATAAGAAATCTTGAGAAAATGAGAGGGAAAATTTTGGGGTACAAAATCTGCCCTTGTTCAATCTTTTTAAACCTGGAGAGTTAGATTGGCGGATCCACCATTCGTGGCTTGAAGATGAAATATGATTGAACACTAAAGTGCGCAGAAATTTGCACTTGATGATGTATTGATTCGAGAATGATCTTATAGATGACATTTGGAGAGATGGTGGTAGAAACTGGGAGAAACATTGGCATAAATCTTAGGTCGATTTGTGCTGAAAACTAGGTATCTTGCCTGTCTTTACCTAGAAGAAATAATTCTGATCCAGAAGAGGTCTTTGGACCAATGATCTTTTCTGCAAGGAACAAAAGGGTTAGTTGTATGCGAATGTATGCATGGTATAATGATGTTCTCAAAATAAATGAGATGATGTTATATTTATATGTTATGTATGTTATATGATGTATGAATGCGACAAGTCAAAGCGTATCCTTGACAGATACTGGGGAGTTTTGAGAAGTTAAATCTCGGATTTTTGTTGGGGATTAAGAGTATGTGTATCTTCATATTTTGTTAAAATTCTTATGTTGGGGATTCGTGCTTGGCTGAGAAGAAACTATGCTAAGGAGTATTGACTTTGCTTGAGAAGACTCTGTGGAAAGTGTTGATTTCTGCTTGGGAACCAAAATTCAGGAGTTTTAGTTGTCCATTACTCTGGTGGGGAATTATCTATTGAAAGTTAGTTGTTATCTTGTTGGATTCTGAGCTTCACAAAAACTTGTTGGGGATAAAGAAGTTAACTATTATCTGGTGGGATTCCAGGCTTTGCATTAATTCGTTGGGATAGTGGCAAACTCTACTAGGGAAGAAGAGTTTTATTAGTGATTTGTAAGAATTAAATTATTATCTGGTCGGGTCAAAGTTTCAGCAACTCGAACTGTTAACTGGTTGGGTCCAGGATTTGCAATAGATGGAGAAGTTAAGTTACTATATGTTCGGGTCCAGGCTCTAGCTACTTGAAATTAAAATTTATTATTATCCGGTCGGGTCCAGTTTTTAGCAATTTGAACTTAAGATCATCTGTTATCTGGTCGGGTCCAGGTTTTAGTAACTCGAACTGTTAACTGGTCGGCTCCAGGCTTCAGAATTTTAAGAAATTAAAATCTAATATCTGGTCGGATCCAGGATTTAGCAACTAAATTTGAGATTTACTATTATCCGGTCGGGTCTAGGTTTCAGAAATTTATACTTGAGGTTAACTGGTATATGGTTGGGTCCTGGCTTGAACTCTTGAATGGTCGGGTCCAGGCTTTATAGTAACTTTCTTGAAAGGATAAAGTTGACTGTTATCTAGTCGGTGTCCAGGCTTTATAGCAACCTTTAGAGATAGCAATGACTCTGTTGACGCCTTTATTGGGGATTAGGGGTTGCGGTCCGTTGATTTGTAATAGTCTGCGAGGCAAACATAAGTTGGGGAATTTGTAGTTTGTTGGGGAAATAAACCCTGTTGAAGAGGATATTTGACGAACTGCTGTGGGGGATTTTTTTTTAGGAAAAATTCCATAAGGCTTCCTTTTAAGACCAACTCAGTTGGGGAGAGGATTTCCCGGAGATTGAAACTCTGGTTGGGGATTTTACGAATCCAAATTTGTGGGGATAATGTTATTAAAATAACTCTGTGGGGATATCTCAAATGCATTTAAGGAGATGCTTGTCACTATTTTTAAGAATACATTTGTTGAAAGTTTAATCATGTTCATATGCATATGTTTATTCAATTTTAGTCATTGGACACTTTTGCACTCAAAACAAAAATTTTGCACTTCAAAGTATATTTGTATTGATGTTTTTCCCATGAATAAGCATTTTTGTACAAAGCGGCTGAGATCCTAGTAAGAGGAAATCGTCGAAAGAATGGAAAGAATACAAAGTGAAAACAAAATAATAGCCATGTGAAAATGATCTCATTGTGTTCCAACCCCACTATTGCCCCTATGTCTTTGAACATTATCCCTTGTCGTTGAATAGAAATTGATTGGATTGATCTTGGACCATTTGAACTGGGACATTTGTAATAAGGCTGGCTGTAGAGACTTTATGGGACATAGTCATACGCTTTAATCCTTAACTTTTGCATGGGACGCCATTTCGGGTTTTCAGCCTGCCAGGATACCCATTTTTGCCTAAATCTCCCTTTCGGATTTTCAACTTGCCGAGTGTACAATCTTTTGCATATATCCCTAACTTTTTCCCGAACCTCTTTGGTTCGTCGGGATGCCCTTATTTTTGCCTAGGTTTGTCAACCTAGCGGTTCATTTTATGCATAGTATTTTTTAACTATGTCAGCGTTCACAGGATGTGGGAAGTCTTCGCCATCCATAATAGTCAGCATCATGGCACCACCACAGAAAACCTTCTTGACAACAAATGGTCCTTCGTAAGTGGGAGTCCATTTTCCCCTGGGGTCGCCTTGTGGAAGAATGATGTGCTTTATTACCAAGTCGCTAGTCTGATATACTCGAGGCTTGATCTTTTTGTTTAAAACCTTGATCATACGTTTTTGGTACATCTGACCATGAAAAACAGCAGTCAGTCGCTTCTCGTCAATCAAGTTCAACTAATCCAACCTAGTCTGAATCCATTTGTCTTCACCTAAATCTGCTTCCTTCATTATCCTTAGAGAGGGAATATGAACTTCGATGGGTAGGACAACTTCCATACCATAGACCAAGGAGAACGGGGTTGCCCCAGTTGATGTTCGAGCTGAAGTACGATGTCCATGGCGAGAAAATGGTAACATCTCTTTCCAGTCTTTAGATGTCACCACCATCTTTTGCATAATCTTGATATTTTTGTTGGCAGCTTCCACCGCGCCATTCATCTTAGGTCTGTATGGATAAGCTTTGTGATGCTTAATTTTGAACTGAGTACAAAGTTCCATAATCATAGCATTGTTGAGGTTGGTTCCATTGTCAGTGATGATCCTTTCGGTAATATCATAACAGCATATGAGGTTATGCTTGATAAACCTAGCTACAACGTTCTTGGTAACTGAGGCATATGAGGCAGCTTCGACCCACTTGGTAAAGTAATCAATGGCAACAAGGATGAAATGGTGTCCATTGGAAGCGGTAGGTTTGATCTCTCCAATCATATAAATGCCCCACATTGCAAACAGCCACGGAGCAGTCATGACATTTAGAGGAATAGGAGGTACATGGACCTTTTCAGCATAGATTTGACACTTGTGGCAAGTCCTTGAGTCATGATGACAATCAGTTTCCATTGTGGACCAATAGTAACCAGCCCTCGGGATTTTCTTAGCCATAGTGTGTCCACTAGAGTGGGTCCCAAATAGGCCATCATGCATGTCTTCCATAATTTTCTCTACCTCTTTCTTGTCCACACACCGGAGTAGAGTAGAATCATGGTTGGGCTTGTACAGGATTCCATTGCTTAGAAAGAATTTGGCTAAAAATATTCGCAAGAACTTCTTATCATTGATGGAAGCTCCTTCAGGATACTCTTGTGCTTCAACATATCTCCTCACCTTATGGTACCATGGTTTCTCTTCGTCGATGTTAAGCTCATAGCAGTGTGCAGGTTCGTCAAATATTTCGATTGTAATCATGGGAGCTTCGTTATCCCATTTGACCTTGAACATGGAAGACATTGTTGCCAAGGCATCAGCCAATTGATTTTCTTCTCTAGGAAAATGTTCAAAGGTGATCTCCTCGAAGTATGGTATCAGGGTTAACACGAGTTCCTTGTAAGGAATAAGGTTAGGATGCTTAGTGTCCCATTCTCTTTTGACTTGACTGATCACTAGAGCAGAATCTCTGAATATGTTCAAGAACTTGATCCTTAAGTCAATGGCAGCCTTTAGACCCAAGATGCATGCTTCGTACTCATCCATGTTGTTCGTATAATCGAAGCATAGTCTAGAAGTAAAAGGAGTATGGAAACCCTCAGGAGAAATAATCACAACACCAATTTCATTGCCCAAAGCGTTGGAAACCCCATTGAAAACCATAGTCCATAGGGATCCTTGTTCAGGTTTGTCAAATGGTCCATGTCTTGCACAATCAGTCACTAACATGATATTCTCATCCAGGAAGTCAAAGTTCATAGATTGATAATCATCAACATCTTGATGGGCCAAATGATCTGCCAATACACTTCATTTGATGGTGTTTGTGTTGTATATTGAATATCGTATTCACTCTGAATCATTTACCATCTAGCTATCTGTCCGGAGAGAGTGGGTTTCTCAAAGATGTACTTGATAGGTTCCATCTTAGAAATAAATAGAGTGGTGTGAGTCAACATATACTGTCTTATCCAACAAGAAGCCCATGCTAGAGCGCAACAAGTTTACTCAAGCAGTAAATATCTGGTTTCATAGTCAATAAACTTTTTGCTCAGGTAGTATATTGCATGCTCTTTTAGGCGAGACTCGTCATGTTGGCCCAACACACACCCCATAGAATTCTCTAGTATAGTCAAATACATGATCAAGGGTCTTCCTTCAACTGGAGGCATGAGGATAAGAGGTTCTTGCAAATACTCCTTGATCTTATCAAAGGCAGCTTGGCAGTCGTTGTTCCATTTGAATACTTGATCTTTCTTCAGGAGTTTGAAGATTAGCTCACAAGTAATAGTTAGATGAGATATGAAATGGGCAATGTAATTAAGACGACCTAAGATTCCTCTAACCTCCTTTTTAGAACAGGAAACTGGCATTTCTTGAATGGCTTTTACCTTTGCAGGATCAACTTTGATGCCTTTACCACTGACGATAAAACCTATAAGCTTTCCAGACCTTACTCCGAATGTGCACTTATTAGGGTTCAACCTTAACTTTTACTTCTTCATCCTCTCAAATAGCTTGTGTAGGTGATCGATATGCTCTTTTTCAGTTTACGACCTTGCAATCATATCACCCACATATACCTCTATTTCATGATGGATCATATCATGAAATAAAGCTGTCATGGCTCTTTGATATGTTGCCCCTGCATTCTTTAATTTGAGCGGCATGACCTTGTAACAAAAGGCTCCCCATTGTGTAACAAAGGTGGTCTTTTCCATGTCTTCGGGATCCATCTTGATTTAGTTGTAGCCAGAAAATCCATTCATGAAGGAGAAGACTTTATGTTGAGCGGTGTTGTCAACCAAGACGTCAGTATGAGGTAGAGGGAAATCATCTTTAGGACTTGCCCTATTCAGATCCTTATAATCTACACACATACAAACCTTTCCATCTTTCTTCAGCACGGGAACCACGTTCGCAACCCATTAAGGATAAGATGTTACAGCTGGGAAACTTATATCGAATTGTTTCATCATTTTAGCTTTTATCCTTTTAGACATATCAGGCCGCATGCAATGAACCTTTTGCTTAACAGGAGGGAAATCTTCCTTCGTTGACAGACGGTGAACCACAATATCGGTATCTAACCCTGGAATATCTTCATACGACTAAGCAAACACTTCAACATAGTCATGTAACATCTGAACCAATCTGCTCTTGATACCATCTTCTAGGTTAGCGCTGATCTTGACTTCTTCTCTGCCTGTCTCGGTACCCAGGTTGATAACTTCGATTAGCTCTTCATGAGGTTGGATAGATTTCTCCTCTTGCATCAGAAGTCTGGCTAGTTCCCCCGGTATTTTACAATCTTCCTCTCCTTTGTCTACGGCTTGGTGAATTGGATGTTCGAAGTCATAACTGGAAATGATAAATTTATTGGCAATGAGATTCGGAGTGGATAGGGATCTACAAGTGTGTGTGTGTGTGTGTGTGTGTGTGTGTGTGTGTGTGTGTGTGTGTGTGTGTGCACATGTAAGATACATGGTTATTGGGAAAAAATGCAATAAAGAAAAAAGAAATACAATGAACACAAAATATGAATGCAAAAGGTCCAATGGTTTATATTAAATGATCATACGATAAATGAACATGAACAAAACCCTTAACAAATGGACCATAGTGCCCCGAGAAAGGCACATGGCTTAAAATTCATTGTTTGGAACTTTAAATTACAGATAAAAGTTCTTGAATTGACAGAAAACATTAAACAGTAATTACTCCTCAATGAAGGAGATGGGAGTGAAATCCTTTGCGTGCCAGTTGTTGAGCTTTCCTCCGACAGTAGGGTAGATCCATTCTTCAAAAGTGCATTCATTTTTAGATTCTTCCACGGCATTTACTTCATGATTTTTGATGCGAAGATGTGGCTTTCCCATGCGAGCACGCCTGACTTCTTTCTGAGCTTTGATGGTGAAACCCAACCTAAATTTTTCTGCTTTAAACGGAATTTTGGGAAGTTGTCCCCAAATAGTACAGTTTCCCTCTTCAACCACGGCACAGGCATCCTTAACTAAAACTATTCTTGGTATAACTTCATCAGCTTTTGATATGTTGGAGGAGATTTTGGTGGCGGAAACCATAGGAGGAAGAACTTCGAAAGCCTGGCATGGAGTTTCTATGAATTCACCATTCATTTCCATATACTTCACTACGCCAAAAACAAGTTTTAGCAGCATACATATGAAAGCGCTTTTAGGTAAAAGCGCTGCTGTAGGTTTTAAAAAAAATTCGCTTCAAAAAAGCGCTTTCAAAGGGTGCCTTAAGAAAGCGCTTTTCAAAAGCGCTGCTAAAGGTCACCCTTAGAAAGCGCTTTTTGAGAAGCGCTGCTAAAGAGTGCCTTTCAGAGGGTACCTTAAGAAAGCTCTTTCAAAAAGCGCTGCTAAAGGTTAGCCTTAGAAAGCGCTTTTACAAAGCGATGCTAAAGCTGGCCTTTAGAAAGCGCTTTTAAAAGCGCTGCTATAGGATATGCTACGAAAGGCTTTTACATTAAAAAGCGCTGTTATAGGTGACCTTTAGAAAGCGCTTTTAAAAGCGCTTTCGTAGGTAGTTTTATAATAAAAATCAAAAATTCGTATCATCACTTTTCTATTGTTCTTCACGAAATCTTCAAATCCCTAAACCAGAGCTCTGCCGCCGTTAGCATCTACGAAATCTTGTTCAGGACCACCGCCTCCGTTCATCAGTACCTCCGCCTCCGTTCATCAGTACCTCCACCTCCGCTCATCAGTACCTCCGCCTCCGTTCATCAGGACCTCCGCCTCCGTTCTAGGTATGTCAATTTCTAGTATAGTTTTGTATGAATAAATTGTTCTATGCTTGCTTTGATTCTAATTTCTAGAATAGTTTTGTATGAATAAAGATGTGACTATCTTCTAATAATTCTTTTAGTTAATTCGATATAGGAATTTTGTGTAGCATTACTTTTTTCTATAGTGGTAGGGGAATGCATATGTGTTGGAGTTTGCATGTCTGATGGTCAGAGTCACTAGTTTATGCAGATTCTTTCACATTCCATATTAACTATATTATCGCAGATACAGTGTTTGTTGTGGTTGGGTTTTGATTGGACCATAATTATGGTTTTGCCTTGTTGTTTGCCTACAACATATTGATAGTAAATACCATTCATTTCCTGCTCCATAGCTTACTCTATAGTTTAGTTTTGTAGAGTGTGTGTACGATTTTTTCTCTCATACAACACAATGTAAATGTCATCTCTAAGTTTTCACATATAATAGACATATGAGTTAAATATGTACTATATGCACTATTGTAAACCAAAATATTTAGCCTCGCTATATATGTTTAGAAGTCAAAAGACTTTACGAGAATGAACGAAGCATCCATGCAAATGTACATTTCCCCTATTTTCATCATTACTTGTAGCATACATTCCATTGATAGTACAACTGAACTGCAAAATTTTATCTTTTTTGAGTTTGAGTACACACATAATTTATGATTGATTTTGAGCAATGATAGTTTCTTGTTTATGGTTTCTTGTGTTATACTTGTGTACTAAAGTAGTTGATAGAATAAAATGAAATTAGTGAAAAGTATTGAGTATTGGTTTTGTTATATGGTTGTGCAAGAGCAAGTGCAAGTTTTGAGTATTGGTTTTGTTTTCTAATTTATCATTTAGCTCAGATTGACTCAGAAACCGTAAACCATGGATAAGACATGGATGTATTCCAATCGATTGTCGAAAGAGTACGAGAACGGGGTATCGGAATTCGTTAAGTTTGCTATTGCGCACGCCGAAGACCCCGGTCGAATGACATGTCCTTGTTTGTGTTGCTGTTATGGGAATCGGGTTGACGCGGTTCAGTTGGCATCGCATCTAATACGGTATGGAATTGATAGAAGTTATACATGTTGGAATATGCATGGTGAGAAAAGTGACGGGAATGATGAATCGGGGGATAATAGGACCTATGCTTCAAACGACAATGGCACAGATACATACGATTATGATCGAGTTAAAGAGATTGCAGAAGCGCTTGAAGAAGATCTTAATGATTGTCCCAAAATGTTCGAGAGGTTGGTAAGCGATGCAGAGAAATCGTTGTATAATGGTTGTACAAAATTCATAAGATTGTCTGTGGTATTAAACTTGTACAACTTAAAGGCGGGCAATGGATGGTCGGATAAAAGTTTCACAGAGTTATTAGCCCTTATGAAAGATATGCTACCAGAGGATAATGTTCTCCCCAATCGAACGTATGAGGCCAAAAAGATGTTGTACTCTATTGGCATGAGCTATGACAAGATACATGCATGTCCAAAAGATTGCGTTTTGTTTCGAAACGAGTATGCATCGTTAAATGAGTGTCCTAAATGCGGTGCCCCTCGATATAAGAAAAAGTTGTCTCCGGCAAAAGTCTTATGGTATTTTCCTATAATTCCGAGATTTAGACGGATGTATCGTAGTGAAACCGATTCAAGACACTTAACTTGGCATGCAGATGAAAGAATTGTTGATGGAAAGTTTCGACATCCGGCAGATTCACCACAGTGGATGAAAATTGATAATTATTATCCTGAATTTGGAAAAGACGCAAGAAACCTTCGCTTGGCATTGTCTACTGATGGAATGAACCCACACGGTATTCAAAGTATCTCGCATAGCACATGGCCTGTAATTCTTATGATTTATAACCTACCTCTGTGGCTATGTATGAAGCGTAAGTACATGATGTTATCTATGTTAATTTCTGGGCCTAAACAACCAGGAATGACATAGACGTATATTTGGAACCTTTAATAGAAGATTTGAAGATTTTGTGGGAGAACGGTGTGGAGGTTTATGATGGGTATAGGAAAGAAAGTTTCAACTTGAGGGCGATGTTGTTTGGAACAATTAACGATTTTCCAGCCTACGGAAATCTATCCGGGTATAGCATTAAAGGTGAAAAAGTGTGTCCTATCTGTGAAGATGGAACCGATATGATGCGATTGAAACTTTGTCAGAAGAATGTCTTTCTCGGTCATCGTAGATTCTTAAATTCTAAACATCAATACCGTGGATGGAGAAAAGCGTTCAACGGAGATACCGAACAACGTAGAGCTCCGCCTGGATTGACAGGTGATCAATTATTTGAAAAGGTGAAAGATGTGAGTATTCAGTTTGGCAAGCCTTTTGCACATAAAGTTGTTACAGGTGGGTGGAAGAAGAGGTCGATTTTTTTTTAATTGCCATATTGGAAATCTTTGTACGTAAGACATTTTCTTGATGTTATGCATATTGAAAAAAATGTATTTGATAGTGTTATTGGTACGTTACTCAATATAAAAGGGAAGTCTAAGGATGGTCTTAAAGCAAGGGAGGACATGGTAGAGATGGGAATAAGAACTGAATTGGGACCCGTGAAAAAAGGAACACGAACATATCTACCACCTATTGTTTACACTCTATCCAGAAAGGAGAAAAAATTATTGTGTAAGTTCCTAAGTGAGGTTAAAGTTCCAGAAGGCTACTCATCAGATATTAGAAGACTTGTGTCTATGCAAGACCTCAAGTTAAAGAGTTTAAAGACGCATGATTGCCATGTTATAATGGAACATTTTCTACCGATAGGTATACGTTCTATTCTTCCAGAAAAAGTAAGAAGCGCAATAACTAAACTGTGTTTTTTCTTCAAGTCAATTTGCAGCAAGGTGATCGATCCTGAGATCTTACCAACATTGCAAAAAGAAATAGTTGTTACTTTGTGTGATCTTGAAATGTATTTCCCTCCCTCGTTTTTTGACATAATGGTTCATCTTGTCGTTTATCTTGTCAAAGAGACACAACTGTGCGGACCAGCTTATATGAGATGGATGAATCCTACTGAACGTTATATGAAAATATTAAAAGGGTATGTGAAAAACTGAAGTCGACCAGAGGGTTGTATTGCTGAACGATATATTGTTGAAGAAGCGATTGAGTTTTGTACTGAATATCTGTCAAATGTTCAATCAATTGGACTCCCCAAATCTCACATTATTGAAAAAAAAGAAGGTAAGAAGCTAATTGGAAATAAAGTTGTGACAGTATCAATGGTCGAACGGGATCAAGTGCATTTGTATGTTCTGCATAATGAGCTTGAAGTTGAGCCGTATGTTGAAATTCACAAGGGTGTTCTTAGAGGTTTAAATCCGAATAGAAATGAGAATCGGATTGTACGAGAGCATAATCGAAGTTTCATACCATGGTTTAAGGAACATATTTATTCAAAGTATCGTTCAGATCATGCTTCAGTGACAGAAAGATTGAGATGTTTAGCATACGGTCCAAGTTTAGTTGTGTTTTCTTATAGCGCATATGCAATTAATGGATACACATTTTATACCAAAGAACAGGATGACAAAAGTACTATGCAAAATAGTGGTGTCACCTTGATCGCTGAAGCAATGCATATATCAAGTGTGAAGGACTTAAACCCAAAATTTGCAAACCTGTCATATTTTGGGGTTATCGAGCGCATTTGGATGTTTGATTACGAGAAGTTTCAGATTCCTATATTTGGTTGCAAGTGGGTTGAAAATAATAATGGCATACGAATGGATAAGTCAGGTTTTTTGCAAGTGGATCTTAATAGGGTGGGGTACAAAGATGAGCCTTTCATTCTAGCCTCTCAAGCTAAACAAGTGTTCTATGTCAATGATCCGACAAGTACGAAATGGTCTATAGTGCTATTATCTAACAAAGTAATTGATGAAAGCATTGGAGATCAAAGTGATATTGGTGTTGACATTGAATCTTTAACCATAACTGATCAAAATGATAATGAATCATGTATTAGAAACGATCATAATGAGGGTATTTGGATCAATCCAACTGTCCGCGTTGTTAATAGACGAGTAGAACACATTCCTACCAAGAAAAGAAAGAGACCTTAGTGAAAAGGGTAATAGTATATATAATTATAGCCTATATCATTCAATAAAATTTAATTTGTCATTTCATTTTTATTTGTCACTTCATTTTTATTTGTCATTTCATTTTTATATTTGTCATTTCATTTTAATTTGCCATTTCATTTTTATTTGTCATTTCATTTTTATATTTTTCATTTCATTTTTATTTGCCATTTCATTTATATTTGTCATTTCATTTTAATTTGCCATTTCATTTTTATTTGTCATTTCATTTTTATATTTGTCATTTCATTTTTATTTGCCATTTCATTTTTATTTTTTTTCATTATTACAGGTCAAATGGCTAGTAATCAAGAAAACTCAAAAGATGCAAATGCTCCTGAAAATGCTCCTGAAAATACTCCAGAAAATACTTCAGAAAAGACTTCAGAAAAAGATATTACACGAGGTATAACTATTATGAGGGGAATCATTCGTGATAGAGATAGAGGAGTAACATATAATGTAGAATGGAATGATAATGACCAATTAATTGGGTCTAATGCTGCAAAGTTGACAAGCTACATTGGTAAGATTGTTCGTATACACATTCTGATCACCACTCCTAGATGGAAAAGAGGAGAGTTGGATGAGGCTAAGGAGAAAGTTTGGACTGAGATAAAGGTACATATATGGTTTTTGTTATTTGCTTTATCTTGACGATAATATGTGTTTAAATTTCTTTTACTAACACACTTTATGCGTATGTTTTTTTGTAGAGGTCTTTTAACATTGAAGATACCCGTAAAAAGTATATAATGGGTTTGGCTGGAAAAAGACACAGAGGGTGGAGAACATTTTTAACAAACAAGTATCTTAAAGATGATGAAGGAAATTTTCTTGAAGAGGATCCGGAACGTCCAAAGAAATATGAGAACTTCATTACACCTGAAGAATGGGTTGGTTTTGTAGGCCAAAGAAGAGACGAGAATTTCAAGAAAGTGAGTGCTATCAATCGCAAGAGAGCGTCAAAACCCGCATATCCATACAAAAAAGGGCGTTTGGGATATGCTCGCTTAGAGGAAAAAATTGTAAGTAAATATAAACTCTACGATCTTATTAATTATCTCAATGTATTATAGTTGATGATCTTAAGACTTCCGTTATTGCGTAGTTAGAAGAGACGAAAAGTGACGCAACATCACTACCCGCACATTTGTTGTGGAAGGAAGCCCGTGTGGGCAAGGATCAAGCTGTTAATCCCGATATTCAACATGTGTATGATGAATGTGTAAGTATAAGATTGTGTCTTTAGTTAAATCAATTAATGTTTATTAATATTTAAGTAATTTTTTATCTCCACTAATAATTTTTTACATGTAATTGAATTACAGGAGACCTTGTCGCAATCGGTATCCCCAGGTGAGGATCATCAGGATACCAGGAGCATACTTAGTCGAGCACTAAGTATTGCTGAGTATCCGGGTCGGGTGAGGGGTAAAGGTCATGGTGTGACTCCAACCTCTTTGTATAAGCATCCAAGGAGAAGAAATCCTAGCAATGCAGAAGTGATGCAAACATTGCAGGATTTACAAGCTCAAGTTTGTGAATTGCAGAAGGATAAAGAGAGATATATGGCGGAAAAGAGTAGTTCACAATTGAAAGAAACTAGTGACAAAGCTAGTATCAACTGTCAGCATAAATTTCCTGAGGTAATTTTCAATATATATCCGTTATTATTATAGAATATTTTTAGTCACTTCTAACGGTTATTATTGGTTTAGGGCATTTCATCTTGCCAGCTATACCTATCGTCACCGACTTATCGACTAGTTGGAAAGGGAAAAGTCCATAACAGTTCGGGAGATTTACTTCATAATAGACCGCTTCCGGATGGACACATGAAAGTATCAGTTGACATTGCTTTAGATATGGATGCGTTGCTGCCGGTACCTGACATTGTTGCTGAGACCACATTGCTGCGAGATGCAATAGGATCTTTTGTTGCATGGCCATCAGACCTCATTTTCATAGATGATCAGGTATGTTGAAAACAATTATGAATCTTTAAGTCTTCAACTGTCAGTTCTGACCTCAGTTATTTCCACGGTAATTATAGACTCCTACAACACCCGCATCTAAGGGTAAAGGGATTTTGCGGCACGACAAGTCTGACGTATCACCAAAAGAGGTATGTTTAAAGTGTTAATTATATGATCCGAATGAAAAACTGCATAATTTTATAATTTAACTGAGTTTATATGATTTTTAGGTACCTTTTCATGGGTCACAACAAGTGAGCCAGAAAATCGTTGGCGTACCACCCAAGAAAAGGGTGCCTACTAGATTTTTCCCTCGATACCGGCAGTGTCTTGAAACAATAGTGGGAACAACAAATTTGATGGATGGTGGTATTCGTCAAATGGATATGGATCAAGGTATCTTTGGTTTTCCTTGCACCGAAATAATTGGACATGAGGACGTGGAACAGATTTTCCGTCATAAAGAATTGGGCGTCAGTATTATGCACGCATACATCCGGTAACCCCATCTTTATATTATGTAATTAGCTGAAATCTTTTTTAAACATTTTCAATGAATATACTCTAATATTAATTATGTTTTTATTTAAGGCTGTTATATGACAAATTGATGCGCGGGAATCAATTGTCAAACAGATCCATTTTGTGTCTTCCTCCCGTGTCAGCGGAGCGACAATTGGTAGGGAACCGGAATCAGTAAGAGAGCACTTAGTCGAAAGATTCATGGCAACTGGCAGTACAGAAAGCTTATATCTTTGGGCGTATAATACTATTCCTACAGGGTTAGATTTTCATTCTAAGTTCATTTTAATATTTGTAATTTTTGCGTAGAAAAATTTCTTCTAAACTGTTGTTTTAATTTATAGACGTCACTGGTTGTTGGTTGTTATCGATCCTATAAAAGAAGTGGTCTATTATCTGAATTCGGTTGACGGTGATTGGACAAATTATCCGGATATGAAGTTAATGATTGATACGTAAGTGAGATTATTCTAAATATTTGTGTGTATTTATGTATTTAAATATTTCTGTGACATTGTTCTAAATATATATTTTTATTTTGTTAGAGCGATACAAGTATTCCGGTGTCAAAGAGAAGCTCGGGTACGACGGTCTAAATCAAACAACATTAATTGGATCAAAGTGCAGGTATATTAATTTCCACTATTTTGCTTATAATATTTACGCTATTTGATAAAACAATACAACTATATAATCTTATTTGTTTTTCTATGTAGTGTCCTCAACAGCAAAACGGTATAGATTGCGGATACTTCGTTATGCGGTTTATCAAAGAAATCATTCAACTGAATCAAATAGAGATTCCAGTCACGGTATGAATTTATAACTTAGGATTTGTTTTATTATTTCTCGGATATTTCATATAATTTTTTTACTTTTAACTAAATCATGCATATTATGTTTTGTTATGTAGTACTTCGATGAGTACAAATGTGCATATTACACAAAATTGCAGTTGGAAGAAACCAAAGAGGAGTTGTGTAAATATTTTATTGAGTAGAGAATCATATAAGGACTGGTTTAGTTGTTGTTAGGGTTGATTTTGTAAGACTGATTTTGAGTTACAATACTGATAACAATGGTTTATATATAATTTGAGATACAAAAATGGTGTATATATATTTTGGATTACAATGCATTACCGCTATTTATGAATTACAGGTTATGGCAACTGGTTTATATAAATAATATGCTGCAAACAATGCAGGTATATGAATTATATAAATTATACCTCTAAAAAAAACACCCTATGAAAGCGCTTTTTGGAGAAAAGCGCTTTCATAGGTAGACCTATGACAGCGCTTTTTCACATAAAGCGATGTCTAAGGTAAACATATGACAGCGCTTTTCCAAGAAAAAGCGCTGCTAAAAGACAACCTATGAAAGCTTTTTTCCAAAAAAAGCGCCACCAATGAAAGCGCTTTTTCATAAAAAAGCGCTGCCAAAAGCCTACTTAAGAGAGCGCTTTTTAGAAAAAGCGCTGCCAAAAGCCTACTTAAGAGAGCGCTTTTTAGAAAAAGCACTACCATAAGGGTACTTAAGAGAGCGCTTTTTAGAAAAAGCGTTGTCATTAGTAGACCTACGAAAGCGCTTTTCATTAAACAAAAAGCGCTGCTAAAACCTATAGCAGCGCCACCTTAGAAAGCGCTTTTAAGCGCTTTTAAAGGCCAAAAAAAGTGCTTTCGTAGGTCTTTTTTGGCGTAGTGCTTGAAGGAATTGAGGTGGCTCACCATGAATTCCTCTTCACCATAAACAGTGACAATCTTCCCCTTGACTGGGTATTTAAACTTTTGATGAACGGTGGATGTTACTGCCCCTTCCCCATGTATCCAAGGGCTCCCAAGTAAACATGAGTAAGCGGGACCGGTGTCTGTTATATAAAATGTAGAGTTGAAAATCTGTGAGCCAACTTTAATTGGGAGATCCACCTCTCCATGAACCATCCTTTTAGACCCATCGAAAACCCTTACAACAATATCGCTTGGCTTCAATACCACTCCTTCACAATCTAGTCTGTCCAAAGCACTTTTGGGTAACACATTTAGAGATGAGCCAATAGCAATTAAGACATGTGCCAGGGTGGTTCCTTTGCATTCAATAGAGACATGCAAGGCTTTGTTGTGGTTCCTTCCCGGAGGAGTCAAATCAGCATCAGGGAACCCTAATCCATTGTCAGCCGTTAAACTTGCTACGCAATTCTCGAACTAGTCAACTATGGTTTCTTGGGGCATGTGGGTTTTTTTCAAGAACTTGATTAGAGCTTGGGCATGAGCGTTCGAACAGAGTAACAATGATAGCATGGAGATTTTGGAAGGGGTTTTCCCCAATTGCTCGACTATTTTGAAGTCACTCTTCTTTATGATTTTCAGGATTTCCTCCATCTCTCAAGTGGAGGGCTCTTTAGCATCAGTAACTTTGGTAGGTACCTCTATCACAGCAGGCTCACCTTCTTTCTCTTTACCTCTAGTGTTGGTGCTAGACTTGTCATTAGTCATGCGGACGGGAGTTGTTGTAGTAGTGGGTGGTGAAATATCAGGGGAAAAGATCCTCCTTGTTCTTGTTTTATCCCATGATAATAAACCTCGGCACCATAGTTCCATGGAACCGCTTTGTCAGAGGAGTGGGGAATAGGCCCAGCGGTAGTGATTATTAAAGGAGAAATGGTTGGCTCATTTGAAATTCTGATAGGACCCTTTGAGGGGATCCTAAGCGGCTTGTTGGAGATGGTTATTATGGACAGGTCTTCAGCTTTGTTGGTTAAACTTTTGATGGTAGGAATCTTCTCAAATGGGATCTCGCGGCTATTTATCAGGTGTTGCATACCTTCCTTCAGCCGCTTGCACCCATTTACTTGTTGATCACAGTAAACATAATCTTCAAAATATCTAGGGAGCACCCCGACTCTCAGCAAATTATCCTTCACAGTAGTTAATGGAGTTGTTAGATCTTCAATGGAGGAAACAAAAGTAGTATTATCAATTTCATTAACACATTTGCCATGGTTCGGCATTGGTGCGGTTATTACATTTGAAGTACCAGGTGGATCAAATTCAATTGTTTTATTTTCTATCAGATCTTGAATCTTATTCTTCAGAGCCCAGCATTGATCAGTTTCATGCCCAGGGTTGTTGGAATGATACGCGCGCTTGGCATTTGGATTGTACTTAGGTGATGAAATGTCAGGATTGGATGGTGGATTGCATAATGTCACTAAGTTGGCCTTCAACAGATGTTGTAAGGCTTGGGACAGTGACATGTTAATCCTTGTGAACTATCTTCGAGGAATTTCAGATTGTTTATGGTTGGATGATTGTCTTTGAGCAGATGGAGGGTTGGAGATTAACACATCATTAACAGAGGATCATGGATCCTTCTTAGTACGGGCCCTTTCCCCATACACAGCAGTTTTTCCTTCTTTCCAGTGAAGGGCTTCTTTACAGTGTTGGATGTGGAAGCAGATGTCATGGGAATTTTACCACTCTTAATGCCACTCTCTACCCTTTCGCCAGTTAGTATCAACTCGGTGAAACCAGATGAAGAAATCCCAATCTGTAAGTTTAAAAATGGGCCAGTTAATGTACCCATGAACATGTCAACTAATTCTCTGTCAGTTAGTGGTGGTTGGACCCTACCGGCAAGATCCCTCCATTTTTGTGCACACTCTTTAAATCCCTCATTAGTACCCATTGTCATACCTTGAAGTTGGACTCTGGTTGGTGCCAGATTGGTATTGTATTGATACTGATGATAAAAAGCAGTGGCTAGATCTTCCCATGTGTGGATGGAGGAACCCTCCAATTGATAGAACCATTCTAGTTGAGTCCCAACCAGACTCTCTTGGAAGAAATGGACCCAGAGCTTTTTGTCAGTAGTGTGCGGCTGTATCATGCATAGGTAATACCTTAGATGAAGTTTTGGGCAGGAAACCCTGTCATACTTGGTGAAGACCAGTATTTTGAACTGATGGGGAATGACGACCCCAGGTACTAAGCTCAAATCACCAAAATCCAAACCAGGTATGGCTTGAATTTCAACAGCTTTCAGTCTATCCTCAAACTGCTTGTATTTATCCTCAGCCGGAGAATATTTCTCATCAATGTAATCTTCGTCCTCGGAAACTTGATCATTTGCACCCCTAGCACGGGTGCTCTTTGCCTCTTCCATCTAGTTCTCGTCTTCCTCGGATGACTCTTCAACTATCTGCACCCGACAGACTGGGCCTTTAAACCTTTTCCCCATGTTGATGAGGGCCTTCTTGTTAGTCTTCTTTTTGGCCGCCAACAGTGTCATCAGCTCTTGTTGTCCCTTAGCCAGGGTCAGTAAGGTTGCTTGGAACTGGGAATTCTGCACTTACAAGTCCTTCACTATTTGTTTGATATCCATCTTACTAAAATAAATAGTAGAAAGATAAGGAAACCTGTTGTGGAAAACCTATTTATGTTATGATGCATGAAAATACGTATGCAAATGATTTCAAGGACTTAGAAGATTTAAATTTGTTTAGACAAAAGGGAACGAACATTAATTGTATTAATAAGTTCAAATTGATTACAAAATGCCTCTTGGGCTTACAATGGAGGAAGCAAAAATAGTACAAAATAAATTTCCTAAAACAAAAAGAAATCAAGCTTCCCGTGAGCGCATCCTCTTTGGTGCAATGTAGGCGTTCAAACTTCGCTCTTCATGAATTTGCCTCGTAAGCTCCAAAACCTTCTTCTCGCTTGCGTAGAACTGGGTTTTAAAGGTGTCTCGCTCCCCCTTTAGCTGAATCCAAGCTCTTTTCAAATCTTCAAGAGAAGTAGGCATATCAGGATAAAGGACAGTATATGGAACATCTCCCTCGGCAATAGGCTCCATGATGATAGGTAGGATGGCTTTATAAGGCCTCATAAGGCTTTGAGCGTGAGCTCATACCAACTTGAGATAAGGCTCCAAAGGAATGGAGTTTTTATTCCCCAAAGTCTTGCTATCAATCTTGTTAACCATGCCCCAAGCTCGTATGAATCTCTGACGATAACCTTTTACATCGCTCTCATAGTCAAATGCAATTCCTTGGACAAGTACATCATGAGGGTCATCCCTCCTAGCATACCCAAATTTTTGTAAGGCCAAACAAGGATTGTAGGCAATACCTCCCCTAATTCCAAGTAGAGGGACATTAGGGAATTCCCCACAATGGTCGATAATAGTAATGTCCTCCGAGGACTGAGAACACTAATGAATATCAGAATCTGTGAGTGACCTTAACCTTTGATACCATGTCAAGCCTTGTGCATTATTCAACATTGATCGAGGTAGGTGCAAAATAAACCACCTAGACAGTAATGGACTGCAACACAAAAGAGTACCCCTTTTCTTCATGGTGCGAGTGTGGAAACAATGTAGAATGTCTCCAAGCAAAGTAGTTACGGGATAATGAGAGAGAAAAACCTTGATGGCATTCTCACCTATGAGTTGGTCCAAGTTGGGAAATAGAACTAAACCATAGATTAGAAGGGCCAATACAACCTCAAAAGCTTGAAAATCCATATCTTCCCAGAATAAATGAGCCTTCTCAAACAGAAACTTGGCTAAGAAACCCTTAACTCCACTTTGTGTCTCCCAATTTTCCACAATGCCAGATCTCTTCAAATGCAAATCCTTGGCAATAAATTCAGGTTTTGGAGTCTCTTCTAAACCAGTTAATGGTATTTGATCAAACACATGCACTCCTAACAATTGAGAGAATTCTTCTAACGTAGGCACCAATTGGTAGTCAGGAAAGGTGAAGCAATGATGCATAGGATCAAATAATTGGAAGAGCACACACATCATTTCTTCTTGAAAGTTTGAGGTATCCAAGTTGGGAAGTAGACCATATTTATTGGTGAAGGGAGAATCTCCAGGCACTCTTGATGCTAACTCTTAAAGTTGAGGATGCACTTTCACGAAGTTGACTCGGATGGTATTCCTACGAGTGGAAGTCATGACCTACAAAACAGAACAAAGATAAATTCCTAAATCCTTAAAATGGTTAGTGAGAATGCTTATGATGTTATGATGTTTATGATGACATGAATAATAATCACAAACAAAGCACACAAAGACCTTAGGTTTATGCTTGTATGGGTTTCGTAGGTAAGTACCCTCTTGAAGTTTAGTTGGTTCAACCTGTCCTACAAAGTAAACGGGTTCTAGGGAATCTCAATATCATTGATCTTTCTTCATTGGGCATTGTCCCACTTTTAAGATAATAGTCCCCAGCAGAGTCTCCAGTTCTGTAATACGGTGGGAGAACTGACTTGGGTGTTTTGCGTTTTATCACCATTGTTGTGGATAGCAAGAGTCATCACCGACTTTTCTTTTATCCAATGATGAAAGGGTGAAAAGAACAGGAAACACCTTTGAGATATTTTCTTGAGTTTGGGGGGTAGGTTATGAAAAGGGAAGGTGTTAGCACCCTTTTCATCCATAGTTATCTATGGGCTCTTAGTTGCTTACTAGATCACTTTTGAAAATTGCTTTGTTTGAAATGTGTTTGTGGTGGATTTTGAAAGTATTTTTGAAAAGCACATTCGTTTAGGCAAACTTTGTAATGAATCTCGTCTCTATAAGAATGAATACAAAGGGTTAGACTTTTTGAAAATATTTCATGTTTTGAAAGTGTTTGGTGTGTTTTGAAAAATGTTTGTTTTGAAGATGGATTTTGAGCAAGCAACTAAGAATGTTCTACCTACTCAAAAGTCTTTTGTTCATTTCTCTCTTCCTTTTGATATTACTATCTTACCATTGATTCATAAGAAGCCCTATCTTTGGATGTAAAGGGGCGGGAGTGGGTCATCGTATAGTCATAGGTAGAAATATTTTGAGACACCTTAGCATTTATCTTAAGGGACTAAGATCATTTGTAAGGAAACATTCGTAGCGTCATCGAGGGACTATGATCTTGTGTTTTTTTTATTGTTTTTGCTAAGATGTCTCACATGCATATCATGACCATTTTTTAAGGCAACAAGTGGAGTTAACCCTAGAGGTGCAAGTGTGCTAGTGTTTATTTTTAATGCATTATTTTGTCTTGGATTAGGATTGTCTAAGATTGATTTTTGTCTTGCCATACACACCCTAGTTACTAGCATTTGTATTTGAAAGTAGTAAATTGCAAAAATAAAGTCCTACGCTATTACATCGTTTTAGGGGGATGGGGTACAATTTAAAAATGGGGGTGGATAGGAGCTTAAATATTACAACCATATTGAATAGCCATGACGAAAATATGTGACACATGCTCTTTTGCATCGACACATAACCTTCCCTTGCCCCTGTATTTCCAAATCAACTCAGTATGAGTCGACACATAATGGTATGTGTCGACTCATACCTAGTATGTGTCGACTCATACGTGCTTTGTGTCGACTCATACACCCTTTTGTCCTTCTATTTTAGGTTTGTATAGCAGTATGTGTCGACTCATAAGGCTATGTGTTGACTCATAACCTATTTTTCCAATAAGATGTGTCGACTCATATATGTATGTGTCAACTCATACTGTTATTTTTTCATTTCAACATTGTTTTGCTGCACACAGGAGTTAGTTCTCAACACATAAATGACAAGAATGAAAGACAAAACAAAGGTTAAATTCAAGGGGAATGGTTATTACATTTTATCTTCAAAGATGAATTATTAATGATGCTTGAAATTAAGGGTTTAAAGTCAAGAAGACTTACCTTGAAGATGGAATTTATGCTTTGAGTTTGAGTTGTTGTCTTGACTGTTCATGAGCTTGGAAAATAATGATGTTACACAAGCTATTCTTGTGTTTGAACAACCTCTATAGGATGTATGTAAGGTATTTAGATGGTTGGACAGAACTTGTAAGGTATGAAGATTTCTAGGATTTAGATTACAAAGCTCAAGAGTGGGAGCTTTGTGGACAACTATGGCTTTTTTGGAGGTGTGAGATTTTTGAGGGCTTGTCTACACAACAACACTTCTGGTTTTTCTTTATTTTTTATGACCTATTTCTCTTGAAATTGGCCTCTCTATTTATAGAGAAGGTTTTAGACTTGAAACAACTCAGATTTTGAATCACATGTTATGGCTATCTTGCTTGTTTTTGAAGCAAAGTGAAAAACATCTTCCTAAAGCTTGTACCATGCTATTGTAGAGTGGTTGAACTTTTAACATGCTTTCTTCTGATCTTGTACATGAAGTTTATGCATAAAGAACAGTTCCAATTCTCAAGGAGAGTGGACTTTGTGATTAAAGCCACTTTTCCAAAATGGAAGTGTGAACTTTCTTCCAAAAATGGAATGATCAATTGGATAATGGTTCAAACACTTGGATTATAGCTTAATCAGTTGTGTAAGCATTCAATAATGGATTTAAATGCAAGTTAGAATCCTTTAAAGTGAGATTTGTACAGCATGCTTGAAGATTGAATCAAGTGTTCTGCACAAATCTGCCTTGTGAATCAAGAACGAATACTCAACTTTGGATCCTTGAATCTCATAACCCAAGTATGATAAATTCATGATATTGGATGTTTTGTAAAGCTTGAAACATCCTCTACAACTTTCATGCTTTTCACTTTTATTAAATCAAACTAGAACTTAATGAAAACTGGCCAAGACGTTGGGATAATAACCTGACCAAACCTGCTGAAAATTTCTCCAAGTGTTTAATCAAAAATGCCATGACTTCATGAATTTATAACTTAAAATCCAAGAATTTCTAGAAAAATTCCTGCCCTACAATATTTTAGATCTCATTGAGATCTACAACTTTCATGTTTGAAATTTTCATTGAATCATCTTGCATCATGGTGAAAATTTGACACAAAGTCATGAAAAAAAAAGGTTAACTTTCTAACACTTTGAAAAATTTCTAAGTCTTAGAATTTTGACTTTTCAAAGATGATTTTGACTTTTTGATTTCTTGATGAACAATCTTCACATTTTGAAATGTCTTGATGAAATACGATTTTTGAAACTTGATTTTGATCAAAAAGTCAAAGTTTGACTTTTCAGTGTACAGTTGACTTTATCATCAGTTGACCAAATTTTAACTATCAGTCAATTGATCTTGAAAAGTGTTTTGAACCATGACATTAGGTCAAGATGATGCATTTTAATCCTTGATATCATTTCTCAAACCAATAAGTCATGTATTTGGTCAAAAATAAAAAACTGAGCCTTCTCAGTCAAAACCCTAATTTTGACCATTTTGCCCTTTTGGTGATCTGATCAAACTTCTTGGGGAATTATGATCCAAACTTGATCAATTGACATATATGAGTTCAAAATATTGATATGGATCAAAAATTGTGAAGTTTGACTATAAATTGACCATAATTGACTTTTTGCCTAATACAATTAACTTTAGGTCAACTGATCAATTGACTGAGCAAAAATGTGATTCAAAGCTTGAAACTTGACATAAGCAATATTGAGAAACTGAGAGGGAAAATATGAGCCTCGACAAGTTTCAGGGAAAATTTGAGCCCATCATGTTCTACATTGAAGAACTGCCAGAGGGAGCTCCCAAATCACATATCCATTTTCTCATAAGGGGGGAGATGGCCAACTTTGACGTGCATTTCATCCTGGTCAACAAAGGGATTTTCGTCGATGTCATGTATGCTCAACTGTTCATGACCCTGCAGCTCGAAGAATCCCATTTGTCACTGTGATACGGTGGGAGAACTAACTTGAGGTTTTGCGTTTTATCGCAAATGTCGCGGTTAGCAAGAGTCGCCACAGACTTTTCTTTTATCCAAAAGGAAATTTAAAAAAGCATAGGAAAGACCTTTGAGATGTTTTCTTGAGTTCGGGGGGTAGATTATGAAAAGGGAAGGTGCTAGCACCCTTTTCATCCATGGTTTTCCATGGGCTCTTAGTTACTTGCTTAGATCACTTGATTTGCTTTGTTTGACATGGTGTTTGGTGTGGTTTTGAAAGTATTTTGAGAAGAGGCCATTCGTTTAGGCGATCTTTGTAATGATTCTCGTTCGTAAGAATGTATAAAAAAGATGTTTGTCTTTTGAAAAATGTTTCAATGTTTTGTAAGATGTTTTGAAATGTGTGTGTGTTTGTTTTTGAAAATAGCAAGGATTGTTTTGAAAAGGAGCAAGTAACTTAGAAGCTATCTACCTACTCAAATGTCTTTCTTGTGTATTTTTATTCCTTTGACATTGTTGACTTACCATTGATTTGGTAGACAACCCTATCTTTGGATGTAAACGGGACGGGCGTGGGTCATTGTATGACCATGATAGCAATGTTGCCAAGTATCTTAGCATTTTGAGGGACCAAGATCATTTTGTTTAGGCAACCTTTTGAATAGCGTTTTGTTTTGCCAAGATACTTTGCATGCGTAACATGGCCATTTTATTTTTAGGCAACCAAGTGGGTGAAACCCTAAGGGTGCTTGTGTGCAAAGTGTGTCATTTTCATGCTTTTGTCTTGCATTTAGGGTTTTCTATTTGTTTTCTTTTTGTTCTTGTCATGCAAAACCCTAATTACTAAGCATAGTATATAAAGCAATAAATTGCGTAAAATAAACTAAGCTATTACAACAATTATTATGGGAGGGGGGATACAAGTTTTGAATGGGGATTTTGCACAAATATAAACCTAAATATATTATTACAACCCAATCGAATATTGTGTGAATTAAATAAATATACAAATATTTAAAATGCAATGCACATGTATGTAAAAGAATGTTTTGTGTCTTTGTTTTTTGTATGAGAAAATGATTTAATTTAAACCATAAAAAATAAGGAAAAAATAAAATTATTTTTGGAGGGGTGAAACCCTAATTTTTAATTAAAAGAGAATAATGTTTCCTATTACTATTTTGCACATTTTTTATATAAGAAAATAATAAATAATATTATGTTTAAGTATTAAAAATTAAATATGTATAAAAGATAAATATTTTATGTGTATAAATAATATAATAAAAATATGTAGTATTTTTTTATTATTTACAAACTATTTAAGAAAATAAGTTCTATTTTAATCAAATTAATTAATTTCTATGTAAAAAAGGAATAAAAAAAAAATTTGCAAAAAATAAAGAAATTATTTTTTAGGATTTTTATTATTCAGAAAAATAAATAAAAGCAATAAATATGAAAATATGAAGAAAAAAATATGAAAAATATAACAAATAAACCAGGGGGTGCAAATAGTAAGTCAGGGGGTGTGAATATCAAAAACAAAAAGCCCAAGGCGCCAAAAAGCCCAGACTTCGTCCCTGTCCTCCAGCCAGTCTTCCCTGCGTGCGCTTCAGTTTAAATTTGTATCTCTCTCATGCTTGCACAAAAACAAAATCTCATAACATGAAACATGTGGCATTTGAGCTCACGATTCCAACAATATAAATTTTGTAACCTAACACTCAAAGATCAAAGAGAATTTTGGAACCCCTAATTCGTGACCTAAAAATTTCAGCATATTCAATCTTCAAATTCTCTAAGCATAATTAATATAAATGAAAAGTATGCATATGTACAGATTCACCATGTTATGGACTACTTTTTTTTTTCACAAATCGTGGCTTGAGGATGCCTATTCAGAGAGATAGAGTTTAATAAATATACCTCCTTCAGTTGGATTCAATTAGAGCAATGTAGGGACTTTAATGGAGGTCTGAGGATTGTTTAAGCTTCCTTGTACTTCCCTCAAACTATTCCAATGCTTAGTTTGCTCTGAGGATGGCTGGAACTCTCTGGACAAGTCAAGCTGCAAGCTTCCAAAGTGAAAATGGTGGATGCTGAAACAGGGCTTACAGAACCAGGGTGATGGCTTGGATTGCTTTAGTATGATGTGTTTGAGATGTTTCAAATGTTGAAACACAAAATGCACGAGCCAAAAATGAGTTGGCTATGGTTTTGCAGCAACTGTGTGTTTTGGTAGAATTTTTGTGTTTTTGAGTTTGAGTGAGTTCTGGATGCAAGCAAATTGTGCTAAGCCTTGCCACAGCTTTGTATATTTGTATAGAAATGATACCAAGTCCACTTCCTACTAGTTGTACAAGTTTTTCACCTTTTGGCAACCTTTCTTGTATTTTAAGTAAAGTGACAAGACCAATGCTACATGCATGTACTTGCTTGCTTGAGAGCTGCAAAGAGCTTGTACAAATTGCTTGAGACCTGTAGAAATTGTTTGCACCAAAGGGACAGGTCCAAGGCTCAAGATTGACAAAGTTGCAAAAGTTGCCCTTCATGAAAATGGCATTGTAACCTTTATGCCTAAAATGGAATTATCTCTTGTACAATGCTTCAAAAGCAAAGATAATGCCTTTGTCAACTGAGTTTGCATTTAATTATGTAGTATAAAGTGAGTTTAGGACCTGTAAATTAAGATACAATCAACATAGATCTGATTTGCAACTTGATGCTTTGTGAAAATGGCATGAACAAAAGTGAGAAAATGCCAACTTCCCTTCTTCGATTCTCCCTACTCAAAAATGATCTTGGAGAGTTCTTGAACATTTTGGAAATCTTGTAATATGCTCTATAATCCATATTTGAAATTCAAATTGAGATACCTTTTGGAACTAGGTGAAAAATGTCCATGAAGTTGGGTCAAAAACCTGCCTAAATTAGGGCAAAATTTCACTAAGTTATTTAGTTCATGGACCTATATTCACAAATTCATAACTTAAGATCCAAGCATCTTTTGGGAAAACTTTGTGAAGAAGAGTTGCATATTTAATGGAGGAATACAACTTTCATGTTGGAAGTTTTCTTTGAATCAAATTGCATCATGGTGAAAAAGTGGTGGAAAGTTGGGAAAAAATAAGAAAATTTTCATACTTAGAAAAATTCTAAGTTATGAAATTTTTCAATTTCAAAACCCTAATTTTCAAAATTAGTTTTCTTGGTGAACAAGTTTCATATTTTGACATATCTTGATAAATTATGACCCTTGGCACTTGATTTTGACCAAAAAGTCAAAGTTTGACTTTTCAGTGTACAATTGACTTTTGATCAGTTGACTGCAAAATTCATCTGTCAATCCAATGCACTTGAGATCTTTTGAACCATGTGATTAGGTCAAGATGATGCCATTGAACCCTTGAAATCATGCTTGAACTCAATTGGTCATTGGCTAGGTTAAAAATCAGAAATTGCCCTTTCTCAGTCAAAACCCTAATTTTGACCATTTTGCCCTTTTGATGATTTGATCAAATTTCTTGAGGACTTGTGATCCAAACTTGATCAAATGGTACATATGAGTCTAAAATGTTGTTATGGATCAAAATTATGAAGTTTGACTGTAAATTGCCATGGTTGACTTTTTCCCCAATACAACTGATTTTTAGGTCAATTGTCCAATTGACTGAGCAAAAATGTAATTCAAGGCTTGAAACTTAGCATGAGCAATCTTAGGTGTCCAAGATAGTGTATGAAAGTCACATGAAGCATTGATGGTCCAAAAATCCTTGTGCAAACTCAAACCCTAATTATGGGCTATCAGTGCAAGATGAGATGTCTTGAGCTGACCAAACCCTAATCTTGTCTTGAGTCCAAGAAGTCTTGTGAGAAAAGTCTTAATAAATGAGAGGGAAAATTTTGGGGTACAGCAGAAGAGTACCTGCATTTGTGAGTGTGGGTGTGTGTAAGGGTATAGCCATCTTAAAACAATAAAATTTAAAAGAAAGACAATGAGCACAAAAGGTTTATATATGAAAAAGCGTCCATGATTCATTGAATGTCATATGAAAATGAAATAAAAACCCTTACAAATGGACCGTTGTTCCTCGGGTAAGACACAATGTTTAAAAAGTACGAATTGTTTGTGAATTATTACAAGTCCAACAGAAATGTAAAAGATAAATTACTTCGATATGAAAGTTATTGGGATGAAGTCTTTGGCTTCCCAGTTGCGAAGTCCTCCGCTGACAGTAGGAAATATCCAATCTTCCAAGCTGCCATATTCTTCACTATCTTCTATTGAATTGACCCCTTGGTTGGTAATCTTCACAGGTGGCCCTCCGGCGCGGGCGCGGAGCACGGCCTTCTGAGCAGTTGAAGTAAATCCCAAGCCGAACTTGTCTGATTTGTACGGGATGTCTGGAAGCTGCCCCCAGATGGTGCATCCCCCCTCTTCCACTACTGCCTCTGCATCCTTTAGAGATGACATCCGAGGTGGAGGTCTTGTGATCTTAGGAATTGAGGATACTGCCTTGGTTATCGCCACTTCCTGAGAGACTTCTTCAAAATGTTGGAAAGGGGTTTCAATGAACTCGCCATCTAACTCCATATATCGGAAAGAATTCAGATGACTAATCATATACTCCTCTTCCCCATGGAAAGTTATGATCTTCCCTTGGACGGGGTACTTCAGCATCTGATGCAAAGTGGAGGTGACAGCACCGGCATTGTGAATCCAGGGGCGTTCCAACAGGCAAGAGTAAGAAGGATGGATGTCCATCACATAGAATGTTGAATTGAAGGTCTGATTTCCCACTTTGATCGGGATGTCCACCTCCCTGTGGACCATCCTCTTCGAGCCGTCAAATGCTCTCACAATTATATTAATGTGTTTTAAAGTCAGCCTCTCACAATCGAATCTATCTAGGGCTTTCTTTGGTAAGACGTTCAGAGATGATCTTGTGTCCACCAAGACATGGGCTAGGGTCGTTCCTCTACACTCCACTGAGACATGTAGTGCATCATTGTGTTTTCTCCCTCTGGGGGTCAAGTCAGCATCAGAGAAACCCAGGCCATTTTCAGTTGTCAGACTGGCCATACACTCTTGGAATTGATCCGCAGACGTCTCTTGCGGCACATGAGCTGTCTTGAGAAATTTTACCATAGCTTTAGCATGTGCCTCAGAGCAAAGCAACAATGCTAACATAGAGATTTTGGAGGGGGTCTGCCCCAATTGTTCAACCACATCATAATCACTCTTCTTTATGATCCTTAGGATTTCTTCCATCTTCTTCTTGGATGTTTCAGGAACAGCTAGTGATTGAGCCTTTGTCTGGACAGGCTCTTCTTGCATGTTTTTTCCTTTATTCTCAGTAGTGGAAGTAGGGATAGGAATTGTGTCGTCATTGTTGGTAGGTACGCTTACAGGTATAATCACCGGTGCAGAGGTAATCTTCGGAACAGCCACGGGTCTAAAGACTGCCTTTGGAGGGGAAATCTCTGGAGAGAAGATTCTCCCACTACGGGTAATCTTGCTTGTTCCAGCAATGTTACTGATGTCGGAATTGTCCTCTTCGGAGCTTTCTTCTTCAGCAGTCAATTCATCCTGTTTAATACCATGGTAGTAGATTTCTCCACCATAATTCCATGGTACCGTTTTATCTGATTTATATGGGGCCGGCCCGGGCATTGTAATCTTCAGTGGAGCAGTCTTTGGAGCAGATGTAATCCTAACGGGTCTTTTAGGGACCCTGGAAGGATTGGCGTAGATGGTTATTATTGAAACTTCTTTAACTGGAACGGGTAAATAGGAGCTTTCTCAAACAAAATTTCTTGATTATCAATCAGTTGTTGGATACCTTTTTTCAACAGAGGGCAATCAAATGATGAGGATAGGAAAATATGGCAGTCTTTGTCACAACCTGGGAATATACCATCTTTCAACAAATTCAACTTGATGGTCGGGAGCGGAGTTAACAGTTCATCCACGGTAGAAACAAACAGATCTTCCTCAACAGCATTGGCATTGTGACCATGCCTAGGCATCGGAGCCGAAATAACACTTGGTTTCTCAGGCGCTTCAAACTCAACTTCCTCCGCATCTATTAGGTCTTGAATTTTGTTCTTCAGAGCCCAACAGTTGTTGGTGTCGTGCCCTGGACTTTCAGAATGGTATGCGCACCTGGCATTCGGATGGTAGTGAGGAGTTGCAGTATTGGGATTTTTAGGGGCCTCTTTTAGCATGGCCAGATTCAACTTCAGAAGATGTGGTAGGACCTGAGCTGGAGTCATGTTAATCTTGGTGAATTGCCAGATTGGCCTTTCCACCATTTGTTGGTTATTTCTTGGCTGATTATTTCTCGGTTGGTCTGATGCAGGCTTCGGAATCATAACGGGCCCCACCATTGGTTGGCGCTTGGTTCTTCCTTGATTTCTATGTGAATAGACAGCAGACACTTCCTTTTTTCCAGTGAAGGGCTTTTTTACAGCCGCAGAGGTAGACGCGTCCTTCTGAATTTTCCCACTTCTTATACCGGCTTCCACCCTCTCGCCAGTTAAAATCAGCTCAGTAAACCATGCAGAGGAACTTCCAATCAGGTGATTGAAGAAAGGACCTGATAGAGTTCCCAGAAACATGTCTACTAGCTCCCTTTCAGATAAAGGGGGTTGCACCCTTCCGGCTAAATCCCTCCACTTTTGGGAGTAGTCTTTGAAGCCTTCATTTGATACCATAACCATACTCTGGAGTTGAGTACGAGTTGGTGCCAAATCAGTGTTGTACTTATACTATTTATAGAAAGCTGCTGCCAAGTCTTCCCAATTGTGCACATCAGCCCTTTCAAACTGGTAGAACCAATCAAGTTGTGTTCTTGATAAATTATCCTGGAAAAAGTGGACCCACAAGTCTTTGTCCGCAGAATGTGGTTGAATCTTCCTGACATACGACCGAAGGTGCATTTTAGGACAAGACACACCATCATACTTGGCAAATAAAGGCACTTTAAACTTTGGCGGGATTACTATTCCTGACACCAGCCCTAATTCCTTGAAATCTAGCCCCGGTACTCTCTATATCTCCATAGCAGTTAGACGTTCTTCCAGGTGTTTGTATTTGTCATCGGCCGGAGGGTATTGCTGTTCAGAGTAGTCCTCTTCTTCCTCTTTTTCTGCTTCAAAATCTGATGGTACTGCCGTTTCTTTCCCCTTCATCAGAGGGTGTTAGAAATTCCAAGGTCCTTCTGGCTTGTCCCTGAAACCTTCTGCCCATGATGACCACACCAGCTGGCTTCTTCTTCTTTTTCTCTTTCTCTTTTTCTAGAAGAATCTTTAGTTCCTCCTGCTCCTTGGCCAAGGTCAAGAGTAACTGTTGAAATTATGTATTTTGAGCTTGCAATTCTTTAATCGTTTGTTCTATATCCATCTTGCTGAAATAAACAGTAGAAGGATGAGGAAACTTGTTGCAAAGACATGTTTATGCTCATGATGAACGATATGTATTCATGCAATGTTTTCAAGGATTTAGAAATTCAAATTTGTGTCAAACAAAAAGAAACACACGTTATATTAATAAAATAGAATTTGAGTACATCAATGCCCCTAGGGCAAAATAATACAAAATTCTAAGATAAAAAGACATTGCACATCCTCTTTGGTGCAATGTAGGTGTTGAGAGTCTGCTCTTCGTGAAGTAACCGAGTGAGTTCTAAAACCTTCTTCTCGCTTGCGTGTAATTGGGCTTCGAAAGTATCACGTTCTTCTTTGAGCTGTATCTAACTCCTTTGTAGGTCTTCGAGTGATGTAGGCATGTCAGGATGTAGGATGGTTTATGGAACCTCTCCTTCCTTAACAGGCTCTATAATCACTGGGAGAATGGAGGGGTAAGTCATCATAAGACTTTGGACGCGGGTTCTTACCCACTTGAGGTAAGGCTCAAGAGGGATAAAATTCTTGTGTCCCAAGGTCTTACTATCTACCTTGTTTGGAATCCTCCAAGCTCGGATGAATCTTTGACGAAGTCCTTGATTGTCGTTGTCGTAGTCGAAAACCAAGCCTTGAATCAGCATATCATGTGGGCCATCCCTTCGGGCATAACCAAATTGTCTTAGAGCCAAGCACGGGTTGTAGGTGATGCCTCCCCTAATTCCAAGTAGAGGGACATTAGGGAATTCCCCATAACGGTCGACAATGATAACATTCTCTTTGGATCGAGAACACCAATGAATATCTGAATGTGTAAGTGTCATCAACCTTTGTGACCACCTCAAACCTTGCTCATTCTTCAAGACTAATTGGGGAAGATGAGAAATAAACCATCTTGCCAAGAGAGGAGTGCAATACATGAGAACACCTCTTTTACTCATTGTACGAGTGTGAAAAGAGTGTAAGATATCTCCAAGCAATGTAGGCACCGGGTTGCAAGACATGAAGATTTTGACAGTACTCACATCTATGAGTTGGTCAGGATTAGGGAACAAGACCATCCCATAGATGAGAAGAGCTACAATCTCCTCAAAAGCTTGCAAGTCCAAGGAGTTCCAACAGCTTTGGGCCTTTTCAAACAAGAACTTTGCCAAGAAGCCTTTGACACCACTTCTAGTTTCCTAATGGGTTGTGACATTAGATGAGTGCAAGTGCAGGGCTTAAGCAATCTCTTATGGCTTTGGATCTCTTTATGTATCGTTGAAAGGTAGTTCATTGAGAATGGGAATCCTCAAGAGTTGAGAGAATTCTTCCAAAGTAGGCACAAGCTGGTAGTCAGGAAATGTGAAGCAGTGATGCAAAGGGTCAAAGAACTGGAAGAGAACCTTCATCATGTCTTCCTCTATGTTGGAAGTGACCAAGTTGAGTAGACGACCATGCCTCTCGGTGAGTGGAGAATTCTCGGGAATCCTTGAAGCTATCTCCTTGAGTTGTGGAGGAATTCTTACAAGGTTGACTTGGATAGTTTTCCTGCGAAGTGACTCCATATCCTACAAAACAAGAACAAATAGGAATTTCCAAAATCATTGAAATGGTTAGTGGATGCATATGATGCTCATGATGTCCATGATGTTATGCACAAGTATATATGTACAATCAAATCAAGCAAGTTCCTAGTTTAGGCTTGCATGGGGTTTCATAGGTAAGTACCCTCTTGAAGTTTAGTTGGCCCAACCTGTCCTAGTAATAGTAACCGGGTTCTAAGGAGCTCAATATCACCAGATTATTTCCTTGTTCATTATTTCAATTCAAGCCTCTTTACTGGCGACCGAAATATTCCAAGGAACCAACCCTCAATGAGTGTAGTATCGAGTATCTACCAACTTCGGACTGCACCAAAGCCAGTCATCTCACTACATCCTAAAAGGCCAAGTTGGTCAAGTAAAGGTTCTAGAAATTCGTTAGTGCTTCATGACATCACTCAGCGGCCCCGTATTCTCTTTGATTGACTCAAAGGCTACCGGTACCCATAAATATGTCACACTAACATAGCTATTGCTTAGACCATGTCAGTATACCCCGCACAATTTCCACAACGTATTGCTATTTACCTATAATGTTTTCCAAATCCGGGTGGAGGATTCAAACCCAAACAATAGAACCAAAATGTAAAGAAAACAAGTCAAACAATTGTAAGTAAATAAAGGTGATCTAAACCTTAAGGTAACCCCACTTTTATTATTTTCCTCAGCAGATTCGCCAGTTCTATGATACGGTGGGAGAACTGACTTGAGGTTTTGCGTTTTGTCGCAAATGTCGCGGTTAGCAAGAGTCGCCACCGAATTTTATTTTATCCAAAAGGAAAGGTAAAAAAGCACAGGAAAGACCTTTGAGATGTTTTCTTGAGTTTGGGGGGTAGATTATGAAAAGGGAAGGTGCTAGCACCATCTTCATCCATGGTTTTCCATGGGCTCTTAGTTACTTGCTTAGATCACTTGCTTTGCTTTGTTTAAAATGGTGTTTGGTGTGGTTTTGAAAGTATTTTGAAAAGAGGCCATTCGTTTAGGCGATCTTTGTAATGATTCTCGTTCGTAAGAATTTATACAAAGATGTTTGTCTTTTGAAAAATGTTTCAATGTTTTGTAAGATGTTTTGAAATGTGTGTGTGTTTGTTTTTGAAAATAGAAAGGATTGTTTTGAAAAGGAGCAAGTAACTTAGAAGCTATCTACCTACTCAAATGTCTTTCTTGTGCATTTTTATTCCTTTGACATTGTTGACTTACCATTGATTTGGTAGACAACCCTATCTTTGGATGTAAACGGGACGGGCGTGGATCATTGTATGACCATGATAGCAATGTTGCCAAGTATCCTAGCACTTTGAGGGACCAAGATCATTTTGTTTAGGCAACCTTTTGAATAGCGTCAACAAGGGACTAGGATCTTATACTTGTTTTGTTTTGCTAAGATACTTCGCATGCATAACATGGCCATTTTATTTTTAGGCAACCAAGTGGGTGAAACCCTAAGGGTGCTTGTGTGCAAAGTGTGTCATTTTCATGCTTTTGTTTTACATTTAGGGTTTTCTATTTGTTTTGTTTTTGTTCTTGTCATGCAAAACCCTAATTACTAAGCATAGTATATAAAGCAATAAATTGCGTAAAATAAACTAAGCTATTACAACAATTATTATGGGAGAGGGGATACAAGTTTTGAATGGGGATTTTGCACAAATATAAATCTAAATATATTATTACAACCCAATCGAATATTGTGTGAATTAAATAAATATACAAATATTTAAAATGCAATGCACATGTATGTAAAAGAATGTTTTGTGTCTTTTTTTTTTGTATGAGAAAATGATTTAATTTAAACCCTAAAAAATAAGGAAAAAATAAAATTATTTTTGGAGGGGTGAAACCCTAATTTTTAATTAAAAGAGAATAATGTTTCCTATTACTATTTTGCACATTTTTTATATAAGAAAATAATAAATAATATTATGTTTAAGTATTAAAAATTAAATATGTATAAAAGATAAATATTTTATGTGTATAAATAATATAATAAAAATATGTAGTATTTTTTTATTATTTACAAACTATTTAAGAAAATAAGTTCTATTTTAATCAAATAAATTAATTTCTATGTAAAAAAGGAATAATAAAAATAATAAAATAAAATTGCAAAAAAAAAAAGAAATTATTTTTTAGGATTTTTATTATTCAGAAAAATAAATAAAAGCAATAAATATGAAAATATGAAGAAAAAAAATATGAAAAATATAACAAATAAGCCAGGGGTGCAAATAGTAAGTCGGGGGGGTGTGAATATCAAAAACAAAAAGCCCAAGGCGCCAAAAAGCCCAGACTTCGTCCCTGTCCTCCAGTCAGTCTTCCCTGCATGCGCTTCAGTTCAAATCTGTATATCTCTCATGCTTGCACAAAAACAAAATCTCATAACATGAAACATGTGGTATTTGAGCTCACGATTCCAACAATATAAATTTTGTAACCTAACTCTCAAAGATCAGAGAGAATTTTGGAACCCCTAATTCGTGACCTAAAAATTTCAGCATATTCAATCTTTAAATTCTCTCAGCATAAATAATATAAATGAAAAGTATGCATATGTACAGCTTCACCATGTTATGGACTACATTTGTTTTTCACAAATCGTGGCTTAAGGATGCCTATTCAGAGAGATAGAGTTTAAGAAATATACCTCTTTCAGTTTGATTCAAGTAGAGCAATGTAGGGACTTTAATGGAGGCCTGAGGATTGTTTAAGCTTCCTTGTACTTCCCTCAAACTATTCCAATGCTTAGCTTGCTCTGAGGATGGCTGAAACTCTCTGGACAAGTCAAGCTGCAAGCTTCCAAAGTGAAAATGGTGGATGCTGAATTAGGGCTTACAGAACCAGGGTGATGGCTTGGATTGCTTTGGTATGATGTGTATGAGATGTTTCAAATGTTGAAACACAAAACGCACGAGCCAAAAATGAGTTGGCTATGGTTTTGCAGCAACTGTGTGTTTTGGCAGAACTTTTGTGTTTTTGAGTTTGAGTGAGTTCTGGATGCAAGCAAATCGTGCTAAGCCTTGCCACAACTTTGTATATTTGTATAGAAATGATACCAAGTCCACTTCCTACTAGTTGTACAAGCTTTTCACCTTTTGGCAGCCTTTCTTCTATTTTAAGTAAAGTGACAAGACCAATGCTACATGCATGTACTTGCTTGCTTGAGAGATACAAAGAGCTTGTACAAATTGCTTGAGACCTGTAGAAATTGTTTGCACCAAAGGGACAGGTCCAAGGCTCAAGATTGACAAAGTTGCAAAAGTTGCCCTTTATGAAAATAGCATTGTAACCTTTATGCCTAAAATGGAATTACCTCTTGTACAATGCTTCAAAAGAAAAGATAATTCCTGTTTTCAACTGAGTTTGCATTTAATTATGGAGTGTAAAGTGAGTTTAGGACCTGTAAAGCAAGATACAATCAACATAGATCTGATTTGCAACTTGATGCTTTGTGAAAATGGCATGAACAAAAGTGAGAAAATGCCAACTTCCCTTCTTCGATTCTCCCTACTAAAAAATGATCTTGGAGAGTTCTTGAACATTTTGGAAATCTTGTAATGTTCTCTATAATCCATCTTTGAAATGAAAATTGAGATACCTTTTGGAACTAGGTGAAAAATTTCCATGAAGTTGGGTCAAAAACCTGCCTAAATTAGGGCAAAATTTCACTAAGTTATTTAGTTCATGGACCTATATTCACACATTCATAACTTGAGATCCAAGCATCTTTTGGGAAAAGTTTGTGAAGGAAATTTGTAGATTTCATGGAGGAATACAACTTTCATGTTGGAAGTTTTCTTTGAATCAAAATGCATCATGGTGAAAAAGTGGTGAAAATTTGGGAAAAAATAAGAAAATTTCCATACTTAGAAAAATTTTAAGTTATGAAAATTTTCAAATTCAAAACCCTAATTTTAAAAATTGGTTTTCTTGGTGAACAAGTTTCATATTTTGACATATCTTGATGAATTATGACCCTTGGCACTTGATTTTGACCAAAAAGTCAAAGTTTGACTTTTTAGTGTACAGTTGACTTTTGATCAGTTGACTGCAAAATTCATCTGTCAATCCAATGAACTTGAGATCTTTTGAACCATGTAATTAGGTCAATATGATGCCATTGAATCCTTGAAATAATGTTTGAACCCAATTGGTCATTGGCTAGGTTAAAAATCAGAAATTGCCCTTTCTCTGTCAAAACCCTAATTTTTACCATTTTGCCCTTTTGATGATTTGATCAAATTTGTTGAGGAGTTGTGATCCAAACTTGATCAAATGGTACATATGAGTCTAGAATGTTGATGTGGATCAAAAATTATGAAGTTTGACTGTAAATTGGCCATGGTTGACTTTTTCCCCAATACAGTTGATTTTTAGGTCAACTGTCCAATTGACTGAGCAAAAATGTGGTTCAAGGCTTGAAACTTATCATGAGCAATCTTAGGGGTCCAAAATGATGTATGAAAGTCACATGAAGCATTGGTGGTCCAAAAATCCTTGTGCAAAATCAAACCCTAATCTTGGGTTATCAGTGCAAGGTGATGTGTCTTGAGCTGACCAAACCCTAATCTTGTCTTGAGTCCAAGAAGTCTTGTGAGAAAAAACTTGATAAATGAGAGGGCAAATTTTGGGGTACAACAGTCACTGTACGCGGGGTCCGACCTACAAGGCTTTAATGGCTCGACTTCTAAACCTTGGGGCTATGTCAAGCTTCTGGTCACGTTCAGGATGGAAACAACAACTGCCCGACAAGTAAAAGTCTGCTTTCTAGTGGTTGATTTCTCTTCTCTTTATAACTGCATTTTGGGAAGACCAACGTTAGTCGAGCTGACCCTCTAACCCTCCACGGTCCACCTCAAGATGTAGTTCTACACGAAGAGAGGACGTGTGGCCACCATTCATGAGGACATCTAAGCTGCGAGGAGATGTTTTAATGCGGCCTCAAAGGGGCAGAACATGGTCGACATCAAGCCGAAGATGGCCAGTGGAACCATCCCCTCCTCGTCTAAGCCTGCTCAGATTGAACAATAGGAAGCTCTGCACGGCATCAAATCCTTTGACCTAGACATACGCTTCAACAAAGACGAGGACGAGGTCCCCAACACTAAACAAGATCCCCTTTGTCCCATCCCCGATAGAGACTTTGAAGTCATCCTCCTTGGTAAGGACCTGAACAAAAGCGTGAAAATTAGAGTTGGACTCGTCGACTTGGAGAGGAAGAAGCTCAAAGCATGTCTGAAGGAGAACACTAACTTGTTCGCGTGGAGCACTACATAGATGTCTGAACTCGACCCTGAGGTCTCCTATCATCAACTTGCTGTAGATCCAGCTGCTAGGGAAGTAGTACAATGTAGGCGTAGGCAGTGTCCTGAAAAAGTAGAGGCTGCTAAAAAAGTTGTGAAAGACCTCCTAGAGGAAAATTTTATTTCTGAGGCCCAATATTCAACCTGGCTCTCCAACATTGTGCTTGTTAAGAAAAATAATGGAAAATAGCGTATGTGTGTTGACTACAGTGATCTCAACCGGGCATCCCAAGGATGCATATCTTTTACCTAATATTGATAGGCTGGTCGACAACTCGGACAGCTATAAACTTTTATCATTTATAGATGCATATTCAGGATATAATCAAATTCCCATGGCAATGAGCGATAAATATTGCACGGCCTTCATGATCGAGTTGGGTAAATACTACTATAATGTAATGCCCTTTAGTCTGAAGAATGCAGGCGCGACATACCAGTGAATGATGAACAGAGTATTTTCAGGAGAAATCAGGGACACACTCGAGGTATATATGGATGACATGATCGTCAAATATCATGCAGAAACCGACCACACAGCCCATTTGAAAAGAGTCTTCAACCGGGTAAGGAGATGCAAAATGAGATTCAACCCGGATATATGTACATTCGGGGTTAAGGTGGGAAAGTTCCTCGGGTTCTAGTTGACAGAACGAGGAATCGAAGCCAACCCCGAAAAATTTAAGGCCTTCTCCGAGCTCCCCACTCCGATCTCGAAAAAATCCATACAAATTTTGAACGGTATGCTTATCTTGCTCTCCCATTTCGTGGCAAAATCCGCACAACACACACTTCCATTTTTCAAACTCTTGTGCAAAGAGGAAGCCTTCGAATGAACCGAGGAGTGCGAACAAACCCTCCTCCACCTTAAGCGAGATCTTTCCAAACCATCGTGCTTTCACGACCTGAGAACGGGGAAACTTTGTTCCTCTACATGGTCGTTTCAACCGAGGTCGTGAGTGTGATCCTCATTCACGAAACCATTGACGAGGAGAAGCATGTGCACTTCACTAGCAATATGCTACAAGGCCCTGAGGTTAGATACCAACAAATCGAAAAGTTTATGTTGGCCCTTATCAATGCAGCAAAGAGATTGAGGCATTACTTCTTGGCCCACACGATTATGGTATAAATAGCTACTCGGGCAACCAGACATGGTCAGTCGAATGCTGAAATGGTCCCTGGAGCTATTAGAGTTTGACATATAATATGAGATCATGAAGGCCCTCAAAGCCCAGGCATTGGTTGACTTTGTCGCAAAGATGACCACCATCGGAGCTCCTGCAGGAGGAGCCTGAAAGTGGACCATCTTTGTTGATAGAGCATCCAGTTCGATAGGAATCAGGGCGGGAATTCTCCTTGAGAATGAGGATGGTGTCGTGATCGAGCATTCGCTCGTCTTGTCGTTCCCAACGTCAAACAACTAAGCTTAATATGAGGAACTACTTGCAGGGTTACATCTAGCTGAAGACTTGGGCGCCCAAGAAGTACAGATCTTCACCGACTTATAACTCATTGCGTCCCAAGTACGGGGAGAATCCCAGGCCAAGAACGATAACCTCATCGAATACCTAAACCTGGTTCGAGAGAAATTGAAAAAGTTAGACCAGGAAGAAATCAAACATGTTCCCTACGAACAGAATATCCGAGTAGACATTCTCTCAAAGCTCGCGAGCACAAGGAAGAAATCCATAAACAAATATGTCATTCAGTAATCACTCTCCCACCCGAGCATCGAGAGATCCACTATGTTGCTCGGCATAAACCCCATTAGGGATGACACCTGTTAGATGACCCTAGTGTTCAATTACCTCACTAAAGGAGAATTATCGACCGACCAAAAGGAAGCCAGTGCAACCAAACGCAGGGCTTGCTCTTATGTTCTGGTTGAGTAGAGACTATACAGACGAGGATTCTTCATCCCACTCCTAAAGTGTGTCAGGGAGACTAAAGTCCCCGAGATCTTACGGGATATCCATGAAGGAATTAATGCCCAACACCTAGGGGAGATTCTTAGCATGGAGGCCCTACGAGCAGGATATTATTGAATCATAATGCACCAGAAAGCCAAAGAGCACGTTAAAAAGTGCGATTGATGCCTACGCCATACGGATATGCACCTGGCACCTTCACACGATCTTGTAACATTATCTTCCCCCTGGCCCTTTGACCAGTGGGGAATGGATATCCTCTGCCCATCTCCCCAAGGATCACACCAAAACAAATTCGTAATTATTGTCGTTAATTATTTCACCAAGTTGATAGAGGTCGAAGCCCTCGCCAAAATCACGTCGCACAACATTCTTCGTTTCTACAAAAGAAACATGTCTCTCGGTTCGGCATACTGCAAGCACTAGTCACCGACAACGACATACAATTTACCGACAAGAAATTTCAAGACTTTGTCGCTATGCTCGGCACAAAGCAGCACTTTGCGTCAGTCGAGTGTTGTTGCAGTAAAGCGGCAAGCAAAAAGTAAGTTATTAATTTACTAGGTGATATTTAGGTTATATCGTGTCGTGTCCATAGAGATTGTGTATTGAAATTTCGTTCAACAAATCTATCATTAATCAGTTTGGGGGTTGAATGGGTTGTATGGAAAAGGTATCAACAAAAAAAATGTGAACAAAAACTATAAAGGATAGACAACTTATCCGTTATGAATGTACACTACTCGTCACAAACTTAAATATATCGTCCAGTTATACTCAACCTACGATACTAGTCTATGTCATCACATACCTAAGCCATTTCTAACCCAAATTGAGAGGCCTACTGTATCACCTCAGTAGCGATCTCCCAACTACCTCAACAACATAGAAGTCAACCGTACTAATCTATCAAAAAATGAAGGTTTGGTAAGTTGGAAACAAATACCATAAAACATAAACTAAAAATGTGTATTTTGGCCCTTTTAATGCAATTTTGTCTAGGGGACCGTGCTAAGCGGAACAATCCTGCTAAGCGCGCTCTACTGTCATGAGAAAAAAAATCAGCTTTTTGTTTTCACCATAACTTGAGAATCGTAAGTCTGATTTATGTCGGGTTTAAAGTGTTGGAAAGTTTATTCAATTATCTATCTAATAATGTCTAAATATCAACCAAATTGATGATTTCTTATTCTTTGATTTTGAGCCTTATTCGTTACTGAGTTGCTTAAAATCGCGCCTTTGAAGTCGTGTCTTTGACACTTTATTGCTCATGCTCTAAATACGCATCAATACATATAAAATGAATGGAAAACTATCAAAAGGTACACAAATAAACAAAAACTAGATTAAATATAATTTATACATGATTATACAAAAAATGGGGAATTATTCAACGATATTAACAACAAAAAGTTGATAAGTGCAACAAAAAGTTATACAAAAATAGCTATAATTTGCACTTATCAAACTCTCCCCAACTTGAACTTGTTTGTCCTCAAACAAATCCAAACAACTCAAAGAACCAAAATTAATCAACCAAAATATCATGATTCAAAAAGTTTTGAAAACGGAAAACAAATGCAATGGTTCAAATGAAAAATGGTACACACGATGAAACATACTTACCACTAAACTACGACGATAACATAAACACGAAACCAATGCTAAATAAAAAGAACATACCAAATGTTCTAAAAAAACACTAGTTCACAAATGAATCACACCTAGCAAAAACAATCATCGGTAGATGAAAACACACAAAATAAGGTATTTTCACTCATCCACAATCTTGCAAACAAAAGACTAAATTATGCATTCATCCAAAAATTCACATTGAACATACAAAGGCAAGAATCTCAAGGGCTTTTCAAGGTTGTAATGTGGCTTGGTTAACAAACAAGGGATAAATCCTAAAGCTAATTGAAACAATAACTTTCCTAAACGTAAGGGAGTGATCAACTCACAAAGTCTCAAGAAAAATAATTTCAATCAAACTTCTTCTTGATTCCAAATTTTAAACCAACATGCATCACTTATTAGCACAATTATTTTAATTCTTTTTTTTTTCTTTTTCAAAGCTTTTCTTTTTATTTTTTTCTTTTTCTTTCTTTTTTTTCTTTTTCTTTCTTTTTTTCTTTTTCTTTCTTTTTCTCATTTTTCTATCACAACCTCATAGCAATCACAACATAAGCACATAAACATTCCTCTCCCAAAATTGAATTTAACCATCATCAAAAAGTCAATACTCCCTACTGTAACACCCCAATTCTACCCCAAGCAATTATATAAAATAAATAAGAGTTATAAAATTCAATCATGCAAACAAACTGGGGCGTCACAAATTCTTCTATCAAAATTCATTGCATTCATCGTGGATATATAACACTTTCAAAACATCGGATGAACCATCATCATAACATCTTTAATTAAATAACTCAACATCTACGCAGCGGAATTCTCAATAACAATTTTATCATCAATACAGAAACTTCGAAACAACATAATTTAATAATAATCAACAATCAAAAATAGCAAGCGTTCATCCCCCCCGAGTGTTACATATCAGAGCAATGACACCGACTCAAACTACTTAAGGTATACAGCCTTCACTCTCGATTACCTGCACGTTACCAACATAAGGGCAACATTCAAACAGAAGGGGTGAGATATATAACAATATAATAAAGCGCATGATAATTAATATATTAAATTAGATCACATAACATCACCACTTCTCATCTCATAATCAACAATAATCACGACAATAATACACAATCACAACATCAATAAACACTTCTTTATACAATAATATAATGTGACTCAATACTATGCAAATGCATGTGGTACCATTGGAGCAGAACTCCCATCTCAAAAATTTGCCAATTAATAGAGGCATCAACAAGGCATAGCCTTCATCTCAAAATTCGCCAATATAGGCCATCTCAACGAGCATAAGCTCCATCTCAAAAATGCAATGTATGCGACATAATCATGAATGTAATAACAACACCCAAATTAACAACATCTCAAATTAACAACATCTCAAAAGCATCTCAACGTCTCTTCATCAACATCTCATATTATCATAATAATTCATCAAACATCATTTATTTATTAAAAATCATCAACACAACATCATTAACAACTTCTCACTAACAACTCAGTTGTACATTAATACCACATCAATTCATACTGCTAATCTGTAATTCTTACATCATTACTGTCACTAATCCTACTGTTATAATTCTAACAGCAGTCTCTAGGCATCTAATTTGCATCATTCTGTTCAAAACCAGCGCAACGATCAACACGGGAATTAACTCTAAATCCTAAATTGGATACTAGGATTACACTTCCTATTATTCATTTTAATCCTCTAGAATAATGTTCATCACGTTAGCTATCCAACACTTCGAACGGTATCTCAAACGGCATCCTAAAACTTAAGTTACAGCACTTTAAAACTGAATCTGCCAAAAATCAGGAATTATGGGCCGACGCAAAACCCTTTGGATCGACGCGTACTGCTCTAACTGCATAACATGAGTCGACGCATCCTCTCATGGATCAACTCATCCTGAGTCTTGCACACCACATATATCGACACATGCATCCTACGTATCTACTCATCCTGAGTCTTTCAACCTTCATGTATCGACACAAGTCCCTTCATGTCGACTCATACTGAGTCTCTAGGCCCTCATGTATCGATGCATCAAGTTTGAGGTCGACACATCCTGATTCTTCCTGCATAATCCTGCGATTTTCTTCCCTGCCTCTCACTACGGGATTCATGTTTTAGCCCTACAAACTTAATATAATCATGATAAATCATCACCTACAATTATCCTATAATACTACATCAATCAAACAACATCAGGACATCATTATTCATCTAAAATTCATCAAATCTTCATCATACATCATCATTACATCCAATTCAAGAACAAGACAACAATCACCTCTAACCCCACATATCAATCACCACGAACCCAATTATAAAGTCGGAACCCCACCCTTACCTTGGATTGAAGGTCGCTCTATAATTTTTCGGTTGAATTCTCGTTCTGCCGTTTCTCCACTTTTTCCAGCAGCTTCACGTTCTTCTTCTTAATACTTATTCTTCTACTGCTTCTTTCTTTCTATTCTTTCTAGCAACAATAAAATAACCTATTATTCTTTATTCCTTATGGGGATCAAAAATAATACACCCCCCTTATTACTTTTATTCCTTCAAAATAAGCCCACACCAAATAATATTATAATTCTAATATTATTTCTCCACTTAATAAATAAATCCAATCAATCATAACACATATTCTCAAATGTTCCAAAAAAATAATTTAATTAAATGATTAATTAAATTACGGGCGTTATAACTCTCCCCCACTTAGAATATTTTCGTCCTCGAAAATTTACCTCAATCAAACAACTCAGGATAGGAGTCTCGCATCTTGCTCTCCAACTCCCAAGGCATGCTCTCTCCGGAAGATCCTAGCCAAACCACTTTAACCAAGGCAATATCTTTGCCCCTTGGAGTCTTTATTTCACAATCCGCGATCCATACAGGCATCGTCTCCACCGTAAGATTATCCCGTACTTGCACATCGTCCATATGAATCACATGAGATGGATCTGAAATATACTTCCGAAGTTGCGACACGTGAAACACATCATGCAAATTCGAGAGATTGGGCGCTAAAGCCACTCTATAGGAAACATTCCCCATTCTCTCCGAAATCTGATACGGTCCAATAAAACGAGAAGTGAGCTTCTTAGACTTCAATGCTCGTCTAACACCAGTCACAGGTGTAACTCTCAAAAACACATGATCACCAGCTTAGAATTCTAAATCTTTCCTTCGCTTGTCATGATAACTCTTCTGTCTACTTTGTGAAGCTTTCATCTTTTCTCGAATCAACTTCACCTTCTCAGTAGTCTCACGAACAAGCTCGGGTCCAAGTACTACACTCTCACCAGATTCATGCCAACATAAAGGAGTTTTACATCTTCGACCATACAATGCTTCAAAAGGTGCCATCCCAATACTAGAATGGTAACTGTTATTATAAGTGAACTCTACCAATGGAAAATAGGTATCCCACAAACCTCCCTGCTCGAGAACACATGCCCTCAACAAGTCTTCCAATGATTGAATCGCCTGTTCTGTCTGACCATCTGTCTGAGGATGATACGCTGAACTCAACCTCAACTTAGAACCCAACGCTTCTTGCAAACTCTTCCAAAAATCAGAAGTAAATCTTGGATCTCTATCTGACACAATGCACAAAGGAACACCATGCAACTTCACAATTACACTAGTGTAAATATCAGCCAACTTCGACACTGGAAAACTGATGTTAATAGGAATAACATGAGCTGACTTCGTAATCCTATCAGCAATCACCCAAATCAAATCATGTCCTCTTAAAGTATTAGGAAACCCCGTCACAAAGTCCATTGAAATGCTATCCCATTTCCATTCTGGAACTTCCAACGGTTGCATCAACCCTACAAGCTTCTGGTGTTCAACTTTCAACTTCTGACAAGTCAAACATGCATACACAAAACAAGCCACATCACTCTTCATCCCAGGCCACCAAAATAAGCCTTTCAAATCTTTATACATCTTTGTAGCTCCTGGATGAATACTCAGCCTACTTCTATGACTCTCTTCAAGTATCACTTTCTTCATCTCAGCATCATCAGGAATACAAATCCGGTTACGAAATCTCAACACACCTTGCGCATCTAGCATAAAATCATTATTCTCAGACTGATCAATCCCAACCATCAAATCTACCAGTTTCACATCCAACTTCTCAGCTTCTCTGATACTGTCTAGAAATTCATTATTAATCTTCAACATACCCAATATAACACTCTGCGAAGTAACCTCGCAAACTAAGCTCATATCTTTGAACTGCTCAATCAATTCCAACTCTTTAATCATCATTGCTGACATATGTAAAGTCTTTCGACTCAACGCATCAGCTACCACATTTGCTTTTCCTGGATGATAATTCAAACCAAAATCATAATCCTTTAACAATTCCAACCATCTTCGTTGCCTCATATTCAACTCCTTCTGATCAAATAAATAATTCAAACTCTTATGGTCACTAAACACTTCAAATATAGAACCATAAAGATAATGCCTCTAAATATTCAACACAAAGACAATAGCATCAAGCTCTAAATCATGCGTAGGATAGTTCTTCTCATGAGTCCTCAACTGCCTTGACGCATAAGCAACTACCTTACCATTCTGCATAAGCACACCTCCTAAACCCATCTTAGAAGCATCACAATACACCACAAAAGGCTCTCCTGGATTAGGCAACGTCAAAATCGGAGCTGACGTCAACCTCTTCTTCAATTCTATAAAACTTTCTTGGCACTGAACATCCCACACAAAAGCTCTACCTTTACAAGTCAACTTAGTCAACAGAAGGGACAACTTAGAAAATCCTTTAATAAACCTTCTATAATAACCAGCTAATCCCAAGAAGCTTCTAATCTCAGTAGCTGACCTCAGAGTTTCCCATTGCAACACAACATCAACCTTCGATGGATCTACAACAATGTCACTACCTGAAATCACATGACCAAGAAAACTAATCTCTTTAAGCCAGAATTCACACTTGGACAGCTTTGTATACAACTTCTTCTCTTTCAAAATCTGCAATACTACCCTTAAGTGTTCTGCATGCTCTTCTTCTGAATTAGAGTAAATCAAAATATCATCAATGAACACCACTACAAACCGATCCAAATAAGTATGAAAGATACGATTCATATATTCCATGAATACTCCCGGCGCGTTAGTAACACCGAAAGGCATCACTGAATACTCGTAATGTCCATAATGCGTTATGAAAGCCGTCTTCTGAATATCTTCATCCTTCACTTTAATCTGATGGTAACCTGACCTCAAATCAATCTTACTAAACACACGAGCATCCACCAATTGATCCATCAAGTCATTTATTCTTGGAAGCAGATACTTGTTCTTAATCATCACCTTGTTCAACTGTCTATAATCAACACAAAGCCTCATACTCCCGTCTTTCTTCTTCACTAACAACACCGGAGCACCCCAAGGCGATACACTTGGTCTTACAAACTTCTTCTCAAGTAACTCTTCCAATTGCTTCTTTAACTCTGACAATTCAGATGCAGACATCATGTATGGTGCCATAGACACAGGTCTTGTACCAGGTACAAGATCAATTGCAAATTCAACTTCCCTCTCTGGCGGTACATCAGGAATCTCATCAGGGAAAACTTCAGGAAATTCACACACCACCTGCAATTCCTTAATTATAGCTTGAGTCTCTACAGATAGCAACGCCATCAACGAGAACATATGTGCTTCCTCCTGCATCAACTTCATCAACTGTCTAGCAGATAAAAGACCATCTTCCTCTTCTTCAGGAGTAGAAAACCTCACAGACTTGTCATAAAAGTTAATATGAACACAGTTATGCTCTAACCAGTTCATACCCAGAATCACGTCCAAACCTCTTAACGGCAAACAAACTAAATCAACAACAAAGTCTCTGTCGAAGATCGACAAGGGCCACTTCAAACACACAAAATAAGTAGTCACCGACCCCTTGGCTGGAGTATTGATGACCATTTCTCCATTCAAAGAAGACAACACAAGACCCAATCTTTCAACACAATTAGCGGAAATAAAACAATGCGTAGCACCAGTATCAATAATAATAATTAAAGAAGTACTATTAATGAAACATGTACCTCTGATAAGTTTGTCCTCAACAGCTGTCTGATCCTCCACTAAAGCAAAAACCTTTCCACTAGACTGAGCTCTTTTCGGTTTCGGAAACTGGCTACCAATGTGCTCTTCTTCTCTATAATTGAAACAAATCACATCCTTGTGTTCACACTCAGATACAACATGTCCGTTCTTACCACAATGGAAACACCTCTTCACTTCAGTAGTGCACACATTACTCTTCTGTCCAGGTTTCCCACACTTAAAACAAACCGCACCAGTAGGAGCATCTCCCTCACTAGTCCTCTGACTCTGAGCAACCTTCTGTTTACCTTTACCAGCTGGGGCATCATAAGGCTTACCACAATTCTGTTGGTGCTTACCCCTCTTCTCACTGATAATCTTGTAATGAGCATTATTATCCTCTTCATAAATCCTGCAGCTATCAACCAAATCAACAAAGACACGGATTTTCTGGTATCCAACCGCCTTCTTAATCTCATGGTGCAACCCGTTCTCAAATTTGATACACTTCGAAAACTCAACATTTGCTTCAGCGTAATACAGATAAAACTTAGCCAACTCATCAAACTTGGCAGCATACTCAACAACTGACATACTCCCTTGCTTCAGCTCAAGAAACTCATTTTCCTTCTTACCACGGACATCTTCAGGAAAGTACTTTCTCAGGAATTCGCTACGGAACACAGCCTAAGTGACATTCTCACCTGCAGCTTCTAACTTCTGACAAGTCTCTAGCCACCAGTCATCAGCCTCGACTGCTAGCATATGAGTTCCATAATGAACCTTTTGCGCTGGAGTGCAGTCCATCACACAGAAGATTCTATCAATCTCTTTCAACCACTCCAATGCTCCGTCAGGATCATACTTTCCCTTGAACGTAGGTGGATTCTCTCTCTGGAAGGTCGCCAAGCTATAAGATCCAGCATTCCCGTCAGCATTCGACTGATTCTCCATCGCATGAGCCATTACTTCTAAAGCAGCAGCAAGTGCAGCATCATTCCTTCCAGCCATCTCAATTTCTCACTACAACATAAACAACGATTAGAACTCAAATTAACAATACTCGACTGTTAGACAACTACGACTCGACGACAAGGTAGGACCAACCTTTTGCTATGATACCAACTTTGTAACACCCCAATTCTAACCCAAGCAATTATATAAAATAAATCAGAGTTATAAAATTCAACCATGCAAACAAACCGGGGCGGCACAAATTCTTCTATCAAAATTCATTGCATTCATCATGGATATATAACACTTTCAAAACATCGAATGAACCATTATCATAACATCTTTAATTAAATAACTCAACATCTACGCAGCGGAATTCTCAATAACAATTTTATCATCAATACAGCAACTTCGAAACAACACAATTTAATAATAATCAACAATTAAAAACAGCAAGCGTTCATCCCCCCGAGTGTTACATATCAGAGCAATGGCACCGACTCGTACTACTGAAGGTATACAGCCTTCACTCTAGATTACCTGCACGTTACCAGCATAAGGGCAACATTCAAACAGAAGGGGTGAGATATCTAACAATATTATAAAGCGCATGATAATTAATATATAAAATTAGATCACATAACATCACCATTTCTCACCTCATAATCAACAATAATCACGGAAATAATACACAATCACAACATCAATACACACGTATTTATACAATCATATAATGCAACCCAATACTATGCAAATGCATGTGGTACCATTGGAGCAGAACTCCCATCTCAAAAAAATTCCAATTAACAGAGGCATCAACAAGGCAAAGCCTTCATCTCAAAATTTGCCAATACAGTCCATCTCAACGAGCATAAGCTCCATCTCAAAAATGCAATGTATGCAACACAATCATGAATGTAATAACAACATCCAAATTAACAACATCTCAAAAGCATCTCAACGTCTCTTCATCAACATCTCATATCATCATAATAATTCATCAAACATCATTTATTTATTATAAATCATCAACACAACATCATTAAAAACTTCTCACTAACAACTCAGCTGTATATTAATACCACATCAATTCATACTACTATTCTCTAATTCTTACATCATTACTGTCACTAATCCTACTGTTATAATTCTAACAGCAGTCTCTAGGCATCTAATTTGCATCATTCTGTTCAAAGCCAGCGCAACGATCAACATGGGAATTAACTCTAAATCTTAAATTGGCTACTAGGATTACACTTCCTATTATTCATTTTAATCCTCTAGAATAATGTTCATCGCTTTAGCTATCCAACACTTCGAACGGCAACTCAAACGGCATCCTAAAACTTAAGTTATGGCACTTTAAAACTGAATCTGCCAAACCCCTTGGATCGACACATACTGCTCTAACTGCGCAACATGAGTTGACGCATCCTCTCATGGATCGACTTATCCTGAGTCTTGCACACTGCATGTATCGACACATGCATCCTACGTATCGACTCATCCTGAGTCTTTCAACCTTCATGTATCAGCACAAGTCCCTTCGTGTCGACTCATACTGAGTCTCTAGGCCCTCATGTATCGACGCATCAAGTTTGAGGTCGACACATCCTGATTCTTCCTGCATAATCCTGCGATTTTCTTCCATGCCTCTCACTACGGGATTCATGTTTTAGCCCTACAAACTTAATATAATCATGATAAATCATCATCTACAATTATCCTATAATACTACATCGATCAAACAACATCGGGACATCATTATTCATCTAAAATTCATCAAATCTTCATCATACATCATCATTACATCCAATTCAAGAACAAGACAGCAATCACCTCTAACCCCACATATCAATCATCATAAACCCAATTATAAAGTCAGAACCCCACCCTTACCTTGGATTGAAGGTCGCTCTATAATTTTCCAGTTGAATTCTCGTTCTGCCGTTTCTCCACTTTTTCCAGCAGCTTCACGTTCTTCTTCTCAATCCTTATTTTTCTACTGCTTCTTTCTTTCTATTCTTTCTAGCAACAATAAAATAACCTATTATTCTTTATTCCTTATTGGACTCAAAACTAATACACCCCCCTTATTAGTTTTATTCCTTCAAAATAAGCCCACACCAAATAATATTATAATTCTAATATTATTTCTCCACTTAATAAATAAATCCAATCAATCATAACACATCTTCTCAAATGTTCCAAAAAAATAATTTAATTAAATGATTAATTAAATTACGGGCGTTACACCTACTTTCTAAGGCAAGGTAAAAATTCAAACTACAACTTATAGTTAAAGGTTCAAGAAAATAAAGAATCAATATTTATACAAAAAGATGAACATTACACTCATAAACAAGCATTTAGCAAAAACAACATGGATATTGACAAAAAGGGTTAAAAGGAGTTACTAATGATCACACACTCACAACGTGAATTAGCTATTTGGCCAAGGGGTAGTTATGCTCAAAATGGAACAAAAAATGTCTTGATCATGTTCATACTTTCATACAATCAATTCAAACAAAAGATTAAGCATAATAAAATCCAGTTAAAACAAGAGTTGTAGTCTCCAGCATATGTGAACAATAAAATTCTACCTCAAAAAAAGGGTATGAACTAAAGTGATTCACAAATGAACAAGTATACAAAAGAATGAATGGCATAAAATTGTAAAAAGTCTAAGTATCATGAATATGCTAGAGTATAAAAAGCGATAAACACATACATTAAATATGTACAAAACTTTAACACAATCATTATCATGCATTCGCAAGTTGAAACACTCAAACTTGGAAAATCACCAAAAGAGACTTCAAGTTATCAAACCAAAATTGAGTCCAAACAACAACAAAAGAATTAATTATACTAATATTATTTACTATTTAAAGTCTAGGTGGAAGTGGAAAAAAAGAAAAACCAAGCAAAAAATTAAAAAGAATTCACTGACTCTACACAGCAGGGCGCGCTAAGCGGCACAGAGCACGCTAAGGGCGCTACACCAGTTGCAGAAAAATAGGACAGCAACTGGTGCAACTACTATGCAAGCTCCACTTACACCTATACAACCTCAATATGCAGAATATTTACAACATACAAACTTCCTTAAGCTAAACACGACAAGCTTGTGGAAAAACACAAATTGACATAACGAAACAAACGGGTGAAATCAAATTAACATGTTGAAAAGTGAAAATTTGAGAATTTAAAATAGGTACAATTTCAACTTGTTAAAACACAAGTAAACACATACATAAATGAATACAAACAAAACATGTTTGTTTTACGCCGTAAGCTCTACGCCTTTATTGTGTGATCTAGTAACATCCTCTCATCATGCCTGGTTTTATCACACCGCACAAACCTAAAGAAAGTGTCATAACATCCACACAACAAACGTTACAAAAACGAGACAATTCACAACAATACGTGAAAACAAAGAAAAACACATACATGAACAAGTATGGAAAGTAAACACAAAACATGTAAAAGTAAAAATAGATAAGTTTATGTACACATTCTATATAACATATACATTAATTACAAAGCTCAAAAACAAAAGAATTATCGAAATGCGAAACAATAAACACTAATCCCCGACAATAGTGCCATTTTGTTGTTGTGGTAAAGCGGCAAGCAAAAAGTAAGTTATTAATTTACCGGGTGATATTTAGGTTATATCATATCGTGTCCACAAAGATTGGTGTATTGAAATTTCATTCGATAAATCTATCGTTAATGAGTTTGGGGGTTGAATGGGTTGTATGGAAAAGGTATCAACAAAAAATAAATGTAAACAAAAATTATAAAGGATAGATAACTTATCCGGTATGAATGTACACTACTCGTTACAAACTTAAATCTACCGTCCACTTATACTCAACCTATGATACTAGTCTATGCCATCATGTACCACTCACAACCTAAGTCATTTCTAACTCAAATTGAGAGGCCTATTATATCACCTCGGTAGCAATCTCTCAACCACCTCAATAACACAGAAGTCAACCATGTTAATCTATCAAAAAATGAAGGTTTGATGAGTTGGGAAAAAATACCCCAAAACATAACCTAAAAAACGTATATTTTGGCCATTTTAATGCAATTCTATCTAGGGGCCGCACTAAGTGGCACAATCCCACTAAGCGCGCTCTACTGTCATGAGAAAAAAATCAGTTTTTTATTTTCTCCATAACTTGAGAACCGTAACTCCGATTTATGCTCGGTTCGAACGTTAGAAAGCTTATTCAACTATCGATCTAACAATGCCTAAATATCAACCAATTGATGATTTCTTATTCTTTGATTTTGAACCTTATTCATTGATGAGTTGCTCAAAATCGCATGTTTAAAGTCATGTCTTCGACACTTTATTGCTCATGCTCCAAATGCGCATCAATACCTATAAAATGAATGGGAAACTATCAAATGGTACACAAATACACAAAAACTCGATTAAATACAATTCATACATAATTATACAAAAAATGGGGAATTATTCAATGATATTAACAACAACAAGTCTATAAGTGCAACAAAAAGTATATATAAAAATAGCTATAATTTGCACTTATCATCGAGCATCCATAAACAAACGGGAAAGCAGAATCCACTAACATAGTAATCTTTCAGGGACATAAATGTCGGCTAGGAGAAGCAAAGAAGGGGTGGGTCAAAGAGCTCCACATCATGCTTTGGGCTTACAGAATGACACCCCAGACAACCACTGGGGAGACGCCTTTTGAATGACATACAGAACCAAGGCGGTCATCCCCGTAGAAATCAGGGAGACAACTAGGAAAACTAAAACCCCTCTCGGCGAGGAGCTAAACGATGAAGCCTTAAGAGATGAGCTCGATCTGGTCGAAGAGATTCGGTCATGGTCATCTCTTCGAGAGGCCAAGTTAAAGAAACAAATAACTCTGCGACATGACACCAAAGTCATAAAACGCAAGTTCCATGTCGGCAGTTTAGTCCTCCTGAGAAATCAGAAAAATTCCCGTGAAGGAAAGTTGGTCGCCAACTGGGAGGGCCCATAACGCGTCTACAACAAGACGGATAATGGGGCGTACTATATCGAACACCTAGATAGGAAACGTCTACCTCGACCTTAGAACATTGATAAGCTAAAACAATATTACAGTGGAGTCTCGAGCAAAAGCTGAGACTTGGCAGTCGACTTGATCTCTCTGACAGTGAAAGACCTTGCTCGGCCATAAAAGCATGTTGAGGTACGAACATGGAATCCACCAAACGAGAGGCGAGCCCTCTATCATGGGACGAGCAAGACTTTAGCCCAACATGGACACCTCAACCAAGCTTCATCGTCAGTGTACCAAATAGGCAGAACACCCAGCTTGCGATGTGTCGTGTCTGGGATTTTCATCAAAGCGTGAATAGAGGCGTAAGGACAGAAGAGTTGCCATCAATGTTATTTATCCTAAGAGAGGGAAAGGAAACACTGGGTAAACTTGAGGGGAGGAAAGGAGCATGGTCATCACGACCAAGAGAAGAAGGGTAAGGAAGTCGGTTATGCAAGGGGAAGGTATTACCACCCCTCACGTATGTGGTACTCCATAGGATCCACTTAAGTTTGTTCTAATCTAAGGGTGTGTAAAAAATCTAAGTCTAAAACTTAATTCTAAAAGGGAATGCATGAAAAGTATATACAAAAAGATATTTTTTATTAGTTGTGCCTGTCGCAGTTGTGAACCTTTGTGCCTATGTATCACTGACCGTGCAATGGGGATCAAGGCACTCGTAGTTCACCTCAAGAGGTGTGGTGAGTTGTATGTTTTTTATGAATGATGCTAGCAAAGTATGTCCTTTTTGAAGAGGTTTTAAAAGAAAAAGTCTGAAGACAAAAGGGTTTACATTGGTTGATGTTTTTACCTTGAAAAGGGATTTGAGATTTGAACCACACCAAATACCAAGAATGAAAGAACGATAAGATCGAGAAGAAACCTGTTTATCATTTCCCATACTTAGTAGAAGTGTAATTCTCATAATTTATTATTAAGTGTTTTGAGAGTTTGAAATAAAAAAGAAGTTTTAGTTTTTACAAGATGCAAAAGGGGAAAGAAAAAGTCTAAGCAATACTAGAAAAATAGTCCTAAAGTTATCATGCAATATTGATCCTATAGTTGGGATAAGAGGGAAGCATATGCCTAATGTTGTCATGCATGGATAGCAAACCTAAGGTCTATCTAATTCAACCTTAGAGAAGCACGAACTAAAGATCCTTACGAAAACATGGCAATCTCATAAAAGAGAAGAAGAGGAAGAAGAAGAAGAAGAAGAAGAAGAAGAAGAAGAAGAAGCAATCACACTTAGATACGAGAGAAAGCAAATATCACATAAGCACACATGCAATTATGATAGATACCTAAGCACATAAAAACAGTTGATAAGTGTGATATGATGGGAGAAATGACTTGAGGGTTTTGCGTTTTATCGCAAATGTTGCGGTTAGCAAGAGTCGCCACCGAATTTTCTTTTATCCAAAAGGAAAGGTGAAAAAGCACAGGAAAGACCTTTGAGATTGTTTCTTGAGTTCGGGGGGTAGATTATGAAAAGGGAAGGTATTAGCACCCTTTTTATCCATGGTTTTCCATGGGCTCTTAGTTACTTTCTAGATCACTTGCTTTTTGTTTTGAAATTGTGCTTTGTGTGGTTTTTTTGAAAGTATTTTGTAAAAGAGGTCGTTGTTTAGGAAACCTTTGTAATGATTCTCGTTCGTAAGAATGTATACAAAGATGTTTGTCTTTTGAAAATGTTTTCAATGTTTGTAAGATGTTTTTGAAATGTGTGTGTTTGTTTTGGAAAATAGCAAGGATATTTGTTTGGAAATAGAGCAAGTAACTAGAAGTAATCTACCTACTCAAAATGTATTTCTTGTGCATTTTCTATTCCTTTGACATTGTTGTCTTACCATTGATTTGGTAAGCAACCCTATCTTTGGATGCAAGCGGGACGGGCGTGGGTCATCGTATAACCATGATTGGCAATGTTTGCAAAGTATCTTAGCATTTTTTGAGGGACCAAGATCATTTTGTAAGGCAACATTGAATAGCGTCATCGAGGGACTATGATATTATATTTGTTTATTTTGACAAGATACTTCGCATGCGTAATATGGATATTTTTGTATAAGGCAACCAAGTGGAGAAACCCTAAGGTGCTTGTGTGCAAATGTGTTATTTTCATGCTTTGATTTTGCCTTGTATTAGGGTTTTCTATTTGCTTTGTTTTTATCTTGTCATACAATATTTAAATGTGTCATATTATGTACATGCAAGAAAAGATTTTTTGTTTTGTTTTTTTATGTGAAAAGAAAACTTAACCTAATCCTAAAAATATAAGGGAAAGAGATTAATTCTTAAAAAAGGGGTTAACCCTAATTTCTAGTTTGAAATAAAATAAGGTTCTTATGTATTATTATTTGTGTATTCTTTGTATAAAAAATAATAAATAATATTGTATGAAAATATTTAGTTTTTATATATTAAAATAAATATTTACAAATATATATAAAAATATAAAAGAAAAGATAAGAATATATCTAAGTTTATTTTTACAAATTTATTTAAGGAAGATAGTTAGTATACATTGAAGATAAAATATATTTTTTATGTGAAAAATAAAATAAAATAAAATAAAATAAAATAAAATAAAATAAAAATGCAATATTATCATATTTATATTTTTTAGGATTTTTACGTATTAAAGAAAATATTTAATAAACAAAAATGAAAATAAAACAAATAAATAAAAAATATGAAAATAGTTGGGCCAGGGGGTATCCTGAGCAATCACATGGTGAATGTTAGAAAAAAAACACAAGCCTAGCATGGAGGCCAAATCCTGCAAAAACAGCAAAAATGGAAAAATGGAAAAGTGTAAAAAACAAAAGGTAGCGCCAAGGTTCGAACCCAGGACATGGGTCTCACCGGCGCGCTACCTTGCCACTGGGGTGGCTATACATCCGTTGATTTATATGGAACAAAAATAACATAACATGAACACGGTCCTTGCCATGTACTTCGTCTTCTTCCTCTATCCAGCCAGATGCTCTGTAACTTTCTCATCTCTCAATAAAAATGGAAATTGATAACATGAATGTTGTAGCATTTTGTCTCACGATTCTAACCATGTAAATTATGTAAGCTAACAATCAAAGATCAAGATGAATTTTAAAAGCCCTAAATCTAAACCTAATTTTTACAGAAATTTGAACTTCAAAATTCTCTCAACTCAGGCCAAATAAATGCAAGATATATATATATATATATATATATATATATATATATATATATATATATATATATATATATATATGTACAGCTTCGTAGCAATGAGGTCTACATTGTTTATTCACAAATCGTGGCCAATGGATGCCTGTATGAAGAGATAGAAGTTGAGATTTTTGCCTCTTTCAGTTGAAATCGTGAATGGAGTTTGAGTGAGTTTTATGAAGGCCTGATGATTGCTTGAGCTTGCTTGAACCTCCCTGAGTGTGTTCCAACCCTTACCTTGCTTTGAAAGTGCCTGGAACTCTCTATCCAAGTCAACCTGCAAGCTTTGAAAACAAAAATGGCAGATGATGGAGAAGGAGTTACAGTGCAGGGATGACGGTCTGGATTAATTAGATATCAAGTAGGTAAAGTGTTTTGATGATTGAAACTTGAAACGCACGAGCCAAATGATGGATTGCTATGCTTATGCAAAAACTGCAAGTTTTGACAGTTTTTTTGGTGAAAGGGAGTTTGGGAGTGTTTCAGGCCTCTAGAAATCGTGTTTTATGTTTTAATGTCTTTGTATATTAGTATGGAGAAGGTTTTAAGTTAGCTCTTCCACAGGTTTTTCAATCCTAGCCTTTTTGCACACTTTCTTGCTTTTTAAGCAAAGTGAAGGGACAAGGCTTTACATGCTTGTACTGGCTTTCTTTGGGTTGGTATATTCCTTGTACAATTTTCTTTAGGCCTGTAAGACTTGTATGTGCAATGGAGACAGGTTAAATGCTCAAGAATTGGAAAATTGCAAAAGTGAACCTTTTCCAAAATTGCAATGGCCACTTTATGCCATTTATGGAATTACAACTTGGACAATGGCTCTAGGGCTTGGATTAAAGCTTTTTCAACTGAGTAAGCATTAAATTATGGAGTAATAAACAAGTTTGGGACCTGTAAAGCATGGATTAGGCAGCATAGGTACTGATTTGAAAATTGTTCTTCATGAAATGGCTTGAATCAAAAGTGAGAAATTTCTAACTTTCTCTCTTTGATTCTCCCTGCTCAAAAATGATCTTGATGAGTTCTTGGACATTTTGGAAATCTTGAAATGTGCTCTATAACTCATCTTTGAAATTAATTTTAAGACTCCTCTTGGAACTAGGTGAAAAATTGCCATGAAGTTGGGTCCAAAACCTGCCTAAATTAGGGCAAAATTTCACTAAGTTATCTAGTTCATGAGCATGTATTCACAAAATTATATCTTGATATCCAAGCATCTTTAGGTAAAAGTGTGTGAATAAAAGTTGTATATTTCATGGAGGTCTACAACTTTCATGTTGGGAACTTCCTTTGAAACATCTTGCATCATGGTGAAAAAATGGCCTAAAGTTGAGAAAAAATAAGAAATTTTCTATACTTAGAAAAATTTGTAAGTTAAGAAAATTTCCTATTTTAAACCCTAATCTTCAATCCTTGATTTCTTGATGAACAAGTTTCACATTTTGACATGTTTTGATGAATTGTGACCCTTGGCACTTGATTTTGACCAAAAAGTCAAAGTTTGACTTTTCAGTGTACAGTTGACTTTTGATCAGTTGACTGCAAATTTCCTCTGTCTATCAAATAAATTGAAATGTTTTGAACCATGTAATTAGGTCAATATGATGCAATTGAATCCTTGGAATCATGCTTTAACTCAATTGGTCCTTTTCTAGGTCAAAAATCATAAATTTCCCTTCCTCAGTCAAAACCCTAATTTTGACAATTTTGCCTTTTTGATGATTTGATCAAATTTCTTGAGGAATTATGATCCAAACTTGATCAAATTATACATATGAGTATAAAATGTTGATGTTGATAAAAAATTATGAAGTTTGACTGTAAATGGGCTATGGTTGACTTTTTCCCCAATACAGTTGATTTTTAGGTCAACTGTCCAATTAACTGATCAAAAATATGGTTCAAGGCTTGAAACTTGTCATGAGTAATCTTAGGGGTACATAATGATGTTTGAAAGTCATATGGAGCATTGATAGTTCAAAAATACTTGTGCAAACTCAAACCCTAATTTTGGGTTATTAGTGCAAGATGAGATGTCTTGAGCTGACCAAACCCTAATCCAGTCTTGAGTCAAAGAGATCTTGTGAGAAAAGTCTTGATAAATGAGAGGGAAAATTTTGGGGTACAACAATAAGCCATCAAGATGAGCGAGTAATGATAAAACAATCAAGCAAACATGCATCAAGTATGAGATGATAAAACATCAAGCATGAATGGCAAAACATCAAGTAAAGGTGATAAAACATCAAGAAGGAAGATGATAAAAAAATCAAATATGGATGACAAAACATCACGTAAGAGATGACAAAACATCAAGTAGGTATGACAAAACATCACACAAGTAAGATGATAACACATCAACAATCACACAAGACATAATGATAAAATACAAAAGAGATAAAGATCTCACAAACAAACTTAAAGAAGTGAAGAAGAAGCATAAAGTCAAAGATGATAAATAAAAAAGGTATGGCATAAAATCACATCAAGATATCATCTATGTTCTGACCCTATAATGTTAAACACCTTAGACTATCCTAAGTATGGAAACAAAGGTCAAGAAGAATGAACTATTATCTAACTAGGCAAGTAGAAGTGCAAGTGTGCAATTAGAAGACAAACTTCACATCATGATAACACATGCAAGCAAGGATGAGACAATAGGTAGAGACCTAATTCTAAAAATGGTTTAAGATATCACAAACTATCATTAAGGAATTGCATGTTAACAAATATCACCTAATCAAGACAAGTTCACATGATGCAAAGAGATAAAACTCAAACAAGTAACAAGATAAGACTTAGTCAATAATTAAGTGGTAAATCATGGATATGGAATAATATATCATTAAGAGGGCATGGTAGATGTAGGTACATTCCTAAGAGTCGTGCATAAGAGGCAAAGATCTAAATGTCACGAGACAAGGTATCGAGGCAAGTACACTAGCATAAGAGCATTTATGTGTCAAGTGCCTAACCAAACATGGTGTAAGAAGGTGAAGTGAGGTGAGATAGATGGAGAAGTGTATAAGTCATAAGAAAACACATAAAGGACTCATAATAATCACATAAACAAATTTGAGAAATATTCACAATCAAATCATACAAGGAAAGTTGGTTGAAGAACCCTAAGTGGACTTATGTCCTCGTGCAATGCTAGCAAGCAATCATGTGAGATGAAATAGGTAAATGTGAAGAATATAAGGTAAATATTGACATGTTATACATTTAACACATACCTCATAGTCAATAAGAGATTCAAATAGTCATTTAAAATATGGTACAAACACCAAAGCAAACAAACTAGCATCCATCAACATGGTGTAGTGAAGTGAGCACAAGTGTGTGATCAAGTGAACATGGCAAGACATGTCAAGCACGAGTGAAGTCAGAAGAAAAAACTTAGAGACAACATATATCAATGACATCTAACACCCCTAAGGGATCACTACTTAAGCACATCAAAGGTTAAGGCAAGACTAGGTCAAAACCAAACCCTAACATGTTCCTAAAGGTGAGTGAATCACAAGAAAGGGATAAATGAAGAGGGAACATTTTTAGAGGGTGATGAAACACACAAGTAATTAGCAAATGATCTTTAAGATCACACATTCAAACATCACAAGAATGGGAAAAGGAATGCATACATATCACACAAAGAGAATAGTCAAAGAAGGCAAGCAAACAATGTTCATTTTAAGAATTAAAGATCAAAAAGAAGAGAGATCATAATTGAAGAATTATGAAATGTGTGACTTTGTATAGCAAGTTAACTCAAGATGATATTCAAGAGTAACTAGGTAAGAAGATAAAACTTCTTACACAAGAAAAGTCACATATTTGATGAACAAAATCATCTAAAAGAGGATGATACTTGTCTTAGATCAAATGAGATTGAAGAAGAGAAAGTAAGAATGAAATGACATCTTGTATATCATAGGGTGATGATGAAACCCTCACAATATATCAATCATGAACTTAAAGGCTCAAGAAATGTCAATAAGATAACATACTTAAGTGTCATGATATTTGGAAAAATATAGTCCTTTGATGCATACAAGAATTATGATGTAAATAAATAAAAGTTAAATGTTCTTAGATGTTATGGAAAGTAGCCAACATTAAGATATATTCATGGTACATGGAACAAAGGATCATGAGACAATCATTAGATAATGGAGCTCAAAATACAAGTAGGAAAGAAAATATAGCTTCTTATGTATCACCATGTTGGTTAGAAAGTGAGTGCTTAACCAAGGATCAAGGAAGAATGAGAAATGAGATGAGAAAAGAGGTTAATATCAAATCTTAAACATAGAAATATTTTGCTCAAAGTCCTCAAGAAAAATACATCACACACCAATTAGGTCAAGAAAAAAGAATGTGGCTCCTCACTTGTCATCATGATGAATTGACAATGGAATGTCAATCAAATAACCAAAGGAGCATTTATTTATAAGTCATAAAGCATGAATTCAGAAGTATAAGCAAATGGATCTCAAACTTTTTGGTTCAAAGGAACTCAATTGGAAATGTACAAACACATTCTCCTAAACCATGATCACAAAAGATAAGTAAATGACCTTTAAACAAAGGTGAGATGTTAGGGCACTTTAATAGTTCATAGACATGAACTCAAGGCTCTACACATGATAATAAAAATAAGATAAAGAAGAAGGAACTTGGTTCCTTATAGGTTGCACAAGTGCATACCTTGTATCTCGAGCAACTAAGAAATGAGTTCAAAATAGCAAGGAAAAAGTTCAATATGAAAATCATGGATAAAGATTGATCTAATGAGGTCAATTGATTCTAAAACTCCAAAGGGGTTATCCTTGAACTTATGCTTCCCCAATCATGGATCAATACACAAAGGAAGTCAACAATGTGGCTCCAAATGTTAACCAAAACACCAATGATCACACACAAAGTTTTAAATCAAAGAAAAATGAGAGAAGGATCAACAAAATCAAAAAAAAAAATATTTCAAGCAAGTTAAGACCAACAAAAGTCAGAATCAAGTGTCACCACATATTCAAAATTTAAGAGAAATAGAAAATGGAATTGAAAAAGGAAAGCTAGCTCCATAAGGAATTCAAACAAACACACTTAACAAACAATTTTCAAATGAAAGAAAATTGATCAAGAAAAATGAGGAAAAATTATAAAAGAATCACAAAACATCCATTAACATCAACATATTTTTTGCATATTTTTTATGTCAAGTAAATTTTGAAGACAAAACTCAAATAACAAGACTAGTTGTGAACAAAGCCAAACTAGACACATCACACCATAAAAGGGATAAAAAAAACCAAAATAGAAAATAAAATTTAGAAATTTTTTTCATGATAATCACAATACACAGGAGTATGTCCAACATATTTTTCCATATTTTTTATGTCACTGGAATATTCAAAATTAAAACAAAATTTAAAAACTAGCCATGAAAGGCATTCAATGAAGCATATTTATCAAACAATTTTCAAACAGTGACAAAATCAATATGGAAAATCATGAAAAAATCACTTTTAGTATCTCAAGATATCCTCAAACATCCATGAGTTAATTTGGAATTTTAAGATCAATGAAAGATAGAAAATGAGGGTAAAACTTCTAACCTAAGCAAGCAAAAGACCAAAATATATGTCCATCTTCAACAATTTTGAAAATAAAACAATAAAAAAAATAAAAATGGATGAAAAATATCATGATTATATCTGGACCTCTAAGGACATGAAAAGTATTTTTGAATATTTTTTGGATTGACAAAAATTAGAAAATAAAATCAAACATTAAAATAATAAACAAAACAACTAATTAATGTACATGAATTTTTTTAACTGACCAAAAATGCAAAAATAATAAAACAAAATTTATATTCAGACAATAGACTCAAAAGGAGACTTGTAGTATTTTTTTGATAATTTTTGGATGAATGGAAATATTTAAAATAAAATTGATAAAACAATTAAAAATGGAATGAAATTCAAAATAGAAATCATCTATAACACTTGTTATTTCAAAAAATCGCTACAAAAGAACTTTAAACATGTTAAATCAGGAGACGACACCTCATCGTCCCTGTTAATGAGAAACCCTAACACAAGTTTGCACAGAACTTTATGCTAACTACAGATCATCATATCTCCCTCGTTTCTCAATGAAATCAAAATTTGTAAACACCAAAATTGAAGTACACAAAACGTACATCATCATAGCATCTTAAATTTTATCAAATGACCAAGCAATCATAGATAAAAACAAGCACGAATATCACTGATTGCAAGAAATTTAGTCATGTTTAAAAACATATTTATCACACAAACTTCAGATCCAGATTGCAAGCTCAATACTCAACGAAATCGTGTGATATTTTAAACAAAATTGTAGGTCTCATATGGTACAAAATCCTAGAATCAAGAAAATCATTAAACAAGCATTTCATTTCATAGAAAATCAAGCTCAAATTCACGGTTTCATCAATTTTCACAGAATATTCAAACAGCAACACAAGCTCAGATTCAACAATTCATATACAATGCACCTATTGTGTGGCTGTTGTACCCCAAAATTTGCCCTCCCATTTCCTCAACATTTTCTCATCCCAATACCCTTAGAGCTCAAGATCCAGTTAGGGTTTCCTCTGCTCAAGACTCCTCCTTGCATTGTTGACCCAAATTAGGGTTTGTGTTTGCACAAAGATGTTTTGACCTACAATTCCTAAGATGACTTCCATGCTTCATTTTGGACTCACAAGTTTATCCATACCAAGTTTCAAGTCTTGATTCCAAACTTTGCCCAGTCAATTGGACAGTTGACTTAGAAATCAACTGTATTGGGGAAAAAGTCAACTGTGGTCAATTGACAGTCAAACCTCATGATTATTGACCCACATCAACATATTGAACTAATACAAACCATTTGGTCAAGTTTGGATCACAATTCCACAAGAAATTTGATCAGATCACCAAAAGGGCAAAATGGTCATTTTTAGGGTTTTGACTGCACAAAGGCAATTTTTGACTGTTTGACCTAACCAATGGCAAACTAAGCTCATATATGGACTCAAGGACCCCATGGAATTGTCTTGACATGTTCAACAAATTCAAAAGATCCCAAATGCACAAGATTGACAGATGAATTTTCCAGTCAATTGATCAATTTTTGACTGTACACTGAAAAGTCAAACTTTGACTTTTTGGTCAAAATCAAGTGTCAAGATTCATTTTTCATCAAAACATGCCAAATTATGAAACTTGTTCATCAAGAAATCAAAAATCACAAATTAGGGTTTGAAATGAAGAATATTCATAACTTAGAAATTTTCTAAGTTATGAAAATCCCTAATTTTTTCCTAACTTTGTCCCATTTTTTTCATCAAGATGCATTTGGATTCAAACAAAAGTCAAAACATGAAAGTTGTAGTACATTGAAAAATCTACAACTTTGATTCACAAAGTTTCATCAAAAGAAGCTTGTAGCTCAAGTTATGATTTTTGGAACAAGGGTGCAAAACATTCTTAACTAAGAAAAATTTTGACCTACTTTAGGCAGGATTTTTGCCTAACTTCATGGCTACTTTTCACATGCTTCCACTTGGAATTTCAATTTGTATTACAAAGATGGATTGTAGTACACATTCCAAGCTTTCCAAAATGTCCAAGAACTCATCAAACAACCTTGTCGTTATGGAGAATCAAATTTGGCAATATGGGCAAAACTCACTTTGTTCATGGCCAATTTACATGTCCATAACTTTGCATTTTTGAACTCAGCATGCTCTAAGCTAGATTACAGGTCCTTTATCTCATTCACACTCATAAATTTAATGCCAATCCTTCATGTTTAAGTCTTATCTTGTGTGCTTAAGCATTACATACAAGATTGAGCCATAATTGGAAAAAGTGATTTATCCATTTTTGTAAAGTAGAACTTTATGTCAAGTTTGAAAATCAAGAAGTACAAGGCCATATCTTTGGGTACAAGTTCAGAAGCATGTCACACTGATCAAGAGGGATAGTTGCAGCACATTAGAGGGGCCTGCACAAGCTTGTAAAACCAACTTGCCTTTTCTTGCTTAAGTGAGAAGTAACTTGGCATAACTTACACCAACTCTCATTCCAGCCAACACAAGCTTAAGCAAAGTTGTTGTACATCTTCCAAACATCAAACCTAAGCTAGAGCACGATCCAAATACCCTCCAAACATCATCAAACCTCAAAACACCCTCCCACTGCAGAAAACAGAGTAACCTCTGTAGTTGGACTTCCATAAGCCAATCCATTCGTGCATTCTTGCTAAATCCAATTCATACACATTCCATACCATATATGCAAGCTATCCCAGGCATTGGACACGACCTGTAACACCCCTAACCAACATCACCATTTTCATTTTTTCTATTTTGCAGGTTGATTGCCATAGCTTGATCCAGTTGGTTTCAAAGCAAGTTAAAGGTTGGAATAGCATCCCTGAACTTCAAGCAAGTTGTACCAATCCTCATTTTGCCTTGAAAGTGCCTCCATTGTCAGACAAGATCCAAACTGAACAGGTAAGTTCATGGACTTCTATCTCTCAATATAGGAAGAGTTAGCTCTAAGTTTGTGAATGAAAAATGTTCTATTCATGCCCCTGAAGCTATACATATCTTTACTTTCCATTTATATTGCATGTGCTGAGAGAATTTGAGACATGAACATTGACAAAAACTTAGGTTAAGAATTAGGGATGGAGAAATTCTCTCTCATTTGAGAGTTAGGTTAAGTTTTTTATATGTATGGAATCGTGGCTTGATGCTTAACATTTTTCATGTTGTGAGTTTGTGCTAAAAGTCCAAGAATCTTGAGATAGCAGACGCGTGTGTTGGTTGTACAAAGATGCTGGAGGTTGAAGAATACAGGGTCTTGGGCTGGGTCTGGGATTTGTTTTTCCTTTTCACACCACTGCATTTCACATGCACCCCCTTGGCCCATTTTGAGTTTTACTTGTCATTTTCCATTTTTTTCTTTTTGATTTTGTTTCCATATTTTTATTTGAGCATGAAAAAAATATTAAATTTATTTTTCCCACATTTTTTACATTTTATTTGATATTTATTTGGCTTTATTTAGTTTTGTATATAAATAAACATAAGTATACTTTTATTTTAAAATACAAAAAATAATACAAACATATTTTATTTCTGATTTTTATTTTATGTTATCTCTTGAAAACATTTTATAATAAATATTTTTTATATAATATTAAATATTTTATTTTTGTACATATAATATATATTTAATAAATAATGTAAAATACTTATATATTTATTAGTATATTTAGGGAAAATACAAAGAACTAATACATTTTATTTTTATTAATATTTTGACCTCAAAAATACTTTTTTTACAATATACCTTCTTTCATTTATTTTTTGTACATAATTAATAAATATTACATATATTATATAATAAATACCTTTTATTCATAAAATTAGGGTTTTGCCCTAAATGCATAAAAATACCAAAAATTAATTAATTTTATTTTTTGTTTATTCGACACATAAAAAATACTTTTTTTTCATACATATAAAAAACCATTTTTTGCATCTTGCACATTTATTATATTTTCATTTTTATTTAATTGTTGTATATTAAATAGTTTGTATAATTCAATTTGGATGTAATAGTTTAGGTTTAATTTCTTGCTAAAATATCCCCATTTGAACATTTGTACCCCCCATCCCATATATTGTGTTGTAATAACTTAGGACCTTTTACTTTTCGCATTTAAAAGCCTTCTAATTATGCCATGTTAGAATTAGGGTTTTGTATGCAAAATTAACCAAAAATAGTTTGACCTAATTCCAAGATAAAAGCATGAAAATGAACAACACAATTCACACTTGCACCCCTAGGGGTACTCCACTTGTTGCCTTCAAATAATGGGCCATATTGCATGTTAGGTATCTTTGGCAAAAAACAAAACAATCAAATGATCATAATCCCTCGATGACGCTTTCGAAAGTTGCCTAAAAATGATCAAGTCCCTTAAAGGAAAAATTTCCTAAAGATATTTGGCACCATTGCAATTATGGTCTAAACGATGATCTGCGCCCGTCCCGTTAACATCCTAATACAAGATTGTCCACCAAATACAATGGTGGAACAAAATTGTTAAAAGGGTTAAAACATAGCAAAGATCTTTGAGAAATTTAGGGTAGATAGCTCTTGGTTACTTGACAACTTGCAAAACAAAAACCCTTGCCTATTTTTCAAAACAAACACATTTTCAAAATAACTTTCAAAGACATTGAAAACCTTTCAAAAGACAAATACACCTTTGTATACATTCAAACATGGATCATTACAAAGGTTGCCACCACATTGGCCTCTTTTCAAGACATTTTCAAAACCCACACACAAAACACCATTTCAAACAATTGAAAGCACCATTTCAAACAATTGAAAATCAAGGCAAGTTGATCTAAGCAAGTAACTAAGAGCCCATGGATAACCATGGATAGAAAGGGTGCTAATACCTTCCCTTTCTATAATCTACTCCCCGAACCCAAGAAAACATCTCAAAGGTTTTTGCTGTGCTTTTTAACCTTTCCTTAGGATAAAATAAAAAGTCGGCGGCGACTCTTGCTCAACCGAAACATTTGCGAAAACAAACGCAAAACCCAAGTCAGTTCTCCCACCGTATCACAGAACTGGCGACTCTGCTGGGGAATTATTTTAAAAGTGGAGTAACCTTAGGGCTTAGATCACCCTCTTGCATGACTAATTGTTTGTTTTGATTGCTTTACATCTTGGCTCTCTTGTTTGGGTTTGCAATCCTACACCCGGATTTGGGGAAACATTCATAGATAGCAATACATTGTGGAAACTGTGCGGGGTATACCGACACGGTTGAAGCAATAGTTATATTAGTGCGACATATTTGTGAGTACCGGTAACCCTTGAGTTCAACCATGGAGAGTACGGGGCCGCTGAGTGATGTCACTAAGCACTAATGACCTAGAACCTTACTTGACCATCTTGGCCTTTCATTAGGGGTAGTGAGATGACCGGCTTTGGTGCAGTCCGAAGTTGGTAGATACTCGATACTACACTCATTGAGGGTTGTTTTCTTAGAATATTTTGGTCGCTAGTTAAGTGGCTAAACCAAAACAATGAACAATGAAAACAATCGCGTGATATTGAGCTCCTTAGAACCCGGTTACTATTTATAGGACAGGTTTTTAAGCCAACTACACTCAAGAGGGTACTTACCTATGAAACCTCATGCAAGCCTGAAACTAGGGTTTGGTGTGAATTGCTTGTACATATGTTTGTCCGTACATCATAAACATCATAAAGCATCATATGCATATACTAACCATTTCAAGGGTTTAGATCTTCATCTTTGTTCTTGTTTTGTAGGTCATGGAAATTCCTCGCAGGAAAATTATCCAAGTCAACCTTGTGAGAATCCCTCCTCAACTCAAGGAGCTCACATCAAGAATTCCGGAAAACTCTCCCTTCAGTGAAAGACATGGCAAACTGCTCAGCTTAGTCAACACCAACATTAAAGAGGACATGGTGAAGGTGCTGTTCCAGTTCTTTGACCCTCTTCACCACTGTTTCACTTTCCCCGACTATCAATTGGTGCCCACTTTGGAGGAATTTTCTCAACTCCTGAGAATTCCTATCCTTAATTAACTACCTTTCAACGGTACGGAAAAGGAACCAAAGCCTGAAGATGTTGCTAAAGCACTACACTTGCAACCATCTGACATCAAGGGGAATTGGGAAACTAGAAGCGGTGTCAAAGGCTTCTTAGCAAAATTCTTGTTTGAGAAGGCACAAGAATGTTGGAATTCATTGGACTTACAAGCCTTTGAAGAAATTGTGGCCCTCCTTATCTATGGGTTGGTCTTGTTCCCAAATCCTGACCAGCTTGTAGATGTCAACGCCGTCAAAATCTTCTTATCCAGAAATCCAATACCAACATTGCTTGGGGACATTCTTCACTCATTTTACACTCGAACAATGAGAAAGAGGGGTGTTCTCATGTGCTGTACTCCTCTCCTTGCAAGGTGGTTTATTTCGCACCTTCCACAATCTGTCTTGAAGAATGACCAAGGCCTAAGGTGGTCACAACGGTTGATGACCCTTACTCACTCTGATGTACATTGGTGTTCTCGGTCCAGAGAAAATGTCATCATCGTCGATCATTGTGGAGAGTTCCCTAATGTTCCATTGCTTGGCATTAGAGGAGGCATTACCTACAACCCTTGTCTAGCTTTGAGACAATTTGGATATGCACGGAGGGATGGCCCTCATGACATGTTGATTCCTGACTTAGTTTTTGACTTCGACAACAATGCGCAAGGACTTCGCCAAAGATTCATCAGAGCTTGGAGGATGCCTAACAAGGTTGACAGCAAGACACTGGGGCACAAAAACTCCATCCCTCTTGAGCCTTATCTCAAGTGGGTACGAACCCGAGCCCAGAGTCTAATGATGCCTTATCCTCACGTTCTCCCTGTGATTAAAGAGCCCGTTAAGGAAGGAGAGGTTCCCTACACCATCCTATATCCTGACATGCCTACATCGTGGAAGGAGATGCAGAAGAGTTGGATCCAACTCAAGGAGGAACGGAACACTTTTGAAGCCAGCTTCTACGCCAGTGAGAAGAAGGTTTTAGAGCTTACCCGCCGACTCCATGAGGAAGAGACCCTCAACACCTACATCGCACCAAAGAGGATGCGCAGCGTCTTTTTACCTTGAGAATTTTTTGTAATATTTGGCCCATGGGGCATTTATGTACTGACAAATTTCTTCTTATTAATATGACGTGCGTTCTTTTTGTTTGTAACAATTTTGAACTTTCTAAATCCTTGAATGCATCGCATACATAAGCATACCATTCATCATGTGCATAAGCAGGTCTCCACACCAGGTTTCCTTATCTTTCTGTTGTTTATTTTAGTAAGATGGATCTCGAACAGACGGTCAAGGACTTGCAGTCTCAGAACACATAGTTTCAACAACTCCTGATGACCTTGGCTAAGGGCCAGGTGGATCTGAAAGCCCTGCTGGGGAACAAAGACCAAGTGAAAAATAAGAAGAAGAGAGTCGGGGTGGCTACCTTGGGGAGAAGGTTTTAGGGTGAAGCCAGAAGGGTCCTTGAATTTCCTTCCGCATCCGAAGAAGAAAACAGTAAAGGAAAAGGGGTTGCGGTACCTTCCGAATCCGAAGCTGAAGAAGAAGAGGCTGAAGAAGACGAAGACTACTCAGAACAACAATACCCACCGGCTGATGACAAGTACAAGAGTTTGGAGGACAGGTTAGCAGCTATGGAGCTGCAGAGAGTTCCAGGCTTAGATTTCGAAGATTTGGGATTAATTGCTGGAGTTGTGATCCCCCCGAAGTTCAAAGTGCCTATTTTTGCAAGGTATGACGGGCTGTCCTGCCCAAAAATGCACCTAAGGTCATATGTCCGAAGAATCCAACCTCACACATATGACAGAAACCTTTGGGTACATTTCTTTCAAGATAGCCTGTCTGGCACTCAGCTAGACTAGTTTTACAAGCTGGAAAGGTCGGAGATACGTAGTTGGGAGGATCTGGCAGCTGCTTTTTATCGCCAATATCAGTATAACTCTGACCTGGCACCAACCCGTACTCAGCTACAGAGTATGGGAATGGCCTCAGGTGAGGTATTTAAGGAATACGCCCAGAAGTGGCGCGATCTGGCTGGAAGGGTGCAGCCGCCTCTTTCCGATAGAGAACTTGTTGATATGTTCCTAGGGACCCTGTCTGGTCCATTCTTTAATCATCTGATCGGTAGCTCTTCCTCGGGGTTTACTGAATTAATTCTGACTGGCGAGCGGGTAGAAGCCGGTATCAAGAATGGGAAGATTCAGAAGGATGCCTCTACATCTACAATTGCTAAGAAATCATTTCCAGCAAAGAAAGAAACAGCTGTTGTGTATTCTCAAAGGGGAGCAGGAAGAAGTGAGCGCAGGCCGACTGTGGGGGCCGTAATGATCCAAAATCCACCAAATGATCAGCCTCGCAATAACTCGTCCAGACCTAAACAGCAATGGGGAGAACAGCCACCACGGCAGTTCACCCGCATTAATATGACGCCTGCACAAGTTCTTCCACACTTGTTAAAGCTGAATCTCACAAATATCAAAGAAGCGCCGAAAAATGTGAATACGACCTCACCAGCTTACAATGTCAATGCCAAATGCGCCTACCATTCCGATAGCGTCGGACATGACACAAATAATTGTTGGGCGCTGAAAAATAAAATTCAAGACTTAATAGATGCAAAGGAGGTGGAGTTCGATGCTCCAGAGAAACCAAACGTGATATCTGCTCCGATGCCGAAGCACGGTCGAAATGTCCATGCTATTGAGGAAGATTTGTATGTTTCTGATGCCAATGACCTGATAACTCCATTGTTAACCATCAAGTTAAATCTGTTAAAGGCCAGGATTTTCCCGGGTTGCAAAGAAGACTGCTACTGTTGTTACTCTCTGCCAATTTACTGCCCGTTACTGAAGAAAGGCATCCAAGGCCTGATGGACAGTCAACAAATTCTGTTTGAAAAAGTTTCTGCTATTCCAACCCCTACTGAAGATGTTTCAATTATCACCAATCACGCCAATCTTTCCAAGGCCGTCAGAAAGCCTGTTAAGATTACATCTTCTACAAAGTCTGTTCCTCTGAAGATAACTATGCCAGGGCCTATCCCCTACAGTTCTGAAAAGTCAATACCATGGAATTACGGTGGAGAAATCTACTACCATGGTATTAAACAAGTTGAAATAACCGAAGGAAGCTCTGATGAAGAAGATGCCAGCATTGGAAACATTGCTGGCACAAGCAAGATCACCCGAAGTGAGAGAATATTTTCTCCAGAGATTGCCCCCCCAAAGGCAATCTTTGGACCCTCATCTGTTGCCAAAGTTATTCCTGCACCAATAAAGCTTTCTGCTAGAGCCCCATTGATTGAAGATGTTGTTGTTCCTGTTGTTGTCCCTCCTACTTCTGCTGATAAGGGTAAAGGGATCCAAGATGAGCTCGTCAAGACGAGGGCTCAACCTTTGGTCATCCCGGAAACCTCTAAGAAAGAGATAGAGGAGATCTTGAAGATAATTAAAAAGAGTGATTATGATGTGGTAGAACAACTGGGGCAAACCCCCTCGAAAATCTCCATGTTAGCATTGCTACTTTGTTCAGAGGCACACGCCAAAGCATTGATAAAATTCCTAAAGACAGCCCATGTACCCCAGGAAACCTCTGCCGACCAATTCCAAAACTGTGTAGCCAGTCTTACAGCAGACAACGGTTTAGGTTTCTCTGATGCTGACCTAACCTCAAAAGGAAGAAAACACAACGACGCGTTACATGTGTCAGTAGAATGCCAAGGGACTACCATGGCCCATGTCCTAGTCGACACTGGTTCTTCTCTGAACGTGCTGCCTAAGAAGGCCCTCGACCGTTTAGACTGTGAAGGCTTGGAGTTAAGGCCAAGTAATATCATTGTAAGGGCATTTGACGGGTCAAAGAGAATGGTACATGGGGAGGTAGACATTCCCATTAAGGTTGGCACAGAGGTTTTCCCCTCAACTTTCTATGTGATGGACATTCGTCTGTCATACTCTTGCTTATTGGGGAGACCATGGATACACAATGCTGGGGCAGTCACCTCTTCCCTACATCAAATGATGAAGTACCCTATCAAGGGAAAGATAGTAATCGTCCACGGTGAAGAGGAATATATGATTAGCCACCTGAACTCTTTCTGATATGTAGAGGTAGAAGGTGAATTCATTGAGACACCATTCCAGCACTTCGAGGAAGTCTCTCCTGAGGGGGAAGTAGCAAAAGTGGTAGCGGAGGTACCAAAGCAGATGGCCAGGATGGCATCTCTAAAAGACGCAAAGGCCGCAATGAAGGAAGGGAAGAGCTCAACATGGGGGCAGTTGCCGGACATTCCTCACAAAACAGACAAGTTTGGTTTAGGATTCACTGCTGTGGGGCAGAAAGCTATGCGCCGCTCAAAGGTTGAAAGAGCACCCATCAAGATCTCTCCTTATGGGATCAATGCTTTGGAAGGTGAAGACGAAGAGGCCAACATTGAAGATTGGATCTACCCAACCATCGAAGGGGGACTACGCAACTGGGAGGCAAAAGACTTTGTCCCCATTACTTTTATTAATCAGTAATTATCTGTCAAACATTTCCTTTGGTCTGTAATAATTTCTTTTGAACAATCCGTACACTACTTTTTCACCTCATACCTTGCCCGGGGCATGTAGGTCCATTTGTAAGGGTTTTGATTATCTTCATATCCATATGCCATGTTTAATGATTCATTGGACGTTTTTCATCGATAAACTGCTGTGTTCATTTTCTTTCCTTTTTGCATTTTTTGTTTAAAGATGGCTATCCCTTACACACACCCACGCTCACAAATGCAGGTACCCATCCACTCTGGATTCTACGGGTGAATATTCTGTTATGTCCTTCAATAACTCTGAAGATCTGGTCAATCAGGCTGAGTATGAAGATGACGAAGGTTGTGAAGTACCAGGAGAGCTAGCCAGACTTTTACAGCAAGAGGAAAGGGCCATCTTACCTCACGAAGAGTCATTGGAAACTGTCAACTTAGGAACAGAGGAAGACCGGAAGGAAGTGCAAGTGGGTGCCAATCTGGAACCAAGTGTCAAGGAGCGCCTGATACAGCTGTTAAATGAGTACATTGAAATCTTCGCCTGGTCTTACGAAGACATGCCGGGTTTAGACACAGACATCGTGGTTCACCGTCTCCCTACAAGAGAGGATTGTCCACCGATAAAGCAAAAAGTCCTCCGAATGAGGCCCGACATGTCTGAGAAGATTAAGGCAGAAGTGATGAAACAATTCAACGCTGGCTTTCTGGATGTTACATCCTATCCACAATGGGTTGCTAACATCGTGCCAGTTCCTAAAAAAGATGGCAAGGTCAGGATGTGTGTAGACTACCGGGATTTGAATAGGGTCAGCCCCAAAGATGATTTTCCGCTACCGCACATTGACATTCTGATTGACAACACAGCTCAGCACAAAGTGTTTTCCTTCATGGATGGATTCTCGGGCTACAATCAAATTAAAATGGCCCCCGAGGACATGGAGAAAACAACCTTAGTTACACAATGGGGTACTTTCTGTTACAAGGTGATGTCGTTCGGACTGAAGAACGCAGGGGCAACTTATCAACGCGCCATGGTAGCTTTATTTCATGATATGATACATCATGAGATCGAAGTTTACGTAGACGATATGATAGCTCGGTCACCAACAGAGGAGGAACACCTTGAACACCTAGAAAAGTTGTTTGCCCGGTTGAAAGAGTACAAACTCAGGCTGAATCCAAGTAAGTGTACTTTTGGAGTTAGGTCTGGTAAGCTTCTAGGGTTTATTGTCAGCAACAAAGGCATTGAGGTCGATCCAGCAAAAGTGAAAGCAATACAAGAGATGCCTGCTCCCCGTACTGAAAAGGAGGTTAGAGGGTTCTTGGGGCGCTTGAACTATATTGCCAGATTCATCTCTCATCTAACTTCTACCTGTGAGCCAATTTTCAAATTATTAAAGAAGGATCAGGTAGTCGAATGGAACGACGATTGCCAAGCTGCTTTTGATAAGATCAAGGAGTATTTGCTAGAACCTCCTATTCTGATGCCTCCCGTCGAAGGAAGACCATTGATCATGTACCTGACCGTCTTGGATAACTCAATGGGGTGTGTTTTGGGCCAGCATGACGAGTCTGGTCAAAAAGAGCATGCTATTTATTACCTTAGCAAAAAGTTTACCGACTGTGAGACTCACTACTCACTGCTCGAGAAAACTTGTTGCGCTTTGGTATGAGCTGCTCGCCGACTAAGGCAGTATATGCTGACTCATACCACCTTGCTGATTTCCAAAATGGATCCTATCAAGTATATCTTCGAGAAGCCTGCTTTATCTGGAAGAATAGCTAGATGGCAAATGATCCTAACTGAGTATGACATCCAGTACACCACTCAAAAAGCTATAAAAGGGAGTGTACTAGCCAATCATCTAGCTCATCAAGCTATCGAAGATTATCAATCCATGAGATTTGACTTCCCGGACGAGGACATCATGAATTTGGACAACATTGAAGGTAACGGACCGTATGACGGACCCAAAAAGGGATCCCGATGGACCTTGTACTTTGATGGTGCTTCAAATGCACTTGGAAACGGTATCGGTGCGGTACTCATTTCCCCGGAAGGTTGTCACACTCCTTTCACGGCTCGACTCTGCTTCAGCTGCACAAACAACATGGTGGAATATGAAGCTTGCATCTTCGGTCTCAAGGTTGCTATAGACTTGGGAATCAAATCTTTGATCGTGTTTGGGGACTCGGCTTTGGTTATCAGTCAAATCAAAAGAGAGTGGGATACCAAACATCCTAATCGTATCCCATACAAAGAACATGTCCTGACATTGTTGCCTCATTTCGAGCAAATTACCTTCGAGCATTTCCCGCGAGAAGAGAATCAGCTAGCGGATGCTCTGGCCATAATGTCTTCTATGTTTAAACTCAACTGGGATAACGAGGCTCCCCAAATCACCATCGAGCGAATGGATGAACCTGCGCATTGTCACGAGACTAATACTGAAGAAGTAGTGGAACAACCCTGGTTTCACGAAATCAAAAGGTATCTCCAGACTAAAGAATATCCCGAAGGAGCTTCTGTAAATGACAAGAAGTTCCTAAGGAAATTTGCTGCCAAGTTCTTCCTGAGCAATGGCATCCTCTATAAGCGTAACCATGATTGTGTTTTACTCCGATGTGTTGACAAAGCTGAAGCGGAGTTAATCATGACAGAGATGCACAGCGGTACATTTGGCACCCATTTGAGCGGGCATACTATGGCTAAAAAGATCCTAAGGGAAGGCTATTACTGGTCTACCATGGAAGCAGATTGCCATCAGCACTCCCGTACTTGCCACAAGTGTCAAGTCTACGCTGAAAAGATTCATATTCCTCCGGTTCCTCTCAATGTACTGGCAGCTCATTGGCCATTCGCAATGTGGGGCATTGACATGATTGGAGAGATCAAGCCTACGGCTTCCAACGGACATCGTTTCATCCTGGTTGCCATTGACTACTTCACCAAATGGGTCGAAGCAGCTTCTTTCGCCTCTGTCACTAAAAATGTGGTTGCCCGCTTCATCAAGCAAAACCTCATATGCCGGTATGGTGTTCCAGACAGGATCATCACGGACAACGGTACAAATCTGAATAATACTATGATCACCGCATTGTGCGAACAGTTCAAGATTTATCATCACAATTCATCTCCTTATCGGCCGAAGATGAACGGTGCTGTTGAAGCTGCGAACAAAAACATTAAGAAGATCATTCAGAAAATGACAGTCACTTACAAGGACTGGCATGAGATATTACTGTTTGCTCTGCATGGATATCGTACGACGGCACGTACTTCAACCGGGGCAACCCCATTTTCTTTGGTATATGGCATGGAAGTTGTCCTGCCCATGGAAGTTCAGATTCCTTCTTTAAGGATTATGAAGGACTCTGGTTTGAGTGAAGATGATTGGATTCAGACCCGACTTGATCAACTCAATTTGATCAACGAGAAGCGACTCGCTGCTGTGTGCCATGGTCAGACGTATCAAAAACGGATGATCAAAGCCTTCAACAAAAAAGTCAGACGTCAAGTATATCAAGTCGGAGATCTCATAATCAAGCGGATTATCCTGCCGCAAAGTGATCCCAGGGGCAAATGGACTCCTACATACGAAGGACCATTTGTGATCAAGAGCATATTTTCTGGCGGTGCAATGATTCTGACCACCATGGACGGCGACGATTTGCCGCACCCTGCGAACGCAGACATAGTCAAAAGATACTACGCATAAGGTAACCCGACAAGTCGAAAACCCGAAAGGGCGGCTTGGGCAAAAATGGGCATCCCGGTGGACCGAAAACCCGAAAGGGCGGTTCAGGCAAAAGTTAGGGATAAAACAAAAAAAAATTTGTACACCCGGCAAGTTGAAAACCCGAAAGGGCGGCTTGGGCAAAAAGGGGTTTCCCGGTGGATCGAAAACCCGAAAGGGCGATTCAGGAAAAAGTTATGGAATTAAAGCGTATGACTATGTCTCGTCGGATCACTTTAAGGACAATCTCTTTATCAACCAGCTCCAAGCTTCTAATCAATCCAGTCATCGGCAGACGAAGCATTGAACGGACAGATGTTCAGAGTTGTGAAGGCTATAGCAGAATGGAATCCCATGGAACTGTTTCACATAGCCATCTTTCTTTTGTATAAATTTTTCAATTTTTACGACGGCATCCTCTTACTAGGATGACTGTCTCCTATGTACAAATATACTTATAGAAAGTTAATACAAATACTTTTCCAAATACAGAAATTTGCGTTGTCTTCCTTTTCTCTTTTCTTTTGCACTTATGTTTTATCTGAGAAACGTCCAATGTTTTGTTAAATAGGCATATGCATTTGAACATAATCATTTCCTTATGAATCAAGAAAGATGATTACTGGTAGGTTAAAGGTACAAATAGATATCTTGATGCCCTTTCAGAAGGAATCCTCAGTAGAGTTAAACTCCAAATTCCCCAGCCAGAGGGCCTTCCAGAACTCGATTCCCCTCAGAGTTAAGTTTCAGAATCCCCAGTGGAGCCGTAAAAATCTGAAAATCCAATCCCCAGCGGAGCTAAGTTTCCCTGCCATCAATCCCCAGCTGAACCAGGCTAGTGAAACTTCTCCCCATAGAGATACCTGCCACCAAACTGAAAACTCTCGGTCATATCTCTCCAACATGAGTCTATCAGATTCTGAACTTCCCCAGTAGAGATCTTCAGGAATTCTCATTCCCCGCAAGTCACCAAGGAATGCCAGTTCTCCAGCAGTGGCCCTAAGATCCCTCAACGATTGAAGATCTTGTATTCCTCAAGTAGAATGAAGGTTCACTCTCAGTGCCTCACAGGATAATCAGATGGTTCTCCAGTGAAGACCTCCTCAAGACAAGAATCCCCAGAAGATTGGTATACAACCCAAGCCCCTGTTTCTCCAGCAGTAGTCGGCAAGGATGTCTCATCCTCAGCAATCAAAATTTTTATCTTCCCCTGCAGCAGTCAAGGATTCACTTTCCCTGGCAGCAGTCAAGATTCTTTATCTCTAGGATTCATCTATCCTCAGCAAGACAGCTCTTTGGCTTACATACGCATTCATCTACATTCATATCATAAACATTGATATAACATATTTTGCATCATACAACATAACTTTGTGTTTTAGCTAACATTTCACCCTTTTCAGGATAAAATTAAAAGGCTATCATTAACAATTATTCAGATACAGTATGGATACACCCCAGACACGGCGGTCATTCTATTACTCATTCAGAATCTCAAGTCAGATACAGTATGGATACACCTCAGACACGACGGTTATTCTACTACTCATTCGGACTACAGCAATCAGATACGGACTAGATACGCTCCAGACATGGCAGCCATTCTATCTCTCATTCAGAATCATTTATCCACCTCAAGGTTCAATGCATTCCAAACACGGATACCATTCTGACCCTTACAACAGCAGCTTGATTCTCTCCAGTGCGTTCGCCAAGGAAGTCATTCTGTCATTTATCTAGATCCCAGTTACAGTTTCAGATACACTTCAAACACAGAAGTCATTCTATTACTCATACGGATCTCAATCCTAGTTACAGTTTCAGATACACTCCAGACACGAAAGTCATTCTGCTACTCATACAACTTTCAACTTCAGATACAGTCCGGATACGCTCCAAATTTGGTTACCATTCTGTCACTCATTCAGAATTTGTCCCCAGCACGCAGTTGCTCCATACAGATGTTTTTCTGTTACCCAGATACAATACAGATACACTCCAGACACGGCAGTCATTATGATATTCGTTCTACACTTTAAACACAGTTACAGCTCAGATACGCCCCCGACACGGAGGCCATTCTTATGCTCATACAAACTCAGTCCTTAGATGCAGTTCAAGTACATTCCAGACACGGATACCATTTTGATCCTCATTCTTCGGACCTGTCACACTACAGTTCAACAAACCTTCCAGATGGCATCTTTAAGCCCATCTCCGACAAGATTCTGTCACCCTTCATATGGCATCTTTAAGCCCATCTCCAAATGGTACCTCTAAGCCCATTCCCATATACATTATTCTGATAAGTGCAAATTTAAGGGCACTCTAGTGTCCAATCTCCTTTTACCTTCGAGACGCAAAAGGCAAACCTGCCAATCTAACTCTTCAGGTGCAAGAAGATTGAACAGGGGCAACTGTTGTACCCCAAAATTTTCCCTCCCATTTCCTCAACATTTTCTCATCCCAATACCCTTAGAGCTCAAGATCCAGTTAGGGTTTCCTCTGTTCAAGACTCCTCCTTGCACTGTTGACCCAAATTAGGGTTTGTGTTTGCACAAAGATGTTTTGACCTAAAATGCCTAAGATGACTTCCATGCTTCATTTTGGACTCACAAGTTTATCCATACCAAGTTTCAAGTCTTGATTCCAAACTTTGCCCAGTCAATTGGACAGTTGACCTAGAAATCAACTGTATTGGGGAAAAAGTCAATTGTGGTCAATTGACAGTCAAACCTCGTGATTTTTGACCCACATCAACATATTGAACTCATACAAACCATTTGGTCATGTTTGGATCACAATTCCACAAGAAATTTGATCAGATCACCGAAAGGGCAAAATGGTCATTTTTAGGGTTTTGACTGCACAAAGGCAATTTTTGACTGTTTGACCTAACCAATGGCAAACCAAGCTCATATATGGACTCAAGGACCCCATGGAATTGTATTGACATGTTCAACAAATTCAAAAGATCCCAAATGCACAAGATTGATAGATGAATTTTCTAGTCAATTGATCAATTTTTGACTGTACACTGAAAAGTCAAACTTTGACTTTTTGGTCAAAATCAAGTGTCAAGATTCATTTTTCATCAAAACATGACAAATTATGAAACTTGTTCATCAAGAAATCAAAAATCACAAATTAGGGTTTGAAATGAAGAATTTTCATAACTTAGAAATTTTCTAAGTTATGAAAATCCCTAATTTTTTCCTAACTTTGTCCCATTTTTTTCATCAAGATGCATTTAGATTCAAACAAAAGTCAAAACATGAAAGTTTTAGTCCATTGCTAAATCTACAATTTTGATTCACAAAGTTTCCTCAAAAGAAGCTTGTAGCTCAAGTTATGATTTTTGGAACAAGGGTGCAAAACATTCTTAACTTAGAAAAATTTTGACCTACTTTAGGCAGGATTTTTGCCTAACTTCATGGCTACTTTTCACATGCTTCCACTTGGAATTTCAATTTGCATTACAAAGATGGATTGTATTACACATTCCAAGCTTTCCAAAATGTCCAAGAACTCATCAAACAACCTTGTGGTTAGGGAGAATCGAATTTGGAAATATGGGCAAAACTCACTTTGTTCATGGCCAATTTACATGTCCATAACTTTGCATTTTTGAACTCAGCATGCTCTAAGCTAGATTACAGGTCCTTTATCTCATTCATACTCATAAATTTAATGCCAATCCTTCATGTTTAAGTCTTATCTTGTGTGCTTAAGCATTGCATACAAGATTGAGCCATAATTGGAAAAAGTGATTTATCCATTTTTGTAAAGTAGAACTTTATGTCAAGTTTGAAAATCAAGAAGTACAAGGCCATATCTTTGGGCACAAGTTCAGAAGCATGTCACACTGATCAATAGGGATAGTTGCAGCACATTAGAGGGGCCTGCACAAGCTTGTAAAACCAACTTGCCTTTTCTTGCTTAAGTGAGAAGTAACTTGGCATAACTTACACCAACTCTCATTCCAGCCAACACAAGCTTAAGCAAAGTTGTTGTACACCTTCCAAACATCAAACCTAAGCTAGAGCATGAGCCAAATACCCTCCAAACATCATCAAACCTCAAAACACCCTCCCACTGCAGAAAACGGAGTAACCTCTGCAGTTGGACTTCCATAAGCCAATCCATTCGTGCATTCTTGCTAAATCCAGTTCATACACATTCCATACCATATATGCAAGCTATCCCAGGAATTGGACACGACCTGTAACACCCCTAACCAACATCACCATTTTCATTTTTTCTGTTTTGCAGGTTGATTGCCATAGCTTGATCCAGTTGGTTTCAAAGCAAGTTAAAGGTTGGAATAGCATCCCTGAACTTCAAGCAAGCTGTACCAATCCTCATTTTGCCTTGAAAGTGCCTCCATTGTCAGACACGATCCAAGCTAAACAGGTAAGTTCATGGACTTCTATCTCTCAATATAGGAAGAGTTAGCTCTAAGTTTGTGAATGAAAAATGTTTTATTCATGCCCCTGAAGCTATACATATCTTTACTTTCCATTTATATTGCATGTGCTGAGAGAATTTGAGACCTGAACATTGACAAAAACTTAGGTTAAGAATTAGGGATGGAGAAATTATCTCTCATTTCTGAGAGTTAGGTTAAGTTTTTTATATGTATGGAATCGTGGCTTGATGCTTAACATTTTTCATGTTGTGAGTTTGTGCTAAAAGTCCAAGAATCTTGATATAGCAGACGCGTGTGTTGGTTGTACAAAGATGCTGGAGGTTGAAGAATACAGGGTCTTGGGCTGGGCCTGGGATTTGTTTTTCCTTTTCACACCACTGCATTTCACATGCACCCCCTTGGCCCATTTTGAGTTTTACTTGTCATTTTCCATTTTTTTCTTTTTGATTTTGTTTCCATATTTTTATTTTAGCATGAAAAAAATATTAAATTTATTTTTCCCACATTTTTTACATTTTATTTGATATTTATTTGGCTTTATTTAGTTTTGTATATAAATAAACATAAGTATACTTTTATTTTAAAATACAAAAAATAATACAAACATATTTTATTTCTGATTTTTATTTTATGTTATCTCTTGAAAACATTTTATAATAAATATTTTTTATATAATATTAAATATTTTATTTTTGTACATATAATATATATTTAATAAATAATGTAAAATACTTATATATTTATTAGTATATTTAGGGAAAATACAAAGAACTAATACATTTTATTTTTATTAATATTTTGACCTCAAAAATACTTTTTTTACAATATACCTTCTTTCATTTATTTTTTGTACATAATTAATAAATATTACATATATTATATAATAAATACCTTTTATTCATAAAATTAGGGTTTTGCCCTAAATGCATAAAAATACCAAAAATTAATTAATTTTATTTTTTGTTTATTCGACACATAAAAAATACTTTTTTTTCATACATATAAAAAACCATTTTTTGCATCTTGCACATTTATTATATTTTCATTTTTATTTAATTGTTGTATATTAAATAGTTTGTATAATTCAATTTGGATGTAATAGTTTAGGTTTAATTTCTTGCTAAAATATCCCCATTTGAACATTTGTACCCCCCATCCCATATATTGTGTTGTAATAACTTAGGACCTTTTACTTTTCGCATTTAAAAGCCTTCTAATTATGCCATGTTAGAATTAGGGTTTTGTATGCAAAATTAACCAAAAATAGTTTGACCTAATTCCAAGATAAAAGCATGAAAATGAACAACACAATTCACACTTGCACCCCTAGGGGTACTCCACTTGTTGCCTTCAAATAATGGGCCATATTGCATGTTAGGTATCTTTGGCAAAAAACAAAACAATCAAATGATCATAATCCCTCGATGACGCTTTCGAAAGTTGCCTAAAAATGATCAAGTCCCTTAAAGGAAAAATTTCCTAAAGATATTTGGCACCATTGCAATTATGGTCTAAACGATGATCCGCGCCCGTCCCGTTAACATCCTAACACAAGATTGTCCACCAAATACAATGGTGGAACAAAATTGTTAAAAGGGTTAAAACATAGCAAAGATCTTTGAGAAATTTAGGGTAGATAGCTCTTGGTTACTTGACAACTTGCAAAACAAAAACCCTTGCCTATTTTTCAAAACAAACACATTTTCAAAATAACTTTCAAAGACATTGAAAACCTTTCAAAAGACAAATACACCTTTGTATACATTCAAACATGGATCATTACAAAGGTTGCCACCACATTGGCCTCTTTTCAAGACATTTTCAAAACCCACACACAAAACACCATTTCAAACAATTGAAAGCACCATTTCAAACAATTGAAAATCAAGGCAAGTTGATCTAAGCAAGTAACTAAGAGCCCATGGATAACCATGGATAGAAAGGGTGCTAATACCTTCCCTTTCTATAATCTACTCCCCGAACCCAAGAAAACATCTCAAAGGTTTTTGCTGTGCTTTTTAACCTTTCCTTAGGATAAAATAAAAAGTCGGTGGCGACTCTTGCTCAACCAAAACATTTGCGAAAACAAACGTAAAACCCAAGTCAGTTCTCCCACCGTATCACAGTGGCCAACTAACAACATATGAACAAGTTTATAAGCATTTAAATAGCCTATAATGAGAGGTTGAAGTTTAAGTAACTTACCTTGATGTGAAAAATAAATTCATGGTTTCCCTTTCTATATTTGAAAAGAAACCCAGAGAATCTTCTTTCCTAGCTCCAGAAATGAGAATGCAAGTCTTAGTTTGAAGAATATTTGAGAGGACTGAGAGAGAGAGAGAGAGAGAGAGAGAGAGAGAGAGAGAGAGAGAGAGAGCTCGATAATTTTGAGAATGAAGAAGAAAATTTGTTTCTGAGAATGTAGAGTGCATGAGAATGAGAGTGTAGTGAGGTTATTTCTATAGAGTGAGGAGAGTGAGGGCAAGGAGGGAATTAAGAGGTTTTAGACTATTAGAGGGAATTTGGGACAATTATGACAAACAATTAGAATAGAAATGGTGAGATACATTTCGTATTGTGTTGTTGAGTGTTTAGATGTGTTTTGGAATGTATATAAGGTCATGCAAAGAGTGTGAAGACTTGGTCATGTGAGGATGAGTGAGAAGAAACTTAGTCACCTCCCGACCATCCTTGATCTTGACTGTACGCTCGTATAGGGAGTCCACGACCGCGTACAGTTGCTTCACGATGTAAAACCTTTCCTTGAAATGTTAGACGAACTCCAGATACGGTTGAAACAGCTTTTCGTGCTGCTTGAACAACACCCAAGCTTGGAGACCCCGGGCTGTTTGCCGCTGGACGTGGAAGATCTGAAAGAACATAGGTAAATTAGCATTAATATTAAGATACCGACATACGATCTCAAATGCCCGCATGAACGTGAGCGCGTTCGGGTGAAGCTGGGAAGGCGCCAAGTGCAGCCATCTGAAAACTCCAACTTGGAAAGCTGTAAAGGGCAGGCGCATCCCCGCCACCTTGAGATCGAACTCGTACATTGGAAAGCACTCGCCCGGGTAGACCGAACAGATCCTCTAACTCTTGTACGGAATGAGAATTGACCAAGAGGCAAGAGTATCCTCGGCCCTATCCTCGACAACATTGAAGGCATCTGAGGCATCGTGGAGAATTCATATACCAGATTTCTGAGCTTGGGCGCAATCGAGTCCAAATTGTTGCCCATGTTTACATTGTTACCCACATTGGGGTTTTCTTCACCCTGAGGACCGGCAAATTAACCTCCTCGACCGGTTGAGCCATTTAACCTGAAAAGTATGGGGAAAACGGTGAATTCAACATCATCAAATCCCCCTTCCACTGCAAATCAAGTGAAAGGGCAAGGAACACTTCGAGGGGATGTCCTCGACTCACGCCCTTGAACCCCACGAAGGAAGAAACCCCCTCAAGCAAGCATAAGATCACGAGGAGAGGCGGATCACCCATATCTACCTAGTTCACGAGGGGTTAATCCCTAACATGGAGTCGTATTGCCCGTATCTACCCAATTCACGAGGGGACAATCCCCGACATAGATCCACATGAAGTTCATTAAAAACTCAGGAACCTTCATACAAAACTCATGGATCTTCATCCAAAGTCCATGAACTTCACCGAAAGTGTCATGAATCTTCATGAACTTAACCTAAAGTGTCATGAATCTTCATTGGAAACTTCATGAAGATTCATGAAACTTCACCCATAACTCGTGAATTCGCCAAAAAGCTTCATCCAATCATCTAAAACCCTAAAGAAAACTAATAAAGCTTGAAGAAAATCACTTACTTTGTGACAAAAAAACGCAGGGAAACATACGATGGTGGAAATGGCGACAAATCAGCTTGCAAATAGAGGAGGTGCAGGAGGAGAGTGAAAGTAAAAATGTTAAAGAGAATTCCTTCACCCCCTTTTATAGCTAGTCCCTACCACACAGGTAACGTGCCAGGAGTCATCATTGCTTAGGCCTTTAGGTTTCCCTAGACAATGATGACAATCTGAACAGCTTCCACGCATGACACGTGAAGGGACGCGTCGTTTGAACTTCAAAGAATCCCACGTGAAGCCACTTGCTGATGCAAGGTCTCAAGACCTTCACCAACGAGCACGTCCGTGACATAGTTGCAACACTCTCCTCATGCGAGAATCATGGATATGAGCTCAAAAGAGATTCCTGCTATTCGCAAATGTAAAGCACTCTCTCACAGGCAGCACAAGAAGACAAGCTCGAGATTCCTGCGGTTTCTCCGCAGATGTGAAGCACTCTCTCGCTGAAACCTTGAGGAGACTAGTGCACGAAGGCAGGAAGTCAACGACTCAGTCGAGGGAAATCCTTCAAAGGTTAATTGCAACCAGCGAGAAGGGCGAGGAGGTCAATCAACTGACGACCATATTTCCTCGATCTGAAGAGCAGCCTTATCCTCGGGAAACGTCTCCTCAAGTTAAAATAATAGTCTCTTTTTCAAGCAATGTTTCCCCGACAACCCAGCAGACCTTAAGTTATCACTCTCTCATATAAGAGCAATAACTTGGGGGCTCCTGTTCTCGGTCGAGCTGGAACTTGGCCCACAAGTGGGCATGCCCAATCCAGCGCCTCTGCCTATGGCCCAATAGCTTCAAGCCCAAGTCAGATAGCTTTTGGGGATTTCCCCCACGTGCCCATTAAGGAACATGGTCAACAGTCATATCAACCGCCACTTTCCCTCTGAGAATAACGGGTCCACTGCCCCAATTTTTTCTGGGCGCTTTACCAGGGAGGGGGCCATATGTTGGACCCTATTACCCATGTAACCTTGGCAGTCCTTGTTATTGAGCCCAAATCACTTGGCCTAATACATGGATCTTGGCCCAGCGCTGGGGGCTATAAATACCCTCTCACATGAGAGGGTCATGTATTCATTCATTCAACCTCACTTCTATTACTTGCACTCTGATTGTCCAGACTTTTAATTTGGCATCGAAGTACCTTGCAGGTACCCTCCCATTCACTTTAACAGTCGTCTCATTTAAGCTTGTGGGCCATCGATGATTCCTTCTGGTCAGGTACGATCAATAATATAAACAAATAATTAAACGAAAATTGGGGTGTTACATTACTCATGATTCACATATAAAAAATAACAAAACCAAATATTCTTTTGAAATACGCAGCAGAAAACAATTATGTTTGACATCATAGTTTTATCTATAGCAGAAATGCCACAAATCGCTTAATAACTTCAAAATAACATAAAAATAGAAAATGAGTAAGCAAGGACATCCTATCCCCCCCCCCCCCCCCCAATGTCACATATCAGAGTGACTCCACTAAGACCCGAATAGAAAGTAACTAAGGAAGCATCTAAACCACCCTCTACCTCAAGCAGCTACTCCTTAACCTGCTTGTTTGTACTCCACAGGAGCACAAACAGCAAAATAAACAAAAGGGGTGAGAATACACTCAAAATTTGTTTGAGGTGTAAAATAAGCAAGGGTAGGATAATCACATAATCATCATGTACACACGCTATTCACAAAAAATCACCATCTAATGCCAAGCATTCTCTACCAATCAACAACATCATGAAATAACTATTACATAAGAAAACATGTATGCAAATGTACTCCACAACTGACTCTAACGCACATGGTACCATTTATGGATGACACATGCCCATATTCTCTCTCGACTCCCTCTTAGAATCAGAGCACACCAAACCGAATCAAAGTCCGTACACCATGATGCATGATTTCAATAATAACATGCATATATACATATACACAATCGACCCCTCTTCTGACCTTATGCTTCACCAACAAGGCCACTACAATACAACAATTATAATATACACACATTCATCAACTCATCACCATTCATATTATGCATGTAATCTATATGCAAACATATAACACCAATTAATAACATGATAATTGATTCACTCATCAATCAACATAAAATAGTGTCCAATAATGTTAATCAACACCTAATAGTATAGTCACTCGCCAAACATAGAAATATGTCACAAAACAGATTTAAAAAATGAAAATTATGGAATGTAATCCGTGCTAAGCTAGCTTTTTGGGGCTAAGCGCGGGCTTGCTACTCACAACTATCTGGGGCTAAGCGTGGGCTTGCTACGCATATATTTATGGGGCTAAGTCCAAACGCCCAGAACAACAAAAATATGAAACACGGTATTCACCATTAGAGCTCATTCCAAGCTCCAATTTTGACTCCTAATCACCTAAGTTAAACATCAAATAATATTTATACACCATTCTATGTTTATTTCATCATTTAATCACTGATTATACACCTAATCATTTAATTTATCATGAATTCAAGTATATCATCAAAACCCCAAAACACATCAAAAGCAAGCATCAACTTCAGAATTCATTCCAACAAATCATATATAAATTCCAGCATATGACAGAACACAAAAAGCCACATCAAACATGGAAATTAGAATAAATTCATCATCAACACATACAAAGTTCATAAACACAACAATGAATAAACAAATCCCATTGGAGAGGAAGGACCTCTCCCTACCCCCCATCATGCTAAACACCCATAAAAGAGTAATCTCCCCCTTACCTCAGATTTCTAGCAATTGAACCTTGTTCTTGAGTTTGGTCTCTCTAAGCCCTTGCCTCTTCTAGCCTCTTTTCCATTTTACAAAATATGTATTATAAACTCTCTCTCACTTCTCACCTTTCCTATTTTAAAGAAAAACCTAATTCTTTCATTTAGGTTATTCCCTTACTAACCCCAACTTACTCTTACAATTCCCACATTATCCTTATTTTCTCTACTACTCATATTTTCTTTCGTAATTATAATTACTAAATGATTTCTATCAATTTTTATATTTATTTTAATTTACTAAATTAACTAATAATATAATTACTTCTAGTTATTCCACCAATGCTCTTACTACACCCCACCATCTACCTCAATAATATCACCAATAATAAACAAATAAATCACCAAATAACTAAATAAAGCAATTATAAACTCGTTTAAAATAATTATGAAAAAATGGGGTGTTACAATGAAGCTTTTAGAAACTATGGACGAGAAAACTCATTTTGAGATGGAGTTTCCTACTATGAATACTAGTAATAGTGAGAAAACGGTTACAAAGTTCTATGATTAACATTTGACTCGTGATAAGATAAGGAGAGGGATTCTAACATCTCAAAGTGACATGTATACTACTAGCCTTGGGTGTTATGCTTCGAATAAGGCTGAATGATTGCAAAATTCATATAGAAGGATCTTCGGGGAGGCTTTCGAAAGAAGTTGGAGTCAGTGATGGTTGAAGAACCATGCTTGTCGGCTTGTCTGATTACCTAAGTATAAAAGGGTAATTGGAAACAAGTGGATGCAAGTGGCGAGATCAAGGTTATTGATTATAGTTTTAATATGGTAGAGATCAACAATATGGTTGATAGTTAAATTGACATCACTAGGGTTTCAAGTCAAGATGGAGATTGTTGATATATGCCTTAAAACCTTTGTTGATGAAGAGAAAGAAAATATATTTTAAGATTGTATAAAGCAGGAAAGCATAAATTCTAGAAACTCGGAGATTCTAAAATTGGGGTGAAAACGGAGATGATGGTGACAAATTTGTGGCCGCGGCAGGGGCTGGCAAAGCTCGGGTGAGCGGGTGAAGTCGCAAGGCGGCGGTAGAGGTCCGCAAAACAATGGGAGAGCCGCGATAGTCGGACGGCGGAGGCGGCAACCGGAATTTGGAGGTCAGCGACGGTCGACCAGAGTGCGACAGTGGAGTCGCCGTGTTTGTAAAGTGGTGTCAGGATTTGTATGACAGATGAGGGGCACAGGCCGGCAACTGCCGCCTGGAGTACGTCGTCAGAAGTTTAGCAGCGCTGAGATGTTTGTACACTCGGAGACGGTATCCGTACAGCTGGTCAGAATCATTTGTCTGGTCTTAGGGATTATCTATCATTCAACCAATTTTATCGGTTCACGTGTTTTAAAACTTTTTGATTTGGTTCATGGATATCCATTTACTAATGGGTTTTGTGTTTGGGATTTGTTTGTTGGATTTTAGTAATTATAAATATGTATCTCTTCTGTTATTACAGTGTGAGAATTTTAGAGTTTTAGAGCAAAATGGAGAAAATAAGGGTTTAAGGAGTTTTAATGGAAAACTTAGAAATGCACTAAAGGTTTTTGGGAAACCTTGGAGTTATCTAAGGGGTTGAGAAATACTTTTAAACATCTTGAATTTGTGTAATTCATAATTAGAAGATTGAGAAACACTTGGGTAGAAAATAAGATTTGTTCTTGGGAACTTTGAATGATATTTTCTTATAACTCTTTTGTAATCTCTTGTAACAACTTTTGGAGTATAGAGAATTGGAGATTTGTCATCTTCCCCCTGTTTACAATTATTTCTGTTAAACAACCGCTAGTCCTCCAAACTATCAAATAATCTTAATGACTGTTATTTAATCTCTCTGGTAACTTGCAGGATCGACTAGATTGATCCTATGGTTTATTGGTCGTTTGGATAATTCTTATTGTAGAACTGACATTCATGTTTGGTATTTAGATTGTTGTGTAGGTGTTCAACTTACTTCGATTACTCTATTAAAGATCTAATAACATGATCAAGTAAATACGTGTGAAACTAAATTGCATGAATAAAGGTTCAATTGTAAAGACATGTAAAACTGCAAAAAAGACAAGTAAATTACTTCGAAGTATAAAAGCATGTAATGTAAAAGATTCTCTGGAATGTAAAAGACTCGAAATGTAAAGAAAGCGTTTAAATGCAAGAAATCAGTAAAATGACTTTGAATGAAAAAGGTATTCGAATGATAAAAGCATGAAGATAAAGGCATGAAATATACAAAAGTTTCTGAAAGTAAAGGATTTGAAATGGAAAGAAAACATTTAAATGCAAGAAATCAGTAAAAGACTTCGAATGAAAATACTTTAATGTAAAGGCTTTTAAATGATATTGACATGAAGATAGAGGAAAAAACTGGAAATGATAAAGAGTTTTATTGAATCATAAATATTTGGTGTTATCATACGTACATTGTTCGAGCATTCGTTTCCCTAGCCATGTGGTATTTTGAATGTTTACTGAATTTTTATACAATAGATATGACACACGAAATCCTAACGCTAAGACTTCTATTTATACTACTTCGACCATAACGGTCTTGCCTATAAGATTCTGCCACGTTCAGAACATGCAAAGCAATGCCCCTCTCTAGCTTCCACGCGTCTTCGAATGCTCCAGCGCATATATTTTAAATTTCGAACATCCCGCTTGCGTTTGAATTTCAAATGTTTTGGTACTCTTCGCTTCGAACTCATTTCTTGGACACAGCCTTGTTACCACTTTGAGACTTCTTTTGAATATATCCCTATAATTGTCACTCGAAGCTCAGAGTTTTGACATGCCAATTCGAAGCACTGCTTCTACCATTTCGAAACATGACATCTTGCTTTATTCCAACGAAACGTCCAACTTGCTTCGCTTCGAACAGTATCATCAAAATCTTTAGCCAACAAAATGCCCCTTTAAAATATGTATTTCGATCCTTTGAGAAATACTTATTTTAAATATATATGCATGATTTTGATGCGACCTTTGAGCAAACGTAACATTTATTGCATATGACTCCAGTCACGTCAATCACGACGCTTTTCAGATTCCTTAACCGTCTTGAACTAGTACTTCACAGCACGGTGCAGTTACAGAACAATGATTATTATTTAATCACGCCTATTACCAATATCAACTTTTACGCCACCTCCTTCTCAATCCAACCCACGACTCCCACGTATCCCAATCTTACTCAGTGGATGTTTAAACTTCCACACTATAAAAACCCATTAACTTAGTCTTTTATTTTTTCTTCCCACATTCTGAATCTTTTCTTCCTCTCTTCTCACCGAAACCCTAAAACTTCCAACACTTTTCAACAATGTCTTCTTCAACATCATCCCAACTGAAAAAAGCTTCCAAAAAGAAAGGAAAGAACACAGGAACCATAATGGAAAGCAAGGTTGGCACCTATCAAGGTCAATCTGTGCTTATTCCCCATATGATCTCCAAAGAGAAGGAAATGCTCTACGCATCTAAGGTACTAATTCCCACTAACGCCGCTGGCAAGAGGTTTGCTTTAATGGGTCCTCTTACAGTCTTTGAAATATTAAAAGATACTAGAAAAATCTTTCCTGTTTGTTATAATTTTAAGCCTTTGTTTAATAAAATGGATATCCCTAAGACAGGGGAGTCTTCTGATTCGACCACCGTGGAAACTCCAATCATTCCCTCAAAGGACCCTTTTATGCCAGATTATGTGAAGAGTAACTTTAAACCATTTTGATCCTGCCCCACCTCTGACACAGCTTATCACAACTGTTTTACCAAAGTAGAAGCCAAGAAATCCCAGCAATGGGAAGAATTAGGCATTTACAACTTGATTAAATTATCGAAACCAGGCTTAACCTATAGCCATCCATTATTATTCGCGTCCTTATATTTCTGGGACAGTACCTATAACACCTTCCATCTCCCTGGGGGAATGATTACACCCACCTTTTTTGACATAGCAGCCATTACTGGTTTGTCACCAGTAGGAGAAACCTACATTCCTGACAATGAAGAGCATTCGAGCATTATTGACTTCGAAGTCAAATTAGCCAGCTTTTCAAAGTTCATTAGCCACTACCACACTGAAGGAGATAGTGTGTCGGATATGGAACACATTGCTTTCCTCACCTTATGGTTACCAAGGTATGTATTTTGCAGCAGGTCCTTACAGGTAGCCAGCAGGTTCATTCCTCTAGCTAGAGATTTACATGAGAATCGGAGGGTGTGTTTAAGCGAACTGTTACTTGTTGATCTTTACGAAAGTTTAAGATTAGTTGTTTCGAGTTTGAAATCCCACACTCCAAAAAACATCCTGCTAGCTGGCCCCTTCTGGCTACTCCAGTTATGGCTTAATGCCATGTTTGAACCTTCACTATCAACTGCTAACACTATTGTTGAACAAGATCCGGAAATAGCGGATAAAATCATCGAAGGTACTAGGCTACGAAGACTTACCCCAAACGATGATAAGGATGACTTCAAAGTTCTCTTCTCCAACTATATCATGATTTTCTCCAAGAGACATAAATTCGAAGAGACCATGGCGCCCTTCGCTTCAAGGACTCATGGACCATCATGGTTCACCATGGCTCTCTCAGAAGCAGTCAAGAGCAAAGAAATTCAAGATGTTTGGAAAGCCTTTTTGCTTCCCAGATTAATCTCCTCACGAATTACTCCTTCTAAGAACCAAATCTTCCTTTTTGCTTATCAACCCAACTTCGTTTCGAGACAATTTGGCCTGTGCCAACTAATCCCTGAACCCCTGTTCCAAACAGAAAGTGCCATCACCTCTGGGCGAACCTTCAAAGCAAGAGAAGCAAAACTACAACAGGAACAATATCAAGGCTTCGCCCACTTTGAACTAATACCTTTCGAACCTACATACCTCACAGCAAAGGGTTTTCTGGAATGGTGGACAAAGTTCTACCAAACTTATATGTTCGATACCCTCTCTATTCAACAGAAACTAACTGATGCGTTCGATGTGTAGGTACACTCCAAGAAAGGTATGTTCACTCATGCCAAAGAGATTAGGGCTTTTCAAAATTATTTCGAAACCACTTATGATCCCACACACTTGGAATCCACTGTGCATCAAGCGGCTGAGACCTTGAAGGAAAAATTTAAAGAAAAAATTTCTAAGCTAAAACTTCCTTCAGGGTTGTCACCTGAGGATAGGTATAGGTTGGCATTCGAAATGCATCCACCTAAATTTCCTAGATTGCCTACCTCAGAACTGGCTCTGGCTTGGTTTCCTCCATACCCTTGGTGGTTCACTTGCAAAGAAATGTTCAAATACCTTCAAAAGAAACCAAAGCCATCTGAGACTGTGACATGGGCTCGTCATTGGCTCCACGATTTCCCAGGACATCTTCGCTATGACCTTTCTTCCATGTCGATTAAATCTGATCAAGGCGCAGGTGCGAATGCTTGGGAAAATCCCAAATGTTTCTCAATTTCTACATTTTTAACTTTTGCCTTAATTGTTTCGATTTTCAGCCATCATGATAAAGACTGCTGCTTCAAAGTCTAAAGAGGGAAGCGCCTCCCAAACATATGTTGAAACCATTGATAATGTGACTTTATCCAAACCAACAACAACTGCTGCAACAACAACAACAACACCAGTAATAACCACTGTTCCAACTCCACAGGTAATCAATTAGCCCTGATGTTTCGAATACACTAATGTTTCATGATCTGGATCTAACTCATGTTTAAATCTTTTCAGACTAACAAACTCCCGCCAACCACTCCAAAGAAAAGAAAAACAAACACTACTGGGAAGGATCCCAATGCTGGAGGGAATTCACCAACTGCTTCGAAGAAGAGGCAGAAGAAGGAAATTTCCAAAAGTGTTGCACCAACTGGTATCTCTGGACTTGATTCCAGAGATGCTGCTCCCTCAACTAAATCCAAAAATCCACCTTCGACCTCCAACGTAATGTTGGAACATATAGATAGCAACCTCTCTTCTGAGAGTCCACGGGTAAATCGAACTCTAATTCTTAACAAAATGATTATTCATTACCTTGGTGCATGCTCTTAATACTCTTTGCCTTTGTAGGACATTTTGAACCCGGCTCTTACCACTTCGACTTCTCCATCAAAAACTGCTGCTCCCATCAACTCTTCTCCTCATGGGGACTCCAGCAACCTGGTGCAGAACAAAGGATCGTCCAACATGGCGGTTCTGACTGGGGCTTCAGAGCAGCAAGATGACCAGAGCACTTCTCCCCCTCTAAAAGAAACAAATGAAGCAACGCTTCATGAATCTGCAGAAACTTTACAAAAGACTTATCTTCAAAAGTCCCCTCTTGAAACCCTTCAAGAGAATCCAAAGGACGTTCACGCTGAAGGAGAGAAAGTTGATTCTGATCAAGGAAACGAAGAATCTGCAGAGGAAGGGTCTGAGGAAGAAGATGCCCACGATGGTTCGACTGCTGGAACAGAGTCAGATGCAAATAGCAGTGAAAACGATGATATCAAAGTGGTGGATCTGGTCGATAATGAAGAAGGCAATGAGCGGGAAACGAGTGAAGGTGACGGTGACGCGACCAATAAACCCATGGAAGTCGAAGTGGATGTGACTCCCTTGCGCGTGGAACTTCCTCAACCGTCTCTATCCCGAATGACTGAAGAGGAGCTTGCTCTCCTAAGACGAAATTACCCTATTGGGTACATGAAGGCGAAACTAGCTCAAAGGGATATTCCTCCTGCTAGGGCTGGTACTAGTTCGACTAGAAATCGGTTGCCCACAGATGATAGAATTGTACTTCTTAACAGAATTAGGAGAACAATCCTTGATGTGGATTTGTTCGAAGTGCTCAAACAGGATAGTACAACTTGCTATACTATGAAGGAGCTACTTACAAAAGTCAACCTTGCTACCTGCTCCTTGCCAGTCAGCACTATCTTATTCGATCTTCAATCTCTGCTAGACAACGTGACTGGGTGTCTTCTCTGAGATGAATTTGCTACCAGAAAGGTCCAAGAAAAACGAACTGCAATGGATGCTGCTTATGAGCATGCTTCGAAGCTCTCTCAAGAAGCTGAGGATCAAGCCATGCATCTAAAGCAAGCAAAAACTGACTATGAAGCTCGAGCTGGGTCTATTCTTCTCTGGGAAAGGAAAATTCACGAACTTCAACAAAAGGTTAAGGAGGCTAAACAACAACAATTGGCCTACGAAACCAATACTGCTGGTGAACATTTCGAAGAGCTCCTCAACAAAGGACTTGCAGAAATGGAGGCAACAGAACAACTTAAAGGAGAAGTACCTACCCTAGAAGGAGCAAGGCGCTTTACTCAACAAAGGCTTGAGTCCTTTCGAAGTACCTTTAATAGATTGAAGAATAATGTCTATTTTTAAATCTTAGTTTTAATTAGTTTTGAAATTTGGTTTTTGTCTGTAACATCTGAACAACGCCATTTTGGCAATCCCATATTACCATTTTGGCATTCCTATGATATTTTGATTACGTTGTTATTATTCGAATCTCCTGCAGGCGTGGCTTATATTTCTTTAAATATTTCCCATTAACCTTTAGGACATGTTTATCATCCATCAATTCTTAGATTTCATATGCATTGTTTGAAAATATCTTTATTATTCGAAAAGGTCCTTCCCAATGAGGTGACCATTTACCTAACGTTTTATTTTTCTTGTCCATGGGCAATATGACTTTCCAGACTAAGTCATTAATAGTGAATGCTTTTCCTTTCACCCTTTTGTTATATGCCCTGGCCACCCTTTCCTTCTGTCTCATCAGGATTTCCAATGCATGCAATCTAACTTCATCCAACTCAACTAACTCATTCATCATCATCTCCCAATATAATGCAGCTGGAATTTCGTTTTGTCTTTGAATTCGAACTGATTGTAGATGAATTTCTACTGGCAGAACTGCATCATGACCAAATGTGAGTTGGAAAGGCGTGGTGTTAGTAGCTTCTTTAGGAGATGTTCTACAGGCCCATAGTATTTGGTCCAAAGTTTTGTGCCAGTTCCTTGGATTTTTACCAATATGTTTCTTGATTAACCCTATTATCACTTTATTAGCTGCTTCGACCTAACCATTTTCTTGAGCATAATATGGCGTTGATGTCAGTAATCTAAACCCCATTTCTTGAGAAAACTCTTGCATCTTCCTACCAGTAAACACAGAACCTTGATCTGTGGTTATGCTCTCTGGCAATCCGAACCTGTAGATAATCTGTTTCTGTATGAACTCAATAATAGCCTCTTGATCAGCAACTATTAATGGTATTGCTTCGATCCACTTGGTAAAATAATCTATTCCTACCAAGATATATTCTTGTCCTTTAGACGAAGCAGGATTTATTTCTCCTATTAAATCCAATGCCCATCCTCTGAAGGGCCATGGTTTAATGATCGAATGTAACTCGCTTGCAGGAGCATGTTGAATCCCTGCATGTTTCTGGCATTCTTCACACCCTTTAGCAAAGTCTATACAATCTTTGAGCATGCTGGGCCAATACATGCCATATCGAAATAAAAACCATTTCATTTTATGACCTGCTTGATGTGCCCCACATGCCCCATTGTGGACTTCTGACAATGCTAAGTATGCCTCACTTTCTCCTAGGCATTTCAGTAATACGCCTTCTTGGGTCTTTTTGAACAATTCGTTTCCCATGAGGACATATGACAATGCTCTATATTTTATCTTCCTATCAACATTCGAAGTTGGATTTGTTAAATAGCTCACAAGTGGACTTCGCCAATCTGCATCTGATAAGGTGTCTATGGCTAGTATTTCGAATCCCTGTTTCTCATTATAACCCAATTTTATACTCTCTAGATTTAATGGTATGAATCTAGTAGTCATAACTCTACCTCTTAATTCAACCAAATCCTCAAAGTTTTTGGCAGAAACTTTATAACCTGAAGCCAACTGTGCTAAGTCATTTGCTTCTTGGTTTTCTATTCTTGGTATATGTTGAATATCCATGTATTCAAATTTTCAAAGTAGCCTGTTAACTATGACGAAGTATATCATCAGATTTTCCTTTATGCATTTGTACTCCTTTGTTATTTGCTTGACCACTAACTCTGAGTCTCCTTTAATTTCGACTCTAGTTGCCCCCAATTCCAACAAAGCTTCAAGTCCAACAATAAGCGCTTCGTACTCAGCTTCGTTGTTCGAACAACGAGGACCATCTAATTTATACTTGAATTTTGTTGGAATTCCTTCAGGAGAAATTATAAGGACTCCAACACCACTACCATTCTTGTGGGTCGAACCATCAAAGTATAATTTCCAAGGTTGCATTTCAACGTAACTCATGACAGTCTGTTCAACCAGTGAATGGTCCACAATGAAATCAGAAATCACTTGGCCTTTCACAGCTTTTAAAGGCATGAAATTCAAGGAATATTCTGTTAAGGCTAAAGCCCATTTACCAACTCTACTATGCATTATTGGTTTCGAAAGCATGTGTTTAATAACATCGAAATGAGATGAAACATAAACATCAACATGCTTTATATAATACTTAAGTTTCATACAAGAAAAGTACAAACAGAGACATAGCTTTTCTATATCGCTATATCTAGTCTCTGCATCATTCAATACTCTACTTAAATAGTATATGGCTCTTTCGATGCCATTGTTATCTTCTTGTGCTAACATACTACCTATACTAACTTCAGAGGCAGATATGTACAATCTCATGGGCTTTCCCCATGAAGGTGGAGACAAGATGGGAGGCTGAGAGAGATATCTTTTTATCTTGTCAAATGCCTCCTGATGGGCTTCGTTCCACTCGAAGGCTTGGCCTTGCTTCAAACGAAGCAACGGAGAGAAAGCTTGGGTTCTTCCACTCAGATTCGAAATGAACCTTCTGAGAAAGTTAATCTTCCCTAGCAAAGATTGCAGCTCCCTTTTTGACGTAGGTGCTTTCGTCTCCATTATGGATTTGGTTTTATTTTGGTTGATCTCAATTCCTTTTTTGTGAACCACAAAGCCAAGGAAATCTCCAGCCTGTACAAAAAATGCACATTTAAGGGGGTTCATCTTAAGCCATGTTTTCTCATTTGTTCGAATGATTGGCTCAAATGATGCAAATGGGTTTCTGCAGATATAGACTTGATGACTATATCATCAATATACACCTGCATAAAAGTTTCAATGAAATCATGGAAAATTGAAATCATTGCCCTTTGATAAGTTGCCCCAACATTTTTTAAACCAAAAGGCATCACCACCCATTCGTAGGTGCCTAAGGCTCCTGGGCAACGAAATGCTGTCTTGGCAACATCTTCTTCAGCAATAAAAATCTGATTGTACCCAGAGTATCCATCTAACATACTTAAATATTCGAATCCTGCAGCAGAGTCTACTAACATTTCTGCCACAGGCATGGAGTACTCATCTTTATGGGTTGCAGTATTTAAATCCCTAAAATCTATGCAGATTCTCAGAGAACCATTTTTCTTAATAACAGGCACTATATTTGCTAACCATTCGACATACCTTGTGGTTCTGATGAATCTGCAACGCAGCAACCTTTCGATCTCAACTTTGATCTTTGTGAGAACCGCTGGTGCGAATCTTCTAGGAGTTTGCTTGATGGGCTTCTTTCCATCCTTGATTGGAAGTCTATGTTCCACTAACTCCATCTTTAAACCAGGCATTTCGTCATAATCCCACGCGAAGCAATCTTTGTTTTTCTTGAGGACTTCGATCACTTCCTGCTTGAGGCATGGGCTAAGTTTTGCGCTTATGTAGGTTATTCTCTTCGTGTTCTCATCCCCTAAGTTCACTTCTTCGAGTGGATCCTGCGCCAACATTTTGGCACTTGAGTCTATGGGGTCCCTCTCGAAGCCTAAGGGTTCTTTATCATAGATGGCGTCCAGCCTTTGATCTATTTCGAGTTCTTCAAAGGGTGAGCCTTTCGAGCTTCCCCCATTTATTTTGTTCACCTTTACAGCCAGTTTATTTGTTTCAGCCTCTAAGGCCGCCTTTGATTCATTTTCAGCCATATAGGCCGAAATCCTTTCGAAAAAGGAGGACTCAGTCATGAGCAAGGTTGTCGAATTCCCAGCCTGCTGGCCGTCTTTGCATAGTACCTTCGATTCCTTCATCTTCACTGATTATTCTTCTATCCCAATATATGCCATCATGGCGAAGGGTCATATAATAGTGGGTGTTTCTAGTTTCGTTGATTTCATCATTAGGGACACAAGGAGCAATCTTTGCCAAATATTTGTCATAATTCCTCTTGTCAACTAAGTTGATTGCTGTCATGAAGTAACTCTGGTCCACTTCAATGTTCTCCACGATCCCATCTTCTCTCCATAAAACTAATCGCTGGTGCATTGACGAAGGAACTGCTCCTACGCCATGGATCCACTCTCTTCCCAGCAACAAGTTGTAGTTGGCCTTGGCTTCGATCACCATGAACATGGTGGGCCTACAGCTTGAGCCTATCGTCAAGTCCAATTGAACCACCCCCAATGTTCTGCCTACTTTCCCTTCATAATTGGATAGAACCATGTTGTGTGGTTTGATGTCCCCTTCGCGTATTTCTAGCTTTTTCAGCATGAAATGGGGTATTAAGTTAACTGCAGCGTCCCCATCCACTAAAACCTTATTTACGCCATGGGCACCAACCTTTGCCCGAATGAATAATGGCTTCAGATGATTTTTCATAGCTGGTTCTGGACGCTCGAAGAACGCATTCTGCTCCTCGACGGCTCCGTTATCTATCACGTAGTAACACACAGGCCTATGCTTCATCAGATCTATGGTATCTTCTTCCTCATACTCTTCGATTTCAGTTTCCTGTTCAAACTCACAAGGAAGTACAGATACCATGTTGCAATTGATATTGAGCGAAGACTCCCCCTCTGATTCGAAGTTGTCCGTTAGCATATCTTCGTCTTCTTCTGGACCTGGAGTGTATTCCTTTGGTTCATTTGGTTGTACTTTAGAGAAGAGTCTCCTACTAACTGGGGGTTTGTCTTCAGTTTGATTTTTTGGTGTGGGTTTGTTGGTGCTAGATTCACCTTGGTTTTTTATTGAAGTTTCTCCTTTATTTGCCACAGCTTCCCTTTCAGCCTTTCGAATTCTCTGTTGCCTTCGCCATTGAGATCTTGACATGGGGTTTCTACCTTTGTAGTTCTCTAACCTCACTTCTTCCCTTTTCGCTATGTTGAACTGCCTTCTATATGTCATAGCGTGGCGTGCGTTTCGTTCATTGTTTCTCCATTTGTCTTTGCCTTTGTCAGTTCTGACTTGCAGCCATTTGTCTGTTGGCACTTCAGCAGGAATTTTGAACGTCACTCTTCGAGCGCCCTTGGGATGAGGACTATCAGGCCTTCGTTGATTGTATTTGCTATCGAAACGTTGGCCCATCTGAACAGTCTCTTGGTGGTTCCAACAAGGGGCGAAAGGGATTGTTTCGAAGGCTCTGGCCATGCTTTGATCATACACAGCGGAACACCTTGGGCATATCAAGCATTTGGTTGCCCCTTTGTAGCAGCGAAGCAAAAATTCCAACAAACTTTCTCCAGCTTTAGGATAACACCTGAATAACTGGTTATCCTGGCGCCAGTTGATGCCAGTTCGTTCCCTTTGTACCCTCTCGAAGTTTGCAGCAATTCTCTAGTTGCAGAGGATGCTGCACCTAGGGCATAGTATCATTCCCGTATCTCCTTTGTGGCACATCATGAGGTAATCCTTAAGACTAGCATCCCCAACATGATTATCCTCCATTTTATACTTTTCTTTTTCTAAGTATCTCCCCACCTCCCCCATTTCAGAACGAGGTCTCTCCATATCCACCATGTTTACATCAACATCCTCCCCCTTAGTGTCATCATATCCCCATCCTGTAGGTTTTATATCTTCAATTTGGATTTTTGAACTCTCTGGGGCAGAATACTTGACCAAGTAGTCAAACTTTCCACTAGGCTCCCCTAAAGTATCCCATATTTCTTTCTGAGGGGAGGTTGGCTTCGTGATCTGGACTTTCTCCAATTCTAGCCTCAGGCCTTCAGTAACCTGTGTCAACTCTTGCTTTTGGTTTTCCTGGCCTTCAGTAGCCTAGATTTCTTTGGCAACAGCTAAAGGTGCTGCTTTGATCGAAGTCTCTGGTTGCTTGTAGACGTCTTCAGTGACCCCCTTGTTGACTTCGACTAACACCCAGCTTTCATTTTCAGTACCTTTCTCCCCTACTGCAGCGTCATTTTGATTCGCTTCCACCATGTTGATTTCTCCAATGCATGCAGGCTCGGAGTAATTGGTGTCTGCGACATCCAAAGGATCTTCATCCACTTTCATTTTTGGTTTATCAGCGAATTTCAGTCTGCCATCTTTAATTGCATTCTGAATTAGGTCCCTGAAAAGAAAACATTGTGAGGTTTTGTGGCCTAGGAAACTATGATACTTGCAAAATCCTCTTTTCTTCCTTTGATCTAAAGGAGGTACTTTGACATTTGATGGCATAATGAGTTGGCCATCTTTGACAAGTAAATCAAAAATCTCATCACACTTAGTTACATCGAAGGTATAAACCTTCTTTGGGAATTTGTCACTTTTCTCATTTTCAACAATTTCTTTCCCTTTTGTGGGAACTAATAATTTGCAGGAGTAAGGTGGGGCCTGTTTTAATTCAGCGAGATCAATTTCGACCTCTTCGAATTCAGGGTAATCTTTCGCTTCCTCAGCTCCAACATAGGAGACCCTTTCTTTCTTGTTATTTTTAAAAACTCTGGCCTTTTCGGCCTTTAGCCTTTCGACCTGTCGAACCCTATCGGCTAATTGAGCCATATCCCTCAAGTATTGTGTGTCTAATTTCTTTCGAATAGAGTAATCCAGGCCGCCAGCAGCCATTTTGACTAACTCATGTTCAGGAACTACTGTAAAGCATCTAGATTTCAAGAGCCTGAATCTGTTCAGATAATCATCTATGGGTTCAGTAAACTTCCTCTTGACACTGGCTAGTTCCTTCAGACTTATTTTAGATTGTCCCATGTAGAACTGTTCATGGAATAATCTCTCCAACAGAGCCCAAGTATCTATGGACCCAGGAGGTAAAGTGGTGAACCATGTGAAAGCATTCTTAGTTAGGGAACTTGGGAAATATTTGATCCTAAGGTCTTCATTATTCGCTATATCTCCTGCTTCGGTTAGGTACCTGGCTATGTGTTCGACTGTTGATTCATTGGTATCCCCAGCAAACTTTGTAAACTTAGGGACTTTATATCCCCTTGGTAAATCAGTGTGCATTATGTAATCTAATATAGGAGAGACATAGTTTGGCCTTCTAATTCCTGTGTAGAGGCCATTCTGGGCCATGATTCTCTCTATCATGGTGGTTAAATTATTTTCAGCCAAGATGTTATCATTTCGAATTCTGTGAACAACTGCATCAGCATCTTGATTTCGACCTACCATGACAACTCCTCTAGGTTGTTCTTCTCGAAACTCTGGGACTTTTATCCTTTCGATCCTTGCCCCTCTTTGTGGGCCTTGAATCATTGGGGCTTCTAACCTTTGTGCCCTTGCCCCCAAATTAACCTCCTCTCTGGCTGGTCTATAGGGTGGGTCGTTAGCAACTTGTTCTATGATAGGTACGTTTGCTCGAACTCCCGCCTGATTCTGCCTACGCCTTTTTGAGGGAGCGAAGAAATCTGCTATTCGACTCATGTTATCTGCGTTTTCTCTGTTTGTCACAGTTACATTTTATACTATTGGGGCAAAGATCTCCTGCATAGTTTGTGCTAATACTCCTATCATATTATGGTTACTGACATCCATTAATTGCCTAAAGGCCAACTGATTTTCTGTGGTTAAGATAGGCATTGCACTATAACCCACTGATCCTTGGTTATTTGTCATAAATTGGTTTGCCCCAGACCCAGACCCTAATTGCGGTGATGTATTCGATGTCGAAGTGTGAAGACCCGCCATAAAAGATGTTGGCATCCCATAAGAGGAATTCCTGTGTCTGTTAGCATCGAACCCGGGTGGTCTAGTTAGTGGGGTGACGAAATGGGTTTGTGTCCCTGATGGTGGGACGAATCCCCCAGGATAACCAATGGTTCCAGTATTTCCTAGGATCGAACTGTTAGTTGACATGCCACTTGTTCCATTAGTGGATACACTACTGGTAGAGGATGCAACAGACTGTACGTTCGAAGGGATCGCATTAGATGTTCCCATCGAAGCGGACATATTAGTGCCTGTTGTATATGGGATATTCTGTTCCCCTTGTTGATTGTCTGGATTAGACATCTTGTTTAAACGTTTTCTTCTGGGTAAGGGTTGGTTGCTATTGGTTATTCTACCACTTCTAAGGTTCATATAACAACAAACTTATCACTCAGAGAGTACTTTTACAATGGTTATGTCTCAACAATCTTTTACTTTGTTCTAAATTTCGTAATGACGAATGACGTGTCCCACCGGGTGTGCCAATTTGTTTACAGTTATTTCTGGTAAACAACCGCTAGTCCTCCAAACTATCAAATAATCTTAATGACTGTTATTTAATCTCTCTGGTAACTTGCAGGATCGACTAGATTGATCCTATGGTTTATTGGTCGTTTGGATAATTCTTATTGTAGAACTGACATTCATGTTTGGTATTTAGATTGTTGTGTAGGTGTTCAACTTACTTCGATTACTCTATTAAAGATCTAATAACATGATCAAGTAAATACGTGAGAAACTAAATTGCATGAATAAAGGTTCAATTGTAAAGACATGTAAAACTGCAAAAAAGACAAGTAAATTACTTCGAAGTATAAAAGCATGTAATGTAAAAGATTCTCTGGAATGTAAAAGACTCGAAATGTAAAGAAAGCGTTTAAATGCAAGAAATCAGTAAAATGACTTTGAATGAAAAAGGTATTCGAATGATAAAAGCATGAAGATAAAGGCATGAAATATACAAAAGTTTCTGAAAATAAAGGATTTGAAATGGAAAGAAAACATTTAAATGCAAGAAATCAGTAAAAGACTTCGAATGAAAATACTTTAATGTAAAGGCTTTTGAATGATATTGACATGAAGATAGAGGAAAAAACTGGAAATGATAAAGAGTTTTATTGAATCATAAATATTTGGTGTTATCATACGTACATTGTTCGAGCATTCGTTTCCCTAGCCATGTGGTATTTTGAATGTTTACTGAATTTTTGTACAATAGATATGACACACGAAATCCTAACGCTAAGACTTCTATTTATACTACTTCGACCATAACGGTCTTGCCTATAAGATTCTGCCACATTCAGAACATGCAAAGCAATGCCCCTCTCTAGCTTCCACGCGTCTTTGAATGCTCCAGCGCATATATTTTAAATTTCGAACATCCCGCTTGCGTTTGAATTTCAAATGTTTTGGTACTCTTCGCTTCGAACTTATTTCTTGGACACAACCTTGTTACCACTTTGAGACTTCTTTTGAATATATCCCTATAACTGTCACTCGAAGCTCAGAGTTTTGACATGCCAATTCGAAGCACTACTTCTACCATTTCGAAACATGACATCTTGCTTTATTCCAACGAAACGTCCAACTTGCTTCGCTTCGAACAGTATCATCAAAATCTTCAGCCAACACCCCCATACTTAAATCATTTGATCCAACGGGATAATCAAACTTTTCGTGTTTTTCGCCTTATTTTATCTTTTTCTTCAAAATTCATTGTCTTATTGATTACTATTGCTAAAGACTGTTTATTTTGGTTGCCACTGTTTTTTGTCTCCACCCAACAAACTTCTTGATGTGAATTAAACCTTAGATTTTTACAACATAATGAAAGTAACAATAGTCTTCAATGTGTTTGCTAGTGGACTAACATGCACCAATATCACTAAGCTATGGTTATTCAAGAACAACCAAATCAATCAAGAATTTAACATGGCACTCTCTTTTATACATAACACCCTCCCAAAGGGTATGAAAAGACTAAATTGTCAAAACCCAAAAATTTCTTAAATATTTCAAATTTTCACTACCACACCGAATTTTTTAAATTCACTGGGCGATACTGGAAATGTATGGTGTATTTGTGTAATTTCTGGTATTTTGTACCAGAAATTTCAAAATATCTGGTATATTCTAACTGTAAATTTTGAAATTTCTGGGTTTAGTATTTACCTTTTATACCGGAAATATTGAAATTTTCGGAATTTTGCAGCATGTACCAGAAATTTTAAAATTTCAGGTAGTTCAAATATTTTTTAAAAATATCGGAAATTTCTAAATTTCCAGTAGTTCATATTTTCCTAATTTTTTTCCTCCTATTATTCATTGTTTTAGTAAGGACCAGGGGCAAAGATGGTTTTGTTGAGGGCAGGATGGCCGATAGAGCGGAAGCTCAGGCCCGAGCTGATGAGGCACAGGCTTCCGAGCTACAGGTTGGACGACGTTCTCTGGCCGGTTCTCACCGGATGAAAACCTATACACTATTGGATGATTCTGGAGGTTTCAACATCTTGATTATGTCGTTGACGGATCTTCGGATCTTCGCATTCAACTCGATCGGATCTTTAATCATCCTACGGTGAAATGTTTTCCACATGGCATTCACATCTTCATCGGTCTTCAACTCAATCAGGTTGTATTTCATCCAACCATCTGCATCAATATAATGGTCCCAAAACTCGATCTTTGTCACCCTTCTATTATCGGAATCAGGCAACAATGCATTCAACGTTTCTTTCAAGGTGGCAAGGGATGTACTGCCATCTGGAAGTTTGAATTCAACAGCATAGGTGCTTTCGTTGTAATATACTTTTGACCTAATCAGTAATTGAGGAAGAGGCATTGTTTGAGATGTTTTTCTCTATAGTATATGCCCTTATTTATACAAATGGCGATGCATTCTAGACCGCACAAATTTGTCGGTGCAATCAGGACCCTCCAAAGACGTCGGTAAAATTTCGACCGTTAAAAAACTTGAATAAATGAACGATCGAAAATTTTAGTATAACTCAAATTTCCGATACTGCCTACTAAATTTGAAATTTGCGGAATATCGAAAATTTCAAATACATTACCGAAAATTTACATAAATCAGAAATTTTGCAGAGATGTACCGAAAATTTTATCTGTATCAGAAATTTCAAACCTCTACCAAAAATTTCATCTAAAAATTACTTATATCTCAACAAGAATAATTCTAGAATAGTGAAAATTAAGAGGGTGTCATATTTAATTTAATTTAGGAGGCGGCATCTTAAATTCTCAAATCAATCTAGTAAAGAACATCAAAATGAAAGTAGGAAAATATGGGTTAACTTGTGGTCAAAGTATCTACATAAAAGACAGGACCCTTACCAAGATACACACCAACAATGATTAATTACATCACAAGCTTAAAATTTAAACGCCGGAACCATATTATGCAACTTTGGGTACAGATCAATATTAGAAATTCAAATGAAATGTCACACTATATACCAGAAAAACAGCCTCCTAATCTATAATAGAATAACAACTAAAACCAATCAATTTCATTCTTGCAAACAAATAACGCTAAATGGATCACAATCATCAATTTATTTCTTGCAAACTGAGTTTTTGTTGCTTTATAGTTTTGCAATAAATATTTTTGTTGCTTGTTGAATATGGCTATGCAAAGTAGAATTATTCAAAAAAATTCATGAACCGAATAATTAAATTAAATTGAACTGAAATTAAAATAGTTAAAGTATTATATTTGGTTAATGAATTGAACCGTTATTTTATTAACCGTTCTGAATCAAACCAAATTAAAATTTATCTAAACACAAACCAAAACTAAACTATTATTTTAAAACATGAAAATATGAAAATTGAACCAACACTAAACCAAATTGTTGCTGTGAAAACCAAAGTGATTTATTTTATTTTTGTTTCCTAAACAGGTTATCTACATCTACTTGTATAAGTTATTATGCTATAAGCTCTTAATTAAATTGTTTTTCAGTTTATTTTTATGCATGTTTTGATGTTGAATTATTGGAGAAAAAAAAGTGATTTTAAGATAGCTTGAGTGCCAAGTTTCATATTTTGAAGTGATTTTTCTCAACTTTCACATTCTCTCACACTTGCAATATGTTATTAAGTTACAAAAATAATGAACCAATTTCTGATGTACAACTTCATTACCACACACTCCTATCACAAACCTCAAATCATAGTAAAACAAACTTCCAAACTAAACTACATTTCATCCTCACAAATAATCCTCTAGAGATATTTCCGAAGGTACATCATATCCAAAAACCATGGAGTAATCATCGAATTCATCAGAAATGAACTTTGGAATTCTCTCACTTTTTCCGATTTTATAGTCTTGGCCACTAGTTAACATCTCCAACACCTATATAAAACCAGAGAACAAAAAACAAAACTTCATTTCGTGCAGTTTGATCTTATTGAGACACCAAAACCTTAAAAAAAACTAAACATGATGATATGTATGTTGTTATTTTTTGGCTCACCTCGGTCGTGGCAGGACGCCAAGTGGAAGTTTGTCTGACACAGTATGAAGCTGTTAGGATTACCCTATGCAATTCTTCTGTATCATATTTACCTTCCATTCTTGGATCAGCCAGCTCAGCGGTATCTCCTGATTCCATTAGAGGCTTTGCCTGATATTAAATAGTGATATCAGCTATAAAACACTGACACAGGCATAAACACAGACACAAACACCATATTAAGTAGGATATCAGCTATAAAACACTGACACAGGCATGAAACACAGACACAAACACCAGACACTCTGATATTGAAGTAGCGATGCTACATTGTATTAGGGATGAAATGAATGGCGAATTTACCCATAGGAGAATGTTTTGCTTTGATGAATCAACAGGTCTTCTTCCGGTTACGATCTCCAAAAGAAGAACACCAAATGCGAAAATATCAGTTTTCTCATCCACAATGCCATGCATAAAAACCTCTGGTGCTAAATATCCAAATGTTCCCTCCACTGGGATTACAGCATGGTGAGTCCATTTGTTAGGAAGCCACTTTGCAAGTCCGAAATCTGTAATCTAATACATGCAAAATAAAGTATATAAATTTTTTTAATTTAAGTTGCGCGCGATCGAGTTGAATTCGGTAGAACAAAACTATGTAAACCCAAAATTGTTTATTGCTACTCTATAGTAGTATTAGTATCTATCTACCTGTGGTTCATAATCCGGACCAAGAAGAACATTGGAGGCTTTAATGTCACGATGAATTATTCGATGTTTGCAACATTTATGAAGATAATGGAGACCTCTTGCAACTCCAATAGCAATTTTGTACCTTATAGGCCAGTCAAGTGAACTTCCCGCTTTACCTGATATATTCATTTCACTGCATTTTATATCTCATATGAAAACATAACAAAACGATACTTGAAATACTGACAGAGACGCGAACATTTGATATGATACTGACACGTCTAATATGAAATATACAATGTATGTACATGTGTGTGTCAGTGTCATGTTGGTGTCAGATACAGATACCAGACACGCTTTTAATCTGAAGTGTCAGTGTTACATAGAATAATTCTTGAAAAATTACAGTAACAATACCATGCAATGCAGTTGACAAGTTTCCATTTTGAGAATAATTGAAAATCAGATAGAGTCCATTTTCAAAGCAATAGCCTAACAAACTCGCGGTATTCGGATGACAGACATGTCCTATAACACCCAACTCCATAAGAAACTCTTTCTCCTTGTTTGGATCTTTGTTGTCTTTGGCTAACCTCTTCACAGCAATGGTTTCTCCATCACTAAGATCACCTTTATATACTTCTGAGTACCCTCCTCTTCCAACCAACTTATCTATTTTCGAAAAACGAAACATATAAGAAACCGAATTCAATGTTAACATTAATCAAATCTTTAAAGACTATATATATATGATATATACCTTGGTGAAAGTGATTAGTAGCATTGCAAATATTTTCATAGCTGAAGCACTTCAACAAGGGTTGATGATGTATTTCATTTTTCGACATGTTGTTACTGCTCTTTATTCGGAATGGTGAACCAAGGAATGATATCATAAACCTGAATGAGAATTGCGATTTTCTCAACTTCGATTTTCTCTTAGTATTCGAATTCGAATCAGATGAAGGCGTATATGTCATGCTCGATGCTCGAGTGCTAAAAGTATCATCTTCTGTGCTATTGGATTGTCCCTCTAATCCATCTAGTACTGTTCTTGGTGACCTGTTTTGTGCATTCATTTCTATACCAACCGAGACCATTGTGCAACTTCCATGCATATGATCAAAGCAATACTTGGTAATTCCTTTCAAGGTTCCGATTCTAACAACAATAAAACCAAATTTTCACATGCTTGATCTTTAATATAAAAAAATTAGACAAATGTTACACTTGGTTCTTAGTCTTACTTACTTATTTGATCGGTTTCTTGTTCCGCGAAGGAGAAGAAAATCGGCCGAAATTAACTCGGCTTCCTTCACTAAACCGCGACCTATTGTAGAACTCAGTGCCACTTTTGCCTCCAAATTAATCTGAAAACAATGTTTTCGTCAACATTATTTTACGTAAAAGGGTTAAATATATTTTTGATCGCTCCATTATTGTTATTATTACCTGTTTAGACCAACTGGTCTGCGCGAATTCTCCGAGCACAGATATAACATATGCTTTTGCTTGTCTAAGATGTGATTGTCTTCTTCTCACAGACAGACTTTTCTTCATATTCTCACCAACTAAAATTCAACAAACTTTTCAGCTTATTAATTAAAATGGAAAACATTAATAATTCATAGTATGAGAAAATTAAAAAAAAGTTACTAACCAAGAACATGCACTGCAACAATAGTATCATGTGGTTTGGCTAGAACTTTGATTGTCCATGATAGAAGCTCCTTGCTATCATTTGAATCTAAGGAAAGACCAATGAGTATTGTAGAAGGTGAAGGAAGTTCCATATTGAATTATTTGGTATGTTGATTTTTTTTTGGATGAGGTTATGAATGAATATGTAGTGTTATGTGAAGAAGAGCTTATGATTAAATTTCAGTTAGATGTGAGGCCAACCATATAGTTGAATTTTGTTATACTTGTTTGGGAAGCATAAATGGACTTTATTAATAATGTTATGTAAAGTGGGAAAATAGGAGAATTGATTAAGTTTTGTGGTTGGGTACTTTGAGGTATAAGCAAAGGTGGTAGGCATGTATATGATTTTATCTTGTCTTGTTATATAAGCCAAAATGAAACTCTTTGTTTTTTTTTTTTTTACTTTGATTTGGTGGGAAAGTTCTTGAAAAGAAGTTACACTCATCACTTTATCATGAATGAAACTTTGAGATGACACAAACTGTTTAATTTTATTTTGATATTTGTTTAATTTTATTAGATTTATTTTATATTGGACTTTTTAAATTTGTTTAATCTTGGATTTATAATGGTGATATTTCCCTTATCAATAAAATGAAAACAGTTAGAGGTTGCTACCAAAATAAAAAAGGAAAAGTAAACTACAATTAGTGACATTTATGAATGAATAAATAAGTCCACACTCATCCATAAACACAGTATTGAAATCGACACTTGAATATTTGCAACCAAGTTGTTAACTTTATCAAGTTTAAGCTATAAAGACACGAGTTTAATAATTCAGCTATATGTTTGCATAAGACATGACAACGTACTGCCACACCTAATAATGGTGGAAATGAAAGAAGAGATGGATTTGGATCAGGGAGCTGCCAAGACATGGATCATTCATCTTTCCTCAAACCCTACATGGCTTCAATTTTCAACATTTTCCACCTTTTATGGCTATATTTATTAGAAAACGATGTCTTGTTTTTGAGCACAAAAAGTGAACAGTTCAAGCTTGTCGACACTTTCTTCATTTATAAACCAAACCTATATATCTTAACTATTTTGTATGCTGATATGTATTCACTAAATACCATATCAGGTAGATTTTTTATGAGTATATTTATTGGAGGTAAGGAGGACAATTTACTATGCTCCCTACTTACTTTAAAGAAATAATGTTGCATTTGACGATTTTAGGTAAATTAAAATAAAATACATATTTTTTAGGATTAAATATATTTTTGTTTTTTATAAAATTATTAAATTTTGTTTTTCGCTCCTATAAAAAAATTGTATGTTTTGGTTCTTACAAAATTATTATGCATGTACTTTTAGTTCTTAATGTTAAATCAATGTGTATTTTTGAATGATTATTTTGAAGATATGTGTGATACGGTGGCCAGAACCGGGACGTGTTTCCCTTTTTAAGGAATTTGCTAGTTTGCGTTTTGCGTTTGTTTTCGCAAAATATCGCGGTAAACAAGAGTCGCCACCGACTTTTATTTTATCCAACAAGGAAAGGAAAAAAGCACAGAAAAATTCTTTTTTCGAGATATTTCTGAGTACGGGGGTAGATTATAGAAAGGGAAGGTATTAGCACCCTTTCTATCTGTAGTTATCTACAGGCTCTTAGGTACTTGCTCATCATTTTCAAAATTGTTTTCTTTGTGTTTGTGTGTTTTGAAAAGTTTTTGTTTTGACTTCGATTTAACTTTTGCTTCTGTCTTCAAGAGTGTAATGAAGTGTTTTTGAAAACTTGTTTTGTAAAGGAGTGTAAGTGTGAAAATTTTGTTTTGATTGAGCAAGTACTTAAGAGCTAATCTACCTACTCGAAAAAAGAATCGTTTTATGTTCGTTTCCTTTAGACAATGCTATCCCACTATTAGTGAGTAGGTAGCACCGTCGTTGGAGTTTTGAGGGTCAATTCGAAAGGGACGTACGGTCACCAAAGCAATGTTAGGACGTCTTAGTAATAACCCTAATGTCTTAGATCAACTATCCGAGGCAACAATATCCGAGGCAACCCTTCCGAGGCAACTTTGATCTTTGTTTAGACAAAAGGACGACCACTAAAGCATCCTATACTCAATGACCATTTACCGAAGGCAACCAAGTGGGAGTGTACCCTAGGGGTGCGCATGTGCGAGTGATTCAATTTCAGATTATTTATCTTTGCACATGTTTAGGATTATCTAACTGTTTTAAAGTTTTTCACATACATTATTGTCATGCATCCTAATATCATACATCTAACAGTTAAATATTTGCGAAATTTTAAAATGCGGAAATTAAACTACGCTATTACAAGGCTTTGGGTATTTACATAGCCAAAAACAAACCCTTTGAAAATAAAGCGATAAAAGTAAAAGTCTTAATTAAACTATTACAAACTGTAGGCAGTTACATCAATATGATAAATAATAAAAATAAAGCGCGCGAGAAAAATTAAGATCGAATGCAAACTAGGGTTTTGACCCTTCTATCCTAATTAAAAGAGAAAATATTTTTATTATTTTTTTTTATATTTTTAAGAAAAAAAGATTAGGTTTTAAACTTAAATATACGAATTAGTTAGTGATTAAATTAATTAATAAAAATAATTACATAGCCTATTTTTGTGTTTTGGTTATTTTTAATAAAAAGAAAATAATTAGATTAGAAATAAAACCTATTTGTTCTAATTAATTTTAATTATGTACAAAAAGAAATTAAAGTTATCTAAATTAGTCAAACCTAATTAAATTAAATAATTTTTTTAATAAAAATAAATATCTTAAATTTAATTGGATAGAAAAATATTTTTGTGATTTTTTGATTAAAAAATAAAATAATTATTTGGTTAGTAAAATAAATAAATAAATTAATTAAATGAAATATAAAAAGAAAAAGAATAAGAAATGGGCCTGAAAAATGGGGGTGCAAGAATCAGAATTCTGGGCCCAATGATTGGAAGTCCATGTTGACTTCTGAGATCCAGCACATTGCCTTGACTGAGGCCCACCATGGTCATCATGTCACAGCCATCAGATCTGGCTTCTTGGATTTCTGAATGGTTGGATCTTGAGGGAGTATGATAGGCCTTGGATTTATATACACATGTGATTGCCTGAAATAAATTAAGAAAAACACAAATGTTGGAGGCAGGGGTCGAACCCCTGACCTCAAGCGTTCCAATGCCTTAAAGCTCGCCTGGCCACCACTGCATCACTTTGTATTTGTTGTACATAATATAAACAAAAATTATTATATATAAAACAAGCGAAGCAACAAAAATTTTGCGCGAAAATTCAAATGGACGAATTAGATGGAGCCACGCCATCATCCCTGTCCTCTCTCCATGGCTAAAAGGTTTGAAAATCTTTACCTACGGACAACGTCCGTCGCTACAACCCTGCAAGTTCTCAAAATTCTCCATGAGCACGATAAATGAAAACTAGGGCCACCAATCGATTCGTCTGGACCTCCTGAGTACAGTGGTGGCCCTTTCATGGTCTAACTTAGCCTACAAAAGAAAATCCCAAATCGAAGCAAGCAACCCTAGCAATGGTGAAATCTACTATAGGCTATATAAATGCAATTAAACAACACAGAAAGCTTGCATATGTCTTAAGGATCAAGAATATATCATTAGTTCATGCTATCAATGCCTGGTTTCGTGACTGACTTACAGTGAGATGTAGGGCTTGAAAATGCTTGGTTTCGATTACTTTCGCTTGCTGGGAGTCTCAGGAAGTGATTGAGATAGCAAGGATGCCTTGAGGATGCCTGGAACACTGAATTCGATCTTGCACTTTTTCTTGATTTTTCCAGTTTTTGTTCTTGATGTTGCGCCTCTTTCTCACCTAGTTTTGAGTCTGCACACCTTCTATATGTATCAGGGAATGGATTAGGGTTGATAGGCTGTACTCAATCTTCTTCCATTATTGAATTTGATTGTGATTTGATCTTCCTTAAAAATCTTTCCAAAATTGGCCTATTTCAATCTTTTTGTACACACCATACCTTGATACGAATTTGAATACTTGCTAGCTGTAATTGAAACCTGAAACAAGCACAAAATCTTGTGTTTTCAATATTTTGGATTTTATATGATTTATTTTGATTAAAATTGATTTAAATCAAATAAAAATCAAAATAAATAATAAAAACATGATAATGACAAATGGCAAGGGCTAGAGCTCGTGGACTATGTTCCCAACTCAAAACAAGTGGAAAAGATTGGGCCCATTTGGCAAAAATTGAAGTTTTAGGGATAGTTGACTTTTGGCAATTTTGTAAAAAGGGTCAACTTCACCAATGCATAACTTCCTCAATTTTGACTCTTTGGAGGTGTTCTTGGACTTTTTTAGAAAGCTTGAGATGTCCTCTAAGCAACCCTTTTGGTCTCATCTCAATTTGATATTCCATGCTCATGTATGAAGATTTGACAAAAAAGGTGTTTTTGTTGACTTTCCAAAATGACCTATAATGTCCAAATTCATAACTTCCTGTGAGTGCATATTTTGAACTTGGGATATGAAGATGGATTGTAAGTAATTGCATACTCTTCAAAATGAGCTTTGGATGGGTCATTTATCATAAAGTATGAGAAAGTTATGCTTGGTCAAAGTTGAGTTGACTTTTCCTACAAAACCCTAATTTAGCAACTTTTGAGTCTTGATGAATTATGAGCAATCCTTGATGAATCATGATCAACCCTTGATAAAATTATGAAATATACTTCAAAATGAGAATGTTGACTAAAAATCTTGAAGTTTGACTGTATGTGGGCCACAGTTGACTTTTGCCCTAGCACAGTCGATTTTCAAGCCTTTGAGCAATTGACTGAGCAAACTTCCTCTGCAAGGCTTGAAACTTGACATGGATGATCTTGATAACATATTAATACATTGGTGAGCATTTGGGATCCCTTGGACTCAAGTGTCTTGATGCAACATGAAACCCTAATTTGAGGTAGACTGCCTTAGGAGAGAGCTTGTCTGGCCAACCATTGGACTACCTTGAGCAACTTGAGGATTTTTTCTTGAAATGTTTTGAGAAATATGGGAGGGAAATTTTGGGGTACAACAGTTGCCCCTGTTCAATTTTCTTAAACCTGAAGATTTAGATTGGCTTGTCTGCCTTTCGTGATCTGAAGGTGGAAGATGATTGAACACTAGAGTGCCCAGAAATTTACACTCGCGTGAAGTGGTAATTGTCTTGTGACGTTGGGAATGGGCTTACAGATGCCATTTGGAAATTGCTGACAAGGGGATGGGCTTAAAGATGCCATCTGAAGGAGTTTCGATCGCATAAGAGATTCCTTAGCGAGAGCTTGTATACCTGTCGTTTGAGGAAGATTCCGCTGGCGAAGGTTGATCTTTGTTGAGAAGTAGAATTTTAGGAGCTTCGGTCATCCGTTATTCTGCTTGTGAGTCGTCTCTGTTTGAATTTCAGGAACTTCGGTCGTCCGTATTCTGCTGGTGAAATATCTCTGTTTAATTTTAGGAACTTCAGTCGTTCGTATTCTACTAAGGAAACATCTCTGTTGAATTTTAGGAACTTCAGTCGTCCGTATTCTGCTGGTGAAATATCTCTGTTGAATTTTAGGAACTTCAGTCGTCCGTATTCTACTGAGGAAACATCTCTGTCGAATTTTAGGAACTTCAGTCATTCGTATTCTACTGAGGAATCATCTTTGTCGAATTTTAGGAACTCCAGTCATCCGTATTCTACTGAGGAATCATCTCTGTTGAATTTTAGGAACTTCGGTCGTTTGTATTCTACCGAGGAAACATCTCTATTGACATTTAGGAACTTCAGTCGTCCGTTATTCAACTGAGGAAACATCTCTGTTGACATTTAGGAACTTCAGTCGTCCGTTATTCAACTGAGGAAACATCTTTGTTGACATTTAGGAACTTCAGTCGTCCGTATTCTACTGAGGAAACATCTTTGTTGACATTTAGGAACTTCAGTCGTCCGTTATTCAACTGAGGAAACATCTCTATTGACATTTAGGAACTTCAGTCGTCCGTTATTCAACTGAGCAAACATCTCTATTTAAGAGGAAAGTTGAATTTTAGGAACTTTGGTCGTCTGTATTCAACTGGGGATTAAACTATTATCAGTCGTACCCGAGCTTCATAGCTTGAATTTTGTGAGAATTTGATTGTATCTTTCCTGAAAGGTAAAGGTTAGCTGTATGTAATGCATGATATGTATCAAGCAATGATGTTCTCAAAATAAATGAGATTGTGTTGTATGATGCGTATGCATGTCATGATGTATGGAAATGTGATGTTTTTAGCTGGGGAAAATAAATCCCAGATTGCTGCTGGAGAAAAGAGTTGAATTCTTCGTTTCCGCTGGGGATAGTGAATGAAGATGATTGTGAGAATAAACCTGCGGGAGAGGATAACTCCGCTGGGGGATAAACTGATGAGGAAATGACTCTGTGGGGAGGACATATTCTGCTAGAGGACCTGTTGATTTGGAAGAATAACCTCAGCCGGGGATGAATTTTCGTTGTTGGCGATAATGAAAATCTGTTGGGAATTGAATTTCTGTTTGTGAAAGGAATGAACTCCGCTGGGGATGATTTTCCAGTTGCGACTTCACTGGGGATAACCTTTTAGGCTCTACTGGGGACAATCCTCCAGACTCCACTGGGGAGAATTCTCCAAACTCCACTGGGGATAATTTTCCAGTGCTGATGATAGATAAACTCTGCTTGGGGAGAAATAACACTACTGTCTTTTTCTTACTCTGCGGGGAGTGAATATACCTTAGTCATATTCTTCAGCTAAATTTATCCCTGTATCGGGTGGACAAAGCAACTGTAAGGTCTGGACAATTCTTATTTGCCTATGTTCCTGATATTATGAGTAATCGTCTTTTGTTTCGTATGTAACTATTTATGAACAGCAATTATTGTCAAATGCATATATCAAAAATGAACATTGGATGTTCTTGCAAAACAAAACAGAAAAAAAGAAAACCATTTGAAATTTATTTGTGAAAACGAATTGTATTGACTTTGAAGTTTGGCCTGTAAATAGGCGTTTTTGTACAAGAGGCTGACGTCCTAGTAAGAGAACACCGCCGAACAAACAGAATTTATACAGTTTGTAAAAAAAACAGCTATGTGAACAATCCCACTGGGTTCCAACTCTGCTATTGCCTTTATATCCTCGAGCATCTCATCACTTTGCTACTTGGTTGAAGGTAGATCAGATTGATTAGTGTCGTCCGAGCCTGATAGTCGATACCGAAGTCTGGTTGCAAGATGATCCAATGAGACATAGTGTTACGCTTTAATCCCTAATTTTTGCCTGGACCGCCCTTTCGGGTTTTCAGTCCACCGGGATACCCTTTTTTGCCCAAGCTGCCTTTTCAGGTTTTCGACTTGCCGGGTGTACAGATTTTTTCATTTTCATCACTTATTTTTTCCCGAACCCTTTTGGTTCGCCGAGAAGCCCTTATTTTTTCCTAGGCCAGTCAACTTAGCGGATCCTTGATTATGCGTAGTATTTTTTCACTGTCTGCATTGACAGGGTGAGGAAGGTTGTCACCATCCATGGTGGTTAGAATCATAGCTCCTCCCGAAAAAATGTTCTTAACCACAAATGGCCCTTCGTACGTAGGGGTCCATTTGCCCCTGGGATCACCTTGTGGTAGGATGATACGCTTGATCACCAGATCCTCAACTTGATACTCGTGTCGTCTAACTTTCTTGTTAAATTCCTTAATCATCCGCTTTTGATACGTTTGACCATGGCAAATAGCAGTAAGTCTCTTTTTATCGATTAAGTTCAGCTGATCAAACCAGGTATGAATCCAGTCATCTTCGCTAAAACCTGCATCCTTCATAATCCGAAGAGAGGGTATCTGTACTTCAATGGGCAAGACTTCCTCCATACCATATACCAAGGAATGGGGGGTTGCCCCTATTGACGTCCGCGTTAAGGTATGGTACCCATGAAGAGCAAATGGTAACATCTTGTGTCAGTCTTTGTATGTCATCGTCATCTTCTGCACAATCTTTTTGATGTTCTTATTAGTCGCTTCAACAGCCCCATTCATCTTCGACCGGTAGGGAGAAGAGTTGTGATGCTGTATCTTGAACTGCTTGCAGAGCTCGGTGATTATTGTATTGTTGAGATTTGTACCATTGTCCGTAATAATCCTCTCTGGTACGCCGTATCGACATATCAGATTGTGTCGAATGAACCGTGCCACGACATTATTGGTTACAGTAGCAAAGGAAGTTGCTTCAACCCACTTTGTAAAGTAATCAATAGCTACCAGGATGAAACGATGCCCGTTGGACGCAGTAGGTATGATCTCACCAATCATGTCGATGCCCCACATTGCAAAAGGCCACGGAGCTGTCAAAACATTCAGAGGAACTGGAGGTATATGCACCTTATCAGCATAGACTTGGAACTTATGACAGGTCCGAGAATGCTGATAACAATCGGCTTCCATTGTGGACCAATAATATCCTGCCCGGAGAATTTTCTTTGCCATGGTGTGTCCACTGGAATGAGTTCCGAAAGTACCTTCATGTAACTCCGCCATGATCCTTTCTGTCTCGTTCTTATCCACACATCGTAGCAAGGTCGAGTCATGGTTACACTTGTAAAGGATACCATTACTGGTGAAGAACTTTTCCGCGAACCTCCTCAGAAACTTCTTATCATTAACAGATGCACCCTCGGGGTACTCTTGAGCCTCAAGATACCTCTTTACCTCGTGAAACCAGGGTTTATCTGCTACCTCTTCAGTCTCAATGTCACAACAATGTGAGGGTTCGTCCAATCTTTCAATGGTAATCTGGGGAGCCTCATTGTCCCACCTGACCTTGAACATATAAGACATCGTAGCTAGCACGTCCGCTAACTGATTCTCCTCTCTAGAGAAGTGTTCAAAGGTTATCTCCTCGAAGTGTGGAAGCAACGTCAATACATACTCTTTGTAAGGAATAAGATTTGGGTGCTTCGTATCCCACTCGCCTTTGATCTGACTGATCACGAGAGCAGAATCTCTGAATACATTTAAGAATTTAATCCTTAGGTCAATAGTTGCTCGAAGGCCCATGATGCACACTTCATATTCCGCCATGTTGTTGGTGCAGTTTAAACATAATCGGGCGGTAAACGGAGTATGACAGCCTTCAGGAGATATAATCACATCACCAATTCCATTACCCAAAGCGTATGAAGCTCCATCAAAATACATAGACCATCGGGATCCCTCCTCAGGTCCTTCATCCGGTCCAGGTGTTTCACAGTTAGTCACCAACATGATGTTCTCATCCGAAAACTCGAAGTTCATAGACTGGTAATCATCCACTGCCTGATGTGCCAAATGATCTGCCAACACACTTCCCTCAATTTCCTTTTGGGTTGTGTATTGGATGTCATACTCAGTTAAGATCATCTTCCATCTCGTTATTCTTCCGGATAAGGCAGGCTTTTCGAAGATATATTTGATTGGATCCATCTTTGATATCAATAGAGTAGTGTGAGTCAGCATATACTGTCTCAGCCGGCGAGTAGCCCATGCCAAAGCGCAACAAGTTTTCTCAAGCAGTGATTATCGGGTCTCACAGTCGGTAAACTTTTTGCTAAGGTAGTAAATAGCATGCTCTTTTCGGCCAGACTCGTCATGCTTCCCCAACACGCACCCCATTGAATTGTCGAGTACTATCAAGTATAAGATCAGAGGTCTCCCTTCAACTGGAGGCATCAGAATAGGTGGCTCTTGGAGATATTCTTTGATCCTTTCGAAAGAGGCTTGACATTCATCATTCCACTTTACCACTTGATCTTTCTTCAGCAGTTTGAAGATTGGCTCACAAGTAGCAGTCAGGTGCGAAATGAACCAGGCAATGTAATTCAAACGTCCCAAAAAGCCTCTGACTTCTTTTTCTGTTTGGGGAGCTGGCATTTCCTGTATAGCCTTCACCTTTTCAGGATCCACTTGAATACCTTTATCACTAACGACGAAACCTAGCAGCTTACCAGACCTCACCCCGAAGGTGCACTTGTTCGGGTTTAACCTCAGCTTGTACAACTTCAACCTGTCAAATAGCTTCTGAAGATGGTCAAGATGTTCCTTCTCAGTCTGGGACCTTGAAATCATGTCATCAATGTATACCTCAATCTCATGATGAATCATGTCGTGGAACAAAGCGACCATGGCGTGATGATACGTTGCCCCAGCATTCTTCAATCTAAAAGGCATGACTTTGTAGCAAAAGGTACCCCACTGTGTAACGAACGTTGTCTTCTCCATGTCTTCGGGAGCCATCTTAATCTGATTGTAACCATAAAAACCATCCATAAAGGAGAAGACCTTATGTTGTGCGGTGTTGTCAACCACAACGTCGATATGAGGCAGAGGGAAATCATCCTTGGGACTCGCCATGTTCAGATCCCTATAGTCTACACACATATGGACTTTACCATCTTTCTTAGGCACCGGAACCACGTTGGCAACCCACTGCGGGTAAGAAGTAACTGCTAGAAAACCGACATCAAACTGTTTCATAACCTCAGCCTTGATTTTCACAGACATCTCGGTGCGCATTCGGCGAACCTTCTGTTTTACTGGAGGACAGTCTTCCTTAGTTGGCAAGCGGTGAACCACAATATCGGTATCCAACCCAGACATATCTTCATAAGACCGGGCAAAGATATCAACATAGTCACGCAGCATCTGTATCAACTGTTGCTTAGCACTAGGCTCCAGATTTGCACCGATCTTGACCTCTTTCTTGTCTTCCTCCGTACCCAGATTTACTGTTTCCACTGGCTCTTCATGCGGCTGTATGACCCTCTCTTCCTGAAGTAACAGTCTAGAAAGTTCCCCAGGCACTTCACAATCATCCTCACCTTCGTCCTCGGCTTGGTTGATCGGACTTTCGAAGTCATAACTGGAAGTAGCAGAATCGTTATCAGTGGGATCCAGAGTGGATGTGGACCTGTATTACGATATGTGAGTGTGTGTAAGACAATAGTTGTTTTGATAAAGTACAAAAAAGGAAAAACAAGGAGCGCAAAATTTGTAATGCAAGAAAACGTCCAATGCTTTTATTGATGATATATGGAAATGACACATAATAAGCCCTCACAAACAAAGCCACGGTGTCTCGGGCAAGGCACCGGACCGTAAAAGTTTCAAATTGTCTGTTACAAATCTCAAAACAAAAGTCTTATTACTGTGTAATAAAAGAAACGGGCACGAAGTCCTTCGCTGTCCAATTTCTCAAGCCACTGTTGGTAGTCGGGTAAATCCAGCTGTCGAAATTTGAATCTTCATCATCATCTCCAATTGCATTGACCCCTGCATCATGTTTTGGCATAGGAGCCGTTATGACATTAGGTTTTTCTGGAGCTTTGAACTCAATCTCCTTAGCTTCAATCAGATCCTGCACTTTATTCTTCAAAGCCTAGCAGTTGTTTGTATCATGCCCTGGGCTATCGGAGTGATAAGCACAGCGGGCGTTCGGATTATACAGCGGTGACGTAGTACTGGGATTCTTTGGAGCCTCCTTCAGAGTCACCAAGTTAGTTTTCAATAGTTGCGGCATAATTTGAGATAGAGTCATATTGAGCCGAGTATACTGCATTTGCAGTCTCTCAACTCTTTGATGATTGTTGCGTTGTAGGGCAACAGTAGGTCTTGATATTACCACCGCATTTACTGCTTGGCGGCGCTCAGGTCGGTTTTGGCTCCTCGAGCTGTAAACTGCACTAGCTTCCTTCTTGAAAGGCTTCTTATCTGTACTTGACGAAGCACCCTTCTGTATCTTGTCGCTCTTGATACCGACCTCAACTCTCTCCTCGGTCATAATCAATTCAGTGAACCCAGATGATGAACTACCGATCAAATGATTGAAATACGGACCCAACAAAGTCCCAAGAAACATATCCACCAACTCCCTGTCATCCAGAGGGGGTTGGACTCTTCCAGCAAGATCTCTCCACTTCTGAGCGTAGTCCTTAAAGCCTTTGCATGTACCCATAGACGTACTCTGAAGTTGAGTATGCGTGGGAGCAAGGTCGGCATTATACTGGTATTGCTTATAAAAAGCAGCAGCAAGGTCCTCCCAGTTACGGACGTTAGCTCCTTCCAGTTGATAGAACCATTCAAGTTGAGTCCCTGACAGATTATCTTGAAAGAAATGAACCCAGAGGTTCCTATCGGCAGTATATGGTTGAATCTTTCTAACATACGAGTGGATGTATAACTTCGGGCAAGAGACCCCATCATACTTAGCAAAGACAGGTGCTTTAAACTTGTGCGGGATCACCACCCCATATGCCAATCCCAGATCTCCGAAGTCCAACCCGGGTATCTTTTGAATCTCCATCGCATTCAACCGGTCTTCAAGTTTCTTATACCTATCCTCAGCTGGAGGATACTGGTCTTCATCAAAGTCAGTGTCATTGTCAGAAACCACAGGGCTAGGACCCTTGTTCTCTCCCTCTCCAGATGAATGGGACAGATCAACTTCTTCTCGCAACATGTTCCCAAATATGTGACCCATATTCAGCAGGACCACCTTCTTCTTCTTCTTCTTCTTCTTCTTATTGTCCTTTAAGATAAGAGTCTTTAAATCTTGCTGCCCCTTGGCCAGGTTCAAGAACATCTCCTGGAACTGAGCATTCTGAGCTTGCAGAGCCTTGATGGCTTGATCAGTAGATGTTTCAGAAGACATGTTGTGCTGAAGTAAACAGCGAAGAAGATGAGAAACCTGTAACGGTACCTGTAATGAGGTGCATTGGAATGGAATGCGCATGAAATGATTTCAAATACTTAGGGAGATTCACATTTGTAAACCAAAATAAAACACACTTTATTAGATTAAAACTTGAAACAATGTTTAACAAATGTCTTTAAGGCGTTACAAATGAAATACTGAAAAGCAAATCTAAACTAGAAACAATAAAAGACATCAGAATTCCCATGGTCCTTTTCCTTTCATGCTGACATAATCGTTGATTGTCCTCTCATTCTCCAGCTGCCTTGTAAGCTTCAGGATCTTCCGTTCCTACTCATGATACTTCTCTCTGTAGGTATCCCTTTCTTCCCTTAACTAGATCCAATACCTCTTCAATGCCCCCAGATCGGTAGGCATATAGGGATGGGGGATTGTATAAGGAACCCCTTCTTCATCAGTATGCTCCACAATCACTGACAAAACAGCTTCATATGGCATTCCCAGCTTTTGAGCACGGTCTCGAAACCACTGGAGATACGATTGCATCGGGAGAGAAGTCTTCATTCCTAGCTCATGTGGATGAGACTTATTCACCCCTCCCCAAGCTCGTATAAATCTGTGCGATGTCCCTTAACATCCCCCTTGAAGTCAAAGACAATGTCTGGAAGCAGCAGCTCATGAGGACCGTCCCTTCAAGCTCGTCCAAACTGTCGTAAGGCCAAACAAGGATTATAGGTTATCCCTTCTCTAATTCCAAGCAATGGAACATTGGGGTATTCCCCACAGCAATCAATGACAACTAATTTTTCCATATCTTTAGTACTCCAAAGGATGTCCGTATGAGCAAGGGACATGATTGTGTAAGCCCAACCCATACCTTCCTCATTCTTCAATACAGATTTTGGGAGGTGAGAAATAAACCACCTCGCCAGCAGTGGTGTACAACACATGAGAGTTCCCCTTTTCCGAACAGTACGAGTATAAAGAGCATGCCGAATATCACCCAAGAGAGTAGGCACTGGGTCACAGGACATGAAAAGCTTGACTGCATTCACATCGACAAAAGAATCCGAATTTGGGAACATAACCAAGCCATAGATGAGGAGAGCCAGGATGTCTTCAAATGCTTGAAAGTCCAAACTATCCCAGAACTGTTGAGCTTGATCAATCAAAAACTTAGCCAAGAAACCTTTCATACCACTCTGAGTCTCCCAGTTAGATACTACATCAGCCATTGTTAGATGTAGGGCTGAAGCAATATCCTCTGGCCTAGGAGCTATCTCCAAACCTGTAAAGGGTGTCTTCTCTAGAATAGATATGCCAAGTAAATCAGAAAACTCCTCCAAAGTAGGGACTAGCTGATAGTCCGGGAAGGTGAAACAGTGATGCAACGGGTCAAAGAACTGGAACAACACGCTCATCATTTGCTCATCCAACTTGGAAGTGACCGGGTTGAGGAGATAACCATGTCTTCTAACAAAGGAAGAAGTATTAGGAACTTTCGAAACCAACTCTCTAAGCTGAGCAGGGATCTGCACGAAGCTGATTCGAATGGTATTTCTATGCATAAAGGCCATGATCTGCAAAATAGAACAAAGATGAATCCCCTTGGTCTTTGAAATGGTTAGTCTAATGAAATATGCATGCGATGTCATGATGCATGATGTCATGATAAAAACACATCACAGGTATCACAGATAGCAAACATGGTAAGGGAAAACAAGTCACACAATAGCCCTCAAATTTCAGGCTGGCATGGAGTTTAGGTACTACCCTCTTGCAGTTTTAGTTGGTTCAACCTGTCCTAGTAATAGTAACCGGGTTCTAGAGGTTCTCAATATCACTGACCATCCTCGATCGGTCATAGTTTCAGCTTAGCAACCTTTTCTTGCGGCCGAAACCATCGTGAGAGTATGGTCTCAATGAGTGTAGCATTCTGCTACTTTTCTATGGCCAAGTTGGTCAATTATAGGTTCCAAGGTCAGTTGATGCTTAATGACCCATTAGCAGCCCCATACTCTCCTTGTTCCTCCACAAGGGATATCGGTACCAACTATTGTGTCACACCAACGTAGCTACTGCTTCAACCGTATCGGTCTACGTCGTACAGTTCCCTCACAGTCTATTGCTACTTACCTAAAAGGTGTCCCCAGATCCGGGTTAGGATCTATAGTAACTTCGATACAAAACTCACAAAGATAAAGCAAACAGATCAAACAATTGAAAACAATATAATGAACTATTCCTAAGATACACCCCACTTATTATTTCCTCAGCAGAGTCGCCAGTTCTGTGATAAGGTGGCCAGAACCGGGACGTGTTTCCCTTTTTAAGGAATTTGTGGTTTGCGTTTTACGTTTGTTTTTGCAAAATGTCGCGGTAAGCAAGAGTCGCCACCGACTTTTATTTTATCCAACAAGGAAAGGAAAAAAGCACAGAAAAATTCCTTTTTCGAGATATTTCTGAGTACGGGGGGTAGATTATAGAAAGGGAAGGTATTAGCACCCTTTCTATCCGTAGTTATCTACGAGCTTTTAGGTACTTGCTCATCATTTTCAAAATTGTTTTCTTTGTGTTTGTGTGTTTTGAAAAGTTTTTGTTTTGACTTCGATTTAACTCTTGCTTCTATCTTCAAGAGTGTAATGAAGTGTTTTTGAAAACTTGTTTTGTAAAGGAGTGTAAGTGTGAAAAATTTGTTTTGATTGAGCAAGTACTTAAGAGCTAACCTACCTACTCGAAAAAAGAATCGTTCTATGTTCGTTTCCTTTAGACAATGATATCCCACTATTAATGAGTAGGTAGCACCGTCGTTGGATTTTTTAGGGTCAATTCGAAAGGGACGTACGGTCACCAAAGCAATGTTAGGACGTCTTAGTAATAACCCTAATGTCTTAGATCAATTATCTTAGGTAACAATATCTGAGGCAACCCTTCCGAGGCAAATTTGATCTTTGTTTAGACAAAAGGACGACCACTAAAGCATCCTATACTCAATGACCATTTACCGAAGGCAACCAAGTGGGAGTGTACCCTATGGGTGCGCATGTGCGAGTGATTCAATTTCAGATTATTTATCTTTGCACATGTTTAGGGTTATCTAACTGTTTTAAAGTTTTTCACATACATTCTTGTCATGCATCCTAATATCATACATCTAACAGTTAAATATTTGTGGAATTTTAAAATGCGGAAATTAAACTACGCTATTACAAGGCTTTGGGTATTTACATAGCCAAAAACAAACCCTTTGAAAATAAAGCGATAAAAGTAAAAGTCCTAATTAAACTATTACAAATTGTAGGCAGTTACATCAATATGATAAATAATAAAAATAAAGCGCGCGAGAAAAATTAAGATCGAATGCAAACTAGGGTTTTGACCCTTCTATCCTAATTAAAAGAGAAAATGTTTTTATTGTTTTTTTAAATATTTTTAAGAAAAAAAGGTTAGGTTTTAAAATTAAATATACGAATTAATTAGTGATTAAATTAATTAATAAAAATAATTACATAGCCTATTTTTGTGTTTTGGTTATTTTTAATAAAAAGAAAATAATTAGATTAGAAATAAAACCTATTTGTTCTAATTAATTTTAATTATGTACAAAAAGAAATTAAAGTTATCAAAATTAGTCAAACCTAATTAAATAAAATAATTTTTTTAATAAAAATAAATATCTTAAATTTAATTGGATAGAAAAATATTTTTGTGATTTTTTGATAAAAAAGAAAATAATGATTTGGTTAGTAAAATAAATAAATTAATTAATTAAATGAAATATAAAAAGAAAAAGAATAAGAAATTGGCCTGAAAATTGGGGGTGCAAGAATCAGAATTCTGGGCCAAATGATTGGAAGTCCACGTTGACTTCTGAGATCCAGCACATTGCCTTGACTGAGGCCCACCATGGTCATCATGTCACATCCATCAGATATGGCTTCTTGGATTCCTGAATGGTTGGATCTTGAGGGAGTATGATAGGCCTTGGATTTATGTACACATGTGATTGCCTGAAATAAATTAAGAAAAACACAAATGTTGGAGGCAGGGGTCGAACCCCTGACCTCAGGCGTTCTAATGCCTTAAAGCTCGCCTGGCCACCACTGCATCACTTTGTATTTGTTGTACATAATATAAACAAAAATTATTATATATAAAACAAGCGAAGCAACAAAAATTTTGCGTGAAAATTTAAATGGACGAATTAGATGGAGCCACGCCGTCATCCATGTCCTCTCTCCATGGCTAAAAGGTTTGAAAACCTTTACCTACGGACAACGTCCGTCGCTACAACCCTGCAAGTTCTCAAAATTCTCCATGGGCACGATAAATTAAAACTAGGGCCACCAATCGATTCGTCTGGACCTCCTGAGTACAGTGGTGGCCCTTTCATGGTCTAATTTAGCCTGCAAAAGAAAATCCCAAATCGAAGCAAGCAACCCTAGCAATGGTGAAATCTACTATAGGCTATATAAACGCAATTAAACAACACAGAAAGCTTGCATATGTCTTAAGGATCAAGAATATATCATTAGTTCATGCTATCAATGCCTAAATCATGGAATTCGAATTCAAGAAAAGTTGGGTATCGTGATTGACTTACAGTGAGATGTAGGGCTTGAAAATGCTTGGTTTCGATTGCTTTCGCTTGCTGGGAGTCTCGGGAAGTGATTGAGATTGCAAGGATTCCTTGAGGATGCCTTGAACACTGAATTCGATCTTGCACTTTTTCTTGATTTTTCCAGTTTTTGTTCTTGATGTTGCGCCTCTTTCTCACCTAGTTTTGAGTCTGCACACCTTCTATATGTATCAAGGAATGTGTGATACGGTGGGAAGAACTGACTGTTTTTTTGAATGCTGGTTTGCGTTTTGCATTTGTTTTTGCAAAATGTCGCGGTAAGCAAGAGTCGCCACCTACTTTTATTTTATCCAACAAGGAAAGGAAAAAAGCACAGAAAAATTCCTTTTTCGAGATAGTTCTGAGTACGGGGGGTAGATTATAGAAAGGGAAGGTATTAGCACCCTTTCTATCCGTGGTTATACACGGGCTCTTAGGTACTTGCTCACTGTTTTCAAAATTGTTTTCTTTGTGCTTGTGGGTTTGAAAATTTTTTGTTTTTAACTTCGATTTAACTCTTGCTTCTGTCCTCAAGAGTGTAATGAAGTGTTTTTGAAAACTTTTTTTGAAAAGGAGTGTAAGTGTGAAAATTTTGTTTTGTTTTAGATGAGCAAGTATCTAAGAACTATCTACCTACTCGAAAAAGGAATCGTTCTATGCTAATTTCCTTTAGACAATGTTATCCCACTATTAGTGAGTAGGTAGCACCGTCGTTGGAGTTTAAGGGTCAATTCGAATGAGGGACATACGGTCACTAAAGCAATGTTAGAACGCCTTAGCGGTAACCCTAATGTCTTATATCATTTGTTCGAGGCAACAATATTCGAGGCAACCATTTCGAGGCAACTATGATCTTTTAGACAAGAGGGCGACCTCTAAAACAATCTATACTCAATGACCGTTTACGAAGGCAACCAAGTGGGGTGTACCCTAAGAGTGTGCATGTGCGAGTGTGTCGTTTTCAGTTATTTTTATCTTTTGCACATGTTAAGGGTGATCTAATTTGATTTTTAGATTAAACATTCAGTCTTTTCATGCAAACCCTATTATCAAACATATAGCAGTTATAATTAGCAGAAATTAAAGTGCGGAAATTAAACTACGCTATTACAAGGCTTCGGGTATTTACATAGCCAAAAACAAACCCTTTGAAAATAAAAGCGGTAAATGTAAAAGTCCTAATTAAATTATTACAAACCGGGAGCAGATACAATAATTGGGTAATATTAAAGCGCGCGAGAAAATTAGATCGAATACGAAAATAGGGTTTTGACCCTTCTATCCTAATGAAAAGAAAACTTGTTTTTTTTGTTGTTTTTAATATTTTTTAATAAAAAGATTAGGTTCTAAAAATTATATGCTAAATTAATTAGTTATTAAATTAATTAATGAAAAATAATTAAATGACCTATTTTTGGGTTTTTGTTATTTTAGGAAAGAAATAAAATAATTAAGTTAGCCATAAGACCTATTTATTCTAATTTATTTTAATTATTTACAAAAGGAAATTAAAATTGTCTAAAATTAATAACCTAATTAAATTAATTGATTTTTTTTTAATAAAAATAAAATCTAGACCCTAATTGTGAAAAATAATATTTTTGTGATTTTTTGATAAAAAGAAAGTAATTATTTTGTTAGTAAAATAAATAATAAATAAATAAATTGAAAATATAAAAAAGAAATAAAGAGTGAGAAATGGGCCTGAAACAACATTTTTTGGGAGGTGTAAAGAGCATTTCTGAGCCCGAATCTTCGAAAGCTTCATGCTCTAACTATGGTGTTTTTTTATTCTTGCGTGGAACCTATGATTCAACCATCCATAACTGTTCTATATAAACTCAAACAAACGTTAGCATACCATAAAATGTGATTAAAATTAGAGATTCGAAATTTAAAATTTTACCAAACCGGTGTTATCAAATGGGGGCGTGCTAGGCGTGTGATGGATTGCTCTTGCGCCTTGTAAGACTCCTGAGGACTTCAAGAGGATGGTTTGAGGCTTGATGTCAATTGCGAGAGACCGGAACCTCGAGATATGACTTGCACCAATTCTTTGATTTCTGGAGAGCTTTTTGAAGAGCTTTTAGAGAGCTTTTTGAAGAGCTTTTTAGAGAGGATCTTCGTCCCTTTCAAGCTTGTATGGCTCTATATTTATAGAGTAGAATGAGGAGACAAGAAAGCATGGAAAGAATCTCCCTCATAATGTTGTGTTTTAAGACCATGATCAAGATTTGAAAAAATGCCATATTTGATGATTTTATGCCATTTTCACATGTGGATGAACCTGGACATATTTTAAAAGTTATTGCACGAAATAAATTGACATAAACCAGCATAAAACTTTCCCAAAATGGATTCACATCAAAATTTACATTATTTCTATTATTTATTTATTTAATTCTGAATTTTAATGAATAAAATATCAAAATAAATAGCATAAATAGTATAAAAATGTATGGGTGGGCTTAGAGGTCGTGGACCATGTTAGGAATGAGTTTCAAACTTGAAAAGATAGGCCCATTTGGAAAAAAAATCCAAGTTTGGTCAATATTTGCTTCATGCATTTTTTCAAAAATTGTCCAACTTTGACAATGCATATCTCTCTCAATTTTAACCTTATGAGGGTGTTCTTGGACTTTTTAGAAATCTTGAGATGTCCTCTAATCAATCCTTTTGGTCTCATCTCATTTTCATATTCCATGCTCATGTATGAAGCTTTGACAAAAAAGGTGTTTTTGTTGACTTTTCAAAATGACCTATAATGTCCAAATTCATAACTTCTTGTGAGTGCATATTTTGAAATTTGGAGATGAATATGGATTGTAGGGAATTGTATCCTCTTCAAAATGAGCTTTGGATGGTTCATTTCTCATAAAGTATGAGAAAGTTATGCTTGGTCAAAGTTGAGTTAACTTTTCTTGCAAAACCCTAATTTAGCAACTTTTGAGTCTTGTAAATTATGAGCAATCCTTGATGAATCATGATCAACCCTTTATCAAATGATGAAATATCCTTCAAAATGAGAATGTTGACAAAAATATTGAAGTTTGACTGTATATAGGTCACAGTTGACTTTTGCCCTAGCATAGTCAATTTTTGGACCTTTGAGCAATTGACTGAGCAAACTTCTTCTGCAAGGCTTGAAATTTGACATGGATGATCTTGAGAACATATTAGGACATTGGTGATAATTTTAGGTCATTTGGACTCATGGATCTTGATGCAACACAAAACCCTAATTTGGGGTAGACTGCCTTATGAGAGGGCTTGTCTGACCAACTCTTGGACTACTTTGAGCAACTCAGAAATTTTTCTTGCAATGTTTTGAGAAATATGGGGGGGGGGGAATTTTGGGGTGCAACATCTGCCCCTGTTAAATATTCTTAAACCTGAGGATGTTGATTGGCTTTCATGCCTTTCGTGATCCGAATGTTGAAGATGATTGAACACTAGAGTGCCCAGAAATTTGCACTTGCATAAAGTGGTATCAGCCTTGTGATGTCGAGAATGGGCTTACAGATGCCATCTGGAGATTGGTGAAGAGAGGATGGGCTTAAAGATGCCATCTGAAGGAGTGTCGATCGCATAAGCGATTCCTTAGCGAGAGTTTGTATACCTGTTGTTGTAGAAGATTCCGCTGGGGAAGTCTAATTTTTGTTGAGATTTAGGAACTTGCCTGTACTTCAACTGAGAGAACATCTCTGCTGAGTTTTAAGAACTTGTCCGTAATTCAACTGAGGGGGAAACATCTTCAGCGAGATTTAAGAACTAGCCCGGAATTCAACTGAGAAAACTTCTCTGCTGAGATTTAGGAACATGTCTGTAATTTGACGGAGGAACTTTGTCGAGATTTAGAACCTTGTCTGTAATTCAACTGAGAAAAACTCTACTGAGATTTAAGAACTTGTCAGTAATTCGAATTGAGGAAACATCTTCATCGAGATTTAAGAACTTGCCCGTAATTCAACTGAGAAAACTCTGCTGAGATTTAGGAACTCGTCTGTAATTCGATGGAGGAACTTTGTCGAGATTTAGGACCTTGTCTGTAATTCAACTGAGAAAAACTCTGCTGAGATTTAAGAACTTGTCAGTAATTCGACTGGAGGGAAACATCTTCATCAAGATTTAAGAACTCACCCGTAATTCAACTGAGAAAAACTCTGCTGAGATTTAGGAACTCGTCTGTAATTCGACGGAGGAACTTTGTCGAGATTTAGGACCTTGTCTATAATTCAACTGAAAAAAATTGTTGAGATTTAAGAACTTGTCAATAATTCGACTTGAGGGAAACATCTTCATCGAGATTTAAGAACTCGTCCGTAATTCAACTGAGAAAACTCTGTTGAGATTTAGGAACTCGTCTGTAATTCGACGGAGGAACTTTGTCGAGATTTAGGACCTTGTCTGTAATTCAACTGAGAAAAACTCTGTTGAGATTTAAGAACTTGTCAGTAATTCGACTTGAGGGAAACATCTTCATCGAGATTTAAGAACTCGCACGTAATTCAACTGAGAAAACTCTGCTGAGATTTAGGAACTCATCTGTAATTCAACGAAGGAACTTTGTCGAGATTTAGGACCTTGTCTGTAATTCAACTGAGAAAAACATCTCTGCTAGGATTTAAGAACTTGTCAGTAATTCGACTTGGGGAAACATCTTCATCGATATTTAAGAACTCACCCGTAATTCATCTGAGAAAATTTGTCTGCTGAGATTTAGGAACTCGTCTGTAATTCGACGGAGGAACTTTGTCGAGATTTAGGACCTTGTCTGTAATTCAACTGAAAAAAACTCTGTTGAGATTTAAGAACTTGTCAGTAATTCGACTTGAGGGAAACATCTTCATCGAGATTTAAGAACTCTCCCGTAATTCAACTGAGAAAACTCTGTTGAGATTTAGGAACTCGTCTGTAATTCGACGGAGGAACTTTGTCGAGATTTAGGACCTTGTCTGTAATTTGACTGAGAAAAACTCTGTTGAGATTTAAGAACTTGTCAGTAATTCAACTTGAGGGAAACATCTTCATCGAGATTTAAGAACTCGCCCGTAATTCAACTGAGAAAACTCTGTTGAGATTTAGGAACTCGTCTGTAATTCAACGGAGGAACTTTGTCGAGATTTAGTACCTTGTCTGTAATTCAACTGAGAAAAACATCTCTGCTGAGATTTAAGAACTTGTCAGTAATTCGACTTGGGGAAACATCTTCATCGAGATTTAAGAACTCACCCGTAATTCAACTGAGAAAATTTCTCTACTGAGATTTAGGAACTCGTCTGTAATTCGACGGAGGAACTTTGTCGAGATTTAGGACCTTGTCTGTAATTCAACTGAGGATAACTCTGTTGAGATTTAAGAACTTGTCAGTAATTCGACTTGGGGAAACATCTTCATCTAGATTTAAGAACTCGCCCGTAATTCAACTGAGAAAACTTCTCTGCTGAGATTTAGGAACCTATCTGTAATTCAACGGAGGAACTTTGTCGAGATTTAGGACCTTGTCTGTAATTCAACTGAGAAAAACATCTCTGTTAAGATTTAAGAACTTGTCAGTAATTCGACTGGAGGGAAACATCTTCATCGAGATTTAAGAACTCGCCCGTAATTCAACTGAGAAAACTTCTCTGCCGAGATTTAGGAACCTGTCTGTAATTCAACGGAGGAACTTTGTCGAGATTTAGGACCTTGTCTGTAATTCAACTGAGAAAAACATATTTGCTGAGATTTAAGAACTTGTCAGTAATTCGACTTGAGGGAAACATCTTCGTCGAGATTTAAGAACTCGCCCGTAATTCAACTAAGAAAACTTCTCTACTGAGATTTAGGAACCTGTCTGTAATTCAACGGAGGAACTTTGTCTAGATTTAGGACCTTGTGTGTAATTCAACTGAGAAAAATATCTCTTCTAAGATTTAAGAACATTTCAGTAATTCGAATGGAGGGAAACTTCTTCATCGAGATTTAAGAACTCGCCCGTAATTCAACTGAGAAAACTTCTCTACTGAGATTTAGGAACCTGTCTGTAATTCAACGGAGGAACTTTGTCGAGATTTAGGACCTTGTCTGTAATTCAACTGAGAAAAACTCTGTTGAGATTTAAGAACTTGTCAGTAATTCGACTGGGGGGAAACATCTTCATCGAGATTTAAGAACTCGCCCATAATTCAATTGAGAAAACTTCTCTGCTGAGATTTTGGAACCTGTCTGTAATTCAACGGAGGAACTTTGTCGAGATTTAGGACCTTGTCTGTAATTCAACTGAGAAAAACTTTGTTGAGATTTAAGAACTTGTCAGTAGTGCGACTTGGAGGGAAACATCTTCATCGAGATTTAAGAACTCGCCCGTAATTCAACCGAGAAAACTTCTCTGCTGAGATTTAGGAACCTGTCTGTAATTCGACGGAGGAACTTTGTCGAGATTTAGGACCTTGTCTGTAATTCAACTGAGAAAAACTCTGTTGAAATTTAAGAACTTGTCAGTAATTCGACTTGGGGAAACATCTTCATCGAGATTTAAGAACTCGCCCGTAATTCAACTGAGAAAACTTCTCTGCTGAGATTTAGGAACTCGTATGTAATTCAACGGAGTAACTTTGTCGAGATTTAGGACCCTGTTTGTAATTCAACTGAGAAAACATCTCTGCTGAGATTTAAGAACTTGTTAGTAATTCGACTGAGATAAAAGCTTCGTAGCTTTGAATTTTGTGAGAGTTTAACCGCATCTTTCCTGAAAGGTAAAGGTCAGTTGTATGTAATGCATGATATGTATCAGGAAATGATGTTCTCAAAATAAATGAGATTGTGTTATATGATGCGTATATGCATGTGTCATGATGTATGGAAATGTAATGTTTTTAGTTGGGGGAAATAAATCCCGGATAGCTGCTGGAGAAAAGAGTTGAATTCTTCGTTTCTGCTGGGGATAGCGAATGAAGACGTTTGTGAGAATAGACCTGCAAGAGAGGATAACTCCATTGGGGAATAAACTGATGAGGAGACTACTCTGTGGGGAAGAGATGCTCTGCTGAGGATTCCACTGATAAGTTCCGCTGGGGATGAATTACCGTTGCTGGTGATACTGAATCCTGTTGGGGATTGAATTCTTGTTTGTGAAAGGAAAGAACTCCGCTGGGGATGATCTTCAGTTGCGACTTCACTGGGGATAACCTTTTAGACTCTACTGGGGACAATCTTCAGAGTCTACTGGGGATGATTCTCCAAACTCCACTGGGGAAGCTTTTTCAGACTGCGCTGGGGAAAATTTTCAAGCTCCACTGGGGATATTTTATACTCCGCTGGGGATGGTAAGACTTTTCAGTGCTGATGATAGATAAACTCTGCTTGGGGAGAATATTCTGATTCGCTCGTGGTTGCGAGCCTCAGCTGGGGAGAGTTAATATTATTGTCTTTTTTCTTACTCTGCGGGGAATGAATGTTACTAGGACGGGTGCTGAGGATATGACGATGGCTTTGCATAGAGACTATTCTGCCCCTGTATCTGCGGGAGAAGGTGCCTGCGGAGGCCTTATGGATCGAGTATTATCCCAACCTATGAGGTGCTTGGTATCTTTCGATCGAAATGACAAGTCTTCTTCTGGTAGGCAAGTGACAAGATGACGGGACATAGTCGTACGCTTTGATCCCTAACTTTTGCCTGGACTGTCTTTTCAGATTTTTAGTCCACCGGGATACCCCTTTTTTGCCCAAGCCACCTTTTCAGGTTTTCGACTTGCCGGGTGTACAAATTTTTTTCATTTTTTATCCCTAATTTTTGCCCGAACCCTTTTGGTTCGCCGGGATGCCCTTATTTTTGCCTAGGCCAGTCAACCTAGCGGGTCTTTATTCATGCGCAGTACTTTTTGACTATGTCCATGCTCTCAGAGTGTAGGGAGTTGTCATTGTCGGTAGTGTTGTGTTGCCATACTACCAGAAGACGTTCGTTTGATCATGCAAGATTCGTTGTTGGAACTCATGTCCAATGCCCCAAGTGATTCAGATGGAGATTTGCCCCTGGCTATCTGGCATCTTTGAGAGATTCCTTGAATCTTGACTTAACTGTCTCAGATGATGGACAATGATCATGTCTGCCCCTTGGTTGGAAGTGCTTTTTTCCACTTGAGGTGACCCTTTTTATTGAAAAGGTTTTTGTTCACTAGATATTAGTCGTGCGAATTTCTCTGTTGATTGAGCAAATAGTCATATGCAAACAATGTTATTTTAAGAATGCAAAGCTTATGTCTGTTTTGAAGCTCTTTGAAAATGTAGTTTTCAATAAAACAAGCGAATTTTTGTAAAATGTGATGTCAACTCAGGATTTACAGCAAACCCTACAGGAGTCAGGATACCTTTTGTAACAGTATGCTTTCGAACTAACCCATGCTTCAGCTAGGACTTTTAAGGGTTATAACGTGGCCTGGTTCACGGTTTAAGAAGCAAAGGATAAAGGCTCAAACTTTATTTGTACCCACCCGCTCTTCATGATGTTCTTCGATCCTAAACTTAGCTAATCATGCATTAGATCCTGTTTGAGTCTTTGCTCTGATATTCCAACGATGGTTCGGATACTGACAATTTATTTTGAACAGGCAGTCGTTTTTGTTTAGAGTTTGCAGGACCTATCTCTTTTGATTTTATTATCCCTATCCTTTGCCCGAACTGTTTGTTTTTGTGACTATAGTCAGCAGGATGCCCCAGTTTTTCTTAAGTCTCCTTCACAGGTCTTGACTTAATGGGCTTTTATTTTTTAGAGATAATGACTGCTTGTCCTTACGATTATACGGAACCATCACCGTCTTTTGTTTCGGAAGGACTTCTTTGATGCCATTCATTGTGTACCTGGACCAACTGAGAAAACTACCCTGCCCCAGGTTATAATTAAGGGTTTTAATTTGTGAAAAGAAAAACTCCAACTTCTTTGGCTCAAAGGGGTTTACTAGGGATTATCTTCCTTATAACTCCACTGTTTAGGATTTGAAACAATGCATGTACCTCGTCAGTGAAGTCTGTTCAAAAGCATACTATAGAGATTTTGATATCATTTTCGTCATCCTCCCTCTAAAGGCTTAGAATTTTTTAATCGAGAGTTGATCATCACAAAAAATGAAAGCAATTTGAATATAGTGAATACGAATGGATTGATTCAAAACAGACATATGCGATGCATTGATAAAGTAACAAAGTTTGACATGAATAAATGTTTTAATAATCAAAAGAAAATTACAAATTGAAAATTCTAATGAACAAAAAGTCTTCTCGTCTCAGGACTTGTCACTTCAAATGGTGAGCCTTTGAGGGATGATAGAAGAACTCAGCCTGACCATCTTGTGTGAATTCTAATGCTCCTTCATCAATCAGGTTTTGAATTTTGTACTTCAACTTCCAACAGTCGTCAGTATCATGCCCCGGGCTGTTAGAATGGTATGCACACCTTGCATCAGGATTGTAGTTAGGTGAAGAAGTCTTAGGATTCAGATGAGGTCCTACCAACGTCACCAGATTCAATCTCAACAGGTGTTGCAAAGCTTGGGACATCGGCATGTTGAGCTTGGTAATCTGTCTTTGATTAACCCATTGTTTATGGCACGGTTGTTGTTGGACTCTTGATGTAGTAGCAATTTGGAGAGGTCCATTCTTCACCATACCAGACCCTTGTCTTCTTGGAGGCTGATTAATGATTTGGTCCCTGGCCTCGACTGTTTGCTTCATACTGTTGTATCTGTCTTGATGAAGCTGGTTGATAATGGTTCTCAACTTTTCTTGTTCCCGAGCTAAGCCTTGGATAAGAGCCATCTGCCCCAGCATCTGGGTTCTTATTGTATCTACCTCAGCTTCCAGTTGTTTCAGCCGTTCATCCTTATTGTCTTCAGGACTTTTCTTGACCAAGTTCCCGACGAGGAGTGTTTTCAACTCTTCCTGCCCCTTGGATAGGTTTAGGAATACGTCCCTGAACTGAGCTTCTTGAGTTTGAAGATCTTGGTTGCCTTGTTGGAAAGCCATTGCTGAAATAAACAGCGAGAACATGAGAGACCTGTACTGGGAGACCTGTTATGCAATGATATGTATGATATATGTATGCAATGTTTTCAAGGATCTCGCGGGGTAAACAAGAAACTTGTCAGAATTTGAATTTTGCAGTTTGATTGAAGAAACTTCGTGTCATCAAGAATCCTTCTTCAAGAGTTAGGCTCACCATATCGAGTGGGTCATAGCCACCGACTCAAGTCATCATGTTTTGATCTCTAGACGGCATTGGCTAGAGGAAAATAAATCCCCTTTGCCCCTTGCTAGACATTTGATTTACCATAACCTGCATCACAAACCCTTGAGATCCTTGAAATGGTTAAGGAAATGTTAAGGCATGATGTTATGATGTGTGTGGTATGCGTTTAAGCAAAAGTGTGAGGTGTTGTAAGTAAACCCTGCAATAAATCCAAATTATTGGATAAGGGCTGTAAACAAAACCTGCAAGGAACTCATGTTGTTAGATAACAAAAAGGTGCAAGTAGTTCAAGTTTGAAAGCACACAAGTCACACAAATAGCCTTAAGTTTAGGCTTGCATGGGGTTTAGGTACTACCCTCTTTCAGTTTAGTTGGTTCAACCTGTCCTAGAAATAGAAACCAGGTTCTAGAGGATCTCAATATCATTGACCACCCTCGATCGGTCATAATTCCAGTTTAGCAACCTTTTCTTGCGGCCGGAATCATCGCGAGAGTTTGGTCTCAATGAGTGTAGCATACTGCTACTTTTCTATGGCCAAGTTGGTCAATTATAGGTTCTAAGGTCAGTTGGTGCTTAATGACTCCTTAGCAGACCCATATTCTCCTCATTGCGCCACAAGGGATATCGGTACAAACTAAAGTGCCACACCAACGTAGCTACTGCTTCAACCGTATCGGTCTACGTCGTACAGTTCCCTCACAGTCTATTGCTACTTACCTAAAAGGTATCCCCAAATCCGGGTTAGGATCTATAGTAACTCTGATTCAAACCCACAAAGATAAAGCATACAAATCAAGCAATTAAAAACATTATGAATTATTCCTAAGGTACACCCCACTTATAAGCATTCCCCAGCAGAGTCGCCAGTTCTGTGATACGGTGGGAATAACTGACTGTTTTTTAGAATGCTGGTTTGCATTTGTTTTTGCAAAATGTCGCGGTAAGCAAGAGTCGCCACCGACTTTTATTTTATCCAACAAGGAAAGGAAAAAAGCACAGAAAAATTCCTTTTTCGAGATAGTTCTGAGTACGGGGGGTAGATTATAGAAAGGGAAGGTATTAGCACCCTTTCTATCTGTGGTTATCCACCCGCTCTTAGGTACTTGCTCATTGTTTTCAAAATTGTTTTCTTTGTGCTTGTGGGTTTGAAAAGTTTTTGTTTTTAACTTCGATTTAACTCTTGTTTCTGTCCTCAAGAGTGTAATGAAGTGTTTTTGAAAACTTTTTTTGAAAAGGAGTGTAAGTGTGAAAATTTTGTTTTGTTTTAGATGAGCAAGTATCTAAGAACTATCTACCTACTGGAAAAAGGAATCGTCTTATGCTAATTTCCTTTAGACAATGCTATCCCACTATTAGTGAGTAGGTAGCACCGTCGTTGGAGTTTAAGGGTCAATTCGAATGAGGGACATTGTAGCGGTGAAAATCGAAGATCAAGCTATTAATTAACTTGACTCACAAAAGCAAGAGTCGCCACCGCGCTTTATTATTTCCAAGGGAAAAGGGAAAAGAGCGAAATAAAACCCTAAAATATGCAATGTAAAATAATACTTAAAAGTAATAAAAATACGATGCGTTTTTGAAAGAGATCGAGAGTTCGGGGGTTGGTTATACAATGGGAAGGTATTAGCACCCAATGCATCTGCGGTACTCCGCAGGAACCTTTTGAAATATCTGTTTTTGGTTAAAATTGTTTGTTTGATTAAAAATGGTTCGTTTGGCTAAAATGGGTATGGATGAGATTTTGAAGATACGACGACCTCGTGTCGAAGTTTTGACTTAAAAGGTGTGAGTTTGAAAATGGAGTCTTTTGGGAAAATTGTCTTAAGTTTGGAAAAATAGTAAGCAAGCAAAACATGAATGAGGCTATTCGCACGATTGTAGAAGATGTATTTGATGACATGAGGTCAACAAAGTTAAAATATTTCCCTTGGATTTAAAACCACAGACAGATAAATAAGCTAAGAGTATATCAAACCTCAGGTGAAAATAAATCACAAGCCGACAGCGTCAAAAAAACCAGATGTAAGATAATATCCCCAGCAGCGAATAAAGCGCAATGAACCACAAGCGAGAAGTGCAACGCGTGAAAATAAATCACGGAAAAAAGAAATCGTGGATGACGCTCACGGTATAAGACTCCCTACATCACATGAAAAACTCCAACAAACAGATAAACAGGATAACAGAGAAATAATATGAACATCTCATGTGAAATAAAGAATCAAGCTATGGGACCGGAATGCGTCGAATCGAAGTCCATAAAAAACTGGTCAGTGAAGTTTATATATTCATTATATATTCGAAAATTAAATCGAGCTCAAAATTTGAAATCACAATGAAATGATATAAAATAGACAACACACTTTAAATTTATTTACAAGATAAAATTCCAACTAAATCTAAAACTCAAAAGTTTCTATTAAATAAAACAATAAGAAAATTAAATCACAAATTGAATTTATTTACAAATGAATTGTTTAACTAAATTCTAAACCCAAAAAAATTATATGCCCAATTATATTTTATTATTATTAAACATTAAATCAAGACAATAAAATAATAAAATGTAAATGCTAAAGCATGGAGTTGTAAAAATTAAATGGGGTGTCTAAAGTAAATGAAACAATGGGCTTAGTGGAACTTCAGCCAAAATAAATAGAAACATACAACCCATATATTTTTAACAATTATAAATATAATCAGGCTTTATTTTCAAACAAAATAACTATATAAACAAAAAAATGATAATAATCATAAATCAATTTAAAATTAAAAAGGGAAGAATGGAATACGATTGTTGGCAGAGGTGAGAGGGAGTTTCACGGAAAGTGTGAAGGGCAGAAGGAGTAGTGGCATCCATCTTGTTACAGCAGCAGATCATTTGCTTGACACCAAGAGTGAAAGCAAGGAGAGCATGTTCACGGGTCTGTCCATCCTTCAAAATACCAGCCTCAAAACCACCAGTAGTGGAATCAATGATAAGAACGGCACAATCCGCTTGGGAAGTACCAGTAATCATGTTCTTAATGAAATCCCTATGTCCAGGGGCATCAATGACAGTACAGTAGTACTTAGTCGTCTCAAACTTCCACAGAGCAATATCAATTGTGATACCTCTTTCACGCTTAGCCTTGAGCTTGTCAAGAACCTCAATAGCCTTACCCACATGACCCACATAGCAAAGTTTTTGAATTGCGCAACAAAAACGGAGGAAGATACAAAAACACCACGACTTACCAAACAATGTTTCAGAACTGAGAGAACCCTTTCTGGTTCTTCTTGGCGCGTGGAGCATAGACCACGGATAAGCGCGTCCCATGCGCGAGATGGGGTGTGAGGATCTCTCTTCATGAATCGTTCTGCTTGTTCTATGTTGTGAGTATTGAGAAGTGCCCATGTGAAGAAAGTGTGGGTTTCGTGGGTGATTGGGAATTTGTTGTAGGTGAATTGATGGAAAAGGTTGATGATTAGGTTGAATTTGCAGAGGTTGAAGAGGAAATGGAAAGATGCAGTTCGCGTTTGAAGGCGTGGATCTTATGGAGTTCTTGTTCCAATTTGAGGAGAAAATCGTGGAGTTTAGAGAGTTTATGAGAGGGAGTATGAATTGTGGATAGATTGTAGAGAAAACTAGCGATGGTTTTGGGAACGAAAGTGGGTGTTAAATCTAAACTCAATTCTGAAGAAACAGAGCCCATTGGATTGGATTAGATCTTGTTTGTGTTGAATATAGGCCGTTGGATTGAGATTGTTGAATTGAGATTGAGTTATAACAGAGGAAATTTGTGAGAGAGAGGGAAATGAATTGAGAGTAGGAAAGGGATATTGAAAGATGAAGGGAAATTTATTTACTGTGTTGTTTTTGTTGTTTTTTACAAAGAAAAGGAAGACTATTTAAATAGTCAGATGAAGAGGAAAAATGATTTCAGCTTGCAATCATATCCGTCCATTATTTTCATTAATCCTGCACAACTTCTATCAACCAATTAGAAAAAAGAATAGTTTAACAAAAAAATTAATGATTAAAAATCCCTCTAAAAATAAAAATGACTTAAAAACCTGAAAGTGTACAAATTAATGCAATTTAAAATATATTTTTTTGAATTTTTCTGAATAAAAAATAAAGACCCAAAATGACCAAAAATGATAAAAAACGGACGAAAATTTATCCAAAAAAATAAAATGAACACATTAAAATAATCTACATGTCACAAAGATTAAAGAAAAAATATTCAAGAAGTCAAAAATCAAAAATAAAATAATAATAAAAATATCAGACTAAACAGACGCTTAAGGTTAAAACGAGACTTCGAACTGTACCGAAAAATAAAGCGAGCATACCCTCATAATCTACGCGAAGCGCAGATTCATAAAATGATCGGTAAAAGGTGAAAACTTGAAATATTTTCTCGCTACTTTCCCGCATAGCGTCGAATCGCTTTTAACAGTCTGTCTATAAAACCAAAATATTTTATTATCGACATATAAACAACTTGGAGCAGTGCAAGAAATTAGTAAACAGGTAAAAATGAATGATGTGAAACGCCAAATATTTTACAACTGACAGACGATACAAACTTTGATTTAAACTGACTTTTTCTGATCAACTTAAATACGACTAATGATGCAAAAATGTGATGAATGAAGATATTTACTAATGATTGTGACCAAATGACAAAATATGGTATGAATGTGCGACTGAAGAAATTAGGGGCGAAATTAAGGATGCAATAGTTGCGCCTTGATGAATCAGTCTTCGAGAATCCACAATCAACTGTACTTCTGGTTTGGGAGACTCAAAACCTTAATTGAGGCGCGACACCTGATGCTCTTGATTCAGACCTGTCTCTGCACATGACACAAAAGAAAACATGAACATACACCTTTGTATGCGATTAGAAATTAGTGATACATGGGCTAAAAATGTTCAAAACACTTGACAATCTTCGTATAGTCAAAGCTCGAAGGTGAGAGGTTAAAACCAACCGTATTTCGTGACCTTGGCTTATGTTTAAAAATGCAAAAATAAATATGGGATCTTAGGTCAAAAATTGGGGTACAACAGACATATGGTCACTAAAGCAATGTTAGGACGCCTTAGTGGTAACCCTAATGTCTTAGATCATTTGTTCGAGGCAACAATATTCGAGGCAACCATTTTGAGGCAACTATGATCTTTTAGACAAGAGGGCGGCCTCTAAAACAACCTATACACAATGACCGTTTATGAAGGCAACCAAGTGGGGTGTACCCTAAGAGTGCGCATGTGCGAGTGTGTCGTTTTCAGTTATTTTTATCTTTTGCACATGTTAAGGGTGATCTAATTTGATTTTTAGATTAAACATTCAGTTTTGTCATGCAAATCCTATTATCAAACATCTAGTAGTTATAATTAGCAGAAATTAAAGTGCGGAAATTAAACTACGCTATTACAAGGCTTCGGGTATTTACATAGCCAAAAACAAACCCTTTGAAAATGAAAGCGGTAAATGTAAAAGTCCTAATTAAATTATTACAAATCGGGAGCAGATACAATAATTGGGTAATAATAAAGCGCGCGAGAAAATTAGATCGAATGCGAAAATAGGGTTTTGACCCTTCTATCCTAATGAAAAGAAAACTTGTTTTTTTGTTGTTTTTAATATTTTTTAATAAAAAGATTAGGTTCTAAAAATTATATGCTAAATTAATTAGTTATTAAATTAATTAATGAAAAATAATTAAATGACCTATTTTTGGGTTTTTGTTATTTTAGGAAAGAAATAAAATAATTAAGTTAGCCATAAGACCTATTTATTCTAATTGATTTTAATTATTTACAAAAGGAAATTAAAATTGTCTAAAATTAATAACCTAATTAAATTAATTGATTTTTTTTAATAAAAATAAAATCTAGACCCTAATTGTGAAAAATAATATTTTTGTGATTTTTTGATAAAAAGAAAGTAATTATTTGGTTAGTAAAATAAATAATAAATAAATAAATTGAAAATATAAAAAAGAAATAAAGAGTGAGAAATGGTCCTGAAACAACATTTTTTGGGAGGTGTAAAGAGCATTCTTGAGCCCGAATATTCGAAAGCTTCATGCTCTAACTATGGTATTTTTTTATTCTTGCGTGGAACCTATGATTCAACCATCCACAATTGTTCTATATAAACTCAAACAAACATTAGCATACCATAAAATGTGATTAAAATTAGAGATTCAAAATTTAAAATTTTACCAAACCGGTGTTGTCAAATGGGGGCGTGCTAGGCGTGTTATGGATTGCTCTTGGGCCTTGTAGGACTCCTAAGGACTTCAAGAGGATGATTTGAGGCTTGATGTCAATTGCGAGAGATCGGAACCTCGAGATATGACTTGCACCAATTCTTTGATTTCTGGAGAGCTTTTTGAAGAGCTTTTAGAGAGCTTTTTGAAGAGCTTTTAGAGAGCTTTTTAGAGAGGATCTTTGTCCATTTCAAGCTTGTATGGCTCTATATTTATAGAGGAGAATGAGGAGACAAGAAAGCATGGAAAGAATCTCCCTCATAATGTTGTGTTTTAAGACCATGATCAAGATTTGAAAAAAATGTCATATTTGATGATTTTATGCCATTTTCACATGTGGATGAACCTGGACATATTTGAAAAGTTATTGCATGAAATCAATTGACATAAACCAGCATAAAACTTTCCCAAAATGGATTCACATCAAAATTTACATTATTTCTATTATTTATTTATTTAATTCAGAATTTTAATGAATAAAATATCAAAATAAATAGCATAAATAGTATAAAAATGTATGGGTGGACTTAGAGGTCGTGGACCATGTTAGGAATGAGTTTCAAACTTGAAAAGATAGGCCCATTTGGAAAAAATCCAAGTTTGGTCAATATTTGCTTCATGCATTTTTTTCAAAAATTGTCCAACTTTGACAATGCATATCTCTCTCAATTTTAACCTTATGAGGGTGTTCTTGGACTTTTTAGAAATCTTGAGATGTCCTCTAATCAACCCTTTTGGTCTCATATCATTTTGATATTCCATGCTCATGTATGAAGCTTTGAAAAAAAAGGTGTTTTTGTTGACTTTTCAAAATGACCTATAATGTCCAAATTCATAACTTCTTGTGAGTGCATACATTAAACTTGGTAGATGAAGATGGATTGTAGGGAATTGCATCCTCTTCAAAATGAACTTTGGATGGGTCATTTCTCATAAAGTATGAGAAAGTTATGCTTGGTCAAAGTTGAGTTGACTTTTCCTGCAAAACCCTAATTTAGCAACTTTTGAGTCTTGATGAATTATGAGCAATCCTTGATGAATCATGATCAACCCTTGATCAAATGATGAAATATACTTCAAAATGAGAATGTTGACAAAAATATTGAAGTTTGACTGTATATAGGTCACAGTTGACTTTTGCCCTAGCATAGTCGATTTTTGGACCTTTGAGCAATTGACTGAGCAAACTTCCTCTACAAGGCTTGAAATTTGACATGGATGATCTTGAGAACATATTAGGACATTGGTGAGAATTTGAGGTCATTTGGACTCATGGATCTTGATGCAACACAGAACCCTAATTTGGGGTTGACTGTCTTAGGAGAGGGCTTGTCTGACCAACTCTTGGACTACTTTGAGCAACTCGGAGATTTTTCTTGAAATGTTTTGAGAAATATGGGAGAGAAAATTTTGGGGTACAACAGAATGGATTAGGGTTGATAGGCTGTACTCAATCTTCTTCCATTATTGAATTTGATTGTGATTTGATCCTCCTTAAAAATCTTTCCAAAATTGGCCTATTTCAATCTTTTTGTACACACCATGCCTTGATACGAATTTGAATACTTGCTAGCTGTAATTGAAACCTGAAACAAGCACAAAATCTTGTGTTTTCAATATTTTGGATTTTATATGATTTATTTTGATTAAAATTGATTTAAATCAAATAAAATCAAAATAAATAATAAAAACATGATAATGACAAATGGAAAGGGCTAGAGCTCGTGGACTGTGTTTCCAACTCAAAACAAGTTGAAAAGATTGGGCCCATTTGGCAAAAGTTGAAGTTTTAGGGATAGTTGACTTTTGGCAATTTTGCAAAAAGGGTCAACTTCACCAATGCATAACTTCCTCAATTTTGACTCTTTGGAGGTGTTCTTGGACTTTTTTAGAAAGCTTGAGATGTCCTCTAAGCAACCCTTTTGGTCTCATCTCAATTTGATATTCCATGCTCATGTATGAAGCTTTGACAAAAAAGGTGTTTTTGTTGACTTTCCAAAATGACCTATAATGTCCAAATTTATAACTTCTTGTGAGTGAATATTTTGAACTTTGGAGATGAAGATGGATTGTAAGTAATTGCATCCTCTTAAAAATGAGCTTTGTATGGGTCATTTCTCATAAAGTATGAGAAAGTTATGCTTGGTCAAATTTGAGTTGACTTTTCCTACAAAACCCTAATTTAGCAACTTTTGAGTCTTGATGAATTATGAGCAATCCTTGATGAATCATGATCAACTCTTGATCAAATGATGAAATATACTTAAAAATGAGAATGTTGACTAAAAATCTTGAAGTTTGACTGTATGTGGGCCAGAGTTGACTTTTGCCCTAGCACAGTCGATTTTCAGGCCTTTGAGCAATTGACTGAGCAAACTTCCTCTGCAAGGCTTGAAACTTGACATGGATGATCTTGATAACATATTAATACATTGGTGAGAATTTGGGATCCCTTGGACTCAAGTGTCTTGATGCAACATGAAACCCTAATTTGAGGTAGACTGCCTTAGGAGAGAGCTTGTCTGGCCAACCCTTGGACTACCTTGAGCAACTTGAGGATTTTTTCTTGAAATGTTTTGAGAAATATGGGAGGAAAAATTTTGGGGTACAACAATATGTTTATAACGTTATAAAAAGTTTCTCGAAAAAAAAAACTCAAAATTTGATTTCTAAGTTCAAATTTTCATTAATTTTATTATTATCTTTTGAAATTTAAAAAATTCATATTTAATTTTTCTCATTTTAAAAAATTCTAAAATTTGATTAAAAAAATATTTTATAATATTCGAAACATGTATAAAAAATATTATTCAAATTAAAAGTTTAAGGATAATTAAGTAGCTTTCAAAATTTTAGAAAATATTAGTGACTAAAACTACATGCATAAAAATTTTGTAGGAACTAAAACATGTTATTTTTTTATAGGGATTAAAAATGAAATTTAAGATATTTATAGGGACCAAAAACATATTTAATCCTATTTTTATTATTAAATTTATATTATTAACTATTTTTGTACTTTAAGTATTATTAATAGAAAATAATTGAAATGTTGATATTCATATCACATATGTCTTAAGAGATTTCGAGACAGTGTAATCTAACTTTAACATAATGAACAGATATAATAGTTAAAACAATGCAGAAACGTAATAGAACACGCAGAATTGTTAACCGAGTTCAGTGTACAACAACACCTATTCAGGGGGCTACCAAGCCAAGGATAAAGTCAGTTTGATAATATCAATTTGTAGACCCACAACAAACTTTCACCTAATTTACAATCTACTCACTTAATTACTACTCGTGCTTAACTTCTACCTAAGACTCACCTAGATATGAGACCCTTCTCAAATCCCTTCCAATCACAGACAATGGCAAGAACGCAATTCAAAAGAATTACTTAGAAGACACACTTCAAAGACATACAATCATTCAATGCTTAAAAGCATAACAATGATTGACAGAACTTACAACTCAAAATAACAATCATACTCTTTTATCAAGATGATATTAGAGAGGCTCACAAATAACACACAAACCCTAACAAAAACACACGTAAGTTCCAAACTAAAACTAGGTTAGTGACAATTTATTTAAAATAATCTTCTGGACTAGATTGGGCTTCACAAACGCAGCAAATCAGTTTCTACAAGTCAGCAAAAACTTATGCACAAAAATAAGACTTCAATCATTAGTTTCCTAAATCATCTCCATAATTAGAAACTAAGAATATCCCTTCAATCAAGATTGAATCTCTTAATCCTTACAATGAGTTCCACATAGCATATCATAATATTCCCAGAATATTCTGCATCTGTAAAACCTAAAAGAATCCAGCAGTCCAGTTGTACATGAAGAATGGAAAAACACAGGAAGGGGGATTTGAATTGGGGTTTTCAAAATTAAAATTGTGGACACGTTGGTTATCCTAGTTCGTTTGAACGCAAACTACTTCAGTCCACCCGCCAAAGTGATTTTGCCTCTCTCAAACGAGATCTTAATACACTAATCAAAACTTGATTATACAGATACAATGACTATTGTCAATGTCTTCTTGAGTTTAAACCACAACCCGATTTTCTCAAGGTATTACAAAAATAAGACAAATTATGAGTGTGTACAAAATATGTTTTCTAAACAAAACTATATCGCAACAGTGATGTATACACAATTGAAAAGCACAAGATATAACTGGATAATAATATTTTTCTCTTTCAGTGCGCAGTAGTGTTCTTGATTTCTTATTTAAGTCTTCTTTATATAGGCAATACATGAGAGACATGAGAAGATGCTTTTGGAAAATTGATAGTGTTGTTAATGCTCTTTCCAAAAATATAGATCTTGTCTTGGTTCAGCCGTTACTTTTTAATTTGTAATGAATGAGCTGTAACGCATCAGAACATTATTTTCTTAAGATCATATTAGAAGAAGAATATTATCATTGAGACTTCTTTTGTTCTTCCAGAATCTTTACTTATCAGAATATCAAAGTTTCACTCGCAACGTTAGTGCATTCAGAAGTTGTAACATTAGAACTTCTTCATTTTAGCGTGTTTACACGGATTTGCTTTTAAGCATGTTGTGTCTAAACAGGGCTTCAAACATGTAACTCTCTCATCTTCTATGCTTCTTGCATAAGAATTTCTCTGCATATTCAAATACATTATTAGAGAGCATATTTGTTCTTTATATATGTCATGTGTTTGTTATCATCAAAACTCTTACAAAGATGTAGAACCAAACTATATTCTAACAATCTCCCCCTTTTTGATGATGACAAAAACTTGAATATTTTGATAGATTACTAAATATCATAAAGAATTAAGGTCTCCCCCTGAGTTAAATACTCAGATAAAGAAAAAATACTTCCCTGAAAATGTTCTGATCAGAGATTTGTGATGAAAGTTTTGATACGTCCACGTGACAGAAGTTACTTTCAGAGGTTGCTTTTCAAGAGATTTTTCTTGTTTTTATTTTAGAGGATAAAAATAGAAGTTATCATATTCAAAATGTTTGAGACTGAGTCTCGATACTATTATATTCAAAATACCTTATGTTCTCCCCCTTTTTGTCAAGAATCAAAAAGCAATAAAAAAACACGTAAATATAACAAAAATGAATTTTTTATTCAAAGTATATTAAGATAAACAGAAGATAAGAAACAAATAGCATAAACAAAACAATTTTTCAGAACTATGATTTAGGAGGTGGAAGTCGTGTGAACAGGGCTTCCAATAAACTCTTGATCTGATTATTTGATTCCTCTTGTTTTCCAAGTATCCCCTTAATTTCTTTGCTAGTTTCATCTTATTTGTCTAGCCTTTCCTTAAACATAATATTTTCTTTCTTCAACTCCTCCAGAATTTTCAACACAAGAGAGGAGGAGGTTGTTTTAGTGGAAGAGACCACGTTCTCAGAATTAACTGCAGCAGATTCTTGCTCAAGAGATTCTTCGACCGTCTTGCCTTTGTCTTGAAACATGACCAGAGGAAGAGGTTCAGAGACGGTTCATTACACTCTAATGTTTGAGAGGCTTCGCAAGGGGTGTTTTCCAAAAGAATGAGGGGTTTCTTTACCCAATGTCGCAGAACTTGATCCTTAAAGATTTTTAGGTGATCGTAAAAGTTCTATTGAACGATTTCATAGCTAAGTTCCTTCAGTTTCAGAGATTCAAAGTTAAACCATTTTCTGAACTGATTCCAGTGAGAATCAGAAGCTAGCTTTAAGGAGTTAACCCATTCCTGTATTTCTGTTTCAAAAATCAGCAGAGATTTACCAACATCTGATTTGGATATTTTTGGTGTTGGTTTTGGAACGACAATTTTCTGAGAACTTGTGACAAGATTGTCCCAAGCTTCTAAATCAATGATTATTCTAAGGGGATCTTCTGGGTAGTTATTGGGAAAGGGAGAGTCAGAAATAATTATAGGTGAGTTAGGTGGTGTTGAGTGATAGGGAGATGGAATATCTGGAATGAAGAAAGTTTATGATGAAGTTGTGGTGATTATTGGTGGTTGAGATATCGTGAGGGGGCAAGTGATGCCTGGGATGAATGTTGTGGTATCAGAGTTAAATTTTGGATTTTTGGCTTGGGGAGCTTCGAAAAGTGGATAAAATTGACCAATATTAGAGAGAACTTGAGTAAGTTCTGGCTGAGTATGATCAAATTGGTAGAAGGTGGATTAATCAGAGGATTATTTGTAGGTATTAAGGCGTCAATATCTAAGTCAAAATCATTGAGGGTTTAAGGAGATGGATCTTCAGCTGGTTTTGGAGATGAGGGAGTTTCAGATGTTGACAAAAATATTGATTCAATCCACCTCGATCGAAGAGTAATCCACCTCGGATTATTCGTATGAAAGCTCCATAGTTGTTATCTAAGCTAATCCTAACAAAATTAAAGGTTGATGAAGTTTGGAGAAAAAACTTCCCCAAAACCATAACCTAAAAAATGAATGAAATGAAGTTATAAAACAAATCTCAGCAGTCCATGCTAAACGGGTCTGGCGCACTAAACGGGTCTGGCGCGCTAAGCGTGACTTCTTTATTTTACATATTAAACCGACCTAAACCACGCTAAGTGGGCCTCAAAATAATGCTTCTTCCAAAATAGTAAAAACGCAAGCAACGCGCTACAAAATGCTTTGAGCACACTCGCACTTAGCGACTTCTATGCACTAAGCGGACTCTCCTAGACAAAACTGATATTTTATTCCGAAAATGCGCATCCGGAGCCGTGCCTTCGACACTTTATTCCTCAATGCTCCAAAATGCAACAAATACCTACAAAATGAATGGAAAGACATCAAACGGTACACTATGTATCCAAAAACACAAATAAACACAAACTAAAAGTATTTACACAAAAGTCAGGTTTATTCAATGATATTAACAACAAAAAGTCGATAAGTGCAACAAAAAGTATATACAAAAATAGCTACAACTTGAACTTATCAAAATTTTCCCAACTTGAACTTGTTTGTCCTCAAACAAAGCCAAGCAATTCAAAGAACCAAAAGTAATCAACCAAAATATCATGAATCAACAAGTTTTGAAAAAAGAAAAAAAAACGCAATGGTTTAAATGAAAAGTGGTACATACGAAGAAATATACTTACCACTAAAATACGACGATAATATAAACACGAAACGAATGCTAAATACAAAGAACATGTCAAACATTCTAAAACAACACTAGTTCACAAATGAATCACACCTAGCAAAAACAATCATTGGTAGATGAAAAACACACGAAATAAGGTATTCTCACTCATCCACAATCTTGCAAACAAAAGACTAAATTATACATTCATCCAAAAACTCATATTGAAAATGAAAAGGCAATAAACTCAAGGGCTTTTCAAGGTTGTAATGTGGCTTAGTTAACAAACAAGGGATAAATCCTAAAGCTAATCGAAATAAAAACTTGCTTAAACCATTCAATCAAACTTCTTCTTCATTCCATAATTTTAACCAACACACATCACTTATTAGCACAATTATTCACACTCTTTTTATTTTTCTTTTTCAAAGCCTTTTTCAATTTTTTACTTTCTATTTCTTTTCACTTCTTTTTCACATTTTTTTCTTTCTTTTCATAACCTCATAGCAATCACAACATAAACACATAAACATTTTTCTCCCCAACTTGAATTCAACCATCATCATAATGTGAATACTCCCTACTTTCTAAGGCAAGGTAAAAATTCAACTAAAAATCATAGTTGAGGATTCAAGAAAACAAAAGAATTGATATCCATACAAAAAGATTAACTAAACACTCATATACAAGCATTTAGCAAAAACGATATGGATATCGATAAAAAAGGGTCAAAAGGGGTTACTAATAATCACACACTCACAAGGTGAATTGTATTTGCCAAGGTTATGCTCAAAATGAAACAAAAAATGCCTTGATCATATTCAAGCTTTCATACAACCAACAAAAACAAAAGATTAAGCATAATAAAATCCAGTTAAAACAAGAGTTGTGGTCTCCAGCATATGTGAATAATGGAAAGCTACCTCACAAAAAGGGTAGGAACTAAAGTGATTCACAAACGAACAAGTATACAAAAGAATGAATGGCATAAAAATTATAAAAAGTCTAAGTATCATGAATATGCTAAATTATAGAAAGCGATAAACACATACATAGAACGTGTATAAAACTTTAACAAAATCATTACCACGCATTCGCAAGTTGAAACACTCAAACTTGGAAAATCACCAAAAGCGACTTCAAGCTATCTAACCAAAATTTGAGTCTAAACAACAACAAAAGAATTAATTATACTAATATTATTTACTATTACAAGGCCTATGTGGAAGTTGGAAAAAGGAAAGCAAGTGGAAAATTAAAAAGAACTCACTGACTCTGCACAACAGGGTGCGCTAAGCGGCATAGAGTGTGCTAAGCGCGCTACACCAGTTATAGAAAAACATGACAACAACTGGTGTAGCTGCTATATAAGCTCCACTTCACAGACACAACCTCAATGTATAAAATATTTACAACATACAAACTTCCTCAATCTAAACACGATAAGCTTGAAGAAAAACATTAATTGACATAACGAAACAAACAGGTGAAAGTGAATTAACAAGTTGAAAAGTGAAAATTTGAGAATTTAAAATATGTCCAATTTTAAATTGTTAAAACACAAGTCAACATATACATAAACGAATATAAATAAAACATGCTTGTTTTACATCATAAGCTCGACGCCTTTATTGTGTGAGCTAGTAACCTCCTCTCGTCATGTCATGGTATTGTCACAATGCGCAAACCTAAATAAAGTGTCCTGACATCCATACAACAAATGTTACGAAAACGAGACAATTCACAACAATACGTGAAAATAAAGAAAAACACATACACACACAAGTATGGAAAGTAAACACAAAACTGTTAGAACATAGTTTGATTCTACAACCCTTAGTTAGAGTTTTGATGATAACAAATACAAAGAACAAATATGCACCCTAAAAATTATGTTTTTATGTATACAGAAGTTCTGACCAAAGCAGCATCAGAAGTTAAGCCATAAGAGCTACACGCTGAAGCAATCAGAACATGTGATGAAGATTGATGACCAGAACCTGCACTTAAGTGAACTAAACTCTGATTCTGAACAAGAACAACATAATCCAATTCATCAATATTCTGAAGCGTCAGCAGCAGGCAAGGATGTAAGATTCTGAAGCGTTACTGATCATTCAAGACGGCATCAATTCCAACGGCTTCTTTCAGACAGGATCTTCTCCAAATGGAAAGTGAGTTAATGACATTAAACACGCTTGATGATCAACATAAATCCATTGCCTATATAAACAACCTCAGTGTTCAAATCGTTTATGATTTGCCAACACAATTCACGTGAACTCAAAAAGCTACAAGCATTCAAAAAGCTGCAACCAATACTCATCATCTTTCCATGCTATAATTTTGTGTAAATTATCACAGTTGTGATAACAGTTTTTGTAACAAAAAACAAAAACACACATTCTTATATATTTGTTTTGAAGCAGTGTTCCTTGAGATTAACCGGATTATGGTTGTACTCAAGAAGACTTTAACAATTGTTAAGTAGTGATTGTAATCCTTTTGTGATTAGTGAATTAAGACATCGTTGGAGAGAGGCGAAATCACCATGAAGGATGGACTGGAGTAGTTTGAGATCAAACGAACCAGGATAAAAATATTGTGTCATTGTGCTTTTGATTTCAAGTTTTCAATTCAACCCCCCCTTGTGTTTTTCACATCTTCAATTGGCATCAGAGCGCCTGGTTCTGAGCTTAAACACTTAACCGTGTCAGTACAAGATCCAAGCTTCAGAAAAACACTATGGTGGGACCAAGCCAAAACATCAGCAATGACTACCATGAAGACAAGGACAGATTCAGTGGCAAACCTCCAGTCTTTGATGGAGAAAACTTTGACTACTAGAAAGACAGAATTGAGAGTTTCTTTCTGGCCCATGATGCTAATATGTGGGACATGGTGACTGATGGATACACACACCCAGTGGATGGAAGTGGTCAGAGGATAGACAGAAAAATGATGTCTGACCAGCAAAAGCGTGATTTCAGAAACCACCACAAGGCCATAACAATACTCCTCAGCGCTATCTCATACTCAGAGTATGAGAGAATCTCAAACAGAGAGACTGCCAAGAGCATGTTTGACTCTCTGAGAATGACGCATGAAGGCAACATTCAAGTCAAAGAAACCAAGGCCCTTGCGCTAATTCAGAAGTATGAGGCATTCAAGATGGAAGATAGTGAATCCATAGAAGCTATGTTTTCAAGATTCCAAATCCTTGTTGCTGGACTGAAGGTTCTTGACAAAGGGTATTCTACTGCTGATCACGTTAATAATATCATCAGAAGCTTGCCCAAGCAATGAAGGCCAATGGTCACAGCACTTAAGCTAGCCAAAGATCTCAACAAAATATCCCTGGAGGAACTTGTCAGCTCCCTCAGAAGTCACGAGATAGAGCTAGAAGAAGATGAGCCTCAAAAGCAAGGTAAGCCACTAGCTTTAAAATCTAACAGAAAATCTGACTCTAAGGTTTTGCAGGTTGTGGAAGAAACTTCAGATGGATCCTCATCAGAAGAAGATGAACAATCTCTCCTCTCCAGAAGGGTGAACCAACTATGGAAGCAGAGACAAAGGAAATTCAGAAATCCTAGAAGATCAGCGAATTAGAATGAATCCTCCTCCAGATACAGAAAGTCTGAGTCTTCATCTGGACACAGAAGATCTGAAGGTTTTTCAGGATACAGAAAGCCAAATAACAAGGACATCATCTGCTATGAGTGTAACGAGCAAGGGCACTACAAAAGTGATTTCCCAAGGCTTCAGAAGGAGAAGCCCAAAAAGAGGTTCTTCAAGGAAAAGAAGAAAAGCCTCATGGCTACATGGGATGATTCTGACACCTCTGAAGCTGACTCAGAATCAGATTATGAAAGAGAAAACATAGCTCTCATGGCAAACATATCAGAAGACAGTGAAGCTTCTGGTTCAGACTCAGAATCAGACAATTTAGAGGTATTTCCTGATTTTACCATAAACTTTACTAAGGCTGAACTTGTAGAAAGTCTAAATGAATTTTTGGAAAAGTATCAGCAAATCAGAGTCAAATTCAAGAACCTAAAAAGGGATCTTTCCTCTGACTCTGAAAAGTCTGAGAGTCTCAGATTAGAGAATTCTGAATTAAAAGAGAAAATTTAAAAATTAGAAAATGATTTGCAAAACTCTCATAAGGAAACAATCTTAGAGACTCCCAGTAATGCTGATGAGATCATCAAAGAGTATGATTACAACTTTCAGAAGTTTCTAGCTAAAAACATAGATAGAAGCAAGATGGCTTCAATGATCTATGGAGTTAGAAGAAATGGCAGAAAAGGGATAGGATATCAAGATAAGGTATCTACACCTAAAAAGGCCATGGTCTTAATTATAAAACGCACACCACTCAAATCACACTTTATATATGGGCACACACATGACATAAAATACACAAGTAGTGATTATTCTGTCAAACCAAAATTCAATCAGAATTTTGGTAAAACCAACAAATCAGGACCCAAGAAAATGTGGATACCTAAGTGTTGTACCCAAAATTTTCCCTCTCATATTTCTTAAGACATTGCAAGAAAAATCCCCAAGTGGCTCAAGGTTGCTCAAGAGTTGGTCAGACAAACTATCTCCTAAGGCAGTCTACCCCAAATTAGGGTTTTGTGTTGCATCAAGATCCTTGAGTCCAAATGACCTCAAGTTCTCCCAAATGTCCTAATATGTTCTCAAGATCATCCATGTCAAGTTTCAAGCTTTGCAGAGGAAGTTTTCTCAGTCAATTGCTCAAAGGTCCAAAAATTGAATGTGCTAGGGCAAAAGTCAATTGTGACCTACAAACAGTCAAACTTCAAGATTTTTTGTCAACATTCTCATTTTGAAGGATATTTCATCATTTGATCAAGGTTTGATCATGATTCATCAAGGATTGCTCAAAATTCATCAAGACTCAAAAGTTGCTAAATTAGGGTTTTGTAGGAAAAGTCAACCCAAATTTGACCAAGCATAACTTTCTCATACTTTATGAGAAATGACCCATCCAAAGCTCATTTTGAAGAGGATGAAATTACCTACAATCCATCTTCATACCCCAAGATCAAAAAATTCATTCACAAGAAGTTATGAATTTGGACATTATAGGTCATTTTTGAAAGTCAACAAAAACACATTTTTTGCCAAAGCTTATAACTTGAGCATGGAATATCAAAATGATATGAGACCAAAAGGGTTGATTAGAGGACATCTCAAGCTTTCTAAAAAGTCCAAGAACACCTCCAAAAGTTCAAAATTGAAGAAGTTATGCATTGTTGAAGTTGGACTTTTTTGCAAAATTGCCAAAAGTCAACTATCCCCAAAACTTCAAATTTTGCCAAATGGGCCCATTCTTTTCCACTTTATTTGAGTTTTCATCATTGCCCACGTACCCCAGATCCAGCCATGTGTCCATATCATTTTTTATTAATTATTTTGATTTTATTTGAATTAATTTGATTTAAATCAAAATAAATCAAATAAAAATCAAAAGGCATTGATAACCAAGATCTTGTGTTGATTTCAGGCTCCAAATACAGCTATTATCATCATCATCAAATTCGTATCAAGTGAATCATGTGAAAAAAGATTGGAATTAAGCAAATTTGGCAAGTTTGTAAATGGAGATCAAATCAAATGTGCAAGCATTGATAAGACAAGATTTGGATCAAGTTTGTAAACCTAATGCACTGAGTAATACATAAGCAAGCTAAAGCACACAAACATAAGGGTTGGCAAGCATTGGTAGAGGCAGAAAAACTTTGAAAAAAAATCACAAAAAGTTGGAGATCAAAATCCAGGTTAGAGGCAGTTTCAGGAGGCGAGAGTTGTCTCAATCGATTCCTGGCCATTCACACAAGCTAACTGGATGCAAGCCACGCATTTTCAGACTCCCTAGTGAACTGTAAGTCTCACGCGACATAGCCATATTCTTGAATTCGATTTGATTTATTCTGGCATCATTTGAATGAAATAACTGCATATTCCTGACCCTCATATCATTTGCAAGCTATTGGCAATAACCAATTTGATTTATATGCACTGTAACCATGAAACGCCATGGCTAGGGTTTTGTTTCTGTTTTTAAGGGTTTTTATTTCAGGTAAAATTGGTCCACGTGATGGGTATGGTTGTATCCAAGAGGTTGAGACGAACACGACCATGCCCTTGAAAGTCATTTTTATTGCCTGAGGGAGATTTTAGAACAAGGTTGCGTTTTTTGCTGCGGATGAAAATCCGCAGGTAATTTTTACAGGGGTCTGAGGACAGGGACGATGAGGTGTCCTCCGTCCATTGGGTCATTCAAAATCGCGCGCGTTTTTTTATTTTGTTCTGGCATCTGATTTGTTTTTTATATAATGTATTATTTGTATTATTAATAAATAAACAACAACACGCCCCAGCGGTTGCCATGTAAGCACTAAAGCACTCCAAGGCTGGAGGTCAGGGGTTTGATCCCTGCCTCCAGCAATTTGTGTTTTCTTCATATTTTTCAAGTATTCGAGTGCGCGTTCAAGCTTGCAATCCACCATATGCCCTCACCAATCCAAGCGACAGATGGCCAATGGCCAGATCTGATGGTCAGCAATCAAAGGAGCACCATGAGCCAGGTTAACATGCGTGTACTGGATCAGAAAAAGTCCAAATGGGCCAGCAAAAATTGCTCCTTACACCTCCTAATCAGGCCCAAACTCCTCTCTCTTTTTATTTATTTTGTTATTTTATTTAATTGTTTTATTTCATTTAATTAATTTTTTAACCAATAACCAAATTCTTTTTTTATCAAATAAAATCATAAAAATATTTTTATTCAATCAAATTTTAAACTTTTATTTTTCTTAATAAACTTATTAATTAATTAGGTTTTTAATTAGAAAACTCCAACTTATTTTTTGCAAATAATTAAAATTAATTAGATTTGATTAGGTTTTAATTACTAATTTAATTAATTTTATCTTCTTTCTTAAAATAACAAAAACCCAAAAATATGTCATAATTTATTTTTTTCATTAATTAATTAATTAATTTAATTTAGCTATTTAATTTAGGATTAATTTCTTTTCTTAAAACAAAAACCAAAAACATTTTCTTTTCAAAAGGGTCAAAACCCTAGATTTCGCACTCGATTTAATTTCCCACACGCTTTATTTATTTTTATTCTTATCTAATAATGTATCTGCTTCCGGATTGTAATAGTTAAATAGGACATTTAGTTATTTTTATCGCTTTATTTTATTTTTCAAAGGGTTTGTCTTTGGCGATGTAAATACCCGACGCCTTGTAATTTAATTTCCGCACCTTTAATTTCTGCAAATTATAACTGTTAGATGTTTGATAATAGGGTTTGCATGACAAGACTGAATGTTAATCTTAAAATCAAATTAGATCACCTTTAACATGTACAAAGATAAAAATAACTGAAAACGACACATTCGCACATGCGCACTCTTAGGGTACACCCCACTTGGTTACCTTCGTACACGGTCGTTAAGTATAGGTCACTGTAGAGGTCGTCCTCTTGTCTAAAAGATCATAGTCGCCTCAAAATGGTTGCCTCGGATATTGTTGCCTCAAACAAATGATTTAAGACTTTAGGGTTACCGCTAAGGCGTCCTAACATTGCTTTGGTGACCGTATGTCCCGCATTCGAATTGACCCTCAAACTCCAACGACGATGCTACCTACTCATCAATAGTGGGATAGCATTGTCTAAAGGAAATTAGCATATAACGATTCCTTTTTCGAGTAGGTAGATGGTTCTTAGATACTTGCTCTTTCAAAACAAAAACTTTTCACACTTACACTTTTCGAACAAAGTTTTCAAAACACTTCATTACACTCTTGAGGATAAAAGCAAGAGTTAAATCGAAGTTTCAAACAAAAACTTTTTCAAACCCACAAGCACAAAGAAAACAATTTTGAAAACAATTGAGCAAGTACCTAAGAGCCTGTGGATAACCACGGATAGAAAGGGTGCTAACACCTTCCCTTTCTATAATCTACCCCCCGAACCCGAGAAACATCTCAAAAAAGGAATTTTTCTGTGCTTTTTTTCCTTTCCTTGTTGGATAAAATAAAATTCGGTGGCGACTCTTGCTTACCGCGACATTTTGCGAAACAAAACGCAAAATGCAAAGTCAGCATTCCAAAAAGCAGTCAGTTCTTCCCACTGTATCACACTAAGGATAAAATTGTATATGTAGCAAATCTCTTTAGCAGCAAGGCTAAAACACCAGTCATGGTACCTGGACTCTGGCTGCTCGCGACACATGACGGGAAGAAGGCATATGTTCCAAATCCTGGAACTTAAGCCTGGAGGTTACGTGGGCTTTGGAGGCAACCAAAGAGGAAAGATCATTGGCTCTGGAACTGTAGGTAATGGAAATCTTCCCTCTATAAATAATGTATTATTAGTTTACGGAGTAATGCATAACCTGTTATCCATAAGTCAATTAAGTAATAACGATTATGATATAATCTTTAATCAAAATTCATGCAAAGCTGTTAGTCAGAAAGATGGGACTATCCTATTTAATGGAAAGAGGAAAAACAACATTTATAAAATAAAACTTTCTGAACTAAAGAGTCAGAATGTAAAATGCCTAATTTCTGTTAACAACGAGCAATGGGTATGGCACAGAAGATTAGGGCATGTTAGTATGAGAAGAATATCTCAGATTAACAAACTCAATCTGGTCAGAGGACTTCCTAATTTGAAGTTAAGCTCAGATGCTCTGTGTGAAGCATGTCAGAAAGGAAAATTTGCAAAACCTGCTTTCAAATATAAAAATGTTGTTTCCACCTCTAAGCCATTAGAACTTCTGCACATTGACTTATTTGGACCAGTAAAAACTGCGTCAGTCAGTGGCAAGAAGTATGGGTTAGTAATCGTAGATGACTATAGCAGATGGACATGGGTAAAGTTCTTAAGACACAAGGACGAGTCACACTCTATGTTCGTTACCTTCTGCAACCAAGGTCAGAATGAAAAGGATCTTAGAATTGTCAAAGTCATAATTTATCATGGTTGAGAATTTGAAAATAAAAATTTTGAATTATTTTTTAATGAAAAAGGCATCTTGCATGACTTATCTTGTCCTAGAACTCCCCAACAAAATGGAGTTGTAGAACGAAAGAACAGAACATTGCAAGAAATGAACAGAACCATGATCAATGAGACTAACATTGCTAAGATCTTCTGGGCAGAGGCAATCAACACAGCGTGTTATATTCAGAATAGAATCTCCATAAGACCTATTCTGGAAAAGACTCCATATGAATTGTGGAAGAACAGAAAGCCCAACATTTCCTATTTTCATCCATTTGGATGCACGTTCTTTATTCTGAATACAAAAAATTATCTGAACAAGTTTGACTCTAAAGCACAAAAGTGTATTATGTTAGGATACTCTGAACGCTCAAGAGGGTACAAAGTATACAATACAGAAACACAAATTGTTGAAGAGTCAATCAGTGTTAGGTTTGATGATAAGCTTGACTCTCAAAAGTCAAAGCAGAATGAATTCCTTGCAGGTATAGAAGTTGAACTCATAGGTACTGAAGACAACTCGTCAGAAGTTCTCAACAGAGACTCTCCCTCAACATCAGAAAGAGTCACTGTAAGCAATTCAGCACCTTCAGTTGATCAACTTCAGAAAAGGCTATCCAGAAGCAGCATTGCTTACCCAGAAGATACAATACTGGGAAAGAAGGATGATCCAATCAGAATAAGATCAACTTTCAGAAACTCTAAAGAATCCCTCATGGGACTGGTCTCTTTGATTGAACCAACAACTATTGATGAAGTTCTTCTGGACAATGATTGGATTATGGCGATGCAGGAGGAACTGAATCAATTCACCAGAAATGACGTATGGGATTTGGTTCCCAAACCAAAAGGATTCAACGTCATTGGAACAAAGTGGGTGTTCAAAAACAAACTAAACGAGCAAGGAGAAGTCATCAGAAACAAAGCACGACTGGTAGCACAAGGTTATAGTCAGCAAGAGGGGATAGACTATACAGAAACCTTTGCTCCAATCGCCAGATAGTTTGCTAAATGTATGCAGGCAGAGTTTGAGATGAGCTTAATGGGGGAACTCAAATTCTTTCTGGGCATTTAGATAAACCAAACTCCAGAAGGAACTTACATTCATCAGAGAAAATACGTCAGTAAACTTCTGAATAAATTTGATCTCTCAGAATGTAAGCCCTCAAAGATTCCAATGCACCCCACGTGCATTTTGGAAAAGGAAGAGGTAAGTAAAAAGGTAGAACAGAAGGTCTACAGAGGTATGATTGGTTCTCTTCTCTATCTGACGGCTTCAAGGCCTGAAATTTTATTTAGTGTTTGCTTATGTGCTAGATTCCAATCAGATCCTAGAGAATCTCACTTAACAGCAGTTAAGCGAATTTTCAAGTATCTGAAAGGTACTACTAATCTAGGTTTGTTTTATAGAAAATCAAATGATTACAAATTAGTAGGATATTGTGACGCTGACTTCGCTGGAGACAGAGTAGAGCGTAAAAGGACTTCTGGAAGCTGCTAGTTTCTGGGAGAAAATCTGATCTCTTGGACCAGCAAGAGACAGTCCACAATAGCACTATCAACAGCAGAAGCTAAATACATAGTAGCTGCTGGATGTAGCACACAAATGCTCTGGATGAAAAGTCAACTTGAAGACTTCAACATATTTGAGAGTAACATTCCTATCCTCTGTGACAATACTTCTGCTATTTGTCTCAGTAAGAATCCAATTTTGCATTTGTTGTACCCCAAAATTTTCCCTCCCATATTTCTCAAAACATTTCAAGAAAGATCTCCAAGTTGCTCAAGGTTGCTCAAGAGTTGGTCAGACAAGCTCTCTCCTAAGGCAGTCTACCCCAAATTAGGGTTTTGTGTTGCATCAAGATCCTTGAGTCCAAATGACCCCAAGTGCTAACCAATGTCCTAATATGTTCTCAAGATCATCCATGTCAAGTTTCAAGCCTTGCAGAGGAAGTTTGCTCAGTCAATTGCTCAAAGGTCCAAAAATCGACTATGCTAGGGCAAAAGTCAACTGTGACCTACATACAGTCAAACTTCAATATTTTTTGTCAACATTCTCATTTTGAAGTATATTTCATCATTTTATCAAGGGTTGATCATTATTCATCAAGGATTGCTCAAAACACATCAAGATTCAAAAGTTGCTAAATTAGGGTTTTGTAGGAAAAGTCAACTCAACTTTGACCAAGAATAACTTTCTCATGATTTATGAGAAATGAACCATACAAAGCTCATTTTGAATAGGATGCAATTCCCTACAATCCATCTTCATACCCCAAAATCAAATTATGCACTCACAAGAAGTTATGAATTTTGACATTATAGGTCATTTTTTAAAGTCAACAAAAACACCTTTTTTGTCAAAGCTTCTATCTTGAGAATGGAATATTAAAATGAGATGAGACCAAAAGGGTTTATTATAGGACATCTCAAGCTTTCTAAAAAGTCCAAGAACACCTCCAAAAGTTCAAAATTGAAGAAGTTATGCATTGTTGAAGTTGGACTTTTTTGCAAAATTGCCAAAAGTCAACTATCCCCAAAACTTCAAATTTTGCCAAATGGGCTCATTATTTTTCACTTATTTTGAGTTTTCATTATTGCTCACATGCTATAGATTTATCCATGTGTCCATATCACATTTTTATTAATTATTTTGATTTTGGTTTGAATTAATTTGATTTAAATCAAATAAAATCAAATAAAATCCAAAGCATTGATACCAATGGATTTTTTGACTGTTTCAGGCTTTAATCACGGCTAGCAAACCATTCCCAATTCGTATCAAGGCATAAGGGTACAAAAAGATTGAAATCAAGCAAAAATTGGAAGGTGGTAAAAGAAGATCAAATCAAATATTTAATCATCAATGGAGGAAGATTTGGACAGAATTTTTTACCCTAATGTATTGTACAATACATAAGGAGGGGAGAGACACAAGAATCAGGGTTGGAGAGCAATTCTGGAGGCAGAACAAAACTTGCAAAAACAAGGAAAAAGTGTGGGATCGAAATTAAGGTTAGAAGTCGTTTCAGAGCTTGGCAAGTATCTCAATCGTTTCCTGGCCATCTCCACAAGCAAAAGCAACCAAGACCACGGATTTTCAGACCCTCATACGCACTGTAAGTCATTCGTAACATGGCTATGTTCTTGATTTCGTATTTCCAGATTTAGGCATTGTTAACATGAAATAACTGCATATTCTTAACCCTCACATCATTTGCAAGCTTTTCATAATAATGAATTTCATTTATACGACATGTATCACAGATCACCATTGCTAGGGTTTGGTGTTTGGTTTTGGGGCTTTTATTTTCAGGTAAAATTGGCCTTAATGGTGCTTATGGCTGTGATCATAGGGATGAGATGAGGATAACTATGGTATTGGATTCCATTTATATGGCCTGGAGAAGATTTTAGAAAGAAGCTACACTTTTAGCTGCGGATAAAAATCTGCAGGTAAAAGTTACAGTTTTGGAGGACAGGGACGAAGACGTGTCATCCACCCATTTGCCCATTCAAATAAAAAGCGCGTTTTTTTCTTTTTCTGACCATTGAACTTTGTTTCTTTATATTATTATTAATTTGTGTTATAACAACAAACGAAGCAACTTGGTCTGGTGGTAGCCACATAAGGCTTAAAGCGTCCCAAGGCTGGAGGTCAGGGGTTTGATCCCTGCCTCCAGCATTTGTTATTTTTCCAATTGCTTTCAGGAAATCAGGTGCATGTTCAAGCTGGAGGTTCACCATGGACGTTCATTATCAAAGCGCCAGATGGCCAGATCTGGTGGTCAAGCATCCAAGGCACACCATAAGCCAGTCAACGCACGTGTATTGGGTCACAAAAGTCAAAATGGATCAGCATATTTGGGCCAATATCTTTGCTATCCACACCTCCAAATCTCAGGCCCATTATTTACTTCCTCTCATATTTTATTTATTTTAATTTAATTATTTAATTTTGTTTAATTAATTTCTAACCAATAACAAATTTCCTTTTTACCAAAAAAATCACAAAAATACTTTTTAATTCAGAATTTTATTTTTATTAATAAAAACTAACTAATTAATTAGGTTTTTAACTCTAGAATAACCTTAATTTATTTTTGTAAATAAATAAAATCAATTAGAATTAATTAGGTTTTAACATAATTTAATTATTTTTAAGTTCTTTCTTAAAATAATCAAAACTCCAAAAACATGTCATTAATTAATTCATTTAATTAATTAATTTAGTATTTTAATTTAGGATTTAATTTCTTTTCTTAAAATAAAAACAAAACAAAAAAAGCATTTTCTTTTAAAAGGGTCAAAACCCTAAATTCGCATCCGATTTAATTTCGCGTCGCGCTTTATTTTTATTTAATTATTGATGTATCTGTTTCCGGTATGTAATAATAATTAGGACATTTTATTTATTTTGTCGCTTTATTTTATTTTCAAAGGGTTGCTTTTGGCGATGTAAATACCCGACGCCTTGTAATAATTAGTTTTAATTTCCGCATTTTAATTCTGCAAATTACAACTGTTAGATGTTCGATAATAGGGTTTGCATGACAAGACTGAATGCTTAATCTTAAAATCAAATTAGATCACCCTTAACGTGTGCAAAGATAAAAATAACTGAAAACGACACACTCGCACATGCGCACTCCTAGGGTACACCCCACTTGGTTGCCTTCATACACAGTCATTGAGTATAGGTTGTTTTAGAGGTCGCCCTCTTGTCTAAAAGATCACAGTTGCCTCGAAACGGTTGCCTCAGATATTGTTGCCTCAAACAAATGATCTAAGACATTAGAGTTACCGCTAAGGTATCCTAACATTGCTTTGGTGACCGTAAGTCCCGCATTCGAATTGACCCTCAAATTCCAACGACGGTGCTACCTACTCACTAATAGTAGGATAGCATTGTCTAAAGGAAATTAGCATAGAACGATTCCTTTTTCGAGTAGGTAGATTAGCTCTTAGATACTTGCTCATTCGAAACAAAACTTTTTTCACACTTACACTCCTTTTCAAACAAAGTTTTCAAAAACACTTCATTACACTCTTGAGGACAGAAGCAAGAGTTAAATCGAAGTTAACACAAAAACTTTTCAAAGCACACAAACACAAAGAAAACAATTTTGAAAATGATGAGCAAGTACCTAAGAGCCCGTAGATAACTACGGCTAGAAAGGGTGTTAATACCTTCCCTTTCTATAATCTACCCCCCGTACTCAGAAATAATCTCGAAAAAGGAATTTTTCTGTACTTTTTCTTTTCCTTGTTGGATAAAATAAAAGACGGTGACGACTCTTGCTTACCGCGACATTTTGCAAAAACAAACGCAAAATGCAAACCAGCATTCCAAAAAACAGTCAGTTCTTCCCACCGTATCACAGAACTGGCGACTCTGCTGGGGATAATAAGTGGGTATACCTTAGGAATAGTTCATCATAATGTTTTCAATTGCTTGATTTGTATGCTTTATCTTTGTGGGTTTTAATCGGAGTTACTATAGATCCTAACCCGGATCTGGGGATACCTTTTAGGTAAGTAGCAATAGACTATGAGGGAACTGTACGGCATAGACCGATACGGTTGAAGCAGTAGCTACGTTGGTGTGGCACTTTAGTTTGTACCGATATCCCTTGTAGTGGAACAAGGAGAATATGGGTCTTCTAAGGGGTCATTAAGCACCAACTGACCTTAGAACCTATAATTGACCAACTTGGCCATAGAACAGTAGCAGTATGCTACACTCATTGAGACCAAACTCTCGCGATGATTCCGGCCGCAAGAAAAGGTTGCCAAACTGGAATTATGACCGATCGAGGGTGGTCAGTGATATTGAGATCCTCTAGAACCCGATTACTATTACTAGGACAAGTTTGAACCAACTAAACTGAAAGAGGGTAATACCTAAACTCCTTGCCAGCCTGAAATCTAAGGGCTATTGTGTGACTTGTTTGCCCTTACCATGTTTGTTATTTGTGAATACTTGTGGTGTGTTTCTATCATAACATCATGCATCATGACATTGCATGCATCTTGCATCAGACTAACCCATTTCAAAGACAGAGGGGATTCATCTTTGTTCTGTTTTGTAGGTCATGGCATTTATGCGTAGAAACACTATTCGGATCAGCTTTGTATAGATTCCTACTCAGCTTAGAGATTTGGTTGCAAAGGTTCCTGACACTTCCTCCTTTATCAGAAGACATGGGCACCTCCTCGGTTTGGTTACTTCCAGATTAGATGAGCAGATGATGAGTGTTTTGTGCCAGTTCTTTGATCCATTATACCACTGCTTCACGTTCCCGGACTATCAGTTGGTCCCTACTCTGGAGGAGTTCTCTGATTTGCTTGGTATCTCTATTCTAGAGCAGACGCCATTTACAGGTTGGGAGAAAGTCCTTAGGCCGGAAGAGATTGCTTCAGCCCTCCATCTGACAAAGGCTGAGGTAATGTCTAACTGGGAGACTCGAAGTGGGACAAAGGGCTTCTTGGCTAATTTCTTGGTTGATCGGGCTAATCAGTTTTGGGACAGTTTAGATTTTCAAGCATTCGAGGATATCATGGCTCTTCTCATTTATGGTTTGGTGTTGTTTCCTAACTCAGATTCTTTCGTCGACGTGAATGCGGTGAAGATTTTCATGTCCCGTAATCCGGTGCCCACTCTCTTGGGTGACATTCTACACTCTCTTTATGCCCGTACTGCTCGGAAACGGGGAACCCTTATGTGTTGTGCACCATTGCTGGCGAGGTGGTTTATTTCTCACCTCCCCAAATCAGTTTTGAAGAACAAGGAAGGCATGGGTTGGGCCTACAGAATTATGTCTCTTGCTCACACTGACATTATTTGGAGCACTAAAGACATGGAAGAAGTAGCTATTATTGATCGTTGTGGAGAATACCCCAATGTTTCACTACTTGGAATTCGAGGAGGGATTACCTATAATCCTTGCTTAGCCTTACGTCAGTTTGGGCGAGCTAGGAGGGACGGACCTCATGAGTTGCTAATGTCGAGCATTATCTTTGACTTCCAAGGGGATAGTGAGGAGCATCGCTGCAGGTTCATACGAACTTGGGACAGGGTACACAGGTCCGATCTGCATGAGTTAGGGATGAAGACATCTCTTCCGATGGAACCGTATCTCTGATGGGTTCAAATTTGTGCCCAAGAGTTGGGAATGTCGTACGAAGCTGTCTTACCGATAATTGTTGAGAATGCTGATGAAGAAGGGGTTTCACCTACCATCCTTCACCCACACATGCATACTGACATTGGGGCATTAAAAAGGTCTTGGATGCAGCTAAGAGAGGAACGGGATACTTACAGAGAAAAGTATCACGAGCAGGAGCGGAAGATTCAAAAGCTTACAAGACAGGTGGAGAATGAGAAGGTCATCAACGACTATGTCAGCACAGGAGGCAAACGACCATGGGAGCGCTGATGTCTTTTGTTATTTCTAGTTTTGATTTACTATTTCAGTATTTCTTTTTGTAACACCTTAAGGGCAGTTATCAAACATTGTTGCAAGTTTATCTAATAAAAGTGTGTTTCATTTTGGTTTACGAATTTGAATCTCCAAAGTCTTTGAAATCATATCATACGCATTTCATTCCATGCACCTCATCACAGGTACCCATTACAGGTCTCTTACCTTCTTCGCTGCTTATTTCAGCATCATGTCTTCTAAAACATCAACTGATCAAGCTATCAAGGCTCTGCAAGCTCAAAACACTCAGTTCCAAGAAATGTTCATGAACTTGGCTAAGGGTCGGAAAGATCTGAAGACTCTTATCTTGAAGGATAAGAAGAAGAAGAAGAAGAAGACGGTCCTTTTGAATATGGGTCACAGATTCGGGAACAATCTGCGGGAAGATGTTGATTTATCGCACTCACCTGAAGGGAGAGAAAACCAGGAAGAAAGGAGGGCTCTTAGCCCTGTGGTTTCTGACAACGAGACTGACTTTGATGAAGACCAGTATCCTCCGGCTGAGGATAGGTATAAACAGCTTGAAGACCGGTTAAGCGCAATAGAGGTCCAAAAATTCCCTGGTGTGGACTTCGGAGATTTGGGTTTGTCATTTGGGGTGGTGATTCCCCACAAGTTCAAAGCACCAATCTTTGCTAAATACGACGGGGTTTCTTGCCCAAAGCTGCACCTTTGTTCGTATGTTAGAAAGATTCAGCCATATACCGCTGACAGGAACCTCTGGATCCACTTCTTTCAAGATAGTATTTCAGGGACTCAACTTGAATGGTTTTACCAGCTGGAAGGAGCTAGTATCCGTAATTGGGAAGACCTTGTTGCTGCTTTTTACAAGCAGTACCAATACAATGCCGACCTCGCTCCCACGCGTACCCAACTTCAAGGTATGTCTATGGGTGCGAGAGAAGGTTTCAAAGACTATGCTCAGAAATTGAGGGACCTTGCTGGAAGAGTACAACCCCCACTGGCTGATAGGGAGTTAGTGGATATGTTTCTAGGGACCTTGTCTGGTCCATATTTTAATCATCTGATTGGAAGTTCATCGTCCGGGTTTACCGAGCTGATTATGACCGGGGAAAGAGTTGAAGTCGGTATTAAGAGCGGCAAGATACAGAAGGGTGCTTCATCAGGTACCGAAAAGAAGCCTTTTAAGAAGGAATTCAGCGCTGTTTACAGTTCAAAGAGCCATAATAGACCTGAGTGCTGCCAAGCAGTCAATGCGGTTGTTATATCAAGACCTATTGTTGCCACACAACGCAACAATCAGCTAAGAGCCGAGAGGCTGCGAAGACAATTCACTCAGCTCCATATGACCCTGTCTCAGTTTCTGCCGCAATTATTAAAGACCAACTTGGTGATTCCGAAAGAATCCCCGAAGAATCCCAATACAACATCACCCATGTACAATCCGAACGCCCATTGTGCTTTTCACTCCGATAGCCCGGGGCATGATACGAATGACTGCTGGGTCTTAAAGAATAAAGTGCAGGACTTGATTGATGTGAAGGAGATTGAGTTTGAGGCGCCCGAAAAGCCTAATGTTATGACTGCTCTGATGCCCAAGCATGGAGTGAATGTTGTAGATGAAGACTCGTTTTTGGTTTCTGTAAAAGGCATTGCTACTTCATTGATGACTGTGAAGAAGAACCTTCTGTTAGCCGATTTATTTCCGGGCTGTGGCGAAGGTTGTGGTCTGTGTTCCATCCTACCTACTGGTTGCCATCTTTTGAAGTCAGGTGTCCAACACCTGATGGATAATAAAGAAATTATGTTTGAGAAGACTTTTGTTCCTTTGGTTCCTGTTGAAGAAGTTGCTATGATCACCATTTTCGACAATTCTTCCAAGGCTTCCTCGAGAAAGCCTGTTAGAATTACACCTGCTCCAAGAATCACTCCATTGATCATTACCATTCCTGGACCTATCCCCTATACATCAGATAAAGTTGTCACATGGCACTATGGGGCTGACGTATATTATCACGGAGTTAAACAAGACTTGAGTGCTGAAGAGGCTGATACTGACGTCAGCAATATTGTTGGATCTAGTAAAGTCACCCGCAACAGAAGACTTTTCTCCCCTAAGATCTCTCCACCAACTGTTCGGAAACCTGTTGTTATTACACCTGCCAGTACATCTGCTATTGTCCCTGTTAAATTCCAATCCTTACCCCTGTTCCTGAGTCATCTGACGCTCGGGGCAAAGGGACCACCGGTGAGCCTGCCCAGACGGAGGCACCGAAGAAGATTACCGTTGAAGCCTCTAGACAGGAGATAGAGGAGATTTTAAAGATCATCAAAAAGAGTGACTACAATGTAGTCGAACAGCTGGGGAAAACCCCATCAAAGATCTCTATGTTGTCTCTATTGCTATGTTCAGAGGCCCATGCTAAGGCTCTGATTGCTTTCCTGAAAACTGTGCACGTGCCGCAGGAGAAATCAGCTGATCAGTTTAAAGATTATGTGGCTAGTCTGACAGCAGATAATGGGTTGGTTTTCTCTGAGGCAGATTTGACCGCCAAGGGGAAGAATCACAATGACGCCTTGCATGTCTCCATTGAGTGTAGGGGCACTACTCTAGCTCACGTATTGCTGGACATTGGGTCCTCGTTGAAAGTTTTACCCAAGAAAGCACTAGACCGGTTAGACTATGAAGGGTTAGAGTTGAAGCCAAGTAACATTGTAGTTAGGGCCTTTGATGGGCCCAAGAGAATGGTGCACGGAGAAGTGGATATTCCGGTTAAGGTTGGTTCTTAGGTTTTTGCATCTACATTCTATGTGATGGACATTCGGCCATATTATTCTTGTTTGTTGGGTCACCCGTGGATCCACAAAGTTGGGGCAGTAACTTCTACCCTCCACCAGATGCTGAAATACCCAGTGAAGGGAAAAATTGTTATAGTACGAGGAGAAGAGGAGTACATGGTGAGCCACCTCAACTCTTTCCGGTATGTGGAAATGGATGGGGATTTCATTGATACCCCGTTTTAACATTTTGAAGAAGTCCCCCAGACGCTGGTATCAACTGAAACTGTTACTGAAGATCCTCCAATAAAGATGGCTTCCCTCAAGGATGTCCGGGCTGTTGTTGAGAAAGGTGGGTGTGCAAATTAGGGCCAACTCCCTAATTTTGCACATAAGACTAACAAGTTTGGTTTGGGTTTCACTGCAGAAGCTCAAAGGGCTGTACGGCGTGCACGGATCGAAGGACCTCCCATATTTATCAGCAATTCAGGAGTGAATTCCATTGAAGACGATGATGAAGAATCTGAGTTCGATAGTTGGATCTACCCGAATGCTGATGGTGGACTAAGCAATTGGACGGCAAAAGACTTCGTGCCAATTTCTTTTATTACCCAGTAATGAGACTTTTGTTTTGAATTTGTAACAGACAATTTTAAACTTTACGGCTCGGTGTCTTACCCGAGGCACCGTGGCTTTGTTTGTGAGGGCTTTATGTGTGTCATTTCCATATATCATTAATAAAAGCATTGGACGTTTTCTTGCATTTCAAATTTTGCGCTCCTTGTTTTTTTTTATCTTGTAAAACAGCTATTTTACACACACTCACATATACAGGTCTACATCCACTCTGGATCCCACTGATAACGACTCTGCTACTGCCGGTTATGACTTCGAAAGTCCGATCAACTTAGCCGAAGACGAAGGTGAAGATGATTGCAAAGTTCCGGGTGAACTTGCTAGACTGTTACTTCAGGAAGAGAGGGCCATATAGCCGCATGAAGAGCCAGTGGAAACAGTGAATCTGGGTACAGAGATAGACAAGAAAGAGGTCAAAATCGATGCAAATCTGGAAGCTAGTGTTAAGCAACAGTTGATTCAGATGCTGCGAGACTGTGTTGATATCTTTGCCTGGTCTTATGAAGATATGCCTAGGTTGGATACCGATATTGTGGTTCACCAATTGCCTACCAAGGAAGAATGTCCTCCAGTGAAATAGAAAGTCCGCTGAATGCACCCAGAGATGTCTGAGAAAATCAAGGTTGAAGTTATGAAACAGTTTGACGCCGGTTTTCTAGCAATTACATCTTACCTGCAGTGGGTTGCCAACGTGGTTCCTGTGCCGAAGAAGGATGGTAAGGTTCGAATGTGCGTTGACTATAGGGATCTGAACAGGGCAAACCCCAAGGATGATTTCCCTCTGCCTCATATCGACGTTTTGGTTGACAACACCGCACAGCATAATGTCTTCTCCTTTATGGATGGTTTTTCTGGTTATAATCAGATTAAGATGGCTCCCGAAGACATGGAGAAGACAACCTTTGTTACTCAATGGGGTACCTTTTGCTACAAAGTCATGCCTTTCGGATTGAAGAATGCTGGGGCAATATATCAGCGTGCCATGGTCGCTTTGTTCCATGACATGATCCATCATGAGATTGAGGTATACGTCGATGACATGATTGCAAGATCCCAGACTGAAGAAGAGCATCTTAACCACCTTCAGAAGTTATTTGACAGGTTGAAGCTGTACAAGCTAAGGTTAAACCCGAACAAGTGCACCTTCATGGTGAGATCTGGTAAGCTGCTGGGTTTTGTCGTAAGCGATAAAGGTATTCAAGTGGATCCTGCAAAGGTGAAGGCTATACAGGAAATGCCAGCTCCCTGAATAGAAAAAGAAGTCAGGGGATTTCTGGGACGTCTGAACTATATTGCCCGATTCATCTCACACCTGACTGCTACTTGTGAGCCAATCTTCAAGCTGCTGAAGAAAGATCAAGTGATAAGATGGAACGATGAATGTCAGGCCGCTTTCGAAAGGATTAAAGAATATCTCCAAGAGCCTCCTATTATGATGCCTCCAATTGAAGGGAGACCTTTGACCTTATACTTGACAGTACTCGATAATTCAATTGGGTGTGTGCTGGGGTAGCATGACGAGTCTGGCCGAAAAGAGCATGCTATTTATTACCTTAGCAAAAACTTTACCGATTGCGAGACCCGATACTCGTTGCTCGAGAAAACTTGCTGCGCTTTGGCATGGGCTGCTCGCCGGTTGAGACAGTATATGTTGACTCGCACTACTCTATTGATATCAAAGATGGATCCAATCAAGTATATCTTCGAGAAGCCTACCTTGTCCGGAAGAATAACAAGATGGAAGATGGTCTTGACTGAGTATGACATTCAATACACGACCCAAAAGGCAATCAAGGGAAGTGTGTTAGCAGATCATTTGGCACATCAGGTCGTGGATGATTACCAGTCTATGAACTTTGAATTCCCGGATGAGAACATCATGTTGGTGATTGACTGTGAGACACCTGGACCGGATGAAGGACCTGAGGAGGGATCCCGATGGTCTATGTACTTTGATGGAGCTTCAAATGCTTTGGGTAATGGCATTGGCGCCGTGATCATATCTCTTGAAGACTCTCATACTCCATTCACCGCCCGACTATGTTTCAACTGCACCAACAACATGGCGAAGTATGAAGCGTGCATTATGGGTCTTTGAGCAGCTATTGACCTAAGGATTAAGTTCTTAAGTGTTTTAGGAGATTCCGCTCTCGTGATCAGTCAGATCAAAGGCGAGTGGGATACGAAACACCCTAATCTTATTCCTTACAAGGAGTATGTGTTGACGTTGCTTCCGCACTTCGAGGAGATAACCTTTGAACACTTCCCTAGAGAGGAGAATCAGTTAGCGGATGCGCTAGCTACAATGTCTTCTATGTTCAAAGTCAGATGGGACAATGAAGCTCCCCAGATTACCATTGAGAGGTTGGACGAACCCGCACATTGTTGTGACATTGAGACTGAAGAGGTAGCAGATAAACCCTGGTTTCATGAGGTGAAGAGGTATCTTGAAGCTCAGGAATACCCCGGGGGTGCATCTGTTAATGATAAGAAGTTTCTGAGGAGGTTCGCGGCGAAGTTCTTCATCAGCAATGGCATTCTTTACAAGCGTAACCATGATTCAAATTTACTGTGATGTGTGGATAAGAATGAGGCAGAAAGGATTATGGTAGAGTTACATGAAGGTACTTTCGGGACTCATTCCAGTGGACACACCGTGGCAAAGAAGATCCTACGAGCAGGATATTATTGGTCCACAATGGAAGTCGATTGTTATCAACATTCTCGGACCTGTCACAAGTACCAAATCTATGCTGATAAAGTGCATATACCTCCAATACCTCTGAACGTCTTGACGGCTCCATGGCCTTTTGCAATGTGGGGCATTGACATGATCGGCGAGATCAGACCTACGGCATCTAACGGGCATCGTTTCGTTCTGGTAGTTATTGATTACTTTACGAAGTGGGTTGAAGCAGCTTCCTTTGCTACTGTAACAAAGAACATCGTGGCACGGTTCATTCGGCACAATCTGATCTGTCGATATGGTGTACCAGAGAGGATCATTACAGACAATGGTACAAATCTCAACAATAAGATGATCACCGAGCTCTGCAAGCAGTTCAAGATACAGCACCACAGTTCTTCTCCTTACCAGCCGAAGATGAATGGGGTTGTAGAAGCGGATAATAAGAACATTAAGAAGATTGTGCAGAAGATGACGGTGACATACAAAGATTGGCACGAGATGTTACCATTTTCTCTTTGTGGGTATCGCACCTCAGCACAGACATCAACAGGGGCAACACCCTATTCCTTGGTTTATGGCATGGAGGTCGTCTTTCCCATCTAAGTTCAGATACCCTCTCTTAGGATTATGAAGGATACAGGTTTGAGCGAAGATGACTGGATTCAGACCCAACTTGATCAGCTGAACTTAATCGACAAAAAGAGACTTACTGCTATTTGTCATGGTCAGACGTATGAAAAACGGATGATCAAGGCGTTTAACAAGAAAGTTAGACGACAAGAGTATCAAGTTGGGGACCTGGTTATCAAGCGCATCATACTACCACAAGGTGATCCCAGGGGCAAATGGACCCCTACTTACGAAGGGCCATTTGTGGTTAAGAAAATTTTCTCAGGAGGAGCTATGATTCTAACCACCATAGATGGTGACGACCTTCCTCACCCCGTCAATACAGACATAGTGAAAAAATACTACGTGTTGTACCCCAAAATTTTCCCTCTCATTTCTTCAACATTTCCTCATCACAAGACCCTTGGAGCTCAAGATCAAGTTAGGGTTTACTCTGCTCAAGGCCCCTCCTTGCACTGTTGACCCAAATTAGGGTTTGAGTTTGCACAAAGATGTTTTGACCAAAAATGCCCAAAATGACTTTCATGCTTCATGTTGGACTCACAAGTTTATCCATACCAAGTTTCAAGCCTTGATTCCAATCTTTGCCCAGTCAATTGGACAGTTGACCTAGAAATCAATTGTATTGGGGAAAAGTCAACTGTGGTCAATTAACAGTCAAACCTCATGATTTTTGACCCACATCAACATTATGAACTCATATGGACTACTTGATCAAGTTTGGATCACAATTCCACAAGAAATTTGATCAGATCACCAAAAGGGCAAAATGGTCATTTTTAGGGTTTTGGTTGCACAAAGGCAATTTTTGACTGTTTGACCTAGCCAATGGCAAACCAAGCTCACATATGGACTCAAGGACTCAATGGCATGGTCTTGACACATTCAACAAGTTCAAAAGATCCCAAATGCACAAGATTGACAGATGAATTTTCCAGTCAACTGAGCAAAATTCGATTGTATACTGAAAAGTCAAACTTTGACTTTTTGGTCAAAATCAAGTGCCAAGATTCATTTTTCATCAAGACATGTCAAATTATGAAACTTGTTCATCAAGAAACCAAAAATTACAAATTAGGGTTTGAAATGAAGAAATTTCATAACTTAGAAATTTTCTAAGTTATGGAATTTCCTAATTTTTTCCTAACTTTGTCCCATTTTTTCATCAAGATGCATTTGGATTCAAACAAAACTCAAAACATGAAAGTTATAGTCCATTGCAAAATCTACAACTTTGATTCACAAAGTTTCCTCAAAAGAAGCTTGTAGCTCAAGTTATGATTTTTGGAATAGGGTTGCAAAACATTCTTAACTTAGAAATTTTTTGACCTATTTTTAGGCAGGATTTTTGCCCAACTTCATGACCACTTTTCACATGCTTCCACTTGGAATTTCAACTTTCATTACAAAGATGGATTGTAGTACACATTCCAAGATTTCCAAATTGTCCAAGAACTTCCCAAACACCCTTGTGGTTAGGGAGAATCGAATTTGTGAAGATGGGCAAAAGTCACTTTGTTCATGGCCAAATTTCATGTTCATAACACTTTGCATTTTTCAAGTCAGCTTGCACAAGCTAGATTACAGGCCTCTAATCCCATTCTTACTCAATAATTCAATGCTAAACCATTGTGCCAAGATGTTATTTTGTGCATTTGGTCATTACATGAAAGATTAACCTTTAAATGGATAAAGCATTTTTGCCATTTTGGAAAAGGTACACTTTATGTCAAATACAAATCCAAGAAGCATGGGCCAAATCTTTGGAGCTAGCATTTTGTACACAAATCACTCTGATCAAGAACAAGAGGTGCAGCATAGTTTAGGGTATTGGACAGGCTGGTTTAGAAACTCACATTTTCTTACTTATCAAAGAAGAAACTTGCATTTTGAACATCATCTCTCATTCCTGTAACAACTAGCCAAAGCAAAGTTTGTAAACACTTTCCATACATCATAACTGACCTGAAACACGAGCCTACCATATTCCAAACCTCATCATTCATCAAAACACCATTTTGCTGCACAAAACAGGGCATCCCTACAGATTGAGTTGCACAACTCAGTTTGTTCGTGCGTTTTGGCCAAAGCTTGTTCAAACACACTCTACCATCCATTGAAACTATCCCAAGCCCTAGCTACAGACTGTAACACCTCTAACCAAGTTCACCATTTTCATTTTTTCAGTTGTGCATGTTGAGTTACATAGCTCGATTCAGTTAGTTTCAAAGCAAGCTAGAGGTTGGGAGAGCATCCTTGGACCTCAAGCAAGATGTACAAGTCCTCACACTGCATTGAAAGTACCTCCATTGTTGCACACAATTCAAGCTGAACAGGTAAAAGTTTGAACTTCTATCTCTCTATCCAAGCATATCTAGGCTTAGGTTTGTGAAGAAGTTATGTCCTACTCATGGCCCTGAATCTACCCATATCCTCACTTTTCATTTATATTGTGTGTGTTAAGAGAATTTGGGACCTGAACATTAGAAAAAAAGTTAGGTCAGGAATTGGGGGAGGAGAAATTCTCTCTCATTTCTGAGAGTTAGAACAACTTCTTTATATATCTGGAATCGTGACAAGTGGCTCTATAACATTGATGTTGTAAGTTTTTGTTGAAAATCAAGGAATCATAAGTTAGCAGGTTGAGAAGGAAACGCGCGTTTTCTTTGTTTCAAAGTTGCTGGAGGTTGAAGACAACTCCTTTTGGGCTGGGCTTGGTTCATTTTTCTGTTTGCACCTCATTCTTCCACTTACACCCCCTTGGCCCTTTGTGTGATTTTTCAATCATTTTTGACTTTTTGTTTTTTCCCCTGACTTATTATTTTTTTGTCAAAATATAAAAAATATAAAAAATATTTTTTTCAACCATTTTTGCATTTATTTTGAATTTATTTGCTTTATTTAAACTTGTACATATAAATAAACATATATACTTTTATTTGAAATACTAAAAGATAACACAAAATATATTTTATTTTCTGATTTTATTTTATTTTATCTTTTGAAAACATTTCCTAAGAAATATACTTTTTTTTGTAAATAATAAATATTTTATTTTTGTATATATTTAATATATTTAATACATAATATAAATACTTATATACTTATTAGAATATTTAGGATAAAAAATACAAAAATAATACATTTTTATTTTTATTAATATTTGACCTCAAAAATTACATTTTTACAAATATACTTCTCTTTTATTTATTTTTTGTATATAATTAATAAATATTGTATATAATACATAATAAATACTTTTTTATTTACAAAATTAGGGTTTTGCCCTAAACCATGAAAATGTCCAAAAATTAACTTCTTTTTTTTATTTCACTTGTAAATAAATCACATACACTTACACAAATACATTTACACATACACATTTGCTTATTCCTATACATTGATACATATTACATTTGCGATCGATTCGATTTGGTTGTAAATATTGGGATACCACTCTCCCATTAAAGTCTCATCCCCATTTGTAAATACATGTACCCCCATCCCCGGATACTTATTTGTAATAGCGTAGACTTTAAATTCCCGCAATTTATCTCTTTCAAATATACCATGGTTAGACCTAGGGTTTGTATGTACATAAAATCAAACGCTAGATAACCTAATACAAAGACAAATACATGAAATCAATACACAATCACACTTGCACCCCTAGGGTAATCCCACTCGTTGCCTTCCAAAATGGGCCATGTTGCATGTTGAGTTTCTTTGGCAAAACAAAACAAATCAAATGATCATAGTCCCTCGACGACGCTTTCGAAAGTTGCCTAAAATGATCAAGTCCCTTAAAGGAAAAGTTGCCAAAGACACTTGGCACCATTGCAATCATGGTCTAAACGATGACCCGCGCCTGTCCCGTTAACATCCTAACACAAGATTGTCCACCAAATACAATGGTGGAACAAAATTGTTAAAAGGGTTAAAACATAGGAAAGACCTTTGAGTAAATTTAGGGGTAGACAACTCTTGGTTACTTTACCAAACTTGCAAAACAATCCTTGCCATTTTTTCAAAACACACATCACAACACACTTTCAAAACAACTTCCAAAAACATTGAAAACTTTTCAAAAGATACACACCTTTGTATACATTCAAACATGGATCATTACAAAGGTTGCCACAACAATGGCCTCTTTTCAAAACATTTTCAAACCCACACACAAAGCACCATTTCAAACAATTGAAAACACAAGGTAAGTGATCTAAGCAAGTAACTAAGAGCCCATGGATAACCATGGATAGAAAGGGTGCTAATACCTTCCCTTTCTATAATCTACCCCCCGAACCCAAGAAAACATCTCAAAGGTTTTTGCTGTGCTTTTTAACCTTTCCTTAGGATAAAATAAAAAGTCGGTGGCGACTCTTGCTCAACCGAAACATTTGCAAAAACAAACGCAAAACCCAAGTCAGTTCTCCCACCGTATCACAGAACTGGCGACTCTGCTGGGGAATTCTACTTAAAAGTGGGGTTACCTTAGGATTAGACCACTCTTGTTTTCAATTGCTTGCTTTGTTTGCTTTTATATTTGTGGGCTTTGCATCGGAGTTTCATAGATCCTAACCCGGATCTAGGGAAAACCCTTTAGGTAGCATAAGCTGTGAGGGACCTGTCCGGCGTAGACCGACATGGGTGAAGCAGTGGCTACGTTGGTATGACACCTTGGTCTGTACCGATATCCCTTGTGTTGCAACGAGGAGAATATGGGTCTTCTAAGGAGTCATCAAACACCAACCGACCTTAAAACCCTAAATTGATCCAACTTGGCCATAGAACGGTAGCAGTATGCTACACTCATTGAGGCTAAACTCTCGTGATGGTTCTGGCCGCAAGAAAAGATTGCGATGCTGGAGTTATGACCGTTTGAGGGTAGTCAGTGATATTGAGATCCTCTAGAACTCGGTTACTTTTAATAGGACAGGTCTTAGCCAACTAACTTCAAGAGGGTACTTACCTAAACCCCATGCAAGCCTAAACCTAAGGACTTGTTTGCTTTGTATGAATATGATTACCTGTATATACACCCACTTGCTTTTTGCATACATGTACATAACATCATGACATCATACCATAGCATTTTCAATAACCATTTCAAGGATCTCGAGGGTTTTTTTTTTATGCAGGGTTACGTTGAACCAGGCGTCTACCAAGGGGCAAGAGGTTTTCTCCTCTAAACAAATGCCAATCAAAGATCAAGTGCAACAACTTGAATCAGGGGCTATGACCCACTTGACATGGTGAGCTTGATTCTCGTGGAAAGACATCCACCGGTGCAAAGGTCTCCAGTCAAAGATCAAAGTTCAACCTCTAACATTCTCTTGTGTTTACCCCAAGAGATCCTTGAAAGCATGCATCCGCATATCATGCATTGCATCTTGACAGTTTTTCCTTTTTCAGGTTTCCTTACTCTCATACTGTTTATTTCAGTAAGAGATGGCTCTAGAGAGGACTGTCAAGGATATCCAGGACCAGACTGCTCAGCTGCAGGAAATGTTCTTGAACCTGTCCCTGGGGCAAGAAGAAGTGAAAGCTCTCCTCACAACGGGCATGGTCTAGGGGAATTCAAACAATGCCAGGAGCGATCAGTTGGAAGCACTGTAGTCTGAGCTGACAACAATGAGGATCCAAATGACGGGGCAACTGGTGGGCCAGATGGCTCTCATCCAGGACTTGGCTCAAAGACAAGAGGAACTCAGAGTTCTCGTTAACCAACTGCTTCGGGACAACCAACTGGGGCAAACATCTGAGGTTGAAGAGCAAGTCACCACTCAAGACGACAAGGGGAAGGCTCCTCTACTTGCTTCAGGGTCACAAGCCCATCAACAACCTCGCCAGCGTCAACGGGGTAATCGGCGTAAGCAAAATACGTCGGGAAGACAGTTCACTAAGACTGACATACCGTCATCTCTAATTCTGGAGCGCTTGTTGGAGGAAAATCTGACTACTTTGAGGGATCCTATTCGGAAGCCCAATACCTCCTCTCCTAACTATCATCCTGACGCATTTTGTGTGTACCACTCCTATAGCCCGGGACACGACACCGACGACTGTTGGGCCTTGAAGAACAAGATTCAAGATCTGATTGACATTGGAGTGCTGAGGTTCATGCCAGACGGCGAGATGAAAATCTTCCGTTAGGGATTTCTCCACCTGAAGTGACAAAGCTCAAACTGAGAGACTTTTGCTTCATTTGAATTTTCAAAGTTGTAATTTCTTTTGTTGTTCAAACAATTAACTGTTAATGTCAAACTCTGTTTCATTAATGCATTGCATATGTTTGTCTTGAATTCATCCATTCGTTTTCACTACTCTTATGCTTTCTTTATGATATTTAACTCTTGATAAAAAGCTGCAAGCCTTTAGAGGGAGGATGACGAAACAATACCATAATCTCATACAGTATGCTTTTGAACAGACCTTGCTGATGATGTACAAGCATTTCTTTCAATTCCCAAACACTGGAGTTATAAGGAAGATAATCCCTAGTCAACCCCTTCGAGCCAAAGAAGTAGGAGTTTTCTGTTCTAAACAAATCAAAACCTTTGATATAAACCTGGGGCAGGGTAGTATCTCAGTTAATTCAAAAAAGGTGTGCATTGAAGTCGCAAACTCTCAGTTCGTAACACAACGAACGACGTCAACAAAAAAAGCATTCCTCTGGAATCAAAAGACAGTGATGGTTCCCTATCTCATAGGCAGTCAATCTCTCAAAAAAATAAGAGAAAAGCCCACTGAGCCAAAACCTATAAAGGAAGCTCAAGAAAGCTGGGGTATCCCGCTGACTGTAATCTCGAAAACAGAAACAGTCAGGCAAAAGTTAGGGATAACAAATCAAAACCAAAATAGAGAGGTCATTACAAATCCTCAACAACACGAAAAATGTTGAAAAAGAAAAAGGAGATGATGACTGTCTCCCGAAATTCAACCGGTGAACCATCACCCAAAAAGTCGTTCAAATTCGAATGGAGTTCGACGCATAAATTAACTGAGCTTAGGGTTGAAGAACATCACGAAGAGCGGGTGGGTACAAATATACTTTGAGCCTTTATCCTTTGTTTCTTAAACCGTGAACCAAGCCACGTTACAACCCTTCAAAAGTCCTAATTGAAGCATGGGTTAGTTCGAAAGCATACTGTTACAAAAGGTATCCTGACTCCTGTAAGGCTTTGCTCTAAAATCTTGTGTTGATTTTGTCTTATGAAAAGTTTTCTGCTAAAAAACGCATTCTTCAAAACTTTGAGACAAACATAAACTTTGCATTGCTTGAATATCACTGTTTGCATTTGGCTATTTTGTTTGACAGCGAAGAAATTCATACAGCGAATTTTCGGAGGAACGAAAACTCTCTCAGTGAACAAAAATCACTTCAAAAGGATGACACTTCCATTAACAAATCTCCTATCAACCAGGGGCATGTCATGTCACTATCCAGTTAACCTGGGGCAGTCCAGTCAAGGTTTCAACAGATCTTTCAAAGTTCAGTTAACCTGGGGCAGTCCAGTCAAGATTTCAAGAAATCTCTCAATTCGCAGAGTAATCTGATTCAAGACTCCTTCATCATCACTTGGGGCATTCGAATGTCAAAAGTGTTCAACAACTCCTTCATCACCTGCTGGAAGTTACAACCACCGACAAAATAACGGACATTTGAAGCTCCTAAAAATTTGTTTCTCTCAAGAGTGAAGACTCTCATCCTTATCACCTCATAAGATTGGTATACTCCCAATTTCTGACCCTTAACAAAATCAAGATCTAGAAATAGTTCAAGATGTGACCCAAGATTTGGCGACATTCTATAACTCATTCAGATTTGCTTCCAGAAATAGTTCAAGATGTGACCCAAGATTTGGCGACATTCTATAACTCATTCAGATTTGCTTCCAGATATAGTTCAAGATATGACCCAAGATTTTGCGACATTCTATAACTCATTCAGATTTGCTTCCAGAAATAGTTCAAGATGTGACCCAAGATTTGGCGAAATTCTATAACTCATTCCAGATTTGCTTCTAGAGATAGTTCAAGATGTGACCCAGAGATGGCGACATTCCGTAACTTATTCCAGATCAACACCTGCAACGGTCAAAAGATTCTCGACTTCCCCAGCCAGAGAGCCTTCCAGAAGCTAACTCCCCTTAGAGTCAAGTTTCAAAGTCCCCAGTAGAGCCAAAACTGTCAATCCCCAACGAAGCTAAAACTTCTAACTATCAATCCCCAAGCAGAGTGAAGACTCTCATTCTCGGTTCCTCACAGGATATTCGAATATTCTCCAGTGAAGATCTCCTCAAGACAGGAATCCCCAGTAGATTGGCATACAACCCAAGCTTCTGTTTCCCCAACAGTGGTCCCAGGATTTCTCACTTTCAACAATCAAAAGATTCTTGCCCTCCCCTGCAGTAGTCAAGGATTCACTTTCCCCGACAGCAGTCAAGATTCTTTTATCCCCAGCGGAGTTCATCAAATTCCCCAACATAACTTATCAGTGGAATCCCCAGCGGAGTTCTCATCAAAACCTCAGCGAAGTATCTCTTCCCACAGAGTAATTCCCCGCAGAGTAATCTCTCCAACAAGTTTATTCCCCAACGGAGTCATCTTCTCCTACTGGTTTATTCTTGCAACCATCATCCTCAGCGGAAGCGAAGAACTCTACTCTTCAACATCAGCTCAGGATTTGATTTCCCGGCCTTCGTCAAGGATTTATTTTCCTAGTCGAAAACACATTCATAGACATTTCACATTTTATACATCCTGACACATGCATATACGCATCATATCACACAATCTCATTTATTCTTGAAAACATCATGACCTCATGTATTTCATACATCATGACATTGCATACAACTGATGTCTTGCCTTTTCAGGAAAAAGGACAATCCAAAGATGATTACTATCAACTGTCACAATTCCAGATTCGATTCCTGTATCTAGCCAGGGCATATCTGTGAGTGATTGATTGTAGATTCGATACCTGTATCCAGCCAGGGCACATCTGCATAAAGAATTTCCAGATTCGACACCTGTATCCAGCCAGGGTATATCTGTAGACGACAAATTCCAGATTCGATACCTGTATCCAGCCAGGGCATATCTGTAGACGACCAATTCCAGATTCGATTCCTGTATCTAGCCAGGGCATATCTGTGAGTGATTGATTGTAGATTCGATACCTGTATCTAGCCAGGGCATATCTGCATGAAGAGTTTAGAGATTTGATACATGTATCCAGCCAGGGCATATCTATAGACGACAAATTCCAGATTTGATACCTGTATCCAGCCAAGGTATATCTGTAGACGACAAATTCCAGATTCGATACCTGTATCCAACCAGGGAATATCTGTAGACGACCAATTCCAGATTCGATTCCTGTATCTAGCCAGGGCATATCTGTGAGTGATTGATTGTAGATTCGATACCTGTATCCATCCAGGGCACATCTGCATAAAGAATTTCCAGATTCGACACCTGTATCCAGCCAGGGTATATCTGTAGACGACAAATTCCAGATTCGATACCTGTATCCAGCCAGGGCATATCTGTAGACGACCAATTCCAGATTCGATTCCTGTATCTAGCCAGGGCATATCTGTGAGTGATTGATTGTAGATTCGATACCTTTATCCAGCCAGGGCACATCTGCATGAAGAGTTTAGAGATTCGATACCTGTATCCAGCCAGGGCATATCTGTAGACGACAAATTCCAGATTCGATACCTGTATCCAGCCAGGGCATATTTGTAGACGACCAATTCCAGATTCGATACCTGTATCTAGCCAGGGCATATCTGTGAGTGATTGATTGTAGATTCGATACCCGTATCTAGCCAGGGCATATCTGCATGAAGAGTTTGAAGATCAACCCCTGTAACAAGCCAGGAATGTATCTTTCTTTCTCAGGTACGCAAGTCCTCGCTAAGGAATATCTTACGCGATCGACACCCCCGATGGCATCTTTAAGCCCATCTCCACAACTATCCATTACATTTCCAAATGGCATCTTTAAGCCCATTTCCAGATGGCATCTTTAAGCCCATCCCCCGACAAGATTCTGTCACATCACCAAATGGCATCTTTAAGCCCATTCCCTCTACCATCACATCACCGAGTGCAAATTTTTGGGCACTCTAGTGTCCAATCTCCTTTTACCTTCGAGACGCGAAAGGCAAACTTGCCAATCTAACTCTTCAGGTTCAAGAAGATTGAACAGGGGCAACTGTTGTACCCCAAAATTTGCCCTCTCATTTCTTCAACATTTCCTCATCACAAGACCCTTGGAGCTCAAGATCAAGTTAGGGTTTACTCTACTCAAGGCCCCTCCTTGCACTGTTGACCCAAATTAGGGTTTGAGTTTGCACAAAGATGTTTTGACCAAAAATGCTCAAAATGACTTTCATGCTTCATGTTGGACTCACAAGTTTATCCATACCAAGTTTCAAGCCTTGATTCCAATCTTTGCCCAGTCAATTGGACAGTTGACCTAGAAATCAGTTGTATTGGGGAAAAGTCAACTATGGTCAATTGACAGTCAAACCTCATGATTTTTTACCCACATCAACATTATGAACTCATATGGACTATTTGATCAAGTTTGGATCACAATTCCACAAGAAATTTGATCAGATCACCAAAAGGGCAAAATGGTCATTTTTAGGGTTTTGGCTGCACAAAGGCAATTTTTGACTGTTTGACCTAGCCAATGGCAAACCAAGCTCACATATGGACTCAAGGACTCAATTGTATGGTCTTGACACATTCAACAAGTTCAAAAGATCCCAAATGCACAAGATTGACAGATGAATTTTCCAGTCAACTGAGCAAAATTTGACTGTATACTGAAAAGTCAAACTTTGACTTTTTGGTCAAAATCAAGTGCCAAGATTCATTTTTCATCAAGACATGTCAAATTATGAAACTTGTTCATCAAGAAACCAAAAATTACAAATTAGGGTTTGAAATGAAGAAATTTCATAACTTAGAAATTTTCTAAGTTATGGAATTTCCTAATTTTTTTCCTAACTTTGTCCCATTTTTTCTTCAAGATGCATTTGGATTCAAACAAAACTCAAAACATTAAAGTTATAGTCCATTGCAAAATCTACAACTTTGATTCACAAAGTTTCCTCAAAAGAAGCTTGTAGCTCAAGTTATGATTTTTGGAATAGGGTTGCAAAACATTCTTAACTTAGAAATTTTTTGACCTATTTTTAGGCAGGATTTTTGCCCAACTTCATGACCACTTTTCACATGCTTCCACTTGGAATTTAAACTTTCATTACAAAGATGGATTGTAGTACACATTCCAAGATTTACAAATTGTCCAAGAACTTCCCAAACACCCTTGTGGTTAGGGAGAATCGAATTTGTGAAGATGGGCAAAAGTCACTTTGTTCATGGCCAAATTTCATGTTCATAACACTTTTCATTTTTCAAGTCAGCTTGCACAAGCTAGATTACAGGCCTCTAATCCCATTCTTACTCAATAATTCAATTCTAAACCATTGTGCCAAGATTTTATTTTGTGCATTTGGTCATTACATGAAAGATTAACCTTTAAATGGATAAAGCATTTTTGCCATTTTGGAAAAGGTACACTTTATGTCAAATACAAATCCAAGAAGCATGGGCCAAATCTTTGGAGTTAGCATTTTGTACACAAATCACTCTGATCAAGAACAAGAGGTGCAGCATAGTTTAGGGTATTGGACAGGCTGGTTTAGAAACTCACATTTTCTTACTTATCAAAGAAGAAACTTGCATTTTGAACATCATCTCTCATTCCTGTAACAACTAGCCAAAGCAAAGTTTGTAAACACTTTCCATACATCATAACTGACCTGAAACACGAGCCTACCATATTACAAACCTCATCATTCATCAAAACACCATTTTGCTGCACAAAACAGGGCATCCCTGCAGATTGAGTTGCACAACTCAGTTTGTTCGTGCGTTTTGGCCAAAGCTTGTTCAAACACACTCTCTACCATCCATTGAAACTATCTGATGGGTTTAATCTGTAACGTATAGCCTAAATGTAGTACTGCAAGTGTACAGCCTATCGAAGTAATATATAAGATTATCGAACCACAGAGACCAATTGTCAATCTATCAACTCTATTACTAAGGTGCTTATCTAAGGCGAACAAGAATATTGATGTGAGTGCAGCGTACAAAGTAAATGAGCGAGGTAAATAGCAGTTTAAAAGACAGGTTGGAATGTAAATCATGTAATCAGATATTGATCCGGTCATGCGTAGATGAACCTACTTATGGGGCAGTATTTTCTATTGATAGCAAAGAATCAGTTTAACGGGAACTTGTAGCTTTTGACTATTAAGAACCGAGTTTACTCTTTAAATTAAATTCCTTTAGTCACATATAAAGGGTGCCTTCCGCGTTAAAGAGGTAAACCTATTTTTAAGAAATTGATAGTTTTGACTTAACAGAAAAGTGATCTTACTTGGAAAGATTAACTTAAAGAGACTTTTGGCTTTTGACCAAGAGTCAGATTTCAAACCTACAAACGCGTCCGAAAATAGTTTCAAAATCGTTTTCTAAAAAAGGTCAATGATTCCTATTTAACCAATCAACGGCTTTCGCTCTTTTTGTTTGGTTAAATAATAATCAAGTCTATTCATTAGTTTGGACGGCTTTCGATCTTATCCAATAAACATTTAAACACAATTGACTTAAGTTAGAAGCAAAACATCCCCAGAGTATTTTCACTAGCATGATGATTGGAACATAACCATGATGACAATCATTACATCCTAACCTTTATAGTTTAGCCAGACATAATAAGTGCGAGTCTATAAAACGTGTAGACTATGGTAAGAGCATTTAAAGTCTATAAAATGTGTAGACTATGGTAAGAGCATTTAAAGTCTATAAAACGTGTAGACTATGGTAAGAGCATTTAAAGTCTATAAAACGTGTAGACTATGGTAAGAGCATTTAAAGTCTATAAAACGTGTAGACTATGGTAAGAGCATTTAAAGTCTATAAAACGTGTAGACTATGGTAAGAGCATTTAAAGTCTATAAAACGTGTAGACTATGGTAAGAGCAATTAAATAAAGAAATGCAATAAAATAGAACCTTGCTCCGGTCGGAGACTTGAATCTGATACAAATCTACGGAAAAGTAAGGCTGGTATGATGAACTTCAACCAAAGTGCTCCAAGACTCGATTACAACTCAATCTACACCGCAATAACTCCCCGATGTGAAGAGGTTATTACTTTACAGAAACTGATAGTATATGGCTTAAGATTGTACTAAGCTTGGATGAAACTAAAGAATGAGAATCGAAAGCTATTTATAGAGGAACTTTGAGGTGCGTAAGGACCAGCATGCCCCTTAACTTCTTTTGAGCGGGAACCTTTTTGTGAAGGCCGCGGGCGCGGTGAGGGTGGCCGCGGGCGCGGCGCCTGGAACCGCCACATCATGGGAACGTGGCATTTGATCTCTGGGTGAAAGTGGGCCACGTCATCGTGTTTCCTGTAGCCAGCGCGGTGCTGAACGCCATAAGTGCAGAATATCTTGAAAAACCCTAATTTCTTGGCGTTTTGGCTCGTTTCTTCACAGAAGGCTCTGAAATGACAAGAATCCTGAAAACAAAGGAAAAAGGAACATAATACGAGAAAATGACAATAAAAACTAAGGAAAACATGTGATATTTGAGTCAGAAACATAGTGCGATTTAGTGCGATCAAATCCTCCCACGCTTAGACCTTTGCTTGTCCTCAAGCAACAACTCTTAGAAGTAGATGAAAGAAAATTATGGTGTATACAGTTTTTGAGCAAAGAGGGCTTCTAAGTCCGAGTAAGGGTGTGTTGTCAGGCACTAACTATCTGAATCAAGGGTATCGTAATTACACTACTCGCAGAAATGCGGACATAAACCTCATAAGTATACAGATCGATCTTAATATCCTTACTATGCTAAGACTTCCCCTTTTTTACGAGGTCCTTTTTCATTTAGGCGCAATCACATTAAGCCCGTTATCCGTACATACTCATGGTGTAGTGACCGGTTAGTGACTCTGATCTCAAGTGATGGGATTCTGGTACAAGAGTTGGTTTAATCCCTTTTTATTTTACCCATTTGCAGTTGCGGGGGATCGGACCGTAGTCCGCCCTACCAAGTTCAGCACCAGATACCTCTGAACCAACTACAACAGATATGCCTTATATATATTTTTTTCTTTGTTTTTGTTAGTGCTTACAACTTTCTTGAGTTGAGTAATCTTTGTGAGGATTACCCAACTCGTAGTCGCATTCACACTTTATTTTATAACTTTTAAGGCAAAATAGAGATCATCCACTTATATTCATCGATCCCACACTTAGAGCATGCTTAGGCCGGAGCTGACTGCTAAGATAAACTACTTGAAGACCTATTTGTACAGTTTTATTCAAAATCATAGCATATTGGGGAGAAAGGATCTAATCTAAATATTCAAAAAGGCTTATGGTGTAAAAATGATAACGAATTTTTCAAAAAGTGAGTGTCCGAGAAACAGACCCTATCTAGGACCTGTCTCATAGCCCAAATCCTTAAAAACAACCATAAATCTTTGAAAAATAAAAATTTTGTAAGGCTAAAAGGTGGGGGAAATGAAAGGGTACACTACGCAGAAAGACTCGCCTATCACATGCATTTTATTAACTACGAATATAAAAAAGGAAAAATGCGGAAGGGAAATAAAAGCAGGAAAAACGGAAAATAAAAGCGAAAAATAAAAGCGAAAATGGGAAATAAAAGCGGTAAATGCTCCTCCCACACTTAAATCAGACATTGTCCTCAATGTCCCAAAATAAGGTAGGAGGAGGTACCTGAAAACACTAGTGGGGGCCACTAGGACCTTCACCATCCTGGTTGGTACGACCGGAACGGCGGCTACTGCTGCGACGGCGGCTATCTCGGTCTAAAACAAGCTGCTCCAGTCTCTCTGACAAGGCGGCATTTGCCGCTTGTAGCTCTTGGGTCCGACCAATGAGGGTGCCTTGGGTTGCCTCCATCAATTGGAAGTGACGAGCGTATGTGGTCTGGTGTAGGTGCTGTTCTCTCTGGAAAGCCAGCTGACTTTCCATAATAGTGCGCAGAGAGCTAGCATTTTGTTCTTGGGACGCTTGCATGAAGGCCATGTTGTCGGCCGCCTGTTGCTGCAAGGTAGCAAGGAGGGTGTCCCTCTGGGCCTCTCGGGCCATATGCTCACGCCACATGTCCTCAGTGACATGGAAACTAGGAGTTGTACCTGCATGTGGGTTAGAGGTAGAAGGTGTCGTGTGTGGTGGTGAAAAATGGGGTGGTTCCTCTGTTTGGAAATCGTACTCATCATCAGTGTTGTTACCCTCATTTAAAGGTAGATTTGGGGGCAACGGACCAATAAAAGCAAGAGCGTTGAGATCGTAGGTCCAGTTATGCTCAAATCTAATATCAGTACGACGGGTGCAAGGCATAACAACACTGGGTATAGCAGCACCTCCAACCATGAGGAAGTAACCACCTTCCTTCCTCGTCTTGCATAAACGCATATCCCTGAAAAATTTAAGATTTGCAATCCGAGGAGGAAGTGGTTCTAGGGTGGCAAGTTCCGTATCCAATCCTATGGCACGGGCAATAGTGGTAATCAGTCCACCAAAGGAAATCGGCCCACCTTTTCTTAAAACATGGTGCATGTGGGCAATCATGAATGGGACGGGATTAACTTTGGTGTCTGTGAGGCAGCTCTGCATGATAATTAATTCTTTAGCATTCACCTTGTTTGGGTTTTCCCGAGAAAAGATGGTGGATGCTAAAAGAAATCTAAAGACACGAAGGGCAGGATTGTGGATGTGAGATGCAAGTAGTCCATCAAAAGATGTTGCATTTTGTTTAGTAATTCTGGCCCAAAATGCTTCAAATGCCCAATCCGTGTCTAAAGGTGCTTCATAAATGGCACCATCCCCATAAGGCAATCCTAACATGGCGGCTAGACCGTCAGTGGAGTAATCATATTCAACATTAAACATTCTAAATTTGACTCCACCTACGGTGCTAGCAGTGTTAGGGGAGACGTTATAAATTAAAGAACTTAAAAACTCGAACGTCAGCCTAGGGTAGGTTGGTGCTTGAGTAGCAAAAATATCATGCATACCTATTTTATCTAGAAGGAAGAATACACTATGGTATATACCTAATGAATATAGACAGTTTTCATCGATATACCTGGTAGAGTGTATTGGTGTTGTTAGCAATTTTTCAAGCCGCAAATGAAGGTCAGCCACCTCATTGCGGAGAGTGGTTATCTCAGTGCGCATAGCAGTCAATAGAGTGCGATTATCAGGTTCCTGCAAGCTGAGGTTATTAGTAAGAACAGTAGTGTGTGTAACCTCGGGTCGGGATGTGTGATCCGGAGTGGAGTCCTCGGGAGCAGGAGTGTAGTCCTGAGTGGGATCTTCGGAAGCAGGGGTGTATTCTGGAGTGAGATCTTCGGAAGCAGGAGTGTATTCTGGAGTGTACTCTGATATCTCACCCCAACCTTCTACAGAATAGTTCCAATTAGCAGAGTTGGAAACACAAGTCATCTGAGGGTCTGGCATTGTGAAGGTGTAAACTGTCTGGTCATTAATAAGCAATCTGTACCGATATGGGTGGAAAGAGGCCCTCCTCATGAATCCACGATCCATGCAAAAGTCTAAATCCAGAAAAGTATATCCACAGTATGGGGTCAGTTGTGCTATCATACTGTCCAAACCCAAAGCAGGAGCTATCTGTGTCACATTCCCTCCGGAATGAATGAGCCCTACAGCGGATCGAGCAGTCTGCTCGAGGCTCTCTATCAGAAATCCTCCACTAGCTATAGGTCTGGACTGACTAGCACAGTATAGGAAAAGGATCTCCTCAGCGGTGACCAAGTGGTCACAGTAACTCCTCCCAAAGAAAGTGTGGCACAGGATCATCTCGAAGTATCAGAAGGCCGGGTTATGGATCTTCCGGGACAGCTGGGTAGAGGGGTCAAGACTGGCTCTATCAGTAATGTCCTGCCAAAATTTATCAATATCTCTGTCCATGTAGCAACTCAATGGAAACTCAGTGATAGCGGTCGGTCCAGTTTGGAAACCAAGCAAATCCCCAAATTCTTTGGTAGTCAGGGTATACTCGGTGCCAAACAATCTGAAACTTAGGCATCCTCGCTCATCTCCTTCACCCACTCGTGGATTATAGTCCATAGAGCTAAGAAACTCCAGAGTAAGGTTCCTGTAGGTTTTGTGGACATCATCAGCATAAGAGTCCCAGCTAAGTTGGTTGCATAGATACCGAATACTTGGCTCAATCCCGAGTGCCTCCATGCAGCTCTGATCGGGGTACCTAGTGGGTACCATAGGTCTAGCAGATAAGGTAGCAAATCGGGCCTTTTGTGCTTCATCTCTGAAAATCACAACCATACCATTGGGGTAATGCATCCTGAAAATATAAACACAAGAAATTAGTCCAGATAAAATATATAAATTACTAAAATAAAATAAAATAAAATGAAGAATAAACCATGGGTTGCCTCCCATGCAGCGCTTGTTTAACGTCGTTTAGCTTGACGATTAGATCTTACTTTATGTGGGTATTGGTGGGTCTATAAGAATATGACTAGAGTAGTCAACAGGCAAATCGCCTCCTTTGTAGAGCTTCAGTCTTTGTCCATTTACCACAAATGGAGCGCATGAATTGTTTTTGATTTCTACTGCTCCAGACTTTAGAACTTTTGACACTTCAAATGGACCTGTCCATCTTGAACGAAGCTTACCAGGAAAAAGTCGTAACCTTGAGTTAAATAGGAGAACAGGATCACCAATGTTGAATTCTTTCTTGATGATTTTTTTATCATGCCACATCTTGGTTCTTTCCTTATATATGATGGCATTCTCATAGGCATTCAAGCGAAGTTCTTCTAGCTTGTGAATGTCCAGGATACGTTTTTCTCCGGCTTTCAGGTAATCCAGATTCAAGGATTTAATGGCCCAATAGGCTTTATGTTCTAGTTCGAAGGGTAAATGACAGGACTTTCCATAAACCAATTGGTAAGGAGTTGTTCCAATAGGGGTTTTATAAGCCGTTCTATAAGCCCATAAGGCGTCTTTAAGTTTTCCAGACCAGTCTTTTCTGGATAGTGATACGGTTTTTTCTAGGATCTGCTTAATCTCCCTATTCGATACCTCTACTTGGCCACTGGTTTGCGGGTGATATGGTGATGCTACTCTATGTTTTACTCCGTATTTGCTTAGAAGCTTATCAAATATCTTAGATATAAAATGCGATCCTCCATCACTTATGACTAACCTCGGGGTTCCAAACCTAGGAAAAATAATATTCTTAAACAGTTTGATAACTACCTTGGTATCGTTTGTGGGTGATGCAACAGCTTCGATCCACTTTGAGACATAATCGACAGCTACTAGGATATATTTGTTACCCATTGAGGAAGGAAAAGGTCCCATGAAATCTATACCCCAGACATCAAATATTTCCACTTCTTGGATGTTGCTTAAAGGCATTTCATCACGTCTTGAGATGTTCCCAGTGCGTTGGCATCGGTCACATTTTGTAATGTAAGTGTGGACATCGCGCCATACAGTAGGCCAATAAAAACCTGCTTGAAATATTTTGGCGCATGTTTTAGACGTGCTTGCATGTCCACCATAAGGTGAAGCATGACAATGTTTAATGACGTTGCCTACTTCTTCCTCCGGCACACATCGTCGGAATATATTATCTATTCCTCTTTTGAATAGGAGGGGTTCATCCCAAAAGAAGTGTTTAACATCTCTAAAAAACTTCTTCTTCTGTTGGTAGCTTAAGTCAGGGGGTATGATATCAGCGGCTAGATAATTCACAATATCTGCGTACCATGGTATGTTGTTCATGGTTGAGATTTCCTCATAGGTCTCTTCTTCAGTTGAGTTTATCCCAGCTATTAATTTTTCATAAGTAGAGTGATCGTCTATAGGTATAAGTTCAGGCTTAAGGTGTTCTAACCTAGAGAGATGGTCAGCTACTAAGTTTTCAGCTCCTTTTTTATCCTTAATATCCAAGTCAAATTCTTGGAGTAAAAGTACCCATCTGAGCAATCTAGGCTTAGCATCTTTCTCACTTAACAAGTACCGGATTGCTGCATGATCTGTGTATACTATTATTTTTGCTCCCACCAAATAAGATCGAAATTTATCAATAGCAAAAACTACGGCTAGCAATTCTTTTTCTGTGGTTTTATAATTTAGCTGGGCAGCGTCCAGTGTTCTACTAGCGTAGTAAATTGCATGCAGTTTTTTGTCTTTTCTTTGCCCTAGTACAGCTCCTACAGCGAAATCACTAGCATCGCACATGATTTCAAAGGGTTGTGTCCAATCAGGTGGTCTTATGATAGGTGCTGAAATAAGAGCTTGCTTTAAAACTTCAAAGGCCTCAAGACATTTTTGGTCGAATTCAAACTCGACATCCTTCATCAATAAGTTAGTTAAAGGTTTAGTTATTGCGGAAAAATTCTTGATGAAACGTCGGTAGAACCCGGCATGTCCTAAGAAACTTCTTATTTCCCTAACGGTCTTAGGTGGGTTTAAGTTTTCTATGACTTCTATCTTGGCCTTATCGACTTCTATACCTCTTTCAGAAATAATGTGTCCCAAGACTATCCCTTCACTTACCATAAAGTGGCACTTTTCCCAATTCAACACAAGGTTTACTTCCACACATCTTTTTAAGATTTTCTCTAAGTTCGAGAGGCAGTTTTTGAAATCAAACCCACACACTGAAACATCGTCCATAAATACTTCCATAATTCCATCTAGGTAGTCTGCGAAAATTGACATCATACAACGTTGGAAAGTGGCAGGTGCATTACAGAGTCCAAACGGCATTCGTCTATAAGCGAATGTTCCATAAGGGCAGGTAAATGTGGTTTTTTCTTGGTCCTCTGGGTGAATAGGGATTTGGAAAAACCCCGAATACCCATCAAGATAGCAGAAACATGAGTGTCTTGCTAGACGTTCAAGCATCTGATCTATAAATGGGAGAGGGAAATGGTCTTTTCTCGTTGCCTTATTCAACCTTCTGTAATCTATACACATACGCCATCCTCCTTCTGTTCGTTTTTCCACATGCTCACCTTTTTCGTTTTTCAGAACAGTGATACCTCCTTTCTTGGGTACCACATGGACTGGGCTTACCCATTCACTATCCGAAATTTGGTATATGATACCAGCTTCTAATAACTTAAGAACTTCTTTCTTGACTACATCACTCATGATAGGGTTTATTCTTCTTTGATGTTCTCTTGAGGGTTTTGAATCTTTTTCAAGCATAATCCGATGCATGCATACGGATGGGCTTATACCTCTTAAATCTGAAACTTTATACCCTAAAGCCGAGGGATATTTTCGCAAGGTATCTAATAGTTGATTTGTTTCTATTTGGTTTAGAGTGGCGCTAATTATAACAGGTCTATTCATCTCCTCATCCAAAAACTCATATCTTAGATTCTTGGGTAGTTCCTTAAGTTCTATAGTGGTTTTCTCAGCACGCGGCATAAGGTCATGGGCAAGAGCTAAGCATTCGAAAAGATTGTCGTCAATGTACGGTTTGATACTCTCAAATCTGTCATCCTCTAAAACAGGGGTTGATGGTAATTTGGTTAAGAATTCGTTTTGTTCGAGCTCATTTACACATTCATCAATGATGTCGATGGCATAACACGCATCTCCTATCACTGGTGCCATTAGAAATTTTGATAATATGAACTCAATCTTTTCATCCCCTACCTCGAAAGTCAGTTTCCCTTTCTTAACATCTATTATAGCTCCAGCGGTCGATAGGAAGGGTCTTCCTAAGAGGATTGGGATGTCTTCATCTTCTTTGATATCCATTACGACGAAGTCGGTCGGAATGTACAACTGACCAATCTTGACAGGTATGTCTTCTAAAATACCCATGGGATATTTGACAGATCTATCAGCTAGTTGTAAGGACATCTTAGTAGGCTGAAGTTCTCCTAATTTTAACCTCTTACAGACGGCCAGAGGCATCAGACTTACGCTTGCTCCTAGGTCTAAAAATGCTTTGTCTATCATATGGTTACCTAGGATGCAAGGGATAGAAAAACTTCCAGGGTCTTTATCTTTCTTGGCGAGTTTATTTTCTGATATAAAATGACATTCTAAAGGCTTGGGATCATCGAGTCGCCGTTTATTGGTCAAAATATCTTTCAAAAACTTAGCATATGATGGTATCTGGGTTATAGCTTCAGTAAAAGGAATCTCAACATGGAGTTTCTCTATTACCTTAATAAATTTTTGGTACTGGTTTTCTACTTTGGTGTTTTTCAGCCTCTGTGGGAATGGAATAGGTGGTTTATAAGGTTGTTGAGTGTTTTTTTCTACTTCTGGTTTTGATTGTTTTTCTGGTTTCTCTGGTTCCTCCACCTGGTCTTTGGGCGTAGCATCTTCCATAGGTTTTTCTGATGTGCTTAAGTTAGGATTTCTAGGCCCTTCATAAGCAGTTCCACTTCTTAGTGTGATAGAATTTGCTTGGCCTTTTGGATTTGGTTGAGTTTGTCCAGGGAATTGTCCTCCAGGTGCAACTTGTACATAGGTGTTTTGGGCTACTTGGGAAATCTGAGTCTCAAGCATTTTGGTGTGGGTTATTATCTGGTCAAACTTGGTTGCTAATTGAGTAACTAGTTCGTTCGTGTGAATGTGTTGGTTCATAAACTCCTTATTTTGCTGGGTTTGAGCCTGAATAAAGGTGTCTATGGTTTCTTTAAGGTTTGGTCTTGGGGGTACTATTTGCATAGGTTGGTTTTGTTTTTGCGTTTGGAATCCTTGAGGTCTCGAAGGTCCGGGATTTTGGATAGGGTTGTTGTTTTTGTAAGAGAAATTCGGGTGGTTCCTCCATCCAGGATTGTAGGTATTCGAGAAAGGGTTCCCTTGAGTATAATTAACTTGGTCTGAGCTTGATTCGTTCAAAAGGTTACAGTCAACGGTTTGATGTCCTTGAGTTCCACAGAGTTCGCACTCCGATTGGATTGCTGCTACTGTGGTTGGGTTTTGAGACATGTTCTCGACTCTCAAGGCTAGGGCGTCCATCTTGGCATTAATCATGTCCATGCAACTTACCTCATGCTTTCCTCCATGGCTCTCCTTTTTCTCTACTGTCGCTCGTTCTAATCCCCACTGGGCGTGGTTTTGGGCCATGTCCTCTATTAGGGCACAAGCGTCAGGGTAAGGTTTGTTCATCAACGCTCCGCCAGCGGCAGCGTTTATGGACATCTTTGTGTTGTAATGGAGTCCATTATAGAAGGTATGTATGATTAACCATTGCTCTAGGCCATGGTGCGGACAGGCTCTTAAAAGTTCTTTATATCTCTCCCAGGCATCAAAAAGTGATTCGCCTTGGTTTTGGGTGAAACAAGTGATCAGGTTCCTAAGAACAGCGGTCTTGCTTGGTGGAAAATACCTCGTAAGAAAAGCTCTCCTAAGGTATTCCCAAGTTGTTATTGAGTTAGTTGGAAGGGCGTCTAACCAGTCGTGAGCTTTACCTCTAAGGGAAAAAGGAAATAGTCTTAATCGGATAGCTTCGGGTGTGGCTCCATTTGCCTTAAGGGTATCAGCTAACTGGATAAATACCTTTAAATGTTGATTCGGGTTCTCGGTAGCGAGACCAGCGAATTGGTTTTGTTGTACTAATTGTAGTAACGAGGGCTTTAGTTCAAAGTTGTTGGTAGTTATAGCAGGGTTTACTATACTAGAACTAGGTTCCTCGTTAGATGGTTGGGCGAATTCCTTGAGCGGTCTTTGGTTACGATCTTCTGCCATAGCTCTTCTTATCTTGCGAATAAAAAGACGGGCACGGGCGTAACGTTCAGGTTCTACTAAAGGATCTATTAGGTTGCCGGTGCTACGATTTCTACGCATCTACCGGCTAGAATAGCCTTAGTCTAAACGGGATAACAATAGGGTACGAAATTTGACGAAGTTGATCCCCGGCAACGGCGCCAAAAACTTGATGGGTTTAATCTGTAACGTATAGCCTAAATGTAGTACTGCAAGTGTACAGCCTATCGAAGTAATATATAAGATTATCGAACCACAAAGACCAATTGTCAATCTATCAACTCTATTGCTAAGGTGCTTATCTAAGGCGAACAAGAATATTGATGTGAGTGCAGCGTACAAAGTAAATGAGCGAGGTAAATAGCAGTTTAAAAGACAGGTTGGAATGTAAATCATGTAATCAGATATTGATCCGGTCATGCGTAGATGAACCTACTTATGGGGCAGTATTTTCTATTGATAGCAAAGAATCAGTTTAACGGGAACTTGTAGCTTTTGACTACTAAGAACCGAGTTTACTCTTTAAATTAAATTCCTTTATTGTCACATATAAAGGGTGCCTTCCGCGTTAAAGAGGTAAACCTATTTTTAAGAAATTGATAGTTTTGACTTAACAGAAAAGTGATCTTACTTGGAAAGATTAACTTAAAGAGACTTTTGGCTTTTGACCAAGAGTCAGATTTCAAACCTACAAACGCGTCCGAAAATAGTTTCAAAATCGTTTTCTAAAAAAGGTCAATGATTCCTATTTAACCAATCAACGGCTTTCGCTCTTTTTGTTTGGTTAAATAATAATCAAGTCTATTCATTAGTTTGGACGACTTTCGATCTTATCCAATAAACATTTAAACACAATTGACTTAAGTTAGAAGCAAAACATCCCCAGAGTATTTTCACTAGCATGATAATTGGAACATAACCATGATGACAATCATTACATCCTAACCTTTATAGTTTAGCCAGTCATAATAAGTGCGAGTCTATAAAACGTGTAGACTATGGTAAGAGCATTTAAAGTCTATAAAACGTGTAGACTATGGTAAGAGCATTTAAAGTCTATAAAACGTGTAGACTATGGTAAGAGCATTTAAAGTCTATAAAACGTGTAGACTATGGTAAGAGCATTTAAAGTCTATAAAACGTGTAGACTATGGTAAGAGCATTTAAATAAAGAAATGCAATAAAATAGAACCTTGCTCCGGTCGGAGACTTGAATCTGATACAAATCTACGGAAATGTAAGGCTGGTATGATGAACTTCAACCAAAGTGCTCCAAGACTCGATTACAACTCAATCTACACCGCAATAACTCCCCGATGTGAAGAGGTTATTACTTTACAGAAACTGATAGTATATGGCTTAAGATTGTACTAAGCTTGGATGAAACTAAAGAATGAGAATCGAAAGCTATTTATAGAGGAACTTTGAGGTGCGTAAGGACCAGCATGCCCCTTAACTTCTTTTGAGCGGGAACCTTTTTGTGAAGGCCGCGGGCGCGGCGCCTGGAACCGCCACATCATGGGAACGTGGCAGTTGATCTCTGGGTGAAAGTGGGCCACGTCATCGCGTTTCCTGTAGCCAGCGCGGTGCTGAACGCCATAAGTGCAGAATATCTTGAAAAACCCTAATTTCTTGGCGTTTTGGCTCGTTTCTTCACAGAAGGCTCTGAAATGACAAGAATCCTGAAAACAAAGGAAAAAGGAACATAATACGAGAAAATGACAATAAAAACTAAGGAAAACATGTGATATTTGAGTCAGAAACATAGTGCGATTTAGTGCGATCACTATCCCAAGCCCTAGCTACAGACTGTAACACCTCTAACCAAGTTCACCATTTTCATTTTTTCAGTTGTGCAGGTTGAGTTACATAGCTCGATTCAGTTAGTTTCAAAGCAAGCTAGAGGTTGGGAGAACATCCTTGGACCTCAAGCAAGCTGTACAAGTCCTCACACTGCATTGAAAGTACCTCCATTGTTGCACACGATTCAAGCTGAACAGGTAAAAGTTTGAACTTCTATCTCTCTATCCAAGCATATCTAGGCTTAGGTTTGTGAAGAAGTTATGTCCTACTCATGGCCCTGAATCTACCCATATCCTCACTTTTCATTTATATTGTGTGTGTTAAGAGAATTTGGGACCTGAACATTAGAAAAAAGTTAGGTCAGGAATTGGGGGAGGAGAAATTCTCTCTCAATTTTGAGAGTTAGAACAACTTCTTTATATATTTAGAATCGTGACAAGTTGCTCTATAACATTGATGTTGTAAGTTTTTGTTGAAAATCAAGGAATCAGAAGTTAGCAGGTTGAGAAGGAAACGCGCGTTTTCTTTGTTTCAAAGTTGCTGGAGGTTGAAGACAACTCCTTTTGGGCTGGGCTTGGTTCATTTTTCTGCTTGCACCTCATTCTTCCACTTACACCCCCTTGGCCCATTGTGTGATTTTTCAATCATTTTTGACTTTTTGTTTTTTCCCCTGACTTATTATTTTTTTGTCAAAATATAAAAAATATTTAAAATATTTTTTTCAACCATTTTTGCATTTATTTTGAATTTATTTGCTTTATTTAAACTTGTACATATAAATAAACATATATACTTTTATTTGAAATACTAAAAGATAACACAAAATACATTTTATTTTCTGATTTTATTTTATTTTATCTTTTGAAAACATTTCCTAAAAAATATACTTTTTTTGTAAATAATAAATATTTTATTTTTGTATATATTTAATATATTTAATACATAATATAAATACTTATATACTTATTAGAATATTTAGGATAAAAAATACAAAAATAATACATTTTTATTTTTATTAATATTTGACCTCAAAAATTACATTTTTACAAATATACTTCTCTTTTATTTATTTTTTGTATATAATTAATAAATATTGTATATAATACATAATAAATACTTTTTTATTTACAAAATTAGGGTTTTGCCCTAAACCATGAAAATGTCCAAAAATTAACTTCTTTTTTTTATTTCACTTGTAAATAAATCACATACACTTACACAAATACATTTACACATACACATTTGCTTATTCCTATACATTGATACATATTACATTTGCGATCGATTCGATTTGGTTGTAAATATTGGGATACCACTCTCCCATTAAAGTCTCATCCCCATTTGTAAATACATGTACCCCCATCCCCGGATACTTATTTGTAATAGCGTAGACTTTAAATTCCCGCAATTTATCTCTTTCAAATATACCATGGTTAGACCTAGGGTTTGTATGTACATAAAATCAAACGCTAGATAACCTAATACAAAGACAAATACATGAAATCAATACACAATCACACTTGCACCCCTAGGGTAATCCCACTCGTTGCCTTCCAAAATGGGCCATGTTGCATGTTGAGTTTCTTTGGCAAAACAAAACAAATCAAATGATCATAGTCCCTCGATGACGCTTTCGAAAGTTGCCTAAAATGATCAAGTCCCTTAAAGGAAAAGTTGCCAAAGACACTTGGCACCATTGCAATCATGGTCTAAACGATGACCCGCGCCTGTCCCGTTAACATCCTAACACAAGATTGTCCACCAAATACAATGGTGGAACAAAATTGTTAAAAGGGTTAAAACATAGGAAAGACCTTTGAGTAAATTTAGGGGTAGGCAACTCTTGGTTACTTGACCAAACTTGCAAAACAATCCTTGCCATTTTTTCAAAACACACATCACAACACACTTTCAAAACAACTTCCAAAAACATTGAAAACTTTTCAAAAGATACACACCTTTGTATACATTCAAACATGGATCATTACAAAGGTTGCCACAACAATGGCCTCTTTTCAAAACATTTTCAAACCCACACACAAAGCACCATTTCAAACAATTGAAAATACAAGGCAAGTGATCTAAGCAAGTAACTAAGAGCCCATGGATAACCATGGATAGAAAGGGTGCTAATACCTTCCCTTTCTATAATCTACCCCCCGAGCCCAAGAAAACATCTCAAAGGTTTTTGCTGTGCTTTTTAACCTTTCCTTAGGATAAAATAAAAAGTCGGTGGCGACTCTTGCTCAACCGAAACATTTGCGAAAACAAACGCAAAACCCAAGTCAGTTCTCTCACCGTATCACACTACGCATAATCAAAGACCTGTTAGGTTGACTGGCCTAGGCAAAAGTAAGGGCTTCCCGGCGAACCAAAAGGGTTCGGGCAAAAATAAGGGATGAAAACGGAAAAAACTGTACACCTGGCAAGTCGAAAACGTGAAAAGGCGGCTTGGGCAAAAAAGGGTATCCCGGTAGACTGAAAACCCAAAAGGGCGGGCCAGGCAAAAATTAGGGATTAAAGCGTAACACTATGTCTCATTGGATCACCTACAACCAGACTTCGGTATCGACTATCAAGCTCGGACGACACTAATCTATCTGATCTACCTTCAACCAAGTAGCAAAGTGATGAGATGCTCGAGGACATAAAGGCGATAGCAGAGTTGGAACCCAGTGGGATTATTCACATAGCTGTTTTTCTTTGTTTTTTACAAATTTTATAAATTCTATTTGTTCGGCGGCGTTCTCTTACTAGGACGTCAACCTCTTGTACAAAAACACCTATTTACAGGCCAAACTTCAAAATCAATACAAGTCATTTTCACAAATAAATGTTTCTTTTTTCTGTTTTGTTTTGCAAAGGACGTCCAATGTTCATTTTTGATATATGAATTTGACATTAATTGCTGCTCATAAATATTTACATGCGAAACAAAAGACCATTACTTATAATATCAGAAACAGGGGCAAATAAGAATTGTCCAAACTGTACAGTTGCTCTATCCACCAGGTACGAAGGTAGATTCATCCGAAGAACATGGATAAGGTACATTCACTCCCTGCAGAGCAAGAAAGACAGTAATGATAGCTCCCCCCAGCTGAAACTTGCAACTGTGAATGAATCGGTAATATTCTCCCCAAGCAGAGTTTATCTACCATCAACACTGAAAAGTCTTATCATCCCCGGCGGAGTATAAAATATCCCCAGTGGAGTTTGAAAATTTTCCCCAGCGCAGTCTGAAGAATCTTCCCCAGTGGAGTTAGGAAGATCATCCCCAGTAGACTTTGGAAGATTGTCCCTAGTAGAGTCTACAAGGTTATCCCTAGTGAAGTCGCAACTGAAGATCATCCCTAGCGGAGTTCATTCCTTTCACAAACAGGAGTCCATTCCCCAACAGGATTCAGTATCACCAGCAACGGTAAGTCATCCCCAGCGGAATTTACCAGTGGAAACCTATACAAAGCATCTCTTCCCCACAGAGTAATCTCCTCATTAGTTTATTCCCCAACGGAGTTATCCTCTCCTGCAGGTTTACTCCCCAACGAAGTTATCCTCTCCTGCAGGTTTACTCCCCAACGGAGTTATCCTCTCCTGCAGGTTTATTCTCACAGTCATCTTCGTTCGCTATCCCCAGCGAAAACGAAGAATTCAACTCTTTTTCTCCAGCAGCTATCCGGGATTTATTTTCCCCAGCTAAAAACATTTACATTTCCATACATCATGACGCATGCATATACGCATCATAAAATAGAATATCATTTATTTTGAGAACATCATTGCCTGATACATATCATGCATTACATACAATTAACCTTTACCTTTCAGGAAGGATGCGGTTAAATTCTCACAAAAATGCCAAGCTATGAAGCTTTTACCCCAGTTGAATTACGGACAAGTTCTTAAATCTCAACAGAGATGTTTTCTCAGTTGAAGTACATGCGAGCTCCTAAATCTCGACATAGATGTTCCTCCGTTGAATTACAGACGAGTTCCTAAATCTCAGCAGAGAAGTTTTCTCAGTTGAATCACGAGCGAGTTCTTAAATCTCGACGAAGATGTTTCCCTCCAGTCGAATTACGAACAAGTTCTTAAATCTCAGCATAGATGTTTTCTCAGTTGAAGTACAGGCGAGTTCCTAAATCTCGACAAAGTGTACCTCCGTTGAAGTACAGACGAGTTCCTAAATCTCAGTAGAGAAGTTTTCTCAGTTGAATTACGGGCGAGTTCTTAAATCTCAACGAAGATGTTTCCCCAAGTCGAATTACTGACAAGTTCTTAAATCTCAGCGGAGATGTTTTTCTCAGTTGAATTACAGACAAGGTCCTAAATCTCAACAAAGTTCCTCCGTTGAATTATAGACAAGTTCCTAAATCTCAGCAGAGAAGTTTTCTCAGTTGAATTACGGGTGAGTTCTTAAATCTCGATGAAGATGTTTCCCCAAGTCGAATTACTGACGAGTTCTTAAATCTCAGCAGAGATGTTTTCTCAGTTGAATTACAGACAAGGTCCTAAATCTCGACAAAGTTCCTCCATTGAATTACAGACAGGTTCCTAAATCTCAGCAGAGAAGTTTTCTCAATTGAATTACGGGCGAGTTCTTAAATCTCGACGAAGATGTTTCCCAAGTCGAATTACTGACAAGTTCTTAAATCTTAGCAGAGATGTTTTTCTCAGTTGAATTACAGACAAGGTCCTAAATCTCGACAAAAGTGTTCCTCCGTTGAATTACAGACAAGTTCCTAAATCTCAGCAGAGAAGTATTCTCAGTTGAATTATGGGCGAGTTCTTAAATCTCGACGAAGATGTTTCCCCAAGTCGAATTACTGACAAGTTCTTAAATCTCAGCAGAGATGTTTTTCTCAGTTGAATTACAGGCAAGGTCCTAAATATCGACACCTCAGTTGAATTACGGACAAGTTCCTAAATCTCGACACCTCGGTTGAATTACGGGTAAGTTCCTAAATCTCAACACCTCAGTTGAATTACGGGCAAGTTCCTAAATCTCGACACCTTAGTTGAATTACGGACAAATTCCTAAATCTCAACAAAGATCAGACTTCCCCAGTGGAATCTTCCTCAACGGAAGGTGTGCAAGCTCTCGCTAAGGAATATCTTATGCGATCGACACTCCTCAAAATGGCATATGTAATCCCATTCCCGACATCACAAGGCAGATACCACTTCATGCGAGTGCAAATTTCTGGGCACTCTAGTGTTCAATCATCTTCCACCTTCGGATCACGAAAGGCATAAAAGCCAATCTACATCCTAAGGTTTAAGAAGATTGAACAGGGGAAGCTGTTGTACCCAAAAATTTTCCCTCCCATATTTCTCAAAACATTGTAAGAAAGATCTCCAAGTTGCTCAAGGTTGCTCAAGAGTTGGTCAGACAAGCTTTCTCCTAAGGCAGTCTACCCCAAATTAGGGTTTTGTGTTGCATCAAGATCCTTGAGTCCAAATGACCCCAAGTTCTCACCAATGTCCTAATATGTTCTCAAGATCATCCATGTCAAGTTTCAAGCCTTGCAGAGGAAGTTTGCTCAGTCAATTGCTCAAAGGTCCAAAAATCGACTATGCTAGGGCAAAAGTCAATTGTGACCTACATACAGTCAAACTTCAATTTTTTTGTCAACATTCTCATTTTGAATTATATTTCATCATTTTATCAAGGGTTGATCATTATTCATCAAGGATTGCTCAAAATTCATCAAGATTCAAAAGTTGCAAAATTAAGGTTTTGCAGGAAAAGTCAACTCAACTTTGACCAAGCGTAACTTTCTCATACTTTATGAGAAATGACCCATCAAAAGCTCATTTTGAAGAGGATGCAATTACCTACAATCCATATTCATACCCCAAAATCAAATTATTCACTCACAAGAAGTTATGAATTTTGACATTATAGGTCATTTTTGAAAGTCAACAAAAACACCTTTTTTGTCAAAGCTTCTAACTTGAGCATGGAATATAAAAATGAGATGATAACAAAAGGGTTTATTAGAGGACATCTCAAGCTTTCTAAAAAGTACAAGAACACCTCCAAAAGTTCAAAATTGAAGATGTTATGCATTGTTGAAGTTGGACTTTTTTGCAAAATTGTCAAAAGTCAACTATCCCCAAAACTTCAAATTTTGCCAAATGGGCCCATTCTTTTTCACTTATTTTGAGTTTGCATTATTTCCCACGTGCTCTAGCTTTATTCATGTGTCCATATCACATTTTTATTAATTATTTTGATTTTTATTTGAATTAATTTTATTTAAATCAAATAAAATCAAATAAAATCCAAAGCATTGATACCAATGAATTTTTTGACTGTTTCAGGCTTTAATCACAGCTAGCAAACCATTCCCAATTCGTATCAAGGCATAAGGGTACAAAAAGATTGAAATCAAGCCAAAATTGGAAGGTGGTAAAAGAAGATCAAATCAAATATTCAATCATCAATGGAGGAAGATTTGGACATAATTTTTTACCCTAATGTATTGTACAATACATAAGGAGGGGGGAGACACAAGAACCAGGGTTGGAGAGAAATTCTGGAGGCAGAACAAAACTTGCAAAAACAAGGAAAAAATGTGGGATCGAAATTAAGGTTAGAGGTTGTTTCAGGGCTTGGCAAGTATCTCAATCGTTTCCTGGCCATCTCCACAAGCAAAAGCAACCAAGACCACGCATTTTCAGACCCTCATACGCACTGTAAGTCATTCGTAACATGGCTATGTTCTTGATTTCGTATTTCCAGATTTAGGCATTGTTAACATGAAATAACTGCATATTCTTAACCCTCACATCATTTGCAAGCTTTTCACAATAATGAATTTCATTTATATGACCTGTATCACAGATCACCATTGCTAGGGTTTGGTATTTGGTTTTGGGGCTTTTATTTTCAGGTAAAATTGGCCTTAATGGTGGTTATGGTTGTGATCAGAGGAATGAGACGAGGCTAACTATGGTATTGGATTCCATTTATATGGCCTGGAGAAGATTTTAGAACGAAGCTACGCTTTTAGCTGCGGATAAAAATCTGCAGGTAAAAGTTACAGTTTTGGAGGACAGGGACGAAGACGTGTCGTCCACCCATTTGCCCATTCAAATAAAACACGCGTTTTTTCTTCTTTTTTTGACCATTGAACTTTGTTTCTTTATATTATTATTAATTTGTGTTATAACAACAAACGAAGCAACTTGGTCTGGTGGTAGCCACATAAGCCTTAAAGCGTCCTAAGGCTAGAGGTCAGGGGTTCGATCCCTGCCTCCAGCATTTGTTATTTTTCCAATTGCTTTCGGGAAATCAGGTGTATGTTCAAGCTGGAGGTTCACCATGGACATTCATTATCAAAGCGCCAGATGGCTAGATGGCCAGATCTGGTGGTCAAGCATCCAAGGCACACCATAAGCCAGTCAACGCGCGTGTATTGGATCACAAAAGTCAAAATGGATCAGCATATTTGGGCCAATATCTTTGCTATCCACACCTCTAAATCTCAGGCCCATTCTTTACTTCCTCTCATATTTTATTTATTTTAATTTAATTATTTAATTTTGTTTAATTAATTTCTAACCAATAACAAATTTCCTTTTTACCAAAAAAATCACAAAAATACTTTTTAATTCAGAATTTTATTTTTATTAATAAAAACTAACTAATTAATTAGGTTTTTAACTCTATAATAACCTTAATTTATTTTTTTAAATAAATAAAATCAATTAGAATTAATTAGGTTTTAACATAATTTAATTATTTTTATTTTCTTTCTTAAAATAATCAAAACTCCAAAAACATGTCATTAATTAATTCATTTAATTAATTAATTTAGGATTTTAATTTAGGATTTAATTTCTTTTCTTAAAATAAAAACAACAAAAAAAGGCATTTTCTTTTAAAAGGGTCAAAACCCTAAATTCGCATCCGATTTAATTTCGCGTTGTGCTTTATTTTTATTTAATTATTGATGTATCTGTTTCTGGTATGTAATAATAATTAGGGCATTTTATTTATTTTTCCGCTTTATTTTATTTTCAAAGGGTTGCTTTTGGCGATGTAAATACCCGACGCCTTGTAATAATTAGTTTTAATTTCCGCATTTTAATTCTGCAAATTACAACTGTTAGATGTTTGATAATAGGGTTTGCATGACAAGATTGAATGCTTAATCTTAAAATCAAATTAGATCACCCTTAACATGTGCAAAGATAAAAATAACTGAAAACGACACACTCGCACATGCGCACTCCTAGGGTACACCCCACTTGGTTGCCTTCATACACGGCCATTGAGTATAGGTCGTTGTAGAGGTCGCCCTCTTGTCTAAAAGATCACAATTGCCTCGAAACGGTTGCCTCGGATATTGTTGCCTCAAACAAATGATCTAAGACATTAGGGTTACCACTAAGGTATCCTAACATTGCTTTGGTGACCGTAAGTCCCACATTCGAATTGACCCTCAAATTCCAACGACGGTGCTACCTACTCACTAATAGTGGGATAGCATTGTCTAAAGGAAATTAGCATAGAACGATTCCTTTTTCGAGTAGGTAGATTATCTCTTAGATACTTGCTCATCTGAAACAAAACTTTTTTCACACTTACACTCCTTTTCAAACAAAGTTTTCAAAAACACTTCATTACACTCTTGAGGACAGAAGCAAGAGTTAAATCGAAGTTAAAACAAAAACTTTTCAAAGCATACAAACACAAAGAAAACAATTTTGAAAATGATGAGCAAGTACCTAAGAGCCCGTAGATAACTACGGATAGAAAGGGTGTTAATACCTTCCCTTTCTATAATCTACCCCCCCGTACTCAGAAATAATCTCGAAAAATGAATTTTTATGTGCTTTTTTTCTTTCCTTGTTGGATAAAATAAAAGATGGTGGCGACTCTTGCTTACCGCGACATTTTGCAAAAACAAACGCAAAACGCGAACCAGCATTCCAAAAAACAGTAAGTTCTTCCCACCGTATCACAACATTCTAGGGCTAAGCATATAGAAATAAAACATAATTTTATTATGGACTATATTCAGAAAGGGATTCTTAGCTTAAAATTTATTGATACAGACCATCAATGGGCTGATGTCTTTATAAAACCTCTTTCTGAAGATAGGTTTAACTTCATTCTGAAACATCTCAGCATGAAGTTATGCCCAGAATAAAATGTTTTATTTATATATCTTAACCTTCATAACTTCATTATTTTCTGTGAACTACTAATCAACTTGTCTTCAGAGTCTAGAAGTACAGATTGCATCAGAATCTATCCATGAAGATCTGAACGTTTCATTTCAAGGATAGAAGCGTGCAGTTCACATAATCAAACAGTTGTCATCCATCCATCAGCCACTTTCTGAGGCTGAACACGTGTTCAATTTTCTGAAAGGTCAAAGGCTCTGATTAGGTGCATTGAGACACTTGTCAAGGGTAACCGTTCAAGTATCTTTCTAAATCCCCTAATTTCAGGTGTCATTAATGCTTATAATCATGACTAATTATTTCTTTTTCTTATTGCTTACGTTTTCAAGAAACCTATTTAATCTCAAATTTTACTTTTTTACATTCACTTGTTTTTACTCTCATCAATATTTTCTATCGTTTCCAGTTCCTGCTTTCAAAAACCCTTTCATCTTCCTCAAAATCCCGTGTGAACAATGGCTTCTTCAAGTGTCAAAAATATCAATGCTCATGAATCTGCTTCAATGGAATAGTATGAAGAACCATACAGAACGCTCCTCACACCTATTGATAGTCTGGAAGTTCTCTCAGAACTGATTATTGATTTTGAAAGCTTGCAAGAAAATGGCTTCAATCTGTATGAAGACGTTACTGCTCAAGGATGGAACAAGTACTTTGACCGTCTATTGGGGCCAACCTTTCACATTCTTGTCAAAGAATTATAGATACATGCTTCTTCTTCAAATCATCAGGTTACTTCTTATGTCATGGGGAAGAAAATTGTTATTACAGAAGATCTCATTGCAAAGCTTCTTGGATACAATGGTGGTGGTGTCAGATGCATTGACATGGCTGAGAGATGTTCTGACGTAAGCTCTATTGCAAGGGAAATTTTTACTCATGGACTACCCTCCAGTAAAATCAGGGATTTGAAGGATCACCACAGAATTTGGGCCATAATCATTCAGGGGTGTATCAACCACAGGAAGCCCACAAGCTCTCCTGATTATATCAACATTGATCAACAATTTCTGATCTATTTCATTGCTAAGAGGACAAAGGTAAATCTTCCACACTTATTGTTTAATCATCTCAAAACTAGTGTGAAGGAAACAAGAGAAGACGAAAGGACCAAGAGGGATTGGATTCCCTTAGTAAGGCTCATATCAGATATTCTAACAGAGAATAGGCTGATAAAGCATCTAACAGAGGCTCAGGAAATCAACATATTGGAAGCAACTGCTGGGAAGCCTCTGAACGCTAAAAATCTGAAGAAAATGAAAATCATTGAGAATATCAAGAAGGAACCTACTGTTACTTCTCATGCAACCATCACTTCAAGAAGGATACCTCTGGATGATTTTCCTCTATTTTCTAAGATTGACTCCAAACTAGAAATAATAGTCATATATCTTGACGCGTGCAAGGAAGATGGTACTGCACCAGAAATCAACATACATGATTTACACAAGGCTGCTCCAGAAGTTGCTTTAAAGAAGACCAAGAAGAGGAAAGCAGCATGAGAAGGACCCTCTCAGAGGACACCAAAAGCTGCCAAAAAGAAAGGTAATCCCTCCCCTGTTTCTGTTATAGAATCAATAAATGTATCAACATCTGAAGCCATGCCTTCTCAACCAGAAAATACATCTCCCCAAACCTTTGAAGACTTTGACATAGGGTTTGATCCATCTGAAACTCTAGGTCTGAATGAACCTCACTCCCTTTCTCAAAATCCAAATCCTGAACATGACCAACCAGAACTTGCCAAAGTTCTGTCTGATATTGATTTATTTGACCAAGACTTTTCCTCTCCCTTACCACAAAATTCAAATTCTCAACTCCCAGAAAATCCAAACTCTGTACAACCACCAAAAATTCCGCAACCACACTCTCCGCAAACATAAATTCCTCAACTAGAAATTTCACAACCACAATCACCTCAACAAGAAATTCATCAACTAGAAATACCACAACCAGAAGATCTGAACTCCATCTCACAACAACCAGAAACTCATCCTTATGAAAATCAATCTTTTGATATCCATGAACCAGAACCCCACCATGCTACAACAAACCAATCTGAAGAATCTTCTTCAGATTCTGATACAATCCCAATACCTGGAATCACAGAACCTCTTGCGGTTCGCATGCCTCTCACCATTCATGACATTCCAGAAATCCCTTCATCTCTGGAATCCACACCTCCAAACATCCCCACTAGACCAATCATCATTCTTGACTCTCCCACTCCTTCACCTACTAGCTGTCCATATCTCTCAAAACTACCATTCCCAAACCTAAACCAACTGAAGCCACATCAGATGTTGGTACAAGTTTGTTGATTTTTGAAACAAGAATGCAGGAATGGATAAATTCTTTGAAGCATGCTAGTCAAGTGATGACTAATCCTGCTGCTTCTGATTATATGTGGACAAGATTCAGAAACTGGCTTAGTTCTGAAATGTTGAAGCTGAAGGAACAAAGTTATGAAAAGGTACAACAGAACTTTAGTGATAAGCTGAAGGCTTTTCAAGACCAAGTTCTGAGCCAACTGTTCAAGAAAAACATCCTCTCTCTGGATAATGCTCCCTGGAAAGAGCATCATCCTTCAGATGAAGTTGAACCAGAATCAGAAAGTATCTCCCTGACTACAGCTCCAGAAGACATGATTATAGCAGAAGAAATGGTTCACTCAGAAAAAGCTGCAGAATGCTCTGAGCAACGTCCAACTCCAGAAGAAACTCCAACACCTTCCTTAGTTATGCAAACTCTGGAAGAGTTGAAGAAAGAAAATGCTCTAATCCATGCAAAGTTGGATAATAAGGAGGATATGAACAAAGAGATTAAAAGTATTCCGGGTAAACAGGAAGATAATACAAAATAAATCAGAGGCATTTTGGGCAAGCAAGAAGAGTCTAATACTTAGATCAAGAGCTTGCTGGAAGCGTTGTTCACACGTCTTCCCCCTCCTTCTTAGATTTCTTTTTGAAAGTTGTTTATCTGTAACTTTTAATTTTTACCTCTTTTATTCTGGAACTTGTCATTGCATCATGTTTTTAATATAATTCATCTCTTTTGGTTCTGATTATACTGCCTTTTTGATAACTGACAAAAAGGGGGGAAAAGTAAGATATTTTCAATAATGGTTTACCGAGACAAAAGTCTCAAACATTCTGAATTAGTTAACCTCTACCTTCTAAAAAGTTTGAACATGTACAAATTCTGAAAGGAGATGCAACTAAAACTCTGATGAGAAGGAACTTAAGGGAAGTAATCAACTCAGGGGGAGTTTCTCTTAAACCTTTTGTTCTTATTTTTAATTGAAAATTCTAGTTTTTGTCATCATCAAAAAGGGGGAGATTGTTAAAACATAGTTTGATTCTACAACCCTTAGTTAGAGTTTTGATGATAACAAATACAAAGAACAAATATGCACCCTAAAAATTATGTTTTTATGTATGCAGACATTCTGACCAAAGCAGCATCAGAAGTTAAGCCATAAGAGCTACACGCTGAAGTAATCAGAACATGCACTGAAGATTGATGACCAGAACATGCGCTTAAGTGAAGTAAACTCTGATTCTAAACAAGAACAACATAATCCAAGTCATCAATATTCTGAAGCGTCAGCAGCAAGCAAGGATGTAAGATTCTGAAGCGTTACTGATCATTCAAGACAACATCAATTCCAACGGCTTCTTTCCGACAGGATCTTCTCCAAATGGAAAGTGAGTTAATGACATTAAACACGCTTGATGATCAACATAAATCCATTGCCTATATAAACAAGCTCAGTGTTCAAATTGTTTACGATTTTCCAACATAATTCCCGTGAACTCAAAAAGCTACAAGCAATCAAAAAGGTGCAAGCAATATTCATCATATTTCCACACTATAATTTTGTGTAAATTATCACAGTTGTGATAACAGTTTTTGTAACGAAAAACAACAACACACATTCTTGTATATTTGTTTTGAAACAATGTTCCTTGAGATTAACCGGATTATGGTTGTACTCAAGAAGACTTTATCAGTTGTTAAAGTAGTGATTGTAATCCTTTTGTGATTAGTGAATTAAGACCTCGTTGGAGAGAGGTGAAATCACCTTGACGGGTGGACTGAAGTAGTTTGAGATCAAACGAACCAGGATAAAAATAATGTGTCATTGCGCTTTTGATTTCAAGTTTTCAATTTAACTCCCCCTTCTTGTGTTTTTCACATCTTCAAAAACATGTACAAGTAAAAATAGACAAGTTTATGTACATATTATATACAACATATACATTAATTACAAAACACAAAAACAAAAAAAAAAACTATCGCAATACAAAACAATAAACACCAATCCCCAGCAACAACGCCATTTTGTTGCAGCAGTATAGCGGAAAGCGAAAAGTAAAGTATTAATTTTACCGGATGATATAGGTTATATCGTATCGTGTCCACGGAGATTGGTTATAGATTTGTCATTTGACAATTCCCTTGTTAATGAGTTTAGGGATAAATGGGTTGAAAGTAAAAGTATCAATAGAAAATAAACGTATAAAAAGGAAAAAGGATTAACTTATCAAGCATGCATATATACTACTTCTCACATACTTAAACCTATCGACTTGTTATACTCAACCTACAAGATTCATCAATGTCATCACGTGTCACTCACAACCTAAGTCATTTCTAACCCAAATTGAGAGGCCGACTGCATCACCTCGGTAGCGATCTCTCAACCACCTCAACAACACATAAGTTAATCGTGCTCACTTGCATCGACGATCTCTCAAAGCGACACAAACAACACAGAGGTATTAATCACAGACATCCTAAGTGAATATCAGTGCTAAATCTATCTCTAGAATTCAGACACAATTAGATAATCATCCTAGATAAGAATCTAAGCAGTATATGTCTATAGTAACTCAAATTCCTACCACAGAGCAAAAATCTAGGATAACAATCGACAAAGATTTGTAAAGCAAGTTTTATATAACGCCAAGGGCGACAAATATACATGAGATCAAAGTAAATACATATACAAACCCAACCAATAGAAAATACACAAAGAAAAAGAGAAATGAACCGCAAATCTACCGGTTTGTCAGCGTCGATCAAAGAGAAATCCACCTTGGATCATCCGTATGCAAGCTCCATAATTGTTATCTAAGTTAATCCTAACAAAATTAAAGGTTGATAGAGTTGGGAGCAAAAACTTCCCCAAAACCATAACCTAAAAATGTATGAAATGAAGTTATAAAACAAATCTCAACAGACCATGCTAACCGGGCATGGTGCGTTAAGCGCGACTTCCTTATTTTACACATCAAACCAACCTAAACCGCGCTAAGCGCTATATCCACGCTAAGCGGGCTTCAAAATAATACTTCTGCCAAAACAGTAAAAACGCAAGCAGCACGCTACAAAATGCGTTGAGCGCACTCGCTCTTAGCGGCTTCTACGTGCTAAGCGGGCTCTCCTGGACAAAACAAATATTTTATTCCGAAAAAGCGCATCAGGAGCCGTGCCTTCGACACCTTATCCCTTAATGCTCCAAAATGCAACAAATACCTACAAAATGAATGGAAAAACATCAAATTGTACACTATGTATACAAAAACATAAATAAACACAAACTAAACATATTTACACAAAAGTCGGGTTTATTCAACGATATTAACAACAAAAAGTCGATAAGTGCAACAAAAATTATATACAAAAATAGCTACAACTTGCACTTATCAGCAGTCACTTTTGTAATGACCTGGTTCCTTACATTCGTATCATACAATATCTTTGTTGCTAGATTTTCAGTATCTAGAAGATGATTCAGAGTGATTTCCTATTCTTCTGGGGTTTCTAAACTTCTTATGCCTCAACTTTCATAGTTGATTGACTATTTTGGAGATAAGAGATAGTTCGTCTTCTTCTGACGAGGATCCACCAAAGTTTTCTTCTTTTGCCTGAAAAACTTTAGATTCATATTTTTTATTATATTTAAGAGCGAGAGACTTACCTTGTTTCTAGGGCTCATCTTCTTCTAGTTCTATCTCATGACTTCTCAAGGAGCTGGTAAGTTCTTCAAGAGATATTTTATTCAGATCTCTGGCTAGTTTTAAGGCTGTGACCATGGGTCTCCATTTCTTGGGTAAGCTTTTGATGGTTTTCTTTACATGATTTGTTGTTAAGTGCCCTTTGTCCATAACTTTTAGCCCAACAACCTGAATTTGAAATCTTGAGAACATTGTTTCAACTGTTTCATCTTCTTCCATTTTGAAAGCCTCATACTTCTGAATGAGTGCAAGAGCTTTGGTTTCATTGAATTATGTGTTGACTTTATGGGTCATTCTCAGAGAGTTAAACATGTTCTTAGTTGATTCTCTATTCGTGATCTTCCCATACTCGGTATACGAGATATCACTCAAGAGGATTGTTCTGAATTTATGATGATTTCTGAATTATTTCTTTTATTGATCTGTCATTCTCTTTCTGTCGATCTTCTGACCGCTTTCGTCAACTATATGAATGTATCCATCAGTCACCATATCCTAGAGATAAGTGTCATAAGATAGAAAGAAACTTTCGATTTTGTCTTTCCAGTAATCGAGGTTCTCACCGTCAAAGATAGGAGGTTTGCCACTGATTCTGTCTTTCTCATCATGATTATCATTGTTGATGATCTAACTTGGTCCCACCATAGTGTTTTTCTTGTTAGGATCTTTTTCTAACACAATTAAGTGTTTGCACCCAGAACCAGGTGCTCTGATGCCAATTGAAGAATGGAAAACACAAGAAAGGGGGCTTTGAATTGGGGTTTTCAAAATTAAAACTGTAGACACGTTGGTTATCCTGGTTCGTTTAAACTCAAAATACTCCAGACCACCCGCCAAGGTGATTTTGCCTCTCTCAAACGAGGTCTTAATCCACTAATCAAAACTTGATTACACAGATACAATAACTACTGTCAATGTCTTCTTGAGTTTAAACCACAACCCAGTTTTCTCAAGGTATTACAAAAATAAGTCAAATTATGAGTGTGTACAAAATATTCTTTCTAAACAAAACTATATCGCAACAGTGATGTATACACAATTGAAAAGCACAAGATAGAACTGGGTAATAATATTTTTCTCTTTCAGTGTGCAGTAGTGTTATTGATTTCTTCTTTAAGTCTTCTTTATATAGGAAATGCATGAGAGACATGAGAAGATGCTTTTGGAAAATTGATAAAGTGCTCTTAATGCTCTTTCCAAAAATATAGATATTGTCTTGGTTCAACCGTTACTTTTTGATTTGTAATGAATGAGTTGTAACACACCAGAACATTGTTTTCTTGGGATCATATTAGAAGAAGAATATTATCATTGAGACTTCTTTTGTTCTTCCATAATCTTTACTTATCAGAATATCAAAGTTTCGCTCGCATCGTTGGTGCATTCAGAAGTTCTAATATTAAAACTTCTTTATTTTAGTGTGTTTACACGGATTTACTTCTAAGCATGTTGTGTCTAAACAGAGCTTCAAACATGTAACTCTCTCATCTTCTATGCTTCTTGCATCAAAACTTCCCTACATATTCGAATGCATTATTAGATAGCACACTTGTTCTTTATATATGTCATTCACCATATCGTTTCATGGGAAAAATGCTCCAACATTGTTTGAGACATCAACTTCTTTAGATGAGTCATCAATCACCACATTTATAGACTCCATCATCACTTTAGTTATGGAATTTAATACTCTATAGGTTCTAGTATTTATAGAGTTTCTTATAAAAATTCCCTCATCACTCTTAGGATCCATCTCCCTTCTCTACTCACGATCTACCAAAATTTAGCACTTACTTCCAAAGACAAGAAAATACATCACTGTTGACTTTCTTCCTTTCCACAATTCATAAAGAGTAACGGATGTACCAGATCTGATAGTCACTCTATTATGAATATATTAGGCAGTGTTCATGGCTTCAGCCCAAAAATGATATGGAAGTTTCTTAGCACGAAGCATGACTTTGACACATTCTTGAATAATCCTATTTTTGTGTTCCACCACACCATTCTATTGAGGAGTTATAGGTGAAGAGAACTCATGGATAATCCACTAAGAGGTGCAGAATTCCTCAAACTTTCTATTTTCAAATTTTCTCCCATGGCCACTTCAAATTTTGACTATACTATAGTCTTTCTCTCTTTGAATCCTTTGACACAACTCTTTAAAAACTTCAAACACTTCAGATTTTTCTTTGATGAAATTCACCCATGTTAACCTTGAGAAACCATCAACAACATATGCATACCTATTTCCTCCTAGACTTTTAACCTATATAGGTCCCATCAAGTTCATATGTAGCAGCTCCAGCACTCTTGATGCGGTCAAATGTTGGATCTTCTTATGTGACATCCTTATTTGCTTCCCAATTTGACATTCACCACATATTTTTCCTTCACCAATCTTCAGTTTGTGAATACCTCTAACAACTTCCTTAGGAAAAATCTTATTCATGTCTTTCAGATGCAAGTGACCAAGCTTTTGATGCCATAACTTAGCTTCATCTTCTTGTGTCATTAAGCATTTGGAGAAATATTCTATTTCTTGAGAACTCCACAGATAGAAATTGTCTTTTCATCTGGATCCTTTCATGATAACTTCATTCTTTTCATTTGTAATAAGGCATTTAGATTCAGTAAAATTAACTTTGAGACCTTGGTCGCATAGTTTACTAATACTAATCAAATTAGCAATCATCCCCTTAACAAATAACACATAATCAAGACTAGGTTGTCCTGTATAGTCCAACCTTCCAACACCTTTTATTTTAGCTTTTGATCCATCTCAAAAAGTGACATAGCTATTAGAGTGAGGTTTAATATCCACCAGGAATTTTTAGACACTTGTCATGTGTCTAGAACACCAACTATCAAAATATTAATCCTCTCTTGCAAAAGCTCTAAGATAGGTGTGAGCTATGAGTACAAAAGTGCCCTTTCTTGGGAACCACTTCTTCTTAGATTTAGCAAATATTTGTTCTCTTATGGGTTATGCTTCATATTTGGGATACCCATATAACTTGTAGCAGAAGGATTTTATATGACCAAACCTCCCATAATAATAACATCTTCATCATTGAGTCTTGTTTCTTGAGTGATTTTTCGGTTGTCTATGCTGATGTTGGAACATTTTATTTGACATCTTCTGTTTCAATTCTTTCTTTGGATGAACTAACTTCACTTCAACCCTTTTTCCTTTGTTCTTCATAGATTGATTGGCATAGCCAGCCCCTTGAACATTTCTAGCATTCTTCCCAGGATGAAGAATCTTATCAAGCACACCAGAACTGTTGTTAAGCATTCTCACAGAGTTGGTCATATTATCAAGTTGTGAATTAAGCAAGAGAACTTCACCCTTCAGACACGAGATCATGGACAAGTGCTCCTTTTTTTCAACTTCCAGACCAGAGATGATAGTAAGGTGCTTCACTTTTTTAGTCTCCAGTTGAGAAATAATTTTCTTTTTCTTTTCTTCTAATTGGCCCACCTCTTGACTTTCTAAGGCACAACTCCTTGTAGGAAGGAGAAAGTTCTTCAAAAGTAAGTCCTTCACAATTTGAGTCTTCATAAGAGTCACAAATTCCAATCAAGGTTGTGACCTGTTTGGCACCTTTCTCTTCATGATCACTTTCAGAATATTCCTCGGACCATAACACATACAACCCTTGTTAGGACATAGTTTGATTCTACATCCTAGTAAGAGTTTTGATGATAACAAACACATGATATATATAAAAAACATATATGCTCACTAATAAAGTATTTTAATATGCATAGAAGTTCTGATGTAAGAAGCGTAGAAGATGAGAAAAGATCTGCTAGAACATAGTTTTGTTCTACATCCCTGGAAGTTCTGATGTAAGAAGATAAGAGAGTTTCGTTCTGAAGATCTATTCAGACACAACATACTAAGAAGAAAATCCGTGTAAAACGCTAAATGAAGAAGTTCTATGTTACAACTTCTGAATGCACCAACACTATGAAACAAGAACTTTGATATTCTGATATGTAAAGTTCTGGAAAGCAAAGGAGTCTTAATGGTAAAACGGGTGTTGAGGTCAATGGATTCGACCTTTGGTAGAGCTTATTGTTCTTCAATTTGAGCAAGTTTGTCCACCGAGGGAGCCACTATTGTCGAGGAGGTCATCCTGTTGGCGGGTCATACCCCAGTGTCGAACATGTTTTGTCCTTTAGAAGCTGCATTGAAACATCTCCTGGTAGCTGTGATGTCTCCATGGATGGTGGCAACGCGAGCCCTCTTGGTGTAGAACTTCATCTTCAAATCTAATATGGAGGGTACACCAATCAACTCGGCCAGTGTCGGTCTTCCCAGGATGCAGTTGTAGAGAGAGGGGCAGTCGATCACCAGAAAATGCACTTTGACCTATCGCGATGCAGTTTCTTCCCCGAACGTGACGAATAGCTCGACATAACCCAATGGCTTGGAGGTCAAATCATTAAATCCTTGCAGGTCGGACCCCACGTATGACGACAGGTGGGAATTGTTGAGCTGCAGGGTGCGGAAGAGATGGGTGTACATGACTTCGACGAAACTCCCTTCATCGATCAGGATGCGATGTACGTCAAAGTTGGCCATTTTCGCTCTCACCAGTAGATGGATGTTGGAATTAGGGGCTTCGTCGGGCAGCTCCTCGAGATAAAAGGTGATTGGCTTAGATTTTTCCTTGAATTTTTCAAGGGTTACAACCTAGACCAAAGTTGCATCAATCAGCTCGCTGAATTTCCTTTTTGCCGATTTTACTGAGACGTCGCTGAATCCCCCCCATATATCACCATGGCATAGGGGAAATTCTCCCATATGTCGTGGGTGAATAGAGGCTCCTCGTCTCTGAGACCGTCGATGATGCGTAATTTCTCGGGCCGGGAGATGCAGAAGGCTACCTGGAGAGGGCCGGACGTATCAGATGGTCGGGCATCCTCTTTAATTTCTTTAATCTTGCAGGAATCCCGACAAGGGGTATCATTCCTCCTGTACTTCCCGAGCTTCCCTGCTTTGATGAGATCTCAATGGCATCCTTTATGTGGACGCAATCTTCAGTCAAGTGACTGTGACTCTAGTGGTATTGACAGTATTTCATCCTGTCGACTCAAGGCTTAGAAGGAGTTGGTCGATGGCGCCTGACCCTGCTGTTTGTGAACTCAGTGTTGGTGCACTCTGCAAGGATACACTCACGGGAAGAAGTCAGCGGGGTGTATTCAGTTAATCGCCCAACTGGTCCTCTATGTTCGCGGGAGTCACAGGGCTTTTCTCCCCTTCTCTTCTCCCCTGTTCGTCAGGAGGTCCCGTGTCATTGTGTCGCGGGATGTTAGTTGGTCTGTGGTTCCTTGACTCGCGGGAGTTATTGGCGGCCTCTTTCTCCTTGTAGGCCATGTAGGCCCAAGCTTTGTCGAGGAGTGCGTCAAAAGATCTGGGAGGCTCGATGCCGACGACCTTTCTAAAATCACTGCCTGAGAGGAGTCCCCTCTCGAGCAAGTACCTCTTCATGTGGTCGGCGCAGGGACCTGAATGGCCGCATGGTTGAATCGTTCGATATACTCTCTGAGAGTCTCATTGCTCCTCTAGATGATTTCCTCGAGGGCGGCCTCAGTTTTAGGGTGTCGGTGAGATGCTCTAAAGCTGCTGACAAATTGGCTCTTCAGACTCCTCCACGAGGTGATTGACCCGGTGGGAAGATTTTTGTACCAGTCCATGGTTGTTTTCCTCATTGTCGTGGGGAATAACCTGCATTTGATAAGGCCCCTGACATTGTGATAGTGGAGCATCGCCTCAAAGTGGTCGATATGGTCGATGGGGTCTACAATGCCATCGTACTTCTTTAGATGGGGAGGCTTCTTTATCCCTTTAGGAATAGAGGCCTCCATAATGGCTTGGGATAGTGGACCGCGGGGGTCATCTTTGTCGCTTCATCCTGGGAAGCGAGAGGGGGATTAGTTGTAGCAGCGGTCTTTGTGTCGGTCTTGGACACATGGAGGATTCCCCGGCCAATATTTCTTTTCTTCGTTGCCCCTGTTCCTTTTGTGTTCAGGGGACCGTTGTTCCTTGCACGGAGGAGTGTAACCGTGCTTCTTGATGGGTTTGGGTTGGGTCCTCTCCAATGCCAGGCCTCGACCAATACGGTGGGGAGAGGGGCTTCGAGAATCGTCCCACCCATGTCTCTGTGAGGGAGATCAGGAGCGGTCCTCTTGTTGCCTGAGAGGAGCATTTCGTGAATCAGGTCTTCGGTGTTTTTGGGGGACCAACGAGTCTGTTCCAGCATCTCCAAGCGTTTGCCCTGCGTAAAGATCATATAGTTTGTTTAGTTGATCTCCGCAAACAAGGCCTTGGTCGTAGAATCAATATTCTCAGGAACGGGGATCTCGTGATACAACGCGGGCTCGTAATTTTGCCGAGAATGGTTGGCATCGTCGCGTAGTTGCAAACGGGTGGAGGAGGACGCGATCATCCCGTTTCTGAGATCATCCTCGGTAGCAGCAACATTGTTGTTACCAGCGTCTGCAAAGTAGATGTTTTGGTCATATGAAAGACGGGGAAGTTGGATTCCCACAGACGACGCCACTGATCATACCTAATCAGAAGGAATCGTCAAGCCCCACGAGATTTGAATTGAGTAGCGGTTGAATGTGAAATGGGGGGGGGGGGGGGTACCTGCAAGACACTTTGATGCTATAGTAAGGTTCAAAGCAAAGTCCAATTAGTGAGTAGGAGTAAGAATGAGTGAATAACTGACTCTCTCAAGTGAGAGGATTTTTATAGCCCCTAGCGCTGATTCAAGGTCTCCAGCGTTAGGCCATGATAAGGCCAAATAATAAAGATTTCCATGGTTTACGGGTGTATGGAGTCCAATACATGGCCTCCTCCATGGTCAACTGCTTTGAGAAAATTGGGAAACATGTCCCGTTATTCTCAGAGGGCACGATGATGGCGTTACAGACACATGCAAGTCACGTTCTTCTAGGGGACACGTGGGGAAATGCCCAATGATTCTTGGTTTGGGCTGCATGCTTTTGGTCCTTCGTAGAGGCGCTGGATTGGACCTCCCCAACAATGAGGCAAGTGCCGACCCAGTCCATATATATATATATATATATATATATATATATATATATATATATATATATATATATATATATATATATATATATATATATATATATATATATATATATAGATAGAGAGAGAGAGAGATAGAGAGAGTGAGAGTCATTTACCTCCCTGCAATATATGTGAGTTTTGATTTATCTCCCTATAATTTTTTGGGTACCCCTAAACGTGTAAAAATGAGGGGGATAAATAAAAAAAATAATTTTACAGGGGGTAATATTTACACTAAGGGGACAAAAAACTTAGAATTTTAACATTTTAAGAAATGTATAAAAAAAAACTTTTTTAAAGGGGAGTAAATCAAATCTCGCCTATATTACAGGAGGATAAATAACTACTAACCTATATATATATATATATATATATATATATATATATATATATATATATATATATATATATATATATATATTTATATTTATCTAAAATGATGGTCACAACCAACGCTAGGTTATATTTACAAGTAAATTTATTTACTTATTCATTTTTTATTAATTTTTACGATAGCATTGTCAAAAGCCCTCGCTAATATTTGGTGTGAAAAATTTTCATTTCCCTCCTTTCCAGATTTCGTTTGCCTCCATTGTTATTGAGAAAATAATTTTTTAGTTTTTTATATATAGTGTCAGTCCTAGCCGACACAACACTTTTTTTGATATTTATTTAATTTTTATTTATTCTTATGATAGCAACGCCATCAGCCGACGTTAATATTGATGCTAAAAGTTTTTATTACCCTCCTATGATTTTTGTTTGTCTCGTTTTTTATTATTAAAGATTGAATTTAAGTGTTTTATTATTAGTGTCGGTCTGGACTGACGCTAACATTGATGATCGTTTGTCTATTTTTTAATTATAATTAATAACGTAAAATAAAGTTACAACTAAATTAATATAATTAAACTAAATAATTTAAAAACTATAAATTAATATGCTATCAATTAAAAAAATCAAATAAATCTAAATTTATAAAATAAAAACATAAATTAATAAATTAAAAGTAAAATTCAAACTTATAAAATAAATAAAATCATATTGATAAAATAAAATAAAGATTATATATTAATAAAATAAATAAAATTTAATTGATAAAATAAATATATATATTAATAATTTATAATTATACATTTATAAAATAATTGATAAAATAATTATATATTAATAAAAAAATAAAAAAAAGTGATGAAATCCAAACCCACATTCTGCTTACCAAACCCATTCAAAAATCCAAACACACATTCAGATTACCCTTGCTTACCACGGTGCTGAGGTTTCTTCTTCGATTCCACGGTGCTGAGGTTTCTTCTTCGATTCCACGGTGCTGAGGTTTCTTCTTCGATTCCACGGTGCTTTCTCCGATTCCTCTATTCCTTTATTCCGCAGTTTCTCCGATTCCACAGTTTCTTCGATTATGCGATTCTTTGATGAAAGGGTAACGATTCATCTAACTTCATCTCTCAATCACAAGTCTCAAACACAGATGTACATCTAACTGCTCTCAATCTCTGCGATTTGTGACATTTAAGTTTCATTAGGTTTGTTTTGGAGTCAGTTTAGTTTTCATCCTGTTTTAGGTTTCATCTATATGCAACAACATTGTTTTTTTTTGTATGTCTGTGTTAGTGGCTCATAGATTGTTGTTGCTGTTGATGACATATGGTTATTTCTTATGTGTATTTACTATTGTTACTGTAGGATATAGCCTTATTTGTTGTAGGCTTTATTTGGATTAGCTTCTGATTCACAACTTCACAAGAGCTTTTCAATTAAAACAATTATATGGTTTTTCTAATTATAGAAATTCAAACATGTCTATGGAGATGATGAGTGAGAGAGCTTGTTGAAATGTTGGTCTTATTTTCAAATTATACTAGAAGTTGATTTTTTGCTTTCTAACATGTCCCCTACACAAGAAGTGACCCTGTTCATAGTTATTTTAACTTAACGTTTTTTTTGATATTTCGTCCCCCAAAAGGGCTTCTATGTTTGTTGAGAAGTTTTTCATTGGATCTCAATATATTGCTGCTACTAGCATTGACATCTTATTTTTGTAACTAATGATGTCTCATAGTAAAAATTGGCTTTGCATTGCTGCAAAATAGGGAGATTTAACATATCCTATTCCTATGTGGTTAAACAAAATTGATTTAGTTCTGTTTTAGGTACAAAATGGTGAATAAGGAGTTAGATTTAGCTAGTTTAAATCGCATTCGCATATTCCACTGTAAATGACTGTAGTTATACTTGTGATTATGTGTGTGTATGATACCCGCCAATGGTCATTCTCTCACTTTTAGGTCTATTCATATGTATCAATCCATACGGTACAATTCTCGTTGAGTCGCATCAATCCACTAAACTCATCATTTTCTGATGGACTGATTGTTGTGACCTGCATTATTAGTTTTAGGAATAATTAATATAAAGTTCCACATCACAAATTACCCCTTCCATACTTCTTCTTAAACTAAAATAGATCATTCTAAATGCTTCTGTTTTAGGATTTTGTACTTTGAAACCTAAATGCTGCTGTTTTAGGATTGAAATTGTGGATGCAACCACAGGACAATACTAAGCAATGCTGTGGACAAAACTATTTAATCAATATCATAAATTTTGCTATGTGTAGTTAGTTGAAGAACATCACCGATTCAAAGACCATCACCAATTCAAAGACCATCAGCGATTCGAAGAACATCACCGCATCACTATCCGCCGTCGACCACCAATAACCCCTCTTATTTCTTTGATAAGTCTCCCTCCTCTGATTCTATTTGAATATGCTTAGATCTAAACTAATTTTTCTTTCATTGCTAATTGCTTTGATCCCAAAGTTTCGTCTTTCACTTTATGTTTTTCTCTTGATTGCTTGTGATGTGAACGCTTAGGATTATGAATCAGGAATTAGGAAGTAGAAAGACACCCCATGTGTGCTTGGTTGGATAATATCTTGCTGATGAATTCTACCGTGCATGCTGCATATTAATTCTACATATCATGCTGCATACTAATGGTTTATGTTATGGCTAAATTATTTTAGTACAATACATATTGTGACTTTTGTGACAGTGAATTATATTGTGGTCTCGCTGTTAATGGAGGAAACAATTTTTCTCTGTTGCTGTACCAATGTACATTAGCTTTGCATAGCTAACTATTTATTTGTAAGTCATAGTCATTAATATCAAGTGAGTACAAATTACTTCAGTAGCACTTAATAAATTAGGTGAACAGGGCCATGGAGATATAGAACAAATGCAACACAGTTGGAATTCAGTTATATTATTGACATATGATCAAACCCAAAAATGGATAGCTAGCTATAGTTAGCTAACTAGTCATTCTATTCTTATACTACGTGCAGCTTTGGACTAACCATAGAAGTCAATTGAACAAATGAAGATTAAAAACTTATGTTTGTTTTTATGTAGAAAATGGATCGAAGTTGGATGTATGATAGAGTAAACTCTAATAGGTATGGATTGAAAGATGGATTTGTTAGTGGAGTTTAAGATTTTGTCAATAAAGCCATGAATCAACCAGAATTTTTAAACGAGGGAGGGATAAGGTGTCCTTGTGTAAATGTGTATGCGTTCCCTTGAAGACGCTTAGTGATGTTAGACATCACTTGTACAAAGATGGTTTTTTGTCTAACTATTATACATGGACCGATCATGGAGAAGAGAATCAGAATGTAGACGTTGATGGTCATTCTAGTAGTGGCGGGAATGTTGTTGGGGATAATCTGGGTGATGAAGAGCAATTTGATGCAATTAATGAAATGGTCTATGATGCTAGTAGGCAATTTGTTAATGTTCCCAATGTGAATGCTAATATGGAAAATGAAACTGTTAGTGAGGGCGAGGTACCAAATGAAGAAGCTCAACGATTTTATGATGTATTGACCTCTGCAAACCAATCCATATATGAGGGAGCTTCTGAATCTAGACTATCTATTTCAGTTAAGTTGTTGGCTTCCATGTCTAATTGGCATGTTCCTCAAGAGGCCATGGATTTTTTCACTCAAATGCTTATCGATGTTTATCCAACAAAACAATCCTTACCTGAAAACTGTTACCAAGTGAAGAAGTTGGTGTCTAAGTTGGGATTGGAGGTTGAGAAAATTGATTGTTGTGTGAATGGATGTTTATTATATTTTAAAGAAGACTGTACTTTAACTCTGTAGAGTTTGTGGAGCTTCTAGGTATGTTCCTCGAAAAAAGTGGAATGGGAAAATACAAAGACGTGGCAGTGAAGAGAATGTTCTATTTTCCAATCATTCCTAGGTTACAACGACTTTATGCTTCAAAGGAATCTGCAACTCAAATGAGATGGCATCGAGAGATTACAAGCAATCCAAATGTTTTGCGTCACCCATATGATGCAAAAGCATGGAAACACTTTGATAAAGTTTATCCCGATTATGCTAGTGACCCAAGAAATGTCAGATTAGGTTTATGTACCGATGAGTTTACACCTTACATTCAAGCCTCTAGTTCTCCATATTCATGTTGGCCAATAATAGTCACACCCTACAATCTCCCTCCCGAAATATGCATGACCAAACCATACATCTTTTTGGCTTGTCTTGTACCTGGACCGTACAACCCAGAAGTTAAAATAGATGTTTACTTGCAACCTTTGATTGATGATTTGCTGCGCTTGTGGAGAGATGGCATTGTGACATATGATATCTCTATGAAGCAGAATTTTTTAATGAGAGCGCATTTAATGTGGACAATCAATGATTTTCCAGCATATGGTATGTTGTCTGGATGGGGGACACAAGGTAGATTAGCATGCCCTTATTGCTTGGATAGTACAGAGGCTTTCACCTTAGGATTTGAGGGAAAACAATCTTGGTTTGATTGTCATCATCGTTTTTTACCAATGAATCATCCGTTTAGAAAAAGTAAAAAGAGATTCACCAAAAACATGATTAATAAAAAAAGACCACCTTACATGTTTACCGGCCATGATCTCTGGGAAGATGTCTGATTTTCCAAAAGTCATAGACAATGCTTAGGCCACCAAATTTCCATGGTATGAGAAACAACATAATTGGATCAAAAGAAGTATATTTTGGGATCTTCCATACTGGAAGGATAACTTTTTAAGGCACAACCTTGATGTGATGCACATAGAGAAGAATGTATTTGATAATGTGTTTTACACTATCATGAATGATCCTGCAAAAACAAAGGACAATGAGAAGGCAAGATCGGATTTAGCGAAAAACTGTGTATGTGGGGTTTTAGAGATGCGTCCTTTACCTAATGGAAACATGCCTAAGCTAGAGGAAATATTTTCGTTGACATTCGAAGAGGCAAAGCTAGTCTGTCGATGGATTAAGGAACTAAAAATGTATGATGACTATGCCTCGAATCTTTCTAGGTGTGCTGATGTCAACCAGGGTAGGATGAAGGGGATGAAAACCCATGACTGTCATGTATTCATGGAGTGTTTGCTTCCAATTGTTTTTCGTCCTTTGCCTAGTGAGATATCGAAGTTGCTAACTGAGTTAAGTCGTTTTTTTTAAGACTTGTGTTGTAAAACATTGAAGTTGGAAGACCTTATTAGGTTGGAACAAAACATTCCCATCATCATATGCAAGCTAGAAAGAAATTTTCCACCAGTTTTTTTTACTCGATGGAACATCTCTCGATTCACGTATCTAATGAAGTAATCTTTGGCAGTCCTATACAATATCGGTGGATGTATCCATTTGAAAGGTAAATGTTGTGTACTTTTTGTAGATTATTCTAATGAAAAAGAATCTTTTAACTGTTTCACTCTTAGGTTGTTGGGAGATTACAAGCGTTCAGTGAAAAATAAAGCCAGGGTTGAAGGTTCAATATGCACTACCTACTTGCATTGTGAAACTACTTATTTTTGCTCTCACTATTTCAAGACCGTTAGTTTGTTTCCAAGTATAAGTTTAAGAAACAATCCTGAATTGTAGCATCAGAATGTCCAACCAATGCTTTCTATTTTTAGCAAATGTGGTCGTCCTAGCGGAAATCCTTAGAACTATTGGGTGCTTGATAAGGAATGGGAATCTGCTCACGTGCATGTCCTAATCAATTGTGATGAGGTTAATCCATATCTCGAGTAACTACATTATTTAAAACCAATCTTTGTTCTCAACCATTGTGTACCAATACTCATTAATTTTATGACCGGTGTCAGATTTTTCATGCAATATCATCATATCAATGAGGAAGATGCTTCTGGTCTTATACACGAGCAATTTCCTTCATGGCTAAAGGAATATGTAAGTGTATTTCTCACATTGATGTAGTTTTCCAATAGAATCTCTCTAAGGTTGGATGTATTTTTTTAGGTGAATGATGAGAGAAATGGAACACCTTGCCCATACGTGAAGGCATTAGTTCTCAGTCTCGATCCTAAGGCAACATCATGGCACATCTACTTTGTTAATGGGTATAAGTTTCACACTGAAGAATGGAGTCGTGGTAAAAAGACTACTAATTATGGGGTACATGTTAAAGGTCTTACTAATGGAGGAGAAAATGATTTTTACGGTATTATCCAACATATCCTTCAATTGGAATACCATGTATTTAGCAACAAGATTGCCCTATTTTATTGTGCTTGGTTTGATCCAACAAATAATAGTGGCACAAGAAATAATAATGAGTACAATATTGTTGACATTAAGATGAATAAACCATATCGTCAATATGACCCGTTCATTCTTGCACAAGAAGCAAAACAAGTGTATTATGTACCGTATCCAGATATGTGTAGAAACTTGCGTGGATGGTGTGCTGCAATCACCACAAAACCAAGGGGTTATGTGGAGATAGATAACATCGAGGATGAAATGCCTTATAATCCGATGAAATGCCACAAGTTGTGCCTATTACAAAACTTGAACAAATACGTGGTTTAGCCGATGAAGGATTAATTGATGAGATTGAGCCATTACTAATGACAAATGATCAAATGATTCAAGATGGAGAGAACGATGATGTGAATTAGCTGTAGTTTTAGTTTATAATAGGGGCCATGGTAGTAGTTCCATGATATGTTGTATGATGTTCAATTTGAATTTCAATCAAGTATTTGGTATGATGTTTGTGTTTATGTTTATGAATTTCAACACGAACTTCAGATGTAACCAAATTGAAATGTTTATGTAGTGTTGATGTGATCTGAATGTTTTGCTGCCTCAGTTATTCTGCTTATAATGTTGAAATCAGATTTTATTGGTTTTTTCTCCTTTATTAAACAAGCTACATTGCTGACTCACTAGTAGCTCAGTCAAGAATAGAATAATGTACAAATATTGTATAATAACCAATACTCTATGTGCTTTAAAATAATAATCAGTTTTTAGTTTAATGCATAATTGAGTGGATTTATTGCTTCCTGTCTGGGATGTGTTTGGTATGTGCAATTGCACTTTAACTTAATTCTCTCAAAGTCTCATTGGTTTGCTAAGGGCACGGTTGAGTCATTCATAGACTGTGTACTGATATATGTTCTTTGTTTATCAGGTATCCTTTAAGAAACATTTGGTTGAAGAAACGAAGGACATTTTTGGCTTGTTATCCACTGTGAGTATAACCGTTTTAATGTGTTACTTCGTATTAATTTTCCTCGGCAAAAACAAAGTTGATATAAAAACAGACGATACTTTTGTGTATTAGCATTTTCTATGATATAAATATCTTTATTTCATTTTACAATTAGTGTTTAAGAATGTTGTGTATGCTTCTATTCACTGAATTAAAAGCAGTAATTCAACAATTAAATGAGAAATATTTTTGTTAATGCAGTACTACAAGTGATACTTGGACTTTCTAACACTGCCTATAGCTTTCATTGGCTTTTGTATTCCTCAGGTACTTTTATTCCTTATATATTTTGCGTTGTTAGGATGTTAGTTGGATAAATGACATCTCTACGATGCTTTCTGAGAATTTATGGTAGTATACCATATATGTTATGATAGATGGTCAGCTGGTTACTACTAGATTTTAGATAAGCTACTATTTCCTTATAACCCGTTAGAATCTATTTTCATTTGTTACTCAATCTGATTAATGTAACTAAATACCCTGACTGCACTAGTTGATACTAGATAGAGTTAAAATTTCTGCAACATTTCAGTCTAGTGGCACATTCTCCTATTCTGAGCTTGCATTGGTAGGTTTCCCTTGTCCATTTGATTTGAACTTGTATCTTATTACAAAAGAATAGGTTAAGTTTCCTAGATTACAATGTTGCTCAGATTCTGAGAGTGCACCTCCTAATTCTAAAAGCATGAGATAAAGCAATTAAACATGTGTTGCTACTTTATGTTGATTATAGTACATTTAGGATTTTGTTGTTTGCTTATCCCATGGCTGCTGTTTGCTTATCCCATGGCTGCTGTTACTGTGTTGTATGTTTCTAATGTGTTAGAACAATCGGCTGCTGTTACTATGATCTGCTAGGAAAGATAGAAAGAGAAAAAATGTTATCATTCCTATTTCATTTGTTTTATTACTGTGTGTAATTCTTAGAACCTATCATTTCCAATAACTGGTATTAAATATGGTGTAACTCTTCTTAATTGCTTTTTAAGTTAATTTCAAATACATTACTAGTACATACTCTACATTCTTACAGAATGTCCTTATGCAAATTCTTTACAGGGATTCCAACTGATTGCACTTCTCTAGGAATTTCCATAACCTTCCCCACACATTTTTAGAACTTGATCTTAGAATCAAAGTTGTAGTAGACATCCTCAAATTTATTGTGAAAAAAGAATGAGCTAAAGGAGATACAAATTGACCAAGTTATGATCTTTTGAAGTCGTCACAGATTTCCATTGTATTCTCAAAGGACTTGTATATTTTCAAATTTTTGATGATCTCCCTTGCACAATTGGACCTTGTCATGTGCAGAGAAGTTGTTGTAAATGATGCGAAGAGTCCATTACAAAAAGAATCACTTCAAAATATTGAAAATTGAGAAAGTTATGTACTTGTGATCATAGAATCAAGGACTTGTCCAAATTAGGTCAAACCACTTGGATCAACTTAGAATATTTTGAACTTTTCTTGCAATTTAAGACATGATGAATCACATTATACCTTGAAATTATGTTATATTTAAGCACAGTTGATGAGAAGGCTCATTGTCTGATGAAACTTGTTGAAGAAGACACGAAAATAAACACATGAACTTATGAAGTTTCTTGAAGAATTCAACCACTATCTCTGAGGCATTATTGACCAAATAAAGTTGAGAGAGTTTTCCAACTATAGAACTTTGATGCCATAATCATAGCCTTGAAGCTCAAGCTTTTAAAATCCATTGATTTGCCAATTGGCCGAAGGACAACCTTCAAAACCCTAGCTTATGAGGAGAGAGATGCACTTAGCTCCACACCTACAACGTAAAAAGTATAAAGAGAAAACATACATATTTTTGGATTTTGATTAAGGGTTAGTAAACATTAAATACACATATAAGATACACAATTCAAGGTGCTTGGTGATCCTTCAAGATCAAAATTTAAGATATGAGAGAGTAGAAGAGAGAACCAACCCTAATGTGTAAGATGATATGAAATGGGGGAGGATCATAGAGGAAATTTTTTAGGTGTAACAGATAGAGGAGCTAATAAATTATGGTTCTTATAAAAGCTATATTGAAGGTGTTTTTAGCAGATTTGACATGAGCAAAGCAAAGCCCATGTGTACTCAATTTTCAAATCATTTTAAACTCTCTGGAATATTATCCAAGGACACACTTAGAGATTAAGGATATTTCTAAGATTCCTTATGCATGTGCAGTTGGTTGTTTGATGTATGATATGGTTTGTGTAACACCCTTCTAGAACTCCGTGATTTTCACAAATATTTTTAATAAATAAACGTAAAACAACAGCAAGCATGTCACGTCTTCATATAAGCATCATTTCACAAATAATCCTGCTTCGTAACACGACTTGCAAAGGGAAACACATAGATATAATCTGTAGTATCATAACTAATCATTTTGAACTTTGCAGCAGAATTAATGAGTCTTAAACTCCTTCTAAAATTAACTCCAATATCATAAAAGTTAGTTCAAATGTTAATAAAATCATCACACTTCATGTTTATAACATCATAATCAGAAACATGGAAAAAGTCATGAAAGTAATACAAAATCTCAGGATAAAAAAATAATGTATGGTTCACAACCAATCAATATCAACCCTTATGTTACGTATCAGAGGAAGACTCTCTTAATTCAACGAAAAGAAATTAAACACACTCTGAAGCTATCCTCTAAGCTTCGACGGACTTCCTGATCACCTGCAAGTTATCCACGGATAGAGGCAACATTTTCAAGCAGAAAAGATGAGTAAATCATAATTATTATAAAAGACGTAAGGAATAAATATAGTTGATATGCACACAGGCAAGGTTTCACACATCACCATAACCTCTTGTTATACTCACACCTTCACAACATCATCAATACATAACGACATATCATTCAAACACCATTTATCAAGAAACATCATTTAATCACATCATTAAGCAATGTCACCTATAATGTAATGCAACATTATAGACTCGTGCATGTCGTACCAAAATTTCACTAATGACTCAGTCATTGTTTTCTCCAAAGATCCCCACCAATAGGATCAGTTCCCACTTGGAACCAGAGCACTTCACAATTTTGCACCAAATCCACACTATGGGATTGATACCTTCACCAAACTATTATCCTATCATCTTCACTGGACCGAAGTCCAAATAAAATGATTGGATCGAAGTCCTAAACTATGCCATAAATGCATGATGCACAATAACATAATAAATACGACCACGACTAGTCAAAACACATCATCATTCACGAATTCATCACAATATCGTCATATCATCATAATAAACAAAGCATCATCATAATATCATCATACCATCATAATAAACAAAGCATTGTCATAATACCATCATAATAAACAATGCATCATCATGATATCATCATATCATCATAATAAACAAAGTATCATCATGATCCAACACGAGAAGCCTACATTTATCCTAACTTAGTTATTGGGAATGTACTTATTATTTCTCATTTAACTCCACCCAACTATAGTTCATTGCGACAGCTATCCAACATTTCGAACGACACCCCAAACCGAGTTCTAAAACTCAAGTTACGACTCTTTTAAGAAAATCCAACACAACCATTCAATTTTGGACACCATCGCCCGGCGACACCATTTCCATCGTCTGGCGATACACCCTTCGCATCTTGCATTGCCTAGCGACGCTTGGAGCGACACACTCCAATAAATTTCTTCTTTTTTGCCCTTCGTCGCTTCTGTTTTCACCTAGCGACAGCCAAGCGACGCCATCATCGCCCATCGAAGATACTCCATCACCCGACGATCCTGCGCGAACAAGGTTTTCTTGCATAAAAATCAGTCTCAATCTTGTGATTTCAGCATATCATAGGTCCTAAAACATCACCTAATCACAGGGTTTTCATCAAACCTTATCAATCCAATATATTCTACATTATGGGTACAAACTATTTACAATCCAAGGCTACAAATCATAATCTATTTCATCAAATCATCTCATATTCAACACAACCAAAACCTAACACAAATCTACAATTATCTAAACCTTAAATCAATTATAATAATAAAAATAAACACCCATTATCTTAGATTATAGAAGCAATTCTATTCCCTTTGTGTTCTATCACAAGATCCTCTTGCCTCTCTGTTCCCTAGCTCTGCCTCTTCACAACGTTCTTCCAATTCTTACGATCCCACAGAATGATCGTTCCAACTCCCAAACCTTCCTTATACATAACTTACCACTTGGACCCTTAATATGGTCCTCCACTATTATCCTCACTTATTCTCCCCAAATGACCATATTGCCCTTGTTTTCTCGACACCACTATCCTATTTATTTAATCCACAAAATTCTAAATAATTACTATTAAACCTAAATAATTCGAACTAATTATTTAAATTCTAAACATCTCTTATTATCCCATCCTACATCACACAAATTATCACATCACACATAGTATTAACCATCATATTCATCTCATCATCATAAATCATCACAAGGACTCATATAAACACTAAAAACATCTCATATATCGAATACTTCACAATGACTCATATATTCACGCTAAATTAATTAAATAATAATTAATCTAGAATTTAGGGTGTTACGACTCTCCCCCACTTAAAGAATTTTTGCCCTCGAAAATTACATGGCTAGGAAAAGTTCGAATAAGACTCCCTCATTTGATCCTCGCGTTCCCAAGTCTAACTTTCACCAGCTGGTTAACCCCATATTAACTTCACTAAGGCGGTGTCCTTGCCTCGTAACTTCTTCACTTCCCGACCTTCTATTTGCAATGGTAATGCCTCAACAGTCAGATTATCTCTCACATGTACGTCATCCATTTTTAAATCACTTGCGACGGGTCTGCAATATACTTTCTCAACTGAGACACATGAAACACATCATGTAGATTCACGAGTGACGGCGAAAAAGTAACCCGATAAGCTACCTCTCCTATCTTCTCTGATATCTGATACGGACCAACAAAACGGGGCGTAAGTTTCCTTTACTTCAAAGCTCTACCAACACCGGTTACCAGAGTAACTCTCAAAAACACATGATCATCTTTTTGAAACTCGAGATCCTTCCTTCTCTTATCATGATTACTCTTCTGACAATTCTGAGAAGCTTTTATCTTCTCTTGGATCACCTTTATCTTTTCAGTTGTATCTAGTACAACCTCAGGCCTGAGTACAACACTCTCACCCGACTCATACCAACCCAATGGAGTTCTACACCTCCTGCCATACTATAGCGGTATAAATATTGAGACTAAGCCATTAGATTGACTTGACTCACGCAGATCAAATAAAAATCCCCATCACACTTTATTGTTTCTAGAGGAATGAGAAAAGAGTGAATAACCCAAAAAGAAGGGGGAGAGAATATAGGTACGAGGGTCGGTTATGCAAATGGAAGGTATTAGTACCCTAAACATCTATGGTACTCCGCATGAACCTCTTTGAAAATTTGTGTATTTTGGCTTATGTGTTGTATACAAAAATAGACGGTGGAGATGAGAAAAGAAGTATTTTTTACAATTTTTACACCCGTCGCGGTAGTGAATCTTTAGTGCCTACATACCATCTTACGTGCAATAGGGGATCAGCGTACTCGTAGTTCACCTCAAAAAGTTTTAAAACACATGTGTGTTGGTTAATTTTAAGAGAAGATGCATCATCGTCATATCCGAGTGAAAAACACACTTACTACCCACGATTATGAGAAAGGAGGATTTTCATCATCTCAAAGTGGAGGATATAGCTTGGATTTTAAAATCAACAAAGCCTCACTCAAAATCCAAGTGGAAAATATCTCACTTCACTATATATCGTAGAAGTATAGTAGCTCGTATCACTACAAGAATCGATAAGAGTCTGATCTTTTTTTGAGAAAAAGTTTTAAAGTAAAAAGTCAAAGTGACAAAATGGTTTGAATGAGGTTAATTGACTTTTAGTCTTCTCACAAAAATGTCAAAGTGTGATTAAGTTGGTTAACAAAAGACTTTGAAAATGCATGAACTTAAGTCCAAGTTTATTATGAAAGCGGTTCAAGTTAGAAAACAAGAAGAGTTTTGAAAAGGAGAGAGAAGATTTTTGAAATTAAATAAGAGGGGAGGAGATGAAGGGATTATCTTAAAGTATAAAGTAAAAGCTAAGGAAAAAAATGATCTAACCAAAAGAAGTCAACATTTGACATAAAGAGTCAATGTAGAATTCCCATCCTTTGGATTAAAACCAAGCGAGCAAAGATACTAAACCTTTTAAGAATACTAAGCTTCAGATGCATTAAGTCTTCTATAAAATTGGACATAGTAACGACTATATACAGAAGAGTTCTCAAATACAAACAAAGCATATAATTAGAATAACCTGCACACAAAGAAAATCAACCCAATATCTTGGGGTAAACGCAAAGAACTCCAGACAAAATAACAACAGAATCACAAGGTCCCAAGGGTAATCAAGGCTTCTAATCCTAAGTCCAAGAGGTCCACAACTCCATTATGCCAAGGATTGTAACCAAATAGTCCAAGTAACCTTAAAGTTTTTTAATGTTCAAGTTGGTTATTAAGTATCTTCAAAAATAAAATGAAAGCTCAAGTGAGCAAAGATGAAAAAAGCATAAAATGTAAATGTTAAGGTAAATGGTGCATAAAAGTAAAGATATAAAATAAAGGTCATAAAGTAAAAGCACAAAGTAAAAGCACAAAGTAAAAGCACAAAGTAAAAGTCAATTGTTAGTGAATTAGAAGTTAGAGGTTAGTTGAATGACCATCTTGAAACTTGCATTTTAAAACTCATTAGAAGATTGATGAAATCAAAGCTTCTCAATAACAAGTCTCATTTGCTTTTTATCAAGTATATCATCCATTTTAAGTACTCTAGGCAAGCATATATGATCAACGATGTTTAAATTATTCACTTAGACCAAAGTTCATGAAAGTTCATTAGAGGATTGATAAGATCAAAGCCTCCTAACAATGAACCTCAAGGTTATTGGATAAAAGGTTTCAAGTTAACATGCTTGGGATTGCAAACATAGGTTTAGGCCACGAATGATCATTTCTCGAATCAGGACAAATTTAGCGCTATGTTAAGCAATTGTAAGTGGACTTATGTAGAAGTCACACCTATTTTGAGTTCGGTAAATAACAATCTTTGTAACACATGTTAGAGAAATGATATGTAGATTATTATCCAACAACATGTAGCACAAGTAAGAAAAGGATAAGATTGAGAGGGAGGGGATGTATCACATGAAATTAGGGTTTCAAATATCATCAACATCATTCATCCATTTTGGTGGATTTAGTTTTTCAACCTATCAACACCCAAGATCCAATGAGGTCGAGGAATTTGTCCCAAAATAACACCCAAGTCAGTAGCATATAAGTTCCAACAAAACACATTGAAATATTGGACCCAAGGTTCTCATCAATCATCAATACATATCACACATGCATTCAAATGAAAACAAAGTGTGAATGTGAAGTAGGAACAAGTGTATGAGGTGTCAAAAAAGAGTGAAGTCATAAGCGTACACATCATGTTATTATAAATTAAAGTGTTTAAGTGAAACATGTTCAAGCATCACACACAATACAAGTAAAAACATGAACAAACCACAAATAAAAGGGGCATAAAAGGAATTCAAAGCTTGATAGGAGAAAATGATGTTAGAAGTAATAGAAAAATGAGAAAAATGGAAACCAATAGAACCAAGTCATTATCATATACCATGCCAAAATTTATCCTAAAACTATGCACACAAGTCCTAAAATAATTTTTTTTGATCAAGACAAAACCCTAAACATACTCCTAAGTCAAAATTAAGTTAAAAATAGGAAAGTGACTTGTAAAATCATGCAAATAAAACCTTAACTTCCTAAAGACTTATAAGTCAAAAACATCATTTGAAGTTCTTGTATTAACTTTGAAAGATGAGAATGATTGGAAATCATCAAGACTAGTTGGCAAAGGACTCAAACTAGAGAGGTTTGACAAAATTATTTCAAAGAAAATGTAAAGTCAATGGTAAAAATCCAACAAAATCATTTTTGGAACCTTGAATCATCAAAGAACATCAAAAACATTTTTCTTGATTTTTGGAAGTGGAGGAAGTTAGGGTATCAATTGTTTCTTTATGCTTAAGCAAGAAAAGACCTCAGAAATAACAATTAACTTGTAAAATTTTAAAAAATAAGCAAACTGATTTGTAAATTCAATTAAAAATAATTAAAATTATATTGATATCTAAGGAATGTTAAACATATTTTTATATAATTTTATCTTGAAAGAAAAAATTAAAACAGAAAATATTTGCACAATGGAACAAAATTGAAAAAAAGAATGACATAACTCAAAATAGAGTGTCACGAATTTTGTAAAATAGAAAAAAAATTATTTTCACGAAGACTCAAAGGGAAACTCAAAATAGTTTTTATGGATTTTTTAGGTTAGTGGAAATAAGAAAATAAAATTCTAAAACTCAAAAGATGATTAAAACTCTAATTAAACTAATTAAATTTCTTAATCATGAAAAAAATGATGAAAAAATGAAATAAAATTCATAATATGAAAATATATTGAAAATAGAGTTTAGAATATTTTTGTGATGAGTTTTGAATTAAGAAAACTATTAAAACAAAATTTTAAAAAAAACAATAAAATTCAAATATATTGAAAACCTATTACACCTGTTATATGAAAAATGCGCCACGAAAGCTTCAGAACATGTTCAATAAAAAAGCACCACGTCTTCGTCCCTACCAAAACAACCAGCCCCAACGTTTTTATAGTTTTAACACATGATGTTCAGACCATGATTTCTCACTCATTTCTCCATGAAAATTCAAAATGTAAACATCAAAGTTCAAGATTAAAATGCGTAGAACACAATAGGATCAAGAATTTCATGAAATGATGCATGAATCATAGAGAAATTAGGGCGCGGAAGTTGCTGCATGAACATGGTTTTGATGTAAGCAATTCATCAAACAATTTTCATTTTACTTGATCCAAACATCAAAATTCATCATGAAAATGCATGGAATATGAAGATGCTTATGGATTTTCAAAATGAAACAAGAACGAAGCACAAAGGGAGCATGAAGTCACTGCATCATACATTTTTTCACAACTTTCAGAAGCTCATAACACAATCCAAATTTCATTTTCAAGCAAGATTATACATCAAGCCTAATGCATGGCCAACTATGAACATGTAATCAAGCTTTGAATCGACTAAAACATGCTGGAAATGAAGTATTTCAGATTTGAGATCATACCTTGCAAGTTGAAAAATAAATTCAACTATTTCCTCTGAACATCAAGAAACCCCTCTGATCTTTACTCTCGAGCTTTGATGAAGATGAAAAGAGAAAGTGATTGTGACTGGAGCAGAGAGAAAGATCAACCTCAAAGAGAGAAGATTGAGATATGAGATATAATTCTAATTTTTTCTTCTGTGTGAGGGAGCTTTCGTGTGTTTGTAATGAGAGGGAATGGCTCCCTTATAAAGAGTGAATAGAGTGAGAAAGAGTATTGAGGAAGCTTCCTTGAGGGTAGAAAAGTCAAGTTGGCAGATTTGAGTGAAGCAATGTGAGGCTTGCATTTTGTGTTTAGCTGGTGATATAATGCTTGCCTTTTGATGAAAGGAGAGAGGAAACGAGTGAAATGGGTGTGAGAACGAGCTGGCAAGCTGCACATGGGATGAGAGAAAAGTTTCTTATTTTGGCAAACATTTGTGAAATTCGTGAACATGCTTTATGTGCATTGCTTGCTTGATTTGGAAATAAGAATGATGAGATAATCATGTGTGTAATGTGCATGGGGTACATGATAAACATCATGTAGCAAAACTTCTCTCATGCACAGGAATTCCTGCCTGTCGTGCCATACATATCTTGGACCAGTCATGACCAATGCTATATATCTCAACATTCTCTCGTGCATTTATTGTGAAAATGGGGCCTTTGGAAATCTCTCACTATGAGCAATAACATTGTAGTTCATGGAAATGGGAAATGAGGCTTGTAATTGGGTGAAAAGTTGACATGGAGTTAGTGAGAAATTGAATCTGGCAGGCCTGACACGCGCGTGCTGCAGGCAGACATTGCATGACAAGGAATTTTTGAGATCTTGACTTTGAAGGATCATATCTTTCTCAATAATAATCCAAATGAGGTGAACCTAAGAGAAAACTGTAGTTTACACATCCAATTACAACTTCCTTTTTGAACATTTTTGAATTGAAGCTTGAATCAAGAGATAAAGCATCATGAACATGGGCACACCAACTGTTTGATAAATGTCCAGGCCTGACTGAGCAATCTTGCGCGCGCATGGCATGCATGGCTGGTTGGTTTGGTCAGTTTGAGATACCAACTTTGAGAGATCATATTTCCTTTAACATTTGACTATTTGGCTTGATCCAAAGAGCTATATGAAGCTCACATGACAAATTATAAAACTCTTTCTTTTCATTTTTTCAATTGAGACTTGAGTCAAAAGAAATTAAGCCATGAAGATGGCACGCCAAGTGTTTATTGAAATGACTGGCCTGGGCGTGCAAGCATGGCTAGCAATTTTCAGCTTTATGCCTTAAACTTCCAAATCCCATATCTCACAAATACTTCACTTTTGAGACTTCTACCCATATTTACAAAGTCAAAGGATTTTCTTCAAGATTTCTGAATATGTATCATTTGCTTCATTTAAATAAAAAATGAGCAAGTTATGAGAAGTCAAAAATCAGTACTATGGAGATTTAGGAAATTTTAAAATGAACAAATAACTTCTTCAACAACTTATCCTCAAATTAACCAATTCCATTGATTTTATGACAAAATTGATCATGTTATGTGAAAATAGGCTCTTTGAATTGATGGTTGACAACAAGTCCACTTGGTCAAATTTGACTTTGGCTGACTTTTGGCAAAATGATTGTTTTGCCCCTTTTGATTAATTGAACATTTTCCAATCAAAATTGATGATCAATCCTTCAATCATAGATGCTCATGAACATGTAGAGAAGCATGAAATCAAGTCTTTCCAAAAAAGTCAGAGATTTCTTGATTAAATTAAAAACCATAGTTTTAGACCCTCTGTGTTAGGAGATGGTGAGATGGATGCAATTGTGTCATCACCTACAATATGAACATTCAAAGAGACATATATACATATTTTAATGTTAGTTAAAAGAACATATGTACAATATACACAATTCAAGTTGCTTGGTGATCTCTCAAGAGAAAACTTAAATATGGGATGAAGTAGAAAGAGAGAACCAACCTTAATGTGTGACCTTGATTCATTGTGACATGAGATGATGAGAAATCTCAGGGCCAAAAATTGACGTATAACGCATACAACGCTTCACACGGTGTCATCCCAAAACTAGAATGGAAACTGTTATTATAAGTAAACTCAATCAATGGCAAGTGACTATCCCAAGCTCCTCCTTGTTCTAGCATACAAGCCCTCAGCAAATCCTCCAAAGGATGAATAGTTATTTTTGTCTGACCATCTGTTTGAGGATGATATGCAGAACTCAACCTCAACTAAGTACCAAAAGGATTCTGCAAACCTGTCCAGAATGTCGATGTAAACCTCATATCTCTATCCGACACGATACTCAAAGGTATCCCATGCAATTTCACAATCTCATTAACGTACATCTCAACTAGCTTCTCCATAGGATGATTGATCTTCATAGATAAGAAGTGAGCCGACTTAGTCAACCTATCCACAATCACCCAAATTGAATCATTGCCTTTAGCAGTCTTCGATAAACCTGACACAAAATCCATGGAAACACTATCCCACTTCCATTCTGGAATACACAACAGTTGCATAAGACCCACTGGCTTCTAATGCTTAATCTTCGACTTCTGACGAGTCAAGAAAGCATAAACAAATTTGGCAACTTCCTTTTTCATACCAGGCCACCAGAATAATTTCTTCAAGTCCTGATACATCTTTGTAGCACTGAGATGAATACTTAATCCACTTATATGCACTTCCTCAAGAATACTCTTCTTAAGCTCCGGGACATCTGGAACACACACTCTATCGCCAAACCTCATCACACCATTATAGTAAATTATGAACTTATCTCCTTTACCCTGGTTAATCAAAGTCAATTGGTCGACTAACCTCAAATCAAACTTCTGACCTTCACGAATCTCTTCTATTATGCCACTAGTCAGTTTCAACATTCCTAACCTTACACTATTAGGAGTCTCTTCACACACCAAGCTCAAATCTCTGAACTGTTCAATCATTTCTAACTCTCAAACCATAAGCATTAACATATGCAGCGACTTTCTACTCAATGCATCAACAACTACATTTTCCTTACCAGGATGGTAACTAAAATAGAAATCATAATCTTTTAAAAATTCAAGCCACCTTCTCTATCTCATATTCAATTCTTTCTGGTCAAACAAGTACTTCAAACTTTTGAGATCACTAAAAACTTCGAATTTAGAACCAAAAGGTAATGTCTCAAAATCTTTAATACAAACACCACCGCTGCTAACTCTAGGTCATGTGTAGGATAATTCATTTCATGAACTCTGAGTTGCCAAGAAGCATAAGCAACAACTTGCCCATTTTGCATCAGCACACCACCAAGACCCATCTTAGACGCATCATAATACACCACAAAAGACTCACTCGGATTCAGCAAAATCAATACCAGTGCGATCGTCAACCTCTTCTTTAATTCTACAAAGCTTTCTTCGCACGCAACATCCCACACATAAGTTTGACCTTTTCGAGTAACTGAGTCAACGAAAAAGCCAACTTAGAAAATAATTCAATGAATGTTCGATAATCACTTGCCAAACCAAGAAACCTTCGAATATCGGTTGCAGACTTTGGAGTCTCCCATTGCAATACAACATCAACTTTAGAAGGATCCACAACTATCCCTCCACTAGAAATCACGTGCCCAAGAAAACTAACTTCCTTTAGCCAAAATTCAATTTTCGACAACTTTGCATATAATTTCTTTTCCTTTAACACTTGCAACACCATTCACAAATGCTCATCATGCTCTTTTTTTGACTTAGAATATATCGGAATATCATCAATAAAGACTACTACAAACTTATCTAGGTAGGAACGAAAAGTTCTACTCATATATTCCATGAAAACACCTGGCATATTTGATATAACAAACGACATCACAGTGTACTCATAATGACCATACCTTGTTCGAAAAGTCGTCTTTGGAATATCATCTGATTTAACTCGAATATGATGATAATCCGACCTCAAATCAATCTTTCTAAAAACACACGCGTCCACTAACTGATCCATCAAATCGTCAATCCTCGGTAGTGGATACTTATTCTTAATTGTCACTTTATTCAATTGTATGTAATCTACACACAACCTCATACCTCCATCTTTCTTCTTGACTAGCAACACAGGAGCACCCCACGATGAAACACTCGGTTGAACAAACTTCTTCTCGAGCATCTCTTCCATTTGTTTCTTCAACTCGCTTAGCTTAGAGGCCGACATCCTGTAAGGAGCTATCGATACTGGACTCGTACCTAGCACCAAATCTATAGAAAACTCCACTTCACGTTCAGGCGATAAATTACTGATGTCATCTGGAAACACCTCTGGGAATTCACAGACAATCGGTAACTCCATATTCACATATTTACCATCAACTTGTAACGATGCAATCATTGCAAACATCAAGGCTTCATCTCCTAAAAGTTCATTCACTTGCTTAGCAGATAACAACATCAATTCTCCATGATAACCAAACTTAGTGAACCTCAATGTCTTATTATAACAATTGATATGTACATAGTTGAACTTCAACCAGTTCATCCCAAGGATAACATCAATTTGGTGTAAGGGTAGACACACCAAATCCATCACAAAACTATTGTCATAGATAGTCAAGAGACATTTCGAACAAACATAAGTATTAATAACAGAACCACTGGCAGGAGTATCTATTACCATACTACCATTCATATTAGACAACTTCAATCCCAACATATTAGCACATTCACGCGAAATAAACGAATGTGTAGCACCACTATCAATAATAGCAACCAATTAAACATCATTAATAAAATAAGTACCTCGAATCAAGTTGTCCTTCTTGGAATCTTCCGATCCAGTCAAAGTGAACACCCTACCGTTGGTCTGGGCAGCAACGTCCCTCTTTGGCCTTTGACATTGGGTACTGATATGACCCTGCTCTCCACAATTAAAATAGTTTGGACCATCGTTCTTGCATTTAGGAGCATGATGACCTGTCTTACCACATTTGTAGCACCTTAGCACCTTATTTTCACATTTATTAGAATAGTGACATTGTTCACCACACCTATAACACTTGACAGGAGTGGGAGATCCTCCCCCACTTGTCTTCTTCCCATCATAAGCCTTATGTTTCTCTTTATCAATTGGAGTATCATAAGGCTTCTTACGATCTTGATATTACTTTCCTCTCTTCTCGTTCAAGCTCTGTTAGTGAACTAAATGAGCTTTGTTGTCTTCTCCATAGATTCTACAGTTGTCCACCAACTCTAAAAATACATGGATATGTTGATACCCGATTTCCCGTTTGATTTCCGGACGCAAATCATTCTCAAATTTAATACACCTCGAGAATTCGGAAGTCGCTTCATTGTAATGTGGATAATACTTCGCCAATTCCACAAACTTCGAAGCATACTCAGTCACAGTCAAATTCCCTTGTTTCAATTCTAGAAACTCAATCTCTTTCTTGCCGCGCACATGCTCAGGAAAGTACTTCCTCAGAAACTCCCTGCTGAACACAGCCCATGTAATAGCTTCACCTAATGTTGTCAGTCTCTGATGGGTACCAACCCACCAGTTATCAGCTTCCTCTTCCAGTTGATGCGTTCCAAACCGCACCTTCTACGCCTCTGAGCAATCCATGACTCGAAATATTCTTTCAATCTCGTTGAGCCAAACTTGTGCTCCATCAGGATCGAACCCACCCTTGAAAACAGGCGGATGGTTCCTCTGAAACTTCTCCAAAACCCAAGATCCATCCTTGGGATGATGTTGCATAGCCTGAGCCATAGCCTTCAAAGCAGCAACAATCGCAACATCGTTTCTTCCAACCATTTCTCAGTTTAACATCAATAACAGTCATAATGGTTAGAAACTATCTCGACAGTATTCCACTATCATACACTATAGACTCAATAACCTGGGCGGACAAACCGAGATGCTCTGATACCACTAATGTAACACCCTTCTAGAACCCTGCAATTTTCACGAATATTTTTAATAAATAAATAAACGTAAAACAACAGCAAGGATGCCACAACTTTATATAAGCATCATTTCACAAATAATCCTGCTCCGTAACACGGGTTGCAAAGAAAAACACTTAGATATAATCTCTAGTATCATAACTAATCATTTCAAACTTCGCAGCGAAATCAATGAGTCTTAAACTCCTTCATAAAATAATTTCAATACCATGAAAGGTAGTTCAAATGTTAATAAAATCATCACACTTCATGTTTATAACATCATAATCAGAAACATGACAAAAGTCATGAAAGTAATACAAAATCTCAAGATAACAAAATAATGCATGGTTCACAACCAATCAATCCCAATCCAGATGTTACATATCAGAGAAAGACTTATTCAACGAAAAGAAATTAAACACACTCTGAAGCTATCCTCTAAGCTTCGACGGACTATTCCTGATCACTTGCAAGTTACCCACGGATAGAGGCAATATTTCCAAGCAGAAAGGGTGAGTAAATCATAATTATTATAAAAGACGTAAGGAATAAATATAGTAGATATGAACACGGGCAAGGAATCACACATCATCAGAACCTTATGTTATACTCACACATTCGCAACATCATCAATACATAGCGACATATAATTCAAACACCATTTATCAACAAGCTTCATTTAATCACATCATTATGCAATGTCACTTATAATATAATGCAACATCATACACTCATGCATGTGGTACCAAAACTTCAGTGATGACTCAATCATTAGTTCCTCCAAAGATCCCCACCAATAGGATCGGTTCCCACTTGGAACCAGAGCACTTCACAATTTTGCACTCAATCCACACTATGGGATTGATGCCTTCACTGGACTATTATCTTATCATCTTCACTGGAACGAAGTCCTAATAACATCATTGGACCGAAGTCCTAAACTGTGCCATGAATGCATGATGCGCAACAACATAATAAATACGACCACGGCTAGTCAAAATGCATCATCATTCATGAATTCATCACAATATCGTCATATCATCATAATAAACAAAGCATCATCATAATATCATCATATCATCATAATATCATCATATCATCATAATAAATAAAGCATTGTCATAATATCATCATAATAAACAAAGCATCATCATGATATCATCATAATAAACAAAGTATCATCATGATCCAACATAGGAAGCCAAAATTTATCCTAGCTTAGGTATTGGGAATGTAATTATTAATTCTCATTTAATTCCATCCAACTAAAGTTCATCGCGTCAGCTATCCAACACTTCAAACGGCACCCCAAACTGAGTTATAAAACTCAAGTTATAGCTCTTTTAAGAAAATCCAACATAACCATTCAATTATGGACACCATCGCTCGACGACACCACTTCCATCGCCTGGCGACACACCCTTCGTGTCTTATGTCTCCCTGCGACGCTTGGAGTGACGCACTCAAGTAACTTTCTTCTATTCTTCCCTTTGTCGTTTCTGTTTTCTCTTGGTGACGGCCAAGCGACGCCATCATCGCCCAACGACAATACTCAATCGCCCGACGATCCTGTACAAACAAGTTGCGATTTCCTGTATAAAAACCAGTCTCAATCTTGCGATTTATGCATATTATAGGTCCTAAAACATCACCTAATCACAGGGTTTTCATCAAACATTATCAATCCAATGTATTCTACATTATGGGTACAAATTGTTTACAATTCAAGGCTACAAATCATCATTTATTTCATCAAATCACCTCATATCCAACACAACCAAAACCTAACACAAACCTACAATTATCTAAACCTTAAATCAATTATAATAATCAAGATAAACACCCCTTACCTTAGACTATAGCAACAATTATATTTCATTGGTGTTCTATCACAAGATCCTTTTGTCTCTCTGTTCCCTAGCTCCGCCTCTTCACAACGTTCTTCCAATTCTTACAATTGCCCAGAATGATTGTTCCAACTCCCAAACCTTCCTTATTCCAAACTTACCACTTGGACCCCTAATATGGTCTTCCAATATTGTCTTCAGTTATTCTCCCCAAATGACCACATTGCCCTTGTTTTCTCTACACCAATATCCTATTTATTTAACCAAACAATTTTAAATAATTACTATTAAATCTAAATAATTTAAACTAATTATTTAAATTCTAAACATCTCTTATTATCCCATCCTACACCATACAAATCATCACATCAAATATACTATTAACCATAATATTCATCTCATCATCATAAATCATCACAAGGACTCATATAAACACTCAAAACATCTCATATATCAAATACTTCACAGTGACTCATATATTCATGCTAAATTAATTAAATAATAATTAATCTAGAATTCGGGGTGTTACAGTTTGCACTAGACCATATTTGACACAAGCAGTTAGTCAAGTATGCAAGTTCATGTTCAAACTATGGAAGCAAAATTCGGAAGTAGTCAAGTGGATCCTAAGCTACTTTAAGGATACAAAATATCATGGTATCATGTTCATCATGGAGTAGGGTATTCTGTCAGTTGTGGGATATGTGGATTATGACTATGTAAGTGATCTGGATGATACGAGGTCTACAACAGGGTATGTCTTTACTCTTACACGGGGGAGGGGGGGGGGGCTATATGCTGGAAATCATTAGTTCAATCCATAGTAGCTATGTCTACAGTTGAGGCAGAATACATGAGAGTAGATGAAGCTACTAAGGAAGCATGGTAGCTTATAGGGTTAGTTAAAGAGTTGGTGTTGAGCAAGGTGGAGTTCAGTTGCATTGTGATAGTCAGAGTGCTATCTATTTGGGAAAATCAGGTGTATCATGCTAGGACCAAATGTATTGATGTGAGGTTCCACAATATCAAGGAGTTGTTAGCGCCCATACATATATTACTACAGAAGGTTCACACTTTAGAGAATGCAACTGATATGTTGACCAAGCGAGTCACCAATGACAAGTTCAAACATTGTTTGGACATGTTTCTCGGTGTTAAGCAAGAGGTGTACCTCCCTAATTTCCAGAACAAATCGTTATACAAGAAGTCTTCATAGGGTTTGATATTCGCCAAGATGGAGATTGTTGAATATGAATCATATTATTGAGACAACTATGGATTGTTGAGAGTATAACTCATATTTTTGAGACAACTATGGGTTGTTGAAATAACTATAGATTGTTGAGAGAATAACTCATATTGTTGAGATAATTATGGGTAGAGATAATTGTTTATTGAGGAAAGTTAAGGATTAGGGTTTTAGATAAACTAAAATCTTATATATATATATATATATATATATATATATATATATATATATATATATATATATATATATATATATATATATATATATATATATATATATATATATATATATATATATATATATATATATATATATATATATATATATATATATATATATATATATATATATATATATATATATATATATATATATCTTAGACAATTTTGCCGAACTACATGAATAAAGCTTTTGTATGTTTCTCTCTACTCTGATTTGTATTCACGTTATTGTTCAAACTGTCTCAAATAATGGTGTTTTCATAATCTATATTCGGGAAAAGCCATGACGCCGTCAATTTTTGTATGAAATTGTACAATGACATCGAAATCACATCAGGGATGGCAAAGAGTCGGGTCGGGTGCGGGTTTCACACTACTCAAATCCGCACCCGAAATCACCACCTGAACCCAAACCCAAAGGCTATTCGGGTGACAAAATAATACCCACGTCCACACCCGTTGAATTCGAGTTTTTTCACCCGAACCCGCAGCAAAAACACAAAAAATATAACAACATTAAAATTTGAAACACAAGAATTCCATCAAGGTCTCAAAGAAATTAAATAATTAAATTACAACTTTCCATCAACTTTGGTAACATTACAATTAAAATTAAGGTCTTAAATTTTTACACTTATATATATTTAGAGGTACTTATGTAATTTAATGTCTAAGCGGGTGTGGTTTTGGGTGCTGGTTTGAGTGAACCCAAACCTGCGCCCGAAATATCGGATGGCACCCGAATTCGAACCCGAACCCAGTCAACTCCGATTTTCATCCGTTGACTCAGGTTCGGGTGCGGGTGGCCCCCACAGATTTGGGTCTGCTTGCCATCCCTAAATCACATCCTATTAGTCTTATTTGAAGAACTTGAACACAGTAATCTTCAAAGTTATAAAGGATTTAACACTCCCAAGTCTGTGTTTATTGAGTGGGTAAGTTTGAAACATCGAGCAATCATGCAGTGTTTGTAGAGAATGTCAAAGTCAATTTCAACTACATTATCTTCAAACACTTAAGGAATGTTTGATTGAGTCCATAAGTGATAGTAAGAGAAACACCCATTTAGAAAGACTTCTAGCAAAATGGTTTAGAGCACCGGGCTTTGTGGACAATATGAAAGAGATACAATGTTTTAACTATTTATATGTCTGCTATGTGTTGGGAAAAACAAATCATAGAGAAAAAGAAGAATAAAATAACAACACAAGAAATTAACGTGGAAACTCCAAAATCGGAGAAAAAACCATGGTCATTGTCAATAGACAACCAAAGAATAACACTATGTAAAAAGTGTTACAACACATAATATACACTCAACTAACCCAAACCCTAGTACTCCCACACTCTCCAAAACAAATATTTAACTACATCTCACAACACTCTAATACGAGAGTATAAGAGAACAAAGAAAGTCAAATACAAGGTTAGAGTGTTTTTGACTGATACATCTTGTAAAAAAAACTTGAATCCTATATATAGTATTGAATTCTCTCTTTCATCACTAAAGTAAGCGACGTGAGACTTAGAAGAACTTTAATCCTATATAAGCTTTGGACTTTCTCTCTTCCTTCACAAAACTAATCAATATGAAACTTCTTTAACATGTATATTTTCAACCAATCCCAACAACCTCCAACTTAATTGAAATAATACATAAATTTTCATTGTCTTCACCGACAATCATACTCCACCGACAATCATACTCCACCAAAAAACATATTAACATGTATATTTTCAATCAATCTCAATATTATAGTAGTCTTGTATGTGCATAAACTCTTGTTAAAATGTAAATCGGTAACAACGCAGCATTCGAAAGCCTAGCAGGAGCAAATGAGAAGTAGGCTCGGCTCCTCTTCACAACCCTCTAGTAAAACTTTTGTTGATGATGATTACCCATTAGTCACTCTAAGGAAGTTTCAAAAAAGTGTTTCAAGACATGCCTTCTTAAAAAGCAAGTTAATATAACACAAATGTGTTTGAAAGAAGAACAAATAAGAATTACGCTAGTTTGTCCCCAAAGTTAAAACATAACTTGTTATAACCTTTGTCCTACAAGGGGGAGGAGGAGGAGGACCTCTAAAACCTTCTATTTACAATATTATTAATACTCAACAAAAGGTTTAAAAGAAATATCTCAAAAGAAAAGTGGAGTGGATACATAAATCAAATGAAATCTTCAAATAATACAATCCATAAGAGGTATATGAAATCATCATCATCAAAATATTGATCAGACTATATTCATTTCTATATGATAAACAATTGTAGGTGACTGCAAAAACCAATCACTTCTCTCTGTTAATTAAAAACTAACACACCAAAGAGTTCTACTTCAAAGTCGATTCAATAACACCAATACATATAAAAAAAGCTTCAAAAAGCATTCAACATGTTTACATATATTCATCCAAATTTCCTGTTATCGCCGCGCTTGTAAGGATCATTCATCTTCTGAGCATCAATGGCACTAAAAACACCATAGCTACTATTTCCATCATAATCATCATCATCGTCACTAGGTTGATCCAGTGCCAACAATTCCGCATTATACTTAACACTATCTATTCTCATCTTACTCACCACTTTCCCTTGATCAGGCTCTTGTCCTTTCAAAAGACTAACAACTTGCTTCATATTCGGTCGTTTCTCAGGCGCACTTTGCACACAAAGAGCAGCCACATTAACTGTTTGTTTAACTTGATTTTCATCAAAGTTTCCTCTAAGTTTCGGATCAACCATATCCCTAAACCTTCCTTTCGTTATCAACGGCTCAGCCCATTCAGTTATTGTCCTCTTAAGCCCACCAGGTAACTTCTCTATGGGCTTTCTACCAGTTACTAGCTCAAGCAGAAGAATTCCAAAACTATAAACATCACAACTCTCAGAAACTTTTCCCCACATTGCATACTCGGGCGCTAAGTATCCTAACGTACCCTTAACGCGCGTTGTCATGTGGCTAACCCCTTCTGGTATTAGCTTGGCGAAACCAAAATCAGCAACCAGAGGCACGAAATCTGAATCGAGTAAGACATTACTTGCTTTGATGTCCCTATGGATAATGTGTGGCGTGACCTCATGATGCAAGTACCTAAAGCAACAACAAGAGAGTTTAGAAATAGAAATTCACACAAGTCGACACATTCATACAAAATATACATACAAAATGCCTTCCGCGGAGCCAATTGCAATGCTCATTCTCTTTTGCCAGTTGAGTTGGACTTCAACAGCAAACTGGCCATGGAGATGAGAAAGAAGACTGAGATTCGGCATGTAATCATAGACAATAAGACGTTGATCATCGCCAACGCAATAGCCTCTAAGACCCAACAAATTTTTGTGCCTGACCCTTCCAAGTACTTCAACTTCTACAGCAAATTCCATCTCCGCCTTTGAGTTCATTGCTTTCAGTTTCTTCACTGCTATCTAAAATTTTGACACATCATATTAAAAACATGTTTGAAACATGTCAGGATACAACACGAACACAACACTGATACATATAGTTATATTACTAGTTTGACGTGTTTCTGTCTATTTGTATATCTGTCATGTCTAATGTCTGTCTATTTGTATATCTGTCATGTCTAATGTCTGTGTTCGTAATTTTTACCTGGAGGCCGTCATTGGTTCTTCCCCAATAGACACTTCCGAATCCACCTTCACCGAGCTTATAATTATCGCTGAACCCGTTCGTAGCCGTATGTAACTCCTTGTATGTGAAAATTCTCCATGAATTGTTAGCTACACCAAAAGATGTTGGCCTACATACATGCACAATTCAAAAATTGACAATCATACATATTTTAATGAAATCCAACATTGATAGAAATGAAAATCAAGAACTAGAAAAAGAGAGAGGTGATTGGATTATACATACCCTTCATCAACCTTCTCAGAACCACAGCAACTGAGAGAAGATCCCATAATAATTGGCAGTACTATGTTATTATGTTGTTGTTATGTTATTGAAGTGAAGAACAAGTTTAAGGAACATGTTTAAGAATGAAAGATATTTTCTTATAAAGAATGTTATGAGAGTGGTTTTGGTCATCATTTTCAAATGCCGGCTAATCGACCATGGCCGGCTAACTCAACTTGTCACATCGAGTTTGCTACATCACTATACTCAAAGGGTCATAATATCTATTATTTACATATAATACTAATACTATTTTGCTATTTTTTCCACTAATGCTGCTAAGTGTTTTTTAAAACTATAGATAGATTGGTAGACATAAGTGCTAATATGCCATTAAGATTCCCTTTTCACCTGTTGTCATCGAATTTGTCTACAATAAATAAAAAACTCTAACTATTTCAATAGTTAATAAATTGATATATATTTTATAAATTATTTAATGTACTAAATTTTATTCAAAAAATTAGTTAAAATTATTTTATGTTGTTATTTATAATTTTTTTGAAATAAAAATATTCAGTATCTTTTAAATAACCATAATTCAAAACAATCTTATTAAAAAATATATTTTTAATAGTTAATTTTGAAAATAGTTTATATCCAAAAAATTCAATTTTGTGAAAATAAAATATAAAAAAATAATTGTTTAGAAAATTTTGAAATATATTTCAATAGTTAATGAATTGAAATATATTTTCTAAATTATTTAATGTACTGAATTTCTTACAAAAAAATTAATCCTATTCTGTATATATTTTTTCATTAAAAAAAAAGAGGAAATTTTTTTAATTGTTTAAATTTTTATTAGAAAATTAAAAAAAAATTAATTTTGTTAATTTTTTGTGAAAAAAAGTTAAAATTTATTTTTTATAAAAATTATTTATTCCTAACAACAATTTTTTTTAATTCATACGAATTCCACAAAGAACTACTATTTCTTTGTCGCATATCCAACTCTATGATACTTTTGTCGTGAACACTGGTCTTTTCTCGAAGAACCTGATATCAAACTTCTAAAGCTATGGTGAATTTGAAAATAACTCTGAAATTCTGGCTGCAGATACTCAATGTCACGTTGAATGTTATGACACCGTATCTGACTTACTATATGACAGTAAATACAAAAGCAATAAAGAACACAGTCAATTGTTTACCCAGTTCAGTGTGCAACAACACCTACTCTGGGGGCTACCAAGCCAGGGAGGAAATCCACTATAAGAGATGTTAATTCAGGAATAAACCAACCAGTTTATCTCCTTCACTTAAGACCTACCCAATGCAATTCCAATCTAAGTACAACTTAAACCTGAGTTCCTACTCACTCCCCCTCAATCACAGCAGTGATACATAAACCAATTTGACTTAAGAATTGATGAAGACACTCTTCAAAAAACAAACACTTGATTAAGCTTCACAGCTTTTTAATCAAGCAACACAATCACTCGTGCTTCACAGCTTTGAGTGATGCACACAACTAACTTGACTCTGCTTCACAGCTTTAGTCAAGGAACATTCAAACACTCTTGCTTCAAAGCTTTGAGTGCTACACAGCCCTTACAATTCGAAACCTATTCCAAGTCACTTATCACAATGATAATTGCTTGGAGTACAATAATCAAATCTATACAGATTACAAATGATCTTCTGATCAATAAAAAGGGATACCTTGAAAAACAACAGCTCTGTTGAATATATAGCAGCTGCAACTTCAGTTAGGGTTTCCACAAAAACCTAGGGTTAATTCCGTTTGACCTAAAGACCAGGTCACAGGGCTTTATTAACCAGGTTAGGGTTGAGCTAGGTTACCCCTCAGAAAACGCAGGATTCTGTTCAGGAAAGACTGAGTTATTTTCCTGAAAAAACTCAGACTTATCCAACCTGCAAACCTGTTAGTTCAGAACAGGATGTCATAACATCTGTTATGACATCTGAGAAAACCTGTCTACTGATTTAGCAAAATGTGATCATTTTGCAAAATGCTCAGATACACACTTATAAACATCAGTACTTGAATTACAATATTTTTCTGCAAAGGTACCTAATGAATCAGTACAAACTAAACTAGAATGTTATGACATCAGTCATGACATTCACACATACACTTGGGATTTACCAAAAATGCAAGCCAATACCTAAACACCTACAAACTCCCCCTTTGGCAGATTTTTGGCTAAAGACCCTAAGCAATCAGAGATAGATAGCAGCAGAAATAAGTGACAGCAGAAAAATAGAATGTCAAGTACTAATTAAGTAAGTACCAAAATATTCTCCCCCTCTTTAGCCACAAATGGGCCAAAGATACATGTTCATAAAATTATACAGTTATCCAAAACAAAATAATAAGAGCAGCAGCAGAAAACAACTGAATACACTTCCAAACTCCACCAGATATCAGCACCAACCAGCAACACCACCAAACAGCAACCAACCTTCAAGCACTGTCATCAGACTCAGAGGAGCTAGTTTCTTCAATGTTGAGATGACCTTCAGCTTCTACACCTTCTTCCCTTCTGTTTTCTTCAGCTTCTTCTGACAGCTTCCATAGAAATAGCTCTTTTCATTCTTCTTAGATGAAGGAGACCAAGCTTATGCTGCCACAGTTTCATCTCTTTTTCTTCTTTGATGATTGGACACATAGTGGAGATATCAGTGTTCTCAGGCTGCCATAAGTAGCAGTTATCTTTGGATCTGATTCCTCTCATTACAACTTCTAGTTTTTCATTAATTACTAGACATTCAGATCTTGAGAAGTTGACCTTGAATCCTAGATCACATAATTGACTGATACTAATGAGATTAGCAGTCAACCCTTTTACCAGCAGTACTTTATTCAGACTTGGAACTCCAGGACAGTCCAAATTACCAACTCCTTTGACTTTACCTTTAGCACCATCTCCAAAGGTCACAAAACTGGTGGTGTGAGGCTTAACATTATTGAGGAGGTTCTTGATTCCAGTCATGTGTCTGGAACATCCACTGTCAAAGTACCAGTCTTCCTTTGCAGAGACCCTCAGAGAAGTGTGAGCTATCAGTGCAATAGCCTTTTTCTTCCATTGAGGAGCATGTGGTACCTTTTTAGACTTAGGTTTGGCACCTGAGTTCTGATTAGGGTATCCATGTAATCTGAAGCAGAAGGGCTTTATGTGGCCATATCTCCCACAATGATGACATTTCCATCTTTGGTACCTTTTCCTCATATGTCTCTGTTCTTGATGTCGAGAGTTGTGTTGAGACATCTGTTTTGACATTTGCTTACCAGAACCAGATTTCGTTGCTTTCATAAATCCTAGTCCAGATTTATTTCCCACATTTTGTCCAACCTGAAGGATCTCTTCCAATTTGTCTGTTCCATTTGTCAACATCTTGACAGATTTGGTCATTTGATTCAGTTGTGAGTTCAGCAATTGAACTTCTCCTTCTAGATGACTTATAGTTTCAAGGTTTGCCCTTTTTTCAGCCTCCAGCTTTATGATGAGTTTTGATTGTTTCTCATTCTGCACACAGACTTCAGTACTTCTGATACACAATTTCTTGTAAGTATCAGCCAGTTCTTCAAAAGTCACCTCTTCATCACTGATGTCACTTTCAGAGGTACAAACACCAGTTAAAGCAGTAACTCGTTTGGCAGTTTCTTCTTCAGAATTACTTTCTGAATCACAGTCAGACCAAGTAACTGTCATTCCTTTTTGTTTCTTAAGAAAGGTAGGACATTCAGCTCGAATATGCCCATATCCTTCACAACCATGGCATTGAATTCCTCTGCCTTGAATTCCCTTCTCTTCTGACCTTGGTCTTCTGCTGGAACTGTCAATGTTAGAGGGAATGTTATGAACATTAGACCTTGACTTTGGATCTATTCTTTTGATGAGTTTGTTGAACTGTCTTCCAAGCATAGCTACAGCTTCTGAAATGTTTTCTTCAACATCAGTGTTGGACATAAGTGCTATGCTCTTGTTCTTCTTGACACCATTATCAGTGATTCCCATCTCAAAAGTCTGAAGAGACCCAATAAGTTCATCCACTTTCAACTTGCTAATGTCCTGGGCTTCCTCTATGGCAGTTACCTTCATTGCAAATCTTTTAGGCAAGGATCTGAGAATCTTCCTCACCAGTTTTTCTTCTGACATCTTTTCTCCCAGTGCTCCTGAGGTGTTGGCAATCTCCAAGATGTTCATGTGAAACTCATGAATGGTTTCATCTTCCATCATTTTTAGATTCTCAAACTTGGTGGTCAACATCTGAAGCCTTGACATTTTTACTTTGGAAGTGCCCTCATGAGTAGTTTTGAGAGTGTCCCAAACTTCCTTGGCCAGTTCATATTGATGTACTAGTCTGAAAATGTTTCTATCAATTCCATTGAACAAGGCATTTAAAGCTTTTGAATTTCCCAGAGCTAACTCATCTTCTTCTTTACTCCAATCTTCCTAAGCTTCAGACTGATTGTCCCATCTTTCTCAGTTATGGTGGGATGAATCCATCCTTTGTCAGCAGCTCTCCAAGCCTTTTTGTCCAGAGATTTTAGGAAGGCAATCATACGAGGTTTCCAGTAGTCATAATTAGTTCCATCCAGAATGGGTGGTCTATTTCCAAAAACTCCTTCTTTGTCCATAGTGCCAGAAAGTGATATCCCTAGATCTCACCCAGTAATACAGGCAGGGAGCCTGCTCTGATGCCAATTGAAATTCTGGCTGCAGATACTCAATGTCACGTTGAATGTTATGACACCGTATCTGACTTACTATATGACAGTAAATACAAAAGCAATAAAGAACACAGTCAATTGTTTACCCAGTTCAGTGTGCAACAACACCTACTCTGGGGGCTACCAAGCCAGGGAGGAAATCCACTATAAGAGATGTTAATTCAGGAATAAACCAACCAGTTTATCTCCTTCACTTAAGACCTACCCAATGCAATTCCAATCTAAGTACAACTTAAACCTGAGTTCCTACTCACTCCCCCTCAATCACAGCAGTGATACATAAACCAATTTGACTTAAGAATTGATGAAGACACTCTTCAAAAAACAAACACTTGATTAAGCTTCACAGCTTTTTAATCAAGCAACACAATTACTCGTGCTTCACAGCTTTGAGTGATGCACACAACTAACTTGACTCTGCTTCACAGCTTTAGTCAAGGAACATTCAAACACTCTTGCTTCAAAGCTTTGAGTGCTACACAGCCCTTACAATTCGAAACCTATTCCAAGTCACTTATCACAATGATAATTGCTTGGAGTACAATAATCAAATCTATACAGATTACAAATGATCTTCTGATCAATAAAAAGGGATACCTTGAAAAACAACAGCTCTGTTGAATATATAGCAGCTGCAACTTCAGTTAGGGTTTCCACAAAAACCTAGGGTTAATTCCGTTTGACCTAAAGACCAGGTCACAGGGCTTTATTAACCAGGTTAGGGTTGAGCTAGGTTACCCCTCAGAAAACGCAGGATTCTGTTCAGGAAAGACTGAGTTATTTTCCTGAAAAAACTCAGACTTATCCAACCTGCAAACCTGTTAGTTCAGAACAGGATGTCATAACATCTGTTATGACATCTGAGAAAACCTGTCTACTGATTTAGCAAAATGTGATCATTTTGCAAAATGCTCAGATACACACTTATAAACATCAGTACTTGAATTACAATATTTTTCTGCAAAGGTACCTAATGAATCAGTACAAACTAAACTAGAATGTTATGACATCAGTCATGACATTCACACATACACTTGGGATTTACCAAAAATGCAAGCCAATACCTAAACACCTACAAACTCGATTTGTCAAAACCGTTATTGTAGCTATTGAAGCTAGAAGAATGCATACTCCTTCATTGGAGATTGACGATCCAGTCTTGATAACATTACCCTTTGTTCTAACACTGTGAGATTTGCCTCCTCCAAGAGTCAACCAATGAGTATTTCAAGATTTTCCAACCTCACAACCTTTACATCCTCCTTATCAAGGTGAAGGTGAAACTTCAAACCAATCTTTTGTGAAACCTCTAATACTTAGCCAATAAATGCTTCCCAACCTCCAACGGCTCCTAGCCAATCTAGACATGCATGGAGCCGTTAAACTATTGAATAACATATACAATTCGGTAGGGGTGTTCGCGGTGCGGTTTGAGCGGTTTTGAAGCAAAAAATCACCCGAATCGCAAGAGAAAAAAACACGCGGTTCGGTTTGATTTGGTTGACTTTTAAAAATAAATCCGAATCAAACCAAACCAATTTAATGCGGTTTGGATTGGTTCGGTTGATTCGGTTTTTTACAAAAAAAATTATTAAGTCATACAAACAAATATAGAGGAAAATATAATTTTGTGTTTAATTGTTCGTACATTACTATAAAAAAATTTATAATTGTCAAAATAAATTTATAATTTTATACATAAAATTGCGTATTATAATTTTATCTAAATCTAAAGAATGATATAAACAATATTGCATTCTTAAATAAATATTATACAAAGAATACGATAAAATATAGTTTGTGGAAATAGTATTTATAAATGAATAATATTTTATTTTTTTATGATTTGTAAATTAAAATGAATATAATACAAGGTATGATAAAATATACACATAATACATGTTTATTTCTCTAAAGAACTAAAAAAATATATATTGGTTAGTAAGATTTTATAACATAACGCGGTTTTGTTTGGTTTAGTTCGGTTTGTAAAATACAAACCGCATACCGAACCGAACCTTGCGGTTCCGTGAGAAAATGATCCAAACACATCCGAACCAAATACGATTTTTTACAGTTTTAATTTGGTTTGGTTCAGTTTTACGGTTTTCTATTTGGCCGGTTTGATTTTGAACACCTCTACAATTCGGTGCACCAACAAACTCCTAATATTTGGGGAGTCCTCTTCATTTCTTGCACTCTTTTCTCATATTTTATCTTATTTATAAGGCAAGAACAAATATATTACAAAAGGAATTACTAAAAGAATATTCAAGAAGGAGAAGATTCTCCATTTCACTCATTATGGATAACCTTTCTGATCTCTTTTGAGTCGACATCTATCAATATGCATGTTTCTATGAGCCACTTCAGTTTCTTTTTCGACACCTTAAAAAGAGGGACAACACCCGCCATAACCTAGATCTTTGAAGAATGATATTAGTTGTTTATTCATAATAACATCTTTTTATGAAAATTTATACATCCTATAAACATAACACACTACTAAAATAAAATAAATTTAGAAAGAGTATATATTCGTCACAAATATATTATAATTCTATCACAAATCAATTTAGTGACGAATTTTGTGATGACCCAAAATTCGTAATTAATTTCAATATCACAAAATATTAATGAGAAAATTTCTTATTCATCACAAATTATATCGAAATTAAGATGTCACAAAATTATATATCTGTTACTAATATTGAAAAAAAAAACTACACATTTTATTCTCAAAATTCTTTCACTAATTACTGACGAATTTGAATTCCCTCACTAAATAGTGACATATATCAAATTCCCTCACTAAATAGTGACATAAACACATCAACTATATTAAACCAAATGAAAATTTTAAAAATAAAAAATTGAATATGAAACTTTTTTTAATTGAATCTATAATTATGACATACCCATCATCAAATTATATACAAATCATCACTTTTGATCTTGAAGTTAATTTCACAAGTAAATTCTCAACAAAAATATTCTATATTTCAAATATGTACATGTGGAGGTTCTATATAAGTTAAGTTCACAAGCAAATTCTCAAAACAAAAAAATTATATATCAAATAGGTACATGAAGAGGTAGATAAGATCGTGAAGATAGATCTTAGAGAAAAACTATCTATTTTAATCAAATAATTGCTCCTTAAAAAAGGTGGTTTTCTCAAGTATAATAGACTTTCCATCAAATGCACCAATCTTCTCATTTGTCTACTATGTATACATATATATAAGAACAGCACAAAAAATCAAGTTAATATAAAAGTACAAAAGTTCAATTTGGTTATTAGTTGGTTAGAGAAAGATAAATGTAAATAAACCATATAGTGGTAAAAGAGAAGGAAAATAAACTTATCTGACAGTTGCGGGTAATAAAGAATGGGAACAACACGAAGAGTGGGAGATTTAAGGGAGAACAGGGAATTAGTGAGGATAAGAAGAAATAGTTATCGGAGAGTGAGATGTTGAAAATAATTTCTTATGTCGAAACAGTTTGCTCGACAGAGACAAGAGAATGTTGAAGTAGGTGTATCGAAAATGCTACACACAGATTTGATTGGTTTTAGATTTAGATAGATTTGATTTAGATCTAAAATATATAGATTTGATTTAGTACCAAAATAGATATTTTGGGCTTTTATAGTTTTGGACTTTGTCTTAGGAGCAAACTAACCTAAATCTATAAATAGGTAGAAAATCGTCGATACAGTAACTGAGATTGAGATTGTTAGACATCATTGCGGTGATGGGAGGTGAGATGGGATTTCTCATATGTAGAGAGGACCTAGGTAGAAGTTGCACAAGGTAGTGATTAAGTGAGAAGTTGTAAATGGAGGAGTTTAACTTCGAATTGATATTGTCTAGTGGATTTCCTTCCTGGCTTAGTATGTCTCTAGAGTAGGTGTTGGTTTTCACCGAACTGGGTTAACAATTTTGTGTATTTTGTTTTACTTTTCAGTACTAATTTTACATGTTGATATCTTGCCATGATTGTTGTGTTCAGATCAGATGTCTCAACATGTCATATGACATCTGGGTTCTGACCTGTACCAGGATTTCAATTGGTATCAGAGCCGACATTATGTCTGTTTCTGGATGAGATCCTAGGGGGATACTTTATGGTTCTTGGTCAAGGTAGAAGGTTCTACTGAAAAGTTTATTTGAACTTGAATAGTTCATATTGTTTTTTAATGGTCCCTTGAAGTGGAGGATGGACTATTCATAACAGGGGATAAATTGGACCTGTCTGTTGGCTTCAGGCCTGTAGCTTTGGTGGTAAGCTACTATATTAGGTTTGATTTATTTTCAAACCTAAGATGTTTTTTATTGCACCTGGATTGTGTGCAATATTTTGTGCCTCAAGACTGGTGAAGAGTTTTTGTTATGTATTCCGCTGTATGGTATCTGTTGTAACCTTGATTGTTCCTTGTGTCGCAAATAAAGGAAGGGAATTAGGGTTTGGTCTCCTCAGTAGGTTTGGTGTGTGATGATGCAGTTTATATAAGACAACCTCAACTATCTCTATTAAGTTGCCAACGATACTTGAGTTTTATCTCTCAAGTTCACTCATAAAGACACTTTTTATGAGTTTGTTGAAGGAAGATTTGAGTAATTTATTTTGGCTTCTTGCAGAGTCTTCTTAATACTTGACCTAATTAGGAAAGTGACTATGATTCTTCTTACTGTAAAATCAAGCTTCTCAAATAAGCTTTTATTTTGATGAAGACAAACCGTGATTGACAAAGAAGACAAAGATTTATGATCAAGCTCAAAGCATCTAAGGACAATATCTTCAGTTCAAAGCTCGCAATAACTTTCAAGGTATAATAATATTACTTACTTTGATCTTAAGATATAGATGCTCAATAATGAAAAATAAATGTTTAAAAATCATTACTCAAGTTTTTCAAAGTTAAAATTTCACTTTTCACTTAAGTGCAATCGATTTGCATTTTAGTGCAATCGATTGCATGCTCCAATTTTTCAGATCTTTTGCTTCTGTTTCTCTGTGCAATCGATTTATATTGCTTGTGCAATCGATTGCATACTTAAAATTTTCAAAACGTTTGCTTCTGTTTCTCAGTGCAATCGATTTACATTGCTTATGTAATCTATTGCACTCACTTACTTTTTTCTACTGACTTTACATGCAATCGATTTACATTGCTAGTGCAATCGATTGCACACTTAAAACTTTTGAAAATATAGCTGTTGAAACCTTGTGCAATCGATTTACACAAAGGGTGCAATCGATTGCATGCTGCACGATTTTGAAAAACAGCAGCTTTTCACATGCCTGTTCATCATACCTTTTCATTGAAACCTTTCACTCAAACTTGACATTTGTTCATGATACATTTTCAGAAATTCATGATGTTTCAAAAGGGTGTTGTGAACATATAAATATTCATTTTTAAAATCTGTTTCAACATCTCTTCCATAAATATTTTCTGAATTTTCAAAATATAAACTCAAGCATTCCTTCACTTTCATGCATAAGCTTTCTGCACATTTTCATACATTATCAAACAGAAAACTTTGAGCAATTATATCTTGAGTCATTGTACAATAATATTATTGGAAGAGAAGATCATACATTGTTAAATCACTCTAAGTGATCAATACTACTCAACTCACTCAAACTCAAATATTTATAGTTACTTACTTATTTTTCCAGGATTGTTGGAAATAAGTTTAAGTGTTTTTGAAATCTTGTCTTTCCAAAATTGTTGGATACAAGTGTAGTCACTTTGAGAGGATTGTTCTCACAGTTGACATAGTGAAAATCCAAGAGGATTGTTCTTGGTCCAAGAGGATTGTTCTTGGTTGTTTGGTAGTTCTTGTTTAAGTTTGCCAAAATAAGGAAATCTCTTTCATGTTGAAAGGGGACTGAAGTACTCTCGGATTGTGAGGGGAACCAGGATATATCGCCCGTGTCTCTTTATTTTTCTGTATTTTACGCTTTCCTAAACTCACCATTAACCAGGAAAAATAAGAACCATCATCACTAAAACCAGAATTTTTTAAAGTACCTAATTCACCCCCTCTTAGGCGCACTTCGTACTTACACTTGCTGCTTGGTATTGCTGAAGCTTGGAATACTTGTTTGGACCTTGAAGGTGATCCAGTATTTTTTGAAGCAATGTTAGGCTTCAGAACCAAGCTTTGTTTTAAGAGTTCCAAAAGAAGGGAATTGATGTTCTACAAGATGGTTAGACATTATGTCAGCAAGTATGCAGATTCCTATTGCAAAACAAATGCTCTAGGTGCTAGATAAATGTGTAAGGATCACATATGTTTGGAATCTACTTCTGATTTGGAAGAGGAGGCATCTAGGCTATTTATCTAAGATGATTTATCCAGAAGACATGTCTTAGATTAGTAAAAGTGCAGAGGATAAGCTCTAACTCCAATAGAGATTTGTTATCTCATCCAAGTTCCTTGTTTTATGGAGGTCAAGTTCATATGGCAAGAACATTCTCTTTGACATCTGGTTTATTCTTCTGATCAAAGAAATCATATTTGTATGAAATCTTGTTATGGCTATAAAACATGTTCTGTCTAAGGGGAGTAATGGAGGTATGCACTAACCACATGTTGTGCTGCTTGAAGATTCGTGGCAGATGTTAAAGAAAGACCATAGTCTGGAGCTAAAGGGGTCTTTAAGAAATGTCAGATGTAATTGAAACAACCGGCTGAACAATCAACTGATAATGAAATCAATAAAGTCACCATCAAATGTTTTTTTATCCCACATGAAGGGAAAGGTAAACATCGAGTAAACCCGAAAAGGGTGAAATCAAGGTCGAACGACCAAGAGATATGGGTAAGGGAGACTGTTACGCGAGGGGAAGATATTAGCACCCCACACGTCTGTATTACTCTATGATATCCTCTCTTATTGTTATAATCAAAGGGTGTGTAAGAATCTATATCTAAGCTGTACAGGGAATGCATGCAAAAGAAATGAGAAAAGAATGTAGGGAAAATAAAAGTTGTGCTCGCTCGGGCCCTACCCCAATGCGTACGTATCCATTTTATGGAATCAGAGTAGCCGTAGTTCGGATTCAAATGTTTTTGTTGGTTTATATTTTTTAATGAACAATATTAATTTTGCCTTCTACCGCAGCTCGACCTTTGGAGACTCACGCGTCAGCACAAAAGTGAATTAACATGTCCTTTTTAAAAGTTTGAAAGAAAATCCCGAAGGCGCAAAAGAGTTTGCATTGATTGATATCTTTTACCTTAAAGAAGGATTTGGAAGTTGTTAGATGTTTTATGCTTTTTTTTTCAAGAAAAAGGAAGTTTTAGTTTTAATGCATGGATGCAAAAGAAAGAAAAATCATCTAAGGAAGACTAACCTAGATCTACCCCTAATGTTATCATACAATGATTAATCCTAAGGTTAAATTTTGAAGGGAAATCTCTATCCTAAGTTGACATGCTTGGATAACAATCCTAATGTCTATCTCAACTCATCATCTATAGATGAATCAAGAGGTCCTAAAGGAGCATAGCAAGGGTCCATCACCTAAAACTATGTCTATCTCGAATCATCATCTATAGTTGAATCGAGAGCTCATAAGAGAACATATCGAGGATATATCATCTCAAAACATGCACACAAAGATGAAATCAAACAAACAAGCCAATAAACTCAAAAGAGCACACTTATAGAGATCTTATCTAGGCTAGCATACCAAAGGAAGTCTAACAAAAACTATCCTACGGGGAACATGCAATGAGAGCAAAGTCGTGATCTCAATTTCTAAATTGAGTGACTCATCGATCAACAAGAAATCAAGGAAAGAGATAAAATCCTATAGGAAGCATGCATTGAGAGCGAAGTCGTGATCTCAATTTCTAAATTGAGTGACTCATCGATCAACAAGAAATCAAGGAAAGCGATAAAATCCTATAGGGAGCATGCACTGAGAGCGAAGTCATGATCTCAATTTCTAAATTAAGTGACTCATCGATCAACAACCAAGGAAACAAACACAAGCACAACACATATAGCAAATAAAGTGCGGAATGCTTGCTAGAGGTCTTTAAACAGCGACTTCGAGCGTACGCTCTTTATTTCCTGCTTCCTACTTCTCATGATCTCTAGAAAGCGATAAATATCCCTACTATACATGATCTCTAGAAAGCGGTAAATGTAATATTACAACAAATGGTCAGAAACCATACTAAATAGATAATAAAAATCCGCAAAAACCTAATTAGTGCGTGGCGAAAGCTCGGAGGGCGCCACAAATAAGCATCAACAACAAATAGCATCAGAAGCGTGAACAACATATGCAAGCAAAGCGTATCCATCACCAAAGCGAATGGTATCCAAATTGCTTCTCAAAGTATGCACATCTCACAAAATTTGTTAGTAGATAACAACAAAATCAAATGCGATAATGGCAATTAGCAATATGCACAAAAATGAAGTATGAATATGTACAAGACAAAGCAAACAAGTCAAAGGAGCATAACATAACATTCCAGACAGCAACCTCGTACTCATGAAAATAGGTGCAAAAACCGGTTTAGAAACATCCAAACTTGCTACCGATATCGAAGAAATACTCAAATAAGTACAACAATATATTATTCACAAACTAAAACTCAATGCACATGCGAAATACAAGTTCCGGACAGCATTACACGCCTTTTGAAATTCATCATGAATCGATTTGGAAATCAAAGTTTTAGTGCATTAATCTTAAATATTAGCATGAGATGGTTATCCGGAACTTGTGCATGAACATGTAACCTCAAGATTGATCTAAAAATCAAGAATCAAAGTCTTAAAACCACATGAATTTATTGTATCAGAATTTAATCAACAAATTACAAATTAACTCCAATTCATGAGTTTATGTATTTATGCCAAAAGTGTGATGAATAGGAATCAACTCACAATTTGTCAAACACAAAAATTGTGAATCAAAATATATTCCGATAGGCTAAATTCACAAAGTTCTCAAATAATTAGTTAAAACCAAATGATATTACTTGACATCAAAGTATGAGTTAACACACAAAATGTATCACAATTCAACAATGAAACACAAGATAATGTACAAAAAACTTGAATCGAAAAGTTAGAAAATTAATCGAAAAGCATCCAAAATCAACCGCAAAAATTAAGACGACATAGAAACATGCCAACGGTTCCAAAAATCAACTCAGTTCGGTCAAATTCCGTTCCGAAATGTGATTTTCGTAACTGCTACAGTAGCAGAAAAATGGAACTAAATTTGTTTGAATCAAAAAAATACTCGCGTGAGAGATTTCAGATGGCTTAAGAAAATCGATTTTCATTAAAGAAAGTCGGAAAAACTCAATACGAATCAAAAGTTAGAGCAAAAACATCAATTATATCAAACTTTACCATTTACCAAGTATTGAGATATTTTCTATCAATCTCAATCAAACTTACTTCAAAAATATTTAGCAATGACATTTGAGTCCATTAGAAATTACCTCAATTCATTGAAATGACAAGCAACAAGTAATCAACCAAAAATTGGTAAAAGATTAGTTTATGTCAAGAATTAGTAACTTGAGATCATATGCAAAAATGCATTTCAAATGCATAAAAATATCAATGATCATCAACCGAAAATAATTGGAAACATGTAGTAAAGCTTGAAAATCAAAGATTAGGCTTAAACTACACTAATTGTTAGTTTATGTTACAATACATAAATCAAAGTTAGTGTTAGAATCTACATAACCTAAACTATTAACAAATTCTACATCAAGAATTAGGAACTAGTGTTAATCTAATCAAGAGTTCAAAATCTCAAACTAGTGTTAGTGCTAACTAGTTTTATATAGCTAATTTAACTTAAACACTAGTGTAACTACACCTAGGGCTAAAAATCAACACAACAACACTATGTCAACTTCAAGTTACAACCAAAATTAATTTCTCAAGTTCAATTAATCACTTATTTCAATAAGCAATTCAATAAAATGGTATTAAATTCTCAATTCAAATCAATTCTCAACAATTAAGCCTCAATTATACAATTAAAACCTCAATCAACACAAAACCAAGAAAAAGCACTTATTCTAAAAAACCACTTATTTCAAAAAGCGCTTAATTCAAAAAAACTCATTGATAGAAGTGAAGAGGAGGCTTAGATATAGAGATAGCAATAAACGGATCAACAATCGGAGAATAATTGCACTTGATCTTGACTTTTGGATCTTGATGAAGTTGTTGTGTTCTTGATGAAAAAGGTGTAGAACCTTGATTTGATCTTTGAGAGAATTGAGAGAAAATTTTTAATTTCTTTTGGAGATTTTTGAGTTATGAGAGAAATTGGAGTAAAAGAAATATATAGTATGGGCTTATGCGAGTGGATTTGGTTAATGGGTCTCAAATATCCATAAATACTAATGCAAAATCTTAATTCACCTTAGTGTGACACATTCCTGGCAAATTAGCGGGAATCTCGGTGCTACTTTTGAAGTTGAAATATGAAACTAAAATGTATCCAACGTTGAGAACAACATCGTGTCTGAAGATAGGCTCAATCGGATAAAAGGTTATTTAGTTATGATTTTTTAAAGTTTAGGCTCAGATGAAAATGTTTCTCGGTTCAGGATTTTCAAACGCGGTGCACGCACTTCGGACCAAAAACGAAGGCCTTCAGGATACCGCTCTAATTGGAAAGCTGAAAGAAATATTTAGCCAACTCAATTTATGAACCAATGCCACCGGAACCAGCTTGATATGATAAGAATCGACCGAGTTATGATTTTCTGAAGATGAAGCAGGCGAACACTTGTCTCAATTTTCTTGTGCAAACATATTTGATAAATCCATATTTTTGGAGACTTTCTGAGCGAAATTGGCCTTCAACCGTAAGAGTTGAAAATGTAGCTGACGTCGAGACGAAATTTTGGCCACTTGAACAGGTTCAAAATGATAAACGGTCTTCGAGTTATGAATTTTTTATTGCACCGAAACTGCACTTTCAGCACCTTTTTCTTTGTATTTTTCACCATATAACTTCCAAAATAACCACGCATTCAGAGATTTTACTTTGAGAATTAGCTTTTGGTCCGAACACGAAAATTGAAGGGAGCATCGAGACAGTTTCAAAACCTCAATAATAAACCAAAAACATCATTCCAAGTTGGAGATGCGAATTTTTAAACTTAGATCAGTCAAAACACTGTTTCCAATTCACACTGTTTTAAATTCATCGAAAACACCCAAATCTTCCACAATCAAACATGCGTTGAAAAATTATGAGAGCTTTATTTTGTTGATCAAATACCTTGATTCCATGAATACGGAACCAATGAGATGCATGCATGTTGTTGTACCCCAAAATTTTCCCTCTCATTTTATCAAGATTTCTCCTCACAAGACTCTTTGAACTCAAGACTAAGCTAGGGTTTGCTCTGCTCAAGACATCTCCTTGCACTGATGACCTAAATTAGGGTTTGAGTTTGCACAAGGAATTTTGGACTTCTAATACCTTATGTGACTTTCATACTTCATGTTGGACTTATAAGATTGCTCATACCAAGTTTCAAGCCTTGAATCAAACTCTTGCCCAATCAATTGGACAGTTGACCTAAAAATCAGTTGTATTGGGGAAAAAGTCAACTATGGCCAATTTACAGTCAAACCTCATAAATTTTGATCCACATCAATATTATAGGCTCATATGAACCATTTGATCAAGTTTGGACCACAACTCCTCAAGAAATTGGATCAGATCATCAATAGGGGAAAATGGTCATTTTTAGGGTTTTGACTGCAGAAGGGAAATTTCTGACTTTTAACCTAGCCAATGGAAAATTGGGTTCAAGCATGGATTCAAGGACTCAATGGCATCATCTTGACCTATTCACAAGGTTCAAAAGATCTCAATTACATTGGATTGACAGATGAATTTTCCAGTCAACTGATCAAAAATCAACTGTACACTGAAAAGTCAAACTTTGACTTTTTGGTCAAAATCAAGTGCCAAGGGTCATTTTTCATCAAGATGTGTCAAAACATGAAACTTGTTCATCAAGAAACCTAATTTTGCAAATTAGGGTTTAAGATTGAAAAATTTCATAACTTAGAATTTTTCTAAGTTATGAAATTTTCTTATTTTTTCCCAACTTTGCCCAACTTTTTCACCATGATGCAATTGGATTCAAACAAAACTTCTAACATGAGAGTTGTATTCCTCCACAAAATCTACAACTTTTATTCACAAAGTTTTCCCAAAAGATGCTTGGATCTCAAGTTATGGTTTTTGGAACAAGGGTCCATGAAACTTTTAACTTAGTGAAATTTTGCCCTAGTTTAGGCATGATTTTGACCTATCTTCATGGAAATTTTTCACCTAGTTCCACTTAGAATCTCAAAATGCATTTCAAATATGGATTGTAAAGCATGTAACAAGATTTCCAAAATGTCCAAGAACTCTCCAAAATAAATTATGGTTAGGGAGAATCGAAGGTTTGAATTTGGCAAAAATTTACTTTGATCCATGGCATGTTTCATATTGACACAAGTTACAATTTCCATCCAGCATTGTTTATACTTGCTTACAAGTATCTAAATCCTTACACACTCAATAATTAAATGCAAACTCAATGGATTGAAACTTTATTTTAATCATTAGAGGTTTACACAAGGGATTAATCCAAAAATAGCAAAAAGGCAACATTGCCATTTTTGTCAAAACTTGCTTTATGTCAAATTACATCCCTTGAGCCTTGAACCAAATCTTGGACAGCAAATAAAATCCACAAACTTGGGGCCAAGCTTACAAAATGTATGCAAGATTAGAGCTAGCCTGTACAGGCCTGCCCTTTGTCACTTCTCACCTTTCGCTTCAAAACCAAGAAATGTGCAAAAGTCAACACAACTTGAGTATATGTTATAACCAACTCTTGTAAGCATTTGAAACAAGTTTTTGCACATTTCCTTGAGCCAGAAACACGATTTATTCAACTCTCAAGCCTTCCAAAACACAAAAACACCTTCTTGTTACAAAACGTGGCACTCTCTGCAGTCTGACTTCCATCTCACAAACCATTCGTGCGTTTTGTCCCAAACCAATTCTAATACCTTCCATATAACCCGCCTGAGCTATCCCAACCATTGGCCATTGACTGTAACTCCATTTGCAAGCTTCACCATTTCTGATTTCAGCTTGTGCAGGTTGACTTCTACAGGCTTATTCAAGCAAGCTCAAAGCAAATAAAGCATTGGGGAAGTTCAGAGGAAGTTCAGGCAAGCTCACAAACATCTCAGGCCTCACTGAAAACCTCCACATTGCCATATTCGTGTTCAACTGAAGCAGGTATTTTCCAACTTCCTATCTCTCTATTTAGGAATCATTAGGCTTAGGTTTGTGAATAAAAAATGTAGTACTCATAGCCTTTAAGGTGTACATATGCATAGATTTCATTTAAGTTAAGTGTGCTGAGAGAATTTGATTGATGAACTTCCTGAAAAAGTTAGGTTAGAAATTAGGGCCAGAGAAATTCTCTCTGGTCTTTGAGAGTTAGATTAAGTTCTTTATATGGTTGAAATCGTGTTGAAAAATGCTATAACTTTCATGTTGTGAGTTTTTGCTTTAGAGCACGTATGCAGGAGTTAGACATTTGTACAAGAAACACGCATTTTGTTTGAATCAGAGGTTGAAGACGAAGCAAGTGGGCTGGGCTTGGTTTCTCCTTGCTTTTGGCACCCCCAGCTTGCTGATTGCACCCCCTTGGCCCATTGTTTTATATTTTTATATTTTTCTATTTCTTTTTCATTTCTGATTTTATTTTATTTTTTCTAAACATAAAAAATTACCAAAAAACATTTTCATAAATTTCCTCATTTTATCTTGAATTTTTTATTATTTTTTCTAACATAAAAATAATTATTAAATAACATAGTTTAATTTTCTTTAATAAAAACTTGAAAATAATACATAAAAATATTATATTTTTATTTTTATTATTTACATACTTAAATAATAGTTTTTTCTAATATATTTGTATTTTTTGACATTTGTATATATATTAGTATTTTATTGTACATAAATAATATAATTAATGTATATATACTTTCCTAAAGAAAATTAGGGTTTTTACCCTTAATAAAAATAATCTTTTATTTTCTTATTTTACACATTAAATATTATATTTTTACACACATAAAAATAAACAAAAATATTTTTTGCATATTTATAATATATTGCATATTTATTTAATTGTTTATTTAAATATTGCTTATTTATCATTTGAGTAAAGAATTCAATTTGGATGTAATAGTTAATCTTAGGGTTTTATTTTCTTGCAAATACTCCCCATTCAAAATTGTATCCCCCTCCCCATATCAATGTTGTAATAGTCGTAGATTTATTTTACGCATTTATAGCTTTCAAATATGCCATGATAAGAGATTAGGGTTTGTATGCAATATCCAAAATCAAAAACAAATAGTTAGACCTAATACAAGACATAAAAAGCATGTAAAATGATGACACAATGCACACATGCACCCCTAGGGTTTCATCCATTTATTGCCTTTAAAATGGCCATGTTATTCATGTTGAGTATCTTGACAAAACAAAAACAAAAAAAAATATCATAGTCCCTCGATGACGCTATCTTGGTTGCCTATACATAATGATCTAGTCCCTCAAAAATTTGCTAATGATACTTAGCACAATTGCTATCATGGTCAATACGATGACCCGCGCCTGTCCCGTTAAACATCCAAATACAAGGTTGTTTACCAAATGCAATGGTAAAACAACACTGTCAAAAGGGTTAAAAATGTGTAGGAAAGACTCTTGAATAGATAGGGTAGACAACTCTTAGTTACTTGATCAAAACTTGCAAAAACATCTTTGCTATTTTCAAACACACCTCACAACACAATTTCAAAACATTTCCCAAAACAAACTTTCAAACATTGAAATATCTTTTCAAAAGACAAACACCTTTGTATATATTCAAACAAGAATCATTACAAAGGTTGCCACAACGATGGCCTCTTTTCAAAAAATTTTCAAAACCACACACAAAGCACCATTTAAAACAATTGAAAAGCAAAAGCAAGTGATCTAAACAAGTAACTAAGAGCCCATGGATAACCATGGATGAAAAGGGTGCTTGCACCTTCCCTTTTCATAATCTACCCCCCGAACCCAAGAAAATGTCTCAAAGGTCTTTCCTGTGCTTTTTGACCTTTCCTTTGGATAAAATAAAAAGTCAGTGGTGACTCTTGCTAAACTGAAACATTTGCGAACACAAATGCAAAACCTCAAGTCAGTTCTCCCACCGTATCACAGAACTGGAGACTCTGTTGGGGATTAATCTAAAAGTGGGGTTACCTTAGGGTTTAGATCACCTTCACATGTATACTTTGTTTGCTTTGATTGCTTTACACTTGGTTCTATTGCTTGGGTTTGAAATCCTCTACCCGGATTTGGGAAACATTCATAGGTAAATAGCAATACGTTGTGGAAACTGTGCGGGATATACCGACATGGTTGAAGCAATAGCTATATTAGTGCGACATATTTATGGGTACCAGTAGCCTTTGAGTTAATAAAAGAGAATACAGGGCCGCTGAGTGATGTCATGAAGCACTAATGGACTTTTAGAACCTTTACTTGACCATCTTGGCCTTATTAGGGGTAGTGAGATGACTGGCTTTGGTGCAGTCCGAAGTTGGTAGATACTCGATACTACACTCATTGAGGGTTGTTTTCTTGGAATATTCTGGTCGCCAGTAAAGTGGATAAACTGAAACAATGAACACAGAAAATAATCCAATGATATTGAGCTCCTTAGAACCCGGTTACTATTTATAGGATAGGTTGAGCCAACTAACTTCAAGAGGATACTTACCTATGAAATCCCATGCAAGCCTGGAACTAGGATCTTGTGTGACTTGCTTGTACATATACTTGTGCATACATCATAAACATCATGAAGCATCATATGCATCCACTAACCATTTCAAGGGTTTGGATCTTCATCTTTGTTCCTGTTTTGTAGGTAATGGATTCACTCCGCAGGAAAACAATCCAGGTCAACCTTGTGAGAATTCCTCCTCTACTCAAGGAGCTTGCTTCCAAGATTCCAGAGAATTCTCCCTTCAGTGAAAGACATGGTAGACTTCTCAACTTGGTCAACTCCAACATTGAAGAAGACACAGTGAAAGTTCTATTCCAGTTCTTTGACCCCCTACACCATTGCTTTACATTTCCTGATTACCAACTAGTGCCTACTTTGGAGGAATTTTCTCAACTCCTGAGGATTCCTATTCTCCATCAACTACCCTACAACGGTATAGAAAGAGAGACAAAGCCTGAAGATGTTGCTCAAGCCTTACACTTGCAACCATCTGATATCAAAGGTCATTGGGAAGCCATAAGTGGTGTCAAGGGTTTTTTGGCAAAGTTTCTGTTTGAGAAGGCACAAGACTGTTGGAATTCTCTAGACCTGCAAGCTTTTGAGGAGATTGTAGCGCTTCTCATCTATGGGTTGGTCTTATTCCCAAACCCTGATCAACTTATAGATGTGAATGCTGTCAAGATTTTCATATCTCGGAATCCTGTGCCTACATTGCTTGGGGACATCCTACACTCATTTTACACACGAACAATGAGGAAAAGAGGTGTTCTCATGTGCTGTACTCCTCTTCTTGCAAGGTGGTTTATTTCTCACCTTCCCCAGTCAGTCTTGAAGAATGAACAAGGCTTGAGGTGGTCACAACGGTTGATGACTCTCACACATTCTGATGTTCATTGGTGTTCTCGGTCTAGAGAAAATGTCATCAGCATTGATCGTTGTGGGGAATTCCCTAATGTCCCACTACTTAGCATTAGGGGAGGCATTACCTACAACCCCTATTTGGCTCTGAGACAATTTGGGTATGCCCGAAGAGATGACCCTCATGACATGCTGATTCCGGATTTGGTTATTAACTTCGACAACGACGCTCAAGGACTTCAACAAAGGTTTATCCGAGCTTGGAGGATGCCCAACAAAGTGGACAGTAAGACACTGGGACACAAGAATTCTATCCCTCTTGAGCCTTACCTCAAATAGGTACGAACCCGCGCCCAGAGTCTTATGATGCCTTACCCCTACATTCTGCCTATGATCAAAGAGCCTGTTATGGAAGGAGAGGTTCCATACACCCTCCTACATCCTGAAATGCTAACATCATTGGAAGATTTGCAAAAGAGTTGGATACAGCTCAAGGAAGAACGAAACACTTTTGAAGCCAACTTCTATGCCAGTGAGAAGAAGGTTTTGGAACTTACTCGTCGACTCCATGAAGAGCAGACTCTCAACACCTACATCGCACCAAAGAGGATGCGCAACATCTTTTTACATTAGAGTTTTGTATTTATTTTGCCCATGGGGCACTTATGTACTAACAAATTCTATCTTATTAATATGACGTGTGTTCTTTTTGTTTACAACAAATTTGAATTTCTGAATCCTTGAATGCATTACATGAATACATATCATTCATCATATGCATAAACAGGTCTTCACACCAGGTTTCCATATCTCTCTGCTGTTTATTTCAGCAAGATGGATATAGAGCAGACAGTCAAAGATTTACAAGCGCATAATTCACAGTTCCAACAACTCCTCATGACCTTGGCAAAGGGTCAGGAGGATCTTAAAGCACTATTAGAGAAGGAAAAGGAAAAAGATAAAAATAAAAAGAAAAGAGTTGGTGTGGCTACTCTGGGTAGAAGATTTGAGAACCAAGCTAGAAGGGTCCTTGATTTCCCTTCAACATCTGATGAAGGGATAGGTAAAGGAAAGGGAGATGCAGTACCATCTGAGTCTGAGGCTGAGGAAGAAGAAGAAGAGGATGAAGACTATTCTGAGCAGCAATACCCTCCTGCAGATGACAAGTACAAGAATCTGGAAGAGCATCTGGCGGCTATGGAAGTACAAAGAGTGCTTGGGCTGGACTTCAAGGTGCCTACATTTGCTAAATACGATGGCTTGTCTTGTCCGAAGATGCACCTACGGTCTTACGTCAGAAAGATCCAACCTTATTCTTCTGATAAGGATCCGTGGATCCATTTTTTTCAAGATAGTTTGTCGGGTACGCAATTAGATTGGTTCTACCAGCTTGAAAGATCTGATGTGCACAATTAGGAGGATTTGGCTGCTGCCTTCTACAAACAATATCAATATAATGCAGACTTAGCACCTACTCGTACTCAACTACAGAGTATGGGTATGGTCTCTAATGAAGGCTTTAAGGAGTATGCTCAGAAATGGAGGGACTTGGCTGGAAGGGTGCAGCCACCATTGTCTGAAAGAGAGCTTGTTGATATGCTTTTGGGGATGTTGTCAGGTCCATTATTTAATCACATGATAGGGAGTTTGTTTGCGGGGTTCACCGAGTTAATTCTGACTAGTGGAAGAGTCGAAGCTGGCATCAAGAGTGGTAAAATTCAAAAAGATACATCTGCTTCCGCCGCTGTTAAAAAACCTTTTCCAGCCAAGAAGGAGGTGTCAGCTGTTTACTCCCAAAGAGGTCGAGGAAGAGTGGAGCACCGACCAGCGGTGGGGCCTGTAATGATTCAAAAGACTGCAGCTGATCAGCCTAGAAATAATCAATCCAGAACCAACCAACAAAGGGTGGGAAGGCCTGCTAGGCAATTCACCAAAATAAACATGACGCCTGCCCAGGTTCTCCCCCATCTCTTGAAGTTAAACCTTACAACCTTGAGAGAGCCACCACAAAATCCGAATACAACTTCTCCTTTTTACCATGTCAATGCTAAATGTGCTTATCATTCAGACGGCATAGGGCACGACACCAACAATTGTTGGGCCCTCAAAAACAAGATCCAAGATTTAATAGATGCCAAGGAGGTGGAATTCGATGCGCCCGAAAAGCCGAATGTGATCTCCACCCCAATGCCAAAGCATGGTCACAATACCCATGCTATCGAAGAGGATCTATATGTTGCTGCTGTTGATGACTTAATGACCCCTTTACCAATAATCAAGATGAATCTGTTGAAAGCTGGGATTTTCCCAGGCTGTGAAAAAGATTGTTACCGTTGTTCGTCCCTACAATCCAACTGTCCGTTATTGAAGTTAGGCATCCAACGCCTAATGGATAATCAAGAAATCCTCTTTGAGAAAACTCCTGCCACTCCTGTTACTCCAACTCCTATCAACGATGTTGCTATAATTACCATTTCCGACAATCTTTCCAAGGTCTCCAAAAGACCTGTTAAGATTACACCCGATCCAAAGATTGTATCGCTGAAGATAACTATGCCAGGGCCTATCCCATACAAGTCCAACAAGACGATACCATGTAATTATGGAGGAGAGATCTTCTACCACGGTGTTAAGCAGATTGAATCAGTTGAAGAAAATTCCGATGAAGAAACTCCTAACATAGGAAATATTACGGGGACGAGTAAGATTACACGCAGCGGAAGAATTTTCTCTCCGGAGATTGCTCCTACAAGGGCAATATTCGGACCCTCAAATGCTCCTAAGGTTACTCCTGTGCCGGTCAACATCTCTGTGCAAAGTCCAGTTATTGAAGAAATTGTTACTCCCGTAGTTGTACCCTCTGCTGTTGCTGCTGATAAAGGTAAGGGGATCCAGGAAGCGCCCGTCAGGACGATGGCTCAGCCTCTGGTCATCCCCGAGACCACTCAAAAGGAGATGGAGGAGATTTTAAAAATAATTAAGAAAAGCGACTATGATGTCGTAGAACAACTGGGGCAAACCCCTTCAAAAATCTATATGCTGGCCCTATTGCTCTATTCCGAGGCTCATGCCAAAGCCTTGATCAAATTCCTGAAGACGGCCCACGTGCCTCAAGAAACCTCCGCGGACCAGTTCCAGGAGTGTGTAGCTAGCCTAACTGCCGACAATGGTCTTGGCTTCTCCGATGCCGATCTAACATCTAAGGGGAGAAAGCATAACGACGCGCCGCATGTCTCAGTGGATTACAGAGGGACCACTCTTGTTCATGTTCTGGTTGATATCGGGTCGCCTTTAAATGTCCTGTCAAAGAAAGCATTGGACAAATTGGACTGTGAAGGTTTGACCCTAAAGCCCAGCAATATCATTGTTAGAGCCTTTGATAGTTCTAAGAGGATGGTCCACGGGGAGGTGGACATCCCAATTAAAGTGGGAACGAAAATTTTCAACTGTACATTTTATGTGATGGACATCCGTCCTTCATATTCTTGCTTGTTGGGAAGACCCTGGATCCACAACGCTGAGGCAATCACTTCTTCTCTACACCAAATGCTCAAATACCCAGTCCAGAGGAAAATCATAACAGTTCATGAGGAGGAGTATATGATAAGCCATCTTAATTCTTTCCGCTATATGGAGTTAGATGGTGAATTCATAGAAACCCCTTTCCAACACTTTGAAGAGGTTTCTCCTGAAGTTGCGGCAGCCAAGACAATGACTTCTGTACCCATCATTACCAAACCTGTACCCCGGATGTCATCCCTTAAAGATACGAAGGCTGTAATCGAGGATGGGGGAAGCACAGTATGGGGTCAGCTACCAGATTTTCCTTTCAAGACAGATAAGTTCGGCTTGGGTTTCACTGCTGCTAGTCAGAAGGCTGTGCGTCACTCCCGGGCTGGAGGGCCACCATTAAAGATCACTCATCATGGAGTTCATGATTTGGAGGATGGTGAAGATGAGAGCAACTTTGAAGATTGGATTTTCCCGACTATTGAAGGTGGACTGAACAATTGGGTGGCGAAAGACTTCGTTCCTATTACTTTCATAAATCAGTAATTTATCTTTCGAACATTTCTGTTGGTCTGTAATAATTATTAAACAATTCGTACACTCTTTTTGCCTTGTGCCTTACCCGGGGCATATAGGTCCATTTGTAAGGGCTTGATTTTTTTTCATCTTCATATGCCATTTCTAATGAATCATGGACGTTTTCATATATAAACTTTTGTGTTCATTTTCTTTCTTTTTATAGTTTACTTGTTTAAAGATGGCTATCCCTTACACACACCCACACTCACAAAATGCAGGTACCCTTCCATTCCGGATTCTATGGGTAACAATTCTGCTATGGCCTTCAGTGACTCTGAAGATCTGGTCAATTATGCCGAGTACGAAGGTGATGAAGATTGTGAAGTGCCTGGAGAGTTGGCTAGACTTCTACAACAGGAAGAAAGGGCTATTCGGCCCCATGAAGAGCTGTTAGAGACTATCAACTTGGGTACTGCCGAAGATAGAAAAGAGGTTAAAGTGGGTGCCAACCTAAAGCCAAATGTCAAAGAGCGCTTAGTTCAGCTGTTGAATGAATATGTTGAGATCTTCGCCTGGTCCTACGAAGACATACCGGGACTGGATATAGATATTGTGGTTCACCGTCTCCCTACAAGAGAAGACTGTCCACCGATCAAACAGAAAATCCGCCGAATGAGGCCCGATATGTCCGAAAAGAAGCAGTTCAATGCCGGTTTTCTTGCTGTTACTTCCTATCCATAATGGGTGGCTAACATTGTGCCCGTGCCTAAGAAGGAAGGTAAAGTGAGAATGTGCGTGGATTACAGAGACTTAAACAGGGCTAGCCCTAAAGATGACTTTCCACTACCACACATTGACATCTTGGTCGACAACACAGCTCAACATAAGGTATTTTCTTTCATGGATGGATTTTCAGGGTACAACCAGATCAAAATAGCCTCCGAAGACATGGAGAAGACTACTTTTGTTACGCAGTGGGGTACCTTCTGCTATAAATTGATGCCATTCGGACTGAAGAATGCTGGGGAAACCTATCAGCGAGCCATGGTAGCTTTGTTTCATGACATGATATATCATGAGATTGAAGTCTACGTAGATGACATGATAGCCCGTTTGCAAATAGAAGAAGAACACCTCGACCATATGCAAAAGCTATTTGTCAGGTTGAAAGAGTACAAGCTCAGACTGAACCCTAACAAGTGCACTTTCGGAGTTAGGTCTGGTAAACTCTTGGGATTCATCGTCAGCAACAAAGGCATTGAGGTTGATCTTGCCAAAGTCAAAGCCATACAAGAAATGCCTACCCCTCATACTGAAAAGGAGGTCAGAGGTTTCTTAGGACGCCTAAACTACATTGCGAGGTTCATTTCTCACCTAACATCTACCTGTGAACCAATCTTCAAGCTGTTGAAGAAAGATCAGGTGGTTGAATGGAATGATGACTGTCAAGTTGCTTTCGATAAAATCAAGAAGTATTTGCTAGAACCTCCTATCTTGATGCCACCCGTCGAAGGAAGGCCACTAATCATGTATTTGACTATTTTGGATAATTCAATGGGGTGCGTACTGGGCCAACATGACGAGTCTGGCCGAAAAGAGCATGCCATTTATTACCTTAGCAAAAAGTTTACCGACTGTGAGACTCGCCACTCACTGCTCGAGAAAACTTGCTGCACTTTGGTATGGGCTGCTCGCCGGCTAAGGCAGTATATGTTGACACATACCACTCTGTTGATTTCTAAAATGGATCCAATCATGTACATCTTCGAAAAGCCTGCTTTATCTGGAAGAATCGCTAGATGGAAAATGATCCTGACTGAGTATGACATCCAGTACACGACCCAAAAAGCTATAAAGGGAAGTGTACTACCTGACCATCTAGCTCATCAAGCTGTCGAAGATTACCAATCCATGAAGTTTGACTTCCCCGACGAAGACATTATGACATTGGACAACATTGAAGGTAACGCCCCGTTTGACGGACCTGAACAATGATCCCGATGGACTCTGTACTTTGATGGTGCTTCAAATGCACTTGGCAACGGTATCGGCGCAGTACTTATCTCTCCAGAAGGCTACCATACACCTTTCACCGCTAGACTCTGCTTCAGTTGCACCAACAACATGGCCGAGTATGAAGCTTGCATCTTTGGTCTCAAGGCTGCTATTGACTTGGGAATCAAATCTTTGGTTGTGTTTGGAGACTCCTCTTTGGTCATCAGTCAGATCAAAGGAGAGTGGGACACTAAACATCCCAATCTCATCCCTTACAAAGAACATGTCTTAACATTGTTACCTCATTTCGAGCAGATTACCTTCGTGCACTTCCCACGAGAAGAAAATCAGCTAGCGGATGCTCTAGCTACAATGTCTTCCATGTTTAAACTTAACTGGGATAATGAGGCTCCCCAAATCACCATTGAGCGGATGGACGAACCTGCACATTGTCACGAGATTAATACCGAAGAAGTAGTGGACCGACCCTGGTTTCACGAAGTCAAAAGGTATCTCGAGACTCGAGAATGCCCTGAAGGAGCTTCAGTCAACGACAAAAAGTTCTTAAGGAGATTTTCTGCCAAGTTCTTCCTGAGCAATGGTATCCTATACAAGCGCAACCATGATTGCGTTCTGCTTCGTTGTGTGGACAAGGTTGAAGCTGAGAAGATCATGACTGAACTGCATAATGGTACTTTTGTCACCCACTTGAGCGGACATACAATGGCTAAGAAGATTCTAAGGGCAGGCTATTACTGGTCTACCATGGAAGCTGACTGTCATCAACATTCCCGTACTTGTCACAAATGCCAAATATATGCAGATAAGGTACATATACCTCCAGTTCCTCTCAATGTCTTAACAACTCCTTGGCCATTCGCAATGTGGGGTATTAACATGATTGGAGAGATCAAGCCTACAACATCCAATGGACACCGCTTCATCCTGGTGGCCATTGATTACTTTACCAAGTGGGTCGAAGCAGCTTCCTTCGCCTCCGTTACAAAGAATGTGGTTGCCCGCTTCATCAAGAAGAACCTCATATGCCGGTATGGTATCCCCGGCCGTATCATCACGGACAACGGTACAAACCTGAACAACACTATGATCACCGCTCTGTGCGAGCAGTTCAAGATTCAACATCATAATTCATCTCCCTGTCAGCCAAAGATGAACGGTGTTGTCGAAGCTGCAAACAAATATATCAAGAAGATCATTCAAAAGATGACAGTCAACTATAAGGACTGGCATGAGATGTTACCGTTTGCTCGGCACGGATACCGTACCACGGCGCGAACATCAACTGGGGCAACCCCGTTTTCTTTGGTATACGGCATGGAAGTTGTTTTACCTATGGAGGTTCAGATTCCCTCCTTAAGAATCATGAAAGATGCTGGTTTGAGTGAAGACGATTGGATTCAGACCCGACTTAATCAACTTAACTTGATTGACGAAAAGCGACTTACTGCTGTTTGCCATGGTCAGACGTATCAAAAACGGATGATCAATGCTTTCAACAAGAAAGTCAGGCGCCAGGTATATCAAGTCGGAGATCTTGTAATCAAGCGGATCATCTTACTGCAAAGTGATCCCAGGGGAAAATGGACTCCTACCTATGAAGGACCATTTATGATCAAAAACATCTTTTCTGGTGGGGCTATGATTCTAACCACCATGGACGACGACGACCTACCGCACCTAGCGAACACAGACATAGTCAAAAGATACTACGCATAAACGACCCGACAAGTTGAAAACCCGAAAGGGCGACTTGGGCAAAAATGGGCATCCCGGTGAATCAAAAACCCGAAAGGGCGGTTCAGGCAAAAGTTAGGGATAAACAAAAAAAATATGTACACCCGGCAAGTTGAAAACCTGAAAGGGCGACTTGGGCAAAAAGGGGTTTCCTGGTGGATCGAAAACCCGAAAGGGTGATCTAGGAAAAAGTTAGGGAATTAAAGCGTATGACTATGTCTCGTCGGATCACTTTAAGGACAATATCTTCACGGACAAGCTCCAAGCTTCCAATCAATCCAATCATCTACGGACGAAGCAACGAATGGACAAGATACTCAGAGTTATGATGGCTATAGCATAATGGGAACCCCATGGAATTGTTACACATAGCCATCTTTCTTTGTATAAATTTTTCTCAATTTTATGACAACATTCTCTTACTAGGATGCCTGTCTCCTTTGTACAAAATATTTATACAAAGTTAATACAAAGATACTTCAAAGTGCAGAAAATTATTTGCCTTTTCTTTCTTTTTTACACTTGTGTTTTATTTGAAAACGTCGAATGATTTATTAAATGAGCATATGCATTTGAATATAATCACTGCTTACAAATAAAACGAAATGAGAAAGAATAATTACTGACAGATTGAAAGTATGGGAAAACGTCTTTAGGCTATTCCAGGAGAAATTCCCTGCAGTACATCATCCAGATCCTCAGCAGAGCTAAAGCCTTGAAATAAATATCCCCAACGGAGTTAAGTTTCAAAATCCCCATCAGAGTTGAGTTTTCAAACTCCAATCCCCAGCGGAGCAAAACTTTGAACTACAAACCGTCAGTGAAGATGAAACTTTCTTCCCCAAGTGGAGTCAAACCTTCAACCTTTGAACATCATTGGAGACCATCCAGTTTCCTCTAATTCCCCAGAGAGTTATTTTAAAACCTTATTCCTCAACAGAGTCAAGTTTCCATACACGATCAAATCAGCACGTCATTAAGATCCCCAGCGGAGAGGAAACTTTGAGCTACCAATCCCCAGCGGAAACCATTCAGTTTTCCCCTGATACCCCCAACAGAACGGAGATTCTCATTCTTGAAGTCCCTAGTAGATTGGCATACAACCCAAACTCCTGATCTCCCCAGTAGTATAGATTCTCCCCACAGAGGTTGTCAAAGATCTTGAATCTCCAACAGCGGTGCTGGATTTATTTTTCTCGGTAGAAGTCAAAGTTTTTTTTGTGTCTCCAGCGGTCAAGGAACTAGCAAGACAGTGAATCAGCTTATATGCGCATACATTACATTCATAAATCATGAACATTGATAAAACACATATATTGCATCATACATTTCATGCAACATAACTTTGTGTTTTAGCTAACATTCTACCCTTTTCAGGATGAAATTAATAGCTATCTAAAACAGATATTCAAAGCTCAGAAAACGGCTTAAAGATGCTTCAGACACGGATGCTTTCCTATCTGCTTATTCAAATCAATGTGCAGATTCCTGTTCCAATTATAAAGCCTGGATTCGACCAGATAATATCTTGACTATACTGAAACCCGGAGATCAATCGGAAAATTGTTGAATCCCCTGCGAGTTTTTGTGAAGCCTGGATGTTGACCAGATAACAGTAAGGTATACTGTAAAGCTTGGACGTTGACCAAATAACAATTTACTCGGCCAATTACTTTGAAGCCCGAATCCCACCAGATATTATTAGGCCCCAAAATCAAAAGGAAAACCGAAGGCGACCGAATAACCATTTGATTTCCTCCTGAAGACTGGATGTTGACCATATAGGAAGAAAGGTATCGTGAAGCCTGGATGTTGACCAGATAGCAATACAAGACTGTGAAGCCTGGATGTTGACCATATAACAGTAAAGTATACTGTGAAACTTGGATGTTGACCAAATAACAGTTTACTCGGCCAATTACTTTGAAGCCCGGATTCAATCGGATATTAGTAGGCCCCAAAATCAAAGGGAAATCTGGAGGCGACCGAATAACCATTTGATTTCCTTCTGAAGCCTGGATGTTGACCAGATAGGAAGTAAGGTATCGTGAAGCCTGGATGTTGACCAGATAGAAATACAAGACTGTGAAGCCTGGATTTTGACCAGATAACAGTAAGGTACACTGTGAAGCTTGGACTTTAACCAAATAACAGTTTACTCGGCCAATTATTTTGAAGCCCGGAGGTGACCGGATAACAATTTAATTCCTTCTAAAGCCTGGAGCACGACCAGATAGCAGTTCATTTTCACCTCTTCAACCAAGAGATGACTCCCCAGTAGAATAACAGATGACTAAAGTTCTATTTCTACCACGACAGAGACCAACATTCCCCGGCGTAGTCCTCCTCAACAACAGGTATACGGGCTCTCGGAAAGGAATCTCTTATGCGATCAATTTTCTTTAATGGCATCTTTAAGCCCATCTCCGACAAGATTCTGTCACATCTTCCAAATGGCATCTTTAAGCCCATTCCCTCAACTATACTCTGACGAGCGCAAACTTACAGACACTTTAGTGTCCAATCTTCTTTTACCTTCGAGTCACGAAAGGCAAACTCGCCAATCTAACTCTTCAGGTTCAAGAAGATTGAACAGGGGCAGATGTTGTACCCCGAAATTTTCCCTCTCATTTTATCAAGATTTCTCCTCACAAGACTCTTTGAACTCAAGACCAAGCTAGGATTTGCTCTGCTCAAGACATCTCCTTGCACTGATGACCTAAATTAGGGTTTAAGTTTGCACAAGGAATTTTGGACTTCTAATTCCCTATGTGACTTTCATACTTCATGTTGGAATTATAAGATTCCTCATATCAAGTTTCAAGCCTTGAATCAAACTCTTGCCCAGTCAATTGGACAGTTGACCTAAAAATCAACTGTATTGGGGAAAAAGTCAACTATGGCCAATTTACAGTCAAACCTTATAAATTTTGATCCACATCAATATTATAGGCTCATATGAACCATTTGATCAAGTTTGGACCACAACTCCTCAAGAAATTGGATCAGATCATCCAAAGGGCAAAATGATCATTTTTAGGGTTTTGACTGCAGAAGGGCAATTTCTGACTTTTAACCTAGCCAATGGAAAATTGGGTTCAAGCATGGATTCAAGGACTCAATGGCATCATCTTGACCTATTCACAAGGTTCAAAAGATCTCAATTGCATTGGATTGACAAATGAATTTTCCAGTCAACTGATCAAAAATCAACTGTACACTGAAAAGTCAAACTTTGACTTTTTGGTCAAAATCAAGTGCCAAGGGTCATTTTTCATCAAGATGTGTCAAAACATGAAACTTGTTCATCAAGAAACCTAATTTTGCAAATTAGGGTTTAAGATTGAAAAATTTCATAACTTAGAATTTTTCTAAGTTATGAAATTTTCTTATTTTTCCCCAACTTTGCCCAACTTTTTCACCATGATGCAGTTGGATTCAAACAAACTTCCAACATGAAAGTTGTAGTCCTCCGCAAAATCTACAACTTTGATTCACAAAGTTTTCCCAAAATATGCATGGATCTCAAGTTATGATTTTTGGAACAAGGGTCCATGAAACTTTTAACTTAGTGAAATTTTGCCCTAGTTTAGGCAGGATTTTGACCTATCTTCATGGAAATTTTTCACCTAGTTCCACTTGGAATCTCAAAATTCATTTCAAATATGGATTGTAGAGAATGTAACAAGATTTCCAAAATGTCCAAGAACTCTCCAAAATAATTTATGGTTAGGGAGAATCGAAGGTTTGAATTTGGCAAAAACTCACTTTGATCCATGGCATGTTTCATATTGACACAAGTTGCAATTTCCATCCAACATTGTTTATACTTGCTTACAGGTATCTAAATCCTTCCACACTCAAGAATTAAATCCAAACTCAATGGATTGAAGCTTTTTTCTGATCATTAGAGGTTTACACAAGGGATTAATCCAAAAATAGCAAAAAGGCAACATTACCATTTTTGTCAAAACTTTCTTTATGTCAAATTGCATCCCTTGAGCCTTGAACCAAATATTGAACAGAAAACAAAATCCAAAAACTTGGGGCCAAGCTCACAAAATGTATGCAAGATTAGAGCTAGCCTGTACAGGCCTGCCCTTTGTCACTTCTCACCTTTTGCTTCAAAACCAAGAAATGTGCAAAAGTCTACACAACTTGAGTATCTGTTATAACCAACTCTTGTAAGCATTTGAAACAAGTTTTTGCACATTGCCTTGAGCCAGAAACACAAGTTTTTCAACTCTCAAGCCTTCCAAAACACAAAAACACCTTCTTCTTACAAAACAGGGCACTCTCTGCAGTCTGACTTCCATCTCAAAAACCATTCGTGCGTTTTGTCCCAAACCAGTTCCTATACCTTCCATATAACCCACCTGAGCTATCCCAACCATTGGCCATTAACTGTAACTCCATTTGCAAGCTTCACCATTTCTGATTTCAGCTTGTGCAGGTTGACTTCTACAGGCTTATTCAAGCAAGCTCAAAGCAAATAAAGCATTGGGGAAGGTCAGAGGAAGTTCAGGCAAGCTCACAAACATCTCAGGCCTCAATGAAAACCTCCACATTGCCATATTCGTGTTCAACTGAAGCAGGTATTTTCCAACTTCCTATCTCTCTATTTAGGAATCATTAGGCTTAGGTTTGTGAATAAAAAATGTAGTACTCATAGCCCTTAAGCTGTACATATACATAGATTTCATTTAAGTTAAGTGTGCTGAGAGAATTTGATTGATAAACTTCCTAAAAAAGTTAGGTTAGAAATTAGGGCCAGAGAAATTCTCTCTGGTCTTTGAGAGTTAGATTAAGTTCTTTATATGGTTGGAATCGTGTTGAAAAATGCTATAACTTTCATGTTGTGAGTTTTTGCTTTAGAGCACGTATGCAGGAGTTAGACATTTGTACATGAAACATGCATTTTGTTTGAATCAGAGGTTGAAGACGAAGCAAGTGGGTTGGGATTGGTTTCTCCTTGCTTTTGGCACCCCCCAACTTGCTGATTGCACCCCCTTGGCCCATTGTTTTATATTTTTCTATTTTTCTATTTCTTTTTCATTTCTGATTTTATTTTATTTTTTCTAAACATAAAAAATTACCAAAAAACATTTTCATAAATTTCCACATTTTATCTTGAATTTTTTATTATTTTTTCTAACAAAAAAAAATTATTAAATAACATACTTTTATTTTCTTTAATAAAAACTTGAAAATAATACATAAAAATATTATATTTCTATTTTTATTATTTACATACTTAAATAATAGTTTTTTCTAATATATTTTTATTTTTTGACATTTGTATATATTTTAGTATTTTATTGTACATAAATAATATAATTAATGTATATATACTTTCCTAAAGAAAATTAGGGTTTTTACCCTTAATAAAATTTCTTATTTTACACATTAAATATTATATTTTTACACACATAAAAATAAACAAAAACATTTTTTTACATATTTATAATATATTGCATATTTATTTAATTGTTTATTTAAATATTGCTTATTTATCATTTGAGTAAAGAATTCAATTTGGATGTAATAGTTAATCTTAGGGTTTTATTTTCTTGCAAATACTCCCCATTCAAAATTGTATCCCCCTCCCCATATCAATGTTGTAATAGTCGTAGATTTATTTTACGCATTTTTATAGCTTTCAAATATGCCATGATAAGAGATTAGGGTTTGTATGCAATATCCAAAATAAAAAACAAATAGTTAGACCTAATAAAAGACATAAAAAGCATGTAAAATGATGACACAATGCACACATGCACCACTAGGGTTTCATCCATTTGTTGCCTTTAAAATGACCATGTTATGCATGTTGAGTATCTTGGAAAAACAAAAGCAAAACAAAAGTTCATAGTCTCTCGATGACACTATCTTGGTTACCTATACAAAATGATCTAGTCCCTCAAAAATTTGCTAAAGATACTTAGCACAATTGCGATCATGGTCAATACAATGACCCGCGCCTGTCCCATTAAACATCCAAATACAAGGTTGTTTACCAAATGAAATGGTAAAACAACACTGTCAAAAGGGTTAAAAATGTGTAGGAAAGACTCTTGAGTAGATAGGGTAGACAACTCTTAGTTACTTGATCAAAACTTGCAAAAACATCTTTGCTATTTTCAAACACACCTCACAACACAATTTCAAAACATTTCCCAAAAAAACTTTCAAATATTGAAATATCTTTTCAAAAGACAAACACCTTTGTATATATTCAAACAAGAATCATTACAAAGGTTGCCACAAAGATGGCCTCTTTTCAAAACATTTTCAAAACCACACACAAAGCACCATTTCAAACAATTGAAAAGCAAAAGCAAGTGATCTAAACAAGTAACTAAGAGCCCATGGATAACCATGGATGAAAATGGTGCTTGCACCTTCCCTTTTCATAATCTACCCCCCTAACCCAAGAAAACGTCTCAAAGGTCTTTCCTGTGCTTTTTGACCTTTCCTTTGGATAAAATAAAAAGTCGGTGGCGACTCTTGCTAAACTGAAACATTTGCGAACACAAACGCAAAACCTCAAGTCAGTTCTCCCACCGTATCACACATGTGTATATGCAAACAAAGTATAAGTCAATCAACGTTAAAAAAAGAGGGTAAATTTTGGGGTGCAACAACTGCCCCTATTTAATCGCCTTCAACTTGAAGGTGAGATTGACGCCAGCCTTTCGAACTTTCAAGGTGGAAGAAGATTAAATACTTAAAAGAACTCGGAAATTTGCACTCTGAAGCCAGTCAGGAATTATTATGTTTCTGGTTTTCTGTATTTTCTATTTTTGCTTTTTTTTATTACAGTAGTTAGCTGATTAAATTTCTTGGATGCCAGGTCAAGGTTAGACATACACAAGAGAGAGACCGATCGAAGAAGGGTCTAACGAAGGAACGCCAATTGAAGGCGAACTTACTGGGGATACAAATAGACATTGACTCTGAATAGAACATCGATCAAATGCGAACTTACAAAGAAAAGAGACCATCCAAAGGGGACTCCTAACAAATGATACCAGCCGAAGGTGGATTTAAAGGGTGCCAGCCGAAGGTGGACTTCAAGAGAAAGAAACCAGTCAAAGGGGAATCTTTAACAAGTAATACTATGCCGAAGGTAGATTCCTAAGAAAAGAACGCCAATCAAAGGCGAACTTACAAATGAAAAGAGACCAGCCGATGGTGACTCTCAACAGAAGGTACCAGTCAGAGGTGGATTTTAAGGGTGCCAGCCAAAGGTGGACTTCAAGATAAAGAAACCTGCCGAAGGGGAATCTTCATCAAGGAATACTATATCGAAGGGAGATTCCTAAGAAAAGAACGTTGATCCAAGGTGAACTTACAACTGAAAAGAGATCAACCGAAGGTGGATTTTAAGGGTAAAGAAACCAGCTGAAGGGGAATCTTTAACAAGGAATACTATGCTGAAGGTGGATTCTTAAGAAAAGAACGCCAATCAAAGGCGAACTTACAACTGAAAAGAGACCAGCCGAATGAGACTCTTAACAAAAGGTACCAGCCGAAGGTGGATTTAAAGGGTGCCAGCCGAAGGTGGACTTCAAGATAAAGAAACTAGCCGAAGGGGAATCTTTGTCAAGGAATACTATTCCGAAGGTAGATTCCTAAGAAAAGAACGCCAATCAAAGATGAACTTACAACTGAAAAAGAGACCATCCGAAGGGGACTCTTATCAAAAGATACCAGTCGGAGGTGGATTTTAAGGGAAGAACGCCAATCAAAGGCGAACTCATAGGGGATAAAGATATGCATATTTGGTTAGAGTTAGACACACACGAGCAAAATCGAGCATCAAGAAACAAATGTTCGGAGTTAATAACAAACACAAGAATAAGACTAACCGAAGAAAGCCCCAACAAGGAAGGACGCATTCGCCTAAACAAGGACGCCAAACAACTAGACTTTGAAGAGACAATAAAGGACTCTTAACAGAAAAGGTTAGCTAAGCTAACAAAAGGTAGACCCGACTAACGCGGATAAACCAAAACAAGGAACCGACTGAGCAGGACCTTCAAAGAGCACCGATCGAAGGTGAACTCTACAAGAGAAAGATACCGGTCAAAGAAGACTCTAACAAGGATTTCCAAAACACGTTGGGCTTTCGATAAGTCGCAAATACACAAGAACTACAAAATCCCTCAGGCCAAAGGCGGGGTGTAATTCTTCAAGAGTGGCAATTATATGAATTACCACACACCAAGCATGGATACTCAAACACTTGAGAAGCAAGAAAGACTATACACCGACTCTCACTCACACTCTAATGGAAAAGCAAACATGGGTGAAATAACCAAAGGCTTGCAAGGGTAAGTGGAAATCACGACTTACTGGGGAATGAAGGACACCAAAGACCTGACTGGTGACAAATCAAAGAAGAATCTGCTGGGGAAACATAATAGGGTCACCCTGAGCTTGCTATGGAGATAATTCAAATCTGGGCACATAACAATCTGGTTACTGCAGGTGAACATAATTGGCTTATACTTATGCATGTTTGAATTTTTATATAGCGTAATTCTCCATACAATGGAAATGCTACGCGTTTTGGTAGATTCAATGTAATGATGCATGTTTAGTAATGCAATGGGAAAAGCATATCAATAATCGACCGCTGAGAAGACAATGAACTTCCAAACAATTATTCCTGCGCATCTGATCTTCTATAGAGAAAAAACAAACTGAACTTCAATGGGAAAACACGATTCGAAAGCATCAACCTCAAAAGATTGATAACATTGAGGAAGTAACTTCATGGGAAGAATACTGCAAAAATAAATTGCAGTTCATAGAAAATCTTGAATTTTGATCAAGCTTCCAACTTCCTGGGGGAACAAATTCTTTATCTTTTGTTAGAAAGAGGAGAGATTTGCCGAGGATGGAAACTTTCTCACATAGAATCTCTTGACGAAGATAACTTCTGCTGGGGAGTATAAAAATTCTTAAATAAAAAGAATTCTACTCAGACCACACTGGGGATAACACCGCCGGGAGGGGGGGGGGGAGTCTTCACTTGGGGAAGAAACCAACATCTTGGACAAAAACTCCATTAGAAATATCTCAACAAAATCTTCTATTATAGGGGATAAAAGAGTTATAACTGGAACTCCTATGCATACCACACTGGGGAGACCGGGCACTTGTCCACTAAGGAAAGAAGAATTTGCTCCACTAGGGAAAGAAAGCTAGCTCCATTGGGGAATAATGGATAAGTTACACCGGCAGGTCCTCGAAAATTGGGTTCAATTGGGGACAAAGACTACCTCTTACACTGGGGAGCCAAAAGACTTAGATGGTAATATCAACACTATTTATTGCATTGGGTATAGCCATCTCCACAAGATTCAAGCCGACAAGAAGTTTTGTACCGGGGAGCAGAAATTATTCCATTGCGGATGATGGTCGTCCTCATGAGGATAACAAACTAGAATCTCCCATAGGCAAACATGAGTCTCTTTAAGAACTCTGATATAGGCAAACCACATTGAAGAGAGAGGGAGTGCATCCTTCACTGAGTAGGAGATACATACTTCATGGGGAGGATGAGTGCAAACCTCATTAGGGAAGCTGTAGAATGCCGACTTCAAGGGAAGTATACAAAAAATATCCAATTGGTGAACTAAACATTTCTTCTGAGTAAACCTGGAAAGAAATAGACTGCACTGAGAAGGAGGAATACTCGGCCAAGAGTACGCCTTTACTGGGGAAATACTGCAAAAATAAGTTACAGTTCAGAGGAAATTTTGAACTCCGATCCAATTCCCAACCTCTTGGGGAACAGATCCAACATTTCTTTCCAATGATAAAGAGAATCTTGCTGGGAACTGGGATCTTTTGATGTAAATCCTCAATAAAAGTGAATTCGACTGGGAAATCGCAAAATTTCTTGAATAAAAGAATTCTACCCAGGCCACACGGGGAATACTACCGTTGAGAGTAACAATATTCACTTGGGAAGAAGATGTCATCTTTAAACCATAAGCTTAAGCTTAAGAAACTCCACCGAGGAAATATTTCAGCAATACTCCACCACTGAGGGTAAAAGAACCCTAAATGGAATTCGTCTATGCACATCACTCTAGAAAATAAGAGACTTGCTTCACTGAGGCATAATAAGCATGTTGATCAAACATCTCTTCAAAAAAACCTAACTTGGGAAAAACTTCCCTGGGGAGAAAAGATATAAACTTCATGGAGACGATGGACGACAGCCTCACTAGGGAGATGAATACCAACCACGAAGACGTAGGGTATCATCTTCAAGAGGATATAACAAATGTATCCAGTCCATAGAAGCAATTCTTCCCAGATTCTTCGAAAAGAGTAGACGAAGCTGAAGAAGAAGATTGTATAGAATCGTGTTGAAATAGACTTATTTAGAGATCAACCCTCTGGAAGGGGCGCACTATTAAACAAACTCTTAACAAGAGTGCTGACTTCAATGAGGATTACACATGGATATACTTTCACCAGCAATAAAGAATTATGTCTAGGAGAAAGTACGCCTTTACTGGGGATGAGTGATTCTGTTTTGAGTAGAGGTGAGCATTCACTGGGGAAATAGGATCCCATTCTACAGAAACCTTTATGTTGGTCACATATAGACCCTTATTGATTCTTTGCTAGTATGTTTCTTGTCAAAAAAAAAACCAACAGTGCTTACAAAAACAGAAATTGTGGCAATATGCCCCTGTTTGGAATGGAAAACTTTATTGAAGAATAAATAATTTGAACTACCAACCACTGGGTAAAAAATTTGATGCAAGATTACAACTTCATCTTGTTAACTCCGAGGAGGAATGCCACTGAAAAGTGGCTTTGGAGAAGATGTTGCAAAAATAAATTGCAGTCCACTGAAAAGAAATCTTCTTGACGTCAAATAGCTTCTAAATTTCCAGGGAGAATAACCATTCTCCTCTTGCAGAGAAATGAGGACCCTTTGTTGGGGAATAAAGATCTTGGAAGAGAAACCCCCTGGTAGACAGACTTTTGTCAAATAGAGTTTCCATCATGAACCTCGTATGGGTAACAACCTCACATGCTCTTTGCGTTGCTGCTCGTATCCCACCGAGGATAACAATCCAACTTAAATTGGAGATAATAATCATGACTTTTAATGAAGAAACATCAATAAATGAACTTAAGTCTCTGATGAGCCAAGGACAACAACCCTGAATTCTTAACATGCTTCTCAAATTCACAAGTTATTTAGCATGCGACTGGACTTAGTCTGATTAACCCTTGAAAAGAAGAAAATGCCCTTGCATAATTTCTTGCCCCAGACTGTAAGGCTTTCGAAGAAAATTGCCTCGAGATGACTTTAGTAGATTTGTACCATAAAGATAAATAGCCTCAGTATTATGAACTTTGGAGCATGGCTCCTGGCTAACCAAAGTTGGAAGTGGTTTCAACCATGCTTGAGTGAATGCCCATGCATCTGCAGATTCTGAAAAGATTCTCCTCTAATTAACAAATTCTTAGAGAGATTTGTCAAATCTCAACATAACTGCCCCAGTTTAACTGTACTTTGAGGGATCAAATCCTGACTTGAGTGCCCCAAATTGGCTGGTCACTTACTTGACGGAGTATTCAACATGCTTGCCACTGCTCAATAGAGTCTTGACAAACCTTTTCTTCATCTTATACTCACAGAGATCTGAGAAACTCGCAAAGTTATGAAGACAACACAACCTTTGGGTGGCTGACTTATGACTTGAAAGTAGGCTACTGCACAACCGTACTTCTCAACTTGAATTGTTTCGTTCACAAACATATACTTGGAGAAATCGGCCCCTCAGGATCAACTGAAAGTAACGCACCACTGCTTGATAGAGACACTGGGCAATCAACTTTTACAATCTACTTCAAATCATTTCTCAAACTAGTAGTCTTTTACTCAACAAAGTTAATTGAGGGTCTGCTCCAGATTTAGTTTGTTCTCAAAAATGATTCACCTTTCAACAATATCTTGAAGCAATTTGTCCATTTGGATAATCAAATTTTCATCTGATACTCATTATGCAAGCTTACTTGATGTTTAAGCACTTGTTCATATGCAAATAATGATTAAAAAATGATCATTCTAATGCAAATCTTATGTTTGTCTTGAAGTTTAAAAACTTTTATTTAAAAGGTATTGAAACATCGAATTTTTTTGTACAAAAGATAGTAAAAAGATAGAGTGATACCAACTCAAACAAAATTAGCAAACCTCCTAGGACTCAGGCTATTGTACTCTCCTTACGATGCGCTTTCAAATTAACCCATGCTTCAGTTAGAACTTTTCAGCATTGTAACATGGCCTTGTTCAGGGTTTTAGAAGAAAAGGATTTAAGGCTCAAAGTTATTTGGTGCCCACCCCCTTCATGATGTTCTCCAGTCCTAAATTCAGTTAACTTGACATGGACATTCATCTCTCAGCAGGAGTTTTGGAATGATTGAGGAGTAAAATGAGGTTTTTGAACCTGACAGTCACTCACCTCTTTCGTTCTTTTATGCTTCTGGTCACACAACTTTGTTCTTTGCGGAGGATTTTTATTTTGTAATCGCTTTTCGCGCTTTTCGCTTTCCCTAAATTTTTCCTGGACAAATTCCTTTTGAATTTGACTTTGAAGTCCAGCAGGATGCCCCGACTTTTGCCTAAGCGACTTGTTTTCCAAGTTTGAATTTAGTGGGGCTTTTTGTCTCTTTCTTATTCATTTCCTTTTTGAACAAGTCGTTGATCTTTACGTCGTCTTTGATTTATTAGAAGTGATCGTGACTGTCTGAGTCTTTAGTAGATGAGGGATAGCCATTGTTGTATCATCACTTGTTTTTCCTAATGTGTGAGAGATACCCATTGGGATATCGTTTTCTTTGATGCGCACTGCTGATAAGAGGGTTAACCATTTTAGTTTTGACTTTCCTCATCCCTTTAATGGATAACCATTTTTGTATCCTTAGATGCGCACTCCTGATGAGTTTTGAACGCTCGATCGGATTAACTGAAATCTACCCTGCCTCAGGTTAAATGTGAGGGTTTTTTTGAACAGAAAAGAAACTCCTACTTCAAGTCTCAAATGGATTGATGAGGGTCTATCTCCCTTATATCTCCGGTGTTTGGGAATTTGAAACAAGACCTGTACATCGTCAGCAGGGTTTTTATTCAAAAGCACACCGTTTGAAATTTTTAGTATTTTTCTCATCATCCTCCCTCCAGAGGTATTTTGCTTTATTTTTTGACAAGAGTTATGTATCAATAAGAAAAGAAAAACAATATTAATGAGTGAATACAAATGGATTAATTCAAGACAAACATATTCAATGCATTATGATTAATATTCAAGAATAAGCAAATTTTGCGTACAAGAAAGTACTGAACCAAACAAGAAAGATTACAAATAAGAATGAAAATGTAATTTGAATTTTCCATGTTGAGGAGACTAGTCTCCATATGGACTTGTTGCTTCAGTCGATGCTCTGGCAGTCTTGACGTTCACTGAGTCAAATGAGACTTCAAATTTGACTGGTTGGCCCAAAATCGATAGCCTTTGCATCAAGCAGGTCTTGCACATTTTCTTTGAAAGCCCTGAAATCTTCAATGGGATGGACTAGTTCCTCAGCATGGTAATCACATTTCACATTTGGATCGAAATCCATAGGATAAGGAGGAATGACGGGCTTCAGTGGCTTGGGTTCCATCAAGGAAAACTTGAGCAACTGAGAGAACAACTGGCCATAAGTCATGGGAACAATGTCGAACACCCTCTTTAGCTTCCTATCCATTTGCTTACCTTGTTGCATATATCTCCGTTGATAGGTTTGCTGTTGAGGAGCATACCGAACTGGATGAGCATGAGGAACATTCTGATTTTGATTAAGCAACCGATTTCCACAACTTGCAAACGGCTGCTGGTGAGAACTTTATGAGATTATAGGTTGTGGATGATGTGACTCCGGTTGTGAGATAGAACTTTGAAGAGGAGAGGGAGTAACCCTATTCTTTGTAGCAGTTGGCATAAGATTGATTTGCACGTTCAGACCTTCGGGAGTGAAGAGAATGTCCTCGCATCAAGCAAATCTTGGACTTGATGCTTAAAAGCTACGCAATCTTCAGTATCATGACCAGGTGCCCTAGAATGAAATTCACACCTAGCATTGTCGTCAAAGCCACGAGGGCACCTTTCATATGTAGTGAAGATTCAAAGTTTAACCAAATGAAATTCTAGCAGGGGAGGAAGCAATTGTGCATACAACATTGGAATAGGATCAAATTGTCGTTCAGGCTGTTTTGGCCTCTGCTGACGGACTTTACCCTTTGGGTCCTCTTGGGAAACAACAACTGTTTGTGGATGGGAAGATCCTGGAACACAAGGCGGTGGAGGAGTTACTCCATGACTCAAAAGAGTCCCCAGATTATGGGGAGGAATGGTAGCTCTTATTGTAGCAGGCATAAAAACATCTTCTTTCTTCAACGTTGTCCCCAAAATTTCCATAACCAAACTCAATTGAGTCTTCAACTGAGTATTCTCTTCTCTCAGGAGTTCTTCTCCACAGACCAAATCTTGCATGTCTAGCATCAAAAATCCCATCTATTCTTTCATCTCGTCCAATTCCTCACAAAGTTGTTCCATATCTTGAATCTGATTACAGAGCAACAAGAAGTCAATATTTGCAGCTCTTAAAAGAAAATACCGAGTCTAAATAAGGATTCCCCATTCTGAGTACCTTCTGAGTACCTGCTATGGATGCATGAAGATGCATGAAGATGCATGAGGTGAATGAGCGGATGCAATGCCATGTTCAAACTTTTTTTTTGCATACAATCTTTCACATTTACTTTTTTTGTGTAAAACAAATATGCTATGATGCAAGGTGCAATAATCATATGTTTAAAAGTTCAGCATAACAACTGTACAATCCTCTGGATAACTGTTGTATTAATCTGCTAAATAATCCAGATATCACAGGATCAAAGGTTCGACACCACTTCAAGAATAAAATGGAACCAAGCACCATGAATAACCGTTGTATAATCTCTGGACAAGATGAATATATCAGGATCAAAGGTCCATAACATAACCAAAGAATCATCTTGAACACCGAATCCAGAAACTCAAAAAATAAATCTGAGACCCATATAGTCACCAACAAACCAACGGTCACCGTCAGAACATAATCACCATCTGTACCTGTAAAGATCATATTCCCGCCCACTCACGGGTTAAGACTAAGTATGGGTAAAGCCAATGGTAACTCAAAATCACGGGTTCGCTTGAAAGTACTACCACCTTACCCACAGACGTGGGTGTCGATAATAATTCATTTGAACCTCATTCGAGTGTGGTATATGACATGACTGCACTAATCGGACCATGTCCTATAGCCGTCATGCCCCCACTCTATTCCTAGTGTCCTAGTGCATTCTGGCATGGGTACTGGGTCTTTTACCTCAATAGTAACACCCATCCAACATGGAAAACAAGATCCAGCACGATAGTATCACCAATATGGAAAGCAATAAAATGGAATAAAAACATATGCTCAGATAAACATGTACAAATGAATAAACTGAAAGCATAAAAATAAACACCCAAAGAGAAGAAAACAAGAGATAGGATCGACTTCGGGATGGACCAGCAAAAGGTCAATCTGTCCCCAGTGAAGTCGCCAGCTGAAACAACCGGCTGAACAATCAACTGATAATGAAATCAATGAAGTCGCCATCAAATATTTTTTATCCCACATGAAAGGAAAGATAAACATCGAGTAAACCCGAGAAGGGTGAAATCAAGGTCGAACGACCAAGAGATATGGGTAAGGGATTCTGTTACGCAAGGGGAAGATATTAGCACCCCACACGCCCATAGTACTCTAGGATATCCTCTCTTGTTGTTCTAATCAAATGGTGTGTAAGAATCTATATCTAAGCTGTACATGGAATGCATGCAAAAGAAAGGAGAAAAGAATGTAGGGGAAATAAAAGTTGTGTTCACTCGGGCCCTACCCTAATGCGTACGTATCCCTTTTAAGGAATCAGAGCAGTCGTAGTTCGGCTTTAAATGTTTTTGTTGGTTTGTATTTTTAATGAACAATATTAATTTCGCGTTCTGCCGCAGCTCGACCTTTGGAGACTCACGCGTCAGCACAGAAGTGAATTAACATGTCGTTTTGAAAAGTTTGAAAGAAAACCGCGAAGGCGCAAAAGAGTTTGCATTGATTGATATCTTTTACCTTAAAGAAGGATTTGGAAGTTGTTACATGTTTTATGCTTTTTTTCAAGAAATAGGAAGTTTTAGTTTTAATGCATGGATGCAAAAGAAAGAAAAATCATCTAAGGGAGACTAACCTAGATCTATCCCTAATGTTATCATACAATGATTAATTCTAAGGTTGAGTTTTGAAGGGAAATATCTACCCTAAGTTGACATGCTTGGATAACAATCTTAATATCCATCTCAACTCATCATCTATAGATGAATCAAGAGGTCCTAAAGGAGCATAGCAAGGGTCTATCACCTAAAATTATGTCTATCTTGAATCATCATCTATAGTTGAATCGAGAGTTCCTAAGGGAACATATCAAGGGTATATCATCTCAAAACATGCACACAAAGATGAAATCAAACAAACAAGCCAATAAGCTCAAAAGAGCACACTTATAGAGATCTTATCTAGGCTAGCATACCAAAGAAAGTCTAACAAAAACTATCCTACGAGGAACATGCAATGAGAGCGAAGTTGTGATCTCAATTTCTAAATTGAGTGACTCATCGATCAACAAGAAATCAAGGAAAGAGATGAAATCTTATAGGGTGCATGCATTGAGAGCGAAGCCGTGATATCAATTTCTAAATTGAGTGACTCATCGATCAACAAGAAATCAAGGAAAGTGATAAAATCCTATAGGGAGCATGCACTGAGAGTGAAGTCGTGATCTCAATTTCTAAATTGAGTGACTCATCGATCAACAACCAAGGAAACAAACACAAGCATAACACATATAGCAAATAAAGTGCGGAATGCCTGCTACAGGTCTTTAAACAGTGACTTCAAGCGTACGCTCTTTATTTCCTGCTTCCTACTTCTCATGATCTCTAGAAAGCGATAAATGTCCCTACTATACATGATCTCTAGAAAGCGGTAAATGTAATATTACAACAAATGGTCAGAAACCATACTAAACGGATAATCAAAATCCTCAAAAACCTAATTAGTGTGTGGCGAAAGCTCAGAGGGCGCCACAAACAAGCATCAACAACAAATAGCATCAGAAGCGTGAACAACATATGCAAGCAAAGCGTATCCATCACCAAAGCGAATGGTATCCAAAATGCTTCTCAAAGTATGCACATCTCACAAAATTTGTTAGTAGATAACAACAAAATCAAATGCGATAATGGAAATTAGCAATATGCACAAAAATGAAGTATGAATATGTACAAGACAAAGCAAACAAGTCAAAGGAGCATAATGTAACATTCCGGACAACAACCTCGTACCCATGAAAATAGGTGCAAAAACTGGTTTAGAAACATCCAAACTTGCTACCGATATCGAAGAAATGCTCAAATAAGTATAACAATATATTATTCACAAACTAAAACTCAATACACATGCGAAATACAAGTTCCGGACAGCATTACACGCCTTTTGAAATTCATCATGAATCGATTTGGAAATCAAAGTTTTAGTGCATTAATCTTAAATATTAGCATGAGATGGTTATCCGGAACTTGTACATGAACATGTAACCTCAAGATTGATCTAAAAATCAAGAATTAAAGTCTTAAAACTACATGAACTTATTGTGTCGGAATTTAATCAACAAATTGCAAATTAACTCCAATTCACGAGTTTATGTATTTATGCCAAAAGTGTGATGAATAGGAATCAACTCACAATTTGTCAAACGCAAAAATTGTGAATCAAAATGTATTCTGATACGCTAAATTCACAAAGTTCTCAAATAATTAGTTAAAACCAAATGATATTACTTGACATCAAAGTATGAGTTAACACACAAAAATATCACAATTCAACAATGAAACACAAGATAATGTGCAAAAAACAAGAATCGGAAAGTTAGAAAATTAATCGAAAAGCATCCAAAATCAACCGCAAAAATTAAGGCGACATAGAAACATGCCAACGGTTACAAAAATTAACTCGGTTCGGCCAAATTCTGTTTCAAAATATGATTTTCGTAACTGCTACAGTAGCATAAAAACGGAACGAAATTTGTCCGAATCAAAAAATACTCGTGAGAGAGATTTTGGATGGCTCAAGAAAATCGATTTTCATTAAAGAAAGTCGGAAAAACTCAATATGGATCAAAAGTTAGAGCAAAAACACCAATTATGTCAAACTTTGCCATTTACCAAGTATTGAGATATTTTCTATCAAACTTAATCAAACTTACTTAAAAAATGTTTAGCAATGGCATTTGAGTCCATTTGAGTACATAAATCAAAATTAGTGTTAGAATCTACATAACCTAAACTATTAACAAATTCTATATCAAGAATTAGGAACTAGTGTTAATCTAATCAAGAGTTCAAAATCTCAAACTAGTGTTAGTGCTAACTAGTTTTCTATAGCTAATTCAACTTAAACACTAGCGTAACTACAACTAGGGCTAAAAATCAACACAACAACAATATGTCAACTTCAAGTTACAACCAAAATCAATTTCTCAAGTCCAATTAATCACTTATTTCAATAAGAAATTCAATAAAATAGTATTAAATTCTCAATTTAAATCAATTCTCAATAATTAAGCCTCAATTATACAATTAAAACCTCAATCAACACAAAACCAAGAAAAAACACTTATTCTAAAAAATCACTTATTTCAATAAGCGCTTAATTAAAAAAAAACTCACTGATAGAAGTGAAGAGGAGGCTTAGGTATAGAGATCGCAACGAACAGATCAACAATCAGAGAATAATTACACTTGATCTTGACTTTTGGATCTTGATGAAGTTGTTGTTATGTTCTGGATGAAAAATGTGTAGAACCTTGATTTGATCTTTGAGAGAATTGAGAGAAATTTTTTAATTGTTTTTGGAGATTTTTGAGTTATGAAAGAAATTTGAGTAAAAAGAATATATAGTATGGGCTTATGTGAGTGGATTTGGTTAATGGGTCTCAAATATCCATAAATACTAATGCAAAATTTTAATTCAGTTGAGTGCGACACATTCCTGGAAAATACACAGGAATCTCAGTGCGACTTTAGAAGTTGAAATGTGAAACTAAAATGTAGCCAACGTCGAGAGCAACATCGTGTCCGAAGATGGGCTAAATTGAATAAAAGGTTATTTAGTTATAATTTATTGAAGTTTCGTCTCAGATGAAAATATTTCTCGGTTCAGGATTTTCAAACGCGTTACGCGCGCTTCAGACCAAAAACGAAGGCCTTCGGGATACCGTTCTGTGATACGGTGGCATAACCGACTGTTAATACTGGTTTGCGTTTTTTGTTCACAAAATGCCGCGGTAAGCAAGAGTCGCCACCGACTTTTATTTTATCCAACAAGGAAAAGGAAAAAAGAACAGAAAAAACCTTTTTCGAGATGTTTCTGAGTACGGGGGATAAATTATAGAAAGGGAAGGTCTTAGCATCCTTTCCATCCATGGTTTTCCACGTGCTCTTAGGTACTTGCTCATTTTTAAGTTGCTTGTGTGTGCTTGTTTTGAAAAGTTTTGTTTTACTTTGCTTTAACCCTTGTTTCTGTCTTCAAGAGTGTTACGAAGTTGTTTTTGAAAACTTTGTTTGAAAAGTGTTTGGTGCGAAAAAATTTGTTGTTTTGAGCCAATACCTAGGAACTAAACTACCTACTCGAAAAAGACTGTTCGTTTTGTTTTAGACAGTGCTATCCTATTATTAAGGAATAGGTAGCATCGTCATTAGAATTTTTTAGGGACATTCGTAGGGACGAAATGGTCTCTGAAGGCAACAAGTAAGGATACCTTAGCATTTCGAAGGGACTATCATTATATATTCGTAGACAACATTGAGTGACAAGATCATTTCTCGTAGGCAACTCGAGGGACATTAAGGGACTATGATCTCTATGATGATTTTTAGATTGAGGGTATTTCACTAAGATATCCCTATGTTCGAGGTACATGACCATTGTTTTCCGAGACAACCAAGTGAGGTATACCCTAAGGATGTAAGTGTGCAAATAATTTAATTCCATTGTTTATCTTGAAATTAGGGTTTTCTATCGCTCATTTTTATCTTTCCATACAATCCTATTAATCTAAGCATTGCATAAAATATAGTAGTAAGAGATAAAGGCGGAAATGTAAATCTAAGCTATTACAAAGCTTTGGGGCAGTTACATAATAGTGAAGAGTGCAGAAAAGAAATCCTAAAACTATTACATCCCGCAAGCAATTACATGATAATGATAAATAAAAAAAAGCGGGAAAAATAAGGCTACGCTATTACAGTTGAATGCGCCCTATACACTTTATCTAGGAAAATAAAAATAAGATGAAAATAGCAAAGAAAATGTTTTGGTGATTTTTTATGAAAAAAATGATCTGTGATAATTAATTAAATAAACCTGAAAATCTTAATTAATTTTAATTAATAAAAAAAATGTTAATTATAAAAAAGTTAATTAAAATACCTAAATCCTAATTAGTTTGAATTAAAAAAAAGTTAGTTTTGAAAAAAAAGGTTAATTAAAAAACCTAAAAACCTAATTAGTTTTAATTAAAAAAAAGATAATTTTGAAAAAAAAAGTTAATTAAAAAAACCTAAAACCTAATTAATTTTAATTAAAAAAAGGTTAATTTTGAAAAAGAAAAAAAGGTTAATTAAAAAAACCTAAAACCTAATTAATTTTAATTAAAAAAAGGTTTTAAAAAAAAGTTTATGTGCAATGATTAATAAGAAAGAATTAAGTTTGCCAAAAAATAGATAGGGGAAGAAACATCAATGAAAAATAGGGTTAGAAAATACAAATAATGCAAATGTCAGGGGTGGGTGTTGACCCAAAAATTAATTTAAAACCTAAAATTAAATATAAAAAAACCTAAAAATTAATTATCCGAGTTTATTATGAAAAATTATGAAAAATCAAAGGTTTGTGAAAAATGTTAGGTTTTATGAAAAAAGTTTTAAACAGAAAGAATGAAAATAGGTAAAAGGATAAATAGAAAGGAAGAAAAACAAAACCAATAGGGGTGGTTGTTGAACCCACGCCCTTAACCTTCTCAGGATGTCTGCCTTGTCATGCATTGGTGGTTGTTCTGTTTTGGTCTCAGTATTTTGTAATAACCCTTCATGGGATCCTGTCTAAATCTGCAGTGTTGAATCTCATGAACACATTAAATAAGTTACTATATCATGAAATACAAATAAAGCAAATATATGAAATTTTATAATATTAAAACCGATATGACATGAATGAATGCTTCTATACCCATTTGATCATGAAGATCAAACCAGCCTTACCCTTAATGGAGAAGTAGTGAGATGTGGGTTTGTAACAAGGATGGCTTATTTATAGTGAGATGGGGGTTTGTAATAAGGATTTCAAAGTTTTATGGTTCTTGAAAGAATTTGATATTTTGACAGGGTTGTGGCAAAGGTTTTTTCTCTCCTTTTGTTTGTGTGAAAAGAATGAGATTATATAATGGAAATTAGAGAAAAAAATGGGCTTTGAATGTGCAATTGGGCCTCCAATAACCACAAGCAATAGTGCCGATTTTTATTCACTTGAGTCCATCACGTTCCAGGCTAAATCACAGGGGCTTAAGTGCAATTTTTGAAGTTGAAATGTGAAATTAAAATGTAGCCGACATGGAGAACTAACTCCTGTCCGAAAATAGGCTCAATCAGATAAATGGTGAATTAGTTATGAATTTTTGAAGTTTTGGCTCAGACAAACTTATTTTGGGCTCCAGTGTCAACTCTGACACATTCTTCAATAAAAAACTGGTATTGATCGGAGCATAACCCGGTCTCGACTTTGGAAGAAAAGTTTTAGATCTCTGAGTCAGTGACCTTGTGTAAAAAGTTGGGCCCAATCCGATAAAAATTGACTGAGTTATGAATTTTCGAAGTTTCGACCCAGATGAAATAATATTCAGCATTCAAGATTTTCAGTGCGTCACGCGCACTCTGAGCAAAAAACGAAGGCCTTTTGGATACCTTTAGAACTCAATACATCCTGTGAAAACTTAGCCAACTTAATTTGTGAAATTTTGGCGCCGGAACCAGCTTGATACGCTGAAAATCGACCAAGTTATGATTTTATGAACATGACGCAAATAAACTTTTGTCACAAATTTTCTGTATGAAAATACTTGATAAATCTGCATTTTTGAAGACCTTCTGATCGAAATTGGCTTCTAGCCGTGAGAGATGAAAACGTAGATGACGTCAAGATGAAAATTTGGCCACCAGAACGGGTTCAAAACAAGCCACGATCTTCAAGTTATGAATTTTTAGTGCGTAAAAACTGCACTTTCAACACACTTTTTCACCATATTTCTTCGAGAAAACTCACACATTCGGAGACCTTCTTTAAAAAATTGACTCTTGAGCCGAACCTGAATTTGAGAATACGTTATCAGAGATATCTTGGCGAAAGAACACATGAATATGACGCTGTGATCGGTGGATCTGGAACTGACTGTTTAACGCTGGTTCGCGAAATATCGCGGAAGCAAGAGTCGCCACCGTCTTTTATTTTCTCCAATATGGAAAGGACAAAAGCACAGAAAAATTCCTTATTGAGATTGCCCTCGGTTCGGGAGGTAGATTTATAGAAAGGGAAGGTGTTAGCACCCTTTCTATCCATGGTTATCCATGGTCTCTTAGATACTTGCTCATTTGTGTTTTCAAAATGTTTGTTTGCTTTTCAAGGTGAGTGGGTTTGAAAAAGTTTCTTTGAAAGTTTCAGATCGACTCTTGTATCAGTCCTCAAGAGTGTTTGAAAAATTGTTTTTAAAAGCTTTTTGCAAAGTGTCGGTGTGAAAAGAAGTTTTTTTTTGATTTGTTTTGAATTAGAGCAAGTATCTACGAGTCATCTACCTACCCTAAGTAATTAGTCTGTGTAAATGTCCTTGAGGTAGTGCCATCCCACCATTGAGAGGTAGGTAGCACCACCGTTGGAGGTGTTCAGGTCAATTCGAGTTTAGGGACAGTGTGGTCACCAGAGCAATAGGAGGACACCTTAGAAGCTACCCCCATGCCATGTTCATGGACATGAGGACTTACTAAAACGTCCTCTACTCGACGACCACGTTTCGAGGGGCAAGGCAATAGTGAGGCGTACCCTAGGAGTGGTGTGTGATTTGTGTGTCATTTTCAGTTATTATTTGTCTTGTCATGCATTGAGTGTTCTACGCTTTGATTTTATTTGGGCATACATTCTTTCATGTTATTATTAGCAGTTAAGGGTGCGGGAATTTAAAGAGCGGAAAGATAAAAGTCCTACGCTATTACAAGGCGCAGGTCTACATCGCCAAATTAAACCAAGACCCGATTTTGAATAAAAGTGCGTAAAGTAAATGTCCTAATTATCTATTACAAGGCTTTGGGGCAATTACATTACATTCATAAAAGAAATAAAAATAAACGCGCGAAAAGAATTAAGAATCGAGTGCGAGGGCGTTGGACCCTTTAAAGAAATTAAATTGGAATTGAAAATTGATTTAATTATTAAACGAGAAAAAGAACTTATTTTTTTATGTTTTTTGTATTTATGAAATTAAAGAAAATTAAATTGGAATTAAAAGTTAAATAACCCTAGTTCTAAATTGTTTTTAATTTATTAAAGAAAAATGTTTAAGTTTGAACTAATTTAACCTAATTATTTAATGACAAGTTTTTTTTACAAAATTAATTAAGAATTAATAATAATGATGATGAGGTAATTTAATTATTTTGGAAAAAAAAGTAAAATGCTACAAAACCTAATTTTTATGTGTTTTAATTTATTTAAGAAAAATGTTAAAGTTAAAACCCTAATTTAAAACTAAATTAATTATCAAGTTTATTTACAACAAAAACATTAATGCATTAAATAATAAGTAAATATATTTTTATTTTTGACTTTTCTGATTTTTTTGTATTTGAAACTTATTTTATGAATTAAATAAAACAATTGATTAAAAAGAATAAAATAAAGAAAAGATAAGAGAGAAAGAAATGCAAACATTGGGGGGTGTCTGCCCAATTTGGAGGCTTATTGAAGGAATTAGGCCCATTGAATGAGGCCTTTTTTGACTTTTCAGTGGTCACGTGCAGAATGATTGACCAGCGTCTAGGGTAGTCCTCCCATTCTGGCCCTTGGATTAGTGTTGCTGGACATGTGGCAGGCAAGTACAGATGCATGTATGGTGGACTTCAGGTGAGGCGCTGCATGGAAACATATGAAGAAAAATAATATTTGAGAAGGGAGGGGACCTGGGAATCGAACCCAGGTCCCAATGCTTGAAGGACACATCACTCACCAACCAGCCAAATGTGTTTGTTTGATATATAATGGATAAAGAATAATAAGAGAGAGAAAGCAAGTATTAGTGGAACAATAAAAAAAAGCGCCAGTTATTCAAACTGGCTAGTCATCGCTCAACACCTCATCATCTCTTTCCTGGCTTCTTCGCTTTTGATTGAAAATACAGATGAATAGCGGGGGTTTTAAACCCCCACTAACCTTAAACCTGAAAAATAACGATTAGCTTATGGTGAAAAAGAAAAAGGGCGCGAGGTGATTGTTCAATTCGTTGGAAGGTCCTGGTTTCAATGGTGCTATTTTGGTTGACTAATTTTGCCTTATGCATAAAACCCCAAATCTGGAGCTTTGAAACCCTAAGCATCGTTCATGGTAACTTTCCATACGTGCATGCATTCTTCAATTAAATTGTGCCATTAGCTTCAGAATACCCATGTTAGTATAAATCAACATTTAAAATGCATTAATATGGCATGAAAATGAAAACACGAATATGTAAAAAAGTTATGAACAGGGCAACGTGTTTCTACCAATTCTGGATGTATGGAGAGTGGAAAATGATTGAGGCACGTCCAAAAATGTCCCAGCAAGCCTTTGGAATACTTTTTAGGCCTTGAAAGGAGCTCTCTCTATATTTTCAATTTTGAGAATTTTGTGAAAAAATGCAAAGTGGTTTCTTGGTCTGAGGCGCAAATTGCTTCTTTTTGTGATTAGGTTTGTGTTCTGGCTTATATGTGGAGTGAATTAGGTTAACAAAACAAGTCCAAAAACCTTTGCATTCATGATTTGGATCCTTGATTTTCCATGTAATCTTTTTCAATCTTTTTCCATCAAAACATTGCCAATCATGGGAGATTCTTGCCTTTTTGAGCATGCACGAAATCTTGAGTGAATAAAGAGTGCAAATGCTGCACAAAAAGATTCCAAAACACTTGTTTAGTATTTTTCTCATATTTAATTTTAATTAAATGAATTAATAGGTTTAAAAATTCAATTAATAAATTAAAAATAAGAAAATAACTCCCCTTTGGGTCAATGGGTCGTGCATAGCTTTTGGGTGATGATTCTTGGAAGAAATTGTGGCCCATTAGCAATTTTGAGGCATTTGAAGCAAAGTTGACTTTTCAAAATTCCCAAAAATTTCCCAACTTCCACAAGGCATATCTTGCTCAATGTTAAAGCTTTGATCATGTTCTTGGACATTTTGGAAAGGTCTTGAAGTCCTCTAACCAATGCATTTGGTACCATGTCATTTTGATTCACCAATCTCAAGTTATGGTCTTTGACTTAAAGTGCCTTTTTGTTGACTTTTGAAAATGACCTATAATATTGAGATTGATAACTTTTTGTGAGAGCATTTATTGGACTTGAAGTGTGAAGATGAGTTGTAGGAAATGTCATTCTCTTCAAAATGATCTTTGGATGTAATTTTTCTGATAATCTATGTGGAGGTTATGCCTTGGTCAAGTTACAGTTGACTTTTCCAACTGTCCAAAAATAGAAACTTTTGCATCTTGAGACTTTTTGAGCCATGCCTTGAGAATCATGACCAAGAATTGATCAAATGATGTTTGTGGCTTCAAAATAAGATGTTGACCAAAAATTTGGACTTTTGACTGTCAAATGACCATTTTGCCCCTGCAGTTGACTGTTGAGCAATTAAGGTTTTTGACTGTGCAATTTTGTGCTGTAAGTCTTGAAACTTGGCATAAGGATGCTTGACAATGTTTAGAGGCATGTGGGACTTGTTTAGACCCTTGGAAACTTCAATCTCTTTGCCAGAACCAAAACCCTAATTTTTGAATGTTAGGAGGCCATTGGACTGTGCAACCCTTGGGAGATTTTGAAGCATGCTCTTAGCAAATCTTGAAGAATATGGGAGGGCAAATTTTGGGGTACAACAGTTTCCCCTGTTCAATCTTCTTACATCTGAGGATGTAGATTGGCTGGCGTGCCTTTCGTAATCCGAGGGTGGAAGATGATTGAACACTAGAGTGCCCAGAAATTTGCGCTCACATAGTAGTGTGATGGTGGGAATGGGCTTACAGATGCCATTTGGAGATTGATGGATAGGAAGATGGGATTATAGATGCCATCTGGGTGTCGATCGCGTAAGAGATTCCTTAGCGAGAACTTGCGTACCTGAAAAAGAAAATGATTACCTGGCCTGTTACAGGAGCTGGTCTTCAAACTCTTTGTGTAAATGTGCCCTGACTGGTTACAGGAATTGAATCCTTAAACCTCTTCAGACGTGCCCTGGCGAGATATAGGAGTCGAGTCTGGAGTTTCAAAAGGTGATGAATGAATCAGGGATGGTTACTACCTCAACGGGACGGTGAGAGAACCTTGGGCAATTACTACCTCAACAGTAACGATGAGAGGACCTGGGGCGATTACTACCTCAACAGTAACGATGAGAGAACCTGGGGCGATTACTACCTCAACAGTAACGATGAGAGAACCTGGGGCGATTACTACCTCAACAGTAACGATGAGAGAACCTGGGGCGATTACTACCTCAACAGTAACGATGAGAGAACCTGGGGCGATTACTACCTCAACAGTAACGATGAGAGAACCTGGGGCGATTACTACCTCAACAGTAACAATGAGAGAACCTGGGGCGATTACTACCTCAACAGTAACGATGAGAGAACCTGGGGCGATTACTACCTCAACAGTAACGATGAGAGAACCTGGGGCGATTACTACCTCAACAGTAACGATGAGAGAACCTGGGGCGATTACTACCTCAACAGTAACGATGAGAGAATCTGGGGCGATTACTACCTCAACAGTAACGATGAGAGAATCTTGGATGTCTTCTACTGAGTCTTCATTAGGAAAATCTTTAGGAATCGATTTAACTGGACTAGAGAAGGCCTTTGACTGGATAAGAATCAGAAAAATCTTTAGGAGTCGTTTTAACTGAACCAGGCAAGGTCTTGGAATCTTCAACTGGAATAAGAATCGGAGAGATCTTAGGGTCGATCTGACTGAACCAGAGAAGGCCTTTGAATGGATAAGAATCAGAAAAATCTTTAGGAGTCGATTTAACTGAACCAGGCAAGGTCTTGAAATAACTTCAACTGGATAAGAATCAGGGAGATCTTAGGGTCGATCTGACTGAACCAGAGAAGGCCTTTGAATGGATAAGAATCAGAAAAATCTTTAGGAGTCGATTTAACTGAACCAGGCAAGGTCTTGAAATCTTCAACTGGATAAGAATCAGGGAGATCTTAGGGTCGATCTGACTGAACCAGAGAAGGCCTTTGACTGGATAAGAATCAGAAAAATCTTTGGGAATCGATTTAACTGAACCGGACAAGGTCTTGGAATCTTCAACTAGATAAGAATCAGGGAGATCTTAGGGTCGATCTGACTGAACCAGAGAAGGCCTTTGACTGGATAAGAATCAGAAAAATCTTTAGGAATCAATTTAACTGAACCGGACAAGGTCTTGAAATAACTTCAACTGGATAAGAATCAGAAAAATCTTTAGGAATCGATTTAACTGAACCAGAGGAGGTCTTGGACATAGCTGAGAACTTAACTGGATCTTTCCTGAAAGGTAAAGGTCAGTTATATGCAATGCATGATATAGATCAAGCCATGATGTTCTCAACATAAATGAGATCGTATGTTCATGATGCATATATGCATGCTATAATGTATAGAAATGCGATGTTTATGATTGTATGTTTTTGTCTAGGAAAGTAAATCCTTGACGGGTGCCAGGAAGTCACATCCTGGGCTGATGTTGGAGAATAGTGCTTTGTTGTTTCCGCTGGGGATGGTAGTTGCAAGAATACCGGTAGGAGAGCATAACTCTGTTGGGGAATAAACTTGGCGAATGGACTACTCTGCGGGGAAAAATTACTCTAGCTACCTTGCTGGGGAACAATACTCTGTGGGGAGAGAGGTATGCTATTGAGATGTTGATGGTAACTTCGCTGGGGATACCGTTGTTATGTTGGAAGTGTTAATAGACTTCGCTGGGGATAAGAAGACTTCGCCGAGGACGATCTTTCCGTGGCTTTTGGTTGAGGATAACCCAGTTATATCCTGGTAGGGAAATAACCTTTGAATAAAGCCGGAAGACGCGTTCGTGCTTTGTAAGGGGGGAAGCTTCCAGAATCTACTGGGGATAAGCTTACTACTGGGGAGATGGATTCAAACTTTCCTGGGGAAATCTTGATTGGACTCTCCTGGGGAAATTTTGAGATGTAATGGGAAAGTGGCTCTGCTGAATATTTAATATACCGCCGGGGAACAATCTTAGACCAAGACTGCCGGGGATGCTTGTTAGGAATGTTCGTATATTGTGCTGGGGAATGTTGAGATCTGCGGGGGATACTCAACTTCCTTAAGGCTGATTGTATAGCTTGGGGAGAGTGCATTGGCTTGCTGGCACACTCTCTGGGGAGTTAAGATATACTGGTTGTGTTCTTCAGCTGAACCTACCTTGATACCTTGGTGGACAGAGCAATTAGATCGCTTAGACAACTCATTATTGCCCCTGCTTCTAATGTTACCTGTAATTAATCCTTTGTTTCGTATGCAAATATTTATGAGTTAGCAATTATTGTCAAATGCATATATCACAAATTGAACCTTGGACGTTCTTCGCAAAACAAAACAGAAACGGAAAAACAATTGGCAATTTTAACTGAAAAGTGATTTTTGAATTTGCCTGTAAATAGGCGTTTATGTACAAGAGGCTGACGTCCTAGTAAGAGAACGCCGCCGAACAAAGAGTTTATACAATTTGTACAAAAGGGAAAACAAAACAGCTATGTGAAGAGAAAATATCCCACTGGGTTCCAACTCTGCTATCGCCTTTATATCTTTGAGCGTCTCATCACTTGATGACCTAGTTGAAGATGAAGCTGGTTGATTGATGCCGTCTGAACTTGATGTTGATACCGGATTCTGGATGCGAAGTGATCCAATGAGACATAGTTTTACGCTTTATCCCTAACTTTTGTCTGGACCGCCCTTTCGGGTTTTCAGTCCACCGGGATACCCATTTTTGCCCAAGCCGCCTTTTCAGGTTTTCGACTTGCCGGGTGTACAGATTTTTTTCATTTCATCCCTTCATTTTGCCCGAACCCTTTTGGTTCGCCGGGAAGCCCTAATTTTTGCCTAGGTATGTCAACCTAGCGGGTCTTTTTTCATGCGTAGTATCTTTTTACTATGTCCGCATTGGCGAGGTGAGGAAGGTCGTCACCATCCATGGTGGTTAGAATCATGGCTCCTCCTGAGAATACATGTTTAACCACAAATGGCCCTTCGTACGCGGGGGTCCATTTGCCCCTTGGATCACTCTGAGGAAGGATGATACGTTTGATTACCAGATCCCCAACTTGATATTCTTGTGGTCTGACTTTCTTGTTAAATGCCCTGATCATCCGTTTTTGGTACGTCTGACCATGACAAATAGCAGTGAGTCTCTTTTTGTCAATTAGATTTAACTGATCAAGTCGTGTCTGGATCCAATCATCTTCGCTCAGATCTGCATCCTTCATTATCTGGAGAGAGGGTATCTGCACTTCGATCGGTAAGACTGCCTCCATACCGTAGACCAAGGAGAAAGGAGTTTCCCCAGTTGACGTCCTTGCTGAGGTACGGTACCCATGTAGAGCGAACGGTAACATTTCGTGCCAATCTTTATAAGTCACCGTCATCTTCTGCATAATTTTCTTAATGTTCTTATTTGCTGCTTCTACAGCCCCGTTCATCTTCGGCCGGTAAGGAGAAGAGTTGTGGTGCTGTATCTTAAATTGCTCGCAGAGCTCAGTGATCATCTTGTTATTAAGATTGGTACCGTTTTCTGTAATGATTCTTTCCGGGACGCCGTATCGACAGATCAGGTTATGCCGAATGAACCGTGCCACAACATTCTTGGTTACAGTGGCATAAGAAGCTGCTTCAACCCACTTCGTAAAATAATCAATTACTACCAGGATGAAGCAATGCCCGTTGGATGCCGTAGGTTTAATCTCGCCGATCATATCTATTCCCCACAATGCAAAAGGCCAAGGTGCAGTCAGAACATTTAGAGGAACTGGAGGAACATGCACCTTATCTGCATAAATCTGGCATTTATGACATGTCCGAGAGTGTTGGTAGCAGTCGGCTTCCATTGTAGACCAGAAATACCCTGCCCGAAGGATCTTCTTTGCCATAGTGTGTCCACTGGAATGTGTTCCGAAGGTACCTTCATGTAGCTCTGCCATGATCCTTTCTGCTTCAGTCTTATCCACACAACGCAGTAAGGTCGAATCATGGTTTCGCTTGTACAGGATGCCATTGCTAAGGAAGAACTTTGCAGCGAACCTTCTCAGAAACTTCTTGTCGTTGACAGATGCACCTTCAGGGTATTCCTGAGCTTCCAAGTATCTCTTCACCTCATGGTACCAAGGTTTTTCAGTCACTAACTCTGCCTCAAGATCACAACAGTATGCCGGTTCGTCCAGTTTCCAAATGATGACCCGGGGAGCCTCATTGTCCCACTTGACTTTGAACATAGAAGACATCGTAGCTAACGCGTCCGCCAACTGATTCTCCTCTCTCGGGAAATGTTCAAAGGTTATCTCTGTGAAATGGGGGATCATTGTTAACACACATTCTCTGTAAGGAATAAGATTCGGATGTTTCGTATCCCACTCGCCTTTGATCTGATTGATCACGAGAGCGGAATCTCCGAAGACACTCAGAAACTTGATCCTTAAGTCGATCGCCGCTTGGAGACCCATGATGCATGCCTCATACTCCGCCATGTTGTTGGTGCAGTTGAAACATAGCCGTGCAGTGAGTGGAGTATGAGTGCCTTGAGGGGATATGATTACAGCGCCAATACCGTTACCCAAAGCGTTGGAGGCTCCGTCAAAGTGCATAGACCATCGGGATCCTTCCTCAGGTCCTTCATTGGGTCCAGGTACTTCACAATCAGTCACTATCATGATGCTCTCGTCCGGAAACTCGAAGTTCATTGACTGATAGTCGTCTACTGCCTGATGTGCCAAGTGGTATGCCAATACACTTCCTTTGATGGCTTTCTGGGTCGTGTACTGGATGTCGTATTCTGTCAAGATCATCTGCCATCTTGCTATTCTCCCAGACAGAGCAGGCTTTTGAAATATATACTTTATAGGATCCATCTTTGAAATCAACAAGGTAGTGTGAGTCAGCATATACTGTCTCAGCCGGCGAGCAGCCCATACCAAAGCGCAGCAAGTTTTCTCAAGCAGTGAGTATCGGGTCTCACAGTCGGTAAACTTTTTGCTAAGGTAATAAATGGCGTGCTCTTTTCAGCCAGACTCGTCATGCTGCCCCAGCACACACCCCATTGAGCTGTCAAGTACTGTCAGGTATAATATCAGAGGTCTCCCTTCAACCGATGGCATAAGGATGGGTGGTTCTTAGAGATACTCTTTGATTCTGTCAAAAGCGGCCTGACATTCATCATTCCAACGTACTACCTGATCTTTCTTCAGCAGCTTGAAGATTGGTTCACAGGTGGCAGTTAGGTGCGAGATGAATCGAGCAATGTAATTCAGGCGTCCTAAAAAGCCTCTGACCTCTTTCTCTGTCTTAGGAACTGGCATCTCTTGAATGGCTTTAACCTTGGCAGGGTCCACTTGAATACCCTTGTCACTTACGACGAAGCCTAGTAACTTTCCAGACCTTACCCCGAAGGTGCACTTGTTCGGGTTCAACCTCAGCTTGTACAGTTTCAGACGGTCAAACAATTTCTGCAGATGATCAAGGTGTTCCTCCTCAGTTTGGGACCTTGCAATCATGTCGTCGATGTACACTTCAATCTCATGATGGATCATGTCATGAAATAAAGCAACCATGGCACGTTGGTAGGTTGCCCCAGCATTTTTCAACCCGAATGGTATGACCTTGTAGCAAAAGGTGCCCCACTGAGTGACAAAGGTAGTCTTTTCCATGTCTTCATGAGCCATCTTGATCTGATTATACCCTGAAAAACCATCCATGAAGGAGAACACCTTGTGCTGAGCAGTATTATCAACCAGAACGTCAATGTGAGGTAGGGGGAAGTCATCTTTGGGGCTGGCCCTGTTCAGATCCCTGTAATCGACACACATTCTGACCTTACCATCTTTCTTTGGTACCGACACCACATTAGAAACCCACTGAGGGTAAGAAGTCACTGCAAGAAACCCGGCATCAAACTGTTTCATAACCTCAGCTTTGATCTTCTCAGACATCTCTGGACGCATACGGCGGACCTTTTGCTTAACTGGAGGGCAGTCTTCCTTGGCAGGAAAATGATGGACCACAATGTCGGTATCCAACCCGGGCATGTCTTCGTAGGACCAGGCAAAGATCTCCACATAATCATGTAGCATCTGAGTCAACCGTTGCTTCACGCCGAGCTCTAGGTTGGCACCAATCTTGACTTCCTTTCTGTCTGCCTCAGTACCCAGATTTATCGTTTCCACCGGCTCTTCGTGTGGTTGAATTTCCCTCTCTTCCTGGAGTAACAGTCTTGCAAGTTCGCCAGGCACTTTGCAATCATCTTCACCTTCATCTTCGGCTAAGTTGATCGGATTTTCGAAGTCATAACTGGCAGTAGCAGAGTCGTTATCAGTGAGATCCAGAGTGGATTGAAACCTGTATGAGTGAGTGTGTGTAAATACAGCTGTTTTGCAATATATAAAGAAAGGAAAGAAAGAAAAGGAGCATAAGATTTGAAATGCGAGAAAACGTCCAAGGTCTTTATTCATGATATATGAAATGATAATTAATATGCCCTCACAAATGAAGCCACGGTGCCCCGGGTAAGACACCGGGCCATAGAGTTTTAATTCATTGTTTATTACAAATAACAAAAACAAAGGAATCCATTACTGCGTAACAAAAGTAACAGGTAGGTTGTCCTTTGCACTCCAATTGCTAGGTCCACCGTTGGCCGTCGGATAAATCCAGCTGTCGAACTCTGATTCTTCAACCTCCTCATCATCTCTGATAGCATTTACCCCATGGGCAGGCAGGGGAGCTGTCACTACATTGGGCTTCTCAGGTGCCTCAAACTGTACCTCCTTCGCATCAATAAGGTCATGCACCTTATTCCTCAAGGCCCAGCAGTCATCAGTAGAATGCCCCGAGCTATCGGAGTGATAAGCACAGCGGGCATTTGGATTATACTTGGGAGAGGCAGTATTCACAACCTTCGGGGCCTCTCTGACAGTCACCAAGTTGGTGGATAACAGCTGCGGCAAGATTTGTGATAGGGTAATACTCAGCCGGGTAAACTCTCTTCTGGGCCTCTCAGCCCTTTGTGGATTGGTTTGCCGAGGAGCGGCAGCAGGCTTAGCAATCACCACCGCGTTGACAGATTGGCGGCGTTCTGGTTTATCATGTCTTCTAGGCCCATACACAGCACTGGCCTCTTTCTTAAAAGGCTTCTTCTCAGAACTTGAAGATGCACCCTTCTGAATTTTTCCGGACTTCATTCCAGCCTCTATCCTTTCCCCAGTCAGAATAAGGTCAGTAAACCCCGCAGACGAATTACCGATAAGATGATTGAAAAATGGCCCGGAGAGGGTCCCCAAGAACATATCTACCAGCTCACGGTCTGTTAACGGAGGCTGCACCCTGCCAGCCAGATCCCTCCACTTCTGTGCATACTCTTTAAAACCTTCGCTTGATCCTAGCGACATACCCTGGAGTTGGGTACGTGTAGGAGCAAGGTCGGCATTATATTGATACTGCTTGTAAAAAGCAGTAGCCAACTCCTCCCAGTTACGAACTTTGGTTCCATCCAGCTGATAGAACCATTCGAGATGAGTCCCTAAAAGACTCTCCTGGAAGAAGTGGATCCACAAGTTCTTGTCCACTGTGTACGGCTGAATCTTCCGCACATAAGATCTGAGGTGTAGCTTAGGGCAGGATGCCCCGTCATACTTGGTGAAAGATGGTGCCTTAAACTTGTGAGGAATGATCACACCAGTAGATAAGCCCAAGTCTTCGAAATCCAGCCCAGGCACTTGTTGGATCTCCATGGCATTCAGTCTGTCTTCCAACTGCTTGTACCGGTCTTCAGCAGGAGGATATTGTTCCTCATTAAAGTCAGTCTCATTGTCAGAGACTACCGGACTTGGAGCCTTTCCCCCCTGGGGACTGTCTTTGCCTACAGAAGACCCAGCTTCTTCATTCTGCAGAGTATTACCAAACCTCCGGCCCGAGTTGAAAAGAACATTTCTCTTCTTCTTCTTCTCCTTCTTCAGGAGCAAATCCTTCAGCTCTTTTTGGCATTGAGCCAAACCCATGATCAGCTCTTGAAATTGTGCGTTCTGCGCCTGAAGGGCCTTGATAGACATCTCGGTTAATGATTCAGGGTTCATGATGCTGAAATAAACAGCGAAGAACAGTAAGCAACCTGAAAAGAAGAGTACCTGCTATGCATATGATGAATGGAATGCGTATGATTCATGTTTTCAAAGACAATCGGGAATCAACTTTGTAAACAAAAAGGAACACACTTCATTAGATTCAACTTTGAAATTTAAATTGTTCAACAGGTTGCCCTTAGGCGTTACATAAAATGGAAATACTGAAAAGGGAAATAAAACTGTAAAAGAACATCCAAAGCTCCTCATTGATCCCAGGGTCTCCTCTTCTCAGTATGGATGTAGTCATTCAGGGCTCGCTCATTCTCCAACTGCTTTGTCAGCTTCTGGATCTTCAATTCCTGCTCGTTGAACTTTTCCCGATAAGAATCCCGTTCTTCTCGCAGTTGTGACCAAGACCTCTTTAATGTCTCATAATCAGTAGGTATCTGAGGAGGGAGGACAGTTGGAGGAGCCCCATCTTTGTCAGGATACTCAAGAATGACGGGTCTGACAGCTTCGTATGGCATACCTAACTTTTGAGCATGGATGCGAACCCATTTGTAGTAGGCTTCCATAGGTAGAGAAGTATTTGGCCCCAAGTCTTGTGGATCAGCTTTATGAACTCTGTCCCAAGCCTTGATGAACCTACGACGCAGCTCGTCACTATCCACCTGAAACTCAAAACTGATGTGAGGCACCAACATCTCATGAGGCCCTGCTCTTCTGGCCCTTCCAAACTGACGGAGCGCTAGACATGGATTGTAAGAGATTCCTCCTTGAGTACCAATCAAAGGAACATTAGGGTATTCTCCGTAACGATCAATAACAGCTATCTCATCTAAACCTCTGAAAGTCCAAATGATGTCCTTATCAGTGAGAGACATTAACCTATGAGCCCAACCTCTTCCTTCTTGGTTCTTCAGTACGAACTTAGGAAGGTGCGAAATAAACCACCTCACCAACAAAGGGATACAACACCACAAAGTTCCTCGTCTTCGGGCAGTACGAGCATAAAGTTGTTGCAGGATGTCACCCAAGAGAGTGGGCACAGGATTCTGAGACATGAAGATCCTTATGGCAGTGACATTGATGAAGTTGTCAGGATTAGGAAACAAGACTAGCCCATAGATTAAAAGAGCCAAGATGTCTTCATATGCCCTAAAGTCTAAGTCATTCCAGAAACTGTTAGCTTTACCAATCAGAAACTTGGCCAGGAAACCCTTAACTCCGCTTCTAGTCACCCAGTTGTCCATTACTTCTTGATGGGTCAAGGGAAGAGCTGCAGCAACCTCCTCAAGCCTAAGAGTGTTTTCCCAACCAGTTAAGGGAGTCTGATCCAAGATAGGGATACCAAGCAAATCATAGAACTCTTCCAGGGTAGGGACCAACTGGAAGTCTTGAAAGGTGAAGCACTGGTACAAAGGGTCATAGAACTGGGTCAAGACACTCATCAACTGTTGATCCCGCTTTGCAGTGACTAAACTAAGAAGAGAACCATGCCTCTGGATGAAGGAAGTGGTGTTTGGAATTCTGCTAACCAACTCTTCAAGCAACTCAGGTGGGTGAACAAAGTTGAACCGGATAGTATTCCTTCGCATAGGCATCATGATGTCCTACAAAACAGAGCAAAGGTGAAACCCTCTTGTCTTTGAAATGGTCAGTCCTTATGCAGGATGCATGCAATGCTCATGATGTTATGATGTTATGATAAAGCACACCACAAATATTTACAAAGGCAAACATGATAAGGCACACAATTCACACAAGACAAGCCCTTAAAGTTTAGGCCAGCATGGGGTCTAGGTATTACCCTCTTTCAGTTTGTTGGTTCATACCTGTCCTATCAAAAGTAACCGGGTTCTTAGAGGATCCCAATATCACTGACTACCCTCAATCGGTCATAACTCCAGCATCACAATCTTTTCTTGCGGCCAGAACCATCACGAGAGTTTAGCCTCAATGGGCGTAGCATACTGCTACTGTTCTATTGGCCAAGTTGTGTCATTTAAGGTTCTAAGGTCTGTTGGTGCTTAATGACTCCTCAGAAGACCCATATTCTCCTCGTTGCAACACAAGGGATATCGGTACAGACTAAGGTGCCACACCAACGTAGCCACTGCTTCACCCGTGTCGGTCTATGCCGGACAGGTCCCTCACAGCTTATGCTACCTAAACAGGGTATCCCCAAATCCGGGTTAGGATCTATGTAACTCCCAAGACAGTCCCACAATTTAAAGCAAACAAGTCAAAACAATTGAAAACACAGTTATGAACTATCCTAAGGTACACCTCACTTTAAGTTTAGTTCCCCAGCAGAGTCGCCAGTTCTGTGATCGGTGGATCTGGAACTGACTGTTTAACGCTGGTTCGCGAAATGTCGCGGAAGCAAGAGTCGCCACCGTCTTTTATTTTCTCCAATATGGAAAGGACAAAAGCACAGGAAAATTCCTTATTGAGATTGCTCTCGGTTCGGGAGGTAGATTTATAGAAAGGGAAGGTGTTAGCACCCTTTCTATCCATGGTTATCCATGGGCTCTTAGATACTTGCTCAGTTGTGTTTTCAAAATGTTTGTTTGCTTTTCAAGGTGAGTGGGTTTGAAAAAGTTTCTTTGAAAGTTTCAGATCGACTCTTGTATCAGTCCTCAAGAGTGTTTGAAAAGTTGTTTTTGAAAGCTTTTTGCAAAGTGTCGGTGTGAAAAGAAGTTTTTTTTGATTTGTTTTGAATTAGAGCAAGTATCTACGAGTCATCTACCTACCCTAAGGAATTAGTCTGTGTAAATGTCCTTGAGGTAGTGCCATCCCACCATTGAGAGGTAGGTAGCACCACCGTTGGAGGTGTTCGGGTCAATTCGAGTTTAGGGACAATGTGGTCACCAGAGCAATAGGAGGACACCTTAGAAGCTACCCCCATGCCATGTTCATGGACATGAGGACTTACTAAAACGTCCTCTACTCGACGACCACGTTTCGAGGGGCAAGGGAACAGTGAGGCGTACCCTAGGAGTGGTGTGTGATTTGTGTGTCATTTTCAGTTATTATTTGTCTTGTCATGCATTGAGTGTTCTATGCTTTGATTTTATTTGGGCATACATTCTTTCATGTTATTATTAGCAGTTAAGGGTGCGGGAATTTAAAGAGCGGAAAGATAAAAGTCCTACGCTATTACAAGGCGCAGGTCTACATCGCCAAATTAAACCAAGACCCGATTTTGAATAAAAGTGCGTAAAGTAAATGTCCTAATTATCTATTACAAGGCTTTGGGGCAATTACATTACATTCATAAAAGAAATAAAAATAAACGCGCGAAAAGAATTAAGAATCGAGTGCGAGGGCGTTGGACCCTTTAAAGAAATTAAATTGGAATTGAAAATTGATTTAATTATTAAACGAGAAAAAGAACTTATTTTTTTATGTTTTTTGTATTTATGAAATTAAAGAAAATTAAATTGGAATTAAAAGTTAAATAACCCTAGTTCTAAATTGTTTTTAATTTATTAAAGAAAAATGTTTAAGTTTGAACTAATTTAACCTAATTATTTAATGACAAGTTTTTTTTACAAAATTAATTAAGAATTAATAATAATGATGATGAGGTAATTTAATTATTTTGGAAAAAAAAGTAAAATGCTACAAAACCTAATTTTTATGTGTTTTAATTTATTTAAGAAAAATGTTAAAGTTAAAACCGTAATTTAAAACTAAATTAATTATCAAGTTTATTTACAACAAAAACATTAATGCATTAAATAATAAGTAAATATATTTTTATTTTTGACTTTTCTGATTTTTTTGTATTTGAAACTTATTTTATGAATTAAATAAAACAATTGATTAAAAAGAATAAAATAAAGAAAAGATAAGAGAGAAAGAAATGCAAACATTGGGGGGTGTCTGCCCAATTTGGAGGCTTATTGAAGGAATTAGGCCCATTGAATGAGGCCTTTTTTGACTTTTCAGTGGTCACGTGCAGAATGATTGACCAGCGTCTAGGGTAGTCCTCCCATTCTGGCCCTTGGATTAGTGTTGCTGGACATGTGGCAGGCAAGTACAGATGCATGTATGGTGGACTTCAGGTGAGGCGCTGCATGGAAACATATGAAGAAAAATAATATTTGAGAAGGGAGGGGACCTGGGAATCGAACCCAGGTCCCAATGCTTGAAGGACACATCACTCACCAACCAGCCAAATGTGTTTGTTTGATATATAATGGATAAAGAATAATAAGAGAGAGAAAGCAAGTATTAGTGGAACAATAAAAAAAAAGGCGCCAGTTATTCAAACTGGCCAGTCATCGCTCAACACCTCATCATCTCTTTCCTGGCTTCTTCGCTTTTGATTGAAAATACAGATGAATAGCGGGGGTTTTAAACCCCCACTAACCTTAAACCTGAAAAATAACGATTATCTTATGGTGAAAAAGAAAAAGGGCGCGAGGTGATTGTTCAATTCGTTGGAAGGTCCTGGTTTCAATGGTGCTATTTTGGTTGACTAATTTTGCCTTATGCATAAAACCCCAAATCTGGAGCTTTGAAACCCTAAGCATCGTTCATGGTAACTTTCCATACGTGCATGCATTCTTCAATTAAATTGTGCCATTAGCTTCAGAATACCCATGTTAGTATAAATCAACATTTAAAATGCATTAATATGGCATGAAAATGAAAACACGAATATGTAAAAAGTTATGAACAGGGCAACGTGTTTCTACCAATTCTGGATGTATGGAGAGTGGAAAATGATTGAGGCACGTCCAAAAATGTCCCAGCAAGCCTTTGGAATACTTTTTAGGCCTTGAAAGGAGCTCTCTCTATATTTTCAGTTTTGAGAATTTTGTGAAAAAATGCAAAGTGGTTTCTTGGTCTGAGGCGCAGCTTGCTTCTTTTTGTGATTAGGTTTGTGTTCTGGCTTATATGTGGAGTGAATTAGGTTAACAAAACAAGTCCAAAAACCTTTGCATTCATGATTTGGATCCTTGATTTTCCATGTAATCTTTTTCAATCTTTTTCCATCAAAACATTGCCAATCATGGGAGATTCTTGCCTTTTTGAGTATGCACGAAATCTTGAGTGAATAAAGAGTGCAAATGCTGCACAAAAAGATTCCAAAACACTTGTTTATTATTTTTCTCATATTTAATTTTAATTAAATGAATTAATAGGTTTAAAAATTCAATTAATAAATTAAAAATAAGAAAATAACTCCCCTTTGGTTCAATGGGTCGTGCATAGCTTTTGGGTGATGATTCTTGGAAGAAATTGTGGCCCATTAGCAATTTTGAGGCATTTGAAGCAAAGTTGACTTTTCAAAATTCCCAAAAATTTCCCAACTTCCACAAGGCATATCTTGCTCAATTTTTAAGCTTTGATCATGTTCTTGGACATTTTGGAAAGGTCTTGAAGTCCTCTAACCAATGCCTTTGGTCCCACATCATGTTGATTCACCAATCTCAAGTTATGGTCTTTGACTTAAAGTGCCTTTTTGTTGACTTTTGAAAATGACCTATAATGTTGAGATTGATAACTTTTTGTGAGAGCATTTCTTGGACTTGAAGTGTGAAGATGAGTTGTAGGAAATTTCATTCTCTTCAAAATGAGTTTTGGATGGAATTTTTCTGATAATCCATGTGGAGGTTATGCCTTGGTCAAGTTACAGTTGACTTTTCCAACTGTCCAAAAATAGAAACTTTTGCATCTTGAGACTTTTTGAGCCATGCCTTGAGAATCATGACCAAGAATTGATCAAATGAGGTTTGTGGCTTCAAAATAATATGTTGACAAAAAAATTGGACTTTTGACTGTCAAATGACCATTTTGCCCCTGCAGTTGACTGTTGAGCAATTAGGGTTTTTGACTGTGCAATTTTGTGCTGTAAGTCTTGAAACTTGGCATAAGGATGCTTGACAATGTTTAGAGGCATGTGGGACTTGTTTAGACCCTTGGAAACTTCAATCTCTTTGCCAGAACCAAAACCCTAATTTTTGACTGTTAGGAGGCCATTGGACTATGCAACCCTTGGGAGATTTTGAAGCATGCTCTTAGCAAATCTTGAAGAATATGGGAGGGCAAATTTTGGGGTACAACAGACGCGCCAAGTTGAACTTGTGAATCTTTGAACCCCGAATCATTGCAAAATGGCGAACCGATCTTCAGCACAGAAAATACTCTGAGAACATCCATTGGCGAAATAAACGTCACTTGTAACCTGAAGAAGCTTGATAAATATACATTTATTCCATAACAATAAGACCAATAATATACATGTATGAAAAGAGGGTAAATTTTGGGGTACAACAACTGCCCCTGTTCAATCTTCTTAAACCTGAAGATTTAGATTGGCTTGTCTGCCTTTCGTGATCTGAAGGTGGAAGATGATTGAACACTAGAGTACCCAGAAATTTGCACTCGTCTTTAATGATGCTTGACTATGTAGGTAGTATCGGGAATGGGCTTACAAATGCCATTTGGAGGAGATGACGGAAGGTCACCGGAGATGGGCTTAAAGATGCCATCCGGAAGATATGACGGAGAATCGTGGGAGATGGGCTTAAAGATGCCATCTAGAAGATGTTGATTTCCGATGATAATCCTTTGATGAGAATTCCTGTTCCTGTCATTGAGTAGGAATCTGATGAGGAATGTTGGTCTCTGTCTTGGGAGAAATGGAATTTTAGGAACTTCAGTTGTCTGTTACTCTACTGGGGAATCATCTCTTAGTCGAGGAGATGATAATGAACTGCTATCTGGCTGTGCTCCAGGCTTTACAGTGATTTTCTGAGGATAATAATATTAACTGTTATCTGTTCGTGCTCCTGGTTTCACAGTGACTTACTGGGGAGATGAGATTAAACTTGCTATCCGGTTGTGCTCCAGGCTTTGCAATTTCTCAATTCTTATCCGGTCGTGTTCCAGGCTTCAGAAGGAATTAAGTGGTTATCCGGTCGCATCCGAGTTTCAACTTGAATTTAAGGCATACTAATATCCGGTCGATTTCCGGGCTTCATAGTAATTGGCCGAGTAAACTGCTATTTGGTCAAATTCTAAGCTTCACAGTACCTCATACTATTATCTGGTCGTGCTCCAGGCTTCACAGTGTCTCTTGCGGCTATCTGGTCGTGCACCAGTCTTCACAGCATCTTATACCGTTATCTGGTTGTGCTCTAGGCTTCACGGTGTCTTATACCACTATCTGGCCGACTCCAGGCTTCATAGTATTTTGGAGAAATCAAGATATTATCCGGTCGATTTCTGGGCTTCATAGCTTGAATTTGGGATATACCACTATCTGGTCGATTCCAGGCTTCATAGTATCTTGTACTGTTATCTGGTCGTGCTCCAAGTTTCACAGTGTCTTTTACCATTATTTGGTTGTGCACCAGGATTCACGGTGTCTTATACCACTATCTGGTCAATTCCATGCTTTATAGTATCTTGTACTGTTATCCGGTCGATTTCCAGGCTTCACAGTATGATGGGGAAATTAAGCTGTTATCCGGTCGATTTACGGGCTTCATAGCTTAAATTTAAGATATACCACTATCTGGTCGATTCCAGGCTTCGTAGTATTTTGGAGAAATCAAGATATTATCCGGTCGATTTCCAGGCTTCATAGCTTGAACTGGAATAGAAATCTTAGTATCGATTTGACTGAACCAGAGAAAACTTGTGAGAACTTCAACTGGGAGAGAAATCTTAGTATCGATTTGACTGATCCCAAGAGAGGTCTCGGATTAACTTTGACTGGCATAGAAATCAGGGGAATCTTAGCGGCGATTCGACTGACCCAGACGAAAGTCTTAAAACACCTTCAACTAGAATAGAAACCTTAGTGTTGGTTTGACTGAACCAGAAAAAATGTTGGAATATCTTCAACTGGAATAGAAACCTTGGTGTCGGTTTGACTGAACCAGAGAGAACTCGTGAGAACTTGATTGCATCCTTCCCTGAAAGGTAAAGAGTTAGTCGTATGCAATGTCATGAGGTATGAAATGCATTGAGTAATGGTGTTCTTAAAATAAATGAGATTGTGCTGTATAATATGTATGCACATGCCATGATGTATGGATATGCAATGCTATTGTGATACTGGGGAAAATAAATCCTGGACTGTTGCTAGAGATTATAAGGAGTTGAGTTCTTCGTTTCTGTTGAGGATAGTAACCGAAGACGATTAGCTGGGAATTTACATCCATTCTGCTTGAGAACATTCTACCGGAGGAGACTCAGTCTGAGAATAATCCTGCGGGGGAATGACTCTGTGGGGAAGAGAGATACTCTGTTGGAAGATTTGCTGATTTAGAGAAATAAACTTAGCTGGGGATGAACTTCCATTGCTGGAGAGAAGAGCTCTGTTGGAGATTAAGCTTCCGCTGTCAGAGAAATAAACTCTGCTCGGGAGATGGCTGTATAAACTGCTCATGGTTATAAAACTCGATTGGGGAATGCATATATCAGCTTTCTGAAGGAACCTGATGGGGAAGGAATTCCTGCTTGGGGATACAGAGGTCGGACCTTGGTTGTCTCGGCTCTGTGGGGAATATATTTATCACTGGCTTGTATGTGATAGTAACTTCGCTTCCAACTGTCTCTTCCCCTTGTACCATGCTGGAAAAAGTACATGCAGAGATTTTGTGGATGGATCTATGTCGTGATTGTACTTGAACATGTATTTAATGAGTGTCAGGATGACATCCGTCTCTGGATTGTATCTGAACTATACTTGAAACATGTGTTGAATGAGTGTCAGAATGGCATCCGTCTCTGGATCGTATCTGAACTGTACTTGAAACATGCGTTGAATGAGTGTCAGAATGATATCCGTCTCTGGATCGTATCTGAATTGTATTTGAAACATATGTTGGATAAGTGTTAGAATGGAATCCGTATCTGAAGCGTATCTGAATTGTACTTTGAAACATGTATCTGAATGAGTATCAAAATGGCATTCGTATCTGGATCGTATCTGAACTGTATTTGAAACATGTGTTGAATGAGTGTCAGAATGGCATTCGTATCTGGAGCGTGTCTGAACTGTATCTGAATGAGTATCAGAATGGTAGCCGTATCTAGAGCGTATCTGAATTGTATCTAAGAGCTGAATCTGAATGAGTATCAGAATGGAATTCGTATCTGGAGCGTATCTGATCTGTATCTGAAAGCTGAATCTGAATGAGTATCAGAATGGCATCCGTATCTGGAGCGTATTTGAACTGTATCTGAAAGCTGAATCTGAATGAGTATTAGAATGGCATCCATATCTGGAGCGTATCTGAACTGTATCTGAAATCTGAATCTGAATGAGTATCAGAATGGCATCCGTATCTGGATTGTATCTAAACTGTTTCTCGATTCTGGTGCTCTTGATGAATGTTGATCAAGGTATAAGTCTTCCACTGACAGACAGGTGACGGGACATAGTCGTACATTTTAAATCCCTAACTTTTGCCTGGATCACCCTTTCAGGTTTTCAGTCCACCGGGATACCCTTTTCTGCCCAAGCCGCCTTTTCAGGTTTTCGACTTGCCGGGTGTACAGATTTTTTCATTTTTATCCCTAATTTTTGCCCGAACCCTTTTGGTTCGCCGGGTTGCTCTTATTTTTACCTAGTTATGTCAACCTAGCGGGTCTTTATTATGCATAGTATTTTCCGACTATGTCTATGCTTTCAGGATGTAGAGAGTTGTCATTATCCATAGTGTTGTGTTGTAGTACTGTCAAAAATGTTTTCTTGATGGCACATGATTGGTTGCTGGAATGTGTGCATAATGCCTCAAGCGATACAGATGGAGATCTGCCCCTGGTTGTTTGGCACTTTTGGAGAGACTGCCCCAGGTGTGTTTAAACATCATGTCATGCCCCTTGCTTATGAAAGACCTGTTTTTGGAAATCTCTTTCCTGCTGAAGTGATTCTGTCCATTGAGAGGATGTCTGTTCATTGAATATCCATTGTGCGGATTTCTCTGCTGCTAAACAATTAATCATATGCAAACAATGTCATTTAAAGAATGCAAAACTCATGTCTGTCTTGAATTTATTTTGGAAAATGTGTTTTGTGTAGTAAAGCGAAATTTACGAGAATGTGATATCAACTCAAGATTTGTAATAAAGCCTATAGGAGTCAGGATACCTTTGTAACAATATGCTCTCAAACCAACTCATGCTTTAGCTAGGACTTTTGAGGGTTATAACTTGGCCTGGTTCACGGTTCAAGAAACAAAGGATAAAGGCTCAAATTTTATTTGTACCCAACCCGCTCTTCGTGATGTTCTTCAGTCCTATGCTCAGTTAATTGCGCGTTTAGATCCCGATTGAGTCTGGAATCTTTGCTCTGATACTTGGTGATGATTCAGAAATTGAACATTTGTTTTGAAAAGGAAGTCACTTTTGTAATCTTCTTTTTGTCGAGGATTTGTAGTAACCTCTTTTTTTGGTTTTCTTTATCCCTTCTTTTTCCTGAACTGTTTCTTTTGTGATTACAGTCAGCGGGATGTCCCAATTTTTCTCTTAAGTCTCCTTCATAGGTTTTGACTTAATGGGCTTTTATTTCGAGAGATAATGACTGCTTGTCTTGATGATTATACAGAACCATCACCGTCTTTTGTTTTGGAAGGACGTCTTCGATGCCATTCATTGTGTACGAAGTGGAAGATTGCGACTGAATGTGCATCAGAATTAACTGAGAAAACTACCATGCCCCAGGTTATGATTAAGGGTTTTAATTTGTGTGAAAAGAAAACTCCTACTTATTTGGCTCGAAGGGGTTGACTAAGGATTATCTTCCTTATAACTCCACTGTTTAGGATTTAAAACAATGCCTGTACATCGTCAGCAGGGTCTGTTCAAAAGCATACTGTAGAGATTGTGGTATAATTTTCGTCATCCTCCCTCTAATGCTTAGAGTTTTTAATCGAGAGTTGAATATCACAAAAGGAAATAAGAACACATTTTTGAAATAGTGAATACGAATGAATTGATTCAAGACAAACATGTGCAATGCATTGATGAAATAACGAGGTTTGATATGAATAAATGTTCAAACAAATCAAAAGAAAATTACACATTGAGAATTCTAATGAACGAAAAGTCTTCTTGTGAGAACTTGTCACTTCAGATGGTATGCCTTGGAGGGATGGCAGAAGAACTCAACCTAACTGTCTTGTGCGAATTCTAGCGCTCCTTTATCAATCAGGTCTTGAATTTTATTTCTCAACGCACAACAGCTGTTGGTGTCATGTCCAGGACTGTTGGAGTGGTACGCACATATTGCATTTGGATTGTACCTTGGGGAGACTAGGTTGGGATTCTGAGGAGGGTCTCTTAATATAACCAACTCGGCCTTCAACAGGTGTTGCAATGCTTGAGCCAATGACATGTTGATTTCGGTGAAGTGTCTTTCAGATGTATTTTTCTTATGCCGATTTCCCCGTTGTCGTTGGCGAGGTTGTGGTTGGGATTGTGATGTATTAGTAATCTGGAAAGGTCTGTTCCTGACCAAACTAACCTCTTCTTTCACTGGGGGCTGATTAATGCCTTGATCCACAATTTTAACTGTTTGTTTCATGGATCTGCATCCATCTTGATGAAGCTTGTTGTGGAAGGCTCTTAGCCGTTCTTGTCCTCGAGCTATGTTTTGGATAAGGGCCATCTGCCCCGACATATGGATTCTCATTGCTTATACCTCAGCTTGCAGTTGTTACAATTGTTCATCCTTGTTGTTGTCAGGACGTTCCTTGGTCAGATTCTCGGCGAAGAGTGTTTTCAGGTCTTCTTGCCCCTTGGATAGATTCAGGAGAAATTCCTTGAACTGGGCCTCTTGAGCTTGGAGATTTCTGTTGTCTTATTGTAGAGCCATTGCTGAAATAAAAAGGGAGAACATGAGAGACCTGCTTTGAAACCTGCTTATGCAATGATATGTATTATATATGTATGCAATGTTTTCAAGGATCTCGCGGGGTAAACAAGAAAATGTCAGAAGTTGAATTTTGCAGCTTTGATTGAAGAACTTTGTATCGTTGAGAGTCCTTCTACGAGAGTCAAGCTCACCATATCAAGTGGGTCATAGCCCCTGACTCAAGTTGTTGAGTTTTGATCTTCTGATGACATTGGCCAGAGGAAAATAAATCCCCTTGCCCCTTACTAGATGTTTGGTTCATCATAACCTGCACCACAGGCCCTTGAGATCCTTGAAATGGTTAAGGAAATGCTATGGTATGATGTTATGATGTGTATGCTATGTGTTTAAGCAAAGGTGCGAAGTGATGTAAGCAAGTAAACCCTGCAAGAAATCCAAGTTATTAGATAATAAATGTAAACAAAACTTGCAAGGAACTCATGTTGTCAGGTAATAAAACTCTGCAAGTAGTTCAAGTTGAAAGCACACAAGTCACAGAAACAACCTTAGGTTTAGGCTTGCATGGGTTTTAAGGCCATACCCTCTTGAAGTTTAGTTAGTTTCAAACCTGTTTTAGAAAAGTAACCGGGTTCTAAAGATTCTCAATATCACTGATCATCCTTTATCGGGCATTGTATCAGCTCAAGCAATCTTTTCTTGTAACCGAAATATCCTGAAATTCTGATCTCAATGAGTGTAGCATTGGGTATCAACCAATCCCCAACTTTATACCGAGGCCGGCTATCTCACTACTTTCTAATGGACAAGCTTATTCAACTAAGGTTCTAAGGTCCGTTAGTGCTTCACGACACCACGCGGCGGCCCCGTATTCTCCTCGTTTCCCCATGAAGGATACTGGTACCAACCAAAGTGTCACACCAACACAACCATCACTTAAAACATATTGGTCTACACCGTATAGTCTCCACGATCTATTGTTGTTTACCTAAAAAGTGTCCCCAGATCCGGGTATAGGATCTTTAACAATGCCCAAGCAAAACCCTTTAAAAACAAAGCATACAAAACAAACAAGAAAGCAATTAAAAAATGATCTAGATCCTAAGGTAAACCCCACTTTATATTTTATTCCCCAGCAGAGTCGCCAGTTCTGTGATATGGTGGCAGAACCGACTATTAATTCTGGTTCGCGTTTTTTGTTTGCAAAATGTCGCGGTAAGCAAGAGTCGCCACCGACTTTTATTTTATCCAACAAGGAAAAGGAAAAAGAACAGAAAAACCTTTTTCGAGATGTTTCTGAGTACGGGGGATAGATTATAGAAAGGGAAGGTCTTAGCACCCTTTCCATCCATGGTTTTCCACGTGCTCTTAGGTACTTGCTCATTTTTAAATTGCTTGTGTGTGCTTGTTTTGAAAAGTTTTGTTTTACTTCGCTTTAACCCTTGTTTCTGTCCTCAAGAGTGTTACGAAGTTGTTTTTGAAAACTTTGTTTGAAAAGTGTTTGGTGCGAAAAAATTTGTTGTTTTGAGCCAGTACCTAGGAACTAAACTACCTACTCGAAAAAGACTGTTCGTTTTGCTTTAGGCAGTGCTATCCTATTATTAAGGAATAGGTAGCACCGTCGTTGGAATTTTTTAGGGACATTCGAAGGGACGAAATGATCTCTAAAGGCAACAAGTAAGGATACCTTAGCATTTTGAAGGGACTATCGTCATATATTCGTAGGCAACATCGAGGGACAAGATCATTTCTCGTAGGAAACTCGAGGGATATTAAGAGACTATGATCTCTATGATGATTTTTAGATTGAGGGTATTTCACTAAGATATCCCTATGTTCGAGGTACATGACCATTGTTTTCCGAGGCAACCAAGTGAGGTATACCCTAAGGATGTAAGTGTGCAAATAATTTAATTCCATTATTTATCTTGAAATTAGGGTTTTCTATCGCTCATTTTTATCTTTCCATACAATCCTATTAATCTAAGCATTGCATAAAATATAGTAGTAAGAGATAAAGGCAGAAATGTAAACCTAAGATATTACAAAGCTTTGGGGCAGTTACACAATAGTGAAGAGCGCGGAAAAGAAATCCTAAAACTATTACATCCCGGAAGCAATTACATGATAATGATAAGTAAAAAAAAGCGGGAAAAATAAAGCTACGCTATTACAGTTGAATGCGCCCTATGCACTTTATCTAGGAAAATAAAAATAAGATGAAAATAGCAAAGAAAATGTTTTGGTGAATTTTTATGAAAAAAATGATCTGTGATAATTAATTAAATAAACCTGAAAACCTTAATTAATTTTAATTAATAAAAAAAATGTTAATTATAAAAAAGTTAATTAAAATACCTAAATCCTAATTAGTTCGAATTAAAAAAAAGTTAATTTTGAAAAAAAAGGTTAATTAAAAAACCTAAAAACCTAATTAGTTTTAATTAAAAAAAACATAATTTTGAAAAAAAAGTTAATTAAAAAAACCTAAAACCTAATTAATTTTAATTAAAAAAAAGGTTAATTTTGAAAAAGAAAAAAAAGGTTAATTAAAAAAACCTAAAACCTAATTAATTTTAATTAAAAAAAGGTTTTAAAAAAAAGTTTATGTGCAATGATTAATAAGAAAGAATTAAGTTTGCCAAAAAATAGATAGGGGAAGAAACATCAATGAAAAATAGGGTTTGAAAATACAAATAATACAAATGTCAGGGGTGTGTGTTGACCCAAAAATTAATTTAAAACCTAAAATTAAATAAAAAAAACCTAAAAATTAATTATTCGAGTTTATTATGAAAAATTATGAAAAATCAAAGGTTTGTGAAAAATGTTAGGTTTTATGAAAAAAGTTTTAAACAGAAAGAATGAAAATAGGTAAAAGGATAAATAGAAAGGAAGAAAAACAAAACCAATAGGGGTGGTTGTTGAACCCACGCCCTTAACCTTCTCAGGATGTCTGCCTTGTCATGCATTGGTGGTTGTTCTGTTTTTGTAATAACCCTGCATGGGATCCTGTCTAAATTTGCAGTGTTGAATCTCATGAACACATTAAATAAGTTACTATATCATGAAATACAAATAAAGCAAATATATGAAATTTTGTAATATTAAAACCGATATGGCATGAATGAATGCTTCTATACCTATTTGATCATGGAGATCAAACCAGCCTTACCCTTAATGGAGAAGTAGTGAGATGTGGGTTTGTAACAAGGATGGCTTATTTGTAGTGAGATGGGGGTTTGTAATAAGGATTTCAAGGTTTTAGGGTTCTTGAAAGAATTTGATATTTTGATAGGATTGTGGCAAAGGTTTTTTCTCTCCTTTTGTTTGTGTGAAAAGAATGAGATTATATAATGGAAATTAGAGAAAAAAATGGGCTTTGAATGTGCAATTGGGCCTCCAATAACCATAAGCAATAGTGCCGATTTTTATTCACTTGAGTCCATCATGTTCCAGGCTAAATCACAGGGGCTTAAGTGCAATTTTTGAAGTTGAAATGTGAAATTAAAATGTAGCCGACATTGAGAACTAACTCCTGTCCGAAAATAGGCTCAATCAGATAAACGGTGAATTAGTTATGAATTTTTGAAGTTTTGGCTCAGACAAACTTATTTTGGGCTCCAGTGTCAACTCTGACACATTCTTCAATAAAAAACTGGTATTGATCGGAGCATAATCCGGTCTCGACTTTGGAAGAAAAGATTTAGATCTCTGAGTCAGTGACCTTGTGTAAAAAGTTGGGCCCAATCCGATAAAAATTGATTGAGTTATGAATTTTCGAAGTTTCGACCCAGATGAAGTAATATTCAGCATTCAAGATTTTCAGCGCGTCACGCGCACTCTGAGCAAAAAACGAAGTCCTTTTGGATACCTTTAGAACTCAATACATCCTGTGAAAACTTAGCCAACTTAATTTGTGAAATTTTGGCGCCGGAACCAGCTTGATACGATGAAAATCGACCAAGTTATGATTTTATGAACATGACGCAAATAAACTTTTGTCACAAATTTTATGTATGAAAATACTTGATAAATCTGCATTTTTGAAGACCTTCTGATCGAAATTGGCTTCTAGCCATGAGAGATGAAAACATAGATAACGTCAAGACAAAATTTTGGCCACCAGAACGGGTTCAAAACAAGCCACGATCTTCAAGTTATGAATTTTTAGTGCGTAAAAACTGCACATTCAACACACTTTTTCACCATATTTCTTCGAGAAAACTCACACATTCGGAGACCTTCTTTAAAAAATTGACTCTTGAGCCGAACCTGAATTTGAGAATACGTTATCAGAGATATCTTGGCGAAAGAACACATGAATATGACGCGCCAAGTTGAACTTGTGAATCTTTGAACCCCGAATCATTGCAAAATGGCGAACCGATCTTCAGCATAGAAAATACTCTGAGAACATCCATTGGCGAAATAAACGTCACTTGTAACCTGAAGAAGCTTGATAAATATACATTTATTCCATAACAATAAGACCAATAATATACATGTATGAAAAGAGGGTAAATTTTGGGGTACAACAGCTGCCCCTGTTCAATCTTCTTCAACCTGAAGATTTAGATTGGCTTGTCTGCCTTTCGTGATCTGAAGGTGGAAGATGATTGAACACTAGAGTTCCCAAAAATTTGCACTCGTCTTTAATGATGCTTGACTATGTAGGTAGTATCGGGAATGGGCTTACATATGCCATTTGGAGGAGATGACGGAAGGTCACCGGAGATGGGCTTAAAGATGCCATCCGGAAGATATGACAGAGAATCGTCGGAGATGAGCTTAAAGATGCCATCTAGAAGATGTTGATTTCCCGAAATAATCCTTTGATGAGAATTCCTGTTCCTGTCATTGAGTAGGAATCTGATGAGGAATGTTGGTCTCTGTCTTGGGAGAAATGGAATTTTAGGAACTTCAGTTGTCTGTTACTCTACTGGGGAATCATCTCTTAGTCAAGGAGATGATAATGAACTGCTATCTGGCCGTGCTTCAGGCTTTACAGTGAATTTCTGAGGATAATAAGATTAACTGTTATCTGGTCGTGCTCCAGGTTTCACAGTGACTTACTGGGGAGATGAGATTAAACTTGCTATCCGGTCGTGTTCCAGGCTTTGCAATTTCTCAATTCTTATCCGGTCGTGTTCCAGGCTTCAGAAGGAATTAAGTGGTTATCCGGTGCATCCGGGTTTCAACTTGAATTTAGGGCATACTAATATCCGGTCGATTTCTGGGCTTCATAGTAATTGGCCGAGTAAACTGCTATTTGGTCGAATTCTAAGCTTCGCAGTACCTCATACTGTTATCTGGTCGTGCTCCAGGCTTCACAGTGTCTCTTGCGGCTATCTGGTCGTGCACCAGTCTTCACAACATCTTATACCGTTATCTGGTTGTGCTCTAGGCTTCACGGTGTCTTATACCACTATCTGGTCGACTCCAGGCTTCATAGTATTTTGGAGAAATCAAGATATTATCCGGTCGATTTCTGGGCTTCATAGCTTGAATCTGGGATATACCACTATCTGGTCGATTCCAGACTTCATAGTATCTTGTACTGTTATCCAGTCGTGCTCCAAGTTTCACAGTGTCTTTTACCATTATTTGGTTGTGCACCAGGATTCACGGTGTCTTATACCACTATCTGGTCGATTCCATGCTTTATAGTATCTTGTACTGTTATCCGGTCGATTTCCAGGCTTCACAGTATGATGGGGAAATTAAGCTGTTATCCGGTCGATTTACGGGCTTCATAGCTTGAATTTAAGATATACCACTATCTGGTCGATTCCAGGCTTCGTAGTATTTTGGAGATATCAAGATATTATCCGGTCGATTTCCGGGCTTCATAGCTTGAACTGGAATAGAAATCTTAGTATCGATTTGACTGAACCAGAGAAAACTTGTGAGAACTTCAACTGGGAGAGAAATCTTAGTATCGATTTGACTGATCCCAGGAGAGGTCTCGATTAACTTTGACTGGCATAGAAATCAGGGGAATCTTAGCGGCGATTCGACTGACCCAGACGAAAGTCTTAAAACATCTTCAACTAGAATAGAAACCTTAATGTTGGTTTGACTGAACCAGAAAAATGTTGGAATATCTTTAATTGGAATAGAAACCTTGGTGTCGGTTTGACTGAACCAGAGAGAACTCGTGAGAACTTGATTGCATCCTTCCCTGAAAGGTAAAGAGTTAGTCGTATGCAATGTCATGAGGTATGAAAATCATTGAGTAATGGTGTTCTTAAAATAAATGAGATTGTGCTGTATAATATGTATGCACATGCCATGATGTATGGATATGCAATGCTATTGTGATAATGGGGAAAATAAATCCTGGACTGCTGCTAGAGATTATAAGGAGTTGAGTTCTTCGTTTCTGCTGGGGATAGTAACCGAAGATGATTAGCTGGGAATTTACATCCATTCTGCTTGAGAACATTCTGCCGGAGGAGACTCAGTCTGAGAATAATCCTGCGGGGGAATGACTCTGTGGGGAAGAGAGATACTCTGTTGGAAGATCTGCTGATTTAGAGAAATAACCTTAGATGGGGATGAACTTCCATTGCTTGAGAGAAGAGCTCTGTTGGAGATTAAGCTTCCGCTGTCAGAGAAATAAACTCTGCTCGGGAGATGGCTGTATAAACTGCTCATGGTTATAAAACTCGACTGGGGAATGCATATATCAGCTTTCTGAAGGAACCTGCTGGGGAAGGAATTCCCGCTTGGGGATACAGAGGTCGGACCTTGGTTGTCTCGGCTCTGTGGGGAATATATTTATCACTGGCTTGTATGTGATAGTGACTTTGCTTCCAACTGTCTCTGCCCCTTGTACCATGCTGGAAAAAGTACATGTAGAGATTTTGTGGATGGATCTATGTCGTGATTGTACTTGAACATGAATTTAATGAGTGTCAGGATGACATCCGTCTCTGGATCGTATCTGAACTGTACTTGAAACATGTGTTGAATGAGTGTTAGAATGGCATCCGTCTCTGGATCGTATCTGAACTGTACTTGAAACATGCGTTGAATGAGTGTCAGAATGATATCCGTCTCTGGATCGTATCTGAACTGTATTTGAAACATGTGTTGGATAAGTGTTAGAATGGCATCCGTATCTGAAGCGTATCTGAATTGTACTTTGAAACATGTATCTGAATGAGTATCAAAATGGCATTCGTATCTGGATCGTATCTGAACTGTATTTAAAACATGTGTTGAATGAGTGTCAGAATGGCATCCGTATCTGGAGCGTGTCTGAACTGTATCTGAATGACTATCAGAATGGTATCCGTATCTGGAGCGTATCTGAACTGTATCTAAGAGCTGAATCTGAATGAGTATCAGAATGGAATCCGTATCTGGAGCGTATCTGATCTATATCTGAAAGCTGAATCTGAATGAGTATCAGAATGGCATCCGTATCTGGAGCGTATTTGAACTGTATTTGAAAGATGAATTTGAATGAGTATTAGAATGGCATCCATATCTGGAGCGTATCTGAACTGTATCTGAAATCTGAATCTGAATCAGTATCAGAATGGCATCCGTATCTGGATCGTATCTAAACTGTTTCTCGATTCTGGTGCTCTTGATGAATGTTGATCAAGGTACAAGTCTTCCACTAACAGACAGGTGACGGGACATAGTCGTACATTTTAAATCCCTAACTTTTGCCTGGATCACCCTTTCAGGTTTTCAGTCCACTGGGATACCCTTTTCTGCCCAAGCCGCCTTTTCAGGTTTTCGACTTGCCGGGTGTACATATTTTTTCATTTTTATCCCTAATTTTTGCTCGAACCCTTTTGGTTCGCCGGGTTGTTCTTTTTTTTGCCTAGGTATATCAACCTAGCGGGTCTTTATTATGAATAGTATTTTCCGACTATGTCCATGCTTTCAGGATGTAGAGAGTTGTCACTGTCCATAGTGTTGTGTTGTAGTACTGTCAAAAATGTTTTCTTGATGGCACATGATTCGTTGCTGGAATGCGTGCATAATGCCTCAAGCGATTCAGATGGAGATCTGCCCCTGGTTGTTTGGCACTTTTAGAGAGACTGCCCCAGGTGTGTTTAAACATCATGTCATGCCCCTTGCTTATGGAAGACCTGTTTTTGGAAATGTCTTTCCCGCTGAGGTGATTCTGTCCATTGAGAGGATGTCTGTTCATTGAATATCCATTGTGCGGATTTCTTTGCTGCTAAACAATTAGTCATATGCAAACAATGTCATTTAAAGAATGCAAAACTCATGTCTGTCTTGAATTTATTTTTGAAAATATGTTTTGTGTAGTAAAGCGAAATTTACGAGAATGTGATATCAACTCAGGATTTGTAATAAAGCCTATAGGAGTCAGGATACCTTTGTAACAATATGCTCTCAAACTAACTCATGCTTTAGCTAGGACTTTTAAGGGTTATAACTTGGCCTGGTTCACGGTTCAAGAAACAAAGGATAAAGGCTCAAATTTTATTTGTACCCAACCCACTCTTCGTAATGTTCTTCAGTCCTACGCTCAGTTAATTGCGCGTTTAGATCCCGATTGAGTCTGGAATCTTTGCTCTGATACTTGGTGATGATTCAGAAATTGAACATTTGTTGTGAAAAGGAAGTCACTTTTCTAATCTTCTTTTTGTCGAGGATTTGTAGTAACCTCTTTTTTTGGTTTTCTTTATCCCTTCTTTTTCCTGAACTGTTTCTTTTGTGATTACAGTCAGCGGGATGTCCCAATTTTTCTCTTAAGTCTCCTTCATAGGTTTTGACTTAATGGGCTTTTATTTCGAGAGATAATGACTGCTTGTCTTGACGATTATACAGAACCATCACCGTCTTTTGTTTTGGAAGGACGTCTTCGATGCCATTCATTGTGTACGAAGCGGAAGATTGCGACTGAATGCGCATCTGGATTAACTGAGAAAACTACCATGCCCCAGGTTATGATTAAGGGTTTTAATTTGTGTGAAAAGAAAACTCCTACTTATTTGGCTCGAAGGGGTTGACTAAGGACTATCTTCCTTATAACTCCACTGTTTAGGATTTAAAACAATGCCTGTACATCGTCAGCAGGGTCTGTTCAAAAGCATACTGTAGAGATTGTGGTATAATTTTCGTCATCCTCCCTCTAATGCTTAGAGTTTTTAATTGAGAGTTGAATATCACAAAAGGAAATAAGAACACATTTTTGAAATAGTGAATACGAATGAATTGATTCAAGACAAACATGTGCAATGCATTGATGAAATAACGAGGTTTGATATGAATAAATGTTCAAACAAATCAAAAGAAAATTACACATTGAGAATTCTAATGAACGAAAAGTCTTCTTGTGAGAAATTGTCACTTCAGATGGTATGCCTTGGAGGGATGGCAGAAGAACTCAACCTAACTGTCTTGTGCGAATTCTAGCGCTCCTTTATCAATCAGGTCTTGAATTTTATTTCTCAACGCACAACAGCTGTTGGTGTCATGTCCAGGACTGTTGGAGTGGTACGCACATATTGCATTTGGATTGTACCTTAGGGAGACTAGGTTGGGATTCTGAGGAGGGTCCCTTAATATAACCAACTCGGCCTTCAACAGGCGTTGCAATGCTTGAGCCAATGACATGTTAATTTCGGTGAAGCGTCTTTTAGATGTATTCTTCTTATGCCGATTGCCCCGTTGTCGTTGGCGAGGTTGTGGTTGGGATTGTGATGTATTAGTAATCTGGAAAGGTCCGTTCCTGACCAAACTAACCTCTTCTTTCACTGGGGGCTGATTAATGCCTTGATCCACAATTTTAACTGTTTGTTTCATGGATCTGCATCCATCTTGATGAAGCTTGTTGTGGAAGGCTCTTAGCCGTTCTTGTACTCGAGCTAAGTTTTGGATAAGGGCCATCTGCCCCGGCATATGGATTCTCATTACTTATACCTCAGCTTGCAGTTGTTCCAATTGTTCATCCTTGTTGTTTTCAGGACGTTCCTTGGTCAGATTCACGGCGAAGAGTGTTTTCAGGTCTTCTTGCCCCTTGGATAGATTCAGGAGAAATTCCTTGAACTAGGCCTCTTGAGCTTGGAGATCTCTGTTGTCTTGTTGTAGAGCCATTGCTGAAATAAAAAGCGAGAACATGAGAGACCTGCTTTGAAACCTGCTTATGCAATGATATGTATTATATATGTATGCAATGTTTTCAAGGATCTCGCGGGGTAAACAAGAAAATGTCAGAAGTTGAATTTTGCAGCTTTGATTGAAGAACTTTGTATCGTTGAGAGTCCTTCTACGAGAGTCAAGCTCACCATATCAACTGGGTCATAGCCCCTGACTCAAGTTGTTGAGTTTTGATCTTCTGATGACATTGGCCAGAGGAAAATAAATCCCGTTTCCCCTTGCTAGATGTTTGGTTCATCATAACCTGCACCACATGCCCTTGAGATCCTTGAAATGGTTAAGGAAATGCTATGGTATGATGTTATGATGTGTATGCTATGGGTTTAAGCAAAGGTGCGAAGTGATGTAAGCAAGTAAACCCTACAAGAAATCCAAGTTATTGGATAATAAATGTAAACAAAACTTGCAAGGAACTCATGTTGTCAGGTAATAAAACTCTGCAAGCAGTTCAAGTTGAAAGCACACAAGTCACGCAAACAACCTTAGGTTTAGGCTTGCATGGGTTTTAAGGCCATACCCTCTTGAAGTTTAGTTAGTTTCAAACCTGTTTTAGAAAAGTAACCGGGTTCTAAAGATTCTCAATATCACTGATCATCTTTTATCGGACATTGTATCAGCTCAAGCAATCTTTTCTTGCAACCGAAATATCCTGAAATTCTGATCTTAATGAGTGTAGCATTGGGTATCAACCAATCCCCAGCTTTATACCGAGGCCGGCTATCTCACTACTTTCTAATGGACAAGCTTGTTCAACTAAGGTTCTAAGGTCCGTTAGTGCTTCACGACACCATGCGGCGGCCCCGTATTCTCCTCGTTTCCCCATGAAGGATACCGGTATCAACCAAAGTGTCATACCAACACAACCATCACTTAAACCATATTGGTCTACACCGTATAGTCTCCACGATCTATTGTTGTTTACCTAAAAAGTGTCCCCAGATCCGGGTATAGGATCTTTATGAATGCCCAAGCAAAACCCTTTAAAAATAAAGCATACAAAACAAACAAGAAAGCAATTAAAAAATGATCTAGATCCTAAGGTAAACCCCACTTTATATTTTATTCCCCAGCAGAGTCGCCAGTTCTGTGATATGGTGGCAGAACCGACTGTTAATTCTGGCTCGCGTTTTTTGTTTGCAAAATGTCGCGGTAAGCAAGAGTCGCCACCGACTTTTATTTTATCCAACAAGGAAAAGGAAAAAGAACAGAAAAAACCTTTTTCGAGATGTTTCTGAGTACGGGGGGTAGATTATAGAAAGGGAAGGTCTTAGCACTCTTTCCATCCATGGTTTTCCACGTGCTCTTAGGTACTTGCTCATTTTTAAATTGCTTGTGTGTGCTTGTTTTGAAAAGTTTTGTTTTACTTCGCTTTAACCCTTGTTTCTGTCCTCAAGACTGTTACGAAGTTGTTTTTGAAAACTTTGTTTGAAAAGTGTTTGGTGCGAAAAAATTTGTTGTTTTGAGCCAGTACATAGGAACTAATCTACCTACTCGAAAAAGACTGTTCATTTTCCTTTAGACAGCGCTATCCTATTATTAAGGAATAGGTAGCACCGTCGTTGGAATTTTTTAGGGATATTCGAAGGGACGAAATGATCTCTAAAGGCAACAAGTAAGGATACCTTAGCATTTCGAAGGGACTATCGTCATATATTCGTAGGCAACATCGAGGGACAAGATCATTTCTCGTAGGAAACTCGAGGGACATTAAGAGACTATGATCTTTATGATGATTTTTAGATTGAGGGTCTTTCGCTAAGATATCCCTATGTTCGAGGGACATGATCATTGTTTTCCGAGGCAACCAAGTGAGGTATACCCTAAGGGTGCAAGTGTGCAAATGATTTAATTCTATTATTTATCTTGAAATTAGGATTTCCTATCGTTCATTTATATCTTTCTATACAATCCTATTAATCTAAGCATTGCATAAAATATAGTAGCAGAAGATAAAGGCGGAAATGTAAACCTAAGCTATTACAGAGCTTTGGGGCAGTTACACAATAGTGAAGAGCGCGGAAAAGAAATCCTAAAACTATTACATCCCGGAAGCAATTACATGATAATGATAAGTAAAAAAATGGGAAAAATAAAGCTACGCTATTACAGTTGAATGCGCCCTATGCACTTTATCTAGGAAAATAAAAATAAGATGAAAATAGCAAAAAAATGTTTTGGTGAATTTTTATGAAAAAAATGATTTGTGATAATTAATTAAATAAACCTAAAAACCTTAATTAATTTTAATTAATAAAAAATGTTAATTTTAAAAAAGTTAATTAAAATACCTAAATCCTAATTAGTTCGAATTAAAAAAAAGTTTGTTTTAAAAAAAAAGGTTAATTAAAAAACCTAATTAATTTTAATTAAAAAAAGTTAATTTTGTAAAAAAAAGATTAATTAAAAAAATCTAAAACCTAATTAATTTTAATTAAAAAAAAGGTTAATTTTGAAAAAGAAAAAAAGGTTAATTAAAAAAACCTAAAACCTAATTAATTTTAATTAAAATAAGGTTTTAAATTTTTTTTATGTGTAATGATTAATAAGAAAGAATTAAGTTTGCCAAAAAATAGATAGGGGAAGAAACATCAATGAAAAACAGGGTTAGAAAATACAAATAATGCAAATGTCAGAGGTGGGTGTTGACCCAAAAATTAATTTAAAACCTAAAATTAAATTTAAAAAAACCTAACAATTAATTATTCGAGTTTATTATGAAAAATTATGAAAAATTATGAAAAATCAAAGGTTTGTGAAAAATGTTAGGTTTTATGAAAAAAGTTTTAAACAGAAATAATGAAAATAATTAAAAGGATAAATAGAAAGGAAGAAAACCAAAACCAATAGGGGTGGTTGTTGGACCCACGCCCTTAACCTTCTCAAGATGTCCACCTCGTCATGCATTGGTGGTTGTTCTATTTTGGCCTCAGTGTTTTGTAATAACCCTGCATGGGATTCTATCTAAATCTGCAGTGTTGAATCTCATGAACAGATTAAATAAATTACTATATTATGAAATACAAATAAAGCAAATATATGGAATTTTGTAATATTAAAACCGATATGGCATGTATGAATGCTTCTATATCCTTTTGATCATGGAGATCAAACCAGCCTTACCCTTAATGGAGAAATAGTGAGATGTGGGTTTGTAACAAGGATGGTTTGTTTGTAGTGAGATGGGGGTTTGTAATAAGGATTTCAAGGTTTTAGGGTTTTTGAAAGAATTTGATATTTTGACAGGGTTGTGGTAAAGGTTTTTTTTCTCGTTTTGTTTGTGTGAAAAGAATGAGATTATATAATGGAAATTAGAGAAAAAAATGGACTTTGAATGTGCAATTGAGCCTCCAATAACCACAAGCAATAGTGTAAATTTTTATTCACTTGAGTCTGTCATGTTCTAGGCTAAATCGCAGGGGCTTAAGTGCAATTTATAAGTTAAAATGTGAAAGAAAAATGTAGCCGACATCGAGAACTAACTCATGTCCGAAAATAGGCTCAATCGGATAAACGGTGAATTAGTTATGAATTTTTGAAGTTTTGGCTCCGACAAACTTATTTTGGGTTCCAGTGTCAACTCTGACACGTTCTTCAATAAAAAACTGGTATTATTGAGCCTCCAAAAACCCGGTCTCGAATTTGAAAGAAAAGTTGTAGATCTCTGAGTTAGTGACCTTGTGTAAAAAGATGAGCCTAATCCGATAAAAATTGACTGAGTTATGAATTTTCGAAGTTTTGACCCAGATGAAATAATATTTAGCATTCAGGATTTTCAGCGCGTCACGCGCACTCTGAGCAAAAAAAGAAGGCCTTTTGGATACCGTTCGAACTCAATACCTCCTATGAATACTTAGCCAACTCAATTTGGATATTTTGGCGCCGGAACCAGCTCGATACGATGAAAATCGACCAAGTTATGATTTTATGAACATGACGCAAATAAATTCTGTCACAAATTTTCTGTACGAAAATACTTTATAAATCTGCATTTTTGAAGATCTTCTGATCGAAATTGGCTTCCATCCGTGAGAGATGAAAACGTAGATGACGTCAAGACGAAAATTTGGCCACCGGAACGGGTTCAAAACAAGCCACGATCTTCAAGTTATGAATTTTTTAGTGCGTAAAAACTGCACTTTCAACACACTTTTTTACCACATTTCTTCGAGAAAATTGCGTTTGTACGGTGGCAGAACCGACTATTGATAGTGGTTTGCGCTTTTCATTCGCAAAATATCGCGGTAAGCAAGAGTCGCCACCGACTTTTATTTTATCCTACACGGAAAAGGAAAATGAACAGAAAAAACCTTTTTCGAGATGTTTCTGAGTACGGGGGTAGATTATAGAAAGGGAAGGTGTTAGCATCCTTTCTATCCATGGTTTTCCATTGGCTCTTAGGTACTTGCTCATTTTGAAAATTTCTTGTGTGTGTTTTGCTTTGAAAAGTTTTGTTTTACTTTATTTTAACCCTTGTTTCTGTCCTCAAGAGTGTTACGAAGTTGTTTTTTAAAACTTTGGTTTGAAAAGTTTGTTTGAAAGTGTATGGAGCAAGTACCTAACATTTATCTACTTACTCGAAAAAAGACGTTCTTTTCCTTCTATCTTTTAGACTGTGTTATCCTACTATGATCATTTCTCGTTGGTAACTCGAGGGACATTAAGGGACTATGATCTTTATGATGATTTTTAGATTGAGGGTCTTTTGCTAAGATATCTCTACGTTCGAGTGACATGACCATTGTTTTCTGAGGCAACCAAGTAAGGTATACCCTAAGGGTGCAAGTGTGCAAATGATTTAATTCCGTTATTTATCTTGCAATTATGGTTTTCTATCGTTCATTTTTATCTTTCCATACAATTCTATTAATTTAAGCATTGCATAAAATATAGTAGCGGGAGATAAAGACGAAAATATAAACCTAAGCTATTACAGAGCTTTGTGGCAGTTACATAATAGTGAAGAGGACGGAAAAGAAATTCTAAAACTATTACATCCCGTAAGCAATTACATGATAATGATAAAAAAAAAAACGGAAAAAATAAAGCTACGCTATTACAGTTGAATGCGCCCTATACCCTTTATCTAGAAAAATAAAAATAAGATGAAAATAGAAAAGAAAATGTTTTGGTGATTTTTTTTATGAAAAAATGATTTATGGTAATTAATTAAATAAACCTAAAAAAACCTAATTTATTTTAATTAATAAAAAATGTTAATTTTGAAAAAAAATGTTAATTAAAAAATTTAAAAACCTAATTAATAGAATTAAAAAAAAGTTAATTTTGAAAAAAAAGGTTAATTAAAAAAAACCTAAAAACCTAATTAATTTTAATTAATAAAAGAAGGTTAATTTTGAAAAAAAAGGTTAATTAAAAAAACCTAAATCCTAATTAATTTTCATTAAAAAAAGTTAATTTTGAAATAAAGGTTTATGTGTAATGATTAACAAGAAAGAATTAAGTTTGCCAAAAAATAGATAGGGGAAGAAACATCAATGAAAAATAGGGTTAAAAAATAAAAATAATGCAAATGTCAGGGGTGGATGTTGACCCAAAACTTAATTTAAAACCTAAAATTAAATTTTAAAAAAACGTAAAATTAATTATTCGAGTTTATTATGAAAAATTATGAAAAATCAAAGGTTTGTGAAAAATGTTAGATTTTATGAAAAATGTTTTAAACAGAAAGAATGAAAATAGGTAAAAGGATAAATAGAAAGGAATAAAACCAAAACCAATAAGGGTGGTTGTTGAACCCACGCCCTTAACCTTCTCAGGATGTCAGCCTCACCATGCATTAATGGTTATTCTGTTTTGGCCTCAGCATTTTGTAATAACCCTACACGGGATCCTGTCTAAATCTGCAGTGTTGAATCTCGTGAACACATTAAATAAATTACTATATCATGAAATACAAATGAAACAAATATATGAAATTTTGTAATATTAAAACCGATATGGCATGTATGAATGCTTCTATATCCTTTTGATCATGGAGATCAAACTAGCCTACCCTTACTGGAGAAGTAGTGAGATGTGGGTTTGTAACAAGGATGACTTGTTTGTAGTGAGATGAGGGTTTGTAACAAGGATTTTACGGTTTTTAGGGTTTTTGAAGAAATTTGATATTTTGACAGGGTTTTGGCAAAGGTTTTTTTTCTCGTGTCCTGTGTGTGTGAAAAGAATGAGATTATATAATGGAAAACTCACTAATAGTAGGAAAACTCACGCATTCGGAGACCTTCTTTAAAGAATTGACTCTTGAGTCGAACCTGAATTTGAGAATACGTTATCAGAGATATCTTGGCGAAAGAACACCTGAATATGACGCGCCGAATTGGGTTTGTGAATCTTTGAATCCCGAATCATTGCAAAACAGCGAACCGATCTTCAGCACGGAAAATACTCTGAGAATATCCATTGGCGAAATAAACGTCACTCGTAACCTGAAGAAGCTTGATAGATATACCTTTATTCCATAACCATAAAATCAATAATATGCGTGTATGAAAAGAGGGTAAATTTTGGGGTACAACACGCTCGAATTTGAAAGCTGAAAGAAATATTTAGCCAACTCAATTTATGAACTAATGCCACGGGAACCAGCTTGATAGGATAAGAATTGACCGAGTTATGATTTTCTAAAGATGAAATGGGCGAACACTTGTCACAATTTTCTTGTGCGAACATATTTGATAAATCTATATTTTTGGAGACTTTCTGAGAGAAATTTACCTTCAACCGTAAGAGTTGAAAATGTAGCTGACGCCGAGACGGAATTTTGGCCACCAGAACAGATTCAAAACGATAAACGGTCTTCGAGTTATGAATTTTTTAGTGCGTCAAAACTGCACTTTCAACACCTTTTTCTTTGTATTTTTCACCATATAACTTCCAAAAGAACCGCGCATTCGGAGACTTTCCTTTGAGAATTAACTTTTGGTCCGAACAGGAAAATTAAAGGGAACATTGAGACAGTTTTAAAACCTCAAGATTCAACCCAAAACACCATTCTAAGCTGGAGATGCGAATTTTTAAACTTAGATCAGTCAAAACATTGTTTCTAATTCACACTGTTTTAAATTCATCGAAAACACCCAAATCTTCCACAACTCAAACATGCGTTGAAAAATTATGAGAGATTTGTTATGTTGATCAAATACCTTGATTGCATGAATACAAAACCAATGAGATGCATGCATGCATATATGCAAACAAAGTATAAGTCAATCGACGTTTATTATAAAGAGGGGAAATTTTGGGGTGCAACAGTAATGTCTTGACATATGTGGGTTGAGAATTTATTTTGTCTCAACGTGTTTGATTGGTGTTTCTCTCAAACAGGATAAAGGTTGTTTACTCAAACTTGATATCTCGTATCAAGTCTATGAGAATATTGAACTCTTGTTCTGCTAAAGTGGAAGAGATATTTTAGGGTTGTGTGCAATGGAGATGCATCAACCTGGGGTAAGTTGATAATCTGGAAGATTAACTTACATTCATTGTATTACTCATCCAGGTGTTTATTATCTTTGTCCAAGTTTCTTAGATAAGGTGTCTAATTGGTGAAGACTGAAGAATGGGAGAAACAGACTTCACTGTACAGTCTGGTTATGGTATAATACCATGGTTGTGATGCTCTGCATTTTATAGGGATTCTCCTCTTTATATGTAGAAGGATGGAACCTAACAGGAGGTCGAGACATTATTCTTATGAAGAAGCCCCTTGAGGTATGGTATATCAGCTGTTGACTTAAGTCTGTATATATGGTCAGTTGCTGAAGTATGTCTCTCTTGTATTCTCCCTTAAGAGTGATGTATGGATTACTATGATGTTGTCTCCAGAATCATAGGTAAGAGTGAAATCGCTACCACTGAGATTGATGTCTTATCTAATATTAGAACATCATCTCAGGTGTTTGTTGCTTTATAAGGAAGCTATTTTGAAGAGCATGGGGTGAACATTGCTGATCACCAATAAATTCCAAAACTAGAATAATTAACCATGTTGGAGCATGATGTCCAATCATTGACCAAGTCTGGAATATTGTGAAGAATCCTCTTGTGCTGAGAATGTGAAGAAGAAAGGATGTCAAATCAAGTATTCTAACATCTGTTGAAAGGGAGTATCATCTGCAACTGTGTGTGTTGGAAAGTTTTTTCCTATGATTACAAAATAACTTGTTGAGAGCTGGGTATAAGCCTGATCTTGTGAAGATGTGCATGTTACTAATGATAAAGACATTTTCAGAAGCTGGGTACTTATCTAATGTATGGATGCAAATCTAATCTCTAAACTGTTAGTTTAGAAAGTGGTTGAGAGTTTATTTCTTTCAATGGTGTTCAGGTGGTTGTATTGACATGAACAAGCTGCAGAAGGTGTGATCTTTTATGATCTTCTCTTAAAAGTACTATCAAGCTTAATGAGCTCTTAGGATGATAAATCAAGAACCAACTTATTGGGTTATGTGAAGAAAGGTTGATGCCCTAAATGAAGTTGTAACATCATTTTTTTCCTTAAGGAATGTATGAGATTATGATTATGGAGGATTGAGGATCAACATTGGTGTTAGAAGAAGGAGTTTTGACTTTGTGGATCAGAACATGCAGATTTTGATCTTGTCCACATAAGTATGCTTGGTGAAGGCATGACTACCATGGTGAATACTTCATTAGTACCAGCAATTGCTAGTGAATGTGAGGGAAAAGGACTAGTATCAGATAGTGCGATATGATCGTAAAGATTATGGAGAAGTGATTTTTCCTCTATTGCAAATCTGCCAGCCTGGAGTTTTGAAAAGAAAGCAACTAAGTGCTTGTGTGTAAATGATGTCAAAGTTGTGTGGTTCTAGCCAAAAGAAGCAAGTATATACTGCTCTCTCCAAGAGTCAATATGATTTGTCTGCAAGAATCTATTTTCACAATTTGATATAGCCTTATGTAAGATCTATTTGAAGATACCACATGTGATGCTCTAATGTCTGGTCAGGAAATTTATCAGGACATGCTGTGTTCTTAGGCCTAGGAAGGAAGTAGTACGGGTGGTGCTTTCAGGAGGCTTATGTAAAAAGTGTTTTGAGTCTCTGCAAGTGCTTTTTTAGAATTATAAAGTAGTCAAAAGATGCTTTGGAAGGTGCATCCTTTTTCTTTTGGTTGTGTTTTCGTTGCGTCCTTAACCAAAATCTCTGACCCCATATAGGATCGTTAATTCCCATGTCATTGCTTGGTTATTTATTGAGGTCAATATCTTTCTCGTCTTCACCTTGTGTCTATTTGTTATTTATCATAGTCCTCATGTCTTTTTTAAATATGGGTAAGTTCTGGTTGGGTTTGGTTCTATGAAGATTATGTTTGTCAATTTGTGGCAAGCATAGGGAAAATGGGTAGCGTTTAGACATTGTTAAGTCAGAGGTCTGTTTTTGTATTTGATTGGAGAAAATGTTGAATAGGTTGTCCTGTTCTAAGTCTGTTGGTTATATTGTTCTGTTTTTGTTTCGTATTTTTGCGTGTCTTATGTTTTGAGTTATGAAAACAATTGTGTCTTGTGGTTAGTTTCCCCTTAAGGATTCTCTTGGCCTCCTTGTAATGAAGATTTGTTCCCTTTATGAGGAGTGTTTCTAGATTAAGGGGGAGTAACATCAGTCTGTGAAGAATGTTTCTGGGATTGACAACATTCTATGTTGGCTGTAAGGGATTGGTTTGGCTGAATATGAAGAGGAACGGTCTGTGGCAGCTGAGCTTTTAAGTCTGGAATGGAAATGTTTAGAGCTACTATGAAGATATGTTGGATGTGATGTCTCATTATCAAATAGATTGTGGATGTTACCTCTTGTTAAAAGCATTTTTCATATTCTGGCTAAAAAGGGAGAGAGAACATATGTATGTTTTAAGATGTTGAGATTCTCTTTCTTTGTGCTAAACTTGTGTGTGCAACTTTTAAGGGGAGAGAATATGTGTTGGATTGTCATGAAGAAGTCCTATTGTTGACGTTGTGACATCTTGTGAGAAGACAATGAAGACTGTCAAAGATACGAAGACTAAATACATGGCTTCTGATATTAGTAGGTTGCTTCTGATTTGTATTGAATAATATTTGTTGTTAATGTAATCTTTGCTCTTATGTAATTTGCATTATGTTTGGTAAAACTAATAGAGCCGCAATATGTTAGATATGATGTATTTACTTGCTAACAGGAACAGGTTGTGCAAGAAAGTCCTATCTTATGTTGGGAGGTGTTGAGTTGAAGTATTTCAACATCTGGAGCAACATGTCAGATCAGATGTCCTATGAAGGAGCACACGACACCGCGCATAAGCTGAAGTGATCTATTTATTCTCTTAAATCATAATGACAAAATATATTTTAGGATATTATATTATCCTATGTGGAGGTGTTTTATAGGTCACGAACAATCAAGTCAAAATATTGAAGATTGTGCAGTTTATAATTATGGAGATAATTTAGGAAACAAATGATTGAAGACCTATTGTTATGCAGAATCTTCTGCAGAAATGTAACAACTGACAAGCTGTAATAGAAGGCCCAAATCCAGTTGGGATATAGGTTATAAAAAGAAGCTTTGTAACCTAGGAGTCTTACCAGTCGTGAATTATCAAGATATAGTCTTTAGGGCTGAGTCTGTAGCCACTCTCTATGAGAGTTGGTGTAAGTGAACCACTCGGATTGTGAGATGGTCATTATGTTCTCCTCGAAGCTGTAAAGCAAGAGTGAGTATTGTTCTTGGAGGAAGCTTGCAAGCAACTCCAAGTTGGTATTCTTAGTTAAGAGGAAAGCAATAAACGTGGGTGTTTAGATTTTGGTCTTGGCTAGGTATTGTCATGGAAGTGTGCCTTCCTGTTTTTTGTGTTTGAAGTGTGATCTTCATATAGGTAGAAAGTCGTCGATATAGTAACTGGGATTGGGACTGTTAGACATCATTGTGATGATTGGAGGTGAGATGAGATTTCTCATATCTAGGGAGGACCTAGGTAGAAGTTGCACAGGGTAGTGATTTTGTGAGAACTTGTAAGTGGAGGAGTTTAACTTAAAATTGACATTGTTTAGTGGATTTCCTTCCTGACTTGGTATATTCCCAAAGTAGGTGTTGGTTTGCACCGAACTAGGTTAATAATTCTATGTGTTGTTTTACTTTTCGGTATTGTTTTTACATGTTGATATCTTGCCATGATTGTTGTGTTCAGATCATATGTCTCAATATGTCATAGGACATCTGAGTTCTGACATATACCAGAATTTCAAGGAATACTATCAATAGAGAATAGATAAATATGAAGAAACGTCAAAAAAAAATTCAAGGGTAAAGATCGAGCTCTCTGTTTAAACATGCCAATAATTGAAGTTTGAATATCAAATAGCTCAAAAACATCTTACCTAAAAACCCTAATAAAGAAGGCAAAGTAGAAGAAAGGAAAATACATACCTTACCTTAAAGAAATTAAGTTTATTGCCGATGTGTCACAGGTACCACCGAACGAAATATGGCAGATGAACCTAATTAGAAGTTTGTTCAAACTATAGTATAGAGGTAAGAGCAAAATAAAGGAAGTATTTTTATGGGAAATTTACCGTATCCATAAGGATCAATGCAAGGGAAAAAAATGTCGTTCAACAGTTTTTGCGTTTCTTAGCTTGGTTTTGAATGGGTTAAAAGTAAAAAGTATTAACAGGAAAATAAATCCATTCTTAACAGAGGAGAAACTTATTAGGCATGAATTTAAACTACTCGTCACAAACTTAAATCTATCGATCAATTGTACTCAACCTACAATACTCGTCAAAATCATAATGAATCTCTCACATCAGTATCCATGTCTGAAACACCGACGAGACGTATCACAACTAAGGTTATGTCTAACGTAAAGTTGTGAGAACAACTATATTCTCGCATCGGCAATGTCTTGTGCAAAACAACAACACGAAAGCGTTAAGCTTTGATCCCAAGTGAATATTAGCTCTAAATCTATCTCTAGAATCTAAAAACACACACACACACACACACACACACACACACACACACACACACACACACACACACACACACACACACACACACACACACACACACACACACACACACACACACACACACACACACACACACACACACACACACACACACACACATATATATATATATATATATATATATATATATATATATATATATATATATATATATATATATATATATATATATATATATATATATATCCATCCCTAATAAATATTTGTGAGGCATATGTCTTTAACAACACAAATCCAAACATAAAGCTAAAAGATCAAGGAAGACATCAATAATGATTTGTAAAGCAAGTTTTATACAATGCCTTGAGCTATAAATATGCATATGTTCAGAGTACATTTACAAACAAACCCAACAAATAGAGAAATATATAGAGAGGAAGAGAAATGAATCAAATATCTCACGGGTTGTCGGCTCCGATTGATGAGAAATCCACCTCTAGATCATGCACATGCAAGCTCCATTGTTGTTTTCTAGCTAATCTCTACCAAAGAATGAGAGGTGATGAATTGGGACCAAAAACACCTAAAACATAACCCTAAAAATGAATGAAATCTATTTATAAAAAAACAAAATCGGACAGACCATGCTAAGCGGCAAACCCGCACAAAGTGTGCTACCCTTTATTTCACTAAACCCCCTTAGAGCATGCTAAGCGCCCAAAATTGCGCTCAACACGAAACCTACTTCCTGGACACTCAACACGCACACTATGGTCGCGCTTAGCCCGACCTACAGCTTTTATTTTTTTCCAAAATTTCATCTTGAAGCTTAGGCTTTTCCCTTTATTACTCAATGCTCCAAACGTACACCAATACCTACAAAAGAGAAGAAAATCTATCAAACGGTACACTAATTACACAAAAACATAATTATACACAAAATAAACGTATTTACAAACAAAGTGGGGTTTATTCAAAGGATATTAACAAAAAGAATCAATAAGTGCAACAAAAGTTATATACAAAAATAACTACAATTTTCACTTATTAAACTCTCCTCAACTTACAACATTGTTTGTCCTCAAACAAAGTCAAACAAATTAAAGAAATCAAGGTATTAAACCAAATAATCATGAATCAACAAGTTTAAAAAAACAAAAACAAATGTATGGTTCAAATACAAAAACGTACAAGCAAGACAAAACATACCACTACACTACAACGAAAACATGAAAATGAAACAAGTCCTAAGTACAAAAAGCATACCAAACAATATAAAAAAGTAAAAGCTCAATCATGAATCACATCTAAAAAAAGCTCATCAAGGGATGAAAAACACATAAAAATAAGAGACTTAACACTCATCCAACAATCTTGCAAACAAAAGATTAAATTATGCATTCATCCAAAAACTCATATTGAAAACATAAAAACACGAATAACACGGGCTTTAAGGTTTGTAATGTGGATTGTTTAACAAGGAAGGGGAAATTTCAAAAGGTAATTAAAACAAAAACTTGCCTAAAACTAAGGGAGTGTTCAATCCACAAATTCTTAAACACAAAAATTTCAATCACACTTCTTCTACTTTCCCAAGTGTTACACCAAGCACAATACTTATTAGCACAATATTATTTGCTACTTTTTTCTTTCCTTTTTTCAAAGCTTTTCTTTTTCTTTCTTTTCTTTTCTTTTCTTTTCTTGGTACACTTTTTATTTTCTTTTTCTTTTTCAAAACCCCATAACAACCAACAAATAAGCAAGCAATCATTTTTCTCCCCAACTTGAATTCAAACAAACATCATAGTGTGAATACTCCCTACTTCTAAGACAAAGTGTAATTCAACACAAGTTATGGTTGAGGGTTCAAGAAAGAAAAGATAAAAATCCATTAAAAAATAAGTGAACTAAATAATCATAGAAAAGCATCAAGTTCAACTACAACATGGTATTTATAAAAAGACTCAAAAGGGATTACAAATTCTAACTCACTCACAAGGTAAGATACTATTTGGCCAAGTGGTTGTGCTCAAAATGAAATGAAATGCCTTGATCCTTTTCATGCTTTCATACAATCAACACAAATACCTTGGTGGAAGTGGGAAAAAGGGGCCAAGTGAAACAAAACAATCCACTGGCATACAACAGACCATGCTTAGCGGTATCATAGCACGTTAAGCAGCTACAAAAAATAGAGCGCGTTAAGCGGGCTAGACTGCGCTAAGCAGTAGCAGAAAAGCGCAAAAAAATTAGAAATGCATCTGACTTCTTAGCCAAGCCTCCACTAACACCTGCGCAACTCAATTACAAAATATATAGAATTTACAACCATTGGGATGCCTCCCAACAAGCGCTTGTTTACGTCGTTAGCTTGATGCCTTTATTGTGCTTAGCTAGTAACTTCCTCTAGTCACCAGATGCTTTTCTTCATCGTGCAATCGAAAGTAAGTTTCCTAACAAAACACTTGAATAAATGTTATGAAAACAATAAAACTTACAACAACACTTGAACACATGATGGACAACACATATATACACACACTTGAACACAAGATGGAAAACACAAACATAAAAAAGTGTGGAAAACAAACACACAACTAGTAAGTATCAAACAAGTATACATTATGTCGTAACTGGCAAAAAATACAAGAGTCGCCACCATTACTTTTTGTCCTAAGGACAGGAAAGAATGGATAACCCCAATTTGCTTTAGTGATTCTAGATTCACGAGTTGGTTAGACAAATGGAAGGTGTTAGACACCCTTCATCTCCCTTGTTCTCAAGGGGCTTACCATTTAGGTTTTAGGATAGATCAGGAATTTTCTACTTAAGGTAAGTTATTATCATATGCATAAGAAAAGGTTTAATTTTTTTGTTATGGGACTCGCCTTGGTTTTAACTACGTGCCTACATATCTTCTTGCAAAGAAATCAGACTCCATTTCATAGTTCGAAGGTTTGATTAGTATTTTTTATAGGATTGTGTAGAATTGCTTTCAAATAATTTTTTGAACTTTGCTTGAGTTTGAAAATTGAGTGATGGTAGACGCATTTTTGAATTTGATTTGAAAGCAATTTTGAAAATCCTTTATTGAAAAAAATACTAACCAAACCTTCGAACTACGAAATGGACTTTGATTTCTTTGTAAGAGAATACGTAGGCACGCTGCTAAAACCAAGGCGAGTCCCATAACTAAAAAATTAAACATTTTCTTATGCACATGATAATAACATACCTTAAGTAAAAAATTCTTGATCTACCCTAAAACCTAAATGGGAATCCCCTTGAGAACAATGGAGATGAAGGATTCTTAACAAATTCCCTTTATCTAACCAACTCGTGAATCTAGAATCTCTAAACCAAATTAGGGTTATCCATTATTTCCCGTCCTTAGGACAAAAATTAGTGGTGGTGACTCTCGTACTTTTTGTCGATTATGGAAGCTGGTGGCTCTACTGGGGACACAACCCTAGAGTTAGAGTTTTTCCCTTATTTTAGGTCTAGGGTTTTCTTGGGGTTCTTTCTATTTTTTGGCATGTTTTTCTTTCCATATCTATTTGTTTGTTTATCTATTTATTTATTTATTTATTTTATTTCATTATCATATTTTTTATGTTGTTGGTGGGATTTAATTTCAAAAATAAAATATCAAATCTTAGAAGAATGATTGTCAACTGGCCAAGGGAGTTTAACATCCCTATGAGTTTTTGCGACAACTTCGCCTAGAGTAGGTTAAGTTCTGAGAAATATCTTTTAGAGGGCTAGACTCTCTTGGAGGTAGGACTTTGGAAATTTACCAATGACTCTTTGTATAATCCAAAATAAAATCTCATGATGAGACCTTGTATGACCTATGAGATGAAAGTCTCGGTCTACAAAGAGGCTCCACTTAAGGGAGGCCATTGTGCCTTTTTCTTATAGCGTTTTCCATAATACCCTTAAGGAAGCCACCATTTTGGGGAGGGTAGAATATTTGTAGGTTGAACTTATGAACCTACCTACTAAGGAAACTCATACAATCCCACTACCAAATTGCACAACCATGCATAACATACATTTTGAATTTAAAAATATTCATTATTTTTTCATTTTTTGTGTGTCTTATTCACATGATTTCCTTAAAAAAAATAATAACATAGGTTTTTGGTGAGCATATCAAAATGAATAATAATAAGAAACAAACCATTTGGATCAGTTCCACAATGCCATATATGAAGAAGGCCAAATTGATTAGAGGGAAACCATCTGAGAAATATATGAAGATGTTTGTTCGACCCTATGGAGATATTATTGAGCTTACAAAAGTGACCGTACAAGTAGAAGCAATCACTTCCCTTGCTCAGTTCTATGACCCTCCGCTAAGGTGTTTCACTTTCCAGAATTTCAAACTAGCACCTAGTTTGGAGGAATTTGATAGGATTTTTGGATTCTCCAAGATCAATGATGAAGCTTACATAGGAATTGGAAATACCATCAAGGTCCGAGACTTGGCTAAAGAGATAGGGATATCCTTCATTGACTTGCTACTTAATTACAAGAAAGATGGTGAAGTTCAAGGTATTAAGAGGCAGTACTTAGAACCCGAGGCTTTTTCTTTTCTGATAAGAAAGAATGAGAGGCTTGTGTGGATTGTTTAGCACTACTAATTTTTGGTTTGGTTTTGTTTCCTAATATTGTGGACTATATTAATTATGCGGCCATTAATGTGTTTTGGACCGTAAAAGTATTAAATGTTGATCCTACTCCCACTTTTTTTGCTGATGTGTATTACTCTCTTCATACACGTTATGAAAAAGGGAAAGGTGTACTACTTTGTTGTGTTCCTCTGTTATAATATTGGCTCATTTCTCACATCTACAAAGAGAATTACATCGTCAATTATCTAACAAATAATGAGTGGTCCCAAAACTTGAGGGCTTTTAATGCTGATTCTATCTTGTGGTATGCTAGAAAGATGAATATAGGAGAAATTATCTTCAATTGTGGAGAATTTCCAAATGTTCCTTTGATTGGAACAAGAGGATGTATCAACTATAACCTCAATTTGGTTTTACATCAACTTGGGTACCCTTTGGAAGATAAACCTTCCGACGAGCAACTTCAACAATTGGTCCTTCATGATATGGGTAGAAGCAACCCCGAGCTACTCAAGAAAGTTTGGGGTAAGGTTCACAAGAAATGTGACAAATTTGGTAGGAAAAATGATGTGGCAAGAGAACCCTATACTCAATGGGTTTTGGAAAGAGTCCCAATTAACAAACTGCCATTTGATATTGATCCTACATACGTACTAGACATGCTAGATCCCCTTCCGATGTCAGTAGAAGAAATAGAAGAGCTAAAGGATGCCCTTGAGCAAGCTCAAAGGTACAAAGAGGATTTGGATCATAACCTTTATGACCTTGCTTACGAGAAGAATAATTTGCAACAAGAGATTGGGCTGAAAGATTAATAGATTCAAAACGACCGTGAATTAGCTAAAAAAGAAAGGTCTAAGCGAAATCGCATGACAAAGGGGTTGCTAAGTATTACTCTTAATCTTGATTCCCACAATCAGCGATTAAATGATGTTTCTAGAGAAATTGGAAGACTAAAGGGTTGGTATGATAAAGCATTATAAAAAAAAAGAGAGTTGAAAGAGGTTATGAGAATCCAAATCCAAGGATTACATCAAGCAGACTAGATCCAAATTCTTCTCACAAGTCTCCAAGAAATCTAAGAAGCATATGTGAGAGAACGCCTTAGAAAGATGAGAGCAGAAAGACTTCTCTCTCAAAAGGTGGAGGAGTATGAACAAGTCTGTCAAGAATTTGAGGGCCTCCAAAAGGATTTCCTTATACAAATGGAAATCTATAAGGAAATGAGAGTTGGAAAGAGATATTAGGAAGAGCAGTATATAAAGATAGCTCATGCGGGAGAAGACAACAAGGTCATAATGTCTACACTTTACAATGACTATCTGAGGTAGAAAGACAAGCATGAAAAACATTCCTTTTTAACAAAAAATATCATTGGTGACATTCCTATGAGCTTAAGGGATGCATAAGCTACGATGGTTCCTCTCCCGAAGGATGTTCAAGACTTCCTCAAGCTTTGTAGGGAGATGGTCGATGGTTTTAGGGAAAAAATGCGCAAGCATGGCTAGGAGATTTTAGTTTTCTTTTTTTGATTTTACTTTCAGTATTTGGCATTTGCTTTAGTATTTTTGTTCATTATTTCCCTTTGGTATTTGTTTCTATATAATTTATATTTCCCTTTTAAGGGTAATGGTTTTTATTATTCAATAAAAGTACTTTGTTTCGGTATTTATCTGTGTGTATTTTTTGGGATGCTCACCAATGAAAAAATAAAAACCTAGAAAAATAAAAATAAAAGGAAATCCAACGTGAATAAGGAATCTAAAAATTCTTAGCATACTCATGCACACTCATCCATGCACAAGCATCCATTTTGCATTTCATACAAAAAAACTCATTGTTTTCATATCATCTCCAATTAACTCATCGGGCAAGACAAACTGACTTCCCGAATTCCATATCAAACCAAAGCTCACCAAAAGAAAGTAATAGAGAAAATCAAACATAATCGAGCTTTCTTTCAAGAAGACTTGGACCAGGTGAAAGGAAGTATCGACTAAGTAAAGGATAATACGAGTCAAGTTCTGCTCGCCTTGAAGAACATCATAGAAAGACAAGATCAGATTCCCAAGGTAGCTTTTGAAGAAATAGCCCAAAAAATTGGTCACCAATCAAGACACGAACTAGAATCTGGTTTTGTAAAGTCAACTATTTCCCCATAAGAGACAATTATGATTGAAGGTTTTGTTCCACCTCCTCCAAAGGTGAGGGCATCCCATACTTTGCATATTCCCGTCAATAATCCTCACAATGAGGATACCTATATAGACTTGCAATATGGAGACCATGATCTGGAGGGCATTACTCAAGCGCCCGAACAAAAGACATCCCACACCAATCCCAAAAGAAGGACAAATCTTTCAAAGAATATGCTCAACGGTGGAGAGAAATGGTAGCATATGTGAAACCACCACTCCTTTAAAAGGAGTTGGTAGACATGTTTATGAGTACTCTAGAAGGTTTGTATTATGAGAAAATGGTAGGAAGCATCTCCTCCGGATTCTACAATTTGATGACAATTGGCGAACAAATTAAAGCTGGTGTGAAAAGTGGCGAGATACAAGGGGCGTCTAGTGCTCCTTACAACCCAAAGAAGCATACTTTGAACTTCTCAAAAAAGAAGGAAGGAGAAACTAATATTGTCGCAGCATACTAGAAAGCACAACAACCATTGGTGATCTCACGAGAACAACAACAAAATAGATTTTACAGACCTCCAAGAAGATTTGATCCCCTCCTTATGACACAGTTAATTACTACAACACTTAATTAAGGCCTTCTTGGTAGAGGTGAATCCACTTGCTCCTCCAATTGGGGAACTCCCGCAAAAATATGATGCAAGTGCAAGGTGCAAGTATCATGCTAATTCTCCAGGGCATACCATAGAAAAATGTAGGCCTTCAGACACAAGGTTCAAGATTTGTTGGGCTCCCAAGATATCAACTTTGATAAGACGAATATCAAGACAAACCCTATGCCTCCGCATGGTGGTCCATCTGTGAATGCAATTGAGATAGTCACTGATCATAGAGAGACTAAACGAGTAAAAAATTCGATAGATATGTTAAAGGAGAATTTATTGGAACATGGATTTCTCTTGGAACACATTGATGCCTTCAAAAAAAAAATTCAAGAAATTAGTGGGCCAAGGGATAGTCCAATCGGACATTACCCTGAAGAAGGATATGTAGCTGCAATCAATGGGAATACAAGAAGATCATTGGTGATTCCTTGACCAGGTTTAAGTTTTGCGAAGAAACCACTTGTAATCCCTTGTGGGGAACCAATCTCAACGAAAATACCAGTAAAAGTACTAGTACTTTCGAGGAGTACAATGGTGATCAAGGAGCCATCTCTCATTCCTCATGAAAGTGATAAAGTCGTACCATGGAGTTATAAAACTACTGTCTTTACCAATGGACAAAAGCAAGAATGTGAACCATCAACAAGCCAAGGACCTACAATTACAAACATAACAGGAACAAAGGGCGTAAGGTGTAACTTGCAGTTGTTGTATATATGCTCTAGATCAATACTAAAAGGATGATACTTTGGCTAAGGATAAAGGAAAAGTTTTCACTGAAACTAATCAGGGGCAAGAGCCTCTGAGTAAAACTTTCACTGATCAAGAAGCTGACGAGTTCCTAAAAATGATCAAGAAAAGTGACTATAGGGTGGTAGATCAACTACACCAAAACCCAGCCAAAATTTCAATACTCTCATTGCTGATCAATTCAGAGGTGCACCAAGAATATCCGATGAAAATTCTAAGTTCTATGCACGTTACAAAGGAAATCACAATAAACCAATTTGATGGAGTCGTGACTAATTTGACGTCAAGAACACGCCTATGTTTTAATGACAGTGAGTTACCTCCACAAGGTAGAGCTAACAACAAGGTTTTGCATATTTCAATCCAAATAGGAACAACTAGCTTATCCCGGGTGCTTACCGATATTGGCTCTTCCCTTAATGTCCTACCAAAGGCCAACTTGATGAAGCTAACAATGGATGGCATCGTTATAAGACCAAGTTCTATGGTGGTTAAAGCTTTCGATGGTTCTCAAAGCATTGTGTTTGGATATGTGGATCTTCCAGTAAAGATCGACCCACATATGTTCTACATCACCTTTCACGTAATAGATATAGAGCCGACATATACTTGCTTGCACGGACGACCTTGGATTCACGCTGCAGGAGCTGTCACCTCAACCTTACATAAAAAATTGAGGTTCTTCATTGAAGGAAAATTGGTGATAATTTACGAAGAAAAGGAAATATATGTAAGTCATTTGGAGTCTTACAAATACATCATTGTGGAAGAAGATTGTGTGGAAATGTAATTCCAAGTCTTAGAAGTGGCTACAGTGGTTACACTCCTGATGGAGAAAGTCACAAAACCTGGAACCTCTATGGCATCATGGAGAGACTTGCAAACAGATATGGAGGATCGGACATTAAAAGGTTTGGGCAAGCTTGTGGATATAACTGAGAAGAAAGAACGTTTTAGTTTGGGCTATCTGTAGCGGTAGAAATGTTGAGACTAAGCCATTATATTGACTTAACTCTCACAGATCAAATATATATCTCCACCGCGCTTTATTATTTCTAAAGGAAATGGGAAAAGAGAAAATAAACGCAAAAGTAGGGGGAGAGAATCTAGGTACAAGGGTTGGTTATGCAAAGGGAAGGTATTAGCACCCTAAACATCTACGGTACTCCGTATGAACCTCTTTGAAAATTTGTGTATTTTGGCTATAAAAGGTGTATACAAAAATAGATGGGTGTAATGAGAAAATAAGTATTTTTTAAACTTTTGCACCCCCGTGGTTGCGAACCTTTAGTGCCTATGTACCACCTTCTGTGTAATAGGGGATCAGGGTACTCATAGTTCTCCATAAAAAATTTAAAACACATGCGCATTGGTTAATTTTAAGAGAAGATACACCATCGTCATATCTGAGTGGAAGACATACTTACTACCTATAATTATGAGAAAGGAGAATTTGCATCATATCAAAGTGGAGGATGTAATTTGGATTTTAAAACCAACAAAGCCGCACTCAACACCCAAGTGGAAAATATCTCACTTTACTACATACCGTAGAAGTATAGTAGCTTGCATCTCTACAAGAATCAACAAGAGTCTAATCCTTTGAGAAAAGTTTAAAAGTAAAAATCCGAAAGGGGAAAATGGTTTGAATGAGATTAATTGACTTTTAGTCTTCTCACAAAAAATGTAAAAGTATTATTAAATTGATTAAAGTTTGATTAAGTAAAGATTTTTGAAAATGCATGGACCTAAGTCCAAGTTTATTATGAAAGTGGTTCAAGTTAGAAAACAAGAAGAGATTTGAAAATGAGGGAGAATATTTTGAAATTAAAGAAGATAAGAGGAAATGAAGGGAATATCCTAAAGCATAAGGTAAAATCCAAGGAAAAGAACGATCTAACCAACAAAAAGCCAACACTTGACATATGAAGTCAATGTAGAATTCCCATCCTTTGGATGGAAACTAAGAAAGCAAGAATACTATACCTCTGAGAAATACCAAGCTTTAGATGAATTAAGTTTTCACAAAAATTGGGCAGAGTAATGGCTGTATACAAAGAAATTCTCAATCACAGACAAAGCATATAATCATAATAACCTGCACACAAAGAAAATCAACCCAATGTCTTGGGGTAAACCCCAAGAACTTCAGACAAAATAACAACAAAGACACAAAGTACCAAGTATCAAGGCTTCTAATCCAAAGTCCGAGAAATCCATAACTCCATAATGCCAAGGATAGTAACCAAATAGTCCAAGTAACCTTAAGGCTTTTAATATTCACATTAAGGCTTTTAATGTTCAAGTTGGTTATTAAGTGTTGTTGTACCCCCAAAATTTTCCCTCCCATTTTTGAGTACAGTTAATTGAAGACACCTCCTCATGCTCATAAAGGTCTTAAGTACTCAAGGATACTCAAGGGTTGACTAATCAAACCTCCTCCTAAGCAATGGGTCCATAACTAGGGTTTTATATTTCTCAAGGAAGGTTGAGTTCCAAAGGTCTAAAGTGGTTTCCATGGCTATACATAGATCTTAAACAATTCTCATATCAAGTTTCAAGTCTTGCGTCATAAGTTTGCTCAGTCAATGGCTCAAATGACTGAAAATCAATTGTATTGGATAAAAATTCAACTATGGTCAACATACAGTCAAACTTCAAGATTTTTGGTTAACATCAACATTTTAAAGTGATATTCAGCATTTGATCAATGGTTGATCACGATTCCTCAAGGAAAGCCCTCAAATCATCAAAAGTTGCCAAATTAGGGTTTCCTTAGGAGAAGTTAATTGAACTTTGACCAAGCATAACTTTCACATGCTCCATTAACTTTTCCCCAACCAAAGCCCATTTTGAAGAAAATTCAATTCTCTACAACTTTGTATATGTGTGCTTAAGTCCAAAAAGTGCTTCATTTGAGAGATATGAGCCAATACATTACAGGTCATTTCAAAAGTCAACAAAAGGACACTTTTTGTCAAAGGCAACTTACATCAAGATAAAGTCTCCAAATGCAAAAATGTTCAAAAGAGAAATTTAAGAGGACATCTTGAGCTTTCCAAAAAAGTCCAAGATCACCTTCAAAATATGAAAATTGAGAGAATTATGACCATTGCAAGTTGGGAAATTTTAGCAGAATGCTTGAATTCCAAATTAAGCAAACTTATGATTTTGAGCTATTGGGCCTAACTTTTGATGTTCAAACATCTTCACAATGTTTTAGAGGATCTCTAAATCCATTCACATATTTTTTATGATTTTTATTTCTTTTATTTTAATTTTTATTCATTTAAATACAAATAAGTCAAATAAAATATAAAATCATTGGGCCAAGGCGCATGATTGGTTTTTTGGATCCGTTGGAGGCCCAAGACAACTCATGAAAACCATGCAAAACCATATGGAAAGGATCTCTCAAAATGGAAATTTGAAACATGTTTGATTCTTGTCTAATATTGGGCATGATGGCATGAGATTCTTCCCATATTTTTTGATCTTTCCCTTCCTCTATAAAAGCACAACAAGACCAGATGCAATGACGATGCATCCTTGCCTCACAAATTGCAAAATTTTCCAAACTTTTTTTCAAACCCTCAAGTTGCAAACTTGTGTTACAAACCCTCTCATTCCAAAACTTAGATCCCATTAACTTCCTAGAACATTGAAGGGTATGTTTGGATCAATTACCATGATCCTGAGAGCTTGAAACATGCATACAAACCCTGATCGGTTTTTGGATTTTTGTCATTAATGTATTTTTAAATTTCATGCATTTTTAAAAGTTACTAACTATCTAAAATAATTTATATGAATGTTCAAGACATGTTGCAACCATTACATGGAATTTTTGACGTCCAGACCTTGATTTGCCATGCTTGAACTGAATTAATGTTTTTGGTTCGAAACTCATGATACAAGCACTTTTGGCCAAAACTAAGTCCATATTTGGATTCAGGAGGGTCGAATTATGGGGACTACGAAGTTTTGAATCACTAACTTTCCAATTTTGCAGGTTTTAGGTCATACAGGTCACTTGAGAAGACGACTGAAGCTAGGGCTCTGGCGCCTCTCCGGCCATTAAAATCACGCTTCATATTTATTTTTGTGGTTTGATTTATGTTAGCATATTTAAGGCCACCCCAACGGTAGAAGTGAGTATTGCAAAGGCGTTAGTGTACCAGGGAACAGGTTCGATCCCTGCCCCTGGTATTATATTTTACATGTTTTCTCTTGTTTGCAGATCCAATACAAGCCAGCCTAGCACGCTCATTGTACTCCTCACCTCATCACCATCAGATCTTCACATTGCCAGATCCAACGCCCCAGATTTACATGTGCATCATGAGACCCTTGAAGCCAGCCACACTAGATCTCACGCAATACTGGACTGTTGTTAATGGGCCTAGTGATTCATATTTTTCACACGCCCCCCGGATTTACTAATGCAGGCCCATCACTTTTTTTATTTTGTTTCAGTTTCTTTTTTTGTTAAATTAACATAATTAACTTTTTTCTAAATTAATTAAAATCAAATTAACTTCACTTTTTAAATTAAATTAATTAAATTAACCATTTTCTTAAATTAAATTAATTGAAATAATTAAATTAGTTTCTTTAGGTCTTTTTATCATTAAATATCTTTTCAAATAATCAATTTATTTTTTTAAACTAAAATCAATTAGGTTAGGTTAGTCATTAAATTTTTTTTATAAAAAACGATCAGAAAAAGAAAAAATTTCTCCGTTTCTTTTTACTTTTACAATCTTCGCGCGTTCCTTTACTTTCACATTAGTTTTTTACAATAATGTATCTATTAAAGGTTGTAATAGTTAATTAGGTTATTTTTACCGCATTCTTTCTTGCCCCCAACTTTTGTGGTTTTGTACCCCTCTCCTGAAGCATTGTAATATCATATGATCTTTCTTTTCTATTTTTATTGTTTTTACTTATTACTTTATAGTAACTAGACTTGTATGGTAAGATCTAAAACAAAATGCTAGATAACCTTAAATACAAGATAAAAAAACTAAATCAAAACTCTATTCACACACGTACCTCTAGGGTGACTCCACTTGTTGCTTTCGGATAAAACAATCATGTCCCTCGAACGTGGGTCGCTTTAGTAAATACCCTCAGTTAAAAAGATCATAGTCCCTCGATGACTCTTACAATTCTGCATTTGGTAAATGATCTTAGTCCCTTATGATAAGTTGCTAAAGCGCCCTACGAGTTGCCTTTATGACTGTATGATGACCCACGCTTGTCCCTCAAAATATCCAACAATAGGGCTTCTTACTAACTAATGGTAGGATAATACTATCTAAAGAAAGAGGAAAATAATGCAAAAGACTTTTGAGTAGGTAGATAGCTCGTAGTCGCTTGCTCACAAACAAAAATATTTTTCATACAAAACACTTATTTTCTAAAATATTTTCAAAAAAACACTTTGTATGCATTTTCAACGATACGAGAGTCATTACAAAGTTTTCCGCACTTGGGCATTTTTAAAATGTTTTCAAAACAAACACTTTGCATGCGTTCTCAACGATACGGGAATCATTACAAAGTTTTCTGCACTTAGGAATTTTAAAAATATTTTCAAACATATTCACAAAGCATTTTCAAAAGAGATCAAGTGATTAAGAGCAGGTAGATAACTACAGATGAAAAGGGTGCTAACACCCTTCCTTTTCATAACCTACCCCCCGAACTCAGAATAATCTCGAAGGTCTTTCCTGTTCTTTTCACCCTTTCCTTATTGGATAAATTAAAAGTCGGTGGCGAATCTTGCTATCCGCAACATTTGCAATAAAACGCAAACCAAGTCAGTTCTCCCACCGTATTACAGAACTGGCGACTCTACTAGGGAATACTAAAAGTGGGATTACCTTAGAGTTAGATCACATTTAAAATGCTTTACTTGCTTGATTTGTATGCTTTACATTTCTGGGTTTTTGCTCGGGTTTATTTTTGTAAAGATCCTATACCCGGATCTGGGGGCATTTTAGGTAAGTAGAAATAGATCGGGGAAACTGTACGGCATAAACCGATATGGTTGAAGTGATGGACATGTTAGTGCGATACATTGGTTGGTGTCGGTGTCCCATGAGTCAGTCAAGGAGAATGCTGGGCTGCCGCGTGGTGTCAAAAGCACTATCTGACCGTAGAACCTTAGCTGACACAACTTAGCCATTAGGAAGTAGTAAGATGGCCGACTTTGGTGCAGACTGAAGTTGGTTGATACTTGATACTACACTCATTGAGATCAGACTCTCAGGATATTTCTGTCACAAATCAGATGATATGTTGAAACAATGCCTGAGAGAAAGATCGGTGATATTGAGACTCCTAGAACCCGATTACTCCTTTTAGGAAAGGTTGAGCCAACTAAAACTTAAGAGGGTACTTACCTACAAACTCCATGCAAGCTTGAACCTAAGGCCATGTGTTTTTTGTTTGTGTGTGATTAATTGTTCGAACATGACATCATAACATCATACAATATCATTTTCACTAACCATTTCAAGGACCAAGAGATTTATCTTTGTCCTTTGTTATAGGTTATAGCCTCCACTCACAGAAACACTATCCGGATCAACTTTGTAAGGGTACCTTCTCAGCTTAAGGAGTTAGTCTCAAGGGTTCCCGAAAGTTCTCAATTCATCAAAAGGCATGGTCGACTACTCAGTTTGGTTACTTTAGGTTTTGAAGAAGACATGATGAGTGTTCTATTCCAGTTCTTTGACCCTGCACATCACTGTTTCATCTTTCTAGATTATCAGTTGGTATCCACAATGGAAGAATTATCTAAACTACTGAGAGTACATGTTCTTGATCAGACACCCTTCACAGGTTTAGAGAAAGCTCCAAAACCAGAAGATATTGCAGCAGCCTTACATCTGAAGCGGTCTGACATTGTATCTAATTGTGAAACAAGAAGTGGAGTCAAGGGCTTTCTTGCTAATATAGAGAAGGCTCAACTATTTCTGGATGCTATATGTTTTCAGGATTTCGAGGAGATCTTGGCTCTGTTAATATATGAATTGGTACTATTCCCTAATCCAGACTAACTTATAGATGTGAACACCATCAAAATATTTCTTGCTTGTAATCCCGTGCCTACCTTGCTTGGAGATATTTTGTATTCTCTTCACACTCGTACTATGAAGAAGCGAGGAACTCTCATGTGTTGTATACCTCTTCTATCCAGGTGGTTTATTTCGCACCTTCCCCACTCGATAATAAAGAATTAACAAGGTTTGAGGTGGTCTCAAAGAATAATGTCACTCTCTCATACAAACATCTATTGGTATTCCCGATCTTACGAGGATATCACTATCATTGACCGTTGTAGGAAATTCCATAATGTTCCATTTCTTGTCATTAGGGGAGGTATTACTTACAACCCTTCTATAGCTCTACGTCAATTTGGTTATTCTCAAAGAGATGGTCCTCATGACACGCTTATCCAATGTGTTATATTCGATTACAAGAACGAACCTCAAGGTTATCGCTAAAGGTTTATACACTCTTGGGGCATGGTGAACAAGATTGATAGGAAGACTTTATGACAGAAGAATTCCATCCCTCTGGATCCCTATCTCAAATGGGTATGAGCTCGTACTCAAAAATGTATGATGCCATACCCTGTTGTGCTACCAGTAATCATGGTGCCTATTATCGAAGGAGAAGTTTCTCGCACTATCCTTCATCCAAACATGCCTACTGACCTTGAAGAATTACAGAGGTCCTGGATTCAACTCCAGGAAGAACGAGAGACGATCCTCATGACACGCTTATCCAACGTGTTATATTCGATTACAAGAACGAACCTCAAGGTTATCGCTAAAGGTTTATACACTCTTGGGGCATGGTGAACAAGATTGATAGCAAGACTTTATGACAGAAGAATTCCATCCCTCTGGATCCCTATCTCAAATGGGTATGAGCTGTACTAAAAAACTTATGATGCCATACCCTATTTTGCTACCAGTAATCATGGTGCCTATTGTCGAAGGAGACGTTTCTAGCACTATCCTTCATCAGACATGCCTACTGACCTTGAAGAATTACAGAGGTCCTGGATTCAACTCCAGGAAGAACGAGACACCTTTGAGACTTAATTTTATTTAAGTGAGAAGAAAGTGTTAGAACTCACGAAGCAACTTCACGAGGAGCAGAGTCTTAACGCATATGTCAACACGAAGAAGAGGCGTCTATGAGAAACTTAAAACTTTAGGAGGTTTTAATTTATCTCTTTATAATCTTGTGTTTTCACATAAACTTACTAATAAAAAACTTTGTTTCTGTTTCCTTTTGGTAACAAATTTAAATCTCATAAGGTCCTTGAAAACATTACATATACATATCATGCATATCACTACATGGGTGTTTCAAGACATGTTTTTTAAAATCTTTTTGTTGTTTATTTCAACAGAAATAATGGCTCTTGAACAAACAGTTAAGGATCTCTAGGCTGAGAATGCCCAGTTCCAGCAATTATTCCGGAACCTATCCATGGGACAAGAAGAGCTGAAGGACCTCATCACTAAAGAGAGGGGAGAGAAAATCAAGAAACCAGATGGCATCCTCAACATGGGTAGGAGACTCAAAGTTCCGATCAAACGAGCTTTGAGAGTTTGAAGGAGAAGATGATGAGGAAGATGATAAAAATATGAAGGCTGGCAACCAGGGTTCTGATGAAGAAGAAGCTGACTATTCAGATGAACAGTATCCTCCAGCCCACGACAAATACAAGCAGCTGGAAGATCGTCTCAATGCTATGGAGATCCAGAAAGTTCCTGGGTTAGATTTTGAAGAGTTGGGTCTTATCCCAGGGGTTGTTATCCCTCACAAGTTCAAGGCCTTCATCTTTGCAAAATACGACGGTGTGTATTTTCCTAAGTTTCATTTGCAGTCTTATGTCTGAAAAATCCAACCCCATAATGATGATAGAAAATTATCGGTGCATTTCTTTCAAGAAAGCTTGTCGGAGACGCAATTAGAATGGTTATATCAGCTGAAAGGAACCAAAATTCACACTTGGGAAGACTTGGCTGCTGCTTTTTACAAGCATTATCAATATAATGGTGACCTTGCACCGACGCGAGTGCAATTACAAAACATGTCTATGGGCTCAAACGAGGGTTTCTAAGAATATGCCAAGAAGTGGAGAGACTTAGATGGAAGGGTGCAACCTCCCTTGTCTGACCGAGAGTTAGTTGATATGTTCATGGGAACTATGATAGGTCCATTCTTTAATCTGCTAATTGGGAGTTCTTCATCTGGTTTTACTGAGCTAATCCTAACTGGGGAACAAGTTGAAAGCGGTATCAAGAGCGGGAAGATCTCAGTGGTTGCGTCTTCTAGTGCAATAAAGAAGGAGTTAAATAATAAGAAGGAAACCAATGTTGTTTATGGCCAGAATGGCCATAGTAAGAATGATCACCATCAGTCTGTGGGAGCGGTGTTGAATTCTAATCATGCACCTGTTCAACAACAACAACAACAGGGGAATCAGCGTAGGTCAGACACTCCGAGGAGGAAGTTCACCAAGATTAGTATGCCTTTATCTCAAGCATTACAACATATGTTAAAAGCAGAATTGATAACACTAAGGGATCCTCCTCAGAATCCCAACACCTCCTCTCCTAAGTATAACCCTAATGCGAAGTGTGCCTATCATTCTAACAGTCCTGGGCACGACACCAACAACTGCTGGTCCCTAAAGAACAAAATCTAGGATATGATCGACATGAAAGAGATTAATTTTGTTTCTGAAGTTTGTTAGAAGTTGGTTAGAAGATTGTTAGAAGATTGGAATCTGTTATAGGAGTTGGAGGGTGGTTATAGTTAGTTTCTGTTAGGAAGTTTTTGAGAGGGTTTAGTTAGAGGGAGTTATGAAATCAGTTAGGAGAAGTTGGGATCTTGTTTGGAAGTTCTGTTAGAGATTGGTAGGAGGTTAGTTTTCAATTGGTTAATGAAACAGTAAGGAAAGTGCAGGGCCGCTTCTTGGAGAGTGAGTTTTTTTTGGTTTTTTCTGTATGAATCCCCCTGAAATCCCCTCTTTCTTCGTCTGTTATAGGTTTGTGAAAAGTAGTTAGAAATAGTTAGGTGGTTGTTAGAGTTCTAGAGAGTTAGTTATGGTTAGCAATTTTCTGTTGACGGTTTACAGGGCTGTTTGGAGAGAAGGTTAAAACAGTTAGGGAATTCTCTTAGTTGGAGCTATTAGTTTATCTGTTTGTGGTTTTTAGTTTGTTAAAAACTAGTTATGTTAGAAAGTTTTGGATGCTGAACTGTTTCTGTTAGTTTAGGGAAGTTAGAATCCTGAAGAATAATAGCCCTTGAATCTGAATTTGGTTATAACAATGAATGGTCAAGATCTGATTGATACTGAGCTATAAATTCTGATATGTTGAGTCCCTGATTTTTCGTTATTCATTAAGCTGGAAAATGTTTACGCCTTCCTTCTGATTTATCTCCTGCTTATATTTCTGATGTTCTTTACTGTTTTGACTCCATTCGTATTTTCTGATTTATGTTGAAGCTAAAAAAGAAGCTAGGAGGGTTTTAGGCAGGGGCTGGATTTCTGAGTTGGAACTGAACTACTGGTATGCAATTGGTTTTGTGCAGGTTTGATTAACTTGATTCTGACTTTGAATTGGCGGTTGAACTGGTAATTGATTGATTATTTATGATGTTCCCATTTTTTTGGATATTCTCAATGCAGGTTCGTAATGGCATAGGCACAATTTTATTTTCTTTGCCCTGGATCGAAACAGGTATGAACTGGTTTAACTGCTTCTTTTATGAATGTAACTTGTTTTCATTTTAGCTGGACCATTATCACTTGCTCTGGATTTTCTGGTGATCTGGTCATGCCGTATTAGTGTTAGGTAATCTGGACATGGCTACAGTCTGCTCTCAGCTTGAGTATCAACTCGATGGTTAATTGATTTGGCGCCCAACAATTAGTTCTGTGTGCAGGTTTAACCATCTTGGTTAAATCATGTTTAATATGGTACACTGTCCAGTTGCTTGCATTCCGATTTATAATAGCATATTTGTGAACCGTTGAATGTATTGGTGCTGAAACTAGTTTAATGCCTTTGCTGCAGGTTAATTGTTGTTGTGCAAAACTGTTTGGTGAAGTAATTTTTGAGGCATGGCCAAATGGAAGGAAGCATGAAGATCGCTTAAGAGAATTAAGTTTGATGAAGATTAGGCTTAGGATTAGGATAGGTTTTGGTATAATTTGTAATGTGATCTCAACAATATCTGCTCCTTATGTATCTCAATATCCAGAAGCAACATAAGGTGAAGGCATGTTTCCATTTTTCAATGTGCCTTGGTGAATGTAACGAGACAATCCCTTAGGATAAACTTTCAAATTGTAATGAACTTTGAATCAAGGTGAACTTGAATGAACCATGGTGTTTTTTGCAACATGTAACTTGTATTCCATATGAATTTCCTTCAAATCTTAACTTGGAACACAAATGAAACTTGGATGAACAAATCTAAACCAATCTTCAATTAACAAAACCCATCAATTGGTATCAGTTTTCCTTGTGAGCAACAAGTATAACAATGAACCCACAAAATTATTCTTTGAATCATGATTTAATATTTTGAAATTCAATCTATAAGCCTTTGACTCGGTAACCAATGATCTCATAAAGTAAAATGTCTTGAAGAAAACTTTAATTTCAATTCCCACCTCCAAGCTAACTTGCAATACAAGCGATCAAACAATTGAGAACGATAATTCCCTTGATCATAATGAATTCACAACACCCTCCTTATATCATGTCTCGCTATCCATCGAAATACCCAATGAAAATGTTGAGTAACCTACGTATAATAGGATATAAACCCTAACCTTCCTGAAGTATACATTGCATGAAGAAGCAACTTAACATAAAAGCCATAACTCACAACCTTGATTCCTCAATTCAGATGCACATAGAAATATCCAGATGAAATATCTTTGAACCATGATTCAACAAAACCTGAATTGGTTAATTGACGAGTGGATGAATTCCATGTCATAGTCATTAATTCTGATCAAATGATAAGCACACTTATATGAAGAGACGTCTTGATTCAAAGACTATGTATGCTAGGTCCCGCCCTTGAATTCTTGACAAAAAAACCTGCAACCAGTTGTTCATCAAAAGATAATAACCTTGTTGCTTGAGGGAGAAGAAGTCCAAAAATGAGCATGAACCAAAACCGTAATTCCAATGTCTTGTACACCAAGAAGAAACAAAATAATCAATCTTATTCAATCATATACACCTCAAATTAGTTATAAACCCTAGATTCGTAGCTGCTAATCTTTTGAACCTCATATGCTCTATTGGATGCAATGCATGATACGTTAATGACCTAATGGAATATACGCAACTGAATGTAAAAGTATAAGCCAAATAAAAGAAATTAGGAGGGCAAATTTTGGGATGCAAGAACTTCCCCTCTTTAATCGCCTTCAACCTGAAGGTGAGATTGGTACCGACCTTTCGAACTTTCAAGGTGGAAGAAGATTAAATACTTTAAAAAACCCAAAAATTTGTGCTCCGAAGCCGGTCGGGTATTATTATATTTTTTGTTTTCTGTATTTTCTAATTTTTTTTGCTTTTTTGGATTACAGTTGTTAGCTGAGTAAATCTCTTGGATGTCAGGCCAAGGTTAGACATACACACGAAAGAGACTGATCGAAGATGGCTCTAACGAAGGAACGCCAATCGAAGGCGAACTTACTGGGGGAACAAATTGACATTGAATCTGAACAGAACACCGATTGAAGGCGAACTTACAAAGAAAAGAGACCAAATGAATGGGAATCCTGACAAATGATACTAGCCGAAGGTGGATTTAAGAGTAAAGAAACCAGCCGAAGAGGAATCTTTAATAATTAAAAGAACGCCGGTCAAAGGCGAACTTTCAGCCGAAAAGAGACCATCCGAAGGGGACTCTTAACAAAAGGTACCATCCGAAGGTGGATTTTAAGGGTAAAGAAACCAGCCGAAGGTAGATTCCTAAGAAAAGAACGCCGGCCAAAGGCGAACTTTCAACCAAAAAGAGACCAGCCGAAGGGGGCTCTTAACAAAAGATACCAGCCGAAAGTGGATTTTAAGGGTAAAGAAACCAGCCCGAAGGGAATCTTTAACAATGAAAAGAGACCAGCCGAAGGGGACTCTTAACAAACGATACCAGCCGAAGGTGGATTTTAAGGGTAAAGAAACCAGCCGAAGGGGAATCTTTAACAATGAAAAGAGACCAGCCGAAGGGGACTCTTAACAAAAGGTACCAGCCGAAGGTGGATTTAAAGGATAAAGAAACCAGCCGAAGGTGGACTTCAGGATAAAGAAACCAACCGAAGGGGAATCTTCATCAGGGAATACTATGCCGAAGATAGATTCCTAAGAAAAGAAAGCCGACCAAAGGAGAAATTACAATGAAAAGAGACCAGCAGAAGGGGACTCTGAACAAAAAGTACCAGCCGAAGGTGGATTTTAAGAAAAGAACGCCAATCAAAGGCGAACTCACAAGGGATGAAGATATGCATATCTGGTCAGAGTTAGAAACACAAGAGCAAAATTGAGCATCAAGAAACAAATGTTTGGAGTTGATAGTGAACACAAGAATGAGACTAACCAAAGAAAGCCCCAACAAGAAGGGACGCATTCGCCTAAACAAGGATGCCAGACAACTGGACTTTGAAGAGACACTGATAGACTCTTAACAGAAAAGGTTAGCTAAGCTAACGAAAGGAGGACCTGACTGACGCAGATAAACCAAAACAAGGAATCGACTAAGCAGGACCTTCAAAGAGCACCGATCGAAGGTGAACTCTACAAGAGAAAGAGACTGATCAAAGCAGACTCTAACAAGGATTTCCAAAACACGTTGGGCTTTCGATAGGTTGCAAATACACAATAACTACAAAATCCCTGAGGCCAAAGGCGGGGTGTAATTCTTCAAGAGTGGAAATTATCTGAATTAGCACACACCAAGTATGGATACACAAATACTTGAGAAATAAGAAAGGTTATACACCAACTCTTACTCGCACTCTAACAGCAAAGCAAACACGGGTAAAATAACCCAAGGCTTGCAAAGGCAAGAGAAAAAAATGACTCACTGGGGAAATGGAGACATACCAAAGACCCGAATGGTTGTAAGTCAAACAAACTCCATTGAGGAAATATAATATAATCAACCTAGGCTTCTTATTGAGATAATTCAAATCTGAGCGTATAACAATCTGGTTACCACATGTGAACATAATTGGATTATACTCATGCATGTTTGAATTTTTAAGCGTGATGCCCCATACAATGGAAATTCTACACGTTTGGGTAGATGCAATGTAATGATGCATGTTTATTAATGCACTGGGGAAAGGACGTCAATAAACTGCTGCTGAGAAGATAATGAACTTCCGAACAATCATTCTCGCACATCTGAACTTCTATAGAGAAAAGGAAATCTGAACTTCAATGGGGAACCGATATTCGGAACCACCAACCTCTAAAGATCGATATCACTGAAGAAATAACTTCTCGGGGAGTAATACTGCAAAAATAAATTACAGTTTCAGAGAAAATCTTAAATTTTGATCAAACTTCCAACTTCCTGGGGAGAAAAAATTCTTTATCTGCTGTTAGAAAGAAGAGAGCTTCGTTGAGGATGGAAGCTTTCTCACGCAGAACTTCTTGACGAAGATAACTTCTGCTGGGGAGTATAGTAATTCTTAAATAAAAAGAATTCTACTCAGACCACATTGGGGATAACATCGCTGGGGTGTAAGAAGTCTTCACCTGGGGAAGGAGAAAATATCTTGGGATAAAAACTCCACTAGGGATATCTCAACAAAATCTTCTATCAACGGGAAACGAGTTATGACTGGCGCTCCCATGTACACCATACTGGGGAGATATGACACCTGCTCCACTAGGGAAAGAAAACTAGCTCCACTGGGGAATAATAGGTACCTTGCTTCGACAAGTTCTCAAAATTCGACTTCGACTGGGGATAAAGACTACCTCTTACACTGGGGAGCCAAAAGACTTAGATGGTAACATAAACAATGTCAATTTCACTAGGTATAGCTATCTCTGTAAGATTCAAGCCGGTAAGAAGTTTTATACTGGGAGCAGAAATCATTTCATTGCAGATGATGGTCATCCTCGTGAGGATAACAAACTAGAATCTCCCGTAGACAAACGTGAGCCTTTTTAAGAACTCTGATATAGGTAAGCCGCATTGGATAGAGAGGGAGTGCATCCCTCACTAAGTAGGAGAATACATACTTCACGGGGAGAACAAGTGAAAACCTCACCGGGGAAACTGTAGAATGTCAACTTCAAGGGGAGTATATCAAGAATCTCCAATTAGTGAATAAAATGATTCTTCCGAGAAAACCTAGAAAGAAATAGGCTGCACTGAGAAAGATTGATACTCGGGCGAAAGTACGTCTTTATTGGGGAGAATACTGCAAAAATAAATTGCAATTCAGAGAAAAATTTGAACTCCGATCCAACTCCCAACCTCCTGGGGAAAATATCCAATGTTTCTTTCCAATGATAAAGAGGATCTTGCTGGGAACTGGAATCTTCTGATGTAAATCCTCAATAAATGTGACTTCGACTAGGGGATCACAATAATTCTTGAATAAAATAATTCTACCCAGGCCACACAAAGGATACTACTGTCGAGGGTAACAATATTCACTTGAGGAAGAGAAAGGCATCCTTGAACCATAAGCTTGAGGTTCAGAACTCCACCGAGGAAATATTTTAGCCATACTCTATCACTAGTGATAAAAGAACCCTAAATGGCATTCGTCTATGCACGACGCTCCGGAAAAATAGGAGACTTGCTCCACTGGGTATAACAGACATGTTAATCAAATATCTTTTTAAGAAAACCTGACTTGGGAAAACATCCTTGGGGAGAAAAGATACGAACTTCATAGGGACAATGAACGACAACCTCACGAGGGGAATAAATACCAACCACAGAGTCGCAGAGTATCGACTTCAAGGGGATATAACAAAGGTATACAATCCAATGAAATGATCTTTCCCAGATTGTGCAAAACAAAGTAGACTGCGCTGAAGATGAAGATTATACAAGACATGTTGGAATGCATTTCTTCGAAGATAAGCCCTCTGGAAGGGACACACTCTTAAACAAACTCTTATTGAGAGTACCGACTTCAGTGGGGATTACGCATGGACATACTTTCACTAGAGATAAGGAATTTTGTCTGGGCGATAACACACCTTTACTGGGGATGAATGACTCCATTCTTAGCAGAAGTGAGTGTTCACTGGAGAAATTGGATCCCATTTTATAGAAATCTTCATGTTGGTCGCATACAGACCCTTCTTGATTCATTTGCCGACACGCTTCTCGTCACAAAAGACCAACAGTGCTTACAAAAAACAGAAATTGTGGCAATATGTCCTTGTTTGGAATGGAAAAATTTACTGAAGAATAAACAATTTGAACCACCAACCACTGAGTAGAAACCATGATGCAAGATTGCAGCCTTCATCGTGTCAGCTCCGAGGAGGAATGCCACTAAAAAATGGACTTTAGAGAAGATGCTGCAAAAATAAATTACAATCCACTGAACATAAATCATCTTGACTTCAAATAACTTCTAAATTTTCAAAGAGAAGAACAACTCTCCTCCTTCGGAGAAATGAGGAATGCTTCATTGGGGAATATAAATATCTGAAGAGATACCCCTTTACATATAGACTTTAGTCAAATATAAGGGGATCTTTTACTAGGGAAAAGAGTCCTCATAGGGAATGGCATTTCCACCACGTCTCGTACGGATAAGCCGCCTCAAATGGCCTTTGCGTTACTGCTCGTATCCTACTGAGGATAACGATTCGGACTTCAACTTGAGATAATAATCCTGACTTCTGATGAAGGAACATCAATAAATGAACGTAAGTCTCTGATGAGCCGAGGGTAACAATCCTGACTTACCGACATACTTTTAAAATTCACAAGTCATTTAGCCTGCGACTGGACTTAATATGATTAACCCTTGAAGAGGAGAAAATGCCCCTGCATAATTCCTTGCCCCAATTTATAGGGTCTTGAAGAAAATTGTCCCGAGAGGACTTTCTGATATCTGTACCAACAAGATAATCTGCCCCAGTGTTATGAACTTTGGAATATGGCTCTTGACTGACCAGAGTTAGAAGTAGTTTCAACCATGCTTTAGTGAATGCTCGTGCATCTGTAGATTCTGAAAAGGCTCTCCTCTAATCAATGAATTCTCAGAGAGATTTGTCAAATCTCGGCATAATTGCCCCAGTTTGACTGCACTTTGAGGGATGAAATCCTGACTTGAAAGCCTCGATTGGCTAAACACTTACTCAATAAAGTATTTAACGAGCTTGTCCCTGCTCAACAGAGTTTCGGAAAACCATTTCCTTTACCTTATGCTCACAGAGGGATGAGAAGCTCTCGGAGTTCTGAAAACATCATACCCCTAGGGTAATTGACTTACATCTTGAAAGTAGGCTACTACACAACCATATTTCTCAATTTAAATTGATTCGTTCTTCAATTGGATGCTTGAAGAAAATCTTGTCCCTTGAGACCAACTGAAAATAATACACCACGTCTCGACAAAGACTCTGAGCAATCAACTTTTGCAATCTTTCAGACCATTTCTCAAACTGGTATTCTTTCACTCAGCGGAGTCAATAGAAGTTTTTCCCCAGATTAAGATCATTCTCACAAATGATTTACCTTTCAACACATCCTGAAGCAATTTGTCCCTTGAGATAATCAAACTTTCATCTGATGCTCATTATGCAAGCTTACTTGATGTTTAAGCACTTATTCATATGTAAAGAATGTTTATTCTAAGAATTATAATTCTAATGCAAATCTTATGTTTGTCTTGAAGTTTAAAAACTTGTATTGAAAAAATGTTGAAACATCGAAATTTTTTATACAAAAGATAGTAAAAGGGTGGTGTGATACCAACTCAAAAGTTTTAGCAAGCCTCATAGGAGTCAAATTACCGTACTCTCGTTATAGTGTGCTTTCGAATTAACCCATGCTTCAGTTAGGGATTTTAAGGGTTGTAACGTGGCCTGGTTCACGATTTTAGAAGAAAAGGATTTAAGGCTCAAAATTTTTGGTGCCCACCCATTATCCGTGATGTTCTCCATTCCTACATTCATTTAACTCGATACGAGCACTCATCTCTCAAGAAGAGTTTACAATGATTGAGGAATCAAATGAGTTTTTTTTGGACATGGCAGTCACTCACCTCTTTCATTCTTGGTGTTTGATCACATGACTTTATTCTTTGCGGAGGATTTTTTATAATCCCTTTTCACTTTTTCGTGCTTTTTGCTTTCCCTAAATTTTTCCTGGACAAATCCTTTTGGATTTTGATTTTAAAGTCTAGCGGGAAGTCTTGACTTTTGCCTAAGCGACTTATTTTCCAAGTTTCGACTTAGCAAGGCTTTTTGTATCTTTCTTTCATCATTTCTTTTTGTTTAAACCAGTCATGTGACTTCGAGTCGTTCCTTGCTGAAAAGGTGTAACTTCCTTGCTGTTTGGTTGACAAGGAATAACCGTTATGGTATCATCGTCTTTTGACCTCTTGAAGTGCGAGAGATATCCATTGGGATATCATTCTCATTAATGCATGTTTCTGATAGATGAGAGTTAACCATTGCGATTTTGAATTTCCTTAGCCTTTTGATGGACAACCATTGTTGTATCCTTTGATGCACACTCTTAATGAGTTTTGAATGCTCGATCAGATTAACTGAAATCTACCCTGCCCTGGGTTAAATGTGAGGTTTTTTTAAATATTTTTTAGTAGAAAAGAAACTCCTACTTTAAGGCTCAAAGGGGTTAGCGAGGGTCTATCTCCCTTATATCTCCGATGTTTAGGAATTGAAATAAGGCATGTACATCGTCAGCAGGGTTTTTATTCAAAAGCACACCGTTTGAAATTTTGGCATATTACTCATCATTCTCCCTCCAGAGGTTTTTGCTTCATTTAACAAGAGTTAAGTATCAAAAATCAAAGAAAAATATTAATGAGTGAATACAAATGGATTAATTCAAGACAAATAAATTTAGTGCACTGTGATTAATATTCAAAAATAAGCAAGTTTTACATACAAGAAAGTACTAAACCAAAACAAGAGAGATTACAAATAAGAATGCAAATGTAATTTGAGATTGCCATGTTGAGGAGACTGGTCTCCGTATGGACTTCTTGCTTCAGATGATGATATGGCAGTTTTGACATTTACTGAGTCAAATGAGACTTCATATTTGACTGGCTGGCTCGAAATTGATAGCCTTTGCATCAAGCAGGTCTTGCACATTTTATTTGAAAGCCCTGCAGTCTTCAATAGAATGGCCTAGTGCCCCAGAATGGTAATCACATTGCACATTAGGATTGCAATCCATAGAATAAGGAGGAATGACAGGCTTTAGTGGCTTGGGTTCCACCAAGGAAAGCTTGAGCAACTGACAGAACAACTGGCCATAAGTCATGGGAACAATGTCGAACACCCTCTTTGGATTCCAATCCTTTTGCTTACCTTGTTGCATACGTCTCTGTTGATAGGTTTGTTACTTAGGAGCACACCGAGCTGGATGAACACGAGGAACATTCTGATTTTGATTAACCGACTGATTTCCACAACTTGTAAACGACTATTGGTGAGAACTATCTGAGAGTATAGGTTGTGGAAGATGTGATTCATATCGTGAGATTGAACTTTGAAAAGGAGAAGGAATAACCCTATTCTTTGTAGCAGTCGGCATAATATCGACTTGCACGCTCAGACCTTCGGGAGTGAAGAGCATTGTCCCATCATCAAGCAAGTCATGGACTTGGTGCTTAAAAGCTACACAATCTTCAGTATCATGACCAGGTGCCCCAAAATGAAATTCACACCTAGCATTGTCGTCAAAGCCATGAGGGAGTTTTTCATGTGAAGTGAAGTTTCGAAGTTTAACCAAATGAAATTCTAGCAAGGGAGGAAGCAATTGTGCATACAACATTGGAATAGGATCAAATTGTCGTTCAGGCTGTTTTGGCCTCTGCTGAAGGACTTTGCCCTTTGGGTCCTCTTGGGAAATGACAACTGGTTGTGGATGGGAAGATCCTGGAACACAAGGCGATGAAGGAGATACTCCCTGACTTAAAAGAGTCTCCAGAACATATTCTTTCTTCAACATTGTCCCTAAAATTTCCATAACCAAATTCAATTGAGTCTTCAACTGAGTGTTTTCATCTTTTAAGAGTTCTTGTCCCCAGACCAAATCCCGCATGTCTAGCATCAAGAATCCCATCTGTTCTTTCATCTCGTCTAATTCCCCACGAAGTTGTTCCATATCTTGAATCTGATCACGAAGTGGCAAGAAGTCAAGATTTGCAACTCTGAAAAGAAAATACCGAGTCTGAATAAGGATTCCCCATTATGAGTACCTTCTAAGTACCTGCTATGGATGCATGAAGATGCATGAGGTGAATGAGCGGATGCAATTCCATGTTTAAACTTTTTTTTTGCATACAATCTTTCACATTTCTTTTTTTTCCCCATGTAAAATAAACATGCTATGATGCAGTGTACAATGACATAGGTTCAAAAGTACAGCACAACATGGATAACAACTGTACAATCCTCTGGATAACTAATGTATAAATCCGCTTAATAATCTGAATATCACAGGGTCAAAGGTTCGACACCAATTTCAGAACACAACAGAACCAAGTACCATGAATAATCATTGTATAATCTCTGGCAAAGTTGAATATATCAGGATCAAAGGTACGGAACATAACCAAAGTAACCAGGTCACCAATTGAACAAAATGGTCACCATTAGAACATAGTCACCATTTGTACCTGTAAGAAAAATTCCCGCCCCACTCACGGGTGAAACTAGGTCAAGGTAAGCAAAGGTAACTCAAAATCACGGGTTCGCTTGAGAGTACTATCATCGTACACCTACGCGATAATGATAGCACCTCATTAAAACCTTATCTAAGCGTGGAAGACACAACCGTTTAGGGTAAGCTACATCCCCTACCCATCATGTTCCACTCTATTCCTAGTGTTCCCATTGTTTGTCACTTGGCCTGGGTATTGGGCCTTTTACCTCATAGTAACACCCATCCAACAAAGAAACACGAAAACCAGCACAACAACAGTATATGGAAAACAATAAAGATGCAATGAAAACTGTTGTACCCCCAAAAATTTCCCTCTCATTTTATCAAGATTCTCCTTACAAGACTTCTTGGACTCAAGACCAGATTAGGGTTTGCTCAGCTCAAGACATCTCCTTGCACTGATGACCTGAAATTAGGGTTTGAGTTTACACAGGGATTTTTGGATTTCCAATGGTTCATGAGACTTTCATACTTCATGTTGGACTCCTAAGATTGCTCATGTTAAGATTCAAGCCTTGAACCATATTTTTGCTCAGTCAATTGGACAGTTGACCTAAAAATTAGCTGTATTAGGGAAAAAGTCAACTGTGGACAATTTACAGTCAAACCTCATAATTTTTTATCCACATCAACATTATAGACTCATATGAACCATTTGATCAAGTTTGGACCATAACTCCTCAAGAAATTTGATCAGATCCTCAAAAGGGCAAAATGGTCAAAATTAGGGTTTTGATTGTAGAAGGGCAATTTCTGATCTTTCACCTAGCCAATGGAAAATTGGGTTCAAGCATGATTTCAAGGATTCAATGGCATCATCTTGACCTAATCACAAGGTTCAAAAGATCTCAAATGCATTGGATTGACAGATGAATTTTCCAGTCAACTGATCAAAAATCAACTGTACACTGAAAAGTTAAACTTTGACTTTTTGGTCAAAATCAAGTGCCAAGGTGTTTCCAGTGATTTCTGGTAAACAACCGCTAGTCTTCCAAACTATCGAATAAACTTACTGACTGTTATTCAATTTCTTTGGTAACTCACAGGATCAACTAGATTGATCCTAGGCTTCCTTGGTCATTAGGGTAACTCTCATGATCGAACAAATATTCATGGTTGATATTTGAGTATTGTATAGGTGTTTGGCTTATTTCAATTTCTCTCTTAAAGGTCTAAAGATGTAATCAAAATGTGCGTGTACGAAACTAAGTTGCATGAATAAATGTTAATTGTAAAGACATGTAAAATTGCATAAAAGGGAAGTAAATGGCTTCGAATTATAAAAACAGTTAATGTAAAGGATGTTCTGGAACGTAAAAGATTTGAAATATGAAGAAAGCGTTTAATGCAAGAAATCTATAAATGACTTTAAGTAAAAATAGGCGTTCGAAGGATAAAGCTTGAAGATAAATGCATGGGAAGTATGACAGTTTTCTGAAATGTAAAGTGCTTGGAATGTAAAGAAAGCATTGAAATGTAAAGCTTTAATGAAGAGATTTCGAAATAGAAAGACTTTGAATGAGAAAACTTGTAAATGTTATTTGCAGAAAGATGAAGGAAAGTGCTGGAAATGATAAAAGGTTTTCATTAAATCATAAATATGTGGTGCTATCATACGTACATTGCTCTTGCATTCGTTTCCCTTGCCATGTGGTAGTTTGAATGTTACTGAGTATTTAGTACAATAGATATGACACACGAAATCCTAATACTAAGACTTCTATTTATACTAATTCGACCATAACGGTCTTGCTATAGGATTATGCCACGTTCAGAACATGCAGAACAACGCCTCTCTCTTCTTTCCACGTGTCTCCAAATGCTCCAGCACATAAATTTCAAACTTCGAATGTCCCGCTTCCATTTGAATTTCAAATGCTTTGGTACTTCTCTGTTTCGAACGCACTTCTCAGACACAGCCTTGTTGTTATTTAGAGACTTCTTTAGATATGTTCCCATAATTGCCTTTCGAAGCTCCAAGCTTTTGATATGCTTATTCGAAACACTGCTTCTGCTACTTCGAAACATGACGCTTTTGTTTCATTTCGATCGAAACGTTCAACTCGCTTGGCTTCTAATAATATTATCAAAATCTTCAGCCAACAAATTGCCCCTTTAAAATATGTATTTCGATCTCTCTGAGAAATACCTATTTTAAACATCTACACAAGATTTTGATGTGACCTTCGAATCATCATAACATTTAATGCATTTGACTCCAGTCATGTCAATCATAGCACTTTTTTGGATTCCTTAACCGCCTGGAGCCACTTCACAGTATGGTGCAGTTACAAACAATGATTATTTTTAAATCACGCCTATTACCCATGTTAACTTTACGCCACCTCTTCATCACACCAACCCATGATTTCCACGTATCACACCCTTATTCAGTGGATGCTTAAACTTCCACATTATAAAACATCATCCACTTAGTCTTTTTCTTTTCTTTTCATACTCTGAATCTTTTACCCTCCTTCTCTCGCCAAAAAAAACCCTAAGCTTTCAACATCCTTCAAAAATGTCTTCTTCTACTTCATCCCAACTCAAAAAGGTTTCCAAGAAGAAAGGAAAAACTGCAGGCACTACAATGGAAAGTAAGATTATCACTCACCAAGGCCAATCCGTTCTTGCTCCTCAGATGATTTCAAAGGAAAAAGAAATGCTGTATGCATCACAGGTACTCATTCCTACCACTGTTGCTGGTAAGAGGTCAACTTTAAATGGCCCTCTTACAGTTTTTGAAATTTTAAAAGATACCAGGACAATTTTCCCAGTTTGCTATAGTTTCAAACCCTTGTTTAACAAAATGGACGCCCCTAAGGCAATAGAATCTTCTGGCCCAAACACCATAGAAAATCCGACTGTTCCTCCTAAGGACCCCTTTGTATTGGACTATGTAAAAAGTAATTTTAATCCGTTTCGATCTTGCCCCACCTCCGATACTTCTTATCAAAATTGGTTCAAGAAAGTAGAAGCTAAGAAATCCCAGCAATGGGAAGAATTAGGTATCTACAATTTGATTAAGCTATCGAAGCCTGGTTTCACTTACAGCCACCCTCTACTATTCGCATCCCTCTATTTCTGGGACAATACCTATAATACTTTCCATCTCCCAGGTGGAATGATCACCCCCACCTTCTTCGACATAGCGGCCATCACTGGGCTATCGCCAGTAGGAGAAACTTATATCCCTGACAACAAAGAACATTCAAGCATAATTGACTTCGAAGTCAAGCTAGCAAGTTTTTCCAAGTTTATCAGTCACTACCATGCTGAGGGAGACAATGTGTCTGACGTAGAACATATTGCTTTCCTAACCCTATGGCTGTCAAGATACGTTTTCTGCAGTAGATCCCTACAGGTAGCCAGTAGGTTCATTCCTCTAGCTAGGGACTTGCATGAAAATCGAAAAGTGTGCTTAAGTGAACTGCTCTTAGTTGACCTTTATGAAAGCCTGAGGTCAGCTGTTTCGAGCCTTAAATCCCATACCTCCAAGAATATCCTGTTGGCTGGCCCTTTTTGGTTACTTCAGCTATGGCTAAACGCCATGTTCGAACCCTCCTTGTCAACTGCCAACACCATTGATGAACAAGATCCTAAGATAATTGATAGGATAGTCGAAGGCACGAGGCTTCGAAGATTAACTCCAAATGATGACAAAGACGACTTCAAAGTCCTATTCTCGAAGTACATCATGATATTCTCCAAAAGGCACAAGTTCGAAGAGAGCATGGCGCCTTTTGCTTCGAGGGCTCATGGACCTTCCTGGTTCACCATGGCTCTCTCAGAAGCTATCAAGAGCAATGAGATTCAGGATGTATGGAGAGCTTTTTTTGCTACCTAGACTCATTTCTTCAAGAATAACTCCAGCCAAGAACTAGATTTTTCTTTTCGCTTACCAGCCAAATTTTGTTTCGAGACAGTTTGGCTTATGCCAACTGATTCCTGAACCTTTATTTCAAACTGAGAGTGACATTACTTCTGGGTGAACTTTCAAGGCACAGGAAGCCAAAATACAGCAAGAACAATATCAAGGCTTTGCCTAGTTTGAGCTGATAACCTTCGAACCTACCCATCTCACAGCTAAAGGGTTTCTGGAATGGTGGACCAAGTTTTATCAAACTTATATGTTCGATACACTTACAATTCAACAGAAACTAATTGATGCCTTCGATGTGCAGGTACCAACAAAGAAAGGTATGTTTACTGATGCCAAAGAGATTAAAGCTTTCCAAAATTATTTTGAAACTACTTATGACCCCACGCGCTTGGACTCCACTGTGCATCAAGCGGCTTAGACATTGAAGGAAAAATTTAAACAAAAAGTTTCTAAGTTAAAACTTCCTTCAGGGTTGTCACCTGAGGATAGGTATAGGTTGGCATTCGAAATGCATCCACCTAAATTTCCCAGATTACCTACCTCAGAACTGGCTCTGGCTTGGTTTCCCCCATATCCTTGGTGGTTCCCTTGCAAAGAGATGTTCAAACATCTTCAAAGGAAACCAAAGCCATCTGAGACTGTGACATGGGCTCGACACTGGCTTCATGATTTCCCAAGACACCTTCGATACGACCTTTCTGCCATGTCAATTAAATCTGATCAAGGCATAGGTTCGAATGCTTGGGAAAATCCCAAACGTCTTTTATTTTCCATATCTTTAACCTTTGCTTTAATTGTTTCGATTTTCAGCCATCAGGATAAAGACAGCTGCCTCGAAGTCGAAAGAAGGGAGTGCCTCTCAAGCCTCCATCGAAACTACTGACAAAGTGACTCCACCCGAAACAACCACTATTGCTGCAACCACAACAACAACAACAATACCAACAACAACCAGTGTTCCAACTCCAACGGTAATCACTTAGCCTTGATGTTTCGAATTCACTCATGTTTTATGGTTTGCATCTAACTCTTTGTTTAAATCTTTTCAGACCAACAAGCTTCCTCCTACTACTCCCAAGAAGCGGAAATCAAGCACCACTGGGGAAGACCCCAAGGCTGGAGGAAACTTAACAACTGCTTCGAAGAAGAAGCCAAAGAAAGATATTTCAAAAAATATCGTTCCAACTAGTGTCTCTGGACTAGATTCCAAGGATGCTGCTCCCTCACCTAAATCCAAAATTCCACCTTCGACCTCCAACACAATGTTGGAACGCATAGCTAGTAACCTCTCCTCCGAGAGTCCACAGGTAATATTGAACTTTTAAATCTCTTTGAAAATAATAATTTCTTATTACCTTGGTTCATGTTTTTTAACATTCTGTTGCTCCTTGGAGAACATCTTGAATCCAGCTTCCACTACTTCGAACTCACCATCCAAAGCTGCTGCTCCACTTAATTCCTCTCCTCAAGGAGATTCCAGCAACCTTGTACAGAATAAAGGTTCCTCCAATATGGCGGTTCTGGCTGGAACTTCTGAGCAGCAGGATGATCAAGGTACCTCCATCCCTCTGAAAGAGACAAACGAAACACCACTTCAAACATCTGCAGAGGATTTGCAAAGAGCTTCTCTTCAAAAGTCTCCTCTTGAAACTCTCCAAGAGGACCCAAAGGACACTCAAACTGAAGGAGAGAAAGCTGATTCTGGCCAAAGACACGAAGAATCTGCAGACGAAGAGTCTGAGGAGGAGAATGCTAATGATGGTTCGACTGCTGGGACAGAGTCCAACGCAAATAGCAGTGAAAGGGAAGGAATCGAAGTGGTAGACTTGGATGATAATGAAGAAGATCATGAGCACGAAACGAATGAAGGGGATGGTGATGCAACCAACGAACCCATGGAGGTTGAAATGGACGTGACTCCCCTACATGTGGAACTCCCTCAATCCTCTTTGTCTCGAATGACTGACGAGGAGCTTGCACTTCTGAGACGAAATGACCCTATTGGGTACATGAATGTAAAGCTTGCTCAAAGGGACGTCCCACTTGCTAGGGCTGGCACAAGTTCGACCAGATATCCTCTTCCCACAGATGAAAGAATTGTACTTCTTAATAAGATTAGGAAAACAATTCTCAATGTGGATATATTCGAAGTGCTCAAGCAAGATAGTACTGCTTGCTATACTATGAAGGAGTTGTTTACAAAGGTCAATCTTTCTACCTGCTCCTTGCCAGTTAGTACTCTCTTGTTCGATCTTCAGGCTTTGCTGGACAACGTAACTGGTTACCTTCTCCAAGATGAATCTGCTGCCAAGAAGGTTCAAGAGAAACGTATTGCCATGGATGCCGCTTATGAACAAGCTTCGAAACTCTCTCAAGAAGCTGAGGATCAAGCTATGCATCTAAAGCAGGCGAAAACTGATTATGAGGCTCGAGCTGAGTCCATACTTCTTTGGGAAAGGAAGATTCTGGAACTTCAACAGAAGGTTAAGGAGGCTAAAGAACAACAAATAGCCTTCGAAACCAATACTGCTGGTAACCAATTCGAAGAGCTTCTCAACCAGGGGCTTGCAGAAATGGAAACTGCAGAACAACTTAAAGGAGAAGTGGCAACCTTGGAAGGAGCCAGGCGTTTCGCTCAGCAGAAAATTGAATCATTTCGAAGCACTTTCAACCGATTGAAAAATAACTCTTATTTCTAAATTTTGATGTTTATTTGACTACAATTTTGGTTTCTTATATGTAATATTCGAACAACGCCATTTTGGCATTTATTCTTGCCATTTTGGCCTTTTATAACATCCTGGTTACATTGTTACTATTCGAATCTCCTGCAGGCGTGGCTTATATTTCTTTAAATATTTCCCATTAACCTTTAGGATGCGTTTATCATCCACCAGTTCTTCGATTTCGTATGCATTGTTTGAGAATACTTTTAATATTCAAAAAGGTCCTTCCCAATGAGGTGACCATTTACCTAATGCTTTATTTTTCTTGTCCATTGGCAACATGACTTTCCAAACTAAGTCTTTAATAATGAATACTTTTTTCTTCACCCTTTTGTTGTATGTTCTGGCCACTCTTTCTTTTTGTCTCATCAAAATTTCCAATGCATGTAATCTAATTTCGTCCAACTCAACTAATTCATTCATCATCATTTCCCAATATAATGCAGCTGGGATTTCGTTTTGTCTCTGAATTCGAACTGATTGTAGATGAATTTCTATTGGCAACACTGCATCATGGCCAAATGTGAGTTGGAAAGGCGTAGTGTTAGTAGCTTCCTTAGGAGATGTTCTACAAGCCCATAATATTTGGTCCAAAGTTTTGTGCCAGTTTCTTGGCTTTTTGCCAATATGCTTCTTGATTAATCCTATTATGACGTTATTGGCTGCTTCGACTTGACCGTTTGCTTGAGCATAATATGGTGTTGACGTTAGCAATCTAAACCCCATTTCTTGGGCAAATTCTTGCATCTTTCTACCAGTAAACACAGAGCCTTGGTCTGTGGTTATGCTCTCTGGCAATCCGAACCTATAGATAATGTGCTTTTGTATAAACTCAATAATAGCCTCTTGATCAGCAACTATTAGTGGTATAGCTTCGATCCACTTGGTAAAATAATCTATTCCTACCAAGATATATTTCTGTCCTTTGGACGAAGCAGGATTTATTTCTCCTATCAAATCCAATGCCCATCCTCTAAATGGCCATGGTTTGATGATCGAATGCAACTCGCTTGCAGGGGCATGTTGAATCCCTGCATGTTTCTGACATTCCTCACATCCTTTAGCAAAGTCTATGCAATCTTTGAGCATGCTAGGCCAATACAAGCCATATCGAAATAACAGCCATTTCATTTTATGGCCTGCTTGATGTGCCCCACATGCCCCATTGTGGACTTCTGACAACGCTAAGTATGCCTCACTTTCTCCTAGGCATTTCAATAATACACCCTCTTGGGTCTTTTTAAACAATTCGCTCCCCATGAGGAGATATGACAATGCTCTGTATTTTGTCTTTCTATCCATGTTCAGAGTTGGGTCTGCTAAATAACTCTTCAGTGGACTTCGCCAATCTGCATCTGACAAAGTATTTATGGCTAATATTTCGAATCCCTGTTTCTCAGCGTATCCCAATTTCATACTTTCCAGATCTGATGGTGTGAATCTAGTAGCCATAACTCTACCCCTTAATTCAACTAAATCCTTAAAGTTCCTGGTAGAAACTTTATAACCTGAAGCCAACTGCGCTAAGTCATTTGCTTCTTGGTTCTCTATTCTTGGTATGTGTTGAATATTCATGTATTCAAATTTCCTCAATAGCCTATTGACTATGACAAAGTATACCATTAAGTTTTCCTTTATGCACTTATATTCCTTTGTAATTTGTTTGACCACTAATCCCGAGTCTCCTTTAATTTCGACTCTAGTTGCCCCCAATTCCAACAAAGCTTCAAGTCCAACAATGAGCGCTTCATACTCAGCTTCGTTGTTCGAGCAACGAGGACCATCTAATTTATACTTGAATTTTGTTGGAATTCCTTCAGGAGAAATTAGAAGGACTCCAACACCACTTCCATTCCTGTGGGTTGAACCATCAAAGTACAATTTCCATGGTTGTATTTCGACGTAACTCATGGCAGTCTGCTCAACCAAAGAATGGTCCACAATGAAGTCAGAAATCACTTGACCTTTCATAGCTTTTAAAGGCATGAAAGTCAAAGAATATTCTGTTAAGGCTAAAGCCCATTTACCAACTCTGCTATGCATTATTGGTTTTGAAAGCATATGTTTAATGACATCAAAATGAGATGAAACATAAACATCAACAGGCTTTATATAATACTTGAGTTTCATACAAGAGAAATACAAACAGAGACATAGCTTTTCTAGATTGCTATATCTGGTCTCTGCATCATTTAGTACTCTACTTAAATAGTATATGGCTCTTTCGATACCATTGCTATCTTCTTGTGCTAACATACTACCTATACTAACTTCAGAGGCAGATATGTACAATCTCATGGGCTTCCCCCATGAAGGTGGAGACAAAATAGGAGGCTGAGAGAGGTATCTTTTTATCCTGTCAAATGCCTCCTGGTGGGCTTCGTTCCATTTGAAGGCTTGGCCTTGCTTTAGACGAAGTAACGGAGAGAAAGCTTGGGTTCTTCCACTCAGGTTCGAAATGAATCTTCTGAGGAAGTTAATTTTCCCTAGCAGAGATTGCAACTCCCTTTTTGATGTAGGTGCTTTCGTCTCCATTATGGCTTTGGTTTTGTTCTGGTTGATTTCAATCCCTTTCTTGTGAACCACAAAACCAAGAAAATCTCTAGCCTGCAGAAAAAATGCACATTTAAGGGGATTCATCTTTAAGCCATGTTTTCTCATTCGCTCGAATGATTGGCTCAAATGATGCAAATGTGTTTCTGCAGATATAGATTTGATGACTATATCATCAATATACACCTGCATGAAGGTTTCAATGAAATCATGAAAAATTGAATTCATTGCCCTTTGATAAGTTGCCCCAGCGTTCTTTAAACCAAAAGGCATCACCACCCATTCGTAGGTGCCTAAGGCTCCTGGGCAATGAAATGCCGTCTTTGCAACATCTTCTTCAGCAATTAAAATCTGATTATACCCAGAGTATCCATCTAACATACTCAAGTATTCGAACCCTGCAACAGAATCTACTAGCATTTCTGCCACAGGCATGGAATATTCATCTTTAGGGGTTGCAGTGTTTAAATCCCTAAAATCTATGCAAATTCTTAAAGAACCATTTTTCTTAATAACAGGTACTATGTTTGCTAACCATTCGACGTACCTTGTTGTTCTGATGAATTTGCAACGCAACAACCTTTCGATCTCAGCTTTAATTTTTGTGAGAACCGCTGGTGCGAATCTTCTGGGAGTTTGTTTGATGGGCTTCTTGCCATCTTTGATTGGCAGTCTGTGTTCGACCAACTCCCTCTTTAAACCAGGCATTTCGTCATAATCCCATGCGAAGCAATCTTTGTTTTCCTTGAGGACTTCAATTACTTCTTTCTTGAGGCCTGGGCTAAGTTTTGCACTTATGTAGGTTATTCTTTTCGTTTTTTCATCCCCTAAGTTGACTTCTTCGAGTGGATCTTGTGCCAACATTTTGGCACCTGAGTTTATGGGGTCCCTTTCGAAGCCTAAGGGTTCTTTATCGTAGATGGCATCCAACCTTTGATCCATCTCCAATTCTCTGAAGGGTGAGCGTTTCGAGCCATCCCCATTTTCTTCGTTCATCTTTATAGTTAATTTATGTATTTCAGCCTCTAAGGCCGCTTTTGATTCGTTCTCAGCCATATAGGCCGAAATCCTTTCAAAAAAGGTGGACTCAGTCATGGATAAGGTTGTCGAAGTCCCAGCCTGCTGGCCGTTTTTGTATAGTGCTTTCGACTCCCTCTTCTTCACTGATTATTGTTCTATCCCAGTAAAGGCCATCACGGCGAAGGGTCATGTAGTAGTGGGCGTTTCTAGTCTCGTTAATCTCATCATTTGGAACGCACGGAGCAATCTTTGCCAGATTTTTATCATAATCCCTCTTGTCAACTAAATTGACTGTTGACATAAAGTAACTCTGGTCTGCTTCGATGTTTTCCACGATTCCATCATCTCTCCATAGAACTAGTCGCTGATGCATTGACGAAGGAACTGCCCCCACGCCATGGATCCACTCCCTTCCCAGCAATAAGTTATAGTTGGCCTTGGCTTCGATCACCATAAACATGGTGGGCCTACAGCTTGAGCCTATTGTCAATTCCAACTGGACCACTCCCAGTGTTTTGCCCACTTTTCCCTCATAATTGGACAGAACCATATTATGGGGCTTGATGTCTCCTTCGCGGATCTCTAATCTTTTCAGCATGAAATGGGGTATCAAATTGACTGCAGCACCCCCATCTACTAGAACCTTGTTCACACCATGGACACCAAATTTTGCCCGAATAAAAAGTGGCTTGAGATGGTTCTTCATAGCAGGTTCTGGACGTTCGAAGAACGCATTTTGTTCCTCAACAGCCCCATTGTCCATCACATAGTAGCACACAGGCCTATGTTTCATCAAATCTGTGGTGTCTTCTTCCTCATATTCATCAATTTCGGTTTCCTGCCCAAATTCACAGGGAAGCACAGACACCACGTTACAGTTTAGGTTGAATGAAGACTCCCCCTCCGATTCGAAGTTATCTGTTATCATATCTTCGTCCTCTTCTGGGCCTGGATTGTATTCCTTTGGTTCATCCCGTTGTACTTCAGAGAAAAGCCTCCTATTGACTGGAGGTTTGTTTTCAGTTTGATTTTTTGGTTTGTTGGTGCTAGATTCACCTTGGTTCTTTGTTGGAGTAACCCCTTTGTTTGCCACAGCTTCCCTCTCAGCCTTTCGAATCCTTTGTTGTTTGCGCCACTGGGATCTTGACATGGGGTTCCTTCCTTTGTAATTTTCTAATCTTACCTCCTCCCTTTTTGCTGTGTTGAATTTCCTTCTGTATGTCACAGCATGGCGTGCATTTCGTTCGGCGTTTCTCCATCTATCTTTGCCTTTGTCATTTCTGACCTGTAACCATCTATCGGTTGGCACTTCAGCAGGGAGTTTGAAAGTCACTCTTCGAGCAGCCTTGGGGTGAGGGCTATCAGGCCTTCGTTGTTTGTGTCTGCTATCGAAACGTGGGCCCATCTGGACAGTTTCTTGATGGTTCCAGCAAGGGGCGAAGGGAATCGTTTCGAAGGCTCTGGCCATGCTTTGGTCATACACAGCAGAACACCTTGGGCAAATCAAGCACTTGGTTGCCCCTTTGTAGCAGCGAAACACAAATTCCAGCAAACTTTCTCCAGCCTTGGGATAACACCTAAAAAGCTGGTTATCCTGGCGCCAATTGTTGCCAGTTCGAGTCCTCTGTACCCTTTCGAAATTCGCAGTGATTCTCTGATTGCAGAGGATGCTGCACCTAGGGCACAATATTATGCCTGAATCTCCTTTGTGGCATGTCATGAGGTAATCCTTGAGACTAGCATCTCCAGTGTGATTATCCTCCATTCTATACTTCTCTTTTTCTAAGTATTTTTCTACTTCCTCCATCTCAGAGCGAGGCCTTTCCATATCCACCATATTTATCTCAACATCTTCCCCCTTAGCTTCATCATCGCCCCATCCTGTGGGCTTTATATCCTCAATCTGAACCTTCGGACTCTCTGGGGCAGAATATTTGACCAAATAGTCAAATTTTCCACTGGGTTCCCCTAGAGTGTCCCATATTTCCTTCTGAGGAGAAGTTGGCTTCGTGATTTGGACTTTCTCCAATCCCAGCCTCAAGCCTTCAGTGACCTGTGTTAGTTCTTGGTTTTGATTTCCCTGGCCTTCAGTAGCCTGGGTTTCTCTTGCAACAGCTACAGGTGCTGCTTCAATTGAAGTCTCTGGTATCTTCTGGATGTCTTTAGTGACCTCCTTATCGACTTCGACCATCACCCAGTTTTCAGTTTCAGTACCTTCCTCTCCTGTTAAGGCATCACTTTGATCAGTTTCCACCATGTTGATCTCTCCAATGCATGCAGGCTCGGAGTAGTTGGTGTCTGCGACGTCCAAGGGATCTTCGTCCACTTTCATCTTTGCCTTATCAGCGAACTTTAGTCTGCCATCTTGGATTGCGTTTTGAATTAGGTCCCTGAAAAGAAAACATTGTGAGGTTTTGTGGCCTAGGAAAATATGATATTTGCAAAACCCTCTCTTCTTTCTCTGATCCAAAGGAGGTATTTTGACATTTGATGGCACAATTAGTTGGCCATCTTTGACAAGTGAATCAAAAATCTCGTCACATTTAGTGACATCGAAGGTATAAACCTTCTTTGGGAATTTGTCACTTTTCTCATTTTCAACAATCTCTTTCCCTTTTGTGGGAACCAATAATTTGCAGGAGTAAGGTGGAGCCTGTTTTAATTCAGCGAGGTCGATTTCGACCTCTTCGAATTCGAATTCAGGATATTCTTCTGCTTCCTCAGTTCCAACATAGGAAATCCTTTCTTTCTTGCTATTCTTAAAGACTCTGGCTTTTTCGGCCTTTAGCCTTTCGACCTGTAGAACCCTATCGGCTAACTGAGCCATATCCCTCAAATATTGAGTGTCTAGTTTCTTTCGAATAGAGTAATCCAAGCCACCAGCGGCCATTTCGACTAACTCATGTTCAGGCACCACTGTGTAACATCTGGATTTCAAAAGCCTAAATCTATTCAGATAATCATTTATGGGTTCGGTGAACTTTCTCTTGACACTGGCTAATTCCTTCAAGCTTATTTTCGACTGTCCCATGTAAAATTGTTCATGGAATAATCTCTCCAAGAGAGCCCAAGTGTCAATGGACCCAGGAGGCAAAGTGGTAAATCATGTGAAGGCGTTTTTAGTCAAGGAACTTGGGAAGTATTTGATCCTGAGATCTTCATTATTGGCTATATCTCCCACTTCGGTTAGATATCTCGCTATGTGTTCGACTGTTGACTCATTGGTATCCCCAGCGAACTTTGTAAATTTAGGGACTTTATATCCCCTTGGTAAATCAGTATGCATTATGCAATCCAATATAGGAGAAGCATAATTTGGCCTTCTCATTCCTGTGTTGAGGCCATTCTGGGCCATGACTCTCTCTATCATGGTGGTTAGATTGTTTTCTGCCAAGATGTTATCGTTTCGAATTCTATGAACGACATCATCGGCATCTTGATTTCGACCAACCAGGACAACTCCCCTAGGTTGTTCTTCTCGAAACTCTGGGGCTTCTAGCCTTTCGACCCTTGCCCCTGGTTCCATAATTTCTCTTTGTGGGCCTGGGATTATTGGGGCTTCTAACCTTGGTGCCCTGACCCCTAAGTTAACTTCTTCTCTGGGTGGTCTATAAATTGGGTCGTTAGCAATTTGTTCTATAACAGGCATGTTTGCTCGAAATCCCACCTGATTCTGCCTACGCCTTTCTGGGGGAGCAAAGAAATCTGCTATTCGACTCATGTTGTCAGCGTTTTCCCTGTTCGTCACAGTCACATTTTGAACTATTGGGGCAAATATTTCCTGCATAGTTTGTGCTAACACCCATATCATATTATGGTTACTGTCATCCATTAATTGCCTAAAAGCCAACTGGTTTTCTGTGGTTAAAATAGGCATTGTGCTATAACCCACTGACCCTTGGTTGTTTGTCATAAACTGATTCGCCCCAGACCCAAACCCTAATTGTGGTGATGAATTTGATGTGGAATTGTGTAAACCTGCCATAAAAGATGTGGGCATTCCATAAGTGGAATTTCTGGTTCTATTTCCATCGAAACCGGGTGGTCTAGTTAATGGAGTGGCGAAATGGGATTGTGTCCCTGATGGTGGAACGAATCCCCCAGGGTAACCAATGGTTCCAGTATTTCCTAAGATCGAACTATTAGTTGATATGCCACTTACTCCATTGGTGGCTATACTACTGGTTGAAGATGCAACAAACTGTGCATTCGAAGGGATCACATTAGATGTTCCCATCGAAGTGGACACATTAGTGCCTGTTGTATGTGGGGCATTTTGTTCCCCTTGTTGATTGTCAGAATTAGACATTTTGGCCAAACGTTTTCTTCTGGATAAAGGTTGGTTGCTGTTGGTTATTTGACCACTTCTCAGGTTCATAAAACAGCAAACTTCTTAGGTTCCAACGTTTTTATAATGGTTATGCCTCAACAATATTTATTTCTAATATCCAATTATTGGTCCCACCAGGTGTGCCAATTTGTTTCCAGTGATTTCTGGTAAACAACCGCTAGTCTTCCAAACTATCGAATAAACTTACTGACTGTTATTCAATTTCTTTGGTAACTCACAGGATCGACTAGATTGATCCTAGGATTCCTTGGTCATTAGGGTAACTCTCATGAACGAACAAATATTCATGGTTGATATTTGAGTATTGTATAGGTGTTTGGCTTATTTCAATTTCTCTCTTAAAGGTCTAAAGATGTAATCAAAATGTGTGTGTACAAAACTAAGTTGCATGAATAAATGTTAATTGTAAAGACATGTAAAATTGCATAAAAGGGAAGTAAATGGCTTCGAATTATAAAAACAGTTAATGTAAAGGATGTTCTGGAACGTAAAAGATTTTAAATATGAAGAAAGCGTTTAATGCAAGAAATCTGTAAATGACTTTAAGTAAAAATAGGCGTTCGAAGGATAAAGCTTGAAGATAAATGCATGGGAAGTATGACAGTTTTCTGAAATGTAAAGTGCTTGAAATGTAAAGCTTTAATGAAGAGATTTCGAAATAGAAAGACTTTGAATGAGAAAACTTGTAAATGTTATTTGGCAGAAAGATGAAGGAAAGTGCTGGAAATGATAAAAGGTTTTCATTAAATCATAAATATGTGGTGCTATCATACGTACATTGCTCTTGCATTCGTTTCCCTTGCCATGTGGTAGTTTGAATGTTACTGAGTATTTAGTACAATAGATATGACACACGAAATCCTAATACTAACACTTCTATTTATACTAATTCGACCATAACGGTCTTGCTATAGGATTATGCCACGTTCAGAACATGCATAACAACGCCTCTCTCTTCTTTCCACGTGTCTCCAAATGCTCCAGCACATAAATTTCAAACTTCGAATGTCCCGCTTCCATTTGAATTTCAAATGCTTTGATACTTCTCCGTTTCGAACGCACTTCTCAGACACAACCTTGTTGTTATTTCGAGACTTCTTTAGATATGTTCCCATAATTGCCTTTCGAAGCTCCAAGCTTTTGATATGCTTATTCGAAACACTGCTTCTGCTACTTCGAAACATGACGCTTTTGTTTCATTTTGATCGAAACGTTCAACTCACTTGGCTTCTAATAATATTATCAAAATCTTCAGCCAACACAAGGGTCATATTTCATCAAGATGTGTCAAAACATGAAAATTGTTCACCAAGAAACCTAATTTTGAAAATTAGGGTTTTAAGTTGAAAATTTTCATAACTTGGAATTTTTCTAAGTTATGAAAATTTCTTATTTTTCCCCAACTTTTCCCAACTTTTTCTCCATGATGCAATTGGATTCAAAGAAAACTTCCAACATGAAAGTTGTAGTACTCCACAAAATCTACAAATTTGATACACAAAGTTTTCCCAAAAGATGCTTGGATCTCTAGTTATGATTTTGCGAACAAGGGTCCATAAACTTTTTAACTTAGTGAAATTTTGCCCTAGTTTAGGAAAATTTTTAACCTAACTTCATGGCAACTTTTCACCTAGTTCCAAGTGGAATCTCAAAATTCATTTCAAATATGGATTATATAACATGTTACAAGCTTTCCAAAATATCCAAGAACTCTCCAAGATCATTTGTGGTTAGGGAGAATCGAAGAAATGAAAATGGAAATTTCTCACTTTTGTCCATGGCATTTTTCACATTGTTACAAGTTGCAAATCTGTCCTAAGCATGCTTGTAATTGTTTTACAGGTCCTAATACTTTACACACTCCTTAATTTAAAGCAAATACATTGGACAATGGCTTTGTTCTGAGTTATAGAGCATTGCACAAGGAATTATTCCAAAAATGGCATAAAGGTTACAATGCTACTTTGATAAAGCATACTTTTTGCAATTTTGTTTATCTTGAGCATTGAACCTGATCTTTGGTTGCAAACAAGATCCATGAACATCAGGAAAAGTGTGACAACCCTCTACATCCCACGAGCTAGCAAGTACAGCCTTTGGCATTGAAACTTCCAACTTTTCTTCAAAAGCAAGTAAGCTTGCAAAAGTCCACATAACTCTTCCATCTAATAAAAATAAGTCTTGGCATCATTTAAAACAGGTTCAACATATTGTAACAAGCAAGAAACACGAATTGCTAAGCTCTCAAACACCCTCTAACACAAAAAACCCCATTCCTGCCCAAAACAGGGTAACCTCTGCAAATCACAAGCCATTTCCATATTGCCTCGTGCGTTTTGCTTGGAACCACTTCAAACACATTCCCTACATCACTCCTAAGCTGTCCAAGCCTTTGTTCAGCAACTGCAACCTCTGTTTCGAGGATCACCATTTTCATTTTGAAGCTTTGCATGTTGACTTCTACAGGGAGATTCAGGAAACTTCAAGGCAAGCTGAGCATTGGGAAAGGTTGAGGGAACTTCAAGCAAGCTCACAAGTACTTCAGGCCTCACTCAAAGTTGCTACATTGCCATATACAAACTCAACTGAACAAGGTATTTGCCAAGTTTCTATCTCTCTATTTAGATATCCTTAGGCTTAGGTTTGTGAAGCAAAAATGTAGTCTTTAAGTTGCTTGAGCTGTACATATGCATAGCCTGTATTTATATTAACTGAGCTAGGAGAATTTAGATGTTGAACATGCTGAAAAAACTAGGTCAGAATTTAGGGCCATTAAAATTCTCTTTGGTCTTTTAGAGTTAGGTCATGTTTTTTATATGGTTGGAATCATGATTAAAAATGCTATAAGTTTCATGTTGTAAATTTTGAATTTCATGCAAGCATGAGCAAGAACAGGATTTGCATAACAGAAGCGCACGTGTGTTTGTTCAAAGGTCATGGATAAAGTGGAGTCTGGGCCTGGCGCTTGTGCCTGTTTCTTTTGGCACCCCCTTTTACTTTTTGCACCCCCTTGACCATTTTCTTTTATTTTTTTATATTTTCTTGCATATTTCATATTTCTGACTTTTATTTATTTTTTTCTGAACATTTAAAATCACAAAAAATATTTTCTTTATTTTTTTCATTTTATCATATTTTTTTTATTTTATTTTTTGCATAATAAATAAATTATTAGGTTAATATACTTTTATTTTCTTAAATAAACTTGTAAATAATATAAAAATATTATATATTTTTATTTTTATTATTTATACACTTAAAATAATATTTTCATACAATATTCAATTTTTTAACATTTTGTATATATTGTTATTATTTTTCTTAAAACAAAAATGAACAAATAAATAATTAGAAAACAATACTTTCTTTTAAACAAAATTAGGGTTTTCACCCTTTCAAAAATAATCATTTTATTTTTTTCTTATTTTGTTAAAACTTGAATAAACTTATTTTCTCATACATAAAATCAATACAAAAACATTTTGCATATTTACATTTTATTGCATATTTAAATAATTGTCTATTTATTTATTGTACAATAAATTCAATTGGGTTGTAATAGTGAATTAGGGTTTTATTTTGTGCAAATATCCCCCATTCAAAACTTGTAGCCCTTCCCATAATATTGTTGTAATAGTCTAGATTTACTTTACGCATTTTATTGCTTTCATATACCATGATAGTAAACTAGGGTTTTGTATGCAAAGACCAAAAATCAAACAAATAGCATGACCTAATACAAGACAAAAATGCATGAAAAATGACAACACAATGCACACAAGCATCTCTAGGGTTTCACCCACTTTGTTGCCTTAAAATGGCCATGGTATGCATGCTAGGTATCTTGGCAAAACAATACAAACAAAAAGATCATAGTCCCTCGATGACGCTATCTTGGTTGCCTATACAAAGATGATCTTAGTCCCTCAAAAGCTTGCTAAGATACTTGGCACCATTGCTATCATGGTCATACGACGACCCACGCCCGTCCCGTTTAACATCCAAAGATAGGGTTGTTTACCAAATACAATGGTATAACAACAATGTCAAAAGGGTTAAAAATGTACAAGAAATACTTTTGATTAGGTAGATGCTCCTAGTTACTTGATCAATTTGCAAACCATCCTTGCTATTTTCAAACACACACACACAATTTCAAAACAATTTCCAAACAACTTTCAAAACATTGAAATATTTTTCAAAAGACAAACATCTTTGTATATATTCTTCAAACAAGAATCATTACAAAGGTTGCCAAAACGATGGCCTCTTTTCAAAATATTTTCAAAACCACACAAAGCACCATTTCAAACAATTGGAAAAGCAAAGCAAGTGATCTAAACAAGTAACTAAGAGCCCATGGAAAACCATGGATGAAAAGGGTGCTAGAACCTTCCCTTTTCATAATCTACCCCCCGAACTCAAGAAAACATCTCAAAGGTCTTTCCTATGCTTTTTGACATTTCCTTTGGATAAAATAAAAAGTCGGTGGCGACTCTTGCTAAACTGAAACATTTGCAAACACAAACGCAAAACCTCAAGTCAGTTCTCCCACTGTATCACAGAACTGGCGACTCTGCTGGGGAAAAAATAAGAAAAGTGGGGTTACCTTAGGGTTTAGATCACCTTTACATGCTTATCTTGTTTGACTTGTATGCTTTACACTTTGGTTCTATTGTTTGGGTTTGAATCCTCTACCTGGATTTGGGAAACATTCATAGGTAAATAGCAATACATTGTGGAAACTGTACGAGGTATACCGACATGGTCTAAGAAATAACTATATTAGTGCGACATATTTGTGGGTACCGGTAGCCTTTGAGTCAATCAAAGAGAATACGGGGCCGCTGAGTGATGTCATGAAGAACTAATGGACTTTTAGAACCTTTACTTGACCAACATGGCCTTTTAGGATTTAGTGAGATGACCGACTTTGGTGTAGTCCGAAGTTGGTAGATACTCGATACTACACTCATTGAGGGTTGTTTTGTTGGGATATTTCGGTCGCCAGTAAAGTGGCTAAACTGAAACAATAAACACAGAAAACAATCCAGTGATATTGAGCTCCTTAGAACCCGGTTACTATTTATAGGACAGGTTGAGCCAACTAAACTTCAAGAGCGTACTTACCTATGAAACCTCATGCAAGCCTAAACTAGGAACTTGTGTGACTTGCTTGTGCATATATACTTGTGCATAACATCATGAACATCATGAAGCATCATTTGCATCCACTAACCATTTCAAGGATTTTGGATTTTCATCTTTGTTCCTGTTTTGTAGGTTATGGATTCACTTCGCAGGAAAACTATTCAGGTCAATCTTGTGAGAATTCCTCCTCAACTCAAGGAGCTTGCTTCCAAGATTCCAGAGTATTCTCCATTCACTGAGAGACATGGTCGACTTCTCAACTTAGTCACTTCCAACACATAGGAAGACATGGTGAAAGTTCTCTTCCAGTTCTTTGACCCCCTACACCACTGCTTCACATTTCTTGATTACCAGTTGGTGCCTACTTTGGAGGAATTTTCTCAAGTCTTGAGGATTCCTGTTCTCCATCAACTTCCTTTCAACAGTATGGAAACAGACCCAAATCCTGAAGTTGTTGCTCAAGCCCTGCACTTGTAACCATCAGATGTCAAAGGTCATTGGGAAACCAGAAGTGGTGTCAAGGGTTTCTTGGCAAAGTTTCTGTTTGAGAAAGCTCAAGAGTGTTGGAATTCTATAGACCTGTAAGCTTTTGAGGAGATTATAGCTCTTCTCATATATGGGTTGGTCTTGTTCCCAAACCCTGACCAACTTATAGATGTGAATGCTGTCAATATTTTCATGTCTCGGAATCCTGTGCCTACTTTGCTTGGGGACATCCTACACTCTTTTCACACTCGAACAATGAGGAAAAGAGGTGTTCTCATGTGCTGTACTCCTCTTCTAGCAAGGTGGTTTATTTCTCACCTTCCCCAAACAGTCTTGAAGAATGAGCAAGGCTTGAGGTGTTCACAACGATTGATGACTCTTATACATTCAGATGTTCATTGGTGTTCTCGGTCCAGAGAAAATGTTATCATCATTGACCATTGTGGGGAATTCTCTAATGTACCTTTACTTGGCATTAGGGGAGGCATTACCTATAACCCCTTCTTGGCTATGAGACAATTTGGGTATGCCCGAAGGGATGGCCCACATGACATGCTGATTCCAGACTTGGTTTTTGACTTCAACAACGATGATCAAGGACTTCGACAAAGGTTCATCCGAGCTTGGAGGATGCCCAACAAGGTGGACAGTAAGACCTTGGGACACAAGCATTCCATACCCCTTGAGCCTTACCTCAAGTGGGTACGAACCCACGCCCAAAGTCTTATGATGCCTTACCCCTCTATTCTCCCTGTGATTATAGAGCCTGTTATGGAAGGAAAGGTTCCATACACCCTCCTACATCCTGACATGCCAACATCACTCGAAGATCTACAAAGGAGTTGGATACAACTCAAGGGAGAACGCGATACTTTTGAAGCCCAATTCTACGCAAACGAGAAAAAGGTTTTAGAACTCAATCATCAACTTCACGAAGAGCAGACTCCCAACACCTACATTGCGCCAAAGAGGATGCGCAACGTCTTTTTACCTTAAAATTTTGTATTATTTTGCCCATGGGGCATTGATGTACTAACAATTCTATCTTATTAATATGACGTGTGTTTCTTTTTTGTTTAAAAAAAATCTGAATTTCTGAATCCTTGAAAGCATTACATGAATACATATCATTCATCATATGCATAAACAGGTCTTCACACCAAGTTTCCTCATCTCTCTGCTGTTTATTTCAGCAAGATGGATATTGAACAAACGGTCAAAGACTTACAAGCTCAGAATTCACAATTCCAACAGCTACTCATGACCTTGGGTAAGGGTCAAGAGGAGCTCAAAACACTGTTAGAGAAGGAAAAAGAGAAAAAGAAGAAGAAGAGAGTTGGTGTGGCTACCTTGGGCAGGAGATTTGAAGGTCAAGCCAGAAGGGTCCTAGATTTTCCGTCAACCTCTGAGGAAGGAGAAAGGAAGGGTAAAGAGACTGTCGTGCACTCAGATTCTGAAGCTGAAGAGGAGGAAGATGAGGACTACTCAAAACAATAGTAACCTCCTGCAGATGACAAATACAAAAATCTGGAAGAATGTCTGGCAGCTATGGAGATTCAGAGAGTGCCCGGTTTGGACTTTGAAGAGTTAGGGTTGGTATCTGGAATTATAATTCCCCCCAAGTTTAAGGTACCTCTATTTTCCAAATACAATGGGGTGTTTTTCCCAAAGATGCACCTACGATCTTATGTCAGGAAAATTCAACCACATTCTTCTGACAAAGACCTGTGGGTCTACTTCTTCCAAGACAGTTTGTCGGGGACGCAGTTAGATTGGTTCTACCAGCTAGAGAGGTCTGATGTGCACAATTGGGAGGACTTGGAGGCCGCCTTTTACAAGCAGTATCAATACAATGCAGACTTAGCACCAACCCGTACTCAATTATAGAGTATGGGCATGGTCTCAAATGAAGGTTTCAAAGAGTATGCCCAGAAATGGAGAGACTTGGCAGGACGAGTGCAACCACCTCTATCTGAGAGGGAGCTAGTAGATATGTTCTTGGGTACACTTTCAGGTCCCTTTTTCAATCACCTGATTGGAAGTTCGTCTGCGGGGTTCACCGAGTTGATTCTAACTGGTGAGAGAGTTGAAGCCGGCATAAAAAGTGGGAAAATTCAAAAAGACGCATCTACTTCCGTTGCCATCAAAAAGACTTTTCCAACAAAGAAGGAGGTATCAACTGTCTACTCCAAAAGAGGTCAAGGAAGAGTTGAGCGCCAGCCAGCGGTGGGGGCCGTAATGATTCAGAAGTCTGCAGCTGATCAGCCCAGAAACAATCAACCCAGAACCAACCAAGTAAGGGTGGAAAGGCCTGTATGACAATTCACCCAGATAAACATGACTCATGCTCAGGTTCTACCCCATCTCTTGAAGTTAAACCTTTCCAGTCTGAAAGAGGCCCCGAAGAATCCGAATACTGCTTCTCCGTACTACCATTCGAATGCCAAGTGTGCTTATCATTCAGGGAGTATAGGGCACGACACCAACAATTGTTAGGCCCTGAAGAATAAGATTCAGGATTTAATAGACGCTAAAGAAGTGGAATTCGACGCCGCTGAAAAGCCGAATGTGATCTCTGCTCCAATGCCAAAGCATGGCCACAATGCCCATGCTATTGAAGAGGATCTTTTTGTTGCTACTGTTGATGATTTGATAACTTCGCTACCGATAATCAAGTTGAATTTGCTGAAGGTTGGGATTTTCTCAGGTTGTGAAGAAGATTGCTGCCTTTTTTCGTCCTTACCAACCGACTGTCCATTGTTGAAGTTAGGCATCCAACGCCTAATGGATAACCAAGAAATCCTTTTTGAAAAGACTCCTCTTACACCGACTCCTATCAATGATGTATCAATAATAACCATATCCGCCAATCTTTCCAAGGTCTCTAAAAGACCTGTTAAGATTACATCCGCTCCGAAGATTGCACCTTTGAAGATAACCATGCCCGGGCCCGTCCCGTACAAGTCCTACAAATCAATACCGTGGAACTATGGTGGAGAAATCTACTACCACGGTATTAAAAAATTGAATCAACTGAAGAGAGTTTTGATGAAGAGACTTCCGACATTGGAAACATTGCTGGAACGAGCAAAATCACCCGCAGTGGAAGAATTTTCTCTCCAGAGATTGCCCCTCCAAAGGCAATCTTTGGACCCTCAGCTGCTCCTAAGGTTACCCCTGTGCCGGTCAACATATCCGCGAGAACTCCAATTATTGAAGAAGTTGTAATTCCTGTGGTTGTCCCCTCTGCTGCTGCTGATGATAGAGGGAAAGGAATCCAAGAAGAGCCCGTCAGGACGAGGGCTCAGCCATTGGTCATCCCTGAGACCTCTCAAAAAGAAATGGAAGAGATTTTGAAAATAATCAAGAAAAGCGATTATGATGTTGTGGAACAATTGGGGAAAACCCCCTCAAAGATCTCTATGTTGGCCCTGCTGCTTTGTTCAGAAGCTCATGCTAAAGCTCTGATAAGATTTTTGAAGACGGCCCACGTGCCACAGGAAACCTCCACGGATCAGTTCCAGGAATGTGTAGCTATCTTAACAGCTGACAATGGTCTAGGTTTCTCCGATGCCGACTTAACTTCCAAAGGAAGAAAACATAATGACGCGCTACATGTCTCGGTGGAGTGTAGGAGAACCACCCTAGCTCATGTTTTGGTTGATACTGGGTCGTCTTTAAATGTCTTGCCGAAGAAAGCCTTGGATAGATTGGACTATGAAGGCCTAACCCTGAAGCCCAACAATATAATTGTCAGAGCCTTTAATGGTTCTAAAGGGATGGTCCACGGAGAGGTGGACATCCCGATTAAAGTGGGAACTAAAACCTTCAACTCCATATTCTATGTGATGGACATCTGTCCTTCCTATTCTTGCTTGTTGGGAAGACCCTGGTTTCATAGTGCTGGAGCCGTCACTTCCACTCTGCATCAAATGCTCAAGTACCCTGTCCAGGGGAAAATTATAACTGTTCATGGCGAAGAGGAATACATGATAAGCCATCTAAATTCTTTCCGCTATGTAGAATTGGATGGTGAATTCATCGAAACCCCTTTTTAGAATTTTGAAGAGGTAGCTCAGGAGATTGCGGCAACCAAGACAGTGGCTTCTGTACCCATGATAACCAGACCTCTGCCTCGGAGTTCATCCCTCAAATATGCAAAGGCTGTGATTGAAGAAGGAGGAAGCACAATCTGGGGGAAGCTTCCAGACTTTCCTTACAAATCAGATAAATTCGGCTTGGGGTTCACTCCTTCTGCTCAAAAGGCTATACGCTGCACCCAGGTTGGAAGGCCACCAGTGAAGATCACCCATCATGGAGTCAATGCTTTGGTGGATAGTGAAAAGGAGAGAAACCTAGGAGACTGGATTTTCCCTACTGTTGGCGGAGGACTGTGCAACTGGGAAGCAAAAGACTTTATTCTGATTACTTTCACACCGCAATAATTTATCTTTCAAACATTTCTGTTGGTTTGTAATAATTCTCAAACAATTCGTACACTTTTAACCTTGTGCCTTACCCGAGGCACATAGGTCCATTTGTAAGGGTTTGATTTTTCATCTTCATATTCCATTTTAATGAATCATGGACGTTTTCATATATAAACTTTTGTGTTCATTGTATTTCTTTTTACATTTTATTTGTTTAAAGGTGGCTATCCCTTACACACACCTACACTCACAAATGCAGGTACCCTTCCATTCCGGATTCCATGGGTAACAATTCTGTTATGGCCTTCAGTGACTTTGAAGATCTGGTCTACCATGCCGAATACGAAGGCGAGGAAGATTGTGAGGTGCCGGGAGAATTGGCTAGACTGCTACAACAGGAAGAAAGGGATATTCTACCTCACACGGAGCTGTTAGAGACAATCAACTTGGGTACTGATGAAGACAGAAAAGAAGTCAGAGTGGGTGCCAACCTAAAGCCAAGTGTCAAAGAGCGCTTAGTTCAGCTGTTGAATGAATATGTTGAGATCTTCTCCTGGTCATACGAAGACATGCCGGGACTCGATACAAACATTGTGGTTCATCGTCTGCCCACAAGAGAAGACTGTCCACCAGTCAAACAAAAGGTCCGCCGCATGAGGCCCGACATGTCAGAAAAGATCAAATCAGAAGTTATGAAGCGGTTCAATGCTGGATTTCTTGCTGTTACTTCCTATCCACAATGGGTTGCTAACATTGTGCCCGTGCCTAAGAAGGATGGCAAAGTGAGAATGTGCGTGGATTACAGAGACTTAAACAGGGCCATCCCTAAAGATGACTTTCCACTTCTGCACTTTGACATCTTGGTTGACAATACATCTCAGCACAAGGTATTTTCTTTCATGGACGGATTTTCAGGTTACAACCAGATCAAAATGGCACCTGAAGACATGGAGAAAACTACTTTTGTTACACAGTGGGGTACGTTCTGCTACAAAGTGATGCCATTCGGACTGAAGAATGCCGAGGCGACCTATCAATGCGCCATGGTATCTTTGTTTCATGATATGATGCATCATGAGATAGAGGTCTACGTAGATGACATGATAGCCCGATCACAAACGGAAGAAGAACACCTCGACCATTTGCAAAAGCTGTTTGTCAGGTTGAAGGAATAAAAGCTAATATTAAACCCTAACAAGTGCACTTTCGGAGTCAGGTCCGGCAAACTCTTGGGTTTCATTGTCAGCAACAAAGGCATCGAGGTTGATCCTTCCAAAGTCAAAGCTATACAAGAAATGCCTACTCCTTGCACTGAGAAGGAGGTCAGAGGTTTGTTAGGATGCCTAAACTACATTTCTAGGTTCATTTCTCACCTAACATCTACCTTTGAGCCAATCTTCAAGCTGTTGAAGAAAGATCATGTAGTTAAATGGAATGATGACTGTCAAATTGATTTCGATAAAATCAAGGAGTATTTGATAGAACCTCCTATCTTGATGCCACCCATTGAAGGAAGACCGCTAATCATGTATCTGACCATCCTAGAAAATTCAATGGGGTGCGTACTGGGCCAACATGACGAGTCTGGCCGAAAAGAGTATGCCATTTATTACCTTAGCAAAAAGTTTACCGACTGTGAGACCCGATACTCACTGCTCGAGAAAACTTGATGCGCTTTGGTATGGGCTGCTCGCCGGCTAAGGCAGTATATGTTGACTCATACCACTTTGCTGATATCTAAGATGGATCCGATTAAGTACATCTTTGAGAAGCCTGCTCTATCTGGAAGAATAGCTAGATGGCAGATGATCCTGACCGAATACGACATACAGTACACGACCCAAAAAGCTATAAAGGGGAGTGTACTAGCTGACCATCTGGCTCATCAAGTTGTCGAAGATTACCAATCCATAAAGTTCGACTTCCCTGACGAGGACATTATGACATTGGACAACGTTGAAGATTTCGGACCGTATGACGGACCTGAACAAGGATCCCGATGGACTCTGTACTTTGATGGTGCCTCCAATGCACTTGGCAACGGTATCAGTGCAATACTCATCTCCCCAGAAGGTTTCCATACACCTTTCACAGCCAGACTTTGCTTTAACTGCACCAACAACATGGCCGAGTATGAAGCTTGCATCTTTGGTCTCAAGGCTGCAACAGACCTGGGAATCAAATCTTTGGTTGTGTTTGGAGACTCAGCTTTTGTCATAAATCAAATCAAAGGAGAGTGGGACACTAAACATCCCAACCTCATCCCTTATAAAGAACATGTCTTGACATTGTTACCACATTTCGAGCAGATTACCTTCGAGCACTTCCTGCGAGAAGAAAATCAGCTAGCAGATGCTCTAGCTACAATGTCATCCATGTTTAAACTTAACTGGGATAATGAGGCTCCCCAAATCACCATTGAGCGGATGTACGAACCTGCACATTGTCACGAGATTAATATCGAAGAAGTAGTGGACCGACCATGGTTTCACGAAGTCAAAAGGTATCTCGAGGTTCAAGAATATCCTGAAGGAGCTTCAGTCAACGAAAAAAAGTTCTTAAGGAGATTCTCAGCCAAGTTCTTCCTGAGCAATGGTATCCTATACAAGCGCAATCATGATTGCATTCTGCTCCGTTGTGTGGACAAGATTGAAGCTGAACAGATCATGGCTGAACTGCACAATGGTACCTTTGGCACTCACTCTAGCGGGCATACGATGGCTAAGAAGATCCTACGGGCAGGCTATTACTGGTCTACCATGGAAGCTGAATGCTATCAACATTCCAGGACTTGTCACAAATGTCAAATTTATGAAGACAAGGTACATATACCTCCAGTTCCTCCCAATGTCTTAACAGCTCCTTGGCTATTCGCTATATGGGGAATCAACATGATTTGAGAGATCAAGCCTCATCATCCAATGGACACCGCTTCATCCTGGTGGCCATTGATTACTTTACCAAGTGGGTCGAAGCAGCTTCCTTCGGTCATAAAGAATGTTGTTTCCCGCTTCATCAAGCAGATCCTCATTAGCCGGTACGGCATCCCCGAAAGGATCATCACTGACAATGGTACAAACCTTAACAACACTATGATCATCGCCTTGTGAGAGCAGTTCCAGATTCAACATCACAATTCATCTCCCTATCGGCCAAAGATGAACAGTGTTGTCGAAGCTGCAAAAAAAACATTAAAAAGATCATACAAAAGATGACAGTCACCTACAAGGACTGGCATGAGATGTTACCATTTGCTCTCCACGGGTACCGTACCACGACACGTACATCAATTGGGGAAACACCCTATTCTTTGGTATACGGCATGGAAGCTATTTTGCCTATTGAGGTTCAGACTCCCTCCTTGAGAATCATGAAGGATGCAGGTCTGAGTGAAGATGATTGGATCCAGACACGACTTGATCAATTGAATTTAATTGACGAGAAGAGACTTATTGTTGTTTGCCGTGGTCAGACGTATCAAAAACGGATGATCAAGGCTTTCAACAAGAAAGTCAGATGACAAGTGTATCAATTCGGAGACCTAGTGATCAAGCGGATCATCTTGCTGCAAAGTGATCCCAGGGGCAAATGGACTCCTACTTATGAAGGACCATTTATGATCAAAAACATTTTTTCTGGTGGGGTAATGATATTAACCACCATGGACGGCGATGACTTGCCGCACCCTACGAACGCAGACATAGTCAAAAGATACTACGCATAAATGACCCGCTAGGTTGACACACCTAGGCAAAAAAAGGGCCTCCCGGTGAACCGAAAACCCGAAAGGGCGATTCAGGCAAAAATTAGGGATAAAACAAAAAAAATCTGTACACCAGGCAAGTTGAAAACCCGAAAGGGAGACTTGGGCAAAAAAGGGTTTCCCGGTGAACGGAAAACCCGAAAGCGCGGTTCAGGCAAACATTAGGGATAAAACAAAAAAATCTGTACACCCGGCAAGTTGAAAACCAGAAAGGGCGACTTGGGCAAAAAAGGGTTTCCCGGTGGATCGAAAACCCGAAAGGGCGGTCCAGACAAAAGTTAGGGAATTAAAGCGTATGACTATGTCTCGTCGGATCACTTTAAGGACAATCTCTTCACTGACAAGCTCCGGGCTTCTGGTCAATTCAATCATCTTCAAACGAAGCAACGAATGGATAAGATATTCAGAGTTATGAAGGCTATAGCAGAATGGGAACCCCATGGAATTTTCACACATAGCCATCTTTCTTTGTATAAATTTTTCTCATTTTTATGACAACGTTCTCTTACTAGGATGTCTTTCTCCTTTGTACAAAATACTTACACAAAGTTAATACAAAGATACTTCAAAGTGCAGAAAACTATTTGTCTTTTCTTTTTTTACACTTGTGTTTTTATTTGAAAACGTCCAATGATTTATTAATAAGCATATGCATTTGAATATAATCACTGTTTACAAATAAACGAAATGGGAAAGAATAATTACTGACAAGTTGAAAGTATAGGAAAACGTCTTTAGGCTATTTCAAGAGAAATCCCCTGCAGTACATCATCTAGATCCCCAGCGGAGCTAAAACCTGGAAATATATATCCCCAGTGGAGTTATAATTTCAAACCTTTAATTCCCATCAGAGTTAAGTTTTCAAACTCCCAATCCCCAGCAGAGTAAAAACATCGAACCACAGATCCTCAGTGGAGATGAAACCTTCTTCCCTAGCGGAGTAAAAACTTTGAACCACAGATCCCCAACGGAGTCAAATTTCCAACTATCAATCCCCAGCGGGAACCATTCAATTTTCCCCAATTTCCCCCAGCAAGTTGTCTTGAAGCCTGGAAATCAACCAGATAACAGTTAACTTTTGTCTCTCCCCAACCTAGGTTGATTCCTCAGTAGAGTGGCATCCAACCCAAACTCCTGAACTTTTTCCAAACAGGAATAAACTTTTTCCCCCAGAGTCATGAACTTACTCTCCACCAGGATAACTACTCCCCAGCAGTATAGCTTTTTCCCCACAGAGTTTTTCACTCCCCAACAGAATGGAGATTCTCATTCTTGATTCCCCAGTAAAGTTGCCAGGGTTTTCATTACTCCCCAGCATGAAGTTGCCAAAGTTTCATTGTTCCCCAACAGAATGAAGATTCTCATTCCCCGCAGAAATCATCAGAATTTTCCCTATTCCCCAGCCGAGTAAGGATTCCCATTGTGTAACCCCCAGTAGAATTCGTCAAGTTCTCTGGATTTCCCAAGAAGATTTCTCAAGCAGTTTGACATTACTCTCACAACAGATTTTGTCAATACTCCAACTTCAAGACATGAAGGATTCTCACATCCCCAACAATCACCAAGGATTTCTCATCCTCAACAATCAAAGATTCTGAATCTCCAGCAGCGGTCAATGATTTATTTTCCCCGGCAGCAGTCGAAGATTTTATTATCCCCAGCCGTCAAGGATTTATTTTCCTCAGCAAGACAGCTAATCAGCTTACATGCACATACATTACACTCATATATCATAAACATTGATAAAACACATTTTATTGCATTATACATTTCATGCAACATAACTTTGTGTTTCAGCTAACATTTTACCCTTTTCAGGTAAGATTAACAGCTATCTTTAACAAATATTCAAAGATTTCAGATACAGTACGGATACACTCCAGGCACGGAAGTCATTCTGCTACTCATTCAGATCTTTTATTCAGATACAATACCGATACACTCCAAACACGAAAGTCATTGTGTTACTCATTCAGATCTCTTATTCAGATACAGTACGGATACACTCCAAACACGAAAGTCATTTTGTTACTCATTCAGATCTCTTATTCAGATACGGTACGGATACACTCCAAACACGGAAGTTATTCTGTTACTCATTCAGATCTCTTATTCATGATACAGTATGGATACACTCCATACACGGAAGTCATTCTATTACTCATTCAAAATTCAAAGTCAAGATACGGTACGGATACGCTCCAGACACGGATGTCATTCTGTCACTCATTCAGACTTCAACAATCCGATAGAGATTAGATACGCTCCAGATACGGAAGCCATTCTATTTCTCATTCAGTTTCAACTATCAATTTCAAGTTCAGATACACTCCAGACACGGAAGTCATTCTGTCACTTATTCAGATCCCAGTTACAGTTCAGATACATTCTAGGCACGGAAGTCATTCTGCTACTCATACAGATCTCAACTTCAGATACAGTCCAGATACGCTCCAGACACGGTTGCCATTCTGTCACTTATTATGACTTTTTCCCCATCCCAGAGATGCTCCAGACACGGACGCCATTCTGTCGCCTATTCAGATTTCAGATTCAGATACAATACAGATACACTCCATACGCGGAAGTCATTCTTTTATTCATTCAGATTCAAATACAGTTACATCTCGGATACGCTCCAGACACGGACGCCATTCCATTGCTCATGCAGATTCAGTCTCCAGATACAGTTCAGATACGTTCCAAACGCGGATACCATTCTGATACTCATTCTTTTGACTTACAACATGCAGTTCAACAAACATTCTTGATGGCATCTACAAGCCCATATCTGACAAGATTCTGTCACCTCTCCAAATGGCATCTTTAAGCCCATTCCCTCAACTATACTTTGACGAGTGCAAATTTACGGGCACTCTAGTGTCCAATCATCTTTTACCTTCGAGTCACGAACGGTAAAACTCGCCAATCTAACTCTTCAGGTTCAAGAAGATTGAACATGGGAAGCTGTTGTACTCCAAAATTTGCCCTCTCATTTTATCAAGATTCTCCACACAAGACTTCTTGGACTCAAGACCAGATTAGGGTTTGCTCAGCTAAAGACATCTCCTTGCACTGATGACCTGAAATTAGGGTTTGAGTTTACACAGGGATTTTTGGATTTCCAATGCCTCATGAGACTTTCATACTTCATGTTGGACTCCTAAGATTTCTCATGTTAGGTTTCAAGCCTTGAATCATATTTTTGCTCAGTCAATTGGACAGTTGACCTAAAAATCAACTATATTGGGGAAAAAGTAAATTGTGGCCAATTTACAGTCAAACCTCATAATTTTTGATCCACATCAACATTATAGACTCATATGAACCATTTTATCAATTTTGGACCACAACTCCTCAAGAAATTTGATCAGATCATCAAAAGGGCAAAATGGTCAAAATTAGGGTTTTGACTGTAGAAGGGAAATTTATGATCTTTCACCTATCCAATGGCAAATTGGGTTCAAGCATGATTTCAAGGAGTCAATGGCATCATCTTGACCTAATCACAAGGTTCAAAAGATCTCAAATGCATTGGATTGACAGATGAATTTTCCAGTCAACTGATAAAAAATCAACTGTACACTGAAAGTCAAACTTTGACTTTTTGGTCAAAATCAAGCGCCAAGGGTCATATTTCATCAAGATGTGTCAAAACATGAAACTTGTTCACCAATAAACCTAATTTTGAAAGTTAGGGTTTTAAGTTGAAAAATTTCATAACTTAGAATTTTTCCAAGTTATGAAAATTTCTTATTTTTTCCCAACTTTTCCCAACTTTTTCTCCATGATGCAATTTGATTCAAAGAAAACTTCCAAAATGAAAGTTGTAGTCCTCCACAAAATCTACAACTTTTATTCACAAAGTTTTCCCAAAAGATGCATGGATATCAAGTTATGATTTTGTGAATAAGGGTCCATAAACTTTTTAACTTAGTGAAATTTTGCCCTAGTTTAGGTAGATTTTTGACGTAACTTCATGGAAACTTTTCACCTAGTTCCAAGTGGAATCTCAAAAAGAATTTCAAATATGGATTGTAGATCATGTTACAACCTTTCCAAAATGTCTAGGAACTCTCCAAGATCATTTGTGGTTAGGGAGAATCGAAGAAATGAAAATGGCAATTTCTCACTTTTGTCCATGACATTTTTCACATTGTTACAAGTTGCAAATATGTCCTAAGCATGCTTGTACTTGTTTTACAGGTCCTAATCCTTTCCATACTCCTTAATTTAATGCAAATACATTGGACAATGGCTTTGTTCTGAGCTATAGAGCATTGCACAAGGAATTATTCTAAAAATGGCATAAAGGTTACAATGCTACTTTGATAAAGCATACTTTTTGCAATTTTGTTTATCTTGAGCATTGAACCTGATCTTTGGTTGCAAACAAGATCCATGAACATTAGGAAAAGTGTACCAACCCTCTACATCCCACGAGCTAGCAAGTACAACCTTTGGCATTGTCACTTCCAACTTTTCTTCAAAAGCAAGTAAGCTTGCAAAAGTCCACATAACTCTTCCATCTGATAAAAACAAGTATTGGCATCATTTAAAACAGGTTCAACATATTGTAACAAGCAAGAAACACGAATTGCTAAGCTCTCAAACACCCTCTGTTGTACCCCAAAATTTTCCCTCTCATTTCATCAACATTTTCTCATCACAAGACCTTTGAAGCTCAAGATCAAGTCAGTGATTGCTCTGCTCAAGACTCCTCCTTGCACTGTTGACCCAAATTAGGGTTTGAGTTTGCACAAAGATGCTTTGACCTAAAATGCCCAAAATGACTTTCATGCTTCATGTTGGACTCACAAGTTTATCCATACCAAGTTTCAAGCCTTGATTCCAATCTTTGCCCAGTCAATTGGACAGTTGACCTAGAAATCAACTGTATTGGGGAAAAAGTCAACTGTGGTCAATTGACAGTCAAACCTCATGATTTTTGACCCACATCAAAATTATGAACTCATATGGACCATTTGATCATGTTTGGATCACAATTCCACAAGAAATTTGATCAGATCACCAAAAGGGCAAAATGGTCATTTTTAGGGTTTTGACTGCACAAAGGCAATTTTTGACTGTTTGACCTAGCCAATGGAAAACCAAGCTCACATATGGACTCAAGGACTCAATGGCATGGTCTTGACACATTCAACAAGTTCAAAAGATCCCAAATGCACAAGATTGACAGATGAATTTTCCAGTCAACTGATCCAAATTTGACTGTATACTGAAAAGTCAAACTTTGACTTTTTGGTCAAAATCAAGTGTCAAGATTCATTTTTCATCAAAACATGTCAAATTATGAAACTTGTTTATCAAGAAATCAAAAATTGCAAATTAGGGTTTGAAATGAAGAAATTTCATAACTTAGAAATTTTCTAAGTTATGAAATTTCCTAATTTTTTCCTAACTTTGTCCCATCTTTTCATCAAGATATATTTGGATTCAAACAAAACTCAAAACATGAAAGTTGTAGTACATTGCAAAATCTACAACTTTGATTCACAAAGTTTTCTCAAAAGAAGCTTGTAGCTCACGTTATAATTTTTGGAATAGGGGTGCAAAACATTCTTAACTTAGAAATTTTTTGACCTATTTTAGGCAGGATTTTTGCCCAACTTCATGGCCACTTTTCACATGCTTCCACTTGGAATCTTAACTTGCATTACAAAGATGGATTGTAGTACACATTCCAAGAGTTGTGCTCTACATTTTTGGTGTTATGAGTTTTGCTTGAAAGTCCAGGAATCAGGAGTTAGGAAACGCGCATTTTTGTTTGTTCAAACAAAGCTGGAGGTTGAAGATGACTGGCTTGGGCTGGGCCTGAGTCAGTCCTACTTTTTGCACCCCTTTTTTCAATTTGCACCCCCTGACCCATTATGTGATATATTTGTCATTTTTGATTTTTTCTTTTTGATTCTGATTTTATATTTTCATTCAAACATGAAAAAACACCAAAAATATTTTTCTCACATTTTTTGCATTTTATTTGGTATTTATTTGTTTCATTTAAATCCATATATAAATAAATATAATACTTTTTGTTTAAAACATTAAAAAAATAATACAAAATATATTTTTTTTTGTTATTATTTTTTTATTTACATTTTGAAAACATTTTCTAAAAATTATATTTTTTTTGTAAATAATAAATATTTTTATTTTTGTATATATTTAATATATTTAACACATAATATAAATACTTATATATTTATTAGAATATTTAGGATAAAAATACAAAAATAATACATTTTTATTTTTATTAATATTTGACCTCAAAAATTAATTTTTTATAATATACTTCTCTTTTATTTATTTTTGTATATAATTAATAAATATTGCATATAATAAATAATAAATACTTTAGGACTTTAAATTCCGCATTTTAAAGCTTTCTAATTATACCATGATAGACTTAGGGTTTTGTATGCAAAAATCAAACAACAAATAGCTTGACTAAACAAAAGACAAAAAGCATGAAAATGGATAACACCAATCACACTTGCACCCCTTAGGGTTACTCCACTTGTTGCCTTCAATAATGGGCCATATTGCATGTTAGGTGTTTTTGGCAAAACAAAACAATTCAAATGATCATAGTCCCTCGATGACGCTTTCGAAAGTTGCCTAAAAATGATCAAGTCCCTTAAAGAAAAAAATTGCCAAAGACACTTGGCACTATTGCAATCATGGTCTAAACGATGACCCGCGCCCGTACCGTTAACATCCTAACACAAGATTGTCCACCAAATGCAATGGTGGAACAATACTGTTAAAAGGGTTAAAACATAGGAAAGATCTTTGAGAAATTTAGGGTAGATAGCTCTTGGTTACTTGACCAATCTTGCAAAACAATCCTTGCCATTTTTCAAAACACACATCACAACACACTTTCAAAACAACTTTCAAAAAAATTGAAAAAACTTTTCAAAAGACAAATACACCTTTGTATACATTCAAACATGGATCATTACAAAGGTTGCCACAACAATGGCCTCTTTTCAAAACATTTTCAAACCCACACACAAAGCACAATTTCAAACAATTGAAAATGCAAGGCAAGTGATCTAAGCAAGTAACTAAGAGCCCATGGATAACCATGGATAGAAAGGGTTCTAATACCTTCCCTTTCTATAATCTACTCCCCGAACCCAAGAAAACATCTCAAAGGTTTTTTTTGTGCTTTTTAACCTTTCCTTAGGATAAAATAAAAAGTCGGTGGCGACTCTTGCTAAATCGAAACATTTGCGAAAACAAACGCAAAACCCAAGTCAGTTCTCCCACCGTATCACACCCTCTAACACAGAAAACCCCATTCCTGCCCAAAACAGGGCAACCTCTGCAAATCACAAGCCATTTCCATATTGCCTCGTGTGTTTTGCTTGGAACCACTTCAAACACATTCCCTACATCACTCCTAAGCTGTCCAAGCCTTTGTTCAGCAATTGTAACCTCTGTTTCGAGGATGACCCTTTTCATTTTGAAGCTTTGCAGGTTGACTTCTACAGGGAAATTCAGGCAACTTCAAGGCAAGCTGAGCATTGGGAAAGGTTGAGGGAACTTCAAGCAAGCTCACAAGTACTTCAGACCTCACTCAAAGTTGCTACATTTCCATATCCAAACTCAACTGAACAAGGTATTTGCCAAGTTTCTATCTCTCTATTTATACATCCTTATGCTTAGGTTTGTGAAGCAAAAATGTAGTCTTTAAGTTGCTTGAGCTGTACATATGCATAGCTTGTATTTATATTAACTAAGCTAGGAGAATTTAGATGTTGAACATGCTGAAAAAACTAGGTCATAATTTAGGGCCATTAAAATTCTCTTTGGTCTTTTAGAGTTAGGTCATGTTTTTTATATGGTTGGAATCGTGATTAAAAATGCTATAAGTTTCATGTTGTAAGTTTTGAATTTCATGCAAGCATGAGAAAGAACATGATTTGCATAACAGAAGCGCGCGCGTGTTTGTTCAAAGGTCAAGGATGAAGTGGAGTCTGGGCCTGGCGCTTGGGCCTGTTTCTTTTGGCACCCCCCTTTTACTTTTTTCACTCCCTTGACCATTTTCTTTTATTTTTTTTATATTTTCTTGCATATTTCATATTTCTGACTTTTTTTTTATGAACATGTAAAATCACCAAAAATATTTTCTTTATTTTTTGCTTTTTATCATATTTTATTATTTTATTTTTTGCATAATAAATAAATTATTAGGTTAATATACTTTTATTTTCTTAAATAAACTTGTAAATAATATAAAAATATTATATATTTTTATTTTTATTATTTATACACTTAAAATAATATTTTCATACAATATTCAATTTTTTAACATTTTGTATATATTGTTATTATTTTTCTTAAAACAAAAATGAACAAATAAATAATTAGAAAACAATACTTTCTTTTAAACAAAATTAGGGTTTTCACCCTTTCAAAAATAATCATTTTATTTTTTTCTTATTTTGTTAAAACTTGAATAAACTTATTTTCTCATACATAAAATCAATACAAAAACATTTTGCATATTTACATTTTATTGCATATTTAAATAATTGTCTATTTATTTATTGTACAATAAATTCAATTGGGTTGTAATAGTGAATTAGGGTTTTATTTTGTGCAAATATCCCCCATTCAAAACTTGTAGCCCTTCCCATAATATTGTTGTAATAGTCTAGATTTACTTAACGCATTTTATTGCTTTCATATACCATGATAGTAAACTAGGGTTTTGTATGCAAAGACCAAAAATCAAACAAATAGCATGACCTAATACAAGACAAAAATGCATGAAAAATGACAACACAATGCACACAAGCATCTCTAGGGTTTCACCCACTTTGTTGCCTTAAAATGGCCATGGTATGCATGCTAGGTATCTTGGCAAAACAATACAAACAAAAAGATCATAGTCCCTCGATGACGCTATCTTGGTTGCCTATAAAAAGATGATCATAGTCCCTCAAAAGCTTGCTAAGATACTTGGCACCATTGCTATCATGGTCATACGACGACCCACGCCCGTCCCGTTTAACATCCAAAGATAGGGTTGTTTACCAAATACAATGGTAAAACAACAATGTCAAAAGGGTTAAAAATGTACAAGAAAGACTTTTGATTAGGTAGATGCTCCTAGTTACTTAATCAATTTGCAAACCATCCTTGCTATTTTCAAACACACACACACACAATTTCAAAACAATTTCCAAACAACTTTCAAAATATTAAAATATTTTTCAAAAGACAAACATCTTTGTATACATTCTTCAAACAAGAATCATTACAAAGGTTTCCAAAACGATAGCCTCTTTTCAAAATATTTTCAAAACCACACAAAGCACCATTTCAAACAATTGGAAAAGCAAAGCAAGTGATCTAAACAAGTAACTAAGAGCCCATGGAAAACCATGGATGAAAAGGGTGCTAGCACCTTCCCTTTTCACAATCTACCCCCCGAACTCAAGAAAACATCTTAAAGGTCTTTCCTGTGCTTTTTGACCTTTCCTTTGGATAAAATAAAAAGTCGGTGGCGACTCTTGCTAAACCGAAACATTTGCAAACACAAACGCAAAACCTCAAGTCAGTTCTCCCACCGTATCACCCAAACATATGCTCAAATAATTATGTACAAATGAATAAACTGAAAGCATAAAATTAAACACCCAAAAAGAAGAAAACTAGAGCTAGGATCGACTCCAGGATGGACCAGCATTTGGTCGTTTCCCCAGTGAAGTCGTCAGCTGAAATAATCGGCTGAGCAATCAACTGATAATGAAATCAATAAAGTAGTCATTGAACATTTTTTATTCCACAAGAAGGGAAAGGTAAACATCGAGTAAACTTGAGAATGGTGAAATCAAGGTCGAACGACCAAAAGATACGGGTAAGGGAGTCTGTTACGCGAGGGGAAGGTATTAGCACCCCACACGCTCGTAGTACTCTACGGTATCCACTCTTGCTGTTCTAATCTAATGGGTGTGTAAAAATCTATATCTAAGATGTACAGGGAATGCGTGCAAAATAAAGGATAAAATAATGTAGGGAAAATAAAAGTTATGCTCGCTCGGGCCCTATCCTAATGCCTACGTATCCCTTTTAAGGAATCAGAGCAGCCGTAGTTCAGCTCACATGTTTCTGTTTGTTTTGTATTTTTTAATTGAACAATGTTAGGTTCGAATCAATCCACTGCGGCTCGACCTTTGGAGACTTACAACCTGTAGCCGAAGGGAACTAACATGTTATTAGAAAAGAAATGCCGATTGGCAAAAAGAAAGGTGTTGGTTTGTCTTTTTTACCTTGAGAAAGGATTTGAAAATTTTAAGTGTTTTATGATTTGCAAAGAAAAAAGAAAAGAAAGGTTTTTGTTTTATTATGCAAATGATGCAAAAGAAATAAAAACATCTAAGGGAGACTAACCTAAATCTATCCCTAATATTATCACACAAATGATTGACCCTAAAGTTGAGTTTTGAAGGGGAAACTCTAACCTATGTTGACATGCATGGATAACAATCCTAATGTCTATCTCAAATAAACATCTATAGATGAATTAAGAAGTCCTAAAGGAGAATAGCAAGGGTCTATCACCTAAAACTATGTCTGTCTCGAATCATCATCTATAGTTGAATCGAGAGCTCCTAAGGGAACATGTCGAGGGTATGTCATCTCAAAACATGCACACAAAGATGAAATCAAACAAACAAGCCAATAAGCTCAAGAGAGCTAGCTCAAGAGAGCATAACTAGAGAGAATATACCTAGGCTACCATTACCTAAGAAAGTCTAACAAAACTATCCTATATGGAACATGCAATGAGAGCGAAGTCGTGATCTCAATTTCTAAATTGAGTGACTCATCGATCAACAAGAAATAAAGGAAAGAAATGAAATCCTATAGGGAGCATGCACTGAGAGCAAAGTCGTGATATTAATTTCTAAATTGAGTGACTCATCGATCAACAAGAAAGTAAACAAACCCAAGCACAACACATATAGCAAATGAAGTGCGAAATGCCTGCTACAGGTCTTTAAACAGCGACTTCGAGCGCACGCTCTTTATTTCCTACTTCTCATGATATCTAGAAAAAAATAAAGTGCTGAAAAGAGATAAACAAGGGAAAATACCAAACGAATATCAACCCGTAGCAAAGCCTATCAAAACAAAGAAACCCGACGATCTTCGTGAAAAGCGTCACCAATAAAAGAAAAGAATTAGAAATCAAATGCTCGGAATAAATGTCGATGCATCATCGATGTGAAAATAAATCACAATCGAAATCTCAACTGCATTCGCATATCGCACAATAAACCTGCACAAGACTCAAATCTCAACAAGAAAAAGTGAATTATCAATCTCAAATATCATCGGATAATCGGGATTAAATTCCTAAAATCTCAAATAAAAAACTAACAAATTTTTATATTGGAATTTATTACTTTTATCATGCAAAGAAAATTCAAACAAGTCTAGACAATTAACAAAATTAGTTAAAAGAAAATACTAAAAGAATAAATCCAGGGGGTGCAATCTGTTGACCACGGTGCATAATCCAGCAATTCATAATGAAGTGCTAAGCACAATTCAGAATGAATCTAATAGCCATTTTTGTTTGCATCCAGCAAGAGGTCACCAAAAAGAATTCAGGCCCAAGGATGTATGGTTCGGTCCATTGTGAATTCAACATCCAAACCAGATTTTTTCAAGATTTTCTTTGTTTCAGATTTTACTAAAAAAAAACTAAAGAAAAGAATGAATTAAAAAAACAAATAGGATTAGGGTTATAGCACTTTAGCTTCACGAGACCGTCTCATCTCTTCCTCTTGTTCCAATCGGCGGTGATAACTCATCTTCTCCGGCGATCTCGATCTCAAACCACCGCCCCTGTATCAAACTCTGGCCACTACAAACACACAATTCTTAGGCCTCATCCTTCAAATACTTACCTCTTAAATAAAACAGAGATGTGAGGAAAAGACCTATGGGATTCAGAATGAAAATCGAGCGATAACGATGAGGAATTGATGCTTGAAGCACTAGGGTTTTGGTTCTTATTCGTTATACGTTATCACGTGGCATCAAGATTGACAAAGAAGAAGGGAGAATCAAGAGTTTCAAAACTACCAACCTACGAAACCGAGAATCATTCCGGTAATCCGGCCAGAGCTCGAAAATGAAGCATCAGAAAATTCTTCTCTTCTTCTTCAAACTTCTTTTTGATTTTTGTGAATTATCAGGTGTTGTTATGCTTGCAGATGAAGAGGATGATGAGTGTTGAATCTCGTCGCGATAGGGATTTAATGCTCATGGCGAAGCGTTCTTGATGGAGTTTGAAGATGAATCGGTGAGAGGATGCAATTCTTGTTGCCTTGAAGATTCGAAGTAGATTATTGAAGGTGATTGAAGATTGATGATGAATTTTGCTGTGTGATGCAGATTGATGAGGAAGCTTGGCAATATTGTGGTGGAGATAGTGATGGTTACATATTGTCGGGGATAATGATGCGGATTGATGAATGAGATAGGTTAAGGATCAGAGAAACAGTTATAGAAAAGTTGCAGGTTTGAAGGTGCAGTTATGGAGGTTGGAGAGTGAGGCTGCTTACTCAGTTCAGAAGAGAGTAGAGAGTTCTCTGAGATTTTTGGTGTGATTCTTCATAACTTGGAGAATGAAGAACTTCAAGGTGAGTTTCTGTGAAAGCCTTTTTTCTGTGTGTTGAATGAGGGTGGTTATAGTTAGTTTCTGTTAGGAAGTTTTTGAGAGGGTTTAGTTAGAGGGAGTTATGAAATAAGTTAGGAGAAGTTGGGATCCTGTTTGGAAGTTCTGTTAGAGATTTTTAGGAGGTTAGTTTTCAATTGGTTAGTGAAACAGTTAGGAAAGTGCAGTGCTGCTGCTTGGAGAGTGAGTTTTTTTGGTTTTTCTGTATGAATCCCCCCTGAAATCCCCTCTTTCTCCGTCTGTTATAGGTTTGTGAAAAGTAGTTAGAAACAGTTAGGTGGCTGTTAGAGTTCTAGAGAGTTAGTTATGGTTAGCAATTTTTCTGTTGATGGTTTGCAGGGATGTTTGGAGAGAAGGTTAAAACAGTTAGGGAATTCTCTTAGTTGGAGCTATTAGTTTATCTGTTTGTGATTTTTGGTTTGTTAAAAACTATTTCTGTTAGAAAGTTTTGGATGCTGGATTGTTTCTGTTAGTTTAGGGAAGTTAAAATACTAATGAATAATAGCCCTTGGATCTGAATTTGGTTATAACAATGAATGGTCAAGATATGATTGATACTGAGCTATAAATTCGGATATATTGAGTCCCTGATTTTTGGTTATTCACTAAGCTAGAAAATGTTTATGCCTTCCTTCTGATTTATTCTCCTGCTTATATTTCTGATATTCTTTACTGTTTTGACTCCATTCGTATTTTCTGATTTATGTTGAAGCTAAACAAGAAGCTGTGAGGGTTTTAGGAAGTGGTTGGATTTCTTTATTGGAACTGAACTACTGGTATGCAATTGGTTTTGTGCAGGTTTGATCAACTTGGTTCTGACTTTGAATTGGCGGTTGAACTGCTGATTGATTAATTATTTATGATTTCCCATTTTTTGGATATTCTCAATGCAGGTTTGTAATGGCATAGGCACAATTTGATTTTCTTTGCCCTGGATCGAAACAGGTATGAACTGGTTTAAGTGCTTCTTTTATAAATGTAACTTGTTTTGATTTTAGCTGGACCATTATCACTTGCTCTGGATTTTCTGTTGATCTGGTCATGCCGTATTAGTGTTAGGTAATCTGGACATGGCTACAGTCTGCTCTCAGCTTGAGCATCATCTCGATGGTTAATTAATTTGGCGCCCAACAATCAGTTATGTGTGCAGGTTCAGCCAGCTTGGTTAAAGCATGTTTAATGCGGTACACTGGCCAGTTGCTTGCATTCCGATTTATAATAGCATATTTTTGAACCATTTAATGTATTGATGCTGAAACTAGTTTAATGCATTTGTTGCAGGTTAATTGTTGTTGTGCAAAACTGTTTGGTGAAGTAATTTCTGAGGCATGGCCAAATGGAAGGAAGCATGAAGATCGCTTAAGAGCATTAAGTTTGATGAAGATTAGGCTTAAGATTAGGATAGGTTTTGGTATAACTTGTAATGTTATCTCAATCATATCTGCTCCTTATGTATCTCAATAGCCGGAAGAAACATAAGGTGAAGGCATGTTTCCATTTTTCAATGTGCCTTGGTGAATGTAACGAGACAATCCCTTAGGATAGAATTTCAAATTGTAATGAACTTTGAATCAAGGTGAACTTGAATGAACCATGGTGTTTTTTGCAACACGTAACTTGTATTCCATATGAATTTCCTTCAAATCTTAACTTGGAACACAAATGAAACTTGGATGAACAAATCTAAACCAATCTTCAATTAACAAAACCCATCAATTGGTACCAGTTTTCCTTGTGAGCAGCAAGTATAACAATGAACCCAGAAAACTATTATTTGAATCATGATTTAATATTTTGAAATTCAATCTATAAGATTAGACTCGGTAACCAATGATCTCATAAAGTACCATGTCTTGAAGAAAACTTTAATTTTAATTCCCACCTCCAAGCTAACTTTCAATACAAGCGATCAAACAATTGAGAACGATAATGCCCTTGATCATAATGAATTCACAACACCCTCCTTATATCATGTCTCGCTATCCATCGAAATACCCAATGAAAATGTTGAGTAACCTACGTATAATAGGATATAAACCCTAACCTTCCTGAAGTATACATTGCATAAAGAAGAAACTTAACATAAAAGCCATACCTCATGGCCTTGATTCCTCAATTCAGATGCATAGAGAAATATCCAGATGAAATATCTTTGAACCATGATTCAACAAAATCTGAATTGGTTAACTGACGAGTGGATGAATGCCATGTCATAGTCATTAATCCTGATCAAATGATAAGCACACTTATATGAAGAGACGTCTTGATTCAAATACTATGTATGTTAGGTCCCGCCCTTGAATTCTTGACAAAAAAACCTGCAACCAGTTGTTCATCAGAAGATAATAACCTTGTTGCTTGAGGGAGAAGAAGTCCAAAAATGAGCATGAACCAAAACCCTAATTCCATTGTCTTTTACACCAAGAAGAAACAGAATAATCAATCTTATTCAATCATATACACCTCAAATTAGTCATAAACCCTAGATTCGTAGCTGCTAATATTTTGAACCTCAGATGCTCTTTTGAATGCAATGCATGCTACGTTAATGACCTAATGGAATATATGCACCTGAATGTAAAAGTCTAAGCCAAATAAAAGAAATTTGGAGGGAAAATTTTGGGGTGCAACAATTCCTTACAATTCTAACAAATTTGGTTTGGGTTTCACCTCTGAAATTCTGGCAGCAGATACTCAATGTCACAATGAATGTTATGACACTGTATCTGACGTTCTACAAGACAGTAAGACTAAAAGCAGTAAATAACACAGTCAATTGTTTACCCAGTTCAGTGTGAAACAACACCTACTCTGGGGGCTACCAAGCCAGGGAGGAAATCCACTATAAGAGATATTAATTCAGGAATAAACCTACCAGTTTATCTCCTTCACTTAAGACCTACCCAATGCAACTTCAATCTAAGTTCACCTTAAAACTAAGTTCCTACTCACTCCCCCTCAATCACAACAGTGACATTAAACAATTGACTAATGAAATTATGAAGACACTCTTCAGGACATACACTTGATTATGCTTCACAGCTTTTAATCAAGTAACACAAACACTCGTGCTTCAAAGCTTTGAGTGATACATAAACCTAACTTGACTTTGCTTCAAAGCTTTAATCAAGTGACACAAACACTCGTGCTTCAAAGCTTTGAGTGATACACAACCCTTACAATCAAATCCTACTCCAAGTCACTTATCACAATGATAATTGCTTGGATTACAGTAGTTAAAACTATACAGCCCCTTATTGATCTTCTGTCAAACGTTATCTACACCAACAGTCGTCCTGTTGAATATATAGGCCGCTGTTCTTCAGTTAGGGCTTCCACAAAAATAGCTAGGGTTAATTAACCTCAAGACTTGGTCATAGGACTTTATCAACCAGATTAGGGTTAAGCCAAGTTAACCTAAACTCCACGTGAGACTTTGTACTGGACTGTGTAAACCAGTTTCCTGAAAAATCTCAGAATTAACAAAACTGTACAACTGTTAGATCAGTACAGGATGTCTTAACATTTGTTATGACAACAAGAATCCTGTTTACTGATTTTGGTAGAATGTAATAAATATGATCATTGCATGATGATTAGCTAAACACTCATATTGAGCAGCTTCTGTATGACATCCTTTTTCTGCAGAATGTACCTAGTAACCCAGAATGTTATGACATCAATCATGACATTCACACACCTGGTTTTACCAAAAAACATGCCAACAACCAAACACTTACAAACTCCCCCTTTGGCAAATTTTGGCTAAAACCCCTAAACAATCAGAGATTAGAAAGCAGCAGAATTAATATGTCTGCAGAAAGAAATAATGTCTACCAAGTCTAATTAACACAAAAACTTCTCCCCCTCTTTAGCCATACATAGGCCAAAGATACATGTACTTTTAGGATATACAGTCATCCAAAATAAAAACACAGATAAAAATTCTAAAAACACAGCAAGGTTGTCAAATACTTCAAGCACTGTCATCTTCAGAGGAGGCATTATCTTCAGCATTAAGCTGATCTTCAGCAACATCCTCTTCCCTTCTTCGTCCTTCAGTCTCCTCCTGTTCTAGTATAGCAATCAGGTCCTCAAGAGTCCTTTTCCTTGTATCCAACTCTTTGCAGGTTTCCTTCAGCACAACTATAGCATCAGTTCTCTTGGACTGAGTTTTGACAGTTGACGTCTCAGCTGATGTCATGACAATGTCAGGAACATGAGTTCCCTGAAAAAGCTTGTAGTGCAACCCAAGAGCAGGGGCTCTTTTGCATACAGTATCTTTTTCAACTATAATGTCAGGATACTGAGCAAGGACTATACCACATAAGAGGGAGGGAAAGGCAATAGGGCCTTTAACAGCATAGCTTCCAACATGTTTTAAAGTTTGATCAAAGATATACTTGCCATAGTCAAATTTTGTCTTGCTTCCAACAGCATAAATGAATCTTCCCAGTCCTGTGGAGATGGTTGATTTATGGTTGGTGGGAACCCATTTGGCTGCACCAATTTTGTGCAGAATGGCAAATTTCATGCTCAGTTTGCTTGCATTCAGCTTCCCTTTCAAGGGCCAGCTCTTGACTTGATTTGCAGTGATGGTTTGGCATACTTGGTTGTCAGTAACCTCTAGCTCAGGGCAATCATCATCTGGTCTTCCTAGGAATTTGTTTATTTCAGAGGGAGAGAAATTTACCTTTCTTCCTCTCACATAGACACATTTAAAGTCAGCTGACCTTCCATCAGCACACCCATCAGATAAATTCACTATGAACTCTTTGACAAGAACTTCATAGCAGTTGGTAAACTTTACCACAGTATTTATTAGACCAGCAATTTTGATTAGGTCCATGATCTCCTTACATTCCATGGCACCCTTGTTCAGTTCTCTTTCCAAGGCTATTCTTTTCAAACAAACATACTTCCACCTATTTGCATTCTCAGGAAGGTGAAAGGAAATGTTGTCAGTGGGGACTTCAGGGACTTTAGACATTTTGCTTGACGGGAGTTTCCTTTTGAGAGGTATGTCTTCAGCATCAAATTCAAATTCTGATTCCTCATCAGAATCAGAGGGTTCAGGCTATTTCCTTTTCTTAGCTATTGGTTGTCTTACAGGCTTTGAGAGACTACCAGCAGGTACTCGAGTTTTCACCTTCCCTTTTGACAATCCATCCTTCACAGTTTCTACTTCTATGGACATACATTTGGCAGCATCCTGCTTTCCCTTTCTGTTCATCATTCTTCTAGCTATTCTAGGATTGATATTTACAATTAGATCATTGCCAGAGTATTCTTCATGAACGTCAATAACCGGGGTTTCAACAACCTTCTCAGAAGGGTTCTGGTGATCATCAAGATTTTCAGATGATTTCCTAATGTTGTCATCCAGTGTCTCAACATTCTGAGTGACATCTGGATTCATTTCAACATTTGGACTAGCAGCTTCTTGATTCAAAGGTACATAAATGCCAGGTACCGAGTGATTCTCATTTAGAATCCTTGTAACAAGTCTAGCTATTGCTTGATGAACATAAGCTGAGCCTTCCCTATTTGATATTTCTGAGGGAACAAAGGATGTTTGAGAGGGATTACCAGATGTGGAAGTTTGAGACCTTCTTGCATGTCTTGTTCTCAGCTTTTTAACCTTAGAGGGGTCAGCTGCCAGTTCACGAAGAGGAGTTATCTCCAGAACATCAGAATCCATGCAGTTTGTGATTGCCCTAGGTTCTCGATCAGAGGATGCGGAAGAAGCAGTCGTCTTTGAAGAGGATGATGTCATGGATAGTTGAGACATGTTGAGCGTATTAGAAAACCAGTAATAGCGAGAGTAAAACCTTTGATTGAGAGAATGAAAATTGTTGCAGAGCCGAGAGAGGAAGGAGATAAATGAGTGTCTATTCAACTTCTTAACAATTGTGAAAGAAATAGGGAAACAGATGATTAACCCAATCAAAATAGCCTTAACAAAAAAATCTCCTTCATCACATGTTTTAAGCAAAATTAATTGCTACATTTCCTCATGTTGGCAAATACCCAACTTGCCCCTCAAATTTTCAAATTGATTTGCATCAAGTGCCTTGGTAAATATGTTAGCCAGTTGTAGTTCAGTGGCAACATGTTCCAGTTTAATCGTCTTCTCCTCTACAAGATCTCTGATGAGGTGATGTCTAATGTCAATGTGCTTGGTCCTGCTATGCTGAATAGGATTCTTGGAAATGTTGATAGTGCTCAGATTGTCACAGTACAATGTCATAACATCTTGTGTGACATTATACTCAGTAAGCATCTGTTTCATCCAGATCATTTGAGAGCAACTACTACCAGCTGCTATGTATTCATCTTCAGCAGTAGATAGAGACACACAGTTCTGTTTCTTGCTGAACCAGGAAACAAGATTATTTCCTAAGAAGAAACATCCTCTAAAGGTGCTTTTTCTATCATCAGCACTTCCAGCCCAATCAGCATCACAGTAACCAGTCGGAGTTGGTTCACATCCATGAGAGTACAGCAAGCCATAGTTGTGTGTTCCACTTACATACTTCAGAATTCTCTTCACTTGGTTGATATGACTTACTTTGGGTTCAGCCTGATACCTTGCACATACTCCAACTGCAAAAGCAATGTCAGGTCTGCTAGCTGTTAAGTATAGCAAACTTCCTATCATACTTCTGTATAAGCTTTGGTCCACCTTGACCCCACTTGAATCTTTGGACAGCTTTAAGTGAGTAGGTGCAGGAGTCCTTTTGTGACTGGCATTCTCCATCCCAAACTTCTTGACAATGTTCTTTGCATACTTTCTTTGAGACAAGAAGATTGAGTCTTCCATCTGTGTGACTTGCAGTCCAAGAATGTAGGTCAATTCTCCCACGAGGCTCATTTTAAATTCAGCTTGCATCTGGTCAGCAAAATGTTTAACCATTTTATCTGACATTCCCCCAAACACTATGTCATCAACATATATTTGAGCTACCATTATCTTTCCTCCTTCATTTTTGACAAAAAGAGTTTTATCCAAGCCTCTTTTCCTGTATCCTTTGTCAGAGAGGAATTTTGTTAACTTGTCATACCATGCTATAGGAGCTTGTTTCAGGCCATATAAAGCTTTCCTCAATTTGTAGACATGATCAGGGCATTTTGGATCCACAAATCCTTTAGGCTGTTCCATATAAACTTCCTCATTTAAGTACCCATTTAGGAAGGCACTTTTTACATCCATCTGAAATAACTTGAACTTGAGGAGACAAGCAATACCTAATAGGTGTCTGATTGATTCCAGTCTGGCTACAGGAGCAAACGTCTCATCAAAATCAACCCCTTCAACTTGAGTGTATCCTTGAGCAACAAGTATTGCCTTATTCCTGGTGACAACTCCTTCAACATCTGATTTGTTCTTGTAGATCCATTTTGTTCCAATGATGTTTGTTCCTCCTGGTCTAGGAACCAACTCCCATACTTCATGTTGCTTGAATTGGTTCAATTCATCTTGCATTGCTCCAATCCAGTATTCATCAGTTAAAGCTTCCTTAACATTTCTTGGTTCAATCTTAGATACAAAACAAGAGTTTGAGATGATTTATCTAGATCTTGTAATGATTCCACTGTTAGGATCTCCTATGATGAGTTCCTTAGGATGATCTTTCTGAATTCTGATGGAGGGGTCTTTGTTAGCTTCCTTTGATTCTGATGAAGTATTTTTAGGAATATCATCCTTTTGAGTTGAAGTTTCAAAGAATGTCTCAACATCATATGGGACATTTGTTTCCTCATGGTAATCATCCACTATGACATTTATAGATTCCATCATAACTTTGGTCCTGGAATTGAATACCTTATAAGCTCTGCTGTTGGTAGAGTATCCTAGGAATATTCCTTCATCACTTTTAGGGTCCATCTTTCTCCTTTGTTCACGATCTGTCAGAATATAGCATTTGCTTCCAAATACATGGAAGTACTTCACTGTAGGCTTTCTTCCTTTCCAGAGTTCATAAATGGTGGATGATGTTCCCTTTCTCAAGGTGACCCTGTTATGGACATAACAGGCTGTATTCATAGATTCAGCCCAAAAATGAATAGGAAGTCTTTTGGCATGTATCATAGCTCTGGCAGATTCCTGTATGGTCCTGTTTTTCCTTTCTACAACTCCATTTTGCTGAGGAGTTATAGGTGAAGAGAATTCATGATTAATTCCTTCTGAGGAATAAAACTCATCAAACTTACTGTTTTCAAATTCCTTGCCATGATCACTTCTGATTCTGACAATGCACCCTTCTTTTTCTCTTTGAATTCTTTTGCACAGTTCTTTAAACACTTCAAATACATCAAATTTTTCCCTAATGAAGTTAATCCAGGTGAATCTGGAAAAATCATCCACAACAACATAGGCATATCTTTTTCCACCAAGACTTTCCACTTGCATTGGTCCCATCAGATCCATATGTAGAAGTTCTAGTACCTTAGAGGTGGTCAAATGTCTTGACTTTGGATGTGACATCCTAGTCTGCTTCCCAACCTGACATTCACCACAGACTCTCCCTTCATCAATTTGAAGTCTTGGAATCCCTCTGACTGCCTCCATGGATATAATCCTTTTCATTCCTCTTAGATGTAGATGACCAAGTTTTTGGTGCTACAGTTTCACTTCTTTTTCTTCTTTGGCAATAGAACACACAGAAGAGTAATTAGTGTTCTCAGGCTCCCACAAGTAGCAGTTGTCTTTAGATCTGACTCCTCTCATTACAACTTCTTGTTTCTCATTAATTATAAGAAATTCAGACTTGGTGAAGTTGACTTTGAATCCTAGGTCACATAATTGGCTTATACTTATGAGATTAGCAGTCAAGCCTTTTACCAGCAATACTTCATTTAGGTTTGGAACTCCATGACAGTCCAAGTTTCCAACTCCTTTGATTTCTCCTCTAGCACCATCTCCAAAGGTCACATAACTAGTAGTGTGAGGTTTAACATTATTGAGAATATTCTTGATTCCAGTCATGTGTTTAGAGCAACCATTGTCAAAGTACTAGTCTTCCTTTGTAGAGACTCTAAGGGAGGTGTGAGCTATCAGGGCAGTAGCCTTTTTCTTCCATTGTTGAGTATATGGTACCTTGTTAGACTTAGGTTTGACAACTGGGGTTTGATTGGGATATCCATATAATCTGAAGCAGAATGGATTTATGTGACCAAACCTCCCACAATGATGACATCTCCATCTTTGATATTTTTTCTTCATATTTCTCTGTTCTCGATGTTGAGTTTTATGTTATGACATCTGCTTTGACATTTGTTTATCAGGCCTGATCTTCTTCTTGTCCATAACAGATTTCTTTGCTGCCACAAATCCTAGACCAAACTGTTTCCCACATTTTGTCCAATCTGAAGGATTTCTTCTAATTTGTCAGTTCCATTTGTCAGCATCTTGACAGATTTGGTCATCTGGTCCAGTTTTGAGTTTAGCATTTGAACTTCCCCTTCTAGATGACTTATAGTATCAATGCCTGCCTTTTTCTCAGCCTCCAACTTTATTATGAGTTTTGTTTGTCTCTCATTTTGCTGACAGACTTCAGCACTTCTGATACATAACTTCTTGTAGGAATCAACCAGTTCTTCAAATGTCACTTCCTCATCACTAGAGTCACTATCAGAGTTACAAATACCAGTTAGTGCAGTAACTAGTTTGGCAGATTCTTCTTCAAATTACTTTCTGAATCACAGTCAGACCAAGTAACAGACATTCCTTTCTTTTGTTTCTTAAGAAAGGTAGGGCATTCAGCTCGAATGTGCCCATATCCTTCACATCCATGGCATTGAATTCCTTTGCTTTGATTTCCCTTCTCTTCAGACTTTGGTCTTCTGCTGGAGTCATAGGATCTGTTAATGTCATAAGGAATGTTCTTAACATTTGACCTTGACTTTGGATCCATTCTCTTGATGAGTTTGTTGAATTGTCTTCCAAGCATGGCTATAGCTTCTGAAATATTTTATTCTTCATCCTCCTTGTTTTCATCTTCAGTATTAGATACAAGTGCTATGCTCTTGTTTTTCTTGTCGACATTGTCACTGATCCCCATCTCAAAGGTCTGAAGTGACCCAATGAGTTCATCCACCTTCAAATTGCAGATATCCTGAGCTTCCTCTATAGCAGTCACCTTCATTGCAAATCTTTTAGGAAAGGATCTGAGAATCTTTCTCACCAGCTTTTCTTCTGACATCTTTTCTCCCAATGCTCCTGAGGTGTTGGCAATCTCCAAGATGTTCATGTGAAACTCATGAATGGTCTCATCTTCCATCATTCTTAAGTTCTCAAATTTGGTAGTCAGCATCTGAAGCCTTGACATTTTTACTTTGGATGTGCCCTCATGAGTAGTTTTGAGAGTGTCCCAAACTTCCTTGGCTAGTTCACATTGATGTACTAGTCTGAATATGTTTCTATCAATTCCATTGAACAAAGCATTTAAGGCTTTGGAATTACCCAGGGCTAACTCATCTTCTTCTTTGCTCCATTCTTCCTCAGGTTTCAGACTGATTGTCCCATCTTTCTCAGTTATGGTGGGATGGTTCCATCCTTTGTTAGCAGCTCTCCAAGCCTTTATGTCCAATGATTTTAAGAAGGCAATCATACGAGGTTTCCAGTAGTCATAATTTGATCCATCCATAATAGGTGGTCTGTTTTCAAAAACTCCTTCTTTGTCCATAGCGCCAGAAAATAATATCCCTAGATCTCACCCAGTAAGACAGGCAGGGTGCCTGCTCTGATGCCAATTGAAATTCTGGCAGCAGATACTCAATGTCACAGTGAATGTTATGACACCGTATCTGACGTTCTACAAGACAGTAAGACTAAAAGCAGTAAATAACACAGTCAATTGTTTATCCAGTTCAGTGTGAAACAACACCTACTCTAGGGGCTACCAAGCCAGGGAGGAAATCCACTATAAGAGATATTAATTCAGGAATAAACCTACCAGTTTATCTCCTTCACTTAAGACCTACCCAATGCAACTTCAATCTAAGTTCACCTTAAACCTGAGTTCCTACTCACTCCCCCTCAATCACAGCAGTGACATTAAACAATTAACTAATGAAATTATGAATACACTCTTCAGGACATACACTTGATTATGCTTCACAGCTTTTAATCAAGTAACACAAACACTCGTGCTTCAAAGCTTTGAGTGATACATAAACCTAACTTGACTTTGCTTCAAAGCTTTAATCAAGTGACACAAACACTCGTGCTTCAAAGCTTTGAGTGATACACAACCCTTACAATCAAATCCTACTCCAAGTCACTTATCACAATGATAATTGCTTGGATTACAGTAGTTAAAACTATACAGCCCCTTATTGATCTTCTGTCAAAAGTTATCTTCACCAACATTCGTCCTGTTGAATATATAGGCCGCTGTTCTTCAGTTAGGGCTTCCACGAAAATAGCTAGGGTTAATTAACCTCAAGACTTGGTCATAGGACTTTATCAACCAGATTAAGGTTAAGCCAAGTTAACCTAAACTCCACGTGAGACTTTGTACTGGACTGTGTAAACCAGTTTCCTGAAAAATCTCAGAATTAACAAAATTGTACAACTGTTAGATCAGTACAGGATGTCTTAACATTTGTTATGACAACAAGAATCCTGTTTACTGATTTTGGTAGAATGTAATAAATATGATCATTGCATGATGATCAGCTAAACACTCATATTGAGCAGCTTCTGTATGACATCCTTTTTCTGCAGAATGTACCTAGTAACCCAGAATGTTATAACATCAGTCATGACATTCACACACCTGGTTTTACCAAAAAACATGCCAACAACCAAACACTTACAACCTCATAGGCTCAGAAGGAGGTTCTCCGCGCTCGTGCCGGGAGACCACCTTTCTGCATCAACAATATGAAGTCAATGCTATAGAAGACACTGATAGTGACTGTGATTTCGAAAACTGGATATTCCCTACTACTGGCAGTGGACTCAACAACTGGAAGGCTAAAGACTTTATACCAATCTCCTTTAGTTAGGAGTAATTACTATTTCCTGCTTTATTGATTTGAAGTTTTGGGAATATGTAATTTTAAAAAATTAACTTTAAGCCTTGTGCCTTACCCGGGGCACAACGGTCCACTTGTTAGGGTTGTTATCTTTCATCCACATATGCTCATCTAATAAAACATTAGACGTTTTGCATTCAAATTTTGCACTCTCTGTCTTTTCATTACTTTATTGCTTTCAAATATAGCTATGTGCTTCTTACATATACCCACACACTATATTGCAGATCCACATCCACTATGGATCTCGTTGATATTGATTCTGCTACTGCCACTCATGACTTTGAAAATATGATCTACCAAGCCAAGGAAGAAGGTGAGAAAGATTGTGAAATATCTGGAGAACTTGCTAGACTCTTAATACAAGAAGAAAAGGCTATCCAACCACATGAAGAACCAGTCGAAGTTGTAAACTTGGGTACCGGGACAGACCAGAAAGAAGTTAAGATAGGTGCCAATTTAGAAGGTTGTTCTTAGATAAAGCAGAAGGTTTATCGTATGCGTCTCGAGGTGTAAGAAAAGATCAAATTAGAGGTTATGAAGCAATTCAACACAGACTTCTTAGCAGTGACATCATATCCTCAATGGGTTGCTAGTATTGTTCTGGTACCAAAGAAAGACGACAAATTGCATATGTGTGTAGACTACAGGGATCTAAGCATGGCGAGCCCCAAAGACGACTTCCCACTTCCGCATATTGATGTTTTGGTCGACAACACTGCTCAACACAAGGTATTCTCTTTCATGGACGGTTTCTCAGGGTATAATCAGATAAAGATGGCACCCAAAGATATGGAGAAAACTACCTTCGTCAATAGTGTGGCACTTTTTGCTACAAGGTTATGCCTTTTGGGTTGAAAAACGCTGGCGCAACTTATCAGCGTGCCATGGTAGCTTTATTCCATGACATGATCCATCATGAGATAGAGGTCTACGTCGACAACATGATAGCAAGATCACAGATTGAAGAAGAGCATCTTGATCATCTACATAAACTATTTGAAAGACTGAGGAAGTATAAGCTAAGGTTAAACCCGATCAAGTGTACCTTTGGGGTGAGATCTGGTAAACTCCTGGGTTTCGTCGTCAGTGGTAAATGTATTGAAGTTGACCCTACCAAGGTCAAAGACATTCATGAAATGCCGAATCCTCGTACTAAGAAGGAACTTAGAGGTTTCTTAGGACGACTAAATTACATTTCCTGATTCATTTCTCATTTGACTGCTACTTGTGAGCCAATCTTCAAGCTGCTGAAGAAAGATCAAGTAGTAAAGTGGAACGACGACTGCCAAATAGCCTTTAATAAAATTAAGGAGTACCTGCAAGAACCTCTGATTCTGATGCCACCAGTTGAAGGAATACCTCTAATCATGTACCTAACAGTGATAGAGAATTCAATAGGGTGTGTACTGGGGAAGCATGATGAGTCTGGTCAAATAGAGCATGCAATATACTACCTTAGTAAAAAGTTTACCGACTGTGAAACAAGATATTCACTACTCGAGAAAACTTGTTGTGCTTTAGCATGGGCTAATCGTCGACTAAGACAATATGTGTTAACTCATACTACTCAATTGATTTCTAAAATGGATCCCATCAAGTACATATTCGAGAAGCCAACTCTCTCCAGAAGAATAGCCAGATTGAAAATGGTCTTGACAGAATACGACATTCAGTACACCACTCAAAAGGCAAGCAAGGGAAGTGTACTGGAAGATCATTTAACACATCAAGCCGTAGACGACTATCAGTCTATGAATTTCGAATTCTCGAACGAGAACATTATGCTAGTCACAGATTGCAAAGAACTTGGACCGTATGAAGGACCTGAGCCAGGATCTTGATGGACTATGGTTTTTGATGGAGCTTCTGACGCACTTGGAAATAGAATTGCTGATGTAGTTATCTCTCCTCAAGGTTGTCATACGCCTTTCACCGCCAGATTATGCTTTGATTATACCAACAACATTATCGAATACAAAGCATGCATCATGGGTATTAAAGCTGCTATTGACATGAGGATCAAGTTCCTGAGTGTATATGGGTATTCAACCCTGGTGATCAATCAGATCAAGGGAGAATGGGATATGATGCACCCGAATCTTATTCATTATAAAGAGCACATGTTAACCTTGATCCCGTACTTCGAGGGAATCAGTTTTGAGCACACCCCACGAGAAGAGAATCAGTTGGCGGATGCATTGGCTACAATGTCATCTATGTTCAAGGTCAAATGGGATAATAAGGCACCCAAAATCACCATTGAAAGACTGGATAAACCGGAACACTACTATGAAGTTGACACTGCCGGAGTAGAATAAAAACCTTGGTTTCATGAAGTGAGAAGATACATTGAGACTCAAGATTACCATGAAGGGGAATCTATCAATGACAAGAGATTCCTATGAAGGTTCTCGGCAAAATTCTTCTTGAGAAACAGAATCTTGTACAAGCGCAATCATGATTCGACTCTGATTCGTTGCATAGACGAGAATTAAGCAGGGAAGATTATGGAAGATATGCACGAAGGTATCTTTGGAACTTATTCCAGTGGACATACTATGGCCAAGAAGATTCTGAGAGCGGGTTACTATTGGTCGACTATTGAAACTGACTGTTACCACCATTCAAGAACCTGTCACAAGTTCCAGATCTATGTTGATAAAGTACATGTGCCTCCAGTACCTATGAATGCCTTGACTGCTCTGTGGCCATTTACGATGTGGGGCATTGATATGATTGGAGAGATCAAGCCTACTGCTTTTAACAAACATCGGTTTATCTTGGTCGCCATTGATTACTTGACAAAGTGGGTCGAAGCAACCTTGTTCGCCTCTGTTACCAAGAATGTTGTGGCCTGATTCATTAGGAATAATCTTATATGTCGGTATGGCATCCCCAAGAGAATCATCACGGACAATGGAACCAATCTCAAAAAATTATGATAACGGAACTCTACACACAGTTCAAGATCAAGCACCACAACTCTTCTCTATATCGACTGAAGATGAATGGTGCAGTGGAAGCCGCCAACAAGAACATTAATAAGATTATACAAAAGATGGTTGAGACCTACAAAGACTGGCATGAGATGTTACCATTTTCTCTTCATGGCTATCGCACTTCGGCTAGAAGATCAACTGGGGAAACCCCATTCTCTTTGGTCTATGGTATGGAAGTTGTCCTACCTATCAAAGTTCAGATTCCTTCTTTGATAATTTTGAAAGATGCAAACTTAGACGAAGACGAGTGGATTCAGACTAGGTTGGATCAGTTTAATTTGATTGACGAGAAAAGGCTTGCGGCTTTCTTTCACTGTCAAATGTATCATAAGCGTATGATCAAGGTATTCAACAAGAAAATCAAGCATCGAGTATATTAGGCTGGTGACTTGGTAATAAAATGCATCATCCTACCACAAGGTGATCTCAGGGGAAATTGGACTCCCACTTATGAAGGACCATTTATAGTCAAGAAGATATTTTCAGGCGATTCCATGATACTAACCACCATGAACGGTGAAGATTTCCCGCACCCTATGAACATAAATATAGTCAAAAAATACTACGCATGAAAAAGTGAGCCGCTAGGTTGACTGGCCTAGGAAGAAATAAGGGCATCTCAGTGAACCAAAAGGGTTCGGGGAAAAAAATTAGGGATTAAAGCGTACGACCATGTCCCGTTGGATCACTTACAACAAGCTTTATTACCAACGTCAAGTTCAAATGGTACAGATCAGTTCAATCAACTTCTTCCGACAACAAGGGATGAGATGCTTGAAGACATAGGGGGGGTATTATAACTGAAACCTGACGAGATTATTTCCACACAACTATATGTTTTGTTTTCACTTTGTACTCTTTTCATTTCACGAATATTTCCTCTTACTAGGATTTATGTCTCTTTGTACAAAATCGCCTCTTCATGGGCAAACTATCAATAGAAATACAAATTTCAAAATTCAAAATTTTGGTTTACCTTTTTCTGTTTTGTTTGCAAAAACGTCCAATGAATAAATTGAATGAACATATGTATATGAATACGATTACTGTTTACAAGTATATGCATAAAAACGAGAATAAGCATTTTCTCAAGACTCTAGGAGTTGGGATAATGTTCAAGTCATCCCCGTATCCCTACATAAAAATCCTCACAAGATTATCCCCACAGAACAACTTCCATGGGGTTATCCCCACATAGTAGTCTTAACAAGCTCATTTTCAACGAAGATATATTTCACCAGCAGATCCCTCTAGCGGATATGGGAATATCATCTTTTCCCCGACAATGTCGCCAACCTATGGAGTCCCAATCTCCATCAAAGATTATGGCATTAGTACAGTTTATGGAAATTCTCTTCCCTAGTTGAGTTTATTTCTCTAACACGGTAAAATCTCCTGCAAAATTCCCTTCCTCCAGCAAGGTTCATATTCTCTAGCAGAGCTCATTTCCTCAGAAAGAGTATCTCCTCAATAGAGCATTATTCCATAAGGTTTTAGGGTTTATTTCCCCAATAAATTACAGTCTCCCCAGTTTGAGTCTATTTATCTAACTACTACAGATCACCGGAAAAATTTCTCTCCCAAGTAAAGGGCAGTCCAGACCACTATCCCTAGAGAGTTGTTATTGAATTTGGAACCATACCGGTCATCGTTCAATCTTATTCTTTACAGATGAGTCGGCATCTATATCAGAAACCCAACTAGACAACATCTCGAAAGTTATCCATCTCTTTTATCCCAAATCAAGATATATAAGAATTAAATTCCCCAGTAGAGAAATGAACAACCAATATTCTTGAACTCTTCTCCCCAAACAGAAGTCAACATTCCCCAACAAAATTTCCTTAAACAGAAAGCAATAATCCCCATCAAAGTCGAAGATACACATATTCTTCATCTCCATCAATAGTCAGGGATTTATTTTCCCCAGTCAAAGATGCTGCACGGAGTTACTAATACACTTCAACGAAATATCACATTCATACATCATATACAAACATCATAGCATATGCATACGAAATATATATAGTAAACTCATTTTATTTTGAGAATATCATTACGCAATGCATTTCATACATCATGACATTGCATACAATTATCTCTTTATATTATCTGGTAAAAATATACAAGAAGATTCCTCAGAGGCTACATCTGAAAAATAGCTACTTAAGCACTTTCCCCAAAAGGTCATGCTAAAGGAGCACCTCTACTACTTAAAGTTAGGCGTAGACACCTTCTAGTTCAGATGAAATCAGGCGTAGATTTATTTCTGATGCTTTTTTGGAAAATTCAGATGTAGACTCTTTCCGAAACCTCTCCTAGTTGAAGTCGGGCGTAGACATATTCTAATTCGGGTGAAATTAGGCGTAGATTTCTTTCTGATGCTTTTTTGGAAAAGTCATACGTAGACTCTTTCTGGTACCTCTCCTAGTTGAAGTCAGTCATAGACATCTTCTAGTTCAGATGAAATCAGACGTAGTTTTCTTTTTTATGCTTTTTTGGAAAAGTCAGACATAAACTCTTTCCGGTACCTCTCCTAGTTGAAGTAGGACGTAGACATCTTCTAGTTCAGATGAAATCAGGCATAGATTTCTTTCTGATGCTTTTTGGAAAAGTCAGACATAGACTCTTTCTGGTACCTCTCCTAGTTGAAGTCGGACGTAGACATCTTCTAGTTCAGATGAAATCAGATGTAGAGTTCTTTTTGATGCACTTTTTTTGGAAAAGTCAGATGTAGACTCTTTGCGGTACCTCTCCTAGTTGAAGTCGGGCACGGGCATCTTCTAGTTCGGATGAAATCAAGTGTAGATTTCTTTCTGATGCTTTTTTTTTGGAAAAGTCAGACGTAGACTCTTTCCAAATACATCTTCTAAGGACAAAGTCGGGTGTAGACTTAGTCTAATTTTATTATCAACAGTTATCCTGGATGGCATCTATAATCCCATCTCCGCCACCTCTCTTAATGGCATCCTTAAGCTAGTACCGTATAATCAACTGACAGTGTTACTTTGTGCACAGGCGAGCATAAATTTCTGGGCACTTAAGTGTTCAATCATCTTCTACGTTCAAGTCACGAATGAAGGACATGCCAATCTAACTCTTCAGGTTAAAGAAGATTGAACAGGGGAAGCTATTGTACCCTAAAAGTTTCCCTCCCAGTTTTGAAGACAGTTAATTCAAGAAACCTCCTCATGCTCATAAAGGTCTCAAGTACTCAAGGCTACTCAAGGGTTGACCAATCAAACCTCCTCCTAAGCAATGGGTCCATAACTAGGGTTTTATGTTTCTCAAGGATGATTGAGTTCCAAAGGTCTAAATTGGTTTCCATGGTTATCCATAGGCCTTCAACAATGCTCATATCAAGTTTCAAGTCTTGCATCACAAGTTTGCTTAGTCAATGGCTCAGATGACTAAAAATCAACTGTATTGGGTAAAAAGTCAACTATGGTTAACATACAGTCAAACTTCAAGATTTTTGGTTAACATCAACATTTTGAAGTGATATTCATCATTTGGTCAAGGGTTAATCATGATTCCTCAAGTAAATCCCTCAAATCATCAAAAGTAAAAAGTTGCCAAATTAGGGTTTCCTTAGGAGAGGTCAACTGAACTTTGACCAAGCATAACTTTCACATGTTTCATCAACTTTTCCCCAACCAAACCCCATTTTGAAGGAAATTCAATTCTCTACGACTTTGTATTTGTATGCTCAAGTCCAAAAAGTGCTCCATTTAAGAGATATGAGCCAATACATTACATGTCATTTCAAAAGTCAACAAAAGGACACTTTTTGTCAAGGCAACTTACATCAAGATAAAGTCTTTAAATGCAAAAATGATAAAAATATAAATTGAAGAGGACATCTTGAGCTTTCCAAAAAAGTCCAATATCACCTTCAAAAGATGAAAATTGAGAGAATAATGACCATTGCAATTGGGAAATTTTGGAAGAATGCATGAATTCCAAATTAAGCAAACTTATGATTTTGAGCTATTGGGCCTAACTTTTGATGTTCAAACATCTTCACAATGTGTTAGAGGATCACTAAATCCATTCACATATTTTTTATGATTTTTATTTCTTTAATTATAATTTTTATTCATTTAAATACAAATAAGTCAAATAAAATATAAAATCATTGGGCCAAGGCGCATGATTGGTTTTTTGGATCAGTTGGAGGCCCAAGACAACTCATGACAACCATTCAAAACCGTGCGAGCTCATATGGAAAGGATGTCTTAAAATTGAAGTTTGAAAACATGTTTTATTCTTGTCTAATATTTGGAATGATGGCATGAGATTCTTCCCATATTTGTTGATATTTCCCTTCCTCTATAAAAGCACAACAAGACCAGATGCAATGACCACACATCCTTGCCTCACAAATTGCAAAATTTTCCAAACTTTTTTTTCAAACCCTTGAGTTGCAAAATTTTGTTACAAACTGTTGTACCCCAAAATTTTCCCTCCCATATTTCTCAAATACCTGTCAAGTGAGGTCCTCAAATTGCTCAAGGAAGTCCAAGAGTTGACTAGACAAACTCTCTCCTAAAGCAGTCTACTTCAAATTAGGGTTTCATTTTTCATCAAAATGCTTGAGTCCAAAGGATACAAAATTCTCACCATTGTCCTAATATATTCTCAAGATCATACATGTCAAGTTTCAAGCCTTGCAGAGGAAGTTTGCTCAGTCAATTGCTCAAAGGCCTGAAAATCGACTTTGCTAGGTCATAAGTCAACTGTGGCCCACATATAGTCAAACTTCAAGATTTTTGCTCAAGCATCCTCATTTTGAAGTATAATTCATCATTGGATCAAGGGTTGATCATGACTCATCAAGGATTGCTCACAATTCATCAAAACCCAAAAGTTGCTAAATTAGGGTTTGGTAGGAAAAGTCAACTCAACTTTGACCAAGCATAACTTTATCATACTTTATCAGAAATGACCCATCCAAAGCTCATTTTGAATAGGATGCAATTCCCTACCATTCATCGTCATCTCCCAAGTTCAGAATATGCACTCACCAAAAGATATGCATTTTGACATTATAGGTCATTTTGAAAAGTCAACAAAAACACCTTTTGGGTCAAAGCTTCATACATGAACATGGAAGACTCAATTTAGATGAGACCAAAAGGGCTTCTTAGAGGATATCCTAAGATTTCTAAAAAGTTCAAGAACACCTCCCTAGGTTCAAAATTGAGAGAGTTATGCATTGGCCAAGTTTACCTTTTTTGTAAAATTGCCAAAAGTCAAATGTGCTCAAATTTGCATTTTTTGCTAAATGAGCCAGACTTTTTATGCTTGCCTCTCATTCCTAACATATTCCACGACCTATGGGACCCTACATGCTTTATTTATTCATTTATTTTATTTATTTTTATTTTTATTCATTTAAAATTTAAATAAAATCAAATAAATCTAAATAAATCATATGTTGTGTTTTAGGGATGATTTTTGCATTGAAGGAGGATCTCATGAGCTGTCAATTGAGAATCAATTCGTGCAAGGCTGATTTGGTTGAAAAAAGATTGAATTTGAGCAAGTTTGGAAAGAAATCATATGCCATGAAAGACCAAATCAAATCTTCATAATGGGCAAGATTGAGGTCGTTTTTGTTGACCTAATAAGTTGTATTACATATACAGAAGCAAGGCAGGGCATGCGAAGAGGTTGAACAGTCGTGAAAGAGGCAAACAAAACTGAAAAAATTCAAGAGAAAGTGGTGATCCAATCTCCAAGCTAGAGGCCAATCCAAGCCGTTCTAACCTTGCCAACAGATTGCTAGACATCCCAGGAACATATCCCAATAAATTGTAAGTCGTTTCACGCATGGAATTGTAAGTTACAAGTATCATGATTTGCTTCCAAACTCAATTTCGTTTTCATCAATTTATACACCATTTGCACGTTTTGATTGCATATTCCTGTTCCTTAATGAGTTTGCAAGCTATTCACTCTATTCAATTGCATTTTTAACGCCTATATAGAATATTGCCATAGCTAGGGTTTTATGTTCTTGATTAGGGCTTTGCAGGATAGGTAAAATTGGACATTGATTCTGGTACCATGAGACTCATGAGGATGAGACGAGTTGATTGGTACCAGCCATGGCCATTTATCTTGAGGTAAAAGTTTGTTTATCTAAAACGACGGTTGGGAGGAAGACGATGATGCGTGTCACCCCTTGGTTGGGCAATTTAAATTTATCGCATTTTTTCAGGAATCTTTGTGTTCATTATATTATAATTTATTTTTATTATATATACAAATAAGCATCATAGCTCAGTTGGCAAGCATGCAGGGGAAAAGTGCAGAGGACCTGGGTTCGATCCCCAGGTCCCAACCCTTATTTTATGTTTTTCTTCAATAGGTAATCCAACGCATAGCAAATCAAGAAGTTCACCATATACCATCAGGATCTGGCCATCCAACTCATCAGCGCTCCAGATCAACGTACCACCATTAGAGGACCACCATATGCCTAAAGTCAATAGCCACACTGAATCTTGCAAAGTCAAACAGGCCTGGATCTTTTGGGCTCAGAACCTCAACAGCACACCCCCCATAGTTGCTAATACAGGCCCATTATTCCTTCTTTTTCCTTTTTAATTTATTTAAATCTTTCAATATTTATTTTTTTCTTTAATTCATAAATTAATGATTTTTTTCACAAAAAACATAAAATCAATAATTCATCAAAAATTAGGATTAGTTTTTTTATTTTATCATAATTAATTTAATTTAGTTTAAATTAGGAAAATTATAATTTGTTTTCAAAAATAAAATCAAATAGAAATTAGGTTAACTTTTTGGTTTAAGTTTATTTTGCTCTTTTTCTCAAATAAATAAAAATACAAAAAATAGGCTGAGACTGAGGATCGAACCCACAGAGACTGAGGATCAATCGCGTATGATCTAATGTTACAATTGTTTAACTAAGCGATGAATATTTGGTTTTGGGGGAAAAAGAGTTTAATTAAAAACAATAGTAATAGTATACCGATATGTGATAGTCGGACTTCAGGAACTCAGTGAATCGCTTGGCATATAAAGTATTTCGGTAAAAACGAATTGTTTAAAAACCTGAGACATACACTCTCGTGTTCATGAAATAAGTCATGCTACTAAACCTAGTGGATGCACTTTAAATTTAATAACACTTTTTGAAAACAACTTGAGTTTAATTAATTTGTTAAAACACTCTCGTGTATTTAAAAATTAATGTTTCGTTACCACTATCTGGGTTAAACCCCAGCTCTCGCATGCAGGTTCTTGCCTTAATTAATTTCCCACTCTCGTGGAAAAATCGTGTTAAATATCAATTCACTCTCGTGACAAGGGTAGTTAAATTAAATATGGAAATTGGAAACCAGAAATTAATTATAAAAGTTTTTAGCCAAGTTATCACCGAATTCCTTTGGTGCTTAGGAGTCACATACCGGTACAAACGAAATTAGCCAGACATAATATATTTAGTAACCATGCAACTTAAAATACAATTCATAAAAATAACTAGCATAGCATAAGAATAATAAAAACCAATTGCATAAAAACCTGTAAATAATGTTGCTGTGGTAATCTTGAGTGCGTACAATATCCTTGCGATTAATTGAAATATACAACCGTGTTAATCCTTAGATGAAGAACTAACACTTTTGGAACTAATTTTGGAAACTAAACGTTATAGTAGGTATAAATGGTTCAAAAGCAAACTAAAACAAAATAATGCAGAAAGGAAAAAGTTTGGCTCTGTAGAAAATTCTCCGACCCTTTTCCATTAAAATGCCTCCTATTTATAGAAGAGGATTTTTGCAGTTAAGAGAATTTAGGAACTGCTTGAGTGGAGGAAGACTTGAACGGTTCGTTGCTGAAGTTGAGGAATTGTAGGAGAAGAAAACCCTCCATTATGTTGCTCACGTCTCCTGTTATGCATAACGTTGAACTACGCGTGTGACGGTCGTCATGAGGAGGTGACGGTTGTAATGCGCTTAAATAGCGCGTTACGTTCGTCAATGATGTGTGACGAGTTTCCTTCAAGTTGTGAGCGCGTTACGCTCGTAATGGGAGTGTGACGGCCGTCACAACAACAAAATCTACATATTTTGCAGATTTAGTTCTTTTTCTTCTGATTCTTGGTTAGCTTTCTTCATGTGATCATTTTCACTGATTTGATTTGAAACATGTTATACTTGTGAAAAGACATAAAAACTCGGAACAATCGGGAGTTAAACGAGTTAATGTATTATGAAAATCGATAAAAAATGTAGTAATTATATGATACGATTTCTCGTTATCAAATTCCCCCATACTTAAACCTTTTCTTGTCCTCAAGAAAATAGTCATTTACAAAGAGCGGACAAGTTTTATCAAGCGCACATGCATGACATACCTTTGATTTTTAAAGCAACTACGGGAAATCCTCGTCAGTTCGACCGATACTTAAGTGAATCACTAACGATACGCTAATGACACAAGCAATAAGCTTAGTCGTAGGCTTGCATTTAAAACGAACTATCCAACAGTTCCGTTATAATTCTGCCCAGAGTTCCTCGTATCTATTTCACCCGGTTTCGTTCTAGCGCAGTCACATTAAGCCATTTGTCTTAGCACGCACGTAGTGGAGTAACCAGTTAGTGACTTTGATCCTTTTAGTATGGGGTCTGGTACACGAATGTGGCAACCCTACATATGTCATCCAAATTGGAGGTTGCGGGGGATCGAGCCATAACACGCCCTACCAAGTTCAGAACCAGATACCTCTGAACCAACCAATAGTGGACTCCTTCATTATTTGCTCATCTCTTATATTATACCTTGTATTTTGGTACACAAAATTTTCTTTTCTTTTAGAAGCGAGATAAGAAGGATATTTCATTGATCAGGTATCAAACACTTATATTCATCGATTCCCCACGTGGTTTGTGTCAAGACAGTGCTGACTGCTATTATAAACTACTAGGGGTTACTTTAGAACTAAAACTCAAGATATAGGTATAATGGTTATTGAAAAGGATCGTGTAAGTAGGAAGTCTACGGTGTCATAACCGTATCGATTTTGTTGAATCGTTTTCGGCTTCCTCAACTGGGATTTCGTTAAAATAGGTATGTCGGGCTAATGCGAAGATAAAGTAAAAAATTTTGGTATGGCTAAATAAAGCGAAGAATTTGAATTGAGAAATATCGTAAAAAATTACTTGTTTATGGAAGATGGAAAGGTACCTCCCCTACACTAAATCCGACATTGTCCTCAATGTTTCGGTATATAGGCGGGGAAATACAAATACAAAAACAAACAGACAGGAAATGAAACAGAAAAAGTAAACTACTTAGAAAATAGAGAAAACTACTAATGGCCACGTCCTCTACTCCTGGTGCGTGATCGCCTGGTAGGAGTGGCTTCAGTGTCAGTGTCCTGGTAGCCAAGGGTGCTGACGTCAAACCATTATTCAACAAAACCTGAATTGGCTAACTGAGGAGTGGATGAATTCCATGTCATAGTCATTAACCCAGATCAAATGATAAGCGCTCTTATATAAGGAGACATCTTGATTCAAAGACCATGTATGCTAGGTCACACCCTTGAGTTCTTGATAAGAAAAACCTTGCATCTTGATATTCAGACGAAGAGAATAGCCTTGTTGCTTGATGGAGAAGAAGTTCAAACTGAACATGAACCAAAACCTTAATTCCAGTCTTGTACACCAAGAAGAAACAGAATAATCAATCTTATTTAACATATACACCTCAATTCAGTTGTAAACCCTAGATTCATAACTAATGATTTTTTGAAGCATAAGTGCTCTATTTTTTATGAAAATGAATGCTATGCACATGACCTATTGGAATGATGCAGATGAATGCAAAGTCTAAGCCAGAATAAAATAAATTAGGAGGTAAAATTTTGGGGTGCAACACAGTTTTATAAAAGGTCTTTGAATAGCATTTATATGAGTTTAGAAGCTTTGTGAATGATTTAGAGTGAAAATGCACGAGTGGATTAGGTGTTTGGCCTTCAAGGTCAGAATTTGCAAGAAATGTGGTTTTGAATGCCAATTCTGATTTCAGGGTGTTGAGAGTGTTAGAGTGCTTGTGAACTCATGTGTTATCTTGTAAATAACCTCTTTATTTATAGAGAAAAGGTTTGAGGGCTTGAAGTAACCAAAAATTCAAGATAACATGTTATGGTTTTGAAGCTTGGTTTTGAAGCAACTTGGAGAAACATTGTTCCAAAGCATAGTAGGGTGGTTGATAGGATTCTGATGGTTTCTTCTTGGTGATAAAATCTTTTGAAATTAGACAGGGCCTAAATTGTTAAATGTTCATCGTATTGATCTAAATTGTCGGTAGGAGCTTTCTCTAGTTTAGCAATAAGGCGTTCATATGGGAAATATTCGTTTATGGGAACACTCTCGGTTTGGATTCCATCCAATCTTGATAAATGGTCTGCTACCACGTTTTCAGTCCCCCTTTTGTATTTTATTTCCAAGTCAAACTCTTGTAGGAGTAAGATCCATCTGAGTAGTCGTGGTTTAGCGTCTTTCTTACTTAGCAAGTATCAGATCGCAGCATGATCCGTGTAAATAACGATTTTGGCGCCTACTAAGTAGGAACAAAATTTGTCCAATGAGAATACAACAACTAGGAGTTCCTTCTCCGTAATGGCGTAATTCATTTGTGCGGGATCAAGTGTTCTGCTTGCGTAGTAAATAGCGTGAAGCTTTTTATCCTTGCGTTGTCCTAGGACTGCGCCTACAGCATAATCGCTCACATCGCACATTATTTCAAATGGTAGGTTCCAATCAGGAGGTTGCATTATAGGTGTTGAAATTAAGGCTTCTTTAAGTGTCTCAAGTGCGTTTAAGCATTTATCGTCGAAAATAAACTCAGCTTCTTTCATCAATAATTCAGTTAGCGGCTTAGTGATTTTAGAGAAATCTTTTATAAAACGTCGGTAAAAACCAACGTGTCCTAGAAAAATTCTTATTTCTCTAACCGTTTTGGGTGGTTGAAGGTTTTTGATAATTTCGATTTTTGCTTTATCGACTTCAATTTCTCTGTTTGATACAATGTGACCCAACACAATTCCTTGTCTCACCATGAAGTGACATTTTTCCCAATTGAGCACTAGGTTGACATTGACGCAGCGTTTCAGTACTAGCTCAAGATTTGATAAACATCCATCAAAACTTTCTTCGCAGGGTGAAAAATTGTCCATGAATACTTCCATAATTCCGTCCAAAAAGTCTGCGAAAATCGCCATCATGCATCGTTGGAAAGTTGCAGGTACGTTACATAGTCCAAATGTCATTCTTCGGTATGCAAAGGTACCATAGGGGCATGTGAACATAGTTTTCTCTTGATCATCAGGATGAATGGGAATTTGGAAGAATCCTGAGTATCCGTGAAGATAGCAAAAATGGGAATGTTTGGCTAAACGCTCGAGCATTTGATCAATGAATGGTAATGGGAAATGGTCCTTGCGCGTAGCTTTGTTTAGTTTTCTATAATCAATACACATTCTCCATCCTGTTTGGGTACGTTGTGCCACCGATTCGCCTTTTGTGTTTGTTATAACCGTGACACCTCCTTTCTTAGGTACTACGTGGACTGGACTGGGCCAGTTACTATCTGATATTGGGTATATGATGTCTGCCTCTAGTAGTTTCTGCACTTCTTTCTTTACGACTTCGCTTAGGATAGGATTTATTTGTCTTTGATGTTCTCTAGAAGTCTTGCAGTCCTCCTCTAGCATAATGAGGTGCATACATAGAGAAGGACTTATTCCTTTTAGATCTGATATATTATATCCTAACGCGGTTGGATACTTCCTTAACACATTAAGAAGTTTTTCGGTTTCGATCTTCCCTAATTTGGAATTGACTATAACTGGCCGTTCGAGTTATTTATCTAAAAATTCATACCTTAGATCTTTGGGTAACGTTTTAAGTTCTATACCACTCTTCTTATCAGTTGGGGTAGGATCGGGTGTTAAGGCGAAACATACGCTTAGGTTGGCATCATGATATTCTCGTTTCCAATCATCATCCTTGAAGATAGTTGGCGTCAGAATTTTCAATATCCCAGAATAGGTGTCTTCTTGGTTCTCTAGTTCTTTGACACATTCATCAATAATATCTAGGAAACAGCATGAGTCATCAATAGCAGGGGCTTTGAAGAATTGGGAAAGAATAAATTCTACTTTTTCTTCTCCTACCTCGAAGGTAAGCTTTCCTTTCTTAACGTCAATAATGGCTCCTGCAGTGGCTAAAAATGGCCTTCCTAATATGATGGGAATGTTTGAATCTTCCTATATGTCCATTATTATAAAGTCAGTAGGTATGTAAAACTGTCCTATTCGGACAGGAATGTTTTCTAGCATACCAACAGGGAATTTGACTAATCTGTCGGCTAGTTGTAGGGACATCTTGGTAAGTCTCATGTCACCTAGTTTGAGCTTCTCGCAAATAGATAAGGGCATTAGACTAACACTTGCTCCTAAATCGCATAGACCTTTGTCTATGACAGATTTTCCAATTACACGTGGTATGGAGAAACTACCAGGATCCTTTAGCTTTGGAGGCATGTTATTTTGAATTATGGCGCTACATTCGGCAGTTAGCATAATGATTTTGTTTTCAACAATTTTTTTCTTATTAGACAATATTTCTTTTAGGAATTTAGCATATGACGACATTTGAGTTATACCTTCTGTAAACGGAATAGTGACATTTAATTGTTTCAGAAGTTCTACAAATTTCTAGAATTGCCCCTCGTTTTTGGATTTTGCAAGTCTTTGAGGGTATGGAATTGGTGGTTTATATGGCGGTGGAGGTACGTAAGGTTTTTCTGAAACCTCTCTGTTCTCATTCGCGTCTTCCTCTACATTCTCAGATTGTTCTTTTGATTTCTCTGCTTCCTCTTCAGGTTTTTGATACATGGTCGGGTTTTGGAGTCTAGGATCTACTGGTCCATCAAGTGTTGTCCCACTTCGTAATGTGATAACATTAGCATGTCCTTTAGGATTGGGTTGTGGTTGTCCAGGAAACGTACCAGCAAGTGCGGCAGAACTAGCTTGGTGTTGTGCTACTTGGGAGATTTGGGTTTCTAACATTTTATTGTGAGTCGCTAGGGCATCTACCTTATTTGCTAATAGCTTCAATTGTTCACCGGTGTGAACGTTTTGATTGAGGAATTCTTTGTTTTGTTGAGCTTGATTAGCGATAAAATTTTCCATTAGGATTTCAAGGTTAGACTTCTTAGGAATGTTAGGAACATTAGCAGCGGATTTTTGATACCCTGGAGGTACAACGGGTGCTTGGCCACGTGCATATAAAGCGTTATTGTTCTTGTACGAGAAGTTAGGATGGTTCTTCCAACCAGGGTTATAGGTATTAGCATAAGGATTACCTTGAGCGTAATTCACCTGATCAACTAATATTCCTGCTAAGATTTGACATTCGGTTCCAACATGACCAGGAACTCCACAAACTTTGCAGTTTGGGATAACTGCAGCCACGGTGGCTGCAGGAAGTAAGGTCAAGCTTTCTATCTTTTGGGTAAGAGCATCTACCTTAGCATTAACTTTATCTAGGCTACTAATCTCGTACATCCAACTTTTGGTTTGAGTTTTCTCCACAGGTGTTCTTTCTCCTCCCCACTGATAGTGGTTTTGAGCCATATTTTCAATGAGTTGGTTAGCTTTGTCGTAAGGTTTGTCCATTAGCGTACCACCCGCGGAGGCATCTATAGAGAGTCTTGTGTTGTACAAGAGTCCATTGTAAAATGTGTGGATAATCAGCCAGTTTTCTAATCCGTGATGTGGGCATATTCGCATCATATCTTTGTAGCGTTCCCATGCATCAAATAGTGATTCAGTATCCTTCTGCCTAAATCCGTTGATTTGTTCTCTTAATGTAGCAGTCTTTCTCGGGGGAAAGTGTCGTGCTAAAAATACAGTCTTAAGTCCTTCCCACGTAGTGACGGAATTTGACGGCAAGGATTGCAACCAAGCCCAAGCTCTATCTCTTAGCGAAAAAGGAAAAAGACATAATCTTATTGCATCTTTACTAACACCTTTTGCTATAACTGTGTCGGAAAATTGAACGAATTTCATAAGATGTTCATTTGGATCCTTGGTAGGATTTCCAGAGAATTGGCGTTGTTGGATAGCTGATATCAATGACGGTTTCAACTCAAAATCGTTTCGATTAATTGCTAGAGCAACAATGCTATTGTGGGGTTCTTGTTGTAATGGAGTTGCGTACTCCTTCAGTGGACGGGTCCTTCATTCTTCGGCCATGTCTACTTCTGGATTAATTTCGGTTTCAGAGGAAGAATTAGAATCTGTTTTAGAATCAATCTTGATTTCGGGTTTTGGTAAAGGAATAGCGTGATTTAAACAGTAATCCCTGACTGTTCGTCTTATGGAAAGGATGCATTCAGGTTCGTCCATCGATTTGTCAAGTGGTTCGCCTTGTGAACGAGTCCTTGGCATACAAATCAAAAAAGGGTTTTTGTTGCCTAGTCTGAACGCGCAACAGAAGAATCATACTTAATTGACTAACCAGTCCCCGGTAATGGCGCCAAAAAATTGATCGGGACTTTATGAGTCTATTGGGATACTAACTGCAAGTATACAGTTTAGTCGTTCTAGTTTTAAATGATTATCGAACCTACAGAGACCGAGGATCAATCGCGTACGATCTAATGTTACAATTGTTTAACTAAGCGATGAATATTTGGTTTTGGGGGAAAAAGAGTTTAATTAAAAACAATAGTAATAGTATACCGGTATGTGATAGTCGGACTTCAGGAACTCGGTGAATCGCTTGGCATATAAAGTATTTCGGTAAAAACAAATTGTTTAAAAACCTGAGACATACACTCTCGTGTTCATGAAATAAGTCATGCTACTAAACCTAGTGGATGCACTTTAAATTTAATAACACTTTTTGAAACCAACTTGAGTTTAATTAATTTGTTAAAATACTCTCGTGTATTTAAAAATTAATGTTTCATTACCACTATCTGGGTTAAACCCCAACTCTCGCATGCATGTTCTTGCCTTAATTAATTTCCCACTCTCATGGAAAAATCGTGTTAAATATCCTTTCACTCTCGTGACAAGGGTAGTTAAATTAAATATGGAAATTGGAAACCCGAAATTATTTATAAAAGTTTTTAGCCAAGTTATCACCGAATTCCTTTGGTGCTTAGGAGTCACATACCGGTACAAACGAAATTAGCCAGACATAATATATTTAGTAACCATGCAACTTAAAATACAATTCATAAAAATAACTAGCATAGCATAAGAATAATAAAAACCAATTGCATAAAAACCTGTAAATAATGTTGCTGTGGTAATCTTGAGTGCATACAATATCCTTGCGATTAATTGAAATATACAACCGTGTTAATCCTTAGATGAAGAACTAACACTTTTGGAACTAATTTTTGAAACTAAACGTTATAGTAGGTATAAATGGTTCAAAAGAAAACTAAAACAAAATAATGCAGAAAGGAAAAAGTTTGGCTCTGTAGAAAATTCTCCGACCCTTTTCCATTAAAATGCCTCCTATTTATAGAAGAGGATTTTTGCAGTTAAGAGAATTTAGGAACTGCTTGAGTGGAGGAAGACTTGAACGGTTCGTTGCTGAAGTTGAGGAATTGTAGGAGAAGAAAACCCTCCATTATGTTGCCCACGTCTCCTGTTATGCATAACGTTGAACTACGCGTGTGACGGTCGTCATGAGGAGGTGACGGTTGTAATGCGCTTAAATAGCGCGTTACGTTCGTCAATGATGTGTGACGAGCGTCCTTCAAGTTGTGAGCGCGTTACGCTCGTAATGGGAGTGCGACGACTGTCATAATAACAAAATCTGCAGATTTTGCAGATTTAGTTCTTTTTCTTCTGATTCTTGGTTAGCTTTCTTCATGTGATCCTTTTTCACTGATTTGATTTGAAACATGTTGTACCTGTGAAAAGACATAAAAACTAGGAATGATCGGGAGTTAAACGAGTTAATGTATTATGAAAATCGATAAAAAATGTAGTAATTATATGATACGATTTCTCGTTATCAATGGTCGTGGGGTTAATGCTGTTGACAATAACTTGTTTGTGACCTCTGTTGAAGAAATTTCTACTCCTCTTATGACTGTTAAGAGGAATTTACTGTTGGCCGGTGTATTTCCGGGTTGTGGTGAAGGTTGCCACATGTGCTCGATTCTACCTTCCGGTTGCCGTTTGTTAAAGTCAGGTGTTCAGCGCCTGATGGATAATAAAGAGATTCTGTTCGAGAAGACTATGATCCCTGTTGTTCCCAGTGAAGATGTTGCCATTATAACCATTTCCGTAAATCCTTCTAAGGTTTCCTCGAGAAAACCTGTTAGGATTACATCTATTCCAAGAATTGCTCTGCTAATAATCACCGTTCCTGGTCCCATCCCGTTCACTTTAGACAAGGCTGTCCCATGGCACTATGGTGCTAATGTGTATTATCATGGCATTAAGCAAGAGTTGAAGAATGAAGAATCTGATACTGATGTCAGTAATATTGTCGGGGCTAGTAAGGTCACCAGAAGTGGAAGACTCTTTTCTCCCAAGGTTTCCCCTTTGGCTGCCCATAAACCTGTTGTCATTCCATCTGCTAGTACATCAACCACTGTTCCAGTTCCCATTCCATTTATCACCCATATCGCCAAGCCATCTGGGACTCGGGGAAAAGAAATCATAGGTGAGCCTTCCCGGACGGAGGCGCCTAGAGAAATTGTTGTGGAAGCCTCTAAACAAGAAATAGAGGAAATACTGAAAATTATCAAGAAAAGCGACTACAATGTGGTCGAACAGCTTGGGCAGACCCCATCAAAGATCTCCATGTTGTCTCTACTATTGTGTTTTGAAGCCCATGCAAAGGCTTTGATTGTCTTTCTAAAGACTGCGCATGTGCCGCAGGAAACTTGTGCAGATCAGTTCAAAGATTGTGTGGCTAGCCTGACTGCCGACAATGGGCTAGTATTTTCAGATGCAGATTTGACTGTTAAGGGGAGGGATCATAATGATGCTCTGTACGTCTCGATTGAGTGCAGGGGAACCACTAAGGTTCATGTGCTGGTGGATACCGGGTCTTCGTTGAATGTTCTGCCGAAGAAAGCATTGGACCATTTGGACTGTGAAGGTTTGACTTTAAAGCCGAGTAACATTATGGTGAGAGCTTTTGATGGATCAAAAAGGATGGTGCACAAGGAAGTGGACATCCCTGTAAAAGTGGGTTCTCAGACCTTTGGGTCCACCTTCTATGTAATGGACATCAGACCATCATATTCTTGCTTGTTGGGTCGTCCTTGGATCCATAGGGCTGGGGAAGTCACTTCCACACTCCATCAAATGTTGAAGTATCCAGTACAGGGGAAAATTGTCACGGTACAAGGTGAAGAAGAGTACATGGTAAGTCATCTCAATTCCTTCCGTTATATGGAGATGGATATGGAGTTCATAGAAACTCCTTGTCATAACTTCGAAGAGGTCCCTCAGACTTTGGCGTCAACTAAAGTTACAACCAACAAACCTCCGCTGAAGATGGCTTCTCTCAAGGATGCCAGGGCTATTGTTGAAGAAGGTGGGTGTACCAGTTGGGGTCGGCTCCCTGATTTCACTCACAAAACGGACAAATTTGGTTTGGGCTTTACTACAGGGGCTCAGAGGGCTGTTAGGCACGCGTGGATTGGAAGACCTCCTCTACACATCAACGATCAGGGAGTTAATGCAATTGAGGACAGTGAAGAAGATTCAGACATCGACAACTGGATCTACCCAACAACCAATGGTGGATTGAATAACTGGACGACGAAGGACTTCAAACTTGTTTCCTTTATTTCGCAGTAATTGACTTTTGTTTTAAGATTTGTAATAAATAGTTTGAAACTTTACGGCCCAGTGCCTTGCCCGAGGCACATTGGCTTTGGTTGTGAGGGCTTATTATTTGTCATTTTCATATATCATTAATAAAACATTGGACGTTTCTTGCATTACAAATTTTGCGCTCCTTGTTTTTCTTTTCTGTCTCTCGCTTTATCAAAATAGCTATTCTCTTACACATACTCACGTCTCATACTGCAGATCCATATCCACTCTGGATCCTATTGATAACAACTCTGCTACTGCCAGTTATGACTTCGAAAATCCAATCAACCAAGCCGAGGACGAAGGTGAGGATGATTGTGAGGTGCCTGGAGAACTTGCTAGACTACTACAACAGGAAGAAAGGGCCATACAGCCTCATGAAGATCCAGTCGAGTCAGTGAATTTGGGTACAGAGGAAGACAGGAAAGAGGTTAAAATAGGTGCAAATCTGGAGCCTAGTGTCAAACAACGACTAATACAGATGCTGCACGATTATGTTGAGATCTTCGCCTGGTGCTATGAAGATATGCCTGGTTTGGATACTGATATTGTGGTACATCGCTTGCCGACCAAAGAAGACTGCCCTCCGATAAAGCAAAAGGTCCTCCGTATGCGCCCTGAAATGTCAGAGAAAATCAAGGCAGAAGTCATGAAACAGTTCGACGCAGGATTCTTAGTTGTCACTTCTTATCCGCAGTGGGTTACCAACGTTGTTCCGGTACCTAAGAAGGACGATAAGGTACAGATGTGTGTGGACTACAGAGATCTGAACAGGGTAAGCCCCAAGGATTACTTCCCACTTCCTCACATTGATGTTCTAGTCGACAACACCGCGTAGCACAAAATCTTCTCTTTCATGGATGGTTTTTCTGGATACAACCAGATCAAAATGGCTCTTGAGGACATGGATAAGACAACCTTCATTACAAAGTGGGTCACCTTCTATTACAAGGTAATGCCTTTTGGGTTGAAGAATGTTGGGGAAACTAATCAGCGCACCATGGTCGCTTTGTTCCACGATATGATTCACCACGAGATTGAGGTTTATGTTGATGACATGATAGCCAGATCTCAGACTGAGGAAGAGCATCTTGATCATCTCCAGAAACTGTTTGACAGGTTGAAGACGTACAAGCTGAGGCTGAATCCAAACAAGTGCACTTTCAGGATAAGGTCTGGTAAGCTTCTGGGTTTCGTTTTCAGTGACAAAGGTATTCAGGTATACCCTGCAAAGGTAAAAGCCATACAAGAGATGCCGACTCCCCGCACAGAAAAAGAAGTTAGAGGTTTCTTGGGACGTATGAATTACATCGCCAGGTTCATTTCACATCTGACGGCTACTTATGAGCCAATCTTCAAGCTGCTGAAGAAAGATGAAGTGGTAAAGTGGAATGATGAATTCCAGACTGCCTTAGAAAGAATTAAGGAATACCTTCAAGAACCACCAATTCTGATGCCTCCAGTTGAAGGAAGACCTTTGATATTATACTTGGCAGTGCTAGATAACTCAATGGGGTGTGTGTTGGGGCAGCATGACGAGTCTGGTCAAAAAGAGCACGCCATTTATTACCTTAGCAAAAAGTTTACCGACTGTGAGACCCGATACTCATTACTCGAGAAAAGTTGTTGCACTTTGGCATGGGCTGCTTGCCGACTGAGACAGTATATGCTGACTCACACCACTTTGTTGATATCAAAGATGGATCCGATCAAATATATTTTCGAGAAGCCTGCCTTATCCGAAAGAATAGCAAGATGGCAGATGATCTTAACCGAGTACGACATCCAATACACAACCCAAAAGGAAATTAAGGGGAGTGTATTGGCGGATCATTTGGCGCATCAAGCTGTGGATGACTACCAGTCCATGAATTTCGAGTTCCTGGATGAGAATATCATGTTGGTAACCGATTACGAAGAACCTGGACCAGATGAAGGACCTGAGGAAAGATCCCGATGGTCTATGTATTTTGATGGAGCATCAAACGCTTTGGGTAACGGAATTGGCGCTGTAATTATATCTCCCAAGTGCTGTTATACTCTGTTCACCGCCCGATTATGTTTTAACTGCACCAACAATATGGCGGAGTGTGAAGCGTGTATCATGGGGCTCCGAGCTGCTATTGACCTAAGGATCAAGTTCTTGAGTGTATTCCGAGATTAAGCTCTAGTGATAATTCAAATCAAAGGCGAGTGGGATACGAAATACCCGAATCTTATTCCTTACAAAGAGTATGTACTGACATTGCTCCCGCACTTTGAGGAGATAACCTTTGAACACTTCCCAAGAGAGGAGAATCAGTTAGCGGACGCGCTAGCTACCATGTTTTCTATGTTCAAAGTTAGGTGGGACAATGAAGCTCCCCAAATTACCATTGAGAGGTTGGACGAACCAGCACATTGCTGTGACGTTGAGACTGAAGAAGTGGCAGATAAACCCTGGTTTCACGAGGTGAAGAGGTATCTTGAGGCTCAAGAATACCCCGAGGGGGCATCTGTTAATGATAAGAAGTTTCTAAGGATGTTCTCTACGAAGTTTTTTATCAGTAATGGAATCCTTTATAAGCGTAACCATGATTCAACTTTACTGAGGTGCGTAGACAAGAGCGAGGCAGAAAGGATCATGACAGAGTTACATGAAGGTACCTTCGGAACTCATTCCAGTGGGCACACCATGACGAAGAAAATCCTACGGGAAGGATATTACTGGTCCACCATGGAAGTCGATTGTTATTAGCATTCTCGTATCTGTCATAAGTGCCAAGTCTATGCTGATAAGGTGCATGTACCTCTGGTTCCCCTTAATGTTTTGACAGCTCCTTGGCCTTTTGCAATGTGGGGCATCGACATGATCGACGAGATCATACCTATTGCGTCTAACGGGTATCACTTCATTCTGGTAGCAATTGATTACTTCACTATGGACCGAAAACCCGAAAGGGCGGTCCAGGAAAAAATTAGGGATCAAAGTGTAACACTATGTCTCATTGGATCATCTTGCAACCAGACTTCGGTATCGACTATCAAGCTCAGACGACGCCAATCAACCTGATCCACCTTCGACCAAGCAGCAAAGCGATGGGATGCTTGAAGATATAAAGGCAATATCAGAGTTGGAACCCAATGGGGTTCATTTCACATAGCTGTTTTTCTTTCTTAAAACACAAATTGTAATTTCTATCTTTCGGCGGCGTTCTCTTACTAGAGCGTCATCCTCTTTGTACAAAATGCCTGTTACTGTTTACCGTGGAAATTGGTAAACAACCGCTGATCTTCCAAAAGGTTACTTATTTGGTGACTCGCAGGATCGATCAAATTGATCCTAAGACATGGTTGATTTTTTGGGGTTTGACTAAGTTCTAATGATGGTTAGTGCTAGTAAAGTAAAGACACTTTATGTAAATTGCATGAAGGAAAACTTGGTAGAATAAAAGAAAGCGTTAAATAAAGGCTTCGATAAGGAAGGATAAATGAAAAGGAAATAAAGTGCTGGAATATAAAAGACTTTGATTAATTTATATGGTGTTTCACACATACATTCTCAACAATTCTTTCGCTCACACCGGGTACTTGAATCTAAATGAGTAACTTGTATATAATTGTGAACACACGCGAAAACTACGTGAACAACTAGTATTTATACTAAACACATCTCAAGTAACCGCCGGGTAGTTACGCTGCTTCTAGATGACTCCACTTGGCATGCTCACAGCATTCGACGCTCCTGATCTTGGCACGTTGCACTTGGTAACTGCTGGGAACCGTTTTCCCTCCAAACATTCGAATCTCAAACCGTTCCATTCTGAGCATCGAATACCTTTGTCGAGAAACTCCTTCGACGTTGAAGGCAACAAGATTCCTACTTAGAAGAAATTCTCTAAGTACCTTGCCACCTTCTGATGAGCATTTCGACAGAATCAGCTGGTCGAAACCATCCCTCATGATTAATGGTCTATATTAATAAAAACAAGGGTGTCGAATTTAGGAACCAACAAATTGCCCCCCAAGAATGCCTTATTTCTACGCTGAAAAGAAAAAGGCATTCTTTGAGATTCCACTCGACACATGTCCTTCATTCTTAGCCATAGATTAACTTGTGCGCTTTTCGTCTTCTACCAACCAACTGACAATCCCAAGAAAAAGCCATCATTCCACCTTTACCTAAGACGTCACCTCAGTAAGGCGTTTAGCGTGCCTAATGTCTTTTCACAGATTATCATCATGACAATTTCCCAAAAACGAGGGTGCACGCTGCACCATTTCCTTTCTGCAGAACGGCTATGTCAGCGAAGGAGCGCCACGTGCCCCACTATCATCTGCAACATTAAATGGCCTCGAATTTTGTGATTTCCCAACCACTATAAATAGCGCTAGGTACCCCTTGTGGGACTTTTTCACGCCATTCTGCATCCAAGCCTTATTATTGAACACAAAAATCTCTGCAAACCCCTGCAAACACTTTTTTCTTCACTCACCTTCATCTTAATCCAAAAATGGCTTCCGGCTCTTCTAATGCTCCCAGTTCTAATGTTCCTTCTAAAACTTCCAAACCAAAAATCTTCTCAACTGTTCCAACAGTTAACTCTACATGCATACGAAGGGTTCCTGAACCCCTGGGAACTGCTGAGCGTGAAGCTTATTCTTCTCAACTACTGATTCCGGTTGGATACTCCAACCAGATTTTCTCCATGTCTGGCCCTTTATCTACATGCATTGATGACTCCAAGAAGATCAAGAACTTCTTCCCGGTGCTTGAGGCACTCAAACCTGTTGGGTGCTCCAAACAGACTGCAGATGACAACGAAGATCCTGCTAAGGAAAAGATAGATCTTCGTTTCTTCAATAGAGGTGTTAGGGCTTTTAGGTCTAGCCCTAGCCTTACACCAGACTACAGCGCTTGGCTAGAGAAGATGGAAAAAATCCAGGCTTTGATTTGGAAGAACCTGGGGATTTATGACCTAGTCATGCTGTCGAAGACTGGTCTCAACTACTCCCCTGAGATGCTGATAGCCTCTTTTCTTTTCTGGGATTATACTCACTTCACTTTCCACCTGCCATGTGGAATGATAACACCCACTCTCTTCGACGTGGCTGCCATCACCGGTCTTCGACCAACTGGGGATTATTTCGACCCAGAGGAAATGTCGGAAGACCAAATTGGGTTTTTAGCTACCAAACCCACCTATACCACCTACATCAACCACTACCATGACAGGTCGACAGCCAATGTGATGGACGTGGAGCACATTGCGTTTCTAGCCCTTTGGCTGTCACGCTTTGTGTTCTGCACGAAGTCTCTACAGGTGACGAAGAAAATGGTCACCCTTGCTACCCAGCTTCACCATGGTCAAAAAATTTGTTTGGCCGAATTAATCCTGGCGAACCTGTATGAGTCGATCAGCAGTGGAGCGACTCTGTTAAAGGTCATCGAAAATAGAGCCAGTTTGTTGCTTGCAGGACCCTTCTGGCTACTTCAACTATGGCTAAATGCCACTTTTGAGTCTTTCTTACCTCAGAAAACTCAAATAAACGAACAAGCTCATGAGATAGCCAAAAGGCGTATCGAAGGCACCAGACTGGCTTTACTGACTCCGACTGAGGATGGGCTGGAACTCCAACAGACTTTTGCAAACTTCGTCTTGATGTTTGCAGGAAGAAAATAATTCACCTCGACCATGGCTCCTTTCTCCCGTCGAAAGTTTGGTCCAGAATGGTTCACCAGGCCCCATCCCAAGTCGTCAGGTGACCCTCATGTCGAAGAACACACAATAATGTGGGAAGCATTTCTCACACCCAAAATAATGCCACTACGCTTTAAGAGTTCCAAGAATCACCTGAGCTTGATCGCTTATCAGCCAAACTTGGTCTCTCGACAGTTTGGTATCATCCAATCACTTCCTTCTCCCATTTTTCCTAGGGAGAAATCAATGTTATATTTTTGCAATGATTATACTGAGGATGCTGCCACCAAGCATATTGGCAGGTACGCTGGTCGAACAATACTTTCACTGTTCGACTATCAACTTAACTTCCTCTGTTCACCATCTTTCGAAGACTGGTGGAAGAGTTATTATGCTGAAGAGTTCTTCGACGAAAAATATTTTGTGGACGAACTCCAGAAGTATTTCGTTCTAGTCCTTGACAAAATAAAGAAATGTACGTTCACTCTCTGAATTATATTTGTCTTTCCATTTCGACTTGTAACTTGTTAATTATAACTTGTGAACGCATCTTCTTTCAGTTGTTCGAAAGCCTGCAGCAAAGAAAACCACAGAAGGCCATCAGGGAGGAGGTCCCTCGACAAAATCTTCAGCACCGGCAAAAACCACAGAAAGCCATCAGGGAGGAGGTCCCTCGATAAAACCTTCAACACCGGTAACCAAACTTTTATTATTTCCTTCTGGTTTTAACATCCTGATTTTCGATGTGGCATTCTAAATCGAACTCCAATTGGTTTTCAGGAACCTGCACCCAAGAAACGACCTGCACTAACGGTCGAATCTGGGAGTGACGACGAGGATGAATCTCCCCCCGCTCCTCTTAAATGGAGAAAACTGAAGAAAGATGCTCCTTCTCCTGAGTCTCGACCCATGATCAGAATAAAGGTTGCAGGGAGAAGACCCAGGCCACCTCCCATGATCATCGAAGAGCCCACGGAGGAGGAGCTAAACGCTTTGCTCAATAAACCCGTCGAAAGTGATAATTCCAGCCCTGGGGCTGAAATTCCTTTACAGGTAGTTTCTCTGACCATTTTTTAACTCAGGTGTCGATGCTCACGTTCGATTGTGTCTCTTTCTAAACCAGAAGATTCTTCCTCTTCTATTTTCAGGAGACCACCGAAAGTTCAGCACCAAAGACTTCAGAGACACAAGACTCTGCTGAACACAGTAGGCAACAAGAGGAGGAATTGGCGAACGATGAAGCCACTGCCGAAGCAGAGGAACAATAACCAAAAGAAACTCAAGTGGTCGATCTGAAAGAGGAGCAACATGACGAAGGGGATCATGTTGATGCTGGCACTACTGAACTACAGGTCGAAGAGAGTCATGTCGATGCAAACGCTACTCAACAACTTCAACCCCAAGCCAACGCTGCTGTAAGGGTTACCACCTCGACAAAGCCTAAGTCTAAAGAAGACTTAGCACTTTTGAAGCAAACTGATCCCATTGGCTACCTGAATGCCATCATCGAGAGTAGGGGAAGTTCATCTGACCTTAGTCATGATGCTTCTACTGCATCGGGGAAGTCCACTTCGACTTCTCCTCTTGATGAGGCTTTGATTAAGGTCAAGGCTCAGTTCTTCAAGAAAGATCTGATGAAGGCTTTGGAGGGGGATCCTACTGCTCCGTCTTGTCTGGGAGCTGTTTTGAATGCAGTCGATTTGCTTGTTGTGACTCCAGAGGTTTCCAGCTTTATCTTGGAGTTATACTCCATTGTTGACCAAGTCTCTGCGGACTATCGACGTCAGAGGGGCTTCAACAGCCAGCTCGAAGCGCTACATGGCAAGAGTTCTTCTGCCTGGACTAAGGTAGCTGAAACGACTTCTCGAATTGCAGAGTTATCGAAGCAGAAGGCATCCAAGCAAGAAGAAATTGACGCTATAGATCGAGACAATGCCTCTATAAAGGCACAGATCGAAGAGCTGGAGGCCAAGATAAATGCTAACACCAGGCGCAAAGAGGAGCTTCTCTCGACTGTTTCAGACACAGAGAGCCAAGCTGAAGTTACACGAGGCCTAGAGTTTGCTGAGAAGGCCCAAGCCTTCGATGACCAGATTGCCAAACTTTCCCAGGCGACTGCCTTGTGTAACAAAAGACTGGAGTTGCAGCAGGCCAAGTACCTTCGACTTAGAGATTCTATCCCCTTCTAATTTACTCAGCCATTTATTAACCATGTATTGTAATATTTATTTGACAATGTAACCATTTTGGTTAATTCTTATAAAATTTTCCATTTTGGCTATTTATGGTTAATTTGGTCATTACTTGCTATTTATTTTGATCTCTTGGAGCATAGATTTATATTTTTTCAAATATTTGCCGTTTACTCTCAAGAGTCTTTTATCTTCACCTAACTCTTCGACTTCATAAGCTCCACCAGAAAAAGTTTGGATAATTCTGAATGGTCCTTCCCATTTGGGTGACCATTTTCCCATGCTTAGATCCCTTCGATCCATGGGGAGAATCACCTTCCAAACTAATTCTCCAGGCGAGAATGCCTTAGGTTTTACTTTTTTATTGTAAGAGTCTTCCACTCTTTTCTTCTGAATCCTTAGTAGGTCGAGAGCGCGTAGTCTTTCTTCGTCTAAATCTACTAGTTCGTCTAACATCATATCCCAATAAACCTCAGAGGGGATATCATGATGTCTCTAAACCCTTGCAGATTGAAGACAAATTTCCGCTGGCAACACTGCGTCATGACCAAAAGTTAGCCGATATGGTGTTGTACCTATGGCTTCTTTTGGGGACGTTCGACAGGCCCACAAGATCTGGTCTAACGTCTTATGCCAATTTTTTGGCTTCTTCCCTACATGCTTTTTTATCAGGCCAATCACTATTTTATTCGCTGCTTCAACTTGATCGTTTTCCTGTGCATAATAAGGTGTTGATGTTAGGAGTCTAAAGCCTGTTTCTTGAGCGAATTCCTGCATCTTTCGACCGGTGAAAACTGATCCTTGATCAGTCGTTATAGTTTCAGGGATTCCAAATCTAAAGATAATGTTCTTTTGAATAAATTCAATGACATTTTCTTGGTCTACATTGACTAAAGGAATAGCTTCGATCCACTTAGTGAAATAATCAATGCCTACCAATATATACTCAGGCTCTTTGATGATGCTGGTCGAATCTCTCCAATAAGGTCCAACGCCCATCCTCTAAAGGGCCAAGGTTTCACTATTGAGTGAAGTTCGCTTGCTGGTACATGCTGGATGCCTGTATGGACTTGACATTCCTGGCACCCCTTCGCGAACTCGACACAATCTTTCAAGATGGTGGGCCAGTATAGTCCTTGTCGAAACAACAACCATTTCATCTTATGGCCTACTTGGTGAGCCTCACATGCTCTAGCGTGCGTAGTCGAAAGGGCTATGTATGCTTCAGTTTCACTTAAACACTTTAGCAGTACCCCTTCAGGCGTCTTTTTAAATAACTCATTACCCATGAGTACGTAACTCAACGCCTTATATTTTATTTTTCGTTCTGTCAAAGCTGCTGGATTTTGTAGATAATCTACAATGGGTTTCCTCCAATCTTGCTCTGACAAATTGTCTATGAACGATATTTCAAAGTTCCTTTGATCAGCATACCCTAGTCTTGTCGATTTCAAATCTGTTGGTGACAGACTAGTTGCTTTTATTTTTTCCCGGACTTCGATTGCTCTTTGTAATCTCGTTTTTGAAATTTTGTACCCAGATACAATTTGTGCCAAATCGTTGGCTATTTGATTTTCCAATCTGGGTATGTGTCGAATGTTGACCATTTTGAATTTTTTCAATAAACGATTTGCTATCACAAAGTACATAATAAGATTTTCTCTTATGCACTTATATTCTTTTGTGACTTGCTTAATGACTAACTCTGAGTCTCCCATTATTTCGACCCGAGTTGCCCCCAATTCCAACAATATCTCAAGGCCAGTAATTAGAGCTTCGTACTCAGCCTCATTATTCGAACAAGTACCTGATATCTTGTACTTGAATCTTGTTGGAATTTTTTCTGGAGAAATAATCAAGACCCCTACTCCTGTTCCATCTTTATGGCTGGAACCATCGAAGTAGAATTTCCAAGGCTCTATCTCCACATAATTTATATTCTCAACCTGAATTGAGTGGTTGACTATAAAGTCTGCCACCACTTGCCCTTTCACTGCCCTAAGAGGCATAAAGGTCAAGGAGTACTCGGTTAACGCTAGCGCCCACTTGCCAATTCGGCTGTGCAGGATGGGTTTCGACAACATGTACTTGAAAACATCAAAATGACACGAAACATACACATCAACTGGTTTTATATATTGTTTGAGCTTTGTACAAGAGAAATAAAGACATAGACATAATTTTTCAACTTCGCTATATCTAGTTTCTGCATCGCTCAAAACTCTACTAAGATAGTAAATGGGTCTTTCAACTCCATTTTCATCTTCTTGGGCTAACATGCTTCCCAAAGTTTTGTCGGATGCAGCTATGTACAATCTCATACTCCTGTTGCTGCAAGGAGGCACCAAAACAGGTGGCTTGGTGAGATACCCTTTGATTTTGTCGAAAGCTTCTTGTTGCTCTTGCCCCCATTTGAATCTTTCCTTATTCAATCGAAGTAAGGGTGAGAAGGCTTGAGCTTTTCCACTTAGGTTAGATATGAATCTCCTTAAGAAATTTATCTTGCCCAGCAGAGATTGCAGTTCCTTTTTGTTCGCTGGCGCTTTCGCTTCCAGGATTGCTTTCGTCTTGTTCTGGTTGATTTCGATTCCTTTCTTGTGGACGACGAAGCCCAAGAAATCTCCAGCTTTTACACAGAATGCACACTTCAAAGGGTTCATTTTCAGACCATGTTCTCTCATTCTTTCAAATGATTGTCGAAGATGGTCTATATGGTTCTTCCTGGAAACATATTTTACAACAATATCATCAATATATACTTGCATAAAAGTGTCAATAAAATCATGGAAGATAGAGTTCATCGCTCGCTGATATGTTGCCCCAGCGTTCTTTAGGCCAAAAGGCATCACTACCCACTCGTAAGTGCCTAAAGCCCCGGGGCATCGAAAAGCTGTTTTCGACACATCTTCTTCAGCAATGAATATTTGATTATATCCTGAATAACCATCGAGCATACTCAGGTACTCATAGCCAGCGGCAGAATCGACTAGCATTTCCGCCATAGGCATAGGATATTCATCTTTGGGTGTAGCAGCATTCAAATCTCTGAAATCTATGCACACCCTCAATATACCGTTTTTCTTAATCACTGGCACAATGTTTGCAATCCATTCGACATACCTTGTAGCTCGTATGAATTTTCACTTCAGCAGTCTTTCGACTTCCGTTTTGATCTTCGACAGTATTTCTGGAGCGAAGCGTCTTGGACTTTGCTTGACTGGCTTCTTCCCAGGTTTGATTGGCAACTGAAGTTCCACCAATCCTCTGTCGAGACCAGGCATCTCGTCGTAATCCCATGCAAAGCAGTCCTTGAACTCCTTTAACAAATGGATCACTTCCAACCTGAGTTCTGGGTCTATTTTTGCGCTAATGTAAGTTGGCTTTTTCTCTAACCCTTTGCCCAAGTTGATTTCTTCTAAAGGATCTTGCGCTAACATTTTGATGTTGTTCGCTAAAGGGTCCTTTTCGAATCCCAAAGGCTCGTCGTCGTAGATGGCGTCGAGCCTTTGTTCCTGCATTCCTTCTGGCACGATATCAGGAGGTTCTGGGTCGAAATCCTTTCCAGGACCTGCAGAAGGTAACTCTTGATCGTTGGCCTGTGTGGCCATGTATTTTACTTTGGCTTCGAGAGCCGTTATCATCCTTGTTTCGGCTACATAAGCCGAAATTCGCTGCAGTGATTGTGACTCAGTCATTGTCACTGAATTCACTTCCCCAACCAGTTGGCTGTATGTCAGTTAGCCCACTAAAATCAATGTGGGACAAGTCTTCTCTGTCCCATTGAAAACCATGCTCAGGGTGCAGGTATAAGGAACAAAAAGCATTTGGCGCTGGCGCCAAGTCGAAGTCAGGTGCTGGGCATGGCCCAATGTGAGCCAAATTTTTGTCGAAGTCTGCCATCCCAAGGTGATTTACTTCGCCCAAGTAATAGCTTTGATCCGCTTCTATATTTTCGACCATTCCATCAAGACGCCATAGTATCAACCTTTGGTGCATTGATGATGGTACAGCTCCAACACCATGTATCCATTCTCGGCCCAAAAAAAGATTATAATTTGGTTTGGCCGATATGACCATAAACATAGTTGGTCGAAGGATGGATCCCACCTTGATGTCCAGTTGGATCACACCCATAGTGGTCCCTATTCCGCCTTCATAATTCGACAGGACCATGTTGTGAGGCTTGATGTTTTCATCGCTCTTGCCTATTTTTCTTAGCATAAAGTGAGGGATGATGTTGATGGTTGCCCCACAGTCCACCAAGATCTTATTTATTGTGGTTTCTTCGAGTTTAGCCCTTATGAATAAAGGCTTGAGGTGATTTTTCATCGCCTCTGTAGGAGGTTCGAAGAAACCATTTTGCTCTTCAGTAGCGCCATTATCCATGACGAAGTAGCATACTAGCCTATGTTTGGCCATTTCTTGTTCGACTTCCCAATTGCTTGCTTCAACCTCCACCTGGCGGTTGAACTCTCTTGGCAAAACTGAGACTATGTTCACCATGATATCTAGGGTGTCATCAGACTCAGAGCCATCTTCGTTATCAACTTCCCCCTGGTTAGGCCAGACTAGCCTATTGGTCACTGGTTGTCTTTCTAGAGGCTTCCTCTGCTTTCTCTGAGGGACATTTGAACTTGATTCTGGCTTTGGTTCATTAGCAGCTTCCCTCTCAGCCTTTCGCCGCCTCTGGTATCTTCTCCACTGGGATCGAGACATGGGATTCTTTCCCTTGTAGTTACTTGATACCTGGGTCACTTTAGGGGTGACAACCTGAGGTTCTTTCTTATGTGTCAAAGATGAACCTCTTGGCACTTCGAAGGAGTGCCACCTTTCCTCGTTAGGCCTCTTTCGACCTGATGTTTTATACCACGTATCAACTGGAACATTGGTTGGAGGCCTGAAATTCAGTGGCCTCTTCTCTTGATTTGAACCCTTTTGGTAGGTTCTTCTGGGGTCATGTCGAATATCAACACTTTCCCTTCTTCTATTTGCTGCCCTTACACCTTGGATGTGTTCCGCAGATTTTTTGTCGAAGATCGAGCTACATCGAGGACACATCATCACTTCTGACTTCTTCTTCTGGCATCTTTGCAAGAAATCTGCCAGATTTTCATTTTCCCGAGGGAAAGCTGTTTTGTTGGCCTGTTCTTGCCTAATGGCCTCCTCTGATGCTTTTGGTTCAGAGATTTCGACCATGTTGACATTCATGGTGTCTTTGGTGGCAAGAGTCAACTGCTTCATCTGAGCCTCCAGGTGCTCTGTCTGGCCTTGGACTTCAGCCACGTAGGAACTGGGTTTTGCTCCAGATTTTGGGCTTTCAACAGCTTTTTGGACTGCTTCAATTATTTTTCTAGAAAGACTCCCAGAAAAACTGCCAAAGATTGGCATGTTGACATGATCCTTGGTGACTTCGACCATAGTTATTCCTGGCCTCTTCGCCTGGCTTTTGGATGCCTCGATCACATTCACTTCTGAAGGTTCAGCATAATGGGCTTCAGCCTGCAAAGGGTTAGAGTCCACAGTCTTGGGGGTCTTATCAGCAAATTTCAACCTCCCCTCTTCGATAGCATCTTGCACGAGATTCCTGAAAAGAAAACATTGAGATGTTTTATGGCCCAGAAAATTATGATATTTACAAAATCCTCTTTTCTTTCTTTGATCAAGAGGAGGTACTTTTACCCCTGGGGGTACTATCATTTGGCCATCTTTTACAAGTAAGTCAAAAATTTCATCACATTTTGTAATATCAAAACTGTAAGTCTTTTTGGGGAACCTATCGTTGGCCCTTTCCGGACCAGTGGGATTCTTTCTACTTGAGGGGACTAGCAGTTTGCAAGAGTATGGTGGCCCTTGTTTTAGTTCCGCTAAATCGACCTCGCTTTCTTCGAAGGTTATAGTTTCGTCGAAGGTTTCTGGATCTTCATCGTCCATTTCGACATATGCTATCCTTTATCTTTTATGAGTTTTTGTCGCCTTGGCTTTTTCAGCTTTAAGGCGTTCTACCTGTCGAACCCTATCGGCCAATTGGGCCATATCTCTCAGGTATTGAGTGTCTAATTTCTTCCTAATGGAATAATCTAAACCTCCTGCGGCTATTTCGACTAACTCATGTTCTGGAACTTGCGTAAAGTATCTTGCTTTGAGCAACCTAAACCTATTTAGATATTCGTCTATAGGTTCAGTGAATCGTCTCTTTACACTGGCCAATTCGTTCTGGCTTATCTTGGTTTGTCCCATGTAGAATTGCTCATGGAACAATCTCTCCAACTGGGTCCAATGGTGGATCGAATTGGGGGGGAGAGTTGTGAACCAAGTAAACGCGTTCTTTGTCAAGGAACTTGGGAAATACTTAATCCTCAGGTTTTTGTTGTTTGAAATATCTCCTGCTTCAATCAAGTATCTCGTCACATGTTCGACAGTAGATTCTGTCGTGTCCCCTAAAAATTTAGTGAACTTAGGGACTTTACATCTAGGAGGTAAGTCGGTTTGTAACACATATTCTGACAGTGGGGATGTGAAGTTGGGCCTACGAAAGCCCATATTCATCCCATTTTGCGTCATGATTCTTTTGATCATGGATGCCAGGTTATTTTCCAAACCCATGTTCTGGTATTGGATGTGCTGAACTACTTCGTCAGCATTTTGGTTTCTGTTGACTATCCTTACCTCCGGGGCTATGACCCTAGGTTCTTCGACCCCGGGTTGTTCCAATCGCGTCCTAAGGTTTTCTTCGACAGGCTGCTGGACTTGGTTAATAGTGGTTTCTTCCTCTAGAAGTATACCTTGGTTTCCCCTTATTTGCGCCCTTTGGGGCTGTCGAATAGGTTGGGGTACCCCAAAGAAATCAGCCAGACGCGTCATTTGCGCTGTCATCTGCTGATTCGGCTGGGTGGTATTTTGTATTAGAGGATTCAGCACTGTACTTAAAGTTTGTGCCAACATTTGAACCATATCGTGGTTGCTTTCGTCCATTTGTTGCCTCAAGACTGCTGTCGAGGCATTTGTAAGGCCATGCGCTACTTGGGACGTTCCTCCTAAGAGTTGGGTCCTATTTCTGTTCGCCATACCAACTCCAGAACCTTGGAGTGGCGAAGAGGCACTCACTAAAGGGTCTGAAAAAGTGGACGCAGCGTTCGTCAGGCTAGCCAATTCAGAAGTTGGCATGCCATAAAGTGGTTCTCGATTTGGACCTCCTGTCAAAATTCCTGGGGGAACATAAGGCCTAGTTCCTGGATTTCCCCTTGGTGGGGGAGTTCCCAAAGGCACTCTGGGGCCAGTGAACGGAGGCAATGGCCCCGTTTGTGTGACCGTTACTGCTGGTGTTGAACCAGCGGTTAGCGCTTCACTTACGGTTGGGATAACCGATGTTCCCATATTTGTTTGTGGGATTTCGCTATTGTTTGGCGGATTCACCATCGCTTCTCTTCTTCTGGCAGTATTGGTATTGTTAGTGTATATTCTACCACTTCTCAATAACATGCAATACTTCTCGAAAAAGATGATATTCTGTATAAATACGGTTAACCTTCAAAATCAACACAAGGTCCCACCAGGTGTGCCAATTTGTTTACCGTGGAAATTGGTAAACAACCGCTGATCTTCCAAAAGGTTACTTATTTGGTGACTCGCAGGATCGATCAGATTGATCCTAAGACATGGTTGATTTTTTGGGGTTTGACTAAGTTCTAATGATGGTTAGTGCTAGTAAAGTAAAGACACTTTATGTAAATTGCATGAAGGAAAACTTGGTAGAATAAAAGAAAGCGTTAAATAAAGGCTTCGACAGGGAAGGATAAATGAAAAGGCAATAAAGTATTGGAATATAAAAGACTTTGATTAATTTAAATGGTGTTTCACACATACATTCTCAACAATTCTTTCGCTCACACCGGGTACTTGAATCTAAATGAGTAACTTGTATATAATTGTGAACACACGCGAAAACTACGTGAACAACTAGTATTTATACTAAACACATCTCAAGTAACCGTCGGGCAGTTACGCTGCTTCGAGATGACTCCACTTGGCATGCTCACAGCATTTGACGCTCCTGATCTTGGCACGTTGCACTTGGTAACTGCTGGGAACCGTTTTCCCTCCAAACATTCGAATCTCAAACCGTTCCACTCTGAGCATCGAATACCTTTGTCGAGAAACTCCTTCGACGTCGAAGGCAACAAGATTCCTACTTAGAAGAAATTCTCTAAGTACCTTGCCACCTTCTGATGAGCATTTTGACAGAATCAGCTGGTCGAAACCATCCCTCATGATTAATGGTCTATATTAATAAAAACAAGGGTGTCGAATTTAGGAACCAATAGTTACAGGCCAACTTCAAAATCAATACAAGTCATTTTCACAAAGCTTTGATTTATTTTCTTTTTCCTGTTTTGTTTTACAAGAACGTCCAATGGTTCATTTTTTTATATATGCATTTGAAAATAATTGCTGCTCATAAATATTTACATGAAAAAACAAAAGACGATTACTCGTAATTCCAGGAACAGGGAAAACAAGAAGTACCCAAACCTTATCGTTATTATGCCTATCAGGTACATAGGTAGAACCAGCTCTAGAGCATGAGTAATGGTACGTACACTCCCCACAAAGTAAGAAATATCTAAATACGATGATGTTAGCTTCCCCAAGCAGGACATGACTCTCCCCAGCTGAAGTTCACAATCGCGGGTGAATCAGCAAATTATTCCCAAAGTAGAGTTTATTTCTCTCACAAGCAGAAATCCAATCTCCAATGAAATTCATTATCACCAGCAACAGAATTTCGTCCCCAACTGAGGTTATCTCTCCAAGTCAGCAGATCTATAAACAGAGTATCTCCTCCCCAACAGAGTTATTCCCTGCAGAGTTATCCTCAGGCAGAGTCTCATCCAGCGGAATATTTACCAGCCAAGGGGCAAATCCCCAACATAGTCATTATTGTTCACCATCCCTAACAGAAGTAGCTATCAAGAATACCATTTCTCATACTCTCCAAATAGCAATCAGGGATTTATTTTCCCAGATTCAGATTATTACGACAACATTTCATGTTCATACATCATGACACGTGCATACATCACATATAACATAGTCTCATTTATTTTGAGAACATCGGCATACAATGCATCTCATGCATCACACATAACTAACCTTGTATTTATCTCAGGAAAAGCTGATTATTACCAATAATTTCCAACAGGTACATGATCAACACTCAAAGCGAAACAGAGTAAGCATCAGTGACAAATGCAACCTTATGCAAGTTCTTTCTCAGCAGCCCTACTATCCAGGCTTTCATATCGAAGTAACCCTACTATCTAGGTTCCTTCTCACATCCCTACTACCCAGGCTTTCATATCAGAGTAACCCTACTACCCAGGCTTTCACATCGGAGTAACCCTGCTATCCAGGTTCCTTCTCTCAGCCCTACTATCCAGGCTTTCATATCAGAGTAACCCTACTATCCAGGTTCCTTCTCACAGCCCTACTATCCAGGCTTTCATATCTAAGTAACCCTAACATCCAGGTTCCTTCTCACATCCCTACTACCCAGGCTTTCATATCGAAGTAACCATACCATCCAGGTTCCTTCTCACAGCCCTACTATCCAAGCTTTCATATCAAAGTAATCCTACTATCCAGGTTCTTTCTCACAGCCCTACTATCTAGGATTTCATATCGAAGTAACCCTACTATCCAGGTTCCTTCTCACAACCTTGCTATTCGGGTTCTTCATCTCTTATCCCCAGACAGAGGTCCACAACATTGTAAGACCGGGACCCGATCAAACACAATTGATTTCACATTTCCCCAGAAAGTCGTGGTGCAGCATATACCCCAACCAAACACACAGTTCACTTCCACTTTCTAAAACCGGAATTATTCCCCCAGTAGAGTAACGGACAACTGAAGCTCCTAAAACTCTATTTCTCTCAAGACAAAGACCAGCATTCCCCAGCGAAGTCCTCCTCAACAGTAGGTATACGGTTCTCGCAAAGGAATCTCTTGAGCGATCGACACCTCCTCGGATGGCATCTTTAAGCCCATCTCCGACAATTCTCTAGAAACTTCCAAATGGAATCTACAAGCCCATTCCCGATATCGCAAATCAAATGTCACTTCATATGAGTGCAAATTTCTGGGCACTCTAGTGTTCAATCATTTTCCACCTTCAGATCACGAAAGGCACACGAGCCAATCTACATCCTCAGGTTTAAAAAGATTGAACATGGGCAGCTGTTGTACCCCAAAATTTCCCCCCTATATTTCTCAAATACCTGTCAAGTGAGGTCCTCAAATTGCTCAAGGAAGTCCAAGAGTTGACCAGACAAACTCTCTGTTAAAGCAGTCTACTTCAAATTAGGGTTTCATTTTTCATCAAAATGCTTGAGTCCAAAGGATACAAAATGCTCACCATTGTCCTAATATGTTCTCAAGATCATCCATGTCAAGTTTCAAGCGTTGCAGAAGAAGTTTGCCCAGTCAATTGCTCAAAGGCCTGAAAATCGACTATGTTAGGTCAAACGTCAATTGTGGCCCGCATACAGTCAAACTTCAAGATTTTTGGTCAAACATCCTCATTTTGAATTATCATTCATAATTGGATCAAGGTTTGATCATGACTCATCAAATATTGCTCACAATTCATCAAAACCCAAAAGTTGCTAAATTAGGGTTTTGTAGGAAAAGTCAACTCAACTTTGAACAAGCATAACTTTATCATACTTTATCAAAAATGACCCATCCAAAGCTCATTTTGAAGAGGATGCAATTCCCTACAATTCATATTCAACTCCCAAGTTCAGAATATGCACTCACCAAAATATATGAATTTTGATATTATAGGTCATTTTGAAAAGTCAACAAAAACACCTTTTGGGTCAAAGCTTCATACATGAACATGGAAGACTAAATTGAGATGAGACCAAAAGGGCTTCTTAGAGGACATCCTAATATTTCTAAAAAGTCCAAGAACACCTCCCTAGGGTCAAAATTGAGAGAGTTATGCATTGGCCATGTTGACCTTTTTTGCAAAATTGCCAAAAGTCAAATGTGCTCAAATTTGCATTTTTTGCTAAATGGGCCCAACTTTTTATGCTTGCCTCTCATTCCTAACATAGTCCACGACCTATGGGACCCTCCATGCTTTATTTATTCATTTATTTTATTTATTTTGATTTTTATTCATTTAAAATTTAAATAAAATCAAATAAATCATATGTTGTGTTTTAGGGATAATTTTTGCATTGAAGGAGGATCTCATGAGCTGTCAATTGAGAATCAATTCGTGTAAGGCTTCTTTGGTTTAAAAAAGATTGAATTTTAGCAAGTTTGGAAAGAAATCATATGCCATGAAATACCAAATCAAATCTTCATAATGGGCAAGATTGAGGTCGTTTTTGTTGACCTAATAAGTTGTATTACATATACAGAAGCAAGGCAGGGAATGAGAAGAGGTTGAACAGTCGTGAAAGAGGCAAACAAAACTGAAAAAATTCAAGAGAAAGTGGTGATCCAATCTCCAACCTAGAGGCCAATCCAAGCCGTTCTAACCTTGCCAACAGATTGCTGGACATCCCAGGAAAATATCCCAATCAATTGCAAGCCGTTTCACGCCTGGAATTGTAAGTTACAAGTATCACGATTTGCTTACAAACTCAATTTCTCTTTCATCAATTTATACACCATTTGCACGTTTTGATTGCATATTCTTGTTCCTTAATGATTTTGCAAGCTATTCACTCTATTCAATTGCATTTTTAACGCCTGTACAGAATATTGCCATAGCTAGGGTTTTATGTTCTTGATTAGGGCTTTGCAGGATAGGTAAAATTGGACATTGATTTTGGTACCATGAGACTCGTGAGGATGAGACGAGTTGATTGGTACCAGCCATGGCCATTTATCTTGAGCCTACACGATTTTGGAGATGGACAAGGATATACCTACAGCAAGTGTCTGTAGGTAAAAGTTTGTTTATCTAAAACGACGGTTGGGAGGAAGACGATGATGCGTGTCACCCCTTGGTTAGGAAATTTGAATTTAGCGCGCTTTTCTAGGAATATTTGTTTTCATTATATTATAATTTATTTTTATTATATATACAAATAAGCATCATAGCTCAGTTGTCAAGCGTGCAGGGGAAAAGTGCAGAAGACCTGGGTTCGATCCCCAGGTCCCAACCTTTATTTCATGTTTTTCTTCAATAGTTAATCCAGCGCATAGAAAATCAAGAAGTTCACCATATACCATCAGGATCTAGCCATCCAACTCGTCAGCGCTCCAGATCAACGTACCACCATTGGAGGACCACCATAGGCCTCAAGTCAACAGCCACACTAAATCATGCAAAGTCAAACAGGCCTGGATCTTTTGGGCTCAGAACCTCAACAGCACAACCCCCATAATTGCTAATACAGGCCCATTATTCCTTCTTTTTTCTTTTTAATTTATTTAAATCTTTCAATATTTTTTTTTCTTTAATTCATAAATTAATGATTTTTTTCACAAAAACCATAAAATCAATAATTCATCAAAAATTAGGATTAGTTTTTTATTTTATCATAATTAATTTAATTTAGTTTAAATTAGGAAAATTGTAATTTGTTTTCAAAAATAAAATCAAATAGAAATTAGGTTAACTTTTTGGTTTAAGTTTATTTTGCTCTTTTTCTCAAATAAATAAAAATACAAAAAATAGGCTTTTAGATGAATTAATTTATTTTTCTTAGTTTAAAATTAATTAGACTTAGGATTTTCCTTTAATTTAACAATTCCATTATTTTCTTAAAACATAACAAAAAAAACTTTTTTTTAATCAATAGCAATTAGGTTTAAGTCAAGGGTCAAAGCCCTAGTTGTTTCGTATTCGTTTCATTGCGCGCGTGTTATTATTTTTACGATATTGTTGTAACTGTTCATGGTTTGTAATAGTTTAATCTAGGGCTTTTATTTATCGCTTTCTCCCGGGTTTTTGGCTATGTAATTAATCCCCTCCCCGAAGCCTTGTAATAGCGTATATTTACTTTCTCATAGTTTAATTCTTACAAATATTTGACTATTTAGATGTATGCTAATAGGATTGTATGACAAAGAATGCATGACAAATTAATACAGTTAGAAAACCCTAATGTGCAAAGATAAATAACCGAAACAAATCACTCGCACATATCACTCTTAGGGTATACTCTCACTTTGGTTGCCTTCGGTAAACGGTCATTAAGTATAGGGTGTATTAGTGGTTGCCCTCCTGTCTAAAAAGATCAAATGTTGCCTCGGAAATGTTGCCTCAGAAATGTTGCCTCGAATATGATCTTAAGACTCTAGGGTTATTACTAAGATGTCCTAACATTGCTTTAGTAGTCGTACATCCATTTCGAATTGACCCTTACAACTCCAACGATGGTGCTACCTATTTCTTAATAGTAGGATAATATTGTCTAAAGGAACGAGAATAGAAACGATCTTTTTTCGAGTAGGTAGATGCTAGTAGGTACTTGCTCAAATCAAAAACTCTTCACACTTACACATTTCAAAACAATTTTCAAAACAACTTCATCACACCTTTGAGGACTGATACAAGGGTTATCACGAAGTCAAACTTTTTCAAAACAAAACACATACACAAGCAATTTTAAAAAGATGAGCAAGTACCTAAGAGCCCATGGAAAACCATGGATAGAAAGGGTGCTAACACCTTCCCTTTCTATAATCTACCCCCCCCCCCCCCCCCGTACTCAAAATATCACGAAAAAGGATTTTTTCTGTACTTTTTTCCTTTCCGGTTGGATGAAATAAAAGTCGGCGGAGACTCTTGCTTACCGCGACATTTTGCAAACACAAAACGCAAAATGCAAACCAGCGTCAAACAGTCGTTCTGCCACCGTATCACACAAACCCTCTTATTCCAAAACACCAATCCCATTCACTTCCTGGAACATTGAAGGGTAAGTATGGATCAGTTACCATGATCTTGAGCGCTTGAAACATGCATACAAACCCTGACTAGTTTTTAGATTTTTGTCATTCATGTGTTTTTGATTTCATTCATTTTTGAAAGTTACTAACCATCCAAAACAGTTTATATGAATGTTTAATACAGGTTGCAAACATTACATGGAATTTTTGACGTCCGAACCTTGATTTTCCATGCCTAAACTGAATTAGGGTTTTTGGTTCGAAACTCATGATACAAGCACTTTTGGCCAAAACTAAGTCCATATTTTGAATCACTAACTTTCTAATTTTGCAGGTTTTGGGTCATACAGGTCACCAGAGAAGACAACCAGAGCTAGGGCTCCGGTGCCTCTCTGACCATTAAAATCATGCTTTATATTTATTTTTGTGGTTTGATTTATGTTAACGGATGTAAGGCCTCCCCAGCGGTAGAAGCGAGTATTGCAAAGGCGTTAGTGTACCACGATACGAGTTTGATCCCTGCCCCTGGTATCATATTTTTCATGTTTTCTCTTGTTTGTAGATCCAGTACAAGCCAGCCTAGCATGCTCAGTGTGCTCCTCACCTCATCACCATCAGATCTTCACACTGCCAGATCCAGCACCCCAGATTTGCATGTGCATCATGAGACCCTTGAAGCCAGCCACACTAGATCTCACGCAATACTGGGTTGTTGTTAACGGGCCTAGTGATTCATATTTTTCACCCCCCCGGATTCATATTCTTCAATTTCTTTTTTTGTTTATTTAACTTAATTAACTTTTTTTCCTAAATTAATTAAAATTAAATTAACTTGACTTTTTTTTTAAAATTAAATTAATTAAACTAACCCTTTTTTAAGATTAAATTCATTGAAATAATTAACTTAGTTTCTTTAGGACTTTTTATCATTAAATATCTTTTCAAATAATCAATTTATTTTTCTAAACTAAAATCAATTAGGTTAGGTTAGTGATTGATTCTTTTTTTATCAAAAACAATCACAAAAAGAAAATATTTCTCTATTTCTTTTTACTTTTACAATCTTCGCGCGTTCCTTTACTTTCGCGTTAATTTTTTACAATAATGTATCTGTTAAAGGTTGTAATAGTTAATTAGGTTATTTTTACCGCATTTTTTCTTTCCCCTATTTTTTGTGGTTTTGTACCCCTCTCCTGAAGCATTGTAATTGCGTAGGATCTTTCTTTTCTGTTTTTACTGTTTTTACTTATTACTGTATATTAACTAGGCTTGTATGGTAAGATCTAAAATGAAATGCTAGATAACCTTAAATACAAGATAAAATAACTGAATCAAAACATTATTCACACACACACACCTCTAGGGTGACTCCACTTGTTGCCTTAGGATAAATTAGTCATGTCCCTCGAACGTGGGATGATTTAGCAAAGAACCTTGTTTAAAAATATCATAGTCCCTCGATGACCCTTATGATGCTACCTTCGGTAAACGGTCTTACACACTTATGACAAGTTGCTAAAGCACCCTACGAGTTGCCTTTATGATTGTACGATGACACGTGCCTGTCCCTCAAAACATCTAACAATAGGGCTTCCTACTAACTAATGTTAGGATAGCCTATCTAAAAGAAGAGGAAAGTAATGTGAAATACTTTTGAGTAGGTATATAGCTCGTAGTCGCTTGTTCACAAACAAAAACATTTTCACACAAAACACTTCTTTTCTAAAATATTTTCAAAACAAACACTTTGTATGCGTTCTCAACGATACGGGAATCATCACAACTTTTGCCACACTTATGCATTTTTAAAATATTTTTAAAATAAACACTTTGTATGCGTTCTCAATGATACAAGAATCATTACAAAGTTTTTTGCACTTAGGCATTTTCAAAATATTTTCAAACACATTCACAAAGCATTTTCAAAAGAGAGCTAGCGATTAAGAGCCCATAGATAACTACGGATGAAAAGGGTGCCAACCTTCCCTTTTCATAACCTACCCCCGAACTCAGAATAATCTCGAAGGTCTTTCCTGTTCTTTTTACCATTTCCTTATTGGATGAAAGAAAAGTCAGTGGCGACTCTTGCTATCTACAACATTTGCGATAAAATGCAAACCAAGTCAGTTCTCCCACCGTATTACTGTAGCGGTAGAAATTTTTAAGACTAAGCCACTTGATTGACTAGACTTATACAAATCAAAATAAAAACTACCACCGTGCTTTATTGTTTCCAAAGGAATGGGAAAAGAGTGAGTAACCCCAAAAGAGGGGGAAAGATTCTAGGTAAGGGGGTTGGTTATGCAAAGGGAAGGTATTAACACCCTAAACATCTATGGTACTCCGCAGGAACCTCTTTGAAAAATCTGTATATCTTGGCTATAAAATGTTGTATAAAAAAATAGATGGTGGAGGTGAGAAAATAAGTATTTTTTATGATTTTTGCACCCGCCGTGGTTGCGAACCTTTAGTGCCTACGTACCACCTTCCATGCAATAGGGGATCAGGGTACACATAGTTCCTCTTTTAAAAATTTTAAAACACAAGTGCGTTAGTTAATTTTATGAGATAAGACATCATCCTCATTGTCCGTGTAGAAAATATACTTACTACCCACAATCATGAGAAAGGAGAATTTGCATCATCTCAAAGCGGAGGATATGGCTTGGATTTTAAAATCAACAATGCCTCACTCAACACCCAAGTGGAAAATATCTCACTTCACTACATATTGTAGAAGTATAGTTGTTTGCATCACTACAAGGATTGACAAGGGTCTAATCATTTGAGAAAAGTTTTAAAATAGAAAACCAAAGTGGCAACAATGGTTTGAAATGAGATTGATTGACTTTTAGTCTTCTCTTAAAAAATCTCAAGGTATTATTAAATTAATTTAAGTTTATTTATGAAAAGGTTTTGAAAATGCGTGAACCTAAGTCCAAGTTTATTATGAAAATGGTTCAAGTTTTAAAACAAGAAGAGTTTTCAAAAGGAGGAAGAAGATTTTTTTTTTGAAATTAAAGAAGATAGAAGGAGAAGAAGAGACTATCCTAAGGCATAAGGTAAAAGTTAGGGATAAGAACCATCTAACCAACAAGAAGCCAATACTTGACATTATGAGTCAAGATAGAATTCCAATTCTTTGGATTGAAACCAAGCAAGAAAAGATACTAGACCTCTTGAGAAAACCAAACTTCAAATGTATTAAGTATTCACAAAAATTGGGCAGAGTAACGGCTGTATACGGGTGAATTCCAGATTACAAACAAAGAATGTAATCACGATAACATGCACACAAAACAAACAAGCAACCCAACATGTTGAGGTAAACCTCAAGAACTCCAGACAAAATATCAATTAAGGCCACAAGGTCTCCAACATAGGTCAAGGTTTCTAATCCTAAGTCCAAGAAGTCCAATACTCCATAATGCCAAGGATAGTAACCAAATAGTCCAAGTATCATTAAAGGTTTTTTAGGGTCCATGTTGATTATTAGGTGTCTTAAAAAAGAAAAGAAAAGCTCAAGTGAGCAAAATAAAAATAACAAGAAAGTAAATGCTCAAGTGAGAAAAATAAAAATGACATGAAATGTAATGCTTAAAGTAAATGGTACATAAAGCATAAAAATAAAAGCATAAAGTAAGGCAATTTAATAATTAGTGGTTAGTTGTATGACCATCTTGAAACATGCATTTGGAACTCATTAGAGGATAGGTAGAACGAAAGCCTCCACACAACAAGTTACATTTTATTTTTGTCAAGTATATCATCCATTTGGAATTCTCAAAAGTACCATTTAATGATCAACGATGTTTAAGTGATCCGCGTTGACTAAAAATGTTGTAGATCCATTAGAGGATTGGTAGAACCAAAGCCTCCAAACAATGAATCTCAAGGTTATTAGATCAAAGAGATCAAATTAACATACTTGGGATTGCAAACTTAGGTTTAGGCCACGAATGATCATTTATTCGAATCGGGACAAAATTTAGCGCTATGTTAAGCAATCGTAAGTGGACTTATATAGAAATTGCACCTATTTTGAGGCCGGTCAATAGCAATCTATGCATCATTTGTTTTGAGACTTGATATAGAGATCATGCTCCAATAATACTTAGTGCAATAAGAAAGGGACAAGATGAAGAGGGGTGGGAAAGAATATACAAACCATATTTGAATTAAAATTTAATCAAACTATTATTAAAATCATACATCCATTTTTATGGAGTTAGACTCAACACCATGGATCCAATGATGTTAATAAAGTTCATGATCAAAAATTCAACCGAAGATCAGCCAGAAAATAATAAAAAAATAATATTGCATTTAATATATACATTAAAAAAGGTTTTTAAAATGTTTTAAAATAGAAATAAGAAAGAAAAATATCAACTATGTTCAAACTAATCAAGAAATATTAAGTAAGACCATAGAAAAATCAGAAATGAACTCAAATATTTTTATAAAATTTTTGGTAATTTTTTAAAGTCAGAAACTATATTTAAAATTAAAAGAAATGAGTAAAATAAACAAAAAATGATAAAAAATACCAAAGTCAGAAATAAAAAATAAATGAGGTCACCAATATTTGTCACAATATCATTGGATCATTCCATTTTTTTTAAAATTTAAAAATGCATAAAAGTATTTTTAAACATTTAAAATAATTCAAGCAAAGTGAAAATTTATAAAAAATATCAAAACACAATAAAATTGTGAAAAAATTAAAATCAGAAAGTGAAAAATCAAAAATATTTTTCATAAATTTTTCATATTTTTTGGGCTAAAAAATAGTTTTCTATGATTTTTTGAAGTTTAAAATAATTAAATATAAAAGTCAGAAATAAAAAATAAGGTCAAAAATATGTGGACCATTGGATGAGAGTCAAAACGCGTTAGTAATCAAACCCAAGGGATCTGGCGCGCTGTACATATCATGGTCATTAGTGAATAAAACAGAGAATCAAATATAAATCAGAAATTCAAAAATACAAATGGCGTTGTTTCATTGGTTGGAAAATGACACGTTGGTCATCTTCAACCTCCAGCCAGTCCCAAAACCAGGTTGCTCAATCTGTAAAATTAGAGTACGAGACCTATGCCATTCGCTTCGTCTCTTCAAGACGAAGACAACCACACCTTCGCGACAAATTTATATAAACTGTAGCTCAAGCAATTTGAAAGGAAAGTTTTGAAAAGGGATTTGAAATTTCATGGTCAAAACGTGTTTCCAGATAAAAACAAGTGTTACAACTTGAACTAGGACAATGAGAGCTTCACAATGATATCAAAGTTTTGAAGAATTGAGGGAGAAATCTACGTATTGAAGTTGAGTTGCAGAGCTCTAAAACTGGACTTCTATGGATCAATATAGGTCACGATTCTTGAAGGTAATTGTATGGTTAGCTTCAGGGAAGATCAAGGAAGGTGAATTGATAGAAAAATTGGATTGAAAAAGACTTGAACAATGATTTCGAAGTTACAAAAAAATGAGTTATGGAGCAAGTTTGGCAGGGTGATTTTGACTGTTCAAGCTTGAGGAAATGAATGAGGGATGACCCTCTATTTATAGGGGAAAAATGGAATGTTCAAGCGTGTGAAATACTGAAGTTTGGAGGGAAATCGTGTGAAGTTGCAAACGAGAAAAGTGTGACTTCTACTTTGATCAAAACTTATCCAAAACGCGTGTTTCGCTATTCTAATCACTTGTGGAAGCTCACTAAACATGTTTAGAAGCAAATATGCGCAGGAACAAAGTGTTTAGAAGCTAAATCAAGGATTTCAAATCCTGACTTTTGAAGAAACTTCAGTTTCAAGTTACCTAGTTCAAATCAATGGCATTCTCAGCTCAAGGGGTCTTAGGGCATGATTCTTGATGCTTTAGAAAGATGAGATTACAAGATTTCCAATGGAAAAATAATGGAATAAAATGGATGTTTGGGCTGAAAGTTGCAATGAGTCAAAGTTGGGAAAAAGAAGTTGACTTTCCATACTTATAAATGTTTCAAGTTTTACTTCAAAAGTGACCTATAATGTTTTGCATCCAAACATGGCCTTCCTCTTGGAATTTGCTCTTTACCAAAACAGATGGCACGAAATAGAACTCATAAATGAAATTTTGAAACATGAACTATTCAAAATCTCCAAAAATTGAGATAGTTATGAATTGTTGAAGTTGGCAAAAAATCATGAAATGACCTATAATATTGTCTCCTTAGGGCATCTTGCATCCATTTTCTCACTTTGGCCATAAAATAAGGCATAAAGTTTACATCCTCAAAATCATTATGGAAAAAGAGTGGGCTCAAGGTAATAAAAATTGACCAACTTATGATCATTTGAAGTCACACATGAGAAATTGGGGGTTCATCTGGAGGACTTGTAATCTTTCTTCATCATCAAGCTTCTTCCACATGAAAACTCCTTGAAACTTTTGAAGTGATTTGTTAATAACCCTTTAAAGAGAAGGATGTTTTTAGAATCACTAAAAAATACCAAAATATGAGCAAGATATACTTCTTTGAAGTTCAAAACCCTAGCTCCTAGATCAAGAAAATGCTTTGAGGAACTTTAACAATTTTGAACAACCTTCTTGTATCAACACACTTGCTTTGTAGATAGAAGTTGTTGAGGATGATAAAAAGAACTCATAGAAACCGAAAACACTTCAATATCTTGAGAATTAAGAGAAATATGCACTTGTGACCAATGAGAACAAGACCCTGTCCAACCAAGACAACTTCTTCAATCAACCCCTTGTACTTTTGAATCAATCTTGATAACTTTGAAATATGGTGAACCAAAATAACTTTGCCATGCCATTCCTTCCAAATAAACTTCAATGGTGAGGTTTGAATTTCTCATGCTTTATTGACTAGGGCATGGAAATAAACTCATGAACCCATAGATCAACTTGCTAAGCCACATTTCCTTTACCTACATTATTAACAAGTAAGACAAACCAACATTGCATTTTATTAATTAAAAGGAAAGTCAAAACAAAACATGCATGATCACAAAAAAAAACAAGTCAAGGTGCTTGGTGATTCCTCAAAGAGAAAAGCTAGAGATAGGGAGGAGAACTAAAATCCCTAATGTGATGTTGTTGTGATTGAATCAATAAGGTATGATGAAGGGATCTTAGGGGAAAAATTTGGGTACAGTAGCTGCCCTTATTTAAGTTTCTTCTATCCGGAGATATGAAGGTTAAAAATCTTCGTGTCGACGTGATCAAAGATACCTAAATATAAAATAAACCTTATTTTTGGCCCTAAGATGCCATGCAATGCTTATGAATATGAATGCACATGAACAACTTCAAAGGGACACAAAACACCACTGGGGATGTAGCAAAGGAAATAAAGAATCAAAAGAGAAACCCGACCAGGAAAGTAAATTACTGGTGGATCAAAAGACCCTACTCACAGAGGATGGTAAAAAGGTCAATAGGATACACCAACTTTTACTGAAGGCGATACTACCAATGTTCACTGGAGGTAGAAAGAGAAAATAAATAACAACACCGATGTTCACTAACGGTGAGCTACCAACGTTTACTGAAGGTAGAAAGAAAAAATCATCGATGTTCACTGGCGATGAACTACCAACTTTCATTAAAGGTAGAGATAAAATATATCATAACATCACCGTTCATTGACGATGAACTACCAACATTCACTGAAGGCATCAAAAATATAAAAATCACCAACTTTCACTGATGGTGATCTACCAACTTTCACTGAAGGTAGAGGGAAAAGAAATATCATAGCACCTCCATTCACTGACGATGAACTACGAATGTTCACTAAGGGTAGAAAAAAGATAACAATCACCAACTTTCACTGAAGGTAGAGAGAAAATATCATAGCACCGCCGTTCACTGATGATGAACTACCAACGTTCACTGAGTGTAGCAAAAAGATAATAATTACCAACTTTCACTGATGGTGATCTACCATCTTTCATTGAAGGTAGAGAGAAAATATCATAGCACCTCCGTTCACTGACGATGAACTACCAACGTTCACTAAGGGTAGAAAAAAGATAACAATCACCAAATTTCACTGATGGTGATCTACCAACTTTAACTGAAGGTAGAGGAAAAAGAAATATCATAGCACCGCCATTCACTGACGATGATCTACCAACATTCACTGAGGGTAGCAAAAAGATAACAATCACCAACTTTCACTGATGGTGATCTACCAACTTTCACTGAAGGTAGAGAGAAAATATCATAGCACCGCCGTTCACTGATGATGAACTACCAACGTTCACTGAAGGTAGAAAAAAGATAATAATCACCAACTTTCACTGATGGTGATCTACCAACTTTCACTGATGGTGATCTACCAACTTTCACTGAAGGTAGAGAGAAAATATCATAGCACTGCCGTTCACTAACGATGAACTACGAACGTTCACGGAGGGTAGCAAAAAGATAACAATCACCAACTTTCACTGATGGTGATCTACCAACTTTCACTGAAGGTAGAGAGAAAATATCATAACATCGTCGTTCACTGACGATGAACTACCAACATTCACTGAGTGTAGCAAAAAGATAACAAGTTTTTCCCAAAATTCTAGTGTTTCACCTAGAACGGGTTTCAACTTCTTCTTTAACCAAAGCATTATGCATGGAAAGGGTAGTGTATAAGTTGTCTCAAATAAAGAGACTACCACTTACAAAGATTTCTTAACGAACTATCCCTGTCATATCGAAAAGACTTGTCATCCACTGGAGTAATTTGACAATGAACTGCAAACTATCCACTCATAGGGAAGATAGAAAAAAAGTAACGTCGACTTTTATGAGGAAGTACAAGTTGCTCAAATAAAGAGACCTGCTACTTGCTGTTATAGGAAGGATTGTAAAAATGACTTTCTGGGGAAAGAGATATGACTTCCTGGGGAACGAATCATGACTTCCTGGGGAGATGCCAATATATTCCTGCTGAGGAGATAAAGTCTTCTCGTGCAAAATAAATGCACATTCTCAAACCAAAGCTCGAAGCTTGTAGAAATCCAAAGTAATAATATTGCTGGGAAACAAAGATTCAAACCAGAAATAAACTGGGATGGAACATTCAACCAAAATAAATCCTTAGAGAAATAAACTCAAGAGGGAAACCCAAATCGTCCAGACAAAGAGCTGTACAGGAAGGCTAAAACAAAAATCTTCCACGAGGGATAATTCAGTGAGGAAATTGAAAGAATATACACTTTCTGCTTAAGGCCAACACTCTATTGGAGAGAGGACAACACAACCCTGCAAAATAGGGAAATATGTCAACAAAAATATTAACTAATTTTAATGAGCAATGATTTGCTAAATTTAACTATGCATGATGTGTGTATGAATGTATGAGTGTTATTATGTATATGCTGACAAAACAGACATATAACACTGGGAGTAATCAGACCAAACCAACTCGGGCATAAACAACACTCAGCTAAATCACATCTAAGATGAACATTCTAAGAGAAAAAATAAGCACCAACTGAGGAAGCAAAATCCCATTTCGTGGCTTAACTTCATTGGGGAGGAACATAATCTGGTAGTAAACAAATCAAAGTGACAAAAACAATAGAGATACAGGGATATAACATCCTTCTCCAGGCTCCACCGGGAAATAACACTCAGACTTCAATGGGAAAACAAATGCTTTCACGGTCTGCACTTCTACTGGGGATTTCTATACTGATCTCAATAAGGAAGATGAAAACCATATCGTCAAAACATCAACCGAGGACCTCGAGCTGACTTTAATGGAGAAATATCATACAGACTTCACTAGGGCGGATAATGCCTCATCATCGAGATATTAATGGGGACCTCGTGCTTACTCCATTGGGGAGGGCAACATGTAACACCCCAGTTTCAATTATTTGATTTATTTAAATTTGGGAAATTATTTTATTAGAATTAATAAAATAAAAAGGGATTATTTATTTTGAAATATGGAGGAAAATAAAAGAAATAAGAAATGCTGAGTTTTTAGGTTATTGGGCTTGGATGTTGTTAGTAAAGAGTGGGGGTGCAAAAGAAGTAAAGATATGTTTTGGAACTCAAGTTATTTTTCTCATTATTCACGATAACACAGAATTTGGGATTTTGGGGAAGCAGAGCTCTGAAGGTACGAAGAACGAAGACCATCGCTCAAAAAGTTCAAAGCTGCTAATTGATAAGGTAAGCGGGGCTATTACTCGATTTACCTTTGTTTATGGGTTTATGTACGGTTGATTTGGGTAATCGTAGGGAAAAACCCCAATTGTTAGATGTTATTAGGGATCGATACCCTTAGGATTGAACTTTGTTAAAGGAGGTTTAGGTTCCCAATTTTATGAAATCAATTAACGATTTTAGGTTCCTAATGGTGGATTGGAAGTATATCTGCATGATCGTGAATTTACCTTAGAAGTTATAGGGATAACCTCAATGTTAGTAGATTTCCCCAAAAAGGACGATTAATCCCGGTTAAGGTGACTATGATGATTGTTGGTAATTAGGAAATTGATGTTTTGTTTTGAGTTATACAAACTCGATGTCGTTAGGTACCGAAATGCGCGTTTTGGCTGGCATTTTCCCGCGTTTGGCTGCTGTTTCTGAGCTGCTGCAGGTACAGGAAAACTCTGTACGCGCTCAGCAACACGGGCCGTGTTGCACAACACGGGCACCCGTGTTGCTCTTCTGTGTTGGTAAAAGTAATGTGTTTTCTGGACACATTACAACACGGGCCGTGTTGCACAACACGGGCACCCGTGTTGATCCCCCTGTATTGATAAGGATAATGTGTTTTTTTTCTGGATATGTTACAACACGGGCCGTGTTGCACAACACGGGCACCCGTGTTGATGCTACTGTGTTGATTTTCTGAACTTTGTTTTCAGTGCTTGATTGTGGATTTTATTGCCATGCTTTTGGATAATGTCATCGAGCATGAATTATGATATGACTTGATATGATTGATGTTTAAATAGTATGCTGAGTGATTACATGCTATCCATATCTTGTTATGATTTGATGTTGTTGATGTTGCATGATATGTTGATTGATGTTCATAGTATGCTGAGTGTTACATACTTTACATATCATGTTGCATTTGTTAATTCCCATTGTGTGGAATTAACATGGTGGCCAATATACGTGTCCGCGATTTAATGGAACGTTGAGGTGGTAGCCGTGTCCGCGATATAATGGAACGGTGAGTTATCCGTGACCCGAGATTTAATGGGGCGGTGAAGTGGTACCACATGCATGGGTGTGTTGCATTACCTTGAATATAACATGAATGGATGATTTTTCCAATGTTGTATTTGATTGTTTGTATGCACGTATGATTGCTAAATGGTTGACGATGTTTGATGATTATTTGCAAATATGAAAAGCAATATATCATGGGTATATGAATTGTAAAGGTTTTTGTAAACTATGAAATATGCTAATTATTGGGTGATGCTTATGATTTCCTGAATTGATTGTTATGAACGTATAATCAAATGTATAATTGAGATGCTCACCCTTACTGTTGAATATTTCAGATTGAGGAGCTTCGTTCAGGTGCTTGGCGAAGGCTTGTCGTTCTAGTTTATTTTCGTTTTAGTATTGTCTGGGTCATGCTCTGATAGTTGTAACTCCGGGAACGCTTGTTTGTCGAGCTGTCTTAGTCAGACTCGTTTAATTCCTCATGTTTTGTTATAATATGATGTTGACATTTTCCAGGTGTTAATCCCTGATGAATTCGAAAATATTAATAACATTGATTTTATTAATTAAAGTATTCCGCTGTGTAAACATGTATGAGTTACTACTACGTTATGCATGACAGGAATTTGTTTTATTAAAAGAGAATTGTGACATCCTCGTTAATACATGTACTCTGAAATTATAATTTTAATTATTTGTGAAATTTCGTTCGGGGTTTTAGAGGGTGTTACAATAGTGGTATCAGAGCATAGTCGGTCGTTGCGACCAGAGTCTTGAGTCAGTCATTCCTTTTGTATGCGACTAGTGCAAGGTAACACTGTCGATACTGTATTCTGATGAAGAGTATGTTTTAATTCTCAGGAATATGGCTGGAAGAGGTAACGGACGAAATGATGCTGCACTAGCTGAGGCTTTGGGGATGTTAGCTGGTGTACTTGCTGGAAACCCAACTGGAGGCGTGATTGGTGCTGATAGGCAATTGGGGAACTTCCAAAGGAACAATCCTCCGTTGTTCAAAGGTACACATGACCCTGAAGGTGCTCAGAAGTGGCTGAAGGAAATCGAAAGGATTTTCCGTGTGATTGGTTGTGCAGAAGATCTGAAGGTCAGATATGGTACGCATATGTTGGCAGAAGAGGCCGACGACTGGTGGGTTGCAACAAGGACTGAAATGGTTCAGGATGGAGAGGCACTGACTTGGGCTAACTTCAGAAGAGATTTTCTGAGGAGGTACTTTCCTGAAGATGTTCGGGGAAGAAAGGAAATTGAGTTTTTGGAGCTTAAGCAGGGCAATCTGACGGTTAGTGAGTATGCTACTAAGTTCACTGAGCTGGCAAAGTATTATGCACACTACAACAATGATGAGGCTGGAGAATTCTCTAAGTGTATCAAATTTGAGAATGGTCTCCGAGATGAGATTAAGCAGGGAATCAGGTACCAGCGTATTCGTAGATTTTCTGATCTGGTGGATTGTAGTAGAATCTTGGAAGAAGATATTACCAAGAATAGGTCGTCTCACTCTCGTGGGGCTGTTGATAAAAGGGGAAAGCAACATATGGACCGTGGCAAGCCATATGGTAGAGATAACCAGAGATCAGGCGGTTGGAAAAGGCCTAGTGGGAGAGATTCTAAGGCTCCTATCAGATGCTATAGGTGTGGTGAGTCTGGTCATCACATTCGAGATTGCAAAAGTGATGAGAAGAAGTGCTATAAATGTGGAAAGGCTGGTCATTTGTCTATTGATTGCAAAGGGAAGTCTGTTACTTGTTACAATTGTGGCGAAGAAGGTCACATTCGTCCGCAATGTCCTAAGCCTAGGAAGGATCAGTCAGGTGGAAAAGTGTTCGCTTTGTCTGGATCTGAGACTACTCCAGAGGATCGATTGATTAAAGGTACGTGTTTTATTCATGGCACACCTTTAGTTGCAATTATTGATACTGGTGCAACTCATTCTTTCATTTCTTTGGATTGTGCTAAAAGGTTGAAACTGGACATATCTGGTATGCGAGGTAGCATGGTTGTTGATACTCCTGCATCGGGTTCAGTGACAACTTCACTTGTATGTAGGAATTGTCCTATTGAGATTTTTGGTAGAGGTTTCGGTATGGATTTAGTGTGCCTACCGCTTGAACAAATTGATATTATCCTTGGGATGAACTGGTTGGAATTCAACCGGGTTCATCTGAACTGCTTTGCTAAGACGGTGATTTTTCCAGAAGCAGTTGGTGTCGAGAATTTGACTATGACTGCTAGGCAGGTACAAGAAGCAATGGAAGACGGTGCTAATGTGTTTATGTTACTTTCTTCGTTAGATGCAACAGGAAAGGTCAGGAGTGGCGAATTGCCAGTGGTGTGTGATTTTCCAGAAGTCTTTCCTGATGATGTTGGTGAGTTACCTCCTGAGAGAGAGGTGGAATTCTCTATAGATTTGATTCCTGGTACGAGACCGGTGTCGATGGCGCCATATCGTATGTCTGCGTCTGAGTTGGCTGAATTGAAGAGTCAGTTGGAAGATTTACTGGAGAAGAAGTTTATTCGTCCAAGTGTTTCACCTTGGGGTGCTCCGGTATTGTTGGTCAAGAAGAAAGAAGGTTCTATGAGACTGTGTGTTGATTACAGGCAATTGAACAAGGTAACCATTAAGAATCGGTATCCATTACCGAGGATTGATGATTTAATGGATCAGCTAATTGGAGCCAGTGTATTCAGTAAGATTGACTTGAGATCTGGATATCATCAGATTCGTGTGAAAGCGGAAGATGTACAAAAGACTGCTTTTCGAACAAGGTATGGACATTATGAGTATTCTGTTATGCCGTTCGGGGTTACTAATGCACCTGGTGTTTTCATGGAATATATGAACAGGATTTTTCATCCGTATCTGGATAAGTTTGTTGTAGTTTTTATTGATGACATTCTGATTTATTCCAAGAATGACAAAGAGCATGCGGAACATCTCAGAATTGTGTTAGAGTTGTTGAAAGATAGGAAGTTGTATGCAAAGTTGTCCAAATGTGAGTTCTGGCTGAATGAAGTTAGTTTTCTTGGACACGTGATTTCTAAGAATGGGATTGCAGTAGATCCTACAAAGGTAGAAGCAGTATCTCAGTGGGAAGCGCCGAAGACTATTTCTGAAATCAGAAGTTTTCTTGGTCTTGCAGGTTATTACAGAAAGTTTATCGAAGGATTCTCAAAGTTAGCATTGCCGTTGACAAAATTGACTCGTAAAGGACAAGCGTTTATTTGGGATTCTGATTGTGAGAAAGGTTTCCAAGAATTGAAGCGGAGATTGACTAGTGCTCCTATTCTGATTTTGCCGAATCCGGTGGAATCTTTTGTGGTCTATTGTGATGCATCTCTGTTGGGTTTAGGTGGTGTTTTAATGCAGAATCAACAGGTAGTTGCGTATGCTTCGAGACAGTTGAAGGTTCATGAAAGGAACTATCCTACTCATGACTTAGAGTTGGCAGCAGTTGTGTTTGTCTTGAAATTGTGGAGACATTATCTGTATGGTTCGAGATTTGAAGTGTATAGTGATCATAAGAGTTTGAAGTATCTTTTCGATCAGAAAGAGCTCAACATGAGGCAAAGAAGGTGGTTGGAATTTCTCAAAGATTATGATTTTGGTTTGAATTACCATCCTGGTAAGGCAAATGTGGTTGCAGATGCTTTGAGCAGGAAATCCTTGCATATGTCTATGATGATGGTTCGTGAATTGGAGTTAATTGAACAATTCCGAGATTTGAGTTTAATTTGTGAAAGTACTCTGAAGTGTGTTCGTTTGGGTATGTTGAAACTTACTAGTGGTATTCTATAAGAGATCAGGATCGGGCAAAAATCTGATGTTAATTTAGTTGATAAATTGACATTGATCAACCAAGGTAGAGGTGGTGAGTTTAGAATTGATGAAAATGATGTTATGAGATTTGGCGATAGAGTTTGTGTTCCTGATGTCGCAGAAATCAAGCAGAGTATATTAGAGGAAGGACATCGCAGTGGGATGAGTATTCATCCGGGTGCCACGAAAATGTATCATGATTTGAAGAAATTGTTTTGGTGGCCGGGAATGAAAAAGGAAATAGCGGAATTTGTGTATGCATGTTTAATCTGTCAGAAATCGAAGATTGAACATCAGAAGCCGTCTGGATTTATGCAACCAATGTTTATTCCAGAATGGAAGTGGGATAGTATTTCTATGGATTTCGTATCTGGGTTGCCGAGGACTCCTATGAATTGTGAAGCAATATGGGTCGTTGTGGATAGGTTGACTAAGTCTGCTCATTTTATACCGGTGCGAATGGATTACTCAATGGAGAGATTGGCACAGTTATATATTGAGAAAATAGTGAGTTTGCATGGAGTTCCTTCTAGTATTGTGTCAGATAGAGATCCGAGATTCACTTTGAAATTTTGGGAAGGATTACAGAAGGCTTTGGGTACTAAATTGAGGTTGAGTTCAGCTTACCATCCTCAGACTGATGGACAGACGGAGAGGACGATTCAATCGTTAGAAGATTTATTGCGTGCTTGTGTTTTAGAGAAGGGTGGAGCTTGGGATAGCTATTTGCCATTGATTGAATTTACTTATAACAATAGTTACCATTCGAGTATTGGTATGGCTCCGTTTGAGGCATTGTATGGTAGACGGTGTAGAACGCCTTTGTGTTGGTATGAATCTGGAGAGAGTTTGGTAATTGGGCCAGAGATTGTTCAGCAAACTACCGAAAAGATCAAATTGATTCAAGAGAAGATGAGAGCTTCTCAGAGTCGTCAGAAAAGTTATCATGATAAGAGGAGAAAGAATTTAGAATTCAGTGCTGGAGATCATGTGTTTATGAGAGTTACTCCGATGGCGGGTATTGGTCGAGCGTTGAAATCTAAGAAGTTGACTCCGCGTTTTATTGGTCCGTTTCAGATTACAGAAAGAGTTGGGGAAGTTGCTTATCGCATTGCTTTACCTCCGAGACTTGCGAATTTGCACGATGTTTTTCATGTTTCTCAGCTGAGGAGATACATTCCAGACCCATCTCATGTAATCCAAATAGATGATGTACAGGTGAGAGATAACCTGACAGTAGAAACATTGCCTATGAGGATAGAAGATCGGGAAGTGAAACAGTTAAGAGGTAAAGAGATAGCATTAGTGAAGGTTGCTTGGGGAGGTCCAGCAGATGGAAATATCACTTGGGAGCTGGAGAGCCAGATGAAAGAGGCTTATCCAGAACTGTTCGTCTAAGGTATGTTTTCGAGGACGAAAACTCTTTTAGTGGGGAAGAGTTGTAACACCCCAGTTTCAATTATTTGATTTATTTAAATTTGGGAAATTATTTTATTAGAATTAATAAAATAAAAAGGGATTATTTATTTTGAAATATGGAGGAAAATAAAAGAAATAAGAAATGCTGAGTTTTTAGGTTATTGGGCTTGGATGTTGTTAGTAAAGAGTGGGGGTGCAAAAGAAGTAAATATATGTTTTGGAACTCAAGTTATTTTTCTCATTATTCACGATAACACAGAATTTGGGATTTTGGGGAAGCAGAGCTCTGAAGGTACGAAGAACGAAGACCATCGCTCAAAAAGTTCAAAGCTGCTAATTGATAAGGTAAGGGGGGCTATTACTCGATTTACCTTTGTTTATGGGTTTATGTACGGTTGATTTGGGTAATCGTAGGGAAAAACCCCAATTGTTAGATGTTATTAGGGATCGATACCCTTAGGATTGAACTTTGTTAAAGGAGGTTTAGGTTCCCAATTTTATGAAATCAATTAACGATTTTAGGTTCCTAATGGTGGATTGGAAGTATATCTGCATGATCGTGAATTTACCTTAGAAGTTATAGGGATAACCTCAATGTTAGTAGATTTCCCCAAAAAGGACGATTAATCCCGGTTAAGGTGACTATGATGATTGTTGGTAATTAGGAAATTGATGTTTTGTTTTGAGTTATACAAACTCGATGTCGTTAGGTACCGAAATGCGCGTTTTGGCTGGAATTTTCCCGCGTTTGGCTGCTGTTTCTGAGCTGCTGCAGGTACAGGAAAACTCTGTACGCGCTCAGCAACACGGGCCGTGTTGCACAACACGGGCACCCGTGTTGCTCTTCTGTGTTGGTAAAAGTAATGTGTTTTCTGGACACATTACAACACGGGCCGTGTTGCACAACACGGGCACCCGTGTTGATCCCCCTGTATTGATAAGGATAATGTGTTTTTTTCTGGATATGTTACAACACGGGCCGTGTTGCACAACACGGGCACCCGTGTTGATGCTACTGTGTTGATTTTCTGAACTTTGTTTTCAGTGCTTGATTGTGGATTTTATTGCCATGCTTTTGGATAATGTCATCGAGCATGAATTATGATATGACTTGATATGATTGATGTTTAAATAGTATGCTGAGTGATTACATGCTATCCATATCTTGTTATGATTTGATGTTGTTGATGTTGCATGATATGTTGATTGATGTTCATAGTATGCTGAGTGTTACATACTTTACATATCATGTTGCATTTGTTAATTCCCATTGTGTGGAATTAACATGGTGGCCAATATACGTGTCCGCGATTTAATGGAACGTTGAGGTGGTAGCCGTGTCCGCGATATAATGGAACGGTGAGTTATCCGTGACCCGAGATTTAATGGGGCGGTGAAGTGGTACCACATGCATGGGTGTGTTGCATTACCTTGAATATAACATGAATGGATGATTTTTCCAATGTTGTATTTGATTGTTTGTATGCACGTATGATTGCTAAATGGTTGACGATGTTTGATGATTATTTGCAAATATGAAAAGCAATATATCATGGGTATATGAATTGTAAAGGTTTTTGTAAACTATGAAATATGCTAATTATTGGGTGATGCTTATGATTTCCTGAATTGATTGTTATGAACGTATAATCAAATGTATAATTGAGATGCTCACCCTTACTGTTGAATATTTCAAATTGAGGAGCTTCGTTCAGGTGCTTGGCGAAGGCTTGTCGTTCTAGTTTATTTTCGTTTTAGTATTGTCCGGGTCATGCTCTGATAGTTGTAACTCCGGGAACGCTTGTTTGTCGAGCTGTTTTAGTCAGACTCGTTTAATTCCTCATGTTTTGTTATAATATGATGTTGACATTTTCCAGGTGTTAATCCCTGATGAATTCGAAAATATTAATAACATTGATTTTATTAATTAAAGTATTCCGCTGTGTAAACATGTATGAGTTACTACTACGTTATGCATGACAGGAATTTGTTTTATTAAAAGAGAATTGTGACATCCTCGTTAATACATGTACTCTGAAATTATAATTTTAATTATTTGCGAAATTTCGTTCGGGGTTTTAGAGGGTGTTACACAACACCACATCGAAGAGAGGAAACCAATATGCGTTCTTCATCGGGGAAACCATAGATACGTTCTTCAATATTGAGAGTAAGTATTGCACCATCTTCTCTGGGGAAAAAGTATGAAATCTCATGGGGACAACAACTTGGAGAGTTAAGAAGTCAAACATTATAATAAGGAATCAATCTTATGGGGATTTTAAATCAAACCCAACACTTGGCGATTGAAAACACAAAAAAGTTGATAACCATTTCAACACTTCTTAAACAAAACATTGCCCTTGCCTGATTATCAGGCAATCAAACAAAATGAAAGTACATATGAAAGAGAGATGCTTCGTAAATGAGTCAAATCTCAACATGCATGGGGAGAAAAGACTTCTATCAAATAAGCGAGGCCTTTACTGGGAAATCTCGGATTGAGTCTTCATATCATGCAAATTTATTCAAACAAAAGATGCCCTGGGATAGCCTTCATGGGGAATCAAGAAGTTAACATATAGAAAGAGGTCAAACTCTTGGGGATTTTAAATCAAACCCAACACTTGGCGGGTGAAAACCCAAAGGGTTGAAAACTGTCTCAAACTTCTTAGAAAATATACTGCCCTGGTCCAGTTACCGGGGAAATAAATACCAACAATGATGCCAACACTGCCTAGAAGAGAAACATTTGGAAAATAATTCCATCTCAGCACACCAAGGGGACAAGACATTTCATCATATGAGAGAAGACTTCGGTGGGGAATCCATAATAGAGACATTAGACCAAGCAAATCCAAAAATTAGAAAATGAACCAACACTTGATTAGGGAAACTGGGATCACAAACCCGATACTGGACCTTACGCCCATTGGTATCGTCTTCAATATACAATAAACACACGCATACCAGCGAAAACAACCTGAGAAAACCTTCCAGGGGAAAACAAAACTTCTCAAAATTACGGGAGTTCGTCCATTCCTGGGATCACCATCTTTGTTTTCCTCTTGAATCACGAAATCTAAAGTAAAAGTAAGTTGTAAATTCTTTTTTGAAAAACAATTTTGTTATTTAATCTTTTCGATTTGAAAATTATTATCAATAATAAATGGAGTCTTTGTAAGCTGAATAAAATAAGAAATACAAAGAATTAGGTTAAAAGCTTAAATTTTATTGATAGAGTGGTAGTCTGCGAATGGCGAGACTCCATGGATAATTACAAAGTCTGGAAAATGGTAATATATAATGAAAATATACATTGAGATACAATGACCATTATTCCCTCTAACAACTTTAAAATCCTAAGCAGCAACTTCTGTTGAAGTATGGTGAGAATCCAAGAAGATTGTTGCTTCAATGATCAAGTCTTGTCTGGTGCAGTTACTTGCCAAGAAAGTCCCTAACTTTTGCCTAAGCCGCCCTTGCGGGTTTTCAACTTAGCGGGGAATTTTATTCTATTTATGTCTATAATTTTTGCCTAGACCGCCCTTTCGGGTTTTTGGCCTACCGAGACGCTCTTTTTTGCCTAAGTCGCCTTTTCAGGTTTTCAACTTAGCGAGCTGTTATTTTATTTCTTTAGGCGAAGTATTTCTTGACTACATCAGCATTCATGGGACGTTGAAACTCCTCTCCATCCATAGTTTCAAGAATTAATGCACCTCTAGAGAAGGCTTTCTTAACAACATATGGGCCTTCAAAATTGGGAGTCCACTTTCCCCTAGAATCAGCATTAAAAGACAGGATCTTCCTGAGGACAAGGCCGCCTTCTCTGAATTCACGAGGTTTGACCTTCTTATCAAAAGCTTCCTTCATTCTCTTCTGATATAACTGCCCATGACACAAAGCCGTCATTCTTTTCTCTTTAATCAAATTCAATTGGTCAAACCTGTCCTGGACCCATTAAGCCTCTGAAAACTTGGTTTCCATTATCACACGCAAAGAGAGAATTTCAACCTCGATTGGGAGCATAACTTCCATTCCATACACAAGGGAGAACGAGGTTACTATTGTTGAAGTAAGGACAAATGTCTGATATCCATGTAAAGCAAAAGGGAGCATTTCATGCCAATCTTTATAAGTAACAACCATCTTCTGGATGATCTTCTTGATATTCTTATTAGCAGCTTCAACATCCCCATTCATCTTCGGCCTGTACGGAGATGAATTATGATGGACAATCTTGAATTCTTCACACAGTTCTGTCATCATCTTGTTGTTCAGATTCGAGCCATTGTCAGTGATAATTCTGCTCCGCACACCATACCGACATATGAGATTATTCTTAATGAAGCGAACTACCACCTACTTAGTAACATTATCATATGAAGCAGCTTCCACCCATTTGGTGAAGTAATCAATTGCTACCAAAATAAAATGGTGTCCATTCGAAGATTTGGGTTCTATCATCCCAATCATGTCAATACCTCACATAGAGAAAGGCCACGGGGAGGAAATAACATTAAGAAGTGTCGGAGGCACATGAATCTTGTCCGCATAAATCTGGCATTTATGGCACTTCTTTGCAAATTTGTAACAGTCAGATTCCATTGTCAGCCAATAGTAACCTGCCCTTAGCAACCTTTTAGCCATCGAATGTCCATTGGCATGAGTGCCAAATGAACCTTCATGAATCTCATGCATCAACATGTCTGCTTCGTGTCTATCCATGCATCTGAGCAAGACCATGTCATAATTTCTCTTGTACAACACATTTTCACTGAGGAAGAAATTGCCAGCCAATGTTCTCAATGTCTTTCTATCTTTATTCAAAGCACCAGTCAGGTATTCCTGAGTCTGAAGAAAATGCTTGATATCATTGTTGTACCAAAATTTTCCCCGCTAAGATCCCTTCATCATACCATATTCAATCACAACAAGATCACATTAGGCCTTTTGGTTCTCCTCCCTATCTTTAGCTTTTCTCTTTGAGGAATAACCAAGCAGCTTGACTTGTTTTTTATTTTGTGATCATGCATAATTTGTTTTGACTTTCCTTTTAATTAATAAAATGCAATGTTGGTTTGTCTTACTTGTTAATAATGTAGGTAAAGGCAATGTGGCTTAGCAAGTTGATCCATGGATTCATGAGTTTATTTCCATGCTCTAGTCAACAAAGCTTGATAAGTTCAAACCTCACTATTGGGGTTGTTTTGGAAGAAATGATATGGTAAGGTTTGTTTTGGTTCACCAGATTTCAAAGTTATCAAAATTGATTCAAAAAGTACAAGGGGTTGATTGAAGAAGTTGTCTTGGTTGGACAAGGCCTTGTTTCCATTGGTCACAAGTGAATATTTCTCTCAATTCTCAAGATATTGAAGTGTTTTTGGTTGCTATGAGTTCTTTTTATCATCCTCAACAACTTCTATCTGCAAAGCAAGTGTGTTGGTACAAGAAGGTTGTTCAAAACTGTCAAAGTTCCTCAAAGCATTTTCTTGATCTAGGAGCTAGGGTTTTGAACTTCAAAGAAGTATATCTTGCTCATCTTTTGGTATTTTTTAGTGATTCTAAAAACATCATTCTCTTTAAATGGTTATTAACCAATCACTTCAAAAGTTTCAAGGAGTTTTCATGTGGAAGAAGCTTGATGATGAAGAAAGATTACAAGTCCTCCAGATGAACCCCCAATTTCTCATGTGTGACTTCAAATGATCATAACTTGGTCAATTTTTATCACCTTGAGCCCACTCTTTTTCCATAATGATTTTAAGGATGTAAACTTTATGCCTTATTTTATGTGCAAAGTGAGAAAATGGATGCAAGATGCCCTAAGGAGACAAAAGATTATAGGTCATTTCATGATTTTTTGCCTACATCAACAATTCATAACTCTCTCAATTTTTGGAGATTTTGAATGGTTCAAGTTTCAAAATTTCATTTATGAGTTCTATTTCATGCCATCTTTTTTAGTGAAGAGCAAATTCCAAGAGGAAGGCCATGTTTGGATGCAAAACATTATAGGTCACTTTTGAAGAAAAATTTGAAATATTTCTAAGTATGGAAAGTCAACCTTTTTTCCCCAACTTTGACTCAATGCAACTTTTATCTCAAGCATGCATTTTATTCCATTATTTTTCCATTGCAAAGCTTTTAATCTCATCTTTCTAAAGCAACAATAATCATGCCTTAAGACCCCTTGATCTAAGAATGCCATTGGATTGAACTTGGTAACTTGGAACTGAAGTTTCTTCATAAGTCAGAATTTGAAATTCATGTTTTGGCCTCTAAACATCAAATTAGCACGCGTTTGTGATCTAAACATGTTTAACCAAGTTGCAAAAGTGGATTAGAGCCTTAAAATGCAAGGATTGGATGAGTTTTGATGCAAATCAGATCACACTTTGCTCATGCATCAGGTTCACATTATTTCCCTCCAAACATCATCATTTCACACGTTTGAACATTCCATTTGATTCCCTATAAATAAAGGGTCACCCCCCATTTATTTCCTCAAGCTTTGAGAGCCAAATACACTCTATTAAAACCTCACACAATTTTTTGAAATCAGTTTCTGAGATTCAAGCCTTTTCTTCCAAAATTCTTTGCACATTCATCTTCCTTAAGCATCATACAAACTCTCTAGCACTTAAACCAAGCAAAACGAGCTATAATTCAAGCTACAGAAGTCCAGTTTCAGAGCTTCTTTCTTGAACTTCGAAAAGGTAGAATTCTTCACCATTTGGATCCAAATAAAGCACTAACCTGTTCTACTCCTTCTAATGGTTCTTGTGCTTCTTACAATTTTTAAATCCATTGAGAATTGGGAGAGAAATCTCAAATTGAAGGTGCTCTCTATTTTCTAGGTTTTTGATTCATATCTCTTTGCATACCTTATATAAATTTGGCGCGATGGTGGTGTTAGGATCGTCTTGAAGAGACAAATCCAACGATACTGGTCTGGGATCCTAATTTTTCCATTTGAAAGATCTCACAAAATCTCCACTGTAGGGTGGCTGGAGGTTGAAGACGATGACATGTCTCGTCTCAGCCAATGATAGCATGCCAAACATTTTAATTTCAATGGTTGCCCTTTTCTGATCCTATGTGTATCTTACTAAGGTCCATATCAAGCACAACATGTCTGGTCCATTGGATTAGCTTACTAACGCGTTTTGACTATGATCTGATAGCCCACATCTTTTTGGTTTTATTTTATTTTCTGATTTTATATTTTAATTGATTTAAATTTCAAAAATTCATAACTCTTTTTTTTTATCCAAAAATTATGAAAAAATTCACAAAAATACTTTGAATTATTTCTGATCTCATGACTATTTTTTCACATTTTTATTTTGAAATTTGATATTTTTTAAATTTTTTGCATTGTTTGCTTTGTTTTAATTACTTTAAAAATACTTTCTGACATTTTTTTTAATTCTAAATATTTCATAAATATCATTTTACATATTTTTGACTTTTTGAAAATTTTATGGAATTTTATTTTGATTTTTACTATTTTTGATCTATTTTCTATTTGTTTGAACAATTTTAATTAGTTTTAAAATAGTTTCTGACTTTTAAAAATTACCAAAAATTTTACAAAAATATTTGAGTCCTTTTCTGATTTTTCCGTGGTCTTACTTAATTTTTCTTGATTAATTTGAATATAGTTGATATTTTTCTCTTTTATTTCTATTTTAAAACTTTTTTAAAACTTTTTTTAATGTATATATTAAATGCAATATTATTTTGTGATTATTTTCTGGCTGATCTTGGGTTGAATTTTTTATCATGAACTTTGTTAACATCATTGGATCTATGGTGTTGAGTTTAATTCCCTAAAAATGGATGAATGATTTTAATAATAGTTTGATTAAAATTTAATTTAAATGTGGTTTGTATTCTTTCCCACCCCTCTTCATCTCATCCCTTTCTTATTACACTAAGTGTTATTGGAGCATGATCTCTATATCATGTCTCAAAATAAATGGTGCATAGATTGTTATTGACCGGCCTCAAAGTAGGTGCGACTTCTATATAAGTCCACTTACGATTGTTTAACATAGTGCTAAATTTTGTCCCATTTCGAATAAATGGTCATTCGTGGCACAAACCTATGTTTGCAAGCCCAAGTATGTTAATTTGATCTCTTTGATCTAATAACCTTGAGATTCATTATGTGGAGGCTTTGGTTCTACTAATCCTCTAATGGATCTACAACATTTTTGGTCAACGCGGATCACTTAAACATCATTGATCATTAAATGGTACTTTTGAGGATTCCAAATGGATGATATACTTGACAAAAAGCAAATGCAACTTGTTGTGTGGAGGCTTTGGTTCTACCAGTCCTCTAATGAGTTCCAAATACAAGTTTCAAGATGGTCATCCAACTAACCACTAATCATTTAAATTGTTTTTACTTTATGCTTATGCTTTATGTACCATTTACATTAAGCATTACATTTCATGCCATTTTTATTTTGCTCACTTAAGCATTTACTATTCTTGTTATTTTTATTTTTATCACTTGAGCTTTTCTTTTGTTTTTTAAGACACCTAATAATCAACATGAACCATAAAATGTTTTAATGATACTTGGACTATTTGGTTACTATCCTTGGCATTATGGAGTATTGAACTTCTTGGACTTAGGGTTAGAAACTTTGGCTTATGTTGGAGACCTTGTGACTTTAATTGATATTTTGTCTGGAGCTCTTGAGGTTTACCTTAAGACATTGGGTTGTTTATTTGTTTTGTGTGCAGGTTATTGTAATTGCATTCTTTGTTTGTAATCTGGAATTCACCCGTATACAGCCGTTACTCTGCCCAATTTTTATGAATACCTAATATACTTGAAGTTTGTTTCTCTCAAGAGGTCTAGTATCTTTGCTTGCTTGGTTTCAATCTAACGAATGGGAATTCTATCTTGTCTCACAATATCAAGTATTGGCTTCTTGTTGGTTAGATGGTTCTTATCCCTAGCTTTTTACCTTATGCTTTAGGATAGTCCCTTCTTCTCCTCCCATCTTCTTTATTTTCAAAAATCTTCCTCCTCCTTTTGAAAACTTTTCTTGTTTCTAAACATTTTTTCACAAATAAACTTCAATTAATTTAATAATACCTCTACATTTTTTATGAGAAGACTAAAAGTCAATAAATCTCAATTCAAACCATTTTGCCACTTTGGATTTTTATTTTAAAACCTTTCTCAAAAGACTAGACTCTTGTCAATCCTTGTAGTGATGCAAACAACTATACTTCTACAATATGTAGTGAAGAGAGATATTTTCTACTTGGGTGTTGAGTGAGGCATTGTTGATTTTAAAATCCAAGCTATATCCTCCACTTCAATATGATGCAAATTCTCCTTTCTCATGATCGTGGGTAGTAAGTATGTTTTCCACACGGACAATGATCCTGATCCCCTATTGCATGAAAGTATGTTTTAAAAGTTTTAACCAACACACTAAGTATGCAAATATTTAAAGTTTTATGAGATAAGACATCATCGTCATTGTCCGTGTGGAAAACATACTTACTACCCATAATCATGAGAAAGGAGAATTTGCATCATCTCAAAGCGGAGGGTATGGCTTGGATGTTAAAATCAACAATGCCTCACTCAACACCCAAGTGGAAAATATCTCACTTCACTACATATTATAAAAGTATAGTTGTTTGCATCACTACAAGGATTGACAAGGGTCTAATCTTTTGAGAAAGGTTTTAAAATAGAAAGCCAAAGTGGCAACAATGGTTTGAAATGAGATTGATTGACTTTTAGTCTTCTCTTAAAAAAATGTCAAGGTATTATTAAATTTATTGAAGTTTATTTATGAAAAGGTTTTGAAAATGCTTAGCCCTAAGTCCAAGTTTATTATGAAAATGGTTCAAGTTTCAAAACAAGAAGAGTTTTCAAAAGGAGGAAGAATATTTTTATTTGAAATTAAAGAAGATGGGAGGAGAAGAAGAGACTATCCTAAGGCATAAGGTAAAAGCTAGGGATAAGAACCATCTAACCAACAAGAAGCCAATACATGACATTATGAGTCAAGATAGAATTCCCATTCCTTGGATTGAAACCAAGCAAGAAAAGATACTAGAACTCTTGAGAGAACCAAACTTCAAATGTATTAAGTCTTCACAAAAATTGGGTAGAGTAACTGCTGTATACGGGTGAATTCCAGATTACAAACAAAGAATTTAATCACGATAACCTGTACACAAAACAAACAAACAACCCAATGTCTTGAGGTAAACCTCAAGAACTCCAGACAAAATATCAATTAAGGCCACAAGGTATCCAACATAGGTCAAGGTTTCTAATCCTAAGTCCAAGAAGTCCAATACTCCATAATGCCAAGGATAGTAACTAAATAGTCCAAGTATCATTAAAGGTTTTTTAGGGTTCATGTTGATTATTAGGTGTCTTGAAAAAGAAAAGAAAAGCTCAAGTGAGCAAAATAAAAATAAGAAGAAAGTAAATGCTCAAGTGAGCAAAATAAGAATTGCATGAAATGTAATGCTTAAAGTAAATGGTACATAAAGCATAAAAATAAAAGCATAAAGTAAGACAATTTGATAATTAGTGGTTAGTTGGATGACCATCTTGAAACTTGCATTTGGAACTCATTAGAGGATTGGTAGAACCAAAGCCTCCACACAACAAGTTGCATTTGCTTTTTGTCAAGTATATCATCCATTTGGAATTCTCAAAAGTACCATTTAATGATCGACGATGTTTAAGTGATCCGCGTTGACCAAAAGTGATGTAGATCCATTAGAGGATTGGTAGAACCAAAGCATCCACACAATAAATCTCAAGGTTAATGGATCAAAGAGATCAAATTAACATACTTGGGATTGCAAACATAGGTTTGGGCCACGAATGATCATTTATTCGAATCGGGACAAAATTTAACGCAATGTTAAGCAATCGTAAGTGGACTTATATAGAAATTGCACCTATTTTGAGGCCGGTCAATAACAATCTATGCACCATTTGTTTTGAGACTTGATATAGAGATCATGCTCCAATAATACTTAGTGCAATAAGAAAGGGACAAGATGAAGAGGGGTGGGAAAGAATATACAAACCATATTTGAATTAAAATTTAATCAAACTATTATTAAAATCATTCATCCATTTTTATGGAGTTAGACTCAACACCATGGATCCAATGATGTTAATAAAGTTCATGATTAAAAATTCAACTGAAGATCAGCCAGAAAATAATTAAAAAATAATATTGCATTTAATATATACATTAAAAAAGGTTTTTAAAATGTTTTAAAATAGAAATAAGAAAGAAAAATATCAACTATGTTCAAACTAATCAAGAAATATTAAGTAAGACCATAGAAAAATCAGAAATGAACTCAAATATTTTTATAAAATTTTTGGTAATTTTTTAAAGTCAGAAACTATATTTAAAATTAAAATAAATGAGTAATATAAACAAAAAATGATAAAAAAAATACCAAAGTCAGAAATAAAAAATAAATGAGGTCACCAATATTTGTCACAATATCATTAGATCATTCCATTTCTTTTAGAATTTAAAAATGCATAAAAGTATTTTTAAACATTTAAAATAATTCAAGCAAAGTGAAAATTTATAAAAAATATCAAAACACAATAAAATTGTGAAAAAATTAAAATCAAAAAGTGAAAAATCAAAAATATTTTTCATATTTTTTGGGCTAAAAATTAATTTTCTATGATTTTTTGAATTTTAAAATAATTAATATAAAATTCAGAAATAAAAAATAAGGTCAAAAATATGTGGACCATTGGATGAGAGTCAAAACACGTTAGTAATCAAACCCAAGGGATCTGGCGCGCTGTGCATATCATGGTCATTAGTGAATAAAACAGAGAATCAAATATAAATCAGAAATTCAAAAATACAAATGTCGTTGTTTCATTGGTTGGAAAATGACACGTTGGTCATCTTCAACCTCCAGCCAGTCCCAAAACCAGGTTGCTCAATCTGTAAAATTAGAGTACGAGACCTATGCCATTCGCTTCGTCTCTTCAAGACAAAGACAACCACACCTTCGCGACAAATTTATATAAACTGTAGCTCAAGCAATTTGAAAGGAAAGTTTTGAAAAGGGATTTGAAATTTCATGGTCAAAACGTGTTTCCAGATAAAAACAAGTGTTACAACTTGAACTAGGACAATGAGAGCTTCACAATGATATCAAAGTTTTGAAGAATTGAGGGAGAAATCTACGTATTGAAGTTGAGTTGCAGAGCTCTAAAACTGGACTTCTATGGATCAATATAGGTCACGATTCTTAAAGGTAATTGTATGGTTAGCTTCAGGGAAGATCAAGGAAGGTGAATTGATAGAAAAATTGGATTGAAAAAGGCTTGAACACTAATTTTGAAGTTACAAAAAAATGATTTATGGAGCAAGTTTGGCAGGGTGATTCTGGCTGTTCAAGCTTGAGGAAATGAATGAGGGATGACCCTCTATTTATAGGGAATTAAATGGACTGTTCAAGCGTGTGAAATGATGAAGTTTGGAGGGAAATCGTGTGAAGTTGCAAACAAGAAAAGTGTGACTTCTACTTTGATCAAAACTCGTCCAAAACGCGCGTTTTGCTATGCTAATCACTTCTGGAATCTCACTAAACATGTTTAGAAGCAAAAACACACAAAAACAAAGTGTTTAGAAGCTAAATCAAGGATTTCAAATTCTGACTTTTGAAGAAACCTCAGTTTCAAGTTACCAAGTTCAAATCAATGTCATTCTCAGCTCAATGGGTCTTAGGGCATGATTCTTAATGCTTTAGAAAGATGAGATTACAAGCTTTGCAATGGGAAAAGAATGGAATCAAATGGATGTTTGAGCTGAAAGTTGCAATGAGTCAAGTTGGGAAAAAGAAGTTGACTTTCCATACTTAGAAATATTTCAAGTTTTACTTCAAAAGTGACCTATAATGTTTTGCATCCAAACATGGCCTTTTACTTGGAATTTGTTCTTGACCAAAAAAGATTGCATGAAATAGACCTCTTGAATGACATTTTGAAACTTGAACCATTAAAAATCTCTAAAAATTAAGAGAGTTATGAATTGTTGAAGTTGGAAAACAAATCATGAAATGACCTATAATCTTTTATTACCTTAAGGCATCTTCCATCCATTTTATGACTTTGAACATAAAATAATGGATAAAGATCACATCCTCAAGATCATTATGGAAAAAGAGTGGGATCAAGGTGATAACAATTGACCAAGTTATGATCATTTGAAGTCACACATGGGAAATTGGGGGTTCATCTGGAGGACTTGTAATCTTTCTTCATCATCAAGTTTCTTCCACATGAAAACTCCTTGAAATTTTTTATTTGATTTATTAGTAATCCTTTTAAGAGAAGGATGTCTTTGGAATCTCTCAAAAATACCAAAAGATGAGCAAGATATACTTCTTTGAAGTTCAAAACCCTAGCTCTTAGATCAAGAAAATGCTTTGAGGAACTTTGACAATTTTGAACAACCTTCTTGTACCAACACTTTTGCTTTGTAAATAGAAGTTGTTGAGGATGGTAATGAGAACTCATAGCCACCAAAACCACTTCCATATCTTGAGAATTGAGAGAAATAAGTACTTGTGACCAATGGGAACAAAGCCTTGTCCAAACATGACAACTTCTTCAATCAACCCCCTGTACTTTTGAATCAATCTTGATAACTTTGAAATGTGGTGAACCAAATTAACCTTTCCATTCCGTTTCTTCCAAATCAACTTCAATGGTGAGGTTTGAATTTATCAAGCTTTATTGACTAGGGCATGGAAATAAACTCATGAACCCATGGATCAACTTGCTAAGCCACATTGCCTTCACCTACATTATTAACAAGTAAGACAAACCAACATTGCATTTTATTAATTAAAAGGAAAGTCAAAATAAAACATGCATGATCACAAAAGAAAAACAAGTCAAGGTGCTTGGTGATTCATCAAATAGAAAAGCTAGAGATATGGAGGAGAACCAAAAGCCCTAATGTGATCTTGTTGTGATTGAATCAATATGATATGATAAAGGGATCTTGGGGGGAAAATTGCGGTACAACAATTACAAGTGTCTTCAAAAAGAAAATAAAATCACAAATGAGCAAAGATAAAATGACGTAAAAATAAATGTTCAAGTGAGGAAAGATAAAATGATATAAAGATAAATGCTCAAATGAGCAAAGATAAAAAAAATAGCATGAGATGTAAATGCTAAACTAAATGGTACATAAAATTAAAGGCGTAAATTAAAAGGCATAAAGCAATAACATAAAGTAAAGTTAATTTTTAGTGAATTAGAAGTTAGAGGTTAGTTGAATGACCATCTTGAAGCTTGCATTTTAGAACTCATTAGAAGATTGATAAAATCAAAGCTTCTCAACGACAAGTCTCATTTGTGTTTTTTCAAGTATATCATTCATTTCAAGTACTCAAGACAACCACATATGATCAATGATGTTCCAATGATTCACTTAGAGCATAGTTCATGAAGCTCATTAGAGGATTGATAAGATCAAAGCCTCCTAACAATGAACTTAAAAGTTATTGGATCAAAGGTTTCAAATTAAACATACTTGGCTTGCAAACATAAGTTTGGGTCACGAATGATCATTTTTCGAATTGGGACAAATTTAGCGTTATGTTAAGAAATCGTAAGTGGACTTATGTAGAAGTCACACCTATTTTGAGGCCGTTCAATAGCAATCTATGCACTAACATGTTAGAGAAATGATATGTAGATCATTTTCCAACAACATGTAGTACATGTAAAAACAAGAATGGGATAAGATGAAGAGGGGGATGTATCCGATGAAATTAGGGTTTCAAATATCATCAACATTATACACCCATTTTGATGGATTTGGTTTTTCAACCTATCAACACCCAAGATTCAATGAGGTTGAGAAACTTGTCCCAAAATAATACTCAAATCAGGACCAAACAAAAAATGATAAAATATATTTAATAAAACAATATTTAAATGATTAATAAAAGGTAAATAATTGGTAAAATACACAAAATGTATTAAAACACCAAATAAATATCTTTAAAAATATCAGAGGTCAAACATGACTCAATAAGTGTTGACAAAAAATTTCAGAATTTTTTAAAGTCAGAAACTATTTTTAAAATTTAAAGAAATAAGCAAAATAAACCAAAATTCGTGAAAAATAGGAAAATAGAAATAAAAATAAAATGAGGTCACCAATATATGTCAAAAGGTCATTGGATCCTTCTATAATTTATTCAGAATTTAAAAAACAAGAAAAGTATTTTTAAACAATTAAATAACTCAAATAAGTGAAAAATCATAAAAAATATCAAATCACAAAATAAAATAGTTAAAAAATAAATATCAGAAAGAGAAAAATCAAAAGTATTTTTGGGAATTTTTTTCACATTTTTAGAAGTTGAAATGATTTTTTTATGATTTTTTGAAATTTAAAACAATTAAAATATAAACTCAGAAAATAAAAATAAAGTCAAAAAGATGTAGATCATTGGATAAATGTCAAAACACATTAGTAATTAAATACAAGGGATCTGGCGCATTGTGCATGATATGGATATTAGTGAATAAACCACCGGATCATTAATTAAAAAATAGATTTGAAAAAAATGTGTGGCACCATGTCCTTGATTGAGAGATGACACGTTGTTTACCGTGGTTTTTGGTAAATAACCGCTGATCCTCCAAAAAGGAAATTCTTTTTGGTTACTCGTGGGATCAATCAGATTGATCCCAGAACATATGCTAACTTTTATACTGGTTTGAGGTAAAAATAGATATCTAGGAAGAATGCACGTTCGACCAAAGATAAGATGCTTGTGGTTTTGGAAAGTAAGAAAGTTAATAGAAATACAGGTAAAGACGCATGAAAAGTAACTTTGCAAAATAAGATCAAAGCAATGTAAAAAGACTTTATTAATGAAAAGTGGTGTTTCATACATACATTTCTCAGTTTATCCTTTCACTCACAGCGGGTACTTGGACAATATTTGAGTAACTAGCACAATAGGTGGAACTACAATTCGAGAGTGGCAGCTGTTGGAAGGCGAAAAGCGCACGTTATCCTTCGTCTAAGATGAAGACAAGTGTCCTATGCATGTCCCTCGACCTTTATCCTTCGTCTTTGGTGTCGACACAAAGGTATGTTCTTCTAGTCGAAGGTCATAGGACCTTCTCAGTCGAAATCTTGATGGTGATGCCTGGTCGAAGACCAATATGTAACTTAGATATTTTCTCTAAGTTTTTCCATCCGTCGAAACATTTTCCAGCTTGGCTTTATTTATTCTATTTTTGGCCTATAAGACTAATATATAGTAGGTGTCGAATTCAGGAGCCAACAAATTGCCCCCCAAGAATGTCTATTTCGATGCCAAAAGAAATAGTCATTATTTGATCTTTCTATTCGACACCTGACCCCCTTGTTGTCCACAAAGTCCTAACGTGCTCTTTTCGCCTTCCAACAGCTGCCACTCTCGAATTGTAGTTCCACCTATTGTGCTAGTTACTCAAATATTGTCCAAGTACCCGCTGTGTGTGAAAGGATAAACTGAGAAATGTACGTTGGAAACACCACTTTTCATTAATAAAGTCTTTTTACATTGCTTTGATCTTATTTTGCAAAGTTACTTTTCCTGCACCTTTACCTGCATTTCTATTAAGTTTCTTACTTTCCAAAACCACAAGCATCTTATCTTTGGTCGAACGTGTGTTCTTCCTAGATATCTATTTTTACCTCAAACCAGTATAAAAGTTAGCATATGTTCTGGGATCAATATGATCGATCCCGCGAGTAACCAAAAGGACTTTCCTTTTTGGAGGATCAGCGGTTGTTTACAAAAAACTACGGTAAACAAATTGGCACACCTGGTGGGACCTTGCTAATATTTATCACATATTTTGTTCATGTTATTGCTTTCCTTTTGTACATATACAACGTTGCATGTTATTAAGAAGTGGTAGAATAACCAACGAGTGTACTGTTAGGAAGAAAAATAACGAAAGTAGCATGGCTAACGAGCCAAATCATGGAGAAATATCTCCACCAAATACTACTGGAACATCGGTTATTACCACCATTGGAGAAAATATCTCAACTTCTGTTGGTTCAGTACCAACGTTGACCACAAATCAAACAGGACTCTTACTTTCGTATGTAGGTCTCAGAGGTCCATTAGGAACACCCCCACCAAGGGCAAATCCAGGATCTCGACTGTATGTTCCCCCAGGATTTTTGACAGCCTGGATGGGTCGTGTAGCGGTGAAAATCGGAGATCAAGCTATTAATTAACTTGACTCACCAAAGCAAGAGTCGCCACCGCGCTTTATTATTTCCAAGGGAAAAGGGAAAAGAGCGAAATAAAACCCTAAAATATGCAATGTAAAATAATAAAAGTACAATGCGTTTTTTGAAAGAGATCGAGAGTTCGGGGGTTGGTTATACAATGGGAAGGTATTAGCACCCAATGCATCTGTGGTACTCCGCAGGAACCTTTTGAAATATCTGTTTTTGTTTAAAATTGTTTGTTTGATTAAAATGGTTCGTTTGGCTAAAAAATCGGTGTTGGAGAGATTTTGAAGAGACAGCGACCTAATGTCGAAGTTTTGACTTAAAAGGTGTGAGTTTAAAAATTGAATCTTTTGGGAAAATTATCTTAGGTTTAACAAAATAGTAACAAACAAAAGATGAATGAGGGTATTCGCACGATCGGATGAGATGTATTTGATGACGTGAAGTCAACAAATTTAAATCTTTCCCTTGAAATTAAAACCACAGACGGATAAATAAGCTAAAAGTATATCAAACCTCATGTGAAAATAAATCACAAGCCGACATCATCAAAGAAAACCTAATGTGAGATAAAACTCCAAGCATCAGATAAAGCGTAAAGGCGGTGGATGAAGCTCACGATGTCAGATAAGAATCCCTGCATCACAAGAGATATACCGACAAAGTCTAACAGCACGGGAAACTTATGTGCGTCCGCACAATTTTCAGAAGTTAATTGGAATTAAAAATAAAATCACAATGCAATGAAAATAATATTTTCCAAAACCTGAATTTATTTACAAGTGAAGTGAATAGACAGTTAAAATATTATGTACAGGTGTATATTTACAATACCAAATATTAAATCAAAATAGTAAGGTAAAAAAGGAATAATAAAAAAGTATAAATGCGCTATGCGAGAACGAACACTTGAAACAGTTCTCGGAAACCTTCACAGTAAACAAACTCGTTAGTAGCATAAGCGGTATAAAATGAAGGAAATTGCAACGGTTAAAACACGTGTCAGTAAATAAAAATGAAATTGTGTACTGCATATGAATAAATGAATATTTACACAAATCAAAATCAAGAATTCATGATATTGCTCAATGTAAACACAAAAAATCAGCATTACACACATTATTTGAAATGTATCAAAAGCAACTGCTATTTCGAACACAACGGAAAACAAAAATCCAAAGTTCACTTTGCAACATGAGAAATTGAATTCAAAGCATGAACCAAACAAATGATGATTATCCAACAATTTAAATTCACAAACAAAGCCAAAGAAACTCATGCCATAATTCAATTCAATCCATGAAAAATCAAACATTATCAAACATCATCAAAAGTTAGACAACAACAAATTATGGATAAAAGCTCATGAAATTCAATTTCCAGGTGATTCTAAACATATGTACAAACACCAATATTAAACCAACAAACCTTGTAAATTGATTTCAACTTGAAACATAATCAAAACCATTCTTTAAAATCACTAAAACAGCATGATAACATCAACACCGACAATTCAAAATTATGCCAAAATTACGTTAAGCTCAAAAAGTGATGAAAATAAGTTTTGAATCAATGTTTCGGCGAGGTATAAATTCGGATAGCAACCAACACAAATTGTTAACACTCGATAAAAACACCTCAAAAGGATTCAAAACTCATAAGAAAATCAGGTGATGCACCAACCAGTTTAACCTTATCATTAGACTTGATATAAACAAATTAATCACAATTTCAATTCGATGCAGATAATATCACATAGAAGCTCATTATCACATTACTTACATAATATCAACACTATTGTATTGCATTTGTATCGCTCTATCATACACATGGCACATGTTTTTAAAATATTCAGTAATATTATGCAGCACATTTGCACATTGCTTACTAACACTACAGCACTGCACACTCACAACTTACTAAATCAAGCTCTTTATACCTCAGTACATATCACGCTTCACTAATTACATGTGTAATAGCTGCAATTATTTATTACAACACATACTGAATTAGCTAAATCAAAGCTAGCATTACAACTCAACATAGTCATATATTTACAGACTCAAATGATTTCCAAATACAAATTAGTACAAACTTATGAAGTTTCCAATTGAATCGTTAAGACATAAATCATGACAAACCTCAAGTGCATTAAATCAGAACTTCATGAATGAACAAATTCAGTTATGCTTAAATGACTTGGAGATTTTAACATATTATTCACAAATCAACATAACATATTTACTAATAACAATCTATTAACAAGTTTTTCATAACAAAACTCCAAGAACAAGTCAGACCAAAAAAACAGACATGATGCTTTTACTAGATTCAATCCTCATTCCAAATAACCAGATCAAGCATTAACACTAACCTAAAGCATGAGAGTTATCAATTCAAATCAAAACAAAAATATTAAAACAAGTAGCCATCCAATTCCGAACTGAACACAAATAATTTATCCGTACAACAGTCATTCGTACCTGTCGAGCATAGCAGTAGAGTTGTAGTGGTGTTGGATATTTTATGCCAAAGCTTGGAGTTTTTGCCGCGTTCTCTGGTGACGACGACTTTGGGAGTGAGATTGGAAGTGGTAGCGAAAGTGAAAGTGGAATTAGAATCGGTGGCGGAAGAAGCGGGATGAGCGATTGGTTGAGAAACAGTGGGGAATGGTTGTCGTTGAAGCTGAAGACGAGGAGAGGGAATCAGACAGGGTGAGGTTACGGTGAGGATGGTTGGGAGAAAGATTGAATGGTGAATGGAGTTTGGTGAGTTGGTTACGATGAAGGTGAAGGGAATTAGGTGGTGCTTTGAAGGTTGGGTATGGTGATTTGCTGTATTTGAACAGAGGAGGTGAAGGTGGAACCGGGTTGAAGAAATAGGCGGAGGGGTGGATCGGTGGAAGATAGTTGGTAATTTGAAGAAGTGGAAGGAGATGTAGTTTGCGGAAAATTAGGATGGAAGGGAGTATGAAGATTGAACGATGGATATAGGTTGAAGAAGGGGGATGGCGTGTGCTAGCAAGAGAGAGTGAAAGGTAGAGTGGGGAGAGTTGAGAGAAAAGGGAAATATTTACTGTTAATGCTTTTTTTGTATGTTATTTGTTTTTGTTTTTGTTGGTTCTTCTTTACAAAGAGAATATGGGCCCTTTAAATAGGAAAACGAAGAGAGAGAGAAAAAATGATTTGATTTGCAATTTCATTTGGCAAATTTCTGTATCTATCCGCAACTATTGACAACAACCAATAGGAAAAAAAGCAAAGTATAATCAACTATTTTTATGACCAAAAAGCCCCTGAATGACAAAAATAAAATAAAACCTGAAAGTATAAAAAATAACTCAATTTAAAATAATTTTTTCGATTTTTTTCTGAATTAAAAATAAAGACACAAAATGACCGAAAACGATAAAAAACGGACGAAAATTTATCCGATAAAACAAAATGTGCATATTAAAATAAACTACATGTCACGAAGATTAAAGAAAAAATATTCAAGAAGTCAAAAATCAAAAATAAAATAATAATAAAAATATCAGACTAAACAGACATTTACGGTTAAAAATGAGACTTCAAACTGTACCGAAAAAATAAAGCGAGCATACCATCATAATCTACGCGAAATGCAGATTCATAAAATGATCGGTAAAAGGTAAAAACTTTAAATATTTTTCTCGCTAATTTCCGCACAATGTCGAATCGCTTTTAACAGTCTGTCTATAAAACTGAAATATTTTTATTATCGACACATAAACAACTTGGAGTCATGCAAGAAATGAGTAAACAAATAAAAAATGCATGAAGTGAAATGCCGGGTATTTTTTAACTAAAAGACGATGCAAACTTTGATTTAAACTGACTTTTTCTGGTCAACTTAAATACGACTAATGATGCAAAATGTGATGAATGAAGATATTTACTAATGATTGTGACCAAATGACAAAATATGGTATGAATGTGCGACTGAAAAACATATTAGGGGCGAAATTAAGGGTGCAACGGTTGTGCCTTGATGAACCAGTCTTCGAGAATCCACAATCAACCGTATTTCGGGCTTGGGGGACTCAAAACCTTAATTGAGGCGCGACACTTGATGCTCTTGATTCAGACCTGTCTCTGCACATGAAGCAAAAGGAAACATGAACATACACCTTTGTATGGATTAGAAATTAGTGATACATGGGCTAAAAATGTTCAAAACACTTGACAATCTTCGCATAGTCAAAGCTCGAAGGTGAGACGTTAAAACCGACCGTATTTCGTGACCTTAACTTATCTTTAAAAATGCAAAAAATAAAAATGGGATCTTAGGTCAAAAATTGGGGTACAACAGGTCGAGAACAACCATATGGCATGCCAACAACTAAAATGGCTAGCCTTATGAATGCTTCTTCTACTTTTTCAGAACCTTTGGTGAGTGCATCATCGCCATCACAGGGATCTGGTGCCAGTATGGAAAATTTGGGTAGAAACCAATTTTTGGGAGGGCCATCACATACAATACCAAGCCTCACAAATGCTTCCACAATAATTTTGAGGCAACAGATGGATGAAAGTAACCATGATATGGTGCAAATGTTGGCATAAACTCTAAGTACATTACTAAACCCCCTAATTCAAAATACTACCCAGTCGAACTAACAAATGACAGCGTAAATGACGCGCATGGCTGAATTATTTGGGGTACCCCAAACTATTCAACAACCCCAAAGAATACCAATAAGAGTAAACCAAGGGGTAATCATGGAAGAGGATTTGACTGTTAATCAAAATCCTCAGATCCCTAGAGTAGAAATTGAACAACCTAGGGTCGAAATACCTCGAAATCCCCCACCAATCCCTAGAGAAATCGATCAAGGAGTGATTATGGTGAATAGGAACCAAAATGCTGATGAATTGATACATCAAGTTCGACACCAAAATTATGGAACAGACAATAATTTGATTGCCATGATCGAAAGGATTATGATTCAGAATGGGATGAATGTTGGTTTTCACAGACCAAACTTCACATCCCCATTGTCAGAATATATTCTGCAAACAGACTTACCCCCTAGGGGAAAAGTTCCCAAGTTTACCAAATTCTCAAGGGATACGACAAAATCTACTATCGAACATGTGGCAAGATATTTGATAGAGGCTGGGGAAATAGAAAACAACGAAAACCTTAGGATCAAATATTTCCCAAGTTCTCTAACGAAGAATGCTTTTACTTGGTTCACTACCCTCCCAGCCAATTCGATCCACAATTGGAATCAATTGGAAAGATTGTTCCATGAACAATTTTACATGGGACAGACCAAAATAAGTCTAAAAGAATTGGCTAGTGTGAAGAGAAGATTCACTGAGCCAATAGATGAGTATCTAAATAGGTTTCGATTACTTAAAGCCATATGCTTTACCCAAGTTCCTGAATATGAATTGATCAAAATGGCAGCAGGGGGCCTGGATTATTCAATTAGGAAAAAGTTAGATACCCAATACTTGAGAGACATGGCCCAACTGGTCGGTAGAGTTCGACAGGTAGAACGCCTTAAAGCCGAGAAAGCTAAAGCTACCAAAACTCATCGAAGAGAAAGGGTAGCCTATGTCGAAATGGATGATGACGATCCAAAGACATCTAGTGATCCTATAGATGTCGAAGAAGGCGAGATAGACTTAGCAGAATTAAAACAAGGACCGACATATTCTTGTAAATTGCTAGTGCCATCAAATGGGAAAAATCATGTAGAGTCTGAAAGAAACAGCGACAAATTCTCTAAGAAAACATATAGTTTCGACATATCCAAATGTGATGAAATATTTGACTTATTAGTCAAAGATGGCCAAATGAGAGTGCCCCTAGGGGTAAAGTTGCCTCCTTTAGAACAATGAAAGAAAAGAGGTTTTTGTAAATACCACAATTTTCTGCACCATAAAACCTCACAATGTTTCCTTTTCAGGGATCTTGTTCAACAAGAACTTAAAGAAGGAAGGCTAAAGTTTGCTGATAAGCCAGCAATGAAAATTGACACAAACCCGCTGCAGATGGAGACACATTATGTTAAGCCAGTAGGCATTCACATGGTGGAAGTTTACGAAGACTTTGTTACCAAGCCCATCTTTGGCAGTTTTACTGGAAACATATCCAGGAAAACTATCGAAGGAGTGAGGAAGGCCACTGAAGGCCTAAACCTGAACAAAGGAGCTGCCCAAGGCTCAAACAAAAAGGCCACTGAAGGCCTGAAACTGAATAAAGGAGCTGTTGAAGGCTCGAGAAAAAGGGTTACTGAAGACCAACACAGAAACAAAGGAGTTGCTGAAAGTTCCAACAGAAGAACCACCACAGGTTCTTACTTGGCTGCCGTGAAAGGTTCGACAGAGAACTTGGAGGCCAAAATGCAGAAAATGAATCTCGTTGCCAAGAGCAACATGGAGGTCAACATGGTCGAAGTCTCTGATGCCAAGGCTTCAGAAGAGGCTATTCGACAGGAGGAAGTGAATAAAACGGGATTTCCAAAAGAGAACGAAGATCTGGTAGAATTTTTACACCGATGCCAGAAGAAAAAATCGAAAGTGATGTTGTGTCCCAGATGCAGCTCTATTTTCGATAAGAAATCCGTAGAACACATATAAGGTATGAGAGCCGTGAAAGCAAAATGGGGCACCAATGCCCAACCAAAAATGGGTACAGAAGTCAGATTCGATCCCAGGAGGGGACCTAAAAAAGGATCCATGAATCAGGTAAAGAAGCCACCAACCTTTCGGCCTCCAACTAATGTACCTATAGATACTTGGCTTAACACCATGGGCAGAAAGAGGCCCAATGAAGAAAAATGGCAGACGTTCGACGTGCCAAGGGGATCCTCTTTGGACTATAGAAAAGAGTATCATGCCTCTACATCAATTAAAATGGCTCATATATCGAGCAATTACAAGGGGAAGAACCCCATGTCTCATTCACAATGGAGAAGATTCCAAAGACGGCAAAAGGCCGAAAAAGAGGAAACAACAGAGCCTCACCCAGAGGCTAGCACCAACGTACAAAGAAAGCAAAGGAAACCTCTATAGAGGAAACCTCTAGTGTGGCCAGAAGAATATGGGTCGAAGGACGAGGGTGACTCCGACTCTGACGATACTTTAGACATCATGGTGAACGTCATATCGGTGTTTCCTAGAGAATACAACCGTCAGGTCGAAGTTGAGGAAACTGACTTGATGGTCAAACAAGAAATGGCTAAACATAGGCCAATGTGTTACTATGTAGTGAATAATGGCTGCGTGGAAGAGCCGAACGCTTTCTTCGAGCCACCAACTGAGGCAATGAAAAATCACCTCAAGCCCCTATTCATCAGAGCGAAGATAGGGGAAGTGACTATAAACAAAATCCTGGTTGATTGTGGGGCGACCATAAACATAATTCCATAATCTATGTTGGGAAAACTAGGAAAGGGGGATGCTGACATCAAGCCCCACTACATGGTCCTATCCAATTATGAAGGAGGCATTAGAACCAAAATGAGAGTCATATAACTAGATCTCAAAGTGGGATCAATCCTTTGACCCACCATGTTTATGGTGATCTCAGCAAAACCAAACTATAATCTTCTCTTGGGTCGATAGTGGATACATGGCATCGGTGCAGTGCATCCTCTATGCATCAGAGGGTCACGATATGGCGTCCTGATGGTATCATGGAAAACATCGAGGCAGATCAAAGCTATTACTTAGGAAAAGTCAACAACATCGGGAAGAATAGTTTCGACAGGAATCTGGATCATATAGGGTCATGTAACCCTCTTGAATTCGATCTGACTCCAGCACCCAATGCCTTCTGCTATCTTTATCTACACTCTGACTACGGTTTTCAGTGGGATAGAGAATACTTCTCAAACATCGACTATGGAGGAGTTGATGATATACGGCCAACAGGCTGAGGAAGTGAGTTTGGTGACGATGACTGAGTCACAAACTCTGCAAAAGATTTCGGCATATGTAGCCGAAAATAGAATGATAGCGGCCTTGGAGGCTGAAGTCAAGTATATGGCTCTTGAAACCAATGAACAGGTATCTTCTCAAGAAGGCCCTGGGAAAGATTTCGACCCAGAACCTCCTGACTTGGAATAAAAAGAACTTCGAAATCAGAGGTTAGACGCCATCTATGATGATGAACCTCTAGATTTCGAAAAGGATCCGTTGGCGAACAGTGTTAAAATGTTAGCACAAGACCCCTTGGAAGAAGTAAACCTAGGAGAAGGTCCTGTACAAAAGCCAATGTATATCAGCGCAAAGATAGATCCAGGTCTCAGGGTCGAAATGATCTAATTATTAAAAGAGCTCAAGGATTGCTTTGCATGGGATTATGACGAAATGCCTGGTCTCGACAGAAGTTTGGTGGAACTACAATTGCCAATAAAGCCTGGGAAGGGCCAGACATAGCTTATATATCTTCAGAGTACCTGATAGGAATGAGATGCTGGGAATCATACACCTCACATCTTTCTCTAGTCGTGGGTTCAGAAACAAATTGTGGCCCCTCATTCGAAGCAAGAGAAGGGCTTGTAGGGAAGATCTCTGGTTGGAGGTGTACATCAACGACATTCTTAGGTTTCGAGTTGTTGGGTGCGTTAGAAAGGAAGGCCATTGTTGCAAGTTAGTAAGGAGCGAAGATGACAATGTAAGGTGTTTTCTGCAGAAGAGTTGAAAATGCTAAGCGTTGTGAAATATCCAAATGAAGAGGCTCAAGACTATTTATAGTATCCAGAGAGGAGTGTGTCTCGTCAAAGCCATTTAATGCTATGGATGTAGTGGGGCACGTGGCAGACCATGAAGCGGTTACCGTGTAGGTGATGGGAAAACGTTTGACATGCTTGCCTAGGTTCTAGGAGTAATGGTCATCATGGCAGCGTGGTAACGACTATTTGAAAAGATGTCTTGGGAAAAGAGTAATGATGGTTTCGAGAGTGGCCGTTGTTGGAAGGCGAAAAGCGCATGTTAGGCCTTTGTGGACAACAAGGGGGACAAGTGTCGAATAGAAAGATCAAAGCATGACTATTTCTTTTAGCGTCGAAATAGACATTCTTGGGGGGCAATTTGTTGGCTCTTGAATTTGACACCTACTATATATTGGTCTTATAGGACAAAAATAAAACAAATAAAGCCAAGCTGGAAAATGTTTCAACGGATGGAAAAACTTAGAGAAAATATCTAAGTTACATATTGTTCTTCGACCAGGCATCACCATCAAGATTTCGACTGAGAAGGTCCTATGAACTTCGACTAGAAGAACATACCTTCGTGTCAACACCAAAGACGAAGGATATTTGAATTTGAATTGTTGGAGGGAAAGACGGTTTCACCAACAGTTAAAGGAAAGCGTTGTGGCTGGAAGATAGAGGTTGAGGGACATGCAGAGGACACTTGTCTTCATCTTAGAGCAAAGCCACCCATCGATGGTTACGTAGTTTTAGTATAAAATAGGAAGTCTGTGTAGTTTTTCCGGGTGTTCAACCTATTGTGCTAGTTACTCAAATATTGTCCAAGTACCCGCTGTGTGTGAAAGGATAAACTGAGAAATGTACGTTAGAAACACCACTTTTCATTAATAAAGTCTTTTTACATTGCTTTGATCTTATTTTGCAAAGTTACTTTTCCTGCGTCTTTACCTGCATTTCTATTAACTTTCTTACTTTCCAAAACCACAAGCATCTTATCTTTGGTCGAACGTGCGTTCTTCCTAGATATCTATTTTTACATCAAACCAGTATAAAATTTAGCATATGCTTTGGGATCAATCTGATCGATCCCGCGAGTAACCAAAAGGACTTTCATCTTTAGAGGATCTGCGGTTGTTTACCAAAAACCACGGTAAACACACGCTGGTCATCTTCAACCTCCAGCCACGCGTGAATTGCAGGTCTCACAAACTGTAAAATCACAGACCAGTGTCATTCACTCCGTCTTTTCAAGGCGATTTCAATGTACCCTCGCGCAAAATTTATATTAAACACAACTTAGTCGATTTGGAAAAAACCAGAGAGTTTTTGAAGAATTTGAATTTGCAAACAGATGAATCAAATGCATCGATTAATCAAAATTAAACCATAAGCAAGCATCAATTAACATAATAGATCATTCCAGTAATTAGAGTTAGAAGAGTTGATGCCATAAACTACCTGAACAGAGTGTGAAGAAATTGCTCTGAAACTTGACTTGGCTTGTACGGTTTGGAGCACCTCAAGACTTAATTCTTCTTCTATTAGCTTCAGTGAAGTTCAAGGAAGAAGCATCAATGAAGAAATTGGAGCAGGAAGTACTTTAAATAGGAATTCAAAGATGCAGAAATGGAGCTTTGCAAGTGAGTTTGGTAGGGATTCTTTGGCTCTTCAAGCTTGTCAAAATGAGTGGATAGGGGTATGTGTCTATAAGATAAGTGAAAGGAATCAAGAGGAGGGGTGAACGATGCAATTTGAGTGGAACTCGTGCACACCTTTGATCATGAGGAAAAAGTGATCACATGTGAATCAAAACTCATCCAAATGATGCGTTTGACACTCTAAAGGCTTAAGACATGTTTTCTAATCTTGTTTAAGTGGAAAACATGCACAAATTTGATCATTAGAAGCCACATTAACCAATTTGAAATCTGAAAGTTTTGACAAAATCAGTTTCAAGGTGCCATCTTTGAATCCATGGTGCATACAACTCAAGAGGATTTATCACATGATTCTTGAAGAATTTGAAAGACAAGGTCATAATCTATACAATGTGCCAATAAATACTCCATTTGGATAATTGAACGAGAAGTTATATCCTCTTGAAATCGTGAAAAACAAATTGATTTTTGTACTTAGAAATATTTCTAAGTGTTGAACTTCAAAATGACCTATAATGTTCTTCAAAATTACATGACCTTCCACTCAAAATTTGATCTTGATTTCTGAAGATGATATGAACTATCTCTTGAATTGAATTATGGAATTGAGATCACTCAAAAATTATAAAAGTTGAAAGAGTTATTACCTTTGGAAGATGATGAACAAATTTGGGAAAATTCACAAAAGACTGCCCTTATTAAATCTTCTTTAACCAGGGAGTGAGATTGGCGTAAGCCTTTTGAACAATCAAGGTGAAAAAGGATTGAATACTTAATGGAACCATAAAATTTTCATTCTGAAGCTAGTCGGGTATCATTGCGCTTCTTTTCCTTCTTCTTTTTTGTATTTATTATCAGGAGATGTATGCCAGGCCGAGGGAAGACATGCGAAAGCAAAGAAATTAACTGAAGAAGATTCTTGACAAATGATAGCAGCAGAAGGTGGATTTAAAAGGGAAAAATGTCGATCAAAGGAGAACTTACAAGGAAAAGAGACCGACCGAAGGGGAATCTTAACAAAAGGTACCAATAGAAGGTGGATTTAAGAATAAAGAAACCAACTGAAGGGGAATCTTCAAAAAGGAATATTATGCCGAAGGTAGATTCCTAGGGAAAGAATGCCAGTCAAAGGCAGGCTTACTGAGGATATTAGACATTGACTCTGAATAGAATGCTGATCAAAGGCGAACTTACAGCGAAAAGAGGCCATCCAAAGGGGACTCTTTAATAAGGAATACTATACCGAAGGTAGATTCCTAGGCGAAGAACGCCGATCAAAGGAGAACTTACGAATAAAAAGAGACCAGCCGAAGGGGGCTCTTAATAAATGATACTAACCGAAGGTGGATTTAAGGATAAAGAAACAAATCGAAGGGGAATCTTTAACAAGCAATACTATGCTAAAGGTAGATTCCTAGAGGGAAGAACGCCGATCAAAGGCAAACTTACGAATAAAAAGAGACCAGCCGAAGGGGGCTCTTAAAAATGATACTAGCAGAAGGTGGATTTAAGGATAAACAAACCAGCCGAAGAGGGATATTTAACAAGGAATACTATGCCGAAAGTACATTCCTAGGGAAGAACGCTGATTAAAGGCGAACTTACGAATGAAAAGAGACCAGCCGAAGGCGACCCTTACAAACGGTACCAGCCGAAGGTGGATTTAAGGATAAAGAAACCAGCTGAAGGGAAATCTTTAACAAGGAATACTATGTCGAAGGTATATTCCTAGGAAAAGAACGCCAATCAAAGGCAAACTTATGAATGAAAAGAGACTAGGCAAATGAGACCCTTACAAACGGTACCATCCGAAGATGGATTTAAGGATAAAGAAACCGGCTGAAGGGGAATATTTAACAAGGAATATTTTGCCAAAGGTAGATTCCAAGGGGAAGAACTCCGATCAAAGGAAAACTCACAGGGGATAAAGATATGCATGTCCGGTCGGGGTTAGACACACAAAAGAAAAATTGGGCATTAAGAAACAAATGTTCAGAGTGGTAGAGAACATAAGAAAAGGGCTGACCGAAGAAAGCCTTAACAAGAAAGGATTCACCTAACCCAGGATTCCAGACAAACTAGAATTTGAAGAGACACTGAAGGACTCTGAGTAAGTAATGCTAGCTAATCTAACAGATGGAAGACCTGACTGATGTGGATAAACTAAAAACAAGGAACCAACTAAGTAGGACCTTCAGAGAGCACCGATCAAAGATGAACTCTACAAGAGAAAGAGACCGAACGAAGGGGACTCTTACAAGGATTCCCAAAATGCATTGGACTTTTGATAGGTTGCAAATATGCAAGAACTACAATATCCCTCAGACCAGAAGCGGGGTGTAATTCTTCAAGAGTGGAAATTATCTGAATTACCACATACCAAGTATGAATAATCAAATACTTGAGAAATGAAAAAGGTTATACATTGACTCTTATTCACACTCTAACAGTAAAGCAAACATGGGTAAAATAACTAAGGGATTTCAAGGGCAAGGGAAAAACGCAACTTACTGGGGATATGGGAAGTACCAAAGACCCGACTAGTGGTATCAAAAAAAACTCCACTGGGGGAAACAAAATAGGATCACCCTAAGCTTGTTGTGGAGGTAATTCAAATCTGAGCGCATAATAATTTTGTTACTATAAGTAAACATAATTGCTTTATACTTATGCATGTTTGAATTTTTTTATAGCGTAATGCTACGCATTTTGGTACATGCAATGTAATGATGCATGTTTAGCAATGCACTAGGAAAAGCACATCAATAATCGGCTATTGAGGAGACAATGAACTTTTGAACGATTATTCTTCACACGTATAAACTTCTGTAGAGAAAACATCCCTCTGAACTTCAATGGGGAAATGAGATTCGAAACCACGAACCTCTGAAGATTGATATCATTGGGGAAGTAACTTCTTGGGGAAATACTACAAAAAATAATCTTCTATTTAGAGAAAATTTTGAATTCTGATCAAACTCCCAACTTCCGGGGAACAAATTCTTTATCTTCTGTTAGAAAGAGGACAGCTTCGCTGGGGATGGAAACTTTCTCGAGTAGAGTTTCATGATGAAGATAACTTGTACTGGGGAGTATAGAAATTCTTAATTAAAAAGAATTCTACTCAGACCATACTGGGAATAAAACCACCGGGGGGGGATCTTCACTTAGGGAAGAAACAAACATCCTGAGATAGAGACTCCATTGGGGACATCTCAACAAAATCTTTTATCATCGGGGATGAAAGAGTTATGACTGGAATTCCACACTGGGGAAATGCGACACTTGCTCCACTAGGGAAGAAAACTTGCTCCATTGGGGAATAATAAACAAGTTACTCCGGCAAGTCCTCAAAATTTGACTTTGACTAAGGAATCATAGAAATTCTTAGAAAAACAATTCTACCCTGAATGCACTGGGAATATTACCGTTGGAGGTAACAATATTCGCTTAAGGAAGACGAGGGCATCCTTGAACCATAAGTTTGCGGTTCAGATCTTCACTGAGGAATTATTTCAGCAATGCTCTATCACTGGGGGTAAAAGAGCCCTAAACAGAAATCGTCTATGCATACTGCTCCAGAACAATAGGATATTTGCTCCGTTGGGCATAATAAGCATACTGATCAAACATCTCTCCACGAAAACCTGACAAGGCAAACTTCCCCGGGGAGAAAAGATATGAGCCTCATAGGGAACAAAGGATCTTCCTTACTGGGGAGATAAATACCAATTACGGAGACACAATGGTATTGACTTCAAGGGGATATAACAAAGATATCCAGTCAAATGAAGTGAACCTTCCCAGATTCTTCGAAAAGAGTAGACTGCATTGGAGGAAAAGATTGTAGAAAATCATACTGAAATGTACTTCTTTGGAGATAACTCCTCTGGAGGGGACAAACCCTTAAACAAACTCTTATCAAGAGTGTTGACTTTAGCGGGGATTACGCATGGATGCTCAAACCTCACTGGGAAGATATAAGATACTTTACGGGGAATAAATGATCTTCCGGTTGATGGGAGATCTTCACTGGGAATAAAAAAGGATTCCATCTAGGCAAGAGTATGCCTTTACTAGGGGATGTGAGATCCCGTTCTAATAAGGACCTCATGTTGGTCACAACCAGGCCTTCCTATGCTCATTTACTGGTACCCTCCTTGTCACAAAAGACCAAAAGTACATGTTGTGATACAGTGGGAGAACTGACTTGAGGGTTTTGTGTTTGATCGCAAATGTTACGGTTAGCAAGAGTTGCTACCGACTTTTCTTTTATACGAAAAGGAAAGGTGAAAAAGCATAGGAAAGACCTTTGAGATTGTTTCTTGAGTTCGGGAGGTAGATTATGAAAAGGGAAGGTATTAGCACCCTTTTCATCCATGGTTTTCCACAGGCTCTTAGTTACTTGCTAGATCACTTGCTTTTGTTTGAAATTATGCTTTGTGTGGTTTTTAAGAGTATTTTGTAAAGAGGCCATTGTTTAGGCAATCTTTGTAATGATTCTTGTTCATAAGAATGTATACAAAGATGTTTGATCTTTTGAAAATGTTTTCAATTTTGTAAGATGTTTGAAAGTGTATGTGTTTGTTTTGAAAATAAAAAGGATGTTTGTTTTGAAATGGAGCAAGTAATCATGAGCAATCTACCTACTCAAATGTCTTTCTTGTTCATTTTCTTTTCCTTTGACATTGTTGTCTTACCATTGATTTGGTAAGCAACCCTATCTTTGGATGTAAATTGGACGGGCGTAGGTCATCGTATAACCATGATTAGAAATGTTGCAAGGCATCTTATCATTCTTTTTGAGGGACTAAGATCATTTATAAGGCAACTTAGATAGCGTCATCGAGGGACTATGATCTTGTATTCATTTGTTTTTTGCTAAGATACCTCACATGCATAATATGGTCACTTTGTATAAGGAAACTAAGTGGGATAACCCTAGGGGTGCTTGTGTGCAAGTGTATTGTTTTCATACATGATTTTGTCTTGAATTTGGGTTTTTCTAAGTATTGGTTTTAGTCTTTCCATACAAACCCTAATTACCAACATTTGTATATAAAGCGATAAATTGTGGAATTTAAAGTTACTACGCTATTACAATATTTGTGGGGAGGGGTGTACAAATTTAAATGGGGATTGCAAAAAATATAAACCTAGTTAGTCTATTACAACCATATTGAATAGGTATTGATGTGCAAAGATTTAAATGTACAAGATGAAATAAATATACAAGAAATGTAATTGTTAAGAAAATGGGTATTTTAGATTTTTATGAGACAAAGGGAAATCATTTTAACCTAATTAATTTAAAGAAAATAATTAATTAAAATTGAATTTATTTAATAAAAGATTTTAAATAAAACCCTAGTTCTATTGATTAATGAAAATAAGTTTAGAAAAAAAGTATTTTTTGGTATTTTTGTCTTGAAAATATTTATGGCATCATGAAATATTTTTAGTCCCTTTTTTATATCAAAATTAACATATTTTAATTAGTATGAAAGAAAATAACTAATAACCTAGTTCTAATTATATTTACAATATAATAAGTAAAAAATAAATAAAGTATAAAAAATATTTTTTGTGAGAAAGATAAAATAAATTAAGTCAAAGTATAAATCCAAGTTTTTTTTTATATTTTATGATATTTAATATTAGTGAAAAAATAATTAAGAAAAACAAATAAAATAAAAATAAGAAAATAAAATAAATTAGGCCAAGGGTGCATAAGCAAGCAGGGAGGTTAGCTAGTAAAAAAACAACAAAAAGCCCAAAGGCCCAGGCGCCCTGCAAAAAAAGGTCAAAAATGCAAAAAAAACATGAAAAAACACAAAATGGGTACCACTGGGGCTCGAACCCACGTCCCAAAGGTTAACAGGCGTGCGCTTTACCACTGGGGTGGCTATACATCCGTTCATATAAACAAAACAATAAATATGTAAGGCAAATCAAGTCCTGATGACTACATCTTCAACCTCCAGCCAGTGTACCTGCAACTTCTTCATTTCTCAACAAAAATGGAAGGTGACAAAATGAAAGTTGTTGCATTCTTCCTCACAAATCTAACCATGTAAATAACTAAAGCTAAAAGTAAAAAATAATTGAGAAAAATTCAGAAACTTCAACTCTAAAATTCTCCAAGCTCAGGCCATGTAAATGCAAACTATGGATATGTACAACTTCATGGCAATGAGGTCTACATCTTTCCTTCACAAAATAAACATTAATGATGCTTAAATGATGAGATAGAAGTTCAAGTGAAATACCTCAAAACTGGAAATCATGAAATGCAAATGAGCTTGATTCAAAGTGCTGCAAGGATCATGTTAGCTTCCTTGAGGTCCCAGGAAGCTAATGCAATGATTAGCTTGAGCTGAAAGTGGATGAGAAGCTCTAGAGAAGTCAAGTTGCAGACCCCTATTTTTGAAAATGGAACTTGATGATGGAGGTGTTACAATTGAGAAAATGGACTTTGGATGGTTTGTATTTGATGTTTAGAAGCTTTTAGAAGTGAAAGGCCAAAGAACGCACGAGGGGATTTGGAGTTTGGTATGTAAAGTCAGAACTTGCACAACAATGGTGTTTTGAGACAGTTTCTAGCTAGAGGGAGTTTGAGTGATTTTTTGGGTCTTCAAGCTCGTGTCATAGCTCACAAATAGTTCTTCTATTTATAAGAAACAAGTTTGGAGACTTGTTGTTGATCAGAATTCGAAATTACATGTTTATGCATAACATGTGATTTTTGAGAAAACAAGTTTCAATGCCTTGTGTACTTGCTAAGATAGAGTGGTTATGCTTTAAACACACTTGCTTCTGAATTTGTAGATGAAGTGTGATCAGAGGGAACAAGTTAGAGGCTCAAGAGTGGACTTTATGCATAAAGCTTGCTTTTCAAGAATTGTATTGTTAACTTTCTTCCCAAAATGGCAATGTGAATTGGATAAAGCTTAAATCACTTGAATTATAGCTCAAAAGTTTGTGTAGTCCATTAATTATGTAGTGACAAAAAAGTTTGAGGCCTGCAAAGCAAAGATTATGCAGCCTAACATTGATTTGGTTCATGTGTTCATCCAAAATGACTTATAATTCAAGTGACAAAACCTTAATTTCATCTCTTCGATTCTAAATACTCAAGAATGATCTCAAGGAGTTCTTTGACATTTTGGAAAGACTGCAATGTGCTCTACAACCCATATTTGAATTGCTTTTGAAGAATCCCCTTGGAACTATGTGAAGAAGTGCCATGAAGTTAGGTTAAAATCCTGACCAAATTAGGGCAAAATTTCACTAAGTGTTTAGTTTCATGACCCTATGTTCTTGAAATTATAACTTGAGATCAAAGCACTTTTTGAAGAAGTTGTGTGAAGAAAAGTTGTATATTTCATGGATATCTACAACTTTCATGTTGGAAGTTTCTCTTGAATCATCTTGTATCATGGTGAAAATTTGGCTTAAAGTTATGAAAAAATAAGAAAATTTTAATACTTATAAAATTTTCTAAGTTAAGAAATTTTAACATTTCAAGATGAAACCTTGAATTCTTGATTTCTTGATGAACAAGTTTCATATTTTGGCATTTTTTGATGAATCGTGATCTTTGGCATTTGAATTTGACCAAAAAGTCAAAGTTTGACTTTTCAGTATATAGTTGACTTTTGATCAGTTAACTACAAAATTAATCTGTCAATCCAATGGACTTGCAATGTTTTGAACCATGTCATTAGGTCAAAATGGTGCAATTCGACTCTTGAGATCATGCCTTAAACCAATTGATCATTTTCTAGGTCAAAAATCAGAAATTGCCTTTTCTCAGTCAAAACCCTAATTTTGACCATTTTGCCCTTTTGATGATTTGATCAAGTTTCTTGAGGAATTGTGGTCCAAACTTAATCAAATGATACATATGAGTCTAATATGTTGATGTGGATAAAAAATTATGAAGTTTGACTGTAAATTGGCCATGGTTGACTTTTTCCTCAATACAACTGATTTTAGGTCAACTATTCAATTGATTGATCAAAAGTGTGATCCAAGGCTTGAATCTTGACATGAGTAATCCTGGGGGTCCACAATGGTCCATGAAATTCATATGAAGCATTGATAATTCAAAAATACTTGTGCAAACTCAAACCCTAATTTTGGTCATCAGTGCCTAAGAAGGTGTCTTGAGCTGATCAAACTCTAGTGCAGTCTTGAGCCCAAGGAGATCTTGTGAGCAAGTTATTGATAAGTGAGAGGGAAATTTTTTGGGTACAACACATGTAAAGGTGGAAACCACAACAAAATTCCACGGGTATTGAATGATTACCTTAGCCATCACCTCAAACACCCGAAACTTTAGGTAATTTCATTTATTGATATCATGTTCCGTAAAGCATTAATGTTTTAAACGCAAAGTTTATCAAAAATGTTGGACATCTTTTATAAAAAAAAAAACAACAAAAATGAAAACAAATCAGTTTAATTTGAAAAGAAAAGAATTTTATTAATTGACTGGTCTGTAAATAGGCATTTACATCAAGAAGAAATTCTTAAAATAGGTATTTGCATACAAAGAATACAGAGGAGAAAACAAAGGTGGCAATGTGAGTGCGGACTTATTAGGTCCCGACTCCGCTACGACTTTTATGACCTCAAAGCTCCTTAGTATCTTGCTTTCTAAACAAAATGATGGGATTGATTCCTTATCCTTTAAAGCTAACCAACAGTAGTGTAGAATGACATCACAGATACCACACAGACCGTAGTATTCACTTCAATCCCTACTTTTGCCTGGATCACTATTGTACCCCAAAATTTACCCTCCCATATTTCTCAATACATTTCAAGTGAGGTACTCAAATTGCTCAAGGAAGTCCAAGAGTTGACCAGACAAACTCTTTCCTAAGGCAGTTTACCCCAAATTAGGGTTTCATTTTGCATCAAGATGTTTAAATCCAAAGGATCCCAAATGCTCACCGTTGTCTTAATATGTTCTCAAGATCATCCATGTCAAGTTTCAAGCTTTGCAGGGAAAGTTTGCTCAGTCAATTGCTTAAAGGCCTGAAAATCGACCATGCTAGGGCAAAAGTCAACTGTGGCCCACATACAATCAAACTTCAAGGTTTTTCGTCAACATTATCATTTTGAAGTATTGTTCATCATTTGATCAAGGGTTGATCATGATTCCTCAAGGATTGCTCACAATTCATCAAAACCCAAAAGTTGCTAAATTAGGGTTTTGTAGGAAAAGTAAACTCAACTTTGACCAAGCATAACTTTCTCATACTTTATAAAAAACGACCCATCCAAAGCTCATTGTGAAAAGGATGAAATTCCCTACAATTCATCTTCATCTCCCAAGTTTAAAATATGCACTCACAAGAAGATATGAATTTGGACATTATAGGTCATTTTGGAAAGTCAACAAAAACACCTTTTATTTCAAAGCTTCATACATGAACATGGAAGACTCAATTGAGATGAGACAAAAAGGGTTGTGTAGAGGACATCTTAAGCTTTATAAAAAGTCCAAGAACACATCTCTAGGGTCAAAATTGAGAGAGTTATGCATTGGCCAAGTTGACCTTTTTTGCAAAATTACCAAAAGTCAAATGTGTCCCAAATTGCAATTTTTGCAAAATGGGCTAAACTTTTTATGCTTTCATTGAGTTTGTAATGTGACCCATGACCCATAATCCCTTCCATTTGTCATTATTTTATTTTTGTTATTTATTTTGATTTTATTTTAATTAAATCAAATAAAATCAAAATAAAATCATGAAAATATCAAAAACTAATCAAAGCTTGAGATTTTGTGCATGTTTAGGTCTATTATACAGCTGGAGATGGAATCAAATCGTGCAAGGTTCATTTGGACACAAAAAGATTGAATTTTTCTTGATTTGGAAAGATTTGCACAAGGATCAAATCATGAATCAATGATCATAATTGGAGAAGATTTGAAAAAAGTTTGCAACCCTAATTCATTCTAGGGTACATAAGGAACATTTGCAGATAAAAAAAAAGAGATTGGAGGCGTGCAAAACAGAAAGCAAGTTTCAAAAAATTCAAGAAAAGTGGCAAACTGATTTCCATGTTTCATATCAATTCAAAGCATTCTAGCCATCCCAAACGTTTGCTGGACATCCCAGGAACGTGTTTCAACCATTAACAAGCTTTCCCACGTTCAGAATTGCACTGTAAGTACCACACAGTTTTCATATTTTTTTGAAATCGAATATCATCATTTTGGCATCTTTAACGTGATTTATTAGCATATTATTAATCCATGAGTTATTTGCAAGCTAATGGTTGTGCTTAATTAAATTTTTATTGACTATACAGCAAGATGCCATAGTTAGGGTTCTTGCTTCGTTTTTAGGGTTTTTCTGTACAGGGACAATTGGCCATGGATAATGGTACCATAATGCTCGTGAGGTTGCAACGAGTTGATTGGTACCATTGGTTGGGATTTATCATTCCTGTATGAAATTTTGGAGGAGCACAGGGTTATACCTACGCCTGGTGTCCGTAGGTAAATGTCCTTTGCCTAAAACGACGGAGGCACGAGGAAGATGATGGCGTGGCGCTTCGTGACTAGCCAATTCAAATTGCGCGCGTTTTAAGAATTCACTTTTTGCTTTTATCATATTATATTTCTTTGTTATTATTCATACAAATAATCAAGCCAGCTCAGATGGTCATCATGCAGCGTGAGAATGCTTAAGGGCTTGGGTTCGATCCCCAGGTCCCAACATTGTTTCATGTTATTTTGCTTTATATATTCAGGTGCCCATGTATCCAACAAGTCCACCATACATTCTCAACGTCCAACCACCAGATCATCAACAAGCCAGATCCAAGCTCCTTCAGTAAGGTTCCACCGTGTGCATAGGTCAAGCGTGCACACAAGATTGAAAAAGTCAAAGCAGGCCAGGAGTTATTGGGCTCAGATCTGCCATCAATACCCCCTCCTTTTGCAATTTACCTCAGGCCCATTCCTTTTCTTTTCTAATTTTTCTTTTATTTAATTTCTTTTATTTAATTATTTTCTAACACAAATTAATTTCTTTTTTTACAAAAAAAATCATAAAATCAAATTTCACAAATTTAGAATTAGTTTTTTTTTATATTTTTTTTTACAAAATTTAATTTAATGTTAGTTTAATTTAATTTATGATTAATTCTAACCTTTTCATATATTTAAAATCAATTAGAAAAATTAGGTTTAGCATGTGATTTAATTTTTATTTCTTTCTCAAATAAAACAAAAAATACAAAAAATAGGTCGATTTAATTATTTTTCTTAAATTTAAATTAATTAGAAATTTTTTATTTATTTATTCAATTAAACCTTATTTTCTCAAAATAATCAAAAACCACAAAAAATGATTTCTCTTTTAATTAGGCTTAGTCGGGGTCAAAACCCTAATACTCTCGTTTCGATTCATCGCGCGCGCTTATTAATTTTTGCAATATTAATGTAAGTGCTTACAGTATGTAATAGTTTAATTAGGATTTTCTTTATTTATCGTTTCACGGGTTTTTTTGGCTATGTAATTAATCCCCCTCCCTGAAGCCTTGTAATAGCGTAGGTTTTATTTTCTCGCATTTTAATTCTCGCAAAGATTGGGATGTTAATAGGATTGTATGACAAGATTGCATGACAATTTAAAATGGCTAGAAAAACCTAGTGTGCAAAGATAATAACTGAAATCAAATCACTCGCACATGCGCACTCTTAGGGTATACTCTCACTTCGGTTGCCTTTGGTAAACGATCATTAAGTATAAGGTGTTTTAGTGGTCACCCTCCTGTCTAACAAAGATCAAAAGTCCCGTTCGGAAATGTTGCCTCGGAAATGTTCCCTCGAATATGATATTAAGACTTTAGGGTTATTACTAAGACGTCCTAACATTGCTTTGGTGATCGTATGTCCCTTTCGAATTGAACCTTACAACTACAACGACGGTGCTTCCTATTTCTCAATAGTAGGGTAGCATTGTCTAAAGGAAACAAGAACAAAAATAATCTTTTTTCGAGTAGGTTGATACTAGTAGGTACTTGCTCAAAACAAACTTTTTCACACCAAACACTTTTCAACAAAGTTTTCAAAAACAAAACTTCGTAACACTCTTGAAGACAGAAGCAAGGGTTAAAACAAAGTAAAATAAAACTTTTCAAAACCAACATAAGCAATTTTTAAAAGATGAGCAAATACCTAAGAGCCCATGGAAAACCATGGATAGAAAGGGTGCTAACACCTTCCCTTTCTATAATCTACCCACCGTACTCAAAATCTCGAAAAAGGAATTTTTCTGTGCTTTTTTCCTTTCCAGTTAGATAAAATAAAAGTCGATGGTGACTCTTTCTTACCGCGACATTTTGCGAACACAAACGCAAAACGCAAACCAGCATTTCCAAAACAGTCGATTCTGCCACCGTATCACAGAACTGGAGACTCTGCTGGGGATCTTAATAAGTGGGGTATACCTTGAAGATGTGAAAAACACAAGAAGGGGGGTTGAATTGTAAAACTTGAAATCAAATGCAGACAACACGTTATTTTTATCCTGGTTCGTTTGATCTCAAACTACTCCAGTCCACCCGTCAAGGTGATTTCGCCTCTCTTCAATGAGGTCTTAATCCACTATATTCAACTGAATACACAACTGCTTTAACAACTGTTAAAGCCTTCTTGAGTCTAACCACATACCCGTTTCTCTCAAGGTAATTCTCTTACAGATAAATGAATCAAAAGTGTGTTTGATGTTTTCTAGTAAAACTATATATCACAACTGTGATAATACACTATATTAAGCTTAAGATGAAACTAGATTGCTAGAGCTATAGAGTAAGCGTGGTTGAAAGCTTTAGCAAAAATGAGAGCGTGCGTGAAGATGATTAGCTTAGGCGTGTATATGCGTGTAGAGTATTAGCCATTTCTTTTCTCATTGACTTGTTTAAGTAGCCTAGGAATAGATACGTGGCTGTCCATAAATCCATTTCAATGCTCATAACGTTCTTTCCTTTTTGAGAAGATCTTTGTCTTGGATTAAAGCCGTTGGTAATAAATCTGTCTTGAATGCATAGTAACGTTGACACTTCAGAGTGTTCTGCTAATGATAATCAGAGTGTTTTTGGCTTTAGCTTATTGTGACGCTTCTGAGTGTTGATGACATGGTTAGGATCTTGATCAGAGTCAGAGTATGTTATGCGCAGATTCTGTTCATTAGGCTTCAGCGTAGCACATGTTATTTGATCTTCTGAGGCTGACATATCTTCTGATGCTGATGTTGATACTGATATTCTGATGTTGATTCCATCAGAGTTTCTGTACATGCACAACATAATTTTTAAGTAGCATATATGTCTTATATAAATCTCATAATTCATTTAATCTTGTATTTTGTTATCATCAAAACTCTAACTGAGGGTTGTAGAATCAAACTATGTTCTAACAATCTCCTCCTTTTTGATGATGACAAAAACCAGATTTTTTCAATTAAAATTTAAAGAATAAACGGTATCAGAGATTAAGGATAGAGAAGAAAAGGTATCAGAGATAAACAAATAACGAATACAAGGTATTAGAGATAAGAAGATAAGGAATAAAAGGTATCAGAGTAATGAAGAGAAAAACTCCCCCCTGAGTTGATTACTTCCCTTTAATTCCATGAGACATTGAGCATTAGAACTTTATTGAACTTTCTTTGAGCATCAGAACTTTATTTTATCAGAGTTCATCAGATTCTTGTACCTGTAAGCTTTTCAGAAAAAAAGGAGATTCAAATAGATCAGAATGTTAGAATGTTTGAGACTTATGTCTCAGTAATCCGTTATTGAAAAATATCATTCTTTCTCCCCCTTTTTGTCAATTATCAAAAAGCACAAATAATCAGAGTTAAAATAATCAGAGCAAAAAGAGCGTTTATAAAAAATAGAAGCAATGATTAAGTTTAGAACATGTAAAAATATTACAGACAAACATGTAAAGAAAACAAGGAAAACACAAGAAAATTCTAAGAAGAAGGTGGAAGACGTGTGAACAGAGCTTCCAACATGCTCTTGATTTGATTGCTAGTTTCCTATTGCTTAGATACCATGTTTGTTATAGAATCAATCTTGATGTCCTGCTTATCCATCCTTTCATTCATCAGCATATCAGATCTTTTCAAATCCTCCAGAGTCAGCCTGTCGAGAGAGGAAGCTTGAGGATCTTCAAATACAGGCTGATTCTCAGAGCTTTCTGTAGTTTCTTCTTCTTGACCCAAGTCTTCAGCTTGAATTATCTATTCTTCTGCAGGTTGAACTTTGGATGCTGGACGCTTTTTATACCAAGGCGCAATGTCCATATGGAGAACTTCTTCCTTAAGCAGCTTGCTTAGAACTGGACCTTCCATCTCTTTCAGCAGATTGTTGAAGTTCTGTTGAGCCTGTCCATAGCTCTGGTCTTGCAACTTAATGGTTTCAGCGCATACACATCTTCTGAATTGTGTCTAGAGGAGGTCTGATACAGCAGGATCAACCAGTTCCAGACTTGCTTGTTTCAAAGAAGTAATCCACTTATGTATATCTGTTTCAAAGTTCAATATGCTGGGACCAACATCTGGTTGTTTTGGTTTAGGGATATTAGTTTTGTTGTTTATTGCAGTAAGGCGTTCAAAGACTGTTAGATCAATGACAATCTTGTTGTGGTCATCTGAATTTTTCTTAGGTGAGGGAGTGAGAGAGTCAGAAATTACGATTGGACTTGATGGGGTATTTGGTGGAGTTATTTCTGGTGAAGAGGGGAGTTGAGGAATATTCACAGTGGTACCACAGAGAAATTGAATGGCCAAAGGTTGTGGTTCAGGGGATTCAGAGGTTTGATCCTCAAAGGTTTGAGTCTCAGGTTGTGGAGATGAAGGTTGTGGGATTTTTGGTTCTGGAGAGAGTGGAATTTCTGGTATTGGTGAGAGGGGAGTTTCTGGTTGTGCTTCTGTTTTTGGATTTGGATTTTTTGTTTCGGGAGTGGAAGTGTGTTGGTCTATATCAGAAAGAACTTGTGCAAGTTCTGGTTCTGGTATGGTTACAGTATTTGGATTTTATGGTTGGGAGCGTGATCTTCTGAGGGTTAATGACTCAGAAGGGTCAAAGTCTAAGTCAAAATCATCGAAAGTTTGAGGAGTTTGGTTTTCAGATGGAGTTGGAATAGGAATTGGAATAGGGATAGATGTGGAAACAGCAGTTGAATCTAAAACAGTTACAGAAATAGGATTACCTCTTTTCTTTGGAGTCTGTTGAGATGATCCTTCTGCAGCAGCTTTTCTTTTCTTCATCTTCTTCAGAACAACCTCTGGAGCCTTCTGCTGAAGATCTTGAATATTCAGATTTGGTGTTGTACCATCAGCTTTACAAGCATCCAAGTATCTCAGAATGATTTGAGGATTAGAGTCAATTTCTGTGAACATAGGGAAGTCGTCCAGAGGGACTCTTCTACTGGAGATTTCAGCAAAAGGAGTGACGCTGGGCTCCTTCTTAATGTTCTCTATCAGCTTCATTTTCTTCAGATTTTTGGCATTCAGCTACTTGCCAACAGATGGTTCCAGAGTGCTGATTTCTTGTGCCTCTGTCAAATGTTCAATCAGCCTATTCTCTGTAAGAATATCCGATATCAGTCTTCCCAAGGGTATCCAATCCCTCTTTGTACGTTCCTCTTCCCTTGTTTCCTTGACACTTGTTCTGAGATGGTTGAACAAAAGATGAGCTAGATTTATCTTGACCTTCTGAGAGATGAAATAGAGCAGAAACTGCTGATCAATGTTTATGTAATTAGGAGAGCTGGTAGGCTTCCTTTAGTTGAAACAACCCAGAATGATCTTGGCCCAAATTCTGTGCTTGTCCTTCAAATCCCTTATCTTGCTGGAGGGAAGCCCCAGCGTGAAAATTTCCCTTGCAATTAGCGCAACATCTTGACACCTTTATGCCATATCAATGCAGCGAATACCACCTCCATTGTACCCTATTAGTCTTGCAATCAGGTCTTCAGTAATCACAATTTTCTTTCCCATGATGTAGGATGTAACTTGATGATTTGAAGAAGAAGCGTGAATCCAAAATTCCTTTACCATAATAGGAAACGTTGGACCCACCAGCCTGTCAAAATACTTTTCCCAACCTTGAGCTTTAATCTCTTCAGATAAATCAAAACCATTTTCCTTGAGACTGTTGAAATCCACAATTAGTTCAGACAGAACTTCAAGGTTCTTGATTGGAGTGAGAAGCGTTCTGAGAGGTACTTCATATTGTTCAGAAGAAGCAATTTTCTGGGAACCTGAAGAAGGAATGCCGGAAGAAGCCATGTTCACACGAGGTTTTTTGAAAAAGATTGAAGGGTTTTCTTGAGAAAGTAAGAACACAGAAATCAGAAATATTGAGAGAAAACGAAAGTAAAGGTAAAAAGTGTGAATGGTGTGAAGTGTTTAAATAGATTTCTAAAAAGTTTTTGAAAACATAAACGTCTAAGAGAGAGAAATAAATAATGATTATTAGCAGTTAATGATAGCTGATTTTAGGGGATTCAGAAAGATATTTGGAACGGTTACCCATGACATGTGTCTCAATGCATCCAATCAGCGCTTTGCCTTTTCAGAAACGTGAACGCGTGTTCAGCCTCAGAAAACAGCTGATGACTGGATGACACTTGTTTGCTTGAGTGAACAGCACTTCTATCCTTGAACTGAAGCGCTCAGATCTTCATGGATAGATTCTGATACAATCTGCACTTCTAAGATTCTGAAAGAAGATTGATCAGAAGTTTACAGAAAATAAACACAATTCTGAAGGTTAATATATAAAATTAAAACAATTTTATTCTGGACAGAGCTTCATGCTGAGATGTTTCAGAATGAAGTTGAACCTATCTTCAGAAAGTGGTTTTGTGAAAATATCAGCCCATTGATGGTCTGTGTTAATAAATTTTAAATTTTAAATCCCTTTCTGAATATAGTCCCTAATAAAATGATGTTTTATTTCTATATGCTTAGCCCTAGAATGCAAAATTGGATTTTTACTTAAGCAAATAGCAGAAGTGTTGTCACAGAGGATAGGAATGTTACTCTCAAATATCTGGAAGTCCTCAAGTTGACTTTTCATCCAGAGCATTTGTGTGCTGCATCCAACTACTGCTATGTATTCAGCTTCTGCTGTTGATAGAGCAATTGTGGATTGTCTTTTGCTGGACCATGAGATCATATTTTCTCCCAGAAACTGGCAGCTTCCAGAAGTGCTTTTACGCTCTACTCTGTCTCCAGCAAAGTCAGCATCACAGTATCCTACTAAGCTGTAATCACTTGATTTTCTATAAAATAAACCCAGATTAGTAGTACCTTTCAGATACTTGAAAATTCGCTTAACTACTGTTAAGTGAGATTCTCTAGGATCTGATTGGAATCTAGCACAAATGCATACACTGAATAAAATATCAGGCCTTGAGGCTGTCAGATAAAGAAGAGAACCAATCATACCTCTGTAGACCTTTTGTTCTACCTTTCTGCTTACCTCTTCTCTTTCCAGAATGCACGTGGGATGCATTGGAATCTTTGATGGCTTACATTCTGAGAGATCAAATATCCTCATAAGTTCTATGACATATTTGCTCTGATGAATGTAAGTTCCTTCTGGGGTTTGATTGATCTGAATGCCCAGAAAGAATTTCAGTTCCCCCATTAGGCTTATCTCAAATTCTGCCTGCATACACTTAGCAAACTTTCTTCCCATAGAAGGTTTAGTAGATCCAAAAATGATATCATCAACATAAATCTGACATACTAAAATGTCATTTTTAACTGTCTTAACGAATAAGGTTGTGTCCACTTTCCCTCTGGTGAATTCCTTTTCTAACAGGAAGTTACTTAGTCTTTCATACCAAGCACTGGGAGCTTGTTTCAGACCATACAGTGACTTCTTTAGTTTGAAAACATATTCTGGATTTTTTGAGCTTTCAAAACAAGGGGGTTGGTGCACATATACCTCTTCTTCTATATAGCCATTTAAGAATGAACTCTTAACATCCATCTGATACAGAGTGATGCCTTTATTAACTGCAAAAGAAATTAAGAGTCTGATAGATTCTAACCTGGCGACTGGAGCAAAGGTTTCTGTATAGTTTATCCCCTCTTGCTGACTATAACCTTGTGCTACCAATCGTGCCTTGTTTCTGATGACTTCACCTTGTTCATTCAGTTTGTTTCTGAACACCCATTTTGTTCCAATGACGTTGAATCCTTTTGGTTTGGGAACTAGATCCCATACGTCATTCCTTGTGAATTGATTCAGCTCCTCTTACATTGCTAGAATCCAGTCATTGTCCAGAAGTGCTTCATCAATTGATGATGGTTCAATTAGAGAAACAAGTCCCATGAGGGATTCTTCAGAGTTTCTGAAGCTGGCTCTTGTTCTGATTGGATCTTCCTTTCTTCCTAAGATTGTTTCTTCTGGATGATCCATGCTGCTTCTGGATGGTCTTTCTGAAGTTGATCAACAGAAGGTGCTGGATTGCTTGCAGTGCCTCTTTCTGATGTTGAGGGAGTGTCTCTGTTAAGAGCTTCTGATGACTTGTCTTCAGTACCTGTGAATTCAACTTCCATACATGCAAGTAATTCATTCTGCTTTGACTTTTGAGAGTCAAGCTTATCATCAAAACAAACACTGATTGATTCTTCCATAATCTGTGTTTCTGTATTGTATACTTTGTACCCTCTTGAGCGTTCATAGTATCCTAAGATAATACACTTCTGTGCTTTAGAGTCAAACTTGTTCAAATAATTTTTAGTATTCAAAATAAATCAAGTACATCCAAATGGATGAAAATAAGAAATGTTGGGCTTTCTGTTCTTTCACAATTCATATGGAGTCTTTTCCAGAATAGGTCTTATAGAGATTCTATTCTGAATGTAGCATGCTGTGTTTATTGCCTCTGCCCAGAAGATCTTAGAAATGTTAGTCTCGTTGATCATGGTTCTGGCTATTTCTTGCAATGTTCTATTCTTTCATTCTACAACTCCATTTTGCTGGGGAGTTCTAGGACAAGAGAAATCATGCAGAATGCCTTTGTCATTAAAAAATGATTCAAAATCTTTGTTTTCAAACTCTCCACCATGATCACTTCTGAATTTGACGATTCTAAGATCCTTTTCATTCTGAACTTGGTTGCATAAGTTGACAAACACAGAGTGTGACTCGTCCTTGTGTCTTAAGAACTTTACCCATGTCCATCTGCTATAGTCATCTACGATTACTAACCCATACTTCTTGCCACTGACTGAAGCAGTTTTAACTGGTCCAAATAAGTCAATGTGCAGAAGTTCTAATGGCTTAGAAGTGGAAACAACGTTTTTAGATTTGAAAGCTGGTTTTGCAAACTTTCCTTTCTGACATGCTTCACACAGAGCATCTGAATTGAACTTCAGGTTAGGAAGTCCTCTGACCAGATTGAGTTTGTTAATCTGAGATATTCTTCTCATACTAACATGTCCCAATCTTCTGTGCCAGATCCATTGCTCGTTGTTAACAGACAGAAGATACTTTACATTCTGACTTTTCAGTTCAGAAAGTTTGATTTTATAAATGTTGTTTCTCGTCTTTCCATTAAATAGGATAGTCCCATCTTTCTGACTAACAGCTTTGCATGAATTTTGATTAAAGATTATATCATAACCGTTATCACTTAATTGACTTATAGATAACAGGTTATGCATTAATCCATCTACTAATAAAACATTACTTATAGAGGGAAGATTTCCATTACCTATTGTTCCAGAGCCAATGATCTTTCCCCTCTAATTTCCTCCAAAGCCTATGTGGCCTCCAGGCTTAAGTTCCAGGCTTTGGAACATATGCTTTCTTCCTGTCATGTGTCGTGAGCAGCCAGAGTCCAGGTACCATGACTGGTGTTTCTGCTTTGCTGCTAAAAATATCTTCCACATGTATTATTTTATCCTTAGGTACCCATATTTTCTTGGGTCCTGATTTGTTAGTTTTACCAAAACTCTGGTTGAATTTTGGTTTGGCAGAATAATTACTACTAGAATATTTTATGTCATGTGTGTGCCCATATACAAAGTGTGAGTTAAGTGGAGTTCGTTTTATAACTAAATCTATGGCATTCTTTGGTGTAGGTACCTTACCTTGGTATCCTATTCCTTTTCTGCCATTTCTGCTAACTCCATAGATCATTGAAGCCATTTTGCTTCTATCTATGTTTTTAGCTAGAAACTTCTGAAAGCTGTGATCATACTCCTTGATAATCTCATCAGCACTGCTGGGAGTTTCAGGAATTGTTTCATTATGAGAGTTTTGCAATAGATTTTCTAATTTTGAAACTTTATCTTTCAACTCAGAATTCTCCAATTTGAGACTCTCAGTTTTATCAGAGTCAGAAGCAAGATTCCTTTTCAGGTTTCTGAATTTGACTTTGATCTGCTGATATCTTTCCAGAATTTCATTAAGACTTTCAGCTAGTTCAGCCTTAGTAAAGTTAATAGCAAAGTCAGGGAATACCTCTTATGTGTCTGATTCAGAGTCGGATTCAGAAGCTTCACTGTCTTCTGTTATGTTTGCCATGAGAGCTATGTTTTCTCTCTCATCATCTGATTCTGAGTCAGCTTCAGATGTGTCAGAGTCATCCCATGTAGCCATGAGACTTTTCTTCTTTTCCTTTCCAAAATTCTTTTTGGGCTTTTCCCTCTGAAGCTTTGGGCAATCACTCTTGTAGTGTCCTTGCTCGTTGCATTCATGGAAGATGATGTCTTTGTTGTTTGGCTTTCTGCTTCCTGAAGAGCCTTCAGATCTTCTGTGTCCAGAGGAGGATTCTGACCTTCTGTATCTGGATGAGGATTCATTCTGATTCTCTGATCTTCTGGGATTCCTGAACTTCCTTTGCCTCTGCTTCCATAGTTGGTTCACCCTTCTGGAGAGGAGAGATAGTTCATCTTCTTCTGATGAGGACCCATCAGAGGTTTCTTCTACAGCCTGCAAAACTTTGGATTCAGATTTTCTGTTAGATTTTAAAGCTAATGGCTTACCTTGTTTTTGAGGTTCATCTGCTTCTAGCTCTATCTCGTGACTTCTGAGGGAGCTGACAAGTTCCTCCAGAGAGATTTTATTGAGATCCTTAGCTAGCTTCAGCGCTGTGACCATTGGCCTCCACTGTTTTGGCAAGCTTTTGATGATCTTCTTAACATGATCAACAATAGAATACCCTTTGTCCAGAACTTTGAGACCAGCAACCAGAATTTGAAATCTTGAGAACATCGTTTCTATTGATTCACTTTCTTCCATCTTGAATGCCTCGTACTTATGAATGAGCGCAAGAGCTTTGGTTTCTTTGACTTGAATTTTGCCTTCATGCGTCATTCTCAGAGAGTCAAAGATATTCTTTGCAGTGTCTCTGTTTGATATCTTTTCATATTCAGAGTAAGAGATGGCGCTGAGAAGAATTGTTCTGGCCTTGTGATGATTTCTAAAATCACGCTTTTGTTGATCGGACATTGCTTTCCTGTCAATCTTCTGACCACTTCCATTCACTGGGTGCGTGTATCCATTAGTCACCATATCCCACAGATCAGCATCATGGGCCAGAAAGAAGCTTTCAATTCTGTCTTTCCAGTAATCAAAGTTCTCTCCATCAAAGACTGGAGGTTTGCCACTGAATCTGTCTCTTTCTTCATTGTTGTCATTGCTGATGTTTTAATGTGGTCCTGCCATTGTGTTTTTCTAACGCTGGATCTTGTACTGACACGGTTAAGTGTTATAAGCTCAGAACCAGGCGCTCTGATGCCAATTGAAGATGTGAAAAACACAAGAAGGGGGTTGAATTGTAAAACTTGAAATCAAATGCAGACAACACGTTATTTTTATCCTGGTTCGTTTGATCTCAAACTACTCCAGTCCACCCGTCAAGGTGATTTCGCCTCTCTCCAACGAGGACTTAATCCACTATATTCAACTGAATAGTCAACTGCTTTAACAACTGTTAAAGCCTTCTTGAGTCTAACCACAGACCGGTTTATCTCAAGGTAATTCTCTTACAGATAAATGAATCAAAAGCGTGTTTGATGTTTTCTAGTAAAACTATATATCACAACTGTGATAATACACTATATTAAGCTTAAGATGAAACTAGATTGCTAGAGCTATAGAGTAAGCGTGGTTGAAAGCTTTAGCAAAAATGAGAGTGTGCGTGAAGATGATTAGCTTAGCGTGTATATGCGTGTAGAGTATTAGCCATTTCTTTTCTCACTGACTTGTTTAAGTAGCCTAGGAATAGATACGTGGCTGTCCATAAATCCATTTCAATGCTCATAACGTTCTTTCCTTTTTGAGAAGATCTTTGTCTTGGAATAAAGCCGTTGGTAATAAATCTGTCTTGAATGCATAGTAACATTGACACTTCAGAGTGTTCTGCTAATGATAATCAGAGTGTTCTTGGATTTAGCTTATTGTGACGCTTCTGAGTGCTGATGACATGGTTAGGATCTTGATCAGAGTCAGAGTATGTTATGCGCAGATTCTGTTCGTCAGGCTTCAGCGTAGCACATGTTATTTGATCTTCTGAGGCTGACATATCTTCTGATGCTGATGTTGATACTGATATTCTGATGCTGATTCCATCAGAGTTTCTGTACATACACAACATAATTTTTAAGTAGCATATATGTCTTATATAAATCTCATAATTCATTTAATCTTGTATTTTGTTATCATCAAAACTCTAACTGAGGGTTGTAGAATCAAACTATGTTCTAACAAACCTTAGGATTTAAGTTCATCATAATTTGCTTCTCTTGTTTGTTTTGGTTGCTTTACTTTTAAGGGTTTTGTTTGGGAGTTACTATAGATCCTAACCCGGATCTGGGGACACTGTTTAGGTAAGTAGCAATAAACTGTGAGGGAACTGTACGACGTAGACCGATAAAGTTGAAGCAGTAGCTACATTGATGTGGCACATTGGTTGGTACCGGTATCCCTTGTGGAGAAATGAGGAGAATACGGGGCCGTTATGTGTGTCGTTAAGCATCAACTGACCTTAGAACCTTTAATCGACCAACTTGGCCATTAGAAAGTAGTGAGATATCCGGACTCGGTGTAAAGCTGAGAAATGGTTGATACTCGATGCTACACTCATTGAGACCATACTCTGGAGATAGTTCTGACCGCAAGAAAAGATTGCGTGAGCTGAAACCATGACCGATGGAGGATGGTCAGTGATATTGAGAACCTCTAGAACCCAGTTACTTTTTCTAGGACAGGTTGAAACCAACTGAACTTCAAGAGGGTAATACCTTAGACCCCATGTGTGACCGGTGGAAATAGAACTGACTGTTTTTTTAGCTGGTTTCGCGAAATGTCGCGGTAAGCAAGATTCGCCACCGTCTTTTATGTTCTCCAACATGGAAAGGACAAAAGCACAGCAAAATTCCTTATTCGAGAATGTTTCTCGGTTCGGGAGGTAGATTTATAGAAAGGGAAGGTGTTAACACCCTTTCTATCCGTGGTTATCCACGGGCTCTTAGGTACTTGCTCTTATGTTTTCAAAATTTGTTTGCTTTTCAAGTGTGTGTGGGTTTTGGAAAAGTTTCGTTTGAAAAATTTCTAAGTAACTCTTGTATCTGTCCTCAAGAGTGTATGAAAATTTTGTTTGAAAACTTTTAGAAAGTGTGAGTGCGAAAAGTTGTTTTGTTTGTTTGAAAATAGCAAGTACCCATGAGATCTACCTACTCTAAGGAATTAGGCTGTGTAAGAGTCCTTTAGATAGTGCCATCCCACCATTGAGAGGTAGGTAGCACCATCGTTGGAGGTATTCGGGTCAATTCGATTATCGGGATAGTGTGGTCACCGAAGCAATGGTAGGACACCTTAGAAGTAACCCTAATGTCCTAGATCCTTTGTATCTGAGGCAACCATTTCGAGGCAACTGGATCTTTTGGACAGAAGGGCGACCTCTAAGACACCCTATACTTGACGACCACGTTTCGAGGCAACCAGTGAGGCGTACCCTAGGGGTGGCATGTGCATGTGTATTGTTTTTCAGTTAATTGTCTTTGTACATGTTATTTGTGAGCTACGGATTGATTTTATTTACATACATTCTTTCATGCATTTAACAGTTAGTGGGTGCGGAAAGTAAATTGCGGAAATATAAATTCTACGCTATTACAAGGCGCGGGTCTATACATCGCCAAAAATACAAAGACCCGTTTTGGTAAATAAGTACGAGAAATTAAATAAAGCGGTAAACCTATTTACTATTACATTCTTGAAGCAGTTACATAATAATCAAAATAAAGTAAATGTGCGCGAATAAAAATTAATCGGGAACGTTCTAAGGGTTTTGACCCTTTTTAGAAAAGAAATTGATTTTTTTTGTCTTTTTTGAATTAAATGCAATTAATTAAATAAAGCCTAATCTAATTAATTAATTTATTAAAAAGAAAAATGTTTTTATATTTTTTATATTTTTTAATGAAAATAAAATAAAGGAATTAAAATTGAAAGTCAATAAAACCTAATTCTAAACTTATTTTAATTATTAAAAAAGTTAAAGTTGCCTAATTAAACTATTTTATTTGTTAATATTTATTTTACAAAAAAAATAAAATGACTTTAATAATAATAATAATGTTAGTTCTTTTATTTGATTTTTTATGAAAATATTAATTAAGTTAATAGTTAATAAAAGGGAAAAATAAAATAAGACAAATAAAGTATAAAAAGAAAAATTGCAAACCCAAGGGGGAGGGGGGGTTTGGGCCAAATAGGAGGTGTATTGTTGAATTCTGGCCCATTAAGAATATTCCAAGCCACGTTTGACTTTCCTTGATTGTCCAGAGCGCGTTTGACTTGGAACATGGTATTCCTCCCTCTCCTGGCCTTTGGATGGATGTCTGAGGACGCATGACACGTTGGATGTGTGAGGTGTATGGTGCTCCACGTTTGGGAATCTGCACAAGAATACATTTGAAAAAATAATATTGGAATTATGGGGGGACCTAGGAATCGAACCCAGGTCCCATTGTTCACGTTCCAAGGCTTTGACCAACTGAGCTGCACGTTCCATTCATTATCAAAATAACACGCAATTATTAAATTAGAAAACAAAAGCATATGCCTGAAAAAAAATATAAAAACGCGCGCTTTTTGAAACAACGAATGAGGAGGGGACGCGTCAGCGTCTTCTTCCTTTGATACTGGTTTTTTACCTGCGGATTTTTATCCGGAGGTGGTTTCGCAGGCTTGCTCTGCAAATGCTCCTCAGGCCATGAAAATCCACTTCAAGACCATAGCTGATCTCGTTTCCACCTCCTGAATCCCTTCATGCTTATTATTTGTCTTGATTATGCCTGGAGAAAGAATGCCTAAAAACAAACAATGCAAACCCTAGATGCGGGTATCATCATACAAAGCCCCAAAATGAAATTGAACAATATGGTTATGTTAGAAATCAAACAAGGAGTATGATTATGCCATTATTTTCCAGAAAAAATGCAAGAATAGAGAAACACGATTTCATGTACAGGGGTGAGTTTGTGATGACTTACAGTGCTTGATATGGAGTCTCAGGGCATGGTAAAGGTCTCTTTAGTTTCAGGGTATGGTAATGAAGGATCTCACGTGCTTTGTTTTGTCTGAAACTGCCTGCAACCTTGATTTAGATCTCACACTTTTTTGACAAATTCTGAGTTTTTGCTCTGCCATTTTAGGGATGCCTTTTTTTCGTCCATGAGGGTGGGAAGGCTTGCATATATGTTTAGCAATGAGAATCAATCATAATAAGGAGTCTTTAAGCCTTGCAATGAAGTTATGATTTTCTCCATAACCACCATTGAACAACTTGCCATTTTTGCTCCAAATTTGAATTTTTATGCTTGAAATAGGATGTGCACGAAATTGGTATGTGTTTAATGGTGTATCAAAGCTATTCAAACTCAAAGATATCCCTTAATTAATTTCTTTGATTTTTATTTGAATTTTAAAGATTTAAAATGAATTAAATCAAATAAAATTAAATAAAAATAGAAAAATTAATCTTTAATCTTGAAATAAATCATGGGACACGTGGGTGGCATGGGAAAGATGAATCAAGTGGTAAAAGTGGGCCCTTTTTGTCAAAAATGAAGTTTCAAGGATAGTTGACTTTGGCCATTTCACAAAAATTTCCCAACTTCTCCAATGCATATCTTGCTCAATTTTGATCATATGAACATGTTCTTGGATATTTTGGAAAGGTGTTGAAGTCCTCTAACCAATGACTTTGGTACCATGTCATTTGAATTTACCAATCTCAAGTTATGGTCTTTGACTTAAAGTGCCTTTTTGTTGACTTTTGAAAATGACCTATAATGTTGAAATTGATAACTTTTTGTGAGAGCATTTCTTGGATTTGGAATGTGAAGATGAGTTGTAGGAAATGTCATACCCTTCAAAATGAGCGTTGGATGGGATTTTTCTGATGAACCATGAAAAAGTTATGCCTTGGTCAAGTTACAGTTGACTTTCCAACTGTCCAAAAATAGAAACTTTTGCATCTTGATGCTTTTTGAGCCATTCTTGTGAAATCATGGTCAAGATTTGACCAAATGATGATTGTGGCTTCAAAATAAGATGTTGACCAAAAAATTTGACTTTTGACTGTCAAATGACCATTTTGCCCCTATAGTTGATTGTGAGGCAATGAGGGTTTTTGACTGTGCAACTTGACCTTGTGAGCCTTGAAACTTGACATGTAGGTGCTTGACAATGTATATGAGCATATGGGACTTGATTGGGCCCTTGAAAACCTCAACTTCCTTGTAAGAACCAAAACCCTAATTTTGCCTGCCTTAGGAGGGTGCTTGACTGTGTAGCCCTTGAGTGGACTTTGAACCATTTGAGGTGATGCTTGTCAAAACTTTGAAGAATATGGGAGGGCAAATTTTGGGGTACAACAGTTGCCCCTGTTCAATCTTCTTAGACCTGAGGATGTAGATTGGCTTGTGTGCCTTTCGTGATCCGAGGGTGGAAGATGATTGAACACTAGAGTGCCCAGAAAATTGCACTCACATAGTAGAGTATCAGCAGTGTGATGGAAGAAATGGGCTTACAGATGCCATTTGGAGAGATGGTGGATAGGAGGATGGGCTTATAGATGCCATCTGGAGATGTGACAGAACCTTGTCGGGAATGGGCTTATAGATGCCATTTGGAACTGTGATGGATAGTTGTGGAGATGGGCTTATAGATGCCATCTAGGTGTCGGTCGCGTAAGAGATTCCTTAGCGAGAACTTGCGTACCTGAGAAAGAAAGATAATTACCTGGCCTGCTACAGGGGTTGATCTTCACTCAGTCGCTCCCAGACATGCCCTGGCTAAATACAGGTATCGAATCTGGAACTTCAAAAGGTTGATGGGTTGTCTCTACTGACAGGTTATCTCAGAAAAATCTTTAGGATTTAACTGAACCAGAGGAGGTTTTTTCTTTCTTGACGAGTTGTCTCTTTGGACGGGTTGTCTTCATGGACGGGTTGTCTTCAACGACGAGTGATCTTCAATGACGAGATGTCTTTAATGACGAGTTGTCTTGAATGACGAGTTGTCTTCAATGACGAGTTGTCTTTAATGATGAGTTGTCTTCAATGACGAGTTGTCTATAATGACGGGTTGTCTTTAATGACGAGTTGTCTTCAATGAAGGGTGTCTATACTGACGGGTTGTCTTCAATGATGAGTTGTCTTCAATGACGAGTTGTCTTTAATGACGAGATGTCTTCAATGACGGGTGTCTATACTGACGGGTTGTCTTCAATGATGAGTTGTCTTCAATGACGGGTGTCTTCAATGACGGGTGTCTTCAATGACGAGTTGTCTTCAATGACGGGTGTCTATAATGACGAGTTTTCTTCAATGACGAGTTGTCTTTAATAACGAGATGTCTTCAATGATGGGTGTCTATACTGACGGGTTGTCTTCAATGACGGGTGTCTATGCTGACGGGTTGTCTTCAATGACGAGTTGTCTTCAATGACGAGTTGTCTTTAATGACGAGATGTCTTCAATGACGGGTGTCTATACTGACGGGTTGTCTTCAATGACGAGTTGTCTTCAATGACGGGTGTCTTCAATGACGGGTGTCTTCAATGACGGGTTCTCTTCAATGACGGGTGTCTATAATGACAGGTTGTCTTCGATGACGAGTTGTCTTTAATGACGAGATGTCTTCAATGACGGGTGTCTATACTAACGGGTTGTCTTCAATGATGAGTTGTCTTCAATGACAGGATGTCTTCAATGACGGGTGTCTATACTGACAGGTTGTCTTTAATGACGAGTTGTCTTTAATGACGGGTGTCTTCAATGACGGGTGTCTTCAATGACGGGTTGTCTTCAATGACGGGTGTCTATAATGACGGGTTGTCTTTAATGACGAGACGTCTTCAATGGCGGGTGTCTATAATGACGGGTTGTCTTCAATGACGGGTGTCTATAATGACGGATGTCTATAAAGATGGGTGTCTTTAATGACGAGTTGTCTTCAATGACGGGTGTCTATAATGACGGGTTGTCTTCAATGACGGGTGTCTATAATGACGGGTGTCTATAATGACGGATTGTCTTCTTTGACTTTAGGAAGTAATTTTAACTAGACTTGTCTTCTTTGACTGGAGTTGTCTTCTTTGACTGGATTGGCATCAGAAAAACCTTTGGGATTTAACTGGATTTGTCTTCTTTGACTGGATGTGTCTTCTTCGACTGGATTTGTCTTTTTTGACTGGATGTGTCTTCTTCGACTGGATTTGTCTTTTTTGACTGGATTTGTCTTTTTTGACTGGATTATTTAACCGTATCCTTCCTGAAAGGTAAAGGTCAGTCGTATGCAATGCATGATATGGATCAAGCAATGATGTTCTTGACATAAATGAGAATGTATGACATGATGCGTATATGCATGTATCATGATGTGATGTTTATGAATGTATTTTCGTCTAGGAACGTAAATCCTTGACACATGATGGGAAGTTGAATCCTGGGCTGACGTTGAAGAGTAGAATTCTTCGTTTCCGCTGGGGCGGATGATTGCAAGAATACCAGTAGGAGAAGATGACCCCGTTGGGGTAATAAACTTGTTGGAGAGATTACTCTGCGGGGAATACTCTGTGGGAAGAGATACTTCGCTGAGGTTTGATGATAACTCCGCTGGGGATTCCTGTTGATAAACTTTGTTGAGGAATTTGATGAACTCCGCTGGGGATAGGAAGAGCTTCGCGGAGGACGATCTTTCCGTGGCAATTAGCTGAGGATAACCCAGTTATACCCTGGTAGGGAATAACCTTTGAATAAAGCCGGGGAGACGCGTTCGTACTCTACAGGGATAAGCTTCCAGAATCTACTGGGGATGAGCTCCCAGAATCTACTGGGGAGATTGATTCAACTCTCCTGGGGAGACTTTTGAACTGTACTGGGGAGTAGCTCCACTGGGGTGTCTGGTATTCCGCCGGGGAATAATCTTATATTAAGACGGCCGGGGATGCTTGCTTAGGAATATTTGTATACTCTGCTGGGGAATATTGAGATTTTCTGGGGATACCCAACTTCCTTAAGGCTGACATTAGATTAACTCTGCTTGGGGAGAGTGTTGTTGACTTGCTGGAGATACTGTGCCTTTTCAGGGCTGATGAGAGACCAACTCTGCTCGGGAGAGAGTATTGTTGAATCTTATCTTACTCTGCGGGGAGTGAAGGTATCTCGGTCACGTTCTTCAGCTGAACCTACCTTGGTACCTTGGCGGACAGAGCAACTAGATTGCTCGGACAACTCATTATTGCCCCTGTTTCTGCGGGAGAAAAAACACCTAGGAGGTGCTTGATAACTGCTGATTGATGAACCTTCTTCTGGTAGGCAAGTGACAAGATACCGGGACATAGTCGTACACTTTGATCCCTAACTTTTGCCTGGACCTCCTTTTTGAGTTTTCAGTCCACCGGGATACTCATTTTTGCCCAAGCCGCCTTTTCAGGTTTTCGAATTGCCGGGTGTACAGATTTTTTTTATTTCATCCCTTATTTTTGCCCGAACCCTTTTGGTTCACCGGGAAGCCCTTATTTTTTCCTAGGTGTGTCAACCTAGCGGGTCTTTGATTATGCGCAGTATTTTTTCGACTATGTCCGTGCTCTCAGGATGTAGGGAGGTGCCCCTGTCAGTAGTGTTGCGTTGCCCTACTACCAGAAGATCTTCCAATGCCCCAAGTGATCCAGATGGAGATTTGCCCCAAGTTGGTTGGCCTTTTGAGAGATTCTCCGAATCTTGACTTAACTGCCCCAGATAATGGACCATGATCATGTCTGCCCCTTGGTTGGACGTACTTTTGTTCACTTAGATATTCGTCGTGCGAATTTCTCTGCTGTTCGAACAAATAGTCATATGCAAACAGTGTTATATCATGAATGCAAAGCTTATGTCTGTCTTGAAGTTTTTTTGAAAATGCATTTTTTCAGTAAAACAAGCAAATTATGTAACATGTGATGTCAAATCAAGATTTTACAGCGAGCCTTAAGGAGTCAGGATACCTTTGTAACAGTATGCTTTCGAATTAACCCATGCTTCAGCTAGGACTTTTGAGGGTTAGAACGTGGCCTGGTTCACGGTTTAAGAAACAAAGGATAAAGGCTCAAATTTTTATTTGTACCCACCCGTTCTTTGTGATGTTCTTCAAACCTAAACTCAGTTGATCGTGCGTTAGACTTTGTTTGAGTCTTTGCTCTGGTATTCTGGTGATGGTTCGGATATTGACAGTTTATTTTGAATAGGCATTCATTTCTTTTTTTTTGTTGAGGGTTTGTAGGACCTCTTTCTATTTTGATTTTGTTATCCCTGTTTTTTGCCTGAACTGTTTCCTTTTTTGGAATTACAGTCAGCGGGATGCCCCAGCTTTGTAAGTCTCCTTCATAGGTTTTGGCTTATTGGGTTTTTATTTCTGAGGGATAATGACTGTCTGTCTTTATGATTATTTGGAGCCATCACTGTCTTTTGTTTTGTAAGGACTCCTCTGGTGCCATTCGTTGTGCACTTGGATCAGCTGAGAGAACTACCCTGCCCCAGGTTATGATTAAGGGTTTTAATTTTCGAAAAGAAAAACTCCTACTTCTTTGGCTCAAAGGGGGTTGACGAGGGATTATCTTCCTTATAACTCCAGTGTTTAGGAATTGAAACAATGCCTGTACCTCATCAGCGGGGTCTGTCCAAAAGCATACTGTAAATTATGGTATCGTTTTCGTCATCCTCCCTCGAGAGGCTTAGAATTATTAATTGAGAGTTGACATCAAAAAATGAAAGCAGTTTGAATATAGCGAATGCGAATATATTGATTCCAGACAGACATATGCGATACATTGATAAAGTAAAAGATTTTGACATGAACAAATGTTTGAACAATCAAAGAAAAATACAACTTGAACATTCGAACGAACAAAAGCTTCTTAGTTTGCACTAGTCATCTCAGATGGAAGATTCTCAGCAGAAGATGTTCATTTTACCACCCGACATGAACTCTAGCACCCTTCCGTTGATCAAGTCTTGAATCTTGTTCCTCAGGCTCCAACAGTCGTCAGTGTCATGTCCAGGACTGTCAGAATGGTAGGCACACCTTTCATCAGGATTGTACTTCAGGGAGGTTATGTTGAGATTCTTGGGAGGATCCTTTAAAGCAATCAGCTTGACCTCCAACAAGCGTTTCAGTATTAGTGAGGATGGCACACCAGTCTCCGAGAAATGTCTTCCAGACGTATTTTGCTTACGCCAATTACCCTGTTGACGCTAGTGAGGTTGATGCTAGGCTTGTGACCCCGAAGCAAACTGAGGTGCTTTTCCCTTGTCTTCTTGCCCCACAGGTGGTTGAATGATGGCTTGCTCTTCAACCTTAGATGTTTGCCCCAGTTGGTTATCCCGAAGCAGTTGGTTGACGAGAACCCTGAGCTCTCCTTGTCTTTGAGATAAGTCTTGGATAAGAGCCATTTTCCCCAGCATCTAGGTTCTCATTACATCCACCTCAGCTTGCAGATGTTTCAGCCGTTCGTCCTTGTCGTCTTCGGGACTCTTCCTGACCAAATTCCCCAAGAGGAGTGTTCTCAGCTCTTCCTGCCCCTTGGATAGATTTAGGAGGATCTCCCTGAACCGAGTCTCTTGAGCATGAAGATCCTGGTTGCCTTGTTGGGAAGCCATTGCTGAAATAAACAGCGAAGAAGGTAAGCGACCCGTAACATGGGTACCTGTTATGCAATGATGTGTATGTATGCATGCAATGTTTTCAAGGATCTCGCAGGGTAAACAAGAAATTGTTAGAATTTGAATTTCGTAGCTTGATTGAAGGAACTTCATGTTGTTGAGAGTCCTTCTTCAAGAGTCAAGTCTCACGATATCGAGTGGGTCATAGCCCCTGACTCAAGTCATTAACCTTGGCTAGAGGAAAATAAATCCCCTTTGCCCCTTGCTAGACTTTTGATTCAGCATGACCTGCATCACAAACCCTTGAGATCCTTGAAATGGATTAGTCCTTATGCAGGATGTATGCAATGGTATGATGGTATGATGTTATGCTATGCATGGAGTGATGTAAGTAAACCCTGTTATGAGTCCAGGTTAAGGACTGTAAACAAACCCTGCAAGAAACTCATGTGTTAGATAACAAGCATGCAAGTAGTCAAGTTTGAAAGCACACAAGTCACACAAGACAGCCCTTAGAGTTTAGGCCAGCATGAAGTTTGGGGTACTACCCTCTTGAAGTTGGTGGGCTCAAAAACCTGTCCTATCAAAAGTAACCGGGTTCTAAGGAGCTCAATATCATTGGGTTGTTTTCTATGTTCATTGTTTTGATTTAGCCACTGGACTGGCGATCAAAATATTCCAAGAAAACAACCCTCAATGAGTGTAGTATCGAGTATCTACCAACTTCGGACTGCACCAAAGTCGGTCATCTCACTACCCCTAAAGAGGCCAGGATGGTAAAGTAAGGTTCCTAAGGTCAGTTGATGCTTCACGACACCATGCAGCGGCCCCGTACTCTCCTTGACTTGACTCAAGGGTTACCGGTACTCACCAAAGTGCCACATCAACGTAGCAAACTGTTTCAACTGTGTCGGTATACCCCGCACAGTTCCCTCACAGTTTTGTTGCTACTTTCTAAGAAGGTATCCCCCAGATCCGGGTTTGGATCTATGAAATATCCAAAACAGGCCCACAATATTTAAAGCAAACAGAGCAAGCAATTGAAAACATGATGATGAACTATTCCTAAGGTACACCTCACTTTTAGTATCCCCAGCAGAGTCGCCAGTTCTGTGACCGGTGGAAATAGAACTGACTGTTTTTTTAGCTGGTTTCACGAAATGTCGCGGTAAGCAAGAATCGCCACTGTCTTTTATGTTCTCCAACATGGAAAGGACAAAAGCACAGCAAAATTCCTTATTCGAGAATGTTTCTCGGTTCGGGAGGTAGATTTATAGAAAGGGAAGGTGTTAACACCCTTTCTATCCGTGGTTATCCACGAGCTCTTAGGTACTTGCTCTTATGTTTTCAAAATTTGTTTGCTTTTCAAGTGTGTGTGGGTTTTGGAAAAGTTTCGTTTGAAAAATTTCTAAGTAACTCTTGTATCTGTCCTCAAGAGTGTATGAAAAATTTGTTTGAAAACTTTTAGAAAGTGTGAGTGTGAAAAGTTGTTTTGTTTGTTTGAAAAGAGCAAGTACCCATGAGATCTACCTACTCTAAGGAATTAGGCTGTGAAAGAGTCCTTTAGATAGTGCCATCCCACCATTGAGAGGTAGGTAGCACCATCGTTGGAGGTATTCGGGTCAATTCGATTATCGGGACAGTGTGGTCACCGAAGCAATGGTAGGACACGTTAGAAGTAACCCTAATGTCCTAGATCCTTTGTATCTGAGGCAACCGTTTCGAGGCAATTGGATCTTTTAGACAGAAGGGCGACCTCTAAGACACCCTATACTTGATGACCACGTTTCGAGGCAACCAGTGAGGCGTACCCTAGGGGTGGCATGTGAATGTGTATTGTTTTTCAGTTAATTGTCTTTGTACATGTTATTTGTGAGCTACATATTGATTTTATTTACATACATTCTTTCATGCATTTAACAGTTAGGGGGTGCGGAAAGTAAATTGCGGAAATATAAATTCTACGCTATTACAAGGCGCAGGTCTATACATCGCCAAAAATACAAAGACCCGTTTTGGTAAATAAGTACGAGAAATTAAATAAAGCGGTAAACCTATTTACTATTACATTCTTGAAGCAGTTACATAATAATCAAAATAAAGTAAATGCGCGCGAATAAAAATTAATCGGGAACGTTCTAAGGGTTTTGACCCTTTTGAGAAAAGAAATTGATTTTTTTGTCTTTTTTGAATTAAATGCAATTAATTAAATAAAGCCTAATCTAATTAATTAATTTATTAAAAAGAAAAATGTTTTTATATTTTTTATGTTTTTTAATGAAAATAAAATAAAGGAATTAAAATTGAAAGTCAATAAAACCTAATTCTAAACTTATTTTAATTATTAAAAAAGTTAAAGTTGGCTAATTAAACTATTTTATTTGTTAATATTTATTTTACAAAAAAAATAAAATGACTTTAATAATAATAATAATGTTAGTTCTTTTTTTTTGATTTTTTTATAAAAATATTAATTAAGTTAATAGTTAATAAAAGGGAAAAATAAAATAAGACAAATAAAGTATAAAAAGAAAAATTGCAAACCCAAGGGGGGGGGGGGGGGGGTTTGGGCCAAATAGGAGGTGTATTGTTGAATTCTGGCCCATTAAGAATATTCCAAGCCACGTTTGACTTTCCTTAATTGTCCAGAGCGCGTTTGACTTGGAACATGGTATTCCTCCCTCTCCTGGCCTTTGGATGGATGTCTGAGGACGCATGGCACGTTGGATGTGTGAGGTGTATGGTGCTCCACGTTTGGGAATCTGCACAAGAATACATTTGAAAAAATAATATTGGAATTATGGGGGGACCTAGGAATCGAACCCAGGTCTCATTGTTCACGTTCCAAGGCTTTGACCAACTGAGCTGCACGTTCCATTCATTATCAAAATAACACGCAATTATTAAATTAGAAAACAAAACCATATGCCTGAAAAAAAATATAAAAACGCGCGCTTTTTGAAACAACGAATGAGGAGGGGACGCGTCAGCGTCTTATTCCTTTGATACTGGTTTTTTACCTACGGATTTTTATCCGCAGGTGGTTTCGCAGGCTTGCTCTGAAAATGCTCCTCAGGCCATGAAAATCCACTTCAAGACCATAGCTGATCTCGTTTCCACCTCCTGAATCCCTTCATGCTTATGATTTGTCTTGATTGTGCCTGGAGAAAGAATGCCTAAAAACAAACAATGCAAACCCTAGATGCGGGTATCATCATACAAAGCCCCAAAATGAAATTGAACAATATGGTTATGTTAGAAATCAAACAAGGAGTATGATTATGCCATTATTTTCCAAAAAAAATGCAAGAATAGAGAAACACGATTTCGTGTACAGGGGTGAGTTTGTGATGACTTACAGTGCTTGATATGGAGTCTCAGGGCATGGTAAAGGTCTCTTTAGTTTCAGGGTATGGTAATGAAGGATCTCACGTGCTTTGTTTTGTCTGAAACTGCCTGCAACCTTGCTTTAGATCTCACACTTTTTTGACAAATTCTTAGTTTTTGCTCTGCCGTTTTAGGGATGCCTTTTTTTCGTCCATGAGGGTGGGAAGGCTTGCATATATGTTTAGCAATGAGAATCAATCACAATAAGGAGTCTTTAAGCCTTGCAATGAAGTTTTGATTTTCTCCATAACCACCATTGAACAACTTGCCATTTTTGCTCCAAATTTGAATTTTTATGCTTGAAATAGGATGTGCACGAAATTGGTATGTGTTTAATGGTGTATCAAAGCTATTCAAACTCAAAGATATCCCTTAATTAATTTCTTTGATTTTTATTTGAATTTTAAAGATTTAAAATGAATTAAATCAAATAAAATTAAATAAAAATAGAAAAATTAATCTTTAATCTTGAAATAAATCATGGGACACGTGGGTGGCATGGGAAAGATGAATCAAGTGGAAAAAGTGGGCCCTTTTTGTCAAAAATGAAGTTTCAAGGATAGTTGACTTTGGCCATTTCACAAAAATTTCCCAACTTCTCCAATGCATATCTAGCTCAATTTTGATCATATGAACATGTTCTTGGACATTTTGGAAAGGTATTGAAGTCCTCTAACCAATGCCTTTGGTACCATGTCATTTGAATTTACCAATCTCAAGTTATGGTCTTTGACTTAAAGTGCCTTTTTGTTGACTTTTGAAAATGACCTATAATGTTGAAATTGATAACTTTTTGTGAGAGTATTTCTTGGATTTGGAATGTGAAGATGAGTTGTAGGAAATGTCATACCCTTCAAAATAAGCGTTGGATGGGATTTTTCTGATGAACCATGAAAAAGTTATGCCTTGGTCAAGTTACAGTTGACTTTCCAACTGTCCAAAAATAGAAACTTTTGCATCTTGATGCTTTTTGAGCCATTCTTGTGAAATCATGGTCAAGATTTGACCAAATGATGATTGTGGCTTCAAAATAAGATGTTGACCAAAAAATTTGACTTTTGACTACCAAATGACCATTTTGCCCCTACAGTTGATTGTGAGGCAATTAGGGTTTTTGACTGTGCAACTTGACCTTGTGAGCCTTGAAACTTGACATGTAGGTGCTTGACAATGTATATGAGCATATGGGACTTGATTGGGCCCTTGAAAACCTCAACTTCCTTGTAAGAACCAAAAACCTAATTTTGCCTGCCTTAGGAGGGTGCTTGACTGTGTAGCCCTTGAGTAGACTTTGAACCATTTGAGGTGATGCTTGTCAAAACTTTGAAGAATATGGGAGGGAAAATTTTGGGGTACAACACCATGCAAGCCTTAACCTTAAGGTCTTTTGTGTGACTTGTTTGCCTTTGCCATGCCTGTTATCTGCTATACCTGTTGTTTTTATCATGATATCATGCATCATAACATGGCATTCATACTTCATTATACTAACCATTTCAAAGAACGAGGGGATTTATCTTTGTTCTGTTTGTCAGATCATGGCTTCCATGCGCAGAAACACCATCCGAGTTAACTTTATGCAAATACCTGCTCAACTCAAAGAATTAGCCTCAAGAGTTTCTAAGACTTCTTTCTTCATTCATTAAGAGACATGGTCATCTTCTTAGCCTGGTTACCTCAAAGTTTGATGAGCAGATGATGAGTGTGCTTTTCCAGTTCTTCGATCATGTGCATCATTGCTTCACCTTCCCAGATTATCAGCTGGTTCCCACTTTGGAAGAGTTCTCTCACTTATTGGGCATATTCATCCTTGAGCAGATGCCCTTCACAGGTATGGAAGGGACTCCTAGACCAGAAGACATTTCCTCAGCTCTGCATCTGAAACGGGCTGATGTAGTGTCCAATTAGGAAACACGAAGCGGGGTTGAAGGTTTCTTAGCCAAGTTTCTGATAGATCAAGCTCAGCTATTCTCGGGTAGTTTGGACTTTCAGGCTTTCGAAGATATCTTGGCTCTCCTTATCTATGGTTTGGTTCTCTTCCCGAATCCAGATTCCTTTATAGATGTGAATGCGATTAAGATCTTCCTTTCTCATAATCTAGTGACTACTCTACTGGGTGATATCTTGCATGCCCTCTACACTCGTACTGTGCGGAGAAGAGGGATTCTTATGTGTTGTATGCTGTTGCTGTCGAGATGGTTTATTTTTCACCTCCCTAAGTCTGTGTTGAAGAATGAAGAAGGTTTGGGTTGGTCCTACAGAATAATTTCACTTGCCCATACAGACATTCTTTGGAGTTCCAAGGCTATGGAGGACACTGCAGTCATTGATCATTGTGGGGGATACCCTAATATCCTGTTGCTTGGAATCAGAGGGGGAATAACCTACAGTCCTTGTCTAGCTTTGCGACAATTTGGTCGTGCTCGGAGAGACGGTCCCCATTAGCTACTTCTTACAGATATTGAATTTGACTACAAGGAAGACGTTGAGGAGCATCGCTGGAGGTTTATACGAGCTTGGGGAATGGTGAACAGATCTGACCCCCAAGAGCTGGGACCAAGGACTTCCCTCCCTATGCAGCCTTATCTCCAATGGGTCCGAGCTCGTGCCCAGAAGCTTGGGATGCCCTATGAAGCAGTACTGCCAGTAATTGTGCAGCCCACCAATGAAGAAGGCATTCCTTACACAGTTTTATATCCTTACATGCCCACTGAAAGAGGAAAGGGATACTTAACGGGAAAAGTACCATGAGCAAGAAAGGAAGATATTGAAGCTCACCAAGCAGCTCGAGGAAGAAAGAACGATCAATGACTACGTCAGCACAAAGAGGAAGCGTCCATGGGACTTTTGATTTTGCTTTTCTAGTTTTAGATTTGTTTTTCATTTATTTCTTTGTAACACCTTAAAGGCATTGTTGAACCTTTTTACAAGTTAATCTAATAAAGTTTGTTTATTTTTGGTTTGCAAATTTAAATCTCCAAAAGTCTTTGAAATCATTTCATATGCATCCCATTATCATGCACATCATTACAAGTACCATTACAGGTTTCTTATCTTCTTCGCTGTTTATTTCAGCAGAAATGTCTTCTGATCAAGCCATCAAAGATCTCCAGGCACAGAACGCCCAATTCCAAGAGATGTTCTTGAGCTTGGATAAAGGGCAAGAGGATCTAAAAGCTCTCATTCTGAAAGAGAAGAAGAAGAAGAAGAAAAAGGTCGTTCTTCTGAATATGGGCAAAAGGTTTGGGGATAGATTGAAACAGCAAGCTGATCTAACCTCTTCATCCAAGGAAGGGGGGAATCAAGAAGAAGAAAAGGGCCCCAGTCCTGCAATATCTAATGATGATACAAATTATGATGAGGAGCAATATCCTCCTGCCGAGGATAGGTACAAGCAGTTAGAAGACCGTCTGAGTGCCATGGAGATTCAGAAGATCCTTGGGTTGGATTTCGAAGAACTAGGATTGGTATCGGGAGTGGTGATCCCTCATAAGTTAAAAGCTACGGTTTTTGCCAAGTACGATGGAGTATCCTGCCCAAAACTCCATCTCCGCTCGTACGTCAGGAAAATCCAACCCCACACTGCTGATAGAAATTTGTGGGTGCATTTCTTTCAAGATAGTCTGTCAGGGACTCAGCTTGAATGGTTTTATCAATTGGAAGGAGCTAATGTCCGAAACTGGGAAGACCTTGCTGCTGATTTCTACAGGCAGTATCAGTATAACTCCGACCTTGCTCCCACTCGTACTCAGCTCCAGGGTATGTCTATAGGTGCAAGTGAAGGTTTTAAGGACTATGCTCAAAAGTGGAGAGACTTGGCTAGAAGAGTCCAACTCCCTTTGTCTGACAGGGAGTTGGTTGACATGTTTCTAAGGACGCTATCTGGTCCATTTTACAACCATCTAATCGGCAGTTTGTCATCTGGGTTTACTGAGTTAATCTTGACTGGAGAGAGAGTAGAAGCTGGTATCCGAAGTGGTAAGATACATAAGGATACTTCATCAAGTGTAGTGAAGAATCCTTTCACCGGTAAGAAAGAAGCTAGTGCAGTCTATGGCTCGAGGGGCCAAAGCAGGCCTGAACACCGTCAAGCAGTAAATGCGGTAGTGATATCAAGACCCACCGTTGCTCCACAACGCAACAATCAATAAAGGGTGGAAATACCATAAAGGCAGTACACTCGACTCAATATGACCTCGTCTCAAATTCTACCACAATTATTGAAGACCAATCTGGTAACTCTTAGGGAAGCCCTGAAGAACCCCAACACCACATCTCCTCACTATAATCGGAGTGCCCGCTGCGCCTATCACTCTGAAAGTCCAGGTCATGATACAAACAACTATTGGGCCTTGAAAAACAAAGTGCAAGATTTGATCGAAGCCAAAGAGATTGAGTTTGACGCTCCGGAGAAGCCCAACGTCATAACTGCTCCTATGCCCAAACATGGTCATGGAGTGAATGCTGTGGACGATGATTTATTTGTAACCTCCGTGGAAGAAATTTATACTCCTTTGATGACAGTTAAGAAGAATCTATTGTTGGCCGGTTTATTTCCGGGCTGTGGCGAAGGTTGCCACATGTGTTCAATTCTGCCTGTTGGTTGCCACCTATTGAAATCAGGTGTCCAACGCCTGATGGATAACAAAGAGATCCTGTTCGAAAAGACTATGATTCTGTTGGTTCCAATTGAAGATGTTGCCATCATAACTATTTTGGCCAATCCTTCCCAGGTTTCCTCGAGAAAGTCTGTTAGGATTACACCCATCCCAATAATTGCTCCGTTAATAATTACTGTCCCTGGTCCTATCCCATACACTTCGACTAAGGCTGTCCCTTGGCACTATGGTGCTGATATGTATTACCATGGAGTTAAGCAAGACTTAAAGAGTGAAGAAGTTGATATTGATGTCGGCAATATTGTCGGGGATAGCAAGGTCACCAGAAGCGGAAGACTCTTTTCTCCCGAGATTTCCCCTCCGACTGTCCACAAACCTGTTGTCATTCCATCTGCTGGTACATCAGCTACTGTCCCAGTTCCTGTTCTAGTTATCACCCCTGTTGTCGAGCCATCTGGGACTCGGGGCAAGGAAATCATAGGTGAGCCTGCCCGGACGGAGGCGCCTAAGAAGATCATTGTAGAAACCTATAAGCAAGAGATAAAGGAAATACTGAAGATTATCAAGAAGAGCGATTACAACGTAGTCGAGCAGCTGGGGCAGACCCCGTCAAAAATCTCCATGTTTTCCTTGTTATTGTGTTCTGAAGCCCATGCAAAGGCTTTAATTTCATTCCTCAAAACTACACATGTGCTGCAGGAAACTTTATCCGATCAATTCAAAGACTGCGTAGCTAGTTTGACTACCGACAATGGATTAGGTTTCTCAGATGCAGATCTGACTACTAAAGGAAGAAATCATAATGACGCTCTGCACGTCTCGATCGAGTGCATGGGAACTACTATGGCCCATGTACTGGTGGATACCGGGTCCTCATTGAATGTTCTGCCAAAGAAGGCATTAGACCGTCTGGAATGTGAAGGTTTGATTCTAAAGCCGAGCAATATTGTGGTCAGGGCTTTCGACGGGTCAAAAAGGATGGTGCACAGGGAGGTGGATATTCCTGTTAAAGTTGGCTCTCAGACTTTTGCATCCACCTTTTATGTGATGGATATCAAACCATCATATTCTTGTTTGCTGGGTCGCCCTTGGATTCAAAAGGCTGGGGCAGTGACTTCCACGCTCCACCAAATGTTGAAATATCCGGTAAAGGGGAAGATTGTCGCGGTACAAGGTGAAGAGGAGTACATGTGAGTCATCTCAATTCCTTTTTCTATGTGAAGATGGATGGGGAGTTCATCGAAACCCCTTGTCAGAACTTTGAAGAGGTCCTCCAGACTTTGGCGTCAACTGAAGTTACTGTTGACACACCTCCGATGAAGATGGCTTCTCTCAAGGATGCCAGGATTGTAATTGAAAAAGGTGGGTGTGCAAATTGGGGTCAACTCCCTGATTTCACACAAAAAATTGACAAATTTGGTTTGGGCTTTACTACAGGGGCTCAAAGGGCAGTTAGGCGCGCACGGATTAGAAGACCTCCTCTACACATCAGCAATCAGGGAGTTAATGCGGTTGAAGATGGTGAAGAAGATTCAGATATCGACAGCTGGATTTATCCTACGACCAACGGTGGATTTAACAACTGGACGGCGAAGGACTTCATACCCGTTTCTTTTATTCCACATTAATTGACTTTTGTTTTAAGAGTTGTAGTAAACAGTTTAAAACTTTACGGCCCGGTGCCTTGCCCGAGGCACCTTGGCTTTGCTTGGGAGGGCTTATTATTTGTCATTTTCATATATCATCAATAAAGCATTGGACGTTCTTGCATTACAAATTTTGCGCTCCTTGTTTTTCTTTTTCTGTTTCTCTCTATATCAAAAAAAGCTATTCTCTTACACACATTCACGTATCATAATGCAGATCCATATCCACTTTGGATCCCATTGATAACAACTTTGCTACTGCCAGTTATGACTTTGAAAATCCGATCAACCAAGCCAAGGACGAAGGTGAGGATGATTGTGAGGTGCCTAGAGAAATTGCTAGACTGTTACTGCACGAAGAAAGGGCCATATAGCCCCATGAAGAGCCAGTTGAATAAGTGAATTTGGGTACCGAGGAAGACAGGAAAGAGGTCAAGATAGGTGCGAATCTGGAGCCTAGTGTCAAGCAACGGTTGATACAGATGTTATGTGACTATGTTGAGATCTTCGCTTGGTCTTATGAAGATATGCCTGGTTTGGACACTGATATTGTGGTTCATTGCTTGCTGACTAAAGAAGACTGTCCTCCGATAATGCAGAAGGTTCGTCATATGCGCCCTGAGATGTCTGAGAAAATCAAAGCTGAGGTCATGAAACAATTCGACGCGGGATTTTTAGCTGTTAATTCTTATCCGCAGTGGGTTGCCTACGTGGTTCCGGTACCTAAGAAGGATGGTAAGGTACGGATGTGTGTGGACTATAGAGATCTGAATAGGGCAAGCCCCAAGGATGATTTCCCACTTCCTCATATCGATGTTCTAGTCGACAACACCGCGTAGCATAAGATCTTCTCCTTTATGGATGGGTTTTCTGGTTACAATCAGATCAAGATGGCTCCTGAGGACATGGAGAAGACAACCTTCATTACACAATGGGGCACCTTATGTTACAAGGTAATGCCTTTCGGGTTGAAGAATGTTGGGGCAACTTATCAATGCGCCATGGTCACTTTGTTCCATGACATGATTCACCATGAGATTGAGGTTGAAATTCTGGCTGCAGATACTCAATGTCACGTTCAATGTTGTGACACCGTATCTGACTTTCTATAAGACAGTAAATACAAAAACAGTAAAGAACACAGTCAATTGTTTACCCAGTTCAGTGTGCAACAACACCTACTCTGGGGGCTACCAAGCCAGGGAGGAAATCCACTATAAGAGATGTTTATCTCCTTCACTTAAGACCTACCCAATGCAACTTCAATCTAAGTACAACTTAAACCTGAGTTCCTACTCACTCCCCCTCAATCACAGCAGTGATACATAAAACAATTTGACTAATGAATTGTTGAAGACACTCTTCAAAACATACACTTGATTATGCTTCACAGCTTTTTAATCAAGCAACACAAACACTCTTGCTTCACAGCTTTGAGTGATACACAAACCTAACTTGACTTTGCTTCACAGCTTTAGTCAAGAGACATACAAACACTCTTGCTTCAAAGCTTTGTGTGTTACACAACCCTTACAATTAAAACCTATTCCAAGTCACTTATCACAATGATAATTGCTTGGATTACAATAGTAAAAATTATACAACTTCTAAATGATCTTCTGTTAAAAAAGGGATTACCTTCAAAACAGCAACTCTGTTGAATATATAGCAGCTGCATCTTCAGTTAGGGTTTCCCCAAAAATCTAGGGTTAATTCCGTTTGACCTTAAGACTAGGTCACAGGACTTTATCAACCAGGTTAGGGTTGAGCTAGGTTAACCCAAAGAAAACGCAGGATTCTGTTCTGGAAAGACTGAGTCATTTTCCTGAAAAAACTCAGAATTAACCAAACTGCAAACCTGTTAGTTCAGAACAGGATGTCTTAACATCTGTTATGACATCTGAAAACCTGTCTACTGATTTAGGTAAATGTGATCATTTTGCAAAATGCTCAGATACACACTCATAAACATCAGTACCTGTATGACAATATTTTTCTGCAAAGGTACCTAATGAATCAGTACAAACTAAACTAGAATGTTATGACATCAGTCATGACATTCACACATACACTTGGGTTTTACCAAAAATGCAAGCCAATAACTAAACAACTACAAACTCCCCCTTTGGCAGATTTTTGGCTAAAGACCCTAAGCAATCAGAGATAGATAGCAGCAGAAAGAAATGACTGCAGAAAAATAGAATCTCTAATTAAGTAACAAAATATATCTCCCCCTCTTTAGCCACAAATGGGCTAAAGATACATGTTCTTAAAAGTTATACAGTCATCCAGAAAAAGTAATGAGAGCAGAACCAAAAAACTGAACACACTTCCAAACTCTACCAGGTACCAGCACCAACTCCACCAATCAGCAACTCCACCAACCTTTAAGCACTGTCATCAGACTCAGAGGAGCTAGTTTCTTCAGTATTGAGATGACCTTCAGCTTCTACACCCTCTTCCCTTCTGTTTCCTTCAGCTTCCTCCTTTTCTAACCAGGCAATTAGGTTTTCTAGGGTCTTTTTCCTAGCTTCCAGTTCTTTGCAGGTCTCTTTTAATACAGCTATGACATCAGATGTTTTGGACTGGGTATTCACAGACGATGTCTCAGCTGATGTTATGACAATATCAGGAGCATGAGATCCCTGAAACAGTTTGTAGTGCAACCTAAGGGCAGGAGCTCTTTTGCAAGCAGTATCTCTTGCCACCAGGATATTAGGGTATTGTGCAAGGATAATTCCACAAAGGAGGGAGGGAAAGGCAATTGGTCCTTTGACAGCATAACTACCAGCATGTTTTAAAGTTTGTTCAAAAATATACCTGCCATAGTCAAAAGCAGTCTTGGTTCCCACAGCATAAATAAATCTCCCCAATCCTGTGGAGATAGTTGATTTATGGTTTGTAGGGACCCAGTTGGCTGCACCAATCTTGTGCAGGATGGCAAATTTCATGCTAAGTTTGCTGGCATTCAGTTTGCCTTTCAAGGGCCAGCACTTCACTTGCCTTGCTGTGATGGTTTGACAAACTTCATTGTCAGTGACTTCCAGATCAGGACAATCCTCATTTGATCTTCCAAGAAATTTGTTAATTTCTGATGGAGAGAAATTAACCCTTCTTCCTCTAACAAAAACACTTTCAAAGTCAGCTGACCTTCCATCAGCACAATCATTAGACAAGTTAACTATGAACTCCTTGACCATATTTTCATAACACTTGTTAAATTTTATCACTGTCTTCATCAGTCCAGCATTCTTGATCAGGTCCATGATGTCTTTGCACTCCATGGCATCATTGTTGAGTTCTCTTTCTAAATCTATTCTCTTCAAGCAAACATACTTCCATCTGTTTGCATTGTCAGGGTGGTGGAAAGAGATGTTGTCTGTTGGGACTTCAGGAACTCTAGCAATTTTGCTGGAGGGCAGTTTCCTTCTGATAGGAATTTCTTCAGCATCAATCTCAAACTCTGATTCCTCATCAGAATCAGAATATTCATGATCTTTTCTCTTCTTTGTAATTGGTTGTCTACCAGTATACACCTGGGCTTTCACCTTCCCTTTGGACTGACCAGTTTTCACAGATTCTACCCCAGCCTTGCCTTCAGCCTTGGATTTCTTAACAGCAGGTTTATCTTTGGACACACATTTTGCATCATTCTGATTACCCTTTCTTTTCATCAATCTCCTAGCTATGCTAGGGTTTACATTGGCAATCAGATCATTATCTGAGTAATCCTCATCCACATCAATGATAGGTGGATCAGCAGTCTTTTCTGAAGGGTTCTGAATGTTGTCATTTTGTGTCACAACATTCTCAGAGACATCTACATTCTCAGAGACGTCCACATTTGGGCTTCCTGATTGATTTAAAGGGACAGAAATCCCCGGTACAGGTTGGTTTCCGCTTAGTATACTAGTAACAAGCCTAGCAATAACTTGATGAACTTGAACTGATCCTTCTCTATTTGGTACAGAAGAAGAAGGATGAGAAGGATTACTAGAGGCTGCAGCTTGAGCTCTTCCTGCATGTCTAGTTCTCAGCTTTTTGACTTTGGCGGGGTCAGTTGCCATCTCTCTGAGAGGAGTGACCTCAAGAACTTCAGATTCTATGCATGTGGTGATTGCTCTAGAGTCTTGGTCAGATGATGGAGATGATGAGGATGATGAAGTCTCCTTGGTTGAAGATGATGTTTGAGACATTTTGATTGACTTAGAGCACAAGTAGCAATTTGAGAGAAAATTTTGATTGAGAGAAGGGAACAGGTTGCAAAGTCGAGAGAGGTAGCAGGCAAAAGAGAGTCTTTTCAACTTCTTAAAGATTTTGAAAGAATTGGGAAAACATATGATTAACCCACTAAAAATAGACTTAACAAAATTAACTCCTTCAACCCTTGTTTTAAGCAAAATTAATTGCTATAATTTCTCATGTTGGCAAATACCCAACCTGCCCCTCAAGTTTTCAAGTTTATTTCCAACAAGAGCCTTGGTAGAAGAATCAGCCAGCTGAAGCTTAATGATACCATGTTCCAGTTTAATTGACTTCTTCTCTACAAAGTCAATGTGCTTGGTCCTGCTATGCTGAATAGGGTTCATGGAAATATTGATTGTATTCAGATTGTCACAATATAATGTCACAACATCTTGTGAGACATTATACTCAGTGAGCATCTGTTTTGTCCAGATATTTTGAGAACAGTTACTCCTAGCTGCAACCATTTCAGCACAGAGTTGGGAAGGCATTCTTTTGACATGAATCATAGTTCTGGTTGATTCTTGAATGATCTTATTTTTCTTTTTGTCAACTCCATTTTGATGGTGAGTTATAGGAGAAGAGACTTCACGACTCATTTCTTCAGGGAAACAGAATTTATTAGACTTGTTGTTTCCAACATCCTTGTCATGATTACTTCTGGTTCTGACAACACATCCTTCTTCAAGTTTATTCACCACATCATAAACATGTTTCTTTTTACCAAGCCTTTCAATTTTAAGTTCACCACAAACCCTTCTTTTATCAATCTGTAGTTTTGGAGTCCTTCTGACTGCTTCCATAGAGATAGCTCTTTTCATTCTTCTTAGATGAAGATGACCAAGCTTATGGTGCCACAATTTCATCTCTTTTTCTTCTTTGGTAATTGGACACATAGTGGAGTTATTAGTGTTCTCAGGCTGCCACAAGTAACAGTTATATTTGGATCTGATTCCTTTCATTACAACTTCTAGTTTTTCATTAATTACTAGACATTCAGATTTTGAGAAGTTGACCTTGAATCCTAGATCACACAATTGACTGATACTAATGAGATTAGCAGTCAGCCCTTTTACCAGCAGTACTTCACTCAGACTTGGAACTTCAGGGCAGTCCAAATTACCAACTTCTTTGATTTCACCTTTAGCACCATCTCCAAAGGTCACATAACTAGTGTTGTGAGGTTTAACATGATTGAGAATGTTCTTTATTCCAGTCATGTGTTTAGAACACCCACTGTCAAAGTACCAGCCTTCCTTTGCAGACACTCTCAGGGAAGTGTGGGCTATCAGGGCAGTAGCCTTTTTCTTCCATTGAGGAGTATGTGGTACCCTTTTTGACTTAGGTTTAACACCTGAGTTTTGATTAGGGTATCCATGCAATTTGAAGCAGAAGGGCTTTATGTGTCCATACCTCCCACAATGATGACATCTCCATCTTTGGTATTTTTTCTTCATATATTTCTGTTTCTGATGTTGAGAGTTGTGTTGAGACATCTGCTTTGACAATCGTTTATCAGGCCTGATCTTCTTGTCTGCACCAGATTTCTTAGCTTCCACAAATCCTAGTCCAGATTTGTTTCCCACATTTTGTCTAACTTGAAGAATCTCTTCCAATTTGTCTGTTCCATTGGTCAGCATCTTGACAGATTTGGTCATTTGGTTCAGTTGTGAGTTCAGCAATTGAACTTCCCCTTCTAGATGACTTATAGTTTCAAGATCTGCCCTTTTTTCAGCCTCCAGCTTTATAATGAGTTTTGATTGTTTCTCATTCTGCACACAGACTTCAGCACTTCTGATACACAATTTCTTGTAGGTATCAGCCAGTTCTTCAAATGTCACTTCTTCATCACTGGTGTCACTTTCAGATGTACAAACACCAGTTAGAGCAGTAACTAGTTTGGCAGATTCTTCTTCAGAATTACTTTCTGAATCACAGTCAGACCAAGTAACAGTCATTCCTTTCTTTTGTTTCTTAAGAAAGGTTGGACATTCAGCTCGAATATGCCCATATCCTTCACAGCCATGGCATTGAATTCCTCTGCCTTGGTTTCCCTTCTCTTCTGACCTTGATCTTCTGCTGGAACTGTCAATGTCAGAGGGAATGTTATGAACATTAGACCTTGACTTTGGATCTATTCTTTTGATGAGTTTGTTGAACTGTCTTCCAAGCATGGCTATAGATTCTGAAATATTTTCTTCTTCATCCTCCTTGTTTTCAACATCAGTGTTGGATACAAGTGCTATGCTCTTGTTCTTCTTGTCACCATTATCAGTGATCCCCATCTCAAAAGTCTGAAGAGACCCAATAAGTTCATCCACTTTCAACTTGATGATGTCCTGGGCTTCCTCTATGGCAGTTACCTTCATTGCAAATCTTTTAGGCAAGGATCTGAGAATCTTTCTCACCAGTTTTTCTTCTGACATCTTTTCTCCCAGTGCTCCTGAGGTGTTGGCAATCTCCAAGATGTTCATGTGAAACTCATGAATGGTTTCATCTTCCATCATTTTTAGATTCTCAAACTTGATAGTCAACATCTGAAGCCTTGACATTTTTACTTTGGAAGTTCCCTCATGAGTAGTTTTGAGAGTGTCCCAAACTTCCTTGGCCAGTTCATATTGATGTACTAGTCTGAAAATGTTTCTATCAATTCCATTAAACAAGGCATTTAAAGCTTTGGAATTTCCCAGGGCTAACTCATCTTCTTCTTTACTCCAATCTTCCTCAGGCTTCAGACTGATTGTCCCATCTTTCTCAGTTATGGTGGGATGGTTCCATCCTTTGTCAGCAGCTCTCCAAGCCTTTTTGTCCAGAGATTTTAAGAAGGCAATCATACGAGGTTTCCAGTAGTCATAGTTAGTTCCATCCAGAATGGGTGGTCTATTTCCAAAAACTCCTTCTTTGTCCATAGTGCCAGAAAGTGATATCCCTAGATCTCACCCAGTAATACAGGCAGGGTGCCTGCTCTGATGCCAATTGAAATTATGGCTGCAGATACTCAATGTCACGTTCAATGTTGTGACACCGTATCTGACTTTCTATAAGACAGTAAATACAAAAACAGTAAAGAACACAGTCAATTGTTTACCCAGTTCAGTGTGCAACAACACCTACTCTGGGGGCTACCAAGCCAGGGAGGAAATCCACTATAAGAGATGTTAATTCAGGAATAAACCAACCAGTTTATCTCCTTCACTTAAGACCTACCCAATGCAACTTCAATCTAAGTACAACTTAAACCTGAGTTCCTACTCACTCCCCCTCAATCACAGCAGTGATACATAAAACAATTTGACTAATGAACTGTTGAAGACACTCTTCAAAACATACACTTGATTATGCTTCACAGCTTTTTAATCAAGCAACACAAACACTCTTGCTTCACAGCTTTGAGTGATACACAAACCTAACTTGACTTTGCTTCACAGCTTTAGTCAAGAGACATACAAACACTCTTGCTTCAAAGCTTTGTGTGTTACACAACCCTTACAATTAAAACCTATTCCAAGTCACTTATCATAATGATAATTGCTTGGATTACAATAGTAAAAACTATACAACTTCTAAATGATCTTCTGTCAAAAAAGGGATTACCTTCAAAACAGCAGCTCTGTTGAATATATAGCAGCTGCATCTTCAGTTAGGGTTTCCCCAAAAAGCTAGGGTTAATTCCGTTTGACCTTAAGACTAGGTCACAGGACTTTATCAACCAGGTTAGGGTTGAGCTAGGTTAACCCAAAGAAAACGCAGGATTCTGTTCTGGAAAGACTGAGTCATTTTCCTGAAAAAACTCAGAATTAACCAAACTGCAAACCTGTTAGTTCAGAACAGGATGTCTTAACATCTTTATGACATCTGAAAACCTGTCTACTGATTTAGGTAAATGTGATCATTTTGCAAAATGCTCAGATACACACTCATAAACATCAGTACCTGTATGACAATATTTTTCTGCAAAGGTACCTAATGAATCAGTACAAACTAAACTAGAATGTTATGACATCAGTCATGACATTCACACATACACTTGGGTTTTACCAAAAATGCAAGCCAATAACTAAACAACTACAGAGGTTTATGTTGATGACATCATCGCAAGATCCCAGACTGAGGAAGAACACCTTGACCATCTCCAGAAACTGTTCGACAGGTTGAAGATGTATAAGCTGAGGTTGAACCCGAACAAGTGCACCTTCGGGGTAAGGTCCGGTAAGATGCTGGGTTTCATCGTCAGTGATAAGGGTATTCAGGTGGAACCTGCCAAGGTAAAAGCCATACAGGAGATGCCGAATCCCCGCACAGAAAAGGAAGTTAGAGGATTTTTGGGACGGCTGAATTACATTGCCCGATTCATTTCACATCTGACTGCTACTTGTGAGCCAATCTTCAAGCTGTTGAAGAAAGATCAAGTAGTAAAATGGAATGATGAATGTCATACCGCTTTCGAAAGAATCAAAAAATATCTTCAAGAACCGCCAATTCTGATGCCTCCAGTTGAAGTAAGACCTTTGATCTTATACTTGACAGTACTGGATAATTCAATGGGGTGCGTGTTGGGGCAGCATGACGAGTCTGGCCGAAAAGAGCACGCTATTTACTACCTTAGCAAAAAGTTTACCGACTGTGAGACCCGATACTCATTGCTCGAGAAAACTTGTTGCGCTTTGGCATAGGCAGCTCGCCGGCTGAGACAGTATATGCTGACTCACACCACCTTATTGATATCAAAGATGGATCCAATCAAGTATATCTTCGAGAAGCCTGCCTTGTCCAGAAGAATAGCAAGATGGCATATGATCTTAACTGAGTACGACATCCAATACACAACCCAAAAAGCAATCAAGGGGAGTGTATTGGCGGATCATTTGGCGCATCAGGCCGTGGATGACTACCAATCCATGAATTTCGAGTTCCTGGATGAGAACATCATGTTGGTGACCGACTGTGAAGAACCTGGACCGGATGAAGGACCTGAGGAAGGATCCCGATGGTCTATGTATTTTGATGGAGCCTCGAACGCGTTGGGTAATGGCATTGCCGCTGTGATCATATCTCCTGAGGGCTGTCATACTCCGTTCACCGCCCGATTATGTTTTAACTGCACTAATAATATGGCGGAGTATGAAGCGTGTATCCTGGGTCTTAGAGCTGCTATTGACCTGAGGATTAAGTTCTTGAGTGTATTCGGAGATTCTGCTCTAGTGATCAGTCAGATCAAAGGCGAGTGGAGACCCAAATCTTATTCCTTACAAAGAAAATGTATTGACGTTGCTGCCACACTTCGAGGAGATAACCTTTGAACACTTCCCAAGAGAGGAGAACCAGTTACCGAACGCGCTAGCTACCATGTCCTCTATGTTCAAGGTCCATTGGGACAATGAAGCTCCCCAGATCACCATTGAGAGGTTGGACGAACCCGCACATTGCTGTGACATTGAGACTGAGAAGGCAACAGATAGACCCTGGTTCCATGAGGTAAAGAGGTATCTTGAGGCTCAAGAGTACCCCGAGGGTGCATCTGTTAATGATAAGAAGTTCTTGAGAAGGTTCATTGCAAATTTATTCATCAGCAATGGGATTCTTTATAAGCGTAACCATGATTCAACCTTACTGCGGTGTGTGGAAAAGAGCGAGGAAGAAAGGATCATGGCAGAGCTACATGAAGGTACTATCGGAATTCATGCCAGTGGACATACCATGGCAAAGAAGATCCTACGGGCAGGATATTATTGGTCTACCATGGAAGCCGATTGTTATCAGCACTCTCGGACTTGTCATAAGTGCCAAGTCTATGCTGATAAGGTGCATGTACCTCCAATTCCTCTGAATGTTATGACAGCTCCTTGGCCTTTTCAATGTGGGGCATCAACATGATTGGCGAGATTAGACCTACTGCGTCCAATGGGCGTTATTTCATTCTGGTAGCAATTGATTATTTCACTAAGTGGGTCGAGGCAGCTTCCTTTGCTACAGTAACCAAGAACATTGTGGCGCAGTTTATCCAACACAATTTGATCTGTCGATATGGTGTACCCAAGAGGATCATTACTGACAATGGTACAAATCTCAACAATACAATGATCACCGAGCTCTGCAAACAGTTCAAGATACAGCATCACAACTCTTCTCCCTACTGGCCAAAGATGAATGGGGCTGTTGAAGCGGCTAACAAGAACATCAAGAAGATTGTGCAGAAGATGACAGTGACATACAAGGACTGGCACGAGATGTTACCATTCGCTCTTCATGGGCACCGTACCTCAGCACAGACATCAACAGGGGCAACACCCAACTCTCTGGTGTATGGCATGGAGGCGGTCCTACCCATCAAAGTCCAGATACCCTCTCTCCGAATTATGAAGGATGCAGGTTTGAGCAAAGATAACTGGATCCAAACTTGACTTGATCAGCTGAACTTAATCGATGAAAAGAGACTTACTGTTATTTGTCATGGTCAGACGTACCAAAAGCGAATGATCAAGGCTTTTAACAAGAAAGTCAAACGTCAAGAATATCAAGTCGGGGATCTGGTGATCAAACACATTATACTACCGCAGGGTGATCCCAGGGGAAAATGGACCCCCACACACGAAGGGCCATTTGTGGTTAAGAACATTTTCTCGAGAGGAGCTATGATTCTAACCACCATGGACGGTGATGACCTTCCTCACCCCGTCAATGCAGACATAGTGAAAAAATACTATGCATAATCAAAGACCCGCTAGGTCGACTGGCCTAGGCAAAAATAAGGGCTTCCCGACGAACCAAAAGGGTTCGGGCAACAGTAAGGGATGAAAATGGAAAAAAAACTGTACACCCGGCAAGTCGAAAACCTGAAAAGGCGGCTTGGGAAAAAAAGGGTATCCCTGTGGACCGAAAACTTGAAAGGGAGGTCCAGGCAAAAATTAGGGATCAAAGCGTAACATTGTGTCTCACGGGATCATCTTGCAACCAGACTTCGGTATCGACTATCAAGTTCAGTAGGCGCCAATCAATCTGATCTATCTTCGACCAAGTAGAAAAGTTATGAGACGCTCGAAGATATAAAGGCAATAGCTGAGTTGGAACCCAATGGGATTGTTTCACATAGCTGTTTTTCTTCTTTTTTTTCACAAATTGTAATTTCTATCTTTCGCCGGCATTCCCTTACTAGGACGTCAGCCTCCTGTACAAAACGCCTATTACAGGCCAACTTAAAAAATCAATACAATTCATTTTCACAATAAATTTCAAACTTGTCTTTTCTTTTTCTGTTTTGTTTTGCAAGAACGTCCAAGGATTCATTTTTTATATATGCATTTGAAAATAATTGCTGCTCACAAATATTTACATAAGAAACAAAAGACAATTACTCGTAATTACAGGAACAGGGGCAAACAAGAAGTGTCCAAACCTTTACAGTTGCTCTACCCACCAGGTACAGGGTATAGTAGGAAGTATCTAAAGATAATGGTATTAGCTCTCCCCGAGCTGAGGTTCACAATCGCGAATGAGTCAACAAGATTCTCCCCAAGCAGAGTTTATCTATCACCAACAATAGAAGTTCACCATCAGTGGAGTTTATTTCTTCCATAGGCAGAAATTCAATCCCCGACAGAGTTCATCATCACCAACAACGTTAATTCATCCCCAGCGGATTGGTTTCTTCAAATCAGCAGGTTGTCCAGTAGAGTATCTCTCTTCCCCACAGAGTCTCTCCCGGCGGAATATTCTCAAGCAGAACAAACGCAAGTCTCTAGCTAATCATCTTCTGTGACTATCCCTAGCGAGAACTAAGAACTCAACTCTTTGTACTCTCCAATAGCAGTTCAGGATTCATTCTCCCCTGCCGGAGAATATCATAAAAACATTGCATATCCATACATCGTGGCATGCACATATGCATCATACAACATAATCTCATTTATTTTGAGAACAACACTAATCAATACATTTCATACATCATGGCATTACATACGACTAACTCTTTCCCTTTCAGGGAAAGATACAATCAAGTTCTCATAAGTTTTCTCTGGTTCAATCAAATTGATACTAAGATTTCTATTCCAGTTCAAGCTATGAAGCCCGGAAATCGACCGGATAGTATCTTGACCTCTCCAAAAATACTACGAAGCCTGGAATCGACCAGATAGTGGTATATCTCAAATTCAAGCTATGAAGCCCGGAAATCGACCGGATAATATCTTGATATCTCCAGAATACTACGAAGCCTGGAATCGACCAGATAGTGGTATATCTTAAATACAAGCTATGAAGCCCAGAAATCGACCGGAAAATAGCTTAACCCCTCAGCAAGTTATTGTGAAGCCTGGAAATCGACCAGATAGCAATAAAAAATACCATGAAGCCTAGAATCGACCAGATAATGGTATAGGATGCTGCGAAGCCTGGATCACGACTAGATAGCAGCAAAGGACACTGAAGCCTGGGATACAACCAGATAACAGTATAAGATACTGAGAAGCTTGGAATTCGACCAAATAGCAGTTTACCTGGCCAATTACTATAAAGCCCGGAAATCGACCAGATATTAGTATGCCTTAAATTCAAGTTGGAAGCCCAGATGCGACCGGATAACTACTTGATTCCTTCTGAAGCCTGGAGCACGATCAGATAAGAATCGATAAATTAAAAAGCCTGGAGAACGACCAGATAGCAAGTTTAATCTCATCTCCCCAGTAAGTCACTGTAAAGCCTGGAGCACGACCAGATAGCAGTCAGTCTTATTTTCCTCAGCAAAACACTGTAAAGCCTGGAGCACGACCAGATAGCAGTTCATTTTCACCTCCTCGACTAAGAGATGATTCCCCAGTAGAATAACGGACGACTGGAGCTCCTAAAATTCTATTTCTCCCAAGACAGAGAACAACATTCCCCAGCGTAATCCTCCTTAACAACAGGTGTACGGGCTCTCGCAAAGGAATCTCTTATGCGATCGACACTTCTTCGGATGGCATCTTTAAGCCCATCTTCCGTCATTGACTTCCAAATGGCATCTATAAGCCCATTCTCAATATCTCAAGACCAATAACACTTCATGCGAGTGCAAATTTCTAGGCACTCTAGTGTTCAATTATCTTCCACCTTCGGATCACGAAAGGAAGACAAGCCAATCTACATCCTTAGGTTTAAGAAGATTGAACAGGGGCAGCTGTTGTACCCCAAAATTTTCCCTCCCAGATTTCTCAATACATTTAAAGTGAGGTCCTCAAATTGCTCAAGGAAGTCCAAGAGTTGACCAAACAAACTCTCTCCTAAGGCAGTTTACCTCAAATTAGGGTTTCATTTTGCATCAAGATGTTTGAATCCAAAGGATCCCAAATTATCACCATTGTCCTAATATGTTCTCAAGATCATCCATGTCAAGTTTCAAGCCTTGCAGGGAAAGTTTGCTCAATCAATTGCTCAAAGGCCTGAAAATCGACTATGTTAGGGCAAAAGTCAACTGTGGCCCAAAAGTCAACTGTGGCCCACATACAGTCAAACTTCAAGAGTTTTGGTCAACATTCTCATTTTGAAGTATTATTCATCATTTGATTAAGGGTTGATCATTATTCCTCAAGGATTGCTCACAATTCATCAAAACCCAAAAGTTGCTAAATTAGGGTTTTGCAAGAAAAGTCAACTCAACTTTGACCAAGCATAGCTTTCTCATACTTTATCAAAAATGACCCATACAAATCTCATTGTGAAGAGGATGCAATTTCCTAAAATTCATCTTCGGCTCCCAAGTTCAAAATATGCACTCACAAGAAGATATGAATTTGGACATTATAGGTCATTTTGGAAAGTCAACAAAAACACCTTTTATGTCAAAGCTTCATACGTGAAAATGGAAGACTCAATTGAGATGAGACCAAAAGGGTTGTGTAGATGACATCTTAAGCTTTCTAAAAAGTCAAAGAACACATCTCTAGGGTCAAAATTGAGAGAGTTATGCATTGGCCAAGTTGACCTTTTTTGCAAAATTGCCAAAAGTCAAATGTGTCCCAAATTGCAATTTTTGCCATATGGGCCCCACTTTCTATGCTTGCATTGTGTTTTTAATGTGACCTACGACCCATAATCCCTTACATTTGTCATTCTTTTATTTTTGTCATTTATTTTGATTTTATTTCAATTAAATCAAATAAAATCAAAATAAAATCATGAAAATATCAAAAACTAATCAAAGCTTGAGATTTTGTGCATGTTTAGGTCTATTATACAGCTTGAGATGGAACCAAATCGTGCAAGGTTTATTTGGACACAAAAAGATTGCATTTTTCTTTATTTGGAAAGATTTGCACAAGGATCAAATCATGAATCAATGATCATAATTGGAGAAGATTTGAAACAAGTTTGTAACCCTAATTCATTCTAGGGTGCATAAGGAACATTTGCAGATAAAAAAAAGAGATTGGAGGCTTGCAAAACAGAAAGCAAGTTTCAAAAAATTCAAGAAAAGTGGCAAACTAATTTCCACGTTTCAAATCAATTCAAAGCATTCTAGCCATCCCAAATGTTTGCTGGACATCCCAGGAACGTGTTTCAACCATTAGCAAGCTTTCCCATGTTCAGAATTGCACTGTAAGTACCACATGGTTTTCATATTTTTTTGAAATTGAATACCATCATTTTGGCATCTTTAACATGATTTATTAGCATATTCTTAATCCATGAGTTATTTGCAAGCTAATGGTTGTACTTAATTGCATTTTTATTGACTATACAGCAAGGTGCCATAGTTAGGGTTCTTGCTTCTTTTTTAGGGTTTTTCTGTACAGGGACAATTGGCCATGAATAATGGTACCATGATGCTCGTGAGGTTGCAACGAGTTGATTGGTACCATTGGTTGAGATTTATCATGCCTGTATGAAATTTTGGAGGAACACAGGGTTATACCTACGCCTGGTGTCCGTAGGTAAATGTCCTTTGCCTAAAATGACGGAGGCACGAGGAAGATAATGGCGTGGCGCTTCGTGACTAGCCAATTCAAATTGCGCGCGTTTTAAGAATTCACTTTTTTACTTTTATCGTATTATATTTCTTTGTTATTATTTATACAACTAATCAAGCCAGCTCAGATGGTCATCATTCAGCGTGAGAACGCCTAAGGGCCTGGGTTCGATCCCCATGTCCCAACATTATTTCATCTTTTTTTGCTTTATATAATCAGGTGCCCATGTATCCAACAAGCCCACCATACATCCTCAGCATCCAACCACCAGATCATCAACAAGCCAGATCCAAGGCTCCTTCAGTAAGGGTCCACCGTGTGCATAGGTCAAGCGTGCACACAAGATTGAAAAAGTCAAAGCAGGCCAGGAGTTATTGGGCTCAGATCTGCCATCAACACCCCCTCCTTTTGCAATTTACCTCAGGCCCATTCCTTTTCTTTTCTAATTTTTCTTTTATTTAATTTCATTTATTTAATTTCTTTTATTTAATTTATTTCTAACACAAATTAATTTCTTTTTTTACAAAAAAAAAATCATAAAATCAAATTTCACAAATTTAGAATTAGTTTTTTTTTTAATATTTTATTTTACCAAATTTAATTTAATGTTAGTTTAATTTAATTTAGGATTAATTATAACCTTTTCATATATTTAAAATCAATTAGAAAAGTTAGGTTTAGCATGTGATTTAATTTTTATTTCTTTCTCAAATAAAACAAAAAATACAAAAAATAGGTCGATTTAATCATTTTTATTAAATTTAAATTAATTAGAAATTAGTTTTTTTATTTATTCGATTAAACCTTATTTTCTCAAAATAATCAAAAACCACAAAAAATGATTTCTCTTTTAATTAGGCTTAGTCGGGGTCAAAACCCTAATACTCTCGTTTCGATTCATCGCGCGCGCTTATTAATTTTTGCAATATTAATATAACTGCTTACAATATGTAATAGTTTAATTAGGATTTTATTTATTTATTGTTTCACAGGTTTTTTTTGGCTATGTAATTAATTCCCCTCCTTGAAGCCTTGTAATAGCGTAGGTTTTATTTTCTCGCATTTTAATTCTCGCAAATATTAACTGTTAGATGGATGTTAATAGGATTGTATGACAAGATTGCATGACAATTTAAAATGGCTAGAAAACCCTAATGTGCAAAGATAATAACTGAAATCAAATCACTCGCACATGCGCACTCTTAGGGTATACTCTCACTTCGGTTGCCTTCGGTAAACGATCATTAAGTATAAGGTGTTTTAGTAGTTGCCCTCCTGTCTAACAAAGATCAAAAGTGTCGTTCGGAAATGTTGCATAGGAAATGTTGCCTCGAATATGATCTTAAGACTTTAGGGTTATTACTAAGACGTCCTAACATTACTTTGGTGATCGTATGTCCCTTTCGAATTGACCCTTACAACTCCAACAACGGTGCTTCCTATTTCTCAATAGTAGGGTAGCATTGTCTAAAGGAAACAAGAACAGAAATAATCTTTTTTTGAGTAGGTAGATACTAGTAGGTACTTGCTTAAAACAAACTTTTTCACACCAAACACTTTTCAACAAAGTTTTCAAAAACAAAACTTCGTAACACTCTTGAAGACAGAAGCAAGGGTTAAAACGAAGTAAAACAAAACTTTTCAAAACCAACACAAGCAATTTTTAAAAGATGAGCAAGTACCTAAGAGCCTATGGAAAACCATGGATAGAAAGGTTTCTAACACCTTCCCTTTTTATAATCTACCCCCCGTACTCAAAATCTCGAAAAAGGAATTTTTCTGTACTTTTTTCCTTTCCAGTTGGATAAAATAAAAGTCGGTGGCGACTCTTGCTTACCGCTACATTTTGCGAACATAAACGCAAAATTCAAAACGCAAACCAGCATTTCCAAAACAGTCGGTTCTTCCCGTATCAGAATCACCCTTTCTGGTTTTCAATCCACTAGGATACCCTTTTTTGCCTAAGCCGCCCTTTCAGGTTTTCAACTTAGCGGGTGTACGTAATTTTCTTTTTCATTCTTTTATTCATATATCCCTAATTGTTTCCCGAACCTTTTTTTTTTTGTTCGCTGAGATGCTCCTTTTTTCCTGAGGCAGACAACTCAACGAGTCGGTTTATGCGAAGTACTTTTCACTACGTCTGCGTTGACAGGGTGAGGGAAATCCTCCATATCCATAGTCGTGAGCATCATAGATCCTCCAGAGAAGACTTTCTTTACGGTGTATGGTTCTTCGTAATTAGGAGCCCATTTTCCCCTAGCATCTATTGTAATACGGTGGGAGAATTGACTTGGTGTTTTACGTTTTATCGCAAATGTTGCAGATAGTAAGAGTCGCCACTGACTTTTCTTTTATCCAATAAAGGAAAGGGTGAAAAGAACAGGAAAGACCTTTTATGAATTTTCTTAAGTTCGGGGGGTAGGTTATAAAAAGGGAAGGTGTTAGCACCCTTTTCATCCGTAGTTATCTACGGGCTCTTAATTGTTAGCTCACTTTGAAATTCTTTGTGTTTGTGTAAGTTTGAAAATATTTTGAAAAAAACACCTTCGTACGACAAACTTTATAATGATTCTCATATCGTTGAGAATGTATGCAAAGTGTTGGTTTTGAAAATATTTGTTGGAAAGGAGTATTTTGAAAATGCCAATGTAAGGCAATTTTGTAATGATTCTCGTTTCGCTGAGAATGTATACAAAATGTTTGTTTGAAAAGTGTTTTGAAAGTGTGAAGTGTGGAAATGGTTTTAGTTTGTGAGCAAGAAATTACGAGAAATCTAGCTACTCGAAAGTCTTTGTTCTTTTCCTCCTCCCTAAAATAGTTCTATTTTACCATTAGTTGGCAACTTGTAGAATGTTTTAGCAATTTGTTATAAGGGACTAAGATCATTTATTGAAGGAAACATCGAAGAGTCATCGAAGGACTAGGATCTTTTAATTGAGGGTCTTTGCCAAAGCATCCCACATTCGAGGCACATGACTGTTTTTATTCGAAGAAACAAGTGTGGGTTACCCTAGAGGTGCATGTGTGCAAAGTATATTGATTTCAAGTATTTTATCTTTGGATTAGGGTTTTTTCTAGGGTTGATTTTAATCTTGTCATGCAAACCCTAATTACTAACATTATTAAGGAAAGCGATAATTTGTGGAATTTTAATGTCCTACGCTATTACAACGCTTTGGGAATGGGGGGTACAATTTTGTGAATGAGGGGAAGAAAGCAATAAAGCCTAATTATCTATTACAAATCATTGAATCATGAATAATAATAGAATGCACAAAATGTAAAGATGAAGTAGAAAAAGAAATTGTTTTTGTGGTTTTTGATGGGAAAAGTTTAAAGATTTAACCTAATTAAACTAATTAATTAATCAAAACAAAAACCTAAAATATATGTTAATTAACTTAATTAAATTAAAAGGAAAATTAAATAACAAAACCTAAGTCTAATTTGATTGTTTAAAAAAGATTTAGATGTCAATATTAATAAAAGAAAATGTTTTACAATGTGAAAGAAATAATAAAATTTAATTTAATTACCAAAAATAAAGTGCTTAAATTAAAATATTTTTAATTTAATTATTTAAGACAATATATATATATATATATATATATATATATATATATATATATATATATATATATATATATATATATATATATATATATATATATATATATATATATATATATATATATATATATATATATATATATATATATATATATATATATATATATATATACTTATATTTTTGGTTAAGTAAAAATAAATAAATAAAGAAAATATAAAAAGTATAAAAATAGTTGGGTCTGGGTGTTAAAAAAGTAAAATGGGGGTTAAAAAGAAGAAGAAAAAAAAGAGGTGTTGGACCCAAAAAGTCAGTTTTTGTTTGATGCTGAAAATAAATTAAAAAATGGAGTGGGCTTGCGTTATTAGTAGAAAAAGGGGAGCTGAGAAATAAAAAATAAACCAGGTCCACAATAAAAGTCCAGCGCCTATATGGATCATGTGTGGCTAGGCCTTTGGAGGTGCATCATGCACTTGCTTTGTGGAGTGTTAGATGAGATGACTAGCAAATCTGATGGTCCAGTAACAAGGATGTATGGCATGCGCGCTACACTTTATGTATTAAATCTGCAAGGAAATAATGTGAAAAAAAACAAAAGGGTACCACTGAGGCTCAATCCCAGGTCCCTATAAAATAATGCCTTAGCGCGCGCTTCTCTGCCACTGGGGTTGCTGCTTCATCTGGTAGTAATACAACTTGCACTAAATTTAAAATAAACTCAATCCTGAATACACTTCATCTTCTTCCTTGTGCCAACCTCTTCAACACCTTTTTTGAATTTTCAAACTTTCTCATTTCTCAACCATTTTCAAAAATGTAAACATGAAAGTTGTTCCATTTTCACCACTAATTCAACCATATAAATAACTTACGTTAACTTTCAAAGATAAACATGAATTTCTGTTGGTACCAAATAAACCCTAAATGAGATTTTGCTTGATGAAACGGGCAACAACATTCTTGGTAACGGAAGCGAATGAAGATGCCTCCACCCACTTTGTAAAGTAATCAATGTCCACTAAGATGTAGCGGTGTCCATTGGAGGCCGTCGGCTTGATTTCCCCAATCGTATCAATTCCCCACATAGCAAAGGTCCAAGGAGCCGTCAAGACATTCAGAGGAACCGGAGGTACGTGCACCTTGTCAGCATAAATCTGGAATTTATGGCAGGTTCGAGAGTGTTGATAGCAATCTGCTTCCATGGTAGACCAGTAATAGTCTGCCCGTAGGATTTTCTTTGCCATCGTATGCCCATTGGAATGGGTGCCAAAGGTGCCTTCATACAATTCAGCCATGATCCTTTCAGCTTCAACCTTATCTATGCATCGAAGTAACACAGAGTCATGATTGCATTTGTACAGGATGCCATTACTAAGGAAGAATTTAGCAGAGAATCTCCTTAAGAACTTCTTATCATTGACTGAAGCTCCTTCTGGATATTCTTGAGCCTCGAGATACTTCTTGACTTCATGAAACCAAGGTTGGTCCACTACTTCTTCAATATTAATCTCGTGACAGTGTGCTGGTTCATCCATTCGTTCAATGGTGATCTAGGTAGCCTCGTTATCCCAATTAAGTTTAAACATAGATGACATTTTGGCTAGTGCGTCTGCTAGTTGATTTTCATCTCGCGGGAAATGCTTGAAGGTAATCTTCTAAAACTGTGGTAGCAATGTCAAAACATGTTCTTTATAAGGGATAAGGTTACGGTGTTTGGTGTCCCATTCCCCTTTGATCTGACTAATGACCAAAGCTGAATCTCTAAATACTTCCAAGGATTTGATCCCCAAGTCTATGGCAGCTCTGAGACCAAAGATGCACGCTTCATATTCTGCCATGTTGTTTGTACAATTGAAGCAGAGTCTTGTGGTAAAGGGAGTATGACATCCTTCTGGAGATATGAGTACAACACTGATACCATTGCCAAGTGCATTGGATGCTCCATTATAGAACAGGGTCCATCGGGATCCTTTTTCAGGTCCGTCATATGGCCTAAATTCTTCATAATTGTCAAACGTCATGATGTCTTCATTCGAAGATTAGAATTTCATGGACTGGTAGTCTTCTACAGCTTGGTGAGCAAGATGACTGACTAATACACTGCCTTTTGTTACTTTTTGGGTAGTATACTGTATGTCATATTCCGTCAGGATCATCTGCCATCTTGCTATTCTCCCAGAAAGAATAGGCTTCTCAAAGATGTATTTTATCGGATCCATTTTAGATATCAACAAAGTAGTATGGGTCAGCATATACTGTCTTAGCCGGCAAGCAGCCCATGCTAGAGCGCAACAAGTTTTCTCGAGCAGTGAATATCTGGTTTCACAGTCGGTAAACCTTTTGCTCAGGTAATAAATAGCGCGCTCTTTTCGGCCAGACTTGTCATGCTTCCCCAATACACACCCCATTGAGTTTTCTAAAACAGTCAGATACATTATCAATGGTCTTCCCTCCACTGGTGGAATTACCACCGGAGGCTCTTGCATGTATTCTTTGATTTTGTCAAAATAAACTTGGCACTCGTTATTCCATTTGACTACTTGATCTTTCTTCAATAATTTGAAGATTGGTTCACAAGTAGTTGTTAGGTGAGAGGTGAATCTGGCAATGTAATTCAAACGCCCCAAGAATCCTCTGACTTCCTTCTCAGTACGAGGAGCAGGCATCTCTTATATTTCTTTAACTTTGGCAGGATCGACCTCGATACCTATGTTAATGACGAAAAAGCCTAGGAGTTTACCAGACCGTACCCCAAATGTGCATTTGTTTGGATTCAACCTCAGCTTGTACTTCTTCAGTCTCTCAAACAGTTTTTGTAAGTGATCAAGATGCTCTTCTTCTTTTTGAGATCTGGCTATCATATCGTCCACGTAGAACTCTATTTCATGATGTATCATGTCATGAAATAAAGCTACCATGGCACACTGATAGGTTGCCCCAACGTTATTTAGTCCGAATGGCATCACCTTATAGCAGAAAGTGCCCCACTGCGTGACAAACGTTGTTTTCTCCATGTCCCCAGGCGCCATTTTGATTTGGTTGTAGCCTGAGAAACCGTCCATGAAGGAAAACACTTTGTGTTGTGTCGTATTGTCAACTAGAATATCAATGTGGGGGAGTGGAAAATCATCCTTAGGGCTTGCCCTATTCAAATCTCTGTAGTCCACACACATTCACACTTTGCCGTCTTTTTTGGGTACGGGAACAATATTGGAAACCCATTAGGAATAATAGGTGACAGCCAGGAATCCAGTGTTGAATTTCTTCATGACTTCTGCTTTAATCTTTTCTGACATATCAGGCCTCATGCGACGAACCTTTTGCTTTACCGGTGGACAATCTTCTCTTGTAGGCAGATGATGTACCACAATATCCGCATCAAGTCCTGGCATGTCTTTATATGACCTTGACTTATTTTTTGTCTTCTTCGATACCTAGGTTGATTGTATCCACGGGTTCCTCGTGAGGTTGAATGGTTCTCTCTTCTTGTTGTAGCAGTCTGGCAAGTTCCCCTGGTACTTCACAATCTTCCTCACCTTCATCTTCGGCTTGGTAGATTAGATTCTCAGAGTCATAAAAGGCCATAGCAGTACCGTTACCCATGAGTTCCCGAATGGATGTATACATGCATTGTGAGTGTGGGTGTGTGTAAGGGTATAACTATCTTTGAAAGAAAATGAAATGTAAAAGAAAAATAATAAGCACAAAAGCTTGTATGCGAAAACGTCCATGATTCATTGATGTCATATGAAAATGAGATAATAACCCATACAAATGGACCATTGTGCCTCGGGTAAGACACAAGGTTTTAAGAGTGCGAATTGTTTTAACATTACAAATCCAACAAAATGTAAAGACAAATTACTGTGGGATAAAAGTGATGGGGATAAAATCTCTAGCCTCCCAATTTCTGAGCTCTCCATTGACAGTTGGCAAGATCCAATCCTCCAGGTTGCAGCCATCTTCACCATCTTCTACTGTGTTGACTTCATGAATGCTGATCTTTAGGGGTGGTCCTCCAACACGAGCGCGGCGCACAACCTTTTGAGCACTTGAAGTGAAACCTAGTCCAAACTTGTTATACTTATATGGGATATATGGGAGTTGTCCCCAGATAGTGCACCCCCTTCTTCTACCATTACTTTGGCATCCTTCAGAGATGACATTCAGAGTGGAGGCCTCGTAATCTTGGGAACCTGAGACACAACCTTGGTCACTGCCACATCTTGGGGGACTTCTTCAAAGTGTTTAAATGGAGTTTCAATAAATTAACCATCTAACTCCATATATCTGAATGAATTAAGATGGCTAATCATGTACTCTTCCTCTCCATTAATGGTGATAATCTTCCCTTGAATTGGATACTTCAGCATTTGGTGCAACGTAGAAGTAACAGTGCCATCATTGTGGATCCATGGTCGGCCTAGCAAGCAGGAGTATGAAGGGCGGATGTCCATTACATAAAAAGTTGAACGGAAAGTTTGGGTTCCAACCTTTATGGGGATATCCACTTCCCCATGCACCATTCTTTTCGAGACGTCAAAAGCCCTTACTACTATGTTGCTTGGCTTTAATGTCAGTCCCTCGCAGTCAAGTCTATCAAAGCTTTTTTAGGTAGTACATTCAGAGAGGAGCCAGTGTCCACCAAAACATGAGCCAAGGTTGTGCCCCTACATTCAACTGAGACATGCAATGCCTCATTATGCTTCCTTACCCTCGGCGTTAGATAAGCATCTGAAAAACCTAGGCCATTATCTGCAGTCAAGCTAGCTACGCAATCTTGGAACTAATCGGCATATGTCTCTTGAGGTACATGGGCGGTTTTTAAAAATTTTACCAAGGCTTTTGCATGTGCCTCAGAACATAGTAGTAATGCCAGCATGGAGATTTTAGAGGGATTTTTCCCCAGTTGTTCAACTACATTGTAGTCGCTTCTCTTTATAATTTTTAGGATTTCCTCCATTTCTTTCTTGGAGGTCTCAGGGATAGTCAATGGCCGAGCCTTTGTCTGGACAAGCTCAATCAAAATACTTTTTCCTCGAGTCTCGGTTAACTCGACTGCAGGAGTGTCAGTAGGAATGATAACATGGGTTGTAACAGCTTTGTCAGTTGGAGTATTGGTGGAGATGATTGTAGGATTGGGAATAACCTTTGGAATAGCAACAGGAATGATTACGGGTCCATAAACAGCCTTTTGGGGAGAAATTTCTGGAGAGAAGATTCTACCACTTAGGGTAATCTTACTAGTCCCTGTAATATTACTGATGTTGGAATCCACATTCTCAGAACTTGAATCTTCGGCGGCTGGCCAGTCCTGCTTGATATCGTGGTAGTAGACATCCCCTCCATAATTCCATGGTACGGTTTTGTCTGATGCATATGGGACTGGTCCAGGCATTATGATTATTAAAGGATTTGCTTTCTGAACTGATGTAATTCTAACGGGTCTTTTGGTAGAGACCCTGGAAGAATTGGCGGAAATGGTAATGATAGAAACATATTCAAAAGGAATAGGTGGAACAGAAGTCTTTTCGAACAAAATTTCTTTGTTATCTATTAGGAACTGAACGCCTACTTTCAACAAAGGACAACTGGTTGGTGAGGATAAACAGAAATGGAAAACTTCATCACAGCTCGAGAACACACCGGAATTCAACAACTTCATTTTAAAAGTCAGAAGTGGGGTCATAAGTTCATCAACTGAAATAACAAACAATCATTCTTCAATGGCATTGGTATTATGGCCATGTCTGGGCATAGGGGCAGAAATGACATTTGGCTTCTCGGGCGCATCGAATTAAATTTCTTTTGCTTCAATGAGGTCTTGTATTTTGTTCTTTAGATCCCAACAATTATTAGTATCGTGACCAGGACTTTCAGAGTGATATGCGTAACGGGTATTGGGATGATAGTGCGGAGATGTTGTGTTGGGGTTTTTTGGAGCTTCTTCTAAGGTCACCAAATTGGATCTTAGTAGATGCGGTAATACTTGAGATGGGGTCATGTTGATTATGGTGAACTGCTTGACTGGCCTTTTCATCCTTGGTTGATTATATCTTTGTTGATCAGGCACAGGTTTGGGGATCATAACAGCCCCCACCATTGGTCGGTGTTCGGCCCTATCTTGGTTTCTTTACGGATATATAGCAACCACCTCTTTCTTTCCGATGAAAATATTTCTTACAACTGCAGAAGATGTATCTTTCTGAATTTTTCCACTCTATATACTGGCTTCTACCCTTTCTCTGGTCAATATTAGTTCAGTAAAGCCTGCAGATGAAATTCCAATTAAATGATTGAAGAATGGACTAGACAAGGTGCCCAAGAACATGTCTACCAATTCTCTCTCAGATAGAGGGGGTTGAACTCTTCTGGCCAAGTCTCTCCATTTTTGCGCATAGTCTTTGAAACCTTCATTGAAAGCCATGGCCATACTCTGGAGTTGAGTAGGGGTAGGCGCAAGATCAGCATTGTATTGGTATTGTTTGTAGAAGGCTGCAGCAAGATCTTCCCAATTATGAATGTTGGCTCTTTCTAGTTGTAAAACCAGTGAAGTTGAGTTCCAGATAAACTGTCTTGGAAGAAGTGCACCCATAAGTCTTTGTCAGTGGTATGGGGTTGGATCTTCCTCACATATGATCGGAGATGCATTTTAGGGCATGAAACTCCGTCATATTTGGCGAACACAGGTGCTTTGAATTTCGGGGGAATCAAAATCCCCGACACTAAACCCAATTCATCAAATTCCAAGCCAGGAAATTTTTGGATTTCCATCGCACTCAACCGCTCTTCGAGATGTCTATACTTGTCATCAGCTGAAGGGTATTGTTCTTCAGAGTAGTCTTCTTCTTCCTCTTCCTCTTCTGATTCAGACGGGACAACTGTTTCCTTGCCTTTCCCCTCTTGATTGTCTCTTTCACCGGATTTCGTTGCAAAGTTTAAGGTCCTTATTGTCTGATCATGAAATCTTTTCCCATGTTTAGGACTCCAGTTACCTTCTTTGTCTTATTTTTCCTCTCTTAAGCCAACAAAGTCTTCAATTCTTCTTGTCCCTTGGCTAGGGTCAAGAGCAACTGTTGTAACTGTGTATTCTGAGCTTGGAGATCCTTCATTGTTTTCTCTAGATCCATCTTACTCTAATAAACAATATAGAGATGAGGAGACTTGTTGCAAAAGTCCTGTTTATGTTATGATGAATGGTATATGCATATGTAATGATTTCAAGGATTTCAAAGATTCAAATTTGTTTTAGACAAAAAGGAAACACATGTTATATTAATAAGTTAAAGCTTGAGTACATTAATGCCTGTTGGTAAAAATAATATAAAAAATCTAAGATAAAAAGGTAGTACGCATCCTCTTTGGTGCGATGTAGGCATTCAGAGTCTGCTCCTCATGAAGTAGTCTAGTGAGTTCCAAAACCTTCTTCTCGCTTGCGTAGAATTAGGCTTCAAAGGTATCTCTATCTCCCTTGAGTTGTATCCAATCCCTTTGTAGGTCTTCAAGAGACGTGGGCATGTCAGGATGTAGGATAGTGTATGGAACATCTCCCTCCATGACAACCTCAATGATTACCGGGAGAATGGAGGGGTAAGGCATCATAAGACTCTGAGCATGAGTTTGTACCCATTTGAGGTTAGGCTCAAGAAGGATGGAATTCTTGTGCCCCAAAGTCTTGCTATCCACATTGTTTAACATCCTCCAAGCTCGGATAAACCTCTGGCGAAGACCTTGATCGTTGTTGTCGTAGTCAAATACCAAACCTTGAATCAGCATCTCATGCGGGCCATCCTTTCGGGCATAACCAAACTGTCTTAAAGCTAAACAGGGGTTGTAGGTGATACCTCCCCTAATGCCAAGTAAAGGGACATTAGTAAATTCCCCACAATGGTCGACAATGATAACATTCTCTTTAGATCAGGAGCACTAATGAATGTCTAAATGTTTGAGCGTCATCAACCTTTGTGACCACCTTGAACCTTGATCATTTTTTAATACAGATTGAGGAAGATGAGAAATAAACCATCTTGCCAAGAGAGGAGTGCAACACATAAGGACAGTTATTATCCTCATTGTGCGAGTGTGAAAATAGTGTAGGATATCCCCTAATAATATAGGCACCGGGTTGCATGATATGAAGATTTTGACGGTGTTCACATCTATGAGTTGATCAGGGTTTGGAAACAAAACCATCCCATAGATGAGGAGAGCCACAATTTCCTCAAAGGCTTGCAGATCTAAGGAATTCCAATAACATTGGGCTTTCTCAAACAGGAGCTTTGCTAGGAAACCCTTTACACCACTCCTTGTTTCCCAATGAGTTATGACATCAGATGAGTGCAAGTGTAGAGCTTGAGTAATCTCTTCTGGCTTTGGGTCTCTTTCCGTACCGTTGAAAGGTAGTTGGTTAAGAATGGGAATCCTCAAGAGTTGGGAGAATTCTTCCAAAGTAGGCACAAGTTGATAGTCGGGAAATGTGAAGCAATGGTGTAAAGGATCAAAGAAATGAAAGAGCACCTTCATCATGTCCTCATCTGTGTTGGAGGTGACCAAGTTGAGTAGACGACCATGTCTCTCAGTGAATGGAGAGTTTTCAGGAATCCTTGAAGCTAGCTCCTTAAGTTGTGGAGGGATCCTTACAAGATTGACTTGAATAGTTTTCCTGCGAAGTAAATCCATATCCTACAAAACAAGAACAAAGATGAATCCCAAAATCCTTGAAATGGTTAGTAGATGTATATGATGTTCATGATGTTATGTACAAATATGTATATACAAACAAAGCAAATAAATCCTTAGTTTTAGGCTTACATGGAGTTTTATAGGTAAGTACCCTCTTGAAGTTTAGTTGGCTCAAAACTGTCCTAGTAATAGTAACCGGGTTCTAAGGAGCTCAATATCACCGATTTGTTTCCTTGGTCATTATTTTAGCACAAGCCTCTTTAATGGCGACCAAAATATCCCAATAAACCAAACCTTAATGAGTGTAGTATCGAGTACCTATCAACTTCGGACTGCACCAAAGCCGGTCATCTCACTACATCCTTAAGGCCAAGTTGGTCAAGTAAAGATTCTAGAAGTTCATTAGTGTTTCATGACATCACTCAGTGGCCCGGTATTCTGTTTGATTAACTCAAAGGCTACTGGTACCCACAAATATGTCGCACTAACGTAGCTATTTCTTATACCATGTCGGTATACCCTGTACAGTTTCCACAACGTATTGCTACATACCTATAATGTATCCCAAATCCGGGTGGAGGATTCAAACCCAAATAAAGAACCATAATGTAAAGCATACAAGTCAAACAATATAAGCAAGTAAATGTGATATATCCCTAAGGTAACCCCAATTTTAGAATTTTCCCCAGCATATTCGCCAGTTCTGTGATACGGTGGGAGAACTGACTTGGAGGTTTTGCGTTATATCGCAAATGTTGCGGTTAGCAAGATTCACCACCGACTTTTCTTTTATCCAAAAGGAAAGGTGAAAAAGCACAGGAAAGACCTTTGATATTGTTTCTTGGGTTCAGGGGGTAGATTATAAAAAGGGAAGGTATTAGCACCCTTTTTATCCATGGTTTTCCATGGGCTCTTAGTTACTTGCTAGATCACTTGCTTTTGTTTGAAGTTGTGCTTTGTGTTTTTTTTGAAAGTATTTTGTAAAGAGGCTATTTGTTTAGGCAATCTTTGTAATGATTCTTGTTCGTAAGAATGTATACAAAGATGTTTGATCTTTTGAAAATGTTTTCAAGTTTTGTAAGATGTTTTGAAAGTGAAAGTGTTTGTTTTTGAAAATAGCAAGGATGCTTTTTTTGGAATGGAGCAAGTAATTAGGAGCAATCTACCTACTCAAATGTCTTTCTTGTTCATTTTCTTTTCCTTTGACATTGTTTTCTTACCATTGATTTGGTAAGCAACCCTATCTTTGGATGTTAACAGGACTGGCGTGGGTCATCGTATAACTATAATTAGCAATGTTGAAAGGTATCTTAGCATTCTTTTTGAGGGACTGAGATCATTTGTAATGCAACTTAGATAGCATCGTCGAGGGACTATGATCTTGTATTTGTTTGTTTTTGCTAAGATACCTCACATGCGTAATATGGCCATTTTGTAAGGCAACCAAGTGGATTTTACCCTAGGGGTGCTTATGTGCAAGTGTGTTGTTTTCATGCTTGATTTTGTCTTGAATTAGGGTTTTCTACTTGATTGATTTTATTCTTTCCATACAAACCCTAATTACTAGCATGTTATGTAAAAGCGATAATCTGCGAAATTTAAAGTTACTACGCTATTACAACATTTGTGGGAGGGGGTATACAATTTATGAATGGGGATTGCAATAATATAAACCTAATTAATCTATTACAACCAAATTGAATATGTACAAATAATTGAAGAAATATATAAAGTACAAATACAAATTGAAAGAAATGATTTTTGTGTTTGGATTTTTATATGAAATAGGTTTTAATCTAAACCTAATTAGAGAAAAATAATTCAATCAAAATTAACTTAAATTAATTAAGAAAAGAAATTAATTAAGAAAAGATTTTTTTAAATAAAACCCTAATTCTGTTTAGTTGATTAAAAGAAAATAAATTTAAAGAAAAAAGTATTTTTGTATTTTTGTCTTGAAAATAATATATGGAGTTGTGAAATATTTTTGGCCTTTTCTCATATGAAAATAAATATATAATAACCTAGTTTTAATTTAATTTACAAGGAAATTAGTAAAGATAAATAAATTATAATGAATAAAAATAATTTTTTGTGTGGAAAAATATTTAAATTATGTCAAAACAGAAATCTATTATTTTTATGATTTTTTTGGTAATTTAGAAAATATATTTAAAAGGAAAAATGAAATAAATAAGTAAATAAAAATAAATGGGCCAGGGGGTGCCAAAAGTAGGAAGGGAGGTAAGCTACCAAAAATAAATAAAAACAAAAAAAAAACTGCCAGGCCCAAAGGGCCCAGCGCCTGCAAAAAAAAGTGTTAGAGAGTCAGAAAAAAATGAAAAATGTAAAAGGGGGGTTCACATTGGTTCGAACCCTCGCCCTTTAGGTAAGAAATAACTTAGTACGCACGCGCTTGCCACTGAGGTGGATGTTTCATCCGTTCATATAACCAAAACATAAATATATATTAGAAACTGCTTTCTGAAGGCAACTTCATCTTCAACCTCGCGCATGGCTGGACCATCTGTATCTTCCTCATCTCTCCACAAAAATGGAAAGTTCAAACATGAAAGTTGTAGTGTTTCTTCCCACGAATCCAACCATATAACTTATGTAAGCTAAAAGTCAAAGATAGAAACTAATTTTGCTCGCCCTAAATTGAAATCTAATTTTCTCAGAAATTTCAAATTCAAAATTCTCTATACACAGTCAATATAAATGGGAACTATGAACATGGTCAACTTTAGAGCAAAGATATCTACATTTTGTCTTCACAAATCTGGATCAAATGATGCTTGTATGAAGAGATAGAAGTTTGAAAATTCACCTCTTGCAGCTGGAGTCGTGAATGGAGTTTGAGTAACTTCTGAGATGGCCTGAGGATCTATTTAGCTTGCGTGGACCTCCTTGAGTGTATTCCAACTCCTACTTTGCCTTGAAAGTCCCTGAATCTCTCTACTCAAGTCAACCTGCAAGCTTGATATTTGAAAATGGTGGATAGTGATGGAGGAGTTACATTCTTGAAAGAGGGGCCTAGATTGCTTTGGTATGATGTATAGGTGTTAGAATGATTAGTTTTCAAAACGCACAAGTGGAAATGAAGATGATGTGTTTTGGTTCAAAACCATGTATCAATGGTGTTATTTAGAAAATTTATGGTTTTTGAGTGTTTGAGATAGTTTCAAGGCACTAGCATTCGTGTCCCATCTTGCAAATAGTGTATATACTTATAGGCAAGAGGTTTTGAGGCTTGAAACAACTTAGAAAGTGAAATCACATGTTATGGCTTGGTTACTTGTTTTTGAAGCAAAGTTGATAAACATGGTTTCAATGTGGAGTACAAGGGTTTCCAGGGTGGTTGGTAGGCTGTAGATATGTTGCTTCTTGCTTTTAAATTATTTTTAGTCAGAAGAAACAATGTATGGGCTCAAGGAGAGTTGACATTGTGATTAAAGTCACTTTTCCAAAATGAAAGTGATGACTTTCTTCCAAAAATGGAAATGCAACTTGGATAATGGATCAAATGCTTGGACAATGGCTCTATCAGTTGTGTAAGCATTAAATTATTGAGTGATTAGCAAGTTTGAAACCTGCAAAGCAAGATTTGTACCACATGCTTGAAGATTGGATCAAGTGTTCTTTACAAAATGGCTTGTAATCCAAGTGACAAAATACCAACTTCATCTCTTCGATTCTCCCTACTCAAGAATGATCTCAAGGAGTTATTGGACATTTTTGAAATCTTGCAATGTGCTCTACAACCCATATTTGAATTGCTTTTGAATATTCCCCTTGTAACTATGTGAAAAATTGCCATGAAATTAGGTCAAAAATCTGCCTAACTAGGATAAAATTTCACTAAGTCTTTTTTAGTTCATGAGCATGTATTCACAAAATTATAACTTGAGATCCAAGTATTTTTAGGAGAAATTGTGTGAAGAAAAGTTGTAGATTTCATGGAGATCTACAACTTTCATGTTGGAAGTTTCTCTTGAATCAACCTGTATCATGATAAAAATTTGGCCTTAAGTTATGAAAAAACATGAATTTTCAACACTTGGAAAAATTTCTAAGTTTAGATATTTTGACTTTTCAAAATGAAATCTTGATTTTTTGATTTCTTGTTGAATAAGTTTCATATTTTGACATGTTTTGATGAATTATGATCTTTGGCACTTGAATTTGACCAAAAAGTCAAAGTTTGACTTTTCAATATACAGTTGAATTTTGATCAGTTGACTGCAAAATTCATTTGTCAATCCAATAGACTTGCAATGTTTTGAATCATGTCATTAGGTCAAAATGATTCAATTGGACTCTTTAGATCATGCCTTAAACCAATTGATCATTTGCTAGGTCAAAAATCAGAAATTGCCCTTTCCCAGTCAAAACCCTAATTTTGACCATTTTGCCCTTTTGAAGATTTGATCAAAATTCCTTGAGGAATTGCGGTCCAAACTTTATCAAATGATGCACATGAGTCTAAAATGTTGATGTGGGTCAAAAATTATGAAGTTTGACTGTAAATTGGCTATGGTTGACTTTTTCCCTAATACAACTGATTTTTAGGTCAATTGTTCAATTGACTGATCAAAAGTATGGTCCAAGGCTTGAAACTTGACACGAGTGATCTTGGGGGTCCATAATGATCCATGAAATTCATATGAAGCATTGATAGTTCAAAAATCCTTATGCAAACTCAAAACCCTAAATTTGGTCATCAGTGTCTAAGGAGGTGTCTTGAGCTGATCAAACCCTAGTGCAGTCTTGAGCCTAAGGAGATTTTGTGGGAAAATAATTGATAAATGAGAGGGAAAATTTTTGGGTACTACAAGATCCATTTTGGATATCAAGAGAGTAGTATAAGTCAGCATATACTGTCTGAGACGCTTTTCTGCCCACGCGAGTGAACAACAATTCTTTTCCAGTAATGAGTATCTCGATTAACAATCAGTAAATTTCTTGCTCAGGTAGTAGATGCCATGCTCTTTCCTACCTGTCTCATTAAGTTGACCGAGTACACATCCCATGGAGTTTTCCAACATTGTTTAATACATTATCAAGGGACTTCCTTCCACTGGATACGAGAGAATCGAAGGTTCTTGCAAATACTCTTTTATTTTATCAAAAATTGCTTGGAAATTATCATTCTACCTGGTCGTTGGATCTTTTCTCAACAATTTAAAGATAGGTTTGCAAGTGGTTGTAAGGTGAGAGATGAATCTAGAAATGTAGTTCAACCTCTAGAGAAAACCACGAACCTCTTTTTATGTTGTTGGCTCAGGAATTTCTTGTATAGCTTTTAGTGTGGTAGGATCGACCTCGATTCCATTTTCACTTACAATAAAGCCCAATAACTTTCCTGATCTCACCCAAAAGGTGCACTTATTAGGGTCCAGCCTCAGCCTAAATTTTCTTAACCTTTCAAACAGTTTCAACAAGTGAATAAGATGTTCCTCTTCCATCTGGGACTTGGCAATCATATCGTCAACATAAACATCAATCTCTTTATGTATCATGTCATGAAAGAGAGTGACCATAGCATGCTGATATGTTGCCCATGCGTTCTTCTGGTGCCATCTTTATCTGATTGTAGTCAGAAAAACCATCCATTAATGAAAATACCTTAGCTTGAGCAGTACTGTCAACCAGAATATCAAAATGCGGAAGCAGGAAATCATCTTTAGGGTTTCCTCTTGTCAAGTCCCTATAGTACACACACATTCTCACTTTACCATCCTTTTTCGATACTGGTACAATATTTGCAATCCATGGCAGGTAAGATGTCACTTTCAAAAAACATGCATCAAATTATTTATGAACCTCCTCCTTGATCTTCTTAGACATCTCAGGATAAGTCCTTCGAAGCTTTTTCTTAACAGGATGACACTCTTCTCTATGAGGCATTTTTTGCACAAATATATATGTATCAAGCCTAGGCATGTCTTCATAAGACCAAGCAAAGATATCTATATACTCACGGAGCATTTCAATCAATATCTGCTTGACGTTATCTTCTAAAGCAGCCTCAATCTTGTCTTATTTTCGGACCTCCTCGATACCCAATTTAATCACTTCAACACTCTCTTGGTGCCGCTGAATGACCTTTTCTTCTTGCCTTAACAATCTGGATACCTCTTCCGGAAGTTCACAATCTTCTTCAGCTTCTTCATCGACCTGATAGATTGGATTTTCAAAGTCATAATAAGCCATAGTAGAATCGATTCTGACATATTCCGAGATTAATGGGGGACAAAATCTGCATGATTATTTTTATTCTTATTTTAGTTTTAGATTACAAAAGAAAAATAATAAAAAATCACATTGACAAAAATTTAAAAACAAGACAAGGAGAAAAATATTTGAATGAAAAATGACGTCCTTTATTGATGATAAATTTGAAGTGAAAAACATTGTGGTTTTACATCATGTTCACTATGTCTTGGGCAGGACTTATGAATTATTGCATGATGAAAAATAAAATAAAATAACTCTTCATAACGGGTGACTTCAATGACGTCTTCAACAGCCCAATTAGCAAGCTCTTTACCCAGAATAGTAAGACGAACCCTGTAAGTCTCAGAGTGCCTAAGAGGGGGGGTGTGAATTAGGTCTTATAAAAATTTATTCGGTTTTATGAGAATGCTTGGTAGTAATTTTGGTTAAGTGTTTGAAAGTTTTTTTTATATCTTTATCTTTTCTTGATTATGGTGAAGAAAGCGATAAATGCGAAAAAGTAAAGAACACGGTGATATATCCTGGTTCCCCTCACAATCCGAGAGTACTCCAGTCCCCTTTCCAACACGAAAGAGATTTCACTATAGTTAGAATGATTGTACAGCCTATGCTTACTATCTAACCTATAGGGTGATCAAAGGTTCTTAACACCTTTAATACCAAACAAACACTAATGTGAATGAAGAACAATCCTCTTCAAATCACAACACTTACTTCCAACAATCCTGGATAGTAAGGAAAAACCTTTAAGTAATACAATGATTTAGTTTGAAGTATATGGAGAGCTTTATCAATCTTCAATTGATCCTCTTCTTCAAGATAAAAACAATTCTCAACAAAGTATATAAATGTTCACAATGTATGTATGAAACTTGTAATGATAATGAAAGTGTATATGGAAAGTTTCACAAAATTATGAACACATTAAAGTTTATGTGCAAATTTGAATGAATGAGAAAATTGTTAATATGAAGAAGGTTTTTTGTTGTATGAAAATGTTATGTGTGTTCTTGTTTTAAAAACTGAAAAAATCTGCATTTTATAAAGTCATAAGAACCTCTTCATTCATGCCAATTCATATGAAAAGTTGCAATGCATTCATGAAAAGATACCACTTGAAAAATGTTCAAAAAACAAAGTAAAAGCTACACTGGTTCGCTAGGAACCGGTTCCGACACTGACAGAACCCGGTTCTTAGTGAACGTTATAAGTTGGAATTCAAATTTATCACGCAGGAACCGGTTCCCCTATTGGTACAACCCGGTTCCTGGTACAAAAACCAGGGACATGTTTTTTTGAGAAAAGCTGGAACCCGGTTCCCTGTTAGGGAGGAACCGGTTCCTAAAGGGTTATTTTCAAAAATACTTTTTGAAAGATATTTTAAACAAAGTTTTCTTGATCTTAAAGTTATGGAATATGTATATGTTGATGAATGCATATTGTGAAGATCTATATTCAAGATTTTAAGAACTATTTATACCATATTTGACATTTGATGATTCTTCAATAATTCTTCAATAATCTTCAAGACTTTTATTTGATGTTGATAAGCTTTTTGCACATCCTTTGAATGTTGATGTCCATGTTGTCTTCATCAAAACACATGCTTTAAATATGACTTGGGAAGCTTGCAATTACAAACCCATTTATCTATTTCATAATCATTATCCCATTCCTTGCTCACAGCATGAGCCTCTTCATTGATAACACCACCACTGGCAAATCGAATCGACAGAGGGATATCTTAAACATTAAGATGAGCAGCAATTGGCATGTTTCGACCAACCACGAAACCTAAACCTTTCTTATCTGTCTGTGTGGGGAGATTCAGCACTCTGCCCCAGCCTTCAGGATGACCAGATTGAATAACTGCTTGTGTTTGACGGTAGGATTACATGGAGACCTCCAAATTCTTAACCTCTTGGCGAGGATTTCTGACAACCTGTACGGTTTCAAATGCTTGGCATGAAGTCTCATGTACTTCTCCTTCCACCTCAACATTGAGAAAGGAACTCAAGTGATTTACAATATAATATTCCTCACCATAAATGGTGACCACATTTCCATTCAATAAGAACTTCAGCTTTTGATGCAGAGTGGAAGTGACAGCGCCGACCCCATGAATCCACTGATGGCCAAGCAGACAACAATAAGAAGGATTAATGTCCATAATGAAGAACATTTCATCGAAAACTTAGGGACCTATCTTAATAGGAAAGTCAACCTCCCTAAACACGGCCCTTTTAGACCCATCAAACGCCTTGACAATCAAGTCACTAGGCCTCAACATGACCCCTTCATAATCAAGCTTCATAAGAGCAGACTTAGGCAACACATTGAGAGAGGAAACTGTGTCAACCAGCACACGGGATAAAGTAGTTTTCACGATCTCCATGGAGATGTGCAACACTTTATTATGCTTTTTCCCCTTAGGGGGTAAATCAAAATCTATAACTCTGAATCCATTACTCGCAGAAATACTATTCACGCTCCCCTCAAATTGATTCACTGAGATCACTTGAGGAACAAAAGAAGTCCCCAACATCTTCAATAACGCATTGTTGTGGGCCTCTGAATCCTTAAGCAAAGCAAGAATCAAAGTCTTAGCAAAAGTCTGGCTCAACTCGTCAATAATCTTGTAGTCACTTTTATTTATGTACCTCATAAATTCAGTCACATTTTTAGCCATCTCGGCATTCAGAATAGGAACATGAGTTTTCCCCAATTTTTCGCCACTACCCACAACCTGCTTGCCTTTAGCCTTAGTTGCGGCATCTGCACTACTTTTGGGTTATTCTGGTGGAGAGAAAACCTAATCGCTGCGGGTAATCCTACTTTCACCAACGATGACATGAATCTCATACTTCTCTTCTTCAAACTTGTCATCTTCAGACTTCTGAGTAGCAAGTTTCTGCCCTTGATGATAACAGTCACCACCGTAATGCAAGGGAATTTCTTTGTCGCTGACATATGGTATTGGCCAAGGTATAGTGATGGTTATAGGTGATTTCCTGACAGGAACTGGAATCGTAACAGGTACTTGAATGATATTTGCCTTGACATGAATTGTTATCACATCAACCTCATCCTCACCAGTTTTAGTCTCAGCAACTGGGCGGTCAAACTGCAGAACTCCCTTGGTAATTAAATCCTGGACTGCATCCTTCAAGTACTGACAACCCTTTGGTTGTACCAAAAAACCTTCACAATCAAATCCACATCCCAAAAACACACCTTTATGTGATAACTGTTATTTCATGAGTGAGAGGGGTGTCATTAGCTTATTCACATCCATAACAAGATTCAAGCTTTCATCTTCAATAATGGAACTGACAGTGGCACCCCTATAGGGTGGAAAATGCTGACTAGTAATATTAGGTGATGGCCCAAAATGAAAAGCCTGAGAGTCCAATAGGTATTGCACCTTGTGTTTGAACGCCATAAAATTATCGATGTTATTCCCCTGTACTCCAGAATGAAACTCACGTTTAGCATTAGAATTGAAATTTGGTGGTAGCTTCTCTGGATTAATCTGCATTTTACGCTTCTCAACCAACTTCAATTCTAGTAACGGAGGTAACAACTCTCCATAGGTCATAGGAATTGTGTCTAATTTTCTGGGAGGCATTTTTTCCTTTGCTGGTAGCCCTGCCTGGGCGCATATGTCTGCTGTTGACGTGCGACAACGTGCATTGTCACGGCAGCAATCGGGTGCTCTTTATCCTAGTATCTACCTTTCCCCTTACGATAATATACCATATTGGCTTCATTATCCTTCTTCTTCTGGTGGCCACCAAATGACTTATTGGTGTTACCAGCATTAGCATTATTTCTAACAACCAAGTCTTGGATCTTTCCTAAATTGATCCTGATTTCGATTCTTTCCCCGTATGTCACTGTAATGGTGGAAGAACTGACTTTTTTGGTTTTATCCAAAATTTGTGGATAGCAAAAGTCGCCACCGACTTTTCTTTTATCCAATAAGGAAATAGTGAAAAGAACATGAAAGACCTTTTAAGATTTTGAGTTCGGGGGGTAGGTTATTAAAAGGGAAGGTGTTAGCACCCTTTTTATCTGTAGTTATCTACAGGCTCTTAATCGCTTATCTCACTTTCTTTGAAAAATTTTCTTTGTGTTGTGTATTTGAAAATATTTTTGAAAACGTCAATTGTAAGGCGAACTTTGTAATGATTCTCGTATCTGTCCTCGAGAATGCGTACAAAGTGTTTGTTTGCAAATATTTTAAAAGTGTGATTGTGTGAGATGTTTTTGTTTTGAAGAGCTTTGTGAGCAAGAGATTGAGATCTACCCTACTCAAGGTCGTTCTTTTATTTTCCTTTTCCTTCAGATAGGGCTACCCTACCATTAGTTAGTAGGAAGCCTTATCATTGGATGTGAAGGGACAGGTGTGGGTCATCGTACAATCATTGAAGGCAACTGGTAGGGACGCTTTAGCTATTACCGTTAAGGGACTAGATCATTTACCAAAGGCAACATCGAGAGGGTCATCGAGGGACTATGATCTTTGGAAAAAGGGTGATTCAAACGTTAGGGCCACCATCTTTAAATGACAAAATACCTCTCTTGATCAACTTATGCACTTCAGCCTTCAAAGCGAGACAATGATCAAGATCATGCCCAGGAGCACCTCGATGAAAAGCATAAAAAGCATCTTCCTTATACCACCATGGTAGATCCTCAAGAAAAATTTGTGGTGATCGAGTCTGAATCAAATTAGTCTGAATGCAACATTGGAATCGGGTTAAAACGAGGTTTCCTTTGATTATGAACTTGCTGAATGGGAGCTTCGGAAGCTGCATTTACCATAGCGGTGACAGGAAAAACATGTTGTTGCTAATGATGATTATTCTTTCTTCGAGGTCTCCTCGGCCCTTCTTTCGAAATAGAATTAGAATGAAGTTCTTTATTCTTGACAAAGTTATCACCATACTTCTTTGCATTATCTGCCAAGTTACCATTCTCAGACAGAAGCACTGTCATATTCACCTTTTCATAGCAATCATTAGGTGTATTGACTGTCACCTTCTCATGAAACAAAGACTTTAGGGTTTTTATGAAGACCTTTTCCATCCCTTATTTCTTCATAGGAATTTACTTGTGTGAAGACCAAAGTTTCAACCAAACTATTTATATTCTCCATACCAACTTTCAAAGTAATCATCTCCTTACGGAGTCCAGAAATCTATTGTTAATATTTTCCATCTTCTTCTTAGCGCGAGTGTTTTACTGGCGAGACCAAAGGAAAAATAAAGCTTGGAAATGACTTTTGAAAGTGAAACAAAAATGTAGAATGATGCATGGTTATGCAAATGGTAAGTTCAATTCATTTCTAAGGAACTCAAATTTTGATTCAAGCTTCATGCGAGAAATAATTAACAACAAAATGTGACAAATAAGTTTAATACAAAGTTAAGAGCCTAAAGGCTACAAAATAAAAAGCTAAGAGATCCCAATCAATAAACCTAACGATGATCATAAAAAATACAAATCATAAATCTTAAGATCTTTACCCAAACTCTACATCATCAAGGGTACCCCGAACTAGATTCTCATTACTCCGCTCTTGGGCCCTTTTAAAGATCTCCTTTGTTGCTTAGATCTTTGGTCTCTCAATTAGATCCTTGATGAGCACATCCCTTCTATTGATAATTCTTTCCAGATGATCAATCTCTTCTTGAAGTTGAAGGTCGTAAAAATCTTCTTGCGGATCTTCATCTTCAGACTTTGTGACCTCAAGTTGAACTAGCATCAAAATATTATAACTGATGGTACTCCTCTTTCTAGTGTCCATTTATGAGTAATGATCTTGATACGAGAATCAAAGATAAAGTTCCCTAGAAATTAAATCACCACGTATGTCACAAGCATGTCATGATGTTTATGAATGCGTGAATATGCAACAAACACATACAAGGTTCAAAGGTTTAACGTCACGAGCATGGAGTCAAAGGGTGAGAATCAACCCACAAGGTATGTACTAAGGGTATATCACCTGCCGAACAAGGTCTAAAAGGCTCCCAAATTCTACATCTTTCCTTAGGATATTACCAATGTCCCAATTACTCGGTAATTAGTAATATTCGCCAGAAAAACTCGTCTGAGTGCAGCATCACGTGACGATTACTTCCAGATTACTTTGTCATAGTCTTTGCACTATATCTAAAAGGCCAATATGGGTTAAGGTTTCTACGACTCTCAACTTCTCTGGCTCCCAGGTCGAAAGAAGTAATGTCTTCTCGATTACTCAATAAATAAATACTACAGTCAAAGGGGCCTCCACTGATTGGGGGATCTCATGCCTCCTTTTTCGGGATTACTCCCTCAAAGTTAACATGACTATACCACCCTTCCTATATTAAGTGTACTTAGTCCGGGTATAGAACTTGTCTGTTGTAATCAACACCCAAAGAAACCACAAACTAACACATATAAGCAAACAACAAATAATAACAAAAACAGATATAACAAATTAGGTTTAACCCACTTAGAAAACTTTATTCCCCAACAGAGTCACCAATTCTGTAACGGTGAAAATTGGAGATCAAACTATTAATTAACTTGACTCGCAAATAAGCAAGAGTCGCCACTGCGCTTTATTATTTCCAAGGAAAAACGGAAAAGTGCGAAATAAAACCCATAAATATGCAATGTAAAGTAATACTTAAATATAATAAAAATACAATGCAATTTTTGAAAGAGATCGAAGGTTCAGGGGTTGGTTATACGAAGGGAAAGTACTAGCACCCAATGCATCTGCGGTGCTCTGCAGGAACCTTTTGAAATATCTGTTTTTTGATTAAAATTTCATGTTTGGTTAAAATGGGTGTGAATGAGATTTTTAAGATACAACGATCTAACGTCGAGGTTTTGTCTTAAAAGGGGTGTTTACAAAATAGATGATGGAGGTTAGAAAAGAAGTATTTTTTTACAGATTTTGCACCCGTCGCGGTTGCGAACCTTTAGTTCCTACGTACCACCTTTCGTACAATAGGGGATCAGGGCACTCATAGTTCTTATAAATTTTTTTGAAAGATTATGTGTTGGTCAATTTTAAGAAAACAAGACATCATCGTCATATCCAAGTGAAAAACATGCTTACTACCCATGATTATGAGAAAGGGAATTTGTGTCATCTCAAAGTGGAGGATATGGCTTGGATTTAAAATCAACAGAGCCTCACTCAACACCCAAGTGGAAAATATCGCACTTCACTATATATCATAGAAGTATAGTAGTTTGCATCACTACCAAAGATTGACAAGAGTCTAGCCTTTTGAGGATAAGTTTTAAAATAAAACGCCAAAGCGACAAAATAGTTTGAATGAGGTTAATAACCTTTAGTCTTATAAAAATATGTCAAAGTATGACTAAATTGATTAAAGTTTAATTAATAAAAAGGGTTTTGAAAATGCATGGATCGAAGTCCAAGTTTATTGTGAAAGCAATTCAATTTAGAAAACAGGAAGAGTTTTGAAAAGAAAGTTTTAAAGACGATGTAAGGAGGTTGAGAGACTATACTATATATATACAGTAAAAGCTAAGGTAAGAGATGGTCTAACCAATAAGAAGTCAACGGTTGACATAGAGAAGTCATTATAGAATTCTCACCCCTTGGATTGAAAACCAAACTAGCATAATAAAACCAAACCTCGGGTGAAATAAACTTCAGATGAACTTGTGCCTCAGATAAAAAATAAGAATCAGAGAAAGTCTTCAAAAAAACTGGGCAAAGTAACGACTGTATATAGAGGAATTCCCAACCACATATAAAGCATATAAATTAGAATAGCCTGCACACAGAGAAATTCAAACCAATACCTTGGAGTCTCCAAGGATTTCAAACAACATAATAACAGAGTAACAATGTATCCAAGTATCAAAATCCAAGATAAGTCTCAAGTCTTTATTCAAGTTTGATTATTAAACACAAAGTGAAGGTCCAAGTGGACAAAGGAAAAAGATGCATAAACATAAACTTACATCCAAGTGGACAAAGAGCAAAGTGTGGAATCATAAATATGTGTCCAAGTGGACAAAGAGAAAAATGTGGAATCATAAACATGTATATGAAATGTAAATGCTAAAAGTAAATGGTATAAACTAAATGCGGTAAATAAAGTGCGAAAATTAAAGTTGCAGAAATATAAATGACATTAAAGTAAAGTTAGTACAATATAAAGTTAATGTTAATGATTAATAATCTGATTTGGGACAAATGTAACTTCATATGGAGCATAGAATATACGGACTCATACATGTTAGAGAAATGACACTTTGAAGCTCATTGTCTTATACATGTAGAACAATTAACAAATATGGAGGATCAAGACAAAGTCAAGGAAGATACATTATGACAAACTTATCATCAATCTCAAGTACCTTGAATAATCAAATGACCATTTAAAGGTAGATTGGAAATGATGAAAGTTCATCAAATATCCGACAAGCTTAGATTAACTAAAAAAACTCAAATTCTTTCCAAATTGATCCAAATAAAAATAAATATAAAATATATAAAGAAGAATAAGATGAAGTCTATAATAAAAATAGTATAAATGTCATAACTTTCTCAATTTTTCATGAAATTAAACAAATGAATAATGAAAGTTTATCTACTCAATCTCACGACCAAGGATCCATGCTCAAACTAAGTGAATAAACAACAAAAAATTACAGAAAAAAATGAAAATTAAACAACATTAAATCACTTTTGCTTTTGGAGGTTCAAGAACACTTTTCAACTCTTGATTTTGAATCAATGGAGTTTCCTTCCAAAATGGTGATAATTATGGTACTAAATAAATAAAGAGTAAAAATACCATAGAATTAAATAAAGAACAAGTATAATAGCCTACCTATTCAATAAAAGGAAGAAATGACTTGAAAGAAAATAAAGAGAGAAAAAAAGAGCTTTGACTTAGTTTAGTGAATGATTTATGGTATTATTCCTCTAAATAAATGAAAGAAAGATCTTATTTATAGGGTGAATGATGTGCGAGTGTTGATGTGGTAATCTATGTGATTTTATGAGAATGGTTCTTGGCCATTGATAAGTCCAAGTTGGCAATCCATGTAAAGTGTGAGAATGATTCTTGGTCATTGATAAGTACAAATTGACAGTCCATGTGAAGTGTTTGTAATACATTATAGTGGTCCCAACTTTTTTTTATTGACACAAAAAAATAAAAGGACAAAGTAATAATAATAATAATAATAATAATAATAATAATAATAATAATAATAATAATAATAATAATAATAATAATAATAATAATAATAATAATAATAATAAAAACTAAAAGTGATAGTAATAATAATAAATACAAAATTGAAAATAAAAGAGACATTAAATTAACTATTTATAATTTTTTTTCTTGAATTAAAATAAATAAAAATATAAGTGCAAATTAAAAGATAAAAAATAAAATACGTATAAGAAAGTAAAAGAACTTATATAAATTTTCCTAGACTTTTTTTGAAATAAATGATACCAATATATAAACTTAAATTAATAAAAGAACATATTTTTGATAATTTTTTTTAGTAAAGAGGTAAAAATAGTTTTAAAAAAAACATGATGCTAAGTATATTTTTTTGTGATTTTTTTTAATGGAAAAGAAATCGTGAATAAAACACAATAAAAATTAAATTCCACTAAATTCATAAACGACTTCTAACGTTTCTATTTTTTCGTGGCTTTTCAAAGCATTATCAGCTCTTGACTTGTAAAGAGAAATTGGTGATGATGTCAAGGAGAATCATATGCAAAAGGAACCACTCAAAAATATTGAAATTTGAAGAAGTTATAAATTTTTGAAATCTAACTCAAGGGTTGGCAAAAAAAAAGGTCAAACCACTCGTGAACACTTATTATGCAATGATGCAAATGGAGGGTGGGATCTTAGGTTAAAATTTGGGGTATGGCACTGGTCATATAGAAAGTTGTCCCGTCCTGTTTCGAGAATCATCTCTGACCTGTTTGAAATTTGTTGATGATATTTTCCTGTTTGTGAACTTTACCTGAAAAGACAAAGTTAGTCTTATGCAATGTCATGATGTAATGCATTGTGTAATGATGTTCTCAAAGTAAATGAGAGTTTCATATGTGTGTCGTATGCATATGTCATAATATTTATCAATAATGTATGGATGTGAGATGTCTTTGAAGCGTATTGGTAGCTTTGAATAACATCTTTGTCTGGGGAGAATATGTCCCTGACTATCGCTGGAGATGACGAATATGAATCTTCAATCTCGTTTAGAACATCTCCGTTGGGGATTCCTGTTATCTACCTCAAGGATACTCCGCTGAGAATGTTTGACTTTTGCTTGGGGATAGAAGAGTTCAGGAACATTGGTCGTTCGTCGCTCTACTGAGGAATTTAGTTCTTATATACCCTGATTGGGGATAAAAGAGATGGATAACCTTCTGTGGCGCTATCTGACCGAGTTTCCGATATGGATAATGTGATACGGTGGGAGAACTGACTATGGTTTTGCATTTGTTTTCGCAAATGTTTCGGTTGAGCAAGAGTCGCCACCGACTTTTTATTTTATCCTAAGGAAAGGTTTAAAAAGCACAGCAAAAACCTTTGAGATATTTTCTTGGGTTCGGGGAGTAGATTATAGAAAGGGAAGGTATTAGCACCCTTTCTATCCATGGTTATCCATGGGCTCTTAGGTACTTGGTTTTTTAGATCACTTGCCTTGATTTTCGATTGCTTGAAAATGGTGTGTGTGTGTGTGTTTTTGAAAATGTTTTGGAAGAAGATGCCTTGTCTTAGGCTACCCTTGTAACAATTCTTTACTCGAATGTTTTACAAAGGTGTGTATCTTTTCGAAAAGATATTTCAAATGTTTTTGAGAGTTTGTTTTGAAAGTGTTTGTGGAGTGTGGTTTTTGAAAAGAAGGCAAGTGTTTTTGCAAGTTGATCTCAAGTAACTAAGAGTTTTGTCTACCCTATTGTACTCAAAGGTTTTCTCTATGTTTTCAACCCTTTTTTAACAATTTTGTTCCACCATTGAATTTGGTGGACAATCTTGCGTTTAGGATGTTTAACGGGATGGGCGCGGGTCATCGTATGGACCATGAATGCAATGGTGCCAAGTGTCTTTGGCAATTTGCTTTGAAGGGACTATGATCATTCCATTTAGGCAACTTTCGAAAGCGTCATCGAGGGACTTATGATCATTTGAATTTGTTTTTCCAAAGATACTCGACGTGCAAGCATGGCCCATTTTAGAAGGCAACATGTGGGATTACCCTAGCGGGTGCAAGTGTGATTGTGTATTGATTTCATGTATTTGTCTTGTATTAGGTTATCTAGCGTTTGATTTTATGTACATGCAAACCCTAGGTCTAACCATGGTATAATTGAAAGCGGTAAATTGCAAGAATTTAAAGTCTACGCTATTACAAAATAAGTATCCGGGAGTGGGGGTACAAATTTACAAATGGGGATGAGACTTAGGAATGTAGTGTCCAATAGATTACAACCAAATCGAATCGATCAAATGTAAATGTAACGAATATACAAAAAATAAGAAAATGTATAATGTATCAAATGTAAGTACATCGTGTAAGTGTATATGTATATGTGTATGTAATTATTTACAGGTGCGACAATGTGAATTTAAATGTATTATTAAGTATTGTTAACTTAAATGAAAAGAATTAAATGTTTATTAATCTTTGATTTGTGATCTTGTATTTTCTTTAATATGAACAAAAAGAATATTTTAAGAAAAGAAAGTATTCTAAGTTTGAAAATTGTCACTTTACATTTGATATAAAAATGTATCTTTATAATTTGTGTTTAATATATACAAAAGAATGTTTTAATTAAATGTTAAGAATTTAAATTATGTATAAAAATGTATTTTAATGTATGTACAAATATTTCTAAAAAAGGAAAATGTATTAACTTAGTGAAAATAATAAAAAAAAAGTGTTTTAAAATAATGTATTTTTATGTATTAAGGCATTAAGATATTAATGTAAAAAGTATATTAAGTTAGAGAAAAAATATATTGTATTCAAAATTATGTTATATAAAAAGTTTGTGTTAATTTATTAACAAAATAAACTTGTTTTATATATAAGAAAAAAGGTTAAGTTAATTAATTAACAAAAAGAAGATAAAGTTTGTTTTTAAAAAAAGAGGTTAAAGCTTTTTTGAATGGGCCTTTGGGAGATTATGGCACAAACAGAAGGGGAATGAGGGGGGTGCATTTGTTAATTTGGAACGCTTGGGCTCAGTGTTTGAAACGGGCAAGGCCCAGCTGTTGAAACGAACGCTTTAGGGTTTTGTTAATTTATTTCCATTTGGGAATGCTAGGGTTTACAGAGGCGCGCCGTTTGTGTCACTTTGTCTTCTCCGTTCACGCCGAACGCCTAGCTCAAACCTTTCGCCTCAGCCACCAGCGCCGTTTGCTCTTCTCCCCTCAGATTGCTCAGGCAACGATTACACAAGGTAACGAATTGTCTCAAACTTGTTAGACGTTTTAGATTTGCATGTTATAATTCTTTGATTATTGAATCTGATTCTGTGTTTTATTGATTAATTTGTTTTGATTTGCTTTGTTTGAGGTATGAAAGGGAAGGGGAAAAAGAGAACTACCTTAACTGAAGAGGGGAAGGAACGGTGGAGGCGCTTAGGAGGCTCGACGGTGAAGGGGTATGCGCGATGATGATGGACTTATGAACTTCCTGGTACTCTTTACCTTTTAGGGTTCAATGATGTATTCTGAGAACTTAACTTGATGTCATTTCTTTTCTTCTTCTCCCTGTTGCCTCGTTGCTTCTGTTTGGTTGCCTTGAATGTTTGAGTGTGCTTGAGTATTGTATGATGCCTTTGTGCTTGATTGTTGAAATGATGGTTGATACCTTGTTTCTGACTTTGCCTATTTTGTGATTTGGCCTATGATGAAGACTTTTCTGAGGCCTTCTTGGAACACTTGTTAGGGTTGCCTTTGTATGCTTGAGATGCTTCTATTACTTGTCCCTGAGTTGCCTTGCTTTGAGTTGCCTTGTGTTTCGTATGCTTCTGAATGTTGATTTTTACGCCCAGTGATGAACCTTCTGAGGGCTTAGAGTTGGCCTTGAATGCTTTAGACAGATTTGAGCTTATTTGGAGCCTTAGGCTTTGAAAAGTTTTGGGGTTTGTGTTTGACACTGAGTTGCCTGAGTATGCCTGGATATTTGATTTTTATGAATGCCCCTATGATGATGTTTACTGAGGGATTGGGAGGTTTGACTTTGAATGCTTTTGGACAGGTTTTTAGGTTGTGGCCCTTTTTGCTTGTTTATGGTTTGGGTTGGTCTGTTTGATGTTTTTGGTTTAGGCTTGGATATCAGGCTTTTTAGCTTAAGGATTTTGATTTGAAATTGGCTTTTGTTGTTTGGATAATTTTGTTTAGATTGAAGCTTGTGGCTTCAGCTGGTTATACTGGTTAAGGCTGCAGGTTTTAGTTGATAGGGTTTAAGGCTTTGGTGATTTTGTTTAGAGCTTGGTGTTTATCAGTTTTGGCTTTTTAGGCCATTACAAGTTGGGTTGGTTTTGATTTGGATATACAGGTTTTGGCCTTGACAGGTTTAATGCTTCAGTAGTTTTTGACAGGTTCAATGCTTCAGTAGGTTTTATGCAGGCTTCTACTGGTTTTTGGTTTCTATGTTGCAGTTTGAGTTTTATTGCAGGTTTATGTTTCAGCTTGGCCTTGACAGGTTTTAGGTTTGGGTGAACTTGTGGCCTTTGGTTGTTATGCCTGAACAGGTTTATTGTGAGGCTTGATATCAGTTCAGGCTTGTTAATGCAGGTTTTGGCTTTGGATGCTCATGCTTGTAAACAAAACAGGTTCCCAGTTTTTGAGACTGGAGGCTTATGCAGTCTTGTATATTTTTGGTGTATTGGTTTGCCTCTCCTACTGTACTGTGTTTAGTTTTGTTTTTATATATCTTTCTTCCTGCCTAAAAGCCTTGTAAACCTGCTTTCTTCTTCTTTTTCTTCTCTCTCCAGTACAAAAACATTAAAATATGTTATGCTTTGTGCTTTTCTGAAAGGGCCACTTTTTTTTTGGGAAATGATGAAAAGAATATGCTTGCTTGCATAACATGCTTTCCCTGCATTCTTGTCTCTTTTCTTCCAGATTTTGTGCTTTTGATATCTTTCCAAATCTTCTTCTTTGATAGCTTTGAGTAGCCTTGTGACAGTAACTTGTACTTTTGGCAGAAAGTTTGAGTTTGGACTTTTAGTTTGGACTTGCTGTTTGCTTTTGAACTATGCAGTTTGACAATTTTTGAATTGTGCAATTTTAACTTTTGTGCATTCATTTTTAGCAAATAAACATTCATCCCTCTTTGTGAACCGGGAGAAATCCCGTGATTTGCAGAGAGGGTTAACTGATCCCAATCAGTGGCCCTTAATGATGAACTGTAATTTTATCTGTCTCTTTATTTATTTATCTGCTATTGACTTTTATTCTTTTCATTTGCAGATAAAAAATGAATGGAGCACTGGAGCAAAGGATGGCAGATGAAGAATTGAAGATTAGAAAAATGTTTAGGATAGCTTTTTTATTTAAGTTTAAATAAATGTAAAATCATTGTTGTAAACAACAAAACAATTGTACAATTAATTTAAAAATCAATAAAAGTTTCTTTATCCAGTTAATTATTTTTCCTCCTATTGTTTATTTATTATTTATAATTCTTTAATTAAAATAATTGAAAATAAATTCCAATCATTTAATCTTAGAATAATAAATAATTTAAATAAACAATGCTTTAGCATTTGATCAGTCAAACCTGGCAGTTCCAACATCCAAAGTAAAACAACATTTAATCACAACAACTGATCAGACGAATTCCCCTCTTTACTGATTTTTTACCAAACACTGCAAATTCAAACTGAATGTATCCTTTGACTGGTTCAATCAAACAATCGTGAATTCAATCCAAATGCATTCTTTTACTGATTAAGTCAAATAACGCGAATTCAAACCAAATCTCGGAATAACTTGCAAAGCATCGTAGAATTAAATCTTTCTGAGGAACCGTGCACGAAAACCCTAATTCCTGATTAAATGCCAAAGAACGTTCGCCTGATCAAAGTTGAGCCAAAACCAATCAAAACCCTAAACCAATTGTTTGAAACATTCTAGAGCCCTGAAAATCAGTAAAACCCTAATTGCGTCTGACTGACGAGAAAAGTCCGTTTGACCGATTCTTGAGCCAATCTGAAAAATCAGGAAACGCCTGAAGCTGTGATTTCTTGAGGAAAAATGCGAGGGCAAATTTTGGGGTACAACAGTTGCCCCTGTTCAATCTTCTTGAACCTGAAGAGTTAGATTGGCAAGTTTGCCTTTCGCGACTTGAAGGTAAAAGAAGATTGGACACTAGAGTGCCCAGAAAATTTGCACTCGGCGATGTGATGGTAGAGGTGAATGGGCTTACAGATGCCATTTGGTGATGGGCTTAAAGATGCCATCTGATGCGATAGAATCTTGTCGGGGGATGGGCTTAAAGATGCCATATGGGTGACTGCCGGTAGGAGGATGGGCTTATAGATGCCATCTGGAAATGTTGAACTGTATGTCAATGGTGAGCGGACGAGTATCAGAAAGGCCTCCATGTTTTTTGGAATATTTCTGAACTGGGGGGTCTGAATAAGCAATAGATTGACATCCGTGTCCGGAGAATCCGTGAACTGTTTTCAGGAGTTGAGATTGAATAAGCAATAGATTAACATCCGTTGTTGGGAAGAATCTGTAAACTGTTTTCAAAAGGTTGCATCTGAACAAGCGATAGATTAACATCCGTTGTTGGGAAGAATCCGTAAACTATTTTCAGAAGTCTTGAGAAGAATCTGAACAAGAGATAGGTTAACATCCGTTACTTGGAGAACCCGTGAACTGTTTTCAGAAATCTTGAAGTTGAATAAGCAATAGAGCAGCATCCGTTGTTGGGAAGCGTCCGTAAACTGTTTTCAAAAATTGCATCTGAATAAGTTGATAGATTAACATCCGTTGTTGGGAAGAATCCATAAACTGTTTTCAGAAGTCTTGAGAAGAATCTGAACAAGCGATAGGTTAACATCCATTACTTGGAGAACCCGTGAACTGTTTTCAGAAATCTTGAAGTTGAATAAGCAATAGAGCAGCATCCGTTGTTGGGAAGCGTCCGTAAACTGTTTTCAAAAATTGCATCTGAACAAGTTGATAGATTAACATCTGTTGTTGGGAAGAATCCATAAACTGTTTTCAGAAGTCTTGAGAAGAATCTGAACAAGCGATAGGTTAACATCCGTTACTTGGAGAACTCGTGAACTGTTTTCAGAAATCTTGAAGTTGAATAAGCAATAGAGCAGCATCCGTCGTTGGGAAGCGTCCGTAAACTGTTTTCAAAAATTGCATCTGAACAAGTTGATAGATTAACATCCGTTGTTGGGAAGAATCCATAAACTGTTTTCAGAAGTCTTGAGAAGAATCTGAACAAGTGATAGGTTAACATCCGTTACTGGAGAACCCGTGAACTGTTTTCAGAAATCTTGAAGTTAAAGAGGAACCGGTGTAGGGTTTCCTGATGATGCGTCCGTGTAACACTGCATCTGAATGAATCTGGAATAAGTATCAGAATGTCGCCGTGTCCGGGTCACATCTGAACTATTTCTGGATGAATCTCGGAAGATGATTTGTGTCTGTCTACTGATCTTACCTGAAAAGGTAAAGGGTTAGTTGTATGCAATGTTATGATGCATGATGCAATGTATGTGACATCAATGTTTATGACATGAATGTGATGAATGCGCATGTAAGCTGATGAGCTATCTTGCTGAGGATGAGTGAATCCTGGATGGCTGAAGATAAAAGAATCTTGACTGCTGCCGGGGAAAATAATTCCTTGGCTGCTGCTGTGGAGGGCAAGAATCTTTGATTGTTAAAAATGAGAAGTCTTGGGACCACTGTTGGGGAAATCAGAAGCTTGGGTTGTATGCCAAACTACTAGGGAATTCCTGTCTTGAGGATATCTTCACCGAAGAATATTCGAATATTCTATGGGGAACTGAGAATGAGAGTCTTCAATCTGCTTGGGGATTGATAGTTGGGAGTTTTAGCTCCGCTGGGGATATTGAAGCTTGATTCTGAGGGGAATTAGCTTTTGGAAGGTTCTCTGGCTGGGGATTGCGAGAGTCCTCTGATTGCTGCAGGTGTTGGTCTGGAATATGTTACTGAACGTCGCCATCTCTGGGTCACATCTTGAACTGTCTCTAGAAACAAATCTGAATAAGTTATAGAATGTCGCCAAATCTGGGTCACATCTGAACTATTTCTGGAAGCAGGCTTGGATAAGTTATAGAATGTCGCCAAATCTTGGGTCACATCTTGAACTATATCTAGAAGGAAATCTTGAATAAGTTGCGGAATGTCGCCGAATCAGGGTCACATCTGAACTATATCTAGAAGGAAATCTTGAATGAGTTACGGAATGTCGCCGAATCAGGGTCACATCTGAACTATTTCTTGAAGGAAATATAAATGAGTTATAGAATGTCGCCAAACTTGGGTCACATCTTGAACTATATCTGGAATGAAAATCTGAATGAGTTATAGAATGTCGCCAAATCTTGGGTCACATCTTGAACCATATCTAGATCTTGATTTTGTTGTGGGTCAGAAATTGGGAGTATACCAATCTTCTGAGGTAATGAGGGAATTGTTGAACACTCTTGACATTCGAATGCCCCAAGTGGTGATGAAGGAGTCTTGAATCAGATTACTCTGCAGATTGAGAGATTTCTTGAAATCTTGACTGGACTGCCCCAGGTTAACTGAACTTTGGAAGATCTGTTGGATCTTGACTGGATTGCCCCAGGTTAATAGGATGGTGATATGTCATGCCCCTTGTTGATAGGAGATTCGCAATGGAAGTGTCATCCTTTTGAAGTGATTTTAAATCACTGAGAGAGTTTTTTTTTTGCTCCTCCGAACATTCGCTGTATGAATTTCTTTGCTGTCAAACAAAAGCCAAATGTAGACAGTGATATTCAAGCAATGCAAAGTTTATGTTTGTCTCGAAGTTTTGAAAAATGCGTTTTTTAGCAGAAAACTTTTTATAAGACAAGTCAACACAAGATTTAGAGCAAAGCCTTACAGGAGTCAGGATACCTTTTGTAACAGTATGCTTTCGAACTAACCCATGCTTCAATTAGGACTTTTGAAGGGTTGTAACGTGGCTTGGTTCACGGTTTAAGAAACAAAGGATAAAGGCTCAAAGTATATTTGTACCCACCCGCTCTTCGTGACGTTCTTCATCCCTAAGCTCAGTTAATTGTGCGTCACACTCTGTTTTGAGTTTGGAACGACTTTTGGGCGATGGTTCACCAGTTGAATTTGGGGAGACAGTCATTATCTCCTTTTTTTCTTTTTCAACATTTTTCATGTTGTTGAGGATTTTGTAATGACCTTACTATTTTGATTTTGATTTGTTATCCCTAACTTTTGCCTGACTGTTCCCGTTTTTCGAGATTACAGTCAGCGGGATGCCCCAGCTTTCTTAAGCCTCCTTTATAGGTTTTGGCTTGGTGGGCTTTTCTCTTTTTGCGAGATTGACTGCCTATGTGATAGGGAACCACCCTTGTCTTTTTGATTCCAAAGGAATTCTTTTTTTTCGACGTCGTTCGTTGTGTTACGAACTGAGAGTTTGCGACTTCAATGCGCACTTAACTGAGATACTACCCTGCCCCGGGTTTATATCAAAGGTTTTGATTGTTTAGAACAGAAAACTCCTACTTCTTTGGCTCGAAGGGGTTGACTAGGGATTATCTTCTTTATAACTCCAGTGTTTGGGATTTGAAAGAAATGCCTGTACATCATCAGCAAGGTTTGTTCAAAAGCATACTGTATGAGATTACGGTATTGTTTTGTCATCCTCCCTCTAAAGGCTTACAGCTTTTTATCAAGAGTCAAATATCATAAGGAAAAGCATAAGAGTAGTGAAACGAATGGATGAATTCAAGACAAACATATGCAATGCATTAATGAAAACAGAGTTTAACATCAACAGATAATTGTTTGACAGCAAAAAGAAATTACAACTTTGAAAATTCAAAAAGAAGCAAAGGTCTTTCAGCTTGAGCTTCGTCACTTCAGGTGGAGAACCCTTTAACAGAAGATTTTCATCTCGCCGTCTGGCATGAACTCCAGCACTCCAATGTCGATCAGATCTTGAATCTTGTTCTTCAAGGCCCAACAGTCATTGGTGTCGTGTCCCGGGCTGTAGGAGTGGTAAACACAAAATGCATCGGGACGATAGTTAGGAGAGGAGGTATTGAGCTTCTGAGGAGGATCCCTTAGGGTAAGCAAGTTGACCTCCAACAGGCGCTTCAGTATGAAGAATGATGGTATTTCAGTCTCCGTGAACTGTCTTCCCGACGTTTCTTGCTTACGCCGATTACCCCGTTGACGCTGGCGAGGTTGTCGATGAGCTTGTGACCCTGAAGCAAGCAAAGGAGCTTTCCCCTTGTCTTCTTGAGTGGATGGAGGCTGAGCGGTGACTTGCTCTTCAACCTCAGATGTTTGCCCCAATTGGTTGTTTGGAAGCAGTTGGCGGACAAGAACTCTGAGTTCCTCTTGTCTTTGAGATAGGTCTTGGATGAGGGCCATCTGGCCCACCAACTGTCCCATCACTTGGGTCCTCAATGTTGCCAGATCAAACTGCAGCTCCGCAAGCTGATCACTTCTGACATTGTTGGAATTCTCCAAGCTCTTTGTGAGGAGAGCTTTCATTTCTTCTTGCCCCAGAGACAAGTTCAGGAACATCTCCTGCAGCTGAGCAGTCTGGTCTTGGATGTCTTTGACAGACTTTTCTAGAGCCATCTCTTACTGAAATAAACAGCAGGAGAGTAAGGAAACCTGAAAAAGGAAAGATCGTCAAGATGCAATGCATGATATGTGGATGCATGCTTTCAAGGATCTCTTGGGGTAAACACAAGAAAATGTTAGAGGTTGAACTTTGCTCTTGGATTGGAGAACTTCGCACCGGTGGATGTCTTTCCACGAGAATCGAGCTCACCATGTCGAGTGGGTCATAGCCACTGATTCAAGTTGTTGCACTTGAACTTTGGTTGGCATTGGTTAGAGGAGAAACCTCTTGCCCCTTGGTAGACGTCTGGTTCAACGTAACCCTGCATCAAAAGAACCTTCGAGATCCTTGAAATGGTTATTGAAAATGCTATGGTATGATGTCATGATGTTATGTACATGTATGCAAAAAGCCAGTGAGTGTATATACAGACAAACATATTCACACAAAGCAAACAAGTCCTTAGGTTTAGGCTTGCATGGGGTTTAGGTAAGTACCCTCTTGAAGTTAGTTGGCTCATCCTGTCCTAAAATAGAAACCGGGTTCTAAGGAGCTCAATATCATTGGATTGTTTTCTGTGTTCATCATTTTGGTTTAGCCACTTAACTGGCGACCAAAATATTCCAAGAAAACAACCCTCAAATGAGTGTAGTATCGAGTATCTACCAACTTCGGACTGCACCAAAGTCGGTCATCTCACTACCCCTAAAAAGGCTAAGATGGTCAATTAAGGTTCTAAGAGTTCGTTAGTGCTTCACGACATCACTCAGCGGCCTCGTACTCTCCTTGACTGAACTCAAGGGTTACCGGTACTCACAAATATGTCACACTAACATAGCTTACTGCTTCAACCATGTCGGTATACCCCGCACAGTTCCCTCACAGTATTTTTGCTATTTACCTAAGAAGGTGACCCAAATCCGTGTGTAGGATTTACAAAAAACCCAAACAAGAACCCAAAAGATAAAGCAATGAAGTCAATCAAAGCAAGAAAGTAAAGGTGATCTAAACCCTAAGGTAACCCCACTTTTAATATATTCCCCAGCAGAGTCGCCAGTTCTGTGATACGGTGGGAGAACTGACTATGGTTTTGCGTTTGTTTTCATAAATGTTTCGGTTGAGCAAGAGTCGCCACCGACTTTTTATTTTATCCTAAGGAAAGGTTTAAAAAGCACAGCAAAAACCTTTGAGATATTTTCTTGGGTTCGGGGAGTAGATTATAGAAAGGGAAGGTATTAGCACCCTTTCTCTCCATGGTTATCCATGGGCTCTTAGGTACTTGGTTTTTTAGATCACTTGCCTTGATTTTCGATTGCTTGAAAATGGTGTGTGTGTGTGTGTGTTTTTGAAAATGTTTTGGAAGAAGATGCCTTGTCTTAGGCTACCCTTGTAACAATTCTTTACTCGAATGTTTTACAAAGGTGTGTATCTTTTCGAAAAGATGTTTCAAATGTTTTTGAGAGTTTGTTTTGAAAGTGTTTGTGGAGTGTGGTTTTTGAAAAGAAGGCAAGTGTTTTTGCAAGTTGATCTCAAGTAACTAAGAGTTTTGTCTACCCTATTGTACTCAAAGGTTTTCTCTATGTTTTCAACCCTTTTTTAACAATTTTGTTCCACCATTGAATTTGGTGGACAATCTTGCGTTTAGGATGTTTAACGGGATGGGCGCGGGTCATCGTATGGACCATGAATGCAATGGTGCCAAGTGTCTTTGGCAATTTGCTTTGAAGGGACTATGATCATTCCATTTAGGCAACTTTCGAAAGCGTCATCGAGGGACTTATGATCATTTGAATTTGTTTTTCCAAAGATACTCGACGTGCAAGCATGGCCCATTTTAGAAGGCAACATGTGGGATTACCCTAGCGGGTGCAAGTGTGATTGTGTATTGATTTCATGTATTTGTCTTGTATTAGGTTATCTAGCGTTTGATTTTATGTACATGCAAACCCTAGGTCTAACCATGGTATAATTGAAAGCGGTAAATTGCAAGAATTTAAAGTCTACGCTATTACAAAATAAGTATCCGGGAGTGGGGGTACAAATTTACAAATGGGGATGAGACTTAGGAATGTAGTGTCCAATAGATTACAACCAAATCGAATCGATCAAATGTAAATGTAACGAATATACAAAAAATAAGCAAATGTATAATGTATCAAATGTAAGTACATCGTGTAAGTGTATATGTATATGTGTATGTAATTATTTACAGGTGCGACAATGTGAATTTAAATGTATTATTAAGTATTGTTAACTTAAATGAAAATAATTAAATGTTTATTAATCTTTGATTTGTGATCTTGTATTTTCTTTAATATGAACAAAAAGAATGTTTTAAGAAAAAAAGTATTCTAAGTTTGAAAATTGTCACTTTACATTTGATATAAAAATGTATCTTTATAATTTGTGTTTAATATATACAAAAGAATGTTTTAATTAAATGTTAAGAATTTAAATTATGTATAAAAATGTATTTTAATGTATGTACAAATATTTCTAAAAAAGGAAAATGTATTAACTTAGTGAAAATAATAAAAAAAAAGTGTTTTAAAATAATGTATTTTTATGTATTAAGGCATTAAGATATTAATGTAAAAAATATATTAAGTTAGAGAAAAAATATATTGTATTCAAAATTATGTTATATAAAAAGTTTGTGTTAATTTATTAACAAAATAAACTTGTTTTATATATAAGAAAAAAGGTTAAGTTAATTAATTAACAAAAAGAAGATAAATTTTGTTTTTAAAAAAAAGAGGTTAAAGCTTTTTTGAATGGGCCTTTGGGAGATTATGGCCCAAACAGAAGGGGAATGAGGGGGGGTGCATTTGTTAATTTGGAACGCTTGGGCTCAGTGTTTGAAACGGGCAAGGCCCAGTTGTTGAAACGAACGCTTTAGGGTTTTGTTAATTTGTTTCCATTTGGGAATGCTAGGGTTTACAGAGGCGCGCCGTTTGTGTCACTTTGTCTTCTCCGTTCACGCCGAACGCCTAGCTCAAACCTTTCGCCTCAGCCACCAGCGCCGTTTGCTCTTCTCCCCTCAGATTGCTCAGGCAACGATTACACAAGGTAACAAATTGTCTCAAACTTGTTATACGTTTTAGATTTGCATGTCATGATTCTTTGATTATTGAATCTGATTCTGTGTTTTATTGATTAATGTGTTTTGATTTGCTTTGTTTGAGGTATGAAAGGGAAGGGGAAAAAGAGAACTACCTTGACTGAAGAGGGGAAGGAACGGTGGAGGAGCTTAAGAGGCTCGACGGTAAAGGGGTATGCGCGATGATGATGGACTTATGAACTTCCTGGTACTCTTTACCTTTTAGGGTTCAATGATGTATTCTGAGAACTTAACTTGATGTCATTTCTTTTCTTCTTCTCCCTGTTTCCTCGTTGCTTCTGTTTGGTTGCCTTGAATGTTTGAGTGTGCTTGAGTATTGTATGATGCCTTTGTTCTTGATTGTTGAACTGATGGTTGATACCTTGTTTCTGACTTTGCCTATTTTGTGATTTGGCCTATGATGAAGACTTTTCTGAGGCCTTCTTGGAACAGTTGTTAGGGTTGCCTTTGTATGCTTGAGATGCTTCTTTTACTTGTCCCTAAGTTGCCTTGCTTTGAGTTGCCTTGTGTTTCGTATGCTTCTGAATGTTGATTTTTACGCCCAGTGATGAACCTTCTGAGGGCTTAGAGTTGGCCTTGAATGCTTTAGACAGATTTGAGCTTATTTGGAGCCTTAGGCTTTGAAAAGTTTTGGGGTTTGTGTTTGACACTGAGTTGCCTGAGTATGCCTGGATATTTGATTTTTATGAATGCCCCTATGATGATGTTTACTGAGGGATTGGGAGGTTTGACTTTAAATGCTTTTGGATAGGTTTTTAGGTTGTGGCCCTTTTTGCTTGTTTATGGTTTGGGTTGGTCTGTTTGATGTTTTTGGTTTAGGCTTGGATATCAGGCTTTTTAGCTTAAGGCTTTTGATTTGAAACTGGATTTTGTTGTTTGGAAAATTTTGTTTAGATTGAAGCTTGTGGCTTCAGCTGGTTATATTGGTTAAGGCTGCAGGTTTTAGTTGATAGGGTTTAAGGCTTTGGTGATTTTGTTTAGAGCTTGGTGTTTATCAGTTTTGGCTTTTTAGGCCATTACAGGTTGGGTTGGTTTTGATTTGGATATACAGGTTTTGGCCTTGACAGGTTCAATGCTTCAGTAGTTTTTGACAGGTTCAATGCTTCAGTAGGTTTTATGCAGGCTTCTACTGGTTTTTGGTTTCTATGTTGCAGTTTGAGTTTTATTGCAGGTTTATGTTTCAGCTTGGCCTTGACAGGTTTTAGGTTTGGGTGAACTTGTGGCCTTTGGTTGTTATGCCTGAACAGGTTTATTGTGAGGCTTGATATCAGTTCAGGCTTGTTAATGCAGGTTTTGGCTTTGGATGCTCATGCTTGTAAACAAAACAGATTCCCAGTTTTTGAGACTGGAGGCTTATGCAGTCTTGTATATTTTTGGTGTATTGGTTTGCCTCTCCTATTGTACTGTGTTTAGTTTTGTTTTTATATATCTTTCTTCCTGCCTAAAAGCCTTGTAAACCTGCTTTCTTCTTCTTTTTCTTCTCTCTCCAGTACAAAAACATTAAAATATGTTATGCTTTGTGCTTTTCTGAAAGGGCCATTTTTTTTTGGGAAATGATGAAAAGAATATGCTTGCTTGCATAACATGCTTTCCCTGCATTCTTGTCTCTTTTCTTCCAGATTTTGTGCTTTTGATATCTTTCCAAATCTTCTTCTTTAATAGCTTTGAGTAGCCTTGTGACAGTAACTTGTACTTTTGGCAGAAAGTTTGAGTTTGGACTTTTAGTTTGGACTTGTTGTTTGCTTTTGAACTATGCAGTTTGACAATTTTTGAATTGTGCAATTTTGACTTTTGTGCATTCATTTTTAGCAAATAAACATTCATCCCTCTTTGTGAACTGGGAGAAATCCCGTGATTTGCAGAGAGGGTTAACTGATCCCAATCAGTGGCCCTTAATGATGAACTGTAATTTTATATGTCTCTTTATTTATTTATCTGCTATTGACTTTTCTTCTTTTCATTTGCAGATAAAAAATGAATGGAGCACTGGAGCAAAGGATGACAGATGAAGAATTGAAGATTAGAAAAATGTTTAGGATAGCTTTTTTTATTTAAGTTTAAATAAATGTAAAATCATTGTTGTAAACAACAAAACAATTGTACAATTAATTTAAAAATCAATAAAAGTTTCTTTATCCAGTTAATTATTTTTCCACCTATTGTTTATTTATTATTTATAATTCTTTAATTAAAATAATTGAAAATAAATTCCAATCATTTAATCTTAGAATAATAAATAATTTAAATAAACAATGCTTTAGCATTTGATCAGTCAAACCTGGCATTTCCAACATCCAAAGCAAAACAACAGTTAATCACAACAACTGATCAGACGCATTCCCCTCTTTACTGATTTTTTACCAAACACTGCAAATTCAAACTGAATGTATCCTTTGACTGGTTCAATCAAACAATCGTGAATTCAATCCAAATGCATTCTTTTACTGATTAAGTCAAACAACACGAATTCAAACCAAATCTCGGAATAACTTGCAAAGCATCGTAGAATTAAATCTTTCTGAGGAACCGCGCACGAAAACCCTAATTCCTGATTAAATGCCAAAGAACGTTCGCCTGATCAAAGTTGAGCCAAAACCAATCAAAACCCTAAACCAATTGTTTGAAACATTCTAGAGCCCTGAAAATCAGTAAAACCCTAATTGCGTCTGACTGACGAGAAAAGTCCGTTTGACCGATTCTTGAGCCAATCTGAAAAATCAGAAAACGCCTGAAGCTGTGATTTCTTGAGGAAAAATGCGAGGGAAAATTTTGGGGTACAACAGATACCAACTCTTCTAGGGAGGACAAAGTTAAATGATATTTGGCCCGGTTACTGATTCTGTAGCAACTCTCTGGGGACACCAACCTACACCTTGCTGTAGAAGAGAATTTTTCCGGTGATTTGCATTAGTCGGAGAAAGTAACTTTGTTGGGGAAATAAACCCTGCTGGAGAAATAACTCTATTGAGGAAATGAATTCTTGTGAACCGTATTGAAGAATCAAAATCTCTGATGAGGATTGGAATTTCGTAGGCTGTGTGGAGGAAGTTTCACCTATATGCGGGAGAAATGATCAAATTCCTCTATCCACTAGGGGGACCTACTGTGGAGTATGATTATGTTAATAGCTGGAAGATGCCCCAATTTCTGTCTTGGAGGCATATTAGACTTGTTGGGGAATGTATCTTCGTCGGGGCTGAGCTTGTGAAGGTAGCTTCTGCGAGGATTTCCCTACGGGGATTTCTGGGTAACTTGAACATTATCCCAACTCCTAGAGTCGTTAGTAAATGCTTATTCCTATTTTTATGCATATATTTGTTATTAGTAATCATATTCATATGCATATGTTCATTCAATTTAGTCATTGGACATTTTTGAAAACAAGACATAAAAAGTAAAACATATTTGAATTTTGAAATTGTATTTGTATTAAAATTTTTCCTATAAAATGGCGGTTTTATACAAAGAGACATAAATCCTAGTAAGAGGAAATATTCGTAAAATGAAAAGAACACAAAGTAAGACAGAAATATATAGTTATGTGTAAACGATCCCATCGAGCTTCAACTCTGCTATTGCCCTTGTGTCTTCGAGCATCTCATCTCTCGCTGTCGGAAGAAGTTGACTGAATTGATCTTGTACCATTCAAACTTGACGTTGGTAACAAATCTTACTATATATAGATGATCCAACGGGGCATAGTTGTACACTTTAATCCCTAACTTTTGCCTGGACTGCCCTTTCGGGTTTTCAGTCCACCGGGATACCCTATTTTTCCTAAGTCGCCTTTTCAAGTTTTCGACTTGCCGGGTGTACAATCTTATATATATATATATATATATATATATATATATATATATATATATATATATATATATATATATATATATATATATATATATATATATATATATATCCCTAATTTTGGCCCAAACACTTTTGGTTCGCCGGATGCCCTTATTTTTTCCTAGGCCTGTCAACCTAGAGGGCCTCTTTTAGGCGTAGTATTTTTTGACTATTTACGTGTTTACAGGGTGCAGAAAATCTTCACCGTCCATGATGGCAAGTATCATAGAACCTCCAGAAAATATCCTCTTGATTACAAATGGCCCCTCGTAGGTGGGAGTCTATTTGCCCCTGGAATCACCTTGTGACAGGGTGATACACTTTATTACCAAGTCACCAACCTGATATACCCGATGCTTGACTTTCTTGTTGAAGGCTTTAATCATACGTTTCTGGTACATCCGACCATAACAAACAGCCGCAAGATTTTTCTCGTCGATCAAGTTTATCTGGTCCAACCTAGTCTGAACCCATTCGTCTTCATCTAAGTCTGCATCTTTCATAATCCTTAGAGAAGGAATCTGAACTTCGACAGGTAGGACAACTTCCATACCATAGACTAGAAAGAACGGGGTTGCCTTAGTTTATATCTGTACTGAAGTGTGATAGCCATGAAGAGAAAATGGTAACATCTCATGCCAGTCTCTGTATGTCACCGTCATCTTCTGCAAGATCTTCTTGATATTCTTGTTGGCGGCTTCCACTGCGCCATTCATTTTCGGCCAATACAGAGAGGAATTATGATGCTTAATCTTGAACTACATGCAGAGTTCCATGATCATAGTGTTGTTAAGATTATTACCATTGTCTGTGATAATCCTTTCGGGGATTCCGTACCAACATATAAGATTATGCTTAATGAACAGAGCCATTACATTCTTGGTGACAGAGGAAAATGAGGCTGCTTTAACCCACTTTGTGAAATAGATAATAGCGACGAGGATGGACTGATGTCCATTGGAAGAAGTAGGCTTAATCTCTCTAATCATATCAATGCCCCAGCTTTCAAATAGCCAAGGAGAAGTCAAGACATTCAAAGGAACCGATGGCACATGTACCTTGTTAGCATAGATCTGTCATTTGTTACAAGTTCTTGAGTGGTGATGGTAATCAGTTTCCATGGTCGACCAGTAATAAACTGCTCCCAAAATCTTCTTAACTTCGTGCCGACTGGAATGAGTAATAAAGACTCCTTCGTGCATATCTTCCATAATTTTCTCAACTTGCTCCTTGTCCATACAACGAAGCAGAGTTGAATCATGGTTGCGCTTGTATAAAATTTCGTTGCTTAGGAAGAAATTAGCAGTGAACCTCCTTAGGAATTTCTTGTCATTAATAGATGCACCCTCGGGGTACTCTTGAGCCTCGAGGTATCTCTTTACTTCATGAAACCAAAGCATTTCCTCTACTCCTTTAATATCAACCTCGTAGCAATGTACCGGTTCATCCAGTCTCTCAATAGTAATTCGCGGAGCCTCATTGTCCCATCTGACTTTGAACATAGATGAAATGGTTTCCAAGGCATCTGCCAATTGATTCTCTTCTCGTGGGATATGTTCAAAAGTGATTTCCTTGAAGCACATAATTAATTTCAATACATGCTCCTGATAAGGAATGAGATTTGGATGCTTCGTATTCCATTATCCCTTGATTTGACTGATGACTAAAGTTGAGTCCCCGTATACATTCAATAACTTGATCCTCGGAACAATAGTAGCTTTGATACCCATGATGCACACTTCGTATTCTACCATGTTGTTGGTACAAGCAAAGCATAATTTGGCGGTAAAAGGTATATGGAAACCCTTAGGAGAGATGATCACAACACCGATTCCATTACCAAGTGCGTTGAAAGCTCCATAAAAAACCATAGTTCATCGGGATCCTGGCCCAGGTCCTTCATACGGCCCAGGTTCTTCACAATTTGTAACTAGTATGATATTCTCATCCGGGAACTCGAAATTCATAGACTGATAGTCGTCTACAGCTTGATGAGCCAAATGATCTGCCAATACACTTCCTTTGATAGCCTTCTGAGTGGTGTACTAGATGTCATATTCTGTCAAGACCATTTGTCATCTGGTTGTTCTTCTGGAGAGAGTGGGCTCCTCAAATATGTATTTTATGGGATCCATTTTAGAGATCAACAAAGTAGTATGAGTCAACATATATTATCTTAGTCGGCGAGAAACCTGTGATACGGTGGCAGAATTGACTGTTATTATTGGTTTGCATTTTTTTTGTTTGCAAATGTCACGGTAAGCAAGATTCATCGCCGACTTTTATTTCATCCAACTAAGGAAAATGAAAAAGAACAGAAAAAACCTTTTTCGAGAATATTTGAGTACGGGGGGTAGATTATAGAAAGGGAAGGTGTTAGCATCCTTTCTATCTGTGGTTTTCCACGAGCTCTTAGGTACTTGGTCATTTTTAAATTTCTTGTGTGTCCTTGTTTTAAAAAGGTTTTACTTCGTGATGACTCTTGTATCAGTCCTCAAGAGTGTGACGAAGTTTGTTTTGAAAATTGTTTGTGTAAAAAGTTTTTTTGAGCAAGTATCTAGGAACTAATATACCTACTCAAAAAAGGTTTGTTCGTTTTCCTTTAGACAATGCTATTCTATTATTAAGGAATAGATAGCACCGTCATTGGAATTTTAAAGGGACGTTCGAAGGGACGAAATGGTCTCTGAAGGAAACAAGTAGAGATACCTTAGCATTTCGAAGGGACTATCGTCATAAGATCAATTCATAGGCAACTCGAGGGACAAGTAGGGACTATGATCTTTATGACGACTTTGAATCGTGGGTCATTGCTAAGGCATCCCTATATTCGAGGGACACGACCATTATTTCTGAGGCAATCGAGTGGAGTAAACCCTAGGAGTGAATATGTGCAAGTGTATTTTTTCGGTTAATTATCTTTGCACAATTTAGGGTTTTCTACTGTTTTAATTTCAGTTTGTCTTTCCATACAATTCTATACATACATCTAGGCAGTTTATAATTTGCGGGAATTAAAATGCGAGAAATTAGAGTCCTAACTATTACATGGCTTTGGGCAGATACATAATTATTTTGACTGAAAATAAAATTCGGAATTTAAAAGAAAACCTAATTACTATTACAAACTCGGAGTAATTACAAATAATGAAAAAGGAAAATTAAAAGCGCACGACAAATTAAATGCGAGAAATAATTAGGCGACCTAAAAATCTAAATTGAGAAAATATTTATGTTATTTTTAAGGAAAAAATTAGGTTAAGTATAAAATTAAACCCTAAATCTAATTATTTGAATTATAATAAAAAGACATTAAATTACCCTAATTTAATTAAACAAATTAATCAAAAATATATTTATGAAAAAAAAAGATTGTTGATGTTTTTGGGGTGATTTTTTATTAAATGAAAAAAAAAATTGGTGTTATTAAAAAAATATAATTAATAAATAAAAGAAAAAGAATAAAAATAAAAAAAGAGTAAGAAGTTGGGCCTGTCTAAGCACCCAGGGAGTGTGTTTTGGAATTTTTGTCCAGGCCCATTATGCTGAGCCTAAACAAGCGCCAGATCCAGTGTGCTTGTCTTTTGATGGTCTATCGTGGATGTTCAAAGCTGGGGCGTGGGATCTGCATAGTAATGAATCCAAGGGGAGAGATTCAAGGGGGCGTGGTAGTCTTCAGCACATGGCATGCACTGGATCTGGGATTTTAGTTTCAGAAAATACAAAAGGTTTGGACCTGGGATCGAACCCAGGTCCTTCATCTCACATGCCTTCTTCCCTTGCCATCTGCGCTAGTTAGTTAGTCATATACTTAATCAAATAAAATAAATATAATGCAAACATAGTGCTTGGCCTAAGAAAACGCGCGAATTTCAATTGGACCAGTGTGACGCTGCCACGTCTTCATCTTCTTCCCAGAAGTGTCATTTTTGATTTTAGGCTTTTACCTACGGATGGATTCGTCACTATAAGCTATAGTGACGGTTCTTGTGCGTGGCTACAAACCTGCAATAATTGAAAATGCAACACAAGCCAGATAAACATAAACCAAGTGTAAAGAATGGTCTGGAATCAAGCCCTGGATTCAATGGTGCCCATGATTTGATCTAATTTCGCCTATACAGGGAAACCCCAAAACGAAGCTTGGAAACCCTAACAATGGCTATCTTCCTTCCCTGCACTCAAAACTTAATTAAAGTACTCATAAAGCATCGACTACTCATGGAAAACCAGAATACGTGATTAAACTTTATGAACAAAGCCTATATGCACGTAATCGAAATAAAAAAAGTGTCAAACTGTGACATGTATGGAGCGTGCTTCATGATGCTTCAGAGCCTGGCAAGGATTGGAAAAGCTTCCAGAGACGTCCAGGAATGGATTGCAACCCTTAAACCTCCTTGAGTGGCTGTGATCCGGAATTCCAATTGAGATTTCTTGATAAAAAACACAAGTTGCTCTGGCCGTTTCCCACGATTTTTCTGTCTCCTTGTGCCTTGCATTTGTTGTGTATATGTACTAGACTGTATTATGTTAACAAAAAACATGCATATCTTTTCCAATTATCAAGATTTGATTTGATTTCATCTTTGCATTATTTTTTTCTATATCAAGCCAAATAATACCATTTTCATCCCAATCACCCTTGGCACGATTTGATTTGGTTTGACAGCATATTTGCATTATAATTCCATTCAAAATTAGATGAAAAACAAATCTTCCATATTTTATATCATTTATTTGATTTAATTTGGCTTTTAAATGATAAAAAATCAAAATAAATTAAATAAATAAAGTCAATAATATGTGGTAGAGTGTTTGGGTCGTAGACATTGTTAGAGGAGTAATGCAAGCACAAAAAGTTAGGCCCATTTGGCAAAAAAATGCATTTTTGAGCACATTTGACTTTTGGCAATTTTCTAAAAATGGTCAACTTTGACAATGCATAACTCTTCCAATTTTAACCCTAGAGAGGTGTTCTTGGACTTCTAAGAAATATTAGGATGTCCCCTACACCACCCTTTTGGTATCATTTCAATTGAGTCTTCCGTGTTCATGTAAGAAGCTTTGACCCAAAAGATGTTTTTGTTGACTTTTCCAAAGGACCTATAATGTAGAAATCCATATCTTTTTATGAGTGAATTTCTTGAACTTGAGGGCTGAATATGAGTTGTAGGAAATCGGATTCCCTTAAAAATGAGCCTTGGATGAGAAATTTTTGATAAAGTATGAGAAAGTTATGCTTGGTCAAAGTTTGGTTGACTTTTCCTGAGAAACCCTAATTTAGAAACTTTTTGAGTTTTGATGAATTAGGAGCATTCCTTGAGGAATCATGATCAACCCTTGATAAAATGATTAATATCACTTCAAAATTTTGACGTTGACCAAAAATCTCCAAGTTTGACTGTATGTGGGCCACAGTTGACTTTTGGCCTAATATAGTCGATTCTTAAGCATCTGAGAAGTTGACTGAGCAAACTTCTTGTGCAAGACTTGAAATTTGACATGGAGGGTCTTGAGAACATATTAGGACCTTGGATAGAATATTATATCTTTGGAGTTCACCCATCTTGATGAAAATGGAAACCCTAGTTGGAGGTTCATTGCTTTAGGAGGGAGTTTGTCTGGTCAACTCTTGGGCATCCTTGAGCAAGTTGAGTATCTCAATGAACATATATTGAGTAAAGTGAGAGGGAAAATTTTGGGGTACAATAGCTTCCCCTGTTCAATCTTCTTAAACTTGAGGATGTAGATTGGTCGGTCTGCCTTTCGTGATCTGAAGGTAGAAAAGGATTAAACACTAAAGTGCCCAGAAATTTGCACTCACATGCAGTAATACTTGATTGGTGATATCAGGAATGGGCTTACAGATTCCATTTGGAAGTCGATAGAGAATCGTCAGATATGGGCTTAACGATGCCATCCAAAAAGTATATCGGTTGCATGAAAGATTTCCTTTGCAAGAATTCATGTACCTGTCATTTAGGAGGACTTTGCTGGAGAATGTTGATTCACGTCTTTGGGAAAAGAGGCTAGGAGCTTAGGTTGTCCATTACTCTATTGGGGGATTAACTCCTGATTGAGGAAGTGGAAGTGAACTGCATATCTGGTCAGGGTCCAGGATGTACAACGACTTATTAGGGAAAGGTGAAATCGACCGTAACTGGTCGGGTCCAGGTCTTACCGTGTTGTAAACTATCGTCTGGAGATGAAAGAGAAGGAACCTGGATGGTAGGTGTGATCGGTGGAAAAAGAACTGACTGTTTTGAAATGCTGGTTCGCGAAATATCGCGGTAAGCAAGAGTCGCCACCGTCTTTTATTTTATCCAACAAGGAAAAGACAAAAGCACAGCAAAATTCCTTTTCAAGATGTTTCTCGGTTCCGGAGGTAGATTATAGAAAGGGAAGGTGTTAGCACCCTTTCTATCCGTGGTTATCCACGGGCTCTTAGGTACTTGCTCACTATGTTTTCAAAATGTTTTGCTTTTCTTGTGTTTATGGGTTTTGAAAAGAGTTTGTTTGAAAACTTCGATTTAACTCTTGTATCTGTCCTCAAGAGTGTATGAAGTGTTTGTTTGAAAACTTTTGTTTGAAAAGTGTAGGTGCGAAAGGTTGTTTTGTTTTGAAAGAGCAAGTACCTAAGAACCTCTACCTACTCAAAGGAATTAAGCTGTGTAAATGTCCTTTAGACAGTACTATCCCACTATTGAGAAGTAGGTAGCATCGTCGTTGGAGTTTTAGGTCAATTCGATTATGGGACATGTGGTCACTAAAGCAATGGTAGGACGCCTTAGCGGTAACCCTAATGTCCTAGATCATTTTTTCTGAGGAAACTGTTTCGAGGCAACTTTGATCTTTAGACAGGAGGGCAACCTCTAAAACACCCTATACTCAATGACCACGTCGAGGCAACCAAGTGAGGCGTACCCTAAGAGTGGCATGTGCATGTGTGTCAGGTTTCAATTTATATTATCTTTGTACAGGTTATGATGAGCTACGGGTTGATTTTAATTTCAGAGATAAGTCTTGTCATACATAGCCTAATTATCATACATCTAACAGTTAAATATTGCGGAAAATAAAGCTAAACTATTACAAGGCGTCGGGTATTTACATCGCCAAAAAAAACAACCCTTGAAAAGTAAATTGCGAGAAATAAATGAAAGCGATAAAAAGGTCCTAATTAAAGCTATTACATCCTTGGAACAATTACATAATAATGGATCAAACATGAATAAAATAAACATACGCGCGAGAGAAAATTGAATCGGAGAGTTTTTAGGGTTTTGACCCTTTTTTGAGAAAGAAAGAATTTTTTGTTGTTTTGCATTTAATTAAATTAATCCTAAAACTAATTAATTAATAAAAAGAAATATTTTTGGTTTTTTAATGTCTCAAGGAAATAAAAATAAAATATTATGATTAAAAGTGTCAAGAAACCTAATTCTACATTGATTTTATTTATTATAAAAATATTGAAATTAACCTAATTAAAACAACTAAATTAATTATGTTAGTTTTTATTTACAAAAATAATAAATTAAAGATGAATTTAATAAATAATAATAAAAATATTATATTTAGTTTTCTGATTTTATTATGAAAAAATTAATTTGGTTAATTAAATAATAATAATAATTAATAATAAAAATAGTTAAATGGAAAATATAAAAAGAGAAAAAAGAATAACTCAGGGGGGTGTTGGCCCAAGTTAGGAGGTATCTTTGGTAATTCTGAAGCCCATTAAGCTGCCAGCCCTTTTGACTTTTGTAATCATCTACACGCCTGTTGACTAAAGCGTATGGTGGTCCTTCCATCTAGACCCTTGGATCCGGTCTGAGGCCACTTGGCGTGCTGAGATCTGAAGCACATGGTGGACATCCTTTTGCAAGCGTACACAAGAGCGCCTGAAGAAAAATAACAAATAAACGTTTGGGGGACCTGGGATTCGAACCCAGGTCCCAATAGCCTTTCCACCCACCTGCTTGCCAATCCAACTAACGCGTTTATTCATTATAGTAATAGCAAATAAACATAATATGTAAAATTCAATTATATGCTGAAATTATGAAAAAACGCGCTAAGATTTAAACCGGCCAACCAGGTATCAACACCTCATCATCTTCTTCGTTGTATCTGCAAAAAGAATATTAGATAGCGGGGGTTTTTAACCCCCACAAACTAGCTGCACGAATAATAGCGATTAGCACTACAATATATATAAATATTTCACGAAGTATTGGGCTTGTTCGTCTTGGCCTAACGATTCCAACCATGTGCCTTAGGAGTCATAATTTTGCCTGCTTCAAAAATCCCTAATTCAAAGCTTAAGAACGCTAGAAAATGGTTCATGGCATTTTGTGATTCAGGGAGTTATAATCCAATTCAGTTATACCATTAGCTTCGTATGGTCCCTATCAACTCAAATCAATCAAGAAAACACGTTAAATATGCATGATTTAAGAGTTACGATTCTGGATAAAAGAGCCAAACCGTGAAACTGTAAGCGATGATTCTTTGAGCTTTGGTACTGGAATTTGATTGCAACACGTTCCTGGGAACTCCTGCAAGGTGTTAGAATTAACAAAAATCCTTAAATCGCCCTAGAATGCAAAAATCAGTTTTCAAATTTTCTTGAATTTTCTTGAATTGGCTATGGTCTTTCTGCAGCTTTTTTCACGTCCTTTAGGTTAGGGTTTGCTTGCATATATATAAGGTAACTGAATTAGGTCAAAAGCTTGAGCAAAAATCCATTGCATTGATGCTTGAATCCTTGATTGGAAATCAAATCTTTTTGATTTTTCATGATTGGAAAATGTTGCCAAACTGGGAGATTTTTGTATCTTTGACTTGTGCAAGAATTTGCCAGCATAATTAGGTCCTATTTGCTTCACAAAAAGATTGAAAAACCCAAATCTTCTATTTTCCTACAATTTAAATTAATTAAATGAATTAATATTAATTAAAAATCCAATTAATCAATAAAAATAAGAAAATAAATTCAATTAAGCTTGATGGGTCATGCATAGGTCATGTATGAAGTTTCAAGAAGAGATTTGAGGCCCATTAGCAAAAAGAAGGTGTTTTGAGCAAAGTTGACTTTTGCGAATTCATAAAAATTTCCCAACTTCTCCAATGCACAACTTGCTCAATTTTGATCATATGACCATGTTCTTGGACATTTTGGATAGTTCTTGAAGTCCTCTAACCAATGCCTTTGGTACCATGTCATTTGGATTTACCAATCTCAAGTTATGGCCTTTGACCCAAAGTGCATTTTTGTTGACTTTTGAATTTGACCTATAATGTAAAAATTGATAACTTTTTATGAGAGAATTTCTTGAACTTGGAGTGTGAATATGGATTGTAGGAAATTGCATCCCCTTAAAAATGAGCATTGGATGGGATTTTTCTGACAAACCATGAAAAAGTTATGCCCTAGTCAAGGTACAGTTGACTTTTCTACTGTCCAAAAATAGTAACTTTTGCATCTTTGATGATTTTTGAGCTATTCTTGTGGAATCATGATCAAGACTTGATAAAATGATGATTGTGAACTCAAAACAAGATGTTGACCAAAAATTCTGACTTTTGACTGCAAAATGACCATTTTGCCCTTGCAGTTGACTGTAGATCAAATGGAGCTTTTGACTGTGCAAATTGGCATTGTGACTCTTGAAACTTGGAATGTAGGTGCTTGAGAATGTATATAGGCCTATGAGACTTGATTGAACCATTGAGAACCCCAAATTCCTTGAAAGAACCAAAACCCTAATTTCAGCTGTCTTAGGAAGTAGTTTGACTGTACAACCCTTAAGCAATCTTGAGCAATTTGAGGATCATTCTTGACAAACCTTGAGGAATATGGGAGGGCAAATTTTGGTGTACAACAGTTTCCCTTGTTCAATCTTCTTATACCTGAGGATGTAGATTGGCTTCCGTGCCTTTCGTGATCCGAAGGTGGAAGATGATTGAACACTAAAGTGCCCAGAAATTTGCACTCGCATAGTGTAGTATCCGCAATGTGATGTCAGGAATGGGCTTACAAATGCCACTTGGAGGTATGATGGATAGGAGGATGGGCTTATAGATGCCATATGGAGATGTGACAGAACCTTGTCGGGGATGGGCTTATAGATGCCATCTGGAAATGTAATGGATAGTTGTGGAGATGGGCTTAAAGATGCCATCTGGAGATGTTGGTAGGTAGTTTTGTCTTCGTTGACAGGTTGTCTTCATTGACGAGTTTGGTGTCAGAAAAACCTTTAGGAATCGATTTAACTGGACCAGAGGAGGTTTTTTTATAATGATGTGATGAAGGAATCTGAGACGATTGCTACTCCAAATAGATGATGAAGGAATCTGGGACGATTACTACCTCAGCAGGATGATGAAGGAATCTTGGACGATTACTACCTCAGCAGGATGATGAAGGAATCTTGGACGATTACTACCTTAACGGGGTGATGAAGGAATCTAGGACGATTACTACCTCAGTAGGGTGATGAAGGAATCTTGGACGATTACTACCTCAGCAGGATGATGAAGGAATCTTGGACGATTACTACCTCAACAGGATGAGGAAGGAATCTTGGACGATTACTACCTCAACGGGAGGATGAAGGAATCTTGGACGATTACTACCTCAACGTGATGATGAAGGAATCTTGGACGATTACTACCTCAGCAGGAATGGTGAAGGAATCTTGGGCGATTACTACCTCAGCAGGATGATGAAGGAATCTTGGACGATTACTACCTCAGCAGGAAGATGAAGGAATCTTGGACGACTTCTACCTCAGAAGGTGATGACTTTTATCTGTTGATCGATCTTTCCTGAAAAGGTAAAGAGTTAGTTGTATGCAATGTCATGATGTATGAGATGCATGATATCATGATGTTCTCCAAAATAAATGAGGTTGTGTCGTATGCACTTTATCATGTATGTAAATAGGAGATGTGAAATGTGATATGTTTATGAACGTATTTTTGTCTGGGAAAATAAATCCTTGACAAATGCCGGGGAGTTTGTTAAATCCCGGGCTGATATTGAAGAGTCTGGTTGAATGCACGAAGATGATTGCAGGAATAAACCTATAGGAGAAGATGACTCCGTTGGGGAATAAACCTGGTGAAGAGATTACTCTGCGGGGAATTACTCTGTGGGAAGAGAAGCTTCGCTAAGATTTTAACGATAACTCCGCTGGAGGATTCCGTTGATAAGCTCTGTTGGGGGATTTTGATGATGAACCCTGCTAGAGGATAGAAAGAACTTCGCTGGGGATGATCTTTCAGTTGCAACTTGCTGAGGATAACCCAGTTAGACTCTGGTGGGGATAACCTTCTGAATATGGCTGGGGAGATACATTTGTTCTCTGCAGGGGACAAGCTTCCAGAATCTACTGGGCAAGATGATTCAACTCCGTTGGGGAAGCTTTTTAGACTGCACGGGGAGATGGATCCACTGGGGGTATCTTGTATTCTGCCGGGGAACATTCTTATATTTCGTTGAGGAATATTAAGACTGCCGGGGATGCTTGCTGAGGAATATTTGTATACTCCGATGAGGAATATTAAGACCTAATGGGGATACCCAACTTTGTTAGGACTGATGGTAGACCAACACTGCTTGGAGAGAGTATTTCTGAATCCTTTGTAGTTGCAAGTCTCAGTGGGGAGAGCTACCATTACTGTCTTACTCGGGGAGTGAAGGTATCTTGGTTATATTCTTCAGCTGAATCTACCTTGTACCTGGAGGACAGAGCAGCTTGTACAGTTCGGACAATTCTTATTGCCCCAGTTTCTGCGGGAGAAGAAGGCCTATGAGGAGCTTGATAACTGCCGACAAATATTCTTCTGGTAGGTAAGTGATGAGATGACGGGACATAGTCGTACGCTTTTGATCCCTAACTTTTGCCTGGACCGCCCTTTCGGGTTTTCAATCCATCGGGATACCCTTTTTTTCCCAAGCCGCCTTTTCAGGTTTTCGACTTGCCGGGTGTACAGATTTTTTCATTTTCATCCCTTATTTTTGCCCGAACCCTTTTGGTTCACCGGGAAGCCCTTATTTTTTCCTAGGCCAGTCAACCTAGCGGGTCTTTGATTATGCATAGTATTTTTTTGACTGTGTCCACGCTCTTAGAGTGCAGGGAGTTGTCACCGTCAGTAGTATTGTGTTGCCATACTACCAGAGGATGTCTGATCAGGCAAGATTCATTGCTGGAATTCATGTTCAATGCCCCAATTGATTCAGATGGAGATTTGCCCCAAGCTATTTGGCATCCTTGAGAGATTCCTTGAATCTTGACTGGACTGCCCCAGATGATGGAAAATGATCATGTCTGCCCCTTGGTTGGAAGTGTTTTTTCCACTTGAGGTGACTCTTTTTATTGAGAAGGTTTTTGTTCACTAGATATTCGTCGTGCGAATTTCTCTGCTTTTTGAACAAATAGCCATATGCAAACAATGTTATTTTAAGAATGCAAAGCTTATGTCTGTCTTGAAGTTTTTTGAAAATGCAGTTTTCAATAAAACAAGTGAATTTTTTTAAAATGTGATGTCAACTCAGGATTTTACAGCAAGCCCTACAGGAGTCAGGATACCTTTTGTAACAGTATACTTTCGAACTAACCCATGCTTCAGCTAGGACTTTTAAGGGTTATAACGTGGCCTGGTTCACGGTTTAAGAAACAAAGGATAAAGGCTCAAATTTTATTTGTACCCACCCACTCTTCGTGATGTTCTTCAAACCTAAACTCAGCTAATCGTGCCTTTAGATCCTATTTGAATCTTTGCTCTGATATTCCGGTGATGGTTCGGATACTAACAGTTTATTTTGACCAGGCAGTCATTTCTTTTTGTTGAGGGTTTGCAGGACCTCTTCCTTTTTTATTGTGTTATCCCTGTCTTTTTGACTGAACTGTTTCTTTTGTGATTACAGTCAGCGGGATGCCCCAGTTTTGTAAGTCTCCTTCATAGGTTTTGACTTATTGGGCTTTTGTTTAACGACTGCCTGTCTTGACAATTATAGGGAACCATCATTGTCTTTTGTTTTGGAAGGACTCCTTTGATGCCATTCATTGTGCACCTGGATCAATTGAGAGAACTACACTGCCCCAGGTTATGATTAAGGGTTTTAATTTGTGAAAAGAAAAACTCCAACTTCTTTGGGTCAAAGGGGTTGACGAGGGATTATCTTCCTTATTACTCCACTGTTTAAGATTTGAAACAATGCCTGTACATCATCAACGGGGTCTGTTCAAAAGCATACTGTAAAGATTGTGGTATCGTTTTTGTCATCCTCCCTCAAAAGGCTTAGAATTTTTTAATCGAGAGTTGAACATCACAAAAAATGAAAGCAATTTGAATATAGTGAAATACGAATGGATTGATTCAAAACAGACATATGCGATCATTGATAAAGTAATAAAGTTTGACATGAGTAAATGTTTGAATAAGCAAAGAAAAATACAACTTGAAAATTCTAATAAAACAAAAGACATTCTCAATGATTTGGTGTAGGATCAGTGATCAAACTTGATCTCCTTGGCATCAATCAAGTCTTGGATCTTGTTCTTCAAACTCCAACAATCGTCGGTGTCATGTCCAGGACTGTCAGAATGGTAGGCACATCTCACACTCGGGTTATACTTGGAAGAGGAAGTATTAGGATTTTGAGGAGGATCCTTTAGTGTGATCAGTTTCACCTTCAGCAATTGTTGTAACGCTTGAGACAAAGGCATGTTGATGTCAGTATACTGCCTTTCTTGATATCTTACCCTACGCCTATTGCTCTGTCTTTGTTGAACAGGCGTGGGATCGGAGATCTGGGTTGCCCCTACCTGTTGATCAAGACGACTCTTTTTACCAGACACATCATTGGACTCTTTTTTTCCATTGTAGGTCTTTTTCTGAGTATCAGAAGGTGTAGCTTCTTGAATCTTCTCGCCTTTGATGCCAGCTTCAATTCTTTCACCAGTCAAGATAAGGTCTGTAAACCCGGCTGAAGATTTTCCAATCAGATGATTAAAGAATGGACCAGACAGGGTCCCTAGAAACATATCGACGAGTTCACGATCAGTTAAAGGTGGCTGCACCCTTCCGGCAAGGTCTCTCCACTTTTGAGCATACTCTTTAAATCCTTCACCCGTCCCCATTGACATACCCTAGAGTTGGGTACGCGTAGGAGCGAGGTCGGAATTATACTGATACTGCTTATAGAACGCAGTAGCCAAATCCTCCCAGTTACGGATACTGGCCCCATCCAGCTGATAGAACCACTCGAGTTGAGTCCCTGAAAGACTGTCCTGGAAGAAATGGATCCACAAATTCTTGTCAGCAGTGTAAGGTTGGATCTTCCTTACATACGACCGGAGGTGCAGCTTTGGGCAGGAAGCTTCGTCATATTTGGCAAAAGCAGGTGCCTTAAACTTATTGGGAATCACCACCCCAGAGGATAAGCCTAGGTCTCCAAAGTCCAACCCTGACACGTTCTGTATCTCCATAGCACTTAAGCGGTCCTCCAGCTGTTTATACATATGCTCAGCAGGAGGATACTGCTCTTCATCATAATTCGTCTCGTTGTCGGAGACCACGGGACTAGGAACCCTTCTCTCTTGTGGACTGTCTTTCCCTACAGATGAGGTAGTCAGCTCAACCTCATTCTGCAGTCCATTCCCAAATCTGCGTCCGGTGTTAAACAAGACGGTCCTCTTCTTCTTCTTCTTCCTCTCTTTAAGAATCAGAGTCTTCAAATCCTGTTGACCCTGGGCTAGGCTCATAACCAACTCTTGGAACTGGGCATTCTGGGCCTGGAGGGCCTTGATAGCTTGTTCAGTGGAAGGTTCAGTAGACATGATGATTGCTGAAATAAACAGCGAAGAAGATAAGAGACCTGTAATGGTACCTGTAATGCAATGATATGTATGATATATGTATGCAATGTTTTCAAGGATCTCGTGGGGTAAACAGAGAAACTTGTTAGAATTTGAATTTTGCAGCTTGATTGAAGGAACTTCATGTTGTTGAGAGTCCTTCTTTAAGAGTCAGGCTCACCATATCGAGTGGGTCATAGCCCCTGACTCAAGTTATCGTGCTTGGATTTCTAGACAACCTTGGCTAGAGGAAAATAAATCCCCTTTGCCCCTTGCTAGACAGTTGGTTCATCATGACCTGCACCACAAACCCTTGAGATCCTTGAAATGGGTTAGTCCTTATGCAGGATGTATGCAATGCTATGATGTTATGATGTTATGATAGAGGAACACCACGAGTATTCACAAAAGGCAACCATGGTAAAGGCACACAAGTCACACAACAGAGCCCTTAGATTTCAGGCTGGCATGAAGTTTAGGTACTACCCTCTTTCAGTTTCAGTTGGTTAAGACCTGTCCTAAAAATAGTAACCGGGTTCTAGAGGATCTCAATATCACTGACTACCCTCGATTGGTCATAATTCCAATTTAGCAACCTTTTCTTGCGGCCAGAACCATCACGAGAGTTTAGCCTCAATGAGCGTAGAATACTGCTACTGTTCTATGGCCAAGTTGGTCAATTTAAGGTTCTAAGGTCAGTTGGTGCTTAATGACTCCTCAGAAGACCCATATTCTCCTCGTTTCGACACAAGGGATATCGGTACAGACCAAGGTGCCACACCAACGTAGCTACTGCTTCACCCGTGTCGGTCTACGCCGGACAGGTCCCTCACAGTTTATTGCTACTTACCTAAAGGGTATTCCCCAGATCCAGATTAGGATCTATAAAACTCCGATGCAAGCCCACAAAGATAAATCATACAAAGCATACAATTGAAAACATGGTGATCTAATCCTAAGGTACACCTCACTTATAAGATCTCCCCAGCAAAGTCGCCAGTTCTGTGATCGGTGGAAATAGAACTGACTGTTTTGAAATGCTGGTTCATGAAATGTCGCGATAAGCAAGAGTCGCCACCGTCTTTTATTTTCTCCAACAAGGAAAGGACAAAAGCACAGCAAAATTCCTTTTCGAGATGTTTCTCGGTTCGAAAGGTAGATTATAGAAAGGGAAGGTGTTAGCACCCTTTCTATCCGTGGTTATCCACGGGCTCTTAGGTACTTGCTCACTATGTTTTCAAAATGTTTTGCTTTTCTTGTGTTTGTGGGTTTTGAAAAGAGTTTGTTTGAAAACTTCGATTTAACTCTTGTATCTGTCCTCAAGAGTGTATGAAGTGTTTGTTTGAAAACTTTTGTTTGAAAAGTGTAGGTGCGAAAAGTTGTTTGGTTTTGAAAGAGAAAGTAGCTAAGAACCTCTACCTACTCAAAGGAATTAAGCTGTGTAAATGTCCTTTAGAGAGTACTATCCCACTATTGAGAAGTAGGTAGCACCGTCGTTGGAGTTTCGGGTCAATTCGATTATGAGACATGTGGTCACTAAAGCAATGGTAGGACGCCTTAGCGGTAACCCTAATGTCCTAGATCATTTTTCCGAGGCAACCGTTTCGAGGCAACTTTGATCTTTAGACAGGAGGGAGACCTCTAAAACACCCTATACTCAATGACCACGTTGAGGCAACCAAGTGAGGCGTACCCTAAGAGTGGCATGTGCACGTGTGTCAGGTTTCAATTTATATTATCTTTGTACAGGTTATGGTGAGCTACGGGTTGATTTTAATTTCAGAGATAAGTCTTGTCATACATAGCCTAATTAACATACATCTAACAGTTAAATATTGCGGAAAATAAAGCTAAACTATTACAAGGCTTCAGGTATTTACATCGCCAAAAAAAAACAACCCTTGAAAAGTAAATTGCGAGAAATAAATGAAAGCGATAAAAAGGTCCTAATTAAAGCTATTACATCCTCGGAACAATTACATAATAATGGATCAAACATGAATAAAATAAACATACGCGCGAGAGAAAATTGAATCGTAGAGTTTTTAGGGTTTTGACCCTTTTTTGAGAAAGAAATAATTTTTTGTTGTTTTGCATTTAATTAAATTAATCCTAAAACTAATTAATTAATAAAAAGAAATATTTTTGGTTTTTTAATGTCTCAAGGAAATAAAAATAAAATAATATGATTAAAAGTGTCAAGAAACCTAATTCTACATTGATTTTATTTATTATGAAAATATTGAAATTAACCTAATTAAAACAACTAAAATAATTATGTTAGTTTTTATTTACAAAAATAATAAATTAAAGATGAATTTAATAAATAATAATAAAAATATTATATTTAGTTTTCTGATTTTATTATGAAAAAATTAATTTGGTTAATTAAATAATAATAATAATTAATAATAAAAATAGTTAAATGGAAAATATAAAAAGAGAAAAAAGAATAACCCAGGGGGGTGTTGGCCCAAGTTAGGAGGTATCTTTGGTAATTCTGAACCCCATTAAGCTGCCAACCCTTTTGACTTTTGTGATCATCTACACGCCTGTTGACTAAAGCGTATGGTGGTCCTTCCATCTAGACCCTTGGATCGGGTCTGAGGCCACTTGGCGTGCTGAGATCTGAAGCACATGGTGGACATCCTTTTGCAAGCGTACACAAGAGCGCCTGAAGAAAAATAACAAATAAACGTTTGGGGGACCTGGGATTCGAACCCAGGTCCCAATAGCCTTTCCACCCACCTGCTTGCCAATCCAACTAACGCGTTTATTCATTATAGTAATAGCAAATAAACATAATATGTAAAATTCAATTATATGCTGAAATTATGAAAAAACGCGCTAAGATTTAAACCGGCCAACCAGGTATCAACACCTCATCATCTTCTTCGTTGTATCTGCAAAAAGAATATTAGATAGCGGGGGTTTTTAACCCCCACAAACTAGCTGCACGAATAATAGCGATTAGCACTACAATATATATAAATATTTCACGAAGTATTGGGCTTGTTCGTCTTGGCCTAACGATTCCAACCATGTGCCTTAGGAGTCCTAATTTTGCCTGGTTCAAAAAGCCCTAATTCAAAGCTTAAGAACCCTAGAAAATTGTTCATGGAATTTTGTGATTCAGGGAGTTATAATCCAATTCAGTTATACCATTAGCTTCGTATGGTCCCTATCAACTCAAATCAATCAAGAAAACACGTTAAATATGCATGATTTAAGAGTTACGATTCTGGATAAAAGAGCCAAACCGTGAAACTGTAAGCGATGATTCTTTGAGATTTTGTACTGGAATTTGATTGCAACACGTTCCTGGGAACTCCTGCAAGGTGTTAGAATCAACAAAAATCCTTAAATCGCCCTAGAATGCAAAAATCAGTTTTCAAATTTTCTTGAATTTTCTTGAATTGGCTATGGTCTTTCTGCAGCTTTTTTCACGTCCTTTAGGTTAGGGTTTGCTTGCATATATATAAGGCAACTGAATTAGGTCAAAAGCTTGAGCAAAAATCCATTGCATTGATGCTTGAATCCTTGATTGGAAATCAAATCTTTTTGATTTTTCATGATTGGAAAATGTTGCCAAACTGGGAGATTTTTGTATCTTAGACTTGTGCACGAATTTGCCAGCATAATTAGGTCCTATTTGCTTCACAAAAAGATTGAAAAAACCAAATCTTCTATTTTCCTACAATTTAAATTAATTAAATGAATTAATATTAATTAAAAATCCAATTAAACAATAAAAATAAGAAAATAAATTTAGTTAAGCTTGATGGGTCGTGCATAGGTCATGGATGAAGTTTCAAGAAGAGATTTGAGGCCCATTAGCAAAAATAAGGTGTTTTGAGCAAAGTTGACTTTTGCGAATTCATAAATATTTCCCAACTTCTCCAATGCACAACTTGCTCAATTTTGATCATATGACCATGTTCTTGGACATTTTGGAAAGGTCTTGAAGTCCTATAAACAATGACTTTGGTCCCATGTCATTTGGATTTACCAATCTCAAGTTATGGCCTTTGACCCAAAGTGCATTTTTGTTGACTTTTGAATTTGACCTATAATGTAAAAGTTGATAACTTTTTATGAGAGCATTTATTGAACTTGGAGTGTGAAGATGGATTGTAGGAAATTGCATCCCCTTCAAAACGAGCATTGGATGGGATTTTTCTGACAAACCATGAAAAAGTTATGCCCTAGTCAAGGTACAATTGACTTTTCTACTGTCCAAAAATAGTAACTTTTGCATCTTTGATGATTTTTGAGCTATTCTTGTGGAATCATGATCAAGACTTGATAAAATGATGATTGTGAACTCAAAACAAGATGTTGACCAAAAATTCTGACTTTTGACTGCAAAATGACCATTTTGCCCTTGCAGTTGACTGTAGATCAAATGGAGCTTTTGACTGTGCAAATTGGCACTGTGAGTCTTGAAACTTGGCATGTAGGTGCTTGAGAATGTATATAGGCCTATGAGACTTGATTGAACCATTGAGAACCCCAAATTCCTTGAAAGAACCAAAACCCTAATTTCAGCTGTCTTAGGAAGTAGTTTGACTGTACAACCCTTAAGCAATCTTGAGCAATTTGAGGATCATTCTTGACAAACCTTGAGGAATATGGGAGGGAAAATTTTGGGGTACAACAGTAGGGTTACTTCGAAATGAAAGTCTGGATAGTAGGGCTATGAGAAGGAACCTGGATAGTGGTGTTACTTCGAGATGAAAGCCTGGATAGTAAGGCTATAAGAAGGAACCTAGATAGTAGGGTTACTTCAAGGGGAAAGTCTGGATAGTAGGGCTATGAGAAGGAACCTGGATAGTAGGGTTACTTCGGGATGAAAGCCTGAATAGTAGGGCTATGAGAAGGAACCTGGATAGTAGGGTTACTTCGGGATGAAAGCCTGGATAGTAGGGCTATGAGAAGGAACCTGGATAGTAGGGTTACTTCGGGATGAAAGCCTGAATAGTAGGGCTATGAGAAGGAACCTGGATAGTAGGGTTACTTCGGGATGAAAGCATGGATAGTAGGGCTATGAGAAAGAACCTGGATAGTAGGGTTACTTCGAGATGAAAGCCTGGATAGTAGGGCTGTGAGAAGGAACCTAGATAGTAGGGTTACTTCAAGATGAAAGCCTGGATAGTAGGGCTATGAGAAGGAACCTGGATAGTGGGTTACTTCGAAATGAAAGCCTGGTGAGTAGGGCTGTAAGAAGGAACCTGGATAGTAGGGTTACTTCAAGGTGAAAGCCTGGATGGTAGGGCTTATGGGAAGAAACCTGGATAGTAGGGTTACTTCAAAGTGATAGTGTAGATTAGTTGACATGTTTGGTATAGGGAACTGAGTTTCAATTAATCGTGTACAGACATGACCTGTATAACTGCTGGGATTGTTAAAGATAATCCTTTTCCTGAAAAGATAACGGGGTTAATTATGTGAGATTCATGGAATGTATGGTGAGATGATGTTCTCAAAATAAGTGAGATTATGTTGTATGTGATATGTATGTGCATGTCATGATGTATGTACATGAAATGCTATCGGAGTATGTCCGGGTCTGGGAAAATAAATCCCTGACTGCTTCTAGAGATTTATGAATATTTTACCAGGAAGGGATTCTGCTTGAGAATAAACTATGCGGTGAACAAACTTAGAAAGTGAATTTCCGTAGCTGAAGCAATAGGCTCTGTCGGGGATTGAGCTTCTGTACTCAGAGAAATAAACTCTGCTTGGGAGACAACTTTATGAACCGCTTGCGATTATAAAATTCGGCTGGGGGATATAGATATCGGCTCTCTGAAGGAACTTTGCTGGGGAAAGTAACTTCTATTTGGGGAAGCCTATGTCAAAGCTTTTGGTTGCCTCTACTCTATGGGGAAGCATAGACATCACGGGGGCGCATGTAAGGATACGGCGGTGACTTCGCATCAAGGTGTTTCTGCCCCTGTACCTGTTGGAGAAAGTGCCTGCGGAGGCCTTGTGGATTGATCTATGTCGTGATTGTACTTGAACATGTATTGAATGAGTGTCAGAATGACATCTGTCTCTGGATCGTATCTGAAATGTACTTGAAACATGTGTTAAATGAGTGTCATAATGACATCCATCTTTGGATCGTATCTGAACTGTACTTGAAACATGTGTTGAATGATTGTCAGAATGACATCCGTCTCTGGATCGTGTATGCACTATATTTGAAACACGTGTTTGATGAGTGTTAGAATGACATTCGTCTCTGGATCGTATCTGAACTGTACTTGAAACATATGTTGGATGAGTGTCAGAATGACACCCGTCTCTGGATCGTATCTGAACTGTTTCTAGATGAAAATCTGCTTTATTTAGAATGTTTCCGATGGGGTATAAGAACACCTGACACCATTAGGCTGCATGCTGAGAATATGGCAGTGACCTTATAGTAGAATGCCCTTGTCTTGATACTTGTTGTAGAAAATATCGACCGGGCATTTTGTAGATGGTTTGACTGTTATCCCAACTCTTGGAGTCCTTGGTGAATGCAGATCAGGGTAATAAACTTTCTACTGATTAGACAAGTGACGAGATGACGGGACGTAGTTGTACGCTTTAATCCCAAACTTTTTCCTGGATTGTCTTTTCATATTTTCAGTCCACCGGGATACCCTTTTTTGCTCAAGCTTCCTTTTCAGGTTTTCGATTTACCGGGTGCACAAATTTTTTTCAAATGTATATCCCTAATTTTTGCCTGAACCTTTTTGGTTCTCCGGGATGCCCTTATTTTTGCCTAGGCCAGTCAACCTAGCGGGTCTTTGTTCATGCGTAGTGTTTTCCGATTATGTCCATGTTCACCGGGTACGGAGAATTGTCACTATCCATAGTAGTAAGTGTTGCCACACTGCCAGAAGATGTTTGTTTGATCGTACATTATTTGTTGCTAGAATTCATGCCCAATGTCCCAAGTGATTCAAATGGAGATCTTTCCCTGGCTATTTGGCATTTTTGAGAGATTCCTTGAATCTTGACTTGATTGCCCCAGATGATGGACAATGATCATGCCGTGCCCCTTGATTGGAAGTTTTTTTCCACTTGAGGTGATCCTTTTTATTGAGAATATTTTTGTTCACTAGATATTCGTCATGCGAATTTCTCTACTGTTGAACAAATAGTCATATGCAAACAAAGGTATTTTAAGAATGCAAAGCTTATGTCTGTCTTGAATTTTGAAAATTAATTTTTTAGTAAAAAAAACAAATTTTGTAAAAGTGTGATGTCAACTCAGGATTTATAGCAAGTCCTACAGGAGTCAGGATACCTTTTGTAACAGTATGCTTTCGAACTAACCCATGCTTCAGCTAGGACTTTTAAGGGTTATAACGTAGTTTGGTTCACGGTTCAAGAAACAAAGGATAAAGGCTCAAAATTTATATGTACCCACCCTCTCTTTGTGATGTTCTTCGGTCCTATGCTTAGTTAATTGTGCTTTTTGAATCCCAGTTGAGTTCTGGAATATTGTCCTTGATGTTCCGGTGATGGTTCGGATACTGGAAATTTACTTGGAAGAGGCAGTCATTTTTGTAATATTTTTTATTCATTTGTAGTAACCTCTTTTTTTTTGTTTTCGTTATCCCTTCTTTTGCCTGAACTGTTTCTTTTGTGATTACAGTCAGCGAGATGCCCCCGTTTTTCTTAAGTCTCCTTCATAGGTTTTTACTTAACAGGTTTTCTTTTGAAAAATAATGACTGCCTGCTTTGATGATTATGCGGAACCAATACCATCCTTTGGAAGGTATATTCTATGCTATTCGTCGTGTATGAAGGATGAGCTCGCGATTGAATGCACTTCTGAATTAACTGAGAAAACTACCCTGCCCTAGGTTATGATTAAGGTTTTTAATTTGTGTGAAAAGAAAAACTCCTACTTCTTTGGCTCGAAGGGGTTGACTATGGATTATCTTCCTTGTAACTCCACTGTTTAGGATTTGAAACAACGCCTGTACATCGTCAGTGGGGTCTGTTCAAAAGCATATTGTGGAGATTGTGGTATCATTTTCGTCATCCTCCCTCTAAAGTCTTAGAGCTTTTGATCGAGAGTTGAATATCACAAAATGGGAAGCAGTTTAAATATAGTGAATATGCATGAATTGATTCAAAATAGACATATGCAATGCATGGATAAAGTAACAGAGTTTGACATGAGTAGATGTTCGAACCATCAAAAGAAAATTACAAATTGAAAATTCTAATGAACAAAAGCCTCTTTTCCTGAACTTGTCACTTCAGATGGTGTGTCTTTGAGGGATGGCAGAAGAACTTATCCTGACCATCTTGTGTAAACTCCAGCACCCCTTCATCAATCAAGTTTTGAACTTCATATTTCAACCTCCAACAGTCTTCAGTATCATGCCCCGGGCTGTTGGAGTGGTATGCACACCTTGCATCAGGATTGTAGTTAGGAGACGAAGTCTTGGGATTCAGATGAGGTCTTATCAACGTAATCGGATTCATCCTCAACAGGTGTTGCAAAGCTTGAGCCAACGACATGTTGAGTTTGGTAAACTTCCTTTTGGGTATATCCTCCTTACTCTGCTTAACCCGTTGTTTTTGGCGAGGTTGTTGTTGGACCCGTGATGTGGTAGCAATTTGGAAAAGTCCACTCTTCACCAAACCATCCTCTTGTCTTCTCGAAAGTTGATCAATGACTTGGTCCCCAACCTCGATTATTTGCATCATACAGATGCAGCCGTCTTGATGAAGTTTCTTGATAATGGCTCTCAACTCTTCTTGTCCCCGGGCTAAGCCTTGGATAAGATCCCTCTGCCCCAGCATCTGGGTTCTCATTATTTCAACTTCAGCTTGCAGTTGTTCCAACCATTCGTCCTTATTGTCTTCAGGATTTTTCTTGGCCAGGTTCCTAGCGAGGAGTTCTTTCAACTCTTCCTGCCCCTTGGATAGGTTCAGGAACATTTCCATGAACTGAGCTTCTTGAGTTTGGAGATATTTGTTGTCTTGTTTGAGAGCCATTGCTGAAATAAACAACGAGAACATGAGAGACCTACTTATGCAATGGCATGTATGATATATGTATGCAATGTTTTCAAGGATCTCGCGGGGTAAACAAGAAAATGTCAGAAGTTGAATTTTGCAGCTTTGATTGAAGAACTTTGTATCGTTGAAGGTCCTTCTACAAGAGTCAAGCTCACCATATCAAGTGGGTCATAGAACCTGACTCAAGTTATCGTGTTTTGGTCTTTTGACGACATTGGCCAGAGGAAAATAAATCCCCTTGCCCCTTGCTAGACGTCTGGTTCATCATAACCTGCATCACAAGCCCTCGAGATCCTTGAACTGGTTAGTATGATATGTCATGTTATGCTGCTATGATGTGTATGCTATGCATAAAGCAAAAATGCAGGGTAAGAAACCAATTTATTGGATTTATACAAACGAGGTCCTACAAGGAATACAAACAAAGCCCTGCAATGAGTTCAAATTGTTAGGAAAGGAAAGAAAGCAAGTCACACAAGTAGCCTTAGGTTTAGGCTTGCATGGATTCCATAGGTAAGTACCCTCTTAAAGTTTAGTTGGTTTCAAACCTGTCTTAGAAAAGTAACCAGGTTCTAGGGATTCTCAATATCATTGATCATCCTTTATTGGGCATTGTTTCAGCTCAAGCAATCTTTTCTTGCGGCCGAAATATCTCGAAAGTCTGATCTCAATGAGTGTAGCATCGAGTATCAACCAATCCTCAGCTTTATATCGAGGCCAGTTATCTCACTACTTTCTAATGGATAAGTTTTTTCAACTAAGGTTCTAAGGTCCGTTAGTGCTTTACGACACCACGCGGCGACCCCGTATTTTCCTCGTTTCCACACAAAGGATACTGGTACCACCCAAAGTGTCACACCAACACAGCCATCGCTTAAACCATATCGGTCTACGCCGTACAGTCTCCACGATCTATTGTTGTTTACCTAAAAAGTTCCCCAGATCCGGGTGTAGGATCTTTAACAATGCCCAAGCAAAACCCTTTAACAATAAAGCATACAAAACAAACAAGAAAGCAATTAAAAAAAGACCTAGATCCTAAGGTATACCTCACTTATTTATTCCCCACAGAGTTGCCAGTTCTATGATACCGTGGAAGAACCGACTGTTATTACATGTTTGCGTTTCTTTGTTCGTAAATTTCGTGGTAAGCAAGAGTCTCCGCCGAGTTTTATTTTATCCAACTAAGGAAAAGGAAAAAGAACAGAAAAAACCTTTTTCAAGAATATTTTTGAGTACGGGTGGTTGATTATAGAAAGGGAAGGTGTTAGCATCCTTTCTATCCGTGGTTTTCCACGGGCTCTTAGGTACTTGCTCATTTTTAAATTGCTTGTGTGTGCTTGTTTTGAAAAGGTTTTACTTCGTGATGACTCTTGTATCAGTCCTCAAGAGTGTGATGGAGTTTGTTTTGAAAATTGTTTTGAAAAGTGTTTGTGTAAAAAGTTTTGTTTGAGCAAGTATCTAGGAACTAATCTACCTACTCGAAAAAGGTCTGTTCGTTTTCCTTTAGACAACACTATCCTATTATTAAGGAATAGATAGCACTGTCGTTGGAATTTTAAAGGGATGTTCGAAGGGACGAAATGGTCTCTGAAGGCAACAAGTAGAGATACCTTAGCATTTCGAAGGGACTAGGCAACTCGAGGGACAAGTAGGGACTATGATCTTTATGACGACTTTGAATCGTGGGTCATTGTTAAGGAATCCCTATATTCGACGGATACGACCATTATTTTCGAGGCAACCGAGTGGAGTAAACCCTGGGAGTGACTATGTGCAACTGTATTTTTTCGGTTAATTATCTTTGCACAATTTAGGGTTTGCTACTGTTTTAATTCCAATTTGTCTTTCCATACAATCTTATACATACATCTAGGAAGTTTATAATTTGTGGGAATTAAAATGCGAGAAATTAGAGTCCTAACTATTACATGGCTTTGGGCAGATACATAATTATTTTGACTGGAAATAAAATGCATAATTTAAAAGAAAACCTAATTACTATTACAAACTCGGAGCAGTTACAAATAATGAAAAAGGAAAATTAAAAGCGCGCGGAAAATTAAATGCGAAAAATAATTAGACGACCTAAAAATCTAAATTGAGAAAATATTTATGTTATTTTTAAGGAAAAAATTAGGTTAAGTATAAAATTAAACCCTAAATTTAATTATGTGAATTATAATAAAAAGACATTAAATTACCCTAATTTAATTAAACTAATTAATTAAAATTATTTTTATGAAAAAAAAAGATTGTTAATGTTTTTGTGGTGATTTTTTATTAAATGAAAAAAATAATTTTTGGTGTTATTAAAAAAATATAATTAATAAATAAAAGAAAAAGAAATAAAATAAAAAAAGAATAAGAAGCTGGGCCTGTCTAAGCCCCCAGGGGGTGTGTTTTGGAATTTTTGTCCAGGCCCATTATGCTGAGCCCAAACAAGCGCCAGATCCAGTGTGCTTGTCTTCTGATGGTCTATCGTGGATGTTCAAAGCTGGGGTGTGGGATCTGCATGGTAATAAATCCAAGGGGTGAAATCCAAGGGTGCATGGTAGTTTTCAGCACATGGCATGCACTGGATCTGGGATTTTAGTTTCAGAAAATGCAAAAGGTCTGGACCTGGGATCGAACCCAGGTCCTCCCTCTCACATGCTTTCTTCCCTTTCCATCTACGCTAGTTGGTTAGTCATATACTTAATCAAATAAAATAAATATAATGCAAACATAGTGTTTGGCCTAATAAAATGCGTGAATTTCAAATGGACTAGTGGGACGCTGCGACGCCTTCATCTTCTTCCCAGAAGTGTCGTTTTTGATTTTAGGCTTTTACCTATGGATGGATTCGTCACTATAAGCTATAGTGACGGTTCTTGTGCGTGGCTACAAACCTGCAATAACTGAAAATGTAACACAAGCTAGATAAACATAAACCAAGTGTACAGGATGGTCAGGAATCATGCCTTGGATTCAATGGTGCCCATGATTTGATCTAATTTCGCCTATACAGGGAAACCCCAAAACAAAGCTTGGAAACCCTAACAATGGCTATCTTCCTTCCCTTCACTCAAAACTTAATTAAAGTATTCAGAAAGCATCGACTACTCATGGAAAACCAGAATACATGATTAATCTATATGAACAAAGCCTATATGCATTAATCGAAATAAAAAAAAAGTGTCAAACCGTGATGTGTATGGAGCGTGGTTCTTGATGCTTCAGAGCCTGGAAAGGATTGGAAAAGCTTCCAGAGACGTCCAGGAATGGATTGCAACCCTTAAACCTCCTTGAGAGTGGCTGTGATCCAGAATTCCAATTGAGTTTTCTTGATAAAAAAACACAAGTTGCCCTGGTTGTTTCCCACGATTTTTCTGCCTCCTTGTGCCTTGCATTTGTTGTATATATGTACTAGATTGTATTAGGTTAACAAAAAACATGCATATCTTTGCCAATTATCAAGATTTAATTTAATTCCATCTTTGCATTATTTCTTTCTATATAAAGCCAAATCATACCATTTTCATCCCAATCACCCTTGGCACGATTTGATTTGGTTTGACAGCATATTTGCATTATAATTCCATTCAAAATCATATCTAAAACAAATCTTTCATATTTTATATCATTTATTTGATTTAATTTGACTTTTAAATGATAAAAAAATCAAAATAAATTAAATAAATAAAGTCAATAATATTTGGTAGAGTGTTTGGGTCGTATACATTGTTAGAGGCATAATGCAAGCACAAAAAGTTAGGCCCATTTGGCAAAAAATGCATATTTGAGCACATTTGACTTTTGGCAATTTTCCAAAAATGGTCAACTTTGACAATGCATAACTCTTCCAATTTTAACCCTAGAGAGGTGTTCTTGTACTTTTTAGAAATATTAGGATGTCCCCTACACCACCCTTTTGGTATCATTTCAATTGAGTCTTCCATGTTCATGTAAGAAGCTTTGACCCAAAAGGTCTTTTTGTAGACTTTTCAAAAGGACCTATAATGTAGAAATCCATATCTTTTTATGAGTGCATTTCTTGAACTTGAGGGCTGAAGATGAGTTGTAGGAAATTAGATTCCCTTTAAAATGAGCCTCGGATGAGAAATTTCTGATAAAGTATGAGAAAGTTATGCTTGGTCAATGTTTGGTTGACTTTTCCTAAGAAACCCTAATTTAGAAACTTTTTGAGTTTTGATGAATTAGGAGCATTCCTTCAGGAATCATGATCAACCCTTTATCAAATGATTAATATAACTTCAAAATTTTGATGTTGACCAAAAATCTTGAAGTTTGACTGTATGTGGGCCACAGTTGACTTTTGACCTAATACAGTCGATTCTCAAGCATCTGAGCAGTTGACTGAGCAAACTTCTTGTGAAAGGATTGAAATTTGACATGGAGGGTATTGAGAACATATTAGGACCTTTGAGAGCATATGAGGTCTTTAGAGTTCACCCATCTTGATGAAAATGGAAACCCTAATTGGAGGTTCATTGCTTTAGGAGGGAGTTTGTCTGGTCAACTCTTGGGCATCCTTGAGCAAGTTGAGTATCTCAATGAACATATATTGAGTAAAGTGAGAGGGGAAATTTTGGGGTACAACACAACCCATTCCAAAGTGCATCAAGTTTTCTCGAGCAGTGAATATCTTGTTTCACAGTCGGTAAATTTTTTGCTAAGGTAGTATATTGCATGCTCCTTTAGACCAGACTCGTCATGCTGGCCCAGTACATGATGCGCTCGCAAGTGCACGAAAATATCGAAGTAATATAAAAGATTGTTGAACCAACAGAGACCAATGTCAACCTACTGTAATCTGTTGTCTCTTTGTAAAGCTAAGGCTAATGAATGATTGGATTTGGGTTTTATCGGGAATTAACTAAAGTCTAATAATTAATAACGGGACACCGGTATGTATTTCGTCAACTTAAGGGATTAAGTAAGTCATTGGAATTTTTTTTAGTATTAAAACATTGTTTCAGTGAAAACTATTTGTTTAAAGACCCTCGTCTCAAACTTCCGTTCTATTGAATCATATTAGTTAAGCTCGAAATGAGTGCTTCCGCTGTTTCATTTAAAACTCAAAAGTATTTTTTGAAAACAAATAAAGTCCAATTAAATGTAAAGCTCTTCCGCTGTTTTTAAAATTATTGTTTTAATAACCAATATCTGGTTAAAACCTCAAACTTCCACTCTGTTGATTTTAACCTTAGACTGTCTCTTACTTCCGTACAAAAACAATTAAATATTCAAATTGGAAATTAAAACCAGAAAAGTGTTTTTGTAAAAATAATAATGCCAGTTAATTACATAATCCTTTCGATTAAGTTTTACATACCGGTATTAGGGAATTTAGCCAGACATACTTAAAGAAACAAACATGCAATTATAATTATTAACCATGAACATAGGCATATTTGGATTTGTAATAATAAAACTATATTATAAGAACAAGAAACTAAAATAATTGCAAATAAATAAACCTAGAATAAAACTTGAATAAAGCTTGAATAAAATAAATCTTGAAACTTGAATAGAGCTTTGAAATAATGTAGGCAAGATTGATCCAGGCATTACAAATTATAGGCCTAATAGTAATGGTGTGGTAGTTACCCAATGTGAGAAAGTACCACTTTACAAAGTAATTTTTCTGCCTAAAACTTCTAACTGCGCTTCCGCGCATAAAACTTGGATCGCCTAAACTAATATCTAAAATCCTATATATAGATAAATAAAATGGAAGTTACATTTCAGATTTATGAGAGAAGTAGTGGAGATAATGGAGAAAGTGCAGAAAGAAGTGGGAAAATGGGAAGTTAAAAAGATCATGGAGTGATAATGGGAAGTTGAGAAAATCATGGTTACGTGAAGAAGACGTGGAGAAGACTTCGCGCATAAACAGAAAATAGTTGTCCCGAACGCCATTCATTGTGTGCCGTGGGGAACACATATTTAGCTTGTGTCAGGCGGGACATGTTGTGTGCCGAGGGGCACACTGATTGAATATGTTGTGAGCGGCATGGGGTTGTGATGACCGTCACAATCCTCTGATGCAGTTTCTTTTGTTTTCTGCTACAAATTCACATATTTTCTGTCATTTTTTAATGTTTCTTTCTCCTTTTCATATTTAGGTTCATTTCTACCATAAGCCTGAAATACAATAAAATACCATCATAATATGACATAAATAAATAAATAAAAAATAATAATAAAATGCATGCAAATCGAGCCATAAAATTCGATATAATTTGGCGTTATCACTACACACCCCGTTGAGTTCTCTAACATTGTTAGGTACATGATCAAAGGTCTTCCTTTAACTGGTGGCATCAGAATTAGTGGTTCTTGGAGGTACTCCTTGATTTTGTCAAAGGCTGTTTGGCATTCGTCGTTCCAGTTCACTACCTGATCTTTCTTCAGCAACTTGAAGATCGACTCATAAGTAGAGGTCAAATGAGAAATAAATCTGGAAATAGTTCAGTCGTCTCAAGAAACCTCTGACTTCCTTCTCAGTGCGGGGAGTCATTTCTTGAAGGGCTTTGACCTTGGCGTGAACAAATTCAATACCTTTACCAATGACAATGAAACCTAGGAGTTTACCGGATCTCACCCCAAAAGTGCACTTGTTCAAATTTAACCTTAGCTTGTACTTTTTCAATCTCTCAAACAGCTTGTGTAGATGGTTAAGATTTTCTTTTTCAGTCTGAGATATGGCTATCATGTCGTCGATGTAAACCTCTATCTCATGATGAATCATGTCATGGAATAAGGCTACCATAACACATTGATATGTAGCACCAACGTTCTTTAAACTGAAAGGCATAACCTTGTAGCAGAAAGTGCCCAACTATGTAACGCAAGTAGTCTTCTCCATGTCTTCAGGTGCCATCTTGATCTGATTACAACCCAAGAAACCATCCATGAAGGAGAATACCTTGTGTTGAGTAGTATTGTCAACCAGAACATCGATATATGGAAGTGGGAAGTCATCTTTAGGGCTCGCCCTATTCAGATCTTTGTAATCTACACACATATGAACTTTGCCATCCTTTTTAGATACTGGCACCACATTTGCAACACACCGAGGATATGATGTAACTGCTAAGAAACTTGTATTGAATTGCTTCATAACCTCCACCTTGATCTTCTCTGACATCTTAGGACGCATACGATGAACGTTTTACTTTATTGGAGAACAACCCTCTTTCATCGGCAGACGGTGAACCACAATATCAGTATCGAGCTCTGGCATGTCTTTATATGACCAATCAAAAATCTCAATATATTCATGCAACATCCTAACCTATTCTTGATATTGTCTTCTAGGTTGGCACCTATCTTGACTTCTTTCTTGTCCTCTTTAGTACCCAAGTTCACAACCTCGACTGGCCCTTCTTGAAGTTATATAGCCTTTTCCACTTGCACTAACAGTCTGGCAAGTTCTCCAGGTATTTCACAATCATCCTCACCTTCATCCTCGGCTTGGTAGATCGAATTTTCGACGTCATAAGTGGAAATAGCATAATTGTTATCAAAGGGGTCATGAGTGGATGTGGATCTGTAATTTATTGTCTGGGTGTGTGTAAGAACACATAGCTATTTTGAAAGTAAATAAAAGAAAAACAAAGAGCGTAAAATTTGAATGCAAAACTTCCAATGTTTTTATTGGATGAAAATATGAGAATGAAATGACAACCCTTAACAAGTGAAACATTGTGCCCCGTGTAAGACACAAGGCTTAAAATTATTGTTAAAGATTACATAACCAAAACTTTGAAAGCAAGAAAACAGAAAATAGAAATTACTCCTGACTAAAGGAGATTGAGATAAGATCTTCGGTCTTCCAATTGTTGAGTTTGTTGCCGATGGTAGGAAAGATCCAGATGTCGAGGTCATAATCACTGCCAGGATCTTCTATAGCATTGACTCCATTGTTGCTGACATAGAATAATGGTCTTCCGGCATTAGCACGAGAAATATCCCTCTGAGCCTCTGCAGTAAAACCCAAACCAAATTTGTCAGATTTATACAGAATGTCGGGAAGCTGACCCCAAGTAGTGCAACCACCTTCTTCCACTACAGCCCTAGCATCCTTCAAAGACGCCATCCTGTGTGGAACCCTAGTAGCCTTGGGAATATCATAAAAGTCTTCAGTAGCGGTAGGAGGGATAACTTCAAAAGTCTGGCATGGAGTTTCAATGAATTTTATGTCCATCTCAACATACCTGAATGAGTTTAGGTGACTCACTATATACTCTTCTTCACCGCAGACTGTGACAACCTTTCCTTTCACAAGATACTTAAGCTTTTGGTGTAAGGTTGAAGTAACAACGCCTGCCCTATGAATCAAGGGGCGTCCGAGTAAACAAGAATAAGTCGGTTGGATATCCATCACATAAAAGGTAGAATTGAAAACCTGCAAAACCACTTTAATTGGGAGATCCACCTCTCCGTGTACCATCCTCTTTGACCCGTCAAAGGCTCAGACCATAATATTACTGGGTTTCAGCACAACCCCTTCACAATCAAGTTTGTCGAGAGCATCCTTCAGTAAGACATTCAGCAAGGAACCCGTATCAACCAACAAAATTACTAAATTGGTTCCCCTGCATTCAATAGAGACATACAGGGCCTTGTTGTGGTTTCTCCCTTCAGGGGTCAAATTGGAATCAGAAAAACCTAGCCCATTATCAGTAGTTAGGCTAGCAACATAACTTCCAAATTGATCGGTAGAAATTTCTTGTGGTACGTGAGCATATTTTAAGAACTTTACTAAAGCCTAAGCATGGGAACATACTAAAAGGAATAACATGGATATCTTGGAGGGAGTACATCCTAGCTGTTCAACAATCTTGTAGTCACTTCTGCGGATAATCTTTAATACTCCCTCTAACTCTTACCTGGAAGTATTGTCAGTGGTAACTTCTTTAGGTGCCTCCATCTAGTCTGGCTCATTCATTTGTTCTTTTCCTCGAGTCTCAGTAGTTAACTCGGTCGTAGTAACTCGAACTGGTGTGACGACAGTCTTCGGAGAGATTTCCGACGAGAAAACCCTCCCGCTTCTAGTAACCTTACTGGTCCCAACAATATTGTCAATGTTGGGATCAGTAACTTCAGTACCTTCAATCTCAACAGTCAATGGCTCTTGCTTGACGCCATGGTAGTAGACGTTGGCTCCATAGTTCTACGGGACAGCTTTTTCCGAGGAATATGGAATAGGTCCAGGTGCAGTGATTATTAGAGGAGCGATTATGGGTTCAGCCTTAATCTTCACAGGGCCTTTGGCAGTGATCCTGATAGGAGTGCCGAAAATTACAAATAAGTCTTGAAACAAATTCTTAATAGAAGGAATCTTCTCAACTATAATGATATGGTTGTCCATCAGACGTTGAATACCTTCTTTCAACAGTTTGCAGCCATTAGGTTGGGCTGCACATCAGTAACATCTTTCAATATAACCCGAAAATAAACTGGCCTACAAATGATTATTCTTGATGATGGATAGGGGAGTAGTCAATTCATGAAACATATGAAACATCTTCAATAGCACTGATGCCTTTGTCATGCTTTGGCATAGGTGTTGTAATCACATTGGGGGTCTCGGGAGGATCAAACTCAATTTCTTTGTTGTCAATCATGTCCTGAATTTTATTATTCAAAGCCCAACAGTTATTGGTGTTGTATCCTAGGCTATTGGAATGGCCGGCACAATTCATATTAGGATTATAATAAGGAGAGGAGGTGTTAGGATACTGAAGAGGATCCCTCAGTGTAATCAACTCTGCTTTCAGTAAGTGTTGTAATGCTTGAGATATTGACATGTTAATATTTGTAAATTTTCTTCTTGGTGCGTCTGACTTACATTGATTTCCCTATTGTTGTTGTTGTACAGGCGCATGATTAGAAACTAGCACCGCCCCCAAAGATTGGTTGCGATCACTTCTAGTGCGACCCTTCTAGCCATTAACAGAATTAGTTTCCTTTTTTACTGTCGAATGTCTTCTTCACAGTACTTAAAGACGCAGCCACTTGAATATTTCCACCTCTGATACCACTTTAGACAGGTTCTCCTGTTAGTATCAACTCGGTAAAACCAGATGAAAAGCTTCCAATCAGATGATTAAAGAAAGGTACTGTCGAAGTTCCCATAAACATGTCCACCAGATCCCTATCGAATAAAGGAGTTTGAACTATTCTAGCTAAATCTCTCCACTTCTTGGCATATTCCTTAAAGCCTTAGATCGAACCCATAGTCATACTTTGTTATTGAACACGGGCTGGTGCAAGATTAGCATTATATTGGTACTGTTTGTAAAAGGCAGCAACCAAGTCTTCCTAAGTACGAATATTGGTTCCTTCCAATTGATAGAATCATTCTAATTGTGTCCCTGACAAGCTCTCTTAAAGGAAGTGTACCCATAACTTCCTATCATTAGTATGTGGTTTTGTACCCCAACTTTTCCCCCTAAGATCCCTTCATCATACCACATCAATTCAATCACAATAAGATCACACATTAGGGTTTGGTTCTTCTCCCTATCTTTAGCTTTGCTCTAGGAGGAATCACCAGGAACCTTGACTTGTACTTTATGATAATTTATGTTTTATATTTATTATCCTTTAACTAATAAACATAATGAGTGTTAGCCCCAATTGTTGATGATGTAGGTGAACGCACAATACATTCCATCAAGATTGATCTATGGATTCATGAGTTCATTTCTATGCCTTCTTTAACAAAGCTTCATTGAGATTCAAGCCTCATCATTAAATATGTGTGGAAGTAATATCATGACAAAGTATTTCATGATTCATCATGCCTCAAGTTGTCAAGATTTAGTTCAAAAATACAAGGGTTGATTGAAGAAGTTTGACTCAATTGGACAAGTCTTTGATTTTAATGATCACAAGTGCACATCTCCTTCTATTCTCAAGACATGAAGGTGGTTTTGGTTGCAATAGTTTCTCCTCATCATCCTAAACAACTTATAATTACATAACAAAAGTATTTGTGCAAGAATGTTGGTCAAAGTTGCAAAGGTTCCCCAAGGCATTTTCTGGATTTAGGAGCTAGGGTTTTGAACTTCAAAGGGGTATATCTTGCTTATCTTTTGGTATTTTTGAGTGATTCCAAATAAATCCTTCTCTTCAAAGGGTTATTAACAAATCACTTCAAAATTTTCAAAGAAATTTTGTGTGGAAGAAACTTGATGGTGAAGAAAGATTACAAGTCCTCAAGATGGACCCTAAAATTCCTTTATGTGACTTCAAATGAACATAACTTGATAAATTTTTATCACCTTGAGCATATTCTTTTTCCATAATGATCTTGAAGATGTGAAATTCAACCTTTCTTTTATGTGAAAAGCTTGAAGATGGATGGAAGATGCTCTAAGGATGCAAAAGATTATAGGTCATTTCTTAAATTTTTTCCAACTTCAACAAGTCATAACTCTCTCAATTTTTGGAGATTTTAAATGGTTCAAGTTTCAAAAGTCCATTCAAGAGTTCTACTTCATGCCATATTTTTAGTCAAGAGTAAATTTCAAGTGGAAGGCCATGTTTGGATGCAATACATTATAAGTCATTTTTGAAGAAAAACTTAGAAATTTTCTAAGTATGGCAAGTCAACTTCTTTTTCTCAACTTTGACTCATTGCAACTTTCAGCTCAAGCAACCATTTGTTCCCATTATTTTCACATTGCAAACTTGTAACCTCATCTTTCTAAAGCTTCAAGAATCATGTCCTAAGACCCCTTCAGTTGAGAATGCCATTGGTTTAAATTTGGCAATTTCAAACTGAAATTTTCACCAAGTCAGGAATTTGAAATCTTGTTTTGGCCTCTAATCACAAAATTGTTATGCGTTTTTGCTTCTAAACATGTTTAGTGAACTTCCCGAAATGATTAGCACATTAAAACGTAAAGTTTGGATGAGTTTTGATCAAAATAGAAGTCACACTTTTCTTGTTTGCAACTTCACACGGTTTCCCTCCAAACTTCATCATTTCACACGATTGAGCATTCCACTTGATTCCCTATAAATAGAGGGTCATCCCTTATTCATTTCCTCTAGCTTAGATAGCCAGAATCACCCTGCCATACTTCATCTTGAACTCAAATTTTCGCAAGTTCAAATTTCCTCTTATAGCCTTTCTCAATCATTTTTCTTTCACAATTCACCTTCCTTGATCCTCACTGAAGCTAACAGAAGAAGAATTAAGCTCTAAAACTCCCTGAATCGTGTTAGCCAAGTCTAGTTTCATAGCTCTGCAACTTAACTTCAATAGGTAGATTCCTTCACCAATTCTATCAAACTTTGATACTATTATGAAGCTCTCATCATCCTGGTTCTAGTCGCAACACTTGTTTTTAACTGGAAGCACGTTTTGACCATGAAATTTCAAACCCCTTTTCAAAACTTCTCTTCCAAATTGGTTGAGCTACAATTTATATAAATTTTTCGCGAAGGTGTAGTTGTCTTTGTCTTGATGAGACGAAGTGAATGGTACCGGTCTCGAGCTCTAATTTTACAGTTTAAGCGACCTGGTTTTGAGACTGGCTGGAGGTTGAAGATGACCAATGTGTCATCCTTCAACAAATGAAACAACGCCATTTGGATTTTTTGAATTTTTGATTTTATAATTGATTCAGTGCTTTATTCAGTAACGACAATGATATGCACAGTGCGCCAAATCCCTTGGATTTGATTACTAACACGTTTTGACTCTCATCCAATGGTCCACATATTTTTGACTTTATGTTTTATTTCTGATTTTTATATTTAATTTATTTAAATTTCAAAAATTCATAGAAAATTCATTTTAACTCAAAAAAATCTATTTTTTTTTTACTTTTCTATTTCTTATTTTTATTTTTTCACAATTTATTTTGTATTTTGATATTTTTTAAAATTTTTCACTTTATTTGAATTATTTTAGATGTTTAAAAATACCTTTATTTATTTTTTAATTCTGAAAAAAATAGGAAAGAATCCAATGACACTGTGATAAATATTGGTAACCTTATTTATTTTTTATTTCTAAATTTACTATTTTTCATCATTTTTGGTTTATTTTACCTATTTCTTTTAATTTTTAAAAATAGTTTCTGATTTTAGAAAATTACTAAAAATTTTATAAAAATATTTGAGTTCATTTCTGATTTTTCTATGGCCTTACTTATTTTTTCTTGATTAATTTGAATATAGTTACTATTTTTCTCTCTTATTTCCATTTTATAGTCATTTCAAAAAACCATTTTCTTTTATTTTTTAAATATAATTTTATTTTTGTACAATATTCTGACTGATCTTGGATTGGAATGTTGATCATGAACTTTGTTAACATCATTGGATCCATGGTGTTGAGTCTAACTCCATTGAAATGGATGAATGATTTTAATAATAGTTTGATTAAATTTTTGGTTCAAATGTGGTTTATTCATTTCCCATTCCCTCTTCATCTTATCTCATTCTTATTGTAGTAAATGTTGTTGGAGTATGATTTATATATCATGTCTCAAAACACGAGGTGCATAGATTGCTATTGACCAACCTCAAAATAGGTGCGACTTCTATATAAGTCCACTTACAATTGTTTAACATAGCGCTAAATTTTGTCCCGATTTGAGAAAATGATCATTCATGGCCCAAACTTATGTTTGCAAGCCCAAGTATGTTAATTTGAACCCTTTAATCCAATAACCTTGAGATCCATTGTTAGGAGGCTTTGGTTCTACCAATCCTCTAATGAAACTTCATCAATTTTGGTTAAAGTGGATCACTTAAACATCATTGATCATTAAGTGTTACTTTGAGAATTCTTAAATGGATGATATACTTGACAAAAAGCAAATGCAACTTGTTGTTGAGAGGATTTGGTTCTACTAATCCTCTAATGAGTTCTAAATGCAAGTTTTAAGATGGTCATCCAAGTAACTACTAATTCATAACAATTGATTTTATTTTATGCTTTTACTTTATGTACCATTTACTTTAGCATTTACATTTCATGCTATTTTTATATTTGCTCACTTGAGCCTTTATCTTCATGTATTTTTATTTTGCTCACTTGAGCCTTTTTCATTTTCTTTTTGAAGATACCTAATAATCAACTTGAAACCTAAAAAGCTTTAATGTTACTTGGACTACTTGGTTACTATCCTTGGTATTATAGAGTGATGGACTTCTTGGACTTAGGATTAGAAGTTGTGGCCTACCTTGAGACCTTGAGACCTTGATACCTTGTGACCTCAATTGTTATTTTGTCTAGAGTTCTTGGGGTTTACCCCAAGACATTGGGTTGTTTGTTTGTTTTGTGTGCAGGTTATTATTATTACCTGCTTTGTCTGTGATCTGGAATTCATCTGTATACAGTCGTTACTCTGCCCAATTTTTGTGAAGACTTAATGCAATTGGAGCTTTGTTTTCTTAAGAGGTTATCATATTAGCTTGTTTAATTTCAAATCTAAAGGATAGGAATCCTACATTGACTCATTGTGTCAAATGTTGGCTTCTTGTTGGTTAGATGGTTATTTTTCCCTAGCTTTTACCTTTTTTTTAGGATAGTCTCTTCATCTCCTCCCATTTTCTTTAATTTCAAAAATCTTCTCCCTCCTTTTGAAAAATCTTCTTGTTTTTAAAACTTGAACACTTTCATAATAAACTTGGAATTATGTCCATGTATTTTCAAAAATTATTTCTTAATCAAATTTCAATCAACTTAACAACACCTTGACATTTTTTTGAGAAGACTAAAAGTCAATGAATCTCATTCAAACTATTTTTCCATTTTGGCTTTTATCTCTAAAAACTTTTCTCAAAAAATTAGACTCTTGTCAATCTTTGTAGTGATGCAAACAAGTATACTTCTACGATATGTAGTGAAGTGAGATATTTTCCACTTGGGTGTTGAGTGAGGCATTGTTGATTTTAAAATCCAAGCCATATCCTCCACTTTGAGATGACGCAAATTCTCCTTTCTCATAATTGTGGGTAGTAAGTATGTTTTCCACATGGACAATGACAATGACGTCTTGTCTCCTAAAATTAACCAACACACTTGTGTTTTAAATTATTAAAGAGGAACTACGAGTACCATGATCCCCTATTGCATGTAAGGTGGTACGTAGGCACTAAAGGTTCACAACCGCGTCTGGTGAAAAAATTATAAAAATAAAATAAAATACTTCTTTTCTCGTTACCATAATCTATGTTTTAGACAACATTTTATAGCCAAAATATACAGATTTTACAAAGAGGTTCCTGCGGAGTACCATAGATGTTTAGGGTGCTAATACCTTCCCTTTTCATAACCAAACCCCTTACCTAGAATCTTTTCCCCCTCTTTTGGGTTATTCGCTCTTTTCTCATTCCTTTGGAAACAATAAAGCACAGTGGCGATTTTTATTTTGATATGTACAAGTCAAGTCAATCCAATGACTTAGTATTAACATTTCTACCACTACATGGGGTAGGATCTTCTGGACATAAAACCTCATATGTAGCTTAGGACAAGAAACACAGTCATACTTCACAAAAGTAGAGACCTTGAACTTGTAAAGGATAACAACCCCTGAGACTAATCTCAGGTCTTCAAAATCAAACACATACACTCTCTAGATCTCCATAGCATTGAGACGGTCTTCTAGTTGTTTGTATTTTTCATCAGTGGAAGGATATTGCTCATCAGAATAGTCTTCTTCATTGGGAATCTTACTAGAACCAAGGTTGCTTTCCCCCTCAGCTTTGATATTTTGACCGTCTTCTTCTTGATTGTTATCTTCATTTGATGGGATATCAGATGCTTGAACCTGTTTGGAAGGACCTTTGAATCTTCTCCCCATGTTAAGGATACCAGTCAGTTTCCTAGTATTTTTCTTCTTGGTGATGAGTGCCATCAGTTCTTTATGCCCCTTGGCTAAGTTCAGGAGCGTCTCTTGCAATTGGGCGTTTTTAACTTGAAGGTCTTTCACAGTTTGTTCAAGAGCCATCTTTTACTGAAATAAACAGCAAGAAGATGATAAAGCTTGTATTGGGAAATACATGTTATGTAATGACATGCATTATATGTGGATGCAATGTTTTCAAGGATCTTGCGGGATAAACAAAAGTAAATGTTATAAGTTGAGTCTCGCTGCGACTTTGATTAAATAACTTTACGTCTTTGAACATTCTTCTATGAGAATCATGCTCACCATGTCGAATGAGTCCTAGCATTTGACTCAAACGAAAGTACTTTGTTCTTTGATGGTGTGATACGGTGGGAGAACTGACTTGAGGTTTTTGCTTTTTATTTCAAATGTTGCGGTTATCAAGAGTCGCCACCGACTTTTCTTTTATCCAAAAGGAAAGGTAAAAAAGCACAGGAAAGACCTTTGAGATTGTTTCTTGAGTTCGGGGGGTAGATTATGAAAAGGGAAGGTATTAGCACCCTTTTCATCCATGGTTTTCCATGGGCTTTTAGTTACTTTCTAGATCACTTGCTTTGGTTTTGAAATTGTGCTTTGTGTGGTTTTGAAAGTATTTTGTAAAAGAGGCCATTGTTTAGGAAATCTTTGTAATGATTCTCGTTCATAAGAATGTATACAAAGATGTTTGTCTTTTTGAAAATGTTTTCAATGTTTGTAAGATGTTTGGAAATGTGTGTGTTTGTTTTGAAAATAGCAAGGATAGTTTTTTTGAAATGGAGCAAGTGACTAGAAGTAATCTACCTACTCAAATGTCTTTCTTGTTCATTTTCTTTTACTTTGATATTGTTGTCTTACCATTGATTTGATAAGCAATCATATATTTGGATGTAAACGGGACTGGCGAGGGTCATTGTATAACCATGATTAGCAATGTTGCAAAGTATCTTAGCATTTTTGAGGGACTAAGATCATTTTGTAAGGCAACTTTGAATAGCGTCATCGAGGGACTATGATCTTATACTTGCTTGTTTTGCAAAGATACTTCACATGCGTAATATGACCATTTTTGTATAAGGCAACCAAGTGGAGTAACCCTAAGGGTGCTTGTATGCAAGTGTGTTATTTTCATGCTTGATTTTGTCCTGGATTAGGGTTTTCTATTTGATTGTTTTTATCTTTCCATACAAACCCTAATTACTAACATGTTATGTAAAAGCGATAAATTGCGTAATTTAAAGATTACTACGCTATTACAACATTTTATGGGAGGGGGGGTATACAAATTATGAATGGGGATTTGCAATGATGTAAACTTAATTTAATCTATTACAACCAAATCGAATTTGTACGAATATTTGAATAAATAATATACAATATAAATTAAATATGAAATGGTATGTATATGCAAGAAAAAGATTTTTGTTTTGTTTTTTATGTGAAAAAGAATTTTGAACTAAACCTAATAATTTAAGAAAAGGAAATTATTTTTAGAAATTGGTTAACCCTAATTCTAATTTGTTAAAAGAAAATAAATTTCTTTAAGTACTATTTTTTTGTGTATTTTGTCTTAAAAAATAATAAATAATATTTTATGAAATATCTTAGTCCTTTTATACATTAGAATAAATATTTACAAGTGAGAGAAAATAAATAAATATTAACCTAATTCTATTTTATTTTACAAGTTTATTTGAGAAAAAATAGTTAATTTATAATTTAATAAAAATATTTTTAATGAGAAAATAAAATAAAATGAAAGAAATGTAATATTTATCATGTTTTATATTTTTTAGGATTTTTTTATGTTAAGGAAAATATAATTAATAAAATGGAAATGAAAATAAAAATAAATAAAAAAAATATTGGGCCAGGGGTGTCCTGAGTAATCAGGAGGTAAGCATTAGAAAAAATCATAAGCCTAATGGAACAAAAAGCCCAGCGCTGCATAGTGACAAAAAATGGCAAAAAATATGAGAAAATATGCAAAAGGCAGGCGCCAAGGCTCGAACCCATGACCTTAGCAATTTATGTGCGCTGCCTTACCACTGCGGTGACTGTATATCCGTTAGTTCAAATGAAATTAAAAATACATAACACAAAGTGCTTCCTTGCCCTGTACTTCGTCTTCTTCCTCTAGCTAGCCGGATCCCCTATATCTCTCTCATTTCTCTATGAAAATGGAAACTTCAAACATGAAAATGATAGTATTCTTTCCCACGATTTCAACCATGTAACTCATGCAAACTAACAGTCAAAGATCAAAGCTAATTTCAATGGCCCTAATTTCAAACATAATTTTTACAGAAATTTGAAACCTAAAATTCTATACACACAATGAATATAAATGAAATCTATGCACATGGGTGGCTTTAGCACATGGATATCTACATTTTATTTTCACAAATCGAGACCAAAGGATGCATGTATGAAGATATATCAGTTAGAGTTCTGTTTACCTTGGGTTTTGGTAAACAACCGCTGATCCTCCAAATGGTTACTTATTTGGTTACTCGCAGGATCGATCAGATTGATCCTATGGACATAGGTTGATTTTGAAGTTTGATTAAGGTGGATAAGGCTTTAAGTAAAATGTTTCAAGTAAATTGCATAAAGGAAAGGCTTGGTAAAATAAACAAGGCTTCAAAGTAAAGGTTCGACAGGAATTTAAAGGAGAAAAGTAAGTAAAATACTGGAAAAGTAAATGACTTTAATTGATAAAATTGGTGTTTCACACATACATTTCTCAACAATTCTTTCGCTCACACTGGGTACTTGAATCTAAATGAGTGACTATGTATCTATTTGTGAACACACGCGAGAAACTACATGTCTACTCCTATTTATACTAAAACATTCCAAGTAACCGTCGGGCAGTTACACTGCTTCGAGATTAAGCCACTTGGCACGTTCTCCATGCTCGACGCTCCAGATCCTTGCACGTTTGCACGTAGTAACTGCTGGAAACCGTTTTCCCCCCAAAGCTTTGAATTTCAAACTGCTCCACTCTGGACCATCGAACACTTTCATCAAGAAACGTCTTCGACGAAAACTCCTTCGACGTCGAAGGCAATCAGCCTTCTTCCTTGGAAGAAATCTTCTAAGTATTTTGCCATCTTTCGACGGGCACTTCGACAGGCTTAGCCAGTCGAAAGCATCTTTCAGCTTTTAATGGCTGCCATCAATCAAAACAAAGGTGTCGAATTTAAGAGCCAACAAATTGCCCCCCAAGAATGCCTTATTTCGACTCTGAAAGAAAAAGGCATTCTTTGAAAACGCCATTCGACACCTGTTTTTCCACGCTTAGTCACAAGTTAACTTGTGCACTTTTTGTTGCTTTTTACCAACTATTGGCAATCCCAAGAAACCATCATTGATTTGATCCTAGGACGTCACTTTCAGTACGGCGTGCAGTACCAAACGTCACTTCAGAATTTGTCATTATGACAAATCCCAAAAACGAGGACGCACGCTGCGTCTCTCTGTTTCTGCAGAAACGGCCAAAACAACAGGATGCTGCCACGCGTCCCACTAATTCCTGCAGCATTAAATGACATTTAATGTCCTCATTATTGGGAATTTCTCCCACTACTATAAATAGTAGTGAATATCCCATTATGGGACTTTTTACGCAAACTAGCCCTCAAACTCCCTTGCTTTCGTACAAACTTGCTCTCTTTGCAGAAAAATTCTTCCTTTTTCACTTCATCTTCATCCTCAACAATGGCCTCTGCTTCCACTGCCCCCAAGACTAACGCACCAACTGAACAACTTGTTAAACCCAAGGTCTTTGTTACTGCTCCGATAGTGAACTCTACAGGGAAACGAAGGGTTCCTGAACCTTCTGACATCTCCGTTCGCGATGCTTACTCGCGTCACTTGATGATCCCGGTTGGATACTCCAACCAGATCTTCGCAATGTCTGGCCCCATGAACCCAAGCATCTCTGAAGCTCTGAAGATCAAGAGCTATTTCCCCATCGTCGAGAAACTCAAGCCAGTAGCATGCGCCAAGAAGGACGCAGAAGACAACGAAGACCCTACACGCGAGAAAATCGACCTCCGTTTCTTCAACAGAAGTGTTAGGGTCTTCAGGTCCTACCCTAATCTGGCCTCTGACTATGTTGCTTGGCTAACAAAGTTGGAGAAACATCAAACTCCAGTCTGGAAGGAAATGGGAATCTTTGACCTAGTAATGCTGTCGAAGACAGGCTTAAACTACTCCCCAGAGATGCTTATAGCTTCGCTGTTGTTTTGGGATTACTCTCACTTCACCTTTCACCTTCCATGTGGGATGTTAACCCCCACACTCTTCGACGTAGCGGCCATCACTGGCCTTCGACCAACCGGAGATTACTTCGACCCGGAAGAGATGTCGGAGGACCAAATTGGCTTCTCTGAGACCAAGCCAACATACACCACCTTTATCAACCATTATCACGACAGGTCGACGGATACAGTGTCGGATGTCGAACACATAGCGTTTCTAGCCTTATGGCTCACTCGCTTTGTGTTTTGCTCGAAGTCTCTACAAGTGACCAAAAAGATGGTCACTCTTGCCACCCAACTGCATCACCGCCAAAACATCTGTTTGGCAGAACTAATTCTGGCCAGTCTTTATGACTCAATCAACAATGGGGTTACTCTCTTGAAACATATCGAAGATAGGGCCAGTTTGCTACTCGCTGGGCCTTTCTGGCTACTTCAACTGTGGCTCAACGCCACTTTCGAATCTTTCTTACCCAAGAAGATTCAGATAAATGAACAAGCCCCAGCGATAGCTAATAGACGTATCGAAGGAATTAGGCTGGCTCTACTGACACCTGTGGAAGATGGGCTAGAGTTTCAACAAACCTTCACTAACTTCGTTCTGATGTTCGCTCGAAGGAAGGAATTTGTTTCAACTATGGCTCCATTTGCTCAACGGAGGGTGGGGCCAGCATGGTTCACAAGGCCACATCCAAAGGAGTCGAGTGGTCCCAATGTCGATGAGCACACTGTACTTTGGGAGGCGTTCCTGACACCCAGGATCATGCCTCTTCGATTTAAGAGTTCTAAGACTCATTTGAGTCTGCTTGCCTATCAACCAAATCTGGTATCTCGCCAGTTTGGTATCATCCAAACCCTGCCTTCTCCTATTTTTCAAAGAGAGAAGTCAATGTTGTACTTCTGCAACGATTATACAGAAGAAGCTGCCATCAAGCATATCGGAAGATATGCTGGTCGAACAATCCTCTCGCTGTTTGACTACCAGCTTAATTTCCTTTGCTCACCATCCTTTGAGGAGTGGTGGAGAAGCTATTATGCTGAGTACTTCTTCGACGAGAAGGACTTCATGGCAGAGTTGCAGAAGTCTTTTGTCCTTGTGTTGGACAAAGTAAAGAAATGTAAGTTCATGCTCTCACATTACTTTTTATCTTTCTCTTCGACTGTTAGCCTGTTAACTTTCCTTTTCGCTTTCAGTTGTTCGAAAGCCCTTAGCCAAGAAGGCTACAGAAGGCCCACAAGGAGGAGTCCCTTCGACAAAACCTCCACCGCCGGCGAAGACTATAGCGCCGGCGAAGACAACAGGCAACCAACAGGGGGAAGGCTCTTCGAGGAGGCCTCCTGCATCGGTAACCAGATTTTCTTCATTTTTCTTCTGGCTTTCGATTTTTTATTTTCGATGTAATTATTCAATCGAATTCCTATTGGTTTTCTAGGCCCCTTCGCCCAAGAAAAGGGCAGCATTGGTGGTCGAATCGGGGAGTGATGACGAAAGTGATTCCCCTCCTGCTCCCTTAAAGAGGCGAAAGTTAACGAAGGACGCTTCTGTTCCTACTCCTGCCCCTGAAGGTCGAACCGTCAGAATAAAGGTCGCTGTGAGAAAGCCTAGGCCACCTGCAGTGATCATCGAGGAGCCAACTGAGGAGGAACTGAACGCTCTTCTTACCAAGCCTGTCGAAAGTGACAATTCCAGCCCTGGGGCTGAAGTTAATCCACAGGTAATCTATTTTAGGCATAGATACCAGTATTCGATTGTATCTCTTTCGACATCTGAAGATTTGTCTTCTTTCTCCTTTTCAGGACACTACTGAAAGTTCCCCACCAAGGACTTCAGAAACTCTAGAATCTGCTGACCTTAGCAGGCCTCAGGAAAAAGATTTGGGCAATGACGAAGCCCACACTGAGAATGAGGCCAATGCTGAAACAGTGGAGAAGACAACAGAAGAACCTATGGTGGAGGAAACACAGCCAGAAACGGTTCCTGTGGTGGACTTGTCATCAGAAGAGAATCCTGAAGGAAGAGACCAAGGCAATGGCGAAGAGAATCAAGATGCTGTTGACGAAGAGCACCAAGGTGGTACTGGCGAAGAACACCAGGGTGACGCTAGCGAAGAGCCACAAAATGACGCTGGCGAAGGACCCCAAGGTGATGTTAACGAAGAACCACAAGTCGACGCTAGTACCGCCTCAGTCCAAGTCGAAGAGCAACCAAACGAGGCACTCAGCATTCAACAGCCTCAAGCCCAAGATAATACTATGGCAAGGGTCACCTCCTCAAAGCACAGGTCAAAAGAGGACTTGGAAATCTTGAAACAAACTGACCCTGTCAGCTACCTCAATGCAATCATCGAGAGTAAGAGTTCTTCTGACACTAGTCAGGAAATTCCTACCCTGTCGGGGAAATCTACTGAAACTTCTCCTCTTGATGATGCGTTGGCGAAGGTTAAGGCCCAGTTCTTCAAGAGAGATTTAATGAAGACTTTAGAGGGGGACCCCACTGCTCCATCATGCTTAAAAGAGGTTTTGAATGCTGTTGACTTCGAAGCTGTAGCCCCAGAAATCTCAGACTTAATCATGGAATTACATTCTATGATTGATCAAGTCTCAGCGGACTACAGGCGCCAACGAGGTTTTAACAGTCAGCTCGAAGTGCTGCATGGCAAAAGCTCATCCGCGTGGACTGCTGTCTCAGATTCGACTTCTCGAATTGCCGAGTTGTCGAAACAGAAAGCGTCTGCACAGGAAAGGGTCGATGCTATTGAGCGAGAGAATGTCTCCTTCCGAGCACAAATTGCAGAGATAGAGGCGAAAATAAACGCCAACACTGTACTCCAGGAGGAAATTCTTTCGACCATCCCAGACACTGAGAGCTAGACTGAGATCAAACAAGGCCTGGAATTCGCTGAGAGGGCTCAAAGCCTCGACGCTCAAATTGCCAAACTAGTGCAAGAAAACTCTTGGTGCAAAAAGAGGTTGGAGCTGCAGTATGCCAAGTATCTTCGACTCAAGAATTCTCTTACCTTTTGATTGATTCTCTTTTGTAACCATCTTCTGTAGACGTTTTCGACAACAATTGCCATCTTGGCTGAAATTAATAAAAATTTCCATTTTGGCATTTTTTATGGTTAATTTAGTTTGTTCTTTTATTATTTTATTTTTATCTCTTGAAGTATAGGCTTATATTTTTTCAAATATTTACCATTTACTCTCAAGAGCCTTTTATCACCACTTATCTCTTCGACCTCATAGGCTCCACCAGAAAAAGTTTGGATAACTCTGAAGGGTCCTTCCCATTTGGGTGACCATTTCCCCATGCTTCGATCCCGTCGATCCATGGGAAGAATTACCTTCCAAACTAAATCTTCAGGCAAAAATACCTTAGGTTTTACCTTTCTATTATAAGAGTCTTCTACTCTTTTCTTCTGAAGCCTGAGTAAGTCGAGAGCGTGTAATCTCTCTTCGTCTAAATCCACCAATTCATCTAACATCATATTCCAATAAACCTCAGAAGGAATATCATAATGCCTCTGAACTCTTGCAGATTGAAGACAAATTTCTGCTGGCAATACTGCATCATGGCCAAAAGTTAGCCTATATGGCGTTGTACCAGTGGCTTCTTTTGGGGACGTTCGACAAGCCCATAAAATCTGGTCTAACGTCTTATGCCAACTCCTTGGTTTCTTCCCAACATGTTTCTTTATCAAGCCAATCACCACTTTGTTAGCTGCTTCGACTTGACCATTCGCCTGTGCATAGTAAGGCGTGGATGTTAGGAGTTTGAAACCTGTTTCCTGAGCAAATTCCTGCATCTTTCGACCAGTGAAAACTGAACCTTGATCAGTTGTTATTGTCTCAGGGATTCCATACCTAAATATAATGTTCTTTTGAATGAATTCAATGACATTTTCTTGGTCTACATTGACTAAAGGGACAGCTTCGATCCACTTAGTAAAATAATCAATGCCTACCAATATGTATTTCTGACTCTTTGATGATGCTGGTCGAATCTCTCCAATAAGATCCAACGCCCATCCTCGAAAGGGCCAAGGCTTCACTATCGAGTGAAGTTCGCTTGCTGGTACATGTTGGATGCCTGTATGAACTTGACACTCTTGGCAACCTTTGGCGAACTCAACACAATCTTTCAGCATAGTGGGCCAATATAGTCCTTGTCGAAACAACAACCATTTCATCTTATGGCCTGCTTGGTGAGCTCCACATGCCCCAGCATGCGTAGTCGAAAGGGCTATGTATGCTTCAGTTTCACTTAAACATTTCAGCAACACCCCTTCAGGCGTCTTCTTGAATAACTCATTACCCATGAGTACAAAACTCAACGCCCTGTATTTTGTTTTTCGTTCTGTCGGAGCTCCTGGATTTTGAAGATAGTCCACAATGGGTTTCCTCCAATCTTGCTCTGACAAATTATCAATGAACGAAATCTCGAAGTTTGAGTGATCAGCATAACCTAGCCTCGTCGATTCCAAGTCTGATGGTGATAGACAAGTTGCCTTTATCTTTTCTCGAACTTCGATTGCTCTTTGTAATCTCGTTTTTGAAATCTTATACCCTGATGCAATTTGTGCCAAGTCATTGGCTATTTGATTTTCGACTCTGGGTATGTGTCGAATATTGACACTTTCAAATTGCTTCAATAAACGATTTGCTATCACAAAGTACATAATGAGATTCTCTCTTATGCATTTATATTCTTTTGTGATTTGCTTGATGACTAACTCTGAGTCTCCCATTATTTCGACTCGAGTTGCCCCCAATTCCAACAATATCTCAAGGCCAGTAATTAGAGCTTCATACTCAGCCTCATTGTTCGAACAAGAACCTTCTATTTGGTACTTGAATGTTGTTGGAATTTTATCTGGAGAAACAAGCAAGACTCCTACTCCTGTTCCATTTTTATGGCTGGAACCATCGAAGTAGAATTTCCAAGGTTCTATCTCCACATAATTCATATCCTCGACTTGAATTGAGTGGTCGACTATGAAGTCTGCAACCACTTGTCCTTTTACTGCCTTAAGAGGCATAAAGGTCAAGGAGTATTCAGTCAATGCTAATGCCCACTTGCCAATTCGACTATGCAAGATAGGTTTCGACAACATATATTTGAAAACATCAAAATGAGACGAAACATAAACATCAACTGGTTTTATATATTGCTTGAGTTTTGTACAAGAGAAATACAGACATAGACACAATTTCTCAACTTCGCTATATCTAGTTTCTGCATCATTCAAAACTCGACTGAGATAATAAATGGGTCTTTCGACTCCATTCTCATCCTCTTGGGCTAACATACTTCCCAGAGTTTTGTCAGATGCAGCTATGTACAATCTCATACTCCTATTGCTACAAGGAGGCACCAAAATAGGTGGCTTAGTGAGGTACCCTTTGATTTTGTCGAAGGCTTCTTGTTGCTCTTGCCCCCATTCGAACCCCTCTTTATTCAGTCGAAGTAAGGGTGAAAAGGCCTGAGCTTTCCCACTTAGGTTAGATATAAACCTTCTCAAGAAATTTATCTTGCCTAAGAGAGATTGCAATTCCTTCTTATTCGATGGCGCTTTCGCTTCCAAAATTGCCTTCGTCTTGTTCTGATTGATTTCGATTCCTTTCTTGTGGACAACGAAACCCAAGAAATCTCCAGCTTTCACACAGAACGCGCACTTCAAAGGGTTCATCTTCAGACCATGTTCTCTCATTCTTTCGAATGATTGTCGAAGGTGGTCAATGTGACTCTTCCTGGAAACAGATTTTATAACAATATCATCAATATAAACTTGCATAAAAGTGTTAATAAAATCATGGAAGATAGTATTCATTGCTCGCTGGTACGTTGCCCCAGCGTTTTTTAGGCCAAAAGGCATCACTACCCATTCGTAAGTGCCTAAGGCCCCAGGGCATCGAAAAGTTGTTTTCGACACATCCTCTTCAGCAATGAATATTTGATTATATCCTGAATAACCATCGAGCATACTCAGGTATTCGTAGCCAGCAGCAGAATCGACTAGCATTTCCGCCACAGGCATAGGATATTCATCTTTGGGGGTGGCAGCATTCAAATCTCTGAAATCTATGCACACCCTTAATGTGCCATTTTTCTTGATTACTGGCACAATATTTGCAATCCATTCGACATACCTTGTAACACGGATGAATTTGCATTTCAGAAGTCTTTCGACCTCCGTTTTGATCTTCGACAATATTTCTGGAGCGAAGCGTCTTGGATTTTGCTTGATTGGCTTCTTTCCAGGTTTGATTGGCAACTGAAGTTCTACCAATCCTCTGTCGAGACCGGGCATTTCGTCATAATCCCATGCAAAACAGTCTTTAAACTCTTTCAGCAATTGGATTACTTCCAACCTAAGTTCTGGATCAATTTTGGCGCTGATGTAAGTTGGCCTATTCTCTGATCCTTCGCCTAAGTTGATTTCTTCTAAAGGGTCTTGTGCTAACATCTTAATGTTGTTCGCCAAGGGATCCTTTTCGAAGCCCAAAGGCTCATCGTCATAGATGGCGTCGAGCCTCTGTTCCTGCATTTCATCTAGCATGATATCAGGAGGTCTTGGATCGAAATCCTTTCCTGGGCCAACAGCAGATAATTGTTGATCATTGGCCTGTGTGGCCATGTAGTTTACTTCGGCTTCGAGAGCCGTTATCATCTTGGTTTCGGCCACGTAAGCCGAAATTCGCTTCAGAGATTGTGACTCAGTCATTATCACTGAATTCACTTCCCCGACCAGTTGGTTGGATATCAGTTAGCCCACTGAAGTCTATGTGGGACAAGTCTTCTCTGTCCCATTGGAAACCATGCTCAGGATGCAGGTATAGGGAACAAAAGGTGTTTGGCGCTGGCGCCATGTCGAAGTCAGGAGTTGGACATGGCCCTATGTGAGCCAAGTTTTTGTCGAAATCTGTTACACCCAAGTGATTCACTTTGCCAAGGTAGTAACTTTGATCCGCCTCTATGTTTTCGACCATCCCATCTGGACGCCATAGCAGCAGTCTTTGATGCATCGATGAAGGCACAGCGCCAACACCATGAATCCACTCACGGCCTAACAAAAGGTTGTAGTTAGGTTTGGCCGATATGACCATGAACATTGTTGGTCGAAGGATCGACCCAACTTTTATGTCTAGCTGGATCACTCCCATGGTGGTCCCAATGCCTCCCTCATAGTTGGACAGGACCATATTGTGAGGTTTGATTTCTTCATCCCTTTTGCCAATCTTCCTTAGCATAGAATGAGGGATAATATTGATAGTGGCCCCACAGTCGACCAAAATTTTGTTCACAGTGGTCTCTTCGAGCTTAGCCCTTATGAACAAAGGTTTGAGGTGATTCTTCATCGCCTCTGTAGGTGGCTCGAAGAAGCCATTTTGTTCCTCTGTAGTGCCATTGTCCATGACAAAATAGCACACTGGCCTATGTTTGGCCATTTCTTGTTCCACCTCCCAGTCACTGGCTTCGACTTCTACCTGTCGATTGAATTCCCTATGCAGTACTGAAACAATATTCACCATTATATCCAGAGTATCGTCGGACTCAGCATCATCTTCGTCTTCGACTTCACTTTGGTTAGGCCAAACTAGCCTGTTGGTAACTGGTTCTCTCTCAAGAGGCTTTCTTTGTTTCCTTTGAGGCACATTCGAACTAGTTTCTGCCTTAGGTTCGTTGGCAGCCTCCCTTTCAGCTTTTCGCCTTCTTTGATATCTCCTCCATTGGGATCGCGACATAGGATTTTTTCCCTTGTAGTTGCTGGACACTTGAGCAACCTCGGGTGCAGCAACTTGAGGCTCTTTCTTCTGAATTAAAGAGGAACCTCTTGGCACATCGAAAGAATGCCATTTCTCTTCACTTGGCCTTTTCCGGCCAGATGTTTTGTACCAAGTGTCTACTGGTACATTTGTTGGAGGCCTAAAAGTCAATGGCCTCTTGTCTTGATTAGAACCCCTCCTGGGATCATGTCGAAGGTCAGCATTCTCCCTTCTCTTGTTCGCTGCTCTTACGCCTTGTATGTGCTCAGCAGCTTTTTTATCAAAGATAGAACTGCATCTTGGACATAGCATCACCTCTGATTTCTTCTTCTGGCATCTTTGTAAAAAATCTGCCAAGTTCTCGTTTTCCCTAGGGAAAGCCGTTTTATTTGCCTGCTCTTGCCTTATGGCTTCTTCTGAAGCTTTAGGGTCAGAAAGTTCAACCATGTTGATATTCATTGTATCCTTATTAGCAAGAGTTAGTTGCTTCATTTGTGTCTCCAGATTCTCCGTCTGGCCTTGAACAGTGGCCAAGTGGGAACTGGGCTTTGGTCCAGTTTTTTGTGCTTCAGCAGTCTTCGACTTCGGGTCTTCGACCGCTTTCTGGACAGCCTCAATTGTCTTCCTGGATAAATTTCCAGAAAAACTGCCAAAGATTGGCATGTTGATGTGGTCCTTTGAGACTTCGACCATGGTAATTCCTGGCTTCTTCGACGGGATGCTGGTCGCCTCTATCATGTTCACTTCAGAGGGTTCTGCGTAGTGGGCTTCAGCCTTTAGTGGATTGGAGTCGACAGCCATGGGGGATTTGTCAGCAAACTTTAATCTCCCTTCCTCAATAGCGTCTTGCACAAGATTCCTGAAAAGAAAACATTGAGAAGTTTTATGGCCCAAAAAATTATGATATTTGCAAAAACCTCTCTTCTTTCTTTGATCAAGAGGAGGCACTTTTACCCCAGGGGGTACTATCATTTGGCCATCTTTAACTAGCAAGTCGAATATTTCATCACATTTTGTGATGTCAAAACTATAAGTCTTTTTTGGGAACCTATCGTTGGTCCTGTCTGGACCAGTGGGATTTTTCCCATTTGAGGGGACTAACTGTTTACAAGAGTATGGTGGCCCTTGTTTTAGTTCTGCTAAATCGACTTCTCCTTCTTCGACAGTTAAAGTATCGTCGAAGGATTCTAGATCGTCGTCGTCCATCTCAACGTACGCTATTCTCTCTCTTTTGTGAGTTTTCGTTGCCTTAGCTTTTTCAGCTTTGAGGCGTTCGACCTGTCGAACTCTATCGGCCAGTTGGGCCATGTCTCTTAGGTACTGGGTATCTAGCTTCTTCCTAATGGAATAATCTAAACCGCCTGCGGCTATTTCGACCAACTCATGTTCTGGCACTTGTGTAAAACATCTCGCCTTAAGCAACCTAAACCTATTCAGATATTCGTCTATAGGTTCAGTGAAACGTCTCTTCACACTCGCCAGTTCTTTCAGGCTTATCTTGGTTTGCCCCATATAGAATTGTTCATGGAACAATCTTTCCAATTGGGTCCAATGGTGGATCGAATTGGGGGGTAGGGTTGTGAACCAAGTAAAAGCGTTCTTGGTTAAGGAACTTGGGAAGTATTTGATCCTTAGGTTTTCATTATTTGAAATGTCTCCTGCTTCGATCAAATACCTCGCCACATGTTCGACAGTAGATTCTGTCGTGTCCCCAGAGAACTTAGTAAATTTGGGGACTTTGCTCCTAGGAGGTAAATCCGTTTGTAATACGTATTCGGACAATGGAGATGTAAAGTTGGGCCTTCGAAAGCCCATGTTCATCCCATTCTGATTCATGATCCTTTCGATCATGGTTGCCAGATTATTTTCCAAACCCATGTTTTGGTGTTGGATATGCTGAATCACTTTGTCAGCATTTTGGTTTCTGTTAACTAACCTTACCTCTGGGGCTATTACCCTAGGTTCTTCGACAGGTTGTTCTACAGGCTGTTGAGCCTGATTAATGGTGGTTTCTTCCTCTACAAATATCCCCTGATTTCCTCTTGTTTGCGCCCTTTGGGGCTGTCGAATAGGTGGGGGTACTCCAAAGAAGTCAGCCAAACGCGTCATTTGCGCTGTAACTTGCTGATTCGATTGAGTAGTATTTTGTATTAGAGGATTTAGCACTGTACTCAAAGTTTGTGCCAACATTTGCACCATATCATGGTTGCTTTCGTCCATCTGTTGCCTCAAGACTGCTGTCGAGGCATTTGTAAGGCCATGGGCTACTTGGGACGTTCCTCCTAAGAGTTGGGTCCTATTTCTATTCGCCATGCCTACTCCAGAGCCTTGGAGTGGCGAAGAGGCACTCACGAAAGGGTCTGAATAAGTGGACGCAGCATTCGTCAGGCTTGCCACTTCAGAAGTTGGCATACCATAGAATGGAATAAATCCTGGGGGAACCACAGGCCTTGTGCCTATATTTCCCCTTGGAGGGGGTGTTCCCAAAGGTATTCTGGGGCCTGAAAACGAAGTTATTGGCCCCGTGGTTGTGACTGACACTGCTGGTGTCGAACCAACGTTCGTCGCTTCACTTACGGTCATATTAACCGTTGCTCCCACACTTGTTTGTGGGATTTCGTTATTGTTTGGCGGATTCGCCATCTCTTCCCTTCTTCTGGCAGTATTGTTATCGTTAGTGTATATTCTACCACTCCTCAATAACATACAACTCGAAAAGATGAGATTATTTTTCAACAATCAACACACAGTCCCACCAGGTGTGCCAATTTGTTTACCTTGGGTTTTGGTAAACAACCGCTGATCCTCCAAATGGTTACTTATTTGGTTACTCGCAGGATCGATCAGATTGATCCTATGGACATAGGTTGATTTTGAAGTTTGATTAAGGTGGATAAGGCTTTAAGTAAAATGTTTCAAGTAAATTGCATAAAGGAAAGGCTTGGTAAAATAAACAAGGCTTCAAAGTAAAGGTTCGACAGGAATTTAAAGGAGAAAAGCAAGTAAAATACTGGAAAAGTAAATGACTTTAATTGATAAAATTGGTGTTTCACACATACATTTCTCAACAATTCTTTCGCTCACACTGGGTACTTGAATCTAAATGAGTGACTATGTATCTATTTGTGAACACACGCGAGAAACTACATGTCTACTCCTATTTATACTAAAACATTCCAAGTAACCGTCGGGCAGTTACACTGCTTCGAGATTAAGCCACTTGGCACGTTCTCCATGCTCGACGCTCCAGATCCTTGCACGTTTGCACGTAGTAACTGCTGGAAACCGTTTTCCCCCCAAAGCTTTGAATTTCAAACTGCTCCACTCTGGACCATCGAACACTTTCATCAAGAAACGTCTTCGACGAAAACTCCTTCGACGTCGAAGGCAATCAGCCTTCTTCCTTGGAAGAAATCTTCTAAGTATTTTGCCATCTTTCGACGGGCACTTCGACAGGCTTAGCCAGTCGAAAGCATCTTTCAGCTTTTAATGGCTGCCATCAATCAAAACAAAGGTGTCGAATTTAAGAGCCAACAAGTTCTTACCTCTTTCAGCTGAGATCGTGAATGGAATTTGAGTGAGTTTTGAGAAGGCCTGAGGATCCCTTTATCTTGCCTGGACCTCCTTGAGTGTGTTCCAATCCTTACCTTGCCTTGAAAGTGCCTGAATCTCCCTATCCAAGTCAACCTGCTAGCTTGAAATACAAAAATGGAAGATGGAGAAGGAGGAGTTACAGTGAAGGGATGATGGTTTATAACACTTAGATATGATGTAGGTTAAGTGTTTAGGTCATTAGAACTTGAAACGCACGAGTAGATTTTGGGATTGCTATGCGTGATGCAAAACTGCAAGTTATCGCAGGTTTTTGGTGATAGAGAGTTTGGGAGAGTTTCTCAGCTTTTGCAATTTTCTGTTATGTTGTAATATGTTTGTGTATAAGTATAGAAAAGGTTTCAAATCAATTCCACACCAGGTTTCTGAGTTATAAACTTTTTGCTCTATTGCTTGCCTTTTAAGAAAAGTGAGGATACAACTCTTTACATGCTTGTACAAGCCTGATCTGAGTTGGTACAAGTCTTAGGCACTTTGCTTTTGGTTTATAAGACTTGTGTGTGCAGAGAGAACATGTGCAAAGCTCAAGGAGTTGACAAATGCAAAAGTTGTGCTTTTCTAAAATGGAAATGGCAACTTTGTGCCATTTATGGAATTAAAGCTTGGACAAAGGCTCTCATGCTTGGATTAAAGCTTTATCAACTGGGTAAGCATTAAATTATGGAGTGGGAAACAAGTTTGGGACCTGTAAAGCAAGGATTATGCAGCCTAGGTTTGGATTTGAATTTTGTTCTTCATGAAATGGCTTGAAATCAAAGTGAGAAATTGCCAACTTCTTCTCTTTGACTCTCCCTACTCAAGAATGATCTCAAGGAGTTCTTGGACATTTTGGAAATATTGCAATGTGCTCTATAACTCATATTTGAATTTCTGTCCAAGTTTCATCTTGGAACTAGGTGAAAAGTTTCCATGAAGTTAGGTCAAAAACCTGCCTAAATTAGGGCAAAATTTCACTAAGTCATTTTAGTTCATGAGCATGTATTCACAAAATTATATCTTGAGATCCAAGCATCGTTAGGAGAAATTGTGTGAAGCAAAGTTGTAGATTTCATGGAGATATACAACTTTCATGTTGGGAACTTTCTTTGAATCATCTTGTATCATGGTGAGAATTTGGCTTAAAGTTGAGAAAAAATAAGAAATTTTCTATACTTAGAAAAATTTCTAAGTTAAGAAAATTTCAAATTTCAAAACAAAATTTTCAATCTTCAATTTCTTGATGAACAAGTTTCACATTTTTCCATGTTTTTACGAATTGTGATCATTGGCATTTGATTTTGACCAAAAAGTCAAAGTTTGACTTTTCAGTATATAGTTGACTTTTGATCAGTTGACTGCAAAATTTATTTGTCAATCCAATAGACTTGCAATGTTTTGAACCATTTCATTAGGTCAAGATGATTCAATTGAACTCTTGAAATCATGCTTCAAACCAATTGATCATTTTCTAGGTCAAAAATCAGAAGTTGCCCTTTCTTAGTCAAAACCCTAATTTTGACCATTTTGCCCTTTTGATGATTTGAACAAATTTCTTGAGGAATTGTAGTCCAAACTTAATCAAATGATACACGTGAGTATAAAATGTTGATGTGGATAAAAAATTATGAAGTTTGACTGTAAATTGGCCACGGTTGACTTTTTCCCCAATACAGCCGATTTTTAGGTCAATAGTCCAATTGACTGATCAAAAGTGTGATTCAAGGCTTGAAACTTGACATGAGTAAACTTAGGGGTCCGTAATAATACTTGAAAGTAATATGAAACATTGATAGTCCAAAAATCCTTGTGCAATCCCAAACCCTAATTTTGGGTTATCAGTGCTTGATGAGATGTCTTGAGCTAGTCAAACCCTAATCCAGTCTTGAGTCAAAGAGATCTTGTGAGAAAAATATTGATAAATGAGAGGGAAAATTTTGGGCTATAACAGCTTCCCCTGTTCAATCTTCTTAAACCCGAAGAGTTAGATTGGCGAGCTTTGCCATTCGTGACTCAAAGGTGAAAGATGATTGGACACTAGAGTGCCCAGAAATTTGCACTCGACGACGTGTGGTTGAGGGAATAGGCTTAAAGATTCCATTTGGAGAGGTGATAGAATCTTGTTGGAGATGGGCTTGTAGATGCCATCCAAGAATGCTTGTTGCACTGTAATTTGTAAGCTAAAAGAATGAGTATCAGAATGGCGTCCATCTTTGGAGCGTATCTGAACTGTATCTGGGAGATGATTTTGACTAAGTATCAGAATGGAATCAGTGTTTGGAGCGTATCTAAATTGTATCTGAAAGTTGAATCTGAATGAGTATCAGAATGGCATCCATGTCTGGAGCGTATCTGAATTGTATCTGAAAGTTGCATCTGAATGAGTATCAGAATGACATATGTGTCTGAAGCGTATCTGAAGTGTATCTGAAAGTTGTATCTGAATGAATATCAGAATGGCATCCGTGTCTAGAGCGTATCTGAACTGTATCTGAAAGTTGAATCTGAATGAGTATCAGAATGGCATCTGTGTCTGGAGCGTATCTATACTGTATCTGAAAGTTGTATCTGAATGAGTATCAGAATAACATCCATGTTTGGAGCGTATCTGAACTGTATCATGATTGCACATTTGTCAATGGTAACTGTTAATCTTATCCTGAAAAGGGTAAAATGTTAGCTAAAATACAAAGTTATGTTGCATGAAACGTATGATGCAATGTATTAGATTTATCAATGTTTATGATATATGGATGTAATGTATGTGTATGTGAACTAAATAGCCACATTGTTGTTTGATCGAGGAAAATAAATCCTTGAATGCTGCTGAGGATATATGGAGTTTCATGTCTTGAAGTTGAAGTAATGATGAACTTTTGTTGAGAGAAATAAGTTCCGTTGTGAGGGTAATGCCATGTACTGCTTGTAAGATCTGCTTGGGGAATTTGGAGAAATTGGATGATTTCTACCGGGGATTGGTAAACTGGGAGCTTCGTTCCGCTGGAGATTTAAATGACGTGCTGTAGGGGATTTCTTATGGAATAGCCTAGAGACATTTTCCTATTCTTTCAACCCATCAGTAATTGTCTTTCTCATTTTATTTATTTGTAAACAGTAATTATGTTCAAATGCATATGTTCAACAATGAATCATTGGACGTTTTTGTAAACAAAACACAAACGTAAAGAAAAAGACAAATAGTTTTTTCACTTTCAAAGAGATATCTTTATATTGACTTTGAATAAAAAAATTTATACAAAGGGGATAAACATTCTAGTAAGAGAATGATGTCGTAAAACAAGAAAAATGTATACAAAGAAAGATAGCTACGAGTAATAATCCCATGGGGTTCCCATTCTGCTATAGCCTTCATATCTCCGAGTATCTTGTCTATTTGTGCTTTATCCGAAGATGATTGAATTGATCAGAAACTATGAGTTTGTCAGTGGAAGTCAAAGTTTGTCTGTAAAGTAATCCGACGAGACATAGTCATACGCTTTAATTCCATAACTTTTGCCTGGACCGCCCTCTCAAGTTTATGGTCCACCGGGAAACCCTTTTTTCCCAAGCCGCCCTTTTGGGTTTCCAGCTTGCCGGGTTTATAGATTTTTTCATTTTATCCCTAATTTTTGTCCGAACCTTTTTGGTTCACCGGGATGCCCTTGTTTTGCCTAGGTGTGTCAACCTAGCGGGTCTCTTATGCGTAGTATCTTTTGACTATGTCTGTATTTGCAGGGTGTGGCAGGTCATCGCCATCCATGGTGGTTAAGATCATTGCTCCACCGGAGAATATGTTTTTGATTACAAATGGTCCTTCCTAGGTAGGAGTCCATTTGCCCCTGGGATCACTTTGTGGCAAGATGATACGTTTGATCACTAAATCCCCGACTTGATATACTTGGCGTCTGATTTTCTTGTTGAAAGCCTTGATAATCCGTTTTTGATACATATGACCATGGCAGACAACAGTAAGTCTCTTTTCATCAATTAAGTTCAGTTGATCAAGTTGAGTCTGGATCTAATCGTCTTCGTTCAACCCTGCATCCTTCATAGTCCTCAGGGAGGGGATTTGAACCTCAATAGGCAAGACAGCCTCCATGCCGTAAACCAAAGAATAGGGTGTTGCCCCGGTTGATGTGCGAGTTGTGGTATGATACCCGTGGAGAGCGAATGGTAACATCTCATGCCAGTCTTTATATGTGACTGTCATTTTCTGTATGATCTTCTTAATGTTTTTATTTACAGCTTCGACAACACCATTCATTTTTGGCCGATAGGGAGAAGAATTATGATGCTGGATGTTGAATTGCTCGCATAATGCGGTGATCATAGTGTTGTTGAGATTTGTACCATTGTTAGTGATGATCCTTTCCGGGATACTGTACCGGCAAATAAGGTTTGGTTTGATGAAGTGGGCAACAACATTCTTGGTAACGGAAGCGAAGGAAGCTGCTTCCACCCATTTCGTAAAATAGTCAATGTCCACTAGGATGAAGCGGTGTCCATTGGAGACTGTCAGCTTAATTTCCCCAATCATATCAATTCCCCACATAGCAAAGGGTCAAGGAACCGTCAATACATTCATAGGAACCGGAGGTACGTGCACCTTGTCAACATAAATTTTACACTTATGACAGGTTCAGGAGTATTGATAGCAATCTGCCTCCATGGTAGACTAATAATAGCCTGCCTGTAGGATTTTCTTCGCCATCGTATGCCCACTGGAGTGGGTGCCAAAAGTTCCTTCATGTGATTCAGCCATGATCGTTTCAGCTTTAACCTTATCCATGCACCGAAGCAAAATGGAGTCATGATTGTGTTTGTAAAGGATTCCATTAATAAGGAATAATTTAGCAGAGAATCTCCTTAAGAAATTCTTATCATTGATTTAAGCTCCTTCTGGATATTCTTGAGCCTCGAGATACCTCTCGACTTCATGAAACCAAGGCTGGTCCACTACCTCTTCAGTATTAATCTCGTAACAGTGTGTTGGTTCATCCACTCGTTCGATGGTTATCTGGGGAGCCTCGTTATCCCAATTAAGTTTAAACATAGATGACATTGTGGCTAGAGCGTCTGCTAGCTGATTTTCTTCTCACGGGAAATGCTCGAAGGTAATCTTCTTAAAATGTGGTAACAATTTCAAAACATGTTCTTTGTAAGGGATAAGGTTTGGGTGTTTGGTGTCCCATTCCCCTTTGATCTGACTGATGACCAAAGCTGAGTCTCCGAATACATCTAAAGATTTGATCCCCAAGCTTATGGCAGCTATTAGACCGAAGATGCATGCTTCGTATTCTGCCATGTTATTTGTACAGTTGAAGAAAAGTCTGGAAGTAAAATGAGTATGACACCCTTCTGTAGATATGAGTACAGCGCCAATGCCATTACCAAGTCCATTGGATGCTCCATCAAAGAACAGGGTCCATCGGGATCCTTGTTCAGGTCCGTCACATGGTCTGATTTCTTCACAGTTGTCTAATATCATGATGTCTTCATCCGAGAATTCAAACTTCATGGACTGATAGTCTTCTACAGCTTGGTGAGCAAGGTGATCAGCCAATACACTGCCCTTTATAGCTTTTTGGGTAGTATACTGTATGTCATACTCTGTTAGGATCATCTGCCATCTAGCTATTCTCCCCGAAAGAGCAGGCTTCTCGAAGATGTATTTTATCGGATCCATATTAGATATCAATAAGGTAGTATGAGTCAGCATATACTGTCTTAGCCGGCGAGCAGCCCATGCCAGAGCGCAACAAGTTTTCTCGAGAAGTGAATATTTGGTTTCACAATCAGTAAAATTTTTGCTCAGGTAATAAATAGCATGCTCTTTTCGGCCAGACTCGTCGTGCTTCCCCAATACACACCCCATTGTTTTCTAAAACTGTCAGATACATGATCAACGGTCTTCCCTCGACTGGTGGCATCAATACAGGAGGTTCTTGCAGGTATTCTTTGATTTTGTCAAAAGAAACTTGGCATTCATCATTCCATTTGACTACTTGATCTTTCTTCAATAGTTTGAAGATTGGATCACAAGTAGTTGTTAGGTGAGAAATGAATCTGGCAATATAGTTCAAGCGTCCCAAGAATCCTCTGACTTCCTTCTCAGTACGAGGAGAAGGCATCTCTTGTGTTGCTTTAACTTTGGTAGGATCGACCTCAATACCCTTGTTACTGACGACAAAGCCTCGGAGTTTACCGAACCGTACTCCAAATGTGCACTTGTTTGGATTCAACCTCAGCTTGTACTTTTTCAGTCTCTCAAACAACTTTTGTAAGTGATCAAGGTGCTCTTCTTCCGTTTGCGATCTGGCTATCATATCGTCTATGTAGACCTTTATTTCATGTTGTATCATGTCATGAAATAAAGCTACCATGGCGCGTTGATAGGTTGCCCCAACATTCTTCAGTCCGAACAACATTACCTTGTAGCAGAATGTGCCCCACTGTGTGACAAATTTTGTTTTCTCCATGTCCTCAGGGGCCATTTTAATTTGGTTATAACCTGAGAATCCGTCCATGAAGGAAAACACTTTGTGTTGTGCCGTATTATCAACCAGGATATCAATGTGGGGGAGTGGAAAATTATCTTTAGGGCTTGCCCTATTCAAATCTCTGTAATCCATACACAATCATACTTTGCCATCTTTTTTAGTAACGGGAACAATGTTGGCAACCCATTGAGGGTAGGAAGTGACAACCAAGAATCCAGCATTGAATTGCTTCATGGCCTCCTCTATTATGTTTTCTGGAATATCAGGTATCATGTGGCGAACCTTTTATTTTACTGGCGGACAATCTTCTCTTGTAGGCAGACGATGTACCACGATGTCTGTATCAAGTCCTGGCATGTCTTCTTATGACCAGGCAAAGATCTCAACATAGTCATGTAACAACTGAACCAGACGTTCCTTGAAACTGGGCTCCAGATTGGCACCCACCTTGTCCTCTTTTTTATCCTCCTCGGTACCCAGGTTGATCGTATCCACAGGTTCTTAGTGAGGCTGAATAACTCCCTCCTCTTGTTGTAGCAGTCTGGCAAGTTCCCCTGGTACTTCACAATCTTCCTCACCTTTGTCTTCGGCTTGGTAGATTAGATTCTCAGAGTCACAAAAGGCCATAGCAATATCTTTACCCATGGGATCCAGAATGGATGGGTACCTGCATTAGTGAGTGTGGGTGTGTGTAAGGGTATAGCTATCTTTAAAATAAAATAAAATGTAAAAGAAAAACAAAGAGCACACAAGTTTGTATGTGAAAAACGTCCATGATTCATTGAATGTCATATGAAGATGAAATAATAACCCTTACAAATGGACCATTGTGCCTCGGGCAAGACACAAGGTTTTAAGAGTGCGAATTGTTTTTTAATATTATAGATCCAACAAATGTAAAGATAAATTACTGAGAGATGAAAGTTATTGGGACAAAGTCTCTGGCCTCCCAATTGCTGAGTCTTCCATTGACAGTTGGAAAGATCCAATCCTCCAAGTTGCAATCCTCTTCACCATCTTCTACCGCGTTGACCTCTCAGTTTCTAATCTTCAAGGGTGGCCCTCCAGCACGGGCACGACGTACAACCTTTTGAGCACTTGAAGTGAAACCTAAGCCAAACTTGTCAGACTTATACGGGATATCCAGAAGTTGCCCCCAGATGGTGCATCCACCTTCCTCTACTACTGCTTTAGCTTCCTTCAGAGATGACATCCGGAGTGGAGGTCTTGTAATCTTGGGAATCTGGGACACGATCTTGGTCACTAATACCTCTTGGGGGACCTCTTCGATGTGTTGAAAAGGAGTTTCAATGAACTCGCCGTCTAACTCCACATACCTGAAGGAATTGAGATGGCTGATCATATATTCTTCCTCTCGTGGACAGTGATAATCTTTCCTTGAACTAGATACTTCAGCATCTGGTGCAATATAGAGGTGACAGCGTCAGCATTATGGATCTATGGCCGTCCTAGCAGACAGGAGTAAGAGGGGCGAATGTCCATTACATAAAAGGTTGAATTGAAAGTTTAAGTCCCAATATTTATGGGGATATCCACCTCCCCGTGTACCATCCTCTTAGAGCCATCAAATGCCCTTACTAAAATGTTGCTTGGCTTTAATGTCAGTCCTTCGCAGTCAAGTCTGTCAAGAGCTTTTTTCGGTAAAACATTCAAAGATGAGCTAGTGTCCACCAAGACATGGGCCAGAGTTGTGCCTCTACATTCCACAGAGACATATAATGCCTTGTTGTGCTTTCTTCCCCTTGGTGTTAGATCAGCATCCGAGAAGCCTAGGCCGTTATCCGCTATTAAACTGGCCATGCAGTCTTGAAATTGATCAGCAGACGTCTCTTGAGGCACATGGGCTGTTTTTAGGAACTTAACCAAGGCTTTCGCATGTGCCTTGGAACACGGTAGTAATGCCAACATGCAGATTTTGGAGGGAGTTTGCCCCAACTGTTCAACTACGTCGTAGTCGCTCCTCTTTATAATTTTTAGGATCTCCTCCATTTCTTTCTTAGATGTCTCGGGGATAGTCAGTGATTGAGCCTTCGTCCGGACAAGCTCTACTTGAATACTTTTTCCTCGAGTTTCAGCAGTAGGAGTGTTGGCAAGAATGTCAATAGGGGTTGTAACGGCTTCATCAATAGGATCACTTGCAGAGATGATTATGGGCACGGAAGTAACCTTTGGAGCAGCCACGGGTCTAAAAACTGCCTTTGTGGTGGCAATTTCTGGAGAAAAGATCCTACCTCTTCGGGTAATTTTACTAGTTCTGGCAATATTGCTGATGTCAGAATCTTCTTCTTCGGAGTTTATCTCTTCAGCGGCCGGCCCATCTTGTTTGATTCCATGGTAGTAAATGTCTCCACCGTAATTCCATGGCACGGTTTTGTCTGATTCATATGGCATTGGCCCAGGCATTGTGATTATTAGAGGGGTTGCTTTCGAAACCAATGTAATTCTAACGGGTCTTTTGGATACCCTGGAAGAATTGGCGGAGATGGTAATGATTGAAACATCTTCAACAAGAATAGGTGAAACAGGAGTACTTTCAAACAGAATCTCTTTGTTGTTTATCAAGCATTGAATGCCTATTTTCAACAAAGGGAAATCAGTTGGTAAGGATAAGCAGAGGTGGGAGTCTTCATTACAACCCGGGAACACACTGGCTTTCAACAAGTTTATCTTAATGGTTGGAAGTGGAGTCACGAGTTTATCAATTGTGGTAACAAACAAATCTTCTTCAATAGCATTGGTGTTGTGGCCATGTCTAGGCATAGGAGCAGAAATGACATTTGGCTTCTCGGGCGCATCAAACTCAATTTCTTTTGCTTCAATAAGGTCTTGTATTTTGTTCTTCAAGGCCCAACAATTATTAGTATCGTGACCAGGACTTTCGGAGTGATATGTGCAACGGGCATTGGGGTGATAATGAGGGGACGTTGTGTTGGTGTTTTTCGGAGCTTCTTTCAAGGTTGCCAAATTGGATCTCAGAAGATGCGGTAATACTTGAGACGGAGTCATGTTGATTTTGGTGAATTTCCAGACTGGCCTTTCCACCCTTGGTTGATTACTTCTTTGTTGATCAGACGTAGGCTTTGGAATCATAACAGCCCCCACCATTGGTCGGCGTTCGGCTCTCTCTTGGTTTCTTTGTGGATAAACAGCAACTACCTCTTTCTTTCCAATAAAAGGCTTCCTCACAGCTGTAGAAGAAGATGAATCCTTCTGAATCTTTCCACTTTTTATGCCAGCTTCCACCCTCTCTCCGGTTAGTATTAGTTCAGTAAATCCTGCAGATGGGATTCTAATTAAGTGGTTGAAGAAAGGGCCAGATAAAGTGCCTAAGAACATGTCCACCAATTCCCTTTCAGACAGAGGGGGTTGAACTCTTCCATCCAGATCTCTATATTTCTGTGTGTAATCCTTGAAGCCCTCATTGGAAGTCATATCCATACTCTGAAGTTAAGTATGAGTAGGTGCCAAATCAGCATTATATTGATATTGCTTGTAGAAAGCTGCGGCAAGATCTTCCCAATTATGGACGTTGGCTCTTTCTAGTTGGTAAAACCAGTCAAGTTGTGTTCCCGATAGACTATCTTGGAAAAAATGCACCCACAAGTCTTTATTAGTGTAGTGTGGTTAGATCTTTCTTACATACGATCAGAGATGCATCTTAGGGTATGACACTCCATCGTACTTTGCAAACAAGGGCACTTTGAATTTTGGAGGAATCACAATCCCCGACACTAGTCCCAAATCCTCAAAATCCAAGCCTGGCACCTTTTGTATTTCCATTGCGCTCAAATGCTCTTCGAGATGTCTATACTGGTCATCAGCTGGAGGATACTGTTCCTCAGAGTAGTCTTCATCTTCTTCCTCCTCTTCAGATTCTAACAGGAACGCTGTTTCCTTGCCTTTCCCCTCTCCTTCACTAGATGTGGTTGCAAAATTCAAAGTCCTTCTCGTCTGCTCATGAAATCTTCTCCCTGTGTTCAAGACTCCATTTACCTTCTTTGTTTTCTTTTTCTTCTCTCCAGCTAGCAGAGTCTTCAATTCTTCTTGCCCATTGGCCAGGGTCATGAGCAACTGTTGAAACTACGTGTTCTGAGCTTGGAGATCTTTCAATGTTTATTCGAGATTCATCTTACTGAAATAAATAGCAGAGAGATGAGGAAACTTGTTGCAAAAGACCTGTTTATGTTATGATGAATGATATGTGCATATGCAATGTTTTCAAGGATTTCAAATATTCAAGTTCGTTTTAGACAAAAAGAAACACACGTTATATTAATAAGATAAAGTTTGAGTACATCAATGCCCCTTGGGAAAAATAATACAAAACTCTAAGATAAAAAATTAGTGCGCATCCTCTTTGGTGCAATGTAGGCATTTAGAGTCTGCTCCTCATGAAGTAGCCTAGTGAGTTCCAAAACCTTCTTCTCTCTTGCGTAGAATTGGGCTTCGAAAGTATCTCGCTCTCCTTTGAGTTGTATCCAATCCCTTTGTAGGTCTTCAAGAGATGTGGGCATGTCAGGATGTTGGATAGTGTATGGAACATCTCCCTCCTTAATAGGCTCCATGATTACCGGGAGAATGGAGGGGTAAGGCATCATAAGACTTTAAGCACGGGTTCGTACCCATTTGAGGTAAGGCTCAAGAGGGATGGAATTCTTGTGCCCCAAAGTCTTGCTATCCACCTTGTTTAGCATCCTCCAAGCTCGGATGAATCTCTGGCGAAGACCTTGATCGTCGTTGTCGTATTCGAAAACCAAACATTGAATCAGCATCTCGTGCGGGCCATCTCTTCGGGCATATCCAAACTATCTTAGAGCTAAGCACGGGTTATAGGTGATGCCTCCCTTAATGCCAAGTAGATGGACATTAGGGAATTCCACACAACGGTCAACAATGATAACATTCTCTTTAGATTGGGAGCACCAATGAATGTCTGAATGTTTGAGCGTCATTAACCTTTTTGACCACCTTGAACCTTGCTCATTCTTTAAGACTGATTGGGGAAGATGAGAAATAAACCATCTTTCCAGGAGAGGATTGCAACACATAAGGACACCTCTTTTCCTCATTGTGCGAGTATGAAAAAAGTGTAGGATATCCCCTAGCAATGTAGGCACCGGGTTGCGTGACATGAAGATTTTGACGGCGCTCACATCTATGAGTTAGTCAGGATTGGGAAACAAGACCATCCCATAGATAAGAAGAGCCACAATTTCCTCAAATGCTTGTAAGTCTAAGGAATTCCAACAGCTTTGGGCTTTCTCAAACAAGAACTTTGCTAAGAAGCCTTTGACACCACTTTTAGTTTCCCAATGAGTTGTGACATCAGATGAGTGCAAGTGCAGAGCTTGAGCAATCTCTTCTGGCTTTGGGTATCTTTCCGTACCATTGAAAGGTATTTGATTGAGAATGGAAATCCTCAAGAGTTGGGAGAATTCTTCCAAAGTAGGCACAAGTTGATAGTCGGGAAAGGTGAAGCAATGGTGCAAAGGATCAAAGAACTGAAAGAGCACCTTCATCATATCCTCATCAGTGTTGGAGGTGACCAAGTTGAGTAGACGACCATGTCTCTCGGTGAATGGAGAGTTCTCAGGAATCCTTGAAGCTAGCTCCTTAAGTTGTGGAGGAATTCTTACAAGGTCGACTTGAATAGTTTTCCTGCGAAGTGAATCCATATCCTACAAAACAAGAACAAAGATGAATCTCAAAAATCCTTGAAATGGTTAGTGGATGTATGTGATGTTCATGATGTCCATGATGTTATGTACAAGTATGCATAGACAAGTAAAACAATCAATTTCTTAGTTTAGGCTTGCATGGGGTTTTATAGGTAAGTACCCTCTTGAAGTTTAGTTGGCTTAAACTTGTCCTAATAATAGTAACCGAGTTCTAAGGAGCTCAATATCACTGGATTATTTCCTTGGTCATTGTTTCAGCTCAAGCCTCTTTAATGGCAACCGAAATATCCCAAGAAACCAAACCTCAATGAGTGTAGTATCGAGTATCTACCAACTTCGGACTGCACCAATCCGGTCATCTCACTATATCCTAAAGGCCAAGTTGGTGGAGTAAAGGTTCTTAGAAGTTCATTAGTGCTTCATGACATCACTCAGCGGCCCCGTATTCTCTTTGATTAACTCAAAGGCTACCGGTACCCACAAGTATGTCACACTAACATAGCTATTGTTTAGACCATGTCGGTATACCCCGCACAGTTTCCATAATTTATTGCTATTTACCTATAATGTATCCCAAATCCGGGTAGAGGATTTCAAACCCAAACAAAGAACCATAATGTAAAGCATACAAGTCAAATGATGTAAGAAAATAAATGTGATCTAGCCCTAAGGTAACCCCACTTTTAAAAAATTCCCCAGCAGAGTCGCCAGTTATGTGATACAGTGGGAGAACTGACTTGAGGGATTTTCATTTTATCGCAAATGTTGCGGTTAGCAAGAGTCACCACATACTTTTCTTTTATCCAAAAGGAAAGGTAAAAAAGCACAGGAAAGACCTTTGAGATTGTTTCTTGAGTTTGGGGGGTAGATTATGAAAAGGGAAGGTATTAGCACCCTTTTCATCCATGGTTTTCCATGGGCTCTTAGTTACTTGCTATATCACTTGCTTTTGTTTTGAAATTGTGCTTTGTGTGGTTTTGAAAGTATTTTGTAAAAGAGGCCATTATTTAGGCAATCTTTGTAATGATTCTTGTTCGTAAGAATGTATACAAAGATGTTTGTCTTTTTGAAAATGTTTTCAATGTTTGTAAGATGTTTGGAAATGTGTGTGTTTGTTTTGAAAATAGCAATGATAGTTGTTTTGAAATGGAGCAGATAACTAGAACTAATCTACCTACTCAAGTGTCTTTCTTGTTCATTTTATTTTCCTTTGATATTGTTGTCTTACCATTGATTTGATAAGCAACCCTATCTTTGGATGTAAACGGGACCGGCGAGGGTCATCGTATTACCATGATTAGCAATGTTGCAAAGTATCTTAGCATTTTTTAGGGACTAAGATCATTTTGTAAGGCAAATTTCAATAGCGTCATTGAGGGACTATGATCTTATACTTGTTTGTTTTGCTAAGATACTTCGCATGTGTAATATGGTCATTTTTGTATAAGGCAACCAAGTGGAGTAACCCTAAGGGTGCTTGTGTGCAAGTTTGTTATTTTCATGCTTGATTTTGTCCTGGATTATGGTTTTCTATTTGATTGTTTTTATCTTGCCATACAAACCCTAATTACTAACATGTTATGTAAAAGCGATAAATTGCGTAATTTAAAGATTACTACGCTATTACAACATTTTATGGGAGGGGGAAACTTAATTTAATCTATTACAACCAAATCAAATTTGTACAAATATTTGAATAAATAATATACAATATAAATTAAATATGCAATGGTATGTATATGCAAGAAAAAGATTTTTGTTTTGTTTTTTATGTGACAAAGAATTTTGAACTAAACCTAATAATTTAAGAAAAGGAAATTATTTTTAGAAATTGTTTAACCCTAATTCTAATTTGTTAAAAGAAAATAAAGTTCTTTAAGTATTATTTTTTTGTGTATTTTGTCTTAAAAAATAATAAATAATATTTTATTAAATATCTTAGTCCTTTTATACATTAGAATAAATATTTACAAGTGAGAGAAAAGAAATAAATATTGACCTAATTCTATTTTCTTTTACAAGTTTATTTGAGAAAAAATAGTTAATATATAATTTAATAAAAATATTTTTCATGAGAAAATAAAATAAAATGAACAAAATGTAATATTTATCATGTTTTATATTTTTTTATGATTTTTTTATGTTAAGGAAAATATATTTAATAAAATGGAAATGAAAATAAAAATAAATAATAAAAAGGTTGGGCCAGGGGTGTCCTGAGTAATCAGGAGGTAAGCATTAGGAAAAATCATAAGCCCAATGGAACAAAAAGCCCAGCGCTGCATAGTGACAAAAAATGGCAAAAAATGTGAGAAAATATGCAAAAGGCATGCGCCAAGACTCGAACCCATGATCTTAGCAATTTCTACTCGCTGCCTTGCCACTGGGGTGGCTGTACATCCGTTAGTTCAAATGAAACTAAAAATACATAACACAAAGTTCTTCCTTTCCCTGTACTTCATCTTCTTCCTCTAGCTAGCCGGATCCCTTGTATCTCTCTCATTTCTCCATGAAAATGGAAACTTCAAACATGAAAATGATAGTACTCTTTCCCACGATTTCAACCATGTAACTCATGGAAACTAACAGTCAAAGATCAAAGCTAATTTCAATGGCCCTAATTTCAAACCTAATTTGTACAGAAATTTGAAACCTAAAATTCTCTACACACAATGAATATAAATGAAATATATGCACATGGTTGGCTTTAGCACATGGATATCTACATTTTATTTTCACAAATCGAGACCAAAGGATTCCTGTATGAAGAGATAGAAGTTAGAGTTCTTACCTCTTTCAGCTGAGATCGTGGATGGAATTTGAGTGATTTTTGAGAAGGCCTGAGGATCCCTTTAGCTTGCCTGGACCTCCCTGAGTGTGTTCCAATCCTTACCTTGCCTTGAAAGTGCCTGAATCTCCCTATCCAAGTCAACCTGCAAGCTTGAAATACAAAAATGGCAGATGGGGAAGGAGGAGTTACAGTGAAGGGATGATGGTCTGGAACACTTAGATATGATGTAGGTTAAGTTTTTAGGTCATTAGAACTTGAAACGCACGAGTAGATTTTGGGATTGCTATGCTTGATGCAAAACTGCAAGTTATGGCAGGTTTTTGGTGATAGAGAGTTTGGGAGAGTTTCTCAGCTTTTGCAATCGTCTGTTAGGTATTAATATGTTTGTGTATAAGTATAGAAAAGGTTTCAAATCAATTCCACACCAGGTTTCTGAGTTATAGACTTTTTGCTCTATTGCTTGCCTTTTAAGAAAAGTGAGGAGACAACTCTTTACATGCTTGTACAAGCCTGATCTGAGTTGGTACAAGTATTAGACACTTTGCTTTTGATTTATAGGACTTGTGTGTGCAGAGAGAACAAGTGCAAAGCTCAAGGAGTTGACAAATGCAAAAGTTGTGCTTTTCTAAAATGGAAATGGCAACTTTGTGCCATTTATGGAATTAAAGCTTGGACAAAGGCTCTCATGCTTGGATTAAAGCTTTATCAACTGTGTAAGCATTAAATTATGGAGTGAGAAATAAGTTTGATACCTGTAAAGCAAGGATTATGCAGCCTAGGTTTGGATTTGAATTTTGTTCTTCATGAAATGGCTTGAAATCAAAGTGAGAAATTGCCAACTTCTTCTCTTCGATTATCCTTACTCAAGAATGATCTCAAGGATTTCTTTGACATTTTGGAAAGCTTGCAATGTGCTCTATAACTCATCTTTGAATTAATTTCCAAGATTCCTCTTGTAACTAGGTGAAAAGTTGCCATGAAGTTAGGTCAAAAACCTGCCTAAATTAGGGCAAAATTTCACTAAGTCATTTTAGTTCATGAGCATGTATTCACAAAATTATATATTGAGATCCAAGCATCTTTAGGAGAAATTGTGTGAAGAAAAGTTGTAGATTTCATGGAGATATACAACTTTCATGTTGGGAAATTTCTTTGAATCATCTTGTATCATGGTGAGAATTTGGCTTAAAGTTGAGAAAAAATAAGAAATTTTCTATACTTAGAAAAATTTCTAAGTTAAGAAAATTTCAAATTTCAAAACAAAATCTTCAATATTTGATTTCTTGATGAAAAAGTTTCACATTTTGACATGTTTTGATGAATTGTGATCCTTGGCATTTGATTTTGACCAAAAAGTCAAAGTTTGACTTTTCAGTATATAGTTGACTTTTGATCAGTTGACTGTAAAATTTATCTGTCAATCCAATGGACTTGTAATGTTTTTAACCATGTAATTAGGTCAAGATGATGCAATTGAAATCTTGAAATCATGCTTCAAACCAATTGATCATTTGCTACGTCAAAAATCAGAAATTTCGCTTTCTCAATCAAAACCCTAATTTTGACCATTTTGCCCTTTTGATGATTTGATCAAATTTCTTGAGGAATTGTGGTCCAAACTTGATAAAATGATACATGTGAGTCTAAAATGTTGATGTGGATAAAAAATTATGAAGTTTGACTATAAATTGGCCATGGTTGACTTTTTCTTCAATACATCTGATTTTTAGGTCAACAGTCCAATTGACTGATCAAAAGTGTGATTCAAGGCTTGAAACTTGACATGAGTAAAATTAGGGGTCCATAATAATAATTGAAAGTCATATGAAACATTGATAGTTCAAAAATCCTTGTGCAATCCCAAACCCTAATTTTTGGTTATCAGTGCTTGATGAGATGTCTTGAGCTGGTCAAACCCTAATCCAGTCTTGAGTCAAAGAGATCTTGTGAGAAAAATATTGATAAATGAGAGGGAAAATTTTTGGGTATAAAAGATGGAATTAGAGGAAATTAAATCCCCTTTCCCCTTTCTAGACGTCTAGTTCATAATAAACTTGCATCACTGGACTTTTAAAACCTTGAAATGATCAGTGAAAATGATATGGTATGATGTCATGATGTCATGTTTGAACAGATAACAAGCACACACAAAGCCCACATGAGCCTTAGGTTTAAGGCTTCCATGGGGTTCATAGGTAAGTACCCTCTTGAAGTTTAGTTGGCTTAACATGTCCTAAGAATAGTAATCGTGTTATAGGAGTCTCACATCATTGATCTTTCTTGTAGGCATTATTTCAGCCGTGCAACTGAATTTTCATTGAAATATCCCGAGAGTCGAATCTCAATAAGTGTAGCGTCGAGTATCAACCAACTTTGGATTGCACCAAAGTCGGCCATCACACTACCTTCTAATGGCTAAGTTGGGTCAATTAAGGTTCTAAAGGTCAGTTAGTGCTTATGACACCACGCGGAAGCCTAGTATTCTCCTTGATTGACTCAAGGGACACCAGTACAAACCAAAGTGTCACACTAACATACCCATCACTTCAACCATATCGGTCTATGCCATACAGTTTCTATGATCTATATCTACTTACCTTAGGTCCCCAGATTCGGGTGTATGCTCTTTGCAAGAAAAGTAAACTCGAGGAACACAATAAAGATAAAGCATACAAATCAAAAAAATTAAGTGATCTAACTCTAAGGTAACCCGTCTTTTAGTCATATCCCCAGCAGAGTCGCTAGTTCTGTAATACGGTGGGAGAACTGACTTTTTTGGTTTTATCTAAAATGTGCGGATAGCAAGAGTCACCATTGACTTTTCTTTTATCCAATTAGGAAAGGGTGAAAAGAACATGAAAGACCTTTTAAGATTTTGAGTTTGGGGAGTAGGTTATGAAAAGGGAAGGTGTTAGCACCCTTTTCATCTGTAGTTCTCTACGGGCTCTTAATCGCTTAGCTCACTTTCTTTCAAAAAATTGCTTTGTGTTGTGTATTTGAAAATATTTTTGAAAACGCCAATTGTAAGGCGAACTTTGTAATGATTCTTGTATCTGTCCTCGAGAACCCGTATAAAGTGTTTGTTTTCAAATATTTTAAAAGTGTGATTGTGTGAGATTTTTTGTTTTGAAGAGCTTTGTGAGCAAGTGATTAAGATCTATCCTACTCAAGTTCGTTCTTGTGTTTTCCTTCTCCTTTAGATAGTGCTACCCTACCATTAGTTAGTAGGAAGCCCTATCATTGGATGTGAAGGGACAGGCGTGGGTCATCGTACAATCATTGAAGGAAACTGGTAGGGACGCTTTAGCAATTATCATTAAGGGACTAGATCATTTACCAAAGGCAGCATCGAAAGGGTCATCGAGAGACTATGATCTTTGTATCGAGGGACTTTTGCTAAAGCATCCCCACGTTTGAGGGACATGAGTGTTTTCCGAAGGCATAAAGGAAGGTTACCCTAGAGGTGTAAGTGTGCTAGTGTGTTATGTTCAGTTATTTTATCTTTGAGTTAGGGTTAGCTATCGATTTATTCTTAGTCTTTCCATACAAGCCTAATTACTAAGCAATAAACATAAAAATAATGAAAAGTAGTAAAGTGCAGAAATAAAGGCGGAAATGTAAACAGTAGATTATTACAACGCTTCAGGGCAGTTACAAAATAGAAAATCCAAAGGTAAAAAACTAAGTTATTACAAACCGGGAAACAATTACATAATCAGAAAAATGCAAGAATAATAAAGTATGTTTGCGAAAGTACGGTTGATTTGAAAAGTGGAATCGAAGGAAAAAGAAATGTTTTTGTTATTTTTATAAAAATGGGATTTTTAATTAATTAATTAATTATACCTAAAAACCATAATTAATTTAAATAATAAAAAAGAGTCAATTAATTTAATTATTAAAAAAAGGTTGATTAGTTAAATTAATTATAAAAAAATTGATAAGAAAAACCTAGGAGTCTAAATTAATTTTAATTAATAAAACTAAAAAAACTAGTTATGTTGTAATAAAAAAAGAGTAATAGTAAATAAATAAAAAAGTTGGGCCTGAAATAGAAAACCAGGGGGTGCTGAGAAGCAAAGAAGTCCAATCCCAATGACAAGGGTTCGTTGATCTGGCGCGCAGCAGCTCCAGAGGTGTATTGTGGACTTGTATTCTGGGAGCATCAGATTTGATTCAGACGGCTGCGGAGCTGAGGATGCATCATCGATATGTGGGACGCGCTGCATGTAATCACTGAAATTAGAAAAAAATATATGAAAAAAATTGCAAAACCAGGGATTGAACTCGTGCCCTGGGATAGTAATGCCTTAGTGTGTGCGTATTAACCACTGGGGTGGTGATACATCCAATGATATAAACATCATGAAATCTTAATTATGAATTTAAAAATTTTCCAAAGAAGGGATGCTTCGATTTGGCACTTCTGGGTATGGATTGGCTTAGAGTAGACTCTTGGGAGTCTCAGGAGCACAAATCTAGTATTCGTTTGGACTGAGGGTACTTGCAACACTAGTTTCGAATTATAAGATTTTTGATATACTTTCTGAGGCAGCGTGTGCGTGTAGTCTGTAGTCTTTGGCTTGTAGAAGTGGTGTGTATTTATAGGAGATGGAGAGAGGGTCATAGCATACAAATGGAAAGGGACAACCATTAACTAAGCTTTGAAGGTAAAATCAGACACATTAAGGGATTGCCTTTTTTGATGAGTTCCTTCCCCTTTGAGCTTTGGGGTGAACCTGGACACGTTTGACTCCTTCGAATACCCTCAATCCTTGCTCTTCGATTGGCCCAGAGTTTCCTCCTTCGAATGGCTCCAATCCTCATCATTGGGGCTTCTTTAATTGAGCCCTTATTTGTCTTGGTAGCTTGATCTGAAACACTTCAACTAGCCCAAACGAAAACTCCTTTCTGGCCAGTCGAAACTTCTCTTATTACCTCCTTCGAATGCAATTGTGCAGGAGGCTTGTGCTTGGCAACATGTTCATTTTGGGCCAGCAAGCAACTTGGACCAAGACTCATCATAAAACAAACATATTGTCAATAATTATGTGTCTCCTTCGAATGGACCACATGTATATCCTTCGAATGGCCCTTTCGTGTGTCTTTCGAATAGCCCACATGTATTCCTTGTGAATTCTTTGAATGGGTCACAAATGTGTTCTCATAATGTGGCAATCATGTGCTGAAGGGTTCAGAGATCGAGTCACCGCAAGCAGTTTCAAAGGGAACCATTGCCCAGTTTAAACTAGCACAAAAGAAGCCAATGCCTTGTGGATGCTAGCATGAGAGAGGCTATTGCTCTGTGAATCGAAGGCCAGTTGAAAGGGTCTTGGCCTTGTGAATCAAAGACAAATTGAAGAGGGAGCCTTTTCCTTGTGTGCTGAAGGAACGCACAGAGGGAGTATTTGCCTAGTGCCCTGAAGGCAAGTTGAAGAGGCCTTTGCCTAGTGGGTCGAAGGCAACCATGAAGAGGCTTTCGCCTAGACGAAGCTTGCACATAGAAGGCCACTGCTGGAATGAAACTTGTGGACTAAAGCTTGCTCAAATGGGTCTTTAGATGTCCAATCGAAGCTTGTCTGCAGGGGACTACTGCTTTGTGAATCGAAGCAGACATGTAGGAATTTCTTTCCTTGTGAATTGAAGGAAAGCCTGAAGAAGCCAATGCACAGTCGGAGTCTTGTGAATTGAACTTGATCGAAGGAGGCCTAGCACCCAGTTGAAGCTTGTGAATCAGGCTTGCGTCGAAGGAAGTTCAACGTCCAATCGAAGCTTGCTCATATGCCAATCGAAATACCCTGTTCAGATGCCAATCGAAAGACACTTGATTATCTCCAAAAGTTTTATTTTCCTTAAGCAAGTAATTGTAACCACCATGCAAAGGGAAGATTTTGGAAAACATGAGAGGGAAAATTTTGGGGTACAACACCAGGTTCTTTGCAATCTGTAACTAGCATGATATTCTCATCCGGGAAATCAAAATTCATAGACTGATAGTTGTCTATATCTTGATGATCCAAATGATCTTCCAATACACTCTCTTTGATAGCCTTCTGAGTAGTGTACTAAATGTCATAATCTATCAAGACCAATTGCCATCTGGCTGTTCTTCTGGAGAGAGCAGGCTTCTCGAATATGTATTTTATGGGATCCATTTTAGAGATCAACATAGTAGCATAAGTCAGCATATATTGTCTTAGTCGGTGAGCATCCCATGCCAAAGCGCAACAAGTTTTCTCGAGAAGTGAGTATCTTATTTCTCAGTCGGTAAACCTTTTACCAAGGTAGTATATTGCATGCTCTTTTCGACAAGACTCGTCATGTGGCCCAGTACGCACCCTATTGAGTTCTCTAACACTGTTAGGTACATGATCAGAGTTCTTCATTCAACTGGTGGAATCAGAATCGGAGGTTCTTGGAGGTACTCCTTGATTTTGTCAAAGGTTGTTTGGCAGTCGTCGTTCCACTTCACTACCTTATCTTTCTTCAGCAACTTGAAGTTCGGCTCACAAGTAGCGGTCAAATGAGAAATAAATCTGGAAATATAGTTCAGTTGTCCCAAGAAACCTCTGACTTCCTTCTCAGTGCGGGGAGCTGACATTTCTTAAAGGGCTTTGACCTTAGCGAGATCAACTTTAATACTTTTACTACTGACAACGAAACCTAGGAGTTTACCGGATCTCACCCTAAAAGTTCACTTGTTAGAATTTAACCTTAGCTTGTACTTTTTCAATCTCTCAAATAGGTTGTGTAGATGATCAAGATGTTCTTCTTCAGTCTGAGATCTGTCTATCATGTCATCGATGTAAACCTCTATCTCGTGATGAATCATGTCAAGGAACAAGGCTACCATAGCCCGTTGATATGTTTCACCGGCATTCTTTAACCCGAAAGCATAACCTTGTAGCAGAAAGTTCCCCGTTGTGTAACGAAAATAGTCTTATCCATGTCTTCAGGTTCCATCTTGATCTGATTATAACCCGAGAAACCGTCCATGAAGGAGAATACCTTGTGTTGAGCGGTGTTGTCAACCAGAACATCGATATATGGAAATGGAAAGTCATATTTATGGCTCACCCTGTTCAGATCCCTGTAGTCTACACACATATGTAATTTGCCATCCTTTTTAGGTATTGGCACCACATTTGCAACCCACTGAGGATATGATGTAACTTCTAAGAAACCTGCATTGAATTGCTTCATAACCTCAGCCTTGATTTTCTCTGACATCTCGGGACGCATACGACAAACCTTTTTCTTTATTGCAGAACAACCCTCTTTCATCGGCAGATGATGAACCATAATATCAGTATTGAGCCCTGACATGTCTTCATATGACCAATCAAAGATCTCAATATAGTTATGCAACATCTAGATTAACCTGTTCTTGATACTGTCTTCTATGTTGGCACCTATCTTGACTTCTTTCTTGTCCTCTTCAATACCCAAGTTTACAACCTCGATTGGCTCTTCATGCGGTTGTATAGCCTTTTCCTCTTGAACTAACAGTCTGGCAAGTTTTTCAGGTATTTCACAATCTTCCTCACCTTCGTCTTCGGCTTGGTAGTTCGTATTTTCAACGTCATAAGTGACAAAAGCAAAATTGTTATCAAAGGGATCCATAGTGTATGTGGATCTGCAATTTATTGTGTGGGTGTGTGTAAGAACACAAAGCTATTTTGAAAGTGAATAAAATTAAAATAAAGAGCGCAAAACTTGAATGCAAAATGTCCAATGTTTTTATTGAATGAAAATATGTGAATGAAATGACAACCCTTAACAAGTGAACCATTGTGCTCCGGGTAAGACACACGGCTTAAAGTTACTGTTTAAAGATTACCTAACCAAAACATTGAAAGCAATAAAATAGAAAATAGCAATTACTCCTAACTAAAGAAGATTGAGATAAAGTCTTCGGTCTTCCAATTGTTGAGTTTGTTACCGATGGTAGGAAAGATCCAGTTGTCGAGGTCATAATCAATATCAGCATCTTCTATAGCATTGACTCCATTGTTATTGATGTGGAATGGTGGTCTTTCGGAACGAGCACGACGAATAGCCCTCTGAGCCTCTGCAGTAAAACCCAAACCAAATTTACCACATTTATACGAAATATCGGGAAGCTAACCCCAAGTAATGCAACCATATTCTTCCACTACAGCCCTAGTATCCTTAAAAGATGCCATCCTAGGTGGAACACCGGTAGCCTTAGGAATAGCATAAACGTCTTCAGTAGCGATAGGGGGGATAACTTTAAAAGTCTGGCAGGGAGTTTCAATGAATTCGTCGTCCATCTCAACATACCTGAACGAGTTTAAGTGACTCACCATATACTCTTCTTCTCCTTAAATTGTAACAACATTTCCTTTCACAGGATACTTCATCTTTTGGTGTAAGGTTGAAGTAACAACGCCTTCCCCATGAATCTAGGGGAATCAGAGTAAACAAGAATAAGTAGGTCGAATATCCATCACATAGAAGGTAGATTCGAAAACATGCGAACCCACTTTAATTTGGAGATCCACCTCTCTCTGTACCATCCTCTTTGACTCATCAAAGGCTCAGAATATAATATCACTGGGTTTCAACACAACCCCTTCATAATCAAGCCTGTCGAGAACACCCTTTGATAAGGCATTTAGCGAGGAACCCGTGTCAACAAACACATGCGCTAAAGTGGTGCCCCTGCATTCAATAGAGACATACATGGACTTGTTGTCGTTTCTCTCTTCAGGGGTCAAATCAGAATCAGAAAAACCTAGCCCATTATCAATAGTTAGGCTAGCAACATAACTTCCAAATTGATCGGCAGAAATTTCTTGTGGTACGTGAGCAGATTTTAAGAACTTTACTAAAGCCTGGGCATGGGCCTTAGAACACAGTAAAATTGATAACATGGATATCTTTAAGGGAGTTTGTCCCAACTGTTCAACAATCTTATAATCATTATTGCAGATAATCTTTAATACCTCCTCCAACTCTTGCCTGGAAGTATCGTCAGTGGTAACTTCTTTAGGTGCCTCCGTCTGGGCAGGCTCATTCATTTTTTCTTTTCCCCGAGTCTAAGTAATTGACTCAGTCGCAGTAACTCGAACTGGTGTTACGATAGTCTTCTGAGAGATTTCCAGAGAGAAAACCCTTCCACTTCTAGTAACCTTACTGGTCCTAACAATTTGTCAATGTTGGGATCAGTAACTTCACTACCTTCATTCTCAATAGTCAATGGCTCTTGCTTGACGCCATGGCAGTAGACGTCAACTTCAACTCCATAGTTCCAAGAGACAACTTTGTCCGAGGAATATGGAATAGGTCCGGGTGCAGTGATCATCAGAGGAGCGATTTTGGGTTCAGCCTTAATCTTCACATGGCCTTTGGTAGTGATCCTGATAGAAGTGCCATAAATTACAGATAAGTCTTGAAACAAATTCTCAATAGAAGGAATATTCTCAACTATAATGATATGGTTGTCCATTGGACATTGAATACCTTCTTTCAGCAGTTTGTAGCCATTGGGTTGGGTTTCACAGCAATAACATCTTTCAATACAACCCGGAAATAAACCAGCCTGCAACTGATTCTTCTTGATGATGGAGAGGGGAGTAGTCAATTCACCTATAGTAGAAACATATGAAACATCATCAATAGCCTTGATACCTTTGTCATGATTCAGCATAGGTGTTGTAATCACATTGGGGGTCTTGGGAGGATCAAACTCAATTTATTTGTTGTCAATCATGTCCTGAATTTCATTCTTCAAAGCACAACAACTATTAGTGTCATGTCCTGGACTATTGGAATGGTATGCACATTTCACATTAGGATTATAACGAGGAGATGAGGTGTTGGGATTTTAAGGAGGATCCCTCAATGTAATCAACTCTGCTTTCAGTAAGTTTTGTAATGCCTGAGAAAATGGCATGTTGATCTTTGTAAATTATCTTCTTGGTGTGTCTGACCTACACTGATTGCCCTATTGTTATTGTTGTACAAGCACAGGATTAGAAATTAGCATCGCCCCCACAAATTGGTTGCGATTACTTCTAGTGCAAACCTTTTGGCCATACACATCATTAGTTTCCTTTTGACTGTTGAAGTTCTTCTTCACAGTACTTGAAGACGCATCCACTTGAATCTTTCCACTTTTGGTACCATTTTCAACATGTTCTCATGTTAGTATCAACTCGGTAAAAACAGATGAAGAGCTTCTGATCAGATAATTAAAGAAAGGTCCTGTCAAAGTTCATATAAACATGTCCACCAACTCCCTATCAGATAAAGGATTTTGAACTCTTCCATCTAAATCTATCCACTTCTGGGCATATACCTTAAGGCCTTAGTTCGAGCCCATTGGCATACTTTGTAATTGCACACGGGTTGGTGCAAGATCAGTATTGTATTGGTATTGTTTGTCAAAGTCAGCAACCAAGTCTCCCAAGTACGGATATTGGTTCCTTCCAATTGATAGAACCATTCTAATTGTGTCCACGACAAGCTCTCTTGAAATAAGCGTACCCATAACTTCCTATAATAGTATGGGGTTTGATCTTCCGGACATAAGACCTCATATGCAGCTTAGGATAAGAAACACTGTCATACTTCACAAGAGTAGGGACCTTTAACATATGAGGGATAACAACCCTCAAGACTAATCCCAGCTCTTCAAAATCCAACCCAGACACTCTCTGGATCTCCATAGCATTGAGACGATCTTCCAATTGTTTGTATTTGTCATCAGTGGGAGGATATTGCTCATCAGAATAGTCTTCTTCACCAGGAATTCTACCAGAACCAAGGTTGCTTCCCCCCTCAGCTTTGATACTTCTACCCTATTCTTCTTGATTGTCATCTTCATCTGATAGGATATAAGAAGCTTGAACCTGTTTTGTGATACCTTTGAATCTTCTCCCCATGTTGAGGATACCAGTCGGTTTCCTAGTCTTTTTCTTCTTGGCGATGAGTGCCATCAGTTCTTTCTTCCCCTTGGCTAAGTTCATGAGTGTCTCTTGGAATTGGGCGTTTTGAGCTTGAAGGTCTTTCAGTTTGTTCAAGAGCCATCTTTTATAGAAATATACAGCAAGAAGATGAGAAAGCTTGTCTTGGGAAATACCTATTATGTAATGACATGCATGATATGTGGATGCAATTTTTTTAAGGATCTCGTGTGATAAATAAAAGGAAATGTTAGAAGTTGAGTCTGGCTATAACTTTGACTGAAGAACTTTACGTCTTTGAACGTCCTTCTATGAGAATCAAGCTCACCATGTTGAGTGGGTCCTAGACTTTGACTCAAACGAAAGTACTTTGATCTTCGATGGCATTAGAGGAAAATAAATCCCCTTGCCCCTTGCTAGACATTTAGTTCATAATAAACCTGCATCATAGGCCTTCGAGATCCTTGAAATGATCAATGAAAATGATATGGTATGATGTCATGATGTAATGTTTGAGCAGATGACAAGCACATATAAAGCACACAGGAGCCTTAGGTTTAATTCTTGCATGGGGTTCGCAAGTAAGTACCCTATTGAAGTTTAGTTGGATCAACCTGTCCTAATAATAGTAACTGGGTTCTAGGAGTCTCACATCACCGATCTTTCTTGTAGACATTGCTTTAGCAGTGTAACTCACTTGCCACTGAAATATCTCGAGAGTCCAATCTCAATGAGTGTAACATCGAGTATCAACCAACTTTGGACTGCACCAAAGTCGGCCATCTCACTACCTTCTAATGGCTAAGTTGGGTCAATTAAGGTTCTAAAGGTCCGCTAGTGCTTATGACACCACTCGGAAGGCTTGTATTCGCCTTGACTAACTCAAGGGATGCCAGTACAAACCAAAATGTCACACTAACGTAGCCATCACTTCCACCATATCGGTCTACGTTGTACAGTTTCCATGATCTATATCGACTTACCTAAGGTCCCCAGATTCGGGTGAAGGATCTTTGCAAGAAAAGTAAACTCGAGTAACCCAATAGAGATAAAGCATCAAAGCAAACAATTTAAGTTATCTAACTCTAAGTTAACCCCTCTTTTAGTCATATCCCCAATAGAGTCTCCAATTTTGTAATACGGTGGAAGAATTGACTTTTTTGGTTTTATAAAAAATATGCAGATAACAAATGTCACCACCGACTTTTCTTTTATCCAATAAGGGAAGGGTGAAAATAATAGGAAAGACCTTTTAAGATTTTGAGTTCGGGGGGTAGGTTACGAAAGGGGAAGGTGTTAGTACCCTTTTCATCCGTAGTTATCTACGGGCTCTTAATCGCTTAGGTCACTTTCTTTGAAAAAATTGTTTTATGTTGTGTATTTGAAAATATTTTTGAAAACGCCAATTGTAAGGCGAACTTTGTAATGATTCTCGTATCTATCCTCGAGAACACGTACAAAGTGTTTGTTTGCAAATATTTTGAAAGTATGATTGTGGGATATGTTTTAGTTTTGAAGAGCTTTGTGAGCAAGCAATTATGATCTACCCTACTCAAGGTCGTTCTTGTGTTTTCCTTATGCTTTAGATAGTTCTACCTTACCATTAGTTAGTAGGAAGCCCTATCATTGGATGTGAAGGGACAAGCGTGGGTCATCGTACAGTCATCAAAGGCAACTGGTAGGGACGCTTTAGCAATTATCATTAAGGGACTAGATCATTTACCGAAGGAAACTTCGAAAGGGTCATCGAGGGACTTCAATCTTTGTATCGAGGGACTTTTGCTAAAGCGTCCCCACGTTCGAGGGATATGACTGTTTTCCGAAGGAAACAAGGGAGGTTACCCTAGAGGTGTAAGTGTGTGAGTGTGTTATGTTTAGTTATTTTATCTTTGAGTTAGGGTTAGCTATTGATTCGTTCTTAGTCTTTCCATACAAGTCTAATTACTAAGCAATAAACATAAAAATAATGAAAAGCAGTAAAGTGCAGAAATAAAGGCGGAAATGTAAACCCTAGACTATTACAACACTTCGGGGCAGTTACAAAATAGAAAAGCGGAAGGTAAAAACTAAGCTATTACAAACCGGGATACAATTACATAATTGGAAAAATGCGAGAATAATAAACTATGTTCGCGAAAGTACGGTTGATCTGAAAAATGGAATCGAAGGAAAAAGAAATGTTTTTATTATTTTTATGAAAAAGAGATTTGTAATTAATTAATTAAATAGACCTAAAAACCCTAATTAATTTTAATAATAAAAGAGAGTCAATTAATTTAATTATTAAAAAAGGTTGGTTATTTAAATTAATTAAAAAAAATTGATTCGAAAAACCTAAGAGTCTAAATTAATTTTAATTAATAAAACTAAAAAAACTAATTATGTTGTAATAAAAAAGAGTAATAGTAACTAAATAAAAAAAGAAACAAAGTTGGGCCTGAAATAGCAAACCGGGGGGTGCTGAGAAGCAAAGAAGTCTAGGCCCAATGACATGGATTCGTTGATCTGGCGCGTTGTAGCTCCCTGGGTGTATCGTGGACGTATATTTTGGGAGCATCAGATTTGGATTAGACGGCTACGGAGCTGAGGATGTATCATTAATTTGTGGGACGCGCTGCATGTAATCAATGAAATCAGAAAAAATATGAAAAAATTTGCAAAACCAGGGATCGAACCTGTGCCCTAGGATAGTAATTCCTTAGCATGTGTTTTAAACACTGGGGTGCTGATACATCGAATGATATAAATGAAATAAATTAAATATAACATAAAATCAATGCCTAGACCAGAGAGGCGTCGGAGCCCTAGCTCCGGTCGTCTTCTCCGGTGAGTTTTTTTCTTAAACCTACAAAATATACACAGCTAGGAATCCAAGGGTATCCTACCCCCTAAATCCAACCCTGCGAATTCAATGGAACGATTATTTTTGGCTGAATCACGTTAGTTTTTTAGCTATAACAAAGATAGCATGGATCAGTATGGTTATGGTGATGCGCGGTTCAGGTAGCATGGAGGCCCTGCGATTAAATTTTCCTGCATATTGATACTGTTGTACCCCAAAATTTTCCCTCCCATTTTCTCAATATTTTCTCATCACAAGGCCCTTGGAGCTCAAGATCCAGTTAGGGTTTCCTCTGCTCAAGACTTCTCCTAGCACTGTTGACTCAAATTAGGGTTTGTGTTTGCACAAAGATGTTTTGACCTAAAATGCCTAAGATGACTTTCATGCTTCATGTTGGACTCCCAAGTTTATCCATACCAAGTTTCAAGCCTTGATTCCAACCTTTTCCCAGTCAATTGGACAATTGACCTAGAAATAAGCTGTATTGGGGAAAAAGTCAACTGTGGACAATTGACAGTCAAACCTCATGGAAATTGACCCACATCAACATTATGAACTCATATGGACCATTTGATCAAGTTTGGATCACAATTCCACAAGAAATTTGATCAGATCACCAAAAGGGCAAAATGGTCATTTTTAGGGTTTTGACTGCACAAAGGCAATTTTTGACTGTTTGACCAAGCCAATGGCAAACCAAGCTCACATATGGACTCAAGGACCCAATGGAATTGTCTTGACATGCTCAACAAATTCAAAAGATCCCAAATGCACAAGATTGACAGATGAATTTTCCAGTCAATTGATCAATTTTTGACTGTATACTGAAAAGTCAAACTTTGACTTTTTGGTCAAAATCAAGTGTCAAGATTCATTTTTCATCAAAACATGCCAAATCATGAAACTTGTTCATCAAGAAATCAAGAATCACAAATTAGGGTTTGAAATGAAGATTTTTCATAACTTAAAATTTTTCTAAGTTATGAAAAACCCTAATTTTTTCCTAACTTTGTCCCACTTTCTCACCAAGATTCATTTGGATTCAAGCAAAAGTCAAAACATGAAAGTTGTATTCCATTGCAAAATCTACAACTTTGATTCACAAAGTTTCCTCAAAAGAAGCTTGTAGCTCAAGTTACAATTTTTGGAACAAGGGTACCAAACCATTCTTAACTTAGAGAGATTTTGGCCTATTTTAGGCAGGATTTTTGCCTAACTTCAAGACCACTTTTCACATTCTTCCACTTGGAATTTCAATTTGCATTACAAATATGGATTGTAGTACACATTCCAAGCTTTCCAAAATGTCCAAGAACTCATCAAACAACCTCATGGTTAGAGAGAATCGAATTTGGCAAGTTGGGAAAAAGTCACTTTGATTCATGGCCATGTACATATTCATAACTTGTGCAATTTTTCAAATCAGCTTGCACAACTTGATTACAGGTCCTTTATCCCATTTGCACTCAATAATTTATTGCAAACCCTTTGTGTTCAAGCCTTGCATTATGTGTTTAAGCATTACATGAAGGTTTAGTCCTAAAATAGAAAAAGCATTATGTCCATTTTTGAAAAAGTGAAGCTTTATGTCAATTTGCAAATCAAGAGGTACACAGCAAACCTCCTTGGCACAAGTTATTGAGCTAATCCCACTGATCAAGGGCAAGCTTAGCAGCACATTAGGGGGGGCCTCCATCAGTCTAAAACAAAACTTGGCATTTTGTTGCTTAAGTAAGAAGAAACTTGACATAACAACTCCTAACTCTCATCTCAGCCAACACAACCTTAAGCAAAGTTATTGTTCACATTCTAAACATCAAACCCAAGCTGAAACACGAGCCAACCAAGTTCCAAACATTCTCAAACACAGAATCACCATTAAACTGCACAAAAACAGGGCATTCTGCACTTGGACTTAGCTAGCTCATTTCCATCGTGCATCTTGGCCAAAAACACTTCAAACACATCCCACACCATCCCTTGAAACTATTCCAAGCCCTAAACACGACCTGTAACACTGCTAACCCACATCACCATTTTCATATTTTCTATTTTGCAGTTGGAGTGCCATAACACGATTCACTTGGTTTGAAGGCAAACCAAGCATTGGAATAGCATCCCTGGACATCAAGGAAGCTATACAAATCATTACCTTGCCTTGTAAGCATCTCCATTGTTGCACACGCTTCCAACTGAACAGGTAAATCTTTGGACTTCTATCTCTCAATGTAGGAAGAATTAGCTCTAAGTTTGTGAATGAAAAATGTCATGCTCATGCCCCTGAAGCTATACATATCTTTACTTTCCATTTATTTTGCATGTGCTATGAGAATTTTAAGTCTGAACATTGAATAAAAACAAGGTCAGGAATTGGGGTAGAAGAAATTCTCTCTCATTTCTGAGAGTTAGGATGAGTTCTTTATATGTCTAGAATCGTGGTTTGATGCTTAACATTTTTCATGTTATGAGTTTGTGCTAAAAGTTCAGGAATCAAGATGTTTGAATCAGTGTAGGAGGCGCGCGTTTTTGACAAGTTTCTGGACAGAGGTTGAAGAAGGTCCTTTGGGCTGGGCTTGTTTTATTTTTCTTATTTGCACCACATTTTCACTTTTGAACCCCCTTGGCCCATTGTGCTTATTTGAGACATTTTTTGACTTTTGCTTGTTATTTCTGACTTATTTATTTTTTCTCATAATATTTAAAATATAAAAAATATTTTTCAAACCATTTTTGTATTTATTAGGCATTTATTGGTTTAAATTAACATTTGTACATATAAATAACATATAAATACTCTTTTATTTAAAATACCAAAATAATATAAATACTTTTTATTTTCTGACTTTTGTTTTATTTTATCTTTGAAAAAACTTTTATAAAAAAATACATTTTTGTAAATATTAAATATTATTATTTTTATACATATATTTAGTATTTAGTGAATATTATAAATATTTAGGTATTTATTAATACATTTAGGTTAAAAACACAATAAAATAATACATTTTATTTTTTACTAATATTTAACTTAAAAATTACTTTTTTTTCATATATTTTCTTTTCATTTATTTTTTGTACATAATTAATAAATATTACATATATTATATAATAAATACTTTTTTATTTATAAAATTAGGGTTTTACCCTAGATCCATAAAAATACCAAAAATACATTAATTTTTATTTTTATTCATTTGATATATGATAAACATTTTTTTACATACATATGAAAACCTTTTTGCATTTTTGCATATTTATTTTATTTTATTTGAATATTGTGTAATTAAATACCTTTCAATGTTCTAATTTGATGTAATAGCTTAGGATTTAATTCTTGTCAAAATACCCCCATTTGAGCATTTGTACCCCCCATCCCATATATTGTGTTGTAATAACTTAGGACCTTTTATTTTTCGCATTTTAAAAGCTTTCTAATTATGCCATGTTAGAATTAGGGTTTGTATGCAAATCAATTAAACAAAAATAGTTTGACTTAACTTCAAGATAAACAAGAATGAAAATGGACAACACTAATCACACTTGTACCCCTAGGGTATTCCACTTGTTGCCTTCAATAATGGGCCATATTGCATGTTAGGTCTCTTTGGGCAAAACAAACACAATTCAAATGATCATAGTCCCTCGATGACGCTTTCGAAAGTTGCCTAAAAATGATCAAGTCCCTTAAAGAAAAATTGCCCAAAGATACTTGGCACCATTGCAATCATGGTCTAAACGATGACCCGCGTTCGTCTCATTAACATCCTAACACAAGATTGTCCACCAAATGCAATGGTGGAACAAAATTGTTGAAAGGGTTAAAACATAGCAAAAATCTTTGAGAACTTTAGGATAGATAGCTCTTGAGTACTTGTCAACTTGCAAAACAAAAACACTTGCCTATTTTTCAAACCACACATCACTACACTTTCAAAAATGACTTTCAAAAACCTTGAAACATATTTTCAAAAAGACAAACACCTTTTGTAAAACATTCGAGTAAAGAATTGTTACAAGGGTTGCCTAGACAAGGCATCCTTTTCAAAACATTTTCAAAACCACGCACAAAGCACCATTTCAAACAATTGAAAATCAAGGCAAGTTGATCTAAGCAAGTAACTAAGAGCCCATGGATAACCATGGATAGAAAGGGTGCTAATACCTTCCCTTTCTATAATCTACTCCCCGAACCCAAGAAAACATCTCAAAGGTTTTTTGCTGTGCTTTTTAACCTTTCCTTAGGATAAAATAAAAAGTCGGTGGCGACTCTTGCTCAACCGAAACATTTGCGAAAACAAACGCAAAACCTCAAGTCAGTTCTCCCACCGTATCACAGAACTGGCGACTCTGCTGGGGATAATGTCTAAAAGTGGAGTAACCTTAGGGCTTAGATCACCCTCTGGCATGACTAATTGTTTGCTTTGATTGCTTTATATCTTGGCTCTCTTGTTTGGGTTTGCAATCCTACACCCGGATTTGGGGAAACATTCATAGATAGCAATACGTTGTGGAAACTGTGCGGGGTATACCGACACGGTTGAAGCAATAGCTATATTAGTGCGACATATTTGTGAGTACCGGTAACCCTTGAGTTCAATCAAGGAGAGTACGGGGCCGCTGAGTGATGTCACTAAGCACTAATGACCTAGAACCTTACTTGACCATCTTAGCCTTTTATTAGGGGTAGTGAGATGACCGACTTTGGTGCAGTCCGAAGTTGGTAGATACTCGATACTACACTCATTGAGGGTTGTTTTCTTGGAATATTTTGGTCACTAGTTAAGTGGCTAAACCAAAACAATGAACAATGAAAACAATCCAATGATATTGAGCTCCTTAGAACCCGGTTACTATTTATAGGACAGGTTTTTAAGCCAACTACACTCAAGAGGGTACTTACCTATGAAACCTCATGCAAGCCTGAAACTAGGGTTTGGTGTGATTTGCTTGTACATATGTTTGTGCATACATCATAAACATCATAAAACATCATATGCATTCACTAACCATTTCAAGGGTTTAGATCTTCATCTTTGTTCTTGTTTTGTAGGTCATGGAAATTCTTCGAAGAAAAACCATCCAAGTCAACCTTGTGAGAATCCCTCCTCAATTCAAGGAGCTCACATCAAGGATTCCGGAAAGCTCATCCTTCAGTGAAAGACATGGTAGACTGCTCAGCCTAGTCAACACCAACATTGAAGAGGACATGATGAAAGTGTTATTCCAGTTCTTTGACCCTCTTCACCACTGTTTCACTTTCCCCGACTACCAGTTGGTGCCCACTTTGGAGGAGTTTTCTCAACTCCTGGGAATTCCTATCCTTAATCAACTACCCTACAACGGTACGGAAAAGGAACCAAAGCCTGAAGATGTTGCTCGAGCACTACATCTACAGCCATCTGACATCAAGGGGAATTGGGAAACTAGAAGCGGCGTCAAAGGATTCTTAGCAAAATTCTTGTTTGAAAAGGCACAAGAATGTTGGAATTCATTGGACCTACAAGCCTTTGAAGAAATTGTGGCACTCCTTATCTATGGGTTGGTCTTGTTCCCAAATCCCGACCAGCTGGTAGATGTCAACGCCGTCAAAATCTTCTTATCCAGAAATCCAATACCAACATTGCTTGGGGACATTCTTCACTCATTTTACACACGAACAATGAGAAAGAGGGGTGTTCTCATGTGTTGTACTCCTCTCCTTGCAAGGTGGTTTATTTCGCACCTTCCACAATCTGTCTTGAAGAATGACCAAGGCTCAAGGTGGTCACAACGGTTGATGACCCTTACTCACTCTGATGTACATTGGTGTTCTCGGTCCAGAGATAATGTCATCATCATCGATCGTTGTGGAGAGTTCCCTAATGTTCCATTACTTGGCATTAGAGGGGGCATTACCTACAACCCTTGTCTAGCTTTGATATAATTTGGATATGCACGGAGGGATATCCCTCACGACATGTTGATTCCTGACCTAGTTTTTGACTTCGACAACGATGCGCAAGGACTTCGCCAAAGGTTCATCAGATCTTGGAGGATGCCCAACAAGGTTGATAGCAAGACACTGGGGCATAAGAACTCCATCCCTCTTGAGCCCTATCTCAAGTGGGTACGAGCCCGAGCCCAGAGTCTATTGATGCCTTATACTCATGTTCTCCCTGTGATTAAAGAGCCCGTTACGGAAGGAGAGGTTCCCTACACCTTCCTATATCCTGACATGCCTACATCGTGGGAGGAAATGCAGAAGAGTTGGATCCAACTCAAGGAGGAACGGAACACTTTTGAAGCCAGCTTCTACGCCAGTGAGAAGAAGGTTCTAGAGCTTACCCGCCGACTCCATGAAGAGGAGACCCTCAACACCTACATCGCACCAAAGAGGATGCGCAACGTCTTTTTACCTTGAGAAGTTTTGTAATATTTGGCCCATGGGGCATTTATGTACTGACAAATTTCTTCTTATTAGTATGACGTGCGTTCTTTTTTGTTTGCAACAATTTTGAATATTCTAAATCCTTGAATGCATTGCATACATAAGCATACCATTCATCATGTGCATAAGCAGGTCTCACACCAGGTTTCCTTATCTGTCTGCTGTTTATTTCAGTAAGATGGATCTCGAGCAAACAGTCAAGGACTTGCAGGCTCAAAATGCACAGTTTCAACAACTCCTGATGACCTTGGCTAAGGGTCAGGAGGATCTAAAGGCCCTACTGGGGAATAAAGACCCAGTGAAAAAGAATAAAAAGAGACTCGGGGTGGCTACTTTAGGGAGAAGGTTTGAAGGAGAAGCCAGAAGAGTGCTTGAATTTCCTCCTACTTCTGAGGAGGGAACTAGTAAAGGGGGTGCGGCTGCGGTACCTTCCGAGTCCGATATGGAAGAAGAGGAGGCTGAAGAGGACGAAGACTACTCTGATCAACAATACCCTCCGACTGATGACAAGTACAAAGGTTTAGAAGACAGGTTGGCAGCTATGGAGCTGCAGAGAGTTCCGGGTTTAGATTTCGAAAACTTGGGTTTAGTTGCCGGAATTGTGATTCCCCCAAAGTTCAAGGTGCCGGTTTTTGTGAGGTATGACGGGCTGTCCTGTCCAAAAATGCATCTCAGGTCCTATGTAAGGAAGATCCAACCTTACACCGCGGACAAAAACCTTTGGATCCATTTCTTTCAGGATAGCCTTTCTGGGGCTCAACTTGAGTGGTTATATTAACTGGATGGAGCCAGTATCCGAAACTGGGAAGACTTGGCCACCGCTTTTTATAAACAATATCAGTACAATTCTGACCTTGCTCCTACACGTACCCAACTTCAGGGTATGTCACTATGAACGGGCGAAGGATTCAAAGAGTATGCGCAAAAATGGAGAGACTTGGCTGGAAGGGTGCAGCCGCCTTTGACTGACCGCGAACTGGTTGACATGTTCCTGGGGACCCTGTCTGGTCCATTTTTCAACCATCTGATTGGTAATTCTTCCGCGGGATTTACAGATTTGATCTTAACTGGGGAGAGGATAGAAGCCGGCATCAAGTCAGGGAAGATACAGAAGGGTGCCGCTGCAAGTGTTGAGAAGAAACTTTTCAAGAAGGAAACGGCTGTGGTGTACTCTCAGAGAAGAGCAGGGAAGACTGAGCGCTGGCCGACTGTGGGGGTCGTAATGATCCAAAACCCTCCAAGTGAGCAACCTCGCTATAACCAGTCCATACCGAATCAACAGCGGGTGGAACGGCCACAACGGCAGTTCACCCGCATTAATATGACGCCAGCACAAGTGCTTCCCCATCTGTTAAAGTTGAATCTCGCCACTATCAAAGAGGCACCAAAAAATGTGAATACGTCCTCTCCGCATTACCATCCTAATGCTAAATGCGCCTACCATTCTGACAGTGTCGGGCACGACACCAACGATTGTTGGGCACTCAAGCATAAAATCCAAGACCTGATAGAGGCGAAAGAGGTGGAGTTCGACGCTCCAGAGAAGCCGAACGTGATATCTGCTCCGATGCCGAAGCACGGTCGAAATGTCAATGCTATTGAAGAAGATTTGTATGTTGTTGATGTCAATGATCTGATAACTCCGTTGTTAACCATCAAGTTGAATCTGTTAAGGGCCGGGATTTTTCCGGGATGTAAAGAAGATTGCTACTGTTGTTACTCTCTGCCATTTGACTGTCCGTTACTGAAGAAAGGCATCCAAGGCCTAATGGACAGTCGACAAATTTTGTTTGAAAAAGTTTCTGCTATTCCAACCCATACTGAAGATGTCTCAATTATAACCATTCACGCCAATCTTTCCAAGGCCGTCAGAAAGCCTGTTAAGATTACACCAGCTACGAAGTCTGTTCCTCTAAAGATAACAATGCCAGGGCTTGTCCCCTACATTTCTGAGAAGTCAATACCATGGAACTACGGCGGTGACGTCTACTACCGTGGTATTAAACAAGTTGAAATAACTGAAGGAAGCTCGGATGAAGAAGAAGCCAGCATCGGAAACATTGCGGGCACGAGCAAGATCACCCGAAGCGGGAGAATATTTTCTCCAGAGATTGCCCCTCCAAAATAAATCTTTGGACCCTCATCTGCTGCCAAAGTTATTCCTGCACCAATAAAACTCTCCGCTAGAACCCCATTGATTAAAGATGTTGTTGTTCCTGGTATTTTCCCTCCTACCTCTGCTGATAAAGGTAAGGGAACCCAAGATGAGCTCGTCAGGACGAGGGCTCAACCCTTGGTCATCCCGGAAACCTCCAAGAAAGAAATAGAAGAGATCTTGAAGATAATTAAAAGGAGTGATTACGACGTGGTAGAACAACTGGGGCAAACCCCCTCGAAGATCTCCATGTTGGCACTACTACTTTGCTCAGAAGCGCACGCCAAGGCACTGATAAAATTCCTGAAGACAGCCCATGTGCCCCAGGAAACCTCTGCCGACCAATTCCAAGACTGCGTAGCTAGTCTTACTGCAGACAATGGCTTAGGTTTCTCTGATGCCGACCTGACCCCAAAAGGGAGAAAGCACAACGACGCATTACATGTGTCAGTGGAATGCCAAGGGACTACTCTGGCCCATGTTCTAGTCGACACTGGTTCTTCTTTGAATGTGCTGCCCAAGAAGGCCCTCGACCGTTTATACTGTGAAGGCTTGGAATTAAGGCCAAGCAATATCATTGTAAGGGCTTTTGACGGGTCCAAGAGAATGGTGCATGGGGAAGTGGACATTCCCATTAAGGTTGGCACAGAGGTTTTCCCCTCAACTTTCTATGTGATGGACATCCGTCCTTCATACTCTTGCTTATTGGGGAGGCCATGGATACACAATGCCGGGGCAGTCACCTCTTCCTTGCATCAAATGTTGAAGTACCCTGTCAAGGGGAAGATCATAACCGTCCATGGTGAAGAGGAATATATGATCAGCCACCTGAACTCCTTTCGGTATGTGGAGGTAGAGGTTGAGTTCATTGAGACACCATTCCAGCACTTCGAAGAAGTCCCTCCTGAAATAATGGTAGCAAAATTGGTAGCTGAAGTGCCAAGGCAGATGGCCAGGATGGCATCTCTGGAAGACGCGAAGGCCGCAATGAAGGAAGGGAAGAATTCAACATGGGGGAAATTTCCTGATATCCCATACAAAACAGACAAATTTGGATTAGGATTCACCGCAACGAGACAGAAAGCTATGCGCCGTTCAAAGATTGAAAGAGCGCCAATCAAGATTTCTCCTTACGGAATCAACGCTTTGGAGGATGAAGACGAAGAGGACAACATTGAAGAGTGGATCTACCCAACTATCAAAGGAGGACTATGCAACTGGGAGGCAAAAGACTTTGTCCCCATTACTTTTATTAATCAGTAATTATCTGTCAAACATTTCTTGTGGTCTGTAATAATTACTTTTGAATAATCCGTACACTACTTTTTTACCTCATGCCTTGCCCGGGGCATGTAGGTCCATTTGTAAGGGTTTTGATTATCTTCATATCCATATGCCATGTTTAATGATTCATTGGACGTTTTTCATTTGATAAACTGCTGTGTTCATTTTCTTTCCTTTTGCATTTTTTGTTTAAGGATGGCTATCCCTTACACACACCCACACTCACAAATGCAGGTACCCATCCACTCTGGATTCCATGGTTGACTATTCTGCTATATCCTTCAATAACTCTGAAGATCTGGTCAATCAAGCCAAGTATGAAGATGACGAAGGTTGTGAAGTACCAGGGGAACTAGCCAGACTTCTACAGCAAGAGGAAAGGACCATCTTACCTCACGAAGAGTCATTGGAAACTGTCAACTTAGGAACCGAGGAAGACCGGAAGGAGGTACAAGTGTGTGCCAATCTGGAACCAAGTGTCAAGGAACGCCTGATACAGTTGTTAAATGAGTACGTTGAAATCTTCGCTTGGTCTTATGAAGACATGCCGGGTTTAGACACAGACATCGTGGTTCACCGTCTCCCCACAAGAGAGGAATGTCCACCGATCAAACAAAAAGTCCGCCGAATAAGGCCTGACATGTCTGAAAAGATCAAAGCAGAAGTGATGAAGCAATTCGACGCTGGCTTTCTGGATGTTACATCTTATCCTCAATGGGTTGCTAACATCGTGCCAGTACCTAAAAAAGAAGGCAAAGTCAGGATGTGTGTGGACTACCGGGATTTGAATAGGGCCAGCCCCAGAGATGATTTTCCGCTACCACACATTGACATTTTAATCGACAATACAGCTCAGCATAAAGTGTTTTCCTTCATGGATGGATTCTAGGGTTACAATCAAATCAAAATGGCCCCCGAAGATATGGAGAAAACAACCTTTGTCACACAATGGGGTACTTTCTGTTACAAGGTGATGCCGTTCGGACTGAAGAACGCCGGGGCAACTTATCAACGCGCCATGGTAGCTTTGTTTCATGATATGATACATCATGAGATTGAAGTTTACGTAGACGATATGATAGCTCGGTCACAAACAGAGGAGGAACACCTTGAACATTTAGAAAAGCTGTTTGCCAGGTTGAAAGAATACAAACTCATGCTGAATCCAAGTAAGTGTACTTTTGGAGTTAGGTCTGGTAAACTCCTAGGATTCATTGTAAGCAACAAAGGCATTGAAGTCGATCCAGAAAAAGTGAAAGCAATACAAGAGATGCCTGCTCCCCGTACTGAAAAGGAGGTTAGAGGGTTCTTGGGGCGCTTGAATTATATTGCCAGATTCTCTCTCATCTGACTTCTACCTGTGAGCCAATTTTCAAACTATTAAAGAAAGATCAGGTAGTCGAATGGAACGACGATTGCCAAGCTGCTTTTGATAAGATCAAGGAGTATTTGCTAGAACCTCCTATTCTGATGCCACCCGTCGAAGGAAGACCATTGATCATGTATCTTACCGTCTTGGATAACTCAATGGGGTGTGTTTTGGGCCAGCATGACGAGTCTGGTCGAAAAGAGCATGCTATTTATTACCTTAGCAAAAAGTTTACCGACTGTGAGAATCGCTACTCACTGCTCGAGAAAACTTGTTGCGCTTTGGTATGGGCTTCTCGCCGACTAAGGCAGTATATGTTGACTCATACTACCTTGTTGATTTCCAAAATGGATCCTATCAAATATATCTTCGAGAAGCCTGCTTTATCTGGAAGAATAGCTAGATGGCAAATGATCCTAACTGAGTATGACATCCAGTACACCACTCAGAAAGCTATAAAAGGGAGTGTACTAGCTGACCATCTGGCTCATCAAGATATCGAAGATTATCAATCCATGAGATTTGACTTCCCAGACGAGGACATCATGAATTTGGACAACATTGAAAGTAATGGACCGTATGACGGACCCGAAAAGGGATCCCGATGGACCCTGTACTTTGATGGTGCTTCAAATGCACTTGGAAACGGTATCGGTGCTGTACTCATTTCCCCGGAAGGTTGTCACACACCTTTCACGGCCCGACTTTGCTTCAGCTGCACAAACAACATGGCTGAATATGAAGCTTGCATCTTTGGTCTCAAGGCTGCTATAGACTTGGGGATCAAATCTTTGATCGTATTCGGGGACTCGGCCTTGGTTATCAGTCAAATCAAAGGAGAGTGGGATACCAAGCATCCTAATCTTATCCCATACAAAGAACATGTCTTGACATTGTTGCCTCATTTCGAGCAAATTACCTTCGAGCATTTCCCGCGAGAAGAGAATCAGCTAGCAGATGCTCTAGCTACAATGTCCTCCATGTTTAAACTCAACTGGGATAACGAGGCTCCCCAAATCACCATCGAGCGAATGTATGAACCCGCACATTGTCACGAGATTAATACCGAAGAAGTAGTGGAACAACCCTGGTTCCATGAAATCAAAAGGTATCTCCAGACTAGAGATTATCCCGAAGGAGCTTCCGTAAATGACAAAAAGTTCCTAAGGAAATTTGCTGCCAAGTTCTTCCCGAGCAACGGCATCCTTTACAAATGAAGCCATGATTGTGTTTTACTCCGATGCGTAGACAAAGCTTAGGCAGATTTGATCATGACCGAGATACACAGCGGCACGTTTGGCACTCACTTGAGCGGGCATACAATGGCTAAGAAGATCCTAAGGGCAGGCTATTACTGGTCTACCATGGAAGCTGACTGCCATCAACATTCCCGTACTTGCCACAAATGTCAAGTCTACGCTGACAAAGTTCATATCCCTCCGGTTCCTCTCAACGTTCTGACTGCTCCTTGGCCATTTGCAATGTGGGGCATCGACATGATTGGAGAGATCAAGCCCACGGCATCCAACGGACATCGTTTCATCCTGGTTGCCATTGACTATTTCACCAAATGGGTCGAAGCAGCTTCCTTCGCCTCTGTTACTAAAAATGTGGTTGCCCGCTTCATCAAGCAAAATCTCATATGCCGGTATGGTGTTCCAGACAGGATCATCACGGACAACGGTACAAATCTGAATAACACGATTTATCATCACAATTCATCTCCCTATCGGCCGAAGATGAACGGTGTTGTTGAAGCTGCGAACAAAAACATTAAGAAGATCATTCAGAAAATGACAGTCACCTACAAAGACTGGCATGAGATGTTACCGTTTGCCCTACATGGATACCGTACGACGGCACGTACTTCAACCGGGGCAACCCCATTTTCTTTGGTATATGGCATGGAAGTTGTCCTGCCTTTGGAAGTTCAGATTCCTTCTCTAAGGATTATGAAGGGCGCATGTTTGAATGAAGATGATTGGATTCAGACCCGACTTGATCAACTCAATTTGATCAACGAGAAGCGACTCGCTGCTGTATGCCATGGTCAGACGTATCAAAAGCGGATGATCAAGGCCTTCAACAAGAAAGTCAGACGTCAGGTATATCAAGTCGGAGATCTCGTAATCAAGAGGATTATCTTGCCGCAAAGTGATCCCAGGGGCAAATGGACTCCTATATACGAAGGACCATTTGTGATCAAGAGCATATTTTCTGGTGGTGCAATGATTCTAACCACCATGGACGGCGACGATTTGCCGCACCCTGCGAACACAGACATAGTCAAAAGATACTACGCATAAAATAACCCGACAAGTCGAAAACCCGAAAGGGCGGCTTGGGCAAAAATGGGCATCCCGGTGAACCGAAAACCCGAAAGGGCGGTTCAGACAAAAGTTAGGGATAAAAACAAAAAAATCTGTACACCCGGCAAGTTGAAAACCCGAAAGGGCAGCTTGGGCAAAAAGGGGTTTCCCGGTGGATCGAAAACCCGAAAGGGCGATTCAGGCAAAAGTTAGGGAATTAAAGCGTATGACTATGTCTCGTCGGACCACTTTAAGGACAATTTCTTCATCAACCAGTTCCAAGCTTCTGATCAATCCAGCCATCGGCAGACGAAGCATTGAATGGACAGATATTCAGAGTTGTGAAGGCTATATCGGAATGGAATCTCATGGAACTATTTCACATAGCCATCTTTCTTTTGTATAAATTTTTCAATATTTACGACGAAATCCTCTTACTAGGATGATTGTCTCCTTTGTACAAATATACTCATAGAAAGTTAATACAAATACTTTTCCAGAAATTTGCGTCGTTCCTTTTCTCTTTTCTTTTGCACTTATGTTTTATTTGAGAAACGTCCAATGTTTTGTTAAATAGGCATATGCATTTGAACATAATCATTTCCTTATGAATCAAGAAAGATGATTACTAGTAAGTTGAAGGTACGGTTAGATATCTTGATACCCTTTCAAAGGAAATCCGGAGCAGATTTGAAATCTGTGTTCCCCAGTCAGAACTCAATTCCCCTCAGAGTCAAGTTTCAGTATCCCCAGCTGAACCAAGCTAGTGAACCTTTTCCCCACAGAGATACTTCCCACCAGGCTGAGGATGCTCAGCCCTGCCTTCCCATCATGAGTCTATCAGGTTCTAAACTCCCCAGTAGAAATCATCAGAAATTCTCTTACCCTGCAAGTCACCAAGGAAATTCTAATTCCCCATAATGGTTCTAAGGCCCCTCCACGATTGAAGATCTGGTCTTCCCCAAGCAAATCTGAAGACTTTCATTTTTAGTTCCTCACTGAATATTCGAAGATTCCCCAGTGAAGATCTCCTCCAGACAAGAATTCCTCAGAGAATTGGTATACAACCCAAGCTCCTAATTCCCCAACAACAGCCAAGGAATCATTCTTCCCGGCAGTAGTCAAGATGCTTTTATCTTCAGCCATCTAGGATTCATTTATCCTCCGCAAGACAGCTCTCCAGCTTACATGCACATTCATTTACATTCATATCATATAACATACATTGCATCATGCATCATGACATTGCATATAACTAACTCTTTACCTTTTCAGGTAAGATCAGTCGACAGACAAAAATCATTATTTTCCGAGATTCTTTCTAGAAATAGTTCAGATGTGACCCAGACATGGCAACATTCTGATGCTTATTCCAGATGCATCCAGATGCAGTTTTACACGAACTCATCATCAGGAAACCCTACACTGGTTCCTCCTCCACCTTCAAGACTTCTGAAAACAGTTTACGGGTTCTCCAGTAACGGATGTTAACCTATCACTTGTTCAGATTCTTCTCAAGACTTCTGAAAACAGTTTATGGATTCTTCCCAACAACGGATGTTAATCTATCACTTGTTCAGATGCAATTTTTGAAAACAGTTTACGGACGCTTCCCAACAACGGATGCTGCTCTATTGCTTATTCAACTTCAAGACTTCTGAAAACAGTTCACAGGTTCTCCAGTAACGGATGTTAACCTATCGCTTGTTCAAATTCTTCTCAAGACTTCTGAAAACAGTTTATGGATTCTTCCCAACAACGGATGTTAATCTATCACTTGTTCGGATGCAATTTTTGAAAACAGTTTACGGACGCTTCCCAACAACGGATGCTGCTCTATTGCTTATTCAACTTCAAGACCTCTGAAAACAGTTTACAGATTCCTCCCAACAACGGATGTTAATCTATCGCTTGTTCAGACTCTTCAGACCTCTGAAAACAGTTTACGGATTCCTCCTAACAACGGATGTTAATCTATCACTTGTTCAGACGCAATTTTTGAAAACAGTTTATGGATTCTTCCCAACAACGGATGTTAATCTATCACTTGTTCAGATGCAATTTTTGAAAACAGTTTACGGACGCTTCCCAACAACGGATGCTGCTCTATTGCTTATTCAACTTCAAGACTTCTGAAAACAGTTCACGGGTTCTCCAGTAATGGATGTTAACCTATCGCTTGTTCAGATTCTTCTCAAGACTTCTGAAAACAGTTTATAGATTCTTCCCAACAAGGATTTTAATCTATCACTTGTTCAGATGCAATTTTTGAAAACAGTTTACGGACGCTTCCCAACAACGGATGCTGCTCTATTGCTTATTCAACTTCAAGACCTCTGAAAACAGTTTACAGATTCCTCCCAACAACAGATGTTAATCTATCGCTTGTTCAGACTCTTCAGACCTCTGAAAACAGTTTACGGATTCCTCCTAACAACGGATGTTAATCTATCACTTGTTCAGACGCAATTTTTGAAAACAGTTTACGGATGCCTCCAGATACGGATGTCAATCTATTGCTTATTCAGACCCCTAGTTCGGAGATGGTCCAAAACATGGACACCTTTCTGATACTCATTCCAGATGGAATCTTTAAGCCCATCCCCGACAAGATTCTGTCACCTTTCCAGATGGCATCTTTAAGCCCATCTCCAAATGGCATCTCTAAGCCCATTCCCACATCCATTGCTTTGACGAGTGCAAATTTAAGGGCACTCTAGTGTCCAATCTCCTTTTACCCTCGAGTCGCGAAAGGCAAACTTGCCAATCTAACTCTTCGGATTCAAGAAGATTGAACAGGGGCAACTGTTGTACCCCAAAATTTTCCCTCCCATTTTCTCAATATTTTCTCATCACAAGGCCCTTGGAGCTCAAGATCCAGTTAGGGTTTCCTCTGCTCAAGACTTCTCCTAGCACTGTTGACTCAAATTAGGGTTTGTGTTTGCACAAAGATGTTTTGACCTAAAATGCCTAAGATGACTTTTATGCTTCATGTTGGACTCCCAAGTTTATCCATACCAAGTTTCAAGCCTTGATTCCAACCTTTGCCCAGTCAATTGGACAGTTGACCTAAAAATCAGCTGTATTGGGGAAAAAGTCAACTGTGGCCAATTGACAGTCAAACCTCATGGAAATTGACCCACATCAACATTATGAACTCATATGGACCATTTGATCAATTTTGGATCACAATTCCACAAGAAATTTGATCAGATCACCAAAAGGGCAAAATGGTCATTTTTAGGGTTTTGACTGCACAAGGGCAATTTTTTAATGTTTGACCAAGCCAATGGCAAACCAAGCTCACATATGGACTCAAGGACCCAATGGAATTGTCTTGACATGCTCAACAAGTTCAAAAGATCCCAAATGCACAAGATTGACAGATGAATTTTCCAGTCAATTGATCAATTTTTGACTGTATACTGAAAAGTCAAACTTTGACTTTTTAGTCAAAATCAAGTGTCAATATTCATTTTTCATCAAAACATGCCAAATCATGAAACTTTTTCATCAAGAAATCAAGAATCACAAATTAGGGTTTGAAATGAAGATTTTTCATAACTTCAAATTTTTCTAAGTTATGAAAAACCCTAATTTTTTCCTAACTTTGTCCCACTTTCTAACCAAGATTCATTTGGATTCAAGCAAAAGTCAAAACATGAAAGTTGTAGTCCATTGCAAAATATACAACTTTGATTCACAAAGTTTCCTCAAAAGAAGCTTGTAGCTCAAGTTACAATTTTTGGAACAAGGGTACCAAACCATTCTTAACTTAGAGAGATTTTGGCCTATTTTAGGCAGGATTTTTGCCTAACTTCAAGACCACTTTTCACATGCTTCCACTTGGAATTTAAATTTTCATTACAAAGATGGATTGTAGTACACATTCCAAGCTTTCCAAAATGTCCAAGAAATCATCAAACAACCTCATGGTTAGAGAGAATCGAATTTGGCAAGTTGGGAAAAAGTCACTTTGATTCATGGCCATGTACATATTCATAACTTGTGCAATTTTTCAAATCAGCTTGCACAACTTGATTACAGGTCCTTTATCCCATTTTCACTCAATAATTTAATGAAAACCCTTTGTGTTCAAGCCTTGCATTATGTGTTTAAGCATTACATGAAGGTTTAGTCCTAAAATAGAAAAAGCATTATGTCCATTTTTGAAAAAGTGAAGCTTTATGTCAATTTGCAAATCAAGAGGTACACAACAAATCTCCTTGGCACAAGTTATTGAGCTAATCCCACTGATCAAGGGCAAGCTTAGCAGCACATTAGGGGGGGCCTCCATCAGTCTAAAACAAAACTTGGCATTTTGTTGCTTAAGTAAGAAGAAACTTGACATAACAACTCCCAACTCTCATCTCAGCCAACACAACCTTAAGCAAAGTTATTGTTCACATTATAAACATCAAACCCAAGCTGAAACACGAGCCAACCAAGTTCCAAACATTCTCAAACACATAATCACCATTAAACTGCACAAAAACAGGGCATTCTGCACTTGGACTTGGCTAGCTCATTTCCATCGTGCATCTTGGCCAAAAACACTTCAAACACATCCCACACCATCCCTTGAAACTATTCCAAGCCCTAAACACGACCTGTAACACTCCTAACCCACATCACCATTTTCATATTTTCTGTTTTGCAGTTGGAGTGCCATAACACGATTCACTTGGTTTCAAGGCATACCAAGCATTGGAATAGCATCCCTGGACATCAAGGAAGCTATACAAATCATTACCTTGCCTTGTAAGCATCCCCATTATTGCACACGTTTCCAACTGAACAGGTAAATCTTTGGACTTCTATCTCTCAATGTAGGAAGAATTAGCTCTAAGTTTGTGAATGAAATATGTCATGCTCATGCCCCTGAAGCTATACATATCTTTACTTTCCATTTATTTTGCATGTGCTATGAGAATTTTAAGTCTGAACATTGAATAAAAACTAGGTCAGGAATTGGGGGAGAAGAAATTCTCTCTCATTTCTGAGAGTTAGGATGAGTTCTTTATATGTCCAGAATCGTGGTTTGATGCTTAACATTTTTCATGTTATGAGTTTGTGCTAAAAGTTCAGGAATCAAGATGTTTGAATCAGTGTTGGAGGCGCGCGTTTTTGACAAGTTTCTGGCCAGAGATTGAAGAAGGTCCTTTGGGCTGGGCTTGTTTTATTTTTCTTATTTGCACCACATTTTCACTTTTGAACCCCCTTGGCCCATTGTGCTTATTTGAGACATTTTTTGACTTTTGCTTGTTATTTCTGACTTATTTATTTTTTCTCATAATATTAAAAATATAAAAAATATTTTTCAAACCATTTTTGTATTTATTAGGCATTTATTGGTTTAAATTAACATTTGTACATATAAATAACATATAATTACTCTTTTATTTAAAATACCAAAATAATATAAATACTTTTTATTTTCTGACTTTTGTTTTATTTTATCTTTGAAAAAACTTTTATAAAAAAATACATTTTTGTAAATATTAAATATTATTATTTTTATACATATATTTAGTATTTAGTGAATATTATAAATATTTAGGTATTTATTAATACATTTAGGTTAAAAACACAATAAAATAATACATTTTATTTTTTACTAATATTTAACTTAAAAATTACTTTTTTTTCATATATTTTCTTTTCATTTATTTTTTGTACATAATTAATAAATATTACATATATTATATAATAAATACTTTTTTATTTATAAAATTAGGGTTTTACCCTAGATCCATAAAAATACCAAAAATACATTAATTTTTATTTTTATTTATTTGATATATGATAAACATTTTTTCACATCCATATGAAAACCTTTTTGCATTTTTGCATATTTATTTTATTTTATTTGAATATTGTGTAATTAAATACCTTGCAAAGTTCCAATTTGATGTAATAGCTTAGGATTTAATTCTTGTCAAAATACCCCCATTTGAGCATTTGTACCCCCCATCCCATATATTGTGTTGTAATAACTTAGGACCTTTTATTTTTCGCATTTTAAAAGCTTTCTAATTATGCCATGTTAGAATTAGGGTTTGTATGCAAATCAATTAACCAAAAATAGTTTGACTTAACTTCAAGATAAACAAGCATGAAAATGGACAACACTAATCACACTTGCACCCCTAGGGTATTCCACTTGTTGCCTTCAATAATGGGCCATATTGCATGTTAGGTCTCTTTGGGCAAAACAAACACAATTCAAATGATCATAGTCCCTCGATGACGCTTTCGAAAGTTGCCTAAAAATGATCAAGTCCCTTAAAGAAAAATTGCCCAAAGATACTTGGCACCATTGCAATCATGGTCTAAACGATGACACACGCCCGTCCCGTTAACATCCTAACACAAGATTGTCCACCAAATGCAATGGTGGAACAAAATTGTTGAAAGGGTTAAAACATAGCAAAAATCTTTGAGAACTTTAGGGTAGATAGCTCTTGAGTACTTGTCAACTTGCAAAACAAAAACACTTGCCTATTTTTCAAACCACACATCACTACACTTTCAAAAATGACTTTCAAAAACCTTGAAACATCTTTTCAAAAAGACAAACACCTTTTGTAAAACATTCGAGTAAAGAATTGTTACAAGGGTTGCCTAGACAAGGCATCTTTTTCAAAACATTTTCAAAACCACGCACAAAGCACCATTTTAAACAATTGAAAATCAAGGCAAGTTGATCTAAGCAAGTAACTAAGAGCCCATGGATAACCATGGATAGAAAGGGTGCTAATACCTTCCCTTTCTATAATCTACTCCCCGAACCCAAGAAAACATCTCAAAGGTTTTTTGCTGTGCTTTTTAACCTTTCCTTAGGATAAAATAAAAAGTCGGTGGCGACTCTTGCTCAACCGAAACATTTGCGAAAACAAACGCAAAACCTCAAGTCAGTTCTCCCACCGTATCACAGATACCTTATGAACATGTTAATATGGTTAGTACATGTTAAAACATAATGAAATAATAGATATGAAATTCATGCAATGGTGAAACCGGTGATGCATATACGAGCATTTCAAGCTGTTTGGATCTTCAAAGATGCCCCATTTTTACCCTACAATGTTGCTGGAAGTGAATGGGAGGGCTGGAAGGCTTTGAAGATGACTGCAACTATGGTTTTCAACTTACCCTAGTTTTGATATTTTGATATTTTTTGGATGGATTTTTGTGCAAGAATTTTCGTGGCTTGTCATGTCTGAATGAAGAGAATATATAAGGCCTAAAATTAGGTCAAATAATCACGGGCTTGGACTTGTTAAAGAAGCTTGGTCTTATTTCATTTTATTTTAAATTTTAAAATAAATAAAATAAATAGGTCATGGGGCGTATGAAGTAATTCAGAAGTGCATATGAAGTGTAGAATATGCATGGACCTTGAAACAATAGCCCATTAGCCCAAAAATCCATGTTTGGTCACTTTAGGTTTCATGCATTCACTCAAAACTTCCCAACTTGCACCAATCACAATTCTTTCAATTTTTATCATTTTAAGGTGATCTTAGACTTTTTGGAAAGCTCAAGATATCCTCTACAATCTCTATGTTGATCATTTTTTCATTTGAAAACTTTATCTTGATGTAAGTTGCCTTGACAAAAAGTATCTTTTTGTTGACTTTTTAAATGACCTGTAATGTTTTGGACCATGTCTCTCAAATGAAGCATTTTTTGGACTTGAGCTTAGAGAGAAAAAGTTGTAGATAATTGAATTTCCATAAAAATGAGCTTTGGTTGAGAAACATCTGATGAAGCATGTGAAAGTTATGCTTGGTTAAAGTTCAGTTGACTTCTCCTTAAGAAAACCCTAATTTGGCAACTTTTGACTTTTGATGATTTGGGAGTTTTCTTGATGAATCATGATCAGCCTTTGATCAAATGATGAATATCAATTCAAAACCTTTATGTTGACCAAAAATTTTGAATTTTGACTGTATGTTAACCATAGTTGACTTTTTGTCCAATATAGTTGATTTTTAGTCATTTGAGCCATTGATTGAGCAAACTTGTGATGCAAGCATGCAACTTGGTATGAGCATTCTTTGAGAAATATAGGGAACCATGAAATCTACTTGAGGCATTATAAACCCAATCTTCCTTGATAAAATTGAAACCCTAGTTGTGAGTCCATTGCTTAGGAGGAGAATTTGTCTGATCAATTCTTGAGCAACCTTGAGCGTTTGAGAACCCTAGGAGAAAGTCTTGAAGAAATGGGAGGGAAAATTTTAGGGTACAACAGTCACCATTTCAGAGAATGAACCAGAAGTACTAAAAATCGTGTAATGTTGTCCCTGTAAAGTGACGGTGAACATATCCACCATCTCACGCTCCATCATAGGGGGTTGAACCCTAGCAACCATATCACGCCATCTCTGAGTGTACTCTTTAAAAGATTCATTCTGCTTCTGGGATAAATTTTACAGTTGGGTTCTCGTGGGTGCCATATTAGTATTGTATCGATAGTGTTAGACGAAGGCTTCAGCCAGCTCTTTCCATATACGGATACGAGTACCATCCAATTGTGTATACCACTCAAGAGATCCACCAGTTAAACTGTCTTGGAAAAAATGCATAAGTAGTTTTCATCATCAGAATACGCGGACATCCTCCTATGATAAGATTTGACATGCATCCAAGGACAATAGATACCCTTGTATTTGACAAATTCTGGAACTTTAAACTTTGGAGGAACCTTCACTCTTGGGACTAGACCCAAATCACACATGTCAAGGCCCATAGCACCCTGATTCTCAAATGCCCGCATACGCTCCTCGAGCATACGTAGCTTTTTGTCAGCTTTGGTTGGCTCATCAGTATGAGACATCCATTCATCATAATTGTCCTCTTCAAGTTGACGAGCAGGAATATACACAGGCTTTGGTTGAACGAACTATTGCTTATCATGCTGTCGAGTAGGAGTGGGCGGAGGCAGATTATTTCCTACAACTTAGACCACTGGCGTGCTTTGATTACCAGCGGGATTACCAAGATTCACGGCTTGACCATTATGAAGACTCAGACTAGCATTTGCATTCAGATCCACATTTTGAGCGCTGCCTGAGTTTCCATTCACATTCTAACCACCGTTTGAATTCTGGGCACCTTAGTTGCCGTTCAGATTTTAAGCATTATTCACATTCTGCCCACCTGGATTACAGATAGTGTTGTTAACAAAAAACCCTGGAGGATTGACAATCAAAGTCTCATTCCTATTATTCAAAGTCTCTGCAGGCCTCACTATCAAGGCTCTCATCTCTTCCTGTTGATGGGCCATATTTTGGATAATCTCCATCAGTTGGTCCACACGAGTGTCCATCTTGACACCCATAGCAACAACATTTTCCTGAATTTGTTCCATTTGTCTTTTGGAAGAACTTTGAGTGTTCTAATGATGCGAGTTTGTAGTAGCAATTTCTGAAAAGAAAACCCAAATTGAAGATAAGAAAACCTGTAGGAACCACCTGTCAAGATATGATATGCATGAATGAATGATTATGCATGAAATGTTTTGTCATTTCCAGGGCACCTAAGAATTTTGTCATATACCGAAAATATCAAACAACATGATAAGAGATACACAAAAATGAACGAAAAAAGAATAAAAACAAATAACGACCTCTTTAATTCATAAAATCTCAAGCCAACTAAGTTCATACAAGATGATCGATCAAAAATACGACAAATAAAATAAAACCCCGACCAACAAGTCTGGCAGTGGTCTCTTACAGCAAAATGAAATAACAAACGAACATCAAATTCTGCATAATATGGAAACATCGTATTCGCATCTGGCCCTTGAGCCTGGGGATTTCTTCAACGGCTTGTGACAACTGAGTACTACGCCCTTTGAGATGGTCCTCTGCTGCGAGTCTCTGGTCGACCTCTGCTTTAAGCTGGGCATCTTTATCTTAGAGCTGCTTCTCTAAATCTTTGATTTTGGCTTCAAAATGCTTTCCTTCTTCAACCTTGGATGCCCTGAGTATGTCTCCATCTTGACAACTATGCTTGTACTTCTTCTCAATAGAGGCAACAACTCTTTTTTGGTCTTTAAAAACAATAGAATCGTCTTCACCTCTGGATCTCTTAGAAGTGCTATTTTTTTCAGATTCTTTGAGTTTGCATGCTAAATCTTTATTATCTTCCCTTAGAAAATAAAGCTTCATCTCTTTGGCTCCCAAGTCCATGCAAAGATTCTTATTCTCGCTTTGCACTTGGTAGAAACTTTCTTTCGGAACATCATACTGCAACTTGTCAGGTTACAGGTACAAGGGATCTTTCTTTGCAAATGGTAACCGAAGTGTTATCGCCCTCTCTTCGACCCACTCAACATAAGGTCCATAGGCTGTTAGATCCCTCTGCCCGAAGAAATCTTTGCCTTTTCTAAAGATTTTGGTCCAAGCAATCACTACCCTCTTTAGCATCTCAAGATCTTCCCATTTCTTGCAAAACACCGATTCACTGATTTCACTGCTTTTAGGAGGACTCCGCATAGCATACCCTAGCTGGCGTAGGGAAAGAACTAGGTTATAGTTAATTACTCCATATGCCCCCATGAGAGGGACGTTGTGGAAACCTCCACAAGTGGTAATAACTGCAGTACTATCGAGATGATGCCTATACTAGGTTATGTCAAAAGATGTGGGAGTCATGAGCTTTGTGGCCCATGTACGAGTGCTCAAGGTATCCATGAATGTTCCTTTGGTCAGCATCTGATACATGCACCATTTGTACAACAATGGCACACAACACACCATAAATCCTTTCTTACCATACCTGGAATGGATAGCAAAGTAAGTGTTGGCCAGGACAGTCGATACCGGATTTAGATTCATGAACACATAAATAGCTACCAGACCTACCAACTTCTCAACATCGGGAAAATGAACTAGGCCATAAATTAAAATGGCTAGAAGAGCATTGAACTCAACCCACTGGCACTTATTTTCCATTTCTCTAGCTTTTCATATCAGAAAATCCCCGAGAGACCGCTGGTTGTACCTCTCTTCCTCCAATTGTCTTTCACACCGCTCAAGCTCAAATAAAGTGCCTTAGCAATGGCATCATAATCGGGTTCACTTGGAACACAGGAAAAGGGAATATGATCAGTGACTTTGATCCCCAAAATATAAGAATACTCCTCAAGAGTCGGCGCTAGTTGATAATCTTGGAATGTGAAACATCGCAATTCCGAATAATAAAATTGTAACAGAGTATGAAGAGCTATATCCTCCACCTAAACATCCAACAAAGGCAAAAGATCATCGTACTGTTTGTTAAAGGCTTATGAATCCAGATAAACCACTGCCCTACTCAACTCTTTCAAATGAGGCCAACTGGAAGTACCAAACTTGTAGTCGAACACGTCTCTAGTGTCTCTCTTGACAACGTCATGGTTGTTTGCCATTTTTGATACATATGTCTACTCTGAAACACCCTGGAAATGAAATGCAAATGCATGATAACTCTTTTTTAGACATATATATTTTTCTTACATTTATTTTGTAAAAATAAATATGCCATGATGCAAGGTGCAGTAATTCATGGAATCAAGATTTCCAACATCATAAATCCGTTTTGCTATTTCTAGATGTGTCGAGCATATCAAGATCAATAGTTCGGAACATAAACCACAGAAAACCAAGTCACCAACGGAATACGGTCACCAACAAGATCACCATTAGAACAAAGTCACCATTTGTACATGTAAAGACTATCCCTCCCACTCACGGGTAAAGACTAGGTCAGGGTAAGCCAATGGTAAATCAAAATCATGGGTTCATCCAGAAGCACTATCATCAAGCCACAAACGTGAATGACAATAACACCCCATTTGAACCTCATATGAGCGTAGACTACATGACCGCACTGGTAGGCCTTTCGTCCAATAGTCGTCATGTTCTACTATATTCCTAGGTTTCCTAGATAGTGTACTCTAGCCTGGGTACTGGGCCTTTTACCTCAATAGTAACACCCACCCAACATGGAGAACTAGAATCCAACATAGCAGATAACCAATATGGAAAGCAATAAAATGGAATGCAAACGTGTATGCTCAGGTAATCATGTATGAATGAATAAACTGAAAGAATAAAAATAAACACCCATAGAAAAGAAAATATGAGCTAGGAGCGAGTCCGGGATGGACCAACATTTGGTCAACATATTCCCCAGTGAAGTCACCAGCTGAAACAATCGACTGAACTGTCAACTAATAATGAAATCAATGAAGTCTTCATTGAATGTTTTTTATCCCATGGGGAGGGAAAGGTAAACATTGAGTAAACCTGAGATGAGTGAAATCAAGTTCGAACGACCACGAGATACAGGTAAGGGAGTCTGTTACGCGAGGGGAAGGTAATAGCACCCCACACGCTCGTAGTACTCTATGATATCCACTCTTGTTATTCTAATCTAATGGGTGTGGTATATGTCTAAGGTTTAAAGTGAAAATAAAGAGATAATACATGCAAAAGAAAAGGAAAAGAATATGTGGGGAAAAGAAAGAGATTTTTACAAAGATATGCTCGATTAGGCCCCACAAAAAGCCTCTGCCTACGTCCCTTTTAAGGAATCAGAGCAGCTATAGTTTGGCTCATTTGTTTTGGTGGGTTTGTGTTTTTTAGTTGAACAATGTTAAATTCAATCATTCCACCGCTGCTCGACCTTTGGAGACTTACGACCTGTAGTTGAAAGGAACTAACATGCTCTTAGAAGAGAAAAGACGATTGGCAAAAAGAAAGGAGTTGGTTAGTGTTTTTTTACCTTAAAAAAATGATTTGAAAGGTATTAGATGTTTTATGAATTTTCCAATAAAATAGTTTTAGTCTTAATGCAAGGATGCAAAAGAAAGAAAAATATCTAAGGAAGACTATCCTAAATCTATCCCTAATGTTATCATACAATGATGGCCCTATGTCAAGGATAAAGGGAAAATATCTACCTATTGTTAATGTGATCGGTGGAAATAGAACTGACTGTTTTGAAATGCTGGTTCGCGAAATGTCGCGGTAAGCAAGAGTCGCCACCGTCTTTTATTTTCTCCAACAAGGAAAGGACAAAAGCACAGCAAGATTCCTTTTCGAGATGTTTCTCGGTTCGGGAGGTAGATTATAGAAAGGGAAGGTGTTAGCACCCTTTTTATTCGTTGTTATCCACGGGCTCTTAGGTACTTGCTCACTATGTTTTCAAAAATGTTTGCTTTTCTTGTGTTTGTGGGTTTTGAAAAAGTTTGTTTTGAAAACTTCTAGGTAACTCTTGTATCAGTCCTCAAGAGTGTATGAACTGTTTATTTGAAAACTTTTGTTTGAAAGTGTAGGTGCGAAAAGTTGTTTTTTTGTTTTGAAAGAGCAAGTACCCAGGAGAAATCTACCTACTCTAAGGAATTAAGCTGTGTAAATGTCCTTTAGACAGTGCTATCGCACTATTGAGAAGTAGGTAGCACCGTCGTTGGAGTTATTCAGGTCAATTCGATTATAGGGACATGTGTGGTCACCAAACCAATAGTAGGACGCCTTAGCGGTAACCCTAGTGTCCTAGATCCTTTTTTATCCGAAGCAACCGTTTCGAGGCAACTAGATCTTTAGACAGGAGGGCGACCTCTAAAACACCCTATACTCAATGACCACGTCGAGGCAACCAAGTGAGGCGTACCCTAGGAGTGGCATGTGCACGTGTGTCAGGTTTCATGTTAAGTTTATCTTTTCACATGTATTATGGTGAGCTACGGGTTGATTTTATTTTTCAAGCAAGTCTTGTCATGCATAATTAACAGTTAATAATTGTGCGGAAAATAAATTGCGGAAAGTAAATCTACGCTATTACAAGACGTCGGGTATTTACATCGCCAAAAACATAACCCTTTGGAAAATAAATTGCGAGAAAATAAAGAAAGCGATAAAAGGGTCCTAATTATCTATTACATTCTCGGAGCAGTTACATAAATATAATCAAAAAAAACAATATGCGCGAAAAGAAATTAAATCAGGGACGTCCTTAGGGTTTTGACCCTTTTTGAGAAAAGAATGGAATTTTGGTCCTTTTTGAAATTAATTAATATTAAACCTAATTTCCTAATTAATTAATTAATTAAAAGAAAAAAGTATTTTTGTGTTTTTTATGCTTTAATGAAAATAAAAATAAATTAAAAGTTGTCAAGAAAACCCTAATTCTATATTTATTTTATTTATTATGAAAAAGTCAAAATTAAGCCTAATTAAACTAAGTTAATTTGTTAGAATTTATTTACAAAAAATAATTAATGGTGAAATTAATAAATAATAATAATAATAAAAATATTTTAGGTTTCTGAATTTATTATGAAAAATAATTATGTGAGTTATTTAAATAATGATAATAATAGTTAATAATAATAATTAGTAAAAGAAAATAAAAGAAAGGGAAAATAATAAACCAGGGGGGTGTTGCCCCAAAGAGGAGGCTTGTTTGTAAATTCCAAGCCCATTAAGCCACATGCCTGCTTTGACTTTCTGGTTTGTCCACGCGTGCTTTGACTAGGGAGCATCATGGTCAGCATCTCATGGCCATTAGATCTGTGCTTAAGGACACATGGCGCATTGATGATTGAAATGCATGGTGGAATGCTTTTAGGATGCCTGCATGTGAAAACAAGGGAAAAAATAGAAACAAGTATTTGGGGGACCTGGGAATCGAACTCAGGTCCCAATGATACACAGCCAGCACACCATCCACTGAGCCATCTGCACGCCTTTGTTAATATAATATCAAACAAATATAATAAGTAAACATCAACGCATATGCTGGAAAACAACACGCGCGCCTTTTTTGAATCCACCACTCAGAAGCAAACACGTCCTCGTCTTCTTCGCTGAACCTGCAAAACAAAGATTAGATAGCGGGGGTTTTTAACCCCCACAATTTGACATGAGGAAAAATAGCGAATAGCCCTACAGGCTATATAATATTTCGCGATGGTAGGGTTAAATTCGTCTGGTTCTCAGGATTACAACCATATGCCTCATGAATCCTAATTTTACTTGGTTTACAAAGCCCCAATTCCAGAACTCGAGAACCCTAGAATTTGTTCATGGCATCTTTGGATTTAGGACGTTTTAATCCAATTACCCTATGCCAAAAGCTTCGTATGGTCCCTATGAACACAAAACAACCAATAAAATATGTCAAATGCACATGAATAATGAGTTGCAATTCTGGAAAAGATGTTCAAACCGTGAAACTGTTTCCTTGGATTCCTTGAGCTTTAGCGTATGAATTCGATTGCTATACGTCCCTGACACTTCCAGCAATATGTTAGAAACAACCAAAGTCCTTGAATTGGCCTGGAAGATTGAAAACAGTTTTCACTTTTCTTTGATTTTTTTCAATATGCTTATGGTTTTGTTTGCAGCAATTTCACGTCCATGGCATTAGGTTTAGCTTGTGTATATATAGTAGAAGAGAATTAGGTTAAATCTTGCACAAAAAATCCATTGCATGATGGTTTGAATATTTGATTTGCAATCACATCTTTTTGAATCTTTTTGATTGAATAAACTTGCCAAACTTGGAGATTTTTGTCCCTTTGATTTGCACACGAATTTCCAGCATATATTGAGCTTGTTTGCTTCACAAAAAGATTGAAAAAACCATATCTTTGAATTTCCTACAATTTAAATTAATTAAATGAATTAAAATCAATTAAAAATCCAATTAATTAATAAAAATAAGAAAATAATTCAATTTAATCTCAATGGGTCGTGCATAAGCCTTGGATAAATTTTCAAGAAGAAATTTGAGGCCCATTAGCAAAAACAAAGTGTTTTGAGCAAAGTTGACTTTTGCAAATTCACAAAAATTTCCCAACTTCTCCAATGCATATCTTGCTCAATTTTGATCATATGAACATGTTCTTGGACATTTTGGAAAGGTCTTGAAGTCCTCTAACCAATGCCTTTGTACCATGTCATTTGGATTTACCAATATCAAGTTATGGTCTTTGACTTAAAGTGCATTTTTGTTGACTTTTGAAATTGACCTATAATGTAGAAATTGATAACTTTTTGTGAGAGCATTTCTTGGACTTGGAGTGTGAAGATGAGTTGTAGTAAATGTCATCCCCTTTAAAATGAGCATTGGATGGGATTTTTCTGATGAACCATGAAAAAGTTATGCCCTGGTCAAGATACAGTTGACTTTTTCTACTGTCCAAAAATAGTAACTTTTGGCATCTTGATGATTTTTGAGCATGCTTGTGGAATCATGATCAAGACTTGATCAAATGATGATTGTGGACTCAAAATAAGATGTTGACCAAAAATTTGACTTTTGACTGTAAAATGACCATTTTACCCCTACAGTTGATTGTGAATCAAATAGGGCTTTTGACTGTGCAACTTAGGACTGTGAGCCTTGAAGCTTGGCATGTAGGTGCTTGAGGATGTATATGGGCCTATGCGACTTGATTTAACCATTGAAAACCTCAAATTCCTTGAAAAAACCAAAACCCTAATTTTGACTGGCTTATGAGGCATTTGGACTGTGCAATCCTTGAGTAATCTTGAACCATTTGAAGATGATTCTTGATAAATCTTGAAGAATATGGGAGGGAAAATTTTTGGGTACAACAGTTTCCCCTGTTCAAACTTCTTAGACCTGAGGATGTAGATTGGCTTGCGTGCCTTTCGTGATCCGAAGGTGGAAGATGATTGAACACTAGAGTGCCCAGAAATTTGCACTCGCATGGTGTAGTATCAGCAGTGTGATATCGGGAATGGGCTTACAGATGCCATTTGGAGATATGATGGATAGGAGGATGGGCTTATAGATACCATCTGGAGATGTGACAGAATCTTGTCGGGGATGGGCTTACAGATGCCATCTGGACACTGTTTGTTGAATTGTAATCTTGTAAGTTGAACGAGGGAACCTGTGTAGGGTTGCCTGATGATGAGCTCGTGTAAAACCGCATCTTGGAAAAAGAAAGGGAACCGGTGTAGGGTCTCCTCATGATGAGTTCGTGTAAAACTTCATCCTGGAAGAAAGAAAACCTGTGTAGGGTTGACTGATGATGAGTCAGTGTGAAACTGCATATTTGAAGGAAGGAAACCTGTGTAGGGTTACTGTGATGATTAGCCTGTGTGAAACTGCATCTGGAAAGAGAAAGGGAACCGGTGTAGGGTCTCCTCATGATGAGTTCGTGTAAAACTTCATCCTGGAAGAAAGAAAACCTGCGTAGGGTTGACTAATGATGAGTCCGTGTAAAACTGCATCTTTGGAAAGAGAGAACCTGTGTAGGGTTTCTTGATGACGAGTCCGTGTAAAACTTCATCTTTGGAAAGAGAGAACCTGTGTAGGGTTTCTTCGGGATAAGCTTGTGTAAAACTTCTGGATCAACCGGGGTAGGGTTACTTTGAGATAAGTTTGTGTAAAACTTCTGGATGAACCGGGGTAAGGTTACTTTGGAATAAATTTGTGTGAAACTTCAGGATGAACCGGGGTAAGGTTACTTTGGAATAAGTCCGTGTAAGACTTCTGGATGAACCGGGGTAAGGTTACTGTGATAAGTTCATGTGAAACTTCAGGATGAATCGGGGTAAGGTTACTTTGGAATAAATTCGTGTGAAACTTCAGGATGAACCGGGGTAAGGTTACTTTGGAGTAAGTCCGTGTAAGACTTCTGGATGAACCGGGGTAAGGTTACTGTGATAAGTTCATGTGAAACTTCAGGATGAACCGGGGTAAGGTTACTTTGAGATAAGTTCGTGTAAAACTTCAGGATGAACCGGGGTAAGGTTACTTTGAGATAAGTTCGTGTAAAACTTCTGGATGAACTGGGGTAAGGTTATCTTGACGATGAGTTCGTGTAAAACTTCGTCTTGGAACTGAGGAGGAACCGGTGTAGGGTTGCCTGAGGACGAGTCCGTGTAAAAATTTGTCTTGGAACTGAGGAGGAACCGGTGTAGGGTTTCCTGAGGACGAGTCCGTGTAAAACTTCGTCTTGGAACTGAGGAGGAACTGGTGTAGGGTTGCCTGAGGATGAGTCCATGTAAAACTTCGTCTTGGAACTAAGGAGGAACCGGGGTAGGGTTCTTCATGATGAGTCCGTGTAAAACTGCATCTGCACTGAGAAGGAACCGGTGTAGGGTTGCCTGTTGATGAGCCTGTGTAAAACTTCATCTGAAAGGAAGGAACCTGTGTAGGGTTTCCTGATGACGAGTCCGTGTAAAACTTCATCTGAAAGGAAGGAACCTGTGTAGGGTTTCCTTATGATGAGTCCGTGTAAAACTACATCTGAAGTGGAGAAGGAACCGGTGTAGGGTTTCCTGATGATGAGTCTGTGTGAAACTGTATCTAGAACTGAGAAGGAACCGGTGTAGGGTTGCCTGTTGATGAGCCCGTGTAAAACTTCATCTGAAAGGAAGGAATCTGTGTAGGGTTTCCTGATGACGAGTCCGTGTAAAACTTCATCTGAAAGGAAGGAACCTGTATAGGGTTGCCTTATGATGAGTCCGTGTAAAACTACATCTGAAGTGGAGAAGGAACCGGTGTAGGGTTTCCTGATGATGAGTCCGTGTGAAACTGTATCGGGAACTAAAAAGGAAACTAGTGTAGGGTTTCCTGATGATGAGTCCGTGTAAAACTTCATCTTGGAAAGAGAAGGAACCGGTGTAGGGTTTCCTGATGATGAGTCTGTGTAAAACTACATCTGAAATTGAGAAGGAACCGGTGTAGGGTTTCCTGAGGATAAGTCCGTGTAAAACTGCATCTGAGATTGAAGGAACCGGTGTAGGGTTTCCTGATGATGAGTCCGTGTAAAACTACATCTGAAGTTGAGAAGGAACCGGTGTAGGGTTGCTTCATGTTGGTCAAGTAGATAATTGTCCTGTCTGGTTTCCGGTACTAACCCACGATCAGTCATCCACATAATTTTCCTGGCTTATTACAGGTGTTGATCTGGAACTGCAAAGGTAGATGGTAATCATCTTTTGATTGACCTTTTCCTGAAAAGGCCAAAACGTTAGCTGTATGCAATGTCATGATGTATGTAATGCATGATGTCATGATGTTCTCGAGAATAAATGAGATTGTGTCGTATGCACTTTATCATGTATATGAATAGGAGATGTGAAATATGATATGTTTATGAATGTATTTTCGTCTGGGAAAATAAATCCTTGACGAATGCCGGGAGCTTGTTAAATCTTGGGCTGATGTTGAAGAGTAGAGTTCTTCGTTTCTACTGGGGATGATGAACGAAGCTGATTGCACGAATAAACCTGTAGGAGAGGATAACTCAGTTTGGGAAATAAACCTGGTGAAGGGATTACTCTGCGAGGAATTACTCTGTGGGGAAGAGATATTTCGTTGAGATTTTAACGATAACTCCGCTGGGGATTCCGTTGATAAGCTTTGTTGGGGAATTTGATGAACTCCGCTGGGGATAGGAAGAACTTCGCTGAGGACGATCTTTCCGTTGCAATTTGCTGAGGATAACCCAGTTAGACTCTGGTGGGGGATAACCTCCTGGATATGGCTGGGGAGAGATTTTTGTACTCGGCAGGGGATAAGCTTCCAGAATCTACTGGGGAGATGGTTCCACTCTCCTGGGGAAACTTTTTTGGACTGCACTGGGGAAATGGCTCCACTGGGGTGTCTGTATTCTGCAGGGGAACAATCTTATATTTCATTGAGGAATATTAAGACTGCCGGGGATGCTTGCTGAGGAATATCTGTATACTCCGCCGGGGAATATTAAGATCTTCTGGGGATACCCATCTTTTCAGGACTGGTGGTAGACCAACTCTGCTCGGGGGAGAGTATTGCTGACTTGCTAGGGATACTGTGCCTTTTCGGGGCTGATGGGAGACCAACTCTGTTTGGGGAGAGTATTGTTTAATCTTGCCTGACTCTGCGGAGAGTGAAGGTATCTTGGTCATATTCTTCAGCTGAACCTACCTTGGTACCTGGAGGACAGAGTAGCTAGATCGCTTAGATAATTCTTATTGCCCCAGTTTCTGCGGGAGAAGAAGGCCTATGAGGTGCTGATAGTTGCTGATAGACAAACCTTCTTCTGGTAGGCAAGTGACGAGATGACGGGACATAGTCGTACGCTTTGATCCCTAACTTTTTCCTGGACCTCCCTTTCGAGTTTTCAACCCACCGGGATACCCATTTTTGCCCAAGCCGCCTTTTCAGGTTTTCGACTTGCCGGGTGTACAAATTGTTTCATTTTCGTCCCTTATTTTTGCCCGAACCCTTTTGGTTCGCCGGGAAGCCCTTATTTTTGCCTAGGCCAGTCGACCTAGCGGGTCTTTGATTATGCGTAGTATTTTTTCGACTATGTCCATGCTCTCAGAATGTAGGGAGTTGTCACTGTTAGTAGTGTTGCATTGCCATACCACCAGTAGATGTTTGCTCATGCAAGGTTCGTTGCTGAAATTCCTGTCCAATGCCCCAAGTGACTCAGGCGGAGATTTTCCCCAGGCTATTTGGCATCTTGAGAGATTCCTTGAATCTTGACTGGACTGCCCTAGATGATAGACCATGATCATGTCGGCCCCTTGGTTGGAAGTGTTTTTCCATTTAATGTGACCCTTGAGAAGATTTTTGTTCACTAGATATTTGTCGTGCGAATTTCTCTGCTGTTGAACAAATAGTCATATGCAAACAATATTATTTTTAAGAATGCAAAGCTTATGTCTGTCTTGAAGTTTTTGAAAATGCATTTTTCAGTAAAACAAGCAAATTTTGTAAAATGTGATGTCAACTCAAAATTTTACAGCAAACCCTACAGGAGTCAGGATACCTTTGTAAAAGTATGCTTTCGAACTAACCCACGCTTCAGCTAGAACTTTTAAGGGTTATAACGTGGCCTGGTTCACGGTTTAAGAAACAAAGGATAAAGGCTCAAATTTTATTTGTACCCACCCGCTCTTCGTGATGTTCTTCAATCCTAAACTCAGCTAATCGTGCGTTAGACCTTGTTCGAGTCTTTGCTCTGATATTCCGGTGATGGTTCGGATACTGAAAGTTTTATTTTGAATAGGCAGTCATTTCTTTTTTGTTGAGGGTTTGTAGGACCTCTTTCTTTTGATTGCGTTATCCCTGTTTTTTGCCTGAACTGTTTCTTTTGTGATTACAGTCAGCGGGATGCCCCAGTTTTGTAAGTCTCCTTCATAGGTTTTGACTTATTGGGTTTTTATTTTTTTTGAGAGATGATGACTGTCTGTCCTTATGATTATACGGAACCATCACTGTCTTTTTGTCTCGGAAGGACTTTTTGATGTCGTTCATTGTGCACTTGGATCAACTGAGAGAACTACCCTGCCCCATGTTATAATTAAGGGTTTTAATTTTTTGCGTGAAAAGAAAAAACTCCAACTTCTTTGGCTCAAAGGGGTTGACTAGGGATTATCTTCCTTATAACTCCACTGTTTAGGATTTGAAACAATTCCTGTACCTCATCAGCGGGGTCTGTTCAAAAGCATACTGTAAAGATCGTGGTATCGTTTTCGTCATCCTCCCTCAAAAGGCTTAGGATTTTTTTTTTAATCGAGAGTTGAACATCACAAAAAATGAAAGCAGTTTGAATATAGTGAATACGAATGGATTGATTCAAAACAGACATATGCGATGCATTAATGAGATAACAAAGTTTGACATAAATAAATGTTTGAACAATCAAAAGAAAATTACAAATTGAAAATTCTAATGAACAAAAGACATTCTCGATGATTTGGTGACGGATCAGTGATCAAACTTGATCTCCTTGGCATCAATCAAGTCTTGGATCTTGTTCTTCAAACTCCAACAGTCGTCGGTGTCATGTCCAGGACTGTCAGAATGGTAGGCACATCTCACACTCGGGTTATACCGGGAAGAGGAAGTGTTGGGATTCTTAGGAGGGTCCCTTAACATTACCAGATTCAGTCTCAACAGGCGTTGTAAAGCTTGAGACGACAACATGTTGAGCTTAGTGAATTGCCTCCTAGGCGTGTTTGGCTTGCTCTAATCAACCCGTTGTTCTTGGTGAGGTCGTTGTTGGACCTGTGAAGTAGTAGCAGCTTGGAGAGGTCTATTCATCGAACCAAACCTTTGACTTCTTGGAAGTTGATTAATGACTTGATCCTCAACCTTGACTATTTGCTTCATGTCGTTGTCTTGACGAAGCTGGTTGACAATGGTTCTCAGCTCTTCTTGCTCCCGAGCTAAGCCTTGGATGAGAGCCATCTGTCCCAGCATCTGGGTCCTTATTGCTTCTCCCTTAGCTTGCAGATGTTTCAGCCGTTCATCCTTACTGTCTTCTGGACTGTTCTTGACCAAATTCCCCATGAGGAGTGTTCTCAACTCTTCATGCCCCTTGGATAGGCTTAGGAAGATTTCCCTGAACTGAGTCTCTTGAGCATGAAGATCCTGGTTGTCTTGTTGGAGAGCCATTGCTGAAATAAACAGCGAGAATATGAGAGACCTGTATTGGATGACCTGTTATGCAATGATATGTATGTATGCAATGTTTTCAAGGATCTCGTGGGGTAAACAGAGAAACTTGTTAGAATTTGAATCTGGTAGCTTGACTGAAGGAACTTCATGTTGCTGAGAGTCCTTCTTCAAGAGCCAAAGCTCACCATATCGAGTGGGTCATAGCCCCTGACTCAAGTTGTCATGCTTTGATCTCCAAACAACCTTGGCTAGAGGAAAATAAATCCCCTTTGCCCCTTGCTAGACAGTTGGTTCATCATGACCTGCATCACAAACCCTTGAGATCCTTGAAATGGTTAAGGAAATGCTATGGTATGATGTTATGATGCGTATGCTATGCATGAAGTGATGTAAGTAAACCCTGTTATAAGTCCCGATCAAGGACTGTAAACAAACCTGCAAGAAACTCATGTGTCAGATAACAAGAATGTGCAAGTAGTTCAAGTTTGAAGGCACACAAGTCACACAAAAGAGCCCTTAGATTTCAGGCCAGCATGAAGTTTAGGTACTACCCTCTTGAAGTTGGTTGGCTCAACACCTGTCTTATGAATAGTAACCGGGTTCTAAGGAGCTCAATATCATTGGATTGTTTTCTATGTTCATTGTTTTGATTTAGCCACTGAACTGGCGACCAAAATATTCCAAGAAAACAACCCTCAATGAGTGTAGTATCGAGTATCTACCAACTTCGGACTGCACCAAAGTCGGTCATCTCACTACCCCTAAAAAGGCCAGGATGGTCAAGTAAGGTTCTAGGTCAGTTGATGCTTCACAACACCACGCGGAGGCCCCGTACTCTCCTTGACTTGACTCAAGGGTTACCGGTACTCACCAAAGTGCAACATCAACGTAGCAACTGCTTCAACCATGTCGGTATACCCCGCACAGTTCCCTCACAGTTTGTTGCTACTTCTAAAGGGTATCCCCAGATCCGGGTTAGGATCTATGAAACTCTGATGCAAGCCTACAATATTAAAGCAAACAAGGCATACAATTGAAAACATAAGAGTGGTCTAATCCTAAGGTACACCTCACTTATAAAGATTTCCCCAGTAGAGTCGCCAGTTCTGTGATCGGTGGAAATAGAAATGACTGTTTTGAAATGCTGGTTCGCGAAATGTCGCAGTAAGCAAGAGTCTCCACCGTCTTTTATTTTCTCCAACAAGGAAAGGACAAAAGCACAGAAAAATCCCTTTTCGAGATGTTTCTCGGTTCGGGAGGTAGATTCTAGAAAGGGAAGGTTTTAGCACCCTTTCTATCCGTGGTTATCCACGGGCTCTTAGGTACTTGCTCACTATGTTTTCAAAAATGTTTGCTTTTCTTGTGTTTGTGGGTTTTGAAAAAGTTTGTTTTGAAAACTTCTAGGTAACTCTTGTATCAGTCCTCAAGAGTGTATGAAGTGTTTGTTTGAAAACTTTTGTTTGAAAGTGTAGGTGCGACAAGTTATTTTTTTGTTTTGAAAGAGAAAGTACCTAGGAGAAATCTACCTACTCTAAGGAATTAAGCTGTGTAAATGTCCTTTAGACCGTGCTATTCCACTATTGAGAAGTAGGTAGCACCGTCGTTGGAGTTATTCGGGTCAATTCGATTATAGGGACATGTGTGGTCACCAAAGTAATAGTAGGACGCCTTAGCGGTAACCCTAGTGTCCTAGATCCTTTTTTATCCGAGGCAACCGTTTCGAGGCAACTGGATCTTTAGACAGGAGGGCAACCTCTAAAACACCTTATACTCAATGACCACGTCGAGGCAACCAAGTGAGGCGTACCCTAGGAGTGGAATGTGCACGTGTGTCAGGTTTCATGTTAAGTTTATCTTTGCACATGTATTATGGTGAGCTACGGGTTGATTTTATTTTTCAGGCAAGTCTTGTCATGCATAATTAACAGTTAATAATTGTGCGGAAAATAAATTGCGGAAAGTAAATCTACGCTATTACAAGGCGTCGAGTATTTACATCGCCAAAAACATAACCCTTTGGAAAATAAATTACGAGAAAATAAAGAAACCGATAAAAGGGTCCTAATTATCTATTACATTCTCGGAGCAGTTACATAAATATAATTAAAAAAACAATATGCGCGAAAAGAAATTAAATCAGGGACGTCCTTAGGGTTTTGACCCTTTTTGAGAAAAGAATGGAATTTTGGTCCTTTTTGCAATTAATTAAAATTAAACCTAATTTCCTAATTAATTAATTAATTAAAAGAAAAAAGTATTTTTGTGTTTTTTATGCTTTAATGAAAATAAAAATAAATTAAAAGTTGTCAAGAAAACCCTAATTCTATATTTATTTTATTTATTATGAAAAAGTCAAAATTAAGCCTAATTAAACTAAGTTAATTTGTTATAATTTATTTACAAAAAATATTTAATGGTGAAATTAATAAATAATAATAATAATAATAATAATAATATTTTAGGTTTCTGAATTTATTATGAAAAATAATTATGTAAGTTATTTAAATAATGATAATAATAGTTAATAATAATAATTAGTAAAAGAAAATAAAAGAAAGGGAAAATAATAAACCAGGGGGGTGTTGCCCCAAAGAGGAGGCTTGTTTGTAAATTCCAAGCCCATTAAGCCACAAGCCTGCTTTGACTTTCTGGTTTGTCCACGCGTGCTTTGACTAGGGAGCATCATGGTCAGCATCTCATGGCCATTAGATCTGTGCTTAAGGACACATGGCGCATTGATGATTGAAATGCATGGTGGAATGCTTTTAGGATGTCTGCATGTGAACACAAGGGAAAAAATAGAAACAAGTATTTGGGGGACCTGGGAATCGAACTCAGGTCCCAATGATACACAACCAGCACACCATCCACTGAGCCATCTGCACACCTTTGTTAATATAATATCAAACAATTATAATATGTAAACATCAACGCATATGCTGGAAAACAACACGCGCGCCTTTTTTGAATCCACCACTCAGAAGCAAACACGTCCTCGTCTTCTTCGCTGAACCTGCAAAACAAAGATTAGATAGCGGGGGTTTTTAACCCCCACAATTTGACATGAGGAAAAATAGCGAATAGCCCTACAGGCTATATAAATATTTCGCGATGGTAGGGTTAAATTCGTCTGTTTCTCAGGATTACAACCATATGCCTCATGAATCCTAATTTTACTTAGTTTACAAAGCCCCAAATCCAGAACTCGAGAACCCTAGAATTTGTTCATGGCATCTTTGGATTTAGGACGTTTTAATCCAATTACCCTATGCCAAAAGCTTCGTATGGTCCCTATGAACACAAAACAACCAATAAAATATGTCAAATGCACATGAATAATGAGTTGCAATTCTGGAAAAGATGTTCAAACCGTGAAACTGTTTCCTTGGATTCCTTGAGCTTTAGCGTATGAATTCGATTGCTATACGTCCCTGACACTTCCAGCAATATGTTAGAAACAACCAAATTCCTTGAATTGGCCTGGAAGATTGAAAACAGTTTTCACTTTTCTTTGATTTTTTTCAATATGCTTATGGTTTTGTTTGCAGCAATTTCACGTCCATGGCATTAGGTTTAGCTTGTGTATATATAGTAGAAGAGAATTAGGTTAAATCTTGCACAAAAAATCCATTGCATGATGGTTTGAATATTTGATTTGCAATCACATCTTTTTGAATCTTTTTGATTTAAGAAACTTGTCAAACTTGGAGATTTTTGTCCCTTTGATTTGCACACGAATTGCCAGCATATCTTGAGCTTGTTTGCTTCACAAAAAGATTGAAAAAACCATATCTTTGAATTTCCTACAATTTAAATTAATTAAATGAATTAAAATCAATAAAAAATCCAATTAATTAATAAAAATAAGAAAATAATTCAATTTAATCTCAATGGGTCGTGCATAAGCCTTGGATAAAGTTTCAAGAAGAAATTTGAGGCCCATTAGCAAAAACAAAGTGTTTTGAGCAAAGTTGACTTTTGCAAATTCACAAAAATTTCCCAACTTCTCCAATGCATATCTTGCTCAATTTTGATCATATGAACATGTTCTTTGACATTTTGGAAAGGTCTTGAAGTCCTCTAACCAATGCCTTTGGTCCCATGTCATTTGGATTTACCAATCTCAAGTTATGGTCTTTGACTTAAAGTGCATTTTTGTTGACTTTTGAAATTGACCTATAATGTAGAAATTCATAACTTTTTGTGAGAGAATTTCTTGGACTTGGAGTGTGAAGATGAGTTGTAGGAAATGTCATCCCCTTTAAAATGAGCATTGGATGAGATTTTTCTGATGAACCATGAAAAAGTTATGCCCTGGTCAAGATACAGTTGACTTTTTCTGCTGTCCAAAAATAGTAACTTTTGGCATCTTGATGATTTTTGAGCCATGCTTGTGGAATCATGATCAAGACTTGATCAAATGATGATTGTGGACTCAAAATAAGATGTTGACCAAAAATTTGACTGTTGACTGTAAAATGACTATTTTACCCCTGCAGTTGATTGTGAATCAAATAGGGCTTTTGACTATGCAACTTGGGACTGTGAGCCTTGAAGCTTGGCATGTAGGTGCTCTTGGATGTATATGGGCCTATGAGACTTGATTGAACCATTGAAAACCTCAAATTCCTTGAAAAAACCAAAACCCTAATTTTGATTGGCTTAGGAGGCATTTAGACTGTGCAATCCTTGAGTAATCTTGAACCATTTGAAGATGATTCTTGATAAATCTTGAAGAATATGGGAGGGAAAATTTTGGGGTACAACAGTTAGCATGCATGGATTACCTATCTTAAGGTCTAGCTCGAATCGTGAAAGAAACAACCACATCCTAAGGGAGAATGGCATATACAAACAGGTGCTTTGGCAAAAGCATATAGTCGGGGTATACTGACTCGAGGGATGAGGGTATGAAGAGAAAATGCTTTAGCTAAGTGGATCAGATATCCCGAAGCAAACAAGCGGGAGACTGAGATGAAATAAAAAAGAAAAGTGTTACTTTATCTAAGGGGAGCGGATCATCCGAAGCAAACAAGCGGGTAGCGAAGTGTCAGCAATGGCCATTGCGAAATCCTGACAAAGTGTGGGGGTTTGATTCTAAAACCCTTTTCCACTTGACCGACTCGATACACATGATCTGCACAAATCCAAAGCTTCGACGTACAACGTGATCTAAGGATGACACGGACGAAACATGGGGGTCAATTGTGAACCATTTCCGCTCGCCTCCTTTTGAGGACTTATTAGGGTGAGGGAATATGCGAGCACAAATGTAAACACACTTGCAGAATACCTACTTTAAAGGTAGGATTTTAAACAAACACAAGTAGCACACATAATGCGAAATTTCCCTAAACGGGTCTTTAAATAAACCAGAGGGATTCCTGACATGACCAGCAACAGAAATCCCTGTCATACATCTCTATCCTACTTCTCATGGCAAGGAAAGAAGTAAGAGCCCTACTTGACATGATTTCTAGAAAGAAATAGGATGTGAAAAGGAAAATAGAAGGGAAATGTATCAAACAGATGACAATCCATAGATGCTAAGCAATAGCAAAGAAACCCATAAAACTTTGCGAGTTGCTATCACCAATAAAGAAAATACCATCAGCCTAAGCGCCAAAGTATCAACAAATCAAGATCGGAATATGTAGAGGACACATTATCGTACCCCAAATTTTCCCTACATTTATGATCGTATTTTCAAGATTAAAAATACAAGAGAAATGTTTTAATTAAGGATGGTCCAGAAATATTTGATGGCTCATTCTTAAATCCAAGTTAACTGGGGAGTGTATTTTAATTCAGGGGAGTGGGGCTTTCTAAATCAGAAAGACCCATATACACGTGGGCCTATTTACGGAGCATGCTGGCCAATGGCCCATGTGATTCGAGTATGAAAATTTATTACAGAAAAACTTATTAAGTTTAATTATTATTCAGTCCATATTGTTGCTGTTAGTAAAAAGTAGGGGTGAGATTTAAAAGCCCATCAAAATTCACATGGCCCATTTCGTTTTTGACTATATAGCAAAAAGTAAATATTTCAAACTACATTAAGGTTTTTTCTTCAGCGGGCCCATTTTATTTTAAGTTGTTGGATAGTAGTAAGGAGGGGTGCACACTTTGGGCCCAGACCATGGATGCAATCTGGGCTCATTTAATTCATTTTTAGAAAATTTCTTTATTATTACTGTTATTATTAACCCTTTTTATTACAATTATTCTATTAATTATTTTTAAACTATTTAGTAAGAGACTTATTTTATAAATTTTATGTTTGATCAAATCCTTTTAAAGCCCAATAGGCCCAGTTCATACAAAAAAGGGTATTGCAGTAAACAAAAAAAGTAATAACATGTTGGGCTGATTACCAAGGCATAAATTCAATTGAAGACAAGCTGGACAATAAGTAATAATCAATGCAAGACCCAAATTGAATTTGCTAACAAGCACTGTACTAACTTACCATAATTTACACACGTTTTTTTCATTAACCAGCACTGTACAAATCAAATTTTTTACTAAATCAAATCTAACACCTAATTTTTCTGCAAATTAAATCTTCAACAAAAATAATACTAAATCAAATATTTATCTAAAAATACAACAGAATCAAAAGCTCAAAATTACAGGTCCAAGCCCAGAATATTACAGATCCAGGTGAATTCCATAAGAATCAAATCTTTTTTTTAACAGTTCAAAGCAAAATTACATTGAATCAACGTATATAAAACAAAATCTCAGTTTGTTACAAACAAATCCAATCCGAATTGCAATGTACAGAATCAATTACATATTACAAAAAATATAATTCCAAATCAATTACAACAAGATCCGAATCCCTAATTTATTTCTTCATCCCTAATTTGAGCTAAACTATTGTATGTAGGAGTCCACTTGCCCCTGGGATCACCTTGCGGCAGTATGATACGTTTGATCAGCAGATCCCCGATTTGATACACTTGTCGTATGACCTTTTTGTTGTAAGCCTTGATCATCCTTTTTTGATACATTTGACCATGACAGACAGCAGTAAGCCTTTTCTCATCAATCAAGTTTAGTTGATTAAGTCGAGTCTGGATTCAATCTTCTTCATTCGGCCATGCATCCTTCATAATTCTTAGAGAGGGGATTTGGACTTCAATAGGAAAGACAACCTCCATGTCGTATACCAGAGAGTAGGGTGTTACCCCGGTTGATGTGCGAGCTGTGATATGATACCCGTGGAGAGCGAATGGTAGCATCTCATGCCAGTCTTTGTATGTGACTGTCATTTTCTGTATGATCTTTTAATGTTCTTATTTGCGGCTTTGACAACACCATTTGTCTTCGGCTGGTAAGAGGAAGAATTATGATGCTGGATCTTGAATTGCTCGCACAGGGCGGTGATCATAGTATTGTTCAGGTTCGTACCATTGTTTGTGATGATCCTCTCCGAGATACCATACTGATAGATGAGATTCGGCTTAATGAACCGGGCTACAACATTCTTGGTAACACAAGCGAAAGAGGCTGCCTCAACCCACTTTATAAAATAGTCAATGGACACTAATATGAAGCGATGTCCATTGGAGGATGTGGGCTTGATTTCCCCAATCATATTGATGCCCCACATAACAAAGGGCCAAGGATCCGTCAAGACATTTAGAGGAACTGAAGGTACGTGCACCTTGTCATCATAGATCTGACACTTATGGCAGGTTCAAGAATGTTGATAGCAATTTGTTTCCATGGTGGACCAATAATAGCCTGCCCATAGAATTTTCTTTGCCATCGTATGCCCACTGGAATTGGTGCCAAAGGTGCCTTCATGTAACTCAGCCATGATCTTTTCCGCTTCAACCTTGTCTATGCACCAAAGTAACACAGAGTTATGATTGCGTTTGTAAAGAATACCATTACTAAAGAAGAATTTAGCAGATAATCTCCTTAATAACTTCTTATCATTGACTGAAGCTCCTTCAGGATATTCTTGAACCTCGAGATACCTCTTGACTTCGTGAAACTAAGGCTGGTCCACTACTTCTTCAGTATTAATCTCGTGACAGTGAGCTGGTTCATCCTTTCGTTCAATGGTGATATGGGGAGCTTTGTTATTCCATTTAAGTTTAAACATGGATGACATTATGGCTAGTGCGTCTGCTAGCTGATTTTCTTCTCGCAGGAAATGCTCGAAGATAATCTTCTTAAAATGTGGGAGCAATGTTAGCACATGTTCTTTGTAAGGGATAAGGTTAAGGTGTTTGGTGTCTCATTCCCCTTTGATCTGGCTGATGACCAAAGCTGAATCTCCTAATACACTTCAGGATTTGATACCTAAGTTTATGGAAGCTTTGAGACCAAAAATGCACGCTTCGTATTCTATCATGTTGTTTGTACAATTGAATTAGAGTCTTGCCGTAAAAGGGGTATGACATCCTTCAGGAGATATGAGTACAGCACCAATACCATTTCCTAGTGCGTTGGATGCCCCATCAAAAACCATGGTCCACCGGGATCCCTTTTCAAGTCCGTCATATGGCCTGAATTCTTCACAGTCGTTTACCATCATGATGTCTTCATCTGGGAATTCAAACTTCATGGATTGGTAGTCTTCCACGGCTTGGTGAGCAAGGTGATCAGCTAGTACACTTCTATTTATTGCAATCTCGGTAGTATACTGTATGTCATTTATTGTCAGGATCATCTACCATCTCGCTATTCTCCCATAGAGGGCAGGTTTCTCGAAGATGTACTTTATTGGATCCATTTTAGATATCAACAAGGTAGTATGGGTCAACATATACTGTCTTAGCCGGCGAGCAGCCCATGCCAGAGCGCAACAAGTTTTCTCGAGTAGTGAATATCTTGTTTCACAGTCGGTAAACTTTTTGCTCAGGTAATAAATAGCGTGCTCTTTTTGGCCAGACTCGTCATGCTGCCCCAACACACACCCCATTGAATTTTCCAAAACAGTCAGATACATGACCAATGGTCTTCCCTTGACTGGTGGCATCAATACAGGAGGCTCTTGCAGGTACTCTTTGATTTTGTTGAAAGTAGTTTGGCATTCGTCATTCCATTTGACTACTTGATCTTTCTTCAGTAATTTGAAGGTTGGTTCACAAGTAGCTGTCAGGTGAGAAATGAATCTGGAAATATAGTTTAAATGTCCCAAGAATCCTCTGACTTCCTTCTCAGTACGAGGAGCAGGCATCTCTTATATCGCTTTCACCTTGGCAGGATCTACTTCAATATCTTTATTGTTGATGACAAAGCCTAGGAGTTTACCAGACCTTACTTCAAATGTGCATTTATTTGGGTTTAACCTCAGCTTGTACTTCTTTAATCTCTCAAAGAGTTTCTGTAAATGGTCAAGATGCTCTTCTTCTGTTTGAGATCTAGCTATCATGTCGTCCACATAGACCTCTATTTCATGATGTATCATGTCGTGAAATAGAGCTACCATTGCATGCTGATAGGTTTCCCCAACATTCTTCAGTCCGAATGGCATAACCTTGTAGCAGAATGTGCCTCACCGTGTGACAAAGGTTGTCTTATGCATGTCCTCATGCGCCATTTTGATTTGGTTGTAGCCTGAGAAACCGTCCATGAAGGAAAACACTTTGTGTTGTGCCGTATTGTCAACTAGAATATCAATGTGGGGAAGTGGGAAATCATCCTTAGGGCTCGCCCTATTCAAATCTCTGTAGTCCACACACATTTGTACCTTTCCGTCCTTTTTGGGCACGGGAACAAAATTGGCAACCCATTGCGGATAGGAAGTGACGGCCAAAAATCTAGCGTTGAATTGTTTCATGACTTCTGCTTTAATCTTCTCCGACATATCTGGTCGCATTCGACGAACCTTTTGCTTTACCGGTAGGAAGTCCTCTCTTGTAGGTAGACGATGTACTACGATATCTGCATCAAGTCCTGGCGTGTCTTTGTATGACCAGGCAAAAACCTCAACATACTCGTGCAACAACTGAATCTATCGCTCTTTGACACTGGGTTCCAGATTGGCACCCACCTTGACTTATCTTTTGTCTTCTTCGGTACCTAGGTTGATTGTGTCCACTGGTTCCTCGTGAGGCTGAATGGTTCTCTCTTCTTGTTGTAGTAGTTTGGCAAGCTCCCCTGGTACTTCACAATCTTCCTCACCTTCGTCTTCGGCTTGGTAGATTAGATTTTTGGAGTCACAAAAAGCCATAGCATAACCGTTACCTATGGGATCCCGAATGGATGTAGACCTGCATTGTGAGTGTGAGTGTGTGTAAGAGTATAGCTATCTTTGAAAGAAATGAAAATGTAAAAAACAATGAGCACAAAGTTTGTATGCAAAAACATCCATGATTCGTTGATGTCATATGGAAATGAGATAATAACCCTTACAAATGGACCATTATGCCTCAGGTAAGACACGAGGTTTTAACAGTCTGAATTATTTTAATATTACCGATCCAACAAAATGTAAAGACAAATTACTGTGGGATAAAAGTGATCAGGACGAAATCTCTAGCCTCCTAGTTGTTGAGCCCTCCACTGACAGTTGGGAAAATCCAATCCTTCAAGTTGTAGTTGTCTTCATCATCCTCCATGATGCTGACTTGGTGGTTATTGATCTTCAAGGGTGTTCCTCTGGCACGAGCGTGGTGTACGACCGTCTGGGCTCCTAAAGTGAAACCCAGACCGAACTTATCAGATTTGTATGGGATATCTGGGAGTTGACCCCAAATAGTGCACCCACCTTCTTTTATTGCTGCTTTGGCATCCTTCAAAGACGACATCCTGAGCGGAGGCCTTATGATCTTGGGAACTTGAGACATAGTCTTGGTTACTGCCAGAACTTGTGGGACTTCTTCAAAGTTCTGGAATGGAGTTTCAATAACTTCACCATCTAATTCCACATATCTGAAGGAATTTAGATGGCTGGCCATATACTCTTCTTCTCCATGAACGGTGATGATTTTCCCTTGAATCGGATATTTTAGCGTTTGGTGTAGCATAGAGGTAACAATGCCAACATTGTGAATCCATGGTCGGCCTAGCAAGCAGGAATATGAAGGGCGAATATCCATTACATAAAAAGTTGAATCAAATGTTTGGGTTCCAACTTTAATGGGGATGTCCACTTCCTCATGTACCATCCATTTTGAGCCGTCAAAGGCCTTCACTACTATGTTGCTCGGTTTCAATATCAACCCCTCACAGTCAAGCCTATCAAGAGCCTTTTTAGGCAACACATTCAGAGACGAACCGGTGTCCACCAAAACATGAGCCAAGGTCGTGCCCCTGCATTCCACTGAGACATGCAATGCCTCATTATGCTTCCTCCCTCTTGGCGTTAAATCAGCATCTGAAAAACCTAAACCATTATCTACAGTCAAGCTGGCTATGCAGTCTTGGAACTGATCGGCAGATGTTTCTTGGGGTACATGGGAAGTTTTGAGGAATTTTACCAAGGCTTGTGCATGCGCCTCGGAACATAGTAATAAATCCAGCATGGAAATTTTAGATGGAGTTTGCCCCAGTTGCTCAACTACATTGTAGTCGCTTCTTTTTATAATCTTTATAATTTCCTCCATTTCTTTCCGGGAGGTCTTAGGGATAGCCAATGATTGTTCCTTCTTTTGGACAGGCTCAATCAGAATACCTTTACCTCGAGTCTTGGTTGACTTGGTGTAGCGGTGAAAATCGAAGATCAAGCTATTAATTGACTTGACTCACAAAAAGCAAGAGTCGCCACCGCGCTTTATTATTTCCAAAGGAAAAGGGAAAAGAGCGAAATAAAACCCTAAAATATGCAATGTATAATAATACTTAAAAGTAATGAAAATACAATGCGTTTTGAAAAGAGATCGAGAGTTCGGGGGTTGGTTATACAATGGGAAGGTATTAGCACCCACTGCATCTGCGGTACTCCGCAGGAACCTTTTGAAATATCTGTTTTTGGTTAAAAATGTTTGTTTGATTAAAATGATTCATTTGGCTAAAAGATGGGTATGGACGAGATTTTTGAAGATACGACGACCTAGTGTCGAAGTTTTGACTTAAAAGGTGTGAGTTTAAAAATTGAATCTTTTGGGAAAATTATCTTAGGTTTAACAAAATAGTAAACAAATAAAAGATGAATGAGGGTATTCGCACGATTGGATGAGATGTGTTTGATGACATGAAGTCAGCTGAGTTGAAACATTTCCCTTGGAATTAATCATAAGCGGGTAGATCTAATATTCGAGTAAGAAATCATAAATAGTTAAAATCCACGAGAAAACGAACAAGGTAGATAACAAGATAAATTGTAAGAAACTAAATGAATGGACAAAGAAGAATCATGAATAAAAGAAGAGTGTAATTAAAAAATTATCTAGACTAATTTGAAATTCTAAGGTTACTAAGTAAACTAAACTTAAATTCTAAAGTGTCTAACTAAATTAAATAAAATTTTGAAGTTATTAACTAAAACTAAATTAAAATTCTAAAGTTGCTAAATTACATCTAAACTAGTTTAAGTATAAACTAAATTCATTATAAAATTACTAAGTTAATCTAAACTATATTAATAATAAAATTACTAACTTAAATCAAAACTAAATTAATTCTAAATTAAAGATTAAAATTCTAAGATTAAATTAAAATTCTAAAGTTATCAAAATGTATCTAAATTAATTGGAAGTTCTAAAGTTATAAAGTAGATCTAAACAAATTAAAAAATTTAAGTTATCAAAATATACCTAAACTAATTAAAGGTTCTAACATTACTAATTTATATCTAATTAAATTAAAATTCTAAAGTTATTAATTATGATTCTAAATATTTTAAAGTTATAAAATACATCTAAACTAATTAAAAAATTCTAAATTAATACTAAACTAAATCTAAATATAAGATTTACTAATATTTTTTTTATATTTTTTTTTAACAATAAACATGCCTACCCAATGAGATTTTGACGTGTCGCCGGATTTTAGATTAAAACATAAAATATAAGGAATGCAAAGCAGTATTAGTAAAAAACAAAACTTCATCTTTCTCAGTCACGCTCTACTTTCTCTACCCTTTCATTTTTCTTTTTTTTTTCAATCAATTTAATCAAAATTCAAAATAAAACCACATTACATTTTAACTCACATACAAACAAACATGACAAAAAAATGAAAAAAGGAAATGCGAGTTACCGAAGGCAAAAGTTAGCGGAGGGTCGCAGATTCAAGAATGAGATTGGGTGTTTCGATGTAGAGTTCGCGCGAAAGGAGTGATCGTTGTGGGAAGGAGGTTTGCAGGTGGAAGTGGTCGGCGCCATGATTGGTGGTAGCGGGTCCGATTTATTGTGCAACCGGCAGTGGTCGTGATGCAGGTGGACAGATCGGTGGTGTTCTGGCGGAGATGAAGCGGTGGGAATAAACTCATTATAAGCTAGTAATTCTTCTCAACAGTGTACCATCCCAATTCAAAACAAAATCTTCCTACACTTCCTCTACCTCGGGGTTGGGATAAGCCTCACACTTTTCAACTAACACAGACCTGCAGATTATCGTCCGCAGCTACTCGAATACTTTGCCAGCTCTACGGTTCAATCACAAATAGGGGAGAATCAACGCTTACAGGCTTGGCATCTTCCGCGACGATTTCAACTATAGTTCCTGACTGATCAGCTTCAATTTCATTCATCAATTTCATTGCCTCAATGATGCATAAGACTTGGCCCTTCTTTATTGTGTCTCCAACCTTCACAAATGGAGGTTCACCCGGTGCAGAACTTCGGTAGAATGTCCCTGCCATGGGGCTTTTAAGAGGCGGACGTGATGACTTAGGTGACTTGACATCAACAAGAGAAGTTGACGGTGAAGGAGTAGGAGGAGCCAGAGTATACGATGGCGTAACAGGAGGTGCCATTTGCGGCTGTGGTGAATACATCACTGCAGGTGGAGGAGCATATTCTGGTTGAGGCATAGCCTCTTTTTTCCTGATTGTTACTTCACAGTTTAGCTGCTTCAGCTTCAACTCTACAATGTCTCTAGAATCAACAAGCTTGACGAGACTTGCAACTTGAACAAAAAACTCAGAGATTGCTTCTTCATTTTCCAGGACGGAAGAAGATTGTTCAATCGAAGGTTCGGCCGTTGGTTCCACATCTGATTTAGCTTTAACAGGAGGCACATCATTGGAAGAACCATCAAGGGAAACCTGATTTAACTGGGCCTTAACCCTGGGGCATAATCCCTTGGTGAAGAAACGGAGGGAGTTGTTGGAATTAGGAGAGAGAAGAGGGAAAGAGATGGAGGAATGAGAAAAGTGTGGAGATTTGGTGGTGGAAGGTAAAGTTGCAGGTTTAAGAGTGATTAATATTGTTTTTGGCAATTTTGTATCGATCCTCAATTTCATCCAACAACCAATAGGAATAGAGCATAGTGTAAATAATATATTTTGTGATCAAATAGTCCTTAAATGATAAAAATAACCAAAAAACTAAATGTATTAAAATTAACTCAATTAAAAATGATTTTTTTTGAATATTTTATGAATAAAAATAAAGACCCAAAATGACCGAAAATGATAAAAAACGGACGAAAATTTATCTAAAAAAATAATATGAACACGTTAAAATAATCTACATGTCACAAAGATTAAAGAAAAAATATTCAAGAAGTCAAAAATCAAGAATAAAATAATAATAAAAATATCAGACTAAACAGACGTTTAAGGTTAAAAACGAGACTTCGAACTGTACCGAAAAAATAAAGCGAGCATACCGTCATAATCTACACGAAGCGCAGATTCATAAAATGATCGGTAAAAGGTGAAAACTTGAAATATTTTCTCGCTACTTTCCCGCATAGTGTCGAATCGCTTTTAACAGTCTGTCTATAAAACCGAAATATTTTATTATAGACATATAAACAATTTGGAGCAGTGCAAGAAAATAGGAAACAGATAAAAATGAATGAAATGAAATGTCGGGTATTTTACAACTGAAAGACGATGCAAACTTTGATTTAAACTGACTTTTTCTGGTCAACTTAAATACGACTAATGATGCAAAATGTGATGAATGAAGGTATTTACTAATGATTGTGACCAAATAACAAAATATGATATGAAAGTGCGACTAAAACATATTAGGGGCGAAATTTAGGGTGCAACAGTTGTGCCTTGATGAATCAGTCTTCGAGAATCCACAATCAACCGTACTTCGGGCTTGGGAGACTCAAAACCTTAATTGAGGCGCGACACCTGATGCTCTTGATTCAGACCTGTCTCTGCACATGAAGCAAAAGAAAACATGAACATACACCTTTGTATAGATTAGAAATTAGTGATACATAGGCTAAAAATGTTCAAAACACTTGACAATCTTCGCATAGTCAATGCTTGAAAGTGAGGGGTTAAAACCGACTGTATTTCGTGACCTTGACTTATCTTTAAAAATGCAAAAAATAAAAATGGGATCTTAAGTCAAAAATTGGGGTACAACACTTGGCAGCAGGAATTTCAGTAGGAGTGATAACAGGGGTTGTAACAGCTTTTTCAGTTGGAGTATTAGCAAAGATGATTGTAGGACTGGAAATAACCTTTGGAGGAGAAACAACAACAGGAATGATTACGGGTCCAGAAACAGCTTTTGGGGGAGCAATTTCTGGAGAGAATATCCTTCTGCTTCAGGTAATCTTGATGTTCCCTGCAATATTACTGATATCAGAGTCAACCTTCTCAGAACTTGAATCTTTAGCAGCTGGCCATTCTTTCTTGATACCGTGGTAGTAAGCATCCCCTCCATAATTCCATGGTACGGTTTTGTCTGACGAATACGGGATTGGTCCAGGCATTGTAATTATCAAAGGAGCTACTTTAGGAACTGATGTAATTCTAACAGGTCTTTTGGTGGAGACCCTGGAAGAATTATCGGAAATGGTCACAATGGAAACATCATTATAAGAAACAATTGGAACATAAGTCTTCTAGAATAAAATTTCCTTGTTATCTATTAGGCATTGAACGCCTGCTTTTAACAAAGGACAACTGGTTGGTGAGGACAAACAGAAATGACAGCTTTCATCATAGCCTGGGAAAACATCGGCATTCAATAAGTTCTTTTTGATAGTCAGGAGTGGGGTTATAAGTTCATCAATTGAAGTAACAAACATATCTTCCTCAACGGCGTTGGCATTATGGCTGTGTTTGGGCATAGGGGCAGTAATGACATTAGGAATTTCTGGCGCATCAAATTCAGTCTCTTTGGCTTTAAGAAGGTCTTGTACTTTGTTCTTCAAAGCCCAACAGTTGTTAGTGTCATGGCCGGGACTCTCAGAATGGTATGCACAACGGCCATTAGGATGATAGTGAGGAGAGGTTGTGTTAGGGTTCTTTAGAGCTTCTTTCAAAGTCACTAGGTTAGATCTTAACAGATGTGGCAATACTTGAGATAAAGTCATGTTAATTCTGGTGAATTGTCTGACTGGCCTTTCCATTCTTAGTTGGTTTCTTCTTTGTTGAGCAGGTGCTGGTTTGGGAATCATGACAGCCCCCACCATAGGACGGCGTTCAACTCTATCTTGATTTCTCTGAGGATATACAGCAACCACCTCTTTCTTTCCAATGAATGGTTTTCTTACAGTAGTAGAGGATGCATCTTTTTGAATCTTCCCATTCTTTATCCTGGCTTCTACCCTTTCTCTGGTCAATATCAATTCAGTAAAACCTGCCGATGAACTCCCAATTAAGTGATTGAAGAAAGGTCCAGACAAGGTGCCCAAAAACATGTCTACCAATTCTCTTTTAGATAAGGGAGGTTGGACTCTTCCTGCCAAATCCCTCCATTTTTGCGCATAGTCCTTGAAGCCTTCACTCGAGACCATGGCCATACTCTGGAGTTGAGCACGGGTAGGCGCAAGATCAGCGTTGTATTGGTATTGTTTGTAAAAGGCAGCGGCCAGATCTTCCCAGTTATGAACATTTTCTCTTTCTAACTGATAAAACCAATCAAGTTGAGTTCGAGACAGACTGTCTTGAAAGAAATGTACCCATACTAGTCCCAACTCCTCAAAGTCCAATCCAGGCACTTTTTGGATTTCCATTGCGCTTAACCGTTCTTCTAGATGCTTATACTTGTCATCGGCTGGAGGATATTGTTCTTCAGAATAGTCTTCTTCTTCCTCTTCCTCTTCTGACTCTGACTGGACAACTGTTTCTTTTCCCTTCCCATCTTGATTGTCTTTCTCACTGGATGTCTTTCCAAAGTCTAAGGCCCTTCTTGTTTTCCCTTGGAATCTTCTTCCCATGTTTAGAACTCTGTTTATATTCTTCGTCTTATTTTTCTTCTCCTCAACCAGCAAGGTCTTCAACTCCTCTTGTCCTTTGGCTAGAGTTAAGAACGTCTATTGAAACTGAGTATTTTGAGCTTGGAGGTCCTTCATCATTTGCTCAAGATCCATCTTACTGAAATAAATAGTAGAAAGATGAGGAGACTTGTTTCAAGAAACCTGCTTATGTTATGATGAATGGTAAATGCGTATGCAATGATTTCAAGGATCTTAAAGATTCAAATTTTTTTAGACAAAAAGGAAACACATGTTATATTAATAAATTAAAGCTTGAGTACATCAATGCCTCCTTGGGAAAAACAAATACAAGAAACTCTAAGATAGAAAGGTAGTACGCATCCTCTTTGGTTCGATGTAGGCATTCAAGTTCCTCTCCTCATGAAGTTTCTTAGTGAGTTCCAAAACCTTCTTCTCGCTTACGTAGAATTGGGCTTCGAAAGTATCTCGCTCCCCCTTGAGTTGTATCCAATCCCTTTGTAGGTCTTAAAGAGAGGTGGACATGTCAGGATGTAGGATAGTGTATGGAACATCTCCTTCCATAACAGGCTCAATGATTACCGGGAGAATGGAAGGATAAGGCATCATAAGACTTTGAGCACGAGTTCATACCCATTTTAGGTAAGGCTCAAGAGGGACGGAATTCTTGTGCCCCAATGTCTTTCTATCTACCTTGTTCAACATCCTCCAAGCTCGGATATATCTTTGGCGAAGACCTTGATCGTTGTTCTTGTAGTCAAATACCAAACCTTGAATCAGCATCTCATGTGGGCCATCCCTTCGGGTGTAACCAAACTGTCTTAAGGCTAAACAAGGGTTGTAGGTGATACCTTCCCTAATGCCAAGCAAAGGGACATTAGGAAATTCTCCACAACGGTCGACAATAGTAACATTATCTATGGATCGGGAGCACCAATGAATGTCTGAATGTTTGAGCGTCATCAACCTTTGTGACCACCTTGAACCTTGCTCGTTCTTCAATACAGATTGGGGAAGATGCAAAATAAACCATCTTGCCAAGAGTGGAGTGCAACACTTAAGCACACCTCTTTTCCTCATTGTGCGAGTGTGAAAAGAATGTAGGATGTCACCTAACAATGTAGGTACCGGGTTGCGGGATATGAAGATTTTGACGGTGTTCACATCTATGAGTTGGTCAAGATTTGGAAACAGAACTATCCCATAGATGAGGAGAGCCACAATTTCCTCAAAGGCTTGCAAATCCAAAGAGTTCCAACAGTTTTGGACTTTCTCGAACTAGAACTTTGCTAGGAAACCTTTGACACCACTCCTTGTTTCCCAATGAGTTGTGACATCAGATGAGTGCAAGTGTAGAGCTTGAGCAATCTCTTCTGGCTTTGGGTCTCTTTCCGTACCATTGAGAGGTAGTTGATTGAGAATTGGAATCCTCAAGAGTCGGGAGAATTCTTCCAAAGTTGGCACAAGTTGATAATCGGGAAATGTGAAGAAATGGTGTAAAGGATCAAAGAACTGAAAGAGCACCTTCATCATGTCCTCATCAGTGTTAGAGGTGACCAAGTTGAGTAGGCGACCTTGTCTCTTGGTGAATGGAGAGTTTTTAGGAATCCTTGAAGCTAGCTCCTTAAGTTATGGAGGGATCCTTACGAGATTGACTTGAATAGTTTTCCTGCGAAGATAATCCATATCCTACAAAACAGAACAAAGATAAATCTCAAGATCCTTGAAATGGTTAGTGAATGTGTATGATGTTATGATGTTCATGATGTTATGTACAAGTATGTATATACAAACAAAGCAAACAAGTCCTTAGGTTTAGGCTTGCATGGGGTATCATAGGTAAGTACCCTCTTGAAGTTTAGTTGGCTCAACCTGTCCTAGTAATAGTAACTGGGTTCTAAGGAGCTCAATATCACTGGTTTGTTTCCTTGGTCATTGTTTCAGCACAAGCCTCTTTAATGGCGACCGAAATATCCCAAGAAACCAAACCTCAATGAGTGTAGTATCGAGTATCTACCAACTTCGGACTGCACCAAAGACGGTCATCTCACTACGACCTAAAGGCCAAGTTGGTCAAGTAAAGGTTCTAAAAGTTCATTAGTGCTTCATGACATCACTCAGCGGCCCCATATTCTCCTTGATTAACTCAAGGTCTACCGGTACCCATAAATATGTCGCACTAACGTAGCTATTGCTTAGACCATGTCGGTGTACCCCGCACAGTTTCCATAATGTATTGCTACTTACCTATAATGTATCCCAAATCCGGGTAGAGGATTCAAACCCAAACAAAGAACCATAATGTAAAGCATACAAGTCAAACAATGAAAGCAAGTAAATGTAATCTAACCCTAAGGTAACCCCACTTTTAGAATTATCCCCAGCAGAATCGCCAGTTCTGTGATACGTTGGGAGAACTGACTTAAGGGTATTGCGTTTTATCGCAAATATTACGGTTAGCAAGAGTCGCCGCTGACTTTTCTTTTATCCAAAAGGAAAAGTGAAAAAGCACAGGAAAGACCTTTGAGATTATTTCTTGAGTTCGGGGGGTAGGTTATGAAAAGGGAAGGTAGTAGCACCCTTTTCATCCATGGTTTTCCATGGGCTCTTAGTTACTTGCTAGATCACTTTCTTTTGTTTGAAATTGTGCTTTGTGTGGTTTTTGAAAATATTTTGTAAAGAGGCCTTGTTTAGGCAAACTTTGTAATGATTCTCGTTCGTAAGAATGTATACAAAGTGTTTGATCTTTTGAAAATGTTTTCAAGTTTGTAAGATGTTTGAAAGTGTTGGTGTTTGTTTTGAAAATAGCAAGGATGTTTTTTTTTTAAATTGAGCAAGTAATTAGGAGCATTCTACCTACTCAAAAGTCTTTCTTGTTCATTTTCTTTTCCTTTGCCATTGTTATCTTACCATTGATTTGGTAAGTAACCCTATCTTTGGATGTAAACGGGACGGACGTGGGTCATCATATAACCATGATTAGCAATGTTGCAAGGTATCTTAGAATTCCTTTTTTAGGGACTAAGATCATTTGAAAGGCAACTTTGATAGCGTCATCGAGGGACTATGATCTTATACTTTTTTGCTTGTTTTTGCTAAGATACCTCACATGCGTACTATGGCCATTTTGTAAAGGCAGCCAAGTGGATTTACCCTAGGGGTGCTTGTGTGCAAGTGTATTATTTTCATGCTTGATTTTGTCTTGAATTAGGATTTTCTAAATATTGGTTTTAGTCTTTCCATACAAACCCTAATTACTAGCATGTTATATATAAAGTGATAAATTGAGGAATTTTAAAGTTACTACGCTATTACAATACTTGTGGGAGGGGGTATACAAATTCATGAATGGGGATTGCAAGAATTTAAACCTAATTAGTCTATTACAACCATATTGAATTGGTATAAATATACAAGAATTTAAATGAATATAATGTATAAAATGAATAAATGTACAAAAATGTGAAATGTAAAGTAAATGGATATTTGTTTGGATTTTTAGGAAAAGGGGAATTGTTTCAACCTAATTAATTAAGGGGAAAAATAATTAATTAACATAATAAAAAGTAAACCCTAAATTTACTAAGAAAAGATTTTTAAACAAAACCCTAAATCTATTAATTAAAAAATAAAAGAAAGTTTTATAGGGAAAGTATTTTTGTTATTTTTGTCTTGAAAATAATTTATATTATTATAAAATATTTTTGGTATTTTTTATATTAAAATAAATATATTTTAATTGGTGTAAAAGAAAATAAATGATAACCTAGTTTTAAATTAAATTTACAAGACTAGTTAGTAAAAATAAATAAAGTATAGTTAAATAAAATATTTTTTGTGAGAAAAATAAAATAAACTAAGTCAAAATATAAATCTATTATTTTTTTTTGTATTTTTTATGATTTTTTAATATTAGGAAAAATATTTAAGAAAATAAAATGAAATAAAAAATAAAATAAAATAAAATTGGGCCAGGGGCGCAAATAGTCTGCAAGGGGGTTAGTAAGCAAAAACAAAAAAACACCAAGAGCCCAACAAGGCCCAGTGCCTGCCAAAAAAACAAAATCAGAAAGCAAAAAAATGTAGAAAAAATCAAAAGGGTACCACTGGGGCTCGAACCCAGGTCCCAAAGGTTACAGGGGCGCGCTTCTACCACTGGGGTGGCTATACATCCGTTAACATAAGCAAAACAATAAATATATGATACAAAACGCGCCTTGATTACTTCATCTTCAACCTCCAGCCAGACCAACTGTAACTTGCTCATTTCTCATCAAAAATGAAAACTGTAAACATGAAACTTGTAGCAAATTTCCTCGCGGTTTCAAAAATGTAAAGCATTAAAACTATAGATCAAAGATAAGCATGAATTTCATGGCCCTAAACTGAACCCTAAAAATCTCAGAAATTTCAATCTTAAAATTCTCTAAGCTCAAGCAAAATTAATGGAAACTATGGACACAATTAGCTTTAGGGCAATGATATCTACATATTTTATTCACAAATAAATCATTGATGATGCCTGTATGAGAAGTTCCAAAGTTAGAAAACTTACCTTGCAAGAGGGTATCGGGTTTGAATTTTGAGCAGCTTTCAAGGAGTTCCAATGGTTGGGTTAGCTTCCTTAAGTTCCCAAGAAGCTGATGGAATGCTTACCTTGAGCTGAAAGGGCCTGAGGAGTTATGGAGAAGTCCAAGTGCAAAGCTCTGTTTTTGAAAATGGAGGATGGTGTTAATGGTGTTACAGTTCTATAACAGGGTGTGGGATCAGTTCTAAATGATGTTTAGAAGCTTTAGAAACCAAAAGGCTTGAAAACACACGAGGGAGTTATGAGTTTCAAGTTTTTGGTCAGTTTATGTGAAAATGGAGGTATGAGATATGATTCTGAGTTCTATGTATTTTCAGGGCATGATCATTCATGTATTTTGTGGAAAATAGATTGTCTATGTATAAGCAAAAGGTCTTGAGTACATCGGCAAGTCAGAAGTACCAGTTTCAAGCTTTTGGCTAGGTTACTTGATTTTGAAGAAAAGAGGGAAACAAGTTTCAAAATGAGGTACAAGCATGGGCTGGGTGATTGTAAGAGTATAAACCATTTCTTATGAGTTATAGGACTTGTTTGATCATAAGAGAACAAGTGCAAGACTCAAGAACAAGTTTTGTACAAAAAGTCACTTTATCAAAATGGCAATGTAACATTTCTTCCAAAAATGGATATAAAGAATGTCCATGCATTGAATGCTTGAGATGAGACGTCTAACAGCTGTGCAAGCCATTAATTATGGATTTCCTAACAAGTTTGAGGCCTGCAAAATAGAGTTTATGCAGCATACTTTGAATTTTGAAATTGGTTCATCACAAAAATGCCTTGTAAATCAAGTGATAAAACCCTAACTTCATCTTTTCGATTCTCCCTACTCAAGAATGATCTCAAGGAGTTCTTGGATATTTTGGAAAGCTTGTAATGTTCTCTATAACCCATATTTGAATTGCTTTTGAAGATTCCCCTTGGAACTATATGAAAAAGTGCCATGAAGTTGGGTCAAAATCCTGACCAAATTAGGGCAAAATTTCACTAAGTGTTTTGTTTCATGACCCCATGTTCTTAAAATTATAACTTGTGATACAAGCACTTTTTGAATAAGTTGTGTGAATAAAGGTTGTATATTTCATGGAGATCTACAAATTTCATGTTGGAAGTTTCTCTTGAATCATCTTGCACCATGGTGAAAATTTTGTTCAAAGTTGTGAAAAAACATGAAATTTCCAACACTTAGAAAAATTTCTAAGTTTAGAAATTTTGACTTTTCAAAATGAAATCTTGACTTTTTGATTTCTTGATGAATAATTTTCATATTTTGACATGTTTTGATGAATTGTGATCTTTGGCATTTGAATTTGACCAAAAAGTCAAAGTTTGACTTTTCAGTATATAGTTGACTTTTGATCAGTTGCCTAAAAAATTCATGTCAATCCTTTGAACTTGAGTAATGTTTGAGCCATGTTATTAGGTAAAAATCATGCAATTGGACTATTGAGATAATTCCTTAAGCCAATTGATCATTTTCTAGGTCAAAAATCAGAAATTGCCCTTTCCCAGTCAAAACCCTAATTTTGACCATTTTGCCCTTTTAAAGATTTGATCAAATTTCTTGAGGAATTATGGTCCAAAATTGATCAAATGATACATATGAGTCTAAAATGTTGAAGTGGATCAAAATTTATGAAGTTTTACTGTAAATTTGCCATAGTTGACTTTTTCCCTAATATAGTTGATTTTTAGGTCAACTGCTCAATTGACTGAGCAAAAATGTGATACAAGGCTTGAAACTTATCATGAGTAATCTTGGGGGTCTATAATGATATATGAAAGTCATATGGGGTATTGGAAGTTCAAAAATCCTTGTGCAAACTCAAACCCTAATTTTGGTCATCAGTGCTTAAGGAGGTGTCTTGGGCTGATCAACCCTAGTGCAGTCTTGAGCCCAATGAGATCTTGTGAGCAAATTCTTGATAAGTGAGAGGGAACATTTTGGGGTACAACAAAGACATAGGTATAAAGGACCAAGGGTTGATCAACAAAGTTATTCGGGCTTGGAATAAGGTTAATAAGAGGAAAGCTTAAAGAAAGAATGCCATAGCAAGAGAACCCTACGCTAGATGGGTCCGAGATATGGTACGAATTATCAAGCTTCCATTTGATATAGATCCAGAGTATAAGTCAGAGGCCCCAAACGTCACGCCCATATCCTTGGAAGAAATCGAAGATCTGAAAAGTGCCCTAAAGCAAGCTCAGAGGGAAAAAGAAGAATTAGAACTCAACCTCCTCAATCTGACCAAAGAAAAGAAGCAAATGCAGCTCATACTTGAGTCAAAGGACCAACAAATTGAGAAAGATCAAAAGGCATTGGAAAAGGAGAGTCTTAAACGGAAGCGCACAACTGAAGGAATTTTGAGTGCGAACTTCAACCTAGATTCCTACAACCAAAGGTTAGAAGATGCTACTACTGAAATCGAAAGGTTAACCAGATGGTATGAAAAGGAAACATGTGACAAGAAGGTGCTAGAGGAAAATATAAGAACCCAAATCCAAAGTTTGGCGCAAGCTTCCTTATATCAAGAAGAGAAAATAAAGTACCTCACCACCGGAATTCAAGATAACCAAGAATCAGTGGTCAAAGAACGCCTTGAAAGGATAGAGGCAGAAAGACTCCTGGATCAAAAAACTAAAGAATATGAGCATATATGCTTAGAGCTAGAAGGTCTCCAAAAAGATTTCCTTATCCAACAGAGACTTTATACGGAGTTGAGGGCTGAAAAGATGTATTGGGAAGAGCAGTATACAAAGATCTCCCAAGCTGGGAGAGATAACCATAAGATAATCCCACATCTTTATCAAGAGTATCGGTATTACAAAGACAAGCATGAAAGACTCGCCTTCCTAGCCAACAATCTCATCGAGGACATCCCTAGAAGTTTGAGACACACAGAAAGTGTAATGGTTCCTCTTCCAAAGGATGTTGAAGACTTTCTCAAGCTTTGTCGAGCAATGGTTGATGGTTTCAGAGCAGACATCCGCAAGCGCACCTAGAAGATTTATTTCCCTTTGTTTAAGTTTATGCAAACAAGTTCTGATTTCAAGTTGTAATATTTTTCAATATCTGGATTATGTTACTTTCAATAAAGGCATTTTGTTTCTGTATCTCGTTGCGTATCTATTTTTAAAGCTATTCACCAAATAAAAAAAAGATTAAAAAAAGCAAAAGATAAATATATATCCAAGTGAATAAGACATTTAAAACAAGAAATCATTACATGTTCATACATAATCATACGCATGCATGCATTCGCAAACACCTGCATTTCATACCCAAGCTCATGTTTTTAAAAAAAAAACTCTCCAGTTAAACCATTGGTAGAAGAAGATCACCACCTCGTTGGCATCCATATCAAACAAGGTCCTACCAGCAAAAAGCAATGAAACAAATTGAAGAGAATCAGGTTGCATTCATGGAGGATCTACACCAAGTTAAAGGTGATATGAATTAAATGAAAGGAGATATGAGTCAAGTTCTCCTAGCTCAAAAGAACATCATTGACAGACAAGATCAAATTCCCATGGTAGCTTTCAAAGAAGTAGCTCAAACAATTGGACCCCAGAAGTCCTTCATGGCCCAAAAAGAGACAAGAGAAGCTGAGACCAAAGGGTTTGTCCCACCATCGTCAAAAGCAGAGGCATCACATACCCTACAAATTCCAATCAACAATGCAGACAACTACTTGGACCTGCAATATGGAGCACGTCCTAGAGGATGTTAATTAGGAACACTTGAAGACGACTGGTACACATGCTGTTAATAATCCACTGGTGATGAATCAATATAAGGCTCTGGAAGAAAGGCTGAAAGCTGTGGAGGGTTTTGATGCCTTCGAAGTAGATGCTCTCGAAATGGGTTTAGTTCCCGATGTGGTAATTCTGTCAAAGTTCAAAGTGCCTGACTTTGGAAAATACAAAGGGCTCACTTGTCCAAGAAATCATTTATACATGTATTGTAGGAAGATGCATGCCCATGCCCACGACTAAAAGCTAATGGTTCACTATTTTCAAGACAGCTTAAGCGGGGCATCTCTAGATTGGTATATGAAATTGGAGCGAGTTCATATTTGAACATGGGAAGATCTTGCTAATGATTTCTTAAAGCATTATAAATATAAACTAGACATGGCGCCTACTCACATGCAACTCCAGAATCTGTCCCAGAAGAAAGAAGAGTCCTTCAAAGAGTACGCTCAGAGGTGGAGAGAGATGGCATCCCGTTTACAACCATTGTTGTTGGAGAAGGAGTTAGTCGATATGTTCATGGGAACCTTGCAAGGGCTATATTATAAGAAGATGGTTGGAAGTATATCTTTGGGATTCACAGATCTAATGACTAATGGGGAAAGAATTGAGTCTGGAATAAAGAATGGGAAAATGACAGGGGAACCATCAAATTCCCCCTACAATTCAAAAAGGCCTGCTTCAAACTTCCCAAAAAGAAAAGAGGGAGAAATTAATGATGTATCCTTACAACCAAGGGCATAACAACCATTAATGATCCCACAAGGACAACAACAAGGCAGATTCGGAAGACTGCAAAGAAATTTTGATCTACTCCCTATGCCGCCTAGCCAGTTATTATAACATTTGGTCAAGGCATCCTTGGTGGAACCCAAGCCTCTAGCTCCTCCAGTCGGGCCACTCCCGCAGAAGTACATTGTCGACGCCAGATGCGAATACCGTGCTAACTCTTCGGGGCACACCATAGGACAATGTTGGGCATTCAAGCACAAGGTTCAAGATTTGTTAGAATCTTAAGACATCACTTTTGAGAAGCCTAACATCAAATCAAACCCTATGCCTCCACATGGTGGACCGACGATAAATGAAATTGAAGTAGTCACTGACTTTGGGGAAACCAAACAAGTAAAAGCCCTGATAAACTTGTTGAAGGAATATCTATTAGGATGTGGGTTCCTTCTGGAGCATAATGAAGCCTTCGAAAGAACTCTTCAAAAACTAATGGACTAGGGGATAGTCCAATTCGGAACATACCCTGAAGAAAAATATAAAGCTACTCTGAAGGGTAAAGCATGATTTCCTCCAATCTAAGAGACCTTTGTCCACAAGGGAATAGAGCATGGCAGACATGTGGTGATGATATCCAACAAAGTCAACACCAAAAGGGCAACTGACTTCATCCGAGAATGCACCCCGGGAGTAAAACTCAAAAGATGGACTGCTGTGGAGATTCCCGAGATCTTTTTCTTTCCTAAGTAATTTTTCTTGTTTTTGAAAGAACCCATGTCAAGCTCGAGGCATAGGGGTTTCTTGTAAGGGTCCCCCCGTTTTGTTTCAGACAATACTTACAATTAATAAAATTTATATTTTATTTTCAATTAAGATCCTTGCCTTTCACTTGCATTTATCTCTCAAATTTAAAAATGGAAATACTTTCTCTGCATATGCATTTTCAAAGTTCATATTCTAAAATCTGCACAAAAACATGATAAATGTGCAGATCCATGCCCAAAACCATCGATAATGTTACTGATGTGACCCAGTATAATTTTGATGCTCCCATCAACCAAGCTGAAGAGGAAGGTGATGAAGATCTTGAACTTTTTGAAGAAATGGAAAGGGAAATAGAGCGAAAGGCTGACAACATACAACCATACCAAGAGGCTATCGAGACCATTAATCTGGGCACAGAGGAAGATTTGAAAGAAATCAAGCTAGGGGCAATGTTAGAGCAGAGCGTCAAATAAAGGCTGATCAAACTATTACATGAATATATGGATATATTTTCCTAGTCCTATAGGGATATGCCACGGTTAGATACCGACATTGTAGTGCACAGACTACCTCTCAAAGAAGGTTGTTCTCCAGTTAGGCAAAAACTCATAAGAACTCGTTCAGATATTTCCCACAAGATTAGAGAAGAGGTTCTTAAAAAATTCGACGTAGGATTCTTATCAGTGGTAGACTATCTGCCATGGATAGCTAACATTGTGTTGGTACCCAAGAAAGATGGCAAGGTACACATGTGTGTGGATTATCGAGATTTGAACAAAGCAAGTCCCAAGGACGACTTCCTGTTACCTCACATAGATGTTCTGGTAGACAACACGACTCAAACCTCAGTATTCTCATTCATAGACGGTTTCTCAGGCTATAATAAAATCAAAATGGAACCCAAAGACATGGAAAAGACTACCTTCATGACACCTTGGGAACCTTCTTCTACAAAGTAATGTCATTCGGTCTCAAAAATGTAGGGGCAACCTATCAAAGAGCCATGGTCACATTATTCTATGATATGATTCACAAAGAAGTTAAGGTGTATGTAGATGATATGATCGCCAAATCCCACACAGAGGAGGAGCACATCATACATTTACAAAAGTTATTCGAGCGGCTGCACAAGTTCAGATTGAGGTTGAATCCAAATAAATGTACATTTGGCGTCAGATCAAGCAAGTTGTTGGATTTCATTGTAAGTCAGCATGGTATCGAGGTAGGCCCCGACAAAGTAAAATCTATACAAGGGATACCAGCACCAAGGACAGAAAAGGAAGTATGTGGTTTCTTAGGGCGATTGAATTACATCTCAAGGTTCATATCGCATCTAACATCTATGTGTGAGCCTATATTCAAATTATTGCAAAAAGATTAAACGGTAGTATGGAATGATGATTTCCAAATAGCCTTTGAAACAATAAATCAGTATCTACAAGAGTCACCAATCTTAATGGCACCAGTTCCTGGAAGACCACTCATCGTGTACCTGACAGTACTCGAAGGATCAATGGATTGTGTTTTGGGACAGCAGGACAAAACGGGATGAAAAGAGCCTTCAACAAGAAAGTTCGTCCTCGAATATTCAAAGAAGGTGATCTAGTACTCAAGAATATTTTGCTACCTCACGTCGATTCACGTGGTAAATGGACACCCAACTACGAAGGTCCATATTTAGTAAAAACAACATTCTCTGGTGGTGGTCTCATCCTCACAACAATGGATGGGGAAGAACTACTGCATCCGATAAATTCAGACGCAATCAAAAAACACTATGTATAAAAAGCTCACAAAGCTCGAACCCTAAACCGGGGACATAGGCAAAAAGGAGCATCCTGGTGGATCGAAAACCCTAAAGGGAGATGCAGGCAAAAATTAGGGACATGCAAAAAAACTATCCCGGTGGATTGAAAACCCGAAAGGGCAATCCAGGAAAAAATTAGGGATTTCATAAAAGGAAATAAAGAACAAAAATACTGCGACATGAGAACTGCGACTACGAACCACGAAGGGAGAGATGGGTCTAAATCATACGACTCATAAGCAAAAGAGATAGGATCCATTAAAAGGATGTTAGGGAACAGCAGTAGCAATTATCATTTTCATTGCCATTTACAGTTTTAAAAATTTCTGCAATTACTTCTTTTAAGGAATTACATCTTGTACTTTCTCCTATTCAGATGCATATCAATAAAACATCTGCTTTCTTTCAAATTGTGTTTTTCCTTTTTCAGACTTGTTTACAAAATACTATGCTTATTTCTTATGAATATTGTTTCGAAAACATTTCGGGGGAATTGACAAATAGAAGCATTTGATAAAACATATAAAAAGCATTTTGGTTAGAAAAACATCAAAATAAAATCCACGTCTACATCCGTAACACATGTCTACGTTCACAACACAAAAGTCTGCGTCCAATACATACGTCCACATCTACGCTTGCGCTTACAATACAAAAAAATCAATCAAAATCTTGCTAACACTCTTCATCATGTTCCAATCAATTCAAAGACGCCACGACAATACAACATACAACGCCATGGAATTGGTAACTCAAAACCAATGGTTTAAAGGAGAGAAAGTCGGAAACAGTTTTCATAACACTTCAAGGCATACACACATCTTGCATACATCTTGCATATACAGACATTCAATACACATACACTCAGGTTTCCATATCAATATCAGACATCATATGCATGCGTCATACAGGAAACAAAAAATCTCACCCTCGATTTAGTTATCTAATGGTCAATCATCAAAACAAATTTCTCCTACAATCCAACCTGTCACCTAAGACTCCTTGCAGTGATGTGTTCCTTACAACATAGCATTACCTAAGTCTCAATGCAGTAATGTGCGAAACCCAGTAGATTGCCTAAGACTCCATGCTGCAATGTTCGAAATACCAAATAAGATCCGTCACCTAAGACTCTGTGCAGTGATGTGTTCATCCCATCACCTAAGACTCCACGCAATGATGTTTTCCCTCTACAATGTAGTTCATTACCTAAGACTCCATGAAATAATGTACGAAGCTCAGTACGTTGCCTAAGACTCCATGCGACAATGTATTCTTCTCATCTTACCCATTACCTAAGACCACGGGCCATAATGCGTGAAACTTAGTCCATTTCCTAAGACTCCATGCAGTAGTGTAACATGACCCATTGCCTAAGACTCCATGCAGCGATGTGTTTCCCTATCTTCACCCATTACCTAAGACTCCATGAAGTAATGTCTGACACTCCCAATATTAGATCATTGCCTAAGACTCCATGTTGTGGTGCTCGAAATCCAAACCTAGCTCGTCGCCTAAGACTCCATGCAGCGACTCACGAACATAACCCATTGCCTCAGTCTCCAAGTATCCATGCGTTATCAAGTGTTGTCATATTCATCTCCCCAAATGGATGAATAAGCAAATTCAGACCAAGACATACAATATTATTTCATTTGCCTCTTCGTCAAATCCGGGTAAGCGATATATCATCAGCTTTGCCTATTTCCTCAAGACTCTTGAGGGTATGCTATATCAGCATAACTTTAGGTTCGTCAGACAAATTTCAGGGTATTTCAAATATGCAATAAACTCACAATCAAAATGTGCAAAACTCGTGTATTCTCATCCTATTCGATTGAAAAATAATTGAATAGGGGCAGCTGTCGTACCCCAAATTTTTCCTACCTTTATGATCGTATTTTTAAGATTAAAAATACAAGAGAAATATTTTAATTAAGGATGGTACATCAATATCTAATTGCTCATTCTTAAATCCAAGTTAAATGGGGAGTGTATTTTAATTCAAGGGAGTGGGGATTTCTAAATCAGAAAGACCCATATACCCGTGCACCCATTTACGGAGCATGTTGGCCAATGGCCCATGGGATTCGAGTATGGAAAGTTATTCCAGAAAAATTATTAAGTTTAATTATTATTAAGTCTATATTGTTGCTGTTAGTAAAAAGGAGGGGTGAGACTTAAAAGCCCATCAGAATTCGCATGGCCCATTTCGTTTTTGGCTATATAGCAAAAAGTTAAGATTTCAAACTACATTAAGGTTTTCTTCAGCGGGCCCATTTTGTTTTAAGTTGTTGGATAGTAGTAAGGAAGGGGGTGCACGTTTTGGGCCCAGACAATGGATGCAATTTGGGCTCATTTAATTTATTTTTATAAAATTGCTTTATTATTACTGTTATTATTAAACCTTTTATTACAATTATTCTATTAATTATTTTTAAACTATTTATTAAGAGGCTTGTTTTATAAGTTTTGTGTTTGATCAAATCCTTTTAAAGCCCAGTAGGCCCGGTTCATACAAAAAAGGGTATTGTAGTAAACAAAAAAAAAGTAATAACATGCTGGGCTGATTGCCAAGGCCCAAATTCAATTGAAGACAAGTTAGACTGTAAGTAATAATCAACGCAAGGCCCAAATTGAATTTTCTAACAAGCATTGTACCAATTTACCAAAATTTATGCACGTTTTTTCATTAACCAGCACTGTACAAATCAAATATTTTTCCTAAATAAAATCTAAAACCTAATTTTTCTGCAAATTAAATCTTCCATTAAAATAATACTAAATCAAATCTTTATCTAAAAATACAATAAAATCAAAAGCTCAGAAAATTACAGGTTCAAGCCTAGAATATTACAGATCCAGTCGAATTCCATAAGAATCATATCTTTTTTTTAATAGTTCAAAGCAAAATTACATTGAATCAACATATACAAAATAAAATCTCAGTTTGTTACAAATAAATCCAATTTGAATTACAATGTACAAAATCAATTACATATTACAAATATAATTCTAAATCAATTACAACAAGATCTGAATCCCTAATTTATCTCTTCATCCCTAATCTGAGCTAAACTATTGTAACAACAAATTCTACAAAACCCTATAAATACCGAGCTCGAATACAGAAACAGGGGGCTGAAAAATACAGAAGAAAAATTGAAGAACGGGTTCACGAGCTTGAATACAGGAACAAGGAAAATAAATTGAAGAAGAGAACTCGGAGAAAATCACTCACTGTTAAAGACCAAAGAAGGGGCGATTAGGGTTTCAACATCTGAAACCCTAATCGTATAATCACCACACCGTCTCAACCGTCCATCGCTATTGTCACCGAAACCTGCCAATTGAAGAAAAAAGCTTAGCAACGAGCGCTCGAAGTCCGAAAACGGAATCACGAAGGGTAAACGAACCTAGCTCTTTTTTTTTATTCTTGAATTTTCTTGTGGGTTTATTGGGTAGGTTTAGTTAGAGGGTAGCGTCGCCGTGGAGATTATTTCTAGGATTTGGAAGAAGAGAAAGGAAAGGGTGTAAGAGGAGAGAGAGAGACAGAGGGTTGCGGTAAATAAAGAACAAAATAAATGAAATAATGTAAAAAAATAAAACGTATATGATGTAACGATCCTTTGTATGCACGTTGTGATACGGTGGGAGAACTGACTATGGGTTTTGCGTTTGTATTCGCACTTGTTCGGTTGAGCAAGAGTCGCCACCGACTTTTTACTTTATCCTAAAGGAACGGTTAAAAAAGCACAGCAAAAACCTTTTGAGATATTTCGTGGGTTCGGGGGGTAGATTATGAAAAGGGAAGGTATTAGCACCCTTTTCATCCATGGTTATCCATGGGCTCTTAGTTACTTGGTTTTTTAGATCACTTGCCTTGATTTTCGATTGCTTGAAAATGGTGTGTGTGTGTGTGTTTTGAAAATGTTTTGGAAGAAGATGCCTTGTCTTAGGCTACCCTTGTAACAATTCTTTACTCGAATGTTTTACAAAGGTGTGTATCTTTTCGAAAAGATGTTTCAAATGTTTTTGAGAGTTTGTTTTGAAAGTGTTTGTGAAGTGTGGTTTTTGAAAAGAAGGCAAGTGTTTTTTGCAAGTTGATCTCAAGTAACTAAGAGTTTTGTCTACCCCTATTGTACTCAAAGGTTTTCTCTATGTTTTCAACCCTTTTTAACAATTTTGTTCCACCATTGAATTGGGTGGACAATCTTGCGTTTAGGAAGTTTAACGGGACGGGCGCGGGTCATCGTATGGACCATGAATGCAATGGTGCCAAGTGTCTTTGGCAATTTGCTTTGAAGAGACTATGATCATTCCATTTAGGCAACTTTCGAAAGTGTCATCGAGGGACTTATGATCATTTGAATTTGTTTTGCCAAAGAAACTCGACGTGCAAGCATGGCCCATTTTGGAAGGCAACATGTGGGATTACCCTAGGGGGTGCAAGTGTGATTGTGTATTGATTTCATGTATTTGTCTTGTATTAGGTTATCTAGCGTTTGGTTTTATGTACATACAAACCCTAGGTCTAACCATGGTATAATTCGAAAGCGGTAAATTGCGGAAATGTAAAGTCTACGCTATTACAAAATAAGTATCCGGGAGTGGGGGTATAAATTTACAAATGGGGATGAGACTTTAGGAATATAGTGTCCAATAGGTTACAACCAAATCGACTCAATCAAATGTAAATGTAACGTATAGCAATGTATAAGATAAGCAAATGTGTATAGGAGCAATGTAAATGTATTTGTATCAAGCGTATAATGTGAAGGGTATTGTGTAAGTGTACGTGTACGTATATTTGTATATGTGTATGTAATTTATTTACAGGTGCGGAAATGTGAATTTAAATGTATTATTAAACATTGTTTAACTTAAATGAAAAGAATTAAATGTTTATTTATTTAATCTTCGTAATCTTGTATTTTCTTTGATATGCACAAAAAGAAAATTTAAGAAAAGAAAGTATTCTAAGTTTGAAAATTGTCACCTTACATTTGATATAAAAAATGTATCTTTATATTTTGTTTAATATATACAAAAGAATCTTTTAATTAAATGTTAAGGATTTAAATTATGTATAAAAAATGTATTTTATTTATTATGTACAAAGAGAATATTTTAATTAAAAGAAAAAGGTGTTTTCAAATTTAATTATATTGTGTAATAAAAAAATGTATTTTTATGTATTAAAGTATTATTGTACAAAGAAAGGTATTTTACTTAAAAGAAAAAAAGGTTTTACATTTTAATTGTGTATTTTTGTATTAATGTTTAAATGTATCGTCAAAAAATCTATTTTTATGTATTTATTAAATATGGGATTTAAATTGTGTTTTGCATCTTTTTTTTGTAAAGTATATACAAATTGAGTATTAATCTTAAAAAAGAAAAAAAAAAGTTTTCAAATTATATTATGTACAAAACTATAAATATAAAAAGAAAAATTTGATTGTAAAAAGAAGTTATGTTATTTTATAAAATCTGTTTTATATTAGAAAAAGAGAAAAGAAAAAAAGAGTTAAGTTGAATGGGCCTTGGGAGCCTTATGGCCCAAACAGAAAAAAGAATGAGGGGGGTGGTTTAATGAAACGTGCTTAAGCATTTGAAAGGGTTAGGCCCAGTTTACTTGAGACAAAGTTTTTAGGGTTAATTGGTTTGTGTTCAGTTGAAGCTAGCTTAGGGTTTGTGTACACTGAAGCGCCGTTTGTTTGCTTCGTTCGTCTTCTCCGATTAGCCTCTGAATGTAATCTCCTCCGCCTAGCCACCAGCGCAACCGTCTCCCCTTCTCCCTCAGTGCACTGTTCAGAAGACGCTTGCAAGGTTCGGTCGTATTAAGGCTCTCGTTATATCTTTGATTTTAAGCTTTGATTGGATTCTGATTTACATGTTTTCTTTCATTATTTGACATGCATGCAAGGAGTATAGGAAGGCTACCTTTCTGAGATGGAGGAGGAGGCGAGCGCGGAGGTGCTTGGAGGCTTAATGGCGAGGAGAACGTGATGACGAACGCTTTGCTTGAAAATGGATATTTCGTATCGCTTCCTTCAGGTTTTATGATGTCAAGCTGAAAACCTTTTGATTTCAATTTTCTTCTTCTCGTTTATCTTGATGCCTCGCTTCTGTATGATGTTTGCTTGATGATTTGTTCTTCTTCTGCTTCTCTTGTTAGCCTTGGTATGCTTATGTCGCCTTGAGTTTCCTGACTATTGTATGACTTGATTATTCCCCTTCCTTTCGTTGGCTCGTAGTATGCTTGGCCTTTGATGATTGCTGTATGGTTTTGAATTTGTTGGCCCAATGATGAAGAAATTCTGAGGGTCTTTGTTGCCTTTGAATGCTAGTTAGGGTTTAAGCTTATTTGGAGCCCTAGGCTTTGAAAAGCTTAGGGGTTTGTGTTTGACACTGAGTTGCCTATTCCGTACTTCTGTTGGCTATTTTGTTGGACGCTTTGATTTTCCAATGACAAAACTTTTTGAGGGCTTGAGGGTTTGGAAATTGGTTTTATGGTTTTGGTCTGTTTGATGTTTAGTTGACAGGTTGTGAGGCTGGTTGGTTGGTATAGGCTTGACAGGTTGATGCTTCTACTGGTTTTCTGGTTTTATGTTGGTTTGAGGACTTTGAGGCTCAGGCTTCAGGTTAGGCCTTTGACAGGTTATGGCCTTGGAGTTCTGCTTCAGGTTAGGAACTGTCTTGCCTTTAGCAGGGTTTGGCATATGCAGGTTTTGTATATTTTTCTTATCAGCCAAGGCTTGGTGTTTATCTGGTTTGTGGTGAGGTTTATGCAGGTCTGATGCAGGTTTTTGGTTATTAGCAGGTTTTGGCCTTTTGACAGCTTGTCTCAAGGTTTTGAGACTGGTGCTTTGTGTGCTTATGTCTGTGAACAACATAGGTTCAAAGTTTTGAGACTGGAGACTTATGCAGTTTTGTATATTTTTGTGTGTATTGGTTTGCCTCCTTCCTGTACTGTGTTCAGTTTTGTTTTTTATATTCTTCTTCCTGCCTAAAGCCTTGTAAACCTGCTTACTTTTTTCTCTTCTCTCTCTCTTCAGTACAGTTTGCATTAAAATAATGTTTATGCTTTGTACTTTTCTGAAAGGGCCACTTTTTGGGAAATGATGAAAAGAATATGTTGCTTGCATATCATGCTTTCTCTGCACTTTTTTTCATATCTTCCAGATTTTGTGCTGCTTGATATCTTTCCAAATCTTCTTTTTTGATAGCTTTGAGTAGCCTTGTGACAGTAACTTGTACTTTTGGCAGAAAGTTTGAATTTGGACTTTGTAGTTTGGACTTTGTAGTTTGATTTGCAACATGATGTTTGAGATTTGAACTTATGCAGTTTGGACAATTTGACTTGTGCATTTTTAAATTTGTGCATTCAAAGTTTAGCAAATAAATATTCGTCCCTTTTTGTGAACCAGGAGAAATCCCGTGATTTGCAGAGAGGGCTAACTGATCCCAATCAGTGGCCCTTAATGATGAACTGCAATTTAATCTGTCTCTTTATTTATTTATCTGCTATTGACTTTCCTTTTGTTCTTTTTGCAGATGAATAATTAAAATGGAGCACTGGAGCAAAGGATAGCAGATGAAGAATTGAAGATTAGAAAAATGTTTAGGATAGCTTTTTTTATTTAAGTTTAAATAAAATGTAAAATCATTGTTGTAAACAACAAAACAATTGTACAATTAATTTAAAAATTAATAAAAGTTTCTTTATCCAATTAATTATTTTTCCTCCTATTGTTTATTTATTATTTATAATTCTTTAATTAAAATAATTGAAAATAAATTCCAATCATTTAATCTTAGAATAATAAATAATTTAAATAAACAATGCTTTAGCATTTGATCAGTTAAACCTGGCACTTCCAACATCCAAAGCAAAACAACAGTTAACCACTGATCAGACGCATTCCCCTTTTTACTGATTTTTTTACCAAACACTGCAAATCCAAACTGAATGTATCCTTTGACTGGTTCAATCAAACAAAACGTGAATTCAATCCAAATGCATTCTTTTACTGATTAAGTCAAACAATGCGAATTCAAACCAAATCTCGGAATAACTTGCAAAGCATCGTAGAATTAAATCTTTCTGAAGAACCACGCATGAACAACCCTAATTCCTAATTAAATGCCAAAGAAGCGTTCGCCTGATCGAAGTTAAGCCAAAATCAACCAAAACCATAAACCAACTGTTTGAAACATTCTAGAACCCTGGAAATCAGTAAAAACCCTAATTGTGTCTGACTGACGAGAAAAGTCTGTTCGACCGATCTTTGAGCCAGTTTGAAAAATCAGGAAACGCCTAAAGTTGTGATTTCTCGAGGAAAAATGCGAGGGAAAATTTTGGGGTACAACAGTTGCCCCTGTTCAATCTTCTTGGACCTGAAGAGTTAGATTGGCAAGTTGCCTTTCGCGACTTGAAGGTAAAAGAAGATTGGACACTAAAGTGCCCAGAAAATTTGCACTCGTCGATGTGATGGTAGAGGTGAATGGGCTTACAGATGCCATTTGGTGATGGGCTTAACGATGCCATCTAGGGATGCGATAGAATCTTGACGGGGGATGGGCTTAGAGATGCCATTTGAAAATGGGCTTAAAGATGCCATTTGGGTGATGTTGAACTGTATGTCAATGGTGAGTGGACGAGTATCAGAAAGGCACCCGTGTTTTGGAACATCTCTGAATTGGGGGTCCGAGCAAGCAATAGATTGACATCCATGTTTGGAGAATCCGTAAACTATTTTTGAAGTTGAGATTGAATAAGCAATAGAGCCACATCCGTTGTTGGGAAGCGTCTGTAAACTGTTTTCAAAAGTTGAGAAGAGTCTGAACAAGTGATAGGTTAACATCCGTTACTGGAGAACCCGTGAACTATTTTCAGAAGTTTGAGAAAAGTCTGAACAAGTGATAGGTTAACATCCGTTACTGGAGAACCCGTGAACTGTTTTCAGAAGTCTTGAAGTTGAATAAGCAATAGAGCAGCATCCGTTGTTGGGAAGCGTCCGTAAACTGTTTTCAAAAGTCTTGAGAAGAATCTGAACAAGTGATAGGTTAACATCCGTTACTGGAGAACCCGTGAACTGTTTTCAGAAATCTTGAAGTTGAAGAGGAACCGGTGTAGGGTTTCCTTATGATGCGTCCGTGTAAAACTGCATCTGAGTGAACCCGGAATAAGTATCAGAACGTCACCGTGTCCGGGTCACATCTGAACTGTTTCCGGATGAATCTCGGAAGATGATCTTTGTCTATCGACTGATCTTACCTGAAAAGGTAAAGGGTTAGTTGTATGCAATGTTATGATGCATGATGCAATGTATGTGACACAATTGTTTATGACATGAATGTGATGAATGCGCATGTAAGCTGATGAGCTATCTTGCTGAGGATAAATGAATCCTAGATGGCTGCAGATAAAAGAATCTTGACTGCTTCCGGGGAGAATAACTCTTTGGCTGCTGCTGTGGAGGGAAAGAATCTTCAATTGTTAAAAAATGAGAAGTCTTGGGACCACTGTTGGGGAAATCAGAAGCTTGGGTTGTATGCCAAACTACTGGGGTCTTCCTGTTTTGAGGAAATCGGTGTAGGATTTCCTGATGATGAGTCCGTGTAAAACTGCATCGGGTTTTTGAACACTTTTGACATTCGAATGCCCCAAGTGGTGATGTAGGTAATTTCCTGGCTTGTTACAGGTGTTGGTCTACAATCGGTCGTTCACAGATATTTTCCTGGCTTGTTACAGGTGTTGATCTGGAACTAGTCGTCAACAGATATGCCCTGGCTGGATACATGAATCGAATCTGGAAATAGTCGTCAACAGATATGCCCTGGCTGGATACAGGAATCGAATCTTCAAACTCTTCAGACGTGCCCTGGCTAGATACAGGAATCGAGTCTGGAAATAGTTGTCAACAGATATGCCCTGGCTGGATACAGGAATCGAATCTGGAAATAGTCGTCAACAGATATGCCCTGGCTGGATACAGGAATCGAATCTGGAAATAGTCGTCAACAGATATGCCCTGGCTGGATACAGGAATCGAATCTTCAAACTCTTCAGACGTGCCCTGGCTAGATATAGGAATCGAGTCTGGAAATGGTTGTCAACAGATATGCCCTGGCTGGATACAGGAATCGAATCTGGAAATAGTCGTCAACAGATATGCCCTGGCTGGATACAGGAATCGAATCCTCAAACTCTTCAGACGTGCCCTGGCTAGATACAGGAATCGAGTCTGGAAATGTGATAGTTGATTTGTTGAACACTTTTGACATTCGAATGCCCCAAGTGGTGATGAAGGAGTCTTGAATCAGATTACTCTGCATATTGAGAGATTTCTTGAAATCTTGACTGGACTGCCCCAGGTTAATTGGATTTTGAAAGATCTGTTGGACCTTGACTGGACTGCCCCAGGTTAACTGGATGGTGCTATGTCATGCCCCTTGTTGATAGGAGATTTGTAATGGAAGTGTCGTCCTTTTGAAGTGATTTTGCTCACTGAGAGAGTTTTCGTTCCTCCGAACATTCGCTGTATGAAATTCTTCGCTGTCAAACAAAAAGCCAAATGCAGACAGTGATATTTAAGCAATGCAAAGTTTATGTTTGTCTCGAAGTTTTGAAAAATTCGTTTTTAGTAGAAAACTTTTTATAAGACAGATCAACACAAGATTTAGAGCAAAGCCTTACAGGAGTCAGGATACCTTTTGTAACAGTATGCTTTCGAACTAACCCATGCTTCAATTAGGACTTTTGAATGGTTGTAACGTGGCTTGGTTCACGGTTTAAGAAACAAAGGATAAAGGCTCAAAGTATATTTGTACCCACCCGTTCTTCGTGATGTTCTTCACACCTAAGCTCAGTTAATTGTGCGTCGCACTCTGTTTTTGAGTTTAGAACGACTTTTGGGCGATGGTTCACCAGTTGAATTTGGGGAGACAGTCATCATCTCCTTTTTTCTTTTTCAACATTTTTTCATGTTGTTGAGGATTTTGTAATGACCTCACTATTTTGATTTTGATTTGTTATCCCTAACTTTTGCCTGACTGTTCCCATTTTCGAGATTACAGTCAGCGGGATGCCCCAGCTTTCTCGAGCTTCCTTTACAGGTTTTGGCTCAGTGGGCTTTTTCTTTTTTGAGAGATTGACTGTCTATGTGATAGGGAACCACCCCTGTCTTTTGATTCCAAAGGAATGCTTTTCTTCTATTTTTGACGTTGTTCGTTGTATTACGAACTGAGAGTTTGCGACTTCAATGCGCATTTTCTTGAATTAACTGAGATACTACCCTGCCCCGGGTTTATATCAAAGGTTTTGATTGTTTAGAACAGAAAACTCCTACTTCTTTGGCTCGAAGGGGTTGACTAGGGATTATCTTCCTTATAACTCCAGTGTTTGGGAATTGAAAGAAATGCCTGTACATCATCAGCAAGGTCTGTTCAAAAGCATACTGTATAAGATTATGGTATTGTTTCGTCATCCTCCCTCTAAAGGCTTGCAGCTTTTTATCAAGAGTCAGATGTCATAAAGAAAAGCATAAGAGTAGTGAAACGAATGGATGAATTCAAGACAAACATATTCAATGCATCAATGAAAACAGAGTTTTAACATCAACAGATAATTGTTTGACAGCAAAAGAAATTACAACTTTGAAAATTCAAAAAGAAGCAAAAGTCTTTCAGCTTGAGCTTCGTCACTTCAGGTGGAGAACCCTTTAACCGAAGATTTTCATCTCGCCGTCTGGCATGAATTCCAGCACCCCAATGTCGATCAGATCTTGAATCTTGTTCTTCAAGGCCCAACAGTCGTTGGTGTCGTGTCCCGGGCTGTAGGAGTGGTAAACACAAAATGCGTCGGGACGATAGTTAGGAGAGGAGGTATTGAGCTTCTGAGGAGGATCCCTTAGGGTAAGCAGGTTGACCTCCAGCAGGCGCTTCAGTATGAAGAATGATGGTATTTCAGTCTCCGTGAACTGTCTTCCCGATGTTTCTTGCTTACGCCAATTACCCCTTTGACGCTGGCGAGGTTGTTGATGGGCTTGTGACCCTGAAGCCAGCAAAGGAGCTTTCCCCTTGTCTTCTTGAGTGGATGGAGGCTGAGCGGTGACTTGCTCTTCAACCTCAAATGTCTGCCCCAGTTGGTTGTTCGGAAGCAGTTGACGGACAAGAACTCTGAGTTCCTCTTGTCTGAGATAGGTCCTGGATGAGAGCCATCTGGCCCACCAACTGTCCCATCACTTGGGTCCTCAATGTTGTCAGATCAAACTGCAGCTCCGCAAGCTGATCACTCCTGGCATTGTTGGAATTCTCCAAGCCCTTTGTGAGGAGAGCTTTCATCTCTTCTTGCCCCAGAGACAAGTTCAGGACATCTCCTGCAGCTGAGCAGTCTGGTCTTGGATGTCTTTGACAGACCTTTCTAGAGCCATCTCTTACTGAAATAAACAGCGGGAGAGTAAGGAAACCTGAAAAAGGAAAGATCGTCAAAATGCAATGCATGATATGTGGATGCATGCTTTCAAGGATCTCTTGGGGTAAACACAAGAAAATGTTAGAGGTTGAACTTTGCTCTTGGATTGGAGAACTTTGCACCGGTGGACGTCCTTCCACGAGAATCAAGCTCACCATGTCGAGTGGGTCATAGCCACTGATTCAAGTTGTTGCACTTGAACTTTGACTGGAGAACTTTGTATCGGCGGATGTCTTTCCACTAGAATCAAGCTCACCATGTCGAGTGGGTCATAGCCCCTGATTCAAGTTGTTGTACTTGATCTTTAGTTGGCGTTTGTTAGAGGAGAAACCTCTTGCCCTTTGGTAGACGTCTAGTTCAACGTAACCCTGCATCAAAAAGAACCCTCGAGATCCTTGAAATGGTTATTGAAAATGTTATGGTATGATGTTATGATGTTATGTACATGTTCGCAAAAAGCAAGTGAGTGTATATACAGACAAACATATTCACACAAAGCAAACAAGTCCTTAGGTTTAGGCTTGCATGGGGTTCAGGTACTACCCTCTTTCAGTTTCGTTGGTTTAAAACCTGTCCTATCAAAAGTAACCGGGTTCTAGAGGATCTCAAATCATTGGCTACCCTCGATCGGTCATAACTCCAACATCGCTATCTTTTCTTGCGGCCGGAACCATCGCGAGAGTTTAGCCTCAATGAGTGTAGCATACTGCTACTGTTCTATGGCCAAGTTGGGTCAATTTAGGGTTCTAAGGTCGGTTGGTGCTTAATGACTCCTTGGAAGACCCATATTCTCCCCGTTTCAACACGAGGGATATCGGTACAAACCAAGGCGCCACACCAACGTAGCCACTGCTTCACCCATGTCGGTATACGCCGGACAGGTCCCTTACAGATTATGCTACCTAAAAGGGTATTCCTCAGATTCGGGTTAGGATCTATGAAACTTCGATACAATGCCCACAAATGTAAAAGCAAACAAAGCAATCAATTGAAAACAAAGGTGATCTAAACCCTAAGGTAACCCCACTTTGAGTAGTACTCCCCAGCAGAGTCGCCAGTTCTGGTGATACGGTGGGAGAACTGACTATGGGTTTTGCGTTTGTATTCGCACTTGTTCGGTTGAGCAAGAGTCGTCACCGACTTTTTACTTTATCCTAAAGGAACGGTTAAAAAAGCACAGCAAAAACCTTTTGAGATATTTCGTGGGTTCGGGGGGTAGATTATGAAAAGGGAAGGTATTAGCACCCTTTTCATCCATGGTTATCCATGGGCTCTTAGTTACTTGGTTTTTTAGATCACTTGCCTTAATTTTCGATTGCTTGAAAATGGTGTGTGTGTGTGTGTTTTGAAAATGTTTTGGAAGAAGATGCCTTGTCTTAGGCTACCCTTGTAACAATTCTTTACTCGAATGTTTTACAAAGGTGTGTATCTTTTTGAAAAGATGTTTCAAATGTTTTTGAGAGTTTGTTTTGAAAGTGTTTGTGAAGTGCGGTTTTTGAAAAGAAGGCAAGTGTTTTTTGCAAGTTGATCTCAAGTAACTAAGAGTTTTGTCTACCCCTATTGTACTCAAAGGTTTTCTCTATGTTTTCAACCCTTTTTAACAATTTTGTTCCACCATTGAATTTGGTGGACAATCTTGCGTTTAGGAAGTTTAACGGGATGGGCGCGGGTCATCGTATGGACCATGAATGCAATGGTGCCAAGTGTCTTTGGCAATTTGCTTTGAAGGGACTATGATCATTCCATTTAGGCAACTTTCGAAAGCGTCATCGAGGGACTTATGATCATTTGAATTTGTTTTGCCAAAGAAACTCGACGTGCAAGCATGGCCCATTTTAGAAGGCAACATGTGGGATTACCCTAGGGGGTGCAAGTGTGATTGTGTATTGATTTCATGTATTTGTCTTGTATTAGGTTATCTAGCGTTTGGTTTTATGTACATACAAACCCTAGGTCTAACCATGGTATAATTCGAAAGCGGTAAATTGCGGAAATGTAAAGTCTACGCTATTACAAAATAAGTATCCGAGAGTGGGGGTATAAATTTACAAATGGGGATGAGACTTTAGGAATATAGTGTCCAATAGGTTACAACCAAATCGAATCGATCAAATGTAAATGTAACGTATAGCAATGTATAAGATAAGCAAATGTGTATAGGAGCAATGTAAATGTATTTGTATCAAGCGTATAATGTGAAGGGTATTGTGTAAGTGTACGTGTACATATATTTGTATATGTGTATGTAATTTATTTACAGGTGCGGAAATGTGAATTTAAATGTATTATTAAACATTGTTTAACTTAAATGAAAAGAATTAAATGTTTATTTATTTAATCTTCGTAATCTTGTATTTTCTTTGATATTCACAAAAAGAAAATTTAAGAAAAGAAAGTATTCTAAGTTTGAAAATTGTCACCTTACATTTGATATAAAAAATGTATCTTTATATTTTGTTTAATATATACAAAAGAATCTTTTAATTAAATGTTAAGGATTTAAATTATGTATAAAAAATGTATTTTATTTATTATGTACAAAGAGAATATTTTAATTAAAAGAAAAAGGTGTTTTCAAATTTAATTATATTGTGTAATAAAAAATGTATTTATATGTATTAAAGTATTATTATATAAAGAAAGGTATTTTACTTAAAAGAAAAAAAGGTTTTACATTTTAATTGTGTATTTTTGTATTAATGTTTAAATGTATAGTCAAAAAATCTATTTTTATGTATTTATTAAATATGGGATTTAAATTGTGTTTTGCATCTTTTTTTTGTAAAGTATATACAAATTGAGTATTAATCTTAAAAAAGAAAAAAAAAAGTTTTCAAATTATATTATGTACAAAACTATAAATATAAAAAGAAAAATTTGATTGTAAAAAGAAGTTATGTTATTTTATAAAATCTGTTTTATATTAGAAAAAGAGAAAAGAAAAAAAGAGTTAAGTTGAATGGACCTTGGGAGCCTTATGGCCCAAACAGAAAAAAGAATGAGGGGGGTGGTTTAATGAAACGTGCTTAAGCATTTGAAAGGGTTAGGCCCAGTTTACTTGAGACAAAGTTTTTAGGGTTAATTGGTTTGTGTTCAGTTGAAGCTAGCTTAGGGTTTGTGTACACTGAAGTGCCGTTTGTTTGCTTCGTTCGTCTTCTCCGATTAGCCTCTGAATGTAATCTCCTCCGCCTAGCCACCAGCGCAACCGTCTCCCCTTCTCCCTCAGTGCACTGTTCAGAAGACGCTTGCAAGGTTCAGTTGTATTAAGGCTTTCGTTATATCTTTGATTTTAAGCTTTGATTGGATTCTGATTTACATGTTTTCTTTCATTATTTGACATGCATGCAAGGAGTATAGGAAGGCTACCTTTCTGAGATGGAGGAGGAGGCGAGCGCGGAGGTGCTTGGAGGCTTAATGGCGAGGAGAACGTGATGACGAACGCTTTGCTTGAAAATGGATATTTCGTATCGCTTCCTTCAGGTTTTATGATGTCAAGCTGAAAACCTTTTGATTTCAATTTTTTTCTTCTCGTTTGTCTTGATGCCTCGCTTCTGTATGATGTTTGCTTGATGATTTGTTCTTCTTCTGCTTCTCTTGTTAGCCTTGGTATGCTTATGTCGCCTTGAGTTGCCTGACTATTGTATGACTTGATTATTCCCCTTCCTTTCATTGGCTCGTAGTATGCTTGGCCTTTGATGATTGCTGTATGGTTTTGAATTTGTTGGCCCAATGATGAAGAAATTCTGAGGGTCTTTGTTGCCTTTGAATGCTAGTTAGGGTTTAAGCTTATTTGGAGCCCTAGGCTTTGAAAAGCTTAGGGGTTTGTGTTTGACACTGAGTTGCCTATTCCGTACTTCTGTTGGCTATTTTGTTGGACGCTTTGATTTGCCAATGACAAAACTTTTTGAGGGCTTGAGGGTTTGGAAATTGGTTTTATGGTTTTGGTCTGTTTGATGTTTAGTTGACAGGTTGTGAGGCTGGTTGGTTGGTATAGGCTTGACAGGTTGATGCTTCTACTGGTTTTCTGGTTTTATGTTGGTTTGAGGACTTTGAGGCTCAGGCTTCAGGTTAGGCCTTTGACAGGTTATGGCCTTGGAGTTCTGCTTCAGGTTAGGAACTGTCTTGCCTTTAGCAGGGTTTGGCATATGCAGGTTTTGTATATTTTTCTTATCAGCCAAGGCTTGGTGTTTATCTGGTTTGTGGTGAGGTTTATGCAGGTCTGATGCAGGTTTTTGGTTATTAGCAGGTTTTGGCCTTTTGACAGCTTGTCTCAAGGTTTTGAGACTGGTGCTTTGTGTGCTTATGTCTGTGAACAAAATAGGTTCAAAGTTTTGAGACTGGAGACTTATGCAGTTTTGTATATTTTTGTGTGTATTGGTTTGCCTCCTTCCTGTACTGTGTTCAGTTTTGTTTTTTATATTCTTCTTCCTGCCTAAAGCCTTGTAAACCTGCTTACTTTTTTCTCTTCTCTCTCTCTTCAGTACAGTTTGCATTAAAATAATGTTTATGCTTTGTACTTTTCTGAAAGGGCCACTTTTTGGGAAATGATGAAAAGAATATGTTGCTTGTATATCATGCTTTCTCTGCATTTTTTTTCATATCTTCCAGATTTTGTGCTGCTTGATATCTTTCCAAATCTTCTTTTTTGATAGCTTTGAGTAGCCTTGTGACAGTAACTTGTACTTTTGGCAGAAAGTTTGAATTTGGACTTTGTAGTTTGGACTTTGTAGTTTGATTTGCAACATGCTGTTTGAGATTTGAACTTATGCAGTTTGGACAATTTGACTTGTGCATTTTTAAATTTGTGCATTCAAAGTTTAGCAAATAAATATTCGTCCCTCTTTGTGAACCGGGAGAAATCCCGTGATTTGCAGAGAGGGCTAACTGATCCCAATCAGTGGCCCTTAATGATGAACTGTAATTTAATCTGTCTCTTTATTTATTTATCTGCTATTGACTTTCCTTTTGTTCTTTTTGCAGATGAATAATTAAAATGGAGCACTGGAGCAAAGGATAGCAGATGAAGAATTGAAGATTAGAAAAATGTTTAGGATAGCTTTTTTTTATTTAAGTTTAAATAAAATGTAAAATCATTGTTGTAAACAACAAAACAATTGTACAATTAATTTAAAAATTAATAAAAGTTTCTTTATCCAATTAATTATTTTTCCTCCTATTGTTTATTTATTATTTATAATTCTTTAATTAAAATAATTGAAAATAAATTCCAATCATTTAATCTTAGAATAATAAATAATTTAAATAAACAATGCTTTAGCATTTGATCAGTTAAACCTGGCACTTCCAACATCCAAAGCAAAACAACAGTTAACCACTGATCAGACGCATTCCCCTTTTTACTGATTTTTTTACCAAACACTGCAAATCCAAACTGAATGTATCCTTTGACTGGTTCAATCAAACAAAACGTGAATTCAATCCAAATGCATTCTTTTACTGATTAAGTCAAACAATGCGAATTCAAACCAAATCTCGGAATAACTTGCAAAGCATCGTAGAATTAAATCTTTCTGAAGAACCACGCATGAACAACCCTAATTCCTAATTAAATGCCAAAGAAGCGTTCGCCTGATCGAAGTTAAGCCAAAATCAACCAAAACCATAAACCAACTGTTTGAAACATTCTAGAACCCTGGAAATCAGTAAAAACCCTAATTGTGTCTGACTGACGAGAAAAGTCTGTTCTACCGATCTTTGAGCCAGTTTGAAAAATCAGGAAACGCCTGAAGCTGTGATTTCTCGAGGAAAAATGCGAGGGAAAATTTTGGGGTACAACACACGCCTATTGTAGTTAATGTGTACTCTCCGTTATGACCGTTTGATCGTCAGTGGACGGCCGTGAGGCCAAGTCCACTGTAACACCCATGCACCTCACAACATACAATCAACCAGACCCTCCCAAAAAACTGCATTTGGGCCATGCCCGTTACGTTTAACACCCCCATTCAGTAACTTTACTAAACCATCATACAACTTACACCCCCAGGCTTGCTGGGCCTGAATTCAATATCTGAATTCAGGCCCTGACTCTTTGCACCGTACTCTTTTACTTACCAACTTAAAACGCACCCACCCTAAATTAATTAAATTATTATATTTTTTATTATTTCTTTGATTTTTTTTATTATATTATATTTTTCTTTTTTTTTATCATCATTATTTATTTCTTTTTTATAATAATTATTATTAGTACTTTATTTTTATATATTATATAATATCACATGTAAATATTATTTTTTCAAACCCATGTATGTATTTTCTATATTATTGCATTAAATATTTTTAAATCATGCATTAGTCAAGAAATTTTGCAATTAATGATATAAAAAAATACATAACAAACACTAAATATTTTTCGCAATAAACTAATCTAAACAAACTATTTTTGCAAAAGGGTTCCAAATATATTTTGACTAATCGCGCATTTAGTCAAAAATTCCGCTATCTCTACACCCGGTCAAATGCGAGGAAATTCAAAATCCTTTTGCAACCCCCTAAAAAATACAAACCCATACGAACTACAAATTGGGACTCTGATTCCTCATAAGAGGATACGTAGGTATGCGATTAAAATCGTGGCGAGTTCCCATATTAAAAGTTAAAACCCTGTTAAACATACACCTAAATCTAAACCTAGTATCCTTAAGAATAAGGTAGATGAAAGGTACCTAACACCTTCCTTTCATCTAAAGAAGTCTGAAACTTAGAATATCAGTTTTACGAATTAGGGTTTCCTATTAGATTCCCTTCCTTAGGATAAAAACTAGTAGTGGCGACTATGATTAAAAAAACCAGTCGCAACACACATTTGAATATCAAAATACACATGTATAAAACACAATCCATACAGCGTATAAAACAACAATCACACGGAAGAGTGTGTAGTGGACACATCTGTGTGATGTCAAGGTACCTGTACAAAATATAATTCATACAATATATGAAACAAAAATCACACAGCAAAATGTGTAGCAGATACATCTGTATGATGTCAAGGTACCTGCACGAAAAAGGCTTATGCAAGAATAATATCATTTTCACATTGTGATATGGTGGGAGAACTAACTTGGTTGTTTTGCGTTTTATCGCAAATGTTGAGGATAGCAAGAGTCGCCACCTACTTTTATTTTATCCAATAAAGGAAAGGGTGAAAAGGACAGGAAAGACCTTTTAAGATATTTTCTTGAGTTCGGGGGGGGGGGGGGGGGGGGGGGGGGGTAGGTTATGAAAATGGAAGGTGTTAGCACCCTTTTCATTTGTAGTTATCTACGGACTCTTAATTGCTTGATCACTTTAAAATGCTTTGTGTTTGTGTAAATTTGAAAATATTTTGAAAACGCCTAAGTTTGGAAAACTTTGCAATGATTCTCGTATCGTTGAGAATGTATACAAAGTGTTGATTTTGAAAATATTTATTGAAAAGGAATGTTCGGAAATATGTTTTTAAAATGCCAATGTAAGGAAATTTTGTAATGATTCTCATATCATTGAGAATGTATATAAAATGTTTGTTTTGAAAGTGTTTTGAAAGTGTGAAGTGTGGAAATGGTTTTGTTTATGATCAAGCAATTACGAGAAATCTACCTACTCAAAAAGTCTTTGTTCTTTTCCTCCTCCTTTAGATAGTTCTATTTTACCATTGATTGGTAGAGAGCCATATCATTGGATGTGTGGGACGGGCGTGAGTCACCGTACATTCATAGAAAGCAAATTGTAAGATGTTTTAGCAATTGTCTTAAGGGACTAAGATCATTTACCGAAGGCAACATTTAAAGGGTCATCGAGGGACTGTGATCTTTTAATCGAGGGTCTTTGCTAAAACATCTCACATTCGAGGGACATGACTATTTTTATCTGAGGCAGCAAGTGTGGTTACCCTAGAGGTGCGTGTGTGCAAGGTGTTTTGTTTTCAAGCATTTTGTCTTTAAATTAGGGTTTTCTATCGTTTCATTTTAATCTTGTCATGCAAACCCTAATTACTAGCAATAATAAGGAAAGTGATAAATTGCAGAATTTAAATGTCCTATGCTATTACAATACTTTTGGGGATGGGGGATACAAAGTTACAAATGGGGATGACAAGTAAAACAAACCCTAATTTCTATTACAAGGCTTGGACAGTTACATAAATTGTAAATGCAAAATAGTAAAACGTATAAAAATGTAAAGAGGAAGAAAAGAGAAAAGAAAATTGTTTTTATGGCTTTTTATGGAAAAGGTTTCAATTAACCTAATTAAACTAATTAATTTACAAGAGAAGTTAATTAATTATTTAACAAAATCTAAAGTTTAATTTAATTAAAAATAAACCCTAAGTCTAATTTAGCTATCTAGAAAATAATAATTTTTGAGGTTTTATTTGTTTAAAAATAAGTGAAGTAAAAATAAAAAGAATTAAAATATTTTTAATCTAATTATTTTAAGAAAACACATATTTTTGTATTTTAATAAGTAAAAAATAAATTAAATGAATAAATAAAATAAATAAATATAAAAGAAATAAAAAGTTGAGTCTGATGTTAAAAAGTAAAATAGGGTGTAAAGAAGTAGTGAAAAGGTTAGGCCAAAAACAACATTTTTGTTTTTTTATTTGAAATCAGAAATTAATAAAAACAGAATAATGGGCCTGTTAGTGTAAGAATTTAAGGGGGTGAGAAGTAATAAAAATGAAAGAGGCCCAAGATTGGAGGCCCAGGCACGCTTGGAAACAAAAACAACAAAATAAAATGTGAAAAATGGAAAAGGGTACCGCTGGGGTTCGAACCCAGGTCCCTACATACCAATGCCTTAGCGCGTGCTTCTCTGCCATTAGGGTGGCTGTTTCATCCGTTACTAAAACAAGTTGCACTAAATATATTATAAACTCGTTTCTGAATATGTCATCTTCTTCTTCCTTGCGCCAGAAGCCATGAACAACATGTTTGAAATTCTGAACATACTCATTTCTCAATCATTTGCAAAAATGTAAACATCAAACTTTTTAGAAATTTCATCACGATTTCAAATATGTAAATAACTTGAACTTACACTCAAAGAGGAACATGAATTTCTGTTGGTACCAAATTCTGACCTAATTTTTTTGTAACTTCATCATCAAAATTCGCATCACTCAGGCAAGATAAATGAAAACTAAGGGCATGGTTAGCTTCGGGGCAATGATGACTACATTTTATCTTTACAAAATAACTATTAATGATGCTTGTATGAGAAGTTCAAAGTTGAGAAAACTTACCTCAAAACTAGAAATCGTGTTTGAAGTTTGATCACTCCTGGAGGTGTTGTGATAATCTGGATAGCTTCACTAGACTCCTAGGAAGCTAATGCAAAGCTTACTTTATGTTGAGAGTGCTTGAATCTTCTTGTAGAAGTCAATGTGCATGTGACTGTTTTTGGAAATGGAGGATGGTGGTGGAGGTGTTATAGTTGTGTAACAGGATCTTGTATAGGTTCTAAATGATGTATGGAATCTTTGTGATTAATTTTGAGTGAGAATGCACAAGTGAAATGTGAGTTTGGGATTCAAGGTCAGAAATGCCACAAAAATGGAGTTTGAGAGCAATTTTGAGTTTGGGAGTGTTTGAGGGAGTTTCAAGGCTTGTGCATTTGTTGTATTAGCTTGCAAATGAATCATCTATTTATAGGCAAGAGGTTTGAAGTCTTGAAATAATCAAAATAAAGAAATCACATGTTATGGCCATGTGACTTCTTTTTGAAGCAAACTTGACAAACATTGTCCCAATGTGAAGTACAAAGCAATCTAGAGTAGTGAAAGGCTTTAAACATGCTTATTTGATCTTGTATGTTGAGTGTGTTCAAAACAAACAAGTTAGAGGCTCAAGACATGTTGCCTTTGTGATTAAAGCAACTTTACAAGAACGACAATGTTACTTTGTGCCAAAAATGGATGAATCTCTTGGACAATGGCTGAAATGCTTGGATAATAGCTCTAAAAGTTGTGTAAACAATTAATTTTGGATTGATTTTCAAGTTAGAAGCCTTTAAAGCAAGATTTATGCAGCATGGCTTGAGATTTGATCAAGTGTTCATCATAAAAATGACCTATAATTCAAGTTTATCATGCCAACTTCTTCTCTTCGATTATCCTAGCTCAAAAATGATCTCTTCAAGTTTTTGGACATTTTGGAAATCTTGAAACATTGTATACAACATTCATGTTGAACACTTTGGCTAAATCAAATTGGAGCTAGGTGAAAAAATCCCAAGAAGTTGGGACAAAAAATCTGCCTAACTTGCCAAAATTTTCACTAAGTGTTTTATGAAAAATGTCATGACTTGATGAGCTTATATCTTCAAATCTAAGCATTTTTTGGACATAAACCCTCCAATACAAAGTTGTATAGTTCATAAATATCTACAACTTTCATGTTGAAAGTTTTCCTTGAACCATCTTTCATTTTGGTAAAAACACATAAATTTCTAAGTCTTGAAAACTTTGAATTTTTGTGGAATTTATTGAATTTCTTAATTCTTGATGATCAAGTTTGATATTTTTGAATGTCTTGATGAATTTTGATCTTTGAAATTCAATGTTGATCAAAAAGTCAAAGTTTGACTTTTTGTGTATTAGTTGACTTTCCCCAGTTGATCAAAAATTCAACTATCAATCCATTAGTCTTGAGAAAAGATTTGAGTCATGAAATTAGGTCAACATGTTGTGTTTGAGTCCTTGAGATTATGCTTCAAGCCATTGGATCATTTACTAGGTCAAAAGTTAATGATCAGTCTATCTCAGTCAAAACCCTAATTTTGACAAATTTTCCCCTTTGATGATTTGAGTACTTTTCTTGAGGCATTGTGATAAATCCTTGGTCAATTGATAAATATCACTTCAAAATGTTAAGGTTGGCCAAAAATCATGAAGTTTGGCTGTATATTGACCACAGTTGACTTTTTACCCAATACAACTGATTTTCAGTCATCTGAGCAATTGACTGAGCAAATTTGTAGTGCAAGACTTGAAACTTGGTATGAGATTTATTGGAGACCTATAATGAACCATGAAATTCATTTGAGGCATCAAAAGTACAATTTTCCTTGATAAAACCGAAACCCTAATTTGGAGGATCAGTGCTTAGGAGGTGAGCTTGTCTGATCAAGTCTTGAGAATCCTTGAGCATTTGAGATCTTAGGTGAGAAATGTCTTGAGAAATGAGAGGGAAAATGCTGGGGTACAACACGCATCATACGCAAACTGTCACTAACAAGTGATCGCATAAAACACTTTTCAACCAATAATCATATGCCAATTAAAGGTTGAAGGTTTAACAATGTACCTTACAAAGTATTCACAAAAGGAGTTAGAATAAATAAGGTAATATATGCAAACATACATTAAAACAAAGCAAGAATCGATATTTCTGTCGGGGTAACCGGTTACCATAACTAAAAAAGTTAGGGAAAACGCTATTGTCTTGAGGTAATCGGTTATCGTAACTGGGTAACCGGTTACCATAACTCAAAAAGTTAAAGAAAACGCTATTGTTTTGAGGTAACCGGTTACCACGTGCAAATCTTTTAAAATTCAATTATGTGGAAAGGGTGGTAACCAGTTACCATAACTGGGTAACAGGTTACCTGCAGGCAGAAAATAGTTTTTTCCAACTTTTTGAGGTTTTGACTCATGGCTTAGGCAATTGATCAAACACCAAATCTCCATACACTCAACACAAGATTTTGCATAATTCAAGGTCTAGATCCAAACTTCTCATGCTTGATTAAGATCAGAAATAAAACCTCATGCAATATCCTCAATTTATTTCATCAATTAAGCACTTTCATCAAAATCAACTTAATTTAAAAAGCACTTAATTCCACTATCAAATTCTGGATTTACACGTGATGATCAAATCAAATCACAATTCTAGGCTTAGATTTGTATTCTCAATTCAAAATTCAACCTAGATTTAATTCATGCTCGATTAAAAAAGTGCTTCTCAAATAATCACTTATTTCAAAAGTGCTTTATTTAAGAAAACTCAGCGTTAGAAGAAAAGATGAGGCTTAGGTATAGAGATTGCAACGGGTGGATCACCCATCATAGAAGAATTTCTCTTGATCTTGACTTTCAAATCTTGATCAAATTGTTGTTGTGTTCTTGATGAAAAAGTTGTAGAACTTTGATTTGATCCTTGAGAGAATTGAGAGAAAAGATTTTTGTGTTTATGAGAATTTATGAATTATGAGAGCTCTCCCTTTTCAAAAAATCAGATTTGAGATTATATACATGGGCTAATTGGGCCTAGGATGTGCAATTGGATTGAGCCTTGACTTGAAAGTGTGAGCCCCACACGATCGTAAAGTGTCACATCATTATTCGTACGGAATTTTCAAAAAGTTCCAACATGAAAAATGAAGATAATCAAAATTTTGACGCGTTGCCGAAAGAATAGGCTCAATCCGATAAAGGATGAGGAAGTTATGAATTTTTGAAGTTTCACTGACATTGTGTCAAGCAAAAATAATTTCATGTGCAGCATCTTAATGCATCCCACACGAAGAAGACCAAAAATAAGAGCCTTTGGGTCACTGTTTGCTTTTAGCATCTAAAGATGAGTTGTAGTAGATGAAATTTATGAACCAACGCTACCGGATCCAACTCAGTACAATAAAAATCGAGTGAGATATAAACTTTATCGTATCAAATGTTAATACAAATGAATTCTGGTTCAGCACCAATATGTCTTCAGAAACTCAAAATTCACGGATCCTTCCTTTGTGAATCATCTTTTAGCTTCCAAAGACGATATCAAGATGACATCGAGACGAAATTTTTGGAAATCGAAGCCGCGCGCATATGACAATCCATCAAAAGTTATGAATTTTTTAGCGCACACGAAATAACGGTTCAGCCCACTTCCTTTGTATTTTTTTACTGTATAGCTTCCAAAAGAATGGCGTATTCGAAGACCTTCCTTTGAGACTTAGCTTTTGGTCCAAACATGAAAGTTGAAGAGAATATCGAGACGGTTTCAAAATCTCAAGAATCAATCCAAAATACCCTTCCAAATGAGATACGAATTTCCACACTCAAATCAGCTGAAAAACTGTTTCCTATTCGCACTGCTTAAAATTCACCGAAAACACTCAAATCTTCTGCAACTCGACATGCGTTGAACAAATACGAGAGATTTACTGTGTTGATAAAAATACCTTGATCTTGCGAGCACAAATCCAATGATATGCATGTATGTGCATGTTAACAAAGTATAAGCCAATTAGAGATAGAAAATAAAGAGGACAAATTTTGGGGTACAACAAAGACCTATAGTCTTTTAAAATCTTCAACAATCTTCCAAGCATTTTCAAGTCTTGCACATTGAAACAAAGTTGTAGTAGACATCCCAAAGATTATTATGGAAAAGTAATGGGCTTAAGGAGATAAAACTTGACCAAGTTATGATCATTTGAAGTCAAACCCTAAAATTCAAAAGGCTTTTCAGGGAGACTTGTAATCTTTATCAACCATTAGTGATCTTCCGTGAGAGGTGATGAATTGGGACCAAAAACACCCAAAACATAACCTTAAAATTGAATTAAATATATTTATATAAAAACAAAACCCTTTATTTCATTAAACTTCCTTAGAGCATGCTAAGCGCCTACCCCCCCCCCCCCCTAGCGCAAAACCTACTGCCTGACCACTCAACACGCGGGCTATGACTGCGCTTAGTCCGGCCTGAAGCTCTTATTTTTCCAAAATTTCATCTTGAAGCTTAGGCTTTGCCTGTTATTGATCAATTCTCCAAACATGCACCAATACCTACAAAGGCAAGAAAATCTATCAAACGATACACTAATTATATAAAAACACAATTATACACAAAATAAATGTATTTACAAACAATGTGAAGTTTATTCAAAGTATATTAACAAAAATAATTGATAAGTGCAACAAAACATTTATACAAAAATAACTATAATTGCACTTATCAAAGATCAATGTAAAAAGAGCTCGTAAGAAATAAGGAAGTTGATAATATTGAAGAGGAAGAACTTCTACATTTTGCAATTGATGAAAAGAGGGAAAATAATACTTTATGAACTCTTTATATGCACACCAACCATTTAGAATTGTACAATCCACTATATTTAGAAGCTCAAACCACACCATCAATGATCAATATCTCCTTGCAGATTGTTCTAGGTACTCGAGTATCCTAGGATAAAAGAGACATCATTATTGACTAGCATAAGGATATGCATCAGAAGATCCCCGCAAAATGCTACCCATTACAAAGAAGGTATTTAATGCGCTTGTTCCCAATAGAAGTGATGTCCCATTAAGATCTTTCACTAGTGATAAGTGTCAAATTTATGTTATATACATCGGCACTTATCTACTTATTTTACAAATAATCATCACAAAAAAATCCCAATTTATATACAAAAAGTAAAGAAACACATGTTTGAACTTCTTTTGTATGCATTTATCAAAAACAAGTGAAAAAAAACAGAAAACCACGAGTCATCATGAAAGAAACATGTAAAAGTAGAACCCTAAAGAATCAAGACTCACTAGGCCCCATCTACAGGCGTGCTAGGAGAAATTAAGGGCTAGGTGGCAACACCTAGTGCAAGTACTTCATGGTGAAGCCAGGGGTTAATGCATTGGTCAAAGGAGTGGTGCACTAAGCGAGCAAAGGCAGTCAAGAACACATAGAAGACATGCTTAGGTACAAGATTGGAAGCAAACTGAGAATATCCTATTGACTTAACCTCGAGGCATTGTCCATTACCAATTATCACTTTGTTTGGTCAAATACCTGATTTATAATTTTGTAAATGTAAGATATGGAGATTGATATGATGAAAGACACCCGAGTCAGTAAACCATGCTTGTGCTTCAATATCACGAGGGATGTTGAGTTGTTTATGGTGTGCTATATAGGCTGAGGCTTCAGGAGTAGTGGCAGCTGGTGCATTTAAGCTTTGAGCATCAGTTGTACTAGTAGAAAGCTCTTGTTTGTACTTGTCCAATTGTGCCTCTTGCACATAAAGCAAAGCTTCGACCTCATACATATTAGTGAGATCACCTTTGATATACACCATCATTTTGAATGGATTGTATTCTTCAGGTAACCCCTGAAGAATTGCATCCACCTGATCCCGCTCAAAGATTAGATCACCTATGACCAATAGAGAATTTGCAATAGTTTTAATTCAAAGAACATACTTAGAGATGGATCTGGTACATTTCTTTCTAGTCTTCAATTCAGATCATAGCTGATGAACCTGTGCTTTCTTTTGAGAGTTGAAGTGTTTGTGGACTTTGCCCCACACTTCATGTGCATGCAAGAACATGAGGTAACACGAATTCATAAATGGTGGATAACAACCATGTGAAGAGGGCCTGATCCTGGACCATCCATGCTTCATATTCTTCAGACACCATATTGAATATACGATCAAGATCACTCTTAAACATAGGGGGAACTTGCGGATTCACCACAAACCTGTGCATCTTATGTGAGTAAATGAACCCCTTACATCTGTTGATTCCATAGCAAAAAGTTATTATCTTGAAGTTTGATGGAGAGTTTAGGATCAAACGAGGACGACAATCCCGTGAAACTCAGCTGTGACATCGAATGTTGAGAGTGGTGTAATGGTTCTCAATGTGAGTTAGTTGGTACACCATGATTCGATGAATGTTTAAGATCTTCCATTCTTTAATCTTTAAAACACCGAGTAGTAAATGCAATAAAGGATAAAGGATAGCAAACCACATTTCTCTAAAACTTTGGGCGATTGATGAGCTTGTAGGCGGTGCAAGTTTCTCTAAAACTAATGTGGCACAAATTCTTCTATGAAGATTTAACCCTACACCTTGCGGAAGCTTCAACCATGGTTGCCATGAAGCTCGTTGGGTGGTTGAGGTGCAACGAAAATCGGGTGCCTTAAAGCGATTGATATCATGTTAGAGAATTGATCTTTGATCAATGCCATGATGTACTTATAGAAGAAGAACAAGAAACAAGATGATCATGTAATGATGACGACTATAAGAGAAAGATAGAATGTAGAATGCACATTAACATTGATTGATTCAATACACAAGACAATAGTTTATATAATTGATGTGTAACTAACTTTGCAATTGTATTCAACTATGTTAGTTACACTATGAAAAAAAATTAAAAAGGTTTTTTTTTTTTAATTTTTTTTTATTATAAAAAGTTATCATTAATATATTTCTGATAAATGTATAATTATTTAAAAGTATATATATATATATATATATATATATATATATATATATATATATATATATATATATATATATATATATATATATATATATATATATATATATATATATATATATATATATATAGAAAAATAACATATTAAAATGAATAACTATGAGATTCTACATTTTACAATTCTGGATGTGTAAGGTTACCCACTTTTTTAAATGGATAAATAATAGTTAACCTTTTTTAAACGAAAAACAACACTCATATTACAATATTGAACCCAATGTAACATAAACATAAAATGAGATAGACACGTGCGCATTACAAGATACATACAAATAATTCTCATTTAAGTAAACTTTTAAACATTTTTGAACCATAGAAAAAAAGGAGTTTGAAATATTTTTGAAGAATAAATTTTATTTTAAAATCTTTTAAAGGAGAGTAACAAGATTTTGTAAATTTCTTTTGATAAAATACTATTTTTAGTAATTTCTTTATTAATTATTTATAAAATAAAATTCAATCCAATAACAAGCAAATACATCATGCTGTTTTTTATAAATATTTTTAAATTTTATCTAAATTATTGAATTTTATAATGAAGAATAGTAGAGTTTAAGAAATCCAACCCACAGAAAGCATCACCTCCATCTTATGCGTTTTATTGTACCGTTCCCTTGCTTTGTAGTAGTGTTAGCTGAATTCAATTCTAGAACATGATATAAAATGAATTAGAATTATAATCATTGAATGATTATATGTATCTATGAACTTTTATAGTGTGTTAGAGAATTAAATATAGTTGTTGTCATCATTTTAAATTATGGTTGGTGCGTGTGTTGCCATTGCTGTAGTTTATGCGACACACATTGTGGTTTTGTAGTGTGAATTTTGATTAACAAGAGTTTGAAATGTCCTATTTAAAAATACTTAATGTTAAAGATTTTTCACACGTAAATTAAGTTTTGGGATTTTATTCTTTAAGGTTTTGACAAAAAATACTTGAAAGTGACCGACTAATGTTATTTACATTGTTATTTTGAATATTTATGTGATTATTCTATTTTATATGTGAGATAATAAGTTCTAATTCAAGTCTCCTGTCCTTCGGTTTTGTCCTGTTGTTTGTAAGATCAATGAATTTAGACAATAAATCATTAGGAACTAAAAGGATGATGTCTCTTAGGTTTACAAGTTCTGCGAGAAAGGTTGTTAGAAATTTTTATCTAATTATTGCTTAAAGTTGTTCTGTTTTAACTGTTGTAGAAATTTGATCACCAATATAACTCGAATATCTCTTCTCATAATAAGAACTATTGAATCTGTAAAATAATAAATCATTACATAAATCAGAGGCGTGTAAGTACACTGTCTTTAAGAATTTATCTGTCTCATAAGTGTAAATTCTCCAAGATTCAATAAGTTTTTCTCAGATTCTCAATAAGAATCTGAGGTATCAGAACAACAAGAAAAAAACTTGACCGGAAGATGTAACCAAAAAAACTAGGAAGAAGAAGAAAGGGAAGACAAAAAATTTTCAAATTAGTGTTTTTTTTTTATCTCTCTCTTTTTCTTTTTTATAAAATGTGGGAGGATAGTTATTATATAATAGATAAGTAATAAATGAGTGATAAATTAGAATAAATCAAATCAAATAACTTTATTAGACCAATGGTCTCTTTGGTAAGACCACAAAAAGAGCTTTTAGCTTTTCAGCTCACATAAATAAAAAAAGCTCTGTTTGATAACTGTTTTTAGCTTTTTTATTAGCTTTTGTTTGTTTTTTCAAAAACTATTTGAAATGGTTTTTGAGCTTATAGCTTTTAGCTTGGGACTTTTTCTTCCATTTATACCCTTATTATTTTAATAAAAACTCATTCTTATCCTTGGATGTAGTACCTTATATCGTAGAAGAATCAATGGGATCCACTAAGACGAAGAAAATTCAAAATTTTATTGTATTTTTATGGTAGAATATTAAACAATAAATTTATTTTTATCATTATTTTAGATTAATTTAACCGAGTTCAAATTTCATGTATCTCATTAAATTTTATTATAAAATTTATATACAAACTTAATATATTTTGAAGCTATCTTAAAGTTTTCAAATATATTAAAATTGTTTTGCATGCTTTTATTAATAAAAGTTAATTTAATAATAATAATATAATATAATAAGATAAATAAATCACACATTTCTTAATAAAAAAGTCTTTTTATGTCATTTTGTATTTATCAGATAGTGTAACAGCTAATTTATCAAACACTTAAATTAACTTATCAGTTACCAACCATCAGCTATAAACTATCAATCATCAGCTACCAACTATCACCTACCAGCTACCAACCATCAACTACCAGCTAATTTTAACAAACAGAGTCCAAGTCAAATTATAAACAAAATAAATAATAATAATTTTCTAATAAAATATTTTATCACGTTTTTCATTTAAAATTATAAGAAAAAAATTTTAATTTAAAACTTTTGAAATATAAAAAAAATTTACAACAATCCTCCACATATTTCAAAAGTTCAAAAGATTAGTTTTAAAAAATATTGGATTAATATCATAGATGTGATGCATCAAACTGGTGTAGCAAGCTATATGAACCAGTTCTAGAATGATAGTACTTAACACACAGTGAAATTGGTGTAGCAAGCTATATGAAACAAAGACACTTTATGTATGTTAGAGGTCTACCATCCACATCACACCCTCACATATCTTATTGTTGACGTTGTGATGCGCTAATAGGCCATGTGCATGGCTGATTATTTTCATGAGTGCTCTAGAGATTTCACCAAGATCTCATACAAGCGGCCCCACTTGACACTCATATAGGTGATTTTATCAAGTGTATGTTGCAAATCATACACCTCCAATAAGAATATGAAATTCATTAAAAGTTGTGTAAGCTTATCATATCAATAATGCAGTGTCTAGCACTTTCTCATCTACGCCATAGGAAAAAGACGGAAGCAAAAATTAATCAAATAATTTTTTGTGCTAACAGAACTAACAAGTAACTTGTTCTTACTCATATGAACCTTTTTCATGAGATCTCCAATCACAAAGGTTGGGTTCCCATCACTTATTAGTTTCAATTGGCTAACTCTAATTCCTTTCGATGTGCCACAAATTTATTTCTTCTTAGGACTTTGTCAAATGATCAACTATGATCACTTTGATTTGATTCACACAAATAAAGGATATTACCTCGTTATTTAGTAGCTACTTTAAACACAAATGAGGAAGTCACAATTTTTCTTCCTAAAAAATATTGACTAAGACGTCTCTAAATAAATGAATCTCAAATAAAACTCAAGTTTTAATATTAAACTTAGTCTTCATAATCAAATTTATACAAGTCTGCTTATATGACTTATAAACGGCATCGTTATTTCTCAATTAAAAGAAATATATATCTATTTAAGATTTTATTGTAAAGGTGTGCTGGAATATTTTTCAAGTAACAACACTCCCCACAATGAGAAATAGTTTCACATTTAGTTTTATTTTCATTTGAATCATGTATTAACATCAATGTATTATTGTAACACATTGGATCATAAACTATAAGAAAATATTGTTAAATTGTTTAAAGTTTGATTAAGAAAATATTTTTGAAAATGCATAGATCTAAGTCCAAGTTTATTACGAAAGCGGTTCAAGTTTAAAAACAAGAAGAGTTTTCAAAAGGAGGGAGAAGATTTTTGAAATTAAAGATGATGAGAGGAGATGAAGGGACTATCCTAAAAGCATAAGGTAAAATCTAGGGAAAAGAACCCTCTAACCAATAAGAAGTCAACATTTGACACAATGAGTCAATGTAGAATTTTCATCCTTTGGATTGAAACCAAACAAGCAAAGATAATAAACCTCCTGAGAAAACCAAGCTTCAAATGCATTAAGTCTTCACAAAAATTGGATAGATTTAGGTTGTATACAGATGAATTCCCGATCACAGACAAATCATGTAATCATAATAACCTGCACACAAAGCAAACAAACAATTCAATGTCTTGGAGTAAACCCCAAGAGCTCCAGAAAAAATAACAGTTGAAGTCACAAGGTCTCAAGGTAGGTCAAGGTCTCTAATCCTAGTCCAAGAAGTCCATCACTCCATAATGCCAAGGATAGTAACCAAATAGTTCAAGTAACATTAAATTTTTTTTATGGTTCAAGTTGATTATTAGGTATCTTCAAAAAGGAATAAAATAAATCAAGTGAGCAAAATAAAAATGATACAAAAGTAAATGCTCAAGTGAGCAAAGATGAAAATAGCATGAAATGTAAATGCTAAAATAAATATGCTTAAAGTAAAGAGCATGAAGTAAAGATACAAAATAAAGTCAATTGTTAGAAATTAAAGGTTAGATAAATGACCGTCTTGAATCTTACATTTGAAACTCATTAGAAGATTGATAAAATCAAAGCCTCTCAACAAAAAATTTCATTTGATGTTTGTCAAGTATATCATTCATTTAAAATTCTCAAGGCAACCATAAATGATCAATGATGTTTAAGTGATTCACTTTGACTAAAGCTTATGAAGGTTCATTAGAGGATTGATAAGACCAAAACCTCCTAATAATAAATCTCAAGGTTATTGGATCAAAGGATTCAAATTAACATACTTGGGCTTAGAAACATGGGTTTGGACCACGAATGATCATTTCTCGAATCGGGATAAAATTTAGCAATATGTTAAGCAATCGTAAGTGGATTTATATAGAAGTCGCACCTATTTTGAGATCGGTCAATAGCAATTTATGTGTCATATGTTTGAAGATATGATATGTATATCATCCTCTAATCAACATGTGACACAATAAGAAGAGGATAAAATGAAGAGGGAAATGATATATTTGAAATAAAAAAATTAATCAGACTATCATTAAAATCATTCATCCATTTTGGAGGAGTTAAACTCAACACTCAAGATCCAATGATGTTAATGAAATTTATGATCAAAAGTCCAATAGTCAGAATATGTAAAAAAAATAAAAATGCATTTAATAAAAAAAAAGAAAAATGTTTTTTAACATGTTTTTAAAATGAAAATAAAAGAGAAAATAATAAACTATATTCAAAATATCAAAGAAAAATTATAAGAGACCATAGAAAAATCATAGATGATCTCAAATATTTTTATAAATGTTTTTGTAATTTTTTAAAACAGAAAAGTATTTTTAAACTAATTAAAATCTTTCAAATAAGTGAAAAAAAGATTAAAAAAATAGTAAGAATCAAAATAAAATTCTAGAAAAAATTCAGAAGATCAAAAATAAGAAATATGATTTATATAAAAAAATCAGAATTTAAAAAATCAAAAAGTATTTTTAAAATAATTAAAATAAAGTAAACAAAAAAAAATTAATGAAAAATATCAAATATTAAAATTAAAATATGAAAATATATTCACAAAGTCAGAAATAATTCAAAGTATTTTTGCATATATTTTTTCATAATTTTTTGAAGAAAAAAAATAAAAGAGTTATGAATTTGTGAAGATAAAAGGAATTTAAAATATAATTTTGTAAAATAAAAAAAATCAGAAAAAACCACGCGCGTTGGATCTTTCCACTAATACATGCTGGCAAACCCAACAAATCTAAGGTGAGGGAGCATCGTGGAACCAAGACAGAGCGCGCGCATGTATCACAATAAAATCCAACAAATGAAAATAAAACAATTGACCTATTGTCATTGGTTAAAGAACGGCATGTAGGTCATCTTCAACCTCCAGCCTCCTGCAAATAGGACAAATTTCAAATCCTTGAATCTGTAAATTTACGCATTCATAGTGGTATCATTAGATGCGTCTACTTGAGAAGATCACAACCATATGCTCGTGAAAAATTTATATAAAGCATACCGTAGTCGATTTGGAAAAAACCAGAGATATTTAAAACTGTTAGAATCGAAAATCAAAAGCATCAAATGCATTATTTCACCAAAATTGAGTTAACGGCAAGCATCAGTGAACATCATAGAATATTCCAGTAATTTGAGTTGGAAGATTTGGTGCCTTAGACTACCTGAACGAAATCAGATGAAGTTACTCTATAAATGAACTTGGCTAGCACGATTTCGGACACCTCAAGGCTTGATTCTTCTTCCGTTAGCTTCAGGGGAATTCAAGGATGAAAGGTCAATGAAGAAATTGAATTGAAAAGTGGAGAAAATAGGAATTCTAAATATCAGAAAAGGGTGTTATGGAGGGAGTTTGACAGAGTGATTTTGACTCTTCAAGCTTGAGAAAACGAATGAGGTATGACCCTTTATTTATAGGAAAACTAATGGGATGCTTAAGCGTGTGAAATGATGAAGTTTAGAGGGAAATCGTGTGAAGTTGCAAACATGAAAAGTGTGACTTCTATTTTTCTCAAAACTCAACCAAAACTTGCGTTTCAATGTTCTAATCATCTCTAGAAGTTCATTAAACATGATTAGAAGTAAAAACGCGCAAAAATTTGTTGTTTAGAGGCCAAATCAAGGATTTCAAATTCTGACTTTGGAGAAGACTTCAGATTCAAGGTACCATCCTTGAATCAATGTTGTGCACGATTTAGGGAACCTTAGTACTTGAATCTTAATGCATTGGAAATATGAGATTATAAACTTTAAAATGTGCAAAGAATGGAATCAAACGAATGCTTGAGCTGAAAGTTGTGATGAGTCAAAGTTGAAAAAAAGATGCTGACTTTTTGTACTTAGAAAAATTCCAAGTTTTTTCCTTCAAAATGACCTATAGTGTTTTGCACCCAAACATGGCCTTCCATTTAAAATTTTCTCTTGACCAAAAAAGATGGCATGAAGTAGACCTCTTGAGTGAAATTTTTAGAATTGAATCATTTAAAACTCCAAAAATTGAGAAAGTTATGACTTTGTGAAGTTAGTGAAAATTCATGAGATGACCTATAATCGTTTGCATCATTAGGGAATCTTCCATCCATTTACAAGCTTAGCACATAAAATAAGAGTTGAAGTTCACATATTCAATATCATTATGGGAAAAGAATGGGCTCAAGGAGATAAAAATTGACCAAGTTATGATCTTTTGAAGTCACATAAGGGAATTTGATGGCTTATCTATAGGACTTGTAATCTTTCTTTATCATTAGGTATCTTCCACACAAAATTTTCTTGATATTTTTGAAGTGATTTCTTGATAACCCTTTTAAGATAAGCATTTTTTTTGGAATCACTCAAAAATAACAAAAGATGAGCAAGATATAGCCTTTAGAATTTCAAAACCCCATCTCCTAGAGCAACAAAATGCCTTGGAAAACCTTTTCAATTTTGAAAAACCTTCTTGCACAAATACTTTTGTCTTGTAAATAAAATTGGTTGAGGATGATAATGAGGAACCATAGAAACCTTAACCACTTCCAAATATTGAGAATTGAGATGGATATGCACCTATGACCCAGAAATCCAAAACTTGTCTAATTAGGTCAAACTTCTTCCATCAACCCTTATATCTTTGGACTATCTTTGACAACTTGAGGCATTATAGATCATAATAGACTTTGTCATGATATCACTTCAAAACATATTCAATGATGAAGCTTGAATCTCAATGAATATTTGTTGAAGAAGGCATGGAAATAAACTCATGAACCTGTAGATCAACTTGATGGAATGTGTTATGCTTTCACCTATTAGGGCAAACATTCATTGTATTTATTAGTTAAAAGTTAATCAATACAACACATGGATGATCACAAAATACAAGTCAAGGTGCTTGGTGATTCCCTATGAGCAAAGCTAAAGATAAGGAGAAGAACCAAACCCTAGTGTGATATTGTTGTGATTGAGTTGATATCATATGATAGAGGAATCTTAGGGGGAAAATTGGGGTACAACAGCTGCCCTTATTTCAGTGTCTTCTATCCGGAGATGTGAAGGTTAAAATCTTCGTGTCGACGCAATTGAAGGTACTTAAATATAAAACAAGCCCTATTTTTGGCCCAAAGATGCCATGCAATGTTTATGATTATGAATGAAAATGAACAAATACAAAAATGACACAAGAAACCACCGGGAACGTAGCAGATAAAAAAACAGGAATTAAAAAAAAACCCGACCAGGAAAATAGATTACTAGTGAACAAGAGACTCAACTCTATTGGGGTAAATCCCAAAGAGGAGATAAGGCGTCATCAACTCAAAGATTGAGGAGAGAAAGTAAAGGACAACAGTGGTCGACAGATGATTGTGAACTATCCACTCATTGAGGAGATAGAAAGAAAAAAAGTAACATTGAACTACCGGGAAATGAATGGTAAGATAATACTGGTAAATACCAATATTAGGGGAGGTAATAAACTATTAGCACCAGTATTCACGATTTGGAACAAAAGAACTTCTTCAGAGTAATGTGAATCTCAATGACGAACTATCTCCCATAATGACGAGACTACCATCCATCGGAAAAAGATCTCAACAACGAAATATCTCCCATAATGAAGAAACTACCATCCATTGGAGTAACAAATATCAACAACAAACTATCTTCCATAATGACAAGGCTACCATTCATTGGAGTAACAAATCTCAACAACGAACTACCTTCCATAATGACAAGGCTACCATTCATTGGAGTAACAAATCTCAACAATAAACTACCTTCCATAATGACAAGGCTACCATTCATTGGAGTAACAAATCTCAACAACTAAATACCTTTCATAATGACAAGGCTACCATTCATTGGAGTAACAAATCTCAACAACGAACTACCTTCCATAATGATAAGGCTACCATTCATTAGAGTAATAAATATCTACAACAAACTACCTTCCATAATGACAAGGCTACCATTCATTGGAGTAACAAATCTCAACAACAAAATACCTTCCATAATGACAAGGCTACCATTCATTGGAGTAACGAATCTCAACAACGAACTACCTTCCATAATAGAAAGGCTACCATTCATTGGAGTAACAAATCTCAACAACAAATTACCTTTCATAATGACGAGACTACCATCCATTGGAGTAACAAATCTCAACAACAAACTACCTTCCATAATGACAAAGCTACCATTCATTGGAGTAACAAATCTCAATCTTCTATGGGAACTGAAGAACATATTGGGAAAGTATAGGTTGCTCAAATAAAGAGACCTGTCACTTGCTATTACGATAAGGAATTGCAATAATGATTTCCTTGGGAAAGGAATAGTACTTCCTAGGGAAATTTCAATATATTCCTACTGAGGAGATAAAGTATTCTCGTGGAAAAATAAATGCATATTCTCAAACCAGGGCTCAAAGCTTGCAGGAATCAAAATAATAATATTGTTGGGGACCATAGATTCAATCTAGAAATAAATCGGAATGGATCAGTCAACCAAAATAACACCTCATGAGAAATAAACTCAAGAGGGAACCACTTTCTAGCCAGACAAAGAGTTGTACAGGAAGGCTAAAGCAAAAAATCTTCCACGAGGGATAACTCAGTGGGGAATTTGAAAGAATATACACTTTCTGCCTAAGGTTGACATTCTATTGGAGAGAGGATAACACAACTCTGCAAAATAGGGTAATATGCCAACAAGATATTAATGAATGCAAATGAGCAATGATTTTCTAAATTCAACTATGCATGATGTATGTATGAATGTATGAATGTTATCATGTATATGCTGACAAGAAAGACATATAACACTGAGGATAATAAGATAAAACCAACTTGGGTCCAGTCAATACTCGGCTAAATCACATCCAAGATGAAAATTTCATAAGAAAGTAAGCACCAACTGAGGAAACAGATTCCTATTTCACAGCTTAACTTCAATGGGAAGGAACATAATTCGAAAATAATCAAATCATAACAGTAAATCAGTACAGATACAGGGATATAACATCCCTTCAGGCTTCACCGGGGAATATCACACAGACTTTCAATGGAGAAAATAAATGTTTCTAGGTCTGTATTTCTACTAGGGATTGCAATACTAATTTCAATAGGGTAGATGAAAACCACATCGTCGATATATTAACTTAAGATTTTGTACTGACTTTATTAGGGTGGGAAACACTACATCATCGAGGGGAAACCACGATACATTCTTCAATACTGAGAGTAATGATTACACCAACTTCTCTGGGGAGAAATTATGAAACCTCAAGGGGGTAGCAATTTTCAGAGAGACCCGTTATCTCGACTTTTCTTGGAGATTTAAGAAGTTAAATAATACAGCAAGAAATCAAAATTTTGAGGATTTTAAATCAAACCCAACACTTGGCGGGAGATAACCCAAAAAGTTAACAACTGTTTCAACACTTCTTAGAGAAGATATTGCCCATGTCTGGTTGCCTGGAAAACAAACAACGACAAAAATGGCAACATTGCAAAGGGCGGTGTTTTTCAATTGATTTTATCTCAGCATACAAAGGAAAAAGGTACTTTCATTATATGAGCGAAGAATTTATTGGGGAATCTGGGATAGAGGCTTCAAACTATGAAAACCCAAAATCAAAATGAACCAAGACTTGACTGGGGAAACAGGGATCACAAACCCAACACCGCACTATACATCAATTGGTAACATCTTTAGCTATCTGAGAAGCACAAGAAGATCGTACGCATACAAACAAAAGTGACCTGGGATAATCTTCATGGGGAATACATACTTCCAAAATTTCAGAGTTCGTCCATCCTTGGGGTCACTATTTTTGTTCTCCTTAAGTCATAAAATCTAAAGTAAGAAGTAATTTGCAAATTCTTTTTAAAAAAAAATTTTGTTATTTAATTTGTTTGCTTTGAAAATTACTATCAATAATAAATGAAGTGTTTGTAAGCTGAATAAAATAAGAATTGCAAAGAATTGGATAAAAGCTCAAACTTTATTAATATGATGATAGTCTGCGAATGGCGGTACTCCATAGATGATTACAAAGTTTGGAAAATGGTAATATATATTGGAAAAGATACATTGAAATACAATGACCACTATTCTCTCTAACAACTTTGAATTCCTGAGCAGCGACTTCGGTTGAAGAGTGGTGAGGATCCAAGAAGATTATTGCTTCAATGATCAAGTCTTGTCTGATGCAGTTACTTTCCAAGAAATCCCTAACTTTTGCCTAGATTGCCCTTGCGGGTTTTCAACCTACCAGGAATTTTTTTTTCTATTTATGTCTCTAATTTTTTCCTAGACCGCCCTTTCGGGTTTTCGGCCTACCGAGACACTCCTTTTTGCCTAAGTCGCCCTTTCGGGTATTCGACTTAGAAAGATGTTCTTTTATTTCTTTAGGCTAAGTATTTCTTGACTGCATCAGCATTCACGGGACGTGGGAACTCCTCGCTATCCATAGGTTCAAGAATCAATGCAGCGCCAAAGAAGGCTTTCTTGACAACATATGGGCCTTCAAAATTGGGAGTCCACTTGCCCCTAGAATCAGCGTTAAAAGACACGATCTTCCTATGCACGAGGTCTCCTTCTCTGAAATCACAAGGTTTGACCTTCTTATCAAAAGCTTTCTTCATTCTCTTCTGGTATAACTGACCATGACACAAGGTCGTCATTCTCTTCTCTTCAATCAAATTCAACTGGTCAAACTTGTTCTGGACCCATTCAGCCTCTGACTACTTGGTTTCCATCATCACGCGTAAAGAGGGAATCTCAACCTCAATGGGGAGCACTGCTTCCATGCCATACATGAGAGAAAGGGGTTTCTTCGGTGGAAGTGCGAACAAATGTTCGATACCCATGTAGAGAAAAAGGGAGCATCTTATGCCAATCTTTATAAGTGACAACCATTTTCTGGATGATCTTCTTGATGTTCTTATTAGCAGCTTCAGCAACCCCATTCATCTTTAGCCTGTAAGGAGATTAATTATGGTGGACAATCTTGAATTCTTCACAAAGTTCTGTCATCATCTTGTTATTCAGATTTGAGCCGTTATCGTTGATAATCCTTCTTGGCACACCATACCAACATATGAGATAGTTCTTGATAAAGTATACTACCACCTGCTTAGTAACATTAGCATATGAAGCTGCTTCGACCCATTTGGTGAAGTAGTCTATTGCCACCAAGATAAAACAATGTCCACTCGACGCCTTTGGTTCAATCATTCTGATCATGTCAATACCCCACATAGAGAAAGGCCATGGGGGAAGAAATAACATTGAGAAGTTTCAGAGGCACAGAATTTTGTCGACGTAAATCAGACACTTATGGCACTTCTTTGCAAATTTATAACTATCAGATTCCATTGTCAGCCAATAGTAACCTGCCATAAGCATCTTCTTTGCCATCGAATGTCCATTGGCATGGGTACCAAAGGAACCTTCATGGATATCATGCATCAACATGTCTGCTTCGTGTCTATCCATGCATCTGAGCAAGACCATGTCATAATTTCTTTTGTATAGCACATCTTCATTGAAGAAAAAACTACTTGCCAAACTTCTCAATGTATTTATCTTTGTTAGATGCACCAATTGGGTATTCCTGAGTCTCGAAAAAATGTTTGATATCATAATACCAAGGTTTCTCATCTGATATATCCTCTATTCTAAACACATGAGCTGGTATATCCAAATGTCGCACTATGATATGAGGCACATCATTCTAGGTATTTACTTGATACATAGAAGCCAAAGTCGCCAAAGCATCTTCCATATGATTTTCATCTCTGGGAATATGATGGAATTCAACTTTATTAAAGAAGGGTAATAATCTTCTAGCATAGTCTTTGTAAGGGATTAAGATAGGGTGACGAGTATCCCATTCTCCTTTAATCTGATTTACTACCAAAGATGAATCTCTATACACATCTAGAACTTTGATTCTAAGATCAATGGCTTCCTCGAGTCCCATGATGCAAGCCTCATACTCTGCCATATTATTGGTACAATCAAATGTCAGCATTGCCATAAAAGGAATGTGTGATCCATGAGGAGTGATAGTCAAAACACAAATTCCTTTCCCATAAGCATTCACAACTCCATCAAATACCATGCCCCAACAAGATTCAGGATCAGGACCTTCCTCAGGCAACGGTTCATCATAATCTTTTATTTTCAAAAGCATCACATCCTCATAAGGGAAATCATGTTTAACAGACTGATAGTCATCAACCGGTTGGTGAGCAAGATAATTCACCAACACGCTGCTTTTTATAGCCTTCTTAGTATGGTATTCAATGTCATATTCAGACAACAACACCTGCCAACAGGCAATTCTCCCAGTAAGAGCAGGCTTTTCAAAGATATACTTAATTGGATCCATTTTGGAAATCAATCAAGTAGTATGATTCAACATATATTGCCGCAACTGCTTTTCCGCCCAAGCCGGAGCACAACAAGTCTTTTCCAACATAGAATATCGTGACTCACAATCAGTAAACTTCTTGTTGAGATGATAAATGGAATATTCCTTCTTCTTCGTTTCATCTTGTTGTCCCAAAATACAACACCATAGAATTATCTAACATTGTCAGATACATGATCAATGGTCTTCCTTCAACAAGGGGAAGAAAGATAAGAGGTTCAAGTAGATACTCTTTAATATTTTCAAATGATCTTTGGAAATCATCTGTCCACACACAACCTTAATATTTCTTTAACAACTTAAATATCGGTTCACACGTTGCAGTCGTATGGGAAATAATCTTGGAGATGTAATTCAACTGTCCAAGGAAGCCTCTAACTTGCTTTTCAGTTCTTGGCGCTAACATTTCTTGAATTGCTTTGACTTTATCATGATTAACTTCAATTCCTTTTTGGCTGACAATAAAACCTAATAACTTCCCTAATCGAACACCAAAGGTGCATTTATTTGGATTCAAGCGGAGATGATATTTCTTCAAATGCTGAAACAATTTCAATAAATCTTCTACATGCCCTTCTTCAGTCTGGGATTTGGCAATCATATCATCAACATATACCTCAATTTCCTTGTGAATCAGATTATGGAATAGGGTTGTCATAGCCCTCTGGTACGTTGCACCAGTATTCTTCAACCCGAAGGGCATCACTCTTTAATAGAATGTTCCCCAGGGTGTGATAAGACCAAATCCTCCTAACAATGAATCACAAGATTATTGGATCAAAGATTTAAAATTAACATACTTGGTCTTGCAAACATAGGTTTGAGCCACGAATGATCATTTCTTGAATCGAGACAAAATTTAGCGCTATGTTAAGCAATCGTAAGTGGACTGATATAGAAGTCACACCTATTTTGAGGCTGGTCAATAGTAATCTATGTACCATATATTTAGAGAAATGATATGTAAATTATTCTCCAACAACATATAGTACAAGTAAAAAAGGGATAAGATAAAGAGGGAGGGGATAAAAATTAAACCATATTTGAACCAAAAAATTTAATCAAATTATCATTAAAATCATTCATCCTTTTTGGTGGAGTTGAGCTCAACACCCAAGATCCAATGATGTTAATGAAACTCATGATCAAAATTTCATAGTTCAAGATCAACCAAAATATATACAAAAATAAAATTGTATTTTAAAAAATGAAGAAAAAAGATTTTTAAAATGCTTTTAAATAAAAATAAAAGGGGAAAATAACAACTATATTCAAAACATCCAAGAAAAATTCAATGAGACCATAGAAAAAAATCAGAAATAAGCTCAAATATTTTTATAAAAATTTTGGTAATTTTTTAAAGTCAGAAACTATTTTTAAAATTAAAATAAATAGGCAAAATAAACCAAAAATTGTGGAAAATTGTAAAGTCATAAATAAAAATAAACTGAGGTCACAAATATTTGTCAAGAGGTCATTTGATCCTTCCATATTTTTTTTAGAATTTAAAAATTAAGAAAGGTATTTTTAAACATTTAAAACAACTCAAATAAAGTGAAAATATATAAAAAATACCAAAACACAAAATAAATTTGTGAAAATATAATAACCAGAAAGAGAAAAATCAAAAGTATTTTAGAGATTTTTTTTAGATTTTTTAAAGTTAAAATGAATTTTTTATGAATTTTTGAAGTTTAAAACAAATAAAATATAAAATCAGAAAATAAAATAAAAACCAAAAAGATGTAGACCATTGGATCAATGTCAAAACGCGTTAGTAATCAGATCCAAGGGATCTGGCGCACTGTGCATATCATGGACATTAGTGAATAAGACACTGAATCATTATTAAATCAGAATTTAAAAAAAAAATGGAACAATATCATTGGTTGAGAGATGACACGTTGGTTGTCTTAAACCTCCAGCCACACGAATTGCAGGTCTCTGAAATGGAAAAATTAGAGGTCGAGACCGGTACCATTCGCTTCGTCTCTTCAAGACAGTTCTAATGGTACCCTCGTAAAAAATTTATGTAAGGTGTAGCTCAGTCATTTTGGAAGAAAAGATTTGAAAAGAGATTTGAAAATTCATGGACAAAACTCACTTCCAGTTGAAAACAAATGTTGCGACTAGAATCAGAATGATGAGAGCTTCATTACAAAACCAAAGTTTGAGAGAATTGGTGAAGGAATCTACCTATTAAACTTCAAATTCAGAGCTCTGAAACTTGACTTGGCTAGCACGATTTAGGAAGTCTTAGAGCTTGGTTCTTCTTCTGTTAGTTTCAGTGAAGTTCAAGGATGAAGAATTGACAAAGAAAATGGATTGAGGAAAGCTGTAAAACCAAATTCGAAGTTGAAAAAAAGTGGATTCTAGAGAGAGTTTGGCAGGGTGATTCTGGATATCTAAGCTTGCCAAAATGAGTGGGATAGAGCCTGTATTTGTAGGAGAAGTGAATGGAATCAGAGGAGGGGTGAATAATGCAATTTGGAGGGAAATCGTGCATACCTATTTTCATGAAATAAGTGTGATCACATGTGCATCAAAACTCATCTAAATGATGTGTTTTGACGCTCTAAATCATCCACATGCTTATGCTAATCACGTTTAAGTAGAAAACACGCACAAATTTGGTGATTAGAAGTCAAATTATGAAAATTGCATTCTGGCTGTTTGAGAAACTTCAGTTCCAAGGTACCAACTTTGAAATCATGGTGTGCACAATTTAGGGAACCTTAGGACTTGATTCTTGATGCATTAGAAAGATAAGATCACAAACTTATAATGTTCAAAGAATGGAATCAAATGGATGCTTGAGCTAAAAGGTGTGATGAGTCAAAGTTGAGAAAAAGATGCTGACTTTTTGTACTTAGAAAAATTATATGTTTTTCTTTAAAAATGACCTATAATGTCTTGCATCCAAACATGGCCTTCCATTTAAAATTTGCTCTTGACCAAAAAAGATGGTATGAACTATATCCCTTGAATGACATTTTGAGACTTGAACAATTTAAAATCTCCAAAAAATGAGAAAATTATGACTTCGTAAAGTTGGTGAAAATTCATGAGATGACCTATAATCTTTTGAGTCCTTAAGACATCTTCCATCCATTTTCAAGCTTTGCACATAAAAGGAGGGTTGAAGTTCACATCCTTAAGGTCATTTTGGAAAAATAATGGACTCGAGAAGATATAAAATGACCAAGTTATGATCTTTTGAAGTCACATAAGGGAATTTGACGACCTATCTAGAAGATTTGTAATCTTTCTCAATCATTAGGCATCTTACACATGAAATTTCCTTTAAAATTTTGAAGTGATTTGTTGATAACCCTTTAAAGAGGAGCATGTCTTTGGAATCACTCAAAAATACCAAAAAATGAGCAAGATATAGCCTTTAGAAGTTCAAAACCCTAGCTCTTAGAGCAACAAAATGCCTTAGAAACCCTTTTCAAAATTGATAAACTTTCTTGCACAAATACCTTTGTCATGTAAATAGAAGTTATTAAGGATGATAATTAGAAAACATGGTAACCATAACCACTTCCAAATATTGAAAATTGAGGGGATTATGCACTTGTGATCAAGAAATCAAGGACCTGTCCAATTAGGTCAAACCTCTTCAATCAACCTTTTCATCCTTTAACTTTCTTTGACAAATTGAGGCATGATGAATCATAGTAGACCTTTTCATGTTATCACTTCAAAGCACATTCAATGACGAAGCTTGAACATCACTGAAATCTTGTTGAAGAAGGTATGGAAATAAACTCATGAACCTATATATCAACCTGATGAAATGTGTTGTGCTTCCACCTATAGCATCATTAACTAAAGAAAACGTTCATAGTAGTCATTAGTTAAAAGTTAATCAAAACAAAAAATAGATGATCACAATATACAAGTCAAGGTGCTTGGTGATTCTTCATGAGCAAACTTAAAGATAAGGAGAAAAACCAAACCCTAATGTGATCTTATTATGATTGAGTTGATATGAGATGATAAAGGGATCTTAGGGGCAAAAATTGGGGTACAACAGTTGACCTTATTTAAGTGTCTTATATCTGGAGATACGAAGGTTAAAAATCTTCGTGTCGACGCGATTGAAGATACTTAAATATAAAACAAACCCTATTTTTGGCCCTAAGATGCCATGCAATGTTTATGATTATGCATGCAAACAAACAAATCCAAGGGTGATACAATACACCACTAGGGATACAAAAAATAAAAGATCAAAAGAAGATTAGACCAGGAAAATAAATCACTGGTAAATAGAAGACTCAACTCTACTGGTGTAAAGCCCAAGGAGGAGATAAAGAAACGTCAACTTAGACATCGAGGAGAGAAAATAAAGGATAAAAGTGATCAACAGATAACTACAAACTATCCACTCTCAGAGAAGATAGCCAAAAAGGTAATGTCGACCCATTGGGGGGAAAAGAGGTAGTAGGATAATACTAGAAAACAACAATATTAGAGGTGGTAACAATTGATTGGCATCAGTACATACAACCAAAAACAAATAAACTTCTTCAGAGTAATGTGAATCTCAACGACAAACTATCTCCCATAATGAAGAGACTACCATCCATCGGAAAAAGGTCTCAATAACGAACTATCTCCCATAATGACGAGACTACCATTCATTGGAGTAACAAAATCTCAACAACGAACTATCTCCCATAATGACGAGACTACCATTCATTGGAGTAAAATCTCAACAACGAACTATCTCCCATAATGACGAGACTACCATTCATTGGAGTAAAAAAATCTCAACAATGAACTATCTCCCATAATGACGAGACTACCATTTATTGGAGTAAAATCTCAGCAACAAACTATCTTCCATAATGACGAGACTACCATTCATTGGAGTAAAAGAATCTCAACAACAAACTATCTTCCATAATGATGAGACTACGATTCTTTGGATTAAAAAAACCTTAAAAATAAATCATTTCCCATAAAGACGAGACTACCATTCATTGGAGTGAAAGAATCTCAACAACGAACTATTTCCCATAATGACGACACTATCATTCATTGGAGTAACAGATCTCAATAATGAACTATCTCCCATAATGACGAGACTACCATTCATCGGAGTAACATCTCAACAATGAACTATCTCCCATAAGGACGAGACTACCATTCATTGGAGTAACAAATCTCAACAATGAACTATCTCCCATAATGATGAGACTACCATTCATTAGAGTAAAAGAATCTTCTTGGGGAACTAACAGACTTACTGGGGAAGTACGAATTGCTCAAATAAAGAGACCTGCTACTTGTTGTTATGAGAAGGAACTGTAATAATGACTTCCTGGGGAAATAAATATAACTTCCTGGGGGGAATGCCAATATATTTCTGTTGAGGAACTAAAGTCTTTACGTGTAAAATAAATGCATATTCTCAAACTAGGGCTCAAAGGTTGCAGAAATCAAAATAACACTGTCGGGGACCACATATTCAAACCAAAAATAAACCGCTATGAAATAGTAAACCAAGATAGCACCTAATGAGAAATAAACTCAAAAAGGGATCACATGTCATTCAGAAAAAGAACTGTCTAGGAAGGATAAAGCAAAAATCTTCCATAAGGAATAACTCAGTGGGGAAAATGAAAGAATATACATTTTCTACTTAAATTTGACAATATAATGGAGAGAGGATAACACAAATCTGCAAATAGAGTAATATGCTAATAAGAGTTAATGGATGCAAATGAGTAACAAATTTAATTCAGCTACGCATGATGCATGTATGAATGTTATCGTGTGTATGCTGACAAAAATATCATACCAGATTGTGGATAAACAGACAAAAACAAATTGGGTAAAGTTAATACTCAGCTAAATCTCTTCTAACAAATTCTTATTCCATGGCTTAATTTCACTGGGAAGAACCACAATCCGAAAATAATCAAATGAATACAAAAGAAACAATACAAATAATGGGATCCAACATCCTCCTCCAGGCTTCACAGGGGAACATCGCACAAGCTTCAATGAGGGAAAACAAATGCTTCAACGTATGTACTTCTATTGGGGATTACAATACCGACCTCAATGGGGAAATAATACCATGTTGTCGAGATATCACCTGGGGATCTTGTGCTGACTTTATTGGGGAGCACAACACCAAATCATTGAGAGAAACCCAAAATACCTTCTCCAATACAAAGAGTGATACTTACATAAACTTCCATGTGGAGAATTTATGAAATTACATGGGGATGACAACTCCTAGAGAGAAACAGTATTTCAGCTTCACTTGGGGATATAAGGAATCAAATAATACAATAACAAATTATGGGTATTTTTAAATTAAACCCAACACTTGGCGAAAGAACACCCACAATGTTGTCAATTGTTCCCACACTTCTTAGAAAAGATATTGTCCTTGTCTAGTTGTTGAGGAATTTGGGGTAGAGGCTTCGGACCATGAAAACTAGAAATCAAAATGATCCATGACTTGATTGGGGAAAATGGGACCGCAGACCCAACACCGTGCCATACATCAATTGGTTTCATATCCAAATATCTGAGAGAGCCTTCCTGGGGAAAATAAACTTCCAAAATTTATGAGTTTGTTCATCCTTGGAATCACCATTTTTGTTTTTTCTTGTGTCACAAAATCTAAAGTAAAAAGTAGTTTGTAAATTCCTTTAAAAAAATTTGTTATTTTAATCTTTTTGCTTTGAAAATTACCATCAATAATAAATGGAGTCTTTGTAAGTAGAATAAAAATAAGAATTGAAAATAATTGGGTAAAAGTTCAAACTTTATTAATAGAGTGGTAGTCTGCGAATGGCTAGACTCCATAGATGATTACAAAGTTTAGAAAATTGTAAAATATATTGGAAAAGATACATTGAAATACAATGACCATTATTCTCCCTAACAACTTTGAATTCTTGAGCAGCGATTTCTATTGAAGTATGGTGAGGATTTAAGAAGATTGTTGCTTCAATGATCAAGTCTCGTCTAACGCAGTTACTTGGAAATAAATCCCTAACTTTTGCCTAAGTTTCCCTTGCGGGTTTTCAACCTAGCGGTAAAGTTTATTCTATTTATGTCTCTAATTTTTTCCTAGACATCCCTTTCAGGTTTTCAGCCTACCGAGACGCTCTTTTTTGCCTAAGTCTCCCTTTCGGATTTTCGACTTAGCGAGATGTTCTTTTATTTTTTTTAGGTGAAATATTTCTTGTTTGCACCAGCATTCACGGGACATGGGAACTCCTCTCCATCCATAGTTTCAAGAACCAATGCACCTCCAGAGAAGGATTTCTTGACAACATATGTGCCTTCAAAATTGGGAGTCCACTTGCCCCCAGAATCAGCGTTAAAAGACATGATCTTCCTGAGCACGGGGTCGCCTTCTCTGAATTCACGAGGCTTGACCTTTTTATCAAAATCTTTCTTCATTCTCTTTTGGTATAACTGCCCATGGTACAAGGCCGTCATTCTCTTTTCTTCAATCAAACTCAAATGGTCAAACCTATTCTGGACCCATTCAGCCTATGATAACTTGGTTTCCATTATCACACGTAAAGAGGGAATCTCCACCTAGATCGGGAGCACTGCTTCCATAGCATACACAAGGGAGAACGGGGTTTCCCCTGTTGAAGTGCGGATGGATGTACGATACCCGTGCAAAGCAAAAGGGAGCATCTCATGCCAATATTTATAAGTAACAACCATCTTCTAGATGATCTTCTTGATGGTTTTATTAGCAGCTTCAACAACCCCATTCATCTTTGGCATGTATGGAGATGAATTGTGATGGACAATCTTGAATGCTTCACAAAGTTCTGTTATCATTTTGTTATTCAGATCGAGCCATTGTCAGTGATAATCCTGCTTGGCACACCATACCGACATATAAGATTGTTCTTGATGAAACACACTACCACATGCTTAGTGACATTAGCATATGAAGCTGCTTTCACCCATTTGGTGAAGTAGTCAATTGCAACCTGTTGTACCCCAAAATTTTCCCTCCCATATTTCTCAAAACATTTCAAGAAAGATCCTCAAGTTGCTCAAGGTAGTCCAAGGGTTGGCCAGCCAAGCTCTCTCCTAAGGCAGTCTACCCCAAACTAGGGTTTCATGTTGCATCAAGATACTTGAGTCCAAGTGATCCCAAGTGCTCACCAATTTCCTAATATGTTCTCAAGATCATCCATGCCAAGTTTCAAGCCTTGCAGAGAAAGTTTGCTCAGTCAATTGCTCAAAGGCCTGAAAATCGACTGTGCTAGGGCAAAAGTCAACTGTGGTCCACATACAGTCAAACTTCAAGATTTTGGTCAACATCCTCATATCGAAGTATATTTCATCATTTGATCAAGGGTTGATCATGATTCATCAAGGATTGTTCAAAATTCATCAAGACTCAAAAGTTGCTAAATTAGGGTTTTGTAGGAAAAGTCAACTCAACTTTGACCAAGCATAACTTTCTCATACTTTATGAGAAATGACCCATCCAAATCTCGTTTTGAATAGAATGCAATTCCATACAATCCATATTCATCTCCCAAGTTTAAAATATGCACTCACAAGAAGTTATGAATTTGGACATTATAGGTCATTTTGGAAAGTCAACAAAAACACCTTTTTTTGTCAAAGCTTCATACATTAGAATGGAATATCAAAATGAGACGAGACCAAAAGGGTTGCTTAGAGGACATCTCAAGATTTCTAAAAAGTCCAAGAACACCTCCAAAGATTCAAAATTGAGGAAGTTACGCATTGATGAAGTTGACCTTTTTTGCAAAATTACCAAAAGTCAACTATCCCTAAAACTTCTATTTTTGCCAAATGGGCCCAATCTTTTTCACTTGTTTTGAGTTGGCAACATATCCCATGATTTCTAGCCTTTGCCACTTGTCCATATCTTATTTTTATTATTTATTTTGATTTTTATTTGAATTAATACAATTTAAATCAAAACAAATCATATAAAATCAAAATTATTGAAAACCAAAGATTTTATGCTTGTTTCAGGCTTTATTATACATCTAGCATCATACAAATTCGTGCAAGGCATTGGAGTGGACAAAAAGATTGAAAAAGGCCATGTTTAGAAAGATCTTAATAGTGAATCAAATCAAATCAAAAATCATTGAAGGAGAAAGATTTGGATGCAATTATCAACCCTAATGCATTGCTTGGTACATATAGAGTGCGTGCAGACCTAAAAACAGGCTAGAGAAAGGCGGATGCACAAGAACAAAAACTGAAAAAAAGCAAGAAAAGTGTGAGATCGAATTTGCATTTACAGGCATCCTCAAGGATTTCTATCCATCTCAATCCCTTCCTGAGGTTCCCAGCAAGCCAAAGCCATCGAAATCAAGCATTTTCAAGCCCCAAAAAGCTCTGTAAGTCGCTCACGACATAGCCCTATTCTTGAATTCGAATCGCACGATTTATGCATTGTTAGGTTGAAATAACTGTACATCCTTGATCATAATCATGTTTGCAAGCTCTCTGTATCCTATCATTGCGTTTTTATGGCATATACAGGATTTCACCATTGATAGGTTTTAGATCTTCGAATTAGGGCTTTTGTTTACAGGTGAAATTGGCTTTGATAAAAGGTACCATGTGTTCAGAAGGATGAGGCGGTTCTAACCATGGCCTTGGTAGTCATTTATATCACGTGTACATGATTTTGAGAATTGGCAGGGCTGTAGCGAGGGACATTGTCCATAGGTATAGGTCCCCAAACTTTTATCTACAGAAAGAGGAAGGAGACGAAGACGTGGATCCACCTGATTCGCCCGTTTGAATTTCGCGCGAAATTTCTATTATTTTACTTGTTTTATATATTATTATTGTTATGTGTCTTATGTACAAACAGAAGCCAGTGGTCCAATGTTGAGCGTAGCATAAAATTCTCCTTGGGGTCTGGGTTTGAATCCCAGGTCCCCCAAATTCTCCATAATGTTTTTCTTTTCAGGATCCCATGCAGGTACAAGCCCAGGGTCCACCATGTACCCTTACAATCACACTAGATGGCCAAATCTGATGGCCACCACTAAAGGTGCATCATAAGCCAAAGTCAGTGTGCCACATTGGATCTAAAAAGTCAGCATGGGTCATCTCTTTTGGGCCCAGATTTCAGCTATTCACACCCTCCAAAAAAATCTATTCAGGCCCATTTTCTTATTCTTTTTCTCTTTACATTTTATTTTATTATTTCATTTAATTATTTTTACTAACAAAATTAAATTATTTTCTTTTATCAAAAAATCACCAAAAATATTATTTTTCACCAATTAGATTTAGGTATTATTTTTCATCAACAAATTAATTAATTTAATTAGGTTTGATCAAATTAGGTAACTTTAATTTATTTTGCAAATAATTAAAATTAATTAGAATAACTATGTTTTATCACTAACTTAATTATTTTATTTCTTTCCTAAAATAACAAAAAAAACCCAAAAATATGTCATGTAATTATTTTTGTTAATTAATTTAATAACTAATTAATTTAGCATTTATTTTTTTTAAACCTAGTTTCTTTTTATTAAAAAAATACTAAAAACAACAAAAAATATTTTTCTCTTTCATTAGGTTAGAAGGGTCAAACCCCTATTTTCTCGTCGATCTAATTTTTCATCGCATGCTTTATTATCATTTTGCCCAATTATTGTATCTGCTCCCGGTATGTAATAATTTAATTAGGACATTTATTTATTCTTACCGCTTTTAATTTCAAAGGGTTTGTTTTTGGCTATGTAAATACTCGAAGCCTTGTAATAGCTTAGTTTAAATTCCACACTTTAATTTCCGCAAATATTTAACTGTTAGATATGTGAATAATTAGGGCTTGCATGACAAGAATGTATGATTAATCTTAAATAGGTTAGATCACCCTAAATGTGCAAAGATAAATAAATCTGAAACTGAATCACTCGCACATGCGCACTCCTAGGGTACACTCCCACTTGGTTGCCTCCGTTAAAACAGTCATTGAGTATAGGTTGTTTTAGAGGTCGTCCTCTTGTCTAAAAGATCAAAGTTGCCTCGGAAAGGTTGCCTCGGATATTGTTACCTCGGATAAATGATCTAAGACATTAGGGTTACCACTAAGACGTCCTAACGTTGCTTTAGTGACTGTATGTCCCTTTCGAATTGACCCTCAAAACTCCAACGACTATGCTACCTACTCACTAATAGTGGGATAACATTGTCTAAAGGAAACAAACATAGAACGATTCCTTTTTCGAGTAGGTAGATTAGTTCTTAAGTACTTGCTCAATCAAAACAAAACAAATTTTCACACTTACACTCCTTTACAAACAAAGTTTTCAAAAACACTTCATTACACTCTTGAAGACAGAAGCAAGAGTTAAATCGAAGTTAAAATAAAAACTTTTCAAAACCCGCAGACACAAAGAAAACAATTTTGAAAATGATGATCAAGTACCTAAAAGCCCGTAGATAACTACGGATAGAAAGGGTGCTAATACCTTCCCTTTCTATAATCTACCCCCGTACTCAGAAATATCTCGAAAAAGGAATTTTTCTGTGCTTTTTTCCTTTCCTTGTTGGATAAAATAAAAGTCGATGCGACTCTTGCTTACCGCGACATTTTGCAAAAACAAACCCAAAATGTAAACCAGCATTCCAAAAACAGCCCGGTTCTAGCCACCGTATCACACCACCAAAATAAAACGATGTCCATTCGATGCCTTTGGTTCAATCATTCCAATCATGTCAATACCCCACATAGAGAAAGGCCACAGGGAAGAAATAACATTGAGAAGTGTCAGGCACATGAATTTTGTCAGCGTAAATTTCACACTTATGGCACTTCTTTGCAAATTTATAACAGTCAGATTCCATTGTCAGCCAATAGTAACCTGCCGTAAGCATCTTATTTTCCATCGAATGTCCATTGGCATGGGTACCAAAGGAAACTTAATGGATTTCATGCATCAACATGTCTGCTTCGTGTCTATCCACGCATCTGAGCAAAAACATGTCATAATTTCTTTTGTATAGCCCACCTTCACTGAGGAAAAAGCTACTTGCCAACCTTCTTAATGTCTTTCTATCTTTTTTTAATGCACCGATCGGGTATTCTTGAGTCTGGAGAAAATGCTTGATATCATATTTCATACGGCGGGAGAACTGACTCGGGTGTTTTACATTTTATCACAAATTTCGCGGATAGCAAGAGTCGCCACCGACTTTTCTTTTACCCAATAAGGGAAGGGTGAAAAGAACATGAAAGACCTTTCGAGATATTTTCTTGAGTTCGGGGGCAGGTTATGAAAAGGGAAGGTGTTAGCACCCTTTTCATCCATAGTTATCTACGGGCTCTTAGTTGCTTGCTAGTTCACTTTTGAAATTGCTTTGTTTAAAATGTGTTTGTGGTGGTTTTTGAAAGTATTTTGAAAACGCCTTTGTTTCGGAAAACTATGTAATGATTCTCGTCTCTGTAAGAATGTATAAAAAGTGTTGGTTTTGAAAAATATTTCAAAGAGATGTTTTTTTTAAAGATGTTTTGAAAATGTGAGTGCGGAAATGGTTTTTAGTTGTGAGCAAGCAACTACAAGCGTCCTACCTACTCAAAAGGTCTTTGTTCTTTTCCTCCTCCTTTAGATGTTTCTATCTTACCATGGATTGGTAAGAAGCCCCATCATTGGATGTGAAGGAACGAGCGTGGGTCAAACGTTTAGTCATAGAAGGCAACCTATGAGAGGTTTTAGCAATTTTCGTAAGGGACTAGATCGTTTGCCAAAGGCAACATCGAGGGACATTGAGGGACTACGATCTTTTAATCGAGGGTCTTTGCTAAAATGCTCATATTCGAGGGACATGACCATTTTCCGAGGAAACAAGTAAGTTTATCCTAGAGGTGCACAAGTGAATAGTGTGTTAGATTGCATGCATTTCTGTCTTTGAGATTAGGGTTTTCTAGCGGTTGATTTTATCTTCCCATACACACCCTAATTAATAACAATTTATATTAAAGCGGTAAATTGTGGAAATTAAAAATCCTAAGCTATTACATCATTAGGGGAGTGGGAGTACAATTTACAAATGGGGATGAGGTAGAAACTTAAATATTACAACCATATCAAATAATAATGAAAGAAATGCAAAAACAGTGTAGAGAGAAGGAAAAGTTGCATTTTGAACTGTTATGTGTTGACACATGTTGCTATGCATCGACACATAACTTTCCTTGCCCTTGCCAAACCAAATCAACTCAGTATGCGTCGACGTATAATGGGATGTGTTGACTCATTTCCTTCTTGTGTCGACATATACGCGTTTTGTGTCGACTCATGCGCATTTTGTCTTTATGTTTTGGGGCCTGGATAACAGTATGATTTGATGCATAAGGCTATGTGTCGACTCATACCTTGTTTTTTAACTAGAATGTGTCGATGCATGTGGGTATGTGTCGGTTCACGTTGCGATTTTTTGCCTTAAACATTGTTTTATTGTCTGTATGGGTCAATTTACAGCATGTAATTGATAAACACAAACATCAAGCAAATGGTTAGCTCAAAGGGGAAATGATTACTACATTTTTTTCTTCAAAAATAAAGCATCAATGATGTATGAAAAGATGTAAAGTCAATAAGACTCACCTTGGGACTGCACTTGGTGTTTTAAGTCTGAATACTTTTCCAGCTGTTGTGGTGGCTCCAATGAATCTCCAGGAAGCTGTCCCAAACTGTTGAATCACACTAACTCAGTCAAGTTGTACAATACTACTTTTATCTATGGAGGGTGAAGATAATGGCACTACAGGGAAAAATTTTATGTTTGAACAATCTCTATGTGATAAGGTATTTGGTTTTTGGGAGAGTTTGTAAGATGAAATAGTGGATTGAGGGTTTTTGTTTTGAATGAAAATAGAGCTGGTTTTTTTGAAGGAGCAAAAGTTACAAGGAATGATGTTTTTTTTTGTTTAAAACTTTGTATTCTCTCTCTAAAAGCCAACCCCTTGTGTGTTGTTAAAAGAGTCTATTTATAGAGGAAGTTTTGCTGGGATTTTGGGAAGGAAGCAAATAACAATTTGAACAGTTTGGGCATGTTACATCATTACCTTTTACATGTAGCTCTCATATGCAAATTTGATGAAAACATGGGGCTAAGATAATGCAGACTTGGACTGGGTTGATAGTAGCATAGCAAGGCTATTTTGCAGCAGTTTTGGAGTGTTATGGCAGTATTTGTAGATAACATAGCAAGACTATTTTGCTCAGGACATCAGATTGTCTTCTAAACATGATTTTGAGCTGTTATGTGGGCAATACAGCAGGCTTGGACAATATTGTTTGTAGCATGATACAAAATCTGGTTTACGGACCAATTTATGTAGATTGTATCAAAGACAAAGCATTGTGGCAAGGTTTTGAGTCAAAGGAAAGACTTCAAACAAGACAAAGTTTAGAATTTGCGATCTTGCAAAAATGTCACCTTGTAATAACTTGAATTATTTGCAACATCTTGGATTATTTGTAACATCTTGAATTATTTTGAATTGTAGTGAAAAGATGTCATGAAGCAATGAAATTAACAAGTATAGAAATTACTTAGAAAAATTTCCAAGTCTTGCAAAAGTTGGATTTTTTACTCTCTTGATTTTTGATGATCAAATTTCATAATTTGGATGTCTTGATGAAATGTGACCTTTCAGACTCAATTTTGGTCAAAAAGTCAAAGTTTGACTTTTTAGTGTACAGTTGACTTTTTCCACCAGTTGACCGAATTTTGTCTATCAATCCACTGATCTCAAGAGATAAATTGAAATATGCGATTAGGTCAAAATGACGCGCTCGGATCCTTGAGATCATGCTTCCAACCAATAAGCCAGGTATTAGGTCAAAAATCAAAGTTCGGTCATTTCCAGTCAAAACCCTAATTTTTCCTATTTTGCCTCTTTGGATAATTTGAATGACTTTCTTGGAAAAATTTGATCGAAGACTTGAAACTTGATTGAAGTAATCCTAAGGGTCCATAATGATCCATGAAAGTCATTTGAAACATTAGAAATCCAACTACCTTTGTACATACTCAAACCCTAATTTGAGGCATTAGTGTTGAGGAGATTGTTTGACCTAGTCGATACTTGCGCAAGATTGAGTCATTGAAGATGTTTATAGGAAATATCTTGAGAAATGAGAGGGAAAATTTTAGGATACAACAGTTGTCCCTTTTCAATCTTCTTAAATTTGAAGAGTTAGATTAGCTAGTCTGCCATTCGTGACTTGAAGGTGGAAGTAGATTGAACACTAGAGTGCCCAAAAATTTGAACTCGATGATATGGTGGTTGATTATGTCGAGAATGGGCTTAAAGATGCCATTTGGAGAGGTAATGGAGAGTTTGTCAGAGATAGGCTTATAGATGCCATCCAGAGTGACTGTTGGTAGAAATTAGAAGAAGTATCAGAATAAATCTTTGGTCGATTTATACTAAAATAGTAGATGTCTTGAAGGAAGTGTTTTTCACGTAGATAGTCTTCCCGTCTTATTTCGGGAATTGATCTACAATCAATTTGTTGGTAAACCTGTCTTGTTTCAAGAGTCCATGTCATTGGTGATAAAGATAGTCGCCATGTCATGTTTCCAGAATTGATCTTTATCTAACCAAAGAGAAGGAAAGATAGTTTCCCCGTCCTGTTTCAGGAGTTAATCTTCAATCTGCTCATGTAGATAGTTGTCCTGTCTTGTTTTGGGTATTAATCTACAATTAGTTGTTCACAGATAGTTGTCTTGTCTTGTTTCAGGTATTAATCTGGAACCTTATTTTTGTTGGTCGCAGAGATAGTTGACATGGCTTGTTTCAAGAATTAATCTCTGGTCTTAAAGAAAGAAAGATAGTTTCCCCATCTTGTTTCAGGATTTAATCTGCAATATGCTCATGTAGATAGTTGTCCTGTCTTGTTTTAGGTATTAATCTACAATCAGTTGTTCACAGATAGTTGTCCTATCTTGTTTCAGGTATTAATCAGAACTTATTGAAAATTGATGATGATATTTGTTTGTTGATCTTTCCTGAAAAGATAAAGAAATAGTTGTATTCAATGTCATGATGCATGACACTCATTGTGTAATGATGTTCTCAAAATAAATGAGATTGTATTATATGTATTTTGTTATGCATATGCTATGATGTTAGTAAAGTAGTGTATGAATGCAATATATGAACTGATCAGTTGTTCTCCATAGCATCGTTGAATTAAGGGGAAATAAAATCCTGACTGCCGCTGGGGATGAATAATGTGATTCTTCATTATTTGTTTAGAATGTTTCCATTGGAGATTCTTGTTTTGTTGTTTTAAGGATAAATATGCTGGGGGACGTTGATTTTCTTGAGGGAAACTCTATAGAGAGTGTTGATTTCTTCTTGGGAAAAAAGAGTTCAGAAGTTTTAGTTATCTGTTGCTCTACTGGGGAGTTATCTCTTGATTGGAGAGAATGGAAGCTAATAACTTGTTGGGGATAAAGAAGTTAACTATTATCTGGTCGGATTCTAGGCTTTGCAGTAAATCACTAGGGATAGTGGCAAACTCTACTGGGGAGGAGGAGTTTTGTCTATTGATTTGTAATAGTCTAAGAAGCAAACTCAAGCTGGGAAATTTACAGTTTGTTGGGGAAATAAACCCGGTTGAAGAGAATATTTTGACGACCTGTTGGGGAGGTGTTTTCTTTAGGGAGAAATCCACACGACTCCTTTTTTAAGACCAACTCATCTGGGGATGAAGAATGTGATTCTTCATTATTTGTTGGAATTAAATTACTGGGAGATGGACTTTCGTTGATAGAGAAATAAACTCTATTGGGGAAAGAAAACTCCGTAAACTGCTTGGGTATTTTTATGAAGCCATGTTGGGAGCCCAAGAAGTTTATGAACCATGTTGTGGAATTCTTCAGGATGTTGGGGAGATGATTGGAGACTCTTGCTCTGTGGGGGATATCAGATTCTATGTCATCAATAGGTTGTATGCTAAAGATATGGCAGTGACTTCACGGGAGGACGTCTCTGTCTCTGTATCTATTGTGAGATGTATCTGCAGGGATTTGTAGATGGCTTTTAGACATTGTTCTGTTTCTTAAAGCATTAATAAATGTCTTTCTGTTTTTTATGCGTGTACTTGTAAACGGTGGTTATATTCAAATTCATATGTTAAAAACAATCACTGGACATTTTTGCAAAACAAAACAGAAAAATAAAAACAAATAGTTTATGCACTTTCAAAGAGATAGCTTTTAATCTGAAGAAGTTTGTTTATAACAGGCATTTTTTTGTACAATGAGACAGACATCCTGATAAGAGTATTTCATCATAATAATGACGACTATACAAAGCAGTATGCAAAGAAAAACAATTATGTGAAATGATCCCATTGGGTTCCTATTCGGCTATTGCCTTTATATCTTTGAGTGTCTCATCACTTTGCTGCTTGACCAAAGCTGACTGGATTGATTAGTACCATTTGAATTTGACACTTGATACTGAAGTCTGTATGTGAGGTGATCCAATGGGACATAGTTGTACGCTTTTAATCCCTAACTTTTGCCTGGACCAACCCTTTCGGGTTTTCAGTCCACTGGGATACCCTTTTTTGTCCAAGCCGCCTTTTCAGGTTTTCGACTTGCCGGGTGTACATATTTTTTCATATATATATATATATATATATATATATATATATATATATATATATATATATATATATATATATATATATATATATATATATATATATATATATATATATATATATATATATATATATATATATATATATATATATATATATATATATATATATATATATATATATATATATATATATATATATATATATATATATATATATATATATATATATATATATATCCCTAACTTTTGCCCGAACCCTTTTGGTTTGCCGGGATGCCCTTAATTTTGCCTAGGCAAGTCAACCTAGCCGATCTCTGTTTATGCGTAATATTTTTTAACTATGTTCGCATTTACAAGATGTGGAAGGTCGTCACCGTCCATAGTGGTTAATATCATGGCTCCACCAGAAAATATGTTCTTGATCACAAATGGTACTTCGTATGTGGGAGTCCATTTGCCCCTGGGATCACCTTGTGGCAGGATAATGCGCTTAATTACTAGATCACCAACTTTATTTTCCCGACGTCTGACTTTCTTGTTAAAAGCCTTGATCATACGTTTCTGGTACATCTGACCATGACAAATAGCCGCGAGCCTTTTCTCGTCAATCAGATTCAATTGGTCAAGTCGAGTTTGAACCCATTCATCTTTATTCAAACCTGCATCCTTCATGATTCTCAAGGAAGGTATCTGGACCTCGATGGGTAGGACAACTTCCATACCGTATACCAGAGAGAAAGGAGTTTCCTCTGTTGACGTGCGTACTAAGGTACGATAACCATGAAGAGCGAATGGTAACATCTCGTGCTAGTCTTTGTATGTCACTGTCATCTTTTGTATGATCTTCTTGATGTTTGTATTGGTGGCCTCTACAGCGCCATTTATCTTCGGCCGGTAAGGAGAAGAGTTATGATGCTGAATTTTGAATTGTACACAGAGCTCAGTGATCATAGTATTATTGATATTGGTACCATTATCTATGATGATTCTTTCTGGAATACCATACCGACAGATATGGTTATGTCTGATGAACCGGACCATGACGTTCTTTGTAATATAAGTAAATGAGGCTGCCTCGACCCACTTTATAAAGTAATCAATGGCAACCAGGATGAAACGATGCCCATTATAAGTGGTATGTCTAATCTCTCTAATCATGTCAATGCCCCCATGTGATACGGTGAGAGAACTGACTTGAGGGTTTTGCGTTTGATTGCAAATGTTGCGGTTAGCAAGAGTCGCCACCGACTTTTCTTTTATCCAAAAGGAAAGGTGAAAAAGCACAAGAAAGACATTTGAGATTGTTTCTTGAGTTCGAGGGGTAGATTATGAAAAGGGAAGGTATTAGCACCCTTTTCATCCATGGGCTCTTAGTTACTTGCTAGATCACTTGCTTTTGTTTGAAAATGTGCTTGGTGTGGTTTTTGAAAGTATTTTGTAAAGAGGCCATCATTTAGGCAATCTTTGTAATGATTCTCGTTCGTAAGAATGTATACAAAGATGTTGATCTTTTGAAAATGTTTTCAAGTTTGTAAGATGTTTTGAAATGTATAGGTGTCGTTTTTTTTAAAATAGCAAGGATGTTTGTTTTTCAATGGAGCAAGTAATTAGGATCAATCTACCTACTCAAATGTCTTTCTTGTTCATTTTTTTTTCTTTGACATTGTTGTCTTACCATTGATTTGGCAAGCAACCGTATCTTTGGATGTAAACGGGATGGGCGTGGGTCATTGTATAACCATGATTAGAAATATTGCAAAGTATCTTAGCATTCTTTTTGAGGGACTAAGATCATTTATAAGGAAACTTAGATAGCGTCATCGAGGGACTATGATCTTGTATTTGCTTGTTTTTGCTAAGATACCTTACATGTGTAATATGGCCATTTTGTATAAGGCAACCAAGTATAATAACCCTAGGGGTGCTTGTGTGCAAGTGTGCTGTTTTCATGCTTGTTTTTTGTCTTGAATTAGGTTTTTGCTAAGTATTGATTTTATCCTTTCCATACAAACCCTAATTACTAGCATGTTATATAAAAGCGATAAATTGCGAAATTTAAAGTTACTATGCTATTAAAACATTTGTGGGAGGGGGTATACAATTGGTAAGTAGGGATTGCAAGAAATTAAAACCCTAATTAGTCTATTGCAACCAAATTGAATTTATACAAGAATTAAAATAAATAATGCACAAGATGAATTAAATATGCAAGAGGATAAATGTGAAGAAAAATGGATATTTTGTTTGATGTTTTATGAAAAGAAATTTTACCTTAACCTAATAAAATAAAGGAAATAATTTATTAAGTTTGAAATTGTTGAGAAAAGATTTTAGATGAAAACCCTAATTCTATTAATCAAAAGAAGATAAGTTTAGGAAAAGTATTATTTTTTTGCCATTTTTTAATCTTGAAAATATTTATAGCATTATAAAATATTTTTTAGTCTTTTTGGTATTAAAATAATATATTTTAAGTGGTGTGAAGAAAAATAAATAAATAATACAATATTAATTAATTTTATAAGGTTTACTTAAATAAATAAATAAAGTATGAAGAATAAACCAATTTATTTTTATTTATGGAAAAATAAAATAAAATAAGTCAAAATATAAACTATCATTTTTTTGTATTTGTTATCATTTTTTAGTATTTAGAAAATATATTTAAGGAAATAAAAAAAATAAAATGAAGAAATAAAATAAAATTGGGCCAGGGTGCAAATATGAAACAGGGGGGGAGGAAGGTTAGAAAAAAAAGTCAGGCCCAAGAGGTGGAAGGCCCATGCGCTAGAAGGAACAAAAAAATGTCAAAATGAAAGAAAAAAAGCAAAAGGCAGCGCTGAGGTTGGAACCCATGACCTCTACCAATAACACGCGCTGCCTTACCACTGGGGTGGCTGTACATCCGTTAGCTTAAATAAAAGAATAAATACATAAGGTAAAACGTCTCCATGACCTGTACTTCGTCTTCAACCTTCAGCCAGCCGGACCACCTGTATCTCATTTATTTCTCAACAAAAATGGAAAATTCAAACATGAAAGTTGTGCTATTTTTCCTCACGAATCCAACCATATAACTTATGTAAGCTAAAAGTCAAAGATGAAGATTAATTTTGTTGGCCCTAAATTGAAACCTAATTTTTTCAGAAAGTTCAAATCTAAAATTCTCTACACACTGTCAATATAAATGAAAACTATGGACATGGTTAGCTTTAGAGCAATGATATCTACATTTTTACTTCAGAATGTATGCACAGAGGATGCTTGTATCAAGATTTTGAAGTTAGAAAACTTACCTCTTGCAGATGGATTCGCGTATGGAGTTTGAGAAAGCTTTGATGTGCCCTAAGAATCTATTTAGCTTGCCTGGACCTCCTTGAGTGTATTCCAACTCTTGCTTTGTTTTGAAAGTCCCTAAATCTCCCTACTCAAGTCAACCTGCAAGCTTGATGTTTGAAAATTATGAATAGTGATGGAGGGGTTACAGTCTTGTAACAGGGGCTTGGATCACTTGTGAATGATGTATGTAAGGTGTTTGAATGATTAAGAATCAAAACGCATGAGTGGAAATGGAGATGAAGATTTTTTGGCTCAAAACTGTCAAGTTGAGCAGTCTTGTGCAGCAAGGGTGTTTGGGAAAATTTTAGGATGCTTGAAATTGTGCCTTAGCTTGCAATAAACTTGTTAATATGTATGGAAAATATTAGAGCACAAAATCACTCCAGGCTTCTGAGTTCTAGGGTTACGGCTCTATAACTTGCTTTTGAAGAAAAGTGAAATGACAAATCTCAAATGTTGTACAAGCATGTCCTGAGCTTCTTCAGGTCTTAGACACCTTGCTTTTGGATTATAGGGGTTGTGTGTGCAGAAAGGACAAGTTAGAAGCTCAAGACAAGTTGACTTTGTGATTAAAGCAACTTTTCAAGAATGGAATGGTAACTTTCTTCCAAAAATGGCAAATTGGCTTGGACAATGCTTGGAACACTTGGATAATAGCTCAAAAGCAAGTGTAATCTTCTGATTATGGAGAGATCTTGAGGTTTAGAAGCCTGCAAAACAAGATTGTGCATCATAGGTTTGAAATTGGATTTTGGTTCATCACAAAATGCCTTGTAAGTCAAGTGACAAAACACCAACTTCATCTCTTCGATTCTCCCTACTCAAGAATGATCTCAAGGAGTTATTGGATATTTTGGAAAGCTTGCAATATGCTATACAGCCCATATTTGAATTGATTTTGAATATTACCCTTGGAACTATATGAAAAAGTGCCATGAAGTTGGGTCAAAATCCTGACCAAATTAGGGCAAAATTTCACTAGGTGTTTAGTTTCATGACCCCGTGTTCATAAAATTATAACTTGAGATCCAAGAATTTTTGGAAGGAGTTGTGTAAAGTGAAGTTTTAGATTTCATGGATATATAAAACTTTCATGTTGGAAGTTTCTCTTGAATCATCATGCATCATGGTGAAAAATTGGCTCAAAGTTGTGAAAAAACATGAAGTTTTCAACACTTAGAAAAATTTCTAAGTTTGAAAACTTTGACTTTTCAAAATGAAATCTTGACTTTTTGATTTCTTTATGAATAAGTTTCATATTTTGACATGTTTTCATGAATTATGATCTTTGGCACTTGAATTTGACCAAAAAGTCAAAGTTTGACTTTTCAGTGTATAATTGACTTTTGATCAGTTGACTGCAAAATTCATCTGTCAATCTAATGGACTTGCAATGTTTTGAACCATGCCATTAGGTAAAAATGATTCAATTGGACTCTTGAGATCATTCCTTAAACTAATTGACCATTTTCTAGGTCAAAAATCAGAAATTGCCCTTTCCCAGTGAAAACCCTAATTTTGACCATTTTGCCCTTTTGATGATTTGATCAAATTTCTTGGGGAATTGTGGCCCAAACTTGATAAAATGATACATAGTAGTTTATAATGTTGATATGGATCAAAAATTATGAAGTTTGACTGTAAATGGGCCATGGTTGACTTTTTTCCCCAATATAGCTGATTTTTAGGTTAACTATTCAATTGACTGATCAAAAGTGTGATCCAAGGCTTGAAACTTGACATGAGTAATCTTGGGGGTTCATAATGGTTCATGAAAGTAATATGAAGTATTGATAGTTCAAAAATCCTTATGCAAACTCAAACCCTAATTTTGGTCATCAGTGCCTAAGGAGGTGTCTTGAGCTGATCAAATCCTAGTGCAGTCTTGAGCCCAAGGAGATCTTGTGAGTAAATTCTTGATAAGTGAGAGGGAAAATTTTGGGGTACAACACCCCACATTGTGGAAGGCTAGGGAGCATTCAAGATGTTCAAGGGAACCGGAGGCACATGCACTTTATCGGCATAGATCTGGCACTTGTGACAAGTTTGGGAATATTGATAACAGTGTGCTTTTATAGTGGACTAGTAGTACCCTGCCCTCAGAATCTTCTTGGGAATTGTGTGCGCACTAGAATGGGTGCCAAAGGTACCTTCATGTATATCTGCCATAATCTTCTATGCTTCACTCTTGTCTACACACTAAAGCAAAATAGAATTGTGGTTGCGCTTGTAGAGGATTATGTTACTGAGGAATAACTTGGCAGAGAATCTTCTTAGGAACTTCTTATCATTAACGGAAGCTCCCTCAGGATACTTTTGGGCTTCGAGGTATCTTTTCACTTCGTGGAACCATGGTTTGTCCACTACTTCTTCAGTATCAACCTCATAACAGTATGTTGGTTCGTCTAATCTCTCAATAGTGATCTGAGGAGCTTCATTATCCCATATGACTTTAAACATTGAAATATAGCCTGGCAGTGAAAGGAGTATGACAACCTTTGGGAGATATGATCACAACACCGATGCTATTGCCAAGTGCATTGGAAGCTCTGTTAAAAAAAATAATCCATCGGGAACCTTTTTCAGATCCTTCCTCCGGTCCAGGTTCTTCACAATCAATCACTAACATGATGTTCTCGTCCGGCAATTCGAAATTCATGGATTGATATTCATCCACAGCCTGATGAGCCAAATGATCAGCTAGTACACTTTCTTTTATTGCTTTTTGGGTAGTGTATTGAATGTCATATTGGGTCAGGACCATTTTCCATCTTGCTATTCTTCCAGAGATAGCGGGCTTCTCGAATATGTATTTGATATGATCCATTTTAGATATCAATAAAGTGGTGTGGGTCAATATATACTGTCTTTGTCAGCGATTAACCCATTCCAAAGCGCAACAAGTTTTCTCGAGCAGTAAGTATCTTATTTCATAGTCGGTAAACTTTTTGCTAAGGTAGTATATTGCATTCTCTTTTTGACCAGACTCATCATGCTTCCCCAGAACACACCCCATTGAATTTTCTAATATTGTTAAGTACATGATCAAAGGTCTTCCTTCAACAGGAGGCATCAAAATTGGAGGTTCTTGAAGATACTCCTTGATTCTGTCAAAGGAAGTCTGGAAGTCATCATTCCACTTCACTGCTTGATCTTTCTTTAGTAATTTGAAGAATGGCTCACAAGTAGCGGTCAGGTGGGAAATGAATCTGGAAATGTAGTTTAGACGTCCCAAGAATCCCCTAACCTCCTTCTCGGTGCAGGGAGTTGGCATCTTATGAATAGATTTAACCTTTGCAGGGTCTACTTCAATACCTTTGCCGCTGACAACGAAACCTAGGAGCTTACCCGATCTTACTCCAAAGGTGCACTTGTTCGGATTCAGTCTTAGCTTGTACTTCCTCAGTCTTTGAAACAGTTTCTGCAAGTGATCAAAGTGCTCTTCTTCAGTCTATGACCTAGCTATCATATTGTTGACGTAGACCTCTATCTCATGATAGATCATATCATGAAACAAGGCTACCATAGCACGCTGATAGGTTGCCCTAGCGTTCTTAAAACCAAATGGCATAACTTTGTAGCAGAAGGTGCCCCACTATGTGATGAAAGTAGTTTTCTCCATATCTTCAGGTGCCATTTTAATATGATTATACCTAGAGAAACCGTCCATGAAGGAGAATATCTTATGTTGTGCAGTGTTGTCAACCAAAACATCAATATGGGGAAGCAGAAAGTCATCCTTGGGTCTCGCCCTATTCAAATCTCTATAATCCACACACATACACACCTTGTCTTCCTTTTTAGGTATAGGTACCATGTTTGCAACCCATTGTGGATAATAAGTAACAACTAAGAACTCGATGTTAAATTGTTTCATAACTTCAACCTTGATATTTTCTGACATCTCAGGATGCATATGACAAACCTTTTGCTTCATTGGAGGAAAATCCTATTTCGTTGGTAGACGATGAACCACATTATCAGTGTCCAGCCCCGATAGGTCTTTATATGACCAGGCAAAGATCTCAATGTAGTCATGTAACATCTGGATTAACCGCTCTTTGACACTATGCTCCAAGTTGTCACCTATATTGACTTCCTTCTTATCCTTTTTAGTACCCATGTTTATCGTCTCGACTGGCTCTTCATGAGGTTAGATTGCTCTTTCCTCCTATTATAACAGTCTAGCGAGTTCTCCTGGTACTTCACAATCTTCCTCACCTTCGTCCTTAGCTTGGTAGATCAGATTTTCAAAGTCATAACTGGCAATAGCAGAACCGTTATCAATGGGATCCAGAGTGGATGTGGATCTGCAGTTTAATATGTGGGTGTGTGCAAGAGAGCATATATATTTTGATAAAGTAAAAGCAGAAAAGAAAAACAAAGAGTACAAAATTTGTATGCAAAACATCCGATGATTTATTTATGACATATGAAAGTGAAATGATAACCCTCACAAATAAACCATTGTGCCTCGGGTAAGACACAAGGCTTTAAAGTTTAAATTGATCAAATATTACATATCCCAAAAAACAAAAAGACCATTACTCCTGGATGAAAGTAATGGGAACAAATTCTCTAGCCATCCAATTGTTGATTCCATCGTTGGTAGCAGGGAAGATCCAATTGTCCAGGTCACAATCACTGTCAGTGTCTTCTACAACATTGACTCCATGGTTGCTGAAGCGTAGTGGTGGTCCTCCGGTGCGAGCACGACGAATGGATTTTTGAGCTCCTAAAGTGAAACCCAAACCAAACTTGTCAGACTTATAGGGGATGTCATGTAGTTGGCCCCAAATAGTGCACCCATCTTCTTCAATTACAGCCCTGACATCTTTTAGAGAAGCCATCTTCAGTGGAGGTCTGGTAATCTTTGGAACAATGGTAGCAGCTTTGGTGACAACAATTGTTTGAGGAACCTCTTCAAAATTCTGGCAGGGGGTCTCGATGAACTCGCCGTCCATCTCGACATATCAGAAATAGTTCAGATGGCTCACCATATACTCTTCTTCGCCATGGACTGTAACAATCTTTCCATTAACCGAATATTTTAGCATCTGATGCAAGGTGGAAGTGACAGCTCCGACCCCATGAATCCAAGGGTGTCCCAACAAACAAGAGTGAGACGGATGAATGTCTATCACATAGAAAGTGGAGCCAAAAGTTTGGGAAATGACTTTAATAGGAATGTCCACCTCCCCGTGTACCATTCTCTTGGAACTATCAAAAGCCCTCACTATAATATTATTGGGCTTCAAAGTCAGTCCTTCATAATCCAATCTGCCTAAAGCACCCTTGGGTAGAACATTTAGCGACGAACCCGTATTAACAAGAACATGAGCCAGGGTAGTTCCCCTACACTCAATAGAGACATGCAGGGCATCATTATGCTTTCTTCCTTTAGACATCAAATCAGAATCGGAGAAACCAAGTCCATTGTCCACAGTTAAACTAGCAACACAGTTCTCGAACTGGTCGGCAGAAGTCTCTTGCAGCACATGAGCCGACTTCAGGAACTTCACCAAAGCTTTAGCATGGGATTCTGAGCATAATAACAAGGACATAATTGAAAATTTTGAGGGTGTCTGCCCCAATTGTTCTACAACATTATAGTCACTCTTTCGTATGATTTTTAAAATTTCCTCCATTTCTCATTTGGAGGCTTCAAGAATGGCTTCTTTGGGTGCCTCCGTCCGGGAAGGCTCAACCAATACTTCTTTGCCCCGAGTCTCAGTTGACTCAGTAGCAGGAATAACAATAGGAGCGACATGTGTTTTAGCAAGAATAACCAAAGGAGTGGAAACAGTCTTTGGAGAGATTTCAGGAGAGAAAACTCTTCCGCTTCTGGTAATTTTACTGGTCCCAACAATGTTGTCGATATTAGGATCAATATCTTTAGTAACTTCATTCTTAATGGCCAAGAGGTCCTGCTTGACGCTATGATAATAAATGTCAGCTCCATAATTCCAAAAAAAAAGCTTTGTCAAAGGAATATGGTATGGGCCCTGAAAAGGTGATAATTATAGAGCAACCTCAAAAGTGGATGTAATCTTAACAGGTATTTTGGAGGAGACCCTGGGAGGATTGTCGGAAATGATAATAATTGACACATCTTCACATCTTGCATCTTCACAAATACCATTTATAGAGGGAGTCTTCTCAAACAGAATTTCCTTGTTGTTCATCAGGCGTTGGAAACCTATCTTCAACAATGAACAATCATTGGGCAGAGACGCACACAGGTGGCAACCTTCACTACAACCCAGAAATAAACTGGCTCCTAAGATATTCATCTTAACAGTGGGAAGAGGAGTAGCTAGTTCATCAACAGAAGAAACAAATAGGTCATCATCAATGGCATTAACACCCTGGCCATGCTTGGGCATTGGTGCAGTTATCACATTAGGGGTCTCAGGAGGGTAAAATTCAATCTCCTTTGCCTCAATAAGATCTATCACTTTATTCTTCAGAGCCCAACATTCATTTTTATCATGCCCTGGATGGTTGGAGTGGTAGGCACACCGAGCATTTGGATTATAACAGGGAGATATATTGTTTGGATTTTGAGGAGGCTCCTTTAGAGTGACCAAGATAGCATTTATTAGATGTTTCAATACTTGAGATAATGGCATGTTGAGTCTGGTGAATTGTCTTCTAGGCGCATCCTGCATGAGCTGATTATTTTGTTGTTGAGTTGATACAAGTTTGGAGATCATTATAGCTTCTACCGTTGGACGGAATTCGGCTTTAACCTGATTTCTCTGGCCATAGGAAGCACTAACTTCCTTCTTCCCACTGAAAGGCTTCTTTACAGCACTCAAAGATGTAACCCCTTGAATTTTTCCACTTCTGATTCCAGCTTCTACTCTCTCGCCTGTTAATATCAGCTCGGTGAAACCAGATGAAAAGTTTCCGATCAGATGGTTGAAAAATGGGCCTGACAAAGTACCCAAGAACATATCTACCAGCTCTCTATCAGAAAGATGAGGTTGGACTCTTTCTGCAAGATCTCTCCATTTCTGGGAAAAATCTTTGAAGCCCTCACCGGAACCCATAGACATGCTTTGAAGTTGTGTACGGGTTGGTGTGAGGTCAGCATTGTATTGGTACTGCCTGTAGAAAGCATTGGCCAAATCCTCCCAGTTGCGGATGTTGGTTCCCTCCAGCTGATAGAACCATTCCAATTGAGTCCCCGATAAACTTTCCTAGAAGAAATGCACCCACAAATTCCTATCAACAGTGTAAGGTTGAATATTCCTGACATTAGACCTTAGATGCAGCTTAGGGCATGAAACGTCGTCATATTTAGTAAATGTTGGAACCTTGAACTTATATGGAATGACCACTCCAGAAACCAACCCTAATTCTTCAAAATCTAGACCAGATACTCTCTGAATTTCCATGGCATTGAGATGATCCTCCAACTGTTTATATTTGTCATCAGCAGGAAGATATTGTTCTTCAGCATAATCAGCCTCTTCTTCATCAGGCCCTGGACTGTGGTCCTCTTCTTTTGTCTTCTCTTCCTGATCTTCTTCCTTGTTTGGCAGAGTTGCGAATTCTAGAGCTTGCTTTGCTGGTCCTCTGAATCTCCTTCCTATATTCAGAACCCCCACTGGTTTCTTTGTCTTTTTCTTCTTGTCTTTGAGAATGAGAGCCTTCAGGTCCTCTTGTCCCTAAGCCAGAGCCAGGAAAATCTGCTGAAATTGAGCATTATGTGCTTGAAGATCCTTAATATTTTATTCGAGAGCCATTTCTTTTTTGTTGAAATAAACAACGAAAAGATAAGAAACTGGTCCTGAAACCTGTTTATACGATGATATGCATGATATGCTTATGCAATGTTTTCAAGGACTTTTAAGATTTAAATTTTCTTAGACAAAGAGAGAATAAACATTAATTGCATTAGTAAGTTTAAATGGTTACAACAATGCCTCTTGGGCTTACAGTGGAAGAAACAAAGATAATATAAAATAAACTCCTAAAAAAAGGACTCAAGCTTCCCATGAACTCGCCTTCTTCGGTGCAATGTAGGCATTCAAATTCTGCTCCTCATGAAGTTATCTTGTGAGCTCCAAAACCTTCTCCTCTCTTGCATAGAACTGGGTTTTGAAGGTGTCTCGTTCCCCTTTTAGTTGAATCCAAGATCTTTGCAACTCCTCGAGAGTAGTTGGCATGTCAGGATGGAGAATAGTGTAAGGAACATCTCTCTCGATAATAGGCTGCATGATGATAGGTAGGATGGCTTCATAAGGAATCATAAGGCTTTGAGCACGAGCTCGCACCCACTTGAGATAAGGCTCTAAAGAAATGGAGTTCTTATGTCCTAACATCTTGCTATCAACCTTGTTAACCATGCCCCGAGCTCGTATGAATCTCTGACGATAACCTTGGACATCATTCTCGTAGTCGAATGCAATTCCTTGGACAAGTGCATTATGAGGGCCATCCCTTCCTAGCATATCCAAACTTTCGCAAAGCCAAACAAGGGTTATAGGTGATTGCTCCCCTAATTCCTAGGAGATAGACATTATGGAATTCCCCACAGCAATGAATGATGGTAACATCCTCCAAATATTGTGGACACCAATGAATATCCAAATGCGTGAAGGACATCAACCTATTAGACCATCTCGTGCCTTGCTCGTTCTTCACAACAGATCAGGGTAGGTGCGAAATAAACCACCTAGCCAACAAAGGAGTGCAGCACATAAGAAGTCCTCTTCTCTTCATGGTGCGAGTGTGAAGAGAGTGCAAGATATCCCTAAGTAAAGTAGGCACCAGATTGCGAGATAGAAAATTTTTGACTGCGCTCACATCTATGAGTTGGCCAGGATTGGGAAATAGAACCATCCCATAGATGAGAAGAGCCAACACTTCTTCAAAGGCTTGTAAATCCAGAGCATTCTAAAAATATTGAGCCCTCTCAAACAAAAACTTGGCTAGAAACCCTTTGACACCACTTCTTGTTTCAAAATTTGCCACAACGTCAGACCGTTGTAAATGTAGAGCTCAAGCAATATCCTCACATTTTGGGTATCTTTCAATACCGTTGAAGGGTAGTTTATCAAGAATAGGAATTCCCAAGAGTTGAGAGAATTCTTCCATAGTATGAACAAGTTAGTAATCAGGAAAGGTAAAGCAATGGTGTTTAGGGTCAAAGAATTGGAATAACACTTTCACCATATCCTCTTCAAAGCTTGTTGTAACCAAGTTGACGAGACGACCGTATTTCTTGGTGAAGGGAGAATCATTGGGGACCATTGATGCCAATTCCTTAAGTTGAGGAGGCATTTTGACTAGGTTGATTTGGAAAGTATTCCTGCGAGTGGGAGCCATGTCCTACAAAACAAGACAAAGATAAATCTCTAGGTCCTTGAAATGGTTAGTGCAAAATGCCATGGTATGATGCCATGATGTTATGTACAATTATATACACACAAAGCAAACAAGTCATTAGGTTTAGGCTTGCATTAGGTTTCATTGGTAAGTACCCTCTTTGAAGTTTTGTTGGCTCAACCTGTCCTAGAAAGTAATTGGTTTCAAGGGAATCTCAATATCACTGATATTTCTTCATTAGGAATTGTTTCAGCACAAGCCTCTTTATTAGCGACCGAAATATCCCGAAAGTCCGATATCAACGAGCGTAGTATCGAGTATCAACCAACTTTAGACTACACCAAAGCCGGCTATCTCACTACTTCCTAATGGCCAAGTTGTTCAATTAAAGGTTCTAAGGTCGGTTAGTGCTTCATGACACCATACAACGGCCCCATATTCTCCTTGACTAGACTCAAGGGATATCGGTACCAACAAATATGTCACACTATCGTATCCATCGCTTAAACCATGTCGGTATACCCCGCACAGTCTCCACAATCTATTGCTACTTACCTAATGGTGTTCCCAGATCCGGGTAGAGGATTAATACAAACCCAAATAAGGACCCATAAATGTAAAGCAAACAAATAAAACAATGAAAGAAATTAAATGTGACATAACTCTAAGGTAACCCCACTTTTAAGTTTCACTTCCCTAGCAGAGTCACCAGTTCTGTCATACGTCGGGAGAATTGACTCGGGTGTTTTGCGTTTTATCGCAAATGTCGCGGATAGCAAGAGTCACAATCGACTTTTCTTTTATCCAATAAGGAAAGGGTGAAAAGAATAGGAAATACCTTTCAAGATATTTTCTTGAGTTCGGGGGGTAGGTTATGAAAAGGGAAGATGTTAGCACCCTTTTCATCCGTAGTTATCTACGGGCTGTTAGTTTCTTGCTAGATCGCTTTTGAAATTGCTTTGTTTAAAATGTGTTTGTGGTGGTTTTTGAAAGTATTTTGAAAATGCCTTTGTTTTGGCAAACTTTGTAATGATTCTTGTCTCTATAAGAATGTATACAAAGTGTTGGTTTTGAAAATAGTTCAAAGAGATGTTTGTTTTTTGAAGATGTTTTGAAAGTGTGAGTCGGAAATGGTTTTTAGTTTTTGAGCAAGCAACTAAAAGCGTCCTACCTACTCAAAAGGTCTTTGTTCTTTTCCTCCTACTTTGGATGTTGCTATCTTACCATGGATTGGTAAGAAGCCCAATCATTGGATTTGAAGGAACGGGCTTGGGTCAAACATATAGTCATAGAAGGTAACTTATGAGAGGTTTTAGCAATTTTCGTAAGGGACTAGATCGTTTACTGAAGGCAACATCGAGGGACATCAAGGGACTACGGTCTTTTTATCGAGGGTCTTTGCTAAAATGCCCATATTCGAGGGACATGACTATTTTCCGAGGCAATAAGCAAGGTTACCCTAGAGGTGCATGTGTGAATAATGTGTTAGATTGTATGCATTTTTGTCTTTGAGATTAGGGTTTTCTTGCGGTTGATTTTATCTTTTCATACACACCCTAATTACTAACAATTTATATTAAAGCGGTAAATTGTGGAAATTAAAAATCCTAAGCTATTACATCATTAGGGGAGTGGGAGTACAATTTACAAATGGGGGATGAGGTAGAAACTTAAATATTACAACCATATCGAATAATAATGAAAGAAATACAAAAACAGTGTAGAGAAAAGGAAAAATTGCATTTTGAACTATTATGTGTCGACATATGCTGCTATGCATCGACACATAACTTTCCTTGCCCTTGACAAACCAAATCAACTCAGTATGAGTCGACGTATAATGGGATGTGTTGACTCATTTCCTTCTTGTGTCGACATATACGTGTTTTGTGTCGACTCATGCGCATTTTGTCTTTATGTTTTGGGGCCTGGATAACAGTATGATTTGATGCATAAGGCTATGTGTCGACTCATACCTTGTTTTTTAACTAGAATGTGTCGATGCATGTGGGCATGTGACGACTAGGGGTGTTCATATCCAAACCAACCCAATAAAAAACCGCAAACTGAACCTAACCAAACCGAAAACCGCAAAAACCGCATTGGGTTCGGATGCATTCGGACCAATTTTTGACAGAACTGTGCGGTTCGGTTCGGTTTGCGGTTTTCTTTTGTAAACCGATCCGATCCGAACCAAACTGCGATGTTTACAGACTTGTTTATTAATTACTGAATAGGCCCAATTATTAACTGGCCCAAATCCAATATACATGTTTATTGTTTCACTTATTTGCTTGCTAGGGTACAGTACACCGCCGCCGGTACATTGAAGAAGAACGACGGACATCACATGGTCAATCACACAAGAACAAACACGCACAACACATCACCACCTTGTTGATCGAATAACAGCCACAAGTCGAAGTTAAAGAACATCAGCAAACAGCGAAACGCAAACTGAATTCGAAGAACATTATTAAAATCTGAAAATCACTCAGGTAACGTTATTGTTCATCATGTTTAAGCTGTGTTCTATTTTCTCTTTTTGGTTACTGAAATCTGAAAATCAGTTTGGTTTGGTTACTGATCATAATGTTTATTCTGTTGTTTTACTGATCATGATGTTGTTGAATCTTATTATTGTTTATATGCTTGTTGTTTGTTGCTCAAACTTTTTGATGTTAATCCATAATTTAGAAACAAGATTTTGTTGTTGTTTGTTATCGATAAAAATATAGGAACCGAGAGAAGGATATTTGCTAATGATATTCGGAAGATAAACAGAATGAGATAGTGGGAATGTTGAAGTTGTTGTTTTTAAAACGGAAGAAATATAAGCGTGAAACTGAAAATAGAGGAACGAGAAAGAAGCGTGGAGCATAGCAGAGTTAATGAGGTTAAAGTGAGAAACAGAGGAAGTCTAGCGTGAAACTGAAAACAAAACATTTGAGTGGCTGGGAGTTTTAACATCTATTTTGTTTATTTGTTTTATTTGAGTAAATATAGTAATTTAATCCCAATATATTCCACTAGTAACACCACCATTTCCTTATTTTATTTTCAACAAATTGAATAAATCATGTCTTTGGACTACTGAATTTATTTAGTACCCTAAACCCATAAATCTGAAATGTTGCTCGCAAGGAAGTCACAAGGAAGTCAAACATCAAAACAAATATGTTAGCTAACTTTTCCGTACTCATAAAGGTTTATGTTTTATTTTCATTTCCTTGTCTCTAATATATTGTGTCCTCTATTTCTTAGATATGAATATTGATAAAGAAGTCAATTATGTTGCTGGCTCTGATGCTTCCTTTTCCATGGCCGAAAATTAGGTAAAATAATGATAAATGAGTGTATTTGATAAATGTTAAGTTCGTGATTGGAATTTATTTAATGGCTATAATAAAGTAGTTATATTTATAGTGTATGTGTTATGTTTTTTAGTCTCAAAATAGTCCACCGACGCCTACAACAAACCAACCAAAAACTATTGATTTGGACAAACAAGAAGGCGACAATGTTCAACATAAAAAGAAAAGGAAAGTTGGAGAAGCGGATGAGTCTAAAGCTGATGATTCTAATGCTGGAGATTTAGGTAAACTAAAACCTTGTAGGCCTAAATCTTGGGTTTGGGATCATTTTACAAAAGATGAATCCGGTACTCGGTCTAAATGTAATTGGTGTATGAAATCTTATGCAGCTGATTCACATAAGAATGGAACCTCAAATTTAAATAAGCATTTGATGCATCAATGTAAAAAAATTACCAAACATGTTCTTGATCCTAGTCAAACCACTTTTAGCCTTCAAGAAGGCTCTAAAGTAAATATTAATGCACTTGTTGGTATCCATTTTGATATTGAATTGTGTAGACAAGCTTTAGCTAGAATGATAATCGTGGATGAATTGCATTTTTCTTTTGTTGAGAACGAAGGATTCTGTCATTTTATGAGTGTTACACAACCTAGGTTCCCACTTCCAGGAAGGATTTCAATTTCTAGGGATTGTTTGAGTCTTTACGTGAGTGATAAACATAAGTTAAGAAGCATGTTTACTAAAACAAATCAAAGTGTTTATCTAACAACTGATTCTTGGACTTCTGTGCAAAATACTAATTATATGGTTCTTACTGCGCATTACATTGATCAAGACTGGAAGTTGCATAAAAGGATTCTCAACTTTTGTCCAATAACTTCTCATAAAGGGGAGATAATTGGGAGAAATATTGAAAAGTGTTTGGAGGGTTGGATGATAGATAAGGTTTTCATCATCACAGTTGATAATGCTTCTTCAAACGATGTTGTTATCGCTTACCTAAAAAATAGAATGGAGGATTGGAATTCACATCCATTAAAAGGGGAGCATTTACATATTAGATATTATGCTCACATTCTTAACCTTGTTGTCAATGATGGGTTGAAGTTGAAGCACATGTATTCTTCGCTTTCCAAAATTAGGAGAGCGGTTCAGTATGTTCGTCAGTCACCTGGTCGTTTAGATAGGTTTAGGACATGTATTAAAGAAGTTAGGATACAAGACAAGTCTACTGTGAAGTATGATTGTCCCACTAGGTAGAAATCCACATACCTTATGCTTGAAAGTGCATTGAAGTTTCAAAAAGCCTTTAAGAGATTAGGTGAAAAATGTGTTGAGTATGTGATGTTGGAAGGTGGTGTCCCAAATAATGAGGATTGGGATAATGCCAAGTGTTTTGTGAAATTCTTAAAGTTGTTTTTTGAAATCACTACAAAGGTGTCAGGTTCTACTTATGTAACATCTTCTACTTATTTCATGGAACATTGTACGATATTGGGGGCATTAAAGACTTGGAAGGAATGTCATAAAGATGACCCATTACTTACAAATATGGCTAATGCTATGGATGATAAATATAGTACTTATTGGGGAGAAGTCAAAAAGATGAATATACTAGTCTTTATTGCTGTAATTTTTTATCCTCGACGTAAGTTCCAATTTATTAGGTGGGGATTGGATAAGTTTTATGAGAAGGAAGTTGCTGATTTTTTGTGTGATAAGGTGAAACAAACATTAAACAAAATGTTTGAAAGTTATAGTATTTTCTTAAGTAAAGACCAAGCCGAAAGTGATGCACAAGAAATAGGGCTATCGGAAGTTGTTACATCTTCTGATCATATGGATGATCAATTTGAGAAGGACATGGACCAAGATTCAAATTTAAATAAAAATGAAGTGGATTTGTATCTCATAGAGACGAGGGAGAAGAAAAGTCCGGATTTTGACATCTTGAATTGGTGGAAGGTAAATTCCACCAAATACCCTACTCTTGGTTTAATAGCTAGAGATATCTTGGTTATGCCAATATCCACTGTTGCTTCGGAGTCAGCTTTTAGCACAGGGGGTAGAGTTCTTAGTTGTTATAGGAGCTCTCTTACACCCCATACCGTTGAATCTTTAATATGTGCACAAAATTGGTTAAGATCCTCTCCTTTGAAAGTGGATATTGAAGAGCACTTGGAAGACTTGGACAAACTTGAACAAGGTATATGTTGTAAACTTTGTTTATGAATATATTTTATTCAATTGTTTGTTTTGTCTAACATTTGGTAATATATTTGATTATTTTTAGAAATGGCTCCAATCCCACAAGTAAATGAGGGACTTTCTGATATTGAATCTGATTAGAGACTTGCTTGAAAAAATGGTATGTTTTATTTGGAGTAGATTCTTTTTGCTTTTGTTTTGTCTATAATTGGTTTTTGTTTATAGTGTTATATGGTATGGTTTTACTTTTCATAGCAGGTTTTGGAATCTAATATTTATAATTATTTACAACTTGATTTGTGTTTTGAAGGTTATTGCTTGAAGGTGATTTACAACTTGGCAGCTCAATCCAAGAAGCAAGAAGAAACAATTGAAGAAACATATTATTAGTGCTTTTGAGTTTTTATGACTTTAAAGTCCTTCGTTTGAATACTATTTTGATGGTTAATTTATGTATTGAAATGAATACTACTTTGGTGGTTAATTTGATGCTTTTGATTATTAGTGATTGAATACTACTTTGATGGTTAATTTATGTATTAAATACTATTTTCATGTCAACTATTTTGAATATTGCATTTGATTGCATACTATTTTAATTATTGTCAAATTGTGTGCAAGAAGAAAAAACTCACATTAGTGTCAAATTGTGAGAATATATGTAAGTTAATTGTAACAACAGTAGTGTTACCGCACGCGAGTAAATATGTGTTATGCATTTATACATTTAACAAAACCGAACCAATCCAAACCACATTGGTTTGGTTTGGTTTGGTTTGGTTTGGATTTTTTTCCTCAATGAACCGAACCAAACCGAACCGCATGTTTTTTTCTCTTGCGGTTTGGATGATTTTTTCTTCAAAACTGCCCAAACCGCACCGCGAACACCCCTAGTGTCGACTGATGCTGCGGTTTTTTGCCTTAAACATTGTTTTATTGTCTGTATGGGTCAGTTTACAGCATGTAATTGATAAACACAAACAACAAGCAAATGGTTAGCTCAAAGGGGCAATGATTACTACATTTTTTTTCTTCAAAAATAAAGCATCAATGATGTATGAAAAGATGTAAAGTCAATAAGACTCACCTTGGGACTGCACTTGGTGTTTTAATTCTGAATATTTTTCCAACTGTTGTGATGGCTACAATGAATCTCCAAAACTGTTGAATCACACTAACTCAGTCAAGTTGTACAGTACTATTTTTATGTTTGGAGGGTGAAGATAATGGCACTATAGGGACTGTTTTTATGTTTGAACAATCTCTATGTGATAAGGTATTTGGTTTTTGGGAGATTTTGTAAGATGGAATAATGGATTGAGGGTTTCTGTTTTTAAGGAAAGTAGAGCTGGTTTTTTTGAATGAGCAAAAGTTACAAGGAATGGTGTTTTTTTTGTTCAAAACTCTATATTCTCTCTCTAAAAGCCAACCCTTTTTGTGTTGTTAAAATAGTCTATTTATATAGGATTTTTCTTGGATTTTGGGAGGGAAACAAATAACAATTTGAACAGTTTGGGTATGATGCATCATTGCCTTTTAGATGCAGCTCTCATATGCAAATTTGTTGCAAACATGGGGCTAAGATAATGCAGGCTTGGACTGGGTTGATAGTAGCATAGCAAGACTATTTTGCAGCAATTTTGGAGTGTTGTGGCAGTGTTTGGAGATTGCGTAGCAGGACCGTTTTGCTCAGGACAACAGACTATCTTCTAAACATGATTTTGAGCTGTTGTGAGGGTATTACAGCAGGCTTGGACAACATTGTTTGTAGCATATGAAACAACCGGATGAAAATCATCAAACAATAAAGTCGCCATCGAACGTCTTTTATCCCACATGAAGGGAAAGGTAAACATCGAGAAAACCTGAGAAGGGAGAAGTCATGGTCTTGCGACCGAGAGATCGGGTAAGAGAGTCTGTTACGCGAGGGGAAGGTATTAGCACCCCACACACCCGTAGTACTCTATGGTATCCACTCTTGTTGTCTATCTTATGGGTGTGTTCAATCTATGCTTATTGTTTACTATACTACTGGAGGGAGAATGCATGCAAAATAAAGGAGAAAAGAATGTAGGGAAAATAAAGTTGTACTCGCTTGGGCCCTACCCCAATACCTACGTATCCTTTTTGAGGAATCAGAGCTACCGTAGTTAGGCTTACATGTTTTTGTTTGTTTGTGTTTTTTATAGACTATGCTAATTTCTCCTTCTTCCGCAGCTCGACCTTTGGAGACTTATGCGTTGGCACAAAAGTAAATTAATCATGTCCTTACCAGAAAAGGGTTTTAGAGAAATGGTGCTCGAGCGCACAAAATGGTTTGAATTGGTTTTTATTTTTGTTACCTTGAAAAAGGGTTTAAGTGAGATTAGCATGTTTTTAATTTTCTAAGAAAAGAAGTTTTTGTTTTAGATGCAAGGATGCAAAAAGGGAAAGAAAAGAGTCTAAGGGAGACTAGCCTATTTCTAACCTAATGTTATCATAAAATGGTGGTCCTAAGGTTTGGATTAACAAAAGGGAAACATCTACCTAATGTTAGCATGCATGGTTTGCAACCTAAGGTCTAACTCGCATCCGAACGGAGCAAGTGCATCCTAAGGAAACATGGTATATACATGGATAAAGGAAATAAGCTAATAAGCTCAAGAGAGCACACCAAGAGAAATCCTATCTAAGTTAGCATGTTAAAGAAAGTCTAGAAAAACTATCCTATAAGGAACATGCAATGAGAGCGAAGTCGTGATCTCAATTTCTAAATTGAGTGACTCATCGATCAACAAGAAATAACAGAAAGCGATAAAATCCTATAGGGAGCATGCACTGAGAGCGAAGTCGTGATCTCAATTTCTAAATTGAGTGACTCATCGATCAACAAACAAAGAAGCAAATGCAAGCACAACACATATAGCAAATGAAGTGCGGAATGCCTGCTACAGGTCTTTAAACAGCGACTTCGAGCACACGCTCTTTATTTCCTACTTCTCATGGTATCTAGAAAGCAATAAAGTGCGAAAATAAGGAATAAAATGAGGTTGCAATTATACCTAACGGAGAAGGTCTATTGCCTCTTCAAAACCACGCAAGAGATAAGAAAACTCTACAGGAGATGCTCCGCACGACTGATCAAAAAATTAATCTCCAAGCATTCCCCATCGCGAAAGTTACATCAATATCCTATCATAAAATCCTAGCTAAAAATGGCAACAAAAATGATTACCAAGCATAAAAATAATAGAAAATTCTAATAAAATTCTAAAGAGAATCTAAAAATATTTCCTAAAATATTCTACTATTTTTTAGGTTATTTTGTCATAACAAAAATATTTAAAAAAACTACAAAGTTCCTAAATCTTAATATGAAAATATGAGCTCAAGGGGGTGAAAACTGAATTCATGGGGTTCTATAGAAGCAGTCAGAGTATTAGTGCCAAGCCCAATCTAAAAGGAAGTTCACAAAGCAGACTTTTTTTGCACAAACTTCTTCCTTCTCCAATAAAGCTGCAATGGGCTTGCAAAATATTATAAAGCCCAGACCCATCACCAATTACTCTTAATTCAGCATTATTTTATTTTATTTTCTAAAGAAAATACAAATAACGGAATTAATTGAAATTAAAAATAATAATAATGATGAAAAAGGAATGAAACAGTGTTGGCTCTGTTAGGGTTCCAGAAGGTGACTATTGAGCTTCATCATGAAGGCAGATTCGCTTCTCCTTCCAAACAAATTGTGTCACTGACGACTACCACTATCTCCGATCGACACGTCCAAGCTCCTCACCATCTTCGTTTTTCCATATTCCTTCAGTTCCGAATCTGTCTCCCACTCAAACTTTCACTCTCAAGCTCAAGCTTCACCGTCGCTATCGAAGCTTTATCTCAGCGATTCCGCCACGCCGTGAATAGGAGGCTTAAACGTCTCCTTTTACAATCTCTGTTGTCGCTGCTCGTGTGACAACACTGAAGTCGCCGTTCAACTTATCTTCGAACTCAATACAAGCTCGCCGCGGACATTCGACACCTCCATTCATCCTCTCCGTTCACATCTGATCAAGAACCACCGTAACTACTTTGCTTCAGTTCTGATGAAGATGATGAAAATTTCAAGGTATTCTCCGCTTCTCTATATGCTCACTTCTTTTTCCCATTTTTTCTTTGCTGATTTTGTCTTCGATTCCGTGATGCGTTTATGTGATGTTGATTATTGCTCGGTGATGATGTGAAAGTGACTTAGTTGTGCGCTTTTGCTATTATTGCAGCAATGGATGATGATGATGATGATGGTTCAACGAAGTATCGCAATGAAGATTGTCTATTGAAGCTACGATTCACTAGTTTCTCAAGATTCAAAATCACATGTTGATGATGAATAGATAAGGATGCGCCGAGTATGATGAAATTGTAGAATCTCTGTTGGATTCGTGAAGCCGAGAGGAAGAGTTTTCAGTGAGTTTTTCTTTTGTGAACGATCATGTAGTTTTTTGTTGCTCTGTGTTGATTATGATGTTGTTGCTCTTTGTTACAGAGAAAGATGAAAATTGGAGATGGTTTTCAGAGGAAGATTGAGGTGAGTTTTTGGCGATTTGATGAAGATTCTTGCAGAATGATGCAAAAGGTTGAAGAAAGTGAAGAACCTGAGTGAGTGATGGTTGAAGATGGAGATTGCAGAGAGAATCTTGCGGTGATTTTTGTGATTCTTCTTAGAATATGGAGAACGGATGCCGGGAGAAGAAGAAGAGAGAATTTCAGTGGTGAGTTTTTTGTGGATAATTGTATGCTCTGAATAATTATCTGATTCCTCTCCCTCTCTTTTTGTTATATGATTTTCTCTCAGAAAAAGTTTGTTAGAGATGTCCATTATGTTAGTCTGTTGCTGGGAGTTTGTTAGGGTTAGAAGATTTTGTAAGGACATTTTACAGGTTATGGAGGGCTGATTTGAATGGGTTAGAAAAGAGGTTAGGAAATTCTGTTATTGGTTATAGGCTTTTCTGTTAGAGAATATACTTTTATCTCTGGGCTTTTTGCAGTTGGAATTCTCTTCAACAGTTATAGGCAATTTTTTATTAAATTGTTTTTTTGATTTCTGTTTTGAATGAGCTAGGAAATTAGTCGGTTAGGAAGTTAAAAGTTAGTTGGAAACTGTTATGAAGTGTAGTTAGGAAGTTATGAAAAGCTGTTAGCATGGTTCTGTTTTAGAAATAGTTAGAATGATGAAAAGTTAGTTAGAATTCTGTTTAGTTATTGGATTCTATTTTGGAAATGGTTAGGGAATTCTGTTATGGAATTGGTTGTTTAGAAATTATGTTAGGCTGTTTTTGGATGGTTTTACTATCTTGTATTTTCCTTGATTTCCTTCCTTGAATTTAATACAGTGTCGGTTTTGAATCGATTTGGATTGTTTTTTGGAGGGATGTCTTAAATGGTTTTGTGTGCAAAGTATACTTTTTAAGGGAGAAAAATGAAGATGAAACAAAGCTACTTGGAGACTTGAAGAACATGTTTAGGATTAGGCTTAGAACTAAAAATTTGTGTAACGAACGTTGTAATGGTTTATGATAGGAGGTTCATCTCTTGTGCTGGTATTTCTTTTGGACCAAATTTAATCTCTTAGTTGTTCAGAAGGCAAACTATGGTTGCAATATCAATTTATGAAACCATAAACTATGGTTGAAGACATACTTGCTGCCTCTGAAATTTTTGGGTTCAGTCTCTTTTATGAGAGTTGCCGAACAAGTCCCTAGTTGTCACTTGAGTGCTTTTCCAAGAGCAAGTTGCCGGTAAACCAATTAAGCCACTGCCCAAACTCATTTTTCAGATCTTGGAGCTAAACAAAATGTGCATAGCCGCTCCCGGAACTCTCAGTGCCAGTTTGTGGAAGACTGATAGAGTATTGCATAGCATCAATATATTGTTGCAGAGTCCAAGTGATGTGAATATAAGTTTTCCTTTCATATTAATTCCAATTACCAAAACGCCTTGATATTGCACTTTGAATCTTGTAGTAGCTTTGTACTTTGCCCTTTGTAACTTTGAATATTTTTTTGAATGAAGTATTTATTTTTCCTAAGAAACTTGGTTTTAATTGGCTTGATGATGTGAAGCTAAAAAAAAAGGGTCATGTGATGAAACTTGAAGCCTTCCTTGTAAAGAACTTTGAACCTTATGGAAAAGGCCAAACATGTAAGTCAAATAACAATTTAAGCTTCTCTTGATGGAAGAAAGTCAATCGAAAACCCTAAGTTGTAATGGTCAAAATCTTATCAAGAGATACCCCCCTTGAATGATACTTGAATGAATGAATGAATCTTCCTAGAAACCATATGAACGAATCTCCCACCCCTATCTTGAATCAACCATTAACAAAATCATGAACTTAGTAAGACCTTGAATCAATATCGAATCCGAGCATGATTAAAAGTTTCAACGAATCCAATTCAATAATAATTTCTCTCAGTAATCCGAGTTAACTTGCATTTGAGGGTAACAAGTATTTGAAAGAATGATGAAGTTTTGAACTCAATGAACTTACAACTTCATACTATATACCATGGCTTGCATTTTGCAATCCAATCATATTATATCTTGACTTTATGGATAACAACAATGCCTTGAGGCGCCTTGAAGTATAGAAAGAAACTTAATATGAAGCCCAATGAACCTCAGTCGATAGATACTACAAATTCAAACATAAGAGATGTGGCATTGTAATCCACTTGTGTTTGGTGAATTCTTGATGGAGGATAACCTTGTAGCATGATGAAGAAAAGATCCACAACATCCATGAACACAAAACCCTAATTCCACAATTTCACTTCCTTGAAAAATAACCAGAAGAATCAGGCTCTATTGAACATATACACCTCAGTCAGTTGATAAAACCCTAATCCTGTTCATGAACATTGATCCCATGCTAAATTTATTGATGAATGATGCATGTGGTGTTAGTTGACCTAATGAAGGTTATATACATGAGAAAAATGCGAGATGCACAATCCAGATAAAAGCAAAAGGGGTAGGACAAATTTAGGGTATTATAGCATGATACAAATATGGTTTGTGGACCAATTTATGCAGATTGTATCAAAGACAAAGCATTGTGGCAAGGTTTTGAGTCAAAGGAAAAAGTTCAAACAAGACAAAGTTTAGAATTTGTGATCTTGCAAAAATGCCACCTTGTAATAACTTGAATTATTTGTAACATCTTGGATTATTTGTAACATCTTGAATATTTTGAATTGTAGTGAAAAGATGTCATGAAGCAATGAAATTAACAAGTATAAAAAGTACTTGGAAAATTTTCCATGTCTTGCAAAAGTTGGATTTTTTGACTATCTTGATTTTTTATGATCAAATTTCATAATTTGGATGTCTTGATGAAATGTGACCTTTGGGACTCAATTTTGGTCAAAAAGTCAAAGTTTGACTTTTTTAGTGTATAATTGACTTTTTCCACCAGTTGACCGAATGTTGTCTATCAATCCACTGATCTCAGGAGATGAATTGAAATATGAGATTAGGTCAAAATGACGCGCTCGGATCCTTGAGATCATGCTTCCAACCAATAAACCAGGTATTAGGTCAAAAATCAAAGTTCGTCCATTTCGATTCAAAACCCTAATTTTGCCTATTTTGCCCCTTTTGATAATTTGAATGCCTTTCTTGGAAAATTGTGATCCAAGACTTGAAACTCGACAGAAGTAATCCCGAGGGTCCATAATGATCCATGAAAGTCATTTGAAAACATTAGAAATCTAACTACCTTTGTACAGACTCAAACCCTAATTTGAGGCATCAATGTTGAGGAGATTGTTTGACCTAGTCGATACTTGCGTAAGCTTGAGTCATTGAAGATATTTGTAGGAAATATCTTGAGAAATGAGAGGCAAAATTTTGGGGTAAAACATCATAATACCAAGGTTTTTTCATTTGTTACTCTCTCTTTTGTAAACACGTGAGTCGGTTTATCCAAACATCGCACTCTGATATGAGGCACATCATTCCAAGTATTCACTTGATACATAGAAGCTAGAGTTGTCAATGCATCTTCCATCTGATTTTCATCTCTGGGAATATAATGGAATTCAACTTTGTTAAAAAAGGGTAATAATCTTCTAGCATATTCTTTGTAGGGAATCAAGCCAGGGTGATGAGTATCCCACTCTCCTTTAATCTGATTTACTATCAAAGTTGAATCGCCATACATATCTAGAAATTTGATTCTGAGATCAATAGCCTCCTCGAGACCCATGATACAAGCTTCATACCCTGCCATATTATTGGTACAATCAAATGTCAGCCTTGCGGTAAAAGTGATATGCGATCCATGAGGAGTGATAATCGACAACACCAATTCCTTTCCCATAAGCATTCACAGCTCCATCAAACACCATACCCCACCGAGACTCAGGATCAGCGCCTTCCTCAGGCAGAGGTTCCTCACAATATATTATTTTCAAGAACATCACATCCTCATCAGGGAAATCATATTTAATCGACTGATAATCATCAATTGGTTGGTGAGCAAGATAATCTGCCAACGCAATATTTTTTGTAGCTTTCTGAGTACGGTATTCAATATCATATTCAGACAACAACATCTGCCAGCCGTCAATTCTCACAGTAAGAGCAGGCTTTTCAAAAATATACTTAATTGGATCCATTTTTGAAATCAACCAAGTAGTATGATTCAACATATATTGCTGCAACCCGCTTTCCCGCCCAGGCCAGAGCACAAAATGTCTTTTCCAGCATAGAATACTGCAACTCACAATCACTAAACTTGATGAGATAATAAATTGCATATTCCTTCTTTCCTATTTCATCTTGTTGTCCCAAAATACAGCCCATAGAACTATCTAACACTTTCAGATACATAATAAATGGTCTTCCTTCAATAGGAGGGAGCAAGATAGGAGGTTCAAGCAGATACTATTTAATACTTTCAAATTCCTTCTGGAAATCATCTGTCCACACACAACCTTGATCTTTCTTTAACAACTTAAAGATCAGTTCACACGTTGCAGTCACACGGGAGATAAATTTAGAAATGTAATTCAACCACCCAAGGAAGCCTCTAACTTGATTTTTAGTTCTTGGCGCTGGAATTTATTGAATTTCTTTGACTTTATCAGGGTCAACTTCAATTCCTTTTTGGCTTACAATGAAACCTAACAATTATCCTGATCGAACACCGAAGGTGCATTTATTTGGATTCAAGCGGAGATAATACTTCCTCAAATGTTGAAACAATTTCAACAAATCTTCGATATGCCCTTCTTCAGTCTGGGATTTAGCAATCATATCATTAACATATACTTAAATTTCCTTGTGCATCAGATTATGGAATAGGGTTGTCATAGCCCTCTGGTACGTTGCACCAGCGTTCTTCAACCCGGAGGGCATCACTCTGTAACAGAATGTTCCCTAGGGTGTGATAAACGTTGTTTTTTCCATGTCCTCAGGAGCCATTCTAATTTTATTATATCCGTAAAATCCATCCATTAATGACAATACTTTGAATTTTGTTGTACTATTAACCAGCATATCAATATGTGGCAATGGAAAATCATCTTTTGGACTTGCTTTGTTTAAATCTCTATAATCAACGCACATGCGAACTTTTCTGTCTTTCTTTTGGTACTGGGACAATATTGGAGACCCACTGAGGGTACACTGGTGTCACAAGAAAACCGACATTAATCTTCTTTAAAACTTCTTCTTTAATTTTCATTGCCATATCAGGGTGAGTTCTTCGAAATGTCTGCTTGATTGGTGGGCACTCTGGCTTTAGCGGCCAATGATGTTCCACAATATCAGTATCCAAACCAGGCATGTCTTGGTATAAACAAAGCAAATATGTCCATATACTCTTTCAACAATTCAACCAACCTGCCCTTCATATCGAGATGCAGCAATGCTCCAATCTTGACTTCCTTTGGATCTTCCTCTAAACCCAAATTGATTGTTTCTAACGACTCTTTATACGGTTGAATGGAAGTTTCCCCGCGCTCGAGCAACCGTGAAACCTCTTATGGAATCACATAATATTATTCTTCTTTGGCTCCATACATAGGATATTCAAAGTTTGGAGAGGATGCAGGGTCATTGTATTCAATAGTTTTTAATTAATCTGCACATATGATTTATGATTGCTTTTTAGAAACTGACATATATAACAAGTGATTATGCAGATTACGATTTTTATTTGTTTTGAAAGGGTTTTTTTCTGATTACCAATTTCCAAGAAAAAGTAGAAAATAAAGACACAATTTGGGAATCAAAGACAACTTTTATTATTGATTTTAAAGATCAAAGCAAACAGATAAGCCCATAAAATATCAACTTTCACCTTGGGCAGAGTGAAAGATTTTTGAAAAGATTAACAAAAAACAAATTACTTTGAGACATGAATTCAAGAGGGGAACATCAATGGTGATCAATTTTGGACTCTAACTCCATGTGTCACATAGTTCGGCATCTCCTGCTCTGCTTCATCTTCCAAAATAGAATTGATCCTAGGAACAGTTGGATGAAGGTAACCTATGCTGTGAAAGATATCCTTATATTTTCCCAAAGCAGACTTCAGCTTCATGTTCTTGCCTTTATCATTCTTCATAGAGAATCCCAAACCAACTATATTCTTATTCACCGGCGGATCAACAATCTTCCCCCATACTTTAATTGGGCTGTTATGCACAACCTTCTAAGCATCTTTAAACGAATCCATATAATTCTTATTCTCCTTTACATTATCAACAGATAAAGCTTAGAACTGAGTTCCAACAACAGCTTCATCCGCTTCCACAACACACTGAAAGAGGATAAATGAGATATTAACAATGCATGTTCTCCATTTATGATTACCACCTTTCCTTCACGCACAAACTTCAGCTTCTGGTGTAAAGTCCAAGTGACAGCCCCTGCCTCGTGGATCCACGGTCGTCCTAGTAAGCAGTTGTAAGAGGGCACAATATCCATAACTTGGAAAGTAATCTCAAAAAGGTGTCGGTATATGTGAATAGGAAAATCTACTTCCCCGATGACATACTTCCTTGATCTATCAAAAGCTTTCATAATTATTCCACTCGGGCACATGGGAGTTCCTTGATACTTAAGCTTCATAAGCGTGCTCCTCGGTATGACATTTAAAGCAGACCCATTATCAATCAACATATTTTACAATGAATCGTTCTTACAGTTCATGGAGATATGGAGAGTCAGATTATGATTCCTTCCTTCGTCCGGAAATTCGTCATCACAGAAACTTAGGTTATTACAGGATGCAATATTCCCCACCACACTACTGAATTGGTCCAATGGCATATCAATTTCCATGAAATCTCGATCCAATACTCTCATCAAAGATTCCCTGTGGGCAGAAGAGTTCATCAACAAGGACATAATAGATATCTTTGATGGAGACTGCAATAATTGATCTACGATCTTGTAATCATTCATCTTTATAATATTCAATATATCATCCACATATCTTTCCAAATTAGTACCACTAGATTCCCCTACTGCTTTATTGGGTTCAACAGTTTCAACTGCCTATTTATCAACATTAACACTTCCTTGAATGACAGGTGTGAAAACACGACCACTGCGGGTTACCCGGCTAGCTTCAGCAATATTCTTGACATCAGACAAAGGTTGGATGGGAGCTTCCACACCATCCTCTAAGGTTGTAGCATTGTATTTATATGGTAAGACTTTGTCTGATTTGTAAGGAACAAGCCCTGGTAAGAAAATCACCAACGAAGAAACAACTAGCTTGATATGACATTCAATCTCAATAGGGGCGGGAACATCGAAACAAGGCACAATAACATCCACCCCCTCTTCAGAATATTTTGACATCACAGAATCAATGATGGAAATCACTTTTTCATCTGAGGAAAAGAATTCATCTGCAGAAGCATACTCATCACCTGACACAGTCTCATCTAAGCAATCTTCAATCACATTAATCTCATTGTAACATCTCTATTGCCTGAAATTTTGACAGTACCATTATCCAATAACAACTGAATACCCCTTTTCACAATGGAACAACCACGAGAATCTCTGCAGCAGACTCGGCAAGACCCATAATGGTGTTCTTCTTAACCATCCATGTGACAGAAGTAGCGTGCAACTGCACCAAATCATCATTCATATGATTCATGTCAAAAATCTGAAATTCACCGGGACATCCGTAGACCATATTCACATCCTCCCCGTACTTTGCCCTAGGCCTGATTATATGAATGAGGCCTTCGTCCATCATTTCCTGAAGATCAAACTTTATTTTATCATACCCTTGTATATTTGTACTGCAAATACCACAACCAGCATGATCATGTGTATAGTAACTAAACTCGCAGAGGTCAGCATGCATTTTTATCAAATTTCCTCTAACTAGGTTGATATAAAAAATCCAGAAGTCCCCTTGCATCTCCTCTAACTAGTAATTAGAGGATAGTTAAATGATCATCTTGAAACTTGCATTTGAAAATAATTAGAGGATTGATAAAACTAAAGCCTCTCAACAACAAGTTTCATTTGCTTTTTGTCAAGTATATCATTCATTTCAAGATCTCAAGGAAACAATGTTCAATGATGTTGAAGTGATTCACTTTGACCAAAGCTTATGAAGATTCATTAGAGGATTTATAAGACTATAGCCTCCTAACAATGAATCACAAGATCATTGGATCAAAGGGTTTCAAATTAACATACTTGGGCTTGCA